>OZ014522.1:142100245-151469446 GCA_963966055.1 Lathyrus aphaca | reverse complement strand
TGAATGTAGGAGTTGTACCTACAGTTACCCTTTAAATCTAGCAGTACGTCCAGATGCAACACTAGAGGGAAGCAACAGACCAATTGTATTCATCCTCATGATGCTTCTTATCAATGTTGCGCAAGCTTCCTTGGTGTAAAAGGTGAGTTCGTCTGTGAGTTCTTTGAGGAATTTGGTGAGTGTGTATTCTTAGCTTTTGGCGAAAAGTTCTGACCATTTGAATCAGGTGAGTGCGTATTCTTAGCATCTGGCGACAAGTTCTGACCATCTGAATCAGCTTCAGTATCAACAACAGTCTGTGTGTGGGTGACATGCTTTACAATAACCTGATCTGACTGCTGTGGAGCAGGAGGGCTTGCCTGCTCTTTATCCACGGGAATTGTTATTGCAGTAGGCGAGCTTAATTCTTTTTCTTCATCACTTGTCTTCTGTACTTCAGATTTATCATTCCGCTCTTCAGGCAAAGTAGCATTTAATTTAGTGCTCTTGGCACTCAAAGAATTACCTTCAGCAGATTCCTTTTTCTCATGATCCATTGCTTCAACCATTGCTGCAATTTTGGGAGAAACACGCACTCTATCGCTAAAACTACCATTTGAAGCTATACCATTTGGCTTCTTGTCCATGACGTTTATGCCAGTAACTTCCCTTCCCATTACACAGTTGAAGATGAGTTGCGATCTGAGAAGATCTGGAAAATTGTTAATCTCTTATTGATTAGTGTGAAATGTAATGAAGATTACGAATGATAATCCTTTAGTTTAGGAGAGTAATTAGTAGTATTAATTAAAATTGAAAAATGTGATTGGTTGGTAAATGGGTTATAAATAGATAGAGAGGATGATGAAAAATGGACACAAACATGGAATTCAATAGCAATGTTGATGATAAAAACTTGTCTTGACAATTATTGAACATGGGCTTAATTAGGACTATAAGAAAAACAAGTAATGGGCTTTCCATAAACGACTTAAATTGGAGAAAGAAATGGTTATTGGAAGCAGTCACAAAAATGATTTGAAAATGGTAATAATGGATGAGAACGATGGTCAAATGAATATAATTTAGTAATATTGTCAAACAAATGGATTCGGGACCGAGAATGGATTAAAATGGTCAAATGGAATTAGAAATGAATAATGAATTGATTTTAGAAAAGAAAATGGGCTTAATGTTGAAAAGAAATGGTTGATATTTAGAGACAAATGACCTGAAAAAATGGAATGTTAGCAATATGCATATGGACACAAAAAGATAACTTTGGTTAGCAAAACGGGATAAGGTCATGGTGACTAAAAAAACAGTGAATTAGCTAGTTGACATGTAGAACGGCAATGGCTTGTATTTGAATATCAAGAACTAGAATTTGAACGTCAACGATGTCTTCCAAGTAAGGTCAATAACTGTGCATTCTCTCTTGACCTAAATCAAGTCCTTCCACATAATCCACTCCTAGGAACTTTGAGGCCATACTAAACTTCGCACAACCTCGAATTATTATTTTGTGAACAAATGGATCTAAACCAATCTTTGATACTATGGACCTCCGTTGATAAAGTTCCTTTCAAATCAAAATCATGAACAAGGACTCCAAATTTTCCTTGAGATATTCAATGATGAAGAACACAACTTGAGACATTAAGAAGAGTCAATACTCTCATCCAAAGCCAATCTGACTGAACACCTCAATAATAAGTTAGATGCACCAGTGAATATTCTCCATAAGTTCACACTATAATAGATACAGATAAGGCACGAAACCCTAATTTCCACGGGCCCTGATCACATGCCTTATGAAACAATGAAATGAACTACTATGATGTTAATGACCTGGTGAGAAATGCAGATGAGTGCGAAATGATACACCAGTTGAGGGAACGAATATGAGGGCAAATTTTGCGGTATTACACACACCAATGAAAATGGTGATGTTTGTGAATGCATATCACTCAATGTAGTGAGTGGAAATAGCTGATCTTGGAGGCAAATGATCCATAACATTTGATAGCACGTGTTTGTAATTGAAATCAAGATGAAAGGATGCCTCTAAAGTGATGTAAAATAACTTTGAATGCAAGCATACAATTATGGCTCATAGGCGTGTGAGGTATGCCTCAAGCCTGGCCTTGGGCCTATGGAAAATGGCTTCAAAGAACCCCCTTGTGTGTGCCCTCATATCTCTTCATCTTTTGCTCATATGAAAAAACCTTAAACATGAAAGTTGTAGAGAGTAAGCTCCCGAACAACATTGATGTTCAAAGATTTTTCATTTGAGGTATTCTTGATGGGGTAATTTGACTTGACATTTCTTCTTACAAGTTGTTTGATACCTTGACTTGCCTTGCCATGTGCGCGCCTTGCCTTGCCTTGCTAATGTTTATGCCCTAGTTTTACCATACTTTGAATGATCATAAATTCTTCAGTTTTGATCCTATGAACATGATCTAGCTGTGGAATTGAAGCTTAGAATGCACTATTTCAAACAGTCCAAGTGGATTTTTCATTTTACTTTTGGATTTTGAAATGGCCTCTCTTGAACATGGCTGCCAAAATGACCAAAACCTTCTAATTTTGGAAACCCTAATTCTCCAAAAATGGTAACTTTAAGTTTTCTTGATTCTTGATGATTCATTCTTGATGACCAAAACCTTCTAATTTTGGAAACCCTAATTCTCCAATGATCCCTTATAACATGAATTTTATGATTTTGACCTCAAAATGTCAGGCATTGACTTTTTCCTCTACATTGTTGAGTGTACCCTAATTTCTTGATTTTCAATTGACTGGCCAATTGAAGACCTTATGAACTGATTCAATGGATGATTTTTCAACCCTAGGTACTTGACTTCATGTGGAAAACATTGAAATCAAATTTGTACCACAATTTCATCAAGAACCCCCATTAATCTGAGACCTTAATTTTGGCCCTTTTTGCAAAGAGATATTGCACTGCTTGGATTCCTTGATCAATCCACCTCTTTCAAAGCCTTGAGGAATCATTTGAGATCTTGTGGGATGTTAGAACCCTTTTGAACTTTATTAAGAGTCAAGTGACCCTTGTAATTTCCTTTGAATAATCACCAATCTATCCAGTCACTGATCAAATGCATTATGCTTCAATCATGGATGATATGCTTCATTTTTTTGTTTATTTTTTATTATGATTTAAATGCAATGTATGGAAGGATATGTTAAATGTAATGGGAATGAAGCATAAGATAATTTAAATTGGTGATAAATAAGAGGGCAAATTTTAGGGTGTTATAGGGTGTATACCCTTTTTCTTCTTCATCAGAGTGCAAATTTTATGGTTTGTTTTGGTATTCAATCACGACTTATCTCGAACGTCTGATAGTCGATGCTCTCATCCTTTTCAGATTAATAGATGATTGAATAGGGGCAATTCTAACACCCCAAAATTTTCCCTCTCATATCATGGCATATTACATATCATATAGCATACATATCATTGCATCTTTGCATAGAAATATAAGGCATAACACTCATGGTTAGAAGCATATGGAATATGATCAATGAATGGCAAGAGTGAGGATCATTCAAAATAAATGACAAGGATAAGATGGCTCTCAACAAGTCTCAAAGGATTCCTAAATTTCCACATAATCTCAAATGATCCCTCAAGGATTTGAAAGAGGTGGATTTATCAAGAAATGCAAGCAGTGCAATATCTCTTAAGAAAAGGGTCTAAAATTAAGGTTTCTGATTAATAGGGCTTCTCAAAGAAATTTTGGTTCAAACTTGATTTTAATGGTTTCCACATGATGTTAGGTATCTAGGAATGGAATGTGAGCCATTGGATCATTTCAGAAGTACCTTAATTGATCCGTTACTTGAACATCAAGAAATTGGAGAAAAGTCAACTATGTAGTGTAAAAAGTCAACTCTTGACCTTTTGATGCTAAAATCATGAAATTCATGTTACAATTGATCATTGGACAAAATTTGATCAAGGAATGATGGGTGAATCATCAAAAATCAAGAAAACCTAAACTTGCCTAATTTGGAAGCATTAGGGTTTCCAAATATAGTAAGCTCTAACCATTTTGACAGCCATGTTCAAGAGAGGCCCATTCAAAATTCAGGAGTCAAATAAAAATTCTACCTAGCCTGTTTGATAGAGGGTATTCTCAGCTTCAAATCCATAGTTGGATAATCTTTATAGGATCAAAATTGAGGGAGATGTGACCATTCAAAGTATGAAAAAACTGGGGCAAAAACTAGGGCAAGGCAAGTCATGGCGTGTCACCAGGACGAAATATCTACAAACAGGTGTGTAACACAGTGGGAGAACTTACTTGGTCGTTTTTGTTTCCAAAAACTATGTTGCGGATAGCAAGAGTTGTCACCAACTTTTATTTTATCCAGTAAAGAAAAGGGATAAAAGAATATTAAAGACCTTTAAGAAGATTTGAGTTCGGGGGGTAAGTTATACAAAGGGAACGTGTTAGCTCCCTTTGTATCCATGGTTATCCATTGACTCTTAATTACTTAACTCACTTTACTTTTATTTGAAAAAAAATGGTGTAGTGTGTGCTTAGAAAATATTTTCATAAGTCTTTAACTTTGCAATGATCCTCGTATGGATATATACAAAGTGTTTAATTTTGAAAATTGTTTGAACAAGTGGGATGTAAAGAGTGTTTTTGAAAAGAAGTGAGAAAGTACTTAAGGACTACGTACCCTAAGTTTGTAAGGTCTTTCTTGTTATTTATTTCCTTTATGGGTAGGGTTGTCCTTACTATTAGTGAGCAATTAGTCGTTACCTTGGATGTTTAATGGGATGGGCGTAGGGTCATCGTATGGTCATAGAAGGAAACATGTAAGGGTATCTTAGCAATTCGAAAGGACTATCATCATTTTTCCGTAGGGTCATCGAGGGACTATGATCTTTATATCGAAGGGACTTGATGATTTTTAGTTGTAGGAAAACTTGCTAAGATACCCCTATATTCGAGGGACTTGACCATATTTTTATACGGCAACCAAGAGGAGAAACCCTAGGAGGTGCAGATGGCAATCGTAAAACGACCGACTTACGTGTGTGAATATTAATTTCAAATATTTTATCTTGTGAATTAGGGTTAGCTAACAGTTGATTTTAGTCTTTCCATATAATCCTATTAAGCATACATCTAATAGTTTATATTGCATAAAAATAAAACCCTAGTTTAAACTATTCCATGGCTTTGGGAGAGATACATAAATATAAAAAATACTGACAGAAAATGTAAAGTGCAGAAAATAAACCTAAACTATTACAAGGCTTTAGTAGTTACATTATATTTAGAAATCATAAAATAATCGAAACGAAAAGATCGGAAGAATATTGAGTCTTTGAGATGAGAGGAGGATATTTTTCTTTATCATGATATTAGAAGAATAAAAAAAACAGAGTCAGATAATATCACTATAGATTTTAAAATAACGGAAAATAAGAAAAGCGGTTAAAATAAAATCTAAAAAATATTAAAACGATGCTAAAAATCTAATAAAATCAAATAAAGAGCGCACAATTTTTTTCATATTTTTTTGAGAATATGGAAACAGAAAATAAATCAAATAAAATAGGAAAAAGAGGAATTTGCGATTTTGAGGATCAAAATATTTAGAATTTTATTTTAAAAGAGTATTATTCTTCGATTTTTTTCTGAACTTCTGGATAATATTCGAAGTAAATCGAAATAGTAGCACTTACCTGACTTACCTGTCAGACTGAAATTCTTATCACTACTGCAGCCTTGAAAGTATCGGCGGAAATGGATTACAGCAGATTAACCAATAGTTTAGTTCTCCATGGTGCCCTAAACATCAATTCGATCGCCCAGATAGCTTGCTCACATAATACAAAACACAAATATGCAAAGTGATTAGATGTATCATGCGTATAAATATGAAATCGAAAAAATTTGGAAAAAAACCAAAAAAAGCTAATTTGGTTATGGCGTTTTATGAGGTTTTGGAGCAATGTGATGATTGGTACGCATTCAGAAGAGTCTAAGGAATGTTTTTGGACCTTCAAACCTTCTTGAGAATGGTTGCAACCCTAAAACCGAATCAAAATTACTCTTGATTTTTTTTGAAGTTTTGTATGCTCTCTTTGATCAAAAATTTCCTCCGCTTGACTTGTGGAGATGATAAGTATTTATAGAGGGTGTAATTTAGGTCAGATTTTGGGCTTTTGTGATGGATTGAGAGGTTACTTGAGAATGAAGAAAATATGTATCCAATTTGGTTAAAAATTAGATGAAATCATACTCTTTTGGTCTTGCACAAATTTGGACACTTACAATCATCATAAACATCAAATATTTGATCCCAAAATTGACTTAAGATCAAATATTTGATTTTTCAATATTTATCTTAATTAAAATTGAATTTAAATAAAATAAATCCAATATAATATCAAAAATCATATATTATGATCTATGGGTCATGCATAATCTTATAATTGAGTTTGGGTTTGAAAAACATGGGCCCATCTTAAGTTTTGGTCATTTTTGCTTCATACACCTCAAAATTGCTCAACTCCAACAATGCATAACTCCCTCAATTTTTATCCCATGTATGTGTTCTAGGACTTTTTGGAAAGCTTAGAGTGCCCTCTAACTACTAATTTTGATCCCATGTCGATTTGATCTTCCATATTTAAGTTATGATCTTTGGAAAAGTTGACTTTTTGTTGACTTTTAAAAGGACATGTAATGTCTTGGCTCATATCTCTCAAATGAAGCATTTTTGGACTTGGCTTGTGATACACAAAGTTTTAGGGAATTGAATTTCCTTCAAAATTATCTTTAGGTAGGAAATATTTTATGAAGCATGTAAAAGTTATGGCTGGTCAAAGTACAGTTGACTTTTTGCTACACAAAACCCTAATTTAGTAACTCCTGATTCTTGATGATTCTGAGGTTTCCTTGATCAATCATGATCAACCCTTGATCAAATAATGAATTTAACCTCATAATGTTGATATTGACCAAAAATCTTGAAGTTTGAGGTTGTGTTGACCACTGTTGACGTTTTTACCAAGTTAACTGCTTTTGGATCATATGAGCATCTGATTGACCAAACTTGTAGTGAAAGCCTTGAAAATTGACATGAAGATTCTCTAAATTATGCGAGACACCATGAAATCTACTTGAGGAATTAGATGTCCAATTTTCTTTGAGAAACTCAAAACCCTAATTTAAGATCCATTGCTTAGGAGGAGGCTTTGTCTGATGAAACCTGGAATTCCTTTGGGCAATTAAGGATCTTGTGACTATTAGGAGACCTATTGAGGTATATTGTCTTGAAGTTGTGAGGGAAAATTATGGGGTACAACAGCTTCCCCTGTTCAATTTTTTGAAACTTGAGGAGTTAGAATGGCATGTACGTCATTCGTGACCTGGAGGTGGAAGAGGATTGAACACTTAAGCCCAAAAATTTGCCCTTGTCGGTGTGCAAAGTAATACTATTGGTTGATAGTATTGCTTTAATGGGCTCAGAGATTCCATTAGGAGTATTTGGAGATGGGCTTATAGATGCCATTCAAAGTTTCTATGGATAGGAGTGTCAGAATGTGTCTACGTTTGACTTTATCTGAATATTGTTACTGCACTAAGTATCAGCACTAGATCTTCGTTTAGATCGTCTGTGAACTGTCTCTAGGAAAATATCTTGAGTTAAGTATCAAAACTAAATCTTCGTTTTGATTATCTATGAACTTCTTCTGGAAAGTATCATGCACTAAGTATCAACACTAGATCTTCATTTAGATCGTCTCTGAACTGTCTCAAGGACAATATCTTGAGTTAAGTATCAGAAATAAATCTTCGTTTTGATTCTCTCTGAATTGCTTCTGGAAAATATCATGCACTAAGTATCAGCACTAGATCTTCGTTTAGATCGTCTCAGAACTATCTCAAGGATAATATCTTGAATTAAACATCAGAACTAAATATTCGTTTCGATTATCTCTGAATTTCTTCTGGAAAATGTCATGCACTAAGTATCAGCACTAGATCTTCGTTTAGATCGTCTCTGAATTGTCTCAAGGACAATATCTTGAAGTAAGCATCAGAACTAAATCTTCGTTTCGATCATCTCTGAATTGCTTATGGAAAATATCATTAACTAAGTATCAGCACTAGATTTTCGTTAAGATCGTCTCTGAACTGTCTCAAGAATAATATCTGGAATTAAGCATCAGAACTAAATATTTGTTTCGATTATCTCTAAATTGCTTCTGGAAAATATCTTGCACTGAGTATCAGCACTAGATCTTCATTTAGATCGTCTCTGAAATGTCTCAAGGAGTTGATAGTGTTTATTTGACTGCGAACTATCCTGAAAAGGAAAAGTTAGTTTTATGCAAGATTATTTGATGTATGCATGCGTGGCATGATGTTTTAATGTAAATTAGAATGTCATATGCGTTATGGACGCGTATGACATGATATGATGTAAATGATGTATGTATGAATTATGTAATCGAAGCACACTAGTATCTTCATGTAACAACTGTTGGCTGGGGAAAGTAAATCCCGATTTGTTGTTGAGGAGTATGAAGACATCGTTCCCGTCTTGTTTCAGAATATTGTAATTAGGATTTTCCGACTTTCGTTCATCGTACTTTTTATTGAAAGATTAAATTCCTAAATATCCTGACTAGGGATAAAAAAGACGGACATTCCCTTGGAATACTTCGCTGAAATAAATCCGTAAAGATTACTCTATGGGGATGACCCTGCGAAGATTCGTTGGATATGAACTTTGTTGGAGATTCCTACCTCCGAGAGTCCTTAGTAAATGCTATTATTGTAATTTTATATTATTTTATATGCAATTTTGGTAAACATCAATCATATTTGAAAGCATATATTCATTCAAAGTAACCAATGGATTCAGAATGTTTGATATTCTCGACTTCCCCGAGTAATTTTCTAGGAATTATGATGACAGAATCCGAAGACATGATACTGACACCATTTGATACTATTGGCACATAAAATTAATTTCCATAATGGCTTTTGCTGAAACCTAGTATCAAGGCAATATAATGAGAGGGATGTGCTTTCAGACTGCGGTGGATCGTGTACTCCCTGGGTAATGGTTAAGGAGCTTGCAACTGAATTTGATCTGATTAAATTTGAAAAGATAAAGTTACCCCTAGATGAGGATGATTTGTCCCATAATGGAAGTATTTGAAAAGGGATACCTCAAGAGAAATAAACAAAATTCCCTACAATAATATGCCTCTGCCATCGTGAACTCGGTAATGTTACCTCTAGTAATTCAGATGAGGAGACCTGCCCCTGGCTATTTAAGCATTGTTGAATCTTGACCTAACTTCCCTAGATGAATTGGACAATAACATGGCATGCTCCCTTGATTGGAAGACAGTGACTATGCCCCTTGTATACATTGGCTTTGATTCAGGAAGCAACTTTGTCTGTCGAGAGGACTTTGGTTTATTGAATGTTCATCATGGTCGCTCCCACCAAATGACACCTAGTCAGAAGGGGTACAAGCGCGAACGGTCGGCGAGAGGAGAGAACATGAAGATGAACTGAAAAGAGTCGCCAGCTAGGAATTTTTATCCCGAAGGAAAGGTAATGCTGCATAGACCTAGAAAGATATGGATAAGACGATCGCGAACCAGAGAAACTGAGAAAGGGGGTTGATTACAACCTGGGAAGGTATTATCACACAGATTGTCCGTCGTACTCGACGGGATCCACGCTTGAAAGTTTGTGTTTAAAGGGGTAGTGTCTGTGCTATCTGTGTGCAAAAGCTGGAAAAGAATATACAGGTGTCAGTGCAAGAAAGTGAAGTGAGGTGCTCAGGAATGAGGCTTAAAAGAATAATGCTGGAAGAGAGGGGGAGAGACAGAGACTTTTGTTCGATAACAGTTAAGTTATGCCTACGTATCCTCTCGTGCAATGAGGAAGTCAGAACACCGTAGTTCGACTCAAAGAGACTGAAAGATAAATTGACTTGTGAACTGCTTGCTTGCCTATGCTCAAGTGTATGACCTGTCTGGCTCAGGTGCACACTGTCTTGCATTAGACGGAAGAAGCAAGTTCTCGCTTGTGAATGAATTAGGTGAGAAAAGAATCCCGGAGGAGACAATTATTGTTTGTCATAAGAAAATAAGCTTAAGCCTAAACCAAGGGTTAGTAAACTCATCACATCTTCCCTCTGATTAGGGGTAATGAGAATACTTTAAGTATGAAGTAAGCACCTCACACTTAATCACCATGGTGTAGGATTAAGATCATTAACCTACTTTCATTTATTTAGATGTTTTTGGTGTTTTGTTTAGTGTTAAGTAATGAGTTTAATCCATAATCAAGGATTTAATGGACCCATTACACCATCCTAATAGAAGGATAATAGATGAGAACATTTAAGCTGAGGAAGATACCTCAACTTAATCCATGATTAGGGATTAACCTCATGACAAAACAAAACCTTTATTAGAGTGGATTTTAGTTAATGATAAGATCAAGAAGTGAGTTTAATGGTTTGTAAGACAACTTGAGGGGGACTTGTCCATTAACACTAGGGTTAGTCCTTCTTAACCAATTAAGGAAGAATTAGAACCCTGATGCAAAGCCCAAGTTACAAGCTTAATGTCTTAGTGATTATTAGATGAATTGATTAAGAGATTTAAACACATTAAGCATTTAACACTTAGGATTAAAGTTATACACTCCATCCTAAGAGAAGGGTGCAGGCATAATCTTAATCACAAAGCCTTAAAACCTTGAAGGTTTAGTCCCTGATTATGAGATGAGAAGAGAGACACAAAAGATGACACAATGGTAAAACTAATGGGGTACTAATCAAACCCTAATTGTGATCATGCTTGGGTGTTCCTTGGGTTTATGAGGCTTGCAAGAGATCTTCAAGAAGAGCCACCAAGGAAGAAGCAGATGAAAGGAGGAGAAGCAGAAGAAGCAAGTCAACTTACTTCACTTAAGAAGATAAGTTGCTTGATGAAAGAAAGTGAAGAAGGAACTTGAATCAACAAGCTTACTCTAAGACAAACAAAAAATGCAGCAAAGATGCATAGAAGAAGAGATGAGAAGAGAAGTGAGAAGTGAAAGCAAATTCACTTCTCAAAGTACTTACTACCTGAAAAGTTAGCATAAAGAAATGAAATGAAATGAAAATGAAATGAATGCAAGGATGCAAACCAAAACCAGAAGCATGTTCATGATGTGAATGATGCTAAGAGATGATATGAAAGCATGTCAAGTGATGAGAATGCAAAGGAAGCATGAAAGGAATATGAAAGTTCATGAAAGCACATGAAATGAAATGAATGCATAATATGGAAAATGGTTGAGCAAATGATCAAGCAAGATGTCTTAGAAGTCATGTGAATATATAAAATGTCATGGCAAGTTCATGAATGTAAGCATATGCAAAAGGTATGCAAAGGAAGATGAGAAATTAGGGTTTTCATACAACATGAGATGTAAAACTCAAAAACAGAAGCAAATGACAAGATAAAAAATTGAAAATGCAATCACAAGAAACCTAACCCCGTATGATTTCATACCCAAAAGGAGAAGACCTAACTCTTAACCCTAAGGAAGTTATGATTTTTCTAAGTTTTCTAGGGTTTTAAGGCACCTAAAGGGAAAAAATGTAAATCAATTCAAAAAGGCAGAAGAAATTTGTAACAAATTTATGCTAGAAACTACATGTCATGTGAAGATTAATGCAAAAAGAATCATTGTCATACCATTCTTGGTTAGGCAGAAAATAATTCTTGAAGTTAGGGTTCTAAAATGTGAATTTTATGAACCCTAAATTCAAGAAAATTATCAAAGATGGTTCAAAACCAAAAAGAAATTTGTGTGGATGGCATGACAATGTCTCTAAATGATTAAAGATGCAACATGAATTTTTGGGATTTTTTAGAAACTTAAATGATATTTTAATTAATTAATTTTCATTAATTAATTAAAATAAACATTTAAATGTTTAAAAAATGATTTTTTAATGTGAAAAATAAAAATAAAAATATTTTTGGCTATTTTTAGAAAATATTTTTAGCTATTTTTAATAAATGGAACAAAATAAATGATAAAAATATGAAATAAAAATGAATTTATGGGCTGGCAACTGATCCTGTGGCTCACATTCAAATCTGGAGATGGAGGGAAGACTTGGCGCGTGATCTAATGGCTGAAATTCAAATCAGGCTAATTAATTAACTAAACCTAATTAATTAAATTAAATGGAAATTATAAGTTAATGAGGTGATCTGGTCCATTGACTCACACGCGGGAAACCTAATTTAAGGGCTCACATTTAAAATCTCACTAATCACTCAGCTAACCCTAATTAGGGCAAACCAACCTCAGACGGCCGGAACAGTGGTTCCGGTCGTCTTCTCCGGTCAAACCTCAAGAACAAAATCCTCCCTAGGTCATTTTAAGAGCTGTAAAGCTCCAGATCAAACCCCAAACCCTCCTAAGCACGAATCTACTCCCAAAACAAATTTATGTTGCCTCAAAAACAAGATACAAATCAAAACTTAAAAATGGCAAAACTTTCAGAGATGTGATACAGGCTCAATAATCAATCATTTTAAAAAATATGAAGTGCAGAGTGATCAGTGGAGCATGTAGATCACTTCTATAACTTAAAAAACGGATTCTGGAAAAAAGTTTGAAAAGGTTACCTGAGCTTGAGCTTCCTCAGTTTGGAGCTTTTGAGCCTCCTCTACTGTGCAAAAACACTCCAATGGTCCCTCTGATGAAGCTTTGATGCTTGGATGGAGTTTTTTATGGCTGGTTTGAGAGCTTACACTCTTGCTGGTCAGAAATCGTGTTTTGGCTATGGGTGCTTTGAGGCTTGTTTGAAGGGTGGGAAATGGTCCTCTTGTGATGCTGAGTTGTTTTGTGAAAAAAGTTTGAAGTTTGATTAAGTGTGCTGAGAGTTTCAAAGGCTTTTGCAAAAGAGGTGATTTTAGAGAACTTGAGCAATCTGAGGTTTCAAGCTGGCTTGTTGTGTGTTATGGCTTGGGTTTGATCCACATAACATGTTGTGATAGGCCAGAGAGTGGGTGGTGGCTGCAGCTGATTGGTATGGGCTTCTTGCCAAAAAGTCAAAAGTTGTGTACTTGAGGTATGGGCAAGAATGTAGCTGGCCTTTTGGCATGTCCATGTGCAGCTGAGATCAAGGATTACCATAGAATCAATCTTGAGGCAACTCAGCAAATTGAAACAAAGTTATGGGACCTTTTGCAAATATGTGAAGTTTTGGCCCCTTTGAGAAATCTTGATGTTCAAGGGATGTGATCTTGCAATTATTTGGGCAATTCGGATCTAGAGGCAATGCACTATGATGTTATGATGTATTGAAGTGTGTTTGAAGTCACAAAAAGCCTTGGCAAGTGGTTTTGCAAAGAATCCCTTTTGGTGCATTCTTGAAATTTATGGGATTTTTGCCAACTTTGACAAGCCATATCTTGAGTTCCATAATGAATTAGAACTTGTTCTTGTACTTTTTGAAAAGGGAATGATCCAATCTACAACTTTCATGACCAACAATTTTTCATTTGAAGCATTTTTGGTTGAGAAAGAGGAGGTTGAAAAACTTTCCCAAAATGGAAAGTTTACATTACAAGTCATTTCCATTTTTGGAAACTTTTGGTTTAGCTCACTTTTCTTCAATTTTGTGAACTTCTAAGCACTTCAATGATCAAATAAAGACCATATAACCTCATTTTGATGAAAAATCTACTTTGGTTCCATGTTGGGGGGTCTCAGATGCCCTGGTTTTGCTCTGACTTGCTCAAGAAGTTACCCAGTGATCAGATGACTTCCACAATGAATTTCTTCATCAAACTTGGTACACATGATCCTTATAACATATTGAGACTATTAGTAACAAGAATGACCAAAAATTTGGAGTTATGGCCTCTGAAAACAAAACCCTAATTTTAGGTCATCTGTGTAGTTAAACCCTAGCTCTGCTTCCATGCTTTGCCAGCTCTTGTGACTCTTTGGCTTACTTGATCTTTGGGGGATATAATATTATGATTGAACATACATGGACCCTATTGGATTGATCGAAGACCTTTGGAGTGGCTCAGATGGAACCTGGATTGCTCAGATCACAAACCCTAGATGCAGATGAATTTGAACTAATGCAGTGAAGCAAAAATGCAATATGATATGATATGCTTAAACTAATATAAATATGAAAGATCACAAGCCATGGTGTGAACTTAGTGAGGGAAAATTTGGGGTGTTTACAGCTTCCCCTATTCAAGCATGAGTTAGCTGTGTAGGATGTAAGCGACGGGCTTAACAGACAAACAAGATAACTTGTGGTTGAATACCAAAGACAGTCCGAAATTTGCACTCACTGGGGAGAAGAAAAAAAGGGATATAGATTGTAAAAGAAAGTAAAGTATGATTATAAAGTGCAGGCGATGGAGGACGACCATCGAGCAGAGGACGACTGCTGGGGATAGAGCAATGACGGGGACGACCGACATGCTGGGGAAATAAAGATACTATGATGGGGACGGCCATCAAGTAAAGAAACAAGACTCTCTGGGGATTGAAATAAAGGCAATGATGGGGACGACCATTAGGTTCAGAGAATAAATGAAGTAATGATGAGGGACGATCATCAATGGTGAAGGACGATCACCTAGCAGGGGACGACTACTCTTTACCACGACATAGGACGAATGTCGGATAGAAAAAGTCAACGATGGGGATGGCCATCGGATAAGAATGATGAATGACGATCATCAAGAGGTGAAGGACGATCACCTAGCAGGGTACGGCTGCTCTCGGGGTTTATCGTGACATAGGACGAATGTCAGATAACAAGATCAACGATAGGGACGGCCATCGGATAAAATGATGAAGGAAGATCATCATAAGGTGAAGAACGATCACCTAGCAGGGGACGAATGCTAAATATCACGACATAGGACGAATGTCGGATATAAAAGAGTTCTGATAATAGAGACTCCACTTGGAGAAGGATGAGGGACGGTCATCCAAAGGTGAAGGACGATCACCTGGCAGGATACAGCTGCTCAATATCACGACATAGGACGAATGTCGGATATAAAAGGGTTCCAATAATAGATACCCCGCTGGGAGAAGGATGAGGGACGGTCATCCAAAGGTGAAGAACGATCACTTGGCAGGGTACGGCTGCTCAATATCACGACATAGGACGAATGTCGGATATAAAAGGGTTCCAATAATAGAGACTCCACTGGGAGAAGGATGAGGGACAATCATACAAAGGTGAAGGACGATCACCTGGCAGGGTACGGCTACCGAACATATCATGACATAGGACGAATGCCGGATAAGAGAAAGGTTGTTCTACTGGGGACTTACTGGGGAATAGTAAACACGGACGAGTGTTTACATCCAAGAAATAAAATGTATAAGTTTTTTGACGCTGTGTATAGATTAAAGATGTGGGCGAGCATCCTTAAGACTACGAGACGGAAGAGTATCGGTAGAAACAACGCTGACACATGTTCAGAGATGATGATACAGACGAGTATCAACTGGTTAACAAAGAACACGGACGAGTGTCGACTCTGAGGGGAAAAAAGTGTGTATGCAAGATACGGACGAGTATCTGTATGAGCAAAAATAAACATGAGTGAGACACGGATGAGTGTTCAACTTTCTGGGGAGAGTATGACACGGACGGGTGTCAATGAGAGTGTATTGCAATAAGTGTTTGGGTAACCATGCTGGGGAGTGGTGACACGGACGGGTGTCAAAAAGAGTATGGAAGTTTCTGTATTCAAAAGGATATTTGTGGCTTATATCTGCAGGGGGGTGATATGACACGGACGAGTGTCGAATGAGTATATATAAACATGTACTTGTGTTGGAGAGTGCAAAGGGGAAACTTTGGCTTTTTGTTGGGGAAATTGAGATGACACAGACGAGTGTCGAGAAGGACATGTTATGGATAAGGATTTGTTGGGCGAAAGTTTTCTGGTGCATTTTCTGGGGCATAGTGGCACGTACATGAGACCTTACAACAAAATGTCTGCATTCATTACGATACCAAATATTAATGCTTGGTTATGTGAAACATAACTACATGTCAGAGTGCGAAATATGACCCAGAAAATCCCCTCTCTTATTTTATCCAGTGTTTCCATAACAAGATAGTATCCCAAATTCTTCGTTGCCTTTTCAGCAGCAAAGTTGCTTAGAAGGTGAGTCAGAATTGCCTACTAAGGCATGAAGCTACGAAGAGAGGGAAGTGAAGAGTAGGTTTTCGTACTTTTACTTCAATTTGGATCTTGAAATGAAATGAAGAAGAAGCCCCTTCGTACACCGAATACCTCTTTCCCCCCCCCCCCTTTTTCTTAACAAAAAAGAGGGATGTACTTGGTACGTTGTTGATGAGGTACTTGGTATTCGCAGGTGACTGGTTCGAACCTGACTTGTGATTATGCAATATGTTTGATTTTTCCGTAATGCTCCGTATTAGACGGAATGCTACCCTCTGGGGAAAAAATGATGCGAATGCTATGATTATGCAAAGATGCCGATCCGGGATTCGGATCCCGTTGCTTGTGGAGATCTCTGACTGGTCTGCTTGACAGGATATCCCAGCTGGGGATGAGATCATTGGTAGATCTGATAAAATATACGACTCTGCTTGGGGAAATAGGTCACTGATAGACCTATCTTAGTAATGGGGAGCCCAACTGGGGATATGGAAGCTTTCATCACTTTGTTGTGGGGGAAATTCTGACATTGCTCTTCCGGGAGGAGGCTGGAGCTCTGTGGGGAGATGGTTCCCTGTCTAGTACTTTGTTGGGGGAGGAAAGACCACTGAACGATCTTCCTAGAGATTTCTGTGGGGATCCTGCTGAGGATGATGATACCTGACAACTCAGCTGGGGAAATGAGCACCTTCTGATGCTTCTCTGAAGAAAATGTGTTGGAGAAGTGACGCCTGGCAACTCTGATGGGGAGAAATCATTTCTAGTGCTGTTTGGAGGATGTGCTGAGGAAATAATGATTTGGCAACTTTGTTGGGGAAAACATTTCATGCCCCATGATGCGCTCTGAATACCCGCAATCCTGTTATGACAAAGAAACGCGCCAGTATCCCGAGGTATCCCTTACCGGATTCTGTCATAGGAGTTAGATATTCCTGGAAGTAAAAATATATTTCCTGCAAGCATGTGATTAGAAAGGCACACCTGTTTTTATGCAAACGTTATATCAAGGATATCAGATATTTTTGCAAATGAAATAAAATATACAAGACGAAGTGTGACTGAAAATCTGATCTTATTAATCTGGGTGCCCTGAATTGGCAAATACAGTCAAAGAAATAGATCCCCTGAAATGAGGAGATTGTTCACAAAAATTTAGAAACATAAAGGTACTGGCAATGTTGACGACGCTTTAACGAGCCCCCCTTTGCTATGACCCATATGACCTTGACGTTCTTCTTATCCTGCTTTCTGAAGAAGGTTAATTCTTACCGATGCTTTTAACCTTTCAAAGTTTTCCATGCTGTGAGTGATACAGACGAATTCAGAATGCAGTTGTTCGCTTGTTCCCTAATTTTGCGTGGATCGCCCTTTCGGGTTTTCAATCCACCGGGATACCCATTTTTGCCTAAGCTGTCCAATGTGGTTTTTCAACTCAGCTGGTGTACATTTTTTTTTATTATTTTCCCTTATTTTTGCCCGAGTCTTTTATTCTGTTTTTGACTCGTCGGGATGCCCTATTTTTGCCTGGACTTACATTCTGTTTTTGTGTCCAGCGGGTCATTTATGCGAAGTATTTTTTAACTGCATCTGAATTCACAGGGGATAAGAAATATTCACCATCCATAGTAGTGAGCATCAGTGCTCCATCGGAGAAAACCTTCTTTACTATGAATGGACCATCATAATTCGGAGTCCACTTGCCCCCGTGGTCTGTATGAGGAGGAAGGAGTCTTTTCAGCACAAGATCTCCCACTTGGTATTCCCGAAGCCTGACTTTCTGATCGAAGGCTTTCTTCATTCTTTTCTGATATAGCTACCCATGACATATTGCAGCTAATCTCTTTTCTTCGATCAGATTCAGTTGATTGTACCGAGAACGGACCCATTCTGCTTCGTTCAGTTTGACATCCATCAGTACCCGTAAGGAGGGTAATTCAACTTCAACCGGTAGGACTGCCTCCATACCATACACAAGCTGATACGGTGTTGCCCCAGTAGACGTTCTGATTGAGGTACGGTACCCATGCAAAGCGAATAGTAGCATCTCATACCAGTCTTTGTAAGTAACCACCATCATTTGCACAATCTTCTTGATATTCTTGTTAGCTGCCTCAACAACACCATTCATCTTTGGCCTGTAAGGAGAAGAGTTGTTGTGTTGAATCTTGAAGTCTCGGCATAGTTCTGCCATCATTTTATTGTTCAAGTTGGAACCATTATCAGTAATGATTCGCTCGGGTACTCCGTAACGACAGATGATGTCTCTCTTCGGGAATCTGGCTACCACTTGTCTGGTGACATTTGCATATGAAGCTGCTTCAACCCATTTGGTGAAGTAATCAATGGCTACCAGGATGAATCTGTGGCCATTTGAAGCAGTCGGCTCGATCTTTCCAATCATATCAATGCCCCACATGGAAAAGGGCCAAGGTGAAGACATCACATTCAAAGGATTCGGAGGCACATGCACTTTGTCCGCATAAATCTGGCATTTGTGGCACTTTCTGGCATAAGCACAATAGTCTGCATCCATTGTGATCCAATAGTAACCTGATCTTAACAACTTCTTAGCCATTGCGTGTCCTCCAGCATGGGTACCAAAAGATCCTTCATGCACCTCGTGCATCAGCAAGTCTGCTTCTGTCTTATCAACACATCTGAGAAGTACCATGTCAAAGTTTCTCTTGTACAAGGAACCATCAGTATTCAGGAAGAAACTACCGGCCAGCCTTCTTAATGTCTTCTTATCATTGGATGATGCCCCAGGTGGGTATTTTTGATCCTCTAAGAAGCATTTGATGTCATGGAACCAAGGCTGGTCATCTTTAGCAATGTCCACGGAGAATACGTATGCTGGTCTGTCAAGTTTGGATACTGAAATCTGAGGCACAAAGTTGGCAGCTTGAAGTTTGATCATGGAGGAAATGGTAGCTAGAGCATCCGCAAACTGATTTTCATCTCGAGGGATATACTCAAGTTTGACTGTTGTGAAGAAAGTCAGTAATCTCCTCGTATAATCCCGATATGGAATTAGATGCTCTTGGTGAGTGTACCATTTGTCGTTGGTCTGATTGATTACCAAAGCTGAATCTCTGAACATAGTTAAAGTCTTGATCCTGAGGTCAATGGCTTCCTCAAGACCCATGATACAAGCTTCATATTCAGCTCCGTTGTTAGTGCAGTTAAAAGTGAGTTTTGCCGAGAAAGGCATGTGAACTCCCTTAGGTGTAATGAGCACTGCACCAACTCCACGACCATTCATGTTAACAGCTCCATCAAACATCATTATCCATTCTTCTTCTGGGTCAGGCCCTTTAGTGTGAACAGGTTCTTCATGATCTTTTTCTTTCAGGAACATGATGTCTTCATTAGGGAAGTCAAATCTCATTGGCTGGTAATCATCAATGGGTTGCTCAGCAAGATAGTCGGATAGTACACTGCCTTTGATGGCTTTTTGAGATATGTATTGAATGTCATATTCTGTCAGAATCATTTTCCATCTTGCAATCCTTTCGGTAAGTGTTGGCTTCTCAAATATGTACTTGATTGGATCCATCTTTGAGATTAATAAGGTAGTGTGGGTCAACATATACTACCTTAGTCGGCGAGCTGCCCATGCTAAAGCACAACAAGTTTTCTCGAGCAGTGAATAACGTTGTTCACAGTTGGTAAAATTTTTGCTTAGGTAGTATATTGCATACTCTTTTCGACCAAACTTGTCATGCTGGCCCAACACACACCACATTGATCCTTCTAATACTGTCAGGTACATTATTAGAGGTCTTCCTTCAACTGGAGGCATAAGGATTGGAGGTTCTTGTAAGTACTCCTTGATTTTGTCAAAAACCTTCTGGCAGTCTTCATTCCACCTGACCGTTTGCTCTTTTCTTAATAACTTGAACAGGGGCTCACAGGTTGCAGTAAGGTGAGATATGAACCGTGAAATGTAGTTCAATCTACCCAAGAACCCCCGAACTTATTTTTCTGTCTTTGTAGCAGGCATCTCTTGAATGGATTTGACTTTGTCAGGATCAACTTCAATTCCTTTTTCACTTACAATGAACCCCAGCAGTTTACCGGAACGTACCCCGAATGTGCATTTGTTGGGGTTTAACTTCAACTGGTATTTTCTAAGACGTTTGAACAGCTTCAACAGATTTACCAGATGATCTTCTTCTGTGAGGGACTTGGCAATCATGTCATCCACATAACATTCAATTTCTTTGTGGATCATGTCGTGGAATAATGCTACCATAGCCCGTTGATAAGTGGCACCAACATTCTTCAGTCCGAACGACATTACCTTATAACAGAATATGCCCCAGGGTGTGATGAAAGTTGTCTTCTCCATGATTTCGGGTTACATCTTGATCTGATTATATCCTGAAAATCCATCCATGAAGGAGAATACTGAGAACTGAGCCGTGTTGTCGACCAATACATCAATGTGAGGTAATGGGAAGTCATCTTTCAGGCTAGCTCTATTCAGATCCCGGTAATCCACACACATTCGTACTTTGCCATCCTTCTTAGGCATTGGTACATTGTTAGCAGCCCACGGCGGGTAACTAGTTACAGCAAGGAAACCGGCGTCCCACTGTTTTTGTACCTCTTCTTTTATCTTCATGGCCATATCCGGACGAGTACGGCGCAACTTCTGTTTTACTGGAGGACAGTCTTCTTTTAGTGGCAGCTTGTGCATAACAATGTCGGTATCCAGACCTAGCATGTCTTGGTAGGACCAAGAAAAGACATCTACGTACTCTCGAAGCATGTCAATAAGTTGTTCCTTCACTGAATCTTGGAGACGGGCCCCGATCTTCACTTCTTTCAAGTCTTCTTTGGTACCAAGATTAACCGTCTCAACTTCCTCCTGATGAGGATTGATAACCTTCTCCTCTTGCATTAACAGTCTGACTAGTTCTTCAGGTAGCTCATAATCTTCTTTAACCCCTTCATCGGCTTGATTAATCGGATTGTCGAAGTCATACGAAGTCATAGCAGTGTCGTTGTCGGTGCAGTCTGGAGGGCACTCTCTGCAAGGGTTTAGATTGGTTCATTTTAGTGATCAGTTTTATCTTATTTAGAAAAAGTGAAAATGAAGTTGTTATTTTGAAAACATTGCCATTTTATTGTTTTGTACAAATAATGAAAAATGAAAAACAGTGAGCGAAAAAGACAGACTCATTTGCAAAAGATGTCTTGATATTCATTAATTGATTGTTTGCACAAAATACAAGATGGCCCGATTACAAAATGAGTCCTGACACCTTGGGCAAGATGTAGGACTTGATGCATGCTTAAAAGACAGGAAATAATAATTACTCTGCAGGAGTAACTCTTATAATTTCATGGGAAGACCAGTTAGAGACTTGGTTCCCCGGGATCCTTGGACGTATCCATCTTTGTAGTTTGCGTTCGTCTTCTTCCTCATCTTCCAGACTGTTTACAGCATCCGGGGTAAGCATTCCCCCGCTGACAAATTTGGGCTCCGTTGCAGCCTCCGGTTGATCTTGTCGAGTTGTTCTGTAACCCAACCCAAATCTGTCTTCTTTCTTTTCTACTAGCAGCAGCTTGCCCCAGCCTTGAGCAGTACCCTCCTCAACAACCTTTCGGGCCTGTTGATATGAAGTTATGGAAGTTCCAGACACAACAGTTGCTTCATTGATGTTGAAGGCCTCAAACCCCTGACTCATAGTCTCATGGATCTCCCCATCCATCTCTATATATTTGTAAGTAGCCAGTTGGCTAACGAAAATGTCTTCCTCCCTGCAGATTGTGATGATCTGGCATTCCCACTCAAATTTTAACTTCTGGTGAAGGGTAGATGTAACAGCGCCAGTGGCGTGAATCCATGGTCTACCCAACAAAAAGCTGTAGGCCGGCTGTATGTCCATCACGAAGAAGGCAGTTTTAAATATTTGTGGGCCAATCATCATAGGTAGATCAATCTCTCAAAGCACTGATCTCTTAGAGCCATCAAATGCTCTCACCACCAAGTTACTTGGATGTAATTCCAAACCATCATACTCCAGCTTCACCAAGGCTTTCTTTGGGAGGACATTGAGCGAAGACCCAGTGTCTACCAGTACATGAGAAAGAACAACACCTTTGCATTCTAAGGTGATATGTAAAGCCTTGTTATGATTGCGTCCCTCCGTCGTTAAATCAGCATCTGTGAAACCCAATCCATGACTGGTGTTAACATTTGTAACCACTGTTTCCAGCTGATTAACCGTAATCTCTTCCGGCATGTAGGCTGCGTGTAGGACCTTCAAAAGTGCATTCCTATGGGCTTCGGAACACATTAACAATGAGAATATAGAGATTTTGGAGGGTGTCTGATGAAGCTGGTTCACCACTTTGTAATCACTCTTTTTTATTATTCTCATGAACTCGTCTACCTCTTGCTCAAAAGACGTCTTCGGAGTTTCTTTTACAATTGGCTCTTCAAATACCACATTCTTCCCTTTTGCCTTAGCAGCAACTTCTACTTCAGCACTGGGCCTTGGTGTTTGTGAGGCAGAAAGGCGTCCGCTTCTGGTGAAGCCTCCGCCTCCCCCAACATTTTCAACTTGTGGTGAAGAGGTTGATGAATCTAGGGTGATCTTCGTTCCGTCGCAGTAGAGATCAGAACCGTAGTGCCAAGGTATGGCATTACTGCTTTCATAAGGAACAGGTCCAGGCACCGTAATGGTGACCAGACTGATTGCTGCAGCGGAAGGCACTGTGATGGTATGTGGGTCGTAATAGATTGTGACTGGAGATCTGATAGGAGGTGTTGTAGTTTGTTGTTGGAAATTGTTGTTGGGATGAACATTTGCCGGGTCATAATAGATCGTGACCGTTGAGACATCTTCATTAGTGTTTGCTGGTGTTGTAGGCGTTTCCGTTGATAAAATGGGTGCTGATGTTGTAGAAGTAAGTGTTGCTTAACTTTGATCTATTGAAATAATGGATGGAGTGATTGCTGGAGTTGTGGATGAATCAGTGGGAATGATGGTTGTTGCTGTTGTAGAAGGATCTATTGTTGCTGAAGAAAGAAATGTTGATGTTGAAGGAGGATCCTTTGTTGCATAAGGAAGAGTTGTTGATGTTGAAGGAGCCGTTGTGGTAATTTGCAAAATTCCATCTCTGATAAGGCCATCTATGCAAAGCCTTAGCTTCTCACAACCATTAATAGCAGTCTTACATGATTCGTAGCAGGCCTGACAACCCGGGTACACCTAGCATCTTAGGAGTTAAACTTTGACTTCTGCCAGCAGTGTTTGAATCCGTGCAACATTATCAATCAGTGAAGATGGTTGATCTTCCTCTTTGGCATTAATCCTGGGCCCACCATGATTAGGCATAGGATTTCTGTTAACATTCGGAGGAGGTGCGAAATTGAGAGCTCTAGAATCGACCAAATCCTAAACCTTCATTTGCAAGGCTCTACATTTCTCGGTATGTTGACCCGGTGCATTGGAGTGAAAGGTACACCTGGCATTGGCATCATAATTCTTCGGGAGGTTGAGAGGATCTGGTGGAGCCAACATCCTTAACTCAACCAGGTTGAGCTTCAAGAGTTGTGGCAGTAGAGCGGCATAAGGCATAGGGATAGGATCAATCACCCTATTTTCCTGGGATGGCCTATGTTGAAAGGGGTGCTGCTGTTAGTTGTTATTGTTATTGTTGTACGTTCTTTGTTGTGGAAAGTGAGATTATTGTTGATAGTGATGTTGTTGTTGTTGAGGAAAAAGTGGTTGTTGTGGAGCTGGAGCCGGGATGGTAACAACTGCTATTGATCTGTGAGAATACTGGGGTCTGCCCCTGCCTGCATGGATAGCATTTGTTTCACCTTCCCTTCGGGGTCCTGAAAAAGGTTTTCTGGGGTTGTTGGAGGAACTTGCACCATTGTCAAAGATTTTGCCCATCTTTAAAAGACTTTCAATTCTCTCACCAGCTATAACTACATCGGCAAAACTGGTGGAAGAGAAAGCAGTAATCCTGTCAATATAAGTTCCCTGCAAGGTGTTCATAAACATGTCAGCCATTTCTCTTTCAGACATGGGTGGCTGGACAGCAGCAGCAAGCTGTCTCCACCTCTGAGCATAATCCCGAAAGCTTTCCCTTGAAGACTGAGACATGCCCATTAGAAGAGTCCTATTGGGGGCCATGTCTAGGTTGTACTGGTATTACCGGATAAAGGCTTCGGCCAAGTCTTTCCAACATCTTATAGTGTCCCTTGTCAGATGCGAATACCATTATCTTGATGCTCTAGTTAGGCTGTCCTCAAAATAGAACATCCATAACTTCTCGTCCATGGTATAAGCCTTGAGTCTCCCTAAGAAAGATTGTAGATTAGTAAGCGGGCAGGAGGTACCATTATATTTTATAAAGCACGGGGGTTTGAATTTGTGGGGAATCCTCACCCCATCTACCAGCCCCATATCCATTACGTCAAAGCCTAAAGAATTAAGGGATTCCAAAGACCTTAGTTTTTCAGCAATCTCATCCAGTCTTCAGTCATACACTTCATCCCCAGCCCCAATAACTGTGAACTACTCCTCCTAAGGATCTTCTTGCAAGATCCGGCCTGCAGCAGTGTTTCCTTGAATATTCCTTGGGATATTAACATCTGGGTTCAAATGGGGCCTAAACTCTGGTGGGTCGATACGATACTGCCCTCGTTCATTATTACTGGTTCCTCCCGTTCCAGGGTGGGCCTCTTCAGGTGTCTGCCTTTCCACCAGCTCTCTCAGCCTTTCCTGGCTCTGAGCTAAGCCAGTCATCACAGCCATAAACTAGGACATTTGGTTTCTCATTTTAACCCTTTTGTTTGCCATTTTATTTCTTACTTCATTCAGGTCCTGTTGTACCTAATCCATTTGAATTCCTGGAAGGTTGTTTTGCGTTGGGTACCGGTGTGTACGATTGACAGGGAACACTCGGCGACGAGCAATGTTTCCGGAAACCACAACAAAGTGAGAAACAAAAATAACAAACAAAAACTTACAAAACAAAGAAAATGTTAGTATGCAATGCAATATGCTTATTTGTTTTCCAAGGTATCCGGTTTGGTTCTTGGTTTTGACCTTTCCAGACCTCGAGGAGATGCTTGATGATGTTGAGAGAAAACCCACCAAAGATAAAACAAACTGATATATTACAAACGATGAAAATACATAGTCTGTTTACAACACAATGCCCATGGTGGGTCAAAAATACAACAACCAAAAAGCAAAAAGTACATCAAAAGAAAGGAAATACAAGCAAAAAAGGAATCAGACATCCAAACCAAAGTCATCCTCCCTGACTTCCTTCAGGAGGGCCTTCGTCACTGGACCAGCTGGGAGCTCTGTAATAGTCCTAACGAGGAGGTTCCTGGTAGCAATGGAATTAGTCAACTTCTTATGCCTGTCCTGATCCTTTGATCTTTTTAACCCCGCCCGGAGTTTTAATTCTGATATCTCCTTCTGAGCTGCCAACAAAGCTTCCTGCTGCTTCTTCTCATTGGCCTCCAACTGCTCAATCTTGGCCTGAGTCCTCTGGTCTTCTTGTGCACGGGCTTCGGTGATCCTGATCCACCTAGCCTGGCTTTCCTCCAGGTAATGCTCAGCCCTAGCTTTCTGAATCTTAGCCTCCTTGCAGGCATTCTTCAAAACCAACTCTTCTGCTCTTGCTTTCCTTATGTAGTCATCTGTTCTTTCAATCTTGGTCAGATGCTCAGTCTTGAGCCTTTCCAATCTTTCAATGTCCAGACGACTATCATTCCTCTCCCAGAGAGTCTTCTTCAGGGCTTCAGATAGCTGATTATTCCTCTCTTTCAACTTTTCAAATTCCTCCAGGCTAACAGTTACTGCAGGCTGTACTTTAGAAGGTACAGGTGTGTCTTCCAAGGTGAAAGGCATCCTGGTGATCTGAGCTCTAGTACGGGACCAGTCAGAGTACTGGGCTGAAGCAATATTGTTACACCTTCCAAGGATGGCTATCCCTTTGGTCTGGATGTTGTCCCAAGCCCAGGCAGCTTGTCTGACAACAACAGAGTTAGGTTGAACTTCACAGTATAGGGTCTCAGCTAAATCCTGTCCTCTGGGAGGATGAACCAAGGCATATCCCAATTGTCTCTTAAACAGTAGAGGGTTGTAGTTGATGCAACCTTTTACTCCTATTAGAGGCACATTAGGGTATTGCCCATAGCTGGTAATAATATCCTTGCCTTTGGTGCTCTGGGTGCACCATCTGATATCATCTGATGTTAATGCAATGAACCTCTTAGCCTAATTCTTCTGCTGATGTGGGTTCAAGAAGGCATCTGATTTGGGCAAGTTTCTGAGCAGCCAAGAGTAGAACAGAGGAGCACAACATCTGACTAGCTTCCCCCTTTGCTTTTCATTTCTCTGATGGATGGAGTAGTAAAAATCCCCTAGCAATGTAGGCACTGGGTTCCTCAGCAGGAACAAGTGGATGGCATTCTTACTCACAAATTTGGGCTCATCTGCAAACAATATAACCCCATATATACTGAGGGCTAAAAGTGCATAGACTGCCTTCCATTCTCCCAATGCAGCCTTCAGGGTGGCCTGAGAAATCAAGAAGTCCAGATGTAAACTAGGAATCCCAGCTTTGGTTGTCAAGTTTTGCTCAATGAGGGCAGGCTCCAAGTGCAATGCCCTTTCTATCTCTTCACTTCTGGGAGCAGTCATCTCTGGGTTGAAGGGGATCCCTCCTCTGATAGGCACTCCAATCAACAAGGAAAACTCTTCCAACAGAGGCCCCATCTGAAAATCTGGAAAAGTGAAGCATCTGAGTGGGGGGGGGGCATAAAACTACAAGCATGTGTGGATCATGCTTCTCTAAGAAGAAATAAGATCCATGACCATGTCTAAAATACCCCCATAGTGCTCTCTAAATAGTGGGATATGGTCAGGTGTGATAAGTGACTGGACCTGCCTGATACCAGTCAAAAAGGGCTTAAAGAAGTGATAAGATATGTTGCTTTTCCATGGAACATCCATGAGTGCTGATAAAGAAGCTGAAGTCAAATGCTGATGAAGATCACAGACTGAAAAGCTAGAGGTAAGGCTCTGACAGACTGATGCAGGTGCTGAGGGAGATAACTGAAGCAGATGCTGAAGAAGATAACTAAAGCAGAGGTCTAAGCAGTAGAAGGGGTCAAAACCAAACCAAATATAATAAGGTGGATACCCTGAAAAACAAATAAACAAATGTTAAATGATGCAATGATGATATATGCAAATGATATGCAAGGGTTTGTGATCAAGAGCTGGATCTGATTATCTGTCTTGGTATAAGGTCCATGTATGTTCAAAGGTCCGGATGGAGGCTCAGAAATCCAGTAACCAAGGTGGGGGACTCAAATAAAGAGTCACATGTCCAGGGTTAATCACAAGAACTGTCCAAAGTGAAGTATTCTTAAACAATACAGTAACAGGGTATGATGTGGCCAAGGTCTCCTGCAAACCTGCAAATATCCCAACCCCCTCACATGTAATGTTCTAGAACAAGGATCCTCAGACTTTGATCACTTATGAGAAGTGTAAACACTTCTAGCCCGGAGGCACAGTGTTTACAATAACCATAAAGGATCCTCCTCTAATTCACCCCAGATTCTGAAGGTCATAATAAAGGTCATCCAGACTTAGCTGGCTTCCCAGATAGCCCTAGCACTACAGGAAATTTGTAGCACAGAGTTCTCAAGAAGAAACCCACATCTGAACCGTGTTTCATATTCCCGCACCAGACCGAAATGGAATGGGAAAGAACATGAACCACTCTAGCCTAGGTGTCACTTGGGTCCCAAGTATAGGACCTTAATCACTCAGTGAAACCCCACCCACCAAAACAGAAACCAGATCCAGCAATGATAATGACAGTATGATGTACAAAAACCGTAAAGAAAGAAGTAAATAAAACTATACATAAAGAAATAAATAAAGCAAATAAATAAACACAATTAGCACATAACACCCCAGTAAACACAAATTAAACAAGCGCTAGGAGGAACCCACATAAAGAACCAGAAGCCCTGGTTGCAGCATAAGGATCCCCAGCAGAGTCTCCAAGTTGTCGCTCCCACCAAATGACACCTGGTCAGAAGGGGTACAAGCGCGAACGGTCGGCGAGAGGAGAGAACATGAAGATGAACTGAAAAGAGTCGCCAGCTAGGAATTTTTATCCCGAAGGAAAGGTAATGTTGCATAGACCTAGAAAGATATGGATAAGACGGTCGCGAACCAAAGAAACTGAGAAACGGGGTTGATTACAACCTGGGAAAGTATTAGCACCCAGATTGTCCGTCGTACTCGACGGGATCCACGCTTGAAAGTTTGTATTTAAAGGGGTAGTGTATGTGCTATCTGTATGCAAAAGCCGGAAAAGAATATACAGGTGTCAGTGCAAGAAAGTGAAGTGAGGTGCTCAGGAATGAGGCTTAAAAGAATAATACTGGAAGAGAGGGGGAGAGATAGAGACTTTTGTTCGATAACAGTTAAGTTATGCCTACGTATCCTCTCGTGCAATGAGGAAGTCAGAACACCGTAGTTCGAAAAAGAGACTGAAAGATAAATTGACTTGTGAACTGCTTGCTTGCCTATGCTCAAGTGTATGACCTGTCTGGCTCAGGTACTAACTGTCTTGCATTAGACGGAAGAAGCAAGTTCTCGCTTTTGAGTGAATGAGGTGAGAAAAGAATCCCGGAAGAGACGATTATTGTTTGTTTTTGGTATTTTCAATCTTTTATTGCTTTTTGGAGTTTGTCATAAGAAAATAAGCTTAAGCCTAAACCAAGGGTTAGTAAACTCATCACATCTTCCCTCTGATTAAGGGTAATGAGAATACTTTAAGTATGAAGTAAGCACCTCACACTTAATCACCATGGTGTAGGATTAAGATCATTAACCTACTTGCATTTATTTAGATGTTTTTGGTGTTTTGTTTAGTGTTAAGTAATGAGTTTAAGCCATAATCAAGGATTTAATGGACCCATTACACCATCCTAATAGAAGGATAATAGATAAGAACATTTAAGCTGAGGAAGATACCTCAACTTAATCCATGATTAGGGATTAACCTCATGACATAACAAAACCTTTATTAGAGTGGATTTTAGTTAATGATAAGATCAAGAAGTGAGTTTAATGGTTTGTAAGACAACTTGAGGGGGACTTGTCCATTAACACTAGGGTTAGTCCTTCTTAACCAATTAAGGAAGAATTAGAACTCTAATGCAAGGCCCAAGTTACAAGCTTAATGTTTTAGTGATTATTAGATGAATTGATTAAGGGATTTAAACACATTAAGGGTTTAACACTTAGGATTAAAGTTATACACTCCATCCTAAGCGAAGGATGCAGGCATAATCTTAATCACAAAGCCTTAAAACCTTTAAGGTTTAGTCCCTGATTATGAGATGAGAAGAGAGACACAAAAGATGACACAAAGTTAAAACTAACGGGGGACTAATCAATCCCTAAATGTGATCATGCTTGGGTATTCCTAGGGTTTATGAGGCTTGCAAGAGATCTTCAAGAAGAGCCACCAAGGAAGAAGCAGATGAAAGGAGGAGAAGCAGAAGAAGCAAGTCAACTTACTTCACTTAAGAAGATAAGTTGCTTGAAGAAAGAAAGTGAAGAAGGAATATGAATGAGCAAGATTACTCTAAGACAAACACAAAATGCAGCAAAGATGCATAGAAGAAGAGATGAGAAGAGAAGTGAGAAGTGAAGGCAAATTCACTTCTCAAAGTACTTACCACCTGAAAAGTTAGCATAAAGAAATGAAATGAAATGAAAATGAAATGAACGCAAGGATGCAAACCAAAACCAGAAGCATGTTCATGATGTGAATGATGCTAAGAGATGATATGAAAGCATGTCATGTGATATGAATGTTCATACAAGTGATGAGAATGCAAAGGAAGCATGAAAGGAATATGAAAGTTCATGAAAGCACATGAAATGAAATGAATGCATAACATGGAAAATGGATGAGGAAATGATCAAGCACGAGTCTAATGTGTCCTAATATGTCTTAGAAGTCATGTGAATGCATAAAATGTCATGGAAAGTTCATAAATGCAAGCATATGCAAAAGGTATGCAAAGGAAGATGAGAAATTAGGGTTTTCATACAACATGAGATGCAAAACTCAAAAACAGAAGCAAATGACAAGATAAAAAATTTAAAATGCATTCAAAAGAAACCTAATCCCATATGATTTCATACCCCAAAGGAGAAGACCTAACTCTTAAACCTAAGGTAGTTATGATTTTTCTAAGTTTTCTAGGGTTTTAAGGCACCTAAAGGGAAAAAAATGCAAATCAATTCAAAAAGGCAGAAGAAATTTGTAACAAAATTATGCTAGAAACTAAATGTCAAGTGAAGATTAATGCAAAAAAAACCATTGTCATACCATTCTTGGTTAGGCAAAAAATAATTCTTGAAGTTAGGGTTCTAAAATGTGAATTTTATGAACCCTAAATTCAAGAAAATTATCCAAGATGGTTCAAAACCAAAAAGAAATTTTTGTGGATGGCATGACAATGTCTCTAAATGTTTAAAGATGCAATATGAATTTTTGGGATTTTTTAGAAACTTAAATGATATTTTAATTAATTAATTTTCTTTAATTAATTAAAATAAACATTTAAATGTTTAAAAAATGATTTTTTAATGTGAAAAATAAAAATAAAAATATTTTTGGGTTAAGAAAATTATTTGAAATAAAAATGCAGAATAAAAATATTTTTGGAAATTTTTAGCTATTTTTAATTAATGGAACAAAATAAATGATAAAATATGAAATAAAAATGAATTTATGGGCTGGTCAACTTAAAAAAAGGATTCTGGAAAAAAGTTTGAAAAGGTTACCTGAGATTGAGCTTCCTCAGTTTGGAGCTTTTGGGCCACCTCTCCGGTGCAAAAACGCTCCAATGGTCCCTCTGATGAAGCTTTGATGCTTGGATGGAGTTTTTTATGGCTGGTTTGAGAGCTTACACTCTTGCTGGTCAGAAATCGTGTTTTGGCTATGGGTGCTTTGAGGCTTGTTTGAAGGGTGGGAAATGGTCCGCTTGTGATGCTGAGTTGTTTTGTGAAAAAAGTTTGAAGTTTGGTTAAGTGTGCTGAGAGTTTTGAAGGCTTTTGCAAAAGAGGTGATTTTTGAGAACTTGAGCAATCTGAGGTTTCAAGCTGGCTTGTTGTTGTCGCTCCCACCAAATGAAGCCGGGTCAAATGGGGTACAGACGCGAACGGTCGGCGAAAGGAGGTGTGAGAACACACAGGAGTGAACTCACGAGAAATGAAAAGAGTCGCCAGCTAGGCATTTTTATCCCGAAGGAAAGGTAATGCTGCATAGACCTAGAAAAGATGGATAAGACGGTTGCGAACCAGAGAGACTGAGAAAGGGGGTTGGTTACAACCTGGGAAGGTATTAGCACCCAGATTGTCCGCCGTACTCGACGGGATCCACGCTTAAAAGATTTGTGTTTAAAGGGGTAGTGTCAGTGCAATTTGTGTATAAAGAGAGCTGGAAAAAGGTGTATAGGTGTCAGTGTAAAAGAAGTGCAAAGTGTGATATATACAGTGTCAGTGTGAGAACAAGAATAAGATGCTCAAGATCATGAGGCTTAAAGAATAATGCTGGAAGGAGGGGGGAATACACAGAGACTTTTGTTCGATAACTGTTAAGTTATGCCTACGTATCCTCTCGTGCAATGAGGAAGTCAGAACACCGTAGTTCGACCCAGAGAGACTGAAAGATAAATTGACTTGTGAACTGCTTACTTGTCTATGCTCAAGTGTATGACCTGTCTGGCTCGGGTGCAAACTGTCTTGCATTAGACGGAAGAAGCAAGTTCTCGTTTATGAGTGAATGAGATGAGAAAAGAATCCCGGAGGAGACGATTATTGTTTGTTTTTGAGTTTTCAGTTTTTTATTGCTTTTTGAAAGTTTGTCATAAGTTAATGAGCTTAAACCTAAACCAATGGATTTAGTAAACTCATCACATCATCCCTCTGATTAGGGGTAATGAGAATACCTTAAGTGTGAAGTCAGCTTCTCAGACTTAATCACCTTTGATGTAGGGTTAAGATCATTAACCTACTTGTGATTATTTAAATGTTTTTGTGATTTTTGTTTAGTGTTAAGTAATGAGATTAAGCCATAATCAGGGATTAAACAGACTCATTACACCATCCTAATAGAAGGATAATAAATGAGAAGGTTTAAGCTGAGGAAAGCTCCTCAACTTAATCCATGATTAGGGATTAAACTCATGACAAAACAAAGCCTTTATTAAGTGGATTTTATTTAGTTATATGATGATGAAGTGTTTTTTAGGGTTTGTAAGACAACTTGAGAGGGACTTGTCCATTAACACTAGGGTTAGTCCTTCTTAACCAATTAAGGAAGAATTAGAACCCTAATGCAAGGCCCAAGTTACAAGCTTGATGTCTTGATGGTTATTAAGTGAATTGATTAAAGGATTTAAACACATTAAGGGTTTAACACTTAGGATTAAAGTTATACACTCCATCCTAATAGAAGGATGCAGGCATAAGCTTAATCACAAAGCCTTAAAGCCTTTAGGGTTTAGTCCCTGATTATGAGATGAGAAGAGAAGACTCAAAGAGACACAAAGGTAAAACTAAGTGGGGAGACTAATCAAAACCCTAATCATTGTCATGCTTGTTTGTCCCTAAGTTTTGTGAGGTTAACAAGAAAGATCTTCAATGGAACCACCAGGAAGCAGATGAGAGGATCAGGAGAAGCAAAGTGACTTGCTTCATTTAAGAAGACAAGTCACTTGAAGAAAGAATGTGAGAAGAAGAAGAATGAGCAAGCTCAATCTCAAACACATAACAAAATGCAGCAATGATGCATAAAAGAGATGAAAAGAAAATGTGAGAAGTGAAGGAAAATTCACTTCTCAAAGTAACTTACCACCTGAAAAGTTAGTGAAAGAAATGCAATGCAATGCAAAATGAGATGGAATGGCATGATGCAAACCAAAACCAGAAGCATATATGAGATGATAATGATTCTATGATATTGTGCAAACATGAAGCAAGACATGGGGATGATCACATGAACAAATGGGTGCAAATGGAGCAAGTTTAGAACCAAGAACACACATGAAAAGTTATGAGATGCAAATGACATACAACATGGCAAACACATGATACAATGATCAAACATGATTTCAATATATCTTAAGATGTCTAATGAATCAAATGGATGCATAAAATGTCATGGCAAGTCAAGGTATGAATGCAAATACATGATGGATGCAAAAGGAAGCCCAAATTAGGGTTTATGATCAATGCATCAAACAAAAACCAAAATCAGAAGCAAACTTCAAGATAAAAAATTGAAAATGCATTCAAAGGAACCCTAATCCTATACAAACTCACTGCCCAAAGGAGGGGTTCTAACTCTTAACCTAATGTAAGTTATGAATTTCCTAAGTTTTCTAGGGTTTTAGGGTACCTTAACAAGAAAAATGCCAAACAAATTTAAAATGGAAGATCAAATCATGCCAATTTAATATCACAAACTACATGCTAAACAAAATGTAATGCAAAAAGAATCAAAGTCCAACTCTCAAGGGTTAGGCAGAAATGATTTTTTTGAAGTTTGGATCAAAATAATGCCTTGAAATGATTTTATTTCCATGAAAAATTCTCAAAAGACATCAAGATCATAAAATAAATTTGGTTTGAGGGTTGGACAATGTTTCTAAATGATTATGAAGGTTTCATGAATTTTTTGGTGATTTTTAAATACCTAAAAGTATTTTTAATTAATTAATTCTCATTAATTAATTAAAAATAAACTTTTAAATGATTTAAAAATATTTTTTAATGCAAAAAAAAAAAATAAAAATGTTTTTGGTTACTGAAAATTAATAAAACTGTGTATAAAAATTTTCAGAATTTTTGAATAATTTTTGCTATTTTAAAATAAATGGACAAAAGAAATGAATAAAAATGAGAATAAAAATGAATTAAAAGAAAAGTATGCGCATCCAATGGCCTGAATTTAAACTGGGGAAGGAGGGAAAGACTGCGCGCCAGATCCAAGGGGTGAGATTCAAACTGAGTTAAATCCTATTTTAATTAATTAAACTGGATTAATTATGATAATGACATGGATTAGGGCTAAGTGAATGGATCTGGGCCATTGAGCACGCGCGGGAGTGGACTAAGTCAGCTCATCCAACGCTCACAATTCAAACTGGCATTAATTACAGGGATTAGCCCTAATTATTTTCAGGTGGCCGGAGAAGACCTCCGGTCGTCTTCTCCGGTGGGACTCCCACCTGAAAATCCCTAAAACCCTCAAAACTTCATGAAAACGAAAACTAACTATCCAGAAATCATCCCCATGCCAAACTAAATCAAAACCCCCATTCAAACATCATTTATTCTTCATCAATCAAACGAATCGAAGCCAAACATTTTTAGGTCAGAAAAGTTTCAGAACAAGATTAAATACTCATTTCTCAACCATTTTTAAAACTAAGAACATCAGAGTGATCAGCAAAACATGAGGAACAACTTAGAAACTTAAAAATTCATTTCTGGAAAAAAAGTTCTTGATATACCTGAGCTTTGACTTTCTCAGTTTGTAACTTTCTGACCCTCTCTCTTCGTGCAAACTACTCCTCTTGGTCCCCTGATGAGGTCCTGATGCTTAGAAGAAGTTTGTAGTGGCTGGTTTGGAAAATGGCAGAGGTTCTGCTCAAGGTGAGGTGAGAATCGTATTTGTGATTTTGGGAGTTTAAGGCAATGGTGATGGGTGCTTTGTGATCAGGAAAGAGTGTTGAGATTGTTTGTGAAGTTTGTTTGTGTGTTTGAGGCTTGTGCTGGCTGTTTCGAAGGCTCTTGCAAGATGAGGTGAAAATGAGAATGCTGAGTTATGGAGTGTTTCAGGCTTGCCTCCTGTTATGTTTGGCTTGCATTTGATTAGTATAAACAATTGGGATTGGTCAGAAGATGTGATGTGTGCTTTATTGATTGGTATGGGTCCTTTTGCCAAAATGTCAAAGTTGGTGTAAGAGAAGTATGGGCTACTTTCTAGCCAAGGACAAAGGGTGTGTCCTGCGCAGCATGATGAGGGGAGATGCCTAGGGTGGCTCAGCAGGCTAGCCAGCAAGTGGATGATAAACTATGATGAGTTTTGCAACTTGCCTTGCTTGTGATCTTTATGAAATATCTTGATCCATAGGCCACAAAAGTGAGAAGTTTCTTGGCCCATTCTGATTTTTAGGTCTTGTGTGATCATGTGGTGAAGTTTAGAAGTGCATTTGATGACTTAATTTGCCTTGAGAAGTGAATTTGCAACTTTGCCTCTTTGGTGCATAACTTGAAATTTAGTGATTTTTGCCAACTTTGACAAGTCATAACTTTTGATCCAAAATGAATTAAGTCATGTTCTTGTACTTTTTGAAAAGGGAATGATCCATTCTACAACTTTCATGACCAAAGTTTTTTCATTTGAAGCTTTTTTGAATCAAAAAGTAAAGGTTGAAAAAGTTGCCTAAAATGGCAATTTCACTAAAAGTTAAACTTGCCCAAAAAGTCAACTTTGCAAAAGACTTGAAATTCTTGAATTTTGTGAACTTCCAACATCATCCATGATCAAATAAAGATAATATACAATCAAAATGATGAAGAACATCCCTTGGTTGGGTCATTGAGGGCCTCAGATGCCCTGATTTTGCACTGACTTGCTTGAAAAGTCAACTCTTGATCAGATGACTTCCCCATGGAATTTCTTCATGAAAATTGATATGCATACTCCCTATACCATATAGAGATCAATAGAAACAAGAATGACCAAAAAATTTGGAGTTATGGCCTCTGAAACCAAAACCCTAATTCTAGGTCATCTGTGCAGTCAAGCCTGACTCTGCTTCCATACCATTCTCTGTTCTTGTGATTCTTTGACATTCTTGACTTTGAGAGGATATAATATGATACTTGAACACACATGGACCACTTTGAAGTGATTGATGACCTTTGGAGTGGCTCAAAAAGCTCTTGGATTGCTCAGATCACAAACCCTAGATGCAGATGACTTTGAACCAATGCAATGAATCAAAAATGTGATATGAGATGCTATGATTGAGTTTATGCATATGAAATGATCACAAGCTATGATGTGAATGGGTGAGGGCAAATTTGGGGTGTTTACAGCTGCCCCTATTCAAACATGAGTTAGCTGTGCAGGATGTAAGCGACGGCTTATCAGGCAAACAAGATAACTTGTGGTTGAATACCAAAGACAGTCCAAAATTTGCACTCACAGAATGAAGAAGAAAATAGATTGTAAAAGAAAATAAAGTATATTGTAAAGTATGGGCGACAGAGGATGACCGTCGAGCAGAGGACGACTGCTGGGTAAAGAGCAATGACGGGGACGACCGACATGCTGGGAAAAGTGCGGGAAATAAAGCAATGACGGGGACGTCCAACATGCTGGGGATAAAAGGGATTATGATGGGGACGACCATCAAGCAAAGCTGTAATGTTCTCTGGGGATTAATGAAAAATGATGGGGACGGCCATCAAGTTCATAAAGCAAGTAACCAACGATGGGGACGGCCATCGGGCTAAACTGATGAAGGACGATCATCAGGGAAAGAAAAAGGGACCACGACGGGGACGGCCATCGGGTTAAAGAATAAATGAAATAAACAGATGATGAGGTACGGTCATCAAAGGTGAAGGATGATCACCTAGCAGGGGACGGCTGCTCTGTTGGGGATAAGATGAGGGACGGTCATCTAAGGTGAAGGACGATCACCTGGCAGGGTACGGCTGCCGAAAATATCGCGACATAGGACGAATGCCGGATAAAAGGTCAACGATGGGGACGGCCATCGGACGAGCATGATGAAGGACGATCATCAAGAGGTGGAGGAAGACCACCTAGCAGGGGACGGCTGCTCTCAAGGTTTATCATGACATAGGACGAATGCCAGATAACCAAAATCAACAAAGGGGACGGCCATTGGATAAAATGATGAAGGACGATCATCAAAAGGTGGAGGACGACCACCTAGCAGGGGACGGCTGCTAAGTATCGCGACATAGGACGAATGTCGGATAGAAGATCAACGATGGGGACGGCCATCGGACAAGCATGATGAAGGACGATCATCAAGAGGTGGAGGACGACCACCTAGCAGGGTATGGCTGCTCTCAAAGTTTATCATGACACAGGACGAGTGTCAGAAGAGAAAATTTGCTTTGTTGGCGATCTACTTGGGAATAGTAAACACGGACAAGTGTTTACATCCAAGAAGCAAAAGGTATAAGTGTTTAGATGTTTGTGTATAGATTAAAGATGCGGACGAGCATCCCTAAGACTACGATACGGACGAGTATCGGGTAGAAACAAATACTGACACGTGTTCAGAGATGATGATACAGACGAGTATCAACTGGTTAACAGAGAACACGGACGAGTGTCGAAACTGAAGGGACTTTTCTGCAGAATAGTAGACACAGACGAGTATCTATATTCAAGAAGACAAGAGTGTTTGACACAGTGTATGGATTAAAGATGCGGACGAGCATCCTTAAGACTATGATACGGACGAGTATCAGGTAGAAACAAACGCTTGACACATGTTCTGAGATGATGATACGGACGAGTATCAACTGGTTAACAAAGAACAAGGACTAGTGTTGAATCTGCGGGGATATATAAATGGTGTATACAAGATACGGACGAGTATCTGTATGAGTAAGTATGAGTGGTGTATAGATGAGTACTCAAACTGCTGGCAAGGGTGACACGGACGAGTGTCAAAAGGAGAAGTATAGTGTAAACAAGTATCTGATGTGCAAAGTGTTTATGTTACTGTACTAGGGAAAATGACAGGGACGGATGTCAAGGAAGTTATGTATATATATATATATATATATATCTGTGAGTGCAAAGGGGATGTCTTTGGCTTTTTGCTGGGGATATGACACGGACGGGTGCCACAAGGAGTATATACTGGTGTTTTTGAACGTGAGGCAACTGTTTTAGCTTTAGTTCTCCGCTGGGGATTCTGGGGGGATTCTGTATATTGCGGATGGATTGTCATTATTCACAAGTGTTCGATTCAAAACATGGCTTATGATTATGCATTGTGTTTGATTTTTGCCGTAATGCTCCGTATTAGACGGAATGCTACACTTTGTGGGTGAGTATGATGCCATGATTATGCAAAGATACCAAACCGGGGTTCGGATCCCGTTGCTGCGAAGATCTCTGGCTGATCTGCTTGTAAAGGACATCCCAGCTGGGGTTTGTAGAAGCTTTCTTCACTCTGTTGTGATCCCTTCATGCGCTGCTCTTCTGGATAGAGGTTGAAGCTCTGTGGGGAAGTGGTTCCCTGACTTTTGTACTTGGCTGAGGAGGGAGAATGGTTGGCACCTCAGCTGGGGAGAAATAGCAAGTGGAAACTCAGCTGGGGAGAATACACTTTGGGTGCTAAGACTGAGTGTTGATTTGTCAGCTTGTTGGAGTGAAGCTTTCATGCCCCAAGTTGCGCTTCGGATACTTGCAATCCTGCAAAGATAGAGAAACGCACAAGTAATCCCGAGGTATCCCTTACCGAATTCCGTCATAGGAGTTTAGGCACTTCTGAGAGTAAGTATATTTCCCGCAAGCACGTAGTTTTTAGAAGAGAAGCATTTGTATTTATGCAATCAATATTTTAAAGACATCAGACATTCTTTGCAAATAAAAATGTACGAGACATCGCGTAACTGAAAAATCTGTTTTTATTAATTCAAATGCCCTGAATTGGCAAGATACATCAAAGAAACATATCCCCTGAAATGAGGAGATTGTTACAAATTGAGAAACAAAATGCTGGCAATGTTGACGATGCTTTAAGGAGCTTCCTTTTTTGCTATGACTCGTATGACTTTTGACGTTCTTCTCGTCTTACTTTCTGAAGAAGGCTGATTCTGAAAGAGGCTTGATCCTTTTGAAGCTTACCAAGTTGTAAGTGATACAGACGAATTCAGAGTGCAGTTGTTCGCTTATTCCCTTGTTTTGCATGGATCGCCCTTTCGGGTTTTCAATCCATCGGGATGCCCATTTTTGCCTGAGTTGTCCAATGCGGCTTTTCAACTCAGCGGGTGTACATTTTTGTTTATTTTTACCTTATTTTTGCCCGAGTCTTTTATTCTGTTTTTGACTCGCCGGGATGCCCTATTTTTGTCTGGACTTACATTCTGTTTTTATGTCCAGCGGGTCATTTTATGCGAAGTATTTTTTAACTGCATCTGAATTCACAGGGGACGGGAAGTCTTCACCATCCATAGTGCTGAGCATGAGTGCTCCCCCCGAGAAAACATTCTTTACTACGAATGGTCCTTCATAGTTTGGAGTCCATTTGCCCCTGTGGTCTGTATGAGGAGGGAGGATTCTCTTCAGCACAAGATCTCCTACTTGTTACTCTCGGTGCCTGACTTTCTGATCGAAGGCTTTCTTCATTCTTTTCTGATACAGCTGCCCATGACAGATTGCAGCTAATCTCTTTTCTTCAATCAGACTCAGTTGTTCATATCGGGATTGGACCCACTCTGCTTCGTTCAGCTTAACATCCATCAATACCCGTAGGGAGGGTAATTCAACTTCGACAGGTAGGACTACTTCCATACCATACACAAGCTGATACGGTGTTGCCCCAGTGGATGTTCTGATTGACGTGCGATACCCATGCAAGGCAAATGGTAGCATCTCATGCCAGTCTTTGTAGGTGGCTACCATCTTCTGCACAATCTTCTTGATATTCTTGTTAGCTGCCTCGACAGCGCCATTCATCTTTGGCCTGTAAGGAGAAGAATTGTGGTGTTGGATCTTGAAGTCCCGGCACAGCTCTGCCATCATTTTGTTGTTCAGATTGGAACCATTGTCAGTAATGATTCGCTCGGGAACTCCGTATTGACAGATGATATCTCTCTTCAGAAATCTGGCTACCACTTGCCTTGTAACATTTGCATAGGAAGCTGCTTCGACCCACTTGGTGAAATAGTCAATGGCAACTAGGATGAATCTGTGGCCATTCGAAGCAGTCGGTTCAATTTTACCAATCATATCAATGCCCCACATAGCAAAGGGCCAGGGTGAAGACATCGCATTCAAAGGATTGGGAGGCACATGCACCTTATCCGCATAAATCTGGCATTTATGGCATTTTCTGGCGTAGGCACAATAGTCAGCATCCATTGTGATCCAGTAATAACCTGATCTTAGCAACTTTTTAGCCATGGCATGCCCTCCAGCATGGGTACCAAAGGATCCTTCGTGCACTTCATGCATTAACAAATCCGCTTCTGTCTTATCAACACACCTGAGGAGTACCATATCAAAGTTTCTCTTGTACAGGGAACCATCAGTGTTCAGAAAGAAACATCCAGCAAGCCTTCGCAAAGTCTTCTTATCATTGGAAGATGCCCCAGGTGGGTATGCTTGATCCTCCAAGAAACACTTAATGTCATGGAACCAAGGCTTATTATCTTTGACAACATCTGCTGCGAACACATATGCTGGTCTGTCAAGTCTGGACACTGAAATTTGAGGTACGAAGTTGGCAGCTTGAACTTTGATCATGGATGAAATGGTAGCCAGAGCATCTGCAAACTGATTCTCGTCCCGAGGGATATACTCAAGCTTGACCGTTGTAAAGAAAGTCAATAGCCTCCTTGTATAATCCCTGTAAGGTATCATATGATCTTGGTGGGTGTACCATTTGCCATTGGTTTGATTAACTACCAGAGCTGAATCTCCGAATACAGTCAATGTCTTGATCCTGAGGTCAATGGCTTCCTCAAGACCCATAATGCAAGCTTCGTATTCAGCTTCGTTGTTAGTGCAGTTAAAGGTGAGTTTTGCCGAGAAAGGCATGTGGACTCCCTTAGGTGTAATGAGTACTGCACCAACACCACGACCATTCATATTAACGGCCCCGTCAAACATCATAGTCCATTCTTCTTCCGGGTTAGGCCCTTCAGTGTGAACAGGCTCTTCATGATCTTTTGCTTTTATGAACATGATGTATTCATCGGGGAAGTCAAATCTCATAGGCTGGTAATCATCAATAGGTTGCTCAGCAAGATATTCAGACAATACACTGCCCTTGATGGCTTTCTGAGAAGTGTACTGGATGTCATATTCCGTGAGGATCATTTGCCATCTTGCAACCCGTCCGGTAAGCGCTGGCTTCTCAAATATGTACTTAACGGGGTCCATTTTTGAGATCAATAAAGTAGTGTGGGTCAACATATACTGCCTCAGTCGGCGAGCAGCCCACGCTAAAGCACAACAAGTTTTCTCGAGCAGTGAATAACGTTGTTCATAGTCGGTAAACTTTTTGCTTAGGTAGTATATTGCATACTCTTTTCGACCAGACTCGTCATGCTGGCCCAACACGCACCCCATCGACTCTTCTAATACTTTCAGGTACATGATCAGAGGTCTTCCTTCAACTGGAGGCATAAGGATTGGAGGTTCTTGCAAGTATTCCTTGATTTTGTCAAAAGCCTTCTGGCAGTCTTCGTTCCACCTGACCGTCTGTTCTTTTCTCAACAATTTGAACAAAGGTTCACAGGTCGCCGTAAGGTGAGATATGAACCTTGAGATGTAGTTCAATCTACCTAGAAACCCTCGAACTTCTTTTTCAGATTTTGGTGCAGGCATCTCTTGAATGGCTTTGACTTTATCAGGGTCAACTTCAATCCCTTTCTCACTCACAATAAAACCCAACAGCTTACCTGATCGCACCCCGAATGTGCACTTGTTGGGGTTCAACTTCAGTTGGTACTTCCTCAGACGCTCGAATAGCTTCAGCAGATTTACCAGGTGGTCTTCTTCAGTGAGGGACTTGGCAATCATGTCATCCACATAACATTCGATTTCTTTATGGATCATATCGTGGAATAATGTTACCATAGCTCGTTGATATGTTGCACCAGCATTCTTCAGTCCGAACGGCATCACCTTGTAACAGAACGTGCCCCAGGGTGTGATGAAGGTCGTCTTCTCCATGTCTTCAGGTGACATTTTGATCTGATTGTATCCTGAAAATCCGTCTATGAAGGAGAACACCGAGAACTGAGCCGTGTTATCCACCAATACATCAATGTGAGGTAAAGGGAAGTCATCTTTCGGGCTAGCTCTGTTCAGATCCCGGTAGTCAACACACATTCTTACTTTGCCGTCTTTCTTAGGCACAGGCACTATATTAGCCACCCATGGCGGATAGCTAGTTACAGCAAGGAACCCGGTGTCCCACTGCTTTTGTACCTCTTCTTTGATCTTCATTGCCATGTCTGGGCGAGTACGGCGTAGTTTCTGTTTAACCGGTGGGCATTCTTCTCTTAAAGGCAGCTTGTGCACAACAATGTCGGTGTCCAACCCTGGCATATCTTGATAAGACCAAGCAAACACGTCCACATACTCTTGAAGCAGGTCAATCAGTTGTCTCTTCACTGAGTCTTGTAGGCAGGCCCCGATTTTAACTTCTTTCACATCTTCATCTGTACCAAGATTGATCGTCTCTACCTCCTCCTGATGAGGGGTGATAACCCTTTCCTCTTGTCTCAACAACCTGGCTAGCTCTCCAGGAAGCTCATACTCTTCTTCAACCCCTTCATCTGCTTGATTGATTGGATTGTCAAAGTCATACGAAGTCAAAGCCGTGCTGTTGTTGGTGCAGTCTGGAAGGCATTCTCTGCAAGGGTTCAGTTTGTTCATTTTAGTGATTGATTTTAATCTTGTTTAGAAAAGTGAAATAAAGTCGTCATTTTGAAAACATTGCCATTTATTTTTTTGTACAAAAAGAAAAATGGAAAAACAGTGAGCGGAAAAGACTCATTTGTAAAAGATGTCTGATATTTCATTGATTAATCTTGTTGCACAAAAATTACAGATGGCCCGATTACAAAATGAGTCTTGTCATCTTGGGCAAGATGCAAGACTTGATGCATGCTTAAAATATACAGGAAATAATTATTACTCTGCAGGAGTAACCCTTATAATTTCCTGGGAAGACCAGTTTGAGATACTGCTCCCCGGGATCATTGGACGTATCCAACTCTCCAGGTTGCGATCGTTTTCATCCTCGTCTTCCACATTGTTGACAGCATCAGGGGTGAGCATCCCCTCACTAACAAAGTTGGGCTCCTTAGCAGCCTCTGCTTGATCTTGTTGAGTTGGTTTGTAACCCAACCCAAATCTATCCTCCTTCTTCTCTACAGGTGTCGCTCCCGATAGAATGGGACTGGCCCAAATAAAGGTACAGACGCGAACGGTCGGCGAGAGGGACAATGAGAACACACAGCCGTGAACTCACTGGAGATGAATAGAGTCGCCAGCTAGGCATTTTTATCCCGGAGGAAAGGCAATGCTGCATAGACCTAGAAAGACATGGATAAGACGGTTGCGAACCAGAGAGACTGAGAAAGGGGGTTGGTTACAACCTGGGAAGGTATTAGCACCCAGATTGTCCGCCGTACTCGACGGGATCCACGCTTGAAAGATTTGTGTTTTAAAGGGGTAGTGTCAGTGCAATTTGTGTGTAAAAGGGCTGGAAAACAAAATGTACAGGTGTCAGTGTAAAGGAAGTGTGAAGTGTATAAGTGATGTGTCAGTGTAAGGAAAAGAGTATGCTCAAGATCATGAGGCTAAAAGAATAAAGCTGGAAAGAGGGGGAATATACAGAGACTTTTGTTCGATAACTGTTAAGTTATGCCTACGTATCCTCTCGTGCAATGAGGAAGTCAGAACACCGTAGTTCGGCCCAAAGAGACTAAAAGATGAATTGACTTGTGAACTGCTTACTTGTCTATGCTCAAGTGTATGATCTATCTGGCACAGATGCGAACTGTCTTGCATTAGACGGAAGAAGCAAGTTCTCGTTTATGAGTGAATGAGATGAGAAAAGAATCCCGAAGGAGACGATTATTGTTTGTTTTTGTGTTTTCAGTCTTTTATTGCTTTTGGACTTTGTCATAAGTTAATGAGCTTAAGCCTAAACCAATGGATTTAGTAAACTCATCACATCTTCCCTCTGTTTAAGGGTAATGAGAATACCTTAAGTGCGAAGTCAGATTCTCACACTTAATCACCTTTGATGCAGGATTAAAATCATTAACCTACTTGTGATTATTTAGATTTTTTTGTGGTTTTTGTTTAGTGTTAAGTAATGAGGTTAAGCCATAATCAGGGGTTTAACAGACTCATTACACCATCCTAATAGAAGGATTATAGATGAGAATGTTTAAGCTGAGGAAAACTCCTCAACTTAATCCATGATTAGGGATTAAACTCATGACAAAACAAAGCCTTTATTAAGTGGATTTTATTTAATGATATGATGATGAAGTGGATTTTATGATTTGTAAGACAACTTGAGGGGGACTTGTCCATTAACACTAGGGTTAGTCCTTCTTAACCAATTAAGGAAGAATTAGAACCCTAATGCAAGGCCCAAGTTACAAGCTTGATGTCTTGATGATTATTAAGTGGATTGATTAAGGGATTTAAACACATTAAGGGTTTAACACTTAGGATTAAAGTTATACACTCCATCCTAATAGAAGGATGCAGACATAAACTTAATCACAAAGCCTTAAAGCCTTTAGGGTTTAGTCCCTGATTATGAGATGAGAAGAGATGACTCAAAAGAGACACAAAGGTAAAACTAAGTGGGGGACTAATAAAAGCCCTAATCATTTTTATGCTTGGTTGTTCCTAAGGTTTGTGAGGTTTACAAGAGAAGTCTTTAAAGGAACCACCAGGAAGCAGATGAAAGGATCAGGAGAAGCAAAGTAACTTGCTTCATTCAAGAAGTCAAGTCACTTGAAGAAAGAAAGTGGGAAGAAGAAGAATGAGCAAGCTCAAACTCAAACACACACAAAAAATGCATCAAGGATGCATAAAAGAGATGAAGAGAAGTTATGAGAAGTGAAGGCAAATTCACTTCTCAAAGTCACTTACCACCTGAAAAGTTAGAAAAGAGAATGCAATGCAATGCAAGATGAGATGAAATGGTATGATGAAAAACCAAACCAGAAGCACATACATGATGTTAATGATGCTATGAGATGCTACAAACCAGAAACAACATATGTGGATGATCATACAAGCTTATGAATGCAAATGAAACAAGTTAAAACACATGAACATACATGAAAAGTTATGAGATGCATATGGCATACAACATGGCAAATGAGAGATGCAATGATCAAACATGCTTTCAATATGTCTTATGATGTTAAATGAATCACATGGATGCATAAAAGATCATGGCAAGTCAAGGTATGAATGCAAATGCAAGATGGATGCATATGGAAGCCCAAATTAGGGTTTATGAACAATACAACAAACAAAAACCAAAATCAGAAGCAAACAACATTATAAAAAATTGAAAATACACTCAAAGGATCCCTAAACCTATACTAACTCACTGCCCAAAGGAGAGGTCTCAACTCTTAACCTAGTTCAAGATATGATTTTCCTAAGTTTTCTAGGGTTTTAGGGTTCCTTAACAAGAAAATTACCAAACAAAATGAAAATGAAATATCAAATCATGGCCATTTAATCTCACAAACTACATGCTAAACACAATGCAATGCAAAAAGAATCAAGGTCCAACTCTTTAGGGTTAGGCAGAAATGATTTTTTGAAGTTTGGATCAAAATAATGCATAAAAATGATTTTAATTCCATGAAAAATTCTCAAAATGCATCAAGATCAAAAAAGAAATTTGGTTTGAGGGTTGGACAATGTTTCTAAATGGTTTTAAATGTTTCATGAATTTTTTGGTGATTTTTAAATACCTAAAAGTATTTTTAATAAATTAATTTTCATTAATCAATTAAAAGTAAACTTTTAAATATTTAAAAATAATTTTTTAATGCTAAAAATGAAAATAAAAATATTTTTGTGTCTTAAAAATTAATGAAACTCTTGGTAAAAAATTTCATAATTTTTAAAGCCTTTTTGCTATTTTTAATAAATTGTATAAAACAAATGCAAAAGAAATGAATTAATATTAATGAAAATGAGAAGTAATTCAATCCAAAGGCTGAGGTTTGAATCTGGGAAAGAGGGTTTGACTGCGCGCGTTTTTAAAGGGCCAGGATGGAATCTGATCCAATTAACTTAATTAATCTTAATTAAATTAAATAAAAAGGATTAGGGCTAAGTGAGTCAATCTGGGCCGTGTACGACTTAAGCTAATCACTATCCAAAGGCTGAGAATGCATCTGGCAAATTAATTAGGGTTTAGAGTTGATGACTTTCAGGTGACCGGAGGGAAGCTCCGGTCATCTTCTCCGGCGGGTTGAAAACCCTAAGTCATGATTCAGGCCACCATTCACCAAATTAAACACAGCAAAGTGATCCTCTAACAACCTAAGATACAAATCCACCCTCAAACATCATTTAAACACCAAGAATCAAGCAAATCGAAGGAAACAAAATTCACGGGTGGAGTTTCAGAGCATCAGTACAAACTCATTTTTCACTCATTTTCAATTCTAAGAACATCCCCATGACCAGCAAGACATACACTATCAATTTATCACTTAAAATGCAAGCTCTGAAAGGTTGAGGATTTGAAGCTACCTAAAGTGATGAACTATGAATTTGAGCTCTTCTGACCCTGCTTTGATGCAGAATGCCTTCTCTGGACCTCCTGAAGCCAATGGAATGTTCACAACCTCTTGTTGGTGGCTATTTTGGAAGCTTGAGTTCTGATATGGCAGATTTTACAGTTGTGATTAGTAGGGTTTCAGGCTGCATTCATGGTGGATTTGGGTTCCTTTTTATATGTTTGATTTGTTGGTGAAGAGAAATGGGGTGTTTGATGGATGGAAAATGAGATTCGAAGAAGGGAAGCTTTGTGACAGTTTTTGTGGTATGCTGTGTTCTGGCTTGCTTCAATGCCCAATGCCTTGCTATAACACCTCCAAGTTGTGTGGATAACCTGTGGGGCAGGTCAGTAGGGGTGGCTGCTCACTGTGCCATGAGTATGGGAACTTTTGCCAAAAAGTCAAGTTGGCTTGTACTTGCAGCATGGGTCATGGCAGCAGCAGTTTGAAGTCATGTCCTGCTTCAGCTTGAGTTGAGGAGGGCCCTTGGATTGCTTGTAGCTGACTGCAACATATGGATCACAAGCTATGCTAGCTTTTGCAACTTGCCCACTTGATATTTCCTCATGATTTTGTGTCATATGCATGAGACATTGCTTGCTGAATTTTGTAGCATGGGACTTCTTTTAGTCATGGAAATGCATAGAAGTCAGCCAGCAATCACATAGCTCTTTGGAAAATGACTTTGCCAAAAATCCAACTTTGCACTTGTAATGGAAACAATGTAAAATCCCTTGGGCCAATTCTGTTTTTGGGGTCATGTATGATCATATGATGAAGTTTTGAAGTCATTTTGAAGTCACTAGAATGCTTGGTACATGAATTTGCAAGTTTTCCATTTGGTGCATAACTTGAATTTTAATGATTTTTGCCAACTTTGATAAACCATAACTTTTGATCCAAAATGAATTAGGTCATGTTCTTGTACTTTTGAAAAAGGGAAAGATCTAATCTACAACTTTCATGACCAAAGTTTTTCCATTTGAAGCATTTTTGGATCAAAAAGTAAGGGTTGAAAAATTGCCTAAAATGACAAATTCCTTAAAAGTCAAACTTGCCCTAAAAAGTCAACTTTGCAAAAACTTGTAATTCTTGAATTTTGTGAACTTCAAACTTCTTCCATGATCAAATAAAGACCAAATACACTCAAAATGATGAAGATCACCCCTTGGTTGGGTCATTGGGGGCCTCAGATGCCCTGATTTTGCACTGACTTGTCCAGAAAGTCAACCCTGGATCAGATGACTTCCCCATGGAATTTCTTCATGAAAATTGATATGCACACTCCCTATACCATATAGAGACCAATAGGAACAAGAATGACCAAAAAATCTGGAGTTATGGCCTCTGAAACCAAAACCCTAATTTTAGGTCATCTGTGCAGTTAAACCTGGCTCTGCCTCCATACCAATCCCAGTTCTTGTGATTCTTTGGCATTCTTGACTTTGGGAAGATATAATATGATGCTTGAACACACATGGACCCCTTTGAAGTGATTGTTGACCTTTGGAGTGGCTCAAGAAGCTCTTGGATTACTCAGATCACAAACCCTAGATGCAGATGACTTAGAACCAATGCAAAGACTCAAAATTGTGGTATGAGATGTTATGATTGTGTTTATGCATATGAAATGATCACAAGCCATGGTGTGAATGGGTGAGGGAAAATTTCTTAGAGTTGAAGATTAGAGCTGGTGTGAAGAGGTCAAAGGACCAGAGTCAACACAAGAAGCTAACTGCAGCTGTTACTACCAGGAATCTCCTTATCAGGAATCTCACAGAGCGTCCAGCTGATCCTGTGACTGAAGCACTTCTCAAGGAAGTTCGGGAGGATGAGTTTGGTCTTGGTGTCTGACTTTTGCTTGTTGTTGCTTTCATTTCATGTACTTTTCTTTTCTTATGTTGTATTTTGGCCCCTCAGAGGGCATGGATAGTAAAAAACAAACTATGTATCATTTACTTTTTGTAATATATGTATCAGATTATTCGATCAGAGTTTCTTTCAAGCAACATCACAAGCATCTTCCTCAGGGGTTTGGAAAGGTCAAAACCAAGTGCCAAGCCGGATACCTTGGAAACAAATAAGCATATTGCATTGCATGCTAACCTTTGTTTGTTTTGTAGGTCTGTTTTGTTTTTTTGTTACTAACTCTGTTGAGATCTCAGGAACTATTGCTCGACGTCGGGCATTCCCACTTAACCGTCCACACAGATATCCCACCCGCAACAACCTTCCGGGTATACAGATGGACCAGGTACAACAGGACCTTATAGAGGTCAGGAACCAAATGGCCAATGAAAGATTGGAAATGAGGAATCAGATGACACAATTTATGGAGGTGATGAATGGTTTAGCACAGAGCCAAGAGAGGTTAAGAGCCTTGGTAGAGAGGCAGACTCAGGAAGATCCCCATCTAGGGACTGGTGGGACAAGCAACAATGAGAGGGTTCAGCCTCATATCAACCCACCTGTATTTGGACCCCACCTTCATCCAGAGATCAACATCCCTGCTAATGTACAAGGGAATGCTACTACAGGCAGAGTGCTGCAAGAAGACCCCCAGGAAGATCAGTTCACAGTGATGGGAGCTGGGGATGAGGCCTATGACAGAAGGCTGGATGAAATTGCTGAAAAATTAAGGTCCTTGGAGTCTCAAAACTCCTTGGGTTTTGATGTTATGGACATGGGCTTAGTGGACGGGGTCAGGATTCCCCACAAATTTAAACCACTGTGCTTTGAGAAGTACAACGGGACTTCCTGCCCACGGACCCACTTGCAATCCTTTCTGGGGAGGCTAAAGGCATACACCATGGACGAAAAGCTGTGGATGTTTTATTTCGAAGACAGTTTAACGGGAGCTTCAAGAGAATGGTACTCTCATCTGACAAGAGCAACTATCAGGTGTTGGAAGGACCTGGCAGAGGCCTTTATCAGACAGTATCAGTACAACTTAGATATGGCACCCAACAGGACCCTCCTAATGGGAATGTCACAGTCGTCAAGAGAAAGTTTCCGAGAGTATGCCCAGAGATGGAGGCAATTGGCTGCCGCTGTTCAGCCACCTATGTCCGAGAGGGAAATGGCAGATATGTTTATGAACACCCTCCAGGGAACATACATTGACAGGCTAGCTGCCTTCTCTTCAACCAGCTTTGCAGATGTTGTCATAGCTGGAGAGAGAATTGAGAGCCTGTTAAAAATGGGCAAAATTTCCGACAACGGTGCCAGCTCGTCCAGCAATGCAAGGAAGCCTTTTGCAGGCCCAAGAAGGAATGGTGAGACCAATGCAATCCATGCCAACAGGGGCAGACCCCAATATGTTCATAGGTCTGTGGCAGCAGTCACCATTCCCGCTCCAGCTCATCCACAACCAGCTTATCAACCTCCGCAACAGAATTACCAGCAACAACCTCAGTACCATCAACAAGCTCAGTATCCTCCGAGAAACTACAACAACACCAACAACAACAATCAGCAAAGGCCATTCCAACAGAGACCTTCTCAGGCCAATAGGGTAATCGATCCGATCCCTATGCCATATGCAACACTACTGCCACAACTCCTGAAACTCATCCTAGTTGAGCTAAGGACGTTGGCACCTCCAGATCCTAATAGTCTACCCAGGAATTATGACTCCAACGCCAGATGTGCTTTTCACTCAAATGCACCTGGCCACAGTACAGAAAAGTGCAGAGCCTTGCACATGAAGGTACAAGACCTGGTAGACTCTAAGGCCCTGAACTTCGCACCACCACCCAATGTTAATAAGAACCCTATGCCAAATCACGGGGTCCCAGAATCAATGCTATTGAAGAAGACAAGCCGTCTTATTTAATAACCAGTGTGGGTCAAATCCGGACACCGTTGGTAGAAATTAAGGCTCAACTCCTCGAATGTCAAATGTTCCCGGGGTGTGAGTTAGGGTGTGCTTACTGCAACATCTCAGTAAATGGGTGTGATAACTTGAGGGATGGCATAGATGGTCTCATCCAGAGTGGCCTACTTCAAATTACAACATCAATTCCAACAAATCCAGCAACCTCATCAGCAACAATTCCAGTATCTCCTACAACTGCAACAACCATTGTTCCCGACAATTCTTCGGCTTCATCAACAAATGCTTCATCTATCATCTCAACTGACCAGATATCAACCGACGTTCCTTCTACAATTTCAGCACCACTTCATTTCGAAACTCCTACAACAACAACACCCATCCTTCCAACAATGTCTCCTACAACATCAGCAACAAACAATGAAGATGTCTCAACCGTTACGATTTATTACGATCCAGAAAGTAATTCTGCCTACAACTCACAAGGTGCTACTCCCATCAGAGCACCAGTCACGATATACTACGATCCACAGACTATCACAATTCCTTCCGCAGCTGCAATCAGTCCAGTCACTATCACAGTGCCTGGGCCAGTACCTTATGAAAGCAGTAATGCCATCCCCTGGCATTACGGCTCTGACCTGTACTACGAAGGACAAAAAATCACGTTTGAATCATCAACCCCTGCACCACAAATAGACAATGTGGGAGGAGGCGGAGGCTTCACTCGAAGCGGACGTCTCTTTGCTCCACAAATTCAGAGACCCACTGCCGAAGCAGAAGCTGCTGCCAAGGCAAAAGGGAAAAGCTTGGTGCAGGAAGAGCAGGTTGTTAAAGAAGCTTTGAAAACGCCCTTTGATAAAGAAGTTGATGAGTTCATGAGAATCATCAAGAAAAGTGATTACAAAATAGTGGATCAGCTTCATCAGACGCCTTCCAAGATCTCAATCCTATCATTGCTTATGTGCTCCGAAGCCCATCGGAATGCACTACTAAAAGTCTTGCACGCAGCTTATGTGCCTGAAGAGATCACCGTCAATCAGTTGGAAGCTATGGTTGGAAATGTTAATGCTAGTCATGGACTAGGGTTCACCAATACTGATTTGACTACAGAGGGCCGCAACCATAACAAGGCTTTGCACATTACCATGGAATGTAAAGGTGCAGTCCTTTCCCATGTACTGGTAGACACGGGGTCATCTCTCAATGTCTTACCTAAAAAAGCCCTTGTGAAGCTAGAGTATGACGGATTGGCATTGCGTCCCAACAACCTGGTGGTGAGAGCCTTTGATGGTTCTAAGAGATCGGTTCTGGGGGAGATTGAATTGCCCATAACGATTGGCCCACAAACTTTCAAAACGACCTTCTACGTGATGGATATACAGCCTGCCTACAGCTGTCTATTGGGTAGGCCATGGATTCACGCTGCTGGCGCCGTGACCTCAACCCTTCACCAGAAGTTAAAATTCGAGTGGGAGGGCCAAGTCGTTACTATCTGTGGAGAGGAGGATATTTTTGTTAGCCACCTGGCTACCTATAAATACATTGAGATGGATGGGGAGATCCATGAAACAATGAGTCAAGGGTTCGAGGCCTTGAACGTAAATGAAACATCTGCTGTACCTGGAACCTCGATGACATCTTACCAACAAGCCCGGAAGGTTGTTGAAGAAGGAACTGCCCAAGGCTGGGGCAAGCTGTTATCGGTGGAGAAGAAAGAGGATAAATTTGGGTTGGGTTACAAACCAACTCAACAAGATCAAGCAGAGGCTACAAAGGAGCCCAACTTTGTTAGTGGGGGGATGCTCACCCCCGATGCTGTCAACAATTTGGAAGACGAGGATGAAGGCGACCGCAACCTGGAGAGTTGGATCCGTCCAAAGATCCCGGGGAGCAGTATCTCGAACTGGTCTTCCCAGGAAATTATAAGAGTTACTCATGCAGAGTAATTATTATTTCCTGTATTTTTATAGCATGCATCAAAGTATTGCATCTTGCCCAAGATGACAAGACTCATTTTGTAATCGGGCCATCTGTACTTTTTGTGCAACAAGATTAATCAATGAAATATCAGACATCTTTTGCAAATGAGTCTCTTTTTCTTTTCCGCTCACTGTTTTTCCATTTTTCTTTTTGTACAAAAAATAAATGGCAATGTTTTCAAAATGACAACTTTATTTCACTTTTCTAAACAAGATTAAAATCAAATCACTAAAATGAACAAACTGAACCCTTGCAGAGTGCGCCCTCCAGACAGCACCGACAACAGCACGGCTATGACTTCGTATGACTTTGACAATCCGATCAATCAAGCTGATGAAGGGGTTGAAGAAGAATATGAGCTTCCTGAAGAGCTAGCCAGGTTGTTAAGACAAGAGGAAAAGGTTATTACTCCTCACCAGGAGGAGGTTGAAACGATCAATCTTGGTACCGATGAAGACGTGAAAGAAGTTAAAATCGGGGCCTGCTTACAAGACTCAGTGAAGAAACAACTGATTGACCTGCTTCAAGAGTATGTGGACGTGTTCGCTTGGTCTTATCAAGATATGCCAGGGTTGGATACCGACATTGTTGTGCACAAGCTGCCTTTGAGAGAAGAATGCCCGCCAGTTAAACAGAAATTGCGCCGTACTCGCCCGGACATGGCAATGAAAATCAAGGAAGAGGTACAAAAGCAATGGGACGCCGGTTTCCTTGCCGTAACTAGCTATCCACCGTGGGTTGCTAATATAGTACCTGTGCCTAAAAAGGACGGCAAAGTAAGAATGTGTGTTGACTACCGGGATCTGAACAGAGCCAGCCCGAAAGATGATTTCCCTTTGCCTCACATTGATGTATTGGTGGATAATACGGCTCAGTTCTCGGTATTCTCCTTCATGGATGGATTTTCAGGATACAATCAGATTAAAATGTCACCTGAAGACATGGAGAAGACAACCTTCATCACACCCTGGGGCACGTTCTGCTACAAGGTAATGCCATTTGGGCTCAAGAATGCCGGCGCAACATATCAACGGGCTATGGTGACATTATTCCACGATATGATCCATAAAGAAATAGAATGTTACGTGGATGACATGATTGCCAAGTCCCTTACCGAAGAAGATCACCTGGTAAATCTGCTGAAGTTGTTCAAACGTCTGAGGAAGTACCAACTGAAGTTGAACCCCAACAAATGCACATTCGGGGTGCGATCTGGTAAGCTGCTGGGATTCATTGTAAGCGAAAAAGGGATTGAAGTTGACCCTAATAAAGTCAAAGCTATTCAAGAGATGCCTGCACCGAAGACAGAGAAAGAAGTTCGAGGTTTCTTGGGTCGATTGAACTACATCTCAAGGTTCATATCTCACCTTACAGCAACCTGTGAACCCTTGTTCAAATTGTTGAGAAAGGAACAGACGGTCAGGTGGAACGAAGACTGCCAAAAGGCTTTTGACAAGATCAAGGAGTACTTACAAGAGCCTCCAATCCTTATGCCTCCAGTTGAAGGAAGACCTCTGATAATGTATTTGACAGTATTAGAAGAGTCAATGGGGTGTGTGCTGGGCCAACATGACGAGTTTGGTCGAAAAGAGTATGCAATATACTACCTAAGCAAAAAGTTTACCGACTGTGAACAACGTTATTCACTGCTCGAGAAAACTTGCTGTGCTTTAGCGTGGGCTTCTCGCCGACTAAGGCAGTATATGTTGACCCACACCACTTTATTGATCTCAAAGATGGACCCAGTTAAGTACATATTTGAGAAGCCAGCTCTTACCGGACGGGTTGCATGATGGCAAATGATCCTTACAGAGTATGACATCCAGTACACGTCTCAGAAAGCCATCAAGGGCAATGTATTGTCTGAATATCTTGCTGAGCAACCCATTGATGATTACCAGCCTATGAGATTTGACTTCCCTGATGAAGACATCATGTTCATAAAAGCAAAAGATCATGAAGAACCTGTTCACACTGAAGGGCCTGACCCGGAAGAAGAATGGACTATGATGTTTGATGGGGCTGTTAATATGAATGGTCGTGGTGTTGGTGCAGTACTCATTACACCTAAAGGAGTTCACATGCCTTTCTCGGCAAAGCTCACCTTCAACTGCACTAACAACGAAGCTGAATAAGAAGCTTGCATTATGGGTCTTGAGGAAGCCATCGACCTCAGGATCAAGACATTGACCGTATTCGGAGATTCAGCTCTGGTAATCAATCAAACCAACGGCAAATGGTACACCCACCAGGATCATCTGATACCTTACAGGGATTATACAAGGAGGTTATTGACTTTCTTTACAACAGTCAAGCTTGAGTATATCCCTCGGGACGAGAATCAGTTTGCAGATGCTCTGGCTACCATTTCGTCCATGATCAAAGTTCAGACTGCCAACTTTGTACCTCAGATCTCAGTGTCCAGACTTGACAGACCAGCATATGTATTTGCAGCAGATGTTGTTAAAGATGATAAGCCTTGGTTCCACGACATTAAGTGCTTCTTGGAGGATCAAACATACCCACCTGGGGCATCTTCCAATGATAAGAAGACTTTGAGAAGGCTTGCTGGTAGTTTCTTCTTGAACACTGATGGTTCCCGATACAAAAGGAACTTTGATATGGTACTCCTCAGGTGCGTTGATAAGACAGAAGCAGACTTGTTGATGCATGAAGTGCACGAAGGATCCTTTGGTACCCATGCTGGAGGGTATGCCATGGCCAAGAAGTTGCTAAGATCAGGATATTACTAGATCACAATGGATGCTGATTGTTGTGCCTACGCCAGAAAATGCCATAAATGCCAGATTTATGCGGATAAGGTGCATGTGCCTCCCAATCCTTTGAATGTGATGTCTTCACCCTGGCCCTTTGCTATGTGGGGCATTGACATGATTGGTAAGATTGAGCCAACTGCTTCGAATGGCCACAGATTCATCCTGGTCGCCATTGACTATTTCACCAAGTGGGTTGAAGCAGCATCATATGCAAATGTTACAAGACAAGTGGTAGCCAGATTTCTGAAGAGAGATATCATCTGTCGATACGGAGTTCCCGAGCGAATCATTACTGATAATGGTTCCAACTTAAACAACAAAATGATGGATGAACTATGCCGGGACTTCAAAATTCAACATCACAATTCTTCTCCTTACAGGCCAAAGATGAATGGCGCTGTTGAGGCAGCAAATAAGAATATCAAGAAGATTGTGCAGAAGATGGTAGTCACCTACAAAGATTGGCATGAGATGCTACCATTTGCCTTACATGGGTACAGAACGTCAATCAGGACATCCACTGGGGCAACACCGTATCAGCTTGTGTATGGTATGGAAGCAGTCCTACCTGTTGAAGTTGAATTACCCTCTCTGCGGGTGCTAATGGATGTTAAACTGAGTGAAGCAGAATGGGTTCGGGCCCGATACGAACAACTGAGTCTGATTGAAGAAAAGAGGTTGGCTGCAATCTGTCATGGGCAGTTGTATCAGAAAAGAATGAAGAAAGCCTTCGATCGGAAAGTCAGGCACCGAGAGTACCAAGTAGGAGATCTTGTGCTGAAGAGAATCCTCCCTCCTCATACAGACCACAGGGGCAAGTGGACTCCAAATTATGAAGGACCATTTGTGGTAAAGAAAGTTTTTTCCGGTGGAGCACTGATGCTCAGCACCATGGATGGTGAAGACTTCCCATCCCCTGTGAATTCAGATGCAGTTAAAAAATACTTCGCATAAAAATGACCCGCTGGACACAAAAACAGAATGGAAGTCCAGGCAAAAATAGGGCATCCCGGAGAGTCAAAAATAGAATAAAAGACTCGGGCAAAAATAAGGGAAAATAAATAAAAAATGTACACCCGCTGAGTTGAAAAGCCGCATTCGACAGCTCAGGCAAAAATGGGTATCCCGATGGATTGAAAACCCGAAAGGGCGATCCATGCAAAATAAGGGAATAAGCGAACAACTGCATTCTGAATTCGTCTGTATCGTTTACAACTTGGTAAGCTCCGAAAGGATCAAACTTCAATCAGAATCAACATCCTTCAGAAAGCGAGATAAGAAGAACGTCAAATGTCATACGAGTCATAGCAGAAAGGGAAGCTTCTTGGAGCGTCATCAACATTGCCAGCATTTTGCTTCTCAATTTGTAACGATCTCCTCATTTCAGGGGATTTGTTTCTTCGACTGTATCTCGCCAGTTCAGGGCATATGAATTAATAAAATCAGATTTTTAGTCATGTCTCGTCTTGTACATTTTATTTGCAAAAGATGTCTGATGTCTAAAAGAAACACTGATTGCATAGAATACAAATGTTTATCTTCAAATAAAAACGTGCTTGCAGGAAATATACTTACTCTCAGAAGTGTCTAAACTCCTATGACGGAATCCAGTAAAGGATACCTCGGGATTACTTGTGCGTTTCTCTGTCTTTTCAGGATTGCAGGAATCCAGAACGCAACTTGGGGCATGTAAGCTTCATCCCAGCAAGCTGGCAAATCAACACTCAATTTTAGCACCCGAAGTGCTCTCTCCCCAGCTGAGTTGCCTCTCATGACTCCCCCCAGCTGAGCTGCCACTTGCTACTGCTCCCAGCCGAGTTGTCATTTCATCCTCAGCCAAAATACAAAAGCCAAGGAGCTCTCTCCCCACAAAGTTTCAGCCTCTATCCAGAAGAGCAACGCACGAAGGAATCACAACAGAGTGACGAAAGCTTCTACAAACCCCAGCTGGGTCTCTCATTTATTGGAATAGGTCTATCACTGACCCATTTCCCCAAGCAGGAACATCTCATCGGATCTACCAATGATCTCATCCCCAGCTGGGATGTCCATTTCAAGCAGATCGGCCAGAGATCTTCGTCGCTATGGGATCAAAATCCCGGCTTGGTACCTTTGCATAATCATAGCATTCGCATCATATTCACCCACAAAGCGTAGCATTCCGTTTAATACGGAGCATTACGGAAAAAATCAAACATATAGCATAATCATAAGCCATGCTTTAAATCAACACTTGTGAATAATGACAATCCGTCAATATACAGAATACTTCCTCCATATCCCCAGCGGAAGTTCCCCAGCAAAAGCAGTTTCCCCACATTCACAAACACCAGTATATATACTCTCTTTGGCACCCGTCTGTGTCGATACTCCCCAGTAAAGTCGCCCGAACACTCTGTGCAAACAATAACACTCGTATTACAGATACCTTTTGACACCCGTCTGTGTCACTCCCCAGCAGAAAGCCAAAGACATCCTCTTTGCACTCACATATACTTACATATAACAATCCTTTGACACCTGTCCGTGTCATATCCCCAGCGCAATCGCCTACACTTCGTATATCAGATACTTGTTCATATCACACTCATCTCCTTTTGACACTCATCCGTGTCGCTCTCCCCAGCAGTTAAACACTCATCTATACACCACTCACTCTTATACAGATACTCGTCCGTATCTTATATATACCACTCATATCCCCACAGATTCGACACTCGCCCGTGTTCTTTGTTAACCAGTTGGTACTCGTCCGTACCATCATCTCAGAACATGCGTCAAGGGTTTGTTTCTACATGATACTCGTCCGTATCATAGTCTTAAGGATGCTCGTCCGCATCTTTAATCCATACACTGTGTCAAACACTTTTGTCTTCTTGAATATAGATACTCGCCTGTGTCTACTATTCCCCAGAAGAATCCTCTCAGATTCAACACTCATCCGTGTTCTCTGTTAACCCGTTGATACTCGTCCGTATCATCATCTCGGAACATGTGTCAGTATTTGTTTCTACCCGATATTCGTCTGTATCATAGTCTTAAGGATGCTCGTCCGCATCTTTAATCTATACACAATACCAAACACTTATACCTTTTGTTTCTTGGATGTGAACACTCGTCCGTGTTTACTATTCCCCAGTGGATCGCCAACAAAGCATTTTTCTCTTTTATATGACACTCGTCCTGTGTCATGATAAACCTTGAGAGCAGCCGTACCCTGCTAGGTGGTCGTCCTCCACCTCTTGATGGTCGTCCTCCATCATGCTCATCCGATGGCCGTCCCCATCGTTGATTTTTTTATCCGATGGCCGTCCCCATCGTTGATATTTAGCAGCCGTCCCCTGCTAGGTGGTCGTCCTCCACTTATCTTGTTTGCCTGTTAAGCCGTTGCTTACAACCTGCATAGCTAACTCATGTTTGAATGGGGCAACAGGCAGCAACTTGCCCCAGCCTTGGGCAGTCCCTTCTTCAACAACCTTCCGGGCTTGCTGATAAGATGTCATTGAGGTTCCAGGTACAGCAGATGTTTCATTTATGTTCAAGGCCTCAAACCCTTGACTCATCGTTTCATGGATCTCCCCATCCATCTCGATGTATTTGTAGGTAGCCAGATGGCTAACAAAAATATCTTCCTCTCCACAAATAGTAACGACTTGGCCCTCCCACTAGAATTTTAACTTCTGGTGAAGGGTAGACGTAACTGCGCCAGCGGCATGAATCCATGGTCTACCCAACAAACAGCTGTAGGCAGGCTGAATGTCCATCACGTAGAAGGTCGTTTTGAAAGTTTGTGGGCCAATCGTTATAGGCAACTCAATTTCCCCCAGAACTGATCTCTTAGAACCGTCAAAGGCTCTTACTACCAAGTTGCTGGGCCGTAATGCCAATCCTTCATACTCCAGCTTCACAAGGGCTTTTTTAGGTAAGACATTGAGGGATGCTCCTGTGTCTACCAGCACATGAGAAAGAACTGCACCCTTACACTCCATGGTAATGTGCAAAGCCTTGTTGTGATTGCGGCCTTCCGTAGTCAAATCAGTGTTGGTAAAACCTAGTCCATGACTAGCATTGACATTTCCAACTACAGCTTCCAACTGATTGACGGTAATCTCCTCCGGCACATAAGCTGCGTGCAAGACTTTTAATAATGCGTTTCGGTGAGCCTCGGAGCACATAAGCAATGATATAATGGAGATCTTGGAAGGCGTCTGGTGAAGCTGGTCCACTATCTTGTAATCACTTTTCTTGATGATTCTCATGAATTCATCAACTTCTTGATCAAAAGGTGTTTTCAAAGCTTCTTTAACAATTTGCTCTTCTTGCACCATGCTCTTCCCTTTTGCCTTGGCAGCAGCTTCTGCTTCAGCAGTGGGTCTTTGAATTTGTGGGGCAAAGAGACGTCCGCTTCGAGTGAAGCCTCCGCCTCCTCCCACATTGTCTATTTGTGGTGAAGAAGTTGATGATTCTAAAGTGATTTTCTGTCCTTCGCAATATAGATCAGAGCCGTAATGCCAAGGGATGGCATTACTGCTTTCATAAGGTACTGGTCCAGGCACTGTAATAGTGACTGGACTGATGGCAGCTGCAGAAGGGACCATGATAGTATGTGGATCATAGTATATTGTGACTGGTGCTCTGATAGGGGTGGCATTTTATGGGTTGTAGGCAGAATCATTTTCAGGATCATAATAAATTGTAACTGTTGAGACGCTTTCATTGTTTGCTGTTGATGTTGTAGGAGGCACTGTTGAATGGATGGGTGTTGCTGTTGTAGGAGATTCTGAATGAAGGGGTGCTGAAGTTGTAGAAGGGATGTTTGCTGATATTTGGTCCGTTGAAGTAACAGATGAAGCATTTGTTGATGAGATCGAAGAGTTGTTTGGAACAATGGTTGTTGCAGTTGTAGGAGACTCGGGAATTGCTGTTAAGGAGATTGCTGGATTGGTAGGTATTGATGTTGTGATTTGAAGCAGGCCACTCTGGATGAGACCATCTATGCCATCTCTCAAGTTATCACAACCATTCACTGAAATGTTGCAATAAGCACACCCTAGCTCACATCCCGGGAATATTTGACATTCAAGGAGTTGAGATTTAATCTCTACCAAGGGTGTCCGAATCTGACCCACACTGGTTATCAAGTAAGACGGCTTGTCTTCTTCAATAGCATTGATTCTGGGGCCTCCGTGGTTTGGCATAGGGTTCTTGTTGACATTTGGTGGTGGTGCAAAATTTAGAGCCTTAGAATCTACCAAGTCCTGTACCTTCATGTGCAAAGCTCTTCACTTCTCTGTACTATGGCCAGGTGCATTTGAGTGAAAAGCACATCTGGCGCTGGCGTCATAATTTCTGGGCAGACTGGCAGGATCTGGAGGTGCCAACGTCCTTAGCTCAACCAGGTTGAGTTTTAGGAGTTGTGGCAATAATGTGGCATAGGGCATAGGGTTCGGATCAATCACCCTATTGGCCTGAGAAGGTCTTTGTTGGAACGATCTTTGCTGATTGCTGTTGCTGGTGTTGTTGTAGTTTCTCTGAGGAGGATACTGAGTTCGTTGCTGATAATTTTGTTGTTGTGGTTGATAAGCTGGTTGTGGATGAATTGGAGCGGGAATGGTGACTGCTGCCACAGACCTATGAACATATTGGGGTCTGCCCCTGTTGGTATGGATAGCATTGGTCTCACCAGTTCTTCTTGGGCCCACAAAAGGCTTCCTTGTGTTGCTGGATGAATTGGCACCGTTTTCAGAAATTTTGCCCATCTTTAATAGGCTCTCAATTCTTTCTCCAGCTATAACGACATCTGCAAAGCTGGTAGAGGAAAAGGCAGCTAGCCTATCAATGTATGTTCCTTGGAGGGTGTTCATAAACATATCAGCCATCTCCCTCTCTGACATGGGTGGCTGGACAGCAGCAGCAAGCTGTCTCCACCTCTGGGCGTACTCCCGGAAGCTTTCTCTGGATGATTGTGACATTCCCATCAGGAGGGTCCTGTTGGGTGCCATATCCAAATTGTACTGGTATTGTCTAATAAAGGCCTCAACCAAGTCCTTCTAACACCTGATGGTTGCTCTGGTCAGATGAGAGTACCATTCCCTTGAAGCTCCTGTTAAACTGTCTTCGAAATAAAACATCCACAGCTTTTCGTCCAAGGTGTATGCCTTCAACCTCCCCAGAAAGGATTGCAAGTGGGTCCGTGGGCAGGAAGTCCCGTTGTACTTCTCAAAGCACGGTGGTTTAAATTTGTGGGGAATCCTGACCCCGTCCACTAAGCCCATGTCCATAACATCAAAACCCAAGGAGTTTTGAGACTCCAAGGACCTTAATTTTTCAGCAATTTCATCTAGCCTTCTGTCATAGGCTTCATCCCCAGCTCCCATCACTGTGAACTGATCTTCCTGGGGGTCTTCTTGCAGCACTCTACCTGTAGTAGCATTCCCTTGTACATTAGCAGGGATGTTGATCTCTGGATGAAGGTGGGGTCCAAATACGGATGGGTTGATATGAGGTTGAACCCTCTCGTTGTTGCTTGTTCCACCAGTCCCTAGATGGGGATCTTCCTGAGTCCGCCTCTCTACCAAGGCTCTTAATCTCTCTTGGCTCTGTGCCAATCCATTCATCACCTCCATAAATTGTGTCATCTGATTCCTCATTTCCAATCTCTCATTGGCCATTTGGTTCCTGACCTCTGTAAGGTCCTGTTGTACCTGGTCCATCTGTATACCCGGAAGGTTGTTGCGGGTGGGATATCTGTGTGGACGGTTGAGTGGGAACACCCGACGTCGAGCAATAGTTCCTGAGATCACAACAGAGTTAGTAACAAAAACAAAACAAACCTACAAAACAAACAAAGGTTAGCATGCAATGCAGTATGCTTATTTGTCTCCAAGGTATCCGGCTTGGCACTTGGTTTTGACCTTTCCAGACCCCTGAGGAAGATGCTTGTGATGTTGCTTGAAAGAAACTCAGATTGAATAAACTGATACATATATTACAAAAAGTAAATGATACATATTTTGTTTCTTACAAAACATGCCCTCTGAGGGGTCAAAATACAACATAGGAAAATAAAAGTACATGAAATGAAAGCAACAACAAGCAAAAGTCAGACACCAAGACCAAACTCATCCTCCTGAACTTCCTTGAGAAGTGCTTCAGTCACGGGATAAGCTGGACGCTCTGTGAGGTTCCTGATAAGGAGATTCCAGGTAGTAACAGCTGCAGTTAGCTTCTTGTGTTGACTCTGGTCCTTTGACCTCTTCACTCCAGCTCTAATTTTCAACTCTGAGATCTCCCTCTGGGCTGCTAGCAGGGCTTCCTGTTGCTCTTTTGCACTAGCTTCCAGCTGCTCAATCTTGTCCTGAGTCCTTTTATCTTCCAGAGTACGAGCTTCGGTGATCCTGACCCACCTGGCTTGACTCTCTTTTAGATACAAATCAGTCCTGGCCTTCTGGAACTGAGCCTCTTTACAGGCATTCTTCAAGATCTGCTCTCCAGCCCTGGACTTCTTGATGTAATCCTCTGACTTTTCAATCCTGGCCAGATGCTCCAACTTTAGCTTTTCTAACCTCTCAATGTCCAGCCGACCGTCACTCCTCTCCCAGAGGGTCTTCTGCAGAGCCTGAGTCAGCTTCTCATTCCTCTCTTTCAAATTCTCAAACTCCTCTAAGCTGACAGTGACAGGAGGTGGTGCTGAGGATGGTCCAGGTACATCTTCCATGGTGAAGGGCATCCCAGAAAATTGAGCCCTGGCATGGGACCACTCATAGTACTGTGCTGAGGCCACATTGTTGCATCTTCCCAGAATGGTTACTCCTTTAGTCTGGACATTGTCCCAAGCCCAGGATGCTTGCCTGACAATAGCCAGATTAGGCTTAATCTCACAGTAAAGAGTCTCAGCCAAGTCTTGTGCTTTAGGAGGGTGGACCAATGCATAGCCCAATTGTCTTTTGAATAGTAGAGGGTTGTAGTTGATGCAACCCTTTACTCCTATCAGAGGTACATTGGGAAACTGCCCACAACTGGTAATAATTTCCCTGCCCTTTGTGCTTTGAGTGCACCACCTGATATCAGCTGAGGTCAAAGCAGTGAGTCTTCTAGCCCAATTCTTTGGCTGGTGAGGATTCAAAAATGAATTAGTCTTGGGCAAGTGCCTGAGCAACCAGGTATGGAAAAGGGGAGCACAGCACCTCACCAATCTTCCTCTTTGCTTTTCATTCCTTTGGTGAACAGAGTAGTAGAAATCTCCCAGTAATGTGGGCACTGGGTTCCTCAGGATGAAAAGATGGATTGCATTCTTGCTAACAAACTTAGGCTCATCTGCAAATAAAATAACCCCATATATGCTAAGGGCTAATAATGCACAGACTACCTTCCACTCCCCCAAGGAGGCCTTCAGAATAGCCTGAGAGGTCAAGAAATCCAAATGTAGACCACAGATTCCAGCCTTGGTAGTCATATTCTGCCCAATCAGAACTGGTTCCAGATGTAATGCCTTTGCTATCTCTTCATTACTGGGAAAAGCCATCTCTGGGTTGAAGGGGACTCCACCCCTGATAGGTACACCAACCAATGATGAATACTCCTCTAATAAAGGTCCCAACTGAAAATCCTGAAAAGTGAAGCACCTCAGAGGGGGATCATAGAACTGCAGGCAAGTATGAATTAGGCTCCTCTGTGAAGGGTCCAAATCCATAACCACATCAAGTATGCCTCCATAGTGTTCTTTGAATAGTGGTATATGGTCTGGAGTAATCAGGGTCTGAATCTTCCTGATGTCAGCTAGCTCAGGCTGAAAGAAATGATAGGAGATGTTACTCTTCTTAGGTGCCATGTTGTTGAAGAAGAGTTGAGACAGGTGCTGATGATGGAGAATGATAATGATGATGGGCCACTGACAGGCTGAGACTGGTGACTGAAGCAGGTAGCTGATAGCTGAAGTAGATAAGTCTATGTTGATGATGGGGTCAAAACCAAGCCAAAATAAAGTATGGATACCCTGAAAAACAAATAAGCAAATGTTAAAATGATGCAATGATGATGTATGCAAATGATATGCAAGGGTTTGTGACTGAGCTGGATCTGATCAAGTGCTCTGATATAAGTCCAGGTATGTTCAAGAAATCCAGATGGAGGTTCATAAGTCCAGTAACCAAGGTGGGGGACCCAAATAAAGAGTCACATGTCCAGGGTTAAAAATCACAAAAACTGTTCCAACATGGAGTATTCTTAATCAAAACAAAGTAACAGGGTATGCTGAGGTCAAGGGTACCTGCAAACCTGTAAACAGCCCAACCCCCTCACAGGTGGTGTTCTAAAACAAGGATCCTCAGACTTGGATCAGTTATGAGAAGTGTAAACACTTCTAACCCGGAGGTACAGTGTTTACAATAACCATAAAAGATCCTCCTCTAATTCACCTCAGTTTCTGAAGGTCAATACTAAAGGTCATTCAGACTTAGCAGGCTTCCCAGATAGCCCTGGCACTACAGGAAATCTGCAGCACAGAGTTCTCAAGAAGAAACCCATATCTGAACCGTGTTTCATATTCCCGCACCAGACCGAAATGGAATGTGAAAGAACATGAACCACTATAGCCTAGGTGTCACTCAGGTCCCAGGTATAGGACCTTAACTCTTAGTAGAACACCCCCCCACCAAAGCAACAAAACAGATCCAGCCAGCACAGTATGACAGTATGATATATGTAAAGCTATAAAGAAAGCAGTAAACAAACTGTACATAAAGCAATAAACAAAATAAATACAAATACAAACACAACTAGCACATAACACCCCTGTAAACACAAATCAATCAAGCTCTAGGAGGAACCCACAAAAAGAACCAGAAGCCCTGGTTGCAGTATAAGGGTCCCCAGCAGAGTCGCCAAGCTGTCGCTCCCACCAAATGAAGTCGGGTCAAATGGGGTACAGACGCGAACGGTCGGTGAAAGGAGGTGTGAGAACACACAGGAGTGAACTCACGAGAAATGAAAAGAGTCGCCAGCTAGGCATTTTTATCCCGAAGGAAAGGTAATGCTGCATAGACCTAGAAAAGATGGATAAGGCGGTTGCGAACCAGAGAGACTGAGAAAGGGGGTTGGTTACAACCTGGGAAGGTATTAGCACCCAGATTGTCCGTCGTACTCGACGGGATCCACGCTTAAAAGATTTGTGTTTAAAGGGGTAGTGTCAGTGCAATTTGTGTATAAAGAGAGCTGGAAAAAGGTGTACAGGTGTCAGTGTAAAAGAAGTGCAAAGTGTGATATATACAGTGTCAGTGTGAGAACAAGAATAAGATGCTCAAGATCATGAGGCTTAAAGAATAATGCTGGAAGGAGGGGGGAATACACAGAGACTTTTGTTCGATAACTGTTAAGTTATGCCTACGTATCCTCTCGTGCAATGAGGAAGTCAGAATACCGTAGTTCGACCCAGAGAGACTGAAAGATAAATTGACTTGTGAACTGCTTACTTGTCTATGCTCAAGTGTATGACCTGTCTGGCTTGGATGCAAACTGTCTTGCATTAGACGGAAGAAGCAAGTTCTCGTTTATGAGTGAATGAGATGAGAAAAGAATCCTGGAGGAGACGATTATTGTTTGTTTTTGAGTTTTCAGTTTTTTATTGCTTTTTGAAAGTTTGTCATAAGTTAATGAGCTTAAACCTAAACCAATGGATTTAGTAAACTCATCACATCATCCCTCTGATTAGGGGTAATGAGAATACCTTAAGTGTGAAGTCAGCTTCTCACACTTAATCACCTTTGATGTAGGGTTAAGATCATTAACCTACTTGTGATTATTTAAATGTTTTTGTGATTTTTGTTTAGTGTTAAGTAATGAGATTAAGCCATAATCAGGGATTAAACAGACTCATTACACCATCCTAATAGAAGGATAATAGATGAGAAGGTTTAAGCTGAGGAAAGCTCCTCAACTTAATCCATGATTAGTGATTAAACTCATGACAAAACAAAGCCTTTATTAAGTGGATTTTATTTAGTGATATGATGATGAAGTGTTTTTTAGGGTTTGTAAGACAACTTGAGAGGGACTTGTCCATTAACACTAGGGTTAGTCCTTCTTAACCAATTAAGGAAGAATTAGAACCCTAATGCAAGGCCCAAGTTACAAGCTTGATGTCTTGATGGTTATTAAGTGAATTGATTAAAGGATTTAAACACATTAAGGGTTTAACACTTAGGATTAAAGTTATACACTCCATCCTAATAGAAGGATGCAGGCATAAGCTTAATCACAAAGCCTTAAAGCCTTTAGGGTTTAGTCCCTGATTATGAGATGAGAAGAGAAGACTCAAAGAGACACAAAGGTAAAACTAAGTGGAGAGACTAATCAAAACCCTAATCATTGTCATGCTTGGTTGTCCCTAAGGTTTGTGAGGTTAACAAGAAAGATCTTCAATGGAACCACCAGGAAGCAGATGAGAGGATCAGGAGAAGCAAAGTGACTTGCTTCATTTAAAAAGACAAGTCACTTGAAGAAAGAAAGTGAGAAGAACAAGAATGAGCAAGCTCAATCTCAAACACATAACAAAATGCAGCAATGATGCATAAAAGAGATGAAAAGAAAATGTGAGAAGTGAAGGCAAATTCACTTCTCAAAGTAACTTACCACCTGAAAAGTTAGTGAAAGAAATGCAATGCAATGCAAAATGAGATGGAATGGCATGATGCAAACCAAAACCAGAAGCATATATGAGATGATAATGATGCTATGATATGGTGCAAACATGAAGCAAGACATGGGAATGATCACATGAACAAATGGGTGCAAATGGAGCAAGTTTAGAACCAAGAATACACATGAAAAGTTATGAGATGCAAATGACATACAACATGGCAAACACATGATACAATGATCAAACATGCTTTCAATATATCTTAAGATGTCTAATGAATCAAATGGATGCATAAAATGTCATGGCAAGTCAAGGTATGAATGCAAATACAAGATGGATGCAAAAGGAAGCCCAAATTAGGGTTTATGATCAATGCATCAAACAAAAACCAAAATCAGAAGCAAACTTCAAGATAAAAAATTGAAAATGCATTCAAAGAAACCCTAATCCTATACAAACTCACTGCCCAAAGGAGGGGTTCTAACTCTTAACCTAATGTAAGTTATGAATTTCCTAAGTTTTCTAGGGTTTTAGGGTACCTTAACAAGAAAAATGCCAAACAAATTGAAAATGGAAGATCAAATCATGCCAATTTAATCTCACAAACTACATGCTAAACAAAATGCAATGCAAAAAGAATCAAAGTCCAACTCTCAAGGGTTAGGCAGAAATGATTTTTTTGAAGTTTGGATCAAAATAATGCCTTGAAATGATTTTAATTCCATGAAAAATTCTCAAAAGACATCAAGATCAAAAAAGAAATTTGGTTTGAGGGTTGGACAATGTTTCTAAATGATTATGAAGGTTTCATGAATTTTTTGGTGATTTTTAAATACCTAAAAGTATTTTTAATTAATTAATTCTCATTAATTAATTAAAAATAAACTTTTAAATGATTTAAAAATATTTTTTAATGCAAAAATAAAAATAAAAATGTTTTTGGTTGCTGAAAATTAATAAAAGTGTGTATAAAAATTTTCAGAATTTTTGAATAATTTTTGCTATTTTAAAATAAATGGACAAAAGAAATGAATAAAAATGAGAATAAAAATGAATTAAAAGAAAAGTATGCGCATCCAATGGCCTGAATTTAAACTGGGGAAGGAGGGAAAGACTGCGCGCCAGATCCAAGGGGTGAGATTCAAACTGAGTTAAATCCTATTTTAATTAATTAAACTGGATTAATTATGATAATGACGTGGATTAGGGCTAAGTGAATGGATCTGGGCCATTGAGCACGCGCGAGAGTGGACTAAGTCAGCTCATCCAACGCTCACAATTCAAACTGGCATTAATTACAGGGATTAGCCCTAATTATTTTCAGGTGGCCGGAGAAGACCTCCGGTCGTCTTCTCCGGTGGGACTCCCACCTGAAAATCCCTAAAACCCTCAAAACTTCATGAAAACGAAAACTAACTATCCAGAAATCATCCCCATGCCAAACTAAATCAAAACCCCCATTCAAACATCATTTATTCTTCATCAATCAAACGAATCGAAGCCAAACATTTTTAGGTCAGAAAAGTTTCAGAACAAGATTAAATACTCATTTCTCAACCATTTTCAAAACTAAGAACATCAGAGTGATCAGCAAAACATGAGGAACAACTTAGAAACCTAAAAATTCATTTCTGGAAAAAAAGTTCTTGATATACCTGAGCTTTGAGCTTTCTCAGTTTGTAACTTTCTGACCCTCTCTCTTCGTGCAAACTACTCCTCTTGGTCCCCTGATGAGGTCCTGATGCTTAGAAGAAGTTTGTAGTGGCTGGTTTGGAAAATGGCAGAGGTTCTGCTCAAGGTGAGGTGAGAATCGTATTTGTGATTCTGGGAGTTTAAGGCAACGGTGATGGGTGCTTTGTGATCAGGAAAGAGTGTTGAGATTGTTTGTGAAGTTTGTTTGTGTGTTTGAGGCTTGTGCTGGCTGTTTCGAAGGCTCTTGCAAGATGAGGTGAAAATTAGAATGCTGAGTTATGGAGTGTTTCAGGCTTGCCTCCTGTTATGTTTGGCTTGCATTTGATTAGTATAAACAATTGGGATTGGTCCGAAGATGTGATGTGTGCTTTATTGATTGGTATGGGTCCTTTTGCCAAAATGTCAAAGTTGGTGTAAGAGAAGTATGGGCTACTTTCTAGCCAAGGACAAAGGGTGTGTCCTGCGCAGCATGATGAGGGGAGATGCCTAGGGTGGCTCAGCAGGTTAGCCAGCAAGTGGATGATAAACTATGATGAGTTTTGCAACTTGCCTTGCTTGTGATCTTTATGAAATATCTTGATCCATAGGCCACAAAAGTGAGAAGTTTCTTGGCCCATTCTGATTTTTAGGTCTTGTGTGATCATGTGGTGAAGTTTAGAAGTGCATTTGATGACTTAATTTGCCTTGAGAAGTGAATTTGCAACTTTGCCTCTTTGGTGCATAACTTGAAATTTAGTGATTTTTGCCAACTTTGACATGTCATAACTTTTGATCCAAAATGAATTAAGTCATGTTCTTGTACTTTTTGAAAAGGGAATGATCCATTCTACAACTTTCATGACCATAGTTTTTTCATTTGAAGCTTTTTTGAATCAAAAAGTAAAGGTTGAAAAAGTTGCCTAAAATGGCAATTTCACTAAAAGTCAAACTTGCCCAAAAAGTCAACTTTGCAAAAGACTTGAAATTCTTGAATTTTGTGAACTTCAAACATCTTCCATGATAAAATAAAGATCATATACAATCAAAATGATGAAGAACATCCTTTGGTTGGGTCATTGAGGGCCTCAGATGCCCTGATTTTGCACTGACTTGCTTGAAAAGTCAACTCTTGATCAGATGACTTCCCCATGGAATTTCTTCATGAAAATTGATATGAATACTCCCTATACCATATAGAGATCAATAGAAACAAGAATGACCAAAAAATTTGGAGTTATGGCCTCTGAAACCAAAACCCTAATTCTAGGTCATCTGTGCAGTCAAGCCTGGCTCTGCTTCCATACCATTCTCAGTTCTTGTGATTCTTTGACATTATTGACTTTGAGAGGATATAATATGATACTTGAACACACATGGACCCCTTTGAAGTGATTGATGACCTTTGGAGTGGCTCAAAAAGCTCTTGGATTGCTCAGATCACAAACCCTAGATGCAGATGACTTTGAACCAATGCAATGAATCAAAAATGTGATATGAGATGCTATGATTGAGTTTATGCATATGAAATTATCACAAGCCATGATGTGAATGGGTGAGGGAAAATTTGGGGTGTTTACAGTTGTGTGTTATGGCTTGGGTTTGATCCACATAACATGCTGTGATAGGCCAGAGAGTGGGTGGTGGCTGCACCTGATTGGTATGGGCTTCTTGCCAAAAAGTCAAAAGTTGTGTACTTGAGGTATGAGCAAGAATGCAGCTGGCCTTTTGGCATGTCCATGTGCAGCTGAGATCAAGGATTACCATAGAATCAATCTTGAGGCAACTCAGCAAATTGAAACAAAGTTATGGGACCTTTTGCAAATTTGTGAAGTTTCGGCCCCTTTGAGAAATCTTGATGTTCAAGGGATGTGATCTTGCAATTATTTGGGAAATTCTGATCTAGAGGCAATGCACTATGATGTTATAATCTATTGAAGTGTGTTTGAAGTCACAAAAAGCCTTGGCAAGTGGTTTTGCAAAGAATCCCTTTTGGTGCATTCTTGAAATTTATGGGATTTTTGCCAACTTTGACAAGCCATATCTTGAGTTCCATAATGAATTAGAACTTGTTCTTGTACTTTTTTAAAAGGGAATGATCCAATCTACAAATTTCATGACCAACAATATTTCATTTGAAGCATTTTTGGTTGAGAAAGAGGAGGTTGAAAAACTTTCCCAAAATGGAAAGTTTACATTACAAGTCATTTCCATTTTTGGCAACTTTTGGTTTAGCTCACTTTTCTTCAATTTTGTGAACTTCTAAGCACTTCAATGATCAAATAAAGACCATATAACCTCCTTTTGATGAAAAATCCACTTTGGTTCCATGTTGGGGGGTCTCAGATGCCCTGATTTTGCTCTGACTTGCTCAAGAAGTTACCCAGTGATCAGATGACTTCCACAATGAATTTCTTCATCAAACTTGGTACACATGATCCTTATAACATATTGAGACTATTAGAAACAAGAATGACCAAAAATTTGGAGTTATGGCCTCTGAAACCAAAACCCTAATTTTAGGCCATCTGTGCAGTTAAACCCTAGCTCTGCTTCCATGCTTTGCCAGTTCTTGTGATTCTTTGGCTTCCTTGATCCTTGGGGGATATAATATGGTGATTTAACATATATGGACCCTCTTGGAGTGATGGAAGACCTTTGGAGTGGCTCGGATGGAACCTGGATTGCTCGGATCACAAACCCTAGATGCAGATGAATTTGAACTAATGCAGTGAAGCAAAAATGCAATATGATATGATATGCTTAAATTAATGTAAATATGAAAGATCACAAGCCATGGTGTGAACTTAGTGAGGGCAAATTTGGAGTGTTTACAATCATGTAAGCTTCACTTAGTTATATTCAAACAATTATATTCAAACTGCAATGCTTATGTCTGTCTTGAATTTTTAAAAAAGAATTATTTTAGAAAAACAATGTTTGTAAAAACTATGATATTAACTCCAAATTTATAATAATCCTTAAAGGAGTCAGGATACCTTTTGTAGAAGTACGCTTTCGAACTAACCATGCTTCAGTTAGGACATTTAAAGGGTTGTAACGTGGTCTGGTTTACGATTTAAGAAGCAAAGGATAAAGGCTCAAATTTTATTTGTACCCAACCCATTCTTCGTGATGTTCTTCAGTCCTATGTTCGGTTAACTTATGTATTGAGGCTCCAAAAGAGTTTGGAATTGTAATACTGATAGAATTTTATTTGAAAAGCCAGTCATATTTTTTTTAGGATTTATAGTGACCTCTTTTTCTTTTGTCTTTGTTATCCCTTCCTTTTTCCTGAACTGTTTTTTTCAAGATTACAGTCAGTGGGGTATCTCAATTTTTACTAAGTATCCTTCATAGGTTTTGACTTAGTGAGCTTTTCTTTTGCTAAATATTGACTGTCGGACGTAACGGTTATAGGGAACCTTCATTAGTTGTGTTCAAAAGGATAACTGGCATAATTGAGTTAACCGAGGAACTACCCTGCCCCATGTTATGATTAAGGGTTTTAATTTGTGTGAGAATGAAAACTCCTACTTCATAGGCTCAAAATGGTTGACTAGGGATTAACTTCCTTATATCTCCACTATTTAGGAATCGAAACAATGACTGGATATCGTCAGCATAGTCTGTTCAAAAGAATACTATATGAAATTATGGTATCATCTTCGTCATCCTCCCTTTATGGGCTTACAGCTTTAACAAGAGTTAAATATCACAAAAGAGAGGTAAGAAGTATAGTTTAAATATAGTGAAACGAATGGATTAATTCAAGACAAACATACGTAATGCATTAATGTGAAAACAAATTTTGACATAATAGTAAGTGTTTGAGCAAACAAAAGAAATTACAACTGATGAAATCAAATGATGTCCTATCCAGTTGACTAAATATCTTCGATTATAATCTGTGAACTTTCAGGAGCGGTATATTTTACCATGAAATCAAATATGCCACTTGGCTGTCCTATGGTATCCCAAACTTCAACAGGGATAGGTGGGCTTTCTTTCTTGCTACCTCAGGCGATTTGTCTAACAACTTCGATGTTTGATGGAAGATAAGAGAATTCAATCTGGTCTTTTGGCGTAACCTCAAGGACTCATTTATCAATCAGGTCTTGAATCTTATTCCTCAATGCCCAACAGTTATCAGTGTCATGTCCATGACATTTGGAGTGATATGCACACCTTGCATTGGGATTATAGCCAGGAGAGGAAGTATTGGGATTCAGAGGAGAATTTTTCAAGGTGATTAACTTCATCTCCAACAAGCATTGCAAAGTTTACGACATTGGCGTGTTGATTTTGATAAACTTTCTTTTATATTCCTTGTGTTGAGGCGAATTAACCCTACAAGACCTTCTTCCTTTAATTGCAGAAATATCAGTCGTAGCTTGTCTCTTTCCTTCTCTTATCCTCATCTTCCTTTCAACCAAGTCAGTTTGTTTCATCAGTTGTTAACTAATGATTAGATTCCCAAATCTGTTACCTTGAAGTTTATTGAAGAAGACTCTCAACTCTTCTTGCCTATAGGCTAAGTTTTGGAAAAGAGCCATTTATCCATTCATTTGGATTTTCATCTCAGCTTGCAATTGTTCCAACTTATTACTGATGCGTGTTTTTCGCAAGTGTACGAACACGTCAGAGTAATATAAAAGATTGTCGAATCCACAGAGACCAAGTGTCAATCTATCGTACCTGTTGTTATGGTGTGTATCTAAGGCAACTGAATATAAGGGTTTCAAGGAGTGCGCAATGGTAAATAAAATAATAATTTTAAACAATTAATAAAGACAGGCTCGAATGTAATTCACATAATCAATTGATAATCTGGTACTTGTTAATAGAACTACTTATGGGCAATGTTTTCTCCTTTGAAAAGAACTAATTTAACAGGAACTGTCGCTTTCGCGTATTCAGAACCGAGTTGTACTCTCTAATCAACCCCTCCTATTGTCACGGATAAAAAGGTGCGTACTGCGTTAGAGTAGTAAACCTATTTTTAAGAAATATAGTATCTTAACTAAGTTGAAAAGTATTTTAACCTGGATTTCTTAGCAAAAAGAGGTTCTTATGAACCAGACTCTAAACTTCATAACGCGTCCGAAAATCGTTTTAAAATCTCTTTTCTTTTTAATCTAAAAACTCCTAATAAACTAGACAAAGCGCTTTTGGCTGTTTTTGAAATAGTTAAAAACAATTACTTAAATTGAAAGATAAAATAGCCCTTAAGTGTTTCCACGAACAATTGTACGGATTATTGGTTTAATTACGATCCTTACATTCTAACCTTTATGGATTTAGTTAGACATAGTAAAGTAAAAGTTCTTTTTATAATTTTTCATAAAAGTAATTTATTGCGAGTGTGGAAAGTAAATAAAAGTAGTGCGAGTGCGGAAAGTAAATAAAAGTAAAGCGAGTGCGAGAAATAAAGTAATTTAAAGCGAGTGCGAGAAATAAACAAAAGTAAAGCGAGTGCAGGAAATAAACGAAAGTAAAGCGAGTGCAGTAAATAAATAAAATAAAGTGTGAGTGTGGATAATAAATGAAAGTAAAGCAATGCGGAAAAGTAAAATACGAACTGGAATTAAAATGGCGGCAGGATTAACTTCCTCCTAGAGTGCTCCAAAACTCGATCACACAAACAGATACAGACTCGATCACTCGATTGCAGAAACACTCCGATGTGGAATGGTAACTACTTTAAAACTGATATATCCCTAAGAGATTCTAAGTTTGGATGAAGAAAAACGAAAATCTAAGGTCCTATTTATAGGAAAACTAAATGCATGAAAAAACTAGGATGCCCCCTCCACTAAAAAGTGGAGGGAAACTGTTTTTGCCTTGTGGCGCCCGCCACAAGGCCATGGCACCCGCCATAGGACTAATAGGGAATGAAAGAGTGGGGATCGTGTGTCTTGGCAGTCTTGGAGTGGTCTTGAGACGTGGCCATGTCATGGCAGACCCCATGGCGCCCGCCACGGTGGATGCCGTAAGTGTAAAATGCTGAATTTCTAGGTTTTCGTCCGTTTCCACTCCTTTTTCGCTCCTTTTCTTGATTTAAGCCCCGATTACAAAGAAAACCTGAAAACAAAGGAAAACTAAGTAATAACATAACAAAATAACAATAAAAGCTAAGAATGCATGCGAAATCGGAGTCAGAAATACGGTGAATTTTAGTGTGATCAAATTCTCCCACACTTAGACCTTTGCTTTTCCTCAAGCAAACATTAAAGCTCAAGAAAAAAATCGTGTCAACACGTGTTTTTGGGCTAAAGGGCTTCTAAGTTTAAGTCAGGATGCAGTGACAGGTACTAACTAAGTGAACCAAGGGTACCATAATAACACAGACACAAACTTCAATCCTATATTAACCACCCCATGTCATCTCACAATACCTAGGCCTATCTTCTCATCTTTTGGTGTCCTTTTCATTCAGGCGCAATCACATTAAGCCCGTTATCCGTACATGCTTCATAGTAGAGTGACCGGTTAGTGATTCTAATCCATAACATAAGGTTTCTGGAACATAAGCATGTGTAAACCCGTTTTATTTGACCTAAATGTAGCTGCGGGGGATCGGATCGTAATCCGCCCTACCAAGTTCAGTGTCAGATACCTCTGAACCAACTACAATAGGTGACTGCAATTTTTTTCCTTTTTGTGGCAAAAAAAATTTTCTTCTCTTTTTTCGGTTTAAATGACTTTGTGAGGGTCACCTATCCCAGAGTTTTGCCTTTTTTTTTTCTTTTTATTAGCATTGGATCATTCACTTATGTTCATCGACCCCCTACGTAGAGCATGCTTAGGCTGGAGCTGACTGCTAGAATAAACTACTTAGGAAAAAAAATTGAATGATAATAAAGGCCATGGTGTGGGGTTTAGGAGTGATTCCTATATTCAAGAGGTCTATGGTGCTAAAATGGTGCTGATGTTTCAAAAAGTTGACCTAAGTCACCACATCCTAATCTAAACCTGTCTCAAAGCCCAAAAAACATGTGAAACAACATTGTTTTCTTTTTAAAATTTTTCTGGTAAGGCTAAGGAAATGGGAAAAATGAGGATGTACTAAAAATACACTATACTGGTGACTCGTCAGACTCATGCATTATCTAAGAAAATTAAACTAAATAACTTACTAAAAAGGGAAATAAATGAAATGAAATAAATAACTAAAAAGGGAAATGACAGAAAGCAATAAAATCCCCTCCTACACTTAAATCGAACATTGTCCCCAATGTTTCGAAATAAGATAAGGAGGGTAACCTGAAAAAAACTATTGTGGAGGAGCACTGGTGCCCTCGCCGTCCTGCTGTGATGGTCTGGAACGACGGGATCTACTGTGATGCTTGTCCCTCCGGTTAAGTCGTGCCGATAAGGCACCCTGGGCACCCTGGACCTCTCGAAGGTTACCTAGGACGGAACCCTGAGTGGCCTCCATAAGCTGGTAGTGCCGGCGGATGAACTCTCTCTGACGGTCTTGCTCTAATGTGATATCGTTCAAGGTACGACAAACGTTGTTGTAAGCACGATCTGAAACCAATCGCGATTGTTGCATGAAGCTCATGTTGTCCGTCAGTTGTTGTGAAATAGTAGAGAGAAGGCCGTCTCGCCTTTCCTCTCTAGCTGTCATATCACGCCACATCTCCTCAGTGACATAGAATCCAGGAGCAGCACCTGCAACAAGGTTAGAGGAAGATGGTGCGGTGTGTGACTATGAAGGACAATGGGGGACATGTGAGGTATGGGAGACTGACTCTCCGATCATACTCTTCATCAGTGTCATGTGCCTCCCCATCTGGAATATTAGGAGGAAGTGGACCCAAAACAGGTGGAGCATTTAGGTCATAGGTCCAGTTCCTTTCATTACGTACATCAGTACGTCTACTACAAGGTAAAGCAACAGATGGGATAGCTACCCCATGAACCATCAAATCATAACCACCTTCTCTCCTCGTTCGGCACAATTTCATGTCTTTCAGAAATTTTAAATTAATTGTGCGAGGAGGTAGTGGTTCAAGTGTAGCTATCTCATTGTTCAGTCCAAGATCCCGAGCAATAGACGTAACAAGCCCTCCAAAAACAATCGGTCCTGTTTTATTAGTAAGTAAAGCCATGTGTGCAAGCATAAACGGGACCGGATTGATATGGGTACTAGTGAGGCATCCTTGCAAAAATAGGAGTTCTCTAGCATTTACCTTGTTTGGATTCTCCCGGCCAAAAATAGTACATGCCAAAAGATATCTGAAAACTCTTATGGCCGGGTTATGAATGGTCGACGCAAGTATTCCTTCAAAAGAATTTATTGAAGTACTTGAAAGCCTTTGCCAGAAGGAAAATACCTCGGCCGACCATTCCGCATCCAAAGGTGCCTCACAAATCGCACCTTCCCTATGAGGGATTCCTAACAAGCCTGCTAGCTCGTTGGTACTGAATTCATATTCAATTCCAAACAGTCTAAAATTAATAGTACCGACTGTGCTAGCAGTGTTAGGACTGACAGTGTATATCAATGAACTTAAAAACTCAACTGTCAGCATCTTATAGGTAGGTTCCTGATTAATAAAAATATTATGCAAGCCTAAAAAATCTAATAAATGGAAAGCACTATGATAAAGACCCAAATCATACAGACAGTTATCATCGACGTACCTAGTCGAGAGAATTTCTCGACTCTGAAGCCTCTGAATAATTTTCCTTTGCCTATCACCCGGTCTTCCATCACGAAGAAGAAATCCATTGAACTCCATTGTTGTTGCTCCTTAGGAAGTGAAAAATGGTAGAAGATGGTTTATGAGAGAAATGATAAAGGTTTGATTTTTATGGTTTGTGGTGGATGAAAATGAAAATGGATTTTGGATAGGTTTTATAGATGGTGGGTATTTTGGAAATGGGGTAGCTTTAATGGGGTTCAATGGGGTTTTTGAAACTTGTAAAAATGGGTTTTTGAAGATGGAAGGTGTGAAAATGGTGAAAATGAAGGTTCAGCCCCGAAATAGGGGAAGACGGCATGGCGCCCGCGATGAGCCTGTGGCGCCCGCCACAAGGCAAATCCCTGATGGGCCTTGGATTTTTAATCCTCCTTTGGGCCCTCTTTGTACCTTCGGTCTTCGGGGGGGTCTGGATAGCGTTTCCTTCTCTTTTCCAAGGCATGAGGCTTGCATTTTTTTTATGAATACAAAAATGAAAATATTTTTGTCTTATATATTTTTTTTCTTTGCTTGACAAAAATAAATTAATTAAAAAAATCAAAAAAAGAAAAGAGAAAAATCGACATTAGTGCATGAAATAATATGTATATATAAGATAAATTCAAAGTACATGAAAAAGGAAAATGTAATAGATGCAATAATGTAAGATGTGTCTGGTTATGCGAGAAATGAAATAAAGCATGAAAAAAAAAGAAATTAAATACTAGGGTAATATCGTCAGTGTAGAATGAATCATGTGGTAGGCTTCTCCTCCTGGTTTGATCCACGAATCTCAGCTATCTTCCTCTGAAGCTCTTCAATCTCCTGATATAGAGCATCGGCCTCTGAGGCATGAGTGAGATCAGAAACCTGAATCTGTATTTCCAAGTCCGCTACTTCCTGCTTGAGCAGGGCAGTCTCCTTACGGAGTTCATAAATCTGAGTTTGTAGATCAGGCAGCTGCAGAGAAATATTGTTAGACATAACAGTGATTCGGGGAGTAAGAGGTGTAGGAGTGTACTCAGCGGCGGGAGGTGATTTCGGCTCTTCGACAGTCTCTCCATAACCCTCTAGAGCATAGCTCCAATTGGCAGGATCATGGACACTGGTCGTCAGCGGGTCTGGTAATGTAAAGTAATGTATCACTTCACCGTCGATCAATAATCTGAAATTGTTGGGCTCAAAAGAGGCCCTCCTCATCAGTCCTCTGTCAAGACAAAAGTCAACATCCAGGGCGGTGTAGCAGCAGAAGGTCCTGAGGTGCAATAATTTGCGAGACAAACCCAATGCAGTAGCTATCTGTGTAACAATCCCACCGACATGTATGATGCCTACAGATGATCTGGCAACACTAGCAAGGCCCTTCAACAGAAATTTGCCACAAGCAACTGGGCGAGACTGAGTCGCACAAAACAGTAGGAAAATCTCCTCTTCACTTAGCAGAGTCTCTGTATCTGGCAAACCTAGGAAAGAATGCGCCAGAATCATCTGGAAGTACCTTAACGCAGGGTTGTGGATTACCTGAGAAAACTGAGTGGAAGGATCTTGGCTCCCTCCACCTGAGATGTTAGACCAAAACTTTTCCACTTATCTGCTCATAAAATACCCCATAGGTGTCTCTGGAATATCATCAGGAGTAGTCTGGAAACCTAGTAAATCACCAAACTCTTTGTGAGAGAAGGAGTAGTCAATCCCGAACAACCTGAAAACAGCATATCCATCGGGTCCAGCCCAAGGATCATAATGAAACGAGCTGAGGAACTCTAGAGTCAAGTTCCTGTAAGTGTTGTTCCTATCGTCAAACTGGTCCCACTGGAGTTGATGGCATAAGAATCTGACGCTTGGCTCTATCCCCAAGGCATCCATGCAGTCATGGTCAGGGTACCTGGTAGGAACCATAGGGCGTCTCATGTGGATATAGTAACGCTCTCTCTGTGCGTCGTCTCTAAAGGCCACGTGCATGTCATCGGGGTTCTGCATTCTGCACAAGGTTAGCAAACATGTCCTGAATGCACATAAAACATTCAATCGTTAGTCCTGACATAATAATAAAATAAACAAATTAAAATATAAATAAATAAATAAAAAGTACGAAAATAAGAAAACCATGCGTTGCCTCCCATGCAGTGCTTGTTTAACGTCATTAGCTCGACGACCGAATTTTATACATCACTTGAAGGATATGGTGGATCACTCAGAGTATGGCAGGTGTATGTTGTTGGGATGTCACCTCCTTCTTAGGGCTTCAACCTATGTCCATTGACGATGAACGGTTTACAAGTTTGGTTCTTGATTTCAATAGCACCAGATCTTAGGATCTTAGATACTTCGAAAGGGCCAGTCCATCTCGAACAAAGCTTCCCTGGAAAAAGTCGTAACTTAGAATCGAACAAGAGAACATGATCGCCTATTTTGAAGTCTCTTCTTATGATTCTTTTGTCATGCCAAGCTTTTGTTCTTTCTTTGTATATGATGGCATTTTCGTATGCGGATAGTTTGAGCTCTTCTAATTTGTGGATATCAAGGATACGTTTCTCACCAACAGTCAAGTAATCCAAATTCAAAGTTTTGATGGCCCAATAGGCCTTATGCTCCACCTCAAAAGGTAAATGACATGATTTTCCATAGACCAGTTGATAAGGGGTTGTTCTTATAGGGGTTTTGAAAGTGGTTCTATAGGCCCATAATGCTTCTTGAAGTTTCTGCGACCATTCTTTTCTAGATATAGAGACAGTCTTCTCAAGAATTTGTTTGATCTCCCTATTAGATACTTCCACTTGTCCATTGGTCTGTGGGTGGTATGGTGTTGCTAATCTATGCTTAACTCCATACTTGCTTAAACGTTTATCAAATATTCTCGATATGAAGTGTGATCCTCAATCACTTATGACTAAACGGGGGGTTCCAAACTTGGGAAATATATAGTTTTTGAATAATTTGATGACTACTCTAGTGTCGTTTGTGGGTGCGGCAATAGCTTCAATCCATTTAGACATGTAGTCAACAGCTACTAAGATGTACTGATTTTCAAAAGATGGTGGGAACGGTCCCATAAAGTCTATACCCCATACGTCGAAGAGTTCTACTTCTTGGATATTTCTTAGAGGCATTTCATTACGTCTTGAAATATTTCCGGTGCGTTGGCATCTGTCACATTTGACAATGAAAGCATGGACATCACGCCACATAGTAGGCCAGAATAGGCCAGCTTGAAGAATCTTGGCGTAGGTCTTAGATGTGCTCGCATGTCCACCATAGGGTGCAGAGTGACAATGCTCAATTATATTATGTACCTCTTCTTCTGGAACACAACGGCGGAAAATACCATCTTTACCTCTCTTGAAAAGAAATGGTTCGTCCCAATAGAAGTTTCTCACATCACTATAGAACTTCTTCTTCTGGTGGTAGTTTAGATCAGGGGGTATGATGTCAGCGGCTAGGTAATTAACAAAGTCTGCATACCAAGGTACATTACTTATAGCTAAGGATTTATGAGAGTGTTCATGTGGGTCTGGGTTATCATCTTCAATAGTTTCTAGTTGGGCTATCAGTCTATCATAGGCAAAATCGTCATTTATGGGTACTGAGTCAGGTTTCAGGTATTCTAGCCTAGATAGGTGATCAGCTACTACATTGTCTGTGCCTTTCTTATCACAAATATCTAAATCAAACTCTTGCAGTAATAGAATCCATCGAAGTAACCTAGGTTTGGCATCCTTTTTACTTAGTAAGTAACGAATGGTAGCATGGTCAGTGTAAACTATAATTTTGGCTCCTACTAGATAAGATCTAAATTTGTCTATGGCGAAAACTATTGCTAGGAGCTCTTTTTCGGTTGTTGCGTAGTTGAGTTGTGCAGCGTCTAGGGTTCTACTGGCATAATAAATTACGTGTAACTTTTTATATTTTCTCTGACCTAGAACGGCTGCAACAGCATAGTCACTAGCGTCACACATTATCTCAAACGGTTCTGACCAATCAGGGGGTTTCATTATAGGTGCTGAAGTTAGAGCTTGCTTCAGAAGATTGAATGCTTCAATACATTTTTCATCGAAGATGAATTCAGCATCTTTCATTAAAAGACCAGTTAAGGGCTTCGTTATTTTGGAGAAGTCCTTGATAAAACGTCGGTAAAATTCGGCATGTCCAAGAAAACTTCTTATCTCCCTGATAGTCTTCGGCGGTTTTATATTCTCTATGACTTCTATTTTAGCTTTATCTACCTCTATACCCTTTTCGGAAACTATATGTCCTAAAACAATCCCTTCGGTGACCATGAAATGACATTTTTCCCAATTTAGCACAAGGTTTACTTCCACACATCTCTCCAGAATTTTCTCAAGGTTGATAAGACAATTTTTGAAATCAGATCCACAAACTGAGAAATCGTCCATAAATACTTCCATGATTCCATCTAAATAGTCTGCAAAGATAAACATCATGCAGCGTTGGAAAGTGGCAGGAGCATTACAGAGTCCAAAAGGCATTCTTCTATAGGCAAAAGTTCCAACAGGGCATGTAAAGGTAGTTTTTTCTTGATCTTCGGGGTGAATAAGTATTTGGAAGAATCCTGAATATCCATCTAGGTAACAAAAGTAAGAGTGTCTAGCTAGGCGCTCCAACATTTGGTCTATGAATGGTAATGGGAAATGGTCCTTCCTAGTTGCTTTATTTAATTTTCTATAATCTATGCACATACGCCAACCACCATCGGTTCTTTTTGCTACAGGTTCGCCCTTCTCGTTTTGCACGACTCTGATGCCTCCCTTTTTAGGTACTACATGCACGGGACTCACCCATTTATTGTCTGAGATCTGATATATTATACCTGCCTCTAGTAACTTAAGAACTTCAGTCTTAACTACAGTACTCATTATAGGATTTATTCTTCGTTGGTGTTCTCTGGAGGGTTTTGAATCTTCTTCAAGCAAAATCCGATGCATGCATACGGATGGGCTTATTCCTTTTAGATCTGAGATCTTATATCCTAAGGCTGAGGGATACCTTCGTAAAACATCTAATAATTGGTTTGTTTCTTCTTGGTTTAAGGTAGCACTAACTATAACTGGACAGTTCATTTCTTCATCAAGAAATTCGTATCTCAGGTTCTTAGGTAGTTCCTTAAGTTTTACGGTTGGTTTCATAGGGCAAGGCATAGGATCTGGGGTAAGAGATAAACATTCGTGAAGGCTATCATCAATATAGGGTTCTTTATAATTGTCATCTTCCAAAATAAGGGTTGATGGCAATTTTATACATTCTGTTTCTTCTTCTTGTTCTAATTCCCTAATGCATTCTTCGATGATATCTAAGGCATAACAAGCATCTCCTATCACAGGTGCCATAAGAAATTTTGAAAGTATAAATTATATCTTCTCGTCACCTACCTCAAAGGTTAGTTTCCCTTTTTTAACATCTATTACAGCTCCAGCAGTCGATAAGAACGGTCTACCTAGGAGGATTGGTATGTCGTCATCTTCTTTAATGTCCATGACAACAAAATCAGTAGGTATAAACAGTTGACCTATCCTAACAGGGACGTCTTCAAGTATGCCTATAGGGTATTTAACGGATCTATCGGCTAATTGAAGTGACATCTTAGTAGGTTGTAATTCTCCTAAGTTTAATCTCTCACATACTGCTAAAGGCATTAAGCTCACACTAGCTCCTAAGTCTAGAAAAGCTTTTTCGATCACCTGATTCCCCAAAACACAAGGAATGGAAAAATTTCCGGGATCTTTTTCTTTCTTTGCTAACCTATTTTCGGAAATAGAATTACATTCCACGGGTTTCGGATCTTCAAGTCTACGTTTATTCGTAAGTATGTCTTTGAGAAACTTAGCGTAAGAAGGTATTTGGGTGATGGCTTCTGTAAAAGGGATTTCTACGTGAAGTTTTTCTATAACCTTAACGAATTTTTGATATTGATTATCGATTTGGGTTTTCTTTAATCTTTGAGGGTAAGGTATTGGTGGTTTGTATGGCGGTGGTGGTACATAGGTTTTATTTTTAGGTTCTTCTCCTTTTTCTTGACTTTCCGGGTTTTCAGAATTCCTCTGGTTCCTTCTCCTCATTCCTCTCAGAAGTTTCGGGCTCACTTAATCTGGGGTTTAAAGGTTCCTTATAAGCGGTTCCACTTCGTAGAGTAATGGCATTAGCTTGCCCTTTCGGGTTTTGTTGAGGTTGTCCAGGGAATTGTCCTCCATGTGTAGTTTGAGGGGCTTGGTTTAAAGCTACCTGAGAGATCTGGGTTTCAAGCATCTTATTATGAGTAATAATTTGATCAACCTTGGTTCCTAACTGGGTAATTAGTTCGTTAACATGGACTTTTTGGTTCATGAACTCTTTGTTTTGTTGTGATTGAGCGGTGATAAAATTTTCCATAATTTTCTCAAGGCTCGGTTTTGGTGGTACAGGTTGCATAGGTTGATTTGTTCTTGGGGCTTGGTAACCTTGTTGTCTCGGAGGTGCGGTATTTTGAATAGGTTATTATTTTTGTAGGAGAAGTTTGGGTGATTCCTCCATCCAGGGTTATATGTGTTTGAAAATAGGTTCCCTTGGGTGTAGTTCACTTGCTCAGTGTTGGTCTCATTCAACAGATTGTATTTGGCAGATTGGTGTCCTTGCGTCCCACATATCTCACAATTCGGCGAAACTGTGGCTACAGTATTCGGGGTTGTACACATATGTCCGACTCTAAGGGCCAACGCGTCCATTTTAGCCTGCATCATGTCCATAGAGCTTAGCTCATGTATTCCTTCTTGGGCTTCCTTCTTTTCCACTGTCGCTCGTTCTACTCCCCATGATTGATGGTTTTGGGCCATATCCTCGATAAAGGCACTAGCTTCAGGGTAAGGTTTGTTCATCAGTGCGCCACCAGCGGCAGCGCCGATGGTCATCTTGATGTTATAATGAAGTCCATTATAGAAGGTTTGAATGATTAGCCAATTCTCTAAGCCATGATGTGGGCATGCTCTTAATAGCTCTTTATATCTCTCCCAGGCTTCAAACAACGACTCTCCTTGGTGTTGGGTAAATCTGGTTATTAGGTTTCGAAGAAGAGCGGTCTTACTTGGGGGAAAATATCTGGCAAGGAAAACTTTCCTAAGGTCGTCCCAAGTTGTTATGGAATTGGGTGGAAGGGAATCTAACCAAGATAGAGCTTTATCTCTGATGGAAAAGGGAAATAATCTTAAGCGTATCGCCTCAGGAGGAGCTCCATTGGTTTTAAAGGTGTCTGCTAACTGAAGAAAGTTTTTAAATGTTGGTTTGGGTTCTCAGTAGCAAGACCTGCGAATTGTCTCTGTTGCACTAATTGCAGCAGGGATGGTTTAAGTTCAAAATTATTGGCTGGGATAACGGGGTTTACTATACTAGAACTAGGTTCCTCGTTTGATGGTTGGGCGAAGTCCTTAAGAGGTCTTCAGTTTTGATCTTCGGCCATAGCTCTCCTATTCCTATGGAAAAACAAACGTGCGCGAGCGTAACGTTTAGGTTCAGCTAGAGGGTCTACTAAACTTCCGGCACTGCGAGTCTTTCGCATTTATCGGTGGGTAACAACCTTAGTCTAAATGGTATAACTACAGGGAATAAAATTTGACGAAATTGGTCCTCGGCAACGGCGCCAAAAACTTGATGCGTGTTTTTCGCAAGTGTACGAACACGTTAGAGTAATATAAAAGATTGTCGAATCCACAGAGACCAAGTGTCAATCTATCGTACCTGTTGTTATGGTGTGTATCTAAGGCAACTGAATATAAGGGTTTCAAGGAGTGCGCAATGGTAAATAAAATAATAATTTTAAACAATTAATAAAGACAGGCTCGAATGTAATTCACATAATCAATTGATAATCCGGTACTTGTTAATAGAACTACTTATGGGCAGTGTTTTCTCCTTTGAAAATAACTAATTTAACAGGAACTGTCGCTTTCGCGTATTCAGAACCGAGTTGTACTCTCTAATCAACCCCTCCTATTGTCATGGATAAAAAGGTGCGTACTGCATTAGAGTAGTAGACCTATTTTTAAGAAATATAGTATCTTAACTAAGTTGAAAAGTATTTTAACCTGGATTTCTTAGCAAAAAGAGGTTCTTATGAACCAGACTCTAAACTTCATAACATGTCCAAAAATTGTTTTAAAATCTCTTTTCTTTTTAATCTAAAAACTCCTAATAAACTAGACAAAGCGCTTTTGGCTGTTTTTGAAATAGTTAAAAACAATTACTTAAATTGAAAGATAAAATAGCCCTTAAGTGTTTCCACGAACAATTGTACGGATTACTGGTTTAATTACGATCCTTACATTATAACCTTTATGGATTTAGTTAAACATAGTAAAGTAAAAGTTCTTTTTATAATTTTTCATAAAAGTAATTTAGTGCGAGTGCGGAAAGTAAATAAAAGTAGTCCGAGTGCGGAAAGTAAATAAAAGTAAAGCGAGTGCGATAAATAAAGTAATTTAAAGCGAGTGCGAGAAATAAACGAAAGTAAAGCGAGTGCAGGAAATAAACGAAAGTAAAGCGAGTGCAGGAAAAAAATAAAATAAAGTGCGAGTGCGGATAATAAATGAAAGTAAAGTAATGCGGAAAAGTAAAATACGAACTGGAATTAAAATGGCGGCAGGATTAACTTCCTCCCAGAGTGCTCCAAAACTCGATCACACAGACAGATACAGACTCGATCACTCGATTGCAGAAACACCCCGATATGGAATGGTAACTGCTTTAAAACTGATATATGCCTAAGAGATTCTAATTTTGGATGATGAAAAACGAATATCTAAGGTCCTATTTATAGGGAAACTAAATGGAGGAAAAGACTAGGATGCCCCCTCCACTAAAAAGTGGAGGGAAACTGTTTTTGCCTTGTGGCGCCCGCCACAAGGCCATGGCGCCCGCCATAGGACTAATAGGGAATGAAAGAGTGGGGATCGTGGGTCTTGACAGTTGTGGAGTGGTATTGAGACGTGGCCATGTCATGGCAGACCCCATGGCGCCCGCCACGGTGGATGTCGTAAGTCTAAAATGCTGAATTTCTAGGTTTTCGTCCGTTTCCACTCCTTTTTCGCTCCTTTTCTTGATTTAAACCCCGATTACAAAGAAAACCTGAAAACAAAGGAAAACTAAGTAATAACATAACAAAATAACAATAAAAGCTAAGAATGCATGCGAAATCGGAGTCAGAAATACGGTGAATTTTAGTGTGATCAATTACCCTTGTTGTCTTCAGGATTCTTCTTTTTCGCGTCCTTAGTGAGGAGGGCTTTCAACTCTTCTTGCCCCTTGGACAAATTCAGGATCACTTCTTGAAATTGAGCATTCTGGGTTTGGAGGTCTTTGACAGTCTGTTCGAGAGCCATTTCCACTGAAATATATAGCGATAAGATAAGAAACTTGTCGCGGAAACCTGTTATACAATGGTATGGTATGTCGATGCATATGCAATGTTTTCAAGGACCACGTAGGATTTAAATTTGTTAAAGTAAAAAAAAAAAAGTTTATTAGCAAGTTTAAAATATAATTTCCCCTTGTGCTTACAATGAAAGGAACAAAAAAAGTTGCAAAGAAAATAAGAACATATGAGACTTAAGTCTCCCATGGACGCTTTATCTTTGGGTTGAGATATGTATTGAGATTATGCTCCTCGTGAAGTTTCCTTGTTAGCTCCAACACTTTCTCTTTGTAATCATGGAAATAAGCCTTAAAAGTATCCCTCTCCTCCTTCATTTGAATCCAAGATTGTGAGTCAAAAATATGTTGATAACGTGTACATCTATGAATTGGTCTGGATTAGGGAACAGTACCAAACCATAAATCAGCAAGGCTAATATCTCCTCAAAAGCATCGTAACTCATAGCATCCAAGAACACCTGAGCCTTCTCTATCAATACCTTAGCAAGAATACCCTTAGTTCCACTTCTGGTTTCCAGTATAATGACTGATTTCTTCATATGCAGGGCTGCTGCAATAACTTCAGGTTTAGGCTATTTCTCTAAGCCTGTGAAAGGTTTCTGATCAAAGATAGGAACACCAAGTAATTTGGAGAATTCTTCCATTCTGGGAACCAACTGATAATCGGGAAATGCGAAGCAGTGATGTTTAGGATCAAAGAACTGGAACAGAACACTCATTATATCTTCATCAAACCCTGAAGTAACCAAATCAAGTAGATGATTGTTCATTGGTGTTTTCCAACGAACAACCGTTGGTTTCTAATTCAATGTTTAAATTAGTTAACTTGCAGGATCAACCATACAAATCCTATGACATAAGTGTGTGTTTTATCTGGTTGAATGTATTGATTTCATTCTTAATTATTTCACTTTCATTCAATTTTCTTGAGTATGTTTGTATGATTTACAAGACTAAAAACAAGGGTAGAATAAACTTGACATAATTTAAAGAAGTAACTTCTGGGAATGTTTTAAAGTAATTGAAAACAAGTAATGTAATGCGTCGAAACGAAGGACTTATAAATTAACTAAAACAATGAAATGGTAAGGGAATTATATAAACTTGGAATTTATTGAAACTTAAAGAAAATAAAGATGATGTTTTTCACATGTACATTTTCCAAAATCACACTCTATTCTCTCACACGGGTACTTTGAGTTCAATAGGAATTTGTACAATATTTTCACACACACAAACTAACAACAATTATCCTATATATAGGAAACTAAACTAACTGCCACTAACAGGAAAATTCTAATAATTTGACACTTGGCCTTTCGGCATGCCTTCGTTCCTCTAGATGCTTCCACGCGTCCTCTTGCCAAACGTTGCAACTTTACACTTTGAATTTCTTCTATCAATTTTAATTGATGTCTTTTATTCAACATCCGTCGAAACTATCACAAACAAACTCCTTCGACTGATTAATCATGTCATGTTAACAAAACATAAGCTTTTATTCTCCTTTGTCGAAAGACGTAAAAACATCCTTTCTTGTTGTCCGCGTCGAAATCTCCCTTTCATCAACATTTTCCTTTTTATTTAGGTATCATCGAAAATCACTGTCTACAAATTGCCCCCCAACAAATATTTTTTCGACCCATTCTTGGAGAAAAAATCATTTGTTGTCAAATAAGTATTTTCGACACTTCATGGTCTTTATTGCTTTATCATTACAAGAATAGATTTTATAAATCCCAACAAATTGATTATTACAAAAGATCAGAAATGTCACATTTCAACCCACGTCCAGACACTAGCCCAACATTTCCTAAACGTTAGGGGATGATTAGCTTTTCCTATTTAAAACTGCTCCCACTAACTTTTCTACCACTGAGTCACTAGCTTTAAAAACTTTGTAGACAATCCTCTTCTTCTTCATCACCTTTTAGAGCAAAAAACCCATTCCTTTCTAAAAATTCTCAGAAACCTCAACTTTCTCAACAATCTCTTCGTCCAAAGCGACTACCATCAAGAAGAATAAAAGTCTGACGCATGTCGCTTATGCTCATCGATTGACCGGACCAGACATGGTGGGGAATCAACAGTATATTCCAGAACCTACTAATGAGAAGGAGAAGGCCAGTATCTACAGGTCTAAGGTATTGATTCCTATCCTTGTTTCTGGCACATGCCATGCAATGTTAGGTCCTTTTCTTAGCCTAAACACAAACTTAGATAAGTTAAAATAATATTTTCCCTCTTATCAATGTCTCAAACCCATAGGTGCTTGGGCTAAACCAAAAATTTCCCTCGAAGAACCTAAAGATGTAGAACCTAGTGTCAAAGCAACCTTAAACCTAGGATATTTACAAAACGCTAGGATATTTAGGGCTTCCCCCAAGTTGAAAGACATTTCTGAATACCTTTCCTGGGTGAACAAAGTCGAAAAGGTGAAAGCCTCATTCTGGAAAGAATTAGGTATTTTCGATTTAATCCAAATGTCGAAAGTAGGTCTTAACATTTGCCCAAACATGTTGTTGTCATCCTTTTACTTCTGGGATAGCACTTACAACACTTTTCACCTCCCATGTGGAATGGTCACCCCTACCTTATTTGACATAGCTGCTATTACTAGACTAAGTCCATTAAGGGGTAGCTTTCGACCCAAATACCTTGAATCAAGATACCATAGGTTTTGACAACAGTAAAGCCTCTTACTCTGGCTTCATAAAAGAATATCACGATAAGAAAACCAAAATTGTCTCTGACCAGGAACATATAGCCTTCTTGACCTTATGGTTGTCGAAATTTGTTTTCTCCTCTCGATCGCTCCAAGTAGCTAAACGTTTTATCACCTTATCCAATCAACTTGACCGTGTTACGAAGCTGTGTTTAAGTGAAATGATATTGGCAAGTCTCTGTGAATCATTGAGTGAAAATGTCGATTTCTTGAAGACAGTGAAAGACAAGAGAAATCTGAGTGTATCAGGGCCAATCTGGCTCCTGCAATTATAGCTTAACGCAACTTTCGAAGCCTCTCTCCCCATCAAGGCCAATGTTGATGAAGACAAGGTGAAGGACAGGTCTGTCGAATGGCCTCGTTTAATGCAGCTAACTCCGTCTGAAGAGGGACTTAGTCTTCGTCACTCCTTCACCAGTTTCGTCTTGATGTTTGTCAAGAGGTAAAATTTCACTCCTCCTATGGCCCCTTTCGCCAAAAGGAATGTTGGCCCTGAATGGTTCACTAAACAACCACCCTTGGAAATGCAAGAGGATGAAAATAAATTCCTTGACATTTGGGAATCCTTCCTGACACCCAAACTCCTTGCTTCTCACCAAAATTCGACTAAGACCAAGATTGCCCTCCTTGTGTACTAACCTAACTTAGTTTCTAGGCAATTTGGGTTGGTTCAGCTAAAATCAAAGCCCATTTATCCCAAGAAAAGATCCATCATTTGGTACAACTCCCTACACACTGAAGAAGAGAGTCAAGAACTCATAAGCCAACTAGCTGACGATTCCCTGGAAATTCATCCAACGGTCTTTCGACCTTCTTTCCTGTGCACCCCTGAATTCGACACTTGGTGGAAAGAGTACTATCTTCACAAGTTCTATGACAAGGAAGCATTCACAACTCTGCTGACCAGTTCCTTTGCTCTTGTGCAGGACAAAACAAAGAAAGGTAAAGCACAACATATCAAAGAGACACAAAAGTTTCAAAATTACTTTGAAACCATCTATAGGCCAGACAAACTTAGTAGAACCATCAACGAAGTGGCAGTGACTTTGAAACACAAGTTCATAGAAAAAATGGATAAGTTGAAATTGCCTTCATATGTTCGATCAGAACTAAAATATGAGGTAGCCTTCAACCTTTATCCACCAAAATTTCCACCTCTACCTTCTATTGATTTTGGCGTGGCGTTGAGCCCTCCATTTCCAGATTCATTTGTCTGTGAGGATTCTTTGAAAATTCTTCACCAACAATCTAAAAAAGCGTGCTGAACACGTGGTTCTGATTAAGTATACTCTGGATAACTATAGATGGCACCTTCATATTGGAATAGAACACATTCATGTGGAAACTCCAATTCTTGAAGGTGTTTACGAAACATTTTTTTATTTCCACATTTTAAACTTGTATGCTTTTCACTTATATCTGACTTCATTTTTTGTTCTCTTAGCTAAGAGGATGACTCCCAAGAACGCTGCTATAGAAACCACTTCTGATGCTATTGTCGCTCCCGAAGATTTGCATCCCCGATACATGCGCGAACGGTCGGCGAAAGGAGAAAATGAAAATGAACTGAATAGAGTCGCCAGCTAGGCATTTTTATCCCGAAGGAAAGGTAATGCTGCATAAACCTAGAAAAAATGGATAAGACGGTTGCGAACCAAAGAAACTGAGAAAGGGGGTTGGTTACAACCTGGGAAGGTATTAGCACCCAGATTGTCCGTCGTACTCGACGGGATCCACACTTAAAAGATTGTGTTTAAAAGGGTAGTGTATGTGTTGTCTGTGTGCAAAAGCTGGAAAAGAAATGTACAAGTGTCAGTACAAAAGAGTGAATGCTCAGGAACTGAGGCTTAAAAGAGAATGCTGAAAGAGGGGGAAGACAAAGAGACTTTTGTTCAATAACTGTTAAGTTATGCCTACGTATCCTCGCGTGCAATGAGGAAGTCAGAACACCGTAGTTCGACTCAAAGACACTGAAAGATAAATTGACAGTGAACTGCTTGCTTGTCTATGCTTAAGTGTATGACTCGTCTGGCTCGAGTGCTAACTGTCTTGCATTAGACCGAAGAAGCAAGTTCTCGTTTGTGAATGAGTGTGATGAGAAGAGAACCCCGAATGAGACGATTATTGTTTGTTTTTGTGTTTTCTGTCAGTTTTTTATTAATTTTGATGTTTTGCATAAGTTAATAAGCTTAAGTCTAAATCAAGGGTTGTAAACTCATTATATCCTCCCTGATTAGGGATAATGAGAATACTTAAGTATGAGATAGGCATCTCAACTTAATTACCATGATGGTGTAGGATTAAGATCATTAACCTACTTGTGATTAATTAGATATTTTTGAGTTTTTGTTTAGTGTTAAGTAATGAGTTTGATCTCTAATCACAGATTAGTGAAACCATTACACCATCCTAACAGAAGGATAATAGATGAGCACACTTAAGCTGAGGAAGATACCTCAACTTAATCCATGGTTAGGGATTAAATTCATTATATAACAAGCCTTTATTAAGTGGATTTTAATTAAGGGATGAAATTAAGAAGTGAGTTTTATGGTTTGTAAGACAACTTGAGGGGGACTTGTCCATTAAACACTAGGGTTAGTCCTTCTTAACCATAAAGGAAGAATTAGAACCCTAATGTAAGGCCTAAGTTACAATATGAAGTCTTAGTGATTATTAATTGATTTGATTAAGAGGTTTAAACAAATTAAAGGTTTAACACTTAGGATTAAAGTTATACACTACATCTTAAGAGAAGGATACAGGCATAACCCTAATTCCAAAGTCCTAAAACTTTAAGAGTTTAGTCTCTGATTATTGAGATGAGAAGAGAGACTCAAGGAGACTCAAAGTTAAAAAGCTAAGGGGGACTAATCACAACCCTAATTATTATCATCCTTGGATATCCTATGGTTTGTAATGCTTGAGAAAGATCTTCAAGGAAGCCACCAATGGAAGAAGCAGATTAAAGGAGGAAGAAGCAGAAGAATAAGTTACTTACTTCAATGAAGAAGATAAGTAACTTAAAGAAAGAAAGTGAGAGAGGTGGAAGACAAGTGAACAAGTTCACTTAAAAGACAAGTAAGAATGCAAATTAAAGAGATAAAGAGAAGTGATAAGTGCAGGCAAATCCACTTCTCAAAGTAACTTACCACCTGAAAATGTTAGTATGAATGCATAAAGTACAAAGCATAAAGAAATGAAATGAAATGAAATGCAATGAGATGAAATGACCAAAGTCATAAGTGTTTATGCAATTTTAATGTCATGTGAGATGATGGAAAGGCATACAAAGTGCATATGTATGATCATACAAAGATGAGATGCAAATGGAAGCATGCTTTGAAGTTTGAAAACACATGAAAGTTAATGAAATGAAATGAATGCAAATCATGGCAAATGAATGAAGAAATGATCAAGAATGGTTCTAAAATGTCCTAAGAGGTCTAAGATGACATATGAATGCAAGACATGTCATGGAAAGTTCATGTATTGATGCATATGCAAGGTGAATGCAAGTGAGCATGAGAAATTAGGGTTATATGGAAGTATGAGATGTAAATGAACTAAACAGAAGCATATGACATGATAAAAATTTGAAATCATACTCAAACAAACCCTAATCCAATATTAGGTTACACCCCAAAGGAGAAGGTCAGAAGCCTAATCAATCAAAAGTTAAGAATTTCCTAAGTTTCCTAAGGATTTTGGGTGGTTCAAAGGGAAAAATTCAAATCAAATTGAAAATGCAAGATAAATTCATGAGGAAAATGTCCTAAAAACTACATGCAATATGTAACACAATGCAAAAAGAATCAACTTCAAACTCTTCTTGGTTAGGCAGAATTGATTTTTTAAAGTTAGGGTTCTAAAAATGAAATTTAATGACCCTTAATTCAAAGAAAATTCACAAACTATGATCAAACCTAAAAAGAAATTTGTGTGAAGAGTTTGAAAATGTTTCTAAAGGCATTGGGATGATTCATGATTCTTTTGGTGTTTTTTAGAAACCTAAATGTATTTTTAATTAATTAAAAGACTTTAATTAATTAAAAATATCATTTTAATATTTTAAAAATATTTTTTTAATGCAAAAAATAAAATAAAAATCATTTTTGAAATGAGAAAAATATTTAAAGTCAGAATGTAAAAGAAAATATTTTTGTGATGCTTTTTGATATTTTAAATAAATTATGCAAGAAAAATGAATAAAAATAAAATAAAAATGGATTAAAATGAAAGTAATCTGATCCAGGGGCCTATATTCAAACTGGAAAGGGAGGGAATTGACCATGCGCGCATCTGGACGGCCCACATTCAAACTGGCTTTTAATTATATTTTTAATTAATTAATCAGGATTAAAAGATAATGACCCATCTGTACCACACGCTCACTAACCCTAATCCTCATCTAACGGACACAAACGCATCTGGGCATTTAATCAGAGTTTTAGCCCTAATGACTTACAGGTGTAAACACCCCAAATTTGCCCTCACCCATTCACATCATGGCTTGTGATCACTTCATATGCATAAACACAATCATATCATCTCATATCCCATTTTTGATTCACTGCATAGTTTCTAAGTCATCTGCACCTAGGGTTTGTGATCTGAGCAATCCAAGAGCCTCTTGAGCCACTCCAAAGGCTACCAATCACTTCAAAGAGATCCATATGTGTTCTTGTATCATATTATATCCTCCCAAAGTCAAGGTTTCAAAAGAATCACAAGAACTGGGTTTGGAATGGATGCAGAGCCAAGTTTGACTGCATAGTTGACCTAAAATTAGGGTTTTGGTTTCAGAGGCCATAACTCCAAATTTTTTGGTCATTCTTGTTTCCATTGGTCTCTATATGGTATAGGGAGTATGCATATCAATTTTCATGAAGAAATTCCATGGGGAAGTCATCTGATCAAGAGTTGACTTTTCAGACAAGTCAGTGTAAAATCAGGGCATCTGAGGCCCCCAATGACCCAACCAATGGGTGATCTTCATCATTTTGAGTGTATATGATCTTTATTTGATCATGGAAGAAGGTTTAAGTTCACAAAAATCAAGAATTTGGAGTTTTTGCAAATGTTGACTTTTTGGGCATAGTTGACTTTTCAAGAATGTTTCATTTTAAGTCATTTTTCAAGCCTTGATTCTTGATCCAAAAATGCTTCAAATGGAAAAACTTTGGTCATGAAAGTTGTAGATTACATCTTTCCCTTTTCAAAAAGTACAAGAACATGATCAAATTCTTCTTGGATCAAAAGTTATGGTGTCACAAAGTTGGCAAAAATCATTGATTTTCAAGATGTGCACCAAATGGGAATTTTGCAAAATCATGAACCAATGCCATTTGTAACTTCTAGTTCACTTCAAACCATGACATAAACATTCTATGTGACCTAAAAATCAGAATTGGACCAAGGTTTCACATGGTTATGGTTTGTGTAACAAGACTTTTTTCATGAAGTTTCAAAAAGTAACAACTTGCAAAAACACTCATCACACTTCACCAACTTGATGCATTGGATGCTGCACCTTGCTAGCCCTCTCACCTCATCTTGCTTCACCAGAACCATGCCTTGTACTAGCCTAGAACCAAGCCATACTTTCCTTACACAAAAAATTGACTTTTGGCAAAAGCAAACATCCCAATCACCACAGGCCATGTCACATCCTCTGGCCACTTGGATTAAAATATACTATCCATTTGCAAGCCATTTCATAAAGGAAGCAAGGCTGAAACACTCTCAAGCATCACATACACAAAAACACTCCCTCTTGCAAACTTCTTCGAATCTCTCTGCCCAGACTTCAAACATCCAAACCATTTTCACCAATCATCTCACCATGTTCCATTGAGTAGAAAGCATCAAAGAACCAAGCCTGAAACAAGCCATAACACCACTTCACCATTTTCACTCCAACTTGCAGTTTCATTCGAAACTCTCTCCACAGCTCACAAACATCCAAACAAACTCCATAAACCTTCTCTACCCATCATCTAGACCACAAACAACCTTTCACCCTTGCCAGAAATAGCCAGAATCATCATTGCCATGTTCAACTGAGTTTGAGCAGAAGTTACTCAAACTCTTCATCCAGCCAATATAAATTTCTCCTGAGCACTCAAGCATCATCAAGAGGTCATAAGGAGTAGATTTCACCAAGAGAGGAAGTCAGAAAGTAGCTGGAGTGAAAGCTTCGAATCTCAGGTAGCTCAAGAACTTTTTTTCCAGAAATGGATTTTTAAGTTCTAAACTTGTTCTACATGTCTTCCTGATCATGAATATGCTTTTAGTTTTTGAAATGGTGATGAAATGAGAGTTTAATTGATCTCTGAAACTCAGTTGACCTAATTTTTGTTTGCTTCGATTCAACCTTGTTAGGAAATATAAATTTGTTTTGATTAGGGGTTTTGGTTCGTGAGTGAGTGGGGATCATTTCCCAGTTTTTAGATTTCGTTTTAGTTAGATTTTTAGAGTTTTGGGGATTCTCAGGGGGGATGCTGGCCGGAGAAGACGACCGGAAGTCTTCTCCGGCAGCCTGAATGTCATTATGCCCTAATCCAGTCATTAACTCCCATTTGAATTTCGTGCGTTGGACTGGGTTGACTAGTTGACTTCCCGCGTGGATGGAAGGCTCAGATTCATTTGATTAGCCCTAATTCATTTAATTAGTTTAATTAATTCGTATTTAGGTTAATTGGCTCAGATGCAACCCTAGCCGTCCAGATGCGCGCTGGTCAACCAATTCAAACCCAGAGCTCATCCTGGCCCTCCACTCATTTGACTTTCCTTTTATTTTAATTTATTTTCATTTCTTTTTCATTTAACTTGCATAATTTATTTAAAATAGTAAAAAATGTGTAAAAATTATGAAACTTTTTCTCATAAGTTTTATTAATTTTTATGACACAAAAATATTTTTGTTTTTATTTTCATCATTAAAAAAGTATTTTTAAATATTTAAAAGATTATTTTTAATTGATTAATGGAAATTAATTTATTAAAAATACTTTTAGGTATCTAAAAATCACCAAAAAATTCATGAAATGTTCTAAGACATTTAGAAACATTGTCCAACCTTCAAACCAAATTTCTTTTTTGATCTTGATGCATTTTGAGAATTTTTCATTGAATTAAATCATATTTTGTGCATTATTTTGATCCTAAGTTCAAAAAATCATTTCTGCCTATCTATGAAGAGTTGGACATTGATTCTTCTTGCATTGCATTGTGTTTAGCATGTAGTTTCTAGGATTAAATGGCCATGGTTTGATTCCTCATTTTCAATTTGTTTGGTATTTCTTTTGTTTAGGAACCCTAAAAACCCTAATAACTTGTAAAAATCATAACTTGAGCTAGGTTAAGAGTTGAAACCTCTCCTTTGGACATTGGTTTAGTATAGGGTTAGGGATCCTTTGTGTGGCATTTTCCATTTTTTATCTTAGGGTTTGCTTCTGTTTTTGGTTATTGTTTGATGTTTGGTTCATAAACCCTAATTTGGGTTTTCTTTTGCATCCATCTTGCATTCTCTTGCATAACATGACTTGCCATGACATTCCATGCCTCCATTTGAGTCATTTGACATCATGAGACATATAGAAAGCATGTTTGGTCATTGCATCATGTGTTTGCCATGTTGTTTGCATTGTGCATTTCATAACTTTCCATGTATGTTCATGCTCCTTAACTTGCTTCATATGCATTCATAAACTTGTATGATCATTTCCATGTGCTGCCTCATGTTTATAGCATCTCATTGCATCATTAGCATCATATATGTGCTTCTGGTTTTGGTTTGCATCATGTCATCTCATCCCACTTTGCATTGCATTGCATTTCTTTCCTAACCTTTCAGGTGGTAAGTAACTTTGAGAAGTGAATTTGCCTTCACTTATCATAACTTTTCTTTTCATCTCTCTTGCATCCATTGCTGCATTTTTATATGTGTTTGAGTTTGAGCTTGATCATTCTTCTTCTTCTCACTTTCTTTCTTCAAGTGACTTGACTTCTTGAATGAAGCAAGTCACTTTGCTTCTCTTGATCCTTTCATCTGCTTCCTGGTGGTTCCATTGAAGATCTTCTTTTGAAAACCTCACAAACCTTAGGAACAACCAAGCATGACAATGATTAGGGTTTTGATTAGTCTCCCCTCTTAGTTTTACCTTTGTGTCTCTCTTTGAGTCTTCTCTTCTCACCTCATAATCAGAGACTAAACCCTAAAGGCTTTAAGGCTTTGTGATTAAGCTTATGCCTGCATCCTTCTATTAGGATGGAGTGTATAACTTTAATCCTAAGTGTTAAACCCTTAATGTGTTTAAATCTCTTAATCAATCCATCTAATAATCATCAAGACATCACACTTGTAACTTGGGCCTTGCATTAGGGTTCTAATTCTTCCTTAATTGGTTAAGAAGGACTAACCCTAGTGTTAATGGACAAGTCCCCCTCAAGTTGTCTTACAAATCATAAAAAACACTTCATCATCATATCATTAAATAAAATCCACTTAATCAAAGGCTTGTTTTGTCATGAGTTTAATCCCTAATCATGGATTAAGTTGAGGAGTTTTCCTCAGCTTAAACATTCTCATCTATTATCCTTCTATTAGGATGGTGTAATGAGTCTGTTAAATCTTTGATTATGGCTTAACCTCATTACTCAACACTAAACAAAAACCACAAAAACATCTAATTAATCACAAGTAGGTTAATGATCTTAATCCTACACCAAAGGTGATTAAGTGTGAGAATCTGACTTCACACTTAAGGTACTCTCATTACCCCTAATCAGAGGGAAGATGTGATGAGTTTACTAAATCCATTGGTTTAGGCTTAAGCTCATTAACTTATGACAAACATCCAAAAACAATAAAAGACTGAAAACACAAAAACAAACAATAATCGTCTCCTTCGGGATTCTTTTCTCATCTCATTCACTCACAAACGAGAACTTGCTTCTTCCGTCTAATGCAAGACAGTTAACATCTGTGCCAGACAGATCATACACTTGAGCATAGACAAGTAAGCAGTTCACAAGTCAATTCATCTTTCAGTCTCTTTGGGTCGAACTACGGTGTTCTGACTTCCTCATTGCACGAGAGGATACGTAGGTATAACTTAACAGTTATCGAACAAAAGTCTCTGTATATTCCCCCTCTTTCTAGCCTCATTCTTTAGCCTCATGATCTTGAGCATTTCATTCCTGTTCTCACACTGACACATCATTTATGCACTTCATTTCTTTTTACACTGACACCTGTACATTCTTTTCCAGCTACTTTATACACAGATTGCACTGACACTACCCCTTTAAAGCACAAATCTTCTAAGCGTGGATCCCGTCGAGTACGGCGGACAATCTGGGTGCTAATACCTTCCCAAGTTGTAACCAACCCCCTTTCTCAGTCTCTCTGGTTCGCAAACCGTCTTATCCATCTCTTTTCTAGGCCTATGCAGCATTGCCTTTCCTCTGGGATAAAAATGCCTAGCTGGCGACTCTATTCATCTCCAGTGAGTTCACGGCTGTGTGTTCTCACTGTCCCTCTCGCCGACCGTTCGCGTCTGTACCTCTATCTGGGCCTGGTCCCATTTATCGGGAGCGACAGCTTGGCGACTCTGCTGGGGACCCTTATACTGCAACCAGGGCTTCTGGTTCTTTTTGTGGGTTCCTCCTAGCGCTTGATTGATTTGTGTTTATTAGGGGTGTTATGTGCTATTTGTATGTGTATATTTGCTTTATTTACTGCTTTCTGTACAGCTTTATTTATTGCTTACTTTACTGTTTTTTCATTTATCATACTGTCATACTGCTGGCTGGATCTGTTGTCTGCTTTGGTGGGTGGGTGTTCCATTGAGAGTTAAGGTCCTATACCTGGGACCTGAGTGACACCTAGGCTAGAGTGAATCATATTCTTTCCCATTCCATTTCGGTCTGGTGCGGGAATATGAAACACGGTTCAGATATGGGTTTCTTCTTGAGAACTCTGTGTTGCAGATTTCCTGCAATGCTAGGGCTATCTGGGAAGCCTGCTAAGTCTGGATGACCTTTTAGTATTGACCTTCAGAAACTGAGGTGAATTAGAGGAGGAACTGTTATGGTTATTGTAAACACTGTACCTCCGGGTTAGAAGTGTTTACACTTCTCATAACTGATCCAAGTCTGAGGATCCTTGTTTTAGAACACCACCTGTGAGGGGGGTGGGCTGTTTACAGGTTTGCAGGTACCTTGACCTCAGAATACCCTGTTACTTTGATTTGATTAAGAATACTCCATGTTGGGACAGTTCTTGTGATTCTAAAACCTTGGATTTGTGGCTCTTTATTTGAGTCCCCACCCTGGTTACTGGATTTATAGACCTCCATCTGGATTTCTTACACACTTGGACCTATATCAGAGCATTTTGATCAGATCCAGCTCAGTCACAGACCCTTGCATATCATTTGCATACATAATCATTGCATCATATTGACATTTGCTTATTTGTTTCAGGGTATCCATCTTCATTTGGTTTTGGTTTTGACCCCATCTTCAGTACTGACCTATCTTCACCAGCATCTGCTTCAGTTATCACCAGCATCAGCTAATCAGTGGCTCATTACTTCAGTGTTATCATCAGCACCTGTCTCTACTCAGTCTCAGCATCATGGCTCCTAAAAAGAGCAACATCACCTATCACTTCTTCCAGCCAGAGCTATCAGATATCAGGAGGATTCAGACCCTGATCACTCCAGATCACATACCTTTGTTCAGGGAACATTATGGAGATATACTCGACATGGTTATGGATCTGGACCCATCACAGAGGAGCCTCATTCACACTTGTATTCAGTTCTATGATCCCCCACTGAGATGTTTCACCTTTCAAGACTTTCAGTTGCGCCCCTTATTGGAAGAGTACTCTTCATTAGTTGGTATGCCTATCAGGGGTGGAATCCCTTTCAACCCTGAGATGGTCTTTCCTGCTAATGGAGAAGTAGCAAAAGCTTTGCATCTGGAACCTGTTTTGATTGAGCAGCATATGACCTCTAAAGATGGAATCCCTGGTTTCCATCTGGATTTCTTGATCTCTCAAGCTACCCTGAAGGCTTCTTTAGGAGAGTGGAAGACTGTCTGTGCCTTGTTGGCTTTGAGCATATATGGGATTGTATTGTTTGCAGACGAGCCTCGATTCATTAGCAAGAATGCAATCCATCTTTTCATCCTGAAGAACCCAACACCCACTTTATTGGGGGATCTTTACTATTCAGTGCATCAGAGGAATGAAAAGCAGAGGGGAAGGTTGGTAAGGTGTTGTGCTCCATTGTTCCACACTTGGCTTCTCAGGCATTTGCCCAGGACAGATGCATTTCTAAATCCTCATCAGCAAAGCAACTGGGCTAAGAGACTCACTATTCTAACTTCAGCTGACATCAGATGGTGCACTCAGAGCACCAAGGGCAGGGATGTCATCACCAGCTGTGGGCATTTTCCCAATGTGCCCCTAATAGGAGTTAAGGGAAGTATCAATTACAATCCTCTGCTGTTCAGAAGGCAACTGGGCTATGCACTGGTCCACACTCCTAAGGCACAGGACTTGGTTGAGACTCTTTATTGTGAGAACAAGATTGATTTGACTATTGTTAGGCAGGCTGCTTGGGCCTGGGATAATGTTCAAACCAAGGGAGTGACCATTCTGGGGAAGTGCAACAATGTGGCATCGGCACAATATTATGAATGGTCCCGTGCCAGGGCCCAATTCTCTGGGATGCCCTTTACTATAGAAGATATGCCTGAATCATCTTCAGCACCACCTGCCACTATCAGTTTGGAAGAGTTTGAGAGCTTGAAGGAAAGGAATGAGAAGCTAACCCAGGCCTTGCAGAAGACCCTCCGGGAGAGGAGTGAGGGTATAAGGGAGATTGAGAGGTTGGAGAAGATGAGAGTAGAGCATCTGACTTAGATTGAGAAGTCTGGGGATTATATCAACAAGTCTAAGGCTGGAGAACAAATTCTGAAGAATGCTTGCAAGGAAGCCCAGTTCCAGAGAGCAAGGACAGACTTGTATTTAAAGGAGAGTCAAGCCTGGTGGGTCAGGATCACCGAGGCTCGTACTCTAGAGGACAAGAGAGTTCAAGACAAGATGGAGCAACTGGAAGCTAGTGCAGAAGAACAGCAAGAAGCCCTGGCAGCAGCCCAGAGGGAAATATCAGAGCTGAAGATCAAAGCAGGGGTGAAGAGGTCAAAAGAACAAACTCAGCACAAGAAGCTAACAGCAGCTGTTACCACCCGGAATCTCCTCATCAGGAATCTCACGGAGCGTCCGGCTGATCCTGTGACCGAAGCACTTCTCAAGGAAGTTCGTGAGGATGAGTTTGGTCTTGGTGTTTGACCATTTGTTTGTTGTTGCTTTCTTTCCGTGTACTTTTATTTTCTTGTAATGTATTTTGACCCCTTAGAGGGCTTGTGCTGTAAAACGAACAAGTTGTATTATTTCACCTTCTGTAATATATTTGTGTCAGTGTGCTTCATCTGAGTTTTCTTCAAGCAACAACAACAACATCTTCAAGGGTCTGGAAGGGTCAAAACTGAATGCCAAGCCGGATACCTTGAGAGCAAAATAAGCATACTGCATTGCATGCTAACCCTTTTGTTTGTTTTGTAGGTTTCTGTTTTTTGTCGCTAACTCTGTTGTGATGTTCAGGAATTATTGCTAGGCGCCGGGTATTTCCCCTCAACCGTCCGCACCGTTATCCAACCCGTAACAATCTTCCGGGCATTCAAATGGATCAGGTACAGCAGGACCTTGCAGAGGTTAGAAATCAAATGGCAAACGAAAGGCTAGAAATGAGAACGCAGATGACTCAGTTTATGGAAGTGATGAACAACATGGCTCAGAGCCAGGAAAGATTGAGGGCCATGGTGGAAAGGCAGAATCAAGAAGATCCACATATAGGGACTGCCGGCACCAGCAACAACGAAAGGGTTCAACCTCATGTTAACCCCCCTGTATTTGGCCCCCATCTTCATCCGGAGGTCAATATTCCTGCAAATGTTCAAGGAACTGCCACTGCAGCCAGGGTACTTCAAGAAGACCCCCAAGAGGACCAGTTCGCGGTAATGGGTGCTGGGGAAGAGGCTTATGATAGGAGGTTGGATGAGATAGCTGAGAAGTTGAGGTCCTTAGAATCTCAAAACTCTCTGGGATTCGATGTCATGGATATGGGCTTGGTAGACGGGGTCAGGATTCCCCACAAGTTTAAGCCTCCATGTTTTGAAAAATACAACGGGACTTCATGCCCCCGGACTCATTTACAGTCATTTCTGGGAAGGCTGAAGGCCTATACAATGGATGAGAAGCTCTGGATGTTCTATTTCGAAGACAGCTTAACTGGAGCGTCAAGAGAATGGTACTCTCACTTAACAATGGCAACTATTAGATGCTGGAAGGACCTGGCAGAGGCCTTCATCAGACAGTATCAGTATAACTTAGACATGGCACCCAACAGGACTCTCCTAATGGGGATGTCACAGTCGTCAAGGGAAAGTTTCCGAGAATATGCCCAGAGATGGAGGCTATTGGCTGCTGCTGTTCAGCCACCTATGTCTGAACGGGAAATGGCAGATATGTTCATGAACACCCTTCAAGGAACTTATATTGACAGGCTGGCTGCTTTCTCTTCCACCAGTTTTGCAGATGTTGTCATAGCCGGGGAGAGAATTGAAAGCCTACTGAAAATGGGTAAGATCTCAGACAATGGTGCAAGCTCATCCAGTAATGCAAGGAAGCCTTTTGCAGGCCCGAGAAGGACTGGTGAGACTAATGCCATCCACACCAACAGGGGTAGGCCCCAATATGTGCATAGGTCAATAGCAGCAGTTACCATTCCTGCTCCAGCACATCCTCAACCAGTCTATCAACCTCCACAACAAAACTATCAGCAACAACCTCAGTACCACCAGCAATCTCAGTATCCTCCAAGGAATTACAACAACAGCAACACCAATAACAACAGTCAACAAAGGCCATTTCAACAGAGGCCTTCTCAAGCTAACAGGGTGATCGATCCGATCCCTATGCCATATGCTACCCTGCTGCCACAACTCCTGAAACTCAACCTAGTTGAGCTAAGGATGCTGGCACCTCCAGATCCCAACAGTCTACCCAGGAATTATGACTCCAATGCTAGGTGTGCTTTTCATTCAAACGCACCTGGCCACAGTACAGAAAAGTGCAGAGCCCTGCATATGAAGGTACAAGACCTGGTAGACTCAAAGGCTCTGAATTTCGCACCACCACCCAATGTCAATAAGAACCCGATGCCGAACCACGGTGGTCCTAGAATTAACGCTATTGAAGAAGACAAACCGTCTTATTTAATAACCAGTGTGGGTCAGATCCGGACACCGTTGGTAGAAATCAAGGCTCAACTCCTGGAATGTCAAATGTTCCCGGGGTGTGAGTTGGGTTGTGCTTACTGCAATATCTCGGTAAATGGGCGCGATAATTTGAGGAATGGCATAGATGGCCTTATTCAGAGTGGCCAGCTTCAGATCACCACATCATTTCCAACAAATCCAGCAATCTCATCAGCAACGGTTTCAGAACCTCCTACAACTGCAACAACCATTGTTCCTGACAATTCTTCGGTTTCATCAACAAGTACTTCATCTGTCATTTCAACTGACCAGATGTCAATGAATGTTCCTCCTACAACTCCAGCACCACTCCATTATGAAGCTCCTACAACAACAACATCCATTCTTCCACCATTATCTCCTACAACACCAGCAACAAATCATGAAGACGTCTCAACTGTCACCATATTCTACGATCCTGAAAACAACTCCGCCTACAACTCAGAAGGTGCTGCTCCCACTAGAGCACCAGTTACAATTTATTATGATCCGCAGACTATCACAGTTCCTTCAACAGCTGCAATCAGTCCAGTCACCATCACGGTGCCTGGACCCGTACCTTATGAAAGCAGTAATGCCATCCCCTGGCATTACGGCTCTGACTTGTACTGTGAAGGACAAAGAATCACTTTTGAATCATCAACCCCTGCACTGCAAGTAGACAATGTGGGCGGAGGCGGAGGCTTCACTCGAAGCGGACGTCTTTTCGCTCCACAAATTCAGAGACCCACAGCCGAAGCAGAAGCTGCTGCCAAGGCAAAAGGGAAGAGCCCTGTGCAGGAAGATCAAGCTGTTAAGGAAGCTTTGAAGACACCATTCGATCAAGAGGTTGATGAGTTCATGCGAATCATCAAAAAGAGTGATTATAAAATAGTGGATCAGCTTCATCAGACGCCTTCCAAGATCTCAATCCTATCATTGCTTATGTGCTCCGAAGCCCATCGGAATGCACTACTCAAAGTCTTGCACGCAGCTTACGTGCCTGAAGAGATCACTGTCAATCAGCTGGAAGCAGTAGTGGGAAATGTTAATGCTAGTCACGGACTAGGGTTCACCAATACTGATTTGACAACGGAAGGCCGCAACCATAACAAAGCCTTGCACATAACCATGGAATGCAAAGGTGCTGTCCTTTCCCATGTGCTGGTAGACACGGGGTCATCCCTCAATGTCTTACCTAAGAAGGCCCTGGTGAAGCTAGAATATGACGGATTGGCGTTGAGACCCAGCAACCTGGTGGTAAGAGCCTTTGATGGTTCAAAGAGATCGGTTCTGGGAGAGATCGAGTTACCCGTAACGATTGGCCCGCAGACTTTCACAACTATCTTCTACGTGATGGATATACAGCCCGCCTACAGCTGTTTATTGGGTAGGCCATGGATTCACGCTGCTGGCGCCGTGACCTCTACCCTTCACCAGAAGTTAAAATATGAGTGGGAGGGTCAAATCGTTACAATCTGCGGAGAGGAGGACATTTTTGTCAGCCACCTGGCAACCTATAAGTACATTGAGATGGATGGGGAGATCCATGAAACAATGAGCCAGGGCTTTGAAGCTTTGAATGTGAATGAAACATCTGCTGTGCCTGGCACTTCAATATCATCATACCAACAAGCCCGGAAGGTTGTTGAGGAAGGAACTGCCCAAGGCTGGGGCAAACTGCTATCGGTGGAGAAGAAAGAGGACAGATTTAGGTTGGGTTACAAACCAACTCAACAAGATCAAGCAGCGGCTGTGAAAGAGCCCAATTTTGTGAGTGGGGGGATGCTTACCCCTGATGCCATCAACTGTCTGGAAGACGAGCTGGAAGAAGAACGCAACCTGGAAAGCTGGATTCGTCCAAAGATCCCGGGGAGCAGTATCTCGAACTGGTCTTCCCAGGAAATTATAAGAGTTACTCATGCAGAGTAATTATTATTTCCTGTATTTTTATAAGCATGCATCAAAGTCTTGCATTTTGCCCAAGATGACAAGACTCATTTTGTAATCGGGCCATCTGTACTTTTTGTGCAAACAAGATTAATCAATGAAATATCAGACATCTTTTTGCAAACGAGTCTTTTTCTTTTCCGCTCACTGTTTTTCTATTTTTTCTTTTTGTACAAAAAAATAAATGGCAGTGTTTTCAAAATGACAACTTTTATTTCACTTTTCTAAAGCAAGATTAAAATCAGATCACTAAAATAAACAAACTTAACCCTTGCAGAGGATGCCTTCCAGACAGCACCGACAACAGCACGGCTATGACTTCGTATGACTTTGACAATCCAATCAATCAAGCTGATGAAGGGGTTAAAGAAGAGTATGAGCTTCCTGAAGAGCTAGCCAGGTTGTTGAGACAAGAGGAAAAGGTTATTACTCCTCACCAGGAGGAGGTTGAAGTGATCAATCTTGGTACAGATGAAGACGTGAAAGAGGTTAAAATCGGGGCCTGCCTGCAAGACTCAGTGAAGAGACAACTGGTTGACCTGCTTCAAGAGTATGTAGATGTGTTTGCTTGGTCTTACCAAGATATGCCAGGGTTGGATACCAACATTGTTGTGCACAAGCTGCCTTTGAGAGAAGAGTGCCCGCTAGTTAAACAGAAACTGCGCCGTACTCGTCCGGACATGGCAATGAAGATCATGGAAGAGGTACAAAAGCAATGGGACGCCGGATTCCTTGCTGTGACTAGCTACCCACCATGGGTTGCTAACATAGTACCTGTGCCTAAGAAAGATGGTAAGGTAAGGATGTGTGTTGACTACCGGGATCTGAACAGAGCCAGCCCGAAAGATGATTTCCCTTTACCTCACATTGATGTATTGGTTGATAATACGGCTCAGTTCTCGGTATTCTCCTTCATGGATGGATTTTCAGGATACAATCAGATTAAGATGTCACCTGAAGACATGGAGAAGACAACATTCATCACACCCTGGGGAACGTTCTGTTACAAGGTAATGCCATTTGGGCTCAAGAATGCCGGTGCAACGTATCAACGGGCTATGGTAACGTTATTCCACGATATGATCCATAAAGAAATCGAATGTTATGTGGATGACATGATTGCCAAGTCCCTCACTGAAGAAGACCATCTGGTAAATCTGCTCAAATTGTTCAAGCGTCTGAGGAAGTACCAACTGAAGTTGAACCCCAACAAATGCACATTCGGGGTGCGATCTGGTAAGCTGCTGGGATTTATTGTAAGCGAGAAAGGGATTGAAGTTGACCCTGATAAGGTCAAAGCTATTCAAGAGATGCCTGCACCGAAGACGGAGAAAGAAGTTCGAGGGTTCTTAGGTCGATTGAACTACATCTCAAGGTTCATATCTCACCTTACAGCAACCTGTGAACCCTTGTTCAAGCTGTCGAGAAAAGAACAGACGGTCAGATGGAATGAAGACTGCCAAAGGGCTTTTGACAAGATCAAGGAGTACTTACAAGAGCCTCCGATCCTTATGCCTCCAGTGGAAGGAAGACCTCTGATAATGTACTTGACAGTATTAGAAGAGTCGATGGGGTGTGTGCTGGGCCAGCATGACGAGTCTGGTCGAAAAGAGTATGCGATATACTACCTAAGCAAAAAGTTTACCGACTGTGAACAGCGTTATTCACTGCTCGAGAAAACTTGTTGTGCTTTAGCGTGGGCTGCTCGCCGACTGAGACAGTATATGTTGACCCACACTACTTTGTTGATCTCAAAGATGGATCCAGTCAAGTACATATTTGAGAAGCCAGCTCTTACCGGACGGGTTGCAAGATGGCAGATGATTCTCACAGAGTATGACATCCAGTACACGTCTCAGAAAGCCATCAAGGGCAGTGTATTGTCTGAATATCTTGCTGAGCAACCCATTGATGATTACCAGCCTATGAGATTTGACTTCCCTGATGAAGACATCATGTTCATAAAAGCAAAAGATCATGAAGAGCCTGTTCACACTGAAGGGCCTGACCCGGAAGAAGAATGGACTATGATGTTTGATGGGGCTGTTAACATGAATGGCCGTGGTGTTGGTGCAGTACTCATTACACCTAAAGGAGTTCACATGCCTTTCTCGGCAAAACTCACTTTCAACTGCACTAACAACGAAGCTAAATACGAAGCTTGCATTATGGGTCTTGAGGAAGCCATTGACCTCAGGATCAAGACATTGACCGTATTCGGAGATTCGGCTTTGGTAATCAATCAAACCAACGGAAAATGGTACACCCACCAGGATCATCTGATACCTTACAGGGATTATACAAGGAGGTTATTGACTTTCTTCACAACAGTCAAGCTTGAGTATATCCCTCGGGACGAGAATCAGTTTGCAGATGCTCTTGCTACCATTTCGTCCATGATCAAAGTTCAAGCTGCTAACTTTGTACCTCAGATTTCAGTGTCCAGACTCGACAGGCCAGCATATGTATTTGCAGCAGATGTTGTCAAAGATGATAAGCCTTGGTTCCATGACATTAAGTGCTTCTTGGAGGATCAAACATACCCACCTGGGGCATCTTCCAATGATAAGAAGACTTTGAGAAGGCTTGCTGGTAGTTTCTTCTTGAACACTGATGGGTCTTTATATAAAAGGAACTTTGATATGGTACTCCTCAGATGTGTTGACAAGACGGAAGCAGATTTTTTGATGCATGAAGTGCACGAAGGCTCCTTTGGTACCCATGCTGGAGGACATGCAATGGCTAAGAAGTTGTTAAGATCAGGCTATTATTGGATCACAATGGATGCAGACTGTTGTGCCTACGCCAGGAAATGCCACAAATGCCAGATCTATGCGGATAAAGTGCATGTGCCTCCCAATCCTTTGAACATCATGTCTTCACCATGGCCCTTTGCCATGTGGGGCATTGATATGATCGGCAAGATTGAGCCAACTGCTTCAAATGGCCACAGATTCATCCTGGTCGCTATTGACTATTTCACCAAGTGGGTTGAAGCAGCCTCATATGCAAATGTTACAAGAAAAGTGGTAGCCAGATTTCTGAAGAGAGATATCATCTGTCGGTACGGAGTTCCCGAGCGAATCATTACTGATAATGGTTCCAATCTAAACAACAAAATGATGGCAGAACTGTGCCGGGACTTCAAGATCCAACACCACAATTCTTCTCCTTACAGGCCAAAGATGAATGGCGCTGTTGAGGCAGCAAACAAAAATATCAAGAAGATTGTGCAAAAGATGGTAGTCACCTACAAAGACTGGCATGAAATGCTACCGTTTGCCTTGCATGGGTACCGCACGTCAATCAGGACGTCCACTGGGGCAACACCGTATCAGCTTGTGTATGGAATTGAAGCAGTCCTACCAGTTGAAGTTGAATTACCCTCCTTGCGAGTGTTGATGGATGTCAAACTGAGTGAAGCAGAATGGGTTAGGTCCCGATACAAACAACTGAGTCTGATTGAAGAGAAGAGATTGGCTGCAATATGTCATGGACAATTGTATCAGAAGAGAATGAAGAAAGCCTTCGATCAGAAAGTCAGGCACCGAGAGTACCAAGTGGGAGATCTTGTGCTGAAGAGAATCCTCCCTCCTCATACAGACCACAGGGGCAAATGGACTCCAAATTATGAAGGACCATTCGTGGTAAAGAAAGTTTTCTCTGGTGGAGCACTGATGCTCAGCACCATGGATGGTGAAGATTTCTCGTCCCCTGTGAATTCAGATGCAGTTAAAAAATACTTCGCATAAAAAGGACCCGCTGGACACAAAAACAGAATGTAAGTCCAGGCAAAAATAGGGCATCCCGGCGAGTCAAAAACAGAATAAAAGACTCGGGCAAAAATAAGGGAAAATAAATGAAAAAATGTACACCCGCTTAGTTGAAAAGCCGCATTGGACAGCTCAGGCAAAAATGGGTATCCCGATGGATTGAAAACCCGAAAGGGCGATCCATGCAAAATAAGGGAATGAGCGAACAACTGCATTCTGAATTCGTCTGTATTACTCACAACTTGGAAAGCTTCAACAGAATCAAGCTTCAATCAGAATCAGCCTTCTTCAGAAAGCAAGACGAGAAGAACGTCATTGTCATACGAGTCATAGCAGAAGAGGAAGCTCCTTAAAGCGTCATCAACACTGCCAACACTTTGTTTCTCAATTTGTAACAATCTCCTCATTTCAGGGGATATGTTCCTTCGACTGTATCTTGCCGATTCAGGGCACATGAATTAATAAAATCAGGCTTTTCAGTCATGTTCGTTTTGTACATTTTATTTGCAAAAAATGTCTGATGTCTAAAAAACTGATTTTCACAGAATACAGATGTTTTATCCTCAAATAAAAAAAAAACATGCTTGCAGGAAATATGCTTACTCTCAGAAGTATCTAAACTCCTACGACGGAATCCAGTAAGGGATACCTCGGGATTGTTTTGTGCGTCTCTCTATCTTTTTCAGGATTGCAGGTATCCAGAGCGCAACTTGAGGCATGAGGCCTCATCCCAGCAAGCTGGCAAATCGACACTCGTTTCTAGCACCCAAAGTGCTCTCTCCCCAGCTGAGTTGCCTCTCATAGCTTCCCCAATGGAGTTGCCATTTACTACCTATCTCCATCAGAGTTGTTAGGTATCACGGAAGGCGCCTACATCCCCGACTGAGTCAAGGATCTTTCTTTCTCCCCAGCCGAGTTGCCGTCTCGCCCTCAGCCGAGTACAAAGTCAGGGAACCATCTCCCCACAGAGTCTCAGCCTCTATTCAGAAGAGCAACGCATGAAGAAGTCACAACAGAGTGTAGAAGGCTTCTACAAACCCCAGCTGGGTCCCATATTACGAGGATATGTCAATCAGTGACCTATATCCCCCAAGCGGTCAAATATCATATCATCAGATCTACCAATGATCACACCCCCAGCTGGGATGTCCACTTTCAAACAGATCAACCAGGGATCTCTGCAGCAGCGGGATCCGAATCCCAGATCTGTGCCTCTTTGCATAATCATAGCATTCGCATCATATTATCCCCTCAGAGCGTAGCATTCCGTCTAATACGGAGCATTACGACAAAAATCAAACGCATAGCATAATCGTGAGCCATGTTCTGAATAAACACTTGTGAATGATAACCGTTCATCGCCATTGTACAGAAATCCCCACCAGAGTCCCAGCAAAAGCAGTTGCCTCACAAATCACAAACACCAGTATATATTTCCTTTTGACACCCGTCCGTTTCATCTTTCCCCAGTAAAGCCGCCTGAACACTCTTTATAACAATATCACCCGTATTACAAATACTTCCTGACACCCGTCCGTGTCATACCCCAGCAGAAAGCCAAAGACATCCCCTTTGCACTCACATATACCTATATACACTTTCCTGACACCCGTCCGTGTCATTTCCCCAGCGCAGTCGCTTATACTTTTACAACCCATATACTTGTCGATATTATTATACCTTTCTCTCTTGACACTCGTCCGTGTCACCTTCCCCAGCAGATAAACACTCATCTATACAATACTCATGCTCACTACTCATGTTGCACTTATACAGATACTCGTCCGTATCTTGTATATACCACTTATATACCCACAGATTCAACAATAGTCCTTGTTCTTTGTTAACCCGTTGGTACTCGTCTGTATCATCATCTCAGAACATTGCGTCTAGTGTTTGTTTCTACATGATACTCGTCCGTATCATAGTCTTAAGGATGTTCGTCCGCATCTTTAATCCATACACCGTGTCAAACACTTATGTCTTCTTTAATATAGATACTCGTCTGTATCTATTATTCCCCAGAAGAGTCCCTTCAGATGCAACACTCGTCCGTGTTCTCTGTTAACCAGTTGATACTCGTCTGTATCATCATCTTTGAACACGCGTCAGTTTTTGTTTCTACCCGATACTTGTCCGTATCGTAGTCTTAAGGATGCTCGTCCGCATCTTTAATCTATACACAAATACCAAACACTTATATCTCTTATTTCTTGGATGTAAACACTCGTCCGTGTTTACTATTCCCCAGTAGATCGACAACAAAACAAATTTTCCTTCTTATCTAACACTCGTCCTGTGTTATGATAAACCCTGAGAGCAGCCGTACCCTGCTAGGTGGTCGTCCTCCACCTCTTGATGGTCGTCCTCCATCATGCTCATCCGATGGCCGTCCCCATCGTTGATTTTTAGCAGCCGTCCCCTGCTAGGTGGTCGTCCTCCACCCTTTTGATGATCGTCCTTCATCATTTTATCCAATGGCCGTCCCCATTGTTGATTTTGGTTATCTGGCATTCGTCCTATGTCATGATAAACCCTGAGAGCAGCCGTCCCCTGCTAGGTGGTCGTCCTCCACCTCTTGATGGTCGTCCTCCATCATGCTCGTCCGATGGCCGTCCCCATCGTTGACCTTTTATCCGATGGTCGTCCCCATCGTTGATATTTTCGGCAGCCGTACCCTGCCAGGTGGTCGTCCTCCACCTTTGATGGCCGTCCCCATCATATTTTCCTCATATCCCCAACAGAGCAGCCGTCCCCTGCTAGGTGATCGTCCTTCACTTTTGATGGCCGTACCCCATCATCTGTTTATTTCATTTATTCTTTAACCCGATGGCCGTCCCCGTCGTGGTCCCTTTTCCTTTTCTGTTAGCCCGATGGTCGTCCCCATCGTCGGTTACCTTGCTTTGTGAACTTGATGGTCGTCCCCGTCATGTTTCATTAATCCCCAGAGATTTTTACGACTTTATCTCGATGGCCGTCCCCATCATAATTTTATTTTCCCCCAGCTAGTCGGCCGTCCCCGTCATCGCTTTATTTTCCGTACTTTTCCCAGCATGCCGGTCGTCCCCGTCATTGCTCTTTACCCAGCAGTCGTCCTCTGCTCGACGGTCGTCCTCCGTCGCCCACCTTTACAATATACTTTATTTTCTTTTACAATCTATATCCCTTTTCTTCTTCATTCTGTGAGTGCAAATTTTGGACTGTCTTTGGTATTCAACCACAAGTTATCTCGCTTGCCTGTTAAGCCTTTGCTTACAACCTGCACAGCTAACTCATGCTTGAATAGGGGCAGCTGTAAACACCCCAAATTTGCCCTCACCCATTCACATCATGGCTTGTGATCACTTCATATGCATAAACACAATCATATCATCTCATATCCCATTTTTGATTCACTGCATAGTTTCTAAGTCATCTGCACCTAGGGTTTGTGATCTGAGCAATCCAAGAGCCTCTTGAGCCACTCCAAAGGCTACCAATCACTTCAAAGAGATCCATATGTGTTCTTGTATCATATTATATCCTCCCAAAGTCAAGGTTTCAAAAGAATCACAAGAACTGGGTTTGGAATGGATGCAGAGCCAAGTTTGACTACACAGTTGACCTAAAATTAGGGTTTTGGTTTCAGAGGCCATAACTCCAAATTTTTTGGTCATTCTTGTTTCCATTGGTCTCTATATGGTATAGGGAGTATGCATATCAATTTTCATGAAGAAATTCCATGGGGAAGTCATCTGATCAAGAGTTGACTTTTCAGACAAGTCAGTGTAAAATCAGGGCATCTGAGGCCCCCAATGACCCAACCAATGGGTGATCTTCATCATTTTGAGTGTATATGATCTTTATTTGATCATGGAAGAAGGTTGAAGTTCACAAAAATCAAGAATTTGGAGTTTTTGCAAATGTTGACTTTTTGGGCATAGTTGACTTTTCAAGAATGTTTGATTTTAAGTCATTTTTCAAGCCTTGATTCTTGATCCAAAAATACTTCAAATGGAAAAACTTTGGTCATGAAAGTTGTAGATTACATCTTTCCCTTTTCAAAAAGTACAAGAACATGATCAAATTCTTCTTGGATCAAAAGTTATGGTGTGACAAAGTTGGCAAAAATCATTGATTTTCAAGATGTGCACCAAATGGGAATTTTGCAAAATCATGAACCAATGCCATTTGTAACTTCTAGTTCACTTCAAACCATGACATAAACATTCTATGTGACCTAAAAATCAGAATTGGACCAAGGTTTCACATGGTTATGGTTTGTGTAACAAGGCTTTTTTCATGAAGTTTCAAAAAGTAACAACTTGCAAAAACACTCATCACACTTCACCAACTTGATGCATTGGATGCTGCACCTTGCTAGCCCTCTCACCTCATCTTGCTGCACCAGAACCATGCCTTGTACTAGCCTAGAACCAAGCCATACTTTCCTTACACAAAAAATTGACTTTTGGCAAAAGCAAACATCCCAATCACCACAGGCCATGTCACATCCTCTGGCCACTTGGATTAAAATATACTATCCATTTGCAAGCCATTTCATAAAGGAAGCAAGGCTGAAACACTCTCAAGCATCACATACACAAAAACACTCCCTCTTGCAAACTTCTTCGAATCTCTCTGCCCAGACTTCAAACATCCAAACCATTTTCACCAATCATCTCACCATGTTCCATTGAGTAGAAAGCATCAAAGAACCAAGCTTGAAACAAGCCATAACACCACTTCACCATTTTCACTCCAACTTGCAGTTTCATTCGAAACTCTCTCCACAGCTCACAAACATCCAAACAAACTCCATAAACCTTCTCTACCCATCATCTAGACCACAAACAACCTTTCACCCTTGCCAGAAATAGCCAGAATCATCATTGCCATGTTCAACTGAGTTTGAGCAGAAGTTACTCAAACTCTTCATCCAGCCAATATAAATTTCTCCTGAGCACTCAAGCATCATCAAGAGGTCATAAGGAGTAGATTTCACCAAGAGAGGAAGTCAGAAAGTAGCTGGAGTGAAAGCTTCGAATCTCAGGTAGCTCAAGAACTTTTTTTCCAGAAATGGATTTTTAAGTTCTAAACTTGTTCTACATGTCTTCCTGATCATGAATATGCTTTTAGTTTTTGAAATGGTGATGAAATGAGAGTTTAATTGATCTCTGAAACTCAGTTGACCTAATTTTTGTTTGCTTCGATTCAGCCTTGTTAGGAAATATAAATTTGTTTTGATTAGGGGTTTTGGTTCGTGAGTGAGTGGGGATCATTTCCCAGTTTTTAGATTTCGTTTTAGTTAGGTTTTTAGAGTTTTGGGGATTCTCAGGGGGGATGCTGGCCGGAGAAGACGACCGAAAGTCTTCTCCGGCAGCCTGAATGTCATTATGCCCTAATCCAGTCATTAACTCCCATTTGAATTTCGTGCGTTGGACTGGGTTGACTAGTTGACTTCCCGCGTGGATGGAAGGCTCAGATTCATTTGATTAGCCCTAATTCATTTAATTAGTTTAATTAATTCGTATTTAGGTTAATTGGCTCAGATGCAACCCCAGCCGTCCAGATGCGCGCTGGTCAACCAATTCAAACCCAGAGCTCATCCTTGCCCTCCACTCATTTGACTTTCCTTTTATTTTAATTTTTTTTCATTTCTTTTTCATTTAACTTGCATAATTTATTTAAAATAGTAAAAAATGTGTAAAAATTATGAAACTTTTTCTCATAAGTTTTATTAATTTTTATGACACAAAAATATTTTTGTTTTTATTTTCATCATTAAAAAAGTATTTTTAAATATTTAAAATATTATTTTTAATTGATTAATGGAAATTAATTTATTAAAAATACTTTTAGGTATCTAAAAATCACCAAAAAATTCATGAAATGTTCTAAGACATTTAGAAACATTGTCCAACCTTCAAACCAAATTTCTTTTTTGATCTTGATGCATTTTGAGAATTTTTCATTGAATTAAATCATATTTTGTGCATTATTTTGATCCTAAGTTCAAAAAATCATTTCTGCCTATCTATGAAGAGTTGGACATTGATTCTTCTTGCATTGCATTGTGTTTAGCATGTAGTTTCTAGGATTAAATGGCCATGGTTTGATTCCTCATTTTCAATTTGTTTGGTATTTCTTTTGTTTAGGAACCCTAAAAACCCTAATAACTTGTAAAAATCATAACTTGAGCTAGGTTAAGAGTTGAAACCTCTCCTTTGGACATTGGTTTAGTATAGGGTTAGGGATCCTTTGTGTGGCATTTTCCATTTTTTATCTTAGGGTTTGCTTCTGTTTTTGGTTATTGTTTGATGTTTGGTTCATAAACCCTAATTTGGGTTTTCTTTTGCATCCATCTTGCATTCTCTTGCATAACATGACTTGCCATGACATTCCATGCCTCCATTTGAGTCATTTGACATCATGAGACATATAGAAAGCATGTTTGGTCATTGCATCATGTGTTTGCCATGTTGTTTGCATTGTGCATTTCATAACTTTCCATGTATGTTCATGCTCCTTAACTTGCTTCATATGCATTCATAAACTTGTATGATCATTTCCATGTGCTGCCTCATGTTTATAGCATCTCATTGCATCATTAGCATCATATATGTGCTTCTGGTTTTGGTTTGCATCATGTCATCTCATCCCACTTTGCATTGCATTGCATTTCTTTCCTAACCTTTCAGGTGGTAAGTAACTTTGAGAAGTGAATTTGCCTTCACTTCTCATAACTTTTCTTTTCATCTCTCTTGCATCCATTGCTGCATTTTTATATGTGTTTGAGTTTGAGCTTGCTCATTCTTCTTCTTCTCACTTTCTTTCTTCAAGTGACTTGACTTCTTGAATGAAGCAAGTCACTTTGCTTCTCTTGATCCTTTCATCTGCTTCCTGGTGGTTCCATTGAAGATCTTCTTTTGAAAACCTCACAAACCTTAGGAACAACCAAGCATGACAATGATTAGGGTTTTGATTAGTCTCCCCTCTTAGTTTTACCTTTGTGTCTCTCTTTGAGTCTTCTCTTCTCACCTCATAATCAGAGACTAAACCCTAAAGGCTTTAAGGCTTTGTGATTAAGCTTATGCCTGCATCCTTCTATTAGGATGGAGTGTATAACTTTAATCCTAAGTGTTAAACCCTTAATGTGTTTAAATCTCTTAATCAATCCATCTAATAATCATCAAGACATCACACTTGTAACTTGGGCCTTGCATTAGGGTTCTAATTCTTCCTTAATTGGTTAAGAAGGACTAACCCTAGTGTTAATGGACAAGTCCCCCTCAAGTTGTCTTACAAATCATAAAAAACACTTCATCATCATATCATAAAATAAAATCCACTTAATCAAAGGCTTGTTTTGTCATGAGTTTAATCCCTAATCATGGATTAAGTTGAGGAGTTTTCCTCAGCTTAAACATTCTCATCTATTATCCTTCTATTAGGATGGTGTAATGAGTCTGTTAAATCTTTGATTATGGCTTAACCTCATTACTCAACACTAAACAAAAACCACAAAAACATCTAATTAATCACAAGTAGGTTAATGATCTTAATCCTACACCAAAGGTGATTAAGTGTGAGAATCTGACTTCACACTTAAGGTACTCTCATTACCCCTAATCAGAGGGAAGATGTGATGAGTTTACTAAATCCATTGGTTTAGGCTTAAGCTCATTAACTTATGACAAACATCCAAAAACAATAAAAGACTGAAAACACAAAAACAAACAATAATCGTCTCCTTCGGGATTCTTTTCTCATCTCATTCACTCACAAACAAGAACTTGCTTCTTCCGTCTAATGCAAGACAGTTAACATCTGTGCCAGACAGATCATACACTTGAGCATAGACAAGTAAGCAGTTCACAAGTTAATTCATCTTTCAGTCTCTTTGGGTCGAACTACGGTGTTCTGACTTCCTCATTGCAGGAGAGGATACGTAGGCATAACTTAACAGTTATCGAACAAAAGTCTCTGTATATTCCCCCTCTTTCTAGCCTCATTCTTTAGCCTCATGATCTTGAGCATTTCATTCCTGTTCTCACACTGACACATCATTTATGCACTTCATTTCTTTTTACACTGACACCTGTACATTCTTTTCCAGCTACTTTATACACAGATTGCACTGACACTACCCCTTTAAAGCACAAATCTTCTAAGCGTGGATCCCGTCGAGTACGGCGGACAAATCTGGGTGCTAATACCTTCCCAGGTTGTAACCAACCCCCTTTCTCAGTCTCTCTGGTTCGCAAACCGTCTTATCCATCTCTTTTCTAGGCCTATGCAGCATTGCCTTTCCTCTGGGATAAAAATGCCTAGCTGGCGACTCTATTCATCTCCAGTGAGTTCACGGCTGTGTGTTCTCACTGTCCCTCTCGCCGACCGTTCGCGTCTGTACCTCTATCTGGGCCTGGTCCCATTTATCGGGAGCGACAACAGGTGGCCAGAGAAGACCTCCGGCCATCTTCTCCGGCCAATCCCTCACCTGAACTTCCTCAAATCACCACCCCAAGCCCCCAAAATCTCCATAATTAATCAACTAATTACCCTAAACAATAATTCAGCTTCAAAAATCATTTATCATTCATCATCAACAAGATTCGAATCAAAACATCAAAACAGCAAAAATTTCAGAACATCATGAAACTCTTAAAACTCAACCATTTTCAAAAGTAAAGACATCAGCATGATCAGTGAAGCATGAGGAATCATTCTATAACATGAAAACACATTTATGGAAAAAAAGTTCTTGATGACTACCTGAGTTGGAGCTTTGCAATCTGGACTTTCAGAGCTCTCCCTTTGTGCAATCCACTCCCCTTTGACCTCCTGAAGCTATTGGCAAGCTTGAATGAAGCTTAAAGTGGCTATTTGGAGTGCTTTGTTTCTGAAGTTACAGAAATTGTATTTGTGTTTGGCTGTGTTTTAAGCTATGGTGATGGGTGGGAAATGATCCTGGGGTGATGCTGAGTTGATTGGTGGAAGAGTTTATGACTTTTGTTGGTTGTGTTATGAAATTCGATGAAGGGAAGGTTTATGGAGGTTTTTGTGATTCTGAGTGTGTGTGTGGATTCAGGCCTCAATGTTGTGTGTTATGAGTTTCTTATTGTCCACATAAACAATGTTGATAGGCCAGAGAGTTGTTGTGGCACAGGCTGATTGGTATGGAAGCTTTTGCAAAAAGTCAAGATTTTGTACTTTGAGGTATGGGCTTGGTGCAAGTCTGATTTCTTGGGGTGTCTGGCCTCAGCTGACTTTGTGGAGAGCCATGGAATTGGTTTTGATGTGCTGGATGGCTTGGATGAAGAGTTATCACATATTTTGCAAAATTCCCTCTTTGAAGTTTCTTGGATCATAAGTCATGGAAACCCTAAGTTCAATGCACAATTCTGATCATTTGAGGTTTGTTTGACATATTGTGAAGTGTTTGTGTATATTTGAGGTCATTAGAATGCTTGAATATGCCAATTTGCAAAATCCCTCTTTGACATGAAACTTGAAATTTTAGGATTTTTGCCAACTTTGAAAGGCCATATCTTGAGTTCTAGGATGAATCAAAACATTTTCTTGTACTTTTTGAAAAGGGAAAGACCTAATCTACAACTTTCATGACCAAGAATTTTTCATTTGAAGCATTTTTGGTTGAGAAAGAGGAGGTTGAAAAACTTTCCCAAAATGGAAAGTTTCCATTACAAGTCATTTCCATTTTTGGCAAGTTTGCAATTGGCTCAAAATTCTTCAATCTTGTGAACTTCCAACCTCTTCTAAGATCAAATAAAGATCATATAACTTCAATTTGATGAAAATACCCCTTTGGTTCCATTGTTGGGGGCCTCAGATGCCCTGATTTTGACTTAACTTGCTCAGGAAGTTACCCAATGAACAGATGACTTCCACAATGAATTTCTTCATCAAACTTGGTACACATGATCCTTATGACATATTAAGAACATTAGAAACAAGAATGGCCCAAAAATTTGGGGTTAAGGCCTCTGAAACCAAAACCCTAATTTTGGTCATCTGTGTAGTGAAAACCCTAGCTCTGCTTCCATGCCTTTGCCAGTTCTTGTGATCCCTTGACTTTCATGAACTTTGAGGAGAATAATATGATGATAGAACGCACATGGACCCTCTTGGAAAGATTTGAGGCCTTTGGGATTGCTCAGATGGATTCTTGGATTGCTCAGATTACAAACCCTAGATGCAGATGAACTTGAACTATGCAGATGAAACAAAAATGCAATATGAGGTGCAATGCTTATGCTTATGAAAAAAAATGAAAGATCACATGCAGTGGTGTGATATGAGTGAGGGAAAATTTGGGGTGTTTACAGCTGCCCCTATTCAAACATGAGTTAGCTATGCAGGATGTAAGCGCCTGGCTTATCAGACAAACAAGATAACTTGTGGTTGAATACCAAAGACAATCCAAAATTTGCACTCGCTGGATAGAAGAAGAAAAGGGATATAAATTGTAACAGGTAGTATAGTATGATTATCAAATGAAGGCGATGGATGACGACCATCGAGCAGAGGACGACTGCGGGGGGTAAAGTGGTAAGTTAAGAAATGACGGGGATGACCGACAAGCTGGGGAAACAAAGAGACCATGATGGGGACGACCATCGAGTAAAGAAACAAGATTCTCTGGGGATTAAAGCAAAGACAATGATGGGAACGACCATCAGGCTAGGAAAGTGAAATAAACAACGACGGGGACGGCCATCGGTTTAAAGAATAAATGAAATAATGATGAGGGACAGTCAACAAAGGTGAAGGACGATCACCTAGCAGGGGACGACTTCTCTTTATCATGACATAGGACGAACGTCGGATAGAAAAGGTTGACAATAAGGACGGCCATCGGATATGCATGATGAAGGACGATCATCAAGAGGTGAAGGACGACCACCTAGCAGGGTACGGCTGCTCTCGGGGTTTATCACGACATAGGACGAATGTCGGATAACAAGATCAACGATGGGGACGGCCATCAGATAAAATGATGAGGGACGGTCATCAAGAGGTGAAGGACAATCACCTAGCAGGGGACGACTGCTCTTTATCACGACATAGGACGAATATCAGATAGAAAAAGGTTCCATTAATGGGGACTCCGTTGGGGAAGGGATGAGGGACGGTCATTCGAAGGTGAAGGATGATCACCTGGCAGGGGACGCCTGCCGACAGTATCACGACATAGGACGAATGTCGGATAGAAGAAAAGTTGTTCTGTTGGTGACTTGCTGAGGATTGGTAAACACGGACGAGTGCTTACGCTTAAGAATAAAAGGTATAAGTGTTTGACTATGTGTATAGATTAAAGATGTGAACGAGCATACTTAGGACCATGATACGGATGAGTATCAGTAGAAACAAACGCTGACGTGTGTTTAGAGATGATGGTACGGATGAGTACCAACTGGTTAACAAAAACACGGACGAGTGTCGAATCTGTTGAGGAGTGATATATATACAAGATACAGACGAGTATCCGAGGGTTCTATATAAGTATGAGTGAGTATTGGTTTGTTGGTGAAGTATGAACAAGACACAGACGGGTGTTCAACTTGCTGGGGAATGTATGACATGGACGAGTGTTAAATATGTACAAGCATTTGTTTTGAGAATGTGAAGGATATGCTTTGGTTTTTCTGTTGGGATAGGAGGACACAGAAGGGTGTCAAAAGAGTGTTATGAACAAGTATCTGTTGGCAGAAAGTGTTCTGGTGACTTGTGGGGATAAGATGACACGGACGAGTGTCGAAAAGACGTGTATAAACAAGTATTTGTTTGCAGAAGGTGTTCTGGCAACCTTGCTGGGGAAGTATGACACGGACGAGTGTCAAAAAGGGCATGTAGGTATTTGTATTTGAGAGTGCAAAGGGGATGCCTTGGATTTTATTTGCAGGGGATATGAGTTTTGTATATTGCTGATGAAATACTGACGGTAATTAAAGGTGACTAGTTCGAAACTGGCTTGTGATCATGCAAATGTTTGATTTTTGCCGTAATGCTCCGTATTAGATGGATTGCTACGCTTATTTGGTGAATATGATGCAAATGCTATGATTATGCAAAAGAGGAACCGATCCGGGATTCAGATCCTGCTGAGGATCTGTGGCCGATCTGCTTGGAAGAATAACCCGGCAGGGGAAGAGATCAATGGATCTGTCAGGAGAGACAGCTCTACTTGGGGAAATAGATCATTGATCGATCTACCCATAAGGAGAACTCAGCAGGGGAGAAGAAAACTTTCGTCACTTTGTTGGGTAAGAGTTTCAGGCATTGCTCTTCTGGGGAGAGAACGGAAACTTCTGTGGGGAGATAGTTCCTTTATCCTTGCTGAGGATGAGAGATCTGGCACTCTGGTGGGGGATCTTGGCTGGGGAAGCTCCTTATGCTGGGGATGAGGAGGCTTTGGCAACTCCGCTGGGGAAAAGCACTTCAGATATTGCTTGGGAGATCCTGCTTGGGGAGGAGGTAACTTCCGGGAAGTAGCATGCTAGGGATACGATGCTTGATATGCCCCATGTCGCGTATTGAATACCTGCAACCTGTTAAAACAAAAGAAACGCACAAGTATTTCGAGATATCCCTTACCGGATTCCGTCATAGGAGTTAGGCTTTCCTGAAAGTAAATTTATTTCCTGCAAGCATTTATTTAAAAATGGCTCATTTGTTTTATGCAAGTGTTGTATCATGAATACTGGACATTTTACAAACGAAACATAAAAATGTACAAAACGAGGTGTGACTGAAAATTTTGATTTTATTAATCTGGGTGCCCTGAATTGGCAAATACAGTCGAAGAAACAAATCCCCTGGAATGAGGAGATTGCTATAAACTGAGAAAATAAAATGTTGGCAATGTTGACAACGCTCCAGTGAGCTTCCCTTGCTATGACTTGTATGACCTTGACGTTCTTCTCATCTTGCTTTCTGAAGAAGGTTGATTCTGACATGATGCTTTGTCCTTTTGAAGCTTGCCATGTTGTGAGTGATATAGACGAATTCAGAATGAAGTTGTTCGCTTATTCCCTGATTTTGTGTGGATCGCCCTTTCGGGTTTTCAATCCACCGGGATACCCATTTTTGCCTGAGCTGTCCAATACGGCTTTTCAACTTAGTGGGTGTACATTTTTTTTCAATTTTCCCTTATTTTTTCCCGAGTCTTTTATTCTGTTTTTGACTCGCCGGGATGCCCTATTTTTTCCTGGACTTACATTCTGCTTTTATGTCCAGCGGGTCATTTTATGCGAAGTATATTTTAACTGCATCTGAATTCACAAGGGACAGGAAATCCTCTCCATCCATAGTAGTAAGCATCAGTGCTCCACCAGAGAAGACTTTCTTTACTATGAATGGACCATCGTAATTTGGAGTCCACTTACCCCTGTGGTCTGTATGAGGAGGGAGGAGTCTTTTCAGCACAAGATCTCCTACTTGGTAATCCCGAAGCCTGACTTTCTGATCGAAGGCTTTCTTCATCCTTTTCTAATACAACTATCCATGACAGATAGCAGCTAATCTTTTCTCTTCGATCAAATTCAGTTGATTGTACCAAGAACGGACCCACTCTGCTTCATTCAGCTTTACATCTATTAGTACCCGTAAGGAGGGTAGCTCAACTTCAATAGGTATGACTGCCTCCATACCGTACACAAGCTGATAAGGTGTTTCCCCAGTGGACGTTCTGATTGAGGTTCGGTACCCATGCAAAGCAAATGGTAGCATTTCATGCCAGTCTTCTTGATGTTTTTGTTAGCTTCCTTAACAGCGCCATTCATCTTTGGCCTGTAAGGAGAAGAGTTGTGATGTTGAATTTTGAAGTCCCGACACAGTTCTGCCATCATTTTGTTGTTCAAATTGGAACCATTATCAGTAATGATTCGCTTGGGTACTCCATATCGACAGATGATGTCTCTTTTCAGGAATCTGGCTACCACTTGTCTGGTGACGTTTGCATACGAAGCTGCTTCAACCCATTTGGTGAAGTAATCGATGGCTACCAAGATGAATCTGTGGCCATTTGAAGTCGTCGGTTCGATCTTTCCAATCATGTCAATGCCCCACATGGCAAAGGGCCAAGGTGAAGACATCACGTTCAAAGGATTTGGAGGCACATGCATTATGTCTGCATATATCTGGCATTTGTGGCATTTCTTGGCATAAGCACAACAGTCTGCATCCATTGTGATCCAGTAGTAACCTAATCCTAATAATTTCTTAGCCATTGCATGTCCTCCAGCATGGGTACCGAAAGATCCTTCATACACCTCGTGCATCAGCAAGTCTGCTTCTTCTTTATCAACACATCTGAGAAGAACCATGTCAAAGTTTCGCTTGTATAATGAACCATCAGCATTAAGGAAGAAACTACCGGCCAGCCTTCTTAATGTCTTCTTATCATTGGATGATGCCCCAGGTGGGTATGTTTGATCCTCTAAGAAGCTTTTGATGTCATGGAACCATGGCTTGTCATCTTTAGTAATGTCCACAGAGAAAATGTATGATGTTCGGTCCAATCTGGATACCAAAATCCGTGGCACATAATTTGCGGTTTGAACCTTGATCATGGAGGAAATGGTAGCTAAAGCATCTGCGAACATACTCATGTTTGACTGTTGTGAAGAAAGTCAATAATCTCCTCGAGGGATATACTCATGTTTGACTGTTGTGAAGAAAGTCAATAATCTCCTCGTGTAGTCACGGTATGGGATCAGATGCTCTTGGTGAGTGTACCATTTGCCATTGGTATGATTGATTACCAAAGCTGAATCTCCGAAAACATTCAAAGTCTTGATCCTGAGGTCAATGGCTTCCTCAAGACCCATGATACAGGCTTCGTATTCATCTTCATTGTTAGTGCAGGTAAAGGTGAGTTTTGCCGAGAAAGGCATATGAACTCCTTTATGTGTAATAAGAACTACACCAACTCCACGACCATTCATATTGACATCCCCATCAAACATCATTGTCCACTCCTCTTCTGGGTCAGGTCCTTTAGTGTGAACAGGCTCTTCATGATCTTTTTCTTTTAAGTACATGATGTCTTCATCAGGGAAGTCAAATCTCATGGGCTGGTAATCATCAATGGGTTGCTCAGCTAGATACTCAGACAATACACTGCCCTTGATGGCCTTTTGAGATTTGTACTGAATGTCATGCTCTGTCAGAATCATTTGAAATCTTGCAACCCTTCCGATAAGCGCTGGCTTCTCAATTATGTACTTGACGGGGTCCATTTTTGAGATCAACAAAGTAGTGTGAGTCAACATATACTGTCTTAGTCGGCGAGCAGCCCACGCTAAAGCACAACAAGTTTTCTCGAGCAGTGAATAACCTTGTTCACAGTCGGTAAACTTTTTGCTCAGGTAGTATATTGCATACTCTTTTCGACCAGACTCGTCATGCTGGCCCAACACACACCCCATTGATCCTTCTAATATTGTCAGGTACATTATCAGAGGTCTTCCTTTAATTGGAGGCATAAGAATCGGAGGTTCTTGCAGATACTCCTTGATCTTGTCAAAAGCCTTTTGAAAATCATCGTTCCACCTGACCGTTTGTTCCTTTCTTAACAAATTGAACAGGGGCTCACAGGTTGCAGTAAGATGAGATATGAACCTTGATATGTAGTTCAATCTTCCCAAGAACCCCCAAACTTCTTTTTCAGTCCTAGGTGCAGGCATCTCCTGAATGGCTTTGACTTTGTCAGGATCAACTTCAATTCCCTTTTCACTTACGATAAATCCCAGCAACTTACCGGAACGTACCCCGAATGTGCATTTGTTGGGGTTTAGCTTCAGATGATACTTTCTCAGACGCTTGAACAACTTCAGCAGATTCACCAGATGGTCTTCTTCAGTAAGGGACTTGGCAATCATGTCATCCACGTAGCATTCAATTTCTTTGTGGATCATGTCGTGGAATAACGTTACCATAGCCCGATGATAAGTCGCACCGGCATTCTTACGTCCAAAAGGTATTACCTTGTAACAAAATGTGCCCCAAGGTGTGATGAAGGTTGTTTTCTCCATGTCTTCGGGTGACATCTTGATTTGATTATACCCGGAAAAACCATCCATGAAAGAAAACACCGAGAACTGAGTTGTGTTGTCGACCAATACATCAATGTGAGGTAATGGGAAATCATCCTTCGGGCTAGCTCTATTTAGGTCCTAGTAATCTACACACATACGTACTTTGCCATCCTTCTTAGGCACTGGCACAATGTTAGCGACCTACGGCAGGTAACTAGTTACAGCAAGGAAACCAGCGTCCCACTGTTTTTGTACCTCTTCCTTAATCTTCATGGCCATATCTGGGCGAGTACGGCGTAGCTTTTGTTTTACTGGAGGGCAATCTTCTTTCAAGGGCAGCTTGTGCATAAAAATATCCGTATCTAGACCTGGCATGTCCTGATAGGACCAAGCAAAGACGTCGACATATTCTCGAAGCATGTCAATGAGTTGTTCTTTTACCGAAGCCTGCAGACTGGCCCCAATCTTCACTTCTTTCAAATCCTCTTTGGTACCAAGATTAACTGTTTCAACCTCCTCCTGATGAGGAGTAATCACTTTCTCTTCTTGCCTCAACAACCTCGCTAGCTCTTCAAGTAAATCATAGTCTTCTTTAACCCCTTCGTCGGCTTGATTAATTGGATTGTCGAAGTCATACAAGGTCATAGCAGTGCTGTTGTTGGTGCAATCTGGAGGATAATCTCTGCAAGGGTTGAGATTTGTTCGTTTTAGTGATCAATTTTAGTCTTGTTTAGAAAAGTGTAAAAAATGAAGTTATTTATTTTGAAAACATTGCCATTTTATTGTTTTGTACAAAAGTGAAAAATGAAAAGACAGTGAGCGAAAAAGAGACTTGTTTGCAAAAGATGTCTGATATTCATTGATAATCCATTTGCACAAAATTACAATATGGCCCTATTACAAAATGAGTCCTGACACCATGGGCAAGATGCAGGACCTGATTCATGCTAAAAAAGGCAGGAAATAATAATTACTCTGCAGGAGTAACCCTTATAATTTCCTGGGAAGACCAGTTAAGGACTTGGTGACCCGGGATCCTTGGACGTATCCAACTCTCCAGGTTGAGGTCGCTTTCCGCCTCGTCTTCCAGGTTGTTAACAGCATTTGGGGTGAGCATCCCTCCACTGATGAACTTGGGCTCTTTAGCAGCCTCTGCCTGATCTTGTCGGAATGGTTTGTAACCCAAACCGAATCTATCCTCCATCTTCTCCACTGGTAGCAGCTTGCCCCAGACTTGGGCATTACCATCTTCAACAACCATCTGGGCTTGCTGATAGGAGACAATTGAAGTACCCATCCTATCCTCCTAGGATGCAGCAAATACTTCAGTGCTTCGAACCCTTGGCTCATGGTTTCATGGATTTCACCATCTGTCTCAATGTATTTGTATGCAGCCATATGGCTAACAAAGATATCCTCTTCACCACAGATGGTGATAATCTGTCCTTCCCACTCATATTTCAATTTCTGGTGAAGGGTCAACGTAAATGCGCCAGCGGCGTGAATCCATGGTCGACCCAACAAATAATTGTAGGCCGGCTGAATGTCCATCACATAGAAAGTAGTCTGAAAGACCTGCGGACCGATTATCACAGGCAGCTCCACCTCTCCAAGAACAGACCTCTTGGAGCCATCAAAAGCCCTGACCACCAGTGAGAACCCAGTGTCAACAAGAACATGAGAGAGCACAACTCCTTTACACTCTAGGGTGATATGTAAAGCTTTGTTGTGGTGACATCCTTCCATGGTTAAGTCAGCATTGGTGAAAGCTAGCCCATGGCTAATATTAACATTAGACACCATTGTCTCAAGCTGATTCACTGTGATCTCTTCTGGCACGTGGGCAGCGTGCAGAACTTTAAGTAGTGCATCCCGATGAGCTTCGGAACACAACATCAGGGATAAGATGGATATCTTGGAAGGAGTCTGGTGGAGCTGATCCACAACTTTGTAGTCACTTCTTTTAATTATCCTCATTAATTCATCCACATCCTGATCAAAGGATGATTTTTGAGTTTCTTTTGGTACAGGTTCTTCAGGTGCCACACTTTTCCCTTTGGCTTTGGCAATAGCCTCTGCCTCGGTACTAGTTCTTGGAGCTTGTGATGCGAAGAGGCGTCCGCTTCGGGTGAAGCCTCCGCCTCCCCCGACATTATCCACTTGTGAGGTGGGAAATGAAGAATCAAGAAGGAATTTTTCTCCGTTGCAGTAAAGGTCTGCACCATAGTGCCATGGTACAACGTTGTCTTTATCATATGGAATAGGCCCTGGTAATGTGATGGTGACTGGGCTAACAGCGGAAGAGGTTGGAACCGTTATTGTATGTGGATCATAGAAAATGGTGACAGGACTTCTAGTTGATGTTGGTGGTGATTGATTGAAGCTTGATTGTTGCTGAAACTGGTGTTGAGATTGTTGTGGATAATTGTTGGAAACAGGGACCGTTGTAGGGTCATAATAGATAATGACTGTGGAGACGTCGTTGTTGGTGGTTTATGTAGTCGTAGAAGTAGATGAGATGGAACTATTGTTTGTTGAAGTAATGGAAGAAGTGGTTGCTGATTTTGTAGATGAGTCTGTAGGAAACATAGTCTTTGCAGTTGTAGGAGGATCATTTGTTGCTGAAAAAGGAGTTGCTGGTGTTGTAGAAGCTGTTGTGGTTATTTTCATAATTCCTTCTTTAGTCAAGCCATTGATGCCATTCCTCAAGCTTGCACACCCATTCTCGGAAACCTGGCAAGATTCACAATAGGCCTCACAGCCTGGAAACACTTGGCATTTCAAAATCTGAGCTTTAACCTCTGCCAGAGGTGTCTGAATACTTGCAATATCTTCAATCAAACTCATTGGTGAGCCTTCCTCTATTGCATTAATCATTGTCCCACCATGGCTGGGCATAGGATTCTTCGTGACATTGGGAGGTGGTGCAAAATTCAGGGCCTTTGAATCTACCAAATCCTGGACCTTCATATGCAGAGCTCTGCACTTTTCTGTGGAGTGACCAGGTGCATTAGAATGAAAAGTACACCTGGCGTTGACGTCGTAATTTCTCGGAAGGTTCTGAGGATCCGGTGGAGCCAATGTCCTTAACTCGACAAGATTAAGCTTTAGGAGTTGTGGCAGAAACATGGCATATGGCATTGGTATAGGGCCAATCACCCTGTTGATCTGAGATGGTCGCTACTGAAAAGGGCGTTGTTGTTGGTTATTGTTATTGTTGTTGTAGGATCTTTGTTGAGGAAACTGTGGCTGTTGAGGAAAGTGTTATGGTTGTTGAGTATATTGAGGAGGTGGAGTAGGAATAGTGATGGCGGCAACTGATCTTGGCAGATACTGGGGTCTACCTCTTCCCACATGTACAGAGTTTGTTTCACCGGATCTGCGGGGCCCTGCAAATGGCTTCCTAGCACTGCTTGAACTGGCGCCATTGTCAGAAATCTTTCCCATCTTCAGTAAGCTCTCGATTCTTTCCCCAACTATCACCACGTCTGCAAAGCTGGTAGAAGAAAATGCAGCCAATCTGTCAATATAAGTACCCTGGAGAGTGTTCATGATCTGCCATTTCCCTTTCTCACATCGGGGGTTGAACGGCAGCAGCCAATTTCCTCCATCTTTGGGCGTAGTCTCTAAAGCTTTCTCGGGAAGACTATGACATTCCCATCAAAAGGGTTCTGTTTGGAGCCATGTCCAGATTATACTGATATTGACGAATGAAAGCTTCTGCCAAGTCTTTCCAATTTCTAACTGTGGCCCTGGTCAAGTGAGAGTACCATTCCCAGGATTCCCCTGTCAAGCTATCCTCAAAGTAAAACATCCACAGTTTTTCATCCATGGTGTAGGCTTTCAATTTCCCCAGGAAAGACTGAAGATGGGTACGTGGGTAGGATGTGCCGTTGTATCTTTCAAAACAAGGAGGTTTGAATGTATGAGGAACTCTAACCCCCTCCACTATTCCCATGTCCATGACATCAAAACCCAAAGAGTTTTGGGATTCAAGAGACCTTAGCTTTTCTACTATTTCATCCAACCGACGATCGTAAACTTCGTCTTCAGCCCCAACCACAGTAAACTATTCTTCCCGAGGGTCCTCCTGCAAGGCCCTCCCTCTAGCGTTACTTTGGGTGTTTCTTATAGCATTGATGTCTGGGTTCATATGAGGTCCAAACTCAGGGGGATTAATATGAGGTTGTACGTGATCGTTGTTACTGGTACCCCCTGTACCTGGGTGGTTTTCCTCGGGAGTCTTCCACTCGACTAACTCTCTCAGTCTCTCCTAGCTCTGAGCCAAACCAGTCATCACTGCCATGAATTGATTCATTTGGGCCCTCATCTATGTCCTCTCATTGGCCATTTGGATCCTCACATCCGTCAAGTCTTGTTGAACCTGATCCATTTGTAATCCCGGAAGGTTGTTTCTTGTCCGATACCGGTGCACTCTATTGACGGGGAACACTCTTCTATGAGCAATGTTTCCTGAAACCATAACAAAGTGAGAAACAACAACAAAAACAAAAACCTACAAAACAAAGAGAAAATGTTACTATGCAATGCAGGATGCCTATTTGTCTTCCAAGGGTATCCGGTTTGGTTCTTTGGTTTTGACCTTTCCAGACCTCGGGGAATGATGATGTTGAAGAGAGATTAAGCCCATGAAATAATAAAAACCATATATTACAAAAATGTGAAGATACATAGTTTGATTACAACAAAGTTTCCATGGTGGGTCAAAATACAACAACAAAATCAAAAGTACAAACAAAAGGAAAGTACAAGTACAAGGAAATCAAACATCCAGTCCAAAGTCATCCTTTCTTACTTCCTTCAGGAGAGCCTCAGTTACTGGACCTACTGGGTGCTCTGTAATGGTCCTGATGAGGAGGTTCCTGGTGGCAATGGCACTGGTCAACTTCTTATGCTTATCCTGGTCCTTTGATCTCTTCAACCCCGCCCGGAGCTTTAGCTCAGAGATCTCCTTCTATGCTACTAATAAAGTTGCCTGATTATTCTTCTCACTAGCCTCTAGTTCTTCTATCCTAGCTTGGGTTCTCTGATCTTCTTGTGCATGGGCATCAGTGATCCTGATCCACCTAGCCTGACTCTCCTCTAAGTAATGCTCAGCTCTGGCCTTCTGAGTCTTAGCTTCCTTGCAAGCATTCTTCAGCACTAACTCTCCTTCTCTAGCCTTTTTGATGTAGTCATCCGTCTTCTCAATCTTGGTCAAGTGCTCAATCCGGAGCTTCTCTAATCTTTCATTATCCAGACAGTTGTCATTCCTCTCCTAGAGGGTCTTCTTCAAAGCTTCAGAGAGCTGAGTATTCCTTTCCTTTAATTTCTCAAACTCCTCTAAACTGACAGTAGCTGCAGGCTCCACTGTTGATGGTCCAGGTACATCCTCTAAGGTGAATGGCATCCGGGTGATCTGTCTCCTGACACGAGAACAGTCAAGATACTAAGTTGAAGCTATATTGTTGCACTTGCCAAGGATAGCTGTCCCCTTAGTCTGAATGTTGTCCCAGGCCCAGGCTGCCTGTCTGACAATGGCAAGGTTATGCTGGATGTCACAATAGAGGGTTTCTGTCAAATCTTGCCCTCTTGGGGGATGCACCAAAGCATACCCTAATTGCCTCTTGAAAAGCAAAGGGTTGTAGTTGATTCAACCTTTTACTCCAATCAAGGGTACATTGGGATACTGCCCACAGCTAGTAATGATATCTTTGCCCTTGGTGCTCTGAGTGCACCATCTGATGTCTTCTGATGTAAGGGCAATCATCCTTTTAGCCCAGTTCCATGGCTGATGAGGATTCAAGAAAGTGTCTGACTTCGGCAGGTGCCTTAACAACCAACAGTAGAAGAGGGGTGCACATCATCTGACCAATCCTCCTCTTTGCTTCACATTCCTTTGGTGCACTGAGTAGTAAAAATCTCCAAGCAAGGTAGGAACTGGGTTCCTTAGTAAGAACAGGTGAATGGCACTCTTGCTTACAAACTTTGGCTCATCTGCAAACAAGATAACTCCATATATGCTGAGGGCTAGGTGAGCACAAACAGTTTCCCACTTCCCTGCTGCAGCATGCAGGGTGGCCTGAGTAACCAAGAAATCCAAGTGAAGGCCTGGGATTCTAGCCTTAGTGGTCATGCTCTGGTCAATGAGGGTGGGCTCCAGGTGCAAAGCCTTAGCTATATCTTCATTCTTGGGAGCAACCATCTCAAGGTTGAAAGGAATCCCTCTCCTGATAGGGACACCTAACAACATAGAGAACTCTTCCATCAATGGTCCTAGCTGAAAATCTAGGAAAGTGAAACATCTGAGAGGAGGGTCATAGAACTGGAGACATGTGTGAATCATGCTCCTCTGAGATGCATCCAGGTCCATGATCATGTCCATAATGCCACTATAGTGTTCCCTGAATAAAGGGACATGATAAGGAGTGATGAGAGACTGCATATGCCTGATGCCTGTCAAAGTGGGCTCAAAGAAATGATAGGTGATGTTGCTCTTCCTGGAAGTGTCCATGCTGATAATGGATGCTGGTGAAGTAGACTGAGGGTAACTGCTGATAGAGGCCACTGAAGAAGATGCTGAAGAAGAATCTCTGATGAAGACAACTGGTGAAGAGAGCTGATGCAAATAGCTGAAGGACTCTGAGCAGTAGAACAGGTCAAAACCAAACCAAAGATAATATATGGATACCCTGTAAAACAAATAGACAAATGTTAAATGATGCAAAATGATGTATGCAGAATGATAGGGTCCATGTGTGTTCATAAGTCTGAATGGAGGCTTAGAAAACTAGTAACCATGTGGGGGACTCAAATAAAGAGTCACAAGTCCAGGGTTTCACAAGAACAATCCAAAATGATACAACCTTAACAAAACTAGTAACAAAGGTATTATGAGGCCAAGGGTTCCTGCAAACCTGTAAACATCCCAACCCCCTCATATGTATTGTTCTAGAACAAGGATCCTCAGACTTGGATTAGTTATGATAAGTGTAAACACTTCTAACCCGGAGGTACAGTGTTTATAATAATCATAAAGGTTCCTCCTCTAATTCACCTCAGATGCTGAAGGTCATAAAAGGTCATCCAGACTTAGCAGGCTTCCCAGATAGCCCTAGTACTATAGGAAATCCGTAGCACAGAGTTCTCAAGAAGAAACCCATGTCTGAACCGTGTTTCATATTCCCGCACCAGACCGAAATGGAATGGGAAAGAATATGAAGCCACTCTATCCTATGTGTCACTCAGGTCCCTGGTATGGAACCTTAATCACTCAATAATCCCTCCCACCAAAGGAAACAGCAGATCCAACACAGATGATGATAATAGTATGCAATGCATAAAACTATAAATGAAAGCAATAAATAAAGTTGTACAGAAAGCAATAGATAAAGAAATAAACAACAAGCAAAATGAGCACATAACACCCCTATAAACACAAATCAAACAAGCGCTAGGAGAAACCCACAAAAAGAACTAGAAGCCCTGGTTGCAAGATAAGCTCCCCAGCAGAGTCGCCAAGCTGTCGCTCCTGAAGATTTGCATCCCCGGTACAAGCGTGAACGGTCGGCGAAAGGAGAAAATGAAAATGAACTAAATAGAGTCGCCAGCTAGGCATTTTTATCCTGAAGGAAAGGTAATGTTGCATACACCTAGAAAAAGATGCATAAGACGGTTGCGAACCAAAGAAACTGAGAAAGAGGGTTGGTTACAACCTGGGAAGGTATTAGCACCCAGATTTTTCCGTCGTACTCGACGGGATCAACGTTTAAAAGATTGTGTTTAAAAGGGTAGTGTATGTGTTGTCTGTGTGCAAAAGCTGGAAATGAAATGTACAAGTGTCAATGCAAAAGGGTGAATGCTCAGGAACTGAGGCTTAAAAGAGAATGCTGAAAGAGGGGGAAGACAAAGAGACTTTTGTTCGATAATTGTTAAGTTATGCCTATGTATCCTCGCGTGCAATGAGGAAGTCAGAACACCGTAGTTCGACTCAAAGAGACTGAAAGATAAATTGACAGTGAACTGCTTGCTTGTCTATGCTCAAGTGTATGACTCGTCTGGCTCGAGTGCTAACTGTCTTGCATTAGACGAAAGAAGCAAGTTCTCGTTTGTGAATGAGTGTGATGAGAAGAGAATCCCGAAGGAGACGATTATTGTTTGTTTTTGTGTTTTCAGTCAGTTTTTTATTATTTTTGGTGTTTTGCATAAGTTAATGAGCTTAAGCCTAAATCAAGGGTTGTAAACTCAGTATATCCTCCCTGATTAGGGATAATGAGAATAATTAAGTATGAGATAGGAATCTCAACTTAATTACCATGATGGTGTAGGATTAAGATCATTAACCTATTTGTGATTAATTAGATGTTTTTGGGTTTTTGTTTAGTGTTAAGTAATGAGTTTGATCTCTAATCACAGATTAGTGAACTCATTACACCATCCTAATAGAAGGATAATAGATGAGCACACTTAAGCTGAGGAAGATACCTCAACTTAATCCATGGTTAGGGATTAAATTCATTATATAACAAGCCTTTATTAGGTGGATTTTAATTAAGGGATGAAATTAAGAAGTGAGTTTTATGGTTTGTAAGACAACTTGAGGGGGATTTGTCCATTAAACACTAGGGTTAGTCCTTCTTAACCATAAAGGAAGAATTAGAACCCTAATGTAAGGCCGAAGTCACAAGATGAAGTCTTAGTGATTATTAAGTGATTTGATTAAGAGGTTTAAACAAATTAAATGTTTAACACTTAGGATTAAAGTTATACACTCCATCTTAAGATAAGGATACAGGCATAACCCTAATTCCAAAGTCCTAAAACTTTAAGAGTTTAGTCTCTGATTATTGAGATGAGAAGAGAGACTCAAGGAGACTCAAAGGTAAAAAGCTAAGGGGGACTAATCACAACCCTAATTATTATCATGCTTGGATATCCTATGGTTTGTAAGGCTTGAGAAAGATCTTCAAGGAAGCCACCAATGGAAGAAGCAGATGAAAGGAGGAAGAAGCAGAAGAATAAGTTACTTACTTCAATGTAGAAGATAAGTAACTTAAAGAAAGAAAGTGAGAGAGATGGAACATAAGTGAACAAGTTCACTTAAAAGACAAGATAGAATGCAAATGAAAGAGATAAAGAGAAGTGATAAGTGAAGGCAAATCCACTTCTCAAAGTAACTTACCACCTGAAAATGTTAGTATGAATGCATAAAGTACAAAGCATAAAGAAATGAAATGAAATGAAATGCAATGATATGAAATGACCAAAGTCAGAAGTGTTTATGCGATTTTAATGTTATGTGAGATGATGCAAAGGCATACAAAGTGCATATGTATGATCATATAAAGATGAGATGCAAATGGAAGCATGCTTTGAAGTTTGAAAACACATGAAAGTTAATGAAATGAAATGAATGCAAATCATGGCAAATTGTCATACCCCAAATTTGTCCTATCCGCACCATTTTATTTTCTGTCTAACAATTATTTCAAAAAAATCCAAAAATAGGTACCATTTTATTTTTCTGTCAGATATTTCAAAAATCCAAAAAATATGTACTACTTTATTTTTCTGTCTGATATTCGAAAAATCCAAAAAAAACAACAATGCATCTATTCCTCTTTAAAAATTAAATTTTTTATTTATCTATATCATAAGTATTTTATTTATTTAATTTTTATGGTTTAGTCATTATCAAAAATTATTACAAAAAAATCTATTATTATCTTTTCAATAGTTTCTATTTTATAAAACATTTATTTTCGTTATTTTTATTATTTTTTTTCAAATTAAAATATTTATTACTGCTATATTGTTATTGTCAGCATCTTCTTTTCATAGCACGTACGAGTATCATCCACTTTCTAAACATTTTTTTCAGCCACATTCTTATTCAATTTCCCCTTTTGTTTATTCACATGATACCATCAACATTAGCCGGACCCACTTTTATTTTCAAATTTCACCAGCACAATAAATATCAGCATTCGTACATCCTCCACCATCTTCAGCAACGCATTCCACAACTAACTCACTCCTCCACTAACTATGCATCCACACCCACAACAAACTAATCTGCAAAAATTCCAACGAATATTCTTCCAAATTTTTTCCTACAGGACTCCCCAATCTACCCTCTGATTTCTCCTTTATATAAATAGCCCTTTCACTCTATATAAAAAAAGGAAGTAGACCTTAAATTAACTCTTTTAAAATCCTTTCAAAAAAAAAACCAACCTCCTTTCTTTAACAATTAACTCATAACTCAAAAAACACATAAGCCTGAGAACCACCTCCACCCTTCTTCAATCGCACAAAACACAACCCTTCACACCTCTTCACCACCAGTTGCAACCGCCATTAACATATCACCACTACCACCGAAAAATTCTTCAAACTCAACACCCTTAATACAAACCCCTGCAAAAAATATCTGAACTGAGAGAAACTTGAGATTCAAAAATACACAAACACCATTAAAATCGAACACACAACCACACCACAAGCTTTCTGTCAACCTCAAACCGCCAAGTCGCGAGCCAACCGTTAAACCCATCTTCACTGACCAGACCAAATAGCCACCGCGAGAGGGAGGATGGGAAGCCGTGAAAACGAGCGCACGCCAAGAGGGACAGGGAGATCTTGCTGAATGATTGGGTGAGATGCCGAACTCCGATTGCAAATCACCATCACCGACGCGAAAGCCCCTTCCGTCAAAACACCTTTGTCGTCGCGAGATCGCGAGAGAGATAAACGCAAAGAGTGAATCAAAATAGAAAACCGCATCGAGGGCGAACGAGACTAAGAGATTCGGAGCACAGAACCAGATCGCCGACAACGATTGTTTTTCGACGGCGAGGGTGAGGTTGTTCGTTTTCGATTTTGACCCTGCGTTTGAAACTGAATATTTGATGCTCTGTTTATTTGGGTTTCTTTTTTACTTACTTTTTTTATATATTATCATTTTTTTTGCATTATTATATCTTTTATTTGATCTGGGCTCAACCCATGATACTGATGTTAGAGACATATATTGATCCAACGATGCACCTTCCTCCTCATTTGGGATTTCTTATTTTCAAAAAATAACAAAAATCTTTTCTATGTAATGGTTAATGGGCTTTAATTTTTGGACTAATTTTCCAAACACATACATAGTCACATAATGTACCTTCTCTTTAGGCTTCGTTTTCTTTTCTTCTTTTTTTATTATTTCAAATTTTTTTTCTAGTTCTTATCATTTCAAATTTTTCTAGTTTATTGATTATGCTTTATATATATATATTCCGAATCATTTAGTTTTATTTTTTTATTTTTATTATTTCGGGGCCAATGATATAAAAATTATTAAATTTTTTCCAATATCTTAAATTGGAGAATTTAATTAATATGAGGCCTTCTATTTTATTTATTATGTAATTCAATTTCAATAAAATAAATTTAATTTAACTTTTATTCTATTATATTATCTCAATTATTTAGTATTTTATTTAAATTCAATTTAATTTAATTATTTATACTTATTATTCTTCCGATTTAATTGTCGCAATTTAATTTATTTCTTTTTGTTATCATTTTAATCGATTCGCGAACCATGTAAGCCGAGAGCATCGCGCCTCGCCATCAAACTTTTCCGAACTCGACATTCAAATATTTTTATAATCAAAATAACGGATAAATTGAATTCTAGAGTCTCGCATTCCTCGAATTCTTGAATGAACACTCCCGAGGCTCGCCCCGCGGGATGCGGATCATTCGACTTTCCGTAATTTAAACTTTTAATCTACATATCAAATAATGAAAGAATTGAATTCTGGAATCTAGCATTCCTCGAATTCTCGAATAAACTCTCCTGAGGCCCGCCCCTCAAGATGCAGTTTATTTACCCTTTCATTCTTGAAAACACCAATCGAATCCAACATTCTTCTTTAAAGCGAACTTTGTTTAAACTCTTTTTATCTCGCTAACAAGCTAGCGTTTCTGCCTCCTATCGTGAGCAGATAAGCCAACGCTTAGCAGTTAGAATGCGGTTCAAATAACTGTTCATTAAAACAAACTAACCAGCGAACCTTAGTACAACGAACTACGAGGCTCTGACTTTCCCATTGCACAAGGGAATACGTAGGCACACGAATCTTACTCCTTGCCGAGCACCCTAGGAACAAAACAACCCATTTTCCCGTAATCATTAGATCAGAATCTTTCGCATTTATTTTATTATTCGAAGAAAACAGAAAGCATAAGTCAATATTAGATCGCAAGTTAAACTAAGAGGTTCCCGTTGAGTACAACGGTCGTAAGGGGTGCTAATACCTTCCCCTTACGAAATCGACTCCCGAACCTAGAATATGGTTTCAAAGACCTTGTTCTATCCATTTTTCTAAAAAGGGTTTCTCGATATTTCCCCTTTCCTTAATTGGAATAAAATAAGTTCGGTGGCGACTCTGTTGTTTTAATTTTTATCCGCGATACTTGTTTTATCGCGAGGTCGTATTTTTCGAGGTGCGACAGATGGCGACTTTGCTGGGGACAGCTAGAGAGTCAAGCCTAACTTAATTTACTTTGCGATCAATATCTACTTTGCTTATCCATTTTCTTCACGCTTTTTATTTATGCTTGTTTATTTTCTCTCTCTTTATTATGATTATTTTCATACCTGCTTGTTGGATCCTTGGATGACACCTGAGTTTACGAAAAAGAAGAGGGAAAACCTAGTTTAGAATTGGAAGTTATTAGTGTTAGTCTCCAAGGACTCGCTCCTTGCAAGCCTAGCATGAATGCTCCCCCTAGAGAGTAGACCTATTCATAGATCTCGTCATAATGCCGCTAGCCTGTTGCATGACTTGATTCATGAAAGGGATGTGAATCTGGGACCCACTTTTAGAACCAGTTTCAATGTTGGCAGTTGCGTAGTGTTAGTCTCCGAGGACCCGCTTCTCATACGGCTAACATGAGAACTCCACTCAAGGTAGACCCTATCGTTATTATCGTCATAATACAGCTAGCATGTGGCAGGACGTTAGTACGATTAGCGTCCGTGACCATGAGTATCTTATCCATAACTGTAGAAACTATCATGTAAGTGGTTTTACGGGTAAAGAACTTAGAACAATCCTATAAGAGTCTACCTGTTAAGGTTACTTTTATCAGAGATACCGGTTATTTATTCGTTTTTATGGTTAACCTTAGAGTAGATTATACCCGTAATCCTGGATCTTTCATTGCATCCATATGCATATTCATTTCATTTGCATTAAATTTTCATCTTGCATTTCATTCCAAATCCGTAAACTTATTCTATGTTCCTTCCTCTTCAGTAAATCAAGCTGGTTTCCCGACGCCTGTATCTTTCTCGACGCCCGTACCTAACTCAGGCCAACACTAGAAGACTGATGGATCAGATTCAACAAGAACAAGCTGCTATGAGGGAAGAGATTGACTCAATCAAGAGCAAGATTGATCAGATTTATGAGGCCATGCAAGCTTTGGCCAAAATGGTTGTATCTTATGAGCCTGTTCCTCCAATGCCTTATCATCCAGCTATTCAAGCTCTGCTTCCGCCTCCGATGGCTTATCAACCATGTCCTTATCCTTTGGTTGCAGCTGCGTAATATGCACCTAGACCATACCAGCAACCAGCTTATCCACCACAACCTGGTCAACAACAACAACGCGCTCCTCAATAGTGCCCACCATATCAACAAAGAGGATATGATAGACACATTGATCCCCTGCCTATGACATATTCCGAAATCTTTAATGGGCTGGTGGCGAAAGGATCTCTTACTTTGAAAGATATGCCACCTCAGACTGGTAACGCCCGGAACTTTGATGCCAATGCTCGCTGTGAGTATCACAAAGGCGCTCCAGGTCACACAATCGAAAATTGCAGAATGTTCAAGCACAAAGTTCAGGACATGATCAACTCTAAGGATCTCACCTTTACTCAGAAGAATCTGAATGTCCAGAACAATCCAATGTCGCCGCAAGTGGCCCCTCAATGATGCTTTTGAAGAAGTTGCTGAAGACCAAAGCTGAGTAGTCTCCAACTTTGAAGAAGCAAGTCAAATCAAGAGAAGTTCAATTCCTCAAATCAAGGCAGTCATCGCCATTTATTATTCTGCATCCCTGTTATTTTGTATTGTTTGTTTAAGTACTATTTTCTTTGAACATTGTTATTCGTATTTGGTTTTGATAATATTATGTTTATGCATGTTTTGAATCAATCTATTCGCATTCGCTCGTCATTTATCATTTAACACAAAATCACAAAAATATTTCCTCATTTCACTTTAGCAAATATTTGAGGGAGGATGATGGAAACGAAATACCCATAATTGTTGCGGTATGATTTCGGATAAAACCTCGTCAATGATGTACAGGCATTTGGTCAAATCCCCAAACACTGGAGATATAAGGAGTTAATCCCTAGTCAACCACTTCGAGCCTAGAAGTAGGAGTTTCGTTCAGATACAAACCCTTACATTTAACCCGGGGTAGGGTAGTTGTTCAGTTAACCTGGCTACACCTCCAAATCGCAAGATGAGACATCCCGTCGGAGGACCATCAACAAATGACTTGGCAGTCACAACATTCAACAAAATACAAAAAAATATAGAAAAGAAAAACCGCTAAGTTGAGCACCCAAAGGGAGACTTAGTCGAAAAATGAAACAAAAGAAAGAACAAGTCAAAAAGAGGAGCCCAAATCCTCATTAAAAGCAAAACGAATATCAGTGACCACGAGATCAAGAATCAAAGGGTCACCAACAAAATAAGATGACTGCCACTTCAAGCGAACCTTAAAGCTTAATCTTCACTCTTGCAAAGTCAAAACAAATGCATGTGTAGAGTTAACTGAACGTAGGACTGGAGAACATCACGAAGAAGGGATGGGTACAAATTAAACTTTGAGCCTTATATCCTTTATTTCTCAAACCATTAACCAGACCATGTTACAACCCTATAAAGACCTAATTGAGGCACGGTTTATTCTGAAAGCATGCTACCAACAAGGTTGCATAAACTGACTCCCATATATTTGCTAATCTTCAATCTCGATTGCACAATATTCTTGCTGCATCTTTCACGCACTTTCTAAATCAAGCACTTCGTTTGGGCTAACGGTCCATTCGTCACACTTTCACAACATTCAAATAAAACGACTTTTTCAAACCTTACATGAACGTTGCATTAACACTACCATTTGTGTATGAACAATTTAATTATAAATCATCGCTTGACATCAGTGCAATCCCAACAAGGGGCAATCAAAAGAGAAATTTGAACTTCATTGGTGCCAACATGAATCAAGACTACCTCAACAGCCCAATCAGGGGCAATTTATCTCAAAGTACATCAATCAGGGGCAAAATCATTCTTAACAGCAGAATCAGGGGCAAGATCACCTTCAAAGGCTCAATCCGGGGCAAACACCTGCCAAATCCAGACTCGGGGGCAAATCATGTCATGGTCGTTCTCAAAGCTCCCCACCAGATTTATTTCAAATATCCTACAGGCAGAGGCAAGCAAACGTGGAGCAAATCTTCCTACCTCTTCTCCCCAGCTAAACAAGCAGATTTTGTTGGACGTTGGCAATCATTCAAAGCAAAATCAATCTTCATGTGTCAATTAAGTCGCTTCACTCATCAGCAAGTGATCAAACTTGGAGCTTTCATATCCATCTTCTGACCATACATCATCGAAGATCGTGTGTCGGGGAATCAAGCCCTCCACCCACCCAAAGTCCAATCATTATTGGCAACTACCAGACCAAAAGTCCACCAAGCTGGCACCTTTCGATCGCTCATATTCATCATTATGCATCATCAATGTCATAAGCATCATTTACATCAATCATTTGCAGCATGTGCATCATTTGCATACCTAAATAAATCATCTTTTCATATCCCCAACATTCTTAACTTTCAGCAGTGCATAAGCACTTGCATCGTATCTCCATCCTTATGGAATACCATCTCAGAAACAAATAAGCATAGTTGCATGATTCATGATCCAGGATCAACATAGGTTTCCAGTCCTTTCCCCAGCGAAAGTCAGGATCATATCAAATCGAAGATTTCAGGCATCTCCTCGGCAGATTCAGTGGCCGTCCTCCATTAAGTCTTTTCTTTTCAACTATTTTAATTTCCCGCCACAAGGCTTTCCCTTTAGTGACGGGAATCGTTTTTAAAAATTTCACTTTTCCTTATCATCCGTTGGTGATAATTGATTTTATTTTTAGTTTGTTGCCTTATCATCCTCTGGTGATAAGTGATTTTATTTGCAGTCTATTGCCATATCATCCTCTCGTGATAAGTGATTTTATTTTCAGTTATTTGCCTTATCATCCTCTGGTGATAAGTGATTTTATTTTCAGTCTGTTGCCTTATCATCCTCTGGTGATAAATGATTTTATTTTCAGTTATTTGCCTTATCATCCTCTGGTGATAAGTGATTTTATTTGCAGTCTTTTGCCTTATCATCCTCTGGTGATAAGTGATTTTATGTTCCAGTCATTTGCCTTATCATCCTTCGGTGATAAGTTATTTTATTTTCCAGTCATTTGCCTTATCATCCTTCGGGGATAAGTGATTTTATTTCCAGTCATTTGCCTTATCATCCTCTGTTGATAAGTGATTTTATTTTCAGTCAGTTGCCTTATCATCCTCTGGTCATAAGTGAGTTTATTTTTTAGTTATTTGCCTTACCATCCTCTGGTGATAAGTGATTTTATTTTTTCAGTCAGTTGCCTTATCATCCTCTGGTGATAAGAGATTTTATTTTCCAGTTATTTGCCTTATCATCCGCTGGTGATAAGTGAGTTTATTTTCAGTATTTGCCTTATCGTCCTCTGGTGATAAGTGAGTTTATTTTTCAGTTATTTGCCTTATCATCCTCTGGTGATAAGTGATTTTATTTGCAGTTATTTTCCTTATCATCCTCTGGGGATAAGTGTTTTTATTTTCAATTATTCGCCTTATCATTCTTGGGTGATAAGTGACTTTATTTTTCAGTTATTTGCCTTATCATCCATCGATGATAAATGATTTATTTTGTCAATTTGTTTCTTGCTGTGTCACCCATTTATTTCCAATATTAATCATCTGCTATTTTCACAATTTCTTTCTTTGTCGGACAAATTTGGAGTCTGTTAGTATCTAATTATCTTATACCTTGAAAGATTGAACGCGAGTCGGTTCATCTTACTCAGTCTAAGCCAATTCGATAGGGGCAACTGTCATACCCCGAATTTGTCCTATCCGCACCATTTTATTTTCTGTCTAACAATTATTTCAAAAAAATCCAAAAATAGGTACCATTTTATTTTTCTATCAGATATTTCAAAAATCCAAAAAATATGTACTAATTTATTTTTCTGTCTGATATTCGAAAAATCCAAGAAAAAACAACAATGCATCTATTCCTCTTTAAAAATTAAATTTTTTTATTTATCTATATCATAAGTATTTTATTTATTTCACTTTTATGGTTTAGTCATTATAAAAAATTATTACAAAAAAATCTATTATTATCTTTTCAATATTTTCTATTTTATAAAACATTTATTTTCGTTATTTCCAACATTTATTATCATCTATTTTATTATTAGTATTGTTACTATTATTATTTTTGTTACTATTATTATTAGTATTAGTGCTCCTATTATTATTACATTACTGTTAATCTTTTATTTTTTTTATTTTATTTTTTCTCTTAATTATTATTTATTGTTATCACTATTACTGCTATATTGTTATTGTCAGCATCTTCTTTTCACAGCACGTACGAGTACCATCCACTTTCTAAACATTTTTTTTCAGCCACATTATTATTCAATTTCCCCTTTTGTTTATTCACATAATACCATCAACATTAGCCGGACCCACTTTTATTTTCAAATTTCACCAGCACAATAAATATCAGCATTCGTACATCCTCCACCATCTTTAGCAACACATTCCACAACAAACTCACTCCTCCACTAACTATGCATCCACACCCACAACAAAGTAATCTGCAAAAATTCCAACGAATATTCTTCCAAAATTTTTCATACAGGACTCCCCAATCTACCCTCTGATTTCTCCTTTATATAAATAACCCTTTCACTCTACATAAAAAAAAGGAAGTAGACCTTAAATTAACTCTTTTAAAATCCTTTCAAAACAAAAACAAACCTCATTTTTCAACAATAAACTCATAACTCAGAAAACACATAAGCCTGAGAACCACCTTCACCCTTCTTTAATCGCACAAAGCACAACCCTTCACACCTCTTCACCACCAATCGCAACCGCCATTAACATATCACCACTACCACCGAAAAATTCTTCAAACTCAACACCCTTAATACAAACCCCTGCAAAAAAAATTTGAACTGAGAGAAACTTGAGATTCAAAAATACACAAACACCATTATAATCGAACGCACAACCACACCACAAGCTTTCCGTCAACCTCAAACCGCCAAGTCGCGAGCCAACCGTTAAACCCATCTTCACCGACCAGACCAAAGAGCTACCGCGAGAAGGAGGATGGGAAGCCATGAAACCGAGCGCACGCCAAGAGGGACAGGGAGATCTTGCTGAGCGATTGGGTGAGATGCCGAACTCCGATTGCAAATCACCATCACCGACGCGAAAGCCCCTTCCGTCAAAACACCTTCGCCATCGCGAGATCGCGAGAGAGATAAACGCAAAGAGTGAATCGAAATAGAAAACCGCATCGAGGGCGAGAGAGACTAAGAGATTCGGTGCACAGAACCAGATCGCCGACAACGATTGTTTTTCGACGGCGTGGGTGAGGTTGTTCGTTTTCGATTTTGACCCTGCGTTTGAAACTGAATATATGATGCTCTGTTTATTTGGGTTTCTTTTTTACTTACTTATATATATATATATATATATATATATATATATATATATATATATATATATATATATATATATATATTCATTTTTTCTTTTCATTATTATATCCTTTATTTGATCTGGGCTCAACCCATGATACTGATGTTAGAGACATATATTGATCCAGCGATGCACCTTCCTCCTCATTTGGGATTTCTTATTTTCAAAAAATAACAAAAATCTTTTCTATGTAATGGTTATTGGGCTTTAATTTTTGGACTAATTTTCCAAACACATTAATAGTCACATAATGTACCTTCTCTTTAGGCTTCGTTTTCTTTTCTTCTTTTTTTATTATTTCAATTTTTTTCTAGTTCTTATCATTTCAAATTTTTCTAGTTTATTTACTATGCTTTATATATATATTCCGAATCATTTAGTTTTATTTTTTTATTTTTATTATTTGGGGCCAATGATATAAAAATTATTAAATTTTTTCCAATATCTTAAATTGGAGAATTTAATTAATATGAGGCCTTCTATTTTATTTATTATGTAATTCAATTTCAATAAAATAAATTTAATTTAACTTTTATTCTCTTATATTATCTCAATTATTTAGTATTTTATTTAAATTCAATTTAATTTAATTATTTATACCTATTATTCTTCCGATTTAATTGTCGCAATTTAATTTATTTCTTTTTGTTATCATTTTAATCGATTCGCGAACCATGTAAGCCGAGAGCATCGCGCCTCGCCATCAAACTTTTCCGAACTCGACATTCAAATATTTTTATAATCAAAATAACGGATAAATTGAATTCTGGAGTCTCGCATTCCTCGAATTCTTGAATGAACACTCCCGAGGCTCGCCCCGCGGGATGCGGTTCATTCGACTTTCCGTAATTTAAACTTTTAATCTACATATCAAATAATGAAAGAATTGAATTATGGAATCTAGCATTCCTCGAATTCTCGAATAAACTGTCCTGAGGCCCGCCCCTCAAGACACAGTTTATTTACCCTTTCATTCTTGAAAACACCAATCGAATCCAACATTCTTCTTTAAAGCGAACTTTGTTTAAACTCTTTTTATCTCGCTAACAAGCTAGCGTTTCCGCCTCCTATCGTGAGCAGATAAGCCAACGCTTAGCAGTTAGAATGCGGTTCAAATAACTATTCATTAAAACAAACTAACAAGCGAACCTTAGTACCACGAACTACGAGGCTCTGACTTTCCCATTGCACAAGGGAATACGTAGGCACACGGATCTTACTCCTTGCCGAGCACCCTAGGAACAAAACAACCCATTTTCCCATAATCATTAGATCAAAATCGTTCGCATTTATTTTATTATTCAAAGAAAACAGAAAGCATAAGTCAATATTAGATCGCAAGTTAAACTAAGAGGTTCCCGTTGAGTACAACGGTCGTAAGGGGTGCTAATACCTTCCCCTTACGAAATCGACTCCCGAACCTAGAATCTGGTTTCAAAGACCTTGTTCTATCCATTTTTCTAAAAAGGGTTTCTCAATATTTCCCCTTTCCTTAATTGGAATAAAATAAGTTCGGTGGCGACTCTGTTGTTTTAATTTTTATCCGCGAAACTTGTTTTATCGCCAGGTCATATTTTTCGAGGTGTGACACAAATGAATGAAGAAATGATCAAGCATGGTTCTAACATGTCCTAAGATGTCTAAGATGACATATGAATGCAAGACATGTCATGGAAAGTTCATGTATTGATGCATATGCAAGGTGAATGCAAGTGAACATGAGAAATTAGGGTTATACGGAAGTATGAGATGTAAATGAACAAAACAGAAGCATATGACATGATAAAAATTTGAAATTAAACTCAAACAAACCCTAATCCCATATTAGGTCACACCCCAAAGGAGAAGGTCAGAAGCCTAATCAATAAAAAGTTATGAATTTCCTAAGTTTCCTAGGGTTTTTGGGTGGTTCAAAGGGAAAAATGCAAGATAAATTCATGAGGAAAATGTCCTATAAACTAAATGCAATATTTAACACAATGCAAAAATAATCAACTTAAAACTCTTATTGGTTATGCAGAATTGATTTTTTAAAGTTAGGGTTCAAAAAATGAAATTTAATGACCCTTAATTCAAAGAAAATTCACAAACTATGATAAACCTAACAAGAAATTTGTGTGAAGAGTTTGTAAGTGTTTCTAAATGCATTGGGATGATTCATGATTTTTTTGGTGATTTTTAGAAACCTAAATGTATTTTTAATTAATTAAAAGACTTTAATTAATTAAAAATATCATTTAAATATTTTAAAAATACTTTTTAAATGCAAAAAATAAAATAAAAATCATTTTTGAAATGAGAAAAATATTTAAAGTCAGAATGCAAAAGAAAATATTTTTGTGATGCATTTTGATATTTTAAATAAATTATGCAAGAAAAATGAATAAAAATGAAATAAAAATGGATTAAAATGAAAGTAATATGATCCAGGGGCCCAGATTCAAACTGGAAAGGGAAGGAATTCACCACGCGCGCATCTCGACGGCCCACATTCAAACTGGCTTTTAATTTTATTTTTAATTAATTAATCAGGATTAAAAGATAATGACCCATCTGGACCACACGCTCACTAACCCTAATCCTCATCTAACGGCCACAAACGCATCTGGGCATTTAATCAGAGTTTTAGCCCTAATGACTTTCAGGTGGCCGGAGAAGACCTCCGGTCATCTTCTCCGGCCAATCCCTCACTTGACCTTCTTCAAATCACCACCCCAAGCCCCCAAAATCTCCAGAATTAATCAACTAACTACCCTAAACAACAATCCAGCTTCAAAAATCATTTATCATTCATCATCAACATGATTCGAATCAAAACATCAAAACGGAAAAAATTTCAGAACATCATGAGATGCTTAAAACTCAACCATTTTAAAAAGTAAAGACATCAGCATGATCAGTGAAGCATGAGGAATCATTCTATAACATGAAAACACATTTCTGGAGAAAAAAAAGTTCTGGATGACTACCTGAGTTGGACCTTTGCAATATGGACTTTCAGAGCTCTCCCTTTATGCAATCCACTCCCCTTTGACCTCCTGAAGCTATTAGCAAGCTTGAATGAAGCTTAGAGTGGCTATTTGGAGTGCTTTGTTTCTGAAGTTGCACAAATCGTATTTGTGTTTGGCTGTGTTTTAAGTTATGGTGATGGGTGGGAAATGATCCTGGGGTGATGCTGAGTTGATTGGTGGAAGAGTTTGTGATTTTTGTTGGTTGTGTTATGAAATTCAATGAAGGGAAGGTTTCTTGAGGTTTTTGTGATTCTGAGTGTGTGTATGGATTCAGGCCTCAATGTTGTGTGTTATGAGTTGCTTATTGTCCATATAAACAATGTTGATTGGCCAGAGAGTTGTTGTGGCACAGGCTGATTGGTATGGGAGCTTTTGAAAAAAGTCAAGATTTTGTACTTTGAGGTATGGGCATGGTGCGGGTATGATTTCTTGGGGTGTCTGGCCTCAACTGACTTTGTGGAGAGCCATGGAATTGGTTTTAATGTGCTGGATGGCTTGGATGAAGAGTTATCACATGTTTTGCAAAATTCCCTCTTTGAAGTTTCTTGGATCATAAGTCATGGAAACCCTAAGTTCAATGCACAATTATGATCCTTTGAGGTTTGTTTGACATATTGTGAAGTGTTTGTGCATATTTGAGGTCATTAGAATGCTTGAATATGCCAATTTGCAAAATCCCTCTTTGACATGAAACTTGAAATTTTAGGATTTTTGCCAACTTTGAAAGGTCATATCTTGAGTTCTAGGATGAATCAAAACATGTTCTTGTACTTTTTGAAAAGGGAAAGACCTAATCTACAACTTTCATTACCAAGAATTTTTCATTTGAAGCATTTTTGGTTGAGAAAGAGGAGGTTGAAAAACTTTCCCAAAATGGAAAGTTTCCATTAAAAGTCATTTCCATTTTTGGCAAGTTTGCAATTGGCTCAAAATTCTTCAATCTTGTGAACTTTCAACGTCTTATAAGATCAAATAAAGATCATATAACTTCAATTTGATGAAAATACCCCTTTGGTTCCATTGTTGGGGGCCTCAGATGCCCTGATTTTGACTTAACTTGCTCAGGAAGTTACCCAATGAACAGATGACTTCCAAAATGAATTTCTTCATAAAACTTGGTACACATGATCCTTATGACATATTAATAACATTAGAAACAAGAATGGCCCAAAAATTTGGGGTTAAGGCCTCTGAAACCAAAACCCTAATTTTGGTCATCTGTGTAGTGAAAACCCTAGCTCTACTTCCATGCCTTTGCCAGTTCTTGTGATCCCTTGACTTTCATGAACTTTGAGGAGCATAATATGATGATAGAACACACATGGACCCTCTTGGAAAGCTTTGAGGCCTTTGGGATGGCTCAGATGGATTCTTGGATTGCTCAGATTACAAACCCTAAATGCATATGAACTTGAACTATGCAGATGAAAAAAAAATGCAATATGAGGTGAAATGCTTATGCTTATGAAAAAAATGAAAGATCACAAGCCATGGTGTGATATGAGTGAGGGAAAATTTGGGATGTTTACAGCTATGGATGAAGATCACCCTAATATCACCAAGAAGATTGTGACAAGTGTATAACTTCTTTTCTTGGACTAATGGTGCCCTTCTAGTTCCTTATAACTTACATGTTTTATCCAAACCTACAGGCTGGTCGAAAACCACCTCCTACTCCAAAGAGAAAGAAAGAAGAGAAGGTCTCTAGTGAAGAATCAGGCGATGAGTCACCAGAACCCAATCAACCCATAAAAATGAAGAAAGTTATGAAATCCCCTCTTCCAAAACCCAAAGTAAAGACACCGAAGCCCACTCCCCCAAATAGTCCACTCAAAGTTGTTCAAGTGAAAGATGCAGAGAGTGGAAACTCTAGTTTCCATACCCAGTTTGCTCAGGAAAACTTTCGACCATGAATATTTTCTTCTTATTACATTTCTTTTCCTGACACTTGAAATGCTTTTTTGCAGGAAAACATGTCTGAAAATCCTTCGACAAAAAGCATGCAAAGCAACCAACAAAAGAAGACACTCCTACGAAACCTCATGAACCCAATCAACAAGCAGTTAGTCTGACACCTCTTTCTCCAAAGAACTTGATGAAAGAAGAAATCATAATGGATGATCATTCACCTAGAGCCTCCCAACATTCTGACAACGATTCTTCTCCTCATCCTCCTCCTCAATCAAATGTTGCTGACAAAGGTGAAACCAATGTCACCCATGAGGATGATAAGAAAGAAGGAAATGTTGATGGAAACGACCAGTCAAAACAGCCAGTGGTAGAGTTGACCAAAGGACAAGGCAACCAACCTAATGTTGATCTCCCAAAGGGAAGTTCCATATCAACTGGCTCGACTAGCCTTACTCTTGTGGAGGTCGAGAATCTTAAGGTGCAAAGACCTTTGGAGTATTTGCAAGTTGTACTCAGTACCCGCTACAATTTTCAGGACTCTTCTCGAAGTACTTCATCGGCCTTAGGAGCCACTTCCAGCGTAACTTCTCTCGACACCATACTAGCTGAGATCAAGACGAAAATTCTTGACGTGGACTTGTTCAAAATGCTTGAAGACAATCCAACTTCCATTTTCGACCTGAAGAAACTCTTGAAGCAGGTGAATTTCTTGGAATCGCCTGCAGAAGTAAGCAGTTTCATCATGGACGTAACTTCCCTGGTTGATTTTGTGATTGCTGACTTAAATCGGCGTCAAGGATTTACAAGGCAAATCTCTAAGAAGACAAATACCCATCTTACCGAATTGGACGATGCAGCTGTTTCGAACAACAAAATTATGGAGCTGAACCAACTCTCTGAAACTTACACTAAACAACATGTCGATTGTGATGAAAAAGTTTCAAAGTGGGAGAAGCAGATAGCCCTTCTTCAAAAGAAGCTTTCTCAAGAAAAAAGGCTTAAAGAATATCTTCAACCACCCAACCAAAAGGCACTTGATGAAGAGTTGAAGGTAGGCGTTCATCATGCCAAAAAGGCCTAGATCCTTGCTCAAGAAATCGAAAGCCTTTCGACCAACAAGAGTTTCTGTGAGCGTCGACTTCAGATTCAGAAGAGGAAATTTGATGACCTGAGGAAATCTTTTGCTAGTATTCAATTGTAATAGGGATAACTTCTTTGTACTAGTTTTCTTTTTGCTTAAGTTACCTCGCCAATAGGCTGTTCGTATTGAATCTAATGCCATTTGTTCTGGCAATGCACAATATCTTTTCACTTATATGCAATTTACTCTTTGGCTATTTTTACTTCTTGCAATATTGGTTTATACTTTTTTAAGTACTTTCCATTTTTATCTTAAATATTCTTTCGTCTTTCCCTATTTCTTCGATTTCATATGCGTTGTTCGCAAATATTTTTAAAACCTGGAGAGGTCCTTCCCACTTGGGGGACCATTTTCCCAAAATTCTATCTTTTTGATCCATGGGAAGAATCACCTTCCAAACCAAATCACCTACAGAAAACGTTTTATGTTTTACTTTGTTATTATAAAACTTTTCAACTCTTTCTTTTTGTCTTTTTAACAAATTTAACGCACATAGTCTTTCTTCATCTAAGTCAATTAATTCGTCCATCATCATGTTCCAATATGTGTCTGATGGAATCTCATGATGCCTCTGAATTCGTATTGACTGTAAATGAACTTCAACTGGCAAAACTGCACCATGACCATAAGTTAATCTAAATGGGGTCGAGTTTGTAGCATCTTTAGGAGATGTTCGACAAGCCCATAAAGCTTGATCTAGAGTCTTATGCCAATTATTAGGTTTTTTAACCACATGCTTTTTAATCAAGTTGATCACCACTTTGTTAGACGCTTCGACTTGTCCATTTTCTTGAGCATAATACGGTGTCGAAGTTAGGAGTTTGAATCCTACTTCTTTAGCAAACGCTTGCATATTCTTTCCGGTAAACACCGATCCCTGATCTGTGGTTATTGTTTCTGGAATTCCAAACCTATAGATTAAATGTCGTCGAATGAATTTGAAGAACGTTTCCTGGTTTACATTTACTAAAGGTATAGCTTCTATCCACTTAGTGAAATAGTCTATTCTCACAAGAATGTATTATGTCCCATTGAAGAAGCTGGTCGAATCTCCCCTATTAGGTCTAAAGCCCAACCCCTGAATGGCTAAGGTTTCACAATTGAATGTAGTTCACTCGCAGGAACGTGTGGTATGCCTGCGTGCAATTGAAATTCTTGACACCTTTGGCGAACTCAATACAATCTTTTAGCATTGTTGGTCAATACATTCCTTGTCGAAACAACAACCATTTCATCTTGTGTCCTACTTGATGTGCGCCACAGGCTCCACTACGTACGCTTGACAAGGCTACATAAGCCTCCTCTTCACCTAAGTATTTTAACAAAACTCCTTCTGAGGTTTTCTTAAAAAGCTCATTCTCAAAAAGTACATAGCTTAAAGCTCTATACTTAACTTTCGTTTTGACCCTCATATTTGGGTCTTGTATATATTCCTTTATAGGCTTTCTCCAATCTTCAGCTCTTGAGTTGTCCATATTGAAAATTTCAAAGTTTTCTTCGTCACCATATCCTAGCTTTATTGTTTCCAAAACTGATGGGGATAACTTAGTGGACACAACTCTCCCTCTAACTTCAATAGCCTTTTCTAATTTTTCTTTTGACACCTTATACCCGGATGATATTTGAACGAGGTTATTAGCCTTTTGATTCTTTATTCTAGGTATACGTTTAATGGTCACACTGTCGAATTTTTTAAAAAGTCTATTGGCTATGACGAAATACATGATCAATTTTTTCTTTTACACATCTATATTCTTTAGTCAGCTGTTTTATTACTAATTCGGAGTCTCCCATTATTTTTACTCTTGTTGCCCCCAATTCCAACAAGATTTCAAGTCCAGGAATTAGAACTTCGTATTCTGCTTCGTTATTTGAACATGAGCCTTCAACTTTGTACTTGAACTTTTTTATTAGGAGAAATAATTAGCATTCCGACTCCAGTTCCATTTTTGTGGCTGGAACCATCCAAATATAACTTCCAAGGTTCCATTTCGACATATTCCACTTCATTTTCATTTATGGAATGATCTGTTATAAAATCAGCGAACACTTGTCCCTTGACAGCCTTTAAATGCAAGTACTTTTGGGAATACTCCATTAATGCTAAAGCCCACTTCCCAATTCTACTATGTAAAATAGATTTAGATAACATATATTTTATTACGTCAAAATGAGAAGATACATATACATCAACATGTTTGATATAGTGCTTTAATTTCATGCAAGAAAAATATACACATAGACATAATTTTATATCACACTATATTTAGTTTCAGCGTCATTCAGGACTTTGCTGAGGTAGTAGATATCTCTTTCAACGCCATTCTCATCTTCTTAACACAACATATTCCCCAACATTTTATCTGATGCTGAAATGTATAATCTCATGCTTCTTTCTCTACAAGGATTGATCAAGATTGGAGGGCTGGAGAGGTATTCTTTGATCAGGTCGAAGGCGACTTGATGTTCTTGCCCCCATGTGAAGACCTTCTTCTTTAGTCGAAGCAATGGTGAAAAGGCATGTGTCTTTCCACTAAGGTTGGAGATGAACCTTCTTAGAAAGTTGATTTTCCCCAGTAGAGACTGCAACTCCTTTTTTGTTGATGGCTCTTTCGCTTCCATTAAAGCTTTGACTTTGTTTTCGTGGATTTCAATCCCCTTCTTGTGAACTACAAAGCCTAAAAAGTCACATGCCTGCACACCGAAAGCACATTTTAGGGGATTCATTTTCAAACCAAACTTCCTCATCCTTTCAAAGGATTGTCTGAGATGGTTTATATGACTTTTTTCTTGAAACAGACTTAACCACAATATCATCAAGATAAATCTGTATGAAAGTTTCAATATAATCGTGAAAAATTGAATTCATAGCACGTTGGTAAGTCGCCCCAGCATTTTTCAGGCCAAAAGGCATCATTATCCATTCATAAGTTCCTATCGCTCCAGGACAACAGAAAGCCGTCTTAGGAACATCTTCTTCGGTAATAAAGATTTGGTTATAACCAGAGTATCCATCTAGCATGCTTAAATACTCATGGCCTACTGCCAAATCTACAAGCATTTCTGCTATTGGCATATGGTATTCATCTTTTGGTATTCATCTTCAGGTGCGAAACACCCAGGGGATTGCTTCACTGGCTTCTTTCCTTCTAGTATTGGTAACCTCGATTCGACCACGCTTCTGTCTAAACTAGGCATTTCATCATAGTCTCATGCAAAGCAGTCTTTGTAATCACGCAACAACTGGATTATTTCGACTTTGAACTGAGGATCCACCTTGGCACTTATGTAAGTTGGCCTTTTTTCTGCCCCCTGTCCCAAGTCTATTTCCTCCAATGGGTCTTGAGCCACCATCTTCATTATGGTAATCATTGGATCCTATTCGAAACCCAGAGGTTCGTCATCATAAATGGCGTTGAGATTCTTGTTTTTTCATTCACCATCTGGGATTTTCTTAGTATTTTCTTCAACGTCTTTTTCTAGACATTGATGGTTGGACTTGCTTTGACTGGCTTCGACATCCATGAATTTCACTTCGGCTTCAAGTGTCGCCTTGAGTTTGTTTTCGGCTATGTAAGCCATAATTCTTTCTAACGCAGATGCTTTAGTCATCATCTTCAAATTCACTTCCCCACCCAGTTGGTTGTATGTAGGCAGTTCCCCGTATATAATTTGACTCGTCCACCACTTCCTTGTCCCACTGGAAGCCAAATGTAGGGTGGAGGTACATGGAGCAATATGTGTTGTCAGTCTTCTTGAGGTCAAAATTGGTTGGACTACATGGGGGAATATGAGCCAAATTTTTGTCGAAACTGAGGTGGTCGACGTGATTTACGTAGGTCCTGAAATAGCTTTGATCTGCCTCTATATTTTCTATTATGCCATCTGGTCTCCAAATAGCAGTTATTTGGTGCATCGATGAAGGCACAACTCCCACGCCATGTATCCATTTCCTCCCTAAGAGGAGGTTATAGTTTTCTTTCAACGCTATTACCATAAACATTGTTGGTCTTGTTATTGTACCAACTATTAAATCTACCTGGATCACTCACATGGTAGTCCTATTTTTCCTTCGTAATTCGACAATACCATATTGTGTGGTTTGGCATCAGAGTCATTTTGGCCAATCTTTTTCAATATGAAATGGGCATTAAGTTTACTGCTGCCCCTCTGTCCACTAGTATTTTGTTTATTCCAACATTCTCAATCTTCCCCTTTATAAACAAGGGCTTCAAATGTCCTTTTAGCGAGTCGTCTGGTCTTTCAAAGAACGCATTATGTTCCTCTACACAACCATTGTTCACGATGTAGTAGCATACGGGTTTGTGAGCCATTTGCTCTTCTTCGACACTATCGTCTTCATCTTCCACCTGCATTACTCTGTCATAATCCCTGGGAAACACTGAGACAACATTGCACACTACGTCGAATGAGGCTTTAGAACCAGACGTGAAGTCGTCAGTCATTTCTTCATCATCTTGAACTTTCTCTTTTGGTTTAATTTTCCCCATACTTGCACTTGGAGCTTTGTTGTTGGAAATCTCCTTCTTCTCTATCTCCTGGATGTTGTGAGTTGGTGCAACATCACCTTTCTTTCAAGTATCTTTCTTTGTCATTCCTTCCTCCATAGCTTCCTTTTCGGCCCTCTTTTACCTCTGGTATCTTCTCCACTGAGACTTTAGGGTTTTTTCCTTTGTAGTTCTCTGAAGGGTAAACTCTTGGTTTCTTCTTTTCGATTCCCATTCTTTACGCTACTGAAGATCCTCTATGAATGTTGAAGCTGCTCCACTCCTTTCGCCCATGAGCATCCCTGATGGGTTGTACTCCCTATCATTGATGCCTTTGTTTATTGGCTTATATGAACCGTAGTCTTGACTTCCAATTCCTGACCAGTGGTGCTCACTTCTTCTTGGATCATATCTTTCTGCCTTTGGAGCTGGTCTTGCCCTCCAGTTCCATTTTCTTTTGCAATGTTCTATTACCTCCAAATTATCTGCCGCTTTCTTGTTGAAAATGGCACTACAATGTGGACACAACATTACCTCAGCTTTCCTCCTTTCACACCTTTTTATAAAATCAATCAGACTTTCTTCCTCCTTGGGATATGCCAACCTCTGATATTCTTCTCGATGGCGTTCTTCAGCAGCCAGTACTGGGTTATTTTGAGAAGTTTTGACCATGTTGATACTAGCTTATTTACCACTAGTGATCTTCAACTTGTCCATTTTTTCGATCAGCTTCCTCTCAGTCTCACAAATTTCTTCTGTTGAGTTGTCATCTTCAGTTGGAAATGAGCCTTCGCAGGCTTTTGGGAAGCAGTTTTCGACTTGACTTCCCCTTGGATCCTCCATTATTCTTCACAGGATTCCATAGGTGATTCGCTTTTCAGGTATTTTGTCAACCTTTGCTTCTAGCATGACAATACTTTCGTCCACTTCAGCATTGTCGGTGAGGCTTTCACCAATCTTCTTTTCAGCATCATTCAGGTCACCAGAGATTTCCTGGTTTTTTGTCACATAAGGGTTGTCACTAACCCTCCAATATTTTTCAACAGAGTCCTTAGTGCCTTCGTCGTTGCTTGGTTTGTTGTGGCCTTCAATGGTCTCCACTTTAGCCGTGTTGTTGGGGCCCTCAGTAGCCTCCACTTTTGCTGGGGCGGAATCCTCAGTGACTTTTCCAGCCTTTGTCTTGTTAGGGTCTTCTGTAACTCCAATCTTGCCTACATTGTCGAGGCCTTCAGTGACCTTCTTATTGTAACCAGTTGATTCGCCTTCAACCTTGTACTCAACATTCTTCCATTCAATATCTTCATCCATGTTTGTAAGATCCTCAGTAATCTCTACCATGTTGACATTTGTATCGAAGCCTTCAGCAGCTTCCACCATTTCGAATCCATACTCAAAACTCTCTCCCACTTCCACCATGTTAATGATTGATGGCTCAACGTAGTGGGCATCGACAGTCTTCATGGGATTTGAGTCAATTTTCATTTGTTGCTTTTACTTGTCACTGAATTTCAGTCTTTCGTCACAGATAGCATTTTGCACTAGGTCACTGATAAGGAAACATTGAGATGTTTTATGACCCAAAAAACCATGGTACTTACAAAAACATCTCTTTTTCTGCTGTTCCATAGGAGGCACTTTAGTGCCTGGTGGAACTATCATCTGACCATCCTCGACTAATTTGTCGAAAATTTCATCACACTTGGTGACGTCGAACGTATAAGTTCTTTTAGGAAATTTATCATTCTTTTTAGGCTCAACTAGATTTTTTCCTTTTGACGGAACTAGCATTTTACAAGAATATGGTGGTCCCTATTTTAATTCTGCTAAGTCAATTTCTTGTTCGTCGAAATAGGATGGTTCGTCTACATTATCTACATCATCTTCGTCTTCTTGGCGCATCCCAACATAAGCCATTCTTTCTCTTTTGTTTCTATTTTCTCTGAATTTCTCGGCCTTTAGTTTTTCGACTTGTCTCTCCGTATCTGCGAATTGTGACATATCTCTTAAATATTAGGTGTCTAGTTTCTTCCTTATAGAGTAGTCTAGACCACCTGCGGCTATTTCGATCAATTCACGTTTGGGTACTTGGGTGAAACATCTGGCCTTCAGTAATATGAACCTATTCAAATAGCCATCTATTGGTTCATAGAGTTTTCTTTTCACACTGGCCAATTCCTTCAGACTTATTTTGGTTTTACCCATGTAGAATTGTTCGTGGAACAATATTTCTAATTGGGTCTACGTATATATGGAATTTGCAGGCAAGGATGTAAACCAAGTAAAAGCATTTTTTGTCAAAGAACATGGAAAATATTCCGCCCTTAGATTTTCATTATTTGCTATTTCTCCTTCTTCGATTAGATAACGAGCGACATGCTTTATGGTTGATTCACTAGTATCCCCTGATAATTTGGTGAACTTGGGGACTTTCCACCTTGGGGATAATTATTGATGTAGAATATACTCATAAAATGGGGAGACATAACTAGGCCTTTGTAATCCTACATTTACCTTATTTTGTGCTATTATTCTTTCGACCATGGCTGCTAGGTTATTTTCGGCAAGCATATTATTATAGCGCATATGCTGCACAACATAATAAGCGTCTTGACCCCTTTGGACTAGAATTCTCCTTAGCTCTGGTTGGGCAGTAATTTCTACTCGAGGTTGTTCGACTGCTTCCTATTAGTTTCTAATGTTTACTTGGGGGATTTCTACTGGCCTCTGGTTTATGGTAGGTTCCTCTTCGACAGGTGCCATAGGATTATGAACTATTTGCTCTCTGGGTTGTGTTTGGGGTACGACGAAGAAATTAGCAATACACGTCATTTGTTCTGCCAGTAATTGGTTGGTTTGGTTCGTGTTTTGTATCAAAGGGTTAAACACTTCTCCCATTTGTTATGTCAACATATGGATCATTTCATGATTGCTTTCGTCCATTTGTTTCCTGATGGCATTTTCCGAATTAGTGGTGATTGTTGCCGTATAATTTTGAAATCCTGGTGGGGGTTGATTTATTCTGCCCATGTTTCCACCAGATCCTGATCCTTGCAATGGTGATGACCTATTCACCAAGGAGTCAAAATATAATGACGAGGCATTTTGCAAACTTGCCATAGTGATCATAGGCATCCCATAAGGCTATTCCCTACCATGAAAAGGCATTACAAATTTTTTCGCAAAGGGCCTATTGACATTCCCTATAGGGGAGGAGTTCCCATACACATATGGGGTCCCATGGAAGAGAAACTAGGCGTACTTTGTGATACTACAAACGCAGGTGTTGACCATGACGACAAATGTATGGCCTCTGATACCGAGATTAACCTTGTATTTCCCCCTGTCGAAGAGGTAGGGTTAAGCACCACGTTGTTATTGTTTGAATTTTCTGGCTGACTGGACATTCTTCTTACTCTTGTCCGTTTTGGTCTTTCTACGTCGGTTACGACTAATTTACCGCTTCTTAAAATCATGCAACGAATTAAATCCCTTTTGACCAAGAGTTGTTATGATATCTTTTATGCACTAATGTCCCACTGGGCATTCCAATTTGTTCGCTGGTGTTTTCTGACGAACAACTGCTGGTTTCTAATTCAATGTTTAAATTAGTTAACTTGCAGGATCAACCATACAAATCCTAGGACATAAGTGCGTGTTTTATCTGGTCGAAAGTATTGATTGTCTCATTCTTAATGATTTCACTTTCATTCAATTTTCTTGAGTACGTTTGTATGATTTACAAGACTAAAAACAAGAGTAGAATAAACTTTACATAATTTAAAGAAGTAACTTCTGGGAATGTTTTATAGTAATTGAAAACAAGTAATGTAATGCATCAAAACGGAGGACTTATAAATTAACTAAACCTATGAAATGGTAAGGGAATTAAATAAACTTGGAATTTATTGAATCTTAAAGAAAATAAAGATGGTTTTTTTCACACGTACATTTTCCAAAATCACACTCTTTTCTCTCACGCGGGTACTTTGAGTTCAATAGGAATTTGTACAATATTTTCACACACACAAACTAACAACAATTACCCTATATATATAGGAAACTAAACTAACTTCCACTAACGGGAAAATTCTAATAATTTGACACATGGCCTTTCGGTATGCCTTCGTTCCTATGGATGCTTCCACACGTCCTTTTGCCAAATGTTGCGACTTTACACTTTGGATTTCTTCTTTCAATTTGAATTGATGTCTTTTATTCAACATTCGTCGAAACTATCACAAAAAAACTCCTTCGCCTGAATAATCATGTCATGTTATCGAAACATAAGCTTTTATTATCCTTTGTCGAAAGACGTAAAAATATCCTTTCTTGTTGTTCGCGTCAAAATATCCCTTTCATCAACATTTTGCTTTTTATATAGGTATCGTCAAAAATCATTGTCTACAATGACCATTCTTTTTTATGAATTGATAGCTCTCAGGAACTTTTGAGACTAATTCTTTAAGCTTGGGAGGTATCCTTACAAAGTTGATCCGGATTGTGTTTCTACGAGCAGAAGCCATAACCTGCAACAAAGAATAAAGATAAATCCTTTGGTCCTTGAAATGGTTAGTGAAAAGGCTATATTATAATGTCATGATGTTATGATGTTATGTTCAACACAAACAAGTGGCACACACAAACAAGTCACACAATAGCCTTTGGTTTAAAGGTTTGCATGAATTTCATAGGTAAGTACCCTCCCTACTGAAGTTAGTTGGTTCAAGCTCTCCTAGAAATAGTAATCGGGTTCTAAGGGATCTCAATATCACTGATTCTTTTAAAAGGTTGTTGTTCAGTATGGCAACTGACTTTCTAACCAAAACATCCCAAGATTAGAATCTCAATGAGCGTAGCATCGAGTATCAACCAGCTTTAGACTTCACCAAAGCCGGTTATCTCACTAATTTCTAATGGCCAAGATGGGTCAATTAGGGTTCTAAGAGTAAGTTAGTGTTAATGACAATAAATGGAAGCCTCATGTTATCCTCAACTGACTTAAGGAACATAAGAACCAACCAAGAAGTCACACTAACTGTAGCCACCAGATCAACCATACCGGTATACAATGTACAGTTTCCTTGGTCTATTGCCACTTACCTAAGGTACACTAGATCCGGGTTAGGATCTTTCTCACAGTAACCCCACAAAAAGTAAAGATAAAGCAAACAATTCAAATATGTATAGTGATCTAATCCTAAGGTAACCCCTCTTTTACTTAGTACACCCCAGCAGAGTAGCCAGTTCTGTAACATGGTGGGAGAACTGACTTGGTCGTTTTTTTTTTCAAAAACTATGTTGCGGATAGAAAGAGTCGCCATCGACTTTTATTTTATCCAATAAAAAAAGGAATAAAAGAATGGGAAAGACCTTTAAGAAGATTTGATTTTGGAGGGTAAGTTGTACAAAGGGAAGGTGTTAGAACCCTTTGTATCCATGGTTATCCATGGGCTCTTAATTACTTAGCTCACTTTACTTTTGTTTGAAAAAAAATGGTGTAGTGTGTGTTTAGAAAATATTTTCATAAGTCTTTAACTTTGCAATGATCCTCATATGGATATATATAAAGTGTTTAGTTTTGAAAATTGTTTGAACAAGTGAGGTGTAAAGAGTGTTTTTGAAAAGAAGTGAGCATGTACTTAAGAACTACTTACCCTAAGTTTGTAAGGTATTTCTTGTTATTTATTTCCTTTAAGGGTAGGGTTGTCCTTACTATTAGTGAGTAACTATTCGTTACCATGGATGTTTAAGGGAACGCGTGTAGGGTCATCATATGGTCATAGAAGGCAATATGTAAGGGTATCTTAGCAATTCGAATGAACTATCATCATTTTTTCGTAGGGTCATCGAGGGACTAGATCATTTGTTCGTAGGCAACTCGAAGGGTCATCGAGGGATTATGATCTTTATATCGAAGGGACTTGATGATTTTTATTTGTAGGAAACCTTGCTAAGATACCCCTATACACGAGGGACTTGACCATATTTTTGTAAGGAAACCAAGATGAGAAACCCTAGGAGGTGCAGATGGCAATCGTAAAACAATCGACTTACGTGTGTGAATGTTAATTTCAGATATTTTATCTTGTGAATTAGGGTTAGCTAACGGTTGATTTTAGTCTTGCCATACAATCTTATTAAGCATACATCTAACAGTTTATAGTGCATAAAAATAAAACCCAGGTTCAAACTATTACATGGCTTTGGGAGAGATACATAAATATAAAAAATCCTGACAGAAAATGTAAAGTGCGGAAATTAAACCTAAACTATTACAAGGCTTTAGCAGTTACATTATATTTAGAAATCATAAAATAATTGAAACGAAAAGATCAGAAGAATATTGAGTCTTTGAGATGAGAGGAGGATATTTTTCTTTATCATGCTATTAGAAGAATAAAAAAATAAAAAATAAACAAAGTCAGATAAAATCACTGCAGATTTTAAAATAAAATATTAAAAGAGATTAAAATAAAATCCAAAAAATATTAAAACGATGCTAAAAGTCTAATAAAATCAAATAAAGAGCGCACAATTTTTTTCCAAATTTTCTTGAGAATATGGAAACATAAAATAAATCAAATAATAGAGGAAAAAGAGGAATTTGCAATTTTGAGGGTCGAAATCTTTTAGAATTATATTCTAATAGAGTATTATTCTTCGATGTTTTCTGAACTTCTGGAAAAAATATTGGAGTAAATCGAAACAGTAACACTCACCTAACTTATCTGTTAGACTGAAATTCGTATCACTATTGCAGCCTTCAAAGTATCGGCAAAAATGGAGTATGAAAATTAACCAACAATTTAATTCTCCATGGTACCCTAAACTTCAATTCGATTGCCCAGATAGCTTGCTCACATCATACAAAACACAAATATGCAAAGAGATTATATGTATCATGCGTATAAATATGAAATCGAAAAATTGAAAAAAAAAAACCAAAAATAAGAAAATTTGGAGCAATGTGATGATTGGTACGCCTTCAGAAGAGTCTAAGGAATTTTCTTGGACCTTCAAACCTTCTTGAGAATGACTGCAACCCTAAAACCGAATCCAACTTACTCTTGAGTTCTTTTAAAGTTTTGTATGCTCTCTTTGATCAAAAATTTCCTCCTCTTAACTTGTGGAGATGATAAGTATTTATAGAGGGTGTAATTTAGGTCAAATTTCCTCCAACCTTTGATTTCTCACTCCACGCACAAAATAAATGAAATTAATGGGCACCATCGTGTTCGATGTTAAAAAATAAGTGGGTGGTATTTGGATCGTGCAAAACAATAGAGTAATCTGAGAAATAGAGGAGGTTTTACAATTTGATCATGGTGCGGGCAAGAGGAAAAAGAAGATGATTGTTGCGCGCCATAATTCAAATTATTTGAATTTTTGATTTATTTTCTTAAATGATTTCAAAAATTAATCTCTCTCATTTTTATTGTTTTTCATTTGATTCTTTTTTTCAAAATTCATAAAAAAGTTAAAATATTTTATTCTACAAAACTTTCACAAAAATATTATTTATTTCATATATTTGATATTTTTGTAAAGAATTTATTTTTATTTATTTTTCAACATTTAAATAATTTCTTTCTCTTGATATTTCAAAATTCAAATGAGTTTCAAATCATCCTATGGATAAAACATGATTTTTCAAACATTAATCCAAAACAATAACATGTTTATTAAACACTTTAGGTAATTTTCACTTGATTTTCCTTTGAAAAATATATTTAAAACATTGAAATTAGGGTTTCTTGTTTAACGAGTTTTCAAACTCTCATAAAAAATCTTGGGCCTCTTTGTAGAGTGTAAAACACATCTCTTTTTATTTTGTCAAATTATTTGGGCCTCGGCCATTGTATAAGTCCTAATACGGTTTTCAAAATCTCGGTGCGATCGTCATTTTCAAAATAAAATATATGGGTCTCCTTTGTGGTATAAGCCTCATCTTTTATTCAAAAACATTTATTGGGTCTCTTTATAGAGTGTAAGACCCATATCTTTTATTTTTCAATAATCTTTGGGCCTCTAATGTAATATAAGTCCTGATGCAGTTTTCAAAACAACGATGTGATCATTATTATTCACCTGGGTATCTACCTGAGCTATAAGCCCCATCAACTCCCAATCTTCTCAATCTTCTCAATCTTCAAATCAAATTCAAAAATAAACAAAACTATATTCAATTTCTCAATCTCAAAATATATCAATCAAATCACAATACACGGTGTGAGAGATACAAGATGTTTTAATGATGTCAAAATTGTAAGTACAAAGAGTGCCTAAGGGGGGGTGAATTACGACTTAGATAATTTTTTGGTATTTGCCTAAGGTTTCTATGTGATGAAAGTGGTAAAAGAAGAAAGTAAAGAACACTAGAGATTTATATGGGTTCCCCTCACAAACTGAGAGTACTCCAGTCCCCTTACAACATGTAAGAGATTTCACTATAGGTTTAGAATTATCGTACAAGCCTATTCACACCAAACGGTGAAGCCTATTATCTAAAGTTATATGTGACTAAGTGTAGAAGAAAAATCATCTTCAAACACTTCACTTGTATCCAACAATCCTAGATAACAAGATAATACAAAGATATAATTCTTGATAAAGTTTAATGATTTGATAATATGGTGCTATCAACCTTTTTTATTGATCTTCTCCTTGAAGAATTTTTCTCACTCACAAACATATGTATAAGTGTTCTCTAATTTTATGATATGAGACTTTTTAAAATGATATGAAAAAGACAGTAAAGAAAAGTTTCACTCTTTTGATGATTTTTGAAGGAGCACTAAAAAAATGTGTAAAAGTATATAAGTATGAGTAAGAAAAATTGTTATGTAAAATATTAGGAGGTAAAGAAAAAATTTGGATGCATAAAAATATTTATATGAGATGAGACACCCTTTTAGAAAGCCATAAAAATTTATGAAAGGGTGATTTTATTTAAACAAAAATAAAAGGATGAATTTTAAAATGAAAAGGTGCAATTTTTCAAATTAGAACAGTGGTAACTAGTTACTACCCATGCGGTAACCGGTTACACGTTGTTAACATAACTAAGAATTTGAAAATGAGTTGAAGTAATTGGTTACTACCAGCAAGGTAACCGGTTACTTGAGGCAGAATATGAAAAATTGTCTATGAAACCAGTATATCAGCAAAGTGAGAGGTCATAGATTTTGTGCAAGTTTAAAATACACATGCATCCTAGATATGAACACTTACATATATATATATATATATATATATATATATATATATATATATATATATATATATATATATATATATTTATATTATTGTTGCATGAGAAAAATGATCTTTATACCTTCCAATTAAAAGCTTGAATCTTCAGAAAATACTTTCTTTGATTAGACTTTAAACGATCCTTTTTGAGCAATCAAGACATTGATGTAGAAATTGTTATAATCAAAATTAACTTTGAGAAGCTTTCTTTTACAATCTCCCCCTTTTTTATGATGACAACAAAAAATTGTGAAAAAGAGCTTTGATTATTTGATTCTCCAAAAACTCCCCCTATGAAGGTGCACCCCCTTAATGTGATACTTAGGAGAAAGAAAAAATATGCATTTTAAGAGAAACAAAGAAAAACATGCAATACTTATCCCCCTTTGTCATCATCAAAAAGGATGGTAAAAGTCTTAGTAGAAAATTAATAGCAAAATATCATAAACATAAACACCATGAACACATAACCAAACAAAACACATAGCAAGAATTCTGAATAATTAATTAAACGTAAATTTTTTTTTCAAAAAGCATCAGTTGTAACTTTTGATCAAATTGATGAAGTTTTTTGATTAAATTTTTTAAAAAGTGTTAGCACATAACATGATGAAACTTTTGATCAAAAAAAATTTTGTAACCAATAAATTTTGAGTGCGCGAAAGTGAGAAAAACGGAAACCGGCAAAAAACAAGTCATAGCATATTATGTAAATAAAGTAAAATAGATGAACTTTTAATGTCACTTTACTATATACAAATAATTTTTAGACAAGTTTAGATGTCACCTTCATCAAGAATACTAGGTTATCACCGAATTTTGAAGAATTATTCTTTAGCTAATGGTTTTGTGAAGATGTCAGCAATTTGATGATGAGTATCCACGAAGGTTACGTCTGCATCTCCATTAAGCACATGATCACGAAGGAAATGGTGTTGGATATCTATGTAATTTGTTCTTGAATGCATGACCAGGTTTTTTGTGATGTTGATGGCACGTGTGTTGTTGCATCGTAGAGGAATGCATCTGAGATCTAAACCATAATCAAGAAGTTGTTGTTTAAGTCACGGAATTTGTGCACAACAACTACCTGTTGCTATATACTCTACTTCGGCCGTACTAAGTGCGACACATGCTTGTTTCTTGCATGCCCATGACACTAGTGCATTCCCAAGTATATGACACGTACCACTTGTTCTCTTTCTATATGTTTTACATCCTTGATATTTTATGACATCAATTGAAGTACCTGATTCATCTTGATCAACATACGTTTCGGATCCCATTGGAGTAGACATTACCTTGCAACTATCCATGTCAAATATTTTCAATAACTATTTGCAATATATGGATTGGTTGATGAAGATACCATCCTTTGTTTGCTTAATTTGTAATCCAAGAAAATAATTCATTTCGCATCATGGACATCTCGAATTCTCCTTGCATTATTAATGAGAACTCTTCACATAGTTCCTTGTTTGTTGAACCAAAGATGATGTCATCGACATAGATTTTAACCAATAAGGTGTTGCCTTTTATTTCTTAATTAACAATGTATTGTTAACCTTTCCTTTTACAAATCCCTTTTCACAAATAAAGTTGCTAAGGCGATCATACCATGCCCTTGGTGCCTGTTTTAAGCCATAAAGGGCTTCATTCAACTTGTAAACATTTGAGGGAGTCTTGAAGTCTTCAAAGCCAGGAGGTTATTTTCCATATACTTCTTGATTTATATAGTCATTCAAGAAAGTGCTTTTGACATCCATTTGGAATAACTGAAAATTCATTGAACAAACATAAGCAAGCAATAAGCGTATAGCTTCTAACCTTTCTAACAGAGTGAATGTTTTATCAAAATTGATTCCTTCTTCTTGGTTGTATCCTTGTGCGACCAATCTTGCTTTGTTTCGAACTATGATTCCATTTTCATCAAGTTTGATTTTGAAAACCCGTCTTGTTCCTATGATATGTTTATTGTCCGGTCTTGGTACAAGATTCCAAACTTGATTTCTTTCAAATTGGTTTTGTTCTTCTTGCATTGCTACTATCCATTGATCGTCGCCTAAGACTTCATCGAATTTGGTTGGTTCAATTTGAGATACAAATGCCATGTTTAGACATGCATCCTTAATATTTAATCGTGTTGCTACGCCTTGGCTAATATCACCAATAACTTTATCGATTGGATGATCTCTATGTGTCCTCCATTCTTTTGGTAGATCATGATGTTCTTCATTGATTTGTGACTCATCTTCTTGTGGTTTTGTTTGATCATTTAAAACATCCTTGTATGATTGCGACATGTCTATTATATCATCATCATCAAGAATATTATCCTCTTTAGAGGGGTTAGTTTCATCAAAAGGTACATGCATAGATTCTTCAATAATTAAAGTTCTTTTATTAAAAAATTATAAATTCCTTACTAGTGAGGGAGTAGCCAAGAAAGATACCTTCGTCGGATTTCTCATCGAACTTACCAAGATTGTCTTTGTCATTGTTGAGGACAAAACATTTGCATCCCAAGATATGAAATAATGATATATTGGCTTTCCTTCCTTTGAATAACTCATACGGAGTCTTTTTGAGAATAGGCTGAATGTTGACACGGTTGCTTACAAAACATGTTGTGCTTACCGCATCCGCCCAAAAGTATTTAGGAAGATTAGAGTCGATGAGCATTGTTCTTGCAAGTTCTACTAATGACCTATTCTTCCTTTCTACGACACCGTTTTGTTGTGAAGTTCTTGGTGCAGAGAAGTTTTGTGATATTCCATGTTCTTCGCAAAACTCTTCAAATGAAGCGTTTTGGAATTCTCCATCGTGGTCGCTTCTAATGGAGGATATTGTGAGAGACTTTCATTTTGTATTTGTTTTGCATACTTATTGAAGGCTTTGAAAGTGTCACTTTTATGCACTAAAAACAATGTCCAAGTATATCTAGAGAAATCATCAACAATAACTAAAGCATAAACATTACCTCCGAAGCTTTTTGTTCTTAATAGACCAAAAAGATCCATGTGCAACAATTATAGTGGCCTAGATGTGGACACCACATTCTTGGATTTGAAAGATGTCTTGGTTTGTTTCCTTTTTTTACATGTGTCACATAACTTATCCTTGATGAATTTTATCTTTGGAAGACCAAGAACTAAGTTATGTTTTATCAATTTGTTCAAGTGATCCATATGTATGTGAGAAAACCTCTTATGCCATAACCAAGCCTCGTTTTTGTTCGCCAATAAAAAATTTACCTTCAAGGATGTGTTATCGAAAGAGGTCATAAAAATGTTGTTAATTCTTGTACCTTTTAGCAAAACATCATGTGTAACTTCATGTTCAATCAAGCATTTGTCCTTTGTAAAGTTGATTCGGAACCCTTTATCACACAATTGACTTATGCTAAGAAGGTTATGTCTTAGGCCTTCCAAATAAAGGACATCTTCTATGGTTGTAAATGGTGGTGCACCAACGGTTCCTATTCCAAGGATTTTTCCTTTATTTTCATCACCATATGTTACATATCCTTTTGCCTTATGAGATTGATAAGAACATTTGTTGATATCGCCTGTCATGTGCTTTGAACACCCGCTATCAAGATACCATTGATTGGATGAGGTCTTCAAGCATACCTACAAAACAAGATTAGGTTTTGTTAGGTACCCAAATTGCTTTGGGTCCTTGATAGTTAGTACCCTTTTTAACCCCACAAATAATGTCCTTTTGCAATACCAATATTATGAACATAACAAGCATTAGGTGTGTGGCCTTTAATTCCACAATAAAAGCAAGTTGGTTCAAAATTACTTCTATATCTAGGAACATACACTTTTCTCTTAACAAACTTTTTATCTTTAGGATGTTGATGCACAATTTTAGAATTGTTTACTTTCTTTTCTTTATGAATTTGATCACTAGACTTAACAAAGATGTTTTCATTGGTGTAACACCCCAAATTTGCCCTCTCCTTTTTATCATCATCTAATCATAAGCATAGCATCAGCATATCATGTTTAGCATCTGGCATAGAAAAATGAGACATAATAATCACATGTTCTAGCATAAGGCATATGATCAATTCTTTAGACTAATTCAGGATTTTAAATGCAAGTCATTAGCCAGGTAGCATTGCAAGAAGCTCATAAGGTGTTCTCATATCTTGAACAAGCCCAAGGTCACACTTAAAAGTTCAGAAGAGAGAAATTTCATCAGAAGTTCAAAAATGCAGTTTTCTCCTTTGTGAGGGAAATCCTGATTAGGGTTTTGGGCCAGATCCTCATATCCTCTTAGCTTTGACCAATTCTTGTGGTCAAAGGCTCTCATATGATCTGCATGGCTTACGTATGAAATTTGAGGCAAAAATTCACTGAAGAAGTCAAGAATTTGTCCAGTTATTTGAAAATGAAGCAAGAAATTCAACTTTGCAGTCAAAACGTCAACAGGAGGATTTTAAGGTTTTAGTCAGGGTCATTAGTCTTTGGAAGTCATATTATGGCAAGAAATGGTTTAGTTGAGGGGAAATATCAAAATAAATCGGGAATATGCAAAAAGTTGCTAAATTTGGAAATTTAGAGGTTTCCATTTTTGGAAATATTTGTCCCTAAGCTTCGAGCCATTATTTCATGTGCAAAAAAAAAGCTCCGAATGATTTTCTAGTGAACACGAAAATCGTAGAGCACAATTTTCCCTTTCCGAAAAATCGTAGAACACTTTCATAGCATTTTTAGAACTCAAGTTATGATTTTTAGAAGTTTGAAGTTTTTTTAAGGTTGTGGTGTACACGTGTCAAATTCCCATGGGTCCTTTATGTGATTATTTAGGTGTCATGTTTTATTATGTCATAACCTTATTTAATAGGTCATGGGGTCCTTTCTTTTCCTTTTCACGTGGCAAGGGAACATGGTTGTTGTGGGTTGATTATTTGGTGACATAATGGCAATAATAGTACATTAAAAAGGCACATGAGAGGGAGAATGAAGTCAGTGCTTCACGCGCCTTCCCTCTTTTAGTTGAGGCCACACGCATTTCTTGTTTTCATTTAGCAAGAGAAGGAGGCACATCCTTGCCACTAATTCACTCACACGTATGATGCTAAAGGGAAAGGCATCACATGGAACAAATTTTGTCATGCTATTTCACAACACGTCCAATCATTATCCTTCGATTCTCATTTTTTTCTCAACACCAAACATCATAAAGCCAGCACACCAAAGCCCACTGTGTTACCACACACCAGCAGGTATTGGATTAATTGTGAAAATAGATTCAAATAATCAACACGAGCCATGCACTCTGCATTCTTTTGGATCATAACAAACTTGGTACGCTCACCTCTCAATGGCAACGGATACACCCTGCGTATATAAGCTGCACTGCACCAAAAAAGTGAAGAAAAATCGGTTTTTACACACAATAACTCCTCATAGCTCTTGTTCTCTCACTCACGCAAGATTCTCCTCCATCTTAAGGAGCTTCGGATCCAAAAAAGCTTGGTTCTCATCACACTCTGCAAGACATCTTCTCTAAGTTCATCTTGAAGTTGGAGTGCACAGTCCACCATTGATTCCATCCTTGGCTGAAGAACAACATAGAAGAAGTTCAACAACATTTTCAGTTTCTTCATTTTTTTCCCCATTTCCAAATCTCTCAGCCTTTATTTGGATCAAACACAACCTAGGAAGATCAAAACACCTCTGTTTTTCTCAAATCTATCAAGAAAGCTCCATTTCAGGTTTGAGCTTCTGATCTAATCTGTTTCGGTTTGGCCATAATATTGATTGTTTTAGCTTACTTTTGAGTGATGTAAGATGATTGAAGTGATTATAAATCGTGTGACGTGTTGAATCATGAATTTCAGTTTTGTTGTTCGACCTTGTCTTGGTCGATCTGCTTTATTTGTGGACTGTTTGTGAATTTGGTCAGCATATTCTTGATCTACGCGACTTTAGCTTCATTTTAGTACCGGATTTGTTGAGTTCTAGGTTGTTGCTTGTTGACCTTCATCGGAATGGGGCCGGAGAAGGTGACCTGAGTTTCTCCGGCCGGTGGTTTTTGTTTGTTTTGTTTTATGGCCAGTTTAAGTCATGACCGCCGGATCCATTTAGATCGTGAGGCCCAGATGTCGCCAGCAGTTTAATGAGACATGTGCGCCTCACATGCCTATTTCTTCTTTTATTTTTTATTTATTTTATTTGTTCTTTTTAGTTTTTCATATTGTTTATTTATTTTTATTTATTTATTATTATTTCAATTTATCCGAAAACTGTGAATCGTTGGATTTAGAGGGATTGTTTAGTTTGAATATAAGCTGTTGGATTCGCATACTTTTGCTTTTGGTTAACTGAGTTTTTAAACTGGGCCTGGAGTTTTCCTATTCGTACCCCCTGTTTGGGCCCAGTTTTGAATTTAACTTTGTTTCTTTGCTGTTTATACCCCCTGCCTTTATTTCCATTTATTTTATTTCTCTTTGAATTTGTGTTTCGTTTTATGTCATTAAAAATAGTTAGAAGCTTTTGCAAATGGTGAAAAAATTCACAGACATTTATTTTAATATTCTTTAATTTTTTATATTTTTATTTCTCAATTTTTATTAATTTTAGCGCTCGATAATAATTTTTGACTTTATTTCTTTTATTTTAACTTTTTCTATACACACCTTATCTTGTTGATTTTATAACTTGAGTTTTAAAATAGTAACGAACATGATTCTTTTTGCTACTGATCCATGACATGTTGAAGGTCATTTAGGATTTATTTCATGATTTTTTAGTTTTTATTTGCTTGCTTTTTGTCATGTTGTTTGATGTTGAAATTTACTAAACTCTAGTTGGACCTTATGCATTTATTTGACTAACTCTTCTTCTGATTTTTGGAGTGGCATTTTGATGTATGGATTATAGGTGGTTAAAGTGTTCTCATGATTAATTGTAGAATTTTTGGGATTGTTTTCCATTTTTATTTGAATTTTATGTTTGCTTGCTTAGTTTTGAATATTTTCTGGATGTTTGACTGCTCATTAGTTTAGGAGGGCACTTGTGCCAACTCCTATTGGTTGTTTGACTTGATCCTAGTATATAATAGGTGTGATTCATTTCTGGTTGTGTTAGATTGATGGGTTCTCTTGCTTGTTTTTATTCCATTTTTGTTCTTGTTTATATTTCTAACATTTTCAGGTAATTGCATAAGGTAAGTAAGAAGTGTGGATGTTATTCACATTTCAAACTTTCATATCTTTTCTTTATTGCTCTCTTGCTTTCATCTGTGATGTGCCTTATGCCATCTTTTATACAACTTCACCTTTTCCCCTTTAGACACAACTTATCTCCTTTAGAGGAGTAAGTTGTGTTCTAGTTCTTCTTTTCTTATCTCCTTCTTCTTTAGGATAGGTAAACCTCACTAACCTAGGATTCCTATGCATGATAACATTAGGATTTGTTAGTCCCCCTCTAGTTCTTTTACCTTTAAGATCTTTGGTTCTCTTCTCTTCTCATCTCAAAACAAAAAAAAAAACTAAAAAGCATTTAATAAGGATTGAAAGGGTCTCCTGTGCAATAGACTTATTCCATGGAGCACTTGTAGTCTTCCCCTCTTGGGATAGTACAAGCTTGTCTAGTATGATATACAAGTCTAATCATGAGACTACTTTCACAAAGAAAATCATAAAAAAGACTTCTTCACAAAAATTACAAAAACACTTAATAAATTCAACGAGTTAGTGAGCTTAGGCCCTAATCTCTGGAACCAAGTTTTGGGGATCTTCTTCTTACTTGAGTGTGCTTGTTCTATTATTCCATCTTAGAATGTAGTAGCAAGTACACATTCCATGGAAAAGAGCTTGGGTTCAATTCCTTGTGCCACACTCATAGAAAACTCATAAAAAAAACACTGGACAAACAATAAGCGTCTCTCCTTCGGGACTTCATTTCTCATCACCTTCACTCTCATCGTACGAACTTGCTCCTACTTGTTATTTTGCAAGACGGTAACACACTCATCGTCCGAGCCTGCAACACCTAAGCCTTGACACAGGCAGTTCAAGCCTTAAGACACAAGCGATCTTTCCACCCCTAGTTAGGGGAACTACGGCGTCTCTGATCGTCATTGTCCAGATGAGGTACGTAGGCAGCGGGGTAGGGCCCGTTCGAGCACACTCTTTTATTTTCCCTACATATTCCCCTTTCTTTTATTTTCTTATCCAGTTTCAGTTTCAGTTTTGTAGCAGCTTTCATTCTTACACCTTTTGAAACAATTTCTTTGCAAGCGTGGATCCCGTCGGGTATGGCGGACGATCTGGGGTGCTAATATCTTCCCAGGTCGTAACCGACTCCCGAACCCAGTCTCTTCGGTTCGCATGACCTTTGTCCTTTCTTTTCTTTCTTCGGTTTGTGCATCATTACCTTTCCCGTTCCTTTAGGATAAAAATGCCTGGCTGACGACTCTACCTATTTTCCGCGCCACTTTCGCGTTTGTACCAGGATGGAAATCCGGGGAGCGACAGCTGGCGACTCTATTGGGGAATTCCTAACCAGAGTATCTCTGGTTCCCTTGAGAGTTTCTCCTAGCGCTTACGTTTTTCTGTTTCATTGTGTGTTGATTGTTTGTCGTTGCGCGTTTATTTTACTGTTGTTTTATTTATAGTTTATTTACAGCTTTATTTACAGTTTTCAGTATTTATTCTTCTGCATTATATATTGTTACTGGACTGTCTGGACTGGATTTTCTGTTTGATGGGACTTGGGTGATACTGTTACTGTGAGATGAGCTCATTGCCAAGGCTCGAGTGAACCTTAGGACTTAGAGTGGTTCCACTTTGGCCTCATGAGATCTTGTCATGGGGGTCGTAGTGAGTTCCACGCCCAGATTTACGACCGTCTTGGAAATGTCTTGATTTGGGGATCTTCCTCTTTCATTTCATAACCTTGATAGTTATGTGCAGCTGGGGACCGATCATTGAGAACCTTATGGAAACATCCCTCTTTAGTTGTGACAGTGGCAGACCACATTGTGTGGCAAACCCATTCGCATCCGAGGGCCCACCTGGGACTTACATAGGATGACCTTGTTTTCCCGGACTCAGCTAAGGCCTCCCTGAGTAGTTCATAATGCCAAACCGATTCCCTGATTTAGTCATGAGCCATTTCTCGGAAATGGTGAACGTATTATTGCTATTCGGCTTTGAGAGTTCGTGATGTTTGACCTGGAGCACACCCGTGAGATTGGGAGGGGTTTACAGGTTTACAGGAACCCTTGACTTCCACATACCCTCATTATCAGTATGTTCTATGTTATGATTTGGTCAATATGGTTCTGGATTTCTTGGTCTTTTTGGTCTTGAGGGTTCCTGTCAGATGGTTATGGTTCATAAAATCATGGTTTTCAGTTACTTGGGGGCCATAATATCCAGTGTCCAGATGGTTCCAGATTGATCATATGCATGCATTGCATTTGCATCGCATCATACTCGCATTTCCTATTTGTGTTTCCATTTTCAGGTTTTTGTTTACAGTTTAGCACCCAGTTCTGGTAATTGTAAGCTTTCCAGATGGCAGAAGTTAAGAAGGTTACAAGAAAGAAAAATGTCCATTACACTTTTCTTCAACCAGAAGTCAAGAGTGTTCAGAGACTAGCAGGGATGATGAATGATCAAGTCTTAGGAAACTTCAGAAAGAGGTATGGTCAAATTTTGAAGTACATGGATAAACCTACTGCAGACCAGAAGGATAGCTTGCACACTTTGCTTCATTTCTATGATCCCTTGTTGTGGTGTTTTGTATTTCCAGATTACATCTTGGCTCCTACCTTGGAGGAGATTGCTAGTATTTTGGGTATTCCTATCAGAGATACTTTGCCTTACTATGAATCAGAGATAGTTCTCAAGGAAGAAGACATATCCAGAGTTTGTCGTATACCAGCTGCTAAGGTCAAGAAGGCTTTGAAGGATAGTGAGGGTAGAGGACTTCCATGGGATGTGCTTATACCAGAAGCTGAAGAGTATGCCAAAGAGAGTAAGTGGGGAGATTTTGGTATTGTGGTGGCCCTGATGGTATATGGATCTAGTCTTTTCCCGGGAGAAAAGGAGTTTGTGAGTTTGGAGGTGATCTCCATTTTTGCTAAAGGTAATCCTGTACCAACCTTGTTGGGAGATTTCTACTACAATGTTCATTACCGGAATGAGAAAGGAAGGGGTGGACCATTGGGTTGTTGTGCTCCATTATTTGCTGATTGGTTTTCCAAGCAATTACCAAAGTCAGGCCCTTTCAAAAAGATGAGAGAGGAATGGAGGTGGTCCAGGAGACTAATGGGACTAACTTCTGAGGATATAGCTTGGGGTTATAACAGGGATGTGTTAGGAAATGAGCTACTCGTTAGTTGTGGGAATTTTGCTAATGTGCCCTTGCTAGGAAGAAAAGGTGTGATCAGTTACAATCCAGTTTTAGCCAGGAAACAATTTGGCTATCCTCTGAGGGATCCACCAAGTATTGAAGAAATAGCTGAGTCTTTGTACTTTTCTGTAGCTTTTCCATTTTTGTTCTTGTTTATATTTCTAACATTTTCAGGTAATTGCATAAGGTAAGTAAGAAGTGTGGATGTTATTCACATTTCAAACTTTCATCTCTTTTCTTTATTGCTCTCTTAATTTCATCTATGATGTGCCTTATGCCATCTTGTATACAACTTCACCTTTTCCCCTTTAGACACAAATTATCTCCTTTAGAGGAGTAAGTTGTGTTCTAGTTCTTCTTTTCTTATCTCCTTCTTCTTTAGGATAGGTAAACCTCACTAACCTAGGATTCCTATGCATGATAATATTAGGATTTTTTAGTCCCCCTCTAGTTCTTTAACCTTTAAGATCTTTGGTTCTCTTCTCTTCTCATCTCAAAACAAAAAAAAACTCTAAAAAGCATTTAATAAGGATTGAAAGGGTCTCCTATGCAATAGCCTTATTCCATGGAGCACTTGTAGTCTTCCCATCTTGGGATAGTACAAGCTTGTCTAGTATGATATACAAGTCTAATCATGAGACTACTTTCACAAAGAAAATAAAAAAAAGAATTCTTCACAAAAATTACAAAAACACTTAATAAATTCAACGAGTTAGTGAGCTTAGGCCCTAATCTCTGGAACCAAGTTTTGGGGATCTTCTCCTTACTTGAGTGTGCTTGTTCTATTATTCCATCTTGGAATGTAGTAGCAAGTACACATTCCATGGAAAAGAGCTTGGGTTCAATTCCTTGTGCCACACTCATAGAAAACTCATAAAAAACACTGGACAAACAATAAGCGTCTCTCCTTCGGGACTTCTTTTCTCATCATCTTCACTCTCATCGTACGAACTTTCTCCTACTTGTTATTTTGCAAGACGGTAACGCACTTGTCGTCCGAGCCTGCAACACCTGAGCATTGACACAGGCAGTTCAAGCCTTAAGACACAAGCGATCTTTCCACCCCTAGTTAGGGGAACTACGGCGTCTCTGATCCTCATTGTCCAGATGAGGTACGTAGGCAGTGGGGTAGGGCCCGTTCGAGCACACTCTTTTATTTTCCCTACATTTTCCCCTTTCTTTTCTTTTCTTATCCAGTTTCAGTTTCAGTTTTGCAGCAGCTTTCATTCTTACACCTTTTGAAATAGTTTCTTTGCAAGCGTGGATCCCGTCGGGTACGACGGACGATCTGGGGTGCTAATACCTTCCCAGGTCGTAACCGACTCCCGAACCCAGTCTCTTTGGTTCGTATGACCTTTGTCCTTTCTTTTCTTTCTTTGGTTTGTGCAACATTACCTTTCCCGTTCCTTCAGGATAAAAATTCCTGGCTGGCGACTCTACCTATTTTCCGCGCCACTTTCGCGTTTGTACCATGATGGAAATCCAGGGAGCGACAATTGGTACTTGGTTTAGAGAACTTAGAATATCTTATTCTACTCTTATCATTAGAATATCTTTGGTTCCTTAGGATTTCTTCCAAGCCAATTTGAGCTTTCTCATATCTTTCAATAACTCTTTTAAGTTGAACAATTTGAAACGAGAGAGATTCACAATTATTACAAACAAAATTTTGTTTTTCATTCATCACTTTTTGTTTTTCATTTTCAACACATTTTTCTAATGCAATGTTCTTTTCTTCTAGGGATGAAATTTGTTTCTTTTGAGATGAAATAGTCATATACAAATTTTTGCATTCTTTTAACAATTCATCAATAATATCTTGTGCATCATTATCATAAACAAAAAAGTTACTACAAACCTCATATTTTCCGTCATCAGAGTGGTGTGAAGCCATTAGAGACATATTTGCACATTCATCACTTTCTGATTCCGCTGAGGAACTTATCTCGTTATCTTCCCAAGCAATGTACGCCTTCTTGTTCTTGACGTCCTTCTTGCCTTTGAATCCTCCTTTCTTTGGAATTTTTGGGCAATCCAGTTTTATGTGACCTTGCTTTCCACATTCATAACAAATAATGTCTTGCATTGATGTGGGTTCCTCCTTTTTCCTAAAATGCCTATTCTTTTTAGTGTAAAGGGATTTTTTATTTTTATTGAAAAACTTACCGAACTTTTTTACAAGAAGCATGAAATTCTCATCTTCCGATGTGGCATCATCTTTATCTTCTTTTGATTCAACCTTCAAGGCAATTACTTTAGATTTCTTTTCTTGATTTTCATGTTTCTCAAGCCTTCCAAGTTCCAATTCATGTTCTTAAAGCTTGCCAAATAAATATGAGGATGTCATCATTGAGAGACTTTTCTTTTCCGAGATAGCCATTACTTTTGGTTGCCATTCTCTCGTTAAGGATCTTAAGACTTTGATATTTAGATCATCATTCGTAAAAAAATTCCCGAGGGTAATCAAATGATTCGTTAGATGAACAAATATATTTTGTAGCACAACAATGGATTCATCGGGCTGCATCTAGAACATTTCATACTCTTGACTCAATATATTTAACCTTGATCTTTTCACTTCGGCGGCTCCTTCATGCGTCTCTACTAAAGTGTCCCATATTTGTTTTTCCGTTTTACATTGCGGGATGCGGAAGAATTCATCCATACTCAATGCACTTTGAAGAATGTTTATAGCCTTCTTTTCATTCAAGATTATTTTTCAATCATCTTCATTTAGTGCACTTTTTGTCTTATCAGAGGTTTCACAATTTATCACTGTGACCGGAACATGCGGACCATCTTCAATTGTTTCCCATATTCCTTCTCCTTGTGCTTCTAGATGTGCTTTCATTCTTATTTTCCAAAAGTCGAAGTATTCTCTTGAGAATAGTGGAGACTTGTGACTACTTCCTCTGTCTTTGAAAACTGGGTTTGAATTTGCGAAAGCCATACTGGATCTGTAGGAACAGGTTACCTATAACCCGCTCTGATTCCAATTGTAAGTAGAAATAGTACCTAAAAGGGGGGTGAATTAGGACTTAGATAATTTTTTGGTATTTTTGACGGTAGTTCAATTTTATTTTCCTAAGGTTTCTATGTGATGAAAGCGGTAAAAGCAGAAAGTAAAGAACACCGGAGATTTATATTGGTTCCCCTCACAGACCGAGAGTACTTCAGTCCCCTTACAACACGTAAGAGATTTCACTATAGGTTTAGAATTATCGTACACGACTATTCACACTAAATGGTGAAGCCTACTATCTAAAGCTATATGTGACTAAGTGTAGAAGAACAATCCTATTCAAACACTTCACTTGTATCCAACAATCCTGGATAACAAGATAATACAAAGAAATAATTCTTGATAAACTTTAATGATTTGATAATATGGTGCTATCAATCTTGATTGATCTTCTCCTTGAAGAATTTTTCTCACTCACAAACATATGTATAAGTTTTCTCTAATTTTATGAGATGAGACTTTTTAAAATGATATGAAAAAGATAGTAAAGAAAAGTTTCACTCTTTTTAAGATTTTTTAAGGAGCACTCAAAAATGTATAAAAGTATATAAGTATGAGTAAGAAAAATTGTTATGAAAAATATTAGGTAGTAAAGAAAAAAATTGGATGCATAAAAATATTTATATTAGATGAGACACCCTTTTAGAAAGCCATAAAAATTTATGAAAGGGTGCTTTTATTTGAACAAAAATAGAAGGATGAATTTTAAAATGAAAAAGTGCAATTTTTCAAATCAGAACAGTGGTAACCGGTTACTACCCATGGGGTAACCGGTTACTACCCATGGGGTAACCGGTTACGCGATGTTTACGTAACTAAGAATTTGAAGTAACCGGTTATGCGCGGTTACTACCCTTGAGGTGGAATATGAAAAATTACCTATGAAACCAGTATATCAGCAAAGTGAAAGGTCATAGTTTTTGTGCAAGTTTAAAATACACATGTATCCTATATATGAACACTTATATACATACATATATATATATATATATATATATATATATATGTATATATATATATATATATATTATTGTTGCATGAGAAAAATGATCTTTATACCTTCCAATTAAAAGCTTGAATCTTCAGAAAATACTTTCTTTGATCAGAATTTAAACGATTTTGTTTTAGCAATCAAGACTTTGATGTAGAAGTTGTTATCATCAAAATTAACTTTGAGAAGCTTGCTTTTACGAAAATGATTGGTACTCAAGAAGATACATTGGATCACAAGATATTGGCTTCAAAGTGAAATTGCATTGATTCAAAGTGAAAGAGTCGACTCATTATGTCAATCAGGTCTACTCATTCAGAAGATATTATTTGATTCGACTCATTTGGTAAGTTAGGTCGACTCAACAGTTTGACTGAGGACCAAAAACAGGTCGACTCAAATCATCCAGCAGGTCGACTCAAAGTTCCTAGGAGGTCGACGCAAAACTGGGGTTTGCGCCACTTGTCTATTTTTCTCTCTCATTATTAATTTTTATATTTCCTTTATTTTAATAACAAGTATAAATAACTGGTGTCTTATTTTTTTCATAACTAATAAGAAAAGTGAAAGATATACACAAGTGCTCTCATCATATTCTCATTCTCTAGCATTCATCAACAACTACACACAATCATTTTTGTTGAACAAAGTGCAAGATTCAGGGTGAAAACGTTTAGATGGTGGAATTGCGATTTTAGTTTGAGTTGACATATTTGTGGGTTTTTCTTGAATAAACCTTGAGGATTTGTCCACCAAGATCATTGTGATTTGGGGGTTTTACACACATCATTTGTTCATAGATTCAGCCGAGTGTAGAGTTTTGAAGATCAAGGAGATTGTTCAACAATATCACGAAAATCAAAGGATTGCAAACAATAGTGTGGGTTCACAAGTATCAAATCAAAGTGGTCGTGCTTAAAGTTTGGGGAATCGAAGATTCTTGCAAGAAGGGAGCAATTAATCGGAGGTTTGTTCGACACGTGTGAAGAACTTGATTAAACTTTAATCAAGGAGCAAAGAGAAACATAGCTACAACAACAATTAGGATTGGTTTGTTATTTCTAATTTCTCTTTGTATAAATGTTGAAATTTTAATAAAAAGTCCCAATTCAATTTTTGAATTGGGGGAAGAGGTACCCTTAGTAAGGACGGTAGGGGAACTGCCTAAACAAATTCGTGTGTTCTTTGCTTTTTCTCTTTCGGTAAATTTTATGCACAGATTGAAATAGTGTTGTATTGAAAATTCTATTTTGCATATTTTAGTGCACTCCAAGTGTTTGGGAAATTGTTGCTATCAAATTAAATAGTAACTTTAGAAAAATTATGCACTACACTATTTGGCAAAACACACTTGGTATGGTGTTCACACCAAGTGTTTGATATAATTCAAAACACACTATTTGTTTGTCATTGTGATTATTTGTTCTCTCTATACATTGTTGGCAGTAGTTTAATCAAGTGTTTCAAATTTAAGTGATTAATTTGCTTGATATTTATTAGTTAATTCATCTTCATTATCCCATTTGGTTTGATAACGCATATCCGATCACCGGTGACTTAATATAATTTAGAAGTGAATTTTTCTGAGGAACTTCCGCAAAACATTTTTCAATTAATTTTTGAAAGTTTAAAATATTTTTAAAATTGATCTATTCAACCCCTTTCTATATTTGTGCCATCGTCTAACAAACTAGGCCTCTTCTCGAGCTGTAAGCCCAAAATCTCTTTTCAATTCAATGCATATCCCGATGCATATTTGTTTAAGCTAGCATTTCATCCTCTGTTTAGATTTAGGTCAAACAGTTGGATACCTTCTGTCGCACCTCGAAAAAATACGATCTCGCGATAAAAGTACCGTGGATAAAAATTAAACAACAGAGTCGCCACCGAACTTATTTTATTCCAATTAAGGAAAAGGGAAATATTGAGAAACCTTTTGAAAAATGAATAGAACATGGTCTTTGAAACCAAATTTTAGGTTTGGGAGTCGGTTACATAAGGGGAAGGTATTAGCACCCCTTACGTCTGTTGTACTCAACGGGAACCTCTTAGTTTAACTTGCGATTTAATGTTGACTTATGCTTTCTGATTTCTTCAAATAATAAAATAAATGCGAACAATTCTAATATAAGGTTAATAGGGGAAATGGTTTGTTTTGTTCCTAGGGTGCTCGACAAGGAGTAAGATCCGTATGCCTACGTATTCCATTGTGCAACAGGAAAGTCAGAGCCTCGTAGTTCGTGGTACTAAATTTGGTTGGTTGGTTTGTTTTAATGAACGATTATTTAGACCGCATTATAACTGTTAAGCGTTGGCTTGTCTACTCACGATAGGAGACGGAAGCGCTAGCTTGTTTGCGAGATAGAAGAGATTTAAACAATACTCGTTTATGGAAAAATGTTCGATTTAATTAATGTTTTAGGAACGAAAGGGCGAATGAACCACGTCCTGTGGGGCGAGCCTCAGGAGCGTTCATTCAAGAATTCGAGGAATGCTAGACTCTAGAACTCAATTATTTCGTTATTTGATATGTAGATTAAACGTTTTAATTACGGAAGGTCGAATGAACCATCTCCCGTGGTGCGAGCCTCGGGAGCATTCATTCAAGAATTCGAGGAATGCTAGACTCCAGAATTCAGTTCTTCCGTTATTGAATTATGAAAATATTTGAAGTATTCGAGTTTGGAAAGGTTTGATGGCGAGGCACGGTGCACTCGACTTACATAGTTTACGACTAAATTAAATCGATAAAATGTGGAAAAAAAATTAAAGGAAACTATTCAGAGGCGTTGGACTTTTTAAAATCGGAGGCAACTATTCGGAGGCGTTGGTCCTTTTATTCGGATGCGTTGAAATATTGTTCATTAACTTCCTTAGAACCGATTTAAAGTTGAAATCGTTCTATGAGGAGTTGAGCGCTTTTGTTGGAATGCGATAAAATAAATAAACTAAATTGGTTAAATTAAATTGCGGAAATTAAATCGGAATAAAATAACAAATAAAAATAAATTAAACTAAATTGGATTCAAATTCGATAATATGACAAATAATCGAAATAATACAATAAATAAAAATAAACTAAACTAAAATGGCCTCATATTGATCGATTTCTTTTTATTTAATGAAATCGGGCTAAAATCAACCGTTTGTTATATCATCGGCCGGAAAATTAAATATATAAACATAAATAGAGATATTACCAAATATTCATTGCCAATTTTTCAAGCATTTTTAAAATATCAAAAGCAAGGTAAGATAAAAACAAGATAATAAAAATCTAAAATAATAACAATAATAAAACTTAACCAAATAAGAGAAAATGAAATATATTTATAAAATAAAATTGAAATCAAAGAAATAGATGGGGGTTAGGCGCTGGAACTGGGTATGCAGAAAATGTTCATGGTGCAGAATGAAATTAAATGGACCTAAAAGCCCAACATAAATCATAACCAAAACTATACAATAATAAAAAAAAATAAAAAATAAAAAAATAGAAGAACAGGGTTTGTGCGCTGAGTTGAGTTGTGTGTGTATGTAAGAAGAAATTCAAATGGGCCCTAACCAATTCGTCAGCTACGTAAATGAATAATACTAAAAAAACAATTGTTGGGCAATGAGGGTGGTGCACTAGAAATGTTGTATGTGTATTAGGAGTCAGATGGGCCTTAACTGATCCAGAAAAATACAATATATTAACTTAAATAAAAAATAATAATAAAAAAATTGAAAAAAGATATAAACCAAAATGTGGAAAGAAAACAGAAGAAAGGTCCCTTTTTCCCATTTCAAACACGCATCTGAAAAAACAAAACCCACCTTAAAAGTCTCAAAGGCAGACCATCCTCTCTTACGCTCAAACACCCGGTTTCATCTCAGGTGGGTGTTCACGGTTCGCGGTTTGCTCAGGTGGTGGCGATGGTGACGATTCGTGGGTTCTGGGCGGTGATGTTGATTTCACTTGGTTTGTGGTTTTGTGTGGATGAAGAGGTTGCTGCGGTGTTTACGAGTTCTGCGGTTTTGACGATTTTTTGTTTCTTGGTTTTTGTTTTATCGCAGTTTTGAAAGGGTGATGGTGGTGAGTGTTTTTGCGAGTTTTTTGTGGTTCGAAGGTTCGTGTTGTTGTTGTTTGTTTCGGTTTGGTCTTAGTGCGTTCGAATGGTTTACAGCGGTTTCGTGTTCGACTCGGTTTTGGAAGGTTGCAAGTGGTTCGCTTGGTCTTGTTCGGTGGGTTTATGATTTGTATGGTTCAGGTTCAAATTGATGGTAGTTTTGGTGATTTATGAAGAGATTTCCTGGGTTCTCATCTCCCTCCGTTTATGTATTTTTTTTGGTTTTGGTTTTTTGAGCGTGAAAATGTGGTGAAGAATGAATCAGTAAACTTTTTTTTTGAATTTTTTTTTGTGTTTTTTGTGAAGCTTGAGGTTGTGATTTTGTGTAGATGTTTTTTGTGTTTTTCAAGCTTAATTATTGATGAATGAAGGTGTTATTATAAAGAGGAATATTAGAGGGTAGATTGGTAAGAATTGGGGAGAAAGAGATTTGGAGGAATATTTTTTGATTAGCTGTGAAAATTGGTGCTGAAAGTTTGTTATGGTAGTGAAAGTTGTGTTAGTGGAAACCGTTGCAATATGTTGTACCGTGAAAAGTTTTGCTGTGTGATAGAAACAAGTGTGATAGAAATAAATGAAGTGGGGTGACGTGTGTGATGAGAATGTTGGCAGTGGGTTTTTTTTTTGTTTTGATATAAAAATTGAAGGATGATTTTTTTTTTTTGAGAATTTTTAATAATGGGCCTAAAAGATGAAATATAATAAAAGAAGATATTTTTTTTCTGAGTTTTTGGAAAAGATACAGATAAAACAAGAAGTGACATATTTTTTATTTTTTCGAATATCAGATAGAAAAATAAAGTAGTACATATTTTTGGATTTTTGAATAATGGTGAGAGAGTAAAATAAAATGGTGCATATTTTTTGGATTTTTAAATAATGGTTAGACAGTAAAATAAAATGGTGCGGGTTATGACAAATTTGGGGTATGACACCTTCCCATATGCAAACCCTAGTTTAGAATAAACTAGTATCCACGTAGGAAATACAATACAATCTAGTCTCCTTTTGGGCATACACAATATGTACATAAGAATGGAAGTATTCCCAGTGAACATGTTCTTAGAATGTTTATAGCATTTTCTTTTACAACAATTTTATTTTTACAACTCTATCTACAAAAGAAATTCATTTCCACAGAGATCAGATGTTTCCCGGTGAAACTTGTATCTTGAATTTCTTTTTCCCTATTGAATAGTTCAAATACATAATGGACTTATTCCCGGTGAATCCCTTCTTGAACTCTTCTCAGTCTCCTCTTGGGCTTCATACAAGGACCAACATGCCTCTAAAAGATTCCCCACAGCCTCCCCTTGGGCTTTAAAAAAGGACCCTCAGGTTTCCTACAAGCATAGGAAAGTTCCTTAGTCATTCATCCCCATAGATCCTTAGAAGCATAAAATCATGCAAGATTCTTCAACCTTTTATTCCCAGAGACATTACCTCATCCAGCCTCTTGGGCTTTGTACAAGGACCCTCAGGCTTCCTAAGAGCATAGGGTAGATCTTAAACATCGAATACCAATTACAAATAGAATTTCCCTAGATGAACAAAAATCTCAGGATAGCCTCCCACACATCAATGTATAAGATAACCTTATTTGTACAATGATCTTTCCCACATAATAAGATAGCCTCCTTTTGGGCTTTATACATAGATCTATCCAAAGTAAGATAGCCTCCTCTTGGGATTTGTACAAGACCTTTTCCCACAAAGGATTCATACTAACAAACTTGGAAAGTCTAAATCTCAATACACCCACCAAGAATCCCTGAGCAGTTACCTTCACACAAGAAATTTTCCCATTGCATCAGCCTTCTCTTGGGATTTATACAATGAGTTTTCACAAATAAACACCCCTGAAGGATTCATTCAAAACAATCACAGTATCCATATTTCCCCACAACCTTCCACTTTTCAGCCTCCTCTTAGGCTTTGTATAATGATTTCCCCAGTCAGCATACTCGGGGGCTTTGTACAAAGATTTCCCACAATAGTCATCCTCCTCTTAGGCCTCATATAAGACATTTCCAAACTTTTCCGCCTTAATCTTAGGCTTTGTACAAGACATATAAAATTCTCTCATGAGTCAGTCTCTCACAAACTTTCCAGCCTTAGTCTTGGGCTTTGTACAAGACAAATAAACTTTCTCTAGTATAGTTAGTTTTTTTTGTTTAGCTTCAACCTTGGGCTTTAATCAAGGTACATAAAAAAATCCAACTTCTTTTCCTTTAGAGATAACAAAGTCTCTCTTTCAAACACCTTTCAGCTTCAATCTTGGGCTTTGATCAAGACACTCAATATACAGTCTTATCTTGGACTCAAATCAAGATTCACCTAGTATACAATCTCCTCTTGGACACAAATCAAGACCCAACCCTCAAACAATTTTCTCTTGGACTCAAATCAAGACACACATCTCAACCTATATCTTCAATATTGGGCTTTGAACAAGACAATCAAAGATCAACCTTTCAACTTCAATTTTGGGCTTTGAACATGAAACAAGTCAACATTTTAGCTTCAATCTTGGGCTTTGAACAAGACAAAAATAAAACTTTCCTCCCATAGATTTAGGAGGAACTATGTTCGCTCTGAACTCCCGGTTATCTTTTTGGGGGTACATAGGCATGAGATCATAAGATCTTTGCGAGCACACCAAACAAAATCATATCAGGTTCTCAGACCTCTCTCTCTATATAAAAAAACCTCAAAAACATAAAAAAAAATCCTCAGAAACACCAACCTCTCCAGTCAGTCACTCAACTATCACCCAATCCTATTTCTTAGAAGGAAACAAGTAAAGTAGGATGCAAGTAGTAATATTAATCTAAATCCAAACTCTCTAACAAAATAACCCAAAAAATAGGGACTCAAACATTTATCATCTGTTGGATAACCAATTAAAATACATTTGTAAGTAGGGTTGGTTTAAGATGCCTATTTCCCTTCCTTAACCAGCTTCATAGGATAAAATTGAAATCATAAAGTAGCATGAATGTGATAGTGATTAAAGACCATGAAAATCGAGCTACATATGTTGCTCTAAATAAGTTGAAAGAACCCTTCAAGTTCATGACACTGAGAGCCTCTATATTGAATGCATTTACATATGATCTAGCTTTTCTTTGAGCCATAATATTTTGAAGATGGTAGGATGAATGTACTTGACATTTGACCTTGACCTTCTATCCACATTCCTAGAACCTGGATGAATTGTCTCTCATTGCCCTTTAACATATTCCGGGTTACAAACTACTACAAAGTAGGAGACAAAAGTCATGCTTTTGTTCATTTAAACAAGACAAATCAATAATATAGTGCCCTAAGTGATCCACCTATGCAGATGGTGTCTTGATATTCTTCTTCGAAATCATACACATTCATGACACATCTCTTGGGTAGAGACCTCAGAAACCTGCTGACCAGATGTGCCTTTAAGAAAGGTCTTGAGGGAATCCCAAGAATCTTTAGCCACCACACATGTTTTTAACAATCTGAACACATGCTAATAAACTCCATTAAATATGGAATTCAAAAGCAATAATCCAAACACCATCTTTGGTGACAAAAGCCTAAGAGCTATTGTCCTTCCAAAGCTCAAACAGTACCAAAAAAAAACTCCATAAAGCTCACCTAAAAACTGACTAGGGTGCCAACTTTGATGCTAATTAAAATTCTGGAACTCTAACACATGAGTTAAAACTGATGTCCCAACATCAGAGTATAAAGTCAAGACAAATATTTTGACATCTTCTGATTAAAAAAATAATTTTATCAAACTGTAAATTATGCAGAATTTTAAAATGCAGAATGATAAATAACACAATTAATTGTTAACCTAGTTCGGTGCCACATCACATACATCTGGGGGCATCCAAGACAGGAAAGAAATTCACTATTATAACATTAGTTCAAAGCTAAACTCCCCCATTTACAATCTCTAGCCTAATCACTACATTGTACAACTTCTACCTAGAACCCCCTCTAGATATGAGACCCCCTTCCCACTTCCTAACAATCACAATCCTAGTGACAATACCTCAAGAAACCAAAAAGAAAGAAGAACACTTTTCCAATTACAATACTAGGTTTTTCTTAAAAGGTTCAACCAAGAACAATATATTCTTGCTTAAATGCTTGAGTGAATAATAAACAACAGACAATCAGTCTACCACAATGTAATAAAATATACAAAGGGTAAAATACAAAGTCACATTAAAAAGATTCTCAAAACCTAAGACTCTAAAACCTTCCCCTAATTTTACAAAAGTGAAAGTCATGAATACATTAGGTTGCTCTTTAAGTACTTCTCAACAGTCCATGGGCTTCGAAATCTTCACCCAGATATTTGTTGATCCACACGCTAAGGGTTGCATCAATCATGCAGAGATATCACCTTACATCTTGGAACAAATCATCAAGTTTCCTAAATTGTCTCAACATCCAATTTTAAGAAATTATGAACAGTTGGAGATCAAATCAAATGTTCCAGATTAAATCTTCTTGACGTGCAGGAATAAATGAGATATATCCAAATGGAATCTCACACAATCAAAATAAATATGTCAAGAATAAACAACACCTTGTAATGATGTTCCGGTACAACATGTCACAACATCTATCAGAACATCTTCCTCCAATGTTGTCTGAGCAACATGTTAGGACATCTCGCCCAACATCTAGCTCAGAACCATGTTTTAGAAAAATTTATGTCAATCCTAAAACCATGGAACTAATAATCCTCCATCCAAAAATATTAAAATTTATAGGAATGGTTGAATTCCAAAGAGCAGCCAACAAAGAATAGATAGAATGTTCCAACGGCATCCCACTTTTTGCTCGTATCAGTCTTTCATAATAAGATTTGTCAGAGAAATGTTTTTCAGCATCATAAGGCTAGAGGAAACAATCTATACTATACGAATTTCAAGACATTTCAACCAGCTGATTCAAAATATCCACAAGTTCAAACTCAGCAGTATTACTTAGATTAGAATAGTTGACACTTAGCTCCCACACCCATTCCTAACCCACCCAGTTACGCATGTCAACCACCATTTCCAGTTACTTCTCTGAAGACTCATACAGAACTGGAAATAGCTTATTTAGAGGCAAAATGGAGTTAAAATGTCATCCCCATCCTACAAAAAAAAGAATTAGAAAAGACAACACCGTTCAAGGAATCATTATACTTCATGAGATCTTTCCATCACAGAGATTCAAATAATGATAATATTGGTGAAACTTTCAAAAAGAACTTGCAAATGAAGTTACTGTATCTAAACTGAATTATGTCACTCCAAATAGCAGGTATTTCCCTTAGAATTCTCCAAAGCCATTTAGTAAGTAAAGCTTTGTTGAAAAGGCCAACATTCTTGATCCCTAAATCTCCACAGTCCTTTGGAAGGCACACATTTTTCCAACTTACCCAAGATAGTCCATTATTTTCCAACATGCTAGACCAAAGGAATTTACTTTTGATAGATTTAATAATTTCTATCACCACTGTCGGGGCCTTGTAGAATGTAAGATGATGCATTGGCAGGTTGACCAAAACTGAGTTAATTAGAGAAACTCTCGCCCCAATTGATATCCATCTACCATTCCAAGACGACAATCTCGCTTTTAGGCACAAAATGACTGAAGTCCAAAAAGCTATTCTTCTATGATTTCCACCAACTGTCAAGCCAAGGAATATAAATGGTAGACAATCCTTCTTTCAAGCAAAGAAATGAGAAGCCGCGTTCATAAATGAATCTTCCACTCCTACTCCATAAAGCCTACTTTTACAAGAATTAATTTGAATCCCATAAACCATCTCAAAACCCCTTACAAAAGCTTTTACGGCCCAAAGGTTATGCCAAGTAGCCTCACAAATTCAAATAATATTGTTTGAAACTATAATAAGTTGATAGAAGTTTCAACATCCAAGCTAAAACTTTGATGATGGTATCATCTTATAAAAATGCTCTCATTGATTGGATTGTCATTATAATCAAGGCACATTACATTCTAGGTAAGTCTCCTTGTATTTAAAGGCCTCTTACCTCTCTGTCCTCTCAAGTTGTGTCAAAATGAATAATTCTTTCAAAATGTTGATGCTAGGGAGGGTCTTTGTTTTTTTTGTGCTTCGTTTTGAGCATCTGTTTGTGTCTTATTGGGTGAGTTTTTCTTGTTGCTTGGGTCTCTTTCTACATTTGAGTTTTTGTGTGTTTTTAGTTGTTGGGTCAGCTTTTTTCTTGAGTCAAAAAACAGTTTTTTTTAGACACTTTATTTTTTGTTGTTGTCAATTTTTGGCTAAAAAGAGGGAGAAAGTATTAGTGAGTGAGTCTTGCATAGTGTTCATGCTGCAACAGTTTAGGGGAAGCATGATTGTATGTTATGTTAGTTTTCTGTCATGTTTGCAGGATGTCTTACTAGATGTTCTAACATCCTCTTCGTGTTAAGTGATTGGTTTGTTCTTGTGTTATGAGTTTTGTCTGTAGCTTCTGTTGTATGTGTTTCTAATGTTTGTGGCTTCTGCCATATGTGTTTCTAATATCTTGAATTTTGATGATTCAAGGTTGTTTTCAGGTTGATGTTCTTATGCTCCTAAGAGGAAGATTTATCCCTCTGTGAAAAGAATCGGTTCTGAAGTTTAAGGGGAGTAACCTGGTTGGTCCTGAAGAAGAAGTTTATCTTTTTCCTCATGTACAAAATCTGCATGTGACTTGTGTAAAAGGTGTTTTAGCAAAAATTTTCCAAAGGGGAAGATTTTTAGATCCCTGGTTATTTGATTGACAGTAATTTTACTAAAACATGGTTCACATCAGGATGTTGTATGTGATGTTCTAACATGCTGTTCAGTCCACCTTGTGTGAAGATGTCCTGACAAATGTTGTAACATGTTATACCAGAACATTTGTTCTATTCTTTTAAATCTTGACAAATTTGTTTTGATTTTGTGAGATTCCTTTTGGAATTATCTAATTTATTTTCACATGTCAATAAAATTTTATCTCGAACAAGTTTTTATCTCCAACTATACGTAAGTTGCCAAAATTGGATGATAAGATAATTTATGAAACCTCGTATTTTGTTCACAGATTTAAGGATATTTTTCTGCATAATTGATGCAGCTCTTAGTGTGTGGATCAAGTAATATTTTGGTGAAGAGTGTGAAGCACATGGATTGCTAAGGAGTATTTAAAGAGAACTTGATCTAATATAATTAACGGACTTTCACTATTGTAAAAACTAGGGGAAATTTTAGAAACATAGGTTTTGAGAGTCTCTTGTGTGTGACTTTGTAAATCAGACATATTGTTTGGTGTTTATTGTTCACTTAAAAACTTTTAAGCATATAGTGTATTGTTCTTGGTGGAAGCTTTTAAGCACAACCAAGTATTGTTCTTGGTTAAGAGTCTTGACCTATTATTGTTATTTATCAGAAATAAGATATATCTTTCTTTTATGTTTCTTGAGGCAATGGTCATTGGAATTATGACTACTTGTTAGGAAATTATAGGGGGTCTCATATCTAGATGGCTTTCTAGGTAGAATTTTCACAAGATAGGGAGTATGTGAGAATTTGTAAATGGGGAAGTTTAGCTTTGAACTAATACTATCAAAGTAATTTTCCTTCCTGGCTTGGATGCCCCCAGATATAGGTGATGTTGCACCAAACTAGGTTAACCATTAACTGTGACAATATATCTTTCCGCACTTTACTTTCTACATAATTTAAAAGATTGATAAATTGTTCCGTCAGTCTAAAGATGTCAAAACATATGTCATGACTTTGTGTTCTGATGTTCTGTTACATTAGTATTGAGATCAACATTCTAATTGTTGCATGTTTATGTGACTGGGTCGTGCCTTAACTATTGTGATTACTAGTGTGGTGGCATCTATCTCAACATATGGTATGTAAGTTCCAGAATTACAGATTTTTCAAAATCTATTTAAAAAAGAAGACAACTCCTTTTATTTCTCTTTCCAAAATCAATGACTTCATTTGCTACTACCACCCTATCCAGGATCTTCCTACCACGGATGAATGTAGTATTATAATTACATACAAGATTACCAATAATACTCTTCATTCTAGCAGCCAAAAGTTTTGATATGACTTTGTATATACACCCAATAAGACAAATGGGGCGAGATTCTTCAAATTCTTGTGGGTTCAAAGTCTTTGGAATTAAAGTAATGAAAGATGAAGATGTCTTCATAGGGATATTAGTTGTGCTATGAAACTCCTTAATACAACTAATAACTCCATTCCATACAATTTCCATGGAAATTCTTGAGAAAATCCAGGTTGAATCCATCCAAACCGGGACTTTTATTGCCCTCACCTTCAAATAAGCCAAATGTATTTCATTAACAGTAATGGCTCCTCCAGCTTCATCCTCTCTTGATGGGAAAGGGAGGCCAAGTCTGAGAGATCCAAAGAGGGTCTACACAAATTTCTACACCTAAACTTGTCAGCAAAATGGTTCTTAGCCGCTAGCTTGATGTATTTTACATCCATTACTAATGAAGAACTTGTCCTCGAAGCAGTAATAGAATTAGTTCTAGACCTTGTCTTCAACAATGAATGAAAGTACCTCGTGTTACAATCCCATTCCTTCACCCACTTGGATCTATACTTTTGTTTGATTAAGCTTTATTTTATCCTCAGGTTGTTCCATACTTCCACTTGAGCCTCCCCTATACTAATAGCGTCTTCCTCCTTAATAAAACCATCAATACCCACCAAATCCTACTCCAAAATTAAGTCTCTCCACACATACCTCCACTCACAAATCAAACCAACCAAATACATTTTTATTCCACCTCTATAATCTGGGCCTAAGGGCCTTAAAATTTTCAGAAAGAATATGAGCACCATATCCCACAACTTGAATTGAATTCCATTCATTTGTCACAAATTCCAAGAACCCTGGATGTTCAAACCAGTTTCTAAATGCCTTGAAAGGTTTTGGCCCCCAATTCAACATATTAGCCTTATCCATATAGGTCAATGGTCCGAAATGTCTCTATCTCCCACAACTTAAGCTTAAATGTTCCACTTGGTAATCAGATCTTCAGATAAAAGGAATCTATCTAATTTGCTACAACAACTACCATTAGATTTAAATAAGGTGAATATGTTTCCTATGGCAGGTAAATCCACAAGTTCCATGACATCCATAAACATGTTGAACTCCTCCATTTCAATTCCTGAGTTTTGACCTCTACCCCTCCTTTCTTCGAATGACTTTACAGTATTAAAATCCCCCTAATAAACCAAACGCCATATGGGAATTTGGATTTAATCAATAAGACCATCCCATAATTTGTGTTTCTCTATCAAGCAACAAGGAGAGTATACATTCACAATATAGCAATTCACTCCACTCCAAGAAACAAACATACTCAAATAATATGTTCCTTTGAAGTTGAAAATAGGCTTAATGCAGTTTTTCCTCCACATTGTGAGTATATCGCCCGATTCGGCAATGGAATTAGAAGCAAACCAATCATACCATTCACTTCCCCATAAATTTTGAACAAGCTTATTGTCCATATTCTTACTCTTAGATCCCCGAATAAGGAATATATTTGTTGAACCTTTAAACATTATATGTTTAATTCTCCTTCATTTAACACAATCACCACTCCCTCTTATGTTGAATGTAATCATATTCATGGAACCCTTATTGCGACCTCCAACAATTCCTCAAATCCCTTTCTGTCTCTAGCTTCCATCTTTTTATACCACACCTTCAAAAAAATCATCATCTTCCTCTCCATCTACCCACTTGTTTAATGGTTTTCCAAACTTTGACTGGAACCATTTCCATGTATTTCTTAATTCTTGAGTTACCATTATTAACATCACAAGATAGATCCACATGAATATCTTTAATTCGAATCATCCATTTCCATACTTGGATCAATACAACTAGGAATTTGTTGATCAAAAGAAGAGTTAAGAAAATATTTTTTTTGACGCATGGATAAGATGAGAGTAATATGAAGGTGAAAAAGGAATTCTAATGCTCTCATAGATCTCATTTAATAGTTTCTTTTTGAAGGAGCAAAAACACAAGGAAGGGGGGTTGGAATTGGGTTTTCTTAAAAATAAAATGACAAATAACACTTTGATTTATCCTGGTTCGTTTGAACTCAAACTACACCCAGTCCACCCGCCAAGGTGATTTCGCCTCTCTCTAACGAGGTCTTAATCCACTAATTCAAATCTTGAATACAATCACAATGACCTACTGTCAAAGTTTTCTTGAGTCTACTAACTAAACTTAGTCGCTCAAGGAATTTCAATATTTATTACAAAATTTGTGTAACTAAGAATGCTTCTAAAAAGCTATTATCTCAATTGAGATAGTATTTACAAATGAAGAGTGAAAAGAAATTGTTCGTCAATATTTCGTGCGAGAGAGAAGAGAGAAATTTCTTCAAATGAGATCCCTTTAAATAGATAGGAATGATAAATTCGTTGGGAACATCTGGTGCCATTTTTTTATGAATAATAATAGTCATAAAATCATTCCAAAAATAGAGATCTTCAAATTCCAGCCGTTATTCTTGATTTCCTCATAAATGACTTGATACAAGAATCAGAACATGCGACATACACATCAGAGTCTAAATATTTGCATCTTGATTTTGTACTTGATGAGAACTTCTTATTGACTTGAAATCATATCTTCTTTGATAATTAGTTGCGTTGAATTCGTAGTAGAAGATGTTGAACGTATTAGAACTTCTGTTTATAAGAACTTCTATCCTGCACATAGAATATAATTTTAAGTGCCATATTTTGTTCTTATTCATATTGTTATCATAAAAACTATAGAAGAGAGGTATAATCAAAATCTTGTTTTAACAATCTCCCCCTTTTTGATGATGACAAAACATAATATTTTGATTAAGAACAAAAACAGAAGTTAGAGAAACTCCCTTTAATGATGAGAAGTTCTTCTAGCTTATGATGAGAAGTTCTTCTAGCTAACGCTCCCCCTGAGTTAAATATTTGTCCTGTTCTTAAAACATTTAAATATTATCAGAGTTTTAGGATGTTTAAGGCTTAGCCTTGGTAGAATGTTATAGATCAAAATAGTTTACGTTCTCCCCCTTTTTGTCATAATTCAAAAATCAGTTAACCAGAAAAAGATAAGGTGAAAACATAGCCAAAACATCAGATCTTCATTAATCAGAAAAACATTGAGAACATGAGATGTAAAAAAAACAAGAAAATAAGCAACAAAAACAAAAACAAGAAATGATCAAGAAAGGGGTTTAATCTTGGTGACCAATGCTTCTAGAAGAGACTTGATCTGAGAAGTTGATTCAACTTGTTGCCCTATCATCTGCTTGAGTTCAACATTTGTCTCATCTTTCTTGTCCAATATTAGCTTAACATACCCATTCTCTTTCTTCAGTTCATTCAGAGTCTTCAGTACCAAAGATGTTGGAGTAGCTTTTTCAATAGTTGCGGCAACTTGAGTAGAAGTACACACAGACGTTTCTTCAGCAGATTATTCTTCAGCAACTTCTTTTCCTTTTGCTTCAACAGAAGGAACAATAATCAGTTGAAATGCATAAGTTGACTCCTTCGGCTCTGGTTCTTTCCAAGTTTTATCATCCAGAAGATGGGTTTTCTTCTTCTCCAAGTTTGTGACCATTTCTTTCAAATTTTGACAGAAGTTATGTTGAGCGATATCATAACAGATATCTTTCAGCTTCTTGGTTTCATAGTTAAACCACTTTCTGAATGTTGTCCAAAGATAGTCAGAAGAAGCAGGATCAAGATTTTCTGCACACGTAGTCTTCATATTTTCCAGCTTGTTTTTCATTTATGCTTCGAAAACCAGCAACAATGTACCAACATCTGACTTGGTTGGTTTGGGTCTTGGTAAGGGTATATCAGTTTTGTTTGAAACAGATGAGAGTTATTGTAGATCTTCTACATCAATGGATGTTCTAATAAGATCTCCAGGTTCATTGGTTGGAGGGGGACTATCTGGAATGGTAATGTATGTGGGAGTTTGGGGAGGTGTTGATTCATAAGAAGATAAGGGTTCTTCACGTATGGGGGATAGGTCAAAAACAAGTTTAGGATAGTCAGAGTTTAGAGGATAATTAATTCCGGGAATGGTTTGAGATGTGTTTGATGGTGGTGGATTAGAGGATTGATATTGAGAGACTGCAATGTAGGTGGGAAAAACATCAATGTCAGAGAGAACTTGTTGATGTTCTGGATGGGTTTTAAAAAAGGATATGGTGTTAAGATCAAAAGGAGAGGTTGGGTCAATTATCATGTAAAAATCATCTAATGTTTGAGGTGAGTGGTTTTCAGAGTGTTTAGGTGAAAATGGAGGTTTTTCAGGTTGAGAAGTTTGGAGTGAAATTGTTTCAGGTTGTATGGTAGTTTCTAGTTGAGGGATATTCTCAGAGGGTTGAGGAAGTTCTTGTTGAGGAATATTAGAGACAGGAATTTCAAAGTTTATAGGGTTAGGAGTGACAGAGGGAGTGGTATTAGAAGGGTTTTCAGATGTTGTCATTGTTACAGATTCTACAACAGAAATAAAATCAGGTGAGGAAGAAGTACCTTTCTTTCTTTCCATCTTTGGAGTCTTCTGAGAGGTTCCTTCAGAGGCTTTCCTTTTCTTGTTCTTCTTTGTGGCAACTTCAGGAGCAAGTCTTCTAATTTCTTCAGGATTGAAGCTAGGATCAAATCCATCACGCTTGCAAGATTTCAAGTATCTAACAACAACTTCTGGTGGAGTGTCAGCAGAGAATAGAGGAAAATCCTTCAGAGGAATCTTCCTGGTGGTGATAACTTCTCTAGAATACAAAACAAGATCCTTCTTGATGGTCTATATGAACTTCATCTTCTTCAAAAAAATTGCATTGAGAGGCTTTCCAGCATCTGTTTCCAGCAAAACAATCTGTTGAGCTTCAACCAGATGTACTATAAGCTTATTTTCAGTCAGAATGTCTGAAATAAGCCTTCCCAAAGGAATCTAATTTCTCTTACTCTTCTCTCCTTCTCTTGTTTCCTTCACATTATTCTTCAGATGGTTTAACAACGAGTGTGCAAGGTTGGCCTTCTTTTTGGTGGAGATGAAGTACAACAGTAATTGTTGATCCACGTTAATGTAATCTAGGGACTTTGTGGCTTTCCTGTGGCTGATGCAATCCAAAATGATTTTGGCCAAGATTCTCAGATGACCCTTCAGATCTTTGATTTTGTTAGAGGGTTTCCCAGTTGTGAATATTTCTTGAAAGACAATTGAAGTATCAGAAAGTTTATCCATTTCACTGCACTTGATTCCAGTTCCATCAGATTGTATCAGCCTGACAATGTGATCTTCTGTGATGACAATTGTCGCTCCCGATAAATGAAGCTAAGTCCAAATAAAGGTACAGACGCGAACGGTCGGCGAAAGGGACAATGAGAACACACAGTCGTGAACTCACTGGAGATGAATAGAGTCACCAGCTAGGCATTTTTATCTCGGAGGAAAGGCAATGCTGCATAGACCTAGAAAAAGATGGATAAGACGGTTGCGAACCAGAGAGACTGAGAAAGGGGGTTGGTTACAACCTGGGAAGGTATTAGCACCCAGATTGTCCGTCGTACTCGACGGGATCCACGCTTAAAAGATTTGTGTTTTAAAGGGGTAGTGTCATTGCAATCTTTGTATAAAATAGCTGGGAAAGAATGTACAGGTGTCAGTGTAAAAGAAGTGAAGTGTAATATGTATAGTGTCAGTGTAGGGACAAAGGAGGAGATGCTCAAGATCATGAGGCTAAAAGAATGAAGCTGGAAAGAGGGGGAATATACAGAGACTTTTGTTCGATAACTGTTAAGTTATGCCTACGTATCCTCTCGTGCAATGAGGAAGTCAGAACACCGTAGTTCGACCCAATGAGACTGAAAGATGAATTGACTTGTGAACTGCTTACTTGCCTATGCTCAAGTGTATGACCTATCTGGCTCAGGTGCAAACTGTCTTGCATTAGACGGAAGAAGCGAGCTCTCGTTTGTGAGTGAATGAGATGAGAAAAGAATCCCGGAGGAGACGATTATTGTTTGTTTTTGTGTTTTCAGTCTTTTATTGTTTTTGGATTTTGTCATAAGTTAATGAGCTTAAGTCTAAACCAATGGATTTAGTAAACTCATCACATCTTCCCTCTGATTAGGGGTAATGAGAATACCTTAAGTGTGAAGTCAGCTTCTCACACTTAAACACCTTTAGTGTAGGATTAAGATCATTAACCTACTTGTGATTAATTAGATGTTTTTGTTGTTTTTGTTTAGTGTTGAGTAATGAGATTAAGCCATAATCAAAGATTAAACAGACTCATTACACCATCCTAATAGAAGGATAATAGATGAGAATGTTTAAGCTGAGGAAAGCTCCTCAACTTAATCCATGATTAGGGATTAAACTCATGACAAAACAAGCCTTTGATTAAGTGGATTTTACTTAATGATATGATGATGAAGTGGATTTTATGATTTGTAAGACAACTTGAGGGGGACTTGTCCATTAACACTAGGGTTAGTCCTTCTTAACCATTTAAGGAAGAATTAGAACCCTAATGCAAGGCCCAAGTTACAAGTGTAATGCCTTGATACTTATTAAGTGAATTGATTAAGAGATTTAAACACATTAAGGGTTTAACACTTAGGATTAAACTTATACACCCCATCCTAAGAGAAGGATGCAGGCATAAGCTTAACCACAAAGCCTTAAAACCTTTAGGGTTTAGTCCCTGATTATGAGATGAGAAGAGATGACTCAAAAGAGACACAAAGGTAAAACTATGAGGGGGGACTAATCAAAACCCTAATCATTGTCATGCTTGGTTGTTCCTAAGGTTTGTGAGGTTTTCAAGAGAAGTCTTCAATGGAGCCACCAGGAAGCAGATGAAAGGATCAAGAGAAGCAAAGCAACTTGCTTCATTCAAGAAGTCAAGTCACTTGAAGAAAGAAAGTAAGAAGGAGAAGAATGAGCAAGCTCAAACTCAAACACATACACAAATGCAGCAATGGATGCAAGAGAAAGGGAAAGAAAGGTTATGAGAAGTGAAGGCAAATCCACTTCTCAAGTTCACTTACCACCTGAAATGTTAGAAAAGGAATGCAATGCAATGCAAAATGGGATGAGATGACATGATGAGAAACAAAACCAGAAGCACATACATGAGGCTAATGATGTTATGAGATGCTACAAACATGAGGCAGCACATGGAAATGATCATACAAGTTCATGAATGCAAATGAAGCAAGTTAAGAATCATGAACATATATGAAAAGTTATGAAATGTACATGACATACAACATGGCAACTACATGATGCAATGATCAAACATGCTTTCTATATGTCTTATGATGTCAAATGAATCACATGGAAGCATGGAATGTCATGGCAAGTCATGTTATGCAAGAGAATGCAAGATGGATGCATATGGAAGCCCAAATTAGGGTTTATGAACCAAACATCAAACAAAAATCAAAATCAGAAGCAAACCCTAAGATAAAAAAAAATTGAAAATGCCACACAAAGGATCCCTAATCCCATACTAAACCACTTCCCAAAGGAGGGGACTCAACTCCTAACCAAATTCAAGTTATGATTTTTACAAGTTTTTAGGGTTTTTAGGGTTTTTAAACAAAAGAAATGCCAAACAAATTGAAAATGAAAGATCAAATCATGCCAATTTAATCTTACAAACTTCATGCTAAACACAATGCAATGCAAAAAGAATCAATGTCCAACTCTTCATGAATAGGCAGAAATGATTTTTTGAACTATGGATCAAATTAATGCACAAGAATGATTTTAATTCAATGAAAAATTCTCAAAATGCATCAAGATCAAAAAAAGAAATTTGGTTTTAAGGTTGGACAATGTTTCTAAATGTCTTAGAACATTTCATGAATTTTTTGGTGATTTTTAAATACCTAAAAGTATTTTTAATAAATTAATTTTCATTAACCAATTAAAAATAATCTTTTAAATATTTTAAAATACTTTTTAAATGCTAAAAATAAAATTAAAAATATTTTTGTGTCTTAGAAATTAATAAAACTCTTGAGAAAAAGTTTCATAATTTTTAAGACATTTTTGCTATTTTAAATTAATTATGCAAATAAAATGAAAAGAAATGAATTAAAATAAAGAAAAAAGGAAAAGTAATCAGAAGGAAAGGCTGAGATGCATTCTGGGTTCAAAGGGTTTGACTGGGCGCGCATCTGGACGGCCCAGATTCAAACCTTCCTAATTCTAATTAATTAATTATTAATCCATAATTAAGTCTTAATGAAATGATCCAGGCCCTCCAATCACGCGCGGGAAACACAATCCATTGGCTCACATTCAAACCTGGTGCCCTAACCCTAATTAGCAGTTAATGACTTTCAGGCTGCCGGAGAAGACTTCCGGTCGTCTTCTCCGGCCAGCATCCTCCCTGAAAAATGCTAACTCTCACCCTAGCTCACTAAAACCTAATTTTCTTGCCCAGAAATCATCCCCACACATCATAGAACAAGAATCCACAGCCAAAACAAATTTATTTTACATAACAAAGCTGAATCGAAGCAAAAGGGGTTTAGGTCAAAAATTTTCAGGAACATCATACATGCTCAAAACTCAATGATTTTCGAAACCAAACATATCATCATGACCAGTGGAACATAGAGAACCAATTAAGAACTTAAAAACGAGTTCCTGGGAAAAATGTTCATGAAGCTCACCTGAACTGGAGCTTTGATCTCTGGCACCTTCTGGCTAGTTCTTTGGCTCAAACAGGTCCCAATGATCACCCTTTGAAGCTTTGGATACTTGGTTGGAGTTTAAACAGCCTCCTGATTGAGTTTGCAGAAGCTCTGACCAAGGGAGTGTGAAAATCGTGTTTGTGATATGGAGGGTCTTAGGCCAAAACAAAGGTTGGTTTCTGGTCCATGAAGCAAGGTGAGTTGATTGGTGAAACTTGTTTGGATGTTTGTGAGTTGAGCAGAGAGATTCGAATGGTTTTGCTCTTGGGAGTGAAAATGGAGAAGTGGTGTTCTTGTGTGTTTCTGGCTTGTTTCTTTGTTGGTTTAGGTTCAGTGTGACAAGGTGAGGATGATGGTGAGACTTGCTTGAATGCTTGTGAGGTGTGGAGGCAGATTCGAAGGAAAATGCAATGGGGTGAGTTTTTGTGTATGTGATCTTATGGCCTGCTTCAGCTTGGCTTCTTTTTATCTTTGGCTTGCAAATGGATAGCATAAAATAATCCCATAGGTCAGATGATTTGACCTGGCCTTTATTGATTGGTAAGTTTACTTTTGCCAAAAGTCCACTCTTTGTGTAAGGAAAGCATGGGCTTGGTTCTAGGCTAGTACAAGGCATGGGGATGCGCAGCAAAGGTGAGGGGAAGGGCTAGCAAGGTTCAGCATCCAATGTAGCAAGTGGTAGGAAGTGTGATCATGAGTTTTGCAACTTGTTTCAACTTTGGTTCACATGTGATTTCCTTGTCCAACAAGCCATAAACCATGAGAAACTTGGTTCAAATCTGATTTTTAAGAGTTGCATGATGCTTGTGTAATGGTTTGATGACAATTAGAAGTTACAATTTGCCTTGGTTCATGATTTTGCAAATTTTCCTTTTAGTGCATAACTTGAAAATTAGTGATTTTTGCCAACTTTGTCAAACCATAACTTTTGATCCAAAATGAATTAGGTCATGTTCTTGTACTTTTTGAAAAGGGAAAAATGTATTCTACAACTTTCATGACCAAAGTTTTTCCATTTGAAGCATTTTTGGATCAAAAAGCAAGGCTTGAAAAATGACCTAAAATGACATATTCTTGAAAAGTCAACTATGCCCTAAAAAGTCAACTTTGCAAAAACTTCAAATTCTTGAATTTTGTGAACTTCTAACTTCTTCCATGATCAAATAAAGACCAAATATACCCAAAATGATGAAGATCACCCCTTGGTTGGGTCATTGGGGGCCTCAGATGCCCTGATTTTGCACTGACTTGTCCAGAAAGTCAACCCTTGATCAGATGACTTCCCCATGGAATTTCTTCATGAAAATGGATATGCATACTCCCTATACCATATAAAGACCAATGGAAACAAGAATGACCAAAAAAATTGGAGTTATGGCCTCTGAAACCAAAACCCTAATTTTAGGTCAACTGTGCAGTCAAACTTGGCTTTGCATCCACACCAATCCCAGTTCTTGTGATTCTTTGGCATTTCTTGACTTTGAGAGGATGTAATATGAAATAAGAACACACATGGACCCCTTTGAAGTGATTGTTGACATTTGGAGTGGCTCAAGAGGCTCTTGGATTGCTCAGATCACAAACCCTAGGTGCAGATGACTTAGAAACTATGCAGTGAATCAAAAATGAGATATGAGGTGGTATGATTGTGTTTATGCATATGAAATGATCACAAGCCATGGTGTGAATGGGTGAGGGAAAATTTGGGGTGTTTACAGCTGCCCCTATTCAAACATGAGTTAGCTGTGCAGGTTGTAAGCAAAGGCTTAACAGGCAAACAAGATAACTTGTGGTTGAATACCAAAGACAGTCCAAAATTTGCACTCACAGAATGAAGAAGAAAAGGGATATAGATTGTAAAAGAAAATAAAGTATATTGTAAAGTATGGGCGACGGAGGACGACCGTCGAGCAGGGGACGACTGTTGGGTAAAGAACAATGACGGGGACGGCCGACATGCTGGGTAAGTGCTGAAAATAAAGCAATGACGGGGACGGCCGACATGCTGGGGATATAAGGTAAAGCCGAGACGGGGACGGCCGACTACCTGGGAAAAAGTAAGAAATTATGATGGGGACGGCCATCAAGGTAAAGCTGTAAAATTCTCTGGGATTAATGAAACATGACGGGGACGGCCATCAAGTTCATAAAGCAAAGTAAACAACGATGGGGACGGCCATCGGGCTAAAAGAAAAGGGACCACGACGGGGACGGCCATCGGGTTAACGAATAAATGAAATAAACAGATGGTGGGGTACGGCCATCAAAGGTGAAGGACGATCACCTAGCAGGGGACGGCTGCTCTGTCGGGGAATAAAAGAGTTATGATGGGGACGGCCACTAAAGGTGGAGGACGACCACCTGGCAGGGTACGGCTGCCGAAAATATCAACGATGGGGACGGCCATCGGATGAGCATGATGGAGGACGACCATCAAGAGGTGGAGGACGACCACCTAGCAGGGGACGGCTGCTCTCAAGGTTTATCATGACATAGGACGAATGCCAGATAACCAAAATCAACAATGGGGACGGCCATTGGATAAAATTGATGAAGGACGATCATCAAAAAGGTGGAGGACGACCACCTGGCAGGGTACGGCTGCCGAAAATATCAACGATGGGGACGGCCATCGGATGAGCATGATGGAGGACGACCATCAAGAGGTGGAGGACGACCACCTAGCAGGGGACGGCTGCTCTCAGGGTTTATCATAACACAGGACGAGTGTCAGATAAAAAGAAAATTTGCTTTGGCGATCTACTGGGGAATAGTAAACACGGACGAGCGTTTACATCCAAGAAACAAAAGGTATAAGTATTTGGTATTGTGTAGATTAAAGATGCGGACGAGCATCCTTAAGACTACGATACGGACGAGCATCGGGTAGAAACAAATACTGACGCGTGTTCAAAGATGATGATACGGACGAGTATCAACTGGTTAACAGAGAACACGGACGAGTGTTGAATCTGAGGGGACTCTTCTGGGGAATGATAGACACGGGCGAGTATCTATATTCAAGAAGACAAAAGTGTTTGACACAGTGTATGGATTAAAGATGCGGACGAGCATCCTTAAGGCTATGATACGGACGAGTATCATGTAGAAACAAACGCTTGACACATGTTCAGAGATGATGGTACGGACGAGTACCATCCGGTTAACAAAGAGCACGGACGAGCGTCGAATCTGTGGGGATATGAATGGTATATACAAGATACGGGCGAGTATCTGTATGAGTGTAACATGAGTAGTGAGTATAAGTATATAGATGTGTGTTTATCTGCTTGGGAGGGTGACACAGACGAGTGTCAAGAGAGAAAAGTATAATATGAACAAATATTTGATATACAATGTGTAGGTGACTGCGCTGGGGATACGACACGGACGGATGCCAAGAAAGTGTATATAAGTATATGTGGGTGCAAAGAGGATGTCTTTGGCTTTCTGCTGGTGATTTGACACGGACGGGCGTCAGGAAGTATCTGTAATATGGGTGATTTTGTTGGTAAGGAGTGTTTAGGCGACTTTACTGGGGAAAGATGGCACGGTCGGGTGTCAAAATGAATATATACTGGTGTTTGTGGATGTGAGGCAGCTGCTTTTGCTGGGGGGATTCTGGCGGGGATTTTTCTGTACGTTGATGAATTGTCATTATTCACAAGTGCTGATTCAAAACATGGCTTATGATTATGCTATGTGTTGGATTTTTGCCGTAATGCTCCGTATTAGACGGAATGCTACGCTTTGTGTGTAAATATGATGCGAATGCTATGATTGCAAAGATACCAAACCGGGATCCGGGTCCCGTTGCCGCAAAGATCTTCGATCGATCTGTTTGAAGTAGACATCCCAGCTGGGGGTGAGATCATTTGTAGATCTGATGATATGATATCTGCTTGGAGATATGGGTCCTTGATAGACCTATCCTTATAAATGAGAGACCCAGCTGGGGTTTGTAGAAGCTTTCTTCACTCTGTTGTGAGTTCTTATGCGTTGCTTTTTTGGATAGAGGCTGGGACTCTGTGGGGGGATGGTTCCCTGACTTTTGTGCTCCGGCTGAGGATAAAAAGGCAACTCAGCTGGGGAGAAAAAAAAGATCACTGAGAAACCTCCCTAAGGATTCTGTTGAAGAGGATCCTTGACTCAGCCGGGGATATGGGCATCTCTTGTGATACCTGCCCATTCTGATGGGGATAAGTAATAAGTGGCAACCTCAGCTGGGGAGAGAGCACTTCGGGTGCTAAAATTGAGTGTTGATTTGCCAGCTTGTTGGGATGAAGCTTATATGCCCCAAGTTGCGTTCTGGATACCTGCAATCCTGAAAAAGATAGAGAAACGCACAAGATAATCCCGAGGTATCCTCTACTGGATTCTGTCATAGGAGTTAGGCACTTCTGAGAGTAAGTATATTTACTGCAAGCATGTTTTTATTTGAAGATAGACATCGGTATTCTTATGCAATCAGTTTCTTCTTTTAAGACATCAGACATTTTTGCAAATAAAATGAAAATGTACGAGACGAGACATGACTGAAAATCTGATTTATTAATTCGTATGCCCTGAATCGGCGAAATACAGTCAAAGAAACAAACTCCTCGAAATGAGGAAATTGTTACAAATTGAGAAACAAAATGCTGGCAGTGTTGACGACGCTTTAAGGAGCTTCCTCTTCACTATGACCCGTATGACCTTTGACGTTCTTCTCATCTTGCTTTTGAAGAATGTTGATTCTGATTGAAGCTTGATCCTTTTGAAGCTTACCAAGTTGTAGGTGATACAGACGGATTCAGAATGCAGTTGTTCGCTTATTCCCTTATTTTGCATGGATCGCCCTTTCGGGTTTTCAATCCATCGAGATACCCATTTTTGCCTGAGCTGTCCAATGCGGCTTTTCAACTCAGCGGGTGTACATCTTTTATTCATTTTCCCTTACTTTTTCCCGAGTCTTTTATTCTGTTTTTGACTCGCCGGGATGCCCTATTTTTGCCTGGACTTACATTCTGTTTTTATGTCCAGCGGGTCATTTATGCGAAGTATTTTTTAACTGCATCTGAATTCACAGGGGACGGGAAGTCTTCACCATCCATGGTACTGAGCATCAGTGCTCCACCAGAGAAGACTTTCTTTACCACGAATGGTCCTTCATAGTTTGGAGTCCACTTGCCCCTGTGGTCTGTATGAGGAGGGAGGATTCTCTTTAGCACAAGATCTCCTACTTGGTACTCTCGGTGCCTGACTTTCTGATCGAAGGCTTTCTTCATTCTTTTCTGATACAACTGTCCATGACAAATTGCAGCCAATCTTTTCTCTTCGATCAGACTCAGTTGTTCGTATCGGGCCCGAACCCATTCTGCTTCACTCAGTTTAACATCCATCAGTACCCGTAGGGAGGGTAATTCAACTTCGACAGGTAGGACTGCTTCCATACCATACACCAGTTGATACGGTGTTGCCCCGGTGGATGTTCTGATTGACGTGCGGTACCCATGCAAGGCAAACGGTAGCATTTCATGCCAGTCTTTGTAAGTGACTACCATCTTCTACACAATCTTCTTGATATTTTTATTTGCTGCCTCAACAGCGCCATTCATCTTTGGCCTGTAAGGAGAAGAATTGTGATGTTGGATCTTGAAGTCCCGGCACAGCTCTGCCATCATTTTGTTGTTCAAGTTGGAACCATTATCAGTAATGATTCGCTCGGGAACTCCATATCGACAGATGATATCTCTCTTCAGAAATCTGGCTACCACTTGTCTTGTAACATTGGCATAGGAAGCTGCTTCGACCCACTTGGTGAAATAATCAATGGCAACCAGGATGAATCTGTGGCCATTCGAAGCAGTTGGCTCGATCTTGCCAATCATATCAATGCCCCACATGGCAAAGGGCCAGGGTGAAGACATCACATTCAGAGGATTGGGAGGCACATGCACCTTATCCGCATAAATCTGGCATTTATGGCATTTTCTGGCATAGGCACAACAGTCTGCATCCATTGTGATCCAGTAATAACCTGATCTTAACAATTTCTTAGCCATGGCATGCCCTCCAGCATGGGTACCAAAGGATCCTTCGTGCACTTCGTGCATCAACAAGTCTGCTTCTGTCTTATCAACACATCTGAGGAGTACCATATCAAAGTTCCTCTTGTATAAAGACCCATCAGTGTTCAGAAAGAAACTTCCAGCAAGCCTTCTTAAAGTCTTCTTATCATTGGAAGATGCCCCAGGTGGATATGTTTGATCCTCTAAGAAGCGCTTAATGTCATGGAACCAAGGCTTATCATCTTTAACAATATCTGTTGCGAACACAAATGCTGGTTTATCAAGTCTGGACACTGAGATCTGCGGTACAGAGTTGGCAGCCTGAACTTTGATCATGGACGAAATGGTAGCTAGAGCATCTGCAAACTGATTCTCGTCCCGAGGGATATACTCAAGCTTGACAGTTGTGAAGAAAGTCAGTAACCTCCTTGTATAATCCCTGTAAGGTATCAGATGATCCTGATGGGTGTACCATTTGCCGTTGGTCTGATTAATTACCAAAGCTGAATCTCCGAATACGGTCAATGTCTTGATCCTGAAGTCAATGGCCTCCTCAAGACCCATAATGCAAGCTTCGTATTCAGCTTCGTTGTTAGTGCAGTTGAAAGTGAGTTTTGCCGAGAAAGGCATGTGAACTCCCTTAGGTGTAATGAGTACTGCACCAACGCCACGACCATTCATGTTAACAGCCCCATCAAACATCATAGTCCATTCTTCTTCCGGGTCAGGCCCTTCAGTGTGAATAGGCTCTTCATGATCTTTTGCTTTTATGAACATGATGTCTTCATCAGGGAAGTCAAATCTCATAGGCTGGTAATCATCAATGGGTTGCTCAGCAAGATATTCAGACAATACACTGCCATTGATGGCTTTCTGAGATGTGTATTGGATGTCATATTCAGTGAGGATCATTTGCCATCTTGCAACCCGTCCGGTAAGAGCTGGCTTCTCGAAAATGTACTTGACTGGGTCCATTTTTGATATCAACAAAGTAGTGTGGGTCAACATATATTGTCTTAGTCGGCGAGCAGCCCACGCTAAAGCACAGCAAGTTTTCTCGAGCAGTGAATAGCGTTGTTCACAGTCGGTAAACTTTTTGCTTAGGTAGTATATTGCATACTCTTTTCGACCAGACTCGTCATGCTGGCCCAACACACACCCCATCGACTCTTCTAATACTGTCAAGTACATTATCAGAGGTCTTCCTTCAACTGGAGGCATAAGGATTGGGGGTTCTTGCAGATATTCTTTGATCTTGTCAAAAGCCTTTTGGCAGTCTTCGTTCCACCTGACCGTCTGTTCCTTTCTTAACAATTTGAACAAGGGTTCACAGGTCGCCGTAAGGTGAGATATGAACCTTGAGATGTAGTTCAATCGACCTAAGAACCCTCGAACTTCCTTTTCTGTCTTCGGTGCAGGCATCTCTTGGATGGCTTTGACTTTGTCAGGGTCAACTTCAATCCCCTTCTCGCTTACAATAAAGCCCAGCAGCTTACCAGATCTCACCCCGAATGTGCATTTGTTGGGGTTTAACTTCAGTTGGTACTTCCTCAGACGCTTGAACAGTTTCAGCAGATTTACCAGATGATCTTCTTCTGTAAGGGACTTGGCAATCATGTCATCCACATAACATTCTATTTCTTTATGGATCATGTCGTGGAATAATGTCACCATAGCCCGTTGATATGTTGCACCGGCGTTCTTGAGCCCAAATGGCATTACTTTGTAGCAGAACGTGCCCCAGGGTGTGATGAAGGTTGTCTTCTCCATGTCTTCAGGTGACATTTTGATCTGATTATATCCTAAAAATCCGTCCATGAAGGAGAATACCGAGAACTGAGCCGTGTTATCCACCAATACATCAATGTGAGGTAAAGGGAAATCATCTTTCGGGCTAGCTCTGTTCAGATCCCGGTAGTCAACACACATCCTTACTTTGCCGTCTTTCTTAGGCACAGGTACAATATTAGCAACCCACGGCGGATAACTAGTTACAGCAAGGAACCCGGCGTCCCATTGCTTTTGCACCTCTTCCTTGATTTTCATTGCCATGTCCGGACGAGTACGGCGCAGCTTCTGTTTAACTAGCGGGCATTCTTCTCTCAAAGGCAGCTTGTGTACGACAATGTCGGTATCCAACCCTGGCATATCTTGGTAAGACCAAGCAAACACGTCCACATACTCTTGAAGAAGGTCAATCAGTTGTCTCTTCACTGAGTCTTGTAAGCAGGCCCCGATTTTAACCTCTTTCACGTCTTCATCTGTACCAAGATTGATCACTTCAACTTCCTCCTGGTGAGGAGTAATAACCTTTTCCTCTTGTCTCAACAACCTGGCTAGCTCTTCAGGAAGCTCATATTCTTCTTCAACCCCTTCATCAGCTTGATTGATTGGATTGTCAAAGTCATACGAAGTCATAGCCGTGCTGTTGTTGGTGCTGTCAGGAAGGCACTCTCTGCAAGGGTTCAGTTTGTTCATTTTAGTGACTTGATTTTAATCTTGTTTTAGAAAAAGTGAAATAAAGTTATCATTTTGAAAACACTGCCATTTATTTTTTGTACAAAAAGAAAAATGGAAAAACAGTGAACGGAAAAGAAAAGACTCATTTGCAAAAAGATGTCTGATATTTCATTGATTAATCTTGTTTGCACAAAAAGTACAGATGGCCCGATTACAAAATGAGTCTTGTCATCTTGGGCAAGATGCAAGACTTTGATGCATGCTATAAAAATACAGGAAATAATAATTACTCTGCATGAGTAACTCTTATAATTTCCTGGGAAGACCAGTTTGAGATACTGCTCCCCGGGATCTTTGGACGAATCCAGCTTTCCAGGTTGCGTTCTTCTTCCAGCTCGTCTTCCAAACAGTTGACAGCATCAGGGGTAAGCATCCCCCACTCACAAAATTGGGCTCTTTCGCGGCCGCTGCTTGATCTTGTTGAGTTGGTTTGTAACCCAACCCAAATCTGTCCTCTTTCTTCTCCACCGATAGCAGTTTGCCCCAGCCTTGGGCGTTTCCTCCCTCAACAACCTTTCGGGCCTGTTGGTATGATGATATTGAAGTACCAGGCACAGCAGATGTTTCATTCACATTCAAGGCTTCGAATCCTTGGCTCATTGTTCCGTGGATCTCCCCATCCATCTCAATATACTTATAGGTGGCCAGGTGGCTGACAAAAATATCCTCTTCTCCACAGATTGTCACGATTTGACCCTCCCACTCATATTTTAACTTCTGGTGAAGGGTAGAGGTCACGGCGCCAGCGGCGTGAATCCATGGCCTACCCAATAGACAGCTGTAGGCGGGCTGTATATCCATCACGTAGAAGGTCGTTTTGAAGGTCTGCGGGCCAATCGTTATGGGCAACTCAATTTCTCCCAGAACCGATCTCTTTGAACCATCAAAGGCTCTCACCACCAGGTTGCTGGGCCTCAATGCCAATCCATCGTATTCTAGCTTCACCAGGGCCTTCTTAGGTAAGACATTGAGGGATGACCCCGTGTCCACCAGCACATGGGAAAGGACAGCACCATTACATTCCATGGTTATGTGCAAGGCTTTGTTATGGTTGCGGCCTTCCGTAGTCAAATCAGTATTGGTGAACCCTAGTCCGTGACTAGCATTAACATTTCCAACCACAGCTTCCAGCTGATTGACAGTGATCTCTTCAGGCACGTAAGCTGCGTGCAAGACTTTGAGTAGTGCATTCCGGTGGGCTTCGGAGCACATAAGCAATGATAGGATTGAGATCTTGGAAGGCGTCTGATGAAGCTGATCCACTACTTTATAATCACTCTTCTTGATGATTCGCATGAACTCATCAACCTCTTGATCAAAGGGTGTTTTCAAGGCTTCTTTAACAGTCTGCTCTTCCTGCACCAAGCTTTTTCCTTTTGCCTTAGCAGCAGCTTCTGCTTCGGCAGTGGGTCTCTGAATTTGTGGGGCGAAAAGACGTCCGCTTCGAGTGAAGCCTCCGCCTCCTCCCACATTGTCAATTTGTGGTGCAGGGGTTGATGATTCAAAAGTGATTTTGTGTCCTTCACAGTACAGGTCAGAGCCGTAATGCCACGGGATGGCATTGTTGCTTTCATAAGGTACTGGTCCAGGCACCGTGATAGTGACTGGACTGACTGCAGCTGCGGAAGGAATTGTGATAGTCTGTGGATCATAATAGATTGTAACTGGTGCTCTGATGGGAGCAGCACCTTCTGAATTGTAGGCAGAGTTGTTTTCAGGATCATAAAATATTGTGACAGTTGAGACATCTTCATGATTTGTTGCTGGTGTTGTAGGAGACGTTGGTGGAAGGATGGATGTTGTTGTTGTAGGAGTTTCAAAATGGAGTGGTGCTGGAGTTGTAGAAGAAAAATTTATTGATAACTGATCAGTTGAGATAATAGATGAAGTACTTGTTGATGAAGCCGAAGAATTGTCAGGAACAATGGTTGTTGCAGTTGTAGGAGGTTCTGGAGTTGTTGCTAATGAGATTGCTGGATTTGTAGGAAATGATGTGGTGATCTGAAGTTGGCCACTCTGAATGAGACCGTCTATGCCATTCCTCAGGTTATCGCACCCATTGACTGAGATATTGCAGTAAGCACACCCCAACTCACACCCCGGGAACATTTGACATTCGAGGAGTTGAGCCTTAATTTCCACCAACGGTGTCCGGATCTGACCCACACTGGTTATTAAATAAGACGGCTTGTCTTCTTCAATATCATTAATTCTGGGACCCCCGTGGTTTGGCATAGGATTTTTGTTGACATTAGGTGGTGGTGCGAAATTCAGAGCTTTTGAGTCTACCAGGTCTTGTACCTTCATGTGCAAGGCTCTGCACTTTTCTGTACTGTGGCCAGGTGCATTTGAATGAAAAGCACATCTGGCGTTGGAGTCATAATTCCTGGGTAGACTGTTGGGATCTGGAGGTGCCAACGTCCTTAGCTCAACTAGGTTGAGTTTCAGGAGTTGTGGCAGCAATGTAGCATATGGCATAGGGATCAGATCGATTACCCTGTTGGCTTGAGAAGGCCTCTGTTGGAATGGCCTTTGCTGATTATTGTTGTTGGTGTTGCTGTTGTTGTAATTTCTCGGAGGATACTGATTCTGTTGGTGGTACTGAGGTTGTTGTTGATAGCTTTGTTGCGGAGGTTGATAAACTGGTGGAGGATGAGCTGGAGCGGGAATGGTGACTGCTGCCACTGACCTGTGAACATATTGGGGCCTGCCCCTGTTGGTGTGGATGGCATTGGTTTCGCCAGTTCTTCTTGGGCCTGCAAAAGGCTTTCTTGTACTACTGGACGAGCTTGCACCGTTGTCTGAGATCTTACCCATTTTTAACAGGCTCTCAATTCTCTCCCCGGCTATGACTACATCTGCAAAGCTAGTGGAAGAGAAAGCAGCCAACCTGTCAATATATGTCCCCTGAAGGGTGTTCATGAACATATCCGCCATTTCCCTTTCAGACATAGGTGGCTGAACAGCAGCAGCCAATTGCCTCCATCTCTGGGCATATTCTCGGAAACTTTCCCTTGACGACTGTGACATTCCCATTAGGAGGGTCCTGTTGGGTGCCATATCTAAGTTGTATTGATACTGTCTGATGAAGGCCTCTGCCAGGTCCTTCCAGCATCTAATAGTTGCCCTTGTCAAGTGAGAGTACCATTCTCTTGACGCTCCAGTCAAGCTGTCTTCGAAATAGAACATCCAGAGCTTCTCATCCATAGTATAGGCCTTCAGCCTTCCCAGAAATGATTGCAAGTGAGTCCGGGGGCATGAAGTCCCGTTGTATTTTTCAAAACAAGGAGGCTTGAACTTATGGGGAATCCTGACCCCGTCTACCAAGCCCATGTCCATGACATCGAAACCCAAAGAGTTTTGAGACTCTAAGGACCTCAATTTCTCAGCTATCTCATCCAACCTTCTATCATAAGCTTCCTCCCCAGCACCCATTACTGTGAACTGATCCTCCTGGGGGTCTTCTTGAAGTACCCTGGCTGCAGTGGCAGTCCCTTGAACATTTGCAGGGATGTTGACCTCAGGATGGAGGTGGGGGCCAAATACAGGGGGGTTAACATGAGGTTGGACCCTTTCGTTGTTGCTGGTGCCGGCAGTCCCTATATGTGGATCTTCTTGGTTTTGCCTTTCCACCATGGCCCTCAATCTTTCCTGGCTCTGAGCCATGTTGTTCATCACTTCCATAAACTGAGTCATTTGATTCCTCATTTCTAGTCTTTCGTTTGCCATTTGATTTATGACCTCAGTAAGGTCCTGCTGCATCTGATCCATTTGAATACCCGGAAGATTGTTACGGGTCGGATAGCGGTGCGGACGGTTGAGGGGAAATACTCGGCGCCGAGCAATAGTTCCTGAACATCACAACAGAGTTAGTGGCAATAAATCAAAAACCTACAAAACAAACAAAAGGGTTAGCATGCAATGCAATATGCTTATTTGTTTTCAAGGTATCCGGCTCGGCATTCAGTTTTGACCCTTCCAGACCCTTGAAGATGCTGTTGATGTTGCTTTTGAAGTAAACTCGGACGGAACAAACTAATACATATATTACAAAAGTAAAATGGTACATAGTTTGCTTACAAATACAAGCCCTCTGAGGGGTCAAAATACATTACAGGAAAACAAAAGTACATGGAATGAAAGCAACAACAAACAAAGGGTCAAACACCAAGACCAAACTCATCCTCACGAACTTCCTTGAGAAGTGCTTCGGTCACAGGATCAGCCGGACGCTCCGTGAGATTCCTGATGAGGAGATTCCGGGTCGTAACAGCTGCTGTTAGCTTCTTGTGCTGACTTTGGTCCTTCGACCTCTTCACTCCAGCTTTGATCTTCAGTTCTGATATCTCCCTCTGGGCTGCTGCCAGGGCTTCTTGCTGTTCTTTTGCACTAGCTTCCAGTTGCTCCATCTTGTCTTGAACTCTCTTGTCTTCTAGAGTCCGAGCCTCGGTGATCCTGACCCACCGAGCTTGACTCTCTTTCAGATACAAGTCTGTCCTTGCTTTCTGGAACTGGGCTTCTTTGTAAGCATTATTCAGAATTTGTTCTCCAGCTTTAGACTTTTTGATATAATCCCCAGACTTCTCAATCTTAACCAGATGCTCCACTCTCAACTTCTCCAATCTCTCAACCTCCCTCATACCATCACTCCTCTCCCGGAGGGTCTTCTGCAAAGCTTGAGTTAACTTCTGATTTCTTTCCTTCAAGCTCTCAAACTCCTCCAAACTGATAGTGGCAGGGGGTGGTGCTGAAGATGACTCAGGCATGTCTTCTATAGTAAAGGGCATCCCAGAGAATTGAGCCCTGGCACGGGACCATTCATAATATTGTGCTGAAGCCACATTGCTGCAATTCCCCAAAATGGTTATTCCCTTGGTTTGAACATTATCCCAGGCCCAGGCTGCTTGCCTAACAGTAGCCAGATTAATCTTGTTCTCGCAATAAAGGGTTTCAACCAAGTCCTGTGCCTTAGGAGTGTGGACCAGTGCATAGCCCAGTTGCCTTCTGAACAGCAGAGGGTTGTAATTAATACTACCCTTAACTCCTATTAGGGGCACATTGGGAAAATGCCCACAGCTGGTGATGATATCCCTGCCCTTGGTGCTCTGAGTGCACCATCTGATATCAGCTGAAGTTAAAGCAGTGAGTCTCTTAGCCCAGTTGCTCTGCTGATGAGGGTTCAAAAATGCATCTGTCCTGGGTAGATGCCTGAGAAGCCAAGTGTGGAACAATGGAGCACAACACCTCACTAATCTTCCCCTCTGCTTTTCATTCCTCTGATGCACTGAGTAGTAGAGGTCCCCCAATAAAGTGGGCACTGGGTTCTTCAAGATGAACAGATGGATTGCATTCTTGCTAATGAATCGAGGCTCATCTGCAAACAATACAATTCCATATATGCTCAAAGCCAATAAGGCACAGACAGCCTTCCACTCCCCTAAAGAGGCTTTCAGGGTAGCTTGAGAGATCAAGAAGTCCAGATGAAAGCCAGGGATTCCAGCTTTAGAAGTCATATGCTGCTCAATCAGGACAGGTTCCAGATGCAGAGCCTTTGCTACTTCTCCATTACCAGGAAAGACCATCTCAGGGTTGAAAGGGATTCCACCCCTGATAGGCAGACCAACCAATGATGAGTATTCTTCCAATAAAGGGCCCAACTGAAAGTCTTGGAAAGTGAAACACCTCAGTGGGGGATCATAAAACTGAATGCAAGTGTGAATCAGGCTTCTCTGTGAGGGGTCCAGATCCATGACCATATCACGTATATCCCCATAGTGTTCCCTGAACAATGGTATGTGATCTGGAGTGATCAGGGTCTGAATCCTCCTGATGTCAGATAACTCTGGCTGGAAGAAGTGATAGGTGATGTTGCTCTTTTTAGGAGCCATGATGCTGAAGATGAGTGGTGACAGGTGCTGATGATAACACTGAAGAATGAGCCACTGGTTGGCTGGAGTAGATAACTGAAGCAGGTAGCTAATAGCTGAAGCAGATGCTGATGAAGATAAGTCTATACTGATGATGGGGTCAAAACCAAAACCAAAGATGAAAGTGGATACCCTGAAACACAAATAAGCAAATGTCAATATGATGCAATGTTTATGTATGCCAATGATATGCAAGGGTCTGTGACTGAGCTGGATCTGATCAAAATGCTCTGATATAGGTCCAAGTATGTTCGAGAATTCCAGATGGAGGTCTATAAATCCAGTAACCAAGGTGGGGGACTCAAATAAAGAGCCACATGTCCAGGGTTTTTAGAATCACAAGAACTGTTCCAACATGGAGTATTCTTAATCAAGTCAAAGTAACAGGGTATTCTGAGGTTAAGGTACCTACAAACCTGTAAACAGCCCAACCCCCTCACAGGTGGTGTTCTAAAACAAGGATCCTTAGACTTGGATCTTTTATGAGAAGTGTAAACACTTCTAACCCGGAGGTACAGTGTTTACAATAACCATAAAAGTTCCTCCTCTAATTCACCTCAGTTTCTGAAGGTCAATACTAAAAGGTCATCCAGACTTAGCAGGCTTCCCAGATAGCCCTAGCATTGCAGGAAATCTGCAATACAGAGTTCTCAAGAAGAAACCCATATCTGAACCGTGTTTCATATTCCCGAACCAGACCGAGATGGAATGGGAAAGAATATGATTCATTCTAGCCTATGTGTCACTCAGGTCCCAGGTATAGGACCTTAACTCTCAATAGAACCCCACCCACCAAGGTAAAACCAGATCCAGCCAGCAACACAGTATGACAATATGATAATATATGCATAAAGCTATAAAGAAAGCAATAAACAAAACTGTACAAAATAAATACAAATACACAAACACAAATAAGCACATAACACCCCAGTAAACACAAATCAAACAAGCGCTAGGAGGAACCCACAAAAAGAACCAGAAGCCCTGGCTGCAGAATAAGGTTCCCCAGCAGAGTCGCCAAGCTGTCGCTCCCGATAAATGAAGCTAAGTCCAAATAAAGGTACAGACGCGAACGGTCGGAGAAAGGGACAATGAGAACACACAGCCGTGAACTCACTGGAGATGAATAGAGTCGCCAGCTAGGCATTTTTATCCCGGAGGAAAGGCAATGCTGCATAGACCTAGAAAAAGATGGATAAGACGGTTGCGAACCAGAGAGACTGAGAAAGGGGGTTGGTTACAACCTGGGAAGGTATTAGCACCCAGATTGTCCGTCGTACTCGACGGGATCCACGCTTAAAAGATTTGTGTTTTAAAGGGGTAGTGTCAGTGCAATCTGTGTATAAAATAGCTGGGAAAGAATGTACAGGTGTCAGTGTAAAAGAAGTGAAGTGTAATATGTATAGTGTCAGTGTAGGGACAAAGGAGGAGATGCTTAAGATCATGAGGCTAAAAGAATGAAGCTGGAAAGAGGGGGAATATACAGAGACTTTTGTTCGATAACTGTTAAGTTATGCCTACGTATCCTCTCGTGCAATGAGGAAGTCAGAACACCGTAGTTCGACCCAATGAGACTGAAAGATGAATTGACTTGTGAACTGCTTACTTGCCTATGCTCAAGTGTATGACCTGCCTGGCTCAGGTGCAAACTGTCTTGCATTAGACGGAAGAAGCGAGCTCTCGTTTGTGAGTGAATGAGATGAGAAAAGAATCCCGGAGGAGACGATTATTGTTTGTTTTTGTGTTTTCAGTCTTTTATTGTTTTTGGATTTTGTCATAAGTTAATGAGCTTAAGTCTAAACCAATGGATTTAGTAAACTCATCACATCTTCCCTCTGATTAGGGGTAATGAGAATACCTTAAGTGTGAAGTCAGCTTCTCACACTTAAACACCTTTAGTGTAGGATTAAGATCATTAACCTACTTGTGATTAATTAGATGTTTTTGTTGTTTTTGTTTAGTGTTGAGTAATGAGATTAAGCCATAATCAAAGATTAAACAGACTCATTACACCATCCTAATAGAAGGATAATAGATGAGAATGTTTAAGCTGAGGAAAGCTCCTCAACTTAATCCATGATTAGGGATTAAACTCATGACAAAACAAGCCTTTGATTAAGTGGATTTTACTTAATGATATGATGATGAAGTGGATTTTATGATTTGTAAGACAACTTGAGGGGGACTTGTCCATTAACACTAGGGTTAGTCCTTCTTAACCATTTAAGGAAGAATTAGAACCCTAATGCAAGGCCCAAGTTACAAGTGTAATGCCTTGATACTTATTAAGTGAATTGATTAAGAGATTTAAACACATTAAGGGTTTAACACTTAGGATTAAACTTATACACCCCATCCTAAGAGAAGGATGCAGGCATAAGCTTAACCACAAAGCCTTAAAACCTTTAGGGTTTAGTCCCTGATTATGAGATGAGAAGAGATGACTCAAAAGAGACACAAAGGTAAAACTATGAGGGGGGACTAATCAAAACCCTAATCATTGTCATGCTTGGTTGTTCCTAAGGTTTGTGAGGTTTTCAAGAGAAGTCTTCAATGGAGCCACCAGGAAGCAGATGAAAGGATCAAGAGAAGCAAAGCAACTTGCTTCATTCAAGAAGTCAAGTCACTTGAAGAAAGAAAGTAAGAAGGAGAAGAATGAGCAAGCTCAAACTCAAACACATACACAAATGCAGCAATGGATGCAAGAGAAAGGGAAAGAAAGGTTATGAGAAGTGAAGGCAAATCCACTTCTCAAGTTCACTTACCACCTGAAATGTTAGAAAAGGAATGCAATGCAATGCAAAATGGGATGAGATGACATGATGAGAAACAAAACCAGAAGCACATACATGAGGCTAATGATCTTATGAGATGCTACAAACATGAGGCAGCACATGGAAATGATCATACAAGTTCATGAATGCAAATGAAGCAAGTTAAGAATCATGAACATATATGAAAAGTTATGAAATGTACATGACATACAACATGGAAACTACATGATGCAATGATCAAACATGCTTTCTATATGTCTTATGATGTCAAATGAATCACATGGAAGCATGGAATGTCATGGCAAGTCATGTTATGCAAGAGAATGCAAGATGGATGCATATGGAAGCCCAAATTAGGGTTTATGAACCAAACATCAAACAAAAATCAAAATCAGAAGCAAACCCTAAGATAAAAAAAATTGAAAATGCCACACAAAGGATCCCTAATCCCATACTAAACCACTGCCCAAAGGAGGGGACTCAACTCCTAACCAAATTCAAGTTATGATTTTTACAAGTTTTTAGGGTTTTTAGGGTTTTTAAACAAAAGAAATGCCAAACAAATTGAAAATGAAAGATCAAATCATGCCAATTTAATCTTACAAACTTCATGCTAAACACAATGCAATGCAAAAAGAATCAATGTCCAACTCTTCATGAATAGGCAGAAATGATTTTTTGAACTATGGATCAAATTAATGCACAAGAATGATTTTAATTCAATGAAAAATTCTCAAAATGCATCAAGATCAAAAAAAGAAATTTGGTTTGAAGGTTGGACAATGTTTCTAAATGTCTTAGAACATTTCATGAATTTTTTGGTGATTTTTAAATACCTAAAAGTATTTTTAATAAATTAATTTTCATTAACCAATTAAAAATAATCTTTTAAATATTTTAAAATACTTTTTAAATGCTAAAAATAAAATTAAAAATATTTTTGTGTCTTAGAAATTAATAAAACTCTTGAGAAAAAGTTTCATAATTTTTAAGACATTTTTGCTATTTTAAATTAATTATGCAAATAAAATGAAAAGAAATGAATTAAAATAAAGAAAAAAGGAAAAGTAATCAGAAGGAAAGGCTGAGATGCATTCTGGGTTCAAAGGGTTTGACTGGGCGCGCATCTGGACGGCCCAGATTCAAACCTTCCTAATTCTAATTAATTAATTATTAATCCATAATTAAGTCTTAATGAAATGATCCAGGCCCTCCAATCACGCGCGGGAAACACAATCCATTGGCTCACATTCAAACCTGGTGCCCTAACCCTAATTAGCAGTTAATGACTTTCAGGCTGCCGGAGAAGACTTCCGGTCGTCTTCTCCGTCCAGCATCCTCCCTGAAAAATGCTAACTCTCACCCTAGCTCACTAAAACCTAATTTTCTTGCCCAGAAATCATCCCCACACATCATAGAACAAGAATCCACAGCCAAAACAAATTTATTTTACATAACAAAGCTGAATCGAAGCAAAAGGGGTTTAGGTCAAAAATTTTCAGGAACATCATACATGCTTAAAACTCAATGATTTTCGAAACCAAACATATCATCATGACCAGTGGAACATAGAGAACCAATTAAGAACTTAAAAACGAGTTCCTGGGAAAAATGTTCATGAAGCTCACCTGAACTGGAGCTTTGATCTCTGGCACCTTCTGGCTAGTTCTTTGGCTCAAACAGGTCCCAATGATCACCCTTTGAAGCTTTGGATACTTGGTTGGAGTTTAAACAGCCTCCTGATTGAGTTTGCAGAAGCTCTGACCAAGGGAGTGTGAAAATCGTGTTTGTGATATGGAGGGTCTTAGGCCAAAACAAAGGTTGGTTTCTGGTCCATGAAGCAAGGTGAGTTGATTGGTGAAACTTGTTTGGATGTTTGTGAGTTGAGCAGAGAGATTCGAATGGTTTTGCTCTTGGGAGTGAAAATGGAGAAGTGGTGTTCTTGTGTGTTTCTGGCTTGTTTCTTTGTTGGTTTAGGTTCAGTGTGACAAGGTGAGGATGATGGTGAGACTTGCTTGAATGCTTGTGAGGTGTGGAGGCAGATTCGAAGGAAAATGCAATGGGGTGAGTTTTTGTGTATGTGATCTTATGGCCTGCTTCAGCTTGGCTTCTTTTTATCTTTGGCTTGCAAATGGATAGCATAAAATAATCCCATAGGTCAGATGATTTGACCTGGCCTTTATTGATTGGTAAGTTTACTTTTGCCAAAAGTCCACTCTTTGTGTAAGGAAAGCATGGGCTTGGTTCTAGGCTAGTACAAGGCATGGGGCTGCGCAGCAAAGGTGAGGGGAAGGGCTAGCAAGGTTCAGCATCCAATGTAGCAAGTGGTAGGAAGTGTGATCATGAGTTTTGCAACTTGTTTCAACTTTGGTTCACATGTGATTTCCTTGTCCAACAAGCCATAAACCATGAGAAACTTGGTTCAAATCTGATTTTTAAGAGTTGCATGATGCTTGTGTAATGGTTTGATGACAATTAGAAGTTACAATTTGCCTTGGTTCATGATTTTGCAAATTTTCCTTTTAGTGCATAACTTGAAAATTAGTGATTTTTGCCAACTTTGTCAAACCATAACTTTTGATCCAAAATGAATTAGGTCATGTTCTTGTACTTTTTGAAAAGGGAAAAATGTATTCTACAACTTTCATGACCAAAGTTTTTCCATTTGAAGCATTTTTGGATCAAAAAGCAAGGCTTGAAAAATGACCTAAAATGACATATTCTTGAAAAGTCAACTATGCCCTAAAAAGTCAACTTTGCAAAAACTTCAAATTCTTGAATTTTGTGAACTTCTAACTTCTTCCATGATCAAATAAAGACCAAATATACCCAAAATGATGAAGATCACCCCTTGGTTGGGTCATTGGGGGCCTCAGATGCCCTGATTTTGCACTGACTTGTCCAGAAAGTCAACCCTTGATCAGATGACTTCCCCATGGAATTTATTCATGAAAATGGATATGCATACTCCCTATACCATATAAAGACCAATGGAAACAAGAATGACCAAAAAAATTGGAGTTATGGCCTCTGAAACCAAAACCCTAATTTTAGGTCAACTGTGCAGTCAAACTTGGCTTTGCATCCACACCAATCCTAGTTCTTGTGATTCTTTGGCATTTCTTGACTTTGAGAGGATGTAATATGAAATAAGAACACACATGGACCCCTTTGAAGTGATTTTTGACATTTGGAGTGGCTCAAGAGGCTCTTGGATTGCTCAGATCACAAACCCTAGGTGCAGATGACTTAGAAACTATGCAGTGAATCAAAAATGAGATATGAGGTGGTATGATTGTGTTTATGCATATGAAATGATCACAAGCCATGGTGTGAATGGGTGAGGGCAAATTTGGGGTGTTTACAACAATCTTCTTACCCAGAACGTAAGAAGTTACTTGAGTGTGGGTTGCAGTAGCAAAAATCCAAAATTCCTTTACTAAATTAGGAAAAGTTGGACCCATCAGACGGTCAAAATACTTTTCCCAACCTTGAGATGCGACTTCTGGAGTTAAAACAAACCCATTATCCTTCAAACTATCAAAATCAACAAACAACTCACAAAGAACTTCAAGTTTCTCTACATGTGTGAGAAGTGTTCTGAATGGGGAAGTGTGGAGGTCTTCTGAGGTTTGAGCAACTGGAGATTGTTGATAAGAATCTTTTTGAACATCGTTGGAAGAGGAAGTCATTGATCACAAGATGAAACATTTGGAGCATGAATGTAGTGAATGCAGTGAAAAATAGAAACAAGAGAGTGAAAGTAAAAGTGAAAGTGTGAAAAGTTTTTGAGTTAAAAACAATCATATATATATATATATATATATATATATATATATATATATATATATATATATATATATATATATATCGAGTTTGAAACGGTAAAAAGAAAAACGCAATTAGTGGAAAACATTAATGCACAAACATCATGATTAAAAGCATTAAACGAATTCTGACAGGGGAGTGGCGTAAAAGATTTTGGAACAGTTCCCAATGTGGCTAGTGCCTTAATGTTGTCTTTTCAGTCGTTTCAGTTTCCCAGAAGTTGAACATGTATTCTTATTTAGAGGACAGTTGTCCAAGAGTTGGAATGCATGTTTTGTCCTTCCTCAGAGTGTGAACATGTATTCTGATTCTGAGCACACCTCAGAGCTTCATTGAAGTAGAAGTGCTAATGATCAGAAGATAAAATATTACAGGAGTTCTGAGAGTTAACCACATAGAATTAAACATTGTCATTCTGGGCATAATTCCATTCTGATATTAGTCAGAATGAAATTAAATCTATCTTCAACAAGGGGTTTTGTAAAAATGTCAGCCCATTGATGGTCTGTATCTATAAATTTTAAAAATAATATTCCCTTCTGAGTATAGTCCCTAATGAAGTGATGTTTAACTTCTATATGTTTAGCTCTAGAATGTAAAATAGGGTTCTTAGAAAGACATATAGAAGAAGTATTGTCACAGAGGATGGGAATGTTACTCTAATAAATATTGAAATCCTCAAGCTTATTTTTCATCTAAAGCATTTGAGTAGTGCAACCAGCTGCTTCTATGTATTCAGCTTCAGTAGTTGAGAGTGCAATGGTTGATTGTGTTTTCCTGGACCAAGATATTAGGTTGTCTCCCATAAATTGGCAACTTCTAGATGTACTCTTTCTTTCGGTTCTATCTCCAGCAAAATCAGCATCATAGTACCCTACAAGCTTATATTCTCTGGACTTTCTGTAGCATAAGCCAAGGTTAGTAGTACCTTTCAGATACCTGAAGATTCTCTTAACAACTATTAAGTGAGTCTCTCTAGGATTTGATTGGAATCTAGCATATAAACAAACTTTATACATAATATCTGGTCTTGAGGCAGTTAAGTAAAGAAGATAGCCAATCATACCTTTGTAGATCTTCTGATCTACTTTCTTACTTACCTCTTCCTTCTCCAGAATACATGTGGGATGCATTGGAGTTTTGGAAATTTTGCTATCTAACATGTCAAATTTCTCTAGAAGTTCTTTAACATATTTGCTTTGATGAATATATGTTCCTTCTGATGTTTGGTTTATTTGAATTCCCAGAAAGAACTTCAATTCTCCCATCAAACTCATTTCAAATTTTGCTGGCTTGGTCTTAGCAAATTCCTTGCGAATGGTGCAAAGTTTTTTGTATAGTCTATTCCTTCTTGCTGACTATAACCTTGTGAAACCGTCCGTGCTTTGTTTCTGACAACTTCACCTTGTTCATTGAACTTGTTTCTAAATACCCATTTGGTTCCAATGATGTTGAATTTTTTTGGTCTAGGAACTAAATCCCATATGTCGTTTCTGGTGAATTGATTTAGTTCTTCCTGCATAGCAAGTATCCAATCATTTTCTGAAAGAGATTCTTCCACATACGTTAGTTCAATCAGTGAAACAAGTCCCATTAAAGTTTCTTCATAGTTTCTGAATAAGGATCTTGTTTTGATTAGATCATCTTTCTTTCCCAAAATTGTATCTTCTGGGTGATTCAACATGCTTCTGGATTATCTCTTCTGACTGGGTTCTTCAGAAGTTGTTAGTGTAGTTGTATTGCCTTTTTCTATGGATGGTTGTTCATCAGATGTTCTTTCTTCAGTGATTTGAACTTCTATATCTGCAAGAGATTCATTCTACTTTGATTTTTCAGGACCAAGCTTATCATCAAATCTGACATAGATGGATTCTATCACAATTGGTTTTTATATATTGTATACTCTATATCCTTTCGAACATTCAGAGTATGCTAACATATAACATTTTTGTGCCTTAGAATCAAACTTGTTCAGAGGATCGTTAGTGTTTAGGATAAAGCAAGTACAACTAAAGGAATGAAAATAAGAAATGTTGGGCTTTCTGTTCTTCCACAATTCATAAGGAGTCTTCTCCAGAATAGGTCTTATAGAGATTCTATTCTAAATATAGCATGTTATATTTACTGCTTCTGCCCAAAAGTGTTTATCCATGTTAGTCTCATTGATCATGGTTATGGCCATCTCTTGTAATGTTTTGTTCTTATGTTCTACAACTCCATTTTGTTGTGGAGTTCTAGGGTAAGAGAAATTATGAGAGATGCCATTTTCATTAAAAAAATAATTCCAATTTTTTGTTTTCAAACTCTCCACCATGATCACTTCTGACTTTGACAATTCTAAACTCTTTTTCATTTTGTACTTGTTTACAGAAGTTAGAAAATACAGCAATTGACTCATCCTTGTGTCTAAAAAACTTTACCCATGTCCATCTGCTATAGTCATCTACGATCACCAATCCATACTTCTTGCCACTGATTGAAGCAGTTTTCACTAGTCCAAACAAATTAATGTGCAGAAGTTCTAATGGTATAGAGGAAGAAACAACATTTTTAGATTTAAAAGCAGGTTTAGAAAATTTGACTTTCTGACATGCTTCACACAAAGCTTCTAAGTTGAACTTCAAATTTGGAAGTCCTCTGACCAGATTGAGTTTGTTAATCTGAGATAATCTTCTCATATTAATATGTCCCAATCTTCTGTGCCAAACCCATTGATCGTTATCCACAGACATCAGGCATTTTACATTCTGACTTTTCAGTTCAGAGAGTTTTATTTTATAGATGTTGTTCTTTCTCTTTCCATTAAATAGGTTTGTTTTATCTTCCTGACTAACAACTTTACAAAACTTTTGATCGAAGACTATATCATAACCGTTCTCACCTAATTGACTTATGGATAACAAGTTATGCATTAATCCTTCTACTAACAGAACATTAGAGATAGAGGGAAGTGTATCATTACCAATAATTCCAGAGCCAATGATTTTCCTTTTTGATTGCCTCTGAAGCCTACATAGCCTCCAGCTTTTAGCTTAAGACTTTGAAACATATGATTTTTTCTTGTCATGTGTCGCGAGCATTTAGAGTCCATGTACCAAGATTGGTGTTTCAATCTGGTTGTTAATGACATCTGCAACATACACAATTTTATCTTTGGGTACCCATATCTTTCTGGGTCCTTGTTTGTTAGACTTTACAAACTTCTGATTAAGTTTGATCTTCTCATCAGAACTTGTAGAACAGGATGACTCACTAGTATATTTTAGATCATGATTATGACCATAGGTGAAGTGAGAACTTAAAGGAGTATTAACTTTTATAATCATATCATCAACTTGTTTAAACTTTATTGGTTCTCTCCTTTGGTTTTCACATAAAATATACCCCTTCTATCATTTCTGCTAACTCCATAGATCATTGAGGCAATTTTGCTTCTATCTATGTTTTTAGCTAGAAATTTTTGAAAACTATAATCATATTGTTTTATGATACTATCAAAACTAGGTAAGACTTCTGATTCAGATTCCTTTTGAGCTTTAAGTTTTTCAAAAGAGATTTTGTAATCTAAGATATTTTCTTTTAGCTCAGAGTTTTCTGCCTTCATTTTTCTAGTCTCCTCCGATTTAGATACTAGACTTTGCTTAAGGTCTTTGTATTTGAATTGAAGGTTCTGAAACTTTTCAAGAATTTCTGAGAGGCTACATTCTAATTGAGATCTAGAAATTTTAGAGAATACCTCTTATGTATCAGAATCTGATTCTTATTCTGATGGGTTGACATCTTCTGGTATCTTTGCCATTAATGCAATGTTGGCGTGTTCATCTTCTGATTCTGATTTTGCTTTAGAAGATTCTGAGTTGTCCCATGTGGCCATGAGACTTTTCTTCTTTTCTCTGTTGAACTTCTTTCATGGCTTCTCTTTCTGAAGTTTGGGACAATCACTCTTGTAGTGTCCACGTTCCTTGCATTCATAGAAAACTACTTATTTGCTTCTGGACTTCTTGTAGCTAGAGGATGATTCAGAGTGATTGCTTGATCTTCTGGGATTTCTGAACTTCTTCTGACGATGCTTCCAGAGTTGTTGAACTCTTCTAGAAAGAAGTGGTAGTTCGTCTTCTTCTGATGAGCCTCCAGAACTTTCTTCTTCTGCCTGCAAAGCTTTATATTCAAAAAAATTAGATTTAAGAGCAACAAACTTACCTTTCTTATGGGGTTTATCTTCTTCTAGTTCTATCTCATGACTCCTCAATGAGCTGATCAGTTCTTCAAGAGATATTTCATTCAGATTCTTTGATGGCTTAAGAACAGTGACCATGGGTCTCTAAGCCTTTGGCAAGATTCTGATTATCTTCTTCACATGATATGCTATTGAGTAGCCTTTGTCCAGAACTTTCAGTCCAGCAACCAGAATTTGAAACCTTGAGAACATCTTCTCAATCGTTTCGTCTTCTTCCATCTTTAATGCTTCATACTTCTGGATAAAAGCAAGAGCTTTTGTCTCCTTGACTTGAGTGTTACCTTCATGTGTCATCCTCATAGAGTTGAACATGTGTTTGTTTGATTCTCTGTTTGTAATCTTTTCATACTCTGTGTATGAAATAACACTCAGAAGTATGGTCATGGCCTTAAGATGATTTCTGAATTCCTTCTTCTGTTGAGTCGTCATATTCTTTCTTTCAATCTTCTGACCATCTGCTCCAACAGGATGAATGTATCCTTCTTCTGTTTGTCATTTTCGTAATCATTGTTGTTGTTGACTGAATTTGCCATTGTGTTTATCTTCTGGATCTTTTACTGACACGGTTAAGTGTATTGCTCAAAACTTAGCACTCAAATGCCAATTGAAGGAGAAAAAACACAAGGAAGGGGGGTTGGAATTGGATTTTCTTAAAAATAAAATGACAAATAACACTTTGATTTATCTTGGTTCGTTCAAACTCAAACTACATCCAGTCCACCTACCAAGGTGATTTTGCCTCTCTCAAACGAGCTCTTAATCCACTAATTCATATCTTGAATACAATCACAATGACCTACTGTCAAAGTCTTCTTGAGTCTACTGACTAAACTTAGTCACAAAAAGAATTTCAATATTTATTACAAAATTTGTATTACTAAGAATGCTTCTAAAAAGCTATTATCACAACTATGATTGTTTTTACAAATGAAGAGTGAAAAGAAATTGTTTGTCAATATTTCACGCGAGAGAGAGGGGAGCAATTTCTTTAAATGAGATCCCTTTAAATAGATAGGAATGAGGAGATCCGTTGGGAACATTTGGTGCCATTTTTGGATGAATAATAATAGTCATAAAAGCCTTCCAAAAAAAGAGATCTTCAAATTCCATCTGTTATTCTTGATTTCCTCATAAATGACTTGATACGAGAATCAGAACATGCGGCATACACATCAGAGTCTAAAGATTCGTAGCTTGATTTTGTACTTGATGAGAACTTCTTATTGTCTTGAAATCAAAACTTCTTTGATAATGAGTTGCACTGAGTTTGTAGTAGAAGACGTTGAATGTATTAGAACTTCTGTTTATAAGAACTTATGTCCTGCACATAGAATATAATTTTAAGTGCCATATTTTGTTCTTATACATATTGTTATCATCAAAACTATAGAAGAGAGGTAGAATCAAAATCTTGTTCTAACTTTTTTTCCTTGGTACAGACCCAACACGTATTATACCCAGCCCGTTATGTGAATAGAAAATTGGATCAGACATTCTCGGGTCCAGGCCCACACCCACCACAAGAACTAAAGCTTGGTCCAATTTCCCACCAATATCGTTTTGAATAAAATCTTTTCTCCCACTCTAACACATTTGGAAAGATAGACACCTATTCCATGTGATGTGGCTCATGATTGGTTTCACTAAATGAATATGAAACCTCCGCTTCCGCATTTGATAAATTTTCAACATCCAACCCTCTAAAGTTTCCCTTTTTCTTGATACGTCACTATTATCTAGAAATAACGCCTCCAACCCCTCATTCTCTGTCTTCACTACCACCTTTTTGGGCTTCTCCGCACTTTTAGCATTTCCCAGATCACTAGGAAAAGTAGCCGAAGGATTTGACCTGATCCTACTCTCGGAAACACTCCTACTCACCTTCCATTCCTCCTCTTCATGAGTTGATTCCCACGCGCCACCGCCGTTGTCAGAATCCTCGCCCCAACCCTGAATTTATTTTCTCTACCTTCGATACACCAATTTGTTTTGGTTCATGCATGACGTCCACAAGCTTAACCTTGAAGATATTCTCATTCCCAACGTTAAAGGTTTCATTGAGATTCAACGAGTATTTTATTTAGACAAGATATCTAGCAACATCCATTTTTGAATGAGACTCCGTTTCAGGATCTCATCAATTAAATTCTCCAACAAGACTTGATACAAATTTGAAGAACTTTGAACACTAACCATGACATGGGAGTCCATAGCACTTAAGCCACGTTAATCTATCATTGCCGATGTCTGCAGGACACCGAGGGTGGATATCTGTAAACCACTGTGTAATCCAAACCTCATCTTCATCTATTAAATCATGAATATCTCCTTCAACAGCTTCCTTTAATAAGCACAAGTTTGCACCAAGAGGAGTAACTAGCATGCAAAAATAGCCAGTCACCTGCAAAGCATTCTGAATATTATATGTAGTTCTCGGTTTTAGCACCACCCCCACGAATGCCTTCTCAAACCTAACCATCTCCTCCTTGCCAACATTGAACTGCAGATGTGCGAAGGTTAGTTTAGACTCCTGCAAAGTTCTTCTGTTGTAATCACATTTTGTTATTCCCCTTCCATCACTCAACCTTTTCAAGTCATCATTTGTATTCGTCTTAATCACATAAGCATAAGTCATTCCTTGATTAGCATTGTATCTCGAATCTGAAACAACATTTGTGTTTATGTTTCAAGCTTTCTCTACCCAATTTTCCTCTATAACTTTTATCAACCACGTCCGCTTTATAGAATCTAGGTATGTTTGCCTGAATCTTCTTACGTTGATCTGAATACTATCTAATTTTCCGCCATAAATCTTACGTTACCCACCTTCCTAAATCGGACAAAACCAAAACGTCTTCCACGTTTGTCTTGTCTTACCATAATGAATATTTACTCAACCAAATTGTTCTCCCTAAATAAATCAAAGTAGTAATTTGCATCAAACTCTTCGGGAAAATACGAAAAGAATAATGACACCAATAAACCATTATCCCTAGAGTTTTCCCTTTTTTTCGCAGACCACACAGAGAACTCCACCGCACCTTCACTTACCCTTCCTCATTCTTATTCTCGTCCAACGCTTAAACAATAATCTATGGCTAAGGTTTTAAAGAAAATAACAAAAAAAGATTCAGAATCAAGACCGCTGAAATCCCTAATCCAAAGATTAGGAATTTAAACCCCCCAACAACCTAAAGATCCTTCATCATCACTAGATTTTCGTTAGAGACCTTGTACAATACCTTTTTGGATCAAAACTTTATAAATGTTAATTATCTTCTTCAATACAAAAAACCTTTTAGAACTCATCAAAGATTTCAATTGTCAAGGAAAATAGGTATTGCATGAGACAATTTATTTTTATCAACTATATTAAAGAACATTTTCTGTTATTTATAATAATTAGTGATAAATAATTAACGACTATCAAATTTTTTAATATTTATCGTTGACAATTTATTTTTGATATATTTTTTTAAATCAATGACAAATATTTATGTTATTTTATAATTAAAGATGCCAAATATTTATCAAATATTTATTTTTATAAAAATTAATATTTATACACTGTCAATATTAGATATTCTTATATATTCTCCAATCAAATAATAACAAATAAATATTTTTGATATATTTTTAAAATTAATCCGAAAAAAATGGTATCACTTAGTGATTTGGTTGGATGCTTGTGTTAAAATATATAACATAAAAAATAATTATAGTTGTTCTATTATTATATTGAATATACTGAAAATACTATTTTTTTTTAATGATTCTTAAATATTATACATTAGTTTCATATATTTTTTTTATAATAACTTTTAGCTATTATATTATGATTATACGCCCGAGTTTATTTTTATTTTACTATATCAGCATCATTCAAAGAATATCCGTTTTATTACGCTAACGATTGATTTGACAACGGCAAATATCATCCTTACATTCCTTGTCGTTGAGGATAGAGAACGATTGCGTTACTTAATCACTTATCTTATTATTTGTTGATATGCATTCAAAGGATACGGATTCTTGGGCAATGCTCTTGAATTTCTTACCTACACTTCTTGAATTGTCTAGGAGTAATTTGTTACAACACTTCTTGAGTTGTCCTCTTTAGTGTAGATATATGGATAAATAGAATACATTTGGTAGCCATATTTCGGCAAATTTTTTATGGATAATACAAATAAGATGTCCTGGGTTTCAACATTTGTTCTTACCCCATATATATATATATATATATATATATATATATATATAAAAGTCAGGATCAATTTACTCTAAAAGTAAGTCTATTTAACTTATCTTTAAATTAAATTTAATCAATGGTTAAATTAACATTTATATTTATAATCATTGGATTGAATCTAATTTAAAGACTACGATTATTGAGTAAGTGTCATGGACTGGCCTAGTAGATGCCCTACGTTAAATTGAGGATCAATCCAGTTTTGCTCTGAGCATAGGCCCACCAAGAGATTCGCGACCTCATGACCGTTGGGGAATAATGTCGTTAGGATATAGCCGTTGGGGACTTCCTACATGCGCGCTCTAACGCCCTTTACGCGACCAACTGCCCTCTAAAACTTCTGGAGGCAGTTACACCCAGTCAAGGGCCACGTGCCCGTAAATCACGGCCAGGTGCCCTTATAAATACCCTGAATCTTGGGAGAGTCGGATATTTAATTCTAATCACTTACTTTCTTTCTTAAGACTTTGGTTTGCTTCACCCTAAAATTTACTTGAGCGTTGGAGTACCTTGGAGGTACACCACCCTCTATCCTACCAGCATCATCGCAGTCCCAGCTGAAGACCACGAGGACCTGTCCAGATATATCTGAACAGTGGCATCGTCTGTGGGAAACAACAGCTCCCCATATCTTTCGCTAATCCTTTCTTTTTAGCGCAAGATCAAAGCTCAACGAGACTGTGAAAGATCCCCTCACCATCGTCCTTAGTGACGAAAACAACATCGGTAACCACAAAACAACCCATCTCAATACCGATCATCACGAGGGGCTTCCTCCCTCCCAAACTTCCAACAATCTAAAGCAGCCATCCGTAATTCACGGGGATCAAGTATTCGAACCAATCCTCGTCCCGTCCGATGTCGATGCTAACACTCAAGCTCTCATCACTGCCCTTAATAAGGCAAACCTCGCTCTCTTCTAGCAGAGCGAGCACATCCAGATGCTCGATGGTGATCAATGATCCCCTTCTCCTTCCAGGAGACGTCGTCGCAGAGACTCTCGCACTCCCCACGCCGCTCACGGTGTCCTTCGCGGAAGCACAAGAGAAAAGATACCAGGCATATCTCTCCCCCGACGGATCAAGAGAAGCCAGAAGGATCACATCCAGAAAAGGCCAAAAAACACATTCGATCTCCTCCTCGAAGGAAAATACATTCACAAGACAACATAGATCAAAGCAAGAAGTCTCGTTACGATGAGGACCATCATAGTAGGAGTCCTCGCCAAAGCAGGTCCCCGTATCAATCGTCGGAAAGTAGCGACGATGAGGACAATCGTGGGCCCCTAAGTCGCGAGATTATGGAAACTCGCATTCCTCGTGGCCTCGAGAAAACCCCATCCATTGGCCACTTATGACGGGACCACCGACCCCGATGACCATATAGAGAACCTCAAGGTCATGCTCCACTATCACAACGTGGAAGGAGCCATCAAGTGTAGGCTTTTCCCCATCACGTTACGAAAAGGAACCATGTCGTGGTACAAACACCTCCCCACGGGATCTATCACATTATGGAGAGTCTTGAAGAATCAATTCACTAGGCATTTCATTGCATCCAGGCATCATCACAAATCTGAGGCCATCCTCGAAGGGATCATATATGGCAAAGAAGAACCTCTGCGGGAGTACATAGACAGGTTCAACAAGGAAGTCTTGGAAGCACACACTACTGACTGCATGAAGCGGTACATCCTATAGAAAGGCATGTGCCCTAACAGTGAATTCCGTAAAGCTGTGAGGATCGAGCCTCCTCGGTCCCTCATCGAGCTTCTCTATAAGGCTTAAGCCTACATCCAGTATAAAGAGAAAAAGGCCGCATATAATACAAGAGATTCAAGAAATCAGGAGAATTCGCGCACTCACAAGCAGAGAGACGACACTAAAGCTCCTCGACGTGAAAAACGCAAAGATGATCGTCCTTGCAAAAGTAGAGGGCCAACAGGTCACTTCTCATAAAATACCCTCCTCATGACTCCCCATGAGAATATTCTGATTGAATGCATCAATACCGAGTTCAAGAAGGGAGGCGTTTGTTTCCCCAAACCAACTGCTTCTAAGGACAATACCAACAAAAGTAAATATTGTCGCTTTCACCGCAGTCACGGACATGTCACCGAGGACTACATCCACCTCAAAGATTCTATTGAGATCCTTAACAAGGAGGGGAATCTCAAGTAGTATGCCAAAGACGGAGCTCCTCGACAGGAGGAAACAAAGAGAGTCAACGAGGTCTCCGAAGAAGTTGCTCTCATGCCAGTCGCCTTTTCAGTCACCAGGCCCGATGATTTCTTCATTCCTCGACACCTCAGAAGCACAAGATATTTTGAAGCATACATCCCCTGGGAGGCATTCCCATTGGCTATGCTCATCTCATGTGGAGGCTACAACAAGATGACTGTCGGGTCGGTCAAAAGAAGGCTCGAGCATTTAGTTGATTCGTTGATCCGCACCAAGATGGAAAAGACGGATGTTCGCAGGATACTCGTCGACTAGTGAAGCTCAGTCGACATCATGTACACCTCGCTCTTTCGAGCATTACAGCTCGATTAGATGAACTTTTCCTTGTATGATGGATCTGATCTGAAGGATTCAATGGGGCTACTGTTAAACCCTGGAGTTATATCGAATTGATGGTCATGTTCGGAGAAGGAGATGCGTCCAAGACAATTAAAACACATTTCATGGTCATCGAATGCCAATCCCTTTACCAATTCATTTTGGATAGGCCAACACTAGTCGAGCTTATCGTTGTCCCCTCTATTGTCCATCTTAAAATTAAATACTATACAAAGAAAGGGCATGTAGCTACTCTTCACAGAGAAATTGAAGCAGCGTGAAGATGTTTTAAAGTTGTAACCAAGGACCAGACATTGATAGAGTCTTCACCGAAGAGCAAAAAACGCGTAAGAGACGGGAATGTTCCTTCTGAAGAGACCCAGCCTAAGAAGAAGCCAATTATTCAGATCAATATAGTCGATCTTGACTCCCGCATCTCAGCAGAGTCCAAGGACACCACCACTGCAAATAATTCATCCATATTACGTACATTTCCCGTAGGATAGTTCGAGGTCATAACCTTTAGGGATAACACTGACAGAGAGGTTCGCATCGTCTCAGGTCTTCCAAACAACATGAAAGGGCAACTGAAGCAATGCCTTCGTAGCAACGCGGACCTCTTTGTGTTGAGCGCCACCAATATGCCCTACATATCCTCTAATATCACATGTCACGAGCTCACCATCAACCCGACAGCTCGCACAATTGCTCAACACCGATGCAAGCAGTCTGAAGAGAAGACTTTAGCTGCTGGAAAATTAGTCAAGGACCTCTTAGAGGCCAATTTTGTATCTAAGGCCAGATATACAACTTGGCTCTCTAACATTGTACTTGTAAAGAAATCTAATGAAAAATGGCGCCTCTATATTGACTACACCGGTCTCAATCGGGATTGCTCGAAATATTCTTACCCTCTGCCTAACATAGACAAATTGTAGACAATTAAGCAGGTTTTAAACTATTGTCTTTCATGGATGCTTATTCTGGGTACAATCAGATACCCATGGCCAAGAAAGATAAGAGGCATACTGTAACACCCTTTCTACCCATCATAAATACAATACAATTAAACCACATTTATCAGAGTTCCCTCATACAAATGGTATCACATTCTTCAAATAACTAAAAAACAACATCATAAAACATGACATTGAGTCATGTCCTGTAACACGGGTTATAAAAATCATGATAACGTTTTCAAAAACTTTTTTTCAACAATTACGCAGCGGAAAAAAACATCATGCTTATCTTTAATAAATAAAACATCATAATTTAATCCAAACATCGTTTAAACCAAAAGTACTCGAAAGAAATAACATCTTAATTCAAGTAAACAAAAACAACTCAGGTGAAACCCATCCCGATGTTACTAGACACATAGCATGACTCTACTTCTAACTAAGGAGATAACTGACTAACTTCGACCTAAGCGTGCACTGAGCTAACCTTTATTATATGCAGGATGGCATAATATACCATCACCAGAAGGCAGGCAGGGAGAGTAAATTCACATACAATAATGTAATATAAGAATGAGAATTTAAAAACATAACAACAACAACAACAATTCCATCATCAATAGCTCAATCATGTATAACGCCAATTACGTTACATCACAACAACAATTATCAAAACTCATTTATACACAATATCAAGTACATCACATCATCACACATGATCTCCCTCTTAGTGCTTTCCTCCTCTGATCATGATAACTCTTCTGACGACTTTGCGAAGTCTTCATTCTCTCTTGAATCATCTTAATCTTTTCAGTCATCTCTTGTACAATCTTAGGTATAAGCATAACACTCTCGCCTGACTCATACCAACACAATGGAATCCTACACCGCCTCCCATACAATGCTTCATATGGAGCCATACAAATGCTTGCATGGAACTATTGTTATAAGTAAACAGAATCAACGACAGATTACTATCCCACACACCTCCATGATCTAATACACAAGCCCTTAGAAAATCCTCTAAAGATTGGATAGTCAGTTCCGTCTAACCGTCCGGCTATGGATGGTAAGAAGAACTCATCCTCAACTTGGTTCCCAAAGAATCTTGTAGACTCTTCCAAAATCTCGATGTAAATTGCGGATCTCTATCCGACACGATAATCGACGGTATCCCATGCAACTTCACAATCTCATCAATATATATATCTATGCTAGCTTTGACATGGAATGATTAATCCTCATCGCTAATAAATGTGCCGACTTAGTTAATCGATCCACATTCACCCAAATTGAATCATTTCCCTTCGTTGTCTTTGGCAAACCTGTCACAAAATCCATAAAATGCTATCCCATTTCCATTCCGGAATACGCAATGTTTACATCATACCTAAAGGCTTTTGATAATCAACCTTCGTTTTCTGACAAACCAAACATGCATACACAAACTCTGTAACATCTCTCTTCATACCCGGCCACCAAAATAGCTTCTGCAAATCATGATACATCTTAGTAGCGCCAGGATGAATACTCAATCTACTTCGGTGTCCTTCTTCAAGAATACTCTTATTCATCTCTAGAATATCAAGAACACACACATGATCCTGAAACTTCATCATACCATTTTCATCAATTCAAAACTCTCCTCCGTTACCTTGGTTAATCAAAGTCATTTGATCAACCAACTCCAAATCTGTTTGTTGTCCTAGACGAATCTCTTCCACAATATCAATAGTCAATTTTAGCATACCCAACTTCACACTCTCAGATGTAGCCTCACACAACAAACTAAATATCTCTAAATTTTTCAATCATCTCAAGTTCTTTTACCATCAACATCGACATATGCAAAGTCTTTCTACTCAAAACGTCTGCAACCAAGTTAGCCTTACCAGGATGGTAACTCAAATCAAAATCAAAGTCTTTCAACATCTCTAACCATCTTCTTTGCCTCATGTTTAGTTCCTTCTGATCAAACAAGTATTTCAAACTCTTATGATCACTGAACACCTCAAACCTCGATCTAAAAAGATAGTGTCTCCAAATCTTTAACACAAAAACCACGACTGCTAATTCTAAGTCATGGGTAGGATAACTCCTCTTATGAACACGTAGTTGTCTAGAATCATAGGCAACCACTTGACCATTCTTCATCAATACACCACCAAGACCCATCTTCGAAGCATCACAATATACCACAAAGGATTCATTCGGATTAGGTAAAATCAATACTAGAGCAGTCGTTAACCTCTTCTTCAATTCAACAAAACTCTTCTTGCATGCAACATCCAACACATAAGCCTGACCCTTTCGAGTCAACTGAGTCAGAGGCAATACCAACTTAGAAAAACCCTCTATAAACTTTCAGTAATAACTGGCCAAACCAAGAAAACTTATAATCTCCGTAGGAGACTTCGGAGTATCCCACTTTAACACAACATCAATCTTCGAAGGATCCACTGAAATCCCACGACTAGAAATCACATGGTCGAGGAAACTCACTTCCTTCAACCAGAACTCATACTTCGACAACTTAGCATAAAGCTTCTTCTCTCTTAACACTTGTAATACATTCCTCAGATGTCCTTCATGTTCTTCTTCTGACTTTGAATAAATCAGGATGTCATTAATAAAAACCACTACAAACTTATCCAAATAATCATGAAAAGTCTGATCCATATACTCCATAAATATAGCAGGTGAATTAGATACACCTAAAGGCATCACAGTATATTCATAATGACCATACCTCGTCCAGAAAGCTGTCTTCGGAATATCATCCGCTTTAGCTCGAATCTGATGAAAACCCGACCTCAAGTCAATCTTGCTAAAAACGCAAGCTCCCACCAATTGATCCATCAGATCATCAATCCTCGGAAGTGGATATTTATTCTTAATAGTCACCTTATTCAATTGTCGATAATCGACGCACAACCTCATACTACCATCCTTTTTCTTAACCAATAACACATGAGCACTCCACGGAGAAACACTTGGACGAACATATTTCTTCTCAAGAAGTTCTTCAAGTTGTTTCTTCAACGCACTCAGCTCTGAAGCTGACATCTGATATGGAGCCATCGACACTGGACTAGTACCTGGTACCAAATCCACAGTAAACTCTACTTCACGTTCTGGAGGAAAATCACTAATGTCATCCGGAAACACATCAAGAAATTCGCGGACAACAGGCAAATCAACACTCGCTTGTTCACGGTCAACTTGTAACGTCGCAAACAAAGCAAACATCTGGGCTTCATCTGCTAGAAGTTCATCCACTTGCTTCGTAGATAGGAACATCATCTACCCACAATCATCAAACTCGGGAAACTCCGCTGTCTTTGCATAATAATTGATATGCACGAAGTTGAAATCTAACCAGTTCATTCCCACCACAACATCCATATGGCGTAAAGGTATACACACCAAATCCATCAAGAAATCCTTACCATAAATGGTTAAAGGACATTTCAAATACCGTCATCAGGCATCTCAATCAACATATTACCATTCATAACAATCAAAGGAAAATTTAACCTGGTCGCACACCCAATCGAAATAAACGAATGAGTAGCACCAATATCAATTATAGCAACCAAATCAACTTTATTAATAAAACAAGTACCTTTAATCAAGTTATTCTTCTTCTGAGCATCTGAGCCACTCAAAGCAAACACTCTACCAGTAGTCTGAGCCGCAGTAGCAACCTTCTTTAGTTTCTAACACTGAGTACTAATAAGTCTTCCGGTTTGAATTTCAATGAACCGGAAGTCTTTTTTCAGGTCTTCCGGTTTGCAAATTTTTTGTGTTGCATACCGGAAGAGTTTATGAAAGTCTTCCGGTTTTATGTGTTTTTAGAAAAAGACTTCCGAAAGACTTGGAAAAAGTGTTCCGGTTTTATATGTTTTTGGAAAAAGACTTCCGGAAGACTTGGAAAAAGTGTTCTGGTTTGGTTATGCAAAAAATGTGTACTTGAAGTCTTTTTTTAAGTCTTTCGGTTTTAAAATTTTTTTTATTAATTATTTTTTTTTCTTCAGTGGTGCTCACACGAGACAGAGATGGTGGGATACATGTTCGATCGATAGGAAGGGACAATACGTCTAGAAGGACACAAGAAGATGATGTCGGTACATCTGCAGCTGCAGCAGATTCAGTTGGATATTCTGGAGGTCTGTACGATAACAGTGTTTTGGTTAAGTATGAGCATCATGTCGCCAGTCGGTTATGGTTCGGTGAGGTAAGTAAATTATAATTTTTTATTACTGAATAAAAATTGAAATTATAATTATTTAGTATTGAATAAAAACTGAAATTATAATTATCTATTGTATAGTTTGTTTAATTTTATTTGTTTTCTGGAGAGAGGTGCGAAGAAGGAGTTGGAGGTTGCAAGACATGGACTGAAGTTGACTCATATGGTTCCACAACAACTTCCACCAGAGATTGAGGCTTTCATATCTAGGTTCGGTTTAGCTTCCCTACAGAGAACCAGTTTGAAGAAGATAAATGCAAACTTGGTTTCTGCATTTGTTGAGAGGTGGCATCTAGAGACATCTTCATTTCTCATGCCGTTTGGTGAAATGACGATTACTCTGGATGACGTTTCATGTTTGCTTCACCTGCCCATCAGGGGGTATTCTGGACCCCTCAACCCATCAGTGAAGACCTAGCTGTTGAGTGGGCCATTGACTACCTAGGATTGTCATCGAGAGTGACACTATACCAGGTACGTGAGTATATGGGTTCGTACTACAAGCTTGAGTGGTTATATGATTGATTCGTAGAGCATCGAGCTACATCATCATAGACATATGAAACCAGATGTCATTTGATGATGTTAGTGGGTTGCACGATCTTTGCGGATAAGACGTTTACACTTGTTGAGGCACGATACCTGGCACTATTTAGGGACTTGGATGGGTTGTCAAACTATAGTTAGGCAACAGCTGCATTGGTGACCTTGTATGGGTATCTTGGAGATGCGTCCATGTTCAGTTGTAAAAAGATAGGTGGTTACCCGACTCTCTTACAGGAATATGTTTAAATTCAATTTATTGGTTGTTTTTATTTTAAGTCTAATGTTTTTTATTATGTTCATTATGTTATACTTAATTATTATATTATAATTTTTTTTAACAGTGCTGGATTCATGAATATTTTCCAACTCTTGGAAAAAAGGAGAGAATTGGATACCAGCTCAGAATTGTGGTCTCCCGCGAGCGATGAGATGGACATACAAACAAGGCGCGTTTAAGGTGGATGAGTTGCGACTTATTCTGGATGAGCTGACACCGACCGATGTCATATGGCGGCCATTTGAGGATCATAGAGTTCATCGTCATTTTGATGATATTTCTCTATATAGGGGCTGTTTGAGGTGGGATGAAACTATTGTTCCATATATGTCTGACAGGTGTCTTTGACAGTTTGGATACCGTCAGTATATTCCACATGCACCTATTGATTATACGATGGTTGGTGATATCGATGTTTAGTGGATTAGTTACATCCAGAGTGTTGGGCAGGTGATTCGTTCGACATCACTGGTCACTATCCCATTTGAGGCAGATGATAGATATCTTGAGTGGTATTATCGTGTTTTGCATCCTCGGTTGGTATCGCCTAGCCATAATGAGCCGAGAGTTGCATCTGTTCCTGAGTATGATGCGAGACCATCTGATCCTGCTTGGGGTCGTATGTCTACATTGATTCATTGTTACCTTCAACAGAATGCAGCTGAAGAGGATGATCCACAGTTTTCTGATCTGTTTGCAGCTTTACGTATTGCTCGTTCATAATGATTTATAGTTATGTTTATGTTAATGTATTAACATTTGAACTTATATGTACAATGTTATTTATGTTATATGTTATTGATAATTTTTAGACTTAAAAATTGAAATTAAAATTGAATTACATAGATTATAATTCATAAAGTGTTGCAAACATATAATATAATTCATGAATAAAAATGAATAACATAATTTATAATTCATAATGTGTTGGTAATATAGGCGTAAGTTGTTGCCAATATTGTAGACGTGTTGCAAATCCTACCATCCACGATGTTGCTGCTGGATAACGTAAGTTCTTCCAATTTGTTGTCACTGGTGGCAATGGAAATCCTTCTTTCATGTTAACTTGGATACAAAAATAAACAAAACATTATTTAACATTACTCAAAACATTTACTAAAAATATCTAATTATAATAATGTTTACCTGAATCCAATGATTTGAGTTTACAAATCCAATGCAATAAAATGAGACATTCGGTGAAAATATAGTTGTCATAGGGAAGAAAGTCAAGTATTCAAATCCTAAATAGACAAGTACCACATTATACCTATTTGCAATCACGTAATCCATGTCTGGTAATGTCAACCATTTATTTGGTGGTTGAGAACCCATTTCCTCTATCTTCAAAGAATCTCTCACTTCGGCTAACTGATCAGCAAATAAATTGGCATATAAAGCCGATCTTTCATTATGTATAATTTCCAACTCCAAGTCTCAACGAACCATTGGCCAGCCATCTTTAGCATAACCCCGAAATAAATCAATGACTCTAAATCCACAATTACCATCTGACAATACATTGACTACATCATCAATAAATGACCTAATATGATTAGGAAATTGTAGGATGAATCGCTTAGAGGATTGTGAAGTTTGTGATAATTTCAACTTCTTTTTCACAGGTTGTGATGGTTGAGATTTCTTCTTTGAATTTTGTGATGGTTGAGATTGCCGTTATGAAGATTGAGATGCTTGATCAACTTACTCATGATACGAAGGGTCTCTATAAACATCATACCCTACAGGTTTTTTGTCTTTCTTCTTGACTCTACCTTTTGTTTTTATTTTTTCAGATGGTGGTAACAAAGAAGTCGTTGTGGGGAATGCAAGTTCATAAGCCCTACTTTGTAATGTCCTTCTTCCAACAACATCTTGTCACCTATAACTTTTCCATAACTCATCCATTGCAGATTTCATACCCACCTCTGATTCCTCATCTAAGTCTTCTTCCAACTTAATTTCCATGCTTAGTTTCCTCCAATGAACATGCACATCGTCAATTGGTATCGAAATACCACTAATTCTATACCCAGCCAACTCACACGATGAAAGTGAAGGTGATGAGAAGAGAAGTTCCGAAGGAGAGATGCTTATTGTTTGTCCAGTGTTTTTTATGAGTTTTCTGCTTTGAAGTTTGCATAGGTAAGTGTACCTAAGTCTTATTCAATGGGATGTGTACTTCTTACATCATCCCAAAATGGAATGCGCAAGAGGCACACCTATCTATGGAGGAAATCCCCAAATCTAGTCCCACAAGTGAAGGCTCAGACACACTGACCTACTGGCATTTATTAAGTGTTTTTGTGATTTTTTTTGGTTAAGTGTTTTTTAGCTTTTCTTTGTAAAGTAATCTCATGCTAAGACCTATCCACCACGAGGGATATCCTACACCTCGCCCCGAAACGGAACACATGCAAGTATCTCATAGCAAAGTCTCGTGTAATGTGAGAAGGCCCGTCATTTATTAAAGTGACTTGAGATTATGTTTGAAGATGAGAAGAGAGAGCACCAAAAGGATCTCAAAGGTAAAAAAATATAAGGGGAAGACTACTCCTAATGTTATCATGCATGGGATTACTAGGTTAGTGAGGTTTAGACTCTATCCTAATGAAGAAGGAGGAAAGAAAAGAAAGAAGAAGAAACGAGCGGAAAACGCTAGAGGACAACTTACTTCTCTAAAGAAGTTAAGTTGTTTCTAAAAGGGGAGTGATGAAGTTAATCACGAGATGGCATAAGGCACATCACACAGACAAATGAGAAAACAAGAATAAAGGATGAGATGAAGACTTGAAATATGGATATCATCCACACATCACTTACCATGAGCCCCTGCAAGGAAAGGTTAGTGAACCACATAAGCATACGATGTAAATAAGGATACTCATACAATACGCACTCTAAATACGAAGATCACAAATCAAACCAACAAAAGTCAGTATCTAAACCCTATAGGTGACCTAAAACAAATACCAAGCAAATCTAATAGGATGGCATAAATGTCTTCCTCAAACTATGTTAGAAGGAAGGAAGAAAGAGGCACGAAAAGCTACCTATGAAGCAAGACACCAAACAAATATCAATGAACATGAGAAAATTATGAAATTCAATCTCTAAAGTCAACATCCAGTTGCAAACAAAGTGTCAAAATATCTCTCAAAAATTCACAACCAAAGTCCATCAAATAATCGCACAAAGCCGCTTGAGAACAATTAATGAAATCGCACAATCACAACTTACTAAACTAAGGATAAAATGAGGTTAAAAATATAAAAAAAATATTTTTAAGAGCTTTTCTGAGTCTATGAAATGATGCAAAAAGAACGGAGTCAAAATGTTAATCGAGGCGGAAGGAATAAAATCTACAAGTTAATGTGTTCTTATGGAAATTAAATGAGAAAGAAAATAAATGGAAATTCGAAATAAAATGAGAAATTAATAAAAATCCGAAAATAAAAGTGTGACAAAATTCTAAAATGATTTATGAAACTAAAATATTTTTTATGGAATTTTATAAAATGTTTTCGTATTTTAAATGAATTAAACTAAACTATATGTAAAAAGAAATTAAAAAAAAGTAAAATATGAGGGAGGGTGTATGCAGTAAAAAGACAGTTAAAAATAAAAGGAATGGACCAAAGGGGGGTGCTGGAAGCAAGTTGGAAGGCCCAAAATGTGCAAGGCTAGGAGGGAGTATGGTGGTCACGCGGTCAACCAAAATTGACTGAATGGGAGGCATTTGATCTAGGTCTCTTCAAAGTATGATGATCACGCGGCTGGGAGAACGCAGGCCTACGGCTGTTATGGTACATCAGCACGCAGGAAGTTGAAAATGGAAGGTCCTACCGGACGGTGACAAGTGTCACTGCCGGTGTGGACCGAAAATCAGAAAAGCTGCCAATCTTATCCATCGAAATCTCTTAAAATCTTATCATAATACCTCTTAATGTCTTTTATAATACTCTTTATTGACATTTCTAATATCTTCTATAACAAAAAAAAGAAAAAAAGCAAGCAAACACAAACTCACGATCAACTCTCTCTCGTGCGCGTTCAGCTTCTTCTTCTCATACCTATCCCGCGCCGCCATCCATCTTCTTCTTCTCCAACTCGACCTAGCCGCCGTTCACCTTTCGACGAGCAACCTATTAACGACCACACAAATTCTCACACAAATCTCACCCTAAATCCGAAAACCAAACTCTCAAAAACAAAACCAAATGAACGGATCGGAGTAAACGAGCACAAGAACATTGAAGAAATCGTACGCAACACACAATTACATTTCAAAGAAATTCCAGATCCGTACCTATAATCGACGAGATCGAAGAAACTATAATGATAAGATTCGATATCCGTCTCTGTTATGATTCAATCCGCTCAACATCTAACTCTTCCTCTTCATCAACTCCGCTCTCCTGCTTTGCGAATCATTGTTGCAATCTTTAAAGTGACAGATGAAGACAAGACTTGAAGCCTCGGTCCAAGGATATTTGCGATGATGATGAGATTGATGAGAGCTACCGATGCTGATGACGTTGAGGCCGCGATTGATGAGGGAGCGTTGGTGAAGGCGAGCTGATGAAGAAGAGTTGAATCTGTCTGTCGATGACGATGGAATGAATTATGTTATAGCGTCGTGAAGATGTGATGACGAAGATTCAGAGGAATTCCGTTTAGTTATTGGTGAAGATGAGTATGGATTCTGTTATGGCTTGATGATGAATAAAAAGCCTTTGCTGGTGCGGTTTCAGTGATGTTTGCGGCGATGCAGGTTTAGTTCCGAAGAAGATTCACGGATTCGTTGATTTCGGCCCCAATTGAAGAATCAACACTGAAGGATTTGGTTATCGTCCTGAATTCAGTTTGTTATATGATGAAGAATAAGATGTTATTGGTGATGAATGAAAAAAAGTGAGGAAGTGTGGTTCGTGTGATGATGAAGCGGATTGATTTTTGTTTATGAAGAGTGAATCCTTTTTCTTCTTCAATGATGCTCACGAGGTTATTGTGCGAAGAACCTCACCTCCATTTGGTTTCATTTTTGTTTGTTCTCAGATTTTTTCCTTTTTTTCATTTCTGTTAGTTTTTCCTATTTTGAATCCCTTGCCCCAATCTGTTCGTTATTTTGCTAATTCAGAAAGCATGTATTGTGAGTTTGTTATTTTTCCCTTGTATTTTGGTGTTTCTTGTGCTGACGTAGAATGGCTGAGATTGGAGGCAGAAGTGTACACAATGCGTGATGTTTCTTATCACGTGAGGCTTGAGGAAGCTTATTGTGTGACTTATGTGATGCTTGAGTCTCATGATTTATTACCTATTTTCTCTGTTTATACATTTTCTAAACTTTATGTGACATCCAATGTGGTAATGACATGGCCTAAATGGTAATATTTGGATTAGTAAAAATGAATGTGTTTAATGGTAATAGTAAAAGCATGAGGTGGATTACTTTTAGTATAATGGACTAAGAAAATAAAGGGATTAAAAGAAATGGATAATGGGCTATAAGAAAATGAATTAAGAAAATGGAATAAGAAAATAAAGGGATTAAAAAAAAGGATAAAGCAAAATAAAGTTAAATAAAAATATGGATTATGACTTATGGTTAAAAATGAAATTGGATATGGTTTAGAAATAAATGTAAAAATGGGAATGAATAGAATCAGTTTAATTGGACAAAATGGTATAGAAATTGATATGGAACTTGATATTTTGTGGAACGGGCCAATTGCCACCAATCACGCACATAGTCACGAAATATCAATTAATCACTTCATTCAACTCAACCATTTTGCATCGTTTCCACAAAAACTATTTAATCAGAGAGAAAACACTACCACTGAACAATTCACAAGTGAAACAATGATCATCTGAATAAATCATTCTCTGAGCATCTGACTAGTATCACTTCAAATTAGTCTAAATCGTTCTCTGGAAAAATAAATCCGCAGATGCACCCAACGAAACATATAATCATGATGAGACTGAATTTTTGAACCTAAAACCATCACACGAACCACTTCCTGGTAAACTGATAACCTTTGCACATAACACAACTCGACTTTGAAACACGTCTCCTGAAAAATAACTACAGGCACATATAACTTGCAATTCAACCAATATTTTGATAGTTTGACCAAGATTAGGCCAAACGTCCATCTAAATGGAATCGCGAACTGAACAACTACACTCAACTGAAATTACTGCCAGCTTATGCTATGCTATGGATGTTATGCTTCGTATTTCTATGCTAATGATGCAATGCAAAATATGCGAGATGATATGCTAAATGCTATAAAAAAGAGAGGGCAAATTTGGGGTGTTACATCTGCCCCTATTCAAGCAACTGTTAATCTGAAAAGGACGATAGCATCGGATGTCGGCCGTTCGAGATAAACTGTGATTGAATACCAAAAGAACAAGAAATTTGCACTCTACTAGAGAAATAAAAGAAATGGTAAATAAACTCAACCCACAATAACTCATGCTGGGAAACCTTAGCGTGGTGCAAAGTAGCTCAGAAAAATAGCTGATATCTTGCGTAGATACATGACAAACAGTGCAGACGAGCTCCCTCCAGACAAAACTTGTTACGCCAGGATAAGAAAACTTAAACAGACGAGTCTTCTTCAAGTAAACCTGTTACGTCAGGAACTAGACATACGAGCCCTCTTCAAGTAGAACTGTTACGCCAGGAATAGACAGACGAGCCCTCTTCATACATCTTACACAGATATATGTCTTGAGACAGACGAATCTCCTTCGAATAACCCGTTACGCCAGGACCAGTGATGCACTTAAGTCTGTGGGATAGACATGCATAATCAGGATAGATGAACCCTCCTCATATATCCTCGTAGATATATGGTCTAAGAAAAACGAGTATTCTTCGAGCAAACCTGTTATGCCAGGTGCGACATTAGGATTGGACGAACCCTCTTCACAAATCTTGCGCAAATAAGTGGTCTCTGAGACAGATGAACCTCCTTTGGATAACCCGTTACGCCAGGACCGGTGACATTTTAACATTTAATCCCACCGCCTGGACTTCAAACCTCTTCAACACAGACGAGTAATGGATGATCATCAAGAGAACACAGACGAGTGTCATAAGCCAATAATACAAATGAATATCAGACGATTATCTATGAAACACAAACGAGCACTTAAAGCAATGATACAGACACATATCAAAAATCCTACACAGACGAGCACTTGGAGTAGAAATACAGACGAGTACCCGAAATCCAAATCAGACGAACATTTGGAGTAGCAATACAAACGAGTTCCAGAAAAGCAAACGAACTTCAAACAGATAACAAAGACATATGAGTGCTGAGGAATGCAGACGAGCAACAAGCAAATGTCAAACATAGATGAGTGACGGGGAGTGCAGACGAGCAAAAGCAAAGTGCCCTGTTTGGCATCAAGGATCACAACTTTGTAGGGGAGAATCAGGTCAATAGGCTTTGACACTTAACTCTGGTTAGGGGGATGAACAACTGTCTGTGTCATCACATTAGCCAATAATAAATTGGCGACTTCTCCGTGGAATATTTCAATGATGGAAAATTCCAAACATGCAACTCTGTGGGGAAATGACAATCTTCAGACTCGGCTGGGGAAGATGCTTGGTTAAATAACCCTTGCTGGGAAACGAATTCTGACATTCTGAACTCTATGGGGAAATGCAAGGCCTTCAGCTGCTTGCTGGGAATACTTCAATGGAAAGAAAACTTCATTTTGGGATGAAAACAATTCAATTAGCCTTGAAGTTTTGCGGGGGATATCATCTGCTCTGACTCAGCTGGGGAAATGTCAACCCTCTGGCTTAGCTGGGAAAAAGTTTTGGCAATGCTCTGCTGAGGAGAGACTTTGCTGGAGAACGCTGATCAAGTCAAGCCAAATTATGCCCCAGGTATAGTATGACGACTGTGTTGGGAAGATATGCCAATGAAGATTGGACTTTGACTGAATAAGAATAACCAACTCCTCATGAAGAAACCTTATCGGCTGAAGGAAGATTCTATGCTCGGGGAAGAAATAAACATCCAAAACCATGCTGGGAAAAGAAAATACCAGACATTTCCTGAGAATTAACACATGTGTTTCAAGCCTCTGAGCTCAAGAATTGCATATTGATTATCGTGAGTGAACAAGCATCTATTACTCCTAAAATTGCCTCAGACTGCATCGTCTATGAAAAGATCGTCTCTAGAGGATTTTACAGAAAACCTGACGTCCAGAATTGCCCTAGTGTCTTCAAACTCTTGCAGAAAATCATCAGATTTCGAGATAACTGCCCCAGATTATATCTTGTAACGATATTGCACCACACAAGAAAAGGAAACCATGCAGTATGTAGATGCAATGCAAATGATGCTAGATGTATGCGTATGCTCGGGCTGAGGATATGATGATATGCAGGCTACGGGAGATGATGGAACAAAGGATGGTTGGGCGGTGGGGCCAGGTTGACAATGATTATTTTTTTTTTCTGATTGCCAAGCAATTGGACTTTGAAGGTGAAATACCAGACGAGAACCAGTTTATTAAAGGTAGGCCAACGGACGAGAACTGATGGGAAAATAAATAAGTTTTCAGACGAGAACTGAACTTTGAAATATTTGCCAGACGAGAACTGGACTTTGAAATGTTTTTCCAGACGAGAACTGGACTTTGGATTGGTTTGCCAGACGAGAACTGGACTTTGAATGTCAAGAAGTTGGGGTTACGAGGCCCTGGGTGAGAGATTGATGATTGAGGGGGTATGCCCAATGCACTTATGATGCGTATGCTCTATATGCTCGAGCGAAGGGACATGAATAATATATGCAAATGATTTATGCAATAATTATGAAAGGCTCTAGAAAAGCTCCCGAGGCGGGAAGAAAGGTCTCATGTGGCAAGGATTCAGGTTGAGAAGGGTGACACGGCGAGGGTGGGTAGCATGATTCCCTAATGCTCGTCTTAAACTCGAAGATTTCTGATATAACTTGCTCTGTGTAGCTAAACTTTGCCCCTGTATGGTGAGTCTCTGAACAGACTGTCACTGATTATCCAATTCTTTGCATGGCGGACTTGGATGTCCTCTCGAGGAGAGTTGTACTTAGTGATCTCTGGAAGTGTCCTGCCCCGATATGAGCGTGGAAGCGAATTGACTCATTCTGACTGAGCATTGGAAGAATATATCCTTGGTCAACAGAAACTCCAGGTGTCCTGCCCCTGTTTGGTAGATTCACTTCTGATCAACTGGATTTGAATGATGTTCCTCAATCAACTGATGCTTGGGAACTTGCTTTACCCTGACTGATTCCTTGGTCAACAAAGCCACTGGATAACATGCTCCTGATTCATAAGCCTACAAGATGCTCTTGATTCTGGCTATCATTGTTGAATGATCAAATTCTCCTCTGATTGCTCTTCGTAGGAACTTCCCTGGTGTCACAGACTGACTTGCAATTAAAACTGTTCATTTACAAATGGTAATTTTAATGCAGTGCACATGCAAGTCTTGAAAATTTATTTATTTGAATGTTGTGACAGTGTGTGACGAAGGGACGATTAATCCAAACGTAGTGTTGAGTTATCAAATCATTAGGAGTTAGTTTACGCAACCTTGTCACAGTATGCTTTCAGAATTGAACCTGATTCAATTAGGACTTTCAAGGGTTATGGCGTGGTCTAGTTCACGGTCTTAGAAAGAAATATTTATGGCTCAAAGTTTATCTGTGCCCACCCATTCTCCTTGATGTTCTCCAGTCCTACGTTCAACTAATTTTCCCTAAACGCTCGCCTCTCGAAAGGGTTTTGTAATGGTTGAGGAACCAATGACGTTGACGGCTTAAGCACCAATGAGGTTTCTTGGAGTAACAGTCACCCCTTCCGACTTTGTGTCTGGTCACACGACTTTGTTCTAATGGAAGATTTTTCTTTCTGATTTTTACTCCCAAACTTTTGCCTGGACTGATTCTTTCTTTGAATATTTTTTAAATTTTGAAGTCCAGCGGGATGCCCTAACTTTTTCCTAAGTCATTTGTGGAACTCTCTGTGGATAAGACCTTCGTTGTGGTTGAGCAGTCTGTTACTGATGTTGCTTCGGACGCCTAGCAGGCCACTGCACCTTCTTACCCAGATTCGAATGAGGAACCAAAGAAGATCGTTGTTGTAGCCTCTTAGAAGATTCAGCTTGAGTGATAACTCCAGAATAATGAAACTTGGCCACTTCTTCATTGCTCACCTGTGACACCTTCAACTTATTTGGCTTAAAGTTAATTACCCCGTCATCAACCAAGTCTTGCACCTGATGCATGATTGCCCTGTAATCATTGATATCATGTCCTTGAGCTCTCGAGTGAAAGATACAGTAGGTATATGGATTCCAACCTTGGGGAAGTTCATCAGTAGGAGGAGATAATTCACGACATTCAATCAATCCCATTTGGAGCAACTGTGGGCAATACTCAGCATAAGACATGGGCACAGGATCAATAACTCTTTCTTGCTTCTGTCGGGAACGAGTTTCCACCACTGGAGGGGATACACCTGACATCTGCTGAAATCCTTCTTTGGGAAACCAAGGTGTATGAGCTGAGGAAGTTCCTGTATACGGAAAGAAAGCGCTCACTTCTCTGGCCGTAACTGGCATAGGATAGTTCATCTCATTTGAATCAGGCAAGGAAAGATTAATCTCTGTCCTGGGCTCTTCTGGACGACCAAGTGGTGACTGCTGGTGAGGAAGCTCAAACTGTGGAGAGAGTCCACCTGAAAACTCTTGGTTAAGTGGGAATCCCAAAGAGATGGGAGAAATAAGACCTTCTGGTGTAGAAATGGACGCCTGGCCATTTTCTTTCTTCAGCAAGGCATTCATGATACCTGTCAACAGCTTCATTTGAGTTTTCATCATGTCAAACTCTTCCTTCAAGAATCTCTGGCCCTGTGAAAAAGCTTGTATATTTGCCCTGAATTGCCCCATCTGGGCCTTCATCTCAGCTACCTCCGCCCGGAGTTGTTCAAAGTTCATGTTCTAGGGATCCTTACTCAAGTTGTCCATTTTTTCAAGAGATCTGATTAAGATAATAACCTGTCCTTGAAATCTTGTTGCAACGAAAGTGCCTGAAACAGAAAAGACATTAGGAACCTGTGGTTATACCTGCAAAACAAGAAGAATGGTGATATGTATGCAATGCAATTGTTTATGCTCCCAAGTTTAGGCATTTATATGCCCCGGTTCTGGTATTTGCTCCAGATAGCCACTTTGAGCATTAATTTTCAAATTTTCCCTTTGAAGAGTGTTCAGATCTCAGCAGTTCCAGACAAACAAGCTTTGTGTTCTCAGAAATGGTAACTGGAATTTAACATTGCATCACATGGATAATCCACTGGCAGCCAAAGTTAGAGCACAAACAAATTCCCCGAAGGGTTACAAGTCAATACATGAATAAAAAGATAAAGCAAGACTCCTACAACAAGCCTGTAGGTAGTCTGAACAATAATAAATTAAAATCCTAGACTAAAGGAAAGACTCAAGTTCTTCTTCTGTAGCCATCACCTCTGTCCGGTTCTTCTTCACGCCTGCTCTCAGCTTAAGCTCTACAATCTCTTTCAATGCCTCCTCCAAGGCCATCTGGCTCTGTGCCAATTGTTGAGTCTTCTCTCTTCGTATTTTGTGAACTTGTTCTACTTCTTTCTTGAAGGCCATCTGTACCTCAAAAAACTCTTCCCTTTCTTTGTACTTCTTCTGCTCCTGCTCCCTTTGGCCCTTTAACCAAACAATGGACTGGCGAGCTTCTTTAAGAGTCTTCAAAGTCTTCTTACGCTCCTCTTCTCTCTTTGATTCCATTAGACCCAACCTCTGAAAATGAGCTTCTCTTCCAGCAAACTCCTTTTCTTTAGCTTCTAAGGAGACCTGCATCTTCTGTAGCTTTTCCTCTACTTCATTCTTAGCACGATTGGCAAGGTGGTACAAGTTAACCATTTCAGCATTTTCTACCCGGACCTCATGCAACTGAGCTTCCAACTTCTTATACTCTTCAAGAGAGACAGTATTCTGACATGGCACCTCCTTGGGATACAATGGAGCTTCCACTGAAAATGGCATGAGCAATTCCTCTACACGCTTCTGCAACCATGTAGCAAAAGGAGGATATGTCTTGGGATCTACCCTTCCAAAATCCTTCTTTCCTTTCTTCACCCTGTGAGCCCAAGCCTGAGATGCTTGTATGACCAATTCTTTGTTTCCCTCCGCAGATAAGTACAAAGACCCAGCTAATTCTTCCACACTTGGTGGATCCCTCAGAGGATAACCTAATTGTTTCTTGGCTAAGACTGGATGGTAACTGATCACACCCTTTCTTCCTAGCAAAGGTACATTAGCAAAACTCCCACAACTAACCAGTAACTCATTCCCCAACAAATCTCTGTTATAAGCCCAAGCTATATCCTCAGAAGTTAGTCCCATTAGCCTCCTGGACCACCTCCATTCATCTCTCATCTCTTTGAAAGGGCCTGACTTTGGTAATTGCTTAGCAAACCAATCAGCAAATAATGGAGCACAACCACCCACTGGTCCACCTCTGCCTTTCTCATTCCGGTAATGAACATTGTAGTAGAAATATCCCAACAAAGTTGGTACATGATTACCTTTAGCAAAAATGGAGATCACCTCCAAACTCACAAACTCCTTTTCTCCCGGGAAAAGACTAGATCCATATACCATCAAGGCCACCACAACACCAAAATCTCCCCATTTACTCTCTTTGGCATACTCTTCCGCTTCTGGTATAAGCACATCCCAAGGAAGTCCTCTGCCCACACTGTCCTTCAAAGCTTTCTTGACCTTAGCAACTGGCATACGACAGACTCTGGATATGTCTTCTTCCTTAGGAACTATCTCCGATCCATAGTAAGGCAAAGTATCTCTGACAGGAATACCCAAAATACTGGAAATCTCCTCCAAGGTAGGAGCCAAAATATAATCTGGAAATACAAAACACCGCAACAAGGGATCATAGAACTGAAGCAAAGTGTGCAAGCTATCCTTCTGGTCTGCAGTAGGTTTATCCATGTACTTCAAAATCTGACCATACCTCTTTCTGAAGTTCCCTAAAACTTGATCATTCATCAGTCCTGCTAGTCTCTGAACACTCTTGACTTCTGGTTGGAGAAAAGTGTAATGAACATTCTTATTTCTTGTAATTTTCTTAACTTCTGCCATCTGGAAAGCTTACAATTACCAGAACTGGGTGCTAAACTGTAAACAACAACCTGAAAAATGGAAACATAAATAGTTAATGCGAGTATGATGCGATGCAAATGCAATGCAGGCATATGATCAATCTGGGACCATCTGGATACTGGATATTAGGACCCCAAATAGCTGAAAACCAAGATTCTCTGAGCCATAACCATCTGACAGAAACCCTCAGAACCAAAAGATCAAGAAATCCATAACCATAATGACCAAATCATAATAAAGACCACACTGATAATGAGGGTATGTGGAGGTCAAGGGTTCCTGCAAACCTGTAAACCCCTCCCAATCTCACGGGTGTGCTCCGGGTCAAACATCACGGACTCTCAAAGACGAATGGTAATAATACGTTCACCATTTCCGAGAAATGGCTCATGACCAAATCAGGGAATCAGTTCGACATTATGTACTACTCAGGGAGGCCTCAGCTGAGTCTGGGAAGACAAGGTCATCCTATGTGAGTTCCAGGTGGGCCCTCGGGTGCGAATGGGTTTGCCACAAAATGTGGTTTGCCACAGAATGTGGTCTGCCACAGTCACCACTAAAGAGGGATGTTTCCACAAGGTTCTCAATGATCGGTTCCCAGCTACACATAACTATCAAGGTTATGAAATGAAAGAGGAAGATCCCCAAATCAAGACATTTCCAAGACAGACGCAAATCTGGGCGTGGAACTCACTACTACCCCCATGACAAGATCTTATGAGGCCAAAATGGAACTACTCTAAGTCCTAAGGTGCACTCGAGCCTTGGTAATGAGCTCATCTCACAGTAACAGTATCACCCAAGTCTCACCAAACAGAAAATCCAGTCCAGACAGTCCAGTAATAAAATATGATGCAGGAAAATAAATACTGAAAACTGTCAATAAAGCTGAAAATAAAACTGTAAATAAACAACAGTAAAATACAACACACAACAGCAAACAATCAACACCCAACGAAACAGAAACACCCAAACTCTAGGAGAGACTCTCAAGGGAACCAGAGATTCTGGGTTCGGTCCCCAGCAGAATCGCCAGCTGTCGCTCCCTGGATTTCCATCCTGGTACCAACGTGAAAGTGGCAAGGAAAAGGTTAGAGTCGCCAGCCAGGCATTTTTATCCCGAAGGAACGGGAATGGTAATGCTGCACAAACCAGAGGAAAAGAAAAGGAAGGACACGGGTCCTGCGAACCAAAGAGACTGGATTCGGGAGTCGGTTATGACCTGGGAAGGTATTAGCACCCAGATCGTCCGTCGTACCCGACGGGATCCACGCTTACAAAGAAATTGTTTCAAAGGGTGAAGGAATGAAAGCTGCTGCAAAGAAAATGAACTGAACTGGATAAAAGAAAATAAAAGGGAACTGAAAAAAAATGAAAAGGAAAAATGTAGGGAAAATAAAGATTGTGCTCGAACAGGCCCTACCCCGCTGCCTACGTACCTCATCTGGACAATGAGGATCAGAGACGCCGTAGTTCCCCTAACTAGGGGTGGAAAAGATTGTTTGTGTCTTAAGGCTTGAACTGCCTATGTCAATGCTCAGGTGTTGCAGGCTCGGACGACGAGTGCGTTACCGTCTTGTAAAGTGACAAGTAGTAGCAAGTTCGTACGATGAGAGTGAAGGTGATGAGAAAAGAAGTCCCGAAGGAGAGACGTTTATTGTTTGTCCAGTGTTTTTTATGAGTTTTTTATGAGTGTGGCACAAGGAAGCGAACTCAAGCTCTTTTCCATGGAATGTGTACTTGTTACTACATTCCAAGATGGAATAATAGAACAAGCACACTCAAGTAAGGAGAAGATCCCCAAAACTTGGTTCTAGAGATTAGGGCCTAAGCTCACTAACTCGTTGAATTTATTAAGTGTTTTTTGTAATTTTTGAAGAAGTGTTTTTTATGATTTTCTTGTTGAAGAAGAGAAAGAAACAAAAGGATCTTAAAGGTAAAAGTCTAATGGGGGATTAACAAATCCTAATGTTAGCATGCAAGGGATTCCTAAGGTTAGTGAGGTTTACTATCCTAAAGAAGGAAAAGATAAGAAGAGAAGGAGAAGAAAGAAGAAGAGAAGAAGAAGAAAGGATGGCCTAAGCCCCTCAAACACAAATAAGAGAATATCATGAAAAGAGAAGAGATAAGAATTGGAGATTTGGGAATCACATCCACACCTCTCACTTACCAGAGCCCCTGAAATGGTTAGTAACATAAGCAAGCATCATGACAAAAGCAAATGAGAACAAATGAAACACAAAATGAGCATAAGATCAAACCAAGTCAACACAACTAGAATTGGAATCTCAATTACAAATGCCAAGATCAAACAAGAATGAAAAATGGATTAAACAATTCAACATGAAACATTATAGATTATCATAACAAAGCAAAACAAACATGAGATAACACAAAGCAAACCAAGCAAACAAACATTACCAACTTCAAGACCAGAACCCTAACATGTCAAGAATGTGCCTAAGCAACACAAGAGATGAATAGTAGAATCATACAAACTTAACCATTATCAACATGAGAAACAAATGAGCATAAGAAGTGAGGTGAACATGTATAAAAGTGAATGAACTTCAAAGGTAAGCAACCACAAAATTTCTCAAAGTACACACATCATTCAAAGACCAGAGAGGTATCCTTATCCTAAAAGGGGTCTAAAAAACATAAGGGAGTTGACACAAGTGCCCTCCCAATCTAAGAACTAAACATATGACCAAAAAGGATGCAAAAGAAGATAAGCAAAGGACAAAATTCAAATCAAATCAAACATTCATCCAAAAATTCCACCAATTTGCACAAAGACTCTCTAAACATCTAATATTAACATGCCAAAAGAGTAGGATCAAAATCAGAAGCTAAGTAGGCCAAATATATTCCTAAACATGGATTAGGGTTATGAAACTTCATGCACAAGTTAAGGATAAAAAATAATCAAGTAAACTTCTAAAAATCAGAAGAAACATCATCAACAAACTACATTTCAATATGAATCCAGAGCAAAAAGAATCAATTCAAAATTCAAATTAATGGTCAAGATATAAATTCTACAAGACAACATGCTTTAAAAGTGAATAAAAACAATTAATAAAAGCAACAATTAATTCCAGCATGGAAAATGAAAATAAATGGAAAATAAAAAATATCAAAAATTAAAGAAAACTCAAAATATCACTCATGATTTTTTTTGGAATTTTTGGATACATTTTACTATTTTTAAAAATTAAAAACCAAACTGAAATGAAATAAAAAATAAAAAAAAGAATTAAATGAGCCAGGGGTGTGATTAGCAAAGAACTCAGTTCAATTTGTTGGGCTCACAAAATAGGGGGTGTGAATAGCAACTTAGGCCCATGAAACTCAGCGCAGGTTCAAATACACTATGGTGGAAATTCAAATAATCAGGAAAAATAGACAACCATTGGATCACTTGTACGCGTGAGATCTAGTCAACCAAAACCCTAAGTCCTTCCAACCATTGGCCAGCGTGTGTGTGCATGGTAGGTACGGTGTGGTGTGCAACACAAATTTTAATTCAGATTAAATTATAAAATGAAATCACGTGAGAGGGAGCAAGCAATTTTAATGCGTTGGCACAAAATGAAGTGTCCAGATCACAAATCCAAGGGCTGAAACATCATCTCCCACCTTTCAAATTTCTCCAGAATCCAGTGACCAGAGCTAGGGCTCCGGCACCGGAAAACTCATGTCCATGAACAAACTTACACAAAAATGCATCACAAGCTCCAGATTCATAGATTAAAACATGGTGGATCCAAATATGGCAATGAAAATCACAATCGATCAAAGATCAAGCTAGATCGAACAAAAACAAAATCATACATCAAACTTTAATTCAACCATACAACTTCAATTCTCACTCAAATTCAAAACTAAATAGATCAGCATCATCAGTGCAACATACAGATCACAATGCATACCTTAAAAACAATATCCAGAGAGATGAATTTAGGAGCTCACCTGAACTTGCAGAGCACAAATTAGGTCAAGATAAACCTCCAAATGCTGCAGATACAAGGCTTTGAACCTCTCCTTGCAAAATAAATGCAAGAAAGAGCCTGAAACCTTCTGGATCTTGCAATTCGAAAGTAACTGCACTTGAATGGCACCTTATGAAATCTTCACTTTCTGCTTGAATCCAGTGTTGATCTATGATCCTTAGAGCTCAAGGATGAGGAATATGAAGTTTGTTTGGTGAATGGGTGTATGGATGAGGAGATTCGAAGGAAAATGCAGTGAGATCAAGAACTTGAGAATGAGCAAATGGTGATGAAATCTGAGAAAATGGAAACCCTAACTGCTTATATATGATGCCAATGATCACTGATGCAAGAATGAGAAGGAATGCACGTGAGGAATGAGTGATAAGAGGGAATTTGCAAAATTGGCAAAACTTGTGTGAGTGAATGATTTATGCGTGCTATCCCTCTCTCATGCACATGCTCAGCTTCAATCTCACTCATAAATGTTAACTGAATCTATCTTAGCCCTTGGATTGCTTTGTATCATGCCTTGTGAGTGATCTTGCATTTTTGCCTTTCATATTTTCCACCCTTTCTCATGCACGAATTCCCTTGCTTCTCTTGAGCCAAATGATCTTAAGGCAATGAAATGTAATGTTATGACCTTATTTTGCTCATAGAACAACTTATAATTAAGATATGAGACCTTTTGCACTTTGGTAGAAAGTTGTTTTCAAGTAAAAACCTAAAACCAAGTGAATTTTCGAAGGCCATAACTTTTGATCCATGAGGGCTATGAAAATGCATTGTACTTTTTAAAAATGGGAGAACCTACCCTAAAACTTTCATGTTTGTTGGAAATTCATTTGAGATCATTTTCACCATGAAAGAAGCCTTTGAAAATTAGGGCAAAAGTTGCCAAAAATGGAAAGTTTCAAAACAAACCATATGCCAAAAATGGAAAGTTCTTCAAAACCCCTTGATTCTTGATCTTTGACTTTGTCAAACCTCTTCTAAGGTCTTAAGGACATCCCTTGACTTGAAAAATGGGGTTGGACCCCTTGAATTCTCACAGTTGACTTTTAAAATGCACAGTTGACCAATTTTTTCTTATGCAAGCAACTGATGAAATAACTGCCTTCCACAAGGAATTTTCTCACCAAATTTCATCCCTAGGATCCTCTTATCATACGAAAGACTTTTCCCACATGAAATGGCCAAAGTCACAAATAATTCCTGCTTGAAAGTGAAACCTAATTTAGGAACCATTGTGTAGGAGCTTGCCCTAGCTTGGATTCCTTGATGATCTCTTAAGCTTCCTGGCTCTTGTAAAGGATCTTGGACTTGTGAGTGTCATGCAGACTCTTCATGGGACTTGGACAAGTCCACTGGGCCTCTTTCTATAACTTGTAATGCCTCAAATCCACCCATAGTTGATCATATGCCTAATGCTAGAACATGATAATGTTATGCTTTACTTTTCCATGCAAAGATGCCAAAGATATGACATGCTTATGATGATTATGATATGATGATGATGCTTAAAAAGAAGAGGGAAAATTTGGGGTGTTACAATCACAGACTCTCAAAGCCGAATAACAATAATACGTTCACCATTTCTGAGAAATGGCTCATGACCAAATCTGGGAATCGGTTTGGCATTATGTACTACTCAGGGAGGTCTCAGCGTGAGTCCGGGAAAAACAAGCATCCCCTATAAGTCCCCAGCTTCGAGTGCTGAAATCGAGAAACGATAGTACATTCAGCCCGTAAGATACAATACTATTGTCATACGACCAGATGCTTTTACTGAGTTCCTATAAGAAAACCAGGCCATCCTATGCGAGTCCCCAGTGGACCCTTAGGTGCGAATGGGTTTGCCACAGAATGTGGTCTGCGACTGTCACCACTAGAGAGGGTTTTTTCCACAAAGGTTCTCAATGATCGGTCCCCAGATGCACATAACTATCAAGGTCCTATCCCAAAGTGGAGGAAATCCCCACACAAGATATTTCCAAGACGGTCGCAGTCTGGGTGTGAAACACATTGCCACTCATCATGACACATGCGAGTACAACATGTCCACGCTAATCCTAGGGTGCACTCAAGCCGGGTATTTGGCTTATCTCTCAGTAATAGTATCACCCAAGTCCAACCAAACAGAAGAAATCCAGTCCAGACAGTCCAATAATAATATGATGCATGAAAATAAAATACAAAAAACTGTAAATAAAGCTATAAATAAAACTGTAAATAAACAACAGTAAAATATACACACAACATCAAACAATCAACACCCAGCAAAACAGAAACACGGAAGCGCTAGGAGAGACTCTCAAGGGAACCAGAGATACTCTGGTTAGGAAGTACCCGACATAGTCGCCAGCTTTCGCTCCCTGGATTTCCATCCTGGTACAAACGCGAAAGTGGCACGGAAGAGGGTAGAGTCGCCAGCCAGACATTTATATCCCGAAGGAACGGGAATGGTAATGTTGCACAAACCAAAGAAAAGAAAAGGAAGGACACGGGTCCTGCGAACCAAAGAAATTGGGTTCGGGAGTCGGTTACGACCTAGGAAGGTATTAGAACCCCAGATCATCCGCTATACCCGACGGGATCCACGCTTGCACATAAACTGTTTCAAAGGGTGAAGAAATGAAAACTGCTGCAAAAGAGAAAGAAATGAACTGGATAAAAAGAAAATAAAGGGGGTAAAATGTAGGGAAAATAAAAGAGTGTGCTTAAATGGGCCCTACCCCGGTGCCTACGTACCTCATCTGGACAATGAGGATCATAGTCGTCGTAGTTCCCCTAACTAGGGGTGGAAAGATTGTTTGTGTCTTAAGGCTTGAACTGCCTATATCAATGCTCAGGTGTTGCAGACTCGGACGACGAGTACGTTACCGTCTTGCAAAGTGACAAGTAGGAGCAAGTTCGCACGATAAGAGTGAAGGTGATGAGAAGAGAAGTCCCGAAGGAGAGACGCTTATTGTTTGTCCAATGTTTTTTATGAGTTTTCTTCTTTGAAGTTTGCATAGGTAAGTGTACCTAAGTCTTACTCAATAGGATGTGTACTTCTTACATCATCCCGAAATGGAATGCGCAAGAGGCACGCCTAGCTATGGAGGAAATCCCTAAATCTAGTCCCACAAGTGAAGGCTCAGACACACTGACCTACTGGCATTTATTAAGTGTTTTTGTGATTTTATTTTGTTAAGAAGTGTTTTTTAGCTTTTCTTTGTAAAGTAATCTCATGATAAGACCTATCCACCACGAGGGATATCCTACACCTCACCCCGAAACGGAACGCATGCAAGTATCTCATAGCAAAGTCTCGTGTCACATGAGGAGACTCGTCATTTATTAAAGTGACTTGAGATTATGTTTGAAGATAAGAAGAGAGAGCACCAAAAGGATCTCAAAGGTAAACAAATCTAAGGGGAAGACTACTCCTAATATTATCATGCATGGGATTTCTAGGTTAGTGAGGTTTGGAGTCTATCCTAATGAAGAAGAAGGAAAGAAAAGAAAGAAGAAGAAACGAGCAGAAAACGCTAGAGGACAACTTACTTCTCTAAAGAAGTTAAGTTGTTTCTAAAAGGGGAGCGATGGAGTTAATCACGAGATGGCATAAGACACATCACACAAACAAATGAGAAAGCAAAAATAAAGGATGAGATGAAGACTTGAAATGTAGATATCATCCACACTTCACTTACCATGAGCCCCTGCAAGGAAAGGTTAGTGAACCACATAAGCATACAATGTAAATAAGGATATTCAAACAATACGCACACCAAATACGAAGATCACAAATAAAAACAACAAAAGTCAGTACCTAAACCCTATAAGTGACCTAAAACAAAGACCAAGCAAACCTAATAGGATTGCATAAATGCCTTCCTCAAACTATGTTAGAAGGAAGGAAGAAAAAGGCATGAAAAGCTACCTATGAAGCAAGACACCAAACATATACCAATGAACATGAGAAAATAATGAAATTAAATCTCTAAAGTCAACATCCAGTGGCTAACAAAGTACCAAAATATCCCTCAAAAAATCACAACCAAAGTCCATCAAATAATCGCACAAAGCCGCTTGAGAACAATTAATGAAATCGCACAATCACAACTTACTAAACTATGGATAAATGAGGTTAAAAATATAACAAAAATATTTTTAAGAGCTTTTCTGAGTCTATGAAATGATGCAAAAAGAACGGAGTCAAAATGTTAATCGAGGCGGAAGGAATAAAATCTACAAGTTAATGTGTTCTTATGGAAATTAAATGAGAAAGAAAATAAATGGAAATTCGAAATAAAATGAGAAATTAATAAAAATCCGAAAATAAAAGTGTGACAAAATTCTAAAATGATTTATGAAACTAAAATATTTTTGATGGAATTTTATAAAATGTTTTCGTATTTTAAATGAATTAAACTAAACTATATGTAAAAATAAATTAAAAAACAAGTAAAATATGAGGGAGGGTGTGTGCAGTAAAAAGACAGTTAAAAATAAAAGGAATGGGCCAAAGGGGGGTGCTGGAAGCAAGTTGGAAGGCCCAAAACGTGCAAGGCCAGGAGGGATTATGGTGGTCACGCGGTCAACCAAAATTGACTGAATGGGAGGCGTTTGATCTAGGTCTCTTCAAAGTATGATGATCACGCGGTTGGGAGAACGCAGGCCTATGGCTGTTATGGTACATCAGCACGCAGGAAATTGAAAATGGAAGGTTCTACCGGACGGTGACAGGTGTCACCGCCGGTGTGGACCAAAAATTAGAAAAGCTGCCAATCTTATCCATCGAAATCTCTTAAAATCTAATATCGTTTATAACAAACAAAAGAAAAAAAGCAAGCAAACACAAACTCACGATCAACTCTCTCTCATGCGCGTTCATCTTCTTCTTCTCTTACCTAAGTCGCGCCGCCTTCCATCTTCTTCTTCTCTGACTCGACCTAGCCGCTGTTCACCTTCCGACGAGTAACATTTTTACGACCACACAAATCTCACCTTAAATCTGGAAACCAAACTCTTAAAAACAAAACCAAATGAACGGATCAGAGTAAACGAGCACAAGAATATCGAAGAAATCGTACGCAACACACAATTACATTTCAAAGAAATTCAAGATCCGTACCTGTAATCGACGAGACCGAAGAAACTATAATGATAAGATTCAATATCCTTCTCCGTTTTGATTCAATCCGCTCAACATCTAACTCTTCCTCTTCATTAACTCCGCTCTCCTGCTTTGCGAATCATTGCTGCAATCTTTAAAGTGACAGATGAAGACAAGACTTGAAGCCTCGGTCCAAGGAGATTTGCGATGACGATGAGATTAATGAGAGCTACCGATGCTGTTGACGTTGAGGCTGTGGTTGATGAGGGAGCGTTGGTGAAGGCGAGCTGATGAAGAAGAGTTGAATCCGTCTGTCGATGACGATGGAATGAATTATGTTATAGCGTCGTGAAGATGTGATAACGAAGATTCAGAGGAATTCCGTTTAGTTGTTGGTGAATATGAGTATGTATTTTGTTATGGCTTGATGATGAATAAAGAGCCTTTGCTAGTGTGGTTTCAGTGATGTTTGCGGCGACGCAGGTTTAGTTCCAAAGAAGATTCACGAATTCGTTGATTTCGGCCCCAATTGAAGAATCGACACTAAAGGATTTGGTTATCGTCCTGAACTCAGTTCGTTATATGATGAAGAATATGATGTTATTCGTGATGAATGAAAAAAAGTAAGGAAGTGTGGTTCGTGTGATGATGAAGCGGATTGGTTTTTGGCTATGAAAAGTGAATCCTTTTTCTTCTTCAATGATGCTCACGAGGTTATTGTGTGAAGAACCTCACCTCCATTTGGTTTCTTTTTTGTTTGTTCTCAGATTGTTTCCTTTTTTCCATTTCTGTTAGTTTTTCCTATTTTGAATCCCATGCCCCAATCTGTTCGTTATTTTGCTAAATCAGAAAGCATGTATTGTGAGTTTGTTATTTTTCCTGTGCTGACGTGGAATGACTGAGATTGGAGGTAGAAATGTACACAATGCGTGATGTTGCTGATCACGTGAGGCTTGAGGAGGCTTATTGTGTGACTTATGTGACGCTTGAGTCTCATGAACTATTACCTATTTTCTCTGTTTATACATTTTCTTAACTTTATGTGACATCCAATGTGGTAATGACATGACCTAAATGGTAATATTTGGATTAATAAAAATGAATGTGTTTAATGGTAATAGTAAAAGCATGAGGTGGATTACTTTTAGTATAATGGACTAAGAAGATAAAGGGATTAAAAGAAATGGATAATGGGCTATAAGAAAATGAATTAAGAAAATGAATTAAGAAAATAAAGGGATTAAAAAAAAGGATAAAGAAAAATAAATTTAAATAAAAATATGGATTATGACTTATGGTTAAAAATGAAAATGGATATGGTTTAGAAATAAATCTAAAAATGGGAATGAATAAAATCGGTTTAATTGGACAAAATGGTTTAGAAATGGATATGGAACTTGGTATTTTGTGGAACGGGCCAATTGCCACCAATCACGCACATAGTCACGAAATCTCAATCAATGACTTCATTCAACTCAACCATCTTGCATCGTTTCCACAGAAACTATTTAATCAAAGAGAAAACATTACCACTGAACAATTCACAAGTGAAACAATGATCATCTGAATTAATCATTCTCTGAGCATCTGACCAGAATCACTTCAAATTAGTCTGAATCGTTCTCTGGAAAAATAAATCCGTAGATGCACCCAACTGAACATATAATCATGATGAGACTGAATTTTTGAACCCAAAACCATCACACGAACCACTTCTTGGTAAACAGATAACCTTTGCACATAACACAACTCGACTTTGAAACACGTCGCTTGAAAAATAACCACAGGCACAAATAACTTGCAATTCAACCAATCTTTTGATAGTTTGACCAAGATTAGGCCAAACGTCCATCTGAATGGAATCACGAACTGAACAACTACACTCAACTGAAATCACTGCCAGCTTATGCTATGCTATGGATGTTATGCTTCGTATTTCTATACTAATGATGCAATCCGAAATATGCGAGATCATATGCTAAATGCTATGAAAAAGAGAGGGAAAATTTGGGGTGTTACAAAAGGGACATGTGAATTGTTGTGCTCCCCTGTTTGTTGACTGGTTTGTAAGGAAAATCCCTAAATCAGGGCCTTTTTAGGATTTGAAACAATCGTGGAAGTGGTCCAAAAGATTAATGGGCTTAATCTCAGTTGACATTGCTTAGTGATGCAACAGGGATCTTGTAAGCAAAGAGATCTTGGTAAGTTGTGAGAGTTTCCCAAATGTGCCCTTAATAGGTAGAAAAGGTGGGATCAGGTATAATCCTATCTTATCCTGGAAACAATTTGGCTATCCCCTGAGAGATGTACCTATGATTGAAGAAGTGAATGAATAACTATACTTTCCAGCTGAAGGTAACATAAAGATAAGCTTGCTAGCATCCCAAGCTTGGGAATTTAGAGTGATGAAAGGGAAGAAAGACTTTGGGAGAGTAGATCCCAAGACTTATGATCCTTTTGCCACCTGGTTGGAAAATCGTGTGGAGACTTTGTTGCTCCCATTCTCTAAGGAACCACCTCTTTACTCTAAGGAGGTAACACCCACAACTTCAGTGCCTCTTTAGGAATATCAAAAATTAGAAGCCCTGGTTAAGCAACTCAGGTTGGAGAATCAGGAGGCCTACAATTCATGCCAAAAGCTAAAAATGCAAAATCCGAAATTGGAAGAAAGAGCTCACAAAGCTGAGGAAATGGTCAGGCTCAAGCAGCAAGACTTTCAGGAGAGAGAGAGAGAGAGCTTAATTTTAAAAGAGAGGATTAGCTGAAACTTCCAGGGCGGACCAGCGCCAGAAAGATAAGAAAGAGTTGAATGAAGCTAATGAAGCTATTACTTTATGGCAAGAAAAGTGGGAAAACAACTTAAAGAAGTAGAAAGAGCTGGAAGTCAAGCACCAATTAGAGATCAAAGCCCTCCAGGATTATTTAGCTGAGCAAGGGAAGCTCCTTCAAAAGGCCCATCACCAAGAGAAGAGCTACCTCCAAGATCTAGCAAAGAGTTAGCAAGCAGTTGAGGAAGCTCAGAAAGAGATAGAAGAGTTGAAGCTGAGAGCTGACATCAAGAGGACCAAGACTGATTCCCTCACAAGCCGGGGAACTGAAAAGGTGTTCCTACATCAAATTTAGGAATTGGATGCCTCCTTTGACCTTAGGGATGTCCTGATTCAAAAGCTCATCCAGGAACCATCACATCCAGATATAGTCCAGCTGCTGCAAGGTGTCAAGCGCCTTAGTTGGAGGTTACAGGATGTAGATCTTCCTAAGATTTAGTTTTGTATTCATATGACTTGGATTACCCACATGCTTGTTGTGGGAGTCCCCTCTCTCTTTATGTACTTTTCGTCTTTGACATATGAACTTGTACCTGTAATACCTCAAAATTTTCCCTCTCATTCCCTCAACATTTTGCATAGCATTTAGTATACACAAGTTCATAAAATAATCAAAAACATTGCATCATGTGTAGCATAGCTGAGGCATAGGTATGTGATCAATGATTGGAGCAACTGAAAGCTATACAAAGGAAACCAAAGGGTCACAAAGCTTCTCAATCATGTGAAAGGGGTCTACAACATCCCACAAGTCTCCATTTAAAGCCTCAAGTCTTGGAAAGAAGTGAATGACTCTAAGGAATGCAAGCAGTGCAACATCTCTTGAGGAAATGATCCAAGTTAGGGTTTCAATTGTGAAGGGCTTCTCCATGAATTTTTAAGCAAAAGTGGATTCCATTGTTTTATATATGACAACAAGTGTATAGGGTTCAAATTTCATCCACAAGTTCATTTTTGAAGAGGTTCAATTAGTCAGATGATTGAAAATCAGGAAATTGGAGAAAAGTCAACCAGGATGAGTAAAAAGTCAACTCTGGACTCCTTGAGGTCAAGGTCATGAAATTTTGGTCACAAAGGACTTATGGACCACATTTGATCAAGAAAGAATGGAGAAATCAAAGAAAAAATTGTTTTTGGGGACTATGTATCGATACATACGAGTTTTGTATCAATACATGTCTGCTGTGTAGTTTTGGAAATGGACTATGTATTGATACATAAGCAGGATGTATTGATGCATGATCAGAAAAACCTGCTGGATGCATCGATGAATCCGTGTTATGTATCGATACATATCAGTTAAAAAACTGACATGCATCGATGCATCCGTGTTATGTATCGATACATATCAGTTAAAAAACTGACATGCATCGATGCATCCGTGTTATGTATCGATACATATCAGTTAAAAAACTGACATGTATCGATGCATCTGTGTTATGTATCGATACATAATTGATTTTTTTTGCTGAAAATTGACAAAACTTCAGTATGTATCGATACATACCCACATGTATCGATACATGATGTTGTTTTCTGCTAAATTGCTGTTGTATGATACATAGAAAGGGGCAATGATAATGTTGTCTTGGGGATGAGTTCAGGGGTGACTTGTGCACATACTAGAGCTCATTTAGCTTCGCATTTGCTTCAATTCAAACCTCAACCATTGTTGCTACATTAGATTGGTCCTCACCACAAGGATCATGAGTTGGTGTACACTAGATCCATTGGACTCAAGCTGCATTTAGCCTCTGATTTTCTTGCATCACTAGGTTATCATTATGTGTATGCATGACCACTTTAAAGCTTGTGCATCTCACAATCAAGTGAGCAAACTCAAGCTGCAATCCTTGGGCAACTAAGCTGGTGTTTCACTTCACTAGTCTTCAACATAAGCTTCATGTTCTCTGCAACATTGGATTGGTTTCAACTGAAGAGGGTTCTAGAAATCCAGCTGGTATAACTGCCACAAATAACTTCACTCATTCAACTCACTTCACTCAGTTAACCAAGGCTAATTAACCCTGGTTCTAACTGTTAACCAGAGGTCTAATGCTCTATAAAAGGATGAGTAGTGACTGAGTTTGGGAGTTCAGCTTCATTTTCACTCAAATCACACTAAAATCCTCCAAATTTGGCTCTGCATTTTCTCTGCAAATTCTCTGCATTTTGAAGGATCAAGCTTCCACAACCATAACATTGATCTTCTTCTTCCTTGTGCTTCTTCAAGCACCATTCATAGTGCATTTTCATGGAGATTTGAAGCTAGAAATTTGAAGTTGCATCATCACAACATTTCCACCTTTTGGATTGAACAAGCTAAATCATCACCCAACAAGCCTCAATGATCATCAAATCATCATCAACATCATGTTTTGCAGCTTCTCCATGGATCTAATGGAGTGAAAGATCAAGATTACATTGCTGTGAATTTTTTGCATCGTCATCAAATTCTCAAGATTCTTCATCAACAAAATGTTTATTTCACTTCACAAAGGATCAAGATTAAGCATAGAAGACCTTGGAACCTCACATCTGGATTTCTACAACTCTAAACACCACTGAATTTCAGGTTTCATCTTCAATTCCATTGACACAAATTCTGATTTTTTTGGTTGTTTTATGTTGATATGAGCTCAATAGGAGCAATGCTTGTGTTGGCTAGTTGATAGGCACCTTAGGTGCTTAGATTCAATTCTTAGGTTGATTCTTGTGTGGTTTAATTTGCATTATTCATGAGCCTTATGAGAGAATTAGGCCTAGATTGTTGATGTACTTGAGGAGATGAATCTGTCCATGGCCTTATTTTTCAGTTTGGTAGACATTTGTCCAAACTCTAACCGGAGAGTGATCAGAGAAGATGACTGGAGTTTAGCTCCGATGACCGGAATAGTAAGCCTATCATTAGTGTGGGAACATAACACAGCTGTTATATCAGTTTCCATCTGACGAACCAGGATCAGCCACCACATTAATGAACATGTTCCAATCATGTGCCATAATTTGTGAAGAGTTTTTCAGAACACTATTGGCACCCCATCATGTTTGGGTCCAGCCCAATTCAGTTCAACTTTCCACTTTCCGCACCCCTCTCCATTTGCCTTGTTTTCTTTATTTTTTTGTTTTACATAACTCAATTTCAATCCAAGAAAAATACCAAAACTCATGATAAAATTCCCCAAAAATCACAGAGACTTCCTAACTCATTTTAGAAATTTTCAACACTTTTACTTTCTGATTTTAGCCATTTTGCAATTTTATTTTGATTTTCCATTTAATTAGTTTTCTATGGAATTCTTTCAGCTATACTTCATTTTGTTCATTTTATTTCTCCCACTTCCAGTGATCTTTTTGTCCCATTCTTTTTGCTGTGATTAGAGGACTCATAATAGAACCTGGAATTATTTTTGTCATATTTGTAGGTCCATTTTATCCATTGTTTTGGAAGCATAGTTTGTGCAAGTTTGTGAACAAATCCTACGTAGATTTAGGTGACCTTTTGGCATAGTTAGGTTATGAATTTTAAGGATATTTTTTAACACAACATTAGATTTAGGTTAGGGACCTTAAGGAATTAATCTCATATTTTTCCAGGAGCTTTACCTTTTTTTTAGTGCTTTGGATTTATTCGAGTTTTCCATGCAAATCCACCTAGTTTCCACTTAGGGGTTTTAGTGCCATTTAGGGCATAGTTTGAGTTTGTTTCTCTTTTCAACCTTAGATCATTTTGGTATGACTTAGCTCTTGTACTTAGAAGCTAGATAGAATATAAGGTCCCTTAGGACTTGACTTTAGGCTTAGAAATTCATTAATGCCTTTATTAATTAGTGTGAGTTCTTCATTGAAATTTACCATGCTATAATTGTTCTTATTTCTCTATCATACTAACATTTGTTTTGTAGGGAGGAAGAAATGGTAATCCCTTCATTCCTCATCTCTTATGCATTTAATTGTCCTTGTCTTAGCACTTTGTGCTTTGTTCATAGGTCCCTTTTTGTTCCTTAGATTCAACTTAACTTCCTTAGGAAGTAAGTTGAATTCTAACTTGCTTTTCTCTTCCTTAGGTTAGAATACCTCATAAACCATAGGATCACATTTTGTACATAATAAGATAACTTAGGGTGGTCTTATCCCCCCTTAGTTTTGTCATTTTCCCGATTTGAGTCTTCTTTTCTCATCTTCAAACAAAATCCAAAAAGACTTAATAAATGTACAAAAGGATTCCTTGTGTATACCCTTATTCCATGGGGCACTTGCATTCATTCCATCTTGGAGTGGTGTAGGCTTGTCTAGCATGATGTACAAGTATTATCAAGGGGTTATTTCACAAAGAAAAATCTAAAAGACATTTCTTCACAAAAGCCACAAAAACATGTAATTAAGTTCAACAAGCTAGTGAACTTAGACCCTAATCTGTGGAAACAAGTCTTGGATAAATTCTGCTTGCTTGGTGTACTTGTTCTATTATTCCATCTTGGAATGTAGTGTCAAGTACACATTCCATGGAAAATAGTTTGAATTCACTTCCTTGTGCCAAATTCATACAAAACTCTTAAAAAGCAAACAACAAACAATAAGCGACTTTCCTACGGGAACTTCTCTTCTCATCTCATTCACTCTAAACGCGAACTTGCGACGACTTGTCTCGCATGCAAGACGGTAAATGCACTCGTACCAGACGAGCCTGCAACACCTGAGCATAGACATACGCAGTTCCAGCCATAAAAACACCAACAAATAGTTCCCGCCTAGTTAGGAGAACTACGTCGACTCTGATCCTAATTTTCCCGATGAGGTACGTAAGCAGCGGGGTAGGGCCCGTTCGAGCGCATTCTTTATTTTCCTTACATTTCCCTATTTCTTTCCATTCTTTTTTCTTATTCCTTTCCTCATTTCGTTCCTATTCCAGTTAGCAGTTCATTTGTTCAGCAACACTTTATTTCTCACCCTTTGAAACAAGCTAGCAAGCGCGGATCCCGTTGGGTACGACGGACGATCTGGGGTGCTAATACCTTCCCAGGTCGTAACCGACTCCCGAACCCAGATCTTTGGTTCACAGGACCTTGTCCTTTCCTTCTTCCTTAGGTTTGTGCAACATTACCTTTCCCATTCTTTCGGGATAAAAATGCCTGGCTGGTGACTCTACCTTTTCCGCGCCACTTTCGTGTTCGTACTAGGATGAAAATCCCGGGAGCGACAGCTGGCGACTCTGCTGGGGAAAACTCAGAATCTCTGGTTTCCCTTGTAGAGTCAATCCTATCGCATGTTTGTTTTTTCTTTCTTTTGGTGTTTATATGTGTGTGCTATTGTACTTATTTACTGTTTTCATTTATAGTTTATTTTACAGCTTTATTTACTCCTTTCAGTATTTATTTTCACATGCATCATATGCTGGACTGTTTGGCTTTCATTTTTTCTGTGGGATGGGGGTTTTGTGAGATGAACTTGTAACCGGGGCTCGAGTGCACCCTAGGACTTATAGTGGTTCCACTTTGGCTTCATGGCATCTTGCTATGTTGGTAGTAGTGAGTTCCACACCTTGACTTGCAACCTTTTAGGAAATGTATTGATGCCAGAATCTTTCTGGGGCAATATACAACCTTGATATATATGTGCAGTCAGGGGACCGATCATTGAGAACCTTTGTGGAAACATCCCTCTCCAGTGATGACAGTGGCATACCACATTTGTTGGCAAACCCACTCACATCCGAGGGCCCACTGGGGACTCTCATAGGATGGCCTAGTTCTCTCATAGGAATCCAGTTAAGGAAAACTGATCGTATGACGATAGTATTGTACCCTTCGGGATGAATATGGTATTGTTTCTCGATTCAGTGCTTGATGTTGGGGACTTATGAGGGATGCTTATTTCCTTGGACTCAGCTGAGACCTCCCTGAGTAGTATATAATGCCAAACCGATTCCCTGATTTGGTCATGAGCCATTTCTCGGAAATGGTGAACGTATTATTGCTATTTGGCTTTGAGAGTCCGTGATGTTGACCCAAGTTGCACACCTGTGAGATTGGGAGAGGTTTACAGGTTTGCAGGAACCCTAAACTTCAACATACCCACTTTTCCAGTATTGTTCAGTGTTTTTTGGTTCTTTGATTCTGAGATCCGGGATTTCTATTTAGAGAAATTGTTACTGTGATTGCCATTGTGACCATGTTATTGTGACTGTTATTATGACTCTCCACATACACTTGGCTCGTTGTTCAACTTCAACACCATCAGTGACCGTTCTATTATATGATCCAGTTCTACAGTTATTGGGTTCTAAGTTATGGGGTTCTATACAGATATGGTACTGCTATTATGGTTCTATTCAGACACTTGACTCACTGCTCAACACCGACACTAACATTAGACCATTGATCACATTCCTGTTGCATACATGACATCATAACATTCTAGCACACATGTTCAGTTATTTCCGAGGATCACATGTTTGAATCATGCCATTAGACTTTTTCTGTGTAAAAAACTTGAATCAAAGCAGATAGATTCCTCAGAAATAACTGAACATGGCATTTGCATACATCCTTGCATTCATGACAGGTGTTCAGAGACATATTGATATCTTGATTTGGTTTCTCTTCACAATGATCAACTTGAATCACCATCTTCATGGTATGGACTTGGAACCACTCCAGTCGGAGGTAACCAAACGAAGACCCAGCTGAGGCCATTCAGGGCCGAGGTACAAGCTTTATTTCAGAATCAGAAATTGTTGAAAGAGGAAGTCAACCAGATGAAGACTCAGAGGAGCCGATTATAGAAATTCTGAATGCAGTTTCAAGGAAATGAAGCTATTTTCATCCCTATTGAGGGGAACTACGTTGCTCTGATTCTCCATTGGTCAATGGAGATACGTAGGCAGGAGATCGTGAGATCTTTCCGAGCAACCTTATATATTAACTTTATCAACCTCTTCCCTCCATACGTCATTTGTCAGCATCCAATTTCAACTTCCCAAGAGAGTCCTAGGTGAAGAGCATAAGGATAAAGTCAAGAACAACTTGAGAAGAAGTTTGATCATGTTCCTATGTCGTATACGCAACAAGTTTCCTCATTTACTCAAGTTCAAACCAGTTGAGCTAATCACATCAGGATCATCTCTGACAAAGCTTCCTTTAAGGTTTCAATGCCAAGTATGACTACCATTCTGGGGCACCTGGCCATCTAATTGAAGATTGAAAGTCTTTCAGTGGCAGAGGTAAAGACAAGGTCGCGAATTTGATTGACTCCAAAGACTATTGTGTTCACATTAGGTAAGAGTGGGAACTCTTGATTCTTGATGATCTGAAATCTCCTTGATGAATCATGATCGACCCTTGATCAAATGATGAATTTTACTTCATAAAATTGATGTTGGCAAAAAATCATGAAGTTTGACTTTAGTTTGACCATAGTTGACCTCAGTTTGACTTCTTAACCACTTTGACATATCTGATCATCTGACTGAGCAAACTTTTTGGGAAAGTCTTGAAACTTGTCATAGGGATTATTGAAGTTATATGGTATGTTATGAAGCTCACTTGAGGCCTTGGAAGTCCATTTAGCCTGATGAAATCCAAAACCCTAGTTTAGGGTGCATTGCTTAGGAGGAGGCTTTGTCTGAGGGAACTTCCAAGCTTTCTGACTACTTGTGAACCTTGTGAACCTCTTGGGATACCTTGTGAACCTCTTGGGACACCTTAGAACACAATTACTTGACTAGGGGAGGGCAAATTTTGGGGTGCAACAGCTGCCCCTGTTCAATTTTCTGAAACCTGAGGAGTTAGATTGATCTGTGTGCCATTCGTGACTTGGAAGGTTGAAGGGGATTGAACACAAAAGCCCAAAAATTTGCACTCGTCGGTGTGTAAAGTAACACTGTTGATTGGTTGTATATGCTTGAATGGGCTTATAGATGCCACTCAGAGGAACTGAAAATGGGCTTATAGATGCCATCCATAATATCAGAAGGTGATAGTATCTTTATGTTGTCACTGGATATCAGTACTAGGTCTTCGTATAGGCCGTCTCTGAATCATTCCTGTAACATGTTTTGAGTTGAATGTCAGCACTAGATCTGCGTATAGATCATCTCTGCATTATCTCTGGGGGAAAAATATCCTTCATTTGGTGTCAGTACTTGGATCTTCGTATAGATCAGCTCTGAACCCTCTTTAGGAACATACTTTAATTTAAGCATCATAATCAAATCTTCGTGGCGATCTTTTCTGAATTGCTTTTGGTAATATCTTGGGCTAAGTACAAGATCTTTGTATCGATCATTTATGTACCATCCCACAGGTAAACTGTTGCATAAACCATTAGAAATAAATCTTCGTAGCGATTATCTCTTCTTGAAATATCCCGGATTAGGTAATAGATCTTCGTATAGACCATTTACATACCTTCCCAAGGACAAAAAGAATATCAGGATTAAATCTTCGTGGCGATTATCCCTGAACTTCTTCTGAAAGAATCTCTTGGATTAAGTGCTAGATCTTCGTATAGATCATTTACACACTATCCCAAAGATATTTGACCATCAGAAATAAATCTTCTTAATGATTATCTCCTCTAGAAATATCCTGGATTAAGGACTAGATCTTCGTATAGCTCATTTACGTACCCTTCCAAGGACAACTTGAGCATCAGGATTAAGTCGTCGTGGCGATTAACCCTGAATTGCTTCTAGTAATATCCTGGACTAAACACTAGGTCTTCATATAGACCATTTATGTGCCATCTCAAGGACAACTTATATTGATTATCAGAAATGAATCTTCGTAGCGATTATCTCTAAATTGTTTGATAGTGTTTATCTTCCTGCAACTATCCTGAAAAGAAAAGGTTAGTTTATGCAAGATTATTTGATGTATACATGTATAGCATGATGCTCTTAAGTAAGAATGTCATATGGGTTATGGATGTATATGCCATGATATAATGTAAATGATGTATGTATTAATCATGTAGCCTGAAGTGTCTGGGTATCTCTGTATAACAACTGCTGGCTGAGGAAGATAAATCCCGGTTCGTTGCTGAGGAACATGAGGACTTCGTTCCCATCTTGTTTAATAATATGGTACTTAGAACCTCCCGTCTTCGTTCGTCGTAATTCTTATTGAAGGAATAAGTTCCTGAATATTCTGACTGAGGATAAAAGAGATGGACATAGATCCGGGAGACTTAATCCTTCGGAGGATATGAAACAGCTTGAAGACTTCGTCGAGTGGGGAGTATAAGATATTACTTGAAGAGTTCTGTATGGATATCCATAAAGATTACCCTGTAGGGATGAACCGGCGAAGCTTCGTTGAATTCCTACCCTCGTTCGTCCTAAGTAAATACTATTACTGCATTTTATGCATTTCTGGTAAACATCAATCATATTCAAAAGCATACACACATTCAAATATAACCAATGGACGGTTTCTCTTAAGTAAACAAGGGAAAAGCAAACTTGAATTCAAAAAACGAGACTTTATTTATTTAGAAAATGGCCTATAAACAGGTAAGTTTATAGAAGGAGACAGAAATCCTAGTAAGAGTAATTCGTCGTAAAAGTTTTACAAAAACAAAGAAAAGCAGCTATGTGAAAAATAATCCTATTGAGTTTCAATTCCACTATTGCCATTATCTTCAAGTATCTCATCTTTTGCTGTCGAAATGGAAATGATTGGATTGATCTTTATCTGTTTGAACTTGATCCAGGTAGCACAAATAGTTGGAGTTACATGAGTGATCCAATGAGACATAGTCATACGCTTTAATCCCTAACTTTTGCCTTGATTGCCTTTTTATGTTTTCAATCCACCGGGATACCCTTTTTTGCCCAAGCTTCCCTTTCGGGTTTTCGACTTGCCAGGTGTACAATTTTATATATATATATATATATATATATATATATATATATATATATATATGTATCCCTAATTTCTGCCCGAACCCTTTTGGTTCGCCGGGATGCCCTTATTTTTTCCTAGGCCAGTCAACCTATCGGGTCTCTTTTTATGCGTAGTATTTTTTAACTATGTCTGCGTTCACGGGTTGTGGGAAATCTTCACCATCCATAGTAGTAAGCATCATGGCACCTCCTGAAAATACCCTTTTGACTACAAATGGTCCTTCATATGTAGGACCAAGTCTCCAGTCTGATATACCTTTTGCTTAACCTTCTTATTAAAGGCTTTGATCAAGTCTCCAGTCTGATATACCTTTTGCTTAACCTTCTTATTAAAGGCTTTGATCATCCGTTTCTGGTACATCTGACCGTGACAAACAGCTTCCAGCCTTTTCTCATCAATCAAATTTATCTGGTCAAGTCGAGTCTGAATCCACTCATCTTCATCCAAGCCTGCATCCTTCATGATTCTCAAAGAAGGGATCTGAACCTCAATGGGTAGAACTGCTTCCATACCATAGACTAAGGAGAATGGGGTTGCCCCTGTTGAAGTACGTATTGTAGTATGATAACCATGGAGAGAAAATGGTAATATCTCATGCCAATCCTTATACGTAACAATCATCTTCTGTAGAATCTTCTTGATGTTTTTATTGGCAGCTTCTACTGCACCATTCATCTTTGGACGATATGGAGAAGAATTATGATACTTAATCTTGAAATGCATGCAGAGGTCAGTAATCATAGTGTTGTTCAGATTAGAGCCATTGTCTGTGATAATCCTTTCAGGGATGCATACTTACATATGAGATTATTCTTAATGAATCGAGCCATAACATTCTAAGTAACAGATGCAAATGAGGCTGCCTCCACCCACTTTGTAAAGTAATCAATGGAAACAAGGATGAAACGATGCCCATTGGAAGCAATAGGCTTGATCTCACCAATCATATCAATGCTCCACATGGAAAAAGGCCAAGGAGCAGTCAACACATTCAATGGAACTGGAGGTACATGCACCTTATCAGCATAAATCTGACACTTGTGACATGTTTTGGAATGTTGATAGCAGTCAGCTTCCATGGTAGACCAATAGTAACCTGCTCTCAATATCTTCTTTGCCATGGTATGACCACTAGAATGAGTGCCAAAGATCCCATCATGTATGTCTTCCATAATCTCTATTGCTTCCTTCTTATCCACACAACGAAGCAAAGTCGAATCATGATTGTGCTTGTACAAAATTCCATTACTCAAGAAGAACTTAGCAGAAAACCTCCTCAAAAACTTCTTATCATTGATAGATGCCCCTTCAGGGAACTCCTGAGCTTCAAGATACCTTTTCACTTCATAGAACCAAGGCTTTCCCTCTACTCCTTCAGTATCAATCTCAATACAATATGCAGGCTTCTCAAATCTATCAATAGTGATTCTGGGAGCTTCATCATCCCAGCTAATCTCAAACATAGATGCCATGGTGGCTAATGCGTCTGCCAACTGATTCTTTTCTCATGGAATATTTCCAAAGGTAATATCTTCAAAATATGGGATCAAAGACAACACATGCTCTCTGTAAGGAATGAGATTTGGGTGCTTGGTATCCCAATCTCCTTTAATCTGACTAACTACCAGGACTGAATCTCCATATACGTCCAGAAACTGAATCTTCATCTCAATGGCAGCTTTGATACCCATGATACATGCTTCATATTCAGCCATGTTGTTGGTAGAATAGAAACAAAGTCTTGCAATAATTGGAGTATGACAACCTTTAGGGGAAATGGTTACAACACCAACACCATTACCAAGCACATTAGAAGCTCCATCAAAAACCATAGTCCATCGGGATCCATGTTCAGGTCTGTCATATTGTATATGTTCTTTAGTAACAATCATAATATCTTCATCCGGGAACTCAAAATTCATTGACTGATAATCATCCACTGCCTGATGAGCTAAATGATTAGCTACCACACTGACCTTAATTGCTTTTTGAGTGGTGTACTGTATATCATATTCTGTTAAAATCATTTTCCATCTCGCTATTCGTCCGGAGAGAGCAGGTTTCTCGAATATGTACTTGATTGGATCCATCTTTGAAATCAACAAGGTAGTATGAGTTAACATATATTGTCTTAGTCGGCGAGCAGCCCATGCCAAAGCGTAGCAAGTTTTCTCGAGCAGTGAGTATCTTGTTTCACAGTCGGTAAACTTTTTGCTAAGGTAGTATATTGCCTGCTCTTTTCGACCAGACTCGTCATGTTGCCCCAACACACACCCCATTGAGTTGTCTAATACTGTTAAGTACATAATCGAGGGTCTTCCATCAACTGGTGGCATCAAAATTGGAGGTTCTTGGAGGTATTTCTTGATCTCATCAAAAGCTACCTGGCACTCGTCATTCCATTCCATTACCTGATCTTTCTTCAACAACTTGAAGATTGGCTCACAGGTAGCAATTTGCTGGAAAATAAATCTTGCAATGTAATTCAGTCGTCCCAAGAAACCTCTGACTTCCTTCTCATTACGGGGAGTAGGCATCTCTTGTATAGCTTTTAGTTTTGCAGGATCCACTTCAATACCTTTTGCTTCTTTGGACGACAGTCTTCTTTTACTGGTAGACGGTGAACCACAATGTCAGTATCCAACCCTAGTATATCTTCATATGACCAAGCAAAGATCTCCACATAGTCATGTAACATCTGGATTAGTCTGTTCTTAACACCATCTTCTAGTTCAGCCCCTATCTTGACCTCTTTCCTGTTTTCCTTAGTTCCCAGATTCACAACTTCGATTGACTCTTCATGTGGTTGTATAGCGTTTCCTTCTTGTTACAACAACCTAGCAAGTTCTACAGGTACCTCACAATCTTCCTCCTTCCCATCTTCATCTTGATAGATCGGATTCTCGAAATTATAATTGGCAATAGTGGAACTGTTATCAACAGGATCCAGAGTGGATGAAGTTCTGCATTTTAGTGATGTGGGTGTGTGTAAGAACACATAGCTGATAAAATAGAAATAATAATAAGAGAAAGACAAGGAGCACAATATTTACAAAAACGAAACGTCCATTGATTTTATTGAATGAAGTATGCAAATGAAATGACATCCCGAAACAAGCATACCATTGTGCCCCGGGTAAGACACAAGGCTTAAAAGGTTTTATTGTTCGAAATTACAAACATAAAACAAAACATAGTAATAGTATTTACTCCTGACTAAAGGAGATAGGAATAATGTCTTCAGTCTTCCAATTGTTGAGCCCAACACCCATGATAGGAAAGATCCAATCATCCAGGTTGTAGTCTTCATCATGGTCACCCACAACATTGATTTGATCTCTTATGACCCCTTTATTAGTGATACGAACAACACGAGCACGACGAACAACCCTCGGAGATTCTGCAATGAAACCCAAACCAAACTTGTCAGACTTGTAAGGGATGTTGGGAAGCTGACCCCAAATAGCACAACCACCTTTTTCAACCACAGCCTTAGCATCTTAGAGGGAGGCCATTGCAGGAGGTATTCTAGTAACCACATGAGCTCTTTCAGAAGCAGGGACAGCCTGAGGAACAGGAGCAGAGCAAGGAACAACTTCAAATGTTTGACACGGAGTTTCAACCAATTCACCCTTCATTTCTACATATTTGAAAGTATTCACATGGCTAACCATGTACTCTTCTTCACCATAGACAGTGACAATTTTGCTTTTCACCGGATATTTCAATTTCTGATGCAAGGTGAAAGTCACAACACCTGCCCCATGGATCTAAGGGCTCCCAAGCAAACAAGAATACGTTGGACGAATATCCATCACATAGAAAGTAGAGTTGAAGACTTGAGAGCCTACTTTGATTAGGAGGTCTACTTCGCCATGTACCATTCTTCTTGAACCATCAAAGGCCCTTACCACCACATTACTTGGCCTTAACACAACATCTTCAGGACTGAGCTTGTCCAGAACCTCTTTAGGGAGCACATTTAATGAAGAACCATTGTCCACCAGTACATGAGACAAAGTAGTGCCCCTACATTCAATGGAGATATGCAAAGCTCTGTTATGGTTTCTCTTGGCAGGAGTCAGATCAACATCAGAAAAGCCCAGACCATTATCACTAGTCAGGTGTGCAACACAATTCTCAAACTGATCCACATAAATTTCATATGGCACATGAGCAACCTTTAAGAACTTGATTAATGCTTTAGCATGGGCCTCAGAACACATCAGCAAAGATAACATGGAGATTTTGGAGGGAGTATGCCCCAACTAGTCAACAATATCATAATCACTCTTGAGAATGATCTTCAGTACTTCTTACATCTGTTTAGAAAGATTTTCAGCAGTTGGTGCCTCAGCTTGCACAGGTTCAATCACAGGACCTTTGCCACGGGCATCAGTACTTGGCCCAGAATTAGAGGTATGAGCTGGAGTAACTATATTTTTAGAGGTGTCTTGAGGGGAGAATATTCTTCCACTTCTGGTGACCTTACTAGATCCAGCAATATTGACAACATCAAGATTGTGGTTGGCAATAGGAGGGTCAGCCAGAGGTTCTTGCTTGATACCATGGATATACACATCAGAACCATAATTCCATGGTATAACTTTATCAGAAGTATAAGGAACAAGGCCATGAGTGGTAATGATCATGGGAGCCATTCTAGCTTCAGCAATAGTCTTCACAGGGCCTTCAGTAGTAATCTTCACTGGTCCTTTGGATGTAATCCTGACAGGACCTTTAGAGGTAATCTTCACTGGTACTTTATCAACCATAGCTACATCTTCAAGCTTCATGTTTCGAGTTAGATCTTCTCACATACTTTCCACAGAAGGAGTCCTCTCAAACAATATAGTGTAATTGTCCATGAGGCGTTGAATATCATCCTTCAACCTCCAACAACTATTAGGTTTATAGGCACAGTAAAAACAGTCTTCCTTGTAACCTGGAAAGAACCCAGCCTGCCCCAACTTCTTCTTGATAGTGGATAGAGGAGTAGTCAACTCTGTTACTGAGGAAACATAAGAAACTTCATCAACAACATTAGCAGTCTTCTCATGATTGGGCATTGGAGCAGTGATCACATTTGGGGTCCCAGGAGGGTCAAATTCAATTTCCCCAGCTTCAATCATGTCCTGAATCTTGTTTTTCAACACCCAGCAGTTGTTGGTGTCATGTCCCAGACTATTAGAATGATATGCACATCTTGCATTAGGATTGTACCGAGGAGAGGATGTATTAGGATTCTGAGGTGGATCCCTTAAAGTAATTAGCTCCCCTTTCAACATGTGTTGCAAGGCTTGGGCTATTGACATGTTGATCTTGGTGAACTGTCTTCTAGGCTTCTCTTGATTGTTCTGTTGTTGATCTGGTGTTGTATGGGCAGGATTGGAGATGTGAACTGCTCCCACATATTGGTGACTCCTGTTACACTATGTTGACCATACACAACAATAGACTCCTTCTTTCCACTAGGGGGCTTCTTAGCAGTGCTTGATGAAGAGGCACCCACCTGTATCTTACCATTTCTTATCCCATTTTCCACACGTTCTCCAGTCATTATCAACTCAGTGAAACCAGATGATGAGCTTCCAATGAGGTGACTATAAAAAGGACCATTCAGCATACTCATAAACATATCCACCAACTCCCTGTCAGTCAGAAGAGGTTGAACTCTGCCAGCCAGGTCTCTCCATTTCTGGGCCTACTCTTTGAAACTCTCATTAGCACCCATAGACATGCTTTGGAGCTGCATGCGAGTTGGTGCTAAATCAAAATTATATTGGTATTGCCTATAGAAGGCCTCAGCAAGATCATTCCAATCATGAATATTAACACTTTCAAGTTGATAATACCATTCCAATTGAGCTCCAGATAAACTCTCTTGGAAGAAATGAATCCACAGTTTCTTGTCAGCAGTATATGGTTGAATCCTCTAGACATAGGACCTCAAGTGCAGTTTAGGACATGAAACACCATCATACACCACAAAAGCAGGAACCTTGAAGCCAATAGGTATAACCACTCCAGAAACTAAACTCAAATCTTCAAAATCAAGCCCAAAAGATTTTTGTAGTTCCATAGCGTTCATTCTGTCTACCAACATCTTATACTTCTCCTCACTAGCAGGATCATGATAATAGTTCTCCTCAGAATCAGAATCTTCCACAATATCATGAAGACTACCTCCTTCTCTCTCATAATTTTAAGACTCAAGATTCTCAACCTCTTCTTTTGTCTTGACAGGACCTCTGAATCTTCTACCCATGTTGATGAGGCCCACTGATTTTCTAGTCTTCTTCTTCTTCTTCTTCTTAGTCAAAAGTGCCTTCAGCCCATCTTGTCCCTTGGACAAGTTCAGGATCATTTCTTGAAATTGTGCATTCTGAGCCTGGAGATCCTTAACAGTTTGTTCGAGAGCCATTTCTACTGAAATAAACAGCGAGAAGATAAGATACCTGTTTATAAGAAACCTGTGATGCAATGATATGGTATGTAGATGCAATGTTTTCAAGGACCGCGGGATTTAAATTTGTTTAAACAACCAAAAATGAAACTTTTATTAGTAAGCAATAAACTTGTTTGCCTCTTGGGCTTAAAATAAAATGAAATAAATACAAAGATGGGGTTTTAAGTCTCCCATGGACGTTTCCTCTTTGTATGGAGGTATGTGTTGAGATTCCGCTCTTCGTGAAGTTGTTTTGTCAGCTCCAGGATTCTTTCTTGACTAGCTTTGAAATGAGTCTCAAAAGTATCCCTTTGTTCCTTCAACTGGATCCATGACCTCTACAACTCTTCCATATCAGTGGGCATGTCTGGATGAAGGATGATATAAGGAGTATCTCCTTCAGCAACAGGCTCCATGGTAACTGGCAGGATAGCAGGATATGGCATCATAAGAGTCTGAGCACGTGCTCGTACCCATCTGAGATAAGGTTCCATAGGAATGAAGTACTTTGGTTCCAGAGTCTTGCTGTCAATCTTGTTCACTTTACCCCAAGCTCGTATGAACCTTTGATGGTAACCTTGAAAATCGTTGTCGTAGTCGAACATAATACCCTGAATAAGCATGTCATGAGGACCATTACTCAGAGAAAAACCAAACTGGCGTAGAGATAAAGAAGGGTTCTAAGTAATGCCCCCTCTTATGCCAAGGAGTGGCACATTAGGGAACTCCCCACAATGGTCAATGATAGTAACATTCTCCATGGATCTAGAGCACCAATGAATGTCTGAATGAGAAAGTGACATGATCCTCTTGGACCACCTTAACCCTTGTTCATTCTTCATCACTGATCGAGGAAGGTGAGAAATAAACCACCTAGACAATAGAGGTATGCAGCACATCAGAGTTCCTCGTGCCTTCGTAGTACGGGTATGGAGAAAGTGTAAGATGTCTCCATGTAATGTAGACACTGGATTGCGAGTCAGAAATATGTTGATGGCGTGTACGTCTATGAGCTGGTCTGGATTAGGGAACAACACTATGCCATAGATTAATAAGGCCAAGATCTCCTCAAGGGCATCATAACTCATAGCCTTCAAGAATACCTGAGCTTTCTCTATCAATACCTTAGCAAGAATACCCTTAACTCCATTACTCGTTTCTAGGACAATGTCTGATTTCTTCAAATGTAAGGCTGCAGCAATAACCTCAGGTTTAGGCTCTTTTTCTAAGCCTGTGAAAAGTCTTTGATCAAGGATAGTTATACCTAGAAGTTTAGAGAACTCCTCCATTGTAGGAACTAGCTGATAATCGGGGAATGTGAAACAATGATGTTTAGGGTCAAAGAACTGAAACAGGACACTCATCATGTCTTCATCAAATCCTGAAGTAACCAAGTCAAGTAGGTGACCATGCTTCTTGATGAACTGGGATCTTCAGAAACTTGAGAGACTAATTCCTTAATCTTAGGAGGTATCCCTAAAAAGTTGATCCGGATAGTATTCCGACGAGTAGAAGCCATGACTTGCAACAATGAACAAAGATAAATCCTTTGGTCCTTGAAATGGTTAGTGAACATGCTATGCTTATGATGTCATGATGGTATGATGTTATGCTCAATCACAAACATGTGGCACACACAAACAAGTCACACCATAGCCTTAGGTTTAAAGGCTTGCATGGGGTTTAAAGGTAAGTACATTCCCCTGAAGTTAGTTGGTTCATCCTGTCCTACAAAAGTAACCGGATTCTAAGGGATCTCAATATCACTGATCCTTCCCAAGGGTGGTTGTTCAGTAGGCAACTTACTTGCCAACCAAAACCCTCCAAGTTTAGGATCTCAATGAGTGTAGCATCAAGTATCAACCAACTTCAGTCTTCACTAAAGCCGACTATCTCACTACTTTCTAAAGGCCAAGATGGGATGACTAGGGTTCTAAACGTCAGTTAGTGTTTTGAAAACATATGGCAGCCTCATATTATCCTCAACTTACTTAAGGAACATAAGCACCAACCAAGAAGTCACACTAACTATGGCCACCAGATCAACAATATCGGTATACGCCGTACAGTTTCCTTGGTCTATTGCCATTTACTTAAGGTACACTAGATCCGAGTTAGGATCTTTCACACATAAATCCCAACAAGTAATATAAAGCAAGCAAGGCAAACAATTTAAGTGATCTAATTCCTAAGGGTACCCCTCTTTTATTAAATCCCTAGCAGAGTCGCCAGTTCTGTAACACGGTGGGAGAACTGACTTTTAGTCATGTTGCGGATAGCAAGAGTCGCTACTGACTTTTATTTTATCCATAAGGAAAGGACATAAAAGAACAGGAAAGACCTATTTTAAAAGACTTGGGTTCGGGGGGTAGGTTATATAAAGGGAAGGTATTAGCACCCTTTATATCCATGGTTATCTATGGGCTCTTAGTTACTTAGCTCACTTTAATTGTTTTTGTAGTGTGTGATTAGAAAAATTTCTTTAAGTACTTTGTAATGACCCTCGTATAGGTGTATACAAAGCCTAGTTTAGAAGTTGTGAGGTGTAAAAGTAATTTTGAAGGTGTGATCAAGTAACTACGAGATACCTACCCTAGATTAAGTCTTTCTTATTCTTTTATGTTCTTTCAAAGGGTAAGACTATCCCTGCTATTAAGGAGTAGGTAGTCATTACCTTGGATGTTTAATAAGGGACATGCGTAGGGTCACTGTATATATGCAACTGTAGGGTGTCTTTAGCCATATGGGAGGGACTATCATCTTTTAACTTGGAGGGACAGGATCCATTTAGGCAACACTGTAGGCAACATCAAAGGGACTTGATCCTTTAACTGTAGGGAGGGACAAGATGATATTTTGTTTGTTAGGATCTTGCTTAAGACACCCTACTTGACCTTTTGAATAAGGCAACTGAGAGGTAACTCTAAGAAGTGAAGACGGCGATCTTAGATTGACTTACGTGTGTGAGTGTTTTTAATTATTTATTTTATTTAATTAATTTTCTAAATTTTACTTAATTACAATTAATTTTCACTCCCTATTTACTAACCAAACAATTAAATAATATAAATAAAAGGACGAGAACATAAATCTACGCTATTACATCGCTTTGGGGTAGATACAGAAATAATCGAGCGAAAATAAATTACATTTAATATAAACCTATACATTTTTCTAGTAACTAAAATAAAGCGAGAAATAAATAAATAATTAAATAATATAACAATAAATAAAAGCAACAATTATTAGGGTTAGAAAAAATCAGGGTTAGTAAAAACAGGATTCGATTAGGGTTTCTTAGAAAAATCAGGATTGTTAAGAAAATTTAGGTTTATTTTTAAAAAAAGAATTAATCTAAATCTAATTAATTTAATTAACTAATTAATTTTTATTAAAGGAAAATCTAATAAATTAATTACATAAAATAAAAAAAATTATGAATTTATTTGGAAAAGAATATTAGTTGAAAAGGATTAGATTAATTTAAGTTAATTAGGGTTAATTGTTAATTAATTAGGAAAACAAAATAATAAAGAAAATTAAACAAAACAAGAAAAAAAGAACCAGGTTTTCAAAATAATGCTGGAGGCTGGACTTGAACACACGCCCTTTACTTCACAGGACTTGCCTCCATCCACTGGGCTACAAGCGCGCTGGTGTTAGTAACTCACAATAAAACATAATATAATAAAATTAGTGTAAAAGGAATTAATTAAAAAAAATGTTGGAGGTTGGGTTTGAACACACGCCCTTCACTATTCTCCTCTCAACCCTTGCCATCAAGCCACATAGGGCGCGCTTGTAATTCTAGTGGTTATCAAATAATATATATTAATCCTGCAAAACAAATGAAATAAAAGGAAAAATTGTAAGAACCTGGGGATCGAACCCAGGCTCTGAAACTCCAAGGCGCCAATACTCAACCAACTGAACCAAACCGCGCGCGTGTCTTTTATCTGCAACAAATATATCATAAAGAAAACAAAATATTTAAATTTTCAAATCGCGCCACACTTCATCTTCTCCAGATTACCTGTTATTTTTCATATGCATTTAGCTGCGAAATTTCATGCAAATTGAGTTTCGTAGGTTTTCCTATATTTTAAAGAAACATCATAACACGTACAATTGTTTCTCAATAATGGTACCATTCAAAAACCCATGGTTCATAGATTTCATATATGTTTTTAAAAAGTATTTATAAGGCTTAAATCGAAAAACCCCATACCAAAAGGATGAACCCTAGTTATGGTATCTTCTTTAATCTGCACTGAAACTTCAAACTAAACACATAAAAATAATCCATGCACGTTAAAAAACAAATCTCAATGGCTAAAAAAAGTTTATATCTCATGAATTGATGGAATCGAAAATTTGAAAACTCAAGAAAATATCGATTCAGTTCGTATGATTCATGGAGTTCTGAATGCAATGGATGATCAGGATTGACTCAAGGATGTTCAATGACCATGTTTCAACCTTCAAAACGTCTTGAGATGGCCTTTAACAAAAAATCCGAGTGTGACTTTTCTTGAGATTTTTTGAAGTTGTTTCTTGTGCTTTGGACCTGCAAAAATTCGTCCTCTAGTATTGTGTTGTGTTCCATTACATATAGTGAATCAAATTAGGTCATAAAGTTGATGGTTTTGTGGGATTTTTGGATACCTTGATGATGAAGAAAGATATGATTCAAAATATGAAAAAAAAATCTAATATCTCCTTGCTATTTTGGTTGTGCACGAATTTGGAATCTCCCAATCAGCTTTAAATCATGTTTATGAGTTTCTTGAACCAAAATCCCATCCAAATATTGGTTTCTTATATTTTATTTTGATTTAATTTGAATTTAAATAAATAAAATCCAAATAAATACTAAACAAATTATAAAAAATCAGAAATACTTGGCATTGGGTCGTGTATGATGTCACCTTTGAGATTGGGTTGGAATTTGGTAGGCCCATTTGGAAATATTTGGATTTGAGACCTCATTTGCTTCATATACCCCTCAAAAATTTCCCAACTTTAACAAGGCACATATCTCTCAATTTTAAGGCTATGAAAGTGTTCTTGGACTTTTTAGAGAGTCCTCTAACAAACCTCTGTGGTCTCATGTCCATATGCTTTACCATTTTCAAATTATGCCCTTTGGAAGATGTTGACTTTTTGTTGACTTTTGAAATGACCTGTAATGTTTTGGCCCATACCTTTCAAATGAAGCATTTTTAGGATTGTCTTGTGAGACACAAAGTTGTAGAGAATTCAATTTCCTTCAAAATGAGATTTGGATGGGAAATTTTTGATGAAGCATGTGAAAGTTATGGCTGGTCAAAGTTCAGTTGACTTTTCCTGTGAAAACCCTAATTTAGAAACTCCTGATTCTTGATGATCTGAAATCTCCTTGATGAATCATGATCAACCCTTGATAAAATGATGAATTTTACTTCATAAACTTGATTTTGGCAAAAAATCATGAAGTTTGACTTTAGTTTGACCACAGTTGACCTCAGTTTGACTTCTTAACCACTTTGACATATCTGTTCATCTGACTGAGCAAACATTTTGGGAAAGCCTTGAAACTCATAGGGATTCTTGAAGTTATATGGGATGTTATGAAGCTCACTTGAGGCCTTGGAAGTCCATTTATCCTGATGAAATCCAAAACCCTAGTTTAGGGTGCATTGTTTAGGAGGAGGCTTTGTCTGAGGGAACTTCCAAGCTTTCTGACTAATTGTGAACCTTGTGAACCTCTTGGGATACCTTGTGAACCTCTTGGGATACCTTGTGAACCTTGTGAACCTCTTGGGACACCTTAGAACACAATACCTTGACTAGGGGAGGGCAAATTTTGGAGTGCAACAACAGGTGAATCCTCCCAACGCCAACAATTGCCCATGTGGACCTCCAGTTCCAGAACCTGGTACAACCTTCATCCCTGTGCAAGACAGACAAGAGGATCAGTTTCCTCCCTTTAACAATGATATGGGATTTGGTGCGGAAGGAAATTTCCAGGACTTTTTGCTTCTAGCTGAGAAAGTCAAAGCCCTTGAGTGTAAGGACACTCTTGGGATAGACGTGTCTGACATGGGACTAGTCCCTGGGGTGGTCATTTCTCACAAGTTCAGGCCACCTACTTTCGACAAGTATAACGGTAACTCCTTCCCCAAAACTCACCTACAGGCGTTCTACCGAAAGATTGTTGCCCATACTAGGGACGAGAAGCGCTGGATGTACTATTTCTAGGATAGTCTCTCAGGAGGATCCTTGGAATCGTATAAGAAGTTGGAGAGAAGCTCCGTGAGAAGCTAGAAGGAATTAGGAGAAGCATTCCTTAAACAATATCAGTATAACATTGACATGGCTCCCAGTCGCACTCAGCTCCAAATTCTGACTCAGAAGAACTCGGAGAGCTTCAAAGTTTACGCACAAAGATGGCTTGAAGTGGCCGCCAGGGTGAAACCACCACTACTAGAAAGAGATATGGTGGACCTCTTCATGGACACTCTTCCTGGACACTTTATGGAAAGGCTGGATGGATGTTCCTCAAGCGTATTTTCAGATATTATCTTGACTGGCGAAAGGATAGAGAGTTGGATCAAGCAAGGGAAGAATCAGAATGGGGGCGCTTCAAATTATGGTGTCAAGAAACCCTTCTTGAAGAGGAGAGAGGGAGAGACTGAGGGAGTATACGCACAGAGAAGCGGAGGTAACAGAGGTGTTTATCAACAAGTGGCCCCTGTCACTATCTCAACTCAACCTATTCAACAACAAGTCTAACAACCACAACAACAACGCCAACAAGGGTATCAACAAAGAGATCCTCGTTCATATTATCCCTAGAAGACCAGAGAAAGACAGTTTGAAACTCCGCCTATGTCCTATTCTCAGCTTTTGAAGAATCTCCTCCAACTCCAGATGGTTCAGCTCAGAACTTTGCAACCCTCGAAGCTAGGGCAACTCCCTGAAGGTTATGATACGAACGCTTGGTGCGAATTTCATTCCGGAGCCCCCGGACATACCACAGAAAACTGTAAAGCCTTAAAGTATGTAGTCCAAGACTTGGTAGATTCTAAAGCAATTAACTTCTCTCCTACTCCAAACGTGATATAGAACCCCATGTCTCCTCATGGGGGTGCAGTTGGGGCGATTAGTGATAGAGAGAGTCTAAATCTGGTGTGTGATGTCAATGACCTGCAAACTCCGTTGAGTATTGTTAAGGCTTGTTTGGCCCAGAGGGGTGTTTTTCTAGGTTGTGAAGATGATTGTCCAGGGTGTGCTGTAGCTCCAGATGGTTGTGAGCAGTTGAAAAAAGGAATCTAAAGCATGATTAATGAAGGGGTTTTACAGTTTGACAAAGTTGTGAAAGAAAGAGAAGTCTCTACAGTAACCATTTTCTATGACCCGTCTCAAGTTCCTCCATAAGCCAGAATAGCACCGATAACTATCACCACTACAGGGCCAGTAATGCATCAAAGTGATAAGGCCGTTCCTTGGCATTATGGTGGTGAAGTATATCGTAACAGCCAGAAGCAAGATTTGGCCACTTCTAGTACATCTCCGGCTCAAGTAGAAAATGTTGGAGTAAGAGGCTTTACTAGGATTGGGAGGTTGTTCGCGCCAGAAACAATTAGAAGCAGTGTGATACCACCCAAAGACCCTGCAGAAGCCCAAGCTAAAGCTAGAGGGAAACAACCAATAATTGTTAATGATCCCACACCTGTGGCTGACCCAAACATTTCATTTGACAAAGAGGCTGAGGAGTTCTTGAGAATCATCAAAAAGAGCGATAATAAGATCGTGGACCATTTGCAACAGACTCCATCATAGATCTCCATCTTATCTTTGTTAATGTGTTCTGACTCCCACTGAAAAACTCTCTTGAATATCCTGAACAAAGCCTATATACCTCAGGATATTTCGGTGAACCAATTAGAAATTGTGGTATCCAGTGTCAATGCCAGTCATGGATGGGGCTTTATAGACATCGATCTAACATCCGAAGGTTGTGCTTACAATCGGGCATTGCATATTTCCTTAGAATGTAAAGGTGCAATGCTTTCTCATTTGTTGGTGGATATCAGATCATCCCTGAATGTTCTTCCCAAGAAGGCATTAATGAAGTTGGATTATGACGGAGTGATTTTGAAGCCAGTACCTGGTAGTTTGAGCTTTCGATGGATCGAGAAGGTCAGTGTTTGGGGAAGTAGAATTGCCAACCAAAGTGGGTCCATAAATCTTCAACGCCACATTCTATGTAATGGACATACAACCTGCATATAGTTTTTTGCTGGGAAGGCCCTGGATACATTCGGCAGGGGCAGTATTGTCCATACTCCATCAGAAACTGAAATTCGTCTAGGAAGGACAAATTGTAACGGTCTATGGGGAGGGGGATATCTTCATAAGTCATCTGGCTTTGTTTAAATATGTAGAGATGGACGGTGAGATAGTGGAGACTCTGTGTCAGGATTTTGAGCCCCTGAAGACTGGTTTAGCATCTTCTTCAGCAGCTTCTTCTGAAGAATCAAAGAAAGGGATTTCCATAACTTCTTATAAGAAAGCTTTGAAGGTAGTGGAATCAGGAGCGCGATAAGGTTGGGGCAGTCCAGTAGAAGTGTTAGAAAAGAAGGATATGTTTGGTGTTGGCTACCATCCTGGGAAGTCACCATCTGAACAGAGCGCTAGAGGTCGTCAAGGCCGGATTACCTTCACGAGTGCGGGAATGGTGGATTATAGAAGCATTAGTGTCGTGCAAAACGACACAATTGATAGTGATTGTGACTTAGACTAGTGGATCAAACCTTGTGCTCCAGAGACTCAGCTCAGTAATTGGTCGTCTGAAAGGCTTATCTCAGTCACCTCCTTTGAAGAGTAATGATTTTTGCTTTTGTCTTTCCTGTACTCAAGCACTATGTCTTGCCCGGGGCATAGTAGCTTATTGTAAGGGTTCTTCTGTTCCTAACACAATACATAATCATTAATAAAGATGATGTTTTGTATTCATTCATGTTGTTCCTTGTCTTTCATTTTTTGCTTTTGTTTTTAAAAAGAAAGAAAATTTTTAAAGTGGAAATGTTTTTTCAAACTCCTTCTAAAGCCTTGCATGAATCATTATTCATGCAGGTGCTCATCACCGAATCTTATCAATGACGACCCTGCTATGGCTAAGTATGACTTTGACAATCCGATTTACCAAGCCGATGAGGAAGGTGAAGAAGATTACGAACTACCTGAAGAGTTAGCCAGACTGCTTAAACAGGAGGAAAAGATGATTCAGCCGCATGAAGAGGCCATCGAAGTGATAAACCTGGGTACCAAAGAAGACATGAAAGAAGTTAAGATCGGGGTTGCATTAGAAGAATCTATCAAGACACGTCTAATTTCCATGCTTAGAGAATATGTTGATGTCTTTGCCTGGTCTTACCAGGATATTCCTGGTTTAGACATTGGCATTGTGGTACACAAGTTGCCTTTGAGAGAAGACTGCCCGCCAGTGAAGCAAAAGTTGACGCTGGTTTCTTGGCTGTGACTAGTTACCCTCCCTGGGTTGCCAATATTGTACCGGTCCATAAAAAAGATGGTAAGGTCAGGATGTGTGTAGAATACAGGGACTTGAACAGGGTCAGCCCTAAAGATGACTTCCCTCTGCCTCACATAGATGTGCTTGTTGATAATACTGCTCAGTTTTATGTGTTCTCTTTCATGGACGGGTTTTCAGGTTATAACCATATTAAGATGTCTCCCGATGATATGGAAAAGACTACCTTCATCACGCCTTGGGGCACCTTCTGTTACAAGGTCATGCCGTTTGGTCTTAAGAATACTGGGGCCACTTACCAACGAGCAATGGTGACGTTATTTCATGACATGATTCATCATGAAATTGAGGTTTATGTTGATGATATGATAGCAAAATCTCAAACAGAAGAAGAGCACTTGGTCAATCTAGAAAAGTTGTTTGACAGACTCCAGAAGTTCAGATTGAGGTTGACTCCAAACAAATGCACCTTTGGGGTCCATTCCGGCAAGCTACTGTGCTTCATTGTTAGTGAGCGGGGAATTGAGGTTGATCCAGACAAAGTAAAAGCCATCCAAGAGATGCCTGAGCCAAAGACTGAAAAGAAAGTGCGTGGTTTCTTAGGGAGACTAAACTACTTAGCACGGGTTATCTCTCACCTAACAGCCACGTGTGAGCCCATCTTTAAGCTTCTGAGGAAGAATCATGCCATCAAATGGAATGAAGACTGTCAGCAAGCCTTTGACCGAATCAAGGAGTACCTGCTAGAACCTCCAATTCTCATGCCTCCAGTGTCAGGGAGACCCTTGACCATGTATCTTAATGTGCTCGAAGGATCAATGGGGTGTGTGTTAGGTCAACATGATGAGTCTGGTCGAAAAGAGCATGCCATTTATTACCTTAGAAAAAAGTTTACGGATTGTGAGTCACGTTACTCACTACTCGAGAAAACTTGTTACGCTTTGGAATGGCCTGATCGCCAACTAAGGCAGTACATGCGGACTCATACCACTATCCTAATTTCCAAAATGGATCCTGTGAAATATATCTTCGAGAAGCCAGCTCTAACAGGAAGGGTAGCCCGATGGAAGATGATTCTGACAGAGTATGATATCCATTACACTTCGTAAAAAGCAATCAAAGGGAGTGTATTGTTAGAATACCTGGCTCAGCAGCCAATTGACGATTATCAACACATGAAATTCGATTTTCCGGATGAGGACATCATGTTCCTCAAGTTGAAAGACTATGAAGAACCACTTCCAGAGAAGGGGCCAGACCCTGAATCCAAATGGAAGTTAATGTTTGACGGAGTTGTGAACATGAACGAAAGCGGAGTAGGTGCTGTCATCATTTCATCAGAAGGGGTCTATACACCTTTAGCTGCTCGGTTGACTTTCGAGTGCACTAATAATGAGGCAGATTATGAAGCTTGCATCATGGGGATTGAAGAGTCAATTAACTTACGAGTCAATAACCTCGAGTTCTTCGGAGATTCTGCTCAGGAGGTTGCTAACTTTCTTCACCAAAGTCAAGCTGAATTATATTCCTCGATATGAAAATCAATTCGCTGATGCTCTAGCCACTTTGTCATCTATGGTTAAAGTTTGTCAAGAGAATTTCATGTTTCGAATCATGGTCTCTCGTCTTGAAAGACACGCCTATGTCTTTGCTGTTGACAATGGTGATGATAACAAACCTTGGTATCATGATATCAACACTACTAAAAAAAGACATTTGGTTAAATGATTTTACATCAGGCATTTATTAAAAATGATGTAAAAAATAACGCGGTGGCAGTTTCGTAAATAATAACATAAATTGTTATAAGGGATTTTACATCGGGTATAGAAACAAACCGATGTAAAAAGTAATGCGGTGGCAGTTTTGTAAATAACAAAAAAATTCATCTAAAGCCTTTTACATCGGTTTTACTAAAACCGATGTAAAAAACCATATTAAAAAACAATTAAAAAAAATTCAAAAAAAACCAAATAGATATTACATCGATTTTTATAATAACCGATTTAAAAAGTTTCTTAAAAAAAATTAAAAACATAACAACTAACCTATTACATCGGTGGGTCTAAGACCCGATGTAAAAAGATTCTTAAAAAAAATTAAAAAAAATAATAACTTATTACATCGGTGGAATTAAGACCTGATGTAAAAAGTTTCTTAAAAAAAATTATAACTTATTACATCGGTGGGTTTAAGACCCGATGTAAAAAGTTTCTTAAAACAAAATTAAAAAAATAATAACTTGTTACATCAGTGGGTTTAAGACCTGATGTAAAAAGTTTCTTAAAAAAAATAAAAAATAATAATAATCTATTAAATCGGTGGATTTAAGAACCGATGTGAAAAGTTCATTTAAAAAAAATTAAAAAACCAGATTTTGAGACCCTATTACATCGGTTATATATTTAACCGATTTAAAAAGTTCATTTAAAAATTAAAAACCCTAAACCTAAAACATAACTTTCATTTACTGTAAAATTTCAAATCATCTTCCTCCTTTTACCCATTGTTACGCCGCTCATCTTCCTTTCCTCTTCCACCGCCGCCGTCTCTCTCCCTCCTCCACCGGTCCACCTCCACTGCCACCGTCTCCCCCTCCGCGCGTCTCCCACCGTTCCCCCTCCCCCTTCGGGCGTCTCCCGCCGTCTCCCCCTCCCCCCTTCGCGCAGCAGCCGCGTGTCACCCCCTCTCCGTCCGCCGCCCAAGGTACTTGTTGTTGTTTTAATTTATATATATATATATATATATATATATATATATATATATATATATATATATATATATTATATATATAATTTTGTGTATATATATATAGTTTTGTGTATATATATATATATATATATATATAGTTTTGTATATATATATATATATATATATATATATAGTTTATATATATATATATATATATATATATATATATATATATATATATATATATATATATATATATATAGTTTTGTATATATATGTATAGTTTTGTATATTATTATTTTTTCTTTAATTTCAATATATACATTACTTTATATTTGTTTTTAGCCATGTTTATTTTATACATGTTGTGATGATATTGTTTCTTAAAAATTGTGTGTCGACGAGAACTTCTGCATCGTCACCCGTGAGTCATCCGGTCGGCCACACCATATTGCAGGTTCTTTTTTAATTATTTATAACTTCTCATTTCTTCTTTATACATGTCACATGTTTGCACGTAGAGACTTTTGTATTCTCTCTAATGTCCAAGAGAGCGACTATTATAGGTGTCTAAATGATTTATCTGATCTGTATGCATTAATTCCAGAACATAGGTATGAATCATAGTTGGATAAAAGCTAATCGATTAAGTGTTGAGTACGAACATGGAGTGAAGGAATTTCTACAGTTTGCTGAAAGCAATGCTAAAAAAAATCTTCCTCCTCCTAAAAGTAATGGTGAAAAAAGTGTTGATGTGCTTTTTCTCTGTCCATGTGTTCGTTGCACAAATCGCAAACCAAAACTTAATAAGAAGGCAATCATGGTTCATCTAATTTGTCATGGGATTTGTCAAAGTTATACATAATGGATATGGCACGGTGAGGTAGTAGAAAAGTCAAATGTGTCCCAAAAAGATAATATTGGTGTAGAAATGGATGATGATCGTCTGGAAGACATGATGCGTGATATTGGACATGATTCGTTTAAAAAGGCACATGCGTATGATACTTTATGCAGTGACAAGGATAAACCTTTGTACCCGGGATGCATTAATTTTACACGTTTGTCAGTCGTGTTAAAATTGTTTAATTTGAAGGCAAATAATGGGTGGACTGACAAAAGTTTTACCGAATTGCTTGAATTGTTGACACAGATGCTTCCAGAAGGTAACGTATTACCAAATCGTTATTACGAGGCAAAAAAGATATTGTGTCCAATGGGTTTGGAGTATGAAAAGATACATGCATACCCTAATGATTGCCTATTATACAGAAAAGAGTATGTAAACTATAATCATTGTCCGAAGTGCAAGGCGTCACGCTACAAAAAGAAAGATGGTGATTCTAGTGATGATGAGGTTGTCTAAAAGGGTCCTCCCTCGAAAGTCGTATGGTACCTACCAATAATTCCAAGGTTCAAGAGACTCTTCGCAAATGCAAATGACGCAAGGAATCTTAGATGGCATGCCGAAGAAAGAAAATGTGATGGACAAATTCGTCATGTAGCTGATTCTTTGCAGTGGAAGAAAATAGATTCTTAGTTTCCAAATTTTGGCAAAGAGTTGAGAAACCTTAGACTTGGACTTTCTACTGATGGAATGAATCCGTTTGGTAATCTAAGTACTAATCATTCTTCTTGGCCTGTTCTCCTGATGATTTACAACCTATCTCCTAGGTTATGCATGAAGCGTAAATATATTATGTTATCCATGATGATTTCGGGCCCAAAACAACCGGGAAATGACATAGATGTTTATCTAAGTCCCTTGATTAATGATTTAAGAGTATTGTGGGAGGAAGGGGTGGATGTTTTTGATGCGTATTCTGGTGAACATTTCAATATGCATGCCATGTTGTTTTGCACCATCAACGATTTTCCGGCGTATGGTAATTTGTCTAATAATAAAGTTAAAGGGCATAATGCATGTCCTATATGTGAAGAAGACACAAGTTACCTCCAACTTGAGAAAGGAAAGAAAACTGTTTATCTTGGACATCGAAAATTTCTAGCTCGTTATCATCCATATCGTAGATTGCTAAAAGCTTTCAATGGGGAACAAGAGCATGGTGAAGCTCCAAAGCCCTTAACTGGAGATGAAGTTTATCAACGACAACAGGGCATTAATGTTGTGTTTGGAAAATACAAAAAGAAATCAAATACGAAAAATTTATGGAAAAAGAGGTCAGTTTTCTTCGATCTTCCATATTGGTCTAGTCTTGATGTAAGACATTGTATTGATGTGATGCACATGGAGAAAAATGTATGTGATAGTTTACTCGGAACACTTCTCAACATTCATGGAAAAACAAAAGATGGTTATAATGCTCGTGTGGATTTGGGTTTGATGGGTATACGAGAAGAGTTAACTCCACAACATATAGGCAACAAGATATATTTTCCTCCTGCCTGCTACACTTTGTCTAAAAAAGAGAAAACAAGTTTTTGTGAGTGTTTACAAAGTATTAAAGTTCCACATGGTTACTCATCAAATGTCAAGAGGCTTATATCTGTTATAGATCTCAAACTAATTGGCTTAAAATCTCATGACTGTCATGTCTTAATGCAACAACTACTACCAGTGGCTATTCGTGGGATATTGCCTAACAATGTTAGGAAGACTATAACCATGTTGTGCTTATTTTTCAATGCAATTTGTTGTAAATCCACTGATCCATCAAAGTTAGATGTTTTGGAAAATGATGCTTCAGATATCTTGTGCCAATTAGAGATGTATTTTCCTCCTTCATTTTTCGACATTATGGTTCACTTGATTGTTCATCTAGTAAGGGAGATTAGATTATGTGGCCCAATTTTTTTATGATGGATGTATCCAACAGAACGATACATGAAGATCCTAAAAGGTTATACAAAAAATCCACACCGGCCGGAAGCATCGATTGTTGAGAGGTACATTGCAGAAGAGGCAATTGAGCTTTGTTCAAACTATTTGTCAGAAGTGGATGCTGTAGGGGTTCCTAAGTCTCGTCATGATGGAAGATGTGAGGGTATGGGTACACAAGGTTTAAATGTCAAGAGCTTAAGTATTGATGTGGTTGTTCAAGCTCATTTGTATATTTTGAATAACACGGATGAAGTTCAACCTTACTTATCTGCTCACAAAAGCATCATAAAGAAAAGGCACCCCAAGATGAATGAAAGATGGTTGTTAAAAGAGCACAATAAGAGTTTCTCTGAGTGGTTTAAAGAGAAAATTGCTAATGATGATAGTGCATCTAATACAACTAAGTGGTTGTCCTATGAGCCGAAATGTAACATAATAACTTGGAGTGGATATGATATTAATAAAAATTGCTTTTATACAAAGTTAAAGGATGACCGTAGTACCACACAAAAGAGTGGGGTGATGATTGTGGCCGAGTCCATGCACTTCTCTAGTGCTAAAGATAAAAATCCGGTTATGGCATCTACACCCTACTTTGGGGTGATTGAAGAGATTTGGGAAGTTGATTATGTTGTGTTTAAAGTTCCCGTATTTAAATGCAAATGGATTGATATCAATAGTGGTGTAAGAATCAATGAATTTGTAGTTACATTGGTTGATCTTAGCAAGTTAGCTTATGCGGACGAACCTTTCAGTATGGCGTCTCAAGAAAAACAAGTGTTTTATGTCACAGATCCTTCTGATAAAAGGTGGTCGGTGGTTATACAAGGAAAGATGCATGATAGTGATGAAAATCAAGATGCCAACCTTGATATTTCCGAAACTCCTCCTTTCTCAATAAATGTGCCTACCTTCATTGAAGAAAATGAAGAGGATGATGTGCATGCTATTCACACAGATCATGGAGAAGGGATATGGGAGGACTAGTAAGTTATTTATTTATTTATTTTGTGCTTGCTTTGATTTCTAATTGTTTATATTTTTGCTTAATTTAATGTCTAATTGTTTATATTTTGTGCTTAATTTAATATCTAATTGTTTATATTTTTTGTCTAATTTGATGTCTAATTGTTTTTATTTTATGTGAACAGATACATGGTTGATTCAACAGACAACCATTCTTCATCTAGTGACCCTACAAAAAAAGAGTTAGAGGTCCCACTTTGATGACACAGATTGACAAAGTTCACCAAACAGGTGAGAAGATAAAGGTGGAGTTTGATCCAAGAACCCATGAATGTACGGGTGTTGGTAAAAATGCTTCAAATTTTAAGAGTTACATAACATCTCTTGCTCGACAGAGTTGTAGTATTTTGAAAGATGAGTGGAAAAACGTAGATAATGACATAAAAGAGGCTATTTGGACTGATGTTCAGGTATTTTTGCTTAATTTGATGTCTAATTATGTTTTATATTCATATGCTAATAACATATGCTATATATTATATGTGTAGGCTCATTTCACTATTCCAGAACCTCATGATGCAAAAAAGGATCCATTGAAGAAAGAATGGATTAAATATGACGGAGAGCGATGGAGAGGTTTTAAGGCACAACTCACAAGTGAATATATTAGAAAGCCCAAAGATGGTCTCGCTCCTGCATATATCCGATATCCTTATATTAAAGAAGAAGTATGGAAAGAATTTCTGAAGTCTCGAGATTCATCTGAATTTAAGGTTAGTATGAGTTATAACGTTTTTATAAATTTTTATTATGTTTATTGTGCTTAATAACATTGGTATTATGTTTAGTATGATTAGTAACTTTTTTAGTTTATAATAGGAAAAAAGTCAAAAGGGTGCAAAAAATGTGGCTAAGAATGCATACCCACATGTATTATCTTGTGGAGGGTATCATTTGCTTGAGGAGAAAATGATAAATGAAAGGAGATTATCGAGAGATGATTCTAACTTAGATGATACGGGTAGCCTATCTCCACCTTCACGCCATGAGTTATGGAAGAGAGCACGACAAAAGAAAGGGGGAGAATACACATCACAGGCTAGACAAGTTGTTGCAGAGAAAATTGTAAGTAAAATTCTTCAAGTATCATTATAATTTTGTTTGATAAAAACTATTGACAAAGTTGTGGTGTATTTGTAGGATTCTCTAGTTGAAGAAGTTGAAAAGGGTGCATTTGTTCCGGATGGACGTCACGATATCTTAACAGCAGCCATTGGAACATCTGAGCATGGCGGCCGTGTTTGTGGTGTTGGAAAACACCATAAACAGAGCACTTTCTTTGGAAGATCACGTCAAAGACAAGATATCGATGTATCAGAACAATTTGCACAATTGTCATCTCAATTGGAAGCAAAAATTAGAGCGGATTTAGCGCAACAGTGGGTTAAAGAGCGTAAGGCAATACGACAATCTTTCATGGAGACACTTAAGTCTATGGGTATCTCCCAAAGCACAGCAAATAATAATTGCATTGAACAAAGGGAAACTGTGGATGGAAGCGGAAAAGGAAGTTGTTCAATTGTAAAAGTAAGCAAAATGGAAGAGGAAGACAATGTTGAGAGATTAGTAAAAATGGTTTTGAAAAGGAGTGACACATAAATGGATTACTTTGAATTAGAATTAAGTCATTGTGTGAATGTCTCAAATTTTTATATGTCAGCGAAATGTATCAGAGAGTTGTTGATGGGACAACATTGGCTTGACGTTTCTACTTTGCATGTATGGTCCACGTAAGTATATTTTCTTTTTTATTACTCTCAAATATTTTAATATGTTATAACTCTTGTCACTTTGATTCTAATGTTTATGTTATAATTATTAAGGTATATTCATCATATGTGTATTGATACATCACAATCAGAAGTATATGGGATATTGGACTCTGCTTTGTGTTCGTATGTTGATAATGTGGCAAAAACTGAAGCAAAAGTTAGAAAATACATACAAGACAAGTTACGTGATCGCGAAGAGAAAGTGTGTCACTTGCTACCATTTATTCATGGGTATGTGTATGAAATTATATTTTATAACTTTAGTTGCATAGATATTTCAATTTTGTTAATATGAAATTCTGACTTTTGTACTTCAACACGCACATACAGATCTCATTGGCAATTAATAGTCATTTGTCCAAAAGACAATATGGTGGTCGTCTTCTGCTCACTTCATCAGGAACTTAATCAAACCATGACAAAACTTGTTACAAAGTAAGTTTATCTTTTATGTTCACTATATCTTATATACATAATTTGTTACAAAAGTAATTCCATATTTTATGTGGCTTTATATGGATTTTTTCCCTTCTAAATTAGTGCTTTAGGGGTTCATCAAGCGGAACATGGCATTAGAAGAAAGCCTACATGGCTTTGACCCAAAGTAAGTGGTGTAAATTATAAGTATAAATTTAATTTTATCATATAAGTATTCACTAATAATGTCATATATTCATTTGTAGACAAGGAAACAAAATAACTCTGATGATTATGGGTACTATGTGATGAAAAATATGTTGGATATTGTCTCTGCAAAGATAACTGATAATTGGATGACGGTAATAAAAATAACTTTACTTTGTTATTTACTTTGCATTTTGCAACTTAATGTGAATTTTACAAAATAACTCTATATTGTTATTTATGTGTTGTAGGTATTTAATGACCCAACAGAATTAAAAGAATTTGATTTGTATGAATTGCGACTCCGTTGGGCAACATGTTTCTTTGAGTTATATAAAAGTTAAGCTTTATCTGGTAAGATATATAGAATTGTCTGATTTGATCCTATTGACTTTGGTGTTGTCTTTTGGTTAATTGGTGTTATTATTTATTTTCAGGAAATTTGATTTTTATTGTTTTCTACCGAAGTTACAACTCATATTCTTGTGGATATTGTAAGTTGATATTCAAGTGGGGGGAATATTGGTTGAATGTGTATTTTTTGTTGTTGTTGGTGTAGTAGTATAAACCTCCTATATATTGAGATGACTATATGTGTATACTAGTACATTTGGAAGAATATATGTGTATACTAGATATTTGGTTTATTGAATATTGGTGAGAAATATATGAAAATAGCGACCTAAATGTGGTCTATGTGAAGGAAAAATTAGGTACCAAAAATATTTACAGGAATTGCTAAAAAATTAGATACCAAAAAAATTACAGGAATTGCTAAAAAATAGTCATATTATATAAAATTTCTACAGTACTTTTTACATCGGGCGAATGGAAAAACCGATGTAAAAAGTACTATATGGCACACTTTTTACATCGGGCGAATGGGGAACCGATGTAAAAATTCCCCTGTATGGCATACTTTTCACATCGGGCTAATGCAGAACCGATGTGAAAAGTCTCCTGTATGGCATACTTTTTACATCGGTTATAAGAAAGAACCGATATAAAAACCCCACCTATTACATTGGTTTTATCATCCAACCGATGTAAAAAGTACCTTTTACATTAAAAAAAAATTATATATTTTTTTTCACATCAGACTTAAAAATTAACCGATGTGGTTGACATATTTTTTACATCGGTCCTAAAACCGATGTAAAATGTCTTTGATTTATTACATCAACTGCCTTTACATCGGACTCGGAACCGATGTAAAAAGTCATTTTCGCCCGATGTAAAAAGTGATTTCTGCACTAGTGCAAGCACTTCTTGAAGACTCAAGAATACCCACCTAGGGCATCCAGTAAAGACAAGAAGACCCTCAGAAGACTAGCAGGTGGTTTCTTCTTGAATCAAGATGGTGTGCTATACAAGCGAAACTTTGACATGGTTCTGCTCAGATGTGTGGATAGACACGAAGCAGACCTGTTGATGCAAGAGGTTCATGAAGGCTCCTTTGGTACCCATGCTGGAGGACATACTATGGCCAAGAAATTGTTGAGATCGGGATATCATTGGATCACCATGGAATCTGATTGATGTAAATACTCTCGTAAATGCCATAAGTTCCAGATTTATGCTGATAAAGTCCATGTACCTCCGAATCCTTTGAGTGTCATGTCTTCACCTTGGCCATTCTCCATGTGGGCATTGATATGATTGGCAAGATTGAGCCAACAGCTTCCAACGGTCACCGCTTCATCCTGGTTTCCATAGACTATTTCACGAAGTGGGTCGAAGCAGTGTCTTATGCCAAAGTTACTAAACAAGTGGTAGCCTGGTTTATTTAAAGAGACATCATTTACCGGTACGAAATTATAGAAAGAATCATTACTGATAATGGTTCTAATCTCAACAACAATATGATGGCTGACTTGTGTCGGGATTTCAAAATAGAACATCACAACTCTTCTCCATATCGCCCGAAGATGAATGGCGCGGTCGAGGTGGCCAACAAGAACATCAAGAAGATCATGCAGAAGATGGTTGTGACATATAAAGATTGGCATGAGATGCTACTGTTTGTGTTACATGGGTACCGAACATCCATGCGTACTTCAACAGGGGCAACCCCATTCTCATTGGTATATGGTATGGAGGCAGTCCTACCAATTGAAGTGGAGATCCCCTCGTTGTGGTTAATGATGGACATTAAGCTAGATGAAGCTGAGTGGCTCTGGTCCAGGTATAATCAACTGAGCCTCATTAAAGAAAAGTGCCTAACAGCTGTATGCCATGGACAGTTGTATCAGCGGCGTATGAAACAGGCTTTCGACAAGAAGGTATGGCCTCAAAGGTATATACCAGGCGACCTGGTGCTAAAAAGGATTTTTCCTCCTCTTAACGATCATAGGGGCAAATGGACACCCAATTATGAAGGACCATTCGTGGTTAAAAAGGTTTTTTCAGGTGGAGCCTTGATGCTAACAACCATGGATGGAGAAGAATTCCATTCCCCTGTCAACTCAGACGTAGTAAGAAAATACTTCGTGTAAAAAGACCCGTTGGATAAAAACAGAATAAAGATCCAGGAAAAAATGGGCATCTTGGCGAGTCAAAAACAGAATAAAAGGCTCGGGAAAAAATTAAGGAAATATTAAAAAAAAAGTGTACACCCGCTGAGTTGAAAAGCCACATCGGACAGCTCAGGCAAAAAAGGGTATCCTGGTGGATTGAAAACCCGAAAGGGCGATCCACGCAAAATAGGGACTAACATGAACGACTGCGATCTGCGAAATTCGTAATCCATCTGCAACTAAGGTTATTCTAAGGGTTAAAGACCAGTCCAATCACTTTTCTCAATGGCAGAGCAAGTGGATAGTCTTAGAGATATACAAGTCATAGCTGATTCGAAACCTGATGAAATCCATTTTTAACATTGCCAATAGGATAGTCTGTTTCCTTTTTGGCTATTTCCTCTTTCCAGGGAATTGCTTCCTATTGTAATGCCTATTCATGGCCATGTTCCAAATCAATAAAATTCAATTTCAGTCAACTTGTGACTAGTTGCTTCTTGTTTTTGTTTTTCATCTAATATTGTTTGATTGCAAAAACGTCCAGCAAACTATGATTTTTATTGTGTTGTCAACATTCAAATGCTTTCTAACTCATGCAGGAGGACATAAACATTTAATACAACTCTAAAAAGGTTAAGTGGCCAGGATGATGTTTCATACCATAAGCCTGGGGCATACAGGTCCAGAACTAACTCTCCATGTTGCAGGCACTATCAGTTTTGTTTACACAGGTGCAGGTACAGGTGTTGCTAGCAGAGCTAAAGCAGACTTCTAGGAAGAATATTTCAACAACATGAACAAGAACAGGTGCCTTCCCGTGTGTCTCCTATTATCCCCAGTAGAAGTGAAGTTGAAGTTCTTCCCCAACAGTGATAACAAAAGAAGCTTGTCCTCCCTAAGTAGAGGTTCCATTTCAATATAGGGGCAATCCCCAGCAGTGCAAGGAGTGTCTTTTCTCCCCAGCAGATTGCTTCCTCAGTAGGGCCATACCTCTGGTTCCCAGCTAAGTTAGGAAGTATCCACTTCCCGCATCAGAGTTCAAGAAGAGTCCATCTCCAGCAGGGTCTTGGCTCTCCAATCTTAAAGTCCAATTTATTTTTGGCAATGACAACAGTTCAGAGCCGGTGTATCATTAACAACGTTCCCCGTAGAGTTGTTTTCTCCTCACAAGGATTAACCAGATCAATGAAATGATCAACAGCTCTCCCCAGTAAAGCCATCTGGGATACTTGCAGTCTCCTTGCCAGGAGATCTCTTTACATTCGCATATGCATAATCATCATTACATTTTCATCCTCCAAAGCGTAGCATTTCCATCATCATGGAGCATTACGCCATAAACTCAAACAAATGCATGCCAGCATGGGCCAGTTTTGAGGTATATCACATAAGACCTGTAACATCTTCTCAACCTGAAGTACTCCCCGCAGAAGATACTTACACCATTTTCAGGGTATCTTTGTCTTTCTAAGTCAACGATTTTTTTTCTTTGTAGCTTGATTCGCTCAGCAGTTGTCGCTCCCACCAAATGACACAAAGGTCAGATAGGGTACAGACGCGAACGGTCGTCGAAGGAGAGAACATGAAGATGAACTGAAAAGAGTCGCCAGCTAGGCATTTTTATCCCAAAGGAAAGGTAATGTTGCATAAACCTAGAAAGATATGAATAAGACGGTCGCGAACCAGAGAAACTGAGAAAGGGGGTTGGTTACAACATGGGAAGGTATTAGCACCCAGATTGTCCGTCGTACTCGACGGGATCCACGCTTGAAAGATTTGTGCTTAAAGGGGTAGTGTCAGTGCTATTTGTGTGAAAAAGCTAGAAAGAGAAAATATACAAGTGTCAGTGCTGGAAAGTGAAGTGAAAATGCTCAGGAATGAGGCTTAAAAGAATAATGCTGGAAGAGGGGGAATATAAAGAGACTTTTGTTCGATAACAGTTAAGTTATGTGTCGCTCCCGGGATTTTCATCCTAGTACAAACGCGAAAGTGGCGCGGAAAGGTTAGAGTCGCCAGCCATACATTTTTATCCCGAATGAATGGGAAAGGTAATGTTGCACAAACCTGAGGAAGAAGGAAAGGACAAGGCCTTGCGAACCAAAGATCTGCGTTCGGGAGTCGTTTACGACCTGGGAAGGTATTAGCACCCCAGATCGTCCGTCGTACCCGACGGGATCCACGCTTGCTTGCTTGTTTCAAAGGGTGAGAAGAATAACTGCTGCTGAATAAAACCGCTAACTAGAATGGAAATGAGGAATGAGAAAGGAACTGGAAAAATGAGAAAGGGGAAATGTAGGGAAAATAAAGAATGTGCTCGAACGGGCCCTACCCCGCTGCCTACGTACCTCATCGGGATAATGAGGATCAGAGTCGACGTAGTTCGCCTAACCTAGGCGGGAACTATTTGTTTGTGTTTTTTTTACAGCTGGAACTGCGTATGTCAATGCTCAGGTGTTGCAGGCTCGTCTGGTACGAGTGCGTTTACCGTCTTGCATGCGAGACAAGTCGTCGCGAGTTCGCGTTATGAATGAATGAGATGAGAAGAGAAGTTCCCGCAGGATAGTCGCTTGTTGTGTGTTTTTGTCTTTTATGAGTTTTGTATGAATTTGACACAAGGAAGTGAATTCAAACTCTTTTCCATGGAATGTACACTTGACTCTACATTCCAAGATGGAATAATAGAACAAGCATACCCAGCAAGGAGAATTTATCCAAGACTGGTTTCCTAGGATTAGGGTTTAAGTTCACTGGCTTGTTGAACTTTATTAAGTGTTTTTTGTTGCTTTTGTGAAGAAATGTCTTTTAAGTTTTTCTTTGTGAACAATTCCTTGATGAGACTTGTGCATCATGATAAACAAGCTTACACCACTCCAAGATGGAATGAATGCAAGTGCTTCATGGAATAAGGCTATACACAAGGAATCCTTCCATTTATTTATTAAGTGTTTTTTTGGATTTTGTTTGAAGATAAGAAGAGAATGACTCAAATTGCAAAAAGGCAAAATCTAAGGGACTAAGACTCAATCCTAATTTTGTTTATTTATTTACAAAGTGGTCCTAATAGTTAGTGAGGTTTTCTACTCCTAATGGAAACTTAAAACTACTAGAATTCAACTTACTTCTTAATGAAGTTAAGTTGATTCTAAGAACACAAAGAGGGAATCCTATACAAATTGTAAAAAACAAATGAAACAAAAATAATGAAATTAAACACAAGGAATAAAATTCTACAAATGCACTTAGAGGCATGAATAATAAATAGTCTATTTTATTTATTCTACTCCTATATGGAAATGAACTTTATACTAAGTTCTCAATCTAGGTCAAACTTAATATTCATCCTAAAACAAATTAAACTAAACCTAAGTCTACTATTAAATTTAAATGCTAAATCTAATCTAGGCTATTATTATTTTTTGATTGAACATTATTTTTTTCTAATGGCCTAACCTAAGGGAATTATGCATAACTAGGCCTAAACTAATATTCTAAAAAATTAAAACTTCTAGAAAAATTGTGAAACTTAAACCATATGATCCTAACACTATCTAAAATAGTATACTAAGAGGGATTCTAAAAATACTTATTTTTCTTATGCCTAAAAATTATTTAATTTCAGCTAAGATTAACCATTATTTCCTAAGGATTACTCCACTAAAACCTATGATAAAAGGTCCTAAAAATTCCATTAAAAATATCCTATGAAATATTATGAGTCATCTAATTACAGAAAAAAGAATGGCTCAAAAAGGTTGATGGAAGCTACTTAAATAAAATGAACAAAATTCAGCATAATTAATAGAAATTCAATAACACTAATTAATAGAAAAATTCATAATTAATTCAAAAATAAACAAATTTCAGAAAATAAAAATGTCATAAATTTCTAAATTGATTTATTGAGCTACCTTAATTTTTATAGAATTTTCTCATGCTTTTTATTATTTTTATTAGATTTAATTTGAAACTATAATTAAACTGAAATTAAAAGTCTAAAGAAATATTCAGGGGGGTGACTTTAGTAAATTTTTTTATGTTATTATTTCACTGGGCTTAAAATAAGGGTGTGAGAATAGCAGAAACATCTAAGCCCAATCGCAGGAAACCATAGGAGGTGAGTTTAGCAATATTTTAAGTTGTCTTTCTTGTGGGCTTTACAACAGGGGTGTAGCTAGCAAACATAAGACCCATATGGAATTTGCATTAAAATTAATGATCCTTATTATACTATTATTTACACTAAGATTAAATTAATCTTTCTAAAAATCTGAAATTAAGAAAATGAGTTAAACTCACCTAAACTAATATTTTCTAAAACAAAAGTCTTAATTTAAAGAATTAAACTAATACTAAACTAATATTTCTTTTATAAAATTCTTAATTAAAGAAATCAATTAAACTTATGATAAAATTTCTAAAGTCTTAATCTAAAAACCATTAAACTAATCTTATAAAAAAAAATTTCTAAAAAAATCTTAATTTAAGAAAATAGAATTAAACTAACCCTAAACTAATATTTCTTTTATAAAATTCTTAATTAAAGAAATCAATTAAACCATTAACTTATAATAATGTTTTCCTAAAATCAAAATTAAATTAATCCTTATGATAAAATTTCTAATAATTTTAATTTAACAGAATTAAACTCAACTTAAATATAATATTTTTTTCCTAAAAATCTAAACTTATGATTATCAATATAAAATTCTAAAAAACTTAATTTAAGAAAATGAATTAAACTATAGTCTTAATGTTATTTTTTTCTAAAAAATCTTAATTAAAGAAAAAATGAATTAACTAAAGTTTTATCATAACATTTCTTTTATAAATCCCTAAGTTAGAAAAATGAATGAAAAAAAATCTAAAAATCTTCTAAAATCCTAACTTAAAAAATAAAACAAACTAAAGTTTATATTATATCAATTTAATATTCTAATTTAACTTATCAAAATATTATCCTAAAAAAAACTTAATTTAGGAAAAGGAATAAAACTAATCTATGATAAAAATTTCTAAAAAAATCCTAATAATAAAAAAAAGCAATAAACTAATCTTAAACTAATATTTCAAAAAAACTGAATTAAATTATACTTATTATGACATTTTAATTCCTAATATTATCTTTAATATAACTAATTAAGTCAAATTAATGATTTCCTCTTTAATTAAAATATACACAAAAGAAATGTTGGATACAATCACTGAAACCCTAAAGATCTTCTTCCTCTCCTCTCTCACCCGCCGCCGAAGCCCTCTAACCTAAACTCTCACGCTCGCCGCCATCTCCGCCGCTTATCCCTCTCTGGTTTCAGACCACCGCCACCATCTTTTTCTTAACCTCTAATACAAACAATCAAAAACTAAACCAAAACTAACCTAAATCCTCTTCTCATCTCCTCTCAATTTCATCTTCAAAAACAAACCCTAACTCCACTCTACCCTTCCAGCGGCGCCGTCAATCCCTTCCCGTGCCATCCGCCACCATAACCTCAATCTCTCCTTCTTCTTTGTCCGTCGACAACATTCATCGGCCACACATAAACACCCATCTCCTAATCTAATCCATCATCAAATCGCGGCCGAACCTAACCCTAAAACTTAAGCTAAGCTACTCATGGCGTGATGGAAAAAAGAACGCACCTGTAAGAAACGGCGGAGGCTGTGCGAAGATAATGACGATGGCGGCTTATCCTATGCGAAGAAGACAACCGTTTCGACGAAAGCTCGCCGTTGATGACCGTCGTGTGCTTACAATTCACAAGCCTTTGGCGAAGCTGGAAACGAGAATACCGAGCGATTGACGAAAATGGTGATGCGAATTCACTCTTGATCTTTTACATCCATTGCGAAATTCTTGCTGACAACTTCTCAACTTCGAGTCTGCTAAGTATTTGCCTTACTTCCATAGCTTTACAGGTTATCACGAATACATGTGACAAAGACGGTTGGTGATGATACTCCGCGAAAAAACATAGAATGAAGGTGATGATGCAGGGCTGCTTGATGCTGCGTTCACAACGAAGATAGCAGTACCTGAAATAGATCCCCTCGCACGGTAATGTTGTTTCTTGATTCCCTGTGCAATCCAATTATTTCTCTTTGCCAATTCTGTTGGATTTTTCACAATCTATGGAATAATTGCAGGGTGAGACTGAGTGAGATTATTGTGAATGGAGGGAAGTGATGCCTGAAAATCCAGGAGTTGCTTGAAGGTGGTAATGGGGATGAGAGATTGGAGAATAGTTGAAGGGAATGAGGTTATGAGAAGATTGAGATTATGGGAGAAGGAGAAGATTCAGATTGGGATGGAGAAGAAGGGTTAAGATGATTTGTGAAACTATGAAAAGAAAGAGAATGGGTGAAAAAAAATCAGAGAAGTGCTGCTCCTGATTTATAGGAATGTTTGGCTGAAACTTCTAGAAGAAAAATGGTTAGAAGTTGTTATATTTTAGTTAAAATTCTGTTAGATTTTGTTTGAATTCAGTTGGGAATCATAACTGAATTTTTGTGTGTTTGATCTAGAACATTGGTTAACAGGTGAAAAATTAGGATAAGCTAGCATTAGGTTAATGGATAATTAGCTAGCTGACAAATGGTTTGAAGAATGTGAAACTGATTTTGATTTTTTTGTTTAATGCAGGGCTGGAAAGCTACAGTTGATATGCTCGTATCCACCTTGCTGCGATTTGAATATCCAGTATCACTTCCCGAAAGATTGGACACATCAAAGTTACCAAGCCGTAAGCAAGTTATTTTTCTCTTTTTCTTATAGCCGGTTTCTATTTCCTTCTATACGAATGAACCTCGAACTGATTTTCCATCTTTTTCTCTTTACATTCTGCTGCGAATTTCCTTCTGTTTCATACACACTATCAAACTCATCGCACTTACGACTTGATTTCCTGCAGGCTCGATTCGAGAATCCTTGAGTTATTTCTGTGCTGCACTAAGTTCCCTGAGATGACTGATTAGGTTGGCGATACTACCACTACTTGTTTCCTTATCTACTGAAAATATTGGTGATTGAATAGGGTGTTGCTTCTTTCGGTAGATATAGCATACCACTGTAGTAAACAACGCCATGGTTGTGCATATAACACATATTAATAGGACAATTACAACAACCTTGCTGGAAATGTGTTTCTTTGAACCTGATGACGTGCTGACAATTCCCTAGGTGCAGTTGCAAGCATGAGAGCACTTAGCACTATGAAGATAAAGATGACGGAAATTGTTATTTCATTTTACGCTATCTTTGTTTCTGAAAGTTTCTTGGAATTTTGTAACTCATTCTTCTTTTTTGATTTCTGTTATATATTAGTGATGTACCCATGACATGTAACTTATTTTGTTGAATCTGCTTCTATTCTCTGTTACATTTATGACCATATGCTTACTTCTTGTAGAATCCTCTAAATTTAATTATAATTCTGTAAACGCTTAGTTTCTCAATGCGTTCAAACATTGCTATTTGGAAGCCACAACCAATCATATTACCAAACCACAACTAACTTCTATTCTTTTATTAAAAAAACAAATCGATTAGAAAGGTGTTGGTAATTGAAGATAATGACCCACTTGAACTTTAAATTCTCTGCACTTTTATTGGAGTGAAAATTTACAGCCTGCTTGAAAATACACATGAACCTGAATAATTAAATGGGCTTCTTTAAATGATTCTTGGCCATTAGTCACAAAACGTATCTTGAGACTTGCTCTCCACCTTATTCAAATTCTCATTTGACATTGCACCATAACCTTCCATTATGACCAATTAGAATCCAGATAACTCTTTGATAAACTGGAGATCCGAACCAAACTTCACATAAAATATTATTGATGAACGGACGAATTTCAGTACACGACAATGCGATCTTTGAATACACCATGCTTAAACAATAGCCCAGTGGTTCAAAATAACCTTGCAGTCACGGTGATCTTTCGATAATTTGACCAAAATTGAATCAAACTCTCATCTGAATTATGCCACAGCTAAGCCACTACATTTAGAGTGGAATCATAGTCCCGTGAATATTCTCTGTCATTTCAACGTCTGAAACCCTAATTTCCCTGGGTCCTGATCACATGCCTTATGAATCCATGCGACGCACTATTGTGATGTTAATGAATTGATGAGACATGCCGATGAATGCAAAATGATGAGCCAATAAAGAGAAAAAATATGAGGGCAAATTTTGAGGTATTACAGCTGCCCCTATTCAATCATCTGCAAGCCTGAACGAATAATTGCAATGGCTTTTATACGTTCAAGGCAGGGAGTGATTGAATACTCGAATAAAACCTGAAAATTTGCACACTGAAAGTAATGGAAATGCCATCTGCCCATTTATTTATTTATGTATTTTTTTGATTTTGACCTCTGAATAGGTAGCGAAAATAGAAACAGGTGGAAATTTGCTGGGAAGAATGCCATCCTCGAATGACCACCCACACGGGATCCTCGGATCCAGTATTAAAACCATCCTCGATCAATAAGCTCAAAAAGTGAACTACTATCCTCGAATAATAGCCACAACGACAAGACCAACCACAGAAGGACTTGAAGAAAAGAAATGTCATCCTCGAATGACAAATCAAAAGATCCTCGGATCTAACACGAAACCTCCCTCGAATGGAGACACAAAGGTATACCAGCCTCGACTGATAACCCAAACACAAAGCTGACCTCAGACAGACTTTGCAAAAGAGACAAACTGACCTCGATCCATATGCTCAAAAAATGAACTACTATCCTCAAATAATAACCACAACGACAAGACCAACCGCAGAAGGACTTGAAGAAAAGAAATGTCATCCTCGAATGACAAATCAAAAGATCCTCGGATCTAACACGAAACCATCCTCGAATGGAGACGCAAAGGTATACCAGCCTCGACTGATAACCAAACACAAAGCTGACCTCAGACAGACTTTGCAAAAGAGACAAACTGACCTCGATCAATAAGCTCATAAAGTGAACTACTATCCTCGAATAATAGCCACAACGACAAGACCAACCGCAGAAGGACTTGAAGAAAAGAAATGTCATCCTCGAATGACAAATCAAGAGATCCTCGGATCTAACACGAAACCATCCTCGAATGGAGACGCAAAGGTATACCAGCCTCGACTGATAACCAAACATAAAGCTGACCTCAGACAGACTTTGCAAAAGAGACAACTGACCTCGATCAATAAGCTCGAAAAGTGAACTACTATCCTCGAATAATATCCACAAACAACAAGACCAACCGCAGAAGGACTTGAAGAAAAGAATGCCATCCTCGAATGACAATCCGAAAGATCCTCGGATCTAACACGAAACCATCCTCGAATGGAGACGCGAAGGTATACCAGCCTCGACTGATAACCAAACACAAAGAAAATAGGACAAGATGGAACGGGATCGTTGTACATAAACGAGAGCCCAAGCAAAAAGGACCGTTGTACAAAACGAGAACCTGTGACGCGACTGTTGTACCAAACAAGACGTGGAATAAGTGACAAACATTGACTTGAAAAGACAAGGATGTCTAGAACATGATATTGGTATCCTCTGTGCGGAGTACTTCAGGTTGAGAAGATGTTATAGGTCGTATGTAATATACCTCAAAACTGGCCCATGCTGGCATGCATATGTTTGAATTTATGGCGTAATGCTCCATGACGATGGAAATGCTACGCTTTGGAGGATGCAGATGTGATGATGATTATGCGTATGCAAATGCAAAGAAACCTCCTGATAAGGAGACTGCAGGCATCCCAGATAGCTCGACTGGGGAGGAATAATGATCACTGCACTGATCTGGCTCATCCTGATGAGGTAACAACTCTGCGGGGAAAACTGTTAATAATTCACCGGCTCTGAACAACCGCCATTGCCAAAAATAAATTGGACTATGAGATTGGAGTGCCAAGCCCTGCTGGAAATGGACCATTCTTGAACTCTGATGGGGAAGTGAGGACTTCCTGGGAACCAAAGGCATGACACTGCTGAGGAAACAACTACTGGGGAGGCAAAACACTCCTTATACTGTTAAGAATTGCCCCTGTCTGCAAGGAGACTTCTGCTTGGGGATTGCACCCACTCTCTGCCACCTTGCTAGGTGAAGTTTCAACTGGCACATGGACGGGGATGATTGGAAACACCCTGGGAGACATTTGTTCCTGTTCAAACAAATGGTAATGCCCATCCTGATCTTTAGCTCTGTTAGCAACACCAGTACCTGTACCTGCATGAACACAATCGATAGTACCTGCAACATAGAGAATTAGTTTGGGATCTGCTTGTCCCAGGCTCATAGCATGAATCATTGTCTAGGTATCTCAACATCATTTCTGAGTTATATTAAATGTTTCTATTCTCCTGCACGAGTTAGAAAAACATTCAAATGTTCATAACACAATGCAAGTTACTATTTGCTAGACGTTTTCACAATCAATCAATGCTAGATGAAAAAGTAAAAAAACAAAAAAAAACAAAATGGTCAATTGACTGAAGTTGAACTTTATTGATTTGGAAAGGTGGCCATGAATAGGTAATACAAAGGAAGCAGTTCCCTGGAATGAGGGAACAACTAAAAGAAAAACAAAACTACCCTATTGGCAATGTGAGAAATGAATCTTAATCGATTTTCAACCCTGTTATGACTCGTATGTCTTCAAGACGCTCCGCTCTTCTGCCTCTTGAGAAAAAGTAAGTGAACTGATCTTCAACCCTTAGGATAGTCTCAACTGTATGTAGGTCATGGATCTCGCAGATCGCAGTCGTTCGTGTTAATCCCTCTTTTGCGTGGATCGCCTTTTCAGGTTTTCAATCCACCGGGATACCCTTTTTTGCCTGAGTTGTCCGATGTGGCTTTTCAACTCAGTGGGTGTACATTTTTTCCAATATTTCCCTAACTTTTGCCCGAGCCTTTTATTCTGTTTTTGGCTCGTCGGGATGCCCATTTTTGCCTGGATCTTTATTCTGTTTTTATCCAGCGGGTCCTTTTTACACGAAGTATTTTCTTACTGCGTCTGCGTTAACAGGGGATGGGAAGTCTTCTCTGTCCATGGTTGTCAGCATCAAGGCTCCGCCTGAGAAAACCTTTTTAACCATGAACGGTCCTTCATAGTTGGGTGTCCACTTGCCCCTGTGATCGTTGAGAGGAGGAAGAATCCTTTTCAGCACTAAATCTCCTGGCGTGTATCTCTGTGGTTGCACCTTCTTGTCAAAAGCTTGCTTTATTCGTCGCTGATACAACTGTCCATGACATACAACTGCTAGACGCTTCTCTTCAATGAGGCTCAATTGATTATACCTGGATCGGAGCCATTCAGCTTCATCTAGCTTGATATCCATCATCAACCTCAATGAGGGGATTTCCACTTCGACTGGTAGAACTGCCTCCATACCATACACCAATGAGAATGGAGTTGCCCCAGTTGAAGTGCGTACTGATGTTCTATACCCATGCAACGCGAATGGTAACATCTCGTGCCAGTCTTTGTATGTTACAAGCATCTTCTGCACAATCTTCTTGATGTTTTTATTAGCCGCCTCGACGGCGCCATTCATCTTCGGACGATATGGAGAAGAGTTGTGGTGTTCTATTTTGAAGTCTCGACACAAGTCAGCCATCATCTTGTTGTTGAGATTAGAACCATTATCAGTAATGATCCTTTCAGGGATTCCATACCGGCAGATGATGTCCCGCTTAATAAATCGAGCAACCACTTGTTTAGTGACATTGGTGTAGGAAGCTGCTTCAACCCACTTCGTGAAATAATCAATAGCAACTAGGATGAAGCGATGCCCATTAGAAGCTGTTGGCTCAATCTTTCCAATCATATCGATGCCCCACATAGCGAACGGCCATGGTGAAGACATGACACTCAACGGATTCGGAGGCACATGGACCTTGTCGGTATAAATTTGACACTTATGACACTTACGAGAGTATTTGCAACAATCGGATTCCATGGTAATCCAATAGTATCCCGATCTCAATAATTTCTTGGCCATGGCATGTCCTCCAGCATGGGTACCAAAGGAGCCTTCGTGAACCTCCTGCATTAACATGTCTGCCTCGTGTCTGTCCACACATCTGAGCAGTACCATGTCAAAGTTCCATTTGTACAACACACCGTCTTGATTCAAGAAGAAACCTCCCGCCAGTCTTCTAAGAGTTTTCTTATCTTTACTGGATGCCCCAGCCGGGTATTCTTGAGCCTTCAGGAATTGTTTGATGTCGTGGTACCAAGGCTTGTCATCTTCACCATCACCAACTGCGAAGACATAAGCCGGTCTTTCAAGACGAGAGATCGAAATTCGAGGCACGAAATTCTCTCGGCATACTTTAATCATGGATGATAAAGTTACGAGAGCATCGGCGAACTGGTTTTCGTCCCTAGGAACATAGCTCAGCTTTACTTTGGTAAAGAAGGTTAACAGCCTCCTGACGTAATCTCGATAAGGAATCAAACGAGCTTGATGAACTAGCCATTTGCCATTGACCTGATTTACCACCAAAGCAGAATCTCCAAAGATCTCAAGGTTCTTGACTCGCAAGTCTATCGCCTCTTCGATCCCCATGATGCAAGCTTCATACTCTGCCTCATTGTTAGTACACTTGAAGGTCAACCGAGCAGCGAGAGGTGTGTGGACTCCTTCTGGGGAGATAATAACAGCACCCACTCCACTCCCATTCATGTTTACAGCTCCGTCAAACATCAACTTCCATCTGGATTCAGGGTCGGGCCCCTCCTCCGGAAGTGGTTCTTCATGGTCTTTCGACTTGAGGAACATGATGTCCTCATCCGGAAACTCAAACCTCATGGGTTGATAATCATCAATCGGCTGCTGGGCCAAGTATTCTGACAACACACTCCCCTTGATAGCTTTTTGTGAAGTGTATTGTATGTCATACTCCGTGAGTATCATCTGCCAACGGGCCACTCTTCCTGTCAAAGCCGGCTTCTCAAAGATGTATTTTACAGGATCCATCTTGGAGATTAAAAGAGTAGTGTGTGTCATCATGTACTGTCTTAGTCGGCGAGCAGCCCATGCCAAAGCGCAGCAAGTTTTCTCGAGTAGTGAGTATCGCGTCTCACAATCGGTAAACTTTTTGCTAAGGTAATAAATGGCATGCTCTTTTCGACCAGACTCGTCCTGCTGACCCAGCACACACCCCATCGATCCTTCGAGCACAGTAAGATACATAATTAGAGGCCTTCCTGACACTGGAGGCATAAGAATTGGTGGTTCCAACAAGTATTCTTTGATTCGGTCGAAGGCCTGCTGACAGTCTTCATTCCATTTAATGGCCTGATTCTTCCTCAGAAGCTTGAAGATGGGCTCGCACGTGGCCGTTAGGTGAGAAATAAACCGTGCAATGTAGTTTAGTCTCCCTAAGAAGCCACGCACTTGCTTTTCAGTCTTTGGCTCAGGCATTTCCTGGATAGCTTTCACCTTGGCCAGATCAACCTCAATTCCTCGTTCACTCACAATGAAGCCGAGTAACTTGCCAGAACGAACCCCGAAAGTACACTTATTCGGATTTAACCTCAATCTGAACTTTCGAAGCCTATCAAACAATTTTGCCAGGTTGACCAAGTGCTTTTCCTCAGTTTGGGATTTTGCTATCATGTCATCAACATAAACCTCAATTTCATGATGGATCATGTCGTGAAACAACGTCACCATTGCCCGTTGGTAGGTAGCTCCTGCATTCTTTAAACCAAACGGCATGACCTTGTAACAAAAGGTGCCCCAAGGAGTGATGAAAGTTGTCTTTTCCATATCCTCGGAAGCCATCTTGATTTGATTATAGCCCAAGAATCCGTCCATGAAAGAGAACACGGAAAACTGAGCAGTATTATCAACAAGTACATCTATGTGAGGTAGAGGGAAATCATCTTTGGGGCTGGCCCTATTCAAATCCCTGTAATCCACACACATTCTGACTTTGCCATCTTTCTTGGGAACCGGCACGATGTTAGCAACCCACGGAGGATAACTAGTCACGGCCAAGAAGCCGGCATCAAACTGTTTTTGCACTTCTTCTTTTATTTTAATTGCCATGTCTGGACGCGTGCGTCTCAACTTCTGCTTTACCGGAGGACAACCTTCTCTGAGAGGTAGCTTGTGTACCACGATGTCAGTGTCTAAACCCGGCATATCTTGGTAGGACCATGCGAAGACGTCAACGTATTCTCGAAGCATAACCATCAAACGAGTCTTGACAGATTCTTCTAATGCAGCTACGATCTTGACTTCTTTCTTGTCCTCTTCAGTACCCAGGTTTAACACTTCAACATCTTCCTCATGCGGCTGAATCATCTTTTCTTCCTGTTTGAGCAGTCTGGCCAATTCTTCGGGTAAATCACAATCCTCTTCACCTTCCTCATCGGCTTGATAAATTGGATTGTTGAAGTCATACTTAGCCATAACAGGGTCGTCATTGATATGATCCGGTGACGAGCACCTGCATGAATGATGATTCATGCAAGGCTTTAGCAACAACTTGAGAAAAATGAGAAACATTGTCATTTTAAAACTTTTCTTTCTTTTTGAAAAACAAAAGTAAAAAACGAAAGACAGAGAACAACATGAAATGAATGTGAAACGTCAATTTTATTTATGATTGTGTTAATGAACAAATGAACCCTTACAAAGAGCCACTATGCCCCGGGCAAGACATAGTGCTTTAATACAGGAAAACAGAAACAAAAACATTACTCTTCAAAAGATGTTACTGAAATGAGCCTTTCTGACGTCCAGTTGCTAAGTTGAGCTCCTGGGACGGCAGGCCTAATCCATTCATCCAAGTCACAGTCACTATCAATAGCTTCATCCTGCACTGCGCTAATATTTCAGTAGTCTATCACTCCTGCGCTTGTGAAAGTGACCAGGCTCTGACAACCTCTTGCACTTGTTTCAGACGAGGATCCTCCAGGGTGATAGCCAATCCCGAACATGTCCTTCTTCTCTGGCAATTCGACTGGGCTGCCCCAGCCTTCTCGCACTCCAGATTCTACTAATTCACGCGCTTGTTTATAAGAGGCTATGGACACCCCCTTCTTCGGCACCTCAGGAGAAGTTGCTACGGCGGATACTTGCTCGGACTTCAAAGGCTCGAAAGCTTGACATGGGGTTTCGACTATCTCGCCATCCATCTCTACATATTTGAATGAGGCTAGATGACTGACGAAGATATCTTCTTCCCCGCTGACTATCACAACTTGACCTTCCCAGACGAACTTTAATTTCTGATGAAGTGTAGAAGATACCGCTCCTGCCGAGTGTATCCAGGGTCTTCCAAGTAAACAACTATACGCCGGATGGATATCCATCACATAAAACGTGGTGTTGAAGACTTGTGGACCTACCTTGATAGGTAACTCCACCTCTCCAAACACCGATCTTCTTGATCCATCGAATGCCCGAACTACTAGATCACTGGGCTTTAGCACCACTCCATCATAGTCCAGCTTCATCAATGCCTTCTTAGGCAAGACGTTCAGAGATCAACCAGTATCCACCAGCACATGGGAGAGTACTGCACCCTTGCATTCCAGAGAAATATGCAATGCCCGATTGTGAGCACGCCCATCAGAAGTTAAGTCCAAGTCCGTGAAACCCAATCCATGACTGGCATTAACACTGGACACCACCGTTTCTAGCTGGTTTACGGAAATATCCTGAGGCACGTATGCCTTGTTCAGAATATTTAAAAGGGCCTTCCTGTGAGAGTCCGAACACATGAGTAATGATAAGATGGAGATCTTTGACGGCGTCTGCTGCAAATGATCTACAATCTTATAGTCACTCTTCTTGATGATCCTCAGGAATTCTTCGGCTTCTTTATCAAAGGTGAGATCTGGATCAGCTGATGGAGTTGGATCATTGGAAACTACTGGTTGCTTTCCCCTGGCTCTAGCTTGGGCTTCGGCAGTATCCCTGGGTGGTATCACATTGCTTCTCAGTGCTTCCGGCGCAAATAGTCTTCCGCTTCTAGTAAAACCCCCTACTCCAACATTCTCTACTTGAGCTGGGGTTATACTAGTCGTGGCCAACTCTTGCTTCTGGCCGTTGCAATACACTTCGCCACCGTAATTCCAAGGAACTGCTCTGTCACTTTGGTACATTATGGGTCCAGCAGTGGTAATAGTTATTGGCGCCGCTCTGGCACGCGAAGGAACTTGGGATGGATCATAAAAGATAGTCACTGTAGATACTTCACTTTCTTTCACGATCTTGTCAAATTGCAGCACTCCTTCATCAATCATACCTTGAATTCCGACCTTCAATCTTTTACAACCGTTGGTAGCTTCTGTACATTATGAACAATCATCCTCGCATCCGGGGAAAATGCCTTTCTTCAACAAACAAACCTTGATAGCAACCAACGAAGTCTGCAAGTCATCTACATCATCCACCAAATTCAATTTCTCCCCTTCACCAATTGCACCAACCGTGCCCCTGTGAGGAGGCATGGGATTTTCCAGCACATTAGGAGAGGGAGCGAAATTGATCGCTTTAGAATCCAACAAGTCCTGAATAACATGCTTCAATGCTTTACAATTCTCAGTACTATGGCCGGGAGCTCCAGAATGAAACTCACATCTAGCATTCGAGTCATAACCTTCAGGAATTTGGCCTGGCCTTGGAGGTTGCAAGGTACGGAGCTGAATCATTTGAAGCTGCAGGAGATTCTTCAACAGTTGGGAGTAAGACATCGGTGGAGCTTCAAAATGTCTATCCCTCGGCTTCTGAGGGTAGTACGGACGAGGGGGTCTTGGCTGATACCCCTGTGAGCGTTGCGGCTGTGAGGGCTGAACCCGTTGTTGAACTGGAGGAGTTGAAATAGTGACGGGGGCCACTTGCTGATAATATCCTTGGTGCATCATCCCTCTCTGTGCGTATACTGCTCCTGTTTCTCCTTCCCTCCTTTTCACAAAGGGTTTCTTGATACCAGACACTGAAGAGCTTCCATTCTGAATTTTCCTGTTTGAGCCAGCTCTCGATTCTTTCTCCAGTCAAGATAATGTCCGAAAAACCACTTGAGGAACAACCAGCCAACCTTTCCATGAAATTCCCTGGGAGGGTATTCAAGAAAAGATCGACCATCTCTCTTTCCAATAACGGTGGTTGCACTCGGGCGGCCACCTCACGCCACCTCTGTGCATAGTCTTTGAAGCTCTCCGAGCTCCTCTGTGTCAAGCTTTGAAGCTGAGTACGGCTAGGTGCCATGTCAATGTTGTATTGATATTGTCTGAGGAAGGCCTCTCCCAAATCCTTCCAACTTCTAATAGAGCTCCTTTCCAACTTCATGTACCACTCCAAGGACCCTCCTGAGAGGCTATCCTGGAAATAGTACATCCATAATTTCTCGTCTCGCGTGTGAGCCGCAATCTTCCTGTAGAAGGCCTGTAGGTGAGTTTTCGGGCAAGAGCTGCCGTTGTATTTATCAAATGCTGGTGGCCTGAACTTGTGTGGAATGACCACCCCAGGTACTAAACCCATATCTGATACGTCAATCCCCAAAGTATCCTTGCATTCTAAGGCCTTGACCTTCTCTGCAAGCACCAAGAAGTCATTGAGATTTCCGTCACCGCCGAAACCCATATCATTATTGAAGTACTGGAATTGGTCTTCCTGCCTGTCCTGCACAGGAACATACGTAGCCATAGCTGGATCGGGAACATGAGGTCCACCCGTGCCGTTGTTAGTGTTAGGAGGAGCCCCTAATCCGCCGGAAGTAGTTGCCTGAGAACTAGTGTTGGGAGGAGTTAACCCTTGAATTGCATTTCTCAGCTCCTGTTGCCCCTGGGCCATCCCCTGCATCAGAGTCATAAATTCTGCCATCTTGGTACGGACTTCTTTGAGTTCTGTCTGCATGGCGTCCATTGCTGTTCTTTGATTACTGCGGGTCGCGTACCGATGAGGAATATTTTGTCGAAGGTATCGGGTCTTGGCGGCCCTCGCAATCTTTGCCTGGTGAACACAGATAAATTAGACATCTCGAAGAAAAACCTGCAAAGACAAAGACAAAATGCAAATGATGTGTATGCAATGCAATGTGTTCCTTTTATTCCCGAGTATTTTACTGTGTCCGGTCCTGGCATTAAGAACATAAGAATTGGGAAGAAGACCCAAATAATATTCAGACATAATGACGGCTGTGGAGAATTGGTGCTCATTACCCCGTGTCGGTGCAAATAACGAACAAGAAATCCGGAACAAATCAATCATATAAACTGGAGTTTGAAAATACAAAGTCCCCGAAGGGTGCCAATCACAATAACAAGAGTACATCACATATAAGGAATCCCACAACAAGCCTGTGGGTAATCCGAGTACAACAATATGAAATTAAACACTAGGGAATTCTACATCTTTCAATCTCCAGCTAAGGCATTTGACGCTCTGGAACAGGTGAACCACATCTGGGTGACCGGGCTCCTGGATGAGCTTCTGAATGAGGAGGTCCCTCGTATCAGAAGAAGCGTGCAACTCCTCGATCTGCTGTAGAAACGTTGTTTCATTCTCCTTGCTTTGACTTGACTCGGCCTTCGACCTTTTCACATCAGCTTTCAACTTTAAGTCTTCAATCTCCTTTTGAGCTTCCTTCAGTGCCTGCTGGCTTTCTGTTACGCGCCGGATACGATCCTCCTCTTGATAATAAGCTTTCCTGAGAAGTTCTTTCTGCCCATCTAAAGAATCCTGAAGGCTTTTGACTTCCTGTTTATGCTTGGCGTCTAACTCCTTTTGTTTCTTCAGATTTTCGTCCCATTTCTCCTGCCATAAAGTAACAGCTTCATTGGCTTCACTAAGATCCTTCTTCTCTCTTCGGCGCTGGGCCGTCTTATGAGTCTCAGCTAAACCTTTCTTTCGGAAGTAGAGCTCTCTATCCTCAAAATCCTTCTGCTTGAGACGGACTATTTCCTCGGCTTGCTCAGCTCTATCTTTCAATTGACGGTTCTGGATCATCAGCTTTTGACAAGAATTAAGAGCCTCTTGATTTTCAACCCTCAGTTGCTTAACCAAAGCCTCTAACTTCTGATACTCCTCCAAAGGTACCGTAGTCCTTGGTGCTACCTCTTTAGGGTAAAGAGGTGTCTCTCTGGAAAACGGTAGAAGATGAGTCTTCACACGATCCTCCAGCCAGCTGGCAAAAGGATCATAGGTATTAGGATCTACTCTTCCAAATTCTTTCTTCCCTTTCATCACTCTAACTTCCCAAGCTTGGGATGCTAGCATACTCATTTTGGAGTTTCCCTCTGCTGGAAAATATAAGGACTCATTTGTATCGTCGATCAAAGGTACGTCTCTTAAAGGATAGCCGAACTGTTTCCTAGACAAAATAGGATTGTAGCTAATCCCACCTTTCCTTCCCATCAAAGGTACATTTGGAAAGCTACCACAACTAACCAACATTTCTTTGCCCACCAAATCTCTGTTGCATCCCCAAGCAATGTCAGCTGAGGTTAAGCCCATTAATCTTTTGGACCACTTCAAAGATTGTTTCAAATCCTGAAAGGGTCCTGATTTAGGGAGTTGCCTTACAAACCAATCAGCGAATATGGGAGCACAAAAATTTACAAACCCCTTCCTCTTTTCATTTCTGTGGTGAACTCCATAATAAAAGTCAACTAGCAATGTAGGAACAGGATTTCTCTTGACGAAGATGGTAATGGCCTCCATGTTAATTAGTCCTTTCTCTCCGGGAAACAAACTGATTCCATATACTACCATAGCCAACAGTGCTTTGAAGTCTGCCCACTTCTTTTCCGATGCCATAACACGTGCCTCTGCAACAAGAAAGTCCAAAGGGATTCCTTTACTTTGGCCAGCCTCTAATCCCATCTTGAGCCTAGGCATACTCAAATGACAGGCGATAGTGATATCCTCATGAGAAGGGATTCTCTCTGAAACATAATACGGTACACCCTCCTTAACAGGAACACTCAGCATGCTAGAAACCTCCTCCAATGTAGGTGCCAGAATATAATCAGGAAAAACAAAAACCCTCAGCTGTGGATCATAAAACTGCAACAGAGAATGCAAGCTATCTTTCTGGTCAACTGTGGGCTTGCTCACATAATTCAGTATCTTGCCATACTCTTTCCTGAAATCATCAAGGACTCGGTCACCCATCAAGCTAATCAAACCCTGAACACTCTCTGTCTCTGGCTGCGGGAAAGTATAATGAACATTTCTCTTCCTCGGAATCTCCATGCTGAAGTAGAAAATATGACCAGGACCTAGGAAGTAATGAACCCTGGGAATAAAAAGAACACAAAATGATTCATGATGATATGATGCTTATGCAAGACAAGGCATGTGATCAGTGAAGTGTTTGTGATGTGCCAATCATATAATCAGGTGTCGGTGCCAGGTCTCAAAATCCAGATATCACAATAATTATCCCTCTGATCCGGGATCCATAACTTAAGAACAGAAATCCAGATCACAAAACTGAACCAAAGGCAAAGTGGGTATGCTGAAGGTACCAGGGTTCCTGCAAACCTGTAAACCCCTCCCAATCTCACGGGTGTGCTACTCAGGTCAAACATCACGGATTCTCGAGGCCGAATAGCAATAATACGCTCACCACTTCCGAGAAATGGCTCATGACCAAATCAGGGAATCGGTTTGGCATTATGTACTACTCAGGGAGGTCTCAGTTGAGTCCGGAAAAACAAGCATCCCTCACAAGTTTCCAGCTTCAAGCACTGAGTCGAGAAACAATAGTACATTCATCCCGAAGGGTACAATACTATCGTCATACGAACAGTTTGCTTTAACTGAATTCCTATGAGAGAACCAGGCCATCCTATGCGAGTTCCCAGTGGGCCCTCGGATGCGAGTGGGTTTGCCAACAAATGTGGTCTGCCACTGTCATCACTGGAGAGGGATGTTTCCACAAAGGTTCTCAATGATCGGTCCCCTGACTGCACATAATTATCAAGGTAGCGCATCAACCCAGAAAAATTCCGGTATCAATACATTCCCGAGAAGGTCGCAAGTCAAGGTGTGGAACTCACTACTACCAACATAGCAAGATGCCATGAAGCCAAAGTGGAACCACTCTAAGTCTTAGGGTGCACTCAAGCCGGGTAGTTGGCTTATCTCACAGTAACTCCCACCCACAGAAAAAATGAAAACCAGCACAGCCAGACAGTCCAGTATAATATGATGCATGGAAAATAAAATACTGAAAGCGGTAAATAAATGCGGTAAAGTAAAGCTGTAAATTAAAAATAGTAAATAAACATTAAAGCTAAACTAAATCACACAGCAACAAACATATAAACACCCAAAGAAACAAAACCAAACAGGCGCTAGGATTGACTCTACAAGGGAAACCGGAAAAATCAGGTTAAGTCCCCAGCAGAGTCGCCAGCTGTCGCTCCCGGGATTTTCATCCTAGTACAAACGCGAAAGTGGCGCGGAAAGGTTAGAGTCGCCAGCCATACATTTTTATCCCGAATGAATGGGAAAGGTAATGTTGCACAAACCTGAGGAAGAAGGAAAGGACAAGGCCTTGCGAACCAAAGATCTGCGTTCGGGAGTCGATTACGACCTGGGAAGGTATTAGCACCCCAGATCGTCCGTCGTACCCGACGGGATCCACGCTTGCTTGCTTGTTTCAAAGGGTGAGAAGAATAACTGCTGCTGAATAAAACCGCTAACTAGAATGGAAATGAGGAATGAGAAAGGAACTGGAAAAATGAGAAAGGGGAAATGTAGGGAAAATAAAGAATGTGCTCGAACGGGCCCTACCCCGCTGCCTACGTACCTCATCGGGATAATGAGGATCAGAGTCGACGTAGTTCGCCTAACCTAGGCGGGAACTATTTGTTTGTGTTTTTTTTACAGCTGGAACTGCGTATGTCAATGCTCAGGTGTTGCAGGCTCGTCTGGTACGAGTGCGTTTACCGTCTTGCATGCGAGACAAGTCGTCGCGAGTTCGCGTTATGAATGAATGAGATGAGAAGAGAAGTTCCCGCAGGATAGTCGCTTGTTGTGTGTTTTTGTCTTTTATGAGTTTTGTATGAATTTGACACAAGGAAGTGAATTCAAACTCTTTTCCATGGAATGTACACTTGACTCTACATTCCAAGATGGAATAATAGAACAAGCATACCCAGCAAGGAGAATTTATCCAAGACTGGTTTCCTAGGATTAGGGTTTAAGTTCACTGGCTTGTTGAACTTTATTAAGTGTTTTTTGTTGCTTTTGTGAAGAAATGTCTTTTAAGTTTTTCTTTGTGAACAATTCCTTGATGAGACTTGTGCATGATGATAAACAAGCTTACACCACTCCAAGATGTAATGAATGCAAGTGCTTCATGGAATAAGGCTATACACAAGGAATCCTTCCATTTATTTATTAAGTGTTTTTTTGGATTTTGTTTGAAGTTAAGAAGAGAATGACTCAAATTGCAAAAAGGCAAAATCTAAGGGACTAAGACTCAATCCTAATTTTGTTTATTTATTTACAAAGTGGTCCTAATAGTTAGTGAGGTTTTCTACTCCTAATGGAAACTTAAAACTACTAGAATTCAACTTACTTCTTAATGAAGTTAAGTTGATTCTAAGAACACAAAGAGGGAATCCTATACAAATTGTAAAAAACAAATGAAACAAAAATAATGAAATTAAACACAAGGAATAAAATTCTACAAATGCACTTAGAGGCATGAATAATAAATAGTCTATTTTATTTATTCTACTCCTATATGGAAATGAACTTTATACTAAGTTCTCAATCTAGGTCAAACTTAATATTCATCCTAAAACAAATTAAACTAAACCTAAGTCTACTATTAAATTTAAATGCTAAATCTAATCTAGGCTATTATTATTTTTTGATTGAACATTATTTTTTTCTAATGGCCTAACCTAAGGGAATTATGCATAACTAGGCCTAAACTAATATTCTAAAAAATTAAAACTTCTAGAAAAATTGTGAAACTTAAACCATATGATCCTAACACTATCTAAAATAGTATACTAAGAGGGATTCTAAAAATACTTATTTTTCTTATGCCTAAAAATTATTTAATTTCAGCTAAGATTAACCATTATTTCCTAAGGATTACTCCACTAAAACCTATGATAAAAGGTCCTAAAAATTCCATTAAAAATATCCTAAGAAATATTATGAGTCATCTAATTACAGAAAAAAGAATGACTCAAAAAGGTTGATGGAAGCTACTTAAATAAAATGAACAAAATTCAGCATAATTAATAGAAATTCAATAACACTAATTAATAGAAAAATTCATAATTAATTCAAAAATAAACAAATTTCAGAAAATAAAAATGTCATAAATTTCTAAATTGATTTATTGAGCTACCTTAATTTTTATAGAATTTTCTCATGCTTTTTATTATTTTTATTAGATTTAATTTGAAACTATAATTAAACTGAAATTAAAAGTCTAAAGAAATATTCAGGGGGGTGACTTTAGTAAATTTTTTTATGTTATTATTTCACTGGGCTTAAAATAAGGGTGTGAGAATAGCAGAAACATCTAAGCCCAATCGCAGGAAACCATAGGAGGTGAGTTTAGCAATATTTTAAGTTGTCTTTCTTGTGGGCTTTACAACAGGGGTGTAGCTAGCAAACATAAGGCCCATATGGAATTTGCATTAAAATTAATGATCCTTATTATACTATTATTTACACTAAGATTAAATTAATCTTTCTAAAAATCTGAAATTAAGAAAATGAGTTAAACTCACCTAAACTAATATTTTCTAAAACAAAAGTCTTAATTTAAAGAATTAAACTAATACTAAACTAATATTTCTTTTATAAAATTCTTAATTAAAGAAATCAATTAAACTTATGATAAAATTTCTAAAGTCTTAATCTAAAAACCATTAAACTAATCTTATAAAAAAAAATTTCTAAAAAAATCTTAATTTAAGAAAATAGAATTAAACTAACCCTAAACTAATATTTCTTTTATAAAATTCTTAATTAAAGAAATCAATTAAACCATTAACTTATAATAATGTTTTCCTAAAATCAAAATTAAATTAATCCTTATGATAAAATTTCTAATAATTTTAATTTAACAGAATTAAACTCAACTTAAATATAATATTTTTTTCCTAAAAATCTAAACTTATGATTATCAATATAAAATTCTAAAAAACTTAATTTAAGAAAATGAATTAAACTATAGTCTTAATGTTATTTTTTTCTAAAAAATCTTAATCAAAGAAAAAATGAATTAACTAAAGTTTTATCATAACATTTCTTTTATAAATCCCTAAGTTAGAAAAATGAATGAAAAAAAATCTAAAAATCTTCTAAAATCCTAACTTAAAAAATAAAACAATTTAAAGTTTATATTATATCAATTTAATATTCTAATTTAACTTATCAAAATATTATCCTAAAAAAACTTAATTTAGGAAAAGGAATAAAACTAATCTATGATAAAAATTCCTAAAAAAATCCTAATAATAAAAAAAAGCAATAAACTAATCTTAAACTAATATTTCAAAAAAACTGAATTAAATTATACTTATTATGACATTTTAATTCCTAATATTATCTTTAATATAATTAATTAAGTCAAATTAATGATTTCCTCTTTAATTAAAATATACACAAAAGAAATGTTGGATACAATCACTGAAACCCTAAAGATCTTCTTCCTCTCCTCTCTCACCCGCCGCCGAAGCCCTCTAACCTAAACTCTCACGCTCGCCGCCATCTCCGCCGCTTATCCCTCTCTGGTTTCAGACCACCGCCACCATCTTTTTCTTCACCTCTAATACAAACAATCAAAAACTAAACCAAAACTAACCTAAATCCTCTTCTCATCTCCTCTCAATTTCATCTTCAAAAACAAACCCTAACTCCACTCTACCCTTCCAGCGGCGCCGTCAATCCCTTCCCGTGCCATCCGCCACCATAACCTCAATCTCTCCTTCTTCTTTGTCCGTCGACAACATTCATCGGCCACGCATAAACACCCATCTCCTAATCTAATCCATCATCAAATCGCGGCCGAACCTAACCCTAAAACTTAAGCTAAGCTACTCATGGCTTGATGGAAAAAAGAACGCACCTGTAAGAAACAGCGGAGGCTGTGCGAAGATAATGACGATGGCGGCTTATCCTATGCGAAGAAGACAACCGTTTCGACGAAAGCTCGCCGTTGATGACCGTCGCGTGCTTACAATTCACAAGCCTTTGGCGAAGCTGGAAACGAGAATACCGAGCGATTGACGAAAATGGTGATGCGAATTCACTCTTGATCTTTTACATCCATTGCGAAATTCTTGCTGACAACTTCTCAACTTCGAGTCTGCTAAGTATTTTCCTTACTTCCATAGCTTTACAGGTTATCACGAATACATGTGACAAAGACGATTGGTGATGATACTCTGCGAAAAAACATAGAATGAAGGTGATGATGCAGGGCTGCTTGATGTTGCGTTCACAACGAAGATAGCAGTACCTGAAATAGATCCCCTCGCACGGTAATGTTGTTTCTTGATTCCCTGTGCAATCCAATTATTTCTCTTTGCCAATTCTGTTGGATTTTTCACAATCTATGGAATAATTGCAGGGTGAGACTGAGTGAGATTGTTGTGAATGGAGGGAAGTGATGCCTGAAAATCCAGGAGTTGCTTGAAGGTGGTAATGGGGATGAGAGATTGGAGAATAGTTGAAGGGAATGAGGTTATGAGAAGATTGAGATTATGGGAGAAGGAGAAGATTCAGATTGGGATGGAGAAGAAGGGTTAAGATGATTTGTGAAACTATGAAAAGAAATAGAATGGGTGAAAAAAAATCAGAGAAGTGCTGCTCCTGATTTATAGGAATGTTTGGCTGAAACTTCTAGAAGAAAAATGGTTAGAAGTTGTTATATTTTAGTTAAAATTCTGTTAGATTTTGTTTGAATTCAGTTGGGAATCATAACTGAATTTTTGTGTGTTTGATCTAGAACATTGGTTAACAGGTGAAAAATTAGGATAAGCTAGCATTAGGTTAATGGATAATTAGCTAGCTGACAAATGGTTTGAAGAATGTGAAACTGATTTTGATTTTTTTGTTTAATGCAGGGCTGGAAAACTACAGTTGATAAGCTCGTATCCACCTTGCTGCGATTTGAATATCCAGTATCACTTCCCGAAAGATTGGACACATCAAAGTTACCAAGCCGTAAGCAAGTTATTTTTCTCTTTTTCTTATAGCCGGTTTCTATTTCCTTCTATACGAATGAACCTCGAACTGATTTTCCATCTTTTTCTCTTTACATTCTGCTGCGAATTTCCTTCTATTTCATACACACTATCAAACTCATCGCACTTACGACTTGATTTCCTGCAGGCTCGATTCGAGAATCCTTGAGTTATTTCTGTGCTGCACTAAGTTCCCTGAGATGACTGATTAGGTTGGCGATACTACCACTACTTGTTTCCTTATCTACTGAGAATATTGGTGATTGAATATGGTGTTTCTTCTTTCGGTAGATATAGCATACCACTGTAGTAAACAACGCCATGGTTGTGCATATAACACATATTAATAGGACAATTACAACAACCTTGCTGGAAATGTGTTTCTTTGAACCTGATGACGTGCTGACAGTTCCCTAGGTGCAGTTGCAAGCATGAGAGCACTTAGCACTATGAAGATAAAGATGACGGAAATTGTTATTTCATTTTACGCTATCTTTGTTTCTGAAAGTTTCTTGGAATTTTGTAACTCATTCTTCTTTTTTGATTTCTGTTATATATTAGTGATGTACCCATGACATGTAACTTATTTTGTTGAATCTGCTTCTATTCTCTGTTACATTTATGACCATATGCTTACTTCTTGTAGAATCCTCTAAATTTAATTATAATTCTGTAAACGCTTAGTTTCTCAATGCGTTCAAACATTGCTATTTGGAAGCCACAACCAATCATATTACCAAACCACAACTAACTTCTATTCTTTTATTAAAAAAACAAATCGATTAGAAAGGTGTTGGTAATTGAAGATAATGACCCACTTGAACTTTAAATTCTCTGCACTTTTATTGGAGTGAAAATTTACAGCCTGCTTGAAAATACACATGAACCTGAATAATTAAATGGGCTTCTTTAAATGAGTCTTGGCCATTAGTCACAAAACGTATCTTGAGACTTGCTCTCCACCTTATTCAAATTCTCATTTGACATTGCACCATAACCTTCCATTATGACCAATTAGAATCCAGATAACTCTTTGATAAACTGGAGATCCAAACCAAACTTCACATAAAATATTATTGATGAACGGACGAATTTCAGTACACGATAATGCGATCTTTGAATACACCATGCTTAAACAATAGCCCAGTGGTTCAAAATAACCTTGCAGTCACGGTGATCTTTCGATAATTTGACCAAAATTGAATCAAACTCTCATCTGAATTATGCCACAGCTAAGCCACTACATTTAGAGTGGAATCATAGTCCCGTGAATATTCTCTGTCATTTCAACGTCTGAAACCCTAATTTCCCTGGGTCCTGATCACATGCCTTATGAATCCATGCGACGCACTATTGTGATGTTAATGAATTGATGAGACATGCCGATGAATGCAAAATGATGAGCCAATAAAGAGAAAAAATATGAGGGCAAATTTTGAGGTATTACATTATGCATACGTATCCTCTTGTGCAATGAGGAAGTCAGAACACCGTAGTTCGACTGAAAGAGACTGAAAGATAAATTGACTGATGAACTGCTTGCTTGTCTATGCTCAAGTGTATGACTCGTCTGGCTCGAGTGCTAACTGTCTTGCATTAGACGGAAGAAAAGAATCCCGGAGGAGACGATTATTGTTTGTTTTTGTGTTTTCAAACTTTTATTGTTTTTTGTGTTTGTCATAAGTTAATGAGCTTAAGCCTAAACCAATGGTCAGTAAACTCATTATATCCTCCCTTGGATTAGGGATAATGAGAATACCTTAAGTATGAAGTAAGCATCTCAAGCTTAATTACCATGATGTAGGATTAAGATCATTAACCTACTTGTGATTATTTAGATGTTTTTGGAGTTTTTGTTTAGTGTTAAGTAATGAGTTTAAGCCATAATCAAGGATTTAATGGACCCATTACACCATCCTAATAGAAGGATAATAGATGAGAACATTTAAGTTGAGGAAGACACCTCAACTTAATCCATGATTAGGGATTAACCTCATGACTAAACAAAGCCTTTATTAAAGTGGATTTTAGTAAATGGTAAGATTAAGAAGTGGATTTTATGGTTTGTAAGACAACTTGAGGGGGACTTGTCCATTAACACTAGGGTTAGTCCTTCTTAACCAATTAAGGAAGAATTAGAACCCTAATGCAAGGCCAAAGTTACAAGCTTATTGTATTAGTTATTATTAGATGGATTGATTAAGAGATTTAAACACATTAAGGGTTCAACACTTAAGATTAAAGTTATACACTCCATCCTAAGAGAAGGATGCAGGCATAACCTTAATCACAACGCCTTAAAACCTTTAAGGTTTTATCTCTGATTAAGAGATGAGAAGAGAGACACAAAAGAAGACACAAAGGTAAAACTAAGGGGGGACTAATCAAACCCTAATTGTTATCATGCTTGGATGTTCCTATGGTTTGTGAGGCTTGCAAGAGATCTTCAAGAATAGCCACCAAGGAAGAAGCAGATGAAAGGAGGAGAAGCAGAAGAAACAAGCTAACTTACTTCACTAAAGAAGATAAGTTACTTGAAGAAAGAAAGTGAAGGAGGAGCATGAGTGAGCAAGGTCACTCTAAAGCAAAAGCAAAATGCAGCAATGAATGCATAAAAGAGAATGGGAAGAGGGATGAGAAGTGAAGGCAAATTCACTTCTCAAAATACTTACCACCTGAAGAGTTAGCATAAAGAAATGAAATGAAATGAAATGAGATGTATGAAAGGATGCAAACCAAAATCAGAAGCATGTTGATGATGTAAATGATGCTAAACGATGATGCAAATGTATGTCAAGTGCAATGGATGATCATACAAGAGATGAGAATGCAAATGAAGCATGAAAGAAGCATGAAAGCATATGAATGTACATGAAATGTAATGAATGCATAACATAGCAAATGGATGAAGAAATGATCAAACATGATTCTAATGTGTCCTAAGATGTCTTAGAAGCTACATGGATGCAAGAAATGTTATGGCAAGTTCATGAATGCAAACATATGCAAGATGTATGCAAAGGAAGATGAGAAATTAGGGTTTTCATGCAACATGAGATGCAAAAGTCAAAAACAGAAGCAATGCATAAGATAAAAAATTGAAAATACACTTAAAGGAATCCTAACCCCATATGATATCACACCCCAAAGGAGGAGACATAACTCTTAACCCTAAGGAAGTTATGATTTTTCTAAGTTATCTAGGGTTTTAAGGTACCTAAAGGTAAAAAATGCAAATCAAATCAAAAATGCAGAAGAAATTTGTGACAAAATTATGTTAGATACTACATGTCAAATGAAGATCAATGCAAAAAGAACCATTGTCATATCATTCATGGTGAGGCAGAAAAGAATTCTTGAAGTTAGGGTTCAAAAATAAGAATTTTATGAACCCTAAATTCAAGAAAATTGTCAAATATTGTTCAAAACCAAAAATAAATTTGTATGGATGGTATGACAATGTTTCTAAATGTCCTAAGATGCAATGTGCATTTTTTTGGGATTTTTAGAAACCTAAATGATATTTTAATTAATTAATTTCCATTAATTAATTAAAATAAACATTTAAATGTATTAAAAATGATTTTTAAATGAAAAAAATAAAAATAAAAATATTTTTGGGTTAAGAAAATTATTTGAAATGCAAATGCAAGAGAAAATATTTTTTAGGGTTTCCTAGGTATTTTAAATAAATGCTACAAAATAAAATGAGAAAAATGCAATAAAAATTAAATAAGACAGAAGTATGATGATCCAAAGTCTTAGATTAAAACTGGGAAAATATTGGTTGACTGCGCGCCACATCCAGTGGTCAGAATTCAAATCCAACTAAACCTAATTAATTAATTATTAAATCTTAATTAAAAGTTAATGACATAATCTCCACCCTCCATCTCACGCGGGAACTAAAGATCAGACGACTCACATTCAAACAATGCCCTAACCCTAATTAGACACGTAATGACTTTCAGGCCACCGGAGAAGAGCTCCGGTCGTCTTCTCCGGCAGTCTTCTCCCCTGAGAATTTCAAACTTCCAACCTAGATTATTTCTGGAGCTCTAAAGCTCCAGATCAAACCCTCTCACTCTCCTGAACTCAAATATAACCTCAAAACAGATTTCTAATTGCTCATAAACAAGATTCGAAGGAAAGATAAAAAATGGTAAAAATTTCAGAGGTTCAGTAAATACTCATTTCTTCACCATTTTCAAAAATACAAAGTTCAGAATGATCAGTGGAGCATGCTCTTTCACACTGTAACATAAAATAGGAGTTCTGGAAAAATGATTTCAGATGACTACCTGAGATGAAGCTTTCCAAACTTGAGCTTTCTGGCCACTTCCTTTATGCAAAAAGCTTCCTTTGAACCTCCTGAGCCCAATGGAATGCTTCAAAAGCTTTGAGAGTGGCTGATTTGTGTTGTAGCAACTGAACTGGCCAAGAATCGTGTTTTGTCTATGGGTGCTTTAAGGCTGTTTTAATGGTTGCTTTGGGGTCAGTGAGTGATTTTGAGGTCAATGGTGGAATTGGTTTTGAGTTTGAGTGAGTGAGCTGAGAGATTCTAAGGATTTTGCAAGTTGGGGTGATTTTGGCTATGCTGATTTCTTGGAGGTTTCAGCTTGTGTGTGTTATGAAAATGAACCCTTGGAGCATGCTTGTAAAGTCTGGATTGGGCAGAGAGTGGGTGGTGGACTGTGGTGATTGGTATGGGCTTTTTGCCAAAAAGTCAAAAGTTTTGTACTTGAGGTATGGGCAATGGTGTAGCTGGCTCATTGGCTTGTCCATGCGCATCATGGATCAAGCATGTCCATAGAATTCATTTTGAGGCAATTCAGCAAGTGGATGGAAGTTTATGTGGTGTTTTGCAAATTCAAGAAGCTTTGGCCCTTTTGCAATTTCTTGATGTTCAAGGCATGGAATGATGCAATTCTTTGGGAAATTCTGATTTTTATGCAATGTACAATGATGTTATGATACATAGAAGTGTGTTTGAAGTCACAAAATGAATTGGCAAGTGGTTTTGCAAAGAATCCTCTTTGGTGCATTCTTGGAAATTATGTGATTTTTGTCAACTTTGGCAAGCCATAACTTGAGTTCCAAACTGAATTAGGTCTTGTTCTTGTACTTTTTGAAAAGGGAATGATCCAATCTACAACTTTCATGACCAATAATTTTTCATTTGAAGCATTTTTGGTTGAGAAAGAGGAGGTTGAAAAACTTTCCCAAAATGGAAAGTTTACATTACAAGTCATTTCCATTTTTGGCAACTTTTGATTTAGCTCACTTTTCTTCAATTCTGTAAACTTCTAAGAACTTCAATGATCTAATAAAGATCATATAACTTCAATTTGATGAAAAATCCACTTTGGGTCCATGTTGGGGACCTTCAGATGCCCTGATTTTGCTCTGACTTGCTCAAGAAGTTACCTAGTGAACATATGACTTCCACAATGAATTTCTTCATCAAACATGGTACACATGATCCTCAAAACATATTGAGACCATTAGAAACAAGAATGACCAAAAAATTTGGAGTTATGGCCTCTGAAACCAAAACCCTAATTTCAGGTCATCTGTGCAGTTAAACCCTAGCTCTTCTTCCATGCTTTGCCAGCTCTTGTGATTTTTTTACTTCCTTGATCTTTGAAGGATGTAATATGATGTTTGAACATACATGGACCCTCTTGGAATGATTGATGGCCTTTTGGAGTGGCTCAGATGAATCTTGGATTGTTTAGATCACAAACCCTAGATGCAGATGAACTTCAACTAATGCAGATATGAAATATCACAAGCCATGGTGTGAACTTAGTGAGGGAAAATTTGGGGTGTTTACAGCTGCCCCTATTCAAGCATGAGTTAGTTGTGCAGGATGTAAGCGCCTGGCTTAACAGACAAATAAGATAACTTGTGGTTGAATACCAAAGACTGTCCAAAATTTGCACTCACTGGGAGAAGAAGGAAAGGGATATAAATTGGAAAAGGTAGTAGAGTATGATTATAAAGTGCGGGAGACAGAGGACGACCATCAAGCAGAGGAAGACTACAGAGGATAAAGCAATGACGGGGACGGCCGACATGCTGGGGAAATAAAGAGATTATGATGGGGACGACCATCAAGCAAAGTAACAAAGTTCTCTGAGGATTAAAGTAGAGGCAGTGATGGGGACGACCATCAGGTTTGCAAAGTGAAGTAAACAATGATGGGGACGACCATCTGGCTAAGACTGATGAAGGACGATCATCAGGAAAAGGAAAAGGGACCACGACGGGGACGACCATCGGGTTAAAGAATAAATGAAATAAAGATGAGGGACGGTCATCAAAGGTGAAGGACGATCACCTAGCAGGGGACGGCTGCTCTGTTGGGGATGAGGATGAGGGATGGTCATCCAAGGTGAAGGACGATCACCTGGCAGGGTACGGCTGCCGAAAGTATCACGACATAGGACGAATGCCGGATAGAAAAGGTCGGCCACGGGGACGGCCATCAGATAAGCATGATGAAGAACAATCATCAAGAGGTGAAGGACGATCACCTAGCAGGGTACGACTGCTCTCGGGGTTTATCATAACATAGGATGAATGTCAGATAACAAGGTCGACGATGGGGACGACCATCGGATAAAATGATGAAGGACGATCATCAAAAGGTGAAGGACGATCACCTAGCAGGGTACGGCTGCTAAATATCACGACATAGGACGAATGTCGGATAGAAAAAGGGTTCCAATAATGGAGACTCCGCTGGGGAAAGGATGAGGGACGGTCATCCGAAGGTGAAGGACGATCACCTGGCAGGGTACGACTGCCGAAAGTATCATGACATAGGACGAATGTCAGATAAAAAGAAAAGTTATTTTTTTGGGGATCCATTGGGGTGTGGTAAACACGGACGAGTGCTTACGGTTTTCAGAATAAAAGGCATAAGTATTTTGACACTGTGTATAGATTAAAGATGCGGACGAGTATCTCTAAGACTACGATACATACGAGTATCGGTAGAAACAAACGCTGACGCATGTCCTGAGATGATGATACGGACGAGTACTAACTGGTTAACAAAGAACACGAACGAGTGTCGACTCTGAGGGGAAATAAGTGTGTATACAAGATACAAACGAGTATCTGTATAAGTAAAAGCAAGTATTTGTGAAGTATGAGCAAGACACAGACGGGTGTTCAACTTGCTGGGAAGAAAGGGACACGGACGAGTGTCAAAAGGGAAAGGTGTACAGTTATGAACAAATATTTGTATATGAGAGTGTGAAAGGTATTCTGCGACTTGTGGGGATAGGATGACACGGATGGGTGTCAACAAGAGTATATTAACCAAGTGTTCGGGAAACCATGCTGGGGAGTGGTGACACGGACGGGTGTCGGAGGAGTTTGTATAGGTATTTGTGAGTGCAAAGGGGACGCTTTGGCTTTCTGTGGGGAAAGTTGAGATGACACGGACGAGTGTCGGGAAGAATAAGTTATGGACAAGTATCTGTTGGTAGAAAGTGTTATGGCGAATTTACTGGGGAATGATAACACATACGAATGTCAAAAGGAGCATGTATCTGTATTTTGCTATGAGTATTGGTGATATTTACAGGTGACTGGTTTGAACCTGACTTGTGATCATGCAATATGTTTGATTTTTGCGGTAATGCTTCGTGTTAGACGGAATGCTACGCTCTAGGGGAAAAATGATGCGAATGCTATGATTATGCAAAAGAAAACGGTTTGGGATTCGGATTCTGCTGCCATGAAGATCTCTGGCTGATCTGTTTGGAAGATATCCCAACTGGGGACGAGATCATTGGTAGATCCGATAAAACATATGACTCTGCTTGGGGAGCTAAATCATCTGATAGATCTTATTTGGTAGGAAGATATCCCAGCTGGGGATGAAGGAGCTTCCGTCACTTTGTTGTGTGAGGATTCAGACACTGCTCTTCTGGGGAGAGGCTGGAGTTCTGTGGGGAGATGATTCCCTAATTTTGCTGAGGATGAGAGATCTGGAACTCTGGGGGAAAGGAAGGATCGCTGAATGATCTTCCTAAAGACTTCTGTGAGGATCCTGTTGAGGATGAGGAGATTTGACAACTCAGCTGGGAAAAAAGCTCCTCTGATGCTACTTGAAGAAGATGTGCTAGGGAAATGATGTTGGCAACTTCGCTGGGGAAAAACATTCCAGATACTGTTAGGGGAGGAAGTATGTTTGGCATGCCCCATGTCGCGCATTGAATACCTGCAATCCTGTCAAGACAAAGAAACGTACAAGTATCCCGAGGTATCCCCTACCGGATTCGGTCATAGGAGTTAGATATTCCTGGAAGTGAATACATTTCCTGCAAGCATGTAATTAGAAGGGCACATTTGTTTTATGCAAATATTAAGGATATTGGACATTTTTGCAAACGAAAAAGAAATGTACAAGACGGAGTGTGACTGAAAATCTGATTTTATTAATCTGGGTGCCCTGAATTGGCAAATTCAGTCAAAGAAACAAATCCCCTGAAATGAGGAGATTGTTATAAATTGAGAAAAAATAAAAGTGTTGGCAATGTTGACGACGTTCCGGTGAGCTTCCATTTGCTATGACCCGTATGACCTTGACGTTCTTCTCATCTTGCTCTCTGAAGAAAGCTGATTCTGACCGGTGCTTTATCCTTTCGAAGCTTGCCGTGTTGTAAATGATACAGACGAATTCAGAATGCAGTTGTTCGCTTATTCCCTGATTTTGCGTGGATCGCCATTTCGGGTTTCCAATCCACCGGGATACCCATTTTTTCCTGAGCTGTCCAATGCGGATTTTCAACTCAGCGGGTGTACATTTTTTTTTATTTTCCCTTATTTTTTCCCGAGTCGTTTATTCTGTTTTTGACTCGCTGGGATGCCCTATTTTTTCCTGGACTTACATTCTATTTTATGTCCAGCGGGTCATTTTATGCAAAGTATTTTTTAACTGCATCTGAATTAACAGGGGACAAGAAATCTTCACCATCCATAGTAGTGAGCATCAGTGCTCCACCAGAGAAAACTTTCTTTACTATGAATGGACCATCATAATTCGGAGTCCACTTGCCCCTGTGGTCTGTATGAGGAGGTAGGAGTCTTTTCAGCACAAGATCTCCTACTTGGTATTCCCGAAGCCTGACTTTCTGATCGAAGGCTTTCTTCATCCTTTTTTGATATAACTGCCCATGACAAATTGCAGCTAATCTCTTTTCCCCGCACAGCTCTGTCGTCATTTTGTTGTTCAAATTGGAACCATTTTCAGTAATGATTCGCTCGGGCACTCTGTATCGACAGATGATGTCTCTCTTCAAGAATCTGGCTACCACTTGCCTGGTGTCGTTCGCATACGAAGCTGCTTCAACCCATTTGGTGAAATAATCAATGGCTACCAGGATGAATCTGTGCCCATTTGAAGCAGTCGGTTCAATCTTTCCGATCATGTCAATGCCCCACATGGCAAAGGGCCAAGGTGAAGACATTACGTTCAAAGGATTCAGAGGCACATGCACTTTGTCTGCATAAATCTGGCATTTATGACATTTCCTGGCATAAGCACAACAGTCTACATCCATTGTGATCCAGTAGTAGCCTGATCTTAACAATTTCTTGGCCATTGCATGCCCTCCAGCATGGGTACTGAAAGATCCTTCATGCACCTCGTGCATCAGCAAGTCTGCTTCTTTCTTATCAACACATCTGAGAAGCACCATATCAAAGTTCCTCTTGTAAAACGAACCATCAGCATTCAGGAAGAAACTACCAGCCAGCCTTCTCAATGTCTTCTTATCATTGGATGATGCCCAAGGTGGGTATGTTTGATCCTCTAAGAAGCATTTGATATCGTAGAACAACGGCTTGTCATCTTTATCAATGTCCACGGAGAATACGTATGCCGGTCGGTCAAGTCTGGATACTTAAATCTGAGGCACAAAGTTGGCAGCTTGAACCTTGATCATGGAGGAAATGGTAGCCAAAGCATCTGCGAACTGATTTTTGTCTCGAGGGATGTACTCAAGCTTGACTGTTGTGAAGAAAGTCAATAATCTCCTCGTATAGTCCCGGTATGGAATCAGATGCTCCTGGTGAGTATACCATTTTCCGTTTGTTTGATTGATTACCAAAGCTGAATCCCCAAATACAGTTAAAGTCTTGATCCTGAGGTCAATGGCTTCCTCAAGGCCCATGGTACAGGCTTCGTATTCAGCTTCGTTATTAGTGCATGCAAAAGTGAGTTTTTCCGAGAAAGGCATATGAACTCCTTTAGGTGTAATGAGCACTGCACAAACCCCACGACCATTCATGTTAACAGCCCCATAAAACATCATTGTCCATTCTTCTTTTGGGTCAGGCCCTTCAGTGTGAACAGGCTCTTTATGATCTTTTGCTTTCAGGAACATGATGTTTTCATCAGGGAAGTCAAATCTCATTGGTTGGTAATCATCAATGGGCTACTCAGCTAGATAGTCAGACAATACACTACCCTTGATTGCCTTTTGTGATGTGTACTGAATGTCATACTCTGTCAGAATCATTTGCCATCTTGCAACCCTTCCGGTATGTGCTGGCTTCTCAAATATGTACTTGACTGGGTCCATCTTTGAGATCAATAAGGTAGTGTGGGTCAACATATACTGCCTTAGTCGGCGAGCAGCCCACGCTAAAGCACAACAAGTTTTCTCGAGCAGTGAATAACGTTCACAATCGGTAAACTTTTTTCTTAGGTAGTATATTGCATACTCTTTTCGACCAGACTCGTCATGTTGGCCCAACACACACCCCATTGACCCTTCTAATATTGTTAGGTACATTATTAGAGGTCTTCCCTCAACTGGAGGCATAAGAATTGGAGGTTCTTGTAAGTACTCCTTGATTTTGTCAAAAGCCTTCTGATAATCTTCGTTCCACCTGACTATTTGCTCTTTTCTTAATAGTTTGAAAAAAGGCTCACAGGTTGCAGTAAGGTGAGATATGAACCTTGATATGTAGTTATATCTTCCTAAGAACCCCCGAACTTCTTTTTCAGTCCTTGGTGCATGCATCTCTTGAATGGCTTTGACTTTGTCAGGGTCAACTTCAATTCCTTTTTCACTTACGATGAAACCCAGCAGCTTACCGGAACGTACCCCGAATGTGCATTTGTTGGGGTTTAGCTTCAGTTGATACTTTCTCAGACGCTTGAACAGCTTGAACAGATTCACCAGATGGTCTTCTTCAGTGAGGGACTTGGCAATCATGTCATCCACGTAACATTCAATTTCTTTGTGAATCATGTCGTGGAATAATTTTACCATAGCCCGTTGATAAGTGGCACCAGCATTCTTCAGTCCAAAAGGCATTACGTTATAACAGAATATGCCCCAAGGTGTAATGAAGGTAGCCTTCTCCATGTCTTCTAGTGACATCCTGGTCTGATTATATCCTGAAAATCCATCCATGAAAGAGAATACCGAGAACTGAGCTGTGTTGTCGACCAATACATCAATGTGAGGTAAAGGGAAATCATCCTTCGGGCTAGCTCTGTTCAGATCCCGGTAATCCACACACATTCTTACTTTGCCATCCTTCTTAGGCGCTGGTACAATGTTAGCAACCCACGGCGGGTAACTAGTTACAGCAAGGAAGCCGGCGTACCACTGTTTTTGTACCTCTTCTTTAATCTTCATGGCCATATCCGGACGAGTACGATGCAGTTTCTGTTTCACTGGAGGACAATCTTCTTTCAAAGGCAGCTTATGCATAACAATGTCGGTATCCAAACCTGGCATGTCTTGATAGGACCAAGCAAAAACATCAACGTACTCTCGGAACATGTCAATAAGTTGTTCCTTCACTGAATCTTGTAGACGGGCCCCGATCTTTACTTCTTTCAATTCTTCTTCGGTACCAAGATTAACCGTCTCAACTTCCTCCTGATGAGGAGTGATTACCTTCTCCTCTTGCCTTAACAACCTGACTAGCTCTTCAGGCAACTCATAGTCTTCTTCAACCCCTTCATCAGCTTGATTAATCGGATTGTCGAAGTCATATGAAGTCATAGCAGTGCTGTTGTCGGTGCAATCTGGAGGATTAACTCTACAATGGTTGAGATTGGTTCATTTTAGTGATCAGTTTTATCTTGTTTAGAAAAAGTAAAAATGAAGTTATTTATTTTTTGAAAACATTGCCACTTTATTGTTTTGTACAAAAAATGAAAAATGAAAAACAGTGAACGGAAAAAGAGACTTGTTTGCAAAAGATGTCCTGATATTCATTAATTAATCGTTTGCACAAAATACAAGATGACCCTATTACAAAATGAGTCCTGACACCTTGGGCAAGATGCAGGACTTGATGCATGCTAAAAAGACAGGAAATAATAATTACTCTGTAGGAGTAACCCTTATAATTTCCTGGGTAGACCGGTTAGAGACTTGGTTCCCCGGGATCCTTGGACGTATCCAGTTCTCCAGGTTGCGGTTGCCTTCTTCCTCGTCTTCCAAATTGTTCACAGCGTTCGGGGTGAGCATCCCCCCATTGACAAATTTGGGCTCCTTTGCAGCCTCTGATTGATCTTGTCGGATTGGTCTATAACCCAACCCGAATCTGTCTTCTTTCTTCTCAACTGGTAGCAGCTTGCCCCAACCTTGAGCAGTACCTTCCTCAACAACCTTCCGGGCTTGCTGATATGAAGTGATGGAAGTTCCAGACACAGCAGTTGCTTCATTGATGTTCAGGGCCTCAAACCCATGGCTCATCGTCTGATGGATCTCTCCGTCCATCTCAATATACTTGTAAGTAGCTAGATGACTGACGAAGATATCCTCCTCCTCACAGATTGTGATGATCTGGCCTTCCCACTCAAATTTTAATTTCTGGTGAAGGGTAGATGTAACAACGCCAGCGGCGTGAATCCAGGGTCTACCCAACAAACAGCTGTAGGCCGACTGAATGTCCATCACGAAGAAAGTAGTTTTAAAGACTTGTGGGTCAATCATCAAGGGTAATTCAATCTCTCCAAGCACTGATCTCTTAGAGCCATCAAATGCTCTCACCACCAAGTTACTTGGACGCAATGCCAAACCGTCATATTCCAACTTCACCAAGGCTTTCTTCGGGAGGACATTGAGCGAGGACCCAATGTCTACCAGCACATGAGAAAGAACAACACCTTTGAATTCTAAGGTTATGTGTAAAGCCTTGTTATGATTGCGTCCCTCCGTCGTTAAATCAGCATCTGTGAAGCCCAATCCATGACTGGTATTAACATTTGCAATCACTGTTTCCAGCTGATTAACCGTAATCTCTTCCGGCACGTAGGCTGCGTGCAGGACCCTCAAAAGTGAATTCCTATGGGCTTCGAAACACATTAACAATGACAAGATAGATATTTTGGAGGGCGTCTGATGAAGCTGGTCCACCACTTTGTAATCACTCTTTTTGATTATTCTCATAAACTCGTCCACCTCTTGGTCAAAAGACGTCTTCGGAGTTTCTTTAACAGCTGGCTCTTCGAGTACCACACTCTTCCCTTTTGCCTTAGCGACAACTTCTGCTTCAGCATTGGGTCTCGGTATTTGTGAGGCAAAACGGCATCCGCTTCCGGTGAAGCCTCCGCCTCCCCCAACATTGTCAACTTGTGGTGAAGAGGTTGATGAATCCATAGTGATCTTCTTTCCGTCACAGTAGAGATCAGAGCCGTAGTGCCAAGGGATAGCATTACTACTTTCATAAGGAACGGGTTTAGGTACCGTAATGGTGACTTGACTGATTGCTGCAGCAAAAGGAACTGTGATGGTGTGCGGGTCGTAATAGATTGTGACTGGAGATCTGACAGTAGGTGTTGCATTTTGTTGTTGAAAATTGTTGTCGGGATGAACAGTTGTTGGGTCATAATAGATTATGACCAATGAGACATCTTCGTTAGTGTTTGTTGGTGTTGTAGGTGATTCCGTTGATAAGATGGTTGTTGATGTTGTAGAAGCAAGTGTGGTTGAACTTGGGTTTGTTGAAATAATGGATGGAGTGATTGCTCGAGTTGTGGATGAATCAGTGGGAGTAATAGTTGTTTCAGTTGTAGGAGGATCTATTGTTGCTGAAGAAAGAATTATTGATGTTGTAGAAGGATCTATTGTTGCTGAAGAAAGAGTAGGTGTTGTTGTAGAAGGATCTATTGCTACTGAAGAAAGAGTAGGTGTTATTGTGGTAATTTTCAAAATTCCATCTCTGATAAGGCCATCTATGCTAAGCCTTAGCCTCTCACAACCATTAATAGCAGTCTTGCACGATTCGCAGCAGGCCTCACAACCTGGGAATACCTGGCATCTTAAAAGTTGAGCTTTGACTTCTGCCAGTGGTGTTCGAATATGTGCAACACTATCAATCAGTGCAGATGGTTGGTCCTCCTCTATGGCATTAATCCTAGGCCCATCATGATTAGGCATAGGATTTCTGGTAACATTCGGAGGGGGTGCGAAGTTGAGAGCTTTGGAATCGACCAAATCCTGAAACTTCATTTGCAAGGCTCTGCATTTCTCAGTATTGTGACCCGGTGCGTTGGAATGAAAGGCACACCTAGCATTGGCATCATAATTCTTCGGGAGGTTGAGAGGATCTGGCGGAGCCAACGTCCTTAACTCAACTAGGTTGAGCTTCAGGAGCTGTGGAAGTAGAGCGGCATACGGCATAGGAATGGGGTCAATCACCCTATTTGCTTGAGATGGCCTCTGTTGAAAGGGGCGCTGCTGTTGATTGTTGTTGTTATGGTTGTACGATCTTTGTTGCGGAAAGTGCGGTTGTTGCTGATAGTGATGTTGTTTTTTTTGTTGTTGAGGAAAAAGTGGTTGTTGCGGAGCTGGAGCCGGGATAGTAACGACTGCTACTGATCTGTAAAAGTATTGAGGTTTGCCCTTGCCTGCATGAATAGAATTTGTTTCACCCGTCCTTCGGGGTCCTGAAAATGGTTTTCTTGTATTGTTGGAGGAACTTGCACCGTTGTCAAAGATTTTGCCCATCTTCAGAAGACTCTCAATTCTCTCACCAGCTATAACTACCTCAGCAAAACTGGTGGAAGACAAAGCAACAAGTCTGTCAATATATGTTTCCTGAAAGGTATTCATAAACATGTCCGCCATTTCCTGTTCAGACATGGGTGGCTGGAAAGCAGCAGCACGCTGTCTCCACCTCTGAGCATATTCCCGGAAGCTTTCCCTTGAAGACTGAGACATGCCCATTAGAAGGGTTCTATTGGGAGCTATGTCCTCAAAATAAAACATCCATAACTTCTCGTCCATGGTATAAGCTTTGAGTCTCCCCAAGAAAGACTGCAGATGAGTACACGGGCAGGAGGTACCATTATAATTTTCAAAGCACGGGGGTTTGAACTTGTGAGGAATTCTCACCCCATCTACCATCCCCATGTCCATTACATCAAAGCCTAGGGAGTTATGGGATTCCAAAGACCTTAGCTTCTCAGTAATCTCATCCAACCTTCGGTCATAAACCTCATCCCCAGCTCCAACAACTGTGAACTGCTCTTCTTGAGGATCTTCTTGCAAGATCCTGCCTCCAACAGTATTTCCTTGAGTATTCCTTGTGATATGAACATCCGGGTTCAGGTGAGGCCCAAACTCTGGTGGGTCAATACGTGGTTCCCCACGATCATTGTTACTGGTTCCTCCTATATTAGGGTGGTGTTCATCAGGAATTTGTCTCTCAACCAGCTCTCTTAGCCTTTCCTGACTCTGAGCTAAACCAGTCATCACAGCCATGAATTGGGTCATTTGATTCCTAATTTCAACCCTTTCATTTGCCATTTGGTTCCTCACTTCATTCAGGTCTTGCTGTACCTGATCCATCTGAATGCCCGGAAGGTTGTTTCGCGTTGGGTACCGGTGTATTGTGTTGACAGGGAACACCCTTCGACGAGTAATGTTTCCTGAGACCACAACAAAGAGAGAAACAAAAGCAAACAAAAACCTACAAAACAAAGAAAATGTTAGCATGCAATGCAGTATGCTTATTTGTCTTCCAAGGGTATCCGGTTTGGTTCTTTGGTTTTGACCTTTCCAGACCTCGAGGAAATGCTGATGATGTTGAGATAAAGCCCACCAAGAATAATAATAATACAAACCACATATATTACAAAGGATAAAATATATAGTTTGTTTACAATACATCCCCATGGTGGGTTAAAATACAACAATCAAAAGAAAAATACATCAAAAGAAAGAAATACAAGCAAAAGGATCAGACATCCAAGCCAAAATCATCCTCCCTGACTTCCTTCAGGAGGGCCTCAGTCACTGGCCCTACTGGGTGCTCTGTAATAGTCCTGATGAGGAGATTCCTGGTAGCAATGGCACTGGTTAGCTTCTTATGCTTGTCCTAATCCTTTGACCTCTTCAACCCCGCCCGGAGTTTCGATTCTGATATTTCCTTCTGAGCTTCCAACAAAGCTTCCTACTGCTTCTTCTCATTAGCCTCTAGCTGCTCTATCCTAGCCTGAGTTCTCTGGTCTTCTTGTGCACGGGCTTCGGTGATCCTGATCCACCTAGCCTAGCTTTCCTCCAGATAATGCTCTGCCCTAGCCTTCTGAATTTTTGCCTCCTTGCAGGCATTCTTCAATACCAACTCCCCGGCTCTTGCCTTCCTGATGTAGTCATCTGTTTTTTCAATCTTGGCCAGATGCTCAATCTTGAGTATTTCCAATTTCTCAATATCCAGACGACTGCCATTTCTCTCCCAAAGAGTTTTCTTCAGGGCTTCAGCTAGCTGATTATTCCTCTCTATCAGCTTTTCAAATTCTTCCAGGCTGACCGTTGCTGCAGGCTGTGCTGTAGAAGGTCCAGGTGTGTCTTCCAAGGTGAAAGGCATCCTGGTGATTTGAGCTCTAGTACGGGACCAGTCAGAGTACTGGGCTGAAGCAATGTTGTTTCACCTTCCAAGGATGGTTGTCCCTTTAGTCTAGATGTTTCCCCAAGCCCAGGCAGCTTGTCTGACAACAACAGAGTTGGATTGAACTTCATAGTAGAGAGTCTCAGCCAAATCTTGTCCTCTGGGAGGATGGACCAGAGCATATCCTAATTGCCTTTTAAACAACAAAGGGTTGTAATTGATGCAACCCTTCACTCCTATTAAAGGCACATTATGATACTGCCCACAGCTGGTGATAATGTCCTTGCCTTTGGTGCTCTGGGTGCACCATCTAATGTCATATGATGTCAAGGCAATGAACCTCTTAGCCCAATTCTTCTGCTGATGGGGGTTCAAGAAGGTATCTGATTTTGGCAAGTGTCTGAGCAACCAAGAGTAGTATAGAGGAGCACAACATCTGACCAACTTCCCCCTTTGCTTTTCATTTCTCTAATGGACTGAGTAGTAAAACTCTCCTAACAATGTAGGAACAGGGTTCCTTAACAAGAACAGGTGGATGGCATTCTTACTCACAAACTTGGGCTCATCTGCAAACAAAATAACCCCATATATACTGAGGGCTAACAGTGCACATACAACCTTCCATTCTTTTACTGCAACCTTCAGGGTGGCCTGAGAGATCAAGAAGTCCAGATGGAGGCCTGGAATTCCAGCTTTGGTTGTCATGTTTTGCTCAATGAGGGTAGGCTCCAAATGCAATGCCCTGGCTATGTCTTCATTTCTGGGAGCTGTCATCTCTGGGTTGAAAGGAATCCCTCTCCTGATAGGAACTCCAATCAACAAGGAAAACTCTTCTAGCAGAGGTCCCAACTGAAAATCAGGGAATGTGAAACATCTGAGAGGGGGATCATAAAACTGCAAGCAAGTATGGATCATGCTCCTCTGAGAGGCATCAAGATCCATAACCATGTCTAATATACCCCCATAGTGCTCTCTGAAAAGTGGGATGTGGTCAGGTGTAATGAGGGACTGGACCTGTCTGATACCAGTCAATGTGGGCTCAAAGAAATGGTAAGTAATGTTGCTCTTTCCTGAAGTACTCATACTGATAATGGGTGTTGATGAAGAAGCTAAGAACAACTGTTGATGGAGGTTACTGACTTAGAAGCTGGAGGTAAGTCTCTGATAGATTGATGCAGGTGCTGGAGAAGAACCATTGACAATACTGGTGGAGAAGCTGGATAAGACAAGCTGAAGGAGATGCTGAAGAAGATAACTGAAGCAGAAGTCTAAGTAGCAGAAGGGGTCAAAACCAACCCAAATATAAAGATGGATACCTTGTAAAACAAATAAGCAAATGTTAAATGATGCAATGATGATGTATGCAAATGATATGCAAGGGTTTGTGATCAAAAGCAGGATCTGATTATAAGCCCTGGTAAAAGTCCATGTATGTTCTAAGGTCCGGATGGAGGCCTAGAAATCCAGTAACTGGGTGGGGGACCCAAATAAAGGGTCACAAATCCAGGGTAATCACAAGAACTATCCAAAGTGGTGCATTCTTAAACAAAAAAATAACAGGGTATGATGTGGTCAAGGGTTCCTGCAAAACCTGTAAACAACCCAACCCCCTCACATGTAATGTTCTAGAACAAGGATCCTCAGACTTGGATCAGTTATGAGAAGTGTAAACACTTCTAACCCAGAGGTACAGTGTTTACAATAACAATAAAAGATCCTCCTCTAATTCATCCCAGATTCTGAAGGTCATAATAAAGGTCATCCAGACTTAGCAGGCTTCCCAGATAGCCCTAGTACTACAGGAAATCTGTAGCACAAAGTTCTCAAGAAGAAATCCATATCTGAACCGTGTTTCATATTCCCGCACCAGACGGAAATGGAATGGGAAAGAATATGAAGCCACTCTAGCCTAGGTGTCACTCAGGTCCCAGGTATAGGACCTTAATCACTCAATGAAAGCCCACCCACCAAAACAGAAGCAGATCCAGCAATGATAATGACAATATGAATATGCACAAAACTGTATAGAAAAGCAATAAATAAAGTTGTACATAAAGCAATAAATAAAGCAAATAAACAAAGCACAAGTAGCACGTAACACCCCCGTAAACACAAATCAAACAAGCGCTAGGAGGAACCCGCAAAAATAACCAGAAGCCCTGGTTGCAATATAAGGTTCCCCAGCAGAGTCGCCAAGCTGTCGCTCCCACTAAATGACATAAATGTCAGATAGGGTACAGACGCGAACTGTCGGCGAAGGAGAGAACATGAAGATGAACTGAAAAGAGTCGCCAGCTAGGCATATTTATCCCAAAGGAAAGTTAATGCTTCATAAAACTAGAAAGATATGGATAAGATGGTCGCGAACCAGAGAAACTGAGAAAGGGGGTTGGTTACAACCTGGGAAGGTATTAGCACCCAGATTGTCCGTCGTACTCGACGGGATCCACGCTTGAAAGATTTGTGCTTAAAGGGGTAGTGTCAGTGCTATTTGTGTGCAAAAGCTAGAAAGAGAAAATATACAAGTGTCAGTGCTGGAAAGTGAAGTGAAAATGCTCAGGAATGAGGCTTAAAAGAATAATGCTGGAAGAGGGGGAATATACAGAGACTTTTGTTCGATAACAGTTAAGTTATGCCTACGTATCCTCTCGTGCAATGAGGAAGTCAGAAGACCGTAGTTCGACTCAAAGAGACTGAAAGATAAATTGACTGATGAGCGACTTGCTTGTCTATGCTCAAGTGTATGACTCGTCTGGCTCGAGTGCTAACTGTCTTGCATTAGACGGAAGAAGCAAGTTCTCGCTTGTGAGTGAAGATGATGAGAAAAGAATCCCGACGGAGACGATTATTGTTTGTTTTTGTGTTTTCAAACTTTTATTGTTTTTTGTGTTTGTCATAAGTTAATGAGCTTAATCCTAAACCAAGGGTCAGTAAACTCATTATATCCTCCTTTTGATTAGGGATAATGAGAATACCTTAAGTATGAAGTAAGCACCTCAAACTTAATTACCATGATGTAGGATTAAGATCATTAACCTAATTGTGATTATTTAGATGTTTTTGGAGTTTTTGTTTAGTGTTAAGTAATGAGTTTAAGCCATAATCAAGGATTTAATGGACCCATTACACCGTCCTAATAGAAGGATAATAGATGAGAACATTTAAGCTGAGGAAGACACCTCAACTTAATCCATGATTAGGGATTAACCTCATGACAAAACATAGCCTTTATTAAAGTGGATTTTAGTTAATGGTAAGATTAAGAAGTGGATTTTATGGTTTGTAAGACAACTTAAGGGGGACTTGTCCATTAACACTAGGGTTAGTCCTTCTTAACCAATTAAGGAAGAATTAGAACCCTAATGCACGACCCAAGTTACAAGCTTATTGTCTTAGTGATTATTAGATGGATTGATTCATAGATTTAAACACATTAAGGGTTCAACACTTAGGATTAAAGTTATACACTCCATCCTAAGAGAAGGATGCAGGCATAACCTTAATCACAAAGCCTTAAAACCTTTAAGGTTTAGTCTCTGATTAAGAGATGAGAAGAGAGACACAAAAGAAGACACAAAGGTAAAACTAAGGGGGGGACTAATCAAACCCTAATTGTTATCATGCTTGGGTGTTCCTATGGTTTGTGAGGCTTGCAAGAGATCTTCCAGAATAGCCACCAAGGAAGAAGCAGATGAAAGGAGGAGAAGCAGAAGAAACAAGCTAACTTACTTCACTTAAGAAGATAAGTTACTTGAAGAAAGAAAGTGAAGGAGGAGCAAGAGTGAGCAAGCTCACTCTAAAGAAAAAGCAAAATGCAGCAATGACTGCATAAAAGAGAATGGGAAGAGGGATGAGAAGAGAAGGCAAATTCACTTCTCAAAATACTTACCACCTGAAGAGTTTGCATAAAGAAATGAAATGAAATGAAATGAGATGTATGCAAGGATGCAAACCAAAATCAGAAGCATGTTGATGATGTAAATGATGCTAAAAGATGATGAAGATGTATGTCAAGTGCAATGGATGATCATACAAGAGATGAGAATGCAAATGAAGCATGAAAGAAGCATGAAAGCATATGAATGTACATGAAATGTAATGAATGCATAACATGGCAAATGGATGAAGAAATGACAAACATGATTCTAATGTGTCCTAATATGTCTTAGAAGCTACATGGATGCAAGAAAGGTAATGGCAAGTTCATGAATGCAAACATATGCAAGATGTATGCAAAGGAAGATGAGAAATTAGGGTTTTCAGGCAACATGAGATGCAAAAGTCAAAAACATAAGCAATGCATAAGATAAAAAATTTAAAATACACTTAAAGGAATCCTAACCCCATATGATATCACACCCCAAAGGAGGAGACCTAACTCTTAAACCTAAGGAAGTTATGATTTTTCTAAGTTATCTAGGGTTTTAAGGTACCTAAAGGGAAAAAATGAAAATAAAATAAAAAATGCAGAAGAAATTTGTGACAAAATTATGTTAGATACTACATGTCAAATGAAGATCAATGCAAAAAGAACCATTATCATATCATTCATGGTGAGGCAGAAAAAAAATCTTGAAGTTAGGGTTCAAAAATAAGAATTTTATGAACCCTAAATTCAAGAAAATTGTCAAAGATTGTTCAAAACCAAAAATAAATTTGTATGGAATGTATCACAATGTTTCTAAATGTCCCTAGATGCAATGTGAATTTTTTTGGGATTTTTAGAAACCTAAATGATATTTCCATTAATTAATTTCCATTAATTAATTAAAATAAACATTTAAATGTTTTAAAAATGATTTTTAAATGCAAAATATAAAAATAAAAATATTTTTGGGTTAAGAAAATTATTTGGAATGCAAATGCAAGAGAAAATATATTTTAGGGTTTCCTAGGTATTTTAAATAAATGCTGTAAAATAAAATGAGAAAAATGCATTAAAAATTATATAAGACAGAAGTATGATGATCCAATGGTCAGAATACAAATCCAGTGGTCAGAATTCAAATCCACATCCAGTGGTCAGAATTCAAATCCAACTAAACCTAATTAATTAATTATTAAATCTTAATTAAAAGTTAATGACATAATCTCCACCCTCCATCTCAAGCGGGAACTAAAGATCAGACGACTCACATTCAAACAATGCCCTAACCCTAATTAGACACGTAATGACTTTCAGGCCACCGGAGAAGAGCTCCGATCGTCTTCTACGGCATCCTTCTCCCCTGAGAATTTCAAACTTCCATCCTAGGTTATTTCTGGAGCTCTAAAGCTCCAGATCAAACCCTCTCACTCTCCTAAACTCAAATATAACCTCAAAACAGATTTCTAATTGCTCATAAACAATATTCGAAAGCCTCTTACTTCCTTTGTGCAAAAAGCTTCCTTTGAACCTCCTGAGACCAATGGAATGCTTCAAAAGCTTTGAGAGTGGCTGATTTGTGTTGTAGAAACTGAACTGGCCAAGAATCGTGTTTTGTCTATGAGTGCTTTAAGGATGTTTTAATGGTTGCTTTGGGGTCAGTGAGTGATTTTGAGGTCAATGGTAGAATTGGTTTTGAGTTTGATTGAGTGAGCTGAGAGATTCGAAGGATTTTTAAAGTTGGGGTGATTTTGGCTATGCTGAGTTCTTAGAGGTTTCAGCTTGTGTGTGTTATGAAAATGAACCCTTGGAGCATGCTTGTAAAGTCTGGATTGGGTAGAGAGTGGGTGGTGGACTGTGGTGATTGGTATGGGCTTCTTGCCAAACAGTCAAAAGTTTTGTACTTGAGGTATGGGCAATGGTGTAGCTGGCTCATTGGCTTGTCCATGCGCAGCATGGATCAAGGATGTCCATAGAATTCATTTTGAGGCAATTCAGCAAGTGGATGGAAGTTTATGTGGTGTTTTGCAAATTCAAGAAGCTTTGGCCCTTTTGCAATATCTTGATGTTCAAGGCATGGAATGATGCAATTCTTTCGTAAATTCTAATTTTTATGCAATGTACAATGATGTTAAGATACATAGAAGTGTGTTTGAAGTCACAAAATGAATTGGCAAGTGGTTTTGCAAAGAATCCTCTTTGGTGCATTCTTGGAAATTATGTGATTTTTGCCAACTTTGACAAGCCATAACTTGAGTTCCAAAATGAATTAGGTCTTGTTCTTTTACTTTTTGAAAAGGGAATGATCCAATCTACAACTTTCATGACCAACAATTTTTCATTTGAGAATTTTTGGTTGAGAAAGAGGAGGTTGAAAAACTTTCCCAAAATGGAAAGTTTACATTACAAGTCATTTCCATTTTTGGCAACTTTTGATTTAGCTCACTTTTCTTCAATTTTGTAAACTTCTAAGAACTTCAATGATCAAATAAAGATCATATAACTTCAATTTGATGAAAAATCCACTTTGGGTCCATGTTGAGGGCCTTCAGATGCCCTGATTTTGCTCTAACTTGCTCAAGAAGTTACCTAGTGAACAAATGACTTCCATAATGAATTTCTTCATCAAACTTGGTACACATGATCCTCATAACATATTGAGACCATTAGAAACAAGAATGACAAAAAAATTTGGAGTTATGGCCTATGAAACCAAAACCCTAATTTCAGGTCATCTGTGAAGTTAAACCCTAACTCTGCTTCCATGCTTTGCCAGCTCTTGTGATTTTTTGACTTCCTTGATCTTTGAAGGATGTAATATGATGTTTGAACATACATGGACCCTCTTGGAATGATTGATGGCCTTTTGGAGTGGCTCAGATGAATCTTGGATTGTTCAGATCATAAACCCTAGATGCAGATGAACTTAAACTAATGCAGATATGAAATATCACAAGCCATGGTGTGAACTTAGTGAGGGAAAATTTGGGGTGTTTACAGCAGTCACATTGTCGAGTCCCATTCTGCTAATGGTCTAGTTAAGCCCTGTTTCGACAACAGACACTTTTCGTGGCGTGATTCGCTCAGCAGTCACGTTTCCTCTTTGTGGCTTGATTCTCTCAACAGTCACATTGTCGAGTCCCCTTTCCGCTAATGCTCTCTTTAAGCCCTATTTCGCTAATAGGCACTTTCCGTGGCTTGATTCGCTCAGCAGTCATGTTTTTTTGTGTGGCTTGATTCGCTCAGCAGACATATTGTCGAGTCCCGTTTCGCTAACGATCTCGTAAAGCCATGTTTCGCCAACAAACACCTTTTCTTTGTGGCTTGATTCGCTCAGCAGTCACATTGTCGAGTCCCATTTCGCTAACGATCTCGTAAATCCCTGTTTCACCAACATGCCTATTTTCTTTGTGGGTTGATTCACTCAGCAGTCACATTGTCTAGTCTGGTTTCGCTAACGATCTCGTAAAGCCCTGTTTCGCCAACAGGAACCCTTTCTTTGTGGCTTGATTCGTTCAACAGTCACATTGTCGAGTCTCATTTTGCTAATGGTCTCGTTAAAACCTGTTTTGCCAACAGGCACCCTCGCTGTGGCTTGATTCGCTCAGCAATCACATTGCAGGTTATTTCTATAATTCCATTCCACCTGGTTCTATTTCCTTTACCTATTCAGAGGTCGAAACACACAAAAATATAATAAAATCAGATGGCATTTCTCTTATCCACCGAGTTCAAATTTCCAGGTTTTATTCGAGTATTCAATCACTCCATACCTGGATGTCTAAAAGCCAATGCAAATTATTCATTCAGATCAGAAATGATTGAATAGGGGCAGCTGTAATACCTCAAAATTTTCCCTCTCATTTCCTCAACATTTAGCATAGCATTTATCATACATAAGTTCATAAAATAACCAAAAACATTGCATCATGTGTAACATAGCTCAGGCATAGGTATGTGATCAATGATTGGAGCAACTAAAGGCTATACAAAGGCAAGCAAAAGGGCCATAAAGCTTCTTAACATTGTGCAAAGGGTTCACAACATCCCACAAGTTCTCTTTTGAAGCCACAAGTCATGGAAAGATTTGGTTTGATCAAAGAAGGCAAGCAGTGCAGCATCTCCTGATGAAAATGCCAAATTAGGGTTTCACTTCTATTAGGCTCCTGCAAGAAGTTATGATTCAAAGAGGATTCCATTGTCTTATATATGATGACAAGTGCCTAGGGATCAAATTTCATCCTCAAATTCATTATGGAAGAGGTTCAATTGTCCAGATGACTGAAAATCAGGGATTTGGGGAAAAGTCAACAATGCTGAAGAAAAAGTCAACTTCTGACTTTTTGAGATCAAAATCATGAAATTAGGGTTACAAGGATCCTATGGTTCAAATTTAATCAAGAAATGATGGAGGAATCAAGAGAAATCAAGAAAAACCAAAACTTACCATTTTTGGAAAATTAGGGTTTCCAAAAATGGCATGTTTTGGCCATTTTTGCAGCATCTTCAAGGGAGGCCTTCTCCCATAATATGAGGGCTATCAAAATTCTAACTTGAGCCAATTAAATAGGGCATCTTGAGCTTCAAATCCATGGCTGGAACTCTTCCATAACATTAAAAATGAGAGAGATATGACTTTGCAAAGTTTAGGCAAATTAGGGCAAAACTAGGTCATGGGCGAGGCAATTGGCTGGCCAGCACGTGCGCCCTGCCTGGCAATTCATCAAACAGGTGGAGGGTCAGATCTCAAGCAATTTTTCTTGGTCAAAAACACTTCAAATCAATTTTTGGTAAACTACAAAGTTTTTCCCCTACATGATCCCTACAATGTTGATGTTCAACATTTTTTCATTTGATCAAAGGATTGAGAGCTATGAGTGGCTAAAGGGGGAAGGTTGCAACTGATCATACATGGGCAACATGGACTCAAGGCAAGGCAACCTGGCTAGCCAATTGTACAACTTGATGACATGCTTTTCAATGATCATTTTGAGATGATTAGAGGTCATCATTCATCATGGTATCAACTTCAAAATTGTTCCACACATCACCATCTTCAATTTCAGTCCAAGAATCACTTGAATTGATTGCTTGTGATGGAATAAATCTTCCATTTAAGATCATGGTGTGCAACCTGTTTTCTTGCATTCTAAGAAAGTGATCAAGTGGAGAATTCAGTCCAAGTCTTGGTGTGCCTTTCATCATGTTAAGACTATAAGGTTTCCTATTGAAGGGATAAAATCATCACCTACTTGTATCACAACCCTAGCTGCTATTTTTCATCAATCATCCAAGTTATTGAACCTTGACCATTCACAATGCATTGCTTCAGCTTACACCAGAATTCACTTCACTATAAGGACCATGTTCATGCCTGCATTGCATCATTTCATTTCCAAGTGCATAAGACCAAGCTGCACTCGAGTCACACCATAAGCAACATGAAACTTGCAGCATGGGATTGATTTCTATTACAGAAGCTTCTAGATGTTACAGTTGGCATAACTGCCATAACTACCTCACTCATTTAACCTCACTCACTCAGTTAACCCAATGTATTATTAACCATGGTTAAGAACTCTATAAAGCAAGGTCATCACTTCAGTGCAAGGTTCAGCTTCATTCTTCACAAAAATTGCAAAGTGCACTATGAATTTTCACATTGCAAGAGGAATCGAGCAAGCATCATCTTCATTGATCTGGATCCATTCTTCATCAAGCCATCATCTTCATCATCTTAAGATCAATCATTATGCATTGCACAACCTGAAAGCTTCAAGATTCATCACTACATATTGTTGATTTTCATTGCAGTTTGGATGCAAGCTCTTCAAATTACCACAATCTTGCTTCCATCTACCTCAATTCATCATCTGCATTGTGTTTAGCTTCATTTCCATGGCTTGATCAGCTCAAATCATCAAGGATTCAACACTGCATATCATTGATTCTCACTGCATCTTCATCAATTTCCCAAGATCCACGCATCACAAAGTGTTTATTACACTCTTATTGTATTGAAGCAAGCTCAAGCATTCTAAGGAGTCTCATCTCTGGCCTTCTAGCAACAATTTGACATCTCTGCAACTCAGGTATGTCCTGAACTTCTACTTGCTCGAATTGCACATTTCTAAGTGATTTTATGTTGCTCGAGGCCTGATAGAGGTTATGGATTGGCTAGCTAGTTGATAGGCATCATAGATGCATAGATTCAATTTTCTCAGGTTTAGTTCTTGCTTTCAATTCTGGAAATTTAAGATCCTTAAATTAGTTTTGAAGCCATATTTAAGATCAGTGGTGAGAGGCGAGTGCAATAGTGGTGGTAGAATTCATTTTTAATGGAGAATTAGAGAAACCCTAGGCCAGAGGTGACTGGAGAAGATGATCGGAGGTCACTTCCGGTCACCTGAACAGTAACCGTAGGTCTGTGGAGAGAATATAACATGACCATTGGATTAATCTGATCTAAGCGCCCACAACATGCTAGCGAATTAAAATTTCCGTGCTTATCACGTGCTTGTTTTTGTGAACAAAAATTCTCAGGATACTTTTCATACCCCCATGCGCTTGTGTTCAGCCCAACTGTGTTGGTTTTGTTACTTTTGGAACCCCCCAGGCCTAAATCAATTCACTTCATTTTAGTTTCTTTTTTCATTAAAATTGCAATTTCGTTTTGCATTTAAAAAAAATACCAAAAGGCCATAGAAAGTTCCAAATAAATTCACATAGGATCTTCATAATTTTCTCTATTTTTCCATATTTTTAGATTTTATTGTTTGTCATTTTTGAGATCAGAATTAATTTTCACTTTAATTGTTTTCTTATTTTCTTTTTTTGACCAACAAATTTGTCTATTTTTGTCATATTAAACCACATATGATAAATGTCCCATTATTTTTGTGTTATTTTAATAGCTCACTGAATTTCCTCAAAATATTTTTCTCTGGATTTTTAGGTTATGCTTAGATCCCTTTCGAGTCCATTCTTTCACATAGGTTCACATAAACCCTAATTGAATTCTAATGGTTCTTTCACCATTCAAAATTAGGAGTTTTCATGAGATTGTTTGTACACATGTTATTCTCTAGATTATGATGTCCAATATTAAATTTCATAATTTTTCTAAGTCATTTGATATTTTTTCCAAGTTGCTTAACCCTAAGTCATTTTTGGTCCCTTTTAGAAGCTTCTTTCATCTCCATTTGAATAAGGCATTCATGCCATTGATCTAAGGTATTGGTTCTGAGTTTTGTAGGTCATATTAGAGGTCTTTAAGTGTAGAGTACAATCATTAGGTCTTTGTCTTTTGATTTTAGGGTTTTGCTTGAGTCTTAAGTTGCCATTGCCTCCTTTTGACCTAATTCTTCTCCATCCTCCACCTTAACCTTTTCAAAACTAATTTTGTGATGTTCATTGCATGTTCAAACAAGATTTTAGCATTTAATCAAGTCGCTGGTCTTTGTATGGGGATTTCAAATCCTCTTATTCATGTTTGAGTTTCTACTTTAAGTTTTCTTCCTTTGAAGTTTTTTATGTATCCCTTCTTATGTTCACACCATTCCACATATAGTTTGCATCCTTTTCACTTGGATCTCTTCATCCCCATTTAGTTTGACATATTAGGAGACTTTATTAGGTGTTAGCCCCTATATTTTCTATTCACCTTAGGGTTTATACAATTTTGGTTTACTTAACCCTTTAAGTTTCTTCATGTAACTTTACCTTAGCTATTATTAGGGTTTAGCTTCTTTTAGGACATAGTTTGATTTTGTTCACTCTTATTGCTTTAGAATACATAAGTTGAGTTTATCTACTGACTTTTTAAGTTTACCATCTTATAAGGTGCCTTAGGCTTAGGTTTTTTGTCTTAGGAGTTCACTAATCTTTTCCTTAGATAGTGTGAATTGTTTGTGAAGATTACCATGTAATAATTGCACATTTTTATTCATCATACTAATATTTGTTTTGTAGGGGGGAATATGAGGTAATCACTTCATTCTTATTCCTTAATTCATCTATTTGTTTTTCCTTGGCACCTTTGTGCTTTTTTCATAGGTTCCCTTTCTTTCTTTAGATTCAACTTAACTTCCTTAGGAATAAGTTGAATTCTAGCTTGTTCTTTCTTCTCCTTAGGTTAGAATATCTCATTAACCATAGGACCACACTTTTGTACATAATGAGATAAATTAGGGTTGTGTCTTAGTCCCCCATTAGCTTTGAACTTTGTCTCTTGAGTCTTTCTTCTCTCATCTCCAAACAAAATCCAAAAAGACTTAATAAATGCATGAAAGGATTCCTTGTGTATAACCTTATTCCATGGGGCACTTACATTCATTCCATCTTGGAGTGGTGTAGGCTTGTCTAGCATGATGCATAAGTCTTATCAAGGGGTTGTTTCACAAGGAAAAATCTAAAAGATACTTCTTCATAAAAGCTACAAAAACACTTAATAAAGTTCAATAAGCTAGTGAAATTAAACCCTAATTCATGTAAACCAGTCTTGGATAAATTATCCTTGTTGTGTATGCTTGCTCTATTATTCCATCTTGGAATGTAGTAGCAAGTACACATTCCATGCAAAAGAGTTTGAATTCACTTCCTTGTGCCAAATTCATACAAAACTTAAAAAGCGAACAACGAACAATAAGCGACTTTCCTGAGGGAACTTCTTTTCTCACCTCATTCACTCTCAACACGAACTTGCGACGACTTGTCTCAATTGCAAGATGGTAAACGCACTCGTAACAGACGATCCTGCAACACCTGAGCATAGACATATGTAGTTCCAACTATAAAAAACACAAATAAAGTTCCCACCTGGTTAGGCGAACTACATTGACTCTGATCCTCATTTTGCCGATATGGTACGTAGGAAGCGGGGTAGGGTCTGTGCGAGCATATTCTTTATTTTCCCTACATTTTCCCCATTCTTTCTTTTCTTTCTTCTTTTCCATCCTCTTTCTCATTTCCATTCCCATTCCAGTAGCGGTTTTGTTCAGTAGCAATTATATTTTTCTCACCCTTTAAAACAAACAAACAAGTATGGATCCCGTCGGGTACGGCAGACGGTCTGGGGTGCTAATACCTTCCCAGGTCGTAACCGACTCCCGAACCCAGATCTTTGGTTCGCAAGACCTTGTCCTTTCCTTCTTCCTCAAGTTTGTGCAGCATTACCTTTCCCATTCATTCGGGATAAAAATGCCTGGCTGGCGAATCTACCTTTTCCGCGCCACTTTCGCGTTTGTACTAGGATGAAAATCCCGGGAGCGACAAATATCCTTGTATTTCCCACCTTTATCACAACCAAATATTATTTTGTTACTTCTTTCTCTCTTGCCTGTTTCTGTATCCGAACGAGTGATGATAATCGTCACTTTATTTCTTAATCTGGTGTCTTTAACCCATCTTATCACCTCATCTTGTGTACCAAATCTTTCTGTCGTTGTAAAAACATCTGACGTATTCACACTTATCGGTTCTTTTTCATATATAGGTATTGCACCTACACAATAAAAATATTTTTTAATAACAAATTATAAAGAAAAAAACACAAACCGAAACACTTCAGGTAAGTCTTCCAGTAGTGTAGTTGATACAAACCAGAACACTCACATGAAGTGTTCCGGTACAAGGAAACGTGGCTACTGGAAGTCTTAAAGGTTGTGTTTCGTACCAGAACACTCCCCCTAAGTCTTCCGGTGAACAAAAATAACTAAACCGAAAGACTTTCCCGAAGTCTTCCGGTTTAAAAAAAAACATACCAGAACTCATATTTAAAGTCTTCCAAAACGTGGCTTTTTGGGTAAATTTTTCGGAACTCTGACGGTCTGACATGAATGGTATAAAAGAAAATAATAAAATAATAAAATAATATCAGGGTTATATTTGGCATTTTGAAAATTTTATAGGGGTATAAGTCTAATTGTGAGGGTATATGGTCAAATCTTCCAATTCTTGATATCCATACTCCAAGGCCTGCGCTTCCCCCTGGTCTCATTTTTTTATTTAAATTCTTCTTTGTTTTTTTTCTATTCATTTAAAAAATTATTTTCTCTAATTTTTTTACAAATTTATTTAAACTTTGAAAAAAAACATTTGAAAAAGCTTTTTGAAAATATCTTAGTTATTTTTTTTATGGACTGTTATTTGGATCTTGATTTTTTTGTTGATAAAATCTCATCAATATCAATGGATTTTGGGTTTTGATTTATCCTCTAGGAGAGATGATTGATATTGATGATGGTTTAATCGATTTAAGGTTCACAATCTTAGATGCATTTTTCTCTTCATCTTTTTTTTCTTCTTTTGGTCGATGAGATCTCCGATTCGACGATTGTTGATTTTCAAAGATGTTTAATCTTGATTATTTAAAAACCATTGGATGAATGACCATTTGGATCATTCTCTATACCTTGGAATCGTGATAGGTTTCCTTTGATAAATCAATGTGAAATCTCGATTAAGATTAGACCATTACTATATTATTATTACTATAACTACATTACTATTTTAATTTTCCTATTGTATTTTATTTCTCTTGAATTTCCTTCTTGATCCTTTATCTCTTTTACTTTTATTATGCTTTTATTATGATTTATCATCCATTATCATGTTTATATTCATGTCATTATATCCTTGTGTTTATTTCTCCTTTGTCCACTTGGACAAAAAAATATCAATAAATGATTAAACCTCTAAAAAACTTGTGATCGCGATCTTGGACTATGGCTACTATCCTTAGCATCATAAATAGAGTTTTGGAATTAGATTATAAGACACATTTCCATTGCTTTGATCATCATGGAGTTAGTATCTTAGCCTTTATTTGGCCACTTACTAGCTTATGCTTAAAAGGATAGAATTCATTTGTGTAACACCCCAAATTTGCCCTCTCATTTTCATGTCATTTAGCATATCCTTTCATACACTGCATTGCATTTAGATCATAATTGCATCATTAACATATGTGAACATACATCTCCATTGAGCTATCACAAGTTGCGACCTTTATTTCTTCATGTAGCACGTGCACAAGAATCTCAAAAGAAGTCAAAGTTCTCGGTTGATTCAGAGCAGTTTAAGCATAATATCCGTTTTACGGTGCAGTTTGCAAAGGTTGTAACTCTCGCCCGAAAAATTGTTTTGGCCTGAAATTCAATGTTAAGAACCATTTCGGTATTCTCTATAACTTTCTTGTTTGGCTCGGAGGGCAATTCATCAAGAAAAGTGGCGGGAGTTATTTGTTTCTAAAATTTTGGTTTCGCTGATTAACTGTGCTAGCGGTATTCAAGAGTTTGTAAATTCTGATTGGATCAAGATTTCTGAGATATTCATATTCCAAAAGTTCTGTCTTGATATCCTTTCCAACTTTCGGGTTTTGGCCGATAACTAATTCTTTGAAGAAGATCTTCGGATGTGCGAGTTTTCAGAGTCGATATAGTGAAAAACAGTGTTGAACTGGTGAGTTTTAGACACTAAAAAATTCATAACCCTCAGCTCGTTCATCGGATTGACGTCGTTCCGGTGCCTAAAATTCTGTTTAGATGTTATCTTTATTCCGTGAATTCAGTTTGGGTTAGGTTTGAGCAGAAGGATCCCGAAAATGCGAATTACCAATGGGGTTCTTTGATGCAGTGCATTGTCTGTCAGATTTTGTAAAATTCATAACTCGGTCAATTTTCATCGGATTGTGTCCATTCTCGAAGAGCTGATCGACAAAGTTTATCATATTCAAGTTCCAATACAAGCTCGAGTTTGAACGATGCCCCAAAGATTGTCGTTTTGGTTTATTTTGCAAAACTGGAGTGTTGAACCGAAGAAAAAGGCTGAAAGTGGTTTCACGAGAAAATTCATATCTCCCTCGTAGTTTGTCCGGTTAAGCTCACATTTTAACACGAGATCACTGACTCATAGATCTATAACTTTTCTGACAAAGTCGAGTTAAGATTTTGCTCCGAAAAGGTTGACCTCGTCACGTTTTCAAGTAGCGGACACCAAATAAGCCAAAAAAACAACTTATTCAGTGAGGTCTTACAGCGTAAACGTATCGATCGCACTTGATTTTGATCATGTGACGTCCTTTATTTTTGTGTTGCAACCGTGATTTAGAGGTGGATGATGTTGTGGAAGGCTCAGAGTCGAAATTTCTTGTCAAAGACAGTGTTATTTTCACTTAAGCCGAAATTCTAGCTTTTGCCTTTCATTTTACACTCCACTATATATTCTTTTGACCCACAATTTGTCTCATAACTTCAATCACAATTCACAAATACCAAAAACTCTCAAAACTCTCTCTAAAGAATCAAAGTTCATTCTCTCAACTTTTTCTCATGAACACAACAACAACTTCATTAAGAACTCAAGAACACAACAATTCTGATCAAGCTTCTGGTAGCCGAACCACCGCAAACCACCACCTCCGGTCAACTCCACCACCGTGCGTCCCCCATCTTCTGTCACTGGCAGCCACGCGACCTCTCCACCATCTGCGATCGTGTCTCACTTCCTCCGGATTTGCAATTTCTTCGTCGATTCCTCATTCGGTAAGCTTCTTAAACTTTAATTCATGAATAATTGTGTAATTGTTTCTTAAATTGAATTTTCAAGTTGAATTAATCTTGTGGAGATTATGTGCATAAATTCTTGAGTTGGTTTTTGATTGTGGATTGATGCTTGTTTAGTTGATCATAATAATTATTGTGGTGCATAATTGGAAATTCTTGTTAAAATTGACTTAGAATAATCGGTGCATGTAAGGTGTTTGACAAAATTCCTAGAAAAGCTAATTATTGTGACTTAATATTGATTGAAGTGCTTGACTTTTGAATTCAGGCTTCTTTCAATGTGTAAATTCAGAATAGGATAGGTTGAGACTTAATTGTTCATGTTGTTCATGTGTCGCGTGTCGAGAAAATGTTTTGGTCATAACTTCCTAACCGTAGCGCGTTTTCGCGAATGTGAATAGTGTAAATTGACTTTGTTGATGATTCTGGAACCATTGGTGAACTTTTTAGTTGATTTCGGACAACTTTTCAGCATTTCTCTACTGCCAGCCGACGAAATTGACCAAAAAGTTCCACTTCCAAATGGAATTTTCAAAATCTAATTGCATATTTGAATCCGTTGGCACGTTTGCGAGTTACCATGTGATTTTCGTTCAATTCCGAGTCGGTGATTTTTGACGTATTTTTTCCGTTTTAAGGCATTTTAAGTTCGGTTTGATGCAATTTTAATGCATTGATCTTTATTTGACTTGTACTTATGTTTGTTGATCATTTGTCATTCATTGCACGTAAATTTGCTCGATTCTAGTTTGAGTTTGTATGTTGTTTATGTTAGTGCATAAGTGCTTCCCCGTTTTGAAACATACATTTCAATGCATGTCCACGACTCATATGCTCATCTTTCCACTTGATTTTGAGTTGTGAGGCATAGGTGCAACTTATGGTTGCACCTCTTTTTGATTTCTAATGTGTTTGTTGAGTTTCATGCAAGGTTCTCGTAAGGATCTTGACGACGGTCGCTTTGTTGGTATTCTAATTTATTTGTGGGATACTGTTTTGTTTCAAATGATATTTTGTGTCGTTGTTTTGTCTGGATTGTGTTGTGTGTGGGGCATTTTTGTGGTCGCATCTGATTTTCACATCTTGAGTGATTTATTTTAACTCTGATGACTTGAGCTTATATGGGAAATGCGATGTCTGACTTGCTTTGTTGTGGATGCTAGCTTGTTCGAGCGATCTCCAAGTGATTCACCATCTTTTTGTTTAAAATTGACAATATCGTATCTTTTTCAGATGAAAACTGAAGCAGGAAAATATTCGTTGAGGAATGATGTTTCCATCTCTTGCCATGTTGTGATACTCGCAAATGGGAGTGAGTAGAAACACTCTTCTGCATCATTAGTAAGTGTAAATGGAAACATCACAATTCCTTTTGCCTCCTCATAGTGACCTTCAATTTTAAAGATGTAGTGGTAGTAAGGAATCTCTGAAGGTGCTTGTTTGCATCCTTATTGATTCTTCCGGAAAAAGGTTTGCTCTCCAACTAGCGAATGATGGAATGATGTAACTGGAAATGTGCAACATTCACTGGGTGGTTAACAATAGTCATCCAGTTGGGTTGAGCATTAGCTCCTCTATAGTCACCTAACAGTCTTTCTACAGGAGGTTGATTTCCTGCCATGTTACCAAATCCTGGGTTTGTCTCCCTGTCGGAGTCAGAGTCACTGTGCTTAGAATGCACAGATATGTCGTCTTCTATTTCCTGATTCAGGACACTGGGACCTACACTAGCAGCTGCCAGTCTATCAATTCTTTCCTTGCAGCCTCTCTCGTGCAAAGCTCTTTCTGGTTCTGCGTCAAAGGAAAACTTAGCTGAGGTCTGACCTCGCATGAACAGTTAGACAAAATTTAGAACAGATAACAAAATTTCGATAACACTTAAAATAGCAGAAAAATAAAATTTTAGTCGTAGAGCAACTAAATTTCAATTGAAATAAGAAAATAAACTTAATATTTGGCTGTCCCCGGCAACGGTGCCAAAAACTTGATGGGAAAATAATAAGTGTACTATTTTTGCCCACTGTAATAATAATAGGGAAAATTCCCCGAATATCTATCTCGAGGACTGCGTAGCAAATTAAGTTTTTTACTGTTTCAATTGAACAAAAGTTCCTTAGGGTTGGTTTAGATATTATCAAAGGACTTGTAAACATAAAATTTAGGAAAATAATAAGGATGACAAATATGAGAATTATATTAGGGAAGGTGTATGAGAAATTCTTATAATGACAAATTATTTATAATCGTTAAAATAACACTGCAACTAAAACATTACCGCCTTTCAATATTAGTTTTCAAAAATTCCTTTAAGGAAAACCCTTTGTTATTCCTTCTATACCCCAATTCCTTGATCGTATATAATGAACACCAAGCATTTGCATATCAAAATTTTTTACGGTTAAATATGATATCCCAATTCCTTGGTCATATGCGATAAATATTTTTGATTGAAAAACATTAACAGGGGCGTTCCTACCTATTATTAACTGATGATTAAAATTCTTATTTTCCAATATTGATTTTTATAATAAAATTGGATCAATCAACACAATGAATATAGAAGCAGTGAAATTCATAAAATCAAATTCAATGTCATTACAATAGACTCAGGGACACCCTCTAGCATTGGTGGGTTTAGCCACTCATATTCAAAACAATGAAAATCACATACATAAGGAAAAGAGACATTACAATATGTAAAGGATTGTTGGATCGTCAATTGCTTCCGCGTTTGATCGATCCTTCTTCTCCTCTCTAAATATGTTGTTCTTACCTTAGCGTGCAAATTCCAAAAATCCAAAAGTGTTTTCTTTCAGTTACGATCAGCCTAATGTATCATATTAAAAAATTACATGTGAAATGCCTAAACTGCCCTCAACACAAGAGAATTAAGAAATGACACAATTTTGCATCCAAGTACCATGACATGAGCCGTGTCGTGTGACACGAGCAACCATGTCAGGCTGCTAGAATCTTGGCTGCATGCATCTTCACTTGGCCGTGTCATGTTACACGGGCACCCGTGTCATGCTTCTGTGTTACCTCAAACATTCTTCAAATCTTAACTCCATGGACATCCTGACACGGGCCATGTCAGGTGACACGGGCACCCGTGTCAGGCTTCTGAAACCCCCTTTTTCTCTGTTTCCTTGCACTCGGATCACCATTGCATTATTATCTGATCACCATCTTGTTAAATGCCTGAAAACAGACCAAAAACAACCAAATTAAACGCACCAACGATAGAAACAATAAACATATAACATACTATCCACATAAAGGAATAACAAGAAATAACATAAACATAAGACTCAAAAGCACACAAAAACATAAAAAACCAACAACTAAAATAGCTTGAAATATATGACTGAAAATCACCGATCACCTAGCCAATGCCTTTGTGAAACAATATGACTACAACCTTGACAGGGCTCTTAGTCGCATGGATCTGCAAGGTTTATCCCAAGAAGATGGAGAATCTTTCAAAGAGTATGCCCGGAGGTGGAGAAAGGTGGCTGCTCGTGTTCAACCCCCGCTATCAGACAGAGAATTGGTTGATCTTTTCATAGAGACCTTGCAGGGGCCGTACTTGGAGAGGTTGAGTGGTAGTGGAACATCAAGTTTATCCGACTTGGTTATAATTAGAGAACGCATTGAGAGCTTTATCAATATGGGAAAGATCCAAGGCATTTCAGATGGCCCAACTTATGAGAGTGAATCTTTTGTCAGATCACAAGATAAGGATGTAATCGATGCAATTTGGGAAGATCCTCAAGCTCCATTGACTTATCAACAGTACCCGCGCATTTCAACTGTTCGGAGTCAGCAACCTTCTGAATTTGCATGTCAGATGTCAGTTTTTCCATATCAATAATATCCTCTTGTTAATAGTGAACCTCCTCAGCATCAACAAAAACCATGCCAACAAAAGCATACCTCGCAAAGGCTTTGCTATTACACTAAGATACCAAATAGGTATTTTGATCCTTTTCCAATGCCATACAGTCAGATATTTCCACGCCTGATCGGAAGTGGATTGATAGTGCCGAAGAAACCAGGTCCGACGCCTTTTCCATATCCACCAAGTTTTGATCCTAATGTTCAATGTGGAATCCATGGAAACGCACCAGGACATTCAGCTAAAGAATGCAAACCATTCAAGGATAAGGTTCAGGATTTAATTGAGTCTAGGTTAGTTTCAGTGACGCCTCAGGGTATTCAAATCAACAATTCTTCGCTTGGTCATGTGGGTTCATTAGCTCATGTTATGGAGGAAATTATTGAGGATAGGTGTGAAGGTGATTCTCAGATTGATTTTGAAGAGCAACTATGAGGATGGTTAATTTATGTATTGCATTTTTCGTCCCTGTTGAGAAAAACTACATCGCTCTGATTCTTCATTGGTCTTGGGTCAATGGAGATACATAGGCAGAAGATCATCAGGTCTTTGCGAGCAACCTTATATGACAATTTCATTTCAGTGTCCCTCTTTTCTTCAGACGTCTGGTGTCAATGTTTGAACGTCGAAGGCTTGAGGTCAGAATAATTGGGAATGAAGTATGGTTCTAGGAACATGGCCATTGAAGACTGCAAATCCAGTCAAGAAAAAGCTGCTGATTACCGAAGGTATTTAAGATTGATAAGTCCAGACGGAGTCAAGTCTCCTCAATGATGTCAATGTTTTCAGCTTCTTCACTACATTCCTATCTGTAGTTTTTTATGTTTGTTTAAACATTTGTATGCATGCATGAACAAGTTTGTTTTTGAATGTTAATTAATGAAATGTACCTGTTTTTCTTGAAATAATTCGTTCGTATTTTACTTCTAATTATGTGTGTGTGCATTGCAATACCAACTGTTGTTCTTAAACTCTGTGATGGAGGATGACGAAACAATAACGCAAAAATATCTGATTGTTTTCTCTTGAATAAGACCATGTTGTCGAAGTACAGGCTTTGTTTCAAATCCCAAACACCGGAGATATAAGGGAGATAGACCCTCGCTAACCCTTTTGAGCCTTGAAGTAGGAGTTTCTTTTCGGAAAAAACCCTCACATTTAACCCGGGGCAGGGTAGACGTCAGATAGTTGGACCAAGCGTTCAGGCTTTCAAAAAGGAGTGTATTTGAGGATCCCTAACATTTCATTGTACCAAATCAAGAGGTCCAAAAACCAAAAACCACAATGGTTATCCCTCATCAACTGAAAAATGATACAGTCACAACCCTTACAAAACAATCGAGACAAACAGTGTCACATGATTTGTTCAAAGAAAAAAAAGAGAAATAAAAAGCCCGCTAAGTCGAAACTTGAAAACAAGCGACTTAGGCAAAAGTTAGGGCATCCCGCAGGACTTCAAAGTAAAAAAATTCAAAAGAATCAGTCCAGAAAAAAGTTAGGGATAAACAAAAAATGAAACAAAAGCGAAAAATGAAAAGGATAACACATGAAAAATCCTTAAGAAAAAGCAAAGTCATGTGATACAGAAACAAAAGACAAAGACAATAGGGGTGACTGTTACTCCGACAACCGCAATGGTGCTTAAACTGTTAGAGTCATTGGTTCCTCAACCATGACAAAACCCTTTTGAGAGGTGGACACTAGTGAAAACAAGCTGAACATAGGAATGGAAGGAAATCACGAAGATGGGTGGGCACATATAAACTTTGATCCTATATCTTTGTTTCTATAACCGTGAACCAAGCCACGATACAACCCTCAAAAGTCCTAACTGAAACAGGGTTAATTCGAGAGTGTACTACCACAAGATAGCGTTCCTAACTCCTATGAGTTATGCTAAAAGATCTTTATCGGTATTGCGTGTGCATGTTTTCTTTCAAAAAATCCATGTCGTATATTAACCAGTGAGTCGCTCACAAAGGTTTGTGACATCTTTTCAATATAAAAGAAACTGCAAGATTAACATGTGTGTTGCATTAGAATAATCATTCCCAGAATAAAACATTTTCTGCTTGCATACATTTGTTTGGCATCAAAGAAGTTCACATATGGGAGCTCAGTCCAGAAGCTTATTCTTGCCAACTTGAGAAGTCAAAAACATCTGAAGGACATTCATGTCAAGGGGAATTTTTCCAAGAAATTCCATTGAATAGGGACTTTTCCAACTAGTTGGGTTAAATGCAGCCAATCCGGGGCAATAACGTCGATCAATCTCTTCAAACTCCATCCAAACTGGGACAATCACTTCGAGATTTAAATCTTTCACAGAGAAGTTAACCTGGGCGTTTTCTCCAAAGCAAGGCTCGTACTGGGGTAGGTCACCCTAGAAGCACTAGAAGTTACTCTCTCTCCAGAAGACGGTTAATCAGATGCACCTACCCAAGGTTCAGAATACTGGGGCAGAACACCTCATGATGATGCAAGATCTTGGGGAAAATTCCTTCATGGACCATACAGTTTGAGGTGGTTACTTCGAGATATTTAAGAGTTTGAAAACACTGAAGCATTTCGGATTCCAGGTTTTCTGTAAAATCTACTTGAGACAATTTTACAGTATGCAAGGCAGTTCCCAGAATGAATGTTTGATGATTGATCCCAGTAGGGCGCGGGAAGCGTGTTTCACTGATCAAAGAATTTCTCCTCAGTTGTTATAGTTTCTTCATTTAATCATCATACACGACTAGAGTCCAGTAGTGACTAATATCTTTATGGTTAAAGTGCAATCTTTGTTGGCATCTCCTCAACCAGGACAGTTGCATCTGCATGTGTCCAGCCTCTCACTTCAGATAAGTGTGGCAATCTTCGCTTTGGTTTTCTTCGACCCTTGTGTCGATATTGTTGTTTTCTTCGGCCCTTTAGTTGATATCATCATTTTTGTTTCTCGACCCTCGAGTCGATACCATCACCATTATTTCTCGACCCTCGAGTCGATATCATTGCTTTCGTTGCCTCGACCCTTGATTCGATATCATTGCCTTCATTTTCTCGACCCTTGAGTCGATATCATGGTTATTCTCCGACCCTTGTGTCCATATTGTCACTTTGTTTTCTCGACCCTCGAGTCGTTGTTGCTGTTTTATCTCCTTGATCCTTGAGTCGATATTTCCTTATTTCCCTGGCCCTCAAGTCGATGCTGCTATTGTATCCCCTTGACCCTCAAGTAGATATTGTCGTCCCTTTTCCTCGACCCTCGAGTCGAGGTTGCTGCCTTATTTCCTTGACCCTCGAGTTGATGTTATCGCTTTATTCTCCGACCATTGTGTCCATAGTGTCACTTGGTTGCCTCGACCCTTGAGTCGATATTTCCATTTCTTAAGACCCTTGAGTCGATATCATAGAATTCATTTCTTCAACCTTTCAGTTGATACCGAGTGAGTCCGTCATAAAAACGAAAAATGAACTGATTATATCATCCTGGCCCAACCATACTTGGTTTGCTTCTGCCCGGGGCATGTGTGCATATCCTTCTACTAACTGGAATCCTCGTGAGACAAATTCTTTAACATACCATGCAATCTGGGGCAATTATGTCAAGATTCAAAGTATCTCTCCAAGAGTTTGAAGATGAGGGGCATTTTGGATGTCATTTCTTCTGTAAAATCCTCTTGAATTGATCTTCAAGAAGTCAACTGGACCAGAAGGATGTTACAAAGTGACATTCCCCAAGCAGATTTTTTTCCCTCAACGAGAGACACTTTGTAATTACTATCTCTAGCAGAAAGGATGATCCCCAACATCCCTAGTAAAGTCTAAGATGGAACAATCCCCAACTGATTCAGAGCAGGGAGATATCCTCAACAGAACTTCAAAGTAATTGAACAACTCTCTTCCCCAAGCAGGGTTGCCTATAATAAAGTATTCCCAGCTGACAGCTAAAGGCATTGTGTAACACCCCGAAAATCTAAATTTAATTATTTAGTCATTTATTTAATTAATTTAGAAAAAAATTGGAGAGTTTGGATTAATTAGAGAATTTTGGGGAAAAAGAGTATTTTTATATAATAAGGATAAATAATGTTTTATTATACTATTTTATTATTATTATTAAAAATATATTAAAGAAAAGGGTAAGGTGGTCCTTTGGTGAAAATTATGAGGGTAAAGTGGGAAAAGACTTAACTTGGATATGTTTTTGTAAAAAGGAATACACGATCAGTTTCTCATTTTTCTATCGTGTTTGGTGAAGTGCTTTGAGGAAAGAAGAAGCTTAGAGTCAGGAGGATGTGGATAACCCCAGAGAAGAGTGTAAAGCGGCGAAATTCTCTAAGGTATGGGGAGTTTTCATAATCTATTGTAATTGTATAACAAATGGATTATGAGTAGATTAGATTTGTAAGAGTTTAGTGAGTTTAGGGGTTTTGATTTACGTTGAGCTGATGAGTAAAATCTTGATGAATTAGAGTGATTAGAATGAGTTATAATCATATATTTGTTTGTATAATTGTTATCTTGATGTTGTTGATGTTTGATTGATGTTTTTAAATGGTTTTTGAGTGTTTTGATGTGAAACGCGTAATGGGATTTAGGGGTTTTTGGTGTTGAAGCAGTCTGCAATTGTATAGCAGAGAATTGCTAGAAAACGTGCGTTAACCGGTTAACGCTATGGGTTAACTGGTTAACAATTATAAATTTTGGTGAATTTCTGGAATTTCATAGGCGTTAACCGGTTAACGCTATGGGTTAACTGGTTAACATTGCTTGTGAAGAAAATTTTAATTCTTTAAAAATCCATAACTTTCAAACCGTAAGTCCGATTCGCATTCCGTTTGAACTGTCGGAAAGAGCATAAACTGAACTTTATTTTGATGAATAAAAATGAGAAAAATGCAATAGTTTTTATAAATGAATTTATGAAATAACCTTGTAATTGCCTCATAATTTACCGGGTACGGGTTAATTCTTGATGTGTCAGAGTGGTTATAGGACCATTGTTTTGGGTGTAATGTCATGATGATATATATGATTCTTTGATGATTGGTTTGCTGATGTGAAATGAATGATGCGAATTATTTTGATGAATTTTACGATGTAGCGCATCATTGCATTTCATAACATTCACGATGGGGCTTCAACCTATTTATTTGCTTCAATCCCATTATGTGGATTGAAGTGTCTCGATGATTTACGATGTGCTCCTTTATGGAGGGTTGATGGTCATGTATCCATCTCACGATGAAATTGGTACTACATGCATATTGCATATCAGGATGATTAGAATTGCATATTCTGGATGAATTTTATGACTGTGTTGGTGTTGCTTAATTTCATGATCGTGTTGTTGTTGTTGCTGAATTTTATAGTTGATGATGTCATGATATGTTGTACTAATTTATTTATGTTCTAGATTCTTGTACATTTATGATATATTATGATTACTCACCCTGCCTGCTTTGAAATGTTGCCTCTTTCGTGGGTAACTTGCAGATGATAAAGAATAGGCTTGCAGTGCAAGAGGAGTTTTTCATGAGTCTCGAAGCGTGCTTTAGTGTTCCTTAGAAGTGGTTTTGGTCTATGTGTCCTGCTCTGTGTCATGTAACACTGGGACGGGGTTTATTGGTTAAACTGTTTTCAGTTATATTATTACTTTGATAAATGTTTTCTCATTATATGATGTTGAAATTTCGGATGGTGAAAATTATGTTTATGAAGTCAAAATTAGTATTTTGAAATATGAAGTCTAAATTCCGCTGCGAAATGCTATATGTTATTCTTGATGTTGATTAACCCGTGTTACGGGACAATGCACTGTTTTGTTTGAATTATGATGAAATGTGATACCCTTCACGATGATTACTCTGATATTATTTAAATATTTTGTTTTGGGGTAGAAGGGTGTTACATTAGTGGTATCAGAGCAGGTCGGTCCGTCCGGCCAAGTCTTGTTGTTGTCAGTCTGTTGTCAAGTCGTTATTTAATTAACGATTATTCTCTTCTGATGTTGTAAGTGTTGTGCAGAATGGCTGAAAACAACACGCGTGCTCTCGTTGATGTTATTGCAGCTCTTGCTCAGACTACTGCTCGTAACAATGTGCATGATGAGTTTCGTGCCTTGGAGAAATTCCAGAGGAATAATCCACCTGTGTTTGAAGGAACTCATGACCCGGCGAGCGCACAGAAGTGGCTCAAGGCAATTGAGAAGATTTTCAAAGTGATGGCATGTGCTGACGCACAGAAAGTTCAATTCGGGACTCATATGTTGTCTGAGGAAGCTGAAGACTAGTGGGATAATACTCGTCAGCGTCTATATGATGAGGTTGTTGTGGTGACTTGGACTGTGTTTAAGGCGGAGTTCCTTAAGAAGTATTTTCCGGAAGATGCTCGTGGTAAATTGGAGGTAGAATTCCTTGAACTGAAGCAAGGAAACATGATAGTGGCAGAGTATGCTGCCAAATTTGAAAGGCTGGTGAAGTTTTGTCCTCACTACAACAGGGTAGATGCTGAAATTTCCAAGTGCCTTAAGTTTGAGAATGGGCTGAGACCTGAAATTAAGCAGGGAATTGGATGCCAACAAATTCGCAAATATGCAGAGTTGGTCGATAAGAGCCGTATTTATGACGAGGACATCCGGGCTCGGTCAGCTCACTATAAACAGATGAGCGAGATGAAAGACAAAAGTCAGTATAGAGGGAAACCTTATGTGACTACTGGTGATAAAGGGAAGCAGAAGGCATCTGATGAGAAGAAGCAAAGTAGGGGAGCTGCTAATGTACCTGTTAAGTGTTACAACTATGGGGAGGCAGGTCATAAGGCCGATGTGTGTACCACCAGAGTTATGAAATGTTACCGTTGTGGCAAGCTTGGGCATAAGATGAGTGATTGTCCTAATGAGGGCCCAACCTGTTACAAATTGTGGTGAACAGGGGCATATCAGCGCCCAATGCCAGAAACCAAAGAAGAATGCTGCTACTACTCAGAATGCTGGGAGAGTTTTTGCCTTAGCTAGTTCAGAAGCTCCAAAGAAGGACAACTTGATCAGAGGTACTTGTTTTATTAATAATACTGAGTTGATTGCTATTATTGACACTGGAGCTACACATTCATTTTTTTCTCTTGAGTGTGCTAATAGATTGGGTTTAAAGTTATCTAATATGAACGGTAATATGATAATAGAGACTCCTGCTAATGGTTCTGTGACTACCATGCTTGTTTGTTTGAAGTGTCTTTTGACAATTTTTGAGAAGAATTTTATGATGGATTTGGTGTGCCTACCATTACACCAAATTGATGTTATCCTTGGTATGAACTGGTTGGAATTCAATTATGTTCATATTAACTGTTATAGTAAGACAGTGCAGTTCCCTGAATTGAGCAAGAATGGTGAGTTGACGTTTTTATCTGCTAAGCAAGTGGATGAACTTGTATTGGATGAAGCTTTGATGTTTGCAGTGTCTGCATCATTGCAAGTTGATGATAAGACTATCAGTGCAGAGTTGCCTGTGGTTTGTGAATTTCAAGATGTGTTTCCTGGTGATATAAGTGATTTACCACCGGAACGTGAAATTGATTTTTCTGTGGACTTAGTACCGGGTACGAGTCCTGTCTCGATGGCTCCTTATAGAATGTCGGCTTCAGAGTTGAATGAGTTGAAGAAACAATTAGAAGAATTGTTAGAGAAGAGGTTCATTAGACCCAATGTTTCTCCTTGGGGTGCTCCGGTGTTGCTCGTTAAGAAGAAGGATGGTAGTATGAGATTGTGTGTCGATTACCGACAATTGAATAAAGTGACTATCAAGAATAAGTACCCACTTCCGAGGATCGATGATTTGATGGATCAACTAGTAGGTGCTTGTGTCTTTAGTAAAATTGATTTGAGGTATGGTTATCATCAGATTCGAGTTAAAGCTGGTGATATTCCGAAGACAACTTTCAGGACGAGATATGGGTATTACGAGTATACGGTGATGTTGTTTGGGGTTTCTAATGCGCCTGGTGTGTTTATGGAATATATGAATAGGATCTTTCATGAGTATCTTGATAAATTCATGGTGGTTTTCATAGATGATATCTTGGTATATTCTAAATCAGAAGAGGAACATGTCGAGCATTTGAGGGTTGTGTTGCAAGGTTGAAAGAAAAGAAATTGTTTGCTAAATTATCTAAGTGTGAGTTTTGGTTAAAGGAAGTGAGTTTCCTCGGCCATGTAATTTCAAGTGGTGGAATTTCGGTGGATCCTTCAAAGATTGATGCGGTATTGCAGTGGGAGACTCCGAAGTCAGCTACAAAAATTCGTAGTTTTCTTGGGTTGGCTAGTTACTATCGTAAGTTCATTGAAGGTTTTTCTAAGATAGCTTTACCATTGATGCAATTGACTCAGAAGGGTCAAGCGTATGTGTGGGATGTTGCTTGTGAAGAGAGTTTCATAGAACTGAAGAAAAGATTAACGACCGCGCCAGTGTTGGTCTTACCGAATCCAGATGAGTCCTTTGTAGTTTATTGTGATGCTTCCAAGATGGGTCTTGGTGGAGTTTTGATGCAGGATAATAAGGTGGTTACTTATGCTTCTAGACAGTTAAGAGTTCATGAGAGGAACTATCCTACTCACGACTTAGAGTTAGCAGCTGTGGTGTTTGTGCTTAAGATTTGGAGGCACTACTTGTTTGGTTCGAAATTTGAAGTATTCAGTGATCACAAAAGTTTAAGGTACTTGTTTGATCAGAAAGAGTTAAATATGAGACAGAGGCGGTGGCTTGAATTATTGAAAGATTTTGATTTTGATTTGAATTACCATCTAGGTAAGGCAAATGTTGTGGCTGATGCTTTGAGTAGGAAGTCGTTTCATATTTCGATGCTCATGGTGAAAGAATTGGAAATGATCGAGCAATTCAGAGACATGAGCTTGTTGTGTGAAACTACTACTAATAGTGTGAAATTGGGAATGTTAAAGTTGACCAGTGAGATTTTGGAAGAGATTCGTAAGGGTCAGAAATCTGATTTGAAATTAGTTGATCAATTGATGTTGGTTGATCAAGGTAATGCAGGTGACTTTCGAGTTGATGAAGATGGAGTTTTGAGATTTCGAGATAGAGTATGTGTTCCAGATATTATAGGAATTAAAAAGAGTATTTTAGAAGAGGGGCACAAGAGTCGACAGAGTATTCATCCTGGTGCTACGAAGATGTATCAGGATCTACGCAGGTTGTTTTGGTGGCCGGGTATGAAAAGAGACATTGCTGAATTTGTATATGCTTGTTTGACATGTCAGAAGTCAAAGATAGAACATCAGAGACCTTCAGGTATGATGCAACCATTGAATGTTCCTGAGTGGAAATGGGATATTATTTCCATGGATTTCGTGACTGGGTTACCTAAGACTGCTAGAGGTAATGATTCGATTTGGGTAATTATTGACCGGTTAACTAAGTCGGCACACTTCTTGCCGATGAAGATTAACCATTCCATGCAAAGGTTAGCTGAGATTTATATTGAGGAAATTGTGAAGTTGCATGGTGAGCCTTACAGTATTGTATCAGATAGAGATCCACGGTTTACGTCGAGGTTTTGGAAGAGTTTGCAGAATGCCTTGGGTACTATGTTGAGAATGAGTTCTGCTTATCACCCGCAAACGGATGGTAAAACGGAAAGAATAATCCAATCTTTAGAAGATTTGCTGAGAGCTTGTGTATTAGATCAAGGAGGGTCTTGGGATAGTCATTTTTCGTTGGTCGAGTTTACATACAATAAAAGTTTTCATGCTAGTATCGGGATGGCTCCATATGAGGCGTTGTATGGTAGACGTTGTCGTACTCCATTATGTTGGTATGAGTCAGGAGAGAGTTTAGTGCTTGGGCCAGAGATTGTCCAAGAAACAACTAAAAAGATAAAAATGATACAGGAAAGGATGAAAACGTCGCAGAGTCGTCAAAAGAGTTATCACGATAAGATAAGGAAAGCACTTGAGTTCCAAGAGGGAGATCACGTGTTCTTAAGAGATACTCCTATGACTGGTGTGGGAAGAGCTTTGAAGTCTAGAAAGCTCACTCCGTGTTTTATTGGTTCGTATTAGATTATGCAGAGGATAGGGGAAGTGGCCTATCGAGTGGCTTAACCTCCCACTCTTGCGAATTTACATGATGTATTCCATGTATCACAGTTGAGGAAGTACATTCCGGATCCGTTGCATGTAATTCAGATAGATGATGTTCAGGTGAGAGATAATCTGACGATTGAAGCTTTACCATTGAGGATTGATGGTAGAGAATTGAAGCAACTACGAGGCAAGGAAATTCCTTTAGTGAAGGTATTGTGGGGAGGACCAGCTGGAGAAAGTTGGAGTTGGGAACGGGAAGATCAGATGAAAGAGTCGTATCTGACACTGTTTACTTCAGGTAATTTTCGAGGACGAAAATTCTTTAAGTAGGGGAGAGTTGTAACACCCCGAAAATCTAAATTTAATTATTTAGTCATTTATTTAATTAATTTAGAAACAAATTGGAGAGTTTGGATTAATTAGAGAATTTTGGAGAAATAGAGTATTTTTATATAATAAGGATAAATAGTGTTTTATTATACTATTTTATTATTATTATTAAAAATATATTAAAGAAAAGGGTAAGGTGGTCCTTTGGTGAAAATTATGAGGGTAAAGTGGGAAAAGACTTAACTGGGATATGTTTTGGTAAAAAGGAATACACGATCAGTTTCTCATTTTTCTATCGTGTTTGGTGAAGTGCTCTGAGGAAAGAAGAAGCTCAGAGTCAGGAGGCTGTGGAGAACCTCAGAGAAGAGTGTAAAGCGGCGAAATTCTCTAAGGTATGAGGAGTTTTCATAATCTATTGTAATTGTATAAGAATTGGATTATGAGTAGATTAGATTTGTAAGAGTTTAGTGAGTTTAGGGGTTTTGATTTAGGTTGAGCTGATGAGTAAAATCTTGATGAATTAGAGTAATTAGAATGAGTTATAATCATATATTTGTTTGTATAATTGTTATCTTGATGTTGTTGATGTTTGATTGATGTTTTTAAATGGTTTTTGAGTGTTTTGATGTGAAACGCGTAATGGGATTTAGGGGTTTTTGGTGTTGAAGCAGTCTGCAATTGTATAGCAGAGAATTGCTGGAAAACGTGCGTTAACCAGTTAACGCTATGGGTTAACCGGTTAACCATTGTAAATTTTGGTGAATTTCTGAAATTTCGTAGGCGTTAACCGGTTAACGCTATGGGTTAACTGGTTAACACTGTTTGTGAAGAAAATTTTAATTCTTTAAAAATCCATAACTTTCAAACCGTAAGTCCGATTCGCATTCCGTTTGAAGCGTCAGAAAGAGCATAAACTAAACTTTATTTTGATGTATAAAAATGAGAAAAATGCAATAGTTTTTATAAATGAATTTATGAAATAACCTTGTAATTGCCTCATAATTTACCAGGTACAGGTTAATTCTTGATGTGTCAGAGTGGTTATAGGACCAGTGTTCTGGGTGTAATGTCATGATGATATATATGATTATTTGATGATTGGTTTGTTGATGTGAAATGAATGATGCGAATTATTTTGATGAATTTTACGATGTAGCGCATCATTGCATTTCATAACATTCACGATCGGGCTTCAACTTATTTATTTGCTTCAATCCCATTGTGTGGATTGAAGTGTCTCGATGATTTACTATGTGCTCCTTTATGGAGGGTTGATGGTCATGTATCCATCTTACGATGAAATTGGTGCCACATGCATATTGCATATCAGGATGATTAGAATTGCATATTCTGGATGAATTTCATGACTGTGTTGGTGTTGCTTAATTTCATGATCGTGTTGTTGTTGTTGCTGAATTTTATAGTTGATGATGTCATGATATGTTGTACTAATTTATTTATGTTCTAGATTCTTGTACGTTTATGATATATTATGATTACTCACCCTGCCTGCTTGGAAATGTTGCCTCTTTCGTGGGTAACTTGCAGATGATAAAGAATAGGCTTGCAGTGCAAGAGGAGTTTTTCATGAGTCTCGGAGCGTGCTTTAGTGTTCCTTATAAGTGGTTTTGGTCTATGTGTCCTGCTCTGTGTCATGTAATACTGGGACGGGGTTTATTGGTTAAACTGTTTCCAGTTATATTATTACTTTGATAAATGTTTTCTCATTATATGATGTTGAAATTTCGGATGGTGAAAATTATGTTTATGAAGTCAAAATTATGATTTTGAAATATGAAGTCTAAATTCCGCTGCGAAATGCTATATGTTATTCTTGATGTTGATTAACCCGTGTTACGGGACAGGACACTGTTTTGTTTGAATTGTGATGAAATGTGATACCCTTCTCGATGATTACTCGGATATTATTTAAATATTTTGTTTTGGGGTAGAAGGGTGTTACACATTGCATTTCCCCACAGAGTTCAGAATGTCAGAATTCGTTTCTAGACAAGGGTTATTTAACCAAGCATCTTCCCCAGCCAAGTCTGAAGATGGTCATTCCCCCACAGAGTTTCATGTTTGGAAGTTGCCCATCATTGAAATATTCCCCAGGAAGTTGCCAATTTATTTTTTTGGCCCTTGTGACAACACAGACGGTTGTTCATTTCCTCAACCAGAGTCAAACATTGTCAGAGAATCTTTATCTCATTCCTTAGTAGAATATTCTACAAAGAGTATTCTCCCCTACAGAGATGTTACTCTCCTTGCAAATCAAGCGTTTTATTGGTACTCTTTTGTATCACCCCTAACATTTGTCTGTGTTAGTTCTCTAGCTCTCATTCACTTGTATGTGTTTGATACCTTTCTGATACTCGTCCATATCATGTTTAACACTCGTCTGTGTTATCTTTTGACAAGCACTCGTATGCATTTGATACCTTTTAGATACTTGCCCCTGTCATGTTTAACACTGGTCTGTGTTATATTTTGACAAACACTTGTCCGTATTTGATATCTCTCTGATACTCGTCTGTATCGTGTTTACCACTCGTCCATGTTATCTTTTGACAAATACTCGTCTGTGTTTGATATCTCTCTGATACTCGTCCGTATCATCTTTAACACTCATCTGTGTTATCTTTTGACAAGCACTCGTCCGTGTTTGATACTTTTTCGATACTCGTCTGTATCGTCTTTAACACTCGTTCATGTTATCTTTTTTAAGCACTTGTACGTGCTTGATAGCTTTTCGATACTCGTCTGTATCGTCTTTAACACTCGTCTATGTTATATTTTGGCAAGCACTTGTCCGTGTTTGATGTCTTTTCTGGTACTCATCAGTATTAGTGGTTGATACTCGCCCGTATCATTTCCTGAAGAACTCATCCGTGTTTCTTTGATCATCGTATGATACTCGTCTGTATATTTGACTTAGGGAACTCGTCTGTGTTTCCTTGATGATCATCCAATACTCCTCCGTATTGAAGAGGTTAGAAGTCCTGACAGTGGGATTAAACGTCAAAATATTTACCGGTTCCCTGGCGTAACAGGTTGTCCGAAGAAGACTCGTCCATCTTAAGCCCCACATATCTATGCAAGGTGTATGAAGAGGATTCGTTTATCTTGATTGTGCATGTCTATCCCACAGATTTAAGTGAACTACCAGTTTCTCGGTGTAACAGGTTATCCGAAGAAGACTCGTCCGTCTTAAGCACCATATATCTACGCAAGATATATGAAGAGGGCTCGTCCGTCCTAATTATTATTCACCTGGCGTAACAGGTTTGTTTGAAGGGAGCACGTCTGCTCTGTTTTATTTTAAATCTACACAAGATTTTGGTTTTGAGTTACTCTTCATCACAACAAGGTTTGCAAGAAGGGTTTCCTTGGTTGGGTTTATTTCCCATTTCTTTTCTTCTCCAGCAGAGTGCAAATTTCTGGTTATTCTTGGTATTCAACCACACTTCATCTCGAACGGCCAACAACCAATGCTTTCATCCTTTTCAGATTAACGGTTGATTGAATAAGGGCAGTTGTAAAATCCCAAATTTTCCCTCTCATTTTCATGTCATTTAGCATATCCTTTCATACACTGTATTGCATTTAGATCATTATTGCATCATAAAAATACGTGAACATACATCTCCATTGAGCTATCACAGGTTGCGACTGGCCTTTATTTCATCATGTGGCATGTGCACAAGAATCTCAAAAGAAGCCAAAGTTCTCGGTTGATTCAGAGCAGTTTAAGCATAATATCAGTTTTACGGTGCAGTTTGCAAAGGTTGTAACTCTCGCCCGAAAAATTGTTTTGGCCTGAAATTAAATGGTAAGAACTGTTTCGATATTCTCTACAACTTTCGTGTTTTCCTTGGAGGCCAATTCATCAAGGTAAGTGGCGGGAGTTATTTGTTTATGAAATTTCGATTTTGCCGATTAACTGTGCTGGCGGTATTCAGGAGTTCGTAACTTCTGATTGGATCAAGATTTCTGAGATATTCATATTCCAAAAGTTCCGTCTTGATATCCTTTCCAACTTTCGGGTTTTGGCCGAGAACTAATTATTTAATGAAGATCTCCGGATGTGCGAGTTTTCAGAGTCGTTATAGTGAAAAACAGTGTTGGTTTATTTCATTGCATGTGCTGGTTCACAAATTTCGGGTTTTGTAAAATTCATAACTCGGTCAATTTTCATCGGATTGTGTCTTTTCTCGATGTGTTGGTTCACTAATTTTATCATCTTCAAGTTCCAAGACAAGCTCGAGTTCGAACGATGCCCCGAAGATTGTCGTTTTGGTTTATTTCACAAAACTGAAGTGTGAACCGAAGAAAAAGGCTGAAAGTGGTTTCACGAGAAAATTCATATCTCCCTAGTCGTTTTTTAGGTTGAGCTCACATTTTAACATGAGGAAACTGACTCATAGATCTACAACTTTTCCTACAAAAGTCGAGTCGAGATTATGCTCCGAAAAGGTTGAGCCTATATCTTTGTTTCTATACCCTCAAAAGTCCTAACTGAAACAGGGTTAATTCGAGAGTGTACTACCACAAGATAGTGTTCCTGACTCCTATGAGTTATGCTAAAATATCTTTGTCGGTATTGCATGTGCATGTTTTATTTCAAAAAACCCATGTCGTATCTTAACCAGTGAGTCGCTCACAAAGGTTTGTGACATCTTTTCAATATAAAGAAAATGCAAGATTAACATGTGTGTTGCATTAGAATAATTATTCCCAGAATAAAACATTTTCTTCTTACATACATTTGTTTGGCATCAAAGAAGTTCACATATGGAACCTCAGTCCAGAAGCTTAATCTTGCCAACTTGAGAAGTCTGAAACTTCTGAAGGACATTCATGATAAGGGAAATTTTTCCAAGAAACTCCATTGAATAGGGACTTTTCCAACCAGTTGGGTTAAATGCAGCCAATTCGAGGTAATAACGTCGATCAATCTCATAAAATTCCATCCAAACTGGGACAATCACTTCGAGATTTAAATCTCTCACATAGAAGTTAACCTGGGCATTTTCTCCAAAGCAAGGCTCGTACTAGGGAAGGTCACCCTAGAAGCACTATAAGTTACTCTCTCTAGAAGACAGTTAATCAGATGCACCTACCCAAGGTTCAGAATACTGGGGCAGAACACCTCATGATGATGCAAGATCTTGGGGAAAATTCCTTCATGAACCATACAGTTTGAGGTAGTTACTTCGAGATATTCAAGAGTTTGAAAACACTAAAGCTTCTTAAACTTTAATTCAAGAATAATTATTGAATTGTTTCTTGAATTGAATTTTCAAGTTGAATTAATCTTGTGGAGATTATGTGCATTAATTCTTGAGTTGGTTGTTGATTGTGGATTGATGCTTGTTTAGTTGATCCTAATAATTGTTGTGGTGCAAAATTGGAAATTCTTGTTAAAATTGACTTAGAATAATCGGTGCATGTAAGGTGTTTGACAAAATTTCTAGGAGAGCTAATTGTTGTGACTTAATATTGATTGAAGTGCTTGACTTTTGAATTCATGCTTGTTTAAATGTGTAAATTCATAATAGGATAGGTTGAGGCTTAATTGCCGATGTTGTTCATGTGTCGTGTCTCGAGAATATGTTTTGGTCATAACTTCCTAACCGTAGCGTGTTTTCGCGAATGTGAATAGTATAAATTGACTTTGTTGATGATTTTGGAACTATTGGTGAACTTTTTAGTTGATTTCGGACAACTTTTTTTCACCATTTCGCTACTGCCAGCCAACTAAATTGACCAAAAAGTCCCACTTCCTAGCAGAAATTTCAAAAACCGATTGCATATTTGAATCTATTGGCACGTTTGCGAGTTACCATGTAATTTTCGTTCAATTCCGAGTCGGTGATTTTTGACGCGTTTTTTCTGTTTTAAGCCTTTTTAAGTTAGGTTTAGTGCGATTTTGATGTACTGATCTTTATTTTACTTGTACTTATGTTTGTTGATCATTTGTCATTCATTGCATGTAAATTTTCTCGATTCCGGTTTGAGTTTGTATGTTGTTTATGTTAGTACATAGGTGCTGCCCCGTTTTGAAACATACATTTCAATGCTTGTCCACGACTCGTATGCTCATCTTTCCACTTGATTTTGAGTTGTGAGGCATAGGTGCAACTTCCGGTTGCATCTCTTTTTTATTTCTAATGCGTTTGTTGAGTTCATGCCTGGTTCTCGCAAGGATCTTGACGACAGTCGCTTGGTTGGTATTCCACATTATTTGTGGGATACCGTTTGGTTTCAAATGATATTTTGTGCGGGTAGGGCCTATCCAAGCATAAAACTTTCTTTTCCCTACGCTATTTTCCCTTTCTTTGACCATTACATTGCTTTTTCTATCCATATGCTTTCAATATTCAATTGTTCAGCTAATCTTTATTTTGTAGGGGGTTATGGTAAGTCATATGTGTGGGAGTGTATCCCACATACAACTTCTTTCTTCATCTCTTTATGCTTTCAAGTTGTGATTGCATTAGAATTGCGCTTTGTTTTCTTAACTTCACCACTCCCACTTTAGAAACAACTTAGTTTCTTTAGAGAAGTAAATTGTCTTCTATATCCTTCTTCTTCTTCTTCTTCTTCTTCTTCTTCTTCTTTCCTTCTGCTTCATTAGGATAGAACTCAAACCACACTAACCTAGATCCATATTTGCATGACAACAATAAGATTAGTCTTTCCCCTTAGTTCTTTTTCCTTTAGATCATTTTGGTTCTTCTCTTCTCATCTTTATACAAAAAGTTAAAAAAGACTTAATCAATACCACAAATAAAAATAACATTTCTTTAAAAAACTGGAACAAAGAATAAACGTCTCTCCTTCGGGACTTCGTTTCTCATCACCTTCATTCATAACGTAAGAACTTGCTCCTACTTGTCTCTTTGCAAGACGGTTATGCACTCGTCATCCGAGCCTGGAACACCTGAGCATTGACATAACTAGTTCAAGCTTTTAAACACAAGCAATATTTCCACCCCTAGTTAGGGGAACTACGGCGTCTCTGATCCTCATGTCCAGAAGAGGTACGTAGGCAGCGGGGTAGGGCCCGTTCGAGAACTCTTTTATTTTCCCTATATTTTCCCCATTTCTTTTCTTTTCTTATCCAGTTTCAATCTTTCTTTTGCAGCAGCATTCATTTCTTCACCCTTTGAAATAGTTTCTTGGAAGGCATGGATCTCGTCGGGTACGATGGACGATCTGGGGTGCTAATACCTTCCCAGGTAGTAACCGACTCCCGAACCCAGATTCTTTGGTTCGCAGGACATGTGTCCTTCCTTTTCTTTTCTTCGGTTTGTGCAGCATTACTATTCCCGTTCCTTCGGGATAAAAATGCCTGGCTGGCGACTCTACCTTTTCCGTGTTACTTTCGCGTTTGTACCAGGATGGAAATCCAGGGAGCGACAATTTGCTTATGCTTGGAAGTATCATCAAGTTGGTTAGATCTTTCCTCCTTTATCTTTTTTTTTAGGATATCCTCTTCATCTCCTCCGCTCCTTCAATTTTTAAAACTTCTTTCTTTTTTAAAGGACTCTTATTTTAAAAACCAACACCTCTTTAATTAACAAAACCTTGACTTTTGTTAAGTGGTTTTTACTTCTTCTTTTCTTAAAATAAATGTCAATAAACTTAATCCTCTCGACTTCAATTCAAAAATAAAAAGAACCAAAATTATTCAAGTTGTTTTGTGCCTTTGTGCACCTTTGTTTGTTTTCTTTACAAGTTTAGACTACGTGTCATTCTTCTTTAGTCGAGAGCAAGTCTCTCAATTTCCATGGTTGTAGTTTGATGTAAGTGAGTCTCTTGTCATTCATGGGGGTTTAGTGGCATACTCATCGATTTTATCCGAGTTAGTGCCATCCCCATAATGATGTATGAGTCCATGCCCTCATTCTCATGGTAGATTTGTGAGGCTATCCACTTGAAAATGACAAATTGTCTTCACTTAATAAAATCAATAAAAACCAGCCAATTTTAACTATTTGTACCACGAACTACGGGGTTTTTTATCTTACAATGCACATTGTGGATATATAGGCATGAGGTGGTAAACCTCTCCAAACACAAAAACATACAAAATAATTCTTTTCTCATCTCCCAACTCTCACTTAAACAAACTATTTTCAAACAAAAAGCAATAAATTTTTCAAAAGGCTCCCGTGGAGTACCACGAGTATTTTGGGTGCGTTAAACCTTCCTATTTTGTAACCTATCCCCTTACCCTTTGTCTACTTATTTCTTTATCTATTTTATTTTAGATTCATTAGGATTTATTCTATATTTTTTCCTTTTTCTCTTGGAATAAAATAAAAGAGCAACGGAGTCTCTATTTACTTTATGTTAAGTTAACCAATAACTTATACTCATGATTTTACCGCTACAACATGCTACTACTGGCCAACCATACAAAACAACACCAAAAAGCTCGTGAAGAAATGAAATAAATGCCAACATCGCATGGAGATGCACCTCACGCCCCCTGACGCACTCAAAACAATGTCGTCGCCATGGCCATTCGCACAATGGGGCATGAACATCCTTGGACCCTTCACAGTAGGATCGTTTCAAAACAAATATCTGATTGTGGCCGTCGATTACTTCACCAAGTGGATAAAAGTCGAGGCCCTAGCCAGAATCACAACATTAAACATTTTACGTTTTTACAAGAGAAACATCCTAGCCAGGTTCGACGAACCTCAATCCCTGATTACGAACAATGGTACTCAGTTCAGGGATATGAATTTCCAAGACTTCATCACCAAGACGGAAACCAAGTAGCACTTCACATCATTTGAGCATCCTCAGACTAACGGGCAGGCCGAAGCCACCAACAGAGTCATTCTACGTGGCTTGAAATGAAGACTGGGCGAGGAAAAGAAAAGATGGGTCGAGGAGCTCCACATCGTACTTTGGGTCTGCCAGACAACCCCATATTCAACCACCGGGGAAACTCCATCTTGAATGACATATGGAACAAAAGTATTCATCCTCATAAAAATTAGAGAACCCTCCAGACGAACAAAGTCACCCTTGGAAGAAGAATTCAACGATGAAGCATTGAGGGAAGAGCTCGACTTAGTCGAGGAGATTCGCTCAGGGGTATCTCTCCATGAAGAATCCCTAAAACAAAAGATCGCACTGCGCTACAACGCCAAGATCATCAAACGAGAATTCCATGTAGGAATTCTTGTCCTACACATAAATAAAAAAGATTCATGCAAGTAAAGCTCGCAACGAATAGGGAGGGCCCATATCGGCTCAAGTAAAAATCCGGCACAGGAGCCTACTACCTCGAAGAAGTAAATGGAAAACCATTTTCTTGAACATGGAACATTGAAAAGCTTAAACAATATTACAACTAAGTCCAGCCAAAGTGCGGATCTACCTTGTTAACGAAGGGGAAGCTCCCGGTCACAGGGATGTATCGTGGTATAAATGCTACCCTTAAACACAAATATAATCGAACTCTCGCCCGTATGACAGACAAATGATTCGTCCAACTGGGATACCTCGAACGAGCTCTGCCATTGCCATACCAGCGTGGTAGACCCCCAACTCGTGATGGGAAAGATCTAAGCCTTAGGGGAATAAGGAACTCGACCGAGTCCTTGACCCCCTTTAGCGAGAACAAATCTCACTCCTCGACAAGTTCCATACACTATTGAGTTCATCATAACATGTCGAGCATATCCCCAGTTATATAACATTTAAAGCATACATATAATCATAATAATAATGCACAAACAAGGTAAAAAGGGCAATAATTATAATTAACCGAAAATACCTACCATAAGGTCGGACATTGTCATAAGTTACATAAAATAGGGACTAAGTCCTTGTAGCGGTAAAAACATGAGTGTAAGCTATTAGTTAACATAACTCAAAGTAAAAAGAGTCGCCACCACGCTTTTATTTTATTCCAAATGGAAAATGAAAAGAGAGCGAATAAATCCTAATGAATCTAAAAGAAAAAAGCTAAAGAAACAAACAGAGAACCAGGTAAGGGGATAGGTTACAAAATGGGAAGGTTTTATGCACCCAAAATGTCTGTCGTACTCTACGGGAGCCCTTTGAAAAATTTATTGCTTTTGGTTTGAAAATTGATTGGTAAATGAGAGTGGAAGGATGAGAGAAGAATTAATTTTTAATGTTTTTATGTTTGGAAAGGTTTACCACCTCATGCCTACGTACCCACAAAATGCAATGCAAGATCAAAACCCCGTATTTCGTGGTACAAATAGTGAAAAATTAGTGTGTTGGATTGATTTTAAAATGTAAAGATAAGTTGTCATTCTTTATAGAATAATTCAGCTAGAAAGAATGAATCATATCTAAACATGTAAAGAAAATGTTAAAAGAAAAAGTGCACAAAGGCACAAAAATATTTGATGAGTTTTGTATTTTTATGGTCTTTTGAAAAATGTTTTAATATACTTATATGGTTTAACATTTATCAAGAAAATATAAGAAAAGGTAAAAATCACTTGACTTAATTCAAGGTTTGATTATGAAAGCCGTTTTAAGTTTGAAAACAAAGAAGTTTTTGAAAAGAGGGAGAAGTTTTGAAATTTTAATAAGGGGGGAGATGAAGAGACTATCCTAAAAGGAAATTAAAAGAGATAAAGGAGGAAAGATCTAACCAAACTTGATGATGCTTCCAATTTATGATCATACGAGTTCCATCCTTATAAGCTAGAAAATGGCCAAATAAAGGAAAAGTTACCATCTCCTTGAAGATCAAAGCAAAGGGAAGGTGTCCTAGAATCTAAGTCCAAAACTCCAATTCCAATGTAAAGGATAGTAACCAACAGTCCTAGATAGGAAAATTAAATTTTTTATGGTTTAAGCCTTTATTAATATTTTTGTGTTCAAGTGGACAAAAGAAAAATCAACGTAATAATATAATAGCAAGAATATAAACATGATAATGAATGATAAAGCAATATAAAGCATAATAAAAATAAAGGAGATAAAGGTGCGAGAAGGAAATTAAAATAATAGTATAGTAATAGTAATAATAATATACATAATATTGGTGTGGTGAACTTAATCATCCATAACCAAAAGAGTAACCAAGGTACTTAGTACCAAAAACCGAAAAGGCAACTGATTCCTCATAGTATCTTACACTATAGTGATTAATCAAGACGATTAGAACCAAATTCCATGAAGTTTGAAAGAAGATTATAAGACCAACACGAGGTCCGGTCCATTAAAGTGCAAGTATCCAATTGGATTTGTATTCCGAAATCGGGACACATTTAGGTCTATGTTAAGAAATCGCCGAGTAATTTACAAAGTAATTACCCTACAAATGAGGTCGACCAACACCAATTAAGGTGAACGATATTTGTGCTAATGCATGCGAGATAAACGATATGTAAATCGCCATCCGAACACCACATAAAAATAAAGATGAATACGAAATTGAGTTTCACTTATGGTATTCTTTCATCTTTAAGTTCAATCACTCATCTTGGTGGATTCAAGTATGAAAATATCTCACTAATGCAAAATACCTAAAGTGAATTAAATAATTCATTTAAAGGTAGATTTGTACTAATGAAGGTTAATCACTCTAATCTACACCCAAAGTCCATTGCAATTAAAGAGAAATCAGTCCCAAAAATGTCTCCCAAGGTAAAAATAAGAAGAGAGGGGAAGAGAAGGCAAAAAAGCCCCAAAACAAGTGAAAAAATTCGTTCCAGACCTGTGCAAATCGATTACACCAATGTGAAAATCAATTGCACAGGCAAAAAACAACCAAAAAATGTTTTAAAAAAGGCAGTGCAAATCGATTTGAACAAGATGCAAATCGATTGCACACAATTTAATTTTCAAAAATCAGCATTTTAATGGAAAAATTCATGCTCAATCATTCCTTCAAACACCTTATGACCATGGATTCAATTGACACTAATTTTCCACTAAATCAACAACAAATACCACCAATAAGAATACAATTGCAAGATTCAAAGATCAAGCAACAAAAATCAATCAAGATCTACATTTTTGGTGATGATGAATGGGTAATGATGGAGGAAGATGAATTACCAAGAACAAACTTCAAATTACTCCACTAGCAAGCTTGATCTACTAGAATTGAAGAAGAAAAATGAAAAGGATGAAGGTTTAGCTCAAAGTTAATCAAGAATTCAATGTGAATTCTTGATAACTTTCAAAAGAAGAAGAGCTTTAGTGAGTTTGTGGTTTGGGAAGATATTTTGCAAGAGATTTTTTGGCTATCAAAAGCTTGAAAAATGAATGAAATGAAGCCTCTATTTAAAGATTTTAGGTATGGGAATTTGGTGGAATGAAGCTTGCTTTGGAAATTCAAAATTAGGATTGGAAATACAAATATGGAGGGAATTATAAAAAGAGTGGTGATTAGTGAGTGTTTATAGTATGAAATGATTAAAATGATGTAAGGAATTAAAAGTGAAGGGATCTAGAATATTCTCAAATGATAAAATTGGTGCCAAATGCTTTAAAATTTGAAAAATGTTGATTTTGGCCAAATTCGCACTCATGCAATCGATTTGCACATTGGTGCAATCAATTACACCACTAAAAATTGCACTTTCTAGGCAAAAACAACTTGGTGCAATCGATTTCACAGTGCAAAATTTCAATTTCTGGGCAAAAAAATAGCTTGCAATCAATTTGCACATTGGTGCAATCGAATGCACAATGCAAAATTTTGAAAAATTACCCTGTGACTGGACTGTATTGGCTCTGAGCTCGATTCTTTTTGCGTGTCGAAGAAGGCATGAAAATAAACACATAAAACTTGGAATTCCTTGAATAAATCAATTAAAACTTGGAAAATCCTTGATTAAGTAAATTTGAATTGTTTGCGGATCAACTTTGACTTTTTATCTATGAAATTCATCTGAGTTGTGGGACTATTATGTTTGGCATTTTCACCTGCTTTTTCCCTGAAAATGTTAATAAAAGAAAACGAAATATTTTTGGATTTTAATTAATGGTTTATAAACATAAACAAATAAAATAAAATAAAAGCAATGGGGATCCCCTGTGAGGCATAAACCTACACCCGAAAAGAACCGAGAAACCAGTGCGATCTTCTTTGTATTGCAAGATGCAGATGAGATGTGAAGAAATCTTAGGGCAAAATTTAGGGTGTTACAATTGCCCCTATTTAAGTTTCTTCAATTTGGAGATATGAATATTGACATCTTCGTCTCTATAAGATGGGAGATACTTAAATATAGAAAGCCTAATTTTTGTCCTAAGAAACTGTGATATGATATGAAGATGATATGATATGCAAACCAAAGATCTCTGTGGGGAGAATACGACCACCAGAGGCAAATAAAAGCTTGGGGACACAGAATAAAATCTCGTCATGGAAAAGAAACAAACAACAAGAAAGTTTACCAGGAAAATAAATCACTGGATAATTGACTCAACTCGGAAAAAAAAAGATTATGAGACATAATCAAGATAAAGTTCAACAGGGAAGAGTAAAAATCTTCCAGGGAAATATCTACCAAACAAAGTATTCAAGTCCAATAAATGGAGGAATACTGAATTGGGAAAGAGTCATCAACTACTGGTGCATTTGGTAGGATAAAAGAATCAATTACCAGTGCAATTGGTAAGAAATAGGCTCAACTACCGATGTAATTGGTAGGAAGTGGGTTCAACTACTGGTGTAATTGGTAGGAAATAATATCAACTACCGGTGTAATTGGTAGGAAATAAGATCAACTATTGGTGTAATTGGTAGGATAAAGGTCAACTACCAGTGTAATTGGTAGGATAAAGGTCAATTACTAGTGTAATTGGTAAGATAAAGGTCAAAAGGGACCGAAGTTTAACCCAAGAACAATTTGGAGAGAAACTACCATATAAGACTCATCCCGAGGAGGAAATATCTCAACTGGGGAAAGTTCCATCCAGATAATTAGCTGGGAGGAAACTGAATCCAAATCATCCACGAGGAACAAACTCAGTGGGGAATTTAGAAAGGATAAACACTTTTTGCTTAAAGGTCGACACTTTAAACTTGAGAGAAGACAACACACACTATGTGGGGGGAAAATCACACCAAAGAGCGGGAAACAATGATATATCAAAGAATGCAAGAATGCAATCATATGATGCCATGCACAAAAAGAATGCATGAATATGCGTATGAATATGTTGACAAAACAGACATAAGGATAAGAAATAGGTGATATAAACATCACAACAACCGGATACTCGACTAATCCCAAGGAAACAAAGCCAGGGAATCCTACTGGAAAATCAAATTGAAATCTTGCAGGGGAAAATCAAAAACCATCAAAGGAACAAAATCCTACTACAAGGCTCAACTCATGCTGAGGAAATATTGTTAGGGATTCAATCCACAAAGAAAATATTCAATAATCCATTAAGGATAACATCAAAAATTCCACTCTAAGAGGATAACATATTGGAGATACAACAACACAAAATCTTCCACTCTTTGGGGAAACAAGGTAAAGATCTACTAGTGATACAAATAAAGCAAAGCCTACTGGAATGTCAAACATTAACTCTGCATAGGGAGACTACAATATTGAGGAAAGGTAATAATCTGTCGGGGATAGGGAAATGCTTCCACAATCCTTGCTAAGGACAAAGATATTCTTGTTAAGCATCAAACTCTGCAGGGAATAACCATCATATCATTCCTACTCCGCTTGGGAAAGGGTGCAAGACTTGCAGAGGATTACATAGGAACCTGCTGGAAATCATCACATGCAGACCTACTGGGGATCTGATAGAGATACCTATAAAAATCAATCACATCAGGAAATTTTGAACTTTTTGACCCACATGTGGATACTAGAAGTTAACATCATAGCCAAGTTACAATTGTGAGGGATTTTCAATCAATAACTACCACCAGGTAAGAGAAAATCTCTAAACGGACTACTATATCCATACTTCTACTAGGGGATACAAACAACTCAAGCTGAGGAACATAAACTTGGTTGATGAATCCCTACATTACTTCTAAGGTAATCTGCTGAGGAAGATATCAAAACTCAGCTGGGGGATACTCGAGTGACAGGAGTATCACTCTCAACAACTCCACTAGGGAAGAAAAATTGGAACTCAAACTGGGAACAATCATACATTAACTAATTCCTACTCCTTCTGGCCGTTAGGGAGTAAATCATCTCTAATATCAAAATACCAGTACTATTCATGAATTTCTCATGGAAACAAATAGATTAAACCCAGCTCTGGGAGAGGCATGTTACACACATCAAGACTTTACCATCCTTAGAATTACTGTTGATATTTTTTCTTTATTCATATATCAAAAGGAAAAATGTTTTTATAATCTTCAAAAATTCAATTTATTAAATTTGTTTCAAAAATCATCATAAAAAATAAATGGAATGTTGTAAACAGAATAGTATAAAGAATTGCAAACAATTAGATAAAAGCTCAAATTCATTGATAGAATGGTAGTCAACAAAAGGCATGACTCCATGGATCATTACAAATTTTGAAAAATGGTAAATACATGGAAAAGGGCTACATTGAAACACAATGATCACTATTCTCCCTATCAACTTTGAAATCCATTGTGTCCGAAACTTTAGTCAAGGATGACTGAATAAGACTCTTTGATACGTAATTCTGTTGAGGAATAAAATCTAAAATCCTCAGTTGTTTCAAGTGATCCAGTCTGTCGATGCAGTTACTTGCCATGATCCCTAACTTTTTCCTAGATTTTCCTTTCGGGTTTTCAATCTACCAGGATAATTATTTTTGTTTATGTCTCTAATTATTGCCTGGACCGCCCTTTCGGGTTTTCAATCCATCAAGACTCTCTTTTTTGCCTAATCCTCCCTTTCGGGTTTTCAACTTAGTGAGTTGTTCTTTTATTTTTTTAGGAGAAGTATTTCTTGACTTCATCCGCATTCACATGACGAGTGATCTCCTCACCATCCATAGTTGTAAGAGTCAATGAACCTCCAGAGAAGGATTTCTTAACAACATATGGGCCATCATAGTTCGGAGTCCACTTGACCCGAGAATCTGTAATGAAAGACTGAATCGTTTTTGAGCACGAGGTCGCTTTCTCTAAATACACGAGGTTAGAACTTCTTGTCAAAAGCATTCCTCATTCTTTGCTGGTACAAACAACCATGACACAAAGTTGTTATTCTTTTTTCCTCAATCAAAATCAACTGATCAAATATACTATAACACCATTCAGCCTTAGCCAACATGGCTTTCATAAGAACTCTCATTGATGGGATCTCAACCTCGATAGGGAGCACTGCTTCTGTACTATAAACAAGTGAGAAAAGGGTTGCCCATGTTGAAGGGCAGAAAGATGTATGATACCCATGCAAAGCAAAACGGAGCATCTCATACCAGTCCTTATATGTCACAACCATCATCTGAATGATCTTCTTAATATTCTTATTCGCAGCTTCAACAACCCATTAATCTTTGGTCTACAGGGAGTAGAATTATGGTGTTGAATCTTGAATTCTTCATAAATCTCTTTCATTATCTTATTATTCAAGTTCGAACCATTATCAGTGATGATTCTATTCGGAACACCATATCTGCAGATAATATTATTCTTAATAAACCGAACCACAACTTGCTTGGTCACATTAGAAAACGATGCCGCTTCCACCCACTTGGTGAAGTAGTTAATAGCCACAAATGTTAAACGATGTCCATTCGAAGCCTTGGGTTCAATCATACCAATCATATCAATTCCCCACATAGAGAAAGGCCATGAGGACGAAATAACATTGAGATGAGTTGGTGGCACATGAATCTTATAAGAATACACTTGGCACTTATTTCACTTTTTCACATACTTCCAACAGTCAGATTCTATTGTCAGCCAATAGTAACCCGCTCTAAACATATTTTTAACCATTGCATGTCCATTGGCATGAGTACCAAAATATCCTTCATGAATTTATTTCGTTAACATGCCTGCTTCGTGTCTTTCCACGCATCTGAGCAAAACCATGTCAAAATTCCTCTTATAAAAACATTCCCATTCAGGAAGAAATTGCCTGCTGTAACACCCCAAAATTTGCCCTCATATTTATCACCGATTCCGAGTAGCTTATGCTTCCTTCCCGTGTCATCTATCATATTCATTCATACATTGCATAAAAAAATATAAATAAAATAATGCATGCATCATCGGTCGAGTCGTGGGGCATGTGATCAAGGGTTATTTGGCAATCATTGGGTCTAAGAAGGAAAATAGTCTCAGAACATATGACCAAGAACAAATATCCAAGATTTCCCACCAAAAAGAAGAAAATTTCAAATTTTGGTTGAAGTAACCGGTTACCTCATAGGTAGAACCGGTACTTCGTGCAAAATGTGAAAAATTCAAAAATCAGTTAGTGGCTTGTTCCATCACCTTACATTTCACTTTGCTTTGTAATTTTAACCCAATTCTAGAATCTTCTACCACCTTCCAAAGGAATATTCCAAGAATATGCCAAAGGAATATTCTAAGAATATGCCAATAGAATATTCTAGGAATATTCCCAACTAACTTTAACTAACCTTTAGCTTAGGTCCCAAGCCTAAGGCCCAAGCCTCATACCTAACCCAAACCTACCTCCAAACCTAAAACCTATATAATCATTTCTAACCAAACCTCACACACTAGATTTCATTTTCACCATTTTTCTACAACTTCTATCAATTCTCTCATTTCTCCATTTCAAAATCTCACACTAAAGCTTCCTCATCATCAAGATTCTTCAAGTTTTGCATTGAAACTTGAAGATTCGGAAGCTAAGCCTCCATCATCGCATCTATTGCACGGATTATCGAAGAAATTACTATGGTTTTTGTGTTTATTTCACCTTACGGAAGTTCTTTTCGAAGATTTCTCATCAACCGCAATTATTTTGCGTATTTGTAGATAGAAGCTTTGGATCTCCGGTTTTCTCTTCTTCGGCGCATCGTTTCGACATTGCAATAATTGCCAAAGCAAGCCTCTGCTTTATAGGTTGGTGAATTCGTAATCACTTCTCGTTTTAACTTATTCCTCTTCATCTCGCCTCGCGCATTCTTCGCGTTTTCTCATTTTTTATACTTTGATTGGTTTGATCATAGAAGTTAGAATCGTGATGTAATTGTGGTTTTAATTGGTGTTAGATTAATGCATTTAGGTGTAATTTTCGTGCTTAATTGATAGGTATTAGGATAGAGCTTATTTGAATAAGTTAATACTGGTTTTTACATGAAAATGCAGAAATTTTTGGTTCTGGTCTCAGAGTAATCGGTTACCTGTGTTAAATTTTGCAGAAATCCCAGTTTTTGAACTGGTAACCAGTTACTGCATAGGTAGTTACTAGTTACCACTGAACCAGAATAAAAAATTCTTGCTTTTTCTTGCATCTTTGTTATCCATTCCCCCTCCAATCATCTTGGATCTTTAGGATATGATTTTAGGGAACTTTTAGGAGTTGTTTAGGTGCAGGTGTGTATAGTTTCGACAACTTTTGACGCGTATTTTATTCGGTTCCGATTTTTTGCATAATAGTTGAATTTTGGTTCATAACATGTTGTGATTGTTGTTTTTATGATTAAGCATCATTGTTAGCATGTTGATGAGTGTTTATAATTTTGTTTTGCATCGTATTTGCGATCCATGCATGTTTAGGTAGTTTGTACACATAATCGGAAGTGTTGCATATTGGTTGAAATTGCACAATTCACTCATTTGCATTCATTGTTGATTGCTTAGTTGTTACATTCTATTGTTGATGTTCATTCCAGATTGTGGAGCATTAAAATGTATATTCACTCCATTTCATTGTTTGTATTAAAGTTCTATTTTTCATATATTTGCTTTTTTTTATGGAAAATGAATTAAAAAAAAGGTTAATTTGTTTTCATGTTCACATGATCATGATCATACTAACCATGTTGCATCCATCAATGATTATAGTATGTTACATATCCATGCATTATGAGTCATGCATTCACATCGAAAAATGATCAAAATCTGGCATGTTTTCACTGCTATGTTTTGAAGCAGAAGTTGTAAAATGTATGTTGCATTGTTGAGTTTTGACACTTTTTACACCTATTTTCATGTTGTTTGGTAGTTGTAATAGGCTGTTTGCATTATTAGTTGCATTTGGTAGCTGATTGTGTGTTAGAGAGTTGTAGTAGCTGCTGACTTTTTGTTTTGCTTAGCTTTTAGGCACCCTTAGGCTTAAGATTGAGTCTAGTTTAGGTCATAACTATGCTAGGACATGTTTGATATTTAATTACCTCTTTATTTTTATCATTTTGGATTAGTTTTACTAACCTTTGATTTGTAGGGGGTTATGGTAAGCCATATGTGTGGGAGGGTATCCCACATAGAACTTCTTCCTTATCTTTTTAAAGTTCCCATATGTGGTTGCGATAAGCATTTTATGCTTCTTCGATATTTCACTATCTTCATTCCCTTTAAGGTCTAACTTATCTTCAATCATTGAAATGAATTAGAGCTTCCTTTCTTTTTCTCTTTAGAATTAGAAAACCATACTAACCCTAGGATCTCCATTGAATACGACGACATAGGATGATTTTTAGTTTCCCCTAGGCTTTGTCCTTTTTTTTATTTGAGTCCCCTTTCTCATCTCAAAATAACTAAAAAACATTCAACAAAGGTTGAGCTTTCTCATGCGCCAGGAGACTTTGCTATGGGGTATTTGCACGCATTCCATCTCGGGATGAGGTGTATGATATCTATCATGATGAACAAGTCTTAGTATGAGAATGTTTCACAAAAACCAAAATCAAAAACACTTCTTCTAAAAGACAGTAAAGAAACAAACGTCTTTCCTGCGGGAATTCACTTCTCATCTCATTCACTCTAAATGCAAACTCGTTATAACTTGTCTCTTTGCAAGACAATATACGCACTAGTACCAGACGATTCTGAAACACCTGAACAAAATAAAAAACACTTCTTTTAAAGGACATCAAACAAATAACAAACGTCTTTCCTGCGGGAATTCTCTTCTCATCTCATTCACACTAAAACGCGAACTTGCTACAACTTGTCTCTTTGCAAGACGGTAACACACTCGTCGAGGCGAGCCTACAACACCTGAGCATAGGCAAAAGTAGTTCAATTCATAAAAAACAGAAACAAAGTTTCCGCCTTAGTTAGGAAAATTACGTCGACTCTGATTCTAATTTCCCATGAGATACGTAGGCAGTGGGGTAGGGCCCATTTGAGAACATTCTTAATTTTCCCTACATTTTTCCCATACCTTTTCATTCTCTTTTTCCAGTTCCCTCTCTCATTCCAGTTCCAGTAGAGGTTTTTATTCAGCAGCAGTTTTATTCCTTATCCTTTGAAACAGACTAACAAACGTGGATCCCGTCGAGTACAACGGACGATCTAGGGTGCTAATACCTTCCTCATTCATAACTGACTCCCTAACTCAGTTCTTTGGTTCGCAGGACCCCGTCCTTTCCTTTTCTCTTCGGTTTGTGCAACATTACTTTTCCCATTCATTCGGGATAAAAATGCATGGCTGGGGACTCTACCTTTTCTGTGCCACTTTCTCGTTTGTACTAGGCTTGTCATCATGGACTTCTTCAACTGCAAACATATGAGCTATTCATTAAAGATGCATCACACTAATCATGGGAACATCATTCCATTGGTGCACCTTTATCATAGAAGCTTTAGTTGCCAAAGTATCTTCCATCTTATTTTCATCACGAGGCACATAATGAAACTCAACTTTAGTGAAGAAAGTTGATATCCTCCTGTCATAATCTCTATACAGAATTAAGTGAGGTTTATGAGTTACCCACTTACCCTTGATCTGATTGATTACCAAGGCAAAATATCCATACAGATCAAGATGCTTAATCCTCAAATCAAAAGCTTCCTCAAGACTTATAATGCGGGCTTCGTACTCAGCTTCATTATTGGTACAAGGCAAAGTCAATATTGCAGAAAAAAGAATATGTGAATGTCACGGTGAGAATCAGATAATAAGCTATTAAGTTAACTTGTATCACAAAACATTTATATTCACCACCGAACTTTAATTTATCCAAGGGAAAGGAAAAAGATCGAGAAACCCTAATAAATATGTTGAGCTGAAAGACGAGGCTAAAAGCTAAGCAATCAGAGATCGAATGTACATGGGTTGGTTATACCCAGGGAAGATGCTAGCGTCCTAAGTATCCGTAGTACTCTATGCGAACCTCTTGTAATATCTATGTTTGTGCTTAATTGTCTGCTAACTGAATGGGATTTAAACTAAAAAAATGAAAAGGTAAGAAATGATGAAATGTGAGCACTTGCAGTTAGTAATCGTTAGACTCAGAAAGTCGTGATCAGTTTGGCGTTGTAATGATCTTTCTCGTGATGTGTTGAGATTGAGGTTGATGGAGTAGGTATGGAAATAATATCAAGGTAAAGTCACACAAAAAAGTTGGATTGATACTAGCATGATTAAGTGTATGATATTTCAATATCATAATCAGAACCGGAGCTCTGATTCCAATTGAAGGTGTGAGAAAATACAAGAAAGAATGGGGGTTTGAATGGTGTTTTCAAAAATTAATCTCTATAAAAATAAACACAACCAAATAAAAGAATAGTGAAGGAAATAAAGAATACAAGAATTTATCCTGATTCACTTCTCAACCACAAGCTACCTCCAATCCACCCTACCAAGGTGATTTTTCCTTCAACAAGGTCTTAATCCACTATAATCTCAACAGATTACAACTACACAGCAACTCTATGACTAACAACCACTAAGACCCGCAACCTTAATCTTCCTAAAGCTTCTGACCTACACTTAGGTCCTTTAGGGAATGCAAACACAGTCTGCTACAAGGTTTGTTTACAAAGAAGTGCTTCTACAATAAGCAGGTGTAAACACAAATTAAGAGCTTTTGAAGCTTGATACTACAAATGAGTTTTGAACGTTTGACCTTTGTGGTATTGTATATGATATTAAAATGTTCGTCACTCTACTTCTTTACTTGACAATCCTTTTATAGGTGCTTGAGAAATATATTCGTTGTGTCACTACTGTCACTCCTGGGATTTTCATCCTGGTACAAACACGAAAGTGGCGCATAAAGGGTAGAGTCGCCATCCAGACATTTTTATCCCGAATGAATGGAAAAGGTAATGTTGCACAAACCTAAGGAAGAAGGAAAGGACAAGGTCCTGCGAACCAAAGATCTGGGTTCGGGAGTCGGTTACGATATGGGAAGGTATTAGCACCCCAGACCATCTGCCGTACTCGACGGGATCCACACTTGCTTGTTTGTTTCAAAGGGTAAAAGAATATAACTACTGCTGAACAAATGAACTTCTAACTTGAATGGGAATGAGAAAGGAACTGGAAAATAACTGGAGAATGGAAAGAAATAGGGGAAAATGTAGGGAAAATAAAGAATGTGCTCGAACGGGCCCTACCCCACTGCCTACGTACCTCATCAGGATAATGAGGATCAGAGTCGACGTAGTTCACCTAACCAGGCGAGAACTTTGTTTGTGTTTTTTATGGCTTGAACTGCGTATGTCCATGCTCAAGTGTTGCAGGCTCGTCTGGTACGAGTGCGTTTACCGTCTTGCATGCGAGACAAGTCGTCGCAAGTTCACGCTATGAGTGAATGAAATGAGAAAATAAGTTCCCGCAGGAAAGTCGCTTATTGTTTGTTTTTTCCTTTTAAGAGTTTTGTATGAATTTGGCACAAGTAAGTGAATTCAAACTCTTTTCCATGGAATGTGTACTTGCTACTACATTCCAAGATGGAATAATAGAACAAGTACACCAAGTAAGGAGAATTTCTCCAAGAGTTGTTTCCTATGATTAGGGTTTAAGTTCACTAGCTTCTTGAACTTTATTAAGTGTTTTTGTTGCTTGTGAAGAAATGTCTTTTATGTTTTCTTTGTGAAACAACCCCTTGATGAGACTTTTACATCATGCTAGACAAGCTTACGCTATTCCAAGATGGAATGAATGCAAGTGCCCCATGGAATAAGACTATACACAAGGGATCCTTTCATGCATTTATTAAGTCTTTTTGGATTTTGTTTGAAGATGAGAAAGAAGACTCAAATCGAAAAAAGGGAAAAACTAAGGGGGACTAAGACACAACCCTTAGTTATTTATTAAAATAGTGGTCCTATGGTTAGTGAGGCTTTTCTAATCCTAAGGAGGAAGAGGAAAAGAGAGAGGAAAAAGGATGCAACTTACTTCCTAAGGAATATAAGTTGGTCCTAACAATGGGAAATCCTACCAATCACAAGCATGAAAATAAAAATAAATTAAATGCATAAAAGAAATGCATAAAAAATAAAAGGATAAGGTGTAAGGAAATATACCTTTCCCTCCCTACAAAACAAAGATTAGTGTGCATTTTATTAAAAATAATAAAGCAAACATACACTAATTAAATCCTAATGACTCTAGGACTCTATCTTAATTCTAGAAGAACTAAAAAATTCTAGGACAAAAAATACAGCACCTATTACAGCCCCCTAATACACAAACAGCTATGAAAACAATGCATATCACAAAGCAACTTTTTACAGCCAGCATGCAGCATGAAAAGGTAGGTGTAAAAAGTCAAATATAGCATGCAAGCATAACAAACAGCATGTATTTTACAACACCTAATGCAAAAACAGTTGTGAAATGAAAAATCCAGATTTGATTATTTTAATTTTTTAATGCACAAACTCAATGAAAAATGCACCAACTTCATCATGAACACGCATTTGAACATGGATTATCATACATAATTGAAATAACATGAACATTTTTGAAGTATTATGCAAGAATACATCACATGGTTGATTGGGCAACAAGTAATGCAAAATGTGGCACATGAACATGCATATGAACATGATAATCATTGATTATGAACATGAACATGATAGCTCAACAAGAATGCCAAAATCAATGCAAAATTCAGAATTGAATTGATGTAAATGATATGCTCAAGCATGCAACCAAATGCAACCAAATGCACATACATACATGATTATGTGAAATGCAACATATCTTGATACAATGAAATGCAAAATGATTTAATGCAATGTGAAATATGTTAAAACAAAATGCAACATGATTATTCACATGCCAAATAATGCCCAAACATAGCAACAAAATGCAAGAACTCAAGCTATTACACAAAGGAGCACAAAAATGCATAATATGCAACATGAACGGAAACGCGTCGAAACGATTCGAAATGGGGGAATGAGCTACTGGAAATAGACCAAAAAATTCCCTAAAATAAATACCTAAACATGTATGAACATTAGAGGCACTAGAAACAAGAACTAAGCTATCAAATAAGCCAAGATTCCAAAAATCAACAGCGTTAACCGGTTAACCAAATGGTTAACCGGTTAACGAACCTAAAACAACAATAATTTGTGGCTAAAACGCACGCGTTAACAGGTTAACCAAATGGTTAACCGGTTAACACTGATCCAGAATGTGAAAAAAGTTAAGAAATAAGTGCTTTTGGCCACAAACTCACTTCTAATGATCTCCAACATACCTAGGAACATGCTAACACTAATTTCTACTTAATTGGGGCTTATTTGCACATGCTAGATCCTATAACTATCTACACCTTAACTTCTAGTCCATTACAAATCATAAATCGCAAGAAACACATAACGGAAACGAAATCGATCACAAGCAAAACGAAAAGCAATTAAAGAACGCCAAAAGTGGCAAGATGAAGAGAATAACTTAAATAAGAAGTGATTTAGATCACCAACCTACGAAGCGGAGAAGTGATTAGGTGGATGTTGCAAGAATCAGAGTGTGATCAAAGAGAAAACCAAGAAAACTGTGAAACCGCAAAATAAATGCGTTCTTGATGCTTGAACCTTCGTGCACTTCCGATAAGCCGAAATCCTCACAAAAATCAGTAGCTTCTTCTTCCACAATCCACAAATCAATGGAGGTTGGAGGCTAAGCTTCAAGATCTTCAAGTTTCAATGTGAAACTTGAAGAGCTTCTTCAAAAAGCTTTGGTGAAAAAAAAGGGAAAATGGAGGAAAAGTGAGAGAGAAAAAATGATTGTGAGAGAATGAAAAATTTGGAAACTTGTGTGTGTACCCTTTGGTTTGGATGAAAAATGGATTAAATATGGTTTAGGTTTGGGGCCCCAAAATTAGGCTTGGGATCCAAAATTATGGTTTGGTAATGAGGTTAGGATTTAGCAATGAAGTTAGGTTAGGGTTGGAGAAGGAATATTCCTTGGAATATTCCTTGGAACACTCTAGAAGATGGTAGAACATGGTAGAAGTTTCCAAGGGAAATGGAGTGGAATTGAAATGGAAAAACAAGAGGGAAAGAATGAAAGGAAGTGTGGAAGGAAAGTGGAAGGAAAAGTGGAGGGAAATGTGAAATCAACCACTTTTCAAATGATTTTTCTTTTGATTTTTTATGATTGCCCCATCCTTTCTTGACCAAATTTGAACCATAGGACCATTGTAACCCTAATTTCATGATTTCGATCTTAAAAGTCAAGAGTTGACCCTTTTTACTTAGCTCGGTTGCTTTTTCCCTGATTCCTCGATTTTCAGTCATCTGGCCAGTCGAACCTCTTCTAAAATGAATTTGTGGACGAAATTAGAACCCTAGGCATTTGACATCATATATAATACAAAGGAATCCTCTTTGAATCATAACTTCATGTAAAAGCCCAGTAAAAGGGAAACACTAGTTTGGCCCTTTTCATCAAGAAAAGTTGCACTGCTTGCCTCCTTTGATCAAATCAAATTTTTCCATGGCTTGTGGATTCTAGTGAAGAATTGTGGGATGTTGTGAACCCTTTGCACAAGGTTGAGAAGCTTTACGGCCTTTTGATTGCCTTTGTAATGCCTTCAGTTGCTCCAATCATTGATCACATACACATGCCTCAGCTAAGCTACATATGATGCAATGTTTTTTTGATTATTTGTGAACTTATGTATGCAAGATGCTATGCAAAATGTTGGGGATATGAGAGGGAAAATTTTGAGGTATTACAACTACTAGCCTAAGGAATGTCGTTACTGAGGATGAAAAATAGTACACACAATCGTCCTTCTTGTACTATCAAATCAGGATAATGGAGTTGTGGAATTGGTAGTGGAACGAGGTGCCTTTGTACTTTTGTAAAATTCCCTCTTATTCGTTAAATCTTATCTTTTGATCTTCACCGGCATCAGGATGATAAATGTGTGAAGCATGGGAAAATTTAAATTAACTTTTCTTGACCGTTACTTCTTTTCTTAAGGACTTCAGAAGGCTTTTGGTTGATAGATGATTTGAAGTGTGAGTATATAGAATAGTAATAGTTGATCCTTTTCATCGGAACGTCATAGGCTTGTTGTTGAGAGATGTGTTGAAGCATGAGTTGATAAAGGATATCTATTGATCTTGATTCTTGTATTCAAAACATCAATGGCTTCCAATTGATAGTTGTATTGAAGAATGAGTTAAGATATGAATGATGGTTTTGTCAAAAATTCAAGTCTTCAGTCTTTAGAACTTTAGCACTTAATCTTCCAAACCCTTATTCTTCAGAACCTTAAGTATTTAAAGTCTTTCTGCACTTGGTCTTCAGATCATTCTGTCTTAAGAGCCTCAAGTCTTCAGAGTCTTCAGTACTTGGTCTTAAGAACATTGTATTATCAGATTCTTACTCATTCAGAGTCAGAATCCTAGAAAACATTGCAACATCAACATCAATTTTCTCAAGATCTTTCTGATGAGTAGTCACATTCAGTCTTGCTTCCAATTTGCGAATAAGCGGATATCATCTTATTAGAACCTGTTCCGGACTGCCCCAAATTACAGATTTGGGCCCAAATACTCTCTCACGCCCAATCAACCCATTAACCCGTTGACGTCCGCTCAACTTAAGCCGTACTCGACACCGGTGCCATCCGACCAACTGACAAGTCGAGCGAGGTAAATAGTGCCCCATCGACTAGCTCCTAACCACTAACGATTATTACGGAATCCGCGATCCACGCCCTACATTACAGACCAATGACCATCCCCTTGGACCAATATAAAAACCCTCTCATTTGAGAGGGTCAGGTATTCACATCTTGACCCAAAATCTCGTACTTTCTCACTCGTTGCTCGCTCTCCGAATTTAGCATCGGATGCCTTTGCAGGTACACCCCCTTTTTCTCCATCATCAACCGTGCTCATCCACGTTCGACGCCGGCCACATTGGATCTTGATCCCCATGTACGATCAGGTGGCGGCGTCTGTGGGAAACCAACTTCCCCGTTCTTCTTCATCAAAGAATCTCAAGAACCAAAGATTACTATCCAAAAAGATTCATGGCCGCTCACGACGTCCCGTGCGCAACCCTTACTTCTGATGGTGTCCTCATTACCCAGCGGGGCAGCAACCTAGTCACCCCCTCACATGAAGAAATTTTCCAAGATCACCAGGACGGAAAAACAGTTTCACCCTCTCCCGAGCGCGACCTCCCGCTCGAGAGCCAACCAGAGGCCATACCTTCCATGGTCGCGCCCGTCGGGTCAGACTTCGCCTTGCTGGTTGAAACGCTCAACCAAACCCACCTCCTGCTCCTAGAACACAGTGAAAAGATGGCATGTCTCGAAGAAACCGGTCGTCGATCATCTCGATCTCCTAAAAGGCACCGGGGACAGCGCAACGCATCTCCCCGAAGAAAAAAGGATAAAGGCAACCATGATGAATCTTCTAACATGAATTGAGATTGTCCACCTCCTCGTAGACGTCAATCCCCTGTGCTAACCAAGACTCGTCAAGGTCCGCAGGGTGATGGTCGACATTCTCCTCCCCAGAAAAGGCGACGATCCCGATCACCATCTCCAAGACGATAAAAAAAGAATAGGTCAAACTCTTCGTCCCCGCGACGAACAGAATACGTCGTTCAAGATCCCCTTCGATCACCTCCAATGACAACGACGATACCAGAGGTCTCCTCTCATATGAGATTATGGCTACCAAACTACCAAGAGGGCTCAAGAAACCCTCACCCCTAGGTTCGTATGACGGAACGACTGATCCCGACGAACATATTGAGAACATCAATGCCATGTTTGATTACAGGGGCGTCTGAGGAGCGATCAAATGTCGTCTCTTTCCGAAAACCTTAAGGAAAAGGGAGATGAGTTGGTACAAAAGTCTTGAGCCCAATCGATCACTTCCTGGAGACAACTTGGTCGAACTTTTTCCAGACATTTCACCACTTCCATGCGCCATCCCAAGACCGAGGCATCGCTCGAAGCCATTATCCAAGGCAAAGATGAGCCCCTCAGAACCTATATCGAGAGGTTCAACAAAGAAGTCATCCAAGTATCGACCACAGATGACATGAAAAAAAAATTGTTGGAGCATGGGCTCCGCCCGTCCACTGACTTTCACCGAGCAGTGGGCATCGAAACGCCCACCACTCTGGACGCTTTTCTCCTGAAGGCGCAAGCGTACATCCAGTACGAGGAGAAGAAAACGGCCAACTCCGTTCGTGATGCCAGGCGTAGAGAAGACGCTAACCCTTCCAAAGACAATGAGCCCTCGACATCTCGTCGGGGAGGTGACAAAAGAAAGGAAAACTGCCCCCGTGAACCGCGGGAGCAAAGAGGACCAGTAGGTCGTTTTCGCGAATATAATCCTCTTTCAGTGTCAAGCTAGAAAATATTGTCCGAATGCGCCAGAATTCCGGCAAGCGGGGGTTCGCTTTCCCAAGCAGCTTCCCGCCAAGCCGGGCACTGACAAAACCAAGTACTGCAGGTTTCACAAAAGCCACAGACACAATACTGAGGATTGCATTCATATGAAAGACGCAAACGAAATACTCATAAAAGACGCCCACCTCAAACATTTCAATAAATCCAAAGAAACCTCTAGGATGGAGGCGCGGGAGACCATAAAAGTCGAGGAAGCTGTGGTGGTGCCTGCAGACACCAATATGTGTCGCTCCCTAAGATTTGCATCCCGGTGCATACACGAACGGTCGGCGAAAAGAGAAAGTGAAAATGAATTGAATAGAGTCGCCAGCTAGGCATTTTTATCCCGAAAGAAAGGTAATGCTGCATAAACCTAGAAAAAGATGGATAAGACAATTGTGAACTAGAGAAACTGAGAAAGGGGGTTGGTTACAACCTGGGAAGGTATTAGCACCCAGATTGTCCGTCGTACTCGACGGGATCCACGCTTACAAGATTTTGTTTAAAAGGGGTAGGTGTATGTGCTATCTGTGTGCAAAAGCTAAGATTAAATGTACAAGTGTCAGTGTAAAAAGGTGAATTGCTCAGGAACTGAGGCTTAGAAAAGAATGATGAAAAAGGGGGAAGACACATAGACTTTTGTTCGATAAAAGTTAAGGCATTCCTATGTATCCTATCGTTTAATGAGGAAGTCAGAACACCGTAGTTCGACTCAAAGAGACAGAAAATAAATTGACCATGAACTGCTCACTTATCTATGCTCAAGTGTATAACTCGTCTGGCTCGAGTGCTAACTGTCTTGCATTAGACGGAAGAAGCGAGTTCTCGTTTTGGTGTTTTTTATAAGTTAATGAGCTTAAGCCTAAATAAAAGGCTTGCAAACTCATTATATCCTCCCTGATTAGGGATAATGAGCCTACTTAAGTATGAGATAAGCATCTCAACTTAATTGCCATGATGATGTAGGATTAAGATCATTAACCTACTTGGGATTAATTAGATATTTTTTGGGTTTTTGTTTTGTGTTAAGTAATGAGTTTAATCTCTAATCACAGATTAGTGAACTCATTACACCATCCTAATAGAAGGATAATAGATGAGAACACTTAAGCTGAGGAAGATACCTCAACTTAATCCATGGTTAGGGATTAAATTCATTAGATAACAAGCCTTTATTAAATGGATTTTAAATAAGGGATGAGATTAAGAAGTGTATTTTATAGTTTTGTATGATAACTGGAGGGGGACCTGTCCATTAAACACTAGCGTTAGTCCCTCTTAACCATAAGGAAGAGTTAGAATCCTAATGTAAGGCCCAAGTTACAAGATGAAATCTTGGTGATTATTAAGGTGATTTGATTTAGAGATTTAAACAAATTAAAGGTTTAACACTTAGGATTAAAGTTATAAACTCCATCCTAAGAGAAGAATGCAGGCATAACCCTAATTCCAAAGTCCTAAAACCTTAAGAGTTTAGTCTCGGATTATTGAGATGAGAAGAGAGACTCAAGGAGACTCAAAGGTAAAAGTATAAGGGGGACTAAACACAACCCTAAAAGTTATCATGATTGGATATCTTATGGTTTGTTAGGCTTAGGAGAAAAGGTCTTCAAGGAAGCCACCAATGGAAGAAGCAGATGAAAGGAGGAGGAAGCAGAAGAATAAGTTACTTACTTCCTAAGAAGATAAGTAACTTAAAGGAAGAATGTGATAAATATGGAACATAAGTGAATTAGATTCACTTCAAAGACATATAAAATGAATATGGATGAGATAAGAAGAAGTGAGAAGTGAAGGAAAATCCACCTCCCACAATAACTTACCAAAAGCTCCTGAAAAGTTAGTATGAATGCATAAGACATAAAGCATAAAGAAATGAATTGAAATGAGGTGAAATGACCAAAGTCAGAGGTGATTATGCAATTCAAATGGCATATGAGATGATGCAATGTCATATAATGTGCATATGAATGATTATACAGAGATGGGATGTCATGAAAGCATGCTTGGAAGCTTGAAAACACATGGATGTTTATGAAATGAAATGAATGCAACATATGGCAAATGGATGAAGAAAATATTCAGCAAGGTTCTAACATGTCCTAAGATGTTTAAGATGACATATGAATGCTTGAAATGTCATGGCAAGTTCACATGATCATGAATATGCAAGGTGAATGCAAATGAACATGAGAAATTAGGGTTACATGGATATGTGAGATTAAAATGAACAAAACAGAAGCCTACAACATGATAAAATTTGAAACCAAGCTCAAACAAACCCTAATCTCATATTAGGTCACACCCCAAAGGAGAAGGTCAGAAGCTAATCCTATTGAAAGTTATGATTTTCCTAAGTTTGCTAGGGTTTTTGGATGATTCAAAAGGAAAAATTCAATTCAATTTTAAAATGCAAGGTAAATTCAAGAGGAAAATAACCTAGAAACTACATGCAATATGTGAAACAATGCAAAAAGAATCAAGTTCAAACTCTTCTTGGTTAGGCAGAAATGATTTTTCAAAGATAGGGTTAAAAATTGTGATTTTAAAGAACCCTAATTCAAAGAAAATTGTGAAATTATGATCAAACCTAAAACGAAATTTCTATGAAGAGTTTGAAAATGTTTCTAAATGTATTAGAATGGTTCATGATTTTTTTGGTAATTTTTAGAAACCTAAATGCATTTTTAATTAATTAAAATACTTTAATTAATTAAAAATAACATTTAAATATTTTAAAAATAATTTTTATAAGCAAAAAATAAAATAAAATTCTTTTTCAGGTTTAAAAAAATATTTAAAGCAGAAATGCAAAGTTTCATGTTTTTTGAAAGTGTTTTGATATTTTAAATAAATTATGCAAAAGAAATGAAAATAAAATTAAATAAAATGAATTAAAATGCAAGTCAGCGCATCCAATGGCTGAGATTTGAATAAAAATGGTGGGAATTGACTTGGCGAGTTATCCAATGGTCCACATTCAAACTGGCTTAATTGATTTTAATTAATTTAATTAATCAGAATTAACTTAAGTGAACTAATCCTGGCCATTCGCTCACTAATTAAAACAAGATCTAAGGGCCCATAGCGCATATGGCAGCTGTAAACACCCCAAATTTGCCCTCACTAAGTTCACACCATGGCTTGTGATCTTTCTCATTTGCATTTGTTCAATCATAACATATCATGAAGCATCTTTGCTTCACTACATTGTTTCAAGTTCATCTGCATTTAGGGTTTGTGATTTGAGCCATCTGAGCCACTCCAAAGGTCTTCAATCATCTCAAGAGGGCCCATGTATGTTCAATCATCATATTTTATCCTCCCAAGATCAAGGGAGTCAAAAAATCACAAGAACTGGCAAAGCATGGAAGCTGAGCTAGGATTTAACTACACAGATGACCTAAAATTAGGGTTTTGGTTTCAGAGGCCATAACTCCAAATTTTTTGGTCATTCTTGTTTCTATTGGTCTCAATATGTTATAAAGATCATACATACCAAGTTTGATGAAGAAATTCATTGTGGAAGTCATCTGATCACTGGGTAACTTCCTGAGCTAGTCAGAGCAAAATCAGGGCATCTGAGGCCCCCATCAATAGACCCAAAGTATATTTTTCATCAAATTGAAGTTATATGGTCTTTATTTGATCATTGAAGTGCTTAGAAGTTCACAAATTTGAAGAAAAGTGAGCTAAATCAAAAGTTGCCAAATATGGAAATGGCTTGTAATGTAAACTTTTCATTTTGGGAAAGTTTTTCAACCTCCTCTTTCTCAACCAAAAATGCTTCAAATGAAAAATTGTTGGTCATGAAAGTTGTATATTGGATCATTCCCTTTTCAAAAAGTACAAGAACAAGATCTAATTCATTTTGGAACTCAAGTTATGGATTTCCAAAGTTGGCAAAAATCACATAATTTCATGTTTCATGCCAAAGAGGGATTTTTGCAAATTCAAGTTCTAAACATTTTCAAGACCTCTAAATGACTTCTTTGCATCATTACAACATATTGTAACTTATCAAAATCAGAATTGCCCAAGAATTCACAAGGTTCATGCCTTGGATCACAAGCTTCCATGAACCATTTTCCATAAAATTCAAAAAAAGAGGATTTCTTGCAAGAATGATCTCCAAGGGTTGGTATGACTTCTAATTGGTCTCAAAGCATCATACAAACATTATGCAATGCCTTAAACTCAGAATTGGCCCAAGAATCTCACATTTTCATGACTTGCACATCAACAAATCTAAAAGGGGCCAAAACTTCATGAATTTGCAAAATGGTACAAAACCTCTCATCCACTTGCCACAGCTCATCAAATCTGATTCACAAGCATTCCTTGATCTCAGCTGAACCAGGACATGCCCAAATCCCAGCCTGCCACTTGCCCATACCTCAAGTACAACCAACCTTGACTTTTTGCATTTTCACCCATACCAATCAGCATAGCCCACACCAACTATTCTGACCTATCAAAGCTTCACATACATGCCTTATGTAACTCATTTCACACAAGAACCAAGCCTGAATCCTCAGCATTGCTCTAGTTCACAAAAATCCCCTCTCTTGCATTTTCCTTCGAAACACTCAGCACAAACATCAAACCTCAAATCTTTTTCCACCAATCATCTCTACACATCATAGGGAACAAAAACCACCCTTCACTTTTCCTAGAAAGTCACCATACACAAAATACGATTTTCCACCTGTAAACACCCCAAATTTTCCCTCACCCATTCACACCATGGCTTTTGATCCTTTCATATGCATAGGTTCAATCATAGCATCTCATATTGCATTTGTGATTCATTGCATTGGTTCAAAGTCATCTGCACATAGTGTTTGTGATCTGAGCAATCCAAGAGCTTCTTGAGCCACTCCAAAGGTCATCAATCACTTCAAAGGGATCCACGTATGTTCAAGCATCATATTATATCCCCTCAGGGTCAAGAATGTCAAAAAAATCACAAGAACTGGGAATGGCATGGAAGCAGAGCCAGGTTTGACTGCACAGATGACCTAGAATTAGGGTTTTGGTTTCAAAGGCCATAAATCCAAATTTTTTGGTCATTATTGTTTCTATTGGTCTCTATATGTTATAAGGAGCATGCATATCAATTTTCATGAAGAAATTCAATGGGGAAGTCATCTGATCAAGAGTTGACTTTTTGAGCAAGTCAGTGCAAAATCAGGGCATCTGAGGCCCCCAATGACCCAACCAAAGGGTGTTCTTCATCATTTTGATTGTGTATGATCTTTATTTGATCATAGAAGATGTTGGAAGTTCACAAATTAGAAGAATTTCAAGCCATTTGCAAAGTTGACTTTTTGGGAAAGTTGACTTATAATGAAAATTGTCATTTTGGGAAACTTTTTCAACCCTTGCTTTTTGATTCAAAAATGCTTCAAATGAGAAAACTTTGGTCATGAAAGTTGTAGAATGGATCATTCCCTTTTCAAAAAGTACAAGAACATGACCTAATTCATTTTGGATCAAAAGTTATGGCTTGTCAAAGTTGGGAAAAATCACATAATTTCAAGTTATGCACCAAAGAGGGAAACTTGCAAATTCTTGTACTAAGGCAATTTGTGACTTCTAATTGATGTCTAACCTTTACACAAACATCATACATGACTTAACTTCAGATTGGCCCAAGAATTTCTTAAGTTCCATGCCTTAAACTTCAAGAATTACAAAAGGGACCAAAGTTGTGACAATTTGCAAAAGGGATCAAAACTTCTCATCCACTTGCCTCAGTTCATAAAATCTGATCCAAAAGCATTCCTTGATTCTTGCTGAACACAACCATGCTCCTATCCTAGCCTGCCACTTTCCCATACCTCTAAGTACAACTTGCTTGACTTTTTGCAACTTGAAGCCATACCAATCCCACAGTGACACAACCACTCTCTGCCCAATCCAGACTTTACAAACACATCCCAAGGCTTCATTCTCATAAGACACACAAGCCTGAAAGCTCCAAGAGGACAGCATTCTCACTTTTCACCCCATATGCAAAACCATTCGAAACTGACTCCACAAGCATCCAACACACAAACAAACTTCACCATTGATCTCAGCATGATCCATTGATCATAAACCAACCATTAAAACAGCCTGAAAGCCACTGAAACCAAAACACGATCACCATCCCCCCTTGAACAGAACTTCTGCCATCTCTCAAATCAGCCATCAACAAGAGTTGTGAAGCATTCCATTGAGCTCAGGGGGACCAGAGGAGTCAGTTTGCATAAGAGAAAGGTTCAGAAAGCTCTTGTTCGAAGGACTCCAGTTCAGGTATCCATCAAGAACAAATTTTCCAGAACTTCATTTACTTGTTATAAATTGATTCTACATGTTATCCTGATCATCATGATGTGTTTAAAAATGAAAATGGTGGAGTATTGAGTATGTATGAGCTGTCTGAAACTTTCTGCCCTAAATATGTCTTGCTTCGATTTGCATGATTGATGAATGAAAAATGGTTTTTGTTTGGGGGTTTTGATTCAGTGTTGAATGGGGTTTGATTCTGGGCAGTTAGGTTTCATTTTCATGGAGTTTTGAGGGAGTTTGCAACTTTCAGGTGAGGGTCTGGCCGGAGAAGACGACCGGAAGTCTTCTCCGGCCACCTGAAGTTAATTAGGGTTAATCTGTGTCATTAATGAAATTTGAATTGTGACCCTTGGATGCGTTGACCCGCGCGCGTTTGGATGCTCAGGATTTCACCATTTTGCCCTAATCCTCATTTGACTTATTTAATTCAGTTTAATTAATTTTAATTAGAAATTAGTCCAATTTGAATTTCAGCCACTGGATGACGCGCGCAGTCAACTCCCGCGCGTCCAGTTTGAATGCTGGACCTTGATTCTGATTACTTCTCATTTTATTCATATTTATTTTCATTTTATTTCATTTGTTTTGTTCATTTATTTAAAAATAGTAAAAATCATTGGAAAATTATGAAAATTTTTATTGAACCTTTTATTAATTTTCAGAAACCAAAAACATTTTTATTTTTATTTTTTGCATTAAAAATATTTTTAAATCATTTAAAAGATTATTTTTAATTAATTAATGAGAATTAATTAATTAAAAATACTTTTAGGTATTTAAAAATCACAAAAAATTCATGAAACATTTAAAAATCATTTAGAAACATTGTCCAACTCTCAAACCAAATTTCGTTTTTGATCTTGATGTCTTTTGACAATTTTCCATGGAATTAATTTCATTTCAAAGCATTATTTTGATCCAATCTTCAAAAATTCATTTCTGCCTAGTCTTTAAGAGTTGGACAATGATTCTTTTTGCATTTCATCTTGTATAGCATGTGGTTTATAAGATTAAATTGGCATAAATTGATCTTGCATTTCCTTTTTGTTTGGCATTTTTTCTTGACAAGGTACCTTAAAACCCTAGAAATCTTAGGAAATTCATAACCCTCATTAGGTTAAGAGTTGGATCCTCTCCTTTGGGCAGTGAGTTTGTATAGGTTTAGGGTTCCTTTGATTGCATTTTCAATTTTTTATCATGATGTTTGCTTCTGGTTTTGATTTTTGTTTTGTGCATTGATCATAAACTCTAATTTGGGCTTTCATTTGCATCCATCTTCCATTTGTTTGCATACTATGACTTGCCATGACATTTTGTGCATCCATTTGATTCATAATACATCTTAGGACATCTTAGAATCATGTTTGATCATTTCATCTTCCATTTGCCATGTTTTATGTCATTTTCATTTCATAACTTTTCATGTATGTTCATGGTTCTAAGAATGCTTCATTTGCATCCATATGTTTATATAATCATTCTCATGCCTTGTTTCATGTTTACATCATCCCATAGCATCATTAGCATCATACATATGCTTCTGGTTTTGGTTTGTATCATGTCATTGCATCTCATCTGCATTGCATTTCATTCCTTTCACTAACTTTTCAGGTGGTAAGTTACTTTGAGAAGTGAATCTGCCTTCACTTCTCATAATCTCTTTTCATCTCTCTTATGCATCATTGCTGCATTTTGTCTTGTGCTTGAGATTGAGCTTGCTCATTATTGTTCTTCTTACTTTCTTTCTTCAAGTGACTTGTCTTCTTAAATGAAGCAAGTTACTTTGCTTCTCTTTGCTCCTTTCATCTGCTTCCTGGTGGTTCCTCTGAAGATTTCTTTCTTAAGCTTCACCAACCCTAGGATCTCCAAGCATGACAATAATTAGGGTTTTGATTAGTCCCCCACTTAGCTTTTTCCTTTATGTCTCTTTTGAGTCTTCTCTTCTCATCTCATAATCAGGGACTAAACCCTAAAGGCTTTAAGGCTTTGTGATTAAGCTTATGCCTGCATCCTTCTATTAGGATGGAGTGTATAACTTTAATCCTAAGTGTTAAACCCTTAATGTGTTTAAATCCTTTAATCAATTCACTTAATAATCATCAAGACGTCAAGCTTGTAACTCGGGCCTTGCATTAGGGTTCTAATTCTTCCTTAATTGGTTAAGAAGGACTAACCCTAGTGTTAATGGACAAGTCCCCCTCAAGTTGTCTTACAAATCATAAAACTCATTTCTTAATCATATAATTATTTAAAATCCACTTAATAAAGGCTTTGTTTTGTCATGAGGTTAATCCCTAATCATGGATTAAGTTGAGGAGCTTTCCTCAGCTTAAACACTCTCATCTATTATCCTTCTATTAGGATGGTGTAATGAGTCTGTTTAATCCCTGATTATGGTTTAATCTCATTACTTAACACTAAACAAAAACCACAAAAACATCTAAATAATCACAAGTAAGTTAATGATCTTAATCCTACATCAAAGGTGTTTAAGTGTGAGAAGCTGACTTCACACTTAAGGTATCCTCATTACCCCTAATCAGAGGGAAGATGTGATGAGTTTACTAACCCCTTGGTTTAGGCTTAAACTCATTAACTTATGACATACTCCAAAAAGCAATAAAAGACTGAAAAATGCAAAAACAAACAATAATCGTTTCCTCCGGGATTCTTTTCTCATCTCATTCACTCATAAACGAGAACTTGCTTCTTCCGTCTAATGCAAGACAGTTAGCACCTGAGCCAGACAGGTCATACACTTGAGCATAGACAAGCAAGCATTTCACCAGTCAATTTATCTTTCAGTCTCTTTGGGTCGAACTACGGTGTTCTGACTTCCTCATTGCACGAGAGGATACGTAGGCATAACTTAACAGTTATCGAACAAAAGTCTCTGTATATTCCCCCTCCTTCCAGCATTACTCTTTAAGCCTCATAGTCTTGAGCATTATACTCTTGTTCTTACACTGACACTGTACATACAACACTGCACTTCTCTTACACTGACACCTGTACACCCTTTTCCAGCTCTTTTATACACAGATAGCACTGACACTACCCCTTTAAAACACAAATCTTTTAAGCGTGGATCCCGTCGAGTACGGCTGACAATCTGGGTGCTAATACCTTCCCAGGTTGTAACCAACCCCCTTTCTCAGTCTCTCTGATTCGCAACCGTCTTATCCATATCTTTCTAGGTCTATGCAACATTACCTTTCCTTCGGGATAAAAATGCCTAGCTGGCGACTCTTTCTTTCTCTTGAGTTCACTCCTGTGTGTTCTCATCCCTCTTTCGCGGACCGTTCGCGTCTGTACCCCATTTGACTTGGCCTCATTTGGTGGGAGCGACACCACCCCCCTAAACTGAACTTCAAAAAGAGGACACATACACTTCAGCAAAGCACCAAAGAAGCTCAAGGGTGATTAGAGGAGAGTGTTTGCATCAAGAAGAAGGCCCATGCAGCTCCATTGGCAAAGCTTCATCTCAGGTATCTTCTTGAAACATTTTTCCAGAAATCATTTCTTTATTTATGAGATGATAGAGTTTGCTCTCCTAATCACAATGAAGATTTATTTTTGAAGAATGGTTGAGAATTGACTGTGTATGCATGTTCTGAAATTTTGTCCATTTTTATGTTTTTGTTCGAATCATGATTATGGTGCAAAATAAATGAATTATGTTGCTGGATTCTTGTTTTATGGGGTTTGGGGATCATTTCTGGAGGTTTGGGGAGTTTATCATGACCTGGGGAGTGATTTGAGGATTTTCAGGGGAGAGGTTGGCCGGAGAAGATGACCGGAGGTCTTCTCCGGCCACCTGAGAGTGATTAAATGCTAATTAGGGTTAGGGTTTCATGTTTAAATCTGGGCCCTTAGATGTGTCTTTCCCGCGTGAGATGGAGGGTGGAGATTAATTCACTTAAGTTTAATCTGGATTAATGAATTAATTAATTAGGATTATTAGAGTTTGAATTTGGGCCGTAGGATAGCGCGCCAGTCAACAGATTCAAACCCAGAATCAATCCTGTCTCTCCATTTTGCATACTTTCCATTTATTTAATTTTATTTCACATTTTTTCTTATTTATTTTGTACGAATTTTTAAAAATAGTAAAAACCATCAAAAAATTCTGAAATTTTTTATCAAACATTTTATTAATTTTCAGAAACCAAAAATATTTTTATTTTTATTTTTTGAATTAAAAAAGTATTTTTAAATCATTTAAATGTTTTATTTAATTAATTAATGAAAATTAATTAATTAAAAATACATTTAAGTAATTAAAAATCACCAAAAAAATCAGAGAACATTTTTGGACATTTAGAAACATTTACAAACTCACCATACAAATTTCTTTTTGGTTTTGATCATGCTTTGACATTTTTCATTGAATTAGGGTTCTCAAAATTGTTCATTTATAACCCTAACTTCAAAAATTCATAACTTTTAAACCAAGTTGAGTTTTTGAATGATTCTTTTTGCATTGTTCTATGTAGGTCTCCTAGTTTCTAAAAACATTTTTGTTTCATTTTTATCTTTCATTTTCAATTTGTTTGACATTTTGCATTGAAAATCACCCTTCAAACCCTAGAAACTTAGGAAATTCATAACTCCTTTTAGGTTTAGCTTATAACATCCCCCTTTGGATGGTAACCTAGTATAAGTTTAGGGTTCCTTTAAGTGGATTTTCAATTTTTTATCTTATGATTTGCTTCTTTTTTTGAGTTTTGCATCTCACATTGCATGAAAACCCTAATTTTTAATCTTCACTTGCATTCATCTTGTATATGCTTGCATTCATGAACTTGCCATGACATTTTATGCATTCTGTAAACACCCCAAATTTGCCCTCACCCATTCACACCATGGCTTGTGATCATCTCATATGCATAAACACAATCATATCATCTCATATCTCATTTTTGATTCACTGCATAGATTCTAAGTCATCTGCACCTAGGGTTTGTGATCTGAGCAATCCAAGAGCATCTGGAGCCACCCCAAAGGTCAACAATCACTTCAAAGGGATCCATGTGTGTTCTTATATCATATTACATCCTCTCAAAGTCAAGATTTCAAAAGAATCACAAGAACTGGGATTGGTGTGGATGCAGAGCCAAGTTTGACTGCACAGTTGACCTAAAATTAGGGTTTTGGTTTCAGAGGCCATAACTCCAATTTTTTTGGTCATTCTTGTTTCAATTGGTCTCTATATGGTATAGGGAGTATGCATATCAATTTTCATGAAGAAATTCCATGGGGAGGTCATCTGATCAAGGGTTGACTTTCTGGACAAGTTAATGCAAAATCAGGGCATCTGAGGCCCCCAATGACCCAACCAATGGGTGATCTTCATCATTTTGAGTGTATATGGTCTTTATTTGATCATGGAAGAAGGTTGAAGTTCACAAAAATCAAGAATTTGGAGTTTTTGCAAATGTTGACTTTTTGGGCATAGTTGACTTTTCAAGAATGCTTCATTTTAGGTCATTTTTCAAGCCTTGATTCTTGATTCAAAAATGCTTCAAATGAAAAAACTTTGGTCATGAAAGTTGTAGAATACATCTTTCCCTTTTCAAAAAGTACAAGAACATGATCAAATTCTTCTTGGATCAAAAGTTATGGTGTGACAAAGTTGGCTAAAATCATTGATTTTCAAGACATGCCTCAAATGTGAATTTTGCAAAATCATGAACCAAAGCTTTTTGTAACTTCTAGTTGACATCAAACCATGACACAAACATTCCATGAGCTCTAAAAATCAGAATTGGACCAAAGTTTCTCATGTCCATGGTTTGTGTAACAAGACTTTTTTCATGAAGTGCCAAAGGTAACCAAGTTGCAAAACCATCATGATGCTTCTCACCACTTGCTGCATTGGCCTTTGAACCATTCTAGCCTTCCATACACACCATGCTGCGCCAGCCCTAGCCCTTGTACCAAGCTAGAACCAAGCCATACCTCTCTTACACAAAAAGTGGACTTTTGGCAAAAGCAAACATCCCAATCACCACAGGCCATGTCACATCCTCTGGCCACTTGCAATTGTTTATAGTTTCCATCTGCTAGAAAAACACATCAAGAAGCAAGGCTGAAAGAGATCACAACATCACATACACAAAACTCTCCATTTTTGCAAAACTCTTCGAATCTGCCTGCACAACTCACAAACACTAAAACAAATTCCTCTAATCATCTCACCTTGCCTCATTGAGTAGAAACCACCAAGAGTCAGGCCTGATTTGAGCAAGAACACCCCATCACCATTTTTCATCTCAACCTGCATTTCTCTTCGAATCACCTCCCACAGTCATCAAATATCCAAACTTCTTTCACCAACAGATCAAGCACATCAAAAGGAGTCAAAACCACCCTTCACATTGACCTGAAACAACCTATACACAAACTGCATTTTCTGCTACACAAGAAATGGATTGCTCAAGGCAGCTTGTCTAAGCTCATTTTAAACCTTCTATTAGCATCAGGGGAGTCAAGGGAGTCCATTTGCGCGCAAAGGAAGCTCTGGAAGCTCAGTTTTGAAGCTTTCCAGCTCAGGTATGAACATGAACACTTTCTCCCAAAGCTTGCATTTTAAGTTATAATATGATTGCTCATGTCTTGCTGATCATGGGGATGGTTTCAGAATCAAAAATAAGTGAAAAATGAGTTTGTATGATCCCTCTGAAATTTTGCCCGTGGATTTTGTTTTCTTCGATTCATTTGATTCATGGTGTTTAAATGATGTTTGAGCATAGATTCGTGTCCTAGGATGTTAGAGAATCACTTAGGTGTGTTTAATTTGTGGAATAGATGCTTGAATCATGTTCTAGGGTTTGGATACCACCGGAGAAGATGACCGGAGCTTCTCTCCGGTCACCTGAATCTGTTTTGCCCTAATCTCAGGTCATTAAGGAGATTTGAATCTTGGGCGTCAGATGGTTTGAAAATGTTGACTTCCCGCGTGGATAGAGGGCCCAGATCACTTTGATTAGCCCTAATTCAATTAATTAGATTAATTAATTCACAATTAGGTTAATTAACTCAGAATGAACCACAGCCGTCCAGATGCGCGCTGGTCAATGCTTTTAAATCCAGACTCAATCTTAGCCATTCCTTCTGTTTACTTTCCATTTATTTTAATTTCATTTCATTTCTTTTTATTTTATTTGCATAATTTATTAAAAATAGTAAAAAATGTTTAAAAATTATGAAACTTTTTCTCATGAGTTTTATTAATTTTTAAGACACAAAAATATTTTCATTTTTATTTTTATCATTAAAAAAGCATTTTTAAATATTTAAAAGATTATTTTTAATTGATTAATGGGAATTAATTTATTAAAAATACTTTTAGGTATTTAAAAATCACCAAAAAATTCATGAAATGTTCTAAGACATTTAGAAACATTGTCCAACCTTCAAACCAAATTTCTTTTTGGATCTTGATGCATTTTGAGAATTTTTCTTTGAATTAAAATCATTTTTGTGCATTATTTTGATCCATAGTTCAAAAAATCATTTCTGCCTATTCATGAGGAGTTGGACATTGATTCTTCTTGCATTGCATTGTGTTTAGCATGTAGTTTTTGAGATTAAATGGTTTTGATTTGATTCCTCATTTTCAATTTGTTTGGCATTTCTTTTGTTTAGGAACCCTAAAAACCCTAATAACTTGTAAAAATCATAACTTGAGATTGGTTAAGAGTTGAGACCTCTCCTTTGGGCATTGGTTTAGTATAGGATTAGGGGTCCTTTGAGTGGCATTTTCAATTTTTTATAATGTTGTTTGCTTCTGATTTTGGTTTGTGTTTGATGTATTGTTCATAAACCCTAATTTGGGCTTCCATATGCATCCATCTTGCATTCTCTTGCATAGCATGACTTGCCATGACATTTTAAGCATCCATGTGATTCATTTGACATCATAAGACATATTGAAAGCATGTTTGATCATTGCATCATGTATTTGCCATGTTGTATGCCATGTGCACTTCATAACTTTTCATGTATGTTCTTGGTTCCTAACTTGCTCCATTTGCATTCATGAACTTGCATGATCATTTCCATGTGCTGCCTCATGTTTGTAGCATCTCATAGCATCATTTTCATCATCAACATGCTTCTGGTTTTGTTTATCATCATGTCATCTCATCCCACTTTGCATGGCATTGCATTTCTTTTCTAATCTTTTCAGGTGGTAAGTGATTTGAGAAGTGAATTTGCCTTCACTTCTCATGATGTTTCTTTTCATCTCTCTTGCATCCATTGCTGCATTTTTTGTTTGTGTATGAGATTGAGCTTGCTCATTCTTCTCCTTCCCACTTTCTTTCTTCAAGTGACTTGACTTCTTGAATGAAGCAAGTTGCTTTGCTTCTCTTGATCCTTTCATCTGCTTCCTGGTGGTTCCATTGAAGATTTCTCTTGAAAACCTCACAAACCTTAGGAACAACCAAGCATGACAATGATTAGGGTTTTGATTAGTCTCCCCTCTTAGTTTTACCTTTGTGTCTCTTTTGAGTCTTCTCTTCTTATCTCATAATCAGGGACTAAACCCTAAAGGCTTTAAGGCTTTGTGGTTAAGCTTATGCCTGCATCCTTCTCTTGGGATGGAGTGTATAACTTTAATCCTAAGTGTTAAACCCTTAATGTGTTTAAATCTCTTAATCAATTCACTTAATAATCATTAAGACATCACACTTGTAACTTGGGCCTTGCATTAGGGTTCTAATTCTTCCTTAATTGGTTAAGAAGGACTAACCCTAGTGTTAATGGACAAGTCCCCCTCAAGTTGTCTTACAAACCCTAAAAAACATTTCATCATCATACCATTAAATAAAATCCACTTAATCAAAGGCTTGTTTTGTCATGAGTTTAATCCCTAATCATGGATTAAGTTGAGGAGCTTTCCTCAGCTTAAACATTCTCATCTATTATCCTTCTATTAGGATGGTGTAATGGGTCTGTTTAATCCTTGATTATGGCTTAACCTCATTACTCAACACTAAACAAAAACAACAAAAGCATCTAAATAATCACAAATAGGTTAATGATCTTAATCCTATACCAAAGGTGATTAAGTGTGAGAATCTGACTTCACACTTAAGGTACTCTCATTACCCCTAATCAGAGGGAAGATGTGATGAGTTTACCAAATCCATTGGTTTAGACTTAAGCTCATCAACTTATGACAAAAATCCAAAAAGCAATAAAAGACTGAAAACACAAAAACAAACAATAATCGTCTCCTTCGGGATTCTTTTCTCATCTCATTCACTCACAAACGAGAGCTCGCTTCTTCCGTCTAATGCAAGACAGTTTGCACCTGAGCCAGACAGGTCATACACTTGAGCATAGACAAGCAAGCAGTTCACAAGTCAATTCACCTTTCAGTCTCTTTGGGTCGAACTACGGTGTTCTGACTTCCTCATTGCACGAGAGGATACGTAGGCATAACTTAACAGTTATCGAACAAAAGTTTCTGTATATTACCCCTATTTCTAGCCTCATTCTTTTTGCCTCATATTCTGGAGCATTTCACTCCTGTTCTTACACTGACACTTCACTCATATACTTCACTTTTCTCTTACACTGACACCTGTACATTTTGTTTTCCAGCTCTTTTACACACAAATTGCACTGACACTACCCCTTTAAAACACAAATCTTTCAAGCGTGGATCCCGTCGAGTACGGCGGACGATCTGGGTGCTAACACCTTCCCAGGTTGTAACCAACCCCCTTTCTCAGTCTCTCTGGTTCGCAAACCGTCTTATCCATCTTTCTCTAGGTCTATGCAGCATTACCTTTCCTCCGGGATAAAAATGCCTAGCTGGCGACTCTATTCATCTCCAGTGAGTTCACGGCTGTGTGTTCTCATTGTTCTTTTTCGCCGACCGTTCGCGTCTGTACCCCTTTTGACCCGGTGTCATTTGGTGGGAGCGACAGCTTGGCGACTCTGCTGGGGAACCTTATATTGTAACCAGGGCTTCTGGTTCTTTTTGTGGGTTCCTCCTAGCGCTTGTTTGATTTGTGTTTACTGGGGTGTTATGTGTTTATTTGTGTTTGTGTATTTGTATTTGTTTTGTACAGTTTTGTTTATTTCTTTCTTATAGCTTTATGCATATATTACCATATTGTCATACTGTGCTGCTGGCTGGATCTGTTGTTTGCTTTGGTGGGTGGGTGTTCTATTGAGAGTTAAGGTCCTATACCTGGGACCTGAGTGACACCTAGGCTAGAGTGAATCATATTCTTTCCCATTCCATCTCGGTCTGGTGCGGGAATATGAAACACGGTTCAGATATGGGTTTCTTCTTGAGAACTCTGTGTTGCAGATTTCCTGCAATACTAGGGCTATCTGGGAAGCCTGCTAAGTCTGGATGACCTTTAGTATTGACCTTCAGAAACTGAGGTGAATTAGAGGAGGAACTTTTATGGTTATTGTAAACACTGTACCTCCGGGTTAGAAGTGTTTACACTTTTCATAAATGATCTAAGTCTGAGGATCCTTGTTTTAGAACACCACCTGTGAGGGGGTTGGGCTGTTTACAGTTTTGCAGGTACCTTGACCTCAGAATACCCTGTTACTTTGTTTGTTTAAGAGTACTTCATTTTGGGACAGTTCTTGTGATTCTTAAACCCTGGACATGTGGCTCTTTATTTGAGTCCCCCACCTTGGTTACTGGATTTATAGACCTCCATCTGGAATTCTTGAACATACTTGGACCTATATCAAGGCATTTGATCAGATCCAGCTCAGTCACAAACCCTTGCATATCATTTGCATACATACTCATTGCATCTAATTGACATTTGCTTATTTGTGTTTCAGGGTATCCACTTTCATCTTTGGTTTTGGTTTTGACCCCATCTTCAGCATTGACCCATCTTCATCAGCATCTGCTTCAGCTATCACCTGCACCAGCCAATCAGTGGCCATTTCTTCAGTATTATCATCAGCACTTGTCTCTACTCATCTTCAGCAACATGGCCCCTAAAAAGAGTAACATCACCTATCACTTTTTCCAGCCAGAGCTATCTGACATCAGGAGGATTCAGACCCTGATCACTCCAGATCACATACCATTGTTCAGGGAACATTATGGAGATATACTCGATATGGTTATGGATCTGGACCCCTCACAGAGAAGCCTGATTCACACTTGCATTCAGTTTTATGATCCCCCACTGAGATGTTTCACTTTTCAGGACTTTCAGCTGGGCCCTCTATTAGAAGAATACTCATCATTGGTTGGTCTTCCTATCAGGGGTGGAATCCCTTTCAACCCTGAGGTGGTCTTTCCTGGTAATGGAGAAGTAGCAAAGGCTTTGCATCTGGAACCTGTTCTGATTGAGCAGCATATGACTTCCAAGGCTGGAATCCCTGGTTTCCATCTGGACTTCTTGATCTCTCAAGCTACCCTGAAAGCCTCTTTAGGGGAGTGGAAAGCTGTCTGTGCCTTATTGGCTTTGAGCATATATGGAATTGTATTGTTTGCAGATGAGCCTCGATTCATTAGCAAGAATGCAATCCATCTGTTCATCTTGAAGAACCCAGTGCCCACTTTATTGGGGGATCTCTACTATTCAGTGCATCAGAGGAATGAAAAGCAGAGGGGAAGATTAGTGAGGTGTTATGCTCCATTGTTCCATACTTGGCTTCTCAGGCATCTACCCAGGACAGATGCATTTCTGAACCCCCATCAGCAGAGCAACTGGGCTAAGAGACTCACTACTCTAACTTCAACTGATATCAGGTGGTGCACTCAAAGCACCAAGGGTAGGGATATCATCACCAGCTGTGGGCATTTCCCCAATGTGCCCCTAATAGGAGTTAAGGGTAGTATCAATTACAACCCTCTGCTGTTTAGAAGACAACTGGGCTATGCACTGGTCCATACTCCTAAGGCACAGGACTTGGTTGAGACTCTTTATTGTGAAAACAAGATTAGTCTGGCTATTGTTAGGCAGGCAGCCTGGGCCTGGGATAATGTTCAAACCAAGGGAATAACCATTTTAGGGAAGTGCAACAATGTGGCATCAACACAGTATTATGAATGGTCCCGTGCCAGGGCCCAATTCTCTGGGATGCCCTTTTCTATAGAAGATATGCTTGAATCATCTTCAGCACCACCTGCCACTGTCAGTTTGGAAGAGTTTGAGAACTTGAAGGAAAGAAATGAGAAGTTAACCCAGGCTTTGCAGAAGACCCTCCGGGAGAGGAGTGAGGGCATGAGGGAGATTGAAAGGTTGGAGAAGTTGAGAGTAGAGCATCTGACTAAGATTGAGAAGTCTGGGGATTATATCAAAAAGTCTAAAGCCGGAGAGCAAATTCTGAAGAATGCTTGCAAATAAGCCCAGTTCCAGAGAGCAAGGACAGACTTGTATCTGAAGGAGAGTCAAGCCCGGTGGGTCAGGATCACCGAGGCTCGTACCCTGGAGGACAAGAGAATTCAAGACAAGATGGAGCAACTGGAAGCTAGTGCAAGAGAACAGCAAGAAGCCCTGGCAGCAGCCCAGAGGGAGATATCAGAATTGAAGATCAGAGCTGGAGTAAATAGGTCAAAGGACCAAAGTCAGCACAAGAAGCTCACTACAGCTGTTACAACCCGGAATCTCCTCATCAGGAATCTCACGGAGCGTCCAGCTGATCCTGTGACCGAAGCACTTCTCAAGGAAGTTCGTGAGGATGAGTTTGGTCTCGGTGTTTGACCATTTGTTTGTTGTTGCTTTCATTCCATGTACTTGTAAAATGAACAAGTTGTATTATTTCACCTTCTGTAATATATTTGTGTTAGTTTGCTTCATCTGAGTTTTCTTCAAGCAACATCAACAGTATCTTCAAGGGTCTGGAAGGGTCAAAACTGAATACCAAGCCGGATGCCTTGAAAACAAATAAGCATACTGCATTGCATGCTAACACTTTTGTTTGTTTTGTAGGTTTTTTTGTTTCATTGCCACTAACTCTGTTGTGATGCTCAGGAACTATTGCTCGGCGCCGAGTATTTCCCCTCAACCGTCCGCATCGTTATCCGACCCGTAACAACCTTCCGGGCATTCAAATGGATCAGATGCAGCAGGACCTTACTGAGGTCAGAAATCAAATGGCAAATGAAAGGCTAGAGATGAGGAATCAAATGACTCAGTTTATGGAAGTGATGAACAACATGGCTCAGAGCCAGGAAAGGTTGAGGGCCATGGTTGAAAGGCAGAATCAAGAGGATCCACATATAGGGACTGCCGGCACCAGCAACAATGAAAGGGTCCAATCTCATGTAAATCCCCCTGTATTTGGACCACACCTCCATCCTGAGGTCAATATTCCTGCAAATGTTCAAGGGACTGCCACTGCAGCCAGGGTACTTCAAGAAGACCCCCAAGAGGACCAATTCACAGTAATGGGTGCTGGGGAAGAGGCTTATGATAGAAGACTGGATGAGATAGCTGAGAAGTTAAGGTCCTTAGAGTCTCAAAACTCTTTGGGTTTTGACGTCATGGACATGGGCTTGGTAGACGGGGTCAGGATTCCCCATAAGTTCAAGCCTCCTTGCTTTGAAAAATACAACGGGACTTCATGCCCCCGAACTCATTTACAATCATTTCTGGGGAGGCTGAAGGCCTATACTATGGATGAGAAGCTCTGGATGTTCTATTTCGAGGATAGCTTAACTGGAGCGTCAAGAGAATGGTACTCTCACTTGACAAGGGCAACTATTAGATGCTGGAAGGACTTGGCAGAAGCCTTCATCAGACAGTATCAGTACAACTTAGACATGGCACCCAACAGGACTCTCCTAATGGGAATGTCACAGTCGTCAAGGGAAAGTTTCCGAGAATATGCCCAGAGATGGAGGCAATTAGCTGCTGCTGTTCAACCACCTATGTCTGAAAGGGAAATGGCAGATATGTTCATGAACACCCTTCAGGGGACTTACATTGACAGGCTGGCTGCTTTCTCTTCCACTAGCTTTGCGGATGTTGTCATAGCCGGGGAGAGAATTGAGAGCCTATTGAAAATGGGTAAGATTTCTGACAATGGTGCAAGCTCGTCCAGTAGTACAAGAAAGCCTTTTGCAGGCCCGAGAAGAACTGGCGAGACCAATGCCATCCACACCAACAGGGGCAGGCCCCAATATGTTCACAGATCAGTGGCAGCAGTCACCATTCCCGCTCCAGCTCATCCTCAGCCAGTTTATCAACCTCCGCAACAAAACTATCAGCAACAACCTCAGTACCATCAACAGAATCAGTATCCTCCGAGAAATTACAACAACAACAACAACAACAGTCAACAAAGGCCATTTCAGCAGAGGCCATCTCAAGCTAATAGGGTGATCAATCCGATCCCTATGCCATATGCTACCCTGCTGCCACAACTCCTGAAACTCAACCTAGTTGGGCTAAGGACGTTGGCACCTCCAGATCCCAACAGTTTACCCAGGAACTATGACTCCAACGCCAGATGTGCCTTCCATTCAAATGCACCTGGCCACAGTACAGAAAAGTGCAGAGCTCTGCATATGAAGGTACAAGACCTGGTAGACTCAAAAGCTCTGAATTTCGCACCACCACCCAATGTCAATAAGAACCCGATGCCAAACCACGGTGGTCCCAGAATTAACGCTATTGAAGAAGACAAGCCGTCTTATTTAATAACCAGTGTGGGTCAGATCCGGACACCGTTGGTAGAAATCTAGGCTCAACTCCTAGAATGTCAAATGTTCCCGGGGTGTGAGTTGGGTTGTGCTTACTGCAATATTTCGGTAAATGGGTGCGATAACCTGAGGACTGGCATAGACGGTCTCATTCAGAGTGGCCAACTTCAGATCACCACATCATTTCCAACAAATCCGGCAATCTCAACAGCAACAACTCCAGAACCTCCTACAACTGCAACAACCATTGTTCCTGGCAATTCTTCGGTTTCATCAACAAGTACTTCATCTATTATCTCAACTGATCATTTGTCAACAAATTTTCCTTCTACAACTCCAGCACCACTCCATTTTGAAGCTCCTACAACAACAACATCCATCCTTCCACCGATGTCTCCTACAACACCAGCAACAAATCATGAGGATGTCTCAACTGTCACCATATTTTATGATCCAGAAAATAACTCTGCCTACAACTCAGAAAGTGCTGCTCCCATCAGAGCACCAGTTACGATTTATTACGATCCACAGACTATCGCAATTCCTTCCGCAGCTGCAGTCAGTCCAGTCACTATCACGGTGCCTGGACCAGTACCCTATGAAAGCAGTAATGCTATCCCCTGGCATTACGGCTCTAACCTGTACTGTGAAGGACAAAGAATCACTTTTGAATCATCAACCCCTGCACCACAAATTGACAATGTGGGAGGAGGCGGAGGCTTCACCCGAAGCGGACGTCTCTTCGCCCCACAAATTCAGAGACCCACTGCCGAAGCAGAAGCTGCTTCCAAGGCAAAAGGGAAGGGCCCTGTGCAGGAAGATCAAGCTGTTAAAGAAGCCTTGAAGACACCCTTTGACCAAGAGGTTGATGAGTTCATGCGAATCATCAAAAAGAGTGATTACAAAGTAGTGGATCAGCTTCATCAGACGCCTTCCAAGATCTCGATCCTATCATTGCTTATGTGCTCCGAGGCCCATCGGAATGCACTACTCAAAGTCTTGCACGCAGCTTACGTGCCTGAAGAGATCACTGTCAATCAGCTGGAAGCTGTAGTTGGAAATGTTAATGCTAGTCACGGACTAGGGTTCACCAATACTGATTTGACAACGGAAGGCCGCAACCACAACAAAGCCTTGCACATAACCATGGAATGCAAAGGTGCTGTCCTTTCCCATGTGCTGGTAGACACGGGGTCATCCCTCAATGTCCTACCTAAAAAGTCCCTGGTGAAGCTAGAATATGATGGATTGGCATTGAGACCCAGCAACCTGGTGGTGAGAGCCTTTGATGGTTCAAAGAGATCGGTTCTGGGAGAGATCGAGTTGCCCATAACGATTGGCCCGCAGACCTTTAAAACTATCTTCTATGTGATGGACATTCAGCCTGCCTACAGCTGTTTGTCGGGTAGGCCATGGATTCACGCTGCTGGCGCCGTGACCTCTACCCTTCACCAGAAGTTAAAATATGAGTGGGAAGGTCAAATCGTTACAATCTGCGGAGAGGAGGACATTTTTGTCAGCCACCTGGCTACTTATAAGTACATTGAGATGGATGGGGAGATCCATGAAACAATGAGCCAGGGGTTCGAAGCCTTGAATGTGAACGAAACATCTGTTGTACCTGGAATCTCCATGTCATCATACCAACAAGCCCGGAAGGTTGTTGAGGAAGGAACTGCCCAAGGCTGGGGCAAGGTTTTAGCTGTGGAGGAGAAGAAAGACAGATTTGGGTTGGGTTACAAACCAACTCAACAAGATCAAGCAGCGGCTGCGAAAGAGCCCAATTTTGTGAGTGGGGGGATGCTTACCCCTGATGCTATCAACTGTCTGGAAGACGAGCTGGAAGAGGAACGCAACCTGGAAAACTGGATTCGTCCAAAGATCCCGGGGAGCAGTATCTCAAACTGGTCTTCCCAGGAAATTATAAGAGTTACTCATGCAGAGTAATTATTATTTCCTGTATTTTTATAGCATGCATCAAAGTCTTGCATCTTGCCCAAGATGACAAGACTCATTTTGTAATCGGGCCATCTATACTTTTTGTGCAAACAAGATTAATCAATGAAATATCAGACATCTTTTTGCAAATGAGTCTTTTTCTTTTTCGCTCACTGTTTTTCCATTTTTCTTTTTGTACAAAAAAATAAATGGCAGTGTTTTCAAAATGGCAATTTTATTTCACTTTCTCTAAACAAGATTAAAATCAAATCACTAAAATGAACAAACTGAACCCTTGCAGAGAGCGTCTTCCAGACTGCACCGACAACAGCACGGCTATGACTTCGTATGACTTTGACAATCCAATCAATCAAGCCGATGAAGGGGTTGAAGAAGAATATGAGCTTCCTGAAGAGCTAGCCAGATTGTTGAGACAAGAGGAAAAGGTTATTACTCCTCACCAGGAGGAGGTTGAAGTGATTAATCTCGGTACAGACGAAGACGTGAAAGAGGTTAAAATCGGGGCCTGCCTGCAAGACTCAGTGAAGAGACAATTGATTGATCTGCTTCAAGAATATGTGGATGTGTTTGCTTGGTCTTATCAAGATATGCCAGGGTTGGATACCGATATTGTCGTGCACAAGCTGCCTTTGAGAGAAGAATGCCCGCCAGTTAAGCAGAAACTGCGCCGTACTCGCCCAGACATGGCAATGAAAATCAAGGAGGAGGTACAAAAGCAATGGGACGCCGGGTTCCTTGCTGTAACTAGCTATCCACCGTGGGTTGCTAATATTGTACCTGTGCCTAAGAAGGACGGAAAAGTAAGAATGTGTGTTGATTACCGGGATCTGAACAGAGCCAGCCCGAAAGATGATTTCCCTTTACCTCACATTGATGTATTGGTGGATAATACGGCTCAGTTCTCGGTATTCTCCTTCATGGACAGATTTTCAGGATACAATCAGATTAAAATGTCACCTGAAGACATGGAGAAGACAACCTTCATCACACCCTGGGGCATGTTCTGCTACAAAGTAATGCCATTTGGGCTCAAGAATGCCGGTGCGACGTATCAACGGGCTATGGTGACATTATTCCACGATATGATCCATAAAGAAATAGAATGTTATGTGGATGACATGATCGCCAAGTCCCTTACAGAGGAAGATCACCTGGTAAATCTGCTGAAATTGTTCAAGCGTCTGAGGAAGTACCAACTGAAGTTGAACCCCAACAAATGCACATTCGGGGTGCGATCTGGTAAGCTGCTGGGCTTTATTGTAAGCGAGAAGGGGATTGAAGTTGACCCTGATAAAGTCAAAGCCATTCAAGAAATGCCTGCACCGAAGTCAGAAAAAGAAGTTCGAGGGTTTCTAGGAAGATTGAACTACATCTCAAGGTTCATATCTCACCTTACAGCGACCTGTGAACCCTTGTTCAAACTGTTAAGAAAAGAACAGACGGTCAGGTGGAATGAAGACTGCCAAAGGGCTTTTGACAAGATCAAAGAATACTTACAAGAACCTCCAATCCTTATGCCTCCAGTTGAAGGAAGACCTCTGATAATGTACTTGACAGTATTAGAAGAGTCAATGGGGTGTGTGCTGGGCCAGCATGACGAGTCCGGTTGAAAAGAGTATGCAATATACTACCTAAGCAAAAAGTTTACCGACTGTGAACAACGTTATTCACTGCTCGAGAAAACTTGATGTGCTTTAGCGTGGGCTGCTCGCCGACTGAGACAGTATATGTTGACCCACACCACCTTATTGATCTAAAAAATGGACCCAGTTAAGTACATATTTGAGAAGCCGGCACTTACCGGACGGGTTGCAAGATGGCAAATGATTCTCACAGAATACGACATCCAATACACATCTCAGAAAGCCATCAAGGGCAGTGTATTGTCTGAATATCTTGCTGAGCAACCCATTGATGATTACCAGCCTATGAGATTTGACTTCCCTGATGAAGACATCATGTTCATAAAAGCAAAAGATCATGAAGAGCCTGTTCACCCTGAAGGGCCCAACCCGGAAGAAGAATGGACTATGATGTTTGATGGGGCTGTTAACATGAATGGTCGTGGTGTTGGTGCAGTACTCATTACACCTACAGGAGTTCACATGCCTTTCTCGGCAAAACTCACTTTCAACTGCACTAACAACGAAGCTGAATACGAAGCTTGCATTATGGGTCTTGAGGAAGCCATTGACCTCAGGATCAAGACGTTGACTGTATTCGGAGATTCAGCTTTGGTAGTCAATCAAACCAACGGCAAATGGTATACACACCAGGATCATCTAATACCTTACAGGGATTATACAAGGAGGTTATTGACTTTCTTTACAACAGTCAAGCTTGAGTATATCCCTCGGGACGAGAATCAGTTTGCAGATGCTCTGGCCACCATTTCATCCATGATTAAAGTTCAAGCTGCCAACTTTGTACCTCAGATCTCAGTGTCCAGACTTGACAGACCAGCATATGTGTTCGCAGCAGATGTTGTTAAAGATAATAAGCCTTGGTTCCATGACATTAAGTGCTTCTTAGAGGATCAAACATACCCGCCCGGGGCATCTTCCAATGATAAGAAGACTTTAAGAAGGCTTTCTGGTAGTTTCTTTCTGAATACTGATGGGTCTTTATACAAGAGGAACTTTGATATGGTACTCCTCAGATGTGTTGACAAGACGGAAGCAAATTTGCTGATGCATGAAGTGCACGAAGGCTCCTTTGGTACCCATGCTGGAGGACATGCAATGGCTAAGAAATTGTTAAGATCAAGCTATTACTGGATCACAATGGATGCCGACTGTTGTGCCTACGCCAGAAAATGCCACAAATGCCAGATCTATGCAGATAAGGTGCATGTGCCTCCCAATCCTTTGAACGTGATGTCTTCACCCTGGCCCTTTGCTATGTGGGGCATTGACATGATTGGCAAGATTGAGCCAACTGCTTCGAATGGCCACAGATTCATCTTGGTTGCCATTGACTATTTCACCAAGTGGGTCGAAGCAGCTTCCTATGCAAATGTTACGAGGCAAGTGGTAGCCAGATTTCTGAAGAAAGATATCATCTGTCGATACGGAGTTCCCGAGCGAATCATTACTGACAATGGTTCTAATTTAAACAACAAAATGATGGCGGAGCTATGCCGGGACTTCAAGATCCAACATCACAATTCTTCTCCTAACAGGCCAAAGATGAACGGCGCTGTTGAGGCAGCTAACAAGAATATCAAGAAGATTGTGCAAAAGATGGTAGTCACCTACAAAGACTGGCATGAAATGATACCATTTGCCTTGCATGGGTACCGCACGTCAATCAGAACATCCACTGGGGCAACACCGTATCAGCTTGTGTATGGTATGGAAGCAGTCCTACCAGTTGAAGTTGAGCTACCTTCCTTGCGAGTACTGATGGATGTTAAGCTGAACGAAGCAGAATGGGTTCGGACCCGATACGAGCAACTGAATCTGATCGAAGAGAAGAGATTGGCTGCAATTTGTCATGGGCAGTTGTACCAGAAAAGAATGAAGAAGGCCTTCGATCAGAAAGTCAGGCACCGAGAGTACCAAGTAGGGGATCTTGTGCTGAAAAGAATCCTCCCTCCTCATACAGACCACAGGGGCAAGTGGACTCCAAATTATGAAGGACCATTCGTGGTAAAGAAAGTTTTCTCTGGTGGATCACTGATGCTCAGCACCATGGATGGTGGAGATTTCCCGTCCCCTGTGAATTCAGATGCAGTTAAAAAATACTTCGCATAAAAATGACCCGCTGGACATAAAAACAGAATGTAAGTCCAGGCAAAAATAGGGCATCCCGGCGAGTCAAAAACAGAATAAAAGACTCGGGCAAAAATAAGGGAAATAAATAAAAATGTACACCCGCTGAGTTGAAAAGCCGCATTGGACAGCTCAGGCAAAAATGGGTATCCCGATGGATTGAAAACCCGAAAGGGCGATCCATGCAAAATAAGGGAATAAGCGAACAACTGCATTCTGAATTCGTCTGTATCGTTCACAACTTGGTAAGCTCCGGAGGGATCAAGCTTCTATCAGAATCAGCCTTCTTCCGAAAACAAGATGAGAAGAACGTCAAAAGTCATACGGGTCATAGTGAAGAGGAAGCTCCTCAAAGCGTCATCAACATTGCCAGCACTTTATTTCTCAATTTGTAACAATCTCCTTATTTCAGGGGATTTGTTTCTTTGGCTGTATCTTGCCAATTCAGGGCATTTGAATTAATAAAATCAGATTTTCAGTCATGTCTCATTTTATTTGCAAAAAAATGTCTGATGTCTTAAAAGAAAAAACGATTGCATGAATACAGATGTTGATCTTCAAAAGTACAAACATGCTTGCAGGAAATATACTTACTCTCAGAAGTATCCTAACTCCTATGACGGAATCCAGCAAGGGATACCTCGGGATTATCTTGTGCATTTCTCTATCTTTTTCAGGGTTGCAGGTATCCAGAACGCAACTTGGGGCATGAAAGCTTCACTCCAACAAGCTGGCGAGTCAACACTCACTCAATCTTAGCACCAAAAGTACTTTCTCCCCAGCTGAGTTGCCACTTGTCACTTCTCCCAGCCGAGGTACCAATCATTCTTCCTCAGCCAAGTACAAAAGCCAGGGAACCACTTCCCCACAGAGTTTCAGCCTCTATCCAGAAGAGCAGCGCACAGAAGATCACAACAGAGTGAAGAAAGCTTCTACAAACCCCAGCTGGGTCTCCCATTCATTAGGATAGGTCTATCGGTGACCCGTATCCCCAAGCAGATACATCTCCTCAAATCTACCGATGATCTCATCCCCAGCTGGGATGTCTACTTCAAACAGATCGATCGAAGATCTTCGCAGCGACGGGACTCGGATCCCGGTTTGGTATCTTTGCACAATCATAGCATTTGCATCATATTCACCCACAAAGCGTAGCATTCCGTTTCAACATGGAGCATTACGGCAAAAAAATCCAACACATAGCATAATCATAAGCCATGTTTGGAATCAGCACTTGTGACTGGTAACCATTCATCAGAATGCAGAACTTTTTCCCCCAGAGTCCCCACCAGAGTCCCAGCAAAAGCAGCTGCCTCACAAATCAGAACGCCAGTACATATTCCTCGACACCCGTCCATGTCATATCCCCAGCAGAAAGCCGAAGACATCCTCTTTGCACTCACATATGCTTATATATATACACTTTCTCGACACTCGTCCGTGTCATATCCCCAGCACAGTCATCTACATTTTTATAACCCATATGCTTGTTGATATTACTACACTTTTCTCTCTTGACACTCGTCCGTGTCACTCTCTCCAGCAGATAAACATTCACCTATACACCATCCTCACTATTCATGTTACACCTATACTGATAATCGTCTGTATCCTGTATGTACCACTTATGTATCCCCACAGATTCAACATTGGTCCTTGTTCTCTGTTAACCAGATGGTACTCGTCCGTATCATCGTCTCAGAATATGCGTCAAGCGTTTGTTTCTACATGATACTCGTCCGTATCATAGCCTTAAGGATGCTCGTCCGCATCTTTAATCCATACACCGTGTCAAACACTTTTGTCCTCTTGAAAATAGATACTCGTTTGTGTCTACTTTTCCCCAGAAGAGTCCTCTCAGATTCAACACTCGTCCGTGTTCTCTGTTAACCAGTTGATACTCGTCCGTATCATCATCTTTGAACACGTGTCAGTTTGTTTCTACCCGATACTCGTCCGTATCGTAGTCTTAGGGATGTTCGTCCGCATCTTTAATCTATACACAACACCAAACACTTATACCTTTTGTTTCTTGGATATAAACATTCGTCCGTGTTTACTACTCCCCAGTAGATCGACAACAAAGCAAATTTTCCTTCTTATCTGACACTCGTCCTGTGTCATGATAAACCCTGAGAGCAGCCGTACCCTGCTAGGTGGTCGTCCTCCACCTCTTGATGGTCGTCTTCCATCATGCTCATCCGATGGCCGTCCCCATCGTTGATTTTAGCAGCCGTCCCCTGCTAGGTGGTCGTCCTCCACCCGTTGATGATCGTCCTTCATCATTTTATCCAATGGCCGTCCCCATTGTTGATTTTGGTTATCTGGCATTTGTCCTATGTCATGATAAACCCTGAGAGCAGCCGTCCCCTGCTAGGTGGTCGTCCTCCACCTCTTGATGGTCGTCCTCCATCATTCTCATCCGATGGCCGTCCCCATCGTTGATATTTTCGGCAGCCGTACCCTGCCAGGTGGTCGTCCTCCACCTTTGATGGTCGTCCCCATCATAATTCCTTTATTCCCCAACAGAGCAGCCGTCCCTTGCTAGGTGATCGTCCTTCACCTTTGATGGCCGTACCCCATCATCTGTTTATTTCATTTATTCTTTAACCCGATGGCCGTCCCCATCGTGGTCCCTTTTCTTTTTAGCCCGATGGCCGTCCCCATCGTCGGTTACTTTGCTTTTGAACTTGATGGCCGTCCCCGTCATGTTTCATTAATCCCTAGAGAATTCTACAACTTTATCTTGATGGCCGTCCCCGTCATAATTCTTTTATCCCCAGCATGTCGGCCGTCCCCGTTATTGCTTTATTTTCCGCACTTTTCCCAACATGTCGGTCGTCCCCGTCATTGCTCTTTACCCAGCAGTCGTCCTCTGCTCGACGGTCGTCCTCCGTCGCCCACACTTTACAATATACTTTATTTTCCTTTACGATCTATATCCCTTTTCTTCTTCATTCTGTGAGTGCAAATTTTGGACTGTCTTTGGTATTCAACCACAAGTTACCTTGTTCGCCTGTTAAGCCGTTGCTTACAACCTGCACAGCTAACTCATGTTTGAATAGGGGCAGCTGTAAACACCCCAAATTTGCCCTCACCCATTCATACCATGGCTTGTGATCATCTCATATGCATAAACACAATCATATCATCTCATATCTCATTTTTGATTCACTGCATAGATTCTAAGTCATCTGCACCTAGGGTTTGTGATCTGAGCAATCCAAGAGCATCTGGAGCCACCCCAAAGGTCAACAATCACTTCAAAGGGATCCATGTGTGTTCTTATATCATATTACATCCTCTCAAAGTCAAGATTTCAAAAGAAACACAAGAACTGGGATTGGTGTGGATGCAGAGCCAAGTTTGACTGCACAGTTGACCTAAAATTAGGGTTTTGGTTTCAGAGGCCATAACTCCAATTTTTTTGGTCATTCTTGTTTCCATTGGTCTCTATATGGTATAGGGAGTATGCATATCAATTTTCATGAAGAAATTCCATGGGGAGGTCATCTGATCAAGGGTTAACTTTCTGGACAAGTTAGTGCAAAATCAGGGCATCTGAGGCCCCCAATGACCCAACCAATGGGTGATCTTCATCATTTTGAGTGTATATGGTCTTTATTTGATCATGGAAGAAGGTTGAAGTTCACAAAAATCAAGAATTTGGAGTTTTTGCAAATGTTGACTTTTTGGGCATAGTTGACTTTTCAAGAATGCTTCATTTTAGGTCATTTTTCAAGCCTTGATTCTTGATTCAAAAATGCTTCAAATGAAAAAACTTTGGTCATGAAAGTTGTAGAATACATCTTTCCCTTTTCAAAAAGTACAAGAACATGATCAAATTCTTCTTGGATCAAAAGTTATGGTGTGACAAAGTTGGCTAAAATCATTGATTTTCAAGACATGCCTCAAATGTGAATTTTGCAAAATCATGAACCAAAGCTTTTTGTAACTTCTAGTTGACATCAAACCATGACACAAACATTCCATGAGCTCTAAAAATCAGAATTGGACCAAAGTTTCTCATGTCCATGGTTTGTGTAACAAGACTTTTTTCATGAAGTGCCAAAGGTAACCAAGTTGCAAAACCATCATGATGCTTCTCACCACTTGCTGCATTGGCCTTTGAACCATTCTAGCCTTCCATACACACCATGCTACGCCAGCCCTAGCCCTTGTACCAAGCTAGAACCAAGCCATACCTCTCTTACACAAAAAGTGGACTTTTGGCAAAAGCAAACATCCCAATCACCACAGGCCATGTCACATCCTCTGGCCACTTGCAATTGTTTATAGTTTCCATCTGCTAGAAAAACACATCAAGAAGCAAGGCTGAAAGAGATCACAACATCACATACACAAAACTCTCCATTTTTGCAAAACTCTTCGAATCTGCCTGCACAACTCACAAACACTAAAACAAATTCCTCTAATCATCTCACCTTGCCTCATTGAGTAGAAACCACCAAGAGTCAGGCCTGATTTGAGCAAGAACACCCCATCACCATTTTTCATCTCAACCTGCATTTCTCTTCGAATCACCTCCCACAGTCATCAAATATCCAAACTTCTTTCACCAACAGATCAAGCACATCAAAAGGAGTCAAAACCACCCTTCACATTGACCTGAAACAGCCTATACACAAACTGCATTTTCTGCTACACCAGAAATGGATTGCTCAAGGCAGCTTGTCTAAGCTCATTTTAAACCTTCTATTAGCATCAGGGGAGTCAAGGGAGTCCATTTGCGCGCAAAGGAAGCTCTGGAAGCTCAGTTTTGAAGCTTTCCAGCTCAGGTATGAACATGAACACTTTCTCCCAAAGCTTGCATTTTAAGTTATAATATGATTGCTCATGTCTTGCTGATCATGGGGATGGTTTCAGAATCAAAAATAAGTGAAAAATGAGTTTGTATGATCCCTCTGAAATTTTGCCCGTGGATTTTGTTTTCTTCGATTCATTTGATTCATGGTGTTTAAATGATGTTTGAGCATAGATTCGTGTCCTAGGATGTTAGAGAATCACTTAGGTGTGTTTAATTTGTGGAATAGATGCTTGAATCATGTTCTAGGGTTTGGATACCACCGGAGAAGATGACCGGAGCTTCTCTCCGGTCACCTGAATCTGTTTTGCCCTAATCTCAGGTCATTAAGGAGATTTGAATCTTGGGCGTCAGATGGTTTGAAAATGTTGACTTCCCGCGTGGATAGAGGGCCCAGATCACTTTGATTAGCCCTAATTCAATTAATTAGATTAATTAATTCACAATTAGGTTAATTAACTCAGAATGAACCACAACCGTCCAGATGCGCGCTGGTCAATGCTTTTAAATCCAGACTCAATCTCAGCCATTCCTTCTGTTTACTTTCCATTTATTTTAATTTCATTTCATTTCTTTTTATTTTATTTGCATAATTTATTAAAAATAGTAAAAAATGTTTAAAAATTATGAAACTTTTTCTCATGAGTTTTATTAATTTTTAAGACACAAAAATATTTTCATTTTTATTTTTATCATTAAAAAAGCATTTTTAAATATTTAAAAGATTATTTTTAATTGATTAATGGGAATTAATTTATTAAAAATACTTTTAGGTATTTAAAAATCACCAAAAAATTCATGAAATGTTCTAAGACATTTAGAAACATTGTCCAACCTTCAAACCAAATTTCTTTTTGGATCTTGATGCATTTTGAGAATTTTTCTTTGAATTAAAATCATTTTTGTGCATTATTTTGATCCATAGTTCAAAAAATCATTTCTGCCTATTCATGAGGAGTTGGACATTGATTCTTCTTGCATTGCATTGTGTTTAGCATGTAGTTTTTGAGATTAAATGGTTTTGATTTGATTCCTCATTTTCAATTTGTTTGGCATTTCTTTTGTTTAGGAACCCTAAAAACCCTAATAACTTGTAAAAATCATAACTTGAGATTGGTTAAGAGTTGAGACCTCTCCTTTGGGCATTGGTTTAGTATAGGATTAGGGGTCCTTTGAGTGGCATTTTCAATTTTTTATAATGTTGTTTGCTTCTGATTTTGGTTTGTGTTTGATGTATTGTTCATAAACCCTAATTTGGGCTTCCATATGCATCCATCTTGCATTCTCTTGCATAGCATAACTTGCCATGACATTTTAAGCATCCATGTGATTCATTTGACATCATAAGACATATTGAAAGCGTGTTTGATCATTGCATCATGTATTTGCCATGTTGTATGCCATGTGCACTTCATAACTTTTCATGTATGTTCTTGGTTCCTAACTTGCTCCATTTGCATTCATGAACTTGCATGATCATTTCCATGTGCTGCCTCATGTTTGTAGCATCTCATAGCATCATTTTCATCATCAACATGCTTCTGGTTTTGTTTATCATCATGTCATCTCATCCCACTTTGCATGGCATTGCATTTCTTTTCTAATCTTTTCAGGTGGTAAGTGATTTGAGAAGTGAATTTGCCTTCACTTCTCATGATGTTTCTTTTCATCTCTCTTGCATCCATTGCTGCATTTTTTGTTTGTGTATGAGATTGAGCTTGCTCATTCTTCTCCTTCCCACTTTCTTTCTTCAAGTGACTTGACTTCTTGAATGAAGCAAGTTGCTTTGCTTCTCTTGATCCTTTCATCTGCTTCCTGGTGGTTCCATTGAAGATTTCTCTTGAAAACCTCACAAACCTTAGGAACGACCAAGCATGACAATGATTAGGGTTTTGATTAGTCTCCCCTCTTAGTTTTACCTTTGTGTCTCTTTTGAGTCTTCTCTTCTTATCTCATAATCAGGGACTAAACCCTAAAGGCTTTAAGGCTTTGTGGTTAAGCTTATGCCTGCATCCTTCTCTTGGGATGGAGTGTATAACTTTAATCCTAAGTGTTAAACCCTTAATGTGTTTAAATCTCTTAATCAATTCACTTAATAATCATTAAGACATCACACTTGTAACTTGGGCCTTGCATTAGGGTTCTAATTCTTCCTTAATTGGTTAAGAAGGACTAACCCTAGTGTTAATGGACAAGTCCCCCTCAAGTTGTCTTACAAACCCTAAAAAACATTTCATCATCATACCATTAAATAAAATCCACTTAATCAAAGGCTTGTTTTGTCATGAGTTTAATCCCTAATCATGGATTAAGTTGAGGAGCTTTCCTCAGCTTAAACATTCTCATCTATTATCCTTCTATTAGGATGGTGTAATGGGTCTGTTTAATCCTTGATTATGGCTTAACCTCATTACTCAACACTAAACAAAAACAACAAAAGCATCTAAATAATCACAAATAGGTTAATGATCTTAATCCTATACCAAAGGTGATTAAGTGTGAGAATCTGACTTCACACTTAAGGTACTCTCATTACCCCTAATCAGAGGGAAGATGTGATGAGTTTACCAAATCCATTGGTTTAGACTTAAGCTCATCAACTTATGACAAAAATCCAAAAAGCAATAAAAGACTGAAAACACAAAAACAAACAATAATCGTCTCCTTCGGGATTCTTTTCTCATCTCATTCACTCACAAACGAGAGCTCGCTTCTTCCGTCTAATGCAAGACAGTTTGCACCTGAGCCAGACAGGTCATACACTTGAGCATAGACAAGCAAGCAGTTCACAAGTCAATTCACCTTTCAGTCTCTTTGGGTCGAACTACGGTGTTCTGACTTCCTCATTGCACGAGAGGATACGTAGGCATAACTTAACAGTTATCGAACAAAAGTTTCTGTATATTACCCCTATTTCTAGCCTCATTCTTTTTGCCTCATATTCTGGAGCATTTCACTCCTGTTCTTACACTGACACTTCACTCATATACTTCACTTTTCTCTTACACTGACACCTGTACATTTTGTTTTCCAGCTCTTTTACACACAAATTGCACTGACACTACCCCTTTAAAACACAAATCTTTCAAGCGTGGATCCCGTCGAGTACGGCGGACGATCTGGGTGCTAACACCTTCCCAGGTTGTAACCAACCCCCTTTCTCAGTCTCTCTGGTTCGCAAACCGTCTTATCCATCTTTTTCTAGGTCTATGCAGCATTACCTTTCCTCCGGGATAAAAATGCCTAGCTGGCGACTCTATTCATCTCCAGTGAGTTCACGGCTGTGTGTTCTCATTGTTCTTTTTCGCCGACCGTTCGCGTCTGTACCCCTTTTGACCCGGTGTCATTTGGTGGGAGCGACACATTCACATGAATTCTAAGACATCTTAGGACACACTAGGATCATCTTTGATCATTGCATCATCCATTTACCATGTTATGCTTTCATTTCATTCCATGTGCATTCATGCACTCCCATGCTTCATTTGCATCCTCATTACTTGTATGATCATTTGCATATCTTGACATGCTTTCATAACATATCTTATCATCATTTGCATCATGAATGTGCTTATGGTTTTGGTTTGCATCATTGCATTCATTTCATTCTCATTTCATTTCATTTCCTTCATTGCCTTCACTTCTCATAATTTCTTCTCATCTCTCTTATGCATCCTTGCTGCATTTTGTATTTGTCTTAGAGTGAGCTTGCTCATTCATGCTCCTTCTTCACTTTCTTCCTTCAAGCAACTTATCTTCTTAAGTGAAGTAAGTTGACTTGCTTCTTCTTCTTCTCCACCTTTCATCTGCTTCTTCCTTGGTGGCTCTTCTTGAAGATCTCTTGCAAGCCTCATGAACCCTAGGAACACCTAAGCATGATAAAAATTAGGGCTTGATTAGTCCCCTCATTAGTTTTACCTTTGTGTCATCTTTTGTGTCTTCTCTTCTCATCTCATAATCAGGGATTAAACCTTCAAGGTTTTAAGGCTTTGTGATTAAGATTATGCCTGCATCCTTCTCTTAGGATTGGGTGTATAACTTTAATCCTAAGTGTTAAACCCTCAATGTGTTTAAATCTCTTAATCAATCCATCTAATAATCACTAAGACAATAAGCTTGTAACTTGGGCCTTGCATTAGGGTTCTAATTCTTCCTTAATTGGTTAAGAAGGACTAACCCTAGTGTTAATGGACAAGTCCCCCTCAAGTTGTCTTACAAACCCTAAAATCCACCTCTCAATATTACTATTAAATAAAATCCACTTTAATAAAGGCCTTGTTTTGTCATGAGGTTAATCCCTAATCATGGATTAAGTTGAGGAGGCTTTCTCAGCTTAAATGTTCTCATCTATTATCCTTCTATTAGGATGGTGTAATGGGTCCATTAAATCCTTGATTATGGCTTAAACTCATTACTTAACACAAAATAAAAACTCCAAAAACATCTAAATAAATGCAAGTAGGTTAATGATCTTAATCCTACATCATGGTGATTAAGTGTGAGGTGCTTACTTCATACTTAAGGTATTCTCATTACCCCTAATCAGAGGGAGGATGTGATGAGTTTACTAACCTTTGGTTTAGGCTTAAGCTCATTAACTTATGACAAACACAAAAACCAATAAACGATTGAAGACATCAAAAACAAACAATAATCGTCTCCTCCGGGATTCTTTTCTCACCTCATTCACTCATAAAAGAGAACTCGCTTCTTCCGTCTAATGCAAGAAAGTTTGCACCTGAGCCAGACAGGTCATTCACTTGAGCATAGACAAGTAAGCAGTTCATCAGTCAATTTATCTTTCAGTCTCTTTGAGTCGAACTATGGTGTTCTGACTTCCTCATTCCACGAGAGGATACGTAGGCATAACTTAACAGTTATCGAACAAAAGTCTCTGTATATTCCCCTTCCTCCAGCATTATTCTTCTAAGCTTCATGGTCTTGAGCTTTGCATTCTTTCCTTACACAGACACTCCTTTATCCCATTTCACACTTCCTTTGCATTGACACTTGTATTCATTTCCAGCTTTTTGCACACAAAATAGCACTGACACTACCCCTTTAAACACAAATCTTTAGAGCGTGGATCCCGTCGAGTACGACGGACAATCTGGGTGCTAATACCTTCCCAGGTTTTAACCAACCCCCTTTCTCAGTTTCTTTGGTTCGCAACCGTCTTATCCATCTTTTCTTAGGTTTATGCAGCATTACCCTTCCTTCGGGATAAAAATGCCTAGTTGGAGACTCTTTTCAGTTCACCCTCGTGTTCTCTCCTTTCGCCGACTGTTCGCGTCTGTACCCCTCTTGACCAGGTGTCATTTGGTGGGAGCGACAGCTTGGCGACTCTGCTGGGGAACCTTATACTGCAACCAGGGCTTCTGGTTCTTTTTGTGGGTTACTTCTAGCGCTTGTTTGATTTGTGTTTACTGGGGTGTTATGTGTTATTTGTGTTTATTTATTTGCTTTATTTATTGCTTTATGTACAACTTTATTTATTGCTTTCTTTTACAGTCTTATGCATATTTCATACTGTCATTATCATTGTGCTGGATCTGGTTTTCTTTGGTGGGTGGGGTTCCATTGAGTGATTAAGGTCCTATACCTGGGACCTGAGTGACACTTAGGCTAGAGTGGTTCATATTCTTTCCCATTCCATTTCGGTCTGGTGCGGGAATATGAAACACGGTTCAGATGTGGGTTTCTCCTTGAGAACTCTGTGCTACAGATTTCCTGTAGTGCTAGGGCTATCTGGGAAGCCTGCTATGTCTGGATGACCTTTATTTTGACCTTCAGAATCTGGGGTGAACTAGAGGAGGATCTTTTATGGTTATTGTAAACACTGTACCTCCGGGTTAGAAGTGTTTACACTTCTCATAACTGATCCAAGTCTGAGGATCCTTGTTCTAGAACATTACATGTGAGGGGGTTGGGTTGTTAACAGGTTTGCAGGAACCCTTGGCCACATCATACCATGTTACTTGTTTTGTTTAAAGAGTATTTAACTTTGGACAGTTCTTGTGATTAACACTGGACATGTGGCTCTTTATTTGAGTCCCCCACCCTGGTTACTGGATTTCTAAGCCTCCATCCGGACCTTTGAACATACATGGACCTTATACCAAGACAGATAATCAGATCCAGCTCTTGATCACAAACCCTTGCATATAATTTGCATATATCATCATTGAATCATTTAACATTTGTTTATTTGTTTTTCAGGGTATCCACCTTATTATATCTTGGTTTTGGTTTTGACCCCTTCTATTGCTTAGACCTCTGCTTCAGCTACCATCTTCAGCATCTGCTTCATTTATCTCCATCATCACCTGCATCAGTCTGTCATAGATTTACCTTCAGCTTCTCAGTCTGCAATCTTCATTAGCATTTGACTTCAGCTTCTTCATCAACACTCATGGATGTTCCAGGGAAAAGCAACATATCTTATCACTTCTTCGAGCCCATCTTGACTGGTATCAGGAAGGTCTAGTCTCTTATCACACCTGACCACATCCCACTATTTAGAGAGCACTATGGGGTTATCTTAGACATGGTCATGGATCTTGATTCTTCTCAGTGAAGCATGATCCACACATGCTTGCAGTTCTATGACCCTCCACTTAGATGCTTCACCTTTCCTGACTTTCAGATAGGGCCTCTATTGGAGGAATTTTCTTTGTTGATTGGAGTGCCTATCAGAGGAGGGATCCCCTTCAACCCAGAGATGACTGCTCCCAGAAGTGAAGAGATAGCAATGGCATTGTACTTGGAGCCTGCCCTTATTGAGCAAAGTATGACAACAAAGGCTGGGATACCTGGTTTACATCTGGGCTTCTTGATTTCTCAAGCCATCCTGAAGGCTGCAGTGGGAGAATGGAGGGCAGTTTATGCACTTTTAGCCCTCAGCATATATGGGGCTATATTGTTTGCAGATGAACCTAAATTTGTCAGTAAGAATGCCATCCACTTGTTCCTGCTGAAGAATCCAGTGCCTACATTGCTAGGGAATTTTTACTACTCCATCCACCAGAGAAATGAAACGCAAATGGGGAAGTTGGTCAGATGCTGTGCTCCCTTGTTCTATTCTTGGCTACTCAGACACCTGCCTAAATCAGATGCTTTCTTGAACCCACACCAGGAGAAGAATTGGGCCAAGAGGTTCATTGCCTTAACATCAGATGATATCAGATGGTGCACCCATAGCACCAAAGGCAAGGATATTATTACTAGCTGTGGGCAGTACCCTAATGTGCCTCTAATAGGAGTAAAAGGTTGCATCAATTACAATCCTTTATTGTTTAAGAGACAATTGGGATATGCCTTGGTTCACCCTACTAGAGGGCAGGATTTAGCTGAGACCCTATACTGTGAAGTGCAACCTAATTCAACTGTTGTTAGGCAAGCTGCCTGGGCTTGGGACAACATTCAGACAAAAGGGACAGCCATCCTTGGAAGGTGTAACAATGTTGCTTCAGCTCAGTACTCAGACTGGTCCCGTACTAGAGCTCAGATCACCAGAATGTCTTTCACCTTGGAAGACACACCTGGACCATCTACAGTACAGCCTGCAGCAACTGTTAGCTTGGAGGAATTTGAAAAGCTGAAAGAGAGGAATAATCTGCTGTCTGAAGCCCTGAAGAAGACTCTTTGGGAAAGAAATGGTGGTCGTCTAGACATTGAGAGATTGGAAAGACTCAAGACTGAGCATCTGACCAAGATTGAAAGGACAGATGACTACATAAGGAAAGCAAGGGCTAGGGAACAGATATTGAAGAATGCCTGCAAGGAGGCCAAGATTCAGAAAGCTAGGGCTGAGCATTATCTGGAAGAAAGCCATGCTAGGTGGATCAGGATCACCGAAGCCCGTGCACAAGAGGACCAGAGGACTCAAGCCAAGATTGAGCAGCTGGAGGCCAATGAGAAGAAGCAGCAGGAAGCTTTGTTGGCAGCTCAGAAGGAGATATCAGAACTGAAGCTCCGAGCAGGGTTAAAGAGATCAAAAGATCAGGACAGGCATAAGAAGCTGACTAATGCCATTTCTACCAGGAACCTCCTCATTAGGACCATTACCGAGCATCCAGCTGGTCCTGTGACTGAGGCACTCCTGAAGGAAGTCAGGGAAGATGACTATGGATTGGATGTCTGACTCCTTTTTGCTTGTATTTCTTTTCTTTTGATGTACTTTTCCTTTTTTGTTGTATTTTTGACCCACCATGGGCGTGTATTGTAAAACAAACTATGTATTTTCATCATTTGTAATATATATCAGTTTGTTCTATTTTGGTGGGCTTTCTCTCAACATCATCAAGCATCTCCTCGAGGTCTGGAAAGGTCAAAACCAAGAACCAAACCGAATACCTTGGAAAACAAATAAGCATACTGCATTGCATACTAACATTTTCTTTGTTTTGTAGGTTTTTGTTTATTGTGTGTTTCTCACTTTGTTGAGCTTTCAGGAAACATTGCTCGTCACAGAGTGTTCCCTGTCAACCGCACACACCGGTACCCAACGTATAACAACCTTCCAGGCATTCAGATGGATCAGGTACAGCAGGACCTGAATGAATTGAGAAATCAGATGGTAAATGAAAGGGTCGAGATGAGAAACCAAATGACCCAATATATGGCTGTGATGACTGGCTTAGCCCAGAGTCAAGAAAGGTTGAGAGAGCTGGTAGAAAGACAGACACCTGAAGAGCCCCACCTTGGGACAGGGGGAACCAGCAATAATGAACAGGGGCAGCCTCGTATCGACCCACCGGAGTATGGACCCCATTTGAAACTAGATGTTAATATCCCAAGGAATGTTCAAGGTAATACTGCTGGGGGCAGAATCCTGCAAGAGGATCCCCAAGAAGAATAATTCACTGTTATTGGGGTTGGGGATGAGGTGTATGACAGAAGATTGGATGAGATTGTTGAAAAGCTAAGGTCTTTGGAATCCCATAATTCCTTAGGCTTTGACGTAATGGATATGGGGCTGGTAGATGGGGTAAGGATTCCCCATAAATTCAAACCCCCGTGCTTTGAGAAATATAATGGTACCTCCTTCCCGCGTACTCATCTGCAATCCTTCTTAGGGAGTCTCAAGGCTTATACCATGGACGAGAAGTTATGGATGTTCTATTTTGAGGACAATTTGACTGGAGCTTCAAGAGAATGGTATTCACATCTGACAAGGGCCACTATAAGGTGTTGAAAGGACTTGGCCAAGGCCTTCATCCGGCAATACCAGTACAACTTAGACATGGCTCTAAATAGAACCCTTCTAATGGGCATGTCTCAATCTTCAAGGGAGAGCTTTCGGGATTATGCTCAGAGGTGGAGACAGCCTGCTGCTGCTATCCAACCACCCATGTCAGAAAGAGAGATGGCTGACATGTTTCTGAACACCTTGCAGGGAACTTATATTGATAGACTTGCTGCCTTCTCTTCTACCAGTTTTGTCGTTGTAGTTATAGTTGGTGAGAGAATTGAGTCTTTTGAAGATGGGCAAAATCTCTGACAATGGTGCCAGTTCCTCCAGCAACCCCAAAAAACCTTTTGCAGGACCCCGAAGGGCGGGTGAAACGAATGCTATCCATGCAAGCAGGGGCAGACCACAATATTCTCACAGATCAGTAGCAGCTATTACTATTCCGACTCCAGTTCCACAACAACCATTATATCCTCAACAACAACAACAACATCACTATCAGCAACCATCTCATTTTCCGCAACAAAGAACGTACAACAACAACAATAGCAACCAACAACAGCGACCCTTTCAACCGAGGCCATCTCAGGCAAATAGGGTAATTGATCCCATCCCTATGCCTTATGCTGCTTTATTGCCACAACTCCTGAAGCTCAACCTGGTTGAGTTAAGGATGTTGGCTCCACCAGATCCCCTCAATCTCCCGAAGAATTATGATGCTAATTACAGGTGTGCCTTTCACTCCAACGCACCCGGTCACAATACAGAGAAGTGTAGAGCCTTGCAAATGAAAGTTCAAGATCTGGTCGATTCCAAAGCTCTCAATTTCACACCTCCTCCGAATGTAAACAGAAATCCTATGCCTAATCATGGTGGGCCCAAGATTAATGCCATAGAAGAGGACCAACCATCTGCACTAATTGATAATGCTGCACAAATTCAAACACCATTGGCAGAAGTCAAAGCTCAACTCTTAAGATGCCAAGTGTTCCCGGGTTGTGGGGCCTGCTGCGAATTGTGCAAGACTGCTATTAATTGTTGTGAGAAGCTAAGGTTTGGCATAGATGGCCTTATCAGAGATGGAATCTTGCAAATTACTACAACAACTCCTTCAACAGCTCTTGCTTCAGCAACAATGGATTCTCCTACAACATCAACAATCCTTTCTTCAGTAACAACGGATCCTTCTACAACTGCAACAACTATCATTCCCACTGATTCATCCACAACTCCAGCAATTTCTCCATCCGTTGTTTCAATAAATCAGAGTTCAACAACATATACTTCTACAACATCAACACACATCTTATCAACGGAAACGCCTACAACACCAGCAAACTCTAATGAAGATGTCTCAACGATCACGATCTATTATGACCCAGAAAATGTTCATCCCAACAACAATTTCCAACAACAAACTGCAACACCTCCTATCAGATCTCCAGTAACCATCTATTACGACCCGCATACCATCACAGTTCCTTCCACTGCAACAATCAGTCTGATTACCATTACGGTACCTGGACCCGTTCCTTATGAAAACAGTAATGCCATACCTTGGCACTATGGCTCTGATCTCTACTGCGACAGAAAGAAGATCACTCTAGATTCATCAACCTCTTCACCACAAGTTGACAATGTTGGGGGAGGCGGAGGCTTCACCAGAAGCGGACGCCTTTTTGCCTCACAAACACCAAGACCCAATGCTGAAGCAGAAGCTGCTGCTAAGGCAAAAGGGAAGAAAGTGGTACTTGAAGAGCCAATTGTTAAGGAAACTTCGAAGACGTCTTTTGAACAAGAGGTAGACGAGTTCATGAGAATAGTCAAGAAGAGTGATTACAAAGTGGTGGACCAGCTTCATCAGACACCCTCCAAAATATCTGTATTATCATTGCTAATGTGTTCGGAAGCCCATAGGAATGCATTGTTGAAGGTCCTGCATGCAGCATATGTGCCGGAAGAGATTATTGTTAATCAGTTAGAAACTGTAGTCGCAAATGTTAACACCAGTCATGGACTAGGCTTTACAAATGTTGATTTAACAACGGAGGGATGCAACCATAACAAAGCTTTGCACATCACCTTGGAATGCAAAGGTGCTATCCTTTCTCATGTACTGGTGGACACTGGGTCTTCGCTCAATGTTCTCCCAAAGAAGGCCTTGGTGAAGTTGGAGTATGATGGTTTGGCATTGCGTCCAAGTAATTTGGTGGTGAGAGCATTTGATGGCTCTAAGATATCAGTGCTTGGAGAGATTGATCTACCTGTGTTGATTGGCCCACAGACCTTTAAAACTACCTTCTTCGTGATGGACATACAACCGGCCTACAGCTGTTTGTTGGGTAGACCCTGGATTCACGCCGCTTGCGCTGTTACATCTACCCTTCACCAGAAGTTAAAATTTGAGTGGGAAGGCCAGATCATCACAATCTGCGGGGAGGAAGACATTTTCGTTAGCCAGCTGGCTACTTACAAGTATATAGAAATGGATAGGGAGATCCATGAGACTATGAGTCAGGGATTTGAGGCCCTTAACATCAATGAAGCCACTGCTGTATCTAGAACTTCCATCACTTCATATCAACAGGCCCGAAAGGTTGTTGAGGAGGGTACCGCTCAAGGCTGGGGCAAGCTGCTGCCAGTAGAAAAGAAAGAAGACAGATTCGGGTTGGGTTACAGACCAACTCAACAAGATCAACCGGAGGTTGCAACGGAGCCCAAATTTGTCAGCGGGGGAATGCTTACCCCGGATGCTGTGAATAGTCTGGAAGACGAGGAAGAAGATGAACGCAACCTAGAAAACTGGATACGTCCAAGGATCACGGGGAACCAAGTCTCAAACTGGTCTTCCCAGGAAATTATAAGAGTTACTCCTGCAGAGTAATTATTATTTCCTGTCTTTAAGCATGCATCAAGTCCTGCATCTTGCCCAAGATGTCAGGACTCATTTTGTAATCGGGCCATCTTGTATTTTGTGCAAATGATCAATTAATGAATATCAGGACATCTTTTGCAAATGAGTCTCTTCTTTTTCCCGCTCACTGTTTTTCATTTTTCATTTTTTGTACAAAAATAAAATGGCAATGTTTTTCAAAATAAAAACTTCATTTTCACTTTTTCTAAGCAAGATAAAACTGATCACTAAAATGAACCAATCTAAACCCTTGCAGAGAGTGCCCTCCAGACTACACCGACAACGACACTGCTATGACTTCGTATGACTTTGACAATCCGATTAATCAAGCCGATGAAGGGGGTTGAAGAAGATTATGAGCTACCTGAAGAACTAGCCAGGTTGTTAAGGCAAGAGGAGAAGGCTATCACTCCTCATCAGGAGGAAGTTGAGACGGTTAATCTTGGTACCGAAGAAGACTTGAAAGAGGTGAAGATCGGGGCCCGTCTGCAAGATTCAGTGAAAGAATAACTTATTGACAAGCTACGAGAGTATATTGATGTCTTTGCTTGGTCTTATCAGGATATGCCAGGTCTGGATATTGACATTGTTATGCACAAGTTGCCTCTAAAGGAAGACTGTCCTCCAGTAAAACAGAAGTTGCGCCGTACTCGTCCGGATATGGCCATGAAGATAAAAGAAGAGGTACAAAAACAGTGGGACGCCGGTTTCCTTGCTGTAACTAGTTACCCGCCGTGGGTTGCTAACATTGTACCTGTGCCTAAGAAGGATGGAAAAGTACAGATGTGTGTGGATTACCGGGATCTAAACAGAGCCAGCCCGAAAGATGACTTCCCATTACCTCACATTGATGTATTGGTCGACAATACGGCTCAGTTTTCGGTGTTCTCCTTCATGGACGAATTTTCAGGATATAATCAGATCAAGATGTCATCTGAAGACATGGAGAAGACAACTTTCATCACACCCTGGGGCACATTCTGTTATAAGGTAATGCCATTCAGACTGAAGAATGCTGGTGCCACTTATCAACGGGCTATGGAAACACTATTCCACGACATGATCCACAAATAAATTGAATGTTATGTGGATGACATGATTGCCAAGTCCCTCACAGAAGAAGACCACCTGGTAAATCTGTTGAAGCTATTCAAACATTTGAGGAAGTACCAGCTGAAGCTAAACCCCAACAAGTGCACATTTGGGGTAAGGTCTGGTAAGCTGCTGGGATTTATTGTAAGTGAAAAGGGAATTGAAGTTGACCCTGAAAAAGTCAAATCCATTCAAGAAATGCCTGCACCAAAGACTGAAAAATAAGTTCAGGGGTTTCTAGGTAGATTGAACTACATTTCAAGGTTCATATCTCATCTTACAGCAACCTGTGAGCCCTTGTTCAATTTGTTAAGAAAAGAGCAAACGGACAGGTGGAATGAAGACTGCCAGAGGGCTTTTAACAAAATCAAGGAATACTTACAAGAGCCTCCAATCCTTATGCCTCTAGTTGAAGGAAGACCTCTAATAATGTACTTGACAATATTAGAAGGATCAATGAGGTGTGTGTTGGGCCAACATGACGAGCCTGGTCGAAAAGAGTACGCAATATACTACCTAAGCAAAACTTTTACCGACTGTGAACAACGTTATTCACTGCTCGAGAAAACTTGTTGTGCTTTAGCGTGGGCTGCTCGCCGACTAAGGCAGTATATGTTGACTCACACTACTTTGTTGATCTTAAAGATGGACCCAGTCAAGTACATATTCGAGAAGCCATCACTTACTGGACGGGTTGCAAGATGGCAAATGATTCTCACAGAATATGACATTCAGTACACATCTCAGAAAGCCATCAAAGGCAGTGTATTGTCTGACTATCTGGCTGAGAAACCCATTGCAGATTACCAGCCTATGAGCTTTGACTTCCCTGATGAAGACATCATGTTCATAAAAGCAAAAGATCATGAAGAGCCTATTCACACTGAAGGGCCTGACCCAGAAGAAGAATGGACAATGATGTTTGATGGGACTGTTAATATGAATGGACGTGGGGTTGGTGCAGTACTTATTACGCCTAAAGGAGTTCACATGCCTTTCTCGGCAAAACTCACTTTTAACTGCACTAACAACGAAGCTGAATACGAAGCCTGTATAATGGGTCTTGAGGAAGCCATTGACCTTAGGATCAAGACGTTAACTGTATTCGGAGATTCAGCTCTGGTAATCAATCAAACCAACGGTAAATGGTACGCTCACCAGGAGCATCTGATTCCATACCGGGATTACACGAGGAGATTACTGACTTTCTTCACCACAGTCAAGCTTGAGTATATCCCTCGAGATGAAAATCAGTTTGCAGATGCTCTGGCTACCATTTCCTCCATGATCAAAGTTCAAGCTGCCAACTTTGTGCCCCGGATTTCAGTATCCAGACTTGACAGACCAGCATACGTATTCTCAGTAGACATTGCTAAAGATGATAAGCCTTGGTTCTATGACATCAAATGCTTCTTGGAGGATCAAACATACCCACTTGGGGCATCATCCAATGATAAGAAGACATTAAGAAGGCTAGCTGGTAGTTTCTTCCTGAATGTTGATGGTTCCTTGTACAAGAGAAACTTTGACATGGTGCTTCTCAGATGTGTTGATAAGGCAGAAGCAGACTTGTTGATGCACGAGGTGCATGAAGGATCTTTTGGTACCCATGCTGGAGGGCATGCAATGGCTAAGAAATTGTTAAGATCAGGTTACTACTGGATCACAATGGATGCAGATTGTTGTGCTTATGCCAGAAAGTGCCACAAATGCCAGATTTATGCAGACAAAGTGCCTGTGCCTCCGAATCCTTTGAATGTGATGTCTTCACCCTGGCCCTTCGCCATGTGGGGCATTGACATGATAGGAAAGATTGAGCCGACTGCTTCAAATGGCCACAGATTCATCCTGGTAGCCATTGATTATTTTACCAAGTGGATTGAAGCGGCTTCATATGCAAATGTCACCAGGCAACTGGTAGCCCGATTCCTGAAGAGAGACATCATCTGTCGGTATGGAGTGCCCGAGCGAATCATTAATGATAACGGTTCCAACTTGAACAACAAAATGATGGCAGAACTGTGTCGGGACTTCAAGATTCAACACCAAAACTCTTATCCTTACAGGCCAAAGATGAATGGCGTTGTTGAGGCAGCTAACAAGAATATCAAGAAGATTGTGAAAAATATGGTGGTCACATACAAAGACTGGCATGAAATGCTACCATTTTCCTTGCATGGGTACCGTACCTCAATCAGAACATCCACCGGGGCAACACCGTATCAGCTTGTGTATGGTATGGAGGCAGTCCTACCTGTTGAAGTTGAATTACCCTCCTTACGGGTACTGATGGATGTCAAGTTGAATGAAGTAGAATGGGTCCGATCTAGTTACAATTAACTGAATCTGATCGAAGAAAAGAGATTAGCTGCAATCTGTCATGGGCAGTTATACCAGAAAAGAATGAAGAAAGCCTTCGATCAGAAAGTCAGGCTTCGGGAATACCAAGTGGAAGATATTGTGCTGAAAAGATTCCTCCCTCCTCATAAAGACCACAGGGGCAAGTGGACTCCGAATTATGATGGTCCATTCATAGTAAAGAAAGTTTTCTCTGGTGGAGCATTGATGCTCAGTACTATGGATGGTGAGGATTTCCTATCCCCTGTGAATTCAGATGCAGTTAAAAAATACTTCGCATAAAATGACCCGCTGGACATAAAAACAGAATGTAAGTCCATGCAAAAATAGGGCATCCCGACGAGTCAAAAACAGAATAAAAGACTCGGGCAAAAATAAGGGAAAATAATAAATAAAAAAGTACACCCGCTGAGTTGAAAAGCCGCATTGGACAGCTCAAGCAAAAATGGGTATCCCGGTGGATCGAAAACCCGAAAGGGCGATCCACGCAAAATAAGGGAATAAGCGAACAACTTCATTCTGAATTCATCTGTATCACTTACAACATGGCAAGCTTCGAAAGGTTAAAGCATCAGTCAGAATCAGCCTTCTTCAGAAAGCAGGATAAGAAGAACATCAAGGTCATACGGGTCATAGCAAAGGGAAGCTCACCAAAGCGTCGTCAACATTGCCAACACCTTTTTGTTTCTCAATTTTTTAACAATCTCCTCATTTCAGGGGATTTGTTTCTTTGACTGTATTTGCCAATTCAGGGCACACAAATTAATAAAATCAGATTTTTCAGTCACTTCGTCTTGTACATTTTATTTGCAAAAATGTCTGATATCCTTGATATAATGTTTGCATAAAAACAGATGTGCCCTTCTAAGCACATGCTTGCAGGAAGTATATTACTTACTCCCAGGAGTGTCTAAACTCCTATGATGGAATCCAGTAAGGGATACCTCGGGGTACTTGTGCGTTTCTTTGTCATAACAGGACTGCAGGTATTGAAAGCACAACATGGGGCGTGGAAGGTCTTCCCCAGCAAAGTTTCCAAATTATTATTTCCTCAGCATCTTCCAAGCAGCACCAGAAATTCTCTCTCCCCATCAGAGTTGCCAGGCATCACTTCTCCAGCACATTTTCTTCAGAGAAGTACCAGAAGGTGCTCATTCCCCAGCTGAGTTGACAGATATCATCATCCTCAGCAAGATCCCCGCAGAAATCTCTAGGAGGACCGTTCAGTGGTCCTTCCTCCCCAGACGAGTGCTAGACAGGGGACCATCCCCCCACAGAGCTCTTGCCTCTCCCAGAAGAGCAATGTCTGAATTTCCCGCACAACAAAGTGAAGAAAGCTTCCGCGACCACAGCTGGGCTCCTCATTATTAAGATAGGTCTATCAGTGACCTATTTCCCCAAGCAGAGCCATATATACAGATCTACCAATGATCTCATCCCCAGCTGGGATGTTCGTTCAAGCAGATCAGTCAGAGATCTTCACAGCCACGGGATCCGAATCCCGAATCGGTATCTTTTGCATAATCATGGCATTTGCATCATTAATCCCTCAGAGCGTAGCATTCCGTCTAATACGGAGCATTACAGCAAAAATCAAACATATTGCATAATTACAAGCCAGGTTCGAATCAGTCACCTGTAAATACAAACATTCCATCAGCAATGTATATAAAGACTCACAGTCCCCGCAGAACGCCAAAGCATCCCTTTGCACTCCTAAAACTATAGGTACATGCTCCTTTTGGCACTCGTCCGTGTCACCTTTCCTAGTAAAGTCACCAGAACACTCTCTACCAACAAATACTTATACATAACCTGTTTGTCCCGACACTCGTCCGTGTCATCTCATATTTCCCCAGCAGAAAGCCAAAGCGTCCCATTTGCACCCCACAAAAATACATGTTCACACACACTCACTCGACACTCGTCCGTGTCATATTCATTCCCCTGCAGATATAAACCACAAACAGATACCTATATATATACTCTCTTGACACCCATCCGTGTCACCATTCCCCAGCACAGTCACCCAAACACTTATCATAATACACTCTCATTGACACCCGTCCGTACCATCTTATCCCCACAGGTCACCGGATCACCTTTTGTACTCTCATATACAAATATAAGTTCATAACTTATCCCCTTTTTCTTATGACACCCGTCAGTGTCATACTCTCCCTAGCAAGTTGAACACTCATCTGTGTCTCACTCATGCTTCTTTTACTCATACAGATACTCGTCCGTATCTTGTATACACACTTATCTCCCCTCAGATTCAACACACGTCCGTGTTCTTTGTTAACCAGTTGGTACTCGTCCGTATCATCATCTCTGAACATGCGTCAAAGTTGTTTCTACTGATACTCGTCCGTATCATAGTCTTAAGGATGCTCGTCCGCATCTTTAATCTATACACAATGTCAAACACTTATACCTTTTATCTCTTAATTGTAAGCACTCGTCCGTGTTTACTATTCCCCAGCGAAGTCTCCGGCAAAACATTTTTTCTATCTGACATTTGTCCTATGTTATGATATTTTCGGCAGCCGTACCCTGCCAGGTGATCGTCCTTCACCTTTTGATGACCGTCCCTCATCATTCCCTCAGCGGAGTCTCCATTATTGGAACCTTTTTTTTCTATCCGGAATTCGTCCTATGTCGTGATATTTAGCAGCCGTCCCCTGCTAGGTGATCGTCCTTCACCTCTTGATGATCGTCCTTCATCATTTTATCCGATGGCCGTCCCCATCGTTGATCTTGTTATCTGACATTCGTCCGATGTCATGATAAACTCCGAGAGCAGCCGTACCCTGCTAGGTGATCGTCCTTCACCTCTTGATGATCGCCCTTCATCATGCTTATCCGATGGCCGTCCCCATCGTCAACCTTTTCTATCAGGAATTCGTCCTATGTCGTGATACTTTCGGCAGCCGTACCCTGCCAGGTGATCGTCCTTCACCTTAGATGATCGTCCCTCATCCTTATCCCCAACAGAGCAGCCGTCCCCTGCTAGGTGATCGTCCTTCACCTTTGATGACCATCTCTCATCAATTATTTCATTAACCCGATGGCCGTCCCCATTGTTGTTTACTTTATTTTACAAACCTGATGGTCGTCCCCACCATTGACTTCACCTTAAATCCCCATAGAATCTTGGCACTTTGCTTGATGGCCGTCCCCATCATGATCTCTTTATTTCCCCAAATTTTCCCTCACTACGTTCACACCATGGCTTGTGATCTTTCTCATTTGCATTTGTTCAATCATATCATATCATGTTGCATCTTTGCTTCACTACATTGTTTCAAGTTCATCTGCATCTAGGGTTTGTGATTTGAGCCATCTGAGCCACTCCAAAGGTCTTCAATTATCTCAAGAGGGCCCATGTATGTTCAATCATCATATTTTATCCTCCCAAGATCAAGGGAGTCAAAAAATCACAAGAACTGGCAAAGCATGGAAGCTAAGCTAGGGTTTAACTACACAGATGACCTAAAATTAGGGTTTTGGTTTCAGAGGCCATAACTCCAAATTTTTTGGTCATTCTTTTTTCTATTGGTCTCAATATGTTATAAAGATCATACATACCAAGTTTGATGAAGAAATTCATTGTGGAAGTCATCTGATCACTTGGTAACTTCCTGAGCAAGTCAGAGCAAAATCAGGGCATCTGAGGCCCCCATCAATAGACCCAAAGTGGATTTTTCATCAAATTGAAGTTATATGGTATTTATTTGATCATTGAAGTGCTTATAAGTTCACAAATTTGAAGAAAAGTGAGCTAAACCAAAAGGTGCCAAATATAGAAATGACTTGTAATGTAAACTTTCCATTTTGGGAAAGTTTTTCAACCTCCTCTTTCTCAACCAAAAATGCTTCAAATGAAAAATTGTTGGTCATGAAAGTTGTAGATTGGATCATTCACTTTTCAAAAAGTACAAGAACAAGATCTAATTCATTTTGGAACTCAAGTTATGGCTTTCCAAAGTTGGCAAAAATCACATAATTTCATGTTTCATGCCAAAGAGGGATTTTTGCAAATTCAAGTTCTAAACACTTTCAAGACCTCTAAATGACTTCTTTGCATCATTACAAAATATTGCAACGTATCAAAATCAGAATTTCCCAAGAATTCACAAGGATCATGCCTTGGATCACAAGCTTCCATGAACCATTTTCCATAAAATTCAAAAAAAGAGGAATTCTTGCAAGAATGATCTCCAAGGGTTGGTATGACTTCTAATTGGTCTCAAAGCATCATACAACATTATGCAATGCTTTAAACTCAGAATTGGCCCAAGAATCTCACATTTTCATGACTTGCACATCAAGAAATCCAAAAGGGGCCAAAACTTCATGAATTTGCAAAATGGTACAAAACCTCTCATCCACTTGCCACAACTCATCAAATCTGATTCACAAGCCTACACCAACTATTATGACCTATCACACCATACACAAAATACGATTTTCCACCCCCCTAAACTAAACTTCAAAAAGAGGTCACATACACTTCAGCAAAGCACCAAAGAAGCTCAAGGGTGATTAGAGGAGAGTGTTTGCATCAAGAAGAAGGCCCAAGCAGCTCCATTGGCAAAGCTTCATCTTAGGTATCTTCTTGAAAATTTTTTCCAGAAATCATTTCTTTAGTTATGAGATGATAGAGTTTGCTCTCCTGATCACAATGAACATTTATTTTTGAAGAATGGTTGAGAATTGACTGTGTATGCATGTTCTGAAATTTTGTCCATTTTTATGTTTTTGTTCGAATCATGATTATGGTGCAAAATAAATGAATTATGTTGTTGGATTCTTGTTCTATGGGGTTTGGGGATCATTTCTGGAGGTTTGGGGAGTTTGTCATGACCTGGGGAGTTATTTGAGGATTTTCAGGGGAGAGGTTGGCCGGAGAAGATGACCGGAGGTCTTCTCCGGCCACCTGAGAGTGATTAAATTCTAATTAGGGTTAGGGTTTCATGTTTAAATCTGGGCCCTTAGATGTGTCTTTCCCGCGTGACATGGAGGGTTGAGATTAGTTCACTAAAGTTTAATCTGGATTAATGAATTAATTAATTAGGATTATTAGAGTGTGAATTTGGGCCGTAGGATAGCGCGCCAGTCAACAGATTCAAACCCAGAATCAATCCTGTCTCTCCATTTTGCATACTTTCCATTTATTTAATTTTATTTCACATTTTTTCTTATTTATTTTGTACGAATTTTTAAAAATAGTAAAAACCATCAAAAAATTCTGAAATTTTTTTTCAAACATTTTATTAATTTTCAGAAACCAAAAATATTTTTATTTTTATTTTTTGCATTAAAAAAGTATTTTTAAATCATTTCAATGTTTTATTTAATTAATTAATGAAAATTAATTAATTAAAAATACATTTAAGTATTTAAAAATCACCAAAAAAATCAGAGAATATTTTTGGACATTTAGAAACATTTAAAAACTCACCATACAAATTTATTTTTGGTTTTGATCATGCTTTGACATTTTTCAATGAATTAGGGTTCTTAAAATTGTTCATTTATAACCCTAACTTCAAAAATTCATAACTTTTAAACCAAGTTGAGTTTGTGAATGATTCTTTTTGAATTGTTCTATGCATGTTTCCTAGTTTATAATAACATTTTTGTTTCATTTTTATCTTTCATTTTCAATTTGTTTGGCATTTTGCATTGAAAATCACCCTTAAAACCCTAGAAACTTAGGAAATTCATAACTCCTTTTAGGTTTAGCTTCTGACCTCCCCCTTTGGATGGTAACCTAGTATAGGTTTAAGGTTCCTTTAAGTGAATTTTAAATTTTTTATCTTATGATTTGCTTCTGTTTTTGAGTTTTGCATCTCACATTGCATGAAAACCCTAATTTTGTATCTTCACTTGCATTCATCTTGTATATGCTTGCATTCATGAACTTTCCATGACATTTTATACATTCACATGACTTCTAAGACATCTTAGGACACATTAGGATCATGTTTGATCATTGCATCATCCATTTGCCATGTTATGCTTTCATTTCATTCCATGTACATTCATGAACTCCCATGCCTCCTTTCATGCCTCATTTGCATCCTCATTACTTGTATGATCATTTGCATATCTTGACATGCTTTTATACCATCTATTAGAATCATTTGAATTATGAATGTGCTTCTGGTTTTGGTTTGCATCATTGCATTCATTTTATTTTCATTTCATTTCATTTCATTTCCTTTTACTAACTTTTCAGGTGGTAAGTACTTTGAGAAGTGAATTTTTCTTCACTTCGCATAATTTCTTCAAATCTCTCTTATGCATGCTTGCTGCTTTTTGTATTTGTCTTAGAGTGAGCTTGCTCATTCATGCTCCTTCTTCACTTTCTTCCTTCAAGCAACTTATCTTCTTAAGTGAAGTAAGTTGACTTGCTTCTTCTGCTTCTCCTCCTTTCATCTGCTTCTTCCTTGGTGGCTCTTATTGAATATCTCTTGTAAGCCTCATGAACCCAAGGAACACCTAATCATGATAACAATTAGGGCTTGATTAGTCCCCCCATTAGTTTTACCTTTGTGTCATCTTTTGTGTCTTCTTTTCTCATCTCATAATCAGGGATTTAACCTTCAAGGTTTTAAGGCTTTGTGATTAAGATTATGCCTGCATCCTTCTCTTAGGATGGGGTGTATAACTTTAATCCTAAGTGTTAAACCCTCAATGTGTTTAAATCTCTTAATCAATCCATCTAATAATCACTAAGACAATAAGCTTGTAACTTGGGCCTTGCATTAGGGTTCTAATTCTTCCTTAATTGGTTAAGAACGACTAACCCTAGTGTTAATGGACAAGTCCCCCTCAAGTTGTCTTACAAACCATAAAATCCACCTCTCAATCTTACTATTAAATAAAATCCACTTTAATAAAGGCCTTGTTTTGTCATGAGGTTAATCCCTAATCAGTGATTAAGTTGAGGAGCCTTTCTCAGCTTAAATGTTCTCATCTATTATCCTTCTATTAGGATGGTGTAATGGGTCCATTAAATCCTTGATTATGGCTTAAACTCATTACTTAACACTAAACAAAAACTCCAAAAACATCTAAATAAATGCAAGTAGGTTAATGATCTTAATCCTACATCATGGTGATTAAGTGTGAGGTGCTTACTTCATACTTAAGGTATTCTCATTACCCCTAATCAGAGGGAGGATGTGATGAGTTTACTAACCTTTGGTTTAGGCTTAAGCTCATTAACTTATGACAAACACAAAAACCAATAAAAGATTGAAGAAATAAAAAACAAACAATAATTGTCTCCTCCGGGATTCTTTTCTCACCTCATTCACTCATAAACGAGAACTCGCTTCTTCCGTCTAATGCAAGACAGTTTGCACCTAAGCCAGGCAGGTCATACACTTGAGCATAGACAAGTAAGCAGTTCATCAGTCAATTTATCTTTCAGTCTCTTTGAGTCGAACTACGGTGTTCTGACTTCATCATTGCACGAGAGGATATGTAGGCATAACTTAACAGTTATCGAACAAAAGTCTCTGTATATTCCCCCTCCTCCAACATTATTCTTCTAAGCTTCATGGTCTTGAGCTTTGCACTCTTTCCTTACACAGACACTCCTTTATCCCATTTCACACTTCCTTTGCATTGACACTTGTATTCTTTTCCAGCTTTTTGCACACAAAATAGCACTGACACTACCCCTTTAAACACAAATATTTCAAGCGTGGATCCCGTCGAGTACGGCGGACAATCTGGGTGCTAATACCTTCCCAGGTTGTAACCAACCCCCTTTCTCAGTTTCTCTTGTTCGCAACCGTCTTATCCATCTTTTCTTAGGTTTATGCAGCATTACCCTTCCTTCGGGGTAAAAATGCCTAGCTGGCGACTCTTTTTAGTTCACCCTCGTGTTCTCTCCTTTCGCCGACGTTCGCATCTGTACCCCTCTTGACCAGGTGTCATTTGGTGGGAGCGACAATAACTAAACCCTAATTAGAACCCTAACCACTTTCAGGTGACCAGAGCTAGCTCCGATTATCTTCTCCGGCGAAACAAAATTTCTGAAACTCATACAAGCATCTAAACTCCTAATTTCTTGCCCATAATCACTCCTCTAACATCATAGAACATGAATCAACAAACAAAAATCATTTATCATGCATAACAAGGCTGAATCGAAGCAATCAAGTTTTAGGTCAAAAATTTCAAAACAACCATACATGTTCATTTCTCAATCATTTATAAAACAAAACATATCAGAGTGATCTAGAGAACATATAGAATCATTCTAAAACTTAAAAGATGGTTTCTGGAAAATTTGTTCTTGAGGTATACCTGAGTTGAAGCTTTTCAGTTTGGTGCTTTCTGACCCCCTCTCATGTGCAAAACCACTCCAATGACGCCCTTGTGCTTCTGAAAGGATTAGAAAAAGTTTCTTTTGGTTGGTTTGAGATGTTTGGTTCTGATAACTCAGAAATTGTATTTCTGATTTGGGGGGTTTCGGGCCATGGTTAGGGGTGTTTTGTGTTCCATGAGTGATTTGAAGATGATTGGTGGTTTTTTTTTTTGAAGTTTGATGGTTGTGTTTTGAGTTTCGAAGAAGGGAAGGTTTTGACAATTTTTGTGGATTCTGAGCTCTAAGGTGTTTCAGGCTTCAATGTGTTATGAAATGGTCTCCTTAGGGTTTGCATAAGAGATTGTTAATGGTCAGAGAGTGGGTGGTGGCTCAGTTTGATTGGTATGGGAGGAAATGCAAAATTGTCAACTTATGTGTACTTGAGGTATGGGCTTGTGCAGCAAGGATTTATGAGAATAGATTGCCTCAGCATGGTTCATGGGGAGCCCTTAGATCATTAGTATGCAGCCGGAAGGCTTAGATGAAGAGATAGCAAGGTTTATGCAATTTTCCCTCTTTGATGTTTTTTGAGAATTAAGTCACCAAAACCCTAGGTTCAATGCATAATTCTGATCTTTAAAGGTTGCTTGAACATGTTATGACATAATTGAGCACATTAGAGGTCACTTAGAAGCTTGAAATGCCAATATGCAAAAATCCCTCTTTGACATGAACATGAAAATTATGTGATTTTTGCCAACTTTGAAAGGCCATATCTTGAGTTCTAGGATGAATCAATACATGTTCTTGTACTTTTTGAAAAGGGAAAGACCTAATCTACAACTTTCATGTCCAAGAATTTTTCATTTGAAGTATTTTTGCTCATGAAAGAGGAGGTTGAAAATCTTTCCCAAAATGGAAAGTTTGCATTTCAAGTCATTTCCAAAAATGGCAAGCTTGCAATTGGCTCAAAATTCTTCAATCTTGTGAACTTCCAACCACTTCTAAGATCAAATAAAGATCATTGAACTTAAATTTGTTTAAAATGATCCTTTGGTTCCCTTGTTGGGGGCCTTAGATGCCTTGATTTTGACTTAACTTGCTCAAGAAGTTACCCAATGATCAGGTGACTTCCACAATGAATTTTTTCATCAAACTTGGTACACATGATCCTTATAACATATTAAGAACATTAGAAACAATAATGAACAAAAAATTGGAGTTAAGGCCTCTGAAACCAAAACCCTAATTTTGGTCATCTGTGTAGTGAAAACCCTAGCTCTGCTTCCATGCCTTTGCCAATTCTTGTGATCCTTTGACTTTCATGAATCTTGGGGAGCATAATATGATCATAGAACACACATGTACCCTCTTTGAAAGCTTCAAGACCTTTGGGATGGCTCATATTCATTCTTGGATTGCTCAGATCACATACCCTAGATGCAGATGAAATTGAACTTATGCAGTGAAACAAACATGCAATATGAGATGTAATGCTTATGTTAAAACAAAAATGAAAGATCACAAGCCACGGTGTGAATGAAAAGTGAGGGCAAATTTGGGGTGTTTACAGCTTCCCCTATTCAAACATGAGTTAGCTGTGCAGGATGTAAGCGCCTGGCTTAACAGACAAACAAGATAACTTGTGGTTGCATACCAAAGATAAACCGAAATTTGCACTCACTAGGGAAAAGAAGAAAAGGGATATAAATTGTAAAGTATAGTATGATATGATTATCAAATGAAAGCGATGGAGGACGACCATCGAGCAGAGGACGACTGCTGGGGGTAAAGTGGTAAATAAAGCAATGACGTGGACGGGCGACAAGCTGGGGAAATAAAGAGATCATGGTGGGGACGACCATCGGGTAAGGAAATAAGATTTTCTGGGGGATTAAAGTAATGAGAAAAGCAATGATGGGGACGACCACCAGGCTTGGAAAGTAAAGTAAACAACGATGGGGACGGCCATCGGTTTAAAGAATAAATGAAATAATGATGAGGGACGGTCATCAACGATGAAGGACGATCACCTAGCAGGGGACGGTTGCTAAAAATATCACGACATAGGATGAATGTTGGATAAAATAGGTCAACGATGGAGACGACCATCGGATAAGCATGATGAAGGACGATCATCAAGAGGTGAAGGACGATCACCTGGCAGGGTACGACTGCTCTCGGGGATTATCACGAAATAGGACGAATGTCGGATAACAAGATCAACGATGGGGACGACCATCGGATAAATGATGAGGGACGGTCATCAAAAGGTGAAGGACGATCACCTAGCAGGGGACAGCTGCTAAAATATCACAACATAGGATGAATGTCAGATAGAAGGTTCCAATGATGAAGATTCCACTGGGGAAAGGATGAGGGACGGTCATCCAAAGGTGAAGGACGATCACCTGGCAGGGGACGGCTGCCGAAAGTATCATGACATTGGACGAATGTCGGATAGAAACAAGTTGTTTTGTTGGCGACTTACTGGGGAATGGTAAACACGGACGAGTGCATACGCTTTCAAAAATAAAGGATATAAGTGTTTGACGGTGTGTATAGATTAAAGATGCGGACGAGCATCCTTAGGACCATGATACGAACGAGTATCGGTAGTAACAAACAATGACGCGTGTTTAAGGATGATGATACAGACGAGTATCAATTAGTTAAGCAAGGAACACGGACGAGTGTCGAATCTGCTGAGGAGTGATATATACAAGATATGTACGAGTATCAAAAGACTTCTGTATTGGTATGCACAAGTATTGATCTGTTGGTGAAGCATGTGCAAGACACGGAAGAGTGTTTGACTTGATGGGGAATTATGACACAGACGAGTGTCAAAAGGATTACGTATTAGTTATGAACAAATATCTGTTTTTGAGAGTCTAAAGAGGATGCTTTGGCTTTTATCTGCATAGGATATGAGTTTCGTATATTGCTGATGAAATATTGACGGTATTTGCAGGTGACTGACTCGAACCTGGCTTGTGATCATGCGAATGTTTGATTTTTGCCGCAATGCTCCGTATTAGACGGAATGCTACGCTTATTTCGGTGAATATGATGCGAATTCTATGATTATGCAAATTAGAAGCTCGATCCGAGACTCGGATCCTGTGGGGATAAAGATCTCTGGATGATCTGCTTGGAGGGATAACCCAGCTGGGGGAAGAGATTATTGATAAATCAGTTCGGAGGGAGAACTCTGCTTGGGGAAATAGATCATTGGTAGATCTATCAGGAGGGAGAGCTCCTTAATGAGGAAGTTTTAACAACTCATCTGGGGATGTACTTCAGGTATTGCTCTTCCGGGGACGCAACTCTGCTGAGGATGAGAGGAATTTGGCATCTCTGGTGGGGATAGAAAGTTCTTTGACCACCTTGTTATGGAAGAGTTTTTAGTCATTGCTCGGAAGATCCGCTTGGGAAGGAGATAACTCCTGTGGAGTAGTATGCTGGGGATTCAATGCCTGATATGCCCCATGTTGCGAAAGATTGTCTGTCCTGATTTCTTGCAACCTATTAAGACAAAGGAAAACGCACAAGTGTCTCGAGGTATCCTTAACCGGATTCCGTCATGGGAGTCAGATTTACCTGAAAGTAATATATTTCCTGCAAGCATTTTATTAAAAATGGCTCATATGTTTTACGCAAGTGTTGTATTATGAACATTGGACATTTTGCAAACGAAACAACAATGTACAAAACAAATTGTGACTGGAAACTTTGATTTTATTAATTCGTGTGCCCTGAATTGGAAAGTACAGTCAAAAGAGGGGATTGCTATAAATTGAGAAAATAAAAGTGTTGGCAATGTTGAAGACGATGCTCAAGTGAGCTTCCTTTGCCATGACCTGTATGACCTTGATGCTATTCTAATCTTGCTTTCTGGAGAAGGCTGATTCTAACTGATGCTTTGTCCTTTCGAAGCTTGCCATGTTGTGAGTGATACAGACGAATTCAGAATGCAGTTGTTTAATTATTCCCGGATTTTGCGTGGATCGCCCTTTCGAGTTTTCAATCCACCGGGATACCCATTTTTTCCTGAGCTGTCCAATGTGGCTTTTCAACTCAGCGGGTGTTCATTTATTTTTATTTTTCCCTTATTTTTTCCCAAGTCTTTTATTTTTTCTTTGACTCGCCGGGATTCCCTATTTTTTCCTGGACTTACATTTTGTTTTCATGTCCAGCGGGTCATTTTATGCGAAGTATTTTTTAACTACATCTGAATTCACAGGAGACGGGAAGTCTTCACCATCCATGGTTGCGAGCATCAGTGTTCCACCTGAGAAGACTTTGGTTATGACATAGGGACCTTCATAATTTGGTGTCCACTTGCCCCTGTGGTCAATATGGGGAGGAAGGATCCTCTTCAGAACAAGCTCTCCTACTTGGTATTCCCGAGGTCTGACTTTCTGATCGAAGGCTTTCTTCATTCGCTTCTGATATAACTGCCCCTGACAGATGGCAGCTAGTCTTTTCTCTTCGATCAGATTCAGTTGATTGTACCGAGACCGGACCCATTCTGCTTCATCCAGCTTCACATCCATCATTACCCGTAAGGAGGGTAGCTCAACTTCAACAGGTAGGACAACTTCCATACCGTACACAAGCTGATAAGGCGTTGCCCCAGTGGACGTTCTGATTGAGGTTCGGTACCCATGCAAAGCAAATGGTAGTATTTCATGTTAGTCTTTATAAGAAACCACCATCTTATGCACAATCTTCTTGATGTTTTTGTTGGCTGCCTCAACAATGCCATTCATCTTTGGCCTGTAAGGAGAAGAGTTGTGATGTTGGATTTTGAAGTCCCGACACAGTTTTTCCATCATTTTATTGTTCAAATTAGAACCATTATCAGTAATGATTCGCTCGAGAACTCCATATCGACAGATGATATCCCTCTTCAGAAATCTGGCTACCACTTGTCTGGTGACGTTGGCATACAAAGCTGCTTCAACCCATTTGGTGAAGTAATCAATGGCCACCAAGATGAATCTGTGACCATTTGAAGCCACCAATTCAATCTTTCCAATCATGTCAATGCCCCACATGGAAAAGGGCCAAGGTGAAGACATTACGTTCAAAGGATTTGGCGGCACATCCACTTTATCTGCGTAGATCTGGCACTTATGGCATTTTCTGGCATAGGCACAACAATCTGCATCCATTATGATCCAATAATAACCCGATCTTAACAATTTCTTTACCATTGCATGTCCTCCGGCATGGGTACCAAAAGAACCTTCATGCACCTCGTGCATCAGCAGGTCTGCTTCTTTCTTGTCAACACATCTAAGCAGAACCATGTCAAAGTTTCGCTTGTATAATGAACCATCAGCATTGAGGAAGAAACTACCGGCCAACCTTCTCAATGTCTTCTTATCATTAGATGATGCCCCAGTTGTGTACGTCTCATTCTCTAAGAAGCATTTGATGTCGTGATACCAAGGCTTGTTGTCACTAGCAGTGTCCACAAAGAAAACATATGCTGGTCGGTCCAGTCTGGATACCAAAACCCGAGGTACATAATTGGCAGCTTGTACTTTGATCATGGAGGAAATAGTAGCCAAAGCGTCTGCAAACTGATTCTCATCTCGAGGGATATATTAAAGTTTGACCGTTGTGAAGAAGGTCAATAATCTCCTCGTATAATCACGGTATGGAATCAGATCTCCTGATGAGTGTACCATTTTCCATTGGTCTGATTGATTACCAAAGTTGAATCTCTGAATACATTCAACGTTTTGATCCTGAGGTCAATGGCTTCCTCAAGTCCCATGATACATGCTTCGTATTCAGCTTCATTGTTAGTGCAGGCAAAGGTGAGTTTTGCCGAGAAAGGCATATGAACTCCTTTAGGTGTAATGAGCACTACACCAACTCCACGACCATTCATATTGACAGCCCCGTCAAACATCATAGTCCATTCTTCTTCTGGGTCAGGCCCTTCAGTGTGAATTGGCTCTTCACAATCTTTTGCTTTTAAGTACATGATGTCTTCATCAGGGAAGTCAAATCTCATGGGCTGGTAATCATCAATGGGTTTCTTAGCTAGATAGTCAGACAATACACTGCCATTGATGGCCTTTTGTGACGTGTACTAAATGTCATACTCTGTCAGAATCATTTTCCATCTTGCAACCCTTCCGGTAAGTGCTGGCTTCTCAAATATGTACTTGATTGGATCCATCTTTGAGATCAACAAGGTAGTGTGAGTCAGCATATATTGTCTTAGTCGACGAGCAGCCCACGCTAAAGCACAACAAGTTTTCTCGAGCAGTGAATAACGTTGTTCACAGTCGGTAAACTTTTTGCTTAGGTAGTATATTGCATACTCTTTTCGACCATACTCGTCATGCTGGCCCAACAAACACCCCATTGGTCCTTCTAATACTGTCAGGTACATTATCAGATGTCTTCCTTCAATTGGAGGCATGAGGATTTGAGGTTCTTGTAAGTACTCCTTGATCTTATCAAAAGCTTTTTGACAATCGTCGTTCCACCTGACTGTTTGTTCCTTTCTTAACAGTTTGAAAAGGGGTTCAAAGGTTGCAGTGAGGTGAGATATGAACCTTGAGATGTAGTTCAATCTACCTAGGAAACCTCAAACTTCTTTCTCAGTCCAAGGTGTAGGCATTTCCTGAATGGCTTTGACTTTGTCGGGATCAACCTCAATTCCCTTTTCACTTACAATAAATACCAGCAGCTTACTGGAACGTGCCCCGAATATGCATTTGTTGGGGTTCAACTTCAGATGATACTTCCTCAGACGCTTAAACAACTTGAGCAGATTCACCAGATGATCTTCTTCAGTAAGGGACTTGGTAATCATGTCATCCACGTAACATTCAATTTCTTTGTGGATCATATCGTGGAATAACATTACCATAGCCCGTTGATAAGTTGCACCGGCGTTCTTCACTCCAAATGGCATTACCTTGTAACAAAATGTGCCCCAAGGTGTGATGAAGGTTGTTTTTTCCATGTCTTCAGGAGATATCTTGATCTGATTATACCCAGAAAATCCATCCATGAAAGGAAATACCGAGAACTGAGCTGTGTTGTCGACCAATACATCAATGTGAGGTAATGGGAAATCATCCTTTGGGCTAGCTCTGTTCAGATCCCGGTTTTCCACACACATACGCACCTTGCCGTCCTTCTTAGGCACGGGTACAATGTTAGCAACCCACGGCGGGTAACTGGTTACATCAAGGAAACCAGCGTCCCACTGTTTTTGTACTTCTTCCTTAATCTTCATGGCCATATCTGGACGGGTACGGCGTAGCTTCTGTTTAACCGGAGGATAATCTTCTTTCAATGGTAGCCTGTGCATGACAATATCCGTATCTAGACCTGGCATGTCTTGATAGGACCAAGCAAAGACGTCGACGTATTCCCGAAGCATACCGATAAGCTGTTCTTTTACTGGAGCTTGCAGACTGGCCCCAATATTCACTTCTTTCAGATATTCCTCGGTACCAAGATTAACAGTTTCAACTTCCTCCTGATGAGGAGTAATCACTTTCTCTTCTTGCCTCAACAACCTGGCTAACTCTTCAGGAAACTCATGGTCTTCATCAACCCCTTCATCTGCTTGATTAATTGGATTGTCGAAGTCATACAAGGTCATAACAATGCTGTTGTCGGTGCAATCTGGAGGATATTCTCTGCAAGGGTTGAGATTTGTTCTTTTTAGTGATCAATTTTAATCTTGTTTTTAAAAAAATTGTAAATGAAGTTATTATTTTGAAAACATTTCCATTTTATTGTTTTGTGCGAAAAATAACAAAAATGAAAAGACAGTGAGCGAAGAAGAAAAATTGTTTGCAAAAGATGTCCATTGTTCATTGATATTCCATTTGCACAAAATACAAATATGGCCTTATTACAAAATGAGTCCTGACACCTTGGGCAAGATGCAGAACTTGATGCATGCTAAAAAAAGCAGGAAATAATAATTACTCTGCAGGAGTAACTCTTATAATTTCCTAGAAAGACCAGTTAAGGACTTGTTGGCCCGGGATCCTTGGACGAATCCAGCTCTCCAGATTGAGGTCGCTTTCTACCTCGTCTACCACGTTATTGACAACATCTGGGGTCAGCATTCCCCCACTTATGAACTTGGGCTCCTTTGCAGCTTGGGTCAGCATTACCCGTAAGGAGGGTAGCTCAACTTCAACAGGTAGGACAACTTCCATACCGTACACAAGGTGATAAGGCGTTGCCCCAGTGGACGTTCTGATTGAGGTTCGGTACCCATGCAAAGCAAATGGTAGTATTTCATGCTAGTCTTTAATAGAAACCACCATCTTCTGCACAATCTTCTTGATGTTTTTGTTGGCTGCCTCAACAACGCCATTCATCTTTGGCCTGTAAGGAGAAGAGTTGTGATGTTGTATTTTGAAGTCCCGACATAGTTCTTCCATTATTTTGTTGTTCAAATTGGAACCATTATCAGTAATGATTCGCTCGAGAACTCCATATCGACAGATGATATCCCTCTTCAGAAATCTGGCTACCACTTGTCTGGTGACGTTGGCATACAAAGCTGCTTCAACCTATTTGGTGAAGTAATCAATGGCCACCAGGATGAATCTGTGACCATTTGAAGCCGTCAATTCAATCTTTCCAATCATGTCAATGCCCCACATGGAAAAGGGCCAAGGTGAAGACATTACGTTCAAAGGATTTGGCGGCACATCCACTTTATCTGCGTAGATCTGGCACTTATGGCATTTTCTGGCATAGACACAACAATCTGCATCCATTATGATCCAATAATAACCCGATCTTAACAATTTCTTTACCATTGCATGTCCTCCGGCATGGGTACCAAAAGAACCTTCATGCACCTCGTGCATCAGCAGGTCTGCTTCTTTCTTGTCAACACATCTAAGCAGAACCATGTCAAAGTTTCGCTCGTATAATGAACCATCAGCATTGAGGAAGAAACTACCGGCCAACCTTCTCAATGTCTTCTTATCATTAGATGATGCCCCAGTTGGGTACGTCTCATTCTCTAAGAAGCATTTGATGTCGTGATACCAAGGCTTGTTGTCACTAGCAGTGTCCACAAAGAAAACATATGCCGGTCGGTCCAGTCTGGATACCAAAACCCGAGGTACATAATTGGCAGCTTGTACTTTGATCATGGAGGAAATAGTAGCCAAAGCGTCTGCAAACTGATTCTCATCTCGAGGGATATATTAAAGTTTGACCGTTGTGAAGAAGGTCAATAATCTCCTCGTATAATCACGGTATGGAATCAGATGCTCCTGATGAGTGTACCATTTTCCATTGGTTTGATTAATTACCAAAGTTGAATCTCCGAATACATTCAACGTTTTGATCCTGAGGTCAATGGCTTCCTCAAGTCCCATGATACATGCTTCGTATTCAGCTTCGTTGTTAGTGCAGGAAAATGTGAGTTTTGCCGAGAAAGGCATATGAACTCCTTTAGGTGTAATGAGCACTACACCAACTCCACGACCATTCATATTGACAGCCCCGTCAAACATCATAGTCCATTCTTCTTCTGGGTCAGGCCCTTCAGTGTGAATTGGCTCTTCACAATCTTTTGCTTTTAAGTACATGATGTCTTCATCAGGGAAGTCAAATCTCATGGGCTGGTAATCATCAATGGGTTGCTCAGCTAGATAGTCAGACAATACACTGCCCTTGATGGCCTTTTGTGACGTGTACTAAATGTCATACTCTGTCAGAATCATTTGCCATCTTGCAACCCTTCCGGTAAGTGATGGCTTCTCAAATATGTACTTGATTGGATCCATCTTTGAGATCAACAAGGTAGTGTGAGTCAGCATATATTGTCTTAGTCGGCGAGCAGCCCACGCTAAAGCATAACAAGTTTTCTCGAGCAGTGAATAACGTTGTTCACAGTCGGTAAACTTTTTGCTTAGGTAGTATATTGCATACTCTTTTCGACCAGACTCATCATGCTGGCACAACACACACCCCATTGGTCCTTCTAATACTGTCAGGTACATTATCAGATGTCTTCCTTCAATTGGAGGCATGAGGATTTGAGGTTCTTGTAGGTACTCCTTGATCTTATCAAAAGCTTTTTGACTATCGTCGTTCCACCTGACTGTTTGTTCCTTTCTTAACAGTTTGAAAAGGGGTTCAAAGGTTGCAGTGAGGTGAGATATGAACCTTGAGATGTAGTTCAATATACCTAGGAAACCTCAAACTTCTTTCTCAGTCCAAGGTGTAGGCATTTCCTGAATGGCTTTGACTTTGTCGGGATCAACCTCAATTCCCTTTTCACTTACAATAAATACCAGCAGCTTACTGGAACGTGCCCCGAATGTGCATTTGTTGGGGTTCAACTTCAGCTGATACTTCCTCAGACGCTTAAACAACTTGAGCAGATTCACCAGATGATCTTCTTCAGTAAGGGACTTGGTAATCATGTCATCCACGTAACATTCAATTTCTTTGTGGATCATATCGTGGAATAACATTACCATAGCCCGTTGATAAGTTGCACCGGCGTTCTTCACTCCAAATGGCATTACCTTGTAACAAAATGTGCCCCAAGGTGTGATGAAGGTTGTTTTTTCCATGTCTTCAGGAGATATCTTGATCTGATTATACCCAGAAAATCCATCCATGAAAGGAAATACCGAGAACTGAGCTGTGTTGTCGACCAATACATCAATGTGAGGTAATGGGAAATCATCCTTTGGGCTAGCTCTGTTCAGATCCCGGTTTTCCACACACATACGCACCTTGCCGTCCTTCTTAGGCACGGGTACAATGTTAGCAACCCACGGCGGGTAACTGGTTACATCAAGGAAACCAGCGTCCCACTGTTTTTGTACTTCTTCCTTAATCTTCATGGCCATATCTGGACGGGTACGGCGTAGCTTCTGTTTAACCGGAGGATAATCTTCTTTCAATGGTAGCCTGTGCATGACAATATCCGTATCTAGACCTGGCATGTCTTGATAGGACCAAGCAAAGACGTCGACGTATTCCCGAAGCATACCGATAAGCTGTTCTTTTACTGGAGCTTGCAGACTGGCCCCAATATTCACTTCTTTCAGATATTCCTCGGTACCAAGATTAACAGTTTCAACTTCCTCCTGATGAGGAGTAATCACTTTCTCTTCTTGCCTCAACAACCTGGCTAACTCTTCAGGAAACTCATGGTCTTCATCAACCCCTTCATCTGCTTGATTAATTGGATTGTCGAAGTCATACAAGGTCATAACAATGCTGTTGTCGGTGCAATCTGGAGGATATTCTCTGCAAGGGTTGAGATTTGTTCTTTTTAGTGATCAATTTTAATCTTGTTTTTAAAAAAATTGTAAATGAAGTTATTATTTTGAAAACATTTCCATTTTATTGTTTTGTGCGAAAAATAACAAAAATGAAAAGACAGTGAGCGAAGAAGAAAAATTGTTTGCAAAAGATGTCCATTGTTCATTGATATTCCATTTGCACAAAATACAAATATGGCCTTATTACAAAATGAGTCCTGACACCTTGGGCAAGATGCAGAACTTGATGCATGCTAAAAAAAGCAGGAAATAATAATTACTCTGCAGGAGTAACTCTTATAATTTCCTAGAAAGACCAGTTAAGGACTTGTTGGCCCGGGATCCTTGGACGAATCCAGCTCTCCAGATTGAGGTCGCTTTCTACCTCGTCTACCACGTTATTGACAACATCTGGGGTCAGCATTCCCCCACTTATGAACTTGGGCTCCTTTGCAGCTTGGGTCAGCATTACCCGTAAGGAGGGTAGCTCAACTTCAACAGGTAGGACAACTTCCATACCGTACACAAGGTGATAAGGCGTTGCCCCAGTGGACGTTCTGATTGAGGTTCGGTACCCATGCAAAGCAAATGGTAGTATTTCATGCTAGTCTTTAATAGAAACCACCATCTTCTGCACAATCTTCTTGATGTTTTTGTTGGCTGCCTCAACAACGCCATTCATCTTTGGCCTGTAAGGAGAAGAGTTGTGATGTTGTATTTTGAAGTCCCGACATAGTTCTTCCATTATTTTGTTGTTCAAATTGGAACCATTATCAGTAATGATTCGCTCGAGAACTCCATATCGACAGATGATATCCCTCTTCAGAAATCTGGCTACCACTTGTCTGGTGACGTTGGCATACAAAGCTGCTTCAACCTATTTGGTGAAGTAATCAATGGCCACCAGGATGAATCTGTGACCATTTGAAGCCGTCAATTCAATCTTTCCAATCATGTCAATGCCCCACATGGAAAAGGGCAAAGGTGAAGACATTACGTTCAAAGGATTTGGCGGCACATCCACTTTATCTGCGTAGATCTGGCACTTATGGCATTTTCTGGCATAGACACAACAATCTGCATCCATTATGATCCAATAATAACCCGATCTTAACAATTTCTTTACCATTGCATGTCCTCCGGCATGGGTACCAAAAGAACCTTCATGCACCTCGTGCATCAGCAGGTCTGCTTCTTTCTTGTCAACACATCTAAGCAGAACCATGTCAAAGTTTCGCTCGTATAATGAACCATCAGCATTGAGGAAGAAACTACCGGCCAACCTTCTCAATGTCTTCTTATCATTAGATGATGCCCCAGTTGGGTACGTCTCATTCTCTAAGAAGCATTTGATGTCGTGATACCAAGGCTTGTTGTCACTAGCAGTGTCCACAAAGAAAACATATGCCGGTCGGTCCAGTCTGGATACCAAAACCCGAGGTACATAATTGGCAGCTTGTACTTTGATCATGGAGGAAATAGTAGCCAAAGCGTCTGCAAACTGATTCTCATCTCGAGGGATATATTAAAGTTTGACCGTTGTGAAGAAGGTCAATAATCTCCTCGTATAATCACGGTATGGAATCAGATGCTCCTGATGAGTGTACCATTTTCCATTGGTTTGATTAATTACCAAAGTTGAATCTCCGAATACATTCAACGTTTTGATCCTGAGGTCAATGGCTTCCTCAAGTCCCATGATACATGCTTCGTATTCAGCTTCGTTGTTAGTGCAGGAAAATGTGAGTTTTGCCGAGAAAGGCATATGAACTCCTTTAGGTGTAATGAGCACTACACCAACTCCACGACCATTCATATTGACAGCCCCGTCAAACATCATAGTCCATTCTTCTTCTGGGTCAGGCCCTTCAGTGTGAATTGGCTCTTCACAATCTTTTGCTTTTAAGTACATGATGTCTTCATCAGGGAAGTCAAATCTCATGGGCTGGTAATCATCAATGGGTTGCTCAGCTAGATAGTCAGACAATACACTGCCCTTGATGGCCTTTTGTGACGTGTACTAAATGTCATACTCTGTCAGAATCATTTGCCATCTTGCAACCCTTCCGGTAAGTGATGGCTTCTCAAATATGTACTTGATTGGATCCATCTTTGAGATCAACAAGGTAGTGTGAGTCAGCATATATTGTCTTAGTCGGCGAGCAGCCCACGCTAAAGCATAACAAGTTTTCTCGAGCAGTGAATAACGTTGTTCACAGTCGGTAAACTTTTTGCTTAGGTAGTATATTGCATACTCTTTTCGACCAGACTCATCATGCTGGCACAACACACACCCCATTGGTCCTTCTAATACTGTCAGGTACATTATCAGATGTCTTCCTTCAATTGGAGGCATGAGGATTTGAGGTTCTTGTAGGTACTCCTTGATCTTATCAAAAGCTTTTTGACTATCGTCGTTCCACCTGACTGTTTGTTCCTTTCTTAACAGTTTGAAAAGGGGTTCAAAGGTTGCAGTGAGGTGAGATATGAACCTTGAGATGTAGTTCAATATACCTAGGAAACCTCAAACTTCTTTCTCAGTCCAAGGTGTAGGCATTTCCTGAATGGCTTTGACTTTGTCGGGATCAACCTCAATTCCCTTTTCACTTACAATAAATACCAGCAGCTTACTGGAACGTGCCCCGAATGTGCATTTGTTGGGGTTCAACTTCAGCTGATACTTCCTCAGACGCTTAAACAACTTGAGCAGATTCACCAGATGATCTTCTTCAGTAAGGGACTTGGTAATCATGTCATCCACGTAACATTCAATTTCTTTGTGGATCATATCGTGGAATAACATTACCATAGCCCGTTGATAAGTTGCACCGGCGTTCTTCACTCCAAATGGCATTACCTTGTAACAAAATGTGCCCCAAGGTGTGATGAAGGTTGTTTTTTCCATGTCTTCAGGAGATATCTTGATCTGATTATACCCAGAAAATCCATCCATGAAAGGAAATACCGAGAACTGAGCTGTGTTGTCGACCAATACATCAATGTGAGGTAATGGGAAATCATCCTTTGGGCTAGCTCTGTTCAGATCCCGGTTTTCCACACACATACGCACCTTGCCGTCCTTCTTAGGCACGGGTACAATGTTAGCAACCCACGGCGGGTAACTGGTTACATCAAGGAAACCAGCGTCCCACTGTTTTTGTACTTCTTCCTTAATCTTCATGGCCATATCTGGACGGGTACGGCGTAGCTTCTGTTTAACCGGAGGATAATCTTCTTTCAATGGTAGCCTGTGCATGACAATATCCGTATCTAGACCTGGCATGTCTTGATAGGACCAAGCAAAGACGTCGACGTATTCCCGAAGCATACCGATAAGCTGTTCTTTTACTGGAGCTTGCAGACTGGCCCCAATATTCACTTCTTTCAGATATTCCTCGGTACCAAGATTAACAGTTTCAACTTCCTCCTGATGAGGAGTAATCACTTTCTCTTCTTGCCTCAACAACCTGGCTAACTCTTCAGGAAACTCATGGTCTTCATCAACCCCTTCATCTGCTTGATTAATTGGATTGTCGAAGTCATACAAGGTCATAACAATGCTGTTGTCGGTGCAATCTGGAGGATATTCTCTGCAAGGGTTGAGATTTGTTCTTTTTAGTGATCAATTTTAATCTTGTTTTTAAAAAAATTGTAAATGAAGTTATTATTTTGAAAACATTTCCATTTTATTGTTTTGTGCGAAAAATAACAAAAATGAAAAGACAGTGAGCGAAGAAGAAAAATTGTTTGCAAAAGATGTCCATTGTTCATTGATATTCCATTTGCACAAAATACAAATATGGCCTTATTACAAAATGAGTCCTGACACCTTGGGCAAGATGCAGAACTTGATGCATGCTAAAAAAAGCAGGAAATAATAATTACTCTGCAGGAGTAACTCTTATAATTTCCTAGAAAGACCAGTTAAGGACTTGTTGGCCCGGGATCCTTGGACGAATCCAGCTCTCCAGATTGAGGTCGCTTTCTACCTCGTCTACCACGTTATTGACAACATCTGGGGTCAGCATTCCCCCACTTATGAACTTGGGCTCCTTTGCAGCTTGGGTCAGCATTACCCGTAAGGAGGGTAGCTCAACTTCAACAGGTAGGACAACTTCCATACCGTACACAAGGTGATAAGGCGTTGCCCCAGTGGACGTTCTGATTGAGGTTCGGTACCCATGCAAAGCAAATGGTAGTATTTCATGCTAGTCTTTAATAGAAACCACCATCTTCTGCACAATCTTCTTGATGTTTTTGTTGGCTGCCTCAACAACGCCATTCATCTTTGGCCTGTAAGGAGAAGAGTTGTGATGTTGTATTTTGAAGTCCCGACATAGTTCTTCCATTATTTTGTTGTTCAAATTGGAACCATTATCAGTAATGATTCGCTCGAGAACTCCATATCGACAGATGATATCCCTCTTCAGAAATCTGGCTACCACTTGTCTGGTGACGTTGGCATACAAAGCTGCTTCAACCTATTTGGTGAAGTAATCAATGGCCACCAGGATGAATCTGTGACCATTTGAAGCCGTCAATTCAATCTTTCCAATCATGTCAATGCCCCACATGGAAAAGGGCCAAGGTGAAGACATTACGTTCAAAGGATTTGGCGGCACATCCACTTTATCTGCGTAGATCTGGCACTTATGGCATTTTCTGGCATAGACACAACAATCTGCATCCATTATGATCCAATAATAACCCGATCTTAACAATTTCTTTACCATTGCATGTCCTCCGGCATGGGTACCAAAAGAACCTTCATGCACCTCGTGCATCAGCAGGTCTGCTTCTTTCTTGTCAACACATCTAAGCAGAACCATGTCAAAGTTTCGCTCGTATAATGAACCATCAGCATTGAGGAAGAAACTACCGGCCAACCTTCTCAATGTCTTCTTATCATTAGATGATGCCCCAGTTGGGTACGTCTCATTCTCTAAGAAGCATTTGATGTCGTGATACCAAGGCTTGTTGTCACTAGCAGTGTCCACAAAGAAAACATATGCCGGTCGGTCCAGTCTGGATACCAAAACCCGAGGTACATAATTGGCAGCTTGTACTTTGATCATGGAGGAAATAGTAGCCAAAGCGTCTGCAAACTGATTCTCATCTCGAGGGATATATTAAAGTTTGACCGTTGTGAAGAAGGTCAATAATCTCCTCGTATAATCACGGTATGGAATCAGATGCTCCTGATGAGTGTACCATTTTCCATTGGTTTGATTAATTACCAAAGTTGAATCTCCGAATACATTCAACGTTTTGATCCTGAGGTCAATGGCTTCCTCAAGTCCCATGATACATGCTTCGTATTCAGCTTCGTTGTTAGTGCAGGAAAATGTGAGTTTTGCCGAGAAAGGCATATGAACTCCTTTAGGTGTAATGAGCACTACACCAACTCCACGACCATTCATATTGACAGCCCCGTCAAACATCATAGTCCATTCTTCTTCTGGGTCAGGCCCTTCAGTGTGAATTGGCTCTTCACAATCTTTTGCTTTTAAGTACATGATGTCTTCATCAGGGAAGTCAAATCTCATGGGCTGGTAATCATCAATGGGTTGCTCAGCTAGATAGTCAGACAATACACTGCCCTTGATGGCCTTTTGTGACGTGTACTAAATGTCATACTCTGTCAGAATCATTTGCCATCTTGCAACCCTTCCGGTAAGTGATGGCTTCTCAAATATGTACTTGATTGGATCCATCTTTGAGATCAACAAGGTAGTGTGAGTCAGCATATATTGTCTTAGTCGGCGAGCAGCCCACGCTAAAGCATAACAAGTTTTCTCGAGCAGTGAATAACGTTGTTCACAGTCGGTAAACTTTTTGCTTAGGTAGTATATTGCATACTCTTTTCGACCAGACTCATCATGCTGGCACAACACACACCCCATTGGTCCTTCTAATACTGTCAGGTACATTATCAGATGTCTTCCTTCAATTGGAGGCATGAGGATTTGAGGTTCTTGTAGGTACTCCTTGATCTTATCAAAAGCTTTTTGACTATCGTCGTTCCACCTGACTGTTTGTTCCTTTCTTAACAGTTTGAAAAGGGGTTCAAAGGTTGCAGTGAGGTGAGATATGAACCTTGAGATGTAGTTCAATATACCTAGGAAACCTCAAACTTCTTTCTCAGTCCAAGGTGTAGGCATTTCCTGAATGGCTTTGACTTTGTCGGGATCAACCTCAATTCCCTTTTCACTTACAATAAATACCAGCAGCTTACTGGAACGTGCCCCGAATGTGCATTTGTTGGGGTTCAACTTCAGCTGATACTTCCTCAGACGCTTAAACAACTTGAGCAGATTCACCAGATGATCTTCTTCAGTAAGGGACTTGGTAATCATGTCATCCACGTAACATTCAATTTCTTTGTGGATCATATCGTGGAATAACATTACCATAGCCCGTTGATAAGTTGCACCGGCGTTCTTCACTCCAAATGGCATTACCTTGTAACAAAATGTGCCCCAAGGTGTGATGAAGGTTGTTTTTTCCATGTCTTCAGGAGATATCTTGATCTGATTATACCCAGAAAATCCATCCATGAAAGGAAATACCGAGAACTGAGCTGTGTTGTCGACCAATACATCAATGTGAGGTAATGGGAAATCATCCTTTGGGCTAGCTCTGTTCAGATCCCGGTTTTCCACACACATACGCACCTTGCCGTCCTTCTTAGGCACGGGTACAATGTTAGCAACCCACGGCGGGTAACTGGTTACATCAAGGAAACCAGCGTCCCACTGTTTTTGTACTTCTTCCTTAATCTTCATGGCCATATCTGGACGGGTACGGCGTAGCTTCTGTTTAACCGGAGGATAATCTTCTTTCAATGGTAGCCTGTGCATGACAATATCCGTATCTAGACCTGGCATGTCTTGATAGGACCAAGCAAAGACGTCGACGTATTCCCGAAGCATACCGATAAGCTGTTCTTTTACTGGAGCTTGCAGACTGGCCCCAATATTCACTTCTTTCAGATATTCCTCGGTACCAAGATTAACAGTTTCAACTTCCTCCTGATGAGGAGTAATCACTTTCTCTTCTTGCCTCAACAACCTGGCTAACTCTTCAGGAAACTCATGGTCTTCATCAACCCCTTCATCTGCTTGATTAATTGGATTGTCGAAGTCATACAAGGTCATAACAATGCTGTTGTCGGTGCAATCTGGAGGATATTCTCTGCAAGGGTTGAGATTTGTTCTTTTTAGTGATCAATTTTAATCTTGTTTTTAAAAAAATTGTAAATGAAGTTATTATTTTGAAAACATTTCCATTTTATTGTCTTGATAGGACCAAGCAAAGACGTCGACGTATTCCCGAAGCATACCGATAAGCTGTTCTTTTACTGGAGCTTGCAGACTGGCCCCAATCTTCACTTCTTTCAGATATTCCTCGGTACCAAGATTAACAGTTTCATCTTCCTCCTGATGAGGAGTAATCACTTTCTCTTCTTTCCTCAACAACCTGGCTAACTCTTCAGGAAACTCATGGTCTTCATCAACCCCTTCATCTGCTTGATTAATTGGATTGTCGAAGTCATACAAGGTCATAACAATGTTGTTGTCGGTGCAATCTGGAGGATAATCTCTGCAAGGGTTGAGATTTGTTCTTTTTAGTGATCAATTTTAATCTTGTTTTTAAAAAAAAGTGTAAATGAAGTTATTATTTTGAAAACATTTCCATTTTATTGTTTTGTGCGAAAAATAACAAAAATGAAAAGACAGTGAGCGAAGAAGAAAAATTGTTTGCAAAAGATGTCCATTGTTCATTGATATTCCATTTGCACAAAATACAAATATGGCCTTATTACAAAATGAGTCTTGACACCTTGGGCAAGATGGAGAACTTGATGCATGCTAAAAAAAGCAGGAAATAATAATTACTCTGTAGGAGTAACTCTTATAATTTCCTGGAAAGACCAGTTAAGGACTTGTTGGCCCGGGATCCTTGGACGAATCCAGCTCTCCAGATTGAGGTTTCTTTCTACCTTGTCTACCACGTTATTGACAACATCTGGGGTCAGCATTCCCCCACGTAACCCAAACCGAATTTGTCCTCCTTCTTCTCCACCGGTAGCAGCTTGCCCCATCCTTGGGCGTTTCCATCTTCAACAACCTTCCGAGCTTGTTGATAGGAGACAATATAAGTACCCATCATATCCTCCTGGGATGCAGCAAATACTTCAGTTGTCGCCTCATTGACATTTAGGGCTTCGAAACCTTGGCTCATGGTCTCGTGGATTTCACCATCCATCTCAATGTATTTGTAGGTGGCCAGATGGCTAACAAAAATATCCTCTTCACCACAGATTGTGATAATTTTCCCTTCCCACTCGTATTTCAATTTCTGGTGAAGGGTCGACGTAACTGCACTAGCAGCGTGAATCCATGGTCGACCCAACAAACAGCTGTAGGCCAGCTAAATGTCCATCACGTAGAAAGTAGTTTGAAAGACCTGCGGGCCAATTATCACAGGCAGCTCCACTTCTCCAAGAACAAACTTCTTGGAACCATCAAAAGCTTTGACCACCAGATTTCATGGTCGGAGAGCAATGCCATAATATTCAAGCTTGACAAGGGCTTTCTTTGGTAAGACATTGAGTGAAGACCCAATGTCGACTAGAACATATGAAAGTACAGCCCCTTTACACTCCAGAGTGATGTGTAAAGCTTTGTTATGGTGACGACCTCCCGTTGTCAAATCAGCGTTGGTGAAGCCTAGCCCATGGCTAGTATTAACATTAGACACCACTGTCTCTAGCTGATTTACCATGATCTCCTCAGGCACGTAGGCTGCGTGCAGGACTTTATGTAATGCATCCCGATGAGCTTCGGAACATAACAACAATGATAAAATGGAGATCTCGGAAGGAGTCTGGTGGAGCTGATCCACAATCTTGTAGTCGCTTCTCTTGATTATCCTCATAAATTCATCCACATCTTGATCAAAGGATGTTTTATGAGCTTCTTTTGGCACTGATTCTTCGGGCACCACATTTTTGCCTTTAGCTTTGGCAGCATCCTCTGCCTCAGCATTAACTCTTGGAACTTGTGATGCAAAGAAACGTCTGCTTCAGGTGAAGCCTCCGCCTCCCCCGACATTATCCACCTGTGGTGTATGAGCTGGAGAATCAAGAAGGACTCTCTCCTTGTTGCAGTAGAGGTCTGAACCATAGTGCCATGGTACAACATTATCCTTTTCATATGCAATGGGTCCAGGTACCATGATGGTGACTGGACTAACTGCAGCGAAAGTAGGAACTGTTATGGTCTGCAGATCGTAATATATGGTGACGGGATTTCTGACTGGTGGTAGTGATGAATGATTGAAGTTGGGTTGTTACTGAGATTATTGCTAAAAATTGTTGGAATCAGGGACCATTGTTGGGTCGTAGTATATGGTGACTGTGGAGACGTCATTGTTAATGGTTGATGTAGTTGTAGAAGCAGATGCGGTTGAACTAGTGTTTTTTGAAGTGATGGAAGAGATGTTTGTTGATTTTGTAGACGAGTCTGTTGGAACAATTGTATTTGAAGTTGTAGTAGGGGTGCTTGTTGTTGTTGTAAGAGGAATTTCTGATGTTGTAGAAACCGTTGTTGTTATCTACAGGATACCTTCTTTGATAAGGCCATTTATACCACTTCTTTAGCTTGCACACCCATTGACGGAAACATTGCAAGATTCACAGCAGGCCTCACAACCTGGAAACACCTGACATTTTAAAAGCTGAGCCTTAACCTCTGCCAGAGGTGTTTGAATGCTTGCAGTATCTTCAATTAAATTCATGGGTTGATCCTCCTCAATTGCATTTATCCTTGGCCCCCCGTGGCTAGGCATAGGATTCTTCGTGACGTTAGGAGGTGGTGCAAAATTTAAAGCCTTTGAATCAACTAGATCCTGGACCTTCAAGTGCAAAGCTCTGCACTTTTTTGTAGTGTGACCAGGTGCATTAGAATGGAAGGCACATCTGGCATTGATGTCGTAATTCCGTGGAATGTTCTGAGGATCTGGTGGAGCCATAGTCCTTAATTCGACAATATTAAGCTTCAGAAGTTGTGGTAACAAAGTGGAATAGGGCATTGGTATAGGCTCAATTACCCTGTTGACTTGAGATGGCCTTTGCTGGAAAGGACGCTGTTGTTGGTTGTTGTTGTTGTTGTTATAGGACCTTTGTTGAGGAAAATGTTGTTGAGGGAAATGTTGTGGTTGCGCAGTGTATTGTTGTTGAGGAGGTGGAGTGGGAATTGTGACAGCGACAATTGATCTTGGTACATACTGGGGCCTTCCTCTGCCCATATGAATTGAGTTTGTTTCACCGGACCTGCGAGGCCCTGCATATGGTTTCCTTGTGTTTCTCGAGCTGGCGCCATTATCAGAAATCTTTCCCATTTTCAATAAACTCTCAATCCTTTCTCCAGCTATGACCACATCTGCAAAGCTAGTGGAAGAGAAAGTAGCAAATCTATCAATGTATGTTCCCTGGAGGGTGTTCATAAACATATCTACCATTTCTCTTTCCGACATTGGAGGTTGAACAACAACAGCTAATTGCCTCCATCTCTAAGCATACTCTTTGAAGCTTTCTCTGGAGGATTGTGACATACCCATTAGAAGAGTTCTATTAGGAGCCATGTCTAGATTGTATTGGTATTGGCGTATGAAAGCCTCGGCCAAATCTTTCCAATTTCTAATGGTTGCCCTAGTCAGATGAGAGTACCACTCACGGGATGCCCCTGCTAAGCTATACTCAAAATAGAACATCCATAGCTTTTCAGCCATGGTGTAAGCCTTTAATCTTCCCAAGAAGGATTGAAGATGGGTGTGAGGGAAAGATGTTCCATTATATCTTTCGAAGCAGGGAGGTTTGAATTTGTGAGGAATTCTAACCCCCTCCACTAGTCCCATATCCATAACATCAAACCCTAAGGAGTTTTGAGACTCCAGAGACCTCAGCTTTTCTGCTCTCTCGTCCAGGCGGCGATCATAGACTTCATCTCCTGCCCCAACTATAGTGAATTGTTCCTCCTGAGGGTCCTCTTGCAAGGCATGCCCTCCAGTATTACCCTGGGTATTCCTGATAGCATTAATGTTAGGGTTAAGATGAGGTCCAAACTTCGGGGGATCAGTACGAGGTTGCACATGATCATTGTTGCTGGTACCCCCTGTACCTGGGTGGTTTTCTTTAGGAGTTTGCTACTCGACCAACTCTCTTAGTCTTTCTTGGCTTTGGGCCAACCCAGTCATTACTGCCATGAACTGGTTCATCTGAGCCCTCATCTCAGTTCTTTCATTAGCCATCTGGGTTCTCACGTCATTCAAATCTTGCTGAACTTGGTCCATCTGTAAGCTCGGAAGGTTGTTTCTTGTAGGATACCGGTGAACTCTATTGATGGGGAAAACCCTCCTATGAGCAATGTTTCCTGAAACCACAGCAAAGTGAGTAAACAACAAACAAAAACCTACAAAACAAAGAAATGAGGTTAGCATGCAATGCAGGATGTCTATTTGTCTTCCAAGGGTATCTGGTTTGGTTCTTTCATTTTGACCTTCCAGACCTCGAGGAATGATGATGATGAAGAGAAATGAATCCCGAAACACAAACCATATATTACAAAATGTAAAGATACATAGTTTTGATTACAACAAATCCCCATGTTGGGTAAAAATAAAACAACAAAAACCAAAAGTATAAAACAAAATGAAGTACAAATACAAAGAAATCAAACATCCAGCCCATAATCATCCTCTCTGACTTCCTTTAGGAGAGCATCAGTCACTGGGCCAACTAGATGCTCTGTGATGGACCTAATAAGAAGGTTCCTGGTGGAAATAGCATTTGTAAACTTCTTATACTTGTCTTGGTCCTTTGATCTCTTCAACCCCGCCCGGAGTTTCAACTCAGAGATTTCTTTTTGTGCTACTAACAAGGCTTCCTGATTCTTCTTCTCATTAGCTTCTAGCTGCTCTATCTTGGCCTGGGTCTTCTGATCTTCCTGTGAACGGGCCTCAGTGATTATGATCCATCTAGATTGACTCTCTTCCAAGTAATGCTCAGCTCTGGCCTTCTGAATCTTGGCTTCCTTGCAAGCATTCTTCAACACTAACTCCCCTGCTCTAGACCTTTTGATGTAATCATTTGTCTTCTCAATCTTGGTCATGTGCTCGATCCGGAGCTTCTCTAACCTCTCATTGTCCAGTCGACTATCATTCCTCTCCCAGAGGGTCTTCTTCAGAGCTTTAGAAAGCTGAGTATTCCTTTCCTTCAACTTCTCAAACTCCTTTAAATTGATTGTAGCTACAGGCTCTACTGTTGATGGTCAGGGCACATCCTCTAAGGTCAATGGCATGCGGGTGATTTGTCCTCTGATACGAGACCAATCAAGATACTGAGCTGAAGCTATGTTGTTGCACTTGCCAAGAATGGCAGTCTGTCTGAATGTTGTCCCAAGCCTAAGCTGCTTGTCGGGCAATGGCATGGTTATGCAGAATATCACAGTAAAGGGTTTCTGATAAGTCCGACTCTCTTGGTGGATGTACCAGGGCATACCCTAATTTCCTTTTGAACAGCAAATGATTGTAGTTGATGCAACCTTTCACTCCAATAAGAGGTACATTGGGATATTGCCCACAACTCGTGATTATGTCTCTACCCTTGGTGCTCTGAGTGCACCATCTGATGTCTTCTGATGTAAGGGAAATCATTCTCTTAGCCCAGTTTCTTGACTGATGAGGATTCAAGAAAGCTTCTGACTTTGGCAAGTGTCTCAACAACCAGCAGTAGAAGAGAGGTGCACAACATCTGACTAATCTTCCCCTCTGCTTCTCATTCCTTTGATGCACTGAGTAATAGAAGTCCCCAAGCAAGGTAGGGACTGGATTCTTTAACAGGAAGAGATGGATAGCACTCTTGCTTACAAACTTAGGCTCTTCTGCAAACAAGATGATACCATATATGCTAAGGGCCAAGAGAGCACAAACAGTTTCCCACATCCCAACTGCAGCATGACTAGTGGCCTGAGTAACCAAGAAGTCCAAATGGAGGCCTGTGACTCCAGCCTTGGTGGTCATATTCTGATCAACGATGGTGTATTCTAAGTATAGAGCCTTAGCTATGTCTTCATTCTTGGGAGTAGTCATCTCAGGGTTGAAAGGAATCCCTCTCCTGATGGGGACCCCCAACAACATGGAAAACTCCTCTAACAAAGGGCCTAGCTAAAAGTTTGGAAAGGTAAAGCATCTGAGTGGAGGGTCATAGAACTGAAGGAAAGTGTGTATCATACTCCTCTGTGATGCATCCAAGTCCATGATCATGTCCATAATGCCACCATAATGTTCCCTGAATAAAGGGACATCATCAGGAGTGATGAGTGTCTGAATCTGTCTGATACCTGCCAGAGTGGGCTCAAGGAAATGGTATGTGATGTTGCTCTTCCTGGATGGGTCCATACTATCAATGGATGCTGATGAAGATAACTGAGGAGAAACACTGATGAAGATAACTGATGAAGGTGCTGAAGAGAATCTCTGAGGGAGATGGCTGGTGAATATATCTGATGAAGATGAATAGTCAAAACCAAACCAAGGATAAGATGTGGATACCCTGTAAGACAAATAGAAAAATGTTAAAATGATGCAGAATGATGTATACAAAATGATATGCAAGGGTTTTTGATCAAGTGCTGGATCTGTTATCTGCCTTGATAAGGTCCATGTGTGTTCAGAAATCCGGATGGAGGCTTAGAGAACCAGTAACCAGGTGGGGGACTCAAATAAAGAGTCACAAGTCCAGGGTTTCACAAGAATAGTCCAAAATGATGTAACTTTAAAACAAATATGGTAACAGGGTATGATGAGGCCAAGGGTTCCTACAAACCTGTAAACATCCCAACCCCCTCATAGGTATTGTTCTAAAACAAGGATCCTCAGACTTGGATCCGTTATGAGAAGTGTAAACACTTCTAACTCGGAGGTACAATGTTTACAATAATCATAAAGGATCCTCCTCTAATTCACCTCAGATGCTGAAGGTCATAAAAAGGTCATTCAGACTTAGCAGGCTTCCCAGATAGCCCTAGTACTACAGGAAATCCGTAGCACAAAGTTCTCAAGAAGAAACCCATGTCTGAATCGTGTTTCATATTCCCGCACCAGACCGAAATGGAATAGGAAAGAATATGAAGCCACTTTATCCTATGTGTCACTCAGGCTCCCGGTGTGGAACCTTACTCACTGAATATCCCTCCCACCAAGGTAAACAGCAGATCCAGCACATGATATGATGATAATAGTATGAAATGCATAAAAAAAAGTAAATGAAAGCAGTAAATAAAGCTGTACAGAAATAAATAAATAAAGCAATAAACAACAAGCACAAATAGCACATAACACCCCCATAAACACAAATCAAAAAATCGCTAGGAGAAACCCACAAAAAGAACCAGAAGCCCTGGTTGCAAGATGAGTTCCCCAGCAGAGTCGCCAAGCTGTCGCTCCCAATGATTTGCATCCCGGTGCAGACGCGAACGGTCGGCGAAAAGAGAAAGTGAAAATGAATTGAATAGATTCACCAGCTAGGCATTTTTATCACGAAGGAAAGGTAATGTTGCATAAACCTAGAAAAAGATGGATAAAACGGTTGCGAACCAGAGAAACTGAGAAAGGGGGTTGGTTACAACCTGGGAAGGTATTAGCACCCAGATTGTCCGTCGTACTCGACGGGATCCACGCTTACAAGATTTTGTTTAAAAGGGGTAGGTGTATGTGCTATCTGTGTGCAAAAGCTAAGATTGAATGTATAGGTGTCAGTGTAAAAAGGTAAATTGCTCAGGAACCGAGGCTTAGAAAAGAATGATGAAAAAGGGGGAAGACACAGAGACTTTTGTTTGATAACAGTTAAGTTATGCCTATGTATCCTCTCGTTTAATGAGGAAGTCAGAACACCGTAGTTCGACTCAAAGAGACAGAAAATAAATTGACTGTGAAATGCTCACTTATCTATGCTCAAGTGTATAACTCGTCTGGCTTGAGTGCTAACTAACTTGCATTAGAAGGAAGAAGCGAGTTCTCATTTTATGAATGAGTGTGATGAGAAAAGAATCCCGAAGGAGACGATTATTGTTTATTTTTGTGTTTTCAGTTTTGTTATTGTTTTTGTTGTTTTGCATAAGTTAATGAGCTTAAGCCTAAATCAAAGGCTTGCAAAATCATTATATCCTCCCTGATTAGGGATAATGAGCCTACTTAAGTATGAGATAAACATCTCAACTTAATTTCCAAGATGATGTAGGATTAAGATCATTAACCTACTTGGGATTAATTAGATATTTTTTGGGTTTTTGTTCAGTGTTAAGTAATAAGTTTAATCTTTAATCACAGATTAGTGAACTCATTACACCATCCTAATAGAAGGATAATAGATGAGAACACTTAAGATGAGGAAGATACCTCAACTTAATCCATGGTTAGGGATTAAATTCATTAGATAACAAACCTTTATTAAATTGATTTTAATTAAGGGATGAGATTAAGAAGTGTATTTTATGGTTTGTAAGACAACTTGAGGGGGACTTGTCCATTAAACACTAGGGTTGGTCCCTCTTAACCATAAGGAAGAGTTAGAACCCTAATGTAAGGCCCAAGTTATAAGATTAAGTCTTGGTGATTATTAATGTGATTTGATTAAGAGGTTTAAACAAATTAAAGGTTTAACACTTAGGATTAAAGTTATACACTCCATCCTAAGAGAAGGATGCAGTCATAACCCTAATTCCAAAGTCCTAAAACTTTAAGAGTTTTGTCTCTAATTATTGAGATGAGAAGAGAGACTCAAGGAGACTCAAAGGTAAAAGTCTAAGGGGGACTAAACGCAACATTAAAAGTTATCATGCTTGGATATCCTATGGTTTGTTAGGCTTAGGAGAAAAGGTCTTCAAGGAAGCCACCAATGGAAGAAGCAGATGAAAGGAGGAGGAAGCAGAAGAATAAGTTACTTACTTCCTAAGAAGATAAGTAACTTAAAGGAAGAAAGTGAGAAAGATGGAAAATAAGTGAATTATATTCACTTCAAAGACATATAAAATGAATATGAATGAGATAAGAAGAAGTGAGAAGTGAAGGCAAATCCACCTCCCACAATAACTTACCAAAAGCTCCTGAAAAGTTAGTATGAATGCATAAGACATAAAGCATAAAGAAATGAATTGAAATGAGAAGGTCAGAAGCTAATCCTATTGAAAGTTATGATTTTCCTAAGTTTGCTAGGGTTTTTGGGTGATTCAAAAGGAAAAATGCAAATCAATTTGAAAATGCAAGATAAATTCAAGAGGAAAATAACTTAGAAACTACATGCAATATGTGAAACAATGCAAAAAGAACCCTAAAAATTGTGAAACATGCAATAGGCAGAAATGATTTTTCAAAGTTAGGGTTAAAAATTGTGATTTTAAAGAACCCTAATTCAAAGAAAATTTTGAAATTATGATCAAACCTAAAAAGAAATTTGTATGAAGAGTTTGAAAACGTTTCTAAAATGTATTGGAATGGTTCATGATTTTTTTGGTGATTTTTAGAAACCTAAATGCATTTTTAATTAATTAAAATACTTTAATTAATTAAAAATAACATTTAAATATTTTAAAAATACTTTTTATATGAAAAAAATAAAATAAAAATCATTTTCAGGTTGATAAAAATATTTAAAGCAGAAATGCAAAGTTTCATGTTTTTGAAAGTGTTTTGATATTTTAAATAAATTATGCAAAAGAAATGAAAATAAAATAAAATAAAATGAATTAAAATGCAAGTCTGCGCATCCAATGGCTGAGATTTGAATAAAAATGGTGGGAATTGACTTGGCGCGTTATCCAATCGTCCACATTCAAACTGGCTTAATTGATTTTAATTAAATTAATTAATCAAAATTAACTTAAGTGAACTAATCCAGGCCATTCGCTCACTAATTAAAACAAGATCTAAGGGCCCATAAAGCATCTGGAAACTAAACCCTAATTAGAACCCTAACCGCTTTCAGGTTACCGAAGCTAGCTCCTGTCATCTTCTCCGGCAAAACAAAATTTCAGATACTCATACAAGCATCTAAACTCCTAATTTCTTGTCCAGAATCACTCCTCTAACATCATAGAACATGAATCCACAAACAAAAATCATTTATCATACATAACAAGGCTGAATCGAAGCAATCAAATTTTAGGTCAAAAATTTCAGAACAACCATACATGCTCATTTCTCAATCATTTTTAAAACAAAACATATCAGAGTGATCTAGAGAACATATATAATTATTCTAAAATTTAAAATAAGGTTTCTGGAAAATTTGTTCTTGAGGTATACCTGAGTTGAAGCTTTTCAGTTTGGAGCTTTCTGACCCCCTCTCTTGTGCAAAACCACTCCAATGATCCCCCTTGTGCTTCTGAAAGGCTTAAAACAAGTTTGTTTTGGCTGGTTTGAGATGTTTGGTTCTGATAACTCATAAATCGTATTTCTGATTTGGGGGGTTTCAGACCATGGTGAGGGGTGTTTTTTGTTCCATGAGTGATTTGAAGATGATTGGTGGTGTTTGTTTTGAAGTTTGATGGTTGTGTTTTGAGTTTCAAAGAAGGGAAGGTTTTACAATTTTTGTGGATTCTGAGCTCTAAGGTGTTTCAGGCTTCATTGTTTTATGAAATGGTCTCCTTAGGGTTTGCATAAGATGTTGTGATTGGTCAGAGAGTGGGTGGTGGTTCAGTTTGATTGGTATGGGAGGAAATGCAAAAATGTCAACTTATGTGTACTTGAGGTATAGGCTTGTGCAGCAAGGATTTCTGAGCATAGATTGCCTCATCATGGTTCATGGGGAGCCCTTAGATCATTAGTATGCAGCTGGAAGGCTTAGATGAAGAGATAGCAAGGTTTATGCAATTTTCCCTCTTTGATGTATCTTGAGAATTAAGTCACCAAATCCCTAGGTTAAATGCATAATTCTTATCTTTGAGGTTGCTTGAACATGTTATGACATAATTGAGCACATTAGAGGTCACTTAGAAGCTTTAAATGCCAATATACAAAAATCCCTCTTTGACATGATCATGAAAATTATGTGATTTTTGCCAACTTTGAAAGGCCATATCTTGAGTTCTAGGATGAATCAAGACATGTTCTTGTACTTTTTGAAAAGGGAAATACCTAATCTACAACTTTCATGTCTAAGAATTTTTCATTTGAAGCATTTTTGGTCATGAAAGAGAAGGTTGAAAATCTTTCCAAAATGGAAAGTTTGCATTTCAAATCATTTCCAAAAAAGGGAAGTTTGCAATTGGCTCAAAATTCTTCAATCTTGTGAACTTCCAACAACTTATAAGATCAAATAAAGATCATTGAACTTCAATTTGATGAAAATGATCCTTTGGTTCCCTTGTTGGGGGCCTCAGATGCCCTGATTTTGACTTAACTTGCTCAAGAAGTTACCTAATGATCAGGTGACTTCCACAATGAATTTCTTCATCAAACTTGGTACACATGATCCTTATAACATATTAAGAACATTAGAAACAAGAATGACCAAAAAAAATTGAGTTCAAGCCTCTGAAACCAAAACCCTAATTTTGGTCATTTGTGCAATGAAAACCCTAGCTCTGCTTCCATGCCTTTGCCAATTCTTGTAATCTTTTGACATTCAGGAATCTTGGGGAGCATAATATGATCATAGAACACACATGGAACCTCTTGGAAAGCTTCAAGACCTTTGGGATGGCTCAGATTAATTCTTGGATTGCTTAGATCACAAACCCTAGATGCAGATGAAATTGAACTTATGCAGTGAAACAAACATGCAATATGAGATGTAATGCTTATGTTAAAACAAAAATGAAAGATCAAAAGCCATGGTGTGAATGAAAAGATAGGGCAAATTTGGAGTGTTTATAATATGCAGATCACTCTCATCATTTATTGCTATGAAGATTTCTTTATTCCCGATCGTCAAAGAAGTCCGGGCTATCTGTCTTCCCATAGTCCCTGGGAAGCATTCCCCTCTGCAATGGTGATTTCAGGTGGAAGATTTAACAAGATCACGGTCAGTTTTGTGAAGGGAAAGTTCGACCAACTGATCGCAAAGGGGTCGGCCCTGAACGCTACATTAGACCCACCCAGAGACAACTCGGTACCCATTTCCTTTTACAAGGAGGAACTACTGGGGGGAGCACCTAACGCTAGCATCCCATTGCTCATTCGGGATCAGATGGCCAATTTCGACGTTCGAAGAATATTAGTCGATCAAGGCAGTTCGTGCGATATCATGTATTCGCAACTGTTCGTGACACTTCAGCTGGACGAAACCCATCTGACACCAGATGTGGGATCTGATCTGCAGGGTTTCAACGGGGAAGTATCCCGGCCATGGGGTTATGTCGACATCATAGTCACTTTTAGGGCCGCAGAAACCGCCCGATCAGTCCACGTCCAATTTTTGGTCGTTGATTTCCCTTCCCTATATCAATGCATTATCGGTCGACCAACGTTGACCGACCTCTTGGTCGTTCCATCAATTGTCCATATGAAGATAAAGTACTACACAACGTCAGGAAAAGTGGTCACGCTGCATAATTATGTCGAAGCTTCCCGTCGCTGTTTCAAAGCAGCCTCTAAAGGCCTTAGCTAGATATCATACAAGCCCAAAGCTTCCACCTCAACATCCTTCGAAAATACATAAACACCCACGCCTCTCCCTCGGGTTTACTCCATCGACCTAGATTGCAGATTTTCGGACGAAAACAAAGGCTTCCAGTAGCCATCCACTTTGTTAGCTTGACCAATCCCCGACGGTGAGTTCGAGCTGATCCCTCTGGGGGAAGACCCAAACAGATACATGAAGATCGGAGCCCACCTACCAGACCTAGCAAAGAAGCAACTGGAGGTGTGCCTGAAAGGAAACACAGATTTGTTCGCATGGAGCGCGAAGGAGATGCTCGGACTCGACCCAGACGTGGCCTGTCACCATCTCTCCATTGATCCTAATCACAAAGTTGTTGCCCAACGGAGGAGGAAAAAGTTGACGGAAAAAACTAAAGTGGCCGAAAAAGCTGTATAAGACCTCCTAGAGGCAAACTTTGTAACAGAGGCCAAGTACACCACCTGGCTCTCTAACGTTGTACTTGTGAAAAAATCTAATGGAAAGTGGAGAATGTGCGTTGATTATACCGATCTCAACTGGGCTTGCCCGAAGGATGCCTATTCGGGATACAATCAAATCCCCATGGCCGTAACCGATACAAATAAAACGGCCTTCATGATCGAATCGGGCAATTACTACTATAATGTTATGCCCTTCGGCCTAAAAAACGCGGGCACCACTTATCAGCGCATGATTGTCGCTCCCCGGATTTCCATCCTGGTACAAACGCGAAAGTGGCGCGGAAAGAATAGAGTCGCCAGCCAGACATTTTTATCCCGAAGGAACGAGAACATTAATGCTGCATAAACCAGAAGAAAAGAAAGGAAGGACACGGGTCCTGTGAACCAAAGAGACTGAGTTCGGGAGTCGGTTACGACCTGGGAAGGTATTAGCACCCCAGATCGTCCGCCGTACCCGACGGGATCCACGCTTGCAAAGAAATCTGTTCCAAAGGGTGAAGAAATGAAAACTGCTGCGAAGAAAAGGAACTGAACTGGATAAAAGAAAAGAAAAGGGAACTGAAAAAGAAATGAAAAGGAAAAATGTAGGGAAAATAAAGATTATGCTCGAACGGGCCCTACCCCGCTGCCTACGTACCTCATCTGGACAATGAGGATCAGAGTCGCCGTAGTTCCCCTAGCTAGGGGTGGAAAGGATTTCTTGTGAATTAAGGCTTGAACTGCCTATGTCAATGCTCAGGTGTTGCAGACTCGGACGACGAGTGCGTAACCGTCTTGCAAAATGACAAGTAAGAGCAAGTTCGCGTACGGAGCGAAGAAGATGAGAAAAGAATTCCCGGAGGAAAGACGCTTATTGTTTGTTTGTGTTTTTTATGAAGCTTTTTATGAGTGTGTTACAAGGAAGTGAACTCAAGCTCTTTTCCACGGAATGTGCACTTGTCACTACATTCCAAGATGGAATAATAGAACGAGCACACTCAAGTAAGGAGAAGATACCCAAAACTTGAACCCAAAGATTAGGGCCTAAGCTCACTAACTCAATAACTTATTAAGTGTTTTTGGTATTTACAATGAAGAAGTGTGTTTTTATGATTTTCTTGGTGAAGATGACATCTTGATCAGAGTTGTACATCACAAGACAAGCTTGTACTATCCCAAGATGGGAATACTACAAGTGTCTCATGGGATAAGGCTATTGCTCAAGGTATCTCTTCAATCTTTATTAAGTGTCTTCTTTAGGGTTTTGAGATGAGAAGAGAAGAAGAACCAAAAGGATCATAAAGGTAAAAGTCTAATGGGGGACTAATGAATCCTAAGTGTTGTCATGCATGGGAAATCCTAGGTTAGTGAGGTTTGCTATCCTAAAGAAAAAAGAAAGAAGATGAGAAGAAGAAGAAAGAAGAAGGGGAAAGTAAGGCCTAAGCCCAACAATCACAAGGTTAGCACAAATAATAATAAGAAGAGAAGAGATAAGATTTGGAGATGTGGGAATCACATCCACACCTCTCACTTACCAAAGCCCCTGAAATGGTTAGTATCACAAGAATAAAGGCAATACAAGATGAACATAATGCCATACCAACATCATACAACCAGAAGTGAAGTCATACACATAAATGTCCAATGCAAATACAAATAACAAGAATGAGAAAAGAAGCACACAAATCAACATGAGGCAACATGAATCACATAGCAAAGCAAAGTAAACTTGAGAAGATGCAAGGCAAAATGAACAAATCACAACCCAAAGGTACAAGACCAGAACCACACTCATGTTAGAAGAATGCCTAAGAAGCAAGAGAGATGAAGAGAAGAGAAGCATATAGCTAAGTGTTTACACCATGAGAAGAAAGAAGCAAAGGAAGTACATAAGAATGAAAAGACTTCAAAGGCAACCACACACAAAATTCCTAAGACACAAACCACAACCCAAGATCAGAGAGATATCATAATCCTAATAAGGCTCTAAACAAGTTGAAGAAGTTGGCACAAGGGCCCTTCTAGGCTAAGGAATGGACTTATGATCCAAAAGAAGCAAAATGGGACAAGTGAAGAACCAAAATTCAAAACAAATCAAATGAGCATACAAAAATTCTACAACTTTGCACAAATGATATTCAATCATAACATAACAATATGCCAAAAGGAGGGAAAGAAATTCAGAAGCTATACAAGTAAAATGAGGATACAAACATGGATTAGGGTTAGATGACTTCACTCACAAGTTAAGGACCAAAATCAATTAAACAAAATTCTAAAAATCAGAAAATAAAATCATCAATAAAGTACACTTCCTCATGAATCCAGAGCAAAAAGAATCAACCAAAGATTCAAAATAATGATCAATATAGAAAATGGACAAGTTAGCATGCTTCAAAATGAATTAATTAAAAGAAAGAATTAATATCCACGTGTCAAATAAAAATAAATGGAAAATAAAAATGTCAAAAATTAAAGAAAACTCAAACAATCATTCATGAATTTTTTTATAATTTTTGGAAACCTAAAATTGTTTTAAAAAATTAAAAATCAAACTATAATAAAAATGAGAAAAATATAAAGAAATAAAATAAATGGATGAGGCTGGGGGTGCGAACAACAAGGGTTCTCAGTTCAAATATGTTGGGCCTCATACGCAGGGGGTGGGGATATCAAGTCAAGCCCATTCAAAAGGTCAGCGCAGCTCATATTAATATCATGGAAATTCAGAAATTCGGCAAAAAACAAGGACTAATGGATTAATTAAACGCGTGAGATAGGTCCACTCATTAAACAAAGTCAGCATGTTAATTGGTTGGGGGTGAGGGAGCATGGCATTTATGGTGTGGTGCGCAACATGGACATTAATTCAGGGAAACATAACACACGTGAGAGGGAGATGGCCTCATTTATGTGGTGGCAACATATGGTGCGTCCAGATGAGATGATCCAAAGGTTGTGAGGTTGTCTTCTTCAATTGAACCCTAATGAACACAAACCCAGATCCGGTGATCGGAGCTAGGGCTCCGGCACCGGAAAATGCAAACTATGAACAAAACTCAAAATAAATGGATCAAAACCTCCAGATTAGACAATTAGGGCATGCTGAATCCAAATATGGCACTCAAATTCATAATGGATCACTGAGCAAACTGGATCGAAGAGAAACAAATCCAACTATGAAACTTCAAATCAACACAAAACACTCAATTCTCAAGCATTTTTCAATCTAAAAGGTGCATAATACTCAGCATAACAAGCACAACACATTGCATACATCTAATTTCATTTCCAGATCCACGAATTTCAAGGTATACCTGAGCTTGCAGATCCTTCAAATCACCAGAATAAAGCTTCCAATGCTACAGATCTACTCCCTTTAACTTCTTATTACAAAATAAATGCAAAAGAAGCCTTGAATGCTCCTAGATCTTGAGGTTTGAGAGCAGCTGCACTTGAATGGAACCTCTTGAAATCTTGAGCTTCAGCTTAAACCAATGGTGGATTCATGATCCTTAAGCCTCAAGGATTCAGAATATATGATTTGTTTGTGAAGAGAGTGAGAGAATGAGGAGATTCGAAAGAAAATGCTCTTGGTGCAAAAACTTTGGAGTGATGAAATGTGATGGATCTGAGCTCAAATAAAACCCTAGCTTTCTTTTATATCACTTCAAAAGGCAATGCTGAAAGAATGAGGGCAATGGCACGTGAGACGAGAGTGTTGGAGTGAAAAATGCAAAATTGGCAAAATTCTTGTGATGAGGTGTTTTGCTCGTGCATCCCTCTCATTCCTTGCCCACGTATGATCAATATCTCACCCTTGATTCAAAATAAAACTTATTCTGGCCCTTGGATATGGGGATCACACTTTTCTCATGATCATGCATGTTTTGCACCTTGTGAAATATTCTTCTTTTCATGCAAGAATTTGACACTATCTTTGGAGAAAAATGGACTATTGGCATTGCTTTGGAATATTGTGATCATATTTGGCCCATAAAATAGCTTGAAAATAAGTTTCATGACTTTTTGCATTTGTGGAAGATTGGAATTTCATGCCATGCCCTAGATTTCTTGAAATTTTCGAGGGGCCTATCTCTCTAACCATGAGGGATATGAAAATGCTCTTGTACTTCTTGAAAATGGGAGGTTTTAATCTTCAACTTTCATGTTTGGCTTTGGTCCATTTGAAGCTTTTTTCACCAAGTTAAGCTTACTTGAAAATTAGGGCAAAAACTTGCTAAAAATGGAAATTCTCATTACCAACCATATGCCAATTTTGCAAAACACCTCAAAACCTTATGATTCTTGATCTTTGATCTTGCCAAACCTCTTCTAAGGTTAAAAGAATATCCCTTGGCTAGAAAAATGGGGTTGGACCCTTTGAAATCTCACAGTTGACTTTCAGAATGCACAGTTGACCAATTTCTTCATTTACAAGCAACTGAAGAAATATCTGACTTCCACAAGGAATTTTCTCACCAAATTTCATCCCTAGGATCCTCTTAACATGTGAGAGACTTTGCCCAAATGAAATGACCAAATTCATAAGTTTTTCGTGCTTGAAACTCAAACCCTAATTTGGGATCATTGTGTAGGAGCTTTGCCCTAGCTTGAATTCCCTGATGATCTTCCAACCTTCTGAGCTTTTGTGAATGATCTTGCACTTATAAAATGCAATATAGACTCCTCATAGGACTTGGACAAATCCATTGGGCCCCTTGTCATAGCTTGAGATGCTTCAAAACCCTCCACAGATGACCATATGCCTAATTCTAGGTCATGAGAAATGTTATGCCTCATCTTTCCATGCTAAGATGCCAAGAATATGATATGTTCATGATGAATATGATATGATATGATGCTTAAAAAGAAGAGGGAAAATTTGGGGTGTTACAATGATGAATAAAGTTTTCCGAGCAGAAATTGGAGACATGCTCGAAGTATATATGGACGACATGATCGTTAAATCTCAACAAGAGACGGATCATGCTTCCCACCTACGAAAGGTGTTCGACCAAGCTCGAAAATGCAAGATGCGCTTCAACCCTGAAAAATGCACGTTCGGATTTCGAGTAGGCAAATTCCTCGGGTTTTATTTGACCGAGTGGGGAATCGAAGCCAACCCCGACAAATGTAGGGCGTTCACGGAAATTCCTACCCCAAACTCTAAGAAATCTATACAATCATTAAACGGAGTGCTCGCTTCCCTCGCCCAATTTGTGGCTAAGTCCGCCCAACACGCGCTCCCATTCTACAAACTTCTTCGCAAAGAATCAGCTTTCGAATGAACCGACGAATGCGAGCAAGCCCTGGCCCACCTGAAAAAAGCACTATCTAAGCCCCGAGTACTCTTCAGGCCTAACGAAGGCGAAACACTATACCTCTACCTTGCTGTGGTAAACGAGGTGATGAGCGCGGCCCTTATTCGTGAACTTCCCGAGGGGCAAAAACCTATTTACTTTACGATCAAAGCCTTGAATGGCCCTGAGCTCAAATACCTGCAAATCAAAAAGGTAGCACTGGCCCTCCTCTTTGCAGCAAGAAGGTTACGACACTACTTCTTGGCCCATACTATTGTCTTCAGGACATACCAACCCATCAAGAAGATGCTCGCAAGGCCAAATATGGCCGGACGAATGCTGAAATGGTCGCTAGAAATATCCGAGTTCGACATCAAGTTCGAGGGACGACAGGACCTCAAAGCTCAAGCCTTGGACGACTTTGTAGCAGAGCTTACCTTCACCGAGCAGACTTCAAAATCCCCATCTAGGTGGACCATCTTCGTGGATGGAGCATCTAGCTCAGCAGACTTCAAAATCCCCACATCCAATAATCAAGCAGAATATGAAGCCTTCCTGGCAGGTTTACGCCTTGCAGAAGACCTAGGGGCAGAGGAAATTGTAATATGCACGGACTCCCAGTTGGTCGTCAACCAGGTGCGAGGTGATTTTCAAGCCAATAACGACAACATGACTGAATACTTAGCCTTGGTCAGAGATAAGCTAAAACGATTCACATTCGTAGAAGTCAAGCACATCCCATGCGATAACAACACCCGAGCGGATATATTGTCCAAACTAGCAAGTACCAAGAAGAAAGGGGGCAACAAATCCGTCATACAAGAGATACTCCATCGACCCAACATTGGGCAATCGTCAATCCCGGTAGACGTCAATGTCGTGGGCGACGCTAACTGTTGAATGACCCCAGTGTTCAATTATTTGACCAAGGGAGAATTACCAACGGACCCAAAAACGGCCAGCACCGTGCGGCGTAGGTCATGCTCGTATACAATGGTCGGGGAAAAGATGTATCGTCGGGGTTTCTCCACACCACTCCTCAGATGCATCGAGGAAGAAAACATTCCACACGTGTTGAGGGAATTCCACAGAGGGATCAACGCACAACATCCAGGTGGGCGATCGCTCGCTCGTAAAATCCTACGAGGAGGATACTACTGGCCAACGATGCAGAACGACGCGAAGGAGCACGTTAAAACATGTGACAAATGCCAATGGCATGGTGACATACACATGGCACCTCCTACCGAGTTGAAATCACTATCTTCCTCATTGTCGTTAGCCTGGTGGGGACTAGATATATTAGGGCCCTTCGTCATCGGCACTGGCCAAAACAAGTATCTCATCGTGGGTGTCGATTATTTCACTAAATGGATAGAAGCAGAGGCCTTAGCCAAAATCACTGCGCTCAACATCTTACGCTTCTTCAAGTGGAACATCCTCGCCCGATTCAGGGTCTCACTCGCCACCGTAACAGATAATGGGACCCAGTTCACCGATAAGCATTTCCAAGAATTTGTAACCTCACTAGGAACAAAACAACACTTCGCCTCAGTCGAGCACCCTCAGACTAACGGGCAAGTAGAAGCTGCGAACAGGGAAATCTTAAGAGGTCTTAAATGAAGGTTGGACGAGCACAAAAAACATTGTGTCGAAGAACTACACATCGTCCTTTGGGCGTACAGGACCACACCTCACTCTACAACCGGGGAATCCCCATTCTGACTGGAATACAAGACTGAAGCGGTCATCCCCATAGAGATGCACATACCGTCTAGGCCAATAGAATCACCTATGAACCAAGACACCAACTCTGAAACACTGAGAGAAGAGCTCGACCTAGTCGAAGAAATTCGATCGGTAGCTGCTCTTCGAGAAGCTACACTTAAACAAAAAATAGCAACTCGACATGATACCAAGGTTATTAAGCGAGCATTCGAAGTCGGAAGTCTCGTCTTGAGGAGAAATCACAAAGACTCCCGAGAAGGGAAGATGGCACCAAATTGGGAGGGCGCATATCGCATCCGAGCAAAGACCGAAAATGGAGCATATTACATAGAAAATCTTCAAGGGGAAGAGCTTGCTCGACCGTGGAACGCCGAGAAACTCAATCAATACTATAACTAGTATAAAGGTCTCCCTTCTCAACTCCCAAACGACGAGCGGATGGTCTGATTACACCTGCATGCCCAGGTACAAGCATTACAGCCCAAAATGTTGATCAATAGAACCCCCCTCACGAAGAGGAAGGTAACTGTCGCACGAACGAATACTCAAACGAGTCTGACGTCGCCTAAGTACCCCGACAAGGAAGAACCCCAGATCGCGATGGAATGTTCAAGCAAGGGAATCTGAGCAATGATCTTGACCTGGATACCGACCCGGAGCCATCCTCCATACTTCTGACCGGTTCCCTTAACTGACAGATCACACTTTCTAACGAGCATTTACCCCTTATTCGGCCAATATATCGTATTTCGTATGCTAGACGAGCACAAAATACTTAGCAAAATCATACTTTTAAAATAAAAGTCCTCCGACGGACGAGCTATCATATCTGGAAACAAAAACACTACAAAAATAACAAAACAACCGGCCAAGCCGAGAACATTCATTGAGATATTACGACCCCAAAGGGCCGAATTGTTCGAAATTACATAAAACGGGGACCAAGTCCCCGAGCAAAACACAATAAAGTACATATATTAAGGCACGCAGGCCAAACTAATTGCCCTCCTCCTCCTAGACACCAGGCTGACCCTCAATCTGAGGTTGCTGAGCTTCAGGCTGGACTGGTTGATCGGGTTCACCGGGTTGAGAATCATCAACGATCGGGTTCACCGGGTTGAGAATCATCAACGATCATATAGTCAGGGACTACAATCCGACCATCCTCGACCTTGTACAAGTAGCTAATCCGATCAACATCAAGATCCAAGTACGGATGAAGAGTCTTGATCTAGTCCACGGCGTTTTGAAAGCTCAATTTGGTTGTGTCCCTCTGTTCTTCCATATCTTGATCCAGCCGAGCAAGGAAGTGCGCCCTGCACATCAGACCATTAGTATCTTCATCCTCATCCTCCTTGGGAAAGGAGGCATCTTTTAATTTTTTATTCTGGTCGATAGCCTTCCTCTTGTCCACCTTTAACTTGGCAATCACATCAGCCTGCGCCGTCAGCTCTTTGGCCGTGGCCTCAACATCCTCAACAACCTTCTCCACCTTCTCCTCTGAAGCGGCTAGGAGGGAATTCAAGCGGATGATTTCACGCTCCTTCCCGGAGTTTCCCTCGGCTAACATCGAGGCCATGGATAGCACTCACATGACAGCACTGGCATCCTGCGCCAGGGACAACCTCTGAGCAGGGCGATCCATATGCTCAAAAAATAGAGAGTCCGCATGTTCGACCTCCAAGGAAGTATTCTCGAAGAAATTGCGCTTCATAAAACATGATGGCAACACATCTTTAGACTTTGAAGGGGCGTTGGTCATTAAGTCCTTAACAGTCATTCCAACTTTGTGTTTTTTAAGACTCGAACCCGAAGTCACGCCGGGTGAGCCCCGAGCAACAGGGCCCGATCCTGAGCTGCTCGTATCATTTCCCACCAGTCGGGTCTAGACGATCCTAGCTTTCCTCTTGTTGCCCTATCTCAACTTGTCTTGGATCTTGTCCAGAGAATTCGCCAGAGAGCCAGCAAAACAGAAGATAGAGAAAGGGGTCAGGTCAGCCACAAGCATAGAATCACAAGACAAATAAACAAAAAGCAAAAAAAATACCAAACAGATCGGACACTTCCTGCCCTTTTTTACAAGCTAGGAGAGTTGTGACGTCAATCAGCGGACGCTCCACAGCTTCTCCCCCATCAAAAGCTAACATTACTTTCCCCTCTCCATCAAGCATCGGGGTCAGAGTAAAAGAAGACAACAACTTGCGACATTCCTCGAAGTTGGTTGCATCGTCCTTGTTCAGAGCATCCTTTATCTGAACAAAATCGCTCACAGGTCGCCCATATTGACTGTAATCCCACAAGAAAGGAAACATCCAAATTCTCCTAGGGATCTGACGCCCTTACGCATCTAGTCTGGGTACATCATTCTCGTCGATGTCGACCCCCATAAAGTTGATCGACCTTGTAGCTTCTCGACTCACAGGCTCGATAAAAAAATAGTCGTCCTTGAACGATCGGATAGACTCTGAATGCGCCTTGAAGATCTTAGCCTGTTGTTTAAAGGAGATGAAACCCTTCCGGGCATTCCCTTGCCCCACCTGAAGTTGCATAGAGGACTGCCGGAAAAAGAGAGGAAGAGTAGCCCCCGCCCCCAGATACGTGCACGTCAACTAGAATGCCCTCATAAAGGCATAAGAGTTGGGATGCAGCTGCAAGGGCTCTACTCCCAGGTGACCGAGCACTGAGCAGACCAAATCACTGAATGGCAGCCTGATCCCCAAGGTTGAAATAACATACTCATACTTTGAAAATTTTATCCCCCCAAAATCCGAGAAAATTATGTCGTCGTCGCTCGGACATATCACCCTCCAATGGGCCGGATTCCCCACCACAGGCAGAGGATCTCCGTGCGGCCGATCATAAGATGAGACTTTGTCCAGCAAGTCCTCAACGACCCACTCCTCGGGCTTAAGAGCCCTTTCCTCTTCTTCTGGAACCACAGGAGCGCCAACCTCTCCCCCAGACACTGTCACCACATCATTTATTTTGGTTGCCTCTGAGTCCCCCGAAGAGCTTTCGGGGTCAGATGGAACAATTTCCGAAGAGCCTGAATCCTCCGACGTGCTTTCCTCTGAGGAGATGTTGTAGGGATCGACGAGCGCATTTTCACCTGAAAAGTAGAGGAAAGGTGTCAATGACTTCGATTAAAATATCAAATCAACACTTCCACTACCAATCAAGTGAAAGGGCATGCAACGGCCCGAGAACAGGTTCTCCGACCAAAGCCCTCAAGTAGTCGTCGCTCGAGAAGATCGATCAACGCTCGACAAGGGATCATAAAAACACAGGGTTCGCGACGAACAAATGCTCATCCCTAAAACCTAAACCTCGGTCGATCCTCGACCGAGGTCGCCGCCGAATGCAAACTAGGGTTCAGAACAGGCAGTGTAACAATAACTACATCAACTTAAAATTTGTCTAAAACTACCCTAATCCATTCTCTAAAAACGAAACCTAAATTGCATGCATGTCTATTATTGAAAGAATAAGATAAAAAATAAGAAAAGAACTCTTACCAGGAGTATTAGACACGATTATGAGAAGTTGTGTTTATATGCACGGTGGTCGGAAGAAGAATTGCGGTGGTCGACGGTTGTCTAAGGTTGCCGGAGAGTCGATCAAGAAAGCGTAAGGAAGATGAAGCGAAAAAGGAGACAAATGAGACAATCCTCCTATTTATAGGTAAGGGGGCACGTGTAGCTGAAGCGTGACCCCTATCCCTAGGCAATAATGACCTACGCACTAGTCCCTAGGCTAGCCGTCAGAACATTAAATAGACACAGATCCCAAGACACGTCACCTTTTCGTTTCTTTTTCCCCTTCGCCGACCAAATGGTGGGACGCCCGTCCATCGAGCCCCATTGATCTCCCAAAAAAGGTCGTTTGTCGACCAAAGGCCAATCCGACTACTCCGAGCAGACAGACATCCTTAAGTCATCGCTCCTTCGATCGGAAACAATGACTTGGGGGGCTCTTATTCCGGACTTCCCCAAATTACAAATTTAGGCCCAAATACTCTCTTACACTCAATCATCCCATTAACCCGTTGATGGCCGCTCAACTTAACCCGTGCTCGACACCGATATCATCCGACCAACTGACAAGTCGGGCGAGGTAAATAGTGCCCCAACGGCTAGCTCCTAACCGCTAATAGTTATTACGGAATCTGCGATCCACACCCTACAATACGGACCAATGACCATCCACTTTGACCAATATAAAAACCCTCTCGTTCAAGAAGGTCAGGTATTCATATCTTGACCCAAAATCTCGTACTTGCTCACTCGTTGCTCGCTCTATGACTTTAGCATCAGAGTGCCTTTGTAGGTACACCCCTTTTTTCTCTATCATCAACCGTGCTCATCCAGGTTCGACGCTGACCACATCGGATCCTGATCCCCAGGTACGATCAAAACCTTTAGTCTGTAAGAACTCCCTTAGAGTCAGAACATGTTTGTCATACTAAAAGAATAACAACTGTTAGAGTATCAAAATTTCCTTCACTTAAATACTTCGTTTTTATTATCAAAACATAAAGATATTAAGCATAACCAAATTTTGCTCTCACAAAACATTCCTATAGAAAACTAAGAAGAAAATTTGGGTACCTAACTAGTGGGTCCTTGACGATTAGTTAAGAATACTTAGGTATCCAAGCCATGATACCATTAGGAACTTTGACATTCCTAGTGTAACACCTAAATCCAAAGTATTTTTTTCTTTTTATTTTAATATGAATATAAATCACAGAACAATTTATATAATATTCATATAGAAAACATAGGGTATCACACATTTCTCATAACGTACATTAGAAAATTCCCATATTTGGGTAACATGTTCTTGATTCAAGATAAAACATTGGTTTTTCAAAATAAAAACATAATATTCTGCAAAATTTCAATCCTATCCCTTATACCATTGTATCAAATCTTTATTTAGACTCAAACCCTAACGGACTAGCATAGGTTAGTAAGACAACACATATAAGACTATGATTCCCTTCTACACCATCTTGAATGGATTTCCTCACAAAACAACTAATCCCTAGTCTCATCGTGATCGTAGTGTGTATAAGTTACATCATACAAACATAAAAACAAAGAGGTGAAAATACATTTTACAAAGATAAACAGTATAAAAATGACAAGGTAGTTCAACACAAACATTCACAATCATGATCAATGCACATGAATGTTATGCAGTGTATGCTAAAATCTATTCATTATGCATGTGGTACCAAACATTTAACTCGTGGGATATTATTTGAAGTACATTCGGGTTACGCTTCGTACCATAACATTCTCTCTAGACATTCATAGACCCGTAATGCCTAGGAGTACATGTACACTATATTCGTACAGCGAAACTCTCCTGAGTTCCACAATTTAGGAGTACTATTGTAACTCTCCCATACCCAATTTCCTTAATTCAACCTAAACGTTATTGTATTATATTTCCAACGCAACTGACCGCACTTTAAATCGGTTGAGACTTAACTACATTAATGGTATAAGAACCTGGGAACTTCTACTGCTATAACATCCTTAGACCATATTTCCTCCCTTTAACATAAAGTTTATCATGTTAGCTTTCCAACGCAATAGACCATGCCTCAAACGATCTTACGAAACTCAAGTTATGCTTGAAACAAGACAATCAATCTCCTCCTCTGATAACTTCGGCGTTTTCTGACATTGTCACGATAATTTACCTATTTTGACATGTAACAACTATTAGAATACATGATTTTGACTTGTAACAACTATAGCTCAAACATACTCTAATTGTTTAATCAAATAAATAGCTTATCAGTTTATAGTACAAAATAAAGAAACTAATTTCAAATACAGAGAAAATCTTAAATTCAATATTTATGAAGATGTAGGGGAAGACCTAATGTGTTATCTTCATCTTGGTCTAACTTCCCCTAGAATCTAGGAAGTGGGAGATTATTATGTGGGGGAAGTTGGCTACATGTTGCAGACATATGAGTGGGAGAGGTTCCCCCACTGAGCATCATCCTACAAGCCTCCTATAGTGGATCATTACTCATTAGATTTGGTCGTGCCCAATATAGTTGGGCCTTACCCTACAATGGCGCTACCCAGGACCCAGTCCAGAACAGGAGCCCCCCATGTCGTAGCCCCAATATGGGGTGATAACTTAAGGGTCATTTTGTGTCAGAAAAAGGAGGCATAGCCATGACACGAGTATGTTTGGGGACAATTCCTTGAGCCTTTAGATTGAAGGAGAAGCGAGGGGGCATGTACCGCTCGAGGAGGCGGGATGTTTGAGGGAATTCTTTGACGTTGAATATCGCAAGGAGAGATGTGAGAAAATGTTAATTTGAAATTTAATGTCGAAGAAGAAGGTGTGTTCGAGGGGTGACACGGGGGCGTGGCTGGGTTGGAGATCATGGGCAGATGTGTGTGCTTGTACGACAATCTCTTGGTAATATCTTGGTCGAAGAGGAGGTGTACTCAACACATTTGGAAGTGGAAAGTATTGATGCTTGGGAACCTATAATGATGCATGTCTGCCTCTTTGTTTTTTGTGTGACGGTGCATTTAATGTTCGACTCTTTGTTTCATGTGTTACAGTGCATTAATTGCAGCATCATTGCATAGGGGAATCTAGGGAAGCCTAGACAATGATGGCCTGGGGCGCATTTCCCCGTGCGTTAGGCTATAAGAGGAGCTGGTGGGGAAATATTTCTATCTTCACTTTCATTTGAAATTTTTTCTCTGGTTTAATCTGTTCTCATTAGAATCTATCCTTCACCGGAAAGTTTTTCTCCCTCGTCTTCGTAACTGCCGGAATACTCCTCATCCGTTGTCCATTGTCGTCAAATGTCTCAAAGTAAGTCTCTCTTACTTTACTAACGTAGTCGTAGGTTTTTACTAGTGACCGTAACCTGGGAATGCATGAAGTTTCGGGCGACCGTCGTTGTCCTGATGTATTTTGCATCCAGGATATGAGTTTCCAATGAATATTCATCGGATTTGGGTCGAGGAAGGAGTGTTCTCCTTACGTATACGATTTTTTTCAAAGGTAATCATGGGTGGATCTTCCCTTGTATAAAGTTTAGCTCTTTACATGTCGGGCATCTCCTTTCCCGATATCAATAATCAGTACCCTTTGGATTCGCTTACATTGCGACCTACTCATCTTAGGTCGAGGAGGAACATTCAGAGACATGTTCTTGTTTTGTGGATGAACCTTATAGTTCCTATGATGTCTTGGAGGACATGGAACTAGGACCCCCATGAAGTGGGATTGTTTCGCCCCCCGTCCTCGTCAGCGGATCTACTCTGTATTTTTAAGGACGCATTTTTCGATGTACGAATTCTCCTTTAAATAGGCTAGGTTCCAGCTCCCCTTCAATAGGTTTCAGGTGGGCGTGTTCCGATGGCTCGACTTTCCCCCTCCTAGTTTCACCCCAATGCCATGGCATTTATTCGAGCATTGGAGTTGTTGTGCCAGCACCTCTAGATTGGTTGGATGTATTTTCTATTCTTAAGAGTTTTTCATTTGCAGTGCTCATCTGTGAATGGGCGGCATAGTTGGGTTTTGTTCAAGCAATTGAGGAGGTTGTTTAATACTTATGTCGACTCTGTCTGGTCCTTCAAGGATAGATGGTACACTGTGAAGCCCCTCAATTCCTAGGCCATTAACTCCATTTATGCGACGCAGTGGGATCCAAGTGGCGTGGACCATCTTATTTCTACCATGTCGTTTTAGTGGCAATGGGGAAGCTTCAACTGTTCGACGGATAAGTTCCTCGTAAAGGCCGAGAACCTGGTTCCTGATGACACAGCCGCCTATAGGAAACTGGTGGCCTTTGTGGATGGCTTTTCCCCAGCTTTATGCATGGATCAAGATGACAAACCTATTATGACGAAGTTCGGGGAGCACACCTACGATGCCCATCTGGTTAACACTAATGTGCTTCTCGAGTGTGAGACTGATGAGGAAATGCTTAGGTTTCTAAGCATATGTGCTCGACTTCCATTTTTGTATAATTTATTGCGTTATAACTAACTTTGTTTTTCTTTTGCAGTTGTGTGATGGCTACTCTTAAGGAGTGCATTCTGAAGCTCTCTAACAAGAATCAAAAGAAGGGGCCCAAGGGATGGATTTAGCAAGTGATTGCTGAACACAAGACATGAGACTCCTCCTCCTCATACTCCTCCGGGAACTCATCCCCATATGCTAGAGAATCCTCCTCACAGACGCAAGCGTGATGATGACTCCTCAGTTGTCGACTTGATAGCAGCCACAAAACCGTTCATGCAGCCTCCCTCCCATTTTCGCAGGGGACTCTTTAACAAAGAGGGCTCCATGGTTGTGCCCGAAGCTGATCCTAAGGCCATCATGGATCTGAACAAGGAGAGTAGAAGTAAGAACTTGTTTCAGGAGTTAGCTGTTATGATTAGGATCACGGAGACAACTTTGGTCCTGAACGAAGACACTAGTTCGGCTGCTGAGGTCGAGGGGTTCCAGGAGAGGCTGAAGGTCATGAAAGCCAAGAAAGATAAAGTCAAGAAAGACTTTGAACACTATAAGGTTTGTTATGAGCTCCAGGTCGGGTTGATGATTTATTTGAAAGAGGTTAGGGATGCTCTGGAGACAGCGAACAAAGAAAACAAAGCCCTCAAGCTGAAGGAAACCAAGCTGGTTACGATGACTGTCGAGGTTGAGACTCTTTAGGATAAGGTGGCGGAGTTGGAAAGGGTGACTTCCCCAACTGAGGATGAGGTCAAAGATGAAGTGGTCCTCAAGACATGGTGTAACACCCCAAATTTTCCCTCTTCTTTCTAGCATCATCATCATATCATAAGCATCATAAGCATGGCATGTCCTTAGCATTTTTTGAAGCATATCATTCTCATGTACTAGCATTGGGCATATAATCAATCATTGGTGCATTTTAAGCCTTAAAAGTCAAAGCAAGAAGTCAAGTGACCTTTTCTAAGTCCCATGAAGTGTCTCTAGGTCATATACAAGCTCAAGATCCTTTGCAAGAGCTCAGAAGGTTTGAAGATCATCAGATGATCCAAGAAAGGGCAAGCTCCTACACAAATAACATTCAAATTAAGGTTTCATTTTCAAGCAAGAATTCTTTGTGAATTTTGCCATTTCATGTGGGAAAAGTCATCCAATGATATGTGAATGCTATGGATGAAATTTGGTGAGAAAACTCATTGAGGAAGGCGGTCAATTCATTAGTTGCTTGCATAAGAAGAAATTGGTCAAACTGATTATTTGAAAAGTCAACTGTGACAATGCAAGGGTTCCAATCCCATTTTTCAAGCCAAGGGATGTTCTTAAGGTCATAAAAGAGGTTTAGCAAAGTCAAAAGTCAAGAATCTAGGGGTTTTTTCAAGGCTTTCTATTTTTGGAAATATGGCATGTAATTAATTTTCCAAATTTAGTAACTTTTGCCCTAATCTTCAAAGCATTCTTTCATGACCAAGAAGTTTTCAAATGGAATTTCTTTGAACATTAAAGTTATAGGAAATTGTCTCCCATTTCTAAAAAGTACAAGAACATGATCATAGCCCTCATGGTTTGCAAGTTATGGCCAATGGAAGTTCACTTATTTTTAGGGTTCTACTTAAAATTCCATTTTCTACCACGGTGCAAAAACTCATGAATCTTGTTTTCAAGTTGTTCTATGGACAAAATTAGGTCACTACATCACAATGAATGGTATAAAGAAGGTCTGGCTCAAGAAAATTCAAAGAATTCGTGCATGGTATGCATGTTATTTCATGAAAGGAAAAAATGCAAAAGCATGGGAATAACACGATCAAGCCATCTAATGGTCAGGATTAAAATATTGATGAACAAGTTAAGCAAAGAGAATCAGCATGTGCAAGGAGAATAAGGAGTGCACGAGCATTTCACTCACACACAACACTTTTTCATTTTGGAAAATTCTTTTCAATCACATTATCCTCACGTGCATCCTCTCCCAAACCCTAGCCAGTGAAATTCCACATCATATATAAGTTCAGCATGCTCTTGAATCACCAAAAATAACCTCCATTTGCTCACTTTCAAGTTTTTGCTACCTTTACATTTGTGTTCGAATCTCTTCATACACACCCTCATTACCAAAACAAACCACATATTCTTCATCCTTGAGCTCTAAGGATCATAAATCCACCATCAATTCAAGTTAAAAGCAAGGTTTTCTCCCATTGCCATTCAAGTGCAGCTCTGTTCGAAACTCAAGATCTAGGAAGATTCAGGCTCTCTTTTGCATTTATTTTGCAAAGAGAGGTTAGAAGGAGTGGATCTGCAGCTGTAGGATCAATTTCTTGGTGTTTTAGAGGATCTTCAACCTCAGGTATGCTCTGGAACTTTTGGATCTGGATTTGAAATTAAATGCTTGCAATGTGATCTACGTTTTATACTGATGATCCTGATGAGTTTAGATTTGAATTTGAGTAGGAAATAAGCATGTTGTGTTGAATTAAAGTTTAATGTATAATTCTATTTCTGTTCGATCTGGCTTTATCTTTGATCTATTGTGATTTTCATTGCCATATTTGGATTCACCATGCTCTAATTATTAGATCTGGATAGTTTGAAGTATTTATGTGCAAGTTTGTTCATAGCTTTGAGTTTTCCGATGCCGGATTCTGGAAATCAGTTGAATGTAGGAGATGATGTTGTAAGCATTAGATCCTTTGATCTGGAGGGCTGAGATGTTGCCAGCACATTAAAAACCCACCCTCTCCCTCACGTGGCTTTTATTTACATATTAATTATGTGTGTTTTCCAACCTACCAATGTTATGGTGTACGCGCACATGTGGATCCTTGGATTGTTGACTTGTTCCTTTGGTTTGACTTCATCCTGTGCATTGGTTTGATCCATTGGTTGTTTATTTTCCCCTGATTTAGTGAATTTCCATGGTTGCTATTATATGCTGCGCTGATCCTTTAGGCCTCTCCTTACTATATGCACTCCCTGTTTGCTTGGCCCAATCATTTTTAACTGAATCTACTTGCTTCCTGCACCCCTGGCTCTTCCCTTTTATTTTTTATTTCATTTTGTTTTCAGTTTGAGTTTTAATTTTTAAAAATAGTAATAGGTTTGATAAAATTCCAAAATAATTCGTGATTGTTTCTTTTAATTTTTTCTAATTTTTGATATTTTCCTTTTTCATTTATTTTTATTTTCCACATAGAAATTAATTTTTACTTTTATTATTTGTTTTTAATTCACTTTAATTACATGATGTCTTGTAGAATTTATATCTTGATCATTAATTTGAATTTTAGGTTGGTTCTTTTTGCATCTGGTTCATATTGAGATGTAGTTTATTGATGATTTTGCTTCTGATATTTAGAGGCTTGCATGAATATGTTTGGCAATTGACGTGTGTGTGAAGTTTCAAAACCCTAGTTTGTGTGCATGAGGTACTTTGACCTAGTTTTCTTTTGATTCTGATCTTGCTCTTTTGGTATGTTGTTATCACATGATTAATGAACACTTGTTCTTAATTGTAGAATTTTTTAATGAATTTTTTATTTAATTTGAATTTGCATAGGTGCTTGCCCTAGTTTTTGCCTTTTCTTGTCACATGCTTAGTTCTTAGGCTAGGAGGCCACTTATGCCAACTCCTATAGGATACTTAGAGCTCTTATTGTATGAGGATGTACCCCTGGTCCTTGATTGGTGTTTGTGCTTTGAAATGTTTTATGTTGCTTGTCTTTGAAGTCTCTCACAAATGTATGCATGTTCACCTCACCTTCTTTCTTAAGATAGTTCAAACCTCACTAACCTAGGATCATTTAAGCATGCTAATATTAGGTTTAGTCATTCCCCAATAGACTTTCACCTTTTATATCCTCTTTTGTCTCTTTCTCTTCTCATCTCATAACAAAAACCTAAAAAAACATTAATAAAGAAAGAAGTGACTTCTTGTGCAATAGCCTTATTCCATGGGGCATATGTATTCATTCTATCTTGGAATAGTACACTTGTCTAGCATGATGCACGAGTCTTATCATGAGGTCATCTTCACCAAGAAAACCATAAAAAACACTTCTTCACCTAATCACTAAAACATCTAATAAGTTCAACAAGTTAGTGAGCTTAGGCCCTTGCCCTTGGAAACAAGTCTTGGATAAATTCTCCTTTTACTTGGTGTGCTTGTTCTATTATTCCATCTTGGAATGTAGTAGCAAGTACACATTCCATGGAAAAGAGCTTGAGTTCACTCTCTTGTGCCACACTCCTAAAAGACATCTAAAAAACACAAACAAATAATAAGCATCTCTCCTTCGGGAATTCTCTTCTCACCTCATTTACTCTTTACGTACGAACTTACTCCTACTTGTCATTTTTCAAGACGGTAACGCACTCGTCGTCCGAGCCTGCAACACTTGAGCAATGACATAAACAGTTCAAGCTGAAGACACAAGCAATCTTTTCCACCCCTAGTTAGGGGAACTATGGCGAATCTGATCCTCATGTCCAGTGAGGTATGTAGGCAGCGGGGTAGGGCCCGTTCGAGCACAATCTTTATTTTCCCTACATTTCTCCTTTCCATTTTCTTTTCCATTTTCCTTTTATTTTCTTGTTCTAGGTCTTTTGTAGCAGTTTTCTTTTTATCACCCTTTGAAACATTTTCTTTGCAAGCGTGGATCCCGTCGGGTACGGCGGACGATCTGGGGTGCTAATACCTTCCCAGGTCGAAACCGACTCCCGAACCCAGTCTCTTTGGTTTGCAGGATCTTTGTCCTTCCTTTTCTTTTCTTCTGGTTTGTGCAGTATTAACATTCCTGTTCCTTCGGGATAAAAATCCCTGGCTGGCGACTCTACCTCTTTCCGTGCCACTTTCGCGTTTGTACCAGGATGGAAATCCAGGGAGCGACAACTGGCGACTCTGCTGGGGACCAAACCCAGAATCTCTAGTTTCCCCTTGAGAGTCTCTCCCAGCGCTTGCGTGTTTCTGTTTCTCTGGGTTTTGTTTGTTTGTTGTTGCTTGTGTATGTTACTGTTGTTTATTTACAGTTTTATTTACAGCTTTATTTACAGTTTTCAGTATTTATATTCATGCATCATATATTATTATTGGACTGTCTAGCTGTACTAGTTTTCTGTTTGGTGGGATTGGGAACTGTCACTGTGAGATGAGCTCGTAACCGGGGCTCGAGTGCACCCTAGGACTTAGCGTGGACAGTCACTTTGGCTTCATGGCATCTTGCTATGTTGGCAGTAGTGAGTTCCACACCCAGACTTGCGACCGTCTTGGAAATGTTTTGATGCAGGAATCTTTCTTGGATCCTTACATGACCTCGATAGTTTTGTGCATCTGGGGACCAATCATTGAGGACCTTTATGGAAACATCCCTCTCCAGTGGTGACAGTGGCAGACCCCATTCTATGGCAAACCCATTCGCACCCGAGGGCCCACTGGGAACTCTCATAGGATGGCCTTGTTCTTTTATAGGAATTCAGTCAAATAATTTGGTCCTATGACGATAGTAATGTATCCTACAGGCTGAATGTACTATTATTTCTCGACTTCAGCGCTTGAAGCTGGTAACTTATAAAGGATGCTTGTTTTTCCCAGACTCACGCTGAGACCTCCCTGAGTAGTACATAATTCCAAACTGATTCCATGATCTGGTCATGAGCCATTTCTCGGAAATGGTGAATGTATTATTGCTATTCGGCTTTGAGAGTCCGTGATGTTTGACCCGGAGCACACCTGTGAGATTGCAAGGGGTTTACAGGTTTGCAGGAACTCTTAACCTCATCATACCTCATTACCAGTACAGTCCAATGACTTGATATGGTTACATGGATTATGGAGTTATTAAGTCATCTGATATTTTATTTGGGGGCTTATTTGAGACTGAGTTCTTGTTCATGGGTATTTATTCAGAGGATTCTGGTTCTTGGTCACCTTGGTCCAGTATTCGGTATCCAGACAGTCTTAGATGTTAATCATATTCCTGCATTGCATTTGCATCACATCATACTTACATTAACTGTTTGTGTTTTCATTTCAGGTTGTCATTTATTCATTGTACCCAGTTCTGGTATTCATTATTTCTCCAGATGGCAGAAGTCCAAGAGATACCCAGGAAAAGGAATGCTCATTACACTTCCCCGCAACCATAAATTGAGAGTATTCAGAAACTGGTGGGCTTGATGAATGAAAGGTTTCAGATTATTTCAGAAGCCGGTATGGGAAGATCTTGGGTTACATGAACAAGCCTATTGTTGATCAAAGAGATAACCTTCACTCTTTGTTGCAGTTTTATGATCCTCAGTTGAGAATTTTTGTGTTTTCTGACTATGTCTTGGCTCCTAGTATGGAAGAGATTTATGACATCTTGAAGATTCCTATCAGGAATGGTGTTCCCTATTATGCTGCAGAGAAGTTTCCCCCGTACAAGGATATAGCAGGTGCTTGTCATTTGAGTATGCTTAGAGTAAAAATGGAGCTGGAAGCTAGTAAGGGGAAGGGGTTTGCTCTGGATTTTCTTATCATAGAAACTCATGTGTTTTCTTTGGGAGCAAAGTGGTTAGAATTCAGTGCATTGTTAACATTAATGGTCTATGGGATAAGTCTATTCCCAGGAGAGAAAGGTTGGGTAAGCTTGGAGGCAATCACCCTTTTCATTAAAGAAAACCCAGTGCCTACGCTGTTGGGAGACTTTTACTTTGGTGTCTATCACAGGAATGAGAAAAGGAAAGGGTACATGAATTGTTGTGCTCCGTTGTTCGCTGAATGGTTCGCTAAGAAGCTTCCAAAGTCAGGATCGTTCAAAGATCTTAAGAAAGATTGGAAGTAGGCTAGAAGATTGATGGGTTTAACATCTGATGATATAGCTTGGGGGTGTAGCAGAAACTTAGTAGGAAAGGATTTTATTACAAGGTATGGTGACTTTCCTTATGTGCCTTTATTAGGTAGGAAGGGAGTAATAAGTCATAACCCTGTGTTGTCTAGAAAACAATTTGGCTATCCACTGAAGGATCCTCCATCAGATGAGGAAATAGCAAAGACTTTGTATCTTCCAGCTGAAGATAATGGGCCTTTGATTATCCAAGTATCTCAAACTTGGGAAACAAAGGTTAGGGAGGGTAAGAAAGAATTTGGGAAGGTGGAACCTAAGACATATCCCCCTTTTACTGCTTGGAAACAAGGTAGGGTTGGCACTTTCTTCCTTCCATTTTCAGCTGAGGCTCCACTATATCTAAAAGAGGTACTTGTAAAAACCATTGTTTCTCTTGAAGATTATAAGAAGTTAGAACCTTAGTTGCACGAGGTTCGGGTAGAGAATTCTGAAATGGCTAGCTTGTACCACCGTGCCAATCATGCTAAAAAAGAAGTAGAAGAAAAGCTACAGAGGATGCAGGTCACCCTAGAAGCTAAAGAAAAGGAGTTTGTTGGGAGAGAAGCTCATTTTCAGAGACTGGGTTTAACAGAATCAAAAAGAGAAGTGGAGCGTAAGAAGACTTTGAAGACTCTTAGAGAAGCTCTCTAATCCATCACTTGGTTACAAGGCCAAAGGGAACATGAGTAGAAGAAGTACAAAGAAAAGGAAGAGTTCTTTGAGGTGCAGATGACATTCAAGAAAGAAGAGGTAGAACAAGTTCTCAATATATGAAGGGAAAAGACTCAGCAATTGGTACAGAGCCAGCTAGCCTTGAAGGAAGCAATGAAGGAGATTGTAGATCTTAAGCTGAGAGCAGGCGTCAAGAAGAGCCGGAAATAGGTGATGGCTGCAGAAGAGGAATCCGAATCTTCCTTTAGCCTATAGTTTCAGTTTATTGTTATTTATATCCAGACTACCTATAGGCTTGTTATAGGAGTTTGCTTTAGCTTTTTGTTTTGCATTGAATTGTAACCCTTTGGGGATTCTGTTTATGTTTGTGACTCTGGTTGTTGTTAGTTTGTTCATGTTATACAATGATACTTTCCAGTTACCATTTATGAATGAACAAAGTTGTTTGTCCGAAGCCATCAGGGTCTGAATACTCCTCAAAAGAGTTTGAAAAGTCAGTTTCCAAAGAGACATCTGGAGTATTTTCTGTCAAAAATACCAGAACTGGGGCATATAAATGCCTGAATGTGGAAACATAAATAATTACATTGCATGCATGTAACGTGTTTGTTGTTTTGCAGGTAGTTCATCAGTTTTCTAACGTTTATGTCAATTTCAGGCATTATAGCTCCCAAGAAGGTTCAGAGACAGTCAATCATACATAGATACCCTACAAAGGTAAACAGAGAGAGAGCAATGGATCAGATGCAAGCGGATCTGGCTGACTTAAGGACAAGAATGGATAATTTCATGACCCTCATGGCTGGGATGGGTCAAACTCAAGAGCGCTTGCACGAGCTGGTAGAGAATAATCAGGCCAGGAACAATGGGACAGCAGATGTAGGTAATCGCAATGGGGCTGGCGCCCATCATGTTGAAATCCATGTGGTTTAATCAGGGGTCACTATTATTAATGATGGAGAGCACAACATGCAAATGGACGGGCAGGATGAACAGTTCACATTGCTGGATGAGGCAGAAGGCCAGAGGGTTGACATGAATAGGATATTTGAAGAAATGGCTGAGCAAATTCGTGCCATTCAGTCTCAGAGTTCTCTGGGGTTTGACATCACTGATCTGGGCTTAGTGCCAAGGGTGAGAATTCCCTACAAGTTCCAGGTCCCTACTTTTGATAAGTGCAACGGTACGACTTGCCCGAAAACTCACCTTCAGTCTTTTGTGGGAAGGATTGCGGCACATACAGATGACGAGAAGTTGTGGATGTTTTACTTCCAGGAGAGTCTTGTAGGAGCTTCTTTGGAATGGTACATGAAGCTGAGCAGGGTCAATATTTGAAGCTGGAAGGATTTAGATGAAGCGTTTGTGAAATAGTACCAGTATAATTTGGATATCGCTCCAAATCGTACCCAGTTGCAGACAATGTCTCAGAGTGCTAAAGAAGGGTTCAAGGAGTATGCCCAGAGGTGGCGTCAGCTTGCTGCTCGAGTGCAACCTCATTTGTTAGAAAATGAAATGACAGACATGTTTATGGGAACATTACAGGGTGTGTTTATTGAGAGGTTGGCGTCTTGTTCAGCAACAAAGTTTAACAATATTGTGATCGCCGGGGAAAGGGTTGAAACTCTGCTAAAAATGGGGAAAATCCAAGACAGTTTTGTAGGTAGCTCGAGTGGAGTCAGAAAAGCTTTTAATGGACCTCAGAGAAGAAGAGATAGAGAAGCTAATGTTGTGTACGACCGAGGCCGGGGCCGTGGATACAGGGGATCTTACGAGTAGGTGGCAGCTGTCACCATTCCGACAAGCCCTGTTCAACAACCACAACAACAACAACAGTCGTAGCGTAATAATTATCAACAAAGACCCTATCAACAGAGACAAGCTCGTCCAACTAACAGGGTGCTAGAGGCAATCCCTATGACTTACACATCACTGCTACATATATTGTTAGATTTGAACATGGTTCAGTTGAGGACATTGGCACCACCACCTCCTGGAGAACTTCCAGTGGGGTATGATGCTAACGCAAGATGTGCATTTCACTTAGGAGATCCCGGACACTCAACAGAGAAGTGTAGGGCATTACAACATAAATTCCAAGACTTGATTGACTCAAAAGCAATTAACTTTGCACCGCCTCCAAATGTTACAACAAATCCCATTCCAAATCATGGAGGGGCCCGGATAAACACTGTTGATGTTGGCGAGAGGTTGAACCTTATTTTGAATGTGGAAGAAGTAAAGACTTCATTGTTAGTGGTGAAAGACAGGTTGCTGAAAGGGCATGTATTCCCAGGGTGTGATCTTGACTGTGAGGGTTGTATGCATTCAATTAATGGTTGCGGAGATTTGAAAGCTGGGTTGCAGTATTTGATTGATGAGTGGTCTCTACAGTTTGACAAGGTTGACAACAGTAATGATTGTGTGTCTATAGTAACAATTTATTTTGATCCTGCCGATGTTCCTGCCTGTCACACCCCAAATTTTACCCCTAATCGCTCATATCATAATCATACTTTTATCGCATTTTTTTGCAGGGATTTTTTCCTGATTTATTTTCTGTTGTTTTCTTTTCATTTTCTAGCTTCCATTTTAATTTAATTTATTTATGACTTTTTATTTCATTTTCGTATTTTTAATTTTAATTTCTATTTTCGTTCTATTTGTAAATTCCTATTTTTAAAATTTTATTTCAATTTCTATTTCTAATTTTTTTTAGTCCAATTTTCAAAATTTTCTAAACTTATTTGCTATTTTCTTTTCATTATCAAGTCCTCATTCCTAAATTAATTTTTATTTCATTTTCAAATTTTAGTTTCTAAATTCATTTTCTATTCTTCAACTTTTAATTTTATTCCATTTTCAAGTTTCTACTTCTAATTTAATTTCAATTTCCAATTTATTTTTTAGTTTATTCTAATTCTAATTTCAATTTCTAATTTATTTTTAGTTTACTTTTCTTTTAAGATTTCATTTTTAATTTAATTCCAATTTCTTTTTTATTATTATTCATTTTAGTTCCAAGTTTATTTATTTAAGTTTATAAGTTATTTTTAATTTTTTAAGTTTCATTCTTTTTTAATTCATTTCTAACTTAAGTATTATATTTAGATTCTAATTTAAAACTCTAATTTCCAATATTAAGTGCCAAGTATAAACAAGCTTTAGTGTAAATAATTAAATTTATTCCATAATATTTGTTTTGTTACAATTACATATACATAGAAAATTACAAGAAAAGAATACAAAAAATTCTGCACTACAATACAAATGCAGCCTGCTCCAAATCAGCCCCACAGCAAGCATGCAGCCACCAACAGCTGCATTTTCCTGCTCCACTCCACTGCTGCAAAATTCAGCACTTGTCTCCCTTCCTCCAACCCTTCATTTGCAAGCAACAAGGACAACAAAATCAACTCAAATCAGCCTCTAAAATATACCATAAAACAGCACAACTACACACCAGTTCAGCACCCCAAACACACTGTTATATTATAAAACTCAGCCTTAAAACACATCAAAAAAAACCCTCAAAGCAGTCCCAAAAACAACTCTCATTCATACACAAACTCAGCATTCAAAACCAAAAAAATACAGCACCAAAACACCCCATTTCAACCTCAAAAACAGCTCTCAAACATTACAAAAAAATTCAGCCATATAACACTGTTGTATTAGAAAATCAGCCTCATAACTACACACAAATCAGCATCACAAACACTAAAAAATCAGCTACTGTTACATTGAAACCACACTGTTACAGCCACTGAATACAACACAACAGCCCTCAAAACCTCACTCAGAGCAACAAAGAAATTCAGAAAAAACAGCAAGGAGAAGAAGGAGGCTCACCATCGCGGATCCTGCACCCCGATAACGTTCGGGTCGGTATTATTCTCTTTTCTTTCACTTTTATTTCAGCATGTTGTCCATGGTTTAGTTTCTTTTTTCTTTCTTTCAATTTTAACTTCATTTCAAATCTGCACAAAAACAAATTTTATATTAAAAACTTAAAAAAAACGCTTAAAGCAAAAAAAATCAGCAGCAACAACATGAAATAAGACCCGAACCGGCCCTCTTCGAACACCTGAAAACCAAACAAAACAACACACATAATCTGAACCTCACCGAAAATCCGTGACTACCATCAAACAGGACAACCAAACCCTCTCAATCCTTGCTCTTTGTCGCTCACAGCATCACATAACCTGACCTTCCGTCAACACCACCATCACCCTTTCCATCTCACCGTTCCGTAAACCATCACCTGAACAAACTGTCAAAACCATAAACCAAACAAATATCTCTGCAACTTTGTATCAAATGCTCCATTGCCATTCATCATCAATCTCACATCACTGTAAATAAAAACCAAAAAAAATCAGTCACAAACCAACCAAAACCAACTAAAAAACCAGCTGAAACGAAATCATCGACTCTTCACAAAAAAAACTCAGCCGTGAAAAAATCCTTCATCACCTTCATCAAACCATTTCTAAGCCGTCACCCCAAAACCGCTTCAAAACCTCCGCCATCAACCCATTGTCAACCACCATAAAACCTTCCTCGACCTCTCATTAAATCCTTCGCGTCACCTTCTCAAACCCAGCAAACCTCTCTGCCACCTTCGCAGATTTGAAACAATATAAACCTCTCCAACAGTCCATTCACAGAACTACCTTCATTAACCCTCACAACAACTTCAAGACCTCCATTAACCGTATCCGCCACCGCCAAGCCAAAGCAAACGCATCAAAGACAAACCACTCACCACACCAACCTGAAACTGTTAACGTCACCGCCACTGTAATTTCTGAACCCACCGAAACCGCAACAATAGCCACCACAAACTTTCATAACTTTATTATCACCAACCATTTTGAACTGTGATGATCACTTTCCCAATCCTAAAAAACACAAACAAAACAGTCAAAAATCAAAGCAGAGTGAGATTGTGAGATGAGAAGATGAGATCAAATACCAAAAAACAGTAATCTTCTTCCAAAGACCTTCATGAACTCACCTTCAAAAAACGCAGCAACCAGCCGACCCATAAAACCTTAAACCACCATCCTTGTCAGCCTTCACGAAATCCATCACCGAGGTACCCTTTCTCCATAACCTATGAAACCTCGAACAACCAAGCTGACCCATCCATCAAACACCGCAAAATCCTCAGAACGGAAACCACCGTGAACAAGCCGCAACCAGAACCAATCTCACCACCATCCTCCTGCAACAACATCAAACAATAGCAATTGGATAAGATGGAAATGGAAGAAGGGAGATTAAAGTCCAAACAGGGAATTTAAGAGACACTACAAACAGAAACCGAACCTTCAATACCGCCGTGATAACCTCATGACCCCTCCATCACCAAACCCCAAAACCAAAATCCATTCGCTTCTGTACATCAGCCAAAACCAACGCAAAGCCACCGTCAAACATGAAACCAAACCTCGGAACAGAAAGGAAAACAATCGAAAGCATCAAACCGTGAAGCCTCTGCTCAACCCTTTCACCATGAAACACCCAAACGAACCTGAAGCGCTAGCCACCGGCCACCGTCGAACCGCATCCTTCATCAACCTCAAACATACATAAAACAGAACAAAAAACTCTTCAACCCACTAACCTGCAATCGAATATACAAAACTCAGATAACTGATTCAAATCCGGGACAACACAGAAAAAACCGAGTGAGATGAGAACAGTGAAACTGAAAATGTGAAACCTCAATAACCAAGCACCTTTCCCGCAACATCGTCCCAAAGCATCAAGCCGTAACCCTTGCCGGTCATCCCTTCCGCCGTCCCTCATAGCTCAAAATGCAAAAACCAAGACTCACCTTCGAACCCCCAAAAAATCCGTTCGCTCTTCCATCACCGTCATTCAACTTGACGCCGAATCCGAAAGTGAGCGAGAGAGATCTTCGAGAGAGCCGCCGCCGAACTGGTTGAGGGGAGAAGATTCGTCTTCTCCAAAACGCAAACCAAGCGACCGCCGCGAGAGAGAGCCTGAGAGAGCAGAGTGAGGTCGAAAGGGATGAGCAATTGGGGAGATTATTTTTTTTTTCTGTTTTCCTTTTCTGAGTTTTGGGGAGGGAGTAGTATCTGGTGCGTTTCTCTTTGTTTCTTTTTTTTTTTTTTTTTTTTTTCTTTTTTCATAAAATAGCCAAACCGGGTCAGGTTTGACCCGACCCGTCCCCTGATCCGGCGCCCCTGTTGGGCTATTTTCCATTGGGCCCTTTAATTCAAACCCCCTGTTTTCTCTCCAGCCTTTAACTCTTTCTTTTTTCTTTATCTTATGGAAAATAGCTAAAAAAAAAAATATTCATAATTCACTTAGGTTTTTTATATATTTAATTTATTAGGTTTTTTTAATACTTAGTAGGATTAGTATATACATTTTAATTTTATTCTTATTATATTTAGCTAGAAATATGTATACAAATAATTAAGCAACATTTTAATTTTAGATTTTCTTTTTCTATCATTATCATTACAATTAGTTTAAAAAATGTATATACAATTTCTTGATTCTATTTTAAGGGCCGATGATATTACCAAAAATCACGATAAATCATTTTCGATTAATCGTGAACAATATGAGGCCATGTTTTATTATTCTTTTCATTCCATTTAACTCATTTATTTATTCTACTTAATTTATTTAATTTATTTATTTCTATTTCATAACTCATTTCATTTTATTATTATTATTCATTTCTCGCGTCTTTACACCATTTAATTTAATTTTCAAAATAATAATTCCTTGGTCCAACGCCAAGTGAAATTCACTTCACTTCACATACACTCACACACGTAAGTCGGTCGTTTACGATCGCCATCTGCATAGTTCCTTACACTGCACAACTTTCTAACTTAAACAATTTGTCGCACCACGCATGTTTTCCACCCCTGCATTCTCGATCCATATATCGAGCCATAGCCCAGTTGCTAAGCCCTTTACCTTGCATTCCATTTACTTTATTCAGTTATTTTTGCAAGTAGCAGCCTTTGCCTAGTCTTAGGAGCTTGCACCATTTATTTATTTTCCATTCTGTTGTTTATGCATTCCAATCCAAAAGGGAAAGACTCCTGCAGTTGACTCAATGTCATAGGAAGTTTAGCAATCCCTAGTTTCTTTTTGACCTTAGCAATTAGGTCTCTCATCCTTAGGTCCTTAGCCATTAGGTCCTTAGCTTTTATTTTACAACTTTTTGTGATTTTCTTAAAGTCACGTGAGTGTTTGCCATAACACTTACCTTCCCCCGCGAACCTTGAGCGTAACCAAGTGTTCGTTAATCCTTAGGAGAACTACGAGTGCTCTGATTCTATACCCGATACGTAGGCATCGATGCGATGTTGTGCGAGCACCATTAGAAATAAAACCTTAGGTTCCCATAATTTTATCAAGCAATAAACAACAATAACACAAATATTAACAAGAGGTTCCCGTAGGATACTGCGGATGCTTAGGATGCTAACACCTTCCCTAAGTATAATCAACCCCCGAACCTAGTTTCTCCTCATTTAGGGTTTTTACGATCTTTTTCCCTTTTCCTTTTGGATTAAATTAAAGTTGGTGGTGAACATTAAATGTTTTGCGATTCAAGCTCACTTAATAGCTTGGCATCCGATTCTCACCGCGACAGAAATGGCGACTTCACTGGGGATATTATTTTTGAGGGTTAAGCCCACCTTGTATATTTGTATATTTGTTGTTGTATTGCTTGTTATTATTTTGGATTTTTTGTTGGGTGTTCCATGTGTGGTGAGATAAGTCCTAACCCGGACTTGAGTGCAAATAAGTTAGGACGGTGGTATATTCAAGAAGGCTTGTAGGGAGTTGAGTCCCGACCAAGTTGACTTGAGACACCACCACTCAGCGGAGGCCTCCTCGGATGTAGTTTTGTTGATCGAGTTCAGTCGTGAAAACATTACTATATTCGACCTGAGAGCCATTAATGCTGAGGACCGTAGAACATTTACCCCCACTTGGCCTTTTTAGGGATGTAGTGCGATGACTATGAGGGTGCAAATCCAAAATAGTTGATACGCGATACTGCACTCGGATGAGACTCTCTTGAGAATATTACTGATTACCAAGTCGAGTTGGGAAGTCGGTAATATCCGAAAGATGGGACAGTGATTCTGGGAACTTTTAGAACCCGTTGTACAGGTACAAATAAACCCATAGTACATACCTTTTGGGAAGGTTGAACCTTTGACCTCATGCAAGATTTGAACCTAAGCCTTGTTTGTGTTTGTTGCATTCACGCATCATGAAGCATCATTTTTATCATTTATTCAAGGAACTCAGAAACTCTATCTTTGCAAATATCATAGGTATCATCATGGACTTTGGAAGAAGAAAGACTGTCAAGTACACATTCAAAACTCCCAAACTCGAAGACCTAAGGAAATTAAGAGACTTGGTTATGGATCAAGATGCCTTCATGGAGAAGCATAGGAGACTTTTAGCTTTGCTTAAGACTGATTGGGATGGAAGGTTGCTCTCTGTGATGCTCCAGTTTTATGATCCCCTCTACCACTGTTTTACGTTCCCTGATTACCAATTGGCGCCTACTTTGGAAGAGTATTCAGTTCTGGTGGGATCACGTGTTAAGGATGAGTTTCCATTCCCTGTTCTAGAGAAGGACCCTGAAGAAGCGGAGATTGCAAAGGCGACATATTTGAGTGTTCCTGAGGTCAAGGCAAATATGACCTATAAAGGAAAGGTTTTTGGATTCCCTACAAAGTTTCTGATAGAAAAGGCCAAGAATTTTGTTGATGTGAAGGATATGAAAGCTTTTGAGGCGACTTTTATTCTGCTGATATATGGAGTGCTGCTTTTCCCGAGCTTTGAAGACTTTGTCGACCTGAACGCCATCAAGATCTTTCTGAAGAAGAACCCGGTCCCTACTTTGCTCGGAGACACCTACCATTCAATCCATCTGAGGAATCACCATCAGGGAGGGATGATTACTTGTTGTGTATCATTGCTGTATGAGTGGTTTATTTCGCACTTGCCTAAGTCATCTTCATTTTGGAACCTTAAGGATGGTTTGTGGTGGTCACAAAGGATCATGTCTCTTACTCATTCTGACATTAGTTGGTACAATCGTGTTTATGATGGAGCATTGATTATTGATAGCTGTGGTGATTTTGCTAATGTGCCTCTTCTTGGCACTAAGGGAGGAATCAGCTATAATCCGGTTTTGGCTCGCCGTCAACTCGGGTATCCGTTGAAGGACAAACCTAAGAGTGTTGAAGTGGAAGGAATTTTCTTTAAGGATGACGAAGAACCAGAGCTCAAGAAACAGATTATGCAAGCTTGGAAGTGCATCCATAGGAAGGGGAGGAGTAGCCTGGGAAAGCCGAATTGTGTTTCTATGGAACCCTATCTCCAATGGGTACGAGATAGGGCAATCAGTCTGAAGATGCCTTACCCTCGCCAGGATCCCATGACCTTCAAGAAACCCATTCTGGTCTTTATGGATGATGCAGAGAAGCTGAAGATTGATTTGGAGAAAGAGGTTCGAGAGAAGAATGCATGGAAGAATCGACATCAGATCATCAGCAGTGAGAATGAGGAACTTAGAAGACAACTGAAGATGAAGGAAGAAGAAGAGCTCTCCAGCAAGAAAAGGAAAGCACCAGAGGATTTATTTTCCTCCAGCACTCAAGAGGACACTTCTTGGAAGTCGATCGTGGATCAACTTATGCTTGAAAGGGCTCAGATGAAGGCACAAATCGAGAAGCTCAACTTGAGGCTTTTAGGAGAATCTCCTTAGGACTTTGTTTTTGTCTTTATTAAGCTTTGTTTGGGATTTTTGAAAGTGTACTCAAGACTTTGTATCACTTTTTGAATTTAATGAAATCATATCCTTTTGATTATTATGTGTTCCTTGGTATTTGCAAATTGTTTCTTAAGTTCCTTGAATAAAATTTCATTTTTGCATTGCACTCATACATTTGGCATTGCATTTGCATTTTTTTTCATGAAACTCATTCCCGTCATCTGCTCTCAATTCAGCTTTCACACTGAGGCTCTCACGCAAATACTACACTCGAGCTCAAGCCAGGAAGAGGATGGCTGAAAGAGACCTAGAGATGGACAGAGTTAACGAAGAGCTTTCTGATATTCGTGGAAATATGGGTCAGATGATGGAAATGTTACAAGTCATTCGAGCGAAGATGGATACCCAACAGACTGTGGTGTCAGAAATTGTTACTGCAACGACTGAATTTGTCACTGCAACGACCCAGCCTACATCATCAGTCATTACCCCTGTGACCTGGCCTCCTTTTGGACTTCCTCATGGATTCGTCCCTCCTCCTCATGGTTTTGCTTCTCAAAGTTTTATTCCTTCTTCTTCAGGGTTTGCTACTCAAAGTTTTATTCCTCCTTCCCAAGGACTTACTGCTCAGAGTTTTATACCTCCTTCGCAAGGGTTTGCTACTCAAAGTTTTATACCTCCTTCACAAGGGTTTGCTACTCAAAGTTTTATTCCTCCTTCCCAAGGACTTGCTACTCAGGGTTTCTTCCCTCCTTCTCAAGGTCTTGCTACTCAGAGTTTTATACCTCCTTCCCAGGGATTTGCTGCTCAGGGTTTCTTTCCTTCGTCCCAAGGTTTAGCTTCTCAAAGTTTCGCACCTCCCTCTCAGGGCATGGCATTTCTGGTCCAAAGTTTTGTGCCTCCTCCTCAGGGATTTGCTGCTCAACAAACTGTTCCTGTGACTAATGAAGAGAATCATGCAGTTGCCAATTTTACACAGGACATTGTGCACACCCGTGCTCAACCGTATTTTAATGACCATCAGGGGTATGAAGCGCCAGATATGTCTGAAAACGGGGACGAGAAACATGTGAAGATGCAGGAGAATTTTGATACCCTTGAAAAAAGGTTAAGAGCGATTGAAGGTGACCAGATCTTTGGTGCTGCTGCCAGAGAAATGTGCCTGGTGTCTGGATTGGTAATACCTCCGAAGTTCAAGATACCCACCTTTGATATGTATGAGGGTGCAACTTGTCCTAAGAACCATCTCCTGATGTACTATCGAAGAATGGATGCTCAGGTTGACAATGATAAGTTAATGATCCACTGCTTTCAAGACAGTCTGAAGGGAATCTCCTCTAAATGGTATTTGACGCTTGACCAGTCAAAGATTCGTAGTTTCCAAGACTTGGCCGATGCTTTCATCCAGCAATATAAATACAACATGGACCTCGCTCCCGATAGGAGGCAATTGCTAAGCATGTCCCAGAAAGAGTCTGAATCCTTTAAAGAGTATGCTCAGAGGTGGAGAGGGACCGCTTCTCAAGTAGAGCCCCCATTGACTGAAAAAGAATTAGCTGACTGGTTTGTTGACACTGTGCGACCAGAATTCTATAAGAGAATGGTGGGGAGTATAACTGCTAGCTTCTCTGATTTAGTGGCTGTAGGAATCAAGGTAGAACTCGGATTGAAGAGCGGAAAGATGAGCGGTGCATCTGGCAGTTCCAGCACTGGCAGTGGGAATATTGGCAAGAAATTTACCAATAACTTCCACAAGAAGAAGGAAGGTGAGACAAATGCGATAATGGCAGGTCAAAGAAGAAATCTGCTGTGGCAGAGACCTTCACCTATGGCTCAACAGCAATATGCTCGCCAACAGCAGTATGCTCATCAACAACAGTATGCCCAACATCCTTATGTAGCGGTGGTTCAACCAGCATTTAATCCACAAGTCCCCATGTATCGGCCAGCTCAAGCAGCACCGATGTACCAACAAGCGGCTCCAATGATTCAACCTTATCAACCAATGATCAACAATCCGGGCTATCAACAAGCACCCAATGCTTCAGCCTACCAGCAGAGGACTCCAGATCCTCATCCAAATCCCAATTTTCAGAACAGAAGACCAGGTGGAAGGCCTCCTAATCCTCGAATCCCTATAACTTATACTGAGTTATATCCTTCACTGCTGAAGAAGGGTTTGGTTACTCCCAGGCCTTTGGGTCCTCCACCAAGTCCGCTTCCACCAAATTACAACCCAAATGCTCACTATTTATTCCATGAAGGTGCCCCGGGGCACGATTTGGAGGGTTGTTATGCTTTGAAGTACATAGTGAAAGATTTGATGGAGAAGAACATTCTGTCATTTGGGAATACTGGTCCGAATGTCAAAGATAATCCTTTACCCAAGCATGGGTCTATAAATGCTATTGTTGATGAGTCCGAAGAATGTTTGATTTTCAATGCCACCGAGATCAAGACCCCGCTCAGAGACTTCCATGCGAAGTTAGTAGAGGCGGGTATACTAAAGAGTTGTCATCAGAATTGTGAAGGTTGTGTTGATAGTCCGAAGGGATGTGAATCGGTCTTAAAAGATGTTCAAGATTTGATTGATGAAGGTGTCTTACAAGTGAGTGGTCATATGAAGAGGAATGAGGTGGCGGTGATTGAACCCATTTTCAACTTGCCGGAATCTAATTCTACCTGGGTGCCAGTGTTCAACTTGCCTGAATCTTCAGGAGTTCAACCTATCCTCAATACTCCAGAATCTGTGGTGCCAATTTTCAATATACCTGAGCCAAGATTTGAACAAAGGAGTAACTCTTTCCGTTACGAAGACACTAAAGCAGTTCCTTGGAAGTACGATACAGGGAAAGTTCATCAGAAGATTGATAAAGCTGGTCAGAAGGAAGGTTCAAAGGTTGCAAGTGCTGACATAGCGGGGGCAGGTCATTTGACCCGTAGTGGTCGTGTTTATACCCAGCAAGCCAATACGGCTCCGCCTAAAGAAGTCATTCCAGCTGTTGCCAACAAAGATAAAGAGGTAGTCTTGGGAGAAGAAGATGCAGAGTTCCTCAGAATCATAAAGAAGAGTGATTATAAGGTTATTGATCAGCTGCATCAAACGCCTTCCAAAATATCTATCCTATCACTTCTTATGCATTCTCCGGCTCATCGAAGTGCGCTTCAGAAGTTGCTAGCTCAAGCTCATGTTACGCATGATATAACAGTGAACCAGTTTGATGGTGTCATTGCCAATATCACTGCGTGTAACAACCTCAGTTTCAGTATGGAGGATCTTCCAAAGGAGGGCTTGGACCACAACCGTGCGCTCCACATATCAGTGAAATGTCAAGAGGATACTTTAGCAAGAGTTCTTGTGGATACAGGATCTTCATTGAACGTTCTGCCGAAAAGAACACTGGCTAAATTATCTTATCAAGGGGCAGAGATGAGGCCCAGTGCACTGATTGTAAAAGCCTTTGATGGGTCAAGAAGGACTGTCATTGGAGAAGTAGACCTACCAATCCTGATCGGGCCACAGGTCTTCAAAATCACTTTCCAGGTTATGGACATCAATCCTAACTACAGTTGCTTGCTGGGAAGACCTTGGATCCATGCGGCTGGGGCAGTCACTTCTACCCTGCATCAAAAGATGAAGTTTGTGGTTGATAACAAGCTGGTAACCGTGTCTGGGGAAGAAGATCTCATGGTTAGCAACCTTTCTTCCTTTAGTTATATTGAGGCTGATGAAGATGCTTTGGAAACTTCTTTCCAAGCTCTTGAGATAGCCAATGCTGTCATTTTGGAAGTAGAGGAACCAAAAGGGAAGGGAATCCCATCTTTTGCATCGCTGAAGAGTACCATTTCCACCATTGAAGAAAGAAGCCATGAAGGTTGGGGTGATGTCATCGAGGTCAAACAGAAGCTAGATCGTTGCGGGTTGGGTTACAAACCAACTCATGTGAAGGAAGGAGCGTCAACCTCCGTTAAAGGACGTCTGAAGACCATTCAAGAGGTGTTTTCCAGTGCTGGTTATCCGGTCAATGCAATTGATGGAGTTTCTGAAGATGAAGATGTGAATCATCTGGTGTATCAGTGTGAAGAAGCCTTGGACAATTGGGAGGCAGTCGAGATCCCAGAGTTTTTTCCATTGTCAAAGTAATTTGTTGTTTTTTCAATGTTTTCAAAGTTCCCTAGCTCTGCCCAAGGCTATGGGAGTATTTTGTAGGGCCCCTTTCTCATTTTTAAAGTTATTATCAATGAAGGCATTTTGTTGAACTCTTATTTTGATCATTTACTGTTTCTCTCTTTTCACTTTTAAAAAGAAAATGGCAATCTTTCAAAACCAATAAAAAGCTTTTTCTCTTGCATTTCTCTATTTTCCACTTTTAATAAAAGCAAATCATTATCATATGCAGAATAAACGAAAACCCTGTTGAATCCAATGACTCCACATTCTCTCCTAACTTTGATTCGCCCATCTACCAAGCGGAAGATGAAAGTGAGGAAGATTGTGATATTCCCGAAGAACTGGCAAGATTAGTTGAGAATGAGCACACAGATCTTCATCCACATAAGGAGCAGGTAGAGACCATCAATCTTGGCACTGATGAAGACCAGAAGGAAGTCAAGATTGGTACAACACTCGGGGCAGACATTAGAGAAAGATTGGTCAAGCTTCTCAGAGAATATGTAGATGTGTTTGCATGGTCATATCAGGATATGCCCGGCTTAGACACAGACATAGTGGTCCACAAGTTACCTCTTCGACCAGATTGTCCTCCTGTAAAGCAAAAGCTTCGAAGAACAAGACCAGACATGGCTCTGAAGATTCGAGAAGAGGTCAAAAGACAGTTTGATGCTGGATTCCTCGCAGTTGCAAAGTAACCTGAGTGGGTAGCTAATATTGTGCCAGTCCCTAAAAAAGATGGCAAAGTCAGGATGTGTGTGGACTATAGGGATTTGAACAAAGCCAGTCCGAAGGACGATTTCCCTCTCCCGCATATTGATACTTTGGTCGACAACACTGCTAAATTTGCTGTTTTCTCCTTCATGGATGGGTTTTCAGGATACAACCAGATCAAGATGGATCCTGACGATATGGAAAAGACTACATTCATTACACCATGGGGCACTTATTGTTACAAAGTTATGCCATTCGGTCTTAGAAATGCAGGAGCCACTTATCAGAGGGCAATGGTCACCCTTTTCCATGATATGATGCATAAAGAGATAGAAGTCTATGTGGATGATATGATTGCCAAATCACAGAGTGAGGAGGATCATTTGAATCATCTTTTGAAGTTATTTGAGCGTCTCAGAAAGTTCCAACTGCGCCTGAATCCAGCTAAGTGTACTTTTGGTGTCCGATCAGGAAAGTTACTTGGTTTTATTGTTAGTCAGCAAGGAATTGAAGTAGATCCAGATAAGGTCAGAGCAATTCAAGAGATGCCAGCTCCAAAGACAGAAAAGCAAGTCAGAGGTTTCCTTGGAAGATTGAACTACATCTCCAGATTCATCTCCAACATGACTGCTACATGTGAGCCTTTATTCAAGTTACTCCGGAAGAATCAAGCAATTGAGTGGAGTCCTGATTGTCAACTGGCTTTTGAGAAGATTAAGGTTTATCTGCAAGAACCTCCTATCTTGATCCCACCTACTCCAGGGAAGCCTCTTTTCATGTACCTGACTGTACTCGAGGGATCTATGGGTTGCGTATTAGGCCAACAGGACGAAACTGGTCGTAAGGAGCACGCCATTTATTACTTAAGCAAGAAGTTCACAGATTGTGAGAGCAGATATTCGCTTTTAGAGAAAACTTGCTGTGCCTTGGCATGGGCGGCCAGACGCCTCAGGCAGTACATGATTTGTCACACTACTTTGTTGATCTCGAAAACGGATCCAATAAAGTACATCTTTGAGAAGCCTGCTTTGACTGGAAGACTCGCCCGTTGGCACATGTTGTTATCCGAGTATGATATCCAGTATGTAACCCAGAAGTCAATTAAAGGCAGTGTTTTATCCGAATACCTTGCTGATCATCCTGTCGAAGATTATGAACCTTTGAAATTCGATTTCCCGGACGAGGACATTATGTTGATAAAGGACTATGAAGTTCCAGGTCCAGATGAAGGTCCCGAGCCAGGTTCTCGTTGGAAGATGATGTTTGATGGTTCCTCTAACTACATGGGGCATGGTGTAGGAGTTGTTTTGATGAATCCTGATGGTGGTTATACTCCTTTCACGGCCAGATTATGTTTCGAATGTACAAACAACATCGCAGAGTATGAAGCATGTATTTTGGGTATCGAAGTTGCAATCGATACCAGAATCAAGATTCTTGATGTATATGGAGACTCAGCTTTGGTAATCTACCAAGTTAAAGGTGAATGGGAGACCCGTGATGAGAAGTTGATCCCATACCGTGCTCACATTGTGGAATTGATCAAATACTTTGATGAGGTCACTTTCCATCATGTTCCAAGGGCAGAAAATCAAATTGCAGATGCTTTGGCTATGTTGGCATCTATGTTTCAAGTCCGGTTTCTTAATGAAGCTCCACTCATTACAATCGAGCGAAGAACTGCACCAGCTTACTGTCTACTGGTCGAAGAAGAAACTGATGAGAAACCGTGGTTCTATGACGTCAAGAACTATTTGCAGAATCAGGAGTACCCAGCTGACGCAACAAATCTAGACAAGAAGACTCTGAGAAGATTGGCGTCCAAGTTTTTCCTCAGCAACAATGTGCTTTACAAGAGAAATCATGATATGGTTCTGCTCAGATGTGTGGACAAGCGCGAAGCAGACCTATTGATCAGGGAAATCCATGAAGGATCATTTGGAACACATGCCAATGGACATGCCATGTCCAGGAAGATTTTGAGAGCTGGATACTTCTGGTTGACCATGGAATCAGATTGTTTCAAATATGCCAGGAAGTGTCATAAATGCCAGATTTATGCCGACAAGGTGCACGTACCTCCAACACTTTTGAATGTTTTGTCATCGCCTTGGCCTTTCTCAATGTGGGGCATTGACATGATAGGGGCAATTGAGCCTAAAGCTTCCAATGGTCATCGGTTTATCTTGGTCGCAATTGATTACTTCACCAAATGGGTAGAAGCAGCTTCCTACGCCAATGTGACAAAGCAAGTGGTTGCCCGTTTCATCAAGAACCAAATTATCTGCCGTTATGGAATCCCAAGCCGAATCATAACAGATAATGGGACCAATTTGAACAACAAAACAATGAAAGAGCTGTGTGATACATTCAAGATTGAACATCATAACTCTTCTCCGTATCGTCCGAAGATGAATGGAGCTGTTGAAGCTGCAAACAAGAACATCAAAAAGATTCTGCAGAAGATGGTAAAAACTTACAAAGATTGGCACGAGATGTTACCATATGCTTTACACGGATACAGAACATCAGTCCGCACTTCAACAGGGGCAACCCCTTTCTCTCTGGTGTATGGGATGGATGCAGTTCTCCCTATTGAAGTAGAGATACCATCTTTGAGAATCTTGATGGAAACCAAACTGGAGGAAGCTGAGTGGGTCCAAAGCAGGTTTGACCAACTGAACCTCATTGATGAGAAGAGAATGACTGCCATGTGCCATGGCCAGATGTACCAGAAGCGCATCAAGAGAGCATTTGACAAGAAAGTCCGCATCCGAGAATTCAAAAAAGGAGATCTTGTACTCAAGAAAATCTTGCCAGTTCACAAAGACATGCGTGGAAAATGGAGTCCTAACTATGAAGGCCCATATGTTGTGAAGATGGCATTCTCCGGAGGTTCCTTAATCCTTACAACTATGGATGGTGAACAGTTGAAGCACCCGGTGAATTCTGATGCAGTCAAAAAACATTATGCCTAAATAAAACCTGATAGGTCGAAAACCAGAAATGGCGACCTATGCAAAAATGGGTATCCCGGTGGATCAAAACCTATGAAGGAGATCCAGGCAAAATTTAGGGATAAAAATGAAAAAATAAGAGCTCGCTAAGTTGAAAACCCGAAAGGGCGGCTTAGGCAAAAAAGAGCGTCCCGGTGGATTGAAAACCCGAAAGGGCGGTCCAGGCAAAAGTTAGGGACAAAGGCATTTGACTGTATCAGATGGTGCTTACCATCACTGAAGAATCATACTGGAAGATCGATCCAATTTCTCTCGTCGGAAGCAAGGTGTCGGGCAGTCTTAGTTATTAGGGATTGTAGTGGTCGTTGGATTCAATGTAGACCTTTCCCCATTGCCATTTTCAAACTGTAATTTCCCATGGAGTTTTTGCCATTGGCAAGCTACCATTCTTGAATAAAATACAAACTTTGCCTATGAATTTTGTTCAGCTTCTTATTTTCTTTTGTTATGCAAAATGCCATCACTTGATTACAATTTAACTCTGAAAATGACAAGTTTTTTTAGAAAATGTTTTTTTGAAAACATACTGAGAACTTTTAAGTTTCTTTGACTTTGGAAAATTTGAAAAAAAAAGAACCTTCTGTTTCCCCAAGAAGTCCTGGTTTGCAACAACACTTTCGTACTGTTATTACAGAAATCTCCATAGAAGTTCAAAACTGATAACACTCTTGGATGGATCCTTGGACCAAGCATGATTTCCAAGTTCGAAGACATCCCCCCAGTGTTTTTCATTGTTGCTCGTCTGAGTATTGGTGTTGAGAGCCTTCTCCCTCTTTGAGTCTTGTCAAACTCTTCGTCTCTTTTGAGTCAACATTTGCATATCATGATCATTCGCATCATGCTCAATCATGCGCATTTGACATTAGCATTTGTCTTTACCCAGTTGTCGTCTGTCTAACTCCAAGTCCAGATATCATTGGTGTTCAATTTGAAAATTCACTGTTGTTGGTACCCGAAGTGGTTTACCATTTGTTTTTGTCCCCAGTAATTGCTGGTGTCCCCCGTGGAATTCTAATTGTGGTTGGTTTTGTCTTTATGACCACCAGTATCTCCTCGAAGTCCAATTGTCATTGGCACAAATCTTTTGAGCAGGCCCAGAAACCTTTTGCTTGAATCCAAGTCCATTTGATTTTGTACATACTTGTACCTTTCTCCTGATGGTTCCTGAAGGAATTTCCAGAGTTTGGGTGTTTTATCTTATTTGAAAACTCCAACATATTTTGCTGTTATTTCTTTGCGTTAGCCGGTCGCTTAGAGCCGTTGATTCATTTTTGGGTGATCTCCATTCTATCCCCAATGTTAGCTGGTCGCATAGAGCCGCTACTAAATCATTGTGATTTCCTTCCTTATCCTTAGTGTCGGCAGTTACATTTGAACCTGCTAATTTACCATTTTGAATACTTTGACTACTTTGTCTTTATCATTCTTAGTGTCAACCGGTTTTTTTAACTTGTTGCGCATTCACTTTGAGTGTATCTTGGCTTTCTTTTGTAGTGTCAATAGGTTTCGAACCTATGGCGCTTCCATTTCGATTATTTTGTTGTATTCTTGGTGTCAGTTGGTCGCATTGAGCCGCTGCGCATTCACCATGAATAAGCTTGTTGCCATTCTCAGTGACAGTTGGTCGCATCGAGCCACTGTGTATTCACTTTGAATGTTTATTTTTGTTGATTATTCTTGGTGTCAGTTGGTCGCATCGAGCCGCTGCGCATTCACCTTGAATAAGCTTTTTGTTATTCTTAGTGTCAGTTGGTCGCATCGAGCCGCTGCGCATTCACTTTGAATATTATGTTTATTATCTCCAGTGACAGTTGGTCGCATAGAGCCACTGCACATTTCGCTTTGAATATTTTTGTTGTTATTCATGGGGTCGGTTGGTCGCATCGAGCCGCTGCGCATTCACCTTGAATTTTGTGCCATTCCTATTTCCCGTGACAGTTGGTCGCATTGAGCCACTGCACATTCTTTTAGGATGACCAAATTGTTGTATTCTTAGTGTCAGTTGGTCGCATAGAGCCGCTGCGCATTCACTTCGAATATTATGTTATCATTTTCAGTGACAGTTTGGTCGCATCGAGCCGCTGCACTTTCCCTTTGACTGTTTATTTTGTTGTATTCTTAGTGACAGTTGGTCGCATCGAGCCACTGCGCATTCACTTTGAATATTATGTTTATCGTTTTCAGTGACAGTTGGTCGCATCGAGCCGCTGCACTTTCTCTTTGAATTTTGTGTCCTATTTCTATTCATGGTGTCAGTTGGTCGCATCGAGCCGCTGCGCATTCACCTTGAATAAGCTTTCTGTTATTCTTAGTGTCAGTTGGTCGCATCGAGCCGCTGCGCATTCACTTTGAATATTGTGTCGTTTCTATTTTCCAGTGCTAGCAGGTCGCATAGAGCCGCTGCACATTTCTTTGAATGTTCATTTTGTTGTATTCTTAGTGTCAGTTGGTCGCATCGAGCCGCTGCGCATTCACTTTGAATATTATGTTCATTTGTTCCCAATAACAGTTGGTCGCATTGAGCCACCGCACATTCTCTTTGAATTTTGTGTCCTATTTTTATTCGTGGTGTCAGTTGGTCGCATAGAGCCGCTGTGCATTCACTTCGAATATTGTGTTTACCATTCCCAATGATAGTTGGTCGCATTGAGCCACTGTGCAGTCACTTTGGATTTCATTTTGTTTTGTCTGTGTTCGTTTGATCCAATGATTTGGATTTCTTATGTTCCCGTTTTTTGGTTATTCTTAGTGTCGACAGTTACACTTGAACCTGTTGATTTATCACTCTGAATATTTCCCGTTTTCGTTTGTCATCCCCAGTGTTTGTCATCCCCAGTGTTTGTCATCCCCCAGTGAGTCTTGGTTTGTGGTCGTCTCATTCTCATTCTGATCATTCATACCATAATCATCATCTCATTGCATTAGAGTTGCAGGTTTAGATAGATTTGTAGTCCAGCATAGCATTGCATTTAGGGGCAAAATTTCCGGTTATTTCTGTATTTAAATACCTTTCACCATGATCTCATGAGTGCCTATCGTCATTCACGCCATCTGGTAAAGTTATTTAAATAGGGGCAACTGTCACACCCCAAATTTTACCCCTAATCGCTCATATCATAATCATACTTTTATCGCATTTTTTTGCAGGGATTTTTTCCTGATTTATTTTCTGTTGTTTTCTTTTCATTTTCTAGCTTCCATTTTAATTTAATTTATTTATGACTTTTTATTTCATTTTCGTATTTTTAATTTTAATTTCTATTTTCGTTCTATTTGTAAATTCCTATTTTTAAAATTTAATTTCAATTTCTATTTCTAATTTTTTTTAGTCCAATTTTCAAAATTTTCTAAACTTATTTGCTATTTTCTTTTCATTATCAAGTCCTCATTCCTAAATTAATTTTTATTTCATTTTCAAATTTTAGTTTCTAAATTCATTTTCTATTCTTCAACTTTTAATTTTATTCCATTTTCAAGTTTCTACTTCTAATTTAATTTCAATTTCCAATTTATTTTTTAGTTTATTCTAATTCTAATTTCAATTTCTAATTTATTTTTAGTTTACTTTTCTTTTAAGATTTCATTTTTAATTTAATTCCAATTTCTTTTTTATTATTATTCATTTTAGTTCCAAGTTTATTTATTTAAGTTTATAAGTTATTTTTAATTTTTTAAGTTTCATTCTTTTTTAATTCATTTCTAACTTAAGTATTATATTTAGATTCTAATTTAAAACTCTAATTTCCAATATTAAGTGCCAAGTATAAACAAGCTTTAGTGTAAATAATTAAATTTATTCCATAATATTTGTTTTGTTACAATTACATATACATAGAAAATTACAAGAAAAGAATACAAAAAATTCTGCACTACAATACAAATGCAGCCTGCTCCAAATCAGCCCCACAGCAAGCATGCAGCCACCAACAGCTGCATTTTCCTGCTCCACTCCACTGCTGCAAAATTCAGCACTTGTCTCCCTTCCTCCAACCCTTCATTTGCAAGCAACAAGGACAACAAAATCAACTCAAATCAGCCTCTAAAACATACCATAAAACAGCACAACTACACACCAGTTCAGCACCCCAAACACACTGTTATATTATAAAACTCAGCCTTAAAACACATCAAAAAAAACCCTCAAAGCAGTCCCAAAAACAACTCTCATTCATACACAAACTCAGCATTCAAAACCAAAAAAATACAGCACCAAAACACCCCATTTCAACCTCAAAAACAGCTCTCAAACATTACAAAAAAATTCAGCCATATAACACTGTTGTATTAGAAAATCAGCCTCATAACTACACACAAATCAGCATCACAAACACTAAAAAATCAGCTACTGTTACATTGAAACCACACTGTTACAGCCACTGAATACAACACAACAGCCCTCAAAACCTCACTCAGAGCAACAAAGAAATTCAGAAAAAACAGCAAGGAGAAGAAGGAGGCTCACCATCGCGGATCCTGCACCCCGATAACGTTCGGGTCGGTATTATTCTCTTTTCTTTCACTTTTATTTCAGCATGTTGTCCATGGTTTAGTTTCTTTTTTCTTTCTTTCAATTTTAACTTCATTTCAAATCTGCACAAAAACAAATTTTATATTAAAAACTTAAAAAAAACGCTTAAAGCAAAAAAAATCAGCAGCAACAACATGAAATAAGACCCGAACCGGCCCTCTTCGAACACCTGAAAACCAAACAAAACAACACACATAATCTGAACCTCACCGAAAATCCGTGACTACCATCAAACAGGACAACCAAACCCTCTCAATCCTTGCTCTTTGTCGCTCACAGCATCACATAACCTGACCTTCCGTCAACACCACCATCACCCTTTCCATCTCACCGTTCCGTAAACCATCACCTGAACAAACTGTCAAAACCATAAACCAAACAAATATCTCTGCAACTTTGTATCAAATGCTCCATTGCCATTCATCATCAATCTCACATCACTGTAAATAAAAACCAAAAAAAATCAGTCACAAACCAACCAAAACCAACTAAAAAACCAGCTGAAACGAAATCATCGACTCTTCACAAAAAAAACTCAGCCGTGAAAAAATCCTTCATCACCTTCATCAAACCATTTCTAAGCCGTCACCCCAAAACCGCTTCAAAACCTCCGCCATCAACCCATTGTCAACCACCATAAAACCTTCCTCGACCTCTCATTAAATCCTTCGCGTCACCTTCTCAAACCCAGCAAACCTCTCTGCCACCTTCGCAGATTTGAAACAATATAAACCTCTCCAACAGTCCATTCACAGAACTACCTTCATTAACCCTCACAACAACTTCAAGACCTCCATTAACCGTATCCGCCACCGCCAAGCCAAAGCAAACGCATCAAAGACAAACCACTCACCACACCAACCTGAAACTGTTAACGTCACCGCCACTGTAATTTCTGAACCCACCGAAACCGCAACAATAGCCACCACAAACTTTCATAACTTTATTATCACCAACCATTTTGAACTGTGATGATCACTTTCCCAATCCTAAAAAACACAAACAAAACAGTCAAAAATCAAAGCAGAGTGAGATTGTGAGATGAGAAGATGAGATCAAATACCAAAAAACAGTAATCTTCTTCCAAAGACCTTCATGAACTCACCTTCAAAAAACGCAGCAACCAGCCGACCCATAAAACCTTAAACCACCATCCTTGTCAGCCTTCACGAAATCCATCACCGAGGTACCCTTTCTCCATAACCTATGAAACCTCGAACAACCAAGCTGACCCATCCATCAAACACCGCAAAATCCTCAGAACGGAAACCACCGTGAACAAGCCGCAACCAGAACCAATCTCACCACCATCCTCCTGCAACAACATCAAACAATAGCAATTGGATAAGATGGAAATGGAAGAAGGGAGATTAAAGTCCAAACAGGGAATTTAAGAGACACTACAAACAGAAACCGAACCTTCAATACCGTCGTGATAACCTCATGACCCCTCCATCACCAAACCCCAAAACCAAAATCCATTCGCTTCTGTACATCAGCCAAAACCAACGCAAAGCCACCGTCAAACATGAAACCAAACCTCGGAACAGAAAGGAAAACAATCGAAAGCATCAAACCGTGAAGCCTCTGCTCAACCCTTTCACCATGAAACACCCAAACGAACCTGAAGCGCTAGCCACCGGCCACCGTCGAACCGCATCCTTCATCAACCTCAAACATACATAAAACAGAACAAAAAACTCTTCAACCCACTAACCTGCAATCGAATATACAAAACTCAGATAACTGATTCAAATCCGGGACAACACAGAAAAAACCGAGTGAGATGAGAACAATGAAACTGAAAATGTGAAACCTCAATAACCAAGCACCTTTCCCGCAACATCGTCCCAAAGCATCAAGCCGTAACCCTTGCCGGTCATCCCTTCCGCCGTCCCTCATAGCTCAAAATGCAAAAACCAAGACTCACCTTCGAACCCCCAAAAAATCCGTTCGCTCTTCCATCACCGTCATTCAACTTGACGCCGAATCCGAAAGTGAGCGAGAGAGATCTTCGAGAGAGCCGCCGCCGAACTGGTTGAGGGGAGAAGATTCGTCTTCTCCAAAACGCAAACCAAGCGACCGCCGCGAGAGAGAGCCTGAGAGAGCAGAGTGAGGTCGAAAGGGATGAGCAATTGGGGAGATTATTTTTTTTTTTCTGTTTTCCTTTTCTGAGTTTTGGGGAGGGAGTAGTATCTGGTGCGTTTCTCTTTGTTTCTTTTTCTTTTTTTTTTTTTTTTTCTTTTTTCATAAAATAGCCAAACCGGGTCAGGTTTGACCCGACCCGTCCCCTGATCCGGCGCCCCTGTTGGGCTATTTTCCATTGGGCCCTTTAATTCAAACCCCCTGTTTTCTCTCCAGCCTTTAACTCTTTCTTTTTTCTTTATCTTATGGAAAATAGCTAAAAAAAATATTCATAATTCACTTAGGTTTTTTATATATTTAATTTATTAGGTTTTTTTAATACTTAGTAGGATTAGTATATACATTTTAATTTTATTCTTATTATATTTAGCTAGAAATATGAATACAAATAATTAAGCAACATTTTAATTTTAGATTTTCTTTTTCTATCATTATCATTACAATTAGTTTAAAAAATGTATATACAATTTCTTGATTCTATTTTAAGGGCCGATGATATTACCAAAAATCACGATAAATCATTTTCGATTAATCGTGACCAATATGAGGCCATGTTTTATTATTCTTTTCATTCCATTTAACTCATTTATTTATTCTACTTAATTTATTTAATTTATTTATTTCTATTTCATAACTCATTTCATTTTATTATTATTATTCATTTCTCGCGTCTTTACACCATTTAATTTAATTTTCAAAATAATAATTCCTTGGTCCAACGCCAAGTGAAATTCACTTCACTTCACATACACTCACACACGTAAGTCGGTCGTTTACGATCGCCATCTGCACAGTTCCTTACACTGCACAACTTTCTAACTTAAACAATTTGTCGCACCACGCATGTTTTCCACCCCTGCATTCTCGATCCATATATCGAGCCATAGCCCAGTTGCTAAGCCCTTTACCTTGCATTCCATTTACTTTATTCAGTTATTTTTGCAAGTAGCAGCCTTTGCCTAGTCTTAGGAGCTTGCACCATTTATTTATTTTCCATTCTGTTGTTTATGCATTCCAATCCAAAAGGGAAAGACTCCTGCAGTTGACTCAATGTCATAGGAAGTTTAGCAATCCCTAGTTTCTTTTTGACCTTAGCAATTAGGTCTCTCATCCTTAGGTCCTTAGCCATTAGGTCCTTAGCTTTTATTTTACAACTTTTTGTGATTTTCTTAAAGTCACGTGAGTGTTTGCCATAACACTTACCTTCCCCCGCGAACCTTGAGCGTAACCAAGTGTTCGTTAATCCTTAGGAGAACTACGAGTGCTCTGGTTCTATACCCGATACGTAGGCATCGATGCGATGTTGTGCGAGCACCATTAGAAATAAAACCTTAGGTTCCCATAATTTTATCAAGCAATAAACAACAATAACACAAATATTAACAAGAGGTTCCCGTAGGATACTTCGGATGCTTAGGATGCTAACACCTTCCCTAAGTATAATCAACCCCCGAACCTAGTTTCTCCTCATTTAGGGTTTTTACGATCTTTTTCCCTTTTCCTTTTGGATTAAATTAAAGTCGGTGGTGAACATTAAATGTTTTGCGATTCAAGCTCACTTAATAGCTTGGCATCCGATTCTCACCGCGACACTGCCCGAAGAGAGCTGGTGACTATCTATGTTCCAGAGGTGAGTCCAGTAACCATTACTGTTTCGGGGCCAGTTCCCTATGTTGATGACAAGGCCATTCCTTGGCACTATGGCTCAGATGTGTACGTAGAAGGAAAAAAGGTGGAAAGTAAAACAATGATAATTGACCCGACTGTTGTGAATGTCGGAGGAGTTGGTGGGTTTACACGGAGTGGGCGTCTTTTTTCTCCTCAAATTCTTAGAGGTAATCCTGAAGCTGAGGTTGCTGCAAAGGCTAAAGGTAAACAGATAGTGACTGAAGAGGTGACAACTCCCGCCACTAGTCAGGGCACTTTTGAAAAGGAAGTTGAAGAATTCATGAGGATAATTAAGAAAAGTGATTATAAGGTGGTTGAACAACTGAATCAAACCCCATCTATGATATCCATTTTGTCGTTGTTAATGTGTTCCCAAGCTCACTGGGAGGCTTTATTAAAAGTTTTGCAAATGGCATATGTACCACAAGAGATAATTGTTAACCAGCTGGAGGCTGTGGTAGCCTGTGTGAACGCCAGCCATGGGTTAGGGTTCACAGATCAAGATCTCACTTCTGAGGGACGCAATCAAGATAAGGCCTTACACATCACCATGGAGTGTAAGGGCGCTGTTCTATCACATGTCCTGGTGGATACAGGCTCTTCCCTCAATGTGCTCCCTAAGAAGGCAATAATGAAACTGGATGTTGATGGCATCGTTTTACGACCCAGCGATTTGATTGTAAAAGCCTTTGATGGGTCACAGAGGTCGGTGTTTAGGAAGTTGGAGCTACCGGTAAAGATCGGGTCTCAGATATTCAAGAGCACATTCTATGTATGGATATCCAAACCGCTTACAGCTGTCTGCTAGGACGTCCTTGGATTCATGCTGTTGGCATAATAACTTCCACGTTGCATCAAAAGTTGAAGTATGTGGTATAAGATCAAGTTGTTACTGTATGCGGTGAGGAGGATATTTTCATAAGCCATCTGTCGACCTTCAAATACATGGAAATGGATGGGGAGATCCACGAGACACTTTGCCAAGATTTTGAGACAGTCAATGTTAGTACTTTATCTCCGGTTGCTGCAGTTCAAAGCAATGAGAAGGAAGGGACTCCCATATACTCCTACAAGAAAGCTAAGGAAGTAGTCCAAATCAGAAATGCCCAGGGTTGGGGAAACTTGTTAGAAGTGGAAAAGAAGGATGACAAGTTCGGCCTCGGATATCAACCTGGTCAGTCCAGTTGGTCTCAGGGCAGTAAGTCCATAACGTTCACTAGTGCTGGAATGCTCGACTACAACAATTTTTGTGCTACAGATGAAGATGGGGATAGCGAATGTGACTTTGACAACTGGATCCGCCCATGCACACCTGGGGAGGAGCTTCGGAACTGGTCTGCTGAAGATTTTATTCAAGTTACTTGGCAGTCAAAGTAATTTTCTTGTTTCTATTTTATCATATTGCATGTAAAATCCTGCACTCTGCCCAAGGTGCATGGATCCATTTGTAGGGCCACCATGATTTTAATACATTTTTTTTCACCATAAATAAAGGAAATTTTTTCATGTAAATTGTGTTCTCTTTCTTTCACTTTTAAATTTTTCACAAAAAACAAATAAAATGGCAATGTTTTTCTTTTCTAGTGTTTTGTGTGTTTGCGTCTCTTTTGTAAAGAACAAATTCTGAAATAAGCACATCATTTGTGCAGTGTTGATCATTCAGATTCCTGTGATAACGTTTATTCTATGACCATGCATGACTTCGACAATCCTATCTACCAAGCTGATGAAGGGGTTGAAGAACACTGTGAACTCCCCGAAGAATTGGCTAGATTGTTGAAACAAGAGGAAAGGGTCATTCAGCCTCACCGGGAAGAAATAAAGATCATTAACATCGGGTCTGAGGATGTAAAGAAAGAGATAAAGATTGGGGTCAGTCTGCAGGCCGAGGTAAAGAAGGAATTGATTGGTATGCTACGGGAATATGTGGATATCTTCGCCTGGTCGTATCAAGATATGCCAGGGTTGGATACGAACATTGTTGTACACAGGCTGCCATTAATGGAAGACAGCCCTCCGGTAAAGCAAAAGCTGAGAAGAACTCGCCCTGACATGGCGATGAAGATCAAGGAGGAAGTTCAAAAGCAGTGGGATGATGTGTTCCTTGCCGTAACTAGTTACCCACCTTGGGTAGCTAACATTGTGCTTGTACCAAAGAAAGATGGCAAGGTCCGGATGTGCATCGATTATCGGGATCTAAACAGAGCAAGTCCAAAGGATGATTTCCCATTACCTAACATTGATGTGTTGTTAGACAACATCGCTCAGTTTTCGGTATTTTCTTTCATCGATGGCTTCTCAGAGTACAATCAGATTAAGATGGCACCGAAAGACATGGAGAAAACGACGTTCATTACCCCGTGGGGTACATTCTGTTATAAGGTTATGTCCTTTGGGTTGAAGAATGTCGGGCAACGTATTAACGGGCTATGGTAACTTTGTTCCACGACATGATACACAAGGAAATTGAGTTTTATGTGGACGATATTATTGCCATGTCCCGAGACGAAGAAGAACACCTGGTCAATCTCAAAAAGATGTTTGAAAGGTTGATAAAGTATAGATTGAGGTTGAATCCAAACAAGTGCACTTTCGGAGTGTGTTCTGGTAAATTGTTGGGTTTTATTGTTAGCCAAATGGGGATTGAGGTAGATCCTGCAAAAGTAAAAGCAATACAAGACATGCCTACACCAAGAACAAAAAAAGAATTGCGTGGGTTTTTTAGGGAGATTGAACTACATTTCCCGGTTTATATCTCATCTAACGGCCACATGCGAGCCAATCTTCAAATTATTAAGAAAAGAACAAATGGTCAGGTGGAATGAGGATTGTCAAAGAGCCTTTGAAAAGATAAAAATATATTTGCAGGAGCCTCCGATCCTAATGCCTCCAGTTCCAGGACGGCCACTTATCATGTACTTGACTGTGTTAGTAGGGTCGATGGGGTGTGTGTTAGGCCAACATGACGAGTCTGGTCGAAAAGAGCATGCTATTTATTACCTTAGCAAAAAGTTTACCGACTGTGAATCCCGTTATTCACTGCTCTAGAAAACTTGTTGCGCTTTGGCATGGGCTGCTCGCCGACTGAGACAGTACATGTTGACCCACATCACATTGCTAATCTCAAAAATGGACCCTGTCAAGTATATTTTCGAGAAACCAGCATTAACCAGAAGGGTTGCTAGATGGAAAATGATATTAAAAGAGTATGACATACAATATACTTCCCAGAAAGCCATCAAAGGAAGTGTACTGTCAGATTATCTTGCACAACAACAACTTGAAAACGACTACCAGCCAATGAAGTTTGATTTCTCTGATGAGGACATCATGTACCTCAAGGCAAAAGATTGCTAGGAACCACTTCCGGAGGTGGGGCCTGACCCTGAATCCAAATGGAAGTTGATGTTTGATGGGACGATCAATATCAATGGACGCGGAGTTGGTGTTGTTCTTTTCACTCCCAAAGGTGTTCATTTTCCCTTCGCTTCCAGAATTACTTTTGGTTGCACCAATAATGAAGCGGAATACTAGGTGTGTATAATGGGAATAGAGGAGGCTATTAATCTTCGGATTAAGACCCTCGATATATTCAGAGATTCAGTCCTCGTTATCAACCAGATTACCGGCAAGCGGTATACGCATCAAGAACACTTAATTCCTTATAGGGATTATGCCAGAAGACTGTTGACGTTCTTCATAATGGTTAAGCTGCAATATATACCGCGAGATGAGAATCAATTGCCGATGCATTGGCTACTCTTTCTTCGTCCATCAAAGTCTTGTGTTGGAACTATGTGCCAAAAGTTGACATTTCCAAGCTTGACGCACCAGCTTATGCTTTCTCTATAGACGCAGTGTCTGATGAGAAACCTTGGTACTTTTATATCAATATTTTCTTGGAAAAACAAGAATACCCAGCTGGGGCATCATCCAACGACAAGAAGACTTTGAGACGACTTGCTGCTAGCTTATTCTTGAACGCAGACAGAGTTCTGTACAAGAGGAACTTTGACATGGTCTTGCTCAGATGCGTGGATAGACACGAAGAAGGCTTGTTAATGTAGGAAGTCCATGAGGGGTCCTTCGGTACTCATGCAGGAGGACATGCTATGTCTAAGAAGTTATTGAGGTCGGGGTACTATTGACTAACAATAGATGCAGATTGTTGTTCGTACGCCCGTAAGTGCCACAACTGCCAGATATTTGAAGACAAGGTGCATGTTCCTCCAAGCTTACTCAACGTCATGTCATCTCCTTGGCCCTTTTCTATGTGGGGAATTGACATGATCGGGAAGATAGAGCCTACTACTTCAAATGGCCATCGCTTCATCTTGGTTGCAATTGATTACTTCACAAGGTGGGTTGAAGCAATATCTTATGCCAATGTCACTCGCCAAATGGTAGCCAGATATCTGAAGAGAGACATCATTTGCAGATACGGAGTGCCCGAGCGAATCATTACTGATAATGGTTCCAATTTGAACAAGATGATGGCAGAACTGTGCTGGGACTTCAAGATTCAGCATCATAATTCTTCTCCTTACCAGGCAAAGATGAATGGTGCGGTAGAGGCAGCTAATAAGAACATTAAGAAGATTGTACAGAAGATGGTTGTAACTTAAAAATATTGGCATGAGATGTTACCATTTGCATTGCATGGGTACCGAACGTCAATCAGGACATCAACCGGGGCAACTCCCTTCTCCCTGGTATATGGCATGGAGGCAGTCTTGCCTCTTTAGGTAGAAATTCCTTCTTTACGTTTAATGATGGATGTGAAGCTTGATGAGGCTGAGTGGGTACATTCTCAATATAACCAATTGTGTCTAATTGAGGAAAAGAGATTAGTGGCTATCTGTCATGGTTAACTTTATCATAGGAGAATGAAACGAGCTTTTAACCAATGAGTACGTACTCGAGAGTATCAAGTAGGCGAGCTTGTACTCAAAAGGATTCTTCCTCCAGGTTCAGATCACATGGGAAAGTGGACCCCAAACTATGAAGGCCCATTCATAGTAAATAAAGTTTTCTCTGGTGGGGCACTGATGCTCACTATTATGGATGGAAAAGACTTCCAATCCCCTATTAACTCGGACGCAGTTAAAAAATACTTCACATAAAAGACCCGCTGGACACAAAAACAGAATTAATGTCCAGGCAAGAAAAGGGCATCTCGGCGAGCTAAAAAACCGAATAAAAAGCTCGGGAAAAAGTTAGGGAAAATAAGTAATCAAAAATGTACACCCGCTGAGCTGAAAAGCCACATCGGACAACTCAGGCAAAAAAGGGTATCCCGGTGGATTGAAAACCCGAAAGGGTGATCCACGCAAAACAAGGGAATAAGCAAACAACTGTTATCCGGGTAATATGAACCAAATCATCATCTCAAACAGTCTGACAATAATAGAAGGGTAGGAATCAGTCTCCTCTTTTTCTTCAGAAGGCAAAGGCAAGAATGGAAAGTCTTGAAGACATGTTGGTCATAGCAGGAAGGAAACTCATTGGAATGCCGTGTACATTGCCATTAGGATAGTTTCTTTTCTCAATTTTACGGTAGCTACCTCTTTCCAGGTAGTTGCTTCCTGATGTAAAACTTTGCTTATTCAGAGGCCTCTCAATAAATGAATATTCAGTCAAAAGTTGTGTTGAGTTTTGTTTATTTTGTTTGCAAAAATGTCATGAGTTTTAGGAAAAAAAGAACATTGCATTTGAAACATGGTGATTTTCTATAAAAAAAAATGACATTACAGGGAAACATGTGTGCATACTGTTGTTGCAGGTTTTGCAGGATGGTGTCATATTTCCCCAAGTAGAGAATGTTCCCCAGCTGAATTAGAGCATGTGGAATCTCCAGCAGAACTCCAAGGCTAATTGAAGAGCTTTCATGCCCAAGCGGATTATCTTTCCACAAGTGAAGTATTCCCAGCAGGCAGCTGAACGCCTGATTTCCCTACAGAGTTCATGTTTGGGATTCACTCCCATCATTGAAATATTCCCCAGAGAAGTCGCCAATTAAATTTTGGCCAATGTGATGATACAAACAATTAATCATCTCCCCAGCCAGAGTTAAGCATCGTCAAGGTATCTTGACCTTGTCTTCCCCTGCAAAATTGATATTTTTACTACCAATCAGGGCATTTTACTTGATGCTCGTCTGCATTCCCCAGCACTCGTCTGTGTTTGATAGCTGTTTGATGTTCTTCTGCATTTCCCAGCACTCGTCTGTGTTTGATATTTGCTTTTTGCTCGTATGCATTCCTCAACACTCTTCTGTGTTTGATAGCTGTTTGAAGTTCACATGAACTCTTCTGTGCATGTTATCTGTTCGAAGCTCGTCTGCATTGTTTGGATACTTGTCTGTATCATCCCTCACACTCGTCTGTGTTAGCTTATATCCATATGTGTTGAGTTGTTAATCACTCTGGTACTCGTCTGTATTGCTACTTCAAATGCTCGTCTGTGTTGGATCTCTGGTACTCGTCTGTATATCTACTCCAAATGCTCGTCTGTGTTGGATTTCTGGTACTCGTCTGTATTGCTACTCCAAATGCTCGTCTGTGTTGGATTTCCGGTATTCGTCTGTATTAGTGGTTGATATTCGTTTGTATCATCGCTTGAAGCGCTTTTCTGCGTTTCTTAGATCATCGTCTGATATTCGTTTGTATCATTGACTTATGGCACTCATCTGTGTTCTCTTGATGATTATCCAATATTCATCTGTATTGAAGAGGTTTGAAGTCCTGAAGGTGGGATTAAACATCAAAATGGTTACCGGTCCTGGCGTAACAGGTTATCCGAAGGAGGTTCGTCTGTCTCAGACACCTCTTATCTACGCAAGATTTGTGAAGAGGGTTCATCCAATCCTAATGTCGCACCTGGCATAACAGTTTATCTAAAGAAGACTCGTTTGTCTTGGACCATATATCTACGAAGGATATATGAAGAGGGTTCGTCTATCCTGATTATGCATGTCTATCCCACAGACTTAAGTGCATCACCGGTCATGGTGTAACGAGTTATCCGAAGGAGATTCGTCTGTCTCAAGTCATATATTTTTGTAAAATGTATGAAATGAGCTCGTATGTCCAGTTCCTGGAATAACGGGTTTACTTGAAGAGGGCTCGTATGTCAAGAACCTTTGCAAGAGCTCAGAAGGTTTGAAGATCATCAGATGATCCAAGAAAGGGCAAGCTCCTACACAAATAACATTCAAATTAGGGTTTCATTTTCAATAAAGAATTCTTTGTGACATTGGCCATTTCATGTGGGAAAAGTCATCCATATGATATGTGAATTCTATGGATGAAATTTGGTGAGAAAACTCATTGAGGAAGGCAGTCAATTCATCAATTGCTTGCATAAGAAGAAATTGGTCAAACTGGTTATTTGAAAAGTCAACCGTGACAATGCAAGGGTTCCAATCCCATTTTTCAAGCCAAGGGATGTTCTTAAGGTCATAAAAGAGGTTTGGCAAAGTCAAAAGTCAAGAATCTAGGGTTTTTACAAGGCTTTCTATTTTTGGAAATATGGCATGTAACTAACTTTCCAAATTTAGTAACTTTTGCCCTAATCTTCAAAGCATTCTTTCATGACCAAGATGTTTTCAAATGGAATTTCTTTGAACATGAAAGTTGTAGGAAATTGTCTCCCATTTCTAAAAAGTACAAGAACATGATCATAGCCCTCATGGTTTGCAAGTTATGGCCAATGGAAGTTTACTTATTTATAGGTTTTACTTAAAATGCAATTTTCTACCAAGGTGCAAAAACTCATGAATCTTGTTCTATGGACAAAATTAGGTCACTACATCACAATACATGGTATAAAGAAGGTTTGGCTCAAGAAAATTCAAAGAATTTGTGCATAGTATGCATGTTATTTCATGAAAGGAAAAAATGCAAAAGCATGGGAATAGCATGATCAAGCCATCCAATGGTCAGGATTAAAGAATTGCTGAACAAGTTATGCAAAGAGAATCAACATGTGCAAGGAGAATGAGAAGTGCACGAGCATTTCACTCACACACACCACTTTTTCATTTTGGCAAATTCTTTTCAATCACATTATCCTCACGGGAAAATTCTTTTCAATCACATTATCCTCACGTGCATCCTCTCCCAGTGAAATTCCACATCATATATAAGTTCAGCAGGCTCTTGAATCACCAGAAATCACCTCCATTTGCTCACTTTCAAGTTTTTGATCCCTTTGCATTTGTGTTCGAATCTCTTCATACACACCCTCATTACCAAAACAAATAACATATTCTTCATCCTTGAGCTCTAAGGATCAAAATCCACCATCAATTCAAGTTGAAATCAAGGTTTTCTCCCATTGCCATTAAAGTGCAGCTCTGTTCGAAACTAAAGATCTAGGAAGATTCAGGCTCTCTTTTGCATTTATTTTGCAAAGAGACGTTAGAGGATCTTCAACCTCAGGTATGCTCTGGAACTTTTGGATCTGGATTTGAAATTAAATGCTTGCAATGTGATCTACGTGCTATGATGATGATCCTGATGCATTTAGATTTGAATTTGAGTAGGAAATAAGCATGTTGTGTTGAATTAAAGTTTGATGTATAATTTTGTTTCTATTCGATCTGGTTTGATCTTTGATCTATTGTGATTTTCATTGCTATATTTGGATTCACCATGCTCTAATTATTGGATCTGGATAGTTTGAAGTATTTATGTGCAAGTTTGTTCATAGCTTTGAGTTTTCTGATGCCGGAGCCCTAGCTCCAGTCACCGGATTCTGGAAATCAGTTGAATGTAGGAGATGATGTTGTAAGCATTAGATCCTTTGATTTGGAGGGCTGAGATGTGTCCAACACATTAAAAAACCACCCTCTCCCTCACGTGGCTTTTATTTACATATTAATTTTGTGATTTTGCCAGCCTACCAATGCTATGGTGTACGTGCACATGTGGATCCTTGGATTGTTGACTTGTTCCTTTGGTTTGACTTCATCCTGTGAATTGGTTTGATCCATTGGTTGTTTATTTTTCTCTGATTTAGTGAATTTCCATGGTTGCTATTATATGCTGCATTAATCCTTTGGGCCTCCCCTTGTTATATGCACCCCTGTTAGCTTGGCCCAATCATTTTTAACCGAATCTACTTGCTTCCTGCACCCCTGGCTCTTCCCTTTTATTTTTTATTTCATTTTGTTTTCAGTTTGAGTTTTAATTTTTAAAAATAGTAAAAGGTTTCATAAAATTCCAAAATAATTCATGATTGTTTCTTTTAATTTTCTCTAATTTTTAAAAAAATTTCTTTTTCATTTTTTATATTTTCCACATAGAAATTAATTTTTACTTTTATTATTTGTTTTTAATTCACTTTAATTACATGCTATCTTGTAGAATTTATATCTTGATCATTAATTTGAATTTTAGGTTGGTTCTTTTTGCATCTGGTTCATATTGAGATGTAGTTTGTTGATGATTTTGCTTCTGATTTTTAGAAGCTTGCATGAATATGTTTGGCAATTGACTTGTGTGTGAAGTTTAAAAACCCTAGTTTGTGTGCATGAGGTCCTTTGACCTAGTTTGCTTTTGATTCTGATCTTGCTCTTTTGGTATGTTATTATCACATGATTAATGAACACTTGTGCTTAATTGTAGAAATTTGAATGAATTTTTGATTTGATTTGTATTTTTATTGGTGCTTGCCCTAGTTTTTGCCTTTTCTTGTCACATTCTTAGTTCTTAGGCTAGGAGGGCACTTGTGCCAACTCCTATAGGATGTTTAGAGCTCTTTTTATATGAGGATGTACCCCTGGTCTTTTATTGGTGTTTGTGCTTTGAAATGTTTTATGTTTCTTTTCTTTGAAGTCTCTCACAAATGTATGCATGTTCACCTCACCTTCTTTGTTCATTTGCCCTCATTGATGTTTATACTTGAGTTTGTATGCTTTTTCCCATGGTTGTTCATGCTTCTTAGGCACATTTTAATATGATTAGGTCCCTGGTCTTTAGATGATACTTATTCTTTGAATTGATTTGCATTTGTTTGTCCTTACACTTAATGCTCACTCCATTTCTCATGCTTGTGATGTTATTGCTTGAAGTTTGTATGCTTCTTCCTATGAGTTTCTTTATTTTTTAGGCATATTTTAACATGATAGGGTTCTGGTCTTGAGTTGTATAATGCTTGTCTAACTTGCTTGATCCTTTTGTACTTCATTTGTGTTTTGTTCCTTCATAAGAACTTGTGAAGCTTGGATTTGGTTTGTGTGCTTTAACTCTTGCTTGATTTGTTTTGATTGGTGAGTCTTAATGTGATGAGTGGATTCCTTTGCTTCTGGTTTTAGTGAGTAGAGTTGATATTTTGTTTTGTTTACACTTTATTTGGTTCAAGTTTGTTCATCTAAGTATGTACTAACCATTTTAGGAGCTCATGGTAAGTGAAGTGTGGATGTTATCCACATTTAAACTCTTCATCTCCTCTCTTACTTTGCTTTTGATTTTTTGATTATTGATGTGCCTTATACCATCTTGTGATTCAAATTTTCATCTTCCCCCTTTAAAAGCAACTTATCTCTTTTAGATGAGTAAGTTGTTCTCTAGCTTTCCTTTCTTCCTCTCTTCTTCTTCTTTTCTCTTCTTCTTCTTTCTTAAGATAGTCAAACCTCAGTAACCTAGGATCATCCAAGCAAGCTAATATTAGGCTTAGTCATTCCCCATTAGACTTTCACCTTTTAGATCCTCTTTTGTCTCTTTCTCTTCTAATCTCAAAACAAAAACCTAAAAAAACATTAATAAAGAAAGAAGTGACTTCTTGTGCAATAGCCTTATTCCATGGGGCATATGTATTCATTCCATCTTGGAATAGTACACTTGTCTAGCATGATGCACGAGTCTGATCATGAGGACATCTTCACCAAGAAAACCATAAAAAACACTTCTTCACCTAATCACTAAAACATCTAATAAGTTCAACAAGTTAGTGAGCTTAGGCCCTTGCCCTTGGAAACAAGTCTTGGATAAATTCTCCTTACTCGGTCTGCTTGTTCTATTATTCCATCTTGAAATGTAGTAGCAAGTACACATTCCATGGAAAAGACCTTGAGTTCACTCTCTTGTGCCACACTCCTAAAAGACTTCTAAAAAACACAAACAAATAATAAGTGTCTCTCCTTCGGGAATTCTCTTCTCATCTCATTCACTCTTTACGTACGAACTTGCTCCTACTTGTCATTTTGCAAGACGGTAATGCACTCGTCGTCAGAGCCTGCAACACCTGAGTAGTGGCATAAGCAGTTCAAGCTTAAGACACAAGCAATCTTTTCCACCCCTAGTTAGGGGAACTACGGCGACCCTGATCCTCATGTCCAATAAGGTACGTAGGTAGCTAGGTAGGGTCCGTTCGAGCATAATCTTTATTTCCCTACATTTCTCCTTTCCATTTTCTTTTCCAGTTTCCTTTTCTTTTCTTGTTCCAGTTCCTTTGCAGCAGCTTTCATTTCTTCACCCTTTGAAACATTTTCTTTGCAAGCGTGGATCCTGTCGGGTACGGCGGATGATCTGCGGTGCTAATATCTTCCTAGGTCGTAACCGACTCCTGAACCCAGTCTCTTTGGTTCGCAGGACCTTTGTCCTTCCTTTTCTTTTTTCTGGTTTATGCAGCATTACCATTCCCGTTCCTTCGGGATAAAAATGCATGGTTGGCGACTCTACCTCTTTCCGCGCCACTTTCGTGTTTGTACCAGGATGGAAATCCAGGGAGCGACACACGGGTTTACTTGATTTCCTGGATACATGTTCTTGAGCGGGATTGTATGGAGAACCTTAAGTTGTGTTTCAACAATGCTGTGGAGCAGCCTGAGCTCGTCAACCTCGGGGTGGAGCTCGTGACTAAAGGGATCAGTTATAACTTCCAAGTTATTGAAAACTAGATGGTTTTCCCGATAGAGGAGGAAGAGGAGAATGAATAGGTAATTTTGAAGTTTATGTTTTGTCAGCATGTGTGTGGTTGTCATCTGTACTTTGGTGCAGTTCCCACTTTTGTAATCTCGGGCATAGTCCCCATCATTTTGTAATTGGCAATGTCGGTATGTTTTGCCGACTACTTAAAGAATATTTATATTTCTCTTTTGTGTTATGTATTTTTCTAGTTATACTGTTATTTTCTCGAAGTCTTTACCTTCAGCTTGATGTAATTTTTGGACTCGATAGTTTGGGGAACCACCGAGGATGCAGGTTTAACTTTCATGAAGTAGCAGGACAAGGGTTGTGATCGGGGCCCTGATCCCGTAATTTGGACTTTCCCATCGCGAGAAGGGCGTCCTTCTACACGTGGTACTGCAGTGGAAGACCTCGATCGAGGTATCCCTGTTAGGATGAGATCTTGTTTGGTTAATTGGAGTGTGGATCTTCCTTTCGATCAAGTTGAGGAATCATGGTCGTATCTCGCATTGACCCTATGGTCGATCTTAGCCCCCTCTTGGGGGTTCAGATTGCATTTGCCATCTAGTTGTAGTATTTCTTGAGTTTTTCGGCGTTCCATGGTTGAGAAAGTTTTTCACTGTTCAAGTTTTCAAGGTAATAGGCTATGTTTTCAATTTTTCCCCGGACACGGTATGGGCCTTCCCAGTTCGTGTCTAGCTTTCCTTCTTGCGGGTTCTTTTGGTTTCTCCGGAGGACTAGGCTGCCTACTTGGAATTCACGTTTGATGACTTTTAGGTCGTGGCACACATTTATCTTTTTTTTAATGATGTTTCGCGGAGGGCTGCTTCGGACCGTATCTCATCGATGAGGTCGAGCTCTTTTTGGAGAGCTTCGTCATTCATTTCCTCATATGGAGGTGCTTCTGTCCGTCGTGATGATTCTCTGATTTCCACTTGGATGACTGCTTTTGTCTTGTACACCAGTTGGAAAGGAGTTTCCCCGGTGGTTGAATGGGGATCATGCGGTAAGCCCCGAGTATGTTGTGTAGCTCCTCTACCCATCCCTTTTGGTTTCTCCCAGCCTACGTTTCAAGCCCCTCAAGATCATTTTGTTGGCCGCTTCTACCTGTTCGTTCATTTGGTGGTGTTCGACGGATGTGAAGTGTTATTTTATGCCCAGTATGGCGACAAATTCTTGAAATTTTATGTCGATGAATTGTGTCCCATTGTCGGTGATGAGTTCTTGAGGTACGCCGAAGCGGTCGAGGATGTTCCTCTTGTAGAAATGGAGTATGTTGTGCATTGTGATCTTGGTGAGGACTTCAGCCACGATCCACTTCATGAAGTAATGGACGTCGACAACCAGGTACTTGTTCTAATATGATCCTATCGCGAAGGGTCCCAATATATCCATCCCCCACAACATGAAAGGCCATGGGGACAACAAGGTCTTGATCTCGTTGGGAGAGGGCTAAGTGAATGTCCCTGTGTCTTTGACACTTGTCGCATATCTTGAGATGTTCCTTTGTGTCGTCTTGCATTGTTGGTCAGTAATTGCCAACTCGTAATGCCTTTTGCACAAGGGATCTTCCCCCGAGGTTTTGGCGTTTATTCCTTCATGGATTTCTCTCAAAATTTTGGGGACCTTAGTCTCCTCGACACACTTCAAGAGGGGGTGGAGAAACCCCGCTATTAGAGCTTATCTTCGATTAAGATTTAGGAGTAAGACCTCCTTTTGGTTATTGTGGCTTCTTTCTTGTTACTTGGAAGTTTGCTTGTGGTGAGGTATTTGTATTCCAGGGTCATTAAATAGTTGATGTCGCTGATGGCGTTCACATCAACAGGCGCGGAAAGTTTTTCGATGCATGGGTAGGGGAGGATCTCCTGGATGACAGATTTGTTGCCCCCTTTTTAAATTTACTCTCCAATTTCAACAATATGTCGTCCAACATATTGTGTTCGGGGGGTGGGGATATGTTGGACTTCCCACGATTCAAATTTCTCCATTCTTTTGCTAACAAGGGCCATTGGGTATTCAACGAGGTTGATGTTCTTGGCCTGGTATTCTCCCCGTACTTAGGAGGCAAAGAGTTGGGAATCAATGAAGATCTTTACCTCCTTCGCATCCAGGTCCTCAGCCAAGCGCATACCCGCCCGGAAAGCCTCTTATTCCACTTGGTTATTCGAGGTTGTAAAGGATAAGGCCAATGATAACTCGACCAGGATGCCCTCTTTTTTTCAAGGATGATGGTTGCCTTGCTCCCTATCGAGCTAGAGGCTCTGTCCACAAAGATTGTCCACTTGTGGGCTCTACTTGTCGAGGATGAAAGATGGGTTATTTCGGCCACGAAGTCGGCAAGGATTTGTGCTTTCATGGCTTTATTGTTTTCATAATGGATTTTGAATTCTTATAGTTCCAAAGACCTTTTGAGCATTATGACGGCCATGTATGGATGGCTGAGAAGCTGTTTTATGGGTTGGTCTGTTCATACCTTGATCGTGTGGGCGAGAAAATAATGTTGCAATCTTTTGGACACGTTGATTAGGGCCAAAGCGACCTTCTCGGTCTGTAGGTATCTGAGTTTGGGCTGTTGTATGACTTTGCTCATGAAATATATGGGTTTCTAGCCATCAATTGTCTCGCAGATAAGGGTTGTGCTGACCGCCTCTATGGCAACAAACATGTAGAGGTGGAGTATCTCTCTAATCCTAGGTCGGGAGGACTGGTGGCTCAAAGAGGGTTTGTTTAAGGTGGAGCAAATACTTTTTGCATTCCTCGGTCCTCTCGAAAGTTGATTCTTTGCGAAGGAGTTTAAAGAAATGAAGTGAATTTTGGGCTAATTTGGCCACGAAGCGAGATAGCGAGGTGAGAATCCCGTTTAGGGATTGGATCGACTTCTTCGACCTGGGTGTTGGGAAGTAAGAGAAAGCTCGGAATTTGTTGGGGTTGGCCTCAATACCTCTCTCTGTTAGGTAAAAGCCGAGGAACTTCCCTACTCGCACTCCAAAAGTGCACTTCTCCGGGTTGAATCTCATCTTGCATCTCCTCGCCTGGTCGAAGACCTTTCGTAAGAGGAGAGCATGGTTGGATTCCTCCTGGGATTTCATGATCATGTCATCCATGTATACCTCGAGCATGTCCCCAATCTCCGTCCGGAAGACTTTGTTCATCATTTCTTAGTACGTCGCTCCAGCATTCTTTAGCCCGAAAGGCATACATTGTAGTAATAATTGTCTGACTCGATCATGAAGGTCATGTGCCTCTTGTCTGTCTCTGACACAGGGATCTGATTATGTCTGTTGTATATGTCTATGAAGGACATTAGTTTGAAACCTACAAAGTTATCAACTAACTTGTCAATGTTAGGCAGAGGGTATGCATCTTTGGGATATTCCCTATTGAGATCGGTATCGTCAACATACATTTGCCATTTACCATTATTTTTCTTGACAAGTACCACATTAAATAACTAGTTTGTGTACTTGGCTTCAGAAATAAAATTTACCTCTAAGAGTCTTTTATAACCTGTTCGGCAGTCTCCGCTTTCTCGTGAGACTGCTTAGGCCTACTTTGTGTTATTTCCCTAGCAGAAGGATCTATGGCAAGCTTGTGGTAAGCAACCTCAGGGTCGAGTCCGGGCATCTCTGTGGTGCTCCATGCGAACAAATACACATTCTCTCTGAGGCATGTCTTGAGTTATTCCTTTGATTATTATGGTAGTCCAGTGACAATCTTTACGCTCTTGTTAGGGTTATCACCAAGAGGAACAAGCTCAAAGTCTTCGTCTGGGATGAGGCGTACGGGGTGAGAATGTACTCTCTTGTTGGGAGTCTGGATGGTCTCTTCCTCGGCGTCGTTTTCATTGAGGCGGAAGTTGAGGTCAATGGAATTGATTCGAGGTGGTGGATTTTGTTCCTCGACTCAGGATTTCTTATTCATCATGGAATTTGTGCTAACCACGACTTGTCCTTAGTTGGCCACCTTAAAGCATATCTTGGCAGCTTTGATGTCCTTGTGCAATATGACCACACGACCTAGCTTGGTGTAGTACTTCGTCACTAGTCATGATGGTCAGTTGATGGAAGTTGATGCTTTTATCTTTCATTCAAGGAAGACTGATGAGGGAGCAGAGTATTCCCGCAGATGGCGCCACTAATCTTACCTGACCAGAATAAACCCTTTATGCTAGCGCAACTCCGGTGGTAGAAGAGGAGAAGGGGGTGTACCTGGAAGGTACTCCGATGCCAAAGTGAGAATGGGATAAGATAGAAAGCTAAGTACAAAGCATAATACCCTATTTTTAATAACTTATTCGTCATGTATTTTTTGCGCATTGCTTTCCTTATTTAAGGCACATGTCTTGAGGTTTTGGTATAGTGTCCTAGTGGGACGGGTAGAACTATGGGTGAGTAGTAATATTGTTGAGTGTGGTAATAATAATAGGTCCAATAAACATTTTTTGTACTATCATTATTATTATGTGAAGGTTCTTGGTTTGGCTGCATATGTTGAAAAACATTATCATTTTCCTTGATGTCTTGTAAGATGTCCTTTACATGCTTGAAGATCTTCTAGTATGCAGTGCTTTTGTGATGTCAGAACAGATGTTGTAACATTTTTCTTGACAGTTCTGGTACTTTGTTAATACAAAAAGTTTTGATTTAGTTTCTGTATAATTTATAGCAGGATTTTAGTCTTTTGTATGGAGTGTTGATGCCAAAATCAGAAGCTACTATACGTTAACTTTTGGAGAATTATTGAAGATCTTTTGTTTCTTGATTCATGTGATCTTTTTTAGGAAGGTTCTGATCAGATTCAAGCCCATTCAGAAATCTATATTATTGATGTTTAACCTAATTTCTCTGTACAAAATATTGGATTGTAAAGCAGAGTGCTTTTGAGTGTTAGAGTTTTTCTTTGTACGTGTTTTATTTGTGAGTCATTCATACTTCACCTAGATGTTTGAATTGTCTTATTTTTGAGTTGTAATTATGTCCACTCTAAGCTTTTAAGTATGAGTGTTTGGTCTTGATCAAAGCTTTTAAGTAAGATCAAGGTGTCGTGTTTTAAAAGATGATCTTTTATTTTCTTTAAATTGGTTGTTTATCATAGTGTGTGATTGAGGGGCAGTGAGATGGTGATTTCTCATATCTAGATGTTGATTTCTAGGTAGAAGTTGCTCTGGGTAGGTTCAAGTGAAAAGTTGTAAACTGGAACTATTTAGGATTTGAATCGTTCTACTAATAGAGTATTTCCTTCCTGGCTTGGTAGCCCCCAAAGTAGGTGTGTTTGCATCAAACTGGGTTAACAGTACTATGTGTTTTTATTAATGTCATTTATATTGTGTTTATCTTGTTATTACACAGATACTAACATCGTGACATCGACTTCAACATCACGTACCTGTTAATAGAATTTCAATTGGTATCAGAGCAGGCATTCTGCTCTGTATCTAGGTGAGATCCAAGGAAGTTTCTTTATGGTATTATGGACTAGGGGGTTTGTGAACAGACCACCCATTATGGATGGAACAAATTATGATTATTAGAAACAAGGATGGTTGCCTTCTTGAAGTCTTTGGACAACAAGGACTAGAAAGTTGTTCTGAAAGGATGGAAACATCCTATTGTTAAGGACAAATATAGGAATGATATTGTAGACTTGAAGCCAGAAGAGGACTGGTCTAAGGAAGAAGAGGAGCTTGCTTTGGGAAATTCTAAAGCCTTGAATGCCATATTCAATGGAATTGACAAAAAAACCTTCGGATTGATCAATACTTGCATTGTTGCCAAAGATGTTTGGAATATTCTCAAAACTACTCATGAAGGTACCTCTAAAGTCAAGATGTCAAGACTTCAGCCGCTCTCCACAAAATTTGACAACTTAAGGATGGAAGACGATGAAAGTATTTATGATTTTTATATGAATGTCCTTGAAATAGCTAATGCCTCAAGTGCTCTCGGAGAACCAATATTTAAAGAGACCTTGGTATGAAAAGCTCTCAGATCTCTACCTAAGAGATTTGTCATGGAGGTCACAACCATAGAAGAAGCTCCTGACATTAGCATGATAAGATTATATGAACTTATTGGATCTCTTCAAACTTTTGAGATTTGCATAGGTGATAAATCTAACAAGAAAAATAGAAATATTTCCTTCTCTTCCAACACTAAAGATGGAGTAGAAGATTGTAATCTTAATACTGAGGATGGTCTTTCTAATGCTATAGTTCTTCTTGGGAGAGATTTCAACAAAGTTATGCAAAGGATGGATAGGAAGTCAAGACCAAATGTCAATAACAACTCAACTGACATCAATAGGTCAAATGATTCTGGTAGAATGATAAGGGCTGAAGATAACTCTTCTCAAGGAAAAGGAGTTCAGTGCTATGGATGTGAAGGTTATGGGCACATCAGATATGAATGTCCCACACATCTCAAGAATCAGAAAAAGGGTCTTACTGTGGCTTTATCAAATGAAGATACTGAAAGTGAAGATGAAGAAGAATCTACTAAGACGGCTACTGCCCTAACTAGGAGATATTATTCTGATTTTAGTGATGGTGAAGTCACATATGATAAGTTAGCTACTTTCTATAGAGAACTATGTCTCAAAAATGAAGAAGTTCGCCAACAAGGAGAAGAACAGAAGAAAATCATATCACAACTGGAGACTAAAAAGGAAGAGCATTTGGAAACCATCTCCAAGTTGGAAAATGAGGTAACATTACTAAACTCCAAACTTGATCAAATGACTAAGTCTATCAGAATGTTAAACAATAGTTCAGAGACTTTAGATGAGATTCTACATATTGGGAAGTTATATGGAGATGTGATTGGTTTAGGGTATTGCAAAAGGAAAGAACAAGTCTTAAATCTTGCTTCGTCTGAGTTCAAACCAAAGAAGTTACATCAGGTGTCTCAACATCATAAAAGAAGACATGTTGCCTGCATAAGAGGAAATTCCCATAAATGGAGGTGTCATTATTGTGGAAAGGTTGGTCACTTGAAGCCCTATTGTTTCAAACTCTATGGATATCCTAAAGTTGTCCCTCAGCATGTTCTAATTCAGAACATACCTAAGCTCAAAAAGCAATGGATTCCTAAGATTTGTAATAATAGCTTGATAGATCATACCTCTCTCAGAGTTTCAGCAAAAAATAACTGGTATTTTGACAATGGATGTTCAAGACATATGACAGGAGTCACGAATCTGCTGGTGAATTTGAGACCCCATGCTACTAGTTTTGTTACTTTTGGTGATGGATCCAAAGGTGAAATCAAGTGAATTGGATAGTTGGACTGCTCAGGAGTTCCTAGACTTGACAATGTTCTACTTGTAAAAGGGATGACTGCCAATCTAATTAGCATTAGTCAACTATGTGACCAAGGACTGAAAGTGAATTTCTCCAAATCTGAATGTCATATGACAGATGGAAAAGGAGAATTAATCATGAAGGGGGTCAGATCTAAAGACAATTGTTATCTATGGGCATCTCAAGAATCAAGTTATGTCTCCTCTTGCTTTCTTTCCAAAGAAGATGAAGTTAAACTCTGGCATCAGAAACTTGGACACTTACATCTGAAAGGCATGAAGAGAATCATATCCATGGAAGGTGTCAGAGGGATTCCTAAGCTCAAGATTGAAGAAGGAAATGTTTGTGGAGAATGTCAAGTAGGGAAGCATACTAAGATGTCACATAAGAAGATTCAACATCTTACCACCTCAAGAGTCTTAGAACTTATTCATGTGGATTTGATGGGACCAATGCACGTAGAAAGTCTCGGTGGAAAGAAATATGCTTATGTTCTAGTTGATGACTATTCAAGATACACCTGGTAAATTTCATCAGAGAAAATTCATAAGCTTTTGAATTTCTTAGAGATCTCTGTCAAAAACTTTAAAGAGAGAAGGAAAGCAATGTTATCAGAATCAGAAGTGATCATGGGAAGGAATTTGAGAATGCTTAGTTTGCTGAATTTTGCTCCTCTGAAGGAATTAGTCATGAATTCTCATCTCCCATTACTCCAAAGAAAAATAGGGTTGTAGAATGCAAGAACAGGATTATACAGGAATCGTCTAGAGCCATTATACATGAAAAACAATTACCTTATCATTTCTAGGCTGAAGCAATGAATATTGCATGTTACATTCATAATAGAGTCACCTTGAGAAAAGGTACTTCAGCTACTCTATATGAATTATGGAAAGAAAGAAAACCTACTGTGAAATACTTGCATGTCTTTGGAAGCAAATGCTACATCCTAGTGTCATTCCCTGGATTTCCATTTTGGTACAAACGCAAAAGTGGCGCGGAAAAGGATAGAGTCGCCAGCTAGGCATTTTTATCCCGAAGGAACGGGAATGGTAATGCTGCACAAACCAGAGAAAAGAAAGGAAAGGACAAGGTCCTGCAAACCAAAGAACTGGGTTCGGGAGTTGGTTACGATCTGGGAAGGTATTAGCACCCCAGATCGTTCGTCGTACCCGACGGGATCCACGCTTGCAAAGAAAAACTTTCAAAGAGTAAAAGAAAGAAGTTGTTGCAAAGGAAAAGAGACTAGATCTGGGGAAAAGGAAAATAAAGGGGGAAATGTAGGGAAATTAAAAGAGTGCTCGAATGGGCCATACCCCGCTGCCTATGTACCTCATATACACATGAGGATCAGAGTCGTCGTAGTTCACCTAACTAGGTGTGGAAAGATTGCTTGTGTGTTAAGGCTTGAACTACTTATGTCAACACTCATGTGTTGTAGGCCTGTCTGGCACGAGTGTGTTACCGTCTTGCAGAGAGACAAGTCATAGCAAGTGCTTACAATGAGAGTGAATGAGATGAGAGAAGAAGTCCTGAAGGAGAGACGATTATTCTTTGTTTTTGTTTTTTAGAAGTGTTTTAGGATTGTGGCACAAGGAAGTGAAAGCAAATCCTTTTCTAGGGAATGTGTTCCTATTACTACATTCCTAGATCGAATGAGTAATAAGTTCACCAAGAATGAAAAAGACCCTCAAACTTGCTTCCAAATTGTAAACACCCCAAATTTGACCTCACTCGTATCACACAATGGCTTGTGATCTTTCATGTTTGCATTTAGCATAAGCATCTCACATCATTTTTCATATTTGTTTCACTGCATAGGTTCAAGTTCATCTGCATCTAGGGTTTGTGATCCGAGCAATCCAAGATTCCATATGAGCCATACCAAAGGCCTCAAAGCTTTCCAAGGGGGTCCATGTGTGTTATATCATCATATTATGCTCCTCAAGGTTCATGGAAGTCAAGAAAATCACAAGAACTGGCAAGGAATGGAAGCAGAGCTAGGGTTTTCACTGCACAGATGACCAAAATTAGGGTTTTGGTTTCAGAGGCCTTAACACCAAATTTTTGGGCCATTCTTGATGGAGAAATTCATTGTGGAAGTCATCTGTTCACTGGGTAACTTCTTGATCAAGTTAAGTCAAAATCAGGGAATCTGAGGCCCCCAACAATGGAACCAAAGGGGTATTTTCATCAAAATGAAGTTCTATGATCTTTATTTGATCTTAGAAGAGGTTGGAAGTTCACAATATTGAAGAATTTTGAGCCATTTGCAAATTTGCCAAAAATGGAAATGACCTGTAATGGAAACTTTTCATTTTGGGAAAGTTTTTCAACCTCCTCTTTCTCAACCAAAAATGCTTCAAATGAAAAATTCTTGGTCATGGAAGTTGTAGATTAGGATTTTCCCTTTTCAAAAAGTATGAGAACATGTCTTGATTCATCCTAGAACTCAAGATATGGCCTTTCAAAGTTGGCAAAAATCCTAAAATTTCAAGTTTCATGTTAAAGAGGAATTTTGAAAATTGGCATATTCAAGCATTCTAATGACCTCTAATGTGTACAAACACTTCATAACATGCCTATGTAACTTCAAAAGATCAAAATTGGCCCATGGTTAAAGGCATTTCATGGCCTGTGATCCAAGAAACATCAAAGTTGGAAAAGTGCATAAAGCATGACATCTCTTCATCCAATCCTTCCAACTGCAATCCTTTGATCCAAGGGCCATCCACAAACTTTGCTGAGGCCAGGCACCCCAAGAAATCAGGCCTCGACCATGCCCATACCTCAAAGTACAAAATCTTGACTTTTTGCAAAAGCTCCCAAACCAATCGAGCTGAGCCACAATAACTCTCTGAACCAATCACAATTGTTTATACTAACCTCAAGCAATCCAAAACACAACACACACAAGCTCAGAACCTCCCACAAGTCAGGATTCACAAAATCATCAAAAACCTTCCTCTCTTCGAATCTGAAAAACCAGCCAACAAAAATCACAAACTCTTCCACTAATCAACTCAACATCACCCCAGGATCATTTCCCACCCATCACCATAGCTTAAAACACAGCCAAACACAAATACGATTTCTGGTGCAGCAGAGTCAAAACCTTCAAACCAGCCATCATAAACTTGTTCTAAGCTTCACATCATCCTCAGGGGGTTCATTGAAGTTGATTTGCACAAGGGAGGAGGCTAGAAAGCTCAAAACTGCAAAGCTTCCTCTCAGGTATACCTCAAGAACATTTTTCCCAGAACTTGTTTTTTTAGTTACAATGTGATTCTATGTGTTGCACTGATCATGCGGATGTAATTAATTTTTAAAATGAGCAAGAAATAAGTATGATATGATGTTCTGAAAGGTTGACCTAAAATTTGTTTTGATTCGATCCAGTCTCATTGTGCAAAATAAATGTTGTTTGTTTGTTGATTCATGATGTATGATGTTTGGGGATTGATTATGGGCATTTTTTATGGGGATTAGTGGCTTAGGGGAGAAGATGGCATTTTTGACTCGCCGGAGAAGATGATCGGAGGTCTTCTCTGGCCATCTGAAAGTCATTAGGGCTTAATTTCTGATTAATTAGGCTAGTTTAAATTGTGACCATAGGATCCTGTTTCCCACGCATACGAATGGTCCAGATCCTCTCACTTAGCCCTAATCTCCAAATTAATTAAATTAATAAATTAATTAAGTCAAGACAAATCCCAGCCTTTGGATCACGTGCCAGTCAACCATCACCCTCTGAGTTTGAATCTGGGCCTTAGGATCAATTGACTATCCATTTTAATTCTTTTTTTTTCTTTTCTTTTCATTTCTTTTACATAATTTATTTAAAATAGTTAAAAAACTTCAAAAAATATTTTTCTCAACCTGAAAATGATTTTTATTTTATTTTTTGCATTAAAAAAGCATTTTTAAAATATTTAAATGTTATTTTTAATTAATTAAAGTCTTTTAATTAATTAAAAATACATTTAGGTTTCTAAAAATCACCAAAACAATCATGAATCATCCCAATGCATTTAGAAACATTTTCAAACTCTTCACACAAATTTCTTTTTAAGTTTGATCATAGTTTCTGAATTTTCTTTGAAATAAAGGTCATAAAATTTCATTTTTTGAACCCTAACTTTAAAAAATCATTTCTGCCTAACCAAGAAGAGTTTGAAGATGATTCTTTTTTATTTGTTTTGCATATTGCATGTAGTTTATAGGACATTTTCCTCATGAATTTATCTTGCATTTTCAATTTGATTTGCATTTTTCCCTTTGAACCACCCCAAAACCCTAGAAAACTTAGGAAATTCATAACTTTTGATTGGTTAGGCTTCTGACCTTCTCCTTTGGGGTGCATCCTAGTATGGGATTAGGGTTTATTTAAGCTTGATTTCAAATTTTTATCATGTCATATGCTTCTGTTTTGTTTATTTGCATCTTGCTTGTCCATAAAACCCTAATTTTATGTGTTCATTTGCAACCGTCTTATCCATCTCTTTCTAAGTTTTTGCAGCATTACCTTTCCTTCGGGATAAAAATGCCTAGCTGGAGACTCTATTCACATCATTTCATTCTCTCTTTTCGCCGAGATGCAAATCTTGGCGACATCTTGGCGACTCTGCTGGGGAACCTATCTTGTAACCAGGGCTTTTGGTTCTTTTTGTGGGTTTCTCCTAGCGCTTGTTTGATTTGTGTTTATGGGGGTGTTATGTGCTACTTGTGCTTGTTGTTTATTGCTTTATTTATTGCTTTCTGTATAGCTTTTTTTATTGCTGACATTTACAGTTTTATGCATTTCATATTGTTATCATCATATCATATGTGTTGGATCTGTTGTTTCCTTTGGTGGGAGGAATCATTGAGTGAGTAAGGTTCCATACCGGGGACCTGAGTGACACATAGGATAAAGTGGCTTCATATTCTTTCCCATTCCATTACGGTCTGGTGCGGGAATATGAAACCCGGTTCAGACATGGGTTTCTTCTTGAGAACTCTGTGCTACGAATTTCCTGTAGTACTAGGGCTATCTAGGAAGCCTGCTAAGTTTGGATGACCTTTTTATGACCTTCAACATCTGAGGTAAATTAGAGGAGGATCCTTTATGGTTATTATAAACATTGTACCTCAGGGTTAGAAGTGTTTACACTTCTCATAACTGATCCAAGTCTGAGGATCCTTGTTATAGAACAATACATGTGAGGCGGTTGGTATGTTTACAGGTTTGCAGGAACCCTTGGCCCCATCATACCTTGTTACTAGTTTTGTTAAGGTTGTATCATTTTGGGCTATTCTTGTGAAACCCTGGACTTGTGACACTTTATTTGAGTCCCCCACCTGGTTACTGGTTTTCTAAGCCTCCATCCGGACTTATGAACACACATGGACCCTATCAAGGCAGATAACAGATCCAACACTTGATCACAAACCCTTTGCATATCATTCTGCATACATCATTTTGCATCATTTAACATTTGTCTATTTGTTTTACAGGGTATCCACATCTTATCTTTGGTTTGGTTTTGACCTGTTCTACTGCTCAGATTCCTTCAGCTATCTGCACCAATTGTCTTCATCAGAGACTATTCTTCAGCATCTTTTCCAGTTATCTTCATCGGTTTTTCAGCAGTTACCTTCATCAATGCTTCTCCTCAGTTTTCTTCACCAGCATCCATTGTCAGCATGGATACTTCCAGGAAGAGCAAAATCACCTATCATTTCTTTGAGCCCACTTTGACAGGCATCAGTCAGATCCAGTCTCTCATTACTCCCGATCATGTCCCTCTATTCAGGGAACATTATGGTGGCATTATGGACATGATCATGGACCTGGATGCATCCCAGAGGAGCATGATTCACACATGTCTCCAGTTCTATGACCCTCCTCTCAGATGCTTCACTTTCCCAGATTTCCAGTTAGGGCCATTGATGTAGGAGTTCTCCATGTTGTTAGGTGTCTCCATCAGGAGGGGGATTCCTTTCAACCCTGAGATGGTTGCTCCTAAGAATGAAGATATAGCTAAGGCTTTGCACTTGGAGCCTACCCTCATTGACCAGAGCATGACCACTAAGGCTGGAATCCCATGCCTTCACTTGGATTTCTTGGTTACTTAGGCCACCCTGCATGCTGCAACAGGGAAGTGGGAAATTGTTTGTGCTCTCCTAGCCCTCAGCATATATGGAGTTATTTTGTTTGCAGACAAGCCTATGTTTGTAAGCAAGAATTCTATTCACCTCTTCCTGTTGAGGAACCCAGTTCCTACCTTGCTTGGAGACTTTTACTACTCAGTTCACCAAAGGAATGAGAAGCAAAGGGGAAGATTGGTCAGATGCTGTGCACCCCTCTTCTACTATTGGTTGTTAAGGCACCTGCCGAAGTCGGACACTTTCTTGAATCCCCATCAGCCAAGGAACTGGGCTAAGAGGATGATTGCTCTTACATCAGAAGACATCAGATGGTGCACTCAGAGCACCAAGGGCAAAGACATCATTACTAGCTGTGGGCAATACCCCAATATACCCTTGATTGGAATAAAAGGTTGCATCAACTACAACCCTTTGCTTTTTAAGAGGCAATTAGGGTATGCTTTGGTACATCCCCCAAGAGGGGAAGATTTGACAGAGACCCTCTATTGTGACATCCAGCACAACCTTGTCATTGTCAGACAGACAGCCTGGGCCTGGGACAACATTCAGACTAAGGGAATAGCTATTCTTGGCAAGTGCAACAACATAACCTCAGCTCAGTATCTTGATTGGTCTCATGTCAGGGGACAGACCACCCGGATGCCATTCACCTTAGAAGATGTACCTAGACCATCAGCAGTGGAGCCAGCAGCTACTGTCAGTTTAGAGGAGTTTGAGAAATTAAAGGAAAGGAATGCTCAGCTCTCTGAAGCTTTGAAGAAGACCCTCTAGGAGAGGAATGACATTCGTCTAGATAATGAAAGGTTGGAGAGGCTTCGGATTGAGCACTTGACCAAGATTGAGAAGACGAATGACTACATCAGAAAGGCTAGAGAAGGAGAATTAGTGCTGAAGAATGCTTGCAAAGAAGCTAAGACTCAGAAGGCCAAAGCTGAGCATTACTTAGAAGAGAGTCAGGCTAGGTGGATCAGGATCACTGAGGCTCGTGCACAGGAAGATCAGAGGACCCAAGCTAGGATAGAGAAACTGGAGGCTAGTGAGAAGAAGAATCAGGAAGCTTTGTTAGCAGCACAGAAGGAGATCTCTGAGTTGAAACTCCGGGCGGGGTTGAAGAGATCAAAGGATCAGGATAAGCACAAGAAGTTGACCAGTTCCATTGCCACTAGGAACCTCCTCATCAGGACCATTACAGAGCACCCAGTAGGTCCAACTGAGGCTCTCCTGAAGGAAGTCAGAGAGGATGACTTTGGACTGGATATTTGATTTCCTTGTACTTGTATTTCCTTTTGTTTGTACTTTTGATTTTGTTGATGTATTTTGACCCACCATGGGGACTTTATTGTAATCAAACTATGTATCTTCACATTTTTGTAATATATGGTTTGTATTATTCTGTGGGCTTAATCTCTCTTCAACATCATCATTCCCCGAGGTCTGGAAAGGTCAAAACCAAAGAACCAAACCGGATACCCTTGAAAGACAAATTGGCATCCTGCATTTGCATACTAACATCATGTCTTTGTTTTGTAGGTTTTTGCTTTTGTTGTTTATCACTTTGTTGTGATTTCAGGAAACATTGCTCGTAGAAGAGTGTTCCCTGTCAATAGAGTGCACCGGTATCCGACAAGAAACAACCTTTCGGGATTACAAATGGATCAAGTTCAACATGATTTGACTGATGTGAGGACCCAAATGGCCAATGAGAGGACAGAGATGAGGGCCCAAATGAATCAATTCATGGCAGTTATGACTGGGTTGGCTCAGAGCCAGGAGAGACTGAGAGAGTTAGTCGAGCGGCAAACTCCCGAGGAAAACCATCCGGGTACAGGGGGTACCAGCAACAATGATCACTTATAGCCTCGTACTGATCCCCCAGAGTTTGGACCTCACCTGAACCCAGACATTAATGCTATAAGAAACACCCAAGATAACAATGGAGGGAGGGCCTTGCAGGAGGACCCTCAGGAAGAACAGTTTACAGTGGTTGGGGCTAGAGACGAAGTTTACGATCGTCGGTTGGATGAAATAGCAGAAAAGATAAGGTCTCTTGAATCCTAAAACACTCTGGGTTTTGATGTCATGGATATGGGATTAGTGGAGGGGGTGAGAATTCCTCATAAGTTCAAACCTCCCTGTTTTGAAAGATACAATGGCACATCCTGCCCACATACCCATTTTCAATCGTTCCTGGGGAGATAGAAATCCTACACCATGGATGAGAAACTGTGGATGTTTTACTTCGAGGATAGCTTGACAGGGGCATCCCGAGAGTGGTATTCTCATTTAACCAGGGCCACAGTTAGGAATTGGAAAGACTTGGCAGAAGCTTTCATTCGTCAATATCAGTATAATCTGGACATGGCTCCAAATAGAATCCTTCTGATGGGAATGTCACAGTCATCCCGAGAAAGCTTTAGAGAGTATGCCCAAAGGTGGAGACAATTAGCTGCTGTCGTTCAACCCCCGATGTCAGAAAGGGAAATGGCAGATATGTTCATGAACACTCTCCAGGGTACTTATATTGACAGATTGGCTGCATTTTCTTCCACCAGCTTTGCAGACGTGGTTATAGCTGGGGAAAGAATTGAGAGCTTACTGAAGATGGGAAATATTTCTGACAACGGCGCCAGTTCAAGCAGTGCAAGGATGCCATTTGCAGGGCCCCGCAGATCTGGTGAAACAAATTATGTACATGCGGGAAGAGGTAGACCCCACTATCAGCCAAGATCAGTTGCCGCTGTCACTATTCCTATTCCACCTCCTCAGTATACTCAACAACCACATCACTTTCCTCAACAGCCACAGTTTCCTCAACAGAGATCCTACAACAATAATAACAACAACCAACAACAACGCCCTTTTCAGCAGCGGCCATCTCAGATCAACCGGGTGATTGACCCTATTCCAATGCCATATGCCACATTGCTGCCACAACTCCTAAAGCTAAATCTTGTCGAGTTAAGGACATTGGCTCCACCAGATCCTCAGAACCTTCTGAGAAATTACGACGTCAACGCCAGGTGTGCTTTTCACTCTAATGCACCCAGTCACTCCACAGAAAAGTGCAGGGCTCTGCATATGAAGGTCCAGGATCTGGTAGATTCAAAGGCCCTGAATTTTGCACCACCTCCCAATGTCACGAAGAATCCTATGCCAAGCCATGGTGGGACAAGGATAAATGATATAGAGGAGGGCTCACCCATGAGTTTGATTGAAGATACTGCAAGTATTCAGACACCTCTGGAAGAGGTTAAAGCTCAGCTTTTGAAATGCCAAGTGTTTCCAGGTTGTGAGGCTTGTTGTGAATCTTGCAAGGTTTCTGAGAATGGGTGTGCAAGCTTGAGGAATGGCATAAATGGCTTGATCAAAGTAGGCATTCCGCAAATAACCACAACAGCTTCTACAACACCAGCAACTCCTTTTTCAACAACAAAAGATTCTCCTACAACTGCAAAGACAATTGTTCCCACAGACTCGTCTACAAAATCAGCAACCACCTCTTCCATCATTTCAACAAACAATAGTTCCATCTCATCTACTTCTACAACTACAGCAACCACCAACAACGATGTCTCCACATTCACTATCTATTATGACCCTGCAACGGTCCCGAATTCCAACAATTATCAACAACAATCTCAGCAACAGTTTCAACAACAATCAAGCTTCAATCAATCACCACCAACATCCACCAGAAGTCCTGTCACCATTTTCTATGATCCACATTCAATAACGGTTCCAACCTCTGCCGTAGTGAGCCCAGTCACCATCACGGTGCCAGGGCCTATTCCATATGACAAAGACAATGTTGTACCATTGCACTATGGTGCAAACCTTTACTGCAACAGAGAAAAAATCCTTCTTGATTATTTAGTTCCTACCCCCAAGTGGATAATGTTGGGGGAGGCAGAGGCTTCACCCGAAGCGGACGCCTCTTTGCGTCACATGCTCCAAAGACCAATACTGAGGCAGAGGCTACTGCCAAAGCCAAAGGGAAAAGTGTGGCACCTGAAGAACCCGCACCAAAAGAGACTCATAAATCATCCTTTGATCAGGATGTGGATGAATTTATGAGGATAATTAAAAGAAGTGACTACAAGGTTGTGGATCAGCTCCACCAAACTCCTTCCAAGACTTCCATCTTATCCCTGCTGTTGTGTTCTGAAGCTCATCGGGATGCACTACTTAAAGTTCTGCACGTTGCCTACGTGCTAGAAGAGATCATAGTGAATCAGCTTGAGACAGTGGTGTCAAATGTCAATACTAGCCATGGGCTAGGTTTCACCAATGCTGACTTAAAAACGGAAGGACGTCTTCACAATAAAGCTTTACACATCACCCTAGAGTGTAAAGGAGATGTGCTCTCTCATGTTCTTGTTGACACTGGGTCCTCACTCAATGTCTTACCGAAGAAAGCTCTTGTCAAGCTCGAATGTGATGGTATAGCTCTCCGACCAAGCAATCTGGTGGTCAGGGCTTTTGATGGCTCCAAGATGTCTGTTCTTGGAGAGGTGGAGCTGCCTGTGATAATTGTTCCGCAGGTCTTTCAAACTACTTTCTATGTGATGGACATTCAGCCGACCTACAACTGTTTGTCGGGTCGACCTTGGATTCACGCTGCTGGCGCAGTTACGTCGACCCTTCACCAGAAATTTAAATATGAATGGGAAGGACAGATTATCACCAACTGTGGTGAAGAGGACATCTTTGTTAGCCATCTGGCTACATAAAATACATTGAGATGGACGGTGAAATCCATGAAACTATGAGCCAAGGGTTCGAGGCACTAAACATTAATGAGGCGACAACTGAAGTATTTGCTGCATCCTAGGAGGATAGGATGGGTACTTCAATTGTCTCCTATCAGCAAGCCCGGAAGGTTGTTGAGGATGGAAATGCCGAAGGCTGGGGCAAGCTACTACTGGTGGAGAAGAAGGAGGACAAATTCGGTTTGGGTTACAAACCATTCCGACAAGATCAAGCAGAGGCTGCTAAAGAGCCCAAGTTCATCAATGGGGGGATGCTCACCCCAGATGCTGTTAACAACGTGGAAGACGAGGCGGAAAGCGACCTCAACCTGGAGAGCTGGATACGTCCAAGAATCTCGGGTCACCAAGTCCTTAACTGTTCTTCCCAGGAAATTATAAGGGTTACTCCTGCAGAGTAATTATTATTTCCTGCCTTTTTTAGCATGCATCAAGTCCTGCATCTTGCCCAAGGTCTCAGGACTCATTTTGTAATAGGACCATATTGTAATTTTGTGCAAATGGATTATCAATGAATATCGGACATCTTTTGCAAACAAGTCTCTTTTTCGCTCACTGTATTTTCATTTTTCACTTTTGTACAAAACAATAAAATGGCAATGTTTTCAAAATAAATAACTTCTTTTTTCACACTTTTCTAAACAAGATTAAAATTGATCACTAAAACGAACAAATCTTAACCCTTGCAGAGATTATCCTCCCGATTGCACCGACAACAACACTGCTATGACCTTGTATGACTTCAACAATCCAATTAATCAAGCTGATGAAGAGGTTGAAGAAGACTATGAGATACCTGAAGAGTTAGCCAGGTTGTTGAGGCAAGAAGAGAAAGTGATCACTCCTCATCAGGAGGAGGTTGAAATAGTTAATCTTAGTACCGAAGAGGATTTGAAAGAAGTGAAGATTGGGGCCAGTCCACAAGCTTCAGTAAAAGAACAACTTATCAACATGCTTCGAGAATACGTCGACGTCTTCGCTTGGTCCTATCAAGACATGCCAGGTCTAGATACGAATATTGTTATGCACAAGCTACCCTTGAAAGAAGATTTCCCTCCAGTGAAGCAAAAGCTACGCCGTACTCACCCAAATATGGCCATGAAGATTAAGGAAGAAGTACAAAAACAGTGGGCGCCAGTTTCCTTGTTGTAACTAGTTACCCGCTGTGGGTTGCTAACATTGTACCTGTGCCTAAGAAGGATGGCAAGGTGCGTATGTGTGTGGATTACCGGGATCTGAACAGAGCTAGCCCGAAGGATCATTTCCCATTACCTCACATTGATGTATTGGTCGACAACACAGTTCAGTTCTCGGTGTTTTCTTTCATGGATGGATTTTCTGGGTACAATCAGATCAAGATGTCACCCGAAGACATGGAGAAAATAACCTTCATCACACCTTGGGGCACATTGTTTTACAAGGTAAAGCCATTTGGACTGAAGAATGCCGGTGCAACTTATCAACGGGCTATGGTAACGTTATTCCACAATATGATCCACAAAGAAATTGAATGCTACGTGGATGATATGATTGCCAAGTCCCTCACTGAAGAAGACCATTTGGTAAATTTGCTGAAGTTGTTCAAGCGTCTGAGAAAGTACCAATTGAAGCTAAACACCAACAAATGCACATTCAGGGTATGTTCCAGTAAGTTGCTGGGATTTATCGTAAGTGAAAAGGGAATTGAAGTTGATCCTAACAAAGTCAAAGCCATTCAGGAGATGCCTGCACCTAGGATTGAAAAGGAAGTTCGGGGGTTCCTAGGTAGATTGAACTACATATTAAGGTTCATATCTCACCTCACTGCAACCTGTGAGCCTTTGTTCAAATTGTTAAGAAAGGAACAAACGGTCAGGTGGAACGAAGATTGTCAGAAGGCTTTTGACAAAATCAAGGAGTACCAGCAAGAACCTCTGACTCTTATGCCTCCAGTTGAAGGAAGACCTCTGATAATGTACCTTATAGTATTAGAAGGATCAATGGGGTGTGTGTTGGGCCAGGATGACGAGTCTGGTTGAAAAGAGTATGCAATATACTACCTAAGCAAAAAGTTTACCGACTGTGAACAACTTTATTCACTGCTCGAGAAAACTTGTTGTGCTTTAGCGTGGGCTGCTCGCCGACTAAGACAGTATATGGTGAGCCACACCACTTTATTGATCTCAAAAATGGACCCCGTCAAGTACATATTTGAGAAGCCAGCACTTACCAGAAGGGTTGCAAGATGGAAAATGATTCTGACAGAGTATGACATTCAGTATACATCTCAAAAGGCCATCAAAGGCAGTGTACTGTCTGATTATCTGGCTGAGCAACCCATTGATGATTACCAGCCCATTAGATTTGACTTCCCGGACAAAGACATCATGTTTTTGAAAGAAAAAGATCATGAAGAGCCTGTTCACACTGAAGGGCCTGATCCAGAAGAAGAATGGACAATGATGCTTGATATGGCTGTCAATATGAATGGTCATGGAGTGGGTCAGGGCTCATTATACCTAAAGGAGTTCATATGCCTTTCTCGGCAAAACATACCATTGTCTGCACTAACAATGAAGCTAAATACGAAGCATGTATCATGGGACTTGAGGAAGCCATTGACCTCAGGATCAAGACTTTAAATGTATTCGGAGATTCAGCTTTGGTAATCAATCAAACCAACGGTAAATGGTACACTCACCAAGAGCATCTGATCCCATATCGTGACTATACGAGGAGATTATTGACTTTCTTCACAAAATTCAAACTTGAGTACATCCCTCGAGACGAAAATCAGTTCACAGATGCTTTGGCTACCATTTCCTCCATGATCAAGGTTTAAACTGCCAATTATGTGCCTCGGATATCGGTATCCAGACTGGACCGACCAGCATACGTTTTCTCTGTGGACATTACTAAAGATGACAAGCCTTACTTCCATGATATCAAATGCTTCTTAGAGGATCAAACATACCCACCTGGGGCATCATCCAATGATAAGAAGACATTAAGAAGGCTGGCCGGTAGCTTCTTCCTTAATGCTAATGGTTCATTATACAAGCGAAACTTTGACATGGTTCTGCTCAGATGTGTTGATAAGAAAGAAGCAGACCTGATGATGCACGAGGTGCATGAAGGATCTTTCGGTACCCATGTTGTAGGACATGCAATGGCTAAGAAATTATTAAGAGCAGGTTACTACTGGATTACAATGGATGCAGACTGTTGTTCCTATGCCAGAAAGTGCCACAAATGCCAGATCTATGCAGATAAAGTGCATGTGCCTCCAAATCCTTTGAACGTGATGTCTTCATCTTGGCCCTTTGCCATGTGGGGCATTGACTTGATTGGAAAGATCGAACTGACTGCTTCAAATGGTAACAGATTCATCCTGGTAGCCATTGATTACTTCACCAAATGGGTTGAAGCAGCTTCGTATGCAAACGTCACCAGACAAGTGGTAGCCAGATTTCTGAAAAGAGTCATCATCTGTCGATATGGAGTTCCCGAGCGAATCATTACTGATAATGGTTTCAATTTGAACAACAAAATGATGGCAGAACTGTGCCGGGACTTGAAAATTCAACATCACAACTCTTCTCCTTACAGGTCAAAGATGAATGGCGTTGTTGAGGCAGCTAACAAAAACATCAAGAAGATTTTGCAGAAGATGGTGGTTACATATAAAGTCTGGCATGAAATTCTACCATTTGCTTTACATGGGTACCGAACCTCAATCAGAACATCCATTGGGGCAACACCGTATCAGCTTGTGTATGGTATGGAGGCAGTCCTACCTGTTGATGTTGAGCTACCCTCCTTATGGGTACTGATGGATGTGAAGCTGGATGAAGCAGAATGGACCTGGTCTCGGTATAATCAATTGAATCTGATCGAAGAGAAGAGATTAGTTGTTATCTGTCATGGGTAGTTGTATCAGAAAAGGATGAAGAAAGCCTTCGATCAAAAAGTCAGGCTTCGGGAATACCAAGTAGGAGATCTTGTGCTGAAAAGACTCCTTCCTCCTCATACAGACCACAGGGGCAAGTGGACTCCAAATTACGATGGTCTATTCATAGTAAAGAAGGTTTTCCCTGGTGGAGCACTGATGCTCACTACTATGGATGGTGAAGATTTCTTATCCCCTGTGAATTCATACGCAGTTAAAAAATACTTTGCATAAAATGACCCGCTAGACATAAAAAACAGAATGTAAGTCCAGGCAAAAATAGGGCATCCTGGCGAGTCAAATACAGAATAAAAGACTTGGACAAAAATAAGGGAAAATTTAAAAAAAATGTACACCCGCTGAGTTGAAAATTCGCATTGAACAGCTCAAGCAAAAATGGGTATCCCTGTGGATTGAAAACCCGAAAGGGCGATCCATGAAAAATCATGGAATAAGCGAACAACTGCATTCTGAATTCGTCTGTATCACTCACAACATGGCAAGCTTCGAAAGGACAAAGCATCAGTCAGAATCAATCCTCTTTAGAAAGCAGGATGAGAAGAACGTCACGGTCATACATGTCATAGAAAAGGAAGCTCGCTGGAGCATCGTCAACATTGCCAACACTTTTACTTTTCTCAATTTATAGCAATCTCCTCATTTTAGGGGATTTGTTTCTTTGATTGTATTTGCCAATTCAGGGCCCCATATTAATAAAATTAGAGTTTGCAGTCACACCTCGTTTTGTACATTTTTGTTTCGTTTGCAAAATTTCCAATATTCATGATACAGTACTTGCATAAAACAAATGTGATGTTTTTAATAAATGCTTGCAGGAAATATATTACTTTCAGGAAGGTCTAACTCCTATGACGGTATCCGGTAAGGGATACCTTGGGATACTTGTGCGTTTCTTTTGTCTCAACAGGTTACAGGTACTCAATATGCAACATGGGGCATGCCCAAGCACCGGGTCCCCAACAAACCTCCTCCCCAAGCAGGATCTCCCGAGCAATATCTGAAATGCTTTTCCCCAACGGAGTTGTCAAAGCCTCCTCATCCCTAGCACAAGTCTACTCAACAGGAGCTTCCCCAGCCGGGATCCCCACCAGAGTGCCAGATCTCTCATCCTCAGCAAGGATAAAAGAACTGTCTCCCCCCAGAAGCTTCCAGCCTATCCCCAGAAGAGCAATGCCTGAAATTCTTACACAACAAAGTGACGAAAGTCTTCATCTCCCCAGCTGAGTTCTCCTTACGGGTAGATCAACCAGAGATCTATTTCCCCAAGCAGAGCTATCTCTCCCAACAGATCCATTTGATCTCTTCCCCAGCCGGGACATTCTTCCAAGTAGATCAGCCAGAGATCTTCAACGGGATCCGAACCCCGGATCGGTTCCTCTTTTGCATAATCATAGCATTTGAATCATATTCACCAAATAAGCGTAGCATTCCGTCTAATACAGAGCATTACGGAAAAAATCAAACATTTGCATGATCACAAGCCAGGTTCGAGCCAGTCACCTGCAATTACCATCAGTATTTCATCGGCAACGTATATAAAAACTCACATCCCCTGCAAATAAAAGCCAAAGCGTCCCCTTTGCACTCTCAAACACAATTGACTGTTCATATTCGTATATATATATACTCTTTTACCACTCGTCTGTGTCGTCCTACCCCCCGCAAGTCGCCAGAATACTTTTTGCACTCTCAAATACAGTTACCTATACATACTCTTATAACACTCGTCCATGTCATCCTTCCCCAGCATGGTTTCCAGAACACCTTCTGCAAACAGATACTTGCTTATAACACACTCTTTTTGACACCCGTTCGTGTCATCCTATCCCCACAGAAAGCCAAAGTATCTCTCTTTGCATTCTCAAAGCCAATGCTTGTTTATATAGTACATACTTGACACTCTTCCGTTTCATACTTCCCCATCAAGTTGAACACTCGTCCATGTCTTGCTCATGCTTCACCAACAAACCAATACCCACTCATACTTATACAGAAGTCTCTGATACACGTCTGTATCTTGTATATATATCACTCCTCAACAGATCCGACACTTGTCAGTGTTCTTTGTTAACCAGTTGGTACTCGTCCGTACCATCATCTCTGAACACGCGTCAGCGTTTGTTTCTACCGATACTCGTCCGTATCATGGTCCTAAGGATGATCGTCCGCATCTTTAATCTATACACGTCGTCAAACACTTATACCCTTTTTTCTTGAGCGTAAGCACTCGTCCGTGTTTATCATTCCCCAGTAAGTCGTCAACAGAACAACTTTCTTCTATCCGACATTCGTCCTATGTCGTGATACTTTCGGAATCCGTCCCCTACCAGGTGATCGTCCTTCACCTTTGGATGACCGTCCCTCATCCCTTTCCCCAAAGGAGTCCCCATTAGTGGAACCCTTTTCTATCCGGCATTCGTCATATGTCGTGATAGAGAGCAGCCATCCCCTGCAAGGTGATCGTCCTTCACCTCTTGATGATCGTCCTTCATCATTGTATTTGATGGCCGTCCCCATTGTTGATCTTGTTATCCGACATTCGTCCTATGTCGTGATAAACCCCGAGAGCAACCGTACCCTGCTAGGTGATCGTCCTTCACCTCTTGATGATCGTCCTTCGTCATGTTTATCCGATGGCCGTCCCCATCGTCGACCTTTTCTATCCGACATTCGTCCTATGTCGAGATAAAAAGCAGCCGTCCCCTGTTAGGTGATCGTCCTTCACCTTTGATGATCGTCCCTCATCATTATTTCATTTATTCTTTAACCCGATGGCCGTCCCCATCATTGTTTACTTTACTTTGCAAGCCTGATGGTCGTCCCCATCATTTCCTTTGCTTTAATCCCTAGAGAGTCTTGTTTCTTTACCTGATGGTCGTCCCCGTCATGGTCTCTTTATCTCTTCAGCTTGTCGGTCGTCCCCGTCATTGCTTTACTTACCGCTTTATCCCCAGAAGTCGTCCTCTGCTCGATGTTCGTCCTCCATCGCCTTCATTTGATAATCATACTATACTACCTTTTACAATTTATATCCCTTTTCTTCTTCTATCCAGCGAGTGCAAATTCTGGACTGTCATTGGTATTCAACCACAAGTTATCTTGTTTGTCTGTTAAGCCAGGCGCTTACACCCTGCACAGCTAACTCATGCTTGAATAGGGGTAGCTGTAAACACTCCAAATTTGCCCTCACTCATATCACACAATGGCTTGTGATCTTTCATGTTTGCATTTAGCATAAGCATCACACATCATTTTGCATATTTCTTTCACTGCATAAGTTCAAGTTCATCTGCATCTAGGGTTTGTGATCTGAACAATCCAAGATTCCATCTGAGCCATCCCAAAGGCCTCAAAGCTTTCCAAGGGGGTCCATGTGTGTTATATCATCATATTATGCTCCTCAAGGTTCATGGAAGTCAAGAAATCACAAGAACTGGCAAGGCATGGAAGCAGAGCTAGGGTTTTCACTACACAGATGACCAAAATTAGGGTTTTGGTTTCAGAGGCCTTAACACCAAATTTTTGGGCCATTCTAGTTTCTAATGTTCTTAAAATGTTATAAGGATCATTTGTACCAAGTTTGATGAAGAAGTTCATTGTGGAAGTCATTTGTTCACTGGGTAACTTCTTGAGCAAGTTAAGTCAAAATCAGGGCATCTGAGGCCCCCAACAATGGAACCAAAGGGGTATTTTCATCAAAATGAAGTTCTATGATCTTTATTTGATCTTAGAATAGGTTGGAAGTTCACAAGATTGATGAATTTTGAGCCATTTGCAAATTTTCCAAAAATGGAAATGACTTGTAATGGAAACTTTCCATTTTGGGAAAGTTTTTCAACCTCCTCTTTCTCAACCAAAAATTCTTCAAATGAAATATTCTTGGTCATTAAAGTTGTAGATTAGGTCTTTCCCTTTTCAAAAAGTACAAGAACATGTCTTGATTCATCCTAGAACTCAAGATACGGCCTTTCAAAGTTGGCAAAAATCCTAAAATTTCAAGTTTCATGTCAAAGAGGGATTTTGCAAATTGGCATATTCAAGCATTCTAATGACCTCTAATGTGTACAAACACTTCATAACATGCCTATGTAACTTCAAAAGATCAGAATTGGCCCATGGTTAGAGGCATTTCATGGCTTGTGATCCAAGAAACATCAAAGTTGGAAATGTGCATAAAGCATGACATCTCTTCATCCAAGCCTTCCAGCTACAATCCTTTGATCCAAAGGCCATCCACAAACTATGTTGAGGCCAGACACCCCAATAAATCAAGCCTGCACCATGCCCATACCTCAAAGTACAAAATCTTGACTTTTTGCAAAAGCTCCCATACCAATCAAGCTGAGCCACAACAACTCTCTGAACCAATCACAATTGTTTATACTAACCTCAAGCAATCCAAAACACAACACACACAAGCTCAGAACATCCCACAAGTCAGGATTCACAAAATCATCAAAAACCTTTCTCTCTTCGAATCTAAAAAACCAGCCAACAAAAATCACAAACTCTTCTACTAATTAACTCAACATTACCCAAGGATCATTTCCCACCCATCACTATAGCTTAAAACACAGCCAAACACAAATACGATTTCTGGTGCAGCAGTGTCAAAACCTTCAAACCAGTCATCATAAACTTGTTCTAAGCTTCACATCATCCTCAGGGGGTTCATTGAAGTTGATTTGCACAAGGGAGGAGGCCAGAAAACTCAAAACTGCAAAGCTTCTTATCAGGTATACCTCAAGAACATTTTTCCCAGAACTTGTTTTTTTAGTTACAATGTGATTCTATGTGTTGCACTGATCATGGGGATGTGTTTAATTTTGAAAATGAGCAAGAAATGAGTATGATATGATGTACTGAAAGTTTGACCTAAAATTTGTTTTGATTCGATTCAGTCTCATTATGCAAAATAAATGTTGTTTGTTTGTTGATTCATGATGTATGATGTTTGGGGATTGATTATGGGCAGTTTTTATGGGGATTAGTGGCTTAGGGAAGAAGATGGCATTTTTGACTCGCCGGAGAAGATGATCGGAGGTCTTCTCCGGCCATCTGAAAGTCATTTGGGCTTAATTTCTGATTAATTAGGCTAGTTTAAATTGTGACCATAGGATCCTGTTTCCCGCACGTACGAATGGTCCAGATCCTCTCACTTAGCCCTAATCACCAAATTAATTAAATTAATCAATTGATTAAGTCAGGACAAATCCCAGCCTTTGGATCACGCGCTAGTCAACCATCACCCTCTGAGTTTGAATATGGGCCTTAGGATCAGTTGACTATCCATTTTAATTCATTTTATTTTATTTTCTTTTCATTTCTTTTACATAATTTATTTAAAATAGTTAAAAAAACTTCAAAAAATATTTTCTTTTGCATTTTGGTTTTAAATATTTTTCTCAACCTGAAAATGATTTTTATTTTATTTTTTGCATTAAAAAAGCATTTTTAAAATATTAAAATGTTATTTTTAATTAATTAAAGTCTTTTAATTAATTAAAAATACATTTAGGTTTCTAAAAATCACCAAAAAAATCATGAATCATCCCAATGCATTTAGAAACATTTTCAAACTCTTCACACAAATAATTTTTAGGTTTGATCATAGTTTGTGAATTTTCTTTGAATTAAGGGTCATAAAATTTCATTTTTGGAACCCTAACTTTAAAAAATCATTTCTGTCTAACCAAGAAGAGTTTGAAGATGATTATTTTTGCATTGTTTTTCATATTGCATGTAGTTTATAGGAAATTTTCCTCATGAATTTATATTGCATTTTCAATTTGATTTTCATTTTTCCCTTTGAACCACCCTAAAACCCTAGAAAACTTAGGAAATTCATAACTTTTGATTGGTTAGGCTTCTGACCTTCTCCTTTGGGGTGCAACCTAGTATGGGATTAGGGTTTATTTAAGCTTGATTTCAAATTTTTATCGTGGCATATGCTTCTGTTTTGTTTATTTGCATCTTGGTTGTCCATAAAACCTTAATTTTATGTGTTCATTTGCATTCATCTTGCATATGCATCCATACATGAACTTGCCATGACATTTCTTGCATTCATAAGTCATCTTAGACATCCTAGGACATGTTAGAACCATGTTTGATCATTTCTTCATTCATTTGCGATGATTTGCATTCATTTCATTTCATTAACTTTCATGTGTTTTCAAACTTCAAAGCATGCTTCCATTTGCATTTCATCTTTGTATTATCATACATATGCACTTTGTATACCTTTGCATCATCTCACATGACATAAGCATTGCATAAACACTTATGACTTTGGTCATTTCATCTCATTGCATCTCATTTCATTTCATTTATTTATGCTTTGCACTTTATGCATTCATGCTAACATTTTCAGGTGGTAAGTTACTTTGAGAAGTGGATTTGCCTTCACTTCTCACTTCTTTTCATCTCTTCCATATGCAATTTGTTTGTCTTTTAAGTGAACTTGTTCACTTGTGTCCCATCTTTCTCACTTTCTTTCTTTAAGTTACTTATCTTCTTCAATGAAGTAAGTAACTTATTCTTCTGCTTCATCCTCCTTTCATCTGCTTCTTCCATTGGTGGCTTCCTTGAAGATCTTTCTTAAGCCTCACAAACCATAGGAACATCCAAGCATGATAATAATTAGGGTTGTGATTAGTCCCCCTTAGTTTTTAGCTTTGAGTCTCCTTGAGTCTCCCTTCTCATCTCAATAATTAGAGACTAAACTCTTAAAGGTTTAGGACTTTGGAATTAGGGTTATGCCTATATCCTTCTATTAGTATGGAGTGTATAACTTTAATCCTAAGTGTTAAACCTTTAATTTGTTTAAACCTCTTAATCAAATCATCTAATAATCACTAAGACTTTATCTTGTAACTTGGGCCTTACATTAGGGTTCTAATTCTTCCTTTATGGTTAAGAAGGACTAACCCTAGTGTTTAATGGACAAGTCCCCCTCAAGTTGTCTTACAAACCATAAAACTCATTTCTTGATCTCATCCCTTAATTAAAATCCATTTAATAAAGGTTTTGTTATATAATGAATTTAATCCCTAACCATGGATTAAGTTGAGGTATCTTCCTCAGCTTAAGTGTTCTCATCTATTATCCTTCTATTAGGATGGTGTAATGAGCCCACCAATCTGTGATTAGAGATTAAACTCATTACCTAACACTAAACAAAAACCCAAAAATATCTAATTAATCATAAGTAGGTTAATGATCTTAATCCTACATCATCGTGGTAATTAAGTTGAGATGCTTATCTCATACTTAAGTAGGTTCATTATCCCTAATCAGGGAGGATATAATGAGTTTACAAGCCCTTGATATAGGCTTAAGCTCATTAACTTATGCAAAACACCAAAAACAATAACAAAACTGAAAACACAAAAACAAACAATAATCGTCTCCTCCGGGATTCTTTTCTCATCACAATCATTCATAAACGGGAACTTGCTTCTTCCATCTAATGCAAGACAATTAGCACTTGAGTCAGACGAGTCATACACTTGAGCATAGACAAGCAAGTATTTCACAATCAAATTTATCTTTTTCAGTCTCTTTGAGTCGAACTACGGCGTTCTGACTTCCTCATTGCACGAGAGGATACGTAGGCATAACTTAATTGTTATCGAACAAAAGTTTCTTTGTCTTCCCGCTCTTCCAGCTTTCTTTTTCCTTAAGCCTCAGTTCCTGAGTATTCACTCTTTTGCACTGACACTTGTACATTCATTCTCAGCTTTTGCACACAGATAGCACCTACACTACCCCTTTAAACACAAAATTTTAAGCTTGGATCCCATCGAGTATGATGGACAATCTGGGTGCTAATACCTTCCCAGGTTGTAACCAACCCCCTTTCTCAGTTTCTCTGGTTCGCAACCATCTTATCCATCTCTTTCTAGGTTTATGCAGCATTACCTTTCCTTCGGGATAAAAATGCCTAGCTGGCGACTCCATTTACTTCATTTCATTCTCTCTTTTTGCCGACCGTTCGCGCCTGCACCAGGATGCAAATCCTCGGGAGCGACACAAATATTTGGGTTTGAATTCACTAACTTGTTTGGAGTTATTAAGTGTTTTTTGTGAATTAAATGAATAAGTGTTTTTTATGGTTTTCTTTGTGAAAGTAGCCTCATGATTAGACTTATACATCATAGGCAAACTTTTACCACCACCAAGATGGAGTGAATACAAGTGTTCCATGGAATAAGGCCATACACAAGAGACTTCTTCAACCTTTATTAAAGTATTTTTTAGGTTTTTGTATGAAGATGAGAAGAGAAGAACGAAAGGAACTTAAAGGGAAAAGAACTAAAGGGGGACTAACAAATCCTAAAGTTATCATGCATAGGGAGTCCTAGGTTGGTGAGGTATTATCATATCCTAAAGAAAGAGAAGGAAGAAGAAAAGAAGAAGAAGAAGAAGAAGAAGAAAGGAGGTAGAAAACAACTTAATTCTCTTAAAGAAGTTAAGTTGTTCCTAATAGGGATGGAAAGAAGTTGTACAAATGATGGACTAAACACATCTCATAAAAAATATTAAAGCGTAAAAGAGAATAAGAGAAAGAAGTTGGAGATGTGGAAATCTCATCCACGTCTCTTACTTACCATAGCCCCTGAAAGTGTTAAAAGAATTCACATATGACAAGCATAAACCAAGTAAGCTCAAATGAAGTAAGAATAAGCAAAGACACATAAAAATCATCCAACTAGAACATAAACATCAAACCAAAGTGCTAAGATTAATCACACAACATCATACCAAGAAGGGGGCAAGAAGTCATACAAACACTTATCAAAGCATAATGAAAGACATAAGGTGAGAACATATGATTAGAAGCACTAAACAAAGTAAACATCAACAAAATTCACCAAATTCAGAACCCTAACATGTTATATAAGTTACTAAGAATGAACTTCAAACATCAATTAAGACATATAAAATCAAACTATGTCAAATGGGAGAAGCATGGAGAAGTTAGAGGTGTAGTGAAGCATGCATGTGACTGTGAAACTTAGTGAACAAGTAACAAACAATCAAGTCAAGGAAAAGCTCTCATATAAAATCCAGGGGTCTATCCACATGTTAATAATCCTAAAATCAAACCCTAAGAGGTGGCACAAGTGCCCTCCTATCCAAACAATCAAGCATTGAGCACAAATGTATCAAATTAGGGCATGTTAAGAACAAATCTCAAATAAATAGTGGACAAGTCTTAAAAAATATACAAATAAGCACCAAGACACTCTAAGCATGTATAAACAACATATCAAAACCATATAGCCTGAATCAGAAGCTAACACCATCAAAGAAGGGATCAAACATGCATTAGGGTTTCACTAACTTACACCAAAAGCAACAAGCTAAAAGGCATCCAAACAAGACCTAAAAATCATGATAAAAATCACTAAGGTACTTTAAAATGTTAAGAAATCATAGAAAAAGGAATTAGAAGCAAAACTATTATAGAATTCAAAATAGAAATTAAACAAGCTAGGTTGTGTAAGAAAGGAAACAAATAAGGGAAAATTAATTGCAAAATTAATTCAGAAAAGAAAAATAAAGAAAAATGGAAAATAAAAATATAGAAAATTAGAGAAAACTCAGAGAGGTCACCTGATTATTTTTGGAATTTTTGAAAAGGTTTTACTATTTTTATGAATAAGATTTGAAAGTGAAAACAAAATGAAAACAAAATAAGAAATAAAAAAAGTTAGGGTGGTAAGAATAGCAACCAATTCAGTTCAAAACAGCTTGGAATTCACAAAATAATCAGGAGCCCAATCCACATATACGCATCACACAACACATACCATGGAATTCACAAAATAATCAGGATCAATGCCATGCATAAGATCAATCCAACCCTCAGGATGTAGTCAACCAATCACACAAGTCAACAAATCAAGCATTCACAAACGCACACGCATGGTAATTAAGATACAATGACACACACGCACACCAATTTTGAATCATGAACCATGTGACCAGCAAGCGCACATTTTAATGTGTTGTCGCGTTTATAGTCGTTCAATTTAAAAAACGGATGAAACTGACTTCGTCTACTTCAATAAGCTTCCTTCCACATGCGTTTTTCATAAATCCATAATCCAGTGACCGGAGTGTAAAAACCCCCAAATTTTCCCTCACTAAGTTCACACCATGTCTTGTGATCTTTTCATTTGCATAAGTTCAATCATATCATATCATGTTGCATTTTGGCTTCACTGCAATGGTTCAAAGTCATCTGCATCTAGGGTTTGTGATCTGAGCAATCCATGAGCCATCTGAGCCACTAAAAAGGTATTTAATCATCTCAAGAGGGTCCATGTATGTTAAATCATCATATTATATCCTCCTAAGATCAAAGAAGCCAAAGAATCACAAGAACTTGCAAGACATGGAAGCGAGGCCAGGGTTTAACTGCACTGATAACCTAGAATTAGGGTTTTGGTTTCAGAGGCCATAACTCCAAATTTTTTGGTCATTCTTGTTTCTATTGGTCTCAATATGTTATAAGGATCATACATACCAAGTTTGATGAAGAAATTCCTTGATGAAGTCATCTGATCACTAGGTAACTTCCTGAGCAAGTCAGAGCAAAATCAGGGCATCTGAGGCCCCCGTCAATAGACCCAAAGTGGATTTTTCATCAAATTGAAGTTATATAGTCTTTATTTGATCATTGAAGTGTTTAGAAGTTCACAAATTTGAAGAAAAGTGAGCAAAATCAAAAGTTGCCAAAAATGGAAATGACTTGTAATGTAAACTTTCCATTTTGGGAAAGTTTTTCAACCTCCTCTTTCTTAACCAAAAATTCTTCAAATGAAAAATTGTTGGTCATGGAAGTTATAGATTGGATCATTCCCTTTTAAAAAAGTACAAGAACAAGATCTAATTCATTTTGGAACTCAAGTTATGGCTTTCCAAAGTTGGCAAAAATCACATAATTTCATGTTTCATGCCAAAGAGGCATTTTTGCAAAACCTCTTGCCAAGCTATTTTGTGACTTCAAATTGACTTCTAATCATCATACAAACATAACACATTGCCTAAAACTCAGAATTGGCCCAAGAATTCCCAAATTTCATGACTTGCACATAAAGAAATCTCAAAAGGGCCAAAGGTTCACAAATTTGCAAAACCTCCCATAACCTTTCACAAACTTGCTGAATTGCCACAAATTACATTCCATGGACATCCTTGAATCTTGCTGCACCAGACACCCTTTTGTCCTTGGCCTGAACCAGCCCATACCTCAAGGTACAACTTTGTTGATTTTTTTGCAAGAAGGCCATACCAATCAGCATAGCCCACACCAACTCCACAGACCTATCACAGCTTGATATGTGGACAAAATGAAATTCAAAACACACAAGAACACAGCCTGAAACCACAACATTGCCATAGTTAACAAAAACTCTCCCTCTTGAATTTTCTATCGAATTTCACAACTCAGCCACTCAAACTTAAAACTTCTTCCACCATTAATCTCCAAATTCATCACTGAACATTTCCCACCCTTCACTTTGCCCTGAAAGCCACCATACACAAAATACGATTTTCCCCCCTTTGAACTGAACTTCACTGAACATTAAAAAGAGGCTGCATACACTTCAGCAAAGCATCAAAGAAGCTCAAGGGAGGTTAGAGGAAGTCATTTGCATCAAGAAGAAGGCCCAGGCAGCTCCATTGGCAAAGCTTCATCTCAGGTATCTTCTTGAAGCTTTTTTCCAGAAATCTTTTCTTTAGTTATGAGATGGTAGAGCATGCTCCCCTGAATACACTGAGCTTTGTATTTTTGAAAATGGTTGAGAAATGAAGTTGTATGGTTGTTCTGAAATTTCTGCCATTTTTAAACTTTGATTCGAATCTTGATTTTGGATGAAAAGAAATGAAGTTTGAGGGTGGGGTTGATCTTAGGAAGGTGAGAGGAATCAATCTGGAGCTTTAGAGCTCCAGAAATGACCTAGGGAGTGTTTTGGGAAATTCTCAGGGGAGGTGTGGCTGGAGAAGATGACCGGAGTTCATTTCTGGCCACCTGAAAGTAATTAATTAGGTTAATTAGGGTTAGGGCACTTTTTAAACCTGGATCGTTAGATTAAGCTCTCCCGCGCGTGAATGTAGGGCTAGGATCATGTCATTAATATTTAATCAGGTTTATTTAATTAATTAAATAGGTTTAATGAAGTTTGAATTTGGGCCGTTCAGATGCGCGCCCAGTCAAACATTTTAAACCCAGATTTCATCCTGTCCACCCATTCAGCATACTTTTCATTTAATTTGTTTTTATTTCATTTTTTCTATTTTATCTTTCACGAATTTTTAAAAATAGTCAAAATAGTCAAAATATTCTGAAAATTTTTATCAAACCTTTTATTAATTTTCAGAACCCAAAAATATTTTTAATTTTATTTTTTGCATTAAAAAATTATTTTTAAATCATTTAAATGTTATTTTTAATTAGTTAATTGATTTTAATTAATTAAAAATACATTTAAGTATTTAAAAATCACAAAAAAATTCAGAGATCATCTTTGAACATTTAGAAGCATTTACAAACTCACCACACAATTGTTTTTTTTGGTTTTGATCATGCTTTGACATTTTTCATTGAATTAGGGCTCTTAAATTGTTCATTTTCTAACCCTAACTTCAAAAATTCATAACTTTTAAACCAAGTTGAGTTTGTGAATGATTCTTTTTGCATTGTTCTATGCATGTTTCTTAGTTTCTAAAAACATTTTTGTTTCATTTTTATCTTGCATTTTCAATTTGTTTGTCATTTTACCTTGAGGATCACCCTTAAAACCCTAAGAAACTTAGGAAATTCATAACTTCCTTTAGGTTTAGCTTCTGACCTCCCCCTTTGGATGGTAAATTAGTATAGTTTTAGGGTTCCTTTGAGTGCATTTTCAATTTTTTATCTTATCATTTGCTTCTTTTTTTGAGTTTTGCATCTCACATGTTCATATAACCCTAATCTTGCATCTTCATTTGCATTCATCTTGTATATGCTTGCATCCATGAACTTTCCATGACATTTTGTGCATTCACATGACATATAAGACATCTTAGGACACATTAGATTCATTTTTGATCATTACATCATCCATTTGCCATGTTATGCATTCATTTCATTTCATGTGCATTCATGAACTCTCATGCTTCTTACATGCTTCATTTGCATCTTCATCACTTGTATGATCATTCATATATCATGACATACATTTGCATCATCTATTTGCATCATTAACATCATGAACATGCTTCTGGTTTTGGTTTGCCTCATTGCATTCATTCCATTCCCATTTCATTTCATTTCCTTTTGCTAACTTTTCAGGTGGTAAGTGTTTGAGAAGTGAATTTGCCTTCACTTCTCATAATCTCTTCTCCTCTCTCTTATGCATTCATTGCTGCATTTTACTTATGTATAAGAGTGAGCTTGCTCACTCATGTTCCTCCCTCACTTTCTTTCTTCAAGCAACTAATCTTCTTAAGTGAAGTAAGTTGACTTTTTTCTTCTGCTTCTCTTCCTTTCATCTGCTTCTTCCTTGGTGGCTCTCTTGGAGATCTCTTCAAAGCCTCATAAACCCTAGGAATATCCAAGCATGATAATAATTAGGTTTTAATTAGTACCCCATTAGTTTTACCTTTGTGTCATCTTTGTGTCTTCTCTTCTCATCTCATAATCAGAGACTAAACCCTTAAGGCTTTAAGGCTTTGCGATTAGGATTATGCCTGCATCCTTCTCTTAGGATGGAGTGTATAACTTTAATCCTAAGTGTTAAACCGTCATTTTGTTTAAATCTCTTAATCAATTCATCTAATAATCACTAAGACATCAAGCTTGTAACTTGGGCCTTGCATTAGGGTTCTAATTCTTCCTTAATTGGTTAAGAAGGACTAACCCTAGTGTTAATGGACAAGTCCCCCTCAAGTTGTCTTACAAACCATAAAATTCACTTCTTAATCTTACCATTAACTAAAATCCACTTTAATAAAGGCTTTGTTTTGTCATGAGGTTAATCCCTAATCATGGATTAAGTTGAGGAGCCTTTCTCGGCTTAAATGTTCTCATTTATTATCCTTCTATTAGGATGGTGTAATGAGTCCATTAAATCCTTGATTATGGCTTAAACTCATTACTTAACACTAAACAAAAACATCTAAATAAATGTAAGTAGGTTAATGATCTTAATCCTACATCATGGTGATTAAGTGTGAGGTGTTTACTTCATACTTAAGGTATTCTCATTACCCCTAATCAGAGGGAAGATGTGATGAGTTTACTAACCCTTGGTTTAGGCTTAAGCTCATTATCTTATGACAAACTTCAAAGGCAATAAAAGATTGAAAATACCAAAAACAAACAATAATCGTCTCCTTCGGGATTCATTTCTCATCTCATTCACGCATAACCGAGAACTTGCTTCTTCCGTCTAATGCAAGACAGTTTGCACCTGAGCCAGACATGTCATACACTTGAGCATAGACAAGTGCGTAGTTCAGAAGTCAATTTATCTTTCAGTCTCTTTGAGTCGAACTACGGTGTTCTGACTTCCTCATTGCACGAGAGGATACGTAGGCATAACTTAACAGTTATCGAACAAAAGTCTCTGTATATTCCCCCTCTTCCAGCATTATTCTTTAAGCCTCATTGTCTTGAGCATTGCACTCTTTTATTGCACTGACACTCCTTTTCTTTACTTCACTTTCCAGCACTGACACTTGTATATTTCTCTTTCCAGTTTTTGCACACAGAATAGCACTGACACTACCCCTTTAAACACAAACTTTCAAGCGTGGATCCCGTCGAGTACGGCGGAGAATCTGGGTGCTAATACCTTCCCAGGTTGTAACCAACCCCCTTTCTCAGTTTCTCTGGTTCTCAACCGTCTTATCCATCTTTTCTTAGGTTTATGCAGCATTACCTTTCCTTCGGGATAAAAATGCCTATCTGGTGACTCTTTTCAGTTCACCCTCGTGTTCTCCCTTTCGCCGACCGTTCGTGTCTGTACCCCTTCTGGCCGGGTGTCATTTGGTGGGAGCGACAACTTGGCGACTCTGCTAGGGAACCTTATACTGCAACCAGGGCTTCTGGTTCTTTTTGTGGGTTCCTCCTAGCGCTTGCTTGATTTGGGTTTACTGGGGTGTTATGTGCTATGTGTGTTTATTTATTTTGCTTTATTTATTGCTTTATGTACAGCTTCATTTATTGCTTTCTTTACAGTCTTATGCATATTTCATACTGTCATTGCTGGATCTGGTTTTCTGTTTTGGTGGGATGGGTTCCATTGAGAGATTAAGGTCCTATACCTGGGACCTGAGTGACACTTAGGCTAGAGTGGTTCATGTTCTTTCCCATTCCATTTCGGTCTGGTGCGGGAATATGAAACACGGTTCAGATGTGGGTTTCTTCTTGAGAACTCTGTGCTACAGATTTCCTGTAGTGCTAGGGCTATCTAGGAAGCCTGCTAAGTCTGGATGACCTTTATTATGACCTTCAGAAGCTGAGGTGAATTAGAGGAGGATCCTTTTTGGTTATTGTAAACACTGTACCTCTGGGTTAGAAGTGTTTACACTTCTCATAACTGATCCAAGTCTGAGGATCCTTGTTCTAAAACATTACATGTGAGGGGGTTGGGTTGTTTACAGGTTTGTAGGAACCCTTGGCCACATCATACCCTGTTACTGTTTTGTTTAAGAGTACTCCACTTTGGACAATTCTTGTGATTAACCCTGGACATGTGACTCTTTATTTGAGTCCCCCACCCTAGTTACTGGATTTCTGAACCTCCATCCGGACCTTTGAACATACATGGACCTCATATCAAGACAGATAATCAGATCCAGCTCTTGATCACAAACCCTTGCATATCATTTGCATGCATCATCATTGCATCATTTAACATTTGTTTATTTGTTTTTCAGGGTATCCACCTCATTGTATCTTGGTTTGGTTTTGACCCCTTCTATTGCCTAGACCTCTGCTTCAGTTATCTTCTTCAACATCTGTTTCAGCTGTCTCTTTCAGCACCTCCATCAGTCTGTCAGAGACTCACCTGCATCAGTATGTCAGAGACTTACTTCCAGCTTCTCAGTTTGTGATCTTCATCAGCATTTGACTTTAGCTACTTCATCAGCACTCATGGCTACTCCCAGAAAGAGCAACATATCTTATCACTTTTTTGAGCCCATATTGACTGGTATCAGGCAAGTCCAGTCTCTTATCACACCTGACCACATCCCACTGTTCAAAGAGCCCTATGGGGGTATCTTAGACATGGTCATGGACCTGGATTCTTCTCAGAGAAGCATGACCCACACATGCTTGCAGTTTTATGACCCTCCACTTAGATGCTTCACCTTTCCAGAATTTCAGATGGGGCCTCTATTGGAGGAGTTTTCTTTGTTGATTGGAGTGCCTATCAGAGGAGGGATCCCCTTCAACCCGGAGATGATGGCTCCCAGAAGGGAAGAGATAGAAAGGGTATTGTACTTGGAGCCTGCCCTTATTGAGAAAAATATGACAACAAAAGCTGGGATTCCTGGTTTACATCTGGACTTCTTGATTTCTCAAGCCAACCTGAAGGCTGCAGTGGGAGAATGGAGGGAAGTCTGTGCACTTTTAGCCCTCAACATATATGGGGCTATATTGTTTGCAGATGAGCCTAAATTTGTCATTAAGAATGCCATCCACTTTTTCTTGCTAAGAAACCCAGTGCCTACATTGCTAGGGGATTTTTACTACTCCATCCATCAGAGAAATGAAAAACAAAGGGGGAAGTTGGTCAGATGTTGTGCTCCCTTGTTCTATTCTTGGTTACTCAAACACCTGCCTAAATCAGATGCTTTCTTGAACCCACATCAGCAGAGGAATTAGGCCAAGAGGTTCATTGCCTTAACATCATATGATATCAGGTGGTGCACCCAGAGCACCAAAGGCAAGGAGATTATCACCAGCTGTGGGCAATACCCAAATGTGCCTCTAATAGGAGTAAAAGGTTGCATCAATTACAACCCTTTACTGTTTAAGAGACAATTGGGATATGCCTTGGTTCACCCTCCCAGAGGACAGGATTTAGCTGAGACCCTTTACTGTGAGGTGCAACCTAATTCAGCTGTTGTCAGGCAAGCTGCCTGGGCTTGGGACAACATCCAGACAAAGGGGATAGCCATCCTTGGAAGATGTAACAATGTTGCTTCAACTCAGTACTCTGACTGGTCCCGTACTAGAGCTCAGATTACCAGAATGCCTTTCACTTTGGAAGACACACCTGGACTATCTACAGTACAGCTTGCTGCAACAGTTAGCCTGGAGGAATTTGAGAAGCTGAAAGAGAGGAATAATCAGCTATCTGAAGCTCTGAAGAAGACTCTTTGGGAAAGAAATGACGGTCGTCTGGACATTGAAAGATTGGAAAGGCTCAAGACTGAGCATCTTACATAGATTGAGAGAACAAATGACTACATAAGGAAAGCAAGAGCTGGGGAACAGATATTGAAGAATGCCTGCAAGGAGGCCAAGATTCAGAAAGCTAGAGCTGAACATTACCTGGAAGAGAGCCAGGCTAGGTGGATCAGGTTCACCGAAGCTCGAGCACAAGAAGACCAGAGGACTCAGGCCAAGATTGATCAGTTGGAAGCCAATGAGAAGAAGCAGCAGGAAGCTTTGTTGGCAGCTCAAAAGGAAATATCAGAACTGAAGCTCTGAGCGGGGTTAAAGAGATCAAAAGATCAGGACAAGCATAAGAAGCTGACCAATGCCATTGCTACCAGGAACCTCCTCATTAGGACCATTGTAGAGCACTCCTGAAGGAAGTCAGGGAAGATGATTATGGATTGGATGTCTGATTCCTTTTGCTTGTGTTTCTTTTCTTTTGATGTACTTTTCCTTTTGTTGTATTTTTGACCCACCATGGGCATGTATTGTAAACAGACTATGTATTTTTCATCATTTGTAATATATTTAGTTTGTTTTCATTGGTTTTCTTTTCTCAACAACATCAAGAATTCTCCTTGAGGTCTGGAAAGGTCAAAACCAAGAACCAAACCGGATACCTTGGAAAACAAATATGCATACTGCATTGCATACTGACATTTTATGTGTTTTGCAGGTCTTTTTGTCTATTATTTGTTTCTCACTTTGTTGTGCTTTCAGGAAACATTGCTCGTCGTAGAGTGTTCCCTGTCAACCGTACACACCGGTACCCTACGCGTAACAACCTTCCAGGCATTCAGATGGAGCAGGTACAACAAGACCTGAATGAGGTCAGAAATAAGATGGTGAATGAAAGGGTCGAAATGAGAAACCAGATGACCCAGTTTATGGCTGTGATGACTGGCCTAGCCCAGAGCCAAGAAAGGCTGAGAGAGCTGGTAGAAAGACAAACACCTGAAGAGCCCCACCTTGGGATAGGAGGAACCAGCAATAATGAATGGGGGAAGCCTCGTATCGACCCACCGGAGTATGGACCCCATTTGAATCCAGATGTGAATATCCCGAGAAATGTTCAAGGTAATACTGCTGGGGGCAGAATCCTACAAGAGGATCCCCAAGAAGAACAATTCACCGTCATTGGGGTTGGGGATGAAGTGTATGATAGAAGGCTAGATGAGATTGCTGAAAAGTTGAGGTCTTTGGAATCCCAAAATTCTTTAGGCTTTGATGTAATGGATATGGGGATGGTAGATGGGGTGAGGATTCCCCACAAATCCAAATCCCCATGCTTTGAGAAATATAATGGTACCTCATGCTCGCGTACTCATCTGCAATCTTTCTTGGGAAGACTCAAGGCTTATACCATGGACGAGAAGTTATGGATGTTCTATTTTGAGGACAACGTGACTGGAGCTTCAAGAGAATGGTATTCGCATATGACAAGGGCTACTATAAGATGTTGGAAAGACTTGGCCGAAGCCTTCATCCGGCAATACCAGTACAACCTAGACATGGCCCCCAATATAACCCTTCTAATGGGCATGTCTCAGTCTTCGAGAGAGAGCTTTCGAGATTATGCTCAGAGGTGGAGACAGCTTGCTGCTGCTGTCCAGCCACCCATGTCAGAAAGAGAAATGGCTAACATGTTTATGAACACCTTATAGGGAACTTATATTGATAGACTTGCTGCTTTCTCCTCTACCAGTTTTGCTGATGTAGTTATAGCTGGTGAGAGAATTGAGAGTCTTTTGAAGATGGGCAAAATCTCTGACAATGGTGCGAGTTCCTCCAGCAACCCCAGAAAACCTTTTGCAGGACCCCGAAGGGCGGGTGAAACGAATGATATCCATGCAAGCAGGGGCAGACCACAATATTCTCACAGATCAGTAGCAGCTATTACTATTCCGACTCCAGTTCCACAACAACCATTATATCCTCAACAACAACAACATCACTATCAGCAACCATCTCATTGTCCGCAACAAAGAACGTACAACAACAACAATAGCAACCAACAACAGCGACCCTTTCAACCGAGGCCATCTCAGGCAAATAGGGTAATTGATCCCATCCCTATGCCTTATGCTGCTTTATTGCCACAACTCCTGAAGCTCAACCTGGTTGAGTTAAGGAAGTTGGCTCCACCAGATCCCCTCAATCTCCCGAAGAATTATGATGTTAATGCCAGGTGTGCCTTTCTTTCCAACGCACCTGGTCACAATACTGAGAAGTGTAGGGCTTTACAAATGAAAGTTCAAGATCTGGTCGATTCCAAAGCTCTCAATTTCGCACCTCCTCCGAATGTTAACAGAAATCCTATGCCTAATCATGGTGGGCCCAGGATTAATTCCATAGACGAGGACCAACCATCAGCACTAGTTGATAATGTTGCGCAGATTCAAACACCACTGGTTGAAGTCAAAGATCAACTTTTAAGATGCCAAGTGTTCTCGGGCTGTGGGGCCTGCTGTGAATTGTGCAAGACTGCTATTAATGGTTGTAAGAAGCTAAGGTTTGGTATAGATAGCCTCATCAGAGATGGAATCTTGCAAATTACCACAACAGTTCCTTCAGCAACTCTTGTTTCAGCAACAACGGATTCTCCTACAACATCAACAATCCTTTCTTCAGAGACAACAAATCCTCCTACAACATCAACATTTCTTTCTTCAGAGATATCAAATCCTTCTACAACTGCAACAACTATCATTCCCACTGATTCATCAACAACTCTAGCAATTTCCCCATCCCTTATTTCAACAGATCAGGGTTCAGCAACTTTCTCTTCTACAACATCAGCACCCATTTTATCAACGGAATCTCCTACAACGCCAACAAACATTAATGAAGATGTCTCAACGGTCACGATCTATTATGACCCATCAAATGTTCATCCCAACAACGATTTCCAACAACAAACTGCAACACCTCCTGTCAGATCTCCAGTCACGATCTACTACGATCCGCACACCATCACAGTTCCTTCCGCTGCAACAATCAGTCCGGTCACCATTACGGTACCTGGACCTGTTCCTTATGAAAACAGTAATGCCATACCTTGGCACTATGGCTCTGATCTCTATTGTAACGGGGAGAAAATCACTCTGGATTCATCAACCTCTTCACCACAAGTTGACAATGTTGGGGGAGGCGGAGGCTTCACCAGAAGCGGACGCCTTTTTGCCACACAAACACCAAGGCCCAATGCTGAAGCAGAAGCTGCTGCTAAGGCAAAAAGAAAGAATGTGGTGCCCGAAGAGCCTGCCGTTAAAGAGAATCTGAAGACGTCTTTTGAGCAAGAGGTAGACGAATTCATGAGAATAATAAAAAAGAGTGATTACAAGGTGGTGAACCAGTTTCACCAAACCCCCTCCAAAATCTCTATATTATCATTGTTAATGTGTTCCGAAGCCCGCAGGAATGCATTGTTGAAGGTCCTGCACGTAGCATACGTGCCGGAAGAGATTACTATTAATCAGTTAGAAACTGTGGTTGCAAATGTCAATACCATTCATGGACTGAGCTTTACAAATGCTGATTTAACAACGGAGGGGCGCAACCATAACAAGGCTTTGCACATCACCTTGGAATGCAAAGGTGATGTCCTTTCTCACGTATAGGTGGACACTGGGTCTTCGCTCAATGTTCTCCCAAAGAAAGCCTTGGTGAAATTGGAGTATGATGGTTTGGCATTGCGTCCAAGTATTTTGGTGGTGAGAGCATTTGATGGCTCTAAGAGATCGGTGCTTGGAGAGATCGATTTACCTATGTTAATTGGCCCGCAGACCTTTAAAACTACCTTCTTCGTGATGGACATACGGCCGACCTACAGTTGTCTGTTGGGGTAGACCCTGGATTCACGCCGCTGGCGCTGTTACGTCTACCCTTCACCAGAAGTTAAAATTCGAGTGGGAAGAACAGATCATCGCCATTTGCGGGGAGGAAGATATCTTTGTTAGCCAGCTGGCTATGTATAAGTACATAGAAATGGATGGGGAGATCCATGAGACCATGAGTCAGGGGTTTGAGGCCCTTAACATTAAGGAAGCATCTGATGTGTCTGGAACTTCCATCACTTCTTATCAACAGGCCCAGAAGGTTGTTGAGGAGGGTACCGCTCAAGGCTGGAGCAAGTTGCTTCCAGTTGAAAAGAAAGAAGACAAATTCGAGTTGGGTTACAGACCAACTCGACAAGATCAACCAGAGGCTGCAATGGAGCCCAAATTTGTCAGCGGGGGAATGCTAACCCCGGATGTTGTGAACAATTTCGAAGACGAGGAAGAAGACGAACGCAACCTGGAAAACTGGATACGTCCAAGGATCCCGGGGAACCAAGTCTCAAACTGGTCTTCCCAGGAAATTATAAGAGTTACTCTTGCAGAGTAATTATTATTTCCTGTCTTGAAGCATGCATCAAGTCCTACATCTTTCCCAAGATGTCAGGGCTCATTTTGTAATCGGGCCATCTTGTATTTTGTGCAAACGATCAATTAATGAATATAAGGACATCTTTTATAAATGAGTCTTTTTTTCCCGCTCACTGTTTTTCATTTTTCATTTTTTGTACAAAAATAAAATGGAAATGTTTTTCAAAATAATAACTTCATTTTCACTTTTTCTAAGCAAGATAAAACTGATCACTAAAATAAACAAATCTAAACCCTTGCAGAGAGTGCCCTCCAGACTGCACCGACAACAACACCGCTATGACTTCGTATGACTTTGACAATCCGATTAATCAAGTCGATGAAGGGGTTGAGGAAGATTATGAGCTACCTGAAGAACTAGCCAGGTTTTTAAGACAAGAGGAGAAGGTTATTACTCCTCATCAGGAGGAAGCTGAGACAATTAATCTTGGTACTGAAGAAGATTTGAAAGAAGTGAAAATCGGGGCCCGTCTGCAAGATTCAGTGAAGGAACAACTTATTGACATGCTACGAGAGTATGTGGATGTTTTTGCCTGGTCTTATCAGGATATGCCAGGTCTGGATACCGACATTGTAATGCACAAGCTGCCTCTAAAAGAAGACTGTCCTCCAGTAAAACAGAAGCTGCGCTGTAATCGTCCGGATATGGCCATGAAGATAAAGGAAGAGGTACAAAAACAATGGGACGCCGGTCTCCTTGCTATAACTAGTTACTCTCCGTGGGTCGCTAACATTGTACATGTGCCTAAGAAGGATGGCAAAGTACGAATGTGTGTGGATTACCGGGATCTGAACAGAGCCAGCCCGAAAGATGACTTCCCATTACCTCACATTGATGTATTGGTCGACAATACGGCTCAGTTCTCGGTGTTTTCCTTCATGGATGGATTTTCAGGATATAATCAGATCAAGATATCACCTGAAGACATGGAGAAGACAACTTTCATCACACCCTGGGGCACATTCTGTTATAAGGTAATGCCATTCGGACTGAAGAATGCTGGTGCCACTTATCAACGGGCTAGTGTAACATTATTCCATGAAATGTTCCACAAAGAAATTGAATGTTATGTGGATGACATGATTTCCAAGTCCCTCACAGAATAAGACCACCTGGTGAATCTGTTGAAGCTATTCAAGCGTCTGAGGAAGTACCAGCTGAAGCTAAACCCCAACAACTGCACATTCGGGGTAAGGTCCGGTAAGCTGCTGGGATTCATTGTACGTGAGAAGGGAATTGAAGATGACCTTGACAAAGTCAAAGCCATTCAATAAATGCCTGCACCGAAGACTGAAAAAGAAGTTTGAGGGTTTCTAGGTAGATTGAACTACATTTCAAGGTTCATATCTCATCTTACAGCAACCTGTAAGCCCTTGTTCAAGTTGTTAAGAAAAGAACAAACGTTCAGGTGGAATGAAGACTGCCAAAGGGATTTTGACAAAATCAAGAAATACTTACAAGAGCCTCCAATCCTTATGACTCCAGTTGAAGGAAGACCTCTAATAATGTACTTGACAGTATTAGAAGAGTCAATGGGGTGTGTGTTGGGCCAGCATGACGAGTCTGGTCGAAAAGAGTATGCAATATACTACCTAAGCAAAAAGTTTACCGACTGTGAACAACGTTATTCACTGCTCGAGAAAACTTGTTGTGCTTTAGCGTGGGCTGCTCGCCGACTAAGGCAGTATATGTTGACTCACACTACCTTATTGATCTCCAAGATGGATCCAGTCAAGTACATTTTTGAGAAGCCAACACTTACCGGACGGGTTGCGAGATGGAAAATGATTCTCACAGAATATGACATTCAGTACACATCTCAGAAAGCCATCAAAGGCAGTGTACTGTCTGACTATCTAGCTGAGCAACCCATTGATGATTACCAGCCAATGAGATTTGACTTCCCTGATGAAGACATCATGTTCATAAAAGCAAAAGATCATGAAGAGCCTATTCACACTAAAGGGCCTGACCCAGAAGAAGAATGGACAATGATGTTTGATGGGGCTGTTAATATGAATAGTCGTGGTGTTGGTGCAGCCTCATTACACCTTAGGGAGTCCACATGCCTTTCTCGGCAAAGCTCACTTTTAACTGCACTAACAACGAAGCTGAATACGAAGCCTGTATCATGGGTCTTGAGGAAGCCATTGACCTCAGGATCAAGACATTAACTGTATTCGGAGATTCAACTCTAGTAATCAATCAAACCAACGGCAAATGGTACACCCACCAAGAGCATCTGATTCCATACCGAGATTATACGAGGAGATTACTAACTTTCTTGACCACAGTCAAACTTGAGTATATCCCTCGAGATGAAAATCAGTTTGCATATGCTCTGGCTACCATTTCATCCATGATCAAAGTTCAAGCTGCCAACTTTGTGCCTCGGATTTCAGTATCCAGACTTGACAGACCAGCATACGTATTCTCAGTAGACATTGCTAAAGATGATAAGCCTTGGTTCTATGACATCAAATGCTTCTTGGAGGATCAAACATACCCACCTGGGGCATCTTCCAATGATAAAAAGACATTAAGAAGGCTGGCTGGTAGTTTCTTCTTGAATGCTGATGGCTCCTTGTACAAGCGAAACTTTGATATGGTACTTCTCAGATGTGTGGATAAGGCAGAAGCAGGTTATTACTGGATCACAATGGATGCAGACTGTTGTGCTTATGCCAGAAAGTGCCACAAATGCCAGATTTATGCAGATAAAGTGCATGTGCCTCCGAATCCTTTGAATGTGATGTCTTCACCATGGCCCTTTGCCATGTGGGGCATTGATATGATTGGGAAGATTGAACCGACTGCTTCAAATGGCCACAGATTCATCCTGGTAGCCATTGACTATTTTACCAAGTGGGTTGAAGCAGCCTCGTACGCAAATGTCACCAGGAAAGTGGTAGCCCGATTCCTAAAGAGAGACATCATCTGTCGGTATGGAGTGCCCGAGCGAATCATTACTGATAATGGTTCCAATTTGAACAACAAAATGATGGCAGAACTGTGTCGGGACTTCAAAATCCAACATCACAACTCTTCTCCTTACAGGCTAAAGATGAATGGCGCTGTTGAGGCAACTAACAAGAATATCAAGAAGATTGTGCAAAAGATGGTGGTCACATACAAAGACTGGCATGAAATGCTACCTTTTGCCTTGCATGGGTACCGTACCTCAATCAGAACATCTACTGGGGCAACACCGTATCAACTTGTGTATGGTATGGAGGCAGTCCTACCTGTGGAAGTTGAATTACCCTCCTTGCGGGTAATGATGGATGTCAAAATGAATGAAGCAGAATGTGTCCGATCTCGGTACAATCATTTGAATCTGATCGAAGAGAAAAGACTAGCTGCAGTCTGTCATGGGCAGTTATACCAGAAAAGAATGAAGAAAGCCTTCGATCAGAAAGTCAGGCTTCGGGAATACCAAGTAGGAGATCTTGTGCTGAAAAGACTATTTCCTCCTCATACAGACCACAGGGGCAAGTGGACTCCAAATTACGATGGTCCATTCATAGTAAAGAAAGTTTTCTCTGGTGGAGCACTGATGCTCACTACTATGGATGGTGAAGATTTCCTGTCCCCTGTGAATTCAGATGCAGTTAAAAAATACTTCGCATAAAATGACCCGTTGGACATAAAAACAGAATGAAAGTCCAGGCAAAAATAGGGCATCCCGGTGAGTCAAAAACAGAATAAAAGACTCGGGCAAAAATAAGGGGAAATAATAAATAAAAATGTACACCCGCTGAGTTGAAAAGCCACATTGAACATCTCAGGCAAAAATGGGTATCCCGGTGGATTGAAAACCCGAAAGGGCGATCCACGCAAAATAAGGGAATAAGCGAACAACTGCATTCTAAATTCGTCTGTATCACTTACAACATGGCAAGCTTCGAAAGGTTAAAGCATCGGTCAGAATCAACCTTCTTCAGAAAGCGAGATGAGAAGAACGTCAAGGTCATACGGGTCATAGCAAAGACAGCTCGCTGAAGCGTCATCAACATTGCCAGCACCTTTTTGTTTCTCAATTTTGTAACAATCTCCTCATTTCAGGGGATCTGTTTCTTTGACTGTACTCGCCAATTCAGGGAACCCTGTCGTACCCCGAAAAATACGACCTCACGCGATCCGAAATGGACGGAGCCGCGCGCTGGACGGACTGAAGAGTCGCCACCTAATTCTATTTATTCCCGAAGAGGGAAAGGGAAGGTATAGATACAACCCGGGAAGAGAAGGATGAGGACAAAGGTCAATGGAACCATTGTCTGGGTTCGGGAGTCGGTTATGCAGGGGGGAGGTATTAGCACCCCCTACATCCATCGTACTCGATGGGAACAATCTAAGTTAACGCGCGCGAAAGGATGTCTTTGCTTAAACGAATTGCTTGCTAGAGGGAAACGAGTTGAATTATAAGTTAGATTGAACCTAGGTGCTCGGCAAGGATGGAGATCCTCGTGCCTACGTACTCCCGCGTGCAATGGGAAAGTCAGAGCCTTGTAGTTCGGCCTGCTAAGGGTAATGGTTGTTGATTTTATTACCTTTCTTCGATGAAAGGGTTTAGGAGTTGAATGTACTAAAGACTATGGATAGTTTATCTCGCCCAACAAGACGAGCGTCCTGCGTCGAAATAATGGGAGCGAGTAACGAGAGCTCGTTATCCTCCTTTCTACCGCTTAAGGCTCGTAGCGTACAGTTCTTCTCGTTTTTTGTTAAAGTGTTTTATTATCCTATTACCGCTTGACGTTGGATGAAGGGTTTGGATGTAAAAGAGAAATGTTTTGGTTTTTTGAGGTTAGAGGGTAAATGCAAGTGGAGGTTATTTTTGTGGTTTTGTTAGCGAGGCACAATGCGCTCGGCTCGCAAAGGTGGAGGATCCTAATAAACAAAATAATAACTGGAAAAAAAAGTGCAAGTGTGCAAAGTGCAATCGCTTGGCGTTGGACCAAGGATTCAGAAATAAATAAAAATGCGGAAAAAATAAAGTGCGTACAAAGTAATGGGAGAGGGATACAAAATAAATACAGGGGATTGCGAGAAATAAAGGGTATCATTGTATTTTGCCCAAGAGGAAGCGTGTGTGCAGTGTGTTTGTACTATTCGAAGGCGTTCGGCCTGTTTGATCGGGACACAACTATTTGAAGGCGTTGGACCTTTTTCGAGCGCAACTATTCGAAGGCGTTGGACCTTTTTGGGATGCGGCAAAATTTTGTTCGTGAACTGCCTTAGAATCGGTTCAAAATGGGAACCATTCTACAAGGAGTCGAATCGTAATTTGAAATGCAAAATGAATAAGTTAAATTGCGAAATATTAAATAAATAATAAATTGAATAATTAAACAAATTAAATAATGAATAAAATAATGAATTAAATGAATTAAATTATATTACAAGTGTTTTTTGTTCAAAATAAAAAAATAATAGCATAAAATAAAAGAGGGCCTCATATTGACCGCTCATCACCGATTAAATGTAATCGGGCGAAAAACGGCCTTTTAATATATCATCGGCCCTAAAATAGATAAAATAAATTACTAAAATGAACATTAAAAAATAAAAATAAAATATGAGTTACATAACCTGATAAGACAAAACTTTAAACAAGATTTAGAAAATTAATCAAACAAAATTAATTAATTTAAACAAAATAAAGTGTGGGTGCATTGTGTGGAAATGGTGTACATGGGATTTGGGCTCACAAACCACATAATTAATTATAACACAGAGAGAAAAATGTATAATAAAAACAAAAATGAGGATTTGCGTAAAATCTGAAATGTGTGTAAAGTAACTATATAGACTACAAACCGAGATCCAAAACCAATGAAAAACAAAGGGGCTTCAATTAAACATCATCAGCCCGAATAGAAATAATAAATAGAATAGAAATAGAAAATAAGATAAATAAATAAAAATATGCAAAGTTCTAAGAATATAACTAAAATCTTAACATATAGTAAATAAATCTATGGTCTTCAACTAACATTGGTTTTTTTTATAGGCATAAATAAGTCACTTAACAAATAAATTGAAACTAAAAACTTATAAAAATAAATTCTAAGATAAACATAAAAACAATCAGTAAAAAACAAGAACAATATAGGGAATGGCGATGCAGTCCATGGCCGTGGATATCAAACACAGTGGACTTAAAAAAAACAATTAATGGAACATTGATTTTTATATATACATAAAAAACAAGGCAAAAGTTTCAATTAAATATCATCAGGCCAAGGGTTTTAATAAAATAATAAAAAAGGAATAAGGGTTGCTAATATAATTGAATGAAACACCGTTACCTCTTTCACTGAAAAAACAGAACAACACAGTTATCTCTCTCGCGACACTCAGTTCCTCCTCGCATGCGTTCTCCGTATCGCATCTCTCTCCAGCGCGGTGGCTCGCGCTTCGCACGGTGGATTCAGTCTGGGTTTCCGATTCAGGTTCCCGGCGGTGACTCGTTGGTTTATTTCGCGGATGGTTTTGCGGCGGAGATGGGTTGTGAAGAATTTCCGGCGGCGGAAAGGATGGTTCTGTTGTGGTGGATTGGAGGAAAGTTCCGAAAGGGGTTTTGGTCTGTGATGATTTCGTTTATCTCAGGTTCGTGTGATTTCAGCATTTTGGCGTGTTCGGTGTTTGCGCCGTTGGCTTATGTTTCCGGCGGATATGGTGATGGTGGTTTTGGTTCTCCCCTGTTCTGGTTCGCGGCGGTGGTTGGGAATGGTTTGCTGTTCAGATTTTGTTTCCAGATTCAACTCTGTTGCGGTCTGTGTAACGGTTTATTGAATGTAAGTGATGTTTAGGTAGTGTTCGCAGTGGTAAGGTTTTGGTAGAGGAGAGCTTCGGCTGGGTGGTGACGTGAAGATGATGGGTAGAGGAAGGTTGGTGTTTAAGGTTCAGTTTTGGATGTGCAGCTGAGTGTGTTGGTCGTGAACAGGGCGAACGGTGGTTTGGTGGTGTTTTGTTTGAGTCTTTTGAAGATGGCGGAGAGATGCGGTTTGCGACAGAAACAGAGGAAGTTGAAGGTGATTTTGCGTGGGATGCAGATTTGTGCCTCAGAATGTTTCAGATTTGTTCATGGCGTTTTGTGATTTCGGTTTGAGGCTTCTGGTAGTTTGAATGGTCTGATGAATGGTTTGTGTTGGAGATAATGATACAGGGTGGTTCGCCGGTTTCGGAGGGTGGTGATGGTTATAGGTATGAGTTTGCTTTTTCATCTGTTTCTGTGTGTTTTCGGTACTGGTTTCTCATTCATTTCTCTGCTGTTTTTTGGTGATTCGAAGGGTAAAATAGTGGACGAAGGTTCTGCAAAAGAGGTTGAATGAAGAGGAGAATTTTTATTTCTTGCTGAGTTTTGAGAGAGATTTTATGTGCGATCACTTAGTCTATCCAGGTCCCCCCTTTGACGATAATCTTGAGTTCCTCTCTTATAGGAAACTTTAAGGGTGTTTTTGGAGAATTACTCTTCAGGTATTCTGGACAAAAAGAATTGGTGATGAGCTGTTTGTGATAAAAATGAGTTGGAACAAAAAGTTGTTGAGTGGTATGCATAGTGGGAGACGCGTTTGGCCATTGCTGAAGGAAGAAGATATTGTGTGATTAGCTTGAAATATGCGGGGTCATGAAAATCCCTTTTGTCATTTTGCGCAGGAAAGAATGTGATGGAGCATAAAGGCTGGTTGTGGAATAACACTTGAAATAAAGCAAACAACAATAAAATAATAAAATAATAATAATAATAATAACAATAATAATAATAATAAAAGAAAGGTGATAAAGTAAAAAGCAATAATATGTAATAACAAATAATAATAATAATAAAAGTAACCAAAAATAATAATGACAATAGTAATAATAATAATAATAATATGGACTTTGGAATAATAATAATAACATAAAAAGAGATATTAAAAATAAAATAATACTAATAATGGAAATAGTAAATGCAAGGAAAATATTAATAAAAAATATTAATAAGAATGAATTTTCGTAATTTTGGAATTGGTCAAAACCAATGGACTTATTAATTGTCGATAAAAAAAAGAATGGTAATTGGATATTGAAAGAAATTGTTTAAAAATGGAATATGGACTAAAATAAAATAAGGAAAAATAAATTAAATTTTTTTATAATTTTTGTAATGACCAAATAACGAAGAGAAAGAAACTTGAAATAGGGAGAGAATGCACTTTTCGAATAAAAGGAAATGTGACATATTATTTATAATATCAGACAAAATAAAGTAATACATGTTTTTTAATTTTCGAAATATTTGTTAGACAGATAAATAAAATGGTACAAGTTTTTTTATTTTTTGAAACTATGATTAGACAGTAAAAAATGGTGCGGGTAGGACAAATTTGGGGTATGACAGATGCCCCTATCGAATTGACTTAGACCGAGTAAAATGAACTGGCTCGCGTTCAATCTTTCAAGGTATAAGATAATTAGATATTAACAGACTCCAAATTTGTCCGTCAAAAGAAAATGTGCAGTAAATGGATGATTAAACTTGGAAAATGAAGGCGGTACGAAACAGAAACATGTTGATAGAAAATTAAATAATCGCTTACCACCACAAGGATGATAATCCGACCCCAACAATCGATGTTAGGTCGATGTTGAGTAACAGAAAATTAAATAATCGCTTACCACCGCAAGGATGATAATGCGACCCCAGCACTCGAACTAGGTCGATATTGAGTAACAGAAAATTAAATAATCGCTTACCACCGCAAGGATGATAATGCGACCCCAGCACTCGAACTAGGTCGATATGGATGCTGAGTAACAGAAAAATAAATAATCGCTTACCACCGCAAGGATGATAATGCGACCCCAGCACTCGAACAAGGTCGATATTGAGTAACAGAAAAATAAATGATCGCTTACCACCGGAAGGATGATAATGCGACCCCAACAATCGATACTAGGTCGATGCTGAGTAACAGAAAATTTAAATAAACTGGAAGACAAGTGTCCAACGAGGACGTCCACTGAATAACACCTTAGGAGACTCTTCGATCGACCCTGGATCCTGACTTCCGCTGGGGGAAGGCCTGGAATCTTGGATTGATCCTGGATCTTTGAATTATGCAACTATGCTTGATTGTTTTGAAATGGTATTCCATAATGATGGAAATATGATGTGAATGTTTATGCAATGAGATATAAATTCGATAATGTTGGGGATATGGAAAGCTGGTTTATTTAGGCATGCAAATGATGCACATGATGCAAGTGATTGATGTAAATGATGCTTATGACGTTGATGATGCGTAATGATGCATATGAGTGATTGGAAGGTGCCAGCTTGGTGGACTTTTGGTCTGGTAGTTGCCAATAATGATTGGACTTTGGGTGGGTGGAGGGCTTGATTCCCCGACACTCGATCTTCGACGATGTATGATCAGAAGATAAATTCGAATGCTCCAAGTTGGGTTATCTGCTGATGAGCGGAGCGACTTAATTGACACATGAAGACTGATTTTGCTTTGAATGATTGCAAACATCTAGCAAGGACTGCCTGATTAGCTGGGGAGTAGAGATAGGACGATTTGCTCCTTGTTTACTTGCCCCTGTCTGTAGGGTATTTGAAATAAATTTGATGGGGAAGCTTTCATAGTGACCATGGCATGATCTGCCCCTGATTGAGCCTTTGAAGGTGATTTTGCCTTTGATTGGGCTGTTGAGAATGATTTTGCCCCTGATTGGGCTGTTGAAGTAGTCTTGATTCATGTTGGCATTAAGGGAGTTCAAAATTCTCTCTTGATTGCCCCTTGTTGGGATTGCACTGATGTCAAGCACTAAATTGCAATTAAATTGTTCATACACAAATGGTAGTGTTAATGTAAAGTTCATGTAAGTTTTGAAAAAAAATCTATTTATTTGAATGTTGTGATAGTGTGACGAATGGACCGTTAGCCCAAACGAGGTGCTGATTTAGAAAGTTCATGAAAGATGCAGCAAGAATAATGTGCAAACGAGATTGAAGATTAGAAAACATATGGGAGTCATTTTACGCAACCTTGTTGGTAGCATGCTTTCAGAATAAACCCTGCCTCAATTAGGTCTTTTGAGGGTTGTAACGTGGTCTGGTTAATGGTTTGAGAAACAAAGGATATTAGGCTCAAAGTTTGATTTGTACCCAACCCTTCTTCGTATTGTTCTCCAGTCCTACGTTCAGTTAACTTTACACATGCATTTGTTTTGACTTTGCAAGAGTGAAGATTAAGCTTTAAGATTCGCTTGAGAATGGCAGTCATCTTTTTTGTTGTTGGTGACCCTTTCATTTTTTGATTTTGTGGTCACTGATATTTGTTTTGCTTTTGCTGAGGATTTGAGCTCCTCATTTGATTTGTTTTTTTTCCGACTAAGTCTCCCTTTGGGTGCTCAACTTAGTGGTTTTTTCTTTTTCTATATTTTTTTTGCTTGAATGTTGTGACTGCCAAGTCATTTGTTGATGGTCCTTTGACGGGATGTCTCATCTTGCGATTCGAAAGTGCAGTCAGGTTAACTGAACAACTACCCTGCCCCGGTTTAAATGTAAGGGTTGTATCCGAAAGAAACCCCTACTTCTAGGCTCGAAGTGGTTGACTAGGGATTAACTCCTTATATCTCCAGTGTTTGGGGATTTGAATAAATGCCTGTACATCATTGACGAGGTTTTATCCGAAAGCATACCGCAACAGTTATGGGTATTTCGTTTTCATCATCCTCCCTCAAATATTTGCTAAAGTGAAGTGAGGAAATATTTTTTTGTGATTTTTTGCGATAAATGATAAATGATGAGCGAATGCGAATAGATTGATTCAAAACATGCATAAACATAACATTAACATAACCAAGTACAGATAACAATGTTTAGAGCAAATAGTACTTAAACAAACATTACAAAACAAACAGGAATGCGAGAATAATTGGCAATGGCTGCCTTGATTTGAGGAATGAACTTCTCATGATTTGACTGCTTCAAAGTTGGAGACTACTCAGCTTTGGTCTTTGGCAACTTCTTCGAAAGCATTTGTTGAGGGGCCACTGGCGGCGACACTGGATTGCTCTGAACATTCAGACCCTTCTGAGTAAAGGTGAGGTCCTTAGAGTTGATCATATCTTGAACCACATGCTTGAAGGCGTGGCAATTCTCAATTGTGTGACCTGGAGCACCTTTGTGATACTCATAGCGGGCATTGGCATCATAATTCCGGGCATTGCCAGCCTGAGGTGGCATATCTCTCAACGTAAGAGATCCTTTTTCCATTAACTTATTAAACATTTCGGCGTATGGCATAGGCAAGGGATCAATGTGCCTATCATATCCTCTTCGTTGATATGGTGGACGCTGTTGAGGAGCGCGTTGTTGTTGTTGACCGGGATGTTATTGATAAGCCGGTTGCTGATATTGATAAGCTGGTTGCTGGTATGGTCTAGGTCCATATTGCGCAGCTGCACCCGGAGGATAAAGACATGGTTGATAAGCCATCGGAGGCAGAAGCAAAGCTTGAATAGCTGGATGAACAGGCATTGAAGGAACAGGCTGATGAGACACAACCATCCTGGCCAAGGCTTGCATGGCCTCATGAATACGATCAATCTTGCTCTTGATTGAGTCAATCTTTCCCCTCATAGTAGTTTGTTCTTGTCGAATATGATCCATCAGTCCTCTAGTGTTGGCTCGAGTTAAATACGGTCGTCTAGCACGATACGGGCGTCGGGAAACCAGCTTGATTTACTGAAGATGGAGGAACATGAAATGAGTTTTTGGCTTTGGAATGAAATGCAGTATGAATAAATAATGCAAATGAGATGATATGCAATGTCAGAATTCAAGATCACAAGATCAAGGTCTCATGAGTCCAAGGTACAAATGAAGGATACTCTGATCAGGAATTCACTGGGTAGATTCTAAGGTTTAGGGACCCCAAAGTTATCAATTCATATGGCTGTTCATCACATACACCATAAGCATGACGGTTGATTGACTCCGCCACATGAATCTATTTTGGGTGAGATCTTCGTATCGACAACCCACGAGAGAAAATTTTCTCGGGAGTCCATACTACGTGATCATCGACACAAGGTTTAAAACAAAGTCCTGGAGTTATGGAACTTTCTCAACTGTTTGATGCACGTGTCAATTTCATACATTCTTGACAGTCAATCAACTCCATTGAGTAAGTCTATTCCAAGTGAGGTTTTCGTATCGAGCCACGCGAGGAAGAACCCTGGTGCCCAATACTACGCAACAATCAACCCATGTTTTTAACCAACAGGTTCTAAAGGTCCTCAGAGTCGACGACTCTAATGAAAACATCTGAGCACACGCGTCAAGGACATGACGGTCGTCAGTATTCTCATTAAAATCTACTCCAAGTGAGGTTTTCGTATCGACAACCCACGAGAGAGGTTCTCTCGGGAGCCCATACTACACAACCTCGCTAACTTAAGTTTGTACTCGAAAGCCCGGGTATAAAGCTCTTCCCTCAAGTTTCTTTTGCAAAGTATCGATCCAAATTATAGTACCAAGGAGCCACAAGATATATAAGATGGAATGCGATAAAGAAAGCGATAAAAATAAACAAGCAAAGCATAAAAGAAAACATCCAAACAAACGAGAAAACATAGACTAGGCTCGACTCGCATAGGGGTGAACCTTTCCCCAGCAGAGTCGCCAGCTGTCGTACCCCGAAAAATACGACCTCACGCGATCCGAAATGGACGGAGCCGCGCGCTGGACGGACTGAAGAGTCGCCACCTAATTCTATTTATTCCCGAAGAGGGAAAGGGAAGAAATAGATACAACCCGGGAAGAGAAGGATGAGGACAAAGGTCAACGGAACCATTGTCTGGGTTCGGGAGTCGGTTATGCAGGGGGGAGGTATTAGCACCCCCTACATCCATCGTACTCGATGGGAACCATCTAAGTTAACGCACGCGAAAGGATGTCTCTGCTTAAACGAATTGCTTGCTAGAGGGAAACGAGTTGAATTATAAGTTAGATTGAACCTAGGTGCTCGGCAAGGATGGAGATCCTCGTCCCTACGTACTCCCGCGTGCAATGGGAAAGTCAGAGCCTCGTAGTTCGGCCTGCCAAGGGTAATGGTTGTTGATTTTATTACCTTTCTTCGATGAAAGGGTTTAGGAGTTGAATGTACTAAAGACTATGGATAGTTTATCTCGCCCAACAAGACGAGCGTCCTGCGTCGAAATAATGGGAGCGAGTAACGAGAGATCGTTATCCTCCTTTCTACCGCTTAAGGCTCGTAGCGTACAGTTCTTCTCGTTTTTTGTTAAAGTGTTTTATTATCCTATGACCACTTGACGTTGGATCAAGGGTTTGGATCTAAAAGAGAAATGTTTTGGTTTTTTGAGGTTAGAGGGTAAATGCAAGTGGAGGTTATTTTTGTGGTTTTGTTAGCGAGGCACAATGCGCTCGGCTCGCAAAGGTGGAGGATCCTAATAAACAAAATAATAACTGGAAAAAAAAGTGCAAGTGTGCAAAGTGCAATCGCTTGGCGTTGGACCAAGGATTCAGAAATAAATAAAAATGCGGAAAAAATAAAGTGCGTACAAAGTAATGGGAGAGGGATACAAAATAAATACAGGGGATTGCGAGAAATAAAGGGTATCATTGTATTTTGCCCAAGAGGAAGCGTGTGTGCAGTGTGTTTGAACTATTCGAAGGCGTTCGGCCTGTTTGATCGGGACACAACTATTTGAAGGCGTTGGACCTTTTTCGAGCGCAACTATTCGAAGGCGTTGGACCTTTTTGGGATGCGGCAAAATTTTGTTCGTGAACTGCCTTAGAATCGGTTCAAAATGGAAACCATTCTATAAGGAGTCGAATCGTAATTTGAAATGCAAAATGAATAAGTTAAATTGCAAAATATTAAATAAATAATAAATTGAATAATTAAACAAATTAAATAATGAATAAAATAATGAATTAAATGAATTAAATTATATTACAAGTGTTTTTTGTTCAAAATAAAAAAATAATAGCATAAAATAAAAGAGGGCCTCATATTGACCGCTCATCACCGATTAAATGTAATCGGGCGAAAAACGGCCTTTTAATATATCATCGGCCCTAAAATAGATAAAATAAATTACTAAAATGAACATTAAAAAATAAAAATAAAATATGAGTTACATAACCTGATAAGACAAAACTTTAAACAAGATTTAGTAAATTAATCAAACAAAATTAATTAATATAAACAAAATAAAGTGTGGGTGTATTGTGTGGAAATGGTGTACATGGGATTTGGGCTCACAAACCACATAATTAATTATAACACAGAGAGAAAAATGTATAATAAAAACAAAAATGAGGATTTGCGTAAAATCTGAAATGTGTGTAAAGTAACTATATAGACTACAAACCGAGATCCAAAACCAATGAAAAACAAAGGGGCTTTAATTAAACATCATCAGCCCGAATAAAAATAATAAATAGAATAGAAATAGAAAATCAGATAAATAAATAAAAATATGCAAAGTTCTAAGAATATAACTAAAATCTTAACATATAGTAAATAAATCTATGGTCTTCAACTAACATTGGGTTTTTTTATAGGCATAAATAAGTCACTTAACAAATAAATTGAAACTAAAAACTTATAAAAATAAATTCTAAGATAAACATAAAAACAGTCAGTAAAAAACAAGAACAATATAGGGAATGGCGATGCAGTCCATGGTCGTGGATATCAAACACAGTGGACTTAAAAAAAAACAATTAATGGAACATTGATTTTTATATATACATAAAAAACAAGGCAAAAGTTTCAATTAAATATCATCAGGCCAAGGGTTTTAATAAAATAATAAAAAAGGAATAAGGGTTGCTAATATAATTGAATGAAACACCGTTACCTCTTTCACTGAAAAAACAGAACAACACAGTTATCTCTCTCGCGACACTCAGTTCCTCCTCGCATGCGTTCTCCGTCTCGCATCTCTCTCTGGCGCGGTGGCTCGCGCTTCGCACGGTGGATTCAGTCTGGGTTTCCGATTCAGGTTCCCAGCGGTGACTCGTTGGTTTGTTTCGCGGATGGTTTTGCGGCGGAGATGGGTTGTGAAGGATTTCCGGTGGCGGAAAGGATGGTTCTGTTGTGGTGGATTGGAGGAAAGTTCCGAAAAGGGGTTTTGGTCTGTGATGATTTCGTTTATCTCAGGTTCGTGTGATTTCAGCGTTTTGGCGTGTTCGGTGTTTGCGCCGTTGGCTTATGTTTCCGGCGGATATGGTGATTGTGGTTTTGGTTCTCCCCTGTTCTGGTTCGCGGCGGTGGTTGGGAATGGTTTGCTGTTCAGATTTTGTTTCCAGATTCAACTCTGTTGCGGTCTGTGTAAAGGTTTATTGAAGGTAAATGATGTTTAGGTAGTGTTCGCAGTGGTAAGGTTTTGGTAGAGGAGAGCTTCGGCTGGGTGGTGACGTGAAGATGATGGGTAGAGGAAGGTCGATGTTTAAGGTTCAGTTTTGGATGTGCAGCTGAGTGTGTTGGTCGTGAACAGGGCGAATGATGGTTAGGTGGTGTTTTGTTTGAGTCTTTTGAAGATGGCGGAGAGATGCGGTTTGCGACAGAAACAGAGGAAGTTGAAGGTGATTTTGCGTGGGATGCAGATTTGTGCCTCAAAATGTTTCAGATTTGTTCATGGCGTTTTGTGATTTCGGTTTGAGGCTTCTGGTGGTTTGAATGGTCTGATGAATGGTTTGTGTTGGAGATAATGATACAGGGTGGTTCGCCGGTTTCGGAGGGTGGTGATGGTTATAGGTATGAGTTTGCTTTTTCATCTGTTTCTGTGTGTTTTCGGTACTGGTTTCTCATTCATTTCTCTGCTGTTTTTTGGTGATTCGAAGGGTAAAATAGTGGACGAAGGTTCTGCAAAAGAGGTTGAATGAAGAGGAGAATTTTTATTTCTTGCTGAGTTTTGAGAGAGATTTTATGTGCGATCACTTAGTCTATCCAGGTCCCCCCTTTGAGGATAATCTTGAGTTCCCCTCTTATAGGAAACTTTAAGGGTGTTTTTGGAGAATTACTCTTCAGGTATTCTGGACAAAAAGAATTGGTGATGAGCTGTTTGTGATAAAAATGAGTTGGAACAAAAAGTTGTTGAGTGGTATGCATAGTGGGAGACGCGTTTGGCCGTTGCTGAAGGAAGAAGATATTGTGTGATTAGCTTGAAATATGCGGGGTCATGAAAATCCCTTTTGTCATTTTGCGCAGGAAAGAATGTGATGGAGCATAAAGGCTGGTTGTGGAATAACACTTGAAATAAAGCAAACAACAATAAAATAATAAAATAATAATAATAATAATAACAATAATAATAATAATAAAAGAAAGGTGATAAAGTAAAAAGCAATAATATGTAATAACAAATAATAATAATAATAAAAGTAACCAAAAATAATAATAACAATAGTAATAATAATAATAATAATATGGACTTTGGAATAATAATAATAACATAAAAAGAGATATTAAAAATAAAATAATACTAATAATGGAAATAGTAAATGCAAGGAAAATATTAATAAAAAATATTAATAAGAATGAATTTTCGTAATTTTGGAATTGGTCAAAACCAATGGACTTATTAATTGTCGATAAAAAAAAGAATGGTAATTGGATATTGAAAGAAATTGTTTAAAAATGGAATATGGACTAAAATAAAATAAGGAAAAATAAATTAAATTTTTTTATAATTTTTGTAATGACCAAATAACGAAGAGAAAGAAACTTGAAATAGGGAGAGAATGCACTTTTCGAATAAAAGGAAATGTGACATATTATTTATAATATCAGACAAAATAAAGTAATACATGTTTTTTAATTTTCGAAATATTTGTTAGACAGATAAATAAAATGGTACAAGTTTTTTTATTTTTTGAAACTATGATTAGACAGTAAAAAATGGTGCGGGTAGGACAAATTTGGGGTATGACAGATGCCCCTATCGAATTGACTTAGACCGAGTAAAATGAACTGGCTCGCGTTCAATCTTTCAAGGTATAAGATAATTAGATATTAACAGACTCCAAATTTGTCCGTCAAAAGAAAATGTGCAGTAAATGGATGATTAAACTTGGAAAATGAAGGCGGTACGAAACAGAAACATGTTGATAGAAAATTAAATAATCGCTTACCACCACAAGGATGATAATCCGACCCCAACAATCGATGCTAGGTCGATGTTGAGTAACAGAAAATTAAATAATCGCTTACCACCGCAAGGATGATAATGCGACCCCAGCACTCGAACTAGGTCGATATTGAGTAACAGAAAATTAAATAATCGCTTACCACCGCAAGGATGATAATGCGACCCCAGCACTCGAACTAGGTCGATATGGATGCTGAGTAACAGAAAAATAAATAATCGCTTACCACCGCAAGGATGATAATGCGACCCCAGCACTCGAACTAGGTCGATATTGAGTAACAGAAAAATAAATGATCGCTTACCACCGGAAGGATGATAATGCGACCCCAACAATCGATACTAGGTCGATGCTGAGTAACAGAAAATTTAAATAAACTGGAAGACAAGTGTCCAACGAGGACGTCCACTGAATAACACCTTAGGAGACTCTTCGATCGACCCTGGATCCTGACTTCCACTGGGGGAAGGCCTGGAATCTTGGATTGATCCTGGATCTTTGAATTATGCAACTATGCTTGATTGTTTTGAAATGGTATTCCATAATGATGGAAATATGATGTGAATGTTTATGCAATGAGATATAAATTCGATAATGTTGGGGATATGGAAAGCTGGTTTATTTAGGCATGCAAATGATGCACATGATGCAAGTGATTGATGTAAATGATGCTTATGACGTTGATGATGCGTAATGATGCATATGAGTGATTGGAAGGTGCCAGCTTGGTGGACTTTTGGTCTGGTAGTTGCCAATAATGATTGGACTTTGGGTGGGTGGAGGGCTTGATTCCCCGACACTCGATCTTCGACGATGTATGATCAGAAGATAAATTCGAATGCTCCAAGTTGGGTTATCTGCTGATGAGCGGAGCGACTTAATTGACACATGAAGACTGATTTTGCTTTGAATGATTGCAAACATCTAGCAAGGACTGCCTGATTAGCTGGGGAGTAGAGATAGGACGATTTGCTCCTTGTTTACTTGCCCCTGTCTGTAGGGTATTTGAAATAAATTTGATGGGGAAGCTTTCATAGTGACCATGGCATGATCTGCCCCTGATTGAGCCTTTGAAGGTGATTTTGCCTTTGATTGGGCTGTTGAGAATGATTTTGCCCCTGATTGGGCTGCTGAAGTAGTCTTGATTCATGTTGGCATTAAGGGAGTTCAAAATTCTCTCTTGATTGCCCCTTGTTGGGATTACACTGATGTCAAGCACTAAATTGCAATTAAATTGTTCATACACAAATGGTAGTGTTAATGTAAAGTTCATGTAAGTTTTGAAAAAAAATCTATTTATTTGAATGTTGTGATAGTGTGACGAATGGACCGTTAGCCCAAACGAGGTGCTGATTTAGAAAGTTCATGAAAGATGCAGCAAGAATAATGTGCAAACGAGATTGAAGATTAGAAAACATATGGGAGTCATTTTACGCAACCTTGTTGGTAGCATGCTTTCAGAATAAACCCTGCCTCAATTAGGTCTTTTGAGGGTTGTAACGTGGTCTGGTTAATGGTTTGAGAAACAAAGGATATTAGGCTCAAAGTTTGATTTGTACCCAACCCTTCTTCGTATTGTTCTCCAGTCCTACGTTCAGTTAACTTTACACATGCATTTGTTTTGACTTTGCAAGAGTGAAGATTAAGCTTTAAGATTCGCTTGAGAATGGCAGTCATCTTTTTTGTTGTTGGTGACCCTTTCATTTTTTGATTTTGTGGTCACTGATATTTGTTTTGCTTTTGCTGAGGATTTGAGCTCCTCATTTGATTTGTTTTTTTTCCGACTAAGTCTCCCTTTGGGTGCTCAACTTAGTGGTTTTTTCTTTTTCTATATTTTTTTTGCTTGAATGTTGTGACTGCCAAGTCATTTGTTGATGGTCCTTTGACGGGATGTCTCATCTTGCGATTCGAAAGTGCAGTCAGGTTAACTGAACAACTACCCTGCCCCGGTTTAAATGTAAGGGTTGTATCCGAAAGAAACCCCTACTTCTAGGCTCGAAGTGGTTGACTAGGGATTAACTCCTTATATCTCCAGTGTTTGGGGATTTGAATAAATGCCTGTACATCATTGACGAGGTTTTATCCGAAAGCATACCGCAACAGTTATGGGTATTTCGTTTTCATCATCCTCCCTCAAATATTTGCTAAAGTGAAGTGAGGAAATATTTTTTTGTGATTTTTTGCGATAAATGATAAATGATGAGCGAATGCGAATAGATTGATTCAAAACATGCATAAACATAACATTAACATAACCAAGTACAGATAACAATGTTTAGAGCAAATAGTACTTAAACAAACATTACAAAACAAACAGGAATGCGAGAATAATTGGCAATGGCTGCCTTGATTTGAGGAATGAACTTCTCATGATTTGACTGCTTCAAAGTTGGAGACTACTCAGCTTTGGTCTTTGGCAACTACTTCGAAAGCATTTGTTGAGGGGCCACTGGCGGCGACACTGGATTGCTCTGAACATTCAGACCCTTCTGAGTAAAGGTGAGGTCCTTAGAGTTGATCATATCTTGAACCACATGCTTGAAGGCGTGGCAATTCTCAATTGTGTGACCTGGAGCACCTTTGTGATACTCATAGCGGGCATTGGCATCATAATTCCGGGCATTGCCAGCCTGAGGTGGCATATCTCTCAACGTAAGAGATCCTTTTTCCATTAACTTATTAAACATTTCGGCGTATGGCATAGGCAAGGGATCAATGTGCCTATCATATCCTCTTCGTTGATATGGTGGACGCTGTTGAGGAGCGCGTTGTTGTTGTTGACCGGGATGTTGTTGATAAGCCGGTTGCTGATATTGATAAGCTGGTTGCTGGTATGGTCTAGGTCCATATTGCGCAGCTGCACCCGGAGGATAAAGACATGGTTGATAAGCCATCGGAGGCAGAAGCAAAGCTTGAATAGCTGGATGAACAGGCATTGAAGGAACAGGCTGATGAGACACAACCATCCTGGCCAAGGCTTGCATGGCCTCATGAATACGATCAATCTTGCTCTTGATTGAGTCAATCTTTCCCCTCATAGTAGTTTGTTCTTGTCGAATATGATCCATCAGTCCTCTAGTGTTGGCTCGAGTTAAATACGGTCGTCTAGCACGATACGGGCGTCGGGAAACCAGCTTGATTTACTGAAGATGGAGGAACATGAAATGAGTTTTTGGCTTTGGAATGAAATGCAGTATGAATAAATAATGCAAATGAGATGATATGCAATGTCAGAATCCAAGATCACAAGATCAAGGTCTCATGAGTCCAAGGTACAAATGAAGGATACTCTGATCAGGAATTCACTGGGTAGATTCTAAGGTTTAGGGACCCCAAAGTTATCAATTCATATGGCTGTTCATCACATACACCATAAGCATGACGGTTGATTGACTCCGCCACATGAATCTATTTTGGGTGAGATCTTCGTATCGACAACCCACGAGAGAAAATTTTCTCGGGAGTCCATACTACGTGATCATCGACACAAGGTTTAAAACAAAGTCCTGGAGTTATGGAACTTTCTCAACTGTTTGATGCACGTGTCAATTTCATACATTCTTGACAGTCAATCAACTCCATTGAGTAAGTCTATTCCAAGTGAGGTTTTCGTATCGAGCCACGCGAGGAAGAACCCTGGTGCCCAATACTACGCAACAATCAACCCATGTTTTTTACCAACAGGTTCTAAAGGTCCTCAGAGTCGACGACTCTAATGAAAACATCTGAGCACACACGTTGTCGCTCCCGACAAATGAAACTGGGTCAGATGAAGGTACAGACGCGAACGGTCGGCGAGAGGGACAATGAGAACACACAGCCGTGAACTCACTGGAGATGAAAAGAGTCGCCAGCTAGGCATTTTTATCCCGGGGGAAAGGCAATGCTGCATAAGCCTAGAAAAAGATGGATAAGACGGTTGCGAACCAGAGAGACTGAGAAAGGGGGTTGGTTACAACCTGGGAAGGTATTAGCACCCAGATTGTCCGCCGTACTCGACGGGATCCACGCTTAGAAGATTTGTGTTTTAAAGGGGTAGTGTCAGTGCAATCTGTGTGTAAAATAGCTGGAAAGAGAATGTACAGGTGTCAGTGTAAAGTGTACAAGTGATGTATATAAGTGAAGTGTCAGTGTGAGAATAGGAGTGAAATGCTCAAGATCATGAGGCTAAAAGAATAAAGCTGGAAAGAGGGGGAATGTACAGAGACTTTTGTTCGATAACCGTTAAGTTACGCCTACGTATCCTCTCGTGCAATGAGGAAGTCAGAACACCGTAGTTCGACCCAAAGAGACTGAAAGATGAATTGACTGGTGAACTGCTTACTTGCCTATGCTCAAGTGTATGATCTGTCTGGCACAGATGCAAACTGTCTTGCATTAGACGGAAGAAGCAAGTTCTCGCTTGTGAGTGAGGGTGATGAGAAAAGAATCCCGAAGGAGACGATTATTGTTTGTTTTTGTGTTTTCAGTCTTTTATTGTTTTTGGAATTTGTCATAAGTTAATGAGCTTAAGTCTAAACCGATGGATTTAGTAAACTCATCACATCTTCCCTCTGATTAGGGGTAATGAGAGTACCTTAAGTGTGAAGTCAGATTCTCACACTTAATCATCTTTGGTGTAGGATTAAGATCATTAACCTACTTGTGATTATTTAGATGTTTTTGTTGTTTTTGTTTAGTGTTAAGTAATGAGGTTAAGCCATAATCAAGGATTAAACAGACTCATTACACCATCCTAATAGAAGGATAATAGATGAGAATGTTTAAGCTGAGGAAAGCTCCTCAACTTAATCCATGATTAGGGATTAAGCTCATGACAAAACAAACCTTTGATTAAATGGATTTTATTAATGATATGATGATGAAGTGAGTTTTATGATTTGTAAGACAACTTGAGGGGGACTTGTCCATTAACACTAGGGTTAGTCCTTCTTAACCAATTAAGGAAGAATTAGAACCCTAATGCAAGGCCCAAGTTACAAGTGTGAAGTCTTGATGATTGTTATGTGAATTGATTAAAGGATTTAAACACATTAAGGGTTTAACACTTAGGATTAAAGTTATACACTCCATCCTAATAGAAGGATGCAGGCATAAGCTTAATCACAAAGCCTTAAAGCCTTTAGGGTTTAGTCCCTGATTATGAGATGAGAAGAGAGAACTCAAAGAGAGACACAAAGGTAAAACTATAAGGGGAGACTAATCAAAACCCTAATCATTGTCATGCTTGGTTGTTCCTAAGGTTTGTGAGGTTTACAAGAGAAGTCTTCAATGGAACCACCAGGAAGCAGATGAACAGGATCAAGAGAAGCAAAGTAACTTGCTTCATTCAAGAAGTCAAGTCACTTGAAGAAAGAAAGTGGGAGAAACAAGAAAGAGCAAACTCAATCTCAAACACATATAGAAATGCAGCAATGGATGCAAGAGAGATGAAAAGAAAGATTATGAGAGGTGAAGGCAAATTCACTTCTCAAGTTACTTACCACCTGAAATGTTAGAAAGAAATGCAATGCAATGCAAAATGAGATGAAGTGGTATGATGCTAAACAAAACCAGAAGCATGTTGATGATGATAATGATGTTATGGAGTGCTACAAACATGAGGCAAGGCATGGATATGCTCATACAAGTTCATGGGTGCAAATGGTGCAAGCTTAGAAGCATAGATGAGCATGAAAAGTTATGAAGCATACAAGACAAATGACATGGCAAATATGTGATGCAATGATCAAACATGCTTTCTATATGTCTTAAGATGTCAAATGAAACACAAGAATGCATAAAATGCAAAGACAAGTCATGTTATGCAAGAGAATGCAAGGAGGATGCAAATGAAAGCTCACATTAGGGTTTATGAATCAAACATCAAACCAAAACCAAAAACAGAAGCAAAACCCTAAGATAAAAAATGGAAAATGCTACCCAAAGAAACCCTAAACCTATACTAAACCAAGGTTCAAAGGGGAGCTCTCAACTCTTAACCAATCTCAAGCTATGATTTTTCTAAGTTATTAGGGTTTTTTAGGGTTCTTAACAAAAGAAATGCCAAACAATTGGAAAATGCAAGATCAAATCATGGCCATTTTATCCTAGAAACTACATGCCAAACATAAAACAATGCAAGAAGAACCAATGCCCAACTCTTCCTAGGTAGGCAGAATTGAATTTTTGAACCCATGATCAAAATAATGCATAAAAAATGATTTAATTCAATGAAAAATTCTTAAAATGCATCAAGATCAAAAAAGAAATTTGGTTTGAAGGTTGGACAATGTTTCTAAATGCCTTAGAACATTTCATGAATTTTTTTGTAATTTTTAAATACCTAAAAGTATTTTTAATTAATTGATTCCCATTAATCAATTAAAAATAATCTTTTAAATATTTAAAAATACTTTTTTAATGATAAAAAATAAAATAAAAATATTTTCGTGTCATAAAAATTAATAAAACTCTAAGGAAAAAGTTTCATAATTTTTAGGAATTTTTTACTATTTTAAAATAAATATGCAAATAAAAAGGAAAAGAAAATGAATTAAAATTAAATAAAAGGAGAAGTAATCAGGATGGAGGGCCAGGATTGGGTCTGGATTCAAATTGGTTGACTGGCGCGTGAATGGAGGGTCTGGATTCAATCTGGCCAAATTAATTTAATTACGAATTAATTAAAACTAATTAAGTGGATTAGGGCAAACGAAATGATCTGGGCCATCCAAACTGGAGGGAAGTCAACAGGTCAAAGGCCATCTACGGCTCACATTCAAATGATCATTAATCACGCAATTAGGGCTTAAACACTTTCAGGCTGCCGGAGAAGACTTCCGGTCGTCTTCTCCGGCCAGCATCCCCCTGAGAAATCCCCAAAACCCTCAAAACGTAACAAAAACAAAATCTACGAATTGGGAAATGTTCTCCAACCACTCACGAATCAAACCCCTCTCTCAAAACAAATTTCTTTTTCCTAGATAAGCTGAATCGAAGGAAATGAAAACTAGGGCACGCAGGTTTCAGAGAGAAATTAAATGCTCATTTCAAAGCCATTTTAGAAACCAATGACATCAGGATGATCAGTGAAGCACATAGAACAAGTTTATAACATGCAAAATGATTTCTGGAAAAATAATTTTCAAGCTACCTGAGATTCGAAGCTTTCACTCTGATGACTTTCTGGCCACTTCTCCTTGTGCAATCCACTCCACTTGATCCCCAGATGATGTTTGAATGCTCAAAAGAAATTTATTTTGGCTGGATGATAAGTTTGACAAACTTCTGCTCAAGCTCAGTCAAAAATGGCAGGGATGATTCAGGCTGTTTCAGGGCATTGTGAATGGTTGTTTATGATCCTGAGGATGAATGGAGAAGGTCTGTGGTGTTTGTTTGTGTGTTTGTGAGCTAGGGAGAAAGATTCGAATGGAACTGCAAGTTGAGGTGAAGAATGGCAGTGGGGTGTTCTTGCTTGTTTCAGGCCTGACTTTTGGTGGTTTGAGGTCTATGGAGTGAGGTGAGATGAATGGTGAAGATGGTTTTTGTGTTTGCAAGCTGTGGAGGCAGATTCGAAGCAACTTGCAAGATGAGGTGATTTTGTGAATGTGATGTTATGAATGGTTTCAGCCTTGCCTTGTACATGAAATGGCTTGCAAAATGATAATGTATTTTAATCCTATAGGTCAGATGATGTGACCTGGCCTATAGTGATTGGTAAGTTTGCTTTTGCAAAAAGTCAAGTTTTGTGTAAGGCAAGCATGGCTCATGATCTAGGCAAGTACATGGCATGGGCTGCGCAGCAAAGGGTGAGGTGAGAGGCCAGCCAAAGTCAGCATCCAATGTCATAGTTTGTAGGGAGTGAAATGAGTGGTTTTGCAACTTGTTGCCTTATGGTTCACATGTGATTTCTTTGGCCAACCAAACATAAACCATGGGCATTCTTGATCCAATTCTGACTTTTAAGGCCTAAGGAAAGTTTGTGTGCTGGTTTGAAGTGGGTTAGAGGTCACAAAAGGCTTTGGTTCATGACTTTGCAAAATTTCCATTTGAGGCATTCTTTGAAAATCAATGATTTTTGCCAACTTTGTCACACCATAACTTTTGATCCAAGAAGAGTTTGATCATGTTCTTGTACTTTTTGAAAAGGGAAAGATGAGATCTACAACTTTCATGACCAAAGTTTTTCCATTTGAAGCATTTTTGGATCAAGAATCAAGGCTTGAAAAATGACCTAAAATGAGGCATTCTTGAAAAGTCAACTATGCCCAAAAAGTCAACATTTGCAAAACTTCCCAATTCTTGATTTTTGTGAACTTTAACCTTCTTCCATGATCAAATAAAGATCATATACACTCAAAATGATGAAGATCACCCATTGGTTGGGTTATTGGGGGCCTCAGATGCCCTGATTTTGCACTGACTTGTCTGAAAAGTCAACCCTTGATCAGATGACTTCCCCATGGAATTTCTTCATGAAAATTGATATGCATACTCCCTATACCATATAGAGACCAATGGAAACAAGAATGACCAAAAAATTTGGGGTTATGGCCTCTGAAACCAAAACCCTAATTTTCAGTCAACTGTGCAGTCTATCCTTGGCTCTGCATCCATTCAAACCCTAGTTCTTGTGATTCTTCTGAATTCTTGGCTTTGTGAGGATGTAATATGATGCCTGAACACATGTAGACCCCTTTGAAGTGATTGGTTGCCTTTGGAGTGGCTCAAGATGCCCTGAGGTTGCTCAGATCACAAACCCTAGGTGCAGATGACTTAGAATCTATGCAGTGAATCAAAATGAGACATGAGATGATATGATTGTGCTTATGCATATGAGAATGATCACAAGCCATGGTGAATGGGTGAGGGCAAATTTGGGGTGTTTACACACGTCAAGGACTTGACGGTCGTCAGTATTCTCATTAAAATCTACTCCAAGTGAGGTTTTCGTATCGACAACCCACGAGAGAGGTTCTCTCGGGAGCCCATACTACACAACCTCGCTAACTTAAGTTTGTACTCGAAAGCCCGGGTATAAAGCTCTTCCCTCAAGTTTCTTTTGCAAAGTATCGATCCAAATTATAGTACCAAGGAGCCACAAGATATATAAGATGGAATGCGATAAAGAAAGCGATAAAAATAAACAAGCAAAGCATAAAAGAAAACATCCAAACAAACGAGAAAACATAGACTAGGCTCGACTCGCATAGGGGTGAACCTTTCCCCAGCAGAGTCGCCAGCTGTCGTACCCCGAAAAATACGACCTCACGCGATCCGAAATGGACGGAGCCGCGCGCTGGACGGACTGAAGAGTCGCCACCTAATTCTATTTATTCCCGAAGAGGGAAAGGGAAGATATAGATACAACCCGGGAAGAGAAGGATGAGGACAAAGGTCAACGGAACCATTGTCTGGGTTCGGGAGTCGGTTATGCAGGGGGGAGGTATTAGCACCCCCTACATCCATCGTACTCGATAGGAACCATCTAAGTTAACGCACGCGAAAGGATGTCTCTGCTTAAACGAATTGCTTGCTAGTGGGAAACGAGTTGAATTATAAGTTAGATTGAACCTAGGTGCTCGGCAAGGATGGAGATCCTCGTCCCTACGTACTCCCGCGTGCAATGGGAAAGTCAGAGCCTCGTAGTTCGGCCTGCTAAGGGTAATGGTTGTTGATTTTATTACCTTTCTTCGATGAAAGGGTTTAGGAGTTGAATGTACTAAAGACTATGGATAGTTTATCTCGCCCAACAAGACGAGCGTCCTGCGTCGAAATAACGGGAGCGAGTAACGAGAGATCGTTATCCTCCTTTCTACCGCTTAAGGCTCGTAGCGTACAGTTCTTCTCGTTTTTTGTTAAAGTGTTTTATTATCCTATGACCACTTGACGTTGGATCAAGGGTTTGGATCTAAAAGAGAAATGTTTTGGTTTTTTGAGGTTAGAGGGTAAATGCAAGTGGAGGTTATTTTTGTGGTTTTGTTAGCGAGGCACAATGCGCTCGGCTCGCAAAGGTGGAGGATCCTAATAAACAAAATAATAACTGGAAAAAAAAGTGCAAGTGTGCAAAGTGCAATCGCTTGGCGTTGGACCAAGGATTCAGAAATAAATAAAAATGCGGAAAAAATAAAGTGCGTACAAAGTAATGGGAGAGGGATACAAAATAAATACAGGGGATTGCGAGAAATAAAGGGTATCATTGTATTTTGCCCAAGAGGAAGCGTGTGTGCAGTGTGTTTGAACTATTCGAAGGCGTTCGGCCTGTTTGATCGGGACACAACTATTTGAAGGCGTTGGACCTTTTTCGAGCGCAACTATTCGAAGGCGTTGGACCTTTTTGGGATGCGGCAAAATTTTGTTCGTGAACTGCCTTAGAATCGGTTCAAAATGGAAACCATTCTATAAGGAGTCGAATCGTAATTTGAAATGCAAAATGAATAAGTTAAATTGCAAAATATTAAATAAATAATAAATTGAATAATTAAACAAATTAAATAATGAATAAAATAATGAATTAAATGAATTAAATTATATTACAAGTGTTTTTTGTTCAAAATAAAAAAATAATAGCATAAAATAAAAGAGGGCCTCATATTGACCGCTCATCACCGATTAAATGTAATCGGGCGAAAAACGGCCTTTTAATATATCATCGGCCCTAAAATAGATAAAATAAATTACTAAAATGAACATTAAAAAATAAAAATAAAATATGAGTTACATAACCTGATAAGACAAAACTTTAAACAAGATTTAGTAAATTAATCAAACAAAATTAATTAATATAAACAAAATAAAGTGTGGGTGTATTGTGTGGAAATGGTGTACATGGGATTTGGGCTCACAAACCACATAATTAATTATAACACAGAGAGAAAAATGTATAATAAAAACAAAAATGAGGATTTGCGTAAAATCTGAAATGTGTGTAAAGTAACTATATAGACTACAAACCGAGATCCAAAACCAATGAAAAACAAAGGGGCTTCAATTAAACATCATCAGCCCGAATAAAAATAATAAATAGAATAGAAATAGAAAATCAGATAAATAAATAAAAATATGCAAAGTTCTAAGAATATAACTAAAATCTTAACATATAGTAAATAAATCTATGGTCTTCAACTAACATTGGGTTTTTTTATAGGCATAAATAAGTCACTTAACAAATAAATTGAAACTAAAAACTTATAAAAATAAATTCTAAGATAAACATAAAAACAGTCAGTAAAAAACAAGAACAATATAGGGAATGGCGGTGCAGTCCATGGTCGTGGATATCAAACACAGTGGACTTAAAAAAAACAATTAATGGAACATTGATTTTTATATATACATAAAAAACAAGGCAAAAGTTTCAATTAAATATCATCAGGCCAAGGGTTTTAATAAAATAATAAAAAAGGAATAAGGGTTGCTAATATAATTGAATGAAACACCGTTACCTCTTTCACTGAAAAAACAGAACAACACAGTTATCTCTCTCGCGACACTCAGTTCCTCCTCGCATGCGTTCTCCGTCTCGCATCTCTCTCTGGCGCGGTGGCTCGCGCTTCGCACGGTGGATTCAGTCTGGGTTTCCGATTCAGGTTCCCAGCGGTGACTCGTTGGTTTGTTTCGCGGATGGTTTTGCGGCGGAGATGGGTTGTGAAGGATTTCCGGCGGCGGAAAGGATGGTTCTGTTGTGGTGGATTGGAGGAAAGTTCCGAAAAGGGGTTTTGGTCTGTGATGATTTCGTTTATCTCAGGTTCGTGTGATTTCAGCGTTTTGGCGTGTTCGGTGTTTGCGCCGTTGGCTTATGTTTCCGGCGGATATGGTGATTGTGGTTTTGGTTCTCCCCTGTTCTGGTTCGCGGCGGTGGTTGGGAATGGTTTGCTGTTCAGATTTTGTTTCCAGATTCAACTCTGTTGCGGTCTGTGTAAAGGTTTATTGAAGGTAAATGATGTTTAGGTAGTGTTCGCAGTGGTAAGGTTTTGGTAGAGGAGAGCTTCGGCTGGGTGGTGACGTGAAGATGATGGGTAGAGGAAGGTCGATGTTTAAGGTTCAGTTTTGGATGTGCAGCTGAGTGTGTTGGTCGTGAACAGGGCGAACGATGGTTAGGTGGTGTTTTGTTTGAGTCTTTTGAAGATGGCGGAGAGATGCGGTTTGCGACAGAAACAGAGGAAGTTGAAGGTGATTTTGCGTGGGATGCAGATTTGTGCCTCAAAATGTTTCAGATTTGTTCATGGCGTTTTGTGATTTCGGTTTGAGGCTTCTGGTGGTTTGAATGGTCTGATGAATGGTTTGTGTTGGAGATAATGATACAGGGTGGTTCGCCGGTTTCGGAGGGTGGTGATGGTTATAGGTATGAGTTTGCTTTTTCATCTATTTCTGTGTGTTTTCGGTACTGGTTTCTCATTCATTTCTCTGCTGTTTTTTGGTGATTCGAAGGGTAAAATAGTGGACGAAGGTTCTGCAAAAGAGGTTGAATGAAGAGGAGAATTTTTATTTCTTGCTGAGTTTTGAGAGAGATTTTATGTGCGATCACTTAGTCTATCCAGGTCCCCCCTTTGAGGATAATCTTGAGTTCCTCTCTTATAGGAAACTTTAAGGGTGTTTTTGGAGAATTACTCTTCAGGTATTCTGGACAAAAAGAATTGGTGATGAGCTGTTTGTGATAAAAATGAGTTGGAACAAAAAGTTGTTGAGTGGTATGCATAGTGGGAGACGCGTTTGGCCGTTGCTGAAGGAAGAAGATATTGTGTGATTAGCTTGAAATATGCGGGGTCATGAAAATCCCTTTTGTCATTTTGCGCAGGAAAGAATGTGATGGAGCATAAAGGCTGGTTGTGGAATAACACTTGAAATAAAGCAAACAACAATAAAATAATAAAATAATAATAATAATAATAACAATAATAATAATAATAAAAGAAAGGTGATAAAGTAAAAAGCAATAATATGTAATAACAAATAATAATAATAATAATAATAATAAAAGTAACAAAAAAAAATAATAACAATAGTAATAATAATAATAATATGGACTTTGGAATAATAATAATAACATAAAAAGAGATATTAAAAATAAAATAATACTAATAATGGAAATAGTAAATGCAAGGAAAATATTAATAAAAAATATTAATAAGAATGAATTTTCGTAATTTTGGAATTGGTCAAAACCAATGGACTTATTAATTGTCGATAAAAAAAAGAATGGTAATTGGATATTGAAAGAAATTGTTTAAAAATGGAATATGGACTAAAATAAAATAAGGAAAAATAAATTAAATTTTTTTATAATTTTTGTAATGACCAAATAACGAAGAGAAAGAAACTTGAAATAGGGAGAGAATGTACTTTTCGAATAAAAGGAAATGTGACATATTATTTATAATATCAGACAAAATAAAGTAATACATGTTTTTTAATTTTCGAAATATTTGTTAGACAGATAAATAAAATGGTACAAGTTTTTTTATTTTTTGAAACTATGATTAGACAGTAAAAAATGGTGCGGGTAGGACAAATTTGGGGTATGACACACCCAAATTAATAAAATCAGATTTTCAGTCACACTCCATCTTGTACATTTTATTTCATTTGCAAAATGTCCGATATAACGTTTGCATAAAAACAGATGTGCCTTTCTAATCACATGCTTGCAGGAAATATATTACTTACTCCCGGGAGTGTCTAAACTCCTATGATGGAATCCAGTAAAGGATACCTCGGGGTACTTGTACGTTTCTTTGTCATAACAGGATTGCAGGTATTCAGAGCGCAACATGGGGATGAAAAGTTTTCCCCAGCAAAGCTCAGCGCATCTTCTAAACAGCCCCATAAATGCCTCCTCCCCATCAGAGTTATTGGGCACCACTTCTCCAAAACATCTTTTAGAGCAGTACCAGAAGGGGCTCATTTCCCCCAGCTGAGTTGTCAAGCATCCTCATCCTCAGCAGGATCCCCACAGAAATCTCTAGGAAGGTCGTTCAGTGATTGTTCCACCCCAGCTGAGTGGTAGACATGGAACCTTCTCCCCACAAAGCTCCAGCCTCTATCCAGAAGAGCAATGTCTGAATTTCCCGTACAACAAAGTGATGAAAGCATCCACAGCCCCAGCTGGACTCCTTAGTAAGATAGGTCTATCAGTGACCTATCTCCCCAAGCAAAGCTATATATATCAGTTCTACCAATGATCTCATCCCCAGCTGGGATATTCTTTCAAAGCAGATCAGCCAAGGATCTCCACAGCAGCGGGATCCGAGTCTCGGATCGGTATCTTTGCATAATCATAGCATTCACATCATATTTCCCATCAGAGCGTAGAATTCCGTCTAATACGGAGCATTACGGCAAAAATCAAACATATTTCATAATCACAAGTCATGTTTTGAATCAAACACCTGTATATACCAATAGTCCGTCAACAGTGAATATAAAGACCCACAGTCCCAGCACAGAAAGCCAAAGCATCCCTTTGCACTCTTACAAATATAGATACATACTCCTTTTGACACTGGTCTGTGCCATCATTCCCCGGTAAAGTCACCAGGACACTCCCTACAAACAAATATTTATACATAGCAAGCTTTTCTTGACACTCGTCTGTGTCATCTCATATTTCCCCACAGAAAGCCAAAGCATGGTTGCCCTGCAGATATAAACCACAAACAGATATATCTATATACACTCTCTGGACACTCGTCCGTGTCACCACTCCCCAGCATGGTTGCCCAAACACTTATTGAAGACCAAACCTTTGTTTATAATACACTTCTTTCGACACTCGTCTGTATCATCTTATCCCCACAGATCGTCAAAATATCTTTTACACTCATAAGTTCATAACTTATACACTTTCTCTTTGACACTCATACGTGTCACTTTCCCCAGCAAGTTGAACACTCGTCTATGTCTCACTCATGCTTATTTTTCACTTATACAGATACTCGTCCATATCTTGTATACGCCACTTATTTCTCCTCAGATTCAACACTCATCCGTGTTCTTTGTTAACCGGTTGGTACTCGTCCGTATCAACATCTCTGAACATGCGTCAGCGTTTGTTTCTACCGATACTCGTCCGTATCATAGTCCTAAGGATGCTTGTCCGCATCTTTAATCTATACACAGTGTCAAACACTAATACCTTTATTTCTTAAGCGTAAGCACTCGTCCGTGTTTACCATTCCCCGGTAAGTCGCCAGCAGAATCATTTCTTTTCTATCTGACATTCATTCTATGTCATGATACTCTCGGCAGCCGTACCCTGCTAGGTGATCGTCCTTCACCTTTTGATGACCTTCCCTCATCATTCCCTCAGCGGAGTCTCCATTATTGGAACCTTTTCTATCCGACATTCGTCCTATGTCGTGATATTTTTAGCAGCCGTCCCCTGCTAGGTGATCGTCCTTCACCCTTTTGATGATCGTCCTTCATCATATTATCCGATGGCCGTCCCCATCGTTGATCTTGTTATCTGACATTCGTCCTATGTCATGATAAACCCCGAGAGCAGCCGTACCCTGCTAGGTGATCGTCCTTCACCTCTTGATGATCGTCCTTCATCATGCTTATCCGATAGTCGTCCCCATCGTCGACCTTTTCTATCCGGCATTCGTCCTATGTCGTGATATTTTCGGCAACCGTACCTTGCCAGGTGATCGTCCTTCACCTTGGATGACCATCCCTCATCCTTATCCTTACCAACAGAGCAGTCATCCCCTGCCAGGTGATTATCATTCACCTTTGATGACCGTACCTCATCATTTATGCTTTGCAAACCTGGTGGCCGTCCCCATCATATCCTTTACCTTTAAGCCCCAAAGAACTTTGCTTGATGACCGTCCCCACCATGGTCTCTTTATTTTCCCCAGCATGTCGGTCATCCCCGTCATTGCTTTATCCCCAGCAGTCGTCCTCCATCGCCTGCACTTTATAATCATACTATGCTACCTCTTACAATCTATATCCCTTTTCTTCTTCACCCAGTGAGTGCAAATTTTGGACTGTCTTTGGTATTCAATCACAAGTTATCTTGCTTGTCTGATAAGCCGGGCGCTTACATCATGTATAGCTAACTCATGCTTGAATAAGGGCAGCTGTAAACACCCCCAAATTTTCCCTCACTAAGTTCACACAATGGCTTGTGATCTTTTCATTTGCATAAGTTCAATCATATCATATCATGTTGCATTTTTGCTTCACTGCATTGGTTCAAAGTCATCTACATCTAGGGTTTGTGATCTGAGCAATCCATGAGCCATATGAGCCACTACAAAGGTCTTTAATCATCTCAAGAGGGTCCATGTATGTTCAATCATCATATTATATCCTCCCAAGATCAAAGAAGCCAAAGAATCACAAGAACTGGCAAGACATGGAAGCAGAGCCAGGGTTTAACTGCACAGATGACCTAGAATTATGGTTTTGGTTTCAGAGACCATAACTCCAAATGTTTTGGTCATTCTTGTTTCTATTGGTCTCAATATGTTATAAGCATCATACATACCAAGTTTGATGAAGAAATTCCTTGTGGAAGTCATCTGATCACTGGGTAACTTCCTGAGCAAGTCGGAGCAAAATCAGGGCATCTGAGGCCCCCATCAATAGACCCAAAGTGGATTTTTCATAAAATTGAAGTTATATGGTCTTTATTTGATCATTGAAGTGTTTATAAGTTCACAAATTTGAAGAAAAGTGAGAAAAACCAAAAGTTGCCAAAAATGGAAATGACTTGTAATGTAAACTTTCCATTTTAGGAATGTTTTTCAACCTCCTCTTTCTTAACAAAAAATGCTTCAAATGAAAATTTTTTGGTCATGAAATTTGTAGATTGGATCATTCCCTTTTAAAAAAGTACAAGAACAAGATCTAATTCATTTTGGAACTCAAGTTATGGCTTTCCAAAGTTGGGAAAAATCACATAATTTCATGTTTCATGCCAAAGAGGCATTTTTGCAAAACCTCATGCCAAGCTATTTTGTGACTTCAAATTGACTTCTAATCATCATACAAACATAACACATTGCCTAAAACTCAGAATTGGCCCAAGAATTCCCAAATTTCGTGACATGCACATAAAGAAATCTCAAAAGGGCCAAAGGTTCACAAATTTGCAAAACCTCCCATAACCTTTCACAAACTTGCTGAATTGCCACAAATTGCATTCCATGGACATTCTTGAATATTGCTGCACCAGACACCCCTTTGTCCTTGGCATGAACCAGCCCATACCTCAAGGTACAACTTTGTTGACTTTTTTGCAAGAAGGCCATACCAATCAGCATATCCCACACCAACTCCACAGACCTATCACAGCTTGATATGTGGACAAAATGAAACTCAAAACACACAAGAACACAACCTGAAACCACAACATTGCCATAGTTCGCAAAAACTCTCCCTCTTGCATTTTCTATCGAATTTCACAACTCAGCCACTCAAACTTAAAACTTCTTCCACCATTCATCTCCAAATTCATCACTGAACATTTCCCACCCTTCACTTTGCCCTAAATGCCACCATACACAAAATGCGATTTTCCCCCCTTTGAACTGAACTTCACTGAACTTTAAAAAGAGGCTACATACACTTCAGCAAAGCATCAAAGAAGCTCAAGGGAGGTTAAAGGAAGTCATTTGCATCAAGAAGAAGCCCCAGGCAGCTCCATTGGCAAAGCTTCATCTCAGGTATCTTCTTGAAACTTTTTTCCAGAAATCTTTTCTTTAGTTATGAGATGGTAGAGCATGCTCCCCTGAATACACTGAGCTTTGTATTTTTGAAAATGGTTGAGAAATGAAGTTGTATGGTTGTTCTGAAATTGCTGCCATTTTTAAACTTTGATTCGAATCTGGATTTTGGATGAAAAGAAATGAAGTTTGAGGGTGGGGTTGATCTTAGGAAGGTGAGAGGAATCAATCTAGAGCTTTAGAGCTCTAGAAATGACCTAGGGAGTGTTTTGGGAAATTCTCAGGGGAGGTGTGGCCGGAGAAGATGACCGGAGGTCATTTCTGGCCACCTGAAAGTAATTAATTAGGTTAATTAGGGTTAGGGCACTTTTTAAACCTGGACCGTTAGATTAAGCTCTCCCGCGCGTGAATGTTGGGCTAGGATCATGTCAATAATTTTTAATCAGGTTTATTTAGTTAATTAAATAGGTTTAATGAATTTTGAATTTGGGTCGTTCAGATGTGCGCCCATTCAAACATTGTAAACCCAGATTTCATCCTGTCCACCCATTCAGCACACTTTTCATTTAATTTGTTTTTATTTCATTTTTTCTATTTTATCTTTCACGAATTTTTAAAAATAGTCAAAATAGTCAAAAAATTCTTAAAATTTTTATCAAACCTTTTATTAATTTTCAGAACCCAAAAATATTTTTATTTTTATTTTTTGCATTAAAAAATTATTTTTAAATCATTTAAATGTTATTTTTAATTAGTTAATTTATTTTAATTAATTAAAAATACATTTAAGTATTTCAAAATCACAAAAAACTTCAGAGATCATCTTTGAGCATTTAGAAGCATTTATAAACTCACCATACAAATTTATTTTTGGTTTTGATCATGCTTTGACATTTTTCATTGAATTAGGGTTCTTAAATTGTTCATTTTCTAACCCTAACTTCAAAAATTCATAACTTTTAAACCAAGTTGAGTTTGTGAATGATTCTTTTTGCATTGTTCTATGCATGTTTCCTAGTTTCTAAAAACATTTTTGTTTCATTTTTATCTTGCATTTTCAATTTGTTTGGCATTTTACCTTGAGGATCACCCTTAAAACCCTAAGAAACTTAGGAAATTCATAACTTCCTTTAGGTTTAGCTTCTGACCTCCCCCTTTGGATGGTAAACTAATATAGTTTTAGGGTTCCTTTGAGTGCATTTTCAATTTTTTATCTTATCATTTGCTTCTATTTTTGAGTTTTGCATCTCACATGTTCATATAACCCTAATCTTGCATCTTCATTTGCATTCATCTTGTATATGCTTGCATACATGAACTTGCCATGACATTTTGTGCATTCATATGACATATAAGAAATCTTAGGACACATTAGATTCATGTTTGATCATTACATCATCCATTTTCCATGTTATGCATTCATTTCATTTCATGTGCATTCATGAACTCTCGTGCTTCTTACATGCTTTTATTTTATTATGAATGGAAAAGGAAAAAAGAACGAATAAATCCTAATGATTATAAAAGCAAAAAGAGCTAAAAGAAACAGGCAAAGAACCGGGTAAGGGGATAGGTTACAAAATGGGAAGGTTTTACTAACCCAAAATGTCTTGGTACTCCACGGGAGCCCTTTGAAACATTTGCTGCTTTTGGTTTGAAAATGGTTTGTAAAATGTGAGTGGAGGGAAGAGAAAAGAATTATTTTTTAATATTTTTGTGTTTGGAAAGGTTTACCACCTCATGCCTACGTACCCACAAAGTGCAATGCGAGATCAAAACCCATAGTTCGTGGTACAAACAATGAAAAGGGTTGGTTATGATTAATTTTATTAAGTGGAGATAATTTGTCATTTTCAAGTGGATAGCCAAACAAATCTACCATGAGAATGAAGGCATGGACTCATACATCATTATGGGGAGGGCGCCAACTCGGATAAAATCAACGAGTATGCCACTAAACCCCCATGAATGATAAGATACTCAATTACATCAAACTACAACCATAGAGATTGAGAGACTTGCACCCGACTAAAGAATAATGACTCATAATCGACACTTTTTTAAAGAAAGCAAACAAAAGTGCACAAAGGCACAAAACAATTTGAATGAGTTTGGTTCTTTTTATTTTTTGAATTAAAGTCAAAATGATTAAATTCATTTATTTTTTTAAGAGAAAAGAAAAGTAAAATTCACTTGACAAAAGTCAAGGTTTTATTTATTAAAGAAGGTGATAATTTTAGAAAACAAGAATCCTTTAAAAAAAGAGAGAAGATTTTGAAAATTAAAGAAGGGGTGGAGATGAAGAGACTATCCTAGAAAAGAAAATAAAGAGATAAAGGAAGAAAAACCTAACCAAACTTGATAATATTTCCAATTATGAGCATAAGAGTTTCATCCTTATAAGCTAGCAAATGGCCAAATAAAGGCAAGTTCCAACTTCATGAAGGTCAAGGCAAAGGAAATGTGTCCTAAGAATCTAAGTCCAAATCTTCATTCCAAAGCCAAGGATAGTAACCAATAGTCCACAAATTAACGTCACAAGTTTTTTAGTAGTTTAATCCTTTATTTATGTTTTATGTCCAAATGGACAAATGGAAAATCACACAATCAAAATAAGAGCAAGAAACTTAAACATGATATGGATGAATAAAGCATAATAAAGCATAATAAAAAATAAATACAATTAAAGTGCAAGAATCTAAAATATTAGTATAGTAGTAATATAATAATATTTACATAATAATAATGGTATGGTGAACTTAATCAACCACAACCAAAAGTGTAACCAAAATCGAAAGGCAACCGGATCCGCTTAGTATCTTACACTATAGCGATTAATTAAGGCAAATAGAATCGAATTCAATGAGGTTTGAAAGAAGATTGGGAGATCTAAAGCAACTACGCATAAAACATTCATAAGTCTTAATTCTTAATGCAAAATAATCAAACACTTTGGGATTACGCGACCAACTAGAGGTCTGGTCCACGAAAGTGCAAGTATCCAATTGGATTTTTTATTCCGAATTCGGGACAAGTTTAGGTCTATGTTAAGCAATCGCCGAGTAATTTACGAAGTAATTACCCTACAAATGAGGCCGATCAACACCAATTAAGGTCAACAATTTTAGTGTTAATACATGTTAGAGAAATGAGATAATTGATCATTCTCCGAAAAATGCCACACTAAAAGAAAAAGTGGTAATGGTCTAATCTTAATCGAGATTTAACATTAATTTATCAAAGGCAACCTATCACGATTCCAAAGTATGGAGAATGATCCAAATGATCATTCACTCATAGATTTGAAATAATGAAGGTTAAGCTCTTTGAAAATCGACAATCCTCGAATCGGAGATTTCATCGACCGAAAGAAAAAGAAATAAGATGAAGAGAAATATGGATTAAAAAATTATAATCCATAAAAAACACAAAAAAAATTTCTAAAACTCTTTTCAAAAATTATTTTCCAAAATTCAGAAATCAATAGAAAAATTAGAGAACAAAACAATTTAAAAGTACAAAAAAAAATGGGGTTAAAGAAAATTAAAAAAAAAATGAAGAAGAAAGGAGGTGAGGAAGAGAAAATGTATGGTAGTAATAGTTATTGGACTTAAATTTGCCTCTTAAGCCCAAACTATCACACCAATTTTATATAAAACAATTAAAAAAACAAAAAGAAGAAAAATAACTTCTTCTTCTTCATCGTGACATTACAAGAACACCACCACTTTCATCAATTTTTGAGTTTTATTAAATCAGAGCGACGGCATTCGATCCACATATTGTTGCGATAGTGAGACGGAGAGGATTCCAAATATGTAATTAGAATTAACAGAGGATGCAAGAGTAGAGAGAAAGAGAGCTCCGAATAACCGACGAAAATTTTCAACTACCTTAAAAAATCAAAGCAAGACTCCTCTTCAACTTCTAATCTCTTCCTCTTGTTGTTTTATGAAGAATTCCCCTCTTAGAAACGATTTTTGATGAAGATTTGAAGATTTGGTTGAAGTTTGAAATTGAAGCTTTAATGGAGTTTTGGGGTGTTTTGGAATATTTGTGCAAAATTTTTGGAGGCTCTTCAAGCTTGAAAATTAATGAGAAGTGTGCTCTATTTATAGAATTGGAGGAGTGAAATTTGAATGAATTTTTGGTGCGTTTTAAATCATGAACAAAGTGTGATACATGCTGAATTATTTTGAGCTGCGTTTTAGTCATTGTCTCTTGCGTTTTGGGCATGTTCATTCGTGTGTGTACATTGGCTTGGGGAGCTGAAATTGGTTGTGCATCTTAGATGTCACATGTTCATGCTATAGAAGTGTGAAGTCATGCTTTTATTATTTCCATTATTTTTGCAAGAGAAAATGATATGGTTCTCACTCTCTTTTTCTTTTAATTATTTGATAAAACAATAAGAAGACATGGGCTTCAATTTTTATAATGGGCTTATGATATTTTCTAAATTTTTTGTGGTATGAGAAGAGAAAGATATAAGAATGGATAAAAATAATGGTATTATATATAAAAAAATGGATAATGGTTTTTTAATATGATAATTGAAATATTGGAATTACGAAAAAAAGAGAGGATAAAGCGTGAATTAAAAAAATGGATATTATGGAAATTAGATAAATGGTAATGTAAGATAAATTTTTTATTTTGGTGATTGAATTAAATGAAATGTGGACTAAAATAAAGGTGGTTAATAATTTTGGTGATTTAAAAAAATGGATATTGAGAAATGAGTTAAAATATGGAAATTGAAATGATGATGAATATTAAATTGGATATTTGGAAATGGAAAATAGAAATAAAGACAATGGTTAGAAATAGATGGATAGAAAATAATTTGATAATGGAAATATGGATGAGGTAAAAAATGGTAACTGGAAAAAAATGTATGAATCGAATAATGGATGAAGCGATGATTTTTTATTTTAAGCCCATAACCAAATTTTGAATTTCCACACACATGATGAATGAAACCAACCCCAAGCCACTGAAAAAATTGCCACTGAAACCACGACCATCAACCTTTAATTTTCTGAATCTTTTCAAATATATTTGGATTGATCCTTAGAAAATAAATCCACTGATGAATTGATGAACACCCAATTAAGATAATCTGGATCAAACTTTGCATGAATCGCAGCTCAATAAACCAGAGAATCTTCGCACACAACACAACTTGAACTTTAAAAATGCACAGCCTGAGAAATAACCATCAGCACAAATAATTTGCAGTTGAAACAATATCCTGATAGTTTGACCAAGAATAGGTCAAACTTTCATTTGAATCGAATCATAACTGAACAACCACATTTGAATTAAAATCATTGTCGGCCTCTGAAAACCCTGCAACTCCTGAAAGCACAAAGAAAAAGAAGAAGTGAACTAAAACATATTTTTGGATTTTGGTTAGTGATTAATAAACATAAACAAATATAAAGAAAATAAAAAACAATAGCAATGGTGATCCCCTGTGAGGCAGGAACCTACACCCGAGAAGAATCGAGAAACCAGTGCGATCTTGTTTGTATGCAAGATGCAGATGAAATGCGATGAAATCTTAGGGCAAAAATTAGGGTGCAACAGCTGCCCTTATTTAAGTTTCTTCAATCTGGAGATATGAAGATTGACATCTTCGTCTCTGCAAGATGGGAGAGACTTAAATACAGAAAACCCAATTTTTTTCCTAAGAGTCCATGATATGATATGCAAACCCAAGATCTCTGTGGGGGAGAAAACGACCACCAGAGGAAAGCAAAAAGCTTTGGGACACAGATGAAAAATCCCGCTGGGGAAAAATAACATACGACATGAGAGTTTTACCAGGAAAATAAATCACTGGATTGCTGGCTCAACTTGGGGAAAATATGATATAATCAAGGTAAAAGGTTCAACGAGGAAGAATAAATACTCTATCAGGGAATGTCAACCAAACCAAATATTCATGTCCAAAAATGGAGGAATATCGAGTTGGAAAAGAATCATCAACTACCAGTTTACTGGGTAGGAAAACAAGGGACTCAACTATCGATTTACTGGATAGGAGCAAAACAAAGAGGGATAAACTCCACTACCTTTTTACTGGGTAGAAAAATTCTCAGCTACCTGATTTACTGAGTAGGAGCATAAGCAAAGGGAAACAACTTCTATTACCTTTTTACTAGGTAAGAAGAAGGACTATCTACTACCAGATTTACTGGGTAGGAGTACAAGCAAAAGAGCTTGATTAGCTTATTAACATTACCCACTATCAAATAATTGATAGCTTAATTCCAAAGTAATATACTCAAGCTGGGGAAAATATTGCCTACTATCTAACAATGATAACTTAATTCCAAAGCAATAAAAATTCACCAAAAGAACCAAAGTTCAATCCAAGAACAAATTGGAGAGAAACGGTCAAACATGACTCATCCCGAGGAGGATATATCTCAACTGGGGAAATTCCATCCAGATAATAAATTGGGGAGGAAACTGAATCAAAATTATCCACGAGAAACAAACTCAGTGGGGAAATAGAAAAGATCAACACTTTCTGCTTAATGGTCGACACTCTAAACTTGAGAGGAAGACCACACACACACTCCGTGGGGAAAATCCACACCAAAGAGAAGGGAACAATGATAAATGCAAGAAAATGATGCTATGCTTATGCATATGAATATGCTGACAAAACAGACATAAAGATAAGCAACGGGTGACATAAACACCACAACAACCGAATACTTGGCTAATCCCAAGGCAACAATGCAGGGAATCATGCTGGAGATTCAACTTGACATCCTGCAGGGGAACATCAAAAGCCATTAACGGAATAAAATCCTACTACAAGGCTTAACTCATACTGAAAAAACATCTGCTAGGGATCCAATCCACAAAGCAATCTTCAAGAATCCATGAAGGATAACAATAGAAATTCCACTATGAGAGGATAACATGTTGGAGAAACACCAACACAAAATCTTCCACTCTTTGGGGAGAAGAGGGAAATGTCCCTGTTAAACATTGATGGCGGAAATTATCTTCACAAACTCTGTTTGGGGAAACAAGGTAAAGATCTACCAGTGGTGCGAATAAAGCATAGCCTACTGGAGTATCAAACATCAACTCTGCATAAGGATACCACCCTTCTGAGGAAAGGTAATAATCTGTCGGGATGGGGAAAAGCTTCCACTCCCGCTCCACTTGGGGAAAGAGTGCAAGAATTGTTGAACTTTGAAATACAATGATCATTATTCTCCCTATCAACTTTGAACTCCACTATGTCTGAAACTTCAGTCAAGGACGAGTGAATAAGAATCTTTGAAGGGCAATTCTTCTGAGGGATAGAATCTGAAATCCTCGGTTGTTACAAGTGATCTAGTATGTCGACGCAGTTACTTTCCATGATCCCTAAGTTTTTCCTAGATTGCCCTTTCGGTTTTTCAATCTATCGGGATAATTATTTCTGTTTATGTCTCTAATTTTTGCCTGGATCGCCCTTTCGGGTTTTCAATCCATCGAGACGCTCATTTTTTCCCAAGCCGCCCTTTCGAGTTTTCAACTTATCGAGCTGTTCTTTTATTTTTAGGCAAAGTATTTCTTGACTGCATCTGCATTCACAGGACGAGTGATCTCCTCACCATCCATAGTTGCAAGCATTAATGAACTGCCAGAGAAGGCTTTCTTGACAACTTTTGGGCCATCATAGTTAGGAGTTCACTTTCCCCGAGAATCTGTAATGAAAGACTGAATCTTTTTGAGCACGAGGTCGCCTTCTCTGAATACACGAGGTTTAACCTTCTTGTCAAAATCTTTCTTCATTCTTTGCTGGTACAACCGACCGTGAGACAAAGCTGTTATTCTTTTTTCCTCAATCAAATTCAATTGGTCAAATCTACTCTGACACCATTCAGCCATAGTCAACTTTGCTTCCATCAGAACTCTCATTGATAGGATCTCAACCTCGACGGGGAGCACTGCTTCTGTACCATAAACAAGTGAGAAAGGGGTTGCCCCTGTTGAAGTGCGGACAAATGTACGATACCCGTGCAAAGAAAAAGGGAGCATCTCATGCCAGTCCTTATATGTCGCAACCATCTTCTAAATGATCTTCTTAATGTTCTTATTCGCAGCTTCAACAGCCTCATTCCTCTTCGGTCTATAAGGAGAAGAATTATGTTGTTGAATCTTGAATTCTTCACAAAGCTTTTTCATCATATTATTATTCAAGTTCGAACCATTATCAGTAATGATTCTATTTGGAACACCATATCTGCAGATAATGTTATTCTTGATAAACCGAACCACAACTTGCTTGGTCACATTAGCATATGATGCCGCTTCCACCCACTTGGTGGCACATGAATCTTATCAACATACACTTGGCACTTATGGCACTTTTTCACATACTTGCAACAATCAGATTCCTATGTCAGCCAATAGTAACCTGCTTTCAACATCTTTTTAACCATTGCATGCCCATTAGCATGAGTACCAAAAGATCCTTCATGAATTTCTTTCATTAACATGTCTGCTTCGTGTCTATCCACGCATCTGAGCCAAACCATGTCAAAATTCCTCTTATAAAGCACATTTCCATTCAGGAAGAAATTTCCTGCCAATCTCCATAGAGTCCTCTTATCTTTATCGGATTCCCCAAGTGGGTATTCCTAACTCTGACGAAAACATTTAATATAATGTTACCAAGGCTTGTCATCATGGACCTCTTCAACTGCGAACACATGAGCTGGTCTTTCAAGCCGCATCACTCTGATCATGGGAATGTCATTCCATTGGTGCACCTTTATCATAGAAGCTATAGTTGCCAAAGCATCTGCCATCTGATTTTCATCACGAGGCACATAATGAAACTCAACTTTAGTGAAGAAAGTTGATATCCTCCTGGCATAATCTCTATAAGGGATCAAGTGGGATTGATGAGTTACCCACTTACCCTTGATCTAATTGATTACTAAGGCACAATCTCCATACACATCAAGATGCTTAAACCTCAGATCAATAACTTCCTCAAGACCCATAATACAGGCTTCATACTCAACTTCATTATTGGTACAAGGAAAAGTCAACCTTGCAGCAAAAGGAATATGTGAACCATGGGGAGTAATGATCATTGCCCCAATTCCTCTTCCACGTGCATTTACAACACCATCAAAAACTAAACCCCATCGAGATCCAGGCTCCAGCCCTTCCTCAATCAAAGGCTCATCACAATCTTTCATTTTCAAATACATCATATCCTCATTTGGGAAATCATGTACATGATTAACGGTCTACCTTCCACCGGAGGAGACAAGATAGGAGGTTCAAGCAGATATTCTTTGATACTTTCAAACGCCTTCTAACAATCATCTGTCTAGACACAACCTTGGTCTTTCCGAAGCAACTTGAAGATCGGAGCACATGTGGTAGTCATGTGAGAGATAAACCTCGAAATACAATTCAAACGACCCAAGAATCCTCTTACTTTCTTTTTAGTTCTTGGAGCATGCATTTCCCAAATAACTTTCACTTTATCAAGATCAACTTCAATGCCTCTTTGGATAATGTCGCTCCCAAAGATTTGCATCCCGGTGCAGACGCGAACGGTCGACGAAAGGAGAAATGAAGGTGAACTGAATAGAGTCGCCAACTAGACATTTTTATTCCGAAGGAAAGGTAATGCTGCATAAACCTGGAAAGAGATGGATAAGACGGTCGCGAACCAGAGAAACTGAGAAAGGGGGTTGGTTACAACCTGGGAAGGTATTAGCACCCAGATTGTCCGTCGTAATCGACGGGATCAAGGCTTGAAAGTTTGTGTTTAAAGGGGTAGGTGTATGTGCTATCTATGTGCAAAAGCTGGAAAAGAATGTACAAGTTTCAGTACAAAAGGGTGAATGCTCAGGAACTGAGGCTTAGAAAAAGAATGCTGAAAGAAGGGGAAGACACAGAGACTTTTGTTCGAAAACATTTAATTTATGCCTACGTATCCTCTCGTGCAATGAGGATGTCAGAACACCGTAGTTCGACTAAAAGAGACTGAAAGATTTGACTGTGAACTGCTTGCTTGCCTATGCTCAAGTGTATGACTCATCTGGCTCGAGTGCTAACTGTCTTGCATTAGACGGAAGAAGCAAGTTCTCGTTTATAGAATGAGTGTGATGAGAAAAGAATCCCGGAGGAGACGTTTATTGTTTGTTTTTGTGTTTTCAGTCTTGTTATTTTTTTTGATGTTTTGCATAAGTTAATGAGCTTATCCCTAAATCAAGGGCTTGTAAACTCATTATATCCTCCCTGATTAGGGATAATGAGAATACTTAAGTATGAGATAAGTATCTCAACTTAATTACCATGATGATGTAGGATTAAGATCATTAACCTACTTGTGATTATTTAGATGTTTTTTGGGATTTTGTTTAGTGTTAAGTAATGAGTTTAATCTCTAATCACAGACTAGTGAACTCATTACACCATCCTAATAGAAGGATAATAGATGAGAACACTTAAGCTGAGGAAGATACCTCAACTTAATCCATGGTTAGGGATTAAATTCATTATGTCACAAGCCTTTATTAAGTGGATTTTAATTAAGGGATGAGATTAAGAAATGAATTTTATGGTTTGTAAGACAACTTGAGGGGGACTTGTCCATTAAACACTAGGGTTAGTCCTTCTTAACCATAAGGAAGAATTAGAACCCTAATGTAAGTCCCAAGTTACAAGATAAAGTCTTGATGGTTGTTAAGATGGTTTGATTAAGAGGTTTAAACAAATTAAAGGTTTAACACTTAGGATTAAAGTTATACACTCCATCCTAAGAGAAGGATACAAGCATAACCCTAATTCCAAAGTCCTAAAACTTTAAGAGTTTAGTCTCTGATTATTGAGATGAGAAGAGAGACTTAAGGAGACTCAAAGGTAAAAATCTAAGGGGGACTAATCACAACCCTAATTATTATCATGCTTGGATGTTCCTATGGTTTGTAAGGCTTAAGAAAGATCTTCAAGGAAGCCACCAATGGAAGAAGCAGATGAAAGGAGGAGGAAGCATAAGAATAAGTTACTTACATCATTGAAGAAGATAAGTGTCTTAAGGAAAGAAAGTGAGAGAGATGGGACACAAGTGAACAAGTTCACTTAAAAGATAAGCAAGAATGCAAATGTAAGAGATAAGAAGAAGTGAGAGGTGGAGGCAAATCCACCTCCCAAAATAACTTACCAAACCTGAAAGTGTTAGCATGAATGTATAAAGTAAAAGGCATGAAGAAATGAATTGAAATGAGATGAAGTGACCACAGTCAGAAGTGTTTATGCAATGTTAATGTCATGTAAGATTATGCAAAGTCATACAAAATGCATATGTGTGATCATATAAAGATGAGATGCAAAGGAATCATGCTTTGGAAAATGAAAATACATGAAAGTTTATGAAATGAAATGAATGCATAACATGGCAAATGGATGAAGAAATGATCAATCATGGTTCTAACATGTCCTAAGATGTCTAAGATGACATATGAATGCAATAAGTGTCATGGCAAGTTCATGTAATGATGCATATGCAAGGTGAATGCAAATGAACATGAAAAATTAGGGTTATATGGACATATGAGATGCAAATGGATAAAACAAAAGCATATGACATGATAAAAAATTGCAATTAAGCTCAAACAAGCCCTAATCCCATATTAGGTCACACCCCAAAGGAGAAGGTCAGAAGCCTAACCAATCAAAATTTATGATTTTCCAAAGTTTTCTAGGATTTTTGGGTGGTTCAGAGAGAAAAATGCAAATCAATTTGAAAATGTAAGATAAATTTATGAGGAAAAAGACCTATAAACTACATGCAATATATAACACAATGCAAAATTAATCAACTTGATCTCTTCTTTGTTAGGCATAAATGATTTTTTAAAGTTAGGGTTCAAAAATATGATTTTTATGACCCTTAATTCAAAGAAAATTGGCAAACTGTCATCAAACCTAAAAAGAAATTTGTGTGAAGAGTTTGAAAATGTTTCTAAATGCATTGGAATGATTCATGATATTTTTGGTGAATTTTAGAAACCTAAATGTATTTTTAATTAATTAAAATACTTTAATTAATTAAAAATAGCATTTAAATATTTTAAAAATACCTTTTTAATGCAAAAAATAAAATAAAAATCATTTTTGGAATGAGAAAAATATTTAAAGTCAGAATGCAAAGTTTCATATTTTTTGAATGCTTTTTGATATTTTAAAATAAATATGCAAAAGAAATGAAAATAAAATGAATAAAAATGACAAGTATGCGTATCCAAGGGCTGAGATTCAAATTCAGGGGGAAGGGGTTGACTATGCGCGTTAATAAAGGGCCAGGATCTAATCTGAGATGATTTAATTAATTAATCCCAATTAATCTAAATAATCAGATTTAAATTTTAATGAAGCAATCTGAGCCACACATTCATGCGCTAAACCACATCCAAGGGTCAAAATTCAAACTGGGCAACTAAACCCTAATTAGGGTTCTAATCATTTTCAGGTGACCGGAGCTAGCTCCGGTCATCTTCTCCGGCAAGCCAAACAACCCAACTTCTTCCCTAGGCTATGAAACTTCACCAAAATCTCCAGAAATGATCTATGAACATCACTAAATAAGAATCCAACATCAAAAATCATTTATTTTCAGAAACCAGCATGAATCGAAGTAAACTTCTTTTAGGTCAAAAATTCCAGTGATACGATTCATGCTCATTTCTTCACCATTTTCAAAAACAACAAGTGCAGTGTGATCAAGGGAGCATGGGGAACATTTCTATAACATAAAATAAAGCTTCTGGAAAAAAATTTGAGATGGCTACCTGAGCTGAAGCTTTCCCTCCCTGAGCTTTCTGGCCTCTTTCTTTGTTCAGTTCCTCTGCACCAAGAACCGTGTTTTGGTTTGGCTGTGTTTTAGGCTATGATGATGGGTGCTTTGTGATCCTTAGGACATGTGGAGATGATTGGTGAAAAAAAGATTGAAGTTTCAGTGGTTGTGTGATGAGTTTCGAATAGAGGAAGTTTTTGATGAATTTTATGAAATCTGAGTTCTTGGATGATTCAGGCTCTTGTGTGTTATGAAATGGCTTGCATATTGTTTGATTAAGCCAATGGGATTGCTCAGATAGTTGTTGTGGCACACGCTGATTGGTATGGGGTGTTTTGCAAAAAAGTCAAGATTTGTGTACTTGAGGTATGGGCCATGGAAGGTCTGGTTTCTTGGGGTGTCTGGCCTCAGCAAGATTCATGGAGAGCCATAGAATCAAGATTATGCAGCTGGCACAAGTGGATGAGAGGATCCAATGCATTTTGTAATTTTTGTGAGTTTTGGCCCTTTTGTGATTTCTTGAAGTTCAAGTCAAGAAAACCCTAGGTTTGATGCACAATTCTGATGTTTAGAAGTTCATTTGACATATTGTGAAGTGTTTGTGTACATTAGAAGTCATTAGAATGCTTGAACATGCCAAAATGCAAAATCCCTCTTTGACATGAAACTTGAAATTATAGGATTTTTGCCAACTTTGAAAGGCCATATCTTGAGTTCTAGGATGAATCAAGACATATTCTTGTACTTTTTGAAAAGGGAAAGACCTAATCTACAACTTTCATGACCAAGAATGTTTGTTTGAAGCATTTTTTGTTATGAAAGAGGAGGTTGAAAAACTTTCCCAAAATGGAAAGTTTGCATTTCAAGTCATTTCCAAAAATGGCAAGTTTGCAATTGGCTCAAAATTCTTAAGTCTTGTGAACTTCCAACCACTTATAAGATCAAATACAGATCATAGGACTTCAATTTGATGAAAATACCCCTTTGGTTCCATTGTTGGGGGCCTCAGATGCCCTGATTTTGACTTAACTTGCTCAAGAAGTTACCCAGTGAACAAATGAATTCCACAATGAGTTTCTTCATCAAACTTGGTACACATGATCCTTTTGAAATATTAAGAACATTAGAAACAAGAATGGCCCAAAAATTTGGAGTTAAGGCCTCTGAAACCAAAACCCTAATTTTGATCATCTGTGAAGTGAAACCCTAGCTCTGATTCCATGCCTTTGTTAGTTCTTCTGATTTCTTGACTTCCATGAACCTTGAGGAGCATATTATGATGATAGAACACACATGGACCCTCTTGGAAAGCTTTGAGGCCTTTGGGATGGCTCAGATGGAATCTTGGATTGCTCAGATCACAAACCATAGATACAGATGAACTTGAACTATGCAGATGAAACAAATATGCAATATGAGGGGGTATGCTTATGATTATACAAAAATGAAAGATAACAAGCCATGGTGTGATAAAGAGTGAGGGAAAATTTGGGATGTTTACAACTGCCCCTATTCAAGCATGAGTTAGCTGTGTAGGATGTAAGCGCCTGGCTTAACAGTCAAACAAGATAACTTGTGGTTGAATACCAAAGACAATCCAAAATTGCACTCGCTGGATAGAAGAAGAAAAGGGATATAAATTGTAAAAGGTAGTATAGTATGATTATTAAATGAAGGAGATGGAGGACGACCATCGAGCAGAGGACGACTGCTAGGGATAAAATAGTAAGTAAAGCAATGACGGGGACGGCCGACAAGCTGGGGAAATAAAGAGACCATGACAGGGACGGACATCAGGTAAAGAAACAAGATTCTCTATGGATTAAAGTAAAGGCAATGATGGGGATGGCCATTAGGTTTGCAAAGTAAAGTAAACAACGATGGGGACGACCATCGGTTTAAAGAATAAATGAAATAATGATGAAGGATGGTCATCAAAGGTGAAGGACGATCACCTAGCAGGGGACGACTGCTCTTTATCACGACATAGGACGAATGTCGGATAGAAAAGGTCGAAGATGGGGACGGCCATCGGATAAGCATGATGAAGGACGATCATCAAGAGGTGAAGGACGATCACCTAGCAGGGTACAACTGCTCTTTATCACGACATAGGACGAATGCCGGATAAAATAAGGTTCCACTAATGGGGACTCTGTTGGGGAAAGGATGAGGGACGGTCATCCAAAGGTGAAGGAAGATCACCTGGCAGGGTACGTCTGCCGAAAAAATCACGACATATGACGAATGTCGGATAGAAGAAAGTTGCTTTGTTTGTGACTTGCTGAGGATTGGTAAACACGGACGAGTGCTTACGCTTAAGAATAAAAGGTATAAGTGTTTGACGCTGTGTATAGATTAAAGATATGGACGAGCATCCTTAGGACCACGATACGGACGAGTATCGGTAGAAACAAACGCTGACGCGCGTTCAAAGATGATGATACGGACGAGTACCAACTGGTTAACAAAGAACACAGACGAGTGTTGAATCTGTTGAGGAGTGATATAAGCAGGATACAGACGAGTATCAAAGACTTCTGTATAACTATAAGTGATTATAGATTTGTTGGTGAAGTATGAGCAAGACACGGACGAGTGTTGACTTGCTGGGGAATGTATGACGGACGAGCTGTCAGATATGTACTATATAAACAGGCATTTGTTTTGAGAATGTAAAGGATATGCTTTGGCTTTCTGTGGGGATAGGATGACACAGACGGGTGTCGAAAAGAGTGTGTTATAAACAAGTATCTGTTTGTAGAAAGTGTTCGGGCGACCTTGCTGGGGAAGGATGACACGGACGAGTGTCAAAAAGAGTGTGCATAAGTATCTATATTTGAGAGTGCAGACGGGGCGCTTTGGCTTTTATTTGCAGGGGATGTGTTTCTGTATATTGCTGATGAAATACTGATAGTAATTGCAGGTGACTGGCTCGAACCTGGCTTGTGATCATGCAAATGTTTGATTTTTGCCGTAATGCTCCGTATTAGACGGAATGCTACGCTTTGTGTGGGAAAAATGACACGAATGCTATGATTTATGAAAAAGAGAAATTGATCTGAGATTCAGATCCTGATAAAGATCTCTGGCCGATCTGCCTAGAGGAATAACCTAGCTGGGGAAGAGATCATTGGTAGATCTGTCAGGAAGGAGAACTCAACTGGGGAGAAGGAAGCTTCAGCAACTCCGCTGGGAAAGTATGCATGCATTGTTATCCTGGGGAGAGAATGGAGACTTTGTGGGGAGACCGTTCCCATTAACTTTGTTGAGGATGAGATATATGGCATTCTGGTGGGGAATAGGAAGTTTCTTGCCTATCTTGTTGTGTCACAGTTGTCAGGTACTGCTTGGGGAAGTGATAAACTTCTGGGAAGCAGCATATTGGAGATGCAATGCTTGGTGTGCCCCATGCTGGGTATTGAATACCTGCAACCTGTTAAGACAAAAGAAACGCACAAGTATCCCGAGGTATCCCTTACCGGATTCCCTCATAGGAGTTAGATTTTCCTGAAAGTAATACATTTCCTGCAAATATTTATTAAAAATGGCCCATTTGCCTTGTGCGGGTATTGAATCATGAATATTGGACATTTTGCAAGCGAAACAAAAATGTACAATATGAGGTGTGACTGAAAATTCTGATTTTATTAATCTGGGTGCCCTGAATTGGAAAATACAATCAAAGAAACAAATCCCCCGAAATAAGGGGGTTGCTATAAATTGAGAAAATAAAAGCGTTGGCAATGTTGATGACGACGTTCCAGTGTACTTCCTTTGCTATGACCTTTATGACCTTGACGTTCTTCTCATCTTGCTTTCTGAAGAAGGCTGATTCTGACCAATGCTTTGTCCTTTCGAAGCTTTCCATGTTATGAGTGATACAGATGAATTTAGAATGCAGATGTTCGCTTATTCCTTGATTTTGCATGGATCGCCCTTTCGGGTTTTCAATCCACTGGGATACCCATTTTTGCCTGAGCTGTCTGATGCGACTTTTCAACTCAGCGGGTGTACATTTATTTTCCAACTTTCCCTTATTTTTTCCCGAGTCTTTTATTTTGTTTTTGACTTGCCGGGATGCCCTATTTTTGCCTGGACTTACATTCTGTTTTTATGTCCAGCGGGTCATTTTATACGAAGTATTTTTTAACTACATCTGAATTCACAGGGGATAAGAAATCTTCACCATCCATAGTAGTGAGCATCAGTGCTCCACCAGAGAAACCCTTCTTTACTATGAATGGACCATCGTAATTTGGAGTCCACTTTCCCCTGTGGTCTGTATGAGGAGGAAGAAGTCTTTTTTAGCACAAGATCTCCCACTTGGTATTCCCGAAGCCTGACTTTCTGATCGAAGGCTTTCTTCATCCTTTTCTGATATAACTGCCCATGACAGATTGCAGCTAATCTCTTTTCTTCGATCAGATTCAATTGATTGTACCGAGACCGGACCCATTTTGCTTCGTCCAGCTTTACATCCATCATTACCAGTAAGGAGGGTAGCTCAACTTCAACAGGTAGGACAACTTCCATACCGTACACCAGCTGATAAGGTGTTGCCCTAGTAGACGTTCTGATTGAGGTTCGATACCCATGCAAGGAAAATGGTAGCATTTCATGCCAGTCTTTGTAAGTATCCCACATCTTCTTGATGTTTTCGTTAGCTGCCTCAACAGCGCCATTCATCTGTGGCCTGTAAGGAGAAGAGTTGTGATGTTGGATTTTGAAGTCCCGACACAGTTCTGCCATTATTTTGTAGTTCAAATTGGAACCATTATCGGTAATGATTCGCTCGGGTACTCCATATCGACAGATGATGTCTTTTTTCAGGAATCTGGCTACCACTTGTCTGGTGACGTTTGCATATGAAGCTGCTTCAACCCACTTGATGAAGTAATCAATGGATACCAGGATGAATCTGTGGCCATTTGAAGCAGTCGGTTTGATCTTTCTAATCATGTCAATGCCCCACATGGCAAAGGGCCAAGGTGAAGACATCACATTTAAAGGGTTCGGAGGCACATGCACTTTATCTGCATAGATCTGGCACTTGTGGCATGTTCTGGCATAAGCACAATAGTCTGCATCCATTGTGATCCAGTAGTAACCTGATCTCAACAATTTCTTAGCCATTGCATGTCCTCCAGCATGGGTACCGAAAGATCGTTCATGCAACTCGTGCATCAGCAAGTTTTCTTCTTTCTTGTCAACACATATGAGTAGAACCATGTCAAAGTTTCGCTTGTATAATGAACCAACAACATTAAGGAAGAAACTACCGGCCAGCCTTCTTAATGTCTTCTTATCATTGGATGATGCCCTAGGTGGGTATGTTTGATCCTCTAGGAAGCATTTGCTGTCATGGAACCAAGGCTTGTCATCTTTAGCAATGTCCACAGAGAATACATATGCAGGTCGGTCTAGTTTGGATACCGAAATCCAAGGCACATAATTTGTCGTTTGAACCTTGATCATGGAGGAAATGGTAGCTAAAGCATCTGCGAACTGATTTTTGTCTCGAGGGATGAACTCAAGTTTGACTGTTGTGAATAAAGTCAATAATCTCCTCGTGTAGTCATGGTATGGAATCAGATGCTCTTGGTGAGTGTACCATTTGCCGTTGGTCTGATTAATTACTAAAGCTGAATCTCCGAATACATTCAATGTCTTGATCCGGAGGTCGATGGCTTCCTCAAGACCCATGATACATGCTTCATATTCAGCTTCATTGTTAGTGCAGGCAAATGTGAGTTTCGCTGAGAAAGGCATATGAACTCCTTTAGGTGTAATGAGCACTGCACCAACTCCACGACCATTCATATTGAAAGCCCCGTCAAACATCATTGTCCATTCTTCCTCTGGATCAGGACCTTCAGTGTGAACTGGCTCTTCATGATCTTTTGCTTTTAAGTACATGATGTCTTCATCGGGGAAGTCAAATCTCATGGGCTGATAATCATCAATGGGTTTCTCATCCAGATAGTCAGACAATACACTGCACTTGATGGCCTTTTGAGATGTGTATTGAATGTCATATTCTGTCAGAATCATTTGCCATCTGGCAACCCTTCCGGTAAGTGCTGGCTTCTCAAATATGTACTTGAAGGGGTCCATTTTTGAGATCAATAAGGTAGTGTGTGTCAACATATACTTCCTTAGTCGACGAGCAGCCCACGCTAAAGCACGACAAGTTTTCTTGAGCAGTGAATAACGGGCTTCACAGTCGGTAAACTTTTTTCTTAGGTAGTATATTGCATACTCTTTTCGACCAGACTCATCATGCTGGCCCAACACACACCCCATTGATCCTTCTAATATTGTCAGGTACATTATCAGAGGTCTTCCTTCAATTGGATGCATGAGAATTGGAGGTCTTCCTTTTGTTAACAATTTGAACAGGGACTCACAGGTTGCAGTGAGATGAGATATGAACCTTGATATGTAGTTCAATCTACCTAAGAACCCCCGAACTTCTTTTTCAGTCCTAGGTGCAGGCATCTCCTGAATGGCCTTGACTTTGTCGGGATCAACCTCAATTCCCTTTTCACTTACGATAAATCCCAGCAACTTACCAGAACGTACCCCGAATGTGCATTTGTTTGGGTTTAGCTTCAATTGATACTTTCTCAGACGCTTGAACAACTTCAGCAGATTTACCAGATGGTCTTCTTCAGTAAGGGACTTGGCAATCATGTCATCCACGTAGCATTCAATTTCCTTATGGATCATATCGTGGAATAATGTTACCATAGCCCGTTGATAAGTTGCACCGACATTTTTCAGTCCAAACGACATTACCTTGTAACAAAAAGTGCCCCAAGGTGTGATGAAGGTTGTTTTCTCCATGTCTTCGGGTGACATCTTGATCTGATTATACCCAGAAAATCCATCCTTGAAAGAAAATACCGAGAATTGAGCTGTGTTATCGACCAATATATCAATGTGAGGTAATGGGAAATCATCCTTCGGGCTAGCTCTGTTCAGGTCCCGGTAATCCACACACGTACGCACCTTGCCATCCTTCTTAGGCACTGGTACAATGTTAGCGACCTACGGCGGGTAACTAGTTACAGCAAGGAAACCGGCGTCCCACTGTTTTTTTACTTCTTCCTTAATCTTCATGGCCATATCTGGGCGAGTACGGCGTAACTTTTGCTTCACTGGAGGGCAATCTTCTTTTAATGGCAGCTTGTGCATAATAATATTCGTATCTAGACCTGGCATGTCTTGATAGGACCAAGCGAAGACGTCGACGTATTCCCAAAGCATGTCAATAAGTTGTTCTTTTACTGAAGCTTGCAGACCGGCCCCAATCTTCACTTCTTTCAAATCCTCTTCGGTACCAAAATTAATAGTTTCAACCTCCTCCTGATGAGGAGTAATCACTTTCTCTTATTGCCTCAACAACCTGGCTAACTCTTCAGGCAACTCATAGTCTTCTTCAACCCCTTCATCAGCTTGATTAATTGGATTGTCGAATTCATACAAGGTCATAGCAGTGTTGTTGTCGGTGCAATCTGGAGGATAATCTCTGCAAGGGTTGAGATTTGTTCGTTTTATTGATCAATTTTAATCTTGTTCAGAAAAATGAAGTTATTTATTTTGAAAACATTGTCATTTTATTGTTTTGTACAAAAGTAAAAAATGAAAAGACAGTGAGCAAAAAAGAGAATTGTTTGCAAAAGATGTCCGATATTCATTGATATTCCATTTGCACAAAATTACAAATATGGCCCTATTACAAAATGAGTCCTGACACCTTGGGCAAGATGCAGGACTTGATGCATGCTGAAAAAAGCAGGAAATAATAATTACTTTGCAGGAGTAACCCTTATAATTTCCTGGGAAGACCAATTAAGGACTTGGTGACCCGGGATCCTTGGACGTATCCAGCTCTCCAGGTTGAGGTCGCTTTCCGCCTTGTCTTCCACATTATTGACAGCATCTGAGGTGAGCATCCCCCCACTGATGAACTTGGGCTCTTTAGAAGCCTCTGCTTGATCTTGTCGGAATGGTTTGTAACCCAAACCGAATCTGTCCTCCTTCTTTTCCACTGGTAGCAGCTTGCCCCAGCCTTGGGCATTTCCATCTTCAACAACCTTCCGGGCTTGCTGATAGGAGACAATTGAAGTACCCATCTTATCCTCCAGGGATGCAGCAAATAATTCAGTCATCGCCTCATTGACGTTTAGTTCTTCGAACCCTTGGCTCATATTTTCATGGATTTCACCATCCATCTCAATGTATTTGTATGTAGCCATATGGCTAACAAAGATATCCTCTTCACCACAAATGGTGATAATCTGTCCTTCCCACTCATATTTTAATTTCTGGTGAAGGGTCGACGTAACTGCGCCAGCGGCGTGAATCCATGGTCGACCCAACAAATAGATGTAGGCCGGCTGAATGTCCATCACATAGAAAGTAGTCTGAAAGACCTGCGGACCGATTATCACATGCAGCTCCACTTCTCCAAGAACAGACCTCTTGGAGCCATCAAAATCCCTAACCACCAGATTGCTTGGTCGGAAAGCTATTCCATCATATACGAGCTCGACAAAAGCCTTCTTTGGCAAGACATTCAGTGAAGACCCAGTGTCACCAAGAATATGAGAGAGCACATCCCCTTTACACTCCAAAGTGATGTGTAAAGCTTTGTTGTGGTGACGTCCTTCCGTTGTTAAGTCAACATTGGTGAAACCTAGCCCATGGCTAGTATTAACATTAGACACCACTGTCTCAATCTGATACATTATGATCTCTTTCGGCACGTAGGCAACGTGCAAGACTTTAAGTAATGCATCCCGATGGGCTTCGGAACACAACAGCAGGGATAAGATGGAGATCTTGGAAGGAGTCTGGTGGAGCTGATCCACAACTTTGTAGTCACTTCTTTTAATTATCCTCATAAATTCATCCACATCCTGATCAAAGGATGATTTATGGGTCTCTTTTGGTACAGGTTCTTCAGGTGCCACACTTTTTCCTTTGGCTTTGGCAGCAGCCTCTGCCTCAGTATTAGTTCTTGGAGCTTGTGACGCGAAGAGGCGACCGCTTCGGGTGAAGCCTCCACCTCCCCCGACATTATCCACTTGTGGTGTAAGAACCGAAGAATCAAGAAGGACTCTTTCTCTGTTGTAATAAAGGTTTGAACCATAGTGCCATGGTACAAGTCTTTATCATATGGAATAGGCCCTGGCACCGTGATGGTGACTGGGCTGACTGCAGCAGATGTGGGAACCGTTATTGTTTGTGGATCATAAAAGATGGTGACAGGACTTCTGGTGGATGTTGGTGGTGATTGATTGAAGCTTGGTTGTTGCTGAAATTGTTGTTGAGATTGTTGTTGATAATTGTTGGAAACAGGGACCGTTGCAGGGTCATAATAGATGGTGACTGTGGAGACATCGTTGTTGGTGGTTGATGTAGTTGTAGAAGTGGATGCAATTGAACTGTTGTTTGTTGAAGTGATGGAAGAGGTGGTTGCTGATTTTGTAGATGAGTCTATAGGAACAATTGTCTTTGCAGTTGTAGGAGAAATACTTGTTGTTAAAAAAGGAGTTGTTGGTGTTGTAGAAGCGGTTGTGGTTATTTGCAGAATACCTGCTTTGATCAGGCCATTGATGCCATTCCTCAAGCTTGCACACCCGTTCACGGAAACCTTGCAAGATTCACAACAAGCCTCACAAGCTGGAAACACTTGGCATTTCAAAAGCTGAGCTTTAACCTCTGCCAGAGGTGTCTGAATACTTGCAGTATCTTCAATTAAAATCATGGGTGAGCCCTCCTCTATTGCATTTATCCTTGGCCCACCATGGTTGGGCATAGGATTGTTCGTGACATTAGGAGGTGGTGCAAAATTTAGGGCTTTTGAATCTACCAGATCTTGGACCTTCATGTGCAGAGCCCTGCACTTTTCTGTGGAGTGACCAAGTGCATTAGAATGAAAAGTACACCTGGCGTTGACGTCGTAATTTCTCGGATGGTTCTGAGGATCTGGTGGAGCCAATGTCCTTAACTCGACAAGATTAAGCTTTAGGAGTTGTGGCAACAATGTGGCATATGGCATTGGTATAGGGTCAATCACCCTGTTGATCTGAGATGGCCGCTGCTGAAAAGGGCGTTGTTGTTGGTTGTTGTTATTGTTGTTGTAGGATCTTTATTGAGGAAACTGTGGCTGTTGAGGAAAGTGTTGTGGTTGTTGAGTATATTGAGGAGGTGGAGTAGGAATAGTGATGGCGGCAACTGATCTTGGCAGATATTGGGGTCTTCCTCTTCCCATATGTACAAAATTTGTTTCACCGGATCTGTGGGGCCCGGCAAATGGCTTCCTTGCACTGCTTGAGCTGGCGCCGTTGTCAGAAATCTTTCCCATTTTCAATAAGCTCTCAAGAAAGTGTATGACTTTGGCAAGTGTCTTAACAGCCAATAGTAGAAGAGGGGTGCACAGCATCTGACCAATCTTCCCCTCTGCTTCTCATTCCTTTGATGCACTGAGTAGTAAAAGTCTCCAAGCAAGGTAGGGACTGGATTCCTCAATAGGAAGAGGTGGATAGCACTCTTGCTTAAAAACGTAGGCTCGTCTGCAAACAAGATGACTCCATATATACTGAGGGCCAGGAGAGCACAAACAGTGTCCCACTTCCCTTCTGTAGCATGCAGGGTGGCCTGAGTAACCAAGAAGTCCAAATGAAGGCCTGGAATTCCAACCTTAGCGTTCATGCTCTAGTCAATGAGGGTGGACTCCAAGTGCAAAGCCTTAGCTATATCTTCATTCTTGGGAGCAACCATCTCAGGGTTGAAAGGAATCCCTCTCCTGATAGGGACACCTAACAACATGGAAAATTCCTCTAGCAAAGGGCCCAGCTAGAAATCTGGGAAAGTGAAACATCTGAGAGGAGGGTCATAGAACTGGAGACAGATGTGGATCATGCTCTTCTGGGATGCATCCAGATCCATGATCATGTCCATAATGCCAGCATAATGTTCCTTGAATAAAGGGACATGATCAGGAGTGATGAGTGCCTGCATCTGCCTGATGCCTGTCAGAGTGGGCTCAAAGAAATGATAGGTGATGTTTCTCTTCCTGGATGTGTCCATGCTGACAATGGATGCTGGTGAAGAAGAATGAGGACAATTACTGATAAAGGCAACAGAAGAAGATGCTGAAGAAGAGTCTCTGATGAAGACAACTGATAAAGATGTTGATGCAGATAGCTGAAGGAATTTGAGCAGTAGAATAGGTCAAAACCAAACCAAAGATAAGATGTGGATACCCTGTAAAACAAATAGACAAATGTTAAATGATGCAAAATGATGTATGTAGAATGATATGCAAAGGGTTTGTGATCAAGTGTTGGATCTATTATCTGCCTTGATAGGGTCCATGTGTGTTCATAATTCTGGATGGAGGCTTAGAAAACCAGTAACCAGGTAGGGGACTCAAATAAAGAGTCACAAGTCCAGGGTTTCACAAGAACAGTCCAAAATGATACAACCTTAAAACAATATTAGTAACAAGGGTATGATGAGGCCAAGGGTTCCTGCAAACCTGTAAACATCCTAACCCCCTCACATGTATTGTTCTAGAACAAGGATCCTCAGACTTGGATCAGTTATGAGGAGTGTAAACACTTCTAACCCGGAGGTACAGTGTTTACAATAATCATAAAGTTTCCTCCTCTAATTCACCTCAGACGCTGAAGGCCATAAAAGGTCATCCGGACTTAGCAGGCTTCCTAGATAGCTTTAGTATTATAGGAAACCCATAGCACAAAGTTCTCAAGAAGAAACCAATGTCTGAACTGTGTTTCATATTTCCGCACCAGACCGAAATGGAATGGGAAAGAATATGAAGCCACTATATCCTATGTGTCACTCAGGCTCCCGGTATGGAACCTTACTCACTCAATAACCCTCCCACCAAAGGAAACAACAGATCCAACACAGATGATATGATGATAACAGTATGAAATGCATATAAACAGTAAATGAAAACAATAAATAAAGTTGTACAGAAAGAAATAAATAAAGCAATAAACAACAAGCACAAGTAGCACATAACACCCCCATAAACACAAATCAAACAAGCGCTAGGAGAAACCCAAAAAAAGAACCAGAAGCCCTGGTTGCAACATAAGTGTCCCCAACAGAGTCGCCAAGTTGTCGCTCCCAAAGATTTGCATCCCTGTGCAGACGCGAATGGTCGGAGAAAAGAGAAATTATGGTGAACTGAATAGAGTCGCCAGCTAGGCATTTTTATCCCGAAGGAAAGGTAATGTTGCATGAACCTGGAAAGAGATGGATAAGACGGTCGCGAACCAGAGAAACTGAGAAAGGGAGTTGGTTACAACCTGGGAAGGTATTAGCACCCAGATTGTCCGTCGTACTCGACGGGATTCACGCTTGAAAGTTTGTGTTTAAAGGGGTATGTGTATGCGCTATCTGTGTGCAAAAGCTGGAAAAGAATGTACAAGTGTCAGTGCAAAAAGGTGAATGCTCAGGAACTGAGGCTTAGAAAAAGAATGCTTAAAGAAGAGGAAGACACAGAGACTTTTGTTTGATAACATTTAAGTTATGCCTACGTATCCTCTCATGAAATGGAGGAAGTCAGAACACCGTAGTTCGACTCAAAGAGACTGAAAGATTTGAGTGTGGACTACTTGCTTGCCTATGTTCAAGTGTATGACTCGTCTGGCTCGAGTGCTAACTGTCTTGCATTAGACGGAAGAAGCAAGTTCTCGTTTATAGAATGAGTGTGATGAGAAAAGAATCCCGGAGGAGACGTTTATTGTTTGTTTTTGTGTTTTCAGTCTTGTTATTGTTTTTGAAGTTTTGCATAAGTTAATGAGCTTAATCCTAAATCAAGGGCTTGTAAGCTCATTATATCCTCCCTGATTAGGGATAATGAGAATACTTAAGTATGAGATAAGTATCTCAACTTAATTACCATGATGATGTATGATTAAGATCATTAACCTACTTGTGATTATTTAGATGTTTTTTGGGATTTTGTTTAGTGTTAAGCAATGAGTTTAATCTCTAATCACAGACTAGTGAACTCATTACACCATCCTAATAGAAGGATAATAGATGAGAACACTTAAGCTGAGGAAGATACCTCAACTTAATCCATGGTTAGGGATTAAATTCATTATGTAACAAGCCTTTATTAAGTGGATTTTAATTAAGGGATGAGATTAAGAAATTAATTTTATAGTTTGTAAGACAACTTGAGGGGGACTTGTCCATTAAACACTAGGGTTAGTCCTTCTTAACCATAAGGAAGAATTAGAACCCTAATGTAAGGCCCAAGTTACAAGATAAAGTCTTGATGGTTGTTAAGATGGTTTGATTAAGAGGTTTAAACAAATTAAAGGTTTAACACTTAGGATTAAAGTTATACACTCCATCCTAAGAGAAGGATACAGACATAACCCTAATTCCAAAGTCCTAAAACTTTAAGAGTTTAGTCTCTGATTATTGAGATGAGAAGAGAGACTTAAGGAGACTCAAAGCTAAAAAGCTAAGGGGGACTAATCACAACCCTAATTATTATCATGCTTGGATGTTCCTATGGTTTGTAAGACTAAAGAAAGATCTTCAAGGAAACCACCAATGGAAGAAGCAGATGAAAGGAGGAGGAAGCAGAAGAATAAGTTACTTACTTCATTGAAGAAGATAAGTATCTTAAGGAAAGAAAGTGAGAGAGATGGGACACAAGTGAACAAGTTAACTTAAAAGACAAGCAAGAATGCAAATGTAAGAGATAAGAAGAAGTGAGAGGTGGAGGAAAATCCACCTCCCAAAATAACTTACCAAACCTGAAAGTGTTAGCATGAATGTATAAAGTAAAAGGCATGAAGAAATGAATTGAAATGAGATGAAGTGACCAAAGTCAGAAGTGTTTATCAATGTAAATGTCATGTAAGATGATACAAAGTCATACAAAATGCATATGTGTGATCATTCAAAGATGAGATGCAATGGAAGCATGCTTTGGAGTTTGAAAATACATGAAAGTTTATGATATGAAATGAATGCATAACATGAATGCAAATGAACATGAAAAATTAGGGTTATATGGACATATGAGATGCAAATGGATAAAACAGAATCTATGACATGATAAAAAATTGCAATTAAGCTCAAACAAGCCCTAATCCCATATTAGGTCACACCCCAAAGGAGAAGGTCAGAAGCCTAACCAATCAAAAGTTATGATTTTCCTAAGTTTTCTAGGAATTTTGGGTGGTTCAGAGAGAAAAATGCAAATCAATTTGAAAATGCAAGATAAATTTATGAGGAAAAAGACCTATAAACTACATGCAATATGTAACACAATGCAAAAAGAATCAACTTCAAACTCTTCTTTGTTAGGCAGAAATGATTTTTTAAAGTTAGGGTTCAAAAATATGATTTTTATGACCCTTAATTCAAAGAAAATTGGCAAACTATCATCAAACCTAAAAAGAAATTTGTGTGAAGAGTTTGAAAGTGTTTCTAAATGCATTGGAATGATTCATGATTTTTTTGGTGAATTTTAGAAACCTAAATGTATTTTTAATTAATTAAAATACTTTAATTAATTAAAAATAACATTTAAATATTTTAAAAATACTTTTTTAATGCAAAAAATAAATTAAAAATCACTTTTGGAATGAAAAAAATATTTAAAGTCAGAATGCAAAGTTTCATATTTTTTGAATGCTTTTTGATATTTTAAAATAAATATGCAAAAGAAATGAAAATAAAATGAATAAAAATGACAAGTATGCATATCCAAGGGCTGAGATTCAAATTCAGGGGGAAGGGGTTGACTGTGCGCGTTAATAAAGGGCCAGGATCTAATCTGAGCTGATTTAATTAATTAATCCTAATTAATCTAAATAATCAGATTTAAATTTTAATGAAGCAATCTGAGCCACACATCCATGCGCTAAACCACATCCAAGGGTCAGAATTCAAACTGGGCAACTAAACCATAATTAGGATTCTAATCATTTTTAGGTGACCGGAGCTAGCTCCGGTCATCTTCTCCGGCAAGCCAAACAACCCAACTTCTTCCCTAGGCTATGAAACTTCACCAAAATCTCCATAAATGATCTATGAACCTCACTAAATAAGAATCCAACATCAAAAATCATTTATTTTCAGAAACCATCATGAATCGAAGTAAACTTCTTTTAGGTCAAAAATTTCAGTGATACGATTCATGCTCTTTTCTTCACCGTTTTCAAAAACAACAAGTGCAGTGTGATCAGGGGAGCATGGGAACATTTCTATAACATAAAATAAAGCTTCTGGAAAAAAAATTTGAGATGGCTACCTGAGCTGAAGCTTTCCCTCCCTGAGCTTTCTGGCCTCTTTCTTTGTTCAATCCAACCCCAATGAGTTCCTTGATGATTATGAAAAGCTTAGAGCAAGCTTGTATGGCCTGGTTTGGGAGTTTCAGTTCCTCTGCACAAAGAATCGTGTTTTGGTTTGGCTGTATTTTAGGCTATGATGATGGGTGCTTTGTGATCCTTAGGACATGTGGAGATGGTTGGTGAAAAAAAGATTGAAGTTTCAATGGTTGTGTGATGAGTTTCGAAGATAGGAAGTTTTTGATGGATTTTGTGAAATCGGAGTTCTAGGATGATTCAGGCTCTTATGTGTTATGAAATGGCTTGCATAATGTTTGATTAAGCCAATGAGATTGCTCAGATAGTTGTTGTGGCACAGGCTGATTGGTATGGGGTGTTTTGCAAAAAAGTCAAGATTTGTGTACTTTAGGTATGGGCCATGGAAGGTCTGGTTTCTTGGGGTGTCTGGCCTCAGCAAGATTCATGGAGAGCCATAGAATCAAGATTATGCAGCTGGCACAAGTGGATGAGAGGATCCAATGCATTTTGTAATTTTTGTGTGTTTTGGCCCTTTTGTGATTTCTTGAAGTTCAAGTCAAGAAAACCCTAGGTTTGATGCACAATTCTGATGTTTAGAAGTTCATTTGACATATTGTGAAGTGTTTGTGTACATTAGAAGTCATTAGAATGCTTGAACATGCCAAAATGCAAAATCCATCTTTGACATGAAACTTGAAATTATAGGATTTTTGCCAACTTTGAAAGGCCATATCTTGAGTTCTAGGATGAATCAAGACATGTTCTTATAATTTTTGAAAAGGGAAAGAACTAATCTACAACTTTCATGACCAAGAATTTTTCATTTGAAGCAGTTTTGGTTATGAAAGAGGAGGTTGAAAAACTTTCCCAAAATGGAAAGTTTGCATTTCAAGTCATTTCCAAAAATGGCAAGTTTGCAATTGGCTCAAAATTCTTCAATATTGTGAACATCCAACCACTTCTAAGATTAAATACAGATAATAGAACTTCAATTTGATGAAAATACCCCTTTGGTTCCATTGTTGGGGGCCTCAGATGCCTTGATTTTGACTTAACTTGCTCAAGAAGTTACCCAGTGAGCAAATGACTTCCACAATGAGTTTCTTCATCAAACATGGTACACATGATCCTTTTGACATATTAAGAACATTAAAAACAAGAATGGCCCAAAAATTTGGAGTTAAGGCCTCTGAAACCAAAACCCTAATTTTGGTCATCTGTGCAGTGAAACCCTAGCTCTACTTCCATGTCTTTGCCAGTTCTTGTGATTTCTTGACTTCCATGAACCTTGAGGAGCATAATATGATGATAGAACACACATGGACCCTCTTGGAAAGCTTTGAGGCCTTTGGGATGGCTCAGATGTAATCTTGGATTGCTTAGATCACAAACCCTAGATGTAGATGAACTTGAACTATGCAGATGAAACAAATATGCAATATGAGGGGGTATGCTTATGCTTATACAAAAATGAAATATCACAAGACATGGTGTGATAAAGAGTGAGGGAAAATTTGGGGTGTTTACAGCTGACAATGAAACCTAACAACTTTCCAGAACGTACACCAAACGTGCACTTGTTCGGATTCAAACGAAGCTTAAACTTCCTTAACCTCTGAAACAACTTTAGCAAATGTTCAACATGTTCCTCTTCAGTCCTCGACTTAACGATCATATCATCAACATATACCTCAATTTCTTTGTGCATCATATCATAGAAAAATGTGGTCATAGCTCTTTGGTATGTCGCACCAGCATTCTTCAATCCAGAGGGCATCACTCTGTAGCAGAATGTTCCCCATGGTGTAATAAATATGGTCTTTTCCATGTCCTCAGATGCCATCTTTATTTGATTATAACCAGAAAATCACCACACCTTGTGTAAAACCAATACCAAATCCTTCTTTGTTGTTAACAACATCAATAACTCGTCCCGAACCGTCAGATTAACCAGTTTCGAGTACGTGCAGAGCATCCTTGAAAGAAGACATAGGCATAACATTCTTCTTAGCAGCATTATCAACAACAAAAAGATCTTGTAGTGAAGTTCCCACCTCTTCTTCAGCATCAATATAGGAGAAAGATGACAAATTGCTCACTAGCATCGTCTGCTCACCACCAATAGTCACTAATTTCCCATCTTTCACAAACATCAGCTTCTAATGCAGAGTAGATGTCACAAATCCTGCGTCATGAATCAAGGGTCTTCCAAGGAGACAGCTGTAAGCGGGACGTATATCCATTACTTGAAAAGTAATTTGGAATATAAATTGTCCAATCAAAATAGAAAGATCAACTTCACCAATCACAGTCTTCTTCGATCCGTCAAATGCTTTCACAATAATCCCACTATGCCTCATGGGAGCACCTTGGTACGCAAGCTTTGACAAGGTCGACTTTGGAATCACGTTCAGAGAAGACCCAATATCAACCAGTATTTTAGACATAGCATCCTCCTGACAATTCACTGAAATATGCAGAGCCAAATTATGGTTCCTTCCTTCTTCAGGAAAATCATCATCACAAAAACTTTGATTGTTGCCCGATGTGATATTAGCCACAATACTACCAAAATGATCAACATTCACGTCGTGGTCAACATAATCTTGATCAAGAATCTTCTGCAAAGATTGCCTATGAGCCTCAGAGCACATCAAGAGTGATGAAACTGATATCTTCGACGGAGTATGCAACAACTGCTTAGTAACGTTGTACTCGCTCTTCTTTATCAATTTCAACACCTCATCTTCACTATCTTTCAAACTGGAATCACTAAATTGACCTGATCGGGCAACAACATCCATAATCTGTTTACTTGCACTTGTATCTTCAGCTCTCTTCGGAGGATCCAAAGCATAAACTTTACCACTTCGAGTAACCTTTGTCACATCAGCAATGCTAACCACAAACTTTAGAGAAGGAATAGGAACTTCCTTACCATTTTCTATCATCATAGCATTATACCGGTACAAAAAAGCTTTATCAGACTCATATGGCATTGGACCTGGCAAATTGATCACCAAGGGAGTAACAACATATTTGCGGCTATCAAAAGAAATAACCACCTTCTCAGTAACAACTTTCTCAGGAATATTGAACTGAGGCATAATAGCATTCACTTCATTTTCATACTCATCTCTCCTCGGTGTCACTTCAATCAACTTATCATCCATCATCTTTTGAATGTCTCTCTCTTAACAATCACGCAACCACGAGGGTTCACCAAGAAAATGCAACAACCAACATATTCGTGATCAATATCATGATATTCACTTAAGAAAGCATGCATCTCAACCAAAGACCTTCGAATATGGCGGACCTCATAAATCTTGAACAAACTAGGACAACCATCAACCATATTCACAGACGTATTACCATGCTTCAGAAGCAAATTTGTCTTCACATTTGGATTAACATCATTGAAAGACAGAACATTGCTCCTTATCAATTTCTGCACTTCAAACTTCAATGGATAACGGTTCTCAATATCATGCCCCGGGGCACCTTGATGAAAAGCATAGTGAGCCTGTGGCTTATACCACCATGGGATAGAATCTGGAACTGGAGGTGGAGAACGTGTTTGCACAAGGTTCTTCTCAATCAGAGGTGGAAGCAAATATGCATACAACATTAGAATGGGATCAAAATTCGGCTTAGCACGAACCTGTTGATTACCACTCTGTTGCACAAAAGGTTGTTGATAACGAGACTACTACTTTGGAGCTACTGGCATAGTTGGAGTCACATTAATCATTGGAGTTCTAGAAGCTACATGATGTTGATGATGATTCTCACGACCACGAGGTCTTCTGTAACTTTCACGAGACACAACATTAGTCTCACCTTCTTTCTTTTTACCAAAGTTGAATCTCTTAGATCTCAAGCCATTACTACTCTCTTGGCTCAACCGTCCCTCACAGACACCTTCTTCTAGTCGCATCCCCATACTCACCATTTTAGTGAAATCAGAAGGAGAACTTGCTATCATTTTCTCATAGTAGAAAGAACCTAAAGTCTTCAAAAAGATCTATGTCATCTCTTTCTCTTCTAGAGGAGGAACAATCTGAGCTGCTAGCTCACGCCATCTCTGCGCGTACTCTTTGAAAGTTTATTTGTCCTTCTGGGACATAGCACGCAGTTGATCTCTGTCCGGTGCCATGTCAACATTATACTTGTATTGCCTAACAAAAGCCTCTCCCAAATAATTGAAAGTTTTGATTTGGCTATTATCCAAACTCACGTACCATCTCATGGCTACACCAGTCAAACTATCCTGGAAATAATGAATCAGCAGCTGATCATTGTCTTTCTGAGCAGATATCTTTCTAGCATACATAGTAAAATGACTCAAAGGACAAGTTTTGCCCTTATACTTCTCGAACTCGGGCAACCTAGACTTGCACAGAACATTGACATTAAGGACCAAACAGAGATCATAAGCATCTTTTCCGAACAAATCCTTATACTTCAAGGCTCTCATCTCCTTCTGTATCTCAGCAAAACGGCCTTAAAAATCATCAAGTCTTTCAATCACACCAGTGTAATACCTCAAAATTTTCCCTCTCATTTCCTCAACATTTTGCATAGCATTTGGCATAAACAAATCCATGAAACAATCAAAAACATTGCATCATGTTCATCATAGTTGAGGCATAGGCATGTGATCATTGATTGGAGCAATTGAAGGCCATACAAAGCAACCAAAGGGTTACAAAGCTTCTCAACCTTGTGCCAAGGGTTCACAACATCCCACAAGTCTTCATTTGAGGCCACAAATTCTAAAAATGGATTAAAAATCGAGGAATCGGGGAAAAGTCAATTAGGCTGAGTAAAAAGTCGACTCCTGACTTTCGAGATCAAAGTCATGAAATTAGGGTTACAAGGATCCTATGATTCAAATTTGGTCAAGAGATGGTGGAGGAATCACGAAAAATCAAGAAACCAAAGCTTACCATTTTAGGAAAAAAACATTTGAAAAGTGGTTGGTTTCACCTTTCCCTCCATTTTCCTTCCGCTTTCCTTCTACATTTCCTTTCATTCTTTCCCCTCTTATTTTCCCCCTTCAATACCACTCCTTTTCCCTTGGATGCTTCTACCATGTTCTACCACCTTCTAGAGTATTCCAAGGAATATGCCAAGGAATATTCCCTCTCCAACCCTAACCCTAACTAACTACAAACCTAACTCCATTCCTAAACCTAACTCCATTCCCAAACCTAGCTCCAAGCCTAACCTCTATATAATCATTAATCACTTCAATGCAAGGTTCCCAATTTTTCACTCTCTCAAAATTTCTACAATCACTTTTCTCTCTCACTTTTCTTCCATTTCCCTTTTCACCAAAGCATTTTTGAAAGAAGCTCTTCAAGTTTCACATTGAAACTTGAATATCTTAAAGCTTAGACTCAACCCTCCATTGATTTGGGAATTGTAGAAGAAGAAGCTACTAATTTTTGTGAAGATTTCAACTTATCGGAAGTGCAAGAAGTATCAAGCTTCAAGAACGCATTTATTTTGCGCATTCGTGGATTCTTCGGATTTTTCTTCGATCAAGCTCCGATTCTTGCAACATTCACCTAAACACTTCTCCGCTTCGTAGGTTGGTGATCTAAAATCACTTTTCCTTTATGTTATTTTTTCCATCTCGCCATTTAGGCATTCTTTAAGTGCTTTTCGTATTTCTTGTGGTTGATTGTGTTTTCATTAGGTTTTGCTTGCGATTTGTGGATTTTAATGGATTAGAAGTTAGGTTGTAGCTTGTTATAGGTTCTAGCATGTGTTAGTAAGCCCTAATTGAGTAGAAATTCGTGTTAACATGATTAGATGTGTGTTAGGGTTGTTTAGAAGTAAGATTGTGGCCAAAAGCACTTATTTTAAAACAATTTTTCACATTCTGTTAAGTGTTAACCGGTTAACGCATTTGGTTAACCGGTTAACGCATGCGTTTTGCCACAAATTAGTGTTGTCTGGGGTCCGTTAACGGGTTAACCAATTTGGTTAACCGGTTAACTCTGTTAGTTTTTGGATTTTAGCTTATTTGCTTGCTTGTTCTTGCTTCTTTGTGCTTCTATTGTTCATGTATGTTTAGGTATTTATTTTATGGAATTTTTGGGTCTATTTTCAGTAGTCGATTCATTTGTTTTGAGTCGTTTCGACATGATTTCGTTCACTTTTCCATGTTTTATGTTAAATATGCATATGTGCTATAATTGATTCTTGATGTGTGTTGCTACTCTTTAATCATTTGTTTCACATGTTAAGTGCTTACTTAAAACTGATTTGTGCTTCATGATTATGATCCTTGCTTGTTGGATTGATTACATAATTAAGTGCCATATTTTGATTTTTGCTTAAAAGTGATGAAATGCTTCACATGTTTGTGCTTAATGGATCACTTCTTGACATGAATTCAATTCTGATTTTTATGCCATGCATGTGTAATAATTGATGCTTGTAGTGATACTTGTTCAATTTCATGATAAATGCTTATTTGGTGCAATATGGAAAAGTATGGTTGTTTTTGTTGATCTTTGGTCATTTTACCAAACCAATGATGTAAATAGTTTCACATGTTGTGATGTGTGTAAATCCATGCTAATTAATGTTGATGTATTATTTATCACTTATTTTGTGTACATAAAAATGAAAAAGAATCAAATTTGCCCCATGTTTTCATAGATGCTTGTTAGTGCAGTAGCTGTAAAATGTGTCTTTACATGTTATATGTGACTTTATACACCTATTTTTACATGCTAATTGGGAGCTGTAAACAAATTTCCTTGTGTTGTGCATTGTTTTGGTAGCTGTTTTTACTTTAGAGGCTGTAATAGGTGCTGAATTTTGTTTTTTTAGCATTCTTTTAATCTTTAGGATTAAGTTGGAGTCTTGAAGTTAGGTCCTAGAATTATTAGGATTTAATTGTTGTGTGTCTGCCTTATTATTTTTAATAAAATGCACACTAATCTTTGTTTTGTAGGGAGGAAAAGGTATATTTCCCTACACCTTATCCTTTTATTTTATGCATTTTCTTTATATATTTAATTCACCTTTTACTTCCATATATGTGATTGGTAAGATTCCCCTTTGTTAGGACCAACTTATCTTCCTTAAGAAGGAAGTTGCATTCTTTTTCTTCTTTCTTTTCCTTTTCTTCCTTAGGAATAAAAAAGCCTCACAAACCATTAGGATCTCCCTTTTGAATATAATAACTAAATTAGGGTTGCGTCTTAGTTCCCTTAGTTTTTTTCATTTGTTCAACTCGAGTCTTTCTTTCTCACCTCATGAAGAAAATAGTAAAATACTTAATAAAGGTTGAATGTTCTTGTACGCCATGACACTTTGTTGCGGAGTACTTATACGCGTCCTATTTCGGGGCGAGGTGTAAGTATTTACCACGATGGATAGGTCCTAGTATGAGAATGTTCACAAAAAAATTCAAAAAACTTCTCATAAAAAGAAAACAACAAATAATAAGCGACTTTCCTGCGGGAATTCTCTTCTCATCTCATTCACTCTAAACGCGAACTTGCGACAACTTGTCTCGCATGCAAGATGGTAAACGCACTCGTACCAGACGAGTCTGCAACACCTGAGCATAGACATAAGCAGTTCCAGCGCATAAAAAACACAAACAAAAGATCCCGCCTGGTTAGGAGAACTACGTCGACTCTGATCCTTATTTTCCCAATGAGGTAGGTAGGCAGCGAGGTAGGGCCCGTGTGAGAAATTTCTTTATTTTCCCTATATTTTCCCCCCTTTTCCTCTTCTCTCTCTTTTTTTAGTTCCCTTATCATTTCCCATTTCTATTCCAGTCAGCGGTTTATTTCAGCAGCTCTATTCTTTCACACAATTTGAAACAAACAAACAAGCATGGATCCCATCGGGTACGGCAGACGGTATGGGGTGCTAATACCTTCCCAGGTCGTAACCTATTCCCGAACCCAGATCTTTGGTTCGCAATGCCTCGTCCTTTCCTTCTTCCTCAGGTTTGTGCAACATTACCTTTCCCATTCATTCGGGATAAAAATGCCTGGCTAGCGACTCTACCTTTTCCGCGCCACTTACGCGTTTGTACTAGGATGAAAATCCCGGGAGCGACAACAAGCACCTTCACTGGGCTTAGCATGGTAAATTATTTCATCATGGTGCAGAGTAGTCATCACTGGCTGAAGAGTTTTAAATGTAGCAGTCTCAGGAGGAGGAGGAGGATGATAACCAGCAGGAATGAAATCAACAGGCATGCCCCACGGTGTGCCAGAAGGCATGCGGTAGCGAGGAGAAAGGACAGTTTCAGCAGGAATCGATGCAGTGACAATCTCAGAGATGATTGTATGCTGTATTGAAGAATTAGGAGGAGGGGTGGTTGATTCTGATCAGCCACTAAGCTTTTCATCATGGTAGTAACTCTTTCCAAGCTTTCCTTCAGATATGCAACTTCCTCGCGCAACTCGCGTTTCTCTTATTGTAAGGCTTCCGACATCTTCTTCCGATTAGCTCGAGTCTCAACCTTGTGAGTCAGCTTGACAGGAGAACTGAATGAAGACCAAGAAACAACATAAGATCCCTGTATAACTCTCAAAAGCAAGACCAATGCGGGCATGATGCATGGTATGCGTATGAAAATGCAAAAATTTCAAAGGACTATAAGATAAATTTCAATATTTATAAAGAAACACTTTTTAAAGTACTTAAAAACTCATTCTCATTAAAATCAAAGTAAGGATTACAAGTGAAGTACAAATCTCAATAATCCTAATACATGAGAGAAAACTAAACTAGGCCTAGGGGATCATATCTGAAGAAGATCCAAATCCCGACTGGTACTTCATGTGAATCCTCTTAATCTCTTTCTTGTACCGATTCTCCATGTCTTCCTTATCCTTCACCAACTGGTTAATAATGGCCTTCCAAGCACCAGATGTAGGAGGAATGGTAGATGGAGTACTAAAGGAAAATAAATCCTCTCCTGGCCTCTTCGTAACACGCCGCTCAAGTAACTCAATGAGATTATCCTTCTCCTTCAGTTGCTCTTGCATCGTAGTCTTCTTAAGTAGCCATTCTTCTTTCTCTCTCTTCATCTTGTCCAATTCTTCTTGAAGAGCAACCTTCTCATCAACGGGAGGAAGAAAAACAGACAATGGTAGCATAGGAAACAAAGGCTCCTCGGGTGGATAAGGCATCTTGAGCTTGGAAGCCCTAGATCGAACCCACTGGATGTAACACTCGGAGGGAGCAAGGTGTTGTCTTCCCAATTAACCCTTCTCTTTCTGATGAGCTGCATGCCAAGAATGAGCAATCCTTTTCTTCATTTCTACATGATCTGCACCATTAAGAAAGAAGAAACTGGATAAGGAAAGGTTGTTTGGTATGTCTTTCATGCAATATCCCAACTGTCGCCTAGCAAGAACAAGGTTGTAACTAATTCCCTCACGTGTACCAAGAAGAGGTACGTTAGGAAATTCTCCACAACTATCAATAAGCACTCCGGTATCATAATAGGAACAATACCAAGTCATATCCTTATGAGAAAGAGACATAATCCTTTGAGACCATCTTCATTTCTCTCTATTATCCTTGAAGACGTCAAACTTTGGTAGTTGCGAAATAAACCACCTATAGAGAAGAGGCGCAAAACACACAATCTCTCCATCACCTTTGGAGGTCCTATAATGAAAGGCATGAAACATGTCTCCAAGCAAAGTAAGTACTGGATTTTTCTTCAAGAAAATCTGAATGGCACTCTCGTCCACAATACCATCTATGTTAGGAAATAGGACAATGCCATAAAATGAGCAAAGCAAGAATAGCCTGAAATGCATCCTTATGACCCAAAGTAAGAGAAGTAGAAGCTTTTCCCATTAAGAACTTGGAATTAATACCACGAACACTCCCTTTTGGAAGAAACTTTCCATTAAGATCGGACTCCTTGAGAAAAAGGGCTTTGGCGATGACTTTGGTCGTAAGCTCCTTCTCTAAACCACTGAAAAGAAATTCCTTGTCCAAAATAGGTAAACCCATCCCATCCAATGAGAGTACTCCTCCAAGTTCGGCACAAGCTGATAATCAAGAAAGGTGAAACAATGATGCAAAGGATCATAAAACTGAGCCAAGGTAGGGAGAATCCCATATGGTGCATCAGTATCCAAAATAAACAAGAGATTTCCATGACATTTCTGAGAAAAGAATTATTTTTTAATATTTTTGAGTTTGGAGAGGTTTACCACCTCATGTCTACGTACCCACAAAGTGCAAAATGAGATCAAAACCTCGTAGTTCGTGGTACAAACAGTGAAAAGGGTTGGTTATGATTAATTTTATTAAGTGGAGAGAATTTATCATTTTCAAGTGGAAAGTCAACCAAATCTACCATGAGAATGAAGGCATGGACTCATACATCATTATGGGGACGGCGCCATCTCAGATAAAATGAACGAGTATGCCGCTAAACTCCCACGAATGACAAGAGACTCAATTACATCAAACTAGAACCATAGAGATTGAGAGACTTGCACCCGACTAAAGAATAATGACTCATAATCGACACTTTTTTAAAGAAAGCAAACAAAAGTGCACAAAGGCACAAAACAATTTGAATGAGTTTGGTTCTTTTTAATTTTTGAATTAAAGTCAAAATGATTAAATTCATTGATTTTTTTAAGAGAAAAGAAAAAGTAAAATTCAATTGACAAAAGTCAAGGTTTTATTTATTAAAGAACGTGATAATTTTAGAAAACAAGAATCCTTTAAAAAAAGAGAGGAGATTTTGAAAATTAAAGAAGGGGTGGAGATGAAGAGACTATCCTAGAAACGAAACTAAAAAGATAAATGAAGAAAAATCTATCCAAACTTGATGATACTTCCAATTATGAGCATAAGAGTTTCATCCTTATAAGCTAGCAAATGGCCAAAATAAAGGCAAGTTCCAACTTCATGAAGGTCAAGGCAAAGGAAATGTGTCCTAAGAATCTAAGTCCAAATCTTCATTCCAAAGCCAATGATAGTAACCAATAGTCCACAAATTAACGTCACAAGTTTTTTAGAATTTTAATCCTTTTTTAATGTTTTATGTCCAAATGGACAAATGGAAAATCACACAATCAAAATAAGAGCAAGAAACTTAAACATGATATGGATGAATAAAACATAATAAAGCATAATAAAAAATAAAAACAATTAAAGTGAAAGAATCTAAAATATTAGTATAATAGTAATATAATAATATTTACATCATAATAATGGTATGGTGAACTTAATCAACCACAACCAAAAGTGTGACCAAAATCGAAAGGCAACCGAATCCACTTAGTATCTTACACTATAGTGATTAATTAAGGCAAATAGAATCGAATTCAATGAGGTTTGAAAGAAGATTGGGAGACCCAAAGAAACTACGCATCAAACATTCATAACTCTCGATTCTTAATGCACAATATTCAAACGCTTTGGGATTACAGGACCAACAAGAGGTCCCGTCCACGAAAGTGCAAGTATCCAATTGGATTTTTTATTCCGAATCCGGGACAAGTTTAGGTCTATGTTAAGCAATCGCCGAGTAATTTACGAAGTAATTACCCTACAAATGAGACCGGCCAACTCCAATTAAGGTGAACAATTTTAGTGTTAATACATGTTAGAGAAATGATATAATTGATCATTCTTTGAAAAATGCCACACTAAAAGAAAAAGTGGTAATGGTCTAATCTTAATCGAGATTTATCATTAATTTATCAAAGACAACCTATCACGATTCCAAAGTCTGGAGAATGATTCCAATGATCATTCACTCATAGATTTGAAATAATGAAGGTTAAGCTCTTTGAAATTCAACAATCCTCGAATCGGAGATTTCATCGACCAAAAGAAAAAGAAATAAGATGAAGAGAAATATGGATTAAAAATTATAATCCATAAAAAAAACGGAAATTTTTTTTTCTAAAACTCTTTTAAAAAATTCTTTTCCAAAATTCAGAAATCAATATAAAAATTAGAGAACAAAACAATTTAAAAGAACAAAAAAAATAGAATTAAAAAAATTTTAAAAAAAATGAAGAAGAAAGGAGGTGAGGAAGAGCAAATGTATGGTAGTAATAGTTATTGGACTTAAATTTGCCTCTTAAGCCCAAACTATCACACCAATTTTATATAAAACAATAAAAAAACAAAAAGAAGAAAAATAGCTTCTTCTTCTTCATCGTGACATTACAAGAACACCACCACTTTCATCAATTTTTGGGTTTTATTAAATCGGAGCGACGACATTCGATCCACGTATCGTTGCGATCGCGAGACGGAGAGGATTCCAAATATGTAATTAGAATTAACAGAGGATGCAAGAGTAGAGAGAAAGAGAGCTCCGAATAACCGACAGAAATTTTCAACTACCTTCAAAAATCAAAGCAAGACTCCTCTTCAACTTCTAATATCTTCCTCTTGTTGTTTTATGAATAATTCCACTCTTAGAAATGATTTTTGATGTAGATTTGAAGATTTTGTTAAAGCTTGAAATTGAAGCTTTAATGGAGTTTTTGGGTGTTTTAGAGTATTTGTGCAGACGTTTTGGAGGCTCTTCATGCTTGAAAATGAATGAGAAGTGTGCTCTATTTATAGAATTGGAAGAGTGAATTTTGAATGAATTTTTGGTGCATTTTGAATCATGAACAAAGTGTGATACATGCTGAATTATTTTGAGCTGCGTTTTAGTCATTGTCCCTTGAATTTTGCTCATGAAAATGGCATGGTATTAGTGCTGAATTTTCTGCGTTTTAAGTTGATGAATGTTGCGTTTTGGGCATGTTCATTCGTGTGTGTACAGTGGCTTGGGGAGCTGAAATTGGTTGTGCATCTTAGATGTCACGTGTTCATGATGTAGAAGTGTGAAGTCATTCTTTTATTATTTCCATTATTTTTGCAAAAGAAAATGATATGGTTCTCACTCTCTTTTTCTTTTAATTATTTGATAAAACAATAAGACATGGGCTTCAATTTAGGTAATGGGCTTATGATATTTTCTATATTTTTTTGTGGTATGAGAAGAGAAAGATATAAGAATGAATAAAAAATGGTATTATATATAAAAAATGGATAATGGTTTTTTAATATGATAATTGAAATATTGGAATTATGAAAAAAAGAGAGGATAAAAGCGTGAATTAAAAAATGGATATTATGGAAATTAGATAAATGGTAATGTAAGATAATTTTTTTTTGTGATTGAATTAAATAAAATGTGGACAAAATTAAAGGTGGTTGATAATTTTGGTGATTTAAAAAAATGGATATTGAGAAATGAGTTAAAATATGGAAATTGAAATGATGATGAATATTAAATTGGATATTTGGAAATGGAAAATAGAAATATGGACAATGGTTAGAAATAGATGGATAGAAAATAATTTGATAATGGAAATATGGATGAGGTAAAAAATGGTAACTAGAAAAAATGTATGAATCGAATAATGGATGAAGCGATGATTTTTTATTTTAAGCCCAGAACCAAATTTTGAATTTCCACACATATGATGAATGAAACCAACCCCAAGCCACTGAACAAATCGCCACTGAACAAATCGTCACTGAAACCACGACCATCCACCTTTAATTTTCTGAATCTTTTCAAATATATCTGGATTGATCCTTGGAAAATAAATCCACTGATGAACTGATGAACACCCAATTAAGATAATATGGATCAAACTTCGCATGAATCGTAGCTCAATAAACCAGAGAATCTTCACACACAACACAACTTGAACTTTAAAAACGCACAACCTAAGAAATAACCATCGGCACAAATAATTTGCAGTTGAAACAATATCCTGATAGTTTGACCAAGAATAGGTCAAACTTCCATTTGAATCGAATCATAACCTAATAACCACATTTGAAATAAAATCATTGTCGGCCTCTGAAAACCCTGCAACTCCTGAAAGCACAAAGAAGAAGAAGATGCGAACACAAACATATTTTTGGATTTTGGTTAGTGATTAATAAACATAAACAAATAGAAAGAAAATATAAAACAATAGCAACGGTGATCCCCTGTAAGGCACAAACCTACACCCGGGAAGAACTGAGAAACCAGTGCGATCTTGTTTGTATGCAAGATGCAGATGAAATGCGAAGAAATCTTAGGGCAAAAATTAGGGTGCAACAGTAGGTTCAAGTGAGAAGTTGTAAACTGGGAATGCTTACGCTTTGAATTGTTCTACTAATAATGGATTTCCTTTCTTGGCTTGGTTGCCCCCAGAGTAAGTGTGTTTGCATCGAACTGGGTTAACAATCCTGTGTGTTTTTATTGTTGTTATTCATACTATGTTTATCTTGTTATTACTTAGATAGTAATGTCGTGTCATCGCCTTTGATATCACCTATTTGTTACCAGAATTTAATTATGTTAATAATATTAGTAATATTAAGGTTATTATTATTATTATTAATATTTTAATTAAAATAAGGGTGATTTGGTAAAACATTATGGTGAGAATATTAAGGAAAATTAGGCTTAATCAGAAAATTAGTGAAAATAAGACAGAACGATTTTGGAGAAACCAAGGGAGAGCTAGAAAGAGGAAGAACACAGCTAGGGCATTCTCCATAGATCAATTCGCAGGAATTCTCTTCAAGAATTGAGGTAAGGGGGAGAAAGAGATTCATATTTGGTTATATTAACATGATGGGGTAGTGAGGGGTCATTTCCCTCATATGTTTTTCTGTATATGATGTTGTATTGATGAAATTGTTGTTTGTATGATTGTTGTTGTGGATTTGATCTGATCTCATTGAATCCTGGTATGGAATATTGTGTTTGTTGTTATGTATCTTTTACTGCTGTATAGTTTTGGTATTGTTGTAGAAGGAGAGTTACGAATTTAGATCTAGAATAGTGATATAATTGAATTTAGTAGCAATAGATGAAAGAACAACATGAATGGGAGTGTAAAATCTATTGTTCTTTCCTTGTATATGCGGGCATTTTCGTAAGCGTGTAGTCTCAGCTCTTCTAGTTCGTGTAAGTCTAACATAAGTTTTTAACCTGCATCGATATAATTAAAGTTAACACTTTTAATCCTCCAATAAGCTTTGAATGGCGTGGTTCCAATGGGTGTTTGCGACTTTCTGAGTCTTAAGATACTAACTGCAAGTATACAGCTGAATTGCGTAGTAATAAAATATATTGATCCCACAGAGACTTGATAATCAACCTAGTGCTATCTGGGGTGTTACTATGTTTAACTAAGGAGAGTGATGTTTTATGTAAAAAGGAACAGGAAATTAAGAATTTTAATTAAGTTACGATAGAATATCGGTACATAATTAATATGCCTTGACGAATTCAATAAATGGTCGGCTTATAAATGTTTATCAAATTATATTTCTATAGAAAATGTTGGTTTAAAAGTTGTGAACTCACACTCTCGTGGTCCTGCCTATTACTATACTCCTAATTCAGATTGAGCGCTCACGCTGCATCAATTCAAGTTAAAAGTACTTTTTGAAAACCTAGAGACTCTGATTAGATTTAAAGCGCTTCCACTGTATTTAAAACTAATGTCTGATTTCAGTTATCCGGTTAAAACCTTGCACTCTCATGGTCTTAATTCTAACCTTTTTACTTTCGTAACAAAAGCTGATTTTTAAATTAAGAAATCAAAACCATAAAGTAAGTTGTGTTTAAGATTTTAGCCTAGATATATTGAATTCATTCCAGTTAATCAAATACATATCGATTAAAGTGTTTTAGCCAGACATATTAATTAAAACAGACAATAATGAATAACACCAATAAATAAAAGCATAAGACGTGGTAATTAAGAATAAAGCAATTAATTCAATAATAAACTTGAATGAAGTACAGACTTGGTGTAATAATTCTTGCGGAAAATAAAGAAAACTAAAGAATGTAGTGGCTGGAAACAACATAAATTACAATAGCTTCTCGATGTAGGAAGCTATTACTATGGTTTGGTAAAGGAAACAGAAACAGAAAGGGAAAAATTTGCAAGAAAGTAAATAAAAGAAAGCTCTGAACAGAAACAACTAAATTCTCAAAAGTTGCTCCCTTTCTTCATTTGTTTCGTGTCCTATTTATATTACTTGAACTAACAGTGAAGTAGAAATTGGTGGAGATAATCTTGATAGGCTTTGACATGGTATTTTGACTACTACTGAGTTGAATGAGAAAATAACATAGTGTCACAATGTATCTGTTTTGACTAAGGCGCGCTTATAAAATTTTGAGTAAATGACCTGTGACGGTCGTCTTGCTTGCAGGACGGTTGTCCAAAAGTTTCAATTTGTGACGATCGTCTTAACATTGTGACGGTCGTCTAGGAATTAAAATGTAGAAACCTCTGTTTTTTGTCATTTGTCTTATTTCTTATGCTAAAAGCTTCATTCTTCTCTCATTTTAACTTTTTTCTTCTACAAGTCACATAAATCCTAATACCTGCAATAACATACAAATACCTCGCATAATATCGTTCAAATTACAAAAATAATAACTTAATTAATCGGAAACCAGGCTAAATAAATGATATAAAATTGTGTTATCAAACTCCTCCTGACTTTAATGTTTGCTTGTCCTCAAGAAAACAATCAATAAGTTTTTGAAGAATATCCGTCAAATACAAACATAAAACATAATGCCTATCCATACGTGGTTGTCTAGCATTTTGCTAAAAGAACCAATAGTAACCCAAACACTAAATATACACTAATGACACGAAAACATAATGCTTATAAACCCCCTATACAAACTAGTCCGAATCATTCTATTATAGCTTAACCTAATGCTCTCATTTCTATTTCACCCGTTTTCATTCTGACGTAATCACATTAAGCCCTTTACCTTTACACGCGCATAGTGGAGTAGCTTGTTGGTGAATTTTATCTTTTTCTAACACGGGGTTTGGTACACATGTGTGGTAACCATTTACATGTACTGAGTGCAAGTTGTGGGGGATCAAATTGTAATTCACCCTTCCGAGTTCAGAACTAGATACCGCTGAACCAACTAACATCTAACTTTTCTTTGCCTTTTTTCGTATGTTTTTGCATCGCTTAGAATTGGTGCAACTCAATTATTTTATAATTGGCATGCTTAATCTTAAGATTCCTTTTTTTCTTCTTCTTTTTGGCACTTTAAGTATCAATCACTTATATGCATCGGCTCTCCACGTAGCTTGTGTTTAAGGTTGTGCTGACTGCTAATATAAACTACTCGAGGTTAATTTAGAACTAGAGCTTCAGATTTTGGTATAAAAGGTATCCAAACTAATATCGCATATCTAAGGGTCTACGGTTTCAAGACTGTAACAATCTCGTTAAGTCTTTTCTCAATTTTCTAACATAGCATATCAATCTATATACTCGTAGGGTATGTCGAGTGAGTGCATTCTAAGAAAAAAAAAATTTATAGCTAAAAATAATAGAGGGAATCAAATAAATGAGAATGTTTTGATTACTAACTTGGTTTCGAATGAAACATACAGAAACGAAAATACTAACTAACCTTCTCCCACACTATCTCGGACATTGTCCTCAATGTTGCGAGATAAAGGTAGACTACAAAAGAAAAACAAAAATGGGAAAATTAAAATAAAAAAATACTAATACTACTATGGTCTTCTGCCTCGTGCTCTACCTCATAGGTTCCTCTGCCCATATTGTGCAAGATGATCAGGTATACCCACATGATGGATATAATCATGCAGTTCCTGCACCTGCCGGGTCACTGCACCAAGTCCATCTATGGCGCATGTAATCGTTCCTCCTTGGGCAGTTTGTTCTAGCTGGATCTGTCCCATTAGAGCCATCATCTCAGCATGTTGTCTCTAGTTGTGCTCGTCTCTCTGTGCATCTAGCTCATTCCTCTTAATGATCGCCGCGAGAATATCATCATTTGTTGCTTGTTCTTGTTCACTTCTACGGCGGCGTCAGGAGGAAGTTTCGGCGATGTCATCGGCTGCAGGTTTCTCAGGTTCATGCCCATGCTCTTGTTGTTGTGCTGGTCCATCATCTCTTCAAATTCATCTCGTGGAGGCTCTTCCGATGCAATACATTTAGTGATGGAGCATTAAGGTTGAAGGTTTGCCATATTTTCACAAAGATAGAGAGTTTCGTGAAGGAAGAAAATTTTGGAAGGTGTAGGCTATGAAGAACGAGACTCTACTATAACATATAAAGAGCAATGTGGAAAAATAGGAGTTAATGGGATAATGGTGTGAGAAAGTGGAAGGGTGTCGGTTAATAAATAGTAGTGGGGGAATGGACTGTTGGAAGATGAAGATGAGAAGGAGTTCACAATGGTCCTATGAACGTTGCAGAGACGTTACAGGTTAACGTTGTGACGACCGTTACACAAACCTGGAGGTCGTCTGGTTAGTGGGACGGTTATCATGCACTTATGACGGATGTCACACCATAAAGATGTGTGACGATTGTCACGCATCATGGATGGTGGTAACGTCTAACTCTCTTAGGTTTATTCCATGCATTAATTCATATTCTCACAATAATATGTAATACATAATATAATTGTTTTTTTTCTTCTTTTATAACTTAGTAATAGCAGTATATTGTTAAATAAATAGCAGTGCATGAATAATTAACAAACATTATCATATTTGTGCAACAAATTAAATAAAGACATTAAGGGCAACAAACATAATAGTAACACTAGAAAATAATTAACTTCCACTCAATAAATTCAATCAAAGGCATTGATAAGGGCAAACTGTAGGTATTTTTGTATATAAGTTTTGTTTCACTTATCGATACTTTTTGTTACAAACGTTCGAATAAACCCCGCTTTGTTTGTAAATGCGTTTACCGTACATTATAGTGTATATATTACGTTATCTTGTAAATATTATTGAATTTAATTGTTTTACATTTATTTTTTTAAGTTTTACATCATTGATATTGGAGCATTGTTAAATAGAGCATTGAATAAGCTTTCCAACGCTTCGAACCGATCGAAAATCAGAGTTGCGGTTCAAAAGATACGAAGAAAACAATTTTGGATTTTTGAAATACTTGCTGGAATTTTCACTGAGCGAGCTGTAAGGCGGTTTAATAGATTATTTAGGTCTCGTTGAGCGAGAGGGCCCTGCGATCATGACAACTTATATTAAGCGAAAAACAGATTTTTTTAGGGTATGTTTTGGGTATTTTTTGCTCCCAATCCATAAAACTTCATTTCTTCATAGATTTAGCTTAGAAAACAACATTGGAGCTTGCATTTGGATGATCCGAAGTCGAATCTCTCATCGATTGGTGTTGACAAATCAAGAAATGTTTGGTTGCTCTTCTTCTCTTCTCTTTGTAAATTCTATTTGTTGAGTGTTGTATAGTTACTATGAACATATGTATTTTTGTTGATCATAATAATGTATAAAACTGCTTTACAAATCATTATTGATCTCTTCCTTGATCTTTTTGCATTTATGTTTGGATTTGGGTTGTGTTAGAGATAAACATCACAAATCTTGGTTAGTGATAAATATCTATTGTCTAAATGCTAGAGATAGATTTAGATAATAATCTTTATGGTGTCGGAACTTAATGTCTTTTGTGTTTCGAGGCGTCGTGCGCGAGAGTGACGACGAGAGTGATACAGTTGCTCTCTCAGCTCAGTGTGCCAGAGATGGACACTGTTGTGAGGGATGCTGGATGATTTTGATGATTATTGTAGTAGAGTTAAAATGATCGATAAATTTATGTTTGTGACGAGTCAATTATATACATGCCTGATAAGCTTCTTTACTCTGAAGAATTTATACTTTTTATGTTCTTATTTACTTTCTTGCATTTACCTTAAAACCATTTTAATCCAAACTCATAAACTTAGATATTGTCGAACGGAAGTTCAATAGAACCGATTGTAAACACCCAAAATTTGCCCTCACTTTTTCTCATACCATGGTTTGTGGTCTTTCATTTTTGCATAAGCATAAGCATACCATCTCACATTGCATATTTGTTTCACCTGCATAGTCCATTTTCATCTGCATCTAGGGTTTGTGATCTGAGCAATCCAAGAATCAATATGAGCCATCCCAAAGGTCTTGAAGCTTTCCAATAGGGTCCATGTGTGTTACATGATCATAATATGCTCCCCAAAGTTCATGAAAGTCAAAAAATCACAAAGCATGGCAAAGGCATAGAGGCAGAGCTAGGGTTTTCCTACACAGATGACCAAAATTAGGGTTTTGGTTTCAGAGGCCTTAATCCCAATTTTTTTGATCATTCTTATTTCTAATGGTCTTAATATGTTATAAGGATCATGTGTACCATGTTTGATGAAGAAATTCACTGTGGAAGTCATCTGATCATTGGGTAACTTCTTGAGCAAGTAAAGTCAAAATCAGGGCATTTGAGGCCTCTAACAAGGGTACCAAAGGGTCATCATCATCATTTTGAGTCTCTATGATCTTTATTTAATCTTATAAGTGGTTGGAAGTTCACAAAGTTGAAGAATTTTTAGCCAAATGCAAACTTGCTATTTTTTGGAAATGACTTGTAATGGAAACATTCCATTTTGGGAAAGATTTTCAACCTCCTTTTTCAACACCAAAAATGCTTCAAATGAAAAATTCTTGGGCATGAAAGTTGTAGATTAGGTCTTACCCTTTTAAAAAAGTACTAGAACATGTCTTGATTCATCCTAGAAATCAAGATATGGCCTTTCAAAGTTGGAAAAAATCCTATAATTTTCAAGTTCATGCCAAAGAGGATTTTTTGCAAATTCAAGTTTCAAGACATTTCATGACCTCTAATTGATTGCTAAACATCATACAAACATAGTGCAATGCATTTGAAGCAAAATTGTGCCTTGGATTGCAAGATTCATCAAGACATTATCACAAAATTCTCAAAGAGGGAAAATTGCAAAACCTCTTGGAACCTTCCATCCACTTGTGCCAGCTGCATAAAACCAATCCTATGGCCCTCCATGAATCAGGTTGAGGCCAGACACCCCTTGAAGCCATCTCTTCCATGGCCCATGCTTGAGGTACAAAAAATTTTGATTTTTTGCAACTTGCCCATACCAATCAAACCATGCCACTACCAACTTTCTGACCAATCAAGACATTACATACAAACATTATGGAGCTCATTTCACAACACAATCAAGCATGAAACCTCTCACAAGTCAGCATTCACAAAATTTGCCAAAAACTTGCTTTCTACAATTCTGAAAAACCAGCCATCAAACCTCAAAACAAACTTCACCAATCATCTCAATATCACTCATAGAACACAAAGCAACCCTTAAATTGTCCTGAAAGCACACAAAACCAAAACACGATTTCTGGTGCAGTAGAACTGAATCATCAAAATCAGCCATCACAAACTTGTTTCAAGCATTCCAGAAGCCTAAGGGGATCCATTGGAGTGTTTTTGCATCAAGGAAAGGTCCAGAAAGCCCAGAATCAGAAAGCTCCATCTCAGGTATACCTCAAGAACATTTTTTCCAGAACTTTTCTTTTAAGTTACAATACGATTCTTTATGTTCCCCTAATCACACTGATATGTTTTGTTTCGAAAATGAGTGAGAAATGACAATGTATGCTTGCTCTAAAACATTCTGACCTAAAAATTGTTTGCTTCGATTCATGATGTTCTTGAGTGATAAATGATGTTTGAGGGTTGATTCGTGTTTAGGGTTGTTTATAGTTTGATTCTGGAGTTTTTGGTGAAGTTTCATGGCCATTTGAGAGATTCAGGAGAGGGGACTGGCCGGAGAAGATGACTGAAGCTTACTTCGGTCACCTGAGAGTAATTAGGGTTAGTTAATTAGGGTTTAGTTATGTTTGAATGTAGGCCCTTGGATCTTGTCTTTCGCGCGCGCGTGTGTGGCTCAGATTAGTTCATTAACTTTAATCCTGGATTAATTAAATAAATTATAATTAATTAGGCAGATTTGATCCTGGCCCTCCATCTGCGCGCCAGTCAACCTTGGTTTAAACCCTGACCCTTGGATGCATTGACTTTCCATTTATTTCATTTAAATTCATTTTCTTTTCATTTCTTTTGCATATTTTATTTAAAATAGTAAAAAAAAATAAAAAAAATATGATCTTTTGCATTTCTGATCCAAATATTTTTCTTAACCCAAAAAATGATTTTTTTTTTGGCATTTCAAAAGTATTTTTAAAATATTTAAATGTTATTTTTAATTAATTAATGGATTCTAATTAATTAAAAATACATTTAGGTTTCTAAAAATCACCAAAAAATTCATGAACCATTCCAATACATTTAGAAACATTTTCAAACTCATCATACAAATTTCTTTTTAGGTTTGATCATAATTTCACAATTTTCTTTGAATTAGGGTTCTTAAAAATCACATTTTTAACCCTAACTTGAAAAATTCATTTCTGCCTAACAATGATGAGTTTGAACTTTATTATTTTTTCATTGTTTCACATATTGCATATAGTTTCTAGGTTATTTTTCTCATGAATTTATCTTGCATTTTCAATTTGATTTGCATTTTCCCTTAAGAATCACTCAAAAACCTTAGCAAACTTAGAAAATCCATAACTCTCACTAGGTTAAGCTTCTGACCTTCTCCTTTTGGGTTTGATCTTGTATAGGTTTAGGGTTTGTTTGAACTTGATTTCAATTTTTTATGATGATGTATGCTTCTGTTTTGGCCAATTTTTATCTCATACATTCATAAAACCCTAATTTCTCATGTTCATTTACATTCATCTTTGCATATCATCATCATCATGTGAACTTTCCATGACATTTCAAGCATTTGTATGACATCGTAGACATCTTAAGACATGGTTGAACATTGATTGATCATTTATTCATTCATTTTCTATGCTTTGCATCCATTACATTTCATGAACATCCATGTGTTTTCATGCTTCTAAACATGCTTCCATTGCATCTCATATTTGTATGATCATTCATATGCATATTGTATGACTTTGCATCATCTCATATTCCTTTTACATTGCATTTTCACTTCTGACTTTGGTCTTCACATCTCATTTCATTTCAATTCCTTTTACTTTATGTCTTATGCATTCATACTAACATTTTCAGGAGCTTTTGGTAAGTTATTTGGGGAGGTGGATTTGCCTTTACTTCCCATCTCTTTTCATCATTCATATGCATATTTACTTGTCTTTGAAGTGAATTTGATTCACTTGTGTTCTTTTCTTCTTACTTTCTTTCTTTTAAGTTACTTATCTTCTTCAGGAAGTAAGTAACTTATTCTTCTTCTTCCTTCCCTTTTCATCTGCTTCTTCCATTAGTGGCCTTGAAGATCCTTTCTCTTAAACATAACAAACCATAGGATACCCAAGCATGATAAATTTTAGGGTTGTATATAGTCCCCCTAGTATTTCACCTTTGAGTCTCCTTGAGTCTCTCTCCTCATCTCAATAATCTGAGACTAAACTCTTAAAGTTTTAGGACTTTGAATTAGGGTTATGCCTGCATCCTTCTCTTAGGATGGAGTGTATAACTTTAATACTAAGTGTTAAACCTTTAATTTGTTTACACCTCTTATTCAAATCACATTACTAATCACTAAGACTTTATCTTGTAACTTCGGCCTTACATTAGGGTTCTATCTCTTCCTTATGGTTAAGAGGGACTAACCCTAGTGTTTAATGGACAAGTCCCCCTCAAGTTGTCTTACAAACCATAAAATTCATTTCATAATCTCAACCCCTTAATTAAAATCCACTTAATAAAGGCTTGTTATATAATGAATCTAATCCCTAACCAGGATTAAGTTGAGGTCTCTTCCTCAACTTAAGTGCTCTCATCTATTATCCTTCTATTAGGATGGTGTAATGAGTTCACTAATCTATTATTAGAGATTAAACTCATTACTTAACACTAAACAAAAACCCAAAAACATCTAAATAATCACAAGTAGGTTAATGATCTTAATCCTACATCATCAGGGTGATTAAGTTGAGGTGGTTATCTCATACTTAAGTAGGCTCATTATCCCTAACCAGGGAGGATATAATGAGTTTACAACCCTTGATTTAGGCTTAAGCTCATTAACTTATGCAAAACACCAAAAATAATAAAAAATTGAGAACACAAAAACAAACAATAATCGTCTCCTCCGGGATTCTTTTCTCATCACAATCATTCATAAACGAGAACTTGCTTCTTTCGTCTAATGCAAGACAGTAACACTAAAGCCAGACGAGTCATACACTTGAGCATAGGCAAGCAAGAAGTTCACAGTCAATTAATTCCCAATCTTTTTTAGTCGAACTACGGTGTTCTGACTTCCTCATTGCACGAGAGGATACGTAGGCATAACTTAATTGTTATCGAACAAAAGTCTCTTTGTCATCCCCCTCTTTCAGCATTCTTTTTTAAGCCTCAGTTCCTGAGCAAGTCACCATTTTGCACTGACACATGTACTTTCTTTTCTTAGCTTTTGCACACTGATAGCACATACACCTACCCCCCTTTAAACACAATATTGTAAGTGTGGATCCCGTCGAGTACGACGGACAATCTGGGTGCTAATACCTTCCCAGGTTGTAACCAACCCCCTTACTAAGTTTCTCTGGTTCGCAACCATCTTATCCATCTCTTTCTAGGTTTATGCAGCGTTACCTTTCCTTCGGGATAAAAATGCCTAGCTGGCGACTCTATTCATTAACCATCATTTTCTCTTTTCGCCGACCGTTCGCATCTGCACCGGGATGTAAATCATTGGGAGCGACAGCTTGGCGACTCTGCTGGGGATACTATCTTGCAACCAGGGCTTCTGGTTCTTTTTGTGGGTTTCTCCTAGAGCTTGTTTGATTTGTGTTTATGGGGGTGTTATGTGTTATGTGTGATTTTTGTTTATTGCTTTATGTACAGCTTTATTTATCGCTTTCATTTACTGTTTTTATGCATTTCATATTATTGTCATCATATCATGTGTTGGATCTGTTGTTTACCTTGGTGGGAGGGATACTCAGTGAGTAAGGTTTCATACCGGGAGCCTGATTGACACATACATATTCTTTCCCATTCCATTTCGGTCTGGTGCGGGAATATGAAACACGGTTCAGACATGGGTTTCTTCATGAGAACTCTGTGCTACGGATTTTCTGTAGTACTATGGCTATTTGAGAAACCTGCTAAGTCTAGATGACCTTTTTAGATGACCTTCAGCATCTGAGGTGAATTAGAGGAGGATCTTTTATGATTAATGTAAACACTGTACCTCCGGGTTAGAAGTGTTTACACTTCTCATAACTGATCTAAGTCTGAGGATCTTTGTTCTAGAACAATACCTATGAGGGGGTTGGGATGTTTACAGGTTTGCAGGAACCCTTGACCTCATCATTCCATGTTACTAATATTGTTAAGGTTACACTATTTTGGACTGATCTTATGAAACCCTGGACTTGTGACTCTTTATTTGAGTCCCCACTTGGTTACTGGTTCTTTAGCCTCCATCTGGACTTATGAACACATATGGACCTTATCAAAGCAGATAACAGATCCAGCACTTGATCACAAACCCTTGCATATCATTCTGCATACATCATTTTGAATCATTCTAACATTTTTCTGTTTGTTTTATAGGGTATCCACATTTTATCTTTGGTTTGATTTTGACTATTCTTATGCTCAGACATCTTCATCAGATATATTCATCAGCCATCTTCATCAGAGATTCTCTTCAACACCTTCATCAGTTATCTTCATCAGCATCCATTATCAGTATGGACCCATCCAGGAAGAGCAACATCACTTATCATTTCTTTGAGCCTTCCCTAGAAGGCATCAGGAAGATCATGTCCCTTTATTCAGGGAACACTATGGAGGTATCATGGACATGATCATGGACATGTATGCATCACAAAGGAGTATGATCCACACATGTCTTCAGTTCTATGACCATCCTCTCAGATGCTTCACTTTCCCAAACTTCCAGTTGGGTTCTTTGTTAGAAGAATTTTCCATGTTGTTGGGTGTCCCCATCAGGAGGGGGATTCCTTTCAACCCTGAGATGACTGCTCCTAGGAATGAGGACATAGCTAAGGCTCTGTATTTGGAAACCCCTATCAATGATCAGAATATGACAACTAAGGCTGGAATCCTAGGCCTCCATTTGGACTTCTTGATCACTCAGGCCACCAGTCATGCTGCAGCAGGGAAATGGGACATTGTTTGTGCTCTCTTAGCCCTTAGTATATATGGTATCATCTTGTTTGCAGACGAGCCTAAGTTTGTAAGCAAGAGTGCTATCCATCTATTATTGCTGAAAAATCCAGTTCCTACCTTGCTCGGGGATTTCTATTACTCAGTGCATCAAAGGAATGAGAAACAGAGGGGAAGATTAGTCAGATGTTGTGCACCTTTCTTCTACTGTTGGTTATTGAGACACTTTCCAAAGACAAAAGCTTTCTTGAATCCTCATCAGTCAAGAAATTGGGCTAAGAGAATGATTTCTCTCACTTCAGAAGACATCAGGTGGTGCACTCAGAGCACCAAGGGTAGAGATATAATTACAAGTTGTGGGCAGTATCCCAATGTACCTCTTATTGGAGTGAAGGGTTGCATAAACTACAATCCTTTTCTTTTCAAAAGGTAGCTAGGGTATGCCTTAGTAAATCCACCAAGAGAGCAGGACTTATCAGAAACCCTTTACTGTGACATTCAGAATAATCATGCTATCATCCGACAAGCAGCCTGGGCTTGGGATAACATTCAGACAAAAGGGACTGACATTCTTGGCAAGTGCAACAACATAGCTTCAACTCAGTATATTGATTGGTCTCGTATCAGAGGATAGATCACCCGCATGCCATTCACCCTGGAGTATGTTCCTAGACCATCAACAGTAGAGCCTATAGCTACAGTCAGTTTAGAGGAATTTGAGAAGTTGAAGGAAAGGAATACTCAGCTTTCCGAAGCTCTAAAGAAGACCCTCTGGGAGAGGAATGATAGTTGTCTGGAAAATGAAAGGTTAGAGAAGCTCCTGATCGAGCATATGACCAAGATTGAGAAGACAAATGATTACATCAGAAGGTCCCGAGCATGGGAGTTGGTATTGAAGAATGCTTGCAAAGAAGCTAAGATTCAGAAAGCCAGAGTTGAGCACTACTTGGAAGAGAGTCAGGCTAGATGGATCAGAATTACTGAGGCTCATTCACAGGAAGATAAGAAGACCCAGGCTAGGATAGAGTAGCTAGAAGCTAATGAGAAGAAGAGTCAGTAAGCCTTGTCAGCAGCATAGAAGGAAATCTCCGAGTTGAAACTCCGTCGGGGTTGAAGAGATCAAAAGACCAAGACAAGTATAAGAAGTTGACAAATGCTATTGCCACCAGGAACCTTCTTATCAAGACCATCACAGAGCATCCAGTTGGAACAGTGACTGATTCTCTCCTGAAGGAAGTCATAGAGCATGACTTTGGGTTGGATGTTTGATTTCCTTGTACTTGTATTTCATTTTGTTTGTCCTTTTGTTGATTTTGTTGTATTTTTACCCATCATGGGAAGTTGTTGTAATCATAAACTATGTATCTTTGCATTTGTAATATATGGTTTGTGTGTTATCCTTTGGGCTTCGTTTCTCTTCAACATCATCATTCCTCGAGGTGTGGAAGGTCATAACCAAAAAACCAAACCGGATACCCTTTGAAGACAAATAGACATACTGCATTGAAAACTAACCTCATTTCTTTGTTTTGTAGGTATTTTTTTGTTGTTGTTTTCTAACTTTGTTGTGGTTTCAGGAAACATTGCTCGTAGGAGGGTTTTCCCCATCAATAGAGTTCACCGGTATCCTACAAGAAACAACCTTTTGAGGTTACAGATTGACCAAGTTCAGCAAGATTTGACTGATGTGAGAACTCATATGGCTAATGAGAGAAATGAGATGAGGGCTCAGATGAACCAGTTCATGGCAGTAATGACTGGGTTGGCCCAAAGCCAAGAAAGATTAAGAGAGTTGGTCACATGCAGCCACGTACTGACCCCCCGAAGTTTGGGCCTCATCTCAACCCTGATGTCAACGCTATCAGGAATACCCAAGGTAACACTAGAGGGCGTTCCTTGCAAGAGGACCCTCAAGAGGAACAATTCACTGTAGTTGGTGCGGGAGAGGAAGTCTTTGATCGTCGTCTGGACGAAATAGTAGAAAAGCTAAGATCTCTGGAGTCCCAAAACTCCTTAGGATTTGATGTTATGGACATGGGACTAGTTGAAGGAGTAAGAATTCCTCACAAATTCAAACCTCCCTGCTTGAAAGATATAATGGAACCTCTTGTCCTCGTACCCATCTTCAATCCTTTCTGGGAAGATTGAAGGCTTACACTATGGATGAAAAGTTGTGGATGTTCTATTTTGAGGATAGTCTGACCGGGGCATCCCGTGAGTGGTACTCTCATCTGACCAGATCAACAGTCAGAAATTGGAAGGATTTGGCCGAGGCGTTCATACGCCAATATCAATACAATTTAGACATGGCTCCCAACAGAACTCTCCTAATGGGTATGTCACAATCCTCAAGAGAAAGCTTCTGAGAGTATGCCCAGAGATGGAGATAGTTAGCTGCTGCTGTTCAACCTCCAATGTCGGAAAGAGAAATGGTCGATATGTTCATGAACACCCTACAGGGGAAATACATTGATAGGTTGGCTGCTTTCTCTTCCACTAGCTTTGTTGATGTGGTCATAGCAGAGGAGAGAATTGAAAGTTTGTTAAAGATGGGGAAGATTTCTGATAATGGCGCCAGCTCCAGCAGCACAAGGAAACCTTTTGCAGGGCCTCGCAGGTCGAGTGAAACCAATTCAATACACATGGGCAGAGGTAGGCCCCAGTACATGCCGAGATCAATAGCCGCTATCACTATTCCCACTCCATCACCTCAACAAAAATACACTCCACAACAACAACATTTCCCTCAGCAACAACATTTTCCTCAACAAAGGTCTTACAACATCAACAACAACCAACAACAATGTCCTTTCCATCAAAGGCCATCTCAAATCAACAGGGTAATCGATCCTATCTCGAGGCCCTATGCCACTTTACTACCACAACTTTTGAAACTTAATCTTGTTGAATTAAGGACTCTGGCTCCACCAGATCCTCAGAACCTTCCAAGGAATTACGATGTCAATCACATATGTGCCTTCCATTCCAATGCACCTGGCCATGAAACAGAAAAGTGCAGAGCATTGCACATGAAGGTCCAAGATTTAGTGGATTCCAAGGCTTTAAAATTTTCACCTCCTCCTAATGTCACAAAGAATCCTCTGTCTAGCCATGGTGGGCCCATGATAAATGCAATTGAGGAGGATCAACCAGTGAACCTAATTGAAGATACTGCAAGTATTCAAACACCTTTGGCCGAGGTCAAAGCTCAACTTTTAAAATGCCATGTGTTCCTAGTATGTGAGGCCTGCTGTGAATCTTGCAAATTTTCCTCCAATGGTTGTGCAAGTTTAAAAAGTGGCATAAATGGCCTTATCAGAGAAGGTATCTTACAAATAACATCAACGGTATTAACTTCTACAACATCAACAATTCCTCCTATAGCACCAACAAGCACCCCTCTTACAACTTCAAAAACAAACGTTCTGACATACTCTTCTACAAAGTCAACAATCATCTCTTCTACTACTTCAACGGACATTAGTTCAATCGCATTCGCCTCTACAACAACTGCAACCATTAATAATGACATCTCCAAAGTCACCATCTATTACGACCCGGCAATGGTCCCCGATTCCAACAATTTTCAGCAACAATCTCAATAACAACGTAGCTTCAGTCTTCCACCACCACCATCAGTCAGAAATCCTGTTACCAACTATTACGATCCACAGACAACAACAGTTCCTACTTCCGCTGCAGTTAGTCCAGTCACCATCACGGTACCTGGACCCATTCCGTATGAAAAAGATAATGTTGTGCCATGGCACTATGGTTCAGACCTCTACTGTAATGGGAAGAGAGTCGCTCTTGATTCTTCAACTTATACACCACAGGTCGATAATGTCGGGGGAGGCGGAGGCTTCACTCGAAGCAGACGTCTCTTTGTGTCACAAGTTTCGAGACTTAATGCTGAGGCAGAGGCTGCTGCCAAGGCTAAAGGAAAGGGTGTGGTGCCTGAAGAATCAGTTTTGAAAGAAGCTCAGAAGACGTCCTTTGATCAAGTTGTGGATGAATTCATGAGGATAATCAAGAGAAGCGATTATAAGGTTGTGGATCAGCTCCACCAGACTCCTTCCAAGATCTCCATTCTATCATTGCTATTGTGTTTCGAATCTCATCGGGATGCATTACTTAAAGTCCTACACGCAGCCTACGTGCCTGGGGAGATTACAGTGAATCAGCTAGAGACGGTGGTTTCTAATTTTAATATTAGTCATGGACTAGGCTTCACCAATGCTGATTTGACTACGGAAGGTCGTAATCATAATAAAGCTTTGCACATCACTCTAGAGTGTAAATGGGTTGTGCTTTCACATGTTCTAGTTGACACTGGGTCCTCACTCAATGTCTTTCCAAAGAAATCCCTTGTTAATCTTGAATATGATGGTATAGCTCTCCGACCAAGCAATCTGGTGGTCAAAGCTTTTGATGGTTCCAAGAGGTCTGTTCTTGGAGAAGTGGAGCTACCTGTGATAATTGGTCCGCAGGTCTTTCAAACTACTTTCTACGTGATGGACATTCAGTCGGCCTACAACTGTTTGTTGGGTCGACCTTGGATTCACGCCGCTGGCGCAGTTACGTCGACCCTTCACCAGAAATTAAAATACGAGTGGGAAGGGCAAATTATCACAATCTGCGGGGAAGAGGACATTTTTGGTAGCCATCTGGCTACCTACAAATATATTGAGATGGATGGTGAGATCCACGAGACAATGAGCCAAGGTTTCGAAGCACTGAACGTCAACGAGGCAACAACTGAAGTATTTGCTGCATCCCAAGAGGATAGGATGGGTACTTCAATTGTCTCCTACCAACAAGCTCGGAAGGTTATTGAAGATGGAAACGCCCAAGGCTGGGGCAAGCTGCTACCTATGGAGAAGAAAGAAGACAGATTCGGTTTGGGTTACAAACCATCCCGACAAGATCAAGCAAAGGATGATAAAGAGCCCAAGTTCATAAGTGGGGGAATGCTGACCCCAGATGCTGTCAATAATATGGAAGACGAGGCTGAAAGAGACCTCAACCTGGAAAGCTGGATTCGTCCAAGAGTCCCAGACCAACAAGTCCTTAACTGGTCTTCCCAGGAAATTATAAGAGTTACTCCTGCAGAGTAATTATTATTTCCTGCTTAAGCATGCATCAATTCCTGCATCTTGCCCAAGGTGTCAGGACTCATTTTGTAATCGGGCCATATTTGTATTTTGTGCAAATGGAATATCAATGAACAATGGACATCTTTTGCAAACAATTTTCTTTTTTTCGCTCACTGTCTTTTCATTTTTGTTATTTTCGCACAAAACAATAAATGGAAATGTTTTCAAAATAATAACTTCATTCACACTTTTTCTAAACAAGATTAAAATCAACCACTAAAAAGAAAAAATCTCAACCCTTGCAGAGATAATCCTCCAGATTGCACCGATAACAGCACTGACATGACCTTGTATGACTTTGACAATCCAATAAATCAAGCAGATGAAGGAGTTGATGAAGACTACGATTTTCCTGAAGAATTGGCCAGGTTGTTGAGGCAAGAGGAAAAAGTGATTACCTCTCATCAGGAGGAGGTTGAGACCATAAATCTTGGTACTGAAGAAGAAGTGAAAGAGGTGAAGATTGGGGCCAGTCTGCAAGCTCCAGTAAAAGAACAGCTCATCAGTATGCTTCGGGAATACGTCGACGTCTTTGCTTGGTCCTATCTAGATACGGATAATGTCATGCATAGGCTAGAATTGAAAGAAGATTGCCCGCCAGTTAAACAGAAGTTGCACCGCACTCGCCAAGATATGGCCATGAAAATTAAGGAAGAAGTACAAAAGAAGTGGGACGCCGGTTTTCTCGCTGTAACTAGTTACCCGCCGTGGGTTGCTAACATTGTACACGTACCTAAGAAGGATGGCAAGATGCGTATGTGTGTGGATTACCGGGACCTGAACAGAGCCAGCCCGAAGGATGATTTCCCATTACCTCACATTGATGTATTGGTAGACAATACAACTCAGTTCTCGGTATTTTCTTTCATGGATGGATTTTCTGGATACAATCAGATTAAGACGTTACCCGAAGACATGGAGAAAACAACTTTCATCACACCTTGGGGCATATTTTGTTACAAGGTAATGCCGTTTGGACTGAAGAACGCCGGTGCAACATATCAACGGGCTATTGTAACATTATTCCACGATATGATCCATAAAGAAATCAAATGTTATGTGGATGATATGATTGCCAAGTCCCTCACAGAAGAATATCATCTGGTGAATCTGCTGAAGTTGTTTACGCATCTGAGGAAGTATCAGCTGAAGTTGAACCCCAACAAATGCACATTCGGGGTACGTTCCGGTAAACTGCTGGGTTTTATTGTAAGTGAAAAGGCAATTGAGGTTAATCCCAACAAAGTCAAAGCTATTCAGGAAATGCCTCACCTAAGACTGAGAAAGAAGTTTGAGGGTTCTTAGGTAGATTGAACTACATATCAAGGTTCATATCTCATCACACTGCAACCTGTGAACCCTTGTTCAAGCTGTTAAGGAAAGAACAAACAGTCAGGTGGAACGATGATTGTTAGAAAGCTTTCGACAAAATCAAAGAATATCTGCAAGAACCTCCAATTCTCATGCCTCCAATCGAATGAAGACCTCTAATCATGTACCTGACAGTATTAGAATGGTCGATGGGTTGTGTGTTAGGCCAGTATGACGAGTCTGGTCGAAAAGAGTATGCAATATACTACCAAAGCAAAACGTTTACCGACTATGAACAACGTTATTCACTGCTCGAGAAAACTTGTTGTGCTTTAGCGTGGGCTGCTCGCCGACTAAGACAGTATATGTTGACTCATACTACCTTATTGATCTCAAAGATGGATCCAGTCAAGTACATATTTGAGAAGCCAGCACTTACCGGAAGAGTTGCAAGATGGAAAATGATTCTAACAGAATATGACATTCAGTACACTTCTCAAAAAGCCATCAAGGGCAGTGTATTGTCTGACTATCTGGCTGAGCAACCCATTGATGACTACCAGCCTATGAGATTTGACTTCCCTGATGAAGACATCATCTACTTAAAAGCAAAATACTGCGAAGAGCCTATTCACACTGAAGGGCCTGACCTAGAAGAAGCATGGACTATGATGTTTGACGGGGCTGTCAATATGAACGGTTATGGAGTTGGTGCAGTACTTATTACACCTAAGGGAGTTCACATGCCTTTCTCGGTAAAACTCACCTTTTCCTTCACTAACAACGAAGCAAAATACAAAGCTTGTATCATGGGTCTTAAGGAAGCCATTTACCTCAGGATCAAAACCTTGAATGTATTCGGAGATTGAGCTTTGGTAATCAAACAGACCAACGGCAAGTGGTACACTCATCAGGAGCATCTTATTCCATACCGTGACTATACGAGGAGATTATTGACCTTCTTCACAATAGTTAAGCTTGAATACATCCCTCGAGATGAGAATCAGTTCGCAGACGCTTTAGCTACCATTTCGTCCATGATTAAGGTACAAACTGCCAATTATGTGCCTCGGATTTTGGTATCCAGACTGGACCGACCGGCAAATGTATTCTCTGTGGACACTGTCGCTGATGACAAGCCTTGGTACCATGACATCAAATGTTTCTTGGAAACTCAGACATACCCACCTGGGGCATCGTCAAATTATAATAAGACATTAAGAAGGTTGGCCGGAAGTTTCTTCCTCAATACTAATGTTTCTTTATACAAATGAAACTTTGACATGGACCTGCTCAGATGTGTTAACAAAAAGGAAGCAGACCTACTGATGCACGAGGTACATGAAGGTTCATTTGGCACCCATGTCGGAGGACATGCAATGGAAAAGAAGTTATTAAGATCAGGTTACTACTGGATCACAATGGATGCAGACTTTTGTGTCTATGCCAGAAAATGCCACAAATGCCAGATCTACGCAAATAAAGTGCATGTGCCTCCGAACCCTTTGAATGTAATGTCTTCACCTTGGCCCTTTGCTATGTGGGGCATTGACATGATTGGAAAGATTGAACCAATTGCTTCAAATGGTCACAGATTCATCCTGGTAGCCATTGATTACTTCATCAAATGGGTTGAAGCAGCTTCGTATGCAAACGTCACCAGACAAGTGGTAGCTTGTTTTCTGAAAAGGGATATCATCTGTCGATATGGTGTTCCCGAGCGAATAATTACTGATAATGGTTCCAATTTGAACAACACAATGATGGCAGAACTTTGCTGGGACTTCAAAATTCAACATCACAACTCTTCTCCTTACAGGCCAAAGATGAATGGTGTTGTTGAGGCAGCTAACAAAAACATCAAGAAGATTGTCCAGAAGATGGTAGTCACCTACAAAGACTGGCATGGGTACTGAACCTCAATCAGAATGTCTACTAGAGCAACACCTTATCAGCTTATGTATGGTATGGAAGCTGTCCTACCTGTTGAAGTTGAGCTACCCTCCTTACAGGTAATGATGGATGTGAAACTGGATGAAGCATAATGGGTTCGGTCTCGGTACAATCAACTGAATCTGATTGAAGAGAAAAGATTAACAGCCATCTTTCATGGGCAATTATATCAGAAGAGAATGAAGAAATCCTTCGATCAGAAAGTCAGACCTCAGGAATACCAAGTGGGAGAGCTTATTCTGAAAAGAATCCTTCCTCCTCATACAGACCACAGGGGCAAGTGGACACCAAACTATGAAGGTCCTTACGTAATAACCAAAGTCTTCTCAGGTGGAGCACTGATGCTCGCAACCATGGATGGTGAAGACTTCCCGTCTCCTGTGAATTCAGATGCAGTTAGAAAATACTTCGCATGAAATGACCCGCTGGACATAAAAACAGAATGTGATTCCAGGCAAAAATGAGGCATCCCGGCGAGTCAAAAACAGAATAAAAGACTCGGGCAAAAATAAGGGAAAAATCAAAAACAATGTACACCCGCTGAGTTGAAAAGCCGCATTGGACAGCTCAGCCAAAAATGGGTATCCCGGTGGATTGAAAACTCGAAAGGGTGATACACGCAAAATCAGGGAATAAGCGAACAACTGCATTCTGAATTCTTCTGTATCACTCACAACATGGCAAGCTCCGAAAGAACAAAGCATCGGTCAGAATCAACCTTCTTCAGAAAGCAAGATAAGAGGAACGTCGAGGTCATACGGGTCATAGCAAAGGAAGCTCGCTGGAGCGTCATCTTCAACATTGTCAACACTTTTATTTTCTCAATTTATAGCAATCTCCTCCTTTCAAGGGATTTGCTTCTTTGACTGTACTTGCCTATTCAGGGCACACAAATCAATAAAATCAGAATATTCAGTCACACTTTGTCTGTTACCTCTTGTTTTCTTTTGCAAAATGTCCAAAGTTCATAATACAACATTTGCGTGAAACTTATAGGCCATTTTTAACAAAATGCTTGTAGGACACTTGTGTGTTTTCCTTTGTCTTAACATGTTGCAGGTAATCAAAACAGAAAATCTTGTGCAACATGGGGCATGTCAAGCATTAAATCCCCAGCATACTACTTCCCAGAAGTTATCTCCTCCCCAAAAAGGACCTCCCGAGCAATGCTTGACAACTCGTTCACAGCAAAGTGATCAAAGAACTTTCTTTTCCCCATCAGAAGTGCCAGAATTGGCTCATCCTCAGCAGAATTGGTGGATTTGATTCCCCACAGAGTTGCCTCCCCCAGTAGAGCAATTCCTGAAACACATCCCCAGCGGAGTTGCTGAAACTTCCTCTTCCACAGCTGAGTTCTCCCTCCAGGATAGATCAATCAATGATCTCTATCCCCGAGCTGAGTTCCCCCGCCAGACAGATCACCCAAAGATCTTTCTCCCCACAGGATCCGAATCTCTGATCGATTTTCTCATTTGCATAATCACAACATTCGCATCATATTCACCAAAATAAGCGTAGCATTTTGTCTAATACAGAGCATTACGGCAAAAATCAAACATTTGCATGATGTTCTTGAGTGATAAATGATTTTTGAGGGTTGATTCGTGTTTAGGGTTGTTTAAGGTTTGATTCTGGAGTTTTTGGTGAAGTTTCATGGCCATTTGAGAGATTCAGGGACGGGGAATGGCTGGAGAAGATGACCGGAGCTTGCTCCGGTCACTTGAGAGTAATTAGGGTTTAGTCAGGTTTGAATGTAGGCCCTTGGATCTTGTCTTTCGCGCGCGTGTGTGTGGCTCAGATTAGTTCATTAACTTTAATCCTGGATTAATTAAATAAATTATAATTAATTAGGCAGATTTGATCCTGGCCCTCCATCTGTGTGCCAGTCAACCTTGGTCTAAACCCTGACCTTTGGATGCATTGACTTTCCATTTATTTCATTTAAATTCATTTTCTTTTCATTTCTTTTGCATATTTTATTTAAAATAGTTAAAAACATAAAAAAATATGATCATTTGCGTTTCTGATCCAAATAGTTTTCTTAACCTAAAAATGATTTTTATTTTATTTTTTGCATTTAAAAAGTATTTTTAAAATATTTAAATGTTATTTTTAATAAATTAATGGATTCTAATTAATTAAAAATAAATTTAGGTTTCTAAAAATCACCAAAAAATTCATGAACCATTCCAATACACTTAGAAACATTTTCATACTCATCATACAAATTTCTTTTTAGGTTTGATCATAATTTAATAATTTTCTTTGAATTAGGGTTCTTAAAAATCACATTTTTAACCCTAACTTGAAAAATTCATTTCTGCCTAACCATGATGAGTTTGAACTTGATTCTTTTTGAATTGTTTCACATATTGCATATAGTTTCTAGGTTATTTTTCTCATGAATTTATCTTGCATTTTCAATTTTATTTTCATTTTCCCTTAAGAATCACCCAAAAACCTTAGCAAACTTAGAAAATCCATAACTCTCACTAGGTTAAGCTTTTGACTTTCTCCTTTGGAGTTTGATCTTGTATAGGTTTAGGGTATGTTTGAGCTTGATTTCAATTTTTTATCATGATGTATGCTTCTGTTTTGGTCATTTGCATCTCATACATTCATAAAACCCTAATTTCTCGTGTTCATTTGCATTCATCTTTGCATATCATCATCATGTGAACTTGCCATGACATTTCAAGCATTTGTATGATATCTTACACATCTTAAGACATGCTTGAACATTGCTTGATCATTTATTCATTCATTTTCTATGCTTTGCATCCATTACATTTCATGAACATCCATTTGTTTTCATGCTTCTAAACATGCTTCCATTGCATCTCATCTTTGTATGATCATTCCTATGCATCTTGTATAACTTTGCATCATCTCATATGCCTTTTACATTGCATTTTCACTTCTGACTTTGGTCTTCACATCTCATTTCATTTCAATTCCTTTTACTTTATGTCTTATGCATTCATAATATCATTTTCAGGAGCTTTTGGTAAGTTATTTGGGGAGGTGGATTTGCCTTCACTTCCCATTTCTTCTCATCATTCATATGCATATTTACTTGTCTTTGAAGTGAACTTGTTTCACTTTTGTTCTTTTCATCTTACTTTCTTTCTTTTAAGTTACTTATCTTCTTCAGGAAGTAAGTAACTTATTCTTCTTCTTCCTTCCCTTTTCATCTGCTTCTTCCATTGGTGGCCTTGAAGATCCTTTCTCTTAAGCCTAACAAACCATAGGATACCCAAGAATGATGACTTTTAGGGTTGTATATAGTCCCCCTAGTCTTTCATCTTTGAGTCTCTCTTCTCATCTCAATAATCAGAGACTAAACTCTTAAAGTTTTAGGACTTTGAATTAGGGGTATGCCTGCATCCTTCTCTTAGGATGGAGTGTATAACTTTAATCCTAAGTGTTAAAACTTTAATTTGTTTACACCTCTTAATCAAATCACATTACTAATCACTAAGACTTTATCTTGTAAATTGGGCCTTACATTAGGGTTCTATCTCCTCCTTATGGTTAAGAGGGACTAACCCTAGTGCTTAATGGACAAGTCCCCCTCAAGTTGTCTTACAAACCATAAAATTCATTTCATAATCTCACCCCTTGATTAAAATCCACTTAATAAAGGCTTGTTATATAATGAATTTAATCCCTAACCATGGATTAAGTTTAGGTTTCTTCCTCAGCTTAAATGCTCTCATCTATTATCCTTCTATTTGGATGGTGTAATGAGTTCACTAATTTATGATCAGAGATTAAACTCATTACTTAACACTAAACAAAAACCCAAAAACATCTAAATAATCACAAGTAGGTTAATGATCTTAATCCTACATCATCATGGTGATTAAGTTGAGGTGCTTATCTCATACTTAAGTAGGCTCATTATCCCTAACCAGGGAGAATATAATGAGTTTACAACCCTTTATTTAGTCTTAAGCTCATTAACTTATGCAAAACACCAAAAACAATAAAAAACTGAAAACACAAAAACAAACAATAATCTTCTCCTCCGGGATTCTTTTCTCATCACAATCATTCATAAACGAGAACTTGCTTCTTCCGTCTAATTCAAGACAGTAGCACTCGAGCCATATGAGTCATACACTTGAGCATAGGCAAGCAAGCAGTTCACAGTCAATTAATTCCCAGTCTTTTTAAGTCGAACTACGGTGTTCTGACTCCCTCATTGCACGAGAGGATACGTAGGCATAACTTAACTGTTATCGAACAAAAGTCTCTTTGTCATCCCCCTCTTTCAGCATTCTTTTTTAAGCCTCAGTTCCTGAGCAATTCACCCTTTTACACTGACACATGTACTTTCTTTTCTTAGTTTTTGCACACTGATAGCATATACACCAACCCCCTTTTAAACACAATCTTGTAAGCGTGGATCCCGTCGAGTACGACGGACAATCTGGGTGCTAATACCTTCCCAGGTTGTAACCAACCCCCTTACTCAGTTTCTTTGGTTCGCAACCGTCTTATCCATCTCTTTCTAGGTTTATGCAGCATTACCTTTCCTTCGGGATAAAAATGCCTAGCTGGCGACTCTATTCATTCACCACCATTTTCTCTTTTTGCTGACTGTTCACGTCTGCACCGGGATGTAAATCTTTGGGAGCGACACCGATCTCTGTGGATATGATAAATTCCCGGAAAAATACTTCCAAAACTTTTGTTGCTTGTCGCTGTACTGCAAACCAACAAAATGGCGTTGTTGTCGGGGATTGGTTTAAATATTGGATCGTATTGCGATAGTTTCGATGTTTTTTATTTTTGCACATAATGTTTATATTGTTCATACATAATTTATTGTTTTTCTTTGATACATTTATACTTGTCAATATATACTTGTTATGTTTAATCTTTGTTCAAGTGTTTGGTTAGGACACTTGCTTTTGGTTTGCGCGGTGAACCATCACCATGGCATGATGGGAGGAAGTTACTAGCTAGGCACAAAAAAGGCGTCGAGCTTATGACGTAAAACAAGCATGTTTTATCGTTTTTGGTCCGTTATTACTTTTGTATTATATCATAGGTAGTGTGGTGAACATTCATTAAACAAGTTGTACTCGGATTGTTCGTAAAATTCTCAAATCTTCACTTTACAACTTGTTTAATTCATTTTCACCCGTCTTTCTCGACCAATTTTTGTATTTGAGTTTGTGTAGGTGTTAAGTGGAGGCCTACACCAAAACCCCATTGTTGTACTGGTTGTTTCCTGGTTCTGGTGTAGATCGCTGAGCGAGCATACCCTCGCTGAGCAAGCCCTGCTGTATTGAGTCAATGAATTGTTTTAATTGTTCACTTGGCTCTCCCTTCTTCCCATTTCCACCAATGCCTTATATATTAGTAATTCTTAGTAATTTTTCTAATTCTTTTGTTGATTGTTTGGACTCAAATTTTGGCCCGATAACTTGAAGTCGCGTTTGGTGATTTTTCAAGTTTGATTGTTTCAACTTGCGAATCCGTGGTAATGATAATGTTTAAAGTTTCGTACACGTTCAAGGTATGTGTTTATCGCTTTCTAGAGTTTAGCATATTCATGATATTTAGACTTTTTACAACTTCCATGCCATTCATTCTTTTGTATACTTGTTCATTTTTTGAATCACTTTAGTTCCCACCCTTTTTGTGAGAAAGCCTTCCATTGTCCATATATGCTCGGAGTACCAACATTCTTGTTTTAACTGGATTTCATTATGTTTAATCTTTTGTTTGTGTTGTTTATACAAAAGCATGAAAATGATAAAGGCATTTTTGTTTCATATTGAGCATAACTACCTAGCCAAATAGTCAAATTACCATGTGAGTGTGTGCGCATTTGCTAACCCCTTTGAGCTTTGTCAATATTTGTATTTCATGTGAACTTGATGCTTGTCTATGAGTGTTAGTTCTCTTTTTGTATGGATTTTGATTCTTTTTTCTTGAACCCTTAACCATGACTTATGGTTTGACTTTTTAACTTGCCTTAGAAAGTAGGGAGTATTCACGCTTTGATGTTGGATGAATTCAAGTTGGGGAGAGCAATGTTTTCTCACTTATGTTGTTGGTTTCTATGAGGTTGTGAAAATAAAATAGAAAAGTATGAAAAAGAAAAGAAAAAAAAATTGATAAGAAGCTTTGAAAAATAAAAACAAAAAGAGTAGAATAATGTTGTGCTAATAAGTTCTATTGTGTTTGGTGTAAAATTTGGGATGAAAGAAAAAGTTTGATAGGAATTCTCTGTTTGAAACTTTGTGAGTTGATCACTCTCTTAGGTTTAGGCAATTTTTTGTTTCGATTAACTTTAGGAATTATCCTTTGTTTGTTCACCCGACCATATTACAACCCTGAAAGTCCTTTTAATTCTTGCTTTTGTGTTTTCAACATGATTTTTGGATGATTGCATAATTTAGTCTTTTGTTTGCAAGATTGTTGTGTGAGTGAAATAACCCTCATTTCGTGTTTTTCATCTACCGATGATTGTGTGCTAGGTGTGATTCATTTGTGAACTTGTATTGTCTTAGAATGTTTGGCATGACGTTTTTATTTAGGATTTGTTTCGTGATTATGTTATCATTGAAGTTTAGTGGTAACTATTTACTTTGTGTGTATCATTTTCGATTGAACTATTGCATTTGTTTTCCGTTTTCAAAACTTGTTGATTATTGATTCTTGGATTATCATCTTTTGTTCCCTTAGTGTCTGGCTTTGTTTGAGGACAAACAATTATAGTGTATATAAGTTTTGTTACACTTATCGATACTTTTTGTTAGAAACGTTCGAATAAACCCCGCTTTGTTTGTAAATGCGTTTACCGTACATTATAGTGTATATATTATGTTATCTTGTAAATATTATTGAATTTAATCGTTTTCCATTTATTTTTGTAGTTTTACATCATTGATATTGGAGCATTGTAAAATAGAGCATTGAATAAGCTTTCCGACGCTTCGAACCAGGTGAAAATCGGAGTTACTGTTCAAAAGATACGAAGAAAACAATTTTGGATTTTTGAAATACTTGCTGGAATTTTCGCTGAGCAAGGTGTAAGGCGGTTTAACATATTTTTTAGATCTCGTTGAGCGAGCCCTGCGATCATGACAACTTATATTAAGCGAAAAACATATTTTTTAGGGTATGTTTTGGGTATTTTTTTCTCCCAATCCATCAAACTTCATTTCTTCATAGATTTAGCTTAGAAAACAACATTGGAGCTTGCATTTGGATGATCCCTAGTCGAATCTCACATCGATTGGTGTTGACAAATCAAGAAATGTTTGGTTCCTCTTCTTCTCTTCTCTTTGTAAATTCTATTTGTTGAGTGGTGTATAGTTACTATGAACATATGTATCTTTGATGATCATAATAATGTATAAATCTGCTTTAGAAATCATTATCGATCTCTTCCTTGATCTTTTTGCATTTATGTTTGGATTTGGGTTGTGTTAGAGATAAACATCACAAATCTTGGTTAGGGATGGATATCTATTTTCAAGATGCTAGAGATAGATTTAGATAATAATCTATATGGTGTCGGAACTTAATGTCTTCCATGTTTCGAGGCGTCGTGTGCGAGAGTGATGACGAGAGTGACACGGTTGCTCTCTTAGCTCAGTGTGCCAGAGATGGACACTGTTGTGAGTGATGCTAGATGATTTTGATGAGTATTGTAGTAGACTGAAAATGATCGATAAATTTATGTTTGTGACGAGTCAATTATATACATACTTGATAAGCTTCTTTTCTCTGAAGAATTTATACTTTTTATGTTCTTATTTACTTTCCTGCATTTACCTTAAAACCATTTTAATCCAAACTCATAAACTTAGATATTGTCAAACGGCGGTTTAATAGAACCGATCTCTGTGGATACGATAAATTCCCGGAAAAATACTTCCAAAACTTTTGTTGCTTGCCGCTGTACCGCAAACCAACAGGCATAAATAAATGTAGCAGATGGAATAAAATTTATAATATCATCAAAATCTAGAGGTGAACACAATAGCTTCTAATAATCAAAAATTGAAAACTGAAAAAATTGAAAAACTAAATTAAATTGAAATGTGAAACTGAATTAAACTTAAATGCAATTAAATTTCTGATAAACGCCAGCGTTAGTGATTAGCCACGGTTTTGGCGGATTAATTCAATGGATTGGCTTAAGTGGTCAAACTATTCAACGACCATATCCCTCAATGTAATGATGTTGATGCACAAGTCGTGAATCTTGTTGTGCATTGTTATCATTTTAGTGCAGAGGTTCTCTATGGTAATTTGTGGATTAGTGGCAGTAGGAACGTTAACGGCTCCAAGAGTGGGTTTCTCTTCTTCTTCCATCATGTCCTCAGGATAGTCAGAATCATAGTAATTTGGAGGTGTTTTTGGATCAATTTCTAATTCAGACCAAGCACCCTCAAGTTCAAAAATTGGTTCGTCCAGATCATACAACCAGTTGTTATGATTATGCACACTTGTGCGCTCATTATCAGGTAGTGTAAAATGTGGGACAACTACACCGTTAATTAGAAGTTTGAAATGATGCGGTCCACGATCATAAAGCATTGCCCTTTCAAAACAGAATGTGATATTCATGGAGCTAAAATCTCTGAGAGGGTTAATCTGAGTAAGGCAGGTTCTAAATCCCATTGCATCAGCAATTTTGGTAACTAGGCCACCTATCAGGATTGGTTGGTGTTCAGATTAGAAAATCTTACAAAAATTTGCAAACATGAAAGTCGCTCCGTTAACTTGTCAGGACTAAAAAACACAGAACATATTATCACTCCCAGTTTTTCTAAACAGTGTGCATGCCAAAATCATGTGAAAGTACCTAATAGTTGGGTTATGAATATCAATAGATAACATGGGGTACAAGTCATTATCAGGGCATCCTGAGATACCACTCCAAAAACGGTTCAACGCATCCTCCATAAGTACATCTTCCTGTGCCTCTAAGAAAATTGTAGGGCCATCTTGGAAATTCAGTAGCTCAGCCATCTCGTGTATGTTAAATTCACATGAATAACCAAACAGTCTGAAGGCTATCCTTCCTCTAGTAAAACCTTTCATGCAGTTAAGAATGTAGGTAAGTGAACTTAAGAATTCTAGTAGCGAAACCTTCCCATCCTATCTAGTTAAACATAAAGTCAATACTAGTACCTATGCCTAGAGCGGTCATGGTAGGTCCATGGGAAAACTTGGTGAGGGCCATAGGTCTCTGATCTAAAACTTCATAACGGTTCCTCTGGGCACCGTCTCTCAAATCCACAATCATGTTGTCATTCATTGTTAAAGTTAGTATGCATAATGAAATCAGAGAAGGAGGTAGAAGGTAGAAAACTTTAAAAATCCTGGAAACACAGATTAAAACAAACCAACACAATAATCAGTATTTACAGCATTTTGAAAATTAAAATTTGAAAAAGAAAAAAAAAACTAAATCAAATATTAAAACTAAAAATGAAAATGAAAACAAAATCGTGGGTTTCCTCCCACACGGCACTTCATTTTATGTCGGGGCTCGACACAACTTAAGGGAGCTTTAGTCTAAGGTCTTTGAAGGTAATTCTACCAATTTTAGACTCGATGAAAATTCTTTATCTTCTATGCAATGATAATGTTTTAGACGTTTCTCATTTACTACAAATGGTAGACCTACCTTTAATTTCAATTGCGCAACTTACTAAGACTTTTGTTACTTCGAAAGGACCGGACTATCTTGATCGTAATTTTCTAGGAAACAACCTAAGTCTAGAGTTGAATAGGACAAAAATATCTCTCACACTAAATTATTTTCTTGATATACGCTTATCATGCCATCTCTTTTTTCTTTCCTTGTATATGCAGGCATTTTCGTAAGCATCTAGTCTTAGCTCTTCTAGTTCGTGTAAGTCTAAGATACATTTTTCACCTGCGTCGGTATAATTAAAGTTAAGACTTTTAATCTTCCAATAAGCTTTGTGCTCTATTTGTACCGGTAATTGGCAAGATTTTTCATAAACTAATTTGAATGGAGTGGTTCCAATGGGTGTCTTAAAAGTTGTTCTATAAGTCCATAAAGCTTCATGTAACTTGGTTGACCAATATTTCCTAGATATAGCGACAATTTTTTTCTATGATTTATTTTATCTCTCTATTTGAAACTTCAACTTGTCCACTCGTTTGTGGATGGTATGGCATTGCAACACAGTATCTTACTCCATATTTTAATAAGAGTTTATCGAATATTTTAGATATGAAATGGGAGCTTCCGTTACTTATGACGAGTCTTGGCACACTGAATCTAGGGAAGATAATATTCTTAAAGAGCTTTATGACTACTCGTGTGTCATTTGTTGGATAAGCTATAGCTTCAATTCATTTTGAAACATAATCGACAACAACGAGTATGTACTTATTTCCAAAAGAATACGGGAATGGTCTCATGAAGTCGATTCCCCAAACGTCGAAGACTTCTACTTCCAAAATGCCTTTTTGGGGCATCTCATCGTGCCTCGAGATGTTACCAGTGCATTGGCACCAGTCACAATTTAGAATGGTGACGTTGTTGAGAAAAGAAACCTCATGAAAGCAAACTAATATATTACAAATGATGAACAATACATAGTTTGTTTTACAACATATGCCCATGGAGGGTCAAAATACAAAAAAAAAAGAAAAAAGTACATCAAATGGAAATAACAACAAACAAAGAGTCAGACATCCAGTCCAAACTCATCCTCCTTGACCTCCTTCAGGAGTGCCTCAGTCACTGGACCAGCTGGGTGCTCTATAATGGTCCTAATGAGGAGGTTCCTGGTGGCAATGGCAGTGGTCAGCTTCTTATGCCTGTCCTGGTCCTTTGATCTCTTCAATCCTGCTCTGAGCTTCAATTCTGAAATCTCCTTCTAGGCTGCCAACAAAGCTTCCTGCTGCTTCTTCCCACTGGCCTCTAGTTGTTCAATCTTGGCTTGAGTCTTCTGGTCTTCTTGTGTATGGGTCTCAGTGATCCTGGCCCGCCTGGCCTGACTCTCTTGCAGATAGAGCTCAGTCCTAGCCTTCTGAATCTTGGCTTCTTTACAGACATTCTTCAATATTTGTTCCCCAGCCCTTGCTTTCCTGATGTAATCCTCTGTCTTCTCAATTTTGGTAAGATGCTCCACCCTAAGCTTCTCCAATCTCTCAATATCTAGACGACCGTCACTCCTTTCCCAAAGAGTCTTCTTTAAGGCTTGAGATAGGTTCTCATTCCTTTCCTTCAGCTTCTCAAATTCTTCTAGGCTGACAGTTGCTGTTGGTTGTACTGTAGATGTTCCAGGTATGTCCTCCAAGATGAAAGGCATTCTAGTAACCTGAGCTCTAGTACGGGACCAGTCATAGTATTGGGCTGAAGCAACATTATTACATCTTCCAAGAATAGCCATCCCCTTTGTCTGAATGTTGTCCCAAGCCCAGGATGCTTGTCTGACAGCAGCTGAATTAGGTTTTACTTCACAATACAAGGTCTCATCTAAATCTTGCACTCTGGGAGGGTGAACCAAAGCATAGCCCAGTTGTCTCTTAAACAGTAAAGGATTGTAGTTGATGCAACCCTTCACTCCTATCAGAGGTACATTTAGGTATTGTCCACAGCTGGTGATAATGTCCTTGCCTTTGGTGCTCTGGGTGCACCATCTAATATCATTTGAAGTCAAAGCAATGAGCCTCTTGGCCCAATTCTTCTGTTGGTGAGGGTTCAGGAAGGCATCTGACTTAGGCAGGTGTCTGAGCAGCCAGGTGTGAAACAAAGGAGCACAACATCTTACCAACTTCCCCCTTTGTTTCTCATTCCTCTGATGAATGGATTAGTAAAAGTCTCCTAGCAGTGTGGGTACTGGGTTCCTCAGAAAAAACAGATGGATGGCATTCTTGCTGACAAATTTGGGCTCATCTGCAAACAGTATAGCCCCATATATGCCGAGGGCTAACAGTGCACAGACTGCCTTCCACTCTCCCAATGAGGCCTTCAGGATGGCCTGAGAAATCAAAAAGTCCAAGTGCAAACCAGGGATACCAGCTTTTGTTGTCATACTTTGCTCAATCAAGGCAGGCTCTAGATACAATGCCTTTGCTATCTCTTCATTCCTGGGAAAAGTCATTTCTGGGTTGAAGGGGATTCCACCTCTGATAGGTACTCCAATCAATGAAGAGAACTCTTCCAGTAGAGGCCCTAGCTGGAAGTCTGGAAAGGTGAAACATCTCAATGGAGGATCATAAAACTGCAAGCATGTGTGGATCATGCTCCTCTGAGAAGGGTCAAGGTCCATAACCATATCCAGGATACCTCCATGGTGCTCTCTAAACAATAGGATGTACTCAGGTGTGATAAGTGACTGGACCTGCCTGATACCAGTCAACACAGGCTCAAAGAAGTGGTAGGATATGTTGCTCTTCCTGGGAGTAGTCATGAATGCTGCTGAAGAAGATGAAGATTGGTACTGATGAAGATCACAGACTGGTGCTGGAAATGAGCCACTGACAGGTTGATGCTGGTGATGATGAAAATAGCTGAAGCAGATAACTGATGAAGCAAAGGTCTATGCAGAAGAAGGGGTCAAAACCAAACCAGATATGATGTGGATACCCTGAAAAACAAATAAAAAAATGTTAAATGATGCAATGATGATGTATGCAAATGATATGCAAGGGTTTGTGATCAAGCTGGATCTGATTATCTGCCTTGGTATAAGCCCATGTATGTTCAAAAGTCCAGATGGAGGTTTAGAAATATAGTAACCAAGGTAGGGGACTCAAATAAAGAGTCACATGTCCAGGGTTAATCACAAGAACTATCCAAAGTGGAGTACTCTTAAACAAAAAACAGGGTATGCTGTGGCCAAGGGTACCTGCAAACCTGTAAACAGCCCAACCCCCTCACATGTAGTGTTCTAGAACAAGGATCTTCAGACTTGGATCAGTTATGAGAAGTGTAAACACTTCTAACCTGGAGGTACAGTGTTTACAATAACCATAAAAGATCCTCCTCTAATTCACCTCAGTTTCTGAAGGTCATAAATAAGGTCATCCAGACTTAGCAGGCTTCCCAGATAGCCCTAGCACTACAGGAAATCTGTAGCACAGAGTTCTCAAGAAGAAACCCACATCTGAACCGTGTTTCATATTCCCGCACCAGACCGAAATGGAATGGGAAAGAACATGAACCACTCTAGCCTAGGTGTCACTCAGGTCCCAGGTACAGGACCTCAAACTCTCAATGGAACCCCACCCACCAAAACAGAAGCCAGATCCAACAATGATAATGATAGTATGAAATATGAAAAACTGTAAAGAAAGCAATAAATAAAACTATACATAAAGCAGTAAATAAAGCAAATAAATAAACACAATTAACACATAACACCCCAGTAAACACAAATCAAACAAGCGCTAGGAGGAACCCACAAAAAGAACCAGAAGCCCTGGTTACAGTATAAGGGTCCCCAGCAGAGTCGCCAAGTTGTCGCTCCCTACCAAATGACACCTGGTCAGAAGGGGTACAAACGCGAACGGTCGGCGAAAGAGAGGAAATGAAAAGAAAAGAGTCGCCAGCTAGGCATTTTTATTCCGAAGGAAAGGTAATGCTGCATAAACCTAGAAAGGATGGATAAGACGGTTGCGAACCAGAGAAAACTGAGAAAGGGGGTTGTTACAACCTGGGAAGGTATTAGCACCCAGATTGTCCGCAGAACTCGACGGGATCCACGCTTGAAAGATTTGTGTTTAAAGGGGTAGTGTCAGTGCTATTTGTGTACCAAAACTGGAAAGAATGCAAGTGTCAGTGTAAAAGAAGTGTGAAGTGGGATATGAGAATGTTAGTGTAAGGAAAGAATGCAAAGCTCAAGATTATGAGGCTTAAAGAATAATGCTGGAAGAAGGGGGAATACACAGAGACTTTTGTTCGATAACCGTTAAGTTATGCCTACGTATCCTCTCGTGCAATGAGGAAGTCAGAACACCGTAGTTCGACTCAAAGGGAATAAAAGATAAATTGACTTGTGAACTACTTACTTGCCTATGCTCAAGTGTATGACCTGTCTGGTTCAGGTGCAAACTGTCTTGCATTAGACGGAAGAAGCGAGTTCTCGTTTGTGAGTGAATGAGATGAGGAAAGAATCTCGGAGGAGGCGATTATTGTTTGTTTTTGTGTTTTCAGTCTTTTATTGCTTTTGGTGGTTTGTCATAAGTTAATGAGCTTAAGCCTAAACCAAGGGTTAGTAGACTCATCACATCTTCCCTCTGATTAGGGGTAATGAGAATACCTTAAGTATGAAGTAAGCACCTCACACTTAATCACCATGATGGAGTATTATGATCATTAACCTACTTGTGATTATTTAAATGTTTTTGGAGTTTTTGTTTGGTGTTAAGTAATGAGTTTAAGCCATAATCAGGGATTTAATGGACTCATTACACCATCCTAATAGAAGGATAATAGATGAGAACATTTAAGCTGAGGAAGGCTCCTTAGCTTAATCCATGATTAGGGATTAACCTAAAAAAAAACTTTATTAGAGTGGATTTTAGTTAATGGTAAGGTTAAGAAATGGATTTTATGGTTTGTAAGACAACTTGAGGGGGACTTGTCCATTAACACTAGGGTTAGTCCTTCTCAACCAATTAAGGAAGAATTAGAACCCTAATGCAAGGCCCAAGTTACAAGCTTGATGTCTTAGTGATTATTAGGTGGATTGATTAAAGGGTTTAAACACATTAAGGGTTTAACACTTAGGATTAAAGTTATACACTCCATCCTAATAGAAGGATGCAGGCATAAGCTTAATCACAAAGCCTTAAAGCCTTTAAGATTTAGTCCCTGATTATGAGATGAGAAGAGAAGACTCAAAGATGACACAAAGGTAAAACTAATGGGGGACTAATCAAACCCTAATTATGATCATGCTTGGGTATTCCTAGAGTTTATGAGGCTTGCAAAAGATCTTCAAAAGAGAAGCCACCAAGGAAGAAACAGGAAGGGAAGAAGAAGCAGAAGAAGCAAGACAACTTACTTCACTTAAGAAGATAAGTTGCTTGAAGAAAGAAAGTGAGAAGGAGACATGAATGAGCAAGCTCACTCTAATACACAAGTAAAATGCAGAAATGATGCATAAAAGAGATGAGAAGATATTATGAGAAGTGAAGGCAAATTCACTTCTCAATGACTTACCACCTAAAAAGTTAGCAACAAGGAATGAAATGAAATGAGAATGAGATGAAATGCAATGATGCAAACCAAAACCAGAGGCATAAACATGATGTTAATGATGCTAAGAGATGATGCAAACACATGTAAAGAGTTGTGGATGATCATACAAGGATGAGGATGCAAATGGAGCATGCTTTGAACCATGAAAGTTCATGAAAGTTTATGAAATGGAATGAATGCTCATCATGGCAAATGAAAGATGCAATGATCAAACATGATTCTAATATGTCCTAAGATGTCTTATATGTCATTTTGATGCATAATATGTCATGGCAAGTTCATGTATGCAAGCAAATGAAAGATGGATGCAAATGAAGACAAGAATTAAGGTTTATGCACAAGACACAAAGCAAAATCCAAAATCAGAAGCAAATGACAAGATAAAAAATTGAAAATGGGAACAAAGTACCCCTAATCCTATACAAGTTCAATGCCCAAAGGAGGGGACCTAACTCTTAACCTAATGGGGGTTATGATTTTCTCAAGTTAGCTAGGGTTTTAAGGCACTTCAAAAGGAAAAATGCATATCAAATTGAAAATGAAAGATCAATTCAAACCAATTTTATCCTAGAAACTACATGGTATGAGGAATGCAATGCAAAAAGAACCATCATCAAACTCCTCTTGGTTAGGCAGAAGGGATTTTTCTAAGTTAGGAAAAAAATATTGACTTTTAAGAACCCTAATTCCAAAGAAAAATGTCAAAATAGGTCAAGAACCAAAAAGAAATTTGTTTGAAGAGTTTGATAATGTTTCTAAATGTATCAATATGCAATGTGATTTTTTTGGTGATTTTTAGAAACTTAAATGGTATTTTAATTAATTAATTCCCATTAATTAATTAAAATACACACTTAAATATTTTAAAAATACGAAAATTATGCAAAAAATAAAATAAAAATTATTTTCAGGTGGGGAAAAATATTTTAAGGTGTGATGCAAAAAAATGTGATTTTTTAGAAATGATTTGCTATTTTAAATAAAATGTGCAAAACAAATGAATAAAAAAGAAAATAAAATTGAATTAAAGGAGAAGTATGTTGATCCAAGAGCCAGGATTCAAAGCTGAGACGCGGGAGTTGACTTGGCGCGGGTTTCAGTGGCTAGGATTGATTCTGGCAAATTCAAATTTTAATCCTAATTAATTAATGTTAATGACTGGATTAGGGCTAAACCACAAGATCCAGGACGTTCATAGCGCGCGGGAAAGCCAGATCAAGGGCCCAAATTTAAACTTGACTTAATTACAGGATTAGGGCTAAACCACTTTCAGACGACCGGAACAGTGTTTCGGTCGTCTTCTCCGACGAGCCCAAACCCTAGCTTCTCTCTCAGGCCATCAAACTTCAAATTTCTTGCACAAAAATGATCCTCTAACAACCCTAAACCTAAATCCCCAACTAAAACTCATTTATTTCACATCATGAACACGAATCGAACAAAAATGTAAAAACGGGCAAAAGTTTCAGAGTTCACATACATGATCAGGGGAGCATATATAACCATAAAAGAACTTAAAATCTAGCTTCTGGGAAAAAAGTTCATCATGTTACCTGAGATGGGGACCCTCTGATTCTAAGCTTTCTGGGTTTTCCCTTGATGCAAGCTCACTCCTATGAACCTCCTGAAGATGATATGGAGCTTATAAAACTTTGAGGATGGCTGGTTTTGAAGTTCCAGCTCTGGTATAGCAGGTTTTGAGGTTTTTGTATGTGATGTTTTTGGCTGTTTTGAGGGTTGATTCTTGTTCTATGGATGGTATATGATTTGTTGGTGAAGAAAAAATGGAGGTTTTGTGGCTGTGGGAGGAGTTTCGAAGAGGAGAAGTTTTTGACAGTTTTTTGGAATCCTGGCTTATGGGGGGTTGCAGGCTTGTGTGTGTTGTGTTTTGGAATGCTTGAGGTCCACATATGAGGCTCTGATTGGGCAGAGAGTTGGTAGTGGCACAGTTTGATTGGCATGGGAAAAATGCAAAAAGTCAAGATTTTGTGTACCATAGGTATGGCTCGGGTCAAAGGAGATCTTAGGGCTTGTCCTGCTTCAGCTTGAGTTAAGGAAAGCCTTTGGATCTGATTTTGTGAGCTGGATGGTCTTGATCAAGAGTTTTCAATGTTCTTGCATAATTCCCTCTTTGAACTTTCTTATGAACCAAGGCAAAGAATCTTGTGAATTCTTGGACAAAATGCAGCAAAATGAACCATATGAGGTTGCTAGAATGCTTTGAGATCAATTAGTGTCCAATTCAAGCATTGAAAGTCCCTTTTGCAAAAGATTCAATTTTGAAGATTCATGAGAAAATGCCTTATGTAACTTGTAATTCAAGGCTTAGAAATGAGAAATCCTTTGGTAAAATCTGAATTATGGACCATGAATGATGTTTGTATGATGATTAGAAGCTGATTTGAAGTCACATTTGGCTTTGGCAAGTATTTTTGCAAGTTTCCTCTTTGGCACAAAAGTGAAAATTTAGTGATTTTGTCCAACTTTGCAAGGCCATAACTTTTGCTCAAAAATGAATTAGAATGAGTTCTTGTACTTTTTGAAAATGGGAGGATCCAATCTACAACTTTCATGACCAAAGATTTTTCATTTGAAGCATTTTTGAATCAAAAAGAGGAGGTTGAAAAGCTTTCCCAAAATGGCAAGTTTACATAACAAGTCATTTTCCCAAAATGGCAACTTTGCAAATGGCTTGAAATTATTCAATTTTGTGGACTTATAACATCTTCTAAGATCAAATAAAGGTCATACACATTCAAAATGATGGAGAAACCCCTTTGGTTGGATGACTGGGGGTCTCAGATGCCCTGATTTTGCACTGGCTTGCTCAAGAAGTCATCTTGTGATCAGATGCCTTCCCCATTGAATTTCTTCATAAAAATTGGTATGCATGATCCTCATATCATATATAGACCAATAGAAACAAGAATGACCAAAAAATTTGGAGTTATGGCCTTTGAAACCAAAACCCTAATTTTGGGTCATCTGTGCAGTTAAACTTGACTCTGCTTCCATGCCTTTCTCAGTTCTTGTGATTCTTTGACTTCCTTGATCTTGGGAGGATAAAATATGATGCTTGAACATATATGGACCCCTTTGAAGTGATTGATGGCCTTTGGAGTGGCTCAGAAGGATCTTGGATTGCTCAGATCACAAACCCTAGATGCAGATGACTTTGAACCAATGCAATGAAGCAAAAATGCATGATCCTCATATCATATAGAGACCAATAGAAACAAGAATGACCAAAAAATTCATGAAAATTGGTATGCATGATCCTCATATCATATAGAGACCAATAGAAACAAGAATGACCAAAAAATTTGGAGTTATGGCCTTTGAAACCAAAACCCTAATTTTGGGTCATCTGTGCAGTTAAACTTGGCTCTGCTTCCATGCCTTTCTCAGTTCTTGTGATTCTTTGACTTCATTGATCTTAGGAGGATAAAATATGATGCTTGAACATACATGGACCCCTTTGAAGTGATTGATGGCCTTTGGAGTGGCTCAGAAGGATCTTGGATTGCTCAGATCACAAACCCTAGATGCAGATGACTTTGAACCAATGCAATGAAGCAAAAATGCAATATGAGATGGTATGATTGAACTTATGCAAATGAAAAGAACCACAAGCCATGGTGAAATGAGTGAGGGAAAATTTGGGGTGTTTACAGCTGCCCCTATTCAAACACGAGTTAGCTGTGCAGGATGTAAGCAACGGCTTAACAGACAAACAAGATAACTTGTGGTTGAATACCAAAGACAATCCAAAATTTGCACTCGCTGAATGAAGAATAAAAGGGATATAAATTGTAAAAGGAAATAAAGTATGATTATAAAGTGCGGGCGACGGAGGACGACCGTCGAGCAGAGGACGACTGTTGGGGAAAAAGTGACGATGGGGATGGCCGACATGCTGGGGAAACAAAGGTATTATGATGGGGACGACCATCAAGTAAAGAAACGAGACTCTCTGGGGATTAAAGGTAAATGATGGGGAATGGTCATCAAAGGTGAAGGACGATCACCTAGTAGGGGACGGCTGCTCTGTTGGGGGATAAGGATGAGGGACGGTCATCCAAGGTGAAGGACGATCACCTGGCAGGGTACGGCTGCCGAAAGTATCTCGACATAGGACGAATGCCGGATAGAAAAGGTCGACGATGGGGACGGCCATCGGATAAGCATGATGAAGGAAGATCATCAAGAGGTGAAGGACGATCACCTAGCAGGGTACGGCTGCTCTCGGGGTTCATCGTGACATAGGACGAATGTCAGATAGCTGGAACAACGATGGGGACGACCATCGGATAAAATGATGAAGGACGGTCATCAAAAGGTGAAGGACGATCACCTAGCAGGGGACGGCTGCTCAAGTATTACGACATAGGACGAATGTCGGATAGAAAGGGGTTCTAATGAATAGAGACTCCGCTGGGGATGATGAAGGACGATCATCAAAAAGGTGAAGGACGATCACCTGGCAGGGTACGGCTGTCGGAAATACCATGACATAGGATGAATGTTAGATAGAAAGGAAATAGTTTATCAAGATTTGCCGGGAATTCTTCTGGGGAATGATAGACACAGGCGAGTGTCTAATTTCAAGGAGGCAAAGACATAAGTGTCTGACACGGTGTATAGATTAAAGATGCAGATGAGCATCCTTAAGACTATGATACGGACGAGTGTCAGTAGAAGAAAACGCTTGATGCATGTTCAGAGATGATGATACGGACGAGTACCAACTATTTAACAAAGAACACAGACGAGTGTCGACTCTGAGGGGATTTAAGTGGTGTATAAAAGATATGGACGAGTATCCGTATGAGTAAAAAGTGATAAGTGCGACATAGATGAGTATCCAACTTGCTGTGGAGAGCACGACACGGACGGGTGTCGGAAGAAGTGTACTATAAACAAGTATTTGGTGTATAAAATGTTTAGGCACTATGCTGGGGAAAGTGACACGGACGGGTGTCAGGGAAGTGTATATATCTATGTATCTGTCTGTAGAGAATGCTCGGGCGACTTTACTGGGGAATGATGACACGGACGAGCGCCAAAAGGAGCATGCATCTGTATTTGTGAGTTCCAAGAGGACGTTTTGGCTTTCCGCTGGGGAATTTGGGGGGTATTTTGTATATTGTTGGTGGAATGTCAATATTTACAAGTGTTTGGTTCAAAACATGGCTTATGATTTACGCAATATGTTTGATTTTTGCCGTAATGCTCCGTATTAGACGGAATGCTACGCTCTGGGGGAAAATATGATACGAATGCTATGATTATGCAAAGAGATACCAATCTGGGATTCGGATCCCGTTGCTGTGGAGATCTCCGGCTGATCTGCTTGGAGTGGATATCCCAGCTGGGGATGAGATCATTGGTAGATCTGATATATGACTCTGCTTGAGGAAATAGATCATTGATAGATCTATCTTGGTAATGAGGGACCCAGCTGGTGTCTGTGGGAGCTTCCGTCACTCTGTTGTGAGATCTTCAGACATTGCTCCTCGGGATAGAGACTGGAGCTTTGCGGGGAGATGGTTCTCTTGTCTAGCACTTGGCTGGGGAGGAATGATCGCTGGACGATCTTCCTAGGGATTACTGCGGGGATCCTGCTGAGGATGATGAACTCAGTTGGGGAAATGAGCCCTTTTCTGAAGCTGCTCTGTTTGGGGAGCAACCTTCATGCCCCGTGTTGCACTTTGAATACCTGCAATCCTGTTATGACAAAGAAACGTACAAGTATCCCGAGGTATCCCTTACTGGATTCCATCATAGGAGTTTAGACACTCCCGGGAGTAAGTATATTTCCCTAAGCATGTAATTTAGAGAAGACGCATCTGTATTTATGCAATCATTATATTAAGGACATCGGACATTTTTGCAAATAAAGAAACAGAATGTACGAGACGAAACGTGTCTGAAAAACTAATTTTATTGATTTGTGTGCCCTGAATTTGGCAAATACAGTCAAAGAAACAGATCTCCTGAAATGAGGAGATTGTTACAAAATTGAGAAACAAAAGATGTTGGCAATGTCAATGACGCTTCAGTGCTTCCCCTTTTGCTATGACTTGTATGACATTGACGTTCTTCTCATCTTGCTTTTTGAAGAAAGCTGATTCTGACTGATGCTTTATACCTTCGAAGTTTGCCGTGTTGTAAGTGATACAGACGAATTCAGAATGCAGTTGTTCGCTTATTCCCTTATTTTGCGTGGATCGCCCTTTCGAGTTTTCGATCCACCGGGATACCCATTTTTGCCTGAGTTGTCCAATGCGGCTTTTCAACTCAGCGGGTGTACATTTTTTTCCCTTATTTTTGCCCGAGTCTTTTATTCTGTTTTTGAATCGCCGGGATGCCCTATTTTTGCCTGGACTTACATTCTGTTTTTGTGTCCAGCGGGTCATTTTATGCGAAGTATTTTTTAACTGCATCTGAATTCACAGGGTACAGGATGTCTTCACCATCCATAGTACTGAGCATCAGTGCTCCTCCAGAGAAAACCTTCTTTACTATGAATGGACCATCATAATTCGGAGTCCACTTGCCCCTGTGGTCTGTATGAGGAGGAAGAAGTATTTTCAGCACAAGATCTCCTACTTGGTACTCTCGAAGTCTGACTCTTTGATCGAAAGCTTTCTTCATTCTTTTCTGATACAGCTGCCCATGACAAATTGCAGCCAATCTCTTCTCTTCGATCAGACTAAGTTGTTCATATCGGGATCGGACCCATTCTGCCTCATTCAGCTTAACATCCATTAGTACTCGCAAGGAGGGTAATTCAACTTCAACAGGTAGGACTGCCTCCATACCATAAACAAGCTGATACGGCGTTGCCCCAGTGGATGTTCTGATTGACGTTCGGTATCCATGTAAAGCAAATGGTAGCATTTCATGCCAGTCTTTGTAGGTAACCACCATCTTCTGTACAATCTTCTTGATATTCTTGTTAGCTGCCTCTACAGCGCCATTCATCTTTGGCCTGTAAGGAGAAGAATTGTGGTGTTGGATCTTGAAGTCCCGACACAGTTCTGCCATCATTTTATTGTTCAAATTGGAACCATTATCAGTAATGATTCGCTCGGGCACTCCATACCGACAGATGATGTCTCTCTTTAGAAATCGGGCTACCACTTGCCTGGTGACATTTGCATAAGAAGCTGCTTCGACCCACTTGGTGAAATAGTCAATGGCTACCAGGATGAATTTGTGGCCATTCGAAGCGGTCGGTTCAATCTTGCCAATCATATCAATGCCCCACATGGCAAAGGGCCAGGGTGAAGACATCACATTCAGGGGATTTGGAGGCACATGCACTTTATCCGCATAGATCTGGCTTTTATGACATTTTCTGGCTAACGCACAACAGTCTGCTTCCATTGTGATCCAGTAATAGCCTGATCTCAACAAATTTTTATCCATGGCAGGCCCTCCAGCATGGGTACCAAAAGATCCTTCGTGCACCTCGTGCATCAACAAGTCTGCTTCTGCCCTATCAACACATCTGAGAAGTACCATATCAAAGTTTCTCTTATACAGGGAACCATCAGTATTCAGGAAGAAACTACCAGCCAACCTTCTTAATGTCTTCTTATCATTGGAAGATGCCCCTGGTGGGTATGTTTGATCCTCTAAGAAGCATTTGATATCATGGAACCAAGGCTTATCATCTTTAGCAATGTCTACTAAGAATACATATGCTGGTCTGTCAAGTCTGGATACTGAAATACGAGGCACAAAGATGGCAGCTTGAACTTTGATCATGGATGAAATGGTAGCCAGAGCATCTGCAAACTGATTTTCATCTCGAGCGATATACTCAAGCTTAACTGTAGATGTTTAGAATTGGCAGAATTTTTGACCAACAAGAAATATTGAATTCAGTTCAGAATGTCCTATCAGATGTTGGGACATTATCAAACAGAGTATAAGAACTTAATTCAGGATGTCACACCAGATGTTGGGACATTGTGTAAATGATTTAAGTTCAGTTTTTCAGGATGTCCCAACAGATGTTGAGACATCTCAAACCTGCTACCAGAATTAATTAATAATTAACTGATCTGAGATATTTAAGGAAAGTTATCTGGAATTAATTATGGATGGACAAAAACAGAACAAGGCGCATCTGTAGGGAGAGTTGTTATGAAACTTCAGCATAATCAGAAGAACTAAATCACCTAGAATCTAGGAAGTAACAAACCCTAATTCAAGGTTGAAGATGCATGCGCATTAGGGCTGGATTAACCTACAGAAAGCCCAAATTACAAACACCTATTTAATCAACAGAAACTCACAGAATTGAGTACGAATTTCAGAAGACCAAATAGGGTGTTTTAGTGTTTTAATAGCAGGTTGTTTTTATTGTACCACTTTATGAGATTTTAAGCAAAAGTGTATTTGTGACTTGATTGAAACTGTGAAGTAAGATCAAGCTGTCTTGTTTGAAGAATGTCTTCAATTTTATTAAACTTGTAAACAAGATCACTGTGTGATTGAGGGGGAGTGAGTTGGTACTCATATCTAAGTGGTGTCTTAGGTAGAAATTGCATTGGGTAGATATTAAGTGAAAGATTAAACTGGGTTGTTTAAGTCTAGAATTAATATTACTTATAGTGGATTTCCTCCTGGCTTGGTAGCCTCCAGATGTAAGTGTGGTTATACACTGAACTGGGTTAACAAACTACTGTGTTGTTTAATTTTCTTGCATTTTAAGTTTTGGTTAAATCTGTCAAGTGTTGGGACATCTCATAGGACATCTCATACCTGATTACAGAATTTCAATTGGCATCAGAGCAAGCACCCTGCCTGTTTATACTGGGTGAGATCTAGGGAATACAAATTCTGGAAACATGGACAGAGATATAGGATCAGTAAATAGACCACCTATATTGGATGGTTCTAATTATGACTACTGGAAGCCAAGAATGATTGCATTCTTAAGATCACTTGACAACAGGGCCTGGAGAGCAGTCAACACTGGATGGGAACATCCTGTCCAAGACACCAAAGATGGATCAAAAGTGTTGAAACCTGAAGAAGAATGGAGTAAGGAGGAAGAAGATTCAGCACTAGGCAACTCCAAGGCCTTAAATGCTTTATTCAATGGCATTGATAGGAACATCTTTAGACTTGTGCATCACTGTGAGCTGGCCAAAGATGTTTGGGACACTCTCAAAACAACTCATGAAGGAACATCAAAGGTAAAAATGTCAAGACTTCAACTTCTCACCACCAAGTTTGAAAACTTGAGAATGAAGGAAGATGAGACAATTCATGAATTCTACATGAACATCTTAGATATAGCCAATACTTCTGGAGCCTTGGGAGAAAAGATGACTGATGAAAAGCTTGTAAGAAAGATTCTCAGATCTTTGCCAAAAAGATTTGACATGAAAGTCACAGCAATAGAAGAAGCTCAAGACATATGCACAATGAAAGTTGAAGAGCTCATTGGTTCCCTTCAAACATTTGAGATGGGAATGAATGACACAAATGTAAAGAAGAACAAAAGCATAGCCTTGGTGACAAATACTGATGAAGAAGAAGATGATAAATCAGAAACTGGTGAAAGCTTATCAGACAACATTGCTATGCTTGGAAGACAATTCAAAAAGATTCTCAGAGGGATGGAAGGCAAATCCAAACCCAGTGGAAGATACACAAACTCTTCTGAGAACAAAAGACCTTATGATGCTAACAGAAGGTCAAATTATGATGAAAAGACCAGTCAAGAAAAAGGAATTAAATGCCATGGATGTGAAGGATATGGACACATCAAGAATGAATGTCCTACCTTCTTAAAAAGGCAAAAGAAATGACTCTCTGTAACCTGGTCTGATGAAGACTCAGGAGGTGATTCAGAAGAAGAATCAGCTAAGCATATCACTGCTCTAGCTGGATTATGTGAATCTGAAAGTGAATCTAGTGATGGGAAGCTTACTGTTGAAGAACTTGAGCAAGCATACAAAGATCTATACAAAAGAAGCACTGAGATATGCAGTGAGGTTATAAAGCTAAAGAAACAGAATGAGGCACTAAAGGATGAAAAAGAAAGTGATCTAGAGATCATTGACACCTTGAAAAGTGAAGTAAGCCTTCTCAATTCCAAGTTGGAACACATGTCCAAGTCTGTTAGAATGCTGAACAGTAGCTCAAGTACACTGGATGTTATTCTCAACAACAATAAGCATTCAGGGGATAAAAGTGGACTGGGATATAACAGAGTTCATAAGGATGAAGCTAGCTCAAGCAAAACTAATTCAAAGTCCATACAGTCAAACAAGATGTCCCAACAGATGCTTCAACATCATGAAAAGAACACAAAGTCAAACATAATGTTCCAACAGATGTCTCAACATTCTGAAAAGAACAAAATGAAGAAGAAATATCAAAGATGGAGATGTCATCATTGTGGAAGATTTGGACATATCAAACCTCATTGCTATAAGTTGCATGGATATCCAAATCAGATGTATCAGCAACCTCCTAAGCAGAAGATAGAAGTTACCAAGAAAGTGCTGCATAGACATCAAAGAGATCAGCAACCTCCTAAGCAGAAGACAGAGGTCATCAAGAAGGTATGAAGACCAAAAGCTAGTCTTGATGCTGATCAAAGCTACATACCCAAGAACAAGATCAACAAACAACCTTGGAGCTCTTCTGATAAACAATACACAGGGCAGAGGTATCAAAAGAAATCTCAACTCAAATGGTCAAAGAAAGGTGTTGCATATATAGCACATACATCACTAAGAGTATCAGCCAAAGAAGACTGGTACTTTGACAGTGGATGTTCAAGACACATGACTGGATTGAAGAATCTGCTAGTAGACTTAAAGTCACATTCATCCAGATATGTAACCTTTGGAGATGGAGCTAAAGGAGAAATCAAGGGAGTTGGAACCTTGGATTGTCAAGATGTACCAAGACTAAATGATGTGCTACTGGTTAAAGGTTTAACTGCTAACCTGATCAGCATAAGTCAATTATGTGATCAAGGGTACAATGTAAACTTTACCAAAACTGAATGCATAGTGTCTAACAAAGAACAAGAGGTTGTCATGAAAGGAGCCAGATCTAAAGACAACTGTTACATGTGGGAACCTCAAGACTTCAATCTCACTTCAACTTTCTCTTTAGCTAAAGAAGAAGAAGTGAAACTATGGCACCAAAGACTAGGTCATCTTCATTTCAGAGGCATAAAGAAGATCATATCTATGGATGTTGTGAGAGGTATTCCTAAACTGAAGATTGATGATGGCAAAATATGTGGTGAATGTCAAATAGGCAAGCAAACCAAGATGTCCCATCCAAAGCTCCAACATCTGACAACTTCCAAAGTTTTGGAACTATTGCATATGGATCTTATGGGACCTATGCAGGTTGAGAGCCTTGGTAGTAAGAGGTATGCCTATGTGGTGGTTGATGACTTTTCAAGGTATACATGGATAAATTTCATCAAAGAAAAGTCTGATGTATTTGATGTATTCAAAGACTTATGCCAAAGAATACAAAGGGAAAAATCCAGCTGTGTGATCAGAATAAGAAGTGATCATGGAAAAGAATTTGAGAACCAAAAATTCTTAGATTTCTGTTCTTCAGAGGGAATCAATCATGAATATTCTTCACCAATCACTCCTCAACAGAATGGGATTGTTGAGAGGAAGAATAGAACTATTCAAGAATCAGCAAGAGCCATGATCCATGCTAAAAAGTTACCTTTGTACTTCTGGGCTGAAGCTATGAACACAGCTTGTTACATCCATAACAGAGTTACTCTAATGAAAGGAACTTTGTCCACAATCTATGAAGTCTGGAAGGGCAGAAAACCCACAGTTAAGTACTTCCATGTGTTTGGAAGTAACTGTTATATTCTGGCAGATAGGGAGCAAAGAAGAAAAATGGATCCTAAAAGTGATGAAGGGATTTTTCTTGGATACTCTATAAACAGCAGGGCATATAGAGTATTTAATTCTAGAACCAAGGTTATCATGGAGTCCATAAATGTGATAATTGATGATGCTCCTACAGATGTCTCAGAAGATGTTGGAACATCTGTTGATATCAAGACTGAAGCTGAAGGAAAGAGTGATCATTATGACTTCACTCAAATCAAGAGAAGTGATCATTATGACAAAACAATCCAGCAAACCTCCCTCCATCAGAATCCAGAAGGATCATCCCAAAGATTTGATAATTGGTGATCCCAACAGAGGTGTAAGCACTAGATCAAGAGAAGTGATTTCAGGGTCCTGTTTTGTTTCTAAAATAGAACCTAAAAACATCAAGGAAGCTCTTGCTGATGAATACTGGATTGGTGCTATGCAAGAGGAATTAGGTCAATTCACAAGGAATGAAGTGTGGAACCTTGTTCCTAGACCTGATGACATAAATGTGATTGGAACTAAATGGGTGTATAAGAACAAGTCAAATGAGCAAGGAGTTGTTACAAAGAACAAAGCTAGACTTGTAGCTCAAGGATACACACAAATTGAAGGAGTAGACTTTGATGAAACCTTTGCACCAGTAGCAAGGCTTGAATCAATCAGACTACTTTTGGGAATTGCTTGTATCTTAAAGTTCAAGTTATTCCAAATGGATGTGAAAAGTGCCTTTTTAAATGGATACCTTAATGAAGAGGTATATGTAGAACAACCTAAAGGATTTGTTGATCCAAGTTGTCCAAATCATGTATACAACTTAAAGAAGGCTCTCTATGGTCTGAAGCAAGCTCCAAGAGCATGGTATGAAAGGCTGACTACTTTTCTTATCAAGCAAGGGTACAGGAAAGGTGGAATTGACAAAACCTTGTTTGTTAAAGATGAAGAAGGAAATGTCATGATTGCTCAAATATATGTAGATGACATTGTCTTTGGTGGGATGTCAGACAGGATGGTCAAACATTTTGTCAACCAGATGGAATCTGAATTTGAAATGAGCCTAGTAGGAGAATTAACCTACTTTCTTGGATTGCAAATAAAGCAAATGGAGGACTCCATGTTCATTTCCCAAAGCAAGTATGCTAAGAACATAGTCAAGAAATTTGGAATGGACAGTGCTAATCATAAGAGAACTCTTGCCCCCACACATTTAAAGCTGACTAAAGATGAAAAGGGTGAGAATGTAGATCAAAGCATGTACAGAAGCATGATTGGGAGCTTGTTATATCTGACTGCTAGCAGACCAGGCATAGCATTTGCAGTTGGTGTATGTGCAAGATATCAAGCTGATCCAAAAGTCAGTCATCTTAATCAAGTCAAGAGAATCCTGAAATATGTTAATGGTACTTGTGACTATGGCATAATGTATTTTCATGGATGCAAACCAATTCTCACTGGCTTTTGTGATGCTGATTGGGCTGGAAGTGCTGATGACAGAAAAAGCACTTCAGGAGGATGCTTCTTTCTAGGAAACAATTTGATTTCTTGGTTTAGTAAGAAACAAAACTGTGTATCCTTATCTACTGCTGAAGCTGAATATATAGCAGCTGGAAGTAGTTGTTCACAGTTGGTTTGGATGAAGCAAATGCTCACTGAGTACAATGTCCCACAAGATGTCATGACATTGTACTGTGACAACTTAAGTGCAATTAACATATCAAAAAATCCTATCCAACGTAGCAGGACCAAGCATATTGATATCAGACCTCATTTCATCAGAGATCTTGTAGAAGAGAAAGTGATTTCATTGGAACATGTTGCTACAAATCTGCAGTTGGCTGATATCTTTACCAAAGCCTTGGATACTACTCAATTTGAGAACTTAAGGGGCAAATTGGGAATCTGCTTATGTGAGATTTAGCAGTTATGGAGATGTGCCAACATGTCATATGACATTGTGTGGCATAAGCACCAGATGGTAACACCAGTCTGGTCAAGCACCTTGAGTATTCCTCTCCTAAAAAGTCTCAAAGTAACGGCTACTTATATAATATCAGCTTGCATTCAGCTATCCATATTCTCATCATACCCTCAAAAGCGAATTGCATTATCTAGCTGTTCTTCAGAACTCATCAAACCTAAACTCTTCATTCACCACATTCTAAAAATGGCTCATCACCAAAACCCTAACATTTCTGAAGAAATCCTCAACAAGGAAGATGTGGTGCATGCAACCCCCATCTCTGTGGTACCCATGGATTCAACTCCAATGGACGAAATCAGAGGAAGTGTTCCTCTTGCTCAAAAGCCAAGGACCCCTACTGTTAGAAGAGCAAAGGAACCTACTGTGAGCAAAGTCAAAGGGAAACCTTCATCATTAAACACCACTCCAAAAGCTTCTGAATATGTGGATGATTCCATAAAGGAGCTGGTAAACAGGATCCTATCTGAACAAAGAGTGGTAAGTGGCATATCTATTCCTCTGAACACCATGCCAGCACCACAAGAAGAACAACAAACTCAGGCTGAACATGACACTCCTGCTCAACAGGATGTCCCAATAGATGTTGAAACATCTGAGGAGCAACAAAAGACCTCAACTGATGATGTTGATGATACATCTGAGGACCAGAAAAAGGCCTCCTCTGAGAGTGATGAAGAAACATCTGAGGACCAGACCAAGGCCTCAACTGAAGAGCACATCTCTGGTGATCCACCAGCTGAAGAGGAGACTGCTCAATCCCCTCCTGTTGTGAACCTAGAGCATGATTCTGATACAGAAATCATTGCCTCTGTAAAACCTAGCATAGCCAAAAGGCTCAGGACTAGGAAAGAAAAGATGCAAGCAGGACATGCAATTCCTGAGAAGAAGCAAGCTACCCCAAAGAAGGACAAAGCTAAAGTTGTCTTTGGTCCTACCAAACAATGGAGCAAGGTGCAAACACAAAAGAGGAAAGCTGTCACTCCTCCAGATTCAGATGTTGAAGCAGATGTCCCAACATCTCCTCCAAAGAAAAAGCCAGCACCCTCAAGGGCATCAACTGCTGTTCCAGAAGCTCCTTTGGACAACATCTCCTTTCATCATGTTTCAAGTGTGAACAGATGGAAGTTTATCTATCAAAGAAGGGTAGCACTTGAAAGAGAGCTGAGCAGTAATGCACTTGAGTACACAGAGTTAATTGATCTCATATCTGCTGCTGGCCTCTTCAAAACTGTCTCCAACCTCTCTCCCTGCTATGAGCTACTTGTCAAGGAATTCATAGTCAATCTTCAAGAAGATTGTGCCAATGGTAAGTCTGCTGAATTTAGAAAAGTATTTGTTAGAGGCAGGTGTGTAAAATTCTCTCCTCAGGTCATCAACCAATACCTTGGAAGAGAATCTGATGGTCCAAATGAGTTAGGGAAGACTGATAACCAGGTCTGCAAGGTTATCACTGCTAACCAGGTCAAGGCTTGGCCAGTTAAAGGAAAGCTCTCAGTGAGCATGCTAACAAGGAAATATGCCATGCTGAACAGGATTGGTACAGCAAATTGGGTACCTACCTGTCGCTCCCGATAAGTGGGACCGGCCCAAATAAAGGTACAGACGCGAACGGTCGGCGAGAGGGACAATGAGAACACACAGCCGTGAACTCACTGGAAAAGAAAAGAGTCGCCAGCTAGGCATTTTTATCCCGGAGGAAAGGCAATGTTGCATAGACCTAGAAAGAGATGGATAAGACGGTTGCGAACCAGAGAGACTGAGAAAGGGGGTTGGTTACAACCTGGGAAGGTATTAGCACCCAGATTGTCCGCCGTACTCGACGGGATCCACGCTTAAAAGATTTGTGTTTTAAAGGGGTAGTGTCAGTGCAATCTATGTGTAAAAGAGCTGGAAAAGGATGTACAGGTGTCAGTGTAAAAGAAGTGTAAAGTGTGATATATACAGTGTCAGTGTAAGGATAAGAGTGAAATGCTCATGACTACGAGGCTTAAAAGAATGAAACTGGAAGGAGGGGGAATATACAGAGACTTTTGTTCGATAACTGTTAAGTTATGCCTACGTATCCTCTCTTGCAATGAGGAAGTCAGAACACCGTAGTTCGACCCAAAGAGACTGAAAGATGAATTGACTAGTGAACTGCTTACTTGTCTATGCTCAAGTGTATGATCTGTCTGGCACAGATGCAAACTGTCTTGCATTAGACGGAAGAAGCAAATTCTCGTTTGTGAGTGAGTGAGATGAGAAAAGAATCCCGGAGGAGACGCTTATTGTTTGTTTTTGTGTTTTCAGTCTTTTACTGTTTTTGGTGTTTGTCATAAGATAATGAGCTTAAGCCTAAACCAATGGGTTAGTAAACTCATCACATCTTCCCTCTGATTAGGGGTAATGAGAATACCTTAAGTGTGAAGTCAGATTCTCACACTTAATCACCTTTGATGTAGGATTAAGATCATTAACCTACTTGTGATTATTTTAGATGTTTTTTTGGTGTTTTTGTTTAGTGTTGAGTAATGAGGTTAAGCCATAATCAGGGATTAAACAGACTCATTACACCATCCTAATAGAAGGATAATAGATGAGAGTGTTTAAGCTGAGGAAAGCTCCTCAACTTAATCCATGATTAGGGATTAAACTCATGACAAAACAAAGCCTTTATTAGATGGATTTTAGATAATGGTAAGATGATGAAGTGAATTTTATGATTTGTAAGACAACTTGAGGGGGACTTGTCCATTAACACTAGGGTTAGTCCTTCTTAACCAATTAAGGAAGAATTAGAACCCTAATGCAAGGCCCAAGTTACAAGTGTGATGTCTTGATGATTGTTAAGTGAATTGATTTAGGGAGTTAAACACATTAAGGGTTTAACACTTAGGATTAAAGTTATACACTCCATCCTAAGAGAAGGAGGCAGGCATAAACTTAATCTTAAAGGCTTAAAGCCTTTAGGGTTTAGTCCCTGATTATGAGGCGAGAAGAGAAGACTCAAAGAGAGACACAAAGGAAAAAAAACTAAGTGGGGGACTAATCAAAATCCTAATCATTGTCATGCTTGGTTGTTCCTAGGGTTTGTGAGGTTTTCAAAAGAAGTCTTCAATGGAACCACCAGGAAGCAGATGAAAGGATCAAGAGAAGCAAAGCAACTTGCTTCATTCAAGAAGTCAAGTCACTTGAAGAAAGAAAGTAAGAAGGAGAAGAATGAGCAAGCTCAAACTCAAACACATACAAAAATTCAGCAAGGATGCATAAAAGAGATGAAGAGGAGTTATGAGAAGTGAAGGCAAATTCACTTCTCAAAGTCACTTACCACCTGAAAAGTCAGAAAAGAGAATGCAATGCAATGTGAAATGAGATGAAATGATATGATGAAAAACCAAACCAGAATCACATACATGATGTTAATGATGCTACAAACCAGAAACAAAACATGTGGATGATCATACAAGCCTATGAAAGCAAATGAAGCAAGTTAAGAACCAAAATCATACATGAAAAGTTATGGAATACACATGGCATACAACATGACAAATGCAAGATGCAATGATCAAACATGCTTTCAATATGTCTTATGATGTTCAATGAATCAAATGGAGGCATGGAATATCATGGCAAGTCATGTTATGCAAGTAAATGCAAGATGGATGCATATGGAAGCCCAAATTAGGGTTTATGAACAATACATCAAACACAAACCAAAATCAGAAGCAAACAACATTATAAAAAAATTGAAAAGGCACTCAAAGGACCCCTAATCCTATACTAACTCACTGCCCAAAGGAGAGGTCTCAACTCTTATCCTAATTCAAGATATGATTTTCCTAAGTTTTCTAGGGTTTTAGGGTTCCTTAACAAGAAAATTATCAAACAAATTGAAAATGAGAGATCAAATCATGGCCATTTAATCTCATAAACTACATGCTAAACACAATGCAATGCAAAAAGAATCAAGGTCCAACTCTTTAGGGTTAGGCAGAAATGATTTTTGGAAGTTTGGATCAAATTAATGCATAAAAATGATTTTAATTCAATGAAAAATTCTCAAAATGCATCAAGATCAAAAAATAAATTTGGTTTGAAGGTTGGACAATGTTTCTAAATGTCTTAAAACATTTCATGAATTTTTTGGTGATTTTTAAATACCTAAAAGTATTTTTAATAAATTAATTTTCATTAATCAATTAAAAAGAAACTTTTAAATATTTAAACATACTTTTTTAATGCTAAAAATGAAAATAAAAATATTTTTGTGTTTTAAAAATTAATGAAACTCTTGGTAAAAATTTTCATAATTTTTAAAGCCTTTTTGCTATTTTTAATAAATTGTGGAAGTTAAATGAAAGAAAATGAAAATAAAAATACATAAATGAAAAGGTAAGCAGATCTGATGGCTGAGATTTGAATCTGGGAGGGAAAGTTTGACCACGCGCGCTAATGAAGGGTCTGGATTGATTCTGACCTTAATTAAGTTTTATAAAATAATTAAATGGATTAATGGTGATTAGGGCACAGTGGACCCATCTGAACCACTCATCCACGCGCGAAGTCAAGGCAAGTCAGATGATCCAACGCTCAAGATTTAAACCTCATTTAATTACAGGATTAGGGTTAAACAAATTCAGGTGACCGGAGGGAAGCTCCGGTCATCTTCTCCGGCAACAACAAAACCCTAGATCATGATTCAGGCTACCATTCTTCAAATTAAAGGCAGGAAAATGTTCCTCTACTTAAACCTCACTCAAATCACCTCTCAAACTAAATTTCTCATGCTCAAATGAAGAGAATCGAAGCCATGAAGATTCACGGGCAAAGTTTCAGAGCCCTGGTAAATCCTCATTTCTCACTCATTTTTAATTCTAAACCCATCCCCATGATCAGCAAGACATACACAACCAATTTATAACTTAAAATGCAAGACCTGAGAGAAAAAGTTCATGGCCATACCTGAGATGGAAGATCCTGTTTCTGGGCTTTCTGGGCTTCTCCTTGATGCAGACTCACTCCAATGGTTCTCCTGATGCTAATGGTAGGCTTGGAATGAGCTTAAACAAGCTATTTTGGGAGGTCCAGTTCTGGTGTATCAGAAAATGGAGTCTGTGTGTGAGTGGTTTCAAGCTCTGTTAATGGCTGATTCTGGTTCCTTTTTATGTGTTTGATTTGTTGGTGAAGAGAGTTTGGATGTTTGGTGGCTGGAAAATGAGATTCGAAGAGAAGAAGCTCTTTGACAGTTTTGTGGTATGCTGTGTTCTGGCTTGCTTCAATGCCCAATGCCTTGCTATAACATCTCCAATTTGTGTGGATAGCCTGTGGGGCAGGTCAGTAGGGGTGGCTGCTCACTGTGCCATGAGTATGGGAACTTTTGCCAAAAAGTCAAGTTGGCTTGTACTAGCAGCATGGGTCATGGCAGCAGCAGTTTGAAGTCATGTCTTGCTTCAGCTTGAGTTGAGGAGGGCCCTTGGATTGCTTGTAGCTGACTGCAACATATGGATCACAAGCTATGCTAGCTTTTGCAACTTGCCCACTTGATGTTTCCTCATGATTTTGTGCTATGTACATGAGAAAACTCTTGCTGAATTTTGTTGCATAATGTTACATTTAGTCATGGCAATGCATAGGAGTCATTTAGTGATCACATAACTCATGGGAAGATGATTTTGCCAAGAATCCCTCTTTGCACTCTTATGGAAAATGCCTTAGAAATCTTTGAAAACCAAAGTAAGCAATGCAAAATCCCTTGGGCCAATTCTGTTTTTGGGGTCATGTATGATCATATGATGAAGTTTTGAAGTCATTTTGAAGTCACTAGAATGCTTGGTACATGAATTTGCAAGTTTTCCATTTGGTGCATAACTTGAATTTTAATGATTTTTGCCAACTTTGACAAACCATAACTTTTGATCCAAAATGAATTAGGTCATGTTCTTGTACTTTTTGAAAAGGGAAAGAGCTAATCTAAAACTTTCATGACCAAAGTTTTCTAATTTGAAGCATTTTTGGATCAAAAAGTAAGGGTTGAAAAAGTTGCATAAAATGACATTCCATTAAAAGTCAACCATGCCCTACAAAGTCAACTTTGCAAAAACTTGTAATTCTTGAATTTTGTGAACTTCACCCTTATTCCATGATCAAATAAAGATCATATACACTCAAAATGATGAAGATCACCCCTTGGTTGGGTCATTGGGGGCCTCAGATACTCTGATTTTGCACTGACTTGTCTGAAAAGTCAACCATTGATCAGATGACTTCCCCATGGAATTTCTTCATGAAAATTGATATGCATACTCCCTATACCATATAGAGACCAATAGAAACAAGAATGACCAAAAAATTTGGAGTTATGGCCTCTGAAACCAAAACCCTAATTTTAGGTCAACTGTGCAGTCAAGCCTGGCTCTGCTTCCATACCATTTCCAGTTCTTGTGATTTTTTGACATTCTTGACTTTGAGAGGACATAATATGATGCTTGAACACATATGGACCCCTTTGAAGTGATTGTTGACCTTTGGAGTGGCTCAAAAGGCTCTTGGATTGCTCAGATCACAAACCCTAGATGCAGATGACTTAGGAACAATGCAATGACTCAAAGTTGAGATATGAGATGTTATGATTGTGTTTATGCATATGGAATGATCACAAGCCATGGTGTGAATGGGTGAGGGCAAATTTGGGGTGTTTACAGCTACCCCTATTCAAACATGAGTTAGCTGTGCAGGTTGTAAGCAACGGCTTAACAGGCAACCAAGATAACTTGTGGTTGAATACCAAAGACAGTCCAAAATTTGCACTCACAGAATGAAGAAGAAAAGGGATATAGATTGTAAAAGAAAATAAAGTATATTGTAAAGTGTGGGCGACGGAGGACGACCGTCGAGCAGAAGACGACTGCTGGGTAAAGAGCAATGACGGGGACGGCCGACATGCTGGGAAAAGTGCGGAAAATAAAGCAATGACGGGGACGACCGACTTGCTGGGGATAAAAGGAGTTATGATGGGGACGGCCATCAAGTAAAGCTATAAAATTCTCTGGGGATTAATGAAACATGACGGGGACGGCCATCAAGTTCACAAAGCAAAGTAACCAACGATGGGGACGGCCATCGGGCTAAACTGAAAGGAAAAGGGACCATGACGGGGACGGCCATCGGGTTAAAGAATGAATGAAATAAACAGACGATGAGGTACGGTCATCAAAGGTGAAGGACGATCACCTAGCAGGGGACGGCTGCTCTGTTGGGTTAAGATGAGGGACGGTCATCTAAGGTGGAGGACGACCACCTGGCAGGGTACGGCTGCCGAAGATATCGCGACATAGGACGAATGCCGGATACAAGGTCAACGATGGGGACGGCCATCGGATGAGCATGATGGAGGACGACCATCAAGAGGTGGAGGACGACCACCTAGCAGGGGACGGCTGCTCTCAAGGTCTATCATGACATAGGACGAATGCCAGATATCCAAAATCAACAATGGGGACGGCCATTGGATAAAATGATGAAGGACGATCATCAAAAGGTGGAGGACGACCACCTAGCAGGGTATGGCTGCTAAAGTCAACGATGGGGACGGCCATCGGATGAGCATGATGGAGGACGACCATCAAGAGGTGGAGGACGACCACCTAGCAGGGGACGACTGCTCTCAAGGTTTATCATGACATAGGACGAATGTCAGATAAAAAGGAAAAAATGTTTTGGCGATCTACTGGGGAGTAGTAAACACGGACGAGTGTTTATATCCAAGAAACAAAAGGTGTAAGTGTTTGGATGTTGTGTATATATTAAAGGTGCGGACGAGCATCCCTAAGACTACGATACGGACGAGTATCGGGTAGAAACAAATATTGACATGTGTTCATAGATGATGATACGGACGGGCATCAACTGGTTAACAAGGAACACGGACGAGTGTTGAATCTGAGAGGATTTTTCTGGGGAATAGTAGACACAGGCGAGTATCTATATTCAAGAAGACAAAAGTGTTTGACATAGTGTATAGATTAAAGACGCGGACGAGCATCCTTAAGACTTATGATACGGACGGGTATCATGTAGAAACAAACTCTAGACGCATGTTCTGAGATGATGGTACGGACGAGTACCAACTGGTTAACAAAGAACACGGACGAGTGTTGACTCTGAGGGGGTTTGAGTGGTGTATATAAGATACGGACGAGTATCAGTATAAGTATGAGCGGTGTATAGATGAGTGTTTAACTGTTGGGGAGAGTGACACGGACGAGTGCCAAAAGGGGAAGAGTGTAATATAAATAAGTATCTGATATACAAAGTGTAGGCGACTGCGCTGGGGATACGACACGGACGGGTGTCAAAAGGTTGTATAAGTATATGTGAGTGCAAAGAGGACGTCTTTGGCCTTCTGCTGGGTTATGACACAGATGGGTGTCAAAAAGTATCTGTAGTACGAGTGTTATTGTTTGCACAGAGTGTTTGGGTGACTTTACTGGGGAGTAATGACATGGACGGGTGTCAAAGGGAGTATATATACTGGTGTTTGTGAATGTGAGGCAACTGCTTTTGCTGGGGAACTTCCGCTGGGGATATGGGGGAAGTATTCTGCATAATGGTGGATTGTCATTATTCACAAGCGTTGATTCAAAACATGGCCTATGATTATGCTATATGTTTGATTTTTTTGCCGTAATGCTCCGTGTTAAACGGAATGCTACGCTTTGTGGGTGAATATGATGCGAATGCTATGATTATGCAAAGATACCCAATCGGGATTCGGATCCCATAGCTACGAAGATCTCTGGCCGATCTGCTTGAAATGGACATCCCAGCTGGGGATGAGATCATTGGCAGATCTGATGAGATGCTATTGCTTGGGGATATAGGTCATTGATAAACCTATCCCGGTAATGATGGACCCAGCTGGGGTTTGAAGAAGCTTTCTTCACTCTGTTGTGATTCTTCATGCGTTGCTCTTTCTGGCCAGAGGCTAAGATCTGTGGGGAGATGGTTCCTCGACTTTTGTACTCGGCTGAGGATGAAATGGCAACTCGGCTGGGAGCAGTAGCAAGTGGCAGTTCAGCTGGGAGGAGTCATGAGAGGCAACTCAGCTGGGGAGAGAGCACTTCGGGTGCTAAAATTGAGTGTTGATTTGCCAACTTGCTGGGATGAAGCTTACATGCCCCAAGTCGCGTTCTGGATTCCCGCAATAGAGAAACGCACAAGTAATCCCGAGGTATCCTTTACTGGATTCCGTCATAGGAGTTTAGACACTTCCGAGAGTAAGTATATTTCCTGCAAGCACGCTTTTATTTGAAGATAAACATCTGTATTTTATGCAATCAGTGTTACTTTTAGACATCAGACATTTTTTGCAAATAAAATGTACAAAACGAGACATGACTGAAGATCTGATTTTATTAATTCATATGCCCTGAATTGGCGAGATACAGTCAAAGAAACAAATCCCCTGAAATGAGGAGATTGTTACAAATTGAGAAACAAAATGCTGGCAATGTTGATGACGCTTTAAGGGGCTTCCTCTTCACTATGACTCGTATGACTTTTGACGTTCTTCTCATCTTGCTTTCTGAAGAATGTTGATTCTGATTGAGGCTTGATCCTTTCGAAACTTACCAAGTTGTAGGCGATACAGACGAATTCAGAATGCAGTTGTTCGCTTATTCCCTTATTTTGCATGGATCACCCTTTCGGGTTTTCAATCCATCGGGATACCCATTTTTGCCTGAGCTGTCCAATGCGGCTTTTCAACTCAGCGGGTGTACATTTTTATTTATTTTCCCTCATTTTTGCCCGAGTCTTTTATTCTGTTTTTGACTCGCCGAGATGCCCTATTTTTGCCTGGACTTACATTCTGTTTTTATGTCCAGCGGGTCATTTTATGCGAAGTATTTTTTAACTGCATCTGAATTCACAGGGGACGGGAAATCTTCACCATCCATAGTGCTGAGCATCAGCGCTCCACCAGAGAACACTTTCTTTACCACAAATGGCCCTTCATAGTTTGGAGTCCACTTGCCCCTGTGGTCTGTATGAGGAAGGAGGATTCTTTTCAGCACAAGATCTCCTACTTGGTACTCTCGGTGCCTGACTTTCTGATTGAAGGCCTTCTTCATTCTTTTCTGATATAACTGTCCATGACAGATTGCAGCCAATCTTTTCTCTTCAATCAGACTCAGTTGTTCGTATCGGGACCGGACCCATTCTGTTTCGTTCAGCTTGACATCCATTAGTACCCGTAGGGAGGGTAATTCAACTTCAACAGGTAGGACTGCTTCCATACCATACACAAGCTGATACGGTGTTGCCCCAGTGGATGTTCTGATTGACGTGCGGTACCCATGCAAGGCAAACGGTAGCATCTCATGCCAGTCTTTGTAGGTGACTAGCATCTTCTGCACAATCTTCTTGATATTCTTATTCGCTGCCTCAACAGCGTCATTCATCTTTGGCCTGTAAGGAGAAGAATTGTGATGCTGAATCTTGAAGTCCCGGCACAGCTCTGCCATCATTTTGTTGTTTAAGTTGGAACCATTATCAATAATGATTCGCTCGGGCACTCCATATCGACAGATGATATCTCTTTTCAGAAATCTGGCCACCACTTGTCTTGTAACATTTGCATACGAGGCTACTTCAACCCACTTGGTGAAATAGTCAATGGCAACCAGGATGAATCTGTGGCCATTCAAAGCAGTCGGTTCAATTTTGCCAATCATGTCAATGCCCCACATAGCAAAGGGCCAGGGTGAAGACATCACATTCAGAGGATTGGGCGGCACATGCACCTTATCCGCATAGATCTGACATTTGTGGCATTTTCTGGCATAGGCACAACAGTCTGCATCCATTGTGATCCAGTAATAGCCTGATCTTAACAACTTTTTGGCCATTGCATGTCCTCCAGCATGGGTACCAAAGGATCCTTCATGCACTTCATGCATCAACAAGCCTGCTTCTGTCTTATCCACGCATCTGAGGAGTACCATATCAAAGTTTCTATTATACAGGGAACCATCAGTGTTCAGAAAGAAACTACCAGCAAGCCTTCTTAATGTCTTCTTATCATTGGATGATGCCTCAGGTGGGTATGTCTGATCCTCCAAGAAGTGCTTAATGTCGTGGAACCAAGGCTTATCATCTTTAACAACATCTGCTGCGAATACATATGCTGGTCTGTCAAGTCTGGACACTGAGATCTGAGGTACAAAGTTGGCAGCCTGAACTTTGATCATGGACGAAATGGTCGCCAGAGCGTCTGCAAACTGATTCTCGTCCCGAGGGATATACTCAAGCTTGACTGTTGTAAAGAAAGTCAATAACCTCCTTGTATAATCCCTGTAGGGTATCAGATGATCCTGGTGGGTATACCATTTGCCGTTGGTCTGATTGATTACCAGAGCTGAATCTCCGAATACGGTCAATGTCTTGATCCTGAGGTCAATGGCTTCCTCGAGACCCATAATGCAAGCTTCGTATTCAGCTTCGTTGTTAGTGCAGTTGAAAGTGAGTTTTGCCGAGAAAGGCATGTGAACTCCTTTAGGTGTAATGAGTACCGCACCAACACCACGACCATTCATATTAACAGCCCCATCAAACATCATAGTCCATTCCTCTTCCGGGTCAGGCCCTTCGGTGTGAACAGGCTGTTCATGATCTTTTGCTTTTATGAACATGATGTCTTCATCAGGGAAGTCAAATCTCATAGGCTGGTAATCATCAATGGGTTGCTCAGCAAGATATTCAGACAATACACTGCCCTTGATGGCTTTCTGAGATGTGTATTAGATGTCATATTCTGTGAGGATCATTTGCCATCTCGCAACCCGTCCGGTAAGTGCTGGCTTCTCAAATATGTACTTGACTGGGTCCATCTTTGAGATCAACAAAGTAGTGTGGGTCAACATATACTGTCTCAGTCGGCGAGCAGCCCACGCTAAAGCACAGCAAGTTTTCTCGAGCAGTGAATAACGTTGTTCACAGTCGGTAAACTTTTTGCTTAGGTAGTATATTGCGTACTCTTTTCGACCAGACTCGTCATGTTGGCCCAGCACACACCCCATTGACTCTTCTAATACTGTCAAGTACATGATTAGAGGTCTTCCTTCAACTGGAGGCATAAGGATTGGAGGTTCTTGTAAGTACTCCTTGATCTTGTCAAAAGCCTTCTGGCAGTCTTCGTTCCACCTGACTGTTTGTTCTTTTCTTAACAGCTTGAACAAAGGTTCACAGGTTGCTGTAAGGTGAGATATGAACCTTGAGATGTAGTTCAATCGACCTAAGAACCCTCGAACTTCCTTCTCAGTTTTCGGTGCAGGCATCTCTTGAATAGCTTTGACTTTATCAGGGTCAACTTCAATCCCCTTCTCGCTCACAATAAATCCCAGCAACTTACCGGATCGCACCCCGAATGTGCATTTGTTGGGGTTCAACTTCAGTTGGTACTTCCTCAGACGCTTGAACAGTTTCAGCAGATTTACCAAGTGATCTTCTTCAGTAAGGGACTTGGCGATCATGTCATCCACGTAACATTCTATTTCTTTATGGATCATATCGTGGAATAATGTCACCATAGCCCGTTGATATGTCGCACCGGCATTCTTGAGCCCAAATGGCATTACCTTGTAGCAGAACGTGCCCCATGGTGTGATGAAGGTTGTCTTCTCCATGTCTTCAGGTGACATTTTAATCTGATTGTATCCTGAAAATCCATCCATGAAGGAGAATACCGAGAACTGAGCCGTATTATCCACCAATACATCAATGTGAGGTAAAGGGAAGTCGTCTTTCGGGCTGGCTCTGTTCAGGTCCCGGTAGTCAACACACATTCTTACTTTGCCGTCTTTCTTGGGCACAGGTACTATGTTTGCAACCCACGGTGGATAGCTAGTTACGGCAAGGAACCCGGCGTCCCATTGCTTTTGTACCTCTTCCTTGATTTTCATTGCCATGTCTGGGCGAGTACGGCGCAGTTTCTGTTTAACCGGCAGGCATTCCTCTCTTAAAGGCAGCTTGTGCACAACAATATCGGTGTCCAACCCTGGCATGTCTTGATAAGACCAAGCAAACACATCCACATACTCTTGAAGCAGGTCAATCAGTTGTCTCTTCACTGAGTCTTGTAAGCAGGCCCCGATTTTAACTTCTTTCACGTCTTCATCTGTACCAAGATTGATCGTTTCAACCTCCTCCTGGTGAGGAGTAATAACATTTTCCTCTTGCCTTAACAACCTGGCTAGCTCTTCAGGAAGCTCGTATTCTTCTTCAACCCCTTCATCAGCTTGATTGATTGGATTGTCAAAGTCACACGAAGTCATAGCCGTGCTGTTGTCGGTGCTGTCTGGAAGGCACACTCTGCAAGGGTTCAGTTTGTTCATTTTAGTGATTTGTTTTTAATCCTGTTTAGAAAAGTGAAATAAAGTTGTCATTTTGAAAACACTGCCATTTATTTTTTGTACAAAAAGAAAAATGGAAAAACAGTGAGCGGAAGAGAAAAAGACTCATTTGCAAAAAGATGTCTGATATTTCATTGATTAATCTTGTTTGCACAAAAAGTACAGATGGCCCGATTACAAAATGAGTCTTGTCATCTTGGGCAAGATGCAAGACTTTGATGCATGCCATAAAAATACAGGAAATAATAATTACTCTGCATGAGTAACTCTTATAATTTCCTGGGAAGACCAGTTCGAGATACTGCTCCCTGGGATCTTTGGACAGATCCAACTCTCCAGGTTGCGGTCGCCTTCATCCTCTTCTTCCAAATTGTTGACAGCATCGGGGGTGAGCATCCCCCCACTAACAAAGTTGGGCCCTTTTGCAGCCTCTGCTTGATCTTGTTGAGTTGGTTTGTAACCCAACCCAAATCTATCCTCTTTCTTCTCCACCGATAACAGTTTGCCCCAGCCTTGGGCGTTTCCTCCTTCAACAACCTTCCGGGCTTGTTGATATGACGCCATTGAGGTTCCAGGTACAGCAGATGTTTCATTTATGTTCAAGGCTTCGAAACCTTGGCTCATCGTTTCATGGATCTCCCCATCCATCTCAATGTATTTATAAGTAGCCAGGTGGCTGACAAAAATATCCTCCTCTCCACAGATAGTAACGACTTGACCCTCCCACTCGAATTTTAACTTCTGGTGAAGGGTTGAGGTCACGGCGCCAGCGGCGTGAATCCATGGCCTACCCAATAGACAGCTGTAGGCAGGCTGTATATCCATCACGTAGAAGGTCGTTTTGAAAGTTTGCGGGCCAATCGTTATGGGCAACTCAATCTCTCCCAGAACCGATCTCTTAGAACCATCAAAGGCTCTCACCACCAGGTTGCTGGGACGCAATGCCAATCCGTCATACTCTTTCTTCACCAGGGCTTTTTTAGGTAAGACATTGAGGGATGACCCCGTGTCTACCAGCACATGGGAAAGGACTGCACCTTTACATTCCATGGTTATGTGCAAAGCCTTGTTATGGTTGCGGCCTTCCGTAGTCAAATCGGTGTTGGTGAACCCTAGTCCATGACTAGCATTAACATTTCCAACCACCGCTTCCAACTGATTGACGGTGATCTCTTCAGGCACATAAGCTGCGTGCAAGACTTTTAGTAGTGCATTCCGATGGGCTTCGGAGCACATGAGCAATGATAGGATAGAGATCTTGGAAGGCGTCTGATGAAGCTGATCCACTATTTTGTAATCACTTTTCTTGATGATTCTCATGAACTCATCAACCTCTTGATCAAAGGGTGTTTTCAAAGCTTCTTTAACAATCTGTTCTTCCTGCACCAAGCCTTTCCCTTTTGCCTTGGCAGCGGCTTCTGCTTCGGCAGTGGGTCTTTGGATTTGTGGAGCAAAGAGGCGTCCGCTTCGAGTGAAGCCTCCGCCTCCTCCCACATTGTCTATTTGTGGTGCAGGGGTTGATGATTCAAAAGTGATTTTTTGTCCTTCGCGGTACAGGTCAGAGCCGTAATGCCAGGGGATAGCATTACTACTTTCATAAGGTACTGGTCCAGGCACTGTGATAGTGACTGGACTGATTGCAGCTGCAGAAGGAATTGTGATAGTCTGTGGATCGTAGTATATCGTGACTGGTGCTCTGATGGGAGTAACACTTTGTGAGTTGTAAGCAGAATTATTCTCTGGATCGTAATAAATTGTAACGGTTGAGACATCTTCATTGTTTGTTGCTGATGTTGTAGGAGACATTGTTGGAAGAATGGGTGTTGTTGTTGTAGGAGATTCGAAGTAAAGTGGTGCTGAAGTTGTAGCAGGAATATTTGTTGATATCTGGTCAGTTGAAATGACAGATGAAATACTTGTTGATGAAGCTGAAGAGTTGTCGGGAACAATGGTTGTTGCAGTTGTAGGAGACTCTGGCATTGTTGCTGATGAGATTGCTGGATTTGTAGGAAATGATGTTGTGATTTGAAGTTGGCCACTCTGAATGAGACCATCTATGCCATTCCTCAAGTTATCGCACCCATTTACTGAAATATTGCAGTAAGCACACCCTAATTCACACCCCGGAAACATTTGACATTCGAGGAGATGAGCCTTAATCTCTACCAACGGTGTCCGAATCTGACCCACACTGGTTATTAAATAAGACGGCTTGTCTTCTTCAATAGCATTGATTCTGGGACCTCCGTGGTGCGGCATAGGGTTTTTTTTGACATTGGGTGGTGGTGCGAAATTCAGGGCCTTAGAGTCTACCAGGTCTTGTACCTTCATGTGCAAGGCTCTGCACTTTTCTGTACTGTGGCCAGGTGCATTTGAATGAAAAGCACATCTGGCGTTGGAGTCATAGTTCCTGGGTAGACTATTAGGATCTGGCGGTGCCAACGTCCTTAGCTCAACTAGGTTGAGTTTCAGGAGTTGTGGCAGTAATGTTGCATATGGCATAGGGATCGGATCGATTACCCTATTGGCTTGAGAAGGTCTCTGTTGAAATGGCCTTTGCTGATTGTTGCTGTTGGTGTTGTTGTAATTTCTCGGAGGATACTGAGCTTGTTGATGGTACTGAGGTTGTTGCTGATAGTTTTGTTGCGGAGGCTGATAAGCTGGTTGTGGATGAGCTGGAGCGGGAATGGTGACTGCTGCCACAGACCTGTGAACATATTGAGGTCTGCCCCTGTTGGTGTGGATGGCATTGGTCTCGCCAGTTCTTCTTGGGCCTGCAAAAGGCTTCCTTGTATTGCTGGACGAGCTGGCACCGTTGTCAGAAATCTTGCCCATTTTCAACAGGCTCTCAATTCTTTCCCCAGCTATGACAACATCTGCAAAGCTAGTAGAAGAGAAAGCAGCCAGCCTGTCAATGTATGTTCCCTGGAGGGTGTTCATAAACATATCTGCCATATCCCTCTCAGACATAGGTGGCTGAACAGCAGCAGCCAATTGCCTCCATCTCTGGGCATATTCTCGGAAACTTTCCCTTGACGACTGTGACATTCCCATTAGGAGAGTCCTGTTGGGTGCCATATCTAAGTTGTACTGATACTGTCTGATAAAGGCCTCTGCCAGGTCCTTCCAACACCTGATAGTTGCTCTTGTCAGATGAGAGTACCATTCTCTTGACGCTCCAGTTAAGCTATCATCGAAATAAAACATCCAGAGCTTTTCGTCCATGGTATAGGCCTTCAACCTCCCCAGAAATGATTGTAAATGAGTCCGGGGGCATGAAGTCCCGTTATATTTTTCAAAACAAGGAGGCTTAAACTTATGGGGAATCCTGACCCCGTCTACCAAGCCCATGTCCATAACATCGAAACCCAAAGAGTTTTGAGACTCTAAGGATCTTAATTTTTCAGCTATCTCATCCAACCTTCTGTCATAAGCTTCCTCCCCAGCTCCCATTACTGTAAACTGATCCTCCTGGGGGTCTTCTTGCAGTACCCTGCCTGCAGTGGCAGTCCCTTGAACATTGGCAGGGATGTTGACCTCAGGATGGAGGTGGGGTCCAAAGACTGGGGGATTGACATGAGGTTGGACCCTCTCATTGTTGCTGGTGCCAGCAGTCCCTATATGTGGATCTTCTTGATTTTGCCTTTCCACCATGGCCCTCAATCTTTCTTGGCTCTGAGCCATGTTGTTCATCACTTCCATAAACTGCGTCATCTGTGTTCTCATTTCTAACCTTTCGTTTGCCATTTGATTTCTGACCTCTGCAAGGTCCTGCTGTACCTGATCCATTTGTATGCCCGGAAGGTTGTTACGGGTTGGGTATCGGTGCGGACGGTTGAGGGGAAATACCCGGCGTCGAGCAATAGTTCCTGAACATCACAACAGAGTTAGCAACAATAAAACAAAAACCTACAAAACAAACAAAGGGTTAGCATGCAATGCAGTTTGCTTATTTGCTTTCAAGGTATCCGGCTTGGCATTCAGTTTTGACCCTTCCAGACCCTTGAAGATGCTGTTGATGTTGCTTTTGAAGTGGACTCGGATGGAACAAACTAATACATATATTACAAAAGGCAAATGGTACATAGTTTGTTTACAAATACAAGCCCTCTGAGGGGTCAAAATACATTACAAGAAAAGAAAATAAAAGTACATGGAATGAAAGCAACAATAAACAAATGGTCAAACACCAAGACCAAACTCATCCTCCCGAACTTCCTTAAGAAGTGCTTCGGTCACAGGATCAGCTGGACGCTCCGTGAGATTCCTGATAAGGAGATTCCGGGTGGTAACAGCTGCAGTTAGCTTCTTGTGTTGACCTTGGTCCTTTGACCTCTTCACTCCGGCTCTGATCTTTAGCTCTGATATCTCCCTCTGGGCTGCTGCCAGGGCTTCCTGCTGCTCTTTTGCACTAGCTTCCAGCTGCTCTATCTTGTCTTGGACTCTCTTATCTTCCATAGTGCGAGCTTAGGTGATCCTGACCCACCTAGCTTGACTCTCTTTCAAATTCAAGTCTGTCCTGGCCTTCTGGAACTGGGCTTCCTTGCAAGCATTCTTCAGAATTTGTTCTCCAGCCCTAGACTTCTTGATGTAATCCTCAGACTTCTCAATTTTAGCCAAATGTTCCACTCTCAGCTTCTCTAGCCTCTCAATGTCCATCCTACCATCACTCCTCTCCCGGAGGGTCTTCTGCAAAGCCTGAGTTAACTTCTCATTTCTCTCTTTTAAACCCTCAAACTCCTCCAAACTGACAGTGGCAGGGGGTGGTGCTGAAGATGATCCAGGCATATCCTCCATGGTAAAGGGCATTCCAGAGAATTGAGCCCTGGCACGGGACCACTCATAATATTGTGCTGATGCTACATTGTTGCACTTCCCCATAATGGTTATTCCCTTGGTTTGAACATTGTCCCAGGCCCAGGATGCCTGCCTAACAATAGCCAGATTAGGCTTGTTCTCACAATAAAGAGTCTCAACCAAGTCCTGTGCCTTAGGAGTGTGAACCAGTGCATAGCCCAGTTGCCTTCTGAACAGCAGAGGGTTGTAATTAATGCTACCCTTAACTCCTATCAGGGGTACATTGGGAAAATGTCCGCAACTGGTGATAATATCCCTGCCCTTGGTGCTTTGAGTGCACCACCTGATATCAGCTGAAGTTAGAGCAGTGAGTCTTCTAGCCCAGTTTCTCTGCTGATGAGGATTCAAAAATGCATCTGTCTTGGGCAAATGCCTGAGAAGCCAAGTATGGAACAATGGAGCACAACACCTCACTAATCTTCCCCTCTGTTTCTCATTCCTCTGGTGCACTGAATAGTAGAAATCCCCTAGCAAGGTTGGCACTGGGTTCCTTTGAATGAATAGATGGATCGCATTCTTGCTAATGAATCGAGGCTCATCTGCAAATAATATAATCCCATATATGCTCAGGGACAATAAAGCACAGACTGCTTTCCACTCTCCCAAAGAAGCTTTCAGGGTAGCTTGAGAGATCAAGAAATCCAGATGCAGGCCAGGGATCCCAGCCTTAGAAGTCATATGCTGCCCTATCAAAACTGATTCCAGATGCAAAGCCTTTGCTATCTCTTCATTACCAGGAAAGACCATCTCAGGGTTGAAAGGGATTCCACCCCTGATAGGTATACCAACCAATGATGAGTATTCTTCCAATAAGGGGCCCAGCTGAAAGTCCTGAAAAGTAAAACACCTCAATGGGGGATCATAAAATTGAAGGCAAGTATGAATCAGGCTCCTCTGTGAAGGGTCCAAATCCATAACCACATCAAGTATATCTCCATAGTGTTCCCTGAACAGTGGTATATGGTCTGGAGTGATCAGGGTCTGAATCCTCCTGATGTCAGCTAGCTCTGGCTGGAAGAAATGGTAGGTGATGTTACTCTTTTTAGGTGCCATGATGTTGAGGATGAGTAGAGACAGGTGCTGATGATAATACTGAAGGATGGGCCACTGATTGGCTGGCGCAGGTAACTGATAGCTGATAGCTGAAGCAGGTGCTGATGAAGGTAGGTCAATACTGATGATAGGGTCAAAACCAAGCCAAAAATGAAAATGGATACCCTGAAACACAAATAAGCAAATGTCAATATGATGCAATGATTATGTATGCAAATGATATGCAAGGGTTTGTGACTGAGCTGGATCTGATCAAGTGCTCTGGTATAGGTCCAAGTATGTTCAAGAAATCCAGATGGAGGTCTATAAATCCGGTAACCAAGGTGGGGGACTCAAATAAAGAGCCACATGTCCAGGGTTTAGAATCACAAGAACTGTTCCAACATGGAGTATTCTTAATCAAATCAAAGTAACAGGGTATGTTGAGGCCAAGGGTACCTGCAAACCTGTAAACAGCCCAACCCCCTCACAGGTGGTGTTCTAAAACAAGGATCCTCAGACTTGGATCAGTTATGAGAAGTGTAAACACTTCTAACCCGGAGGTACAGTGTTTACAATAACCATAAAAGTTCCTCCTCTAATTCACCTCAGTTTCTGAAGGTCAATACTAAAAGGTCATCCAGACTTAGCAGGCTTCCCAGATAGCCCTAGCATTGCAGGAAATCTGCAACACAGAGTTCTCAAGAAGAAACCCATATCTGAACCGTGTTTCATATTCCCGCACCAGACCGAGATGGAATGGGAAAGAATATGAACCACTCTAGCCTAAGTGTCACTCAGATCCCAGGTATAGGATCTTAACTCTCAGTAGAACACCCACCCACCAAAGCAAAACCAGATCCAGCCAGACAGCATGACAGTATGATATATGTAAAGCAGTAAAGAAAGTAATAAAACAAACTGTACATAAAGCAATAAATAAAATAACTACACAAGCACAGATAGCACATAACACCCCAGTAAACACAAATCAATCAAGCGCTAGGAGGAACCCACAAAAAGAACCAGAAGCCCTGGTTGCAGTATAAGGGTCCCCAGCAGAGTCGCCAAGCTGTCGCTCCCGCTAAGTGGGACCGACCCAAATAAAGGTACAGACGTGAACGGTCGGCGAGAGGGACAATGAGAACACACAGCCGTGAACTCACTGGAAAAGAAAAGAGTCGCCAGCTAGGCATTTTTATCCCGGAGGAAAGGCAATGCTGCATAGACCTAGAAAGAGATGGATAAGACGGTTGCGAACCAGAGAGACTGAGAAAGGGGGTTGGTTACAACCTGGGAAGGTATTAGCACCCAGATTGTCCGCCGTACTCGACGGGATCCACGCTTAAAAGATTTGTGTTTTAAAGGGGTAGTGTCAGTGCAATCTGTGTGTAAAAGAGCTGGAAAAGGATGTACAGGTGTCAGTGTAAAAGAAGTGTAAAGTGTGATATATACAGTGTCAGTGTAAGGATAAGAGTGAAATGCTCATGACTACGAGGCTTAAAAGAATGAAACTGGAAGGAGGGGGAATATACAGAGACTTTTGTTCGATAACTGTTAAGTTATGCCTACGTATCCTCTCGTGCAATGAGGAAGTCAGAACACCGTAGTTCGACCCAAAGAGACTGAAAGATGAATTGACTTGTGAACTGCTTACTTGTCTATGCTCACGTGTATGATCTGTCTGGCACAGATGCAAACTGTCTTGCATTAGACGGAAGAAGCAAATTCTCGTTTGTGAGTGAGTGAGATGAGAAAAGAATCCCGGAGGAGACGCTTATTGTTTGTTTTTGTGTTTTCAGTCTTTTACTGTTTTTGGTGTTTGTCATAAGATAATGAGCTTAAGCCTAAACCAATGGGTTAGTAAACTCATCACATCTTCCCTCTGATTAGGGGTAATGAGAATACCTTAAGTGTGAAGTCAGATTCTCACACTTAATCACCTTTGATGTAGGATTAAGATCATTAACCTACTTGTGATTATTTTAGATGTTTTTTTGGTGTTTTTGTTTAGTGTTGAGTAATGAGGTTAAGCCATAATCAGGGATTAAACAGACTCATTACACCATCCTAATAGAAGGATAATAGATGAGAGTGTTTAAGCTGAGGAAAGCTCCTCAACTTAATCCATGATTAGGGATTAAACTCATGACAAAACAAAGCCTTTATTAGATGGATTTTAGATAATGGTAAGATGATGAAGTGAATTTTATGATTTGTAAGACAACTTGAGGGGGACTTGTCCATTAACACTAGGGTTAGTCCTTCTTAACCAATTAAGGAAGAATTAGAACCCTAATGCAAGGCCCAAGTTACAAGTGTGATGTCTTGATGATTGTTAAGTGAATTGATTAAGGGAGTTAAACACATTAAGGGTTTAACACTTAGGATTAAAGTTATACACTCCATCCTAAGAGAAGGATGCAGGCATAAGCTTAATCACAAAGCCTTAAAGCCTTTAGGGTTTAGTCCCTGATTATGAGGCGAGAAGAGAAGACTCAAAGAGAGACACAAAGGAAAAAAAACTAAGTGGGGGACTAATCAAAATCCTAATCATTGTCATGCTTGGTTGTTCCTAGGGTTTGTGAGGTTTTCAAAAGAAGTCTTCAATGGAACCACCAGGAAGCAGATGAAAGGATCAAGAGAAGCAAAGCAACTTGCTTCATTCAAGAAGTCAAGTCACTTGAAGAAAGAAAGTAAGAAGGAGAAGAATGAGCAAGCTCAAACTCAAACACATATAAAAATGCAGCAAGGATGCATAAAAGAGATGAAGAGGAGTTATGAGAAGTGAAGGCAAATTCACTTCTCAAAGTCACTTACCACCTGAAAAGTCAGAAAAGAGAATGCAATGCAATGTGAAATGAGATGAAATGATATGATGAAAAACCAAACCAGAAGCACATACATGATGTTAATGATGCTATGAGATGCTACAAACCAGAAACAAAACATGTGGATGATCATACAAGCCTATGAAAGCAAATGAAGCAAGTTAAGAACCAAAATCATACATGAAAAGTTATGGAATGCACATGGCATACAACATGACAAATGCAAGATGCAATGATCAAACATGCTTTCAATATGTCTTATGATGTTCAATGAATCAAATGGAGGCATGGAATATCATGGCAAGTCATGTTATGCAAGAAAATGCAAGATGGATGCATATGGAAGCCCAAATTAGGGTTTATGAACAATACATCAAACACAAACCAAAATCAGAAGCAAACAACATTATAAAAAAATTGAAAAGGCACTCAAAGGACCCCTAATCCTATACTAACTCACTGCCCAAAGGAGAGGTCTCAACTCTTATCCTAATTCAAGATATGATTTTCCTAAGTTTTCTAGGGTTTTAGGGTTCCTTAACAAGAAAATTATCAAACAAATTGAAAATGAGAGATAAAATCATGGCCATTTAATCTCATAAACTACATTCTAAACACAATGCAATGCAAAAAGAATCAAGGTCCAACTCTTTAGGGTTAGGCAGAAATGATTTTTGGAAGTTTGGATCAAATTAATGCATAAAAATGATTTTAATTCAATGAAAAATTCTCAAAATGCATCAAGATCAAAAAATAAATTTGGTTTGAAGGTTGGACAATGTTTCTAAATGTCTTAAAACATTTCATGAATTTTTTGGTGATTTTTAAATACCTAAAAGTATTTTTAATAAATTAATTTTCATTAATCAATTAAAAAGAAACTTTTAAATATTTAAACATACTTTTTTAATGCTAAAAATGAAAATAAAAATATTTTTGTGTTTTAAAAATTAATGAAACTCTTGGTAAAAATTTTCATAATTTTTAAAGCCTTTTTGCTATTTTTAATAAATTGTGGAAGTTAAATGAAAGAAAATGAAAATAAAAATACATAAATGAAAAGGTAAGCAGATCTGATGGCTGAGATTTGAATCTGGGAGGGAAAGTTTGACCACGCGCGCTAATGAAGGGTCTGGATTGATTCTGACCTTAATTAAGTTTTATAAAATAATTAAATGGACTAATGGTGATTAGGGCACAGTGGACCCATATGAACCACTCATCCACGCGCGAAGTCAAGGCAAGTCAGATGATCCAACGCTCAAGATTTAAACCTCATTTAATTACAGGATTAGGGTTAAACAAATTCAGGTGACCGGAGGGAAGCTCCGGTCATCTTCTCCGGCAACAACAAAACCCTAGATCATGATTCAGGCTACCATTCTTCAAATTAAAGGCAGGAAAATGTTCCTCTACTTAAACCTCACTCAAATCACCTCTCAAACTAAATTTCTCATGCTCAAATGAAGAGAATCGAAGCCATGAAGATTCACGGGCAAAGTTTCAGAGCCCTGGTAAATCCTCATTTCTCACTCATTTTTAATTCTAAACCCATCCCCATGATCAGCAAGACATACACAACCAATTTATAACTTAAAATGCAAGACCTGAGAGAAAAAGTTCATGGCCATACCTGAGATGGAAGATCCTGTTTCTGGGCTTTCTGGGCTTCTCCTTGATGCAGACTCACTCCAATGGTTCTCCTGATGCTAATGGTAGGCTTGGAATGAGCTTAAACAAGCTATTTTGGGAGGTCCAGTTCTGGTGTATCAGAAAATGGAGTCTGTGTGTGAGTGGTTTCAAGCTCTGTTAATGGCTGATTCTGGTTCCTTTTTATGTGTTTGATTTGTTGGTGAAGAGAGTTTGGATGTTTGGTGGCTGGAAAATGAGATTCGAAGAGAAGAAGCTCTTTGACAGTTTTGTGGTATGCTGTGTTCTGGCTTGCTTCAATGCCCAATGCCTTGCTATAACATCTCCAATTTGTGTGGATAGCCTGTGGGGCAGGTCAGTAGGGGTGGCTGCTCACTGTGCCATGAGTATGGGAACTTTTGCCAAAAAGTCAAGTTGGCTTGTACTAGCAGCATGGGTCATGGCAGCAGCAGTTTGAAGTCATGTCTTGCTTCAGCTTGAGTTGAGGAGGGCCCTTGGATTGCTTGTAGCTGACTGCAACATATGGATCACAAGCTATGCTAGCTTTTGCAACTTGCCCACTTGATGTTTCCTCATGATTTTGTGCTATGTACATGAGAAAACTCTTGCTGAATTTTGTTGCATAATGTTACATTTAGTCATGGCAATGCATAGGAGTCATTTAGTGATCACATAACTCATGGGAAGATGATTTTGCCAAGAATCCCTCTTTGCACTCTTATGGAAAATGCCTTAGAAATCTTTGAAAACCAAAGTAAGCAATGCAAAATCCCTTGGGCCAATTCTGTTTTTGGGGTCATGTATGATCATATGATGAAGTTTTGAAGTCATTTTGAAGTCACTAGAATGCTTGGTACATGAATTTGCAAGTTTTCCATTTGGTGCATAACTTGAATTTTAATGGTTTTTGCCAACTTTGACAAACCATAACTTTTGATCCAAAATGAATTAGGTCATGTTCTTGTACTTTTTGAAAAGGGAAAGAGCTAATATACAACTTTCATGACCAAAGTTTTCTCATTTGAAGCATTTTTGGATCAAAAAGTAAGGGTTGAAAAAGTTGCATAAAATGACATTCCATTAAAAGTCAACCATGCCCTAAAAAGTCAACTTTGCAAAAACTTGTAATTCTTGAATTTTGTGAACTTCACCCTTCTTCCATGATCAAATAAAGATCATATACACTCAAAATGATGAAGATCACCCCTTGGTTGGGTCATTGGGGGCCTCAGATACCCTGATTTTGCACTGACTTGTCTGAAAAGTCAACCATTGATCAGATGACTTCCCCATGGAATTTCTTCATGAAAATTGATATGCATACTCCCTATACCATATAGAGACCAATAGAAACAAGAATGACCAAAAAATTTGGAGTTATGGCCTCTGAAACCAAAACCCTAATTTTAGGTCAACTGTGCAGTCAAGCCTGGCTCTACTTCCATACCATTTCCAGTTCTTGTGATTTTTTGACATTCTTGACTTTGAGAGGACATAATATGATGCTTGAACACATATGGACCCCTTTTAAGTGATTTTTGACCTTTGGAGTGGCTCAAAAGGCTCTTGGATTGCTCAGATCACAAACCCTAGATGCAGATGACTTAGGAACAATGCAATGACTCAAAGTTGAGATATGAGATGTTATGATTGTGTTTATGCATATGGAATGATCACAAGCCATGGTGTGAATGGGTGAGGGCAAATTTGGGGTGTTTACACTACCAATCATACATCCTCTATTTCCACTGGCTTGGGCAGGTTCATTTATGCTGTAGGCACACAAACAAAGCTGGATTATGGAGCTTACATCTTTGATCAGACATTGAAGCATGCTAGTTCATCTGCAACAAAGCTGCCAATTGCCTTCCCTTCCTTGTTATGTGGAATAGTGCTGAGTCAGTACCCTGGAATCCTCACTAAAAAGGACACAATGTGCAAAAGAGAAAGCCCTCTGGCCTTTCACTACAAGTTGTTCCTGAGTCATCATGCAGCTGATGTTGAAGCACCCTCTGGGACATCTGCTGGTCCTTCAACTGCAAAGTCTCCAATCTCAAAAGCTGCATTGATTGCTGAACTGAAGAGTACTTGCAAAGAACTGGATGCAAGGAAGCAGAAGCTTGAGGAGATTATCCAAAGGCTGGAGATTGAGAGTGATCAGAAAGCTGCTTCTTCTGATGAAGAAACTGAGGAAGATGAAGAAACTGACTGTGAGGAATCTGAGTGAAAACTGTATGTGAGGATTATGTAATGACAGCTTCTGCATTATATTTTTGAATTAGTCTCTTTGGCCCCAAATTTATGTCTAACAAGGGGGAGAACATCAACAACAACAATGTATAATGTTGTTTGATTATGAATGAAAAATCTCTGTTTGCTTCTGAACTAAATCTGTAAAATATTTATGTTGCAACAAGACTGAACACATGAATGTTTGAGGGGGAGTAATCTCACACATGATTCAACAGAAAAGAAATGCTATACTCTGATAAAAGAACTTCTGCTGCACTCTGAAAATCAGAAATGGATGTTAGCCAAAAATTAGCCAAAGGGGGAGTTTGTAGATGTTTAGAATTGGCAGAATTTTTGACCAACAAGAAATATTGAATTCAGTTCAGAATGTCCTATCAGATGTTGGGACATTATCAAACAGAGTATAAGAACTTAATTCAGGATGTCACACCAGATGTTGGGACATTGTGTAAATGATTTAAGTTCAGTTTTTCAGGATGTCCCAACAGATGTTGAGACATCTCAAACCTGCTACCAGAATTAATTAATAACTAACTGATCTGAGATATTTAAGGAAAGTTATCTGGAATTAATTATGGATGGACAAAAACAGAACAAGGCGCATCTGTAGGGAGATTTGTTATGAAACTTCAGCATAATCAGAAGAACTAAATCACCTAGAATCTAGGAAGTAACAAACCCTAATTCAAGGTGGAAGCTGCATGCGCATTAGGGCTGGATTAACCTACAGAAAGCCCAAATTACAAACACCTATTTAATCAACAGAAACTCACAGAATTGAGTACGAATTTCAGAAGACCAAATAGGGTGTTTTAGTGTTTTAATAGCAGGTTGTTTTTATTGTACCACTTTATGAGCTTTTAAGCAAAAGTGTATTTGTGACTTGATTGAAACTGTGAAGTAAGATCAAGCTGTCTTGTTTGAAGAATGTCTTCAATTTTATTAAACTTGTAAACAAGATCACTGTGTGATTGAGGGGGAGTGAGTTGGTACTCATATCTAAGTGGTGTCTTAGGTAGAAATTGCATTGGGTAGATATTAAGTGAAAGATTAAACTGGGTTGTTTAAGTCTAGAATTAATATTACTTATAGTGGATTTCCTCCTGGCTTGGTAGCCTCCAGATGTAAGTGTGGTTATACACTGAACTGGGTTAACAAACTACTGTGTTGTTTAATTTTCTTGCATTTTAAGTTTTGGTTAAATCTGTCAAGTGTTGGGACATCTCATAGGACATCTCATACCTGATTACAGAATTTCATTAACTGTAGTGAAGAAAGTTAATAACCTCCTTGTATAATCCCGATAAGGTATCAGATGATCCTGGTGAGTGTACCATTTGCCGTTGGTCTGATTGATTACCAGAGCTGAATCTCGAACACAGTTAAAGTCTTGATCCTGAGGTCAATGGCTTCCTCAAGACCCATAATACAAGCTTCGTATTCAACTCCGTTGTTAGTGCAGTTAAAAGTGAGTTTTGCCGAGAAAGGCATGTGAACTCCTTTAGGTGTAATGAGTATTGCACCAACACCACGACCATTCATATTAACAGCCCCATCAAACATCATAGTCCATTCTTCTTCTGGGTCAGGCCCTTCAGTGTGAATAGGCTCTTCATGATCTTTTGCTTTTATGAACATAATGTCTTCATCGAGAAAGTCATATCTCATCGGCTGGTAATCATCAATGGGTTGCTCAGCGAGATAATTAGACAATACACTGCCTTTGATGGCCTTCTGGGAGGTGTACTGAATATCATACTCTGTGAGGATCATTTTCCATCTTGCAACCCGTCCGGTAAGTGCTGGCTTCTCAAAAATGTACTTAACTGGATCCATCTTGGAGATCAATAAGGTAGTGTGGGTCAACATATGCTGTCTCAGTCGGCGAGCAGCCCACGCTAAAGCACAACAATTTTTCTCGAGCAGTGAATAACGTTGTTCACAATCGGTAAACTTTTTGCTTAGGTAGTATATTGCATACTCTTTTCGACCCGACTCGTCATGCTGGCCCAGCACACACCCCATTGACTCTTCTAATACTGTCAAGTACATGATTAGAGGTCTTCCTTCAACTGGAGGCATAAGGATCGGAGGCTCTTGTAAGTATTCCTTGATTTTGTCAAAAGCCTTATGGTAGTCTTCGTTCCACCTGACCGTTTGTTCTTTTCTTAACAGCTTGAACAAGGGCTCACAGGTTGCTGTAAGGTGAGATATGAACCGTGAAATGTAGTTCAGTCTACCTAGAAACCCTCAAACTTCTTTTTCAGTCTTCGGTGCAGGCATTTCTTGAATGGCTTTGACTTTGTCAGGGTCAACTTCAATCCCTTTTTCACTTACAATAAATCCCAGCAGTTTACCGGAACGTACCCCGAATGTGCATTTATTGGGGTTTAACTTCAATTGGTACTTTCTCAGGAGCTAGAATAACTTCAATAGATTCACCAGGTGGTCTTCTTCTGTGAGGGACTTGGCAATCATGTCATCCATATAACATTCAATTTCTTCATGGATCATGTCGTGGAATAATGTTACCATGGCCCGTTGATAAGTTGCACCAGCATTCTTCAGTCCGAATGGCATCACCTTATAACAGAACGTGCCCCAGGGTGTGATGAAAGTTGTCTTCTCCATGTCTTCAGGTGACATTTTGATCTGATTATATCCTGAAAATCCATCCATGAAGGAGAACACCGAGAACTGAGCCGTATTGTCGACCAATACATCAATGTGAGGTAAAGGGAAGTCATCTTTCGGGCTGGCTCTGTTCAAGTCCCGGTAATCCACACACATTCTCACCTTTCCATCCTTCTTAGGCACAGGTACAATATTAGCAACCCACAGCGGATAGCTAGTCACAGCAAGGAAACCGGCGTCCCACTGCTTTTGTACCTCTTCTTTTATCTTCATTGCCATATCTGGGCGAGTACGGCGCAACTTCTGTTTTACTGGTGGACAGTCTTCTTTCAGCGGCAGCTTGTGCATAACAATGTCGGTGTCCAACCCTGGCATATCCTGATAAGACCAAGCGAAAACATCCACATACTCCCGAAGCATGTCAATCAGTTGCTCCTTTACTGAATCTTGCAGGCAGGCCCCGATCTTAACTTCTTTCAAGTTTTCTTCTGTACCAAGATTAATCGTTTCGACCTCCTCCTGATGAGGAGTGATAACCTTCTCCTCTTGTCTTAACAACCTGGCTAGCTCTTCAGGTAGCTCATAATCTTCTTCAACCCATTCATCAGCTTGATTGATTGGATTGTCAAAGTCATACGAAGTCATAGCAGTGTTGTTGTCGGTGCAGTCTGGAGGGCACTTTCTGCAAGGGTTTAGATTTGTTCATTTTAGTGATCAGTTTTATCTTATTTAGAAAAAGTGAAAATGAAGTTATTTATTCTGAAAAAAATTGCCATTTTATTTTTGTACAAAAAGCGAAAAATGAAAAACAGTGAGCGGAAAAGAAAAGACTCATTTGCAAAAGATGTCCTGATATTCATTAATTGATCTTTGCACAAAATACAAGATGGCCCGATTACAAAATGAGTCCTGACATCTTGGGCAAGATGCAGGACTTGATGCATGCTTAAAAATATAGGAAATAATAATTACTCTGCAGGAGTAACCCTTATAATTTCCTGGGAAGACCAGTTTGAGACATGGCTCCCCGGGGTCCTTGGACGTATCCAGCTTTCTAGGTTGCGCTCGTCTTCCGACTCATCTTCCAAACTATTCACAGCATCCGGGGTGAGCATTCCCCCGCTAATAAACTTGGGCTCCTTTGCATCCTCTGATTGATCTTGTCGAGTTGGTCTGTAACCCAACCCGAATCGGTCTTCTTTCTTCTCCACGGGCAGCAGCTTGCCCCAGCCTTGGGCGGTACCTTCCTCAACAACCTTCCGGGCTTGCTGATATGATGTGATGGAGGTCCCAAGCATAGCAGATGTTTCATTAATATTAAGGGCCTCAAACCCTTGGCTCATGGTTTCATGGATCTCCCCATCCATCTCAATGTACTTGAAAGTAGCCAGCTGGCTAACGAAAATATCCTCCTCCCCACAAATTGTAATGACTTGGCCTTCCCACTCGAATTTTAACTTCTGGTGAAGGGTTGACGTCACGGCGCCAGCGGCGTGTATCCATGGTCTACCCAATAGACAGCTGTAGGCAGGCTGTATATCCATCACAAAGAAGGTCGTTTTGAAAACCTGTGGGCCAATCATTATTGGTAACTCTATCTCTCCCAGAACTGATCTTTTAGAACCGTCAAAGGCTCTCACTACCAAGTTACTCGGGCGTAGTGCCAATCCATCATACTCCAGCTTCACAAGGGCTTTCTTGGGCAGGACATTGAGGGATGACCCTGTGTCCACCAGTACCTGAGAAAGAACTGCACCCTTACACTCCAAGGTAATGTGCAAAGCCTTGTTGTGATTGTGACCTTCTGTCATTAGATCAGTGTTGGTAAACCCTAGTCTATTACTAGTGTTGACATTTCCAACCACAACCTCTAACTGATTGACGGTAATCTCTTCCGGCACGTAAGCTGCGTGCAGGACCTTCAAAAGTGCGTTCCGATGAGCCTCGGAGCATATTAGCAATGATAATATGGAGATATTGGAAGGTGTTTGGTGAAGCTAGTCTACCACCTTGTAATCACTTTTCTTTATGATCCTCATGAACTCATCAACCTCTTGATCAAAAGGAGTCTTCAAAGCTTCTTTGACAACTTGTTCTTCTTGCACCATACCCTTCCCTTTTGCCTTAGCAGTAGCTTCTGCTTCGGCAATGGGTCTTGGAATTTGCGAGGCAAAGAGACGTCCGCTTCTAGTGAAACCTCTGCCTCCCCCCACATTGTCTATCTGAGGTGAAGAAATTGATGATTCTAAAATGATTTTCTGCCCCTCGCAGTACAGATCTGAGCCATAATGCCAAGGGATGGCACTATTGCTTTCGTAAGGAACTGGCCCAGGCACTATGATAGTGACTGGAGTGATAGCAGCTGCAGAAGGGACCACAATGGTGTGCGGATCATAGTATATGGTAACTGGTGCTCTGACAGGAGTGGCATTTTGTGAGTTGTCGGCAGGAATATTTGCAGGATCATAGTATATGGTAACCGTTGAGACGCTTTCATCAATTGTTGCTGATGTTGTAGAAGGTATTGTTGACTGGATGGGTGCTGAAGTTGTAGCATGAATGGGGACTGAACTCGCATCCGTTGAAGTGATTGATTGTGCGGTTGTTGGAGTTGTAGTAGAATCCGTTGGAACAATGGTTGCTGATGTTGTAGGAGTATCTGTGATTTCCGGTGAAGGATTTGTTGGATTTGTAGGAGCTGTTGTCGTAATCTGAAGGATACCATCCTTAATAAGACCATCTATGCCGTTTCTCAGCCTTTCACACCCATTGACTGCAATATTGCAATACCCACAGCCTAGCTCACAACCAGGGAACATTTGGCATTCTAAAAGCTGAGCTTTAATTTCAACCAAAGGTGTTCGGATCTGTGCAACACTGGTGATTAAGGTGAGGGGTTTGCCCTCCTCAATAGCATTGATCCTAGGCCCGTTGTGACTAGGCATTGGATTCCTTGTAACATTTAGGGAGGTGCAAAGTTGAGAGCTTTTGAGTCCACCAGGTCTTGGACTTTCATCTGTAAGGCCCTGCATTTTTCAGTATTATGCCCCAGTGCGTTTGAGTGGAACGCACACCTGGAATTGGCATCATAGTTCTTTGGCATATTGGTGGGATCTGGAGGTGCCAATGTCCTTAATTCAACTAGGTTGAGCTTCAGGAGTTGTGGCAAGAGTGCAGCATATGGCACGGGAATTGGGTCAATCACCCTGTTTGCTTGTGATGGTCTTTGTTGGAAAGGATGATGTTGTTGGTTGTTGTTGCTATTGTTGTAGGTTCTCTGTTGCGGATACTGAACTTGTTGTTGGTACTGTGGTTGTTGTTGTTGAGGATATGCTGATTGTTGAGGAATTGGAGCTGGAATGGTAAAAGCTGCTACTGACCGGTGAACATACTAAGGCTTGCCCCTGCTTGTATGGATGGAATTTGTGTCACCAGCCCTTCGGGGTCCCACAAAAGGCTTTCTGGGATTACTGGATGAACTTGCACCACTGTCAGAGATCTTGCCCATCTTTAAGAGGCTCTCAATCCTCTCACCAGCTATGACCACATCAGCAAAACTGGTAGAGGAGAAGGCAGACAATCTATCAATATAGGTTCCTTGCAAAGTATTCATGAACATGTCAGCCATTTCTCTTTCTTAAATGGGTGGTTGTACAGCAGCAGCAAGCTGTCTCCACCTTTGGGCATATTCCCTAAAGCTTTCTCGGGAAGATTGAGACATTCCCATCAAAAGGGTCCTGTTAGGAGCCATGTCCAGATTGTATTGATATTGTCAGATGAAAGCTTCCGCCAAATCCTTCCAGCATCTTATGGTGGCTCTAGACAAGTGTGAATACCACTCCCTTGAAGCCCCAGTCAAACTGTCTTCAAAGTAGAACATCCACAGCTTCTCATCCATAATATAAGCTTTAAGTCTCCCCAGGAAAGACTGCAAATGAGTGCGAGGACAGGAGGTACCATTGTACTTTTCAAAGCATGGGGGTTTGAATTTGTGGGGAATTCTCACCCCATCCACTAGCCCCATGTCCATCACATCGAAGCCCAAAGAATTTTGTGACTCCAAAGATCTCAACTTCTCAGCAATTTCGTCCAATCTCCTGTCGTAAACTTCATCTCCAGCTCCCATAACAGTAAACTGCTCTTCTCGGGGATCCTCCTGCAAGATTCTCACCCCAGCAGTATTACCTTGCACATTTCTCGGGATGTTAACTTCTGGTTCCATATGAGGTCCAAATACTGGTGGATCAATACGAGGCTGACCCCGTTCATTGTTACTAGTTCCTCCTGTCCCAAGATGAGGCTCCTCAGGAGTTTGTCTTTCCACCAGTTCTCTTAACCTTTCTTGACTCTGGGCCAAGCCAGTCATCATAGCCATGAATTGAGACATCTGATTTCTCATCTCCACTCTCTCATTAGCCATCTGGTTTCTGACCTCAGTCAGATCCTGCTGTACTTGTTCCATTTGAATGCCGGGAAGATTGTTACGAGTCGGGTACTGGTGCGCGCGGTTGACAGGGAACACTCGGCGACGAGCAATGTTTCCTGAGATGGCAACAAAGTTAGAAACAATAATAATAAAACCTACAAAACAAAACAAAAGTTAGTATGCAATGCAGTATGCTTATTTGTTTTCCAAGGTATCCGGTTTGGTTCTTGGTTTCGACCTTTCCAGACCTCGAGGAAGATGCTTGATGTTGCTGAGAAAAGAAACCTCATGAAAGCAAACTAATATATTACAAATGATGAACAATACATAGTTTGTTTTACAACATATGCCCATGGAGGGTCAAAATACAAAAAAAGAAAAAAGTACATCAAATGGAAATAAAACAAACAAAGAGTCAAACATCCAGTCCAAACTCATCCTCCTTGACCTCCTTCAGGAGTGCCTCAGTCACTGGACCAGCTGGGTGCTCTGTAATGGTCCTAATGAGGAGGTTCCTGGTGGCAATGGCAGTGGTCAGCTTCTTATGCCTGTCCTGGTCCTTTGATCTCTTCAATCCTGCTCTGAGCTTCAATTATGAAATCTCCTTCTGGGCTGCCAACAAAGCTTCCTGCTGCTTCTTCCCACTGGCCTCTAGTTGTTCAATCTTGGCTTGAGTCTTCTGGTCTTATTGTGTACGGGTCTTAGTGATTCTGACCCACCTAGCCTGACTCTCTTGCAGATAGAGCTCAGTCCTAGCCTTCTGAATCTTGGCTTCTTTACATGCATTCTTCAATATTTGTTCCCCGGCCCTTGCTTTCCTGATGTAATCCTCTGTCTTCTCAATTTTGGTAAGATGCTCCACCCTAAGCTTCTCCAATCTCTCAATATCTAGACGACCGTCACTCCTTTCCCAAAGAGTCTTCTTTAAGGCTTGAGATAGGTTCTCATTCCTTTCCTTCAGCTTCTCAAATTCTTCTAGGCTGACAGTTGCTGCTGGTTGTACTGTAGATGGTCCAGGTATGTCCTCCTTGATGAAAGGCATTCCAGTAACCTGAGCTCTAGTATGGGACCAGTCATAGTATTGGGCTGAAGCAACATTATTACATCTTCCAAGAATAGCCATCCCCTTTGTCTGAATGTTGTCCCAAGCCTAGGATGCTTGTCTGACAGCAACTGAATTAGGTTTTACTTCACAATACAGGGTCTCATCTAAATCTTGCACTCTGGGAGGGTGAACCAAAGCATAGCCCAGTTGTCTCTTAAACAGTAAAGGATTGTAGTTGATGCAACCCTTCACTCCTATCAGAGGTACATTTAGGTATTGTCCACAGCTGGTGATAATGTCCTTGCCTTTGGTGCTCTGGGTGCACCATCTAATATCATCTGAAGTCAAAGCAATGAGCCTCTTGGCCCAATTCTTCTGTTGGTGAGGGTTCAGGAAGGCATCTGACTTAGGCAGGTGTCTGAGCAGCCAGGTGTGAAACAAAGGAGCACAACATCTTACCAACTTCCCCCTTTGTTTCTCATTCCTCTGATGAATGGAGTAGTAAAAGTCTCCCAGCAGTGTGGGTACTGGGTTCCTCAGAAAAAACAGATGGATGGCATTCTTGCTGACAAATTTGGGCTCATCTGCAAACAGTATAGCCCCATATATGCTGAGGGCTAACAGTGCACAGACTGCCTTCCACTCTCCCAATGAGGCCTTCAGGATGGCCTGAGAAATCAAAAAGTCCAAGTGCAAACCAGGGATACCAGCTTTTGTTGTCATACTTTGCTCAATCAAGGCAGGCTCTATGTACAATTCCTTTGCTATCTCTTCATTCCTGGGAAAAGTCATTTTTGAATGAAGGGGATTCCACCTCTGATAGGTACTCCAATCAATGAAGAGAACTCTTCCAGTAGAGGCCCTAGCTGGAAGTCTGGAAAGGTGAAACATCTCAATGGAGGATCATAAAACTGCAAGCATGTGTGGATCATGCTCCTCTGAGAAGGGTCAAGGTCCATAACCATATCCAGGATACCTCCATGGTGCTCTCTAAACAATGGGATGTAGTCAGGTGTGATAAGTGACTGGACCTGCCTGATACCAGTCAACACAGGCTCAAAGAAGTGGTAGGATATGTTGCTCTTCCTGGGAGTAGTCATGAATGCTGCTGAAGAAGATGAAGATTGGTGCTGGAAATGAGCCACTGACAGGCTGATGCTGGTGATGATGAAAATAGTTGAAGCAGATAACTGATGAAGCAAAGGTCTATGCAGAAGAAGGGGTCAAAACCAAACCAGATATGATGTGGATACCCTAAAAAACAAATAAACAAATGTTAAATGATGCAATGATGATGTATGCAAATGAAATACAAGGGTTTATGATCAAGCTGGATCTGATTATCTGCCTTGGTATAAGCCCATGTATGTTCAAAAGTCCAGATAGAGGTTTAGAAATCCAGTAACCAAGGTGGGGGACTCAAATAAAGAGTCACATGTCCAGGGTTAATCACAAGAACTGTCCAAAGTGGAGTACTCTTAAACAAAAAACAGGGTATGTTGTGGCCAAGGGTACCTGCAAACCTGTAAACAGCCCAACCCCCTCACATGTAGTGTTCTAGAACAAGGATCTTCAGACTTGGATCAATTATGAGAAGTGTAAACACTTCTAACCCGGAGGTACAGTGTTTATAATAACCATAAAAGATCCTCCTCTAATTCACCTCAGTTTCTGAAGGTCATAAATAAGGTCATCCAGACTTAGCAGGCTTCCCAGATAGCCCTAGCACTACAGGAAATCTGTAGCACAGAGTTCTCAAGAAGAAACCCACATATGAACCGTGTTTCATATTCCCGCTCCAGACCGAAATGGAATGGGAAAGAACATGAACCACTCTAGCTTAGGTGTCACTCTGGTCCCAGGTACAGGACCTCAAACTCTCAATGGAACCCCACCCACCAAAACAGAAGCCAGATCCAGCAATGATAATGACAGTATGAAATATGAAAAACTGTAAAGAAAGCAATAAATAAAACTATACATAAAGCAGTAAATAAAGCAAATAAATAAACACAATTAGCACATAATACCCCAGTAAACACAAATCAAACAAGCGCTAGGAGGAACCCACAAAAAGAACCAGAAGCCATGGTTACAGTATAAGGGTCCCCAGCAGAATCGCCAAGTTGTCGCTCCCCACCAAATGACACCTGGTCAGAAGGGGTACAGACGCGAACGGTCGGTGAAAGAGAGGAAATGAAAAGAAAAGAGTCGCCAGCTAGGCATTTTTATCCCGAAGGAAAGGTAATGCTGCATAAACCTAGAAAGGATGGATAAGACGGTTGCAAACCAGAGAAAACTGAGAAAGGGGGTTGGTTACGACCTGGGAAGGTATTAGCACCCAGATTGTCTGCCGTACTCGACGGGATCCACGCTTGAAATATTTGTGTTTAAAGGGGTAGTGTCAGTGCTATTTGTGTACCAAAACTGGAAAGAATGCAAGTGTCAGTGTAAAAGAAGTGTGAAGTGGGATATGAGAATGTTAGTGTAAGGAAAGAATGCAAAGCTCAAGACTATGAGGCTTAAAGAATAATGCTGGAAGAAGGGGGAATACACAGAGACTTTTGTTCGATAACCGTTAAGTTATGCCTACGTATCCTCTCGTGCAATGAGGAAGTCAGAACACCGTAGTTCGACTCAAAGGGACTAAAAGATAAATTGACTTGTGAACTGCTTACTTGCCTATGCTCAAGTGTATGACCTGTCTGGCTCAGGTGCAAACTGTCTTGCATTAGACGGAAGAAGCGAGTTCTCGTTTGTGAGTGAATGAGATGAGGAAAGAATCCCGGAGGAGGCGATTATTGTTTGTTTTTGTGTTTTCAGTCTTTTATTGCTTTTGGTGGTTTGTCATAAGTTAATGAGCTTAAGCCTAAACCAAGGGTTAGTAGACTCATCACATCTTCCCTCTGATTAGGGGTAATGAGAATACCTTAAGTATGAAGTAAGCACCTCACACTTAATCACCATGATGGAGGATTATGATCATTAACCTACTTGTGATTATTTAAATGTTTTTGGAGTTTTTTTTTGTGTTAAGTAATGAGTTTAAGCCATAATCAGGGATTTAATGGACTCATTACACCATCCTAATAGAAGGATAATAGATGAGAACATTTAAGCTAAGGAAGGCTCCTCAGCTTAATCCATGATTAGGGATTAACCTCAAAACAAAACCTTTATTAGAGTGGATTTTAGTTAATGGTAAGTTTAAGAAATAGATTTTATGGTTTGTAAGACAACTTGAGGGGGACTTGTCCATTAACACTAGGGTTAGTCCTTCTCAACCAATTAAGGAAGAATTAGAACCCTAATGCAAGGCCCAAGTTACAAGATTGATGTCTTAGTGATTATTAGGTGGATAGATTAAAGGGTTTAAACACATTAAGGGTTTAACACTTAGGATTAAAGTTATACACTCCATCCTAATAGAAGGATGCAGGCATAAGCTTAATCACAAAGCCTTAAAGCCTTTAAGATTTAGTCCCTGATTATGAGATGAGAAGAGAAGACTCAAAGATGACACAAAGGTAAAACTAATGGGGGACTAATCAAACCCTAATTGTGATCATGCTTGGGTATTCCTAGAGATTATGAGGCTTGCAAAAGATCTTCAAGAGAGAAGCCACCAAGGAAGAAACAGGAAGGGAGGAAGAAGCAGAAGAAGCAAGACAACTTACTTCACTTAAGAAGATAAGTTGCTTGAAGAAAGAAAGTGAGAAGGAGACATGAATGAGCAAACTCACTCTAATACACAAGTAAAATGCAGAAATGATGCATAAAATAGATGAGAAGAGATTATGAGAAGTGAAGGCAAATTCACTTCTCAATGACTTACCACCTGAAAAGTTAGCAACAAGGAATGAAATGAAATGAGAATGAGATGAAATGCAATGATGCAAACCAAAACCAGAGGCATAAACATGATGTTAATGATGCTAAGAGATGATGCAAACACATGTCAAGAGTTGTGGATGATCATACAAGGATGAGGATGCAAATGGAGCATGTTTTGAACCATGAAAGTTCATGAAAGTTTATGAAATGGAATGAATGCTCATCATGGAAAATGAAAGATGCAATGATCAAACATGATTCTAATATGTCCTAAGATGTCTTATATGTTATTTTGATGCACAAGATGTCATGGCAAGTTCATGTATGCAAGCAAATGAAAGATGGATGCAAATGAAGACAAGAATTAGGGTTTATGCACAAGACACAAAGCAAAATCCAAAATCAGAAGCAAATGACAAGATAAAAAATTGAAAATGGGAACAAAGGACCCCTAACCCTATACAAGTTCAATGCCCAAAGGAGGGGACCTAACTCTTAACCTAATGGGGGTTATGATTTTCTCAAGTTAGCTAGGGTTTTAATGCACTTCAAAAGGAAAAATGCATATCACATTGAAAATGAAAGATCAATTCAAACCTATTTTATCCTAGAAACTACATGGTATGAGGAATGCAATGCAAAAAGAACCATCATCAAACTCCTCATGGTTAGGCAGAAGGGATTTTTCTAAGTTAGGGCAAAAATATTGACTTTTAAGAACCCTAATTCCAAAGAAAAATGTCAAAATAGGTCAAGAACCAAAAAGAAATTTGTTTGAAGAGTTTGATAATGTTTCTAAATGTATCAAGATGCAATGTGATTTTTTTGGTGATTTTTAGAAACTTAAATGGTATTTTAATTAATTAATTCCCATTAATTAATTAAAATACACACTTAAATATTTTATAAATACGAAAATTATGCAAAAAATAAAATAAAAATTATTTTCAGGTGGGGAAAAATATTTTAAGGTGTGATGCAAAAAAATGAGATTTTTTAGAAATGATTTGCTATTTTAAATAAAATGTGCAAAACAAATGAATAAAAAAGAAAATAAAATTGAATTAAAGGAGAAGTATGCTGATCCAAGAGTCAGGATTCAAAGCTGAGACGCGGGAGTTGACTTGGCGCAAGTTTTAGTGGCTAGGATTGATTCTGGCAAATTCAAATTTTAATCCTAATTAATTAATGTTAATGACTGGATTAGGGCTAAACCACAAGATCCAGGACGTTCATAGCGCGCGGGAAAGCCAGATCAAGGGCCCAAATTTAAACTTGACTTAATTACAGGATTAGGGCTAAACCACTTTCAGGCGACCGGAACAGTGTTCCGGTCGTCTTCTCCGACGAGCCCAAACCCTAGCTTCTCTCTCAGGCCATCAAACTTCAAATTTCTTGCACAAAAATGATCCTCTAACAACCCTAAACCTAAATCCCCAACTAAAACTCATTTATTTCACATCATGAACACGAATCGAACAAAAATGTAAAAACGGGCAAAAGTTTCAAAGTTCACATACATGGTGGTTTCTCAACCATTTTCAAATATGATCATATCCCCATGATCAGGGGAGCATATAGAACCATAAAAGAACTTAAAATCTAGCTTCTGGGAAAAAAGTTCATCATGTTACCTGAGATGGGGACCCTCTGATTCTGAGCTTTCTGGGTTTTCCCTTGATGCAAGCTCACTCCTATGAACCTCCTGAAGATGATATGGAGCTTAGAAAACTTTGAGGATGGCTGGTTTTGAAGTTCCAGCTCTGGTATAGCAGGTTTTGAGGTTTTTTTATGTGATGTTTTTGGCTGTTTTGAGGGTTGATTCTTGTTCTATAGATGGTATGTGATTTGTTGGTGAAGAAAAAATAGAGGTTTTGTGGCTGTGGGAGGAGTTTCTAAGAGGAGAAGTTTTTGACAGTTTTTTGGAATCCTGGCTTATGGGGGGTTGCAAGCTTGTGTGTGTTGTGTTTTGGAATGCTTGAGGTCCACATATGAGGCTCTGATTGGGCAGAGAGTTGGTAGTGTCACAGTTTGATTGGCATGGGCAAAATGCAAAAAGTCAAGATTTTGTGTACCATAGGTATGGCTCGGGTCAGAGGAGATCTTAGGGCTTGTCCTGCTTCAGCTTGAGTTAAGGAAAGCCTTTGGATCTGATTTTGTGAGCTGGATGGTCTTGATCAAGAGTTTTCAATGTTCTTGCATAATTCCCTCTTTGAACTTTCTTATGAACCAAGGCAAAGAATCTTGTGAATTCTTGGACAAAATGCAGCAAAATGAACCATATGAGGTTGCTAGAATGCTTTGAGATCAATTAGTGTCCAATTCAAGCATTGAAAGTCCCTTTTGCAAAAGATTCAATTTTGAAGATTCATGAGAAAATGCCTTATGTAACTTGTAATTCAAGGCATAGAAATGAGAAATCCTTTGGGCAAATCTGAATTATGGACCATGAATGATGTTTGTATGATGATTAGAAGCTGATTTGAAGTCACATTTGGCTTTGGCAAGTGTTTTTGCAAGTTTCCTCTTTGGCACAAAAGTGAAAATTTAGTGATTTTGTCCAACTTTGCAAGGCCATAACTTTTGCTCAAAAATGAATTAGAATGAGTTCTTGTACTTTTTGAAAATGGGAGGATCCAATCTACAACTTTAATGACCAAATATTTTTCATTTGAAGCATTTTTGAATCAAAAAGAGGAGGTTGAAAAGCTTTCCCAAAATGGCATGTTTACATAACAAGTCATTTTCCCAAAATGGCAACTTTGCAAATGGCTTGAAATTATTCAATTTTGTGGACTTCTAACATCTTCTAAGATCAAATAAAGATCATACACATTCAAAATGATGGAGAAACCCCTTTGGCTGGATGATTGGGGGCATCAGATGCCCGATTTTGCACTGGCTTGCTCAAGAAGTCATCTTGTGATCAGATGTCTTCCCCCATTGAATTTCTTCATGAAAATTGGTATGCATGATCCACATATCATATAGAGACCAATAGAAACAAGAATGACCAAAAAATTTGGAGTTATGGCCTTTGAAACCAAAACCCTAATTTCGGGTCATCTGTGCAGTTAAACTTGGCTCTGCTTCCAAGCCTTTCTCAGTTCTTGTGATTCTTTGACTTCCTTGATCTTGGGAGGATAAAATATGATGCTTGAACATACATGGACCCCTTTGAAGTGATTGATGGCCTTTGGAGTGGCTCAGAAGGATCTTGGATTGCTCAGATCACAAACCCTAGATGCAGATGACTTTGAACCAATGCAATGAAGCAAAAATGCAATATGAGATGGTATGATTGAACTTATGCAAATGAAAAGAACCACAAGCCATGGTGAAATGAGTGAGGGAAAATTTGGGGTGTTTACAACGTGAACATATTTCCAAAGAGTGGGCCAAAAAAGGCCAGATTGTAGAATCTTTGTGCAAGTCTTTGAAGTGCTTACGTGTCCACCATAAGGAGCAGAGTGGCAATGGGAGATGATATTTTCTATTTCTTCTTTCAGGATACACCGACAGATGATATTGTCGGATCTTCGCTTAAAAATCAAAGGTTCATCCCAGTAATATTGTTTTAGATCGTGGAAAAACTTCTTCTTTTATTGATAGGTTAGATCAGGTGGAAGTACTTCGCCCGCTAGATAGTTGACGATGTCAGCATACCATGGCAGAATGGTTTGCGCACAAATCTCTTCCATTGTTTCTTCTTGATTTTGTTCGTCTATAGTCAAGGAGGATATTTCACTTTCTATTTAGGATATAAGACGTTAATCATGGAAATCGTCATTAATAGGCATTTGGTCTGGTTTAATACCTTCCATTCGTGATATGTGATATGTTACTACGTTGTCAGTTCCTTTCTTATCTTTAATCTCCAAATCAAATTCCTATAGTAATAGGATCCATCTAAGAAGTCTAGGTTTTGCGACCTTCTTACTTAATAGATATCTAATAGAAGCGTGAATGGTATAGATAATAATTTTAGCTCCTACTAAGTAGGAAAGGAATTTGTCAAGCGCGAACATAACGACTAAGAGTTTCTTTTTTGTAATGGCGTAGTTCATTTGAGTGGGGTCTAAAGTTCTACTTACATAGTAAATTGCGTGAAGCTTCTTATCCTTTCTTTGTCATAAGACTGCGCCTACAACATAATCACTCGCATCGAAAATGATCTCAAATGGTAGTGTCCAATCAGGTGGCTGCATGATGGGTTTGGTGATAAGAGTGGTTTTGAGTGTTTCAAATGCTTTTAGACAGTCTTCATCAAATATAAACTTTGCGTCCTTCATCAGTACACCGGTCAACGGCTTTGTGATCTTAGAAATGTCCTTGATGAATCGTCGATAAAAACCGGTGTGTCCTAAGAAACTTCTTATTTCGTTTACGGTCTTTGGAGGTTGAAGGTCTTTTATCACTTCTATTTTTTCTTTTTCTACTTCGATCCCTCTGTTGTATATTACATGTCCAAGCACGATTCCTTGTCTAACCATGAAATGGTACTTTTCCCAATTAATTGTGAGGTTTACTTTTACGCATCTCTCCAGCACCATCTCTAAGTTTGATAGACATCCTTCGAAGCTTTTTCCGCATACGGAGAAATCGTCCATAAACACTTCCAAGAAGTCATCTATGAAGTCAACGGAGATCTCCATCATACATCGTTAAAATGTTGCTGGATCGTTACATAAATCGAATAACATACGTCGGTAAGCAAATGTTCCATAGGAGCATGTGAAGGTGATCTTCTCCTGGTCATTGGGATGAATAGGGATTTGGAAAAATCCTGAATAACCATCTAGGTAGCAAAAATAGGAGTGTTTTTCTAATCTTTCCAACATTTGATCGATGAACAGTAAAGGAATGTGATCTTTTCAAGTAGCCTTGTTCAGTTTTCAGTAATCGATGCACATTATACTTTCGGTTACTACTCTATGTGTTATAGATTCACCTTTTGAGTTCTTAGTAATTGTAATGCCTGCCTTCTTCGGTACGACATACACTGGGATAAGCCATTGACTGTAGGATATTGGATATATGATTCTAGCATCTAGTAACTTCTTTACTTCATACTTGACCTTAGTACTTAGAATCGGGTTAATCCTTCTCTGATGTTCTCTAGAGGTTTTACAATCTTCCTCTAGCATAATGTGATGCATACAAATTAAAGGACTTATTCCTTTTAAATCAAATATGTTGTAGCCTAACACGGTTGGATATTTTCTTAAGAAGTCTAATAATTTTTCGGTTTCGCGCTGTCCTGAGTCTGCATTGACTATAACTGGTCTTTTAAGTTCTAAGTCTAGGAATTCGTATCTCAGATTATTTGGTAATATCTTGAGTTCTAGAGCGGGTTTTCTAGGGCAAGGAATATGGTCAGGCGTAAGTTCTAGACATTCACTTAGATTATCGTCTTGGTAAGGTTCTCGCCAATTATCATCTTCAAGGATCAGATGGGTTTGGATCTTCATTATATCATAATAGGTAGTCTCTTCCTTTTTCATTTCTCTCCTTCATTCGTCAATGACGTCTATAAAGTAGCAAGTATCGTCTATGGCTGGAGCCTTGAGGAATTGGATTAAGATGAATTCAACTTTTTCTTCCCCTACTTCAAATGTCATCCTACCTTTCTTCACATCTATGATGGCTTCAGAAGCGTAGAGGAATAGTCTTCCTAGTATGATAGGAGTTGTAGCATCTTCCTTGATGTCCATGATTATGAAATCAGTCGGTATGTATAATTGGCCTATTTGTACAAGAACATTCTCTAAAATACCAACCGGATACTTGACTGAGCGGTCGGCTAACTGAACTGACATCTTTGTCGGTCTTAGGCTTACCATATCAAGCTTCTTGCATATTGATAATGGAATAACATGTATGTTGGCTCCAAAATCGCATAGAGCTTTGTCTATGACGAACTTTCCGATTACACAGGGTATAGAGAAACTTCCTGGATCCTTCAAATTAGGAGGCATATTGTTTTGGATAATAGAGCTACACTCAGTAGTAAGTGTAACTGTTTCATTTTCCTCATTTTTCTTTTTGTTGGATAAGATCTCTTTTAGGAATTTAGCATATGAGGGTATCTGAGTAATAGCTTCTGTAAAGGGTATCGTAATGTCTAACTGCTTCAGAAGTTCTACAAATTTCTTAAATTTTCCCATAGTTTTAGAGTTATTTAACCGTTTGGGGTATGGAATTGGTGGTTTATACGGTGACAAAGGCACATAAGGTTTTTATTTATCTTCGACATCTTGTCTGTTGTCTTCCTTTTCCTTTGGTTGATCTTTCTTCTCAGTTGGTTTATCAGATATTGGGTACATGGATGGGTTTTCGGTTCTTGGATCGGCAAGTCCATCTAACTCTTTTCCACTTCTAAGTATAATTGCATTCGCATGTCCTTTAGGATTTGGTTGTGGTTATCTAGGAAACGTGTTAGCTAGGGCAGCATTGGATGCTTGTTGTTGGGCTACTGGAGAAATATGTGTTTCTAACATTTTGTTATAAGTAGATAAAGTATCTACTTTGGTTACCAATTGTTTGATCTGCTCACTAGTATGGATGTTCTGGTTCAGGAATTATTTGTTTGTTTGATTCAGTGTGACTATGAAGTTTTCCATCATTAGTTCAAGGTTTGAGCGGGTGCGACAACGGTTTGGTATCCTGGTGGTACAATAGGCGTTTGGTTAGGCGCATACAAGGCGTTATTGTTCTTGTAGGAAAAATTAGGATGATTCTTCCAACCTGTGTTTTAGGTATTATAGTACATATATCCTTGAGCATAGTTCACCTGGTATGTGGTTAATCCGGCTAGAAGTTGGCACTCGGGGGGTGCGTTCCTGGGATTCCACATATTTCGCAATTTGGAGTTACGGCAGCCACAGTGGCTGGTGGTGTTTCGATCAAGTTATCAATCTTCTGGGAAAGAGCATCCATCTTTGAATTGATGTGATCTAAGCTACTTACTTCATACATTCCTCCCTTTGTTTAGGTCTTCTCTACAGGGGTTCTTTCACCGCCCCCATTGGCAGTGGTTTTGAGTCATGTTCTCAATGATGTTGTATGCATATTCGTAAGGTTTGTCCATGAGAGCACCGCCCACAACAACATCTATTATGAACCTCGTGTTGTATAGAAGTCCATTGTAGAAACTAATGATGGTCACCCAATTTTCAAACTCTTGGTGTGGACATATCCTCATCAGATGCTCTTATCTCTCCCACGCTTCATAAAGTGATTCGGCATCTTTCTATCAAAATCTGGTAATCTATGCTCTCGGCATAGCTATCTTGCTTGGTTGGAAACAACGTGATAGGAAAAAATTCTTCGGTTCTGCCCATCTTGTAAAAGAGTTGGCTGGTAGAGATTGTAACCATGCCTAAGCTTTATTTCTTAGAGAGAACGGAAAAAGTATTAATCTTATTGCATCTTGGGTTACACCATTCACCTTTATTGTGTCTGTGTATTGCACAAACTTGGTCAGATGTTCATAAGGGTCGTCCGTAGGATTTCTAGAAAATTAATTTTATTGTACAACTGATAGCAACGAGGGTTTCAATTTGAAATTGTTTCGGTTAATGGCTAGGGCAGCAATACTATTATGCGGTTCTTGTCGAGTTGGAGTCGCATAGGACTTGAGTGGACGGTTATGTGGTCCTCCATTTTTTGGCCATGATTGGTTCTTCAACTGGTTCGGGTATAAGATCTTCAGGTGAAGGAGTTTCGTTATTTTCGATTCGGCGTCTCAAACTTAAAAAACACTCAACTTCATCGATTTGTGGTTCTAAGTCTTCACCTCGAGATATAGTACTGGGCATACAATTGACAAAAAGGAAATTTGGTTTTGCCTTAGTCTATACGGCGCAACAAACGAATTACATTATTGACTAAATCGAAGTCCCCGAAGATGGCACCAAAAACTTGAGCGTGACTTTCTGAGTCTTAAGATACTAACTGCAAGTATACAACCTAATCGCATAGTAATAAAAGATATCGATCCCATGTAGACTCGATATTCAACCTAGTGTTATTAGGGTGTTATTATGTTTAGCTAGGGCGAGTGATGTTTTAGTTAAAAAGGAACGGTAAATTAAGAATTTTAATTAAGTTACGATAGAATATCGGTACGTAATTAGTATGCCTTCATGAATTCAATAAATGGTCGGCTTATAATGGTTTGTCAAATTATCTTTCTGTAGAAAATGTTGTTTTAAAAGTTGTCAACTCACACTCTCGTGGTCTTGCCTATTACTATACTCCTAAGTCAGATTGAGCGCTCTCGCTGTATCAATTCAAGTTAAAAGTACTTTTTGAAAACCTAGAGATTCTGATTAGCTTTAAAGTGCTTCCGCTATATTTAAAACTAATGTCCGATTTCAACTATCTGGTTAAAACCTCACACTCTCGTGGTCTTAATTCTAACCTTTTTCCTTTCGTAACAAAAGCTGATTTTAAAATTAAGAAATCGAAACCAGAAAATAAGTTGTATTTAAGATTTTAGCCTAGATCTATTGAATTCATTCCGGTTAATTAATTACATACCGATTAAAGTGTTTTAGCCAGACATATTAATTAAAATAGACAATAATGAATAACAACAATAAATAAAAGCATAAGGCATGGTAATTAAGAATAAAGCAATTAATTCAATAATAAACCTGGATGAAGTACAGACTTGGCGTAATAATTCTTGTGGAAAAATAAAGAAAACTAAAGAATGCAGTGGCTGGAAACAATAGAAATTGCAATAGCTTTCCGATGTAGGAAGCTATTAATATGGTTTGGTAAAGGAAACAGAAACAGAAAGGGAACAATTTGTAGGGAAGTAAATAAAAGTAAGCTATGAACAGAAATAACTAAATTCTCAAAAGTGGCTCCCTTTCTTCATTTGAATCATGTCCTATTTATAATACTTGAACTAATAGCGAAGTAGAAATTGATGGAGATAATTTTTTTGGGCTTTGACATGGTATTTTGACTGCTACTGAGTTGAATGAGAAAATAATGTAGTGTCACAACGTCTCTATTTTGACTTAGGGGCGCTTATAAAAATCTGAGTAAATGACCTGTGACGATCGTTTTGCTTGTAGGACAGTCATCCCAAAGTTTCAATGCGTGACGGTCGTCTTAACATTGTGATGGTCGTCTGGGAATTAAAATGCAAAAACATCTATTTTCTGTTATTTGTCTCATTTCTTCTGCTAAAAGCTTCATTTTTATCTCATTTTAACTTGTTTCTTCTACAAGTCACATAAATCATAATACCTGCAAAAACACACAAATACCTCACATAATATCGTTCAAATTACGAAAAATAATAACTTAATTAATCGGAAAATAAGCTAAATAATCGATATAAAATCGTGTTATTAGAGAGTTACGAATTTATATCTAGAACAACGATAGAACTGGATTTAGTAGTAATAGATGAAAGAACAACATGAATGAGAGTGTAAAATCTATGTAGAAACCTTCTTAGGACTGGTATGAAGTGTGAAAACGAGAATTGTAGGAAACCGATACAGAATGAAGGAGAAAACATGAAAATTGGTAAGGTTCTGTCAATATTCATAATGGGCATGTATTACATGTATGGTGTGGCATGAATGCTGGGCATTACGTGTAACAGAGGGTAATTACGAGTATGGGATGTGTTTTGGCACGACCATCTGCCCATTATAGTAGGATATGCGTAGGAAAGGAACGCAAACGTGTATGAGGGGGCTATACGTGTATTGGCCGATAAAAGGGGGAAATAGGCGTATTGAGGGCGTATGATTTGGGCCATACGTGTATGGCCTTGGGCAATACGCGTATTACCAGGCTTGTAAGGTAAATTTTGGTGTTTTGAGATTTTGTCCCAATTTCGCATCTGATGTTGATTTTCTTGATCTGAGGCAATAATGTAGACCTTAAGACATAATTAATCGAGGATTAGTAATGAAGAATTAATTAATGATGAAACTTAGGTGAATTTTACTAGACAATCAATCAATTAAGTCGCGTGAGGGATATTTTAGTGATTGTGTGGAATTATTGTTGCATATGAGATCAGATGGATCGTGTCGATGTATAATGTGATATTTATACATGTTGTATCCATAGTCATGGTCATGCATGCATTGAGGGATTATTGGTGGGATGATTCATTGTCAGGTGGGCATATGTGATTCATATGTACTCTGTTGCGGATAGTGTTAGAGATAAATCATTGTCGGGTGGGCATATGTGATTTATCCAAGTTCGATTGAATGAACTAAGTTGAGTTGGTACCATATGCATTGTGTCATTGTTGAGTCACATTGCATGAATATTGTTGTTGTGAATCATAAGTCATTGTTGCATAAAGGAGTTTTTATCATTTATTATTGCTGATGTGGCATTCCACTTTGTTTTATACTCCGATTTTTTGTATTTATTCATTATTTTATAAATTGGGAAAAGTTGGGTGTTACAATTGGTATCATAGCAGGTCAGTCCAACCGGCCAGATGTTATAGTCGAGTCAGTCTTTAGAATAGGAGTTGTTGTTGTGTTCTAACTTGAGGTGTTTTTTGTATCATTATGGCAGGAAAGAATGATGTTTCTCTTGTTGCTGCTATGCAAGCCATGGCACAGGCTGTAGAGACCATCGGTCCATCTTTTGGGAATGCTGAGTTTCCTGTCCTGAATCAGTTCATAAGTAACAATCCGCCTACGTATGCAGGGGGTATCCTTGATCCAAAGGATGCACAAAAATAGCTGAAGGTTATGGAAAAAATCTCCAGGACCATGGGTTGCAATGATGATCAGAAGGTAAGATTTGGTACTCACATGTTGGAAGGCGAAGCTGAAGTTTGGTGGGACAATAGTCGCCAAAGGTTGGAAGCTGTAGGTACTGGTATTACTTGGGTTATGTTTAGAACTGTGTTTCTGGAGAAGTATTTTCCAGAGGACATTCGCAGTGCTAGAGAGGTAGAGTTCTTGGAACTGAAGCAGGGTAACATGACGGTGGCTGAGTATGGTGCTCATTTTGAGGAGTTGGTGCAATATTGTGCTCACTATAACACTAAGGATGCTATGACTTCAAAGTGTCTGAAATTTGAGAATGGGTTGCATTCTGAGATCAAACAAGGCATTGCTTGTCAGAAGATCAGGAATTATACAGAACTGGTGAGTAGAAGCAGAATTTATCATAATTACAATAGAGCTCGAATTGCATACTACAAGGCTATGAGTGACCGAAAGGGTAAGCAGAGATTTGGGGGTACTCCTTATAGTGCTCTATCTGAAAAAGAAAAATAGAAAGATGCTAATAAGAAGCCAAGTGGGGGAGGGTTGAATCTCAATCCTGTTAAATGTTTTAGATGTGGGAGCACGGGTCATCATAATAATACTTGTCAGAATGAGATGAAGAAATGCTTCAAGTGTGGACGAACAGGTCATGTGGTAGCAGATTCTAGAGCCACTATGCATAATTGTTTCAACTGTGATGAATAGAGTCATAAAGGTGTTTTCCTTGGTGGGATCCTAATTCACTAATGAGGAGCGTTCCGTCAAAGGTACTTGTTTTATTAATAGTACTCTTTTGATTTCTATTATTGATACCGGTGCAACCCACTCATTTATTTATGTGGATTGTGTGAAGAGGTTAGGAATTGTACCGTCTAATATAGATCAGAGAATGACAATTGAAACTCCATCTATTGGTTTTGTGGTTATGTTTTTAGTATGTTTGAAGTATCCGTTGACTATTTTGATAAAGATTTTAGAGTGGATTTGATTTGTTTACCACTCGGTAATCTGGATGTTATTTTGGGAATGAACTGGTTGGAATTCAACTGGGTCTATATTGATTGTTATAGGAAGAAGTTGTTGTTACTTACTGTAACACCCTAAATTTTCCCTCTTCATTTTAAGCATTATCCCATATCATATTCATCATACTCATATCATTTCCTCAGCATCATACCATGGAAATATGAAGCATAACATTCTCATGACCTAGCATTAGACATATGATCATCTGTGGGTGGATTTGAGGTATTACAAGCAATAATAAGAGGCCCAATGGACTTGTCCAAGTCCCATGAGGAATCTACATGGCATTCACAAGTTCAAGAATACAACTTTTCTCCTGTGTGGGGGAAATCCTGATTAGGGTTATGAGCCAGATCCTCCTATCCTCTTAATTTTGACCATTCCTTGTGGGTAAAGGATCTCATTTGATTTGCATGGCTTGTATATGGAGTTTGAGAAAAAATTCATTGAAGAAGTAAAGATTTGGTCTAGTTACTTGAAAGTGAAGCAAGAAAGTCAACTGCACAGTCAGAAAAGTCAACATGAAAATTTCAAGGTTTTTATCAGGATTATCAATTTGTGAGGTCATATCATGTCAAGGAATAATTCAAGTGAGATTAAATGTCAAAAATCGGGAATATGCAAAAGGTTACTAAATTTGGAAATTTAGAAGTTTCCATTTTTTGGAAATTATTTGTCCCGAAACTTCGAGCTATTATTTCATGTGCTAAAAAGCTCCGAACGATTTTTCATTGAACACGAAAGTTGTAGGGCATTATTTTCCCTTTCCGAAAAGTCGTAGAACACCTTCATAGCATTTGTAGAACTAAAGTTACGATTTTTTGAAGTTTGGAGCATTTTAGGGTTTTGTGGTTGGACACGTGTCATTTTGTGTTTGGTTCATTTTTTTTATTATTATTTTTCATTTAAGCTATGTGAGGCATGACATGTTGCTTTGTTCACAAATTTTTTAATGGGGCCATGTTATTATTTTATGTGACCAAATATTTAAATAATCAAAAAAATAATAAAGACATGTGGGGGATGGTGTACGAAAATAATGGAAAGAATCAGCACTTGGGTCGGCCAACCTATGCTTGCCGCGTGTCCTTATTAGCATCCCATATTGACTTTGAGTTCATTCTTTTCCTCACTCTCATTTTTCATGTTTTTTTCATTTTTTTCCCCTCATCTCGCCAGCACACCACTCTCTCTCTCACTCATTGATTTCATCTCACCACCCCACGTGCACTTCACACTTCCACTCACTTCACATTCTTTTCTTTTCTCTCTCCACTCACTTCATGCACTCTTTTCTTTCCCTCTCCCTCACAATTCACACGTACATCAACAACACACACCAGCTCACGTGCTCATCACCAACTTCACACTTTTCTTCACTTGTTTACATTCATGCACATGCAATGGGCATTAAAAAAAAAGATGAGGATTTCACATAAAACTGACCATTTGATACCATCCAAATGCAACAACTTAACACTGCATGACCTTCAATTATTCTCAGCACTTAATCTCACCATGACAAGCATGCGGGCCATGAGAGAACGTTAGGCCCAATCCATATGTGATGACCTTTGTGAAAAATTGAAAGGATGAGAGGAAGGGTCACGGGTTCCACATCTGAGAGAGTAATAACAAACTTGCGTTTTCCATTTTTCATTGGGCACACGCATCACTCACCTTCAAGAAAAGTTCAGATAAAAAAGCTCTCTCTCTCTCTCCATTTTTTTTGGGCTCACTCACACAACACCCAGCGCTCTCTCTCTCTCTCTGATTGTTCTCTGAAACTCCATCACGGATTCTCCCATTCTGCGTGCTCATGCCATGGATTATGGCTTGGTGATTACTTGAAGAATAGCAAGACATCCAGATTCACGACTGATCTCGCTCACGGATCCGTCATCTTCATCATTGCTATCACGCTCCAAAGGAAGAATTCATCCTCAAAGCAAGAATAGTGTAAGCGAATTTCAGATTCTCCTCACTCAGATCGAATTTTGCAAGCCTTTATTTGGCCAAAGTATATACGGCAGGATCGTCGTGAGCCTCTGATTTTCTTTAAGATCTTGAAGAAAAGCTTCACAACAGGTTTGCATTCGATCTTTGTAGCTTCGGTGTTGTTTATTTCTTGTTTGTTTCATGATTGATGATGTTAAGCATGGTTCATAGGAGATGATAAGAAGCTTTGTGAATTATTGATTGTGGATGTAAAGTTTTGTTCAAGTTTGCTTGATTCGATCTGTTTTACATGTTGCCTGTTTGTAAGAGCTAATCACATGTTTAGGATCCTTACGATGTGTACTTCATGTGTGGTTCTTGAATTTTCGGATTTCATGGTGAAATGGAAAAGTTATGCGAATTTCGGTTTTGGTGCTCAAATTTGTCTTAGTCCATCTGAATTGTGCAGTGCGTGTTACTGAGTTTTTCTAGTAGATTTATGGTCCTCATAGACTAAGCTTCATGTTGGTATGCGTTTTATAAGTTTCTGGAATTTTGTCCGCGGCGACGATCGAATGCGTGTGATGGCGCTACTTTAGCATCCTATATATGTGTGTTGAGGCTTCTGTTTAAGTTTATTCCGGGCTGGTTGTGTTGTCCTCATTCCGTAGAATATTTTTCACCTTTACATCTTCGAGTTTCGTTGATTTTTGAGAGAGATGTGAGAGGATGAAGTTGGCGGATTCATGTTGTTTTCACCACACTTTCTAAGCTACTGGTTTTTTTTGTTCGTGGCCCTTGCATGAATATGGGGAAGAAGACGCTGAGGTGTCGGCGTGTGAATGGTTGGAGTTTTGTTTTGGCATGTAGTGATTTACAAAGAGAGTGACCTATTGATATAAGTCACATGCATGTTGTTCATTTATTTTATAAAAAAAAAAAGAGGGATTAATAATAGGCATATAGCAAGTCTGAGTATTGGAGAGAGAGATACTTTGTTGTTGCTGTATTATCATGCTTTGAGTATTTGTTTATAATATGTTCAGTTAATAAAAGATTAGAAAATGACATAGTTTTAGGATTAAAATATAGTAATTTAGAAAACTGTTAGAAAATATAAAAATATAGTAATTAAAAAAGGCTGTTAAAAAAATATAAAAATATAGTAATTAAAAAAAAGGCTGTTAGGAAATTGTTTAGAAAAAGCTGTTTAGAATACTGTTTAGGAAATATAATAGATTAATTGTTTAATGGTTAGAATAGATTAATTAGGAAATATTAATAGAATTGGTTAGAGTAGATTAATTAGGAAATATAATATAATGTTTAGAATAATTTGTTTAGAAAATATAATAATGTTTAATCAATTAGAATTTGTTTAGAATAATTAATTAGAATTTGTTTAGGATAATTAATTAGAATGTGATTAGGATAATATTTGTTTAGAATATATTGTTTAGTTCTTTGAATATTGTTTAAAAAAATATAAAAGAATTGATTTGATAATTGTTTAGAAAATATAATAGGGTTTTAGGATTAATATCATGTTTAGAAAAATTGTTTAGAAAATTTAATAGAGTTTAAGTAGTTGAATAATTTGTTTAGGAAATATAAAGATTAATTAGCATAATGATCAATGTTTAGAGAATAAGAAGAATACAAAGTTGTTTGTGTGTTCAAACCTGGGCCCATACCAGGTTGATTTTCGCACCCCACTCCTTGCTAGGCCCATTCGGATTACACCTTCAAGCCCTACTGGCTGCACCTCCCTCTCATTTCTTTTAATTCTTTTGTTTCACTTTAATTTCTTTTCATTTAGTTTGCTTTTAATCCATTAAAAATAGAAATATTCATCTAAAAATTCTCAAATAAATCATGGATTTTCCTTTGTGTCTCTAAAATTTTGTCATATTTTTATTTTATTTTTTTCATTAATTAGCGTGCCAGAATTAATTCTCCAATGTACATAGCTTCATTTGCTTCATTTCTTGACCAGCCTGTCTTGTTGATTTTTTATAGACTTCAATATTTGGATTTTTGATCTCATTCTTTTTGCATTGTGTTCCTAAGATCTTCTAGTTTTCATGTGATTTTTCTCAGAATTTTTAGAAATTTATTTCTTGGGTTTTGATCTGATATCTTGTGATGTAAGTTTTCTGTCCTAGCTTGTGTTTGTGCCTCCATTTGACCTAGTTCCTTTCTGAATTTTTGCAAATCCTTTTGGCAGGTTAATATAATGTGTTTCATGATCATTTGGTTCCAGGTGTAGAATTTTTAGATGGCTGGTTGATTATTTGTGGATTTTTGTTCTCACCTTGTCCCATTTTGCTTCTTTTGGTTTGTTAGATCTCTTATAAGCTTAGAAGGGCATTTGTGCCACTTTTTCTTCTTGTTTGGGGTTCCTTTGGGGTATGGAAACCTTCCTGGTCCTAGGATAGGTTTTGGTTCTTCTAAATTTTTGAGTTTGCTTCATATTGAAGTCATTTGTTTCTGTAAGTGTTTAAATTCCATCTTTTGGTTCCATTGCTTTTATTTTGATATTGTTTGGTATTGTGTGACTTCTCTCTTCATCTTGCTGGCCTCCTAAGCCATTCTTCATATCATTGCGATTCTGGTTTTGAACTTTGTGCTTTGTATTCATTTGTGTATGCTAACCTTGCAGGGGCTATGGTAAGCATGAGATGTGGGAATTGAGTTCCACATCTCTAATTCTTATCTCTTCCTTTTATGTTTATGTGGACTAACCCTCTTTTGTTGGGCCTAGGCCTTTCTCATCCCTTCTTCTATCTTCTTCTTTCTTCTTCATTAGGATAGAAACCTCGCTAACCTTTAGGATATCCATGCATGTGAATATTAGGATTGGACTTTTCCCTTTAGAATTTTTCCTTTGAGATCCTTTGGTGCTCTCTCTTCTCATCTTCAAACATGATTCTAATTCATTTAATAAAGGTTGAGTACTTTCATGTGACATGAGACTTTGCTATGAGATGCTCACATGCGTTCCATTTCGGGGCGAGGTGTGAGTCATCACTCGTGGTGGATAGGTCTTAGCATGAGTACCTCACAAAGAAAAGCTAAAAAACACTTCTTAACCATCAAACCACAAAAGCACTTAATAATGGTAATAGGCCAGTGTGCTTGAGCCTTCACTTGTGGGACTAGCTTTGGGGATTTCCTCCATAGATAGGTGTGCCTCTTGCGCATTCCATTTCGGGATGATGTGAGATGTACACATCCCATTGAGTAAGACTTAGGTACACTTACCTATGCAAACCTTCACAAATAAAAGCCTCATAAAAATCACCAAACAAACAATAAGCGTCTTTCCTTCGGGAATTCTTTTCTCATCTCCTTCGCTCCGTCCGCGAACTTGTTCCTATTTGTCACTTTGCAAGACGGTTACGCACTCGTCGTCCGAGCCTGCAACACCTGAGCAATGGCATAGGCAGTTCAAACCTTTAATTCACAAGCAGTTTCTTTTCTACCCCTAGTTAGGGGAACTACGGCGTCTCTGATCCTCATTATCCTGATGAGGTACGTAGGCAGCGGGGTAGGGCCCGTTCGAGCACATTCTTTATTTTCCCTACATTTCTCCCTTTCTTTCCATTTTCTTATTTCAGTTCCTTTTCTCATTTTCAATTCCATTTCCAGTTAGCGGTTCATTTGTTCAGCAACAATCTTATTTCTCACCCTTTGCAACAAGCAAGCAAGCGTGGATCCCGTCGGGTACGACGGACGGATTGGGGTGCTAATACCTTCTCAATTCGTAACCGACTCCCGAGCTCAGTCTCTTTGGTTCGCAAGGCCTTGTCCTTTCCTTCTTCCTCAGGTTTGTGCAACATTACCTTTCCCATTCATTCGGGATAAAAATGTCTGGCTGGCGACTCTACCTTTCCGCGCCACTTTCGCGTTTGTACCAGGATGGAAATCCCGGGAGCGACAGCTGGCGACTCTGCTGGGGACTGCACACCAGATAATCTCTGGTTCCCCTGTGAGTCTCGCCTAGCGCTTGTATGTTGCTGTTTCATTGGGTGATGTTTGTTTGATGTGGCTTGTTGTATTGTATTGTTGTTGTTTACAGCTTTATTTACAGCTTTATTTACAGCTTTCAGTATTTATTTTCCGCATCATATATATCATACTGGACTGTCTGGACTGGTTTTCTGTTTGGTGGGATGGGTGATACTGTTTCTGAGAGATAAGCCAAGTACCCGGCTTGAGTGCACCCTAGGATTAGAGTGGACATATTGTACTCGCATGTGACATGATGAGTGGCGATGTGTTCCACGCCCAGATTGCGACTGTTTTGGAAATATCTTGTGTGGGGATTTCCTCCACTTCGGGATAGGACCTTGATAGTTATGTGCATCTGGGGACCGATCATTGAGAACCTTTGTGGAAACAACCCTCTCCAGTGGTGACAGTGGCAGACCACATTTTGTGGCAAACCCATTCGCACCCGAGGGTCCACTGGGAACTCGCATAGGATGGCCTGGTTCTCTTATAGGAACTCAGTCAAAGCATCTGGTCGTATGACATTAGTACTGTATCCTGCGGGCTGAATGTACTATTGTTTCTCGATTTCAGCGCTTGAAGCTGGGAACCTATAAGGGATGCTTGTTTTTCCCGGACTCAGCTGAGGCCTCCCTGCGTAGTACATAATGCCTAACCGATTCCCTGATTTGGGCATGAGCCATTTCTCGGAAATGGTGAAAGTATTATTGCTATTCGGCTTTGAGAGTCCGTTATGTTTGACCCGGAGCGCACCCTTGAGATTGGGGATGGGTTTACAGGTTTGCAGGAACCCTTGACCTCATCATACCCTTGTTATCAGTGCAGTTCATGTTATGATACAGTTATTTTGGTTCCGGAGTTCTGGTTTTCTGGTTCTGGTATTCTTGATACTGTGGTCCAGAGATTTTCTTCAGAGGGTTATGATTATCAGAGAGTGTGATTCAGTGGAGTTTTGGTTTGTCAGTTATTCAGAGGGACCTTGTCAGTGGCCAGACTCCAGACAGTCTCAGATGACCATATGTCCTTGCATTTGCATCTGCATTGCATCATTGCATCATTAATCATTGTTTTTTGTTTTCATTCACAGGTTCATATCTCTGCTTCCGGTTCCGGTATTCTCTTCAAAGATGGAAGATCCTCGCAAGCAGAATATTCATTTCAAGTTCTTTGATACCAAGGTTGGTTTGTTGAAAAAGATGGTAAAGCTGATTACACCCAACCAGGTAGAGAGATTCAGAAAAGCTTACGGGAGTATTCTTGATGTGGTGATAGAGTTAGATTCTTCAGAGAGGAGTGCCATTCATACATTGCTTCAGTATTATGATCCTCAGCTCCGTTGCTTCACCTTTCCTGATTTCCAGTTGGGCCCTATGCTGGAGGAGTATGCTTTGATCCTGGGTGTGCCGGTTCGAGATCAGGTTCCTTTCAACTCTGAGATGAGTAGACCTGCACCTGAGGCTATTGCGGAGGCTCTTTATTTGAGCCCTTCTACTGTGAAGTCTTTGACGATTATTAAAGGAGGTGTGTCTGGGTTTTCTTTGGAGGTTCTGGTAAAGAAGGCGGAAGAATTGGCTGTTGAAGAGGAATGGGATGCTGTCTGTGCTATCTTGGCTCTTTCTATCTATGGCATCATTTTGTTTGCTGATATGGAGAAGTTCATAGATATAAACGCCATACATCTCTTTTTGCTGAAGAATCCTGTGCCTACCTTACTCGGGGATTTGTATTACTCGGTTCATTACAAGACTGAGAAGAAGAGGGGAGGTTTGGTCCGTTGCTGTGCTCCGTTATTTCACATGTGGTTCATGAGGCATTTTCCTAGTACGGGAGTGTTTAGTGACCATAGTCTGATATGGGCTCAGAAGCTGGAAAAGTTGTTGGCCAAGGATGTTAGATGGTTCACTCAAAGGCTGCAAGGTGCACGTTTCATCACCAGCTGCGGGAGTTATCATAGTGTGCCTTTGTTGGGAATAACTGGAGGGATTAATTACAATCCAATCTTGTTAAGAAGGCAATTAGGGTACGCTCTGAGAGATGTGCCTGAAGATTTGAAGCTGACCCCTATTTTCTACTTCTCAGTGAAAGATAATATGCCCTTAGTGAGGAAGGTTGCGGGAGCTTGGAAGAGCATCAAAGGAGAAGGAATAGCTAGTTTCGGGAAGTGCAACAATCAGACATTCCCAGAGTACGATGCTTGGTTGAAAGACAGAGCCAGAAGAGTTTTATTACCATTTTCGACACCAGTTCCTCCAGTTGCTGAGTCCATTGATACTGTGCCTCTGGAGGAATTCAAGAAGTTAGAAGCCCAGCTACATGCGGTTAGAGTTGAAAATACTGAGATGGTAAGCTTGTATCACCAAGCTAATAGGGCTAAGAAGGAAGCTGAGGAAAAGCTGCTGAAGATACAGATGACTTTGGAGGCTAAGGAGAAGGACTTTGCCGGAAAAGAAGCGCATTTCCACAGGTTGGGGATGTTGGAAGCCCAAAGAGAAGTTGAGCGCAAGAACACGTCAAAGACCCTCCGAGATGCTCGTCAGTCTATTGTCTGGTTGAAGGGACAAAGAGAGCAAGAGCTGAAGCAATATAAAGAAAAAGAAGAGTTCTTTGAATTTCAGATGGCTTACAAAAAAGAAGAGGTGGAGCAGGCCCACAGGATTCGCGGAGAGAAGACCCAACAGCTCGCAGACAGTCAACAAGCCCTCGAAGCAGCACTCAAAGAGATTGAAGACCTCAAGTTGATGGCAGGAGTCAAGAAGGTCAGGTATGATGATGGAGTTTCAGGATCCTCAAGCGGTGGTTGTGCTTCTTAGTTTGTTTTCTTTGTATTTGGATTACCTACAGGCATGTTGTAGGAGTCCTGGCTGTTTGTTTATCCTCTGTAAGAACTCGTACCCTGTGGGGAATGCTGTTTTATTGTGCCTAATGGGCTGATCTATGTTATGATGTTTCTCACCATTTCTTGGTTTGCTTGCTATTATGGTCCGAATGTGGTTTCCCGCAAAGGTTTCTGAAAGTCGAGGATCAGTGCCCATCTGGTTTTCTTTGCTAAATACTGGAACCGGGGCATAAATGACCTGTGATTGGAAACATAAACAACTGCATTGCATCCATATAACTTGTTTGTTGTTTTGCAGGTGTTGCCTCAGCTACTAATGTGTTTTGTGATAACAGGCACTATAGCTCCTCGCAAAGTCCGAGAACAACCAGCAGTGCACAGATACCCAACCAAGACTAATAGAGAGCGAGCCATGGATCAAATGCAGGCAGATTTGGCAGATCTAAGGCAGAGAATGGACAATTTCATGACGTTAATGGCTGGCATGGGGCAGAATCAAGAGCGGCTGCGAGAGATGGTTGAAAATCAGAACCGGAATGCTGTTGCTGCTGCTAATGTTGATAATCACACCGGTGCGGGCGCACGTCAGGGCGGAACTCCAGTCATACAACCAGGAGTGAATATAAACAACGACGGGTTGCATCACCTTCAGATGGACAACCATGAGGATCAGTTCACTCTGCTTGATGAAGCCGAGGGTCAAGGGGTAGAAATGAACAAGAGGTTTGAAGAGATGGCCGAGCAAATCAAGGCTATCCAGTCCCAGAGCTCTTTGGGATTCGATATAACAGACTTGGGCTTGGTTCCTGGAGTCAGGATTCCGTATAAGTTCAAGGTTCCAAGTTTCGAGAAGTATAACGGCACTGCTTGCCCAAAAACCCATCTGCAATCATATGTTGGGAGAATTGCCGCTCATACGGACGACGAAAAACTGTGGATGTATTACTTTCAGGACAGCCTGGTAGGAGCTTCCCTTGAGTGGTACATGAAACTCAGCAGGGTCAATGTCAAGAGCTGGAAAGATCTCGCTGAGGCCTTCGTGAAGCAGTACCAATATAACATGGATATGGCTCCGAATCGCACGCAGTTGCAACATATGGCTCAGACAGCAAAGGAAGGCTTCAAAGAATACGCCCAGGGGTGGCGTCAGCTAGCTGCCAGGGTGCAACCACCCTTGTTAGAGAATGAAATGGCCGATATGTTTATGGGTACCCTCCAGGGGGTATTTCAGGAGAGATTAGCGTCAAGTTCTGCTACAAAGTTCAACGATATTGTCATTGCAGGGGAAAGGGTTGAAACGCTGTTGAAAATGGGGAAGATACAAGACCCAGGTGCTAGTAGCTCAAATGGAGCGAGGAAAGCTTTTAGCGGACCTCCGAGAAGGCGAGAAGGTGAGACCAATGCTGTATTCGGCCGAAGCCAGGGTCGTGGTTACAGAAGACCTTATGAGCATATGGCTGCTGTCACCATTCCTGCAGCCCCTGTACAACAGATGCTACCTCCACCACAACAACATCAACAACAACAGCAACCTCGAACCAACTACCAGCAAAGACCATACCAGCCGAGGCAGACTCGCCCAGCTAACAGGGTGATTGAAGCTATTCCGATGACGTACGCTGCCTTGTTGCCGAGACTACTAGATTTGAACCTTATTCAATTGAGGACTTTGGCACCACCACCTCCTGGAGAGCTTCCAGCTGGTTATGATGTCAACGCGCGATGCGCCTTTCACTCAGGAGCACCCGGGCACTCAACCGAGAAGTGTAGGGCGCTGCATCACAAAGTTCAGGATCTTGTAGATTCAAAGGCAATCAACTTTGCGCCGCCCCCGAATGTCAACTCGAACCCTATGCCTCATCATGGCGGGGCAAGAGTTAATGCTGTTGAGGGAGACGACAAGTTGAGCTTGGTGCTGAGTGTTGATGAAGTCAAGACGCCGTTGAGGGTGGTGAAAGAGAGACTGTTGAAGGGTCAAGTATTTCCTGGTTGCCATCTTGGTTGTGAAGATTGTATAAGTGCTGTGAATGGTTGCGAGAAATTGAAGACGGGTTTGCAAGGGTTAATCAATGATGGGTCTTTGCAATTTAGCAAGATTAGTAATGAAGAGGCTGATGATGTGTCAACCATTACTATCTTCTACGACGAAGCTGATATGCCCGTCAGACAAGGGCCGGTTACCATTTACGCTCCTCAGATTAGTCCTGTGACTATAATTGTACCTGGGCCAGTGCCATATACCGATGATAGGGCCATTCCGTGGCATTATGGTTCCGATGTCTATGTGGCGGGACAGAAGATGGAGAGTAGACCTGTTGCTGACTTGACTATTGAAAATGTGGGAGGTGTTGGAGGTTTTACTCGAAGTGGCCGTTTATTTGCTCCCCCTGCACTGAGAAAGGATCCTGAGGCCGAAGCTTCGTCCAAAGACAAAGGAAAGCAGATTGCGAATGACGAGTCAACTACTCCTGTGGCTGGGCAAGGGACGTTTGAAAAGGAGGTAGAGGAGTTCATGAGGATCATCAAAAGGAGTGACTATAAGGTGGTTGATCAACTGAATCAGACACCTTCAAAGATTTCTATCTTGTCACTGTTGATGTGCTCACCCGCGCACCGAGAAGCCTTGCTGAAAGTACTTCAAATGGCTTACGTTCCTCAAGAGATCACTGTCAATCAACTCGAAGCTGTTGTTGGGAGTGTCAATGCTAGCCATGGCTTGGGCTTCACTGACAGAGACCTCACTTCGGAGGGAAGAAATCACAATAAAGCACTGCATATCACGATGGAATGCAAGGGCGCTGTGTTGTCTCATGTTCTTGTAGACACAGGCTCTTCTTTGAATGTGCTTCCGAAAAAGGCGTTGATGAAGCTTGACATTGATGGGATTGTTCTGACGCCGAGTGATCTGGTGGTTAAAGCTTTCGATGGTTCAAGAAGATCAGTTTTCGGAGAGGTTGAGTTGCCTGTTAAGATAGGCTCTCAAGTCTTCAAGAGTGTCTTCTATGTCATGGACATCCAGCCTGCGTATAGCTGCTTGTTGGGCAGACCATGGATACATGCAGCTGGAGCCGTCACCTCAACCCTGCACCAGAAGCTTAAGTATGTGGTGGACGGCCAGGTCATCACGGTTTGCGGGGAAGAAGATATATTCATCAGCCATCTGTCAACGTTTAAATATGTGGAAATGGACGGAGAAATCCACGAGACTTTGTGCCAAGCTTTTGAGGCAGATGTCAGTATCTTGACTCCGGTGAAGAAAAACAACGAAGGCACGTCAATTCATTCCTACCAGGAAGCAAAGGAGGTCGTCTAATCAGGCAATGCCCGGGGCTGGGGCAAGCTATTAGAGCTGGAAAAGAAGGATGACAAATTCGGCTTAGGGTATCAACCTGGAGGGTCTACTCAGAGTGGTAAAGCTATCTCATTCACAAGTGCTGGGTTGCTCGACCGCGATCAAATCTGTATGGCAAGCCTGTAAACACCCCAAATTTGCCCTCACCCTTTCACACCATGGCTTGTGGTCATTTCATATGCATAAACACAATCATATCATCTCATATCTCATTTTTGATTCACTGCATAGATTCAAAGTCATCTGCACCTAGGGTTTGTGATCTGAGCAATCCAAGAGCTTCTTGAGCCACTCCAAAGGTCACCAATCACTTCAAAGGGATCCATGTGTGTCCACCTATCATATTACATCCTCTCAAAGTCAAGATTTCAAAAGAATCACAAGAACTAGGGTTTGGATGGATGCAGAGCCAAGTTTGACTGCATAGTTGACCTGAAATTAGGGTTTTGGTTTCAGAGGCCATAACTCCAATTTTTTTGGTCATTTTTGTTTCCATTGGTCTCTATATGGTATAGGGAGTATGCATATCAATTTTCATGAAGAAATTCCATGGGGAAGTCATCTGATCAAGGGTTGACTTTTCAGACAAGTTAGTGCAAAATCAGGGCATCTGAGGCCCCCAATGACCCAACCAATGGGTGATCTTCATCATTTTGAGTGTATATGATCTTTATTTGATCATGGAAGAAGGTTAAAGTTCATAGAAATCAAGAATTTGGAAGTTTTGCAAATGTTGACTTTTTGGGCATAGTTGACTTTTCAAGAATGCTTCATTTTAGGTCATTTTTCAAGCCTTGATTCTTGATCCAAAAATGCTTCAAATGAAAAAACTTTGGTCATGAAAGTTGTAGATCTCATCTTTCCCTTTTCAAAAAGTACAAGAACATGATCAAACTCTTCTTGGATCAAAAGTTATGGTGTGGCAAAGTTGGCTAAAATCATTGATTTTCAAGGCATGCTTCAAATGAGAATTTTGCAAAATCATGTACCAAGGAAAATTGCAACCTCTAATTCATTTCAAACCATGACACAAACTTTCCTTAGGCCTTAAAAGTCAGAATTGGATCAAGGTTTCTCATGTTTTGGTTCATGTAACAAGACTTTTCTTCATGAAGTTCAAAAAGCAAGCAACTTGCAAAATCATCATGATCACTTCCTACAACTTGTGACATTGGCTGCTGACTTTGGCTAGCCTTTCCCCTCACCCTTGCTGCGCAGCCCCATGCTTGTACTTGCCTAGATCATGAGCCATACTTTCCTTACACAAAATTTGACTTTTGAGCAAAAGCAAACTTACCAATCACTATAGGCCAGGTCACATCATCTGACCTATAGGATTAAAATACAATATCATTTGGCAAGCAAAAGGTACCAAGAGGCCAAGCTGAAACACTTCATATGAACACATACACCAAAACACTCCATTTTTGGCATCTTCCTTCGAATTTGTTTTCTCAGCTGGCAAACACAAAAACCATTTCCATAGATCAACTCACCATACTTCATAGACCTCAAACCACCAAGAGCCAGGCCTGAAACAAGCAAGAACACCCCACTGCCATTTCTCACCTCAACTTGCAGTTTCATTCGAAACTCTTTCCACAGCACACAAACATCCAAACAAACACCACAAAGCTTCTCCACTCACCATCTGGATCACAAAGAACCATTTACAATGACCTGAAGCTGCCTGAAACTCCATTGCCATTTCTGACTGAGCTTGAGCAGAAGCTTGTCAAACTCCTCATCCAACCAACATAAATTCCTTTTGAGCATTCAAACATCATCTGGGGATCAAGTGGAGTGGATTGCACTGAAGGAAGTGGCCAGAAAGTCATCAGAGTGAAAGCTTCGAATCTCAGGTAGCTTGAAAAATATTTCTCCAGAAATCATTTTTCTTGTTCTAAACTTGCTCTTTGTGCCTTCCTGATCATGAATATGCTTTTAGTTTTTGAAATGGCTTTGAAATGAGTATTTAATTAGCTTCTGAAACTTGCGTGCCCTAGTTCTTATTTTCTTCGATTCAGCTTTGTTAGGGAAAATAAATTTGTTTTGAGTGAGGGTTTTGGTTCGTGAGGGTGTAAGGATCATTTCCCAGTTCTTGGATTTCATTTTAGTTAGGTTTTTGGGGTTTTGGGGATTTTCATGGGAGATGCTGGCCGGAGAAGACGACCGGAAGTCTTCTCCGGCAGCCTGAAAGTGTTTAAGCCCTAATTGTGTAATTAATTCCAGTTTGAATTTGGGCCGTAGGATGCGTTGAAATGTTTGACTACCCGCGCGCATGTGTGGCCTGGATCTCTCTGATTAGCCCTAATCCACGTGTCTTAGTTTAATTAATCATAATTAATTTAATTACCTCAGCTTCAATCCTGGCCACTGGATCTGGCGCCAGTCAACCATTTCAAACTTAGACTCAATCCTAGCCTTTCTTTCTGATTACTTTCATTTTATTTAATTTTAATTCATTTTCTTTTCATTTTATTTGCATAATTATTTAAAAATAGTAAAAAATGTCTAAAAATTATGAAACTTTTTCTCCTGAGTTTTATTAATTTTCATGACACAAAAATATTTTTATTTTATTTTTTATCATTTAAAAAGTATTTTTAAATATTTAAAAGATTATTTTTAATTGATTAATGGGAATTAATTTATTAAAAATACTTTTAGGTATTTAAAAATCACCAAAAAATTCATGAAATGTTCTAAGACATTTAGAAACATTGTCCACCCTTCAAACCAAATTTCTTTTTTGATCTTGATGCATTTTAAGAATTCTTCATTGAATTAAATCATTTTTTGTGCATTAATTTGATCCAAAGTTCAAAAATTCATTTCTGCCTATCTAAGAAGAGTTGTACATTGATTCTTCTTGCATTGTTTTGTGTTTAGCATGTAGTTTCTAGGGTTAAATGGCCTTGATTTGATCTTGCATTTTTTCATTTGTTTGGCATTTCTTTTGTTTAAGAGCCCTAAAAACCCTAATAACTTAGAAAAATCATAACTTGAGATTGGTTAAGAGTTGAGACCTCCCCTTTGGACCTTGGTTTAGTATAGGTTTAGGGTTTCTTAGGATGGCATTTTCCATTTTTTATCTTAGGGTTTGCTTCTGTTTTTGAGTTTTGTTTGATGTTTGTTCCATAAACCCTAATTTGGGCTTTCTCTTGCATCCTTCTTGCATTCTTTTGCATAACATGACTTGCCATGACATTTCAAGCATCCATTTGATTCATTTGACATCATAAGACATATAGAAAACATGTGTAATCATTGCATCTTGCATTTGCCATGTTGTTTGCCATGTTTGTTTCATAACTTTTCATGTAAGTTCATGCTCCTTAACTTGCATCATTTGCATCTATGATCTTGTATGAACATCTCCATGCCTTGCCTCATGTTTGTAGCATCTCATAGCATCATTATCATCATCAACATGCTTCTGGTTTTGTTTATCATCATGTCATCTTATCTCATTTGGCTTTGCATTGCATTTCTTTTCTAACATTTCAGGTGGTAAGTAATGTTGAGAAGTGAATTTGCCTTCACTTCTCATAACTTTTCTTTTCATCTCTCTTGCATCCATTGCTGCATTTTTGTTTGTGTTTGAGATTGAGCTTGCTCATTCTTCTTCTTTCCACTTTCTTTCTTCAAGTGACTTGACTTCTTGAATGAAGCAAGTCACTTTGCTTCTCTTGATCCTGTTCATCTGCTTCCTGGTGGTTTCATTGAAGATTGTTCTTGAAAAACCTCACAAACCCTAGGAACAACCAAGCATGACAATGATTAGGGTTTTGATTAGTCTCCCCTCTTAGTTTTACCTTTGTGTCTCTTTTGAGTCTTCTCTTCTCATCTCATAGTCAGGGACTAAACCCTAAAGGCTTTAAGGCTTTGTGATTAAGCTTATGCCTGCATCCTTCTCTTAGGATGGAGTGTATAACTTTAATCCTAAGTGTTAAACCCTTAATGTGTTTAAATCTCTTAATCAATTCATCTAATAATCATCAAGACATCAAGCTTGTAACTTGGGCCTTGCATTAGGGTTCTAATTCTTCCTTAATTGGTTAAGAAGGACTAATCCTAGTGTTAATGGACAAGTCCCCCTCAAGTTGTCTTACAAACCATAAAAATCACTTCATCATCATACCATTAAGTAAAATCCATCTAATAAAGGTTTGTTTTGTCATGAATTTAATCCCTAATCATGGATTAAGTTGAGGAGCTTTCCTCAGCTTAAACACTCTCATCTATTATCCTTCTATTAGGATGGTGTAATGGGTCTGTTTAATCCTTGATTATGGCTTAACCTCATTACTTAACACTAAACAAAAACCACCAAAAAACATCTAAATAATCACAAGTAGGTTAATGATCTTAATCCTACACCAAAGGTGATTAAGTGTGATAATCTGACTTCACACTTAAGGTATTCTCATTACCCCTAATCAGAGGGAAGATGTGATGAGTTTACTAAATCCATTGGTTTAGGCTTAAGCTCATTAACTTATGACAAACTTTCAAAAGCAATAAAAGACTGAAAACTCAAAAACAAACAATAATCGTCTCCTCCGGGATTCTTTTCTCATCTCATTCACTCACAACCGAGAACTTGCTTCTTCCGTCTAATGCAAGACAGTTTGCACCTGAGCCAGACAGGTCATACACTTGAGCATAGACAAGCAAGCAGTTCACAAGTCAATTCATCTTTCAGTCTCTTTGGGTCGAACTACGGTGTTCTGACTTCCTCATTGCACGAGAGGATACGTAGGCATAACTTAACAGTTATCGAACAAAAGTCTCTGTATATTCCCCTTCTTTCCAGCTTCATTCTTCTAAGCCTCATGATCTTGAGCATTTCACTTTGTTCTTACACAGACACTTCACTTATACACTCCACTTCTTTTACCTGTACATTCTTTTCCAGCTTTATACACAGATTGCGCTGACACTACCCCTTTAAAACACAAATCTTTCAAGCGTGGATCCCGTCGAGTACGGCGGACAATCTGGGTGCTAATACCTTCCCAGGTTGTAACCAACCCCCTTTCTCAGTCTCTCTGGTTCGCAACCGTCTTATCCATGTCTTTCTAGGTCTATGCAGCATTGCCTTTCCTCCGGGATAAAAATGCCTAGCTGGCGACTCTTTTCATCTTCAGTGAGTTCACGACTGTGTGTTCTCATTGTCCCTCTCGCCGACCGTTCACGTCTGTACCTTCATATGATCCATTTTCATTTGTCGGGAGCGACAGCTTGGCGACTCTGCTGGGGAACCTTATACTGCAACCAGGGCTTCTGGTTCTTTTTGTGGGTTCCTCCTAGCGCTTGATTGATTTGTGTTTACTGGGGTGTTATGTGCTTATTTATGTTTGTATATTTGTATTTATTTTGATTTTATGTACAGTTTGCTTTACTGTTTTCCTTATTGCTTTTGCATTATATCATACTGTACTGCTGGCTGGATCTGGTCTTTTGTTTTGGTGGGTGGGTGTTTCATTGAGAGTTAAGGTCCTATACCTGGGACCTGAGTGACACCTAGGCTAGAGTGAATCATATTCTTTCCCATTCCATTTCGGTCTGGCGCGGGAATATGAAACACGGTTCAGATATGGGTTTCTTCTTGAGAACTCTGTGTTGCAGATTTCCTGCAATACTAGGGCTATCTGGGAAGCCTGCTAAGTCTGGATGACCTTTAGTATTGACCTTCAGAAACTGAGGTGAATTAGAGGAGGAATTGTTATGGTTATTGTAAACACTGTACCTCCGGGTTGGAAGTGTTTACACTTCTCATAACTGATCCAAGTCTGAGGATCCTTGTTCTAGAACACCACCTGTGAGGGGGTTGGGCTGTTTACAGGTTTGCAGGTACCTTGACCTCAGAATACCTTGTTACTTTGATTGTTTAAGAATACTTCAATTTGGGACAGTTCTTGTGATTCTAAAACCCTGGACATGTGACTCTTTATTTGAGTCCCCCCACCCTGGTTACTGGATTTATAGACCTCCATTTGGAATTCTTGAACACACATGGACCTATATCAGGGAATTTTGATCAGATCCAGCTCAGTCACAAACCCTTTGCATTTCATACATAATCATTGCATCATATTGACATTTGCTTATTTGTGTTTCAGGGTATCCATCTTCATTTGGTTTTGGTTTTGACCCCATCTTCAGTTTTGACTTGTCTTCATCAGCTATCTGCTTCAGTTATCACCTGCACCAGCCAGTCAGTGGCCCACTTCTTCAGTATTGTCATCATCACCTGTCTCTACTCAGTCTTCAGCATCATGGCTCCTAAAAAGAGCAACATCACCTATCACTTCTTCCAGCCAGAGTTATCAGATATCAGGAGGATTCAGACCTTGATCACCCCAGATCACATACCTTTGTTCAGGGAAAGTTATGGAGATATTCTTGATATGGTCATGGATCTGGACTCATCACAGAGAAGCTTGATCCACACCTGCATTCAGTTTTATGACCCTCCACTGAGATGTTTCACTTTTCAAGACTTTCAGTTGGGCCCCTTATTGGAAGAATACTCCTCATTAGTTGGTATACCTATCAGAGGTGGAATCCCTTTCAACCCTGAGATGGTCTTTCCTGCTAATGGAGAAGTAGCAAAGGCTTTGCATCTGGAACCTGTCCTGATTGAGCAGCATATGACTTCTAAAGCTGGGATCCCTGGTTTTCATCTGGACTTCCTGATCTCTCAAGCTACCTTGAAAGCTTCTCTGGGGGAGTGGAAAGCTATTTATGCTTTGTTGGCCTTAAGTATATATGGAATTGTGTTGTTTGCAGATGAGCCTCGATTCATTAGCAAGAATGCAATCCATTTGTTCATCCTGAAGAACCCAGTGCCAACTTTATTGGGGGATCTTTACTACTCAGTGCATCAGAGAAATGAAAAGCAGAGGGGAAGGTTAGTGAGGTGTTGTGCTCCATTGTTCCACACTTGGCTTCTCAGGCACCTACCCAGGACAGATGCATTTTTAAACCCTCATCAGCAAAGCAACTGGGCTAAGAGACTCACTGTTCTGACTTCAGCTGACATCAGATGGTGCACTCAGAGCACCAAGGGCAGGGATATCATCACCAGCTGTGGGCATTTTCCTAATGTGCCTTTGGTAGGGGTTAAGGGTAGTATTAATTACAACCCTCTGCTGTTTAGACGACAACTGGGCTATGCACTGGTCCACACTCCTAAGGCACAGGATTTGGTTGAGACTCTTTATTGTGAGAACAAGATTAGTTTGACTGTTGTTAGGCAGGCTGCTTGGGCCTGGGATAATGTTCAAACCAAGGGAATAACCATTCTGGGGAAGTGCAATAATGTGGCATCAGCACAATATTATGAGTGGTCCCGTGCCAGGGCCCATTTCTCTGGGATGCCCTTTACCATAGAAGACATGCCTGAGTCATCTTCAGCACCACCCCCTGCCACTATTAGTTTGGAAGAGTTTGAGAGCTTGAAGGAAAGAAATGAGAAGCTAACCCAGGCTTTGCAGAAGACCCTCCGGGAGAGGAGTGAAGGTATGAGGGAGATTGAGAGGTTGGAGAAATTGAGAGTAGAGCATCTGACTAAGATCGAGAAGTCTGGGGATTATATCAAAAAGTCTAAGGCCGGTGAGCAAATCCTGAAGAATGCTTGTAAGGAAGCCCAGTTCCAGAGAGCAAGGACAGACTTGTATTTGAAGGAGAGCCAAGCCCGGTGGGTCAGGATCACCGAGGCTCGTACCTTGGAAGACAAGAGAGTTCAAGACAAGATGGAGCAACTTGAAGCTGATGCAAAAGTACAGCAAGAAGCCCTGGCAGCAGCCCAGAGGGAGATATCAGAACTGAAGATCAGAGCAGGGGTGAAGAGGTCCAAGGACCAAACTCAGCACAAGAAGCTAACAGCAGCTGTTACGACCCGGAATCTCCTCATCAGGAATCTCACGGAGCGTCCGGCTGATCCTGTGACCGAAGCACTTCTCAAGGAAGTTCGTGAGGATGAGTTTGGTCTTGGTGTTTGATCATTTGTTTGTTGTTGCTTTCTTTCCATGTACTTTTTATTTTCTTGTACTGTATTTTGACCCCTTAGAGGGCTTGTGTTGTAAAATGAACAAGTTGTATTATTTCACCTTCTGTAATATATTTGTGTCAGTTTGCTTCATCTGAGTTTTCTTCAAGCAACAATAACAGCATCTCCAAGGGTCTGGAAGGGTCAAAACTGAAGGCCAAACCGGATACCTTGAGAACAAATAAGCATAACTGCATTGCATGCTAACCCTTTGTTTGTTTTGTAGGTTTTTGTTTTGTTGTTGCTAACCTCTGTTGTGATGCCTCAGGAACTATTGCTAGACGCCGAGTATTTCCCCTCAACCGTCCGCACCGTTATCCAACCCGAAACAACCTTCCGGGAATTCAGATGGATCAGATGCAGCAGGACCTCACTGAGGTCAGAAATCAAATGGCAAATGAAAGGCTAGAAATGAGGAATCAAATGACTCAGTTTATGGAAGTTATGAACAACATGGCTCAGAGCCAGGAAAGATTGAGGGCCATGGTGGAAAGGCAGAACCAAGAAGATCCACATATAGGGACTGCCGGTACCAGTAACAATGAAAGAGTCCAACCTCACGTCAACCCTCCGGTATTTGGGCCACACCTCCATCCTGAGGTCAATATTCCTGCAAATGTTCAAGGGACTGCCACCGCAGCCCGAGTACTTCAAGAAGATCCTCAAGAGGACCAATTCACAGTAATGGGCGCTGGTGAAGAAGCTTATGATAGGAGATTGGATGAGATAGCTGAGAAGTTGAGGTCCTTAGAATCTCAAAACTCTTTGGGCTTCGACGTCATGGACATGGGCTTGGTAGACGGGGTTAGGATTCCCCACAAGTTTAAGCCTCCATGTTTTGAAAAGTATAATGGGACTTCTTGTCCTCGAACCCATCTACAATCTTTTCTCGGGAGATTAAAAGCTTATACCATGGACGAGAAATTGTGGATGTTCTATTTCGAAGATAGCTTAACTAGAGCGTCAAGAGAATGGTACTCTCACTTGACAAGGGCAACTATAAGATGCTGGAAGGACCTGGCAGAGGCCTTCATCAGACAGTATCAGTATAACTTAGACATGGCACCCAACAGGACCCTCCTAATGGGAATGTCACAGTCTTCAAGGGAGAGTTTCCGAGAATATGCACAGAGATGGAGGCAACTGGCTGCTGTTGTTCAACCACCTATGTCCGAACGGGAAATGGCAGATATGTTCATGAACACCCTTCAGGGAACTTATATTGACAGGCTGGCTGCTTTCTCTTCCACTAGCTTTGCAGATGTTGTCATAGCCGGGGAGAGAATTGAAAGCTTGTTAAAAATGGGAAAAATCTCAGACAACGGTGCAAGCTCGTCCAGTGGTACAAGAAAGCCTTTTGCAGGTCCAAGAAGAACTGGCGAGACCAATGCCATCCATTCAAACAGGGGCAGGCCCCAATATGTTCAAAGGTCAATAGCAGCAGTCACCATTCCTGCTCCAGCTCATCCTCAACCCGTCTATCAACCTCCACAGCAAAACTATCAGCCGCAACCTCAGTACCATCAGCAAAATCAATATCCTCCGAGAAATTACAACAACAGCAACACTAACAACAACAGTCAACAAAGGCCATTCCAACAGAGGCCATCTCAAGCTAACAGAGTGATCGATCCGATCCCAATGCCATATGCTACTTTACTGCCACAGCTTCTGAAACTCAACCTGGTTGAGCTAAGAACGTTGGCACCTCCGGATCCCAACAGTCTACCCAGGAACTATGACTCCAATGCTAGGTGTGCCTTTCATTCAAACGCACCTGGCCATAGTACAGAAAAGTGCAGAGCCCTGCATATGAAGGTACAAGACCTGGTGGACTCGAAAGCTCTGAATTTTGCACCGCCACCCAATGTCAACAAAAATCCTATGCCGAACCACGGTGGTCCTAGAATTAACGCTATTGAAGAAGACAAGCCGTCTTATTTAATAACCAGTGTGGGACAGATCAGGACACCATTGGTAGAAATCAAGGCTCAGCTCTTGGAATGCAACATGTTCCCAGGATGCGAGTTGGGGTGTGCTTACTGCAATATCTCAGTAAATGGGTGCGATAATTTGAGGAATGGCATAGACAGCCTTATTCAGAGTGGCCAGCTTCAGATCACCACATCATTTCCAACAAATCCAGCAATATCATCAGCAACGGTTTCAGAACCTCCTACAACTGCAGCAACCATTGTTCCTGACAATTCTTCGGTTTCATCAACAAGTACTTCATCTATTATCTCAACTGATCAGCTTTCAACAAATTTTCCTGCTACAACTTCAGCTTCACTCCATTTCGAACCTCCTACAACAACAACATCACTTCTTCCGATGATATCTCCTACAACTCCAGCAACAAATCATGAAGATGTCTCTACTGTCACAATATTTTATGATCCTGAGAACAACTCTGCCTACCATTCAGAAGGTGCTGCTCCCATCAGAGCACCAGTTACAATCTTTTACGATCCACAAACTATTACAGTCCCTTCGGCAGCAGCAATCAGTCCAGTCACTGTCACGGTGCCTGGACCAGTACCATATGAAAGCAATAGGGCCATCCCTTGGCACTATGGCTCAGACGTGTACTGCGAAGGAAAAAGAATCACTCTTGAAACATCAACACCTGCACCACAAGTAGATAATGTGGGGGGAGGCGGAGGCTTCACTCGAAGCGGACGTCTCTTTGCTCCACCAATTCAAAGACCTACTGCCAAAGCAGAAGCTGCTGCCAAGGCAAAGGGAAAGAGCCCGGTGCAGGAAGATCAAGCTGTTAAAGAAGCCTTGAAGACGCCGTTCGATCAAGAAGTTGATGAGTTTATGAGGATCATCAAAAAGAGTGATTACAAAATTGTGGATCAACTTCACCAGACGCCATCCAAGATCTCCATCCTCTCACTGCTGATGTGTTCCGAAGCCCATCGGAATGCACTACCCAAAGTCTTGCACGCAGCTTACGTGCCTGAAGAGATCACTGTCAACCAGTTGGAGACCGTGGTTGGAAATGTTACTGCTAGCAATGGGCTAGGGTTCACCAATACTGACCTGACAGCGGATGGCCGCAACCACAACAAAGCCTTGCACATCACCATGGAATGCAAAGGAGCTGTCCTTTCTCATGTGCTGGTAGACACAGGTTCATCCCTGAATGTCTTACCAAAGAAGGCTCTGGTGAAGTTAGAATATGATGGATTGGCGTTGAGACCCAGCAACCTGGTAGTAAGAGCCTTTGATGGTTCTAAGAGATCGGTTCTGGGAGAGATTGAGCTACCTGTGACAATTGGCCCACAGACCTTTAAAACTATCTTTTATGTGATGGACATTCAGCCCTCCTACAGCTGTTTGTTGGGTAGACCCTGGATTCACGCCGCCGGCGCAATAACGTCTACCCTTCACCAAAAGTTAAAATTTGAGTGGGAAGGCCAAGTTGTCACAATCTGTGGAGAGGAGGACATTTTTGTCAGCCACCTGGCAACCTATAAGTACATTGAAATGGATGGGGAGATCCATGAAACAATGAGCCAGGGGTTTGAAGCTTTGAATGTAAATGAGGCATCTGCTGTATCTGGTACTCCAATGTCATCATACCAACAAGCCCGGAAGGTTGTTGAGGGAGGAAATGCCCAAGGCTGGGGCAAATTGTTATCGGTGGAGAAGAAAGAAGACAGATTTGGGTTGGGTTACAAACCAACTCAACAAGATCAAACAGCGGCTGCGAAAGAGCCCAACTTTGTGAGTGGGGGGATGCTTACCCCTGATGCTATCAACTGTCTGGAAGACGAGCTGGAAGAGGAGCGCAACCTGGAAAGCTGGATTCGTCCAAAGGCCCCGGGGAGCAGTGTCTCGAACTGGTCTTCCCAGGAAATTATAAGAGTTACTCGATCAGAGTAATTATTATTTCCTGTATTTTTATAAGCATGCATCAAAGTCTTGCATCTTGCCCAAGATGACAAGACTCATTTTGTAATCGGGCCATCTGTACTTTTTTGTGCAAACAAGATCAATTAATGAAATATCAGACATCTTTTTTGCAAACGAGTCTTTCTCTTTTCTGCTCACTGTTTTTTTCCATTTTTTCTTTTTTGTACAAAAAAATAAATGGCGGTGTTTTCAAAATGACAACTTCATTTCACTTTTCTAAATAAAGACTAAAATCAGATCACTAAAATGAACCAATTAAACCCTTGCAGAGAGTGCCTTCCAGACAGCACCGACAACAGCACGGCTATGACACCGTATGACTTTGACAGTCCAATCAATCAAGCTGATAAAGGGGTTGAAGAAGAATATGAGCTTCCTGAAGAGCTAGCCAGGTTGTTGAGACAGGAGGAAAAGGTTATTACTCCTCACCAGGAGGAGGTTGAAGTGATCAATCTTGGTACAGATGAAGATGTGAAAGAGGTTAAAATCGGGGCCTGCCTGCAGGACTCAGTGAAGAGACAACTGATTGACCTGCTTCAAGAGTATGTGGACGTGTTTGCTTGGTCGTATCAAGACATGCCAGGGTTGGATACCGACATTGTTGTGCACAAGCTGCCTTTAAAGGAAGAATGCCCGCCAGTTAAGCAGAAACTGCGCCGTACTCGTCCAGACATGGCTGTGAAAATCAAGGAGGAGGTACAAAAGCAATGGGACGCCGGGTTCCTTGCTGTGACTAGTTATCCGCCGTGGGTTGCTAACATAGTACCTGTGCCTAAGAAAGACGGCAAAGTAAGGATGTGTGTTGACTACCGGGATCTGAACAGAGCCAGCCCGAAAGATGATTTTCCATTACCTCACATTGACGTATTGGTAGATAACACGGCTCAGTTCTCGGTATTCTCCTTCATGGACGGATTTTCAGGGTACAATCAGATTAAGATGTCACCTGAAGACATGGAGAAGACAACATTCATCACACCCTAGGGCACGTTCTGCTACAAAGTGATGCCATTCGGACTGAAGAATGCTGGTGCAACATATCAGCGAGCTATGGTAACATTGTTCCACGATATGATCCATAAAGAAATCGAGTGTTATGTGGATGATATGATTGCCAAGTCCCTCACTGAAGAAGACCATCTGGTAAATCTGCTCAAATTGTTCAAGCGCCTGAGGAAGTACCAACTGAAGTTGAACCCCAACAAATGCACATTCGGGGTGCGATCCGGTAAGCTACTGGGTTTTATTGTAAGCGAGAAAGGGATTGAAGTTGACCCTGATAAAGTCAAAGCTATTCAAGAGATGCCTGCACCGAAAACTGAGAAAGAAGTTCGAGGGTTCTTAGGTCGATTGAACTACATCTCACGGTTCATATCTCACCTGACAGCAACCTGTGAACCCTTGTTCAAGCTGTTAAGAAAGGAACAAACGGTCAGGTGGAATGAAGACTGCCAGAATGCTTTCGACAAGATCAAGGAATATCTGCAAGAACCTCCAATCCTTATGCCACCAGTTGAAGGAAGACCTCTGATAATGTACTTGACAGTATTAGAAGAGTCAATGGGGTGTGTGCTGGGCCAGCATGACGAGTCTGGTCGAAAAGAGTATGCAATATACTACCTAAGCAAAAAGTTTACCGACTGTGAACAACGTTATTCACTGCTCGAGAAAACTTGCTGTGCTTTAGCGTGGGCTGCTCGCCGACTGAGACAGTATATGTTGACCCACACTACCTTACTGATCTCAAAAATGGACCCGGTCAAGTACATATTTGAGAAGCCAGCGCTTACCGGACGGGTTGCAAGATGGCAGATGATTCTCACAGAATACGACATCCAGTACACCTCTCAAAAAGCCATCAAGGGCAGTGTACTATCTGAGTATCTTGCTGAGCAACCCATTGATGACTACCAGCCCATGAGATTTGACTTCCCTGATGAAGACATCATGTTCATTAAATCAAAAGATCATGAAGAGCCTATTCACACTGAAGGGCCCGACCCGGAAGAAGAATGGACTATGATGTTTGATGGGGCTGTTAACATGAATGGTCGAGGTGTTGGTGCAGTACTCATTACACCCAAAGGAGTTCACATGCCTTTCTCGGCAAAACTCACTTTCAACTGCACTAACAACGAAGCTGAATACGAAGCTTGCATTATGGGTCTTGAGGAAGCCATTGACCTCAGGATCAAGACATTGACCGTATTCGGAGATTCAGCTTTGGTAGTCAATCAAACCAACGGCAAATGGTACACCCACCAGGATCATCTGATACCTTACAGGGATTATACAAGGAGGTTATTGACTTTCTTCACAACCGTCAAGCTCGAGTATATCCCTCGGGACGAGAATCAGTTTGCAGATGCTCTTGCTACCATTTCATCCATGATCAAAGTTCAAGCTGCTAACTTTGTACCTCAGATTTCAGTATCCAGACTTGATAGACCAGCATATGTGTTTGCAGCAGAAGTTGTCAAGGACGATAAGCCTTGGTTTCATGACATTAAATGCTTCTTGGAGGATCAAACATACCCACCTGGGGCATCTTCCAATGATAAGAAGACTTTGAGAAGGCTTGCTGGTAGTTTCTTTCTGAACACTGATGGGTCCTTATACAAAAGGAACTTTGATATGGTACTCCTCAGATGTGTTGACAAGATGGAAGCAGGTTTGTTGATGCATGAAGTGCACGAAGGATCGTTTGGTACCCATGCCGGAGGGCATGCCATGGCTAAAAAGTTGTTAAGATCAGGTTATTACTGGATCACAATGGATGCAGACTGTTGTGCTTATGCCAGAAAATGCCATAAATGCCAGATCTATGCAGATAAGGTGCATGTGCCTCCCAATCCTCTGAACATCATGTCTTCACCATGGCCCTTTGCCATGTGGGGCATTGATATGATTGGCAAGATTGAGCCGACTGCTTCAAATGGCCACAGATTCATCTTGGTCGCCATTGACTATTTCACCAAGTGGGTTGAAGCAGCCTCATATGCAAACGTCACAAGGCAAGTGGTGGCCCGATTCCTAAAGAGAGATATCATCTGTCGATACGGAGTGCCCGAGCGAATCATTACTGATAATGGTTCCAACTTGAACAACAAGATGATGGCTGAATTATGCCGGGACTTCAAGATCCAGCATCACAATTCTTCTCCTTACAGGCCAAAGATGAACGGCGCTGTTGAGGCAGCAAATAAGAATATTAAGAAGATTGTGCAGAAGATGGTAGTCACTTACAAAGACTGGCATGAAATGCTACCATTTGCCTTGCATGGGTACCGCACGTCAATCAGAACATCCACTGGGGCAACACCGTATCAACTTGTGTATGGTATGGAGGCAGTCCTACCTGTCGAAGTTGAATTACCCTCTCTACGGGTAATAATGGATGTTAAACTGAGCGAAGCAGAATGGGTTAGGTCCCGATACGAACAACTGAGTCTGATTGAAGAGAAAAGATTGGCTGCAATCTGTCATGGGCAGTTATATCAGAGAAGAATGAAGAAAGCCTTCGATCAGAAAGTCAGGCACCGAGAGTACCAAGTGGGAGATCTTGTGCTGAAGAGAATCCTCCCTCCTCATACAGACCACAGGGGCAAATGGACTCCGAACTATGAAGGACCATTCGTGGTAAAGAAAGTTTTCTCTGGTGGAGCACTGATGCTCAGCACCATGGATGGTGAAGATTTCCCATCCCCTGTGAATTCAGATGCAGTTAAAAAATACTTCGCATAAAAATGACCCGCTGGACATAAAAACAGAATGTAAGTCCAGGCAAAAACAGGGCATCCCGGCGAGTCAAAAACAGAATAAAAGACTCGGGCAAAAATAAGGGAAATAAATGAAAAAAATGTACACCCGCTGAGTTGAAAAGCCACATTGGACAACTCAGGCAAAAATGGGTATCCCGATGGATTGAAAACCCGAAAGGGCGATCCATGCAAAATAAGGGAATAAGCGAACAACTGCATTCTGAATTTGTCTGTATCACTTACAACTTGGAAAGCTTCAAAAGGATCAGGCTTCAATCAGAATCAGCCTTCTTCAGAAAGCAAGACGAGAAGAACGTCATTGTCATACGAGTCATAGCAGAAGAGGAAGCTCCTTAAAGCGTCGTCAACACCGCCAGCATTTTGTTTCTCAATTTATAACAATCTCCTTATTTTAGGAGATTTGTTTCTTTGACTGTATCTTGCCAATTCAGGGCACATAAATTAATAAAATCAGATTTCTCAGTCATGTTTCGTTTTGTATATTTTTGCAAAGGATGTCTGGTGTCTCTAAAAATCAATTGCATAAGTACAGATTGTTTTTCTCCCAAAAATAATAATAATAAAACACGTGCTTACAGGGAATATACTTACTCTCGAAAGTACCTAACTCCTATGACGGAACCCAGTAAAGGATACCTCGGGACCTTTTGTGCGTTTCCTTATCTTTGCAGGGTCGCAGGTATACAGGACGCAACTTGGGGCATGTAAGCTTCATCCCAGCAAGCTGGCAAATCAACAAAAGATCTCAGCATCCGTAATGCTCTATCCCCAGCTGAGTTGCCTCTTGTAGCTCTCCCCAGCTGAGTTGCCTCTCATAATTCCCCAGCCGAGTTGCCATTTCATCCTCAGCTGAGTACAGGAGTCAGGGAATCATCTCCCCACAGAATCTTCAGCCTCTATCCAGAAGAGCAGCGCATAGAAGATCACATCAGAGTGAAGAAAGCCTCTACAAACCCCAGCTGGGTCTCTCATGTCAAAGGATATGTCAATCGGTGACCTATATCCCCAAGCAAATATCATCTTATTAGATCTACCAATGATCTCATCCCCAGCTGGGAGGTCCATTTCAAACAAATCAGCCAGAGATCTTCGCAGCAACGGGATCAGAATCCCGGTTTGATATCTCTGCATAATCATGGCATTTGCATCATATTTTCCCCTCAGAGCGTAGCATTCCGTCTAATGCGGAGCATTACGGCAAAAATCAAACGCATAGCATAATCATGAGCCATTGTTCTGAATCATGCTTGTGAATAATAACCGTTCATCACCATTGTACAAAAATCCCCACCAGAGTCCCAGCAAAAGCAGTTGCCTTACAAATCACAAACACCGGTATATATTTCCTTTTGATACTCGTCCGTATCAACATTCCCCAGTAAAGTCGCCTGAACACTCTTTACAAACAAGATCACCCGTATTACAGATACTTCCTGACACCCGTCCGTGTCACCTCACCAGCAGAAAGCCAAAGACACCATCTTTGCACTCACACATACTGGTATATACACTTTCTTGGCACCCGTCCGTGTCACATCCCCAGCGTAGTCGCTTACACTTTTACAACCAATATACTTGTTAATACTATACCCCTCTCCTTTCGACGCTCGTCCGTGTCGCTCTCCCCAGCAGTTAAACACCATCTATACACTACTTGCTCTTATACAGATACTCGTCCGTATCTTGTATATACCAGTTATATACCCACAGATTCAACAGTAGTCATTGTTCTTTGTTAACCAGTTGGTACTCGTCCGTACCATCATCTCAGAACATTGCGTCTAGTGTTTGTTTCTACATGATACTCGTCCGTATCATAACCTTAAGGATGCTCGTCCGCATCTTTAATCCGTACACCGCGTCACACACTATATCTCCTTGAATAAAGATACTCGTCTGTATCTACTATTCCCCAGAAGAGTTCTTTCAGATTTGACACTCGTCCGTGTTCTCTGTTAACCAGTTGATACCCGTCCGTATCATCATCTCTGAACATGTGTCAGTTTGTTTCTACCTGATACTTGTCCGTATCATAGTCTTAAGGATGCTCGTCCGCATCTTTAATCTATACACAACATCTAAACACTCATACCCTTTGTTTCTTGGATGTGAACACTCGTCCGTGTTTACTATTCCCCAGTAGATCGCAAAACAAAATTTTCCTTCTTATCTGACACTCGTCCTGTGTCATGATAAGCCCTGAGAGCAGCCGTACCCTGCTAGGTGGTCGTCCTCCACTTCTTGATGGTCGTCCTCCATCATGCTCATCCGATGGCCGTCCCCATCGTCGATTGTAGCAGCCGTCCCCTGCTAGGTGGTCGTCCTCCACCTTTTTGATGATCGTCCTTCATCATTTTATCCAATGGCCGTCCCCATTGTTGATTTTGGTTATCTGGCATTCGTCCTATGTCATGAGAAACCTCGAGAGCAGCCGTACCCTGCTGAGTGGTCGTCCTCCACTTCTTGATGGTCGTCCTCCTTCATGCTCGTCCGATGGTCGTCCCCATCGTTGACCTTTCCTATCCGATGGCCGTCCCCATCGTTGATATTTTCGGCAGCCGTACCCTGCCAGGTGGTCGTCCTCCACCTTTGATGGCCGTCCCCATCATAATTCCTTTATTTCCCAACGGAGCAGCCGTCCCCTGCTAGGTGATCGTCCTTCACCTTTGATGGCCGTACCCCATCATCTGTGTATTTCATTTATTCTTTAACCCGATGGCCGTCCCCGTCGTGGTCCCTTTTCTTTTAGCCCGATGGCCGTCCCCATCGTTGGTTACCCTGCTTCATGAACTTGATGGCCGTCCCCGTCATGTTTCATTGATCCCCAGAGAATTTTACAGCTTTACTTGATGGTCGTCCCCATCATAATATCTTATTTTCCCCAGCCAGTCGGCCGTCCCCGTCTTGGCTTTACCTTTTATCCCCAGCATGTCGGCCGTCCCCGTCATTGCTTTACTTCACACACTCTTCCCAGCATGTCGGCCGTCCCCGTCATTGCTCTTTACCCAGCAGTCGTCCTCTGCTCGACGGTCGTCCTCCGTCGCCCACACTTTTACAATATACTTTATTTTCCTTTGCAATCTATATCCCTTTTCTTCTTCATTCTGTGAGTGCAAATTTTGGACTGTCTTTGGTATTCAACCACAAGTTGCCTTGTTTGCCTGTTAAGCCGTTGCTTACATCCTGCACAGCTAACTCATATTTGAATAGGGGCAGCTGTAAACACCCCAAATTTGCCCTCACCCTTTCACACCATGGCTTGTGGTCATTTCATATGCATAAACACAATCATATCATCTCATATCTCATTTTTGATTCACTGCATAGATTCAAAGTCATCTGCACCTAGGGTTTGTGATCTGAGCAATCCAAGAGCTTCTTGAGCCACTCCAAAGGTCACCAATCACTTCAAAGGGATCCATGTGTGTCCACCTATCATATTACATCCTCTCAAAGTCAAGATTTCAAAAGAATCACAAGAACTAGAGTTTGGATGGATGCAGAGCCAAGTTTGACTGCATAGTTGACCTGAAATTAGGGTTTTGGTTTCAGAGGCCATAACTCCAATTTTTTTGGTCATTTTTGTTTCCATTGGTCTCTATATGGTATAGGGAGTATGCATATCAATTTTCATGAAGAAATTCCATGGGGAAGTCATCTGATCAAGGGTTGACTTTTCAGACAAGTTAGTGCAAAATCAGGGCATCTGAGGCCCCCAATGACCCAACCAATGGGTGATCTTCATCATTTTGAGTGTATATGATCTTTATTTGATCATGGAAGAAGGTTGAAGTTCATAGAAATCAAGAATTTGGAAGTTTTGCAAATGTTGACTTTTTGGGCATAGTTGACTTTTCAAGAATGCTTCATTTTAGGTCATTTTTCAAGCCTTGATTCTTGATCCAAAAATGCTTCAAATGAAAAAACTTTGGTCATGAAAGTTGTAGATCTCATCTTTCCCTTTTCAAAAAGTACAAGAACATGATCAAACTCTTCTTGGATCAAAAGTTATGGTGTGGCAAAGTTGGCTAAAATCATTGATTTTCAAGGCATGCTTCAAATGAGAATTTTGCAAAATCATGTACCAAGGCAAATTGCAACCTCTAATTCATTTCAAACCATGACACAAACATTCCTTAGGCCTTAAAAGTCAGAATTGGATCAAGGTTTCTCATGTTTTGGTTCATGTAACAAGACTTTTCTTCATGAAGTTCAAAAAGCAAGCAACTTGCAAAATCATCATGATCACTTCCTACAACTTGTGACATTGGCTGCTGACTTTGGCTAGCCTTTCCCCTCACCCTTGCTGCGCAGCCCCATGCTTGTACTTGCCTAGATCATGAGCCATACTTTCCTTACACAAAATTTGACTTTTGAGCAAAAGCAAACTTACCAATCACTATAGGCCAGGTCACATCATCTGACCTATAGGATTAAAATACAATATCATTTGGCAAGCAAAAGGTACCAAGAGGCCAAGCTGAAACACTTCATATGAACACATACACCAAAACACTCCATTTTTGGCATCTTCCTTCGAATTTGTTTTCTCAGCTGGCAAACACAAAATCCATTTCCATAGATCAACTCACCATACTTCATAGACCTCAAACCACCAAGAGCCAGGCCTGAAACAAGCAAGAACACCCCACTGCCATTTCTCACCTCAACTTGCAGTTTCATTCGAAACTCTTTCCACAGCACACAAACATCCAAACAAACACCACAAAGCTTCTCCACTCACCATCTGGATCACAAAGAACCATTTACAATGACCTGAAGCTGCCTGAAACTCCATTGCCATTTCTGACTGAGCTTGAGCAGAAGCTTGTCAAACTCCTCATCCAACCAACATAAATTCCTTTTGAGCATTCAAACATCATCTGGGGATCAAGTGGAGTGGATTGCACTGAAGGAAGTGGCCAGAAAGTCATCAGAGTGAAAGCTTCGAATCTCAGGTAGCTTGAAAAATATTTCTCCAGAAATCATTTTTCTTGTTCTAAACTTGCTCTTTGTGCCTTCCTGATCATGAATATGCTTTTAGTTTTTGAAATGGCTTTGAAATGAGTATTTAATTAGCTTCTGAAACTTGCGTGCCCTAGTTCTTATTTTCTTCGATTCAGCTTTGTTAGGGAAAATAAATTTGTTTTGAGTGAGGGTTTTGGTTCGTGAGGGTGTAAGGATCATTTCCCAGTTCTTGGATTTCATTTTAGTTAGGTTTTTGGGGTTTTGGGGATTTTCAGGGGAGATGCTGGCCGGAGAAGACGACCGGAAGTCTTCTCCGGCAGCCTGAAAGTGTTTAAGCCCTAATTGTGTAATTAATTCCAGTTTGAATTTGGGTCGTAGGATGCGTTGAAATGTTTGACTACCCGCGCGCATGTGTGGCCTGGATCTCTCTGATTAGCCCTAATCCACGTGTCTTAGTTTAATTAATCATAATTAATTTAATTACCTCAGCTTCAATCCTGGCCACTGGATCTGGCGCCAGTCAACCATTTCAAACTTAGACTCAATCCTAGCCTTTCTTTCTGATTACTTTCATTTTATTTAATTTTAATTCATTTTCTTTTCATTTTATTTGCATAATTATTTAAAAATAGTAAAAAATGTCTAAAAATTATGAAACTTTTTCTCCTGAGTTTTATTAATTTTCATGACACAAAAATATTTTTATTTTATTTTTTATCATTTAAAAATTATTTTTAAATATTTAAAAGATTATTTTTAATTGATTAATGGGAATTAATTTATTAAAAATACTTTTAGGTATTTAAAAATCACCAAAAAATTCATGAAATGTTCTAAGACATTTAGAAACATTGTCCACCCTTCAAACCAAATTTCTTTTTTGATCTTGATGCATTTTAAGAATTCTTCATTGAATTAAATTATTTTTTGTGCATTAATTTGATCCAAAGTTCAAAAATTCATTTCTGCCTATCTAAGAAGAGTTGGACATTGATTCTTCTTGCATTGTTTTGTGTTTAGCATGTAGTTTCTAGGGTTAAATGGCCTTGATTTGATCTTGCATTTTTTCATTTGTTTGGCATTTCTTTTGTTTAAGAGCCCTAAAAACCCTAATAACTTAGAAAAATCATAACTTGAGATTGGTTAAGAGTTGAGACCTCCCCTTTGGACCTTGGTTTAGTATAGGTTTAGGGTTTCTTAGGATGGCATTTTCCATTTTTTATCTTAGGGTTTGCTTCTGTTTTTGAGTTTTGTTTGATGTTTGTTCCATAAACCCTAATTTGGGCTTTCTCTTGCATCCTTCTTGCATTCTTTTGCATAACATGACTTGCCATGACATTTCAAGCATCCATTTGATTCATTTGACATCATAAGACATATAGAAAACATGTGTAATCATTGCATCTTGCATTTGCCATGTTGTTTGCCATGTTTGTTTCATAACTTTTCATGTAAGTTCATGCTCCTTAACTTGCATCATTTGCATCTATGATCTTGTATGAACATCTCCATGCCTTGCCTCATGTTTGTAGCATCTCATAGCATCATTATCATCATCAACATGCTTCTGGTTTTGTTTATCATCATGTCATCTTATCTCATTTGGCTTTGCATTGCATTTCTTTTCTAACATTTCAGGTGGTAAGTAATGTTGAGAAGTGAATTTGCCTTCACTTCTCATAACTTTTCTTTTCATCTCTCTTGCATCCATTGCTGCATTTTTGTTTGTGTTTGAGATTGAGCTTGCTCATTCTTCTTATTTCCACTTTCTTTCTTCAAGTGACTTGACTTCTTGAATGAAGCAAGTCACTTTGCTTCTCTTGATCCTGTTCATCTGCTTCCTGGTGGTTTCATTGAAGATTGTTCTTGAAAAACCTCACAAACCCTAGGAACAACCAAGCATGACAATGATTAGGGTTTTGATTAGTCTCCCCTCTTAGTTTTACCTTTGTGTCTCTTTTGAGTCTTCTCTTCTCATCTCATAGTCAGGGACTAAACCCTAAAGGCTTTAAGGCTTTGTGATTAAGCTTATGCCTGCATCCTTCTCTTAGGATGGAGTGTATAACTTTAATCCTAAGTGTTAAACCCTTAATGTGTTTAAATCTCTTAATCAATTCATCTAATAATCATCAAGACATCAAGCTTGTAACTTGGGCCTTGCATTAGGGTTCTAATTCTTCCTTAATTGGTTAAGAAGGACTAACCCTAGTGTTAATGGACAAGTCCCCCTCAAGTTGTCTTACAAACCATAAAAATCACTTCATCATCATACCATTAAGTAAAATCCATCTAATAAAGGTTTGTTTTGTCATGAATTTAATCCCTAATCATGGATTAAGTTGAGGAGCTTTCCTCGGCTTAAACACTCTCATCTATTATCCTTCTATTAGGATGGTGTAATGGGTCTGTTTAATCCTTGATTATGGCTTAACCTCATTACTTAACACTAAACAAAAACCACCAAAAAACATCTAAATAATCACAAGTAGGTTAATGATCTTAATCCTACACCAAAGGTGATTAAGTGTGAGAATCTGACTTCACACTTAAGGTATTCTCATTACCCCTAATCAGAGGGAAGATGTGATGAGTTTACTAAATCCATTGGTTTAGGCTTAAGCTCATTAACTTATGACAAACTTTCAAAAGCAATAAAAGACTGAAAACTCAAAAACAAACAATAATCGTCTCCTCCGGGATTCTTTTCTCATCTCATTCACTCACAACCGAGAACTTGCTTCTTCCGTCTAATGCAAGACAGTTTGCACCTGAGCCAGACAGGTCATACACTTGAGCATAGACAAGCAAGCAGTTCACAAGTCAATTCATCTTTCAGTCTCTTTGGGTCGAACTACGGTGTTCTGACTTCCTCATTGCACGAGAGGATACGTAGGCATAACTTAACAGTTATCGAACAAAAGTCTCTGTATATTCCCCTTCTTTCCAGCTTCATTCTTCTAAGCCTCATGATCTTGAGCATTTCACTCTGTTCTTACACAGACACTTCACTTATACACTCCACTTCTTTTACCTGTACATTCTTTTCCAGCTTTATACACAGATTGCGCTGACACTACCCCTTTAAAACACAAATCTTTCAAGCGTGGATCCCGTCGAGTACGGCGGACAATCTGGGTGCTAATACCTTCCCAGGTTGTAACCAACCCCCTTTCTCAGTCTCTCTGGTTCGCAACCGTCTTATCCATGTCTTTCTAGGTCTATGCAGCATTGCCTTTCCTCCGGGATAAAAATGCCTAGCTGGCGACTCTTTTCATCTTCAGTGAGTTCACGGCTGTGTGTTCTCATTGTCCCTCTCGCCGACCGTTCGCGTCTGTACCTTCATATGATCCATTTTCATTTGTCGGGAGCGACAAAGCCAAGACGGAGATAGTGACCGAGACTGGGACAACAATTGGATCCGCCCGTGTGCACCCGGCGAGGAGCTAGGAAATTGGTCTGCTGAAGACATTGTTCAAGTCACCTGGCTCTCAAAGTAATTGTTTGTTTCCTTTTATTAGCATACTGCATTGTCAAGTCCAGCATTCTGCCCAAGATGCTTGGATCCATTGTATTGGGCCACCATGTTTTGTATCGCATTGTTATTTTGCTATGAAATAAAAGGACATTTTCAGATAAACTGTGTTCTCTGTCTTTGTTTTTAAACTTTTTCACAAAACAATATATAAAAATGGCAATGTGTTTTTCATTTTTGCTTTGTGTTAGTGTCTCTTTTTCAAAATAAGCAGATTCTGAATAAGCACATCATTTGTGCAGTGTTGATCATCCGGATTCCACGGATAACGTTCCAGCTATGACTATGCATGACTTTGATAATCCAGTCTACCAAGCTGATGAAGGGGTTGAGGAAGACTGTGACCTCCCTGAAGAGTTGGTCAGATTGTTGAAACAAGAGGAACGAGTTATTCAGCCTCATCAAGAAGAGATTGAGACCATCAACATTGGCAGTGAAGATGCAAAGAAATAAATCAAGATAGGGGCTAATCTGCAGGCCGACGTCAAACAAGAGCTGATCAATATGCTGAGAGAGTATGTGGATATCTTTGCTTGGTCATATCAAGATATGCCAGGTTTAGATACCGACATCGTGATGCATAAGCTACCCTTGAGAGAAGAATGTCCTCCTGTGAAGCAAAAATTGAGAAGAACTCGCCCGGATATGGCGATGAAGATCAAAGAGGAGGTACAGAAGCAGTAGGATGCCGGGTTCCTTGCCGTGACTAGTTACCCACCTTGGGTAGCTAACATCGTACCAGTGCCTAAAAAGGACGGCAAGGTCCGGATGTGCGTTGACTATCGAGATTTGAACAGAGCAAGCCCAAAGGATGATTTTCCGTTGCCACACATTGACGTGTTGGTCGACAATACTGCTCAATTCTCGGTGTTCTCCTTCATGGATGGATTCTCCGGTTATAATCAGATAAAAATGGCGCCGGAGGACATGGAGAAGACAACGTTCATTACCCCGTGGGGAACATTCTGCTATAAGGTCATGCCCTTCGGTCTGAAGAATGCCGGGGCAACCTATCAACGGGCGATGGTCACATTGTTCCATGACATGATCCACAAGGAGATCGAATGTTATGTGGATGATATGATTGCAAAGTCCAAAGACGAAGAAGAGCATTTGGTTAACCTGAAGAAGCTATTTGATAGTTTAATCAAATACAAGTTGAGGTTAAATCCGAACAAGTGCACTTTCGGAGTGCGTTCCGGAAAATTGCTGGGTTTCATTGTAAGTCAAAGAGGAATTGAGGTAGATCCTGCTAAAGTGAAAGCTATTCAAGATATGCCTGCACCGAGGACAGAAAAGGAAGTGCGCGGGTTCTTAGGTAGATTGAACTACATTTCTCGGTTCATATCTCATCTAACTGCCACGTGCGAACCGATATTCAAGTTGCTAAGAAAAGAGCAAACGGTCAGGTGGAATGATGATTGCCAAAGAGCTTTCGACAAAATAAAGGAATACTTACAGGAGCCTCCAGTTCTGATGCCTCCGGTGGAGGGGAGACCATTAATCATGTACTTGACCGTGCTAGAAGGGTCGATGGGGTGTGTGCTCGGCCAACATGACGAGTCTGGTCGAAAAGAGTATGCCATTTATTACCTTAGCAAAAAGTTTACCGACTGTGAATCCCGATACTCACTGCTCGAGAAAACTTGTTGCGCTTTGGTATGGGCTGCTCGCCGACTGAGGCAGTACATGTTGACCCATACTACATTTCTCATTTCCAAGATGGATCATGTCAAGTATATCTTTGAGAAACCAGCATTGACCGGAAGGGTTGCTAGATGGCAGATGATTTTAACTGAATACGACATCCAATATACTTCTCAGAAAGCCATCAAAGGAAGTGTATTGTCGGAATACCTTGCTCAGCAACCTCTTGAGGATGACTATCAGCCAATGAGATTTGATTTCCCTGATGAGGACATCATGTACCTCAAAACAAACGATTATGAGGAACCACTTCCGGAGGAGGGGCCTGACCCTGAATCCAAATGGAAGTTGATGTTTGATGGGGCCGTCAATATCAATGGTCGTGGAGTTGGTGCCGTACTCATTAATCCTGAAGGTGTTCACTTACCCTTCGCTGCCAGAATTACTTTCGGCTGCACCAACAATGAAGCGGAATACGAGGCGTGTATAATGGGAATAGAGGAGGCAATTGATCTTCGGATTAAGAACCTCGACATATTCGGAGATTCAGCCCTCGTTATTAACCAAATTACCGGCAAGTGGTATACACATCAAGAGCACCTAGCTCCGTACAGGGATTATGCTAGAAAACTGTTGACATTCTTCACGACAGTTGAGCTCAAATACATACCACGTGACGAAAACCAATTTGCCGATGCTTTGGCCACTCTCTCTTCGTCGATTAAAGTCATGTGTTGGAACTTTGTGCCCAGAATTGACATTTCCAGGCTTGACTCTCCAGCTTATTCTTTCTCTGTAGACGCCGTGTCTGAAGAAAAACCTTGGTATTTTGATATCAAGTTATTCCTGGAGAAGCAAGAATACCCAACAGGGGCATCTTCCAAAGACAAAAAGACCTTGAGGCGACTTGCTGCTAGTTTCTTCTTGAACACAGACGGGGTTTTGTACAAGAGGAACTTCGACATGGTCTTGCTCAGATGCGTGGATAGACACGAAGCAAGCCTGTTGATGCAGGAAGTCCATGAAGGATCTTTTGGTACCCATGCAGGAGGGCATGCTATGGCAAAGAAACTGCTGAGATCAGGGTATTACTGGATGACAATGGATGCAGACTGTTGTTTATTCGCTCGAAAATGCCACAAGTGCCAAATATATGCAGATAAAGTGCATGTTCCTCCTAACCCACTCAATGTCATGTCATCTCCTTGGCCTTTCTCTATGTGGGGCATTGACATGATCGGGAAGATTGATCCAACTGCTTCGAACGGTCATCGCTTCATTCTGGTCGCGATTGATTTCTTTACCAAGTGGGTAGAAGCAGCGTCTTATGCTAATGTCACTCGTCAAGTGGTGGCAAGATTTCTGAAAAGAGATATCATATGCAGATATGGAGTGCCCGAAAGGATCATTACTGATAATGGTTCTAATCTCAACAACAAAATGATGGCAGACTTATGTCGGGACTTCAAAATACAGCATCACAATTCTTCTCCTTACCGACCAAAGATGAATGGTGCGGTAGAGGCAGCTAACAAGAATATCAAGAAGATTGTGCAGAAAATGGTTGTCACCTACAAGGATTGGCATGAGATGTTACCGTTTGCTTTGTATGGGTACCGAACGTCGGTCAGGATGTCAACAGGGGCAACTCCCTTCTCTCTAGTGTATGGCATGGAAGCAGTCCTGCCTGTTGAAGTAGAGATTCCTTCACTGCGCGTGATGATGGACGTCAAACTGGATGAGGCTGAATGGGTGCGTGCTCGTTACAATCAGTTATGTCTAATTGAGGAAAAGAGATTAGCGGCTATCTGTCATGGTCAGCTTTATCAGAGGAGAATGAAGCGGGCATTCGACCAACGAGTACGTACTCGAGAGTATCGAGTGGGAGAGCTTGTATTGAAGAGAATCGTTCCTCCAGGTTCAGATAACAGGGGCAAATGGACCCCAAATTACGAAGGACCATTCATAGTGAAGAAAGTATTCTCAGGAGGGGCACTGATGCTCACCACTATGGATGGAGAGGACTTCCCATCCCCTGTTAACTCGGACGCAGTTAAAAAATACTTCGCATAAAGAGACCCGCTGGACACAAAAACAGAATGTAAGTCCAGGCAAGAAAAGGGCATCCCGGCAAGCTAAAAACAGAATAAAAAGCTCGGGCAAAAATTAGGGAAATAAATATAAAAAATGTACACCCGCTAAGTTGAAAAGCCACATTGGACAGCTCAGGCAAAAAAGGGTATCCCGGTGGATTGAAAACCCGAGAGGGCGATCCACGCAAAATAAGGGAATAAGCGAACAACTGTGATCCGAGTTATCTGAACCACGTCATCGTTTCGTACAGTTTGACAATATCAGAAGGATAGGAAACAGTCCCCTCGTCCTCCCAGAAAGCCAAAGCAGAATGGAAAGTCTTGAAGACATGCAGGTCATAGCGGAAATGGAATTCCTTGGAATGCCGTGTACATTGCCATTAGGATAGTTTCTTTTCTCAATTTCTATAGTGGCTACCTCTTTCCAGGTGGTTGCTTCCTGATGTAAATCTTTGCCTATTCAGAGGCCATCCAATAAAAATAATATTCAATCAAAAAGTTGTGTGTGTTTATTTTTGTTTGCAAAATGTCCTGGATTTTTGGCAAAAATAGCATTGCATCTAAACATGGTGATAATCTTGAAAAGAAAACTGACATGCAGGGAAACTGTAACCCTCTTTGAGTGTCGGGTGATGATGGATGAACAGATCATGCCATGCAAATCCCCGGGACACACGTGTGTTTTCTATTGTTGCAGGTTGCAGGATGGCGTCACATTCTCTCAAGCAATGTACTCTTCCCCAGTAGAGTATTTCCCCAAGCAGAGATTTCTTCTCCAACGGGTATCTGAAGCCTGGCATCTCTGACAGAGATTTTATCCAGCTAAGTCTGGGCGGCAGCCCAAGTAGGTTCTTCTTCCCCAGTGAAGTAGCAGTCCATTCTTCCCCAGTGGAGTATAGCCAGCAGGTGCCTGAAAGCCTGACGTCATCAGAGATGGAATCAACAGTATTCTATCCCCAGCAAGAGTCCTTACCTATCAGGTACTTAAAGGCCTGATATCCTCTCAGAGTCTTGAATCATCAGATGCTCTCCTCAGCCAGAGTATTTGCCCAAGAAGCTTCCTCAGCCAAGTCTGAAGATGATCTGTCCCCACAGAGTTCATATTTGATTTTCACCTCCGTCCGTGAAATATTTCCCAGTAAAGTTTCCCTATTGTTGGGTATTTGATGATACAGCCAGGTATTCATCGCCTCAGTCAGAGTTGAGTGTCCAGGCCTCTTGACTTGCCCTCCCCTGTAGAGTTGTATTTCTTGTTGTCGATCAGGCATTCGTTTGTTGCTCGTCTGCAATCTTCAACACTCGTATGAGTTATCCCTAAGCAAAGTCTCCCCCAGCAGGGGCATATTACTGCTTTTATTGTTGCTCGTATGCATCCTTCAACACTCATCCGTGTTGGTCTGTTGGTGTTGCCCAGTTGCTGTCTCCATCAGTGGTTCTTGATTACTTTGATTCTGCTCGTTCGCGATTCCAAACACTCGTTTGTGTTTGATTATATCAGTTGTTGATTGCTCGTCTGCAATTTCCAGCATTCGTCTGCGCTTTGAAATGGTTACCTTGTTATTGCTCGTCTGCAACAGTCCAACACTCGTCTGTGTTTGGTTATGTTAGTTGCTCGTTCGCAACTCCTCAACACTCGTCTGTGTTCTGATATGTTATTTGCTGGTGCTCGTCCGCAACCCCTCAACACTCGTCTGTGTTATGGTACCTCTGTTGTTGCTCGTCTGCAACCTTCCAGCACTCGTCTGTGTTTGGTATTGGATCATTCTCAGCACTCGTCTGTGCTAGCCTGCACCTGAACGTGAAGATTTTTGTTTATCATGATATTGCTATGACTACTTCAAATACTCGTCTGTGTTTGAACTTCTGGTATTCGTCTATACCAGTGGTTGATACTCGTCTGTATCATTGCCTGAAGCACTCGTATGTGTTTCTCAGATCATCGTCTGATACCCGTCTGTATCATTGACTTATGGCACTCGTCTGTGTTATCTTGATGATCATCCAATACTCGTCTGTATTGAAGAGGTTTAGAATCCTGACAGTGGGAATTAATGTCAAAATTGATACCGGTCCTGGCGTAACAGGTAAATTCGAAGGAGGCTCGTCTGTCTCAAGCACCAATTATGGTTGTTGCACCTGGCGTCACAGGTTTGCTCAAAGAAGACTTGTCTGTCTTATACCATATATCTGCGGATAATATATGAGGAAGGTTCGTCTACCTTGATTGCATGTCTATCTCACAGACTTATATGCATTCCCGGAGCCTGCGTAAGGGTTATCCGAAGAAGACTCGTCCGTCTTATTCCACTTATCTGCGTAAGGATTAGTGAAGGAGATTCGTCTATCTCAGGCTACTTTGAAGATCCTTAAGGGCTCGTTCGCTCTCTGCACCTGGTGTCACAGGTCATTCGAAGACTCGTCTGTCAACATGATAGTATTCCAGATATCAGTTTCAACTTGGAAGAAGCTCGTCTGCTTTTTCTCTCCTTCTTATCCCCAGAGCGTCATTTGGTTGGGTTTATTTCCCAGGGTTGCATTCTTCGTCAGAGTGCAAATTTCAGGTCTTCTTGGTATTCAATCACAGTTTATCTCGAATGGTCGATAGCCCGTACTATCGCCCTTTTCAGATTAACAGTTGATTGAATAGGGGCAGCTGTAACACCCTAAATTTGCCCTCTTCATTTTAAGCATTATCCCATATCATATTCATCATACTCATATCATTTCCTCAGCATCATACCATGGAAATATGAAGCATAACATTCTCATGACCTAGCATTAGACATATGATCATCTGTGGGTGGATTTGAGGTATTACAAGCAATAATAAGAGGCCCAATGGACTTGTCCAAGTCCCATGAGGAATCTACATGGCATTCACAAGTTCAAGAATACAACTTTTCTCCTGTGTGGGGGAAATCCTGATTAGGGTTATGAGCCAGATCCTCCTATCCTCTTAATTCTGACCATTCCTGGTGGGTAAAGGATCTCATTTGATTTGCATGGCTTGTATATGGAGTTTGAGAAAAAATTCATTGAAGAAGTAAAGATTTGGTCTAGTTACTTGAAAGTGAAGCAAGAAAGTCAACTGCACAGTCAGAAAAGTCAACATGAAAATTTCAAGGTTTTTATCAGGATTATCAATTTGTGAGGTCATATCATGTCAAGGAATAATTCAAGTGAGATTAAATGTCAAAAATCGGGAATATGCAAAAGGTTACTAAATTTGGAAATTTAGAAGTTTCCATTTTTTGGAAATTATTTGTCCCGAAACTTCGAGCTATTATTTCATGTGCTAAAAAGCTCCGAACGATTTTTCATTGAACACGAAAGTTGTAGGGCATGATTTTCCCTTTCCAAAAAGTCGTAGAACACCTTCATAGCATTTGTAGAACTCAAGTTACGATTTTTTGAAGTTTGGAGCATTTTAGGGTTTTGTGGTTGGACACGTGTCATTTTGTGTTTGGTTCATTTTTTTTATTATTATTTTTCATTTAAGCTATGTGAGGCATGACATGTTGCTTTGTTCACAAATTTTTTAATGGGTCCATGTTATTATTTTATGTGACCAAATATTTAAATAATCAAAAAAATAATAAAGACATGTGGGGGATGGTGTACGAAAATAATGGAAAGAATCAGCACTTGGGTCGGCCAACCTATGCTTGCCGCGTGTCCTTATTAGCATCCCATATTGACTTTGAGTTCATGCTTTTCCTCACTCTCATTTTTCATGTTTTTTTCATTTTTTTTTCCCTCATCTCGCCAGCACACCACTCTCTCTCTCACTCATTGATTTCATCTCACCACCCCACGTGCACTTCACACTTCCACTCACTTCACATTCTTTTCTTTTCTCTCTCCACTCACTTCATGCACTCTTTTCTTTCCCTCTCCCTCACAACTTCACACGCACATCAACAACACACACCAGCTCACGTGCTCATCACCAACTTCACACTTTTCTTCACTTGTTTACATTCATGCACATGCAATGGGCATTAAAAAAAAGATGAGGATTTCACATAAAACTGACCATTTGATACCATCCAAATGCAACAACTTAACACTGCATGACCTTCAATTATTCTCAGCACTTAATCTCACCATGACAAGCACGCGGGCCATGAGAGAACGTTAGGCCCAATCCATATGTGATGACCTTTGTGAAAAATTGAAAGGATGAGAGGAAGGGTCACGGGTTCCACATCTGAGAGAGTAATAACAAACTTGCGTTTTCCATTTTTCATTGGGCACACGCATCACTCACCTTCAAGAAAAGTTCAGATAAAAAAGCTCTCTCTCTCTCCATTTTTTTTGGGCTCACTCACACAACACCCAGCGCTCTCTCTCTCTCTGATTGTTCTCTGAAACTCCATCACGGATTCTCCCATTCTGCGTGCTCATGCCATGGATTATGGCTTGGTGATTACTTGAAGAATAGCAAGACATCCAGATTCACGACTGATCTCGCTCACGGATCCGTCATCTTCATCATTGCTATCACGCTCCAAAGGAAGAATTCATCCTCAAAGCAAGAATAGTGTAAGCGAATTTCAGATTCTCCTCACTCAGATCGAATTTTGCAAGCCTTTATTTGGCCAAAGTATATACGGCAGGATCGTCGTGAGCCTCTGATTTTCTTTAAGATCTTGAAGAAAAGCTTCACAACAGGTTTGCATTCGATCTTTGTAGCTTCGGTGTTGTTTATTTCTTGTTTGTTTCATGATTGATGATGTTAAGCATGGTTCATAGGAGATGATAAGAAGCTTTGTGAATTATTGATTGTGGATGTAAAGTTTTGTTCAAGTTTGCTTGATTCGATCTGTTTTACATGTTGCCTGTTTGTAAGAGCTAATCACATGTTTAGGATCCTTACGATGTGTACTTCATGTGTGGTTCTTGAATTTTCGGATTTCATGGTGAAATGGAAAAGTTATGCGAATTTCGGTTTTGGTGCTCAAATTTGTCTTAGTCCATCTGAATTGTGCAGTGCGTGTTACTGAGTTTTGCTAGTAGATTTATGGTCCTCATAGACTAAGCTTCATGTTGGTATGCGTTTTATAAGTTTCTGGAATTTTGTCCGCGGCGACGATCGAATGCGTGTGATGGCGCTACTTTAGCATCCTATATCTGTGTGTTGAGGCTTTTGTTTAAGTTTATTCCGGGCCGGTTGTGTTGTCCTCATTCCGTAGAATATTTTTCACCTTTACATCTTCGAGTTTCGTTGATTTTTGAGAGAGATGTGAGAGGATGAAGTTGGCGGATTCATGTTGTTTTCACCACACTTTCTAAGCTACTGGTTTTTTTTGTTCGTGGCCCTTGCATGAATATGGGGAAGAAGACGCTGAGGTGTCGGCGTGTGAATGGTTGGAGTTTTGTTTTGGCATGTAGTGATTTACAAAGAGAGTGACCTATTGATATAAGTCACATGCATGTTGTTCATTTATTTTATAAAAAAAAAAGAGGGATTAATAATAGGCATATAGCAAGTCTGAGTATTGGAGAGAGAGATACTTTGTTGTTGCTGTATTATCATGCTTTGAGTATTTGTTTATAATATGTTCAGTTAATAAAAGATTAGAAAATGACATAGTTTTAGGATTAAAATATATAGTAATTTAGAAAACTGTTAGAAAATATAAAAATATAGTAATTAAAAAAGGCTGTTAAAAAAATATAAAAATATAGTAATTAAAAAAAAAGGCTGTTAGGAAATTGTTTAGAAAAAGCTGTTTAGAATACTGTTTAGGAAATATAATAGATTAATTGTTTAATGGTTAGAATAGATTAATTAGGAAATATTAATAGAATTGGTTAGAGTAGATTAATTAGGAAATATAATATAATGTTTAGAATAATTTGTTTAGAAAATATAATAATGTTTAATCAATTAGAATTTGTTTAGAATAATTAATTAGAATTTGTTTAGGATAATTAATTAGAATGTGATTAGGATAATATTTGTTTAGAATATATTGTTTAGTTCTTTGAATATTGTTTAAAAAAATATAAAAGAATTGATTTGATAATTGTTTAGAAAATATAATAGGGTTTTAGGATTAATATCATGTTTAGAAAAATTGTTTAGAAAATTTAATAGAGTTTAAGTAGTTGAATAATTTGTTTAGGAAATATAAAGATTAATTAGCATAATGATCAATGTTTAGAGAATAAGAAGAATACAAAGTTGTTTGTGTGTTCAAACCTGGGCCCATACCAGGTTGATTTTCGCACCCCACTCCTTGCTAGGCCCATTCGGATTACACCTTCAAGCCCTACTGGCTGCACCTCCCTCTCATTTCTTTTAATTCTTTTGTTTCACTTTAATTTCTTTTCATTCAGTTTGCTTTTAATCCATTAAAAATAGAAATATTCATCTAAAAATTCTCAAATAAATCAATGATGTTCCTTTGTGTCTCTAAAATTTTGTCATATTATTATTTTATTTTTTTCATTAATTAGTGTGCCAGAATTAATTCTCCAATGTACATAGCTTCATTTGCTTCATTTCTTGCCCAGCCTGTTTTGTTTATTTTCTATAGACTTCAATATTTGGAGTTTTGATCCCATTCTTTTTGAATTGTGTTCCTAAGATCTTCTAGTTTTCATGTGATTTTTATCAGAATTTTTAGAAATTTATTTCTTGGGTTTTGATCTGATATCTTGTGATGTAAGTTTTCTGTCCTAGCTTGTGTTTGTGCCTCCATTTGACCTAGTTCCTTTCTGAATTTTTGCAAATCCTTTTGGCAGGTTAATATAATGTGTTTCATGATCATTTGGTTCCAGGTGTAGAATTTTTAGATGGCTGGTTGATTATTTGTGGATTTTTGTTCTCACCTTGTCCCATTTTGCTTCTTTTGGTTTGTTAGATCTCTTATAAGCTTAGAAGGGCATTTGTGCCACTTTTTCTTCTTGTTTGGGGTTCCTTTGGGGTATGGAAACCTTCCAGGTCCTAGGATAGGTTTTGGTTCTTCTAAATTTTTGAGTTTGCTTCATATTGAAGTCATTTGTTTCTTTAAGTGTTTAAATTCCATCTTTTGGTTCCATTGCTTTTATTTTGATATTGTTTGGTATTGTGTGACTTCTCTCTTCATCTTGCTGGCCTCCTAAGCCATTCTTCATATCATTGCGATTCTGGTTTTGAACTTTGTGCTTGTATTCATTTGTGTATGCTAACCTTGCAGGGGCTATGGTAAGCATGAGATGTGGGAATTGAGTTCCACATCTCTAATTCTTATCTCTTCCTTTTATGTTTATGTGGACTAACCCTCTTTTGTTGGGCCTAGGCCTTTCTCATCCCTTCTTCTATCTTCTTCTTTCTTCTTCATTAGGATAGAAACCTTGCTAACCTTTAGGATATCCATGCATGTGAATATTAGGATTGGACTTTTCCCTTTATAATTTTTCCTTTGAGATCCTTTGGTGCTCTCTCTTCTCATCTTCAAACATGATTCTAATTCATTTAATAAAGGTTGAGTACTTTCATGTGACATGAGACTTTGCTATGATATGCTCACATGCGTTCCATTTCGGGGCGAGGTGTGAGTCATCACTCGTGGTGGATAGGTCTTAGCATGAGTACCTCACAAAGAAAAGCTAAAAAACACTTCTTAACCATCAAACCACAAAAGCACTTAATAATGGTAATAGGCCAGTGTGCTTGAGCCTTCACTTGTGGGACTAGCTTTGGGGATTTCCTCCATAGATAGGTGTGCCTCTTGCGCATTCCATTTCGGGATGATGTGAGATGTACACATCCCATTGAGTAAGACTTAGGTACACTTACCTATGCAAACCTTCACAAATAAAAGCCTCATAAAAATCACCAAACAAACAATAAGCGTCTTTCCTTCGGGAATTCTTTTCTCATCTCCTTCGCTCCGTCCGCGAACTTGTTCCTATTTGTCACTTTGCAAGACGGTTACGCACTCGTCGTCCGAGCCTGCAACACCTGAGCAATGGCATAGGCAGTTCAAACCTTTAATTCACAAGCAGTTTCTTTTCTACCCCTAGTTAGGGGAACTACGGCGTCTCTGATCCTCATTATCCTGATGAGGTACGTAGGCAGCGGGGTAGGGCCCGTTCGAGCACATTCTTTATTTTCCCTACATTTCTCCCTTTCTTTCCATTTTCTTATTTCAGTTCCTTTTCTCATTTTCAATTCCATTTCTAGTTAGCGGTTCATTTGTTCAGCAACAATCTTATTTCTCACCCTTTGCAACAAGCAAGCAAGCGTGGATCCTGTCGGGTACGACGGACGGATTGGGGTGCTAATACCTTCTCAATTCGTAACCGACTCCCGAGCTCAGTCTCTTTGGTTCGCAAGGCCTTGTCCTTTCCTTCTTCCTCAGGTTTGTGCAACATTACCTTTCCCATTCATTCGGGATAAAAATGTCTGGCTGGCGACTCTACCTTTCCGCGCCACTTTCGCGTTTGTACCAGGATGGAAATCCCGGGAGCGACACTTACTTTTGAAGAAGGAGCCTTGGCAAATGCTTTATCTACCAAAGAGTTGATAACCTTGTTGGAAGATGAGGCTAAGATGGTCGCAGTGTTTGCATCCTTATCTGTTGAAAGCAAAGAATCAGTTAGTGAGTTACCATTTGTGAGTGAATTTCCTGAAGTATTTCTTGATGATATTATAGAATTACCTCCATTGAGAGAAGTTGAATTTTCTATTGACCTTATTCCTGGTACAAGGCCTATTTCTATGGCACCGTATAAGATGTCTGCATCAGAGTTGATTGAATTGAAATCTCAGATTGGAGAGTTGCTTGATAAGAAGTTTATTAGGCCAAGTGTGTCGCCATGGGGAGCTCTAATGTTGTTGGTAAAGAAGAAAGATGCTAGTATGCGTTTGTGCATTGGTTATCGTCAGTTGAATAAAGTGACCATTAAGAATAAGTATTCACTTTTGATGATTGATGACTTAATCGATCAGTTAGTTGGTGCTTGTATTTTTTAGTAAGATTGACTTGAGGTCAAGTTACCATCATATTCGAGTGAAAGAGGGTGATATTCATAAAACTGCATTTAGGAATCGTTATGGACATTATGAATATGTTGTGATGACTTTCGAAGTTTCTAATGCGTCAGGTGTGTTCATGGAGTATATGAATCGTATCTTCCATTCTTATTTGGATCATTTTATTATGATGTTTATTGATGATATTCTAATTTACTCTAAAACTGAAGATGATCATAAAGAGCATTTGAAGATTGCATTGCAAGTGTTGAAGGATAACAAGTTGTTTGCTAAGTTATCAAAGTGTGAATTCTGGCTTAAGAATGTAAGTTTCTTGGGTCATGTTATTTCTGGTGATGGTATAACAGTGGATCCTTCTAAAGAAAGTGTTGTGTTGCAATGGGAACCTCCGAAGACAGTAACAGAGATTAGAAGTTTTTGGGTTTAGCAGTTTATTATAGAAGATTTATCCTAGGGTTTTCTAATTTGGAATTATCGTTGACTCAATTGACTAGAAAGAGTCAAGCATTTATTTGGGATACATCTTGTAAGGAAAGTTTTGAAGAATTGAAAAAGAAATTGACTACGACACCAATGTTGGTTTTGCCAAGTCCTGGTGAACCTTTTGTTGTGTATTGTGATGCATCCAAGATGGGATTAGGTGGAGTTTTTATGCAAGACGATAAGGTGGTGGCTTATGCTTCCAGACAATTGAGGGTACATGAGAGGAATTCTCCTACTCATGATCTTGAATTAGTTGCAATGGTTTTGGTGTTGAAACTTTGGAGGCATTATTTGTATGGGTCTAGGTTTGAGGTGTTTAGTGACCACAGGAGTTTGAAGTATTTGTTTGACTAGAAAGAGCTGAATATGAGACCGAGAAGATGGTTAGAATTTCTGAAAGACTACGATTTTAATTTGAGCTATCATCCGAGTAAAGCCAATGTGGTAGCAGATACATTGAGCCGTAAGACAATTCATATGTTAGCATTGATGGTGAAAGAAATTGAGTTAATTGAATAGTTCATAGATTTGAGTATGGTTTGTGAAAAGACACCTGAGAGTGTTAGGCTTGGAATGCTGAAAGTGAATAATGACTTTTTATATGTGATTAAAGATAATTAGAGACTTGATGTGAAGTTGGTAGATTTGATGCCTATAGGAAGAAGTGATCCTGATGGTGATTTTCAGGTAGATAATTCTGTTATGTTGAGATTCAGAGAGAGAATTTTTGTACCGGAAAATGCTGAACAGAAAAAGGCAATTTGAGGAGAGTCATCGAAGTAGCTTGAGTATTCATCCAGGAGGTACAAAGATGTATCACGACTTGAAGAAGATATTTTGGTTGTTTGGTATGAAAAGAGATATAGCATAGTTTGTGTATGCTTATTTAGTATGTCAAAAATCAAAAGTGGAGTGTGGGACGGGTAGAACTATAGGTGATTAGTAATATTGTGGAGTGTGGTAATAATAATATGCCCAATAAAATATTATTTTTAGTATCATTATTATTATGTTAATAATATTAATGTTATTATTATTTTATTTTAATTAAAATAAGGGTGATTTGGTAAAACATTATGGTGAGAATATTAGGGAAAATTAGGCTTAATACAAAAATTAGTGAAAATTAGACAGAACGATTTTGGAGAAACCAAGGGAGAGCTAGGAAGAGGAAGAATACAACTAGTGCATTTTCCATAGACCAATTCGCAGGAATTCTCTTCAAGAATTGAGGTAAGGGGGAGAAAGGGATTCATATTAGGTGATATTAACATGATGGGGTAGTGAAGGGTCCTTTCCCTCGTAAGTTTTTCTGTATATGATGGTGTATTGATGAAATTGTTGTTTGTATGATTGTTGTTGTGGATTCGACCTGATCTCATTGAATCCTAGTGTGGAATATTGTTATTGTTATGTATGTTGTACTGCTATAATTGAATTTAGTAGCAATAGATGAAAGAACAACATGAACGAGAGTGTAAAATATGTGTAGAAACCTTCTTAGGACTGATATGAAGTGTTAAAACAAGAATCATAGGAAACAAATGCAAAATGAAGGAGAAAACATGAAAATTGGTGAAGTTCTGCCAATACGCGTAATGGGCATGTATTATGCATATGATGTGGCTTGAAAGTTGGCATTACATGTAACAGAGGGTAATTACGCGTATGGGATGTGATTTAGTACGAACATCTGCCCATTCTAGTAGGATGCATAGGAAAGCAAGGCAATACGCCTATTGGCCTGAGGGGGGAATACACGTACTGAGGGCGTATGTGAGGTGTATGAGCTAGTCCATACGCGTATGAGGTGTATGAGCTAGTCCATACGCGTATGGCGTTGGGAAATACGCGTATGACCAAACTTGTAGGGTAAATTTTGGTGTATGTGATTTATCCGAGTTTGATTGAATGAACTAAATTGAGTTTGTACCACATGCATTGTGTCACTGTTAAGTCACATTGCATAAATATTGTTGTTGTGAATCATGAGTCGTTGTTGCATAATTATTGTTGTGATGTTGTGGTATATGTTGATTGTGTGAGAAACTACCCTTGAATTGTTTTATTCACCGTTATTATTTAAATATGTTACTCACCCCTTTCTTGTTATTGTATATATGCTTCCTTTGAAGTACAAATAATCCGGGTACCTGAGTGTGTGTAGACTTTGTGTTGCTTGTTCGAGTCCTAGGACTGCTCTGATACGTAACACGGGAATGGGGATTTTGATGTATTGTTTGTCTTGGTTATTTGTTATGTATCTTATTATGTTGTAGGAAACTTTATAACCAAGGATATTTGAGGAATTATGGTTGATGTTGACTTTTTACTATAAATTGAAATAAATCATATTTTCCGTTGTTTTAAATAAAGGAGTTTTTGTCAGTTAATAATGTTGATATGGCATTGCACTTTGTTTTAGACTCTGATTTTTCGTATTTATTCATTATTTTATAAACTGAGAAAAGTGGGGTGTTACACAGAGTAATAATAAGTGTTAGAATACCTGACCCTCTAGTGAGAGAGGGTATTTATAATGTGCCTCAAGCGACGGGCCAAGGTACCCATTGTGGGTTGGATTATATAGGCCCATGATGGAGACTGTCGGGGTCTATAAAGATGCAGGGGAAAACCTAGTGCGTGGTCTTCATCCTGGTCCAACTGCCCCTAGAATCTAGGAAGTGGGAGATTATTTTGTGGCGGAAGTTGGCTTCACATTGCGGACAAACACGTGGGGGGTGGGGGATTCCCCACTCGCCATCATCCTACGGACCTCCTATAGTGGATTGTTACCCACTGCATTGGGTCATATCTGCCATGGTTGGGCCTTGCCCGATAGTGGGGCTACCCAAGACCCAGTCCAGAATAATATATATATATATATATATATATATATGGGGTGGATGCACCTTTAGTGAATTGGAAGCTCAATGTAACGCCCCGATTTCGGAATTAAATGTCGTAGATTGTTGTTGTCGATTAGTTGAGGTTCGTTGATGCTGTTATGCTGGTTGATGAGATTAATAGAAATTATTTAATAAATATTAATAGTAAGGGTAATTATATTAAATTATTCCAAGTTATTATAATTTAATTAAATAAATAAAATTAGAGGTCTTGAAGGAATGTTGGTAATTATGAAAGTTAAGTTGAGGGTATTATAGGGAATAAGTATTAGAGACATGTGTTATACTGAGTAGTGAGAAGAACTTAGGTATCGTAACATTTTTGGAGAAAAGGAGAAAACGTCAGAAGAATAAGGAGAAGAAGCTAGGGATAGAGAATCTTCAGTGATTTCGAGAGAAGACGGTTAGGAAGCGAAAATCTAAGGTATGTGGAGTATCATTTTTCAATGTTTTCGATATATGGTTGAGATATGTGGGTATTTGGGGTTTTGGGTAGAAACCTGGGATTTTGATTATTTTTAGTGAATGGATGGTTGATGTTTGTTGATAATGTTGTATGTGTATTAGATATATGATTTGATGATGAATTTTGTGGTTAAATGTGTAAATTGGATGAGTTTTGGTGTAGATTTCATAGCAGGTGCGATGTTGTTATCATAGGGTTTTTCTGCCAGAATCGCAGAGTCCGCTTAAAACAGTCGAGTTTGCTTAGCACACTCTGGCGAATTTTCGCCTCCTCGAGGCTGAGAGCAGTGTGCTTAGCGCGTATGCCAGGGCGCTTAGCGCGAAATGGAAGTTGACAAATGTTGTTTTAATTGCAGAAAATTAGGGAATAATACATAGACATGACGAAATCATGCTATGATGTATTATAATTCTTGAAATGTGTTTTCTCGATGTTTTAGAAGATGGTTGATGATGGTTGATGAGGAATACTATGTGAAAAGTGTTCATTATGTTTAATGATGTACATATGACATGTTGAGGAGTATGTTAAATGTTTATGAAGAATTATTCATGAATGTTGATGCAATTGTTGGTTTAACATGTTGATATGATGATGTTGTTGCATATTGCATTCATGGTATACCTATGTTTATTTTGAGGATTCGAATCCCATTATGTGGATTCGGGGTGATGTTGTTTATGTTGTGCACCGTTGTGGAGGGTAGATGACCCAGTATCCATCGCATGTTGAAATCGGTATCACGTGCATCTTTGAAGTTTGTTTTTCATTCTTGGTGGCATAACATAAAGCATTTTTTTACTTGATGTTTTAATGAGTTGTGTAAGAGGTTGGATGAGATTATGATGTGTTGTTGCATGACGAATGATTATTTGCTTATCTTTACTTGCATTATTTATATTGATTTGTGATTACTCACCCTGTCTGTTGTAATGTTGCCTCCACGTGGGTAACGCGCAAGTACTCAAGAAGGATAACTTTGGTGCGTGGAGTCGAGTTGAAGCCCTTAGCATTTATTTGTTTTCAATAAAAGTAAGAATGGTGTCCTGCTCTGTATCATGTAACATCGGGTTGGGAACGATTTTGAACCATTGCATTAGTTTTGTTTTATTATGCATTAAGTTATTTGAATTTGTTTATGTTGGAATGATGAGGGTTTTGCACCGCATATTGATTTTGTTGGAAGTTTTATGATGATATAATGAAGTTTATGATTTATGCAGCGTAGAAAATGTGTTATTGAAAAGATTTGATGTAACCCATTTTACGGGACATGACATAGTTGTATTTGATGTGATTTAATTTAAATGTGACATCCTTTGTGATTTTACTCTGATTTAATTGATTAATTTTTCGTATAATTGTTGTGGGATAAAAAGGTGTTACACTCGAACCCCCACAAAAGTAGAAATTTATTTTGATAGTACTATTTTATTTTCAATTGAACCCTTATAATATTATAATTAAATATATTAAATTAATATATTTATTGATCAGATATCAAATTATATACTTATTTATTCATGTAGTTCTAACTTCAACTAGTCAAATTTCTTATTTAAAGTTCTTTAATAGGTGATTTTTCCAATCTAAATTTTTTCCTAAGTCAGATACTCAAAATTATTACCTCTTTTTAATTAAAAAAAAACTGTTTTTTCAACCTATTTTTTCTCTAATTTTTATTTTACATCAAGTTCAACATTTATTAATTTTTAATTAATAATTTATTTATTCACAACCAGTATTTAAAAATGTGTTTAATATTTTTTCCCTTTTGCATTAATTTTAGAGTTCATTTAATCCTTTAACCAAAAAAAGTATTATATTAGTCTCTTAACTGTTTAAAACATTTTATGTTAGTCATTTTATTTTATTAACAATAAAAATCCCAAAATCGATTGCTAAATTTATCATTAACAAATAAATAGGATAAATCTGATTTGTTTGGAACAATGAAGGAAGTAATATAATATTTTTATAAGTTAAGGAAGTTAAATAAACTCCGAAATTAATATGACAAACCAAAATTCAATTTTTTATTTTTGTTTTTTAATTCTCATCAACATTATACTTTCTCTAAAATGATATAAAAACAAAACTGTTAGGTGAAAACTTGATGCATTTAGTTAATAATTAAGATTAAATATATCTTTTTAAATTTTGGAGAGAATAGTTGATTATCTATTAAGAATATTTTTAAGGTTTTGAATGTTAATGTATAATTTATTGCACAAATGATATGTTTTTCTAATATCAAAATTAATATTTTAGTGTTGTAGATATTGAAAAGAAAAATCAAAGTATAAAATCTCATAAACTAAAATTATAAGTTGTTTCTGTAGATATTTTAAAAATATAGATGAAGTTATTTTATACATAATATTTTTCAACCCCCACCTAAAAGAATTTCTGGATCCGATATATATATATATATATACTGATCCAAGACATAAAGTCGCTAGCTATGTCCCTATTTTGAGAGTTCTTTAATAAATCAAAAACATATTTAATGGTATCATCCGAGTGAAATAAATTTATTAACCTCATTGGTTGGCCTTTTGTATAGGATAATATTGGCCTACTGTAATTGGCCCATAAAAAACATATCATACATTGAAACGTGGTAATTATTAAATCAAATCCAACACCTTTATCAATCCTTTTCCATTTTTTCCACATCTTTACGGATCTTTTCTAAATCACACAACAAAAAGATAACACTATCTCTTGTTCTATCAAGTGCAATAATAAATGTGGCACTCGTTGTTTATGCTGCAACACAATATATTAATGTAAATGGTATGTGACAACGTGATAACGTATCGTATAATTCGATCCGATTTGTATATTATTTTGTGTTATTTTGACATGTTTTATTAGTATTATGTTGTGTTTTGTTTGCATTTTAGGTATTAATCAATTATGGAGTGTATACGAAGAAACCAAAAAAGGAACAAAAAGATGAAGAAAAATACATAAAAACCAAGTGTTTGGTGCATAGCGTTCACCACCACTTCATGGCGTTCGCCATGCACTCAATCCAAATCATCAATAACTTAAGTCCGGGGACTTTGTAACTCATTGGCGTTAGTTTACAATTAAATTGCACCCAGTGGAGAATACTAGTTTAAAAACTCTATTTTACAATCTCGTGCTGTTGATTAAAATCACAATTCCTATCCATGAGATTTTGCTCTCGTTCACCCATTCTAATTAAGTAGCATTTTTTGAAAACTAAAATAAGTTCTAATTGATATCTAAAGCACTCTCATTGTATTTAAGAACAATAAGCAATACTACAAAAAAAAACCTGAATGATGAAGTCAAGCGCTTTCTTAACTTAAGACGCTGAATCAACAAATTTTGGATTAAGTACAATCTTCCTAATCCATATATCCCAAAACCAGGATCAGTTATGGTTGAGAATCCAAATCGTCCTCTTAAGGACTATGTTGTTCCATCAGAAGAGGAATCGCATAACAACATTTCTGCCATCGCCATTGATAAAAAAAATCGAGTTAAAACCTTCATTTTTACAAGCCTTACAACAGAACCAGTTCTATGGTAGTCCTACGGATGATTCGAACCTTCATTTATCAGTGTTTATGCAGTACGCAGACATAGTGAAAGCAAATGGTGTTAGACCCGAAGCCATAAGACTATGTCTTTTTCCTTTCTCTTTAAGAGATAGAGCTAGAGCTTGGCACCAATTTTTAACATCCAACTCTATTACTACGTAGGATGAGTTGAAGAAAGTATTCTTAGCACGATACTTCCCACCTAGAAAGATAGTCTTTACCATCCAACTCTATTACTACGTAGGATGAGTTGAAGAAAGTATTCTTAGCACGATACTTCCCACCTAGAAAGACTGTCATCTATGAGCCCAAATAAACGGATTTAAGCAAAAATGCAATGAATCTCTTTTTTTATGCTTGGGAGATATATAAGGATATGTTGAGGCTTTGACAACATCATGGACTTGAGCAACGACTAATTATCCATACTTTCTACAATTGTCTTTTGTACAACACCAAGCTGAACTTGAACGTTGCAGTTGGCGGCGCTCTAACGGATAAACCTTATGAAAACTCCTAGCAACTCATTGAAAACATAGCATAAAACCACTTTTCAATGGGGAGGTGAACGAACTCCTACATAGAAATCTACAACAAAATGCGGAATGTATGAAGTTAATTGCAAAGACCACGTCAATGCTAAAATGGATGCGTTTACTCAAAAGATTGAGAGTTTGACCACAACATCAGCAGCTACCATAGCTACTGTGACCACAACTTTTTGTTTTATTTTCCATTTTTTTAATCTCCAGAATTCCATGTAAGTGTTTGTTTTTTTCATTTTTGGTCTTAGATTTTTAAAGGAAAAAAATTTAAAACTTAGTCCCAATAGGAATTGAACCCGTGACATTGGAAATTACAAGAGTTTGTCTTTCCACTAGACCACCCATTCCATTTGATTTGTTACATTGCAACAATGATATTAATTACTTAAGTGCTTTAGTATTTACACTTGCAGCCCTTGTTTACACTAATTGATGTTCATGAAACAAGAGCATGATAATGATAATGACATGCTTTAGCTCCAACTCTTCTTAAATCAATTTGGCCTTGCATTCCATCTCTTATTGTTGCCATATGTGTATATACATGTATGAGTGTATTTGTTTTGGAAAATGCTTCAGACCTAGAATTAGGGACTAAAACCAAAAAAAAAATTATCAGCTTACAGGGACTAAAACAAAAACGCGCCAATTTATAGGGACAAAAAGAATATTCAATCAAAAATTACGGGTTTGTGTTCATATCTTCATCCCTAACCATCATACAAACCCTGAATTTTTTCAAACCTAAAATGATTCCTTGTTTTCCCTTTTCATAAAACTGTTTTCTCACAATAAATGTTATTTTGGTGATGAAGCTTGCAAACCCATCTCCCATCATTAGAAACTGAAACTAAATTAAATGAAACATAATTCATTTATCAACTGAGAATTTGGAATACAATAAAGTTACCAACTAAATCTGCAGCCATGAATGAAGATGCAGAGAAAGAAGAAGAATACGAATTAGAGAAGAGGAAAAAAAATAAGTTCAAATTGAAAAATCATTTCATTTTTGGATATAGTCCTCCTTCTCATGGGTTCAACACTTCTTGGGACCAATATTTTGAAACTTTCCTTTAACACACACAAAATAATGGGTGTGGAAATACTGGTTGATAAAAAATGAAAAAAAATGCCATCCCTGTCTGTATTGTTGGTCCAATCAAATTTTTTTTTAAACAAAATTGTAACCCCAAAGACTAACACCAACTTAAAAGTGAGATATAGGGACTCGGAAAAAAAAGATACGCGGACCAAGTTCAAAAAATCTCTAACTTGCATGGACCAACAAAATATTTAAGCCATTAGAATATTATATATTCAGAAAATTAGAGAAAATACGGGTTTTGGGAGAGATTTTACAAAACGTGAAAAAGAGAAGAAGAAGAAGAAGAAGAAGAAGAAGAAGAGCATTCTTAAACTTTAATTTATTATTTTGACATAAAGTTTATCTAATTAGCTTTACAAGCAACTGACCACACCTGAAATAGGCTTACGAAACTGAAGTTATGCGTTGAACAAGACAACCAATACTGGTTGAGACTAGACTACGCTTATGGTATAAGAAAATGAGAACTTATACATTGTTAGAACAATTATGGTTCTGAACCTCTAAGTGTTTTGATGATAACAAAGCTTTTTATAGAATAGAAGTTCTAATGAATATATTTATTCTTGTGTAGAAGACAAACTCATTTAAGTAAACTGTACGCGCTTAGAAGATTCATTTAGTCACATACAGAAGATACTCTCAAAGGAGAATCCAGCATTAAATAACATATTTATTGGCTGCGCATCTTATATTTATTATCTCTGATCTCCGCTTAGAAGATGTTGGTATCCTTATTAAAGACATTAATTAAAGGATATTTTAATTAATGAACAAGACAAGTATCTCCGCTTATGGAAGGAATTTATGGTATTAAAGTCTATCCTAATTTAATTCAAGATGTCTCCAACGGCTACATTCTTCCAGTACTATATAAAGGATTTCATTTGAAGATTTCAGTGACACACTTTAATACATTCACGAAAATAGATTGAATCAACTTGTGCTTACTATTGTAACTTTCACTTAGTGATCCTTGCTTATCCAGAAGCATTCTAAGTTACTTCTTTATTATATTTTGTAATAGTCATTTTATTCCTTGAGTGACTAAGTTTAGTCAGAAGACTCAAGAGGACATTGACTATAGGTCTTTGTGTGTATTCTTATTGAATAGTGGATTAAGACCTCAGTAGAGGCGAAATCACCTTGGCGGGTGGACTGGACGTAGTTTGAGTTCAAACGAACCAGGATAAATTAAACGTGTCATTAGAAGTTAATTTTAATTGTTAAAGAAAACCCAATTCCAACCCCCCTTCCTTGTGTTTTGCGCTACTTCAATTGGTATCAGAGCGCTAGGTTCTGAGTAATACACTTAACCGTGTCAGTAAAAGATCCAGAAGTTAAACACATGGCAGAAACTGGAATTAACAACAATGACTATCAGAACGACAAGATCAATGCTAAACCTCCAATATTCAATGGTGATAATTTTGACTACTGGAAGGATGTTCTGGAGAGTTTCTTTCTAGCTCTAGATGGAGATCTCTGGGACATGGTGACAGATGGATACATTCATCCTGTTGGAGCAGATGGTAAGAAGATTGAAAGAAAAAATATGACAGCTCAACAGAAGAAGGAATTCAGAAATCATCACAAAGCTAGGACCATACTTCTAAGTGCCATCTCATACACTGAATATGAGAAGATCACAAACAGGGATTCAGCTAAACACATGTTTGATTCTCTGAGGATGACACATGAAGGCAACTCTCAAGTCAAGGAGACTAAAGCTCTAGCTCTCATCCAGAAGTATGAAGCTTTCAAAATGGAAGAAGATGAGACCATTGAAAAAATGTTCTCTAGGTTCCAAATCCTGGTAGCTGGACTAAAAGTTCTGGACAAAGGCTACTCAACAGCAGATCATGTGAAGAAAATCATCAGAAGTTTACCAAAAGCTTGGAGGCCCATGGTCACTGCTTTAAAGTTATCAAAAAATCTGAATGAAATTTCCTTAGAAGAACTGATCAGCTCCTTGAGAAGTCATGAGATTGAATTAGAAGAAGATGAACCCCAGAAGAAAGGTAAGTCTGTAGCTCTTAAATCTAACAAACATGTTTCTAAAGCTTTACAGGAAGAAGAAGAAGAAAGCTCTGGATGCTCATCAGAAGAAGATGAATTATCTCTCCTATCCAGAAGAGTTCAACAACTCTGGAAACATCGTCAGAAGAAGTTCAGAAATACCAGAAGAACAAACAATTATTCTGAATCAACATATGGTCATAAGAAACCCAGAAGCAAAGAAGTTGTATGCTACGAATGCAAAGAACCAGGACACTATAAAAGTGAATGTCCAAAACTTCAGAAAGAAAAACCCAAAAACAAATTCAGCAGAGAAAAGAAAAAGAGTCTCATGGCAACATGGGATGATTCTGAATCATCTGACGCAGAGTCAGATTCTGAAGATGAACAAGCTAATATTGCATTAATGGCAAACATACCAGAAGATGATCACTCATCAGAATCAGAGTTAGAATCAGATTCAGAAGAGGTATTTTCTAAATTTTCCAGATCTCAGTTAGAAGATAGTCTCTCAGAAATTCTTGAAAAATATCAGAAGCTTCAATTCAAATACAAAGACATTAAACAAAGTCTAGTATCTGAATTAGAAGAAGTTAGAAAACTAAAAACAGAAAACTCTGAGCTGAAAGAAAACCTCTTTGAATGTAAAAACTCTTTTGAGAAACTTAAAGCTCAGAAGAAATCTGAATTAGAAGATCTAATCAACTCTGATAATATCATTAAACAATATGATTATAGCTTTCAACAATTTCTTACTAAAAGCTTAGATAGAAGCAAGATTGCATCTATGATCTTTGGTGTTAGCAGAAATGAAAGAAGAGGCATAGGCTATGTGAAAAATAAAGAAACTCTGAAGCTAAAAAATATTGATGACATTATCATAAATACAAATACTCCTCTAAGCTCTCATTTCACCTATGGTCATAATCATGATCTTATATACACTAGTGAGTCATCTTGTTCTACAAGTTCTGATTTGAAACCTAAAATGAATCAGAAGTTTGTAAACACTAACGAACAAGGACCCAGAAGAATATGGGTACCCAAGGATAAAATTGTGTATGTTGCAGATGTCTTTAACAGCAAAACTGAAACACCAATCATGGTACCTGGACTCTGGATGCTCACGTCACATGACGGGAAGAAAGCATATATATTCCAAAGTCTTGAATTAAAAGATGGAGGCCACGTAGGTTTTGGAGGCAATCAAAAAGGAAGAATAATTGGCTCTGGAACTATTGGTAATGGAAATCTTCCCTCTATCTCTAATGTTCTACTTGTAGAAGGATTAATGCATAACTTATTATCCATAAGTCAATTAAGTGATAATGACTATGACATAATCTTTAATCAAAAGTTTTGTAAAGTTGTTAGTCAGAAAGATGGAACAATCCTCTTTAGTGGAAAGAGAAAGAACAACATTTATAAAATAAAGCTTTCAGAATTAAAAATTCAAAATGTAAAATGTCTAATGTCTGTGGAAACTGAGCAATGGGTCTGGCACAGAAGATTGGGACATGTTAATATGAGAAGATTATCTCAACTTAACAAACACAATCTAGTCAGAGGACTTCCAAATTTGAAGTTCAACTCAGAAGCTCTGTGTGAAGCATGTCAGAAAGGCAAATTTTCAAAAACTGGTTTTAAAGCTAAAAATGTTGTATCTTCCTCTAGACCATTAGAACTTCTGCACATTGACTTGTTTGGACCAGTGAAAACTGCTTCTGTCAGTGGCAAGAAGTATGGATTAGTGATCGTAGATGACTTCAGCAAATGGACATGGGTAAAGTTTCTTAGACACAAGGATGAGTCAATTGCTGTATTTTCTAATTTCTGCAAACAAGTTCAAAATGAAAAAGAATCTAAAATCATTAAAGTCAGAAGTGATCATGGTGGAGAATTTGAAAATAAACAATTAGAATCATTTTTTAATGAAAATGGCATCTCTCATGATTTTTCTTGTCCTAGAACTCCACAACAAAATGGGGTTGTAGAACGTAAAAATAGAACATTACAAGAGATGGCCAGAACCATGATAAATGAGACTAATATGGCTAAACATTTTTGGGCAGAAGCAGTAAATACAGCATGCTATATTCAGAATAGAATCTCTATAAGATCTATTCTTGAAAAGACTCCTTATGAATTGTGGAAGAACAGAAAGCCCAACATTTCATACTTTCATCCTTTTGGATGTATTTGTTTTTATCTTAAATACTCTTGATACTCTGAGTAAATTTGATTCTAAGGCACAAAAGTGTTATATGTTAGGATACTCTGAATGTTCTAAGGGATACAGAGTATACAATACAGAAACACGCATTGTGATAGAATCTATTCATGTCAGATTTGATGATAAGCTTGGTTCTGAAAAACCAAAGCAGAATGAATTTTCTGCAGATATAGAAGTAGAAATCTCTACAAACAGAACTTCTAAAGATCAATCATCTAAAGATCAAAACTATACAATTTCTCCAATAACATCTGAAGAACCCATCCAGAAGAAACTATCCAGAAGCAATATTAATCACCCAGAAGATAAAATCTTGGGAAAGAAAGATGAACCAATCAGAACAAGATCTTCATTCAAAAACTCTGAAGAGACCTTAATGGGACTTGTTTCTCTGATTGAACCAACTTCCGTAGAAGAAGCTCTCTCAGAAAATGATTGGATTCTGTCTATGCAAGAAGAACTAAATCAATTCACCAGAAATGATGTGTGGGATCTAGTTCCTAGGCCCAGAGGATTCAACATCATAGGCACCAAGTGGGTATTCAGAAATAAGCTAAATGAGCAAGGAGAAGTTGTCAGAAACAAAGCAAGACTGGTTGCACAAGGTTACAGTCAACAAGAAGGAATTGACTATACAGAAACCTATGCACCAGTCGCCAGGTTAGAATCAATCAGACTTCTAATATCATTTGCTGTAAATCATAATATTATTCTATATCAAATGGATGTCAAAAGTGCATTTTTAAATGGTTATATTGATGAATAAGTGTACGTACACCAACCCCCTGGTTTTGAAAATACAAAATTTCCAGAACATGTTTTCAAACTCAAAAAATCATTATATGGTTTAAAACAAGCTCCCAGAGCTTGGTATGAAAGACTAAGTAATTTTCTTCTGGAAAATAAGTTCATCAGAGGGAAAGTGGATACAACTCTCTTCAGTAAAAACATTAAAAATGATCTTCTGATATGTCAAATTTATGTAGATGATATAATTTTTGGTTCTACTAAAAGTGCCTTGGGAAAGGAATTTGCTAAATCTATGCAGGCAGAATTTGAAATGAGCATGATGGGAGAACTAAAGTTCTTTCCGGGAATTAAAATAAATCAAACATCAGAAGGAACATATATCCATCAAAGCAAATATGTAAAAGAACTTCTGAAGAAATTTGACTTATCAGAAAGCACTATATCTAAAACTTATATGCATCCTACTTGTATTTTGGAGAAAGAAGAGGTAAGTAAGAAAGTAGATCAGAAGCTCTACAGAGGTATGATTGGATCTCTTCTCTATCTAACTGCTTCTAGACCAGATATTCTATACAGTGTATGTTTATGTGCTAGATTCCAATCAGATCCTAGAGAAACTCACTTAACAACAGTTAAGAGAATCTTTAGATATCTGAAAGGTACTACTAATCTTGGTCTGTACTACAGAAGATCAGAAGAGTATAAACTTGTAGGATATTGTGATGCTGATTTTGCTGGAGACAGAACAGAAAGAAAAAGTACCTCTGGAAGTTGTCAATTTCTGGGAGACAATCTAATCTCTTGGTCTAGCAAAAGACAGTCAACCATAGCATTATCAACTGCAGAAGCTGAATACATTGCAGCAGCTGGATGCAGTACTCAGATGCTCTGGATGAAAAATCAGCTTGAGGACTTCAATATCTATGAGAGTAACATTCCCATCCTCTGTGACAATAATTCTGCTATTTGTCTCTCTAAAAATCCAATTTTACATTATAGAGCTAAACACATAGAAGTTAAACATCACTTCATTAGGGACTATACTCAGAAGGGAATTTTAATGTTAAAATTTATAGACACAAATCACCAATGGGCTGATATTTTTACAAAACCCCTTCCAGAAGATAGATTTAATTTCATACTAACTAACCTTAGCATGAAATTATGTCCAGAATGAAAATGCTTTAATTATATGTTTTTATCACCTAGAAGTTCTGATAATTATCCTCTATATGGTTATCTCGGAAGATGCTATGCTCTAACTGTTTCATTCTTAGAACTTCTGTTCAAAGGATTAACTTGCAGATCTTCAAATCAACATGTGTCAACAAGGCTCTAAGGATTTCCATCAGAATTAAAACAAGTGTCCAAATTCTAAAGAGTGACAGAACATGCTTTGGTAACTGTTCTCTACAGAAGGACAACTGTTGATATTCTGGGAATCTGATACGGCTAAACTTGACACCAAAAAGGCAAAAATCTCTTGGGTAACTGTTCCAGAATCTTTTACGCCTTACCCTATGTCAGCGCATTTAATGAATTTAATCATTATGTTTTTAAACTTAAATTTTCCCACTAATTTCTCAACTAATTAAATGCTTTATTTTTCTATATATGTATTGTGTCTCTCTCACTTTCATCTTTTACCCGTATTTCATTCTTACTGAATTTTTTTACCCTCACTCTTGCGTTTTCTCTACCCCTTTCAAAAACCCTAAACCTTCAAATATCATCATCAGAAATCAAATCTTTGTTGGAGACCTTAGTTACTAAGATGAACTCCTAATTTTTTTGCTTATCTTCTACCTTAGCTGTTCCTCTGTTTTATCTTCTGCTTCTGCATAACTCTTTAAACTTCTACTGGTTTTTGTTTTAATCATAATTTTAATATATTGGTTGTTATCTATCCTTTTCATGTTCTTTTCTTCTTTTTGATTATGACAAAAAGGGGGAGAAACGTAAATGATTCCGATCCATAGCAGTTTACCATAATTTGCCTCTTACATATAATTCTAATAAAACTATTTGAGTTGTTATCATAGAAAAGAAACAAGTCAAGTAATCAACTCAGGGGGAGCTAAGGATCATGGAACATTTGAAGAATTTTTTTCTAAATCAAAGGGAGTTCACTTAAATTTTATTAAACTCTATTCTCCTTATTTAAATGTTTTGTCATCATCAAAAAGGGGGAGATTGTTAGAACAATTATGGTTCTGAACCTCTAAGTGTTTTGATGATAACAAAGCTTTTTATAGAATAGAAGTTCTAATGAATATATTTATTCTTGTGTAGAAGACAAACTCATTTAAGTAAACTGTACGCGCTTAGAAGATTCATTTAGTCACATACAGAAGATACTCTCAAAGGAGAATCCAGCATTAAATAACATATTTATTGGCTGCGCATCTTATATTTATTATCTCTGATCTCCGCTTAGAAGATGTTGGTATCCTTATTAAAGACATTAATTAAAGGATATTTTAATTAATGAACAAGACAAGTATCTCCGCTTATGGAAGGAATTTATGGTATTAAAGTCTATCCTAATTTAATTCAAGATGTCTCCAACGGCTACATTCTTCCAGTACTATATAAAGGATTTCATTTGAAGATTTCAGTGACACACTTTAATACATTCACGAAAATAGATTGAATCAACTTGTGCTTACTATTGTAACTTTCACTTAGTGATCCTTGCTTATCCAGAAGCATTCTAAGTTACTTCTTTATTATATTTTGTAATAGTCATTTTATTCCTTGAGTGACTAAGTTTAGTCAGAAGACTCAAGAGGACATTGACTATAGGTCTTTGTGCGTATTCTTATTGAATAGTGGATTAAGACCTCAGTAGAGGCGAAATCACCTTGGCGGGTGGACTGGACGTAGTTTGAGTTCAAACGAACCAGGATAAATTAAACGTGTCATTAGAAGTTAATTTTAATTGTTAAAGAAAACCCAATTCCAACCCCCCTTCCTTGTGTTTTGCGCTCCTTCATACATTTGTAGCACTCCTAGGAACCATTTCCTTTTCCCGATAGAAAGGTTATCGTGTCAGCTTTTCAATAAAATAGTCTCCCCCATACCTTGAATTTAGAGCTTTTCATTCTTTTTCTCAAATGATATTATGATGATAGTTTTCTCCTCTTCCCCATTGTTACATTTTCTCTTTTTCTCGATTTCTCTCGTTTTTTATTTAAGTCTCTCTCTCTCTAATTCCCACTAACTAAATTATTTGTTTTCTTTTACTAATATTAAAATAAAATAAAAATACTAATAATAAGAAAAATAATAATAATAAATATTAATAAATAATAATAATAATAATAATAAAATTACCAATATCATTAAATAATCAATAATATTAATAAACACTTATTTTATTAAACAAATAAAATGTAAATAATATTAAAAATAATAATAAATAATATAAATAATAATACATTTTTTCGATCAAAAGAAATAATTTTATTCCAAAAAACGTTGAAGTGCAAAGGCCGATTCAATGATGAAGGCATCCAAAAGACTTACAAGACTCACAGACAAAGGGAAAATCAATAAATTCTACTACAAAACTTAGCCAATTTTCTATTACTATTCGCTCTAAGGAAAATGATATCGAGAATATCCTTTTCTTGGAGGCATTCCACCATCTTGTTCTAAAATATCATCGCGTTACGACCTGTCCAAATTTCGTATATAACTTCAGCTAAAGCAATTTTCAGGATTTTACTTCTGCACCCCTTGTCCCGCGTATGTGTTGCTCCCTGGATTTCCATCCTGGTACAAATGCGAAAGTGGCACGGAGAAGGTAGAGTCGTCAGCCAGACATTTTTATCCCGAAGGAACGAGAATTGTAATGCTGCACAAACCGGAAGAAGAAAGGAAAGGACAAGGTCATGCGAACCAAAGAACTGGGTTCAGGAGTCGGTTACGACCTGAGAAGGTTTTAGCACCCCAGATCTTCCTTCGTACCCGACAGGATCCGCGCTTGCAAAGAAAATGTTTCAAAGGGTAAATGAAAGAAGATGCTACAAAAACTGAGACTAGAACTGGATAGAAGAAAATAAAAGAATGGGAGAAAATTTAGGGAAAATAAAAGTGTGCTCGAATGGGCCCTACCCCACTGCCTACGTACCTCATCGAAAAATGAGGAATCAGAGTCGACGTAGTTCCCCTAACTAAGGAGGAAAATTTCTTATGTTTTAAAAGCTTGAACTGCATATGTCAATACTCAGGTGTTGCAGGCTCGTCTGGCACGAGTGCGTTACCGTCTTGCAAAGAGACAAGTAGGAGCAAGTTCTTACGTTGAGAGTGAGTGAGATGATAAAAGAATTCCCGAAGGAGAGACGATTATTCTTTGTTTAGTGTTTTTTAGAAGCTTTTCTGAGTTTGAATTTGACACAAGAAAGTGTATTCATGTCCTTTTCCATGGAATGTGGAACAAGCACACCCAAGTAAGGAGGAGATCCCCAAGACTTGGTTCCAAATATTAGGGCCTAAGCATACTAACTCATTGAATTTATTAAGTGTTTTTGTGATTTGAAATGAAGAAGTGTTTTATAAGTTTTCTTTGTGAAAGTGATCTCATGATTAGACTTGTGCATCATGCCGAACAAGTTTGCACTATCCCAAAATGGGATGAATACAAATTCCCCATGGAATAAGTCTATACACACGAGACTACCTCAACCATTATTAAGTGTTTTTTAGGTTTTTGTTTGAAGATGAGAAAGAGAGAGCACCAAAAGGATCTCAAAGGTAAAAGACTAAAGGTGGGACTAATAATCCTAAGAGATATCATGCATGGGAAGCCTAGGTTAGTGTGGTTTGAATTCTATCCTAATGAAAAAGAAGGAAAGAAAAGAAAAGAAAGAAGAAGAAAAGAAGAAGATGTTAGAAGACAACTTACTTCTCTAAAAAAGCTAAGTTGTTTCTAAGAGAGAAGTGATGAATTTAAACAAGCAAAGCACAATATACTGAGGCAGTCACAACTTGAAAGCATAAAAAGATAAAGGAAGGAGTTGTATTTGGGATACCTTCCCACACACACGAATTACCAAACCCCCTACAAAACAAAGGTTAGTGAACCACATAAGCATAAGGTGAAAGTAAGAATATTCAAACAATACACAAACTAAAGATGAAGGTCACAAACCATACCACAATCACAAAGTCAGAACCTAAACCCTAGAGGTGACCTATAATATCTACCAAGATGAACCTAATAGGATGACATAAATGTCTTCCTCAAACTATGTTAGAAAGAGAGGAGAAAGAAGCACACAAAGTTAATTAAGAAGCAAGGCATCAAACAAATATTAATGGTCATGAGAAAAATAGGAAATTAGGTCTCCAAAGTCACCGACCAGAAGCAAACAATGTGTCAAAATGGCTCTACAAAATTCACACTTAAACTCCACCAAATGGTCACACAAAATCACTTAAGAACAAATAGGGAAAATGCACAAAGTGCCTCATAAATCTATGGATTAAATGAGTTTAAAAATATGACAAAAATATTTTTAGGTTCTTTTTTGAGTCCTTAAAAAGATGCAAAAATAATGGTGTGGAAATGTTACTTGAGGTGGAAGAAATAAAATGGACAAGCTAGGGTGTTTATATGGAAAACAATTGAAAAATAAATCAAATGAAAATAAAAAATAAATAAAAAATCAATTAAATCATAAGACAAAAACACACAAAATATCTGAAATGTGTTGAGATGCTAAAATGATTTTTGTGAATTTTCTAATAAGTTTTGGTATTTTTTAGAAATTAAAATGAAAACTACAAAATAAAAGAAATAAAAGAAATAAAAGGGAAGGAAAATGAGAAGAGGGGTGCATATATAGAAACAATGCAGTTAAAGGAGGAGATTGGGCCTAAAGAAGGGGTGCGGATAGCAAAGAGTAAAGCCCAAACACCAAGAAAGGCTGAGGGAGCATAGTGTGGAGCTGCGGTCAACACAATTGACTTCACCAGGATAGTTGGATCAAAGACTTCTAAAGTAGTCTCATCAAACGGCTTATGAAGCGAAGGAGTGTGATGCTATGGAGCACCTGCACACATGTGATCGCAAAGGAAAGTTTTAACACCCCAAAGTTGATTTAAATTATGTTGATGTGTTTTTCTTATGAATTTTGATGTTTATGAGGTTATTTGATGTTTTGTGAAGTTTGGAGGTAGCTTAATATTTTAATAATAATTAGAATAATTAAGTATATGGGGTTTAGTTGATTATTTGAGATTAATTAAAATAAAATAAAAGTAATTAGAGGATAAGGGCATTATGGTCTTTTGGTGGAGAATTAGTGAGGGTTTTATGGGAAAGAATAAAAGAGGTCCTATGGGCAAGAGTGACAAAAGAGGGAAAAGTTGGAGAGTACGATCATTTGGAACGATCGCACTTTGGGAAAAGAGTTCTGGAGAAGAGGAGAAGCTAGGGCTTGAAGGATTGAAAGATTTACGAAGAGTTATCGAAAAGCTTACGGAAATTAAGGTATGGGGAGTATTTTCCTTTCGATATTATAATGTGGGAATGGAATTGGGGGTTTTGTGATGTAGTTTAGGGAATAGGGTTTTGATTGATGATTTTGTGTTTTTGATGATGATTTCATGATGATTTTGATAAATACAATGATGTACATGATATAGATGATGTTATTATAATGGATGTTGATGTTAATGAGGTTTTCTGAGGTAATGCTGTTAAATTATGGGTTTTGGAGGGGTTTTATCGCAGAAGGAGAAGGCTCGAAATTGTAGAAAAATTCTACATAATCGTGAGGCTCGCTTAGCAAGAAGAGTTAGTGAGTTGGGTGCTTAGCGAGCATAATGCATCGCTTAGTGAGCCCTGAGAAACTTCAAAAAACGCTTTTATTTTGAAAACTATTTTGAGGTGATATGTTCTAGTATGCTATGATGTTGTAGAGTTGTCTTATAATATGTTTTAAGAGGCCGTACGAGTAGAGTTAGTAGTTAAGTGATGTATGATGAATTATTTGATTTTCTTCGAGTTATGATGTATGATTCCATGATGTAGAGATTTGATGTACGATGAGTGAGTTGTATGATGTTCCTTAAGTATGTACATGATGTTATGAATGAGTATGAGGAATGATTGCTTAATAATGAATGCAGATGCAATGTTATGATGTTTTAAGGATGATGTATTTATATTGTGTTTTGAATTCATGGAATTGAGTTTATGAGGGGACTTCGGTCCATTAGTAGCTCCAATCCCATTGTGTGGATTGAAGTGATATGATGTTTATGATGTGCTCCCTTAGGGGAGGGTTGATGGCCCAGTGTCCATCACATGAGGATGTTTCGGTACTGTAAACACCCCAAATTTTCCCTCACTTTTTCTCACACCATGGCTTGTGATATTTTCATATTGCATTGCATAATCATATCATCTCACATTGCATATTTGTTTCATCTGCATAGTTCCTTTTCATCTGCATCTAGGGTTTGTGATCTGAGCAATCCAAGAAGTGATATGAGCCATACCAAGGGTCTTAAAGCTTGCCAAGAGGGTCCATGTGTGTGGCATGATCATAATAGGCTCCCCAAAGTTCATGAAAGTCAAGAGACCACAAAGAATGGCAAAGGCATAAAGGCAGAGCTAGGGTTTTCCTACACAAATGACCAAAATTAGGGTTTTGGTTTCAGAGGCCTTAACCCTAAATATTTTGGTCATTCTTGTTTCTAATGGTCTTAATATGTTATAAGGATCATGTGTACCAAATTTTATGAAGAAATTCATTGTGGAAGTCATCTAATCATTGGGTAACTTCTTAAGCAAGTAAAGTCAAAATCAGGGCATCTGAGGCCCCCAACAAGGGTACCAAAGGATCATTTTCATCAAATTGTGGTTCTATGATCTTTATTTGATCTTAGAAGTGTTTGGAAGTTCACAAAGTTGAATAATTTTGAGCCAAATGCAAACTTTCTATTTTTGGAAATGACTTGTAATGGAAACTTTCCATTTTGGGAAAGATTTTCAACCTCCTCTTTCATGACCAAAAATGCATCAAATGAAAAATTCTTGGGCATGAAAGTTGTAGATTATGTCTTCCCATTTTCAAAAAGTACTAGAACATGTCTTGATTCATCCTAGAACTCAAGATATGGCCTTTCAAAGTTGGCAAAAATCCTATAATTTTCAAGTTCATGCCAAATAGGATTTTTTGCAAATTCAAGTTTCAAGCCATTTCATGACCTCTAATTGATTGCTAGGCATCATACAAACATAGTGCAATGCATTTGAACCAAAATAGTGCCTTGGATTTCAAGATTCATCAAGACATTTTCATAAAATTCTCAAAGAGGGAAAGTTGCAAAACCTCTTGGAACCTTCCATCCACTTGTGCCAGCTGCATAACTTTGATCCTAAGGCTATCCACAAATCATGCTGAGGCCAAGACACCCCAAAATCCAACTTTGCCATGGCCCATGCTTGAGGTACAAAGTTGTTGACTTTTTTGCAACTTGCCCATACCAATCACAATAGGCCACTACCAACTTTCTGACCAATCAAGACATTACATACAAACATTATGGAGCTCATTACACAAGAGAAGCAAGGCTGAAACCTCCAAGAACTCAGCATTCATAAAATTTGCCAAAAAGCTTCCCTTCTTCGATTCTCAAAAACTAGCCATCAAACCTCAAAACAAACTTCACCAATCATCTTCAAATGGTCCATAGAACACAAAGCAACCCTTGAATTGGCCTGAAAGCACACAAAACCAAAACACGATTTCTGGTGCAGCAGAACTGAATCATCAAAATCAGCCATCACAAACTTGTTTAGCATTCCATAAGCCTAAGGGGATCAAGTATAGTGATTTTGCATCAAGGAAAGGTCCAGAAAGCCCAGAATCAGAAAGCTCCATCTCAGGTATACCTCAAGAACATTTTTTCCAGAATCCTTGTTTTAAGTTCCTAAATGATTCTAAATGTTCCCCTGAGCATGCTAATGTTATTTGTTTTGAAAATGGTTGAGAAATGGCCATGTATGCTTGCTCTGAAATTTTGCCCGTAAAATTTGTTCGCTTCGATTCTCGTTATTGATGCAATATAAATGAATTTCATGCCTGGATTCTTGTTTATTGTTGTCTATTGATCATTTCTGGAGAGTTTGAGGCATTGATTTGAAGTTTTGAGAGAGTTCAGGGAAGGGGGTCACCGGAGAAGATGACCGGAACACTGTTCCGGTCACCTGAGGGTAATTAGGGTTTAATTAGGGTTTAGTTTTAGTTTAAATCTCACCCTTAGGATCTTGCTTCCCGCGCGTGATTGGAGGGCCCATATGCTCCATTAAATCCCTAATCTCTTTAATTAGTTTAATTAATTAGGATTAATTTAAATTTGCCAGATTGAATCTCATCCACACAAACACGCGCGCAGTCAATGTGCACCCCCCAAGTTTGAATCCTGGCCCTTAGATGTGCATACCTTTCATTTAATTCATTTTATTTTCATTTTTATTGCATTTTCTTTCTCATTTTATTTAAAATAGTTAAAAACATAAAAAAAATGATCTTTTTCATTTCTGATCCAAATATTTTTCTTAACCCAAAAATGATTTTTATTTTATTTTTTTCCATTTAAAAAGTATTTTTAAAATATATAAATGTTATTTTTAATTAATTAATGGATTTTAATTAATTAAAAATGCATTTAGGTTTCTAAAAATCACCAAAAAATTCATGAACCATTCCAATACATTTAGAAACATTTTAAAACTCATCATAAAAATTTATTTTTAGGTTTGATCATAATTTCACAATTTTCTTTGAATTAGGGTTCTTAAAAATCACATTTTTTAACCCTAACTTGAAAATTCATTTCTGCCTAACCATGATGAGTTTGAACTTGATTCTTTTTGCATTGTTTCACATATTGCATATAGTTTCTAGGTTATTTTTCTCATGAATTTATCTTGCATTTTCAATTTGATTTGCATTTTCCCTTAAGAATCACCCAAAAACCCTAGCAAACTTAGAAAATTCATTACTCTCACTAGGTTAAGCTTCTGACCTTCTCCTTTGGGGTTTGATCTTGTATAGGTTTAGGGTTTGATTGAGCTTGATTTCAATATTTTATCATGTGATTGCTTATGTTTTGGTCATTTGCATCTCATACATTCACAAAACCCTAATTTCTCATGTTAATTTGCATTCATCTTTGCATATCATCATCATATGAACTTGCCATGACATTTCAAGCATTTGTATGACATCTTAGACATATTAAGACATGCTTTAACATTGCTTGATCATTTATTCATTCATTTGCTATGTTTTGCATCCATTACATTTCATGAACATTCATGTGTTTTCATGCTTCTAAACATGCTCCCATGGCATCTCATCTTTGTATGATCATTCATATGCATCTTGTATGAATTTGCATCATCTTATTTCCTTTTACATTGCATTTTTACTTCTGACTTTGGTCTTCACATCTCATTTCATTTCATTTCCTTTTACTTTATGTCTTATGCATTCATACTAACATTTTCAGGAACTTTTCGTAAGTTATTTGGGAGGTGGATTTGCCTTCACTTCCCATCTCTTCTCATCATTCATATACATATTTACTTGTCTTTGAAGTGAATTTGTTTCACTTGTGTTCCTTTCTTCTTACTTTCTTTCTTTTAAGTTACTTATCTTCTTCAGGAAGTAAGTAACTTATACTTTTTCTTCCTTCTCTTCTCATCTGCTTCTTCCATTGGTGGCCTTGAAGATATTTCCTCTTAAGCCTTACAAACCATAGGATATCCAAGCATGATAACTTTTAGGGTTGTATAGTCCCCCTTAGTCTTTTACCTTTGAGTCTCCTTGAGTCTCTCTTCTCATCTCAATAATCAGAGACTAAACTCTTAAAGCTTTAGGACTTTGAATTAGGGTTATGCCTGCATCCTTCTCTTAGGATGGAGTGTATAACTTTAATCCTAAGTGTTAAACCTTTAATTTTTTTACACCTCTTAATCAAATCACACTAATAATCACCAAGACTTTATCTTGTAACTTGGGCCTTACATTAGGGTTCTATCTCTTCCTTATGGTTAAGAGGGATTAACCCTAGTGTTTAATGGACAAGTCCCCCTCAAGTTGTCTTACAAACTTAAAATCCACTTCTTAATCTCATCCCTTAATTAAAATCCACTTAATAAAGGTTTGTTATATAATGAATTTAATCCCTAACCATGGATTAAGTTGAGGTCTCTTCCTCAGCTTAAGTGTTCTAATCTATTATCCTTCTATTAGGATGGTGTAATGAGTTCACTAATTTGTGATTAGAGATTAAACTCATTACTTTACACTAAACAAAAACCCAAAAATATCTAATTAATCACAAGTAGGTTAATGATATTAATCCTACATCATCATGGTAATTAAGTTGAGGGGTTTATCTCACACTTAAGTAGACTCATTATCCCTAATCAGGGAGGATATAATGAGTTTACAAGCCCTTGATTTAGGCTTAAGCTCATTAACTTATGCAAAATACCAAAAAAAATAAAAAACTAAAAACAAAAAAAACAAACAATAATCGTCTCCTCCGAGATTCTTTTCTCATCACACTTGTTGCGGTGAGAATCGGATATCAAGCTATTGATTAAGCTTGAATCACAAAACTTTTATGTTCACCACCGACTTTAATTTAATCCAAAGGGAAAAGGGAAAAAGATCGTAAAAACCCTAAATGAGGAGAAACTAGGTTCGGGGGTTGATTATACCTAGGGAAGGTGTTAGCATCCTAAGCATCCACATTATCCTACGGGAACCTCTTGTTAATATTTATGTTATTGTTATTTATTGCTTGCTAAAATTATGGGAACCTAAGGTTTTATTTCTAATGGTGCTCGCACAATATCGCATCGATGCCTACGTATCGGGTATAGAATCAGAGCACTCGTAGTTCTCCTAAGGATTAACGAACACTTGGTTACGCTCAAGGTTCGCGGGGGAAGGTAAGTGTTATGGCAAACACTCACGTGACTTTAGCAAAGTCACGAAAAGTTGTAAAAGAAAAAGTCCTAATGGTTAAGGTTGAAAAGGAACTAGGGATGGCTAAACTTCCTATGACATTGAGTCAACTGCAGGAGTTCTTTCCCTCTTGGATTGAAATGCGAAAAAATAAAGTAAATAAATGAGGGTGCAAGCTCCTAAGTCTAAGGCATAGGTTGCTACTTGCAAAAATGAACTGAATGAAGTAAATGGAAATACAAGATAAAAGGCTTAGTAATCGGGCTATGACTCGATATATGGATCGAGAATGCGGGGGTGGAAGACAAGCGTGGTGCGTCAATTTACTTAAGTTGGAAAGTTGTGAAGTGTAAAGATTGTGCAGACGGCGATCGTAAAACGACCGACTTACGTGTGTGAGTGAAGTGTATATGAACTCAACTTGGCGTTGGACCATGGATTTATTATCTTTGAAAATTAATGTGCGCTTTCAATTTTATTTTAACAGGTATATGGTCATGATGCGAAATACAATAAATATAAACATAGTGTGCATACAACCGAAATGATAGCAAAATTAAACACACACTCACACCAAAGAGAAAATAAACTCAAGCTCAAACCTCTCACCCTAAATGATCTAAAACTAACTACTTAGAGGAAATATAGACAAGACATTATTTTTAGGATTTTTTAGAATTAAATTAAAATAAATTGAGTTAAAAAATTAAAATAAAATATAAAACCTAATTAGATAAGCTAAAATTAAATTAAGGATTCACAAAATTAATTATAAAGATTAAGAAAGATATTTTTGATTTTTTAGAGATATTTAAAACATAGTAACAAATGGAGATTAATAATTAAAAAAAAAACCTATATATAAAATAAAGCCAACACTTAAATAAAAATGTTTAACAAAAATAAAAGATAAATATTTTTTTTTAGATTTTTTTCATATTATCACTATACTAATTACTCCAAAAAAAAAATTAGAATTTTTTATAAAGCTTAAAAACAAAACTAGAGTTTTAAATGGAGTGAAAGAAACTAACTAGGAATTTTAATTATTATTAAATTTAAAATTAAAATAAAATAAACTAAGAATATTTTTTTTTAGAGATTTTTCTAACATATATTATTATATTAACTTTTTTTATGAATTTTTATGTGTTAAACTAACCTACTGACTTAAAACAAGATAAAAAAAAGAAACTTTGTAATTTAAAGAAAAACTAACTAAAGACTATTTAAGAGGGAGAAAGAAAGATGACCTATCGCAAAAACCTATTAACTTAAAAAACTATTAACTAAGCAATAAATAATTTATTCTAATCTTTTTGATTTTTTTATAGTAAAATAAAATAAATACAACTTTTTTTATAATTGTAATAATACTAATATCTACAAACTTAAATGAGAGTAAATGCATTAACTTTATTTTGATTTTTTTTATAACATAATCTAAACAATAATGAAAAAAGAACATAATCTTATATATAATTATAAAAATATCTATAAAAAAATGATGATAAGTGCCTTAATTTTTTGCTTTTTTTTTACTTACATAGAAAGATAAACTATTTTAAATCTCCTTAGATATAGAAACTAAATATTTTTTTTGATTTTTTTAGATATTAAGAAAATAAACATTTTTTTTGGATTTTTAAAGAAAGATAAATGGAAATTAATACTAAATCCCTAAGTTTGACATTAAATCTAAAATAAACATAATTAAAATAAAATAAGAAAGAATATTTTTGATTTTTTTATATATTAAATGAATGTAACAAATGCAGATTAATAAATAAATAAAATTAAATAAAGGTAATTCTTCAATAAAACAAAATCAAATTAAAAGAAACTATTTTTTCGAATTTTTCCTTAATGTTAGAAACATATTTTTTTGAATTTTAAAATTAACACTAATGATTAAGACCCATACTAAAAAAATGTTAAAGAAAGTATACAATAAGCATCTATAGATTTTTACTGTAAAACTTATACTAAAAAAAAATTGGATTCCTAATATTATTTCCGTATATATATTTTGAGATTTTTTTTAGATTAAAACTAAACACACCTTTTTTATTTCTTGTTATTACTATATTTTTTAGATTTTTTTTTTAAAAAAAAAAATAGTACTCACATATCTTTTGAATTTCTAGAGCTATCAAATAAATAAACACCTATTTTTGAATTTTGATATTACTATGTATTCTATATATTTTTGGATCTTTTTAGATATAGAAAATAAACATATTTTTGATTTTTTATTATATTAAAAGTGATCAATTGAAACTAATTAAATAAGCCTAAAAAAGTAATGTTAAATCTTAAATAATATTTTTTTAATAAAAATCAAAGAAGACAATTTTTTTATATTTTTTTATAAAATAAAACTATACTAACCGTTCTAATTTTTTATTTCTATAACTCTATTAAATCAAAATTATATTAAAAAATGAAAAATAAAACAATAAATAAAAAAAAAACTTGTAAATGACAACTAACATTACTCTTCCCAAATTATCTCACCAAAGACTTTTTCAAAATCTCTATTAAAAAGAAATTAATATATTACCATAAATGAAAATAAATAATTAAAACAAAAACAAATATATTTCCTTCTACTCCTTGTACGCTCCTTCTTCCTTCTCTCAACTACCGAACCCTTCTCTCCCTCTTTCTATCACGGTTCCGCTCTCCATCTCTCTCAGAATCGAATTTCTCATAAGCATTCAACTCAAATTACTCTCTCTGTTAATTTCCTCTCAAGATTTCTCTCTGAATTGCTCTCTTGCTCACTCTCTCAATTTTTTTTTATTTACAAAATCTCTCTCTGAAATCGCGAGCATTCCCTCATTATACTCCCTATGTTGGTTCAGATTCTTTTGTGAAGACCAAAATCATAACAAACTTTCAAGTTTAAGCATGATAACAACAAATTAACAATGATTGGATGTAAAGAGATCAAATTCAAGATAAATCGGGTTACCTACGACGAGGAGTTTTTCGCCGGGAATGGCTGAGGTAAAGTATTTGAATCTCTTCTTTTCACAGCGTCTCTTCTCTCAATTGCTCAATCTCACTCTGCTTCTTCAATCAGTTTCTCTCCATTCTCAGCTCTCTCGGTCTCTTATGTATCTCACTGCAACTCTGTTTCGTGCGGTCTTGCTTGTCATTATTGTACGTGTGTTGTTGAGGCGAAAGGGCGGCGGCGGCGGCGACGTAGAGAGTTGGACGGTGGAAAATCATTCCGGGAAGAGGTGAATGGTTGAGTTGTGTTTTTGTGGTTCGGTTTCGACCAACAAAGTGGTTATTTATTTTCTGTTTGATGGAGGTATGGTTGTGTTTATTGTGAGAAAAAAATGAATATAGAGGGAAGGAACAAAGGATTTTAAGTGGTGGAGAGAGTGACAGTCATTTGAAAAAAAGAAGATTCCTCTAAGTTAATGAAGATGGTGAGATGAATTTAGAGAGTTTCTTTTGTTTCATAATTGTCTTCCCTCTTCATTTGGTTTTCTCTTGCCTTCTTATTGTGAGTTTTCTTCACAAAAAAGAAATTGTACATTTGTCCTCTTCCTTGCTTACTGGTCAGTGTTTGTTTAAATTGGTGCAAGTCTTGGACTGTTATTGGAGTGGTGCAGGTTACCGTTGTAGCAACAAACTTGGTTTGTAGGCATGTAACAGTTGGATGGGCAATTGGCTTGATGTGTATTGTTGTTGTCGTAGTTGGTTTAGTATGAAGTGTGGTTAAAGCTTGGGTTATGTTTCTTGTGGAGATTTGAAGTGTGGGTATCGTGTAGCAAGATTTAAAATAAGAAATAGATTTTTTGAAATGTTTAAAAGAAACAAATAAAAAAAAGATATAGTTAATTAAATAAAAAAACTAATTAAATCAACTAATTAAAAAAAACTAATAAAAAAATATAAACTAATTAAAAACAACTAATCAAAATTAATCTAATTAAAATAAATCTAATTAAAACTAAACTAATTAAAATTGAACTAAATAAAATATCAACTAAATAAACTAATATCAAAATTAAACTAAAAACTAAATATAAATAATCTAATATAATTATTTAACTAGAAATCAAAGTAAAAATAATAAATTATAAAATGAGATAAAAGTTCTATTTTTAAATTGAAACAAAATCTAAGATAAAAACAAAATTATATTAAGACGGAGAAAGAAAAAAAATATGGAAAAAAAATGCATCATTATGAAGATTAATAAACCATTTGACTCAAAATCCAAAGGTGATTGACTTTATGTCTGACTTTTGATAATGCGACGAAATGCGTCAAATGAAAACGATCCAGGGTCAAAATTGGGGTATGACAACACTCATTCACAAAAGAGAACTCGCTTCTTCCGTCTAATGCAAGACAGTTAGCACTCGAGCCAGACGAGTCATACACTTGAGCATAGACAAGTAAGCAGTTCACAGTCAATTTATTTTTCAGTCTCTTTGAGTCGAACTACGGTGTTCTGACTTCCTCATTGCACGCGAGGATACGTAGGCATAACTTAATAGTTATCGAACAAAAGTATCTGTGTGTTCCCCCTCTTTCAGCATTCTTTTCTAAGCCTCAGTTCCTGAGCAATTCACACCTTTTGCACTGACACTTGTACATTCATTTGGGTGCTAATACCTTCCCAGGTCGTAACCAACCCCTTTTCTCAATTTCTCTGGTTTGCAACCGTCTTATCCATCTCTTTCTAGGTTTATGCAGCATTACCTTTCCTTCGGGATAAAAATGCCTAGTTGGCGACTCTATTCAACCTCACCTCATTTTCTCTTTCGCCGACCGTTCGCGTCTGCACCGGGATGTAAATCTTTGGGAGCGACAGCTTGGCGACTCTACTGGGGACCCTATTCTTGCAACCAGGGCTTCTGGTTATTTTGTGGGTTTCTCCTAGCGCTTGTTTGATTTGTGTTTATGGGGGTGTTATGTGCTATGTATGTGCTTTCTGTTTATTGCTTTCTGTACAACTTTATTTATTGCTTCATTTACTGTGTTTATGCATTTCATATTATTGTCATCATATCATGTGTTGGATCTGTTGTTTACTTTGATGGGAGGGATACTCAGTGAGTAAGGTTCCATACCAGGAGCCTGAGTGACACATAGGATTTGAGTGGCTTCATATTCTTTCCCATTCCATTTCGGTCTAATGCGGGAATATGAAACACGGTTCAGACATGGGTTTCTTCTTGAGAACTCTGTGCTACAGATTTCTTGTAGTACTAGGGCTATCTGGGAAACCTGCTAAGTCTGGATGACCTTTCTAGAACAATACCTGTGAGGGGGCTGGGATGTTTACAGGTTTGCAGGAACCCTTGACCTCATCATACCCTGTTACTAATATTGTTAAGGTTACACTATTTTGGACTGATCTTATGAAACCCTGTACTTGTGACTCTTTATTTGAGTCCCCCGCCTGGTTACTGGTCCTCTAAGCCTTCATCTGGATTTCTGAATACACATGGACCCTATCAAAACAGATAACAGATCCAACACTTGATCACAAACCCTTGCATATCATTCTGCATATATCATTTTGCATCATTTTAACATTTGTCTATTTGTTTTACAGGGTATCCACATCATCTTTGGTTTGGTTTTGATTGTTCTTCTGCTCAGACATCTTCATCAGATATATTCATCAGACATCTTCATCAGAGTTTCTCTTCAGCACCTTCATCAATTGTCTCCATCAGTATTTCTCCTTAGTTATCTTCATCAGCATCCATTATCAGTATGGACCCATCCAGGAAGAGCAACATCACTTATCATTTCTTTGAGCCTTCCCTAGCAGGCATCAGGAAAATTCAGACACTCATCACTCCTGATCATGTCCCTTTATTCAGGGGACATTATGGTAGTATTATGGACATGATCATGGACTTGGATGCATCACAGAGGAGCATGATTCATACTTGACTTCAGTTCTATGACCCTCCTCTCAGATGCTTCACTTTCCCAGACTTTCAGTTGGGTCCTTTGTTAGAAGAATTCTCCATGTTGTTGGGTGTCTCCATCAGGAGAGGGATTCCTTTCAACCCCGAGATGACTGCTCCTAGGAATGAAGACATAGCTAAGGCCCTACACTTGGAAGCCACCGTCATTGATCAGCATATGACTACTAAGGTTGGAATCCCAGGCCTCCATTTGGACTTCTTGATTACTCAGGCCACCACTCATGCTGCAGCAGGGAAATGGGACATTGTTTGTGCTCTCTTGGCCCTTAGCATATATGGTATCATCTTGTTTGCAGACGAGCCTAAGTTTGTAAGCAAGAGTGCTATCTATCTCTTCTTGCTGAAGAATTCGGTTCCTACCTTGCTCGGGGATTTCTATTAATCAGTGCATCAGAGAAATGAGAAACAGAGGGGAAGATTAGTCAGATGTTGTGCACCTCTCTTCTACTGTTGGTTATTGAGACACTTGCCAAAGACAAAAGCTTTCTTGAATCCTCATCAGTCAAGAAATTGGGCTAAGAGAATGATTGCTCTCACTTCAAAAGACATCAGGTGGTGCACTCAGAGCACCAAGGGCAGAGATATAATCACAAGTTGTGGGTAGTATCCCGATGTACCTCTTATTGGAGTGAAGGGTTGCATCAACTACAATCCTTTGCTGTTCAAAAGGAAACTAGGGTATGCCTTGGTACATCCACCGAGAGATCAGGACTTATCAGAAACCCTTTACTGTGACATTCAGAATAATCATGCTATCGTCCGACAAGCAGCCTGGGCTTGGGATATCATTCAGACAAAAGGGACTGCCATTCTTGGCAAGTGCAACAACATAGCTTCAGCTTAGTACATTGATTGGTCTCGCATTAGAGGACATATCACCAGCATGCCATTCACCCTAGAGGATGTGCCTGGACCATCAGCAGTAGAGACTATAGCTATAGTCAGTTTAGAAGAATTTGAGAAGTTGATAGAAAGGAATACCCAACTATCTAAAGCTCTGAAGAAGACCCTCTAGGAGAGGAATGATAGTCGTCTGGACAATGAGAGGTTAGAGAAGCTCCGAATCAAGCATATGACCAAGATTGAGAAGACATATGATTACATCAGAAGAGCCCGAGTAGGGGAGTTGGTATTGAAGAATGCTTGCAAAGAAGCTAAGATTCAGAAAGCCAGAGTTGAGCACTACTTGGAAGAAAGTCAGGCTAGATGGATCAGAATTACTGAGGCTCGTTCACAGGAAGATCAGAAGACACAGACTAGGATAGAGCAGCTAGAAGCTAATGAGAATAATAGTCAGGAAGCCTTGTTAGCAGCACAGAAGGAAATCTCCGAGTCTAAACTCCGGGCGGGGTTGAAGAGATCAAAAGACCAAGACAAGTATAAGAAATTGAAGAGTGTCATTGCTACCAGGAACCTTCTTATCAGGACCATCACAAAGCATCCAGTTGGGCTAGTGACTGATGCTCTCCTGAAGGAAGTCAAAGAGGATGACTTTGGGCTGGATGTTTGATTTCTTTGTTCTTGTACTTCATTTTGTTTGTACTTTTGTTGATTTTGTTGTATTTGGACCCATCATGGGAACTTGTTGTAATCATAAACTATGTATCTTTGCATTTGTGATATATGGTTTGTGTGTTATCCTTTGGGCTTCATTTCTCTTCAACATCATCATTCATCGAGGTCTGGAAGGTCAAAACCAAAAAACCAAATCGGATACCCTTGGAAGACAAATAAACATACTGCATTGCATACTAACCTCATTCTTTGTTTTGTAGGTATTTTTGTTGTTGTTTTCTCACTTTTTTGTGGTTTCAGGAAACATTGCTCGTAGGAGGGTTTTCCCCATCAATAGATTTCACCGGTATCCTACAAGAAACAACCTTCCGAGCTTACAGATGGACCAAGTTCAGCAAGATTTTACTGACGTAAGAACCCAGATGGCTAATGAAAGAACTGAAATGAGGGCTCAGATGAACCAATTCATGGCAGTAATGACTGGGTTGGCCCAAAGCCAAGAAAGATTAAGAGAGTTGGTCGAGCGGCAAACTCCTGAAGAAAATCATCCGGGTACAGGAGGTACCAGCAAAAATGATCACGTACAGCCACGTACCGACCCCCCAGAGTTTGGACCTCATCTCAACCCTGAAGTTAATGCTATAAGGAATACCCAAGGTAACACTGGAGGGCGTGCCTTGCAAGAGGACCCTTAAGAGGAACAGTTCACTGTAGTTGGTGCAGGAGATAAAGTCTATAATCATCGTCTGGACGAAATAGCAGAAAAGCTAAGATCTCTGGAGTCCTAAAACTCCTTAGGATTTGATGTTATGGACATGGGACTAGTTGAGGGAGTCAAAATTCCTCACAAATTAATACCTCCATGCTTTGAAAGGTATAACGGTACCTCATATCCTCGTACCCATCTTCAATCCTTTCTGGGAAGATTGAAGGCTTACACTATGGATGAGAAGCTATGAATGTTTTATTTTGAAGATAGCTTGACCGGGGCATCCTATGAGTGGTACTCTCATCTGACCAGAGCAACAGTCAGAAATTGGAAGGATTTGGCCGAGGCTTTCATACGCCAATATCAATACAATTTAGACATGGCTCCCAACAGAACTCTCCTAATGGGTATGTCACAATCCTCAAGAGAAAGCTTCCGAGAGTATGCCCAGAGATGGAGACAGTTAGTTACTGCTGTTCAACCTCCAATGTCGGAAAGAGAAATGGCCGATATGTTCATGAACACCCTACAGGGGACATACATTGATAGGCTGGCTGCTTTCTCTTCCACTAGCTTTGCTGACGTGGTCATAGCAGGAGAGAGAATTGAAAGTTTGTTAAAGATGGGCAAGATTTCTGATAATGGCGCCTGCTCTAGCAGCACAAGGAAACCTTTTGCAGGGCCTCACAAGTCGGGTGAAACCAATTCAATACACATAGGCAGAGGTAGGCCCCAGTACATGCCGAGATCAATAGCCGCCGTCATTATTCCCACTCCATCACCTCAACAACAATACACTCCACAACCACAACATTTCCCTCAGCAACAACATTTTCCTCAACAAAGGTCTTACAACAACAAAAACAACCAACAACAACATCCTTTCCAGCAAAGGCCATCTCAAATCAACAGGGTAATCAATCCTATCCCGATGCCCTATGCCACTTTACTACCACAACTTTTGAAACTCAATCTTGTTGAATTGAGGACTCTGGCTCCACCAGATCCTCAGAACCTTCCAAGGAATTACGACGTCAACGCCAGATGTGCCTTCCATTCCAATGCCCCTAGCCATACAACGGAAAAGTGCAGAGCCTTGCACATGAAGGTCCAAGATTTAGTGGATTCCAAGGCTTTAAATTTTGAACCTCCTCCTAATGTCACAAAGAATCCTATGCCTACCCATGGTGGGCCCAGGATAAATTCAATTGAGGAGGATCAACCAGTAAACCTAATTGAAGATAATGCAAGTATTCAAACACCTATGGCCGAGGTTAAAGCTCAGATTTTAAAATGCCAGGTGTTCCCAGGATGTGAGGCCTGCTGTGAATCTTGCAAAATTTCCACCAATGGTTGTGCAAGTTTAAAAAGTGGCATCAATGGCCTTATCAGAGAAGGTATCTTGCAGATAACATCAACGGTTTCAGCTTCTACAACATCAACAATTCCTCCTACAGCACCAACAAGCACCCCTCTTATAACTTCAAAAACAATTGTTCCGACAAACTCTTATACAAAGTCAACAATCATCTCTTCTACTAATTCAACAAACATTAGTTCAACCGCATCCGCCTCTACAACTACAACAACCATTAATAATGACATCTCCATAATCACCATATACTACGACCCGACAATGGTCCCCGATTCCAACAATTTTCAGCAACAATCTCAACAACAACCCAGCTTCAGTCTTTCACCACCACCATCAGTCAGAAATCATGTTACCATATATTACGATCCACAGACAATAACAGTTCCTACTTCCTCCGCAGTTAGTCCAGTCACCATCACGATACCTTGACTCATTCTGTATGAAAAAGATAATGTTGTGCCATGGCACTATGGTTCAGATCTCTACTGCAACGGGAGGAGAGTCACTCTTTATTCTTCAGCTTATACACCACAGATCGATAATGTCGGGGGAGGCGGAGGCTTCACTCGAAACGGACGTCTCTTTGCGTCACAAGTTCCGAGAGTTAATGATGAGGCAGAGGCTGCTGCCAAGGCTAAAGGAAAAAATGTGGTGCCTGAAGAACCAGTTACAAAAGAAGCTTATAAGACGTCCTTTGATCAGGATGTGGATGAATTTATGAGGATAATCAAGAGAAGCGATTATAAGGTTGTGGATCAGCTCCACCAGACTCCTTCCAAGATCTCCATTCTATCATTGCTATTGTGTTCTGAAGCTCATCGGGATGCATTACTTAATGTCCTGCACGCAACCTACGTGCCTGAGGAGATTATGGTGAATCATCTAGAGACGGTAGTTTCTAATGTTAATACTAGTCATGGACTAGGCTTCACCAACGCTGATTTGACTACAAAGGGTCGTCATCATAATAAAGCTTTGCACATCACTCTAGAGTGTAAAGGGGCTGTGCTTTCACATGTTCTAGTTGACACTGGGTCCTCACTCAATGTCTTACCAAAGAAAGCCCTTGTTAAGCTTGAATATGATGGTATAGCTCTCCGACCAAGCAATCTGGTGGTTAGAGCTTTTGATAGTTCCAAGAGGCCTGTTCTTGGAGAAGTGGAGCTGCCTGTGATAATTGGCCCGCAGGTCTTTCAAACTACTTTCTACGTGATAGACATTCAGCCGGCCTACAACTGTTTGTTGGGTCGACCTTGGATTCACGCTGCTGGCATAGTTACGTCGACCCTTCACCATAAATTATCACAATCTGTAGGGAAGAGGACATTTTTGTTAGCTATCTGGCTACCTACAAATACATTGAGATGGATGGTGAGATTCACGAGACCATGAGCCAAGGTTTCGAAGCACTGAACGTCAACGAGGCGACAACTGAAGTATTTGATGCATCCCAAGAGGATAGGATGGGTACTTCAATTGTCTCCTACTAACAAGCTCGGAAGGTTGTTGAAGATGTGTAAACACCCCAAATTTGCCCTCACCCATTCACACCATGGCTTGTGATCTTCTCATATGCATAAACACAATCATACCATCTCATATTACATTTTTGGTTCACTGCATTGGTTCTAAGTCATCTGCATCTAGGGTTTGTGATCTGAGCAATCCAAGAGATTCTTGAGCCACTCCAAAGGCCACCAATCACTTCAAAGGGGTTCATGTGTGTTCTTATATCCTATTACATCCTTTCAAAGTCAAGAATGCCAAAGAATCACAAGAACTGGGATTGGTATGGATGCAGAGCCAAGTTTGACTGCACAGTTGACCTAAAATTAGGGTTTTGGTTTCAGAGGCCATAACTCCAAATTTTTTGGTCATTCTTGTTTCCATGGGTCTCTATATGGTATAGGGAGTATGCATATCAATTTTCATGAAGAAATTCCATGGGGAAGTCATCTGATCAAGAGTTGACTTTTCAGACAAGTCAGTATAAAATCAGGGCATCTGAGGCCCCCAATGACCCAACCAAGGGGTGATCTTCATCATTTTGAGTGTATATGATCTTTATTTGATCATGGAAGAAGATTGAAGTTCACAAAAATCAAGAATTTGAAGTTTTTGCAAAGTTGACTTTTTAGGGCATGGTTGACTTTTCAAGAATATGTCATTTTAGGTCACTTTTCAAACCTTACTTTTTGATCCAAAAATGCTTCAAATGACAAAACTTTGGTCATTAAAGTTGTAGATCACATTTTTCCCTTTTCAAAAAGTACAAGAACATGACCTAATTCATTTTGGATCAAAAGTTATGGTGTGTCAAAGTTGGCAAAAATCACTAATTTTCAAGTTATGCACAAAATGGGAAACTTGCAAAAACTTTGTACCAAGGCATTTGTGACTTCTAATTCATATCAAACCAATGCATAAACATTCTATGTGACCTAAAAATCAGATTTGGACCAAGGTTTCTCATGATCCATGGCTTATGTAGCAAGAAAGTTTCATGTGAACTAGAAATGATCAACTTGCAAAATCATCATCACACTTCCTACCACTTGCTACATTGGATGCTGAACCATGCTAGCCCTCCACACACACCATGCTGCGCCAGTCCATGTACTTGTGCTAGCCTAGAACCAAGCCCATGCTTTCCTGACACCAAAGTTGACATTTTGCAAAAGTGAACTTACCAATCAATAAAGGGCAGGTCACATCATCTGACCAATGGGATTATCTTATGCAAGGAAAATGCTGGCCATTTCATACATCAAGCAAGGCTGAAACACACAAGAACTTACCATTCACAAAAACACTCCATAGAGCAAAAGCCTTGGAATCTGCCTCCACAAACCACAAACACTCAAACCAATTCCACTACTCATCTCACCATGCTTCATTGGTACCAAACCAACAAGACTCAGGCCTGAACTAAGCTAGAACAAAGCTTCACCATTTTTCATCCTCCAAGTCAGAACTTTCGAATCACCTTCCACAGCCACAAAACATCAAAACTTTCTTCACTAACAAGTCAAACACACCCAAAGGAGCAAGAATCCACCAGTAGATTAGCCTGAAACCTCACATTTCATGACTGTGAAACCTGCTACACCAGAACTGGATTTCTCAAAGCAGCTTGTCTAAGCTCATTCCAAGCCTTCCATTAGCATCAGGGGAGTCAAAGAAGTTCATTTGCACGCAAAGGAGGCTCTGGAAGCTCAGTATTGAAGCTTTCCAGCTCAGGTATGAACATGAACATTTTCTCCCAAAGCTTGCATTTCAAGTTATAAACTGGTTGCTTATGTCTTGCTGATCATGGGGATGGTTTTAGAATTGGAAATGAGTGAGAGATGAGTTTGTATTGCTGTTCTGAAATTTCACCCGTGAAATTTCTTTCCTTCGATTTGCTTGTTTCTTGTGGTTTAAATGATGTTTGAGCATGGATTCATGACCTAGGTTGTTAGAGGATCATTTCCCTGACATTAATTTGAAGAATAGTGGCCTGAATCATGTTTTAGGGTTTTGGGGTCGCCGGGGAAGATGACCGGAGCTCCCCTCCGGTCACCTGAATTTGTTTTGCCCTAATCTCAGGTCATTAAGGCCATTTGAATTTTGAGCGTAGGATCACTTGACTGCGTTGACTTCCCGCCTGCTTGGATGGCCCAGATCCTTTTGTTTTGCCCTAATCCCCTTTCATTAATTAATTAAATCATAATTAAGTTAATTAATCAGAACCAACCACAGCCCTTGGATTCGCGCGCCAGTCAACCCTTTTAAACCCAGTTCAAATCTGGATCATTGGATTTGAATACTTTTCATTTATATTCATTTATTTTCATTTCTTTTTCATTTTATTTACACAATTTATTTAAAATAGCAAAATTGTTTTAAAAATTATGAAACTTTTTCTCAAGAGTTTCATTAATTTTTAAAACACAAAAATATTTTTAATTTCATTTTTAGCACTTAAAAAGTATTTTTAAATATTTAAAAGCTTATTTTTTAATTGATTAATGGAAATTAATTTATTAAAAATACTTTTAGGTATTTAAAAATCACCAAAAAATTCATGAAATGTTCTAAGACATTTAGAAACATTGTCCAACCTTCAAACAAAATTTCTTTTTTGATCTTGATGCATTTTGAGAATATTTCATTGAATTAAAATCATTTTTGTGCATTAATTTGGTCCATAGTTCAAAAAATCATTTCTGCCTATTCATGAAGAGTTGGACATTGATTCTTCTTGCATTGCATTGTGTTTAGCATGTAGTTTTTGGGATTAAATGGCCATGATTTGATCTTTCATTTTCCATTTTTTTGACAATTTTCTTGTTTAGGAACCCTAAAAACCCTAGAATCTTAAGAAAACCATAACTTGAACTTGGTTAAGAGTTGAGACCTCTCCTTTGGGCATTGAGTTAGCATAGGATTAGGGGTCCTTTTTGTGGCATTTTCAATTTTTTATCTTAGGGTTTGCTTCTGATTTTGACTTTTGTTTGATGTATGGTTCATAAACCCTAATTTGAGCTTTCATATGCATCCACCTTGCATTTCCTTGCATAGTGTCGCTCCCGACAAATGAAATGGATCAGATGAAGGTACAGACGCGAACGGTCGGCGAAAGGGACAATGAGAACACACAGCCGTGAACTCACTGGAGATGAATAGAGTCGCCAGCTAGGCATTTTTATCCCGAAGGAAAGGTAATGCTGCATAAACCTAGGAAGAGATGGATAAGACGGTTGCGAACCAGAGAGACTGAGAAAGGGGGTTGGTTACAACCTGGGAAGGTATTAGCACCCAGATTGTCCGCCGTACTCGACGGGATCCACGCTTAAAAGATTTGTGTTTTAAAGGGGTAGTGTCAGTGCAATTTGTGTATAAAAGAGCTGGAAAAGGATGTACAGGTGTCAGTGTAAGAGGAGTGAAGTGCAGTATGTACAGTGTCAGTGTAAGAACAAGAATAAAATGCTCAAGATCATGAGGCTTAAAGAATAATGCTGGAAGGAGGGGGAATATACAGAGACTTTTGTTCGATAACTGTTAAGTTATGCCTACGTATCCTCTCGTGCAATGAGGAAGTCAGAACACCGTAGTTCGACCCAAAGAGACTGAAAGGTGAATTGACTTGTGAACTGCTTACTTGTCTATGCTCAAGTGTATGACCTGTCTGGCTCAGGTGCAAACTGTCTTGCATTAGACGGAAGAAGCTAGTTCTCGTTTGTGAGTGAATGAGATGAGAAAAGAATCCCGAAGGAGACGGTTATTGTTTGTTTTTGTATTTTCAGTCTTTTATTGCTTTTGGATTTTTGTCATAAGTTAATGAGCTTAAGCCTAACCCAATGGATTTAGTAAACTCATCACATCTTCCCTCTGATTAGGGGTAATGAGAATATCTTAAGTGTGAAGTCAGATTCTCACACTTAATCACCTTTGGTGTAGGGTTAAGATCATTAACCTGCTTGTGATTATTTAGATGTTTTTGGTGTTTTTGTTTAGTGTTGAGTAATGTGGTTAAGCCATAATCAAGGATTAAACAGACTCATTACACCATCCTAAGAGAAGGATAATAGATGAGAATGTTTAAGCTGAGGAAAGCTCCTCAACTTAATCCATGATTAGGGATTAAACTCATGACAAAACAAACCTTTATTAAATGGATTTTATTTAATGGTATGATGATGAAGTGAGTTTTATGATTTGTAAGACAACTTGAGGGGGACTTGTCCATTAACACTAGGGTTAGTCCTTCTTAACCAGTTAAGGAAGAATTAGAACCCTAATGCAAGGCCCAAGTTACAAGCTTGATGTCTTGATGATTATTAAGTGAATTGATTAAGAGATTTAAACACATTAAGGGTTTAACACTTAGGATTAAAGTTATACACTCCATCCTAAGAGAAGGATGCAGGCATAAGCTTAATCACAAAGCCTTAAAGCCTTTAGGGTTTAGTCCCTGATTATGAGATGAGAGGAGAAGACTCAAAAGAGACACAAAGGTAAAACTAAGAGGGGAGACTAATCAAAACCCTAATCATTGTCATGCTTTGTTGTTCCTAAGGTTTGTGAGGTTTTCAAGAGAAGTCTTCAATGGAACCACCAGGAAGCAGATGGACAGGATCAGGAGAAGCAAAGTGACTTGCTTCATTCAAGAAGTCAAGTCACTTGAAGGAAGAAAGTAAGAAGAACAAGGATGAGCAAGCTCAAACACAAACACATATAAGAATGCAGCAATGGATGCAAGAGAGATGAAAATAATAGTTATGAGAAGTGAAGGCAAATTCACTTCTCAACATCACTTACCACCTGAAATGTTAGAAAAGAAATGCAATGCAATGCCAAATGAGATGAAATGACATGATGATAAACAAAACCAGAAGCATGTACATGATGATAATGATGTTATGAGATGCTACAAGCATAAGGCAAGGCATGGAGATGTTCATACAAGATCATGGATGCAAATGATGCAAGTTGGATTCATGGATACACATGAAAAGTTATGAAGCACACAAGGCATACAACATGGCAAATACATGATGCAATGATCAAACATGCTTTATATATGTCTTATGATGTTAAATGAATCAAATGGAGGCATAGGATGGCATGGCAAGTCATGTTATGCAAGAGAATGCAAAAGGGATGCAAAAGAAAGCCCAAATTAGGGTTTATGAAACAAATATGAAACAAAACTCAAAATCAGAAGCAAACCCTAAGATAAAAAATGGAAAATGCCACCCAAAGAAACCCTAAACCTATATTAAACCAAGGTCCAAAGGGGAGGTCCCAACTCTTAACCAATCTCAAGTTATGATTTTTCTAAGTTATTAGGGTTTTTAAGGCTCCTAAACAAAAGAAATGCCAAACAAATTGAAAATGCAAGGTCAAATCATGGCCATTTTATCTCAACAACTGCATGCCAAATAGAATGCAATGCAAAAAGAATCAATGTCCAACTCTTCTTAGATAGGCAGAAATGAATTTTTGAACTTTGGATCAAATTAATGCACAAAAAATGATTTAATTCAATGGAAAATTCTCAAAATGCATCAAGATCAAAAAAGAAATTTGGTTTGAAGGTTGGACAATGTTTCTAAATGTCTTAGAACATTTCATGAATTTTTTGGTGATTTTTAAATACCTAAAAGTATTTTTAATAAATTAATTTTCATTAATCAATTAAAAATAATCTTTTAAATATTTAAAAATACTTTTTTAATGATAAAAAATAAAATGAAAATATTTTTGTGTCATAAAAATTAATAAAACTCAGGAGAAAAAGTTTCATAATTTTTAAACCTTTTTTACTATTTTAAATTAATTATGGAAAAGAAATGAAAAGAAAATGAATTAAAATGAAAATAATGGAAAGTCAACAGAATGGAGGGATGAGATGAATCCTGGATTTGAATGGGTTGACCACGCGCGCTATCCAAAGGCTGTGGTTGATTCTGATTAAATCAATTTAATTATGGATTAATTAAGCTAACACGTGGATTAGGGCTAATTGGGTGAATCCAGGCCACACACACACGCCGGAGGTCAACGTTTTCAACGCAATCCACGGTCCAAATTCAAACTAGAGTTAATGACAGGATTAGGGCACAAATCACTTTCAGGCTGCCGGAGAAGATCTCCGGTCGTCTTCTCCGGCCAGCATCTCCCCTGAAAATCCCCAAAACCCCAAAAACCTAACTAAAATGAAATCTAAGAATTGGGAAATGATCCCCACTCACTCACGAACCAAAACCCTCACTCAAAACCAATTTATTCTTCCTGGAATTCATGAATCGAACAAAACAAATTCCTAGGTCACAGAGTTTCAGAAGCTAATTAAATACTCATTTCAACACCATTTCAAAAAACAAAAGCACCAGGATACTCAGTGAAGCATAAAGAACAAGTTTATAACATGAAAAACGATTTCTGGAAAAATAATTCTTGAGCTACCTGAGATTCGAAGCTTTCACTCTGATGACTTTCTGGCCTCTCCTCTTGATGAAAACCACTCCACTTAACCCTCTGGTGATGCTTGAATGCTCAAGAGGAATTTATGTTGGCTGAATGAAGAGTTTGAGCAGCTTCTGCTCAAGCTCAGTTGAAAATGGCAATGGAGTTTCAGGCTGTTTCTAGCAATGGTGAAGGGTTGTTTGTGGTCCAGATGATGAGTGGAGAAGGTCTATGGGGTTTGTTCTGATGTTTGTGAGCTGTGGAGAGAGTTTCGAATGAAACTGCAAGTTGGAGTGAAAATGGTGCAGTGGGGTTACAGCTTGTTTCAGGCTTGTGTTCTTGCTGGTTTCTACTCAATGAGGCATGGTAAGTTGAATGGTGAAAATGGTTTGAGTGTTTTGTGGCTGGGCAGAGAGATTCGAAGCAAAATGCAGCTGGGGTGTGTTTTGTGAATGTGAATGTGTCAAGTGTTTCAGCCTTGCTTAGTGTTATGTCTAGCTTGCAAATGGAAAGTATAAACAAATCTAATTGGCTGGGTGATGTGACATGGCCTGCTGTGATAGGTAAGTCACCTTTTGCAAAATGTCAACTTCTTTGTAAGAGAGACATGGTCTAAGTTATAGCTTGGTACATGAGTATGGGCTGGCGCAGCATGGCATGAGAGTGAAGCTAGGGAGGTTCAGCAGCCAAGGCAACTAGTTGGTGAAGTGTGATGAGTGGTTTTGCAAGTTGCTTACTTTTTTGAAACTTTGTGAAAAATGCCTTGTTACATGAACTATGGACATGTGAACCTTGGTCCAATTCTGACTTTTTAGGACATGTAGAATGCTTGCATACTGGTTTGAAGTGAATTAGAAGTTACAATTGGCTTTGGTTCATGATTTTGCAAAATTCACATTTGAAGCATGCCTTGAAAATCAATGATTTTTGCTAACTTTGTCACACCATAACTTTTGATCCAAGAAGAGTTTGATCATGTTCTTGTACTTTTTGAAAAGGGAAAGATGAGATCTACAACTTTCATGACCAAGGTTTTTCCATTTGAAGCATTTTTGGATCAAGGATCAAGGCTTGAAAAATGACCTAAAATGAAGCATACTTGAAAAGTCAACTATGCCCAAAAAGTCAACATTTGCAAAACTTCCAAATTCTTGATTTCTATGAACTTCAACCTTCTTCCATGATCAAATAAAGATCATATACACTCAAAATGATGAATATCACCCATTGGTTGGGCCATTGGGGGCCTCAGATGCCCTGATTTTACACTGACTTGTCTGAAAAGTCAACCCTTGATCAGATAACTTCCCCATGGAATTTCTTCATGAAAATTGATATGCATACTCCCTATACCATATAGAGACCAATGGAAACAAGAATGACCAAAAAATTTGGAGTTATGGCCTCTGAAACCAAAACCCTAATTTTTAAGTCAACTGTGCAGTCAAACCTGGCTCTGCATCCATTCAAACCCTAGTTCTTGTGATTCTTTGGAATTTTTGACTTTGAGAAGATGCAATATGATACTTGAACACATATGGATCCCTTTGAAGTGATTGGTTGCCTCTGGAGTGGCTCAAGGGGCTCTTGGATTGCTCAGATCACAAACCCTAGGTGCAGATGACTTAGAACCAATGCAGTGACTCAAAATTGAGATATGAGATGATATGATTGTGTTTATGCATATGAAATGATCACAAGCCATGGTGAAATGGGTGAGGGCAAATTTGGGGTGATTACACATAGCATGACTTGCCATGACATTCCATGCTTCCATGTGATTCATTTGACATCATAAGACATATTGAAAGCATGTTTGATCATTGCATCATGTATTTGCCATGTTGTAGGCCATGTGCACTTCATAACTTTTCATGTATGTTCATGGTTCCTAACTTGCTTCATTTGCATTCATGAACTTGTATGATCATTTCCATGTGCTGCCTCATGTTTGTAGCATCTCATAACATCATCAGCATCACATATGTGCTTCTGGTTTTGGTTTGCATCATGTCACCTCATCCCATTTTTGCATTGCATTGCATTTCTTTCCTAACCTTTCAGGTGGTAAGTAACTTTGAGAAGTGAATTTGCCTTCACTTCTCATAACTTTTCTTTTCATCTCTCTTGCATCCATTGCTGCATTTTTATATGTGTTTGAGTTTGAGCTTGCTCATTCTTCTTCTTCTCACTTTCTTTCTTCAAGTGACTTGACTTCTTGAATGAAGCAAGTTGCTTTGCTTCTCTTGATCCTTTCATCTGCTTTCTGGTGTTTCCTTTGAAGATTGTTCTTGCAAACCTCACAAACCTTAGGAACAACCAAGAATGACAATGATTAGGGTTTTGATTAGTCTCCCCTTTTAGTTTTTACCTTTGTGTCTCTTTTGAGTCATCTCTTCTCACCTCATAATCAGGGACTAAACCCTAAAGGCTTTAAGGCTTTGTGATTAAGTTTATGCCTGCATCCTTCTCTTAGGATGGGGTGTATAACTTTAATCCTAAGTGTTAAACCCTTAATGTGTTTAGCTCCTTTAATCAATCCATCTAATAAGTATCAAGACATCACACTTGTAACTTGGGCCTTGCATTAGGGTTCTAATTCTTCCTTAACTGGTTAAGAAGGACTAACCCTAGTGTTAATGGACAAGTCCCCCTCAAGTTGTCTTACAAATCATAAAACTCACTTCATCATCATACCATTAAGTAAAATCCACTTAATCAAAGGCTTGTTTTGTCATGAGTTTAATCCCTAATCATGGATTAAGTTGAGGAGCTTTCCTCAGCTTAAACATTCCCATCTATTATCCTTCTATTAGGATGGTGTAATGAGTCTGTTAAATCCCTGATTATGGCTTAACCTCATTACTTAACACTAAACAAAAAACAACAAAAACATCTAAATAATCACAAATAGGTTAATGATCTTAATCCTGACTCATGGGTAATTAAGTGTGAGAAGCTGACTTCACACTTAAAGTATTCTCATTACCCCTAATCAGAGGGAAGATGTGATGAGTTTACTAAATCCATTGGTTTAGACTTAAGCTCATTAACTTATGACAAAATCCAAAAGCAATAAAAGACTGAAAACACAAAAACAAACAATAATCGTCTCCTCCGGGATTCTTTTCTCATCTCATTCACTCACAACCGAGAACTTGCTTCTTCCGTCTAATGCAAGACAGTTTGCACCTGAGCCAGACAGGTCATACACTTGAGCATAGACAAGCGAGCAGTTCACAAGTCAATTCATCTTTCAGTCTCTTTGGGTCGAACTACGGTGTTCTGACTTCCTCATTGCACGAGAGGATACGTAGGCATAACTTAACGGTTATCGAACAAAAGTCTCTGTATATTTCCCCCTCTTTCTAGCCTCATTCTTTAGCCTCATGATCTTGAGCATCTTATTCCAGTTCTTGCACTGACACTGTATATACATTACACTTTACACTTCCTTTACACTGACACCTGTACATTTTGCTTTCCAGCTCTTTTACACACAGATTGCACTGACACTTCCCCTTTAAAGCACAAATCTTTCAAGCGTGGATCCCGTCGAGTACGGCGGACAATCTGGGTGCTAATACCTTCCCAGGTTGTAACCAACCCCCTTTCTCAGTCTCTCTGGTTCGCAAACCGTCTTATCCATCTCTTTCTAGGTTTATGCAGCATTACCTTTCCTCCGGGATAAAAATGCCTAGCTGGCGACTCTATTCATCTCCAGTGAGTTCACGGCTGTGTGTTCTCATTGTTCCCTTCACCGACAGTTCGCGTCTGTACCTTTATCTGGGCCTGGTCCCACTTATCGGGAGCGACAGCTTGGCGACTCTGCTGGGGACCCTTATACTGCAACCAGGGCTTCTGGTTCTTTTTGTGGGTTCCTCCTAGCGCTTGTTTGATTTGTTGTTTACTGGGGTGTTATGTGCTTATTTGTGTTTGTATATTTGTATTTATTTTTGCCTTATGTACAGTTTTGTTTATTGCTTTCTTTATAGCTTTATGCATATATATTCATATTGTCATACTGTGCTGCTGGCTGGATCTGGTTTTGCTTTGGTGGGTGGGTGTTCTATTGAGAGTTAAGGTCCTATACCTGGGACCTGAGTGACACCTAGGCTAGAGTGAATCATATTCTTTCCCATTCCATCTCAGTCTGGTGCGGGAATATGAAACACGGTTCAGATATGGGTTTCTTCTTGAGAACTCTGTGTTGCAGATTTCCTGCAGTACTAGGGCTATCTGGGAAGCCTGCTAAGTCTGGATGACCTTTAGTTTTGACCTTCAAAAACTGAGGTGAATTAGAGGAGGAACTTTTATGGTTATTGTAAACACTGTACCTCCGGGTTAGAAGTGTTTACACTTCTCATAACTGATCCAAGTCTGAGGATCCTTGTTTTAGAACACCACCTGTGAGGGGGTTGGGTTATTTACAGGTTTGCAGGTACCTTGACCTCAGAATACCCTGTTACTTTGACTTGATTAAGAATGCTCCATTTTGGGACAGTTCTTGTGATTCTAAAACCCTGGACATGTGGCTCTTTATTTGAGCCCCCCCACCTTGGTTACTGGATTTATAGACCTCCATCTGGAATTCTTGAACATACTTGGACCTATATCAGAGTTTTTGATCAGATCCAGCTCAGTCACAAACCCTTGCATATCATTTGCATACATAAACATTGCATCATATTGACATTTGCTTATTTGTGTTTCAGGGTATCCATCTTCATTTGGTTCTGGTTTTGACCCCATCTTCAGTATTTGACCCATCTTCATCAGCATCTGCTTTAGTTATCAGCTATTTATTCCAGTCACCTGCACCAGCCAATCAGTGGCCCTTTCTTCAGTATCATCAACAACACTTGTCTCTACTCAGTCTCAGCATCATGGCTCCTAAAAAGAGTAACATCACCTACCACTTTTTCCAGCCAGAGCTATCTGACATCAGGAGGATTCAGACCCTGATCACTCCAGATCACATACCATTGTTCAGGGAACACTACGGAGATATACTTGATATGGTTATGGACCTGGACCCTTCACAGAGAAGCCTGATCCACACTTGCATTCAGTTCTATGATCCCCCACTGAGATGTTTTACTTTCCAGGACTTTCAGCTGGGCCCTCTACTAGAAGAATACTCATCATTGGTTGGCATGCCTATCAGGGGTGGAATCCCTTTCAACACTGAGATGGTCTTTCCCGGTAATGGAGAAGTAGCAAAGGCTTTGCATCTGGAACCTGTTCTGATTGAGCAGCATATGACTTCTAAAGCTGGAATCCCTGGTTTTCATCTGGATTTCTTGATCTCTCAAGCTACCCTGAAAGCTTCTTTAGGAGAGTGGAAAGCTGTCTGTGCTTTATTGGCCTTGAGTATATATGGAATTGTATTGTTTGCAGATGAGCCTCGATTCATTAGCAAGAATGCAATCCATCTTTTCATCTTGAAGAACCCAGTGCCCACTTTATTGGGGGATCTCTATTACTCAGTGCATCAGAGGAATGAAAAGCAGAGGGGAAGATTAGTGAGGTGTTGTGCTCCATTGTTCCATACTTGGCTTCTCAGGCATCTACCCAGGACAGATGCATTTTTGAACCCTCATCAGCAGAGAAACTGGGCTAAGAGACTCACTGCTCTAACTTCAGCAGATATCAGATGGTGCACTCAAGGCACCAAAGGCAGGGATATCATCACCAGCTGTGGGCAGTTTCCCAATGTGCCCCTAATAGGAGTTAAGGGTAGTATCAATTACAATCCTCTGTTGTTCAAAAGGCAACTGGGCTATGCACTGGTCCACACTCCTAAGGCACAGGACTTGGTTGAAACACTCTATTGTGAGAACAAGCCTAATCTGGCTATTGTTAGGCAGGCTGCTTAGGCCTGGGATAATGTTCAAACCAAGGGAATAACTATTTTGGGGAAGTGCAACAACGTGGCATCAGCACAATATTATGAATGGTCCCATGCCAGGGCTCAATTCTCTGGGATGCCCTTTACCATAGAAGATATGCCTGAATCATCTTCAGCACCCCCCCCCCCCCCTGCCACTATCAGTTTGGAGGAGTTTGAGAGCTTGAAGGAGAGAAATGAGAAGTTAACTCAGGCTTTGCAAAAGACCCTCCGGGAGAGGAGTGATGGTAGGTTGGAGATTGAGAGGCTAGAGAAGCTGAGAGTGGAGCATCTGGTTAAGATTGAGAAGTCTGGGGATTATATCAAGAAGTCTAAGGCTGGAGAACAAATTCTGAAGAATGCTTGCAAAGAAGCCCAGTTCCAGAGAGCAAGGACAGACCTGTATCTGAAGGAGAGTCAAGCTCGGTGGGTCAGGATCACCGAGGCTCGTACTCTGGAAGACAAGAGAGTTCAAGACAAGATGGAGCAACTGGAAGCTAGTGCAAAAGAACAGCAAGAAGCCCTGGCAGCAGCCCAGAGGGAGATATCAGAGCTAAAGATCAAAGCTGGAGTGAAGAGGTCAAAGGACCAAAGTCAGCACAAGAAGTTAACAGCAGCTGTTACGACCCGGAACCTCCTCATCAGGAATCTCACAGAGCGTCCAGCTGATCCTGTGACCGAAGCACTTCTCAAGGAAGTTCGTGAGGATGAGTTTGGTCTTGGTGTTTGACCATTTGCTTGTTGTTGCTTTCATTCCATGTGCTTTTATTTTCTTGTAATGTATTTTGACCCTTCAGAGGGCTTGTATTTGTAAAACAAACTATGTACCATTTTGCTTTTGTAATATATGTATTAGTTTGTTCCATCCAAGTTTCACTTCAAAAGCAACATCAACAGCATCTTCAAGGGTCTGGAAGGGTCAAAACTGAATGCCAAGCCGGATACCTTGAAAACAAATAAGCATACTGCATTGCATGCTAACCCTTTTGTTTGTTTTGTAGGTTTTTGTTTTATTGCCACTAACTCTGTTATGATGTTCAGGAACTATTGCTCGGCGCCGAGTATTTCCCCTCAACCGTCCGCACCGTTATCCGACCCGTAACAACCTTCCGGGCATTCAAATGGATCAGATGCAGCAGGACCTTACTGAGGTCAGAAATCAAATGGCGAACGAAAGATTGGAGATGAGAAACCAGATGACTCAGTTTATGGAAGTGATGAACAACATGGCTCAAAGCCAAGAAAGATTGAGGGCCATGGTGGAAAGGCAAAATCAAGAAGATCCACATATAGGGACTGCCGGCACCAGCAACAATGAAAGGGTCCAACCTCATGTTAACCCCCCTGTATTTGGCCCCCATCTTCACCCTGAGGTCAATATCCCTGCAAATGTTCAGGGGACTGCCACTGCAGCCAGGGTACTTCAAGAAGACCCCCAAGAGGATCAGTTCACAGTAATGGGTGCTGGGGAAGAAGCTTATGATAGAAGGCTGGATGAGATAGCTGAGAAGTTAAGGTCCTTAGAGTCTCAAAACTCTTTGGGTTTTAACGTCATGGACATGGGCTTGGTAGACGGGGTCAGGATTCCCCATAAGTTCAAGCCTCCTTGTTTTGAAAAATACAACGGGACTTCATGCCCCCGGACTCATTTACAATCATTTCTGGGGAGGCTGAAGGCCTATACTATGGATGAGAAGCTCTGGATGTTCTATTTCGAAGACAGCTTGACAGGAGCGTCAAGAGAATGGTACTCTCACTTGACAAGGGCAACTATCAGATGCTGGAAGGACCTGGCAGAGGCCTTTATCAGACAGTACCAGTACAACTTAGATATGGCACCCAACAGGACCCTCCTAATGGGAATGTCACAATCGTCAAGGGAAAGTTTCCGAGAATATGCCCAGAGATGGAGGCAATTGGCTGCCGCTGTTCAGCCACCTATGTCTGAGAGGGAAATGGCAGATATGTTTATGAACACCCTTCAGGGAACCTACATTGACAGGCTGGCTGCTTTCTCTTCCACTAGCTTTGCAGATGTTGTCATAGCTGGGGAGAGAATTGAGAGCCTGTTAAAAATGGGTAAGATTTCCGACAATGGCGCAAGCTCGTCCAGTAGTACAAGAAAGCCTTTTGCAGGCCCGAGAAGAACTGGCGAGACCAATGCCATCCACACCAACAGGGGAAGGCCCCAATATGTTCACAGATCAGTGGCAGCAGTCACCATTCCCGCTCCAGCTCATCCTCAACCAGTTTATCAACCTCCGCAACAAAACTATCAACAACAACCTCAGTACCATCAACAAAATCAATATCCTCCGAGAAATTACAACAACAGCAACACCAACAACAATAACCAGCAAAGGCCATTCCAACAGAGGCCTTCTCAAGCCAACAGGGTAATCGATCCGATCCCTATGCCATATGCTACATTGCTGCCACAACTCCTGAAACTCAACCTAGTTGAGCTAAGGACGTTGGCACCTCTGGATCCCAACAGTCTACCCAGGAATTATGATTCCAACGCCAGATGTGCCTTCCATTCAAATGCACATGGCCACAGTACAGAAAAGTGCAGAGCTTTGCACATGAAGGTACAAGACCTGGTAGACTCAAAAGCTCTGAATTTCGCACCACCACCCAATGTCAATAAGAACCCCATGCCAAACCACGGTGGTCCCAGAATTAACGCTATTGAAGAAGACAGGCCGTCTTATTTAATAACCAGTGTGGGTCAGATCCGGACACCGTTGGTAGAAATTAAGGCTCAACTCCTCGAATGTCAAATGTTCCCGGGGTGTGAGTTGGGGTGTGCTTACTGCAATATCTCAGTAAATGGGTGCAATAACCTGAGGAATGGCATAGACGGTCTCATTCAGAGTGGCCAGCTTCAGATCACCACATCATTTCCTACAAATCCAGCAATCTCATCAGCAACAACTCCAGAACCTCCTACAACTGCAACAACCATTGTTCCTGACAATTCTTCGGCTTCATCAACAAGTACTTCATCTATTATCTCAACTGATCAGTTATCAACAAATTTTTCTTCTACAACTCCAACACCACTCCATTTCGAAACTCCTACAGCAACAACATCCATCCTTCCAACAATGTCTCCTACAACACCAGCAACAAATAATGAAGATGTCTCAACTGTCACAATATTCTATGATCCTGAGAACAACTCTGCCTACAACTCAGAAGGTGCTGCTCCCATCAGAGCACCAGTCACAATTTATTACGATCCACAGACTATCACAGTTCCTTCCGCAGCTGCAATCAGTCCAGTCACTATCACGGTGCCTGGACCAGTACCTTATGAAAGTAATAATGCTATCCCCTGGCATTACGGCTCTGACCTGTACTGTGAAGGGCAAAGAATCACTTTTGAATCATCAACCCCTGCACCACAAATTGACAATGTGGGAGGAGGCGGAGGCTTCACTCAAAGCGGACGTCTTTTCGCTCCACAAATTCAGAGACCCACTGCCGAAGCAGAAGCTGCTGCCAAGGCAAAAGGGAAAAGCTTGGTGCAGGAAGAGCAGACTGTTAAAGAAGCCTTGAAAACACCCTTTGACCAAGAGGTTGATGAGTTCATGCGAATCATCAAGAAGAGTGATTATAAAGTAGTGGATCAGCTTCATCAGACGCCTTCCAAGATCTCAATCCTATCATTGCTTATGTGCTCCGAAGCCCATCGGAATGCACTACTCAAAGTCTTGCACGCAGCTTACGTGCCTGAAGAGATCACTGTCAATCAGCTGGAAGCTGTAGTTGGAAATGTTAACGCTAGTCACGGACTAGGGTTCACCAATACTGATTTGACAACGGAAGGCCGCAACCATAACAAAGCCTTGCACATAACCATGTGTCGCTCCCGATAAAATGGGACTGGCCCAAATAAAGGTACAGACGCGAACGGTCGGCGAGAGGGACAATGAGAACACACAGCCGTGAACTCACTGGAGAATGAATAGAGTCGCCAGCTAGGCATTTTTATCCCGGAGGAAAGGCAATGCTGCATAGACCTGGAAAGATATGGATAAGACGGTTGCGAACCAGAGAGACTGAGAAAGGGGGTTGGTTACAACCTGGGAAGGTATTAGCACCCAGATTGTCCGTCGTACTCGACGGGATCCACGCTTAAAAGATTTGTGTTTTTAAAGGGGTAGTGTCAGTGCAATTTGTGTATAAAAGGGCTGGAAAAGATGTACAGGTGTCAGTGTAAAAAAGGGAATGTGAAGTGAAATATGTGAAGTGTCAGTGTAAGATCAAAGATGAAATGCTCATGATAGTGAGGCTAAGAGAATAAGGCTAGAAGGAGGGGGAATATACAGAGACTTTTGTTCGATAACTGTTAAGTTATGCCTACGTATCCTCTCGTGCAATGAGGAAGTCAGAACACCGTAGTTCGACCCAAAGAGACTGAAAGGTGAATTGACTTGTGAACTGCTTGCTTGCCTATGCTCAAGTGTATGACCTGTCTGGCTCAGGTGCAAACTGTCCTGCATTAGACGGAAGAAGCAAGTTCTCGTTTATGAGTGAAAGTGATGAGAAAAGAATCCCGAAGGAGACGATTATTGTTTGTTTTTGAGTTTTCAGTCTTTTATTGCTTTTGGATTTTGTCATAAGTTAATGAGCTTAAGTCTAAACCAATGGATTTAATAAACTCATCACATCTGACCTCTAATTAGGGGTAATGAGAATACCTTAAGTGTGAAGTCAGCTTCTCACACTTAATCACCTTTGGTGTAGGGTTAAGATCATTAACCTACTTGTGATTATTTAGATGTTTTTGGTGTTTTTGTTTAGTGTTGAGTAATGAGATTAAGCCATAATCAAGGATTAAACAGACCCATTACACCATCCTAATAGAAGGATAATAAATGAGAATGTTTAAGTTGAGGAAAGCTCCTCAACTTAATCCATGATTAGGGATTAAACTCATGACAAAACAAGCCTTTTGTTAAGTGGATTTTATTTAATGGTATGATGATGAAGTGTTTTTTAGGGTTTGTAAGACAACTTGAGGGGGACTTGTCCATTAACACTAGGGTTAGTCCTTCTTAACCAATTAAGGAAGAATTAGAACCCTAATGCAAGGCCCAAGTTACAAGTGTGATGTCTTGATGATTATTAGATGGATTGATTAAAGGAGTTAAACACATTAAGGGTTTAACACTTAGGATTAAAGTTATACACTCCATCCTAATAGAAGGATGCAGGCATAAGCTTAATCACAAAGCCTTAAAGCCTTTAGGGTTTAGTCCCTGATTATGAGATGAGGAGAGAAGACTCAAAGAGAGACACAAAGGTGAAACTAAGAGGGGAGACTAATCAAAACCCTAATCATTGTCATGCTTGGTTGTTCCTAAGGTTTGTGAGGTTTTACAAGAGAAGACCTTCAATGGAACCACCAGGAAGCAGATGAAAGGATCAAGAGAAGCAAAGTAACTTGCTTCATTTAAGAAGACAAGTCACTTGAAGAAAGAAAGTAAGAGGAACAAGAATGAGCAAGCTCAAACTCAAACACATATGAAAATACAGCAAGGGATGCAAGAGAGATGAAAAGAAAAGTTATGAGAAGTGAAGGCAAATTCACTTCTCAAGGTTACTTACCACCTGAAAAGGTTAGAAAAGAAATGCAATGCAATGCAAGATGAGATGAGATGACATGATGAGAAACAAAACCAGAAGCATGTTGATGATGATAATGATGCTATGAAGTGCTATGAACATGAGGTAGCACATGGAAATGACCATACAAGTTCATGAATGCAAATGAAGCAAGTTAAGGAGCATGAACAAACATGGAAAGTAATGAAGTGCACACGACATACAACATGGCAAATACATGATGCAATGATCAAACATGCTTTCTATATGTCTTATGATGTCAAATGAATCACATGGAAGTATGGAATGTCATGGCAAGTCATGTTATGCTAGAGGATGCAAGATGGATGCATATGGAAGCCCAAATTAGGGTTTATGAACCACACATCAAACAAAAGTCAAAAACAGAAGCAAACCCTAAGATAAAAAATTGAAAATTCCACACAAGGTAACCCTAATCCCATACTAAACCAATGCCCAAAGGAGAGGTCCCAACTCTTAACCAATCTCAAGTTATGATTTTTACAAGTTATTAGGGTTTTTAGGGTTCCTAAACAAAAGAAATGCCAAACAAATTGAAAATGGGGAATCAAATCAAGGCCATTTAATCCTAGAAACTACATGGTAAACACAATGCAATGCAAGAAGAATCAATGTCCAACTCTTCATAGATAGGCAGAAATGATTTTTTGAACTTAGGATCAAAATAATGCACAAAAATGATTTTTATTCAATGAAAAATTCTCAAAATGCATCAAGATCAAAAAAGAAATTTGGTTTGAAGGTTGGACAATGTTTCTAAATGTCTTAGAACATTTCATGAATTTTTTGGTGATTTTTAAATACCTAAAAGTATTTTTAATAAATTAATTCTCATTAATCAATTAAAAATAATCTTTTAATTATTTAAAAATGTTTTTTTAATGATAAAAATAAAAATAAAAATATTTTTGTGTCATAAAAATTAATAAAACTTATGAGAAAAAGTTTCATAATTTTTACACATTTTTTACTATTTTAAATTAAATATGCAAGTTAAATGAAAAAGAAAATGAAAATAAATTAAATAAAAGGAAAGTAAACAAAATGGAGGGTTGAGATTATGACTGGGTTTAAATTGGTTGACCAGCGCGCATCTGGACGGCTGGGGTTGCATCTGAGCCAATTAACTTAATTACAATTAATTAATATTAATAAAATGAATTAGGGCTAATCCAAATGATCTGAGCCCTCTATCCACGCGGGAAGTCAACATTTCCACCCAATCCAACGCCCAGTATTCAAATGACACTAATTACAGGGATTAGGGCAAATCACTTTCAGGTGACCGGAGGGGAGCTCCGGTCATCTTCTCCGGTGGTACCCAAACCCTAAAATACGATTCAGGCCACCAATCTCCAAATTAATTCCAGGGAAATGTTCCTCCACACAAACCTTGCTCGAATCAAACCTCAAAAAGAATTTCCCATGCCTAAACTAAGAGAATCGAAGCCATGAAGTTTCACGGGCAAAATTTCAGAGGCCTGGTAAATCCTCATCTCTCACTCATTCTTAAATCTAAAACCATCCCCATGACCAGCAAAGCATACATAATCAATTTTTAACATAAAAAACAAGCTCTGAAAAGTTGTAAACCTGAAGCTACCTGAAGTGATGAACTGTGGATTTGAGCTCTCCTAACCTTGCTCTGGTGCAGAATGCTTGCTCTGAACCCCCTGAAGCCAATGGAAGGCTTGGAATGAGCTTAGACAAGCTGCTTTGAGAAATCCAGTTCTGGTGTAGCAGGAAATGAGCTTTGTGTACAGGCTGCTTTAGATCAATGTGAAGGGTGGTTTTGACTCCTTTTGATGTGCTTGATTTGTTGGTGCTAAGGGCTTGGATGTTTGATGGCTGTGGAAGTTGATTCGAAGAGAAATGCAGGCTGAGGTGAAAAATGGCAATGAGGTGTTCTTGCTCAAATCAGGCCTAGCTCTTGGTGGTTTCTACTCAATAAGGCAAGGTGAGATGATTGGAGGGATTTGTTTGAGTGTTGGTGAGTTGTGCAGGCAGGTTCGAATGGTTTTGCAAAATGGTGAGTTTTTGTGTATGTGTTGCTTGAGAGTGCTTCAGCCTTGCTTCTTCATATGTTTTGCTTGCCAAAGGATAGAATAAACAATTGCAAGTGGCCAGAGGATGTGACATGGCCTGTGGTGATTGGGATGTTTGCTTTTGCCAAAAGTCAAATTTTTTGTAAGAGAAGCATGGGCTTGGTTCTAGCTTGGTACAAAGGCTAGGGCTGGCGCAGCATGATGTGTGTGTGATGTTGGGAAGGTCCAGCAGCCAAGGTAACTAGTTGGTGAAGAGTGATCATGAGTTTTGCAAGTTGTTACTTTTTGGAAACTTCATGAAAAGTGCCTTGTTACACAAACCATACACATGTGATCTTTGGTCCAATTCTGACTTTTAGGGCCTATGGAATGTTTGTGTAATGGTTGGAAGTGAATTAGAGGTTACAAATGGCATTGGTTCATGGTTTTGCAAAATCCTCATTTGGTGCACATCTTGAAAATCAATGATTTTTGCCAACTTTGTCACACCATAACTTTTGATCCAATAAGAATTTGATCATGTTCTTGTACTTTTTGAAAAGGGAAAGATGTAATCTACAACTTTCATGACAAAAGTTTTTCCATTTGAAGCATTTTTGGATCAAGAATCAAGGCTTGAAAAATGACCTAAAATGAAGCATTCTTGAAAAGTCAACTATGCCCAAAAAGTCAACACTTGCAAAAACTCCAAATTCTTGATTTTTGTGAACTTCAACCTTCTTCCATGATCAAATAAAGATCATATACACTCAAAATGATGAAGATCACCCATTGATTGGGTCACTGGGGGCCTCAGATGCCCTGATTTTGCACTGACTTGTCTGAAAAGTCAACTCTTGATCAGATGACTTCCCCATGGAATTTCTTCATGAAAATTGATATGCATACTCCCTATACCATATAGAGACCAATGGAAACAAGAATGACCAAAAAATTTGGGGTTATGGCCTCTGAAACCAAAACCCTAATTTTGGGTCAACTGTGCAGTCAAACTTGGCTCTGCATCCATTCCAAACCCAGTTCTTGTGATTCTTTTGAAACCTTGACTTTGGGAGGATATAATATGATGCCTGAACACATATGGACCCCTTTGAAGTGATTGGTAGCCTTTGGAGTGGCTCAAGAGGCTCTTGGATTGCTCAGGTCACAAACCCTAGATGCAGATGACTTAGAAACTATGCAGTGAATCAAAATTGTGATATGAGATGGTATGATTGTGTTTGTGCATATGAGAAGATCACAAGCCCTGGTGTGAATGGGTGAGGGCAAATTTGGGGTGTTTACAGCTGCCCCTATTCAAACATGAGTTAGCTGTGCAGGATGTAAGCAACGGCTTAACAGGCAAGCGAGATAACTTGTGGTTGAATACCAAAGACAGTCCAAAATTTGCACTCACAGAATGAAGAAGAAAAGGGATATAGATTGTAAAAGAAAATAAAGTATATTGTAAAGTGTGGGCGACAAAGCAATGACGGGGACGGCCGAAATGCTGGGGATAAAAGGTAAAGCCAGGACGGGGACGGCCGACTAGCTGGGGAAAATCAAATTATGACGGGGACGGCCATCAAGATAAAATAAGATTCTCTGGGAATTAATGAAACATGACGGGGACGGCCATCAAGTTCATAAAGCAAAGTAACCAACGATGGGGACGGCCATCGGGCTAAAAAAGGAAAAGGGACCACGACGGGGACGGCCATCGGGTTAAAGAATAAATGAAATAAACAGATGATGGGGTGCGGCCATCAAAGGTGAAGGACGATCACCTAGCAGGGTACGGCTGCTCTGTTGGGAATAAAAGGAATATGATGGGGACGGCCATCAAAGGTGGAGGACGACCACCTGGCAGGGTACGGCTGCCGAAAATATCGCGACATAGGACGAATGCCGGATAAAAGGTAAACGATGGGGACGGCCATCGGGCGAGCATGATGGAGGACGACCATCAAGAAGTGGAGGACGACCACTCAGCAGGGTACGGCTGCTCTCGAGGTTTCTCATGACATAGGAGGAATGCCAGATAACCAAAAATCAACAATGGGGACGGCCATTGGATAAAATGATGAAGGAAAATCATCACGAGGTGGAGGACGACCACCTAGCAGGGGACGACTGCTAAAATCAACGATGGGGACGGCCATCGGACGAGCATGATGGAGGACGACCATCAAGAAGTGGAGGACGACCACTCAGCAGGGTACGGCTGCTCTCAGGGTTTATCATGACATAGGACGAATGCTAGATAAGAAGGAAAATTTGCTTTGTTGGCGATCTACTGGGGAGTAGTAAGCACAGACGAGTGTTTACATCCAAGAAGATAAAAGGTATAAGTGTTTGGTATTGTGTATAGATTAAAGATGCGGACGAGCATCCTTAAGGCTACGATATGGACGAGTATCGGGTAGAAACAAACTGACACGTGTTCAAAGATGATGATACGGACGAGTATCAACTGGTTAACGGAGAACACGGACGAGTGTTGAATCTGAGAGGATTCTTCTGGGGAATAATAGACACAGACGAGTATCTATATTCAAGGAGACGAAAGTATTTGACACGGTGTATGGATTAAAGATGTGGACGAGCATCCTTAAGACTATGATACGGACGAGTATCATGTAGAAACAAACACTGGACGCATATTCTGAGATGATGGTACGGACGAGTACCAACTGGTTAACAAAGAACATGAACCAAAGTCGAATCTGTGGGGATGTAACTGGTATATACAAGATACAGACGAGTATCTGTATAAGTATGAGTAGTATGAGTAGTATTGTATAAATGAGTGTTTATCTGCTGGGGAGGGTGACACGGACGAGTGTCAAAGTATAATAATATTAACAAGTATACGGCTTGTAAAAGTATAAGCGACTGCGCTGGGGAAATGACACGGACGGGTGTCAAGAAAGTGTATATAGGTATATGTGAGTGCAAAGATGATGCCTTTGGCTTTCTGCTGGGGGTATGACACGGACGGGTGTCATGAAGTATCCGTGATACGGGTGATATTGTTGTAAAGAGTGTTCAGGCGGCTTTACTGGGGAAAGATGGCACGGACGGGTGCCAAAAGGAGTATATACTGGTGTTTGTGATTTGTGAGGCAACTGCTTTTGCTGGGACTCTGGTGGGGATTTTGGGGAAAGTATACTGCATTCTGATGAACGGTTATTATTCACAAATGTTCGATTCATAACATGGCTTATGATTATGCTATGTGTTGGATTCTTGCCATAATGCTCCGTATTAGACGGAATGCTACGCTTTGCGGGTGAATATGATGCGAATGCTATGATTATGCAAAGAATACCAAACCGGGATCCGGGTCCCGTTGCGGCAAAGATCTTCGATCGATCCGTTTAAAATGGACATCCCAGCTGGGGATGAGATCATTGGTAGATCTGATGAGATGCTATTGCTTGGGAATATAGGTCTTTGATGAACCTATCCTGGTAATGATGGACCCTACTGGGGTTTGAAGAAGCTTTCTTCACTCTGTTGTGATTCTTCGTGCATTGCTCTTCTGAATAGAGGCTGAGACTCTGTGGGGAGATGGTTCCCTGACTTTGTACTCGGCTGAGGGCGAGACGGCAACTCGGCTGGGGAGAAAGAGAGATCCTTGACTCAGTCGGGGATGCAGGCGCCTTCCGTGATGCCCAGCAACTCTGATGGAGGTAGGTAGTAAATGGCAACTCCACTGGGGAAGTTATGAGAGGCAACTTAGCTGGGGAGAGAGCACTTTGGGTGCTGAAACTGAGTGTCGATTTGCCAGCTTGCTGGGATGAAGCTTATATGCCCCAAGTTGCGCTCTGGATACCTGCAATCCTGAAAAAGATAGAGAAACGTACAAGATAATCCCGAGGTATCCCTTACTGGATTCCGTCATAGGAGCTTAGATACTTCTGAGAGTAAGCAAAATTTCCTGCAAGCATGTTTTTATTTGAAGATAAACATCTGTATTCTTATGCAATCAATGTTCCTTTAAGATATCATACATTTTTGCAAAATAAAAATGTACAAAACGAGACATGACTAAAAATTTGATTTTATTAATTCGGGTGCCCTGAATTGGCAAGATACAGTCAAAGAAACGTATCTCCTGAAATGAGGAGATTGTTACAAATTGAGGAACAAAATGCTGGCAGTGTTGATGACGCCTTAAAGAGCTTCCTCTTCACTATGACCCGTATGACTTTTGACGTTCTTCTCATCTTGCTTTTGAAGAATGTTGATTTTGATTGAAGCTTGATCTTGAAGCTTACCAAGTCGTAAGTGATACAGACGAATTCAGAATGCAGTTGTTCGCTTATTCCCTTATTTTGCATGGATCGCCCTTTCGGGTTTTCAATCCATCGGGATACCCATTTTTGCCTGAGCTGTCCAATGCGGCTTTTCAACTCAGCGGGTGTACATTTTTTTTATTTATTTTCCCCTTATTTTTGCCCGAGTCTTTTATTCTGTTTTTGACTCGCCAGGGTGCCCTATTTTTGCCTGGACTTACATTCTGTTTTTATGTCCAGCGGGTCATTTTATGCGAAGTATTTTTTAACTGCATCTGAATTCACAGGGGATGGGAAATCTTCACCATCCATGGTGCTGAGCATCAGTGCTCCACCAGAGAAAACTTTCTTTACTGCAAACGGTCCTTCATAATTTGGAGTCCATTTGCCCCTGTGGTCTGTATGAGGAGGGAGGATTCTTTTCAGCACAAGATCTCCAACTTGGTACTCTCGGTGCCTGACTTTCTGATCGAAGGCCTTCTTCATTCTTTTCTGATATAGCTGCCCATGACAGATTGCAGACAGTCTCTTCTCTTCAATCAGACTCAGCTGCTCGCATCGGGCCCGGACCCATTCTGCTTCGTTCAGTTTAACATCCATTAATACCCGTAGGGAGGGTAATTCAACTTCAACCGGTAAGACTGCTTCCATACCATACACCAGTTGATACGGTGTTGCCCCAGTGGATGTTCTGATTGACGTACGGTACCCATGCAAGGCAAACGGTAGCATTTCATGCCAGTCTTTGTAGGTGACTACCATCTTCTGCACAATCTTCTTGATATTCTTATTAGCTGCCTCAATAGCGCCGTTCATCTTTGGCCTGTAAGGAGAAGAATTGTGGTGTTGAATCTTGAAGTCCCGGCACAGTTCTGCCATCATTTTGTTGTTTAGATTGGAACCATTATCAGTAATGATTCGCTCGGGAACCCCATATCGACAGATGATATCTCTTTTCAGAAATCTGGCTACCACTTGTCTCGTGACATTTGCATATGAGGCTGCTTCGACCCATTTAGTGAAATAGTCAATGGCGACCAGGATGAATCTGTGGCCATTTGAAGCAGTTGGCTCAATCTTGCCGATCATATCAATGCCCCACATGGCAAAGGTCCATGGTGAAGACATAATGTTCAAAGGATTGGGAGGTACATGCACTTTATCTGCATAGATCTGGCATTTGTGGCATCTTCTGGCATAGGCACAACAGTCTGCATCCATCGTGATCCAATAATAACCTGATCTTAGCAACTTCTTGGCCATGGCATGCCCTCCAGCATGGGTACCAAAGGAGCCCTCGTGCACTTCATGCATCAGCAAATCTGCCTCCGTCTTATCAACGCATCTGAGGAGTACCATATCAAAGTTCCTTTTGTATAAAGACCCATCAGTGTTCAGAAAGAAACTACCAGCAAGCCTTCTCAAAGTCTTCTTATCATTGGAAGATGCCCCAGGTGGGTATGTTTGATCCTCTAAGAAGCACTTAATGTCATGGAACCAAGGCTTATCGTCTTTAACAACATCTGCTGCAAATACATATGCTGGTCTATCAAGTCTGGACACCGAAATCTGAGGTACAAAGTTGGCAGTCTGAACTTTGATCATGGATGAAATGGTAGCAAGAGCATCTGCGAACTGATTCTCGTCCCGAGGGATATACTCGAGCTTGACTGTTGTGAAGAAAGTCAATAACCTCCTTGTATAATCCCTGTAAGGTATCAGATGATCCTGGTGGGTGTACCATTTTCCGTTGGTTTGATTGACTACCAAAGCTGAATCTCCGAATACGGTCAAAGTCTTGATCCTGAGGTCAATGGCTTCCTCGAGACCCATAATGCAAGCTTCGTATTCAGCTTCGTTGTTAGTGCAGTTGAAAGTGAGTTTTGCCGAGAAAGGCATGTGAACTCCTTTGGGTGTAATGAGTACTGCACCAACACCACGACCATTCATGTTAACAGCCCCATCAAACATCATAATCCATTCTTCTTCTGGGTCAGGCCCTTCAGTGTGAATAGGCTCTTCATGATCTTTTGCTTTAATGAACATGATGTCTTCATCAGGGAAGTCAAATCTCATAGGCCGGTAGTCATCAATGGGTTGCTCAGCAAGATATTCAGATAGTACACTGCCCTTGATGGCTTTCTGAGAGGTGTACTGGATGTCGTATTCTGTGAGAATCATCTGCCATCTTGCAACCCGCCCGGTAAGAGCTGGCTTCTCGAATATGTACTTAACTGGGTCCATTTTTGAGATCAGTAAGGTAGTGTGAGTCAACATATACTGCCTTAGTCGGCGAGCAGCCCACGCTAAAGCACAACAAGTTTTCTCGAGCAGTGAATAACGCTGTTCACAGTCGGTAAACTTTTTGCTTAGGTAGTAAATTGCATACTCTTTTCGACCAGACTCGTCATGCTGGCCCAGCACACACCCCATTGACTCTTCTAATACTGTCAAGTACATTATCAGAGGTCTTCCTTCAACTGGAGGCATAAGGATTGGAGGTTCTTGTAAGTATTCTTTGATCTTGTCAAAAGCCCTTTGACAATCTTCGTTCCACCTGACCGTCTGTTCTTTTCTTAACAGCTTGAACAAGGGCTCACAGGTTGCTGTAAGGTGGGATATGAACCTTGAAATGTAGTTCAATCGACCTAAAAACCCTCGAACTTCTTTCTCTGTTTTCGGTGCAGGCATCTCTTGGATGGCTTTGACTTTATCAGGGTCAACTTCAATCCCTTTCTCGCTTACAATAAATCCCAGCAGCTTACCAGATCGCACCCCGAATGTGCATTTGTTGGGGTTCAACTTCAGTTGGTACTTCCTCAGACGCTTGAACAATTTGAGCAGATTTACCAGATGGTCTTCTTCAGTGAGGGACTTGGCAATCATATCATCCACATAGCATTCTATTTCTTTATGAATCATATCGTGGAATAATGTTACCATAGCCCGTTGATATGTTGCGCCGGCATTCTTGAGCCCAAATGGCATTACCTTGTAACAGAACGTGCCCCAGGGTGTGATGAATGTTGTCTTCTCCATGTCTTCAGGTGACATCTTAATCTGATTATATCCTGAAAATCCGTCCATGAAGGAGAATACCGAGAACTGAGCCGTGTTATCCACCAATACATCAATGTGAGGTAATGGGAAGTCATCTTTCGGGCTGGCTCTGTTCAGATCCCGGTAGTCAACACACATCCTAACTTTGCCGTCTTTCTTAGGCACAGGCACAATATTAGCAACCCACGGTGGATAGCTAGTCACAGCAAGGAACCCGGCGTCCCATTGCTTTTGTACCTCTTCTTTGATTTTCATTTCCATGTCCGGACGAGTACGGCGCAGCTTCTGTTTAACTGGCGGGCATTCTTCTCTCAAAGGCAGCTTGTGCACGACAATATCGGTATCCAACCCTGGCATATCTTGGTAAGACCAAGCGAACACATCTACATACTCTTGAAGCAGGTCAACCAGTTGTCTCTTCACTGAGTCTTGCAGGCAAGCCCCGATTTTAACTTCTTTCACGTCTTCATCCGTACCAAGATTGATCACTTCAACCTCCTCCTGGTGAGGAGTAATAACCTTTTCCTCCTGTCTTAACAACCTGGCTAGCTCTTCAGGAAGCTCATATTCTTCTTCAACCTCTTCATCAGCTTGATTGATCGGATTGTCAAAGTCATACGAAGTCATAGCCGTGCTGTTGTCGGTGCTGTCTGGAAGGCACACTCTGCAAGGGTTCAGTTTGTTCATTTTAGTGATTTGATTTTAATCTTGCTTTAGAAAAGTGGAATAAAGTTGTCATTTTGAAAACACCGCCATTTATTTTTTGTACAAAAAAGAAAAATGGAAAAACAGTGAACGGAAAAGAAAAAGACTCGTTTGCAAAAAGATGTCTGATATTTCATTAATTGATCTTGTTTGCACAAAAAGTACAGATGGCCCGATTACAAAATGAGTCTTGTCATCTTGGGCAAGATGCAAGACTTTGATGCATGCTATAAAAATACAGGAAATAATAATTACTCTACTTGAGTAACTCTTATAATTTCCTGGGAAGACCAGTTTGAGATACTGCTCCCCGGGATCTTTGGACGAATCCAATTCTCCAGATTGCGCTCCTCTTCCCGCTCGTCTTCCAGACAGTTGATAGCATCAGGGGTGAGCATCCCCCCACTGACAAAACCAGGCTTCTCAGCAGCCTTTGCTTGATGTTGTTGAGTTGGTCTGTAACCCAACCCAAATTTGTCTTTCTTCTCTTCCACCGCTAAAACCTTGCCCCAGCCTTGGGCGGTTCCTTCCTCAACAACCTTCCGGGCTTGTTGGTATGATGACATGGAGATTCCAGGTACAGCAGATGTTTCATTCACATTCAAGGCTTCAAACCCCTGGCTCATTGTTTCATGGATCTCCCCATCCATCTCAATGTACTTATAAGTAGCCAGGTGGCTGACAAAAATGTCCTCTTCTCCACAAATTGTAACGATTTGACCCTCCCACTCATATTTTAACTTCTGGTGAAGGGTAGAGGTCACGGCGCCAGCGGCGTGAATCCATGGTCTACCCAACAAACAGCTGTAGGCAGGCTGAATGTCCATCACATAGAAGATAGTTGTGAAAGTCTACGGGCCGATCGTTACGGGTAACTCAATCTCTCCCAGAACCGATCTCTTTGAACCATCAAAGGCTCTTACCACCAGGTTGCTGGGTCTCAACGCCAACCCGTCATATTCTAGCTTCACCAGGGCCTTCTTAGGTAAGACATTGAGGGATGACCCCGTGTCTACCAACACATGGGAAAGGACAGCTCCTTTGCATTCCATGGTTATGTGCAAGGCTTTGTTGTGGTTGTGGCCTTCCGTTGTTAAATCAGTATTAGTGAACCCTAGTCCGTGACTAGCATTAACATTTCCAACTACAGCTTCCAGCTGATTGACAGTGATCTCTTCAGGCACGTAGGCTGCGTGCAGGACTTTGAGTAGTGCATTCCGATGGGCTTCGGAGCACATAAGCAATGACAGGATTGAGATCTTGGAAGGCGTCTGATGAAGCTGATCCACTATTTTATAATCACTCTTTTTGATGATTCGCATGAACTCATCAACCTCTTGATCGAAGGGTGTTTTCAAAGCTTCCTTAACAGCTTGATCTTCCTGCACAGGGCCCTTCCCTTTAGCCTTGGCAGCAGCTTCCGCTTCGGCAGTGGGTCTCTGAATTTGTGGGGCGAAAAGACGTCCGCTTCGGGTGAAGCCTCCGCCTCCTCCCACATTATCTACTTGTAGTGCAGGGGTTGACGATTCGAAAGTGATCTTTTGTCCTTCACAGTACAAGTCAGAGCCGTAATGCCAGGGGATGGCATTACTGCTTTCATAAGGTACTGGTCCAGGCACCGTGATAGTGACTGGACTGACTGCAGCTGTTGAAGGAACTGTAATAGTCTGTGGATCATAATAAATTGTAACTGGTGCTCTGATGGGAGCAGCACCTTCTGAATTGTAGGCAGAGTTGTTTTCAGGATCGTAGAATATGGTGACAGTCGAGACATCTTCATGATTTGTTGCTGGTGTTGTAGGAGACAATGGCGGAAGGATGGATGTTGTTGTTGTAGGAGCTTCATAATGGAGTGGTGCTGGAGTTGTAGAAGGAACATTTGTTGATATCTGGTTAGTTGAAATGACAGATGAAGTACTTGTTGATGAAACCGAAGAATTGTCAGGAACAATGGTTGCTGCAGTTGTAGGAGGTTCTGAAACCGTTGCTGATGAGATTGCTGGATTTGTTGGAAATGATGTGGTGATCTGAAGCTGGCCACTCTGAATGAGGCCATCTATGCCATTCCTCAAATTATTGCACCCATTTACAGAGATATTGCAGTAAGCACAACCCAACTCACACCCCGGGAACATTTGACATTCCAAGAGTTGAGCCTTGATTTCTACCAACGGTGTCCGGATCTGACCCACACTGGTTATTAAATAAGACGGTTTGTCTTCTTCAATAGCGTTAATTCTGGGACCACCGTGGTTTGGCATTGGGTTTTTATTGACATTGGGTGGTGGTGCGAAATTCAGAGCTTTTGAGTCTACCAGGTCTTGTACCTTCATGTGCAGAGCTCTGCACTTTTCTGTACTGTGGCCAGGTGCGTTTGAATGAAAAGCACACCTAGCATTGGAGTCATAGTTCCTGGGTAGACTGTTGGGATCTGGAGGTGCCAGCGTCCTTAGCTCAACTAGGTTGAGTTTCAGGAGTTGTGGCAGCAATGTAGCATATGGCATAGGGATCGGATCGATCACCCTATTAGCTTGAGATGGCCTCTGCTGAAATGGCCTTTGTTGACTGTTGTTGTTGGTGTTGCTGTTGTTGTAATTTCTTGGAGGATACTGATTTTGCTGGTGGTACTGAGGTTGTTGTTGATAATTTTGCTGCGGAGGTTGATAGACAGGTTGAGGATGAGCTGGAGCAGGAATGGTGACTGCTGCTACAGACCTGTGGACATATTGGGGCCTGCCCCTGTTGGAGTGGATGGCATTGGTCTCGCCAGTTCTTCTTGGGCCTGCAAAAGGCTTTCTTGTGCTACTGGATGAGCCGGCACCATTGTCAGATATCTTGCCCATTTTTAACAGGCTCTCAATTCTCTCCCCAGCTATGACAACATCTGCAAAGCTAGTGGAAGAGAAAGCAACCAGCCTGTCAATATATGTCCCCTGAAGGGTGTTCATAAACATGTCTGCCATTTCCCTCTCAGACATAGGTGGCTGAACGGCAGCAGCCAATTGCCTCCATCTCTGGGCATATTCTCGGAAACTCTCCCTTGACGACTGTGACATTCCCATTAGGAGAGTCCTATTGGGTGCCATATCTAAGTTGTACTGATACTGTCTGATGAAGGCCTCTGCCAGGTCCTTCCAGCATCTGATAGTTGCTCTTGTCAGGTGAGAGTACCATTCTCTTGAGGCTCCAGTCAAGCTGTCTTCAAAATAGAACATCCAGAGCTTCTCATCCATAGTATAGGCCTTCAGCCTCCCCAGAAATGATTGCAGATGGGTTCGGGGACAGGAAGTCCCATTATACTTTTCAAAACATGGAGGCTTAAACTTGTGGGGAATCCTGACCCCGTCTACCAAGCCCATATCCATAACGTCAAAACCCAAAGAATTTTGAGACTCTAAGGATCTCAACTTCTCAGCTATCTCATCCAACCTTCTATCATAAGCCTCTTCCCCGGCACCCATTACTGTGAATTGGTCCTCCTGAGGATCTTCTTGTAGTACCCTGGCTGCAGTGGCAGTCCCTTGAACATTTGCAGGGATGTTGACCTCGGGATGGAGGTGTGGGCCAAATACAGGGGGGTTAACGTGGGGTTGAACCCTTTCATTGTTGCTGGTGCCGGCAGTCCCTATATGTGGATCTTCTTGATTTTGCCTCTCCACCATGGCCCTCAATCTTTCCTGGCTCTGAGCCATGTTGTTCATAACTTCCATAAACTGAGTCATCTGCGTTCTCATCTCCAATCTTTCGTTTGCCATTTGATTTCTAACCTCTGCAAGGTCCTGCTATACCTGATCCATTTGAATGCCCGGAAGATTGTTACGGGTTGGATAACGGTGCAGACGATTGAGGGGAAATACCCGGCGCCTAGCAATAGTTCCTGATGCATCACAACAGAGGTTAGCAACAATAAAACAAAAACCTACAAAACAAACAAAGGGTTAGCATGCAATGCAGTTATGCTTATTTGTTCTCAAGGTATCCGGTTTGGCATTCAGTTTTGACCCTTCCAGACCCTTGAAGATGCATTTGATGTTGCTCTCGAAGTGAAACTTGGATGGAACAAACTAGCACATATATTACAAAAACAAAATGGTACATAGTTTGTTTTACAAATACAAGCCCTCTGAGGGGTCAAAATACATCACAAGAAAATAAAAGTACATGAAATGACAGCAACAACAAACAAATGGTCAAACACCAAGACCAAACTCATCCTCAAGAACTTCCTTGAGAAGTGCTTCGGTCACAGGATCAGCTGGACGTTCCGTGAGATTCCTGATGAGGAGATTCCGGGTTGTAACAGCTGTAGTTAGCTTCTTGTGCTGAGTTTGGTCCTTTGACCTCTTCACTCCAGCTTTGATCTTCAGCTCTGATATCTCCCTCTGGGCTGCTGCCAGGGCTTCTTGCTGTTCTTTTGCACTAGCTTCCAGTTGCTCCATCTTGTCTTGAACTCTCTTGTCCTCCAGGGTACGAGCCTCGGTGATCCTGACCCACCGGGCTTGGCTCTCCTTCAAATACAAGTCTGTCCTTGCTCTCTGGAACTGGGCTTCCTTGCAAGCATTCTTCAGAATTTGTTCTCCAGCCTTAGACTTTTTGATATAATCCCCAGACTTCTCAATCTTAGTCAGATGCTCTACTCTCAACTTCTCCAACCTCTCAATCTCCCTTATACCCTCACTCCTCTCCCGGAGAGTCTTCTGCAAAGCCTGGGTTAGCTTCTCATTTCTTTCCTTCAAGCTCTCAAACTCCTCCAAACTGATAGTGGCAGGGGGGGTGCTGAAGATGACTCAGGCATATCTTCTATGGTAAAGGGCATCCCAGAGAATTGGGCCCTGGCACGGGACCACTCATAATATTGTGCCGATGCCACATTGTTGCACTTCCCTAGGATGGTCACTCCCTTGATTTGAACATTATCCCAGGCCCAGGCAGCCTGCCTAACAACAGCCAGATTAGTCTTGTTCTCACAATAAAGAGTTTCAACCAGGTCCTGTGCCTTAGGAGTATGGACTAGTGCATAGCCCAGTTGCCTTCTGAACAGCAGAGGATTGTAATTAATGCTACCCTTAACTCCTATTAAAGGCACATTGGGAAAATGCCCACAGCTGGTGATGATATCCCTTCCCTTGGTGCTTTGAGTACACCATCTGATATCTGCTGAAGCTAGAGCAGTGAGTCTCTTAGCCCAGTTACTCTGCTGATGAGGGTTTAGAAATGCATCTGTCCTGGGTAGATGCCTGAGAAGCCAAGTATGGAATAATGGAGCACAACACCTCACTAATCTTCCCCTCTGATTTTCATTCCTCTGATGCACTGAATAATATAGATCCCCTAATAAAGTTGGCACTGGGTTCTTCAGGATGAACAAATGGATTGCATTCTTACTAATGAATCGAGGCTCATCTGCAAACAATACAATCCCATATATACTCAGGGCCAGTAAAGCACAGACAGCTTTCCACTCTCCTACAGAAGCTTTCAGGGTAGCTTGAGAGATCAAGAAATCCAGATGAAAACCAGGGATTCCAGCTTTAGAGGTCATATGCTGCTCAATCAACACAGGTTCCAGATGCAAAGCTTTTGCTACTTCTCCATTAGCAGGAAAGACCATCTCAGGGTTGAATGGGATTCCACCTTTGATGGGTATACCAACTAATGAGGAGTACTCTTCCAATAAGGGGCCCAACTGAAAGTCTTGGAAAGTGAAACATCTCAGTGGGGGATCATAAAACTGAATGCAAGTGTGGATGAGGCTCCTCTGTGATGGGTCCAGATCCACAACCAAATCAAGTATATCTCCATAATGTTCCCTGAACAATGGTATGTGATCTGGAGTGATCAAGGTCTGAATCCTCTTGATGTCTGCTAACTCTGGCTGGAAGAAGTGGTAAGTGATGTTACTCTTTTTAGGTGCCATGATGTTGAGACTGAGTAGAGACAAGTGCTGATGGTGATACTGAAGAAAGGGCTACTGACTGGCTGATGCAAGTGACTGGAGTAGGTGACTGATAGCTGAAGCAAGTGCTGATGAAGACAGGTCAATACTGAAGATGGGGTCAAAACCAAAACCAAATGAAGTTGGATACCCTGAAACACAAATAAGCAAATGTCAATATGATGCAATGATTATGTATGCAAATGATTATGCAAGGGTTTGTGACTGAGCTGGATCTGATCAAATGTCCTGATATAGGCCCAAGTATGCTCAAGAATTCCAGATGGAGGTCTACAAATCCAGCAACCAAGGTGGGGGACTCAAATAAAAAGTCACATGTCCAGGGTTTAGAATCACAAGAACTGTCCCAACATGGAGTACTCTTAAACAAACAAAGTAACAGGGTATTCTGAGGTCAAGGTACCTGCAAACCTGTAAACAGCCCAACCCCCTCACAGGTGGTGTTCTAAAACAAGGATCCTCGGACTTGGATCAGTTATGAGAAGTGTAAACACTTCTAACCCGGAGGTACAGTGTTTACAATAACCATAAAAGTTCCTCCTCTAACTCACCTCAGCTTCTGAAGGTCAATACTAAAGGTCATCCAGACTTAGCAGGCTTCCCAGATAGCCCTAGCATTGCAGGAAATCTGCAACACAGAGTTCTCAAGAAGAAACCCATATCTGAACCGTGTTTCATATTCCCGCACCAGACCGAAATGGAATGGGAAAGAATATGATTCACTCTAGCCTAGGTGTCACTCAGGTCCCAGGTATAGGACCTTAACTCTCAATGAATCACCCACCCACCAAAACAAAGACCAGATCCAGCCAGACAGCATGACAGTATGATATATACAAAAGCAATAAAGAAAGCAGTAAAGCAACTGTACATAAAGCAAAAATAAATACAAAAATACAAACACAAATAAGCACATAACACCCCAGTAAACACAAATCAATCAAGCGCTAGGAGGAACCCACAAAAAGAACCAGGAGCCCTGGTTGCAGTATAAGGTTCCCCAGCAGAGTCGCCAAGCTGTCGCTCCCGATAAAATGGGACTGGCCCAAATAAAGGTACAGACGCGAACGGTCGGCGAGAGGGACAATGAGAACACACAGCCGTGAATTCACTGGAGAATGAATAGAGTCGCCAGCTAGGCATTTTTATCCCGGAGGAAAGGCAATGCTGCATAGACCTGGAAAGATATGGATAAGCCGGTTGCGAACCAGAGAGACTGAGAAAGGGGGTTGGTTACAACCTGGGAAGGTATTAGCACCCAGATTGTCCGTCGTACTCGACGGGATCCACGCTTAAAAGATTTGTGTTTTTAAAGGGGTAGTGTCAGTGCAATTTGTGTATAAAAGGGCTGGAAAAGATGTACAGGTGTCAGTGTAAAACAGGGAATGTGAAGTGAAATATGTGAAGTGTCAGTGTAAGATCAAAGATGAAATGCTCATGATAGTGAGGCTAAGAGAATAAGGCTAGAAGGAGGGGGAATATACAGAGACTTTTGTTCGATAACTGTTAAGTTATGCCTACGTATCCTCTCGTGCAATGAGGAAGTCAGAACACCGTAGTTCGACCCAAAGAGACTGAAAGGTGAATTGACTTGTGAACTGCTTGCTTGCCTATGCTCAAGTGTATGACCTGTCTGGCTCAGGTGCAAACTGTCTTGCATTAGACGGAAGAAGCAAGTTCTCGTTTATGAGTGAAAGTGATGAGAAAAGAATCCCGAAGGAGACGATTATTGTTTGTTTTTGAGTTTTCAGTCTTTTATTGCTTTTGGATTTTGTCATAAGTTAATGAGCTTAAGTCTAAACCAATGGATTTAATAAACTCATCACATCTTCCCTCTAATTAGGGGTAATGAGAATACCTTAAGTGTGAAGTCAGCTTCTCACACTTAATCACCTTTGGTGTAGGGTTAAGATCATTAACCTACTTGTGATTATTTAGATGTTTTTGGTGTTTTTGTTTAGTGTTGAGTAATGAGATTAAGCCATAATCAAGGATTAAACAGACCCATTACACCATCCTAATAGAAGGATAATAGATGAGAATGTTTAAGTTGAGGAAAGCTCCTCAACTTAATCCATGATTAGGGATTAAACTCATGACAAAACAAGCCTTTTGTTAAGTGGATTTTATTTAATGGTATGATGATGAAGTGTTTTTTAGGGTTTGTAAGACAACTTGAGGGGGACTTGTCCATTAACACTAGGGTTAGTCCTTCTTAACCAATTAAGGAAGAATTAGAACCCTAATGCAAGGCCCAAGTTACAAGTGTGATGTCTTGATGATTATTAGATGGATTGATTAAAGGAGTTAAACACATTAAGGGTTTAACACTTAGGATTAAAGTTATACACTCCATCCTAATAGAAGGATGCAGGCATAAGCTTAATCACAAAGCCTTAAAGCCTTTAGGGTTTAGTCCCTGATTATGAGATGAGGAGAGAAGACTCAAAGAGAGACACAAAGGTGAAACTAAGAGGGGAGACTAATCAAAACCCTAATCATTGTCATGCTTGGTTGTTCCTAAGGTTTGTGAGGTTTTACAAGAGAAGACCTTCAATGGAACCACCAGGAAGCAGATGAAAGGATCAAGAGAAGCAAAGTAACTTGCTTCATTTAAGAAGACAAGTCACTTGAAGAAAGAAAGTAAGAGGAACAAGAATGAGCAAGCTCAAACTCAAACACATATGAAAATACAGCAAGGGATGCAAGAGAGATGAAAAGAAAAGTTATGAGAAGTGAAGGCAAATTCACTTCTCAAGGTTACTTACCACCTGAAAAGGTTAGAAAAGAAATGCAATGCAATGCAAGATGAGATGAGATGACATGATGAGAAACAAAACCAGAAGCATGTTGATGATGATAATGATGCTATGAAGTGCTATGAACATGAGGTAGCACATGGAAATGACCATACAAGTTCATGAATGCAAATGAAGCAAGTTAAGGAGCATGAACAAACATGGAAAGTAATGAAGTGCACACGACATACAACATGGCAAATACATGATGCAATGATCAAACATGCTTTCTATATGTCTTATGATGTCAAATGAATCACATGGAAGTATGGAATGTCATGGCAAGTCATGTTATGCTAGAGGATGCAAGATGGATGCATATGGAAGCCCAAATTAGGGTTTATGAACCACACATCAAACAAAAGTCAAAAACAGAAGCAAACCCTAAGATAAAAAATTGAAAATGCCACACAAGGTAACCCTAATCCCATACTAAACCAATGCCCAAAGGAGAGGTCCCAACTCTTAACCAATCTCAAGTTATGATTTTTACAAGTTATTAGGGTTTTTAGGGTTCCTAAACAAAAGAAATGCCAAACAAATTGAAAATGGGGAATCAAATCAAGGCCATTTAATCCTAGAAACTACATGGTAAACACAATGCAATGCAAGAAGAATCAATGTCCAACTCTTCATAGATAGGCAGAAATGATTTTTTGAACTTAGGATCAAAATAATGCACAAAAATGATTTTTATTCAATGAAAAATTCTCAAAATGCATCAAGATCAAAAAAGAAATTTGGTTTGAAGGTTGGACAATGTTTCTAAATGTCTTAGAACATTTCATGAATTTTTTGGTGATTTTTAAATACCTAAAAGTATTTTTAATAAATTAATTCTCATTAATCAATTAAAAATAATCTTTTAATTATTTAAAAATGTTTTTTTAATGATAAAAATAAAAATAAAAATATTTTTGTGTCATAAAAATTAATAAAACTTATGAGAAAAAGTTTCATAATTTTTACACATTTTTTACTATTTTAAATTAAATATGCAAGTTAAATGAAAAAGAAAATGAAAATAAATTAAATAAAAGGAAAGTAAACAAAATGGAGGGTTGAGATTATGACTGGGTTTAAATTGGTTGACCAGCGCGCATCTGGACGGCTGGGGTTGCATCTGAGCCAATTAACTTAATTACAATTAATTAATATTAATAAAATGAATTAGGGCTAATCCAAATGATCTGAGCCCTCTATCCACGCGGGAAGTCAACATTTCCACCCAATCCAACGCCCAGTATTCAAATGACACTAATTACAGGGATTAGGGCAAATCACTTTCAGGTGACCGGAGGGGAGCTCCGGTCATCTTCTCCGGTGGTACCCAAACCCTAAAATACGATTCAGGCCACCAATCTCCAAATTAATTCCAGGGAAATGTTCCTCCACACAAACCTTGCTCGAATCAAACCTCAAAAAGAATTTCCCATGCCTAAACTAAGAGAATCGAAGCCATGAAATTTCACGGGCAAAATTTCATAGGCCTGGTAAATCCTCATCTCTCACTCATTCTTAAATCTAAAACCATCCCCATGACCAGCAAAGCATACATAATCAATTTTTAACATAAAAAACAAGCTCTGAAAAGTTGTAAACCTGAAGCTACCTGAAGTGATGAACTGTGGATTTGAGCTCTCCTAACCTTGCTCTGGTGCAGAATGCTTGCTCTGAACCCCCTGAAGCCAATGGAAGGCTTGGAATGAGCTTAGACAAGCTGCTTTGAGAAATCCAGTTCTGGTGTAGCAGGAAATGAGCTTTGTGTACAGGCTGCTTTAGATCAATGTGAAGGGTGGTTTTGACTCCTTTTGATGTGCTTGATTTGTTGGTGCTAAGGGCTTGGATGTTTGATGGCTGTGGAAGTTGATTCGAAGAGAAATGCAGGCTGAGGTGAAAAATGGCAATGAGGTGTTCTTGCTCAAATCAGGCCTAGCTCTTGGTGGTTTCTACTCAATAAGGCAAGGTGAGATGATTGGAGGGATTTGTTTGAGTGTTGGTGAGTTGTGCAGGCAGGTTCGAATGGTTTTGCAAAATGGTGAGTTTTTATGTATGTGTTGCTTGAGAGTGCTTCAGCCTTGCTTCTTCATATGTTTTGCTTGCCAAAGGATAGAATAAACAATTGCAAGTGGCCAGAGGATGTGACATGGCCTGTGGTGATTGGGATGTTTGCTTTTGCCAAAAGTCAACTTTTTTGTAAGAGAAGCATGGGCTTGGTTCTAGCTTGGTACAAAGGCTAGGGCTGGCGCAGCATGATGTGTGTGTGATGTTGGGAAGGTCCAGCAGCCAAGGTAACTAGTTGGTGAAGAGTGATCATGAGTTTTGCAAGTTGTTACTTTTTGGAAACTTCATGAAAAGTGCCTTGTTACACAAACCATACACATGTGATCTTTGGTCCAATTCTGACTTTTAGGGCCTATGGAATGTTTGTGTAATGGTTGGAAGTGAATTAGAGGTTACAAATGGCATTGGTTCATGGTTTTGCAAAATTCTCATTTGGTGCACATCTTGAAAATCAATGATTTTTGCCAACTTTGTCACACCATAACTTTTGATCCAATAAGAATTTGATCATGTTCTTGTACTTTTTGAAAAGGGAAAGATGTAATCTACAACTTTCATGACCAAAGTTTTTCCATTTGAAGCATTTTTGGATCAAGAATCAAGGCTTGAAAAATGACCTAAAATGAAGCATTCTTGAAAAGTCAACTATGCCCAAAAAGTCAACACTTGCAAAAACTCCAAATTCTTGATTTTTGTGAACTTCAACCTTCTTCCATGATCAAATAAAGATCATATACACTCAAAATGATGAAGATCACCCATTGATTGGGTCACTGGGGGCCTCAGATGCCCTGATTTTGCACTGACTTGTCTGAAAAGTCAACTCTTGATCAGATGACTTCCCCATGGAATTTCTTCATGAAAATTGATATGCATACTCCCTATACCATATAGAGACCAATGGAAACAAGAATGACCAAAAAATTTGGGGTTATGGCCTCTGAAACCAAAACCCTAATTTTGGGTCAACTGTGCAGTCAAACTTGGCTCTGCATCCATTCCAAACCCAGTTCTTGTGATTCTTTTGAAACCTTGACTTTGGGAGGATATAATATGATGCCTGAACACATATGGACCCCTTTGAAGTGATTGGTAGCCTTTGGAGTGGCTCAAGAGGCTCTTGGATTGCTCAGGTCACAAACCCTAGATGCAGATGACTTAGAAACTATGCAGTGAATCAAAATTGTGATATGAGATGGTATGATTGTGTTTGTGCATATGAGAAGATCACAAGCCCTGGTGTGAATGGGTGAGGGCAAATTTGGGGTGTTTACACCATGGAATGTAAAGGTGCTGTCCTTTCCAATGTGCTGGTAGACACGGGGTCATCCCTCAATGTCTTACCTAAAAAGGCCCTGGTGAAGCTAGAATATGACGGATTGGCGTTGAGACCCAGCAACCTGGTGGTGAGAGCCTTTGATGGTTCAAAGAGATCGGTTCTGGGAGAGATTGAGTTGCCCATAATGATTGGCCCACAGACCTTCAAAACGACCTTCTACGTGATGGATATACAGCCTGCCTACAGCTGTCTATTGGGTAGGCCATGGATTCACGCCGCTGGCGCCGTGACCTCTACCCTTCACCAGAAGTTAAAATATGAGTGGGAGGGTCAAATCGTTACAATCTGTGGAGAAGAGGATATTTTTGTCAGCCACCTGGCTACCTATAAATACATTGAGATGGATGGGGAGATCCATGAAACAATGAGTCAGGGGTTCGAGGCCTTGAACATCAATGAAACATCTGATGTGCCTGGTACTTCAAAATCATCATACCAACAAGCCCGGAAGGTTGTTGAGGGAGGAAACGCCCAAGGCTGGGGCAAACTGCTATCGGTGGAGAAGAAGGAGGATAGATTTGGGTTGGGTTACAAACCAACTCAACAAGGTCCGACAGAGGCTGCGAAGGAGCCCAACTTCGTGAGTGGGGGGATGCTCACCCCTGATGCTGTCAACTGTCTGGAAGACGAGCTGGAAGAAGAACGCAACCTGGAAAGCTGGATTCGTCCAAAGATCCCGGGGAGCAGTATCTCAAACTGGTCTTCCCAGGAAATTATAAGAGTTACTCATGCAGAGTAATTATTATTTCCTGTATTTTTATAGCATGCATCAAAGTCTTGCATCTTGCCCAAGATGACAAGACTCATTTTGTAATCGGGCCATCTGTACTTTTTGTGCAAACAAGATTAATCAATGAAATATCAGACATCTTTTTGCAAATGAGTCTTTTTCTTTTCCGCTCACTGTTTTTCCATTTTTATTTTTGTACAAAAAAATAAATGGCAGTGTTTTCAAAATGACAACTTTATTTCACTTTTCTAAGCAAGATTAAAATTAATCACTAAAATGAACAAACTGAACCCTTGCAGAGAGTGCCTTTCAGACAGCACCGACAGCAGCACGGCTATGACTTCATATGACTTTGACAATCCAATCAATCAAGCCAATGAAGGGGTTGAAGAAGAGTATGAGCTTCCTGAAGAGCTAGCCAGGTTGTTAAGACAAGAGGAAAAGGTTATTACTCCTCACCAGGAGGAGGTTGAAGTGATCAATCTTGGTATAGACGAAGACGTGAGAGAAGTTAAAATCGGGGCCTACTTACAAGACTCAGTGAAGAGACAACTGATTGACCTGCTTCAAGAGTATGTGGATGTGTTTGCTTGGTCTTATCAAGATATGCCAGGTTTGGACACCGACATTGTTGTGCACAAGCTGCCTTTAAGAGAAGAATGCCCGCCGGTTAAACAGAAACTGCGCCGTACTCGCCCAGATATGGCAATGAAAATCAAAGAAGAGGTACAGAAGCAGTGGGACGCCGGGTTCCTTGCTGTAACTAGCTATCCGCCGTGGGTTGCTAATATTGTACCTGTGCCTAAGAAAGACGGCAAAGTAAGGATGTGTGTTGACTACCGGGATCTGAATAGAGCCAGCCCGAAAGATGACTTCCCATTACCTCACATCGATGTGTTGGTGGATAACACGGCTCAGTTTTCGGTATTCTCCTTCATGGACGGATTTTCAGGATATAATCAGATCAAGATGTCACCTGAAGACATGGAGAAGACAACTTTCATCACACCCTGGGGCACGTTCTGCTACAAGGTAATGCCATTTGGGCTCAAGAATGCCGGTGCGACATATCAACGGGCTATGGTGACATTATTCCACGATATGATCCATAAAGAGATAGAATGTTATGTGGATGACATGATTGCCAAGTCCCTTACAGAGGAAGATCACCTGGTGAATCTGCTGAAACTGTTCAAGCGTCTGAGGAAGTACCAACTGAAGTTAAACCCCAACAAATGCACATTCGGGGTGCGATCGGGTAAGTTGCTGGGATTTATCGTAAGCGAGAAAGGGATTGAAGTTGAACCTGATAAAGTCAAAGCTATTCAAGAAATGCCTGCACCGAAGACTGAGAAGGAAGTTCAAGGGTTCTTAGGACGATTGAACTACATCTCACGGTTCATATCTCACCTCACTGCAACCTGTGAACCTTTGTTCAAGCTGTTAAGAAAGGAACAGACGGTCAGGTGGAATGAAGACTGCCAGAAGGCTTTTGACAAGATCAAGGAATACTTACAAGAACCTCCAATCCTTATGCCTCCAGTTGAAGGAAGACCTCTGATAATGTACTTGACAGTATTAGAAGAGTCAATGGGGTGTGTGCTGGGCCAGCATGACGAGTCTGGTCGAAAAGAGTATGCAATATACTACCTAAGCAAAAAGTTTACCGACTGTGAACAACGTTATTCACTGCTCGAGAAAACTTGCTGTGCTTTAGCGTGGGCTGCTCGCCGACTGAGGCAGTATATGTTGACCCACACTACTTTGTTGATCTCAAAGATGGACCCAGTTAAGTACATATTTGAGAAGCCAGCACTTACCGGACGGGTTGCAAGATGGCAAATGATCCTCACAGAATATGACATCCAATACACATCTCAGAAAGCCATCAAGGGCAGTGTATTGTCTGAATATCTTGCTGAGCAACCTATTGATGATTACCAGCCTATGAGATTTGACTTCCCTGATGAAGACATCATGTTCATAAAAGCAAAAGATCATGAAGAGCCTGTTCTCACTGAAGGGCCTGACCCGGAAGAAGAATGGACTATGATGTTTGATGGGGCTGTTAACATGAATGGTCGTGGCGTTGGTGCAGTACTCATTACACCTAAAGGAGTTCACATGCCTTTCTCGGCAAAACTCACTTTCAACTGCACTAACAACGAAGCTGAATACGAAGCTTGCATTATGGGTCTTGAGGAAGCCATTGACCTCAGGATCAAGACATTGACTGTGTTCGGAGATTCAACTTTGGTAATCAATCAAACCAACGGCAAATGGTACACCCACCAGGATCATCTGATACCTTACAGGGATTATACAAGAAAGTTATTGACTTTCTTCACAACAGTCAAGCTTGAGTATATCCCACGGGACGAGAATCAGTTTGCAGATGCTCTCGCTACCATTGCATCCATGATCAAAGTTCAAGCTGCTAACTTTGTACCTCAGATTTCAGTGTCCAGACTTGGTAGACCAGCATATGTGTTCGCAGCAGAAACTGTCAAAGATGATAAGCCTTTGTTCCATGACATTAAATGCTTCTTGGAGGACCAGACATACCCACCTGGGGCATCTTCCAATGATAAGAAGACTTTGAGAAGGCTTGCTGGTAGTTTCTTCTTGAACACTGATGGTTCTCTATACAAAAGGAACTTTGATATGGTACTCCTCAGATGTGTTGACAAGACGGAAGCAGACTTGTTGATGCATGAAGTGCACGAAGGATCCTTTGGTACCCATGCTGGAGGGCATGCCATGGCTAAGAAATTGTTAAGATCAGGTTATTACTGGATCACAATGGATGCAGACTGTTGTGCTTATGCCAGAAAATGCCATAAATGCCAGATTTATGCAGATAAGGTGCATGTGCCTCCCAATCCTTTGAACATCATGTCTTCGCCCTGGCCCTTTGCCATGTGGGGCATTGACATGATTGGCAAGATTGAGCCAACTGCTTCAAATGGCCACAGATTCATCCTGGTCGCCATTGATTATTTCACCAAGTGGGTTGAAGCAGCCTCATATGCAAATGTTACGAGACAAGTGGTAGCCAGATTTCTGAAGAGAGATATCATCTGTCGATATGGAGTGCCCGAGCGAATCATTACTGACAATGGTTCCAACTTGAATAATAAAATGATGGCAGAGCTGTGCCGGGACTTCAAGATCCAACACCACAATTCTTCTCCTTACAGGCCAAAGATGAATGGCGCTGTTGAGGCAGCTAATAAGAACATCAAGAAGATTGTGCAGAAGATGGTAGTCACTTACAAAGACTGGCATGAAATGCTACCATTTGCCTTGCATGGGTACCGCACGTCAATCAGAACATCCACTGGGGCAACACCGTATCAACTTGTGTATGGTATGGAGGCAGTCCTACCTGTTGAAGTTGAATTACCCTCCTTACGGGTACTGATGGATGTTAAACTGAGTGAAGCAGAATGGGTTAGGTCCCGATACGAGCAACTGAGTCTGATTGAAGAGAGAAGATTGGCTGCAATCTGTCATGGGCAGTTGTATCAGAAAAGAATGAAGAAAGCCTTCGATCAGAAAGTCAGGCACCGAGAGTACCAAGTGGGAGATCTTGTGTTGAAAAGAATCCTCCCTCCTCATACAGACCACAGGGGCAAGTGGACTCCAAATTATGAAGGACCATTTGTAGTAAAGAAAGTTTTCTCGGGTGGAGCACTGATGCTCAGTACCATGGATGGTGAAGACTTCCCGTCCCCTGTGAATTCAGATGCAGTTAAAAAATACTTCGCATAAAAATGACCCGCTGGACACAAAAACAGAATGTAAGTCCAGGCAAAAATAGGGCATCCCGGCGAGTCAAAAACAGAATAAAAGACTCGGGCAAAAATAAGGGAAAATAAACAAAAATGTACACCCGCTGAGTTGAAAAGCTGCATCGGACATCTCAGGCAAAAATGGGTATCCCGATGGATTGAAAACCCGAAAGGGCGATCCATGCAAAATAAGGGAATAAGCGAACAACTATATTCTGAATTCGTCTGTATCATTCACAACTTGGTAAGCTTCGAAAGGATCAAGCTTCAATCGGAATCAGCCTTCTTCAGAAAGTCGGATAAGGGGAACGTCAAAAGTCATACGAGTCGTAGTGAAGTGGAAGCTCTTTAAGGCGTCATCAACACTGCCAGCATTTTTGTTTTTCAATTTGTAACAACCTCCTCATTTCAGGGGACTTGTTTCTTTGACTGTATCTCGCCAATTCAGGGCATATAAATTAATAAAATCAGATTTTCAGTCATGTCTCGTTTTGCACATTTTATTTGCAAAAAATGTCTGATGTCTAAAAAACTGATTGCACAGAATACAGATGTTTTATCCTCGAATAAAAAGCATGCTTGCAGGAAATATACTTACTCTCAGATGTATCTAAACTCCTATGACGGAATCCAGTAAAGGATACCTCGGGATTATCTTGTGCGTTTCTCTATCTTTTTCAGGATTGCAGGTATCCAGAACGCAACTTGGGGCATGAAAACCTCATCCCAGCAAGCTGACAAATCAACACTTAATTTTAGCACCCGAAGTGCTCTCTCCCCAGCTGAGTTGCCTATCATGACTTCCCCCAGCTGAGTTGTCATTTCCCCATCAGAGTTACCAGGCATCACGGAAGGCACCTATATCCCCGGCAGAGTCAAGGATCCTTTTCAGTAGAATCCCTATGGAGGTCTTGCAGTGATCTCTCTCTCTCCCTAGCCCAGTTGCCACTTCACCCTCAGTCGGGTACAAAAGTCAGAGAGCCATCTCCCCACAGAGTTCCAGCCTCTATCCAGAAGAGCAGAGCGTAGAAGATCACAACAGAGTGAAGAAAGCTTCTACAAACCCCAGCTGGGTCTCTCATTTATAAGGATAGGTCTATCAATGACCCATATCCCCAAGCAGATAGCATCTCGTCAGATCTACCAATGATCTCCTCCCCAGCTGGGATGTCTACTTCAAACAGATCGATCGAAGATCTTCGCAGCAACGGGACCCGGATCCCGGTTTGGTATCTTTGCACAATCATAACATTCGCATCATATTCACCCACAAAGCGTAGCATTCCGTTTTAACACGGAGCATTACGGCAAAAATCCAACACATAGCATGATCATAAGCCATGTTTTGAACCCACACTTGTGAATAATGACAGTTCATCAACGTACAGAAAAATCCCCACCAGAGTCCCCAGCAAAAGCAGCTGCCTCACAATTCACAAACACCAGTATATACTCATTTCAACACCCGTCCGTGTCATCACTCCCCAATAAAGTCACCTGAACACTCTTTACGAACAAGATCACCCGTATTACAGATACGTCCTGACACCCGTCCGTGTCATACCCCAGCAGAAAGCCAAAGACACCCTCTTTGCACTCACATATACCTATATATACTTCCTTGACACCCGTCCGTGTCATTTCCCCAGCGCATTCGCTTACACTTTGTACATCAGATACTTGTTTATATTATACTTTTCTCTCTTGACACTCGTCCGTGTCACCCTCCCCAGCAATTAAACACTCATCTATACAATACTCATACTCATACTCATGTTACACTCATACAGATACTCGTCCGTATTTTGAATACACTTTTTTATATCCCCACAGATTCAACACTAGTCCTTGTTCTTTGTTAACCAGTTGGTACTCGTCCGTATCATCATCTCAGAACATGTGTCAAGCGTTTGTTTCTACATGGTACTCGTCTGTATCATAGTCTTAAGGATGATCGTCCGCATCTTTAATCCATACACTGTGTCAAACACTTTTGTCTTTTTGAATATAGATACTCGCCTGTGTCTACTATTCCCCAGAGAAGTCCCTTCAGATTCAACACTCTCCCGTGTTCCCTGTTAACCAGATGATACTCGTCCGTATCATCATCTTTGAACGCGCGTCAGTATTTGTTTCTACCCGATACTCGTCCGTATCGCAGCCTTAAGGATGCTCGTCCGCATCTTTACCTAAACACGTATACCTTTTGTTTCTTGGATATAAACACTCGTCCGTGTTTACTATTCCCCAGTAGGTTACCGACAAACAAATTTTCTTTTCATCTGACACTCGTCCTGTGTCATGATAAACCCTGAGAGCAGCCGTCCCCTGCTAGGTGGTCGTCCTCCACCTCTTGATGGTCGTCCTCCATCATGCTCATCCGATGGCCGTCCCCATCGTTGATTTTTAGCAGCCGTCCCCTGCTAGGTGGTCGTCCTCCACCTTTTGATGATCTTCCTTTATCATTTTATCCAATGGCCGTCCCCATTGTTGATTTTGGTTATCTGACATTCGTCCTATGTCACGATAGACCTTGAGAGCAGCCGTCCCCTGCTAGGTGGTCGTCCTCCACCTCTTGATGGTCGTCCTCCATCATGCTCGTCCGATGGCCGTCCCCATCGTTGACTTTTTATCCGGCATTCGTTCTATGTCGCGATACTTTCGGCAGCCGTACCCTGCCAGGTGGTCGTCCTCCACCTTTGATGGCCGTCCCCATCATATTCCTTTTATTCCCAACAGAGCAGCCGTCCCCTGCTAGGTGATCGTCCTTCACCTTTGATGACCGTACCTCATCATCTGTTTATTTCATTTATTCTTTAACCCGATGGCCGTCCCCGTCGTGGTCCCTTTTCTTTTTAGCCCGATGGCCGTCCCCATCGTTGGTTACTTTACTTTATGAACTTGATGGCCGTCCCCGTCATGTTTCATTAAATCCTCAGAGAATTTTACAGCTTTATCTTGATGGCCGTCCCCATCATAATTCTTTTATCCCCAGCATGTCGGCCGTCCCCGTCATTGCTTTACTTCCCGCATTTTCCCCAACATGTCGGCCGTCCCCGTCATTGCTCTTTCCCCAGCAGTCGTCCTCTGCTCGACGGTCGTCCTCCGTCGCCTACACTTTACAATATACTTTATTTTCCTTTACAATCTATATCCCTTTTCTTCTTCATTCCGTGAGTGCAAATTTTGGACTGTCTTTGGTATTCAACCACAAGTTATCTTGTTTGCCTGTTAAGCCGTTGCTTACAACCTGCACAGCTAACTCATGTTTGAATAGGGGCAGCTGTAAACACCCCAAATTTTCCCTCACCCATTCACACCATGGCTTGTGATCTTCTCATATGCATAAACACAATCATACCATCTCATATTACATTTTTGGTTCACTGCATTGGTTCTAAGTCATCTGCATCTAGGGTTTGTGATCTGAGCAATCCAAGAGCTTCTTGAGCCACTCCAAAGGCCACCAATCACTTAAAAGGGGTTCATGTGTGTTCTTATATCCTATTACATCCTTTCAAAGTCAAGAATGCCAAAGAATCACAAGAACTGGGATTGGTATGGATGCAGAGCCAAGTTTGACTGCACAGTTGACCTAAAATTAGGGTTTTGGTTTCAGAGGCCATAACTCCAAATTTTTTGGTCATTCTTATTTCCATGGGTCTCTATATGGTATAGGGAGTATGCATATCAATTTTCATGAAGAAATTCCATGGGGAAGTCATCTGATCAAGAGTTGACTTTTCAGACAAGTCAGTATAAAATCAGGGCATCTGAGGCCCCCAATGACCCAACCAAGGGGTGATCTTCATCATTTTGAGTGTATATGATCTTTATTTGATCATGGAAGAAGATTGAAGTTAACAAAAATCAAGAATTTGAAGTTTTTGCAAAGTTGACTTTTTAGGGCATGGTTGACTTTTCAAGAATATGTCATTTTAGGTCACTTTTCAAACCTTACTTTTTGATCCAAAAATGCTTCAAATGACAAAACTTTGGTCATGAAAGTTGTAGATCACATTTTTCCCTTTTCAAAAAGTACAAGAACATGACCTAATTCATTTTGGATCAAAAGTTATTGTGTGTCAAAGTTGGCAAAAATCACTAATTTTCAAGTTATGCACAAAATGGGAAACTTGCAAAAACTTTGTACCAAGGCATTTGTGACTTCTAATTCATATCAAACCAATGCATAAACATTCTATGTGACCTAAAAATCAGATTTGGACCAAGGTTTCTCATGATCCATGGCTTATGTAGCAAGAAAGTTTCATGTGAACTAGAAATGATCAACTTGCAAAATCATCATCACACTTCCTACCACTTGCTACATTGGATGCTGAACCATGCTAGCCCTCCACATACACCATGCTGCGCCAGTCCATGTACTTGTGCTAGCCTAGAACCAAGCCCATGCTTTCCTGACACCAAAGTTGACATTTTGCAAAAGTGAACTTACCAATCAATAAAGGGCAGGTCACATCATCTGACCAATGGGATTATCTTATGCAAGGAAAATGCTGGCCATTTCATACATCAAGCAAGGCTGAAACACACAAGAACTTACCATTCACAAAAACACTCCATAGAGCAAAAGCCTTGGAATCTGCCTCCACAAACCACAAACACTCAAACCAATTCCACTACTCATCTCACCATGCTTCATTGGTACCAAACCAACAAGACTCAGGCCTGAACTAAGCTAGAACAAAGCTTCACCATTTTTCATCCTCCAAGTCAGAACTTTCGAATCACCTTCCACAGCCACAAAACATCAAAACTTTCTTCACTAACAAGTCAAACACACCCAAAGGAGCAAGAATCCACCAGTAGATTAGCCTGAAACCTCACATTTCATGACTGTGAAACCTGCTACACCAGAACTGGATTTCTCAAAGTAGCTTGTCTAAGCTCATTCCAAGCCTTCCATTAGCATCAGGGGAGTCAAAGAAGTTCATTTGCACGCAAAGGAGGCTCTGGAAGCTCAGTATTGAAGCTTTCCAGCTCAGGTATGAACATGAACATTTTCTCCCAAAGCTTGTATTTCAAGTTATAAACTGGTTGCTTATGTCTTGCTGATCATGGGGATGGTTTTAGAATTGGAAATGAGTGAGAGATGAGTTTGTATTGCTGTTCTGAAATTTCACCCGTGAAATTTCTTTCCTTCGATTTGCTTGTTTCTTGTGGTTTAAATGATGTTTGAGCATGGATTCATGACCTAGGTTGTTAGAGGATCATTTCCCTGACATTAATTTGAAGAATAGTGGCCTGAATCATGTTTTAGGGTTTTGGGGTCGCCGGGGAAGATGACCGGAGCTCCCCTCCGGTCACCTGAATTTGTTTTGCCCTAATCTCAGGTCATTAAGGCCATTTGAATTTTGAGCGTAGGATCACTTGACTGCGTTGACTTCCCGCCTGCTTGGATGGCCCATATCCTTTTGTTTTGCCCTAATCCCCTTTCATTAATTAATTAAATCATAATTAAGTTAATTAATCAGAACCAACCACAGCCCTTGGATTCGCGCGCCAGTCAACCCTTTTAAACCCAGTTCAAATCTGGATCATTGGATTTGAATACTTTTCATTTATATTCATTTATTTTCATTTCTTTTTCATTTTATTTACACAATTTATTTAAAATAGCAAAATTGTTTTAAAAATTATGAAACTTTTTCTCAAGAGTTTCATTAATTTTTAAAACACAAAAATATTTTTATTTTCATTTTTAGCACTTAAAAAGTATTTTTAAATATTTAAAAGCTTATTTTTTAATTGATTAATGGAAATTAATTTATTAAAAATACTTTTAGGTATTTAAAAATCACCAAAAAATTCATGAAATGTTCTAAGACATTTAGAAACATTGTCCAACCTTCAAACCAAATTTCTTTTTTGATCTTGATGCATTTTGAGAATTTTTCATTGAATTAAAATCATTTTTGTGCATTAATTTGGTCCATAGTTCAAAAAATCATTTCTGCCTATTCATGAAGAGTTGGACATTGATTCTTCTTGCATTGCATTGTGTTTAGCATGTAGTTTTTGGGATTAAATGGCCATGATTTGATCTTTCATTTTCCATTTGTTTGACAATTTTCTTGTTTAGGAACCCTAAAAACCCTAGAATCTTAAGAAAACCATAACTTGAACTTGGTTAGGAGTTGAGACCTCTCCTTTGGGCATTGAGTTAGCATAGGATTAGGGGTCCTTTTTGTGGCATTTTCAATTTTTTATCTTAGGGTTTGCTTCTGATTTTGACTTTTGTTTGATGTATGGTTCATAAACCCTAATTTGAGCTTTCATATGCATCCACCTTGCATTTCCTTGCATAGCATGACTTGCCATGACATTCCATGCTTCCATGTGATTCATCTGACATCATAAGACATATTGAAAGCATGTTTGATCATTGCATCATGTATTTGCCATGTTGTAGGCCATGTGCACTTCATAACTTTTCATGTATGTTCATGGTTCCTAACTTGCTTCATTTGCATTCATGAACTTGTATGATCATTTCCATGTGCTGCCTCATGTTTGTAGCATCTCATAACATCATCAGCATCACATATGTGCTTCTGGTTTTGGTTTGCATCATGTCACCTCATCCCATTTTTGCATTGCATTGCATTTCTTTCCTAACCTTTCAGGTGGTAAGTAACTTTGAGAAGTGAATTTGCCTTCACTTCTCATAACTTTTCTTTTCATCTCTCTTGCATCCATTGCTGCATTTTTATATGTGTTTGAGTTTGAGCTTGCTCATTCTTCTTCTTCTCACTTTCTTTCTTCAAGTGACTTGACTTCTTGAATGAAGCAAGTTGCTTTGCTTCTCTTGATCCTTTCATCTGCTTTCTGGTGTTTCCTTTGAAGATTGTTCTTGCAAACCTCACAAACCTTAGGAACAACCAAGCATGACAATGATTAGGGTTTTGATTAGTCTCCCCTTTTAGTTTTTACCTTTGTGTCTCTTTTGAGTCATCTCTTCTCACCTCATAATCAGGGACTAAACCCTAAAGGCTTTAAGGCTTTGTGATTAAGTTTATGCCTGCATCCTTCTCTTAGGATGGGGTGTATAACTTTAATCCTAAGTGTTAAACCCTTAATGTGTTTAGCTCCTTTAATCAATCCATCTAATAAGTATCAAGACATCACACTTGTAACTTGGGCCTTGCATTAGGGTTCTAATTCTTCCTTAACTGGTTAAGAAGGACTAACCCTAGTGTTAATGGACAAGTCCCCCTCAAGTTGTCTTACAAATCATAAAACTCACTTCATCATCATACCATTAAGTAAAATCCACTTAATCAAAGGCTTGTTTTGTCATGAGTTTAATCCCTAATCATGGATTAAGTTGAGGAGCTTTCCTCAGCTTAAACATTCCCATCTATTATCCTTCTATTAGGATGGTGTAATGAGTCTGTTAAATCCCTGATTATGGCTTAACCTCATTACTTAACACTAAACAAAAAACAACAAAAACATCTAAATAATCACAAATAGGTTAATGATCTTAATCCTGCATCAAAGGTGATTAAGTGTGAGAAGCTGACTTCACACTTAAAGTATTCTCATTACCCCTAATCAGAGGGAAGATGTGATGAGTTTACTAAATCCATTGGTTTAGACTTAAGCTCATTAACTTATGACAAAATCCAAAAGCAATAAAAGACTGAAAACACAAAAACAAACAATAATCGTCTCCTTCGGGATTCTATTCTCATCTCATTCACTCACAACCGAGAACTTGCTTCTTCCGTCTAATGCAAGACAGTTTGCACCTGAGCCAGACAGGTCATACACTTGAGCATAGACAAGCGAGCAGTTCACAAGTCAATTCATCTTTCAGTCTCTTTGGGTCGAACTACGGTGTTCTGACTTCCTCATTGCACGAGAGGATACGTAGGCATAACTTAGCGGTTATCGAACAAAAGTCTCTGTATATTCCCCCCTCTTTCTAGCCTCATTCTTTAGCCTCATGATCTTGAGCATCTTATTCCAGTTCTTGCACTGACACTGTATATACATTACACTTTACACTTCCTTTACACTGACACCTGTACATTTTGCTTTCCATCTCTTTTACACACAGATTGCACTGACACTACCCCTTTAAAGCACAAATCTTTCAAGCGTGGATCCCGTCGAGTACGGCGGACAATCTGGGTGCTAATACCTTCCCAGGTTGTAACCAACCCCCTTTCTCAGTCTCTCTGGTTCGCAAACCGTCTTATCCATCTCTTTCTAGGTTTATGCAGCATTACCTTTCCTCCGGGATAAAAATGCCTAGCTGGCGACTCTATTCATCTCCAGTGAGTTCACGGCTGTGTGTTCTCATTGTTCCCTTCGCCGACAGTTCGCGTCTGTACCTTTATCTGGGCCTGGTCCCACTTATCGGGAGCGACAAGATGGGAACGCCCAAGGCTGGGGCAAGCTGCTACCTGTGGAGAAGAAAGAAGACAAATTTGGTTTGGGTTACAAACCATCCCGACAAGATCAAGCAGAGGCTGCTAAAGAGCCCAAGTTCGTACGTGGGGGAATGATGACCCCAGATGTTGTCAATAACGTGGAAGACGAGGCTGAAAGCGACCTCAACCTAGAAAGCTGGATTCGTCCAAGAGTCTCGGGCCAACAAGTCCTTAACTGGTCTTCCCAGGAAATTATAAGAGTTACTCCTGCAGAGTAATTATTATATCCTATTTAAGCATGCATCAAGTCCTGCATCTTGACCAAGGTGTCAGGACTCATTTTGTAATAGGGCCATATTTGTATTTTGTGCAAATTGAATATCAATGAACAATGGACATCTTTTTGCAAACCATTTTCTTTTCGCTCACTGTCTTTTCATTTTTGTTATTTTTGCACAAAACAATAAATGGCAATGTTTTCAAAATAATAACTTCATTCTCACTTTTTCTAAAAAGATTATTATTAATCACTAAAATGAACAAATCTCAACCCTTGCAGAGATAATCCTCCAGATTGCACCGACAACAACACTGATATGACCTTGTTTGACTTTGACAATCCAATTAATCAAGCAGATAAAGGGGTTGATGAAGATTATGATTTGCCTGAAGAGTTAGCCAGGTTGTTGAGACAAGAGGAAAAGAGATGAAGATTGGGGCCAGTCTGCAAGCTCCAGTGAAAGAACAACTCATCAGTATGCTGTGGGAATATGCCGATGTCTTTGCTTGGTCCTATCAAGATATGTCAGGTCTAGATACGGATATTGTCATGCATAGGCTACCATTGAAAGAAGATTGCCCGCCAGTTAAATAGAAGTTGCGCCGCACTCGCCCAGATATGGCCATGAAAATTAAGGAAGAAGTACAAAAACAGTGGGATGCCGGTTTCCTTGCTGTAACTAGTTACCCGCCGTGGGTTGCTAACATTGTACCCGTGCCTAAGAAGGATGGCAAGGTGCGTATGTGTGTGGATTACCGGGACCTGAACAGAGCTAGCCCGAAGGATGATTTCCCATTACCTCACATTGATGTAGTGGTAGACAAAACAGCTTAGTTCTCAGTATTTTCTTTCATGGACGAATTTTCTTGATACAATCAGATCAAGATGTCACCCGAAGACATGGAGAAAACAACTTTCATCACCACTTGGGCACCTTTTGTTACAAGGTAATGCCGTTTGGACTGAAGAACGCCGGTGCAACATATTAACGGGCTATGGTAACATTATTCCACGATATGATCCACAAAGAAATCGAATGTTATGTGGATGATATGATTGCCAAGTCCCTCACAGAAGAAGATCATCTGGTGAATCTGCTGAAGTTGTTTAAGCGTCTGAGGAAGTATCAGCTAAAGTTGAACCCCAACAAATGCACATTCGGGGTACGTTCTGGTAAGCTGCTGGGTTTTATTGTAAGTGAAAAAGGAATTAAGGTTGATTCCGACAAAGTCAAAGCTATTCAGGAAATGCCTGCACCTAAGACTGAGAAATAAGTTCGAGGGTTCCTAGGAAGATTGAACTACATCTCAAGGTTCATATCTCATCTCACTGAAACCTGTGAACCCTTGTTCAAGCTGTTAAGGAAAGAACAAACAGTAAGGTGGAACAATGATTGTCAGAAAGCTTTTGACAAGATCAAGGAGTACCTGTAAGAACCTCCAATTTTCATGCCTCCAGTTGAAGGAAGACCTCTAATAATGTACCTGACAGTATTAGATGAGTCAATGGGGTGTGTGTTGGGCCAGCATGACGAGTCTGGTCGAAAAGAGTATGCAATATACTACCTAAGCAAAAAGTTTACCGACTGTGAACAACGTTATTCACTGCTCGAGAAAACTTGTTGTGCTTTAGAGTGGGCTGCTCGCCGACTAAGACAGTATATGTTGACTCATACTACCTTGTTGATCTCAAAGCTGGACCCCGTCAAGTACATATTTGAGAAGCCAACACTTATCGGAAGGGTTGCAAGATGGCAAATGATTCTAACAGAGTATGACATTTAGTACACCTCTCAGAAAGCCATCAAGGGCAGTGTATTGTCTGACTATCTGGCTGTGAAACCCATTGATGATTACCAGCCTATGAGATTTGACTTCACTGATGAAGACATCATGTTCTTAAAAGAAAAAGATTGTGAAGAGCCAGTTCACACTGAAGGGCCTGACCCAGAAGAAGCATGGACTATAATGTTTGACGGGGCAGTTAATTGCAACGGCCGTGGAGTTGGCGCAATGCTCATTACACCTAAAGGAGTTCACATGCCTTTTTCGACAAAACTCACCTTTGCCTGCACTAACAACAAAGCAGAATACGAAGCTTGTATTATGGGTCTTGAGGAGGCCATTGACCTCAGGATCAAAACTTTGAATGTATTCGGAGATTCAGCTTTGGTAATCAATCAGACCAATGGCAAATGGTACACTCATCAGGAGCATCTGATTCCATACTGTGACTATACGAGGAGATTATTGACTTTCTTCACAACAATTAAACTTGAATACATCCCTCGAGATGAGAATCAGTTTGCACATGCTTTAGCTACCATTTCATCCATGATCAAAGTACAAGCTTCCAATTATGTGCCTTGGATTTTGGTATCCAGACTGGACAGACCAGCATATGTATTCTCTGTGGACACTGCTAGTGACAACAAACCTTGTTACCATGACATTAAATGCTTCTTGGAGAATCAGACATACCCACCTAGGGCATCGTCAAATGATAAGAAGACATTGAGAAGGCTGGCCGGCCGTTTCTTCCTCAATACTGATGGTTCATTATACAAGCGAAACTTCGACATGGTCCTGCTCAGATGTGTTGACAAGAATGAAGCAGACCTACTGATGCATGAGGTACATAAAGGTTCTTTCGGCACCCATGCCGGAGGACATGCAATGGCAAAGAAGTTATTAAGATCGGGTTACTACTGGATCATAATGGATGCAGACTGTTGTGCCTATGCCAGATCTACGCGGATAAAGTGCATGTGCCTCCGAACCCTTTGAATGTAATGTCTTCACCTTGGCCCTTCGCTATGTGGAGCATTGACATGATTGGAAAGATTGAGCCGACTGCTTCAAATGGTTACAGATACATCCTGGTAGCCATTGATTACTTCACCAAATGGGTCGAAGCAGATTCGTATGCAAACGTCACCAGACAAGTGGTAGCTCATTTTCTAAAAAGGGATATCATTTGTCGATATGGAGTTCCCGAGCGAATAATTACTGATAATGGTTCCAATTTGAACAATAAAATGATGGCAGAACTTTGCCGGGACTTCAAAATTCAACATCACAACTCTTCTCCTTACAGACCAAATATGAATGGCGCTGTTGAGGCCGCTAACAAGAACATCAAGAAGATTGTGCAGAAGATGGTAGTTACCTACAAAGACTGGCATGATATGCTACCATTTGCCTTGCATGGGTACCGAACCTCAATCAGAACATCTACTGGGGCAACGCCTTATCAGCTTGTGTATGGTATGGAAGTTGTCCTACCTGTTGATGTTGAGCTACCCTCCTTACGGGTAATAATGGATGTGAAACTAGATGAAGCAGAATGGGTCCGGTCTCGGTACAATCAACTGAATCTGATTGAAGAGAAAAGATTAGAAGCCATCTGTCATGGGTAGTTATATCAGAAGCGAATGAAGAAAGCCTTCGATCAGAAAGTCAGATATCGAGAATACCAAGTGGGAGAGCTTGTTCTGAAAAGAATCCTTCATCCTCATACAGACCACATGGGAAAGTGGACACCAAACTATGAAGGTCCCTATGTGATAACTAAAGTCTTCTCGAGTGGAGCACTGATGCTCGCAACCATGGATGGTGAAGACTTCCCGTCTCTTGTGAATTCAGATGCAGTTAGAAAATACTTCGCATAAAAAGATCCGCTGGACATAAAAACAAAATGTAAGTCCAGGAAAAAATAGGGCATCCCGGCGAGTCAAAAACAGAATAAAAGACTCGGGCAAAAATAAGGGAAAAAAATGTGCACCCGCTGAGTTGAAAAGCTGCATTGGACATCTCGGGCAAAAATGGGCATCCCGGTGGATTGAAAACCCGAAAGGGCGATCCACGCAAAATCAGGGAATAAGCGAACAACTGCATTCTGAATTTGTCTGTATCTCTCACAACATGGCAAGCTTCGAAAGGATAAAGCATCGGTCAGAATCAACCTTCTTCAGAAAGCAAGATAAGAAGAACGTCAGGGTCATACAGGTCATAGCAAAGGAAGCTCACTGGAGCATCGTCTTCAACATTGCCAACACTTTTATTTTCTCAATTTACAGCAATCTCCTCCCTTCAGGGGATTCGCTTCTTTGACTGTACTTGCCTATTCAGGGCACACACATCAATAAAATCAGAATTTTCAGTCACACTTTGTTTTTGTACATTTTTGTTTCGTTTGCAAAATGTCCAAAGTTCATAATATAAATACTTGCATTAAAAACATATGAGCCATTTTTAATAAATGCTTGCAGGAAATATGTTGCTCTCAGACGAATCTAATCCCTATGATGGAATCCGGTTAAGGATGTCTCAGGAGACTTGTGCATTTTCCTTTGTCTTAACAGGTTGCAGGTGCTCAAGGCAGACAATCTTTTGCAACATGGGGCATATCAAGTATCACATCCCAAGCATACTACTTCCCATAAGTTATCTCCTCCCCAAGCAGGATCTCCCAAGCAATGCCTGACAACTCTTCAACAGCAAAGTGGTCAAAGAACTTTCTATCCCCCACCAGAGATGCCAGAATTTTCTCATCCTCAGCAGAGATGGTGTAATTGTTCCCCCACAGAGTTGCCTCCCCAGTAGAGCAATGACTGAAGCACTTCCCCAACGGAGTTGCTAAAACTTCCTCATCCCATTAGGAGTTCTCCCTTTGGGAAGATCTATCAATGATCTCTTCCCCCCAGCTGAGTTCTCCCTCCAAACAGATCAGCCAAAGATCTTTTTCCCTGCAGGATCTCGGATCAAGTTTCCCATTTGCATAATCATAGCATTCACATCATATTCACCAAAATGAGCGTAGCATTCTGTCTAATACGGAGCATTACGGCAAAAATCAAACATTTTGCATGATCATAAGCCAGGTTCGAGCCAGTCACCTGCAAATATCAAAATCACTTCACCAGAAATATACAAAACTTATCCCCTACAGATAAGAGACAAGACATCCCCTTTGGCACTCGTCCGTGTCATACTTCCCCAGCAAGTCAAGCACTCGTCCGTGTCTTGCATATACTTCACCAGCAGGTCATACTTGTACATACCTATACAGAAGTCTTTGATACTCGTCTGTATCTTATTTATATCACCCCCTCAGCAGATTCAACACTCGTCCGTGTTCCTTGCTTAACTGATTCATACTCGTCCGTATCAACATCCCCAAACACATGTCAGCGTTTGTTTCTTCCGATACTCATCCGTATCGTGGTTCTAAGGATGCTTGTCCGCATCTTTAGTCTATACACATTGTCAAACACTTATATCTTTTATTTTTAAGGAGTAAGCACTCGTCCGTGTTTACCATTCCCCAGTAAGTCACCAACAAAACAACTTTCTTCTATCCGACATTCGTCCTATGTCGTGATACTTTCGGCAGCCGTCCCCTGCCAGGTGATCGTCCTTCACCTTTGGATGACCGTCCCTAATCCTTTTCCCCAGTGGAATCCCCATTGTTGGAACCTTCTATCTAACATTCGTCCTATGTCATGCTAAAGAGTAGTCGTCCCCTGCTAGGTGATCGTCCTTCACCTTTTGATGACCGTCCCTCATCATTTATCTGATGGCCGTCCCCATCGTTGATCTTGTCATTCGACATTCGTCCTATGTCGTGATATTCCCCAAGAGAAGTCGTACCCTGCTAGGTGATCGTTCTTTACCTCTTGATGATCATCCTTCATCATGCTTATCTGATGGTCGTCCCCATCGTTGACCTCTTCTATCCGGCATTTGTCCTATGTCGTGATATTTTCAGCAGCCGTCCCCTGCTAGGTGATCGTCCTTCCCCTTTTGATGACCGTACCTCATCAATTATTTCATTTAATATTTAACCTGATGGTCGTCCCCGTCTTGGTCCCTTTTCCTTTTTCTGTTGATCATCCTTCATCAATGTAGCCCGATGACCGTCCCCATCATTTTTTACTTTACTTTCCAAGCCTGATGGTCGTCCCCATCATTGCTTTTCTCAGATCCCCTAGATAATTTTATTACCCAATGGCCGTCCTCGTAGCGGTTTCTTTATTCACCAGCATGATGGTCATCCCCGTTGTAAACACCCAAAATTTGCCCTCACCCATTCACACCATGGCTTGTGATCTCCTCATATGCATAATCTCAATCATAGCATCTCATATCACATTTTTGATTCATTTCATTGGTTCAAAGTCATCTGCATTTAGGGTTTGTGATCTGAGCAATCCAAGAGCTTCTTGAACCACTCCAAAGGTCATAAATCACTTCAAAGGGGTCCATGTATGTTCAAGCATCATATTATATCCTCTCAAAGTCAAGAATGTCAAAAAATCACAAGAACTGAGAATGGCATGGAAGCAGAGCCAGGTTTGACTGCACAGATGACCTAGAATTAGGGTTTTGGTTTCAAAGGCCATAACTCCAAATTTTTTGGTCATTTTTGTTTCTATTGGTCTCTAAATGGTATAGGGAGCATGCATATCAATTTTCATGAAGAAATTCCATAGGGAAGTCATCTGATCAAGAGTTGACTTTTCAAGCAAGTCAGTGTAAAATCAGGGCATCTGAGGCCCCCAATGACCCAACCAAAGGGTGTTCATCATCATTTTGATTATGTATGATCTTTATTTGATCATGGAAGATGTTAGAAGTTCACAAAATTGAAGAATTTCAAGTCATTTACAAAGTTGACTTTTTGGGAAAGTTTGACTTTTAATGAAATTGCCATTTTGGGAAACTTTTTCAACCCTTGCTTTTTGATTCAAAAATGCTTCAAATGGAAAAACTTTGGTCATGAAAGTTGTAGAATGGATCATTCCCTTTTCAAAAAGTACAAGAACATGACCTAATTCATTTTGGATCAAAAGTTATGGCTTGTCAAAGTTGGCTAAAATCACAAAATTTGAAGTTTTCTACCAAAGAGACATTTTGCAAAATGGTTTGTTCAAGTGTTCTAAAGGCCTTAAATGTGTATCATTTCTTCACAACATGATCATGTAACCTCTAAAATTAAGAATGGGCCAAGGAACTTTGCACTTTGATGCCTTGAAACTCAAGATTTCTCAAAGGAAACAAAAGTGAAGCAAGTTGCAAAAACTCACTCAAGTGTGAATCCACTTGCTTGCTGACTTCACAAACAATCCTATGGCTCTCCACACATCTTGCTGCAAAGGACACCCCATCTGTCCTTGGCTAGCTAGTAGCCCATGCTTCTCTTACACAACTTTGACATTTTGGCAACTTGAGCCATACCAATCACAAAAGCACACATCAACTCATCTGACCAATCCCATTAGTTTATGCAAACAAAAAGCAAGCAAAAACACATACAACACAAGCTTGAACAGACACACAACACAGCTCTCTCATTTTCACCTCATTTTGCAAAAGCTTTCGAAAAACTCTCCACAAGCTGCAAACACACAAACCAACTTCACAAGTCAACTCAACATGCTTCCCTGATCAAAAACCACCCATCACCATAGCCTAAAACTCCCTGAATCAGAAATACGATTTCCATCCCACCTTGGACAGAACTTCTGCCATCTTTCAAACCATCCATTATAAACTTCAAACAAGCATTGAAAGCTTCTTAGGGGGTCCAGTGGAGTTGATTGAAAGCAAGAAACCAGCCAGAAAGTACCAGAAACCAAAGCTTCAGTTCAGGTAGCCATCTCAAACTTTTTTTCCAGAAACTCCATTTTGAGTTCTTAAATGCTTCTATGCACTCCCCTGATCATGGGGATATGATTATTTTTGAAAATGGTTGAGAAACCAGGATGTATGATTGCTCTGAAACTTTTTTGCCCTAGGAATGTTTTGCTTCGATTTGGCTGATTGATGAATGAAAAATGGTGTTTGTGTGGGGGTTTTGATTTAGTGTCGAATGGGGATGATTTCTGGGCTTTTAGTTTTCATTTTCATGAAGTTTTGAGGATTTTAGCAACTTTCAGGTGAGGGTCTTGCCGGAGAAGACGACCGGAAGTCTTCTCCGGCCACCTGAAAGTGTTTAGGGCTAATCAGTGTAATTAATGCAAGTTTGAATTTGGTACGTTGGATGGGCTGACTTCTGTTGACTCCCGCGCGTTCCAATGGCTAGGATGCCCTCATTAAACCCTAATCCACGTCATTATCCATTTAATTAGGTTTTATAAATTAATCTGGCCAGTTTGAATTCCAGCCTTTGGATCTGGCGCCAGTCAATGCGCGCGCATTCCATTTAAATCTCAGCCTTTGATTCTGATTACTTTCCATTTAATCCATTTTATTTTTCATTTAATTTCATTTGTTTTGTTCAATTTATTTAAATAGTAAAACATTTTTAAAAATTCTGAAAATTTTTATACAAACTTTTATGAATTTTCATAAACCAAAAATATTTTTATTTTTATTTTTTGCATTAAAAAATATTTTTAAAACATTTAAAAGATTATTTTTAATTAATTAATGGGAATTACTTAATTAAAAATACTTTTAAGTATTTAAAAATCACCAAAAAATTCATGAAACATTTAAAACCATTTAGAAACATTGTCCAACTTTCAAACCAAATTTCTTTTTTGATCTTGATGTCTTTTGACAATTTTCCATGGAATTAATTTCATTTCAAAGCATTATTTTGATCCAATGTTCAAAAATCCATTTCTGCCTAGTCTTTGAGAGTTGGACTTTGATTCTTTTTGCATTGCATCTTGCATAGCATTTAGTTTATAGGATTAAATTGGCATGAATTGATCTTGCATTTTCAATTTGTTTGGCATTTTTCTTGACAAGGTACCTTAAAACCCTAGCAATCTTAGGAAATTCATAACTTTCACTAGGTTAAGAATTGGATCCCCTCCTTTGGGCAGTGAGTTTGTGTAGGTTTAGGGTTCCCTTGAATGCATTTTCAATTTTTTATCTTGATGTTTGCTTCTGTTTTTGATTTTTGTTTTGTGCATTGATCATAAACCTTAATTTGGGCTTCCTTTTGCAATCATCTTGCATTTGCTTGCACACCATGACTTGCCATGACATTTTATGCATCCATTTGATTCATAACACATCTTAGGACATATTAGAATCATGTTTGATCATTGCATCTTTCACTTGCCATGTTGTATGTCATTTGCATTCCATAACTTTTCATGAATGTTCATGGTTCTAAGCATGCTTCATTTGCATCCATGTGTTTGAATGATCATCCCCATGCTTTGTTTCATGTTTGCATCATCTCATAGCATCATTATCATCACACACATGCTTCTGGTTTTGGTTTGCATCATGCCATTTCATCTCATTTTGCATTGCATTGCATTCCTTTCACTAATTTTTCAGGTGGTAAGTTACTTTGAGAAGTGAATTTGCCTTCACTTCTCACAATTTCTCTTCACCCCTCTTATGCATCATTGCTGCATTTTGTTTTGTGTTTGAGATTGAGCTTGCTCATTCTTCTTCTTCTTACTCTCTTTCTCCAAGTGACTTGTCTTCTTAAATGAAGCAAGTTACTTTGCTTCTCTTTGCTCCTTTCATCTGCTTCATGGTGGTTCCTCTGAAGATCTTTCTTGTAAACCTCACAAACCTTAGGAACAACCAAGCATGACAATAATTAGGGTTTTGATTAGTCCCCCATTCAGATTTTTACTTTTGTGTCTCATTGAGTCTTCTCTTCTCACCTCATAATCAAGGACTAAACCATAAAGGCTTTAAGGCTTTGTGATTAAGCTTATGCCTGCATCCTTCTATTAGGATGGAGTGTATAAATTTAATCCTAAGTGTTAAACCCTTAATGTGTTTAATTCCTTTAATCAATCCACTTAATAATCATCAAGACATCAAGCTTGTAACTTGGGCCTTGCATTAGGGTTCTAATTCTTCCTTAATTGGTTAAGAAGGACTAACCCTAGTGTTAATGGACAAGTCCCCCTCAAGTTGTCTTACAAACCATAAAACTCACTTCTTCATCATATCATTAACTAAAATACACTTAACAAAGGCTTTGTTTTGTCATGAGTTTAATCCCTAATCATGGATTAAGCTGAGGAGCTTTCCTCAGCTTAAACATTCTCATCTATTATCCTTCTATTAGGATGGTGTAATGAGTCTGTTTAATCCCTGATTATGGCTTAACCTCATTACTCAACACTAAACAAAAACAACAAAAACATCTAACTAATCACAAGTAGGTTAATGATCTTAACCCTACATCAAAAGTGTTTAAGTGTGAGATGCTGACTTCACACTTAAGGTATTCTCATTACCCCTAATCATAGGGAAGATGTGATGAGTTTACTAACCCATTGGTTTAGGCTTAAGATCATTAACTTATGACAAACTTTCAAAAGCAATAAAAGACTGAAAACACAAAAACAAACAATAATCGTCTCCTTCGGGATTCTTTTCTCATCCCATTCACTCACAAACGAGAACTTGCTTCTTCCGTCTAATGCAAGACAGTTTGCACTTGAGCCAGACAGGTCTTACACTTGAGCATAGACAAGTAAGCAGTTCATCAGTCAATTTATCTTTCAGTCTCTTTGGGTCGAACTACGATGTTCTGACTTCCTCATTGCACGAGAGGATACGTAGGCATAACTTAACAGTTATCGAACAAAAGTCTCTGTATATTCCCCCTCTTTCCAGCATCATTCTTTTAGCCTCATGATCTTGGGCATCTTATTCCTACACTGACACTGTAACATGCTGTCGCTCCCGATAAAATGGGACTGGCCCAAATAAAGGTACAGACGCGAACGGTCGGCGAGAGGGACAATGAGAACACACAGCCGTGAACTCACTGGAGAATGAATAGAGTCGCCAGCTAGGCATTTTTATCCCGGAGGAAAGGCAATGCTGCATAGACCTGGAAAGATATGGATAAGACGGTTGCGAACCAGAGAGACTGAGAAAGGGGGTTGGTTACAACCTGGGAAGGTATTAGCACCCAGATTGTCCGTCGTACTCGACGGGATCCACGCTTAAAAGATTTGTGTTTTTAAAGGGGTAGTGTTAGTGCAATTTGTGTATAAAAGGGCTGGAAAAGATGTACAGGTTTCAGTGTAAAAAAGGGAATGTGAAGTGAATATGTGAAGTGTCAGTGTAAGATCAAAGATGAAATGCTCATGATAGTGAGGCTAAGAGAATAAGGCTAGAAGGAGGGGGAATATACAGAGACTTTTGTTCGATAACTGTTAAGTTATGCCTACGTATCCTCTCGTGCAATGAGGAAGTCAGAACACCGTAGTTCGACCCAAAGAGACTGAAAGGTGAATTGACTTGTGAACTGCTTGCTTGCCTATGCTCAAGTGTATGACCTGTCTGGCTCAGGTGCAAACTGTCTTGCATTAGACGGAAGAAGCAAGTTCTCGTTTATGAGTGAAAGTGATGAGAAAAGAATCCCGAAGGAGACGATTATTGTTTGTTTTTGAGTTTTCAGTCTTTTATTGCTTTTGGATTTTGTCATAAGTTAATGAGCTTAAGTCTAAACCAATGGATTTAATAAACTCATCACATCTTCCCTCTAATTAGGGGTAATGAGAATACCTTAAGTGTGAAGTCAGCTTCTCACACTTAATCACCTTTGGTGTAGGGTTAAGATCATTAACCTACTTGTGATTATTTAGATGTTTTTGGTGTTTTTGTTTAGTGTTGAGTAATGATATTAAGCCATAATCAAGGATTAAACAGACCCATTACACCATCCTAATAGAAGGATAATAGATGAGAATGTTTAAGTTGAGGAAAGCTCCTCAACTTAATCCATGATTAGGGATTAAACTCATGACAAAACAAGCCTTTTGTTAAGTGGATTTTATTTAATGGTATGATGATGAAGTGTTTTTTAGGGTTTGTAAGACAACTTGAGGGGGACTTGTCCATTAACACTAGGGTTAGTCCTTCTTAACCAATTAAGGAAGAATTAGAACCCTAATGCAAGGCCCAAGTTACAAGTGTGATGTCTTGATGATTATTAGATGGATTGATTAAAGGAGTTAAACACATTAAGGGTTTAACACTTAGGATTAAAGTTATACACTCCATCCTAATAGAAGGATGCAGGCATAAGCTTACTCACAAAGCCTTAAAGCCTTTAGGGTTTAGTCCCTGATTATGAGATGAGGAGAGAAGACTCAAAGAGAGACACAAAGGTGAAACTAAGAGGGGAGACTAATCAAAACCCTATTCATTGTCATGCTTGGTTGTTCCTAAGGTTTGTGAGGTTTTACAAGAGAAGACCTTCAATGGAACCACCAGGAAGCAGATGAAAGGATCAAGAGAAGCAAAGTAACTTGCTTCATTTAAGAAGACAAGTCACTTGAAGAAAGAAAGTAAGAGGAACAAGAATGAGCAAGCTCAAACTCAAACACATATGAAAATACAGCAAGGGATGCAAGAGAGATGAAAAGAAAAGTTATGAGAAGTGAAGGCAAATTCACTTCTCAAGGTTACTTACCACCTGAAAAGGTTAGAAAAGAAATGCAATGCAATGCAAGATGAGATGAGATGGCATGATGAGAAACAAAACCAGAAGCATGTTGATGATGATAATGATGCTATGAAGTGCTATGAACATGAGGTAGCACATGGAAATGACCATACAAGTTCATGAATGCAAATGTAGCAAGTTAAGGAGCATGAACAAACATGGAAAGTAATGAAGTGCACACGACATACAACATGGCAAATACATGATGCAATGATCAAACATGCTTTCTATATGTCTTATGATGTCAAATGAATCACATGGAAGTATGGAATGTCATGGCAAGTCATGTTATGCTAGAGGATGCAAGATGGATGCATATGGAAGCCCAAATTAGGGTTTATGAACCACACATCAAACAAAAGTCAAAAACAGAAGCAAACCCTAAGATAAAAAATTGAAAATGCCACACAAGGTAACCCTAATCCCATACTAAACCAATGCCCAAAGGAGAGGTCCCAACTCTTAACCAATCTCAAGTTATGATTTTTACAAGTTATTAGGGTTTTTAGGGTTCCTAAACAAAAGAAATGCCAAACAAATTGAAAATGGGGAATCAAATCGAGGCCATTTAATCCTAGAAACTACATGGTAAACACAATGCAATGCAAGAAGAATCAATGTCCAACTCTTCATAGATAGGCAGAAATGATTTTTTGAACTTAGGATCAAAATAATGCACAAAAATGATTTTTATTCAATGAAAAATTCTCAAAATGCATCAAGATCAAAAAAGAAATTTGGTTTGAAGGTTGGACAATGTTTCTAAATGTCTTAGAACATTTCATGAATTTTTTGGTGATTTTTAAATACCTAAAAGTATTTTTAATAAATTAATTCTCATTAATCAATTAAAAATAATATTTTAATTATTTAAAAATGTTTTTTGAATGATAAAAATAAAAATAAAAATATTTTTGTGTCATAAAAATTAATAAAACTTATGAGAAAAAGTTTCATAATTTTTACACATTTTTTACTATTTTAAATTAAATATGCAAGTTAAATGAAAAAGAAAATGAAAATAAATTAAATAAAAGGAAAGTAAACAAAATGGAGGGTTGAGATTATGACTGGGTTTAAATTGGTTGACCAGCGCGCATTGGACGGCTGGGGTTGCATCTGAGCCAATTAACTTAATTACAATTAATTAATATTAATAAAATGAATTAGGGCTAATCCAAATGATCTGAGCCCTCTATCCACGCGGGAAGTCAACATTTCCACCCAATCCAACGCCCAGTATTCAAATGACACTAATTACAGGGATTAGGGCAAATCACTTTCAGGTGACCGGAGGGGAGCTCCGGTCATCTTCTCCGGTGGTACCCAAACCCTAAAATACGATTCAAGCCACCAATCTCCAAATTAATTCCAGGGAAATGTTCCTCCACACAAACCTTGCTTGAATCAACCCTCAAAAAGAATTTCCCATGCCTAAACTAAGAGAATCGAAGCCATGAAGTTTCACGGGCAAAATTTCAGAGGCCTGGTAAATCCTCATCTCTCACTCATTCTTAAATCTAAAACCATCCCCATGACCAGCAAAGCATACATAATCAGTTTTTAACATAAAAACCAAGCTCTGAAAAGTTGTAAACCTGAAGCTACCTGAAGTGATGAACTGTGGATTTGAGCTCTCCTAACCTTGCTCTGGTGCAGAATGCTTGCTCTGAACCCCCTGAAGCCAATGGAAGGCTTGGAATGAGCTTAGACAAGCTGCTTTGAGAAATCCAGTTCTGGTGTAGCAGGAAATGAGCTTTGTGTACAGGCTGCTTTAGATCAATGTGAAGGGTGGTTTTGACTCCTTTTGATGTGCTTGATTTGTTGGTGCTAAGGGCTTGGATGTTTGATGGCTGTGGAAGTTGATTCGAAGAGAAATGCAGGCTGAGGTGAAAAATGGCAATGAGGTGTTCTTGCTCAAATCAGGCCTAGCTCTTGGTGGTTTCTACTCAATAAGGCAAGGTGAGATGATTGGAGGGATTTGTTTGAGTGTTGGTGAGTTGTGCAGGCAGGTTCGAATGGTTTTGCAAAATGGTGAGTTTTTGTGTATGTGTTGCTTGAGAGTGCTTCAGCCTTGCTTCTTCATATGTTTTGCTTGCCAAAGGATAGAATAAACAATTGCAAGTGGCCAGAGGATGTGACATGGCCTGTGGTGATTGGGATGTTTGCTTTTGCCAAAAGTCTAATTTTTTGTAAGAGAAGCATGGGCTTGGTTCTAGCTTGGTACAAAGGCTAAGGCTGGCGCAGCATGATGTGTGTGTGATGTTGGGAAGGTCCAGCAGCCAAGGTAACTAGTTGGTGAAGAGTGATCATGAGTTTTGCAAGTTGTTACTTTTTGGAAACTTCATGAAAAGTGCCTTGTTACACAAACCATACACATGTGATCTTTGGTCCAATTCTGACTTTTAGGGCCTATGGAATGTTTGTGTAATGGTTGGAAGTGGATTAGAGGTTACAAATGGCATTGGTTCATGGTTTTGCAAAATTCTCATTTGGTGCACATCTTGAAAATCAATGATTTTTGCCAACTTTGTCACACCATAACTTTTGATCCAATAAGAATTTGATCATGTTCTTGTACTTTTTGAAAAGGGAAAGATGTAATCTACAACTTTCATGACCAAAGTTTTTCCATTTGAAGCATTTTTGGATCAAGAATCAAGGCTTGAAAAATGACCTAAAATGAAGCATTCTTGAAAAGTCAACTATGCCCAAAAAGTCAACACTTGCAAAAACTCCAAATTCTTGATTTTTGTGAACTTCAACCTTCTTCCATGATCAAATAAAGATCATATACACTCAAAATGATGAAGATCACCCATTGATTGGGTCACTGGGAGCCTCAGATGCCCTGATTTTGCACTGACTTGTCTGAAAAGTCAACTCTTGATCAGATGACTTCCCCATGGAATTTCTTCATGAAAATTGATATGCATACTCCCTATACCATATAGAGACCAATGGAAACAAGAATAACCAAAAAATTTGGGGTTATGGCCTCTGAAACCAAAACCCTAATTTTGGGTCAACTGTGTAGTCAAACTTGGCTCTGCATCCATTCCAAACCCAGTTCTTGTGATTCTTTTGAAACCTTGACTTTGGGAGGATATAATATGATGCCTGAACACATATGGACCCCTTTGAAGTGATTGGTAGCCTTTGGAGTGGCTCAAGAGGCTCTTGGATTGCTCAGGTCACAAACCCTAGATGCAGATGACTTAGAAACTATGCAGTGAATCAAAATTGTGATATGAGATGGTATGATTGTGTTTGTGCATATGAGAAGATCACAAGCCCTGGTGTGAATGGGTGAGGGAAAATTTGGGGTGTTTACACATGCACTTCACTTCTTTTACACTGACACCTGTACATCCTTTTCCAGCTCTTTTATACACAAATTACACTGACACTACCCCTTTAAAACACAAATATTTTAAGCGTGGATCCCGTCGAGTACGACGGACAATCTGGGTGCTAATACCTTCCCAGGTTGTAACCAACCCCCTTTCTCAGTCTCTCTGGTTCGCAACCGTCTTATCCATATCTTTCTATGTCTATGCAGCATTGCCTTTCCTCCGGGATAAAAATGCCTAGCTGGCGACTCTTTTCATTTCCTGTGACTTCACTCCTGTGTATTCTCACTTCCTCCTCTCGCCGACCGTTCGCGTCAGTACCCTATTTGACCTGGCTTCATTTAGTGGGAGCGACAGCTTGGCGACTCTGCTGGGGACCCTTATACTGTAACCAGGGCTTCTGGTTCTTTTTGTGGGTTCCTCCTAGCGCTTGTTTGATTTGTGTTTACTGGGGTGTTATGTGCTAATTGTGTTTGTATATTTGTATTTATTTTTTGCTTTATGTACAATTTTGTTTATTGCTTTCTTTACAGCTTTATATACATCATACTGTCATACTGTTCTGGCTGGATCTGGTTTTGTTGCTTTGGTGGGTGGGGTTCCATTGAGAGTTAAAGTCCTATACCTGGGACCTGAGTGACACCTAGGCTAGAGTGGTTCATGTTCTTTCCCATTCCATTTCGGTCTGGTGCGGGAATGTGAAACACGGTTCAGATATGGGTTTCTTCTTGAGAACTCTGTGCTACAGATTTCCTGTAGTGCTAGGGCTATCTGGGAAGCCTGCTAAGTCTGGATGACCTTTAGTATTGACCTTCAGAAATTGAGGTGAATTAGAGGAGGATCTTTTATGGTTATTGTAAACACTGTACCTCCGGGTTAGAAGTGTTTACACTTCTCATAACTGATCCAAGTCTGAGGATCCTTGTTTTAGAACACCACCTGTGAGGGGGTTGGGCTGTTTACAGGTTTGCAGGTACCCTTGACCTCAGCATACCTTGTTACTTTGTTTTGATTAAGAGTACTCCACTTTGGGACAGTTCTTGTGATTTTTAACCCTGGACATGTGACTCTTTATTTGAGTCCCCCACCTTGGTTACTGGACTTATGAACCTCCATCTGGATTTCTTGAACATACATGGACTTATATCAAGGCAGTAATCAGATCCAGCTTGATCACAAACCCTTGTATATCATTTGCATACATCATCATTGCATCATTTGACATTTGCTTATTTGTTTTTCAGGGTATCCACATCATACATTTTGGCTTGGTTTTGACCCCTTTATCTGATTAGACCCCTGTCCACCAGCTGTCTGCTACAGCCATTCTCACCAGTTGCCTGCTTTAGCTACTGTCATTACCAGTCTTAGCTTGTCAGTGGCTCATCACCAGCATCAGCCTATCAGTGGCCCATCTTCTAGAATCAGTCATCATCATCAGCATCTGCTTCAGTTCTTCTTCAGCACCATGGCACCCAAGAAGAGCAACATCTCATATCATTTCTTTGAGCCTGAGCTGACTGGCATCAGGAAGACCAAGGCCCTTATTACTCCAGACCATATACCACTATTCAGAGAACATTATGGAGGCATCCTTGATGTGGTTATGGATTTGCACCCTTCTCAGAGGAGCTTGATTCATACTTGCCTGCAGTTCTATGATCCCCCTCTGAGGTGCTTCACCTTTCAGGATTTTCAGTTGGGGCCTTTATTAGAGGAGTATTCATCATTGGTTGGTGTACCTGTCAGGGGAGGTATCCCTTTCAACCCTTAGATGGCTTTTCCAAGTAATGAAGAAGTGGCAAAGGCACTATATCTGGAACCCTCTCTGATTGGACAAAACATGACTACCAAGGCTGGAATCTCTGGTCTACACTTGGATTTCTTGACTTCCCAGGCTATCCTGAAGGCCTCCTTGGGAGAATGGAAGGCCGTATGTGCTTTGTTAGCCCTCAGCATATATGGGGTTATACTTTTTGCAGATGAGCCTAAGTTTATTAGCAAGAATGCCATTCACCTTTTCATTCTGAGGAACCCAGTACTCACCTTACTGGGAGATTTCTACTACTCTGTTCACCAAAGGAATGAAAAGCAAAGAGGAAGATTGGTGAGATGCTGTGCTCCCCTGTTCCATACCTGGCTGCTCAAACACTTGCCCAAGACTGATGCATTCTTGAATCCTCACCAGCAGAAGAACTGGGCTAGAAGACTCATTGCTTTGACCTCAGATGACATCAGGTGGTGCACTCAGAGCACCAAGGGCAGGGACATCATTACTAGTTGTGGGCAGTTCCCCAATGTACCTCTGATAGGGGTGAAGGGTTGCATCAACTACAACCAACTGCTATTCAAAAGACAATTGGGCTATGCATTGGTCCACCCTCCCAGAGCACAAGACTTGGCTGAAACCCTTTATTGTGAGGCTAAGCCTAATCTAGCTATTGTCAGGCAAGCATCCTGGGCCTCGGACAATGTCCAGACAAAAGGGATGGCCATTCTTGGGAGATGTAACAACGTGGCCTCAGCTCAGTACTATGAGTGGTCTCATGCCAGGGCACAAATTTCTGGGATGCCCTTCACCATTGAGGATGCACCTGGACCCTCCACAGCACCATCTCCTGCCACTGTCAGCCTAGAAGAGTTTGAGAAATTGAAAGAGAGGAATGAGAATTTGACTCAAGCTCTGCAGAAGACCCTCTGGGAGAGGAGTGATGGTCGTCTAGACATTGAAAGGTTAGAAAAGCTAAAGGTGGAGCATCTAGCCAGGATTGAGAAGTCAGAAGACTACATCAAGAAGTCAAGGGCTGGAGAGCAGATCTTGAAGAATGCCTGCAAGGAGGCTCAGTTCCAAAAAGCCAGGACTGATTTGTATCTGAAAGAGAGTCAAGCTAGGTGGGTCAGGATCACCGAAGCTCGTACTCAGGAAGATAAAAGGACTCAGGACAAGATTGAGCAGTTGGAGGCTAGTGCAAAGGAGCAACAAGAGGCCTTGCTAACGGCCCAGAGAGAGATCTCAGAATTGAAGATTAGGGCTGGTGTGAAGAGGTCAAAGGACCAGGGTCGACACAAGAAGCTAACTGCAGCTATTGCCACCAGGAATCTTCTTATCAGGAACCTCACAGAGCGTCCAGCTGATCCTGTGACTGAAGCACTTCTAAAGGAAGTTCAGGAGGATGAGTTTAGTCTTGGTGTCTGACTTTTGCTTGTTGTTGCTTTCATTTTCTTTGTACTTTTTCTTTTTTATGTTGTATTTTGACCCCTCAGAGGGCATGAATTGTAGAAAACAAACCATGTATTATTCACCTTTTGTAATATATTTATTAGTTTGTTTCATTTGAATCTCTCTCTCCTAAGCAACATCAAAATCATCTTCCTCAGGGGTCTGGAAAGGTCAAAACCAAGTGCCAAGCCGGATACCTTGGAGACAAATAAGCATACTGCATTGCATACTAACCTTTGTTTTGTTTTGTAGGTTTGTTTTGTTTTTGTTACTAACTCTGTTGTGGTTCAGGAACTATTGCTCGACGTCGGGTGTTCCCACTCAACCGTCCGCACAGATATCCTACCCGCAACAACCTTCCGGGTATACAGATGGACCAGGTACAACAGGATCTTACAGAAGTCAGGACTCAAATGGCTAATGAGAGGTTGGAAATGAGGAACCAGATGACTCAGTTTATGGAGGTGATGAATGGATTGGCACAAAGCCAAGAAAGATTAAGAGCATTGGTAGAGAGGCAGACTCAGGAAGACCCCCATCTAGGGACTGGTGGAACGAGAAACAATGAGAGGGTTCAGCCTCATGTCAACCCACCTGTGTATGGCCCTCATCTTCACCCAGAGATCAACATCCCTGCTAATGTACAGGGGAATGCTACTACAGGTAGGGTACTGCAAGAAGACCCCCAGGAAGATCAATTCACTGTGATGGGCGCTGGGGATGAAGCCTATGACAGAAGGCTAGATGAAATTGCTGAAAAATTAAGGTCCTTGGAGTCTCAAAACTCCTTGGGTTTTGATGTCATGGACATGGGCTTAGTGGACGGGGTCAGGATTCCCCACAAGTTTAAACCTCCGTGCTTTGAGAAGTACAACGGAACTTCCTGCCCGCGAACCCACTTGCAATCCTTCCTGGGGAGGCTGAAGGCATATACCATGGATGAAAAGCTATGGATGTTTTATTTCGAAGATAACTTAACAGGAGCTTCAAGAGAATGGTACTCTCACTTGACTAGAGCAACCATCAGGTGCTGGAAGGATCTGGCTGAGGCCTTCATTAGACAATACCAGTACAACTTGGATATGGCTCCCAACAGGACTCTCCTGATGGGAATGTCACAATCATCCAGAGAAAGCTTCCGGGAGTACGCCCAGAGGTGGAGACAGCTTGCTGCTGCTGTCCAACCACCCATGTCGAAAAGGGAAATGGCCGACATGTTTATGAACACCCTCCAAGGGACATACATTGATAGGCTAGCTGCCTTTTCTTCCACCAGCTTCGCGGATGTAGTTATAGCTGGAGAAAGAATTGAGAGCCTATTAAAGATGGGCAAGATTTCCGACAACGGTGCAAGCTCGTCCAGCAACCCAAGAAAGCCTTTTGTGGGCCCAAGAAGAACTGGTGAGACTAATGCTATCCATACCAGCAGGGGCAGACCCCAGTATGTTCATAGGTCAGTGGCAGCTGTCACTATTCCCGCTCCAATTCATCAACAACCAGCATACCAACCACATCAACAACCCCATTACCAGCAACAAGCTCAGTAACCACCTCAGAGAAATTATAACAACAACAACACCAGCAACAATAATCAGCAAAGACCATTTCAACAGAGACCATCTCAGGCCAATAGGGTGATTGATCCGATCCCTATGCCTTATGCCGTATTATTGCCACAACTCCTGAAACTCAACCTGGTTGAGCTAAGGACATTGGCACCTCCAGATCCTGCCAGTCTGCCCAGAAATTATGACGCCAGCGCCAGATGTGCTTTTCACTCAAATGCACCTGGCCACAGTACAGAGAAGTGCAGAGCTTTGCACATGAAAGTACAGGATCTAGTGGATTCCAAAGCTCTAAACTTTGCACCCCCGCCAAATGTCAGTAAGAACCCTATGCCCAACCACGGAGGACCCAGAATCAATGCTATTGAAGAAGATAAGCCGTCTTACTTGATAACCAGTGTGGGGCAGATTCGGACACCCCTGATAGAGATTAAAGCTCAACTCCTTGAATGCCAGATATTTCCCGGGTGTGAGCTCGGGTGCGGTTATTGCAACATTTCGGTAAATGGGTGCGATAACTTGAGAAATGGCATAGACGGTCTCATCCAGAGTGGCCTACTTCAAATCACAACATCAACACTTCCAAATCCAGCAATCTCCTTAACAACAATTCCCGAGTCTTCTACAACTGCAACAACAATTGTTCCAAACAACTCTTCAATCTCATCAACAAATGCTTCATCCGTTACTTCAACAGACCAAATATCAACAACCATCTCTTCTACAACTTCAACATCCATCCAGTCAACAGTATCTCCTACAACATCAACAGCAAATAATGAAAGTGTCTCAACGGTTACAATTTATTATGATCCTGCAAATGATTCTGCCTACAACTCACAAAATGCCACTTCTATCAGAGCACCAGTTACAATATACTATGATCCACATACTATCATGGTCCCTTCTGCAGCTGCTATCAGTCCAGTCACTATCACAGTGCTTGGGCCAGTCCCTTATGAAAGCAATAATGCCATCCCTTGGCATTACGGCTCCGATCTATACTGCGAAGGACAGAAAATCACTTTGGAATCATCAACTTCTTCACCACAAATAGACAATGTGGGGGGAGGCGGAGGCTTCACCCGAAGCGGACGCCTCTTTGCCCCGCAAATTCCAAGACACAATGCCGAAGCAGAGGCTGCTGCCAAGGCCAAAGGGAAGAGTATGGTGCAAGAAGAACAAGTTACTAAGGAAGTTTTAAAGACCCCTTTTGATCAAAGGTTGATGAATTCATGAGAATCATCAAGAAAAGTGATTACAAGATAGTGGACCAGCTTCACCAGACACCTTCCAAAATCTCCATGTTATCATTGCTAATGTGCTCCGAGGCTCACCGGAATGCATTACTAAAAGTCTTGCACGCAGCTTATGTGCCAGAGGAGATTACCGTCAATCAGTTAGAGGCTGTGGTTGGAAATGTCAACGCTAGTCATGGACTAGGATTTACCAACACTGATTTAACGACGGAAGGCCGCAATCACAACAAGGCTTTGCACATTACCTTGGAGTGTAAGGGTGCAGTTCTTTCTCATGTATTAGTGGACACAGGGTCATCCCTCAATGTCCTACCTAAGAAGGCCCTTGTGAAGCTGGAGTATGAAGGATTGGCATTACGCCCCAGTAACTTGGTAGTGAGAGCCTTTGACGGTTCTAAGAGATCAGTTCTGGGAGAAATTGAGTTGCCTATAATGATTGGCCCACAGACTTTCAAAACGACCTTCTTCGTGATGGATATACATCCTGCCTACAGATGTCTATTGGGTAGACCATGGATACACGCCACTGGCGCCGTGACGTTAACCCTTCACCAGAAGTTAAAATTCGAGTGGGAGGGCCAAGTCGTTACTATTTGTGGGGAGGAAGATATTTTTGTTAGCCATCTGGCTACATACAAATACATTGAGATGGATGGGGAGATCCATGAAACTATGAGTCAAGGGTTTGAGGCCTTGAACATAAATGAAGCATCCGCTGTGCCTGGAACCTCAATGACATCTTATCAGCAAGCCCGGAAGGTTGTTGAAGAAGGGACTGCCCAAGGCTGGGGCAAGTTGCTGCCCGTAGAGAAGAAGGAGGATATATTTGGGTTGGGTTACAAACCAACTCAACAAGATCAAGAAGAGGCTGCTAAGAAGCCCAATTTTATCAGTGGGGGGATGCTCACCCCAGATGCCATGAACAACTTGGAAGACGAGGATGAAGGCGACCGCAACCTGGAGAGCTGGATACGTCCAAGAATCCCGGGGAGCAGTATCTCAAACTGGTCTTCCCAGGAAATTATAAGAGTTACTCCCGCAGAGTAATTATTATTTCCTGTATTTTTAAGCATGCATCAAGTCTTGCATCTTGCCCAAAATGACAAGACTCATTTTGTAATTGGGCCATCTGTAATTTTGTGCAATAAGATTAATCAATGAAATATCAGACATCTTTTACAAATGAGTCTTTCTCTTTTCCGCTCACTGTTTTTTCCATTTTTCTTTTTGTACAAAAAATAAATGGCAATGTTTTCAAAATGACAACTTCATTTCTCTTTTTAAACAAGATTAAAATCAATCACTAAAATGAACGAACTAAACCCTTGCAGAGAGTGCCTTCCAGACCGCACCGACAACAGCACAGCTATGACTTCGTATGACTTTGACAATCCAATCAATCAAGCTGATGAAGGGGTTGAAGAAGAGTATGAGCTTCCTGAAGAGCTAGCCAGGTTGTTAAGACAAGAGGAAAAGGTTATCACTCCTCATCAGGAGGAGGTCGAAACAATCAATCTTGGTACAGATAAAGACGAGAAAGAAGTTAAAATCGGGGCCTGCTTACAAGACTCGGTGAAGAAACAACTGATTGACCTGCTTCAGGAATATGTGGATGTGTTTGCTTGGTCTTATCAAGATATGCCAGGGTTGGACACCGATATTGTTATGCACAAGCTGCCTTTAAGAGAAGATTGCCCGCCAGTTAAACAGAAATTGCGCCGTACTCGCCCAGACATGGCAATGAAAATCAAAGAAGAGGTACAAAAACAGTGGGACGCCGGGTTCCTTGCTGTGACTAGCTATCCGCCGTGGGTTGCTAATATAGTACCTGTGCCTAAGAAAGACGGCAAAGTAAGAATGTGTGTTGACTACCGGGATCTGAACAGAGCTAGCCCGAAAGATGACTTCCCATTACCTCACATCGATGTATTGGTGGATAACACGGCTCAGTTCTCGGTATTCTCTTTCATGGACGGATTTTCAGGATACAATCAGATTAAAATGTCACCTGAAGACATGGAGAAGACAACTTTCATCACACCCTGGGGCACGTTCTGTTACAAGGTGATGCCATTCGGACTGAAGAATGCTGGTACAACATATCAACGTGCTATGGTGACATTATTCCATGACATGATCCATAAAGAAATTGAATGTTATGTGGATGACATGATTGCCAAGTCCCTCACAGAAGAAGACCACCTGGTAAATCTGTTGAAGTTATTCAAGCGTCTGAGGAAGTACCAGCTAAAGTTAAACCCCAACAAATGCACATTCGGGGTGCGATCCGGTAAGCTGCTGGGATTTATTGTAAGTGAGAAAGGGATTGAAGTTGACCCTGATAAAGTCAAAGCTATTCAAGAAATGCCTGCACCAAAGTCAGAAAAAGAAGTTCAAGGGTTCTTAGGTCGATTGAACTACATTTCACGGTTCATATCTCACCTTACAGCAACTTGCGAACCGTTGTTCAAACTGCTAAGAAAAGAACAGACGGTCAGGTGGAACGACGACTGCCAGAGGGCTTTTGACAAAATCAAGGAGTACTTGCAAGAACCTCTAATCCTTATGCCTCCAGTTGAAGGAAGACCTCTAATCATGTATTTGACAGTTTTAGAAGAGTCAATGGGGTGTGTGTTGGGCCAGCATGACGAGTCTGGTCGAAAAGAGTATGCAATATACTACCTAAGCAAAAAGTTTACCGACTGTGAACAGCGTTATTCACTGCTCGAGAAAACTTGCTGTGCTTTAGCGTGGGCTGCTCGCCGACTGAGACAGTATATGTTGACCCACACTACCTTGTTGATCTCAAAGATGGACCCAGTCAAGTATATTTTTGAGAAGCCAGCACTTACCGGACGAGTTGCAAGATGGAAAATGATCCTCACAGAATATGACATCCAGTACACATCTCAGAAAGCCATCAAGGGCAGTGTATTGTCTGAATATCTTGCTGAGAAACCTATTGATGATTACCAGCCTATGAGGTTTGACTTCCCTGATGAAGACATCATGTTCATAAAAAGCGAAAGATCATGAAGAGCCTGTTCACACTGAAGGGCCTGACCCGGAAGAAGGATGGACTATGATGTTTGATGGGGCTGTTAATATGAATGGTCGTGGTGTTGGTGCAGTACTCATTACACCTAAAGGAGTTCACATGCCTTTCTCGGCAAAGCTCACCTTTAACTGCACTAACAACGAAGCTGAATATGAAGCTTGCATTATGGGTCTTGAGGAAGCCATTGACCTCAGGATCAAGACTTTGACTGTGTTCGGGGATTCAGCTCTGGTAATCAATCAAACCAATGGCAAATGGTACACACACCAGGATCATCTGATACCTTACAGGGATTATACAAGGAGGTTATTGACTTTCTTCACAACAGTCAAACTTGAGTATATCCCTCGGGACGAGAATCAATTTGCTGATGCTCTTGCCACCATTTCATCCATGATCAAAGTTCAAGCGGCCAACTTTGTACCTCGGATTTCAGTATCCAGACTTGACAGACCAGCATATGTATTCTCAGCAGATGTTGTTAAAGATGATAAGCCTTGGTTCCACGACATTAAATGCTTCTTGGAAGATCAAACATACCCACCTGGGGAATCTTCCAATGATAAGAAGACATTAAGAAGGCTTGCTGGTAGTTTCTTCCTGAATGCTGATGGTTCCCTATATAAGAGAAACTTTGATATGGTGCTCCTCAGATGCGTTGATAGAACAGAAGCAGACTTGTTGATGCACGAGGTGCACGAAGGACCCTTTGGTACTCATGCAGGAGGGCATGCCATGGCTAAAAAGTTGCTAAGATCAGGTTATTACTGGATCACGATGGATGCCGACTGTTGTGCCTATGCCAGAAAATGCCATAAATTCCAGATTTATGCGGATAAGGTGCATGTGCCTCCCAATCCTTTGAATGTGATGTCTTCACCCTGGCCCTTTGCCATGTGGGGCATTGATATGATTGGCAAGGTTGAACCAACTGCTTCAAACGGCCACAGATTCATCCTGGTAGCCATTGACTATTTCACCAAGTGGGTCGAAGCAGCTTCCTATGCAAACGTTACAAGGCAAGTGGTAGCCAGATTTCTGAAGAGAGATATCATCTGTCGATACGGAGTTCCCGAGCGAATCATTACTGACAATGGTTCCAACTTGAACAATAAAATGATGGCAGAGTTATGTCGGGACTTCAAGATCCAACACCACAATTCTTCTCCTTACAGGCCAAAGATGAATGGCGCTGTTGAGGCAGCTAATAAGAATATCAAGAAGATTGTGCAGAAGATGGTAGTCACTTACAAAGACTGGCATGAAATGCTACCATTTGCCTTGCATGGGTACCGTACGTCAATCAGAACATCCACTGGGGCAACACCGTTTCAGCTTGTGTATGGTATGGAAGCAGTCCTACCTGTTGAAGTTGAATTACCCTCCTTGCGGGTACTAATGGATGTTAAGTTGAACGAAGTAGAATGGGTCCGGTCCCGATACGAACAACTGAGTCTGATCGAAGAAAAGAGATTGGCTGTTATTTGTCATGGGCAGTTGTATCAGAAAAGAATGAAGAAAGCCTTCGATCAGAAAGTCAGGCTCCGAGAGTACCAAGTAGGGGATCTTGTGTTGAAAAGAATCCTCCCTCCTCATACAGACCACAGGGGCAAGTGGACTCCGAATTATGAAGGACCATTTGTAGTAAAGAAGGTTTTCTCGGGTGGAGCACTCATGCTCAGCACTATGGATGGTGAAGACTTCCCGTCCCCTGTGAATTCAGATGCAGTTAAAAAATACTTCGCATAAAAATGACCCGCTGGACATAAAAACAGAATGTAAGTCCAGGCAAAAATAGGGCATCCCGGCGAGTCAAAAACAGAATAAAAGACTCGGGCAAAAATAAGGGAAAATAAACAAAAAAATGTACACCCGCTGAGTTGAAAAGCCGCATTGGACAACTCAGGCAAAAATGGGTATCCCGATAGATTGAAAACCCGAAAGGGCGATCCATGCAAAACAAGGGAATAAGCGAACAACTGCATTTTGAATTCGTCTGTATCACCTACAACTTGGTAAACCTCGAAAGGATCAAGCTTCTCTCAGAATCAGCCTTCTTCAGAAAGCAAGACGAGAAGAACGTTAAATGTCATACGAGTCATAGCAAAAGGGAAGCTCCTTGAAGCGTCGTCAACATTGCCAGCATTTTGTTTCTCAATTTGTAACAATCTCCTCATTTTAGGGGATGTGTTTCTTTGACTGTATCTTGCCAATTCAGGGCACATGAATTAATAAAATCAGATTTTTAGTCACACGTTGTCTCGTACTCTTTTATTTGCAAAAATGTATGATGTCATCAATATACTGATTGCATAAATACAGATGCGTCTTTCTGAAACTACGTGCTTGCAGGAAATGTACTTATTCCCGGGATTGTCTGAACTCTCATGATGGGATCTAGTAAAGGATACCTCGGGATTACTTGTGCGTCCCTCTGTCTTTGCAGGATTGCAGGTATTCAAAAGCGCAACATGGGGCATGTAAGCTTCACCCCAGCAAGCTGGCAAATCAACACTCACTCAGTCTTAGCACCCAAAGTGTTTTCTCCCCAGCTGAGTTGCCATTTGTTACTTCTCCCAGCCGAGGTTCCAATCATTCTTCTTCATCAGCCAGGTACAAAAGCCAGGGAACCACTTCCCCACAGAGTTTCAGCCTCTATCTAGAAGAGCAACGCATGAAGGAATCACAACAGAGTGACGAAAGCTTCTACAAACCCCAGCTGGGTCTCTCATTTACTGGAATAGGTCTATCATTGATCCATTTACCCAAGCAGAATCATATACGTTAGATCCACCAATGATCTCATCCCCAGTTGGGATGTCCACTTCAAACAGATCGACCAGAGATCTTCATGGCAGCGGGATCCGAATCCCGGATCGTTATCTTTGCATAATCATGGCATTCGCATCATATTTTTCCCACAGAGCGTAGCATTCCGTCCAATACGGAGCATTACGGCAAAAATCAAACATATTGCATAATCACAAGCCATGTTCTGAATCAAACACTTGTGAACAATGACAACCCGTCAAAAATATACAGAATGCTCCCCAGATTCCCCAGCGGAGAGCTAAAGATAAAGCAGTTGCCTTGCATTCACGAACATCAGTATATACTCCTTGTGGCACCCGTCCGTGTCATATCCCCAGCATAAAGCCAAAGCTTCCCCTTTGCACTCACAGATACCTATATAACTTTCTTGACACTCGTCCGTGTCACCTTCCCCAACACAGTAACCTAAACACTTTGTACATCAGATACTTGTTTATACTATACTTTCCTCTTCTTGACACTCGTCTGTGTCATTCTCCCCAGCAGGTTAAACGCACATCTATACACTGCTCATACTTACTCTCATATAGATACTCGTCTGTATCTTGTATATACCCCTTATACCATCTCAGATTCGACACTAGTCCTTGTTCTTTGTTAACCAGTTGGTACTCGTCCGTACCGACATCTCAGAACATGCGTCAAGCGTTTGTTTCTACTTGATACTCGTTTGTATCATAGTCATGAGGATGCTCGTCCGCATATTTAATCCATATACTGTGTCAGACACTCATGTCTTCTTGAATTTAGACACTCGTCTGTGCCTACTATTCCCCAGAAGAGTCCCCTCAGATTCAACACTCGTCCGTGTTCTCTGTTAACCAGTTGATACTCGTCCGTATCATCATCTCTAAACACGTGTCAGTATTTGTTTCTACGCGATACTCGTCCGTATCATAGTCTTAAGGATGCTCGTCCGTATCTTTAATCTATACACAGCGTCAAAACACTTATACCTTTATTTTTTGGATATAAACACTCGTCCGTGTTTACTATTCCCCAGTAGATCGCCAGCAAAGAAAAATTTCTTTTCTATCTGACATTCGTCCTATGTCATGATAAACCCTGAGAGCAGCCGTACCCTGCTAGGTGATCGTCCTTCACCTCTTGATGATCGTCCTTCATCATGCTCATTCGATGGCCGTCCCTATCGTTGATCCTTTTTATCCGACATTCGTCCTGTGTCGTGATATTCAGCAGCCGTCCCCTGCTAGGTGATCGTCCTTCACCTCTTGATGATCGTCCTTCATCATGATCGTCCGATGGCCGTCCCCATCGTTGACCTTTTATCCGGCATTCGTCCTATGTCGCGATATTTTTCGGCAGTCGTACCCTGCCAGGTGATCGTCCTTCACCTTAGATGACCGTCCCTTATCTCACCCCTTTCGGCAGCCGTACCCTGCCAGGTGATCGTCCTTCACCTTTGATGATCGTCCCTCATCATTATTTCATTTATTCTTTAACCCGATGGTCGTCCCCGTTGTGGTCCCTTTTCCTTTTCCTGATGATCGTCCTTCATCAATTTAGCCCGATGGCCGTCCCCATCGTTGTTTACATTACTTTATGAACCTGATGGCCGTCCCCATCATTTTTCATTAATCCCCAGAAAATCGTACAACTTTACTTGATGACCGTCCCCGTCATAATTTCTCATATCCCCAGCATGTCGGTCGTCCCCGCCATTGCTTTATTTCCCGCATTTTCCCCTGCATGTCGGCCGTCCCCGTCATTGCTCTTTCCCCAGCAGTCGTCTCCTGCTCGACGGTCGTCCTCCGTCGCCCGCACTTTACAATATACTTTATTTTCTTTTACAATCTATATCCCTTTTCTTCTTCATTCTGTGAGTGCAAATTGTGGACTGTCTTTGGTATTCAACCACAAGTTATCTTGTTTGCCTGTTAAGCCGTTGCTTACATCCTGCACAGCTAACTCATGTTTGAATAGGGGCAGCTGTAAACACCCCAAATTTTCCCTCACCCATTCACACCATGGCTTGTGATCTCCTCATATGCATAATCTCAATCATAGCATCTCATATCACATTTTTGATTCATTTCATTGGTTCAAAGTCATCTGCATTTAGGGTTTGTGATCTGAGCAATCCAAGAGCTTCTTGAGCCACTCCAAAGGTCATAAATCACTTCAAAGGGGTCCATGTATGTTCAAGCATCATATTATATCCTCTCAAAGTCAAGAATGTCAAAAAATCACAAGAACTGAGAATGGCATGGAAGTAGAGCCAGGTTTGACTGCACAGATGACCTAGAATTAGGGTTTTGGTTTCAAAGGCCATAACTCCAAATTTTTTGGTCATTTTTGTTTCTATTGGTCTCTAAATGGTATAGGGAGCATGAATATCAATTTTCATGAAGAAATTCCATAGGGAAGTCATCTGATCAAGAGTTGACTTTTCAAGCAAGTCAGTGTAAAATCAGGGCATCTGAGGCCCCCAATGACCCAACCAAAGGGTGTTCATCATCATTTTGATTATGTATGATCTTTATTTAATCATGGAAGATGTTATAAGTTCACAAAATTGAATAATTTCAAGTCATTTACAAATTTGACTTTTTGGGAAAGTTTGACTTTTAATGAAATTGCCATTTTGGGAAACTTTTTCAACCCTTGCTTTTTGATTCAAAAATGCTTCAAATGGAAAAACTTTGGTCATGAAAGTTGTAGAATGGATCATTCCCTTTTCAAAAAGTACAAGAACATGACCTAATTCATTTTGGATCAAAAGTTATGGCTTGTCAAAGTTGGCTAAAATCACAAAATTTGAAGTTTTCTACCAAAGAGACATTTTGCAAAATGGTTTGTTCAAGTGTTTTAAAGGCCTCAAATGTGTATCATTTCTTCACAACATGATCATGTAACCTCTAAAATTCAGAATGGGCCAAGGAACTTTGCACTTTGATGCCTTGAAAATCAAGATTTCTCAAAGGAAACAAAAGTGAAGCAAGTTGCAAAAACTCACTCAAGTGTGAATCCACTTGCTTGCTGACTTCACAAACAATCCTATGGCTCTCCACACATCTTGCTGCGCAGGACACCCCATCTGTCCTTGGCTAGCTAGTAGCCCATGCTTCTCTTACACAACTTTGACATTTTTGCAACTTGAGCCATACCAATCACAAAAGCACACATCAACTCATCTGACCAATCCCATTAGTTTATGCAAACAAAAAGCAAGCAAAAACACATACAACACAAGCCTGAACAGACACACAACACAGCTCTCTCATTTTCACCTTGAAATTCTGTAATGAGATGTCCTAAGAGATGTTCCAACACTTAATAGGACATTTAACCAAAACTTAAACAGCAGGAAAAATAAACAACACAGAAGTTTGTTAACCCAGTTCAGTGTATAACCACACCTACATCTGGAGGCTACCAAGCCAGGAAGAAATCCACTATTAGTAATATTAATTCTAGACTTAAACCACCCTGTTTAATCTATCACTTAATACTTACCCAATGCAATTTCTACCTAAGACTCACTTAGATAAGAGTACCCTACTCACTCCCCCTCAATCACCCAGTGATCAAGTTTACAAGTTTACTTAAATTGAAGTCACACTTCAAACAAAAAACAGCTTGATCTTACTTCACAGTTTCAATCAAGTCACAAATGCACTTTTGCTTAAAAGCTCATAAAGTGGTACATAAAAACAACCTGCTATTAAAACACTAGACACCCTATTTAGTCTTCTGAAATTCGTACTCAATTCTATGAGTTTCTGTTGTTTAAATAGGTATCTGAATTTTGGGCTTTCTGTAGAATGATCCAGCCCTAATGTGCAGCAACTGTCACCTTGAATTTAGGGTTTGTTACCTCCTATATTCTAGGTGCATTAGGTCTTCTGTTTTAATCTGAATCTTCAATTTAAAACTCCCTACAGATGCGCCTTGTTCTGTTTTTATCCAGCATTAATTAATTCCAGATAGTTCTCCTTAAATATCTCTGATCTGTTAATCAATAATTAATTCTGGTAGCAGGTCTGAGATGTCTCAACATCTGTTGGGACATCCTGAAAAACTGAACTTAATTTATTCACACAATGTCCCAACATCTGATGAGACATCCTCAAATAAGTTCACATACTCTGTTTGCTAATGTCCTAACATCTGATAGGACATTCTGAACTGAATTTAACATTTCTTGTTTGGTCAAAAATTCTGCCAATTCTTAAACATCTACAAACTCCCCCTTTGGCTAATTTTTGGCTAACATCTTTTCTGGTTTTCAGAGTGCAGCAGAAGTTCTTTTTATCAGAGTATATCATAACTTTTCTGTTGATTCTTATTTGAGATTACTCCCCCTCAAACAAATATGTGTCCAGTCTTGTTGCAACAGAAATACACACTGATTCAGTTCAGACAGAAACAAACAGATCTTTCATTCATTTAAACAGCAATTACATTTGATGTTGTTCTCCCCCTTGGTAGGCACAAAATTAGGGGCCAAAGAACTATTATCCAGAATTACAAATTATTGCTGTCATTACAAATGCCTCACATACACAGATCACTCAGATTCATCACTCTCAGTAGCTTCCTCCACTTCAGTGTCTTCATCTTTATCAGCTTCACTTGCAGCTTCACTGTCTTCATCAGATGCAGCTGTCTGATCTTCTTCACTTTCCAACCTCTTAATTATTTCCTCCAGCTTCTTCTTTCTAGCTTCAAGCTCTTTGCAGGTGCACTTTAGCTCAGCAATTAATTCTTTCTTGGAGATTGGATTCTTAGCAGAGGAGGGACCAGCAGATGTCCCAGCAGGTGCTTCAACATCTGCAGCATGGTGACTGAGAAATAATTTGTAGTGAAAAGCCAGGGGGCTTTCTCTCTTGCAGATTGTGTCCTTCTCAGTTAAAATCCTAGGAAATTGGCTTAATATTATACCACATAGCAATGAAGGAAAAGCTATTGGTAGCTTTGTTGCAGAAGAGCTGGAATGCTTCATGGTTTGATCAAAGATGAAAGCTCCATAGTCCATTTTGGTTTGAGTTCCAACAGCATATATAAATCTGGCTAGACCAGTTGAGATTGAGGAAGTGTGGTTAGTAGGCACCCAATTAGATGTACCAATCCTGTTCAGCATGGCATACTTTCTGGTAAGCATGCTTACAGATAGCTTTCCCTTCACAGGCCATGCCTTTACCTGGTCAGCAGTTATCACCTTACATACTTGATTATCTGTCTTGCCTAGCTCATTTGGTCCATCTGTTTCTCTTCCTAGATACTGATTTATGATTTGGGAAGAAAACTCAACACACTTACCTCTTACAAATACCTTTCTGAACTCTGAGGACTTACCATTTGAGCAATCCTCCTGAAGATTCACAATGAACTCTTTGACAAGAAGTTCATAGCAGGGAGAGAACTCTGAGACTGTCTTGAATAGTCCTGCAGCAGAGATTAGGTCAATGAGTTCTGTGCACTCAAGTGCATTGCTGCTTAGTTCTCTTTCCAAAGCAACCCTTCTTTGGTACACATATTTCCATCTGTTGACACTGGAGACATGATGGAAGGATATATTGTCCAAGGGAGCTTCTGGAACAACAGTTGAAGCTCTAGCTGGTGCTGGTTTCTTCTTGGGAGGAGATGTTGGGACATCTGATCCAACATCTGAATCTGATGGTGTTGCAGCTTGTCTCTTCTGAGTTTGAACCTTGCTCCATGGTTTTGCTGGACCAAAGGTAGCTTTAGCTTTGCCTTTCTTTGGACTAGCCTTCTTAGTCTCAGGGATGACAGGTTCAGCTCGTATTTTTCCTTTCCTGGACCTTAGTCTTTTAGCAATGCTGGGTTTCACAGATGATATGATCTCTGCATCAGAATCCTGTTCCAGATTGACTATTGGAGGGGATTGAGCAGTCTCCTCATCAGCTTGTTGATCAGTAGAAGATTGATCTTCATTTGAGTCTTTAGCCTGTTCCATAGAAACTTCTTTATCACTTTCACTTGAGACCTCTTTCTTGTCCTCAGTCTGTTCAGTATCAGCATCAGATGAGTTTGCTTTCTCATCTGCATATGTTCCAACATCCGTTGGGACATCTTGTTCTGCAGCAGTGTTCTTTGTATCTTGAGCAGGTTCTTCTTGAGGTGCAGGAATGGTGTTCAAGGGAACAGAGATTCCTTTCACTACTCTTTGTTCAGAGAAAACTTGGTTGACAATCTCCTTGATGGAATCATCAACATATTTGGAGTATTTAACATGTGAAGGAATTTCTTTAGCTTTGCTTCTGATTTGATCTTTACCTCTTTTTGGTGTTCTTGCCTTCTTAGTGTGAGAGGCATTTCCCCTGAGCTCGTCTAATGGTGTTGATTGCATTGGCACCATAGAAATAGGAGTGGCATGAACCACGTCTTCCTGGTTGAGAACTTCTTCAGCTGTTTTAGGGTTTTGAGACATTGTTGAGGAAGATGAATGTGCAGCTTTAGGGTTTAAGATTTCTGAAGGATTACTAGTTAATGTGATTCGCTTGTGATGATGTGATGAGACTCTTGATAGCTGCTTATAAGGAATTACTAAATAAATAGCCGTTACAGTCCAAATGATTAGGAATGAAATTCCCAAGGATCTAGTCCAGACTAGCTTTGCCATCTGGAACTTATGCCATGCAATGTCATATGACATGTTGGCACATCTCATTAACTGCTAGATATCACATACACAGATTCCAAGTTTGCCCCTTAAGCTCTCAAATTGTGTAGCATCCAATGCTTTGGTAAAGATATCAGCTAATTGCAGATCTGTAGCAACATGCTCCAATGAAATCACCTTCTCTTCTACAAGATCTCTGATGAAATGATGTCTGATATCAATATGCTTTGTCCTGCTATGTTGAATAGGATTTTTAGATATGTTGATTGCACTTAAGTTATCACAGTACAATGTCATGACATCCTGTGGGACATTGTACTCAGTGAGCATCTGCTTCATCCAAACCAACTGAGAACAACTGCTACCTGCTGCTATGTATTCAGCTTCAGCTGTAGATAAAGATACACAATTCTGTTTCTTACTGAACCAAGAAATCAGATTGTTTCCTAGAAAGAAGCATCCTCCTGAAGTGCTTTTTCTGTCATCAGCACTTCCTGCCCAATCAGCATCACAGAAGCCAGTGAGAATAGGTTTGCAACCATGAAAGTACATTATGCCATAGTCACAAGTACCATTAACATATTTAAGGATTCTCTTGACTTGATTGAGATGACTGACTTTTGGATCAGCTTGATATCTTGCACAAACTCCTACTGCAAATGCAATGTCTGGTCTGCTAGCAGTCAAGTATAACAAGCTCCCAATCATGCTTCTATATAAACTATGATCTACATTCTCACCCTTCTCATCTTTAGTCAGCTTTAAATGTGTAGGAGCAGGAGTTCTTTTATGAGAAGCATTTTCCATTCCAAATTTCTTCACTATGTTCTTGGAGTACTTGCTTTGTGAGATGAACATTGAGTCTTCCATTTGCTTAACTTGCAGACCAAGAAAATAGGTTAATTCACCTACTAGACTCATTTCAAATTCAGCTTCCATCTGCTTGACAAAATGTTTGACCATCTTATCAGACATCTCACCAAACACAATGTCATCCACATATATTTGTGCAATCATGACATTACCTTCTTCATCTTTAACAAACAGGGTTTTATCAATCCCACATTTTCTGTATCCTTGCTTGATAAGAAATGTGGTAAGTCTTTCATACCATGCCCTTGGAGCTTGCTTCAGACCATAAAGTGCTTTCTTGAGTTTGTATACATGATTTGGACAGCTTGGATCAACAAATCCTTTAGGCTGTTCTACATATACCTCCTCATTAAGATAACCATTAAGAAAGGCACTTTTCACATCCATTTGAAATAGCTTGAACTTTAAGATACAAGCAATTCCCAACAGTAGTCTTATTGATTCAAGCCTTGCTACTGGTGCAAAGGTTTCATCAAAGTCTACTCCTTCAATTTGAGTGTATCCTTGAGCCACAAGTCTAGCTTTGTTCTTTGTAACAATTCCTTGTTCATTTGACTTGTTCTTATACACCCATTTTGTACCAATCACATTTATGTCATCAGGTCTAGGTACAAGATTCCACACTTCATTCCTTGTGAATTGACCTAATTCCTCTTGCATAGCACAAATCCAGTATTCATCAGTGAGAGCTTCCTTGACATTTTTAGGTTCTATTTTGGAAACAAAACAAGAACCTGAAATCACTTCTCTTGATCTAGTGCTCACACCTCTGTTGGGATCACCAATTATTAAATCTTTGGGATGATCCTTCTGTATTCTGATGGAGGGAGGTTTGCTTGAATCTTCTGACCTTGTATCATTTTGAGTGAAGTTATATTGATCATTCTTTTCTTCAGCTTCAACCTTGATATCAGCAGATGTTCCAACATCTTCTGGGACATCTGTAGGAGCATCATCAATTATCACATTTATGGACTCCATGATAACATTTGTTCTGTAGTTAAATACTCTATATGCTCTGCTGTTTATAGAGTATCCAAGGAAAATTCCTTCATCACTTTTAGGATCCATTTTTCTCCTTTGCTCCCTATCTGCCAGAATATAGCATTTACTTCCAAATACATGAAAATACTTAACAGTGGGTTTTCTGCCCTTCCAGACTCCATATATTGTGGACAAAGTTCCTTTTCTCAAGGTAATTCTGTTATGGATATAGCAGGCAGTGTTCATGGCTTCAGCCCAGAAATACAGAGGTAGCTTTTTAGCATGTATCATAGCTCTTGCAGATTCTTGAATAGTTCTATTTTTTCTCTCAACAATCCCATTCTGTTGAGGAGTGATAGGAGAAGAGTATTCATGATTGATTCCTTCTGAAGAGCAGAAATCTAAGAATTTTTGATTCTCAAATTCCTTTCCATGATCACTTCTAATTCTGATCACACAGCTGGATTTTTCCCTTTGTAATCTTTGACATAATTCCTTGAATACATCAAAGACATCTGACTTTTCTTTAATGAAATTTATCCATGTATATCTTGAAAAGTCATCAACCACCACATATGCATACCTCTTACCACCAAGGCTTTCAACTTGCATAGGTCCCATGAGATCCATATGTAACAATTCCAAAACTTTGGAAGTTGTCAGATGTTGGAGCTTTGGATGGGACATCTTGGTTTGTTTGCCTATTTGACATTCACCACAGATTTTGCCATCATCAATCTTCAGTTTAGGGATACCTCTTACAGCATCCATAGATATGATCTTCTTTATGCCTCTGAAATGAAGATGACCTAGCCTTTGGTGCCATAGTTTTACTTCTTCTTCTCTAGCTAGAGAACAAGTTGAAGTGGGGCTGAAGTCTAGTGGCTCCCACATGTAACAGTTGTCTTTAGACCTTGCACCTTTCATGATAACTTTTTGCTCTTTGTTAGTCACTATGCATTCAGTTTTTGTAAAGTTTACACTGTATCCTTGATCACATAGTTGACTTATGCTGATCAGGTTAGTAGTTAAACCTTTAACAAGCAGCACATCATCTAGTCTTGGAACATCTTGACAATCCAAGGTTCCAACTCCCTTGATCTCTCCTTTAGCTCCATCTCCAAAGGTAACATACCTGGATGAATGTGACTTTAAGTTTACTAGCAAATTCTTCAATCCAGTCATGTGTCTTGAGCATCCACTGTCAAAGTACCAGTCTTCTTTAGCTGATACTTTCAATGATGTATGTGCTATGTATGCAGTACTTTTCTTTGACCAGATGAATTGAGATTTCTTTTGATGCCTCTGCTCTGAGTGTTGTTCAGCTGATCTCCAAGCTTGATTGTTGATCTTGTTCTTGTGTATGTGGCTTTGATCAGTCTGAATGTCAGCTTTTGGTCTCCAAACTGTCTTGATTACTTCTGTCTTTTGCTTAGGAGGTTGCTGATTTCTATGCAGCACTTTCTTGGTACCTTCTACTTTCTGCTTGGAAGGTTGCTGACACATCTGATTTGGATATCCATGTAGCTTATAACAGTGAGGTTTGATATGCCCAAATCTTCCACAGTGATGACATCTCCATCTTTGATATTTTTTCTTCATTTTGTTCTTTCCAGAATGTTGAGACATCTGTTGGAACATTATGTTTGTCTTTGTGTTCTGATGTTGGAGCATCTGTTGAGACATCTTGTTTGACTGTATAGTTTTTGAAGTAGTTTTGCTAGAGCTTGCTTCATCTCTGTTATATCCCAGTCCACTTTTGTCCCCTGAATGTTTATTATTGCAGAGAATAGCATCCAGTGTATTTGAGCTGCTGTTCATCATTGTAACAGATTTGGACATATGTTCCAGCTTAGAATTGAGAAGAGTTACTTCACTTTTTAAGGTATCAATGATTACTTGATCACTTGCTTTTTCTTCTTCTAGTACTTCATTCTGCTTCTTTAGCTTTATGACCTCACTGCATACTTCAGTACTTCTCTTGTACAGATCCTTGAAGGCTTGCTCAAGATCTGCATAAGTAAGCTCTTCACAGCTGGAATCACTGTCATATTCACACAGTCCAGCTAAAGCAGCAATGTGCTTAGCTGATTCTTCTTCTGAATCTCCTGAGTCTTCATCAGACCAGGTCACAGAGAGTCCTTTCTTTTGCCTCTTTAAGTAGGTAGGACATTCAAACTTGATATGTCCAAATCCTTCACATTCATGGCATTTGACTCATTTATCTTGACTGGTCTTTTCAGCATACTTTACTCTTTTGTTAGCATCATAAGGTCTTCTGTTCTCAGAGTTTGTGTTTCTTCCACTAGGTTTGGATTTTCCTTCCATTCCTCTGAGAATCTGTTTGAATTGTCTTCCAATCAATGCAAGGTTTTCTGATAAGCTTTTATCATTTGCTGGTTCATCATCTTCTTCTTCATCTGTATTTGAAACCAAGGCAATGCTTTTGTTCTTTTTAGCATGTGTGTCATTCATTCCCATCTCAAAAGTTTGAAGGGAACCAATGAGTTCTTCAGCTTTCATGGAGCATATGTCTTGTGCCTCTTCTATTGCTGTGACTTTCATGTCAAATCTTTTTGGCAAAGATCTGAGAATCTTCCTTACAAGCTTTTCATCAGTCATCTTTTCTCCCAAGGCTCCAGAAGTATTGGCTATATCCAAGATGTTCATGTAGAACTCATGAATTGATTCATCTTCCTTCATTCTCAAGTTTTCAAACTTGGTGGTGAGAAGTTGAAGTCTTGACATTTTTACTTTTGATGTTCCTTCATGAGTTGTCTTGAGGGTATCCCACACATCTTTGGCCAGCTCACAATGATGCACCAGTCTGAAAATATTTCTATCAATGCCATTGAATAAAGCATTTAGGGCTTTTGAGTTGCCTAGTTCTGAATCTTCTTCCTCTTTACTCCATTCTTCTTCAGGTTTCAAAACTTTTGATCCATCTTTGGTGTCTTGGACAGGATGTTTCCATCCAACATTTACTGCTTTCCATGCCCTGTTGTCAAGAGATTTTAAGAATGCAATCATTCTTGGCTTCCAGTAGTCATAATTAGATCCATCCAGAATAGGTGGTCTATTTACTGACCCTATATCTCTGTCCATGTTACAGAATTTGTTTTCCCTAGATCTCACCCAGTATAAACAGGCAGGGTGCCTGCTCTGATGCCAATTGAAATTCTGTAATGAGATGTCCTAAGAGATGTTCCAACACTTAATAGGACATTTAACCAAAACTTAAACAGCAGGAAAAATAAACAACACAGAAGTTTGTTAACCCAGTTCAGTGTATAACCACACCTACATCTGGAGGCTACCAAGCCAGGAGGAAATCCACTATTAGTAATATTAATTCTAGACTTAAACCACCCTGTTTAATCTATCACTTAATACTTACCCAATGCAATTTCTACCTAAGACTCACTTAGATAAGAGTACCCTACTCACTCCCCCTCAATCACCCAGTGATCAAGTTTACAAGTTTACTTAAATTGAAGTCACACTTCAAACAAAAAACAGCTTGATCTTACTTCACAGTTTCAATCAAGTCACAAATGCACTTTTGCTTAAAAGCTCATAAAGTGGTACATAAAAACAACCTGCTATTAAAACACTAGACACCCTATTTAGTCTTCTGAAATTCGTACTCAATTCTATGAGTTTCTGTTGTTTAAATAGGTATCTGAATTTTGGGCTTTCTGTAGAATGATCCAGCCCTAATGTGCAGCAACTGTCACCTTGAATTTAGGGTTTGTTACCTCCTATATTCTAGGTGCATTAGGTCTTCTGTTTTAATCTGAATCTTCAATTTAAAACTCCCTACAGATGCGCCTTGTTCTGTTTTTATCCAGCATTAATTAATTCCAGATAGTTCTCCTTAAATATCTCTGATCTGTTAATCAATAATTAATTCTGGTAGCAGGTCTGAGATGTCTCAACATCTGTTGGGACATCCTGAAAAACTGAACTTAATTTATTCACACAATGTCCCAACATCTGATGAGACATCCTCAAATAAGTTCACATACTCTGTTTGCTAATGTCCTAACATCTGATAGGACATTCTGAACTGAATTTAACATTTCTTGTTTGGTCAAAAATTCTGCCAATTCTTAAACATCTACACACCTCATTTTGCAAAAGCTTTGTAAAAACTCTCCACAAGCTGCAAACACACAAACCAACTTCACAAGTCAACTCAGCATGCTTCCCTGATCAAAAACCACCCATCACCATAGCCTAAAACTCCCTGAATCAGAAATACGATTTCCATCCCACCTTGGACAGAACTTCTGCCATCTTTCAAACCATCCATTATAAACTTCAAACAAGCATTGAAAGCTTCTCAGGGGGTCCAGTGGAGTTTATTGAAAGCAAGAAACCAGCCAGAAAGTACCAGAAACCAAAGCTTCAGTTCAGGTAGCCATCTCAAACTTTTTTTCCAGAAACTCCATTTTGAGTTCTTAAATGCTTCTATGCACTCCCCTGATCATGGGGATATGATTATTTTTGAAAATGGTTGAGAAACCAGGATGTATGATTGCTCTGAAACTTTTTTGCCCTAGGAATGTTTTGCTTCGATTTGGCTGATTGATGAATGAAAAATGGTGTTTGTGTGGGGGTTTTGATTTAGTTTCGAATGGGGATGATTTCTGGGCTTTTAGTTTTCATTTTCATGAATTTTTGAGGATTTTAGCAACTTTCAGGTGAGGGTCTTGCCGGAGAAGACGACCGGAAGTCTTCTCCGGCCACCTGAAAGTGTTTAGGGCTAATCAGTGTAATTAATGCAAGTTTGAATTTGGTACGTTGGATGGGCTGACTTCTGTTGACTCCCGCGCGTTCCAATGGCTAGGATGCCCTCATTAAACCCTAATCCACGTCATTATCCATTTAATTAGGTTTTATAAATTAATCTGGCCAGTTTGAATTCCAGCCTTTGGATCTGGCGCCAGTCAATGCGCGCGCATTCCATTTAAATCTCAGCCTTTGATTCTGATTACTTTCCATTTAATCCATTTTATTTTTCATTTAATTTCATTTGTTTTGTTCAATTTATTTAAAATAGTAAAACATTTTTAAAAATTCTGAAAATTTTTATACAAACTTTTATGAATTTTCAGAAACCAAAAATATTTTTATTTTTATTTTTTGCATTAAAAAATATTTTTAAAACATTTAAAAGATTATTTTTAATTAATTAATGGGAATTACTTAATTAAAAATACTTTTAAGTATTTAAAAATCACCAAAAAATTCATGAAACATTTAAAACCATTTAGAAACATTGTCCAACTTTCAAACCAAATTTCTTTTTTGATCTTGATGTGTTTTGACAATTTTCCATGGAATTAATTTCATTTCAAAGCATTATTTTGATCCAATGTTCAAAAATCCATTTCTGCCTAGTCTTTGATAGTTGGACTTTGATTCTTTTTGCATTGCATCTTGCATAGCATGTAGTTTATACGATTAAATTGGCATGAATTGACCTTGAATTTTCAATTTGTTTGGCATTTTTCTTGACAAGGTACCTTAAAACCCTAGCAATCTTAGGAAATTCATAACTTTCACTAGGTTAAGAATTGGATCCCCTCCTTTGGGCAGTGAGTTTGTGTAGGATTAGGGTTCCCTTGAATGCATTTTCAATTTTTTATCTTGATGTTTGCTTCTGTTTTTGATTTTTGTTTTGTGCATTGATCATAAACCCTAATTTGGGCTTCCTTTTGCATTCATCTTGCATTTGCTTGCACACCATGACTTGCCATGACATTTTATGCATCCATTTGATTCATAACACATCTTAGGACATATTAGGATCATGTTTGATCATTGCATCTTTCACTTGCCATGTTTTATGTCATTTGCATTCCATAACTTTTCATGAATGTTCATGGTTCTAAGCATGCTTCATTTGCATCCATGTGTTTGAATGATCATCCCCATGCTTTGTTTCATGTTTGCATCATCTCATAGCATCATTATCATCACACACATGCTTCTGGTTTTGGTTTGCATCATGCCATTTCATCTCATTTTGCATTGCATTGCATTCCTTTCACTAATTTTTCAGGTGGTAAGTTACTTTGAGAAGTGAATTTGCCTTCACTTCTCACAATTTCTCTTCACCCCTCTTATGCATCATTGCTGCATTTTGTTTTGTGTTTGAGATTGAGCTTGCTCATTCTTCTTCTTCTTACTCTCTTTCTCCAAGTGACTTGTCTTCTTAAATGAAGCAAGTTACTTTGCTTCTCTTTGCTCCTTTCATCTGCTTCATGGTGGTTCCTCTGAAGATCTTTCTTGTAAACCTCACAAACCTTAGGAACAACCAAGCATGACAATAATTAGGGTTTTGATTAGTCCCCCATTCAGATTTTTACTTTTGTGTCTCATTGAGTCTTCTCTTCTCACCTCATAATCAAGGACTAAACCATAAAGGCTTTAAGGCTTTGTGATTAAGCTTATGCTTGCATCCTTCTATTAGGATGGAGTGTATAACTTTAATCCTAAGTGTTAAACCCTTAATGTATTTAACTCCTTTAATCAATCCACTTAATAATCATCAAGACATCAAGCTTGTAACTTGGGCCTTGCATTAGGGTTCTAATTCTTCCTTAATTGGTTAAGAAGGACTAACCCTAGTGTTAATGGACAAGTCCCCCTCAAGTTGTCTTACAAACCATAAAACTCACTTCTTCATCATATCATTAACTAAAATCCACTTAACAAAGGCTTTGTTTTGTCATGAGTTTAATCCCTAATCATGGATTAAGCTGAGGAGCTTTCCTCAGCTTAAACATTCTCATCTATTATCCTTCTATTAGGATGGTGTAATGAGTCTGTTTAATCCCTGATTATGGCTTAACCTCATTACTCAACACTAAACAAAAACAACAAAAACATCTAACTAATCACAAGTAGGTTAATGATCTTAACCCTACATCAAAAGTGTTTAAGTGTGAGATGCTGACTTCACACTTAAGGTATTCTCATTACCCCTAATCAGAGGGAAGATGTGATGAGTTTACTAACCCATTGGTTTAGGCTTAAGATCATTAACTTATGACAAACTTTCAAAAGCAATAAAAGACTGAAAACACAAAAACAAACAATAATCGTCTCCTTCGGGATTCTTTTCTCATCCCATTCACTCACAAATGAGAACTTTCTTCTTCCGTCTAATGCAAGACAGTTTGCACTTGAGCCAGACAGGTCTTACACTTGAGCATAGACAAGTAAGCAGTTCATCAGTCAATTTATCTTTCAGTCTCTTTGGGTCGAACTACGGTGTTCTGACTTCCTCATTGCACGAGAGGATACGTAGGCATAACTTAACAGTTATCGAACAAAAGTATCTGTATATTCCCCCTCTTTCCAGCATCATTCTTTTAGCCTCATGATCTTGGGCATCTTATTCCTACACTGACACTGTAACATGCACTTCACTTCTTTTACACTGACACCTGTACATCCTTTTCCAGCTCTTTTATACACAAATTACACTGACACTACCCCTTTAAAACACAAATCTTTTAAGCGTGGATCCCGTCGAGTACGACGGACAATCTGGGTGCTAATACCTTCCCAGGTTGTAACCAACCCCCTTTCTCAGTCTCTCTGGTTCGCAACCGTCTTATCCATATCTTTCTAGGTCTATGCAGCATTGCCTTTCCTCCGGGATAAAAATGCCTAGCTGGCGACTCTTTTCATTTCCTGTGAGTTCACTCCTGTGTGTTCTCACTTCCTCCTCTCACCGACCGTTCGCATCAGTACCCTATTTGACCTGGCTTCATTTAGTGGGAGCGACACCCGTCATTGCTTTTACTTACCGTTTTACCCCCAGCAGTCATCCTCTGCTCGATGGTCGTCCTCCATCGCTTTCATTTAATACTCATACTATACTACCTTTTACAATTTATATCCCTTTTCTTCTTCTCCCCAACGAGTGCAAATTTTGGATTGTCTTTGATATTCAACCACAAGTTATCTTGTTTATCTGTTAAGCCAGGCGCTTACATCCTGCACAACTAAATCATGCTTGAATAGGGGCAGCTGTAAACACCCAAAATTTTCCCTCACTTTTTATCACACCATGGCTTGTGATCTTTTCATATTGTATTGCATAATCATATCATCTCACATTGCATATTTGTTTCATCTGCATAGTTCCATTTCATCTGCATCTAGGGTTTGTGATCTGAGCAATCCAAGAAGTGATCTGTGTAGTTTGTTTTGGCAATGAGTGAGGGAGATGAGTGATTTGAAGCAAATTGCAGAAATGCAAGAAAGTTGAAGTTGAGAAAATGAGAGAAGCCTCTGGCGCATTCAAGGCATGCTTAGCTTATATATGATGTGTTTACCACGCTGATTAGGGTTTGCAAGCAATGTCACGTGAGAAGAGAGTGTGAGATGAATTTGCATTATGGCAAGAAGAGTGTGATCTTTTCTTTCACTCGTGCATTCCTCCCCTCCTTGGCATATGCTGACTTCATTTGATTCACTCATTCGCCACTGAATAAATCATGGCCCTTGGATGTTTGTATCATGCTTTTAGAATGATTTTGCATTTCTTGCATTTCATGAAATACCATGCACTCATGCACGAATTTAGTGAGCTCTCTTGGGAAAAATGTCTTCTTGGAAATGCATTGTAGTATTGTGACTTCTTTTTGTCTCTAAGTCAGCTTGGGAATGAATTATAACACATTTTGCAACTTGGTAGAAAGTTGGTTTTCATGTAAAACCCTAAAAGAAGTCCAACTTCAAATGATCATAATTTTCAAACCACAAATGCTATGGATGAGTTCTTTTACTTTTTTAAAATTGGAGAATATGCCCTATAACTTTCATGTTTGAAGAAAATTCATTTGAAACCATATTGATCTTGAAAGAGGCCTTTGAAGGTTAGGGCAAAACTTGCCAAAAATGGAAACTTCCATTACAAGTCACATGCCAAAAATGGAAACTCCTTCAAAACCTTTTGATTCTTGATTTTGACTTTGCCAAACCTCTTCTATGACCTTAAGAACATCCATTGTCTTGAAAAATAGGATTGAAATCCTTGAATTTCCACAGTTGACTTTTCAAATAATCAGTTTGACCAATTTATTCTTATACAAGCAACTGATGAAATAACTGCCTTCCTCAATGAATTTTCTCACCAAATTTTATCCATAGCATTCACATATCATATGAAGGACTTTGCCCACATGAAATGGCCAAAGTCACAAAGAATCCCTTCTTGAACATGAAACCCTAATTTGGAGACAATTTGTGTAGGAGCTTGCCCTTTCTTGGGTCATCTGATAATCTCCCAACCTCCTGGGCTCTTGTAAAGGATCTTAAGCTTGTATAGGGCCTAGACACACTTCATAGAACTTGGACAAGGTCACTTGATCTCTTGATTTGACTTGTAAGGCTTCAAATGCACCCATGATTGATCATATGCCAAATGCTAGAACATGAGAATGTTATGCTTCATTTTTCTATGCAAAAATGCTAGGGATATGCCATGCTTATGATGCTTTTGATATGATGATGATGCTAAAAAGAAGAGGGAAAATTTGGGGTGTTACAGCTGCCCATATCCAAGCAACTGCTAATCTGAAAAGGACGATAGCACGAGTTATTGACCGTTCAAGATAAACTGTGGTTGGATACCAAGAAGACCTGAAATTTGCACTCTGCTGGAGAATGCAGAAATGGGAAATAAACCCAACCAAATAATGCTTTGGGTGATTGAAGTGAAGACAAAGTAGACGAGCTCTTTCCAAATTGAATGGTTACGCCGGATATGAAAAACCTAGACAGACGATTCTTCTTCAAGCAAACCTGTTACGCTAGGATCTGGACATATGAGCCCTCCTCAAGTAAACATGTTACGCCAGGAATGGACATACAAGCCCTCTTCAAGTAGACCTGTTACGCCAGGAATGGACAGACGAGCCCTCTTCATACATCTTGCAAAAATATATGACTTGAGATAGACGAATCTCCTTTGGATAACCCATTACGCCAAGACCGGACGCACTTAGGTCTGTGGGATAGACATGCATAATCAGGATAGACGAACTCTCTTCATATATCCTTCGTAGATATATGGTCTAAGATAAACGAGTCTTCTTCAGATAACCTGTTACGCCAGGTGCAACATTAGGATTGGACGAACCCTCTTCCCAAATCTTGCGTAGATAAGTGGTGCTTGAGACAGAAGAACCTCCTTCGGATAACCTGTTACGCCATGACCGGTGACCATTTTGAAGTTTAATCCCACCGTCAGGACTTCAAACCTCTTCAACACAAACGAGCATTGGATGATCATCACGAGAACACAGACGAGTGCCATAGGTCAATGATACAAACAAATATCAGACGATGATCCAAGAAACACAGACGAATGCTTCAGGCGATGATACAGACGAATACAAGAAATCCAACACAGACGAGCATTTGGAGTAGCAATACAGACGAGTATCCAAACAATGCAGACGAGCTTCAAATAGATAACAAACACAGACGAGTGCTGGAAAAATGCAGACGAGCATCAAACAACTCTCAAACATAGACGAGTACTGGGAAATGCAGACGAGCAGCAACAAGTTATCAAACACAAACGAGTGTTGGGGAATGCATACGAGCAAAACAAAGTGCCCTAATTGGCAATAAGAATCACAACTCTACAGGGGAGAATCGGGTCAAAAGGCTCTGGCACTTAACCCTGGCTGGGGAGATGAACAACTGTCAGTATTATCACATTAGCCCAAAAATAAACTGGCGACTTTTCTGGGGAATATTTCAATGCTGGGAACAAATCCCAATCATGACCTCTGTGGGGAAATCAGGCATTCAGCTGCATGCCGAGATTACTTCTTGTGGAAAGATAATCCGCTTGGGGAAGAAATCTCTTCAATTAGCTTTGGAGTCCTGCTGGGGATTCCACTCAGTTGGGGAATATTCTGTGCTTGGGGAAATATAACACCATCCTGCAAAACCTGCAACGACAATACACACACATGTGCCCCGGGGACCTGCATGGTATGATCTGATCATCCATTGTCACCCGACACTCAAAGATAGTTTTAAATGTTTCCCTGCAATGTCATTTTTTAGAAAAATTAACATGTTTCAAATGCAATGCTCTTTTTTCCAAAAATTCAGGACATTTTTGCAAACAAAGTAAACACAACACAACTTTTGACTGAATATTTATTCATTGAGGGGTCTCTGAATAGGCAAATATTTACATCAGGAAGTAACTACCTGGAAAGAGGTAGCTACCAAAAAATTGAGAAAATAAACTATCCTAATGGCAATGTACACGACATTCCCATGAGTTCCCTTCCTGCTATGACCAACATGTCTTCAAGACTTTCCATTCTTGCCTTCACTTTTTGAAGAAGGTGAGGTTATTGATTCCTACCCTTCTAATATTTCCAGACTGTATGAAACGATGATTTGGTTCAGATTACCTGGATCGTAGTTGTTCGCTTATTCCCTTGTTTTGCGTGGATAGCCCTTTCAGGTTTTCAATCCACCAGGATACCCTTTTTTGTCTGAGCTGTCCGATGTGGCTTTTCAATTCAGCGGGTGTACATTTTATTTATTTATTTATTTCCCTAACTTTTGCCCAAGCTTTTTATTCTGTTTTTTAGCTCGCCGGGATGCCCTTTTCTTGCCTGGACTTTAATTCTGTTTTTGTGTCTAGCGGGTCTTTACGCGAAGTATTTTTTAATTGCGTCCGAGTTAACAGGGGATTGGAAATATTCTCCATCCATAATAGTGAGCATCAGCGCCCCACCTGAGAAAACTTTCTTCACTATGAATGGGCCTTCGTAGTTTAGGGTCCACTTGCTCTTGTGATCTGAACCTGGAGGAATAATCCTCTTGAGTACAAGCTCTCCTACTTGATACTCTCGAGTACGTACTCGTTGGTCGAAATCTCACTTCATTCTCCTCTAATAAAGCTAACCATGACAAATAGCCGCTAATATCTTTTCCTCAATTAGGCACAACTGATTATATCGAGTACGTACCCACTCAGCCTCATCAAGCTTCACATCCATCATTACGCGTAAAGAAGGAATTTCCACCTCGACAGGCAAGACTGCCTCCATGCCATATACCAGAGAGAAAGGAGTTGCCCCAGTTGACGTACTGACTGACGTTCGGTACCCATGAAACGCAAATGGTAACATCTCATGCCAATCTTTGTAAGTGACAACCATCTTCTGCACAATCTTCTTAATATTCTTATTAGCTATTTCTACCGCGCCATTCATATTTAGTCAGTAAGGAAAAGAATTGTGATGCTGAATCTTGAAGTCCTTACACAGTTCTGCCATCATCTTGTTGTTCAAATTGGAACCATTATCAGTAATGATTTGTTCGGGCACTCCGTATCTGCAAATGTTGTCTCTTTTTAAAAATCTGGCTACCACTTGGCGAGTGGCATTAGCATAAGATGCTACTTCAACCCATTTAGTGAAATAATCAATCACAACTAAGATGAAACGATGACCGTTTGAAGCAGTAGGCTCTATCTTCCCGATCATGTCAATGACCCACATAGAAAAGGGTCAAGGAGACGACATAATGTTGAGCGGGCTAGGAGGAACATGCACCTTGTCTGCATATATCTGGCATTTGTGGCACTTACGGGCGTACGAACAACGGTTTGCATCCATTGTTAGCCAATAGTACCCTGATCTTAATAACTTCTTAGCCATAGCATGTTCTCCTGCATGAGTACCGAAGGATCCCTCGTGGACTTCCTGCATTAACAGGTCTGCTTCGTGTCTATCCACACATCTGAGCAAGACCATGTCAAAGTTCCTCTTATACAGAACTCCGCCTGCATTCAAGAAGAAACTTGAAGCAAGTCGTCTCAAGGTCTTCTTGTCATTGGATGATGCCCCAGCTGGGTATTCTTGTTTTTCTAGAAAAAGCTTGATATCAAAGTACCAAGGCTTCTCATTAGACACTGCGTCTACAGAGAAAGCGTAAGCTGGTGCGTCAAGCCTATAAATGTCAATCCTGGACACATAGTTCCAACACAAGACTTTGATGGAAGAAGAAAGAGTAGCCAATGCATCAGCAAATTGACTCTCATCTCGTGGTATATATTGAAGCTTAATCGTTGTGAAGAACATCAGCAGTCTTCTGGCATAATCCCTATAAGGAATTAAGTGTTCTTGATGCGTATACCACTTGCCGGTAATCTGGTTGATAACGAGGGCCGAATCTCCGAATATATTGAGGGCCTTAATCCGAAGATCAATAGCCTCCTCTATTCCCATTATGCACGCCTCGTATTCCGCTTAATTGTTGGTGCAACCAAAAGTAATTATGGCAGCGAAGGGAAAGTGAACACCTTCAGGGTGATAAGAACAACACCAACTTCGCGTCCATTGATATTGACTGCCCCATCAAACATTAACTTCCATTTGGATTCAGGGCCAGACCCCTCTTCCGGAAGTGGTTCCTTGCAATCTCTTTCTTTGAGGTACATGATGTCCTCATTAGGGAAATCAAATTTCATTGGCTGATAGTCGTCTTCAAGTGGTTGTTGTGCAAGATAATCTGACAACACACTTCCTTTGATGGCTTTTTGGGAAGTATATTGTATGTCATACTCTGTTAATATCATTTACCACCTTGCAACCCTTCCGGTTAATGCTGGTTTCTAGAAAATATACTTGACATGGTCCATTTTTTAGATTAGCAATATGGTGTGAGTCAACATGTACTGTCTCAGTCGGTGAGCAGCCCATGCCAAAGCGCATCAAGTTTTCTCGAGCAGTGAATAACAGGATTCACAGTCGGTAAACCTTTTGCTAAGGTAATAAATAACATGCTATTTTTGACCAGACTCGTCATGTTGGCCTAGCACACACCCCATCGACCCTTCTAGCACAGTCAAGTACATGATAAGTGGTCGTCCTGGAACTGGAGGCATTAGAATCAGAGGTTCCTGCAAATATTCTTTTATCTTTTCAAAGCTCTTTGACAATCATCGTTCCACCTGACCGTTTGTTCTTTTCTTAACAATTTGAAGATTGGCTCGCATGTGGCAGTTAGATGAGATATAAACCGAGAAATGTTGTTCAATCTCCCTAAAAACCTACACATTTCTTTTTATATTTTTGGTGCAGGCATGTCTTGTATTGCTTTTACTTTCGCAGGATCTACCTCGATCCCCCTTTGGCTAACAATAAAACCCAACAATTTATCGGAACGCACTCCGAAAGTTCACTTGTTTGGATTCAACCTAAATCTATACTTTATCAACTTATCAAACAGCCTTTTGAGATTGACCAGGTGCTCTTCTTCGTCCCGGGACTTGGCAATCATATCGTCCACATAGCACTCAATTTCCTTGTGTATCATGTCGTGGAACAAAGTTACCAAAGCCCGTTGATATGTTGCCTCGACATTCTTTAACCCAAAGGGCATAACCTTATAACAAAATGTACCCCACGGGGTAATGAACGTCGTTTTCTCCATGTCTTCCGGTGCCATCTTAATCTAATTGTACCCGGAGAAGCCATCCATGAAAGAAAATACCGAGAACTGAGCGGTGTTATCTACTAGCACATCAATGTGAGGTAATGGAAAATCATCCTTTGGACTTGCACTGTTTAGATCCCAATAATCGACGCACATCCGGACCTTGCCATCTTTCTTTGGTACAGGCACAATGTTAGCTACCCAAGGTGGGTAACTAGTTACAGCAAGGAACCCAACATCCCACTTTTTTTGAACTTCCTCCTTGATCTTCATTTCCATGTCAGGGCGAGTTCTTCTCAGCTTTTTCTTTACCAGAGGACAGTCTTCCTTTAGTGGTAGCTTGTGTACAACAATGTCGGTATCCAACCCTGGCATATCTTGATACGACCAGGCGAAGATATCCACATATTCCCGTAGCATACCAATCAATTCCTTCCTTACCTAGGCCTGTAGACTGGCCCCAATCTTTATCTCTTTCTTTACATCCTCAGACCCGATGTTAATGATCTCTATTTCTTCCTGATGAGGCTGAATAATCCTTTCTTCTTGTTTCAACAATCTAGCCAATTCTTCCGTGAGTTCACAATCTTCCTCAACCCTTTCATCATATTGGTAGAATGGATTGTCGAAGTCATGCATAGTCATAGCAGGAACGTTATCACAAGAATCCTAATGATCAACATAGCACAAATGATGTGCTTATTTCAGAATCTGTTCTATTCAAAAGAAACACAAACACACAAAAACACTGGAAAAAGAAAACATTGCCATTTTATTTGTTTTTTATGAAAAAATTTAAAAACGAAAGAAAGAGAACACAATTTTCTCGAAAAATGTCCTTTATTTATGGTGAAAACAAATGCATTAAAAGCATGGTGGCCCTACAAATGGATCCATGCACCTTGGGCAGAGTGCAGGATTTGACATGCAGTATGATAAAAATGGAAACAAGAAAATTACTTTGACTGCCAAGTAACTTGAATAAAATCTTGAGCAGACCAATTTCAGAGCTCCTCCCCAGGTGCACATGGGTGAATCCAGTTATCCAAGTCGTAGTCACTATCCCTATCTTCATTTTTTGCACAAATGTTGTTGTAGTCGAGCATTCCAGCACTAGTGAATGTTATGGATTTACTGCCCTGAAACCAGTTAGACCAACAAGGTTGATATCCGAGACCAAACTTGTCATCCTTCTTTTCCACTTCTAACAACTTGCCCCAACCCTGGGCATTTCCTGATTGGACTACTTCCTTAGCTTGCTTGTAGGAGTATATGGGAGTCCCTTCCTTCTCATTGCTTTGAACTGCAGCAACCGGAGACAAAGTACTAACATTAACTATCTCAAAAGCTTGGAAAAGTGTCTCATGAATCTCCCCGTCCATTTCCACGTACTTTTTGGTTGACAGATGGCTTACGAAAATATCTTCTTCTCTGCATATAGTAACAACTTGTCCGACTACCACATATTTTAACTTTTGATGCAACGTGGATGTTAATGCGCCAGCAGCATGAATCCAAGGACGTCCCAACAGACAACTATAAGCGGGTTGGATATCCATAACATAGAATGTACTCTTGAATACCTGAGACCCAATCTTTACTGGTAGCTCTACCTCCCCAAACATAGACCTCTGCGACCCGTCAAAGGCTTTTACAAACAAATAATTGGGTCGCAAAACAATGCCATCAACATTCAGCTTCATGAGGGCCTTCTTAGGGAGCACATTGAGAGAAGAACCTGTATCTACCAGGACATGTGATAGAACAGCTCCCTTACACTCCATGGTGATGTGTAATGCCTTATTGTGATTACGTCCCTCAGAAGTGAGATCTCTATCTGTGAATCCCAACCCATGGGTGACGTTCACACTGGCTACTACAACTTCTAACTGGTTAACAGTTATCTCTTGTGGTACATATGCCATTTGCAAAACTTTCAACAAAGCCTCTCGGTGAGCTTGGGAACACATTAACAATGACAGAATGGATATCTTGGACGGGGTTTGATTTAGCTGTTCAACTACCTTATAGTCACTTTTCTTAATTATTCTCATGAATTCCTCAACTTCTTTTTCAAAAGTGCCCTGACTAGCAGCAGGAGTTGTCACCTCTTCCTTTGCTATTTGTTTACTCTTAGCCTTTGTAGCAGCTTCAGCTTCAGGATCACCTCTAAGAGTTTGAGGATCAAAGAGATGCCCACTCTGTGTAAACCCACCAACGCCTCTGACATTCAAAACAGTCGGGTCAATTGTCACTGCTTTACTTTCCACTTTCTGACCTTCTACGTACATGTCTGAGCCATAGTGCCAAGGAATTTCCTTGTCATCAACATAAGGAACTGGTCCCAGAACAGTGATAGTTACTGGACTCACTTCTGGAACATAGCTAGTCACCGGTTCTCTCCGGAAAAGAACTTCAGCAGGATCAAAATAAATTGTTACTGTAGACACACAATCACTTCTACTGTCAACCCTGTCAAACTGTAGAGACCCTTCATCAATAAGGTATTGCATCCCAGCTTTCAAATCCCCGCAACCGTTAAATGAATTCATACAATCCTCGCAGTCAAAATCACAATCTGGGAATACCTGCCCTTTCAGCAACCTGTCTTTTAACACTAACAATGAAGTCTTTACTTCTTCCATGTTTAAAATCAAGTTCAACCTCTCATCACCATCAACAATGTTTATCCGGGCCCCTCCATGATTTGGAATGGGGTTTGATGTAACATTTGGAGGCGGCGCGAAGTTAATTGCTTTCGAATCATTCAAATCTTGGACCTTATGTTGTAATGCCCTTCACTTCTCTGTTGAGTGCCCGGGAGCTCCTGAATGAAATGTGCATCTTGCATTAGCATCATACCCCACTGGAAGTTCTCCAGGTGGTGGTGGTACTAATATCCTCAACTGAACTAAGTTCAAATCTAACAATCTCTGTAGCAGCGTTGTGTATGTCATAGGGATTGCCTCAAGCACTCTTTTAGCTGGACGAGCTTGTCTCTGTTGATAGGGTCTTTGTTGATAGTTATTGCAATGTGACTGTTGTTGTTGTTGCTTTTGTTGTGGTTGTTGAACATGATTTGTTGGAATAGTGATAGCTGCCACCTGCTCGTAAGATCCCCTGTATCCATGGCCCCAACCTCGGACGTACACATCATTAGTTTCTCCCTCCCTTCTCCTTGGAGGTCCATTAAAAGCCTTTCTAACACCACTTGAGCTACCTGCACCACTATCTTGGATCTTCCCCATTTTCAGCAAAGTTTCAACCCTTTCTCCAACTATCACGATGTCGTTAAACTTTGATGATGAACAAGACGCCAATCTCTTAATAAACACATCATGTAGCGTTCCCATAAACATATCTTCCATTTCATTTTCTAACAAAGGAGGTTGCACTCGAGCAGCAAGCTGACGCCATCTTTGGGTGTACTCTTTGAATCCTTCCTTAGCACTCTGAGACATTGTCTGCAACTGGGTACGATTTGGAGCAATATCCAAATTATACTGATACTGTTTCAAAAACGCCTCAGCTAAATCCTTCTAGCTTCGAACATTGACTCTGGTCAGCTTCATGTACCATTCCAAGGAAGCTCCTACAAGACTATCCTGGAAGTAATACATCCACAACATTTCATTATCTGTATGCGCAGCAATCCTTCCCACAAAAGACTGAATGTGAGTTTTCGGGAAGGCCGTGCCGTTGTACTTATCAAAAGTAGGGACCTTGAACTTGTAGGGAATTCTCACCCCTGGTACCAAGCCCAGATCAGTGATGTCAAACACTAGAGAACTCTGAGATTGAATGGCGCGAATTTGCTCAGCCATTTCTTCAAATCTCATATTCATGTTAATCCCGTGGCCTTCTGCCTCATCCAACAAAGTGAATTGTTCATCATGCCCATCCATCTGCATGTTATGCACTTCATCATTGATAAAGTGACCCCCGGTTGCACCACAGGGATTTCAACGTGACGGGCGCCAGCCCCATTGCGATTACCTCCATCTGTTGTCCCATTGTTTCTGGTCTGATTGTTCTCTACCAGTTCGCACACGCGTTCTTGTGTTTGACACATCCCAGTCATGAGGGTCATGAAGTTGTCCATTCTTGTCCTTAAATCAGCCAGATCCGCCTGCATCTGATCCATTGCTTTCTCTCTGTTCACCTTTGTAGGGTATCTGTGTACAATTGACTGTCTTTGAACCTTCTTGGGAGCTATAGTGCCTAAAATTGACATTAACGTTAGAAAACTGATGAATCACTTGCAAAACAAATAAACATGTTATATGAAATACAATCTTCATGTTTTCATTATCAAGGTTTCATTGCCACCCAGTTCTAGTATCTCATGAGGAATCCAGATATCCTTTAAGAGTAACCTTTTGTGAACATTTCTTTCACTGTTTCCACACCATTTCCACAACCAAACTAGGAAAAGATACATACAGCCCAAAGAGTCTGACAAAATAAAGATGCATAAATCAAAGGCCCTAAGGCACAAACAACATCCCCACAGGGTTTCAAGTCTTACAAAGCACAAAATACAGCAATCAAAATAGATCCCTACAACAATTCTGTAGGTGATCAGAAATACAAAGGAAATAAACTAGAAATCCAAGCTATAGGAAGAATCTGGCTCCTCTTCTGCAAGTCCCATCTCTACTCGTGTTCTATTCACATTTGTTCTTCTTCTGAGATCTGCTATCTCTTCTAGAGCCTCATTCAGCTACTGAGACACCTCATGTTGCCTCCTATAAGCCTGTTCTAACTCTTCTCCTTAAGCAACAATCTGTAGCTTAAACATCTCTTCCTTTCTCTTGTACTCTGCTTAATCTTGCTCTCTTTGCCCATACACCCAGGTGAGAGATTGTCTAGCATCCTGGAGAGCTTTCTTGTTTTTCTTGAACAGTTCTTCTCTCTTGATGTCCATCAACCCTCTTCTCTGGAAGTAAGCCTCCCTTTCTGCCAGCTCTTTGTTCTTAGCCTCTTGTTCTACCTGTACTTTGTGCAGCTTCTCTTCTACAGTCAATTTGGAAAGGGCCAACAGATGATGCAAGCTAACCATTTATGTATGTTCCACTTTCAACTCCTTCAACTGAGCTTCAAGTCTTTCATAATCTTCTAAAGGAACAGTTCTTGGTGCTACAGGGATCTGTGAAATTATTTCCTTTGGGTAGAGAGGAAGCTCCAAAGAAAAAGGCAATAAAGTAATCTTGACACGCTTCTTCAACCATGCTGCAAAGGGTTCATACATGTTGGGATCTACTCTCCCAAACTCCTTCTTTCCCTTTTGAGTCCTGATATCCCAAGATTGGAATACCTAGATGGACATGTCAATATTCCCCTCAATAGGAAGATACAAAGACTCTCTCACATCCTCATCAGAAGGGGGTTCTCTCAAAGGATATCCAAATTTCCTTCTAGCCATAACTGGATTGTAATTGATCATTCCTTTCCTTCCAATCAAAGGAAAATTGGGAAACGAGTTACACTTTACAATCATCTCCTTTCCCAACACATCCCTATCATACCCCCAACTTATATCACCTGCAGTCAACCCCATAAATCTACGAGACCATTTCCATTCTCCCCTCAGGCCCCACCTTAGGAAATTGTCTTACAAACTAGTCAGCAAATAGAGGCACACAACCGCTAATATAACCTCCCTTCTTCTCATTCCTATAGTGAACCCCATAATAAAAGTCACCTAACAAGGTAGATGTGGGATTCCTTTTGAAGAAAATGGCAATAGCCTCCAAGCTTACTATCACTTGATCACTTGGGAAGAGACTAATTCCATATACCATCAAAGCTAATAGTACACTGAACTGTGCCTATTGATCATCTTGAGCATATACCAAGGCTTCCTGAATCAGCATATTGCAAGACAACCCCTTCCCTTTGCTATTGCTCAAGCCCCGCTCTACCCTGCTTAGAGGCAAATGACACCTTTGAGCAATCTCCTCTGTCTTAAGTACTCTCCCTGAGTTGTAATAAGGTTGTCTTCCACTAATGGGGATATGCAACAAGCTAGCAATTTCTTCCAATGTAGGATTTAAGACATAACCATGGAATACAAAACATCGCAATGGATCATCATAGAACTGAAGTAGAGTATGAATTCTATCTCTTTGGTCTTCTGTTGGCTTGTCCATGTACCTGAGAATCTGCCCAAATCTGGCCCTGAAATCTCCTAAAATCTTGTCATTCATCAGACCCTTCAACTGGTGTAGTTTTTTCACCTCTGGTTGTGGAAATGTGTAATATGCATTATTCTTTTTGAGAGTTGTAATGATTGCCATCTGGATGTGAGAAGTTAATAGATACCAGAACAAGGTGTGTAAATATAACTTGAAAAATGAAAACACTAAGATGTTAAGGATGCTATGAATATGATACTGATGCAAATGCAAGGCAAATATGATCAATCTGGAACTGTCTGGATGTTGTTTGCAAAAGTCAAGTGATCACAAACTATAAGTCCTATGAATAACAACCCATATACACTTGGATGATTCACAGATATCCTCAGATCCAACTACCAAACCATCTAGATCAAGAACTCCAAAGGTCAAAATATCAGATCAACTCATAAGACTGTACGGGTAGTGGGTATGATGAGGTTAAAGGGTTCCTGCAAACCTGTAAACCCCTCCCAATCTCACTGGTATGCTCCGGATCAAACATCACGGACTCTCAAAGCCGAATAGAAATAATACTTTCACCATTTCCGAGAAATGGCTCATGAGCAAATCAGGGAATCAGTTTGGCATTATGTATTACTCAGGGAAGTCTCAGCTGAGTCTGGGAAAAACAAGCATCCCTTATAAGTCCCCAACCTCAAGCGCTAAAATCGAGAAACAATAGTACATTCATCCTGAAGGGTACAAATAGATGCCCACTCTGTTTAAACCCACCAACGCCTCTGACATTCACAACAGTCGGGTCAATATTCACTGCTTTACTTTCCACTTTCTGACCTTCTACGTACACGTCTGAGCCATAGTGCCAAGGAATTGCCTTGTCATCAACATAAGGAACTGGTCCTGGAACAGTGATAGTTACTGGACTCACTTCTGGAACATAGCTAGTCACCGGTTCTCTCCGGACAAGAACTTCAGCAGGATCAAAATAAATTGTTACTGTAGACACACAATCACTTCTACTGTCAAACCTATCAAACTGTAGAGACCCTTCATCAATAAGGCATTGCATCCCAGCTTTCAAATCCCCGCAACCGTTAACTGAATTCATACAATCCTCGCAGTCAAAATCACAACCTGGGAATACCTGCCCTTTCAGCAACCTGTCTTTTAACACTAACAACGAAGTCTTTACTTCTTCCATGTTTAAAATCAAGTTCAACCTCTCATCACCATCAACAATGTTTATCCGGGCCCCTCCATGATTTGGAATGGGGTTTGATGTAACATTTGGAGGCGGCGCGAAGTTAATTGCTTTCGAATCATTCAAATCTTAAACCTTATGTTGTAATGCCCTGCACTTCTCTGTTGAGTGCCCGGGAGCTCCTGAATGAAATGCGTATCTTGCATTAGCATCATACCCCACTAGAAGTTCTCCAGGTGGTGGTGGTACTAATATCCTCAACTGAATCAAGTTCAAATCTAACAATCTCTGTAGCAGCGTTGTGTATGTCATAGGGATTGCCTCAAGCACTCTTTTAGCTGGACGAACTTGTCTCTGTTGATAGGGTCATTGCTGATAGTTATTGCAATGCGATTGTTGCTGTTGCTGCTTTTGTTGTGGTTGTTGAACATGATTTGTTGGAATATTGATAGCTGCCACCTGCTCGTAAGATCCCCTGTATCCACGGCCCCAACCTCGGCCTTACACATCATTATTTTCTCCCTCCCTTCTCCTTGGAGGTCCATTAAAAGTCTTTCTAACACCACTTGAGCTACCTGCACCACTATCTTGGATCTTCCCCATTTTCAGCAAAGTTTCAACCCTTTCTCCAGCTATCACGATGTCGTTAAACTTTGATGCTGAACAAGACGCCAATCTCTTAATAAACACATCCTGTAGCGTTCCCATAAACATATCTTCCATTTCATTTTCTAACAAAGGAGGTTGCACTCGAGCAGCAAGGTGACGCCATCTTTGGGTGTACTCTTTGAATCCTTCCTTAGCACTCTGAGACATTGTCTGCAACTGGGTACGATTTGGAGCAATATCCAAATTATACTGATACTGTTTCAAAAACGCCTCAGCTAAATCCTTCTAGCTTCGAACATTGACTCTGGTCAGCTTCATGTACCATTCCAAGGAAGCTCCTACAAGACTATCCTGGAAGTAATACATCCACAACATTTCATTATCTGTATGCGCAGCAATCCTTCCCACAAAAGACTGAATGTGAGTTTTCGGGAAGGCCGTGCCGTTGTACTTATCAAAAGTAGGGACCTTGAACTTGTAGGGAATTCTCACCCCTGGTACCAAGCCCAGATCAGTGATGTCAAACACTAGAGAACTCTGAGATTGAATGGCGCGAATTTGCTCATCCATTTCTTCAAATCTCATATTCATGTTAATCCCGTGGCCTTCTGCCTCATCCAGCAAAGTGAATTGTTCATCATGCCCATCCATCTCCATGTTATGCACTTCATCATTGATAAAGTGACCCCCGGTTGCACCACAGGGATTTCAACGTGACGGGCGCCAGCCCCATTGCGATTACCTCCATCTGTTGTCCCATTGTTTCTGGCCTGATTGTTCTCTACCAGTTCGCACACGCGTTCTTGTGTTTGACCCATCCCAGTCATGAGGGTCATGAAGTTGTCCATTGTTGTCCTTAAATCAGCCAGATCCGCCTGCATCTGATCTATTGCTTTCTCTTTGTTCACCTTTGTAGGGTATCTGTGTACAATTGACTGTCTTTGAATCTTCTTGGGAGCTATAGTGCCTGAAATTGACATAAACGTTAGAAAACTGATGAATCACTTGCAAAACAAACAAACATGTTATATGCAATGCAATCTTCATTTTTTCATTATCAAGGTTTCATTGCCCCCCACTTCTAGTCCTGAGGAATCCATATAGCCTTTAAGAGTAACCTTTTGTGAACATTTCTTTCACTGATTCCACACCATTTCCACAACCAAACTAGGAAAAGATACATACAACCCAAAGAGTCTGACAAAATAAATATGCATAAATCAAAGGCCCTAAGGCACAAACAACATCCCCACAGGGTTTCAAGTCTTACAAAGCACAAAATACAACAATCAAAATAGATCCCTACAACAATTCTGTAGGTGATCAGAAATACAAAGGAAATAAACTAGAACTCCAAGCTATAGGAAGACTCTGGCTCCTCTTCTGCAAGTCCCATCTCTACTCGAGTTCTCTTCACATTTGTTCTTCTTCTGAGATCTGCTATCTCTTCTAGAGCCTCATGCAGCTACTGAGACACCTCATGTTGCCTCCTATAAGCATGTTCTAACTCTTCTCCTTAAGAAACAATCTGTAGCTTGAACATCTCTTCCTTTCTTTTGTACTCTGCTTGATCTTGCTCTCTTTGCCCATACACCCAGGTGAGAGATTGTCTAGCATCCCTGAGAGCTTTCTTGTTTTTCTTGAACAGTTCTTCTCTCTTGATGTCCATCAACCCTCTTCTCTGGAAGTAAGCCTCCCTTTCTGCCAGCTCTTTGTTCTTAGCCTCTTGTTCTACCTGTACTTTGTGCAGCTTCTCTTCTACAGTCAATTTGGAAAGGGCCAACAGATGATGCAAGCTAACCATTTATGTATGTTCCACTTTCAACTCCTTCAAATGAGCTTCAAGTCTTTCATAATCTTATAAAGGAACAGTTCTTGGTGCTACAGGGATCTGTGAAATTATTTCCTTTGGGTAGAGAGGAAGCTCCAAAGAAAAAGGCAATAAAGTAATCCTGACACGCTTCTTCAACCATGCTGCAAAGGGTTCATACATGTTGGGATCTACTCTCCCAAACTCCTTCTTTCCCTTTTGAGTCCTGATATCCCAAGATTGGAATACCTGGATGGCCATGTCAATATTCCCCTCTATAGGAAGATACAAAGACTCTCTCACATCCTCATCAGAAGGGGGTTCTTTCAAAGGATATCGAAATTTCCTTCTAGCCAGAACTGGATTGTAATTGATCATTCATTTCCTTCCAATCAAAGGAACATTGGGAAACTAGTTACACTTTACAATAATCTCCTTTCCCAACACATCCCTATCATACCCCCAACTTATATCACCTGCAGTCAACCCCATAAATCTACGAGACCATTTCCATTCTGCCCTCAGGCCCCACCTTAGGAAATTGTCTTACAAACCAGTCAGCAAATAGAGGCACACAACCGCTCATATAACCTCCCTTCTTCTCATTCCTATAGTGAACCCCATAATAAAAGTCACCTAACAACGTAGGTGTGGGATTCCTTTTGAAGAAAATGGCAATAGCCTCCAAGCTTACTATCACTTGATCACTTGGGAAGAGACTAATTCCATATACCATCAAAGCTAATAGTACACTGAACTGTGCCTATTGATCATCTTGAGCATATACCAAGGCTTCCTGAATCAGCATATTGCAAGACAACCCCTTCCCTTTGCTATTGCTCAGGCCCCACTCTACCCTGCTTAGAGATAAATGACACATTTGAGCAATCTCCTCTGCCTTAAGTACTCTCCCTGAGTTGTAATAAGGTTGTCTTCCACTAATGGGGATATGCAACAAGCTAGCAATTTCTTCCAATGTAGGAGCTAAGACATAATCTTGGATTACAAAACATCGCAATGGAGCATCATAGAACTGAAGTAGAGTATGAATTCTATCTCTTTGGTCTTCTGTTGGCTTGTCCATGTACCTGAGAATCTTCCCAAATCTGGCCCTGAAATCACCTAAAATCTTGTCATTCATCAGACCCTTCAACTGGTGTAGTTTCTTCACCTCTGGTTGTGGAAATGTGTAATATGCATTATTCTTTTTGAGAGTTGTAATGATTGCCATCTGGATGTGAGAAGTTAATAGATACCAGAACAAGGTGTGTAAATATAACTTGAAAAATGAAAACACTAAGATGTTAAGGATGCTATGAATATGATACTGATGCAAATGCAAGGCAAATATGATCAATCTGGAACTGTCTGGATGTTGTTTGCAAGAGTCAAGTGATCACAAACTATAAGTCCTATGAATAACAACCCATATACACTTGGATGATTCACAGATATCCTCAGATCCAACTACCAAACCATCTAGATCAAGAACTCCAAAGGTCAAAATATCAGATCAACTCATAAGACTGTACGGGTAGTGGATATGATGAGGTTAAAGGGTTCCTGCAAACCTGTAAACCCCTCCCAATCTCACTGGTATGCTCCGGATCAAACATCACAGACTCTCAAAGCCGAATAGAAATAATACTTTCACCATTTCCGAGAAATGGCTCATGAGCAAATCAGGGAATCGGTTTGGCATTATGTACTACTCAGGGAAGTCTCAGCTGAGTCCGGGAAAAACAAGCATCCCTTATAAGTCCCCAGCCTCAAGCACTGAAATCGAGAAACAATATTACATTCATCCTGAAGGGTACAATACTATCATCATACGACCAGATGCTTTTAACTGAGTTCCTATAAAAGAACCAGGCCATCCTATGCGAGTTCCCAATGAACCCTCGGGTGCGAATGGGTTTTGCCACAAAATATGGTCTGCCACTGTCACCACTAGAGAGGGTTGTTTCCACAAAGGTTCTCAATGATCGATCCCCAGCCGCACATAAATATCAAGGTTGTGTAATGAAGTAGGGAAGATCCCTATATCAAGACATTTCCAAGACGGTCGCGAATCTGGGTGTGAACGCACTAATACCCCCATGACAAGATGACATAGGGCCAAAGTGATTGTCCATGCTAAATCCTATGGTGCACTCAAGTCGGGTATTTGGCTAGTCTCATCTCACCACACACAAGTAACATCCAGGTCCCGCCAAACAGAAAAATAGTCCAGACAGTCCAGTATATATATGATGCATGAAAATAAAATACTGAAACTGCAAATAAAAGCTGTAAATAAAAACTGTAAATAAACAACAGCAAAACATACACACAACAGTAAACAATCAACACCCAATGAAACAGAAACACACAAGCACTAGGAGAGACTCTCAAGGGAACCAGAGATTCTGGGTTCGATCCCCAACAGAGTCGCCAGCTGTCGCTCCTTGGATTTCCATCCTGGTACAAACACGAAAGTGGCGCGGAAAAGAGGTAGAGTCTCCAGCCAGGCATTTTTATCCCGAAGGAACAGGAATGGTAATGATGCACAAACCAGAAGAAAAGAAAAGGAAGGACACAAGTCTTGCGAACCAAAGAATCTGGGTTCGGGAGTCTGTTACGACCTGGGAAGGTATTAGCACCCCGGATCGTCCGCCGTACCCGACGGGATTCATGCTTGCAAATAAACTGTTTCAAAGGGTGAAGAAATGAAAGCTGCTGCAAAAGAAAGGACTGAAACTGGAAAAGGAACTGAGAAAGAAAACAAAGAGGAAAAATGTAGGGTAAAAAAGAGTGTGCTCGAACGGGCCCTACCACACTGCCTACGTACCTAACTGGACATGAGGATCAAAATCGCCGTAGTTCCCCTAACTAGGGGTGGAAAAGATTGCTTATGAATTAAGGCTTGAACTGGATATGTCAATGCTCAGGTGTTGCAGGCTCAGACGACGAGTGTGTTACCGTCTTGCAAAATGATAAGTAGGAGCAAGTTCGTACGTAAAGAGTGAATGAGGTGAGAAGAGAATTCCCGAAGGAGAGACGCTTATTGTTTGTTTGTGTTTTTTAGAAGTCTTTTAGGAGTATGGCACAAAGAAGTGAAAGCAAATCCTTTTCTAAGGACACGTCCTTATTACCATATCCCAAAATAGAATGAGTAATAAGTCCATCAAGAGTGAGGAAGATCCTCAAACTTGTTTCCTAAGATTAGGATTTAAATTCACTAACTTGTTTGTATTATTAAATGGTTTTGTGAATTAAAATGAATAAGTGTTTTTTTAGCTTTTCTTTGAGAGGATGACAAAAGGGAGAGGTCACCTCAACTATTATTAATGTTTTTCTAGTTTTTTGTTTTGAGATGAGAAGAGAAAGAAACCAAAGATCTTAAAGGTAAAAGTCTAATGGGGAAAATCTAATCCTAAAGTTATCATGCAAAGATGGTCCTAAGGTTAGTGTGGTTTGAACTATCCTAAGAATGAGAAGAAGAAAACAAGAGGAAGAGAAGAAGAAAGAGGAAATAAGTTAGAGAAAACTTACTCCTCTAAAGGAGACAAGTTGCTTCTAAAGGGGAAGATGAATAATTGAAGCACAAGATGGCATAAGGCACATCAAAAATTGAAAAATATAAAACAAAGCAATAGAGGAGATGAAGAATTGAAATGTGGATAACATCCACACTTCACTTACCATAAGACCCTGAAATGGTTAGTAGACACTTAGTAGAAACAACTTGAACCAAATGAAATTATAAGCAAACCACAACATCAACTCTACTGACAAAACCAGAAGCAAAATCACCCATATATTGCACTAAGACACACCAATCAAAGCAAAATAAACAAGAGTTAAAGCCCACAAACTATTACCAAGCTTCACAAGCTCTTATGAAGAAACAAAAACAAATGGAGCACAAAGGATCCAAAAAGTTAGACAAACACTAAGAAACTCAAGACCAGAACCTTATCATCAAAAGAATGGGCACCAATAACATAAAAGCTCAAGGAGAAGATTATACAAGTTCAATCATAAACATCACAAGAAGGAGAAGTGAAGTGGACATGTGCATAAGTGTAAGAACAAACAAATGATCATCCAATCAAAGCATAAACATCACTTGAAAACCAGGAGCCCAATCATGTCAAGATGTGCCTAAGAAGCATGATCAAACATGGGGAAGAAGCATACCAACTCAAGCATAAGCATCATGAAGAGTAAATGAACAAAGAAGGTGAAGTGAACATGCATACATTTGTGAGAAACTTCAAAGACAAGTAACACAAAACCTTTCAAAGTACAAACACTAATCAAGGACAAGGGACCTATCCTCATTCAAAAAGAACTCTAAACAACCTATAGGAGTTGGCACAAGTGCCCTCCTAGCCTAAGATCTAAGCATGTGACAAAAAAGAATGCAAAATAGGGAAAGCAAACAAGAAAACTCATATTAAATCAGAAACTCATTCAAAAATTCTACAAATAAGCTCAAATGTTCCTTAACCAAGTGATAACATCATGTCAAAAGAGCAAAGTCAGAATCAAAAGCAAACTAGGTCAAAGGACCTCAAGAACACAAATTAGGGTTTTGAAACTTCAAGCTCAAGTCAATTTCCAAAAATATTCATGAAAGCTTCTAAAAATCAGAAGAAAAATCATCAACAAACTACATTCAAATATGAATCAAATGCAAAAAGAACCAACTCAAAACTCAAATCAATGATCAAGATAGAAAATCCACAAGTCAACATGTATTTAAAGTGAATTAAAAAACAAATAATAAAAGTGAAAATTAATTCCTACGCGGAAAATAAAAATAAATGAAAAATAAAAATGTCAAAAATTAAAGAAAATTAAAAGAATCGCTCATGAATTTATTTTGGAATTTTTGTGAACTTCTAACTATTTTTTTATGAATTAAGTAAAACAAAACAATTAAAAGAAAATAATAAAATAAAAGAAAAATGAAAAGTAATAAGAATGAATGGATGAGATTGAAGGAGGAACAGATTAAAGGCCCAGCGCGCCAGTCAACAAGACTCATGGTAATCAGATCCTAAGGCCCTAATTTAAACTTACTAATTAAATGAAATCCAATGGTCATGTTTTAAAGTTACAATAATCCTAATTAATTAAATTAATAAAACATAATTAAATTAATTACGCAAGATCCAATGGCCGGGATCAAATCCGGGGACTACTAAACCCTAATTAGCCCTAATTAATCACTCAACGACCGGAGAAGCGCCGATCGTCTTCTCTGGTGAGTCACAACCTGCAAAACCTTAATACCTCGCCAAAACTCATGATCCTGCTACCAAAATGACCATCAAGCCTCATAGAATTCAAATCAAACATCAAAACAACATAACCAAACACAAACAGATCAAATCGAAGCAAACAAACTTGGATCTAAAAAGTTCAGAATCACTGAACTTGCTTATTTCGCCTCCATTTTCAAAAGCAAACATATATCCATGATCAGGACAACCAGCAGAACACAATGCACGCCTAATAAGCAAAATCTAAGATGATGAAATTTGAAGATACCTGAGATTTGCAGAACTCAAATTTCTTCAATAAAACCAAATATTAGCTCCAGATCAACCTCTTGCCACTTCTAATCACAAAATAAATGTGAAAGAAGCTTCCAAACAGCCTGGATCTTGCCACACGAGTATATCTGCTCTGAACTTGCACTGATGTAAAATTGTGCTTATAGCTCACAATAATAGTGGATTCATGACCTCTAGAGTTCAAGGATGAAGACTGTGTAGTTAGTTTTGGAAATGAGTGAGGGAGACGAGAGATTCGAAGCAAATTGCAGAAATGCAAGAAAGTTGAATTTGAGAAAATGAGAGAAGCCTCTGGCGCATTCAAGGCATACTTAGCTTATATATGATGTGTTTACCATGCTTATTAGGGTTAGCAAGCAATGGCATGTGAGAAGAGAGTGTGTGAGATGAATTTGCATTATGGAAAGAAGAGTGTGATCTTTTCTTTCACTCGTGCATTCCTCCCCTACTTGACACATGCTAACTTCATTTGATTCACTCATTCACCATTGAATAAATCCTGGTCCTTGGATGTTCGTATCATGCTTTTAGAATGATTTTGCATTTCGTGCATTTCATGAAATACCATGCACTCATGCACGAATTATGTGAGCTCTCTTGGGAAAAATGTCTTCTTGGCAATGCATTGTAGTATTGTGACTTCTTTTTGTCTCTAAGTCAGCTTGGGAATGTGTTATAACACATTTTGCAACTTGGTAGAAAGTTGGTTTTCATGTAAAACCCTAAAAGAAGTCCAACTTCAAATGATCATAATTTTCAAACCACAAATGCTATGGATGAATTCTTGTACTTTTTGAAAATGGGAGAATATTCCCTATAACTTTCATGTTTGAAGAAAATTCATTTGGAACCATATTGATCATGAAAGAAGCCTTTGAAAGTTAGGGCAAAACTATCCAAAAATGGAAACTTCCATTACAAGTCACATGCCAAAAATGGAAACTCCTTCAAAACCTCTTGATTCTTGATTTTTGACTTTGTCAAACCTCTTCTATGACCTTAAGAACATCCATTGGCTTGAAAAATAGGATTGGAATCCTTGAATTGCCACAGTTGACTTTTCAAATAATCAGTTTGACCAATTTCTTCTTATACAAGCAACTGATGAAATAACTGCCTTCCTCAATGAATTTTCTCACCAAATTTCATCCATAGCATTCACATATCATATGAAGGACTTTGCCCACATGAAATGGCCAAAGTCACAAAGAATCCCTGCTTGAACATGAAACCCTAATTTGGAGACAATTTGTGTAGGAGCTTGCCCTTTCTTGGGTCATCTGATAATCTCCCAACCTCCTGGGCTCTTGTAAAGGATCTTAAGCTTGTATAGGGCCTAAAGACACTTCATAGAACTTGGACAAGGTCACTTGATCTCTTTCTTTGACTTGTAAGCCTTCAAATGCACCATGATTGATCATATGCCCAATTCTAGAACATGAGAATGTTATGCTTCATTTTTCTATGCAAAAATGCTAGGGATATGCCATGCTTATGATGCTTATGATATGATGATGATGCTAGAAAGAAGAGGAAAATTTGGGGTGTTACAACTAAGTATCAGAATTAGATCTTTTTCTCGACCATCTCTAAACTGTCTCTGTAACATATTCGAACTAAGTATCAGCACTAGATATTCGTTTAGATCGTCTCTGAACTGTCTCTGGGGGAAAAGATACTATGAACTAAGTATCAGCACTAGATCTTCATCTCGATCGTCTCTGAACTATCTCAAGGACAATTTCTTGAATTAAGCATCAGAATTAAATCTTTGTTTCGATTATCTCTGAATTGCTTCTGGATAATATCGTGCACTAAGTATCAGCACTAGATCTTCGTTTAGATCATATCTGAACTGTCTCTAGGACAGTATCTTGAATTAAGCATCAGAACTAAATCTTTATTTAGATTATATCTGAATTGCTTCTAGGACAATACCTTGCACTAAGTATCAACACTAGATCTTCGTTTAGATTATCTCTAAACTGTCCCAAGGAAAGAAAAGCATCTTCCACTAAGTATCATCACTAGATCTTCGTTTAGATCGTCTCTGAACTATCTCAAGGAGTTGGTAATGTTTATCTGACTGCAACTATCCTGAAAAGGAAAGGTTAGTTTTATGCAAGATTATTTGATGTATGCATGTATGACATGATATTCTTAATGTGAATGAGAATGTCGTATGCATTATGGATGCGTATGATATGATATAATGTTAATGATGTATGTATGGATTATGTAACTGAAGCACATAAATAGCTTCGTGTAAAAACTGCTAGCTGGGGAAAATAAATCCTGATTTGCTTTTGGGGAATATGAAGGCATCATTCTCGTCTTGTTTCAGAATTTTGTACTTAGGATATTTCATTTTCCGTTCATCGTACTTCTTATTGAAGGATTAAATTCCTAAATACCATGACCGGGGATAAAAGAGACGGACATTCCCCTGAGAGACTTATCTGACCAAGTGTCAATTCTTCTGAGGATATCAGGCTTGAGAGAAATCTGCTTGGGGATCTTGTAGAGTTGAAAGTACAAGAGGCTACTTGGAATACTTTGCTGAAATAAATCCGTAAAGATTACTCTATGGGGATGAATATGTGAAGATCTATTGGATATGAACTTTGCTGGGGATTCCAACCTCCGAGAGTCCTTAGTAAATGCTATTATTGTAATTTTATGCATTTTGGTAAACATCAATCATATTTGAGAGAATATATTCATTCAAAGTAACCAATGGATTCAAAACGTCTGATATTCTCGACTTCCCCGAGTAATTTTCTAGGAATTATCATGACTGAATCCGTAGATATGATACTGACACCATCTGATACTATTGGTACAGACTATTAATTTCCATAATGGCTTTTGTTGAAATCCAGTATCAAGGCAATGTAATGAGAGGAATATGATTTTAGACTGTGGTGGATTGTGTACGCCCTGGGTAATAGTTAAGGAGCTTGCAACTGAATTTGATTTGATTTGATTTGAAAAGAGAGTGTTGCTCCTAGCTAAGGATTATTTGTCACATAATGGAAGCATTTGAAAAGGGCTACCTCAAGAGAAATAAACAAAATGCCCTACAAAAATACGCCCCTTGCATCATGAACTTGGTAATGTTACCTCTGGTAATTCATATGAGGAGACCTGACCCAGATGAATTGGACAATAATATGGCATACCCCATTGACTGGAAGATAGTGACTATGCCCCTTGTATACATTGGCTTTGATCCAGGAAGCAACTTTGTTTGTCGGGAGGACTTTGGTTTATTGAATGTTCATATGTAAGCTTCTCTGCTATCAAACACTTAATTATATGCAAACAATAATATTCAAAATGCAACACTTATGTCTGTCTTGAAGTTTTGAAAAAGAATTATTTTAGAAAAACAATGTTTGTAAAAACTGTGATATTAACTCAAGATTTATAATAAGCCCTAAAGGAGTCAGGATACCTTTTTGTAACAGTACGCTTTTGAACTAACCATGATTCAGTTAGGAATTTTAAAGGGTTGTAACGTGGCTTGGTTCACGGTTTAAGAAACAAAGGATAAAGGCTCAAGTTTTATTTGTACCCAACCCATCCTTAATGATGTTCTTCAGTCCTATGTTCGGTTAACTTATGCATTGAGGCTCCAAAGGAGTTTGGAATTGTAACACTGACATTTGCGATGTTTCAGAAACTAGAACTTTATTTGAAAAGTTAGTCATCTTTTTTTTTAAGGATTTGTAGTGACCTCTCTTTCTTTTGACTTTGTTATCCCTTCTTTTTTCCTGAACTGTTTGTTTCAAGATTATAGTCAGTGGGATGTCTCAATTTTTACTAAGTTTCCTTCATAGGTTTTGACTTAGTGAGCTTTTCTTTTGCTAGATATTGACTGTCGAACTTAGTGATTACAGGGAACCTTCATTAGTTGTGTACAAAAGGATAAACTGGCATAATTGAGTTAACCTAGGAACTACCCTGCCCCAGGTTATGATTAAGGGTTTTTAATTTACGTGAGAATGAAAACTCCTACTTCATAGGCTCAAAAGGGTTGACTAGGGATTAAATTCCTTATATCTCCACTGTTTAGGAATCGGAATAATGCATGCACATCGTCAGCATAGTCTATTCAAAGGCATACTATATGAAATTATGGTATCGTCTTCGTCATCCTCCCTCTAAAGGCTTAAAGCTTTAAAAAGAGTTAAATATCACAAATGTGAAGTAAGAAACATAGTTTAAATATAGTGAAACAAATGGATTAATTCAAGACAAACATATACAATGCATTATCGTGAAATCAAAAGTCTGACATAATAGTAAGTGTTTAAGTTGAAAAAAGAAATTACAAATAAAAATTCAAATGTTCTCAAAGCCTCCTCCTCTAAACTTGTCACTCCGAATGTCTGGCAGCTTTGATGTTTGAGGGACGATAGGAGAATTCCATCTGGTCTTCAGGTGTAACCTCAAAGACTCCTTTGTCAACCAGGTCTTGAACCTTATTCCTCAATACCCAACAGTTATTAGTGTCATTTCCAGGAAAGTTGGAGTGGTATGCACACCTTGCATTGGGATTATAGTGAGGAGGGGAAGTATTGGGATTCTGACTTTGTTACCTTGATGTTTATTGACAAAGAGTCTCAGCTCTTTTTGCCCATGGGCTAAGTTTTAGATAAAACCCACATGACCATTCATCTGGATTCTCATCTCTATCATCTCAGTTTACAATTGTTCCAACTAATTACCCTTGATGTCTTCAGGATCCTTCTTTTTCACGTCCTTAGTGAGGAGGGCTTTCATCTCTTCTTGCCCCTTGGACAAATTCAGGATCATCTCTTGAAATTGAGCATTCTGGGTTTGGATATCTTTGACAGTCTTTTCGAGAGCCATTTCCACTTAAATAAACAGCGAGAAGATAAAAAACATGTCGTGGAAAACTGTTTTGCAATAGTATGGTATGTAGATGGATATGCAATGTTTTCAAGGACCACATAGGATTTAAATTTGTTAAAGGAAAACAAAAATAAAACTTTTATTAGTAAGTTTAAAATATAATTTCCCATTGGGCTTACAATGAAGGAAAACAAGAAAAGGTACAAAGAAAATAAACATATGAGACTCAAGTCTCCCATGGACGCTTCCTCTTTGTGTTGAGGTATGTGTTGAGGTTCTGATCTTCGTGAAGTTGCTTTGTGTAAACACCCCAAATTTGCCCTCACCCATTCACACCATGGCTTGTGATCTTCTCATATGCATAAACACAATCATACCATCTCATATCACAATTTTGATTCACTGCATAGTTTCTAAGTCATCTGCATCTAGGGTTTGTGATCTGAGCAATCCAAGAGCTTCTTGAGCCACTCCAAAGGCCACCAATCACTTCAGAGGGATCCATGTGTGTTCTTATATCATATTACATCCTCTCAAAGTCAAAAATTCCAAAGAATCACAAGAACTGGGTTTGGTATGGATGCAGAGCCAAGTTTGACTGCACAGTTGACCCAAAATTAGGGTTTTGGTTTCAGAGGCCATAACTCCATTTTTTTTGGTCATTCTTGTTTCCCTTGATCTCTATATGGTATAGGGAGTATGCATATCAATTTTCATGAAGAAATTCCATGGGGAAGTCATCTGATCAAGAGTTGACTTTTCAGACAAGTCAGTGCAAAATCAGGGCATCTGAGGCCCCCAATGACCCAACCAATGGGTGATCTTCATTATTTTGAGTGTATATGATCTTTATTTGATCATGGAATAAAGTTGAAGTCCACAAAAATCAAGAATTTGGAGTTTTTGCAAATGTTGACTTTTTGGGCATAGTTGACTTTTCAAGAATGCTCCATTTTAGGTCATTTTTTAAGCCTTGATTCTTGATCCAAAAATGCTTCAAATGGAAAAACTTTGGTCATGAAAGTTGTAGAACACATTTTTCCCTTTTCAAAAAGTACAAGAACATGATCAAATTCTTCTTGGATCAAAAGTTATGGTGTGACAAAGTTGGCTAAAATCATTGATTTTCAAGGCATGCTTCAAATGTGAGTTTTGCAAAATCATGAACCAATGCCATTTGTAACTTCTAATTCACTTCAAACCATTACACAAACATTCTATGAGCCTTAAAAATCAGAATTGGACCAAGGTTTCACATGGTTATGGTTTGTGTAACAAGACTTTTCCATGAAGTTTCAAAAGTGTGCCAACTTGCAAAACCATCATTATGCTTCTCACCACTTGCTGCATTGGCCTTTGAACCAGCCATAGTCTCTCACCACACCATGCTGCGCCAGCCCTAGCCCTTGTACCAAGCTAGAACCAAGCCCATGCCTCTCTTACAAACAAGTTGACATTTTGCAAAAGTGGACATCCCAATCACAGCAGGCCAGGTAACATCACCTGACCAATGGGAGTTCTTTATGCAAGGAAAATGCTGGCCATAACACTCAAGAAGCAAGGCTGAAACAACACACAACATCACATACTCAAAAACACCTCACTTGGCAAAACTCTTCGAATCTGCCTCCACAAACTTCAAACATCCAAACCATTTTCACCAATCATCTTACCATGTTCCATTGAGTAGAAACCAGCAAAGAACCAAGCCTGAAACAAGCCATAACACCATTTCACCATTTTCACTCCAACTTGCAGTTTCTTTCGAAACTCACTCCACAGTTCACAAACACTCAAACCAACTCCACAAACCTTCTCTACTCACCCTCTGGACCACAAGCAACCCTTCACCATTGCCAGAAACAGCCTGAATCACCATTGCCATGTTCAACTGAGTTTGAGCAGAAGCTTGTCAAACTCCTCATCCAGCCAACATAAACTCTTCCTAAGCATTCAAGGATCATCTGGGGACCAAGTAGAGTGGATTGCACTAAAGGGAGTGGTCAGAAAGTGGCTGAAGTGAAAGCTTCGAATCTCAGGTAGCTCAAGAAATATTTTTCCAGAAATCATTTTTTATGTTCTAAACTTGTTCTATATGTCTTCCTGATCACGAATATGCTTTTAGTTTCAAAAATGGTGATGAAATGAGGATTTAATTGCTTCCTGAAACTTTCCTGCCCTAGCTTTTGTTTGCTTCGATTCAGCCATTTCATGATTGATAAATTTGTTTTGAGTGGGGGTTTTGAATCGTGAGCTTGTGGGAATCATTTCTGTGTTTTTAGAATTCATTTTAGATGCGTTTGGAGGGAGTTTAGGTTTTTGGGGTGCCGGAGAAGATGACCGGAGCTTCTCTCCGGTCACCTGAAAGTGATTTGCCCTAATTACAGTCATTAACTCCCATTTGAATTCTGAGCGTAGGATGCCTTTGACCCGTTGACTACCCGCGCGCATGTGTGGCCTGGATCTTCCCAATTAGCCCTAATCCACTTAATTAGATTTAATTGATTATAATTAAATTAATTAACTCAGAAGCAACCTGGACCCTTGGATAACGCGCCAGTCAACGCATTCAAACCCAGTCTCAATCTCAACCCTCCATTCTGATTACTTTCCATTTATTTTCTTTTTTATTTCATTTCTTTTCATTTAACTTGCATATTTTATTTAAAATAGTAAAAAATGTCTAAAAATTATGAAACTTTTTCTCATGGGTTTTAATAATTTTTATGACATAAAAAAATTTTTGTTTTTATTTTTATCATTAAAAAAGCATTTTTAAATATTTAAAAGATTATTTTTAATTGATTAATGGAAATTAATTTATTAAAAATACTTTTAAGTATTTAAAAATCACCAAAAAATTCATGAAATGTTCTAAGACATTTAGAAACATTGTCCAACCTTCAAACCAAATTTCTTTTTTGATCTTGATGCATTTTGAGAATTTTTCATTGAATAAAAATCATTTTTGTGCATTATTTTAATCCTAAGTTCAAAAAATCATTTCTGCCTATCTATGAAGAGTTGGACATTGATTCTTCTTGCATTGCATTGTGTTTAGCATGTAGTTTCTAGGATTAAATGGCCATGATTTGATTCCTCATTTTCATTTTGTTTGGCATTTCTTTTGTTTAGGAACCCTAAAAACCCTAATAACTTGTAAAAATCATAACTTGAGATTGGTTAAGAGTTGAGACCTCCCCTTTGGACATTGGTTTAGTATAAGATTAGGGGACTTTTGAGTGGCATTTTACATTTTTTATCTTAGGGTTTGCTTCTGTTTTTGGTTTTTTGTTTGATGTTTGGTTCATAAACCCTAATTTGGGCTTTCATTTGCATACCTCTTGCATTCTCTTGCATAACATGACTTGTCATGACATTTCAAGCATCCATTTGTTTCATTTGACATCATAAGACATATTGAAAGCATGTTTGATCATTGCATCATGTATTTGCCATGTTGTATGCCATGTGCACTTCATAACTTTTCATGTATGTTCATGCTTCTTAACTTGCACCATTTGCATCCATGAATTTGTATGACCATTTCCATGTGCTGCCTCATGTTTGTAGCATCTCATAACATAATTTGCATCATGTGTATGCTTCTGGTTTTGTTTCTCATCATGTCATTTCATCTCATCTTGCATTGCATTGCATCTTTCTCACTAACTTTTCAGGTGGTAAGTGATGCTGAGAAGTGAATTTGCCTTCACTTCTCATGACTTTTCTTTTCATCTCTCTTGCATCCATGCTACATTTTTATATGTGTTTGAGTTTGAGCTTGCTCATTCTTCTTCTTCCCACCTTCTTTCTTCAAGTGACTTGACTTCTTGAATGAAGCAAGTTACTTTGCTTCTCTTGATCCTTTCATCTGCTTCCTGGTGGTTCCATTGAAGACTTCTCTTGAAAACCTCACAAACCTTAGGAACAACCAAGCATGACAATGATTAGGGTTTTGATTAGTCTCCCCTCTTAGTTTTACCTTTGTGTCTCTTTTGAGTCTTCTCTTCTCATCTCATAATCAGGGACTAAACCCTAAAGGCTTTAAGGCTTTGTGATTAAGTTTATGCCTGCATCCTTATCTTAGGATGGAGTGTATAACTTTAATCCTAAGTGTTAAACCCTTAATGTGTTTAACTCCTTTAATCAATCCATCTAATAATCATCAAGACATCACACTTGTAACTTGGGCCTTGCATTAGGGTTCTAATTCTTCCTTAATTGGTTAAGAAGGACTAACCCTAGTGTTAATGGACAAGTCCCCCTCAAGTTGTCTTACAAATCATAAAATCCACTTCATCATCATACCATTAAATAAAATCCACTTAATAAAGGTTTGTTTTGTCATGAGTTTAATCCCTAATCATGGATTAAGCTGAGGAGCTTTCCTCAGCTTAAACACCCTCATCTATTATCCTTCTATTAGGATGGTGTAATGAGTCTGTTTAATCCTTGATTATGGCTTAACCTCATTACTTAACACTAAACAAAAACACCAAAAACATCTAAATAATCACAAGTAGGTTAATGATCTTGATTCTATATCAAAGGTGATTAAGTGTGAGAAGCTGACTTCACACTTAAGGTATTCCCATTACCCCTAATCAGAGGGAAGATGTGATGAGTTTACTAATCCATTGGTTTAGGCTTAAGCTCATTAACTTATGACAAACTTTCAAAAGCAATAAAAGACTGAAAACCCAAAAACAAACGATAATCGTCTCCTTCGGGATTCTTTTCTCATCATCCTCACTCATAAACGAGAACTTGCTTCTTCCGTTTAATGCAAGACAGTTTGCACCTGAGCCAGACAGGTCATACACTTGAGCATAGACAAGTAAGCAGTTCATAAGTCAATTCACCTTTCAGTCTCTTTGGGTCGAACTACGGTGTTCTGACTTCCTCATTGCACGAGAGGATACGTAGGCATAACTTAACAGTTATCAAACAAAAGTCTCTGTATATTCCCCCTCTTTCCAGCCTTATTTTCTCAGCCTCATGATCTTGAGCTTTTCACTCTGTTCTTACACTGACACTTCTCTTATACACTTCACATCACTTATATACTTTGCACTGACACCTGTACATCCCTTTTTCAGCTATTTTACACACAGATTGCACTGACACTACCCCCTTAAAACACAAATCTTTTAAGCGTGGATCCCGTCGAGTACGGCGGACAATCTGGGTGCTAATACCTTCCCAGGTTGTAAGCAACCCCCTTTCTCAGTCTCTCTGGTTCGCAAACCGTCTTATCCATCTTTTTCTAGGTCTATGCAGCATTACCCTTCCTTCGGGATAAAAATGCCTAGCTGGCGACTCTATTCATTCTCCAGTGAGTTCACGGCTGTGTGTTCTCATTGTCCCTCTCGCCGACCATTCGCGTCTGTACCTTTATCTGGACTCGGCTTCATTTATCGGGAGCGACACTTTGTTAGCTCCAACACTTTCTCTTTGCTAGCTTTGAACTGAGCCTCAAAGGTATCCATTTGCTCCTTCAGTTGGATCCAAGATTTATGCAGCTTTTCCAGATCCGTAGGCATATCAGGATGAAAAATGGTATAAGGAACATCTCCTTCAATAATTGGCTCAACAGTTACTGGTAGAACAATAGGATATGACATCATAAGATTCTGAGCACGAGATCGTACCCATCTAAGGTAAGGTTCCATAGGGATGGAGTGTTTTGGTTCCAAAGTATTACTGTTGATCTTGTTCACCATGCTCCAAGCTCGTATAAACCTATGATGGTAACCTTGAAGATCATTGTCATAATAGAATACAATGCCTTGAATAATCATATCATGAGGACCATCACTCCGAGCATAACCAAATTGACGTAGTGCTAAAAAAGGATTTTAGGTAATGCCCCCTTTTATGCCAAGGAGTGGTACATTATGGAACTCTCCACAACGGTCAATGATAGTAATATTCTCCATAGATCGGGAACACCAATGGATATTTGAATAAGAGAGTGACAATATCCTTTTAGACCACCTCAAGCCTTGTTCATTCTTCATCACATATCGAGGAAGGTGTGAAATAAACCACCTTGATAGTAGAGGTGTGAAACACATCAGAGTTCCTCGCGCCTTCGTAGTACGAGTGTGAAGAGAGTGCAAGATATCTCCAAGCAAGGTAGGCACCGGATTGTGAGTCAGAAATATGTTGATTGCGTGCACATCTATGAATTGGCATGGATTAGGGAACAATACCAAGACATAAATCAATAAGGCTAAGATCTCCTCAAAAGTATCGTAACTCATAGTATCCAAGAACACCTGAGCCTTCTCTATCAATACATTAGCAAGAATACCCTTAGTTCCACTTCTGGTTTCTAGTACAATGTCTGATTTCTTCAGATGCAAGGCTACTGCAATAACTTCAGGTTTAGGCTTTTTCTCTAAGCATGTGAAAGGTTTCTGATCAAGGATAGGCACACCAAGAAATTTGGAGAATTCTTCTATTGTGGGCACCAACTGATAATTGAGAAATGTGAAGCAGTGATGTTTAGGATCAAAGAACTGGAAGAAAACACTCTTCATATCTTCATCAAACCCTGAGATAACCAAGTCAAGTAGATAACTATGCTTCTTGATGAATTGGGAGCGTTCCGAAACTTTTGAGACCAACTCCTTAAGCTTGGAAGGTATCATTACAAAGTTGACCCGGATCATGTTCCTACGAGTGGAAGCCATAACCTGCAATAAAGGACAAAGATAAATCCTTTAGTCCTTGAAATGGTTAGTTAGAATGCTACGCTTATGATGTCATGATGTTATGATGTTATGTTCATACACAAAAAAGTGGCACACACAAATAAATCACACAATAGCCCTAGGTTTGAAGGCTTGCATAAAGTCCACTGGTAAGTGATCGTACCTGGAGATCAAGATCCGATGCGGCTGGCTTCGAGAGTTGATGAAAGACGGCCGGTGAGGAGAGAAAGGGGGGTGTACCTGCAAGACACTCCAATGCTAAAGTAAGTACCCGAGCAAAGAGTGAGCAAGTACGAGATAAAGGTCAGAGAAATTCAATACCTGACCCTGTAACAGCCCGGGCCCCTCGCAAGGCAATCCCGGCACTGCCACCTCACGATCTTCTCTATCCCCCTCACTAGTAGAGTTTTTGCCTTCCGTGGGAATCGAACCCTGTACCCTGGGGCTCAAGTACATGTTCATTCCATTCCCACTAACATTTGAGCTACTAGCTCAAGTGGTAGTGGGAATGGAATGAACATGTACTTGAGCCCCAGGGTACAGGGTTCGATTCCCACGGAAGGCAAAAACTCTACTAGTGAGGGGGGTAAGCCCGGGCCCCTCGCAAGGCAATCCCGGCACTGCCACCTCACGATCTTCTCTACCCCCCTCACTAGTAGAGTTTTTGCCTTCCGTGGGAATCGAACCCTGTACCCTGGGGCTCAAGTACATGTTCATTCCATTCCCACTACCACTTGAGCTACTAGCTCAAGTGGTAGTGGGAATGGAATGAACATGTACTTGAGCCCCAGGGTACAGGGTTCGATTCCCACGGAAGGCAAAAACTCTACTAGTGAGGGGGGTAGAGAAGATCGTGAGGTGGCAGTGCCGTGATTGCCTTGCGAGGGGCCCGGGCTGTTACAGACCCTCCCAAATGAGAGGATTTATATAAGGGGATAAATGGAAGATTATTTGTCCATATTGTGAGGCGCGGATCGAGGAATCCGTAAAAATAGGTAACAGTCAAAACTAGCCGTTGGGGAACTTTGTCGTGGTCGGTATGCTTGCGGTCAACAAATAACACTCTTCTCAGTTCTGCTCGACGTCGAGCACTTCTATTGAGTTGGTTTTCTTGGCCCAATTGTGGGAATTGGGCCAGTCCAGAATAGGAGCCCCTCGAGTTATTGCTCGTGCGAAAGAGCAGTGACTTAGTAATGATTTCGTGCTCGAAGACGGGCAGTGTCAAGGCTAGGAATTTATGCTGCTGGTCTTTGAGGAACGGGCAGCCAGTACGTTGCTCGACTGGAGAATGTGAAACGAAAAGCTGGAATATTTGGGGATTCGCGCTTATTAATGATTTGACGGCTAGCCTAGGGGCTAGCGTGTAGGGGTCACGCGTGCTTGCACATGTTTTCCCTCTTATAAATAGGGTTCCCAGGCCCCATTCTGAACTTTTCGCTTCATCTTCTTCTCCGACGCCTTGCTCGTTCAACTGCCACCGCTTCCAGCCGTCGACCACCGCATCTCCTCGCCGACCACCGTTTCCAGAACGCATATCTTCTGCAAAAATGTCTTCCCAAGCGCAAGGTACGGTTCCTTTTCATTGTTTTAGGTGTTTATAGCTTAGGTATCATAGAAATGCATGTGGTTTAGGATAGTTTTGACGGTAGTCTTAGGTTTAGAACCGGTAAACTTTAGGACTTTTGTCACCGTAGTCGGTCGGCTGCAAACCCTAACTCATGGTCGACATAGGTGCTGGTCGACCTTGACTTGGGATCTGACAAGTATTTAGGTTAGACCCCGTAATTCATGACGTTGGGCGTAAGCCATTGCTCCGAGCGATGGCCAGCCAGGTGTTGCACCACAAAATTTGCCCTCACAATATAAAACTTTGTGTGCTATGAGGTTCACAAGGTTCACAAGACACCTTGTGAGGTTCACATGATTCACAAGACATCTTATGAGGTTCACAAGGTTCACAAGACACCTTATGAGGTTCACAAGGTTCACAAGACATCTTATGAGGTTCACAAGGTTCACAAGACATCTTATGAGGTTCACAAAGTTCACAATTGATCAGAAGATTTGACAATTCCTTCAGACAATGCATCCTCCTAAGCAGGGGATCCAAAACTAGGGTTTTGACTTTAATCAGGCTAAATGGGCTTTCAAGACTTCAAGTGAGCTTCATTACATCTTATGTGTGTTTAAGAATCCCCATGACAAGTTTCAAGACTTTTCCCAAAGGTTTGCTCAGTCAGATGATCAGATAGGTCAAAATCAGTCAAAGCAGTCAAAAAGTCAAACTGAGGTCAACTGTGATCAAATCAAAGTCAAACTTCATGATTTTTTGCCAACATCAAGTATATGAAGTAAAATTCATCATTTTATCAAAGGTTGATCATGATTCATCAAGGATATTTCAGATCATCAAGAATCAGAGGTTTCTAAGTTAGGGTTTCCTCAGGAAAAGTCAACTGAACTTTGACCAGCCATAACTTTCACATGCTTCATCAATTGTTTCCCATCCAAAGCTCATTTTGAAGAAAATTGAATTCTCTACAACTTTGTGTCTCACAAGCCAAGCCCAAAAATGCTTCATTTGGAAGGTATGAGCTAAGACATTATAGGTCCTTTTAAAAGTCAACAAAAAGTCAACAACTTCAAAAGGGCATAACTTGAGAATGGTAAATGATATGGACATGAAACAAATGGGGTTGGTTAGAGGACTCTTTAAGATTTCCAAAATGTCCAAGAACACCCTCATAGCATTAAAATTGAAGGATTTGTGCCCTTGCAAATTTGGGAAATTTTTGGGTGGTTTATGAAGAAAATAGGGTCTTAAAACCAAATTCTTCCAAATGGGCTGAACTTTTTGTGACCCAAGGTGTTCCATGACATCATGCACGAAATTTATTTAATATGTTCATAATTTTATTTTATTTATTTTATTTATTATGATTTTTTATATTAAAAATCATTTTAAATTCAAATAAAATATAAAATATGAAGATTTAAAATATATTTTGATTCTAGAAGGTCATAAACTTTGATTGAATTAGATTGATATGAAAATTATGGTGATTGTCTTAAAATAGCAATGTTATATCAAAAAATATTTGAATTTTAAGACATTATCTTTTTCAATCTTCAAAAATCAAAAAGTCCAAACAATGATCCAATTTTTTGACCTAGCTTCACTCAACTATAAGTATACAAACCTAACACAATGCCAAGGGACGAATCTTCTGCCTCAAGAGTAAGTTTTCACTTTCAAAAAAATCACCAAAAACTTGAATTCGGATTCTTGGTTAGAGACTCTTTCAAGGCATTATAAAGGTCTCAACATGTTCCTTGATGATCACTGAACGCATTGCATTGCTTATCATCATTCAAAACCTCATAAATCACATAAACCTAATCCATGTTCATCTTAAATTTGAAATTTTCGATTTTATTCATACAAGCATTCTAACATAATTTTGATTATTGATTCTTGTTTGTAATTGTATGTGGATCGTTTCTGGCATATTTGATTTCATTTTCGGTGCAGGAACAAGGAATTGTCATTGTTAGGGTTTCGGCCAAGCTTTTAGGGTTCCATGATAGACCTAAAATAAATAAATTTTAAAGACATAGAATGGTTGTATGAACTCTGGAGATCGTAATGCACTGGTTAATTTGAAACAATTTCACTGTTTTGATGGTGTTTGAGTTTCGCAGGTCCTGTATGTGTTTGAATTCGCAGGAAAGTTCATAGGAAATTTCGCAGCAAAACTCACAGGTTTGGAGGAAGAAGAAGGTGAAGCTGGCGCGAAAAATTAATTCAAAAAAACTAACTTAAAATATAATGTTTTGTTTCTGATTATGTTTCACATTGAGCGCTTGGCTCAGTTGGTTTTGACGTTGGTGTGTGATGGTAGAGGGCCAGGGTTCGATTCCTTGGTCAGGTTCTTTTTATTTAAAAGTTCATTTAATTATTAGACTTAATATATTATTAGTTGTAGTGATTGTATAATCAGATGCTCCCTTCTGGCTGGATGGTAAGAGTATTTGCTTGTTGTGTGAGGGTCCTGGGTTCGAATCCCCCCCAGGCCCTTTTTGTGCTTTTGTTTTGTTTTGTTATGATTTTCAGGATTTTGAAACAAAACCATATGGAGTTCCCTCCTTCTCACCTGCGCGTGCGTAGCCCAGTGGTTGGCTTGGTTGGCTTGAGGTTGTGAAAGTTCAGGGGCTGGGTTCGAATCCCAGCCCAAGTAAGTTTTTTTTTTCATTCTTTTTCTTCTTGTTTTTTTTGTTTAATTAGTTTATATTATAATTAAATAAATTCAAAATGATAAAAATAAAATGTTTATACTATTTTCTTTTCTATAATTAAAAATTCATCTTTTCAAAAATAAAACTTTATTAGTAAAAATTATTTAAAATTTATCTTGTTGTATATTATTAATAATTTTGTATAATTAATTTATATTAGATAATTAATCCTAATTTATTTTTCTAAACATATAAACCCTAATATTTTCTAAAACCCTAATTTCTTTTTACATAAAATTTAATTATATTATAACTTTTAATTTATTTATTTGTAAACTTCAATTATGTACATATTTTTATAATTTGTTTATAATTATTATTTAATATAGTTTTTGCATGTAAACAATTTTAGATTATGTTTAAAATAATTAAAAATTCTTAATTTAATCTTGTAAATATAATTTCTTTTTATAATATGTTTATTTAATTATAATTAACCATTATTTTTCATAACATGTATATATAATTTAAAACTTTATAATAATTAGTATATAATATGAATTGTTTATTTCTCTTCTTAAAAATCTTAAAAAATAATTATCCATTAAAAATTGCACTTTTAAATTTATTATTCATTATTATATTAATTTCTTGATTTTATTCTTATTAATTTTTATTATTACTAACCCCATTTATTTATATATTATTTTTATTATTATTATTGTTACTAACCCAATTATTTATATTATTATTTGCTTATTTAATTTATTTTAATTATTATTATTATGTAATTGTATCCCTTATGTAATAGTTGTAGTATTTTTTATTATTTATTTTTAAATGCTATGGTTAATAAAATAGGGAGTGTAAAACATGTTTGTATTTAAAAATTGAATTTAGATCATTAATTTAAAGATAAATATTTAAACTTGTACACTCACACACGTAAGTCGATCCTGGATCGCCATCTCACTTCTTAAGGGTTACCTCTCATGTTGCCTAAACAAAAGGTCAAGTAGGGTGTATAAAGCAAAGTCTCTCATCTTATATCATCTAGTCCCTTAAACAGATAAAAAGATCAAGTCCCTTCGAATGTTGCCTTCATAATGATCTTGTCCCTTTCGAATAAAGATGATAAGTCCCTTCGAATTGCTTATACACCCCACAGTTGCCTAAATAACAGATGTCCCTTCACTTGTCCCTAACATCCAAGGTAATGACTACCTATTCCTTAATAATAGGGATAGTCTTACTACTTAAAGGATATTCAAGAATAGAAAAGACTTAACTTAGGGTATGTTCCTCTTAGATACTTGCTCACTCTTCAAAACATTTCAAACACTTCATACAAACAATTTTCAAAACAAAGGTTTTATATATATCCGTACATGGATCATTATAAAATACTTAAGAAAATTTCTATTCACACACTTCACATATAAAAAAAAAACATTTTAAAGTGAGCTAAGTAACTAAGAGCCCATGGATAACCATGGATGTAAAGGGTGCTAACACCTTCCCTTTACATAACCTACCCCCCGAACCCAAAAATCTTTTATAAGGTCTTTCCTGTTCTTTTATGCCTTTCCTTTGGATAAAATAAAAGTCGGTGGCGACTCTTGCTATCCGCAACATAACTAAAGTCAGTTCTCCCACCGTGTTACAGAACTGGCGACTCTGCTGGGGATTTAAATTAAAGAGGGGTACCCTTAGGAATTAGATCACTTTAAAATTGTTTGCCTTGTTTGCTTTATACTTATCTGTCGGGGTGCTCTTATGTGTGAAAGATCCTAACCCGGATCTAGTGTACCTTAGGTAAATGGCAATAGACCAAGGAAACTGTACGGCGTATACCGATATGGTTGATCTGGTGGCCATAGTTAGTGTGACTTCTTGGTTGGTGCTTTTGTTACTTAAGTCAAGTTGAGGATAATATGAGGCTGCCATATGTTGTCAATGCACTAACTAACTTTTAGAACCCGAGTTATCCCATCTTGGCTTTTAGAAAAGTTGTGAGATAACCGGCTTTGGTGAAGACTGAAGTTGGTTGATACTCGATGCTACACTCATTGAGATCTTAAACTTGGAGGGTTTTGGTTGGCAAGTAAGTTGCCTACTGAACAACCACCCTTGTGAAGGATCAATGATATTGAGATCCCTTAGAACCTGGTTACTTTATAAGACAGGATGAACCAACTGAACTTCAGGGGAGGGTATTTACCTTTAAACCTCATGCAAGCCTTTAAACCTAGGGCTATTGTGTGACTTGTTTGTGTGTGCCACATGTTTGTGATTGAACATAACATCATGACATCATCATGCATCATAAGCATAGCATTCTCACTAACCATTTCAAGGACCAAAGGATTTATCTTTATTCTTTGTTGCAGGTCATGGCTTCTGCTCGTAGAAACACTATCAGGATCAACTTTGTAGGGATACCAGCTAAGCTTAAAGAGTTGGTTTCTCAAGTGTCTGAACACTCCCAGTTCATCAAGAGACATGGTCACCTATTGGATCTAGTCACCTCAGGGTTCAATGAAGACATGATGAGTGTTCTGTTTCAGTTCTTTGATCCTAAGCACCATTGCTTCACATTCCCCGACTACCAGCTGGTTCCTATAATGGAAGAGTTCTCTAAACTTCTGGGTATACCTGTACTTGATCAGAAACCATTCACAGGCTTGGAAAAAGAGCCTAAACCTGAGGTTATTGCTGCAGCTCTACATCTGAAGAAGTCTGACATTGTTCTAGAAACGAGAAGCGGAGTTAAGGGTATTATTGCTAAGGTGTTGATAGAGAAGGCTCAAGTGTTCTTGAAAGCTATGAGCTATGATGCTTTTGAGGAAATCTTAGCCTTGTTGATTTATGGCTTAGTTTTGTTCCCCAATCCAGATCAGTTCATAGACGTTCACGTCATCAACATATTTTTGAGTCACAACCCAGTGCCTACATTGATTGGAGACATCCTACACTCTCTTCATACTCGTACTACAAAGGCACGAGGAACTCTGATGTGTTACATACCTTTGCTATCTAGGTGGTTTATTTCTCACCTTCCTCGATCAGTGATAAAGAATGAGCAAGGGTTCAGGTGGTCCAAGAGGATTATGTCACTCTCTCATTCAGATATCCATTGGTGCTCCAGATCTATGGAGAATGTCACTATCATTGACCGTTGTGGGGAGTTTCCTAATGTGCCACTTCTAGGCATAAGAGGAGGCATTACTTACAACCCTTCTTTAGCTTTACGACAGTTTAGTTACGCTCGGAGTGATGGTCCTCATGACATGTTGATTCAGGGTATTGTGTTTGACTACGACAACGATCTGCAAGGTTACCGTCAGAGGTTCATACGAGCATGGGGAAAAGTGAACAAGGTTGACAGCAAGACTCTGGAGCCTTAGTACTCCATTCCTATGGAAGCATATCTCATATGGGTGCGATCTCGTGCTCAGACTCTCATGATGCCATATCCTGCCATTCTGCCAGTTACTATGGAGCCTGTTGCTGAAGGGGATACTTCTTATACCATCCTTCACCCAGACATGCCCACTGACATGGAAGACTTACAGAGGTCCTGGATCCAGTTGAAGGAGCAAAGGGATACTTTCGAGACTCATTACAAAGCAAGTCAGGAAAGAATTCTGGAGCTAACAAAGCAACTTCACGAGGAGCGGAATCTCAACTCATACCTCGACACAAAGAGGAAACGTCCATGGGAGACTTAAAACCCCATCTTTTGTATTTATTTTATTTCATTTCTATTTGTAAGCCCATGGGGCAAACAAATTTATTTCTAATAAAAGTTTACTTTCTTGGTTGTTTAAGCAAATTTAAATCCTGCGGTCCTTGAAAACATTGCATACGCATTTATACATCATATCATTGCATCACAGGTTTATTGTGCACAGGTTTCTCATCTTCTTGCTGTTTATTTCAGCAATGGCTCTTGAACAAACAGTTAAGGATCTCCAGGCACAAAATGCACAGTTCCAAGAGCTAATCCTGAACTTGTCCAAGGGGCAGGATGAATTGAAGACACTGCTGGCCAAGAAGACTAAGAAGACTAGAAGGTCAGGTGGCCTGATCAACATGGGAAGAAGGTTCAGAGGTCCTGTCAAGACCAAAGAACAGGTTGAAGACTATGAGTCTGAAGAGTCTGAGAAAGAGGGAGGCAGTCTCCACAACACTATGGGGGACTCTGATTCTGAAGCTAACTACTATCATGAGCCTAATGAAGATAAGTTCAAGATGCTGGTGGATAGAATGGATGTTATGGAATTGCAAAAGTCTTCTGGGTTGGATTTTGAAGACCTGAGTTTGATATCTGGGGTGGTTATACCCATTGGTTTCAAGGTTCCTACTTTTGTAGTTTATGATGGTGTTTCTTGTCCCAAGCTGCATCTGAGGTCTTATGTCAGGAGAATCCAACCTCATACTGCTGATAAGAAGTTGTGGATCCATTTCTTCCAAGAGAGCTTGTCTGGAGCTCAGTTGGAATGGTACTATCATTTGGAGAGTGTCAACATCCATGATTGGAATGATCTTGCTGAAGCCTTCTATAAGCAATATCAATACAATGCTGATTTAGCCCCTACTCACATGCAACTACAAAGCATGCCTATGGGAGCTAAAGAAAATTTCAAGGAATATGCTCAGAAATGGAGAGATTTGGCTGGTAGAGTGCAACCACCTCTAACTGACAGGGAGTTAGTTGATATGTTCATGTGTACGTTGAATGGTCCTTTTTACAGTCATCTCATTGGAAGCTCATCATCTGGCTTCACGGAGTTGATAATGACAGGAGAGCGCGTAGAAAGTGGTATAAGGAGTGGCAAGATCCAAGTGGGTGCTTCTTCATCCAATACTGCAAAGAAGCCTCCCAGTGGGAAGAAAGAGTCAAATGCTGTTTATGGTCAACCTGATCGTAATAGGAGGCATCAGTCTGTGAGTGCAGTTCATATCTCCAATCCAACTCCTGCAACACCAGAGCAGCCACAGGGAAATCAACAGAGGAATAGAAGGCAGTTCACTAAGATCAACATGTCACTGGCCCAGGCCTTGCAACACTTGTTGAAGGGTGAACTTATCACTTTGAGGGATCCTCCTCAGAATCCCAATGTCACCTCTCCCAGGTACAATCCTAATGCACGATGTGCATATCATTCGAACTGTCAAGGACATGATACCAATAGTTGCTGGGTATTGAAGAACAAAATTCAAGATATGATTGATGCTGGAGAAATTGAGTTTGACCCTCCGGGTACTCCAAATGTGATTACTGCTCCCATGCCAAATCATGAGAAAACTGTCAATGCCATTGATGAAGATTCACATATTTCCTCAGTTGCAGATTTGACTACACCATTGTCTGTTATCAAGAAGAAGTTAGTACAAGCTGGTTTCTTTCCAGGTTGTCGTGAAGATTGTGTCTATTGTGCTTATAAGCCGGATAGTTGCTGGAGATTGAAGGACGGAATTCAACGCCTCATGAATAATTACACCATAGTGTTTGAGAGGACACCACCTTCTGTGGAAAGTATGGTTGATCACATAACTAAAGGTGCGAAGATTGAAGAGGTAGATATGGTTGATAAAGTGCCGGTAAGGATTACTTCCAAGGGACCTGTCAAAATCACTCATAAGGGTCCAATTAAGATTACTGCTGAAGGCCCTGTGAAGATTGTTGCTGAAGCTAGAGTGGCTCCTATGATCATTACCACTCCTGGTCCTATTCCGTATACTTCTGATAAAGCTATTCCTTGGCATTATGGGTCTGATGTTTATATCCATGGTGTTAAGCAGGAACCCTTAGTTGATACACCTGTTGCTGATGAAAACATTGATGTTGATAATATTGATGGATCTAGTAAGATCACACGAAGCGGAAGAGTTTTCTCTCCTCCAGTTACCTCCAAGAATGCAGTTACTCCATCTACTACCTCCACCACTGATGCTCGGGGTAAAGGTCCTGTTATTGAACCTATACCAACTGATGTGCCAGCTGCTGATGATCTTTCTAAGCAGATGGAAGAAGTATTGAAAATCATTCGCAAGAGTGATTATGACATTGTTGATCAATTGGGGCATACTCCCTCCAAGATTTCTATGTTGTCTTTATTGTTGTGCTCTGAGGCTCATGCCAAGGCCCTGATTAAATTTCTGAAGACTGCTCATGTACCAAATGAAATTTCTGTTGACCAGTTTGAAAATTGTGTTGCACACCTGACCTATGATAATGGGTTAGGATTCTCCGATGCTGATTTGACTCCTGCCAAGAGGGATCATAACAGGGCTCTACATATCTCTATTGAATGCAGGGGCACTACCCTGTCACATGTGCTAATAGACAATGGTTCCTCACTGAATGTGTTGCCCAAAGAAGTCCTGAATAAGCTTAGTCCTGAAGATGCTGTGCTAAAACCCAGTAATATAGTGGTGAAAGCTTTTGATGGCTCAAGAAGAGTGGTGCATGGAGAAATTGATCTCCCAATCAAAGTAGGTTCTCAGGTATTCAATGCTACCTTTTATGTCATGGATATTCGTCCGTCGTATTCTTGTTTGCTTGGGCGTCCCTGGATCTATGGGGCAGGTGTTGTAACTTCTACTTTACATCAGAAGCTGAGATATCCAGTAGAAGGAAAAGTTGTCACTGTTTACGGAGAGGAAGGATATATAGTTAGCCATGTGAACACATTTAAGTATCTTGAAGTGGAAGGTGAATATGTTGAAACTCCGTGTCATACATTTGAAGTGGTTCCTTGGATTGTTAATAATTATGAAGCTCCTCCTGTTGTCAAGAAAGTTCCTGTGGTCACCAGAGTACCTCCTACAATGGCCTCCCTCAAAGATGCTAGAGCTGTGATGGATGAAGGTGGTTGTACTATTTGGGGTCAGCTTCCTGACATTCCTTACAAGTCTGACAAATTTGGTTTGGGTTTCACTGCAGAGTCCCAGAAGGCTGTTCGTCGTGCTCGTGCTGTTCGTATCACCAATCAGGGGATTATGAAGAATCAGATCAATGATGTGGATGACTATGATGGAAACTACAACTTGGATACTTGGATTTTTCCTACTGTGGGTGTTGGGCTCAATAACTGGAAGGCTGAAGATGTTATTCCTATCTCCTTTAGTCAGGAGTAAATACTATTACTGTGTTATTACCTTTAAAGTTTGTAATTTTTGAACAATTAAAACTCTTAAGCCTTGTAACTTACCCGGGGCACAATGGTGTGCTTGTTACGGGATGTCATTTCATTTGCATACTTCATTCAATAAAAATCAGTGGACGTTTCGTTTTCGTAAATATTGTGTTCCTTGTCTTTTCTTTTATTTTTGTTTTATCAGCTATGCGTTCTTACACATACCCACATCACTAAAATGCAGATCCTCATCCACTCTGGATCCTGTTGATAACAGTTCTACTATTGCCAATTATAATTTCGAGAATCTGATCTATCAAGCTGAAGATGGAAATGAGGACGATTGTGAAGTACCTGTAGAGCTTGCTAGGTTGTTACAACAAGAAGAGAAAGCTATACAGCCACATGAAGAACCGGTCGAAGTTGTGAATCTGGGAACTGAAGAAAACAGGAAAGAGGTCAAGATAGGGGCTGAATTAGAGGACAGTGTCAAGAGCATATTGATTCAGATGTTACATGACTATGTGGAGATCTTTGCTTGGTCCTACGAAGATATGCCAGGGTTGGATACAGACATTGTGGTTCATCGTTTACCGGTAAAAGAAGATTATCGTCCAAAGAAGCAGAAGGTCCTTCGCATGCGTCCTGAAATGTCAGAGAAGATTAAGGTAGAGGTAATGAAACAGTTTGATGCAGGATTCTTAGCTGTGACTTCTTATCCTCAATGGGTTGCAAATGTGGTGCCGGTACCTAAGAAAGATGGTAAGGTACGTATGTGTGTGGACTACAGAGATTTGAACAAGGCCAGCCCCAAAGATGACTTTCCACTTCCTCATATTGATGTTCTGGTAGACAACACTACTCAGCATAAGGTATTCTCTTTTATGGATGGTTTCTCTGGTTACAATCAAATCAAGATGGCACCTGAAGATATGGAGAAGACAACATTTGTTACACAGTGGGGCACTTTTTGTTATAAGGTGATGCCATTTGGTTTGAAGAATGCAGGGGCAACATATCAGCATGCTATGGTGGCTTTGTTTCATGATATGATTCATCATGAGATAGAGGTGTATGTGGATGATATGATAGCCAGGTCCCAGAATGAAGAGTAACACCTTGATCATCTGCATAAGTTGTTTGAAAGGTTGAAGAAATAAAAGTTGAGATTGAACCCAAACAAGTGTACTTTTGGAGTTAGATCTGGAAAGCTCCTGGGTTTCATATTCAGTGGGAAAGGTATTGAAGTAGACCCTGTGAAAGTGAAAGCTATACAAGAGATGCCAGCTCCCCGTACTGAGAAGGAGGTTAGAGGTTTCTTGGGACGATTGAATTATATTGCAAGATTTATTTCCCAATTAACTTCCATCTGTGAGCCAATCTTCAAATTGTTGAAGAAAGATCAGGTGATGGAATGGAATGATGAGTGCCAGACAGCCTTTGATGAAATCAAGAAATATTTGTTAGAACCTCCAATTCTGATGCCACCAGTTGATGGAAGACCCTTGATTATGTACTTAACAATATTAGACAACTCAATGGGGTGTGTGTTGGGGCAACATGACGAGTCTGGTCGAAAAGAGCAGGCAATATACTACCTTAGCAAAAAGTTTACCGACTGTGAAACAAGATACTCACTGCTCGAGAAAACTTGCTGCGCTTTGGCATGGGCTGCTCGCCGACTAAGACAGTATATGTTGACTCATACTACCTTATTGATTTCGAAGATGGATCCAATCAAGTACATATTCGAGAAACCTGCTCTCTCCGGAAGAATAGCAAGATGGAAGATGATCTTGACAGAATATGATATACAGTATACTACTCAGAAGGCCATTAAGGGAAGTGTGGTAGCTGATCATTTGGCTCATCAAGCAGTGGATGATTATCAGTCAATGAGTTTTGAGTTCCCCGATGAAGACATTATGATTATTACCAAAGAACCTGGACAATATGACGGACCTGAACAAGTATCCCGATGGACTATGGTTTTTGATGGAGCTTCTAATGCACTTGGTAATGGTGTTGGTGTTGTGATCAGTTCCCCTGAAGGTTGTCATACCCCGATTACTGCTAGACTTTGTTTCTATTGTACCAATAACATGGCTGAGTATGAGGCATGTATCATGGGTATTAAAGCTGCCATTGATATGAAGATTCAGTTCCTAGACGTGTATGGAGATTCTGCCCTGGTAGTAAGTCATATCAAAGGAGATTGGGGTACCAAGCATGATAATCTCATTCCTTACAGAGAGCATGTTTTGTCTTTGATCCCACATTTCAAAGAGATTACCTTTGGACATATTCCACGAAGAGAAAATCAGTTAGCAGATGCACTAGCCACCATGGCATCCATGATTGAGATCAGCTGGGATGATGAAGCTCCCAAGATTACTATTGACAGATTTGAGAAGCCTGCATACTGCAATGAGATTGACACTGAAGAAACAGTAGAGAAACCTTGGTACTATGAAGTGAAAAGATATCTTGAAGCTCAGGAGTTCCCTGAAGGGGCATCTGTCAAAGATAGGAAGTTCCTGAGAAGGTTTTCTGCTAAGTTCTTTTTGAGTAATGGGATTTTGTACAAGCGCAATCATGATTCAACTTTGCTTCGTTGTGTGGATAAGAAGGAAGCAACAGAGATTATGGAAGATATGCATGATGGGATCTTTGGCACTCATTCTAGTGGTCATACCATGGCAAAGAAGATATTGAGAGCAGGTTACTATTGGACTACCATGGAAGCTGACTGCTATCAACATTCCAGAACATGTCACAAGTGTCAAATCTATGCTGATAAAGTACATATACCTCCATCTCCATTGAATGTGTTGACTGCTCCTTGGCCTTTTGCCATGTGGGGCATTGATATGATTGGTGAAATCAAACCTACTGCTTCTAATGGGCATCGTTTCATCCTGGTTGTTATTGATTACTTCACGAAGTGGGTAGAGGCAGCTTCATTTGCATCTGTTACTAAGAATGTGGTGGTTCGATTCATTAAGAATAATCTGATATGTAGGTATGGCATCCCTGAAAGGATTATTACTGACAATGGCTCTAATCTGAACAACACTATGATCACTGATCTCTGTACGCAGTTCAAGATTAAACATCACAATTCTTCTCCGTATCTTCCGAAGATGAATGGGGCAGTAGAAGCTGCTAATAAGAACATTAAGAAGATTGTACAGAAGATGATTGTTACTTACAAGGATTGGCATGAGATGTTACCATTTGCTCTTCATGGTTATCGTACTACAATACGTACTTCAACAGGGGCAACTCCATTCTCCTTAGTCTATGGTATGGAAGCAGTTCTGCCCATTGAAGTTCATATCCCCTCCTTAAGAAATATGAAGGATGCAGGCTTGGATGAAGATGAGTGGATTCAGACTCGACTTGACCAGATAAATTTGATTGATGAGAAGAGGTTAGCAGCAGTTTGTCATGGCCAGATGTACCAGAAACGAATGATCAAAGCTTTTAATAAGAAGGTTAAGCCAAAGGTATATCAGGCTGGTGACTTGGTAATCAAGCGTATCATATTACCACAGGGTGATCCTAGGGGCAAGTGGACTCCTACATATGAAGGGCCATTTGTGGTCAAAACAGTATTCTCAGGAGGTGCCATGATACTTACTACTATGGATGGTAAAGACTTCCCACAGCCTGTAAACGCAGACATAGTTAAAAAATACTACGCATAAAAAGAGAACCGCTAGGTTGACTGGCCTAGGAAAAAATAAGGGCATCCCGGTGAACCAAAAGGGTTCGGTCAAAAATTAGGGATATATATAAAAAATGTACACACGGCAAGTCGAAAACCTGAAAAGGCGGCTTGTGCAAAAAAGGGTATCCCGGTGGATTGAAAACCTGAAAGGGCAATCTAGGCAAAAGTTAGGGATTAAAGCGTATGACTATGTCTCGTTTGGATCACCCATGTAACTACAACCAGTTGTGCTACTTAATCAAGCTCAATCCAATCGTTTCCGTCTCAACAGCAGAAGATGAGATACTTGAAGATAATGGCAATAGTAGAATTGAAACTCAAGAGGATTATTTCCCACATAGCTGATTTTTTTGTTTTATAAAATTTTTATGACGAATTCCTCCTACTAGGATTTCTGTCTCCTTATACAAACTTACCTATGTATAGGTCACTTTCTGATATAACTAAAATTCCATCTTTGAATCCAGATTTACTTTTACCCTATTTACATAAGCGAAACGTCCATTGGTTGTGTTTGAATGTATGTATGCTTTTGAATATGATTGATGTTTACCAGAAATGCATAGATGCTTAATATGATTGATGTTTACCAGAAATGCATGAAAATGCAGTAATAGTATTTACTAGGGACGAACGAGGGAAGGATTTCATCGAAGCTTCGCCGGTTCATTCCCTCAAGACAACTACAAATCCCTCCGGTAGGGCAAATCCACCTTCATAAATACTTCGAGTCACATCTCCCCTGGAATTTATGTCCATCTCTTTTATCCTCAGAAGGATAATCGGGAACTTATTCCTCCAATAGGAGTACGAAGAACGAAGACGGGAGGTTATGGATACCTTACTATCAAACGAAGACGGGAGGTTATGTATACCTTACTATCGAACGAAGACGGGAGGTTATGAATACTATATTATCAAATGGGAACGAGTTCCTCATATTCTTCAGCAACAAATCGGGATTTATTTTCTCTGGTCAACAGTTGTTATACGAAGATACCCGGATGCTTCAGGCTGCATGATGCATACATAAATCATTTACATCATACAATAACATACATACATAATACATTACTTAAGTGCATCATACTATACACGCATACATAATTCATAAACTAATATTATCGTGCAGAATGTTATAATCCTGTTTTTCAGATTAATTCTCCAACAGGCAAACTCCATCAACAATTTGTTACCTTGGGCCGTTGTTTATCTTCCCAAAGGTTACCTCATTATCATGGGACGTCGTTTATCTTCCCGAAGGCTATCTTGAGACGTCGTTTATCTTCTTAAAAGCCATATCATGACTATTGGGCCGTTGTTTATCCTCCCAAGAGTTATGTTCATACCTCAGGATGTTGTTTATCCTCCTGAAAGCTATCATTTCTTTGGGTCGTTGTTTATCTTCCCAAAAGTTATACTTATACCTCAGGACGTTTTTTATCCTCCTGAAAGCTATCATTTCTGTGGGCCGTTGTTTATCTTCCCAAAAGTTATACTTATACCTCAGGACGTTGTTTATCCTCCTGAAAGCTATCATTTCTTTGGGCCATTGTTTATCCTCCCAAAAGCTATATCTTCATATTTTGGACTGATTTATCCTCCAAGAGATATATTTGAAGAACTTTTCTCCAAGTGGCATCTTTAAGCCCACTCAAAGCATATACAACAAGTCATCAGTATCACGCTACACACCGGTGAGTGCAAATTTTTGGGCTTTTGTGTTCAATCCCCTTCAACCTTCCAGGTCACGACTGGCAAATATACCAATCTAACCCCTCAGGTTTCAGAAAATTGAACAGGGGCAGCTGTTATACCCCAAAATTTGCCCTCACAATATAAGACTTTGTGTGCTATGAGGTTCACAAGGTTCACAAGACACCTTGTGAGGTTCACAAGATTCACAAGACATCTTATGAGGTTCACAAGGTTCACAAGACACCTTATGAGGTTCACAAGACATCTTATGAGGTTCACAAGGTTCATAAAGTTCACAATTGATCAGAAGATTTGACAATTCCTTCAGACAATGCATCCTCCTAAGCAGGGCATCCAAAACTAGGGTTTTGACTTTAATCAGGCTAAATGGGCTTTCAAGACTTCAAGTGAGCTTCATAAAATCTTATGTGTGTTTAAGAATCCCCATGAAAAGTTTCAAGACTTTTCCCAAAGGTTTGCTCAGTCAGATGATCAGATAGGTCAAAATCAGTCAAAGTAGTCAAAAAGTCAAACTGAGGTCAACTGTGATCAAATCAAAGTCAAACTTCATGATTTTTTGCCAACATCAAGTATATGAAGTAAAATTCATCATTTGATCAAAGGTTGATCATGATTCATCAAGGATATTTCAGTTCATCAAGAATCAGAGGTTTCTAAATTAGGGTTTCCTCAGGAAAAGTCAACTGAACTTTGACCAGCCATAACTTTCACATGCTTCATCAATTTTTCCCATCCAAAGATCATTTTGAAGAAAATTGAATTCTCTACAACTTTGTGTCTCACAATCCAAGCCCAAAAATGCTTCATTTGGAAGGTATGAGCTAAGACATTATAGGTCCTTTTAAAAGTCAACAAAAAGTCAACAAAAAGTCAACAACTTCAAAAGGGAATAACTTGAGAATGGTAAATGATATGGACATGAAACTAATGGGGTTGGTTAGAGGACTCTTTAAGATTTCCAAAATGTCCAAGAACACCCTCATAGCATTAAAATTGAAGTATTTGTGCCCTTGCAAAGTTGGGAAATTTTTGGGTGGTTTATGAAGAAAATAGGGTCTTAAAACCAAATTCTTCCAAATGGGCTGAACTTTTTGTGACCCAAGGTGTTCCATGACATCATGCACGAAATTTATTTAATATTTTCATAATTTTATTTTATTTATTTTATTTATTATGATTTTTTATATTAAAAATCATTTTAAATTCAAATAAAATATAAAATATGAAGATTTAAAATATATTTTGATTCTAGAAGGTCATAAACTTTGATTGAATTAGATTGATATGAAAATTATGGTGATTGTCTTAAAATAGCAATGTTATATCAAAAAATATTTGAATTTTAAGACATTATCTTTTTCAATCTTCAAAAATCAAGAAGTCCAAACAATGATCCAATTTTTTGACCTAGCTTCACTCAACTATAAGTATACAAACCTAACACAATGCCAAGGGACGAATCTTCTGCCTCAAGAGTAAGTTTTCACTTTCAAAAAAATCACCAAAAACTTGAATTCGGATTCTTGGTTAGAGACTCTTTCAAGGCATTCTAAAGGTCTCAACATGTTCCTTGATGATCACTGAACGCATTGCATTGCTTATCATCATTCAAAACCTCATAAATCACATAAACCGAATCCATGTTCATCTTAAATTTGAAATTTTCGATTTTATTCATACAAGCATTCTAACATAATTTTGATTATTGATTCTTGTTTGTAATTGTATGTGGATCGTTTCTGGCATATTTGATTTCATTTTCGGTGCAGGAACAAGGAATTGCCATTGTTAGGGTTTCGGCCAAGCTTTTAGGGTTCCATGATAGACCTAAAATAAATAAATTGTAAAGACATAGAATGGTAGTATGAACTCTGGAGATCGTAATGCACTGATTAATTTGAAACAATTTCACTATTTTGATGGTGTTTGAGTTTCGCAGGTCCTATATGTGTTTGAATTCGCAGGAAAGTTCATAGGAAATTTCGCAGCAAAACTCATAGGTCTGGAGGAAGAAGAAGGTGAAGCTGGCGCGAAAAATTAATTCAAAAAAACTAACTTAAAATATAATGTTTTGTTTCTGATTATGTTTCACATTGAGCGCTTGGCTCAGTTGGTTTTGACGTTGGTGTGTGATGGTAGAGGGCCAGGGTTCGATTCCTTGGTCAGGTTCTTTTTATTTAAAAGTTCATTTAATTATTAGACTTAATATATTATTAGTTGTAGTGATTGTATAATCAGATGCTCCCTTCTGGCTGGATGGTAAAAGTGTTTGCTTGTTGTGTGAGGGTCCTGGGTTCGAATCCCCCCCAGGCCCTTTTTGTGCTTTTGTTTTGTTTTGTTATGATTTTCAGGATTTTGAAACAAAACCATATGGAGTTCCCTCCTTCTCACCTGCGCGTGCGTAGCCCAGTGGTTGGCTTGGTTGGCTTGAGGTTGTGAAAGCTCAGGGGCTGGGTTCGAATCCCAGCCCAAGTAAGTTTTTTTTTTCATTCTTTTTCTTCTTGTTTTTTTTGTTTAATTAGTTTATATTATAATTAAATAAATTCAAAATGATAAAAATAAAATGTTTATACTATTTTCTTTTCTATAATTAAAAATTCATCTTTTCAAAAATAAAACTTTATTAGTAAAAATTATTTAAAATTTATCTTGTTGTATATTATTAATAATTTTGTATAATTAATTTATATTAGATAATTAATCCTAATTTATTTTTCTAAACATATAAACCCTAATATTTTCTAAAACCCTAATTTCTTTTTACATAAAATTTAATTATATTATAACTTTTAATTTATTTATTTGTAAACTTTAATTATGTACATATTTTTATAATTTGTTTATAATTATTATTTAATATAGTTTTTGCATGTAAATAATTTTAGATTATGTTTAAAATAATTAAAAATTCTTAATTTAATCTTGTAAATATAATTTCTTTTTATAATATGTTTATTTAATTATAATTAACCATTATTTTTCATAACATGTATATATAATTTAAAACTTTATAATAATTAGTATATAATATGAATTGTTTATTTCTCTTCTTAAAAATCTTAAAAAATAATATTCCATTAAAAATTGCACTTTTAAATTTATTATTCATTATTATGTTAATTTCTTGATTTTATTCTTATTAATTTTTATTATTACTAACCCCATTTATTTATATATTATTTTTATTATTATTATTGTTACTAACCCAATTATTTATTATTATTATTTGCTTATTTAATTTATTTTAATTATTATTATTATGTAATTGTATCCCTTATGTAATAGTTGTAGTATTTTTTATTATTTATTTTAAAATGCTATGGTTAATAAAATAGGGAGTGTAAAACATGTTTGTATTTAAAAATTGAATTTAGATCATTAATTTAAAGATAAATATTTAAACTTGTACACTCACACACGTAAGTCGATCCTGGATCGCCATCTCACTTCTTAAGGGTTACCTCTCATGTTGCCTAAACAAAATGTCAAGTAGGGTGTATAAAGCAAAGTCCCTCATCTTATATCATCTAGTCCCTTAAACAGATAAAAAGATCAAGTCCCTTCGAATGTTGCCTTCGTAATGATCTTGTCCCTTTCGAATAAAGATGATAAGTCCCTTCGAATTGCTTATACACCCCACAGTTGCCTAAATAACAGATGTCCATTCACTTGTCCCTAACATCCAAGGTAATGACTACTTATTCCTTAATAATAGGGATAACCTTACTACTTAAAGGATATTCAAGAATAGAAAAGACTTAACTTAGGGTAGGTTCCTCTTAGATACTTGCTCACTCTTCAAAACATTTCAAACACTTCATACAAACAATTTTCAAAATAAAGGTTTTATATATATCCGTACATGGATCATTATAAAATACTTAAGAAAATTTCTATTCACACACTTCACATATCAAAAAAAAACATTTTAAAGTGAGCTAAGTAACTAAGAGCCCATGGATAACCATGGATGTAAAGGGTGCTAACACCTTCCCTTTACATAACCTACCCCCTGAACCCAAAAATCTTTTAAAAGGTCTTTCCTATTCTTTTATGCCTTTCCTTTGGATAAAATAAAAGTCGGTGGCGACTCTTGCTATCCGCAACATAACTAAAGTCAGTTCTCCCACCGTGTTACACCAGGGCTACAGCTCGGGACCCAGTCCCTGAGCTGATGCGCGCCCTTTCACTTGTCGAGTGGTGGAAGGCTGAATTTGATATTCTTAATCGAATTCACTGACGCCTTTCCTCTGCTTTTCAGGTGAAAACTCGCTCGTGGATCCATTAGACGTGTCTTCGGAAGAGACGTCCTCGGAAGATTCAGGATCTTCTGCGTCAGTCCCCTCTGGTTCCGGGAGTTCCTCGGGAGATTCGGGCACGAGTACTACAAAAGAAGGAGCATCAACAGATTCGCCCCAGTGTCCCGAACAGATGAAGATCTCGCCCAAAGATTGGGTGGTGCAGGATCTGTTGGACAAGGTGTCCTCATTTTCAAGACCTCGAACGGAGCCGATGCCTGTTGTCGACGACCCTGCTAATTGGGTCGTAACTTGCCTGGGAGACGACGACCGCATCTTCTCAGATTTCAGAGGTCAGGCATTCTCTATGTATGAATATGCAGTCTCGGTCCTGGGGGTAACTTTGCCCTTCAGTGACTTTGTGAATGCAGTGCTCGGGCACCTATGCGTTGCTCCTTCCCAGCTGCATCCCGATTTATACACATTCCTGAGGGCGTTTGAGATTACGTGTGCCCATCTGGGTGTTGGTGCCATGATTCCCCTGTTTTTCCGTCTGTTCTCCCTGCAGCGCCAAGTCGGGCGAGGAACTGATCGGAAGGGGTTCGTGTCTTTCAAACAGAGGACGAAGATTTTCAAGGCCCATTCATAATCTATTCGAGCCTTTAAAACTGACTACTTTCTGATCAAACCCGCGAGCACGGTGTCCATGAGAGCGATGAGCTTTTTAGGGATAGACACCGACGAGAATGACGAGCCCAAGCTCGACGATCAAGGGCAGGTGATCCCGAGGAGGCTTTGGTTGTTCCCCTTTTCATGGAGTTACGCTCATTATGAGAAACCTGTTGGTGAGTTCGTCCAGGTGGGGGACTCTTTAAATGACGATGATGCGGCCAGTTTCGAGGCCTTCAGAAGATTGATAGCGTCTTTCACTCCGACCCCCCTGTTGGACGGAGAAGGAAAAGTTATGCTTGAGCAGGATGGGGGGGAAGCTGTGGAGCGTCCCTTGATCGACGTTACCGAATTACTGGCCTGCAATACCGGGCAAGAAGTGTCCGACTTCTTTGGTATCTGTTTATTACTATTAGTCATATCTTTGATTTAATTTTGTCGTCCACGACTAATCTAATTTTTTTCTTTTTTCAGGCTCTCTGTCGAACCCACTTGATAAAATCCAAGAACGCCTGCGTCAGCAGCAAAAGAAAAGATCGAGGGTTGTGCAGACCAAGCTGACCGAGACAAGTGGTTCGGGGTCGGCCCCTTGGTCCAAGGTTCTCCGAGCACCTCGATTGGCTCTCTGATGAAGAAACACAAGTCTGCGGCCATTGTGGACTTGACGGCCAACGCTCCTCCGAAGCCGAAGCACGGGCTGCCGCCGTGCTTCGTAAAGCGCAATTTTTTTCGAGGGGACGAGCATGGAGGTGGACCGTGCGGATTCCTTGTTCCTGGAAGGCATGGATCGCCCTTCCCGGCGGTTATCCCTGGCCCAGGACGCAAGTGCGGTCATGTGGGTCTTGACAATGGCCTGTATGACGGCCGAAGGGAGTCCCGGACAGGAGAAGGAGATGGGTAGGCTGAAGGAGCAGTTGGCTGCCGCTGAGGCGAAACTGAAGACGGCCACCGAAGAGGCTAAAGCCACGGCCAAGGAGTTGTCTAAACGGGCCAACGTCATTGCCAAGTTGGAGGTTGATAAGAAAAGGGTTTTGGAGAAGAATAAAAAACTGAAGGACGCTTTCTGCCCGAAGGAGGACGAGGACGACGAGACCAAACGCATGGTAAAGAGGGCTCAGTTTCTGGCTCGGATCGACCAAGACATGGAAGATCTGAACTCATCAACTGAGCTCAGTTTCCAGAATGTTGTGGATCAGCTAAGGGTTCTCCATCCCGACCTGACTTTGGACGTTGGTCGAATCAGCTACCTGTACAAGGTCGAGGACGGCCAGATCGTGGTTCCTTCGGACCTGGTGGTGGATGATTCTCAGTCGCGGTCGATCGTTCAGCCTGATCAGTCTGAAGCACAACCGGAGCAGGAGGAGGCTCGCCCGAAAGAAGGCCTCCCGGAAGGCGAGGGCAATTAGTTTCTGGCCTGTGTGCCTTGTAATTTTATGTCTTAGTTTTTCTTTTGGGGCGTAGTCCCCTTTGTAATTAAATATGAACAAGTCGGCCTTTCGAGGTCGCAATTTTGTGTTCACATTCTGATGTTTAATTAATGGTCGTTTGTTTTGTTATCTCTGTTTTTCAATTGTTCGTCTGTTGGAAGACAGTTTTCTATATTTTAAATGCTAAGTGTTTGTTGTGCGTTTTTGCACTTGATCGGATGTGATTTAATGTGCACGGGGTTTGTTTGTGTTCTATTGGTTTGAGGGACCAAGTAGATTCTGGAGATTTTACTCCTGGTCGGTGCCCGGGCCAAGGTATTAGTCCGGGCTCCTCGGATTGAACGTCCCATCGCGAGCTGGGGTTCTGCCTGGTCGTGGTACTTAGGCGACGTCGGACTCGTTTGAGTATCCGTTTGTGCGGCAAGTTTCTCTTTCTCTCGAAAGGAGATCCTGCTTGATTATGTCAATTTTGGGCTGTCGTGCTTGTACCTGGGCACGCAGTCTTCAGTCGGTCCTTTCGCTCCTCGCTTGAGAGTTGAGCCAGGCGAATTTGTGATTTAGTTGTAATATTTCTTGAGTTTCTCGGCGTTCCAAGGCCGAGCAAGCTCTTCCCCGTGTAAATTTTCTAAATAATAGGCTCCGTTTTCGGTTTTTGCTCGGACGCGATACGGGCCCTCCCAGTTGGGTGTAAACTTTGCCTTGCGGGGATCCCTGTGATTTCTTCTGAGAAAAATACTGCCTACCTCGAACGTTCGTCTTATGACTTTAGAATCATACTGAGCGGCTATTTTCTGTTTGAGAATGGTTTCTCGAAGAGCAGCTTCTGATCGAACTTCTTCTATCAGGTCGAGCTCGTCTCTCAAAGCCTCGGAGTTGGTGTCTTGGTCCATAGGGGATTCTGTGCGTCTGGATAGGACGTGCATTTCTATAGGGATCACCGCCTCGGTTCCATACGCTAATCGGAATGGGGATTCCCCGGTTGTTGAGTGGGGTGTGGTCCTATATGCCCATAGTACACTGTGTAGCTCCTCGACCCAGTGCTTTTTATGCTCGTCCAGTCTTCGTTTCAAACCTCTTAGGATTACCCTATTTGCGGCCTCTGTTTTCCCGTTAGTTTGGGTGTGCTCGACCGAAGCGAAATGTTGTTTCGTTCCTATTGACGCGACGAATTCTTTGAAGTGTTTATCCGTGAACTGAGTGCCGTTGTCGGTCACGATGGCGAGTGGTACCCCGAACCGGGAGAGGATGTTTCTCTTGAAGAAACATAGTATGTTGAGCACAGTGATTTTGGCTAAGGCCTCAGCTTCTATCCACTTGGTGAAATAGTCGACGCTCACTATTAAGTATTTATTTTGACCGGACCCGACGATGAATGGTCCTAAGATATCCATCCCCCACCATGCGAATGGCCAAGGAGATGACAATGATTTTAACTCGGATAGGGGTGCTACGTGCACATCCCCGTGTCGTTGGCATGTGTCGCATCTTTTCACGTTCTCTTTTGCGTCGTGTTGGAGTGTGGGCCAGTAGTATCCTGCCCGAAGAATTTTTCGAGCCAACGACCGTCCGCCAGGATGTTGTGCATTGATTCCTTCATGTACTTCTCTTAGTACATGTGGGATGTTTTCTTCTTCTACGCACCTGAGGAGGGGCGTAGAGAATCCTCGACGATACATACGTCCACCTACTAGAGAATATAAGCATGCCCTTCGTCATATGGTACTTTCCACTTTTGGATCGGTCGGTAATTCTCCCTTAGTTAGGTAGTTAAATACTGGGGTCATCCAGCAGCTCATGTCGCCCACGAGGTTAATGTCTACGTGGACCGATGATTGTCCAATGCTAGGTCGGGGAAGTGTTTTCTGTATGACGGATTTGTTGTTTCCTTTCCTTTTAGTGCTCGCCAATTTGGAAAGGATGTCGGCACGAATGTTGTTCTCTCGCGGGACGTGTTTGACTTCCACATTTTTGAATCCTTTCAGCTCGCCTTTTACGAGGGCCAGATATTCGGCCATGTTATCGTTTTTGGCTTGAAAGTCTCCTCGGACTTGGCTCGCGACCAACTGAGAATCCGTGTAGATTATGATCTCCTCTGCTTCCAAATCGGTCGTGAGCCGTATGCCCGCTAGAAAAGCTTCGTATTCTGTCTGGTTGTTGGAAGTGGGGAAAGATAAGGTTAGGGATACTTCGATGACGTTTCCCTCTTCATTCTCCAAGATAACCCCCGCTCCGCTACCTGCAGGGCCGGATGCTCCGTCCACGAAAATAATCCACCTGGAGGATGATTTCGGCTCTTGCTTAGTGAAAGTAAGTTCAGCCACGAAGTCAGCTAACGCTTGGGCTTTGAGGGCTTGTCTTCCCTCGAATTTGATGTCAAATTCGGATAGTTCCAACGATCATTTTAGCATTCGTTCGGCCATGTCTGGTCGACCGAGCAATTGTCTTATGGGTTGATCGGTTCTTACGATGATGGTGTGAGCCAGGAAATAATGGCGTAGCCTTCTGGTTGCGAGAAGGAGGGCCAAAGCCACCTTTTCTATCTGGAGATATCGAATTTTCGGGCCATGGAGTGCTTTACTTGTAAAATAAACAGGCTTTTGCCTCTCGGGTAGGTCGTGCACGAGTGCCGCGCTTACTGCCTCGTTTGCAACAGCGAGGTAGAGATAAAGTACCTCCCCCACTTCGGGTCTAGACAAGACTCGGGGTTCACTTAGTGCCTTTTTTAGGTGGGACAACGCCAGCTCGCACTCCTCTGTCCATTAGAAAGTTGCCTCTTTGCGGAGGAGCTTGTAAAAGGGGAGAGCGTGTTGAGCGGATTTCGCTACGAACCAAGCGAGGGAGGTGGACCCCGTTTAGTGACTGTATGGATTTTTTAGAAGTAGGAGTCGGGAGTTCCGCGAACGCCCGACATTTTTCGGGGTTGGCCTCGATGCCTCGTTCGGTCAGGTAGAATCCGAGGAACTTCCCTGCTCGGACCCCAAACATGCATTTCTCAGGGTTGAAACGCATTTTGCATTTTCGTGCCTGATCGAATACATTTCGTAAGTGGGACGCGTGGTCCGTTTCTTGTTGAGACTTGATGATCATGTTGTCCATGTATACTTCGAGCATATCCCTGATTTCTGCTCGGAAAACTTTATTCATCATGCGCTGATATGTCGCGCCCGCGTTTTTCAGACCGAAGGGCATGACGTTGTAAAAGTAATTTCCCGATTCGGTCATGAAGGCCGTGTATTTTTTGTCAGACACGGCCATGGGTATTTGATTATACCCTGAGTAGGCGTCCATGAAGGACAATAGCTTGAAGCCGGACGAATTTTCGACCAATTTATCAATGTTAGGTAAAGGGTATGCATCTTTCGGGCATGCCCGGTTGAGATCGGTATAGTCAACGCACATTCTCCACTTTCCATTAGATTTTTTCACAAGTACAACATTTGAGAGCCAGGTAGTGTACCTGGCCTCGGTTACAAATTTAGCCTCTAGGAGGTCTTTAACAGCAGATTCAGCTGCTTCAGTTTTTTTGGTCGACTGCCTCCTCCTGCGTTGAGCGACCGCCTTGTGTGTTGGGTCAATGGAAAGGTGATGGCAGGCTGTCTCGTGGTCGAGTCCCGGCATCTCTGCAGCGCTCCAGGCGAATAGATCTGCGTTCCCTCTGAGGCAAGCTTCCAACTGTCGTTTCACCAAGTCGGGCATATGTGCCCCGATTTTAACGCACCGAGCTGGGTCCTCTCCCTGGGGGATCAGCTCGAACTCTCCATCTGGGATTGGCCGGGATAGCGAATCTGTTGGCCTTTGGACGCCCTCGCTATTGTCCGAGAATCTGCAGTCCAGGTCGATTGAGTCCACCTGAGGGAAAGCCCTGGGAACGTCTGGCGAATTTGATGTCGAAGGATTCGGTTGGTATGATATTGAGCTAAGACCCTTCGATGCTGCCTTGAAGCACCTGCGAGCAGCATCGACGTCTCCGTGTAGTGTGGCGACCTTACCTGAAGTAGTGTAGTACTTCATTTTCAGGTGGACGGTGGATGGCACGACGATTAGCTCGACTAATGTTGGTCGTCCTAGGATGCATTGGTACAGCGACGGGCAGTCCACGACTAGGAACTGGACTCTGAACGTCCTGGTTGTCTCACCTGCTCCGAAGGTGACAAATAGATCGACATAGCCCCATGGTCGGGAGACTGCCCCTTTGAAACCCTGTAGGTCTGATCCGACGTACGGAGTCAAGTGTGTCTCATTCAGCTGGAGTGTCGAAAACAGATGGGAGTACATAATGTCGCAGGAGCTGCCCTGGTCCACCAAGATTCTCCTTACATCGAAATTTTCCATGCGTGCCCGGATGAGCAAAGGAATGCTGGCGTTGTCCGCCCCTCCCAGGATTTCTTCTCGGTAAAAGGCAAGGGGCACCGAGCCCTCCCTTGGCGGGTCCAGGGTGGCATTTTGCGCGGGTCCCTTCGCAATCAGTTGGTCGAATTTCCGTTTCACGGATCCGATCGTGATTTTATTGAACCCTCCTCCCGAGATGACCATTGCGGAAGGAAAGGTTTCCCATGGACTATGGGAGGAGAGGTACCCTGGACTTTCGGTGTGATCCGGTAGGAAGAAATCTTTCGGGCGATGAATTCTTAGGGCAACCTGCATATTCTCATCCGCAGGGATGGGTATGGCCTCTTTGACTTTTTGAGTCTCCTGCACTTCTTGTCGAGGAGTGTCCCTGGATTTGGTGAACTGTTTAAGGTTCCCTCCTTGATGAGAATTTCGATTGCATCCTTGAGATGGATGCAGTCTTCTATGTTGTGGCCATGACTCTTGTGGAATCTGCAATATTTCGTTTTATCCGTGCCCGGTTTGCTGGGTTGTTGCTTTGGAAAACGTACCCCTGCTTGCCTGAACTCTGAGTTGGCACATTCGGACAAAATTTTCTCCCTGGAGGCCAGGAGAGGTGTGTATTCGTGGAACCGACCGATGGGTCCTCGGTGCTCCCGCGGTTCACGGGAGCGATCGTCCTTTCTTTTGTCTCCTCCCCGACGAGATGTCGAGGGCTCATCGACTCGATGAGGTTTAGCATCTTCACGACGTCGAGCGTCTCTTACCGAGCTGGCTGCTTGTTTTTCCTCATACTGGATGTAGGCTTGGGCCTTCAGTAAGAATGCGTTGAGGGTGGCAGGGGTCTCAATGCCGACCGCTCGGTGAAAATCTGTCGACGGGCGCAATCCTCGTTCCAGCAAATATTTCTTCATGTCGTCGGTCGTAGATACTTGGACCGCCTCTTTATTGAACCTTTCGATGTAAGTTCGTAAAGGTTCCTCCTTCCCTTGGATGATCGCTTCGAGCGAAGCTTCTGTCTTCGGATGCCGCCTAGATGCGGTGAAGTGCCTGGAGAACATGCGTCCAAGTTGTTCCAGGAGGTGATGGACTCAGCCTCGAGGCTTTTGTACCATGTCATCGCTCCTTTCCTCAGCATCGTCGGAAAAAGGCGACATTTGATTGCTCCCCGTACTCCTCGGTAATCGAGCAGCACATCGATATTCTCGATATGCTCGTCTAGCGGTGGGGGCTTCTCTAAACCTCTTGGAAGTTTAGCTGTTATGATTTCAGATGAGAGGGGACCCCGAGCGTCCTCGTCGTCACTGGAATTGAATGAAGGAGACATGTGAGTGCGTTTCTTCGTTCGCTGGGGAGAGACGGATCTTGATCTGCTCCTTCTTGATTTTCTTGGGGGAGAAGATTGTGGGGAGGATTTGCGATTTTGAGGGTTGAAATCTTTTAGAATTTTATTCTAAAAGAGTATTGTTCTTCGATTTTTTTCTGAACTTCTGGAAAAAATTTGGAGTAAAAATCGAAACAGTAGCACTTACCTGACTTACTTGTCAGACTGAAATTCTTATCACTACTGCAACCTTCAAAGTATCGGCAGAAACAGATTACAACATATTAACCAACAATTTAGTTCTCCATTGTGCCCTAACAATGGTGTTGTTTGAAACCTACATCATAACTCAGAAACAAACGATCAAAAAGCATCAATACATAATTATAAAAAATATTATGAAAAGAAAATGTATTAAAATGTTATGAAACAAAAGATTTGAGATCAAGAAAAAGTAAGAGGCAGCATGTGTTCATAGGTTAGCCTCCTGGAAGTTTATTGATGATGATTGGATGAAGAAAGAGGCTGAAAACTTGCTATGAAGTATTTTTTTGAAATTTTTTAAGGGTTTTTTGGTGTAAGAATTTTCATTCCTTTGGCATTTGGTTGTGTTGTGTACTTATAAGTGGTGGAATTAGGTCAAAAAGTTGGGCATTTGTGGATGGATTTGAGGTTGCTTGAAGATGAAGAAATATGGATTCTGTTTTTGTCTAAAAATGAGATAAAATCATCCCCTTTTAGTTTTGCACGAAATTGATTCCTTTCATTCATCATAATCATCAAATATTTGATCTCAAAATAGATCTAAGATCAAATATTTGATTTTTTTATTATTTATCTTAATTAAAATTGAATTTAAATGAATTAAATCCAATATAATATAAAATAAATATAAAAAATCAGATTTTATGATCTATGGGTTGTGTGTGATCTTATAATTGAGTTTGGGTTGAAAAAATATGGGACAATTTGGAAGAAATTTGAGTTTTGGCCTTTTTTGCTTCATACACCTCCTCAAAATTGCCCAACTTCAACAATGCATAACTCTCTCAACTTGTATCTCATGTATATGTTCTATGACGTTTTGGAATGATTAGAGTGTCCTCTAACTACTCCTTTTGGTCCCATGTCCATTTGATCTTCCATTTTTAAGTTATGAGCTTTTGAAAAAGTTGACTTTTTGTTGAATTTTCAAAGGACCTGTAATGTCTTGGCTCATACCTCTAAAATGAAGCATTTTTGGCCTTGGCTTGTGAGACACAAAGTTGTAGGGAATTATGAGCTTTGGATGGGATATTTTTTGATGAAGCATGTGAAAGTTATGGCTGGTCAAAGTACAATTGACTTTTCCTACGCAAAACCCTAATTTAGTAACTCCTGATTCTTGATGATTCTGAGGTTTCCTTGATGAATCATTTTCAACACATGATCAAATGATGAATTTCACCTCATAATCTTGATGTTTACCAAAAATCTTGAAGTTTGACTTTGTATTGACCACAATTGACTTGTTGACCAAGTTAAATGATTTTTGATATTCTAAGCATCTGACTGACCAAACTTGTAGGGAGAGTCTTGAAACTTGACATGAGGGTTCTTTGAGGTATATGGGATTTCATGAAGTCCACTTGAGGATTTGGAAGTCCATTTTTCTTTGTGAAACTCAACCCTAGTTTCGGATCCATTGCTTAGGAGGAGGCTTTGCCTGATGAAACCTTGAATCCTTTTAAGCAATTATGAATATTGTGACCATTAGGAAACCTATTGAGACACATTATCTTGAATATGGGAGGGAAACGTTTGGGGTACAACACTAGTCACCTGCACGTTACCAACATAAGGGTAACATTCAAACATAAGGGGTGAGATACTTACATCATCAAAAGAGAAAAATAATAAGAATAAGAAAGTATCATTAACTAGATCACCAATTCCATAACAACAATAACTACACAACTACATCGCAACCACACATCACACATCATACACAAAAATAACAGCTTATGCAATGAGACTCTACTGGAATCTAGACATGCGGTACCATAATCTGATCTCTATATCAAGATCTAGTTCCCGTTGGAACTCTCGACCCCTCTTTTATGGTCCAGTATGACCCCTATTTCATGATAACACCCATCAACCACTATTTCATGGTCCAGTATGATCCCTATTTCATAATGACACCCTCGTATGGGCCCTATTTAATGACTGCACCATCCACGGTGATTGTACTCAATCACGCCATCAAGAACTATGCACATGTCATGCATCATCAATGACAATATGAAACAACCACAACATCAACCTCACACAACAACAACATCATCAACGACATATAATAACAAATATATCATGCATTAGCATCATCAACAACATACAACAACAACTACCAACTACCACAACATATGTCCATATCTACAACAACAACTCTTAGCAACATCAACAACTTATATCATCAACATACAACAACTCCTACCAACTACCACATCATATCACTACAACTACAACAATGACACATAGCAACCTCTACAACATAAATCATCAATATACAACTATACCGAATAACTATTACGACATATAACTACAATGGCATCAACGACACATAACAATTTCATATAACTTCAAACAACATCTACTTCATGCATCATCAACTAGAATTGCATATAACATCGGTAATAACACCTATCAATACCTACAATATGCATTTTCAACTACAATAACATATATCAATATCAACAAGAACACATAATAACAACAACACATATAACACCATGTATCAACACCTATTACATGCATCTTTAACTCTAACAACATATATCAATATCAACAACATCTATCAACCCATACGCCATTCATCACAAACCAGAACAACATATATCAACATCGACAACATCTATCAACCCCTACAAAATGCATCATCAACTATAACATATAACTACTTACCATAATACTAAGTATCATTCACAACGTGCGTAGTCTCATACAACAACATTTATCATCGACAAGGATATACCCAACTACACATCATACTATAACGCATTACATTCACAGATATCAACAACATAGTCATGTGACCACAACAACTACTACAACACATAACGACAACAACAACTCATAACACAACAACAACTAAGTCCAACAACATATTAACCATGTTCATATTCAAGTTATACAAATTATCCATACAATTATGTGTATAACTCTTTTCTAACTACACTCATCTGCACCACATCGATTCCTAAGCATTACTAAGTTAATTAGATAATTTTAAGGAATTTTTCGGAATAAAAATCAACATTTTCCGCTCCAGGTCTCGCTCAGCGAGGGGGCTTGCTCGCTAAGCGAGCAACTCACTGACTCCTGCTCGCTAAGAGAGCTCTGCGATTTCTCAAATCGCTCTTCTGCGCTCAGCACTCAAACCTGCTACGAACAACATCACACAAAATCAATCCAAATCACTAGAAAATGCAGAATTCAAACAATACCATGTCTAATTCATGTAATTATTACACAACATCAACAAATACAATCAATTGAACACCATTCTCATTCAAATCATCCAAATCCCTAATTCCTCTAATCAACAACACTACACCAATTCCTATTATTTAACCCTTAAGAGACAGAAGAATACCACCCTTACCTTGGTTTCAATGATAAATTTGTCCTCTGATCTCGTAATCCTCTTCACGTTTTAGCCCTTTCTCCTTCCTTCTTCTCAGTTTTCACGATCTTCTCCGTAATCACTAAAACACGACTGAACCTCTCTTTTCTTTATTCTGACCTTATCCCTTAGACCCAATCTATGGTCTTCCACATTTACCCTAATTATTTCACCAAACAACCACCTTACCCTCTCCTCCAATATTCCAATTATTTTATTATTCTTCGAATAAGTAAGTATTCAATATAATATAATTCTTATAATTAAATATCATATTAAATAATATTTCTTTCTCCCATACACAAAATACAACAAATCCAAATTAAATAATTGAATAAAATTTGGGGCGTTACACCAGGAGTGTGAATCACATTAAGCTTCTTAATAATGTTGCGCCAAACTCCCTTGGTAACATCACAATCAAAGTATAGGTGTTGAAAACTCTCACAAGAGCCACAAAATACACACTTGCCATCGGTAACTATTCCAAACCAGTTAAAACGGTCTTTAATGGGTAATCTATTAAGGCATTTCAACCATAAGATGAATTTCATTCTTGGTCTAGCATGATATTCGTAGAATATTCTCCTCCAAGATACTTTAGGTCTCACCCCTCTCAACATGTAGTACATTTTCTTTGTTTCATAAATTTTTGTAGTGTGGAAAAATTCATAGACATCTGATTTCATGAGGCTATCCCAATGTTTGAACAATACTTTAAGGATCCGGGAGCAGTGAATACCATGAGTAAAAGTCATAGGGTCCACTTTTTAAAATAATAATAATTATGTATCCAACTAATCCATAATTTGTCTTTTTTTTCCACAAACATTCCATAGGAGATGTCAATCTTTGCCTTCTTCCATTCCAGGAAAGAGATCATGTTTTGACCACCTGTAGAAAGTTAATCGTTGATATGTTCCCAGGAAATGAGAGCTTTCCTGGAATGGCAGTCTTTCCCAGTCCATAAGAAATTCTGACATAAACTATTAATGTGGGAGATAACCTTCTTAGGCAGATGGAAAATTTGCATTCATTAATTAGCTATAGAGAAAATAACGATTTTCACAAGTTTGAACATGTCTGCATAAGACAGAAGATGAGTGCTCCAATGCTTTAACCGAATAAGCATCTTCTCAATCAAATGTTAGCATTATGTTACAGTTAGCTTTCTCCTTGCTAGAGGAACTCCTAGATATTTGAAAGGGATAAATCCAAAAGCAAAACTAGTCTCATGTTTTATGAGTTCTCGATCTACATCTTTAACACCCCCAAAGTAAATTTTACTTTTGGGAATACTCATATTTAACCCGGTAGCCACTGAGAAGTTGCGAATTTTCTCCATAATTAACTTTATAGAACACCGGTCACTCCTCATAAATAGAAGAATGTCGTCGGCAAAACATAAGTTTTTGATCTTTAATTTCTCACATTTCAGATGGAATTTAAAGTTAGGGTTAAGTGTTAAACCTTGCAGCACACGATGAAGGTACTCCATAATGAGGACGAAAAAGAGAGGGGATATAGGATCACCTTGACATAGACCTATATTTTCCTTTGGAATCTTATATGGGATACTGTTAATGGAAAAACGATAAGATACAATCGTCACACACATCATGGTCCAACTATTGAAAATTTATGGGAAACCCAGTTCAGTCATAATGTGTTGAAGGGCTGGCCCTTCAACCGTATCATATGCTTTTTGAATTTCCATTTGAACCATACACCGAGGAGAGATATGTTTCCTATTGTAGCCTCTGATTAGTTCCTGTTCCAACATAATGTTATCATGGATAGTTCTATCAGGAACAAAAGTTAACTGATTTTCATGAACAACATAATTAATTACAGTCCCCAATCTAGAAGTGAGGATTTTAGAGATAATTTTATACATAATACTACAACAAGATATGGGACACATGTCCTTAATAGTGGTTGCATCGAGAGTTTTGGGAATCAATGTAATAAGGTTGCAGTTTGTCGCCGAATACATCTTACATTTCTCAAAAAATTCTAGGATAGCTTCCTTAACATGCTATTTAACAATCTGCCACAAGGTTTTGAAAAAGTAAGAATTAAATACATCTATGCTAGGAGCTTTATTGTCTCTGGTATTAGTAAAAGCTGCCCAGATTTCTCCCTCTTCAATCGGTCTAATCAGTTTTTGAGCTTCCTCTACATTCAGCATGTTACCATTATGAATGGCTGGTATATTGATACCTTTCAGCTTCACCGCTTTCGTCCCCACCAGAGCCATATAGTACTCCATAATATCCTTATTTATGGCTTCCTGTGAAGAAAGCAAACCCCCTCCTAATGATGTTAGAGTGTGGATTTCGTTGTGCTTATTTCTATCTTTCCTAGATGCATGAAAAAAAAAAATTTGTAACCTAATTAGAGCCAGGAAATTTTAGATTTTTGTTTCAGCAGACTCTCCTCGATCCAATTTAATTCAATCAGATGATCAGTACAATGTTTGACAGTTTCAATGGCTTGTGCGTCAAACAAATCAGTCTGCAAATTGTCTTGGGTTTGGTTCAACTCGTGTCTAGCTTGTTGGATCAGCACCTTGATGTCAGTATATTTTTTGTTAAGTTTCCTCAATAGAGGTTGGAGTATCATTAGCTTAATCTATAGACAGTGCATAGTTGTTCCTTTAACATCTTGCTGCCAGCTGCTAAGCATCAGCTACTTGTATGTTGCATCCTGAGTTCTGCAGCTTATAAATTTAAAAAGTGATATCCTTTTGACATACTACTGGTTTAGATTAATCTTTACGGGAGCATGGTCAAAAATGTTAGGCGGTAAAACTTCAATTGTAGAATCCTGGAATTTTTTATACCATTCGACATTACCAATCATCCTATCAATACGAGAGCATATCGTGCCCATTGTATGTTTGTTTGACTATGTAAAATGACATCCTTTAGTATTTGCTTTATATAAACCTAATATTTGAATCATGTTTGCAAGATCTCCTTATTCCGTTTCGGTGATTTCTTTTCCACCAATTATATATTGGCTATTGAGGACATTATTGAAATCCCCCATAGCAATCCATGGAGTCTTCAAATTTCTGCCAATGGCCTCAATCTTATTCCACAGTATTTTCCTCTTCTCAATTTGGTTAAACACGTACTGTAACACCCTAATTTTTGCCCTAAGTTTGTTTCGCATATCATCTACATTTTGCATATCAAACAAGATCGCACTGGCTTTCGAGTTTCTTCTCAGGTGTGGGTCTATGCTTCGCAGGGGATCACCATTATTTTTACTGTTTTATATTTGTTTATATTTACTGATTTCTAACCAAAATACAAAAAAATATGTTGCAGTGTTCTTCTTCTTCTCTATGTTGTAGGTTTTCAAAGACAGGACAATGATTTTAACTCAGATGCGTTTGTTCAGTCTCAATGCGATTTCAGATGGATGTTTGACCTAATCTGGTCAAATTATTAAAAGATTGTGATGACTGCCAGTTGTGTGTGCCAGTAATTCATTCATCAGGCAATGCGTTTTCAAAGTACAAAGTTGGGTTGTGTGACAGTTGTTCTATGCGAAGTTTGGTTTGTTTATCAGTTCATCGTATCATCAGTTCATCAGCGATTTATCTGAGGATTTATTTTCCTCAGTTTGGTTTCAAATCATCAGGGCATAATCAGACAATTTTTCAGATGACAGTTATGGCTTGAGTTGCAATTTATTCAGCTGTTCAGTGGTTCTTTGGTTGGCTGTGCTCATTCTTTCATCAGAGGCTTGTGAGAAGAATCAGAGGTTGGTTGTGGGTTTGACAATTATTTCTTTATCCATTTTCTTTCCGTTTAGACCATTTCTTTTTATCCATTTATTCATCCTTTATTTCATTAATCATTTTTCATTATCCGTTTTCACCCGATTTATTTCTATAATTCAATATCCTCCTTATTCATTTTTTATCCATGCTTGGTATTCTTATCCATTATCCATTTCAATTATTTCTTTCATTCATATCCATCTTTCTTATTATCCCTAACCATCCATATTTCGATTTTTTGTTGTCATCCGATTTATCTCGATTATTTCCTTTCATTCTATCCACTTTTAATCATTATAATCAATCCATATTTTTCATTCATTTCACGACAAATTCTTTTTTTTATTCTCATCCATCAATTTCCATTTTTTTATGATTGTTCCAAATATCCAATTTTATTTCTTTCTATTCAATTCATAATAATCATAGGCTCATATGTTTTTTCCAAACCACAATTTACAAGCCTAATATTAACTTCCAAAAATAAAATTTCCCTGCCACAAAAGTCCCAGCCACGCCCTTCAAACTTGATTCACACATCAAAGGCCAAGCAAAAAACAAGTACAAGCCAAGGTCCCACAAGCCGTACAACAGCCTTTTCCAAAATGCTGCACACTGCACAAGGCCTTATCCCACATCTCCAAGCCAGCACTTCCCACAAGTTGGCCCACAAGCCTTTCACACATCACGCCGCACAAGCATTTTCCTTCAAGCCGCACGTGAATTCCTTACAGCCAATCCGCAAAACAACCTTCAGCTCTCCCAGCCAAGCTCTTCCCAACGCCCATCTCGCCCAAGCTGCAACTTCAGCTTCATGCGCATCACAACAACAGCTGAAACAAGGCCAAGCCTTTCCGTATTCGCAAGCCGAAGCCCTCACATCAGCTCTAACAATCCAGCTATCACGTGAATTCCCACACGCACGCTTTCGTCACACCTTACACGCCGTATCAAAACAAGCAGCAAACAGCAAGCCGAAACTTCACACACAATCCAAGCTGAAGCCAACAAAACTTCGCACGCACGTATCTCGCAATTTCGCATACCTCACGAGCTTCCCACCTGAAAAACAAACTATCAAAACGCAGAAACAAAGCAAACAAAACGCAAGCATCAGAAATAAAAAACACACGAGAAACTCACCGTGAGCAAAACGCATCTCAATTCAATCAAAACGGCAACACCCTTTCTCATCCACTCTTCTATAAATTGAACCTCTCATTCTTCATTTTGCTAAGCTTCAATAGCACTCTGAAACTCTGCCGAAATCGAATCCTAACTTCAAATCCCTAATCTCACTTTCGTCCCTCTTTCTATCTTCAATCTTCCAATCAACCTCCAAATTCTTGAATCTTCAAATTTCTCAAAATCCCCAAACCAAAACCGAATTGAGAGAAGAAAGAATCCGAACAAGAAGAAGAGAAAGGGTTTGCGGTTTAAGAAGAGAGAAGAGAGAGGTGTTTCGATTCACGTTCTTGAAGGTGAGAGTGTGAGTTCCGTTGCCGCCGCGTTTGTTCTTCTCCCTATTTTGTTTGTGTGTAGCGCTGTGAAGAAGAAGAAGGAGTCTTTGACTTCTCCGTTTCCTTTCATTTATTTTATGTAAATTATTACTTCTAATTTTTTAAAATAAATTGAGCTTGGACCTGGATCTGAGTAGATCCATTTCTTTTCACACCCGCAGATTGCTCCCTCATCCCTCCTTTCTTCATTTTTTTCTTTTTTTTCCATTTAACATTTTCTGAGTAATTTGTTTTCTAATTGAGTTTTGTTACTTCTTTTTTGAGTGAAGTTTATTCTTGAAGAAAATTTTAGAAAATTGTTTTAGTAAAGTAATTTGGAAAAATATTTTAGAATTTATTTTAGAGAAACAATTTGAAAAAAGAACTTTTAGAAAAAGAATGATTAAAAATATTTTCTATTCTTTTATTGAATCTATTTTGGATTCATTATTCTTCATCTTTTTTTTAATTTTGGTCGATGACAATCTTCCGATTCGGGATTGTTGATTTCCGATTAAGTTTAATCTTCATTATTTCAAATCTATGGATGAATGATCATTTGGATCATTCTCCATACTTTGAGATCGTGATAGGTTGCTTTTCGAGAAATTCAACGATAATCTCGATTAAGATTAGACCTTCCTTCTTCTTTTAGTGTGGCATGTTTTCGGAGAACGATCCATTATATCGTTTCTTTAACATGTATTAACACGAATATTTTCCACTTTAATTAGTGGTGGCCGGCCTCATTTGTAGGGTAATTACTTCGTAAATTACTCGGCGATTGCTTAACATAGACCTAAAGTTGTCCCGATCCGAATTAAGATCCACTTGGATCCGGTTGCCTCGGTTTTACTTTCATTGTTGTGGTTGTGCTTGATTAAGTTCATCATACCACCTTATATTGTAAATATTATTATAATGTGAATATAATTGTTTAAATTTAATCTCTCGCACCTTATCCTTTTATTTTAATCTCTTGCTCCCTTATCTCCTTATTATATCTTGCCATATAATATCATATATCATTGTTTATATTCATATTGTGCTTGTTTATATCCATATTGTGCTTATTTTTATTTTGTCCATTTGGATATCAAAATACTTAATAAAGGATTAAACTCTTAAAAAAACTTGTGACTTCTAATTTGCGGACTATGGTTACTATCCCTTTGCTTTTGGAGAATGGACTTAGACTCCTAGGATCTCCCTTTGCTCAAGTTGGAATGGATTAGAAACCTCGACTTCAAATAATGTCATTAACCTTTGAAGAGGAAATTCCGATCTTTGAAGAATTGTGCATATTATAGTTTGGTAAATTCTTTCCTTATCTTTTAATTCAAGCACTAGGACTAGTCTCTTCATCTCCTCCCCATTCTTTAATTTTCAAAACTTCTTCCTATTTCAAAAACCTTCTTGTTTTTTAAACTTCAAACACTTTCATAAACAAACCTTGACTTAGGTCAAGCGATTTTTAATCTCTTCCTTTTATTTTCTTAATCAAATATTAATTCATGTAAATATATCAAGGCCATTTCTCATATACTTTAAAAAATGCAAACCCACTCAATTGTTTTTTGTGCTTTGTGCACCTTTTCTTTTCCGTATGTTTAGATATGATTCATCCCTTTTAGCGGAATTATTCGCTAAGGGATGACGACTTATCTTTACATCTTAAAATCAATTCAACCCACTTATTCTTTTCAAATTTTGTACCACGAACTACGAGGTTTTGATCTCGCATTGCACTTTGTGGGTACGTAGGCATAAGGCGTTAAAACCTTATCAAACACAAAATCATTAAAAAATATTCTTCTTCTCATCTCTTCCATCATTTTAAACAAACCAATTTCAGACCAAAAAGCAATAAGTATTTCAAAGGGCTCCCGTGGAGTACCATGGATGAGTCGGGTGCCTAAAACCTTCCCGGTTCATAACCAATCCCCTTACCCAATCTCTGTTTATTTCTTTTAGCCTTTGCTTTTAGAATCCTAGGTTTTTATTCGTTCTTTTACCTTTTTCCTTTCGGAAATAAAGAAAAGCGCGGTGGCGACTCTGTGTTTATCGAGTTAAGTTAATCAATAACTTACACTCACGATTTTACCGCTACAGAAAAGTGGCGACTCTGCTGGGGAGTAATCTCTAAGCGGATTTAGCCTACTTTGATTTATTTATTGCTTTGGTTTGAATTGTTTGTTATTTGTTTGTTCCGTTTTGGTTTTGGTGATCCTCTGTGTGAGATAGATTCTAACCCGGATCTGAGTGACACTTATGATAGGACGGCGATATTCGAAGCGATATGTGATGGAGTAGTCCAAAGCAATATCAATTTGATAATCTCCACTCGGTTAGGCTCTCTTGGACTATCAATGTCATGACGAGTAATCGTACGTGGCATTATTTTCCGACCTTGAGCTGATCATACTGAGGACCTTAGAACCCTTAACCCATCTAAGCCAATTTATGAACGTAGTGCGGAAACTGTCTGGGTGTAAATCTAAGGCGGTTGTCACGCGATACTACACTCGGACGAGGTCTATTTTAAGAATGTTATCGGTTGGGGAGTAATCCAACGTACCGATGATATTCTAAAGATGGCTGTTAACTCCGGGAACCTCTGTTAGCACCCTTCTGGTTTTTTTGCAGGTACGATGAAGACAAACCTTAGTACATACCTGTTTGGGTTGGTGTTCTGTTACCATGACTCCATGCTCGTGATTCGAACCTTTGAACCTGTGTGCTTTGCGTGATCTTGTTTGTGTTTGTTGCATCTACATATTCATCATGATCATCGTCACAACCATTTTTCAAGGAAGACAATTCCGATTATTGCAAATGTTTGAAAAAAGTAAATACTCTTTTTGTCAAGATTTTTCATGACAGTATCCTCGATGTTGATCATGTTTGCAATAATCGAGTTGTTTTCTGAAAGTGGAAGTGAAAATTGCATATCATTGCATCCTCGCATATGCTTGCATTCATCCGAGTTGTGTGGGAACTCATCCCGGTTGTTTCTTTCCTCAGTTGTCTGTTGATCCGTCAAGCTGACTCCTCACCACAGATACGGTACTAGAGCTGCTAACAGATTGAGAGTTATTAGATTGAGAATGGAAAATCAAGCCCAACATAACAAGAAAGTTAGGGAAGACCTTGATGAGTCGAAAAGCGATGTGAGTCAGATCATGGAGATGTTACAGGCTTTGATCATTAGGGAAAATCAACCTCAGAGGATTGTCATGCCTCAAGTCAATGTTTTTGCTGGTGAAGCAAGTGTTGTTGGGATGACTTGTCGCAGACAACAACACCATGAACAATTATACCCTACTGCAGTCGCTCTGATGATCAATGGTCCATCTATTCAAAGGAATGTTGGCCAGAACCAGAATCGTAATGCTAGGAGTAGGCCAAACTTTGATCCTATTCCGATGACTTATGTTGAGTTGTATCCTTACTTGGTCCAGAATGGTTGGATTACTACTAGGCCTGCACCTCCTGTTCCAAATCCTCTTCCGGTTGGTTATAGAGCAGATCTTCGTTGTGAGTTTCATCAAGGTGGAACTGGTCATGACCTAGAGCACTGTTTTGCATTGAAGGCTAAAGTAAAAGAGCTTGTTAGAAATGGGATGATCACTTTTGAGGACACTAATCCTAATGTTGTCAACAATCCTTTTCCGAATCATGAGAAATGAATCTTCTAGAGGAATTCAACTGTCAAACTTTCTTCAAGGCCAGAATCTCAGACGGGATAGCTCATCCTTTGTTGCTGATGGATCACTAGGCCATTGTTTCTTTATGTTTGCTATTTTTCTTCAATCATATTAAGTTGTTTGCTTTTAAGCTTGTTTGTACTTTCATGTTGATTTTAATGAAATGAGCATTGCTTTGTTTTGATTCAATTTCATTTGCTATTTGCATCTTTATGCTTTATATTTCAAGTTCATCTATCTTTTCTCAAATTTTTACAATGATTGGAGGGAGGATGATGAAAACGAGATACCCATAATTGTTGTTAGTATGCTTTCAATTGAGACTTGGTTGATGATATACAGGCGTTGTTTTAAATCCCAAACACCGGAGAAATAAGGAAGTTAATCCTTTGTTAAACCCCTTTGAACCTTGAAGTTGGAGTTTCCTTCTATTCGAAAAAACCCTCAATTTTAACCCGGGGATGGGTAGTTCTCAATTAATTCGAATGTGAATTCAAGTATAAGAGAATCATTCAAGACACCTTTCAAATAAAGGTTGCAATCTCAAATTTTCCTTCACACACATCAAGAAGTGTTGAAGATGTTTCTCAATTCAAAAGCCGATGATGGTTCATCGCAATCATTAAGCCATGCAGTCATTATCTTTAAAAAAAATGATATTGAAAAATTATTGAAAAAAAAATTAAAGCCCGCTAAGTCAAAACTTGTGAAGGAGACTTAGGCAAAACTGGGGCATCCCGCTGGCTGTAAGTTGAAATGACACAGTTCAGGCAAAAGTTAGGGATAATAAAAAGAAATATTTGTCAAGAGGTCATCAAAATCCTCAGCAAAAATAATTTGAGTTAACCAAGGTCCTCACTAGAAATAACAAAAGGAAAGATGTGACTGTTATCTCAAAATCCTTTGGCTTATGAACCATCTTCATCTGTGCAATCCTAAATGTCCGGGAACTTGAATGCATAGGCTGAATTAATTGAATGTAGGACTGGAGTTTATCACGAAGAGGGGTTGGGTATAAATAAACTTTGAGCCTATATCCTTAGATTCATAAACCGTGAACCAGACCACGTTACAACCTTCAAAAGTCCTAATTGAATTCAGGGTTCTTTTGAAAAGCATACTACAACAAGGTTGTGTAAACTGACTCCCAAGTTCTTTACCAATCATTTGTTTTCTTACCTTTGCTTTATCTTTAATGTTGTCTCAACTGCCGTGTTTTGACAATGTTTTTAATTATTTTACATCAATAAATTTCATTCCAAAAATGATTCTTGATTTCAAACTTTGAATTGAACTTTGCATTAAAATCACCAGGTTTGTACAAACATTTTTTATTTGCAAATAAACTTTCCTCATCAAGGAATTTTCAAACAGTTGAGAAACTTGGTCGGTGATCTTATCAGGGGCAATTTCTTCTCAGGTCCTATGGTTCAAGAGTTGTTGATCAGTGCAAGTTATTCTCAGATATGGTTAGTCAGAAGATTCTCTGCAAGATTCATTTCTGGGTTATTTTCTCAACAATCATTTCAAGAATTGAAGCCATGATCAGTTTATTCTCTCAACAGAGCTGAGTATTTTCTTCGGCAGCAATCAAGAATTGAATCCATTATCAGTTTACCTTTATCAGTCATTGAACTTGGGGCAACTTTCTTCAAGAATCTCCAAGCAGCTTTGCATGATTTCTCTCAAAAGATTTTCAATTTGATGCAGTTTACTGGTGGGACAGAGATTTGTTCAGCAGTAGCATTTCTAATTTCCGAGCAGACTGGCATGAGATGCTCCCTTTTGCTTTACATGGGTATCGTATATCTGTCCGCACTTCAACAGGGGCAACCCCTTTCTCACTTGTTTATGGTATGGAAGCAGTGCTCCCCGTCGAAGTTGAGATCCCATCAATGAGAGTTCTGATGGAAGCCAAGTTGACTGAGGCTGAATGGTGTCAAAGTAGATTTGATCAGTTGAATTTGATTGAAGAAAAGAGAATTACAACTTTGTGTCATGGTCGGTTGTACCAGCAAAGAATGAAGAAAGCTTTTGATAAGAAGGTCAAACCTCGTGTATTCAGAGAAGGCGAACTCATGCTCAAAAAGATTCAGTCTTTCCTTAAAGATTCTCGGGCCAAGTGGATTCCGAACTATGATGGCCCATATGTTGTTAAAAAAGCCTTCTCTGGCGGTTCATTAATTCTTGCAACTATGGATGGTGAGGAGATCACTCGGCCTGTGAATGCGGATGCAGTCAAGAAATACTTCGCCTAAAAAAATAAAAGAACAGCTCGCTAAGTTGAAAACCCGAAAGGGCGGCTTAGGCAAAAATGAGCGTCTCGGTGGATTGAAAACCCGAAAGGGCGGTCCAGGCAAAAATTAGAGACAAAAACAGAAATAATTATCCCGGTAGATTGAAAACCCGAAAGGGCAATCTAGGCAAAAGTTAGGGATCATGGCAAGTAACTGCGTCAACAGACCGAATCACTTGTAGCAATCGAGGATTTCAGATTCTATTTCTCAGAAGAATTTCATCAAAAGATTCTTATTCACTCATCCTTGACTGAAGTTTCGGACACGGTGGAGTTCAAAGTTGATAGGGAGAACAATGATCATTATATTTCAATGTAGCCCTTTCCATGTATTTACCATTTTTCAAACTTGTAATGATCCATGGAGTCACGCCATTTGCTGTAAATTTAATCTTTTAAGATTTCAAAAACATTTTTCTTTTGATATATGAACAAAGAAAGGACATCAACATTGATTCCAAAGATGGTAAAGTCTGGACGTGTGTAACTCGTCTCTCCCAAAGTAGGGTTTGATTCAGTCATGTCCATGCAAAGTTCCTGGATAGTCTTGACCGATTGATGTTAGTGATGTTTTATTCCCCAACAATGATGTTGAACGGAGATTGTATGTATCCCCAGAAGAGTTGTTGGAAGGGATGTTCTTAGAGAATCCCTAGCTGAGTGTTGATCTTTTCCTCAGCAAGTTATCTTTGAATTGAGAAGTATTGGGAATCCCCAGCTGAGCTCATGTTCCTCAGTTTGATTTGTTTGCATCTTTGAATATAGAAGTATCGATATAGCAGTCAGTTTAGAGGTTTTCTTTTACCCTATGTTGGGTACTGATTTAAAATCCCTCGTAACTATGTTTTGGCTATGATGTTAACTTCTGATATCCCCATATGGATCCCCAGTAGGTCTGCATGTGTTGATTTCCAGCAGGTTCCTATGTGATTTTTAGCAAGTCTGGCACTCTATCCCCAAGCGGAGCAGGAGTTGTATGACAGTTATTCCTCATGAAGTTTGATTTTTATCAAGATATTTCCATCCTCAGCAGATTATTACCTTTGCCTCAGCAGGATGATATTCCTAGCAGATGCTGTTTTATCATGATTTAAGCCTTGTAGTAGGATTTTATTCCTTTGATGGCTTATGATATTCCCCTGCAGATTTCAAGTTGAATCTCCAGCATGTTTCCCTGCATTGTTGCCTTGGGATTAGCTGAGTATCTGGTTGTTGTGGTGTTTATGTCACATGTTTTTTATCTTTATGTCTGTTTTGTCAGCATATTCATAAGCATATTCATACGCATAAGCATAGCATTGTTGGCTTGCATTCTTGCGTTTATCATTGTTATCTGCTCTTTGGTGTGGATTTTCCCCACAGAGTGTATGTGTTGTATTCCTCTCAAGTTAAGCAGAAAGAGTTAATCCTTTCTAATTCCCCACTGAGTTTGTTTCTCGTGGATGATGTTGATTCAGTTTCCTCCCCAGTCTATTATCTGGATGGATTTTCCCCAGTTGAGATATTTCCTCCTCGGGATGAGTCTTGTTTGACCGTTTCTCTCCAATTTTTTCTTGGATTGAACTTTGGTCCCCTTTTATGGATATATTGCTTTGGAATTAAGCTATCACTGTTTGATAGTGGGCAACATTTTCTCCAGCTTGAGTATATTACTTTGGAATTAAGCTATCAGTAATCGATAGTGGGTAATATTACCAATTTGATCAAGTTCTTTTACTTGTACTCCTACCCAGTAAATTCGGTAGTTAAGATTTTATCCTCTTACCCAGTAAAAAGGTAATAGAGTTTGTTTTCATTTGCTTAAGCTCCTACCCAGTAAATCAGGTAGTTGAGAATTTTGTTCTACCCAGTAAAAAGGTAATAGAAGTTGCTTATCTTTGATTGAGTTCCTACCCAGTAAATTAGGTAGTTGGTCATACTCCTATCCAGTAAATCGATAGTCGAGTCCTTTATATATTCTCTACCCAGTAAATCAGGTAGTTGAGAATATTTCTTACCCAGTAAAAAGGTAATTTGATTGAGATCCTACCCAGTAAATTCGGTAGCCGATATTTTCTTCTTACCCAGTAAAAAGGTTATAGAAGTTGTTTTTCTTTGATTTATTTTCCTACCCAGTAAATCAGGTAGATGATCATACTCCTATCCAGTAAATCGATAGTCGAGTCCTTTTATATCTCTTATCCAGTAAATCGATAGTCGAGTTCCGTTTATTCTCTACCCAGTAAATCAGGTAATTGAGAATATTTTTTTACCCAGTAAAAAGGTAATTGAGGTTATTCCTCCGTATTTTGCTCCTATCTAGTAAATCGATAGTCGAGTCCCTTATACTCCTACCCAGTAAATCCGGTAGTCAAGTTATTTTCCTCTTACCCAGTAAAAAGGTAATAGAATCAGATATTTTCATCTACCCAGTAAAAAGGTAATTTGATTGAGTTCCTACCCAGTAAATCAGGTAGTTGATCATACTCCTATCCAGTAAATCGATAGTCGAGTCTTTTATATTCTCTACCCAGTAAACAGGTAGTTGAGAATATTTCTTACCCAGTAAAAAGGTAATCTGATTGAGTTTCTACCCAGTAAATCCGGTAGCCGATATTTCTTCCTCTTACCCAGTAAAAAGGTAATAGAAGTTGTTTCTCTTTGATTGAGTTCCTACCCAGTAAATCAGGTAGTGGATCATACTCCTATCCAGTAAATCGATTGTCGAGTCCTTTATATTTCCTACCCAGTAAATCAGGTAGTCGAGAATTTTTTCTTACCCAGTAAAAAGGTAATTGAGGTTATTCCTCCGTATTTCGCTCCTATCCAGTAAATCGATAGTTGAGTCATTTGTTTTCTCCTGCCCAGTAAATCAGGTAGTTGAAAGTTTTGCTGCTCAGTAAAAGGTAATTGAGGTTATTCCTCCGTATTTTACTCCTATCCAGTAAATCGATAGTCGAGTCTTCTATATCTCCTGCCTAGTAAATCAGGTAGTTGAGAGTTTCTTGCCCAGTAAAAAGGTAATTGAGGTTATTCCTCCGTATTTTGCTCCTATCCAGTAAATTGATAGTCGAGTCTGTTATATTTCCTACCCAGTAAATAGGTAGTTGATGATTTCTTTTCCAACACAGTATTTCTCCATTTTTGGATTCGAATATTTTGTTTGGTTGATATTCCTGGCAGGGTGTTTATTTTTCCCTGGTTGATATTGTTCCCTGATTATATCATATCTTTTCCCAAGTGAAGTCTGTTTATCCAGTGATTTATTTTCCTGGTAATTCTTTTGTTGTCTGTTGTTTCCTCAGCGGGATTTTCTTCTGTGTCCCCAAGTTTTTGCTCTTCTCTGGTGGTCATTATTTTCCCCACAGAAATCTTGGGTTTGCATATCATATTCATATCATATCATTGTTCTCTTAAGACAAAAATTGGGTATTCTGTATTTAAGTATCTCCCATCTTGTAGAGACGAAGATGTCAATCTTCATATCTCCGGATTGAAGAAACTTAAATAGGGGCAGTTGTAACACCCTAATTTTTGCCCTAAGTTTGTTTCGCATATCATCTACATTTTGCATATCAAACAAGATCGCATTGGCTTTCGAGTTTCTTCTCAGGTGTGGGTCTATGCTTCGCAGGGGATCACCATTATTTTTACTGTTTTATATTTGTTTATATTTACTGATTTCTAACCAAAATACAAAAAAATATGTTGCAGTGTTCTTCTTCTTCTCTATGTTGTAGGTTTTCAAAGACAGGGCAATGATTTTAACTCAGATGCGTTTGTTCAGTCTCAATGCGATTTCAGATGGATGTTTGACCTAATCTGGTCAAATTATTAAAAGATTGTGATGACTGCCAGTTGTGTGTGCCAGTAATTCATTCATCAGGCAATGCGTTTTCAAAGTACAAAGTTGGGTTGTGTGACAGTTGTTTTGTGCGAAGTTTGGTTTGTTTATCAGTTCATCGTATCATCAGTTCATCAGCGATTTATCTGAGGATTTATTTTCCTCAGTTTGGTTTCAAATCATCAGGGCATAATCAGACAATTTTTCAGATGACAGTTATGGCTTGAGTTGCAATTTATTCAGCTGTTCAGTGGTTCTTTGGTTGGCTGTGCTCATTCTTTCATCAGAGGCTTGTGAGAAGAATCAGAGGTTGGTTGTGGGTTTGACAATTATTTCTTTATCCATTTTCTTTCCGTTTAGACCATTTCTTTTTATCCATTTATTCATCCTTTATTTCATTAATCATTTTTCATTATCCGTTTTCACCCGATTTATTTCTATAATTCAATATCCACTACTAAAAAAAAGACATTTGGTTAAATGATTTTACATCAGGGATTTGTTAAAAATGATGTAAAAACAACGCGGTGGCAGTTTCGTAAATAATAACATAAATTGTTATAAGGGATGTTACATCGGTTATTGATAAAAACCAATGTAATAAGTAATGCGGTGGTAGTTTTGTAAATAACAAAAAAATTCATCTAAAGCCTTTTACATCGGTTTTTCTAAAACCGATGTAAAAAACCATTTCACAAAACAATTAAAAAACAATTAAGAAATTTTTTAAAAAAATAAATACTTATTACATCGGTTATTAGAATAACCGATTTAATATACGATATAAAAAAAATTTTAAAACAATTCAAAAAAACCTATTACATCGGTTTCTACCAAATATCCGATATGAAATGTTTCTGAAATTCTGTGATCAGGTATGAGATGTCCTAAGAGATGTCCCAACAATTAATTGGACATTTGACAAATTTAACCAAAACTTAAACAGCAAGAAAAGTAAACAACACAGAAGTTTGTTAACCCAGTTCAGTGTATAACCACACCTACATCTGGAGGCTACCAAGCCAGGAGGAAATCCACTATTAGTAATATTAATTCTAGACTTAAACCACCCTGTTTAATCTATCACTTAATACTTACCCAATGCAATTTCTACCTAAGACACACTTAGATAAGAGTACCCTACTCACTCCCCCTCAATCACACAGTGATCAAGTTTACAAGTTTACAGAAATTGAAGACATCCTTCAAACAATACAGCTTGATCTTACTTCACAGTTTCAATCAAGTCACAAATGCACTTTTGCTTAAAAGCTCATAAAGTGGTACATATAACACAACCTGCTATTAAATTCTAGACACCCTATTTTGTCTTCTGAAATTCGTACTCAATTCTATGAGTTTCTGTTGTTTAAATAGGTATCTGAATTTTGGGCTTTCTGTAGAATGATCCAGCCCTAATGTGCAGCAGCTGTCACCTTGAATTTAGGGTTTGTTACTTCCTATATTCTAGGTGAATTAGGTCTTCTGTTTTAATCTGAATCTTCAATATAAAACACCCTACAGATGTGCCTTGTTCTGTTTTTATCCATCATTAATTAATTCCAGATACTTCTCCTTAAATATCTCTGATCTGTTAATCAATAATTAATTCTGGAAGCAGGTCTGAGATGTCTCAACATCTGTTGGGACATCCTGGAAAACTGAACTTAAGTTATTTACACAATGTCCCAACATCTGGTAGGACATCCTGAAATAAGTTCACATACTCTGTTTGCTAATGTCCCAACATCTGATAGGACATTCTGAACTGAATTTAACATTTCTTGTTTGGTCAAAAATTCTGCCAATTCTTAAACATCTACAAACTCCCCCTTTGGCTAATTTTTGGCTAACATCTTTTCTGGATTTCAGAGTGCAGCAGAAGTTCTTTTTATCAGAGTATAGCATTAATTTTCTGTTGATTCTTATTTGAGATTACTCCCCCTCAAACAAATATGTGTCCAGTCTTGTTGCAACAGAAATACACACTGATTCAGTTCAGACAGAAACAAACAGATTTCATTCAAAAATTAAACAGCAGTACAAATTTGTTGTTGTTCTCCCCCTTGGTAGACACAAAATTAGGGGCCAAAGACACTATTACTGTCATTACATTGCTGTCATTACATTTGCGTCACATACATTGATCACTCAGATTCATCACTCTCAGTTGCTTCCTCCACTTCAGTGTCTTCATCTTTATCAGCTTCACTTTCTTCATCAGCCTCACTGTCTTCACCAGATGCAGCATTCTGATCTTCTTCACTTTCCAACCTTGTAATGATTTCCTCAAGCTTCTGCTTTCTAGCTTCAAGCTCTTTGCAGGTGCTTTTGAGTTCAGCAATTAAAGTCTTCTTGGAGATTGGATGCTTAGCAGTGGAGGGACCAGCAGATGTCCCAGAAGGTGCTTCAACATCTGCAGCATGGTGACTCAGGAATAATTTGTAGTGAAAAGCCAGGGGGCTCTCTCTCTTGCAGACTGTGTCCTTCTCATTTAAAATTCCAGGGTATTGACTTAGAACAATACCACACAGCAATGATGGAAAAGCTATTGGCAGCTTTGTTGCATTAGAGATGGCATGCTTCATAGTCTGATCAAAAATATATGCTCCATAATCCATCTTGGTTTGAGTTCCCACAGCATAGATGAATCTGGCCAGACCAGTTGAGATTGAAGAAGTGTGGTTGGTAGGCACCCAGTTAGCAGTTCCAATCCTGTTAAGCATGGCATACTTTCTGGTAAGCATGCTCACAGAGAGCTTTCCCTTCACAGGCCAAGCCTTGACCTGGTTTGCAGTGATCACTTTACAGATTTGATTATCTGTCTTGCCTAGCTCATTGGGTCCATCTGTGTCCCTTCCTAGATACTGATTAATGATTTGGGGAGAGAACTCAACACACTTACCTCTCACAAATACCTTTCTGAACTCTGAGGACTTACCATTTGAGCAATCCTCCTGAAGATTCACAATGAACTCTTTGACAAGAAGTTCATAGCAGGGAGAGAACTCTGAGACTGTCTTGAATAGTCCTGCAGCAGAGATTAGGTCAATGAGTCCTGTGCACTCAAGTGCATTGCTGCTCAGTTCTCTTTCCAGGGCAACCCTTCTTTGGTACACATACTTCCATCTGTTAACACTAGAGACAAGATGGAATGATATGTTGTCCAAGGGAGCTTCTGGTACAGCAGTTGAAGCTCTAGATGGTGCTGGTCTCTTCTTGGGAGGAGATGTTGGGACATCTGATTCAACATCTGAATTTGATGGTGTTGCAGCTTTTCTCTTCTGGGATTGAACTTTGCTCCATGGTTTTGTTGGCCCAAAAGTGACTTTAGCTTTCCCTTTCTTTGGAGATGCTTTCTTCTTTTCAGGAATTGCTGCTTCAGCTTGCAGCTTGCCCTTCCTGGACCTGAGTCTTTTGGCAATGCTGGGTTTAACAGATGCTATGATTTCTGCATCAGAGTCCTGCTCCAGATTGACCACTGGAGGATATTGAGCAGCATCCTCTTCAGCTGGTTGATCAGCAGGGATTTGATCTTCATTTGAGCCTTGAGCCTGTTCTTCAGAGACCTCTTCATCATTTTCTTTTGAGGCTTTGTCCTCAGTTTGTTCCAGATCAACATCAGATGAGTTCTTTTTCTTATCTTCAGATGTTCCAACATCTGTTGGGACATCTTGTTCTGCAGCAGTGTCCTCTGTATCTTGAGCTGGTTCTTCTTGAGGTGCAGGAATGGTGTTCAAAGGAACAGAGATCCCTCTCACCACTCTTTGTTCAGAGAAAACTTGGTTGACAATCTCCTTGATGGAATCATCAACATATTTGGAGTATTTTGAGGACATGTTAGCAGGAGAGGGAATGCCTTTAGCTTTGCTTCTGATTTGATCTTTACATCTCTTTGGTGTTCTTGCCTTTTTAGTGTGAGAGGCGCTTCCCCTGAGCTCGTCCAATGGTGTTGATGACATTGGCACAACAGAGATTGGAGTGGCATGAACCACGTCTTCCTTGTTGAGAATTTCCTCAGCTGTTTTAGGGTTTTGAGACATTGTTGAAGAAGATGAAAGAAAAACTTTAGGGTTTATGATCTCTGGAGAATAGCTGGTGAATGTGATTCGATTATGATAGTATGATGAGACTCTTGATAGCTGATTATAAACAGTTACTAAGTAAGTAGCCGTTACTGTGCAAATGATGAGAGATGGAGTTCCCAAGAATCTTGTCCAGACTGGTTTTGCCATCTGGAACTTATGCCATGCAATGTCATATGACATGTTGGCACATCTTATTAATTGCTAAATCTCACATAAACAGATTCCAAGTTTGCCCCTTAAATTCTCAAATTGAGTAACATCCAATGCTTTGGTAAAAATATCAGCTAATTGCAAATCTGTAGCTACATGCTCCAATGAAATCACCTTTTCTTCTACAAGATCTCTGATGAAGTGATGTCTGATATCAATATGCTTAGTCCTGCTGTGTTGGATAGGATTCTTAGATATGTTGATTGCACTTAAGTTGTCACAGTACAATGTCATGACATCCTGTGGGACATTGTACTCAGTGAGCATCTGCTTCATCCAAACCAACTGAGAACAACTGCTACCTGCTGCTATGTACTCAGCTTCAGCTGTAGATAAGGATACACAATTCTGTTTCTTACTGAACCAAGAAATCAGATTGTTTCCTAGAAAGAAGCATCCTCCTGAAGTGCTTTTTCTGTCATCAGCACTTCCTGCCCAATCAGCATCACAGAAGCCAGTGAGAATTGGTTTGCACCCATGAAAATACATTATGCCATAGTCACAAGTACCATTAACATATTTAAGGATTCTCTTGACTTGATTGAGATGACTGACTTTTGGATCAGCTTGATATCTTGCACAAACTCCTACTGCAAATGCAATGTCTGGTCTGTTAGCAGTCAAGTATAACAAACTTCCAATCATGCTCCTGTATAAGCTTTGATCTACATTCTCACCCTTTTCATCTTTAGTAAGCTTTAAATGTGTGGGGGCAGGAGTTCTCTTGTGAGCAGCATTTTCCATTCCAAATTTCTTGACTATGTTCTTGGAATACTTGCTTTGTGAGATGAACATTGAGTCTTCCATTTGCTTTACTTGCAGACCAAGAAAGTAGGTTAACTCTCCTACTAGGCTCATTTCAAATTCAGATTCCATCTGCTTGACAAAATGTTTGACCATCCTGTCAGACATTCCACCAAACACAATGTCATCAACATATATTTGTGCAATCATGACATTTCCTTCTTCATCTTTAACAAACAGGGTTTTATCAATCCCACCTTTTCTGTATCCTTGCTTGATAAGAAATGTGGTCAGTCTTTCATACCATGCCCTTGGAGCTTGCTTCAGACCATAAAGAGCTTTCTTTAATTTGTATACATGATTTGGACAGCTTGGATCAACAAATCCTTTAGGCTGTTCTACATATACCTCTTCATTAAGATAACCATTAAGAAAGGCACTTTTCACATCCATTTGAAATAGCTTGAACTTTAAGATACAAGCAATTCCCAACAGTAGTCTTATTGATTCAAGCCTTGCTACTGGTGCAAAGGTTTCATCAAAGTCTACCCCTTCAATTTGAGTGTATCCTTGAGCCACAAGTCTAGCTTTGTTCTTTGTAACAATTCCTTGTTCATTTGACTTGTTCTTATACACCCATTTTGTACCAATCACATTTATGTCATCAGGTCTAGGTACAAGATTCCACACTTCATTCCTTGTGAATTGACCTAATTCCTCTTGCATAGCACAAATCCAGTATTCATCAGTGAGAGCTTCCTTGACATTTTTAGGTTCTATTTTGGAAACAAAACAAGAACCTGAAATCACTTCTCTTGATCTAGTGCTTACACCTCTGTTGGGATCACCAATTATTAAATCTTTGGGATGATCCTTCTGTATTCTGATGGAGGGAGGTTTGCTTGATTCTTCTGTCCTTGTATCAGTTTGAGTAAAGATATATTGATCATTCTTTTCTTCAGCTTCAATCTTGATATCAGCAGATGTTCCAACATCTTCTGGGACATCTGTAGAAACATCATCAATTACCACATTTATGGACTCCATGATAACCTTTGTTCTGTAATTAAATACTCTATATGCTCTGCTGTTTATAGAGTATCCAAGGAAAATCCCTTCATCACTTTTAGGATCCATTTTTCTCCTTTGCTCCCTATCTGCCAGAATATAGCATTTACTTCCAAACACATGAAAGTACTTCACAGTGGGTTTTCTGCCCTTCCAGACTTCATATATTGTGGACAGGGTTCCTTTTCTCAAAGTAACTCTGTTATGGATATAGCAGGCAGTGTTCATAGCTTCAGCCCAGAAATACAGAGGTAACTTTTTAGCATGGATCATAGCTCTTGCTGATTCTTGAATAGTTCTATTCTTTCTTTCAACAATCCCATTCTGTTGAGGAGTGATAGGAGAAGAATTCTCATGATTGATTCCTTCTGAAGAGCAGAAATCTAAGAACTTTTGATTCTCAAATTCTTTTCCATGATCACTTCTTATTCTGATCACACAGTTGGATTTTTCCCTTTGCAATCTTTGACATAATTCTTTGAATACATCAAATACATCTGACTTTTCTTTGATGAAGTTTATCCATGTATATCTTGAAAAATCATCAACCACAACATAGGCATACCTCTTACCACCAAGACTTTCAACCTGCATAGGTCCCATAAGATCCATATGTAGAAGTTCCAAAACTTTGGAAGTTGTCAGATGTTGAAGCTTTGGATGGGACATTATGGTTTGCTTGCCTATTTGACATTCACCACATATTTTGCCATCATCAATCTTCAGTTTAGGAATACCTCTTACAGCATCCATAGATATGATCTTCTTTATGCCTCTGAAATGAAGATGACCTAGTCTTTGATGCCACAGTTTCACTTCTTCTTCTTTAGCTAGAGAGCAGGTTGAAGTGAGACTGAGATTTTGGGATTCCCACATGTAACAGTTGTCTTTAGATCTGGCTCCTTTCATGACAACCTCTTGTTCTTTGTTAGTCACTATACATTCAGATTTGGTAAAGTTTACACTGTACCCTTGATCACATAATTGACTTATACTGATCAGGTTAGCAGTTAAACCTTTAACAAGCAGCACATCATCTAGTCTTGGAACATCTTGACAGTCCAAGGTTCCAACTCCCTTGATTTCTCCTTTAGCTCCATCTCCAAAGGTCACATACCTGGATGAATGTGATTTTAAGTTTACTAGCAAATTCTTCAATCCAGTCATGTGTCTTGAACATCCACTATCAAAGTACCAGTCTTCTTTAGCTGATACTCTCAGTGATGTATGTGCTATGTATGCAGTACTTTTCTTTGACCAGATGAGTTGAGATTTCTTTTGATGCCTCTGCCCTGTGTGTTGTTCAGCTGATCTCCAAGCTTGATTGTTGATCTGGTTCTTGGGTATGTGGATTTGATCAGTCTGAATGTCAGCTTTTGGTCTCCAAACCTTCTTGATGGCCTCTGCCTTCTGCTTAGGAGGTTGCTGATTTCTTTGATGACTATGCAGCACTTTCTTGGTACCCTCTACTTTCTGTTTGGAAGGTTGCTGATATATCTGATTTGGATATCCATGTAGCTTATAACAGTGAGGTTTTATATGCCCAAATCTTCCACAGTGATGGCATCTCCATCTTTGATACTTCTTCTTCATTTTGTTCTTTTCAGAATGTTTAGACATCTGTTGGAACATTATGTTTGCCTTTGTGTTCTGATGTTGAAGCATCTGTTGGGACATCTTGTTTGACTGTGTAGTTTTTGCAGTAGCTTTGCTAGAGCTGGCTTCATCTCTGTTATATCCCAGTCCACTTTTGTCCCCTGAATGTTTATTATTGCTGAGAATAACATCCAGTGTATTTGAGCTACTGTTCAACATTTTAACAGATTTTGACATATGTTCCAACTTAGAGTTGAGAAGAGTTACTTCACTTTTCAAGGTATCAATGATTACTTGATCACTTGCTTTTTCATCTTCTAATACCTCATTCTGCTTCTTTAGCTTTATAACCTCACTGCATATTTCAGAGCTTCTTTTGTATAGATCTTTGAATGCTTGCTCAAGTTCTTCATAAGTAAGCTCTCCACAACTGGAATCACTATCATATTCACACAGTCCAGCTAGAGCAGTAAAATGCTTAGCTGATTCTTCTTCTGACTCTCCTGAGTCTTCATCAGACCAGGTCACAGAGAGTCCTTTCTTTTGCCTCTTTAAGTAGGTAGGACATTCAAACTTGATATGTCCATATCCTTCACATTCATGGCATTTGACTCCTTTATCTTGACTGATCTTTTCAGCATACTTTAATCTTTTGTTAGCATCATAAGGTCTTCTGTTCTCAGAGCTTGTGTTTCTTCCACTAGGTTTGGATTTTCCTTCCATTCCTCTGAGAATTTGTTTGACTTGTCTTCCAAGCAAGGCAAGGTTTTCTGATAAGCTTTTATCATTTGCTGATTCATCATCTTCTTCTTCATCTGTATTTGACACCAAAGCTATGCTTTTGTTCTTTTTGGCATTTGTGTCATTCATTCCCATCTCAAAAGTTTGAAGGGAACCAATGAGTTCTTCAACTTTCATGGAGCATATGTCTTGAGCTTCTTCTATTGCAGTGACTTTCATGTCAAATCTTTTTGGCAAAGATCTGAGAATCTTTCTTACAAGCTTTTCATCAGTCATCTTTTCTCCCAAGGCTCCAGAAGTATTGGCTATATCCAAGATGTTCATATAGAACTCATGAATTGATTCATCTTCCTTCATTCTCAAGTTTTCAAACTTGGTGGTGAGAAGTTGAAGTCTTGACATTTTTACTTTTGATGTTCCTTCATGAGTTGTTTTGAGAGTATCCCAAACATCTTTGGCCAGCTCACAATGATGTACAAGTCTGAAAATGTTCCTATCAATGCCATTGAATAAGGCATTTAAGGCTTTTGAGTTGCCTAGTGCTGAGTCTTCTTCCTCCTTACTCCATTCTTCTTCAGGTTTCAGCACTTTTGATCCATCTTTGGTGTCTTGGACAGGATGATCCCATCCAACATTAACTGCTCTCCATGCCCTGTTGTCAAGTGACCTTAAGAATGCAATCATTATTGGCTTCCAATAGTCATAATTAGATCCATCCAGAATAGGTGGTCTATTTACTGACCCTAAATCTCTGTCCATGTTACAGAATTTGTATTCCCTAGATCTCACCCAGTATAAACAGGCAGGGTGCCTGCTCTGATACCAATTGAAATTCTGTGATCAGGTATGAGATGTCCTAAGAGATGTCCCAACAATTAATAGGACATTTGACAAATTTAACCAAAACTTAAACAGCAAGAAAAGTAAACAACACAGAAGTTTGTTAACCCAGTTCAGTGTATAACCACACCTACATCTGGAGGCTACCAAGCCAGGAGGAAATCCACTATTAGTAATATTAATTCTAGACTTAAACCACCCTGTTTAATCTATCACTTAATACTTACCCAATGCAATTTCTACCTAAGACACACTTAGATAAGAGTACCCTACTCACTCCCCCTCAATCACACAGTGATCAAGTTTACAAGTTTACAGAAATTGAAGACATCCTTCAAACAATACAGCTTGATCTTACTTCACAGTTTCAATCAAGTCACAAATGCACTTTTGCTTAAAAGCTCATAAAGTGGTACATATAACACAACCTGCTATTAAATTCTAGACACCCTATTTTGTCTTCTGAAATTCGTACTCAATTCTATGAGTTTCTGTTGTTTAAATAGGTATCTGAATTTTGGGCTTTCTGTAGAATGATCCAGCCCTAATGTGCAGCAGCTGTCACCTTGAATTTAGGGTTTGTTACTTCCTATATTCTAGGTGAATTAGGTCTTCTGTTTTAATCTGAATCTTCAATATAAAACACCCTACAGATGCGCCTTGTTCTGTTTTTATCCATCATTAATTAATTCCAGATACTTCTCCTTAAATATCTCTGATCTGTTAATCAATAATTAATTCTGGAAGCAGGTCTGAGATGTCTCAACATCTGTTGGGACATCCTGGAAAACTGAACTTAAGTTATTTACACAATGTCCCAACATCTGGTAGGACATCCTGAAATAAGTTCACATACTCTGTTTGCTAATGTCCCAACATCTGATAGGACATTCTGAACTGAATTTAACATTTCTTGTTTGGTCAAAAATTCTGCCAATTCTTAAACATCTACAGTTTCTAAAAAAATTCAAAAAAAAAACCTATTACATCGGTTCATCCTAAATAACCGATGTGAAAAGTTAAAAAAAAATTTCAAAAAACATACCCTATTACATCGGTTAAGATTAAACCCGATGTAATAAGTCCCTACTAAAAAAATTTATTAAAAACCAGTCATACCATATTACATCGGTTAAGACTAAACCCGATGTAATAAGTCCCTTAATAAAATAATTTAAAAAATTAATAATGGTTATTACATCAGGTTTTATATAAACCGAAATAAAAAAATCATTAAAAATTAAAAAAAGTTAAAACCTAATTTCTGCACAGTAGGTTTAACATTCAAAAAAATTAAAATTAGAACGACCGCTTCTTCTTCTTCTTTCCTCACGAACACAAGCCGCTTCTTCTTCTTTCCTCACGAACACAAGCCGCCTCACATCGCGACACCATCCGCCGTTTCCGCACAGCCTCCTCACCCGCGACACCGTCCCTGCATTTCTTCACAGCCGCGACACCCGCGACACCGTCCCTGCATTTCTGCACAGCCGTCCGTCGCGCCGTCCGTCGCGCCTCCGTCACGACTCCGTTCGAAGCCCGTTCGAAGCCGTCTGTCACGCCTCCGTTCGCTGTTTGCTGTCGCACCACTGTCGCGCCACCGCGCCACCGTCCGCCGTTGTTCGCTGTCTCGCCGCCGTCCCCTTTAAAGCATCCAGGCCGCCGCCGTTGTGATATTTCTTTGTTGTATACTTCATTCAGTTTTCACTTTTACTTTTACATGCTAGTGTTGTTTTTGAATCACTTTGTTTTTGTTTTTGTTTTTTCTCTCTCTAGGGATTGTGGAAAACAAGTTTACTTAGGTGAGGAAACAAAACATCATCGCCGATTTGAAATTGAGATGATTTCGTTTTATTTTATTTTCTTGATCGTTCTTGTTTCTTTTTCTTTTCAGGTGGATTTGACACCGCGCATGCCGCAGCAAGGTAATTTTCATATAAAGGAGTTTTATGGATTGAGTTATTTTATTTTATTTTAATTTGTGTTCTATTATCTAATTTCAGAGCATATGATCGAGCTGCAATCAAGTTCCGCGGTGTTGATGCTGATATTAATTTCAATGTCAGTGATTATGATGAAGATATAAAGCAGGTTTGTGAGCATTTGTTGTTGTGTTGAATATTGATCTTATTTACAACTTGAATGTGAGTCACAATTGCAGCATGAAATTTGATTTTAATGTTTTTCAGATGAGTAACTTTACCAAGGAAGAGTTTGTGCATATTCTGCGCAGACAGAGCACTGGTTTCTCTAGGGGAAGCTCCAAATACAGGGGAGTTACTCTGCATAAATGTGGACGATGGGAAGCTCGCATGGGACAGTTTCTTGGGAAGAAGTGAGAAAACTCTTTAGTTCAATTTGAGCTTTAACTATAAATCATTATTCAGTTTTTTAATTACATTGGTTTGGGTTTGTAGGTATATATATCTTGGTCTATTCGATAGTGAGCTAGACGCAGCAAGGTTTTAATTTATCAATCATATATCATAATATCTATAAGTGAAAGGATTTGTCAAAACATATATTATTTTCTACTTTCCAAAGTAAATGTGACATTTACACATTATTTGTTCTAAATTCAGTGTCACATTTATTTTTCAATTCAAGTTTCATTTTTAATCTTTTAATTGTATATTATAATTATGACTCTTAATTTATTATTTCTTTCATGTTACATTATTACTAATTAAAATATATAAAAGTAGTTAATAAATATAATTTGGTAAAATCAGAATTTATTGTTATAATATTTTATTTAATATGTGTAAAAGTGTTAAGCATAAACAAGGGAGTAATATTTATAGCATAAAGCCACATGTTGAATAGGTAATGAAGGTGTGGGATCCAACCAAGCGAGTCATGTGGAATTTGTTGCAATAAGCATTTCTCTATCATTAAGCATTTTTCATTGCTATTGCAAAACAACTTTCTCCAAATCTCACTATCAATGCCACAAAAATACTCTTTATTACAACAAAATAACAAACATATCAAGTTTCTCCAACACAAAATAAGTAACTAGTGACACCAACAAAAGATCCATCAAGTGAAGCCATGGAAGAAAAAGTAGAAGCATCTAGAGAAGCCATGTCAACAGTGGCACCAAAAGCACCCATAACAATCGAAAGAAAAGTTCCAGATGACTTGGATACCAAGCTTACCAAACCTTGTAAGTAATCCTTTTTCTTTTTCATTTACATCATTTATTTTATTTTCTTAATTTCAAATATATCATTTATTGAACTTTCTAGATTTATTTCATATTCATATTTTCTTTTAAGCATTTTGTTATATTGGCTTGCTCTATTCATTCCAGAGCTTATGATAAGGCGGCTATAAAATGCAATGGAAGAGAAGCAGTTACAAATTTTGAGGCCAGCTCTTATGAAGGGGAGTTAGTTTCCCAGGATAACGAAGGTACTTCATAGTCTTATTTTTAATTTTTGGCTTTATAATAAGTTTAATAACTTAACTATCAATTGAAATGTATTAAGTATTAAAAAACTCATTATAATAAGTTTAATGACTTAACTATCAATTGAAATGTATTAAGTATTAAAAATACTCATAGTTTTTGTGTTTTATTCAAATAGCAAGCAGAATCTTGATCTGAACTTGGGTATAGCCCCTCCGGCTAACTCTGATGTTCAAATGATGAACATGCACCAAAATGGAAGTGGTTTACAAGTTCAGCGGAGTTGGGATGATATGCCAGTTGATAAGAGTGCTATGGTAAGGTTGAAAGTGTTTTTTAATCCTTATTCAATTGTCCATTTCTCTCTCCCCTCTTTCATTTGATTTGAAAACTTGCATACATAATAACCTACATTATATATTTAAATTTGCTTGAATAGTTTGAGGACTCTGGGTCAAGAACAATCAATACTCAGCCTACATGGCTTCAACCCATAGTAAGTGGTGTAAATTATAAGTATAAATTTAATTTTATCATATAAGTATTGGAAAATGATGTCATATATTCATTTGTAGACAAGGAAACAAAATAACTCTGATGATTGTGGGTACTATGTGATGAAAAATATGTTGGATATTGTCTCTGCAAAGATAACCGATAATTTGATGACGGTAATAAATATAACTTTACTTTGTTATTTACTTTGCATTTTGCAACTTAATGTGAATTTTCCAAAATAACTCTATATTGTTATTTATGTGTTGTAGGTATTTAATGACCCAACAGAATTAAAAGAGGATGATTTGTATGATTTGCGACTCCGTTGGGCAACATGTTTCTTTGAGTTGTATAAAAGTTAAGCTTTATCTGGTAAGATATATAGAATTCTCTATTTGAAGATATTGACTTTGGTGTTGTCTTTTGGTTAATTGGTGTTATGATTTTTTTTCAGGAAATTTTATTTTTGTGTTTTCTACCGAAGTTACAACTCATATTCTTGTGGATATTGTAAGTTGATATTCAAGTGGGGGAAATATTGGTTGAATGTGTATTTTTTGTTGTTGTTAGTAGTAAATTTTAGTATAAACCTCCTATATATTGAGATGATTATATGTGTATACTAGTACATTTGGAAGAATATATGTGTATTTGTACATTTGGAAGAATATATGTGTACTAGATATTTGGTTTATTGAATATTGGTGAGAAATATATGAAAATATCGACCTAAATATGGTCTATGTGAAGGAAATATTAGGTACCAAAAAAATTTACAGGAATTGCTAAATAATTAGGTACCAAAAAAATTACAGGAACTGCTAAAAAATAGTAAAATTATATAAATTTTCTACAGTACTTTTTACATCGGGCGAAAGGAAAACCGATGTAAAAAGTACTATATGGCACACTTTTTACATCGGGTGTAAGGAGAACCGATGTAAAAAGTACCTGTATGGCACACTTTTTACATCGGACTAAAGGGGAACCGATGTAAAAAGTACCCTGTATGGCACACTTTTTACATCGGTTATTTGAAAGCACCGATGTAAAAGCCTACCTATTACATCGGTTTTATCTTCCAACCGATGTAAAAAGTCCTTTTTACATTAGAAAAAAAAATTATATTTTTTTTTACATCAGACTTAAAAATTAACCGATGTGGTTGATATATTTTTTACATCGGTCCTAAAACCGATGTAAAATGTCTATGACTTATTACATCAGCTGCCTTTACATCGGACTCGGAACCGATGTAAAAAGTCATTTTCGCCCGATGTAAAAAGTCATTTCTGCACTAGTGATCCTCCTTATTCATTTTTTATCCATGCTTGGTATTCTTATCCATTATCCATTTCAATTATTTCTTTCATTCATATCCATCTTTCTTATTATCCCTAACCATCCATATTTCGATTTTTTGTTGTCATCCGATTTATCTCGATTATTTCCTTTCATTCTATCCACTTTTAATCATTATAATCAATCCATATTTTTCATTCATTTCACGACAAATTCTTTTTTTTATTCTCATCCATCAATTTCCATTTTTTTATGATTGTTCCAAATATCCAATTTTATTTCTTTCTATTCAATTCATAATAATCATAGGCTCATATGTTTTTTCCAAACCACAATTTACAAGCCTAATATTAACTTCCAAAAATAAAATTTCCCTGCCACAAAAGTCCCAGCCACGCCCTTCAAACTTGATTCACACATCAAAGGCCAAGCAAAAAACAAGTACAAGCCAAGGTCCCACAAGCCGTACAACAGCCTTTTCCAAAATGCTGCACACTGCACAAGGCCTTATCCCACATCTCCAAGCCAGCACTTCCCACAAGTTGGCCCACAAGCCTTTCACACATCACGCCGCACAAGCATTTGCCTTCAAGCCGCACGTGAATTCCTTACAGCCAATCCGCAAAACAACCTTCAGCTCTCCCAGCCAAGCTCTTCCCAACGCCCATCTCGCCCAAGCTGCAACTTCAGCTTCATGCGCATCACAACAACAGCTGAAACAAGGCCAAGCCTTTCCGTATTCGCAAGCCGAAGCCCTCACATCAGCTCTAACAATCCAGCTATCACGTGAATTCCCACACGCACGCTTTTGTCACACCTTACACGCCGTATCAAAACAAGCAGCAAACAGCAAGCCGAAACTTCACACACAATCCAAGCCGAAGCCAACAAAACTTCGCACGCACGTATCTCGCAATTTCGCATACCTCACGAGCTTCCCACCTGAAAAACAAACTATCAAAACGCAGAAACAAAGCAAACAAAACGCAAGCATCAGAAATCAAAAACACACGAGAAACTCACCGTGAGCAAAACGCATCTTAATTCAATCAAAACGGCAGCACCCTTTCTCATCCACTCTTCTATAAATTGAACCTCTCATTCTTCATTTTGCTAAGCTTCAATAGCACTCTGAAACTCTGCCGAAATCGAATCCTAACTTCAAATCCCTAATCTCACTTTCGTCCCTCTTTCTATCTTCAATCTTCCAATCAACCTCCAAATTCTTGAATCTTCAAATTTCTCAAAATCCCCAAACCAAAACCGAATTGAGAGAAGAAAGAATCAGAACAAGAAGAAGAGAAAGGGTTTGCGGTTTAAGAAGAGAGAAGAGAGAGGTGTTTCGATTCGCGTTCTTGAAGGTGAGAGTGTGAGTTCCGTTGCCGCCGCGTTTGTTCTTCTCCCTATTTTGTTTGTGTGTAGCGCTGTGAAGAAGAAGAAGGAGTCTTTGACTTCTCTGTTTCCTTTCATTTATTTTATGTAAATTATTACTTCTAATTTTTTAAAATAAATTGAGCTTGGACCTGGATCTGAGTAGATCCATTTCTTTTCACACCCGCAGATTGCTCCCTCATCCTTCCTTTCTTCATTTTTTTCTTTTTTTTCCATTTAACATTTTCTGAGTAATTTGTTTTCTAATTGAGTTTTGTTACTTCTTTTTTGAGTGAAGTTTATTCTTGAAGAAAATTTTAGAAAATTGTTTTAGTAAAGTAATTTGGAAAAATATTTTAGAATTTATTTTAGAGAAACAATTTGAAAAAAGAACTTTTAGAAAAAGAATGATTAAAAATATTTTCTATTCTTTTATTGAATCTATTTTGGATTCATTATTCTTCATCTTTTTTTTAATTTTGGTCGATGACAATCTTCCGATTCGGGATTGTTGATTTCCGATTAAGTTTAATCTTCATTATTTCAAATCTATGGATGAATGATCATTTGGATCATTCTCCATACTTTGAGATCGTGATAGGTTGCTTTTCGAGAAATTCAACGATAATCTCGATTAAGATTAGACCTTCCTTCTTCTTTTAGTGTGGCATGTTTTCGGAGAACGATCCATTATATCGTTTCTCTAACATGTATTAACACGAATATTTTCCACTTTAATTAGTGGTGGCCGGCCTCATTTGTAGGGTAATTACTTCGTAAATTACTCGGCGATTGCTTAACATAGACCTAAAGTTGTCCCGATCCGAATTAAGATCCACTTGGATCCGGTTGCCTCGGTTTTACTTTCATTGTTGTGGTTGTGCTTGATTAAGTTCATCATACCACCTTATATTGTAAATATTATTATAATGTGAATATAATTGTTTAAATTTAATCTCTCGCACCTTATCCTTTTATTTTAATCTCTTGCTCCCTTATCTCCTTATTATATCTTGCCATATAATATCATATATCATTGTTTATATTCATATTGTGCTTGTTTAAATCCATATTGTGCTTATTTTTATTTTGTCCATTTGGATATCAAAATACTTAATAAAGGATTAAACTCTTAAAAAAACTTGTGACTTCTAATTTGCGGACTATGGTTACTATCCCTTTGCTTTTGAAGAATGGACTTAGACTCCTAGGATCTCCCTTTGCTCAAGTTGGAATGGATTAGAAACCTCGACTTCAAATAATGTCATTAACCTTTGAAGAGGAAATTCCGATCTTTGAAGAATTGTGCATATTATAGTTTGGTAAATTCTTTCCTTATCTTTTAATTCAAGCACTAGGACTAGTCTCTTCATCTCCTCCCCATTCTTTAATTTTCAAAACTTCTTCCTATTTCAAAAACCTTCTTGTTTTTTAAACTTCAAACACTTTCATAAACAAACCTTGACTTAGGTCAAGCGATTTTTAATCTCTTCCTTTTATTTTCTTAATCAAATATTAATTCATGTAAATATATCAAGGCCATTTCTCATATACTTTAAAAAATGCAAACCCACTCAATTGTTTTTTGTGCTTTGTGCACCTTTTCTTTTCCGTATGTTTAGATATGATTCATCCCTTTTAGCGGAATTATTCGCTAAGGGATGACGACTTATCTTTACATCTTAAAATCAATTCAACCCACTTATTCTTTTCAAATTTTGTACCACGAACTACGAGGTTTTGATCTCGCATTGCACTTTGTGGGTACGTAGGCATAAGGCGTTAAAACCTTATCAAACACAAAATCATTAAAAAATATTCTTCTTCTCATCTCTTCCATCATTTTAAACAAACCAATTTCAGACCAAAAAGCAATAAGTATTTCAAAGGGCTCCCGTGGAGTACCACGGATGAGTCGGGTGCCTAAAACCTTCCCGGTTCATAACCAATCCCCTTACCCAATCTCTGTTTATTTCTTTTAGCCTTTGCTTTTAGAATCCTAGGTTTTTATTCGTTCTTTTACCTTTTTCCTTTCGGAAATAAAGAAAAGCGTGGTGGCGACTCTGTGTTTATCGAGTTAAGTTAATCAATAACTTACACTCACGATTTTACCGCTACACGTACATAATTGTGGCCGTGTATTGTAAGGACATATTTAAGCCACAAACTTCAATATGAATGTATTGGTCTGCAATCTGCAGAACCTTCACATTCACAATGTTATATTTCCATAAGATCCAAATTCTACCATTCTCGTGGGTGGTCATATTTTTCTGTGTAATTCCAGCTCGACCCGAATATTTTACAAATTATTTCAGAATTCTTCTTTTTCATACTTGTTTCAAGAAAATCAATGATTGGAGTATTGAAATTGGAGAGATAGGATTTGATCTCTTCGTGCCTTACTTCCTTGTTTAAACCCCTAACATTCCACGCAACGATCATGGAGCCAGGGGATTTTCATATTGTAAACACCCCAAATTTTCCCTCACTCTTTATCACACCATGGCTTGTGATCTTTCATTTTGCATTAGCTTAAGCATTACATCTCATATTGCATAGTTGTTTCATCTGCATAGTTCCATTTCATCTGCATCTAGGGTTTGTGATCTGAGCAATCCAGGAATCAATCTGAGTCATCCCAATGGTCTTGAAGCTATCCAAGAGGGTTCATGTGTTTTCTATGATCATATTATGCTCCCCAAAGTTCATGAAAGTCAAGGGATCACAAGAATTGGCAAAGGCATGGAAGCAGAGCTAGGGTTTTCCTACACAGATGACCAAAATTAGGGTTTTGGATTCAGAGGCCTTAACTCCAAAATTTTTTGTCATTCTTGTTTCTAATGTTCTTAACATTTTATAAGGATCATGTGTACCAAGTTTGATGAAGAAATTCATTATGGAAGTCATTTGATCATTGGGTAACTTTTTGAGCAAGTTAAGTCAAAATCAGGGCATCTGAGGCCCCCAACAATGGAACCAAAGGGTCATTTTCATCAAATTGAAGTTCAATGATCTTTATTTGGTCTTAGAAGTGGTTGGAAGTTCACAAGATTGAAGAATTTGAGCCAATTGCAAACTTGCCATTTTTGGAAATGACTTGAAATGCAAACTTTCCATTTTGGGAAAGATTTTCAACCTCCTCTTTCATGACCAAAAATGCTTCAAATGAAAAATTCTTGGGCATGAAAGTTGTATATTAGGTCTTTCCCTTTTCAAAAAGTACAAGAACATGTCTTGATTCATCCTAGAACTCAAGATATGGCCTTTCAAAGTTGGCAAAAATCACATACTTTCAAGTTTCATGCCAAAGAGGGAATTTTGCTATTTCACTTGTCAAGCCATTTCATGACCTCTAATGTGCTTAATTATGTCATAACATGTTAATGCAACTTGCCAAGATCATAATTGGCCCAAGGGTTGAAGCATTTCATGGCTTGATTCACAAGAAACACCAAAGTTGGAAAATTGCATAAAGCATGACATCTCTTCATCCAAGCCTTCATGCTGCAATCTTTTATTCCAAGGGCCATCGACAAACTCTGCTGAGGCCAAGACACCCATTGAAACAGCTTTGCACCATGCCCATACCTCAAGTACACAAAATTGACAATTTTTCATTTCCTCCCATACCAATCAAGCTGTGCCACTACCAACTTTCTGACCAATCACAACACATTATACAAACCTCAAGCAACACAAAACACACAACACACAAGCCTGAATTAAACCCTAAGCTCAGACTGCCAAAAACTTGCAAAAACTTCAAGTCTTCGAATCTCACTGCCTAGCCACTCAAACTCACTTATTCCTTCACCATTCACCTCAAAATCATCCAAAGAACATAAAACACCCTCCATTTTTCCCTAAATTCCACTCAAGCAAAAACACGAATTCTGCCAAACCAGAACTGAATCTCCCAAACCAAGCCATTTAAACTGCATTCAAGCCTTCCAGAAGCACAAGGGGATCAAGTGGAGTGGATTAACATCAAGAAAAGGGCCAGAAAGCACCAAACTGTAAAGCTTCATCTCAGGTAGCTTCTTCAAACAATTTTTCTAGAACTTGATTTTTAAGTTACAATATGATTCTTTATGTTCCCCTGATCACACTGATATGATTTTTTTCAAAAATGGTTGAGAAACCAGGATGTATGCTTGCTCTGAAATTTTTGACCTAAAAATGTTTTTCTTCGATTCACCACTTTATTGTATGATAAATGATTTTCATGGCCTGAATCTTGTTTAGAATGGTTTGAGGTTTGTTTCTGGAGAATTTGGGGGGTCTGGGGTAGCCTAGGGAAGAAGTTGGGGTGAAATGCTCGCCGAAGAAGATGACCGGAACACTGTTCCAGTCACCTGAAAGTCATTTGCCCTAATTTGCGTAATTAGCTAAGTTTGAATGTAGGCCCTTGGATGTTGTGGTTCCCGCGTGAGTGAGTGGCCAGGATTGCTTCATTAACCCTAATTCTCATTTAATTAGCTTAATTAGAATTAATTAAATAAATTCACTCAGATTGAACCTCAGCCTTTGGATCCTCTGACTTTCATTTAATTTCATTTTTATTTTCATTTCTTTTGTGCATTTTATTTAAAATAGCTAAAAACATCAAAGAATTCCTAAATTTTGCATTTCTGAATCAAATAATTTTCTTAACCTAAAAATATTTTATTTTTTATTTTTTGCATTTAAATAGTATTTTTAAAATATTTAAATGTTATTTTTAATTAATTAAAGGATTTTAATTAATTAAAATGCATATAGGTTTCTAAAAATGACCAAAAAAATCATGAACCATTCCAATGCATTTAGAAATTTTTTCAAACTCTTCATACAAATTTCTTTTTAGGTTTGATCATAGTTTCCCAATTTTCTTTGAATTAGGGTTCATTAAAATCACAAATTTTAACCCTAACTTTAAAAAATCATTTCTGCCTAACCAAGAAGAGTTTGAACTTGATTCTTTTTGCATTCTTTCACATATTGCATGCAGTTTATAGGTTATTTTCCTCATGAATTTATCTTTCATTTTCCCTTTTGAATCATCCAAAAACCCTAGCAAACTTAGGAAAATCATAACTTTCAATAGGATAGGCTTCTGACCTTCTCCTTTGGGGCTTGACCTAATGTGGGATTAGGGTTTGTTTGAACTTGATTTCAAATTTTTGTCAGGTTGTATGCTTCTGTTTTATCCATTTGCATCTCATATGTCCAAAAAACCCTAATTTCTCATGTTCATTTGCATTCACCTTGCATATTCATCATCACATGAACTTGCCATGACATCTCAAGCATTCATATGTCATCTTAGGCATCTTAGGATACGTTAGAACATTGCTTGATCATTTCTTCATTCATTTTCCATGTCTTGCATTCATTTCATTTCATAAACATCCATGTGTTTCAAACTTCTAAGCATGTTTTCATAACATCTCATCTTTGTATGATCATTCATATGCACATTGTATGACATTGCATCATCTCATATGCCATCTGCATTGTATAAACACTTCTTACTTTGGTATTTGCATCTTATTTTATCACATTTCAACTCATTTCTTTATGCTTTATACCTTATGCATTCATGCTAACACTTTCAGGTACTTTTGGTAAGTTATTTGGGAGGTGGATTTGCCTTCACCTCTCACTTCTTTTTATCTCATTCATATGCATCTTATGTGTCCTTGAAGTGAATCTAATTCACTTATGTTCCATCTTTCTCACTTTCTTCCTTTAAGTCACTTATCTTCTTAGGAAGTAAGTAACTTATTCTCCTGTTTCCTCCTCCTTTCATATGCTTCTTCCATTGGTGGCTTCCTTGAAGATCTTTCTATAAGCCTCAAAAACCATAGGATATCCAAGCATGATAATGTTTAGGATTGTGTTTAGTCCCCTTTAGCCTTTTACCTTTGAGTCTCCTTGAATCTCTCTTCTCAACTCAATAATCAGAGACTAAACTCTTAAAGCTTTAGGACTTTGGAATTAGGGTTATGCCTGCATCCTTCTCTTAGGATGGAGTGTATAACTTTCATCCTAAGTGTTAAACCTTTAATTTGTTTAAACCTCTTAATCAAATCACATTAATAATCACCAAGACTTTATCTTGTAACTTGGGCCTTGCATTAGGGTTCTAATTCTTCCTTATGGTTAAGAAGGACTAACCCTAGTGTTTAATGGACAAGTCCCCCTCAAGTTGTCTTACAAACTTAAAATCCATTTCTTAATCTCACCCCTTAATTAAAATCCATTTAATAAAGGCTTATCATATAATGAATTTAGTCGCTAACCATGGATTAAGTTGAGGTATCTTCTTCAGCTTAAGTGTTCTCATCTATTATCCTTCTATTAGGATGGTGTATTGTGTTCACTAATCTGTGATTAGAGATTAAACTCATTACTTAACACTAAACAAAACCCAAAAACATCTAAATAATCACAAGTAGGTTAATGATCTTAATCCTACATCATCATGGTAATTAAGTTGAGATGATTATCTCATACTTAAGAAGGCTCATTATCCCTAATCATGGAGGATATAATGAGCTTACAAACCCTTGATTTAGGCTTAAGCTCATTAACTTATGCAAAACACCAAAAACAATAACAACACTAAAAACACAAAAAACAAACAATAATCGTCTCCTTCGGGATTCTTTTATCATCACACTCACTCACAAACGAGAACTTGCTTCTTCCATCTAATTCAAGACAGTTAGCACTCGAGCCAAACGAGTCATACACTTGAGCATAGGCAAGCAAGCAGTTCACAGTCAATTTATCTTTCAGTCTCTTTGAGTCGAACTACGGTGTTCTGACTTCCTCATTGCACGAGAGGATATGTAGGCATAACTTAACAGTTATCGAACAAAAGTTTATGTGTCTTCCCCCTCCTTCAGCTTCCTTTTCTAAGCCTCAGTCTTTGAGCATTCACCCTTTCTTTTGCACTGATACACTGTATTTTCTCCCTTAGCTTTTTACGCACAGATAACACATATACTTACCCCTTTTAAACACAATCTTGTAAGCGTGGATCCCGTCGAGTACGACGGACAATCTGGGTGCTAATACCTTCCCAGGTTGTAACCAACTCTCTTTCTCAGTTTCTCTGGTTCGCAGCCGTCTTATCCATCTTTTTCTTGGTTTATGTAGCATTGTAAACACCCCAAATTTGCCCTCACCCATTCACACCATGGCTTATGGTCATCTCATATGCATAAACACAATCATATCATCTCACATCTCATTTTTTATCCACTGCATAGCTTTCAAGGCATCTGCACCTAGGGTTTGTGATCTGAGCAATCCCAAAGCATTTTGAGCCATTCCAAAGGCAACCAATCAACTCAAAGGGGTCCATGTGTGTTCTTATATCATATTCCATCTCCTCAAAGTCAAAAATGCAGAGGAATCACAAGAGCTAGGGTTTGAGTGGATGCAGAGCCAGGTTTGACTGCACAGTTGACTGAAAATTAGGGTTTTGGTTTCAGAGGCCATAACTCCAAATTTTTTGGTCATTCTTGTTTCCATTGATCTCTATATGGTATAGGGAGTATACATATCAATTTTCATGAAGAAATTCCATGGGGAAGTCATCTGATCAAGAGTTGACTTTCTAGACAAGTCAGTGCAAAATCAGGGCATCTGAGGCCCCCAATGACCCAACCAATGGGTGATCTTCATCATTTTGAGTGTATATGATCTTTATTTGATCATGGAAGAAGGTGGAAGTTCATAGAAATCAAGAATTTAGGGTTTTTGCAAATGTTGACGTTTTGGGCATAGTTGACTTTTCAAGGATGCATCATTTTAGGTCATTTTTCAAGCCTTGATTCATGATCCAAAAATGCTTCAAATGAAAAAAACTTTGGTCATGAAAGTTGTAGATCTCATCTTTCCCTTTTCAAAAAGTACAAGAACATGATCAAACTCTTCTTGGATCAAAAGTTATAGCAATGCAAAGTTGGCAAAAATCATTAATTTCTAAGGCATGCTTCAAATGGAAATTTTGAAAAACCTTGAACCAATGCATCATGTGACCTCTAATTCATTTCAAACCATTACACAAACATTCTCTAAGTCCTAAAAATCATAATTGGATCAAGTTTGCCTATGGTTTGGTTCATGTAACAAGGCATTTTTCATGAAAATCCATAAAGTAACCAAGTTGCAAAACTCATGATCAAGCCTTCACCACTTGCTGCCTTGAATGCTGGACCAAGCTGACATTTCCCCCTCATCTTGCTGCGCATAGCCCATGCCTTGTACCAAGCTAGCACCTCACCATACTTTCTCTTACACAAGAGTTGACAAATTGCAAAAGTTGCCTCACCTATCCATAAAGCACATGTCAAATCAACTGACCAATGAGAGAGAGTCATGTGGACAATTTGCAAGCAAAACATAAGAAGAAACAAGGCTGAAACCAACTCATTCACCACATACACAAAAACCTTCCATTTTGCATAAGCTTTCGAATTCCTCTCCACAGCCACAAAACACTCAAACTTTTTTCTCCATTCAACTCACCATGTATCACTGAGTAGAAACCACCCAAAGCACAAGCCTGAAATAGCCAGATTACTCCATAGCCATTTCTCACTCCATTTTGCAGTTTCATTCGAAACTCTCATCCTAGCTCACAAACACACAAACAAACACCACAAACCTTCTCCATTCATCATCAGGACCTCAAACCTTCATTCACCATGACCTGAAAGTGCCAGAATCTCCATTGCTATTTTTGACTGAACTGAAGCAGGAGCTTTCGAAACTCATCATCAAGCCAACTTAAACTCCATTTGAGCATTCAAACATCTTCTGGGGACCAAGTGGAGCAGATTGCACAAAGAAAGGTGGCCAGAAAGTTCCTAAACTGAAAGCTTCGAATCTCAGGTAACCTGAAATTTATTTTTCCAGAAGTTGTTTTTCTTGTTACAAACTTGTTCTTCATGTCTTGCTGATCATCCTGGTACCATTGGTTTTGAAAATGGTTGTGATTTGAGCATTTAATTTGACTCTGAAACTGGTTTGACCTAAAAATGTTTGCTTTCGATTCATGTGATTGATGAAGAATAAATTTGTTTGGGGTTAGGGTTTTGATTCAGGAGATCATGGGGTCCATTTCTATGTGTTTAGTTTTCATTTTAGTTACGATTTGAGTGATTTGGAGGTTTCTCAGGTGAGATGCTGGCCGGAGAAGACGACCGGAGGTCCTCTCCGGCCACCTGAAAGTCATTAGGGCAAATCCCTGTAATTAATGAGCGTTTGAATGGTGAGCGTTGGATGGGTTGACTTGGTCCATTCCCGCGCGTGATCAAGGGCCCAGATCCGTTCATTAAGCCCTAATCAGCTTTATTTATTTAGTTAATTAAAATTAAGCCTGTTTGAATTGAGACCCTTGGATGAAGCGCGCAGTCAACCTTTTCAAACTCTGGATCAATCTCAGCCTTCCATTGTGCATACTTTCATATTTATTTGATTTTTATTTCATTTTATTTCATTAACTTGCACATTTAATTTAAAATAGCAAAAAATTCTTAAAAATTATGAAACTTTTTCCTGAGAGTTTTAATAATTTTTAAGACACAAAAACATTTTTTATTTTATTTTTATCATTAAAAAAGTATTTTTAAATATTTAAAAGATTATTTTTAATTGATTAATGAGAATTAATTAATTAAAAATACTTTTAGGTATTTAAAAATTACAAAAAAATTCATGAAATGTTCTAAGACATTTAGAAACATTGTCCAACCTTCAAACCAAATTTCTTTTTTGATCTTGATGCATTTTAAGAATTTTTCATTGAATTAAATCATTTTTTATGCATTATTTTGATCATGGATTCAAAAATTCATTTATGCCTATTGGTGAAGGTTGAGACATTGATTCTTTTTGCTTTGTCTTGTGTTTGGCATGTAGTTTCTAGGGTAAAAAGGCCATGAATTGTTCTTGCATTTTCAAATTGTTTGGCATTTGTTTTGTTAAGAACCCTAAAAAACCCTAATAATTTAGAAAATTCATATCTTGAGTTTGGTTGAGAGTTGAGAGCTCCCCTTTGGGCAGTGGTTCATCATAGGCCTAGGGTTTCTTTGGGTGCCATTTTCCATTTTTTATCATGAGGTTTGATTCTGTTTTTGGTTTGTGTTTGATGTTTGATCCATGAACCCTAATTTGGGCTCTCTCTTGCATCCTCCTTGCATTCCCTTGCATAACATGACTTGTCTTTGCATTTTGTGCATGCTTATGATTCATTTGACATCTTAAGACATATAGGAAGCATCTTTGATCATTGCATCTCATATTTGCCATGTCATTTGTCTTGTATGATTCATAACTTTTCATACTTGTTCATGCTCCTTAGCTTGCATCATTTGCATTCATGATCTTATATGAACATCCCCATTGTCTTGCCTCATGTTTGCAGCACCTCATAACATCATAATCATCATCAACATGCTTCTGGTCTTGCTTTGCATCATATCATTTCATCTCATCTTGCATTGCATTGCATTTCTTTCTAACATTTCAGGTGGTAAGTAAACTTGAGAAGTGGATTTGCCTTCACTTCTCATACCTTTTCTTTTCATCTCTCTTGCATTCATTGTTGCATTTTATATGTGTTTGAGATTGAGCTTGTTCATTCTTGTTCTTCCCACTTTCTTGCTTCAAGCTTATGTTGATGTGTTTGCTTGGTCGTATCAAGACATGCCAGGGTTGGATACCGACATTGTTGTGCACAAGCTGCCTTTGAGAGAAGAATGCCCACCAGTTAAACAGAAACTGCGCCGTACTCGTCCAGACATGGCTATGAAAATTAAGGAAGAGGTACAAAAGCAATGGGACGCCGGGTTCCTTGCTGTGACTAGCTATCCGCCGTGGGTTGCTAATATAGTACCTGTGCCTAAGAAAGATGGCAAAGTAAGAATGTGTGTGGACTACCGGGATCTGAACAGAGCCAGCCCGAAAGATGATTTCCCATTACCTCACATTGACGTATTGGTTGATAACACGGCTCAGTTCTCGGTATTCTCCTTCATGGATGGATTTTCAGGATATAACCAGATCAAGATGTCACCTGAAGACATGGAGAAGACAACATTCATTACACCCTGGGGCACGTTCTGTTACAAAGTGATGCCATTCGGACTGAAGAATGCTGGTGCCACATATCAACGGGCTATGGTGACATTATTCCACGATATGATCCACAAGGAAATAGAATGTTATGTGGATGATATGATCGCCAAGTCCCTTACAGAGGAAGATCACCTGGTGAATCTGCTGAAGTTGTTCAAGCGTCTGAGGAAGTACCAACTAAAGTTGAACCCCAACAAATGCACATTCGGGGTGCGATCCGGTAAGCTGCTGGGATTTATTGTGAGCGAGAAAGGGATTGAGGTTGACCCTGATAAAGTCAAGGCTATTCAAGAAATGCCTGCACCGAAGACTGAGAAAGAAGTTCGAGGGTTCTTAGGTCGATTGAACTACATTTCAAGGTTCATATCTCACCTTACAGCAACCTGTGAACCCTTGTTCAAGCTGTTAAGAAAAGAACAAACGGTCAGGTGGAACGAAGATTGCCAGAAGGCTTTTGACAAGATCAAGGAATATCTGCAAGAACCTCCAATCCTTATGCCGCCAGTTGAAGGAAGACCTCTGATTATGTACTTGACAGTATTAGAAGAGTCAATGGGGTGCGTGTTGGGCCAGCATGACGAGTCTGGTCGAAAAGAGTATGCAATATACTACCTAAGCAAAAAGTTTACCGACTGTGAACAACGTTATTCACTGCTCGAGAAAACTTGCTGTGCTTTAGCGTGGGCTGCTCGCCGACTGAGACAGTATATGTTGACCCACACTACCTTATTGATCTCAAAAATGGATCCAGTTAAGTACATTTTCGAGAAGCCAGCTCTTACCGGACGGGTTGCGAGATGGCAGATGATTCTCACAGAATACGACATCCAGTACACTTCCCAGAAAGCCATCAAAGGCAGTGTATTGTCTGAGTATCTTGCTGAGCAACCCATTGATGAGTACCAGCCAATGAGGTTTGACTTCCCTGATGAAGACATCATGTTCATTAAAGCAAAAGATCACGAAGAGCCTATTCACACTGAAGGGCCTGACCCGGAGGAAGAATGGACTATGATGTTTGATGGGGCTGTTAACATGAATGGCCGTGGTGTTGGTGCAGTGCTCATTACACCCAAAGGAGTTCACATGCCTTTCTCGGCAAAACTCACTTTCAACTGCACTAACAACGAAGCTGAATACGAAGCTTGCATTATGGGTCTTGAGGAAGCCATTGACCTCAGGATCAAGACATTGACTGTGTTCGGAGATTCAGCTTTGGTAGTCAATCAAACCAACGGGAAATGGTACACCCACCAAGATCATCTGATACCTTACAGGGATTATACAAGGAGGTTATTGACTTTCTTCACAACAGTCAAGCTTGAGTATATCCCTCGGGACGATAATCAATTTGCAGATGCTCTTGCTACCATTTCATCCATGATCAAAGTTCAAACGGCTAACTTTGTACCCCAGATTTCAGTGTCTAGACTTGATAGACCAGCATATGTATTTGCAGCGGATGTTGTAAAAGATGATAAGCCTTGGTTCCATGACATTAAGTGCTTCTTGGAGGATCAGACATACCCACCTGGGGCATCTTCCAATGATAAGAAGACTTTGAGAAGGCTTGCTGGTAGTTTCTTTCTGAACGCTGATGGGTCTTTGTACAAGAGGAATTTTGACATGGTACTCCTCAGATGTGTTGACAGGACGGAAGCAGATTTGCTGATGCATGAAGTGCACGAAGGATCTTTTGGTACCCATGCTGGAGGGCATGCCATGGCTAAGAAGTTGTTAAGATCAGGCTATTACTGGATCACGATGGATGCAGACTATTGTGCTTACGCCAGAAAATGCCATAAATGCCAGATCTACGCAGATAAGGTGCATGTGCCTCCCAATCCTTTGAACATCATGTCTTCACCATGGCCCTTTGCCATGTGGGGCATTGATATGATTGGTAAGATTGAGCCAACTGCTTCGAATGGCCACAGATTCATCCTGGTCGCCATTGACTATTTCACCAAGTGGGTTGAAGCAGCCTCATATGCAAATGTTACAAGACAAGTGGTAGCCAGATTTCTGAAGAGAGATATCATCTGTCGGTATGGAGTGCCCGAGCGGATCATTACTGATAATGGTTCCAATCTAAACAACAAAATGATGGCAGAGCTATGCCGGGACTTCAAGATCCAGCATCACAATTCTTCTCCTTACAGGCCAAAGATGAACGGCGCTGTTGAGGCAGCAAATAAGAATATCAAGAAGATTGTGCAGAAGATGGTAGTCACATACAAAGACTGGCACGAAATGCTACCATTCGCCTTGCATGGGTACCGCACATCAATCAGAACATCCACTGGGGCAACACCGTATCAGCTTGTGTATGGTATGGAAGCAGTCCTACCTGTTGAAGTTGAGTTACCCTCTCTACGAGTATTGATGGATGTTAAACTGAGTGAAGCAGAATGGGTTCGGTCCCGATTCGAGCAACTGAGTCTGATCGAAGAGAAAAGATTGGCTGCGATCTGTCACGGGCAGTTATATCAAAAGAGAATGAAGAAGGCCTTCGATCAGAAAGTCAGGCACCGAGAGTACCAAGTAGGAGATCTTGTGCTGAAAAGAATCCTCCCTCCTCATACAGACCACAGGGGCAAATGGACTCCAAATTATGAAGGACCATTTGTTGTAAAGAAAGTTTTCTCTGGTGGAGCACTGATGCTCAGCACCATGGATGGTGAAGATTTCCCATCCCCTATGAATTCAGATGCAGTTAAAAAATACTTCGCATAAAATGACCCGCTGGACATAAAAACAGAATGTAAGTCCAGGCAAAAATAGGGCATCCCGGCGAGTCAGAAACAGAATAAAAGACTCGGGCAAAAATAAGGGAAATAAATAAAAAATGTACACCCGCTGAGTTGAAAAGTCGCATTGGACAGCTCAGGCAAAAATGGGTATCCCGATGGATTGAAAACCCGAAAGGGCGATCCATGCAAAATAAGGGAATAAGCGAACAACTGCATTCTGAATTCGTCTGTATCACCCACGACTTGGTAAGCTCCAAAGGATCAAGCTTCAAACAGAATCAACTCTCTCCAGAAAGCAAGACGAGAAGAACGTCATTGTCATACGAGTCATAGCAGAAGAGGAAGCTCCTTGAAAGCCTCGTCAACACCGCCAGCACTTTATTTCTCAATTTGTAACAATCTCCTCATTCCAGGAGATATGTTTCTGTGACTGTATCTTGCCAATTCAGGGCACATGAATTAATAAAATCAGATTTTCAGTCATGTCTCGTTTTTACATTTATGTTTTGCAAAGAGTTGTCTGATATCTCTAAAAATATAATCGCATAAGTACAGATGCCTTTCTCTAAAAATAAAAACACATGCTTACAGGGAATGTGATTATTCTCGAAAGTACTTAACTCCTATGACGGAATCCAGTAAGGGATACCTCGGGACCTTTTGTGCGTTTCCTTATCTTTGCAGGACTGCAGGTATCCAGAGCGCAACCTGGGGCATGCAGGTTACGTCTCAGCAAACTGGCGAATCATTATCAACTCACATGGCACTGGGAGGTGCCCACTTCCCCAGCAAAGTTGCCAAATCAACATACAGCATCAGAGATGCTCTATCCCCAGCTGAGTTGCTTCTTGTTGCTATCCCCAGCTGAGTTGCCTCTCATAATTCCCCAGCCGAGTTGCCATTTCATCCTCAGTTGAATGCAGAAGTCAGGGGATCATATCCCCACAGAATCTTCAGCCTCTATCCAGAAGAGCAACGCATGAAGAGATCACAACAGAGTGAAGAAAGCTTCTACAAACCCCAGCTGGGTCCCGTATTACAAGGATATGTCAACCAGTGACCTATATCCCCAAGCAGATACATCATTAGATCTACCAATGATCTCATCCCCAGCTGGGATGTTCACTTCAAGCAGATCAACCAGGGATCTTCGCAGCAACGGGATCCGAGTCCCGGATCGGTGCCTCTTTGCATGATCATAGCATCCGCATCATATTCACCCCTCAGAGCGTGGCATTCCGTCTAATACGGAGCATTACGGCAAAAATCAAATACATAGCATAATCATAAGTCATGTTGTGAATTGAACGCTTGTGATTAGTAACCATTCATCAGAATACAGATTACTTTCCCCCAGAGTCCCCACCAGAGTCCCAGCAAAAACAGTTGCCTCATATTCACAAACACCACCATATACACCCTTTGGCACCCGTCCGTGTCATCACTTCCCCAAGCAGGTTGCCCGAACACTCTTTACAAACAAGACCCCCGTATTTCAGATACTTCCTGACACCCGTCCGTGTCAAATCACCAGCAAAAAGCCAAAGACATCCTCTTTGCACTCACATATACTTATATATACACTTTCTTGACACCCGTCCGTGTCATTTCCCCAGCGCAGTCGCTTACACCTTCATCACCCATATACTTGTTGATATCATACTTTTCTCTCTTGACACTCGTCCGTGTCACTCTCCCCAGCAGATAAACACTCATCTATACAATACAATACTCACTACTCATTGGTACACCTATACAGATACTCGTCCGTATCTTGTATACATCATCACTCATATCCCCACAGATTCGACAGTGGTCCTTGTTCTTTGTTAACCAGTTGGTACTCGTCCGTATCATCATCTCATAACATCGCGTCTAGTGTTTGTTTCTACATGATACTCGTCCGTATCATAGTCTTAGGGATGCTCGTCCGCATCTTTAATCCATACACCGTGTCAAACACTTGTGTCTTCTTGAATATAGATACTCGTCCGTGTCTATTATTCCCCAGAAGAATCCTTTCAGATGCAACACTCGTCCGTGTTCTTTGTTAACCAGTTGATACTCGTCCGTATCATCATCTCTGAACATGTGTCAGTTTGTTTCTACGTGATACTCGTCCGTATCATAGTCTTAAGGATGCTCGTCCGCATCTTTAATCTATACACAATACCAAACACTTATACCTTTCGTTTCTTTGATGTAAACGCTCGTCTGTGTTTACTATATCCCCAGTAAATCACCAACAAAGTTTCTTTTATCTAACACTCGTCCTGTGTTATGATACCTTTGAGAGCAGCCGTACCCTGCTGAGTGGTCGTCCTCCACTTCTTGATGGTCGTCCTCCATCATGCTCATCCGATGGCCGTCCCCATCGTTGATATTTTAGCAGCCGTCCCCTGCTAGGTGGTCGTCCTCCACCTCTTGATGATCGTCCTTCATCAACTTTATCCAATGGCCGTCCCCATTGTTGATTTTTTGGTTATCTGACATTCGTCCTATGTCATGATAAACCTTGAGAGCAGCCGTACCCTGCTGAGTGGTCGTCCTCCACTTCTTGATGGTCGTCCTCCATCATGCTCGTCCGATGGCCGTCCCCATCGTTGACCTTTTCTATCCGATGGCCGTCCCCATCGTTGATATTTTCGGCAGCCGTACCCTGCCAGGTGGTCGTCCTCCACCTTTGATGGCCGTCCCCATCATTTTTCTTTTATTCCCAGCAGAGCAGCCGTCCCCTGCTAGGTGATCGTCCTTCACCTTTGATGGCCGTACCCCATCATCTGTTTATTTCATTTATTCTTTAACCCGATGGCCGTCCCCGTCGTGGTCCCTTTTCCTTTTTAGCCCGATGGCCGTCCCCATCGTTGGTTACTTTACCTTTATGAACTTGATGGCCGTCCCCGTCATGTTTCATTAATCCTCAGAAATTTTACAGTTTTATCGTGATGGCCGTCCCCATCATGATTCGATTTTCCCCAGCTAGTCGGCCGTCCCCGTCGTAGCTTTACTTGTTTTTCCCCAGCTAGTCGGCCGTCCCCGTCTTAGCTTTACTTTTTATCCCCAGCATGTCGGCCGTCCCCGTCATCGCTTTATTTCCTGCACTTTACCAGCATGTCGGCCGTCCCCGTCATCGCTTTGCTTCACATACCACTTTACCCAGCAGTCTTCCTCTGCTCGACGGTCGTCCTCTGTCGCCTACACTTCACAATATACTTTATTTTGCTTTTACAATCTATATCCCTTTTCTTCTTCATTCTGTGAGTGCAAATTTTGGACTGTCTTTGGTATTCAACCACAAGTTACCTTGTTTGCCTGTTAAGCCGTCGCTTACATCCCGCACAGCTAACTCATGTTTGAATAGGGGCAGCTGTAAACACCCCAAATTTGCCCTCACCCATTCACACCATGGCTTATGAGCATCTCATATGCATAAACACAATCATATCATCTCACATCTCATTTTTTATCCACTGCATAGCTTTCAAGGCATCTGCACCTAGGGTTTGTGATCTGAGCAATCCCAAAGCATTTTGAGCCATTCCAAAGGCAACCAATCAACTCAAAGGGGTCCATGTGTGTTCTTATATCATATTCCATCTCCTCAAAGTCAAAAATGCAGAGGAATCACAAGAGCTAGGGTTTGAGTGGATGCAGAGCCAGGTTTGACTGCACAGTTGACTGAAAATTAGGGTTTTGGTTTCAGAGGCCATAACTCCAAATTTTTTGGTCATTCTTGTTTCCATTGATCTCTATATGGTATAGGGAGTATACATATCAATTTTCATGAAGAAATTCCATGGGGAAGTCATCTGATCAAGAGTTGACTTTCTAGACAAGTCAGTGCAAAATCAGGGCATCTGAGGCCCCCAATGACCCAACCAATGGGTGATCTTCATCATTTTGAGTGTATATGATCTTTATTTGATCATGGAAGAAGGTGGAAGTTCATAGAAATCAAGAATTTAGGGTTTTTGCAAATGTTGACTTTTTGGGCATAGTTGACTTTTCAAGGATGCATCATTTTAGGTCATTTTTCAAGCCTTGATTCATGATCCAAAAATGCTTCAAATGAAAAAAACTTTGGTCATGAAAGTTGTAGATCTCATCTTTCCCTTTTCAAAAAGTACAAGAACATGATCAAACTCTTCTTGGATCAAAAGTTATAGCAATGCAAAGTTGGCAAAAATCATTAATTTCTAAGGCATGCTTCAAATGGAAATTTTGCAAAACCTTGAACCAATGCATCATGTGACCTCTAATTCATTTCAAACCATTACACAAACATTCTCTAAGTCCTAAAAATCAGAATTGGATCAAGTTTGCCTATGGTTTGGTTCATGTAACAAGGAATTTTTCATGAAAATCCATAAAGTAACCAAGTTGCAAAACTCATGATCAAGCCTTCACCACTTGCTGCCTTGAATGCTGGACCAAGCTGACATTTCCCCCTCATCTTGCTGCGCATAGCCCATGCCTTGTACCAAGCTAGCACCTCACCATACTTTCTCTTACACAAGAGTTGACAAATTGCAAAAGTTGCCTCACCTATCCATAAAGCACATGTCAAATCAACTGACCAATGAGAGAGAGTCATGTGGACAATTTGCAAGCAAAACATAAGAAGAAACAAGGCTGAAACCAACTCATTCACCACATACACAAAAACCTTCCATTTTGCATAAGCTTTCGAATTCCTCTCCACAGCCACAAAACACTCAAACTTTTTTCTCCATTCAACTCACCATGTATCACTGAGTAGAAACCACCCAAAGCACAAGCCTGAAACAGCCAGATTACTCCATAGCCATTTCTCACTCCATTTTGCAGTTTCATTCGAAACTCTCATCCTAGCTCACAAACACACAAACAAACACCACAAACCTTCTCCATTCATCATCAGGACCTCAAACCTTCATTCACCATGACCTGAAAGTGCCAGAATCTCCATTGCCATTTTTGACTGAACTGAAGCAGGAGCTTTCGAAACTCATCATCAAGCCAACTTAAACTCCATTTGAGCATTCAAACATCTTCTGGGGACCAAGTGGAGCAGCTTGCACAAAGAAAGGTGGCCAGAAAGTTCCTAAACTGAAAGCTTCGAATCTCAGGTAACCTGAAATTTATTTTTCCAGAAGTTGTTTTTCTTGTTACAAACTTGTTCTTCATGTCTTGCTGATCATCCTGGTACCATTGGTTTTGAAAATGGTTGTGATTTGAGCATTTAATTTGACTCTGAAACTGGTTTGCCCTAAAAATGTTTGCTTTCGATTCATGTGATTGATGAAGAATAAATTTGTTTGGGGTTAGGGTTTTGATTCAGGAGATCATGGGGTCCATTTCTATGTGTTTAGTTTTCATTTTAGTTACGATTTGAGTGATTTGGAGGTTTCTCAGGTGAGATGCTGGCCGGAGAAGACGACCGGAGGTCCTCTCCGGCCACCTGAAAGTCATTAGGGCAAATCCCTGTAATTAATGAGCGTTTGAATGGTGAGCGTTGGATGGGTTGACTTGGTCCATTCCCGCGCGTGATCAAGGGCCCAGATCCGTTCATTAAGCCCTAATCAGCTTTATTTATTTAGTTAATTAAAATTAAGCCTGTTTGAATTGAGACCCTTGGATGAAGCGCGCAGTCAACCTTTTCAAACTCTGGATCAATCTCAGCCTTCCATTGTGCATACTTTCATATTTATTTGATTTTTATTTCATTTTATTTCATTAACTTGCACATTTAATTTAAAATAGCAAAAAATTCTTAAAAATTATGAAACTTTTTCCTGAGAGTTTTAATAATTTTTAAGACACAAAAACATTTTTTATTTTATTTTTATCATTAAAAAAGTATTTTTAAATATTTAAAAGATTATTTTTAATTGATTAATGAGAATTAATTAATTAAAAATACTTTTAGGTATTTAAAAATTACAAAAAAATTCATGAAATGTTCTAAGACATTTAGAAACATTGTCCAACCTTCAAACCAAATTTCTTTTTTGATCTTGATGCATTTTAAGAATTTTTCATTGAATTAAATCATTTTTTATGCATTATTTTGATCATGGATTCAAAAATTCATTTCTGCCTATTGGTGAAGGTTGAGACATTGATTCTTTTTGCTTTGTCTTGTGTTTGGCATGTAGTTTCTAGGGTAAAAAGGCCATGAATTGTTCTTGCATTTTCAAATTGTTTGGCATTTGTTTTGTTAAGAACCCTAAAAAACCCTAATAATTTAGAAAATTCATATCTTGAGTTTGGTTGAGAGTTGAGAGCTCCCCTTTGGGCAGTGGTTCATCATAGGCCTAGGGTTTCTTTGGGTGCCATTTTCCATTTTTTATCATGAGGTTTGCTTCTGTTTTTGGTTTGTGTTTGATGTTTGATCCATGAACCCTAATTTGGGCTCTCTCTTGCATCCTCCTTGCATTCCCTTGCATAACATGACTTGTCTTTGCATTTTGTGCATGCTTATGATTCATTTGACATCTTAAGACATATAGGAAGCATCTTTGATCATTGCATCTCATATTTGCCATGTCATTTGTCTTGTATGATTCATAACTTTTCATACTTGTTCATGCTCCTTAGCTTGCATCATTTGCATTCATGATCTTATATGAACATCCCCATTGTCTTGCCTCATGTTTGCAGCACCTCATAACATCATAATCATCATCAACATGCTTCTGGTCTTGCTTTGCATCATATCATTTCATCTCATCTTGCATTGCATTGCATTTCTTTCTAACATTTCAGGTGGTAAGTAAACTTGAGAAGTGGATTTGCCTTCACTTCTCATACCTTTTCTTTTCATCTCTCTTGCATTCATTGCTGCATTTTATATGTGTTTGAGATTGAGCTTGTTCATTCTTGTTCTTCCCACTTTCTTGCTTCAAGTGACTTGACTTCTTGAATGAAGCAAGTCACTTTGCTTCTCTTGATCCTGTTCATCTGCTTCCTGGTGGCTCCTTTGAAGATTGTTCTTGAAAACTGTCGCTCCCGACAAGTGACACCGGGTCATATGAAGGTACAGACGCGAACGGTCGGCGAAGGGAACAGTGAGAACACACAGCCGTGAACTCACTGGAGATGAATAGAGTCGCCAGCTAGGCATTTTTATCCCGGAGGAAAGGTAATGCTGCATAGACCTGGAAAGACACGGATAAGACGGTTTGCGAACCAGAGAGACTGAGAAAGGGGGTTGGTTACAACCTGGGAAGGTATTAGCACCCAGATTGTCCGCCGTACTCGACGGGATCCACGCTTGAAAGATTTGTGTTTTAAAGGGGTAGTGTCAGTGCAATCTGTGTATAAAATAGCTGGAAAAGATATACAGGTGTCAGTGTATGATGTATAAGTGATGTGAAGTATGAAAGTGTCAGTGTAAGGACAGGAGTAATATGCTCAAGATCATGAGGCTAAAGAATGAAGCTGGAAGAGGGGGAATATACAGAGACTTTTGTTCGATAACTGTTAAGTTATGCCTACGTATCCTCTCGTGCAATGAGGAAGTCAGAACACCGTAGTTCGACCCAAAGAGACTGAAAGATGAATTGACTTGTGAACTGCTTGCTTGTCTATGCTCAAGTGTATGATCTGTCTGGCACAGATGCAAACTGTCTTGCATTAGACGGAAGAAGCTAGTTCTCGTTTGTGAGTGAAGGTGATGAGAAAAGAATCCCGGAGGAGACGATTATTGTTTGTTTTTGCGTTTTCAGTCTTTTATTTCTTTCTGGAGTTTGTCATAAGATAATGAGCTTAAGCCTAAACCAATGGGTTAGTAAACTCATCACATCTTCCCTCTGATTAGGGGTAATGAGAATACCTTTAAGTGTGAAGTCAGATTCTCACACTTAATCACCTTTGATGCAGGATTAAGATCATTAACCTACTTGTGATTATTTAGATGTTTTTTGTGATTTTGTTTAGTGTTAAGTAATGAGGTTAAGCCATAATCAAGGATTAAACAGACTCATTACACCATCCTAAAAGAAGGATAATAGATGAGAATGTTTAAGCTGAGGAAGACTCCTCAACTTAATCCATGATTAGGGATTAAACCCATGACAAAACAAGCCTTTGATTAAGTAGATTTTATTTAATGATATGATGATGAAGTGTTTTTTATGGTTTGTAAGACAACTTGAGGGGGACTTGTCCATTAACACTAGGGTTAGTCCTTCTTAACCAGTTAAGGAAGAATTAGAACCCTAATGCAAGGCCCAAGTTACAAGTGTAATGTCTTGATGATTATTAGATGAATTGATTAAGAGATTTAAACACCTTAAGGGTTTAATACTTAGGATTAAAGTTATACACTCCATCCTAAGAGAAGGATGCAGGCATAAGCTTAATCACGAAGTCTTAAAGCCTTTAGGGTTTAGTCCCTGATTATGAGTTGAGAAGAGAAGACTCAAAGAGAGACACAAAGGTAAAACTATGGGGGAACTAATCAAAACCCTAATTCATTGTCATGCTTGGTTGGTCCTAAGGTTTGTGAGGTTTGCAAGAACAATCTTCAGAGGAGCCACCAGGAAGCAGATGAACAGGATCAAGAGAAGCAAAGTGACTTGCTTCATTCAAGAAGTCAAGTCACTTGAAGAAAGAAAGTGGGAAGGAGAAGAATGAGCAAGCTCAAACTCAAACGCAAATAAGAATGCAGCAATGGATGCAAGAGAGATGAAAAGAAAAGTTATGAGAAGTGAAGGCAAATCCACTTCTCAAGTTTACTTACCACCTGCAATGTTAGAAAGAAATGCAATGCAATGCAAGATGAGATGGAATGACATGATGCTAAGCAAAACCAGAAGCATGCACATGATGTTAATGATGTTATGAGGTGCTGCAAACATGAGGCAAGACAATGGAGATGTTCATACAAGATTATGAATGCAAATGATGCAAGCTAAGGAGCATGAACAAACATGCAAAGTTATGAATCATACAAGACAAATGACATGGCAAATATGTAATGCAATGATCAAAGATGCTTTATACATGTCTTAAGATGTCAAATGAATCATAAGCATGCACAAAATGAAAAGACAAGTCATGTTATGCAAGAGAATGCAAGAAGGATGCAAATGGAAGCCCAAATTAGGGTTCATGGATCAAACATCAAACACAAACCAAAAACAGAAGCAAAACCCCAAAGTAAAAATGGAAAATGGCACCCAAAGAAACCCTAGGCCTATGATGAACCACTGGCCAAAGGGGAGCTCTCAACTCTCAACCAAACTCAAGTTATGATTTTTACAAGTTATTAGGGTTTTTTAGGGTTCTTAACAAAACAAATGCCAAACAATTTGAAAATGCAAGAACAATTCATGGCCTTTTTACCCTAGAAACTACATGCTAAACACAAAACAATGCAAGAAGAATCAATGTCTCAACCTTCACCAATTGACAGAAATGAATTTTTGAACTTATGATCAAAATAAAGCACAAAATATGATTTAATTCAATGAAAAATTCTTAAAATGCATCAAGATCAAAAAAGAAATTTGGTTTGAAGGTTGGACAATGTTTCTAAATGTCTTAGAACATTTCATGAATTTTTTGGTGATTTTTAAATACCTAAAAGTATTTTTAATAAATTAATTTTCATTAATCAATTAAAAATAATCTTTTAAATATTTAAAAATACTTTTTAAAATGATAAAAATAAAATAAAAATGTTTTTGTGTCATAAAAATTAATGAAACTCAGGATAGAAAATTTCATAATTTTTAAACAAATTTTGCTATTTTAAATAAATTGTGCAAAATAAAAGAAAAGAAATGAAATAAAAATTGAGATAAATGGAAGTAATCAAAAGGAGAGGCTGAGATTGATTCTGGGCTTCACAAGGTTTGACTGGGCGCGCATCTGGACGGCCCAGGTTCAAACTTCCCTAATTTTAATTAATTAAATATTAATCCACAATTATTAACTAATGACATGATCCAGACCACACAAACGCGCGCGGGAAGCCTGATCCAAGGGTCCACGTTTAAAACTTGCCCTAACCCTAATTTAATGACTAATGACTTTCAGGTGGCCGGAAGTGACCTCCGGTCATCTTCTCCGGCCACACTCTCCCCTGAGAATTTCAATCTCACTCCCTAGGTATCTAAAACACAATCTTTCTGCCCAGAATTCATCCCCAAGCATCATACAACATGAATCAACAAACAAAATGCATTTATTTTTCGTATTCAGGCTGAATCGAATCAAAAGGGATTTAGGTCAAAAAATTTCAGAGACATCATACATGCTCAAAACTCAATGATTTTCGAAACCAAACATACCATCATGATCAGTGGAACATAGAGAACCAATTAAGAACTTAAAAAACAACTCCTGGGAAAAAAGTTCATGAAGCTCACCTGAACTGGAGCTCTGATCTCTGGCACTTTCTGGCTAGTTTCTTGGCTCAAACAAGTCACAATGATCCACCTTTGAAGCTTTGGATGCTTAGCTGGAGTTTAAACAACCTCCTGAGTGAGTTTGCAGCAGCTCTGACCAAGGGAGGATGAAAATCGTATTTGAGTTATGGAGGGTTTCAGGCCAAAGTAGTGGGTGGTTTCTGGTCAGTGAAGCAAGGTGAGTTGATGTGTGGAATTTGTTTGAGTGTTTATGGCTTGTAGAAGCAGATTCGAAGGCTTTTGCTTTATGGAGTGAAAATGGTGAAATGGAGTTAGGGCTTGTTTCAGGCCTGGTTCTTTGTTGCTTTGTGCTTAATGAGGCATGGTGATTTGATCTGTGGACTTGGCTTTTGTGTTTGTAGGCTGAGGAAACAAATTCGAATGAAGATGCAAAAAATGGAGTGTTTTGGTGTATGTGATGAATATGTATGTTTCAGCCTTGCTTTTTTTATGTTTTGGCCAGCATTTGGATAGTATAAACAATTGCAAGTGGCTGGGGGATGTGACATGTCCTGCTGTGATTGGGATGTTTACTTTTGCAAAATGTCAACTTGGTTGTAAGAGAGGCATGGGCTTGGTTCTAGGCAAGTACAAGGGCTAGGGCTGGCGCAGCATGGTGAGTGTGTGAGGCTGGCTTGATTCAAGGACCAATGCAGCAAGTTGGTGAAGCATGATCATGAATTTTGCAACTTGGTTACTTTGTGGATTTTCATGAAAAATGCCTTGTTACATGAACTAAACAACATGTGATCTTGGTTCAAACTTGACTTTTAGGACTTAGAGAATGCTTATGTGCTGGTTTGATACCAATTAGAGGTTGCAATTTGACTTGGTGCATGATTTTGCAAGTTTCCCATTTGGTGCATGTCTTGAAATTTAGTGATTTTTGCCAACTTTGATGCACCATAACTTTTGATCCAAAATGAATTAGGTCATGTTCTTGTACTTTTTGAAAAGGGAAAGATGAGATCTACAACTTTCATGACCAAAGTTTTTCCATTTGAACCATTTTTGGATCATGAATCAAGGCTTGAAAAATGACATAAAATGATGCATTCTTGAAAAGTCAACTATGCCCAAAAAGTCAACATTTGCAAAAACCCTAAATTCTTGATTTTTATGAACTTCCACCTTCTTCCATGATCAAATAAAGACCATACACACTCAAAATGATGAAGATCACCCATTGGTTGGGTCATTGGGGGCCTCAGATGCCCTGATTTTACACTGGCTTGTCTGAAAAGTCAACCTTTGATCAGATGACTTCCCCATGGAATTTCTTCATGAAAATTGATATGCATACTCCCTATACCACATAGAGACCAATGGAAACAAGAATGACCAAAAAAATTTGGGGTTATGGCCTCTGAAACCAAAACCCTAATTTTCAGTCAACTGTGTAGTTCAAGCTGGCCCTGCATCCACTCAAACCCTAGCTCTTGTGATTCCTCTGCATTTTTGACTTTGAGGAGATGAAATATGATATAAGAACACACATGGACCCCTTTGAGTTGATTGGTGACCTTTGGAATGGCTCAAGATGCTCTGAGGTTGCTCAGATCACAAACCCTAGGTGCAGATGCCTTAGAAACTATCCAGTGAATCAAAAAATGAGATGTGAAATGATATGATTGTGCTTATGCATATGAGATGACCATAAGCCATGGTGTGAATGGGTGAGGGCAAATTTGGGGTGTTTACAGCTGCCCCTGTTCAAACATGAGTTAGCTGTGCAGGTTGTAAGCGACGGCTTAACAGGCCAAACAAGATAACTTGTGGTTGAATATCAAAGACAGTCCAAAATTTGTACTCACAGAATGAAGAAGAAAAGGGATATAGATTGTAAAGTATATTGCAAAGTATGGGCGACGGAGGACGACCGTCGAGCAGAGGACGACTGCTGGGTAAAGTGGTATGTGAAACAAAGCGATGACGGGGACGGCCGACATGCTGGTAAAGTGCATAAAGCAATGACGGGGACGGCCGACATGCTGGGGATAAAAAGTAAAGCTAAGACGGGGACGGCCGACTAGCTGGGGAAGATAAAATATCATGATGGGGACGGCCATCAAGATAAAGCTGCAAAATTCTGAGGATTAATGAAACATGACGGGGACGGCCATCAAGTTCATAAAGGTAAAGTAACCAACGATGGGGACGGCCATCGGGCTAAAAAGGAAAAGGGACCACGACGGGGACGGCCATCGGGTTAAAGAATGAATGAAATAAACAGATGATGGGGTACGGCCATCAAAGGTGAAGGACGATCACCTAGCAGGGGACGGCTGCTCTGTGGGGAAAGAAAAATGATGGGGACGGCCATCAAAGGTGGAGGACGACCACCTGGCAGGGTACGGCTGCCGAAAATATCAACGATGGGGACGGCCATCGGATAGCAAAGGTCAACGATGGGGACGGCCATCGGACGAGCAAGATGGAGGACGACCATCAAGAAGTGGAGGACGACCACTCAACAGGGGACGGCTGCTCTCAGGGTTTATCGTAACACAGGACGAGTGCCAGATAACCAAAATCAACAATGGGGACGGCCATTGGATAAAGTCGATGAAGGACGATCATCAAAAGGTGGAGGACGACCACCTAGCAGGGGACGGCTGCTAAAAACAACGATGGGGACGGCCATCGGATGAGCATGATGGAGGACGACCATCAAGAAGTGGAGGACGACCACTCAGCAGGGTACGGCTGCTCTCAAAGGCATCATAACACAGGACGAGTGTTAGATAAAAAGAAAATTTGTTGGCGATCTACTGGGGATAATGTAAACACGGACGAGCGTTTACATCCAAGAAACAAAAGGTATAAGTGTTTGGTATTGTGTATAGATTAAAGATGCGGACGAGCATCCTTAAGACTATGATACGGACGAGTATCATGTAGAAACAAACTGACACATGTTCAGAGATGATGATACGGACGAGTATCAACTGGTTAACAAAGAACATGGACGAGTGTTGCATCTGAAAGGACTCTTCTGGGGAATAATAGACACGGACGAGTATCTATATTCAAGAAGACAAAAGTGTTTGACACGGTGTATGGATTAAAGATGCGGACGAGCATCCTTAGGACTATGATACGGACGAGTATCATGTAGAAACAAACACTAGACACAATGTTCTGAGATGATGGTACGGACGAGTACCAACTGGTTAACAAAGAACATGGACTACTGTCGGATCTGTGGGGATATGAGCGATGATGTATACAAGATACGGACGAGTATCTGTATAAGCGTACCATGAGTAGTGAGTATTGTATTGATAGATGAGTGTTCTAACTGCTGGGGAGAGTGACACGGACGAGTGTCAAAAGAGAAAAGTATGATATTAACAAGTGTATGGGTGATGAAGGTGTATGCGACTGCGCTGGGGATATGACACGGACGGGTGTCAAAAAAAGTATATACAAGTATATGTGAGTGCAAAAAGGATGTCTTTGGCTTTCTGCTGGGAGTTATGACACGGATGGGTGCCAGAATGTATCTGTAATGAGGGTGATTTGTTGTAAGAGTGTTCAGGCGACTTTACTGGGGAAAGATGGCACGGACGGGTGCCAAAAGGTGTATACGCTGGTGTTTGTGATTTGTGAGGCAACTGCTTTTGCTGGGACCCTGGTGGGGACTCTTGGGGGAAGTAATCTGTATTCTGATGGATGGTTATTAGTCACAAGCGTTCAATTCACAACATGACTTATGATTATGCTATGCATTTGATTTTTGCCGTAATGCTCCGTATTAGACGGAATGCTACGCTCTGGGGGGTGAATATGATGCAAATGTCATGATTATGCAAAAGGGCACGGATCCGGGATTCGGATCCCGTTGTTGCGAAGATCTCTGGTTGATCTGCTTGAAGTGAACATCCCAGCTGGGGATGAGATCACTGGTAGATCTAATGAGGTATCTGCTCGGGGATATATGTCACTGGTTGACATATCCTTGTAATACGGGACCCAGCTGGGGTTTGCAGAAGCTTTCTGTACTCTGTTGTGATCTCCATGCACTACTCTTCTGGATAGAGGCTGAAGCTCTGTGGGGAGATGATTCCCTGATTTCTGCATTCTGCTGAGGAAGAATAGCAACTCGGCTGGGAAATTGAGAGGCAACTCAGCTGGGGATATAGCATCCTGAGTGTTAAACCTGTTTGTTGACTTGGCAACTTTGCTGGGGGAAGCAATGGGGAGCAACTCAGCTGGGGATAGAGCATTTCGGATGCTGAGATTGAATGTATGCTGATTTGGCAGCTCCGCTGAGGAAATGGGCACTTGCTAGTGCCATGTGGAAGATAGACCGAGTTGATAATGATTCGCCTACTTGCTGAGACGTAACCTGCATGCCCCTGGTTGCGTTCTGGATACCTGCAATCCTGCAAAGATAATGGAACGTACAAAAGGTCCCGAGGTATCCCTTACCGGGTTCCGTCATAGGAGTTAAGTACTTTCGAGAGTAATCATATTCCCTGTAAGCATGTGTTTTTATTTTTAGAGAAAGGCATCTGTACTTATGCAATTGTATTTTTAGAGATATCAGACAACTCTTGGCAAAACATAGATGTAAAAACGTAACATGACTGAAAAATCTGATTTTATTAATTCATGTGCCCTGAATTGGCAAAGATACAGTCAAAGAAACAAATCTCCTGAAATGAGGAGATTGTTACAAATTGAGAAATAAAGTGCTGGCGGTGTTGACGACGCTTTCAAGGAGCTTCCTCTTCTGCTATGACTCGTACGACAATGACGTTCTTCCCGTCTTGCTTTCTGGAGAGATTTGATTCTGATTGAAGCTTGATCCTTTGGAAGCTTACCAAGTTGTAGGTGATACAGACGAACTCAGAATGCAGTTGTTCGCTTATTCCCTTATTTTGCATGGATCGCCCTTTCGGGTTTTCAATCCATCGGGATACCCATTTTTGCCTGAGTTGTCCAATGCGGCTTTTCAACTCAGCGGGTGTACATTTTTTGTTTATTTTCCCTTACTTTTGCCCGAGTCTTTTATTCTGTTTTTGACTCGCCGGGATGCCCTATTTTTGCCTGGACTTACATTCTGTTTTTTATGTCCAGCGGGTCATTTTATGCGAAGTATTTTTTAACTGCATCTGAATTCACAGGGGACGGGAAGTCTTCACCATCCATGGTGCTGAGCATCAGTGCTCCACCAGAGAAAACTTTCTTTACAACGAATGGTCCTTCATAATTTGGAGTCCATTTGCCCCTGTGGTCTGTATGAGGAGGGAGGATTCTTTTCAGCACAAGATCTCCCACTTGGTACTCTCGGTGCCTGACTTTCTGATCGAAGGCTTTCTTCATTCTCTTTTGATATAACTGCCCATGGCAGATTGCAGCCAATCTTTTCTCTTCGATCAGACTCAGTTGTTCGTATCGGGACCGAACCCATTCTGCTTCACTCAGTTTAACATCCATCAATACCCGTAGAGAGGGCAATTCAACTTCAACAGGTAGGACCGCTTCCATACCATACACAAGTTGATACGGTGTTGCCCCAGTGGATGTTCTGATTGATGTGCGGTACCCATGCAAGGCAAATGGTAGCATTTCATGCCAGTCTTTGTAGGTGACTACCATCTTCTGCACAATCTTCTTGATATTCTTATTTGCCGCCTCAACAGCACCATTCATCTTTGGCCTGTAAGGAGAAGAATTGTGATGTTGGATCTTGAAGTCCCGGCACAGCTCTGCCATCATTTTGTTGTTTAAATTGGAACCATTATCAGTAATGATTCGCTCGGGCACTCCGTACCGACAGATAATATCTCTTTTCAGAAATCTGGCTACTACTTGCCTAGTAACATTTGCATATGAGGCTGCTTCAACCCACTTGGTGAAATAGTCGATGGCGACCAGGATGAATCTGTGGCCGTTTGAAGCAGTTGGCTCAATCTTGCCAATCATATCAATGCCCCACATAGCAAAGGGCCATGGTGAAGACATTATGTTCAAAGGATTGGGAGGCACATGCACCTTGTCTGCGTAAATCTGGCATTTATGACATTTCCTGGCATAGGCACAACAGTCTGCATCCATCGTGATCCAGTAATAGCCCGATCTTAACAACTTCTTAGCCATGGCATGTCCTCCGGCATGGGTACCAAAAGATCCTTCGTGCACTTCATGCATCAGCAAATCTGCTTCCGTCTTGTCAACACACCTGAGGAGTATCATGTCAAAGTTCCTCTTGTATAAAGACCCATCAGCATTCAGGAAGAAACTACCAGCAAGTCTTCTCAAAGTCTTCTTATCATTGGAAGATGCCCCAGGTGGGTATGTTTGATCCTCCAAGAAGCACTTAATGTCATGGAACCAAGGCTTATCATCTTTAACAACATCTGCTGCAAATACATATGCTGGTCTGTCAAGTCTAGATACTGAAATCTGAGGTACAAAGTTAGCAGCTTGAACTTTGATCATGGACGAAATGGTAGCGAGAGCATCTGCAAACTGATTCTCGTCTCGAGGGATATACTCAAGCTTGACTGTTGTGAAGAAAGTCAGTAACCTTCTCGTATAATCCCTGTAAGGTATCAGATGATCTTGGTGGGTGTACCATTTCCCGTTGGTTTGATTGACTACCAAAGCTGAATCTCCGAATACGGTCAATGTTTTGATCCTGAGGTCAATGGCTTCCTCAAGACCCATAATGCAAGCTTCGTATTCAGCTTCGTTGTTAGTGCAGTTGAAAGTGAGTTTTGCCGAGAAAGGCATGTGAACTCCTTTGGGTGTAATGAGTACTGCACCAACACCACGACCATTCATGTTAACAGCCCCATCAAACATCATAGTCCATTCTTCCTCCGGGTCGGGCCCTTCAGTGTGAATTGGCTCTTCATGATCTTTTGCTTTAATGAACATGATGTCTTCATCAGGGAAGTCAAACCTCATAGGCTGGTAGTCATCAATGGGTTGCTCAGCAAGATATTCAGATAGTACACTGCCTTTGATGGCTTTCTGAGATGTGTACTGTATGTCGTATTCTGTGAGAATCATCTGCCATCTTGCAACCCGTCCGGTAAGAGCTGGCTTCTCGAAAATGTACTTAACCGGATCCATTTTTGAGATTAATAAGGTAGTGTGGGTCAACATATACTGTCTCAGTCGGCGAGCAGCCCACGCTAAAGCACAGCAAGTTTTCTCGAGCAGTGAATAACGCTGTTCACAGTCGGTAAACTTTTTGCTTAGGTAGTATATTGCATACTCTTTTCGACCAGACTCGTCATGCTGGCCCAGCACACACCCCATTGACTCTTCTAATACTGTTAAGTACATAATCAGAGGTCTTCCTTCAACTGGCGGCATGAGGATTGGAGGTTCTTGCAAATATTCCTTGATCTTGTCAAAAGCCCTCTGGCAATCTTCGTTCCACCTGACCGTTTGTTCCTTTCTTAACAGCTTGAACAAGGGTTCACAGGTTGCCGTGAGGTGAGATATGAACCTTGAAATGTAGTTCAATCGACCTAAGAACCCTCGAACTTCTTTCTCTGTTTTCGGTGCAGGCATTTCTTGAATAGCCTTGACTTTATCAGGGTCAACTTCAATCCCCTTCTCGCTTACAATAAAGCCCAGCAGCTTACCGGATCGCACCCCGAATGTGCATTTGTTGGGGTTCAACTTTAGTTGGTATTTCCTCAGACGCTTGAATAACTTGAGCAGATTCACCAGGTGATCTTCCTCTGTAAGGGACTTGGCGATCATATCATCCACATAACATTCTATTTCCTTGTGGATCATATCGTGGAATAATGTCCCCATAGCCCGTTGATATGTGGCACCAGCATTCTTCAGTCCGAATGGCATCACTTTGTAACAGAACGTGCCCCAAGGTGTGATGAATGTTGTCTTCTCCATGTCTCCAGGTGACATCTTGATCTGATTATATCCTGAAAATCCATCCATGAAGGAGAATACCGAGAACTGAGCCGTGTTATCCACCAACACGTCAATGTGAGGTAATGGGAAGTCATCTTTCGGGCTGGCTCTGTTCAGGTCCCGGTAGTTGTCGCTCCCGACAAATGACAATGGATCAAATGAAGGTACAGACGCGAACGGTCGGCGAGGGGAACAGTGAGAACACACAGCCGTGAACTCACTGGAGAATGAATAGAGTCGCCAGCTAGGCATTTTTATCCCGGAGGAAAGGCAATGCTGCATAGGCCTAGGAAAAGATGGATAAGACGGTTTGCGAACCAGAGAGACTGAGAAAGGGGGTTGGTTACAACCTGGGAAGGTATTAGCACTCAGATTGTCCGCCGTACTCGACGGGATCCACGCTTAAAAGATTTGTGTTTTAAAGGGGTAGTGTCAGTGCAATCTGTGTGTAAAGAGCTGGAAAGCAGTATGTACAGGTGTCAGTGTAAAGCGTATGAGTGATGTGAAGTATGAAAGTGTCAGTGTGAGAACAGAAATGAAATGAATTGCTCATGATAATGAGGCTAAGAGAAAGAAGCTGGAAGAGGGGGAATGTACAGAGACTTTTGTTCGATAACTGTTAAGTTATGCCTACGTATCCTCTCGTGCAATGAGGAAGTCAGAACACCGTAGTTCGACCCAAAGAGACTGAAAGGAGAATTGACTGATGAACTGCTTGCTTGCCTATGCTCAAGTGTATGACCTGTCTGGCTCAGGTGCTAACTGTCTTGCATTAGACGGAAGAAGCGAGTTCTCGTTCGTGAGTGAAGATGATGAGAAAAGAATCCCGGAGGAGACGATTATTGTTTGTTTTTGTGTTTTCAGTCTTTTATTTCTTTTTGGAGTTTGTCATAAGATAATGAGCTTAAACCTAAATCAATGGATTTGGTAAACTCATCACATCTTCCCTCTGATTAGGGGTAATGAGAATGCCTTAAGTGTGAAGTCAGATTCTCACACTTAATCACCTTTGGTGTAAGATTAAGATCATTAACCTACTTGTGATTATTTAGATGTTTTTGGTGTTTTTGTTTAGTGTTGAGTAATGAGGTTAAGCCATAATCAGGGATTTAACAGACTCATTACACCATCCTAAAAGAAGGATAATAGATGAGAGAGTTTAAGCTGAGGAAAGCTCCTCAACTTAATCCATGATTAGGGATTAAACCCATGACAAAACAAGCCTTTGATTAAGTGGATTTTATTTGATGGTTTTGATGATGAAGTGTTTTTTATGATTTGTAAGACAACTTGAGGGGGACTTGTCCATTAACACTAGGGTTAGTCCTTCTTAACCACTTAAGGAAGAATTAGAACCCTAATGCAAGGCCCAAGTTACAAGTGTAATGTCTGGATGATTATTAGATGGATTAATTAAGAGATTTCAACACCTTAAGGGTCCAAGACTTAGGATTAAAGTTATACACTCCATCCTAAAAGAAGGATGCAGGCATGATCTTAATCACAAAGTCTTAAAGCCTTGAGGGTTTAGTCCCTGATTATGAGATGAGAAGAGATGACTCAAGGAGAGACACAAAGGTAAAAGCTATGGGAAAGACTAATCAAAACCCTAATTCATCATCATGCTTGGTTGGTCCTAATGTTTGTGAGGTTTTCAAGAACAATCTTCAGATGAACCACCAGGAAGCAGATGAACAAGATCAAGAGAAGCAAAGTGACTTGCTTCATTCAAGAAGTCAAGTCACTTGAAGAAAGAAAGTGGGAGAAGGAAGAATGAGCAAGCTCAAACTCAAACACAAGTAAGAATGCAGCAAGGTATGCAAAAGAAGATGAGAAGAAAAGTTATAAGAAGTGAAGGCAAATTCACTTCTCAAGATTACTTACCACCTGAAATGTTAGAAACAAATGCAATGCAATGCTAGATGAAATGAAATGACATGATGCAAAGCAAAACCAGAAGCATGGTGATGATGATTATGATGTTATGAAGTGCTGCAAACATGAGGCAAGGCAAAGGGATGCTCATACAAGATCATGAATGCAGATGATGCAAGTTAAGAAGCATGAATAAGCATGGAATGTTATGAATCATACAAGACAAATGGCATGGCAAATGTGTAATGTAATGATCAATGATGCTTCATACATGTCTTAAGATGTTAAATGAATCATAAGAATGCACAAAATGCAATGACAAGTCATGTTATGCAAGGAAATGCAAAGGGGATGCAAGAAAAAGCCCAAATTAGGGTTTACAAAGCAAACATCAAACACAAACCAAAAACAGAAGCAAACCTTAACATAAAAAATGGAAAATGGTACCCAAGGAAACCCTAGACCTATAATGAACCACTGCCCAAAGGGGAGCTCTCAACTCTCAACCAAACTCAAGTTATGAATTTTACAAGTTATTAGGGTTTTTTAGGGTTTGTAACAAAAGAAATACCAATCAAATAGAAAATGCAAGATCAAATCTTGGCCTTTTTATCCTTGAAAGCTCATGTCAAATGGAAAATAATGCAAAAAGAATCAATGTCTCAACCTTTACCAAAAGGCAGAAATGAATTTTCAAACTTGTGATCAAAATAATGCATAAAATGTGATTTAATTCAATGAAAAATTCTTAAAATGCATCAAGATCAAAAAAAGAAATTTGGTTTGAAAGTTGGACAATGTTTCTAAATGTCTTAGAACATTTCATGAATTTTTTTGTAATTTTTAAATACCTAAAAGTATTTTTAATTAATTAATTCTCATTAATCAATTAAAAATAATCTTTTAAATATTTAAAAATACTTTTTTAATGATAAAAAATAAAATAAAAATATTTTTGTGTCATAAAAATTAATAAAACCTTAAAGAAAAAGTTTCATAATTTTTATGATTTTTTAACTATTTTAAATAAATTGTACAAATTAAATGGAATAAAAAATCAATAAAAATCAAATGAAAATAAAAGTAAACAGAACGCATGGCCAGGATTTGATCTGAGGGAGAGGGGGTTGACTTGGCGCGCCATCTGATGGCCCAGGTTTAAACTTCCTAAATTCAGTTAATTAACCTAATTAAACCTAATTAAATTAACTAAGTGGAAATTAGGATTAATGAAGCAATCTGGTCCCTTGGTCCATGCGCGGGAAGGGCAATCCAATGGCCTAGGTTTAAAAACACTAATGACTGGACTAAACCCTAATTAGGGCAAGTTAACCTCAGACGGCCGGAACAGTGGTTCCGGTCGTCTTCTCCGGCGTACCACAAACCCTAGAAAACGTTTCAGGCCACCATTCAACAAATTTCCTGCCCAGAAACAACCCCCCATCCTAACTAAACCCTAATCCAAGATCAAAAGGCATTTATCTAACATGAACAAGGAGAATCGAAGACAAGAGCATTCACGGGCCAAGTTTCAGAGATGCATAAAATGCCCATTTGTTCACCATTTTTGATTCTAATCATACCACAGTGATCCCCAGAGCATGTATTTTTGATTTGTAACAAAAAAAAACAAGTTTTAAAAGGTTTGAAGTTTGAGACTACCTGAGATGACAAGCCCTGTTTCTGAGCTTCCAGAACCTTTTCTTGATGCAAGCTAGCTCTAATGGATCCCCTGGTGTCAATGGCGAGCTTGGAATGAACTTTGGCAAGCTATTTTGAGTGGTTCACTTCTGGTGTAGCAGAAAATGCACTTTGCATACAGGCTGTTTCAACTCAAAGTAAGGGGTGGTTTTGGCTCCTTATGGCATGCTTGACTTGTTGGTGAAGGAAAATGGAGTGTTTGATGGATGGATGGTGTGATTCGAAGAGAACTGGTTCTGATGATGGTGAATGGTGGAGCTCAGGCCAAGCTTGTTTCAGGCCTGAGTTTTGGTGGTTTGGGGGCTTTGAGGTGTGGTGAGTTGAGTGGTGATCAAAGTTTGTGTGTTTTGTGGCTGTACCAAGAGTTTCGACAGAACTTGCAAGTTGGGAGATTTTTGTATATGTGATGAGTTAGTTTGTTTCAGCCTTTGTCTCCTAGTGATATGGCCAGCAAAATGAATGAATAAACTAATGCAAGTGGCTGTGAGATGTGACTTGTACTTTATGGATTGGTAGATCAACTTTTGCTCAAAAACCACTTTTGTGTAAGATAGGGCATGGCATGATACTAGGCAAGTACAAGTTGGGTGCTGGTGCAGCAAAAGGTGAGGGAGAGGCTAGCCCAAAGTCAACAGCCAAAGTCATAAGTTGGTGAAGTAGTCATGAGTGAAAATGCAAGTGGGCTAGCTTTATGGTTTTCCATGGAAATGCCTTGTTACATGAACCAAACCATGAGCAAACTTGGTCCATTTCTGATTTTTGTGACTTAGAGAACATTCACATGCTGGTTTGACATGAATTTGAGGCAGCAATCATGCATTGATTCAAGACTTAGCAAAATTTCCACTTGGTGCATAACTTGAAAAACAATGATTTTTGGCAACTTTGCATGGCCATAACTTTTGATCCATGAAGAGTTAGATCATGTTCTTGTACTTTTTGAAAAGGGAAAGATAAGATCTACAACTTTCATGACCAAGGTTTTTCCATTTGAAGCCTTTTTGGATCATAAATCAAAGCTTGAAAATTGACCTAAAAGGAAGCATTCTTGAAAAGTCAACAAAACCCAAAAAGTCAACTTTTGCAAAAACCCTAAATTCTTGATTCTTATGAACTTCAAACTTCTTCCATGATCAAATAAAGATCATATACACTCAAAATGATGAAGATCACCCATTGGTTGGGTCATTGGGGGCCTCAGATGCCCTGATTTTACACTGACTTGTCTGAAAAGTCAACTCTTGATCAGATGACTTCCCCATGGAATTTCTTCATGAAAATTGATATGTATACTCCCTATACCATATAGAGATCAATGGAAACAAGAATGACCAAAAATTTTGGTGTTATGGCCTCTGAAACCAAAACCCTAATTTTCAGTCAACTGTGCAGTTCATCCTGGCTCTGCATCCACTCAAACCCTAATCCTTGTGATTCCTCTGCATTTTTGACTTTGTGAGGATGTGATATGACATAAGAACACACATGGACCCCTTTGAGTTGATTGGTGGCCTTTGGAATGGCTCAAGATGCCCTGAGGTTGCTCAGATCACAAACCCTAGGTGCAGATGCCTTAGAAACTATCCAGTGATTCAAAAATGAGATGTGAGATGATATGATTGTGTATATGCATATGAGATGATCACAAGTCATGATGTGAATGGGTGAGGGCAAATTTGGGGTGTTTACAGCTGCCCCTATTCAAACATGAGTTAGCTGTGCAGGATGTAAGCGACGGCTTAACAGGCCAAACAAGATAACTTGTGGTTGAATACCTAAGACAGTCCAAAATTTGCACTCACAAAATGAAGAAGAAAAGGGATATAGATTGTAAAAGCAAATAGAGTATATTGTAAAGTGTGGGCGACGGAGGACGACCGTCGAGCAGGGTACGACTGCTGGGTAAATAGCAATGACGGGGACGGCCGACATGCTGGGAGAAGTGTGTAAAATAAAGCGATGACGGGGATGGCCGACATGCTGGGGATAAAAGGTAAAGCTAAGACGGGGACGGCCGGCTAGCTGGGAAAATAAGATCATGATGGGGACGGCCATCAAGATAAAGCAAGATTTTCTCCAGGAATTAATGAAACATGACGGGGACGGCCATCAAGTTCACAAAGGTAAAGTAACCAACGATGGGGACGGCCATCGGGCTAAAAAGGAAAAGGGACCACGACGGGGACGGCCATCGGGTTAAAGAGAAAAGGGACCACGACGGGGACGGCCATCGGGTTAAAGAATAAATGAAATAAACAGATGATGGGGTACGGCCATCAAAGGTGAAGGACGATCACCTAGCAGGGGACGGCTGCTCTGTTGGGCATAAAAGAAATATGATGGGGACGGCCATCAAAGGTGGAGGACGACCACCTGGCAGGGTACGGCTGCCGAAAAGTATCACGACGCAGGACGAATGCCGGATAGAAAAGGTCAACGATGGGGACGGCCATCGGACGAGCATGATGGAGGACGACCATCAAGAAGTGGAGGACGACCACTCAGCAGGGTACGGCTGCTCTCAAAGTTCATCATAACACAGGACGAGTGTTAGATAACTAAAATCAACAATGGGGACGGCCATTGGATAAAGTGATGAAGGACGATCATCCAAGGGTGGAGGACGACCACCTAGCAGGGGACGGCTGCTAAAAATCAACGATGGGGACGGCCATCGGATGAGCATGACGGAGGACGACCATCAAGAAGTGGAGGACGACCACTTAGCAGGGTACGGCTGCTCTCAAGGTTATCATAACATAGGACGAGTGTTAGATAAAAAGAAAATTTGATTGTGATCTACTGGGGATATAGTAAACACAGGCGAGCGTTTACATCCAAGAAACAAGAGGTATAAGTGTTTGGTATTGTGTATAGATTAAAGATGCGGACGAGCATCCTTAAGACTATGATACGGACGAGTATCATGTAGAAACAAACTGACACATGTTCAGAGACGATGATACGGACGAGTATCAACTGGTTAACAAAGAACACGGATGAGTGTTGCATCTGAAGGGATTCTTCTGGGGAATAATAGACACAGACGAGTATCTATATTCAAGAAGACACAAGTGTTTGACACGGTGTATGGATTAAAGATGCGGACGAGCATCCTTAAGACTATGATACGGACGGGTATCATGTAGAAACAAACATTAGACGCAATGTTCTGAGATGATGGTACGGACGAGTACCAACTGGTTAACAAAGAACAAGGACTACTGTCGAATCTGTGGGGATATAAATGATGTATACAAAATACGGACGAGTATTTGCATAAGTGTACCAATGAGTAGTGGATGTGTATAGATGAGCATTATCTGCTGGGGAGAGTGACACGGACGAGTGTCAAGAAAGAAAAGTATAACATTAACAAGTATATGGGTGATGAAAGTGTAAGTGAACTTGCTGGGGATGTGACACGGACGGGTGTCAAGAAAGTGTATACAGGCATAGGCGACCATGCTAGGGATATGACACGGACGGGTGTCAAGGATGAGTATATATGAGTATATGTGAGTGCAAAGAGGGTGTCTTTGGCTTTCTGCTGGTGATTTGACACGAACGGGTGTCAGGAAATATCTGCAATACTGGTGATCTTGTTTGTAAAGTATATTCAGGCAACCTGCTGGGGAAAGATGACACGGACGGGTGTCAAAAGGGGTTATGCACTGGTGTTTGTGATTTGAAAGGCAGCTGCTTTTGCTGGGACTCTGATGGGGATATTTCTGTATATATTCTGTACGCTGACAGGTTGTCAATACTTACAAGTGTTCGATTCACATCATGACTTATGATTATGCTATGCATTTGATTTTTGCCGTAATGCTCCGTATTAGACGGAATGCTACGCTCTGAGGGTATAATATGATGCGAATGCTATGATTATGCAAAGAGGCACAAATCCGGGATTCGGATCCCGTTGCTGCAAAGATCTATGGTTGATCTGCTTGAAGTGGACATCCCAGCTGGGGATGAGATCATTGGTAGATCTAATGATGTATCTGTTTGGGGATATAAGCCACTGATTGACATATCCTTATAATACGGGACCCAGCTGGGGTTTGTAGAAGCGTTCCTCCCCTCTATTGTGATTCCTTTGTGCGTTGCTCTTCTGAATAGAGGCTTGAAGCTCTGCGGGGAGATGATTTCCTGATTCTGCATCCTGCTGAGGAGGGATAGTTGGTATTTTAGCCGGGGAAATGCTATTGGTATATCAGCTGGGGAGAGCAATGGGAAGCAACTCAGCTGGGGATAGAGCATTTCGGATGCTGATATCTTTTGTTGATTTGCCAGCTTGCTGAGATATACCTTGCATGCCCCAAGTTGCGTTCTGGATACCTGCAATCCTGCAAAGATAAGGAAACGCACAAATGGTCCCGAGGTATCCTTTACTGGATTCCGTCATAGGAGATAAGTACTTTCGAGAGTAAGTATATTCCCCGTAAGCATGTGCTTTATTTTTGGAGAAAGGCATCTGTACTTATGCAATTGTGTTTTTAGAGATATCAGACAATTCTTTGCAAAACATAAAAATGTAAAAAACGAGACATGACTGAAAATCTGATTTTATTAATTCATGTGCCCTGAATTGGCAAGATACAGTCAAAGAGACATATCTCCTGAAATGAGGAGAATGTTACAAATTGAGAAACAAAGTGCTGGCAGTGTTGATGACGCTTTGAGGAGCTTCCTCTCCCGCTATGACTCGTATGACAATGATGTTCTTCTCGTCTTGCTTTCTGGAGAAAGTTGATTCTGATCGAAGCTTGATCCTTCCGAAGCTTAACAAGTTGCTGCCAATACAGACGAATTCAGAATGCAGTTGTTCGCTTATTCCCTTATTTTGCATGGATCGCCCTTTCGGGTTTTCAATCCATCGGGATACCCATTTTTGCCTGAGTTGTCCAATGCGGCTTTTCAACTCAGCGGGTGTACATTTTTGTTTATTTCCCTTATTTTTGCCCGAGTCTTTTATTCTGTTTTTGACTCGCCGGGATGCCCTATTTTTGCCTGGACTTACATTCTGTTTTTATGTCCAGCGGGTCATTTTATGCGAAGTATTTTTTAACTGCATCTGAATTCACAGGGGACGGGAAATCTTCGCCATCCATGGTGCTGAGCATCAGTGCCCCACCAGAGAAGACTTTCTTCACCACGAATGGTCCTTCATAATTTGGAGTCCATTTACCCCTGTGGTCTGTATGAGGAGGGAGGATTCTTTTCAGCACAAGATCTCCCACTTGGTACTCTCGATGCCTGACTTTCTGATCGAAGGCCCTCTTCATTCTCTTCTGATATAACTGCCCATGGCAGATTGCAGCCAATCTTTTCTCTTCGATCAGACTTAGTTGCTCGTATCGGGCCCTCACCCATTCTGCTTCACTCAGTTTGACATCCATCAATACCCGTAGCGAGGGTAATTCAACTTCAACTGGTAGGACTGCTTCCATACCATACACAAGCTGATACGGTGTTGCCCCAGTGGATGTCCTGATTGATGTGCGATATCCATGCAAGGCAAATGGTAGCATTTCATGCCAATCTTTATAGGTAACCACCATCTTCTGCACAATCTTCTTGATATTCTTGTTAGCTGCCTCAACAGCGCCATTCATCTTTGGCCTGTAAGGAGAAGAATTGTGATGTTGGATCTTGAAGTCCCGGCATAACTCTGCCATCATTTTGTTGTTTAGATTTGAACCATTATCAGTAATGATTCGCTCGGGAACTCCATACCGGCAGATGATGTCTCTTTTTAGGAATCGGGCTACCACTTGCCTTGTAACATTTGCATATGAGGCTGCTTCAACCCACTTTGTAAAATAGTCGATGGCGACCAGGATGAATCTGTGGCCGTTCGAAGCAGTTGGCTCAATCTTGCCGATCATGTCAATGCCCCACATGGCAAAAGGCCATGGTGAAGACATGATGTTCAAAGGGTTGGGAGGCACGTGCACTTTATCTGCGTAGATCTGGCATTTGTGGCATTTTCTGGCATAGGCACAACAGTCTGCATCCATTGTGATCCAATAATAGCCTGATCTTAACAACTTCTTAGCCATTGCATGTCCTCCAGCATGGGTACCAAAAGAGCCTTCATGCACTTCATGCATCAGTAGATCTGCTTCCGTTTTGTCAACACACCTGAGGAGTACCATGTCAAAGTTCCTCTTGTATAAAGATCCATCAGTATTCAGGAAGAAACTTCCAGCAAGCCTTCTCAAAGTCTTCTTATCATTGGAAGATGCCCCAGACGGGTATGTTTGATCCTCCAAGAAGCACTTGATGTCGTGGAACCAAGGCTTATCATCTTTGACAACATCTGCTGCAAATACATATGCTGGTCTATCAAGTCTCGATACTGAAATCTGAGGCACAGAGTTAGCTGCTTGAACTTTGATCATGGACGAAATGGTAGCCAAGGCATCTGCAAACTGATTCTCGTCCCGAGGGATATACTCAAGCTTGACTGTTGTGAAGAAAGTCAGTAACCTTCTTGTATAATCCCTGTAAGGTATCAGATGGTCTTGGTGGGTGTACCATTTTCCGTTGGTTTGATTGATTACCAAAGCTGAATCTCCGAATACGGTCAATGTTTTGATCCTGAGGTCAATGGCTTCCTCAAGACCCATAATACAAGCTTCGTATTCAGCTTCGTTGTTAGTGCAGTTGAAAGTGAGTTTTGCCGAGAAAGGCATGTGAACTCCTTTTGGTGTAATGAGTACTGCACCAACACCACGGCCATTCATGTTGACAGCCCCGTCAAACATCATAGTCCATTCTTCTTCTGGATCAGGCCCTTCAGTGTGAATGGGCTCTTCATGATCTTTCGCTTTAATGAACATGATGTCTTCATCAGGGAAGTCAAATCTCATAGGCTGGTAGTCATCAATAGGTTGCTCAGCGAGATATTCAGATAGTACACTGCCCTTGATGGCTTTCTGAGATGTGTACTGTATGTCGTATTCTGTGAGAATCATTTGCCATCTTGCAACCCGTCCGGTAAGAGCTGGCTTCTCGAAAATGTACTTAACTGGATCCATTTTTGAGATTAGTAAAGTAGTGTGGGTCAACATATACTGTCTCAGTCGGCGAGCAGCCCACGCTAAAGCACAGCAAGTTTTCTCGAGCAGTGAATAACGTTGTTCACAGTCGGTAAACTTTTTGCTTAGGTAGTATATTGCATACTCTTTTCGACCAGACTCGTCATGCTGGCCCAGCACACACCCCATTGACTCTTCTAACACTGTCAAGTACATAATCAGAGGTCTTCCTTCAACTGGCGGCATGAGGATTGGAGGTTCTTGTAGATACTCCTTGATCTTGTCAAAAGCCTTCTGGCAATCTTCGTTCCACCTGACCGTTTGTTCCTTTCTTAACAGCTTGAACAAAGGTTCACAGGTTGCTGTAAGGTGAGATATGAACCTTGAAATGTAGTTCAATCGACCTAAGAACCCTCGAACTTCTTTCTCAGTTTTCGGTGCAGGCATTTCTTGAATGGCTTTGACTTTATCAGGGTCAACTTCAATCCCTTTCTCGCTTACAATAAAGCCCAACAGCTTACCGGATCGCACCCCGAATGTGCACTTGTTGGGGTTCAGCTTTAGTTGGTACTTCCTCAGACGCTTGAACAACTTCAGTAGATTCACCAGGTGATCTTCCTCTGTAAGGGATTTGGCGATCATATCATCCACATAACACTCGATTTCCTTATGGATCATATCGTGGAATAATGTCACCATAGCCCGTTGATATGTGGCACCAGCATTCTTCAGTCCAAATGGCATCACTTTATAACAGAATGTGCCCCAAGGTGTAATGAATGTTGTCTTCTCCATGTCTTCAGGTGACATCTTGATCTGATTATATCCTGAAAATCCGTCCATAAAGGAGAATATCGAGAACTGAGCCGTGTTATCCACCAATACATCAATGTGAGGTAATGGGAAATCATCTTTCGGGCTGGCTCTGTTCAGATCCCGGTAATCAACACACATTCTTACTTTGCCATCTTTCTTAGGCACAGGTACTATGTTAGCAACCCACGGCGGATAGCTAGTCACAGCAAGGAACCCGGCGTCCCATTGCTTTTGTACCTCTTCCTTGATTTTCATAGCCATGTCTGGGCGAGTACGGCGCAATTTCTGTTTGACCGGTGGGCATTCTTCTCTCAAAGGCAGCTTGTGCACAACTATATCGGTATCCAACCCCGGCATGTCTTGGTAGGACCAAGCAAACACATCGACATACTCTTGAAGCAGATCTATCAGTTGCTTCTTCACTGAGTCTTGCAGGCAGGCCCCGATCTTGACTTCTTTCACATTTTCCTCTGTACCAAGATTAATCACTTCAACCTCCTCCTGATGAGGGGTAATAACCTTTTCCTCTTGTCTTAACAACCTGGCTAGCTCTTCAGGAAGCTCGTATTCTTCTTCAACCCCTTCGTCAGCTTGATTGATCGGATTGTCAAAGTCATACGATGTCATAGCCGTGCTGTTGTCGGTGCGGTCAGGATGGCACTCTCTGCAAGGGTTTAATTGGTTCATTTTAGTGATCTGATTTTAGTTTTATTTAGAAAGGCGAAATGAAGTTGTCATTTTGAAAAACACTGCCATTTATTTTTGTACAAAAAGAAAAATGGAAAAACAGTGAGCATAAAAGAAAAAGACTCGTTTGCAAAAAGATTGTCTGATATTTCATTAATTTAATCTTGTTTGCACAAAAGTACAGATGGCCCTGATTACAAAATGAGTCTTGTCATCTTGGGCAAGATGCAAGACTTTGATGCATGCTTATAAAAATACAGGAAATAATAATTACTCTGCTCGAGTAACACTTATAATTCCCTGGGAAGACCAGTTCGAGACACTGCTCCCCGGGATCTTCGGACGAATCCAATTCTCCAGGTTGCGCTCCTCTTCCAGCTCGTCTTCCAGACAGTTGATAGCATCGGGGGTAAGCATTCCCCCACTGACAAAACCAGGCTCTCCAGCAGCCTTCTCTTGACGCTGAGTTGGTCTGTAACCCAACCCAAACTTGTCCTTCTTTTCCTCCACAGCTAAGACCTTGCCCCAACCTAGGGCAGTTCCTTCCTCAACAACCTTCCGGGCTTGTTGGTATGACGACATGGAGATCCCCGAAATGGCAGATGCTTCATTCACATTCAAGGCTTCAAAACCTTGGCTCATTGTTTCAACGATCTCACCATCCATTTCAATATATTTGTAAGTGGCCAGATGGCTCACAAATATGTCCTCCTCTCCGCAGATTGTGACGACTTGGCCTTCCCACTCGTATTTTAACTTTTGGTGAAGGGTAGACGTTATAGCGCCGGCGGCGTGAATCCAGGGTCTACCCAACAAACAGCTGTAGGCGGGCTGAATGTCCATCACATAAAAGATAGTTTTAAAGGTCTGCGGGCCAATTGTCACAGGCAGCTCAACTTCTCCCAGAACCGATCTCTTCGAGCCATCAAAAGCTCTAACCACCAGGTTGCTGGGTCTCAATGCCAGTCCATCATATTCAAGCTTCACCAAAGCCTTCTTTGGTAGGACATTCAGGGAAGATCCTGTGTCCACCAGCACATGTGAAAGGACAGCTCCTTTGCATTCCATGGTTATGTGCAAGGCTTTGTTGTGATTGCGGCCATCCACTGTCAGGTCAGAATTGGTAAACCCTAGCCCATTGCTAGTAGTAACGTTTCCAACAACGGTTTCCAATTGGTTGACAGTAATCTCCTCGGGCACGTAAGCTGCGTGCAGTACTTTCAGTAGTGCATTCCGATGGGCTTCGGAGCACATGAGCAGTGAGAGGATGGAGATTTTGGATGGTGTTTGATGAAGCTGATCCACAACTTTATAATCGCTCTTTTTGATGATCCGCATAAACTCATCAACTTCCTGATCAAATGAAGTCTTCAGGGCTTCTTTGGCAGCTGGATCTTCCTGCACTGGGCCTTTTCCTTTTGCCTTGGCAGCAGCTTCTGCCTCGACAGTAGGTCTTTGTACTTGTGAAGCAAAGAGACGTCCGCTTCGGGTGAAGCCTCCGCCTCCGCCCACATTATCAATTTGTGGTGCAGGTGCTGATGTTTCCAGAGTGATTCTTTTCCCTTCACAGTACACGTCAGAGCCATAGTGCCAAGGGATGGCCCTATTGCTTTCATATGGTACAGGTCCAGGTACCGTGACGGTAACTGGACTGATTGATGCTGCTGAAGGGACTGCAATTGTTTGTGGATCATAAAAGATAGTTACTGGTGCTCTAGTAGGAGCAGCACTCTCTGAATGGTAAGCGGAGTTATTTTCTGGATCGTAGAAGATGGTAACAGTAGAGACATCTTCATGATGGTTTGCTGGTGTTGTAGGAGGTTCTGTTGGAAGGACTGTCGTTGTTGTTGATGGAGAGTCGAAATGGAATGAAGCTGATGTTGTAGCAGAAGAAACTGTTGAAAACTGATCATTTGGTAGGACAGATGAAGTACTTGCTGCTGTTGCTGATGAATTGTCGGGAACAAGAGTTGCTGCAGTTGTAGTAGGGTCTGGGACCGTTGTTGATGAAGCTGCCGGATGTGCCGGAAATGATGTTGTGATTTGTAAGAGGCCACTCTTAATAAGGTTGTCAATGCCATTCCTCAAGTCTTCACACCCATTCCATGAGATATTGCAGTAGGGGCACCCCAATTCACATCCCGGAAATATATCATTTTCACGGAGCTGAGCCTTGATTTCCACCAATGGTGTCCTGATCTGATCCACACTAGTTATCAAATAAGACTGTTGGTCTTCTTCAATAGCATTAATTCGGGGACCACCATGGTGTGGCATTGGGTTTTTATTGACATTGGGCGGAGGCGCAAAGTTCAGAGCCTTGGAGTCTACCAAGTCTTGTACCTTCATATGCAGAGCCCTGCATTTTTCTGTACTGTGACCAGGTGCGTTGGAATGAAAAGCACACCTAGCGTTGGAGTCATAGTTTCTTGGTAGACTGTTTGGATCCGGAGGTGCCAACGTTCTTAGCTCAACTAGGTTGAGTTTCAGAAGTTGTGGCAATAAGGCAGTATATGGCATTGGAATCGGGTCTATCACCCTGTTAGCTTGAGAGGGCCTCTGTTGGAATGGCCTCTGTTGATTGTTGTTGTTGGAGTTGTTGTTGTAGTTGTTTCTTGGAGGATATTGATTTTGCTGGTACTGGGGTTGTTGTTGGAAATTTTGTTGAGGAGGTTGATAAACGGGCTGAGGATGAGCTGGAGCAGGGATTGTGACTGCTGCTATTGTTCTTGGAACATACTGGGGCCTGCCCCTGTTGGTGTGAATGGCATTGGTCTCGCCAGATCTTCTCGGGCCTGCAAAAGGCTTTCTTGTACCACTGGACGAGCTTGCACCATTATCAGATATCTTACCCATTTTCAACAGGCTTTCGATTCTCTCCCCAGCTATGACAACATCGGCGAAGCTGGTGGAAGAGAAAGCAGCCAACCTGTCAATATACGTTCCCTGGAGAGTGTTCATAAACATGTCTGCCATTTCTCTCTCAGACATTGGTGGTTGAACGGCAGCAGCCAATTGCCTCCATCTTTGGGCGTATTCTCGGAAACTTTCCCTTGACGACTGCGACATTCCCATTAGGAGAGTCCTATTAGGTGCCATGTCTAAGTTATACTGATACTGACGGATGAAGGCCTCTGCCAGGTCCTTCCAGCATCTTACAGTTGCCCTTGTCAAGTGGGAATACCATTCCCTTGATGCTCCAGTCAAGCTATCTTCGAAGTAAAACATCCAAAGTTTCTCATCCATTGTGTAGGCCTTCAGCCTTCCCAGAAACGATTGCAGATGAGTCCGGGGGCATGAAGTCCCATTATACTTTTCGAAACATGGAGGCTTGAACTTGTGGGGGATCCTGACCCCGTCTACCAGCCCCATGTCCATGACGTCAAAGCCCAGAGAATTTTGAGACTCCAGTGATCTCAACTTTTCAGCTATCTCATCCAAACGCCTATCATAGGCCTCTTCTCCAGCACCCATCACTGTAAATTGGTCCTCCTGAGGATCTTCTTGAAGCACTCTGGCTGCTGTAGCTGTTCCCTGAACGTTTGCAGGAATATTAATCTCAGGGTGTAGGTGCGGGCCAAAAACAGGAGGGTTAATATGGGGTTGCACCCTTTCATTATTACTTGTGCCAGCAGTTCCCACATGAGGCTCCTCTTGATTCTGTCTTTCAACCATGGCCCTCAGCCTCTCCTGGCTCTGAGCCATGTTGTTCATGACCTCCATGAACTGCGTCATTTGGGTCCTCATCTCCAATCTTTCATTGGCCAGTTGATTTCTAACATCAGCAAGATCTTGTTGAACTTGATCCATCTGGATGCCCGGAAGGTTGTTCCTAGTTGGGTACCTGTGTGGCCTGTTGAGAGGAAACACCCGGCGACGAGCAATACTGCCTGAGATTCACAACAGAGGTTAGTATCAATAAAACAAAACCTACAAAACAAACAAAAAGGTTAGTATGCAATGCAGTTGTGCTTATTTGTTCTCAAGGTATCCGGTTTGGTCTTCAGTTTTGACCCTTCCAGACCCTTGAAGATGATGCTGTTGAAGTTGCTTTTGAGATGAACCCAGATGGAAACAAACACAAATATATTACAAAGGTGAAATAATACAAATTGTTCTTGTTTTACAACACAAGCCCTCAAAGGGTCAAAATACATTACAAAAGAAAATCAAAAGTACATGGAATAGAAACAACAAGCAAATGCTCAAACTCCAAGGCCAAACTCATCCTCGCGAACTTCCTTAAGAAGCGCTTCGGTCACAGGATCAGCCGGGCGCTCCGTGAGACCTCTGATGAGAAGATTTCTTGTTGCAACAGCTGCAGTCAACTTCTTGTTCTGACTTTGGTCCTTAGATCTCTTCACTCCAGCTCTGATTTCTAGCTCTGAAATTTCCTTCTGGGCTGCTGCCAGGGCTTTTTCCATCTGCTCCATTTTGTCCTGAACTCTCTTGTCTTCTAGAGTGCGGGCTTCAGTGATCCGGACCCATCTGGCCTGACTCTCTTTCAAGTACAAGTCTGTTCTTGCTCTCTGGAACTGGGCTTCTTTACAAGCGTTCTTCAGAATCTGCTCACCAGCTTTAGACTTGTTGATGTACTCTCCAGACTTTTCAATTTTAGTTAAGTGCTCAACTCTCAGCTTCTCCAATCTTTCAATCTCCCTCACACCTTCACTCCTCTCCCGGAGGGTCTTCTGCAAGGCTTGGGATAACTTCTCATTTCTTTCCTTCAGACTTTCAAACTCTTCCAGACCAACAGTGGCAGGGGGTGGTACTGATGATGACTCAGGCAAGTCCTCTATGGTGAAAGGCAATCCAGAGAATTGGGATCTAGCATAAGACCACTCATGATATTGGGCTGATGCCACGTTATTGCACTTTCCCAAAATGGTGACTCCTTTGGTTTGAACATGATCCCAAGCCCAGGCAGCCTGCCTAACAACAGCCAAGTTAACCTGGTTCTCACAGTAGAGGGTTTCAACCAAATCTTGCTCCCTAGGAGCATGGACCAATGCATAGCCCAATTGCCTCTTAAACAGCAGAGGGTTGTAGTTGATACTTCCCTTAACTCCTACCAAAGGCACATTGGGAAAGTGCCCACAGCTTGTGATAATATCTCTGCCCTTGGTGCTCTGAGTGCACCATCTGATATCTGCTGAAGTGAGAGTAGTGAGCCTCTTAGCCCAGTTGCTTTGCTGGTGAGGGTTCAGGAATGCATCTGTCCTGGGTAGATGCCTGAGAAGCCAAGTATGGAATAGTGGAGCACAGCACCTCACTAACTTCCCTCTTTGCTTCTCATTCCTCTGGTGCACTGAGTAATAGAGGTCACCCAGCAATGTTGGCACTGGGTTCTTCAGGATGAACAAATGGATTGCATTCTTGCTGATGAATCTGGGCTCATCTGCAAACAACACAATTCCATATACACTTAAGGCCAACAGTGCACAAACAGCTTTCCAATCCCCCAGGGAGGCCTTCAGACTAGCTTGAGTAATCAGGAAGTCCAGATGAAAACCAGGGACCTTAGCCTTAGAGGTCATATGTTGCTCAACCAAAACAGGCTCCAGGTGCAAAGCTTTGGCTATCTCTCCATTGCTGGGAAAGACCAATTCAGGATTGAAAGGGATCTCTCTCTTAATAGGCAGGCCAGTCAAATATGAGTATTCTTCCAATAGAGGCCCCAGCTGAAAGTCCCTGAAAGTGAAGCACCTCAATGGGGGGTCATAGAACTGGATGCAGGTATGGATGAGGCTCCTCTGAGATGGGTCCAGATCTATGACCAAGTCAAGTATATCCCCATAGCTTTCTCTGAACAAAGATATGTAATCCGGAGTGATCAGGGTCTGAATCCTCCTGATATCTGACAAGTCTGGTTGAAAGAAATGATACGTGATGTTGCTTTTCTTTGGAGCCATGATGCTGAAGACTGGGTAGAATAAGTGCTGATGAAGAGGTTGAGAAGTGGGCCACTGGCTGGCTAGTGCAAGTATCTGAAGAACTGAAGCAAATGCTGGTGGAGACAGGTCAAAACTGCAGATGGGGTCAAAACCAAAACCTGATGAAAAAATGGATACCCTGAAAAACAAATAAGCACATGTTAATATGATGCAATGAGTATGTATGCAGATGGAATGCAAGGGTTTGTGACTGAGCTGGATCTGATTAACTGCCTTGGTATAGATCCATGTGTGTTCAAGAATTCCAGATGGAGGTCTAAAAAATCCAGTAACCAAGGTGGGGGACTCAAATAAAGAGCCACAAGTCCAGGGTTTTAGAATCACAAGAACTATCCAACATGGAGCATTCTTAACAAAGTCAAAGTAACAGGGTATTCTGAGGTCAAGGTACCTGCAAACCTGTAAACAGCCCAATCCCCTCACAGGTAATGATCTAGAACAAGGATCCTCAGACTTGGATCAGTTATGAGAAGTGTAAACACTTCTAACCCGGAGGTACAGTGTTTACAATAACCATAACAATTCCTCCTCTAATTCACCTCAGTTTCTGAAGGTCAAAACTAAAAGGTCATCCAGACTTAGCAGGCTTCCCAGATCCCCCTAGCATTGCAGGAAATCCGCAACACAGAGTTCTCAAGAAGAAACCCATATCTGAACCGTGTTCCATATTCCCGCACCAGACCGAAATGGAATGGGAAAGAATATGGTTCACTCTATCCTAGGTGTCACTCAGGTCCCAGGTGTAGGGCCTTAACTCTCAATGAACCCCATCCACCAAAACAGAGAAACCAGATCCAGCCAGCAACAGTATGACAAAATGATATATATACAAATGCAATAAAGAAAACAATAAATAAAGCTGTACAGAAAACAATACATAAAGTAAATATACAAACACAAATAGCACAAAGCACCCCAATAAACACAAATCAATCAAGCGCTAGGAGGAACCCACAAAAAGAACCAGAAGCCCTGGTTGCAATATAAGGGTCCCCAGCAGAGTCGCCAAGCTGTCGCTCCCGACAAATGACAATGGATCAAATGAAGGTACATACGCGAACGGTCGGCGAGGGGAACAGTGAGAACACACAGCCGTGAACTCACTGGAGAATGAATAGAGTCGCCAGCTAGGCATTTTTATCCCGGAGGAAAGGCAATGCTGCATAGGCCTAGGAAAAGATGGATAAGACGGTTTGCGAACCAGAGAGACTGAGAAAGGGGGTTGGTTACAACCTGGGAAGGTATTAGCACCCAGATTGTCCGCCGTACTCGACGGGATCCACGCTTAAAAGATTTGTGTTTTAAAGGGGTAGTGTCAGTGCAATCTGTGTGTAAAGAGCTGGAAAGCAGTATGTACAGGTGTCAGTGTAAAGCGTATGAGTGATGTGAAGTATGAAAGTGTCAGTGTGAGAACAGAAATGAAATGAATTGCTCATGATAATGAGGCTAAGAGAAAGAAGCTGGAAGAGGGGGAATGTACAGAGACTTTTGTTCGATAACTGTTAAGTTATGCCTACGTATCCTCTCGTGCAATGAGGAAGTCAGAACACCGTAGTTCGACCCAAAGAGACTGAAAGGAGAATTGACTGATGAACTGCTTGCTTGCCTATGCTCAAGTGTATGACCTGTCTGGCTCAGGTGCTAACTGTCTTGCATTAGACGGAAGAAGCGAGTTCTCGTTCGTGAGTGAAGATGATGAGAAAAGAATCCCGGAGGAGACGATTATTGTTTGTTTTTGTGTTTTCAGTCTTTTATTTCTTTTTGGAGTTTGTCATAAGATAATGAGCTTAAACCTAAATCAATGGATTTGGTAAACTCATCACATCTTCCCTCTGATTAGGGGTAATGAGAATGCCTTAAGTGTGAAGTCAGATTCTCACACTTAATCACCTTTGGTGTAAGATTAAGATCATTAACCTACTTGTGATTATTTAGATGTTTTTGGTGTTTTTGTTTAGTGTTGAGTAATGAGGTTAAGCCATAATCAGGGATTTAACAGACTCATTACACCATCCTAAAAGAAGGATAATAGATGAGAGAGTTTAAGCTGAGGAAAGCTCCTCAACTTAATCCATGATTAGGGATTAAACCCATGACAAAACAAGCCTTTGATTAAGTGGATTTTATTTGATGGTTTTGATGATGAAGTGTTTTTTATGATTTGTAAGACAACTTGAGGGGGACTTGTCCATTAACACTAGGGTTAGTCCTTCTTAACCACTTAAGGAAGAATTAGAACCCTAATGCAAGGCCCAAGTTACAAGTGTAATGTCTGGATGATTATTAGATGGATTAATTAAGAGATTTCAACACCTTAAGGGTCCAAGACTTAGGATTAAAGTTATACACTCCATCCTAAAAGAAGGATGCAGGCATGATCTTAATCACAAAGTCTTAAAGCCTTGAGGGTTTAGTCCCTGATTATGAGATGAGAAGAGATGACTCAAGGAGAGACACAAAGGTAAAAGCTATGGGAAAGACTAATCAAAACCCTAATTCATCATCATGCTTGGTTGGTCCTAATGTTTGTGAGGTTTTCAAGAACAATCTTCAGATGAACCACCAGGAAGCAGATGAACAAGATCAAGAGAAGCAAAGTGACTTGCTTCATTCAAGAAGTCAAGTCACTTGAAGAAAGAAAGTGGGAGAAGGAAGAATGAGCAAGCTCAAACTCAAACACAAGTAAGAATGCAGCAAGGTATGCAAAAGAAGATGAGAAGAAAAGTTATAAGAAGTGAAGGCAAATTCACTTCTCAAGATTACTTACCACCTGAAATGTTAGAAACAAATGCAATGCAATGCTAGATGAAATGAAATGACATGATGCAAAGCAAAACCAGAAGCATGGTGATGATGATTATGATGTTATGAAGTGCTGCAAACATGAGGCAAGGCAAAGGGATGCTCATACAAGATCATGAATGCAGATGATGCAAGTTAAGAAGCATGAATAAGCATGGAATGTTATGAATCATACAAGACAAATGGCATGGCAAATGTGTAATGTAATGATCAATGATGCTTCATACATGTCTTAAGATGTTAAATGAATCATAAGAATGCACAAAATGCAATGACAAGTCATGTTATGCAAGGAAATGCAAAGGGGATGCAAGAAAAAGCCCAAATTAGGGTTTACAAAGCAAACATCAAACACAAACCAAAAACAGAAGCAAACCTTAACATAAAAAATGGAAAATGGTACCCAAGGAAACCCTAGACCTATAATGAACCACTGCCCAAAGGGGAGCTCTCAACTCTCAACCAAACTCAAGTTATGAATTTTACAAGTTATTAGGGTTTTTTAGGGTTTGTAACAAAAGAAATACCAATCAAATAGAAAATGCAAGATCAAATCTTGGCCTTTTTATCCTTGAAAGCTCATGTCAAATGGAAAATAATGCAAAAAGAATCAATGTCTCAACCTTTACCAAAAGGCAGAAATGAATTTTCAAACTTGTGATCAAAATAATGCATAAAATGTGATTTAATTCAATGAAAAATTCTTAAAATGCATCAAGATCAAAAAAAGAAATTTGGTTTGAAAGTTGGACAATGTTTCTAAATGTCTTAGAACATTTCATGAATTTTTTTGTAATTTTTAAATACCTAAAAGTATTTTTAATTAATTAATTCTCATTAATCAATTAAAAATAATCTTTTAAATATTTAAAAATACTTTTTTAATGATAAAAAATAAAATAAAAATATTTTTGTGTCATAAAAATTAATAAAACCTTAAAGAAAAAGTTTCATAATTTTTATGATTTTTTAACTATTTTAAATAAATTGTACAAATTAAATGGAATAAAAAATCAATAAAAATCAAATGAAAATAAAAGTAAACAGAACGCATGGCCAGGATTTGATCTGAGGGAGAGGGGGTTGACTTGGCGCGCCATCTGATGGCCCAGGTTTAAACTTCCTAAATTCAGTTAATTAACCTAATTAAACCTAATTAAATTAACTAAGTGGAAATTAGGATTAATGAAGCAATCTGGTCCCTTGGTCCATGCGCGGGAAGGGCAATCCAATGGCCTAGGTTTAAAAACACTAATGACTGGACTAAACCCTAATTAGGGCAAGTTAACCTCAGACGGCCGGAACAGTGGTTCCGGTCGTCTTCTCCGGCGTACCACAAACCCTAGAAAACGTTTCAGGCCACCATTCAACAAATTTCCTGCCCAGAAACAACCCCCCATCCTAACTAAACCCTAATCCAAGATCAAAAGGCATTTATCTAACATGAACAAGGAGAATCGAAGACAAGAGCATTCACGGGCCAAGTTTCAGAGATGCATAAAATGCCCATTTGTTCACCATTTTTGATTCTAATCATACCACAGTGATCCCCAGAGCATGTATTTTTGATTTGTAACAAAAAAAAACAAGTTTTAAAAGGTTTGAAGTTTGAGACTACCTGAGATGACAAGCCCTGTTTCTGAGCTTCCAGAACCTTTTCTTGATGCAAGCTAGCTCTAATGGATCCCCTGGTGTCAATGGCGAGCTTGGAATGAACTTTGGCAAGCTATTTTGAGTGGTTCACTTCTGGTGTAGCAGAAAATGCACTTTGCATACAGGCTGTTTCAACTCAAAGTAAGGGGTGGTTTTGGCTCCTTATGGCATGCTTGACTTGTTGGTGAAGGAAAATGGAGTGTTTGATGGATGGATGGTGTGATTCGAAGAGAACTGGTTCTGATGATGGTGAATGGTGGAGCTCAGGCCAAGCTTGTTTCAGGCCTGAGTTTTGGTGGTTTGGGGGCTTTGAGGTGTGGTGAGTTGAGTGGTGATCAAAGTTTGTGTGTTTTGTGGCTGTACCAAGAGTTTCGACAGAACTTGCAAGTTGGGAGATTTTTGTATATGTGATGAGTTAGTTTGTTTCAGCCTTTGTCTCCTAGTGATATGGCCAGCAAAATGAATGAATAAACTAATGCAAGTGGCTGTGAGATGTGACTTGTACTTTATGGATTGGTAGATCAACTTTTGCTCAAAAACCACTTTTGTGTAAGATAGGGCATGGCATGATACTAGGCAAGTACAAGTTGGGTGCTGGTGCAGCAAAAGGTGAGGGAGAGGCTAGCCCAAAGTCAACAGCCAAAGTCATAAGTTGGTGAAGTAGTCATGAGTGAAAATGCAAGTGGGCTAGCTTTATGGTTTTCCATGGAAATGCCTTGTTACATGAACCAAACCATGAGCAAACTTGGTCCATTTCTGATTTTTGTGACTTAGAGAACATTCACATGCTGGTTTGACATGAATTTGAGGCAGCAATCATGCATTGATTCAAGACTTAGCAAAATTTCCACTTGGTGCATAACTTGAAAAACAATGATTTTTGGCAACTTTGCATGGCCATAACTTTTGATCCATGAAGAGTTAGATCATGTTCTTGTACTTTTTGAAAAGGGAAAGATAAGATCTACAACTTTCATGACCAAGGTTTTTCCATTTGAAGCCTTTTTGGATCATAAATCAAAGCTTGAAAATTGACCTAAAAGGAAGCATTCTTGAAAAGTCAACAAAACCCAAAAAGTCAACTTTTGCAAAAACCCTAAATTCTTGATTCTTATGAACTTCAAACTTCTTCCATGATCAAATAAAGATCATATACACTCAAAATGATGAAGATCACCCATTGGTTGGGTCATTGGGGGCCTCAGATGCCCTGATTTTACACTGACTTGTCTGAAAAGTCAACTCTTGATCAGATGACTTCCCCATGGAATTTCTTCATGAAAATTGATATGTATACTCCCTATACCATATAGAGATCAATGGAAACAAGAATGACCAAAAATTTTGGTGTTATGGCCTCTGAAACCAAAACCCTAATTTTCAGTCAACTGTGCAGTTCATCCTGGCTCTGCATCCACTCAAACCCTAATCCTTGTGATTCCTCTGCATTTTTGACTTTGTGAGGATGTGATATGACATAAGAACACACATGGACCCCTTTGAGTTGATTGGTGGCCTTTGGAATGGCTCAAGATGCCCTGAGGTTGCTCAGATCACAAACCCTAGGTGCAGATGCCTTAGAAACTATCCAGTGATTCAAAAATGAGATGTGAGATGATATGATTGTGTATATGCATATGAGATGATCACAAGTCATGATGTGAATGGGTGAGGGCAAATTTGGGGTGTTTACAGTAGTCAACACACATTCTTACTTTGCCGTCCTTCTTAGGCACAGGTACTATGTTGGCAACCCACGGCGGGTAGCTAGTCACAGCAAGGAACCCGGCGTCCCATTGCTTTTGTACCTCTTCCTTGATTTTCATAGCCATGTCTGGGCGAGTTCGGCGCAGCTTCTGTTTCACTGGTGGGCATTCTTCCCTCAGAGGCAGCTTGTGCACAACTATATCGGTATCCAACCCTGGCATATCTTGATACGACCAAGCAAACACATCAACATACTCTTGAAGCAGATCTATCAACTGTCTCTTCACTGAGTCTTGCAGGCAGGCCCCGATTTTGACTTCTTTCACGTCTTTGTCTGTACCAAGATTAATCACTTCAATCTCCTCCTGATGAGGAGTAATAACCTTTTCCTCTTGCCTTAACAACCTGGCTAGCTCTTCAGGAAGCTCATACTCTTCATCAACCCCTTCATCAGCTTGATTGATCGGATTGTCAAAGTCATACGATGTCATAGCCGTGCTGTTGTCGGTGCAGTCTGGAAGGCACTCTCTGCAAGGGTTAAGTTGGTTCATTTTAGTGATTGATTTTAATCTTGCTTTAGAAAACAGTGAAATGAAGTTACCATTTTGAAAACACCGCCATTTATTTTTGTACAAAAAGAAAAAGTGGAAAAACAGTGAGCATAAAAGGAAAAGGACTCGTTTGCAAAAAGACGTCTGATATTTCATTAATTTGATCTTGTTTGCACAAAAGTACAGATGGCCCTGGTTACAAAATGAGTCTTGTCATCTTGGGCAAGATGCAAGACTTGGATGCATGCTATATAAAATACAGGAAATAATAATTACTCTGCTCGAGTAACACTTATAATTTCCTGGGAAGACCAGTTCGAGACACTACTCCCCGGGATCTTCGGACGAATCCAATTCTCCAGATTGCGCTCCTCTTCCAGCTCGTCTTCCAAACAGTTGATAGCATCAGGGGTAAGCATCCCCCCACTGACAAAACCAGGCTCTGCAGCAGCCTTTGCTTGATGTTGAGTTGGTCTGTAACCCAACCCAAATTTGTCCTTCTTCTCCTCCACAGCTAAGACCTTGCCCCAGCCTAGGGCAGTTCCTTCTTCAACAACCTTCCGGGCTTGTTGGTAAGACGACATTGGAGTACCAGATACAGCAGATGCTTCATTCACATTCAACGCTTCAAACCCCTGGCTCATTGTTTCATGGATCTCTCCATCCATTTCAATGTACTTGTAGGTTGCCAGGTGGCTGACAAAAATGTCCTCCTCTCCACAGATTGTGACAACTTGGCCTTCCCACTCAAATTTTAACTTTTGGTGAAGGGTAGACGTTATTGCGCCAGCGGCGTGAATCCAGGGTCTACCCAACAAACAGTTGTAGGCGGGCTGAATGTCCATCACATAAAAGATAGTTTTAAAGGTCTGTGGGCCAATTGTCACAGGCAGCTCAATCTCTCCCAGAACCGATCTCTTAGAACCATCAAAGGCTCTTACTACCAGGTTGCGGGGTCTCAATGCCAGTCCATCATATTCAAGCTTCACCAAAGCCTTCTTTGGCAAGACATTCAGGGAAGAACCTGTGTCCACCAGCACATGAGAAAGGACAGCTCCTTTGCATTCCAGGGTTATGTGCAAGGCTTTGTTGTGATTGCGGCCATCCGCTGTCAAGTCAGAATTGGTAAACCCTAGCCCATTGCTAGCAGTAACATTTCCAACCACAGTTTCCAATTGGTTGACAGTAATCTCCTCAGGCACGTAAGCTGCGTGCAGGACTTTAAGTAGTGCATTCCGATGGGATTCGGAGCACATAAGCAGTGAGAGGATGGAGATTTTGGATGGCGTCTGGTGAAGTTGATCCACAATTTTGTAATCACTCTTTTTGATGATCCGCATGAACTCATCAACTTCCTGATCAAATGGAGTCTTCAGGGCTTCTTTGGCAGCTGGATCTTCCTGCACCGGGCCTTTACCCTTTGCCTTGGCAGCAGCTTCTGCTTCGGCAGTAGGTTTTTGAACTTGTGAAGCAAAGAGACGTCCGCTTCGAGTGAAGCCTCCGCCTCCCCCCACATTATCTACTTGTGGTGCAGGTGTTGATGTTTCAAGAGTGATTCTTTTTCCTTCGCAGTATATGTCAGAGCCATAGTGCCAAGGGATGGCCCTATTGCTTTCATATGGTACTGGTCCAGGCACCGTGACAGTGACTGGACTGATTGCTGCTGCTGAAGGGATTGTAATTGTTTGTGGATCATAAAAGATTGTAACTGGTGCTCTAGTGGGAGCAGCATCTTCTGAATGGTAGGCGGAATTATTCTCAGGATCGTAGAATATGGTAACAGTGGAGACATCTTCATGATTGATTGCTGGTGTTGTAGGAGGTTCTGTTGGAAGGACTGTTGTTGTTGTTGATGGAGAGTCGAAATGGAATGAAGCTGAAGTTGTAGCAGGAGAAACTGTTGTAAACTGATCATTTGGGAGAACTGATGAAGTACTTGTTGATGGTGCTGATGAATTGTCGGGAACAAAGGTTGCTGCATTTGTAGGAGGATCTGAAACCGTTGTTGATGAAGTTGCCGGATTTGTCGGAAATGATGTAGTGATCTGTAGCAGGCCACTCTGAATAAGACTGTCAATGCCATTCCTCAAGTCCTCACACCCATTCCATGAAATATTGCAGTATGGACATCCTAGTTCACACCCCGGAAATATATTGTTTTCACGGAGTTGAGCTTTGATTTCCACCAATGGCGTCCGGATCTGATCCACACTTGTTATTAAATAAGACGGTTGGTCTTCTTCAATATCGTTAATTCGAGGACCACCATGGTTTGGCATTGGGTTTTTATTGACATTGGGCGGAGGTGCAAAGTTCAGAGCCTTGGAGTCTACCAAGTCTTGTACCTTCATATGCAGAGCCCTGCATTTTTCTGTACCGTGACCAGGTGCGTTTGAATGAAAAGCACACCTAGCATTGGGGTCATAGTTCCTTGGTAGACTGTTGGGATCCGGAGGTGCCAACGTTCTTAGCTCAACCAGGTTGAGTTTCAGAAGTTGTGGCAGCAAGGCAGCATACGGCATTGGGATCGGGTCGATCACTCGGTTAACTTGAGATGGCCTCTGTTGGAATGGCCTCTGTTGATTGTTGTTGTTGGAGTTGTTGTTGAAGTTCCTTGGAGGATACTGATTCTGCTGATACTGAGGTTGTTGTTGGAAGTTTTGTTGAGGAGGTTGATAGACTGGCTGTGGATGAGCTGGAGCAGGGATAGTGACTGCTGCTATTGACCTCTGAGCATATTGGGGCCTACCCCTGTTGGTGTGGATGGCATTGGTCTCGCCAGTTCTTCTCGGGCCTGCAAACGGCTTTCTTGTACCACTGGACGAGCTTGCACCATTGTCTGAGATCTTTCCCATCTTTAACAGGCTTTCAATTCTCTCCCCAGCTATAACAACATCCGCAAAGCTAGTGGAAGAGAAAGCAGCTAACCTGTCAATATAGGTTCCCTGAAGAGTGTTCATAAACATGTCTGCCATTTCTCTCTCAGACATTGGTGGTTGAACGGCAGCAGCCAATTGCCTCCATCTCTGAGCATATTCTCTGAAGCTCTCCCTCGATGACTGTGACATTCCCATTAGGAGGGTCCTGTTGGGTGTCATGTCTAGATTATACTGATACTGTCTGATGAAGGCCTCTGCCAGGTCCTTCCAGCATCTAATAGTTGCCCTTGTCAAGTGAGAGTACCATTCTCTTGATGCTCCAGTCAAGCTATCTTCGAAGTAGAACATCCAAAGTTTCTCATCCATTGTATAGGCCTTCAGCCTTCCCAGAAATGATTGCAAATGAGTCCGGGGGCATGAAGTCCCATTATACTTTTCGAAACAAGGAGGCTTGAACATGTGGGGAATCCTGACCCCTTCTACCAAACCCATGTCCATGACGTCGAAGCCCAAAGAATTTTGAGACTCCAGCGATCTCAACTTCTCAGCTATTTCTTCCAACCGTCTATCATAAGTTTCCTCTCCAGCACCCATTACTGTATACTGGTCCTCCTGAGGATCTTCTTGAAGTACTCTGGCTGCGGTGGCTGTCCCTTGAATGTTGACTGGGATGTTAGCCTCTGGATGGAGATGTGGGCCAAACACAGGGGGGTTAACATGTGGTTGCACCCTTTCATTATTACTTGTGCCGGCAGTCCCCACATGGGGCTCCTCTTGATTTTGCCTTTCCACCATGGCCCTCAGTCTCTCCTGGCTCTGAGCCATGTTGTTCATAACTTCCATGAACTGCGTCATCTGCGTTCTCATCTCTAACCTTTCGTTTGTCATCTGGTTTCTGACCTCCGTAAGGTCTTGTTGCATCTGATCCATCTGAATTCCCGGAAGGTTGTTTCTAGTTGGGTATCTGTGAGGCCTGTTGAGAGGAAATACCCGGCGGCGAGCAATAATTCCTGAACATCACAACAGAGGTTAGCAATAACAAAACAAAAACCTACAAAACAAACAAAAGGGTTAGCATGCAATGCAGTTATGCTTCTTTGCTCTCAAGGTATCCGGTTTGGCCTTCAGTTTTGACCCTTCCAGACCCTTGAAGATGATGCTGTTGAAGTTGCTTTTGATGTGAACCCAGATAGAAACCAACACAAATATATTACAAAGGTGAAATAATACAACTTGTTCATTTTACAACACAAACCCTCAAAGGGGCCAAAACACATCACAAAAAGCAAAAGTACATGGAAAAGGAACAACAACAAGCAAATGATCAAACTCCAAGGCCAAACTCATCCTCACGAACTTCCTTGAGAAGTGCTTCGGTCACAGGATCAGCCGGATGCTCCGTGAGACTTCTGATGAGAAGGTTTCTTGTTGCAACTGCTGCAGCCAATTTCTTGCTCTGACTTTGGTCCTTAGACCTCTTCAATCCTGCTTTGATTTTCAGCTCTGATATCTCCTCCTGGGCTGCTGCCAGGGCTTTTTCCATCTGCTCCATCTTGTCTTGAGCTCTCTTGTCTTCTAGAGTACGGGCCTCAGTGATCCGGACCCACCTGGCCTGACTCTCTTTCAAATACAAGTCTGTTCTTGCTCTTTGGAACTGGGCTTCTTTACAAGCATTCTTCAGAATCTGTTCACCAGCTTTGGACTTGTTGATATAATCTCCAGACTTCTCAATCTTAGTCAAGTGTTCTACCCTCAACTTCTCCAATCTCTCAATCTCCCTCACACCTTCACTCCTCTCCCTGAGGGTTTTCTGCAAGGCTTGAGTTAACTTCTCATTTCTTTCCTTCAAGCTCTCAAACTCTTCCAAACTGATAGTGGCAGGGGGTGGTGCTGAAGATGACTCAGGCATGTCTTCTATGGTGAAGGGCATTCCAGAGAATTGGGCCCTAGCATGGGACCACTCATAATATTGGACTGATGCCACATTATTGCACTTACCCAGAATGGTAATTCCCTTAGTCTGAACATGATCCCAGGCCCAGGCAGCCTGCCTAACAGTTGCCAGACTAATCTTGTTCTCACAATAGAGGGTCTCCACCAAATCTTGTTCCCTAGGAGTATGGACCAGTGCATAGCCCAATTGCCTCCTGAACAGCAGAGGGTTATAGTTGATACTTCCCTTAACTCCTATCAAAGGCACATTGGGAAAGTGCCCACAGCTGGTGATCATATCTCTGCCCTTGGTGCTCTGAGTACACCATCTGATGTCTGCTGAAGTGAGAGTAGTGAGCCTCTTTGCCCAGTTGCTTTGCTGATGAGGATTGAGAAATGCATCTGTCCTGGGTAGATGCCTGAGAAGCCAAGCATGGAATAATGGAGCACAAATCCTCACTAACCTTCCCCTCTGCTTCTCATTTCTCTGATGGACTGAGTAATAGAGATCACCCAGTAAAGTTGGCACAGGGTTCTTCAGGATGAACAGATGGATTGCATTTTTGCTAATGAATCGAGGCTCATCTGCAAACAACACAATTCCATATACACTTAAGGCCAACAGAGCACAAACAGCTTTCCACTCCCCCAAGGAGGCCTTCAAACTAGCTTGAGAAATCAGGAAGTCCAGATGAAATCCAGGGATCCCAGCTTTAGAGGTCATATGCTGTTCAATCAAAACAAGCTCCAGATACAAAGCTTTGGCTACTTCTCCATTGCTGGGAAAGACCATTTCAGGGTTGAATGGGATTTCTCTTTTGATAGGCAAACCAACCAAATGTGAGTATTCTTCCAAAAGAGGACCCAACTGAAAGTCTTGAAAGGTGAAACATCTCAATGGAGGATCATAAAACTGAATGCAGGTGTGGATGAGGCTTCTCTGAGATGGGTCCAGATCCATGACCATGTCCAGTATATCCCCATAACTCTCCCTGAACAAGGGTATGTGCTCTGGAGTGATCAGGGTTTGGATCCTCCTGATGTCTGACAAGTCTGGTTGGAAGAAATGATAGGTGATGTTGCTTTTCTTTGGAGCCATGATGCTGAAGACTGAGTAGAGTGCTGATGAAGATGCTGAAAGAATGAGCCACTGATTGGCTGGTGCAAGTAACTGAAGTATATGACTGACAAGCTGAAGCAAGTGCTGGTGGAGATAGGTCAAAACTGCAGATGGGGTCAAAACCAAAACCAGATGAGAAATGGATACCCTGAAACACAAATAAGCACATGTTAATATGATGCAATGAGTATGTATGCAAAATGAAATGCAAGGGTTTGTGACTGAGCTGGATCTGATTAACTGCCTTGGTATAGATCCATGTGTGTTCAAGAATTCCAGATGGAGGTCTAAAAATCCAGTAACCAGGGTGGGGGACTCAAATAAAGAGCCACATGTCCAGGGTTTAGAATCACAAGAACTAACCAACATGGAGTACTCTTAACAAAGTCAAAGTAACAGGGTATTCTGAGGTCAAGGTACCTGCAAACCTGTAAACAGCCCAACCCCCTCACAGGTGGTGATCTAGAACAAGGATCCTCAGACTTGGATCCGTTATGAGAAGTGTAAACACTTCTAACCCGGAGGTGCAGTGTTTACAATAACCATAACAATTCCTCCTCTAATTCACCTCAGTTTCTGAAGGTCAGTACTAAAAGGTCATCCAGACTTAGCAGGCTTCCCAGATAGCCCTAGCATTGCAGGAAATCTGCAACACAGAGTTCTCAAGAAGAAACCCATATCTGAACCGTGTTTCATATTCCCGCACCAGACCGAAATGGAATGGGAAAGAATATGATTCACTCTAGCCTAGGTGTCACTCAGGTCCCAGGTATAGGACCTTAACTCTCAATAGAACACCCACCCACCAAAGAAAAACCAGATCCAGCCAGCACAGTATGACAGTATGAAAAATATAAAGCTATAAAGAAAGCAATAAATCAACTGTACATAAGGCAATAAACAAAAATAAATACAAGCACATACAAGCACATAACACCCCAGTAAACACAAATCAACCAAGCGCTAGGAGGAACCCACAAAAAGAACCAGAAGCCCTGGTTGCAGTATAAGGGTCCCCAGCAGAGTCGCCAAGCTGTCGCTCCCGACAAGTGACACCGGGTCATATGAAGGTACAGACGCGAACAGTCGGCGAAGGGAACAGTGAGAACACACAGCCGTGAACTCACTGGAGATGAATAGAGTCGCCAGCTAGGCATTTTTATCCCGGAGGAAAGGTAATGCTGCATAGACCTGGAAAGACACGGATAAGACGGTTTGCGAACCAGAGAGACTGAGAAAGGGGGTTGGTTACAACCTGGGAAGGTATTAGCACCCAGATTGTCCGCCGTACTCGACGGGATCCACGCTTGAAAGATTTGTGTTTTAAAGGGGTAGTGTCAGTGCAATCTGTGTATAAAATAGCTGGAAAAGATATACAGGTGTCAGTGTATGATGTATAAGTGATGTGAAGTATGAAAGTGTCAGTGTAAGGACAGGAGTAATATGCTCAAGATCATGAGGCTAAAGAATGAAGCTGGAAGAGGGGGAATATACAGAGACTTTTGTTCGATAACTGTTAAGTTATGCCTACGTATCCTCTCGTGCAATGAGGAAGTCAGAACACCGTAGTTCGACCCAAAGAGACTGAAAGATGAATTGACTTGTGAACTGCTTGCTTGTCTATGCTCAAGTGTATGATCTGTCTGGCACAGATGCAAACTGTCTTGCATTAGACGGAAGAAGCTAGTTCTCGTTTGTGAGTGAAGGTGATGAGAAAAGAATCCCGGAGGAGACGATTATTGTTTGTTTTTGCGTTTTCAGTCTTTTATTTCTTTCTGGAGTTTGTCATAAGATAATGAGCTTAAGCCTAAACCAATGGGTTAGTAAACTCATCACATCTTCCCTCTGATTAGGGGTAATGAGAATACCTTAAGTGTGAAGTCAGATTCTCACACTTAATCACCTTTGATGCAGGATTAAGATCATTAACCTACTTGTGATTATTTAGATGTTTTTTGTGATTTTGTTTAGTGTTAAGTAATGAGGTTAAGCCATAATCAAGGATTAAACAGACTCATTACACCATCCTAAAAGAAGGATAATAGATGAGAATGTTTAAGCTGAGGAAGACTCCTCAACTTAATCCATGATTAGGGATTAAACTCATGACAAAACAAGCCTTTGATTAAGTAGATTTTATTTAATGATATGATGATGAAGTGTTTTTTATGGTTTGTAAGACAACTTGAGGGGGACTTGTCCATTAACACTAGGGTTAGTCCTTCTTAACCAGTTAAGGAAGAATTAGAACCCTAATGCAAGGCCCAAGTTACAAGTGTAATGTCTTGATGATTATTAGATGAATTGATTAAGAGATTTAAACACCTTAAGGGTTTAATACTTAGGATTAAAGTTATACACTCCATCCTAAGAGAAGGATGCAGGCATAAGCTTAATCACGAAGTCTTAAAGCCTTTAGGGTTTAGTCCCTGATTATGAGTTGAGAAGAGAAGACTCAAAGAAAGACACAAAGGTAAAACTATGGGGGAACTTATCAAAACCCTAATTCATTGTCATGCTTGGTTGGTCCTAAGGTTTGTGAGGTTTGCAAGAACAATCTTCAGAGGAGCCACCAGGAAGCAGATGAACAGGATCAAGAGAAGCAAAGTGACTTGCTTCATTCAAGAAGTCAAGTCACTTGAAGAAAGAAAGTGGGAAGGAAAAGAATGAGCAAGCTCAAACTCAAACGCAAATAAGAATGCAGCAATGGATGCAAGAGAGATGAAAAGAAAAGTTATGAGAAGTGAAGGCAAATCCACTTCTCAAGTTTACTTACCACCTGCAATGTTAGAAAGAAATGCAATGCAATGCAAGATGAGATGGAATGACATGATGCTAAGCAAAACCAGAAGCATGCACATGATGTTAATGATGTTATGAGGTGCTGCAAACATGAGGCAAGACAATGGAGATGTTCATACAAGATTATGAATGCAAATGATGCAAGCTAAGGAGCATGAACAAACATGCAAAGTTATGAATCATACAAGACAAATGACATGGCAAATATGTAATGCAATGATCAAAGATGCTTTATACATGTCTTAAGATGTCAAATGAATCATAAGCATGCACAAAATGCAAAGACAAGTCATGTTATGCAAGAGAATGCAAGAAGGATGCAAATGGAAGCCCAAATTAGGGTTCATGGATCAAACATCAAACACAAACCAAAAACAGAAGCAAAACCCCAAAGTAAAAATGGAAAATGGCACCCAAAGAAACCCTAGGCCTATGATGAACCACTGCCCAAAGGGGAGCTCTCAACTCTCAACCAAACTCAAGTTATGATTTTTACAAGTTATTAGGGTTTTTTAGGGTTCTTAACAAAACAAATGCCAAACAATTTGAAAATGCAAGAACAATTCATGGCCTTTTTACCCTAGAAACTACATGCTAAACACAAAACAATGCAAGAAGAATCAATGTCTCAACCTTCACCAATTGACAGAAATGAATTTTTGAACTTATGATCAAAATAAAGCACAAAATATGATTTAATTCAATGAAAAATTCTTAAAATGCATCAAGATCAAAAAAGAAATTTGGTTTGAAGGTTGGACAATGTTTCTAAATGTCTTAGAACATTTCATGAATTTTTTGGTGATTTTTAAATACCTAAAAGTATTTTTAATAAATTAATTTTCATTAATCAATTAAAAATAATCTTTTAAATATTTAAAAATACTTTTTAAAATGATAAAAATAAAATAAAAATGTTTTTGTGTCATAAAAATTAATGAAACTCAGGATAGAAAATTTCATAATTTTTAAACAAATTTTGCTATTTTAAATAAATTGTGCAAAATAAAAGAAAAGAAATGAAATAAAAATTGAGATAAATGGAAGTAATCAAAAGGAGAGGCTGAGATTGATTCTGGGCTTCACAAGGTTTGACTGGGCGCGCATCTGGACGGCCCAGGTTCAAACTTCCCTAATTTTAATTAATTAAATATTAATCCACAATTATTAACTAATGACATGATCCAGACCACACAAACGCGCGCGGGAAGCCTGATCCAAGGGTCCACGTTTAAAACTTGCCCTAACCCTAATTTAATGACTAATGACTTTCAGGTGGCCGGAAGTGACCTCCGGTCATCTTCTCCGGCCACACTCTCCCCTGAGAATTTCAATCTCACTCCCTAGGTATCTAAAACACAATCTTTCTGCCCAGAATTCATCCCCAAGCATCATACAACATGAATCAACAAACAAAATGCATTTATTTTTCGTATTCAGGCTGAATCGAATCAAAAGGGATTTAGGTCAAAAAATTTCAGAGACATCATACATGCTCAAAACTCAATGATTTTCGAAACCAAACATACCATCATGATCAGTGGAACATAGAGAACCAATTAAGAACTTAAAAAACAACTCCTGGGAAAAAAGTTCATGAAGCTCACCTGAACTGGAGCTCTGATCTCTGGCACTTTCTGGCTAGTTTCTTGGCTCAAACAAGTCACAATGATCCACCTTTGAAGCTTTGGATGCTTAGCTGGAGTTTAAACAACCTCCTGAGTGAGTTTGCAGCAGCTCTGACCAAGGGAGGATGAAAATCGTATTTGAGTTATGGAGGGTTTCAGGCCAAAGTAGTGGGTGGTTTCTGGTCAGTGAAGCAAGGTGAGTTGATGTGTGGAATTTGTTTGAGTGTTTATGGCTTGTAGAAGCAGATTCGAAGGCTTTTGCTTTATGGAGTGAAAATGGTGAAATGGAGTTAGGGCTTGTTTCAGGCCTGGTTCTTTGTTGCTTTGTGCTTAATGAGGCATGGTGATTTGATCTGTGGACTTGGCTTTTGTGTTTGTAGGCTGAGGAAACAAATTCGAATGAAGATGCAAAAAATGGAGTGTTTTGGTGTATGTGATGAATATGTATGTTTCAGCCTTGCTTTTTTTATGTTTTGGCCAGCATTTGGATAGTATAAACAATTGCAAGTGGCTGGGGGATGTGACATGTCCTGCTGTGATTGGGATGTTTACTTTTGCAAAATGTCAACTTGGTTGTAAGAGAGGCATGGGCTTGGTTCTAGGCAAGTACAAGGGCTAGGGCTGGCGCAGCATGGTGAGTGTGTGAGGCTGGCTTGATTCAAGGACCAATGCAGCAAGTTGGTGAAGCATGATCATGAATTTTGCAACTTGGTTACTTTGTGGATTTTCATGAAAAATGCCTTGTTACATGAACTAAACAACATGTGATCTTGGTTCAAACTTGACTTTTAGGACTTAGAGAATGCTTATGTGCTGGTTTGATACCAATTAGAGGTTGCAATTTGACTTGGTGCATGATTTTGCAAGTTTCCCATTTGGTGCATGTCTTGAAATTTAGTGATTTTTGCCAACTTTGATGCACCATAACTTTTGATCCAAAATGAATTAGGTCATGTTCTTGTACTTTTTGAAAAGGGAAAGATGAGATCTACAACTTTCATGACCAAAGTTTTTCCATTTGAAGCATTTTTGGATCATGAATCAAGGCTTGAAAAATGACATAAAATGATGCATTCTTGAAAAGTCAACTATGCCCAAAAAGTCAACATTTGCAAAAACCCTAAATTCTTGATTTTTATGAACTTCCACCTTCTTCCATGATCAAATAAAGACCATACACACTCAAAATGATGAAGATCACCCATTGGTTGGGTCATTGGGGGCCTCAGATGCCCTGATTTTACACTGGCTTGTCTGAAAAGTCAACCTTTGATCAGATGACTTCCCCATGGAATTTCTTCATGAAAATTGATATGCATACTCCCTATACCACATAGAGACCAATGGAAACAAGAATGACCAAAAAAATTTGGGGTTATGGCCTCTGAAACCAAAACCCTAATTTTCAGTCAACTGTGTAGTTCAAGCTGGCCCTGCATCCACTCAAACCCTAGCTCTTGTGATTCCTCTGCATTTTTGACTTTGAGGAGATGAAATATGATATAAGAACACACATGGACCCCTTTGAGTTGATTGGTGACCTTTGGAATGGCTCAAGATGCTCTGAGGTTGCTCAGATCACAAACCCTAGGTGCAGATGCCTTAGAAACTATCCAGTGAATCAAAAAATGAGATGTGAAATGATATGATTGTGCTTATGCATATGAGATGACCATAAGCCATGGTGTGAATGGGTGAGGGCAAATTTGGGGTGTTTACAAAAACCTCACAAACCTTAGGATCATCCAAGCATGACAATGAATTAGGGTTTTGATTAGTATCCCCTCATAGTTTTACCTTTGTGTCTCTCTTTGAGTCTTCTCTTCTCATCTCATAATCAGGGACTAAACCCTAAAGGTTTTAAGACTTTGTGATTAAGCTTATGCCTGCATCCTTCTCTTAGGATGGAGTGTATAACTTTAATCCTAAGTCTTGAACCCTTAAGGTGTTTAAATCTCTTAATCAATTCATCTAATAAATATCAAGACATCACACTTGTAACTTGGGCCTTGCATTAGGGTTCTAATTCTTCCTTAAGTGGTTAAGAAGGACTAACCCTAGCGTTAATGGACAAGTCCCCCTCAAGTTGTCTTACAAACCATAAAATTCACTTCATCATCATACCATTAACTAAAATCCACTTAATAAAGGCTTGTTTTGTCATGGGTTTAATCCCTAATCATGGATTAAGATCAGGAGTCTTCCTCAGCTTAAACATTCTCATCTATCATCCTTCTTTTAGGATGGTGTAATGAGTCTGTTTAATCCTTGATTATGGCTTAACCTCATTACTTAACACTAAACAAAAATCCCAAAAACATCTAAATAATCACAAGTAGGTTAATGATCCTAATCCTACACCAAAGGTGATTAAGTGTGAGAATCTGACTTCACACTTAAGGTATTCTCATTACCCCTAATCAGAGGGAAGATGTGATGAGTTTACTAAATCCATTGGTTTAGACTTAAGCTCATTATCTTATGACAAAAATCCAAAAAGAAATAAAAGACTGAAAATACAAAAAAACAAACAATAATCGTCTCCTCCGGGATTCTTTTCTCATCACACTCATTCACAATCGAGAACTTGCTTCTTCCGTCTAATGCAAGACAGTTAGCACCTGAGCCAGACAGGTCATACACTTGAGCATTGACAAGCAAGAAGTTCATCAGTCAATTCACCTTTCAGTCTCCTTGGGTCGAACTACGGTGTTCTGACTTCCTCATTGCACGAGAGGATACGTAGGCATAACTTAACAGTTATCGAACAAAAGTCTCTGTATATTCCCCCTCTTTCCAGCTTTATTCTTTTAGCCTCATGATATTGAGCATTTCATTCTTGTTCTTACACTGACACTTCACTTACACACTTCACTTTTTTACACTGGCACCTGTACATCCTTTTCCAGCTCTTTATGCACAGATTGCACTGACACTACCCCTTTAAAACACAAATCTTTTAAGCGTGGATCCCGTCGAGTACGGCGGACAATCTGGGTGCTAATACCTTCCCAGGTTGTAACCAACCCCCTTTCTCAGTCTCTCTGGTTCGCAAACCGTCTTATCCATCTTTTTCTAGGTCTATGCAGCATTGCCTTTCCTCCGGGATAAAAATGCCTAGCTGGCGACTCTTTTCATCTCCAGTGAGTTCACGGCTGTGCGTTCTCACTGTCCCCTTCGCCGACCGTTCGCGTCTGTACCTTCATATGACCCTAGTTTCATTTGTCGGGAGCGACAAGCATTACCTTTTCTTCGGGATAAAAAGGCATAGCTGGCGACTCTATTCACTTCATTTTCATTTACTCTTTTTGCTGACCGTTCGCGTCTGTACCCTGGGACCCTGGTGTCTTTTTGGGGGAGCGACAGCTTGGCGACTCTGCTGGGGAACTTATATTGCAACCAGGGCTTCTGTTTCTTTTGTGGGCTTCTCCTAGCGCTTGTTTGATTTGTGTTTATGTGGTTGTTATGTGCTACTTGTGCTTTTTGTTTACTGCTTTATTTATTGCTTTCTGTACAACTTTATTTATTGCTTTCATTTACTATTTTTATGCATTTCATACTATTATCATTATATCATGTGCTGGATCTTTTTTGCCTTGGTGGGAGGGATATTCAATGAGTAAGGTTCTATACCGGGAACCTGAGTGACACATAGGATAGAGTGGCTTCATATTCTTTCCCATTCCATTTAGGTCTGGTGCGGGAATATGAAACACGGTTCAGACATGAGTTTCTTCTTGAGAACACTGTGCTACGGATTTCCTGTAGTACTAGGGCTATCTGGGAAGCCTGCTAAGTCTGAATGACATTTTTATGACCTTCAGCATCTGAGGTGAATTAGAGGAGGACCCTTTATGATTAATGTAAACACTGTACCTCCGAGTTAGAAGTGTTTACACTTCTCATAACTGGTCCAAGTCTGAGGATCCTTGTTCTAGAACAATACATGTGAGGGGGTTGGGATGTTTACAGGTTTGCAGGAACCCTTGGCCTCATCATACCCTGTTACCAGATTTGTTTTAAGGTTACATCATTTTGGACTATTCTTGTAAAACCCTAGATTTGTGACTCTTTATTTGAGTCCCCCACCTGGTTACTGGTTCTCTAAGCCTCCATCCGGACTTATGAACACACATGGACCTTATAAAGACAGATAACAAATCCAACACTTGATCACAAACCCTTGCATATCATTCTGCATACATCATTTTGCATCATTTTAACATTTGTCTATTTGTTTTGCAGGGTATCTACATCTTATTTGGTTTTGGTTTTGACTGTTCATCTGCATCAGCCATCTTCACTAGCTATCTTCATCAGAGATTCTCTTCAACACCTTCACCAATTATCTTCATCAGTACTTCTTCTCAGTTGTTTCCTTCAGCATCCATTGTCAGTATGGACCCATCCAGGAAGAGCAACATTACTTACCATTTCTTTGAGCCCTCTCTAGCAGGCATTGGGCAGATTCAGACACTCATCACTCCTGATCATGTCCCTTTATTCAGGGAACATTACGGTGGTATCATGGACATGATCATGGACCTGTATGCATCACAGAGGAGTATGATCCATACTTGCCTTCAGTTCTATGACCCTACACTTAGGTGTTTTACCTTTCCAGATTTTCAGCTAGGCCCTTTGTTAGAGGAGTTTTCCATGTTGTTGGGTGTCCCCATCAGGAGAGGGATTCCTTTCAACCCTGAGATGACTGCTCCCAGGAATGAAGATATAGCTAAGGCTCTGTGTTTGGAAACCATTATCATTAATCAGAATATGACCACTAAGGCTGGAATCCCATGCCTCCATTTAGACTTCTTGATCACTCCGGCAACCAGTCATGCTGCAGTAGGGAGGTGGGACACTGTTTTTTTCTCTCTTGGCCCTTAGCATATATGGTATCATCTTGTTTGCAGACGAGCCTAAGTTTTTAAGCAAGATTTCTATCCATCTATTCTTGATGAAGAATCCAGTTCCTACCTTGCTAGGAGATTTCTATTACTCAGTGCATCAGAGAAATGAGAAGTAGAGGGGAAGATTAGTCAGATGTTGTGCACCCCTCTTTTACTGTTGGTTACGGAGGCACTTTCCAAAGTCAGAAGCTTTCTTGAACCCTCATCAGTCAAGAAACTGGGCTAAGAGAATGATTGCCCTTACATCAGAAGACATCAGATGGTGCACTCAGAGCACCAAGGGCAGAGACATAATTACCAGCTGTGGGCAGTATCCCAATGTACCTCTGATTGGAGTGAAGGGTTGCATCAACTACAATCCTTTGTTGTTCAAAAGGCAATTAGGGTATGCCTTGGTACATCCACCAAGAGAGCAGGACTTATCAGAAACCCTTTACTGTGACATTCAGCATAACCATGCCATTTCCCGACAAGCTGCCTGGGCTTGGGATAACATTCAGACAAAAGGGACTGCCATTCTTGGCAAGTGCAACAATATAACTTCAGCTCAGTATCTTGATTGGTCTCGTATCAAAGGACAAGTCACCCGCATGCCATTCACCCTGGAGGATGTGCCTGGACCATCAACAATAGAGCCTATAGCTATAGTCAGTTTAGAGGAGTTTGAGAAGTTGAAAGAGAGGAATACTCAACTTTCTGAAGCTCTAAAGAAGACCCTCTGGGAGAGGAATGATAGTCGTCTGGACAATGAAAGGTTGGAAAACCTCCGGATCGAGCATATGACCAAGATTGAGAAGATAGATGATTACATCAAAAGAGCCCGAGCATGGGAGTTGGTATTGAAGAATGCTTGCAAAGAAGCCAAGATTCAGAAGGCTAGAGCTGAGCACTACTTGGAAGAGAGTCAAGCTAGATGGATCAGAATTACAAAAGCCCGTTCACAGGAAGATCAGAAGACACAGGCTAAGATAGAGCAGTTGGAAGCTAATGAGAAGAGGAATCAAGAAGCCTTATTAGCAGTACAGAAGGAAATCTCTGAATTGAAACTCCGGGTGGGGTTGAAGAGGTCAAAAGACCAAGACAAGTATAAGAAGTTGACAAATTCTATTGCCACCAGGAACCTTCTTATTAGGACCATCATAGAGCATCCAGTTGGCCCAGTGACTGATGCTCTCTTGAAGGAAGTCAGAGAGGATGATTATGGGATAGATGTTTGATTTCTTTGTATTTTTACTTCATTTTGTTTGTACTTTTGTTTTGTTGTTGTATTTTGACCCACCATGGGGACTTGTTGTAATCAAAATTATGTACCTTTGCATTTGTAATATATGGTTTGTGTTTCGGGCTTCATTTCTCTTCAACATCATCATTTCTCGAGGTCTGGAAGGTCAAAACCAAATAACCAAACCGGCTACCCTTGGAAGACAAATAGACATCCTGCATTGCATAATAACTTCATTTCTTTGTTTTGTAGTTTTTGTTTGTTTTTTTCTCACTTTGTTGTGGTTTCAAGAAACATTGCTCGTAGGAGAGTCTTCCCCATTAACAGAGTTCACCGGTATCCTACAAGAAACAACCTTCCAAGCTTACAGATGGACCAGGTTCAACAAGATCTAACTGATGTGAGAACCCAGATGGCTAATGAAAGAACTGAAATGAGGGCCCAGATGAAACAGTTCATGGCAGTAATGACTGGGTTGCCCCAAAGACAAGAAAGACTAAGAGAATTGGTCGAGCGGCAAACTCCTGAAGAAAACCACCCAGGTACAGGGGGTACCAGGAACAATGATCATGTACAGCTGATAACGAGAAATCGTATCACATTATTACTATGTTTTTAGTCCGTTTTATCGTACATTGATCCTTTTAACTCCCGATTGTTCGAGTTTTTTATGTCACATTGCAGGTATAACATGTCTAGAGCCAAATTATGAGAAAAAGATCAAATGAACCAAATCTAGCATGAAAAGAAGATCAAGGGATCAATTATGCTAAGTCTGCATTTTTTGTTGCTCTCACGGTCGTCACAACTGACTCACGACCGTGACGTGCTATTTAGAGGTCTCACGACCGTTACAACACTATCACGATCGTTACGCGCTTATTTGAAGAAACATGACCGTTACATCATGTCACAAACGTGACAAGGAAAGTTTATTTAATTTATTTGAAGATATTTATGAAGACGTGCAACGAGTCTTCGAAGACTCCTACTTTTCCTCAACTGAAGCAATACCCAGTACACCACTTTTGCTGGATTTTCTCAAAACAGAACGAAGCCCACGCTACTACCAATTCAACTGCCAAATTCCTCTGCTATAAATACCCAAGGAACAAATGAAAAAACAGAGAGTTTAGTTTTTAATTTTTACGCGGAAGCTCTGCCGTTTTTGCTTTGAGCCCATTTATTTTCCAGCTTTGTTCTTGCTGTGTTTACCTTTTATTTCCAACCCATTTAATAACAATTTCCAACATTAGGAAATTGTTGTTTCAATTAAATTTCTTTTTAGCCTCAGAACTTGTTATTTTATTTCGATTGCGATTCCGACACTCCGAGCTTGCCAACTTGTGGAAGAAGGAGTCTAAGAATTAAATTGTTCAGGTTTTTGTTTTGCAATTTATATTGAATTTATTTATTTATTTATGTTAAGTTTTTTAATATTATTATATAATGTATGCTTTAATATTTATTTATTTCATTTTATATCTGTCTGTTGGTATAATAAAAATGAGTAGCTAAATTAATCGAGTCGGTATGTAATAAACCAAACCAAAATGGATAAATCGAATCTAAGCTAAAAATAATTAAGAACTTATATTCTGGCTGTGGCTTTTTATAATTAAAATCAATCTTTTTGTTACGAGAGTAAGAAAAGTGAAATAGGTTAGGTCGAGACCACGAGAGTGTGAGATTTTAACCGGATAGCTAAAGTTAGGCATTCGATTTAAATACAGCGAGAGCACTTTAAAATGAATTAGACTTATTAAGTTTTCAAAAATTATTTTCTAAACACTTATGGGCTAGCGAGAGCAGGCATAGGGCTTTAGGAGTAAGATCTGAGATAAGACCACGAGAGTGTGAGTCGAGGGTTTTTAAACTGGTAATCTCTACAGAATAATTTAAGTGAACCATCTTTATAAGCTTAGGTTAGATTGACCCGCATAGGTTAATATAATTACATACCGACCGCCTTCTCATTATTTCCTTAACTAAGTTTAATTCCCGTTTTTAATCCTTAAAACCATAATCGTGACAAATATCCACCTTAGCTAAACTAGCAGACCTTCTAGCACTAGAGTGATTACAAAGTCCCTGTGGGTTCGAAAATCTTTTATATTACTTCGATAGGCTGTGCGCTTGCAGTTCAGATACCGCTAGACACATCGCATCTTCGCCCCATCAACAGCCTCGTACTGATCCCCCGGAGTTTGGACCTCATCTTAACCCTGACATTAATGCTATCAGGAATACCCAGGGTAATACAGGAGGGCGTTCCTTGCAAGAGGACCCTCAAGAGGAACAATTCATTGTAGTTGGGGCAAGAGATGAAGTCTATGATCGTCGGCTGGACGAGATAGCAGAAAAGTTGAGATCTCTGGAGTCTCAAAACTCTCTAGTGTTTGATGTTATGGATATGGGGCTGGTGGAGGGAGTTAGAATTCCTCACAAATTCAAACCTCCCTGCTTTGAAAGATATAATGGAACATCTTGCCCTCGTACCCATCTTTAATCTTTCCTGGGAAGATTAAAGGCCTATACCCTGGATGAAAAGCTATGGATGTTTTATTTTGAGGATAGCTTGACCAGGGCATCCCGTGAGTGGTACTCTCATCTGACTTGAGCAACAATTAGAAATTGGAAAGATTAGGCCGAGGCTTTCATTCGCCAATACCAATACAATCTAGATATGGCTCATAATAGAACACTTCTAATGGGTATGTCACAATCCTCTAGGGAAAGCTTCAGAGAGTATGCTCAGAGATAGAGGCAATTAGCTGCTGCCGTTCAACCTCCAATGTCAGAAAGAGAAATGGCAGATATGTTTATGAACAACCTATAGGGGACATACATTGATAGGTTGGCTGCTTTCTCTTCCACTAGCTTTGCAGACGTGGTCATAGCTGGAGAAAGGATTGAGAGTTTATTGAATATGGGAAAGATTTCTGATAACGGCGCCAGCTCAAGCAGCACAAGGAAACCATTTGCAGGGCCTCGCAGGTCCGGTGAAACAAACTCAATACACATGGACAGAGGAAGGCCCCAGTATATGCCAAGATCAATTTCCGCTGTCACAATTCCCACTCCACCTCCTTAACAACAATACACTCCGCAACCACAACAGTTCCCTCAAGAACATTTTCCTTTACAAAGGTCCTATAACAACAACAACAACCAACAACAGCGTCCTTTCCAGCAAAGTCCATCTAAATTCAACAGGGTAATTGAGAATATACCAATGCCCTATGCCACTTTGTTGCCACAACTTCTGAAGCTTAACCTTGTTGAATTAAGGACTCTGGCTCCACCGGATCCTCAGAACCTTCCACGAAATTACGACGTCAATGCCAGATGTGCCTTCCATTCTAATGCACCTGGCCATACCACAGAAAAGGCAGAGCTTTGCACATGAAGGTCCAGGATCTAGTTGATTCAAAGGCTTTAAATTTTGAACCACCTCCTAATGTCACAAAGAATCCTATGCCCAGGCATGGTGGGCCCAGGATAAATGCAATTGAAGAGGATCAACCCATGAAATTAATTGAAGATATTGCAAGCATTCAAACACCTTTGGCAGAGGTTAAAGCTCAACTTTTAAAATGCCAGGTGTTCCCAGGTTGTGAGGCCTACTGTGAATCTTGCAAAGTTTCCGTCAATGGGTGTGCAAGTTTGAGAAATGGCATCAATGGCCTTATCAGAGAAGTTATCCTGCAGGTGACATCAACGGTTTCTATAACATCAGCACTTCCTCTTACAGCAACAACAAACACTCCTCCTACAACTCCAGAGACAATTGTTCCGACAGACTCGTCTACAAAAACAACAACCATCTCTTCCATCACTTCAATAAATGCTAGTTCAACCGCATCCACTTCTACAACTACAGCAACCATTACCAATGACGTCTCCACAGTCGCCATATACTACGACCCAACAATGGTCCTCGATTCCAACAATTTTTAGCAACAACCCAGCTTCAGTCATTCACCACCACCACCAATCAGAAGTCCTGTCACCATATATTACGATCCACAGACAATCACAAATCCTACTTCCGCTGCAGTCAGTCCAGTCACTATCACAGTGCCTGGACCCATTCCATATGAAAAAGATAATGTTGTACCATGGCACTATGGTTCAGACCTCTACTGCAACGGGGAGAGAATACTTCTTGATTCTTCAGCTCACACACAACTGATCGATAATGTCGGGGGAGGCGGAGGTTTCAGCCGAAGCGTACGCCTCTTCGCGTCACAAATTCCAAGATTTAATACTGAGGCAGAGGCTTCTGCCAAAGCCAAAGGTAAAAATGTGGTGGCTAGGGAACCAGTACCAAAAGAGGCCCATAAAACATCCTTTGATCAAGATGTGGATGAATTTATGAGGATAATCAAGAGAAGCGACTATAAGGTTGTGGATCAGCTCCACCAGATTCCTTCCAAGATCTCCATTTTATCCCTGCTATTGTGTTGGGAAACTCATCGGGATGCATTACTTAAAGTCTTGCATGCAGCCTACGTGCTTGAGGAGATCACAGTAAATCAGCTCAAGACAGTGGTGTCTAATGTTAATACTAGCCATAGGCTAGGCTTCACCAACACTGATTTGACAACGGAAGTTCGTCACTATAACAAAGCTTTGCACATCACTCTGGAGTGTAAAGGGGATGTGCTTTCACATGTTCTAGTTGAAACTGGGTCTTCGCTCAATGTCTTGCCAAAGAAATCCCTTGTTAAGCTTGAATATGATGGTATAACTCTCCGACCAAGAAATCTGGTGGTTAGAGCTTTTGATGGTTCCAAGAGGTCTGTTCTTGGAGAAGTGGAGATGCCTGTGATAATTGGCCCGTAGGTCTTTCAAACTACTTTCTACGTGATGGACATTCAGCCGTCCTACAGCTGTTTGTTGGGTCGACCATGGATTCACGCCATTGACGCAATTACGTTGACCCTTCACCAGAAATTAAAATACGAGTGGTAAGGGAAAATTATCACGATCTGTGGTGAAGAGGATATTTTTGTTAGCCATCTGGCCACCTACAAATACATTGAGATGGATGGTGAAATCCACGAGACCATGAGCCAAGGTTTCGAAGCGCTGAACGTCAATGAGGCGACAACTGAAGTATTTACTACATCCTAGGAGGATAGGATGGGTACTTCAATTGTATCCTATCAACAAGCTCGGAAGGTTGTTGAAGATGGAAGCGCCCGAGGCTGAGGCAAGCTGCTACCTGTGGAGAAGAAGGAGGACTGATTCGGTTTGGGTTACAAACCATTCCGACAAGATCAAGCAGAGGATGCTAAGGAGCCCAAGTTCATAAGTGGGGGGATGCTAACCCCAGGTGCTGTCAATAACGTGGAAGACGAGGCTGAAAGCGACCTCAACCTAGAGAGTTGGATTCGTCCAAGGATCCCGGGCCAACAAGTCCTTAACTGGTCTTCCCAGGAAATTATAAGAGTTACTCCTGCAGAGTAATTATTATTTCCTGCCTTTTTTTAGCATGCATCAAGTCCTGCATCTTGCCCAAGGTGTCAGGACTCATTTTGTAATAGGGCCATATTTGTATTTTGTGCAAATGGAATATCAATGAATATTGGACGTCTTTTGCAAACGATTTTCTCTTCCGCTCATTGTCTTTTCATTTTTGTTATTTTTCGCACAAAACAATAAAATGGCAATGTTTTCAAAATAAATAAACTTTATTTTTTCTGAACAAGATTAAAACTGATCACTAAAAAGAACAAATCTCAACCCTTGCAGAAATAATCCTCCAGATTGCACTGACAACAGCACTGCTATGACCTTGTATGACTTCGACAATCCAATTAATCTAGTAGATGAAGGGGTTGATGAAGACTATGAGTTGCCTGAAGAGTTAGCCAGGTTGTTGAGGCAAGAAGAGAAAGTGATTTCTCCTCATCAGAAGGAAATTGAAACTGTTAATCTTGGTACCGAGGAGGATTTGAAAGAAGTGAAGATTGGAGCCAGTCTGCAAGCTCCAGTAAAAGAACAACTTATCAACATGCTTCGGGAATACGTCGATGTCTTTGCTTGGTCCTATTAAGACATGCCAGGTCTAGATATGGATATTGTCATGCACTGGCTACCACTGAAAGAAGATTTTCCACCGGTTAAACAAAAGTTACGCTGTACTCGCCCAGATATGGCCATGAAGATTAAGGAAGAAGTACAAAAACAGTGGGACGCCGGTTTTCTCGCTGTGACTAGTTACCCACCGTGGGTTGCTAATATTGTACCCGTGCCTAAGAAGGGTGGTAAGGTGCGTATGTGTGTGGATTACCGAGATCTAAACAGAGCTAGCCCGGAGGATGATTTCCCATTACTTCACATTTATGTATTGGTTGATAACACAACTCAGTTCTCGGTATTTTCTTTCATGGATGGAATTTTTGGGTACAATCAGATCAAGATGTTGTAAATACCCCAAATTTTCCCTCACCCATTCACACCATGGCTTGTGATCATCTCATATGCATAAACACAATCATAACATCTCATATCTCATCTGCATCTAGGGTTTGTGACCTGAGCAATCCAAGGGCCTCTTGAGCCACTCCAAAGGTCATCAATCACTTCAAAGGGGTCTATGTGTGTTCAAGCATCATGTTATATCCTCTCAAAGTCAAGAATGCCAAAGAATCACAAGAACTGAGAATGGTATGGAAGCAGAGCCAGGTTTGACTGCACAGATGACCTGAAATTAGGGTTTTGGTTTCAGAGACCATAACTCCAAATTTTTTGGTCATTCTTGTTTCTATTGGTCTCTCTATGGTATAGGGAGTATGCATATCAATTTTCATGAAGAAATTCCATGGGGAAGTCATCTGATCAAGAGTTGACTTTTCAAGCAAGTCAGTGCAAAATCAGGGTATCTGAGGCCCCCAATGACCCAACCAAGGGGTGATCTTCATCATTTTGAGTGTATATGATCTTTATTTGATCATAGAAGAAGGTTTAAGTTCACAAAATTCAAGAATTACAAGTTTTTGCAAAGTTGACTTTTTAGGGCATGGTTGACTTTTCATGAAATGTCATTTTATGCAACTTTTTCAACCCTTACTTTTTGATCCAAAAATGCTTCAAATGGAAAAACTTTGGTCATGAAAGTTGTAGATTAGATCTTTCCCTTTTCAAAAAGTACAAGAACATGATCTAATTCATTTTGGATCAAAAGTTATGGTGTGTCAAAGTTGGCAAAAATCACTAATTTTCAAGATATGCACCAAATGAGAAACTTGCAAGAACTTTGTACCAAGGCATTTGTGACCTTTAATTCATGTCTAACCATCACACAAACATCACATGTGACCAAAAATTCAGAATGGACTAAGTATTTCTCATTTTCCATGGTTTGTATAGCAAGAAAGTTTCATATGAACCAAAAGTGATCAACTTGCAAAAACCATCATCACACCTCATCCACTTGTTGCCTACAATGCTGAACCATTCTAGCCTCTCTCTCACACCATGCTGCGCCAGCCCACACACTTGTACTGGCCTAGAACTTGACCCATGCCCTCCTTACACCAAAGTTGACATTTTGCAAAAGGGGCCATCCCAATCAAAAAAGGGCAGGTCACATCATCTGACCAATGAGAGTTTTTTATGTGGATCAAATGCTAGCTAAAGACAACAAGAGGCAAGGCTGAAGCTCACCACAACACAGCATACACAAACTCACCCAAACTTGCATTTCTCTTCGAATCTCTCTACACAGCTCACAAACACAAAAACCAACTCCACTGATCAACTCACCTTGCTTCACTGAGCCAAAACCAACAAGACATAGGCCTGAACCAAGCAAGAACTGAGCTTCACCATTTTTCATTCTCAAAGCCAGAACTTTCGAATCTCACTTTCCAGCCATCAAACATCCCATTTCTCTTCACCAACAAGTCAAACACACTCAAAGGAGCAAGAATCCACCATTGGAATAGCTTGAAACTTCACAAATCCTGACTGTGAAACCTGCTACACCAGAACACTTCTCTTCAAACCAGCCATCCACAAGGACTTTGAAGATTCTCATTGAGTTCAAGGGAGTCAAGGAAGTTCATTTGCACACAAAGGAGGCTCTGAAAGCTCAGTATTGAAGCTTTCCAGCTCAGGTATGACCATGGATTCTTTCTCTCAGAGCTTGCATTTTATGTTATAAATGGATTGCTTGTGTCTTGCTGGTCATGGGGATGTTCTTAGAATCGAAAATGAGTAAGAAATGAGTTTGTATTGAGGCTCTGAAATTTCACCCGTGAAATTTGTTTCCTTCGATTTGCTTGATTCTTGATGTTTAAATAATGTTTGAAGGTGGATTTGTATCCTAGGATGTTAGAGGATCACTTGGCTGTGTTTAATTTGATGTTTAGAAGCCTGAATCAGGATCTAGGGTTTTGTTGTTGCCGGAGAAGATGACCGGAGCTTCCCTCCGGTCACCTGAATGTTATTAGCCCTAATCCCAGTCATTAAGTCCATTTGAATCTCATGCGTTAGATTTCCTGACTTTGTTGACTTCCCGCGTACACGTATGGCCCAGATTCGCTCATTTTGCCCTAATCCCCTTTAGTTAGTTTAATTAATCATAATTAAATTAATTTAATCAGGACCAACCTCAGCCCTTGGATGACGCGCTAGTCAACCATTTCAAATCCAGTTTAAACGCCAGCCATCAGATCTGCTTACCTTCCATTTATTTTATTTTCTTTTCAATTTTTCTCATTTGTTTTATATAATTTATTTAAAATAGCAAAATTGCTTTAAAAATTATGAAACTTTTTGTCAAGAGTTTCATTAATTTTTAAAACACAAAAATATTTTTATTTTCATTTTTAGCATTTAAAAAGTATTTTTAAATATTTAAAAGTTTATTTTTAATTGATTAATGAAAATTAATTTATTAAAAATACTTTTAGGTATTTAAAAATCACCAAAAAATTCATGAAATGTTCTAAGACATTTAGAAACATTGTCCAACCTTCAAACCAAATTTATTTTTTGATCTTGATGCATTTTGAGAATTTTTCATTGAATTAAAATCATTTTGATGCATTATTTTGATCAAAACTTCAAAAAATCACTTCTGCCTAATTATGAAGAGTTAGACCTTGGTTCTTTTTGCATTGCATTGTGTTTAGCATGTAGTTTGTGAGATTAAATGGCCATGATTTGATCTTTCATTTTCCATTTGTTTGATAATTTTCTTGTTAAGGAACCCTAAAACCCTAGAAATCTTGTAAAAACCATAACTTGAAATTGGTTAAGAGTTGAGACCTCTCCTTTGGACCTTGAGTTAGTATAGGATTAGGGATCCTTTGAGTGCATTTTCAATTTTTTGTAATGTTGGTTGCTTCTGATTTTGGTTTGTGTTTGTTGCTTTGTTCATAAACCCTAATTTGGGCTTCCATATGCATCCATCTTGCATCTTCTTGCATAACATGACTTGCTATGACATTCCATGCCTCCATTTGATTCATTTAACATCATAAGACATATTGAAAGCATGTTTGATCATTGCACCTTGCTTTTGTCATGTTGTATGCCATATGCATCTCATAACTTTTCATGTATGTTCTTGGTTCTTAACATGCTTCATTTGCATTCATAAGCTTGTATGATCATCCACATGTTTTGTTTCTGGTTTGTAGCAACTCATAGCATCATTAACATCACATATATGCTTCTGGTTTGGTTTTGCATCATACCATTTCATCCCATTTTGCATTGCATTGCATTCCTTTTCTAACCTTTTCAGGTGGTAAGTGTTTTTGAGAAGTGAAATTGCCTTCACTTCTCATACTTTCTTCTCATCTCTCTCTTGCATCCATTCCTGCATTTTTGTTTGTGTTTGAGATTGAGCTTGCTCATTCTTCTTCTTCCCACTTTCTTTCTTCAAGTGACTTGACTTCTTGAATGAAGCAAGTTGCTTTGCTTTTCTTGATCCTTTCATCTGCTTCCTGGTGGTTCCACTGAAGACTTCTCTTGAAAACCTCACAAACCTTAGGAACAACCAAGCATGACAATGATTAGGGCTTTGATTAGTCTCCCCTCTTAGATTTTACCTTTGTGTCATCTCTTTGAGTCTTCTCTTCTCACCTCATAATCAGGGACTAAACCCTAAAGGCTTTAAGGCTTTGTGATTAAGCTTATGCATGCATCCTTCTCTTAGGATGGAGTGTATAACTTTAATTCTAAGTGTTAAACCCTTAATGTGTTTAAATCTCTTAATCAATCCATATTAATAATCATCAAGACATCACACTTGTAACTTGGGCCTTGCATTAGGGTTCTAATTCTTCCTTAATTGGTTAAGAAGGACTAACCCTAGTGTTAATGGACAAGTCCCCCTCAAGTTGTCTTACAAACCCTAAAAAATCACTTCATCATCATATCATCAAATAAAATCCACCTAATAAAGGCTTGTTTTGTCATGAGTTTAATCCCTAATCATGGATTAAGTTGAGGAGCTTTTCTCAGCTTAAACATTCTCATCTATTATCCTTCTATTAGGATGGTGTAATGAGTCTGTTTAATCCCTGATTATGGCTTAATCTCATTACTCAACACTAAACAAAAACCACAAAAACATCTAAATAATCACAAGTAGGTTAATGATCTTAATCCTACACCAAAGGTGATTAAGTGTGAGAATCTGACTTCACACTTAAGGTATTCTCATTACCCCTAATCAGAGGGGGGATGTGATGAGTTTACTAACCCATTGGTTTAGGCTTAAGCTCATTAACTTATGACAAACTTTCAAAAGCAATAAAAGACTGAAAATACAAAAACAAACAATAATCGTCTCCTCCGGGATTCTTTTCTCATCTCATTCACTCACAAACGGGAACTTGCTTCTTCCGTCTAATGTAAGACAGTTTTCATCTGTGCCAGACAGATCATACACTTGAGCATAGGCAAGTAAGCAGTTCACAAGTCAAATCAACTTTCAGTCTCTTTGGGTCGAACTACGGTGTTCTGACTTCCTCATTGCACGAGAGGATACGTAGGCATAACTTAACAGTTATCGAACAAAAGTCTCTGTATATCCCCCCTATTTCAGCATTATTCTTGCCTCATATTCTTGAGCATATTCTTTCCTCACACTGACACTGCACATTTATACACTTCACACTGCTTTTACACTGACACCTGTACATTCTTTTCCAGCTATTTACACACAAATTGCACTGACACTACCCCTTTAAAACACAAATCTTTTAAGCGTGGATCCCGTCGAGTACGGCGGACAATCTGGGTGCTAATACCTTCCCAGGATGTAACCAACCCCCTTTCTCAGTCTCTCTGGTTCGCAACCGTCTTGTCCATCTCTTTCTAGGTCTATGCAGCATTGCCTTTCCTTCGGGATAAAAATGCCTAGCTGGCGACTCTATTCATCTCCAGTGAGTTCACGGCTGTGTGTTCTCATTGTCCCTCTCGCCGACCGTTCGCGTCTGTACCTTTATCTGGGCCGGTCCCACTTATCGGGAGCGACAGCTTGGCGACTCTGCTGGGGACCCTTATACTGCAACCAGGGCTTCTGGTTCTTTTTTGTGGGTTCCTCCTAGCGCTTGTTTGATTTGTGTTTACTGGGGTGTTATGTGCTTACTTGTGTTTGTATATTTGTATTTATTTTTGCTTTATGTACAGTTGTTTACTGCTTTCTTTATTGCTTTTCATATATCATACTGTCATGCTGTCTGGCTGGATCTGGTTTGTTTACTTTTGTGGGTGGGGTTCTACTGAGAGTTAAGATCCTATACCTGGGATCTGAGTGACACCTAGGCTAGAGTGGTTCATATTCTTTCCCATTCCATCTCGGTCTGGTGCGGGAATATGAAACACGGTTCAGATATGGGTTTCTTCTTGAGAACTCTGTGTTGCAGATTTCCTGCAATGCTAGGGCTATCTGGGAAGCCTGCTAAGTCTGGATGACCTTTTAGTATTGACCTTCAGAAACTGAGGTGAATTAGAGGAGGAACTGTTATGGTTATTGTAGACACTGTACCTCCGGGTTAGAAGTGTTTACACTTCTCATAACTGATCCAAGTCTGAGGATCCTTGTTTTAGAACACCACCTGTGAGGGGGTTGGGCTGTTTACAGGTTTGCAGGTACCCCTGGCCTCAACATACCCTGTTACTTTGATTTGATTGAGAGTACTCCACGTTGGAACAGTTCTTGTGATTCTAAACCCTGGACTTGTGGCTCTTTATTTGAGTCCCCCACCTTGGTTACTGGATTTATAGACCTCCATCTGGAATTCTTAAACATACTTGGACCTATATCAGGGCACTTGATCAGATACAGCTCAGTCACAAACCCTTGCATATCATTTGCATACATAATCATTGCATCATTTTTGACATTTGCTTATTTGTGTTTCAGGGTATCTACCTTCATTTTTGGCTCAGGTTTTGACCCTATCTTCTGTATTGACCTATCTTCATCAACATCTGCTTCAGTCACCTGCACCAGCCAATCAGTGGCCCGTCTCTTCAGCATTATCATCAGCACCTGTCTCTACTCATCTTCAACAGCATGGCTCCTAAAAAAGGCAACATCACCTACCACTTCTTCCAGCCAGAGCTATCTGACATCAGGAGGATTCAGACCCTGATCACTCCAGACCATATACCACTGTTCAGGGAACACTACGGAGATATACTTGATGTGGTTATGGATCTGGACCCTTCACAGAGAAGCCTGATCCACACCTGCCTTCAGTTTTATGATCCCCCACTGAGGTGTTTCACCTTTCAGGACTTTCAGCTGGGCCCTTTATTGGAAGAATACTCATCGTTAGTTGGTATACCTATCAGGGGTGGAATCCCTTTCAACCCTGAGATGGTTTTTCCTGGTAATGAAGAAGTAGCAAAGGCTTTGCATCTGGAATCATCTCTGATTGGACAACATATGACTTCTAAGGCTGGGATCCCTGGCCTGCATCTGGATTTCTTGATCTCTCAAGCTACCCTGAAGGCTTCTTTAGGAGAGTGGAAAGCAGTCTGTGCCTTATTGGCCCTGAGCATATATGGGATTGTATTATTTGCAGATGAGCCTCGATTCATTAGCAAGAATGCAATCCATCTTTTCATCCTGAAGAACCCAGTGCCCACTTTATTGGGGGATCTCTACTACTCAGTGCATCAGAGGAATGAAAAGCAGAGGGGAAGATTAGTGAGGTGTTGTGCTCCATTGTTCCATACTTGGCTTCTCAGGCATCTACCCAGGACAGATGCATTTTTGAATCCTCATCAGCAGAGAAACTGGGCTAGAAGACTCACTGCTCTAACTTCAGCTGATATCAGGTGGTGCACTCAAAGCACAAAAGGCAGGGATATCATCACCAGCTGTGGGCATTTTCCCAATGTGCCCCTAATAGGAGTTAAGGGTAGTATTAATTACAACCCTCTGCTGTTCAAGAGACAACTGGGCTATGCACTGGTCCACACTCCTAAGGCACAAGACTTGGTGGAGACTCTTTATTGTGAGAACAAGCCTAATCTGGCTGTTGTTAGGCAGGCAGCCTGGGCCTGGGATAATGTTCAAACCAAGGGGGTAACCATTCTGGGGAAGTGCAACAATGTAGCATCAGCATAGTACCAGGAGTGGTCCCATGCCAGGGCTCAATTCTCTGGAATGCCCTTTACCATAGAGGATATGCCTGGATCATCCTCAGCACCACCCCCAGCCACTGTTAGTTTGGAGGAGTTTGAGAGCTTGAAGGAGAGAAATGAGAAGTTGACTCAGGCTTTGCAGAAGACCCTCCGGGAGAGGAGTGATGGTAGGATGGACATTGAGAAGCTAGAGAAGTTGAAAGTGGAGCATCTGGCTAAGATTGAGAGGTCTGAAGATTATATCAAGAAGTCTAGGGCTGGAGAACAAATTCTGAAGAATGCTTGCAAGGAAGCCCAGTTCCAGAGAGCCAGGACAGACTTATATCTGAAGGAGAGTCAAGCTCGGTGGGTCAGGATCACCGAAGCTCGTACTCTGGAAGATAAGAGAGTCCAAGACAAGATAGAGCAACTAGAAGCTAGTGCAAAAGAGCAGCAGGAAGCCCTAGCAGCAGCCCAGAGGGAGATATCAGAGCTGAAGATCAGAGCTGGAGTGAAGAGGTCAAAGGACCAAGGTCAGCACAAGAAGCTAACTGCAGCTGTTACGACCCGGAATCTCCTCATCAGGAATCTCACGGAGCGTCCAGCTGATCCTGTGACCGAAGCACTTCTCAAAGAAGTTCGGGAGGATGAGTTTGGTCTTGGTGTTTGACCATTTGCTTGTTGTTGCTTTCATTCCATGTACTTTTATTTTCTTGTAATGTATTTTGACCCCTCAGAGGGCTTGTATTTGTAAACAAACTATGTACCATTTGCCTTTTGTAATATATGTATTAGTTCGTTCCTTCAAAAGCAGCATCAACAGCATCTTCAAGGGTCTGGAAGGGTCAAAACTGAATGCCAAGCCGGATACCTTGAAAACAAATAAGCATACTGCATTGCATGCTAACCCTTTGTTTGTTTTGTAGGTTTTTGTTTTATTGTTGCTAACTCTGTTGTGATATTCAGGAACTATTGCTCGACGCCGGGTATTTCCCCTCAACCGTCCGCACCGTTATCCAACCCGTAACAATCTTCCAGGCATACAAATGGATCAGGTACAGCAGGACCTTGCAGAGGTCAGAAATCAAATGGCAAACGAAAGATTGGAGATGAGAACCCAGATGACTCAGTTTATGGAAGTGATGAACAACATGGCTCAGAGCCAGGAAAGATTGAGGGCCATGGTGGAAAGGCAGAGTCAAGAGGATCCACATGTAGGGACTGCTGGCACAAGCAATAACGAGAGGGTCCAACCTCATGTCAATCCCCCGGTATTTGGACCCCATCTTCATCCAGAGGTCAATATTCCAGCAAATGTTCAAGGGACTGCCACTGCAGGCAGGGTACTACAAGAAGACCCCCAGGAGGATCAGTTTACAGTAATGGGTGCTGGGGAGGAAGCTTATGACAGAAGGTTGGATGAGCTAGCTGAGAAGTTAAGATCCTTAGAGTCTCAAAACTCTTTGGGTTTCGACGTTATGGACATGGGCTTGGTAGACGGGGTCAGGATTCCCCATAAGTTTAAGCCTCCTTGTTTTGAAAAATACAACGGGACTTCATGCCCCCGGACTCATTTACAGTCATTTCTAGGGAGGTTGAAGGCCTATACCATGGATGAGAAGCTCTGGATGTTCTATTTTGAAGACAGCTTGACGGGAGCTTCAAGAGAATGGTACTCTCATCTGACGAGAGCAACTATCAGGTGTTGGAAGGACCTGGCAGAAGCATTTATCAGACAGTATCAGTACAACTTAGATATGGCACCCAACAGGACCCTCCTAATGGGAATGTCACAATCGTCAAGGGAAAGTTTCCGAGAATATGCCCAGAGATGGAGGCAATTGGCTGCTGCTGTTCAGCCACCTATGTCAGAGAGGGAAATGGCAGATATGTTTATGAACACCCTTCAGGGGACATATATTGACAGGCTGGCTGCTTTCTCTTCCACTAGCTTTGCAGATGTTGTCATAGCGGGAGAGAGAATTGAGAGCTTGTTAAAAATGGGCAAGATTTCTGACAATGGTGCCAGCTCGTCCAGCAATACAAGGAAGCCTTTTGCAGGCCCAAGAAGAACTGGCGAGACCAATGCCATCCACACCAACAGGGGCAGACCCCAGTATGTTCACAGGTCTGTAGCAGCAGTCACCATTCCCGCTCCAGCTCACCCACAACCAGCCTATCAACCTCCGCAACAAAACTATCAGCAACAACCGCAGTACCATCAACAAGCTCAGTATCCTCCGAGAAATTACAACAACACCAACAACAATAATCAGCAAAGGCCATTCCAGCAGAGGCCTTCTCAAGCCAATAGGGTAATCGATCCGATCCCTATGCCATATGCAACGTTACTGCCACAACTCCTGAAACTCAACCTAGTTGAGCTAAGGACGTTGGCACCTCCGGATCCCAATAGTCTACCCAGGAATTATGACTCCAACGCCAGATGTGCTTTTCATTCAAATGCACCTGGCCACAGTACAGAAAAGTGCAGAGCCTTGCACATGAAGGTACAAGACCTGGTAGACTCTAAAGCCCTGAATTTCGCACCACCACCCAATGTTAATAAGAACCCTATGCCAAACCACGGGGGTCCCAGAATCAATGCTATTGAAGAAGACAAGCTGTCTTATTTAATAACCAGTGTGGGTCAGATCCGGACACCGTTGGTAGAGATTAAGGCTCAGCTCCTCGAATGTCAAATATTCCCGGGGTGTGAGTTAGGGTGTGCTTACTGCAACATCTCAGTAAATGGGTGCGATAACTTGAGGAATGGCATAGATGGTCTCATACAGAGTGGCCGGCTTCAAATCACCACATCATTTCCTACAAATCCGGCAATCTCATCAGCAACAGTTCCGACATCTCCTACAACTGCAACAACCATTGTTCCCGACAATTCTTCAGCTTCATCAACAAGTACTTCATCTGTCATTTCAACTGACCAGATATCAACAAATGTTCCTTCTACAACTCCAGCACCACTTCATTTCGAAACTCCTACAACAACAACACCCATCCTTCCAACAATGTCTCCTACAACATCAGCAACAAACAATGAAGATGTCTCAACCGTTACAATCTATTATGATCCAGAAAACAACTCCGCTTACAACTCACAAAGTGCCGCTCCCATCAGAGCACCAGTCACGATATATTACGATCCACAGACTATCACAATTCCTTCCGCAGCTGCAATCAGTCCAGTCACCGTCACGGTGCCTGGACCGGTACCTTATGAAAGCAGTAACGCCATCCCCTGGCATTACGGCTCTGACCTGTACTGCGAAGGACAAAGAATCACTTTTGAATCATCAACCCCTGCACCACAAATAGACAATGTGGGAGGAGGCGGAGGCTTCACTCAAAGCGGACGTCTCTTCGCTCCACAAATTCAAAGACCCACTGCCGAAGCAGAAGCTGCTGCCAAGGCAAAAGGAAAAGGCTTGGTGCAGGAAGAGCAGACTGTTAAAGAAGCTTTGAAAACACCCTTTGATCAAGAGGTTGATGAGTTCATGCGAATCATCAAGAAAAGTGATTATAAAATAGTGGATCATCTTCATCAGACGCCTTCCAAGATCTCAATCCTATCATTGCTTATGTGCTCCGAAGCTCATCGGAATGCACTACTCAAAGTCTTGCACGCAGCTTACGTGCCTGAAGAGATCACCGTCAATCAGTTGGAAGCTGTGGTGGGAAATGTTAATGCTAGTCATGGACTAGGGTTCACCAACACCGATTTAACGATGGAGGGCCGCAACCATAACAAGGCCTTGCACATAACCATGGAATGTAAAGGTGCAGTCCTTTCCCATGTGCTGGTAGACACAGGGTCATCCCTCAATGTCTTACCTAAAAAGGCCCTGGTGAAGCTAGAGTATGACGGATTGGCGTTGCGTCCCAGCAACCTGGTGGTGAGAGCCTTTGATGGTTCTAAAAGATCGGTTCTGGGAGAGATTGAGTTGCCCATAACGATTGGCCCGCAAACTTTCAAAACGACCTTCTACGTGATGGATATACAGCCCGCCTACAGCTGTCTATTGGGTAGGCCATGGATTCACGCCGCTGGCGCCGTGACCTCAACCCTTCACCAGAAGTTAAAATACGAGTCGGAGGGTCAAATCGTTACAATCTGTGGAGAGGAGGATATTTTTGTCAGCCACCTGGCTACTTATAAATACATTGAGATGGATGGGGAGATCCATGAAACAATGAGTCAGGGGTTCGAGGCCTTGAATGTAAATGAAACTTCTGCTGTACCTGGAACTTCAATGACATCATACCGACAAGCCCGGAAGGTTGTTGAGGAAGGGACTGCTCAAGGCTGGGGCTAATTGTTACCGGTGGAGAAGAAAGAGGATAGATTTGGGTTGGGTTACAAACCAACTCAACAAGATCAAGCAGAGGCTGCAAAAGGGCCCAACTTTGTTAGTGGGGGGATGCTCACCCCTGATGCTGTCAACAATCTGGAAGACGAGCTGGAAGAAGAATGCAACCTGGAAAGCTGGATTCGTCCAAAGATCCCGGGGAGCAGTATCTCGAACTGGTCTTCCCAGGAAATTATAAGAGTTACTCATGCAGAGTAATTATTATTTCCTGTATTTTTATAGCATGCATCAAAGTCTTGCATCTTGCCCAAGATGACAAGACTCATTTTGTAATCGGGCCATCTGTACTTTTTGTGCAACAAGATTAATCAATGAAATATCAGACATCTTTTTGCAAACGAGTCTTTTTCTTTTCCGCTCACTGTTTTTTCCATTTTTCTTTTTGTACAAAAAATAAATGACAGTGTTTTCAAAATGACAACTTTATTTCACTTTTCTAAGCAAGATTAAAATCAAATCACTAAAATGAACAAACTGAACCCTTGCAGAGAGTGCCTTCCAGACGGCACCGACAACAACACGGCAATGACTTCGTATGACTTTGACAATCCGATCAATCAGGCTGATGAAGGGGTTGAAGAAGAATATGAGCTTCCTGAAGAGCTAGCCAGGTTGTTAAGACAAGAGGAAAAGGTTATTACTCCTCACCAGGAGGAGGTTGAAGTGATCAATCTTGGTACAGATGAAGACGTGAAAGAAGTTAAAATTGGGGCCTGCCTACAAGACTCAATGAAGAGACGACTGATTGACCTGCTTCAAGAGTATGTGGACGTGTTCGCTTGGTCTTATCAGGATATGCCAGGGTTGGATACCGACATTGTTGTGCACAAGCTGCCGTTGAAAGAAGAATGCCCGCCAGTTAAACAGAAACTGCGCCGTACTCGCCCGGACATGGCAATGAAAATCAAGGAAGAGGTACAAAAGCAATGGGACGCCGGGTTCCTTGCTGTGACTAGCTATCCACCGTGGGTTGCTAATATAGTACCTGTGCCCAAGAAAGACGGCAAAGTAAGGATGTGTGTTGATTACCGGGATCTGAACAGAGCCAGCCCGAAAGATGATTTCCCTTTACCTCACATTGATGTATTGGTGGATAATACGGCTCAGTTCTCGGTATTCTCCTTCATGGACGGATTTTCAGGATACAATCAGATTAAAATGTCACCTGAAGACATGGAGAAGACAACCTTCATCACACCCTGGGGCACGTTCTGCTACAAGGTGATGCCTTTCGGATTGAAGAATGCTGGCGCAACATATCAACGGGCTATGGTGACATTATTTCACAATGTGATCCATAAGGAAATCGAGTGTTATGTGGATGATATGATTGCCAAGTCCCTTACTGAAGAAGATCATCTGGTAAATCTGCTAAAGTTGTTCAAGCGTCTGAGGAAGTACCAATTGAAATTGAACCCCAACAAGTGCACATTCGGGGTGCTATCTGGTAAGCTGCTGGGTTTTATTGTAAGCGAGAAAGGGATTGAAGTTGACCCTGATAAAGTCAAAGCTATTCAAGAGATGCCTGCACCGAAGACAGAGAAAGAAGTTCGAGGGTTTCTGGGTAGATTGAACTACATCTCAAGGTTCATATCTCACCTTACGGCTACCTGTGAACCCTTGTTCAAGCTATTAAGAAAAGAACAGACGGTCAGGTGGAATGAAGACTGCCAGAAGGCTTTTGACAAGATCAAAGAATACTTACAAGAACCTCCAATCCTTATGCCTCCAGTTGAAGGAAGACCTCTGATCATGTACTTGACAGTATTAGAAGAGTCAATGGGGTGTGTGTTGGGCCAGCATGATGAGTCTGGTCGAAAAGAGTATGCAATATACTACCTAAGCAAAAAGTTTACCGACTGTGAACAGCGTTATTCACTGCTCGAGAAAACTTGTTGTGCTTTAGCGTGGGCTGCTCGCCGACTGAGACAGTATATGTTGACCCACACTACTTTATTGATCTCAAAAATGGACCCAGTTAAGTACATATTTGAGAAGCCAACACTTACCGGGCGGGTTGCAAGATGGCAAATGATCCTCACAGAGTATGACATCCAATACACATCTCAGAAAGCCATCAAGGGCAGTGTATTGTCTGAATATCTTGCTGAGCAACCCATTGATGATTACCAGCCTATGAGATTTGACTTCCCTGATGAAGACATCATGTTCATAAAAGCAAAAGATCATGAAGGGCCTATTCACACCGAAGGGCCCGACCCGGAAGAAGAATGGACTATGATGTTTGATGGGGCTGTTAACATGAATGGTCGTGGTGTTGGTGCAGTACTCATTACACCTAAGGGAGTTCACATGCCTTTCTCGGCAAAACTCACTTTCAACTGCACTAACAACGAAGCTGAATACGAAGCTTGCATTATGGGTCTTGAGGAAGCCATTGACCTCAGGATCAAGACATTGACCGTATTCGGAGATTCATCTCTGGTAATCAATCAAACCAACGGCAAATGGTACACCCACCAGGATCATCTGATACCTTACAGGGATTATACAAGGAGATTATTGACTTTCTTCACAACAGTCAAGCTTGAGTATATCCCTCGGGACGAGAATCAGTTTGCAGATGCTCTAGCTACCATTTCATCCATGATCAAAGTTCAGACTGCCAACTTTGTACCTTAGATCTCAGTGTCCAGACTTGACAGGCCAGCATATGTGTTCGTAGCAGACATTGTTAAAGATGATAAGCCTTGGTTCTATGACATTAAGTGCTTCTTGGAGGATCAGACATACCCACCTGGGGCATCTTCCAATGATAAGAAGACTTTGAGAAGGCTTGCTGGTAGTTTCTTCTTGAACACTGATGGTTCCCTATACAAAAGGAACTTTGATATGGTACTCCTCAGATGCGTCGACAGGACAGAGGCAGATCTGCTAATGCATGAAGTGCACGAAGGATCCTTTGGTACCCATGCTGGAGGACATGCAATGGCCAAGAAATTGCTAAGATCGGGGTATTATTAGATCACAATGGATGCCGATTGTTGTGCCTATGCCAGAAAATGCCATAAATGTCAGATTTATGCGGATAAGGTGCATGTGCCTCCCAATCCTTTGAATGTGATGTCTTCACCCTGGCCCTTTGCTATGTGGGGCATTGACATGATTGGCAAGATTGAACCGACTGCTTCAAACGGCCACAGATTCATCTTGGTCGCCATTGACTATTTCACCAAGTGGGTTGAAGCGGCATCCTATGCCAATTTTACAAGACAAGTGGTAGCCAGATTTCTGAAAAGAGATATCATCTGTCGATACGGAGTGCCCGAGCGAATCATTACTGATAATGGTTCCAATCTGAACAACAAGATGATGGAAGAGTTGTGTCGGGACTTCAAAATTCAACATCACAATTCTTCTCCTTACAGGCCAAAGATGAACGGCTCTGTTGAGGCAGCAAATAAGAATATCAAGAAGATTGTGCATAAGATGGTAGTCACTTATAAAGACTGGAATGAAATGCTACCGTTCGCCTTGCATGGGTACCGCACGTCAATCAGGACATCCACTGGGGCAACGCCGTATCAACTTGTCTATGGTATGGAAGCAGTCCTACCTGTTGAAGTTGAATTACCCTCTCTACGGGTACTAATGGATGTTAAACTGAACGAAGCAGAGTGGGTTCGGGCCCGATACGAACAACTGAGTCTGATCGAAGAGAAAAGATTGGCTGCAATCTGTCATGGGCAGTTGTATCAGAAAAGAATGAAGAGAGCCTTCGATCAGAAAGTCAGGCACCGAGAGTACCAAGTAGGAGATCTTGTGCTGAAAAGAATCCTCCCTCCTCATACAGACCACAGGGGCAAGTGGACTCCAAATTATGAAGGACCATTTGTGGTAAAGAAAGTTTTCTCTGGCGGAGCACTGATGCTAAGCACCATGGATGGTGAAGATTTCCCGTCCCCTGTGAATTCAGATGCAGTTAAAAAATACTTCGCATAAAATGACCCGCTGGACACAAAAACAGAATGTAAGTCCAGGCAAAAATAGGGCATCCCGGCGAGTCAAAAACAGAATAAAAGACTCGGGCAAAAATAAGGGAAAATAAATAAAAAATGTACACCCGCTGAGTTGAAAAGCCGCATTGGACAGCTCAGGCAAAAATGGGTATCCCGATGGATTGAAAACCCGAAAGGGCGATCCATGCAAAATAAGGGAATAAGCGAACAACTGCATTCTGAATTCGTCTGTATCGTTTACAACTTGGTAAGCCTCGAAAGGATCAAGCTTCAATCAGAATCAACATTCTTCAGAAAGCAAGATGAGAAGAACGTCAAAAGTCATACGAGTCATAGTAAAGAGGAAGCTCTTTGAAAGCGTCATCAACATTGCCAGCATTTTGTTTCTCAATTTGTAACAATCTCCTTATTCCAGGGGATATGTTTCTTTGACTGTAACTCGCCAATTCAGGGCATATGAATTAATAAAATCAGATTTTCAGTCACGTCTCGTTTTGTACATTTTTATTTGCAAAAAATGTCTGATGTCTAAAAGAAATTGATTGCATAAGAATACAGATGTTTATCTTCAAATAAACACATGCTTGCAGGAAATATGCTTGCTCTCAGAAGTATCTAAACTCCTATGACGGAATTCAGTAAAGGATACCTCGGGATTACTTGTGCGTTTCTCTATCTTTTTCAGGATTGCAGGTATCCGGAACGCAACTTGGGGCACGTAAGCGTCATCCCAGCAAGCTGGCCAATCAACACTCAATTTTAGCACCCGATGTGCTCTCTCCCCAGCTGAGTTGCCTCTCATAATTTCCCCCAGCTGAGCTGCCACTTGCTACTGCTCCCAGCCGAGTTGCCATCTCACCCTCAGCCGAGTACAAAAAGTCAGGGAACCACCTCCCCACAGAGCTCCAGCCTCTATCCGGAAGAGCAGCGCATAAAGGAATCACAACAGAGTGAAGAAAGCTTCTACAAACCCCAGCTGGGTCTTTCATTTATTGGAATAGGTCTCTCTGTGACCCGAATCCCCAAGCAGATATCATATCATCAGATCTACCAACGACCTCATCCCCAGCTGGGATGTCTACTTCAAGCAGATCGACCAAAGATCGTCGTGGCAGCGGGATCCGAATCCCGATTGGGTATCTTTGCATAATCATAGCATTCGCATCATATTCACCCGCAAAGCGTAGCATTCCGTCTAATACGGAGCATTACGGCAAAAATCAAACATATAGCATATTCATAAGCCATGTTTTGAATCAATACTTGTGAAAATTGACATTTCAACAATATACAGAATACTTTCCCAAATCCCCAGCGGAAGTTCCCCAGCAAAAGCAGTTGCCTCACATTCACAAACACCAGTATATATACTCCCTTTGACACCCGTCCGTGTCATCACTCCCCAGTAAAGTCGCCTGAGCACTCCTTACAAACAATAACACCTGCTTTACAGATACTTTTTGACACCCATCCGTGTCAAACCCAGCAGAAAGCCAAAGACGTCCTCTTTGCACTCACATATACTCCCATATATAATCCTTTGACACCCGTCCGTGTCATATCCCCAACGCAGTCATCTACACTTTGTATATCAGATACTTGCCCATATCACACTCTTCTCCTTTTGACACTCGTCCGTGTCACTCTCCCCAGCAGTTAAATACTCATCTATACACCACATACTTATACAGATACTCGTCCGTATCTTGCATATACCACTCAAATTCCCTCAGAGTCAACACTCGTCCGTGTTCTTTGTTAAACAGTTGGTACTCGTCCGTACCATCATCTCAGAACATGCGTCAAGCGTTTATTTCTACATGATACTCGTCCGTATCATAGTCCTAAGGATGCTCGTCCGCATCTTTAATCTATACACAACATCTAAACACTTATGCCCTTTGTTTCTCGGATGTAAACACTCGTCCGTGTTTACTATTCCCCAGTAGATCACCAACAAAACAAATTTTCTTCTTTATCTGACACTCGTCCTGTGTTATGATAATCCTGAGAGCAGCCGTACCCTACTAGGTGGTCGTCCTCCACCTCTTGATGGTCGTCCTCCATCATGCTCATCCGATGGCCGTCCCCATCGTTGATATTTAGCAGCCGTCCCCTGCTAGGTGGTCGTCCTCCACCTTTTGATGATCGTCCTTCATCAGTTTATCCAATGGCCGTCCCCATTGTTGATTTTGGTTATCTGGCATTCGTCCTATGTCATGACAAACCTTGAGAGCAGCCGTCCCCTGCTAGGTGGTCGTCCTCCACCTCTTGATGGTTTTCCTCCATCATGCTCATCCGATGGCCGTCCCCATCGTTGACCTTTTATCCGGCATTCGTCCTATGTCGCGATATTTTCGGCAGCCGTACCCTGCCAGGTGGTCGTCCTCCACCTTAGATGATCGTCCCTCATCTTTTACCCAACAGAGCAGCCGTCCCCTGCTAGGTGATCGTCCTTCACCTTTGATGACCGTACCTCATCATCTGTTCATTTCATTTATTCTTTAACCCGATGGCCGTCCCCGTCGTGGTCCCTTTTTTCTTTTTCCTGATGATCGTCCTTCATCAGTTTAGCCCGATGGCCGTCCCCATCGTTGGTTACTTTACTTCGTGAACTTGATGGCCGTCCCCGTCATGTTTCATTAATCTCCAGAGAATTTTACAGCTTTATCTTCATGGCCGTCCCCATCATAATTCTTTTATCCCCAGCATGTCGGCCGTCCCCGTCATTGCTTTATTTTCCGCACTTTTCAGCATGTCGGCCGTCCCCGTCATTGCTCTTTACCCAGCAGTCGTCCTCTGCTCGACGGACGTCCTCCGTCGCCCACACTTTACAATATACCTTACTTTCTTTTACAATCTATATCCCTTCTCTTTTCTTCATTCTGTGAGTGCAAATTTTGGACTGTCTTTGGTATTCAACCACAAGTTATCTTGTTTGCCTGTTAAGTCGTTGCTTACATCCTGCACAGCTAACTCATGTTTGAATAGGGGCAGCTGTAAACACCCCAAATTTTCCCTCACCCATTCACACCATGTCTTGTGATCATCTCATATGCATAAACACAATCATAACATCTCATATCTCATCTGCATCTAGGGTTTGTGACCTGAGCAATCCAAGGGCCTCTTGAGCCACTCCAAAGGTCATCAATCACTTCAAAGGGGTATATGTGTGTTCAAGCATCATGTTATATCCTCTCAAAGTCAAGAATGCCAAAGAATCACAAGAACTGAGAATGGTATGGAAGCAGAGCCAGGTTTGACTGCACAGATGACCTGAAATTAGGGTTTTGGTTTCAGAGACCATAACTCCAAATTTTTTGGTCATTCTTGTTTCTATTGGTCTCTCTATGGTATAGGGAGTATGCATATCAATTTTCATGAAGAAATTCCATGGGGAAGTCATCTGATCAAGAGTTGACTTTTCAAGCAAGTCAGTGCAAAATCAGGGTATCTGAGGCCCCCAATGACCCAACCAAGGGGTGATCTTCATCATTTTGATTGTATATGATCTTTATTTGATCATAGAAGAAGGTTGAAGTTCACAAAATTCAAGAATTACAAGTTTTTGCAAAGTTGACTTTTTAGGGCATGGTTGACTTTTCATGAAATGTCATTTTATGCAACTTTTTCAACCCTTACTTTTTGATCCAAAAATGCTTCAAATGGAAAAAATTTGGTCATTAAAGTTGTAGATTAGATCTTTCCCTTTTCAAAAAGTACAAGAACATGATCTAATTCATTTTGGATCAAAAGTTATGGTGTGTCAAAGTTGGCAAAAATCACTAATTTTCAAGATATGCACCAAATGAGAAACTTGCAAGAACTTTGTACCAAGGCATTTGTGACCTTTAATTCATGTCTAACCATCACACAAACATCACATGTGACCAAAAATTCAGAATGGACTAAGTATTTCTCATTTTCCATGGTTTGTATAGCAAGAAAGTTTCATATGAACCAAAAGTGATCAACTTGCAAAAACCATCATCACACCTCATCCACTTGTTGCCTACAATGCTGAACCATTCTAGCCTCTCTCTCACACCATGCTGCGCCAGCCCACACACTTGTACTGGCCTAGAACTTGACCCATGCCCTCCTTACACCAAAGTTGACATTTTGCAAAAGGGGCCATCCCAATCAAAAAAGGGCAGGTCACATCATCTGACCAATGAGAGTTTTTTATGTGGATCAAATGCTAGCTAAAGACAACAAGAGGCAAGGCTGAAGCTCACCACAACACAGCATACACAAACTCACCCCAACTTTCATTTCTCTTCGAATCTCTCTACACAGCTCACAAACACAAAAACCAACTCCACTGATCAACTCACCTTGCTTCACTGAGCCAAAACCAGCAAGACATAGGCCTGAACCAAGCAAGAACTGAGCTTCACCATTTTTCATTCTCAAAGCCAGAACTTTCGAATCTCACTTTCCAGCCATCAAACACCCCATTTCTCTTCACCAACAAGTCAAACACACTCAAAGGAGCAAGAATCCACCATTGGAATAGCTTGAAACTTCACAAATCCTGACTGTGAAACCTGCTACACCAGAACACTTCTCTTCAAACCAGCCATCCACAAGGACTTTGAAGCTTCTCATTGAGTTCAAGGGAGTCAAGGAAGTTCATTTGCACACAAAGGAGGCTCTAAAAGCTCAGTATTGAAGCTTTCCAGCTCAGGTATGACCATGGATTCTTTCTCTCAGAGCTTGCATTTTATGTTATAAATGGATTGCTTGTGTCTTGCTGGTCATGGGGATGTTCTTAGAATCGAAAATGAGTAAGAAATGAGTTTGTATTGAGGCTCTGAAATTTCACCCGTGAAATTTGTTTCCTTCGATTTGCTTGATTCTTGATGTTTAAATAATGTTTGAAGGTGGATTTGTATCCTAGGATGTTAGAGGATCACTTGGCTGTGTTTAATTTGATGTTTAGAAGCCTGAATCAGGATCTAGGGGTTTGTTGTTGCCGGAGAAGATGACCGGAGCTTCCCTCCGGTCACCTGAATGTTATTAGCCCTAATCCCAGTCATTAAGTCCATTTGAATCTCATGCGTTAGATTGCCTGACTTTGTTGACTTCCCGCGTACACGTATGGCCCAGATTCGCTCATTTTGCCCTAATCCCCTTTAGTTAGTTTAATTAATCATAATTAAATTAATTTAATCAGGACCAACCTCAGCCCTTGGATGACGCGCTAGTCAACCATTTCAAATCCAGTTTAAACGCCAGCCATCAGATCTGCTTACCTTCCATTTATTTTATTTTCTTTTCAATTTTTCTCATTTGTTTTATATAATTTATTTAAAATAGCAAAATTGCTTTAAAAATTATGAAACTTTTTGTCAAGAGTTTCATTAATTTTTAAAACACAAAAATATTTTTATTTTCATTTTTAGCATTTAAAAAGTATTTTTAAATATTTAAAAGTTTATTTTTAATTGATTAATGAAAATTAATTTATTAAAAATACTTTTAGGTATTTAAAAATCAACAAAAAATTCATGAAATGTTCTAAGACATTTAGAAACATTGTCCAACCTTCAAACCAAATTTATTTTTTGATCTTGATGCATTTTGAGAATTTTTCATTGAATTAAAATCATTTTGATGCATTATTTTGATCAAAACTTCAAAAAATCACTTCTGCCTAATTATGAAGAGTTAGACCTTGGTTCTTTTTGCATTGCATTGTGTTTAGCATGTAGTTTGTGAGATTAAATGGCCATGATTTGATCTTTCATTTTCCATTTGTTTGATAATTTTCTTGTTAAGGAACCCTAAAACCCTAGAAATCTTGTAAAAACCATAACTTGAAATTGGTTAAGAGTTGAGACCTCTCCTTTGGACCTTGAGTTAGTATAGGATTAGGGATCCTTTGAGTGAATTTTCAATTTTTTGTAATGTTGTTTGCTTCTGATTTTGGTTTGTGTTTGTTGCTTTGTTCATAAACCCTAATTTGGGCTTCCATATGCATCCATCTTGCATCTTCTTGCATAACATGACTTGCTATGACATTCCATGCCTCCATTTGATTCATTTAACATCATAAGACATATTGAAAGCATGTTTTATCATTGCACCTTGCTTTTGTCATGTTGTATGCCATATGCATCTCATAACTTTTCATGTATGTTCTTGGTTCTTAACATGCTTCATTTGCATTCATAAGCTTGTATGATCATCCACATGTTTTGTTTCTGGTTTGTAGCATCTCATAGCATCATTAACATCACATATATGCTTCTGGTTTGGTTTTGCATCATACCATTTCATCCCATTTTGCATTGCATTGCATTCCTTTTCTAACCTTTTCAGGTGGTAAGTGTTTTTGAGAAGTGAAATTGCCTTCACTTCTCATACTTTCTTCTCATCTCTCTCTTGCATCCATTGCTGCATTTTTGTTTGTGTTTGAGATTGAGCTTGCTCATTATTCTTCTTCCCACTTTCTTTCTTCAAGTGACTTGACTTCTTGAATGAAGCAAGTTGCTTTGCTTTTCTTGATCCTTTCATCTGCTTCCTGGTGGTTCCATTGAAGACTTCTCTTGAAAACCTCACAAACCTTAGGAACAACCAAGCATGACAATTATTAGGGCTTTGATTAGTCTCCCCTCTTAGATTTTACCTTTGTGTCATCTCTTTGAGTCTTCTCTTCTCACCTCATAATCAGGGACTAAACCCTAAAGGCTTTAAGGCTTTGTGATTAAGCTTATGCCTGCATCCTTCTCTTAGGATGGAGTGTATAACTTTAATTCTAAGTGTTAAACCCTTAATGTGTTTAAATCTCTTAATCAATCCATCTTAATAATCATCAAGACATCACACTTGTAACTTGGGCCTTGCATTAGGGTTCTAATTCTTCCTTAATTGGTTAAGAAGGACTAACCCTAGTGTTAATGGACAAGTCCCCCTCAAGTTGTCTTACAAACCCTAAAAAATCACTTCATCATCATATCATCAAATAAAATCCACCTAATAAAGGCTTGTTTTGTCATGAGTTTAATCCCTAATCATGGATTAAGTTGAGGAGCTTTTCTCAGCTTAAACATTCTCATCTATTATCCTTCTATTAGGATGGTGTAATGAGTCTGTTTAATCCCTGATTATGGCTTAATCTCATTACTCAACACTAAACAAAAACCACAAAAACATCTAAATAATCACAAGTAGGTTAATGATCTTAATCCTACACCAAAGGTGATTAAGTGTGAGAATCTGACTTCACACTTAAGGTATTCTCATTACCCCTAATCAGAGGGGGGATGTGATGAGTTTACTAACCCATTGGTTTAGGCTTAAGCTCATTAACTTATGACAAACTTTCAAAAGCAATAAAAGACTGAAAATACAAAAACAAACAATAATCGTCTCCTCCGGGATTCTTTTCTCATCTCATTCACTCACAAACGGGAACTTGCTTCTTCCGTCTAATGCAAGACAGTTTGCATCTGTGCCAGACAGATCATACACTTGAGCATAGGCAAGTAAGCAGTTCACAAGTCAATTCATCTTTCAGTCTCTTTGGGTCGAACTACGGTGTTCTGACTTCCTCATTGCACGAGAGGATACGTAGGCATAACTTAACAGTTATCGAACAAAAGTCTCTGTATATCCCCCCTCTTTCAGCATTATTCTTGCCTCATATTCTTGAGCATATTCTTTCCTCACACTGACACTGCACATTTATACACTTCACACTGCTTTTACACTGACACCTGTACATTCTTTTCCAGCTATTTACACACAAATTGCACTGACACTACCCCTTTAAAACACAAATCTTTTAAGCGTGGATCCCGTCGAGTACGGCGGACAATCTGGGTGCTAATACCTTCCCAGGTTGTAACCAACCCCCTTTCTCAGTCTCTCTGGTTCGCAACCGTCTTGTCCATCTCTTTCTAGGTCTATGCAGCATTGCCTTTCCTCCGGGATAAAAATGCCTAGCTGGCGACTCTATTCATCTCCAGTGAGTTCACGGCTGTGTGTTCTCATTGTCCCTCTTGCCGACCGTTCGCGTCTGTACCTTTATCTGGGCCGGTCCCACTTATCGGGAGCGACAGATGTCACCCGAAGACATGGAGAAAACAACCTTCATCACACCTTGGGGGCACATTTTGTTACAAGGTAATGCCGTTTGGACTGAAGAATGCTAGTGCAACTTATCAACGGGCTATGGTAACGTTATTCCACGATATGATCCACAAAGAAATTGAATGCTATGTGGATGATATGATTGCCAAGTCCCTTACTGAAGAAGATCATCTGGTGAATCTGCTGAAGTTGTTCAAACGTCTGATAAGTTGCTGGGGTTTATTGTAAGTGAAAAGGGAATTGAGGTTGATCCTGATAAAGTTAAAGCCATTCAGGAGATGCCTGCACATAGGACTGAAAAAAAAGTTCGGGGGTTCTTAGGTAGATTAAACTACATCTCAAGGTTCATATCTCACCTCACTGCAACCTGTGAACCCCTGTTCAAGCAGTTAAGAAAGGAACAAACAGTCAGGTGGAACGACGATTGCCAAAAAGCTTTTGACAAGATCAAGGAATACCTACAAGAACCTCCAATTCTCATGCCTCCAATTGAAGAAAGACCTCTGATAATGTACCTGACAATATTAGAAGGGTCAATGGGGGGTGTATTGGGCCAGCATGACGAGTCTGGTCGAAAAGAGTATGCAATATACTACCTAAGCAAAAAGTTTACTGACTGTGAACAACGTTATTCATTGCTCGAGAAAACTTGTTGTGCTTTAGCGTGGACTGCTCGCGGACTGAGACAGTATATGTTGACTCACACTACTTTATTGATCTCAAAAAAGGACCCCATCAAGTACATATTTGAGAAGCCAACACTTACCGGAAGGGTTGCAAGATGGCAAATGATTCTGACAGAGTATGACATTCAATACACCTCTCAAAAGCCATCAAGGGCAGTACATTGTCTGACTATCTGGCTGAGCAACCCGTTGATGATTACCAGCCCATGAGATTTGACTTCCCTGATGAAGACATCACGTACTTAAAAGCAAAAGATTGTGAAGAGCCGGTTCACACTGAAGGGCCTGATCCAGAAGAGTCATGGTCTATGATGTTTGACGGGGCTGTCAATATGAATGGTCGTGGGGTTGGTGCAATACTCATTACACCTAAAGGAGTTCATATGCCTTTCTCGACAAAACTCACCTTTGCTTGCACTAACAATGAAGCAGAATAAGAAGCCTGTATCTTGGTTCTTGAGGAAGCCATTGACCTCAGGATCAAAACCTTGAATGTATTCGGAGATCCGGCTTTGGTAATCAACCAGACAAACGGCAAATGGTATACTCATCAGGAGCATCTGATTCCATACCATGACTATACGAGGAGATTACTAACTTTCTTCACAACAGTCAAACTTGAATACATCCCTCGAGATGAAAATCAGTTTGCAGATGCTTTAGCTACCATTTCCTCCATGATCAAAGTATAAGATGCTAATTATGTGCCTCGGATTTTGGTATCCAGACTGGACCGACCGACATATGTTTTCTCTATGGACACTGCTAGTGATGACAAGCCTTGGTTCCATGACATAAAATGCTTTTTGGGGAATCAGACATACCCATCGGGGGCATCATCTAATGATAAGAAGACATTAAGAAGGCTGGCTGGAAGTTTCTTCCTCAATGCTGATGGTTCATTATACAAGTAAAACTTTGACATGGTTCTGCTCAGATGTGTTGACAACAAAGAAGCAGACCTGCTGATGCACGAGGTGCACGAAGGTTCTTTCGTTACCCATGCCGGAGGACATGAAATGGCAAAGAAATTGTTAAGATCGGGTTATTATTGGATCAAGTGCCAGATCTACGCGGATAAAGTGCATGTGCCTCCAAATCCTTTGAACGTGATTTCTTCACCTTGGCCCTTTTCCATGTGGGGCATTGACATGATTGGAAAGATTGAACCAACTGCTTCAAATGGTCACAGATGCATCCTGGTAGCCATTGATTACTTCACCAAGTGGGTTGAAGCAGCTTCGTATGCAAACGTCACCAGACAAGTGGTAGCCAGATTTCTGAAAAGAGACATCATCTGTTGGTATGGAGTTCTCGAGTGAATCATCATTGATAATGGTTCCAATTTGAATAACAAAATGATGGCAGAACTGTTCCAGGACTTCAAAATTCAACATCACAACTCTTCTCCTTACATGCCAAAGAGGAATGGCACTGTTGAGGCATCTAACAAGAACATCAAAACGATTGTGCAGAAGATGGTGGTTACTTATAAAGACTAGCATGAGATGCTACCATTTGCTTTGCATAGGTACAGAACCTCAATCAGAACATCTACCGGGGCAACTCCTTATCCGCTTGTGTATGATATGGAAGTTGTCCTACCTGTTGAAGTTGAGCTACCTTCCTTACGGGTAATGATGGATGTGAAATTAGATGAAGCAGAATGGGTCCGGTCTCGGTACAATCAACTGAATCCGATCAAAGAGAAAAGATTAGTTGCCATCTGACATGGGCAGTTATATCAAAAGAGAATGAAGAAAGCCTTCGATCAGAAAGTCAGACCTTGGGAATACCACGTAGGAGAGCTTGTTCTGAAGAGAATCCTTCCTCCTCATACAGACCACAAGGGTAAGTGGAAACAAAACTATGAAGGTCCCTATGTCATAACCAAAGTCTTCTCAGGTGGATCACTGATGCTCGTAACCATGGATGGTGAAGACTTCCCGTCTCCTGTGAATTCAGATGCAGTTAAAAAATACTTCGCATAAAATGAACCGCTGGACATAAAAACAGAATGTAAGTCCAGGCAAAAATAGGGCATCTCGGCAATTCAAAAACAGAATAAAAGACTCGGGAAAAAGTAAGGGAAAAATCAAAAAAATGTACACCCGCTGAGTTGAAAAGCCGCAATGGATAGCTCAGGCAAAAATGGGTATCCCGGTGGATTTAAAACCCGAAAGGGCGATCCACAGAAAATCAGGGAATAAGCGAACAACTGCATTATGAATTCGTCTGTATCACTCACAACACGGCAAGCTTCGAAAAGACCAAGCATCGGTCAGAGTCAACTTTCTTTAAAAGCAAGATAATAAGAACGTCAAGGTCATACAGGTCATAGCAAAGGAAGCTCTCTAGAGCGTCGTCATCAACATTGCTAACACCTTTATTTTCTCATTTTACAGCAATCTCCTCCTTTCAGGGGATTCGCTTCTTTGACTATACTTGCCAATTCAGGGCATGCAAATTAATAAAATCAGAGTTTCCAGTCACAATTTGTTTTGTACATTTTTGTTCTGTTTGCAAAATGTCCAATGTTCATAATACAACACTTGCATAAAACACATGAACCATTTTTATAAATGCTTGCAGAAAATATATTACTTTCAGGTAAATCTAACTCCTATGACGGAATCCGGTTAAGGATACCTCGGGGCACTTGTGCGTTTTCCTTTGTCTTAACAGGTTGCAAATATTCAATACAAACAATCTTTCGCAACAGGGGGCATATCAAGCATCGAATCCCCAACATACTACTTCCCAGGAGTTATATCCTCCCCGAGCGGGACCTCCCGAGTAGTACCTAACAGCCTCTTCCACAGCAAGGTGGTCAAGGAATTTCCTATCCCCCACCAGAGTGCCAAATTTCTCTCATCCTCAGCAAAGTTGATGGAACTAGTTCCCCACAGAGTGGCCTCCCCGAAAGAGCAATACCTGAAACACATCCCCAACAGAGTTGCTAGAACTTCCCCACTAAGGAATTCCCTCTCCAGATAGATCTACCAAGGATCTATTTCCCCAAGCAGAGTTACCCCTCCGGACAGAGCCATCAATGATCTCTTCCCCCGGTCGGGTTATTCTTTCAAACAGATCAGCCAGAGATCTTTATCCCCGCAGGATCCGAGTCTCGAATCAAGCTTCTCATTTGCATAATCATAGCATTTGCATCATATCCACCGAAATAAGCGTAGCATTCCGTCTAAAATGGAGCATTAGGGCAAAAATCAAACATTTGCATGATCATAAGCCAGGTTCGAGCCAATCACTTGCAAATACCCTCACAGCAATATACAAAACTCATATCCCCTGTAGATAAAGGCCAAAGCGTCCCCTTTACACTATCAAATACAGATACCTATACAGGCTCTTTGTTGACACTCGTCCATGTCATCCTTCCCCAGCAAAGTCGCCAAAATACCTTCTGCAAACAAATACTTGTTCATAACATGCTCTTCTCAACACTCGTCCGTGTCATCTTATTCCCCCACAGATCGCCAGAATACCTTCTGCATGAAGATTCCTGTTTATATTTATACATATTCTTGTTGACACTCGTCCGCATCATACTTCCCCAGCAAGTCAAACACTAGTCCGTGTCTTGCACATACTCCACCAACAGATCATACTTGTACATGCTTATACAGAAGTCTTGGATACTCGTCCGTATCTTGTATATATCACTCCTCAGCAGATTCAACACTCGTCCGTGTTCCTTGCTTAACCAACTGATACTCGTCTGTATCATCATCCTTAAACATGTGTCAGCGTTTGTTTCTACCGATACTCGTCCGTATCATGGTTCTAAGGATGCTCGTCCACATCTTTAATCTATACACACTGTCAAAAACTTATATCTTTGAAAGCGTAAGCACTCGTCCGTGTTTACCATTACCCAGTAAGTCGTCAACAAAACAACTTTCTTCTATCCGAGATTTGTCCTATGTCGTGATGCTTTCGGCAGCCGTCCCCTTCTAGGTGATCGTCCTTCCCCTTTGGATGACCTTCCCTCATCCTTTTCCCTAGTGGAATCTCCATTATTGGAACCTTATATCTGACATTCGTCCTATGTCGCGATAAAGAGAAGCCGTCCCCTGCTAGGTGATCTTCCTTCACCTTTTGATGACCGTCCCTCACCATTTATCCGATGACAGTCCCCATCGTTGATCTTGTTATCCGACATTCGTCCTATGCCGTGATAAACCCCGAGAGAAGCTGTACCCTGCTAGGTGATCATCCTTCACCTCTTGATGATCTTCATTCATCATGCTTACCCGATGGTCATCCCCATCGTTGATCTTTTCTATCTGACATTCTGCCTATGTCGTGATATTTTCAGCAGCTGTCCCCTGCTAGGTGATCGTCCTTCACCTTTGATGACCGTCCCTCATCATTATTTCATTTATTCTTTCACTCGACGGTCGTCCCCATCACTATTTACTTTCCAAGATGGTCGTCCCCATCAATGCTTTTCTCAATCCCCAGAGAGTTTTATTTCCTTACCCGATGGCCGTCCCAGTCATGATCTCTTTATTTCCCCAGCTTGTCGGTCTTCCCCGTCATTGCTATGCTTACCACTTTATCCCCAGCAGTCGTCCTCTGCTCGATGGCCTTCCTCCATCGCCTTCATTTGATAATCATACTATACTATCTTTTACAATTTATATCCCTTTTCTTCTTCTCCCCAGCGATTGCAAATTTCAGACTGTCTTTGGTATTCAACCACAAGTTATCTTGTTTGTCTGTTAAGCTAGGCGCTTACACCCTGCACAGCTAACTCATGTCTGAATAGGGGCAGCTGTAAACACCCCAAATTTTACCTCACTCTTTATCACACTATGGCTTGTGGTCTTTCATTTTGCATTAGCTTAAGCATTACATCTCATATTGCATATTTGTTTCATCTACATATTTCCATTTCATCTGCATCTAGGGTTTGTGATCTGAGCAATCCAAGAATCAATCTGAGCCATCCCAATGGTCTTAAAGCTATACAAGTGGGTTCATGTGTGTTATATGATCATATTATGCTCCCCAAAGTTCATGAAAGTCAAGGGATCACAAGAATTGGCAAAGGCGTGGAAGCAGAGCTAGGGTTTTCCTGCACAAATGACCAAAATTAGGGTTTTGGTTTCAGAGGCCTTAACTCCAAATTTTTTGGTCATTATTGTTTCTAATATTCTTAACATGTTATGAGGATCATGTGTGCCAAGTTTGATGAATAAATTCATTGTGGAAGTCATATGATCATTGGGTAACTTCTTGAGCAAGTTAAGTCAAAATCAGGGCATCTGAGGCCCCCGGTAATGGAACCAAAGGGTCATTTTCATCAAATTGAAGTTAAATGATCTTTATTTGATCTTATAAGTGGTTGGAAGTTCACAAGATTGAAGAATTTTGAGCCAATTGCAAACTTGCCATTTTTGGAAATGACTTGAAATGCAAACTTTCCATTTTTGGATAGATTTTCAACCTCCTCTTTCATGACCAAAAATGCTTCAAATGAAAAATTATTGGGCATGAAAGTTGTAGATTAGGTCTTTCCCTTTTCAAAAAGAACAAGAACATGTCTTGATTCATCCTAGAACTCAAGATATGGCCTTTCAAAGTTGGCAAAAATCACAAAAATTCAAGTTTCATGCCAAAGAGGGAATTTTGCAATTTCACTTGCCAAGCCATTTCAAGACCTCTAATGTGCTTAATTATGTCATAACATGTTAATGAAACTTGCCAAGATCAGAATTGGCCCAAGGGTTGAAGCATTTCATGGCTTGATTCACAAGAAAAACCAAAGTTGGAAAATTGCATAAAGCATGACATCTCTTCATACAAGCCTTCCAGCTGCAATCTTTTGATCCAAGGCCATCCACAAACTCTGTTGAGGCCAAGACACCCCTTGAAACAGCTTTGCACCATGCCCATACCTCAAGTACACAAAGTTGACAATTTTGCATTTCCTCCCATACCAATCAAGCTGTGCCACTACCAACTTTCTGACCAATCACAACACATTATACAAACCTCAAGCAACACAAAACACACAACACACAAGCCTGAATGAAACCCTAAGCTCAGATTGCCAAAAACTTGCAAAAACTTCAAGTTTTCGAATCTCACTGCCTAGCAATTCAAACTCACTCATTCCTTCACCATTCACCTCAAAATCATCCATAGAACACAAAGCACCCTCCATTTTGCCCTAAACGCCACTCAAGCAAAAACACGAATTCTGCCAAACCAGAACTGAATCTCACAAACCAAACCATTTAAACTGCATTTAAGCCTTCTAGAAACACAAGGGGATCAAGTGGAGTGGATTAGCATCAAGAAAAGGGCCAGAAAGCACCAAACTGTAAAGCTTCATCTCAGGTAGCTTCTTCTAACAATTTTTCCAGAACTTGTTTTTTAAGTTACAATATGATTCTTTATGTTCCCTTGATCACACTGATATGATTTGTTTCAAAAATGGTTGAGAAACCAGGATGTATGCTTGCTCTGAAATTTTTGACCTAAATATGTTTTTCTTCGATTCACCACTTTGATGCATGATAAATGATTTTCATGGCCTGAATCTTGTTTAGAATGGCTTAGGGTTTGTTTCTGGAGAATTTGGGGGTCTGGGGTAGCCTAGGGAAGAAGTTGGGGTGAGATGCTCACCGGAGAAGATGACCGGAACGGTATTCCGGTCACCTGAAAGTCATTTTCCCTAATCTGCATAATTAGCTAAGTTTGAATGTAGGTCCTTGTATGTTGTGGTTCCCGTGTGAGTGAGTGGCCAGGATTGCTTCATTAACCCTAATTCTCATTTAATTAGCTTAATTAGAATTAATTAAATAAATTAACCCAGATTGAACCTCAGCCTTTGGATTACGCGCCAGTCAACATTTCCCTTCCCAGTTTGAATCCTAGCCTTTGGATCCTCTGACTTTCATTTAATTTCATTTTTATTTTCATTTCTTTTGTGCATTTTATTCAAAATAGCTAAAAACATCAAAAAATTCCTAAATTTTGCATTTCTGATTCAAATAATTTTCTTAACCTAAAAATAATTTTTATTTTATTTTTAGCATTTAAAAAGTATTTTTAAAATATTTAAATGTTATTTTTAATTAATTAAAGGATTTTAATTAATTAAAAATGCATTTAGGATTCTAAAAATCACCAAAAAAATTCATGAACCATTCCAATGCATTTAGAAACATCTTCAAACTCTTCATACAAATTTCTTTTTTGGTTTGATCATAGTTTCCCAATTTTCTTTGAATTAGGGTTCATTAAAATCACAAATTTAAACCCTAACTTTAAGAAATCATTTCTGCCTAACCAAGATGATTTTGAACTTGATTCTTTTTTAATTCTTTCACATATTGCATGTAGTTTATAGGTTATTTTCCTCATGAATTTATCTTGCATTTTCAAATTGATTTGCATTTTCCCTTTCGAATCATCGAAAAACCCTAGCAAACATAGGAAAATCATAACTTTCAATGGGTTAGGCTTCTGACCTTCTCCTTTGGGGCTTGACCTAATGTGGGATTAGGGTTTGTTTGAACTTGATTTCAAATTTTTGTCATGTTGTATGCTTCTGTTTTATCCATTTGCATCTCATATGTCCATAAAACCCTAATTTCTCATGTTCATTTGCATTCACCTTGCATATTCATCATCACATGAACTTTCCATGACATTTCAAGCATTCATATGTCATCTTAGGCATCTTAGGACATGTTAGAACATTGCTTGATCATTTCTTCATTCATTTTCCATGTCTTTCATTCATTTCATTTCATAAACATCCATGTGTTTCGAACTTCTAAGCATGCTTTCATAACATCTCATCTTTGTATGATCATTCATATGCACATTGTATGACATTGCATCATCTCATATGCCATTTTCATTGCATAAATACTTCTGACTTTGGTCTTTGCATCTCATTTCATCTCATTTCAACTCATTTCTTTATGCTTTATACCTTATGCATTCATGCTAACACTTTCAGATACTTTTGGTAAGTTATTTGGGAGGTGGATTTGCCTTCACCTCTCACTTCTTCTTATCTCATTCATATGCATCTTCTGTGTCCTTGAAGTGAATCTAATTCACTTATATTCCATCTTTCTCACTTTCTTCCTTTAAGTCACTTATCATCTTAGGAAGTAAGTAACTTATTCTCCTGTTTCCTCCTCCTTTCATCTGCTTCTTCCATTGGTGGCTTCCTTGAAGATATTTCTCTAAGCCTCACAAACCATGGGATATACAAGCATGATAATGTTTAGGGTTGTGTTTAGTCCCCTTTAGCTTTTTACCTTTGAGTCTCCTTGAGTCTCTCTTCTCATCTCAATAATAAGAGACTAAACTCTTAAAGCTTTAGGACTTTGGAAATAGGGTTATGCCTGCATCCTTCTCTTAGTATGGAGTGTATAACTTTAATCCTAAGTGTTAAACCTTTAATTTGTTTAAACATCTTAATCAAATCACATTAATAATTGACAAGACTTTATCTTGTAACTTGGGCCTTACATTAGGGTTCTAATTCTTCCTTATGGTTAAGAAGGACTAACCCTAGTGTTTAATGAACAAGTCCCCCTCAAGTTGTCTTACAAACTTAAAATCCATTTCTTAATCTCATCCCTTAATTAAAATCCATTTAATAAAGGCTTTTTATATAATGAATTTAGTCCCTAACCATGTATTAAGTTGAGGTATCTTCTTCAGATTAAGTGTTCTCATATATTATCCTTCTATTAGGATGGTGTAATGAGTTCACTAATATGTGATTAAAGATTAAACTCATTACTTAACACTAACAAAAACCCAAAAACATCTAAATAATCACAATTAGGTTAATGATCATAATCCTACATCATCATGGTAATTAAGTTGAGATGCTTATCTCATACTTAAGTAGGCTCATTATCTCTAATCAGGGAGGATATAATGAGCTTACAAACCCTTGATTTAGGCTTAAGCTCATTAACTTATGCAAAACACCAAAAACAATAATAAAACTGAAAACACAAAAAACAAACAATAATCGTCTCCTCCGGGATTCTTTTCTCATCGCACTCACTCACAAATGAGAACTTTCTGCTCCCGTCTAATGCAAGACAGTTAGCACTCGAGCCAGACGAGTCATACACTTGAGCATAGGCAAGCAAGCAGTTCACAGTCAATTTATCTTTCAGTCTCTTTGAGTGAACTACGGTGTTCTGACTTCCTCATTGCATGAGAGGATACGTAGGCATAACTTAACAGTTATCGAACAAAAGTCTTTTTGTCTTCCCCCTTGTAAACACCCCAAATTTGCCCTCACCCATTCACACCATGGCTTGTGATCATTTCATATGCATAAACACAATCATGTCACCTCATATTACATTTTTGATTCACTGCATAGATTCTAAGTCATCTGCACCTAGGGTTTGTGATCTGAGCAATCCAAGAGCTTCTTGAGTCACTCCAAAGGTCACCTATCACTTCAAAGGGATCCATGTGTGTTATTATATCATATTACATCCTCTCAAAGTCAAAAATGCAAAAGGATCACAAGAACTGGGATTGGTGTGGATGCAGAGCCAAGTTTGACTGCACAGTTGACCTAAAATTAGGGTTTTGGTTTCAGAGGCCATAACTCCAAATTTTTTGGTCATTCTTGTTTCCATTGGTCTCTATATGGTATAGGGAGTATGCATATCAAGTTTCATGAAGAAATTCCATGGGGAAGTCATCTGATCAAGGGTTGACTTTTCAGACAAGTCAGTGCAAAATCAGGGCATCTGAGGGCCCCAATGACCCAAACAATGGGTGATCTTCATCATTTTGAGTGTATATGATCTTTATTTGATCATGGAAGAAGGTTTAAGTTCACAAAAATCAAGAATTTGGAGTTTTTGCAAATGTTGACTTTTTGGGCATAGTAGACTTTTCAAGAATGTGTCATTTTAGGTCACTTTTCAAGCCTTGATTCTTGATCCAAAAATGCTTCAAATGAAAAAACCTTGGTCATGAAAGTTGTAGAATATATCTTTCCCTTTTCAAAAAGTACAAGAACATGATCAAATTCTTCTTGGATCAAAAGTTATGGTGTGACAAAGTTGGCTAAAATCATTGATTTTCAAGACATGCACCAAATGGAAATTTTGCAAAATCATGAACCAAGGCTGTTTGTGACCTCTAGTTGACATCAAACCATGACACAAACATTCTATGTGACCTAAAAATCATAATTGGACCAAAGATCACATGTGTATGGTTTGTGTAACAAGGCATTTTCCATGAAGTTTCAAAAAGAGACAACTTGCAAAAACTCATGATCATTCTTTCCACCACTTGCTACATTGGTTACTGCACTTTGCTAGCCCTTCCCCTCACCCTTGCTGCACAGCCCCATGCTTGTACTAGCCTAGAACCAAGCCATACCTCTCTTACACAAAAAGTTGACTTTTGGCAAAAGCAAACATCCCAATCACCACAGGCCATGTCACATCCTCTGGCCACTTGCATTTGTTTATACTTTCCATCTGCTAGCAAAACACATCAAGAAGCCAAGCAAAAACAGACCATAGCATCACATTCCAAAAACCACCTCATTTTGCAAAACTCTTCGAATCTGCTTGCACAACTCACAAACACTAAAACAAATTCCTCTAATCATCTCACCTTGCCTCATTGAGTAGAAACCACCAAGAGTCAGGCCTGATTTGAGCAAGAACACCCCTTCACCATTTCTCATCCTCAAAACCAGAACTCTTCGAATCCCTTTATCCAGCCATCAAACATATCATTTTCCTTCACCAACAAGTCAAGCACATCACAAGGAGTCAAAACCACCTTTCACATTGACCTGAAACAGCCTATACACTAACTGCATTTTCTGCTACACCAGAAATGGATTGCTCAAGGAAGCTTGTCTAAGCTCATTTCAAGCCTTCCATTAGCACCAGGAGAGTCAAGGGAGTCCATTTGCACGCAAAGGAAGCTCTGGAAGCTCAGTTTTGAAGCTTTCCAGCTCAGGTATGAACATGAACACTTTCTCCCAAAGCTTGCTTTTTAAGTTATAATATGATTGCTCATGTCTTGCTGGTCATGGGGATGGTTTCAGAATCAAAAATAAGTGAGAATTGAGTTTGTATGATCCCTCTGAAATTTTGCCCGTGGATTTTGTTTTCTTCGATTTGCATGATTCATGATGTTTAAATATTATTTGAGGGTGGATTCATGACCTAGGTTGTTAGAGGATCACTTAGGTGTGTTTAATTTGTGAAATAGGTGCCTGAATCATGTTTTAGGGTTTTGAGGTGCTGGAGAAGATGACCGGAGCTTCTCTCCGGTCACCTGAATGTGTTTAACCCTAACCTCAGGTCATTAAGTGCCATTTGAATGTGGGGCGTCAGATTGGTTGACCTAGTTGACTTCGCGCGCATGTGAAGGGCCCAGATCCTCTTGCTTTGCCCTAATCCATTTGTTTAGATTAATTAATTCATAATTAAATTAATATAATCAGATGCAATCCCAGCCGTCCAGATGCGCGCTGGTCAACCCTTTCAAACTTAGAATGAATCCCAGCCTTTCTTTCTGTTTACTTTCTTTTAATTTCATTTTTATTTCATTTCTTTTCATTTTACTTGCATATTTAATTTAAAATAGTAAAAACTGTCTAAAAATTAGGAAACTTTTTCTTGAGAGTTTTATTAATTTTTAGGACACAAAAATATTTTTATTTTCATTTTTAGCATTTTAAAAGTATTTTTAAATATTTAAAAGTTTATTTTTAATTGATTAATGAGAATTAATTTATTAAAAATACTTTTAAGTATCTAAAAATCACCAAAAAATTCATGAAATGTTCTAAGACATTTAGAAACATTGTCCAACCTTCAAACCAAATTTCTTTTTTGATCTTGATACTTTTTGAGAATTTTCTTTTGAATTAAAATCATTTTTGTGCATTATTTTGATCCAAAGTTCAAAAAATCATTTCTGCCTATCCATGAAGAGTTGGACATTGATTCTTCTTGCATTGCATTGTGTTTAGCATGTAGTTTTTGAGATTAAATGGCCATGGTTTGATTCCTCATTTTCATTTTGTTTGGCATTTCTTTTGTTTAGGAACCCTAAAAACCCTAATAACTTGTAAAAATCATAACTTGAGATTGGTTAAGAGTTGAGACCTCCCCTTTGGACTTTGGTTTAGTATAAGATTAGGGGCCTTTTGAGTGGCATTTTCCATTTTTTTATTTTAGGGTTTGCTTCTGTTTTTGGTTTTTGTTTGATGTTTGGTTCATAAACCCTAATTTGGGCTTTCATTTGCATACCTCTTGCATTCTCTTGCATAATGATGCGTGTTTTTCGCAAGTGTACGAATCACGTCAAAGTAATATAAAAGATTATCGAATCCACAGAGACCAAGTGTCAATCTATCAAACCTGTTGTTATGGTGTGTATCTAAGGCAACTATTTTTAAGGGTTTTAATAAGGGTGCAATGGTAAATAAAATTATAATTTTAAATAATAAATAAAGACAGGCTCGAATGTAATTCACGTAATCAATGATAATCCAGTACTTGTTAGTGGAACTACTTATGGGCAGTGTTTTCTTCTTTGAAAAGAACTAATTTAACAGGAACTGTCGCTTTCGCGTATTCAGAACCGAGTTGTACTCTCTAATCAACCCCTCCTATTGTCACGGATAAAAAGGTGCGTACTGCGTTAGAGTAGTAAACCTATTTTTAAGAAATATAGTATCTTAACTAAGTTGAAAAGTATTTTAACCTGGACTTCTTAGCAAAAAGAGGTTCTTGCGAACCAGAGTTTAAACTTCCTAACGCGTCCGAAAATCGTTTTAAAATCTCTTTTCTTTTTAATCTAAAATCTCCTAATGAACTATACAAAGCGCTTTTGGCTGTTTTTGAAATAGTTAAAAACAATTATTTGAATTGAAAGATAAAATAGCCCTTAGGTGTTTCCACGAACAATTATACTGATTACTGGTTTAATTACGATCCTTACATTCTAACCTTTATGGAATTAGTTAGACATGATAAAGTAAATATTCTTTTTATAGTTTTTCATAAAAGTAATTTAAAGCGAGTGCGGAAAATAAATAAAGTAAAGTGCGAGTGCGGGAAATAAACAACGTAAATGTGCGAGTGCAGGAAATAAACAACGTAAATGTGCGAGTGCGGGAAATAAACAAAGTAAAAGCGAGGCAGAAATAAATAAAAGTAAAATACGAACTTGAATTAAAATGGCGGCAGGATTAACTTCCTCCAGAGTGCTCCAAAACTCGAACCACAGACAGATTACAGACTCGATCACTCGATTGCAGAGGCACCCCGATGTGGAATGGCAAATGCTTTATAACTGATATATGCCTAGAGAATTCTAATTCTGGATGAAGAAAAACGAAAATCTAAGGTCCTATTTATAGGAGAAACTGAAAGCATGAAATGACCGGGACGCCCCTCCACTAAAAAGTGGAGGTTACTGATTTTGGCCTTGTGGCGCCCGCCACAGGCCTATGGCGCCCGCCATGGTCCCTACAGGGGATTGTGGAGTGGGGATCGTGGGTCTTGGAGGTTGAGGAGTGGTCTTGAGACGTGGCCACGTCATGGCTAACCCCATGGCGCCCGCCACGGTGGGTGCCGTAAGTGCAAAATGCTGAATTTCTAGGTTTTCGTCCGTTTTCACTCCTTTTTCGCTCCTTTTCCCGATTCCAGCTCCGATTATTATAAAAACCTGAAAACATAAGAAAACAAAGCAATAACAAATCAAAACAACAATAAAAGCTAAGAATGCATGCGAAATCGGAGTCAGAAATACGGTGAATTTTAGTGTGATCAAATTCTCCCACACTTAAACCTTTGCTTGTCCCCAAGCAAACATTAAAGCTTAAGAAAATATGGTGTCAACACGTGTCTTTGGGCTAAAGGGATTCTAAGTTCAAGTCAGGATGCAGTGACAGATACTAACTAAGTGAACCAAGGGTACCATAGTAACACAAACACAAACTTCAATCCTATATTAACCACTCCATATCATCCCACGATACCTAGGCCTATCTTCTCATCTTTTTGTGTTCTTTTCATTCAGGCGCAATCACATTAAGCCCGTTATCCGTACATGCTTCATAGTAGAGTGACCGGTTAGTGATTCTGATCCATAACATAAGGTTTCTGGCACATAAGCATGTGTAAACCTATTTTTATTTCGCCTAAATGTAGCTGCGGGGGATCGGATCGTAATCCGCCCTGCCAAGTTCAGTGCCAGATACCTCTGAACCAACTAACAATAGGCGACTTGCAATTTTTTTCTTTTTGTGGCAAAATTTTTTTTTTTTTTTTCTCTTTTTTCGGTTTAAATGACTTTGTGAGGGTCACCTATACCAGAGTTTGCCTTTTTTTCTTTTTTTTCTTTTTTTTATTAGCACTGGATCATTCACTTATATTCATCGACCCCCTACGTAGAGCATGCTTAAGCCGGAGCTGACTGCTAAGATAAACTACTTAGGACAATTTTTAAAATGATAGTAAAGGCCAAGGTGGTGGGGTTTAGGAGTGATTCCTATATTCAAGAGGTCTATGGTGCTAAAATGGTTCTGATGTTTCAAAAAGTTGACCTAAGTCACCACATCCTAATCTAAACCTGTCTCAAAGCCCAAAAAACATGTGAAACAACATTATTTTCTTTTTAAAATTTTTCTGGTAAGGCTAAGGAAATGGGAAAAAATGAAGATGAACTAAAAAGACACTATACTGGTGACTCGTCAGACTCATGCATTATCTAAGAAAATTAAATTACTGAAAGGGAAATAACTGAAAGGAAATTAACTAAAAAGGGAAATGACAGAAAGCAATAAAATCCCCTCCCACACTTAAATCGAACATTGTCCCCAATGTTTCGAAATAAGATAAGGGGGGTAACCTGGAAAAGACTACTGAGGAGGGGCACTGGTGCCTTCGCCGTCCTGATATGATGGTCTGGAACGACGGGATCTACTACGATGCTGGTCCCTCCGGTCGAGTCGTGCTGATAAAGCAGCCTGAGCACTCCGGACCTCTCGAAGGTTACCCAAGATGGAACCCTGAGTAGCCTCTACAAGCTGGTAGTGTCGGCTGTTGAACTCTCTCTGACGGTTCTGCTCTAATGAGATATCGTTCAAGGTACGACAGACGTTGCTATAAGCACGATCCGAAACCAATCGCGATTGTTGCATGAAGCTCATGTTGTCCGTCAGGTGCTGTGAAATAGTAGAGAGAAGGCCATCACGCCTTTCCTCTCTAGCTGTCATATCACGCCTGGATAGCATTTTCTTCTTTTTTTCAAGGCATGAGGCTTGCATATTTTTTTGTGAAGACAAAAATGAAAATATTTTTGTCTTATATTTTTTTTTCTTTGCACGACAAAAAATAAAATAATTAAAAATCAAAAAAGAAAAAGAAAAATTAACATTAGTGCATAATATGTATATATATAAGGAATTCAAAGTGCATGAAAATATAAAAGCTGCAATAAAGTAAAATATGTCTGGAAATGCGATAAATAAAAGGAAATTAAATACTAGGGTAGTGATGTCAGTGTAGAATGAGTCATGTGGTAGGCGTCTTTTCCTGGCTTGATCCACGAATCTCAGCTATCTCCCTCCGAAGCTCTTCAATCGCCTGATGTAGAGCATCGGTCTCTGAGGCATGAGTGAGATCAGAAACCTGCATCTGTAACTCTAAGTCTGCCACTTCCTGCTTGAGCAGGGCAGTCTCCTTACGGAGCTCATAAATCTGTGTTTGTAGGTCAGGTGGCTGCAGAGACATATTGTTAGACATAACAGTGATTTGGGGAGTAAGAGGTGTAGGAGTGTACTCAGCGGCGGGAGGCGATTTCGGCTCTTCGACAGTCTCTCCATAACCCTCTAGAGCATAACTCCAATTTTCAAGATCATGGACACTGGTCATCAGCTGATCTGGTAATGTAAAGTAGTGTATCGCTTCGCCGTCGATCAGCAATCTAAACATGTTGGGCTCAAAAGAAGCCCTCCTCATCAGTCCTCTATCAAGACAAAAATCAATATCCAGGGTGGTGTAGCAGCAGAAGGTCCTGAGGTGCAATAACTTGCGAGACAAACCCAATGCAGTAGCTATCTGTGTAACAATCCCACCGACATGGATGATGCCTACGGATGATCTGGCAACACTAGCCAAGCCCTTTAACAGAAAGTTGCCACAAGCAACAGGGCGAGACTGAGTCGCACAAAACAGTAGGAAAATCTCCTCTTCACTTAGCAGTGTCTCTGTATCTGGAAAACCTAGGAAAGAATGTGCTAGAATCATCTGGAAGTACCTCAATGCAGGGTTGTGGATTACCTGAGAAAACTAGGTAGAAGGATCTTGGCTCCCTCCGCCGGATATTTTAGTCCAAAACTTTTCCACTTCTCTGCTCATAAAATACCCCATCGGTGTATCTGGAATAGCATCAGGAGTAGTCTGGAAACCTAGCAAATCACCAAACTCTCTGTGAGAGAATGAGTAGTCAATCCCGAACAACCTGAAAACAGCGAGTCCATCGGGTCCAGCCCAAGGGTCATAATGAAACGAGCTGAGGAACTCAAGAGTCAAGTTCCTATAAGTGTTGTTCCTGTAGTCAAACTGTTCCCACTGGAGTTGATGGCATAAAAATCTGACGCTTGGCTCTATCCCCAAGGCATCCATGCAGTCATGGTCAGGGTACCTGGTAGGAGCCATAGGGCGTCTCATGTGAACATAGTAACGCTCTCTCTGTGCATCATCTCTAAAGGCCACGTGCATGTCATCAGGGTTCTGCATTCTGTACAAGGTTAGCAAACAAGTCCTGAAAGCACATAAAACATTCAATCGTTAGTCCTGACATAATAATAATAATATAAACAAAATAAAGTAAAAGTAAAAAATAAAAAGTACAAAAATAAGAAAAACCATGGGTTGCCTCCCATGCAGCGCTTGTTTAACGTCATTAGCTCGACAACCGATAATTAAACATCATTGGAAGGATATGGTGGATCACTCAGAGTATGGCAGGTGTATGTTGTTGGAATGTCACCTCCTTCGTAGGGCTTCAACCTCTGTCCATTGACGATGAATGGTTTACATGTCGGGTTCTTGATTTCAATAGCACCGGATCTCAGGATCTTAGATACTTCGAAAGGGCCAGTCCATCTCGAACGGAGTTTACCTGGAAATAGTCGTAACCTAGAATCGAACAGGAGAACAGGATCGCCTATCTTGAAGTCTCTTCTTATGATTCTTTTGTCATGCCAAGCTTTTGTTCTTTCTTTGTATATGATGGCATTTTCGTAGGCAGATTGTCTGAGCTCTTCTAATTTGTGGATGTCAAGGATACGTTTCTCACCAGCAGTCAAGTAATCCAAATTCAAAGTTTTGATGGCCCAATAGGCCTTATGCTCCAATTCAAAAGGTAAGTGACATGATTTTCCATAGACCAGTTGATAAGGGGTTGTTCCTATAGGAGTTTTGAAAGCGGTTCTATAGGCCCATAATGCTTCTTGAAGTTTCTGTGACCAATCCTTTCTAGATATAGAGACAGTCTTCTCGAGGATTTGTTTTATCTCCCTATTAGATACTTCCACTTGTCCATTGGTCTGTGGGTGGTATGGTGTTGCTACTCTATGCTTAACTCCATACTTGCTTAAAAGTTTATCAAATATTCTCGATATGAAGTGTGATCCTCCATCACTTATGACTAAACGGGGGGTTCCAAACCTGGGAAATATATAATTCTTGAATAATTTGATGACTACTCTGGTGTCATTTGTGGGTGCGGCGATAGCTTCAATCCATTTAGACACGTAGTCAACTGCTACTAAGATGTACTGATTTCCAAAAGATGGTGGGAACGGTCCCATAAAGTCTATACCCCATACGTCGAAGAGTTCTACTTCTTGGATATTTCTTAACGGCATTTCATTACGTCTTGAAATATTTCCTGTGCGTTGGAATCTATCACACTTGACAATGAAAGCATGGACATCACGCCACATAGTAGGCCAGAATAGGCCAGCTTGAAGAATCTTGGCGTAGGTCTTAGATGTGCTTGCATGTCCACCATAGGGTGCAGAGTGACAATGCTCAATTATATTATTTACCTCTTCTTCTGGAACACAACGGCGGAAAATGCCATCTTTACCTCTCTTGAAAAGAAACGGTTCGTCCCAATAGAAGTTTCTCACATCACTATAGAACTTCTTCTTCCGGTGGTAGTTTAGATCAGGGGGTATGATGTCAGCGGCTAGGTAATTAACAAAGTCTGCATACCAAGGTACATCACTTATGGCTAAGGATTTTTGAAAATACTCATGAGGGTCTGGGTTATCATCTTCAATGGTTTCTAGTTGGGCTATCAGTCTATCATAGGCAAAATCGTCATTTATGGGAACTGGATCAGGTTTCAGGTATTCTAGCCTAGATAGGTGATCAGCTACCACATTATCAGTGCCTTTCTTATCACGGATATCCAAATCAAACTCTTGCAGTAATAGAATCCATCGAAGTAACCTAGGCTTGGCATCCCTTTTGCTTAGTAAGTAACGAATGGCAGCATGGTCGGTGTAAACTATAATCTTGGCTCCTACTAGATAAGATCTAAATTTGTCTATTGCAAAAACTACAGCTAGGATCTCTTTTTCGGTTGTTGCGTAGTTGAGCTGTGCAGCGTCTAGGGTTCTACTGGCATAATAAATCACATGTAACTTTTTGTCTTTTCTCTGACCTAGAACGGCTCCAACAGCGTAATCACTGGCGTCACACATTATCTCAAACGGTTCTGACCAATCAGGGGGTTTCATTATAGGTGCTGAAATCAGAGCTTGCTTCAGGAGATTAAATGCTTCAGTACATTTTTCATCGAAGATAAATTCAGCATCTTTCATCAAAAGACCAGTTAAGGGTTTTGTTATTTTGGAGAAATCCTTGATGAAACGTCGGTAAAATCCGGCATGTCCAAGAAAACTTCTTATCTCCCTGATAGTCTTCGGCGGTTTTAGATTCTCTATGACTTCTATTTTTGCTTTATCTACCTCTATACCTTTTTCGGAAACTATATGTCCTAAAACAATCCCTTCGGTGACCATGAAATGACATTTTTCCCAATTTAGCACAAGGTTTACCTCCACACATCTCTCCAGGATTTTCTCAAGGTTGACAAGACAATTTTTGAAATCTGATCCACAAACTGAGAAATCGTCCATAAATACTTCCATAATTCCATCTAAATAATCAGCAAAGATAGACATCATGCAGCGTTGGAAAGTTGCAGGAGCATTACAAAGTCCAAAAGGCATTCTTCTATAGGCAAAAGTTCCAACTGGGCATGTAAAGGTAGTTTTTTCTTGATCTTCGGGGTGAATAGGTATTTGGAAGAATCCGGAATATCCATCTAAGTAACAAAAGTAAGAGTGTCTGGCTAGGCGCTCCAACATTTGGTCTATGAATGGTAATGGGAAATGGTCCTTCCTGGTTGCTTTATTTAATTTTCTATAATCTATGCACATACGCCAACCTCCATCGGTTCTTTTTGCTACAGGTTCGCCCTTCTCGTTTTGCACGACTGTGATGCCTCCCTTTTTAGGTACTACATGCACAGGACTCACCCATTTACTGTCCGAGATCTGATATATTATACCTGCCTCTAGTAACTTAAGAACTTCAGTCTTAACTACAGTACTCATTATAGGATTTATTCTACGTTGGTGTTCTCTGGAAGGTTTTGAATCTTCTTCAAGCAAAATCCGATGCATGCATACGGATGGGCTTATTCCTTTTAGATCAGAGATCTTATATCCTAAGGCTGAGGGGTACCTACGTAAAACTTCTAATAATTGATCGGTTTCTTCTTGGTTTAAGGTAGCACTAACTATAACTGGACGGTTCATATCTTCATCGAGAAATTCATATCTCAGGTTTTTAGGCAGTTCCTTAAGTTTTACGGTCGGTTTCATAGGGCAAGGCATAGGATCTGGGGTAAGAGATAAACATTCGTGAAGGTTATCATCAATGTAGGGTGTTTTATAATTGTCATCTTCCAAAATAAGGGTTGATGGCAATTTTATAGATTCAGTTTCTTCTTCTTGTTCTAATTCCCTAATGCATTCTTCGATGATATCTAAGGCATAACAGGAATCTCCTATCACAGGTGCCATAAGAAATTTTGACAATATAAATTCTATCTTCTCTTCACCTACCTCAAAAGTTAGTTTTCCCTTTTTAACATCTATTACGGCTCCAGCAGTCGATAAGAACGGTCTACCTAGGAGTATCGGTATGTCGTCATCTTCTTTAATGTCCATGACAACAAAATCAGTAGGTATAAACAACTGACCTACCCTAACAGGGACGTCTTCAAGTATGCCTATAGGGTATTTAACGGATCTATCGGCTAATTGAAGTGACATCTTAGTAGGTTGTAATTCTCCTAAGTTTAATCTCTCACAAACTGCTAAAGGCATTAAGCTCACACTAGCTCCTAGGTCTAGAAAAGCTTTTTCGATGACATGATTCCCCAAAATACAAGGAATGGAAAAATTTCCGGGATCTTTATCTTTCTTTGCTAACCTATCTTCGGAAATAGAATTACATTCCACGGGTTTCGGATCTTCAAGTCTACGTTTATTTGTAAGTGTGTCTTTGAGAAACTTAGCGTAAGAAGGTATTTGGGTGATGGCTTCTGTAAAGGGGATTTCTACGTGAAGTTTTTCTATAACCTTAACGAATTTTTGATATTGATTATCGATTTGGGTTTTCTTTAATCTTTGAGGGTATGGTATTGGTGGTTTGTATGGCGGTGGTGGTACATAGGTTTTATTTTTAGGTTCTTCTCCTTTTTCTTGACTTTCCGGGGTTTCAGGCTTCTCTGGTTCCTTCTCCTCACTCCTCTCAGAAGTTTCGGGCTCACTTAATCTAGGGTTCAAAGGTTCCTTATAAGCGGTTCCACTTCGTAGAGTAATGGCATTAGCTTGCCCTTTCGGGTTCTGTTGAGGTTGTCCAGGGAACTGTCCTCCGGGTGTAGTCTGTGGGGCTTGGTTTAACGCTACCTGAGAGATCTGGGTTTCAAGCATCTTATTATGAGTAATGATTTGATCAACCTTGGTTCCTAACTGGGTAATTAGTTCGTTAACATGGACGCTTTGGTTCATGAACTCTTTGTTCTTCTGTTTTTGAGCAACGATGAAATCTTTTACAATTTCCTCAAAGCTCGGGTTTGGTGGCACAGGTTGCATAGGTTGATTTGTTCTAGGGGCTTGGTAACCTTGTTGTCTCGGAGGTGCGGTATTTTGGATAGGGTTATTATTTTTGTAGGAGAAGTTTGGGTGATTCCTCCATCCAGGGTTATATGTGTTTGAAAATGGGTTCCCTTGGGTATAGTTCACTTGCTCGGTGTTGGTTTCATTCAACAGATTGCATTCGGCGGATTGGTGTCCTTGCGTTCCACATATCTCACAATTCGGCGAAACTGCGGCTACAGTATTCGGAGTTGTACACATATGTTCGACTCTTAGGGCCAACGCGTCCATTTTAGCCTGCATCATGTCTATAGAGCTTAGCTCATGTATTCCTCCTTGGGCTTCCTTCTTTTCCACTGTCGCTCGTTCTACTCCCCATGATTGATGGTTTTGGGCCATATCCTCGATAAGGGCACTAGCTTCAGGGTAAGGTTTATTCATCAGTGCGCCACCAGCGGCAGCGTCGATGGTCATTTTAGTGTTATAATGAAGTCCATTATAGAAGGTTTGGATGATTAGCCAATTCTCTAAGCCATGGTGTGGGCATGCTCTTAATAGTTCTTTATATCTCTCCCAGGCTTCGAACAACGACTCTCCTTGGTGTTGGGTAAATCTAGTTATTAGGTTTCGAAGAAGAGCAGTCTTACTTGGGGGAAAATATCTAGCAAGGAAAACTTTTCTAAGGTCATCCCAAGTTGTTATTGAATTGGGTGGAAGGGAATCTAACCATGATAGAGCTTTATCTCTGAGGGAAAAGGGAAATAATCTTAAGCGTATTGCCTCAGGAGAAGCTCCATTGGTTTTAAAGGTGTCTGCTAACTGAAGAAAGTTTTTTAAATGTTGGTTCGGGTTATCAGTAGCGAGACCTGAGAATTGTCTCTGTTGCACTAATTGCAGCAGGGATGGTTTAAGTTCAAAATTATTGGCTGGGATAGCGGGGTTTACTATACTGGAACTAGGTTCCTCGTTTGATGGTTGGGCGAAGTCCTTAAGAGGTCTTCGGTTTTGTTCTTCGGCCATAGCTATCCTATTCCTATGGAAAAATAAACGTGCGCGAGCGTAACGTTCAGGTTCAGCTAGAGGGTCTACTAAACTTCCGGCACTGCGAGTCTTTCGCATTGACCGGTGGGTAACAACCTTAGTCTAAACGGTATAACTACAGGGTAATGAAATTTGACGATATTGGTCCCCGGCAACGGCGCCAAAAACTTGATGCGTGTTTTTCGCAAGTGTACGAATCACGTCAAAGTAATATAAAAGATTATCGAATCCACAGAGACCAAGTGTCAATCTATCAAACCTGTTGTTATGGTGTGTATCTAAGGCAACTATTTTTAAGGGTTTTAATAAGGGTGCAATGGTAAATAAAATTATAATTTTAAATAATAAATAAAGACAGGCTCGAATGTAATTCACGTAATCAATGATAATCCAGTACTTGTTAGTGGAACTACTTATGGGCAGTGTTTTCTTCTTTGAAAAGAACTAATTTAACAGGAACTGTCGCTTTCGCGTATTCAGAACCGAGTTGTACTCTCTAATCAACCCCTCCTATTGTCACGGATAAAAAGGTGCGTACTGCGTTAGAGTAGTAAACCTATTTTTAAGAAATATAGTATCTTAACTAAGTTGAAAAGTATTTTAACCTGGACTTCTTAGCAAAAAGAGGTTCTTGCGAACCAGAGTTTAAACTTCCTAACGCGTCCGAAAATCGTTTTAAAATCTCTTTTCTTTTTAATCTAAAATCTCCTAATGAACTATACAAAGCGCTTTTGGCTGTTTTTGAAATAGTTAAAAACAATTATTTGAATTGAAAGATAAAATAGCCCTTAAGTGTTTCCACGAACAATTATACTGATTACTGGTTTAATTACGATCCTTACATTCTAACCTTTATGGAATTAGTTAGACATGATAAAGTAAATATTCTTTTTATAGTTTTTCATAAAAGTAATTTAAAGCGAGTGCGGAAAATAAATAAAGTAAAGTGCGAGTGCGGGAAATAAACAACGTAAATGTGCGAGTGCAGGAAATAAACAACGTAAATGTGCGAGTGCGGGAAATAAACAAAGTAAAAGCGAGGCAGAAATAAATAAAAGTAAAATACGAACTTGAATTAAAATGGCGGCAGGATTAACTTCCTCCAGAGTGCTCCAAAACTCGAACCACAGACAGATTACAGACTCGATCACTCGATTGCAGAGGCACCCCGATGTGGAATGGCAACTGCTTTATAACTGATATATGCCTAGAGAATTCTAATTCTGGATGAAGAAAAACGAAAATCTAAGGTCCTATTTATAGGAGAAACTGAAAGCATGAAATGACCGGGACGCCCCTCCACTAAAAAGTGGAGGTTACTGATTTTGGCCTTGTGGCGCCCGCCACAGGCCTATGGCGCCCGCCATGGTCCCTACAGGGGATTGTGGAGTGGGGATCGTGGGTCTTGGAGGTTGAGGAGTGGTCTTGAGACGTGGCCACGTCATGGCTAACCCCATAGCGCCCGCCACGGTGGGTGCCGTAAGTGCAAAATGCTGAATTTCTAGGTTTTCGTCCGTTTTCACTCCTTTTTCGCTCCTTTTCCCGATTCCAGCTCCGATTATTATAAAAACCTGAAAACATAAGAAAACAAAGCAATAACAAAGCAAAACAACAATAAAAGCTAAGAATGCATGCGAAATCGGAGTCAGAAATACGGTGAATTTTAGTGTGATCACATAACATGACTTGTCATGACATTTCAAGCATCCATTTGTTTCATTTGACATCATGAGACATATAGAAAACATGTTTGATCATTGCATCATGTATTTGCCATGTTGTATGCCCTGTATGCTTCATAACTTTTCATGTATGTTCATGCTTCTTAACTTGCACCATTTGCATCCATGAACTTGTATGACCATTTCCATGTGCTGCCTCATGTTTGTAGCATCTCATAACATCATTTGCATCATGTGTATGCTTCTGGTTTTGTTTCTCATCATGTCATCTCATCTCATCTTGCATTGCATTGCATTTCTTTTCTAACCTTTCAGGTGGTAAGTGACTTTGAGAAGTGAATTTGCCTTCACTTCTCATAACTTTTCTTTTCATCTCTCTTGCATTCCATTGCTGCATTTTTATATGTGTTTGAGTTTGAGCTTGCTCATTCTTCTTCCTCCCACTTTCTTTCTTCAAGTGACTTGACTTCTTGAATGAAGCAAGTCACTTTGCTTCTCTTGATCCTTTCATCTGCTTCCTGGTGGTTCCATTGAAGATTTCTCTTGAAAACCTCACAAACCTTAGGAACAACCAAGCATGACAATGATTAGGGTTTTGATTAGTCTCCCCTCTTAGTTTTACCTTTGTGTCTCTTTTGAGTCTTCTCTTCTCACCTCATAATCAGGGACTAAACCCTAAAGGCTTTAAGGCTTTGTGATTAAGCTTATGCCTGCATCCTTCTATTAGGATGGAGTGTATAACCTTAATCCTAAGTGTTAAACCCTTAATGTGTTTAAATCTCTTAATCAATTCACTTAATAATCATCAAGACATCACACTTGTAACTTGGGCCTTGCATTAGGGTTCTAATTCTTCCTTAACTGGTTAAGAAGGACTAACCCTAGTGTTAATGGACATGTCCCCCTCAAGTTGTCTTACAAACCTTAAAAATCACTTCATCATCATATCATTAAATAAAATCCACTTAATCAAAGGCTTGTTTTGTCATGAGTTTAATCCCTAATCATGGATTAAGCTGAGGAGCTTTCCTCAGCTTAAACACCCTCATCTATTATCCTTCTATTAGGATGGTGTAATGAGTCTGTTTAATCCTTTATTATGGCTTAACCTCATTACTTAACACTAAACAAAAACACCAAAAACATCTAAATAATCACAAGTAGGTTAATGATCTTAATCCTACATCAAAGGTGATTAAGTGTGAGAAGCTGACTTCACACTTAAGGTACTCTCATTACCCCTAATCAGAGGGAAGATGTGATGAGTTTACTAACCCATTGGTTTAGGCTTAAGCTCATTAACTTATGACAAACTCTCAAAAAGCAATAAAAGACTGAAAACTCAAAAACAAACAATAATCGTCTCCTCCGGGATTCTTTTCTCATCTCATTCACTCACAAACGAGAGCTCGCTTCTTCCGTCTAATGCAAGACAGTTTGCACCTGAGCCAGACAGGTCATACACTTGAGCATAGACAAGTAAGCAGTTCACAAGTCAATTCATCTTTCAGTCTCTTTGGGTCGAACTACGGTGTTCTGACTTCCTCATTGCACGAGAGGATACGTAGGCATAACTTAACAGTTATCGAACAAAAGTCTCTGTATATTCCCCCCTCCTTTCAGCTTCATTCTTTTAGCCTCATGATCTTGAGCATTTCACTCCTTTCTTGCACTGACACCTGTACATCCTTTTCCAGCTCATTTATACACAAATTGCACTGACACTACCCCTTTTAAAACACAAATCTTTTAAGCGTGGATCCCGTCGAGTACGACGGACAATCTGGGTGCTAATACCTTCCCAGGTTGTAACCAACCCCCTTTCTCAGTCTCTCTGGTTCGCAACCGTCTTATCCATGTCTTTCTAGGTCTATGCAGCATTGCCTTTCCTCCGGGATAAAAATGCCTAGCTGGCGACTCTATTCATCTCCAGTGAGTTCACGGCTGTGTGTTCTCATTGACCCTCTCGCCGACCGTTCGCGTCTGTACCTTTATCTGGGCCCGTCCCATTTATCGGGAGCGACAGCTTGGCGACTCTGCTGGGGACCCTTATATTGCAACCAGGGCTTCTGGTTCTTTTTGTGGGTTCCTCCTAGCGCTTGTTTGATTTGTGTTTACTGGGGTGTTATGTGCTTATCTGTGTTTGTTTTTTTTGTATTTATTTTATGTACAGTTGCTTTACTGCTTTCTTTATTGCTTTTGTATATATCATACTGTCATGCTGCTGGCTGGATCTGGTCTTTGTTTTGGTGGGTGGGTGATTCATTGAGAGTTAAGGTCCTATACCTGGGACCTGAGTGACACCTAGGCTAGAGTGAATCATATTCTTTCCCATTCCATTCCGGTCTGGTGCGGGAATATGAAACACGGTTCAGATATGGGTTTCTTCTTGAGAACTCTGTGTTGCAGATTTCCTGCAATGCTAGGGCTATCTAGGAAGCCTGCTAAGTCTGGATGACCTTTAGTTTTGACCTTCAGAAACTGAGGTGAATTAGAGGAGGAACTTTTATGGTTATTGTAAACACTGTACCTCCGGGTTAGAAGTGTTCACACTTCTCATAACTGATCCAAGTCTGAGGATCCTTGTTCTAGAACACCACCTGTGAGGGGTTTGGGCTGTTTACAGGTTTGCAGGTACCTTGACCTCAGAATACCCTGTTACTTTGTTTAAGAGTACTTCATTTTGGACAGTTCTTGTGATTCTAAAACCCTGGACATGTGGCTCTTTATTTGAGTCCCCCACCTTGGTTACTGGATTTGTAGACCTCCATCTGGAATTCTTGAACATACTTGGACCTATATCAGAGCATTTTGATCAGATCCAGCTCAGTCACAGACCCTTGCATTTCATTTGCATACATAATCATTGCATCATATTGACATTTGCTTATTTGTTTCAGGGTATCCATCTTCATTTGGTTTTGGTTTTGACCCCATCTTCAGTATTTGACCCATCTTCATCAGCATCTGCTTCAGTTATCAGATACCTGCACCCGCCAATCAGTGGCTCATTACTTCAGCATTATCATCAGCACCTGTCTCTACTCAGTCTTCAGCATCATGGCTCCTAAAAAGAGCAACATCACCTATCACTTCTTCCAGCCAGAGCTATCAGATATCAGGAGGATCCAGACCCTGATCACTCCAGATCACATACCTTTGTTCAGGGAACATTATGGAGATATACTTGACATGGTTATGGATCTGGACCCATCACAGAGGAGCCTCATTCACACTTGCATTCAGTTCTATGATCCCCCACTGAGATGTTTCACCTTTCAAGACTTTCAGTTGGGCCCCTTATTGGAAGAGTACTCTTCATTAGTTGGTATGCCTATCAGGGGTGGAATCCCTTTCAACCCTGAGATGGTCTTTCCTGCTAATGGAGAAGTAGCAAAAGCTTTGCATCTGGAACCTGTTTTGATTGAGCAGCATATGACCTCTAAAGCTTTAATCCCTGGTTTTCATCTGGATTTCTTGATCTCTCAAGCTACCCTGAAAGCTTCTTTAGGAGAGTGGAAGGCTGTCTGTGCCTTGTTGGCTTTGAGCATATATGGAATTGTATTGTTTGCAGACGAGCCTCGATTCATTAGCAAGAATGCAATCCATCTTTTCATCCTGAAGAACCCAGCACCCACTTTATTGGGGGATCTCTACTATTCAGTGCATCATAGGAATGAAAAGTAGAGGGGAAGATTAGTGAGGTGTTGTGCTCCATTGTTCCACACTTGGCTTCTCAGGCATTTGCCCAGGACAGATGCATTTCTGAACCCTCATCAGCAGAGCAACTGGGCTAAGAGACTCACTGCTCTAACTTCAGCAGATATCAGATGGTGCACTCAAAGCACCAAGGGCAGGGATATCATCACCAGCTGTGGGCATTTTCCCAATGTGCCTTTGATAGGAGTTAAGGGTAGTATCAATTACAACCCTCTGCTGTTTAGACGACAATTGGGCTATGCACTGGTCCACACTCCTAAGGCACAGGACTTGGTTGAGACTCTTTATTGTGAGAACAAGACTAATTTGACTGTTGTTAAGCAGGCTGCTTGGGCCTGGGATAATGTTCAAACCAAGGGAGTGACCATTCTGGGGAAGTGCAATAATGTGGCATCAGCACAATATTATGAGTGGTCCCGTGCCAGGGCCCAATTCTCTGGGATGCCCTTTACTATAGAAGATATGCCTGAATCATCTTCAGCACCACCCGCCACTGTCAGTTTGGAGGAGTTTGAGAGTTTGAAAGAAAGAAATGAGAAGTTAACTCAGGCTTTGCAGAAGACCCTCCGGGAGAGGAGTGAGGGTATGAGGGAGATTGAGAGGTTGGAGAAGTTGAGAGTAGAGCATCTGACTAAGATTGAGAAGTCTGGGGATTATATCAAAAAGTCTAAAGCTGGAGAACAAATTCTGAAAAATGCTTGCAAGGAAGCCCAGTTCCAGAGAGCAAGGACAGACTTGTATTTAAAGGAGAGTCAAGCCCGGTGGGTCAGGATCACCGAGGCTCGTACTATAGAGGACAAGAGGGTTCAAGACAAGATGGGGCAACTGGAAGCTAGCGCAAAAGAACAGCAAGAAGCCCTGGCAGCAGCCCAGAGGGAGATATCAGAGCTGAAGATCAAAGCAGGGGTGAAGAGGTCCAAAGAACAAACTCAGCACAAGAAGCTAACAGCAGCTGTTACCACCCGGAATCTCCTCATCAGGAATCTCACGGAGCGTCCGGCTGATCCTGTGACCGAAGCACTTCTCAAGGAAGTTCGTGAGGATGAGTTTGGTCTTGGTGTTTGACCATTTGTTTGTTGTTGCTTTCTTTCCATGTACTTTTGTTTTCTTGTAATGTATTTTGACCCCTTAGAGGGCTTGTGTTGTAAAATGAACAAGTTGTATTATTTCACCTTCTGTAATATATTTGTGTTAGCTTGCTTCTTCTGAGTTTTCTTCAAGCAACAACAACAGCGTCTTCAAGGGTCTGGAAGGGTCAAAACTGAATGCCAAGCCGGATACCTTGAGAACAAATAAGCATAATTGCATTGCATGCTAACCCTTTGTTTGTTTTGTAGGTTTTTGTTTTATTGTTGCTAACTCTGTTGTGATGTTCAGGAACTATTGCTCGGCGCCGAGTATTTCCCCTCAACCGTCTGCACCGTTATCCGACCCGTAACAATCTTCCGGGCATTCAAATGGATCAGATGCAGCAGGACCTTACTGAGGTCAGAAATCAAATGGCAAATGAAAGGCTAGAAATGAGGAATCAAATGACTCAGTTTATGGAAGTGATGAACAACATGGCTCAGAGCCAGGAAAGATTGAGGGCCATGGTGGAAAGGCAGAATCAAGAAGATCCACATATAGGGACTGCCGGCACCAGCAACAATGAAAGGGTCCAACCTCATGTAAATCCCCCTGTATTTGGACCACACCTCCATCCTGAGGTCAATATTCCTGCAAATGTTCAAGGGACTGCCACTGCAGCCAGGGTACTTCAAGAAGACCCCCAAGAGGATCAGTTTACAGTAATGGGTGCTGGGGAAGAAGCTTATGATAGAAGGTTGGATGAGATAGCTGAGAAATTGAGGTCCTTAGAGTCTCAAAACTCTCTGGGTTTCGACGTCATGGACATGGGCTTGGTAGACGGGGTCAGGATCCCCCATAAGTTTAAGCCTCCTTGTTTTGAAAAATACAACGGGACTTCATGCCCCCGGACTCATTTACAATCATTTCTGGGGAGGCTGAAGGCCTATACTATGGATGAGAAGCTCTGGATGTTCTATTTCGAGGATAGCTTAACTGGAGCGTCAAGAGAATGGTACTCTCACTTGACAAGGGCAACTATCAGATGTTGGAAGGACCTGGCAGAGGCCTTCATCAGACAGTATCAGTACAACTTAGACATGGCACCCAACAGGACTCTCCTAATGGGAATGTCACAGTCGTCAAGGGAAAGTTTCCGAGAATATGCCCAGAGATGGAGGCAATTGGCTGCTGCTGTTCAGCCACCTATGTCTGAACGGGAAATGGCAGATATGTTCATGAACACCCTTCAGGGAACATATATTGACAGGTTGGCTGCTTTCTCTTCCACTAGCTTTGCGGATGTTGTCATAGCTGGGGAGAGAATTGAAAGCCTATTGAAGATGGGTAAGATTTCCGACAATGGTGCCAGCTCGTCCAGTAGTACAAGAAAGCCATTTGCAGGCCCGAGAAGAACTGGCGAGACCAATGCCATCCACACCAACAGGGGCAGGTCCCAATATGTTCACAGATCAGTGGCAGCAGTCACCATTCCTGCTCCAACTCATCCCCAACCAGTCTATCAATCTCCGCAGCAAAACTATCAGCAGCAACCTCAGTACCATCAGCAGCCTCAGTATCCTCCAAGAAATTACAACAACAGCAACACCAACAACAATAACCAGCAAAGGCCATTCCAACAGAGGCCTTCTCAAGCTAACAGGGTAATCGATCCGATCCCTATGCCATATGCTACATTGCTGCCACAACTCTTGAAACTCAACCTAGTTGAGCTAAGGACGTTGGCGCCTCCAGATCCCAACAGTCTACCCAGGAATTATGACTCCAACGCTAGGTGTGCTTTTCATTCAAATGCACCTGGCCACAGTACAGAAAAGTGCAGAGCTCTGCATATGAAGGTACAAGACCTGGTAGACTCAAAAGCTCTGAATTTCGCACCACCACCCAATGTCAATAAGAACCCCATGCCAAACCACGGTGGTCCCAGAATTAACGCTATTGAAGAAGACAAGCCGTCTTATTTAATAACCAGTGTGGGCCAGATCAGGACACCGTTGGTAGAAATCAAAGCTCAGCTCTTGGAATGTCAAATGTTCCCGGGGTGTGAGTTAGGTTGTGCTTACTGTAATATTTCAGTAAACGGGTGCGATAATTTGAGGAATGGCATAGACGGTCTTATTCAAAGTGGCCAACTTCAGATCACCACATCATTTCCAACAAATCCAGCAATCTCATCAGCGACGGTTTCAGAACCTCCTACAACTGCAGCAACCATTGTTCCTGACAATTCTTCGGCTTCATCAACAAGTACTTCATCTATTATCTCAACTGATCAGTTTTCAACAAATTTTCCTGCTACAACTTCAGCATCACTCCATCTTGAACCTCCTACAACAACAACATCCATTCTTCCAACAATATCTCCTACAACACCAGCAACAAATCATGAAGATGTCTCAACTGTCACCATATTCTATGATCCTGAAAGCAACTCTGCCTACAACTCAGAAGGTGCTGCTCCCATTAGAGCACCAGTTACAATTTATTATGATCCGCAGACTATCACAGTTCCTTCAACAGCTGCAGTCAGTCCAGTCACCGTCACGGTGCCTGGACCCGTACCTTATGAAAGCAGTAATGCCATCCCCTGGCATTACGGCTCTGACTTGTACTGTGAAGGACAAAGAATCACTTTTGAATCATCAACCCCTGCACTACAAGTAGACAATGTGGGCGGAGGCGGAGGCTTCACTCGAAGCGGACGTCTTTTCGCTCCACAAATTCAGAGACCCACAGCCGAAGCAGAAGCTGCTGCCAAGGCAAAAGGGAAGAGCCCTGTGCAGGAAGATCAAGCTGTTAAGGAAGCTTTGAAGACACCATTCGATCAAGAGGTTGATGAGTTCATGCGAATCATCAAAAAGAGTGATTATAAAATAATGGATCAGCTTCATCAGACGCCTTCCAAGATCTCAATCCTATCATTGCTTATGTGCTCCGAAGCCCATCGGAATGCACTACTCAAAGTCCTGCACGCAGCTTACGTGCCTGAAGAGATCACTGTCAATCAGCTGGAAGCAGTAGTGGGAAATGTTAATGCTAGTCACGGACTAGGGTTCACCAATACTGATTTGACAACGGAAGGCCGCAACCACAACAAAGCCTTGCACATAACCATGGAATGCAAAGGTGCTGTCCTTTCCCATGTGCTGGTAGACACGGGGTCATCCCTCAATGTCTTACCCAAAAAGGCCCTGGTGAAGCTAGAATATGACGGATTGGCATTGAGGCCCAGCAACCTGGTGGTGAGAGCCTTTGATGGTTCAAAGAGATCGGTTCTGGGAGAGATTGAGTTACCCATAACGATTGGCCCGCAGACCTTTACAACTATCTTATACGTGATGGACATACAGCCCGCCTACAGCTGTTTATTGGGTAGGCCATGGATCCACGCTGCTGGCGCCGTAACCTCTACCCTTCACCAGAAGTTAAAATATGAGTGGGAGGGTCAGATCGTTACAATCTGCGGAGAAGAGGACATTTTTGTCAGCCACCTGGCTACTTATAAGTACATTGAAATGGACGGAGAGATCCATGAAACAATGAGCCAGGGGTTTGAAGCTTTGAATGTGAATGAAACATCTGCTGTGCCTGGTACTTCAATATCATCATACCAACAAGCCCGGAAGGTTGTTGAGGGAGGAAACGCCCAAGGCTGGGGCAAACTACTATCGGTGGAGAAGAAAGAAGACAGATTTGGGTTGGGTTACAAACCAACTCAACAAGATCAAGCAGCGGCTGCGAAAGAGCCCAATTTTGTGAGTGGGGGGATGCTTACCCCTGATGCCATCAACTGGCTGGAAGACGAGCTGGAAGAGGAGCGCAACCTGGAAAGCTGGATTCGTCCAAAGATCCCGGGGAGCAGTGTCTCGAACTGGTCTTCCCAGGAAATTATAAGAGTTACTCATGCAGAGTAATTATTATTTCCTGTATTTTTATAAGCATGCATCAAAGTCTTGCATCTTGCCCAAGATGACAAGACTCATTTTGTAATCGGGCCATCTGTACTTTTTGTGCAAACAAGATTAATCAATGAAATATCAGACATCTTTTGGCAAACGAGTCTTTTTCTTTTCCGTTCACTGTTTTTCTATTTTTCTTTTTGTACAAAAAATAAATGGCAGTGTTTTCAAAATGACAACTTTTATTTCACTTTTCTAAAACAAGATTAAAATCAAATCACTAAAATGAACAAACCGAACCCTTGCAGAGAGTGCCTTCCAGACAGCACCGACAACAGCACGGCTATGACATCGTATGACTTTGACAATCCAATCAATCAAGCTGATGAAGGGGTTGAAGAAGAATATGAGCTTCCTGAAGAGCTAGCCAGGTTGTTAAGACAAGAGGAAAAGGTTATTACTCCTCACCAGGAGGAGGTTGAAGTGATCAATCTTGGTACAGATGAAGACGTGCAGGAAGTTAAAATCGGGGCCTGCCTGCAAGACTCAGTGAAGAGACAACTGGTTGACCTGCTTCAAGAGTATGTAGATGTGTTTGCTTGGTCTTAACAAGATATGCCAGGGTTGGATACCGACATTGTTGTGCACAAGCTGCCTTTGAGAGAAGAGTGCCCACCGGTTAAGCAGAAACTGCGCCGTACTCGCCCAGACATGGCTATGAAAATCAAGGAGGAGGTACAAAAGCAATGGGACGCCGGGTTCCTTGCTGTGACTAGCTATCCACCGTGGGTTGCTAACATAGTACCTGTGCCTAAGAAGGACGGCAAAGTAAGAATGTGTGTTGATTACCGGGATCTGAACAGTGCCAGCCCGAAAGATGATTTCCCTTTACCTCACATTGATGTATTGGTTGATAATACGGCTCAGTTCTCGGTATTCTCCTTCATGGATGGATTTTTAGGATACAATCAAATTAAAATGTCACCTGAAGACATGGAGAAGACAACATTCATCACACCCTAGGGCACGTTCTGTTACAAGGTAATGCCATTTGGGCTCAAGAATGCTGGTGCAACATATCAACGGGCTATGGTAACATTATTCCACGATATGATTCATAAAGAAATAGAATGCTATGTGGATGATATGATTGCCAAGTCCCTCACTGAAGAAGACCATCTGGTAAATCTGCTCAAATTGTTCAAGCGTCTGAGGAAGTACCAACTGAAGTTGAACCCCAACAAATGCACATTCGGGGTGCGATCTGGTAAGCTGCTGGGATTTATTGTAAGCGAGAAAGGGATTGAAGTTGACCCTGATAAAGTCAAAGCTATTCAAGAGATGCCTGCACCGAAAACTGAAAAGGAAGTTCGAGGGTTCTTAGGTCGATTGAACTACATCTCAAGGTTCATATCTCACCTTACAGCAACCTGTGAACCCTTGTTCAAGCTGTTGAGAAAAGAACAAACGGTCAGGTGGAATGAAGATTGTCAGAAGGCATTTGACAAGATCAAAGAGTACTTACAAGAACCTCCAATCCTTATGCCTCCAGTAGAAGGAAGACCTCTGATAATGTACCTGACAGTATTAGAAGAGTCAATGGGGTGTGTGCTGGGCCAGCATGACGAGTCTGGTCGAAAAGAGTATGCAATATACTACCTAAGCAAAAAGTTTACCGACTGTGAACAGCGTTATTCACTGCTCGAGAAAACTTGCTGTGCTTTAGCGTGGGCTGCTCGCCGACTGAGGCAGTATATGTTGACCCACACTACCTTGTTGATCTCCAAAATGGACCCAGTTAAGTACATATTTGAGAAGCCAGCTCTTACCGGACGGGTTGCAAGATGGCAGATGATTCTCACAGAATACGACATACAATACACATCTCAGAAAGCCATCAAGGGCAGTGTACTATCTGAATATCTTGCTGAGCAACCCATTGATGACTACCAGCCTATGAGATTTGACTTCCCTGATGAAGACATCATGTTCATAAAAGCAAAAGATCATGAAGAGCCTATTCACACTGAAGGGCCTGACCCGGAAGAAGAATGGACTATGATGTTTGATGGGGCTGTTAACATGAATGGTCGTGGTGTTGGTGCAGTACTCATTACACCTAAAGGAGTTCACATGCCATTCTCGGCAAAACTCACTTTCAACTGCACTAACAACGAAGCTGAATACGAAGCTTGCATTATGGGTCTTGAGGAAGCCATTGACCTCAGGATCAAGACATTGACCGTATTCGGAGATTCAGCTTTGGTAGTCAATCAAACCAACGGCAAATGGTACACCCACCAGGATCATCTGATACCTTACAGGGATTATACAAGGAGGTTACTGACTTTCTTCACGACAGTCAAGCTTGAGTATATCCCTCGGGACGAGAATCAGTTTGCAGATGCTCTGGCTACCATTTCGTCCATGATCAAAGTCCAGACTGCCAACTTTGCACCTCAGATTTCAGTGTCCAGATTTGATAGACCGGCATATGTGTTCGCAGCAGATATTGTTAAAGATGATAAGCCTTGGTTCCATGACATTAAGTGCTTCTTGGAGGATCAGACATACCCACCTGGGGCATCTCCCAATGATAAGAAGACTTTGAGAAGGCTTGCTGGTAGTTTCTTTCTGAACACTGATGGGTCTTTATACAAAAGGAACTTTGATATGGTACTCCTCAGATGTGTTGATAAGTCAGAAGCAGAGTTGTTAATGCATGAAGTGCACGAAGGATCTTTTGGTACCCATGCAGGAGGGCATGCCATGGCTAAGAAGTTGCTAAGGTCAGGTTATTACTGGATCACAATGGATGCAGACTGTTGTGCTTATGCCAGGAAATGCCACAAATGCCAGATCTATGCAGATAAAGTGCATGTGCCTCCCAATCCTTTGAACATAATGTCTTCACCCTGGCCCTTTGCTATGTGGGGCATTGATATGATTGGCAAGATTGAGCCGACTGCTTCAAATGGCCACAGATTCATCTTGGTCGCCATTGACTATTTCACCAAGTGGGTCGAAGCAGCGTCTTATGCAAACGTTACAAGACAAGTGGTAGCCAGATTTCTGAGGAGAGATATCATCTGTCGATATGGAGTGCCCGAGCGAATCATTACTGATAATGGTTCCAATCTGAACAACAAAATGATGGCAGAACTGTGCCGGGACTTCAAGATCCAACATCACAATTCTTCTCCTTACAGGCCAAAGATGAATGGCGCTGTTGAGGCAGCAAATAAGAATATCAAGAAGATTGTGCAGAAGATGGTAGTCACCTATAAAGACTGACATGAGATGCTACCGTTTGCCTTGCATGGGTACCGCACGTCAATAAGGACATCCACTGGGGCAACACCGTATCAACTTGTGTATGGTATGGAAGCAGTCCTACCAGTTGAAGTTGAATTACCCTCCCTACGGGTATTAATGGATGTTAAACTGAACGAAGCAGAATGGGTTAGGGCCCGATACGAGCAACTAAGTCTGATCGAAGAGAAAAGGTTGGCTGCAATCTGTCATGGGCAGTTGTATCAGAAAAGAATGAAGAAGGCCTTCGACCAGAAAGTCAGGCACCGATTGTACCAAGTGGGAGATCTTGTGTTGAAAAGGATCCTCCCTCCTCATACAAACCACAGGGGTAAGTGGACTCCAAATTATGAAGGACCATTTGTAGTAAAGAAAGTTTTCTCTGGTGGAGCACTGATGCTCAGCACCATGGATGGTGAAGATTTCCCGTCCCCTGTGAATTCAGATGCAGTTAAAAAATACTTCGCATAAAAATGACCCGCTGGACACAAAAACAGAATGTAAGTCCAGGCAAAAATAGGGCATCCCGGCGAGTCAAAAACAGAATAAAAGACTCGGGCAAAAATAAGGGAAAATAAACAAAAATGTACACCCGCTGAGTTGAAAAGCCGCATTGGACAGCTCAGGCAAAAATGGGTATCCCGATGGATTGAAAACCCGAAAGGGCGATCCATGCAAAACAAGGGAATAAGCGAACAACTGCATTCTGAATTCGTCTGTATCACCTACAACTTGGTAAGCTTCGGAAGGATCGAGCTTCAATCAGAATCAACATTCTTTAGAAAGCAGGACGAGAAGAACGTCATTGTCATACGAGTCATAGCAGAAGAGGAAGCTCCTTGAAAGCATCGTCAACACTGCCAGCGTTCTGTTTCTCCATTTGTAACAATCTCCTCATTTCAGGGGATTTGTTTCTTTGACTGTATTTCGCCGATTCAGGGCATATGAATTAATAAAATCAGATTTTCAGTCATGTCTCGTTTTGTACATTTTCATTTTGCAAAAAGGTCTGATATCTTAAAGAAACACTGATTGCATAAGGATACAGATGTTTATCTTCAAATAAACACATGCTTGCAGGGAATATACTTACTCTCGAAAGTGCTTAACTCCTATGACGGAATCCAACAAAGGATACCTCGGGACCATTTGCGCGTTTCCTTATCTTTGCAGGGTTGCAGGTATCCAGAACGCAACTTGGGGCATGCAAGTTACATCTCAGCAAGCTGGCAAATCAACAAATAATCTCAGCATCCGAAATGCTCTATCCCCAGCTGAGTTGCCTCTCATTACTCTCCCCAGCTGAGTGGCCAACAACATTCCCCAGCTGTAGTACCATTTATTCTTCCTCAGCAGAAGGCAGAAGTCAGGGAACCATCTCCCCCACAGAGCTCCAGCCTCTATCCAGAAGAGCAGCGCGCGAAGGGATCACAACAGAGTGACGAAAGCTTCTACAAACCCCAGCTGGGTCCCATATTACAAGGATATGTCAATCAGTGACCTATATCCCCAAGCAGATACATCTCTCCAGGTCTGTCAATGATCTCATCCCCAGCTGGGATGTCCATTTCAAGCAGATCGGCCGAAGATCTTCGCAGTAACGGGATCCAAATCCCGGTTTGGCATCTTTTGCATAAATCATAGCATTCGCATCATATTCACCCATAAAGCGTAGCATTCCGTCTAATACGGAGCATTACGGCAAAAATCAAACATATAGCATAATCATAAGCCATGTTTCGGACCAACGCTTGTAAATATTGACAGTCAATCAACAATACGCAAAAATCCCCCAGAGTCCCCAGCAAAAGCAGTTTCCTCACAAATCACAAACACCAGTATATACTCCTTTTGGCACCCGTCCGTGCCATCTTTCCCCAGTAAAGCCGCCTGAACACTCTTTACAACAATATCACCCGTATTACAGATACTTCCTGACACCCGTCCGTGTCATACCCCAGCAGAAAGCCAAAGACGTCCTCTTTGCACTCACATATACCTATATACACTTTCCTGACACCCGTCCGTGTCATTTCCCCAGCGCAGTCGCTTATACTTTTACAACCCATGTACTTGTTAATATTATTATACTTTGACACTCGTCCGTGTCACCCTCCCCAGCAGATAAACACTCATTTATACAATACTACTCATACTACTCATACTTATACAGATACTCGTCCGTATCTTGTATACACCATTTATGTCACCACAGATTCGACATTGGTTCATGTTCTTTGTTAACCAGTTGGTACTCGTCCGTACCATCATCTCAGAATATGCGTCCCGTGTTTGTTTCTACATGATACTCGTCCGTATCATAGTCTTAAGGATGTTCGTCCGCATCTTTAATCCATACACTGTGTCAAATACTTCTGTTCTTCTTGAATATAGATACTCGCCTGTATCTACTATTCCCCAGAAGAATCCTCTCAGATTCAACGCTCGTCCGTGTTCCTTGTTAACCAGTTGATACTCGTCCGTATCATCATCTCTGAACGCGTGTCAGTATTTGTTTCTACATGATACTCGTCCGTATCATAATCCTAAGGATGCTCGTCCGCATCTTTAATCTATACACGACATCTAAGCACTTATACTTTCCTTTCTTGGTTGTGAACACTCGTCCGTGTTCACTATATCCCCAGTAGATCGCCAAGTAAGCATTTTCTTTGTATCTGACACTCGTCCTGTGTTATGATAAACCCTGAGAGCAGCCGTACCCTGCTGAGTGGTCGTCCTCCACCTCTTGATGGTCGTCCTCCGTCATGCTCATCCGATGGCCGTCCCCATCGTTGTTTTTAGCAGCCGTCCCCTGCTAGGTGGTCGTCCTCCACCTCTTGATGATCGTCCTTCATCACCTTATCCAATGGCCGTCCCCATTGTTGATTTTGGTTATCTGACATTCGTCCTATGTCATGACAAACCTTGAGAGCAGCCGTCCCCTGCTAGGTGGTCGTCCTCCACCTCTTGATGGTCGTCCTCCATCATGCTCGTCCGATGGCCGTCCCCATCGTTGACCTTTTATCCGATGGCCGTCCCCATCGTTGATATTTTCGGCAGCCGTACCCTGCCAGGTGGTCGTCCTCCACCTTTGATGGCCGTCCCCATCATAATTCCTTTATTCCCCAACAGAGCAGCCGTCCCCTGCTAGGTGATCGTCCTTCACCTTTGATGGCTGTACCCCATCATCTGTTTATTTCATTCATTCTTTAACCCGATGGCCGTCCCCGTCGTGGTCCCTTTTCCTTTTCTTTTTAACCCGATGGCCGTCCCCATCGTTGGTTACTCGGCTTTACGAACTTGATGGCCGTCCCCGTCATGCTTCATTAATCCCCATAGATTTTTACAGCTTTATCGTGATGGTCGTCCCCATCATATTTCTTATTTTCCCCAGCATGTCGGCCGTCCCCGTCATTGCTTTACTTCACACACCTTCTCTCAGCATGTCGGTCGTCCCCGTCATTGCTCTTTACCCAGCAGTCGTCCTCTGCTCGACGGTCGTCCTCTGTCGCCCACACTTTACAATATACTATATTTTCTTTTACAATCTATATCCCTTTTCTTCTTCATTCCGTGAGTGCAAATTTTGGACTGTCTTTGGTATTCAACCACAAGTTATCTTGTTTGCCTGTTAAGCTGTCACTTACATCCTGCACAGCTAACTCATGTTTGAATAGGGGCAGCTGTAAACACCCCAAATTTGCCCTCACCCATTCACACCATGGCTTGTGATCATTTCATATGCATAAACACAATCATGTCACCTCATATTACATTTTTGATTCACTGCATAGATTCTAAGTCATCTGCACCTAGGGTTTGTGATCTGAGCAATCCAAGAGCTTCTTGAGTCACTCCAAAGGTCACCTATCACTTCAAAGGGATCCATGTGTGTTCTTATATCATATTACATCCTCTCAAAGTCAAAAATGCAAAAGGATCACAAGAACTGGGATTGGTGTGGATGCAGAGCCAAGTTTGACTGCACAGTTGACCTAAAATTAGGGTTTTGGTTTCAGAGGCCATAACTCCAAATTTTTTGGTCATTCTTGTTTCCATTGGTCTCTATATGGTATAGGGAGTATGCATATCAAGTTTCATGAAGAAATTCCATGGGGAAGTCATCTGATCAAGGGTTGACTTTTCAGACAAGTCAGTGCAAAATCAGGGCATCTGAGGGCCCCAATGACCCAACCAATGGGTGATCTTCATCATTTTGAGTGTATATGATCTTTATTTGATCATGGAAGAAGGTTGAAGTTCACAAAAATCAAGAATTTGGAGTTTTTGCAAATGTTGACTTTTTGGGCATAGTTGACTTTTCAAGAATGTGTCATTTTAGGTCACTTTTCAAGCCTTGATTCTTGATCCAAAAATGCTTCAAATGAAAAAACCTTGGTCATGAAAGTTGTAGAATATATCTTTCCCTTTTCAAAAAGTACAAGAACATGATCAAATTCTTCTTGGATCAAAAGTTATGGTGTGACAAAGTTGGCTAAAATCATTGATTTTCAAGACATGCACCAAATGGAAATTTTGCAAAATCATGAACCAAGGCTGTTTGTGACCTCTAGTTGACATCAAACCATGACACAAACATTCTATGTGACCTAAAAATCATAATTGGACCAAATATCACATGTGTATGGTTTGTGTAACAAGGCATTTTCCATGAAGTTTCAAAAAGAGACAACTTGCAAAAACTCATGATCATTCTTTCCACCACTTGCTACATTGGTTACTGCACTTTGCTAGCCCTTCCCCTCACCCTTGCTGCACAGCCCCATGCTTGTACTAGCCTAGAACCAAGCCATACCTCTCTTACACAAAAAGTTGACTTTTGGCAAAAGCAAACATCCCAATCACCACAGGCCATGTCACATCCTCTGGCCACTTGCATTTGTTTATACTTTCCATCTGCTAGCAAAACACATCAAGAAGCCAAGCAAAAACAGACCATAGCATCACATTCCAAAAACCACCTCATTTTGCAAAACTCTTCGAATCTGCTTGCACAACTCACAAACACTAAAACAAATTCCTCTAATCATCTCACCTTGCCTCATTGAGTAGAAACCACCAAGAGTCAGGCCTGATTTGAGCAAGAACACCCCTTCACCATTTCTCATCCTCAAAACCAGAACTCTTCGAATCCCTTTATCCAGCCATCAAACATATCATTTTCCTTCACCAACAAGTCAAGCACATCACAAGGAGTCAAAACCACCTTTCACATTGACCTGAAACAGCCTATACACTAACTGCATTTTCTGCTACACCAGAAATGGATTGCTCAAGGAAGCTTGTCTAAGCTCATTTCAAGCCTTCCATTAGCACCAGGAGAGTCAAGGGAGTCCATTTGCACGCAAAGGAAGCTCTGGAAGCTCAGTTTTGAAGCTTTCCAGCTCAGGTATGAACATGAACACTTTCTCCCAAAGCTTGCTTTTTAAGTTATAATATGATTGCTCATGTCTTGCTGGTCATGGGGATGGTTTCAGAATCAAAAATAAGTGAGAATTGAGTTTGTATGATCCCTCTGAAATTTTGCCCGTGGATTTTGTTTTCTTCGATTTGCATGATTCATGATGTTTAAATATTATTTGAGGGTGGATTCATGACCTAGGTTGTTAGAGGATCACTTAGGTGTGTTTAATTTGTGAAATAGGTGCCTGAATCATGTTTTAGGGTTTTGAGGTGCCGGAGAAGATGACCGGAGCTTCTCTCCGGTCACCTGAATGTGTTTAACCCTAACCTCAGGTCATTAAGTGCCATTTGAATGTGGGGCGTCAGATTGGTTGACCCAGTTGACTTCGCGCGCATGTGAAGGGCCCAGATCCTCTTGCTTTGCCCTAATCCATTTGTTTAGATTAATTAATTCATAATTAAATTAATATAATCAGATGCAATCCCAGCCGTCCAGATGCGCGCTGGTCAACCCTTTCAAACTTAGAATGAATCCCAGCCTTTCTTTCTGTTTACTTTCTTTTAATTTCATTTTTATTTCATTTCTTTTCATTTTACTTGCATATTTAATTTAAAATAGTAAAAAATGTCTAAAAATTATGAAACTTTTTCTTGAGAGTTTTATTAATTTTTAGGACACAAAAATATTTTTATTTTCATTTTTAGCATTTTAAAAGTATTTTTAAATATTTAAAAGTTTATTTTTAATTGATTAATGAGAATTAATTTATTAAAAATACTTTTAAGTATCTAAAAATCACCAAAAAATTCATGAAATGTTATAAGACATTTAGAAACATTGTCCAACCTTCAAACCAAATTTCTTTTTTGATCTTGATACTTTTTGAGAATTTTCTTTTGAATTAAAATCATTTTTGTGCATTATTTTGATCCAAAGTTCAAAAAATCATTTCTGCCTATCCATGAAGAGTTGGACATTGATTCTTCTTGCATTGCATTTTGTTTAGCATGTAGTTTTTGAGATTAAATGGCCATGGTTTGATTCCTCATTTTCATTTTGTTTGGCATTTCTTTTGTTTAGGAACCCTAAAAACCCTAATAACTTGTAAAAATCATAACTTGAGATTGGTTAAGAGTTGAGACCTCCCCTTTGGACTTTGGTTTAGTATAAGATTAGGGGCCTTTTGAGTGGAATTTTCCATTTTTTTATTTTAGGGTTTGCTTCTGTTTTTGGTTTTTGTTTGATGTTTGGTTCATAAACCCTAATTTGGGCTTTCATTTGCATACCTCTTGCATTCTCTTGCATAACATGACTTGTCATGACATTTCAAGCATCCATTTGTTTCATTTGACATCATGAGACATATAGAGAACATGTTTGATCATTGCATCATGTATTTGCCATGTTGTATGCCATGTATGCTTCATAACTTTTCATGTATGTTCATGCTTCTTAACTTGCACCATTTGCATCCATGAACTTGTATGACCATTTCCATGTGCTGCCTCATGTTTGTAGCATCTCATAACATCATTTGCATCATGTGTATGCTTCTGGTTTTGTTTCTCATCATGTCATCTCATCTCATCTTGCATTGCATTGCATTTCTTTTCTAACCTTTCAGGTGGTAAGTGACTTTGAGAAGTGAATTTGCCTTCACTTCTCATAACTTTTCTTTTCATCTCTCTTGCATTCCATTGCTGCATTTTTATATGTGTTTGAGTTTGAGCTTGCTCATTCTTCTTCCTCCCACTTTCTTTCTTCAAGTGACTTGACTTCTTGAATGAAGCAAGTCACTTTGCTTCTCTTGATCCTTTCATCTGCTTCCTGGTGGTTCCATTGAAGATTTCTCTTGAAAACCTCAAAAACCTTAGGAACAACCAAGCATGACAATGATTAGGGTTTTGATTAGTCTCCCCTCTTAGTTTTACCTTTGTGTCTCTTTTGAGTCTTCTCTTCTCACCTCATAATCAGGGACTAAACCCTAAAGGCTTTAAGGCTTTGTGATTAAGCTTATGCCTGCATCCTTCTATTAGGATGGAGTGTATAACCTTAATCCTAAGTGTTAAACCCTTAATGTGTTTAAATCTCTTAATCAATTCACTTAATAATCATCAAGACATCACACTTGTAACTTGGGCCTTGCATTAGGGTTCTAATTCTTCCTTAACTGGTTAAGAAGGACTAACCCTAGTGTTAATGGACAAGTCCCCCTCAAGTTGTCTTACAAACCTTAAAAATCACTTCATCATCATATCATTAAATAAAATCCACTTAATCAAAGGCTTGTTTTGTCATGAGTTTAATCCCTAATCATGGATTAAGCTGAGGAGCTTTCCTCAGCTTAAACACCCTCATCTATTATCCTTCTATTAGGATGGTGTAATGAGTCTGTTTAATCCTTGATTATGGCTTAACCTCATTACTTAACACTAAACAAAAACACCAAAAACATCTAAATAATCACAAGTAGGTTAATGATCTTAATCCTACATCAAAGGTGATTAAGTGTGAGAAGCTGACTTCACACTTAAGGTACTCTCATTACCCCTAATCAGAGGGAAGATATGATGAGTTTACTAACCCATTGGTTTAGGCTTAAGCTCATTAACTTATGACAAACTCTCAAAAAGCAATAAAAGACTGAAAACTCAAAAACAAACAATAATCGTCTCCTCCGGGATTCTTTTCTCATCTCATTCACTCACAAACGAGAGCTCGCTTCTTCCGTCTAATGCAAGACAGTTTGCACCTGAGCCAGACAGGTCATACACTTGAGCATAGACAAGTAAGCAGTTCACAAGTCAATTCATCTTTCAGTCTCTTTGGGTCGAACTACGGTGTTCTGACTTCCTCATTGCACGAGAGGATACGTAGGCATAACTTAACAGTTATCGAACAAAAGTCTCTGTATATTCCCCCCTCCTTTCAGCTTCATTCTTTTAGCCTCATGATCTTGAGCATTTCACTCCTTTCTTGCACTGACACCTGTACATCCTTTTCCAGCTCATTTATACACAAATTGCACTGACACTACCCCTTTTAAAACACAAATCTTTTAAGCGTGGATCCCGTCGAGTACGACGGACAATCTGGGTGCTAATACCTTCCCAGGTTGTAACCAACCCCCTTTCTCAGTCTCTCTGGTTCGCAACCGTCTTATCCATGTCTTTCTAGGTCTATGCAGCATTGCCTTTCCTCCGGGATAAAAATGCCTAGCTGGCGACTCTATTCATCTCCAGTGAGTTCACGGCTGTGTGTTCTCATTGACCCTCTCGCCGACCGTTCGCGTCTGTACCTTTATCTGGGCCCGTCCCATTTATCGGGAGCGACACTCCTCCTTCAGCTTCCTTTTCTAAGCCTCAGTCTTTGAGCATTCACCCTTTCTTTTGCACTGACACACTGTATTTTCTCCCATAGCTTTTTACGCACAGATAGCACATATACTTACCCCCTTTAAACACAATCTTGTAAGCGTGGATCCCGTCGATTACGACGGACAATCTGGGAGCTAATACCTTCCTAGGTTGTAACCAACCCCCTTTCTCAGTTTCTCTGGTTCGCAACCGTCTTATCCATCTTTTTCTAGGTTTATGCAGCATTACCTTTCCTTCGGGATAAAAATGCCTAGCTGGTGACTCTATTCACTTCATTTTCATTTTCATTTTCTCTTTTCGCCGATCGTTCGTGTCTGTACCCTGGGACCCTGGTGTCTTTTCGAGGGAGTGAAACATATGCAGGACAATCTCCAATCCAAAGAGGTGAGAAACTATTTTGGTAGCATTTTGGAATACGGTTGGTAGAATTAATATCTCGATTTCTTCCTCTGTCATCTTTCCCTATTGTAAAAACTTTCCATTGATCAACTTGTGTGCTATCCATATTTACATTGTTTTCACTTTCCTGCACACTTGGGATGTTGGTTGAACTATCTTTCTTATTTTCCATAGCAGGCTTATTGGTCACAGGCCTCCATACCTTATCAATTTTCTGCTTTGCGCCAATTTTTTGTTATGTGCAGTCATGGCCTACCCTTAGGTAAGAGTGGTGTAGATGTTTTAGATTGGCTACATTTTATGGTAAAACTTTGTTTGTTTCTGGATGTCATAAGTAATGTTATGACATATGATTTAAGCATTATACATGTGTGAAGTTTATGTGTGCAGCTTTTTTTATCAGGATGTCAAGACTGATGTCATCACATCTCTGACTGGGCCTGAAGACCTAAGTGAATCCTATTTTGTGCATGCGTCCTGCTGTCATTAAAACTGAGATTTTGTTGTGGTTTTTGCGCGGTCTATCAGAAGGAATAGAAGGATTCAACTTGGAGTTATTTTAGAAGAACATTTGTTCTTGCTATTTTTGTTCCTTTATTTAAGGAATTATTTTATCTTATTTGTTCAATTTCAGTAGGCTCAATTCTCATTCAAGGTTCTACTTAAGGATGTTTTACCCTAGTGTGAACGTGTGGATGTCGCTCCCGTGATTTTCATCCTAGTACAAACGCGAAAGTGGCACAGAAAAGGTAGAGTCGCCAGCCATGCATTTTTATCCCGAAGGAACAGGAAAAGTAATGCTGCACAAACCTGAGGAAGAAGGAAATGACAAGGTCCTGCAAACCAAAGATCTGGGTTCGGGAGTCAGTTACGACCTGGGAAGGTATTAGTACCCCAGATCGTCCGCCGTACCCGACAGGATCCATGCTTGTTTGTTTGTTTCAAAGAGTAAAAGAATATAACTATTGCTGAATAAAACTGTTGAGTGGAATGGAATGAGAAAGGAAACTGGAAAAAGAGAACGGAAAGAGAGGGGAAAATGTAGGGAAAATAAAGAATGTGCTCGAACGGGCCCTACCCCGTTGCTTATGTACCTCATCGGGAAAATGATGATCAGAGTCGACGTAGTTCTCCTAACTAAGGTGTGAACTATTTGGTTGTGTTTTTTATGGATGGAACTGCGTATGTCTATGCTCAGGTGTTGCAGGCTCGTATGGTACGAGTGCGTTTACCGTCTTGCATGCGAGACAAGTCGTCGCAATTTCGTGTTAATAGTGAATGAGGTGAGAAAAGAAGTTCCCGCATGAAATTCACTTATTGTTTGTTTTTGTATTTTATGAATTTTGTATGAATTTGGTACAAGGAGGTGAATTCAAACTCTTTTCCAAGGAATGTGTTCTTGCTACTACATTCCAAGATGGAATTATAGAACAAGCACACCCAGTAAGGAGAATTTATCTAAGACTGGTTTCCAAGGATTAGGGTTTAAGTTCACTAGCTTGTTGATCTTACTTAAGTGTTTTTGTAACTTTTGTGAAGAAGTATTTTTTATGTTTTCTTTGTGAAACAAGCCCTTGATAAGACTTGTGCATCATGCTAGACAAGCTCACACCACTCCAAGATGGAATGAATGCAAGTGCCCCATGGAATAAGGCTATATACAAGGGATCCTTTCATTCATTTATTAAGTCTTTTTTGGGTTTTGTTTGAAGATGAGAAGAGAAAGACTCAAGAGGAAAAGGTCAAAGCTAATAGGGGACTAAGACACAACCCTGGGTTCTCTCATTATTCATAAAATGTGGTCCTATGGTTTATGAGGCATTCTAACCTAAGGAGAAGAAAGAACAAGCTAGAATTCAACTTACTTCCTAAGGAAGTTAAGTTGAATCTAAAGAGAGAAAGGGAACCCTATGAACAAAGCACCAAGGTGCTAAGGCAAGTCAAATAAATGCACAAAGGAATAAGAATGAAGTGATTACCTCATCTTCCCCCTCTACAAAACAAATATTAGTATGATGAATCAAAATGAACAATTATTACATGGTAAACTTCACAAATAATTCACACTAACCAAGGAAGAGTTTAGTAAACTCCTAAGACAATTACCTAAGCCTAAGGCAACTTATAAGATGGTAACCTTAAAAAGTCAATAGCTAAACTCAACTTAAGTATTTCTAAAGCTAAAAAAATGAACAACTTCAAAATATGCCCTAAAAGGAAGTTAAACCCTAATGAGAGCTAAGGTAAAGCTACATTAAGAAACTTAAAGGGTTAAGTAAACTAAAATGGTATAAACCCTAAGGTGAATAGAAATTCCATGGGCTAACACTTAATGAAAGTATCCTATGATGTCACATTAATGGGGGATGAAGAGATCCAAGTGAAAGGAATCCAAACATTATGTGTAATGGTGTGAGAATGAGAAGAAATGAGTATTGAACTTCAAAGGAAAGAAAAAAACTTAAAGTAAAACTCAAACATGACCAAGAGGATTTGCATTCTCCATACAAAAACCAGGGGCTTGTTGAAGTTTTAGAATGGAATTAGAACTCACAAATGACTTACAAGTAAGGTGATATGGAAGCATTATGACTAAGGACACCAAAGTGTTAAGTATGAAGGATTAAGTAAGCATATGACACTAAATGAAGCCTCAAGACTCATGACATGAAATGAACACTTGAAAATGTGTATGAAACACTTATGAGATGTATGACAAGGATTTAACATGCATAACATGGCCAAAAAGTTGGTTTTGAGGGGTTAAGATGGAGGGTGAAGAAGAATTAGGTCAAAAGAAGGCAATGATGACTTATGACTTAAGAAAACCATAAAATCAAAGGTGAAGGACCTAATTCTTATACTCTATACTTAAGAAACTCTAATATGACCTAAAAGGATCAGAACCAAGACTCTAGATCAATGACATGAATGCCTTATTCAAATGGAGATGAAAGAAGCTTCTAAAAGGGACCAAAAAGGACATAGGACTTAAGCAACTTGGGAAAAAGATCAAATGACCTAGAAAAATTGTGAAATTTAACATTAGACCTCACAATATAGAGAATGACATGTGTGCAAAAAATCTCATAAAAAATCCTAATTTTGAGTGGTGAAAGAATCACTAGAATGCAATTAGGGTTTGTATGACTTATGTGAAAGAATGGCCACAAAAGGGATCTAAGCATGAGCTAAATATCCAGAGAAATATATTTTAAAGAAATATGATGAAACATTAAGAGGATGCAAAAAGAATGGGGTCTTTATCATATATGTTTGTGAGAAAAAAATGAACAAATTTATTGGTCAAAAATGAGATAATAAGAGAACAAATAAAATGAAAATTAATTCTGATCTCAAAAATGGACCAAAATGAAATCCAAAAATATGGAAAATTAGAAAACATTATGGGGCTCCTATGTGAATTAAATAGGAATTTTTTGATGCTTTTTGGTATTTTTAAAAATAGGAAACGAAAATGATATAAGATGTAAAAAGAAAATAAAATGGCATGAATTACATTGGGCCTGGGGGGTGCACTTATTGAAAAAATCAACATGATTGGGCTTGGTTCAAACACGCTGGGGGTGCCAAAAGGAAACTGAAGACTTCTGTGTTGACTTTGGAGCACGTGGATGGCACGAAATTTTTAATGTGCTGGCAACTTGATGGCCCTTGGATCATATGAATCTAGTAGCTGTGTTATAAAGATAGCTCATGCCTAGGGTTACTATTCAGGTGACCGGAAGTGACCTCCGGTCATCTTCTTCGGTCACCCCTAGCCTAGGGTTTCTCCAATTCTTCATGAAAATGAAATCTAAAAACATAAAAATGCTCGCCTCACTTCATTGATCAAGAATCTACCCTCACAATCCATTTAGGGTTCTTAAAATAGCCAAATCGAAGACAAACAAATTGACCTATGAAACTGAAACTACACAGCTAGGGTATCTATCAACTAGCCAGATACTTCGATGCTCCTATTGAGCTTTACAAAACATGAAACAATCAAGAAATGTAAAATTTTGGATAGTTAATTTTCAGGACATACCTGAATTGCAGAGTGATCAATGTGTTGCTAGAAGACGAGAGGTGAGGCTCCTTAGAATGCTTAAGCTTGCTCTAGTGCAACAAAAGTGAAATAAACACTCTGTGATGCGTGGATCTTGAGAGATTGATGAAAATGCAGTAAAGCTCTTCAATTGTGCAATGAGGATCCTTGGCAATTGAATCTGATCAAGCTATGGAAATGGATCTAGACATGATGCTGATGATGATTTGGAGTAGAGGGAAGCAAGATTATGGCAATTTGAAAATCTTGAATCCAAGTTGCAGTGAAGATCAACAATGATGCAGTATGTGATTCTTGAAGAATCAAGTTGTACAATGCTTGATGGTTGATCTTGATATGATGAAGATGATCAATGGAGGAAGAATGGACCTAAATCTATGGTGATAAAGCTTGCTCGAATCCATCTGCAGTGGGAAAATTCAGAGAGAACTCTTTGCAATTTTTGGTGATTTTGATCAAAATGAAGTTGAACCTGGCACTAAGGTGAGGACCTTGCTTTATAGAGCTCTTAACCATGGTTAATCATCCCTTGGGTTAACTGAGTGAGTGAGGTTAAATTGAGTGAGAAAGTTATGGCATTTATGCCAGCTGTAACATCCAGAAGCTTCCACTCGAGCTGGATCATATGTTGCAAGCTTCATGAAGTCTATGATGTGGATCAAGGCATGGCAATTTGTAGCATGATCTTCTGACTATAATTTGCAGTGCATTGTGATTTGGCATAAATTTCATGAGGTGCATAGCAAGAAGCATAGTCTAGAAAGTATTCCAATATAGCCTGATGTGAAGTGCATTACAATTGTGTGGAAATGCATTCATAAGATCATATCCTCTTAGAGAAATGCATTCGATCTGAATGTGATGAATAATGTTAACGCAAATGAACTGAAGTAAAGCTATGTGCAATGCCTTACCATCCAAGAAAACATTTGAGAATCATGACCTTCAATGGAGGATTTCTTCCATCTCAAGCAATCAATTCCCACAATTCTTGGACTCTAATTGATGTGGAGGGATCATAGAACAAGTTTGGTGTTTGGACCATAATGGATGATGACCTCTAATCGTCTCAACATGACCATTGCATAGCATGTCATAAGGCTACATATTGGCCTGCACGAATTTAGCATGGCTTATGCCCATGAGCCTATGGCTGGCCAGTTGCAACCTCTCCACTTTGACCCTCAAATAGCCCAAGAAGACTTGCTCAAATGAAACATCTTTGAACACCAATATTGTAGGGATTGCATCAAGGAACAACTTTGTAGTTCACCAAAAATTAATTTGAAGTGTTTTTGACCAAGCAAAACGTCTTGAGATATGACCCTCCACCTGTTTGATGATATGCCAGGCAGGGCGCGTGTGCTGGCCAACCAATTGCCTCACCCATGACTTTCCTTAGGCCTTAAATTGTTCAATCTTGCCAAGATCATATCTCCCTCATTTTTAATGCTATGGATGAGTTCCACCTATGGATTTGAAACTCAAGATGCCCTCTTTAAATGGCTCAAAGTAGAATTTTAATATCCCTCATATTTTGGGAGAAGGCCTCTCTCAAAGATGCTACAAAAATGGCCAAAACATGCCATTTTTGGAAACCCTAATTTTCCAAAAATGGTAAGTTTTGGTTTTCTTGATTTCTCTTGATTCCTCCATCATTTCTTGATCAAATTTGAACCATAGGATCCTTGTAACCCTAATTTCATGATTTTGATCTCAAAAAGTCAGGAGTTGACTTTATCCTTAGCATGGTTGACTTTTTCCCAAATCCCTGATTTTCAATCATTTGGCCAATTGAACCTCTTCCATAATGAATTTGTGGATGAAATTTGAACCGTAGGCACTAGTCATTATATATAAGACAATGAAATTCACTTTGAATCAAAACTTCATGCAGAAGCCCAGTAGAAATGAAACCCTAATTTGGCCTTTTTTATCAAGAGATGTTGAACTGCTTGCCTTCTCTGATCAAACCAAATATTTACATGGCTTGTGGCTACAAATGAGAACTTGTGGGATGTTGTGAACCCTTTGCACAATGTTGAGAAGCTTTGTAACCCCTTGATTGCCATTGTATAGCCTTCAGTTGCTCCAATCATTGATCACATACCTATGCCTTAGCTATGCTACACCTAATGCAATGTTTTTTATTATCTTATGAACTTATGTATGAGAAATGCTATGCAAAATGTTGGGGAAATGAGAGGGAAAATTTTGATGTATTACAACTGCCCCTATTCAATCATCTACAGGCCTGAACGAGTAATTGCAAAAGCTTTTAGACGTTCAAGGTGTGGAGTGATTGAATACTCGAATAAAACCTGGAAATTTGAACTCGATGGATAAAAGAAATGTCATCTGCCTTTTATTTATTTTTCCTTTTTTATGTTTCGACCTCTGAATAGGTAACGGAAAGAGAAAAAGGTGGAATAGAATTATTGCAATAACCTGCAATGTGACTACTGAGCGAATCAAGCCACAAAGAGGATGCCCGTTGGCGAAACAGGGCTTAACGAGACCGTTAGTGAAATAGAACTCGACAATGTGACTGCTGAGTGAATCAAGCCACAAAGAAAACACGCGAATGCTGAGTGAATCAAGCCATGGAATGTTCCTGTTGGCAAAATAGGGCTAAACGAGACCATTAGCAGAATGGGACTCGACAATGTGACTGCTGAGCGAATCAAGCCACAAAGAAAATACGCGACTGCTGAGCGAATCAAGCCACAGAAAGTGCCTGTTGGCGAAACAGGGCTTAACGAGTCCATTAGCAGAATGAGACTCGACAATGTGACTTCTGAGCGAATAAATCCACAAAGAAAACATGCGACTTCTGAGTGAATCAAGCCACAGAAAGTGCATGTTGGCAAAACAGGACTTAACGAGACCATTAGCGGAATGGGACTCGATAATGTGACTGTTGAGCGAATCAAGCCACAAAGAAAACACGCGACTGCTGAGCGAATCAAGCCACAGAAAGTACGACAAACATTGACTTGGAAAGATAAAGATGCATGGTAAATGGTATAAGTATCTTCTGTGGGGAGTACTTCAGGTTTAGAAGATGTTACGGGTTGTATGTAAAATACCTCAAAACTGGCCCATGTTGGCATGTATATGTTTGAATTTATGGCGTAATGCTCCATGATGATGGAAATGCTACGCTTTGGAGGATGCCCATGTAATGATGATTATGCATATGAAAATGCAAAGGATCTCCTGACAAGGAGACTGCAAGTATCCCAGATGGCTTGACTGGGAGAAACTGATGATCACTACATGGATCTGGTTAATCCTAGTGAGGAGGGATCAACTATGTGGGAATGTTGTTAATGATACACTAGCTCTGAATTTCCGCCATTGCCAAAAATAAATTGGACTTTGAGATTGGAGATCCAAGACCCTACTGGAGATGAACCTTTGAGATTGTTGAAATATTCTTCCTGGAAGTCTGCTTTAGCTCTGCTAGCAACACATGTACCTACACCTGCGTAAACACAATTGATAGTGCCTGCAACATGGAGAGTTAGTTCTGGACCTGTATGCCCCAGGCTCATGGTATGAATAACCATCCCAGCCACTTAACCTTTTTAGAGTTGTATTAAATGTTTCGGTCCTCCTGCATGAGTTAGAAAACATTCAAATGTTCGCAACACAATATAAATCACAATTTGCTGGACATTTTCACAATCAATCAATGCTAGATGAAAAAACAAAAACAAGGAGCAAATAGTCACAAGTTGACTAAAGTTGGATTTTTATTGATTTGGAATATGGCCATGAATAGGCATTACATCAGGAAGAAATTCCCTGGAAAGAGGGAATCGCCCAAAAGGAAAATAGATTATCCTATTGGCAATGTGAAAAGTGGATCTCATCAAGTTTCGACCCGGTTATGACTTGTATATCTTCAAGACTATCCGCTTGCTCCGCCTCTTGAGAAAGGTGATTGAACTGGTCTTCAACCCTTAGGATAACCTTAGTTGCAGATGGATTACGATTTTCGCAGATTGCAGTCGTTCGTGTTAGTCCCTCTTTTGCGTGGATCGACCTTTCGGGTTTTCAATCCACCGGGATACCCTTTTTTTCCCTAGTTGTCCGATGTGGCTTTTCAACTCAGCGGGTGTACATTTTTTTTAATATTTCCCTAATTTTTGCCCGAGCCTTTTATTCTGTTTTTTGACTCACCGGGATGCCCATTCTTTTCCTGGATCTTTATTCTGTTTTTATCTAGCGGGTCCTTGTTTACACAAAGTATTTTCTTACTGCGTCTGCGTTGACAGGGGAATGGAAGTCTTCACCATCCATGGTTGTTAGTATCAAGGCTCCACCTGAGAAAACCTTTTTAACCACGAATGGTCCTTCATAATTGGGTGTCCACTTGCCCCTGTGATCGTTAAGAGGAGGAAGAATCCTTTTCAGCACCAGGTCGCCTGGTATATACCTTTGAGGCCGTACCTTCTTGTCGAAAGCCTATTTCATGCGTCGCTGATACAACTGTCCATGTGTAAACACCCCAAATTTTCCCTCACTCATTTCACCATGGCTTATGATCTTTTCATTTGCATAAGTTCAATCATATCACCTCATAGTGCATTTTTGCTTCACTACATTGGTTCAAAGCCATCTGCATCTAGGGTTTGTGATCTGAGCAATCCAAGATTCATCTGAGCCACTCCAAAGGTCTTCAATCATCTAAAGAGGGTCCATGTATGTTCAAACATCATATTCTATCCTCCAAAGATCAAGGAAGTCAAAGAATCACAAGAACTGAGAAAGGCATGGAAGCAGAGCCAGGTTTAACTACACAAATGACCTGAAATTAGGGTTTTGGTTTCAGAGGCCATAACTCCAATTTTTTTGGTCATTCTTGATTCTATTGGTCTCTATATGTTATGAGGATCATGCATATCAATTTTCATGAAGAAATTCAATGGGGAAGGCATCTGATCACAAGATGACTTCTTGAGCAAGTCAGTGCAAAATCAGAGCATCTGAGGCCCCCAATCACCCAACCAAAGGGTATTCTCCATCATTTTGAATGTGTATGATATTTATTTGATCTTAGAAGATGTTATAAGTTCACAAAATTGAAGAATTTCAAGCCATTTGCAAAGTTTCCTTTTTGGGAAAGTGACTTGTAATGCAAAATTGCCATTTTGGGAAAGTTTTTCAACCTCCTCTTTTTGATTCAAAAATGCTTCAAATGAAAAATCTTTGGTCATGAAAGTTGTAGATTGGATCCTCCCATTTTCAAAAAGTACAAGAACTCATTCTAATTCATTTTAGATCAAAAGTTATGGCTTTGCAAAGTTGGACAAAATCACTAAATTTTCACTTTTACACCAAAGAGGGAAACTTGCAAATTCACATGCCAAGCATTTCTATGACTTCAAAATGACTTCTAAGCATTACATAAACACAACACATGACCTAAAAATCAGAATGGCCCAAAGAATCACTCATTCTCATGCCTTGATCATTAAGAAATCCAAAAGGGGCCAAAACTCCATGAATTTGCAAAATGACCCAAAGCTTCTCATCCACTTGTGCCAGCTGCCAAAAATGACTTCCATGGACCTACTTGAAGCAAGTTGATTCGAACCATGCCCTTGTACCATGACCGAACCAGCCCATACCTTCACTTACACAAATGTTGACTTTATGCAATTTGAGCCATACCAATCAAACTGAGCCACACCAACTACTCTGACCAATCACAGCTTCACATACATGCCTCAAGGATCACATTTCACACAATCTTGGAGCCTGAAACCACAACATCACCATAGTTCACAAAAAACTCCCCCTCTTGCATTTTCATTTGAATCTCATCACACAAGCCTAAAACCTCAAAACAAACTTCACAAAACCACTCACCATGATCCATTGATCATTTCCCAACCATCATTTGGCCCTGAAACCACCCCAAACAGAAATACGATTTTTCACTCCCTTTGAACAGAACTGCATAAATCTCACAAACTAACCACAATACACTCCAACTAAGCTTCAAAGCTTCTTCAGGGAGGTCATTGGAGGTATTTTGAAGCAAGGAAACAGTCAGAAAGCTCTTGGGTTGAAAGCTTCATCTCAGGTAGCCATGTGAAACTTTTTTTCCAGAACCTCTATTTTATGTTCTTAATTGGTTGTGTTTGATCCCTGGTTGTAATGAACCTGAAATTTTTGAAATTGATGGAGAGATGAGGGTGTATTGCTTGTCTGAAAGTTTTGCATATTTATGTTCTTGGCTTCGAATCATGTTTAGGAGTGAAAATAAATTCCATTTGAGGTTGGATTTAGGTTTAGGGGAGTGAGAGGAGCAAATCTGGAGCTTTAGAGCTCCAGAAATGACCCAGGGAAGAAGTTGAGATTTTTCAGGGAGGGATGTCATCGGAGAAGACGACCGGAGCTCTTCTTCGGTGACCGGAGAGTCATTAGGGCTTTAATCAGGTTTAGGGTTTCATTTGAATGTGAGCCATTGGATTCTGTTTCCCGCGCGCGTTTCAATGGGTGAGATCTAGTCATTAGCCCTAATCCAGATTTAATTAAATATTAATTAATTAGTTAATAAAGATTAGTCAGGTTTGAACCTGGGCCGTCCAGATGCGCGCCCAGTCAAACGTAGCAAGGCCAGAATCAATCTGGATCCTCCCTTTGGCATACTTTCCCATTTAATTGATTTTATTTCATTTGTTTTGTATTTAATTTCTACGAATTTTTAAAAAATAGTAAAATACATTAAAAAATTCTGAAAATTTTTATCAAACCTTTTATTAATTTACAGAACCCAAAAATATTTTTATTTTTATTTTTTGCATCAAAAATTATTTTTAAATCATTTAAATGTTTGTTTTTAAGTAGTTAATGGAAATTAATTAATTAAAAATACATTTAGGTATTTAATAATCACCAAAAAATTCACATTGCATTTTAAAACATTTAGAAACATTATCAAACTCTTCAAACAAATTTCTTTTTGGTTCTTGACCTATTTTGACATTTTTCATTGGAATTAAAGTTATTTAAAGGCAATATTTTGGTCCTAACTTAGAAAAATTCATTTTGCTTAACCATGAAGAGTTTGATTCTGGTTCTTTTTGCATTGCATTCCTCATATCATGTAGTTTCTAGGGTAAAATTGGTTTGAATTTATCTTTCATTTTCAATTTGATGTGCATTTTTCCTTGTGAGGTATCCCAAAACCCTAGTAAACTTGAGAAAATCATAACCCGCATTAGGTTAAGAGCTAGGTCCCCTCCTTTAGGCAGTGAACTTGTGTATGGTTAGGGTTCCTTTGATCCCATTTTCAATTTTTTATCTTGTCATTTGCTTCTGATTTTGAATTTTGCTTTGTATCTTGTGCATAAACCCTAATTCTTGCCTTCATTTGCATCCATCTTCCATATGTTTGCATTCAAGAACTTGCCATGACATTTTGTGCATCAACATGACATATAAGACATCTTAGGACATATTAGAGTCATGTTTGATCATTTCATCTTTCATTTTCCATGTTATGCATTCATTCCATTTCATAAACTTTCATGAACTTTCATGGTTCAAAGCATGCTCCATATGCATCCTCATCCTTGTATGATCATCCACAACTCTTGACATGTGTTTGCATCATCTCTTAGAATCATTGACATCATGTTTATGCTTTTTGTTTTGACTTTCATCTTTGCATTCATTTCATTTTCATTTCATCTCATTTCCTTTTGCTAACTTTTCAGGTGGTAAGTCATTGAGAAGTGAATTTGCCTTCACTTCTCATAATCTCTTCTCATCTCTCTTATGCATTCATTTCTGCATTTTATTTGTGGATTAGAGTGAGCTTGCTCATTCATGCTCCTTCTCCTCCCTCTTCCTTCAAGCAACTTATCTTCTTAAGTGAAGTAAGTTGTCTTGCTTCTTTCTGCTTCTTTTCCTTCCATCCTGCTTCTTCCTTGGTGGCTTTTCTCTTGAAGATCTTTTGCAAGCCTCATAAACCTTAGGAACATCCAAGTATGATCACAATTAGTGTTTGATTAGTCCCCCCATTAGTTTTACCTTTGTGTCATCTTTGAGTCTTCTATTCCCATCTCTTAATCAAGGACTAAACCTTTAAGGTTTTAAGGCTTTGTGATTAAGGTTATGCCTGTATCCTTCTATTAGGATGGAGTGTATAACTTTAATCCTAAGTGTTAAACCCTTAATGTGTTTAAACCCTTTAATCAATCCACTTAATAATCATCAAGACATCAAACTTGTAACTTGGGCCTTGCATTAGGGTTCTATTTCTTCCTTAATTGGTTAAGAAGGACTAACCCTAGTGTTAATGGACAAGTCCCCCTCAAGTTGTCTTACAAACCATAAAATTCACTTCTTAATCTTACCATTAACTAAAATCCACTTTAATAAAGGCTTTGTTTTGTCATGAGGTTAATCCCTAATCATGGATTAAGTTGAGAAGCCTTCCTCAGCTTAAATGTTCTCATCTATTATCCTTCTATTAGGATGGTGTAATGGGTCCATTAAATCCTTGATTATGGCTTAAACTCATTACTTAACACTAAACAAAAACTCCAAAAACATCTAAATAATTACAAGTAGGTAAATGATCTTAATCCTACATCATTGTAATTAAGTGTGAAGTGCTTACTTCATACTTAGGGCATTCTCATTACCCCTAATCAGAGGGAGGATGTGATGAGTTTACTAACCCTTGGTTTAGGCTTAAGCTCATTTTCTTATGACAAACTTCAAAAAGCAATAAAAGATTGAAAATACCAAAAACAAACAATAATCGTCTCCTCCGGGATTCTTTTCTCATCTCATTCACTCATAAACGAGAACTCGCTTCTTCCGTCTAATGCAAGACAGTTTGCACCTGAGCCAGACAGGTCATACACTTGAGCATAGACAAGTAAGCAGTTCATCAGTCAATTTTATCCTTCAGTCTCTTTGAGTCGAACTACAGCGTTCTGACTTCCTCATTGCACGAGAGGATACGTAGGCATAACTTAACAGTTATCGAACAAAAGTCTCTGTATATCCCCCCCTCTTCCAGCATTATTCTTTAAGCCTCATAGTCTTGAGCTTCACATTCTTTTCTTACACTGACACTCCATATATTTCACTTCACTTTCTTCCAGCACTGACACTTGCATTCTTTCCAGCTTTGATACACAAATTGCACTGACACTACCCCTTTAAAACACAAATCTTTCAAGCGTGGATCCCGTCGAGTACGGCGGACAATCTGGGTGCTAATACCTTCCCAGGTTGTAACTAACCCCCTTTCTCAGTCTCTCTGGTTCGCGACCGTCTTATCCATCTTTTCCCAGGTCTATGCAGCATTGCCTTTCCTTCGGGATAAAAATGCCTAGCTGGCGACTCTTTTCTTTTGAGTTCACCCTTGTGTGTTCTCTCCTTTTCGCCGACCGTTCACGTCTGTACCCCTCTTGGCCCCGTGTCATTTGGTGGGAGCGACAGCTTGGCGACTCTGCTGGGGAACCTTATACTGTAACCAGGGCTTCTGGTTCTTTTTGTGGGTTCCTCCTAGCGCTTGTTTGATTTGTGTTTACTGGGGTGTTATGTGCTAGTTGTGTTTATTTATTTGCTTTATTTATTGCTTTATGTACAGCCTTATTTATTGCTTTCTTTACAGTTTCATATTTCATACTGTCATTATCATTGCTGGATCTGGCTTCTGTTTTGGTGGGTGGGGTTCCATTGAGAGTTTGAGGTCCTATACCTGGGACCTGAGAGACACCTAGGCTAGAGTGGTTCATGTTCTTTCCCATTCCATTTCGGTCTGGTGCGGGAATATGAAACACGGTTCAGATGTGGGTTTCTTTTTGAGAACTCTGTGCTACAGATTTCCTGTAGTGCTAGGGCTATCTGGGAAGCCTGCTAAGTCTGGATGACCTTTATTTATGACCTTCAGAAACTGAGGTGAATTAGAGGAGGATCTTTTATGGGTATTGTAAACATTGTACCTCCGGGTTGGATGTGTTTACACTTCTCATAACTGGTCCAAGTCTGAGGATCCTTGTTCTAGAACACTACCTGTGAGGGGGTTGGGCTGTTTACAGGTTTGCAGGTACACTTGGCCACATCATACCTTGTCTTTTGTTTTGTTTAAGAGTACTCCACTTTGGACAGTTCTTGTGATTAAACCCTGGACATGTGACTCTTTATTTGAGTCCCCCACCCTGGTTACTGGATTTTTGAGCCTCCATCTGGACCTTCTTTTGAATATACATGGACTTATACCAAGACAGATAATCAGATCCAGCTTGATCACAAACCCTTGCATATCATTTGCATACATCATCATTGCATCATTTAACATTTGTTTATTTGTTTTTCAGGGTATCCACATCATATCTTGGTTTTGGTTTTGACCCCTTCTTCTGCATAGACCTCTGCTTCATCCGTCATCTGCTTCAGCTATCTTCATCATCACCATCCTCAACCTGTCAGTGGCTCATTTCCAGCATCAGACTTTGATCTTCATTAGCACTTATCTTCAGCTTCTTCAGCAACACTCATGAATACTCCCAGGAAGAGCAACATATCCTACCATTTCTTTGAGCCTGTGTTGACTGGTATCAGGCAGGTCCAGTCACTTATCACACCTGACCACATCCCATTGTTTAGAGAACACTTTGGAGGTATCCTGGATATGGTTATTGACCTTGACCCTTCTCAGAGGAGCATGATCCACACCTGCTTGCAGTTTTATGATCCTCCATTGAGATGTTTCACTTTTCCATACTTCCAGCTAGGACCTCTGCTGGAAGAATTTTCTTTGTTGATCGGAGTACCTATCAGGGGTGGAATCCCTTTCAACCCAGAAATGACTTTTCCTAGGAATGAAGAGGTGGCAAAGGCACTGTACCTGGAGCCTGCCTTGATTGAGCAAAATATGACAACCAAAGCTGGGATCCCTGGTTTGCACTTGGACTTTTTGATTTCTCAGGCCATCCTGAAGGCTTCATTAGGAGAATGGAGGGTAGTTTGTGCACTGTTAGCCCTCAGCATATATGGGGTTATACTGTTTGCAGATGAGCCCAAATTTGTCAGCAAGAATGCCATCCATTTGTTTCTTCTGAAGAACCCAGTGCCTACACTGCTGGGAGACTTTTATTACTCCATTCATCAGAGGAATGAGAAACAAAGGGGGAAGTTGGTGAGATGTTGTGCTCCTTTGTTTCACACCTGGTTGCTCAGACACCTACCTAAGTCAGATGCTTTCCTGAACCCCCACCAACAGAAGAATTGGGCTAAGAGGCTCATTGCTTTGACTTCAGATGATATTAGATGGTGCACCCAGAGCACCAAGGGCAAGGACATTATCACCAGCTGTGGACAATACCCAAATGTGCCTCTGATAGGAGTAAAGGGTTGCATCAACTACAATCCTTTATTGTTTAAGAGAAAACTGGGCTATGTTTTGGTTCACCCTCCCAGAGTGCAAGATTTAGCTGAAACCCTGTATTATGAAGTAAAACCTAATTCAGCTGTTGTCAGACAAGCATCCTGAGCTTGGTACAACATCCAGACAAAAGGGATGGCTATTCTTGGAAGGTGTAATAATGTTGCTTCAGCTCAATACTATGAATGGTCCCGTACTAGAGCTCAGATTACTGGAATGCCTTTAACCTTGGAAGACATGCCTGGACCATCTACGGTAACCCCTGCAGCAACTGTCAGCCTATAGGAATTTGAGAAGCTAAAGGAAATAAATGAGAATCTATCTCAAGCTTTGAAGAAGACTCTTTGGGAAAGGAGTGATGGTCGTCTGGACATTGAGAGATTGGAAAAGCACAGGGTGGAGCATCTTGCCAAAATTGAGAAGACGGAGGATTACATAAGGAAAGCAAGAGCTGGGGAGCAAATATTGAAGAATGCATGTAAAGAAGCCAAGATTCAGAAGGCTAGGACTGAGCTCTATCTGCAAGAAAGTCAGGCTAGGTGGGTCAGAATCACTGAAGCCCGTACACAAGAAGACCAGAAGACTCAAGCCAAGGTTGAACAGCTAGAGGTCAATGAGAAGAAGTAGCAAGAAGCCTTGTTGGAAGCCCAGAAGGAGATTTCAGAGTTGAAGCTCAGAGCAGGATTGAAGAGGTCAAAGGACCAGGACAGGCACAAGAAGCTGACCACTGCCATTGCCACCAGGAACCTCCTCATTAGGACCATTACAAAGCACCCAGCTGGTCCAGTGACTGAGGCACTCTTGAAGGAAGTCAAGGAGGATGAGTTTGGACTGGATGTTTGACCCTTTGTTTGTTGTTATTTCCATTTGATGTACTTTTCCCTTTTTTATGTATTTTGACCCTCCATGGGCATGTGTTGTAAAGCAGACTATGTATTGTTCACCCTTTGTAATATATTTCAGTTTGTTCTCATTTGGGTTTTCTCTCAGCAATATCAAGCATCTTCCTCGAGGTCTGGAAAGGTCAAAACCAAGAACCAAACCGGATACCTTGGAAAACAAATAAGCATACTGCATTGCATACTAACTTTGTGTTTGTTTTGTAGGTTTTGTTATTATTTGTTTCTAACCTTGTTGTGATCTCAGGAAACATTGCTCGTCGCCGAGTGTTCCCTGTCAACCGCGCGCACCGGTACCCGACTCGTAACAATCTTCCCGGCATTCAAATGGAACAAGTACAGCAGGATTTGACTGAGGTCAGAAATCAGATGGCTAATGAGAGAGTGGAGATGAGAAATCAGATGTCACAATTCATGGCTGTGATGACTGGCTTAGCCCAGAGTCAAGAAAGGTTATGAGAGCTGGTGGAAAGACAAACTCCTGAGGAGCCTCATCTTGGGACAGGAGGAACTAGTAACAATGAACGGGGTCAGCCTCGTATTGATCCACCAGTATTTGGGCCTCATCTGGAACTAGAAGCTAACATCTCGAGAAATGTGCAAGGTAATACTGCTGGAGGAAGAATCTTGCAAGAGGATCCCCAAGAAGAGCAGTTTACTGTTATGGGAGCTGGAGATGAAGTATATGATAGGAGATTTGACGAAATTGCTGAGAAATTAAGATCTCTGGAGTCTCAGAATTCTTTGGGCTTCGATGTAATGGACATGGGGCTAGTAGATGGCGTGAGAATTACCCACAAATTCAAACCCCCTTGCTTTGAAAAGTACAATGGTACCTCTTGTCCTCGCACTCATCTGCAGTCTTTTCTGGGAAGACTTAAAGCTTATACTGTGGATGAAAAGCTGTGGATGTTCTACTTTGAAGACAGTCTGACTGGGGCTTCGAGGGAGTGGTATTCACACTTGTCTAGAGCCACCATAAGATGCTGGAAAGATTTGGCTGAAGCTTTCATCCGTCAATATCAGTACAATCTGGACATGGCTCCTAACAGAACCCTTCTGATGGGAATGTCTCAATTTTCCCGAGAAAGCTTCAGGGAATATGCCCAAAGGTGGAGACAACTTGCTGCTGCTGTCCAACCACCCATGTCAGAAAGAGAAATGTTTGACATGTTCATGAACACGTTGCAAGGGACCTATATTGATAGATTGGTTGCTTTTTCCTCTACCAGTTTTGCTGACGTGGTCATAGCTGGTGAAAGGATTTAAAGTCTACTGAAGATGGGCAAGATCTCCGACAGTGGTGCAAGTTCATCCAGTAATCCCAGAAAGCCTTTTGTGGGACCCCGAAGGGCTGGTGAGACAAATTCCATTCATACAAGCAGAGGCAGACCTCAATATGTTCACCGGTCAGTGGCAGCTGTTACCATTCCAGCTCCGATTCTTCAACAATCAGTATATCCTCAACAACAACAACCACAGTATCAACAACAAGTGCAGTATCCGCAACAGAGAACCTACAATAACGGCAACAATAACCAACAACAGCGTCCTTTCCAACAAAGGCCATCACAAGCAAACAGGGTGATTGACCCAATCCCAATGCCGTATGCTGCACTCTTACCACAACTCTTGAAACTCAACCTAGTTGAATTAAGGACATTGGCACCTCCTGATCCCACCAATTTGCCAAAGAACTATGATGCCAATGCCAGGTGTGCATTCCACTCAAACGCACTGGGGCATAATACTGAAAAATGCAGGGCCTTGCAGATGAAAGTCCAGGATCTGGTGGACTCAAAAGCTCTCAACTTTGCACCTCCTCCGAATGTCACAAGAAATCCAATGCCTAGTCACAACGGGCCTAGGATCAATGCTATTGAGGAGGGCAGACCCTTCACCTTAATCACTAGTGTTGCACAGATTCGAACACCTTTGGTTGAAATCAAAGCCCAGCTTTTAGAATGCCAAATGTTCCCTGGTTGTGAGCTCGGCTGTGGGTATTGCAATATTGCAGTCAATGGGTGTGAAAGGCTGAGAGACGGCATAGACAGACTCATTAAGGATGGTATCCTTCAGATTACGACAACGGCACCTGCAAATCCAGCAACTTCATCACTAGCAATCACAGATACTCCTACAACATCAGCAACCATTGTTCCAACGGACTCTAATACAACTCCAACAACCGCTCAATCGATCACTTCAATGGATACAAGTTCAGTCACCATTCCTGCTACAACTTTAACACCCACCCAGTCAATGGCACCTTCTACAACATCAACAACAATGAATGAAAGCATCTCAGCGGTTACCATATACTATGATCCTGCAAATATCCCTGCCAACAACTCACAAAGTGCTACTCCTGTCAGAGCACCAGTTACCATATACTATGATCCACATACCATTGTGGTCCCCTCTGCAGCTGCTATCAGTCCAGTCACTATCACTGTTCCTGGGTCAGTCCCTTACGAAAGCAATAATGCCATCCCTTGGCATTATGGCTCAGATCTATACTACGAGGGGCATAAAATCACTTTGGAATCATCAACTTCTTCACCTCAGATTGACAACGTGGGGGGAGGCGGAGGCTTCACTAGAAGCGGACGTCTCTTTGCCTCGCAAATTCCAAGACCCGTTGCCGAAGCATAAGCTGCTGCTAAGGCAAAAGGAAAGAGCATGGTGCAAGAAGAACCAATTGCTAGAGAAGCTTTGAAGACTCCTTTTGACCAAGAGGTTGACGAATTCATGAGAATCATAAAGAAAAGTGATTACAAGGTGGTAGACCAGCTTCACCAAACACCTTCCAAGATCTCCATTTTATCATTGCTAATGTGCTCCGAGGCTCATCGGAACGCACTACTGAAGGTCCTGCACGCAGCTTATGTGTCGGAGGAGATTACCGTCAATCAGTTAGAGGTTGTGGTTGGAAATGTCAACGCTAGTAATGGACTAGGGTTTACCAACACTGATTTGACGACGGAAGGCCGCAATCACAATAAGGCTTTGCACATTACCCTGGAGTGTAAGGGTGCAGTTATTTCTCACGTATTGGTAGACACAGGGTCATCCCTCAATGTCCTACCCAAGAAAGCCCTTGTGAAGCTGGAGTATGATGGATTGGCACTACGGCCAAGTAACTTGGTAGTGATAGCCTTTGATGGTTCTAAAAGATCAGTTCTGGGAGAAATAGAATTACCAATAATGATTGGCCCACAGGTTTTCAAAACGACCTTCTTTGTGATGGATATACAGCCTGCCTACAGCTGTCTATTGGGTAGACCATGGATACACGCCGCTGGCGCCGTGACGTCAACCCTTCACCAGAAGTTAAAATTCGAGTGGGAAGGCCAAGCCATTACTATTTGTGGGGAGGAGGATATTTTTGTTAGCCAGCTGGCTACTTTCAAATATATTGAAATGGATGGGGAGATCCATGAAACCATGAGCCAAGGGTTTGAGGCCCTTAATATTAATGAAACATCTGCTGTGCTTGGGACCTCCATTACATCATATCAACAAGCCCGAAAGGTTGTTGAGGAAGGTACCGCCCAAGGCTGGGGAAAGCTGCTTCCCGTGGAGAAGAAAGAAGACCGATTTGGGTTGGGTTACAGACCAACTCAACAAGATCAATCAGAGGCTGCAATGGAGCCCAAGTTTATTAGCGGGGGGATGCTCACCCCGGATGCTGTGAATAGCTTGGAAGATGAGTCGGAAGACGAGCGCAACCTGGAAAGCTGGATACGTCCAAGGACCCCAGGGAGCCATGTCTCAAACTGGTCTTCCCAGGAAATTATAAGGGTTACTCCTACAGAGTAATTATTATTTCCTGTATTTAAAAGCATGCATCAAGTCCCGCATCTTGCCCAAGATGTCGGGACTCATTTTGTAATCGGGCCATCTTGTATTTTGTGCAAAGATCAATTAATGAATATCAGGACATCTTTTGCAAATGAGTCTTTTCTTTTTCGCTCACTGTTTTTCATTTTTCATTTTTTGTACAAAAATAAAATGGCAATGTTTTTCAGAATAAATAACTTCATTTTCACTTTTTCTAAATAAGATAAAACTGATCACTAAAATGAACAAATCTAAACCCTTGCAGAAAGTGCCCTCCAGACTGCACCGACAACAACACTGCTATGACTTTGTATGACTTTGACAATCCAATCAATCAAGATGATGAAGGGGTTGAAGAAGATTATGAGCTACCTGAAGAGCTAGCCAGGTTGTTAAGGCAAGAGGAGAAGGTTATCACTCCTCATCAGGAGAAGGTTGAGACGGTTAATCTTGGTACAGAAGAAGACGTGAAAGAAGTAAAGATCGGGGCCTGCCTGCAAGATTCAGTAAAAGAGCAACTGATCGACATGCTTCAGGAATATGTTGATGTGTTTGCTTGGTCTTATCAGGATATGCCAAGGTTGGACACCGACATTGTTATGCACAAGCTGCCGCTGAAAGAAGACTGTCCACCAATAAAACAGAAGTTGCGCCGTACTCGCCAAGATATGGCAATGAAGATAAAAGAAGAGGTACAGAAACAGTGGGACGCCGGTTTCCTTGCTGTGACTAGCTATCCTCCGTGGGTTGCTAATATTGTACCTGTGCCTAAGAAGGATGGCAAGGTGAGGATGTGTGTGGATTACCGGGACCTGAACAGAGCCAGCCCGAAAGACAACTTCCCTTTACCTCACATTGATGTATTGGTCGACAATATGGCTAAGTTCTCGGTGTTCTCCTTCATGGATGGATTTTTTAGGATACAATCAGATCAAAATGTCACCTGAAGACATGGAGAAGACAACTTTCATCACACCCTGGGGCACATTCTGTTATAAGGTGATGCCATTCGGACTGAAGAATGCGGGTGCCACTTATCAACGGGCTATGGTAACATTATTCCATGACATGATCCATAAAGAAATTGAATGTTACGTGGATGGCATGATTGCCAAGTCCCTCACGGAAGAAGACCACCTGGTGAATCTGTTGAAGTTATTCAAGCGTCTGAGGAAGTACCAATTGAAGCTAAACCCCAACAAATGCACATTCGGGGTGCGTTCCGGTAAACTGCTAGGATTTATTGTAAGCGAAAAAGGGATTGAAGTTGACCCTGACAAAGTCAAAGCCATTCAAGAAATGCCTGCACCAAAGACTGAAAAAGAAGTTCGGGGGTTTCTAGGAAGATTGAACTACATTTCACGGTTCATATCTCACCTTACCGCAACCTGTGAACCTTTGTTCAAGTTGTTAAGAAAAGAACAAACGGTCAGGTGGAACGAAGACTGCCAGAGGGCTTTTGACAAAATCAAAGAATACTTACAAGAGCCTCCAATCCTTATGCCTCCAGTCGAAGGAAGACCTCTAATCATGTACTTGACAGTATTAGAGGAGTCAATGGGGTGTGTGCTGGGCCAGCATGACGAGTCTGGTCGAAAAGAGTATGCAATATACTACCTAAGTAAAAAGTTTACCGACTGTGAACAACGTTATTCACTGCTCGAGAAAACTTGATGCGCTTTAGCGTGGGCTGCTCGCCGACTGAGACAATATATGTTGACCCACACTACCTTATTGATCTCAAAGATGGACCCGGTCAAGTACATTTTCGAGAAGCCAGCGCTTACCGGACGGGTTGCAAGATGGCAAATGATCCTCACAGAATATGACATTCAGTACACATCTCAGAAAGCCATCAAAGGCAGTGTATTGTCCGATTATCTCGCTGAGCAACCCATTGATGATTACCAGCCTATGAGATTTGACTTCCCTGATGAAGACATCATGTTCATAAAAGCAAAAGATCGTGAAGAACCTATTCACACTGAAGGGCCTGACCCGGAAGAAGAGTGGACTATGATGTTTGATGGGGCTGTTAATATGAATGGTCGTGGTGTTGGTGCAGTACTCATTACACCTAAGGGGGTTCACATGCCTTTCTCGGCAAAACTCACCTTCAACTGCACTAACAACGAAGCTGAATACGAAGCTTGCATTATGGGTCTTGAGGAAGCCATTGACCTCAGGATCAAAAGTTTGACTGTATTCGGAGATTCAACACTGGTAATTAATCAAACCAACGGCAAATGGTACACCCACCAAGATCATCTGATACCTTATCGGGATTATACAAGGAGGTTACTGACTTTCTTCACAACAGTCAAGCTTGAGTATATCCCTTGAGATGAAAATCAGTTTGCAGATGCTCTGGCTACCATTTCATCCATGATCAAGGTTCAAGCTGCCAACTTTGTGCCTCGAATTTCAGTGTCCAGACTTGACAGACCAGCATATGTATTTTCAGCAGAGATTGTCAAAGATAATAAGCCTTGGTTCCACGACATCAAATGCTTCTTGGAGGATCAAACATACCCACCCGGGGCATCTTCCAATGATAAGAAGACATTAAGAAGGCTGGCGGGTAGTTTCTTTCTAAATACTGATGGTTCCCTGTATAAGAGAAACTTTGATATGGTACTTCTCAGATGTGTTGATAAGGTAGAAGCAGGCTTGTTGATGCGCGAGGTGCACGAAGGATCTTTTGGTACCCATGCGGGAGGGCATGCAATGGCTAAAAAGTTGCTAAGATCAGGCTATCACTAGATCACAATGGATGCAGACTGTTGTGCTTATGCCCGAAAATGCCATAAATGCCAGATTTATGCGGATAAAGTGCATGTGCCTCTGAATCCTTTGAATGTGATGTCTTCACCCTGGCCCTTTGCCATGTGGGGCATTGATATGATTGGCAAGATCGAACCGACTGCTTCAAATGGCCACAGATTCATCCTGGTAGCCATTGACTATTTTACCAAGTGGGTCGAAGCAGCTTCCTATGCAAATGTTACAAGGCAAGTGGTAGCCAGATTCCTGAAGAGAGATATCATTTGTCGGTATGGAGTGCCCGAGCGAATCATTACTGATAATGGCTCCAATTTGAACGACAAAATGATGGCAGAACTGTGTCGGGACTTCAAGATCCAACACCACAACTCTTCTCCTTACAGGCCAAAGATGAATGGCTCTGTGGAAGCAGCTAACAAGAATATCAAGAAGATTATGCAGAAGATGGTGGTTACCTACAAAGACTGGCATGAAATGCTACCATTTGCCTTGCATGGGTACCGTACGTCAATCCGAACATCCACTGGGGCAACACCGTATCAGCTTGTGTATGGTATAGAGGTAGTCCTACCTGTCGAAGTTGAATTACCCTCCTTGCGGGTACTAATGGATGTCAAACTAAACAAAGCAAAATGGGTCCGATCTCGATACGAACAACTGAATCTGATTGAAGAAAAGAAATTAGCCGCGATTTGTCATGGGCAGTTGTATCAGAAGAGAATGAAGAAAGCCTTCGATCAGAAAGTCAGGCTTCGAGAGTACCAAGTAGGAGATCTTGTGCTGAAAAGACTCCTCCCTCCTCATACAGACCACAAGGGCAAGTGGACTCCGAATTATGATGGTCCATTCATAGTAAAGAAAGGTTTCTATGGAGGAGCACTGATGCTCAGTACTATGGATGGCGAAGACTTCCTGTCCCCTGTGAATTCAGATTCAGTTAAAAAATACTTCGCATAAAAATGACCCGCTGGACATAAAAACATAATGTAAATCCAGGCAAAAAACAGGGCATCCCGGCGAGTCAAAAACAGAATAAAAGACTCGGGCAAAAATAAGGGAAAATAAAAAAAATGTACACCCGCTGAGTTGAAAAGCCACATTGGACAGCTCAGGCAAAAATGGGTATCCCGGTGGATTGAAAACCCGAAAGGGCGATCCACGCAAAATAAGGGAATAAGCGAACAACTGCATTCTGAATTCGTCTGTATCACTTACAACATGGCAAAACCCGAAAGGTTCAAGCTTCGGTCAGAATCAGCCTTCTTCAAAAGCAAGATGAGAAGAACGTCAATGTCATACGAGTCATAGCAAAAGGGAAGCTCCTTGAAGCGTCATCAACATTGCCAGCACCTTTTTGTTTCTCAATTTGTAATAATCTCCTCATTTCAGGGGATCTGTTTCTTTGACTGTAGTTGCCAATTCAGGGCACCCAAATTAATAAAATCAGATTTTTAGTCACATTTCGTCTCGTACATTTTATTTTCATTTGCAAAATGTCCGATGTCCTTAAGATATTGATTGCATAAATACAGATGCGTCTTTTTTGAATTACATGCTTACAGGAAGTATATTTTCTCCCGGGAGTGTCTAAACTCCTATGATGGAATCCGGTAAGGGATACCTCGGGGTACTTGTACGTCTCTTTGTCATAACAGGATTGCAGGTATTCAAAACGCAACACGGGGCATGAGAGCTTCTCCCCGGCAGGATGCCAAATTATCACTTCTCCAGCACTCTCCCAAAATAGCACCATGGGTGCCCTTTCCCCAGCTGAGTTGCCAGACATCATCTTCCTCAGCAGAATCCTTACAGAACTTTAGGAAGATCGTTCAGTGATCATTCCTCCCCGGCCAAGTATTGGACAGGGAACCGTCTCGCCGCAGAGTCTCAATCTCTATCCAGAAGAGCAACGTCTGAAGATCTCACAACAAAGTAGCGAAAGCTTCCGCAAACCCCAGCTGGGTCCCTCATTACCAAGATAGGTTTATCAGTATTTTATTTCCCCAAGCAGAATCATATGTACCAGATCTACCAATGATCTCATCCCCAGCTGGGACATTCTTCCAAAGCAGATCATCCGGAGATCTTCACCGCAACGGGATCCGAATCCCAGACCGGTATCTTTGCATAATCATAGCATTCGCATCATATTTCCCCCAGAGCGTAGCATTCCGTCTAATACGGAGCATTACGGCAAAAATCAAACATATTGCATAGTCATAAGCCATGTTTTGAATCAAACACCTGTATACACCAACATTCCATCGACAATACACAAAATACTTCCCAAACTCCCCAACGGAAAGCCAAAACGCCCCCTTTGCACTCTCTAACACAAGTATATATGCTCACTCGACACTCGTCCGTGTCATTTTCCCCAGTAAAAGTCGCCAGAATCTTTTCCACAAATAGACACTTTCCACAAACAGATACCTATACATTACAGATAATCCTCGACACCCGTCCGTGTCACCTTCCCCAGCATAGTTGCCTAAACACTTCGTAAACCAAATACTTGTTTATAATACACTTCTTCCGACACCCGTCCGTGTCGTGCTCTCCAGCAAGAGGAGCACTCGTCTGTGTCTCACTCATGTTTACCTTACTCGCACAGATACTCGTCCGTACCTTGTATACACCACTTAAATCCCCTCGGAGTCGACACTCGTCCGTGTTCTTTGTTAACTAGTTGGTACTCGTCCATATCATCATCTTTGAACATGCGTCAAGCGTTTGTTTCTACTGATACTCATCTGTATCATAGTCTTAAGGATGCTCGTCCGCATCCTTAATCTATACAACGTGTCAGACACTTACGCCTTTGATTTCTTGAATTTAGACACTCGTCTGTGTCTACCCTTCCCCAGAAGAGTCCCCAGTAAATCCCAATGAACTATTTCCTTTCTATCTGACATTCGTCCTATGTCATGATACTTCCGGCAGCCGTACCCTGCCAGGTGATCGTCATTCACCTTTTAATGATCGTCCTTCATCATTCCCCAGCGGAGTCTCTATTCATTAGAACCCCTTTCTATCCGACATTCGTCCTATGTCGTGATATTCGAGCAGCCGTCCCCTGCTAGGTGATCGTCCTTCACCTTTTGATGATAGTCGTTCATCATTTTATCCGATGGTCGTCCCCATCGTTGATCCAGCTATCTGACATTCGTCCTATGTCACGATGAACCCCGAGAGCAGCCGTACCCTGCTAGGTGATCATCCTTCACCTCTTGATGATCGTCCTTCATCATGCTTATCCTATGGTCGTCCCCGTCATCGATCTTTCTATCCGGCATTCGTCCTATGTCGAGATACTTTCAGCAGCCGTACCCTGCCAGGTGATCGTCCTTCACCTTGGATGATTGTCCCTCATCCTTATCCCCAAAAGAGCAGCCGTCCCCTGCCAGGTGATCGTCCTTCACCTCTGATGACCGTCCCTCATCATTTATGGTCGTCCCCATCATTTACCTTTAAATCCCCAAAGAGTCTTGTTTCTTTACTTGATGGTCGTCCCCATCATGATCACTTTATTCCCCCAGCATGACGGTCGTCCCCGTCATCTCTTTATCCCCAGCAGTCGTCCTCTGCTCGACGGTCGTCCACCGTCGCCTGCCCTTTATGATTATACTTTACTTCCTTTTTCAATCTATATCCCTTTTCTTCTTCATTCAGTGAGTGCAAATCTTGGACTGTCTTTGGAATTCAACCACAAGTTATCTTGTTTGTCTGTTAAGCCGTCGCTTACATCCTGCATAGCTAACTCATGCTTGAATAGGGGCAGCTGTAAACACCCCAAATTTTCCCTCACTCATTTCACCATGGCTTATGATCTTTTCATTTACATAAGTTCAATCATATCACCTCATAGTGCATTTTTGCTTCACTACATTGGTTCAAAGCCATCTGCATCTAGGGTTTGTGATCTGAGCAATCCAAGATTCATCTGAGCCACTCCAAAGGTCTTAAATCATCTCAAGAGGGTACATGTATGTTCAAACATCATATTCTATCCTCCAAAGATCAAGGAAGTCAAAGAATCACAAGAACTGAGAAAGGCATGGAAGCAGAGCCAGGTTTAACTACACAGATGACCTGAAATTAGGGTTTTGGTTTCAGAGGCCATAACTCCAATTTTTTTGGTCATTATTGATTCTATTGGTCTCTATATGTTATGAGGATCATGCATATCAATTTTCATGAAGAAATTCAATGGGGAAGGCATCTGATCACAAGATGACTTCTTGAGCAAGTCAGTGCAAAATCAGGGCATCTGAGGCCCCCAATCACCCAACCAAAGGGTATTCTCCATCATTTTGAATGTGTATGATCTTTATTTGATCTTAGAAGATGTTAGAAGTTCAAAAAATTGAAGAATTTCAAGCCATTTGCAAAGTTGCCATTTTGGGAAAGTGACTTGTAATGCAAAATTGCCATTTTGGGAAAGTTTTTCAACCTCCTCTTTTTGATTCAAAAATGCTTCAAATGAAAAATCTTTGGTCATGAAAGTTGTAGATTGGATCCTCCCATTTTCAAAAAGTACAAGAACTCATTCTAATTCATTTTAGATCAAAAGTTATGGCTTTGCAAAGTTGGACAAAATCACTAAATTTTCACTTTTACACCAAAGAGGGAAACATGCAAATTCACATGCCAAGCATTTCTATGACTTCAAAATGACTTCTAAGCATTACATAAACACAACACATGACCTAAAAATCAGAATGGCCCAAAGAATCACTCATTCTCATGCCTTGATCATTAAGAAATCCAAAAGGGGCCAAAACTCCATGAATTTGCAAAATGACCCAAAGCTTCTCATCCACTTGTGCCAGCTGCCAAAAATGACTTCCATGGACCTCCTTGAAGCAAGCTGATTCGAACCATGCCTTTGTACCATGACTGAACCAGCCCATACCTTCACTTACACAAATGTTGACTTTATGCAATTTGAGCCATACCAATCAAACTGAGCCACACCAACTACTTTGACCAATCACAGCTTCACATACATGCCTCAAGGATCACATTTCACACAATCTTGGAGCCTGAAACCACAACATCACCATAGTTCACAAAAAACTCTCCCTCTTGCATTTTCATTCGAATCTCATCACACAAGCCTAAAACCTCAAAACAAACTTCACAAAACCACTCACCATGATCCATTGATCATTTCCCAACCATCATCTGGCCCTGAAACCACCCCAAACAGAAATACGATTTTTCACTCCCTTTGAACAGAACTGCATCAATCTCACAAACTAACCACAATACACTCCAACTAAGCTTCAAAGCTTCTTCAGGGAGGTCATTGGAAGTATTTTGAAGCAAGGAAACAGTCAGAAAGCTCCTGGGTTGAAAGCTTCATCTCAGGTAGCCGTGTGAAACTTTTTTTCCAGAACATCTATTTTAAGTTCTTAGTTGGTTGTGTTTGATCCCCTGGTTGTAATGAACTTGAAATTATTGAAATTGATGGAGAGATGAGGGTGTATTGCTTGTCTGAAAGTTTTGCATATTTATGTTCTTGGCTTCGAATCATGTTTAGGAGTGAAAATAAATTCCATTTGAGGTTGGATTTAGGTTTAGGGGAGTGAGAGGAGCAAATCTGGAGCTTTAGAGCTCCAGAAATGACCCAGGGAAGAAGTTGAGATTTTTCAGGGAGGGATGTCACCGGAGAAGACGACCGGAGCTCTTCTCCGGTGACCTGAGAGTCATTAGGGCTTTAATCAGGTTTAGGGTTTCATTTGAATGTGAGCCATTAGATTTTGTTTCTCGCGCGCGTTTCAATGGGTGAGATCTAGTCATTAGCCCTAATCCAGATTTAATTAAATATTAATTAATTAGTTAATAAAGATTAGTCAAGTTTGAACCTGGGTCGTCCAGATGCGCGCCCAGTCAAACGTAGCAAGCCCAGAATCAATATGGACCCTCCCTTTGGCATACTTTCCCATTTAATTGATTTTATTTCATTTGTTTTGTATTTAATTTCCACGAATTTTTAAAAAATAGTAAAATACATTAAAAAATTCTGAAAATTTTTATCAAACCTTTTATTAATTTTCAGAACCCAAAAATATTTTTATTTTTATTTTTTGCATCAAAAATTATTTTTAAATCATTTAAATGTTTATTTTTAATTAGTTAATGGAAATTAATTAATTAAAAATACATTTAGGTATTTAAAAATCACCAAAAAATTCACATTGCATTTTAAAACATTTAGAAACATTATCAAACTCTTCAAACAAATTTGTTTTTGGTTCTTGACCAATTTTGACATTTTTCATTGGAATTAAAGTTATTTAAAGGCAATATTTTGGTCCTAACTTAGAAAAATTCATTTTGCCTAACCATGAAGAGTTTGATGCTGGTTCTTTTTGCATTGCATTCCTCATATCATTTAGTTTCTAGGGTAAAATTGGTTTGAATTTATCTTTCATTTTCAATTTGATGTGCATTTTTCCTTGTGAGGTATCCCAAAACCCTAGTAAACTTGAGAAAATCATAACCCGCATTAGGTTAAGAGCTAGGTCCCCTCCTTTGGGCAGTGAACTTGTGTATGGTTAGGGTTCCTTTGATCCCATTTTCAATTTTTTATCTTGTCATTTGCTTCTGATTTTGAATTTTGCTTTGTATCTTGTGCATAAACCCTAATTCTTGCCTTCATTTGCATCCATCTTCCATATGTTTGCATTCAAGAACTTGCCATGACATTTTGTGCATCAACATGACATATAAGACATCTTAGTACATATTAGAGTCATGTTTGATCATTGCATCTTTCATTTTCCATGTTATGCATTCATTCCATTTCATAAACTTTCATGAACTTTCATGGTTCAAAGCAAGCTCCATATGCATCCTCATCCTTGTATGATCATCCACAACTCTTGACATGTGTTTGCATCATCTCTTAGAATCATTGACATCATGTTTATGCTTCTGGTTTTGACTTTCATCTTTGCATTCATTTCATTTTCATTTCATCTCATTTCCTTTTGCTAACTTTTCAGGTGGTAAGTCATTGAGAAGTGAATTTGCCTTCACTTCTCATAATCTCTTCTCATCTCTCTTATGCATTCATTTCTGCATTTTATTTGTGGATTAGAGTGAGCTTGCTCATTCATGCTCCTTCTCCTCCTTCTTCCTTCAAGCAACTTATCTTCTTAAGTGAAGTAAGTTGTCTTGCTTCTTTCTGCTTCTTTTCCTTCCATCCTGCTTCTTCCTTGGTGGCTTTTCTCTTGAAGATCTTTTGCAAGCCTCATAAACCCTAGGAACATCCAAGTATGATCACAATTAGTGTTTGATTAGTCCCCCCATTAGTTTTACCTTTGTGTCATCTTTGAGTCTTCTCTTCCCATCTCTTAATCAAGGACTAAACCTTTAAGGTTTTAAGGCTTTGTGATTAAGGTTATGCATGTATCCTTCTATTAGGATGGAGTGTATAACTTTAATCCTAATTTTTAAACCCTTAATGTGTTTAAACCCTTTAATCAATCCACTTAATAATCATCAAGACATCAAACTTGTAACTTGGGCCTTGCATTAGGGTTCTATTTCTTCCTTAATTGGTTAAGAAGGACTAACCCTAGTGTTAATGGACAAGTCCCCCTCAAGTTGTCTTACAAAACATAAAATTCACTTCTTAATCTTACCATTAACTAAAATCCACTTTAATAAAGGCTTTGTTTTGTCATGAGGTTAATCCCTAATCATGGATTAAGTTGAGGAGCCTTCCTCAGCTTAAATGTTCTCATCTATTATCCTTCTATTAGGATGGTGTAATGGGTCCATTAAATCCTTGATTATGGCTTAAACTCATTATTTAACACTAAACAAAAACTCCAAAAACATCTAAATAATTACAAGTAGGTTAATGATCTTAATCCTACATCATGGTAATTAAGTGTGAAGTGCTTACTTCATACTTAGGGCATTCTCATTACCCCTAATCAGAGGGAGGATGTGATGAGTTTACTAACCCTTGGTTTAGGCTTAAGCTCATTTTCTTATGACAAACTTCAAAAAGCAATAAAAGATTGAAAATACCAAAAACAAACAATAATCGTCTCCTCCGGGATTCTTTTCTCATCTCATTCACTCACAAACGAGAACTCGCTTCTTCCGTCTAATGCAAGACAGTTTGCACCTGAGCTAGACAGGTCATACACTTGAGCATAGACAAGTAAGCAGTTCATCAGTCAATTTTATCCTTCAGTCTCTTTGAGTCGAACTACGGCGTTTTGACTTCCTCATTGCACGAGAGGATACATAGGCATAACTTAACAGTTATCGAACAAAAGTCTTTGTATATCCCCCCCTCTTCCAGCATTATTCTTTAAGCCTCATAGTCTTGAGCTTCACATTCTTTTCTTACACTGACACTCCATATATTTCACTTCACTTTCTTCCAGCACTGACACTTGCATTCTTTCCAGCTTTGATACCCAAATTGCACTGACACTACCCCTTTAAAACACAAATCTTTCAAGCGTGGATCCCGTCGAGTACGGCGGACAATCTGGGGGCTAATACCTTCCCAGGTTGTAACCAACCCCCTTTCTCAGTCTCTCTGGTTCACGACCGTCTTATCCATCTTTTCCCAGGTCTATGCAGCATTGCCTTTCCATCGGGATAAAAATGCCTAGTTGGCGACTCTTTTCTTTTGAGTTCACCCTTGTGTGTTCTCTCCTTTTCGCCGACCGTTCGCGTCTGTACCCCTCTTGGCCCCGTGTCATTTGGTGGGAGCGACACCATGGCATACAACTTTTAGGCGTTTTTCTTCAATGAGGCTTAGTTGATTGTATCTGGACCGGAGCCACTCAGCTTCATCTAGCTTAATGTCCATCATTAACCTCAACAAGGGGATCTCCACCTTGATTGGTAGGACTGCCTCCATACCATATACCAATGAGAACGGGGTTGCCCATGTTAAGGTACGCACTGACGTTCTGTACCCATGTAAAGAGAATGGTAGCATCTCATGCCAGTCTTTGTATGTCACAACCATCTTCTTCACGATCTTCTTGATGTTTTTCTTGGCCGCCTCGACGGCGCTATTCATCTTTGGGCGATATGGAGAAGAGTTGTGATGATCTATTTTGAAATCCCGACACAAGTCATCCATCATCTTGTTGTTGAGGTTAGAACCATTACCAGTAATGATTCTTTCGGGAATTCCGTACCGGAAAATGATGTCTCTTTTAATAAATCGGGCTACAACTTGTTTAGTAGTGTTGGCATAAGACACCGCTTCGACCCACTTCGTGAAATAGTCTATAGCAACCAGGATGAAGTGGTGACCGTTGGAAGTTGTTGGCTCAATCTTGCCAATCATATCAATGCCCCACATGGCGAATGGCCATGGTGAAAACATGACACTCAATGCATTTGGAGGCACACAGACCTTATCAGCATAAATCTGGCACTTGTGACATTTACGGGAGTATTTACAGCAATCGGATTCCATGGTGATCCAATAATAACCCGATCTCAACAATTTCTTGTCCATAGTATGTCCTCCAGCATGAGAACCGAAGGAGCCTTCATGAACCTCTTGCATCAACAGGTTTGCTTCGTGTCTATCCACGTATCTGAGCAGAACCATGTCGAAGTTTCGCTTGTATAGCACACCATCTTGATTCAAGAAGAAACCACCTGCTAGTCTTCTGAGGGTCTTCTTGTCTTTACTGGATGCCCCAGTTGGGTACTCTTGAGTCTTCAAGAAGTGCTTGATATCATGATACCAAGGTTTGTCATCTTTACCACTATCAATTGCAAAGACATAAGTAGGTCTTTCAAGACGGGAGACCATGATTCGAGGCACGAAATTCTCTTGACAAACTTTAATCATAGATGACAAAGTTTCTAGAGCATCAACGAACTGGTTTTCATCTCGAGGAATATAATTCAGCTTGACTTTGGTGAAGAGGGTTAGCAGCCTCCTGGTATACCCCTTGTAAGAAACCAAGTGAGGTTGATGAACTAACCATTTGCCATTGACTTGGTTCACCACAAGAGTAGAATCTACGAAGATCTCGAGGTTCTTGATTCGCAAGCCAATTGCCTCCTCAACCCCCATGATGCAAGCTTCATATTCAGCCTCATTGTTAGTGCATTCGAAAGTCAACCGAGCAGCTAAAGGTGTATGGACCCCTTCTGGTGAGATGATGATAGCACCTACTCCGCTTTCGTTCATGTTCACAGCTCCGTCAAACATCAACTTCCATTTGGATTCAGGGTCTGGCCCCTCCTCCAGAAGTGGTTCTTCACAGTCCTTCAACTTGAGGAACATGATGTCCTCATCTGGAAACTCGAATTTTATGGGTTGATAATCGTCAATTGGCTGTTGAGCCAAGTATTCTGACAACACACTCCCATTGATTGCTTTTTGCAAAGTGTAAAGGAAATCATACTTTGTTAGAATCATCTGCCGTCGGACTACCCTTCTTGTTAGAGCCGGCATCTCAAAGATATATTTCACAGGATCCATCTTGGAAATCAGGAGAGTTGTGTGAGTCAGCATGTACTGTCTTAGCCGGCGAGCAGCCCATGCCAAAGTGTAGCAAGTTTTCTCGAGTAGTGAGTAGCGTGTCTCACAATCGGTAAACTTTTTGCTAAGGTAATAAATGGCGTGCTCTTTTCGACCAGACTCGTCATGCTGACCTAACACACACCCCATTGATCCTTCAATCACAGTAAGATACATGATCAAGGGTCTCCCTGGAACTAGAGGCATGAGAATTGGAGGTTCTAGTAGGTACTCCTTGATTCGGTCAAAGGCTTGCTGACAGTCTTCATTCCATTTGATGGCCTGATTCTTCCTCGGAATTTTAAAGATGGGCTCACACGTGGCTGTTAGGTGAGAGATAAACCGTGCAATGTAGTTTAGTCTCCCTAAAAAACCACACACTTGCTTTTTAGTCTTTGGCTCGGGCATCTCTTGGATGGCTTTTACTTTGGCTGGATCAATCTCAATTCCCCGCTCACTAACAATGAAGCCCAATAGCTTGCCGGAACGGACCGCAAAGGTGTACTTATTCGGATTCAACATCAATCTGAACTTTCGGAGTCTGGCATACAATTTTACTAGATTGACCAAGTGCTCTTCTTCTGTTTGGGATTTTGCTATAATATAGTCAACATAAACCTCAATTTCATGATGAATCATGTCGTGAAATAGCGTTACCATTTCCCGTTGGTAAGTGGCTCCAGCATTCTTCAGACCAAACGGAATGACCTTGTAACAGAAGGTGCCCCAAGGTGTGGTGAAGGTAGTCTTTTCCATATCATCGGGAGACATCTTAATCTGGTTATAACCTGAAAACCCGTCCATGAAAGAGAACACAGAAAACTGAGCAGTATTATCAACAAGCACATCTATATGAGGCAGAGGGAAGTCATCTTTAGGGATGACCCTGTTCAAATCCCTGTAGTCTACACACATCCTGACTTTACCGTCTTTTTTAGGGATCGGCGCATTATTAACAACCCAAGGAGGGTAACTGGTCACAGCCAAAAAAACCAACATCAAATTTTTTATGTACCTCCTCCTTTTGATTGCCATATTAGGGCGCGTGCGCCTCAAATTTTGCTTCACTGGCGGGAAGTCTTCTCTCAAAGGCAGCTTGTGCACCACAATGTCAGTGTCTAAACCAAGCATTTCCTGGTAAGACCAGGCGAAGACATCAACATATTCTCGAAGCATGGCAATTAGATGTGTCTTGATAGATTCTTCTAATGCGGCCCCGATCTTAACTTCTTTCTTGTCTTATTCGATACCCAGGTTTATTACTTCGATGGCCTTTTCATGCGGCTGAATCATCTTATCCTCTTGTTTAAGCAGTCTGGCTAACTCTTCGGGTAGTTCGCAATATTCTTCACCTTCCTCATCGGCTTGGTAAATCGGATTGTCAAAGTCATACTTAGCCATAGCAGGGTCGTCATTGATAAGATCCGGTGATAAGCACCTGCATGAATGGTGATTCATGCAAGGCTTTAGAAATAGTTTGAGAAAATGAGAAACATTGCCACTTTAAAACTTTTCTTTCCTTTTTTTTTTGATAAACAAAAGCAAAAATGAAAGACAAAGAACAACATGGATGAATGCGAAACGTCAGCTTTATTAATGATTATGAATTGTTTTAGGAACAAAAGAACCTTACAATAAGCTATTATGCCCCGGGCAAGACATAGCGCTTGAGTACAGGAAAGACAAAAGCAAAAATCATTACTCTTCAAAGGTGGTGACTGAGATAAGCCTTTCAGACGACCAATTGCTGAGCTGAGTCTCTGGAGCACAAGGTCTGATCCACTCGTCCAAGTCACAATCACTATCAGTTGTGTCGTCCTGCATGGCACTGATGCTTCCATAATGAATTTGTGGATGAAATTTGAACCCTAGTGTAAACACCCCAAATTTGCCCTCACTCATTCACACCATGGCTTGTGATCATCTCACATGCATAAGTACAATCATATCATCTCACATCTCATTTTTTGATTCACTGCATAGCTTCTAAGGCATCTGCACCTAGGGTTTGTGATCTGAGCAATCCCAAAGCTTCTTGAGCCATTCCAAAGGCCACCAATCATTTCAAAGTGGTCCATGTGTGTTCTTATGTCATATTCCCTCTCCTCAAAGTCAAAAATGCAGAGGAATCACAAGAACTAGGGTTTGAGTGGATGCAGAGCCAGGATGAACTGCACAGTTGACCTAAGATTAGGGTTTTGGTTTCAGAGGCCATAACTCCAAATTTTTTGGTCATTCTTGTTTCCATTGATCTCTATATGGTATAGGGAATATGCATGTCAATTTTCATGAAGAAATTCCATGGGGAAGTCATCTGATCAAGGGTTGACTTTTCAGACAAGTCAGTGAAAAATCAGGGCATCTGAGGCCCCCAATGACCCAACCAATGGGTGATCTTCATCATTTTGAGTGTATATGATCTTTATTTGATCATGGAAGAAGTTTGAAGTTCATAAAAATCAAGAATTTAGGGTTTTTGCAAATGTTGACTTTTTGGGCATAGTTGACTTTTCAAGAATGCATCATTTTAGGTCATTTTTCAAGCCTTGATTCTTGATCCAAAAAGGCTTCAAATAAAAAAACTTTGGTCATGAAAGTTGTAGATCTCATCTTTCCCTTTTCAAAAAGTACAAGAACATGATCAAACTCTTCTTGAATCAAAAGTTATGGCAATGCAAAGTTGGCTAAAATCATTGATTTTCAAGGCATGCTTCAAATGGAAATTTTGCAAAGTCATGAACCAATGCATTATGTGACCTCTAACTCATTTGAAACCATTACACAAACATGCTATGAGCCTTAAAAATCAGAATTGGACCAAGTTTCCCCATGGTTTGGTTTGTGTAACAAGACTTTCTCACATGTGAACCAAAGTTGCAACAAGTTGCAAAACTCATGATCATGTTTCCTACAACTTGCAGCCTTGGATGCTGAGCTTTGCTAGGCCTCTCCCTCACCCTTGCTGCGCCAGCCCATGCCTTGTACTTGCCTAGACCATGAGCCATACTTCTCTTACACATTATTTGACTTTTTGCAAAAGGTAACTTACCAATCAATAAAGGACATGTCTTGTCAACTGACCAATGAGAGAGAGTTATGTGGACAATTTGCAAGCAAGACATAACACAAGGCAAGGCTGAAACATCCTCATTCATCACATTCACAAAAACACACCACATTGCAACTTGCTTCGAATCTGCCTCCACAGCCTGCAAACACTTCAACCATTTTCACCATTCAACTCACCACACTCCATAGGCCTCAAACCACCAAAGCTCAAGCCTGAAACAAGCCTGACCTGAGCTTCACCATTCCCCACCCTCAGAACCAGTTCTCTTCGAATCTCACCATCCAGCCATCAAACACCTCATCTTTCTTCACCAACAAGTCAAGCATACCACAAGGAGTCAAAACCACCCTTTACTTTGAACTGAAACAGCTTGTACACAAAGTGCATTTCCTGCTACACCAGAAGTGAATCTCTCAAAGCAGCTTGCCCAAGCTCATTCCAGGCTTTCCATTGGCTTCAAGGGGTTCAGGGAAGTTGTTCTGCATCAAAGCAAGGCCAGGAGAGCTCATATTAACAGTTCTTCACCTCAGGTAACTCCAAACTTCAAGCTTTTCAAAGCTTTGATTTTTTGTTATAAACTGAAAGTGCATACTCTGAGGATCATTGTGATGTGTTTAGAATCTAAAATGGTGGAGAAATGAACATTTTGTGAGTGTCTGAAAGTTTGGCCCCATTTTTATTTTGTTTCGATTCAGCTTGTTCTTGTTAGTAAAATGATGTTTGACTATTGATTCGAGTTGCTAGAAGTGTGGGGATTGATTCTGGGCGTTTAATTTGGTTTGGGGTGGTCTGAATCTTGTTTTAGGGTTTTGGGGTCGCCGGGGAAGACGACCGGAGCTCCCCTCCGGTCGCCTGAATCTGTTTTGCCCTAATTACAGTCATTAAGCCAGTTTGAATCTTGGGCGTTGGATGGGGTTGAATGTTTGACTTCGCGCGCGGATAGAGGGCTCAGATCACTTTGATTAGCCCTAATTCTTTTTTAGTTTTAATTAATTGTGATTAACTCAGAACCAATCCTGGCCACAAGATCTGGCGCTGGTCAACCAATTTAAATCCAGGACGCATCTCATCCATCCATTCTGTTTACCTTTTCATTTTATTTATTTTTATTCATTTTCTTTTCAATTAACTTGCATATTTATTTTAAAATAGTAAAAATGTCTTAAAAATTATGAAACTTTTTCTTTAAAGTTTTATTAATTTTTAAGACCCAAAAACATTTTTATTTTATTTTTTATCATTAAAAAAGTATTTTTAAATATTTAAAAGATTATTTTTAATTTATTAATGGAAATTAATTAATTAAAAATACTTTTAGGTATTTAAAAATTACAAAAAAATTCATGAAATGTTCTAAGACATTTAGAAACATTGTCCAACCTTCAAACCAAATTTCTTTTTTGATCTTGATGCATTTTAAGAATTTCTCATTGAATTAAATCATTTTTTATGCATTATTTTGATCATGGATTCAAAAATTCATTTCTGCCTATTGGAGAAGGTTGAGACATTGATTCTTCTTGCATTGTTTTGTGTTTGGAATGTAGTTCCTAGGGTAAAATGGCCATGATTTGATCTTGCATTTTCCATTTGTTTGGTATTTCTTTTGTATAGAACCCTAAAAAACCCTAATAACTTAGAAAATTCATATCTTGAGTTTGGTTAAGAGTTGAGAGTTCCCCTTTGGGCAGTGGTTCATTATAGGTTTAAGGTTTCTTTGGGTAGCATTTTCTATTTTTTATCCTAAGGTTTACTTCTGTTTTTGGTTTTTGTTTGATGTTTGATTCATAAACCCTAATTTGGGCTTTCTTTTGCATCCTTCTTGCATTTCCTTGCATAACTTGACTTGTCTTTGCATTTTGTGCATTCTTGTGATCCATTTGACATCTTAAGACATATAGAAAGCAGGTTTGACCATTGCATTACATATTTTCCATGTCATTTGTCTTATATGATTCATAACTTTTCATGTTCATTCATGCTCCTTAACTTGCATCATTTGCATTCATAATCTTGTATGAACATCCCCATGCCTTGCCTCATGTTTGAAGCATCTCATAGCATCATTATCATCATCAACATGCTTCTGGTTTGGTCTAGCATCATGTCAGTTCATTTCATTTAGCACTGCATTGCATTCCTTTCTAACATTTCAGGTGGTAAGTGAACTTGAGAAGTGAATTTGCCTTCACTTCTCATAACTTTTCTTCTCATCTCTCTTGCATCCATTGCTGCATTTCTATATGTGTTTGAGTTTGAGCTTGCTCATTCTTTCTCCTCCCACCTTCTTTCTTCAAGTGACTTGACTTCTTGAATGAAGCAAGTCACTTTGCTTCTCTTGATCTTATTCATCTGCTTCCTGGTGGCTCCTCTGAAGATTTGTTCTTGCAAACCTCACAAACCTTAGGATCATCCAAGCATGACAATGAATTAGGGTTTTGATTAGTCCCCCCATAGTTTTACCTTTGTGTCTCTCTTTGAGTCTTCTCTTCTCATCTCATAATCAGGGGCCAAACCCTAAAGGCTTTAAGACTTTGTGATTAAGCTTATGCCTGCATCCTTCTCTTAGGATGGAGTGTATAACTTTAATCCTAAGTCTTGAACCCTTAAGGTGTTTAAATCTCTTAATCAATCCACTTAATAATCATCAAGACATCACACTTGTAACTTGGGCCTTGCATTAGGGTTCTAATTCTTCCTTAAGTGGTTAAGAAGGACTAACCCTAGTGTTAATGGACAAGTCCCCCTCAAGTTGTCTTACAAATCATAAAAAACACTTCATCATCATATCATTAACTAAAATCCACTTAATAAAGGTTTGTTTTGTCATGAGTTTAATCCCTAATCATGGATTAAGTTGAGGAGCTTTCCTCAACTTAAACATTCTCATCTATCATCCTTCTTTTAGGATGGTGTAATGGGTCTGTTTAATCCATGATTATGGCTTAACCTCATTACTCAACACTAAACAAAAACCACAAAAACATTTAAATAATCGCAAGTAGGTTAATGATCTTAATCCTACACCAAAGGTGATTAAGTGTGAGAATCTGACTTCGCACTTAAGGTAATCTCATTACCCCTAATCAGAGGGAAGATGTGATGAGTTTATTAATCCATTGGTTTAGGTTTAAGCTCATTTTCTTATGACAAACTTTCACAAGCAATAAAAGACTGAAAATACAAAAACAAACAATAATCGTCTCCTTCGGGATTCTTTTCTCATCATACTCACTCACAAACGAGAACTTGCTTCTTCCGTCTAATGCAAGACAGTTTGCATCTGTGCCAGACAGATCATACACTTGAGCATAGGCAAGCAAGCAGTTCATCAAGTCAACTCATCTATCAGTCTCTTTGGGTCGAACTACGGTGTTCTGACTTCCTCATTGCACGAGAGGATACGTAGGCATAACTTAACAGTTATCGAACAAAAGTCTCTGTATATTCCCCCTCTTTCTAGCCTCATTCTTTAGCCTCATGATCTTGAACATTTCATTCTCATTCCTACACTGACACATCATTTACACACTTTGCACTCCTTACACTGACACCTGTACATCCTTTTCCAGCTATTTTATACACAAATTGCACTGACACTACCCCTTTAAAACACAAATCTTTTAAGCGTGGATCCCGTCGAGTACGGCGGACAATCTGGGTGCTAATACCTTCCCAGGTTGTAACCAACCCCCTTTCTCAGTCTCTCTGGTTTGCAACCGTCTTATCCATCTCTTTCTAGGCCTATGCAGCATTGCCTTTCCTCCGGGATAAAAATGCCTAGCTGGCGACTCTATTCATCTCCAGTGAGTTCACGGCTGTGTGTTCTCATTGTTCTTCTCGCCGACCGTTCGCGTCTGTACCTTCATATGAACCTGTTTCATTTATCGGGAGCGACAGCTTGGCGACTCTGCTGGGGAACCTTATACTGCAACCAGGGCTTCTGGTTCTTTTTGTGGGTTCCTCCTAGCGCTTGTTTGATTTGTGTTTACTGGGGTGTTATGTGCTTGTATTTATTTTTGTTTATTGCTTTATGTACAGTTACTTTACTGCTTTTTTTATTGCATTTATTTATATCATACTGTCATTGCTGCTGGCTGGATCTGGTTGTTTGCCTTGGTGGGTGGGTGATTCATTGAGAGTTAAGGTCCTATACCTGGGACCTGAGTGACACCTAGGCTAGAGTGAATCATATTCTTTCCCATTCCATTTCGGTCTGGTGCGGGAATATGAAACACGGTTCAGATATGGGTTTCTTCTTGAGAACTCTGTGTTGCAGATTTCCTGCAATGCTAGGGCTATCTGGGAAGCCTGCTAAGTCTGGATGACCTTTTAGTATTGACCTTCAGAAACTGAGGTGAATTAGAGGAGGAATTGTTATGGTTATTGTAAACACTGTACCTCCGGGTTAGAAGTGTTTACACTTCTCATAACTGATCCAAGTCTGAGGATCCTTGTTCTAGATCATCACCTGTGAGGGGGTTGGGCTGTTTACAGGTTTGCAGGTACCTTGACCTCAGAATACCCTGTTACTTTGATTTGTTAAGAGTACTCCATGTTGGACAGTTCTTGTGATTCTAAAACCCTGGACTTGTGGCTCTTTATTTGAGTCCCCCACCCTGGTTACTGGATTTATAGACCTCCAACTGGAATTCTTGAACACACATGGATCTATACCAAGGCAGTTAATCAGATCCGGCTCAGTCACAGACCCTTGCATTTCATTTGCATACATACCCATTGCATCATATTAACATGTGCTTATTTGTGTTTCAGGGTATCCATTTTCATCTGGTTTTGGTTTTGACCCCATCTTTAGTTTTGACCTGCCTTCATCAGCACTTGCTACCAGCTATCTATTCCAGCCAATCAGTGGCCCTTCTCTTCAGTATCTTCATCAACATTTGTCATCATGGCTCCAAAGAAAAGCAACATCACCTATCACTTCTTCCAGCCAGACTTATCAGACATCAGGAGGATCCAAACCCTGATCACTCCAGATCACATACCCTTGTTCCGGGAGAGTTATGGAGATATACTGGACATGGTTATAGATCTGGACCCTTCACAGAGAAGCCTCATCCACACCTGCATTCAGTTTTATGATCCTCCATTGAGATGTTTCACTTTTCAAGACTTTCAGTTAGGCCCTTTATTGGAAGAGTACTCCTCATTAGTTGGCATGCCTATCAGGAGAGAAATTCCTTTCAACCCTGAGATGGTCTTTCCTGCTAATGGAGAAGTAGCAAAAGCTTTGCATCTGGAACCTGTTTTGGTTGAGCAGCATATGACCTCTAAAGCTGGGATCCCTGGTTTTCATCTGGACTTCTTAATTTCTCAAGCTACCTTGAAGGCCACCCTGGGGGAGTGGAGAGCTGTTTGTGCTCTGTTGGCCTTAAGTGTATATGGAATTGTGTTGTTTGCAGATGAGCCTCGATTCATCAGCAAGAATGCAATCCATTTGTTCATCCTGAAGAACCCAGTGCCTACTTTGCTAGGAGATCTCTATTACTCAGTGCATCAGAGGAATGAGAAGCAAAGGGGAAGACTAGTGAGGTGTTGTGCTCCATTATTCCATGCTTGGCTTCTCAGGCATCTACCCAAGACAGATGCATTTCTCAATCCTCATCAGCAGAGCAACTGGGCTAAGAGACTCACTGTCCTAACTTCAGCAGACATCAGATGGTGTACTCAAAGCACCAAAGGCAGGGATATCATCACCAGCTGTGGACATTTTCCTAATGTGCCTTTAATAGGGGTCAAGGGAAGTATCAATTACAACCCTCTGCTGTTCAGGAGGCAATTAGGCTATGCACTGGTCCATACTCCCAGGGAGCAAGACTTGGTTGAGACCCTCTATTGTGAGAACAAGATTAGTTTGGCTGTTGTTAGGCAGGCTGCCTGGGCCTGGGATCATGTTCAAACTAAGGGAATCACCATTCTGGGTAAGTGCAATAATGTGGCATCAGCACAATATTATGAGTGGTCCCATGCTAGGGCCCAATTCTCTGGAATGCCCTTCACCATAGAAGACATGCCTGAGTCATCTTCAGCACCACCCCCTGCCACTATCAGTTTGGAGGAGTTTGAGAGCTTGAAGGAAAGAAATGAGAAGTTAACCCAGGCTTTGCAGAAGACCCTCCGGGAGAGGAGTGAAGGTATGAGGGAGATTGAGAGATTGGAGAAATTGAGAGTGGAACACTTGACTAAAATCGAGAAGTCTGGAGATTATATCAACAAGTCTAAAGCTGGTGAACAGATTCTGAAGAATGCTTGTAAAGAAGCCCAGTTCCAGAGAGCAAGAACAGACTTGTACCTGAAGGAGAGTCAGGCCAGGTGGGTCCGGATCACTGAGGCCCGTACTCTAGAAGACAAGAGAGTTCAAGACAAGATGGAACAGATGGAAAAAGCCCTGGCAGCAGCCCAGAAGGAAATATCAGGGCTAGAAATCAGAGCTGGAGTGAAGAGGTCTAAGGACCAAAGTCAGAACAAAAAGTTGACTGCAACTGTTGCAACAAGAAACCTTCTCATCAGAAATCTCACGGAGCGTCCGGCTGATCCTGTGACCGAAGCACTTCTTAGGGAAGTTCGTGAGGATGAGTTCGGTCTTGGAGTTTGATCATTTGCTTGTTTTTATTCCTTTTCATGTACTTTTGCTTTTTGTGATGTATTTTGACCCCTTTAAGGGCTTGTGTTGTAAAACGAACAAGTTGTATTATTTCACCTTCTGTAATATATTTGTGTTAATTTCCATCTGAGTTCACTTCGAAAGCAACTTCAACAGCAACATCTTCAAGGGTCTGGAAGGGTCAAAACTGAAGGCCAAGCCGGATACCTTGAGAGCAAATAAGCATAACTGCATTGCATGCTAACCTTTTATTTGTTTTGTAGGGTTTTGTTTTGTTGTTACTAACCTCTGTTGTGATATTCAGGAATTATTGCTCGCCGCCGGGTATTTCCTCTCAACAGGCCACACAGGTACCCAACTAGAAACAACCTTCCGGGAATCCAGATGGACCAGATGCAACAAGACCTTACGGAGGTCAGAAACCAGATGGCAAACGAAAGATTGGAGATGAGAACCCAGATAACACAATTCATGGAAGTGATGAACAACTTAGCTCAAAGCCAGGAGAGGCTCAGAGCTTTGGTAGAAGGAAGGAATCAAGATGAGCCCCATGTGGGGACTGCTGGCACAAGTAACAATGAACGAGTGCAACCCCATGTTAACCCTCCTGTGTTTGGCCCACATCTACATCCTGAGATTAACATTCCTGCAAATGTTCAAGGGACAGCCACTGCAGCCAGGGTACTTCAAGAAGATCCTCAGGAGGACCAATTTACAGTAATGGGTGCTGGAGAGGAAACTTATGATAGACGGTTGGAAGAAATAGCTGAGAAGTTGAGGTCCTTAGAATCTCAAAATTCTTTGGGTTTCGACGTTATGGACATGGGTTTGGTAGACGGGGTCAGGATCCCCCATAAGTTCAAGCCTCCTTGTTTCGAAAAGTATAATGGGACTTCATGCCCCCGGACTCATTTGCAATCATTTCTGGGAAGGCTGAAGGCTTATACAATGGATGAGAAGCTCTGGATGTTCTACTTCGAAGACAGCTTGACTGGAGCATCAAGGGAATGGTATTCCCATTTGACAAAGGCAACTGTAAGATGCTGGAAGGATCTGGCAGAGGCCTTCATTAGACAGTATCAATACAACTTAGACATGGCACCCAACAGGACTCTCCTAATGGGAATGTCACAGTCGTCAAGGGAAAGTTTCCGAGAATATGCCCAGAGATGGAGGCAATTGGCTGTTGCCGTTCAACCACCAATGTCTGAGAGAGAAATGGAAGACATGTTTATGAACACTCTCCAGGGAACGTATATTGACAGGTTGGCTGCTTTCTCTTCCACTAGCTTCGCAGATGTTGTTATAGCTGGGGAGAGAATTGAAAGCCTGTTAAAAATGGGTAAGATCTCTGATAATGGTGCCAGCTCGTCCAGTAGTACAAGAAAGCCTTTTGCAGGCCCGAGAAGAACTGGCGAGACCAATGCCATTCACACCAACAGGGGTAGGCCCCAATATGTTCAAAGGACAATAGCAGCAGTCACCATTCCTGCTCCAGCTCATCCACAGCCAGTCTATCAACCTCCGCAACAAAACTTCCAACAACAACCCCAGTATCAGCAGAATCAATATCCTCCAAGAAACTACAACAACAATAACTCCAACAACAACAATCAACAGAGGCCATTCCAACAAAGGCCATCCCAAGCTAACCGAGTGATCGACCCGATCCCAATGCCGTATGCTGCCTTGCTGCCACAACTTCTGAAACTCAACCTAGTTGAGCTAAGAACGTTGGCACCTCCGGATCCCAACAGTCTACCAAGAAACTATGACTCTAATGCTAGGTGTGCTTTTCATTCAAACGCACCTGGTCACAGTACAGAAAAATGCAGGGCTCTGCATATGAAGGTACAAGACTTGGTAGACTCCAAGGCTCTGAATTTTGCACCTCCGCCCAATGTCAATAAAAACCCTATGCCAAACCATGGTGGTCCCCGAATTAACGCTATTGAAGAAGACCAACCGTCTTATTTAATAACTAGTGTGGATCAGATCAGGACACCATTGGTGGAAATCAAAGCTCAACTCCGTGAAAACCAAATATTTCCGGGGTGTGAACTAGGGTGTCCCTATTGCAATATTTCATGGAATGGGTGTGAGGACCTGAGGAATGGCATTGACAGCCTTATTCAGAGTGGCCTACTACAGATCACTACATCATTTCCGACAAATCCGACAACTTCATCAACAACGGTTCCAGAACCTCCTACAACCGCAGCAACTATTGTTCCCGACAATTCATCAGCAACACCGACAAGTACTTCATCTGTCCTCCCAAATGATCAGTTTTCAACAGTTTCTCCTTCTACAACTTTAGCTTCATTCCATTTCGAATCTCCATCAACAACAACATCAGTCCTTCCAACAACACCTCCTACAACACCAGCAATCAATCATGAAGATGTCTCTACTGTTACCATATTCTACGATCCTGAAAATAATTCCGCCTACCATTCAGAAGGTGCTGCTCCCGCCAGAGCACCAGTTACAATCTTTTATGATCCACAAACAATAACAGTCCCTTCAACAGCAGCAATCAGTCCAGTCACTGTCACGGTGCCTGGACCAGTACCATATGAAAGCAACAGGGCCATCCCTTGGCACTATGGCTCTGACGTGTATTGCGAAGGAAAAAGAATCACTCTTGAAACATCAACACCTGCACCACAAATTGACAATGTGGGGGGGGGGGCGGAGGCTTCACTCGAAGCGGACGTCTCTTTGCTCCACCAATGCAAAGACCTACTGTCGAAGCAGAAGTTGCTGCCAAGGCAAAAGGAAAGAGCCCGGTGCAGGAAGATCAAGCTACCAAAGAAGCCTTGAAAACACCGTTCGATCAAGAAGTTGATGAGTTTATGAGAATCATCAAAAAGAGTGACTACAAAATTGTGGATCAACTTCACCAGACGCCATCCAAAATCTCTATCCTCTCACTGCTTATGTGCTCCGAAGCCCATCGGAATGCACTACTCAAGGTCTTGCACGCAGCTTACGTGCCTGAAGAGATTACTGTCAACCAGTTGGAAACCGTGGTTGGAAATGTTACTGCTAGCAATGGGCTAGGGTTTACCAATTCTGACTTGACAGCGGATGGCCGCAACCACAACAAAGCCTTGCACATAACCATGGAATGCAAAGGAGCTGTCCTTTCTCATGTGCTGGTGGACACAGGTTCTTCCCTGAAGGTCTTACCAAAGAAGGCTCTGGTGAAGTTAGAATATGATGGATTGGCATTGAGACCCAGCAACCTGGTGGTAAGAGCCTTTGATGGTTCTAAGAGATCGGTTCTGGGAGAGATTGAGCTACCTGTGACAATTGGCCCACAGACCTTTAAAACTATCTTTTATGTGATGGACATTCAGCCCGCCTACAGCTGTTTGTTGGGTAGACCCTGGATTCACGCCGCCGGCGCAATAACGTCTACCCTTCACCAAAAGTTAAAATTTGAGTGGGAAGGCCAAGTTGTCACAATCTGTGGAGAGGAGGACATTTTTGTCAGCCACCTGGCAACCTATAAGTACATTGAAATGGATGGAGAGATCCATGAAACAATGAGCCAGGGGTTTGAAGCTTTGAATGTGAATGAAGCATCTGCTGTATCTGGTACTCCAATGTCATCTTACCAACAAGCCCGGAAGGTTGTTGAGGAAGGAACTGCCCTAGGCTGGGGCAAGGTTTTAGCTGTGGAGGAGAAGAAGGACAAGTTTGGGTTGGGTTACAAACCAACTCAACATCAAGCAAAGGCTGCTGCAGAGCCAGGTTTTGTCAGTGGGGGGATGCTCACCCCCGATGCTATCAACTGTTTGGAAGACGAGCTGGAAGAGGAGCGCAATCTGGAGAATTGGATTCGTCCAAAGATCCCGGGGAGCAGTGTCTCGAACTGGTCTTCCCAGGAAATTATAAGAGTTACTCATGCAGAGTAATTATTATTTCCTGTATTTTATAGCATGCATCCAAGTCTCGCATCTTGCCCAAGATGACAAGACTCATTTTGTAATCAGGGCCATCTGTACTTTTGTGCAAACAAGATTAAATTAATGAAATATCAGACATCTTTTTGCAAACGAGTCTTTTTTTCTTTTCTGTTCACTGTTTTTCCATTTTTCTTTTTGTACAAAAATAAATGGCGGTGTTTTCAAAATGATAACTTCATTTCACTTTTTTCTAAAGCAAGATTAAAATCAATCACTAAAATGAACAAACTTAACCCTTGCAGAGAGTGCCTTCCAGACAGCACCGACAACAGCACGGCTATGACATCGTATGACTTTGACAATCCAATCAATCAAGCTGATGAAGGGGTTGATGAAGAATATGAGCTTCCTGAAGAGCTAGCCAGGTTGTTAAGGCAAGAGGAAAAGGTTATTACCCCTCATCAGGAGGAGGTTGAAGTGATCAATCTTGGTACAGATGAAGACGTGAAAGAGGTTAAAATCGGGGCCTGCCTGCAAGACTCAGTGAAGAGACAGCTGATAGATCTGCTTCAAGAGTATGTTGATGTGTTTGCTTGGTCGTATCAAGACATGCCAGGGTTGGATACCGACATTGTTGTGCACAAGCTGCCTCTAAGGGAAGAATGCCCACCAGTCAAACAGAAGCTGCGCCGAACTCGCCCAGACATGGCTATGAAAATCAAGGAAGAGGTACAAAAGCAATGGGACGCCGGGTTCCTTGCTGTGACTAGCTATCCACCGTGGGTTGCTAATATAGTACCTGTGCCTAAGAAAGACGGCAAAGTAAGAATGTGTGTTGACTACCGGGATCTGAACAGAGCCAGCCCGAAAGATGACTTCCCATTACCTCACATTGATGTATTGGTGGATAACACGGCTCAGTTCTCGGTATTCTCCTTCATGGATGGATTTTCAGGATATAATCAGATCAAGATGTCACCTGAAGACATGGAGAAGACAACATTCATTACACCTTGGGGCACGTTCTGTTACAAAGTGATGCCATTCGGACTGAAGAATGCTGGTGCCACATATCAACGGGCTATGGTGACATTGTTCCACGATATGATCCACAAGGAAATAGAATGTTATGTGGATGATATGATCGCCAAGTCCCTTACAGAGGAAGATCACCTGGTGAATCTGCTGAAGTTGTTCAAGCGTCTGAGGAAGTATCAACTGAAGTTGAACCCCAACAAATGTACGTTCGGGGTGCGATCCGGTAAGCTGCTGGGCTTTATTGTAAGCGAGAAAGGGATTGAAGTTGACCCTGATAAAGTCAAAGCCATCCAAGAGATGCCTGCACCGAAAACTGAGAAAGAAGTTCGAGGGTTCTTAGGTCGATTGAACTACATTTCGCGGTTCATATCTCACCTCACAGCAACCTGTGAACCTTTGTTCAAGCTGTTAAGAAAAGAACAGACGGTCAGGTGGAACGAAGATTGCCAGAAGGCTTTTGACAAGATCAAAGAGTACTTACAAGAACCTCCAATCCTCATGCCTCCAGTAGAAGGAAGACCTCTGATTATGTACTTGACAGTGTTAGAAGAGTCGATGGGGTGTGTGCTGGGCCAGCATGACGAGTCTGGTCGAAAAGAGTATGCAATATACTACCTAAGCAAAAAGTTTACCGACTGTGAACAGCGTTATTCACTGCTCGAGAAAACTTGCTGTGCTTTAGCGTGGGCTGCTCGCCGACTGAGACAGTATATGTTGACCCACACTACCTTATTAATCTCAAAAATGGATCCAGTTAAGTACATTTTCGAGAAGCCAGCTCTTACCGGACGGGTTGCAAGATGGCAGATGATTCTCACAGAATACGACATACAGTACACATCTCAGAAAGCCATCAAGGGCAGTGTACTGTTTGAATACCTTGCTGAGCAACCCATTGATGACTACCAACCTATGAGGTTTGACTTCCCTGATGAAGACATCATGTTCATTAAAGCAAAAGATCACGAAGAGCCTATTCACACTGAAGGGCCTAACCCAGAAGAAGAATGGACTATGATGTTTGATGGGGCTGTTAATATGAATGGTCGTGGTGTTGGTGCAGTACTCATTACACCCAAAGGAGTTCACATGCCTTTCTCGGCAAAACTCACTTTCAACTGCACTAACAACGAAGCTGAATACGAAGCTTGCATTATGGGTCTTGAGGAAGCCATTGACCTCAGGATCAAGACATTGACCGTATTCGGAGATTCAGCTTTGGTAGTCAATCAGACCAACGGGAAATGGTACACCCACCAGGATCATCTGATACCTTACAGGGATTATACAAGGAGGTTATTGACTTTCTTCACAACAGTCAAGCTTGAGTATATCCCTCGGGACGAGAACCAGTTTGCAGATGCTCTTGCTACCATTTCATCCATGATCAAAGTTCAAGCGGCTAACTTTGTACCCCAGATTTCAGTGTCTAGATTTGATAGACCAGCATATGTATTTGCAGCGGATGTTGTAAAAGATGATAAGCCTTGGTTCCATGACATTAAAAGCTTCTTGGAGGATCAAACATACCCACCTGGGGCATCTGCCAATGATAAGAAGACTTTGAGAAGGCTTGCTGGAAGTTTCTTTCTGAACACTGATGGATCTTTATACAAAAGGAACTTTGATATGGTACTCCTCAGATGTGTTGACAAGACGGAAGCAGATTTGTTGATGCACGAAGTGCACGAAGGATCCTTTGGCACCCATGCAGGAGGGCATGCCATGGCTAAGAAATTGTTGAGATCAGGTTATTACTGGATCACAATGGATGCCGACTGTTGTGCCTATGCCCGAAAATGCCACAAATGCCAGATCTACGCAGATAAGGTGCATGTGCCTCCCAATCCTTTGAACATCATGTCTTCACCATGGCCCTTTGCCATGTGGGGCATTGATATGATTGGCAAGATTGAGCCAACTGCTTCAAATGGCCACAGATTCATCTTGGTCGCCATTGATTATTTCACCAAGTGGGTTGAAGCAGCCTCGTACGCAAATGTTACAAGACAAGTGGTAGCCCGATTTCTGAAGAGAGATATCATCTGTCGGTATGGAGTGCCCGAGCGAATCATTACTGATAATGGTTCTAACTTAAATAACAAAATGACGGCAGAGCTGTGCCGGGACTTCAAGATCCAACATCACAATTCTTCTCCTTACAGGCCAAAGATGAATGGCACTGTTGAGGCAGCGAATAAGAATATTAAGAAGATTGTGCAGAAGATGGTAATCACATACAAAGACTGGCATGAAATGCTACCGTTTGCCTTGCATGGGTACCGCACGTCAATCAGAACATCCACTGGGGCAACACCGTATCAGCTTGTATATGGTATGGAAGCAGTCCTACCTGTTGAAGTTGAACTACCCTCGTTACGGGTATTAATGGATGTTAAACTGAGTGAAGCAGAATGGGTTCGGTCCCGATACGAGCAACTGAGCCTGATTGAAGAGAAGAGATTGGCTGCAATCTGTCATGGGCAGTTATATCAGAAGAGAATGAAGAGAGCCTTCGACCAGAAAGTCAGGCATCGGGAGTACCAAGTGGGAGATCTTGTGTTGAAAAGAATCCTCCCTCCTCATACAGACCACAGGGGCAAATGGACTCCAAATTATGAAGGACCATTCGTTGTAAAGAAAGTTTTCTCTGGTGGAGCGCTGATGCTCAGCACCATGGATGGTGAAGATTTCCCGTCCCCTGTGAATTCAGATGCAGTTAAAAAATACTTCGCATAAAATGACCCGCTGGACATAAAAACAGAATGTAAGTCCAGGCAAAAATAGGGCATCCCGGCGAGTCAAAAACAGAATAAAAGACTCGGGCAAAAATAAGGGAAATAAATGAAAAAAACGTACACCCGCTGAGTTGAAAAGCCGCATTGGACAGCTCAGGCAAAAATGGGTATCCCGATGGATTGAAAACCCGAAAGGGCGATCCATGCAAAATAAGGGAATAAGCGAACAACTGCATTCTGAATTCGTCTGTATCGCTTACAACTTAGAAAGCTTCGAGGGATCAAGCTTCAATCAGAATCAACTCTCTCCAGAAAGCAAGACGAGAAGAACGTCATTGTCATACGAGTCATAGCAGAAGAGGAAGCTCCTTGAAAACCTCGTCAACATCGCCAGCATTTTGTTTCTCAATTTGTAACAGTCTCTTCATTTCAGGAGATTTGTTTCTTTGACTGTATCTCGCCAATTCAGGGCATATGAATTAATAAAATCAGATGTTTCAGTCATGTTTCGTCTTGTACATTTTTATTTACAAAGGATGTCTGATGTCTTTAAAAAACTAATTGCATAAGTACAGATGTTTTTCACTAAAAAGAAAGAAAATGAAACACATGCTTGCAGGGAATATGATTACTCTCGAAAGTACTTAAACTCCTATGACGGAATCCAATAAAGGATACCTCGGGACCTTTTGTGCGTCTCCTTATCTTTGCAGGATTGCAGGTATCCAGAACGCAACCTGGGGCATGCAAGTTACGTTTCAGCAAGCTGGCAAATCATTATCAACTCGGTCTATCTTCCACGTGGCACTGGAAGGTGCCCATTTCCCCAGCGAAGTTGCCAAATCAACATGCACTCAATCTTAGCATCTGAAATGCTCTATCCCCAGCTGAGTTGCCTCTTGTTGCTCTCCCCAGCTGAGTTGCCTCTCATAATTCCCCAGCCAAGTTGCCGTGTCATCCTCAGCTGAATACAGAAGTCAGGGAACCATCTCCCCACAGAGTTCCAGCCTCTATCCAGAAGAGCAACGCATGAAGAGATCACAACAGAGTGAAGAAAGCTTCTACAAACCCCAGCTGGATCCCATATTATAAGGATATGCCAATCAGTGACATATATCCCCAAGCAAATGCATCTTATTAGATCTACCAGTGATCTCATCCCCAGCTGGGATGTTCCCTTCAAGCAGATCAACCAGAGACCTTTGCAGCAACGGGATCCGAATCCCGAATCTTCGCCTCGTTGCATAATCATGGCATTTGCATCATAATATCCCCTCAGAGCGTAGCATTCCGTCTAATACGGAGCATTACGGAAAAAATCAAACGCATAGCATAATCATAAGCCATGTTCTGAAGTAACACTTGTGAATGACAAACCGTTCATCATCATTATACAGAAATCCCCACCAGAGTCCCAGCAAAAGCAGTTGCCTCTCCAATCACCAAACACCAGTATATATTTCTGACACCCGTCCGTGTCATCACTTCCCCAAACAGGTTGCCTGAATACACTTTACAAACAAAATCACCCGTACTACAGATACTTCCTGACACCCGTCCGTGTCAAATCACCAGCAGAAAGCCAAAGACATCCTCTTGGCACTCACATATACTTATATATACACTTTCTCGACACCCGTCCGTGTCATATCCCCAGCGCAGTCGCTTACACCTTTACCACCCATATACTTGTTATTATTATACTTTTCCCTTTTGACACTCGTCTGTGTCATTCTCCCCAGTAGATTAAACACTCATCTATATATATACTCACTACTCATTGGTACACTTATACAGATACTCATCCGTATCTTGTATACACCACTCATAACCCCACAGATTTGACAGTAGTCCTTGATCTTTGTTAACCAGTTGATACTCGTCCGTATCATCATCTCAGAACATTGCGTCTAGTGTTTGTTTCTACATGATACTCGTCCGTATCATAGTCTTAGGGATGCTCGTCCGCATCTTTAATCCATACACCGTGTCAAACACTTGTGTCTTCTTGAACATAGATACTCGTCTGTGTCTACTATTCCCCAGAAGAGTCCCTTCAGATTCAACACTCGTCCGTGTTCCTTGTTAACCCGTTGATACTCGTCCGTATCATCATCTCTGAACATGTGTCAGTTTGTTTCTACGTGATACTCGTCCGTATCATAGTTTTAAGGATGCTCGTCCGCATCTTTAATCTATACACAATACCAAACACTTATACCTTTTGTTTCTTGGATGTAAACGCTCGTCCGTGTTTACTATATCCCCAGTAGATCACCAACGAATTTTCTTTTATCTAACACTCGTCCTGTGTTATGATAACCCTGAGAGCAGCCGTACCCTGCTAGGTGGTCGTCCTCCACTTCTTGATGGTCGTCCTCCGTCATGCTCATCCGATGGCCGTCCCCATCGTTGACTTTTAGCAGCCGTCCCCTGCTAGGTGGTCGTCCTCCACCTTTTGATGATCGTCCTTCATCATTTTATCCAATGGCCGTCCCCATTGTTGATTTTGGTTATCTGGCATTCGTCCTATGTCATGAGAAACCCCGAGAGCAGCCGTACCCTGCTGAGTGGTCGTCCTCCACTTCTTGATGGTCGTCCTCCATCATGCTCGTCCGATGGCCGTCCCCATCGTTGACCTTTTCTATCCGATGGCCGTCCCCATCGTTGATATTTTCGGCAGCCGTACCCTGCCAGGTGGTCGTCCTCCACCTTTGATGGCCGTCCCCATCGTATTCCTTTTATCCCCAACAGAGCAGCCGTCCCCTGCTAGGTGATTGTCCTTCACCTTTGATGGCCGTACCCCATCATCTGTTTATTTCATTCATTCTTTAACCCGATGGCCGTCCCCGTCGTGGTCCCTTTTCCTTTTAACCCGATGGCCGTCCCCATCGTCGGTTACTTTGCTTTGTGAACTCGATGGCCGTCCCCGTCATGTTTCATTAACCCCCAGAGAATGCTACAACTTTATCTTGATGGCCGTCCCCATCATGATATTTTATTTTTCCCAGCTAGTCGGCCGTCCCCGTCTTAGCTTTACCTTTTATCCCCAGCATGTCGGTCGTCCCCGTCATTGTTTTATTTCCTACACTTTCCCAGCATGTCGGCCGTCCCCGTCATTGCTATTTACCCAGCAGTCGTCCTCCGTCGCCCACACTTTACAATACACTTTAATTTTCTTTTACAATCTATATCCCTTTTCTTCTTCATTCTGTGAGTGCAAATTCTGGACTGTCTTTGGTATTCAACCACAAGTTATCTCGTTGGCCTGCTAAGCCGTTGCTTACATCCTGCACAGCTAACTCATGTTTGAATAGGGGCAGCTGTAAACACCCCAAATTTGCCCTCACTCATTCACACCATGGCTTGTGATCATCTCACATGCATAAGTACAATCATATCATCTCACATCTCATTTTTTGATTCACTGCATAGCTTCTAAGGCATCTGCACCTAGGGTTTGTGATCTGAGCAATCCCAAAGCTTCTTGAGCCATTCCAAAGGCCACCAATCATTTCAAAGTGGTCCATGTGTGTTCTTATGTCATATTCCCTCTCCTCAAAGTCAAAAATGCAGAGGAATCACAAGAACTAGGGTTTGAGTGGATGCAGAGCCAGGATGAACTGCACAGTTGACCTAAGATTAGGGTTTTGGTTTCAGAGGCCATAACTCCAAATTTTTTGGTCATTCTTGTTTCCATTGATCTCTATATGGTATAGGGAATATGCATGTCAATTTTCATGAAGAAATTCCATGGGGAAGTCATCTGATCAAGGGTTGACTTTTCAGACAAGTCAGTGAAAAATCAGGGCATCTGAGGCCCCCAATGACCCAACCAATGGGTGATCTTCATAATTTTGAGTGTATATGATCTTTATTTGATCATGGAAGAAGTTTGAAGTTCATAAAAATCAAGAATTTAGGGTTTTTGCAAATGTTGACTTTTTGGGCATAGTTGACTTTTCAAGAATGCATCATTTTAGGTCATTTTTCAAGCCTTGATTCTTGATCCAAAAAGGCTTCAAATAAAAAAACTTTGGTCATGAAAGTTGTAGATCTCATCTTTCCCTTTTCAAAAAGTACAAGAACATGATCAAACTCTTCTTGAATCAAAAGTTATGGCAATGCAAAGTTGGCTAAAATCATTGATTTTCAAGGCATGCTTCAAATGGAAATTTTGCAAAGTCATGAACCAATGCATTATGTGACCTCTAACTCATTTGAAACCATTACACAAACATGCTATGAGCCTTAAAAATCAGAATTGGACCAAGTTTCCCCATGGTTTGGTTTGTGTAACAAGACTTTCTCACATGTGAACCAAAGTTGCAACAAGTTGCAAAACTCATGATCATGTTTCCTACAACTTGCAGCCTTGGATGCTGAGCTTTGCTAGGCCTCTCCCTCACCCTTGCTGCGCCAGCCCATGCCTTGTACTTGCCTAGACCATGAGCCATACTTCTCTTACACATTATTTGACTTTTTGCAAAAGGTAACTTACCAATCAATAAAGGGCATGTCTTGTCAACTGACCAATGAGAGAGAGTTATGTGGACAATTTGCAAGCAAGACATAACACAAGGCAAGGCTGAAACATCCTCATTCATCACATTCACAAAAACACACCACATTGCAACTTGCTTCGAATCTGCCTCCACAGCCTGCAAACACTTCAACCATTTTCACCATTCAACTCACCACACTCCATAGGCCTCAAACCACCAAAGCTCAAGCCTGAAACAAGCCTGACCTGAGCTTCACCATTCCCCACCCTCAGAACCAGTTCTCTTCGAATCTCACCATCCAGCCATCAAACACCTCATCTTTCTTCACCAACAAGTCAAGCATACCACAAGGAGTCAAAACCACCCTTTACTTTGAACTGAAACAGCTTGTACACAAAGTGCATTTCCTGCTACACCAGAAGTGAATCTCTCAAAGCAGCTTGCCCAAGCTCATTCCAGGCTTTCCATTGGCTTCAAGGGGTTCAGGGAAGTTGTTCTGCATCAAAGCAAGGCCAGGAGAGCTCATATTCACAGTTCTTCACCTCAGGTAACTCCAAACTTCAAGCTTTTCAAAGCTTTGATTTTTTGTTATAAACTGAAAGTGCATACTCTGAGGATCATTGTGATGTGTTTAGAATCTAAAATGGTGGAGAAATGAACATTTTGTGAGTGTCTGAAAGTTTGGCCCCATTTTTATTTTGTTTCGATTCAGCTTGTTCTTGTTAGTAAAATGATGTTTGACTATTGATTCGAGTTGCTAGAAGTGTGGGGATTGATTCTGGGCGTTTAATTTGGTTTGGGGTGGTCTGAATCTTGTTTTAGGGTTTTGGGGTCGCCGGGGAAGACGACCGGAGCTCCCCTCCGGTCGCCTGAATCTGTTTTGCCCTAATTACAGTCATTAAGCCAGTTTGAATCTTGGGCGTTGGATGGGGTTGAATGTTTGACTTCGCGCGCGGATAGAGGGCTCAGATCACTTTGATTAGCCCTAATTCTTTTTTAGTTTTAATTAATTGTGATTAACTCAGAACCAATCCTGGCCACAAGATCTGGCGCTGGTCAACCAATTTAAATCCAGGACGCATCTCATCCATCCATTCTGTTTACCTTTTCATTTTATTTATTTTTATTCATTTTCTTTTCAATTAACTTGCATATTTATTTTAAAATAGTAAAAATGTCTTAAAAATTATGAAACTTTTTCTTTAAAGTTTTATTAATTTTTAAGACCCAAAAACATTTTTATTTTATTTTTTATCATTAAAAAAGTATTTTTAAATATTTAAAAGATTATTTTTAATTGATTAATGGAAATTAATTAATTAAAAATACTTTTAGGTATTTAAAAATTACAAAAAAATTCATGAAATGTTCTAAGACATTTAGAAACATTGTCCAACCTTCAAACCAAATTTCTTTTTTGATCTTGATGCATTTTAAGAATTTCTCATTGAATTAAATCATTTTTTATGCATTATTTTGATCATGGATTCAAAAATTCATTTCTGCCTATTGGAGAAGGTTGAGACATTGATTCTTCTTGCATTGTTTTGTGTTTGGCATGTAGTTCCTAGGGTAAAATGGCCATGATTTGATCTTGCATTTTCCATTTGTTTGGTATTTCTTTTGTATAGAACCCTAAAAAACCCTAATAACTTAGAAAATTCATATCTTGAGTTTGGTTAAGAGTTGAGAGTTCCCCTTTGGGCAGTGGTTCATTATAGGTTTAAGGTTTCTTTGGGTAGCATTTTCTATTTTTTATCCTAAGGTTTACTTCTGTTTTTGGTTTTTGTTTGATGTTTGATTCATAAACCCTAATTTGGGCTTTCTTTTGCATCCTTCTTGCATTTCCTTGCATAACTTGACTTGTCTTTGCATTTTGTGCATTCTTGTGATCCATTTGACATCTTAAGACATATAGAAAGCAGGTTTGACCATTGCATTACATATTTGCCATGTCATTTGTCTTATATGATTCATAACTTTTCATGTTCATTCATGCTCCTTAACTTGCATCATTTGCATTCATAATCTTGTATGAACATCCCCATGCCTTGCCTCATGTTTGCAGCATCTCATAGCATCATTATCATCATCAACATGCTTCTGGTTTGGTCTAGCATCATGTCAGTTCATTTCATTTAGCACTGCATTGCATTCCTTTCTAACATTTCAGGTGGTAAGTGAACTTGAGAAGTGAATTTGCCTTCACTTCTCATAACTTTTCTTCTCATCTCTCTTGCATCCATTGCTGCATTTCTATATGTGTTTGAGTTTGAGCTTGCTCATTCTTTCTCCTCCCACCTTCTTTCTTCAAGTGACTTGACTTCTTGAATGAAGCAAGTCACTTTGCTTCTCTTGATCTTATTCATCTGCTTCCTGGTGGCTCCTCTGAAGATTTGTTCTTGCAAACCTCACAAACCTTAGGATCATCCAAGCATGACAATGAATTAGGGTTTTGATTAGTCCCCCCATAGTTTTACCTTTGTGTCTCTCTTTGAGTCTTCTCTTCTCATCTCATAATCAGGGGCCAAACCCTAAAGGCTTTAAGACTTTGTGATTAAGCTTATGCCTGCATCCTTCTCTTAGGATGGAGTGTATAACTTTAATCCTAAGTCTTGAACCCTTAAGGTGTTTAAATCTCTTAATCAATCCACTTAATAATCATCAAGACATCACACTTGTAACTTGGGCCTTGCATTAGGGTTCTAATTCTTCCTTAAGTGGTTAAGAAGGACTAACCCTAGTGTTAATGGACAAGTCCCCCTCAAGTTGTCTTACAAATCATAAAAAACACTTCATCATCATATCATTAACTAAAATCCACTTAATAAAGGTTTGTTTTGTCATGAGTTTAATCCCTAATCATGGATTAAGTTGAGGAGCTTTCCTCAACTTAAACATTCTCATCTATCATCCTTCTTTTAGGATGGTGTAATGGGTCTGTTTAATCCATGATTATGACTTAACCTCATTACTCAACACTAAACAAAAACCACAAAAACATCTAAATAATCGCAAGTAGGTTAATGATCTTAATCCTACACCAAAGGTGATTAAGTGTGAGAATCTGACTTCGCACTTAAGGTAATCTCATTACCCCTAATCAGAGGGAAGATGTGATGAGTTTATTAATCCATTGGTTTAGGTTTAAGCTCATTTTCTTATGACAAACTTTCACAAGCAATAAAAGACTGAAAATACAAAAACAAACAATAATCGTCTCCTTCGGGATTCTTTTCTCATCATACTCACTCACAAACGAGAACTTGCTTCTTCCGTCTAATGCAAGACAGTTTGCATCTATGCCAGACAGATCATACACTTGAGCATAGGCAAGCAAGCAGTTCATCAAGTCAACTCATCTATCAGTCTCTTTGGGTCGAACTACGGTGTTCTGACTTCCTCATTGCACGAGAGGATACGTAGGCATAACTTAACAGTTATCGAACAAAAGTCTCTGTATATTCCCCCTCTTTCTAGCCTCATTCTTTAGCCTCATGATCTTGAGCATTTCATTCTCATTCCTACACTGACACATCATTTACACACTTTGCACTCCTTACACTGACACCTGTACATCCTTTTCCAGCTATTTTATACACAAATTGCACTGACACTACCCCTTTAAAACACAAATCTTTTAAGCGTGGATCCCGTCGAGTACGGCGGACAATCTGGGTGCTAATACCTTCCCAGGTTGTAACCAACCCCCTTTCTCAGTCTCTCTGGTTCGCAACCGTCTTATCCATCTCTTTCTAGGCCTATGCAGCATTGCCTTTCCTCCAGGATAAAAATGCCTAGCTGGCGACTCTATTCATCTCCAGTGAGTTCACAGCTGTGTGTTCTCATTGTTCTTCTCGCCGACCGTTCGCGTCTGTACCTTCATATGAACCTGTTTCATTTATCGGGAGCGACACCTAGGAACTTGTCATTATATATAAGACAATGAAATCCACTTTGAATCAAAACTTCATGCAAAAGCCCAGTAGAAATGAAACCCTAATTTGGCCTTTTTTATCAGGAGATGTTGAACTGCTTGCCTTCTATGATTAAACCAAATCTTCCATGGCTTGTGGCTTCAAATGAGAACTTGTGGGATGTTGTGAACCCCTTGCACAATATTGAGAAGCTTTGTAACCCCTTGATTTCCTATGCCTCGGCTATGCTACACTTGATGCAATGTTTTTGATTATCTTATGAACTTATGTATGAGAAATGTTATGCAAAATGTTGGGGAAATGAGAGGGAAAATTTTGAGGTATTACAATGGAAAATAAGGATTGTTATTCAACACTTTTTACATGTGTGTTTTTATTTTCTTATGAGCCAATCAATTGTCTTTGGATAATTATTTTGGACTAGGTGTGCATTTGTATTTTGTCCACTCAAAGCTTTTAAGCAAGAGTGTTTGTATTTGACTGAAGCTTTTAAGCAAGGTCAAATATTTTTTTAAAGATTGTCTTCACATTTTATGAGTTGTTTAATTAAGATCACCTCTGTGGTTGAGGGGGAGTTAGAGGGGTCTCATATTATCAGAACCACTCATGAAAGAACCTCTAAAGTCAAGATGTCAAGACTTCAAATAGTTACCACCAAATTTGAAAATCAGAGAATGAAAGAAGATGAGATTGTTCATGACTTTCAAATGAATATTCTTGATATTGCTAATGCCTCGGGAGCCTTGGGAGAAATGATGTATGATGAAAATCTTGTGAGGAAAATTCTCAGATCTCTTCCAAGGAGATTTGCTGTGAAGAAGCACAGGACATCTGCAACATGAAGGTGGAAGACCTTATTGGATCCCTTCAGAATTTTGAAATGGGATTCAATGATGTGTGTTGTACCCTAAAATTTTCCCTCCCAAATTCAAGACCATGTGTCTCAAGAGGTCTCTTAATAGTCATAGGATTCTCAATTGGACAAAGGAATTGAAGGTTTCATCAAACAAAGCCTCCTCCTGAACAATGGATCTTAGAACTAGGTTTTTGAGTTTCCCCAAGAAAAGTGGACTTCCAAGGCCTCATGTGGAGTTCATAACATCCTATATACCTTAAAAAATCCTCATGTCAAGTTTTAAAGCTTTCCCAACAAATTTGGCCACTCAGATGCTCAGATACCTGAAAATCAATTAACTTGGTCAAAAAGTCAACTTAAGTCAACTGTGGTCAAATCAAAGTCAAAATTCAAGATTTTCGGTCAACATCAAGGTTATGAGGTTAAATTCATTATTTTATCAAGGGTTGATCATGATTCATCAAGAAAACCTCAGAATCATCAAGAATCAGAAGTTGCTAAATTAGGGTTTTCATAGGAAAAGTCAACTAAACTTTGACCAGCCATAACTTTCACATACTCCATCAAGAATTTCCTATCCAAAGCTCATTTTGAAGGAAATTCAATTCTCTACATTTTTTATCCCATTTGGAAGGTATAATACAAAACATTATAGATCTTTTTGAAAGTCAACAAAAAGTCAAGTTTTTCCAAAGCTCATAATTTGAAAATGGTAAATGATATGGACATGGGACCAAAAGGGTTGATTAGAGGACACTCTAAGCTTTCTAAAAAGTCCTATAACACCTTCATGGGATCAAAATTGAAGAAGTTATGCATTGTCAAAGTTGGATAATTTTCAAGGGGTGTATGAAGTAAAAAAGGCCATAACTCCAATTCTTTCCAAATGGGCCCATAAAATTGCAACTCAAACTTTAAGATGAGGTCATGCACGACCCAATGGCCAATTATTCTGATTTTTATCATTTATTTTATATTATTTTGGATTTTAATTATTAAAATTCAAATTAAATTGAATTAAATTATGAAAATCAAATATTTGATCCAATATTTGTTTTGGGACAAATATATGTCATTTAAAAGTGATTAAAATCATCCAAATTCGTTCAAGACCAATTTTGTATGATTTAGTTTGATTTTTTTGACAATTAAGGATGATTGGTTTCTTCACAAGCAAGCAAATCAAATCCATACAAAAAAAGGCCAATTCTTTGACCTAATTTGCTTTACTATATATACACAACAACAATGCAATGCTAAAAAATTCAAGAAAAGTGAGTTTTCGGTTTCACCATTCCAAAGAATTTCCAAAGGTTTGAAAGGTCTCATTGTACTCCTTGAGGTGTTCTGAATCTATTGCAACCATCACCATCATTAAAAACCTCAAGAAACCATACAAACCGAATTCACATTCTCCTCTTATTTTGATTTTTTGATTCTATTGATTCATGTTTGTTTGATTAATTTTGATTATATAACATTGCTTGTTTGGTTGTATAGATAGATTATGGGCAATTGGATTTAAGCTTTGATGCAGGAATCGCACGACGCCATTGTTAGGTTTTGAGAACTTGAAATTAGGGATTTCTTTTAAACGTGATTTCAAATGAAATTGATGGACTCTTTGGACCTAGAAGGCTAACCTTGATTGAATTGAACAATTAAAACGCATTTATTTTCTATTTTGTTCATGTTTGATTTTGCAGGACATGTAGTGACGGACAAAATCCGTCACTACAAGCTTTAGTGACAGACGACTGTAACAAAAAGCCAAAGTGGACAGTTCAATGGAGAAGATGACTCTGCGCACATTTTCCTATTTTCAAATATTTGACTTATTTTATATTATTTGTTTCTTATTCATTTACGTTGCAGGCTTGCTAGCTCAGATGGTGGGAAGCGCGTTTGGTAAAGGGGGAGACCTGAGTTTGATTCCAGGCTCCCTCCCCCCCTTATTTTTTCGCCCTTTTCCACACTTTTTCCTATTTTCTAATATTTATTAATTAATTAATTAGGTTAATTAATCATTCTTTTTTCTAATTTAATTTATAATTAACTCATCATTAACTAAAAAATTAATATTTTTTCCTCATATAATATTTTTGTATAACAATTAGTTTATTAACTAAAATTAAAAAATAATTTAATTAGGTTTAGGTTAATTAACTAAAACCATAATTTTCAAAATAATTTTTTCTAAACCTGATTAATCAAATCCTGATTTTTAAAACCCTAGTTATTTTTGTAACACTAATTTCCTTTTTTTCAAAAAAAAAAATTAATTTCTTTTTCTAACTTATTTTTATTCGTCTTAATTATTTATTTTATTAGGAAATTGTATAGACGCACGATTAAGTAATTTATATTCTCGCTTTTATTTTCGATTATGTAATTTATCCTCCTATGTAATAGTTTAAGTTTAAATTCCGCATTTTATTTTATGCAATTCCCCCAAAAAGACAAATGCTTTTTAATTTTTGTTATATTAAATGCGTGGTTAGTAAACCTAAGGAGTGAAAAAGACTTGTATGTTAATCAATTGGACTTAGCCCATTTAATTCGAAGATAAATAACCGAAATTGATATTCACACAAGTAAGTCGATCGTTCTACGATCGTCATCTGCACCTCCTAGGGTTTCCCTTCTTGGTTGCCTTAAACATGGTCAAGTCACTCGAATGTGGGGTGTCTTAAGCAAAAGTCCCTACAGATTGAGAATCATCAAGTCCCTTCAGATTCAAAAAGATCATAGTCCCTTTGATGTTGCCTACAAAATCATGATCTTGACCCTTCAGTAAAAATGATGATAGTCCCTACAAATTGCTAAAGACACGCCTATAAGTTTCCTTCATTGACCATACGATGACCCTACGCCCGTTCCTTAAACACATCCAAGGTAATGACTACTTACTCCTTAATAGTAAGGACAGTCTAACCCTTGAAAGGAAATAAAGAAACATGAAAGACCAGTCTAGGGTAGGTAGACTTAATTACTTGCTCACATCTTTCAAAAACTCTTATTCACACCCCACTTTTTTTTCAAACAATTTTCAAACTTAAAGCTTTGTATACATCCATAAGAGTATCATTACAAAGACTTATGAAAATTTCTAAAAACACACCACACATTTTTCAAACAAGTTAAAGTGAGCTAAGTAACTAAGAGCCCATGGATAACCATGGATATAAAGGATGATAACACCTTCCCTTTATATAAACTACCCCCCGAACTCAAAACTTTTAAAAAAGGTCTTTCCTGTTCTTTTATAACCTTTCTTATTGGATAAAATAAAAGACGGTGACGACTCTTGCTATCCGCACATGTTTTTGTCAAACAAAAACAACAAGTAAGTTCTCCCACCGTGTTACAGAACTGGCGACTCTACTGGGGAGTACTTAGTAAAAAAGGGGTTACCTTAGGAATTAAGATCACTTACTTGTTTGTTTTGTTTGCTTTATCTTTAAGGGATTGTTGTTGGGTTACTATGTGAAAGATCCTAACCCGGATCCAGTGTACCTTAGGTAAGTGGCAATAGACCAAGGAAATTGTATGGCGTATATCGATATGGTTGATCTGGTGGCCACAGTTAGTGTGGCCTCTTAGTTGGTGCTTATGTTCCTTAAGAAAGTTGAGGATAATATGAGGCTGCCATATGTTGTCATTAACACTAACTACCCTTTAGAACCTTAATTGACCCAATTTGGCCTTTATAAAGTAGTGAGATAGTTGGCTTTGGAGAAGTCTAAATTTGGTTGATACTCGATGCTACGCTCATTGAGATTCTAATCTTGGGGGGTTTTGGTTGGCAAGTTAGTTGCCTACAGAACAACAACCCTTGAGAAGGATCAGTGATATTGAGATCACTTAGAACCTGGTTACTTTTGTAGGACAGGATGAACCAACTAAACTTCAGGGGGAGGGTACTTTCCTTTAAACCTCATGCAAGCCTCTAAACATAGGGCTATTGTGTGACTTGCTTGTGTATGCCACATGTTTGTGATTGAACATAACATCATAACATCATGACATCATAAGCATAGAATTCTCACAAACCATTTCAAGGACCAAAGGATTTATCTTTTTTCTTTGTTGCGGGTTATGGCTTCCACTCGTAGGAACACTATCCAGATCAACTTTGTAGTGATACCTTCCAAGCTTAAGGATTTGGTCTCAAAACTTCCTGAAAGCTCTAAATTCATCAAGAAGCATGGTTATCTACTTCACTTGGTTACCTCAGGGTTTGATGAAGATGTGATGAGTGTCTTATCCCAGTTCTTTGATCCTAAACATCATTGTTTTACATTTCCCGATTATCAGCTGGTGCCTACAATGGAATAATTCTCCAAGTTACTTGGTATACATATCCTTGATTAGAAACCCTTCACAGGATTAAAGAAGGAGTCTAAATCTGAAGTCATTGTTGCAGCCCTACATTTGAAGAAATCAGACATTGTCCTAGAAACAAGAAATGGAGTTAAGGGTATTCTTGCCAGAGCATTGATAGAGAAAGCTCAAGTGTTCTTTGATGCTATGAGTTACGATTCTTTTGAGGAGATCTTAGCTTTGCTGATTTATGGTTTGGTGTTATTCCCTAATCCAGACCAGTTCATAGATGTACACTCCAACAACATATTTATGACTCACAATCCAGTGCCTACATTACTTGGAGATATCTAACATTCTACCCCACACTTGTACTACGAAGGCGCGAGGAACTTTGAAGTGTTAAATAACTCTACTATCTAGGTGGTTTATTTCTCACCTTCCTCGATCCGTGATGAAGAATGAACAAGGTTTGAGGTGGTCTAAAAGGATGATGTCACTCTCTCATTCAGATATTCATTGATGTTCCCGATCTATAGAAAATGTCACAATTATTGACTGTTGTGGGGAGTTCCCTAATGTGCCACACCTTGGCATAAGAGGGGGCATTACTTACAACCCTTCTTTAGCTCTACATCAGTTTAGTTATGCTCGGAGTAATGGTCCTCATGACATGCTTATTCAAGGTATTGTGTTTGATTACGACAAGGATCTTCAAGGTTACCGTCAAAGGTTTATACGAGCTTGGAGTAAAGTGAACAAGGTTGATAGTAAGACTCTAGAACAAAAGTACTCCATTCCAATGGAACATTACGTCAGATAGGTGTGGTCTCGTGCTCAAACTCTTATGATTCCATATCCTACTGTTCTACCAGTTACTATGGAGCCTATTGCTGAAGGAGATGTTCCTTATACCATCCTTCATCCAGATATGCCCATTGATTTAGAAGAGCTGCAGAAGTCCTATATCCAACTGAAGGAGCAAACAGATACCTATGAAGCCCAATTCAGGATTAGCCAAGAAAGCGTATTGGAGCTGACAAAGCAATTTCACGAGGAGCGGAATCTCAACACCAAGAGGAAGCTTCCATGGGAGACTTAATCAGTAGATGTTTTATTTTCTTTATATTTTTTTAATTTGTAAGCCCAAGGGGCAATATTATTTCAAGCCTACTAATAAGAGTTTTATTTTTGTTTGTTTTAACAAATTTAAACTATGCGGTCCTTGAAAACATTGCATATGCATCTACATACCATATCATTGCATGACAGGTTTTCACAGCAGGTTTCTCATCTTCTCGCTGTTTATTTCAGCAGAAATGGCTCGAAAAATCTGTCAAAGATCTCTAAGCTCAGAATGCTCAGTTTCAAGAAGTGATCCTGAATTTGTCCAAGGGGCAAGAATAGTTGAAAACACTCCTCTCTAACGACATGAAAAAGAAGAATCATGAAGACATCAAGGATGATCACTTGGAACAACTGCAAGTTGAGATAGCAGAGATGATAATCTAGATGAATGGTCAGGTGGCTCTTATCCAAAACTTAGCCCAGGGGAAAGAAGTGCTGAGAGTCATCGTTAATATACTTCAAGGTAACGGAGTCGGGAATCTAATCATCAGTTAACCTCTGATGAAACAAGTTGACTTGGTTGAAAGGAGGATGAGGATAAGAGAAGGAAAGAGATAGGCTACTAGTGATAGTTCTTCAATTGAAGAAAGAAGATCTTGTAAGGTTAATCCACCTCAACACAAGGAATGTAGAAGGTAGTTCATCAAATTCGACACGTCAATGTCGCAAACTTTACAATGCTTGTTGGAGATGGAGCTAATTTCCTTGAAAAATTCTTCTCGAAAGCCCAATACTTCCTCCCCTCTCTATAATCCCAATATAAGGTCTACGTATCACTCCAACTGTCATGGACATGACACTGATAACTGTTGGGCATTGAGGAATAAGATTCAAGACCTGATTGATGAAGGAGTCCTCAAGGTTACACCAGAAGACTATATTGAATTCCTCTATCGTCCATTAAACATTGAAGCTGCCAGACAAATCGCTCGAGGTGGCAAGAAAGAAAACCCACATATCCCTGTTGAAATTTGGGACACCTTGGGAAAACCAAATGGCATATTTGATTTCATGGTAAAATATATTGCTCCTGAAAGTTCACAGATCACACTCGAAGACATTCAGCCAACTGGATGGGACATCATTTGATTTATTCAGTTGTAATTTCTTTTGTTTGTCCAAGCATTTACTATTATGTTAAACTTTGTTTTCACATTAATACATTGCGTATGTTTGTCTTGAATTAATCCATTCGTTTCACTAAATTTAAAATATGCTTCTTACTTCTCTTTTTTGATACGTAACTCTTGCTAAAGTTGTAAGCCTTTAGAGGGAGGATGACGAAAACAATACCATAATCTTATGCAATATGCCTTTGAAAAGACTATGCTAACGATGTGCATGCATTGTTTCGATTCCTAAACAGTGGAGATATAAGGAATTTAATCCCTAGTCAACCCTTTTGAGCCTATGAAGTAGGAGTTTTCGTTCTCACGCAAATTAAAACCCTTAATCATAACCTGGGGCAGGGTAGTTCCTCGGTTAAATCAAATATGCCAGTTGTCCTTTTTGTACACAACTAATGATGGTTCCCTGTAATAATTAAGTTCAAAAGTCAATATCTAGCAAAATAAAAGCTCACTAAGTCAAAACCTATGAAGGAGACTTAGTAAAAATTGAGACATCCCACTGACTGTAATCTTGAAACAAACAGTTCAGGCAAAAACAAAGTCAAAAGAAAAAGAGGTCACTACAAATCCTCAACAACAAAAAAGATGACTGACTTTTCAAATGAAGTTCTGGTTTCTGAACCATCTCAAATGTCAGTATTACAATTCCAAACTCCTTTGGAGCCTCAATGCATAAGTTAACCAAACATAGGACTGAAGAACATCACGAAGAATGGGTTGGGTACTAATAAATTTGAGCCTTTATCCTTTGTTTCTTAAACCGTGAACCAGGCCATGTTACAACCCTTTAAAAGTCCTAACTGGAGCATGGTTAGTTCAAAAGCATATTACTACAAAAAGGTATCCTGACTCCTTTAAGGCTTATTATAAATTATAAGTTAATATCATAGTTTTTACAAACATTGTTTTGCTAAAATAATTCTTTTTCAAAACTTCAAGACATACATAAGCGTTGCATTTTGAATATCATTGTTTGCATATAACTAAGTGTTTGACAGCAGAGAAGCTTACATGATGAACATTCAATAAACCAAAGTCCTCCCGACAGACAAAGTTGATTCGTAGATTAAAGCCAATGTATACAAGAAGGATGCCATGTTACTATCCAATTCATTTGGGACAGTCAGGTCAAGATTCAACAATGCTTAAATAGCCAGGGGCATGTCTCCTCATCTAAATTCCCATAAGTAACATTACCGAATTCATAATGCCAAGAGCATATTATTGTGGGGAATTTTTTTTATTTCTCTTGAGTTAGCTCCTTTTAGATATTTCCATTGTGGGACAAATCATCCTCAGCTAGAGGAAACACTCTCTTTTCAAATCTAATCAGATCAAGATCCTTAACCATTACCCAGGGTGTACACGATCCACCGGAGTCTGAAAACACATTCCTCTCATGACATTTCCTTGATACTGAATTTTCAGCATAAGCCATTATGGACATTTATTGTTTGTGCCAATAGTATCAGATGGTGTCAGTATCATGTCTTCGGATTCAGTCATGATAATTCCTAGAAACTTACTCTGGGAAGTTGAGAATATCAGGAGTTCTAAATCCATTGCTTATTTTGAATAAGTATACAACTTCAAAATTGATACAATTCTATTTTTGAATTTAGGTTTACTTTTCCCTTTTTATTTAAGCGAAAACGTCTGTTGATTATGTCTGAATGTATATATGCTTTTGAATATGCTTGATGTTTACCAGAAATGCATAAAATACAATAATAGTATTTACTAAGGATGGTCGGAGGTAGGAATCCAACGAATCTTCGATGTTTCATTCCCACAGAGTAATCTTTACGGATATTCTAACGAAATACTCCAAGTAGCTTCTTGTACTTCCAACTCTACAAAATCTTCAAGTAGATTTCTTTCAAATCTAATATATCCTCCGAAGAATTTAAACTTGGCCGGATAAGTCTCCAAGGGGAATGTACATCTCTTTTATGCTTACTCAGGGTATTCAGGAATTTAATTCTTCAATAAGAAGTACGACGAACGAAAACAGGAGGTTCTAAGTACAATATTCCAAAACAAGACGGGAACAAAGTCTCTATATTCCTCCGCAACGAATCAGGATTTATTTTCCCCAACTAACAGCTATTACATGAAGCTACTAATGAGTTTCAACTACATAATTCATTCATACATCATTTCATATCATATGCATACAACATTCTCATTTATGATAAGAATATCGTCTTGCAAAACGCTATATACATCATGGCATTGCATAGAACTAACCTTGTTTTTCAGGGTAATTCCCCAGCAGACGAACGTCATCAACAACTTATTCTTGGGCTGATTTATCCCCCCAAGGGTTACCTAAAACAATATCTTGGATTGCTCTATCCTCCAGGAGTACATAAATAATATCTTGGACTGCTCTATCCTCCAGGAGTACATATAACAATATTTTGGACTGCTCTATCCTCCAGGAGTACATATAGTAATATTTTGGACTGCTCTATCCTCCAGGAATACATATACCAATATCTTGGGTTGCTACATCCATCAAGATTACATCCATCAACGTCTTGGGATGCTATACCCCCCAGGGCCACGAAAACCAATATCTTAGGCTGCTAATCTCCTGAGATTACATCTATATCCATATTGGGCTGCTATATCCCCCCAAGGGCTATCTCAAACAATATCTCAGGCTGCTATAAACCCCCAGGATAACATCTTGGACTACTCTACCCTCCATGATTACACATAACAACATCTTGGACTGCTATATCCTCCAGGACCACACCAAACAACATCTTGGGCTGCTACATCCCCCGAGATTACATCAATCTACGTCTTGGACTGCTTTATCCTCCAAGAGGTATATCTGAAGAACATTTTTAATCCGAATGGAATCTTTAAGCCCATTAAAGAAATACAACCAACCAACAACATTATTTTGCGCACCGGAGAGTGCAAATTTTTGGGCTTTAGTGTCCAATCCCCTTCAACCTTCAAGTCACAAATGGCATACATGTTAATCTAACTCCTCAAGTTTCAGAAAATTGAACAGGGGCAGCTGTTGTACCCCAAAATTTGCCCTCCCACATTCAAGACCATGTCTCTCGAGAGGTCTCTTAATAGTCACAGGATTCTCAATTGGACAAAGGAATTGAAGGTTTCATCAGACAAAGCCTCCTTCTGAACAATAGATCTTAGAACTAGGGTTTTGAGTTTCCCCAAGCAAATTGGACTTCCAAGGCCTCAAGTGGACTTCATAACATCCTATATTCCTTAAAGAATCCTCATGTCAAGTTTCAAAGCTTTACCAACAAGTTTGGTCAGTCAGATGCTCAGATACCAAAAAATCAGTTAACTTGGTCAAAAAGTCAATTGAAGTCAATTGTGGTCAACTCAATGTCAAACTTCAAGATTTTTGGTCAACATCAAGATTATGAGGTTAAATTCATCATTTGCTCAAGTGTAGATCATGGTTCATCAAGGAAACCTCAAAATCATTAAGAATCAGAAGTTGTTAAATTAAGGTTTTCATAGGAAAAGTCAACTGAACTTTGACCAATCATAACTTTCACATACTTTATCAAGAATTTCCCATCCAAAGCTCATTTTTAAGGAAATTCAGTTATCTACAACGTTGTGTCTCATAAGCCAAGCCTAAAAATGCTTCATTTGGAAGGTATGGGCCAAAACATTATAGGTCTTTTTGAAAGTATACAAAAAGTCAACTTTTTCCAAAGCTCATAATTTGAAAATGGTAAATGATATGGACATGGGACCAAAAGGGTTGATTAGAGGACACCCAACACTTTCTAAAAAGTCCTAGAACACCTACATGGGATCAAAATTGAAGAAGTTATGCATTATCAAAGTTGGATAATTTTCAAGGGGTGTATGAAGTAAAAAAGGCCATAACTCCAATTCTTTCTAAATCGGCCCATAAAATTGCAACCCAAACTTGAAGATGAGGTCATGCACGACTCAATGGCCAATTATTCGGATTTTTATCATTTATTTTATATTATTTTGATTTCTAATTATTAAAATTCAAATTAAATTGAAATAAATTATGAAAATCAAATATTTGATCCAATATTTGTTTTGGGATCAAATATATGTCATTTAAAATTGATTAAAATCATCCAAATTCGTTCAAGACCAATTTAGTATGATTTAGTTTGATTTTTTTGACAATTATGGATTATTGGTTTCTACACATGCAAGCAACTCAAATCCATAAAACAAAGGCCTATTCTTTGACCTAATTTGCTTTACTATATATACACAACAACAATGCAATGCTAAAGGACGAAAAATTCAGAGGCAAGAGACACTTTCACATTCAAAAAAAATTCAAGAAAAGTGAGTTTTCGGTTTCACCATTCCAACGAATTTCCAAAGGTTTGAAAGGTCTCATTGTACTCCTTGAGGTGTTCTGAATCTATTGCAACCATCACCATCATTAAAAACCTCAAGAAACCATACAAACCGAATACACATCCTCCTCTTATTTTGATTTTTTGATTCTATTGATTCATGCTTGTTTGATTAATTTTGATTATATAACTTTGCTTGTTTGGTTGTATAGTTAGATTCTGGGCAATTGGATTTAAGCTTTGATGCAGGAATCGCACGGCGCCATAGTTAGGGTTTGAAAACTTGAAATTAGGGATTTCTTTTAAATCGGATTTCAAATGAAATTGATGGACTATTTGGACCTAGAAGGCTAGCCTTGATTGACTTGAACAATTAAAACGCATTTATTTTGTATATTTTGCATGTTTGATTTCGCAGGACATGTAGTGACGGACAAAATCCGTCACTACAAGCTTTAGTGACGGACGACTGTAACTAAAGGCCAAAGTGGACGGTTCAAAGGACAAAATCCCACACTTTTTCTTATTTTCTAATATTTTCTTATGTTTATTAATTAATTAACTAGGTTAATTAATCATTATTTTTTCTAATTTAATTTATAATTAACTCATCATTAACTAAAAAATTAATATTTTTTCCCATATAATATTTTTGTATAATAATTAGTTTATTAACTAAAATTAAAAAATAATTTAATTAGGTTTAGGTTAATTAACTAAAACCCTAATTTTAAAAATAATTTTTTCTAAACCTAATTATTCAAACACTAATTTAATCAAATCCTGATTTTTATAACCCTAGTTTTTTTTGTAACCCTAATTTCATTTTTTTTCAAAAAAATTGTAATTTCTTTTTCTAACTTATTTTTATTCGTCTTAATTATTTATTTTATTAGGAAATTATATAGACACACGATTATGTGATTAATATTCTCGCTTTTATTTTCGATTATGTAATTGCTCCTCCTATGTAATAGTTTAAGATTAAATTCCGCATTTTATTTTCCGCAATCCCCCTAAAAAGACAAATGTACCCCTTCCCCATGATGTAATAGCGTATGACTTTATTTTTGATGCTTTTTAATTTTCGTTAAATATTAAATGCATGGTTAGTAAACCTAGAGAGTGAAAAAGACTTGTATGTTAATCAATTGGACTTAGCCCATTTACTTCGAAGATAAATAACTGAAATTGATATTCACACACGTAAGTCGATCGTTCTACGATTGCCATCTGCACCTCCTAGGGTTTCTCCTCTTGGTTGCCTTAAACATGGTCAAGTCCCTCGAATGTGGGGTGTCTTAAGCAAAAGTCCCTACAGTTTGAGAATCATCAAGTCCCTTTAGATTCAAAAAGATCATAGTCCCTTCGATGTTGCCTACGAAATCATGATCTTGGCCCTTCGGTAAAAATGATGATAGTCCCAATAAATTGCTAAAGACACCCCTATAAGTTACCTTCATTGACCATACGATGACCCTATGCCCGTCCCTTAAACACATCCAAGGTAATGACTACTTACTCCTTAATAGTAAGGATAGTTTTACCCTTGAAAGGAAATAAAGAAACATGAAAGACCAGTCTAGGGTCGGTAGCACTTAATTACTTGCTCACATATTTCAAAAACTCTTATTCACACCCCACTTTTTTTCCAAACAATTTTCAAACTTAAAGCTTTGTATACATCCATACGAGGATCATTACAAAGACTTATGAAAATTTCTAAAAACACACTACACATTTTTCAAACAACTTAAAGTGAGCTAAATAACTAAGAGCCCATGGATAACCATGAATATAAAGGATGCTAACACCTTCCATTTATATAACCTACCCCCCGATCTCAAAACTTTTTAAAAAGGTCTTTCCTGTTCTTTTATAACCTTTCCTATTGGATAAAATAAAAGTCGGTGGCGACACTTTCTATCCGCACATGTTTTTGTCAAATAAAAACACCAAGTCAGTTCTCCCACTGTGTTACAATGTGCCTGAAAAGAAGAACAAAAGCATAGCTCTTGTGTCAAATACTGAGGAGGAAGCAGAAAGAGGTGAAATGGAGAATGAGGAAAGTCTGAAAGAAGTTGTTGCCATGATGGGAAGACAATTCAACAAGGTCACGAAGAGAATGAATTTTAGCTCAAGAACAAATGTCAAGAACACTTCATCTGACATCAAAAAATCAAATGAGTCTAGTACAAAATTTGAAGAGAAGTTTAGTCAAAGCAGTAGAGAAGTTTTGTCCCACTTATCTGAAGGGGCAAAAGAAAGGTTTATTTTTTACATGATCTGATGGAGACTCTGAGAGTGACTTTGAAGAAGAATCAGCTAAACATATCACTGTGTTGATAGGGACACGTGTGTCTGATAAGGACTCTAATAAAGATGAGCTGACATTTGAAGAACTTGCTGATATTTATCAAAAGCTTAGTATGAGATGTACACAAATGATGCTAGAAGGAGAGGAACAAAAGGAGATCATAGCAACTCTGGAGGCTGAAAAGAGAGAGAACTTATCAAAAATATCTCTTATAAATGATGAAGTTTCTATACTGAACTTCCAGCTTGATCAAATGACCCAGTTCATCAGAACGTTGAAGAATGGATCTGAAACACTTGATGAGATTATTTAGATAAGAAGAAGTTCTAAATATCTATCTGGGATAAGATTTAACAGTTCTAAAAACAACTTCTTCAGGAGCAGCAAAACTGAGCCCAAGAATGATGTTTCAAACCAGATGTCGAAATTAATGTCTCAACATCATGAACCAAGAAGATCTACTCACCAAAAGGTAAGATATAAAAGATGGAGGTGTCACTACTGTGGCAGATATGGTTACATAAAATCCTTCTATTTCAGACTTCATGGATACCCTGCTTAGAATCCACAACAGAACATTGTCATCAAGAAACAACAATGGACCCCCAAGCATGTTTCTTTGATAGCTCATATGTCTCTTAAAGTATCAGCTAAAGAGGATTAGTATTTTGATAGTGGATGTTCTAAATACATGACTGGAATAAAAAATTTAATGGTTGACATCAAACCACATTCCACCAGTTATGTCACTTTTGGTGATGGAGCTAAAGGAAAAATCAAAGGAGTAGGAAAACTTGTATGTTCATGTGTTCCAAACCTTGACGGTATTCTACTAGTAAAATGATTGACTGCCAATCTCATTAGTATCAGTCAGATGTGTGATTAAGGATTCAGGGTCAACTTCACAAAGTCAGAATGAATTGTCACAAATGAAGGGAATGAAGTGATCATGAGAGGAGTCTGATCTAGAGATAATTGTTATCTTTGGGTAAATCAAGACACCAGCTATACGTCTGTTTGCTCTCTATCCAAAGAAAATGAAGTAAAGTTATGGCATCAAAAGATGGGTCATATTCATCTAAGATGAATGAAACGAATTATAACTTTGGGAGCCGTAAGAGCAATCCCTAAGCTTTAGATTGATGAAGGTAAGGTGTGTGGTGAATGTCAAGTAGGAAAGCTAACCAAAATGTCACATCCGATGGTTTGACGTCTCACTACTTCCAAGGTTTTGGAGTTATTACACATGGACTTTATGGGTCCTATGCAGGTTGAAAGTCTGGGAGGAAAAAGGTATGCATATGTGGTGGTGGATGACTACTCGAGGTTTACTTGGATAAAAAATTTCAGAGAGAAATCTGATGTCTTTGATGTGTTCAAGGATCTCTGTCAATGAATTCAGAGGGAAAAGGAAAGTTGTGTCATCAGGATTAGAAGCGATCATGGTAAGAAATTTGAGAATAAAAAATTCTCTGAATTCTGCTCATCTGAAGGAATCAACCATTAATTTTCATTCCCCATTACTCCTCAGCAAATGGGGTTGTTGAAAGAAAAAACAGAACCATCTAGGAATTAGCTAGGGCCATGATTCATGCCAAGAAACTTCCTCTATACTTTTGGGCTGAAGTTATGAACATTGCCTGTTATGTTCATAACAGGGTCACTCTAAGAAAGGGAACTCCTACTACTCTCTACGAGCTCTAGAAGGGAAGGAAGCCTAATGTTCAATACTTTCATGTATTTGGAAGTAAGTGTTATATTCTGGCTGATAGAGAACAAAGAAGAAAAATGGTTCCTAAAAGTGATGAAGTTATATTTTTGGGCTACTCTACTAACAGCGGAGCCTACAAAGTTTTCAACTCTAGAACCAGAGTCATGATGGAATCCATAAATGTGGTTATTGATGATATATTCAAAGAACCTGATGTCACGTATGATGTGGAAAAATTCTATGATACTCCATTTGAGGTTACTAATAAAGAAGATGATACAAATCCAACTATCCCAGTAGTTGAGCCAGAATTAGCAAACAAAGCACCTTCAATCAGGATTCATAAGGATCACCTTAAAGGTCTTATTATAGGTGATCCCAACTGTGGATTTGTAACCAGATCACGGGAAGTTATTTCTAAATCTTGCTTTGTATCCAAGATTAAACCAAAAAATGTCAAAGAAACATTGACTGATGAATTTTGGATAAATGCTATGCAAGATGAGCTAGAGCAGTTCAAGAGGAATGAAGTTTGGGAGCTTGTACCAAGACCTGTAGGAAAAATGTAATTAGTACTAAATGGGTGTACAAGAATAAATCTGATGAACAAGGGGTTGTGACCAGGAATAAAGACAGACTTGTTGCTCAAGCATATACTCAAATTGAATGCATCAACTTTGATGAAACATTTGCTCCCAGTACGATTACTTCTGGGAGTTGCATGTATTATAAAGTTTAAACTGTACCAAATGGATGTAAATAGTGCCTTTTTGAATGGATAATTGAATGAAGAAGTCTATGTAGATCAGCCTAAGGGTTTTGTTGATCCAAACCTTTCAGATCATGTCTACAAGTTTAAAATGGACTTGTATGAACTAAAACAAGCTCCTAGAGCTTGGTATGAAAGATTAACAAAGTTTCTTCTCAAGAATGGTTATAAGAAAGGTGGAATTGACAAAACTCTATTTGTCAAAGATGTAGGAGGAAAAACCATGATTACTCAGATTTATGTGGATGACATAGTGTTTGGTGGAATGTCAGATGAGATGGTTAAATATTTTATCAAACAAATGCAATCTGAATTTGAAATGAGCATTGTTGGAGAATTAACTTTTTTTTGGGATTTCAAGTTAAACAGATGGAAGATTCTAGTTTTCTCTCTTAAAGCAAATATTCTAGAGACATTGTTTAGAAATTTGGAATGGAGAGTGTCAGTCACAAAAGAACACCTGCTCCTACCTATCTTAAGATGAATATAGATAAAAAAAAGGTGTAAGTGTTGATCAAAGCTTGTATCGAAGCATGATAGGAAGTCTGTTGTATCTAACAGCTAGTAAGCATGATATTGCCTTTGTTGTTTGTGTATGTGCCAGATATCAAGCAGAACCTAAGGTTTCTCACATAAATCAAGTCAAAAGGATACTAAAATATTTGAATGGGACTAGTGATTATGGCATGTTGTATTCTCATGGAAGTGATCCTATTTTATCTAGATATTGTGATGTTGATTGGGATGGGAGTGTAGATGATAGAAAAAGCACTTCTGGAGGGTGTTTCTTTGTAGGTAACAATCTTATTTTTTGGTTTAGCAAGAAGCAGAATTGTGTCTCCTTATCTAATGCAGAGGCTGGGTATATAGCAGCTGGTAGCAGTTGTTCTCAACTTGTTTGGATGGAACAAATGTTATCTGAATATAATGTCACTCAGGATGTCATGGCATTATATTGTGATAATCTCTGTGCAATCAATATTTCCAAAAATCCTATCCAACACAATAGAACTAAACATATTGATATCAGGCACCATTTCATCAGAGATCTTATGGAAGATAAAGTGATCAAGTTGGAGCATGTTGCAACTGAACTACAGCTGGCTGAGATATTCATAAAGGCCTTGGATGCTAATCAGTTTGAAAATCTAAGAGGCAAATTGGGAATTTGTCTTTATGAGGGCTTGTAGTAATCAATAACATTCGGAAGTCAAGTCAAAGGATGTAGACTGAAGAGGAAGCTGCTGATGACTTGGATGGTGGTCAAGAGAGTGAAGAACAATTTGAACTTTTTTTCTGATGGGGTTCTAGTTTACCCAGGTTGTATGCTCTTCATGAGCTTGTGGTTCTATCTGTTTCTTTTGCTTTATGATTGTGATCTTATTTGGCTAAATTTTTGGCTAAAAGGGGGAGTAATTAGATATCATGCTATTGTTGTATGCTGATGAATACTATTTATTTTCGTATTGTCAGTTCTTGTGTGTTGTAGGGTTGGGCTTAACAGGTTAAGGGGAGATGAAATATGTTCTTGTGTGCTGCAGGGCTGGGCTTAATTGGGTGAGGGGGAGATGCAATATCTCTCTATTTTCTTTTGTTGTTGTTGTGATGTGTTGTGTTGTACTTTGTTACAGTTTTTTGTTTTCTGATGTGTGCACAACTTATGCTTTCAGGTACTTTTGTTGTTGCTGGTGTGTTGTCGTAACACGGTGGGAGAACTGACTTTTAGTCATGTTGCGGATAGCAAGAGTCGCCACCGACTTTTATTTTATCCAAGTGGAAAGGACATAAAAGAACAGGAAAGACCTATTTTAAAAGACTTGAGTTCGGGGGGTAGGTTATATAAAGGGAAGGTGTTAGCACCCTTTATATCCATGGTTATCCATGGGCTCTTAGTTACTTAGCTCACTTAAATTGTTTTTGAAGAGTGTAGTGTGTGATTAGAAATTTTCTAAGTACTTTGTAATGATCCTCGTATGGATGTATACCAAGCCTTGTTTTGAAAATTGTTTAAGAAAATGAGGTGTAAAAAGTATTTTGAAATGTGAGCAAGTAACTATGAGGTACCTACCCTAGATTAAGTCTTTCATGTTCTCGTATGTTCTTTCAATGGTAACATTATCCCTATTATTAAGGAATAAGTAGTCATTACCTTGGATGTGTTAAGGGATAAGCGTAAGGTCATCGTATGGTCATAGAAGGTAACTTAAGGGATGTCTTTAGCAATTCGTAGGGACTATCATCCTTTATTCGAAGGGACAAGATCATTATTCCGTAGGCAACCTCGAAGGGACTTGATCTTTTAAACTGTAGGGACTTGATGATTTTATAAGTGAATGGACTTTGCTTAAGACACCCCTATATTCGAGGGACTTTACCATATTAAAGGCAACCAAGAGGAATACCCTAGGAAGTGCAAGATGGCGATCAAAGATCGACTTACATGTGTGAGTGTTATTTTCAAATATTTATCTTTTTAAATTAGTTATCTAAACTAAATTAATTACAAGTAAGTTTCCACACCCTATTTACCAACCACACGATAAAATATTTATAATAAAATAAAGACGGAAAATAAATCTAGAATTATTACATGGCTTTGGGATAGTTACAATATAATAATAATAAATAATGATAATAATAATAATAATAATAATAATAATAATAATAAAGCAAATAACTAGAGCAATAATAATAATAAAGCAATAAATAAATATTAGAAAAAAAAAGAAAAAAAAAAGAAAATAATAATAAGGAAATAAAAGAGAATTAGAATTTTCTTAAAGAAATTAAATAAGTCAGAATTTTTAGAGATTTTAAGAAAAATAATAAGTTTAAATAATAATAGTAATAAAAGAATAAGGTATTTATACAAAAAAAAAGTCATTATAAAAATAAAATTTAGGGTTAGGAAAAAATTAAGTTAAATTTTTAAGGTTAGTGAAAAAATTAGGGTTTAGAAAATAATTAGGGTTTTTTTTAACATAATTAATTAAACTAAATAAGTTTTTATTTACAAATATATATAAAAAAGTTATGTACAAAAATAATATTAGGAATATAAAATTAACTAAAATAAATATTAAGAAAATATAAAGTTTAGTTATATATAAGAAAACATTATTAATTGAAGATTTAATAAATTAGTTAATAATCATTTAATTATAAAAAGGAAAATAAGAAAATATAAAAAAAATGAGAAAATAACCAAAAAGATAGGACCTGGGAATTGAACCCAGGTCCCTTACCTCCAAATCATAGCACAAAACCAACCAGGCCAGCATGGTTGGTGATATGATATCACCTTTGGCCAATAATATATGAAATTTGTTGAGAAAATAGAAATAACCAAAAAATTTGGTCCCAGCCAGATTCGAACCTGCATCCTTACTCTCACCAAACCAAATGCCTTGCCAATAAGCCACATGGGGCGTGCCTTAACATAAACAACAACAAATAATTTTATAGTAAACTTGTTGAATAATGAAAATAATGAGAAAAAAGAATGGTCTCACCCAGGTTTGAACTCAGGACCTTCTCTCCACACGCGTACGTTCTGACCACTGGGCCACCAAGCGTTTGTTGATATATAACAGAAACAATACAATAATATATTAAAACAAATATTTGAATTCCCAGATGGCGCCAAGCCTCTTCTTCAACCTTCAGTCGTCCAGTTAGCTTCTAGTGACAGACGTTCGTCACTAAAACTTATAGTGACGATTTTTATTCGTCACTACAGGTCCTGCAATTTGAAAAATTCATAATACACGAAATAAATCAAGTTTAATGGTACCAATCAATCAATAATAGTGCTATGGATCCAATTAATTCATCAATTTCGTTCTAAATCGTGTCTATCCATGAGTTCCCAAATTCGTCCTCAAGAACCCTAATAATGGTGGTTGGCCCTCCCTGCACTTAAATTCGAATCAAATCACCCAAAAACAATGCAGAGATCATAACAAACAAGATTATACAATCAAATTAAAGTTATATTGCATGTATAATAGAAATCGAAAATTAAAAATTTCAAGCCATATATGAATTCGAACTATGCTTTTGGATGAGTTTTTGATGATGCAAAGTATTGAGATAACATCAAGGATGATCAAAGATCGTGTTTAAACCTTCAAATTTCCTGAAAAACAACAAAAAGTGAGAAACTGAATTTGAATTTTCTTTGAAAAAGTTGAAGATTGTTCTTGGTTCTTGGAGGCAGAAAATTTGTGTCCTTGTGTATGCTTTTGTTTATGTATATGTAGTGATTGAATTTAGGTCAAAAACTTGTGGATTTGTGGGCTTGTGAAGATTGTTTGATCATGAAGTTTCTTCAATTTAAAATATTCAAAAAACTCATCTAACCTTTCTATTTTTGATCCAATCTGACTTTAGTTGATTTCCAATCATTCCAAATATAATCCAACTAATTTTCAATCAAAGATTTCATTCTTCATTTGACTTTTCATATTTTATATATATTTAACTTGAATTTTAGTGAATAAAATCCAAAAAAATATAAAATAAACTATAAAAATATGAAAAAATAAGCACTGGGTCGTGCATGATTTCATTGTAAGGATTGGACTACAAAATTGCAAGCCCACATGAAAAGATTTGGTTTGAAGACCTCATTTGCTCAATATACCCCTCAAACATTTCCAAACTTTGCAAAGGTATAAATCCCTCAATTTTAAAGCTATGAAGGTGTTCTTTGACATTTTTGAAAGCTTAAATAGTCCTCTAATCAAATTCTTTGGTCTCATGTCCATATCCTTTACCATTTTCAAATTATGCCCTTTGGAAGATTTTGACTTTTTATTGACTTTTGAAATGACCTATAAGGTTTTAGCTCATACCTTCTAAATGAAGCATTTTTAGGCTTGGATTGTGAGATACAAAGTTGTAGAGAATTCAATTTCCTTCAAAATGAGCTTTGGATGGGAAATGTTTAATGAAGCATGTGAAAGTTATGGCTGGTCAAAGTTCAGTTGACTTTCCTTAAGAAAACCCTAATTTAGAAACTCCTGATTCTTGATGATCTGAAATTTCCTTGATGAATCATGATCAACCCTTGATCAAATGATGAATTTTACTTCATAAGCTTGATGTTGGCAAAAAATCTTGAAGTTTGACTTTAATTTGACCACAGTTGACCTCAGTTTGACTTTTTAACTGCTTTGACTGATTTTTGTATATCTGATCATTTGACTGGTCAAACTTATAGGGAAAGCCTTGAAACATGACATGGGGATTCTTGAATACATGTGGGATATTATGAAGCTCACTTGAGGCCTTGAAACTCATTTTAACCTTAGGAAACACAAAACCCTAGTTTTGGACACTTTGCTTAGGAGGAGGCATTGTCTAGGGAAACTTCCACACTTCTTGATTAATTGAGAATCTTGAGGACCTTATGATCATTTAGAAGTCTTGAGAGATATTGTCTTGATTGTGGGAGGGAAAATTTTGGGGTGCAACAGCTGCCCCTTGTTCAATTTTCTGGAATCTAAGGAGTTAGATTGGCATGTATTCCATTCGTGACTTGAAGATTGAAGAGGATTGAACACAAAATCCCAAAAATTTGCACTCGCTGGCGTATAGAATGATATTGTTGTTTGACTGTGATGCTTGAATGGGCTTAAAGATGCCATTTGAATAAAGAGTCTTCTGATATGCTTCTTAAATATGGAGATGACATTTTTGGGAAGAATAAACGACGACCCAAAAATGAGATAACCTGCGAGAAGAATAAACGACGGCCCGAGGTAACAAGATAACCATTGGGAAGAATAAACGACGACCCAAAAATAAGATAACCTGCGGGAAGAATAAACGAAGGCCCGAGGTAACAAGATAACCATTGGGAAGAATAAACGACGGCCCAAGGTAAGTTGATTTCTGGGAAGAATAAACGACGACCCAAAAATGAGATAACCTGCAGGAAGAATAAACGACGGCCCGAGGTAACAAGATAACCATTGGGAAGAATATACGACGGCCCAAGGTAAGTTGATTTTTGGGAAGAATAAACGACGGCCCAAAAATGAGATAACCTGCGGGAAGAATAAACGACGGCCCGAGGTAACAAGATAACCATTGGGAAGAATGAACGACGGCCCAAGGTAAGTTGATTTCTGGGAAGAATAAACGACGGCCCAAAAATGTGATAACCTGCGGGAAGAATAAACGACGGACCGAGGTAAAAGGGTACCCATTGGGAAGAATAAACGATGGCCCAAGGTAAGTTGTCTTTTGGGAAGAATAAACGAAGGCCTAAAAAATGAGATAACCTGCGGGAAGAATAAACAACGGCCCGAGGTAACAAGATAACCATTGGGAAAAATAAACGATGGCCCAAGGTAAGTTGTTGATGAAGTTTGTCTGCTGGAGAATTTACCTGAAAAATAAGGTTATTTGGGTGCAAGTATAATGATATATATAACAACCTGCAAGATAATATTTTATGAGAATGCGTATGATATGATATGATATGATGTATATACGAATGAATTATGTCGGGAAGCTGATCAGTGGCTTCATATAACAACTGCTGGCTGGGGAAAATAAATCCTGATTTGTTGCTGAGGAGTATGAAGACTTCGTTCTCGTCTTGTTTAAGAATATCGTACTTAGGAACTTCCCGTTTTCGTTCGTCGTACTTTTTATTGAAGGATTAGTTTCCTGAATATCCTAACTGAGGATAAAAGAGATGGACATAGATCCGGGAGACTTAATTCTTCGGAGGATATGAAACTACTTGAAGACTTCGTCAAGTGGGAAGTATAAGATATTACTTGAAGTATTCTGTATGGATATCTGTAAAGATTACACTGTGGGGATGAACCGGCGAAGCTTTGTTGAATTCCTACCTCCGTTCGTTCTTAGTAAATGCTATTATTGTATTTTATGCATTTCTGGTAAACATCAATCATATTCAAAGGCATATATTCATTCAAACATAATCAATGGATGTTTTTCGCTTTAGTAAAAGGGGAAAAGTAAAGCTGAATAAAGAGGGAAAAGTAAAGTTGAATAAAGGAGGAAAAGTAAAGTTGAATATAAAGATGGAATTTTTTCTTATTCTTAAAAATAGACCTATAACTAGATATGTTTTAATACGGAGACGAAAATCCTAGTAAGAGGAATTTGTCAAAGAAAGTTTTACAAGGAAAAGTAGCTATGTGTAGATGACCCTATTGAGTTTCAACTTTGCTATTGCCATTATCTTCAATTATCTCATCTTCAGCTATTGGAGAAGAAACGATTGGACTGATCGGTATCTGTTGAACTTGACATAGATAACACAACTAGTAGAGGATGCATGGGTGATCTAACGAGACATAGTCATACGCTTTAATCCCTAACTTTTTCCTGGATTGCCCTTTCAGGTTTTCAATCCACCGGGATACCCTTTTTTGCCCAAGCCGCCTTTTCAGGTTTTCGACTTGCCGGGTGTATATTTTTTTTATATATATCACTAATTTTTGCCCGAACCCTTTTGGTTCGTCGGAATGCCCTTATTTTTGCCTAGGTCAGTCAACCTAGCGGGTCTCTTTTCATGCGTAGTATTTTTTAACTATGTCTGCGTTCACAGGCTGTGAGAAATCTCCACCATCCATAGTGGTAAGCATCGTGGCACCTCCAGAAAATATTCTCTTAACAAAAACTGGCCTTTCATAGGTAGGGGTCCATTTGCCCCTGGGATCACCCTGTGGTAATATAATATGCTTGATTACCAAATCACCAGTCTGATACACCTGCTGTCTAACTTTCTTATTGAAGGCTTTAATCATACGTTTCTGATACATTTTACCATGACAAACAGCTGCTAGTATTTTATCATCAATCAAGTTTATTTGGTCTAGTCGAGTCTGAATCCATTCATCTTCATCTAAGCCTACATCCTTCATAATTCTCAAAGAGGGAATCTGAACTTCAATGGGTAAAACTGCTTCCATACCATAGACAAGGGAGAATGGGGTTGCCCCTATTGAAGTACGCATGGTGGTACGATAACCGTGAAGAGCAAATGGTAACACTCATGCCAATCCTTATATGTAATTGTCATCTTTTGTAAGATCTTCTTAATATTCTTGTTAGCGGCTTCCACTGCGTCATTCATCTTTGGACGATACAGAGAAGAATTATGATGTTTAATCTTGAACTGTGTGCAGAGATCAGTAATCATAGTGTTGTTCAAATTAGTACCATTATCTGTGATAATCCTTCCAGGGATGCCATATCTGCATATAAGATTATATTTGATGAATCGAGCCACAACATTCTTAGTAACAGAAGCAAATGAAGCTGCCTCTACCCATTTTGTGAAGTAATCAATAGCTACAAGGATGAAACGATGTCCATTAGAGGCAGTAGTTTTGATTTCACCAATCATATCAATGCCCCACATGGCAAAAGGTCATGGAGCAGTTAGAACATTCAACGGAACCGGAGGCACGTGAACCTTATCAGCATAAATCTGGCATTTGTGACAAGTTTTGGAGTGTTGATAGCAGTCAGCTTCCATGGTGTCGCTCCCGACAAATGACACGGGGTCAGATGAAGGTACAGATGCGAACGGTCGGCGAGAGGGACAGTGAGAACACACAGCCGTGAACTCACTGGAGATGAAAAGAGTCGCCAGCTAGGCATTTTTATCCCGGAGGAAAGGCAATGCTGCATAGACCTAGAAAGAGATGGATAAGACGGTTGCGAACCAGAGAGACTGAGAAAGGGGGTTGGTTACAACCTGGGAAGGTATTAGCACCCAGATTGTCCGTCGTACTCGACGGGATCCACGCTTAAAAGATTTGTGTTTTAAAGGGGTAGTGTCAGTGCAATCTGTGTGTAAAAGAGCTGGAAAAGAATGTACAGGTGTCAGTGCAAAAGAAGTGAAGTGTATGATGATGTGTCAGTGTAAGAACAGAGTGAAATGCTCAAGATCATGAGGCTTTAAAAGAATGAAGCTGGAAGGAGGGGGGGTATACAGAGACTTTTGTTCGATAACTGTTAAGTTATGCCTACGTATCCTCTCGTGCAATGAGGAAGTCAGAACGCCGTAGTTCGACCCAAAGAGACTGAAAGGTGAATTGACTGATGAACTGCTTGCTTGCCTATGCTTAAGTGTATGACCTGTCTGGCTCAGGTGCAAACTGTCTTGCATTAGACGGAAGAAGCAAGTTCTCGGTTGTGAGTGAAGATGATGAGGAAAGAATCCCGGAGGAGACGATTATTGTTTGTTTTTTTGTATTTTCAATCTTTTATTGCTTTTGAAAGTTTGTCATAAGTTAATGAGTTTAAACCTAAACCAATGGATTTAGTAAACTCATCACATCTTCCCTCTGATTAGGGGTAATGAGAATACCTTAAGTGTGAAGTCAGATTCTCACGCTTAATCACCTTTGGTGTAGGATTAAGATCATTAACCTACTTGTGATTATTTAGATGTTTTTGTGTTTTTTGTTTAGTGTTGAGTAATGAGGTTAAGCCATAATCAGGGATTAAACAGACCCATTACATCATCCTAAAAGAAGGATAATAGATGAGAATGTTTAAGCTGAGGAAAACTCCTCAACTTAATCCATGATTAGGGATTAAACCCATGACAAAACAAGCCTTTGATTAAGTGGATTTTATTTAATGGTATGATGATGAAGTGTTTTTTATGGTTTGTAAGACAACTTGAGGGGGACTTGTCCATTAACACTAGGGTTAGTCCTTCTTAACCACTTAAGGAAGAATTAGAACCCTAATGCAAGGCCCAAGTTACAAGTGTAATGTCTTGATATTTATTAAGTGAATTGATTAAGAGATTTAAACACCTTAAGGGTTTAATACTTAGGATTAAAGTTATACACTCCATCCTAAGAGAAGGATGCAGGCATAAGCTTAATCACAAAGTTTTAAAGCCTTTAGGGTTTAGTCCCTGATTATGAGATGAGAAGAGAAGACTCAAAGAGAGACACAAAGGTAAAACTATGGGGGAGACTAATCAAAACCCTAATTCATTGTCATGCTTGGTTGTCCCTAAGGTTTGTGAGGTTTTCAAGAACAATCTTCAAAGGAGAAACACCAGGAAGCAGATGAACAAGAACAAGAGAAGCAAAGTGACTTGCTTCATTCAAGAAGTCAAGTCACTTGAAGAAAGAAAGTGAGAAGGAGAAGAATGAGCAAGCTCAAACTCAAACACAAATAGAAATGTAGCAATGGATGCAAGAGAGATGAAAAGAAAAGGTATGAGAAGTGAAGGCAAATCCACTTCTCAAGTTTACTTACCACCTGCAATGTTAGAAAGAAAATGCAATGCAATGCAAGATGAGATGAAATGATATGATGCTAAGCAAAACCAGAAGCATGTTGATGATGATTATGATGTTATGAAGTGCTGCAAACATGAGGCAAGACAATGGGGATGTTCATACAAGATCATGAATGCAAATGATGCAAGCTAAGGAGCATGAACAAGCATGAAAAGTTATGAATCATACAAGGCAAATGACATGGCAAATATGCAATGCAATGATCAAACATGCCTTCTACATGTCTTAAGATGTCAAATGAATCATAAGAATGCACAAAATGCCAAGACAAGTCATGTTATGCAAGGAAATGCAAGAGGGATGCAAATGAAAGCCCAAATTAGGGTTCATGAATCAAACATCAAACAAAAACCCAAAACAGAAGCAAACCCTAAGATAAAAAATGGAAAATGGCACCCAAAGAAACCCTAGGCCTATGATGAACCACTGCCCAAAGGGGAGCTCTCAACTCTCAACCAAACTCAAGATATGAATTTTCTAAGTTATTAGGGTTTTTTAGGGTTCTTAACAAAACAAATGCCAAACAATTTGAAAATGCAAGAACAATTCATGGCCTTTTTATCCTAGGAACTACATGCAAAACAAAAGACAATGCAAGAAGAATCAATGTCTCAACCTTCACCAATTGGCAGAAATGAATTTTTGAATCCATGATCAAAATAATGCATAAAAAATGATTTAATTCAATGAAAAATTCTTAAAATGCATCAAGATCAAAAAAGAAATTTGGTTTGAAGGTTGGACAATGTTTCTAAATGTCTTAGGACATTTCATGAATTTTTTTGTAATTTTTAAATACCTAAAAGTATTTTTAATTAATTAATTCCCATTAATCAATTAAAAATAATCTTTTAAATATTTAAAAATACTTTTTTAATGATGAAAAATAAAATAAAAATATTTTTGGGTCTTAAAAATTAATAAAACTTTAAAGAAAAAGTTTCATAATTTTTAAGAATTTTTTGCTATTTTAAAATAATTATGCAATTTAATTGAAAGAAAAATGAATAAAAATTAAATAAAATAAAAAGTAAACCAAATGAATGGCCAAGATGGAGCCTGAGTTCAAAAAGGTTGACCAGCGCGTAAATGAAGGGTGAGGATGCAATCTGGCCAGATTAAATTAATTACGAATTAATTAATATTAATCAAATGGATTAGGGCAAATGGGGTGATCCTGACCACTCACTGGCGCGCGGGAAACAAAGATCAAAGGCCCAAATTTAAAGTTCGTTAATTAATGATGGTTAACCCTAATTACACTCAGGCGACCGGAGATGAGCTCCGGTCGTCTTCTCCGGCCATACCAAAACCCTAGTTCTTTATCCAGGCCACCCCATGTCAAATCAACTGCCCAGAAACATTTCCCACACTTCCTACAACCCAAATCCATGATCAAACATCATTTTACCATCAAGAACAGCTCGAATCGAAGCAAAACAAAAAATGGGGCCAAACCTTCAGACACCCACCAAATGTTCATTTCCCCACCATTTTAAATTCTAAACACATCACAGTGATCCTCAGAGCATGCACTTTCGATTTGTAACAAAAGAAACAAGCTTTAAAAAGTTTGAAGTTTGAGACTACCTGAGGTGACAAATCCTGTTTCTGGGCTTCCAGGGCCGTTTCTTGATGCAAGCTAACTCTAATGACCCCCCTGGTGTCAATGGCAGGTTTGAAATGAGCTCTAGCAAGCTATTTCATGAGTTACCAAACTGATATAGCAGAGAATGAACTTGGTGTGTAGGCTGTTTTAGGTCAGTGTAATGGGTGGTTTGGACTCCTTTGAGTGTTCCTGATTTGTTGGTGAAGGAAAATGGAGTGTTGGATGGCTGAAGAGTGGGATTCGAATAGAACTGGTTCTGAGGGTGAAGAATGGTGGAGCTCAGGTCAGGCTTGTTTCAGGCTTGAGCTTTGGTGGTTTCTTGTCTATGGAGTGTGTTGAGTTGGATGATGAAGAAAGTTTGAGTGTTTGCAGGCTGTATAGAGAAATTCGAAGGCTTTTGCAATGTGAAGGGATTTTGTGAATGTGTGGAAAATGGATGCTTCAGCCTTGCTTAGGGTTATGTCTTGCTTGCAAAGGGATAACATAAACAAATCTGATTGGCTGGATGATGTGACTTGTGCTTTTGTGATTGGTATGTCACCTTTTGCTCAAAGTCCACTTTATGTGTAAGGCAAGTATGGTGAGGTGCTAGGCAAGTACAAGGCATGGGCTATGCGCAGCAAAATGAGGGGAAAGAGTCAGCTTGGTCCAGCATTCAAGGCAGCAAGTTGGTAAAGCATGATCATGAGTTTTTGCAAGTTGTGACATTTTGGTTCACATGTGATTCTTTGTCTAACCAAGCATGAAACCATGGGCAATCTTAGTTCAAATCTGATTTTTAGGACTTGTAGAATGTTGGCACATTGGTTAGAGGTGAACTTGAGGCTGCAAAAGTCATTGATCCATGATTTTGCAAAATTCTCACTTAGGGCATGCCTTGAAAATTAATGATTTTAGCCAACTTTGCATTGCCATAACTTTTGATCCAAGAAGAGTTTGATCATGTTCTTGTACTTTTTGAAAAGGGAAAGATGAGATCTACAACTTTCATGACCAAAGTTTTTCCATTTGAAGCCTTTTTGAATCATGAATCAAGGCTTGAAAAATGACCTAAAATGATGCATTCTTGAAAAGTCAACTATGCCCAAAAAGTCAACATTTGCAAAAACCCTAAATTCTTGATTTTTATGAACTTCAACCTTCTTCCATGATCAAATAAAGATCATATACACTCAAAATGATGAAGATCACCCATTGGTTGGGTCATTGGGGGCCTCAGATGCCCTGATTTTACACTGACTTGTCTGAAAAGTCAACTCTTGATCAGATGACTTCCCCATGGAATTTCTTCATGAAAATTGATATGTATACTCCCTATACCATATAGAGATCAATGAAAACAAGAATGACCAAAAAATTTGGTGTTATGGCCTCTGAAACCAAAACCCTAATTTTCAGTCAACTGTGCAGTCTAGCCTGGCTCTGCATCCACTCAAACCCTAGCTCTTGTGATTCCTCTGCAATTTTGACTTTGAGGAGATGGAATATGATATAAGAACACACATGGACCCCTTTGAGTTGATTGGTTGCCTTTGGGATGGCTCAAGATGCTTTGGGATTGCTCAGATCACAAACCCTAGGTGCAGATGACTTAGAAACTATCCAGTGAATCAGAAATGAGATGTGAGATGATATGATTGTGTTTATGCATATGAGATGACCATAAGCCATGGTGTGAATGGGTGAGGGCAAATTTGGGGTGTTTACAGCTGCCCCTATTCAAACATGAGTTAGCTGTGTAGGATGTAAGCGACGGCTTAACAGACAAACAAGATAACTTGTGGTTGAATACCAAAGACAGTCCAAAATTTGCACTCACAGGATGAAGAAGAAAAGGGATATAAATTGTAAATGAAAAAAAAGTATATTGTAAAGTATGGGCGACGGAGGACGACCGTCGAGCAGAGGACGACTGCTGGGTAAAGAGCAATGACGGGGACGACCGACATGCTGGGGAGAGTGTAGGAAATAAAACAATGACGGGGACGGCCGACATGCTGGGGATAAAAGGTAAAGCTAAGACGGGGACGGCCGACTAGCTGGGGAAAATAAAATCATGATGGGGACGGCCATCACGATAAAACTGTAAAATTTCTGAGGATTAATGAAACATGACGGGGACGGCCATCAAGTTCATAAAGGTAAAGCAACCAACGATGGGGACGGCCATCGGGCTAAAAGGAAAAGGGACCACGACGGGGACGGCCATCGGGTTAAAGAATAAATGAAATAAACAGATGATGGGGTACGGCCATCAAAGGTGAAGGACGATCACCTAGCAGGGGACGGCTGCTCTGTTGGGAATAAAAGAAATATGATGGGGACGGCCATCAAAGGTGGAGGACGACCACCTGGCAGGGTACGGCTGCCGAAAGTATCAGCGATGGGGACGGCCATCGGATAGAAAAGGTCAACGATGGGGACGGCCATCGGACGAGCGTGATGGAGGACGACCATCAAGAAGTGGAGGACGACCACTCAGCAGGGGACGGCTGCTCTCGAGGTTTGTCATGACATAGGACGAATGTCAGATAACCAAAATCAACAATGGGGACGGCCATTGGATAAAGTTGATGAAGGACGATCATCAAGAGGTGGAGGACGACCACCTAGCAGGGGACGGCTGCTAAAACCAACGATGGGGACGGCCATCGGATGAGCATGATGGAGGACGACCATCAAGAAGTGGAGGACGACCACTCAGCAGGGTACGGCTGCTCTCAGGGGTATCATAACACGGGACGAGTGTTAGATAAAAAGAAAATTTGTTGGTGATCTACTGGGGATAATGTAAACACGGACGAGCGTTTACACCCAAGAAACAAAAGGTATAAGTGTTTGGTATTGTGTATAGATTAAAGATGCGGACGAGCATCCTTAAGACTTATGATACGGACGAGTATCATGTAGAAACAAACTGACACATGTTCCGAGATGATGATACGGACGAGTATCAACTGGTTAACAGGGAACACGTACGAGCGTTGTATCTGAAGGGACTCCTCTGGGGAATAGTAGACACGGACGAGTATCTATATTCAAGAAGACATAAGTGTTTGACACGGTGTATGGATTAAAGATGTGGACGAGCATCCCTAAGACTATGATACGGACGAGTATCATGTAGAAACAAACATTAGACGCAATGTTCTGAGATGATGGTACGGACGAGTACCAACTGGTTAACAAAGAACAAGGACTACTGTCGAATCTGCGGGGTTATAACTGGTATATACAAGATACGGACGAGTATCTGTATCATGAGTAGTAAGTATTGTATTGTATAGATGAGTGTTTTAACTGCTGGGGAGAGTGACACGGACGAGTGCCAAGAGAGAAAAGTATAATATTAACAAGTGTGTGGGTTGATGAAAGTGTACGCGACTGCGCTGGGGATATGACACGGACGGGTGTCAAAAAGGGTGTATATACAAGTACATGTGAGTGCAAAGAGGACCTCTTTGGCTTTTGCTGGTGATTTGACACGGACGGGTGTCAGGATGTATCTGTAATGAGGGTGATTTGTTTGTAAAGGGTGTTCAGGCGACTTTACTGGGGAAAGATGACACGGACGGGTGCCAAAAGGTGTATATACTGGTGTTTGTGATTTGAAAGGGCAGCTGCTTTTGCTGGGACTCTGATGGGGATGTTTGTATAATGATGATGAACGGCTTATTATTCACAAGTGTTCAATTCACAACATGACTTATGATTATGCTATGAATTTGATTTTTTTGCCGTAATGCTCCGTATTAGACGGAATGCTACGCTCTGGGGGGGTGAATATGATGCGGATGCCATGATTATGCAAAGGGGCACAGATCCGGGATTCGGATCCCATTGCTGCGAAGATCTCTGGATGATCTGCTTGAAGTGAACATCCCAGCTGGGGATGAGATCATTGGTAGATCTAATGATGCACTGTTTGGGGATATAGGTCACTGATTGACATATCCTTATAATACGGGACCCAGCTGGGGCTTGTAGAAGCTTCTGTACTCTGTTGTGACTTCTTCGTGCGTTGCTCTTCTGAATAGAGGCTGGGGAAGGTGTGGGGAGGTGATTCCCTGATTTCTGCATTCTGCCGAGGAAGAATGGCAACTCGGCTGGGGAATTGTGAGAGGCAACTCAGCTGGGGAGAGCAACAAGAGGCAACTCAGCTGGGGATAGAGCATTTCAGATGCTGAGATTGAGTGTATGTTGATTTGGAAACTTCGCTGGGGAAGTGGGCACCTCCCAGTGCCATGTGAGTTGATAATAATTCGCCAGTTTGCTGAGACGTAACTTGCATGCCCCAAGTTGCGTTCTGGATACCTGCAATCCTGCAAAGATAAGGAAACGTACAAAAGGTCCCGAGGTATCCCTTACTGGATTCCGTCATAGGAGTTAAGTACTTTCGAGAGTAATCATATTCCCTGTAAGCATGTGTTTTTATTTCTTTTTTATTTTTAGAGAAAGGCATCTGTACTTATGCAATTGTATTTTAGAGATATCAGACAACTCTTTGCAAAACATAAATGTAAAAACGAAACATGACCGAAAATCTGATTTTATTAATCCATGTGCCCTGAATTGGCAAAGATACAGTCAAAGAAACATATCTCCTGAAATGAGGAGATTGTTACAAATTGAGAAATAAAGTGCTGGCGATGTTGACGACGCTTTAAGGAGCTTCCTCTTCTGCTATGACTCGTATGACAATGACGTTCTTCTCGTCTTGCTTTCTGGAGAGAGTTGATTCTGATTGAAGCTTGATCCTTTGAAGCTTACCAAGTTGTATATAATACAGACGAATTCAGAATGCAGTTGTTCGCTTATTCCCTTATCTTGCATGGATCGCCCTTTCGGGTTTTCAATCCATCGGGATACCCATTTTTGCCTGAGCTGTCCAATGCGGCTTTTCAACTCAGCGGGTGTACATTTTTTCATTTATTTCCCTTATTTTTGCCCGAGTCTTTTATTCTGTTTTTGACTCGCCGGGATGCCCTATTTTTGCCTGGACTTACATTCTGTTTTTATGTCCAGCGGGTCATTTTATGCGAAGTATTTTTTAACTGCATCTGAATTCACAAGGGATGGAAAATCTTCACCATCCATGGTGCTGAGCATCAGTGCTCCACCAGAGAAAACTTTCTTTACTACGAATGGTCCTTCATAATTGGGAGTCCATTTGCCCCTGTGGTCTGTATGAGGAGGGAGGATTCTTTTCAGCACAAGATCTCCTACTTGGTACTCTCGGTGCCTGACTTTCTGATCGAAGGCTTTCTTCATTCTCTTCTGATATAGCTGCCCATGGCAGATTGCAGCCAATCTTTTCTCTTCGATCAGACTCAGTTGCTCGAATCGGGACCGAACCCATTCTGCTTCACTTAGTTTAACATCCATCAATACCCGTAGAGAGGGTAATTCAACTTCAACAGGTAGGACTGCTTCCATACCATACACAAGCTGATACGGTGTTGCCCCAGTGGATGTTCTGATTGATGTGCGGTACCCATGCAAGGCAAATGGTAGCATCTCATGCCAGTCTTTGTAGGTGATTACCATCTTCTGCACAATCTTCTTGATATTCTTATTTGCCGCCTCAACAGCGCCATTCATCTTTGGCCTGTAAGGAGAAGAATTGTGATGTTGAATCTTGAAGTCCCGGCACAGTTCTGCCATCATTTTGTTGTTCAAGTTGGAACCATTATCAGTAATGATTCGCTCGGGCACTCCGTACCGACAGATGATATCTCTCTTCAGAAATCGGGCTACCACTTGTCTTGTAACATTGGCGTAGGAGGCTGCTTCAACCCACTTGGTGAAATAGTCAATGGCGACCAGGATGAATCTGTGACCATTCGAAGCAGTTGGCTCAATCTTGCCAATCATATCAATGCCCCACATGGCAAAGGGCCACGGTGAAGACATGATGTTCAAAGGATTGGGAGGCACATGCACCTTGTCTGCGTAGATCTGGCATTTGTGACATTTTCTGGCGTAGGCACAACAGTCTGCATCCATTGTGATCCAGTAATAGCCTGATCTTAACAACTTTTTAGCCATGGCATGCCCTCCCGCATGGGTACCAAAAGATCCTTCGTGCACTTCATGCATCAACAAATCTGCTTCCGTCTTGTCAACACATCTGAGGAGTACCATGTCAAAGTTCCTTTTGTATAAAGACCCATCAGTGTTCAGAAAGAAACTACCAGCAAGCCTTCTCAAGGTCTTCTTATCATTGGAAGATGCCCCAGGTGGGTATGTCTGATCCTCCAAGAAGCACTTAATGTCATGGAACCAAGGCTTATCGTCTTTTACAACATCTGCTGCAAATACATATGCTGGTCTATCAAGCCTAGACACTGAAATCTGGGGTACAAAGTTAGCCGTTTGAACTTTGATCATGGATGAAATGGTAGCAAGAGCATCCGCAAACTGATTCTCGTCCCGAGGGATATACTCAAGCTTGACTGTTGTGAAGAAAGTCAATAACCTCCTTGTATAATCCCTATAAGGTATCAGATGATCTTGGTGGGTGTACCATTTCCCGTTGGTTTGATTGACTACCAAAGCTGAATCTCCGAATACGGTCAATGTTTTGATCCTGAGGTCAATGGCTTCCTCAAGACCCATAATGCAAGCTTCGTACTCAGCTTCGTTGTTAGTGCAGTTGAAAGTGAGTTTTGCCGAGAAAGGCATGTGAACTCCTTTAGGTGTAATGAGTACTGCACCAACACCACGGCCATTCATGTTAACAGCCCCATCAAACATCATAGTCCATTCCTCTTCCGGGTCAGGCCCTTCAGTGTGAACAGGCTCTTCACGATCTTTTGTTTTTATGAACATGATGTCTTCATCAGGGAAGTCAAACCTCATAGGCTGGTAGTCCTCAATAGGTTGCTCAGCAAGATATTCAGATAGTACACTGCCCTTGATGGCTTTCTGGGACGTGTACTGGATGTCATATTCCGTGAGAATCATTTGCCATCTTGCAACCCGTCCGGTAAGAGCTGGCTTCTCGAAAATGTACTTAACTGGGTCCATCTTGGATATCAATAAAGTAGTGTGAGTCAACATGTACTGTCTCAGTCGGCGAGCAGCCCACGCTAAAGCACAGCAAGTTTTCTCGAGCAGTGAATAACGCTGTTCACAGTCGGTAAACTTTTTGCTTAGGTAGTATATTGCATACTCTTTTCGACCAGACTCGTCATGCTGGCCCAGCACACACCCCATTGACTCTTCTAATACTGTCAAGTACATTATCAGAGGTCTTCCTTCAACTGGCGGCATGAGGATTGGAGGTTCTTGCAAGTACTCTTTGATCTTGTCAAAAGCCTTCTGGCAATCTTCGTTCCACCTGACCGTTTGCTCCTTTCTTAACAGCTTGAACAAGGGTTCACAGGTTGCTGTGAGGTGAGATATGAACCACGAAATGTAGTTCAATCGACCTAAGAACCCTCGAACTTCTTTCTCAGTTTTCGGTGCAGGCATCTCTTGGATGGCTTTGACTTTATCAGGGTCAACCTCAATCCCTTTCTCGCTTACAATAAAGCCCAGCAGCTTACCGGATCGCACCCCGAATGTGCATTTGTTGGGGTTCAACTTTAGTTGGTACTTCCTCAGTCGCTTGAACAACTTCAGCAGATTCACCAGGTGATCTTCCTCTATAAGGGACTTGGCGATCATATCATCCACATAACATTCCATTTCCTTGTGGATCATATCGTGGAACAATGTCACCATAGCCCGTTGATACGTTGCACCGGCATTCTTGAGCCCGAATGGCATCACTTTGTAACAGAACGTGCCCCAAGGCGTGATGAATGTTGTCTTCTCCATGTCTTCAGGTGACATCTTGATCTGATTATACCCCGAAAATCCATCCATGAAGGAGAATACCGAGAACTGAGCCGTGTTATCCACCAATACGTCAATGTGAGGTAATGGGAAGTCATCTTTCGGGCTGGCTCTGTTCAGATCCCGGTAATCAACACACATTCTTACTTTGCCATCTTTCTTAGGCACAGGTACTATATTAGCAACCCACGGCGGATAGCTAGTTACAGCAAGGAACCCGGCGTCCCATTGCTTTTGTACCTCTTCCTTGATTTTCATAGCCATGTCTGGGCGAGTTCGGCGCAGCTTCTGTTTGACTGGTGGGCATTCTTCCCTTAGAGGCAGCTTGTGCACAACTATATCGGTATCCAACCCTGGCATGTCTTGATACGACCAAGCAAAAACATCAACATACTCTTGAAGCAGATCTATCAGCTGTCTCTTCACTGAGTCTTGCAGGCAGGCCCCGATTTTAACTTCTTTCACGTCTTCGTCTGTACCAAGATTAATCACTTCAACCTCCTCCTGGTGAGGAGTAATGACCTTTTCCTCTTGTCTCAACAACCTGGCTAGCTCTTCAGGAAGCTCATATTCTTCATCAACCCCTTCATCAGCTTGATTGATCGGATTGTCAAAGTCATACGATGTCATAGCCGTGCTGTTGTCGGTGCAGTCTGAAAGGCACTCTCTGCAAGGGTTAAGTTTGTTCATTTTAGTGATTGATTTTAATCTTGCTTTAGAAAAAAGTGAAATGAAGTTATCATTTTGAAAACACCGCCATTTATTTTTGTACAAAAAGAAAAATGGAAAAACAATGAGCAGAAAAGAAAAAGACTCGTTTGCAAAAAGATGTCTGATATTTCATTAATTTAATCTTGTTTGCACAAAAGTACAGATGGCCCTGGTTACAAAATGAGTCTTGTCATCTTGGGCAAGATGCAAGACTTGGATGCATGCTATATAAAAAAATACAGGAAATAATAATTACCCTGCATGAGTAACTCTTATAATTTCCTGGGAAGACCAGTTCGAGACACTGCTCCCCGGGATCTTTGGACGAATCCAATTCTCCAGATTGCGCTCCTCTTCCAGCTCGTCTTCCAGACAGTTGATAGCATCGGGGGTGAGCATTCCCCCACTGACAAAACCAGGCTCTGCAGCAGCCTTTGCTTGATGTTGAGTTGGTTTGTAACCCAACCCAAATTTGTCCTTCTTCTCCTCCACAGCTAAGACCTTGCCCCAGCCTAGGGCAGTTCCTTCTTCAACAACCTTCTGGGCTTGTTGGTATGATGACATTGGGGTACCAGATACAGCAGATGCTTCATTCACATTCAAAGCTTCAAACCCCTGGCTCATTGTTTCATGGATCTCCCCATCCATCTCAATGTATTTATAAGTAGCCAGGTGGATGACAAAAATGTCCTCCTCTCCACAGATTGTGACAACTTGACCTTCCCACTCAAATTTTAACTTTTGGTGAAGGGTAGACGTTATTGCGCCGGCGGCGTGAATCCAGGGTCTACCTAACAAACAGCTGTAGGCGGGCTGAATGTCCATCACATAAAAGATAGTTTTAAAGGTCTGTGGGCCAATTGTCACAGGCAGCTCGATCTCTCCCAGAACCGACCTCTTCGAACCATCAAAGGCTCGTACCACCAGGTTGCTGGGTCTCAATGCCAATCCATCATATTCAAGCTTCACCAGAGCCTTCTTCGGCAAGACATTCAGGGAAAAACCTGTGTCCACCAGCACATGAGAAAGGACAGCTCCTTTGCATTCCATGGTTATGTGCAAGGCTTTGTTGTGGTTGCGGCCATCCGCTGTCAAGTCAGAATTGGTAAACCCTAGCCCATTGCTAGCAGTAACGTTTCCAACCACGGTTTCCAACTGGTTGACAGTTATCTCCTCAGGCACGTAAGCTGCGTGCAGGACTTTAAGTAGTGCATTCCGATGGGCTTCGGAGCACATAAGCAGTGAGAGGATGGAGATTTTGGATGGCGTCTGGTGAAGCTGATACACAATTTTATAATCACTCTTTTTGATGATTCGCATAAACTCATCAACTTCCTGATCAAATGGAGTTTTCAGGGCTTCTTTGGCAGCTGGATCTTCCTGTACCGGGCTCTTTCCCTTTGCTTTGGCAGAAGCTTCTGCTTCGGCAGTAGGTCTTTGAACTTGTGAAGCAAAGAGACGTCCGCTTCGAGTGAAGCCTCCGCCTCCCCCCACATTATCTACTTGTGGTGCAGGTGCTGATGTTTCAAGAGTGATTCTTTTCCCTTCACAGTACACGTCAGAGCCATAGTGCCAGGGGATGGCCCTATTGCTTTCATATGGTACTGGTCCAGGCACCGTGACAGTGACCGGACTGATTGCTGCTGCTGAAGGGACCGTTATTGTTTGTGGATCATAAAAGATTGTAACTGGTGCTCTGGCGGGAGCAGCACCTTCTGAATGGTAAGCGGAGTTATTTTCAGGATCATAGAATATGGTAACAGTAGAGACATCTTCATGATTGATTGCTGGTGTTGTAGGAGGTACTGTTGGAAGGACTGTTGTTGTTGTTGATGGAGATTCGAAATGGAATGAAGCTGAAGTTGTAGCAGGAGAAACTGCTGAAAACTGATCATTTGGGAGGACAGATGAAGTACTTGCTGATGGTGCTGATGAATTGTCGGGAACAATAGCTGCTGCAGTTGTAGGAGGTTCTGAAACCGTTGTTGATGAAGTTGCCGGATTTGTTGGGAATGATGTAGTGATCTGTAGCAGGCCACTCTGAATAAGGCTGTCAATGCCATTCCTCAGGTCCTCGCACCCATTCCATGAAATATTGCAATAGGGACACCCTAGTTCACACCCCGGAAATATATTGCTTTCACGGAGTTGAGCTTTGATTTCCACCAATGGTGTCCTGATCTGATCCACACTAGTTATCAAATAAGACGGTTGGTCTTCTTCAATAGCATTAATTCGGGGACCACCATGGTTCGGCATAGGGTTTTTATTGACATTGGGCGGAGGTGCAAAATTCAGAGCCTTGGAGTCTACCAAGTCTTGTACCTTCATATGCAGAGCCCTGCATTTTTCTGTACTGTGACCAGGTGCGTTGGAATGAAAAGCACACCTAGCATTGGAGTCATAGTTTCTTGGTAGACTGTTGGGATCCGGAGGTGCCAACGTTCTTAGCTCAACTAGGTTGAGTTTCAGAAGTTGTGGCAGCAAAGCAGCATACGGCATTGGGATCGGGTCGATCACTCGGTTAGCTTGGGATGGCCTCTGCTGGAATGGCCTCTGTTGATTATTGTTGTTGTTGTTACTGTTGAAGTTTCTCGGAGGATACTGATTCTGATGATACTGAGGTTGTTGTTGGAAATTTTGTTGCGGAGGTTGATAGACTGGCTGTGGATGAATTGGAGCAGGGATAGTGACTGCTGCTATTGACCTCTGAGCATATTGGGGCCTACCCCTGTTGGTGTGGATGGCATTAGTCTCACCAGTTCTTCTCGGGCCTGCAAAAGGCTTTCTTGTACTACTGGACGAGCTTGCACCGTTGTCTGAGATCTTTCCCATTTTTAACAGGCTTTCAATTCTCTCCCCAGCTATGACAACATCTGCGAAGCTGGTGGAAGAGAAAGCAGCTAACCTGTCAATATACGTTCCCTGAAGAGTGTTCATAAACATGTCTGCCATTTCTCTCTCAGACATTGGTGGTTGAACAGCAGCAGCCAGTTGCCTCCACCTTTGGGCATACTCTCGGAAACTCTCCCTCGAAGACTGTGACATTCCCATTAGGAGGGTCCTGTTTGGTGCCATATCTAGATTATACTGATACTGTCTGATGAAGGCTTCTGCCAGGTCCTTCCAGCATCTTATAGTTGCTCTTGTCAGATGGGAATACCATTCCCTTGATGCTCCAGTCAAGCTATCTTCGAAGTAGAACATCCAGAGTTTCTCATCCATTGTATAGGCTTTCAGCCTTCCCAGAAATGATTGCAAATGAGTCCGGGGGCATGAAGTCCCATTATACTTTTCGAAGCAAGGAGGCTTGAACTTATGGGGGATCCTGACCCCGTCTACCAGCCCCATGTCCATGACGTCGAAACCCAAAGAATTTTGAGATTCTAAGGACCTCAACTTCTCAGCTATCTCTTCCAATCGTCTATCATATGTTTCCTCTCCGGCACCCATTACTGTATACTGGTCCTCCTGAGGATCTTCTTGAAGTACTCTGGCTGATGTGGCTGTCCCTTGTATATTGACAGGGATGTTGGCCTCTGGATGGAGATGGGGTCCAAAAACTGGGGGATTGACATGAGGTTGGACCCTCTCGTTGTTACTTGTGCCAGCAGTTCCCACATGGGGCTCCTCTTGATTCCTTCCTTCTACCAAAACTCTGAGCCTCTCCTGGCTTTGAGCTAAATTGTTCATCACTTCCATGAATTGTGTTATCTGAGTTCTCATCTCCAACCTTTCGTTGGCCATCTGGTTTCTGACCTCCGTAAGGTCCTGCTGCATCTGATCCATCTGAATTCCCGGAAGGTTGTTTCTAGTTGGGTACCTGTGAGGCCTGTTGAGAGGAAATACCCGGCGGCGAGCAATAATTCCTGAACATCACAACAGAGGTTAGCAACAACAAAACAAAACCTACAAAACAAACAAAGAGGTTAGCATGCAATGCAGTTATGCTTATTTGTTCTCAAGGTATCTGGTTTGGCCTTCAGTTTTGACCCTTCCAGACCCTTGAAGATGATGCTGTTGAAGTTGCTTTTGATGTGAACCCAGATAGAAACCAACACAAATATATTACAAAGGTGAAATAATACAACTTGTTCATTTTACAACACAAGCCCTCAAAGGGGTCAGAATACATCACAAAAAGCAAAAGTACATGGAAAAGGAACAACAACAAGCAAATGATCAAACTCCAAGGCCAAACTCATCCTCACGAACTTCCTTGAGAAGTGCTTCGGTCACAGGATCAGCCGGACGCTCCTTGAGACCTCTGATGAGAAGGTTTCTTGTTGCAACAGCTGCGGTCAACTTCTTGTTCTGACTTTGGTCTTTAGACCTCTTCACTCCTGCTTTGATTTTCAGCTCTGATATTTCCTTCTGGGCTGCTGCCAGGGCTTTTTCCATCTGCTCCATCTTGTCCTGAACTCTCTTGTCTTCTAGAGTACGGGCCTCAGTGACCCGGACCCACCTGGCCTGACTCTCTTTCAAATACAAGTTTGTTCTTGCTCTTTGGAATTGGGCTTCTTTACAAGCATTCTTCAGAATCTGTTCACCAGCTTTGGACTTGTTGATATAATCTCCAGACTTCTCAATTTTAGTCATGTGTTCCACTTTCAATTTCTCCAATCTCTCAATCTCCCTCACACCTTCACTCCTCTCCCGGAGGGTCTTCTGCAAAGCCTGGGTTAGCTTCTCATTTCTTTCCTTCAATCTCTCAAACTCCTCCAAACTGATAGTGGCAGGGGGTGGTGCTGAAGATGACTCAGGCATGTCTTCTATGGTAAAGGGCATTCCAGAGAATTGGGCCCTAGCATGGGACCACTCATAATATTGGACTGATGCCACATTATTGCACTTCCCCAGAATGGTGATTCCCTTGGTTTGAACATGATCCCAGGCCCAGGCAGCCTGCCTAACAACAGCCAAACAAATCTTGTTCTCACAGTAGAGGGTCTCAACCAAGTCTTGTTCCCTAGGAGTATGAACCAGTGCATAGCCCAATTGCCTTCTGAACAGCAGAGGGTTGTAATTGATACTTCCCTTGACCCCTATTAAAGGCACATTGGGAAAGTGCCCACAGCTTGTAATGATATCTCTGCCCTTGGTGCTTTGAGTACACCATCTGATATCTGCTGAAGTGAGAGTAGTGAGCCTCTTAGCCCAGTTGCTTTGCTGATGAGGATTTAGAAATGCATCTGTCCTGGGTAGATGCTTGAGAAGCCAAGCATGAAATAATGGAGCACAACACCTCACTAGCCTTCCCCTCTGCTTCTCATTTCTCTGATGTACTGAGTAATAGAGATCACCCAGTAAAGTTGGCACAGGGTTCTTCAGGATGAACAAGTGGATTGCATTCTTGCTAATGAAACGGGGCTCATCTGCAAACAACACAATTCCATATACACTTAAGGCCAACAGAGCACAAACAGCTTTCCACTCCCCCAAGGAGGCCTTCAGACTAGCTTGAGAAATCAGGAAGTCCAGATGAAATCCAGGGGTCCCAGCTTTGGAGGTCATATGCTGTTCAATCAAAACAGGCTCCAGATACAAAGCTTTTGCTACCTCTCCATGGCTAGGAAAGACCATTTCAGGGTTGAATGGGATTTCTCTTTTGATGGGCAGACCAGTCAATGATGAGTATTCTTCCAGAAGAGGCCCCAACTGAAAGTCTTGAAAGGTGAAACATCTCAATGGGGGGTCATAAAACTGAATACAGGTGTGGATGAGGCTCCTCTGTGAAGGGTCCAGATCCATAACCATGTCCAGTATATCCCCATAATGCTCCCTGAACAAAGGAATGTGATCTGGAGTGATCAGGGTTTGGATCCTCCTAATGTCTGATAAGTCTGGTTGGAAGAAATGATAGGTGATGTTGCTTTTCTTTGGAGCCATGAGTACTGGAGACTGAGTAGAATAAGTGCTGATGAAGATGCTGAGGAGTGGGCCACTGGCTGGCTAGTGCAAGTAACTGAAGTATATGGCTGACAAACTGATGCAAGTGCTGGTGGAGATAGGTCAAAACTGCAGATGGGGTCAAAACCAAAACCAGATGAATATGGATACCCTGAAACACAAATAAGCACATGTTAATATGATGCAATGGGTATGTATGCAAATGAAATGCAAGGGTTTGTGACTGAGCTGGATCTGATTAATTGCCTTGGTATAGATCCATGTGTGTTCAAGAATTCCAGATGGAGGTCTATAAATCCAGTAACCAAGGTGGGGGACTCAAATAAAGAGCCACAAGTCCAGGGTTTTAGAATCACAAGAACTGTCCAACATGGAGTATTCTTAACAAAGTCAAAGTAACAGGGTATTCTGAGGTCAAGGTACCTGCAAACCTGTAAACAGCCCAACCCCCTCACAGGTGATGATCTAGAACAAGGATCCTTAGACTTGGATCAGTTATGAGAAGTGTAAACACTTCTAACCCGGAGGTACAGTGTTTACAATAACCATAACAATTCCTCCTCTAATTCACCTCAGTTTCTGAAGGTCAATACTAAAAGGTCATCCAGACTTAGCAGGCTTCCCAGATAGCCCTAGCATTGCAGGAAATCTGCAACACAGAGTTCTCAAGAAGAAACCCATATCTGAACCGTGTTTCATATTCCCGCACCAGACCGAAATGGAATGGGAAAGAATATGATTCACTCTAGCCTAGGTGTCACTCAGGTCCCAGGTATAGGACCTTAACTCTCAATGAATCACCCACCCACCAAAGAAAAAACCAGATCCAGCCAGCAACAATGACAGTATGATATATATAAATGCAATAAAGAAGGCATTAAAGTAACTGTACATAAAGCAATAAACAAAAATAAATACAAGCACAAACAAGCACATAACACCCCAGTAAACACAAATCAAACAAGCGCTAGGAGGAACCCACAAAAAGAACCAGAAGCCCTGGTTGCAGTATAAGGGTCCCCAGCAGAGTCGCCAAGCTGTCGCTCCCGACAAATGACACGGGGTCAGATGAAGGTACAGACGCGAACGGTCGGCGAGAGGGACAGTGAGAACACACAGCCGTGAACTCACTGGAGATGAAAAGAGTCGCCAGCTAGGCATTTTTATCCCGGAGGAAAGGCAATGCTGCATAGACCTAGAAAGAGATGGATAAGACGGTTGCGAACCAGAGAGACTGAGAAAGGGGGTTGGTTACAACCTGGGAAGGTATTAGCACCCAGATTGTCCGTCGTACTCGACGGGATCCACGCTTAAAAGATTTGTGTTTTAAAGGGGTAGTGTCAGTGCAATCTGTGTGTAAAAGAGCTGGAAAAGAATGTACAGGTGTCAGTGCAAAAGAAGTGAAGTGTATGATGATGTGTCAGTGTAAGAACAGAGTGAAATGCTCAAGATCATGAGGCTTTAAAAGAATGAAGCTGGAAGGAGGGGGGGTATACAGAGACTTTTGTTCGATAACTGTTAAGTTATGCCTACGTATCCTCTCGTGCAATGAGGAAGTCAGAACGCCGTAGTTCGACCCAAAGAGACTGAAAGGTGAATTGACTGATGAACTGCTTGCTTGCCTATGCTTAAGTGTATGACCTGTCTGGCTCAGGTGCAAACTGTCTTGCATTAGACGGAAGAAGCAAGTTCTCGGTTGTGAGTGAAGATGATGAGGAAAGAATCCCGGAGGAGACGATTATTGTTTGTTTTTTTGTATTTTCAATCTTTTATTGCTTTTGAAAGTTTGTCATAAGTTAATGAGTTTAAACCTAAACCAATGGATTTAGTAAACTCATCACATCTTCCCTCTGATTAGGGGTAATGAGAATACCTTAAGTGTGAAGTCAGATTCTCACGCTTAATCACCTTTGGTGTAGGATTAAGATCATTAACCTACTTGTGATTATTTAGATGTTTTTGTGTTTTTTGTTTAGTGTTGAGTAATGAGGTTAAGCCATAATCAGGGATTAAACAGACCCATTACATCATCCTAAAAGAAGGATAATAGATGAGAATGTTTAAGCTGAGGAAAACTCCTCAACTTAATCCATGATTAGGGATTAAACCCATGACAAAACAAGCCTTTGATTAAGTGGATTTTATTTAATGGTATGATGATGAAGTGTTTTTTATGGTTTGTAAGACAACTTGAGGGGGACTTGTCCATTAACACTAGGGTTAGTCCTTCTTAACCACTTAAGGAAGAATTAGAACCCTAATGCAAGGCCCAAGTTACAAGTGTAATGTCTTGATATTTATTAAGTGAATTGATTAAGAGATTTAAACACCTTAAGGGTTTAATACTTAGGATTAAAGTTATACACTCCATCCTAAGAGAAGGATGCAGGCATAAGCTTAATCACAAAGTTTTAAAGCCTTTAGGGTTTAGTCCCTGATTATGAGATGAGAAGAGAAGACTCAAAGAGAGACACAAAGGTAAAACTATGGGGGAGACTAATCAAAACCCTAATTCATTGTCATGCTTGGTTGTCCCTAAGGTTTGTGAGGTTTTCAAGAACAATCTTCAAAGGAGAAACACCAGGAAGCAGATGAACAAGAACAAGAGAAGCAAAGTGACTTGCTTCATTCAAGAAGTCAAGTCACTTGAAGAAAGAAAGTGAGAAGGAGAAGAATGAGCAAGCTCAAACTCAAACACAAATAGAAATGCAGCAATGGATGCAAGAGAGATGAAAAGAAAAGGTATGAGAAGTGAAGGCAAATCCACTTCTCAAGTTTACTTACCACCTGCAATGTTAGAAAGAAAATGCAATGCAATGCAAGATGAGATGAAATGATATGATGCTAAGCAAAACCAGAAGCATGTTGATGATGATTATGATGTTATGAAGTGCTGCAAACATGAGGCAAGACAATGGGGATGTTCATACAAGATCATGAATGCAAATGATGCAAGCTAAGGAGCATGAACAAGCATGAAAAGTTATGAATCATACAAGGCAAATGACATGGCAAATATGCAATGCAATGATCAAACATGCCTTCTACATGTCTTAAGATGTCAAATGAATCATAAGAATGCACAAAATGCCAAGACAAGTCATGTTATGCAAGGAAATGCAAGAGGGATGCAAATGAAAGCCCAAATTAGGGTTCATGAATCAAACATCAAACAAAAACCCAAAACAGAAGCAAACCCTAAGATAAAAAATGGAAAATGGCACCCAAAGAAACCCTAGGCCTATGATGAACCACTTCCCAAAGGGGAGCTCTCAACTCTCAACCAAACTCAAGATATGAATTTTCTAAGTTATTAGGGTTTTTTAGGGTTCTTAACAAAACAAATGCCAAACAATTTGAAAATGCAAGAACAATTCATGGCCTTTTTATCCTAGGAACTACATGCAAAACAAAAGACAATGCAAGAAGAATCAATGTCTCAACCTTCACCAATTGGCAGAAATGAATTTTTGAATCCATGATCAAAATAATGCATAAAAAATGATTTAATTCAATGAAAAATTCTTAAAATGCATCAAGATCAAAAAAGAAATTTGGTTTGAAGGTTGGACAATGTTTCTAAATGTCTTAGGACATTTCATGAATTTTTTTGTAATTTTTAAATACCTAAAAGTATTTTTAATTAATTAATTCCCATTAATCAATTAAAAATAATCTTTTAAATATTTAAAAATACTTTTTTAATGATGAAAAATAAAATAAAAATATTTTTGGGTCTTAAAAATTAATAAAACTTTAAAGAAAAAGTTTCATAATTTTTAAGAATTTTTTGCTATTTTAAAATAATTATGCAATTTAATTGAAAGAAAAATGAATAAAAATTAAATAAAATAAAAAGTAAACCAAATGAATGGCCAAGATGGAGCCTGAGTTCAAAAAGGTTGACCAGCGCGCAAATGAAGGGTGAGGATGCAATCTGGCCAGATTAAATTAATTACGAATTAATTAATATTAATCAAATGGATTAGGGCAAATGGGGTGATCCTGACCACTCACTGGCGCGCGGGAAACAAAGATCAAAGGCCCAAATTTAAAGTTCGTTAATTAATGATGGTTAACCCTAATTACACTCAGGCGACCGGAGATGAGCTCCGGTCGTCTTCTCCGGCCATACCAAAACCCTAGTTCTTTATCCAGGCCACCCCATGTCAAATCAACTGCCCAGAAACATTTCCCACACTTCCTACAACCCAAATCCATGATCAAACATCATTTTACCATCAAGAACAGCTCGAATCGAAGCAAAACAAAAAATGGGGCCAAACCTTCAGACACCCACCAAATGTTCATTTCCCCACCATTTTAAATTCTAAACACATCACAGTGATCCTCAGAGCATGCACTTTCGATTTGTAACAAAAGAAACAAGCTTTAAAAAGTTTGAAGTTTGAGACTACCTGAGGTGACAAATCCTGTTTCTGGGCTTCCAGGGCCGTTTCTTGATGCAAGCTAACTCTAATGACCCCCTGGTGTCAATGGCAGGTTTGAAATGAGCTCTAGCAAGCTATTTCATGAGTTACCAAACTGATATAGCAGAGAATGAACTTGGTGTGTAGGCTGTTTTAGGTCAGTGTAATGGGTGGTTTGGACTCCTTTGAGTGTTCCTGATTTGTTGGTGAAGGAAAATGGAGTGTTGGATGGCTGAAGAGTGGGATTCGAATAGAACTGGTTCTGAGGGTGAAGAATGGTGGAGCTCAGGTCAGGCTTGTTTCAGGCTTGAGCTTTGGTGGTTTCTTGTCTATGGAGTGTGTTGAGTTGGATGATGAAGAAAGTTTGAGTGTTTGCAGGCTGTATAGAGAAATTCGAAGGCTTTTGCAATGTGAAGGGATTTTGTGAATGTGTGGAAAATGGATGCTTCAGCCTTGCTTAGGGTTATGTCTTGCTTGCAAAGGGATAACATAAACAAATCTGATTGGCTGGATGATGTGACTTGTGCTTTTGTGATTGGTATGTCACCTTTTGCTCAAAGTCCACTTTATGTGTAAGGCAAGTATGGTGAGGTGCTAGGCAAGTACAAGGCATGGGCTATGCGCAGCAAAATGAGGGGAAAGAGTCAGCTTGGTCCAGCATTCAAGGCAGCAAGTTGGTAAAGCATGATCATGAGTTTTTGCAAGTTGTGACATTTTGGTTCACATGTGATTCTTTGTCTAACCAAGCATGAAACCATGGGCAATCTTAGTTCAAATCTGATTTTTAGGACTTGTATAATGTTGGCACATTGGTTAGAGGTGAACTTGAGGCTGCAAAAGTCATTGATCCATGATTTTGCAAAATTCTCACTTAGGGCATGCCTTGAAAATTAATGATTTTAGCCAACTTTGCATTGCCATAACTTTTGATCCAAGAAGAGTTTGATCATGTTCTTGTACTTTTTGAAAAGGGAAAGATGAGATCTACAACTTTCATGACCAAAGTTTTTCCATTTGAAGCCTTTTTGAATCATGAATCAAGGCTTGAAAAATGACCTAAAATGATGCATTCTTGAAAAGTCAACTATGCCCAAAAAGTCAACATTTGCAAAAACCCTAAATTCTTGATTTTTATGAACTTCAACCTTCTTCCATGATCAAATAAAGATCATATACACTCAAAATGATGAAGATCACCCATTGGTTGGGTCATTGGGGGCCTCAGATGCCCTGATTTTACACTGACTTGTCTGAAAAGTCAACTCTTGATCAGATGACTTCCCCATGGAATTTCTTCATGAAAATTGATATGTATACTCCCTATACCATATAGAGATCAATGAAAACAAGAATGACCAAAAAATTTGGTGTTATGGCCTCTGAAACCAAAACCCTAATTTTCAGTCAACTGTGCAGTCTAGCCTGGCTCTGCATCCACTCAAACCCTAGCTCTTGTGATTCCTCTGCAATTTTGACTTTGAGGAGATGGAATATGATATAAGAACACACATGGACCCCTTTGAGTTGATTGGTTGCCTTTGGGATGGCTCAAGATGCTTTGGGATTGCTCAGATCACAAACCCTAGGTGCAGATGACTTAGAAACTATCCAGTGAATCAGAAATGAGATGTGAGATTATATGATTGTGTTTATGCATATGAGATGACCATAAGCCATGGTGTGAATGGGTGAGGGCAAATTTGGGGTGTTTACACATGGTACACCAATAATAACCTACTCTCAGAATCTTCTTAGCCATTGTATGCCCACTAGAATGAGTACCAAAGATCCCATCATGCATGTCTTCCATAATCTCTACTACTTGTTTCTTATCCACACAGCGAAGCAAAGTTGAATCATGGTTGCGCTTGTACAGAATCCCATTGCTCAAGAAGAATTTAGCAGAAAACCTCCTTAGAAACTTCTTATCATTGATAGATGCCCCTTCAGGGAACTCCTGAGCTTCAAGATACCTCTTCACTTCATGGAACCAAGGCTTTTCTTTTACTCCTTCAGTACCCACTTCATTGCAGTATGCAGGTTTATCAAATCGATCAATAGTAATTCTCGGAGCTTCATCATCCCAACTGATTTCAAACATAGATGCCATGGTAGCTAATGCATCTGCCAATTGAATCTCTTCTTGTGGAATATGCCCAAAGGTAATATCTTCAAAGTATGGGATCAAAGACAATACATGCTCTTTGTAAGTGATAACACTAAATTTCACTGTATTTCTGACTCCGATTTCGCATGTATTCTTAGTTTTTATTGTTATTTTGTTATGTTATTACTTTGTTTTTCTTTATTTTCAGGTTTTCTATGTAATCGGGGCCTAAATCGAGAAAAGGAGCGAAAAAGGAGTGGAAACGAACGAAAATCAAGAAATTCAGCTTTTTACACTTACGGCATCCACCATGGCTGGCGCCATGGGGTCTGCCATGACGTGGCCACGTCTCAAGACCACTCCACAACTGCCAAGACCCACGATCCCCACTTTCTCCAGCACTTTGCACTCATGGCGGGCGCCATGGCCCTGTGGCGGGCGCCACAAGGAAAAAGTGCTTCCCTCCACTTTTTAGTGGAGGGGGGCATCTTGGTCCTTTCCCATTTAATATTTGCCAATAAATAGGACTTTAGAATTTCGTTTTCTTCATCCAAACTTAGAATCTCTTAGGCATATATCAGTTTTAAAGTAGTTATCATTCCACATCAGGGTGTTACTGCAATCGAGTGATCGAGTCTGTATAAGTCTGTGTGATCGAGTTTTGGAGCACTCTGGGAGGAAGTTAATCATGCCGCCATTTTAATTTCAGTTCGTATTTTATTTTTCCGCATTCGCTTTATTTTATTTACTTTCCGCATTGCTTTACTTTTATTTATTTTCCGCATTTCTATACTTTTATTTATTTCCTGCACTTGCTTTACTTTATTTATTTCTCGTACTCGCTTTAAATACCTTTATTTCCCGCACTCACACTACTTTTATTTACTTTCCGCACTCAAACTACTTTTCTTTACTTTCCGCACTCGCACTACTTTTATTTACTTTCCGCACTCGCACTAAATACTTTTATGAAAAATAATAAAAAGAGCTTTTACTTTACCATGTCTAACTAAATCCATAAAGGTTAGAATGTAAGGATCGTAATTGAACCTGTAATCCGTACAATTGTTCGTGGAAATACTTAAGGGCTATTTTATCTTTCAATTTAAGTTTAATTGCTTTTAACTATTTCAAAAACAGCCAAAAGCGTTTTGTCTAGTTCATTAGGAGTTTTTAGATTAAAAAGAAAAGGGATTTTAAAACGATTTTCGGACGCGTTAAGAAGTTTAGAGTCTGGTTCGTGAGAACCTCTTTTTGCTAAGAAATCCAGGTTAAAATACTTTTCAACTTAGTTAAGATACTATATTTCTTAAAAATAGATTTACTACTCTAACGCAGTACGCACCTTTTTATCCGAGACAATAGGAGGGGTTGATTAGAGAGTACAACTCGGTTCTGAATACGTGAAAGCGACAGTTCGTGTTAAATTAGTTCTTTTCAAAGTAGAAAACATTGCCCATAAGTAGTTCTATTAACAAGTACCGGACTATCAATTGATTATGTGAATTACATTCGAGCTTGTCTTTATTAACTGTTTAAAATTACCATTTTATTTACCATTGCGCACTCCTTAAAACTATTATATTCAGTTTCCTTAGATACACACCATAACAATAGGTACGATAGATTGACACTTGGTCTCTGTGGATTCGACAATCTTTTATATTACTCTGACGTGTTTGTACACTTGTGAAAAACACGCATCAAGTTTTTGGCGCCGTTGTCGGGGACCAATTTCGTCAAATTTCATACCCTGTAGTTATACATTTTAGACTAAGGATGTTACCCACTGGTCAATGCGAATGACTCGCAGTGCCGGAAGCTTAGTAGACCCTCTAGCTGAACCTGAACGTTACGCTCGTGCACGTTTGTTTTTCCATAGGAATAGGAGAGATATGGCCGAAGATCAAAACCGAAGACCTCTTAAGGACTTCGCCCAACCATCAAACGAGGAACCTAGTTCCAGTATAGTAAACCCCTCTATCCCAGCCAATAATTTTGAACTTAAACCATCCCTGCTGCAATTAGTGCAACAGAGACAATTCACAGGTCTTGCTACTGAGAACCCAAACTAACATTTAAAAAACTTTCTCCAGTTAGCAGACACCTTTAAAACTAATGGAGCTCCTCCCGAGGAAATACGCTTAAGATTATTTCCTTTCTCCCTCAGAGATAATGCTCTATCATGGTTAGATTCCCTTCCACCCAATTCCATAACAATTTGGGAAGACCTTAGAAAAGTTTTCCTTGCTAGATATTTTCCCCCAAGTAAGACCGCTCTTCTTCGAAACCTAATAACCAGATTTACCCAACACCAAGGAGAGTCATTGTTCGAAGCCTGGGAGAGATATAAAGAGCTATTAAGAGCATGCCCACATCATGTCTTAGAGAATTGGCTAATCATTCAAACCTTCTATAATGGACTTCATTATAACACTAAGATGACCATCGACGCTGCCGCTGGTGGCGCACTGATGAACAAACCTTGCCCTGAAGCTAGTGCCCTTATCGAAGATATGGCCCAAAACCATCAATCATGGGGAGTAGAACGAGCAACAGTGGAAAAGAAGGAAGCCCAAGGAGGAATACATGAGCTAATCTCTATAGACATGATGCAAGCTAAAATGGACGCATTGGCCCTTAGAGTCGAACATATATGTACAACTCCGAATACTGTAGCCGCAGTTTCGCCGAATTATGAGATATGTGGGACGCAAGGACACCAATCCGCCGAATGCAATCTGTTAAATGAGACCAATCCTGAGCAAGTGAACTACACCCAAGGGAACCCATTTTCAAACACATATAACCCTGGATGGAGGAAACCCCCAAACTTTTCCTATAAAAATAATAACCATATCCAAAATACCACACCTCCGAGACAACAAGGTTACCAAGCTCCGAGAATAAATCAACCTATGCAACCTGTACCACCAAGTCCGAGCCTTGAGAAAATTGTGGAAAATTTTATCACCGCTCAAACACAACAAAACAAAGAGTTCATGAACCAAAACATCCATGTTAACGAACTAATTACCCAGTTAAGAACCAAGGTTGACCAAATTATTACTCACACTAAGATGCTTGAAACCCAGATCTCTCAGGTAGCTTTAAACCAAGCCCCTCAGACTACACCTGGAGGACAGTTCCCTGGACAACCTTGTCGCTCCCAAAGATTTGCATCCAGGTACAAGCGCGAACGGTCGGCGAAAGGAACAATGAGAACACACAGCCGTGAACTCACTGGAGATGAATAGAGTCGCCAGCTAGGCATTTTTATCCCGGAGGAAAGGCAATGCTGCATAAGCCTAGAAAGAGATGGATAAGACGGTTGCGAACCAGAGAGACTGAGAAAGGGGGTTGGTTACAACCTGGGAAGGTATTAGCACCCAGATTGTCCGTCGTACTCGACGGGATCCACGCTTAAAAGATTTGTGTTTTAAAGGGGTAGTGTCAGTGCAATTTGTGTATAGAATAGCTGGAAAAGATGTACAGGTGTCAGTGCAAAAGAAGTGAAGTGTGATAAATGTATAGTGTCAGTGTGAGATCAGGAATGAAATGCTCAAGATCATGAGGCTAAAAGAATGAGGCTAGAAAGAGGGGGAATGTACAGAGACTTTTGTTCGATAACCGTTAAGTTATGCCTACGTATCCTCTCGTGCAATGAGGAAGTCAGAACACCGTAGTTCGACCCAAAGAGACTGAAAGATGAATTGACTTATGAACTGCTTACTTGCCTATGCTCAAGTGTATGACCTGTCTGGCTCAGGTGCAAACTGTCTTGCATTAGACGGAAGAAGCGAGTTCCCGTTTGTGAGTGAGTATGATGAGAAAAGAATCCCGAAGGAGACGATTATTGTTTGTTTTTGAGTTTTCAGTCTTTTATTGTTTTTTGGATTTTGTCATAAGTTAATGAGCTTAAGCCTAAACCAGTGGATTTAGTAAACTCATCACATCTTCCCTCTGATTAGGGGTAATGAGAATACCTTAAGTGTGAAGTCAGATTCTCACACTTAATCACCTTTGATGCAGGATTAAGGTCATTAACCTACTTGTGATTATTTAGATGTTTTGTGGTTTTTTGTTTAGTGTTGAGTAATGAGGTTAAGCCATAATCAGGGATTAAACAGACTCATTACACCATCCTAATAGAAGGATAATAGATGAGAATGTTTAAGCTGAGGAAAGCTCCTCAACTTAATCCATGATTAGGGATTAAACTCATGACAAAACAAAGCCTTTATTAAGTGGATTTTATTTAATGATATGATGATGAAATGATTTTTATTGTTTGTAAGACAACTTGAGGGGGACTTGTCCATTAACACTAGGGTTAGTCCTTCTTAACCACTTAAGGAAGAATTAGAACCCTAATGCAAGGCCCAAGTTACAAGTGTGATGTCTTGATAATTATTAAGTGAATTGATTAAGAGATTTAAACACCTTAAGGGTTCAAGACTTAGGATTAAAGTTATACACTCCATCCTAAGAGAAGGATGCAGGCATAAGCTTAATCACAAAGTCTTAAAGCCTTTAGGGTTTAGTCCCTGATTAGGAGGTGAGAAGAGAAGACTCAAAGAGAGACACAAAGGTAAAACTATGGGGGGACTAATCAAAACCCTAATTCATTGTCATGCTTGGATGATCCTAAGGTTTGTGAGGTTTTCAAGAACAATCTTCAGAAGAACCACCAGGAAGCAGATGAACACGATCAAGAGAAGCAAAGTGACTTGCTTCATTCAAGAAGTCAAGTCACTTGAAGAAAGAAAGTGGGAGGAACAAGAATGAGCAAGCTCAAACTCAAACACACATAAAAATGCAACAATGGATGCAAGAGAGATGAAAAGAAAAGTTATGAGAAGTGAAGGCAAATCCACCTCTCAAGTTTACTTACCACCTGAAATGTTAGAAAGAAATGCAATGCAATGCAAGATGAGATGAAATGGTATGATGCTAAGCAAAACCAGAAGCATGTTGATGATGATTATGATGTTATGAGGTGCTGCAAACATGAGGCAAGACATGGGGATGTTCATACAAGATCATGAATGCAAATGATGCAAGTTAAGGAGCATGAACAAACATGAAATGTTATGGAGCATACAAAGCAAATGACATGGCAAATATGTGATGCAATGATCAAACATGCTTCCTATATGTCTTAAGATGTCAAATGAATCACAAGAATGCACAAAATGCAAAGACAAGTCAAGTTATGCAAGAGAATGCAAGAAGGATGCAAAAGAAAGCCCAAATTAGGGTTCATGGACCAAACATCAAACAAAAACCCAAAACAGAAACAAAACCCTAAGATAAAAATGGAAAATGGCACTCAAAGAAACCCTAAACCTATGCTAAACCAAGGTTCAAAGGGGAGGTCCCAACTCTTAACCAAACTCAAGTTATGAATTTTCTAAGTTATTAGGGTTTTTTAGGGTTCTTAACAAAAGAAATGCCAAACAAATTGAAAATGCAAGATCAAATCATGGCCATTTAACCCTAGAAACTACATGCTAAATAGAAAAACAATGCAAGAAGAACCAATGTCTCAACCTTCTCCAATAGGCAGAAATGGATTTTTAAACTTATGATCAAATTAATGCACAAAATAGGATTTAATTCAATGAAAAATTCTTAAAATGCATCAAGATCAAAAAAGAAATTTGGTTTGAAGGTTGGACAATGTTTCTAAATGTCTTAGAACATTTCATGAATTTTTTTTGTAATTTTTAAATACCTAAAAGTATTTTTAATTAATTAATTCCCATTAATCAATTAAAAATAATCTTTTAAATATTTAAAAATTCTTTTTTAATGATAAAAAATAAAATAAAAATGTTTTTGGGTCTTAAAAATTAATAAAACTTTTAGGAAAAAGTTTCATAATTTTTAAGAATTTTTAACTATTTTAAAATAATTATGCAAGTTTAATGAAATAAAAAGAATTAAAAATCAAATAAAATAAAAGTAAACAGAAAGGATGGCTGAGATTGATTCTGAGTTTGAAAGTGTTGACTGGCGCGTGAATGAAGGGTGTGGATTGCACCTGACTTGATTAATTTAATTACGAATTAATTAAAGCTAATGAGAGAGATTAGGGCAAATGAAATGATCTGGGCCATCCAAAAGAGAGGGAAGTCAACAGGTCAACGCACATCCATGGCTCAAATTCAAACTAGAGTTAATGACCTGAGATTAGGGTTTAATGACTCAGGTGGCCGGAGAAGACTTCCGGTCGTCTTCTCCGGCCAGCACCTCACCGGGAAACTCACCAACTCCCTCAAAACGTAACAAAAACAAAATCTATGAATTGGGAAATGATCTCCAACCTCTCACGAATCAAACCCCTCTCTCAAAACAAATTTATTCTTCCTAAACCAACTGAATCGAAGAGAACAAGTTCTAGGGCACGCAAGCTTCAGAGACAAATTAAATACTCAAAACAAAGCCATTTCAAAAACTAAGAACATCAGGATGATCAGTGAATCACATAGAACAAGTTTGTAACAAGAAAAATGATTTCTGGAAAAATAATTTTCGAGCTACCTGAGATTTGGAGCTTTCAACTTGAGGACTTTCTGGCCACTTCTTTCAGTGCAAACCACTCCACTTGATCCACAGAAGATGCTTGAATGCTCAAAAGGAGTTTAAGTTGGCTGGATAATGAGATTCGAAAGCTTCTGCTCAAGCTTGGTCAGAAATGGCAATGGTGAAATAGAGAGCTTCAGGTCATGATGAATGGTTGTTTGTGATCCTGAGGATGAATGGAGAAGGTCTGGAGTGTTTGTTTGTGTGTTTGTGAGCTGTGGTGAGAGTTTCGAATGAAACTGCAAAATGGAGTGAGAAATGGCAGTGAGATGTTCAGGCTGTTTCAAGCTTGGGTTCTTGGTGCTGGGTGGTCTGTGGAGCAAGGTGAGTTGAATGATGAAGTTGGCTTGAGTGTTTGGTGACTGTGTAGGCAGATTCGAAGGAAGTTGCAACTTGGTAGGTTTTTGTGAATGTGTTGAATGTGGATGTTTCAGGCTGGCTTAGTACATGAAATGGCTTGCAAATTGTCCACATAACTCTCTCTCATTGGTCAGTTGATTGGACATGTGCTTTATTGATTGGTAAGTTGCCTTTTGCAAAAAGTCAAGAATTGTGTAAGAGAGGTATGGTGAAGTGCTAGCTTGGTACAAAGCCTAGGGGCTGCGCAGCATGGTGTGAATGAAGCTAGCTTGGTTCAGCAGCCAATGCCTCAAGTTGGTGAGATGTGATCATGAGTTTTGCAACTTGTGGCCTTTTTTGAAATCTCATGAAAAATGCCTTGTTACATGAACTAAACACATGTGATCTTTGGTTCAAATCTGATTTTTAGGCCTTAGAGAATGTTTATGTGCTGGTTTGAAATGAATTAGAAGTTGCAATTTGACTTAGCACATGATTTTGCAATTTTCACACTTGGTGCATATCTTGAAAATAAGTGATTTTTGCCAACTTTGCATTGCCATAACTTTTGATCCAAGAAGAGTTTGATCATGTTCTTGTACTTTTTGAAAAGGGAAAGATGAGATCTACAACTTTCATGACCAAAGTTTTTCCATTTGAAGCATTTTTGGATCAATAATCAAGGCTTGAAAAATGACCTAAAATGATGCATTCTTGAAAAGTCAACTATGCCCAAAAAGTCAACATTTGCTAAAACCCTAAATTCTTGATTTCTATGAACTTCAACCTTCTTCCATGATCAAATAAAGATCATATACACTCAAAGTGATGAAGATCACCCATTGGTTGGGTCATTGGGGGCCTCAGATGCCCTGATTTTACACTGACTTGTCTGAAAAGTCAACTCTTGATCAGATGACTTCCCCATGGAATTTCTTCATGAAAATTGATATGCATACTCCCTATACCATATAGAGATCAATGGAAACAAGAATGACCAAAAAATTTGGAGTTATGGCCTCTGAAACCAAAACCCTAATTTCCAATCCACTGTGCAGTTCAACCTGGCTCTGCATCCACTCAAAACCCTAGTTCTTGTGATTCCCTTGCATTTTGACTTTGAGGAGATGTAGTATGATATAAGAACACACCTGGACCCCTTTGAGTTGATTTGTGGCCTTTGAAATGGCTCAAGAAGCCTTGAGGTTGCTCAGATCACAAACCCTAGGTGCAGATGCCTTAGAAACTATCCAGTGAATCAAAATGTACTATGAGATGATATGATGGTGTTTATGCATATGAGATGATCACAAGCCATGGTGTGAATGGGTGAGGGAAAATTTGGGGTGTTTACAGCTGCCCCTATTCAAACATGAGTTAGCTGTGCAGGATGTAAGCAACGGCTTAACAGGCAAACAAGATAACTTGTGGTTGAATATCAAAGACAGTCCAAAATTTGCACTCACAAAAATGAAGAAGAAAAGGGATATAGATTGTACAAGAAAAAATAAAGTGTATTGTAAAGTGTGGGCGACGGAGGACGACCGTCGAGCAGAGGACGACTGCTGGGTAAATAGCAATGACGGGGACGGCCGACATGCTGGGAAAGTGTAGGAAATAAAACAATGACGGGGACGGCCGACATGCTGGGGATAAAAAGTAAAGCCAAGACGGGGACGGCCGACTAGCTGGGGAAAGTGATAATATGATGGGGACGGCCATCAAGATAAAGTTGTAAAATTCTCTGGGGATTAATGAAACATGAAGGGGACGGCCATCAAGTTCATAAAGCAAAGTAACCAACGATGGGGACGGCCATCGGGCTAAAAAAGGAAAAGGGACCACGACGGGGACGGCCATCGGGTTAAAGAATAAATGAAAAGAACAGATGATGGGGTACGGCCATCAAAGGTGAAGGACGATCACCTAGCAGGGGACGGCTGCTCTGTTGGGAATAAAAGAAACATGATGGGGACGGCCATCAAAGGTGGAGGACGACCACCTGGCAGGGTACGGCTGCCGAAAAAATATCAACGATGGGGACGGCCATCGGATAGAAAAGGTCAACGATGGGGAAGGCCATCGGACGAGCATGATGGAGGACGACCATCAAGAGGTGGAGGACGACCACCTAGCAGGGGACGGCTGCTCTCAAGGTTCATCATGACATAGGACGAATGTCAGATAACCAAAAATCAACAATGGGGACGGCCATTGGATAAAATGATGAAGGACGATCATCAAGAGGTGGAGGACGACCACCTAGCAGGGGACGGCTGCTAAATATCAACGATGGGGACGGCCATCGGATGAGCATGATGGAGGACGACCATCAAGAGGTAGAGGACGACCACCTAGCAGGGTACGGCTGCTCTCAGGGTTATCATGACACAGGACGAGTGTCAGACAAAAGAAGATGCTTTGTTGGTGATCTACTGGGGGTATAGCGAACACGGACGAGCGTTCACAACCAAGACAGGAAAGTATAAGTGTTTGGTATTATGTATAGATTAAAGATGCGGACGAGCATCCTTAAGATTATGATACGGACGAGTATCATGTAGAAACAAGTACTGACACATGTTTTGAGATGATGATACGGACGAGTATCAACTGGTTAACAAGGAACACGGACGAGTGTTGCATCTGAAAGGACTCTTCTGGGGAATAGTAGACACAGACGAGTATCTATATCCAAGAAGACATAAGTGTTTGACACGGTGTATGGATTAAAGATGCGGACGAGCATCCCTAAGACTATGATACGGACGAGTATCATGTAGAAGCAAACACTAGACGCAATGTTCTGAGATGATGATACGGACGAGTACCAACTGGTTAACAAAGAACAAGGACTACTGTCGAATCTGTGGGGATATGAGTGATGATGTATACAAGATACGGACGAGTATCTGTATAAGTGTACCATGAGTAGTGAGTATATATAATGTATAGATGAGTGTTTATCTGCTGGGGAGAGTAACACGGACGAGTGTTAAAGAGAAAAGTAAAATATTAACAAGTGTATGGGTGATAAAGGTGTAAGCGACTGCGCTGGGGATATGACACGGACGGGTGTCAAGAAAATGTATATATAAGTATATGTGTGGGTGCGAAGAGGATGTCTTTGGCTTTCTGCTGGTAATTTGACACGGACGGGTGTCCTGAAGTATCTGTAATACGGGTGATTTGCTTGTAAAGAGTGTTCAAGCGACTTTACTGGGGAGCGTTGATACGGACGGGTATCAAAAGAAAATATGCTGGTATTTGTGAATACGAGGCAACTGTTTTTGCTGGGATTCTGGTGGGGATGTTTGTACAGTGATGATGAACAGTTTATTATTCACAAGTGTTACTTCAGAACATGGCTTATGATTATGCTATGCATTTGATTTTTTTGCTGTAATGCTCCGTATCAGACGGAATGCTACGCTCTGGGGGGTGAATATGATGCGGATGCCATGATTATGCAAAGGGGGCACAGATCCGGGATTCGGATCCCATTGCTGCGAAGATCTCTGGATGATCTGCTTGAAGTGAACATCCCAGCTGGGGATGAGATCATCGGTAGATCTAATGATGTATCTGTTCGGGGATATAGGTCACTGATTGACATATCCTTACAATACGGGACCCAGCTGGGGTTTGTAGAAGCTTTCTGTACTCTGTTGTGACTTCTTCGCGCGTTGCTCTTCTGAATAGAGGCTGGGGCTCTGTGGGGAGATGGTTCCCTGACTTCTGCATTCTGCTGAGGAAGAATGGTTGGTGCTTCAACTGGGAAATGCTGTTGGTAAATCAGCTGGGGAGAGCAATGGGAAGCAACTCAGCTGGGGATAGCAATGAGAGGCAACTCGGCTGGGGAGAAAACATCCTGAGTGTTAAGCCTGTTTGTTGATTTGGCAACTTTGCTGGGGAAATGGGCACTCTCCATTGCCACGTGGAAGATAGACCGAGTTGATAACGATTCTCCAACTTGCTGAGACGTAACCTGCATGCCCCAGGTTGCGTTCTGGATACCTGCAATCCTGCAAAGGTAAGGAAACGTACAAAAGGTCCCGAGGTATCCCTTACTGGATTCCGTCATAGGAGTTAAGTACTTTCGAGAATAATCACATTCCCTGCAAGCATGTGTTTTTATTTTTTAGAGAAAGGCATCTGTACTTATGCAATTGTATTTTAGAGATATCAGACAACTCTTTGCAAAACATAAATGTAAAAACGAAACATGACCGAAAATCTGATTTTATTAATTCCTGTGCCCTGAATTGGCGAGATACAGTCAAGGAAACATATCTCCTGAAATGAAGAGACTGTTACAAATTGAGAAACAAAATGCTGGCGATGTTGACGAGGTTTTCAAGGAGCTTCCTCCTTCTGCTATGACTCGTATGACAATGACGTTCTTCTCGTCTTGCTTTCTGAAGAAAGTTGATTCTGATTGAAGCTTGATCCTTTGGAGCTTACCAAGTTGTAGATGATACAGACGAATTCAGAATGCAGTTGTTCGCTTATTCCCTTATTTTGCATGGATCGCCCTTTCGGGTTTTCAATCCATCGGGATACCCATTTTTGCCTGAGTTGTCCAATGCGGCTTTTCAACTCAGCGGGTGTACGTTTTTTCATTTATTTCCCTTATTTTTGCCCGAGTCTTTTATTCTGTTTTTGACTCGCCGGGATGCCCTATTTTTGCCTGGACTTACATTCTGTTTTTATGTCCAGCGGGTCACTTTATGCGAAGTATTTTTTAACTGCATCTGAATTCACAGGGGACGGGAAATCTTCACCATCCATGGTGCTGAGCATCAGCGCTCCACCAGAGAAAACTTTCTTTACAACGAATGGTCCTTCATAATTTGGAGTCCATTTGCCCCTGTGGTCTGTATGAGGAGGGAGGATTCTTTTCAGCACAAGATCCCCTACTTGGTACTCCCGATGCCTGACTTTCTGATCAAAGGCTTTCTTCATTCTTTTCTGATACAACTGCCCGTGGCAGATTGCAACCAATCTTTCCTCTTCGATCAGACTCAGTTGTTCGTATCGGGTCCGAACCCATTCTGCTTCACTCAGTTTGACATCCATTAATACCCGTAACGAGGGTAGTTCAACTTCAACAGGTAGGACTGCTTCCATACCATATACAAGCTGATACGGTGTTGCCCCAGTGGATGTCCTGATTGACGTGCGGTACCCGTGCAAGGCAAACGGCAGCATTTCATGCCAGTCTTTGTATGTGACTACCATCTTCTGCACAATCTTCTTGATATTCTTATTTGCTGCCTCAACAGCGCCGTTCATCTTTGGCCTGTAAGGAGAGGAATTGTGATGTTGGATTTTGAAGTCCCGGCACAGCTCAGCCATCATTTTGTTGTTTAGGTTGGAACCATTATCAGTAATGATTCGTTCGGGCACTCCATACCGACAGATGATATCTCTCTTTAGAAATCGGGCTACCACTTGTCTTGTAACATTTGCATATGAGGCTGCTTCAACCCACTTGGTGAAATAGTCGATGGCGACCAGGATGAATCTGTGGCCATTCGAAGCAGTTGGCTCAATCTTGCCAATCATATCAATGCCCCACATAGCAAAGGGCCATGGTGAAGACATGATGTTCAAAGGATTGGGAGGCACATGCACCTTATCTGCGTAGATCTGGCATTTGTGGCATTTTCTGGCGTAAGCACAACAGTCTGCATCCATTGTGATCCAATAATAGCCTGATCTTAACAATTTCTTAGCCATGGCATGCCCTCCGGCATGGGTACCAAAAGATCCTTCGTGCACTTCATGTATCAACAAATCTGCTTCTGTCTTGTCAACACATCTGAGGAGTACCGTATCAAAGTTCCGCTTATATAAAGACCCATCAGTGTTCAGAAAGAAACTTCCAGCAAGCCTTCTCAAGGTCTTCTTATCATTGGAAGATGCCCCAGGTGGGTATGTTTGATCCTCCAAGAAGCACTTAATGTCATGGAACCAAGGCTTATCATCTTTGACAACATCCGCTGCAAATACATATGCTGGTCTATCAAGTCTAGACACTGAAATCTGAGGTACAAAGTTAGCCGTTTGAACTTTGATCATGGATGAAATGGTAGCAAGAGCATCTGCAAACTGATTCTCGTCTCGAGGGATATACTCAAGCTTGACTGTTGTGAAGAAAGTCAATAACCTCCTTGTATAATCCCTGTAAGGTATCAGATGATCCTGGTGGGTGTACCATTTCCCGTTGGTTTGATTGACTACCAAAGCTGAATCTCCGAATACGGTCAATGTCTTGATCCTGAGGTCAATGGCTTCCTCAAGACCCATAATGCAAGCTTCGTATTCAGCTTCGTTGTTAGTGCAGTTGAAAGTGAGTTTTGCCGAGAAAGGCATGTGAACTCCTTTTGGTGTTATGAGTACTGCACCAATACCGCGACCATTCATGTTAACAGCCCCATCAAACATCATAGTCCATTCTTCCTCCGGGTCAGGCCCTTCAGTGTGAATAGGCTCTTCGTGATCTTTTGCTTTAATGAACATGATGTCTTCATCAGGGAAGTCAAACCTCATAGGTTGGTAGTCATCAATGGGTTGCTCAGCAAGGTATTCAGATAGTACACTGCCCTTGATGGCTTTCTGAGAGGTGTACTGTATGTCGTATTCTGTGAGAATCATCTGCCATCTTGCAACCCGTCCGGTAAGAGCTGGCTTCTCGAAAATGTACTTAACTGGATCCATCTTTGAGATTAATAAGGTAGTGTGGGTCAACATATACTGTCTCAGTCGGCGAGCAGCCCACGCTAAAGCACAGCAAGTTTTCTCGAGCAGTGAATAACGCTGTTCACAGTCGGTAAACTTTTTGCTTAGGTAGTATATTGCATACTCTTTTCGACCAGCCTCGTCATGTTGGCCCAGCACACACCCCATTGACTCTTCTAACACTGTCAAGTACATAATCAGAGGTCTTCCTTCTACTGGAGGCATGAGGATTGGAGGTTCTTGTAATTACTCTTTGATCTTGTCAAAAGCCTTCTGGCAGTCTTCGTTCCACCTGACCGTCTGTTCTTTTCTTAACAGCTTGAACAAGGGTTCACAGGTTGCTGTAAGATGAGATATGAACCTTGAAATGTAGTTCAATCGACCTAAGAACCCTCGAACTTCTTTCTCAGTTTTCGGTGCAGGCATTTCTTGTATAGCCTTGACTTTATCAGGGTCAACCTCAATCCCTTTCTCGCTTACAATAAAGCCCAGCAATTTACCGGATCGCACCCCGAATGTGCATTTGTTGGGGTTCAGCTTTAGTTGGTACTTCCTCAGACGCTTGAACAACTTCAGCAGATTCACCAGGTGATCTTCCTCTGTAAGGGACTTGGCGATCATATCATCCACGTAACATTCTATTTCCTTATGGATCATATCATGGAATAATGTCACCATAGCCCGTTGATATGTTGCACCAGCATTCTTCAGTCCGAATGGCATCACTTTGTAACAGAACGTGCCCCAAGGTGTGATGAATGTTGTCTTCTCCATGTCTTCAGGTGACATCTTGATCTGATTATATCCTGAAAATCCATCCATGAAGGAGTATACCGAGAACTGAGCCGTATTATCCACCAATACGTCAATGTGAGGTAATGGGAAGTCGTCTTTCGGGCTGGCTCTGTTCAGATCCCGGTAATCAACACACATTCTAACTTTTCCGTCCTTCTTAGGCACAGGTACTATGTTAGCAACCCATGGCGGATAACTAGTCACAGCAAGGAACCCGGCGTCCCACTGCTTTTGTACCTCTTCTTTGATTTTCATAGCCATGTCTGGGCGAGTTCGGCGCAGCTTCTGTTTCACTGGTGGGCATTCTTCCCTCAAAGGCAGCTTGTGCACGACTATATCGGTGTCCAACCCTGGCATGTCTTGATACGACCAAGCAAACACATCAACATACTCCTGAAGCAGATCTATCAGTTGTCTCTTCACCGAGTCTTGCAGGCAGGCCCCGATTTTAACTTCTTTCACGTCTTCGTCTGTACCAAGATTAATCACTTCAACCTCCTCCTGGTGAGGGGTAATGACCTTTTCCTCTTGTCTCAACAACCTGGCTAGCTCTTCAGGAAGCTCATATTCTTCATCAACCCCTTCATCAGCTTGATTGATTGGATTGTCAATGTCATACGAAGTCATAGCCGTGCTGTTGTCGGTGCTGTCTGGAAGGCACTCTCTGCAAGGGTTAAGTTGGTTCATTTTAGTGATTGATTTTAATCTTGCTTTAGAAAAAAGTGAAATGAAGTTATCATTTTGAAAACACCACCATTTATTTTTGTACAAAAAGAAAAATGGAAAAACAGTGAACAGAAAAGAAAAAGACTCGTTTGCAAAAAGATGTCTGATATTTCATTAATTTAATCTTGTTTGCACAAAAGTACAGATGGCCCTGATTACAAAATGAGTCTTGTCATCTTGGGCAAGATGCAAGACTTTGATGCATGCTATAAAAATACAGGAAATAATAATTACTCTGCATGAGTAACTCTTATAATTTCCTGGGAAGACCAGTTCGAGACACTGCTCCCCGGGATTTTTGGACGAATCCAATTCTCCAGATTGCGCTCCTCTTCCAGCTCGTCTTCCAGACAGTTGATAGCATCGGGGGTAAGCATCCCCCCACTGACAAAACCAGGCTCTGCAGCAGCCTTTGCTTGATGTTGAGTTGGTCTGTAACCCAACCCAAATTTGTCCTTCTTCTCCTCCACAGCTAAGACCTTGCCCCAGCCTAGGGTAGTTCCTTCTTCAACAACCTTCCGGGCTTGTTGATAAGATGACATTGGAGTACCAGATACAGCAGATGCTTCATTCACATTCAAAGCTTCAAACCCCTGGCTCATTGTTTCATGGATCTCTCCATCCATTTCAATGTACTTATAGGTTGCCAGGTGGCTGACAAAAATGTCCTCCTCTCCACAGATTGTGACAACTTGGCCTTCCCACTCAAATTTTAACTTTTGGTGAAGGGTAGACGTTATTGCGCCGGCGGCGTGAATCCAGGGTCTACCCAACAAACAGCTGTAGGCGGGCTGAATGTCCATCACATAAAAGATAGTTTTAAAGGTCTGCGGGCCAATTGTCACGGGCAGCTCAATCTCTCCCAGAACCGATCTCTTCGAACCATCAAAGGCTCTCACCACCAGGTTGCTGGGTCTCAATGCCAATCCATCATATTCTAACTTCACCAGAGCCTTCTTTGGTAAGACATTCAGGGAAGATCCTGTGTCCACCAGCACATGAGAAAGGACAGCTCCTTTGCATTCCATGGTTATGTGCAAGGCTTTGTTGTGATTGCGGCCATCCGCTGTCAAGTCAGAATTGGTGAACCCTAGCCCATTGCTAGCAGTAACATTTCCAACCACGGTTTCCAACTGGTTGACGGTAATCTCTTCAGGCACGTAAGCTGCGTGCAAGACCTTGAGTAGTGCATTCCGATGGGCTTCGGAGCACATAAGCAGTGAGAGGATAGAGATTTTGGATGGCGTCTGGTGAAGCTGATCCACAACTTTATAATCACTCTTTTTGATGATCCGCATAAACTCATCAACTTCTTGATCGAACGGTGTCTTCAAGGCTTCTTTAACAGTTTGATCTTCCTGCACCGGGCTTTTTCCTTTTGCCTTGGCAGCAGCTTCTGCTTCGGCAGTAGGTCTTTGAACTTGTGAAGCAAAGAGATGTCCGCTTCGAGTGAAGCCTCCGCCTCCCCCCACATTATCTACTTGTGGTGCAGGTGTTGATGTTTCAAGAGTGATTCTTTTCCCTTCACAGTACACGTCAGAGCCATAGTGCCAAGGGATGGCCCTATTGCTTTCATATGGTACTGGTCCAGGCACCGTGACAGTGACTGGACTGATTGCTGCTGCTGAAGGGACTGTTATTGTTTGTGGATCATAAAAGATTGTAACTGGTGCTCTGGCGGGAGCAGCACCCTCTGAATGATAGGCGAAATTATTTTCAGGATCGTAGAATATGGTAACAGTGGAGACATCTTCATGATTGATTGCTGGTGTTGTAGGAGGTAATGTTGAAAGGACTGTTGTTGTTGTTGATGGAGATTCGAAATGGAATGAAGCTGAAGTCGTAGCAGGAGAAACTGTTGAAAACTGATCATTTGGAAGGACAGGTGAAGTACTTGTTGATGTTGCTGATGAATTGTCGGGAACAATAGTTGCTGCATTTGTAGGAGGTTCTGGAACCGTTGCTGATGAAGTTGTCGGATTTGTCGGAAATGATGTAGTGATCTGTAGTAGGCCACTCTGAATAAGGCTGTCAATGCCATTCCTGAGGTCCTCACACCCATTCCATGAAATATTGCAATATGGACACCCTAGTTCACACCCCGGGAATATTTGGTTTTCACGGAGTTGAGCTTTGATTTCCACCAATGGTGTCCTGATCTGATCCACACTAGTTATCAAATAAGACGGTTGGTCTTCTTCAATAGCATTAATTCGGGGACCACCATGGTTTGGCATTGGGTTTTTATTGACATTGGGCGGAGGTGCAAAATTCAGAGCCTTGGAGTCTACCAAATCTTGTACCTTCATATGCAGAGCCCTGCATTTTTCTGTACTGTGACCAGGTGCGTTTGAGTGGAAAGCACACCTAGCGTTGGAGTCATAGTTTCTTGGTAGACTGTTGGGATCCGGAGGTGCCAACGTTCTTAGCTCAACTAGGTTGAGTTTCAGAAGTTGTGGCAACAAGGCAGCATACGGCATTGGGATCGGGTCGATCACTCGGTTAGCTTGGGATGGCCTCTGTTGGAATGGCCTCTGTTGATTGTTGTTGTTGGTGTTGTTGTTGTTGTAGCTTCTTGGAGGATATTGATTCTGCTGATACTGAGGCTGTTGTTGGAAGTTTTGTTGCGGAGGTTGATAGACTGGCTGAGGATGTGCTGGAGCAGGGATAGTGACTGCTGCTATTGACCTTTGAACATACTGGGGCCTACCCCTGTTGGTGTGAATGGCATTGGTCTCGCCAGTTCTTCTTGGGCCTGCAAAAGGCTTTCTTGTACTGCTGGACGAGCTGGCACCATTGTCAGAGATCTTACCCATTTTTAACAGGCTTTCAATTCTCTCCCCAGCTATGACAACATCTGCGAAGCTAGTGGAAGAGAAAGCAGCCAACCTGTCAATATACGTTCCCTGGAGAGTGTTCATAAACATGTCTGCCATTTCTCTCTCAGACATAGGTGGCTGGACAGCAGCAGCAAGCTGTCTCCATCTTTGAGCATATTCTCTGAAGCTCTCCCTAGATGACTGTGACATTCCCATTAGGAGGGTCCTGTTGGGTGCCATATCTAGATTATACTGATACTGTCTGATGAAGGCCTCTGCCAGGTCCTTCCAGCATCTTATAGTTGCTCTTGTCAGATGGGAATACCATTCCCTAGAAGCTCCAGTCAAGCTATCTTCGAAGTAGAACATCCAAAGTTTCTCATCCATTGTATAGGCCTTCAGCCTTCCCAGAAATGATTGTAGATGAGTCCGGGGGCATGAAGTCCCATTATACTTTTCGAAACAAGGAGGTTTGAACTTATGGGGGATCCTGACCCCGTCTACCAATCCCATGTCCATGACGTCGAACCCCAAAGAGTTTTGAGACTCCAGTGATCTCAACTTCTCAGCTATTTCTTCCAATCATCTATCATATGTTTCCTCTCCAGCACCCATTACTGTAAATTGGTCCTCCTGAGGATCTTCTTGAAGTACTCTCCCTGCTGTGGCAGTCCCTTGTATATTGACTGGGATGTTGGCTTCTGGATGGAGATGGGGTCCAAAAACCGGGGGATTGACATGAGGTTGGACCCTCTCGTTGTTACTTGTGCCAGCAGTCCCCACATGGGGCTCCTCTTGATTCCTTCCTTCTACCAAAGCTCTGAGCCTCTCCTGGCTTTGAGCTAAGTTGTTCATCACGTCCATGAATTGTGTTATCTGGGTTCTCATCTCCAGCCTTTCGTTGGCCATCTGGTTTCTGACCTCCGTAAGGTCCTGCTGCATCTGATCCATCTGAATTCCCGGAAGGTTGTTTCTAGTTGGGTACCTGTGTGGCCTGTTGAGGGGAAATACCCGGCGGCGAGCAATAATTCCTGAGATTCACAACAGAGGTTAGTAACAACAAAACAAAAACCTACAAAACAAACAAAAGGGTTAGTATGCAATGCAGTTATGCTTATTTGTTCTCAAGGTATCCGGTTTGGCCTTCGGTTTTGACCCTTCCAGACCCTTGAAGATGATGCTGTTGAAGTTGCTTTCGAAGTAAACCCAAATAGAAACTAACACAAATACATTACAGAAGGTGGAATAATACATCTTGTTCATTTTACAACACCAGCCCTCCAAGGGGTTAAAATACAGTACAAAAATAAAAGTACATGGAAAGAAAGCAACAACAAACAAATGGTCAAACACCAAGACCAAACTCATCCTCACGAACTTCCTTAAGAAGTGCTTCGGTCACAGGATCAGCCGGACGCTCCGTGAGACCTCTGATGAGAAGGTTTCTTGTTGCAACAGCTGCAGTCAACTTCTTGTTCTGACTTTGGTCCTTAGACCTCTTCACTCCAGCTCTGATTTCTAACTCTGATATTTCCTTCTGGGCTGCTGCCAGGGCTTTTTCCATCTGCTCCATCTTGTCCTGAACTCTCTTGTCTTCTAGAGTACGGGCCTCGGTGATCCTGACCCACCGGGCTTGACTCTCCTTCAAGTACAAGTCTGTCCTTGCTCTCTGGAACTGGGCTTCTTTACAAGCATTCTTCAGAATCTGCTCACCAGCTTTAGACTTGTTGATATAATCTCCAGACTTCTCAATCCTAGTCAAGTGTTCCACCCTCAACTTCTCCAATCTCTCAACCTCCCTCACACCTTCACTCCTCTCCCGGAGGGTCTTCTGCAAAGCCTGGGTTAACTTCTCATTTCTTTCCTTCAAGTTTTCAAACTCCTCCAGACTGATAGTGGCAGGGGGTGGTGCTGAAGATGACTCAGGCATGTCTTCTATGGTAAAGGGCATTCCGGAGAATTGGGCCCTGGCATGGGACCACTCGTAATATTGGATTGATGCCACATTATTGCACTTACCCAGAATGGTGATTCCCTTAGTTTGAACATGATCCCAGGCCCAGGCAGCCTGCCTAACAGTTGCCAGACTAATCTTGTTCTCACAGTAGAGGGTCTCCACCAAGTCCTGCTCCCTGGGAGTATGGACCAGTGCATAGCCTAATTGCCTCCTGAACAGCAGAGGGTTGTAATTGATACTTCCCTTGACCCCTATTAAAGGCACATTGGGAAAGTGCCCACAGCTTGTAATGATATCTCTGCCCTTGGTGCTTTGAGTACACCATCTGATGTCTGCTGAAGTGAGAGTAGTGAGCCTCTTAGCCCAGTTGCTTTGCTGATGAGGATTTAGGAAGGCATCTGTCCTGGGTAAATGCTTAAGAAGCCAAGCATGGAATAATGGAGCACAACACCTCACTAGCCTTCCCCTCTGCTTCTCATTCTTCTGGTGCACTGAGTAATAGAGATCACCCAACAAGGTTGGCACTGGGTTCTTCAGGATGAACAAATGGATGGCATTCTTGCTAATGAATCGAGGCTCATCTGCAAACAACACAATTCCATATACACTTAAGGCCAACAAAGCACAAACAGCTTTCCATTCTCCTAGAGAAGCTTTCATACTAGCTTGAGAAATTAGGAAGTCCAGATGAAATCCAGGGATCCCAGCTTTAGAGGTCATATGTTGCTCAATCAAAACAGGTTCCAGGTGCAAAGCCTTGGCCACTTCTCCATTGCTGGGAAAGACCATTTCAGGGTTGAAAGGGATTTCTCTCTTGATAGGCAAACCAATCAAAGATGAGTATTCTTCTAATAGAGGCCCCAACTGAAAGTCTTGAAAGGTGAAACATCTCAATGGGGGGTCATAAAACTGAATGCAGGTGTGGATGAGGCTCCTCTGTGAAGGGTCCAGCTCCATAACCATGTCCAGTATATCCCCATAACTCTCCTTGAACAAGGGTATGTGATCTGGAGTGATCAGGGTTTGGATCCTCCTGATGTCTGATAAGTCTGGTTGGAAGAAATGATAGGTGATGTTGCTTTTCTTTGGAGCCATGATGCTGAAGACTGAGTAGGGTGCTGATGAAGATGTTGAAGAAGAGGGCCACTGATTGGCTGGTGCTGGTGATAGCTGAAGCAGGTACTGGTGGATATAGGTCAATACTGCAGATGGGGTCAAAACCAAAACCAGATGAAGGTGGATACCCTGAAACACAAATAAGCAAATGTTAATATGATGCAATGGTTATGTATGCAAATGATATGCAAAGGGTTTGTGCCTGAGCTGGATCTGATTAACTGCCTTGGTATAAATCCATGTGTGTTCAAGAATTCCAGATGGAGGTCTAAAAATCCAGTAACCAAGGTGGGGGACTCAAATAAAGAGCCACAAGTCCAAGGTTTTAGAATCACAAGAACTATCCAACATGGAGTATTCTTAACAAAGTCAAAGTAACAGGATATTCTGAGGTCAAGGTACCTGCAAACCTGTAAACAGCCCAACCCCCTCACAGGTGATGATCTAGAACAAGGATCCTCAGACTTGGATCAGTTATGAGAAGTGTAAACACTTCTAACCCGGAGGTACAGTGTTTACAATAACCATAACAGTTCCTCCTCTAATTCACCTCAGTTTCTGAAGGTCAATACTAAAAGGTCATCCAGACTTAGCAGGCTTCCTAGATAGCCCTAGCATTGCAGGAAATCTGCAACACAGAGTTCTCAAGAAGAAACCCATATCTGAACCGTGTTTCATATTCCCGCACCAGACCGAAATGGAATGGGAAAGAATATGATTCACTCTAGCCTAGGTGTCACTCAGATCCCAGGTATAGGATCTTAACTCTCAATGAAACACCCACCCACCAAGGCAAACAACAGATCCAGCCAGCAACAGTGACAGTATGATATATATAGATGCAATAAAGAAAGCAGTAAAGTAACTGTACATAAAGCAATAAACAAAAGTAAATACAAGCACAAACAAGCACATAACACCCCAGTAAACACAAATCAAACAAGCGCTAGGAGGAACCCACAAAAAGAACCAGAAACCCTGGTTGCAGTATAAGGATCCCCAGCAGAGTCGCCAAGCTGTCGCTCCCAAAGATTTGCATCCAGGTACAAGCGCGAACGGTCGGCGAAAGGAACAATGAGAACACACAGCCGTGAACTCACTGGAGATGAATAGAGTCGCCAGCTAGGCATTTTTATCCCGGAGGAAAGGCAATGCTGCATAAGCCTAGAAAGAGATGGATAAGACGGTTGCGAACCAGAGAGACTGAGAAAGGGGGTTGGTTACAACCTGGGAAGGTATTAGCACCCAGATTGTCCGTCGTACTCGACGGGATCCACGCTTAAAAGATTTGTGTTTTAAAGGGGTAGTGTCAGTGCAATTTGTGTATAGAATAGCTGGAAAAGATGTACAGGTGTCAGTGCAAAAGAAGTGAAGTGTGATAAATGTATAGTGTCAGTGTGAGATCAGGAATGAAATGCTCAAGATCATGAGGCTAAAAGAATGAGGCTAGAAAGAGGGGGAATGTACAGAGACTTTTGTTCGATAACCGTTAAGTTATGCCTACGTATCCTCTCGTGCAATGAGGAAGTCAGAACACCGTAGTTCGACCCAAAGAGACTGAAAGATGAATTGACTTATGAACTGCTTACTTGCCTATGCTCAAGTGTATGACCTGTCTGGCTCAGGTGCAAACTGTCTTGCATTAGACGGAAGAAGCGAGTTCCCGTTTGTGAGTGAGTATGATGAGAAAAGAATCCCGAAGGAGACGATTATTGTTTGTTTTTGAGTTTTCAGTCTTTTATTGTTTTTTGGATTTTGTCATAAGTTAATGAGCTTAAGCCTAAACCAGTGGATTTAGTAAACTCATCACATCTTCCCTCTGATTAGGGGTAATGAGAATACCTTAAGTGTGAAGTCAGATTCTCACACTTAATCACCTTTGATGCAGGATTAAGGTCATTAACCTACTTGTGATTATTTAGATGTTTTGTGGTTTTTTGTTTAGTGTTGAGTAATGAGGTTAAGCCATAATCAGGGATTAAACAGACTCATTACACCATCCTAATAGAAGGATAATAGATGAGAATGTTTAAGCTGAGGAAAGCTCCTCAACTTAATCCATGATTAGGGATTAAACTCATGACAAAACAAAGCCTTTATTAAGTGGATTTTATTTAATGATATGATGATGAAATGATTTTTATTGTTTGTAAGACAACTTGAGGGGGACTTGTCCATTAACACTAGGGTTAGTCCTTCTTAACCACTTAAGGAAGAATTAGAACCCTAATGCAAGGCCCAAGTTACAAGTGTGATGTCTTGATAATTATTAAGTGAATTGATTAAGAGATTTAAACACCTTAAGGGTTCAAGACTTAGGATTAAAGTTATACACTCCATCCTAAGAGAAGGATGCAGGCATAAGCTTAATCACAAAGTCTTAAAGCCTTTAGGGTTTAGTCCCTGATTAGGAGGTGAGAAGAGAAGACTCAAAGAGAGACACAAAGGTAAAACTATGGGGGGACTAATCAAAAACCTAATTCATTGTCATGCTTGGATGATCCTAAGGTTTGTGAGGTTTTCAAGAACAATCTTCAGAAGAACCACCAGGAAGCAGATGAACAAGATCAAGAGAAGCAAAGTGACTTGCTTCATTCAAGAAGTCAAGTCACTTGAAGAAAGAAAGTGGGAGGAACAAGAATGAGCAAGCTCAAACTCAAACACACATAAAAATGCAGCAATGGATGCAAGAGAGATGAAAAGAAAAGTTATGAGAAGTGAAGGCAAATCCACCTCTCAAGTTTACTTACCACCTGAAATGTTAGAAAGAAATGCAATGCAATGCAAGATGAGATGAAATGGTATGATGCTAAGCAAAACCAGAAGCATGTTGATGATGATTATGATGTTATGAGGTGCTGCAAACATGAGGCAAGACATGGGGATGTTCATACAAGATCATGAATGCAAATGATGCAAGTTAAGGAGCATGAACAAACATGAAATGTTATGGAGCATACAAAGCAAATGACATGGCAAATATGTGATGCAATGATCAAACATGCTTCCTATATGTCTTAAGATGTCAAATGAATCACAAGAATGCACAAAATGCAAAGACAAGTCAAGTTATGCAAGAGAATGCAAGAAGGATGCAAAAGAAAGCCCAAATTAGGGTTCATGGACCAAACATCAAACAAAAACCCAAAACAGAAACAAAACCCTAAGATAAAAATGGAAAATGGCACTCAAAGAAACCCTAAACCTATGCTAAACCAAGGTTCAAAGGGGAGGTCCCAACTCTTAACCAAACTCAAGTTATGAATTTTCTAAGTTATTAGGGTTTTTTAGGGTTCTTAACAAAAGAAATGCCAAACAAATTGAAAATGCAAGATCAAATCATGGCCATTTAACCCTAGAAACTACATGCTAAATAGAAAAACAATGCAAGAAGAACCAATGTCTCAACCTTCTCCAATAGGCAGAAATGGATTTTTAAACTTATGATCAAATTAATGCACAAAATAGGATTTAATTCAATGAAAAATTCTTAAAATGCATCAAGATCAAAAAAGAAATTTGGTTTGAAGGTTGGACAATGTTTCTAAATGTCTTAGAACATTTCATGAATTTTTTTGTAATTTTTAAATACCTAAAAGTATTTTTAATTAATTAATTCCCATTAATCAATTAAAAATAATCTTTTAAATATTTAAAAATTCTTTTTTAATGATAAAAAATAAAATAAAAATGTTTTTGGGTCTTAAAAATTAATAAAACTTTTAGGAAAAAGTTTCATAATTTTTAAGAATTTTTAACTATTTTAAAATAATTATGCAAGTTTAATGAAATAAAAAGAATTAAAAATCAAATAAAATAAAAGTAAACAGAAAGGATGGCTGAGATTGATTCTGAGTTTGAAAGTGTTGACTGGCGCGTGAATGAAGGGTGTGGATTGCACCTGACTTGATTAATTTAATTACGAATTAATTAAAGCTAATGAGAGAGATTAGGGCAAATGAAATGATCTGGGCCATCCAAAAGAGAGGGAAGTCAACAGGTCAACGCACATCCATGGCTCAAATTCAAACTAGAGTTAATGACCTGAGATTAGGGTTTAATGACTCAGGTGGCCGGAGAAGACTTCCGGTCGTCTTCTCCGGCCAGCACCTCACCGGGAAACTCACCAACTCCCTCAAAACGTAACAAAAACAAAATCTATGAATTGGGAAATGATCTCCAACCTCTCACGAATCAAACCCCTCTCTCAAAACAAATTTATTCTTCCTAAACCAACTGAATCGAAGAGAACAAGTTCTAGGGCACGCAAGCTTCAGAGACAAATTAAATACTCAAAACAAAGCCATTTCAAAAACTAAGAACATCAGGATGATCAGTGAATCACATAGAACAAGTTTGTAACAAGAAAAATGATTTCTGGAAAAATAATTTTCGAGCTACCTGAGATTTGGAGCTTTCAACTTGAGGACTTTCTGGCCACTTCTTTCAGTGCAAACCACTCCACTTGATCCACAGAAGATGCTTGAATGCTCAAAAGGAGTTTAAGTTGGCTGGATAATGAGATTCGAAAGCTTCTGCTCAAGCTTGGTCAGAAATGGCAATGGTGAAATAGAGAGCTTCAGGTCATGATGAATGGTTGTTTGTGATCCTGAGGATGAATGGAGAAGGTCTGGAGTGTTTGTTTGTGTGTTTGTGAGCTGTGGTGAGAGTTTCGAATGAAACTGCAAAATGGAGTGAGAAATGGCAGTGAGATGTTCAGGCTGTTTCAAGCTTGGGTTCTTGGTGCTGGGTGGTCTGTGGAGCAAGGTGAGTTGAATGATGAAGTTGGCTTGAGTGTTTGGTGACTGTGTAGGCAGATTCGAAGGAAGTTGCAACTTGGTAGGTTTTTGTGAATGTGTTGAATGTGGATGTTTCAGGCTGGCTTAGTACATGAAATGGCTTGCAAATTGTCCACATAACTCTCTCTCATTGGTCAGTTGATTGGACATGTGCTTTATTGATTGGTAAGTTGCCTTTTGCAAAAAGTCAAGAATTGTGTAAGAGAGGTATGGTGAAGTGCTAGCTTGGTACAAAGCCTAGGGGCTGCGCAGCATGGTGTGAATGAAGCTAGCTTGGTTCAGCAGCCAATGCCTCAAGTTGGTGAGATGTGATCATGAGTTTTGCAACTTGTGGCCTTTTTTGAAATCTCATGAAAAATGCCTTGTTACATGAACTAAACACATGTGATCTTTGGTTCAAATCTGATTTTTAGGCCTTAGAGAATGTTTATGTGCTGGTTTGAAATGAATTAGAAGTTGCAATTTGACTTAGCACATGATTTTGCAATTTTCACACTTGGTGCATATCTTGAAAATAAGTGATTTTTGCCAACTTTGCATTGCCATAACTTTTGATCCAAGAAGAGTTTGATCATGTTCTTGTACTTTTTGAAAAGGGAAAGATGAGATCTACAACTTTCATGACCAAAGTTTTTCCATTTGAAGCATTTTTGGATCAATAATCAAGGCTTGAAAAATGACCTAAAATGATGCATTCTTGAAAAGTCAACTATGCCCAAAAAGTCAACATTTGCAAAAACCCTAAATTCTTGATTTCTATGAACTTCAACCTTCTTCCATGATCAAATAAAGATCATATACACTCAAAGTGATGAAGATCACCCATTGGTTGGGTCATTGGGGGCCTCAGATGCCCTGATTTTACACTGACTTGTCTGAAAAGTCAACTCTTGATCAGATGACTTCCCCATGGAATTTCTTCATGAAAATTGATATGCATACTCCCTATACCATATAGAGATCAATGGAAACAAGAATGACCAAAAAATTTGGAGTTATGGCCTCTGAAACCAAAACCCTAATTTCCAATCCACTGTGCAGTTCAACCTGGCTCTGCATCCACTCAAAACCCTAGTTCTTGTGATTCCCTTGCATTTTGACTTTGAGGAGATGTAGTATGATATAAGAACACACCTGGACCCCTTTGAGTTGATTTGTGGCCTTTGAAATGGCTCAAGAAGCCTTGAGGTTGCTCAGATCACAAACCCTAGGTGCAGATGCCTTAGAAACTATCCAGTGAATCAAAATGTACTATGAGATGATATGATGGTGTTTATGCATATGAGATGATCACAAGCCATGGTGTGAATGGGTGAGGGCAAATTTGGGGTGTTTACAAACCTCAACAAAACCCGAAAGGGCAAGCAAATGCCATTACTCTACGAAGTGGAACCGCTTATAAGGAACCTTCTAACCCTAGATTGAGTGATCCCGAAACTTCTGAGAGAAATGAGGATAAGGAACCAGAGGAATCTGAAAACCCGGAAAGTCAAGAAAAAGGAGAAGAACCTAAAAACAAAACCTATGTACCACCACCACCATACAAACCACCAATACTATACCCTCAAAGACTAAAGAAAACCCAAATCGATAATCAGTATCAAAAATTCGTTAAGGTTATAGAAAAACTTCACGTAGAAATCCCCTTTACGGAAGCCATCACCCAAATACCTTTTTACGCTAAGTTTCTCAAAGACATACTTACAAATAAACGTAGAGTTGAAGATTCAAAACCCATGGAATGTAATTCTATTTCCGAAAATAGGTTAGCAAAGAAAGATAAAGATCCCGGAAATTTTTCCATTCCTTGTGTTTTGGGGAATCATGTCATCGAAAAAGCTTTTCTAGACTTAGGAGCTAGTGTAAGCGTAATGCCTTTAGCAGTTTGTGAGAGATTAAACTTAGGAGAATTACAACCTACTAAGATGTCACTTCAATTAGCCGATAGATCCGTTAAATACCCTATAGGCATACTTGAAGACGTCCCTGTTAGGATAGGTCAGTTGTTTATACCTACTGATTTTGTCATCATGGACATTAAAGAAGATGATGACATACCAATCCTCCTAGGTAGACCGTTCTTATCAACCGCTGGAGCCGTAATAGATGTTAAAAAAGGGAAACTAAACTTTGAGGTAGGTAACGAGAAGATAGAATTTGTACTTTCGAAATTCCTTATGGCACCTGTAATAGGAGATGCTTGTTATGCCTTAGATATCATTGATGAATGCATTAGGGAATTAGAACAAGAAGAAGAAACTGAATCTATAAAATTGCCATCAACCCTTATTTGGGAAGATGACGGTTATAAAAAACCCTACATTGATGATAACCTTCACGAATGTTTATCTCTTACCCCAGATCCTATGCCTTGCCCTATAAAGCCAACCGTAAAACTTAAGGAACTGCCTAAGAACCTGAGATACAAATTTCTTGATGAAGAAATGAACTGTCCAGTTATAGTCAGTGCTACCTTGGACCAAGAGGAAACAAACCAATTGTTAGATGTTTTACGAAGGTACCCCTCAACCTTAGGATATAAGATCTCAGATCTAAAAGGAATAAGCCCATTCGTATGCATTTATCGGATTTTGCTTGAAGAAGATTCAAAACCCTCCAGAGAACACCAACGAAGAATAAATCCTATGATGAGTGAAGTAGTTAAGACTGAAGTTCTTAAGTTACTAGAGGCAGGTATAATATATCAGATCTCAGACAGTAAATGGGTGAGTCCTGTGCATGTAGTACCTAAAAAGGGAGGCATCACAGTCGTGCAAAATGAGAAGGGAAAACCTGTAGCAAAAAGAACCGATGGAGGTTGGCGTATGTGCATAGACTATAGAAAATTAAATAAAGCAACTAGGAAGGACCATTTCCAATTACCATTCATAGACCAAATGTTGGAACACCTTGCCAGACACTCATACTTTTGTTACCTAGATGGATATTCAGGATTCTTCCAAATACCTATTCACCCCGAAGATCAAGAAAAAACTACCTTTACATGCCCTGTTGGAACTTTTTCCTACAGAAGAATGCCTTTTGGACTCTGTAATTCCCCTGCCACTTTCCAACACTGCATGATGTCCATCTTTGCAGACTATTTAGATGGAATCATGGAAGTATTTATGGACGATTTCTCAGTTTGTGGATCTGATTTCAAAAATTGTCTTATCAACCTTGAGAAAATCCTGGAAAGATGTGTGGAGGTAAACCTTGTGCTAAATTGGGAAAAATGTCATTTCATGGTCACCGAAGGGATTGTTTTAGGACATATAGTTTCCAAAAAAGGTATAGATGTAGACAAAGCTAAAATAGAAGTCATAGAGAATCTAAAACTGCCGAAGACTATCAGGGAGATAAGAAGTTTTCTTGGACATGCCGGATTTTACCGACGTTTTATCAAGGACTTCTCCAAAATAACAAAGCCCTTAACTGGTATTTTAATGAAAGATGCTGAATTCTTCTTCGATGAAAAATGTACTGAAGCATTTAATCTTCTGAAGCAAGCTCTGATTTCAGCACCTATAATGAAACCCCCTGATTGGTCAGAACCGTTTGAGATAATGTGTGACGCTAGTGACTATGCTGTAGGAGACGTTCTAGGTCAGAGAAAAGATAAAAAGTTACACGTAATTTATTATGCCAGTAGAACCCTAGACGCTGCACAGCTCAACTACGCAACAACTGAAAAAGAGATCCTAGTTGTAGTTTTCGCCATAGACAAATTTAGATCTTATCTAGTAGGAGCCAAAATTATAGTTTACACCGACCATGCAGCCATTCGTTATTTACTAAGTAAAAAGGATGCCAAACCTAGGTTACTTCGATGGATTATGTTACTGCAAGAGTTTGATTTAGATATCCGTGATAAGAAAGGCACAGATAATGTAGTGGCTGATCACCTTTCTAGACTCAGTGCCCATAAATGACGATTTTGCCTATGATAGACTGATAGCCCAACTAGAAACTATTGAAGATGATAACCCAGGCCCACATGAGCATTCTCATAAATCCTTAGCCATAAGTAATGTACCTTGGTATGCAGACTTTGCCGCTAACAACATACCCCCTGATCTAAATTACCACCGGAAGAAGAAATTCTATAGTGATGTGAGAAACTTCTATTGGGACGAACCATTTCTTTTCAAGAGAGGTAAAGATGGCATTTTCCGCCGTTGTGTTCCAGAAGAAGAGGTACATAATATAATTGAGCATTGTCACTCTGCACCCTATGGTGGACATGCAAGCACATCTATGACCTACGCCAAGATTCTTCAAGCTAGCCTATTATGGCCTACTATGTGGCGTGATGTCCATTCTTTCATTGTCAAATGTGACAGATGCCAACGTACACGAAATATTTCAAGACGTAATGAAATGCCTCTAAGAAATATACAAGAAGTAGAACTCTTCGACGTATGGGGTGTAGACTTTATGGGACCATTCCCACCATCTTTAGGAAATTAGTATATCTTAGTAGCTGTCGACTACGTGTCTAAATGGATTGAAGCTATCGCCGCACCCACAAATGACACCAGAGTAGTCATCAAATTGTTTAAAAACTATATATTTCCCAGGTTTGGAACCCCCCGTTTAGTCATAAGTGATGGAGGATCACACTTCATATCGAGAATATTTGATAAACATTTAAGCAAGTATGGAGTTAAGCATAGATTAGCAACACCATACCACCCACAGACCAATGGACAAGTGGAAGTATCTAATAGGGAGATCAAACAAATTCTTGAGAATACTGTCTCTATATCTTGAAAAGATTGGTCGTAGAAACTTCAAGAAGCGTTATGGGCCTATAGAACCGCTTTCAAAACCCCTATAGGAACAACCCCTTATCAAATGGTCTATGGAAAATCATGTCACTTACCTTTTGAGTTGGAGCATAAGGCCTATTGGGCCATCAAAACTTTGAATTTGGATTACCTAACTGCTCGTGAAAAACGTATCCTTGATATCCACAAATTAGAAGAGCTCAGACAATCTGCCTACGAAAATGCCATCATATACAAAGAAAGAATAAAAGCTTGGCATGACAAAAGAATCATAAGAAAAGACTTCAAAATAGGTGATTCTGTTCTCCTATTCAATTCTAGGTTACGACTTTTTCCAGGGAAGCTTCGTTCGAGATGGACTGGCCCTTTCGAAGTATCAAGATTCTAAGATCTGGTGCTATTGAAATCAAGAACCAAACATGTAAACCGTTCATCGTCAATGGACAGAGGTTGAAGCCCTACGAAGGAGGTGACATCCCAACAGCATACACCTGCCATACTCTGAGTGATCCAACATATCCTTCGAATGATGTATAAAATCCGGTCGTCGAGCTAATGACGTTAAACAAGCGCTGCATGGGAGGCAACCCATGGTTTTCTTATTTAAGTACTTTTTATTTATTTTTACTTTATTTTAATTTGTTTACTTTGTTATTCTGTCAGGACTAACGATTGAATGTTTTATGTGATTTCAGGACCCTTGTTTGCTAACCTTGTGCAGAATGCAGAACCCCGATGACATGCACGTGGCCTTTAGAGACGACACACACAGAGAGCGTTACTATGTCAACATGAGACGCCCTATGACACCTACCAGGTACCCAGACAAGGATTGCATGGATGCCTTGGGGATAGAGCCAAGCGTCGGATTCTTATGCCACCAACTCTAGTGGGACCAGTTCGACGATATGAACAACACTTACAGGAACTTGACTCTAGAGTTTCTCAGCTCGTTTGACTATGATCCTTGGGCTGGACCCGATGGACATGCTGTTTTCAGGTTGTTCAGGACTGACAATTCCTTCTCTCACAAAGAGTTTGGCAATTTACTAGGTTTTCAGACTACTCCTGATGCTATTCTAGAGACACTGATGGGGTATTTTATAAGTAGAGAAGTGGAAACGTTTTGGTCTAACATCTCAAGTGGAGGGAGCCAAGATCCTTCCACTCATTTTTCTCAGGACCTTCTTGTCGCTCCCGATAAATGAAACTAAGTCCAGATAAGGGTACAGACGCGAACGGTCGGCGAGAGGGACAATGAGAACACACAGCCGTGAACTCACTGGAGAATGAATAGAGTCGCCAGCTAGGCATTTTTATCCCGGAGGAAAGGTAATGCTGCATAGACCTAGAAAAGATACGGATAAGACGGTTTGCGAACCAGAGAGACTGAGAAAGGGGGTTGGTTACAACCTGGGAAGGTATTAGCACCCAGATTGTCCGTCGTACTCGACGGGATCCACGCTTCAAAGATTTGTGTTTTAAAGGGGTAGTGTCAGTGCAATTTGTGTACAGAAGAGCTGGAAAAGGATGTACAGGTGTCAGTGTATGAGAAGTGTGAAGTGTATAAATGTACAGTGCCAGTGCAGGAATGAGAATATGCTCAAGATAATGAGGCTAAAAGAATGAAGCTGGAAAGAGGGGGAATATACAGAGACTTTTGTTCGATAACTGTTAAGTTATGCCTACGTATCCTCTCGTGCAATGAGGAAGTCAGAACACCGTAGTTCGACCCAAAGAGACTGAAAGGTGAATTGACTTGTGAACTGCTTACTTGTCTATGCTCAAGTGTATGACCTGTCTGGCTCAGGTGCAGACTGTCTTGCATTAGACGGAAGAAGCGAGTTCTTGTTTATGAGTGAGTGAGATGAGAAAAGAATCTCGGAGGAGACGATTATTGTTTGTTTTTGGGTTTTCAGTCTTTTATTGTTTTTGGATTTTGTCATAAGTTAATGAGCTTAAGTCTAACCCAATGGATTTAGTAAACTCATCACATCTTCCCTCTGATTAGGGGTGATGAGAATACCTTAAGTGTGAAGTCAGCTTCTCACACTTAAACACCTTTGGTGTAGGATTAAGATCATTAACCTACTTGTGATTAATTAGATGTTTTTGGTGTTTTTGTTTAGTGTTGAGTAATGAGGTTAAGCCATAATCAAGGATTAAACAGACTCATTACACCATCCTAATAGAAGGATAATAGATGAGGGTGTTTAAGCTGAGGAAAGCTCCTCAACTTAATCCATGATTAGGGATTAAACTCATGACAAAACAAACCTTTGATTAAGTGGATTTTATTTAATGATAAGATGATGAAGTGAGTTTTATGATTTGTAAGACAACTTGAGGGGGACTTGTCCATTAACACTAGGGTTAGTCCTTCTTAACCAATTAAGGAAGAATTAGAACCCTAATGCAAGGCCCAAGTTACAAGTGTAATGTCTTGATGGTTATTAAGTGAATTGATTAAGAGATTTAAACACGTGAAGGGTTTAAAACTTAGGATTAAAGTTATACACTCCATCCTAATAGAAGGATGCAGGCATAAGCTTAATCACAAAGCCTTAAAGCCTTTAGGGTTTAATCCCTGATTATGAGGTGAGAAAGAGAAGACTCAAAAGAGACACAAAGGTAAAACTATGAGGGGAGACTAATCAAAACCCTAATTCATTGTCATGCTTGGTTGTTCCTAAAGTTTGTGAGGTTAAACAAGAACAATCTTCAAAGGCCACCAGGAAGCAGATGAACAGGATCAAGAGAAGCAAAGTGACTTGCTTCATTCAAGAAGTCAAGTCACTTGAAGAAAGAAAGTGGGAGAAACAAGAATGAGCAAGCTCAATCTCAAACACATATAGAAATGCAGCAATGGATGCAAGAGAGATGAAAAGAAAAGTTATGAGAAGTGAAGGCAAATTCACTTCTCAAGTTTACTTACCACCTGAAATGTTAGAAAGAAATGCAATGCAATGCTAAATGGGATGAAAGGGTATGAAGAAAAAAAACAAAACCAGAAGCATGTTGATGATGATAATGATGCTATGGAGTGCTACAAACATGAGGCAAGGCATGGATATGCTCATACAAGTTCATGGGTGCAAATGGTGCAAGCTTAGAAGCATGGATACACATGACAAGTTAGGAAGCATACAAAGCATACAACATGGCAAATATGTAATGCAATGATCAAACATACTTTCTACATGTCTTATGATGTCAAATGAATCAAATGGAGGCTTGAAATGTCATGACAAGTCATATTATGCAAGAGAATGCAAGAGGTATGCAAATGGAAGCCCAAATTAGGGTTTATGGATCAAACAACAAACAAAAACCAAAAACAGAAACAAACCCTAATATAAAAAAAGGAAAATTCCACCCAAAGAAACCCTAAACCTATACTAAACCAAGGTCCAAAGGGGAGGTCTCAACTCTCAACCAATCTCAAGATATGAATTTTCTAAGTTATTAGGGTTTTTAGGGCTCTTAAACAAAAGAAATACCAAACAAATTGAAAATGAGGAAACAAATCATGGCCATTTTACCCTAGAAACTACATGCCAAACACAAAACAAAGCAAAAAGAATCAATGTCCAACTCTTCTCAAATAGGCAGAAATGATTTTTTGAACTTAGGATCAAAATAATGCACAAAAAATGATTTAATTCAATGGAAAATTCTCAAAATGCATCAAGATCAAAAAAGAAATTTGGTTTGAAGGTTGGACAATGTTTCTAAATGTCTTAGAACATTTCATGAATTTTTTGGTGATTTTTAAATACCTAAAAGTATTTTTAATAAATTAATTTCCATTAATCAATTAAAAATAATCTTTTAAATATTTAAAAATACTTTTTTAATGATAAAAATAAAATAAAACTATTTTTGGGTCAAAAAAATTAATTAAACTTTTAAGAAAAAGTTTCATAATTTTTAAGACATTTTTGCTATTTTTAATAAATTATGCAAATAAATGAAAAGAAAATGAATTAAAATTAAATAAAAGGAGAAGTCAGCCAAATGGAAGGCTGAGATGAGCCCTGGGTTTGAATGCGTTGACTGGCGCGTGAATGGAGGGTCCAGATGGCCTCTGAGTTAATTAATTATGATTATCTTAATTAAATAAGATTAGGGCAAATGAATGAATCTGAGCCTTCCATTCGCGCGGGGAGTCAAACATTTCAACGCATCCAACGCCCAGAATTCAAACAAACGTTAATGACCTGAGATTAGGGCTAATGACATTCAGGCTGCCGGAGAAGACTTCCGGTCGTCTTCTCCGGCCAGCATCTCCCCTGAAAATCCCCAAAACCCCAAAAAGCTAACTAAAATGAAATCTAAGAATTGGGAAATGATCTCCAACCACTCACGAATCAAAACCCTCTCTCAAAACAAATTTATACTTCCTAACTAAGCTGAATCGAAGAAAATAAGAACTAGGGCACGCAAGTTTCAGAAGCTAATTAAATACTCAATTCATCACCATTTGCAAAACCAAAAGCATACTCATGATCAGGAAGACACAAAGAACAAGTTTAGAACAAAAGAAATGATTTCTGGAAAAATATTTTTCAAGCTACCTGAGATTCGAAGCTTTCACTCTAATGACTTTCTGGCCACTTCTCCTTGTGCAATCCACTCCACTTGATCCCCAGATGATGTTTGAATGCTCAAAAGGAATTTATGTTGGTTGGATGAGGAGTTTGACAAGCTTCTGCTCAAGCTCAGTCAGAAATGGCAATGGAGTTTCAGGCAGCTTCAGGTCATTGTAAATGGTTCTTTGTGATCCAGATGGTGAGTGGAGAAGCTTTGTGGTGTTTGTTTGGAAGTTTGTGTGCTGTGGAAAGAGTTTCGAATGAAACTGCAAGTTGAGGTGAGAAATGGCAGTGGGGTGTTCTTGCTTGTTTCAGGCCTGGCTCTTGGTGGTTTTAGGTCTATGAAGTATGGTGAGTTGAAGTGTGGAAATGGTTTGAGTGTTTGAAGGCTGGGCAGAGAGACTCGAAACAAAATGCAGCTGGGGTGTGTTTTGTGAATGTGATGTTATGAAATGTTTCAGCCTTGCTAGATGTATGGAATGGCTTGCTCTTTGTCCACATAAACCTCTCTCATTGGTCAGATGATTGGACATGTGCTTTATTGATTGGTAAGTCACCTTTTGCAAAAAGTCAAATTTTGTGTAAGGCAAGTATGGCTTGATCTATAGCTAGTACATGGGCTGGTTCTGGTGCAGCAAGATGATGTGAGAGGGCTAGCAAAGTGCAGCATCCAATGCATCAAGTGGTAGAAGTGTCATAAGTGTTTTTGCAAGTTGTTGCCTTTTTGCACTTCATGAAAGAAAGTCTTGTTACATGAACCATGAACATGTGATTTTGGTTCAATTCTGATTTGTATGACCTCTAGAATGTTTGCATGCTGGTTTGAAATGAACTAGAGGTTGCAATTGGCTTTGGTCCATGATTTTGCAAAATTTCCATTTGAGGCATGCCTTGAAAATCAATGATTTTGGCCAACTTTGCCACACCATAACTTTTGATCCAAGAAGAGTTTGATCATGTTCTTGTACTTTTTGAAAAGGGAAAAATGAGATCTACAACTTTCATGACCAAAGTTTTTCCATTTGAAGCATTTTTGGATCAAGAATCAAGGCTTGAAAAATGACCTAAAATGAAGCATTCTTGAAAAGTCAACTATGCCCAAAAAGTCAACATTTGCAAAAACCCTAAATTCTTGATTTTTATGAACTTCAAACTTCTTCCATGATCAAATAAAGATCATATACACTCAAAATGATGAAGATCACCCATTGGTTGGGTCATTGGGGGTCTCAGATGCCCTGATTTTGCACTGACTTGTCTGAAAAGTCAACCCTTGATCAGATGACTTCCCCATGGAATTTCTTCATGAAAATTGATATGCATACTCCCTATACCATATAGAGACCAATGGAAAAAAGAATGATCAAAAAATTTGGGGTTATGGCCTCTGAAACCAAAACCCTAATTTTCAGTCAACTGTGCAGTCTATCCTGGCTCTGCATCCACTCAAACCCTAGTTCTTGTGATTCTTTGGAATTTTTGACTTTGAGAAGATGTAACATGATACTTGAACACATATGGATCCCTTTGAAGTGATTGGTTGCCTCTGGAGTGGCTCAAGGGGCTCTTGGATTGCTCAGATCACAAACCCTGGGTGCAGATGACTTAGAAGCTATGCAGTGAATAAAAAATGAAATGTGAGATGATATGATTGTGTTTATGCATATGAAATGATCACAAGCCATGGTGAAATGGGTGAGGGCAAATTTGGGGTGTTTACACTTCTGCTGCTACACCACCCTGGATGTTGACTTTTGTCTTGACAGAGGACTGATGAGGAGGGCCTCGTTTGAGCCCAACACATTTAGATTACTGATCGACGGTGAAGTGATACATTACTTTACACTACCAGACCCGCTGATGACTAGTGTCCACGACCCTGCTAATTGGAGTTATGCTTTAGAGGGTTATGGAGAGACTATCGAAGAGCCAAAATCACCTCCCTCCGCTGAGTACACTCCTACACCTCTTTCTCCCCGAATCTTTGGTATGTCTAATAATATGTCTTTGCAGCCGCCTGATCTACATACCCAGATTTATGAGCTCCGCAAGGAGACTGCCCTGCTCAAGCAGGAAGTAGAAGACTTGGCATTACAGATCGAGGTATCTGATCTCACTCATGCCTCAGAGGTCGATGCTCTATAGCAGGAGATTGAAGAGCTTCGGAGGGAGATAGCTGAGATTCGTGGATCAAACCACGAAGAGAAGCCCACTACATGATTCGTTTTACACTGACGTTATTACCCTAAAAATATATATATATAAAGACAAAAGTATTTTCATTTTTGTCTTCATAAAAAAATATGCAAGCTTCATGCCTTAGAAGAGAGAAGAAAACGCTATCCGGACCCCCCCCCCTCGAAGATCGAAGGTGCAAAAGGGCCCAAAAGAAGAATTGAAAAATCCAAGGCCCAAAGGCAAATAGCCTTATTGTCGCTCCCACCAAATGACACCGGGTCAGATAAGGTACAGACGCGAACGGTCGGCGAAAGGATAAATGAAGATGAAGTGAAAAGAGTCGCCAGCAAGGTATTTTTATCCCAAAGGAAAGGTAATGCTGCATAAACCTAGGAAGAGATGGATAAGATGGTCGCGAACCAGAGAAACTGAGAAAGGGGGTTGGTTACAACCTAGGAAGGTATTAGCACCCAGATTGTCCGTCGTACTCGACGGGATCCACGCTTGAAAGTTTATGTTTAAAGGGGTAGGTGTATGTGCTATTTGTGTGCAAAAGCTGGAAAAGAATATACAAGTGTCAGTGCAAGAAAGTGAAGTGAAATACTCAGGAATGAGGCTTAAAGGATAATGCTGGAAGAGGGGGGAGAGACAGAGACTTTTGTTTGATAATAGTTAAGTTATTCCTACGTATCCTTTCATGCAATGAGGAAGTCAGAACACCGTAGTGCGACTCAAAGAGACTGAAAGATAAATTGACTGATGAACTGCTTGCTTGTCTATGCTCAAGTGTATGACCTGTCTGGCTCAGGTGCTAACTGTCTTGCATTAGACGGAAGAAGCAAGTTCTCGTTTGTGAGTGAATGAGGTGAGAAAAGAATGCCGGAGGAGACGATTATTGTTTGTTTTTGTGTTTTCAATCTTTTATTGCATTTTTGTGTTTGTCATAAGTTATTGAGCTTAAGCCTAAACCAATGGTTAGTAAACTCATCACATCCTCCCTCTGATTAGGGGTAATGAGAATACCTTAAGTATGAAGTAAACACCTCAAACTCAATTACCATGATGTAGGATTAAGATCATTGACCTACTTGTGATTATTTAGATGTTTTTGGTATTTTTGTTTAGTGTTAAGTAATGAGTTTAAGCCATAATCAAGGATTTAATGGACCCATTACACCATCCTAATAGAAGGATGATAGATGAGAACATTTAAGCTGAGGAAGATACCTCAACTTAATCCATGATTAGGGATTAACCTCATGACAAAACAAAACCTTTATTAAAGTGGATTTTAGTTAATGGTAAGATTAAGAAGTGGATTTTATGGTTTGTAATACGACTTGAGGGGCACTTGTCCATTAACACTAGGGTTAGTCCTTCTTAACCAATTAAGGAAGAATTAGAACCCTAATGCAAGGCCCAAGTTACAAGCTTATTGTTTTAGTGATTATTAGATGGATTGATTAAGAGATTTAAACATATTAAGGGCTTAACACTTAGGATTAAAGTTATACACTCCATCCTAAGAGAAGGATGCAGGCATAACCTTGATCACAAAGCCTTAAAACCTTAAAGGTTTAGTCTCTGATTATGAGATGAGAAGAGAGACACAAAAGGAGACACAAAGGTAAAACTAAAGGGGGACTAATCAAAACCCTAATTTTTATCATGCTTGGATGTTCCTAGGGTTTATGAGGCTTGCAAGAGATCTTCAAGAGAAGCCACCAAGGAGAAGCAAGGTGAAAGGAGGAGAAGCAGAAGAAATAAGTTAACTTACTTCACTTAAGAAGATAAGTTACTTGAAGAAACAAAGTGGATAATTAACATGAGTGAGGAAGCTCACTCTAAAGCAAAAGCCAAATGGAGAAATGATGCATAAGAGAGAAAGAGAAGAGAAGTGAGAAGTGAAGGCAAATTCACTTCTCAAAGTACTTACCACCTGAAATGGTTAGCATAAAAGAGAGAATGAAATAAGAATGAGATGTATGCAAGGATACAAACCAAAACTAGAATCATGTTCATGATTCAAATGATGCTAAGAGATGATGCAAATGTATGTCAAGTGCAATGGATGATCATACAAGAGATGAGAATGCTAATGAAGCATGTAGGATGCATGAAAGCACATGAAGGTCTATGGAATGAAATGAATGCATAACATGGTAAATGGATGAAGAAATGATCAAGTATGATTCTAATGTGTCCTATGATGTCTTAGATGTCATGTGAATGCATGAAATGTCATGGCAAGTTTATGTATGAATGCTTATGCAAGATGTATGCAAGTGAAGATGAGAAATTAGGGTTTTAATGCAACATGATATGCAAAAGTCAAAAACAGAAGCAAAACATAAGATAAAAAAATTGAAAATGAACTCAAAGGAACCCTAACCCCGTATGATATCACACCCCAAAGGATAAGACCTAACTCTTAACCTAATGAAAGTTATGATTTTTCTAAGTTATCTAGGGTTTTAAGGTACCTAAAAGGGAAAAATGCAAATCAAATCAAAAATGAAGAAGAAATTTGTGACAAAATTATGCTAGATACTACATGCTAAATGAAGAACAATGCAAAAAAAATCAATGTCATACCATTCATGGTTAGGCAGAAAAGAATTCTTGAAGTTAGGATTCAAAAATAAGAATTTTATGAACCCTAAATTCAAGAATATTGTCAAAGATTGTTCAAAACCAAAAAGAAATTTGTATGGATGGTATGACAATGTTTCTAAATGTCCTAAGATGCAGTGTGAATTTTTTTGGGATTTTTAGAAACCTAAATGATATTTTAATTAATTAATTTCCATTAATTAATTAAAATAAACATTTAAATATTTTAAAAATGTTTTTTTAATGCAAAAAAATTAAAAATAAAAATATTTTTGGGTGAGGAAAATTATTTGGATGCAAAATGCAGAAGAAAATATTTTTTAGGATTTTCTAGGTATTTTTAATAAATTGTGCAAAACAAATGAGAAAATATGAAATAAAAATGAAATAAAACAAAAGTAAACCAATCTGATGGCTCTCATTGATTCTGGGGAAATTAAAGTTGACTACACGCGCGATCTAATGGATGAAATTCAAACTTATCTAATCCTAATTAATTAATTAAATAATCCAGAATTAAGATTAATGAACTAATCATGGTCGTTCAACACACGCGGGAAACTAAAATCCAAGGGCTCTCATTTAAAACTAGCCCTAACCCTAATTAACACATTAATCACTTTCAGGTGGCCAGAGAAGACCTCCGGTCGTCTTCTCCGGCCAGACCCTCCCTGAGCAAACCCCAAACTTCAACCCTAGGTTATTTCTGGAGCTCTAAAGCTCCAGATCAACTCACCTCACTCTCCTGAACTCAAATCAAACCTCAAAACAAATTTATGATGGCTCAATCTCAAGATTCGAAGAGAAAATCAAAAAATGGTAAAAATTTCAGAACATGCATACAAGCTCATTTCTCAACCATTCTCAAAAGTAAACACATCATGGTGATCAGCAAAGCATGAAGATCAATTTAAACACTTAAAATAGCACTTCTGGAAAAAAGTTTAAAGAAGTTACCTGAGCTTGAGCTTCCTCAGTTTGGAGCTTTCTGGCCACTTCTCTTGTGCAAGCTGACTCCAATGACCTTCCTGATGAAGCTTTGATTCTTAGAGGAAGTTTGTTTTGGCTGGTTTGTGTGATTGCACTTCAGCTGGCCAAGAATCGTTTTTTGTGTATGGGGTGTTTTTGGCTTTTTTAATGGTTGCTTTGTGTTCAGTGTATGATTTTGAGATGAATGGTGAAATTTGTTTGGAGATTGAGTGAGTATTCAGAGAGTTTCGAAGGAATTTGCAAGAGGGATGATTTTTGAGAACTTGAGGATGCTGAGGTTTTCAGGCTGCAATGTTGTGTGTTATGGCTTGGGTTTGATCCACATAACATGCTGTGATAGGCCAGAGAGTAGGTGGTGGCTGCAGCTGATTGGTATGGGCTTCTTGCCAAAACGTCAAAAGTTTTGTACTTGAGGTATGGGCAACGGTGAAGCTGGCTTCTTGGCTTGTCCATGCGCAACATGGATCAAGGAGGTCCATGGAAATGGTTTTGAGGCAATTCAGCAAGTTGAAACAAAGTTATGTGTCATTTTGCAAATTCTATGAAGTTTGGCCCCTTTTGAAATTATTGAAATGCAAGACATGAAATGACACAATTCCTTGGGCAATTCTGATCTTTATGCAATGCACTATGATGTTATGATACTTAGAAGTGTGTTTGAAGTCACAAAATGCCTTGGCAAGTGGTTTTGCAAAAATCCCTCTTTGGTGCATTCTTGAAAATTATGTGATTTTTGCAAACATTGACAAGCCATAACTTGAGTTTCGTAATGAATTAGAACTTGTTCTTGTACTTTTTGAAAAGGGAATGATCCAATCTACAACTTTCATGACCAACAATTTTTCATTTGAAGCATTTTTGGTTGAGAAAGAGGAGGTTGAAAAACTTTCCCAAAATTGAAAGTTTACATTACAAGTCATTTCCATTTTGGGCAACTTTTGGTTTAGCTCATTTTTCTTCAATTTTGTGAACTTCCAAGCACTTAAATGATCAAATAAAGATCATATAACCTCAATTTGATGAAAAATCCACTTTGGTTCCATGTTGGGGGGCCTCAGATGCCCTGATTTTGCTCTGACTTGCTCAAGAAGTTACCCAATGATCAGATGACTTCCACAATGAATTTCTTCTCAAACTTGGTATACATGATCCTTATAACATATTGAGACCATTAGAAACAAGAATGACCAAAAAATATGGAGTTATGGCCTCTGAAACCAAAACCCTAACTTCAGGTCATCTGTGTAGTTAAACCCTAGCTCTACTTCCATGCTTTTCCAGTTCTTGTGATTCTTTGACTTCCTTGATCTTTGAGGGATATAAAATGATGTTTGAACATACATGGACCCTCTTGGAATGATTGGTGGCCTTTGGAGTGGCTCAAATGGATCCTGGATTGCTCAGATCACAAACCCTAGATGCAGATGAACTTGAACTATGCAGATGAAACAAAGATGAAATATGAGATGATATGCTTAAACTTATGCAAATATGAAAGATCACAAGCCATGGTGTGAACTATTAAGGGAAAATTTGGGGTGTTTACACTTATGGTAGGCACCATAGGCCCATGGCGGGCGTCATGCCGTCTTCCCCTATTTCGGGGATGAATCTTCATCCCCACCATTTTCACACCTTCAAACCTCAAAAACCCATTTTTCCAACTTCCAAAAACCCCCATTGAACCCCATTAAAGCTCCCACGTTTCCAAAACATTCACCATCTATAAAACCGATCCAAAATCCATTTTCATTTTCATCCACCACAAACCATAAAAATCCAACCTTTACCATTTCTCTCATAAACCATTTTTCACCACTTTTCACTTCTCAAGGAGCAATAACAATGGAGTTCAATGGATATCTTCTTCACAATGGAAGACCGGGTGATAGGCAAAGGAAAATTATTTAGAGGCTTCAGAGTCGAGAAATTCTCTCGACTAGGTACGTCGATGATAACTGTCTTTATGCTTTGGGTCTGTATCATAGTGTTTTTCATTTATTATATTTCCCAGGCTTGCATGATATTTTTGTTAACTAGGAACCTACCTATGAGAGGCTGACAGTTGAGTTTTTAAGTTCATTGATATACATTGTCAGTCCTAACACTGCTAGCACAGTCGGTACTATTAATTTTAGACTGTTTGGAATTGAATATGAATACAGTACCGGCGAACTAATAGGCTTGTTAGGAATCCCTCATAGGGAAGGTGCGATATGTGAGGCACCTTTGGATGCGGAATGGTCGACCGAAGTATTTTCCTTCTGGCAGAGGCTGTCAAGTACTTCAATAAATTCTTTTGAAGGAATACTTACGTCGACCATCCATAACCCGGCCATAAGAGTTTTCAGATATCTTTTGGCATGTACTATTTTTGGCCGGGAGAGTCCAAATAAGGTAAACGCTAAAGAACTCCTATTTTTGCAAGGATGCCTCACTAATACCCATATCAATCCGGTCCCGTTTATGCTTGCACACATGGCTTTAACTACTAATAAAACATGACCGATTGTTTTTGGAGGACTTGTTACGTCTATTGCTCGGGCTCTTGACCTGAACAATGAGATAGCTACACTTGAACCACTACCTCCTCGCACAATTAATTTAAAATTTATAAAAGACATGAAATTGTGCCGAACGAGGAAAGCAGGTGGCTATGAGTTGATGGTTCATGAGGTAGCTATCCCATCTGTTGCCTTACCTTGCAGTAGACGTACCGATGTACGTAATGAAAGGAACTGGACCTATGATCTGAATGCTCCACCTGTTTTGGGTCCACTTCCTCCTAATATTCCTGATGGGGAGGCACATGACACTGATGAAGAATATGATCGGAGAGATCACTCTCCCGTACCTCACATGTCCCCCCATTGTCCTTCACAGTCACACACCGTACCATCTTCCTCTAACCCCGTTGCAGGTGCTGCTCCATGATTCTATGTCACTGAGGAGATGTGGCGTGATATGACGGCTAGAGAGGAAAGGCGAGACAACCTACTCTCTACTATTTCACAACAACTGACGGACAACATGAGCTTCATGCAACAATCACGATTGGTTTCGGATCGTGCCTACAGTAACGTTTGTCGTGCCTTGACCGACATCACATCAGAGCAGGCCCTTCAGCGAGAAGTCAACCGCCGGCACCACCAGCTTATGGAGGCCACTCAGGGTTCTATCCTAGGTAACCTTCGAGAGGTCTGGGGTGCCCAGGCTGCCTTATCAGCACGACTTGACCGGAGGGACCAGCAGTGTAGTAGATCCCGTCGTTCCAGACCATCACAGCAAGACGGCGAGGGCACCAGTGCTCCTCCGCAGTAGTTTTCCAGGTTACCCTCCTTATCTTATTTCGAAACATTGGGGACAATGTTCGATTTAAGTGTGGGAGGGGATTTTATTGCTTTTTTTCATTTCCCTTTCTAGTTATTTATTTGCTTTATGTTATTTTCCTTTCTAGTAAGTTATTTAGTTTAACTTTTCTTAGATAATGCATGAGTCTGACGAGTCACTAGTATAGTGTATCTTTAGTACATCCTCATTTTTCCCATTTCCTTAGCCTTAACAAAAAAAATTTAAAAGAAAACAATGTTGTTTCACATGTTTTTTGGGCTTTGAGACAGGTTTGGATTAGGATGTGGTGACTTGGGTAAACTTTTTGAAACATCAGTACCATTTTAGCACCATAGACCTCTTGAATATAGGAATCACTCATAAACCCCGCACACCATGGCCTTTATTATCATTCAAAAATTGTCCTAAGTAGTTTATTTTAGCAGTCAACTTCGGCCTAAGCATGCTCTACGTCGGGGGCCGTTGAACATAAGTGAATGATCCAGTGCTAATAAAAAAGAAAAATGCAAACTCTGGGATAGGTGACCCTCACAAAGTCATTTAAACCGAAAAAAGAGAAGAAACAAATTTTTTACCGCAAAAAAAAAATTGCAGTCACCTATTGTTAGTTGGTTCAGAGGTATCTAGCACTGAACTTGGTAGGGCGGATTACGATCTGATCCCCCGCAGCTACATTTGTGTCAAAATAAAACGGGTTTACACATGCTTATGTGCCAGAAGCCCTGTGTTTTGGATCAGAATCACTAACTGGCCACTCTACTATGAAGCATGTACGGATAACGGGCTTAATGTGATTGCGCCTGAATGAAAAGGACCCAAAAAAAAAGAGATGAGAAGATAGGCCTAGGTATTGTGGGATGACATGGGGTGGTTAATATAGGATTGAAGTCTGTGTCTGTGTCCGATTTCGCATGCATTCTTAGTTTTTATTGTTATTTTGTTATGTTATAACTTTTTTTTCTTTTTTTTCAGATTTTCTATGTAATCGGGGCCTAAATCGAGAAAAGGAGCGAAAAAGGAGTGGAAACGGACGAAAACCAAGAAATTCAGCTTTTTACACTTGCAGCATCCACCATGGCTGGCGCCATGGGGTCTGCCATGACGTGGCCATGTCTCAAGACCACTCCACAACTGCCAAGACCCACGATCCCTACTTTCTTCAGCACTTTGCACTCATGGCGGGCGCCATGGCCCTGTGGCGGGCGCCACAAGGCAAAAGTGCTTCCCTCCACTTTTTAGTGGAGGGGGGCATCCTGGTCCTTTCCCATTTAATATTTGCCTATAAATAGGACTTTAGAATTTCGTTTTCTTCATTCAAACTTAGAATATCTTAGGCATATATCAATTTTAAAGTAGTTATCATTCCACATCGGGGTGTTACTACAATCGAGTGATCGAGTTTTGGAGCACTCTGGAAGGAAGTTAATCCTGCCGCCATTTTAATTCCAGTTCGTATTTTATTTTTCCGCATTCGCTTTATTTTATTTACTTTCCGCATTGCTTTACTTTTATTTATTTTCCGCATTGCTTTACTTTTATTTATTTCCTGCACTCGCTTTACTTTATTTATTTCTCGCACTCGCTTTAAATACCTTTATTTCCCGCACTCGCACTACTTTTATTTACTTTCCGCACTCGCACTACTTTTCTTTACTTTCCGCACTCGCACTACTTTTATTTACTTTCCGCACTCGCACTAAATACCTTTATGAAAAATAATAAAAAGAACTTTTACTTTACCATGTCTAACTAAATCCATAAAGGTTAGAATGTAAGGATCGTAATTGAACCTGTAATCCGTACAATTGTTCGTGGAAACACTTAAGGGCTATTTTATCTTTCAACTTATGTTTAATTGTTTTTAACTATTTCAAAAACAGCCAAAAGCGCTTTGTCTAGTTCATTATGAGTTTTTAGATTAAAAAGAAAAGGGATTTTAAAACGATTTTCGGACGCGTTAAGAAGTTTAGAGTCTGGTTCGTGAGAACCTCTTTTTGCTAAGAAATCCAGGTTAAAATACTTTTCAACTTAGTTAAGATATTATATTTCTTAAAAATAGGTTTACTACTCTAACGCAGTACGCACCTTTTTATCCGAGACAATAGGAGGGGTTGATTAGAGAGTACAACTCGGTTCTGAATACGTGAAAGCGACAGTTCATGTTAAATTAGTTCTTTTCAAAGTAGAAAACATTGCCCATAAGTAGTTCTATTAACAAGTACCGGACTATCGATTTATTATGTGAATTACATTCGAGCCTGTCTTTATTAACTTTTTAAAATTACCATTTTATTTACCATTGCGCACTCCTTAAAACTATTATATTCAGTTGCCTTAGATATACACCATAACAACAGGTACGATAGATTGACACTTGGTCTCTGTGGATTCGACAATCTTTTATATTACTCTGACGTGTTCGTACACTTGCGAAAAACACGCATCAGTAAGGTATGAGATTAGGATGTCTGGTATCCCAATCTCCTTTAACTTGACTGACTACTAAGGTTGAATCTCCATACACATCCAAAAGTTGAATCTTCATTTAAATAGCAACTTTGATACCCATGATGCACGCTTCATACTCATCCATATTATTGGTACATTTAAAACAAAGATTTGTAGTAACTAGTGTATAACAACCTTAAGGAGAGATAATCACAACACCAACACCATTACCAAGCACATTAGAAGCTCCATCAAAAACCATAGTCCATCGGGATCCTTGTCCAGGTCCTTCATATTGTCTAGGTTCTTTAATAACAATCATAATATCCTCATCTGGAAATTCAAAATTCATATATTGATAATCATCCACTACTTGATGAGCCAAATGGTCAGCTACTACACTTCCTTTGATTGCTTTCTAAGTAGTATATTGTATGTCATATTCTGTCAAGATCATTTGCCATCTATCTATTCGTCCGGAGAGAGCAGGTTTCTCAAATATATACTTGATTGGATCCATTTTTGAAATCAATAAAGTGGTATGAGTCAACATATATTGTCTTAGTCGGCAAGCAGCCCATGCCAAAGCGCAACAAGTTTTCTCGAGCAGTGAGTATCTTGTTTCACAGTCGATAAACTTTTTGCTAAGGTAGTATATTGCCTGCTCTTTTCGACCAGACTCATCATGTTGCCCCAACACACACCCTATTGAGTTATCCAATACTGTCAAGTACATAATCAAGGGTCTTCCTTCAACTAGTGGCATCAATATGGGAGGTTCCTGTAAGTACCTTTTAATTTCATCAAAAGCTGTCTGGAATTCATCATTCCATTCTAATGCTTGATTTTTCTTCAACAACTTGAAGATTGGTTCACAAGTAGCAGTCAACTGGAAAATAAATCTTGCAATGTAATTCAGTTGTCCCAGGAAACCTCTAACTTATTTCACAGTACGAGGAGCAGGCATCTCTTGTATAGCTTTTACCTTTGCTGGATCTACTTCAATAACTTTACTACTAACAATAAAACCCAGAAGTTTACCAGATCTAACTCCAAAAGTACATTTGTTTGGATTTAACCTCAACTTGTATTTCTTCAACCTCTCAAACAACTTGTGCAGGTGATCAAGGTGCTCTTCTTCATTCTAAGATTTGGCTATCATATCATCCACATATACCTCTATCTCATGGTGAATCATATCATGGAACAAAGCTACCATAGCACGCTGATATGTTGCCCCAGCATTCTTCAAACCAAATGGCATTACCTTATAGCAAAAAGTGCCCCACTGTGTAACAAATGTAGTCTTCTCCATGTCTTCAAGTGTCGTCTTAATCTGATTATACCTAGAGAAACCATCCATAAAAGAGAATACTTTATGCTGAGTAGTGTTGTCTACCAGAATATCAATATGTGGAAGTGGAAAATCATCTTTAGGGCTGGCTCTATTCAAATCCCTGTAATCGACACACATGCGTATTTTACCATCTTTCTTAGGCACTGGCACCACATTTGCAACCCATTGTGGATAAGAAGTAACAGCTAGAAATCCTGCATTGAATTGTTTCATCACCTCTGCCTTAATCTTTTTTGACATATCAGGACGCATACGACGAACTTTCTGCTTTATCGGACGAAAATCCTCTTTCACTGGTAGACGATGAACCACAATATCTGTATCCAACCCTGGCATATCTTCATAAGACCAAGCAAAAACTTCCACATAGTCATGTAACATCTGAATCAACTTGTCCTTGATACCACCTTCTAGTTCAGCACATATCTTGATTTCTTTCCTGTTTTCCTCGGTTCCTAAGTTCACGACTTCAATTGGTTCCTCGTGTGGTTGTATAGTTTTCTCTTCTTGCTGTAGTAGTCTAGCCAACTCTATAGGTACTTCACAATCTTCCTCCTTTCCATCCTCGGCTTGATAGATCGGATTTTCGAAGTCATAATTGGCAATAGCATAATTGTTATCAATAGGATCCAGAGTGGATGAATATCTGCATTTAGTGATGTGGTTGTGTGTAAGAACATGTCGCTCCCAAAGATTTGCATCCCGGTACAAGTGCGAACGGTCGGCGAAAGGAGGAATGAGAACACACAGGAATGAACTCATAGGAAATGAATAGAGTCGCCAGCTAGGCATTTTTATCCCGGAGGAAAGGCAATGCTGCATAGACCTAGAAAGACATGGATAAGACGGTTGCGAACCATAGAGACTGAGAAAGGGGGTTGGTTACAACCTGGGAAGGTATTAGCACCCAGATTGTCCGCCGTACTCGACGGGATCCACGCTTGAAAGATTTGTGTTTTAAAGGGGTAGTGTCAGTGCAATCTGTGTATAAAGTAGCTGGAAAAGGATGTACAGGGGTCAGTATAAAAGAAGTGTGAAGTGTATAAAAGTATAGTGTCAGTGCAGGGACAAAGGATGAAATGCTCAAGATCATGAGGCTTAAAGAATAAAGCTAGAAAGAGGGGGAATATACAGAGACTTTTGTTCGATAACTGTTAAGTTATGCCTACGTATCCTCTCGTGCAATGAGGAAGTCAGAACACCGTAGTTCGACCCAAAGAGACTGAAAGATGAATTGACTTGTGAACTGCTTACTTGTCTATGCTCAAGTGTATGACCTGTCTGGCTCAGGTGCAAACTGTCTTGCATTATACGGAAGAAGCGAGCTCTCGTTTGTGAGTGAATGAGATGAGAAAAGAATCCCGGAGGAGACGATTATTGTTTTTTTTTGTATTTTCAGTCTTTTATTGCTTTTGAAAGTTTGTCATAAGTTAATGAGCTTAAGCCTAAACCAGTGGGTTAGTAAACTCATCACATCTTCCCTCTGATTAGGGGTAATGAGAATACCTTAAGTGTGAAGTCAGCTTCTCACACTTAATCACCTTTGATGCAGGATTAAGATCATTAACCTACTTGTGATTATTTAGATGCTTTTGGTGTTTTTGTTTAGTGTTGAGTAATGTGATTAAGCCATAATTAAGGATTAAACAGACTCATTACACCATCCTAATAGAAGGATAATAGAAGAGAATGTTTAAGCTGAGGAAAGCTCCTCAACTTAATCCATGATTAGGGATTAAACTCATGACAAAACAAAGCCTTTATTAAGTGGATTTTATTTAATGATAAGATGATGAAGTGATTTTTAGGGTTTGTAAGACAACTTGAGGGGGACTTGTCCATTAACACTAGGGTTAGTCCTTCTTAACCAATTAAGGAAGAATTAGAACCCTAGTGCAAGGCCCAAGTTACAAGTATGATGTCTTGATGATTATTAAGTGGATTGATTAAAAGATTTAAACACATTAAGGGTTTAACACTTAGGATTAAATTTATACACTCCATCCTAATAGAAGGATGCAGGCATAAGCTTAATCACAAAGCCTTAAAGCCTTTAGGGTTTAGTCCCTGATTATGAGGTGAGAAGAGAAGACTCAAAAGAGACACAAAGGTAAAACTAAGAGGGAGACTAATCAAAACCCTAATCATTATCATGCTTGGTTGTTCCTAAGGTTTGTGAGGTTTGACAAGAGAAATCTCCAGAGGAACCACCAGGAAGCAGATGAAAGGAGCAGAGAGAAGCAAAGTAACTTGCTTCATTCAAGAAGACAAGTCACTTGAGGAAAGAAAGTGGGAGGAAGAAGAATGAGCAAGCTCAAACTCAAACACAAAACAAAATGCAGCAAGGATGCATAAGATAGATGAAAAGAAGTTATGAGAAGTGAAGGCAAATTCACTTCTCAAAGCTGCTTACCACCTGAAAAGTTAGTGAGAAAGATGCAATGCAATGTCAAATGGAATGCAATGACATGATGAGAAACAAAACCAGAAGCATGAGTATGATGTTAATGATGCTAAGAGATGATGCAAACATGAAACAAGGCATGGGGATGATCATACAAACTTATGGATGCAAATGAAACAAGCTAAGGAGCATAAACACACATGAAAAGTTATGAAATGTAAATGGCATACAACATGGAAAATGCAATATGCAATGATCAAACATGCTTTCAATATGTCTTATGATGTCAAATGAATCACATGGATGCCTAGAATGTCATGGCAAGTCAAGGTATGAATGCAAATGCAAGATGGATGCATATGGAAGCCCAAATTAGGGTTTATGATCAAAGCATCAAACACAAACCAAAATCAGAAGCAAACATCAATACAAAAAATTGAAAATGCACTCAAAGGATCCCTAAACCTATACTAACTCACTGCCCAAAGGAGAAGTTCCAACTCTTAACCTAATTCAAGTTATGATTTTTCTAAGTTTTCTAGGGTTTTAGGGTTTCTTAACAAGAAAAATGTCAAACAAATGGAAAATGAAAGATCAAATCATGCCAATTTAATCTCACAAACTACATGATATGCTAAACACAATGCAAAAAGAATCAAGGTCCAACTCTCAATGGTTAGGCAGAAATGATTTTTGGAAGTTTGGATCAAAATAATGCATCAAAATGATTTTAATTCCATGGAAAATTCTCAAAATGCATCAAGATCAAAAAATAAATTTGGTTTGAGTGTTAGACAATGTTTCTAAATGTTTTTAAATGTTTCATTAATTTTTTGGTGATTTTTAAATACCTAAAAGCATTTTTAATTAATTAATTCTCATTAATTAATTAAAAAGAAACTTTTAAATATTTAAAAATACTTTTTTAATGCTAAAAATAAAAATAAAAATATTTTTGTGTTCTGAAATTAAATAATAACTTGTATAAAAAATTTCAGAATTTTTAAAGTGTTTTTGCTATTTTTAATAAATTATAGAAAACAAATGAATTAATATGAAAATAAAATGAATTTTTAAACTGAAAAAGGAAAAGTAATCCAATCTGAAGGCCCAGATTCAAACTCAAACACGCGCGCATTGACTTGGCGCCAGATCCCACGGCCAGCATTCAAACTCACTAACCCTAATAAATTAGCCCTAATCCAACCGTTAATGACTCTCAGGTGACCGGAACAGTGTTCCGGTCATCTTCTCCGACCACTCCAAACTTCAAACTCTCTCTAAACGCATCTAAAACAAATTCTAATTAAACAAAAATGATCCCCACTCAAAAACGAATCAGAACCCCCATTCAAACAACATTTATCATTCCTAAACTGGCTGAATCGAATCAAAATAGTTTCTAGGGCAAAAATTTCAGAACACGATTAAACTCTCATCTCTCCACCATTTTCAAAACCAATGACATATTCATGATCAGGGAAGCATGTAGAAGCTATTGAGAACTTAAAAATTCATTTCTGGAAAAAAAGTTCTTGAGCTACCTGAGTTTTGAAGCTTTCAACTTTGCAGCTCTCTGACCTCTTCCCTTGATGCAAACCACTCCCTTTGGTCCCTTGATGATGTCTGGATGCTTAGCAAGAGTTTATGTTGGCTGGTTTGAGAGTTTGAACAGGTTCTGCTCAAGCTCAGGTGAGAATCGTGTTTTGGATTCAGGCAGTTTAAGGCAAGGGTGAGGGGTGCTTTGTGATCAGGATGATGAGTTGAGAAGGTCTGTGAAGTTTGTTTAAGTGTTTGTGGCTTGTATGGAGAGTTCCGAATGCTTTTGCTTCAAGGGTGAAAAATGAGAGAGTTGAGTTCTTGCTGGTTTCAGGCTTGTGTGTTGTGATCTTTTGCTTGCATTTGGTTTGTATAAACTAGTCCCACTGGTCAGATGACATGACATGTCCTTTTGTGATAGGTATGGTTGCTTTTGCCAAAATGTCAACTTTGTGTAAGGAGGGCATGGGCTACTTTGCTAGCTTGGTACAAAGGGCTTGTCTTGCGCAGCATGGGGTGAGGAGAGAGCTAGGGTGGTTCAGCAACCAAGGCATCAAGTGGATGAGGTGTTATGATTGATTTTGCAACTTGCTTGCTTTTAGTTCTCATGAAAAGATCTTGCCTCACAAGCCATGAAACATGTAATCCCTTTGGTTCAATCTGAACTTTAAGACTTGTGTGATGTTTGTATAAGGATTAGACATCAATTAGAAGTTACAAATTGCCTTGGTACAAAGTTTTGCAAGTTTCCTATTTGGTGCATATCTTGAAATTTAGTGATTTTTGCCAACTTTGATGCACCATAACTTTTGATCCAAAATGAATTAAGTCATGTTCTTGTACTTTTTGAAAAGGGAAAGATCTAATCTACAACTTTCATGACCAAAGTTTTTCCATTTGAAGCATTTTTGGATCAAAAAGTAAGGTTTGAAAAGTGGCCTAAATTGACAAATTCTTTAAAAGTCAAACTTGCCCCAAAAAGTCAACTTTGCAAAAACTTGTAATTCTTGAGTTTTGTGAACTTCCAACTTCTCCTATGATCAAATAAAGATCATATACACTCAAAATGATGAAGATCACCCCTTGGTTGGGTCATTGGGGGCCTCAGATGCCTTGATTTTGCACTGACTTGTCCAGAAAGTCAACTCTTGATCAGATGACTTCCCCATGGAATTTCTTCATGAAAATTGATATGCATACTCCCTATACCATATAGAGACCAATAGAAACAATAATGACCAAAAATTTTGAAGTTATGGCCTCTGAAACCAAAACCCTAATTCTAGGTCATCTGTGCAGTCAAGCCTGGCTCTGCTTCTACACCATTCTAAGTTCTTGTGATTCTTTGGAATTCTTGACCTTGAGAGGATATAATATGATACTTGAACACACATAGACCCCTTTGAAGTTATTGATGGCCTTTGGAGTGGCCCAAGAGGCCCTTGGATTGTTCAGATCACAAACCCTAGATGCAGATGACTTTGAATCTATGCAGTGAATCAAAAATGTAATATGAGATGTTATGATTGTGTTTATGCATATGAAATGATCACAAGCCATGGTGTGAATGGGTGAGGGCAAATTTGGGGTGTTTACAGCTGCCCCTATTCAAACATGAGTTAGCTGTGCAGGATGTAAGCAACGGCTTAACAGGCAAGCGAGATAACTTGTGGTTGAATACCAAAGACAGTCCAAAATTTGCACTCACAGAATGAAGAAGAAAAGGGATATAGATTGTAAAGGAAAATAAAGTATATTGTAAAGTGTGGGCGACGGAGGACGACCGTCGAGCAGAGGACGACTGCCGGGTAAAGAGCAATGACGGGGACGGCCGACATGCTGGGAAAAGTGCGGAAAATAAAGCAATGACGGGGACGGCCGACATGCTGGGGATAAAAGAATTATGATGGGGACGGCCATCAAGATAAAACTATAAGATTCTCTGGGGATCAATGAAACATGATGGGGACGGCCATTAAGTTCACAAAGTAAAGTAACCAACGATGGGGACGGCCATCGGGCTAAACTGAAAGAAAAAAGGAACCACGACGGGGACGGTCATCGGGTTAAAGAATAAATGAAATAAACAGATGATGAGGTACGGTCATCAAAGGTGAAGGACGATCACCTAGCAGGGGACGGCTGCTCTGTTGGGGGTAAGATGAGGGACGGTCATCTAAGGTGGAGGACGACCACCTGGCAGGGTACGTCTGCCGAAAATATCGCGACATAGGACGAATGCCGGATAAAAGGTCAACGATGGGGACGGCCATCGGATGAGCATGATGGAGGACGACCATCAAGAGGTGGAGGACGACCACCTAGCAGGGGACGGCTGCTCTCAAGGTTTATCGTGACATAGGACGAATGCCAGATAACCAAAATCAACAATGGGGACGACCATTGGATAAAATGATGAAGGACGATCATCAAGAGGTGGAGGACGACCACCTAGCAGGGGACGGCTGCTAAATATCACGACATAGGACGAATGTCGGATAGAAAATCAATGATGGGGACGGCCATCAGATGAGCATGATGGAGGACGACCATCAAGAGGTGGAGGACGACCACCTAGCAGGGTACGGCTGCTCTCAGGGTTTATCGTGACACAGGACGAATGTCAGATAAAAAGAAAATTGCTTCGTTGGCGATCTACTAGGGAGTAGTAAACACGGACGAGTGTTTATATCCAAGAAACAAAAGGTATAAGTGTTTTGACGCTGTGTATAGATTTAAAGATGCGGACGAGCATCCTTACGACTACGATACGGACGAGTATCGGATAGAAACAAATACTGACACGTGTTCAGAGAGGATGATACGGACGAGTATCAACTGGTTAACAGAGAACGCGGACGAGTGTTGAATCTGAAGGGACTCTTCTGGGGAATGGTAGACACAGACGAGTGTCTATATTCAAGAAGTCAAGAGTGTTTGACATAGTGTATGGATTAAAGATGCGGACGAGCATCCTTATGACTATGATACGGACGAGAATCAGGTAGAAACAAACGCTTGACGCATGCTCTGAAATGATGGTACGGACAAGTACCAACTGGTTAACAAAGAACATGGACCAATTGCTGAATCTGTGGGGATAGTAAGTATGAGTGGTGTATAGACAGGTATTTAAACTGTTGGGGAGAGTGACACAGACGAGTATCAAAAGGAGAAGAGTACGATATGAACAAGTATCTGATATACAAAGTGTAGGCGACTGCGCTGGGGATATGATACGGACGGGTGTCAGAGAATTGTCACATGTAAGTATATGTGAGTGCAAAGAGGACGTCCTTGGCTTTCTGCTGGGGTTATGACACAGACGGGTGTCAAAAAGTATCTGTAATACGAGTGGTACTGTTTGCACAGAGTGTTCGGGCGACTTTACTGGGGAGTATTGACACGGACGGGTGCCAAAGAGAGTATTTACCGGTGTTTGTGAATGTGAGGCAACTGATTTTGCTAGGGAATCTCCGCTGGGGATTTTGGGGGAAGTATTCTGTATATTGACGGATTGTCATTATTCACAAGTGTTGATCTAAAGCATGGCTTATGATCATGCTATATGTTTGATTTTTGCCGTAATGCTCCGTATTAAACGGAATGCTACACTTTATGGGTGAATATGATGCGAATGCCATGGTTATGCAAAAAGGTACCAAACCGGGATTCGGATCCTGATGCTGCGAAGATCTTGGTCACTCTGCTTGAAATGGACATCCCAGCTGGGGGTGAGATCATTGGTAGATCTGATGGGAAGCATTTGCTTGGGAATATAGGTCATTGATAGACCTATCCTTGTACCGAGTGACCCAGCTGGGGTTTGAAGAAGCTTTCTTCACTCTGTTGTGATCCTTCAAGTGTTGCTCTTCTGGATAGAGGTTGAAACTCTGTGGGGAGAGGGCTCCTTGACTTTTGTACTCGGCTGAGGAAGGAATGGCAACTCGGCTGGGGAGAAAACACTTTGAGTGTTAAGACTGAGCGAGCATTGATCTGCCAGCTTGCTGGGCTGAAGCTTTCATGCCCCAAGTTGCGTCCTGGATACCTGCAATCCTGCAAAGATAGGGAAACGTACAAGTAATCCCGAGGTATCCTTCACCGGATTCCGTCATAGGAGTTTAGACACTTCTGAGAGTAAGTATATTTCCTGCAAGCACGTGTTTTTATTTTTGAAGATAAACATCTATATTTTTATGCAATCAGTTTTTTTTCTTAAGACATCAGACATTTTTGTAAAAATAGAAGATGTACAAGACGAGACATGACTGAAAATCTGATTTTATTAATTCATATGCCCTGAATTGGCGAGATACAGTCAAAGAAACAAATCCCCTGAGATGAGGGGATCGTTACAAATTGAGAAACAAAATGCTGGCAATGTTGATGACGCTTTAAGGAGCTTCCTCTTTACTATGACCCGTATGACTTTTGACGTTCTCCTTATCTTGCTTTCTGAAGAATGCTGATTCTGATTGAAGCTTGATCCTTTCAAAGCTTACCAAGTTGTAAACGATACAGACGAATTCAGAGTGCAGTTGTTCGCTTATTCCCTTGTTTTGCATGGATCGCCCTTTCGGGTTTTCAATCCATCGGGATACCCATTTTTGCCTGAGTTGTCCAATGCGGCTTTTCAACTCAGCGGGTGTACACATCTTTTGTTTATTTTCCCTTATTTTTGCCCGAGTCTCTTATTCTGATTTTTGACTCGCCGGGATGCCCTATTTTTGCCTGGACTTACATTCTGCTTTTATGTCCAGCGGGTCATTTTATGCAAAGTATTTTGTAATTGCATCTGAATTTACAGGGGACGGGAAGTCTTCACCATCCATAGTGCTGAGCATCAGTGCTCCACCAGAGAAAACTTTCTTTACCACGAATGGTCCTTCATAGTTCGGAGTCCATTTGCCCCTGTGGTCTGTATGAGGAGGGAGGATTCTCTTCAGCACAAGATCTCCTACTTGGTACTCTCGGTGCCTGACTTTCTGATCGAAGGCTCTCTTCATTCTTTTCTGATACAACTGCCCATGACAGATTGCAGCCAATCTTTTCTCTTCAATCAGACTCAGCTGCTCGTACCGGGATCGGACCCATTCTGCTTCGTTCAGCTTAACATCCATCAGTACCCGTAGAGAGGGTAATTCAACTTCGACGGGTAGGACTGCTTCCATACCATACACAAGCATATACGGTGTTTCCCCAGTGGATGTTCTGATTGACGTGCGGTACCCATGCAAGGCAAGCGGTAGCATTTCATGCCAGTCTTTGTAGGTGACTACCATCTTCTGCACAATCTTCTTAATATTCTTGTTAGCTGCCTCAACAGCGCCATTCATCTTTGGCCTGTAAGGAGAAGAATTGTGATGTTGAATCTTGAAGTCCCGGCACAGCTCTGCCATCATTTTGTTGTTCAAGTTGGAACCATTATCAGTAATGATTCGCTCGGGAACTCCATACCGACAGATGATATCTCTCTTCAGAAATCTGGCTACCACTTGTCTTGTAACATTGGCATAGGAAGCTGCTTCAACCCACTTGGTGAAATAATCAATGGCAACCAGGATGAATCTGTGGCCATTCGAAGCAGTTGGCTCAATCTTACCAATCATGTCAATGCCCCACATAGCAAAGGGACAGGGTGAAGACATCACATTCAGAGGATTGGGAGGCACATGTACTTTATCCGCATAAATATGGCATTTATGGCGTTTTCTGGCGTAGGCACAACAGTCTGCATCCATTGTGATCCAGTAATAACCTGATCTTAGCAATTTCTTGGCCATGGCATGCCCTCCCGCATGGGTACCAAAGGATCCTTCATGCACCTCGTGCATTAGCAAGTCTGCCTCTGTTCTACCAACGCATCTGAGGAGTACCATATCAAAGTTTCTCTTGTATAGGGAACCATCAGTGTTCACAAAGAAACTACCAGCAAGCCTTCTTAATGTCTTCTTATCATTGGGTGATGCCCCAGGTGGGTATGTTTGATCCTCCAAGAAGCACTTAATGTCGTGGAACCAAGGCTTATCATCTTTGACAACATCTGCTGCGAACACATATGCTGGCCTGTCAAGTCTGGACACTGAGATCTGAGGTACAAAGTTGGCAGCCTGAACTTTGATCATGGACGAAATGGTAGCCAGAGCATCTGCAAACTGATTCTCGTCCCGAGGGATATACTCAAGCTTGACTGTTGTGAAGAAAGTCAATAACCTCCTTGTATAATCCCTGTAAGGTATCAGATGATCCTGGTGGGTGTACCATTTGCCATTGGTTTGATTGATTACCAGAGATGAATCTCCAAATACAGTCAATGTCTTGATCCTGAGGTCAATGGCTTCCTCAAGACCCATAATACAAGCTTCGTATTCAGCTTCGTTGTTAGTGCAGTTAAAGGTGAGTTTTGCCGAGAAAGGCATGTGAACTCCTTTAGGTGTAATGAGTACTGCATCAACACCACGACCATTCATATTAACAGCCCCATCAAACATCATGGTCCATTCTTCTTCCGGGTCAGGCCCTTCGGTGTGAACAGGCTCTTCATGATCTTTTGCTTTTATGAACATGATGTCTTCATTAGGGAAGTCAAATTTCATAGGCTGGTAATCATCAATGGGTTGCTCAGCAAGATATTCAGACAATACACTGCCCTTGATGGCTTTCTGAGAAGTGTACTGGATGTCATATTCTGTGAGGATCATTTGCCATCTTGCAACCCGTCCGGTAAGTGCTGGCTTCTCAAATATGTACTTAACGGGGTCCATATTTGAGATCAGCAAGGTGGTGTGGGTCAACATATACTGCCTTAGTCGGCGAGCAGCCCACGCTAAAGCACAGCAAGTTTTCTCGAGCAGTGAATAACGTTGTTCACAGTCGGTAAACTTTTTGCTTAGGTAGTAAATTGCATACTCTTTTCGACCAGACTCGTCATGCTGGCCCAGCACACACCCCATTGACTCTTCTAATACTGTCAAGTACATTATCAGAGGTCTTCCTTCGACTGGAGGCATAAGGATTGGAGGCTCTTGTAAGTATTCTTTGATCTTGTCAAAAGCCCTTTGGCAGTCTTCATTCCAACTGACCGTTTGTTCTTTTCTCAGTAGCTTGAACAAGGGTTCACAGGTTGCTGTAAGGTGTGATATGAACCTTGAAATGTAGTTCAATCGACCTAAGAACCCTCGAACTTCCTTCTCTGTCTTCGGTGCAGGCATCTCTTGAATAGCTTTGACTTTATTAGGGTCAACTTCAATCCCTTTCTCGCTTACAATAAATCCCAGCAACTTACCCGATCGCACCCCGAATGTGCATTTGTTGGGGTTCAACTTCAGTTGGTACTTCCTCAGACGCTTGAACAACTTTAGCAGATTTACCAGATGGTCTTCTTCAGTGAGGGACTTGGCAATCATGTCATCCACATAACATTCAATTTCTTTATGGATCATATCGTGGAATAATGTCACCATAGCCCGTTGATATGTTGCACCAGCATTCTTCAATCCGAATGGCATCACCTTGTAACAGAACGTGCCCCAGGGTGTGATGAAGGTTGTCTTTTCCATGTCTTCAGGAGACATCTTGATCTGATTGTATCCTGAAAATCCGTCCATGAAGGAGAATACCGAAAACTGAGCCGTGTTATCCACCAATACATCGATGTGAGGTAATGGGAAGTCATCTTTCGGGCTGGCTCTATTCAGATCCCGGTAGTCAACACACATCCTTACTTTGCCGTCTTTCTTAGGCACAAGTACAATATTAGCAACCCACGGCGGATAGCTAGTTACAGCAAGGAACCTGGCGTCCCACTGCTTCTGTACCTCTTCTTTGATTTTCATTGCCATATCTGGGCGAGTACGGCGCAGTTTCTGTTTAACCGGTGGGCATTCTTCTCTTAAAGGCAGCTTGTGCACAACAATGTCGGTGTCCAAACCTGGCATATCTTGATAAGACCAAGCAAACACATCCACATACTCTTGAAGCAGGTCAACCAGTTGTCTCTTCACTGAGTCTTGTAAGCAGGCCCCGATTTTAACTTCTCTCACGTCTTCATCTGTACCAAGATTGATCGTCTCTACCTCCTCCTGATGAGGGGTGATAACCTTCTCCTCCTGTCTCAACAATCTGGCTAGCTCTTCAGGAAGCTCAAACTCTTCTTCAACCCCTTCATCAGCTTGATTGATTGGATTGTCAAAGTCATACGAAGTCATAGCCGTGCTGTTGTCGGTGCAGTCTGGAAGGCACTCTCTGCAAGGGTTCAGTTTGTTTATTTTAGTGATTTGATTTTAATCTTGTTTAGAAAAGTGAAATAAAGTTGTCATTTTGAAAACATTGCCATTTATTTTTTGTACAAAAAGAAAAATGGAAAAACAGTGAGCGGAAAAGAAAAAAAAACTCATTTGCAAAAGATGTCTGATATTTCATTGATTAATCTTGTTGCACAAAAAGTACAGATGGCCCGATTACAAAATGAGTCTTGTCATCTTGGGCAAGATGCAAGACTTTGATGCATGCTATAAAAATACAGGAAATAATAATTACTCTGCATGAGTAACCCTTATAATTTCCTGGGAAGACCAGTTTGAGATACTGCTCCCCGGGATCTTTGGACGTATCCAACTCTCCAGGTTGCGGTCGCTTTCATCCTCGTCTTCCAAATTGTTGACAGCATCAGGGGTGAGCATCCCCCCACTAACAAAGTTGGGCTCTTTAGCAGCCTCTGCTTGATCTTGTTGAGTTGGTTTGTAACCCAACCCAAATCTATCCTCTTTCTTCTCCACAGGTAACAGTTTTCCCCAGCCTTGGGCAGTTCCTTCTTCAACAACCTTCCGGGCTTGTTGATATGATGTCATTGAGGTTCCAGGTACAGCAGATGTTTCATTTATGTTCAAGGCCTCAAACCCTTGACTCATTGTTTCGTGGATCTCCCCATCCATCTCAATGTATTTGTAGGTAGCCAGGTGGCTGACAAAAATATCCTCCTCTCCACAGATAGTAACGACTTGACCCTCCCACTCGAATTTTAACTTCTGGTGAAGGGTTGAGGTCACGGCGCCAGCGGCGTGAATCCATGGCCTACCCAATAGACAGCTGTAGGCAGGCTGTATATCCATCACGTAGAAGGTCGTTTTGAAAGTTTGTGGGCCAATCGTTATAGGCAACTCAATCTCGCCTAGAACCGATCTCTTAGAACCATCGAAGGCTCTTACTACCAGGTTACTGGGCCGTAATGCCAATCCGTCATACTCTAGCTTCACAAGGGCTTTTTTAGGTAAGACATTAAGGGATGACCCCGTGTCTACCAGCACATGGGAAAGGACTGCACCTTTACATTCCATGGTAATGTGCAAAGCCTTGTTATGGTTGCGGCCTTCCGTAGTCAAATCAGTGTTGGTGAACCCTAGTCCATGACTAGCATTAACATTCCCAACCACAGCTTCCAACTGATTGACGGTGATCTCTTCAGGCACATAAGCTGCGTGCAAGACTTTTAGTAGTGCGTTCCGATGAGCTTCGGAGCACATAAGCAATGATAGAATAGAGATCTTGGAAGGCGTCTGGTGAAGCTGATCCACTATTTTGTAATCGCTCTTCTTGATGATTCTCATGAACTCATCAACTTCTTGATCAAAGGGTGTTTTCAAAGCTTCCTTAACAATTTGCTCTTCCTGCACCAAGCTTTTTCCTTTTGCCTTGGCAGCAGCTTCTGCTTCGGCAGTGGGTCTTTGAGTTTGTGGAGCGAAGAGACGTCCGCTTCGAGTGAAGCCTCCGCCTCCTCCCACATTGTCTATTTGTGGTGCAGGGGTTGGTGATTCAAGAGTGATTTTCTGTCCTCCGCAATATAGATCAGAGCCGTAATGCCAGGGGATGGCATTACTGCTTTCATAAGGTACCGGCCCCGGCACCGTGATGGTGATTGGACTGATGGCAGCTGCAGAAGGGACTGTGATAGTCTGTGGATCGTAGTATATCGTGACTGGTGCTCTGATGGGAGTAGCACTTTGTGAGTTGTAAGCAGAGTCATTTTCAGGATCATAATAAATCGTAACGGTGGAAACATTTGCTGCTGAAGTTGTAGGAGACATTGTTGGAAGGATGGGTGTTGTTGTTGTAGGAGTTTCTGAATGAAGTGGTGCTGAAGTTGTAGAAGGGATGTTTGCTGATAGTTGGTCCGTTGAAAGAACAGATGAAGCACTTGTTGATGAGATTGAAGAGTTGCTTGGAACAATGGTTGTTGCATTTGTAGAAGACACGGGAACTGTTGCTGATGAGGCTGCTGGATTGGTAGGAAATGATGTGGTGATTTGAAGCTGGCCACTCTGGATGAGATCGTCTATGCCATCTCTCAAGTTATCGCAACCATTCACTGAAATGTTGCAATAAGCACACCCTAGCTCACATCCCGGGAACATTTGACATTCAAGGAGTTGAGCTTTGATCTCTACCAACGGCGTCCGAATCTGACCCACACTGGTTATCAAGTAAGACGGCTTGTCTTCTTCAATAGCATTGATTCTGGGACCTCCGTGGTTTGGCATAGGGTTCTTGTTAACATTTGGTGGTGGTGCAAAATTCAGAGCCTTAGAGTCTACCAAGTCTTGTACCTTCATGTGCAAAGCTCTGCACTTTTCTGTACTGTGGCCAGGCGCATTTGAATGAAAAGTACATCTGGCGTTGGAGTCATAATTTCTGGGTAGACTGGTAGGATCCGGAGGTGCCAACGTCCTTAGCTCAACCAGGTTGAGTTTCAGGAGTTGTGGCAGTAATGTAGCATATGGCATAGGGATCGGATCGATCACCCTGTTGGCCTGAGAAGGTCTCTGTTGGAACGGTCTTAGCTGATTGTTGTTGTTGGTGTTGTTGTAGTTTCTCTGAGGAGGATACTGAGTCTGTTGCTGATAATTTTGTTGCTGTGGTTGATAAACTGGTTGTGGATGAATTGGAGCGGGAATGGTGACTGCTGCCACAGACCTATGAACATATTAGGGTCTGCCCCTGTTGGTGTGGATAGCATTGGTCTCACCAGTTCTTCTTGGGCCCACAAAAGGCTTCCTTGCGTTGCCGGATGAGCTGGCACCGTTGTCAGAAATTTTGCCCATTTTTAATAGGCTCTCAATTCTTTCTCCAGCTATAACGACATCTGCAAAGCTGGTAGAAGAAAAGGCAGCTAGCCTATCAATGTATGTCCCTTGGAGGGTGTTCATAAACATATCTGCCATTTCCCTCTCTGACATAGGTGGTTGGACAGTAGTAGCCAATTGCCTCCATCTCTGGGCATACTCTCGGAAACTTTCCCTAGATGACTGTGACATCCCCATCAGGAGGGTCCTGTTGGGTGCCATATCCAAATTATACTGGTATTGTCTGATGAAGGCCTCCGCCAAGTCCTTCCAACACCTAATGGTCGCTCTAGTTATATGGGAGTACCATTCCCTTGACGCTCCAGTCAAACTATCCTCAAAATAAAACATCCATAGCTTCTCGTCCATGGTATAGGCTTTCAACCTTCCCAAAAAGGATTGTAAGTGGGTCCGTGGGCAGGAAGTCCCGTTGTATTTCTCAAAACAAGGAGGCTTAAACTTATGGGGAATCCTGACCCCGTCCACCAAGCCCATGTCCATAACATCAAAACCCAAAGAGTTTTGAGACTCCAAGGATCTTAATTTTTCAGCAATTTCTTCCAGCCTTCTGTCATAGGCCTCTTCCCCAGCACCCATTACTGTGAACTGATCTTCCTGGGGGTCTTCTTGTAGTACTCTGCCTGCAGTGGCAGTCCCTTGGACATTGGCAGGAATGTTGACCTCTGGATGAAGGTGGGGGCCAAATACAGGGGGATTGACATGAGGTTGGACCCTCTCATTGTTGCTTGTCCCAGCAGTCCCTACATGGGGATCTTCTTGATTCTGCCTTTCCACCATTGCTCTCAATCTTTCTTGGCTCTGAGCCATGTTGTTCATCACTTCCATAAACTGCGTCATCTGAGTTCTCATTTCCAACCTTTCGTTGGCCATTTGGTTTCTGAACTCTGCAAGGTCCTGTTGTACCTGATCCATTTGTATGCCCGGAAGGTTGTTACGGGTTGGATATCGGTGTGGACGGTTGAGTGGAAATACCCGTCGTCGAGCAATAGTTCCTGAGTTTCACAACAGAGTTAGTAACAATAAAACAAAAACCTACAAAACAAACAAAGGGTTAGCATGCAATGCAGTATGCTTATTTGTTTTCAAGGTATCCGACTTGGCATTCAGTTTTGACCCTTCCAGACCCTTGAAGATGCTGTTTGATGTTGCTTTTGAAGTAAACTCGGATGGAACAAACTGATACATATATTACAAAAGGCAAATGGTACATAGTTTGTTTACAAATACAAGCCCTCTGAGGGGTCAAAATACATCACAAGAAAAATAAAAGTACATGGAATGAAAGCAACAACAAGCAAAAGATCAAACACCAAGACCAAACTCATCCCCTTGAACTTCCTTAAGAAGTGCTTCAGTCACAGGATCAGCTGGACGCTCCGTGAGATTCCTAATAAGGAGATTCCGGGTAGTAACAGCTGCAGTTAGCTTCTTGTGTTGACTCTGGTCTTTTGACCTCTTCACTCCAGCTCTGATCTTCAGCTCTGATATTTCCCTCTGGGCTGCTGCCAGGGCTTCCTGCTGCTCTTTTGCACTAGCTTCCAGCTTCTCAATTTTGTCCTGAGTCCTCTTATCTTCCAGAGTACGAGCTTCGGTGATCCTGACCCACCTAGCTTGACTCTCTTTCAGATACAAGTCTGTCCTGGCTTTCTGGAACTGGGCTTCCTTGCAAGCATTCTTCAGAATCTGCTCTCCAGCCCTGGACTTCTTGATGTAATCCTCAGACTTCTCAATTTTAGCCAGATGCTCTACCCTCAACTTTTCCAACCTTTCAATATCCAACCTACCATCACTCCTCTCCCAGAGGGTCTTCTGCAAAGCCTGGGCCAACTTCTCATTTCTCTCTTTCAAGCTCCCAAACTCCTCTAAGCTGACAGTGGCAGGAGGTGGTGCTGAGGATGATCCAGGCATATCCTCCATGATAAAGGGCATCCCAGAAAATTGAGCCCTGGCATGGGACCACTCATAGTATTGTGCTGATGCCACATTGTTGCACTTCCCCAGAATGGTCACTCCTTTAGTTTGAACATTGTCCCAGGCCCAGGCTGCCTGCCTAACAATAGCCAGATTAGGCTTGTTCTCACAGTAAAGAGTCTCAGCCAAGTCTTGTGCCTTAGGAGTGTGGACCAATGTATAGCCCAGTTGTCTTTTGAACAGCAGAGGGTTGTAATTAATGCAACCCTTAACTCCTATCAGGGGTACATTGGGAAACTGCCCACAGCTGGTAATGATGTCCCTGCCCTTTGTGCTTTGAGTGCACCACCTGATATCAGCTGAAGTCAAAGCAGTGAGTCTTCTAGCCCAGTTCCTCTGCTGATGAGGATTCAAAAATGCATCTGTCTTGGGCAAATGCTTGAGAAGCCAAGTATGGAACAAAGGAGCACAACACCTCACTAATCTTCCCCTCTGTTTCTCATTCCTCTGGTGCACTGAGTAGTAAAAATCCCCCAATAGAGTGGGCACTGGGTTCCTCAGGATGAAAAGATGGATTGCATTCTTGCTAATGAATCTAGGCTCATCTGCAAATAATATGATCCCATATATGCTCAGGGCCAATAAAGCACTGACTGCTTTCCACTCTCCCAAAGAAGCTTTCAAGGTAGCTTGAGAGATCAAGAAATCCAGATGCAGGCCAGAGATTCCAGCCTTAGTAGTCATATGCTGCCCAATCAGAACTGGTTCCAGATGCAATGCCTTTGCTACTTCTTCATTACCAGGAAAGACCATCTCAGGGTTGAAAGGGACTCCACCCCTGATAGGTATACCAACCAATGATGAGTATTCCTCCAATAAAGGTCCCAACTGGAAATCTTGAAAAGTGAAACACCTCAGTGGGGGATCATAAAATTGCAGGCAAGTATGAATCAGGCTCCTCTGTGAAGGGTCCAAATCCATAACCACATCAAGTATGTCTCCATAGTGCTCCCTGAAGAGTGGTATATGGTCTGGAGTGATCAGGGTATGAATCCTCCTGATGTCAGCTAGCTCAGGCTGGAAAAAGTGGTAGGAGATGTTACTCTTTTTAGGTTCCATGTTGTTGAAGAAGAGTTGAGACAGGTGCTGATGATAACACTGAAAGATGGGCCACTGATTGGCTGGTGCAGGTGACTGAAGCAGGTAGCTGATAACTGAAGTAGATGCTGATGAAGATAGGTCTATACTGATGATGGGGTCAAAACCAAGCCAAAAATGAAGATGGACACCTTGAAAAACAAATAAACAAATGTCAAAATGATGCAATGAGGATGTATGCAAATGATATGCAAGGGTTTGTGGCTGCGCTGGATCTGATCAAGTGCTCTGATATAGGTCCAGGTATGTTCAAGAAATCCAGATGGAGGTCTATAAGTCCAGTAACCAAGGTGGGGGACTCAAATAAAGAGCCACATGTCCAGGGTTTAGAATCACAAGAACTGTTCCAAGATGGAGTACTCTTAATCAAACAAAGTAACAGGGTATGCTGAGGTCAAGGGTACCTGCAAACCTGTAAACAGCCCAACCCCCTCACAGGTGGTGTTCTAAAACAAGGATCCTCAGACTTGGATCAGTTATGAGAAGTGTAAACACTTCTAACCCGGAGGTACAGTGTTTACAATAACCATAAAAGATCCTCCTCTAATTCACCTCAGTTTCTGAAGGTCAATACTAAAGGTCATCCAGACTTAGCAGGCTTCCCAGATAGCCCTAGTATTGCAGGAAATCTGCAACACAGAGTTCTCAAAAAGAAACCCATATCTGAACCATGTTTCATATTCCCGCACCAGACCGAGATGGAATGGGAAAGAATATGAACCACTCTAGCCTAGGTGTCACTCAGGTCCCAGGTATAGGACTTTAACTCTCAATAGAACCCCACCCACCAAAGTAAACAAACAGATTCAGCCAGCACAGTATGACAGTATGATATATGCAAAAGCTATAAAGAAAGCAATAAAGCAACTGTACATAAAGCAATAAAATATACAAACACAATTAGCACATAACACCCCAGTAAACACAAATCAATCAAGCGCTAGGAGGAACCCACAAAAAGAACCAGAAGCCCTGGTTACAGTATAAGGCTCCCCAGCAGAGTCGCCAAGCTGTCGCTCCCAAAGATTTGCATCCCGGTACAAGTGCGAACGGTCGGTGAAAGGAGGAATGAGAACACACAGGAATGAACTCATAGGAAATGAATAGAGTCGCCAGCTAGGCATTTTTATCCCGGAGGAAAGGCAATGCTGCATAGACCTAGAAAGACATGGATAAGACGGTTGCGAACCAGAGAGACTGAGAAAGGGGGTTGGTTACAACCTGGGAAGGTATTAGCACCCAGATTGTCCGCCGTACTCGACGGGATCCACGCTTGAAAGATTTGTGTTTTAAAGGGGTAGTGTCAGTGCAATCTGTGTATAAAGTAGCTGGAAAAGGATGTACAGGGGTCAGTATAAAAGAAGTGTGAAGTGTATAAAAGTATAGTGTCAGTGCAGGGACAAAGGATGAAATGCTCAAGATCATGAGGCTTAAAGAATAAAGCTAGAAAGAGGGGGAATATACAGAGACTTTTGTTCGATAACTGTTAAGTTATGCCTACGTATCCTCTCGTGCAATGAGGAAGTCAGAACACCGTAGTTCGACCCAAAGAGACTGAAAGATGAATTGACTTGTGAACTGCTTACTTGTCTATGCTCAAGTGTATGACCTGTCTGGCTCAGGTGCAAATTGTCTTGCATTAGACGGAAGAAGCGAGCTCTCGTTTGTGAGTGAATAAGATGAGAAAAGAATCCCGGAGGAGACGATTATTGTTTGTTTTTGTATTTTCAGTCTTTTATTGCTTTTGAAAGTTTGTCATAAGTTAATGAGCTTAAGCCTAAACCAGTGGGTTAGTAAACTCATCACATCTTCCCTCTGATTAGGGGTAATGAGAATACCTTAAGTGTGAAGTCAGCTTCTCACACTTAATCACCTTTGATGCAGGATTAAGATCATTAACCTACTTGTGATTATTTAGATGCTTTTGGTGTTTTTGTTTAGTGTTGAGTAATGTGATTAAGCCATAATTAAGGATTAAACAGACTCATTACACCATCCTAATAGAAGGATAATAGAAGAGAATGTTTAAGCTGAGGAAAGCTCCTCAACTTAATCCATGATTAGGGATTAAACTCATGACAAAACAAAGCCTTTATTAAGTGGATTTTATTTAATGATAAGATGATGAAGTGATTTTTAGGGTTTGTAAGACAACTTGAGGGGGACTTGTCCATTAACACTAGGGTTAGTCCTTCTTAACCAATTAAGGAAGAATTAGAACCCTAGTGCAAGGCCTAAGTTACAAGTATGATGTCTTGATGATTATTAAGTGGATTGATTAAAAGATTTAAACACATTAAGGGTTTAACACTTAGGATTAAAGTTATACACTCCATCCTAATAGAAGGATGCAGGCATAAGCTTAATCACAAAGCCTTAAAGCCTTTAGGGTTTAGTCCCTGATTATGAGGTGAGAAGAGAAGACTCAAAAGAGACACAAAGGTAAAACTAAGAGGGAGACTAATCAAAACCCTAATCATTATCATGCTTGGTTGTTCCTAAGGTTTGTGAGGTTTGACAATAGAAATCTTCAGAGGAACCACCAGGAAGCAGATGAAAGGAGCAGAGAGAAGCAAAGTAACTTGCTTCATTCAAGAAGACAAGTCACTTGAGGAAAGAAAGTGGGAGGAAGAAGAATGAGCAAGCTCAAACTCAAACACAAAACAAAATGCAGCAAGGATGCATAAGATAGATGAAAAGAAGTTATGAGAAGTGAAGGCAAATTCACTTCTCAAAGCTGCTTACCACCTGAAAAGTTAGTGAGAAAGATGCAATGCAATGTCAAATGGAATGCAATGACATGATGAGAAACAAAACCAGAAGCATGAGTATGATGTTAATGATGCTAAGAGATGATGCAAACATGAAACAAGGCATGGGGATGATCATACAAACTTATGGATGCAAATGAAACAAGCTAAGGAGCATAAACACATATGAAAAGTTATGAAATGTAAATGGCATACAACATGGCAAATGCAAGATGCAATGATCAAACATGCTTTCAATATGTCTTATGATGTCAAATGAATCACATGGATGCCTAGAATGTCATGGCAAGTCAAGGTATGAATGCAAATGCAAGATGGATGCATATGGAAGCCCAAATTAGGGTTTATGATCAAAGCATCAAACACAAACCAAAATCAGAAGCAAACATCAATACAAAAAATTGAAAATGCACTCAAAGGATCCCTAAACCTATACTAACTCACTTCCCAAAGGAGAAGTTCCAACTCTTAACCTAATTCAAGTTATGATTTTTCTAAGTTTTCTAGGGTTTTAGGGTTTCTTAACAAGAAAAATGTCAAACAAATGGAAAATGAAAGATCAAATCATTCCAATTTAATCTCACAAACTACATGATATGCTAAACACAATGCAAAAAGAATCAAGGTCCAACTCTCAATGGTTAGGCAGAAATGATTTTTGGAAGTTTGGATCAAAATAATGCATCAAAATGATTTTAATTTCATGGAAAATTCTCAAAATGCATCAAGATCAAAAAATAAATTTGGTTTGAGGGTTGGACAATGTTTCTAAATGTTGTTAAATGTTTCATGAATTTTTTGGTGATTTTTAAATACCTAAAAGCATTTTTAATTAATTAATTCTCATCAATTAATTAAAAAGAAACTTTTAAATATTTAAAAATACTTTTTTAATGCTAAAAATAAAAATAAAAATATTTTTGTGTTCTAAAATTAAATAATAACTTGTATAAAAAATTTCAGAATTTTTAAAGTGTTTTTGCTATTTTTAATAAATTATAGAAAACAAATGAATTAATATGAAAATAAAATGAATTTTTAAACTGAAAAAGGAAAAGTAATCCAATCTGAAGGCCCAGATTCAAACTCAAACACGCGCGCATTGACTTGGCGCCAGATCCCACGGCCAGCATTCAAACTCACTAACCCTAATTAATTAGCCCTAATCCAACCGTTAATGACTCTCAGGTGACCGGAACAGTGTTCCGGTCATCTTCTCCGACCACTCCAAACTTCAAACTCTCTCTAAACGCATCTAAAACAAATTCTAATTAAACAAAAATGATCCCCACTCAAAAACGAATCAGAACCCCCATTCAAACAACATTTATCATTCCTAAACTGGCTGAATCGAATCAAAATAGTTTCTAGGGCAAAAATTTCAGAACACGATTAAACTCTCATCTCTCCACCATTTTCAAAACCAATGACATATTCATGATCATGGAAGCATGTAGAAGCTATTGAGAACTTAAAAATTCATTTCTGGAAAAAAAGTTCTTGAGCTACCTGAGTTTTGAAGCTTTCAACTTTGCAGCTCTCTGACATCTTCCCTTGATGCAAACCACTCCCTTTGGTCCCTTGATGATGTCTGGATGCTTAGCAAGAGTTTATGTTGGCTGGTTTGAGAGTTTGAACAGGTTCTGCTCAAGCTCAGGTGAGAATCGTGTTTTGGATTCAGGCAGTTTAAGGCAAGGGTGAGGGGTGCTTTGTGATCAGGATGATGAGTTGAGAAGGTCTGTGAAGTTTGTTTAAGTGTTTGTGGCTTGTATGGAGAGTTTCGAATGCTTTTGCTTCAAGGGTGAAAAATGAGAGAGTTGAGTTCTTGCTGGTTTCAGGCTTGTGTGTTGTGATCTTTTGCTTGCATTTGGTTTGTATAAACTAGTCCCATTGGTCAGATGACATGACATGTCCTTTTGTGATAGGTATGGTTGCTTTTGCCAAAATGTCAACTTTGTTTAAGGAGGGCATGGGCTACTTTGCTAGCTTGGTACAAAGGGCTTGTCTTGCGCAGCATGGGGTGAGGAAAGAGCTAGGGTGGTTCAGCAACCAAGGCAGCAAGTGGATGAGGTGTTATGATTGATTTTGCAACTTGCTTGCTTTTAGTTCTCATGAAAAGATCTTGCCTCACAAGCCATGAAACATGTAATCCCTTTGGTTCAATCTGAACTTTAAGACTTGTGTGATGTTTGTATAAGGATTAGACATCAATTAGAAGTTACAAATTGCCTTGGTACAAAGTTTTGCAAGTTTCCTATTTGGTGCATATCTTGAAATTTAGTGATTTTTGCCAACTTTGATGCACCATAACTTTTGATCCAAAATGAATTAAGTCATGTTCTTGTACTTTTTGAAAAGGGAAAGATCTAATCTACAACTTTCATGACCAAAGTTTTTCCATTTGAAGCATTTTTGGATCAAAAAGTAAGGTTTGAAAAGTGGCCTAAATTGACAAATTCTTTAAAAGTCAAACTTGCCCCAAAAAGTCAACTTTGCAAAAACTTGTAATTCTTGAGTTTTGTGAACTTCCAACTTCTCCTATGATCAAATAAAGATCATATACACTCAAAATGATGAAGATCACCCCTTGGTTGGGTCATTGGGGGCCTCAGATGCCTTGATTTTGCACTGACTTGTCCAGAAAGTCAACTCTTGATCAGATGACTTCCCCATAGAATTTCTTCATGAAAATTGATATGCATACTCCCTATACCATATAGAGACCAATAGAAACAAGAATGACCAAAAATTTTGAAGTTATGGCCTCTGAAACCAAAACCCTAATTCTAGGTCATCTGTGCAGTCAAGCCTGGCTCTGCTTCTACACCATTCTAAGTTCTTGTGATTCTTTGGAATTCTTGACCTTGAGAGGATATAATATGATACTTGAACACACATAGACCCCTTTGAAGTGATTGATGGCCTTTGGAGTGGCCCAAGAGGCCCTTGGATTGTTCAGATCACAAACCCTAGATGCAGATGACTTTGAATCTATGCAGTGAATCAAAAATGTAATGTGAGATGTTATGATTGTGTTTATGCATATGAAATGATCACAAGCCATGGTGTGAATGGGTGAGGGCAAATTTGGGGTGTTTACAGCTGCCCCTATTCAAACATGAGTTAGCTGTGCAGGATGTAAGCAACGGCTTAACAGGCAAGCGAGATAACTTGTGGTTGAATACCAAAGACAGTCCAAAATTTGCACTCACAGAATGAAGAAGAAAAGGGATATAGATTGTAAAGGAAAATAAAGTATATTGTAAAGTGTGGGCGACGGAGGACGACCGTCGAGCAGAGGACGACTGCCGGGTAAAGAGCAATGACGGGGACGGCCGACATGCTGGGAAAAGTGCGGAAAATAAAGCAATGACGGGGACGACCGACATGCTGGGGATAAAAGAATTATGATGGGGACGGCCATCAAGATAAAACTATAAGATTCTCTGGGGATCAATGAAACATGATGGGGACGGCCATTAAGTTCACAAAGTAAAGTAACCAACGATGGGGACGGCCATCGGGCTAAACTGAAAGAAAAAAGGAACCACGACGGGGACGGCCATCGGGTTAAAGAATAAATGAAATAAACAGATGATGAGGTACGGTCATCAAAGGTGAAGGACGATCACCTAGCAGGGGACGGCTGCTCTGTTGGGGGTAAGATGAGGGATGGTCATCTAAGGTGGAGGACGACCACCTGGCAGGGTACGGCTTCCGAAAATATCGCGACATAGGACGAATGCCGGATAAAAGGTCAACGATGGGGACGGCCATCGGATGAGCATGATGGAGGACGACCATCAAGAGGTGGAGGACGACCACCTAGCAGGGGACGGCTGCTCTCAAGGTTTATCGTGACATAGGACGAATGCCAGATAACCAAAATCAACAATGGGGACGGCCATTGGATAAAATGATTAAGGACGATCATCAAGAGGTGGAGGACGACCACCTAGCAGGGGACGGCTGCTAAATATCACGACATAGGACGAATGTCGGATAGAAAATCAATGATGGGGACGGCCATCAGATGAGCATGATGGAGGACGACCATCAAGAGGTGGAGGACGACCACCTAGCAGGGTACGGCTGCTCTCAGGGTTTATCGTGACACAGGACGAATGTCAAATAAAAAGAAAATTGCTTCGTTGGCGATCTACTGGGGATTAGTAAACACGGACGAGTGTTTATATCCAAGAAACAAAAGGTATAAGTGTTTTGACGCTGTGTATAGATTTAAAGATGCGGACGAGCATCCTTACGACTACGATACGGACGAGTATCGGATAGAAACAAATACTGACACGTGTTCAAAGAGGATGATACGGACGAGTATCAACTGGTTAACAGAGAACGCGGACGAGTGTTGAATCTGAAGGGACTCTTATGGGGAATGGTAGACACAGACAAGTGTCTATATTCAAGAAGTCAAGAGTGTTTGACATAGTGTATGGATTAAAGATGCGGACGAGCATCCTTATGACTATGATACGGACGAGTATCAGGTAGAAACAAACGCTTGACGCATGCTCTGAAATGATGGTACGGACAAGTACCAACTGGTTAACAAAGAACATGGACCAATTGCTGAATCTGTGGGGATAGTAAGTATGAGTGGTGTATAGACAGGTATTTAAACTGTTGGGGAGAGTGACACGGACGAGTATCAAAAGGAGAAGAGTACGATATGAACAAGTATCTAATATACAAAGTGTAGGCGACTGCGCTGGGGATATGATACGGACGGGTGTCAGAGAATTGTCACATGTAAGTATATGTGAGTGCAAAGAGGACGTCCTTGGCTTTCTGCTGGGGTTATGACACAGACGGGTGTCAAAAAGTATCTGTAATACGAGTGGTACTGTTTGCACAGAGTGTTCGGGCGACTTTACTGGGGAGTATTGACACGGACGGGTGCCAAAGAGAGTATTTACCGGTGTTTGTGAATGTGAGGCAACTGATTTTGCTGGGGAATCTCCGCTGGGGATTTTGGGGGAAGTATTCTGTATATTGACGGATTGTCATTATTCACAAGTGTTGATCTAAAGCATGGCTTATGATCATGCTATATGTTTGATTTTTGCCGTAATGCTCCGTATTAAACGGAATGCTACACTTTATGGGTGAATATGATGCGAATGCCATGGTTATGCAAAAAGGTACCAAACCGGGATTCGGATCCCGATGCTGCGAAGATCTTGGTCACTCTGCTTGAAATGGACATCCCAGCTGGGGGTGAGATCGTTGGTAGATCTGATGGGAAGCATTTGCTTGGGAATATAGGTCATTGATAGACCTATCCTTGTACCGAGGGACCCAGCTGGGGTTTGAAGAAGCTTTCTTCACTCTGTTGTGATCCTTCAAGTGTTGCTCTTCTGGATAGAGGTTGAAACTCTGTGGGGAGAGGGCTCCTTGACTTTTGTACTCGGCTGAGGAAGGAATGGCAACTCGGCTGGGGAGAAAACACTTTGAGTGTTAAGACTGAGCGAGCATTGATCTGCCAGCTTGCTGGGCTGAAGCTTTCATGCCCCAAGTTGCGTCCTGGATACCTGCAATCCTGCAAAGATAGGGAAACGTACAAGTAATCCCGAGGTATCCTTCACCGGATTCCGTCATAGGAGTTTAGACACTTCTGAGAGTAAGTATATTTCCTGCAAGCACATGTTTTTATTTTTGAAGATAAACATCTGTATTTTTATGCAATCAGTTTTTTTTCTTAAGACATCAGACATTTTTGTAAAAATAGAAGATGTACAAGACGAGACATGACTGAAAATCTGATTTTATTAATTCATATGCCCTGAATTGGCGAGATACAGTCAAAGAAACAAATCCCCTGAGATGAGGGGATCGTTACAAATTGAGAAACAAAATGCTGGCAATGTTGATGACGCTTTAAGGAGCTTCCTCTTTACTATGACTCGTATGACTTTTGACGTTCTCCTTATCTTGCTTTCTGAAGAATGCTGATTCTGATTGAAGCTTGATCCTTTCAAAGCTTACCAAGTTGTAAACGATACAAACGAATTCAGAGTGCAGTTGTTCGCTTATTCCCTTGTTTTGCATGGATCGCCCTTTCGGGTTTTCAATCCATCGGGATACCCATTTTTGCCTGAGTTGTCCAATGCGGCTTTTCAACTCAGCGGGTGTACACATCTTTTGTTTATTTTCCCTTATTTTTGCCCGAGTCTCTTATTCTGTTTTTTGACTCGCCGGGATGCCCTATTTTTGCCTGGACTTACATTCTGCTTTTATGTCCAGCGGGTCATTTTATGCGAAGTATTTTTTAACTGCATCTGAATTTACAGGGCACGGGAAGTCTTCACCATCCATAGTGCTGAGCATCAGCGCTCCACCAGAGAAAACATTCTTTACCACGAATGGTCCTTCATAGTTCGGAGTCCATTTGCCCCTGTGGTCTGTATGAGGAGGGAGGATTCTCTTCAGCACAAGATCTCCTACTTGGTACTCTCGGTGCCTGACTTTCTGATCGAAGGCTCTCTTCATTCTTTTCTGATACAACTGCCCATGACAGATTGCAACCAATCTTTTCTCTTCAATCAGACTCAGCTGCTCGTACCGGGATCGGACCCATTCTGCTTCGTTCAACTTAACATCCATCAGTACCCGTAGAGAGGGTAATTCAACTTCGACGGGTAGGACTGCTTCCATACCATACACAAGCTGATACGGTGTTGCCCCAGTGGATGTTCTGATTGACGTGCGGTACCCATGCAAGGCAAGCAGTAGCATTTCATGCCAGTCTTTGTAGGTGACTACCATCTTCTGCACAATCTTCTTAATATTCTTGTTAGCTGCCTCAACAGCGCCATTCATCTTTGGCCTGTAAGGAGAAGAATTGTGATGTTGAATCTTGAAGTCCCGGCACAGCTCTGCCATCATTTTGTTGTTCAAGTTGGAACCATTATCAGTAATGATTCGCTCGGGAACTCCATACCGACAGATGATATCTCTCTTCAGAAATCTGGCTACCACTTGTCTTGTAACATTGGCATAGGAAGCTGCTTCAACCCACTTGGTGAAATAATCAATGGCAACCAGGATGAATCTGTGGCCATTCGAAGCAGTTGGCTCAATCTTGCCAATCATGTCAATGCCCCACATAGCAAAGGGCCAGGGTGAAGACATCACATTCAGAGGATTGGGAGGCACATGTACTTTATCCGCATAAATCTGGCATTTATGGCATTTTCTGGCGTAGGCACAACAGTCTGCATCCATTGTGATCCAGTAATAACCTGATCTTAGCAATTTCTTGGCCATGGCATGCCCTCCCGCATGGGTACCAAAGGATCCTTCATGCACCTCGTGCATTAGCAAGTCTGCCTCTGTTCTATCAACGCATCTGAGGAGTACCATATCAAAGTTTCTCTTGTATAGGGAACCATCAGTGTTCACAAAGAATCTACCAGCAAGCCTTCTTAATGTCTTCTTATCATTGGGTGATGCCCCAGGTGGGTATGTTTGATCCTCCAAGAAGCACTTAATGTCGTGGAACCAAGGCTTATCGTCTTTGACAACATCTGCTGCGAACACATATGCTGGCCTGTCAAGTCTGGACACTGAGATCTGAGGTACAAAGTTGGCAGCCTGAACTTTGATCATGGACGAAATGGTAGCCAGAGCATCTGCAAACTGATTCTCGTCCAGAGGGATATACTCAAGCTTGACTGTTGTGAAGAAAGTCAATAACCTCCTTGTATAATCCCTGTAAGGTATCAGATGATCCTGGTGGGTGTACCATTTGCCATTGGTTTGATTGATTACCAGAGCTGAATCTCCGAATACAGTCAATGTCTTGATCCTGAGGTCAATGGCTTCCTCAAGACCCATAATACAAGCTTCGTATTCAGCTTCGTTGTTAGTACAGTTAAAGGTGAGTTTTGCCGAGAAAGGCATGTGAACTCCTTTAGGTGTAATGAGTACTGCACCAACACCACGACCATTCATATTAACAGCCCCATCAAACATCATGGTCCATTCTTCTTCCGGGTCAGGCCCTTCGGTGTGAACAGGCTCTTCATGATCTTTTGCTTTTATGAACATGATGTCTTCATCAGGGAAGTCAAATTTCATAGGCTGGTAATCATCAATGGGTTGCTCAGCAAGATATTCAGACAATACACTGCCCTTGATGGCTTTCTGAGAAGTGTACTGGATGTCATATTCTGTGAGGATCATTTGCCATCTTGCAACCCGTCCGGTAAGTGTTGGCTTCTCAAATATGTACTTAACGGGGTCCATCTTTGAGATCAGCAAGGTGGTGTGGGTCAACATATACTGCCTTAGTCGGCGAGCAGCCCACGCTAAAGCACAGCAAGTTTTCTCGAGCAGTGAATAACGTTGTTCACAGTCGGTAAACTTTTTGCTTAGGTAGTAAATTGCATACTCTTTTCGACCAGACTCGTCATGCTGGCCCAGCACACACCCCATTGACTCTTCTAATACTGTCAAGTACATTATCAGAGGTCTTCCTTCAACTGGAGGCATAAGGATTGGAGGCTCTTGTAAGTATTCTTTGATCTTGTCAAAAGCCCTTTGGCAGTCTTCATTCCACCTGACCGTTTGTTCTTTTCTCAGTAGCTTGAACAAGGGTTCACAGGTTGCTGTAAGGTGTGATATGAACCTTGAAATGTAGTTCAATCGACCTAAGAACCCTCGAACTTCCTTCATCATAATCTTCCACAACATTGACTTGGTCTTTTATGACCCCTCCATGAGTGATACGGGAAGCATGAGCGCGACGAACAACCTTCTGAGATTCTGCAGTGAAACCCAAACCAAACTTTTCAGACTTGTAAGGAATGTCAGGAAGCTGGCCCCAAATAGTACAACCACCTTCTTCAACCACAGCTCTAGTATCTTTGAGGGAGGCCATTGTAGCAGCCACTCTAGTAATCACAGGAACTCTTTTGACAACAGGGGGAGCTTTAGTAGCAGGAATGACCCAAGGAACTACTTCAAATATCTGGCAAGGAGTCTCAACAAATTCACCTTCCATCTCAACATATTTAAAAGTGTTCACATGACTGACCATGTATTCTTCTTCACCATAAATAGTGACAACCTTTACTTTCACCGGATATTTCAACTTCTGATGTAAAGTGGAAGTTACAGCACCTGCCCCAAGGATCCAGGGGCGCCCAAGCAAACAGGAGTACGCAGGACGAATATCCGTCACATAGAAAGTGGAATCAAAAACTTGAGAGCCTACTTTGACCGGAAGATCCACCTCTCCATGCACCATTCTTCTTGAACCATAAAAGGCCTTCACCGCCACATTACTTGGTCTTAACACTACATCATTCAAATTGAGTTTTTCTAGAACCTCCTTAGGCAATACATTTAATGAAGAACCATTATCCACCAATACATGAGACAAAGTAGTGCCCCTACACTCAACGGAGACGTGCAGAGCTCTATTATGGTTTCTGCCGGCAGGAGTCAAATCAGCATCATTAAAACCCAAGCCATTATCACTAGTTAGATGAGCAACACAATTTTCAAATTGGTCCACGGAGATTTCATGTGGCACATGAGCAGTCTTTAGGAATTTGATTAAAGCCTTGGCGTGGGCTTCAGAACATAATAGCAGAGATAACATGGAGATTTTGGAGGGAGTATGCCCCAACTGGTCAACAATATCATAATCACTCTTGCGGATGATCTTCAGTACTTCTTCCATCTGCTTAGAGCGATTTTCACTAACTGGTGCTTCAGCTGGAACAGGTTCAATCAATGGTCCTTTGCCCCGAGCCTCAGTACTTGGCCCAGAGATAGAGATATGAACTGGAGTAGCAGCAGCTTTTGAGGTGTCTTCTGGAGAGAAAATTCTTCCACTCTTGGTAACCTTACTGAATCCAGAAATATTGTCCACATCAAGATTAACATCAGTAACAGGTGCATCAGTCAAAGGTTCTTGTTTGACACCATGGATATAAACATCATAACCATAATTCCAGGGTATAGCTTTGTCAGAAGTGTATGGGATAGGACCCGGAGTAGTAATAATCATTGGAGCCACCTTTGGCTCAGCATTAATCTTCACAAGACCTTTAGAAGTGATCCTTACTGGACCACTGGAATTAATCTTCACAGGAATCTTATTAACCATAGCCACATCTTCAAATTTCATATCTTGAGCCAAACCTCCACACAGACTCTCTATAGAAAGGGTCCTTTCAAAGTAATCAATTCTCCTTTCAACATATGCTGCCAAGCCTGAGCCAATGGCATATTGAGCTTGGTAAACTGCCTCCTAGGCTTGGGATGATTATTTTGTTGTTGCTCTTGAGGTGTAGGATTAGAAATCAAAATAGCTCCCACAGATTGGTTACGATCATTACAACCACGCTGGCTATACACAACATTGGATTCTTTCTTCCCAGGAGGGGACTTCTTGGTAATACTTGAAGAAGTAACTATCTGAATCTTTTCACTTCGTATCCCACTTTCCACACGTTCTCCAGTCATTATTAGCTCAGTGAAGCCAGATGATGAGCTTCCAATAAGATGAATATAGAAAGGACCAGTCAACGTACTCATGAACATATCAACTAATTCCCTGTCAGTCAAAGGGGGTTGAACTCTACTTGCCAGATCTCTCCATTTCTGAGCATACTCCTTGAAACTTTCTTTGGCATCCATGGACATGCTTTGGAGTTGCATGCGAGTTGGTGCTAAATCAGAATTGTATTGATACTGCTTATAGAAAGCTTCAGCAAGATCATTCCAGTTGCGAATATTGGTCCTCTCCAGTTGATAATACCACTCTAGTTGGGATCCAGACAAACTCTCTTGAAAGAAATGTATCTATAACTTCTTATTAGGAGTATGGGGTTGAATTCTTCTGACATAAAACCTTAAATGCAGTTTTGGGCAAGACACGCCATCATACACCACAAAAGTAGGAACCTTGAAACCTATAGGGATGGAGACTCCAGAAATCAAACTCAAATCTTCAAAATCAAACCCATAATTCTTCTGTAGTTCCATAGAATTCATTCTGTCTACCAGCATGTTATACTTCTCCTCACTAGCAGGATCATGATAATAGTTCTCCTCAGAATCAAAATCTTCCACAGTGTCATGGAGACTTCCTCCTTCTCTCTCAGAATTTTCAGACTCAAGATTATCAACCTCTTCCTCTGTCTTGACAGGACCTCTGAATCTTCTACCCAGGTTGATGAGGCCCACTGATTTTCTAGTCTTTTTCTTTTTCTTAGTCAGAAGTGCCTTCATCTCATCTTGTCCCTTGGACAGGTTCAGGATCATTTCTTGAAATTGGGCATTCTGAGTCTGGAGATCCTTAACAGTTTGTTCGAGAGCCATTTCTGCTGAAATAAATAGCGAGAAGATAAGATACTTGTTCATAAGAAACCTGTGATGCAATGATATGGTATGCAGATGCATATGCAATGTTTTCAAGGACCGCATGATTTAAATTTGTTTTAAACGAAAAAACAAAACTTTACTAGTAAATATTTAATATAAGTTTTGCCCTTTGGGCTTACAAAGAAATGACAATAAGATATAAAAGATAAATATATGGGGTTTTAAGTCTCCCATGGACGCTTACTCTTTGCGTGAAGGTACTTGTTGAACTTTTGCTCTTCGTGAAATTGCCTTGTTAGCTACAGAATTCTTTCTTGACCAGCTCTGAAATGAGTCTCAAAAGTATCCCTTTGCTCCTTCAACTGAATCCAGGACTTTTGCAATTCTTCCAAATCAGTGGGCATGTCTGGATGAAGGATGGTATAAGAAACATCTCCTTCAGCAATAGGCTCCATAGTGACTGGTAAAACAGTAGGATATGGCATCATAAGAGTTTGAGCACGAGATCGAACCCATCTGAGATAAGGCTCCATAGGAATAGAATATTTTGGCTCCAAAGTGTTGTTGTCAATCCTGTTCACCTTGTTCCAAGCTCGTATAAACCTTTTAAGGTAACCCTAAAGATCGTTGTCGTATTCGAACACAATACCCTGGATAAGCATGTCATGAGGACTATTACTCCGAGCATAACCAAACTTACGTAGAGCTAAAGAAGGGTTGTAGGTAATGCCCCCTCTTATGCCTAGAAGTGGCACATTAGGGAATTCCCCACAACGGTTAATGATAGTAACATTCTCCATAGATCGAGAGCACCAATGAATGTTTGAATGAGAAAGTAACATGATACTCTTAGACCACCTGAACCCTTGTTCGTTCTTCATCACTGATTGAGGAAGGTGAAAAATAAACCACCTAGACAATAAAGGTATGCAGCACATCAGAGTTCCTCTCGCCTTCGTAGTACGAGTGTGAAGAGAATGTAAGATATCTCCAAGTAATGTAAGCACTGGATTATGAGTCAGAAATATGTTGATGGTGTGTACGTCTATGAACTGGTCTGGATTAGGGAACAACATTAAGCCATAGATCAATAGGGCTAGGATCTCCTCAAAATCATCATAACTCATAGCCTTCAAGAACACTTGAGCTTTCTCCATCAATACCTTAGCAAGGATACCCTTAACTCCGCTTCTCGTTTCTAGGACAATGTCTGATTTCTTCAGATGTAGGGCTGCAGCAATGACTTCAGGTTTAAGCTCTTTCTCTAAGCTTGTGAAGGGTCTCTGATCAAGGATAGATATACCAGTAGTCTGGAGAACTCTTCCATTGTAGGAACCAGCTGATAGTCGGGGAATGTGAAGCAATGATGTTTAGGATCAAAGAACTGAAATAGGACACTCATCATGTCTTCATTGAACCCTGAAGTGACTAGATCCAGTAGATGACCATGCCTCTTGATGAATTGGGAGTTCTTAGAAACTTGAGAGACCAATTCCTTAATCTTAGGAGGTATTCCTACAAAGTTGATCCGGATAGTATTCCTACGAGCAGAAGCCATGACCTGCAACAAAGAACAAAGATAAATCCTTGGTCCTTGAAATGGTTAGTGAAAATGCTATACTTATGATGCATGATGTCATGATGTTATGCTCAATCACAAACATGTGGAACACACAAACAAGTCACACAATAGCCCTAGGTTTGAAGGCTTGCATGAGGTTTAAAGGTAAGTACCCTCCCCTGAAGTTTAGTTGGTCCATCTTGTCCTATAAAAGTAACCAGGTTCTAAGGGATCTCAATATCACTAATCCTTCCCAAGGGTGGTTGTTCAGTAGGAAACTTACTTGCCAACCAAAACCCTCCAAGTTTAGGATCTCAATGAGCGTAGTATCGAGTATCAACTAACTTTAGTCTTCACCGAAGCCGGCTATCTCACTACTTTCTAAAGGCCAAGATGGGATAACTAGGGTTCTAAAATTCAGCTAGTGTATTGACAACATATGGCAGCCCCATATTATCCTTAACTTACTTAAGGAACATAAGCATCAACCAAGAAGTCACACTAACTATGGCCACCAGATCATCCATATCGGTATACGTCGTATAGTTTCCTTGGTCTATTGACATTTACCTAGGGTACACTAGATCCGGGTTAGGATCTTTCACACAAAAAGCCCAACAAGTAATATAAATCAAACAAAGAAAACAATTTAAGTGATCTAATTCCTAAGGGTACCCCTCTTTTACTTAGTAACTCCCCAGCAGAGTCGCCAGTTCTGTAACACGGTGGGAGAACTGACTTTTAGTCATGTTACGGATACCAAGAGTCGCCACCGACTTTTATTTTATCCAAGTGGAAAGGACATAAAAGAACAGGAAAGACCTATTTTAAAAGACTTGAGTTCGGGGGTAGGTTATATAAAGGGAAGGTGTTAGCACCCTTTATATCCATGGTTATCCATGGGCTCTTAGTTAGTTAGCTCACTTAAATTGTTTTTGAAGAGTGTAGTGTGTGATTAGAAATTTTCTAAGTACTTTGTAATGATCCTCGTATGGATGTATGCAGAGCCTTGTTTTGAAAAATGTTTAAGAAAGTGAGGTGTAAAAAGTATTTTGAAATGTGAGCAAGTAACTATGAGGTACCTACCCTAGATTAAGTCTTTCATGTTCTCGTATGTTCTTTCAATGGTAAGACTATCCCTATTATTAATGAATAGGTAGTCATTACCTTGGATGTGTTAAGGGACAAGCGTAGGGTCATCGTATGGTCATAGAAGGCAACTTAAGGGATGTCTTTAGCAATTCGTAGGGACTATCATCATTTATTCGAAGGGACAAGATCATTATTCCGTAGGCAACCTCGAAGGGACTTGATCTTTTAAATTGTAGGGACTTGATGATTTTATAAGTGAAAGGACTTTGCTTAAGACACCCCTATATTCGAGGGACTTTACCATATTAAAGGCAACCAAGAGGAATACCCTAGGAAGTGCAAGATGGCGATCAAAGATCGACTTACGTGTGTGAGTGTTTATTTTCAAATATTTATCTTTTTAAATTAGTTATCTAAACTAAATTAATTACAAGTTTCCACACCCTATATACTAACCACACGATAAAATATTTATAATAAAATAAAGACGGAAAATAAATCTAGAATTATTTCATGGCTTTGGGATAGTTACAATATAATAATAATAAATAATGATAATAATAATAATATAATAAAGCAAATAAATAGAGCAATAATAATAATAAAGCAATAAATAAATATTAGAAAAAAAAAGAAAATAATAATAAGGAAATAAAAGAGAATTAGAATTTTTTTAAAGAAATTAAATAAGTTAAAATTTTTAGAGATTTTAAGAAAAATAATAAGTTTAAATAATAATAGTAATAAAAGAATAAGGTATTTATACAAAAAATAAAAAAAAAGTCATTATAAAAAAAGTTTTAGGGTTAGGAAAAAATTAAGTAAAATTTTTAAGGTAAGTGAAAAAATTAGGGTTTAGAAAATAATTAGGGTTTTTTTAACATAATTAATTAAACTAAATAAGTTTTTATTTACAAATATATATAAAAAAAGTTATGTACAAAAATAATATTAGGAATATAAAATTAACTAAATAAATATTAAGAAAATATAAAGTTTAGTTATATATAATAAAACATTATTAATTTTAGATTTAATAAATTAGTTAATAATCATTTAATTATAAAAAGGAAAATAAGAAAATATAAAAAAATGAGAAAATAACCAAAAAGATAGGACTTGGGAATTGAACCCAGGTCCCTTACCTCCAAATCATAAGACAAAACCAACCAGGCCAGCATGTGCTGGTGATATGATATCACCTTTGACCAATAATATATGAAATTTGTTGAGAAAATAGAAATAACCAAAAATTTTGGTCCCAGCCAGATTCGAACCTGCATCCTTACTCTCACCAATCCAAATGCCTTGCCAATAAGCCACATGGGGCGCGTCTGAACATAAACAACAACAAATAATTATATAGTAAACTTGTTGAATAATGAAAATAATGAGAAAAAAGAATGGTCTCACCCAGGTTTGATCTCAGGACCTTCTCTCCAAACGCGTACGTTCTGACCACTGGGCCACCAAGCGTTTGGTGATATATAACAGAAACAATACAATAAAATATTAAAACGAATATTTGAATTCCCAGATGGTGCCAAGCCTCTTCTTCAACCTTCAGTCGTCCAGTTAGCTTCTAGTGACAGACGTTCGTCACTAAAACTTATAGTGACGATTTTTATTCGTCACTACAGGTCCTGCAATTTGAAAAATTCATAATACACGAAATAAATCAAGTCTAATGGTACCAAACAATCAATAATAGTGCTATGGATCCAATTAATTCATCAATTTCGTTCTAAATCGTGTCTATCCATGAGTTCCCAAATTTGTCCTCAAGAACCCTAATAATGGTGGTTGGCCCTCCCTGCACTTAAATTCGAATCAAATCACCCAAAAACAATGCAGAGATCATAACAAACAAGATTATACAATCAAATTAAAGTTATATTGCATGTATAATAGAAATCGAAAATTAAAAATTTCAAGCCATATATGAATTCGGATTATGCTTTTGGATGAGTTTTTGATGATGCAAAGTATTGAGATAACATCAAGGATGATCAAAGATCATGTTTAAACCTTCAAATTGCCTGAAAAACAACAAAAAGTGAGAAACTGGATATGAATTTTCTTTGAAAAAGTTGAAGATTGTTCTTGGTTCTTGGAGGCAGAAAATTCGTGTCCTTGTGTATGCTTTTGTTTATGTATATGTAGTGATTGAATTTAGGTCAAAAACTTGTGGATTTGTGGGCTTATGAAGATTGCTTGATCATGAAGTTTCTTCACTTTCAAATATTCAAAAAAATCTCATCTAACCTTTCTATTTTTGATCCAATCTGACTTTAGTTGATTTCCAATCATTCTAAATATAATCCAACTAATTTTCAATCAAAGATTTCATTCTTCATTTGACTTTTCATATTTTATATATATTTAAATTGAATTTTAATTAATAAAATCCAAATAAATATAAAATAAACTATAAAAATATGAAAAAATAAGCATTGGGTCGTGCATGATGTCATTGTAAGGATTGGATTACAAAATTGCAAGCCCACTTGAAAAGATTTGGTTTTAAGACCTCATTTGCTCAATATACCCCTCAAAAATTTCTCAACTTTGCAAAGGCATAAATCCCTCAATTTTAAAGCTATGAAGGTGCTCTTGGACATTTTGGAAAGCTTAAAGAGTCATATAACCAACCTCTTTGGTCTCATGTCCATATTGACATACCCTAAATTTTGACCACACATTTTTTTTTTATAAAATAAAAAGTTAAATCATTCATCGGACTTTACTACTTAGTTGCATCATATGCATAACGCTTAGCATTACATGTATGCGTCTTTTATAAGTTGCTAATTCATGAGGATCAAAGGAAATATGCATCCTGGCTTCATTTTTTATGTTATCCAGGCTCAAGTTCTTACAAGGATGAGTCGAGCCATGCAGGATTGTCAAGACAAATTGTATGAGCAGTGTATTGGGAATCAATAGGATTCGACCTAATATTAATAGAATAAAAGTTCGCTCTGTTATTTAGATGTATTAAAGTCAAAGTTGCTTTATGGCCCAACTCACTTTTGGTTCATGATCAATGGTTTGGTTTACCATAGTTCAATTGACAAAGTTAATACAGCCCGTGCTCCGGTTCATTCTCGGTCCAAAGTTGTTTCGGGATTTGATTCGATTATGGATTATCGCCTCGAGATTTTTATTCATTTTTGAGAAGACGAAATTAATTTCAAGTTTGTTTCAAAGCGCGTGGTATCAACATGAGAATTCGTGTTTCATTTTGTATGGTTCATCTTTGGTTTAAAGCAGAACTAATTTCAAGTGACTGTTTAATCATTTTTTTTTGAAGGGGCACATAACATTTAAAGTCTAAAACTTAATGCGTAGTGATTCTCTTTTTTGAGGATCAATATCTTAAGTCCATGCACATCTTGAAGTCATATGACTATTGATTGAGATCTAATTGAGGTATAACCTTAAAGTAAAATAAACCAAAGTGTTGAGTCAATTGTGTTTAATTTAAATAATAATAAGTTTACAAGACAGTTCCTAGCTCAAGGTTACGAATCCAAGTCACAATTCAATAGGCATCTTGAGATATGGATCCATTACAATATTAATTACAAATTGGATTGCACAAGGTTGAAGTCTCCTTTGCTTTGAATCTAAGGTACACCTTCTGGAATCCAGAGAAGAGGGTTACAACTCTTGAAAGTGGTAAGGATCTTTTGTTTTGCGCCACACACCGTCAATTGACGGTAGCAACGTTCCCAAGTCCTCCCAGCTTGCAGAATCTAAAAAAGGGGTGAAAGTAGTTTATCAACATAACACACGGTTGACATGTTTTTGGATAGACATTTTTTTAGCATCTGCAAGGCATGTTTGTTTTAATGAAATTTTGCATAACCACAATAACCCTTCAGTAAAAATAAGAATTCTAAAATGACAAACGAACAAAAGTAAAGCAGAGGGAAGAATAGGCAGATTCACAAAAATGGAAACTCTTGCAAACAAGAAAAAAGCATAGCATATCGGCTACCTGCTATAGTAGAGCTAGGCCCCTGCTACTCTTGAACTCTCATACTCCAAGACAGTGGACAACACGCCAACTTAGCTTCACAACAAGCATGAAAATGGTAAGCCCTGCAAGTTAACAGAAAAAAAGGACATCAATTTGCTTATACTAGAATGGAAATTTATTCACTCGATAAAAAAAGGCTCTCTTTTGAAGAGAAAAAAAAAACATCAATACTAAACAAAAAATCTATGAAGAAAGAAAACGAGTTTTCAAAAGGGAGAATGGGTAAACAGGAATTCACAACAGTAAAAAAAGAGCAACTAATCCAGTCCGATTATAACTCATTTGTTCCATTTCAAAAAAAACTACAACTAAGTCGAAATTGTACAGTAAATAAGGACAAATGAGCAGAAAATGTCAGCAAGGGTTCAGGATGGGTTCTTTCGTAAAATAGGCAAAGAGTTGTTTGATACAAAAAAGGTAATCGCAGACATGGCAAAAAGGAGGAATCCCTCAATAAAATTTGGATTTTCAAACCCTAATGGTTGATTATAAAGGAGGGAGAAAACCTAGCCATCAAGAGAGGACCCGAAAGAAAAAACCCTAGCAGCGACACACTTCTTTCCAACAAAAAAAACTAACGGCTTGGTCACAAGAATCTGGAAAAAGCTAACCACAACCATCAACACACCAATAAGCATAACAATACTAAGCTAACCTAGGACGTTCAAGAAAAACAAAGAGAAGAAGAAGGTCGTATCGGGGAAAAGGATCAGTCATACCTTTAGGCAAGCTCGAATCGTTGTTTTCTTCCTTGGAGGTAATCTTCTTTTCTTTTCATCTTCGCTTACTCAGGTGACATACAAAAACGGATTTGGATTTTGGGGATTCCGATCGAAAATTAGGCTTTTCAGATTTGGGTTTCATGAATTTGGATAGTTACAGTTAATTAGGGGGTTGGATTTCGATCTGGATTGTGTTGATTTGTATTGTTTAAAGCTTTATGTGTGATTGATGAGAGTTGAATCTTGATGAAAAGTTATGGTTTGAGTAGAACATTGCATCGTTAGTGTGAAAGGTGAAGGAGAGGATAAGAATGCGTTTTGAAGATTTGGTTTAGCTTTTATTTTTATTTTTTTTCTTTCTAAGGATTTTTTCTATTAAAACGAATTTATGCTGCCATAAATCTTAATTTATTCTTAAATGCACACCTGTCGCCTTCCCAAGATGCATAGTACCGTATTGGGAATTTGAAGATTCCTGTAACATTAATTGACCAATTGACAGCCTGCGACTAGGGCTTCTTTAGGTGCATCCTCATTTCTTTTTTCGTTTGCTATTGGGTCAGGTCCCTCCCAAATCGGACCAGCATAACTGTTTTTTTGGGCCTGTGTTTTCAACTGGGGCAGTCCGTTTACCTTGGTTGTCCTTTTGTTTTATAGTTTCCCTATAGTTATTTCCCATATACTAGTTTTTTATGTGCATAATTTATTCGCGTTTTATTTCCTTTATCCCATAAAATTTGAAAAAAAACTTAAAAAATAACATTTTGTTTATTGGTTGTAATAAAATTTAATTTAATTAATCGATTTAATTAATTTTATTAAGAAATGCAACTTAATCCGGTTAATTAATTAACTTTATATCATTCTTGAGATGTTTATATTTTGTTCATTTTTTTTCTTTGTTCATTATTCAGTTGATGATAAAGTGCGACCTTACGAATTTGATTGTTTGTTTCCCATATTACGATTATATTTTGTCAAGAATTTAAAACCTAAACCTGATCACTAAGAATAATTCCAAAAAAAATAGATAAAATCATTAAAAAAAATAATTAAGTCTTGGTCCAGCGCCACGAAATTTCATCTCGTTTACATTTTTACACACACATAAGTCGGTCACCTATGTGACCGCCATCCGCACGACTATACGCGTCTAATTTAATTGACGAGGAACTGAACTTCGGAATCTAGCATTCTGCGGGTTCTTTAATGAACCACTCTTGAGGCTAGCCTTCGAGTTGTGTTTCATTTACTCCTTCGTTATAAAAAAAATACTAAACCCTAATCTATCAAAAATAATCACAAAACATCTTAATACGCATATTAACGTAAGAACTAAACTCAGGAATCTAGCATTCCTTGGGTTTTTGAATTGAATTACTGTTGGGGCTAGCCCTCGATTTGTAGTTCATTCGGTCTTTCATTTTCAAAACGTAAATCTCTAATTAAAATCTTGAAAGAACTAAACTCAGGAATCTAGCATTCCTTGGGTTTTTGAATTGAGTTACTGTTAGGGCTAGCCCTCGATTTGTAATTCATTCGCCCTTTCACAATGAGAATACAACTTAAAAGGTACCAACATACGTAAATCACTTTACAAATTAATCAACGAATAACTGAACTCTGGAGTCCAGCACTCCACGGGTCCTTGAATGCAATCACTCTTGAGGCTAGCCCTCGACTTGTGGTCCATTCGCCTTTCGTTTAAAATACTTTAATAAAGATTAAACATCTTTTTCAAGACGAACATTGTTTAAATCTTTCTATCTCGCAAACAAGCTAGCGTTTCAACCTCCACCGCGAGTATAAGCTAATGCTTAGCAGATAAGAAATCATTTTCAAACAATCGTTTAGTTAAAAAATCACAAATCGTAGTCGCACGAACTACGAAGCTCTGACTTTCCCATTGCACAAGGGAATACATAGGCACGAGGATTTTAATCCTTCACGAGCACAATAATAAAAAACTTAACCATTCTCCATAACAAATAATAATTGAAACATTCCCTTAAAAGCAATCTTAACAAAAAGAAGACAATAATATAAGTTAGCATTTTAAGAGCAAATTAGACTAAGAGGTTCCCGTTGAGTACAACGGACGTGAGGGGTGCTTAATACCTTCCTCTTGCGTAATTGACTCCCGAACTTAGATTTGTGGTTTCGTTGACCATTTCTTATCCGATTTAGGTTATGTCTATATCTCCCTTTTCTTTAGTTAGAATAAATAGAATTAGGTGGCGACTCTGTTGTTTGTTTTAGGATCGTATATTTTTCGAGGTACGACAGCTGGCGACTCTGCTGGGGACTAGATGCTTTATGCATAAGAGAGTCGAGCCTAGCTTAGGATAGTTTGCGTTTGTTTGCTGTTTATTTTTTATTGTCTTCCTTATTTACTATTGATATTTTATATGCTTATTTATTGCTTTCCCTTTCATTATATTGCTCATTATTATATGCTCCTGTTGGATCTTGGGGTTATGTCACGGGTATGAATTTGTACTTGAGTTTTGAAAAAAAAGAAGAGGGAACACGTAAGTTAGAATTGGTAATTATTAGTGTTAGTCTCAAAGGACTTGCTCCTTGCCAGCCTAACATGAAAGCTCCCCCAGATAGTTAGACTTTTCGTGGATATTGTCACAACACAGCTAGCCTGTTGCGTGACCTGGTTCACGAGAGGGTTGTGATTCTGGGACCCACTTTAAGAACCAGTTACCATTTTGGTCTTTGTGTAGTGTTAGTCTCCAAGGGCTCGCCTCTTGAGGGCCTAACATGAGAACACCACCCGAGGTAGATCTTATCGTTATTATCGTCGCAATACAGCTAGCCTGTGGCGGGGCGATAATATGATTAGCATCCATGACCTTGAGTTTCTTTAAAATTCATCACTATAGAAACTATCATGTGAGGGGGCTTTGTGGGTAATAAACATAGACCCATCTTTTAGAGCCCACATATTAAGAGGTTTCGTAATATCCCGTATCCAACTTTCATGCATTCATATGGCATATGCATCATAACTTACACATTTTCTATTTCAGGGAGAACACATTCATTGTATCTTGCATTCAAAACATCCATGGGGTCAGAAATAAGGAAAGATTTGCCACTAAGGGCTTCCATACCCAACACAGTTGTCCTTATGGAATGCTTAGGAAAAATGCCATATTCCTACAAAAGAGCTATAGAAGCGAGATTTGGTCAGGTGCTCCATCTTCTTGAGGTTGACGTACAGACTCCTGCCCTCACGGCTCTGGCACAGTTTTATAATCCCCCAATGTGGAGTTTCTTGTTCCAGGATATCCAGTTAACACCATCTTTAGGAGAATTTGAAGCTCTTTTGGGTTTCTCCATGAAAGGGAGAGCACCCTATGTTATGATTACTCAGAATCCCAAGGTAGAAGAATTGGCAGAAGCTCTACGACTCTCTATCCCGATCTCCAAAGCAAATTGGAAGAAGAGAGAAGAATTTTGGGGTTTTCCAAGGTCTTATCTAGAAAAAGAGAGTAAGAGGTTGACAAAGGAACGCCAATGGGCTGATTTGGTGAATGTATTGGCTCTCCTGGTATATGGTTTGATTTTGTTTCCATTTCTCGAAGAGTTTATTGACGTCGCTGCAATCAACATATTCTGGGCAGTTTGGAAAGGGGGTCAAAGCCTGGTGTACCCATTACTAGCAGATGTATTCCATAATCTTCACCTTCGCCATGAAAGGAAGGGCAGTGCTTTGACCTTTTGTTTCCCTTTACTCTATAAATGGCTTACCTCTCATGTCTTCAAGCGTCACTCACTGATTCCCAAGATGACGGGAGGGGAATGGTCCCAAATGCTTGTTTCACTCATAGAAAGGAATATCATTTGGTATCCCAACAAGTTAGATGTGGATCAAATCATTATGAGTTGCGGAAACTTCCGAAATGTGCCACTGATTGGATCAAAAGGGTGCATCAGTTATAATCCCATCTTGGCTATACGACAATACGAGTACCCCATGCTAGGAAAACCAGAAGATGCAGAGTTAGAGGAAATGATCCTTCATGACAAGGGTATAGGGAACCCAGCATTACTTCACCGAATTTGTCGGTCCTGGGAAAAGGTTCACATAAGAGGCACTGATTTTAGGAAAAGAGATGGTGTGGTTACAATGCCGTATCGACAGTGGGTTCTTGAAAGGGTTAAGATTGTCAAGTTACCCTTTTCAGTAGAAGCGCCCTCTAGGCCCCCTACCCCTGAACAGACGTCAGTTTCTTTAGAAGAGGTAGAGGAGCTTAGAGCCAGGATAGCCTGCCTTGGGAAGGAAAATGAAGAGCTTAGTACGAAATTACACCAGGTTACTTATGAGAAGAATGAACTGAAATATGACCTTGCCCGTAAAACCACCCAGTTTGAAGCAATTCAAGAAAAAGCTGAGGAAGAAGAACGGAAAAAACAATGTCAAGGGTTGTCTGGATCAGACTTATGGCCAGGTTGTTCACTTAAAAGAAGATCTGAACCGAGTTTGTCGAAGAAGTGCAAACAATGAAGATTGGTACATCCGAGCAACTAAGAAAGCGAAGAATGAAAGGGCTAAATTTGAGAAGAAAATTGAAGAACTCACTGTAGCTATTGATCAGGCAGTGAAAAGCTCGAATCAAGAATATGAACTTAGAATTCAAGCCATGAGTGTCTCAAATTTTACCCTGGAAGACTGGGATTACAAGTGCCAAGAGGTAAACCGTGCTGAAGGAAATGCCCGATATTGGAAGGAACAGTATGAGGCTTTACTTAAGGATCGCAATATCTGGGAATCAGCAAGAGATGAGGTGCAAGGTCATTTCCAAGGATACGAGCAAGCTATACAAGTTCGGATTGAAGTAAGAGATATGTATCGTGATAAGCTTAATCAGCTTATCGAATGGTGCAACCTGCAGATGGAGGAATTACCCTTTCGGCTTTCTATGGCAAGAGGAGAATTTGAAGATGACGGATCCTACCCGGTCGTGAGTTACTTTCTGTCAATCTGCCAAACTATGTTGAAGACTTTCATAGAAGAAGTGAGAGAGTGTGATGCCCGAAGATCAAAGAATTAGTCCTATTGTTATAATCTTTCTTTTATTTTGTTTATCTATTTAAGAAAAGATTTGTTGATGTAATGTTGTAATAGTTAATGAACGAGAATCTTTGTATTTTATGTTTTAAAACTTTGATGAATGAAAATGATTGAGACTCGAAGTTTTCCTTCAATCCTTGACCTCTGTGATGTTCTGAATACTGCAAATTTTGATACTTATAAATGTTCTCCTGGAAATAATTTATTTTTGTGACATTGCATCCATACATTTCCATCATTTGTAGCATTCGTCACGAACTTAAAGCTCACGCGTGTCTTTTTGCCCAGTTGTCAAACTGTTTCGTCCATACAAAACCGGAGCCGACCATCGAAGGAGGATGGAAAGACTCGAGCAAGAGAATCAAGAACTTAGGGGAGAGGTGACCGCTTTGAAGGACAGTTTGGAGAGGCTCACTAATATGATGGAAACAATGGCAGCTGCTCAGAATCAGACATCACAAAACTCTCTGGAGACTGGACAGAGGACCGAGGCCATGGCTATCCCAACGACCGCAGCATCTAGCAACGATTCCCAACATGTTGTATCCATTGGTTTCCCTTGGGGCATCCCTCGTGATTTCATACCAGAGGTTCATCATCCACACGTTTCACATGTCACTGCTGTAATGACTACTTCTCAGCCTATAGTACACACCGCCCATTACAATGAGGACCCCCTTCCATACAGCACCGAGTGAAAACGTAGGAGTGGACGAGAGATTGGATGAGTTCCAAGACCGCTTTTTGGAGATGCAAAACGAGATTAGGGCTCTTCAAGGCCAGGATTTGTTTGGAAGAAAGGCTTCTGATTTGTGCTTGGTCCCTAATGTCAAGGTCCCGAACAAGTTCAGAGTACCTGAATTTGAAAAGTATAAAGGGAACTCATGCCCTCAAAGCCACTTAATAATGTACGCCCGAAATATGTCCACCCAACAGGACAATGACCCGTTATTGATTCACTATTTTCAGGACAGCGTAACAGGTGCCGCCCTAAAATGGTACATGAGTTTAGACAGTGCAAAGATTCGAACCTTCAATAACCTGGGAGAAGCTTTCGTTAGACAGTACAAGTACAATCTTGACATGGCTCCGGACATGGATCAACTCCGAAGCATGTCTCAGAAGGACAAGGAAAGTTTTAAGGAGTACGCTCAAAGATGGCGTGAGGTTGCAGCTCAAATATGCCCCCCTCTGGAGGAAAAGGAGATGGCCAAGATTTATTTGAAGACTTTGAGCACATTCTATTATGACCGCATGATCGCAAGCGTGCCCAGTGATTTTACTGAAATGGTAAATATAGGGATGCGGCTTGAAGAAGCCGTCAGAGAAGGATTCTTAGTAAAAGAATCGGGTGCATCTAGCGGTATCAGAAAGTTCGGAAACGGTTTCCATAAGAAGAAAGAGCAAGACGTCAGCGCCATTTATCAGAGAAGAAATTATCAGCAACAGGTAGCTGCAGTTACCCCGGTTGTTAATCCAGCTTTAGGCCCCACTTATCGACCCCATTTTTCTCATATTCAACATATCACTGCACAACATCAACATCAAGCCCCACAATTCCAGCAGCGGCAGCAACAACCTTCACAACAGGCTCGCCCCTAGTACAACAACGACCGTGTTCCAAGAACATACGTTTATGATCCCATACCAATGACCTATGCGGAGTTGTTCCCAGCTCTGCTACAGAAGGAGAATATTCAAACAAAATCTCCCCTTCCCCCTCCCAGGAATCCAACTTATGGGTTCAAAGTCGACCAATTATATGCTTATCACCAAGGTGGACCCGGCCACAATATTGAGAACTGTTATGGCTTTAAGGTTGATGTCCAGAGGCTAATCAAGAATGGTGTCTTGACTTTCAAAGATACCAATCTGAATATTCAAGCAAATCCTTTGCCTCCGCATGGAGGATCTTCAGTAAATATGGTGCACGGTTGTCCAGGAGAATATGTTGTTTATGATGTCAGATTAATTAGGGGTTCCTTAATACAAAAGCATGCAGAATTGGCAGAACTCATCTACTTTGATAACGGGATACATGATTATGATGCATGTAGAATCTGTTCCATTAAGCCGCAGGGATGTCGCGTGGTACGAGAAGATCTCCAAAAGATGTTGGATCAGAGGTCTATTAGAATAATGTATCCCAGAAACCCTAATGATGCTGAAATTGATGAGGAGGTGTTTGTCATAATACCACAATTAAATGAACCAGGATCCATAGAGATCACCTACGACAGCAGTAGGACCACTACACCTCCATTGGTCATTCCCGTACTAGGGCCCATGCCATACAAGTCTGAGAAGGTCGTACCGTACAAATATAGCGCGACCATGATTGAAAATGGAAAGGAGGTTCCATTGCCATCCATTGTCAACATTGCTGATATCAACCGAGTTAATAGAAACGGGAGGGTATTCCCTAACAAAGCTAAAGAAACTATGACACATAAAGAAACCCTAATGGAGAATACCTTTAAGCAGGCAGGCCAGTCGAGTAATGAAAATCAAAGCAAGGGCGATGATGAAGTGCTAAAGTTGATTAGGAAAAGTGAGTACAATGTAGTGGATCAACTTCTGAGAACGCCCTCAAAAATTTCAATTTTATCTCTTCTGATGAGCTCTGAGGCACATCGGGAAGCTTTGCAGAAGGTCTTAGTGCAAGCATTCGTGGACCACGATGTCACCATCGGCCAATTTGACAACATTGTTGCAAACATAACTGTTTGTAACAATCTTAGCTTTTGTGACGAAGAGCTCCTGGAGCAAGGAAGAAATCATAACATGGCACTGAATATCTCTGTCAACTGCAAGACCGATGCTTTGTCCAGTGTGCTGATAGACACTGGCTCTTCACTAAATGTCATGCCAAAGTCAACTCTCTCGATGTTAGCTTTTCAAGGCACTCCTATGAGAGTCAGTGGGGTTATTGTCAAAGCCTTTAATGGGTCCCAGAAAACTGTTATTGGGGAAGTGGATTTGCCTATAACGATTGGACCTCATACCTTACAGATCACGTTTCAAGTGATGGATATCAAGGTCGTATATAGTTGTTTATTGGGTCGCCCTTGGATCCACGAAGCAGGGGCCGTAACTTCAACTCTCCATCAAAAACTCAAGTTTGTAAAGCAAGGAAAGCTGGTGACAGTATTTGGGGAACATGCTATGATTATGAGCCATCTTTCCTCTTTCTCGTATGTGGAACCGGAAGATGCTATTGGAACTCGTTTCCAGACCCTAACCATTGCTGATAAAGAAATAAAGAAGAGAGGGGCATCCATTTCTTCTTTCAAGGATGCTCGGCAAGTTGTTGAGAGTGGTTCGTCTGAAGGGTGGGGAAAGGTTGTGGTTTTAAGTGAAAATAAGGCCCGTGAAGGAGTTGGTTTTTCGCCCGAATCTGCAAGATTTACAAGGAATGAAGTGGTCATTTTCCCAATACAGGAAAGTTTCCGCAGTGGAGGATTCATGAGTCCAACTCCACCAGAAGTCAACGCAATTACTGAAGATAATCCTGAAGAGGATTTACCAGACTTTGTTGTGCATGGAGCGTTGTGCTAGAATTGGATTGTTGTTGACGTCCAATCTGTTGTTCGTCTTTCTAAGTAATGTCTTTGTGTTAATCTCTCGCTCTGCCCAAGGCGAGAGAGTACTTTGTAGGGCTTTCTCTTTATGCATTTTGGAATTTTTGTCTCCTCTTTGCTTTGCCCAAAGCAAGAGAGTTATTTGTTGGGCCATTTTGTTTCGAAAATTAAACAATCATTAATGAAAGTGTTATTTTTCGATTTCCTTTGTCTTTTTGTTATTTTTACTTTTTGCTTTTCGTAAAAATGGTAATCCTAAAAAAAAAACCATCTACACATTTGCATAAATAATAAATAATAAAAAAGGATTTACTTTCAGATATCTGCATACACTCTCCATTTGTCTATTTCTAAAAATAAAACATCAATCATATGTGTAGATTAATCATAAAAAAACCCCATTGAAAAGCATGACCCATTGCCTACTCCCAACTTTGAGTTCCCAGTATTTGAGGCCGAAGAAGATGATGACGAAGAGGTCCCTGATGAGATTTCACGGCTACTGGAGAATGAGGAAGAGACTATCCAGCCATATAAAGAGACGGTGGAGGTAATTAATCAAAGATTACTTACTTGAACCACCTATCTTAATCCCACCAATCGAAGGAAGACCTTTGATCATATACTTGACAATACTAGAAGATTCCATGGGCTGTGTGCTCGGGCAACAAGATGAAATGGGACGGAAGGAGCACGCCATTTATTACCTAAGCAAGAAATTTACGGATTGTGAGTCTCGATACTCCATGCTTGAGAAGACCTGTTGTGCTTTAGCTTGGGCAGCCCGACGTCTCTGAAAATATATGATTAATCACACTACTTGGTTGATTTCAAGGATGGACCCGATTAAGTATATTTTCGAGAAGCCTGCCCTGACGGGAAGAATTGCTCGTTGGCAGATGTTACTATCAGAATATGATATTGAGTATCACACTCAAAAGGCCATCAAGGGGAGTGTCTTAACCGACCATCTGGCCCACCAACCCATTGATGATTATGAACCTGTAAAGTTCGATTTTCCAGACGAAGATGTCATGTATTTGAAGATGAGGGATTGTGACGAGCCTCCGCTTGACGAATGGCCAGAACCAGGATCTCGTTGGGGATTAATTTTTGATGGAGCAGTAAATTTGTATGGAAAAGGAATTGGGGCAATGATTATAACTCCCAAAGGTTCTCATATTCCTTTTGCTGTGAGAGTAACGTTCAATTGTACCAATAATGAGGCTGAATACGAAGCTTGCCTCATGGGCCTGGAAGAAGTCGTTGATTTAAGAATCAAGAACCTAGATGTATATGGAGACTCAGCTCTAGTAATCAATTAGATCAAAGGGAAGTGGGAAGTTCTACAACCTCATTTGATCCCATACAGGGACTATGCAAGAAGGATCTCGACGTTCTTTGATAAAATTAAGTTTCACCAAGTACCCCACTATGAGAACAGAATGGCCGATGCTTTGGCTACCGTATCCTCCATGATTGTTGTAAATCGGCAGAACGATGTGCCGAAGATTGAAATCATGTGCCTTGATAGACCTGCTTATGTGTTCACCCTGGAGGAATCTGTGGATGATAAACCATGGTACTATGACATTGAGTGTTTCTTACGACACCAGGAATATCCGCTCGGGGCGTCAAACAAGGATAGGAAGACTTTAAGAAGGTTAGCCAGTAACTTCTTTCTGAATCACGATGTGTTGTACAAGAGAAATTTCGACATGATCTTACTCAGATGTGTGGGTAAACATGAAGCAGAAATACTAATGAGGGAGATTCACGAAGGTTCATTTGGCACTCACGCTAATGGACATGCTATGGCTAGAAAGATGCTAAGAGCAGGTTATTATTGGTTGACGATGGAATCCGACTGCTGCAAGTATGTGAAGAAATGTCATAAATGTCAGGTTTATGCTGATAAAGTCCATATCCCTCTGACTCTTCTCAATTTTCTTTCTTCTCTGTGGCCTTTTTCCATGTGGGGCATCGATATGATTGGTATGATCGAGCCGAAAGCTTCCAATGGACATCGCTTCATCCTAGTGGCCATTGACTACTTCACAAAATGGGTAGAGGCAGCTTCCTATGCTAATGTGACTAGACAAGTGGTAGTCTGATTCATCAAGTACAATCTCATTTGCCGGTACGGTATCCCGAATAGGATCATTACTGACAACGGATCCAACCTGAACAATAAAATGATGAAGGAAATGTGCGCAGAATTCAAGATTGAACACCATAACTCCTCTCCCTACAGGCCCAAGATGAATGGTGCAGTGGAAGCCGCCAACAAAAATATCAAGAAGATCATTCAGAAGATGGTTGTTACTTATAAGGATTGGCACGAAATGCTTCCCTTTGCTTTACACGGATATCGCACTTCGGTCCGTACATCGACTGGGGCAACTCCTTTCTCGCTCGTATATGGTATGGAGGCAGTGCTCCCTGTGGAGGTTGAAATCCCGTCAATGAGAGTTTTGATGGAAGCCAAGTTAACAGAAGCTGAATGGTGCCAAAGCAGGTATGATGACTTGAATCTGATCGAAGAGAAGAGGATGACAGCTTTATGCCATGGGCAGTTATACCAACAAAGAATGAAGAAGGCTTTTGATAAGAAGGTTCATTCTCGTGTGTTCAGGGAAGGCGATCTCGTGATTAAGAAACTCCAGCCTTTCATATCAAATACCAGGGGCAAATGGGCTCCAAATTATGATGGCCCGTATGTTGTCAAGAGAGTTTTTTCAGGCGGTGCATTAATCCTCGCAACAATGGACGACAAAGAGTTCACCCGTCCTACAAATGCAGACACAGTCAAGAAATACTTCGCCTAATAGAAATAAAAGAACAGCTCGGTAACTCGAAAACCCGAAAGGGCGACTTAAGCAAAAAAGAGCGTCTCGGTGGGTCGAAAACCCAAAAAGGCGACTCAGGCAAACGTTAGAGACATAAACAGAAAGTAATCATCCCGCTAGATTGAAAACCTGAAAGGGAAGTCTAGGAAAAAGTTAGGGATAACGGCAAGTAACTGTACTGGATTGTGATGACAACATCTTGTGCCAAGAATTCCTCAAATCTGATTCGAGCTCGAGAATACTGGGAATTCAAAGTTGTTAGAAAAAGTAATGATCATTGTAATTTTAATGTAGCCTTTTCCATTTAATTACCATTTATTCCAATTTTTGTAAAGTTCTATGGAATCCCGCTATTGGCAGATTACCATTCCATTAATGAAAATTTGAGCCTTTGCCTTTGCTTGCAATTCTTATTCTATCTTCATTTCAAAAATGACACTGTTATTAATAATAATGATTTTCGAAACAAAAAACCTTTTACTATATTTATTTTAATGTGTGTGTGTGCTTACTGAATTGGCGAACTAAATGATGGGTGTTAATGGTTGTTCCAAGAATGGTTAGACTGCAAGATATGAAATAATTGTCTCATTGAGTGCGGCATACTCAGGATTCTCAAATATGGGTCGCTGAAGTGTTATGTGTGTGACTCGTTTTTCTACGATAAAGTTTTGTTGTTACTCAGTGCCTTTGGTAAGATGCTAAGCCTGATGTACCCAGTTGAGACTGGATTAAAGTCGCTCCGGTAGACTGTTGGTCTTCTTCCCCGGCAGGGAACAAGCTATTTCATCCTTGTCAAAGCAAATTGTGATATGAGTAAAAAGTTGTTTGGGTATATTTCCCAATTGAGTTTTCCTCTCCTCAAAGATATTTGAGCTCAATAGCTAGACTTTACTCCATGGGTGGCTCGTTACCCTATCTTCATGTGATTGTGTAAGCCTTGTCGAGATTGGTCGGGTATCCGGATGTTGTGACGTTTATTCCGTCACCAGTTTACCTCTTGTGTCTGTTTTGTTTGTTTGTCAGCATGAACATGACGCATATGCATACATGTACATCTTATTTGAATTTATATTCATATTCATGTTGCATTCTTTAATGCATACTTCGTCTACCTTGGTCGTGTTTATCCCCGAGTAATGTGTCTCCCTCAAAATAGAGTTGTTAGCTTTAGGCAGAAAGTGTACGATCTTTCTAATTCCCCACTGAGTTTTTACCCTCGTGGAAGATTTTCACTTTAGTTCTCCTTTCCAAACTTGGATAGGATGAATCCCCAATTGAGTTTCATTCCTCATGGGTTGATTTCTTGCTTGGCAGTTTCTTTCCAGCTCGTTCCTGGATTGAATTTGGTCTTTGACAATTTTGATGATTGGATTTCCCGACGGGAAGTGCATTTATTTTGCACCCTTGAATACTTTGTCTCCCAGAAAGAATTTATTAAAGATTCTCCCAGTGAAGACAAATTTTGCTCTCCAGCAGTGTTGCTACAACATTCTCTTGGAGTACTTACACCTGACAACAAGTAGAAGTTTTTTTAGTTAAGAAGCTTGTTCTTATCCATGGATTTCCCAGTAAATCAACAGATGGCAGTCTCTTCTCAAGCAGTTGATTCATCCCCAGCAAGGTTATTTCTATCAAATGGCATCTCTTCCAGACAAGTTGAGAAGTTTGGTATGAATCTCCTTTTTCCAACAAATGACATCTCATCCAGACAAGGCGAGAAGTTTGTTGTGAATTTTCCAATTTCCGTCAAATGGCATCTCTCCCAGACAAGGTGAGAAGTTTGAGCATGAAGTTGTTTCTCCATCATATGGCTGTCTCTTTCAGAAGAAGGGAAGTATGGTGAGGTTTCTATCAAATGGCATCTCTCCAATACACGTTGAGAAGTTTGATATGAATCTCTTTTGTTCTCCAACAAATGGCATCTCATCCAGACAAGGCGAGAAGTTTGTTGTGAATTTTCCAATTTCCGTCAAATGGCATCTCTCCCAGACAAGGTGAGAAGTTTGAGCGTAAAGTTGTTTCTCCATCATATGGCTGTCTCTTTCAGAAGAAGGGGAGTATGGTGAGGGTTATATCAAATGGAATCTCTCCAATACACATTGAGAAGTTTGATATGAATCTCTTTTGTTCTCCAACAAATGACATCTCATCCAGACAAAACGAGAAGTTTGTTGTGAATTTTCCAATTTCCGTCAAATGGCATCTCTCCCAGACAAGGTGAGAAGTTTGAGCGTGAAGTTGTTTCTCCATCATATGGCTGTCTCTTTCAGAAGAAAGGAAGTATGGTGAGGGTTCTATCAAATGGCATCTCTCCAATACACGTTGAGAAGTTTGATATGAATCTTTTTTTTGTTCTCCAACAAATGGCATCTCATCCACACAAGGCGAGAAGTTTGTTGTGAATTTTCCAATTTCCGTCAAATGGCATCTCTCCTAGACAAGTTGAGAAGTTTGAGCGTGAAGTTGTTTCTCCATCATATGGATGTTCTTTAACCTTTTCAAGTAAGACTCATTCGTGACATACAATCTCGAATGCTTGAGAAGTCTGCTTTTTTGGTCTAATATCTTTGCCTCGACAACCATACATTGGGTGACGGTTGATTTTCTTCTTGTCAAGTGTGGAAACCCGTCCAGGTACCAGCTCATGCCTGATAGATAACCTCAAAGCCGGTTCTCGTCTGGTCATCTTTTCTTTAACCTAGTTTGAAATCCAGTTGTCGTCTGGTTACACCCGAAAGAAGATTCTCGTATGGATTTCATTCCAGTCATATATGTCTGATCCCCAGTAGTGTCATCTTTTTCTTTCCCCATTAGAGTGGTGACCTCTGTCTTTATTCATTTTGCATTCATATCGTATCATTTCATCTACATTCGCGGTCAAAATTACGGGCATTTTGATATTTAATCCTCTTTTACCTAGAATGTCTGAAAGTCTTTGTCATTCATACATTCAGGTCCAAGAATATTAAATAGGGGCATCTATCATACCCTAAAATTTGACCACACATTTTTTTTATAAAAACAAAAGGTCAAATCATTCATCGGACTTTACTGCTTAGTTGCATCATATGCATAACGCTTAGCATTACATGTATGCGTCTTTTGTAAGTTGCTAATCCATGAGGATCAAAGGAAATATGCGTCCTGGCTTCATTTTTTATGTTATCCAGGCTCAAGTTCTTACAAGGATGAGTCGAGCCATGCAAGATTGTCAAGAAAAATTGTATGCGCAGTGTATTGGGAATCAATAAGATTCGACCTAATATTAATAGAATAAAAGTTCGCTTTGTTATTTAGATGTATTAAAGTCAAAGTTGCTCTATGGCCCAACTCACTTTTGGTTCATGATCAATGGTTTGGTTTACCATAGTTCAATTGACAAAGTTAAGACAACCCGTGCTCCGGTTCATTCTCGGTCCAAAGTGGTTTCGGGATTTGATTCGATTATGGATTATCGCCTCGAGATTTTTATTCATTTTTTAGAAGACGAAATTAACTTCAAGTTTGTTTCAAAGCGCGTGGTATCAACATGAGAATTCGTGTTTCATTTTTTATGGTCATCTTTGGTTTAAAGCAGAACTAATTTCAAGTGACTGTTTAATCATATTTTTTTTGAAGGCGCACATAACATTTAAAGTCTAAAACTTAATGCGTAGTGATTCTTTTTTTTTAGGATCAGCAGCTTAGGTCCATGCACATCTTGAAGTCATGTGACTATTGATTGAGATCTAATTAAGGTATAAACTTAAAGTAAAATAAACCAAAGTGTTGAGTCAATTGTGTTTAATTTAAATAATAATAAGTTTACAAGACAGTTCCTAGCTCAAGGTTACGAATCCAAGTCACAATTCAATAGGCATCTTGAGATATGGATCCATTACAATATTAATTACAAATTGGACTGCACAAGGTTGAAGTCTCCTTTGCTTTGAATTGACAGTACACCTTTTGGAATCCAGAGAAGAGGGTAACAACTCTTGAAAGTGGTAAGGATCTTTTGTTTTGGGTCACACACCGTCAATTGACGGTAGCAACGCTCCCAAGTCCTCCCAGCCTGCAGAATCTAAAAAAAGGGGTGAAAGTAGTTTATCAACATAACACACGGTTGACATGTTTTTGGATAGACATTTTTTTAGCGTCTTTGAAAGGCAAAGGCAAGGCATTTTTGTTTTAATGAAGTTTTGCATAACCATAATAACCCTTCAGTAAAAATAAGAATTCTAAAATGACAAGCGAACAAAAGTAAAGCAGAGGGCAGAATAGGAAGATTTACAAAAATGGAAACTCTTGCACACAAGAAAAAAGCATAGCATACCGGCTACCTGCTATAGCAGAGCTAGGCCCCTGCTACTCTTGAACTCTCATACTCCAAGACAGTTGACAACACGCCAACTTAGCTTCACAACAAGCATGAAAATGGTAAGCCCTTTAAGTCAACAGAAAAAAAGGACATCAATCTGCTTATACTAGAATGGAAATTTATTCACTCGATAAAAAAAAGGCTCTCTTTTGAAGAGAAAAAAAAACACCAATACTAAACAAAAAATCTATGAAGAAAGAAAACGAGTTTTCAAAAGGGAGACTGGGTAAACAGGAATTCATAACAGTAAAAAAAGAGCAACTAATCTGGTCCAATTATAACTCATTCGTTTCATTTCAAAAAAAAACAATTACAACTAAGTCGAAATTGTACAGTAAATAAGGACAAATGAGCAGAAAATGTCAGCAAGGGTTCGGGATGAGTTCTTTCGCAAAATAGGCAAAGAGTTGTTTGATACAAAAAAGGTAATTGCAGACATGACAAAAAGGAGGAATCCCTCAATAAAATTTGGATTTTCAAACCCTAATGGTTGATTATAAAGGAGGCAGAAACCCTAGCCATCAAGAGAGAACCCGAAAGAAAAAACCCTAGCGGCGACACACTTCTTTCCAACAAAAAAAACTAACGGCTTGGTCACAAGAATCTGGAAAAAGCTAACCACAACCATCAACATAATAACAAGCATAACAATTCTAAGCTAACCTAGGACGTTCAAGAAAAACAAAGAGAAGAAGAAGGTCGTATCGGGGAAAAGGACCAGTCATACCTTTAGGCAAGCTCGAATCGCTGTTTTCTTCCTTGGAGGTAATCTTCTTTTCTTTTCATCTTCGCTTACTCAGGTGACATACAAAAACGGATTTGGATTTTGGGGATTCCGATCGAAAATTAGACTTTTCAGATTTGGGTTACATGAATTTTGATAGTTACAGTTAATTAGGGGGTTGGATTTCGATCTGGATTGTGTTGATTTGTATTGTTTAAAGCTTTATGTGTGATTGATGAGAGTTGAATCTTGATGAAAAGTTATGGTTTGAGTTGAACATTGCATCGTTAGTGTGAAAGGTGAGGGAGAGGATAAGAATGCATTTTGGAGATTTGGTTTAGCTTTTATTTTTTATTTTTTTTCTTTTTAAGGATATTTTCTATTAAAATGAATTATGCTGCCATAAATCTTAATTTATTCTTAAATGCACACCTGTCGCCTTCCCAAGATGCATAGTACCGTATTGGGAATTTGAAGATTCCTGTAACATTAATTGACCAATTGACAGCCTGCGACTAGGGCTTCTTTAGGTGCATCCTCATTGCTTTTTTCGTTTGCTATTGGGTCGGGTCCCTCCCTAATCGGACCAGCATAACTATTTTTTTGGGCCTGTGTTTTCAACTGGGTCAGTCTGTTTACCTTGGTTGTCCTTTTGTTTTATAGTTTCTCTATAGTTATTTTCCATATACTAGTTTTTTATGTACATAATTTATTCGCGTTTTATTTCCTTTATCCCATGAAATATGAAAAAAAAACTTAAAAAATAACATTTTGTTTATTGGTTGTAATAAAATTTAATTTAATTAATCGATTTAATTAATTTTATTAAGAAATGCAACTTAATCCGGTTAATTAATTAACTTTATATCATTCTTGAGATGTTTATATTTTGTTCATTTTTTTTCTTTGTTCATTATTCAGTTGATGATAAAGTGTGACCTTACGAATTTGATTGTTTGTTTCCCATATTACGATTATATTTTGTCAAGAATTTAAAACCTAAACCTGATCACTAAGACTAATTCCAAAAAAATAGATAAAATCATAAAAAATAATAATCAAGTCTTGGTCCAACGCCAAGTAATTTCATCTCGTTTACATTTTTACACACACATAAGTCGGTCACCTATGTGACCGCCATCCGCACGACTATACGCGTCTAATTTAATTTACGAGGAACTGAACTTCAGAATCTAGCATTCTGCGGGTTCTTTAATGAACCACTCTTGAGGCTAGCCTTCAAGTTGTGTTTCATTTACTCCTTCGTTATTAAAAAAAATACTAAAGCCTAATCTATCAAAAATAATCGCAAAACATCTTAATACACATATTAACATAGAACTAAACTCAGGAATCTAGCATTCCTTGGGTTTTTTAATTGAATTACTGTTGGGGCTAGCCCTCGATTTGTAGTTCATTCGGTCTTTTGTTTTCAAAACGTAAATCTCTAATTAAAATCTTGAAAGAACTAAATTCAGGAATCTAGCATTCCTTGGGTTTTTGAATTGAGTTACTGTTAGGGCTATCCCTCGATTTGTAATTCATTCGCCCTTTCAGAATGAGAAAACAACTTAAAACGTACCAACATACGTAAATCACTTTACAAATTAATCAACGAATAACTGAACTCTAGAGTCCATCACTCCACGGGTCCTTGAATGCAATCACTCTTGAGGCTAGCCCTCGAGTTGTGGTCCATTCGCCTTTCGTTTAAAATACTTTAATAAAGATCAAACATCTTTTTTAAGACGAACATTGTTTAAATCTTTCTATATCGCAAACAAGCTAGAGTTTCAACCTCCACCGCGAGTATAAGCCAACGCTTAGCAGATAAGAAAGCATTTTCAAACAATCGTTTAATTAAAATATCACAAACCATAGTCGCACGAACTACGAAGCTCTGACTTTCCCATTGCACAAGGGAATACGTAGGCACGGGGATTTTAATCCTTCGCGAGCACAATAATAATAAACTTAACCTTTCTCCATAACAAATAATAATTGAAACATTCCCTTAAAAGCAATCTTAACAAAAAGAAGACAATAATATAAGTTAGCATTTTAAGCGCAAATTAGACTAAGAGGTTCCTGTTGAGTACAACGGACGTGAGGGGTGCTTAATACCTTCCTCTTGCGTAACTGACTCCCGAACTTAGATTAGTGGTTTCGTTGACCATTTCTTATCCGATTTAGGTTGTGTCTATATCTCCCTTTTCTTTAGTTAGAATAAATAGAATTAGGTGGCAACTCTGTTGTTTGTTTTAAGATCGTATATTTTTCGAGGTACGACACATATCCTTTACCATTTTCAAATTATGCCCTTTGGAAGATGTTGACTTTTTGTTGACTTTTGAAATGACCTATAATGTTTTAGCTCATACCTTCTAAATGAAGCATTTTTAGGCTTGGCTTGTGAGACACAAAGTTGTAGAGAATTCAATTTCCTTCAAAATGAGCTTTGGTTGGGAATTTTTCTATGAAGCATGTGAAAGTTATGGCTGGTCAAAGTTCAGTTTACTTTCCTTAAGAAAACCCTAATTTAGAAACTCCTGATTCTTGATGATCTGAAATTTCCTTGATGAATCATGATCAACCCTTGATGAAATGATGAATTTTACTTCATAAGCTTGATGTTGGCAAAAATTCTTGAAGTTTGACTTTAATTTGACCACAGTTGACCTCGGTTTGACTTTTTAACTACTTTGACTGATTTTTGTATATCTGATCATTTGACTGGTCAAACTTATTGGGAAAGCCTTGAAACATGACATGGGGATTCTTGAATACATGTGGGATATTATGAAGCTCACTTGAGGCCTTGAAACTCATTTTAACCTGAGGAAACACAAAACCCTAGTTTTGGACACTTTGCTTAGGAGGAGGCATTGTCTGGGGAAACTTCCACACTTCTTGATTAATTGAGAATCTTGAGGACCTTATGATCATTTAGAAGTCTTAAGAGATATTTTCTTGATTGTGGGAGGGAAAATTTTGGGGTGCAACAGCTGTACTTTGGTACAACTATTGCTTCTTTTGGTGTTGTTGTAATCTGATATAGTTATTGGTTTGAGGGGGAGTCCTCTTTGATGCGTGTGTGCTTTTACTGCTGCATTTGTTTTCTGATTTATGATTTTCTGATAATGCTTAAATTGTTTTAGCCAAAAAAATTCCAAAGGGGGAGTTTGTAGATGTTTTAGATTGGCTACATTTGTGGTAAAACTTTGTTTGTTTCTAGATGTCATAAGCAATGTTATGACATGTGATTTAAGCATTATGCAGGTGTGAAGTTTATGTGTGCAGCTGTTTTTATCAGAATGTCAAGACTGATGTCATGACATCTATGACTGGACCTGAAGACCTAAGTGAATCCTATTTTGTGTGCGTGTCCTACTGTCATTAAAACTGAGATTTTATTGTGGTTTTAGCGCGGTTTATCATAAGGAATATAAGGATTCAACTTAGAGTTATTTTAGCTGAACATTTGTTCTTGCTATTTTTGTTCCTTTATTTAAGGAATTATTTATCTGATTTGTGCAAGTTCAGCAGGCCCAATTCCCATTCAAGGTTCTACTTAAGGCTGCTTTACCCTAGTGTGAACATGTGGAAAATAAGGATTGTTATTCAACATTTATTACGTGTGTGTGTGTGTGTGTTTTAGTTTTATTGTGAGCCAAGCAATTTTCTTTGGATGATTGTTTTGGACTAGGTGTGCATTTGTATTTTGTCCGCTCAAAGCTTTTAAGAAAGAGTATTTGTATTTGACTGGAGCTTTTAAGCAAGGTCAAAGATTGTTTTGAAGAGTGTCTTCACATTTTCTGAGTTGTTTATTTAAGATCATTGTTGTGATCGAGGGTGAGTGAGAGGGGTCTCACATCTAGGATTTCCTAAGTAGAACTATCATTGGGTAGGGATTAAGTGAAAAGATTACAAACTGGGATATTTGTTATAGATCTTTGAATTGATACTATTGATAGTGAAGTTCCTTCCTGGCTTGGTAGCCCCCAGAGTAGGTATGATTGCACCGAACTAGGTTAACAACTCTCTATGTTCTTTAATTATGTCTTTGTCTTTTATTGTGTTTTAAACTTGTTGTTATTGGTGTCGTGACATCGTGTTCAACATTGTATATCAGTTGCCAGAATTTCAAGTGGAAACATTTTGGTTTTCATTCATACTCTATTTTCCGTTCCAACACTTTACCACTATGATCCTTAATGCAAAAAATTTCTCCTCGTTTTTGTGTTATATACACTTCGACTAAAACCCGTGCATACAAGATACGCAATTTCTTCGTCGTAAATTCATCAGTCATAATAGTTTTACCTATGGTACTGACAAATTTTGAGATACTTCTTTCTCCCCATAGGTGCAACGATAAATTCTTTAATGTCACCCATATGGGAAGGACTCTAAGCAGATCCTCTTTAATCTCGAAATCAGGTGACCAATATCGTATGAAAAAAGGCTTTCCAAATATGAAGTAAGGTCCTGATTTCATTATATTTCTTTTTCTTCGTTGTTTTTTAATCTAACGATAAAATAACCCGCATCATTATAGTATAATTCTGGGAGGGAGACAGAGATCCAAGTGTTTTCCATAAATTTCTTGACAGCGTTCATCGATAGATTTTGTCCAATTGCAAACACTACTAGAAAATTCGCTTTTAGTGATCGAATTAGAGACCGAAAAAACTCTAAAATTGGTCATTATAACGTTTAGCGACCAATAAAGTGACTACTAAATTTTGGTTGAAAAGTGCTAGTCGCTAACCTATAGCGACCTATTTAGTGACCAAAATTTAGAGACCGATTTTATGACCGAATTAGAGACCGATTTTAGTGAACATTTAAGAAATTAAAATAAAATAAAAGTTTGGCCACATTCAAGAATCAAACCAATGCCTTTACATTTGAGAAATTATTGTGTGACCAATAGACTATTAAGTTTTAGATGTATATTTTTCTTTAAAAGTGTATGTATTATAAACGAAATTCAAAATTTAAATATTATTTAAAAATTTATTAATTAATTATCATTTAAATCTTTTTTAACTAATAAATTTGTATGGATATTGTAATACCCTAATTTTTTCCCTAAGTTTGTGTTTGCATTTGCATCATTTGCATACAAACAAGATCACACACCGGTTCCTCGGTTCTCTTTGGTTGCAGGTTTATGCCTCACAGGGGATCACCATTGCTTTTATATGCTTTTATTTGTTTATGTTTACTAACCATTAATTAAAATCCAAAAATATTTTGTTTTCTTTTATCAACATTTTCAGGAGAAGAACATGTCAAAAACACCAAAATTAGTAGTCCCGCAACTCGAATGAATTTCACAGATAAAAAGTCCTATTTGATCCGCAAACAATTCAAATTTATCTGATCAAGGATTTCTCAAATTAATTATTTTATTCAATTAATTCCAAGGTCCATGTGTTTATTTCCACGCCTTCTTCGACAAGCAAAATAATCGAGCCGAAATAACCAAGCAATCAAAAGAGAACAAAAAATTCAAATTTTGACTTGGTTAACCGATTAACCAATGTGTTAACCAGTGCGAAATTTAAATATTTTGTTCAAATTCAGCACATCCTAGCTTTGGATCTCACATGGAATATTCTAGATCAATTTCACTTTTATTTCTCTACATCACTTTGATCATTTCCCACAATAAACCTTCATTAATCACCACTATTTTATGAATTTCCCTCCAAATTTGAATTCCAAGCCTAATTTTGATTTTCCAATGCAAGATCCATTCCCCCAAATTTTCATACCTAAAGTATTTAAATAGTACCCTCATTTCATTCATTTGACAAGCTTTTGATAGCGAAAAAATCCCTTGCAATATACATCCTTAAACCACAAAAACCAACTAAAGCACATTTTATTCTTTTGAAAGTTATCAAGAATTTGCATTGAATTCTTGAATAACTTGAGTTAAACCTTCATCTTTTTCATTTTTATTCATCAATTTCAGTAGATCAAGCTTTCTAGTGGAGTAATTTGAAGTTTTTTCTTGGTAATTCATCTTCCTCCATTATTACACCTTTATCGCCATCTTTTGTGTTATTGGTTGTTGATCCTTTGGATCATATATTATTGTTTGATTGCAGAAATATCACTGTTTTTACACTTTAAAATTTGTGCCAATTCAGTTCATGATCATAAGGTGTTTGAAAGTTGTTTTAAAAGAGGATCTTGTTGGATTTTGGCCAATTTTTTGTCTCTGGTTCAGTGTTAACCAATTAACATTTTTCAGTACAAAATGGTTAGCCAGTTAAAAAATGGCGCAAAATTCAAATTTTTCACGTGTTAAACGGTTAACCATTTGATTAACCGATTAACACTGCTCCAATAGCCCTTTTTCACTTGTTTTTGGTTCCTTTTACTTCTTCTTCTCCATTCTTCATATTTCTACCTTGGGAGACATTTTCGGGACAGATTTCTCTTTAAATTCTATAGACTTTGGGTGTCGATTAGAGTGGTTAATATTCATTAGTTCAAATCTACCTCTAAGTGAATTATTTAATTCACTTTAGGTACTTTGCATTAGTGAGATATTTTCATACTTGAATCCACCAAAATGAGTGATAGATCTTAAATATGAAAGAATATCATAAGTGTAACTCAATTTGGTATCATCTTTATTTTTGTGCGTCATTCGGATGGCGATTTACATATCGTTTATCTCGCATGTATTAACATTAATAATGTTAACCTTAATTGGTTTTAGCCGACCTCATTTATAGGGTAATTACTCTGTAAATTACTCGGTGTTTGCTTAACATAGACCTAAATGTGTTCCTACTTCGGAATAAAAATCCAATAGGATACTTGCACTTTCGTGGATCGGATCTCGTGTTGGTCACGTAATCCAAAAGTGGCTAGTCATTTGCGTTAGGTCCACGACTTTTGAAGCTTGATGCGTAGTTGCTTTGGGTATCCCAATCTTCTTTCAAGTTTCATTGAATTTAGGTCTGATTGCATCGATTAATCACTATAGTGTAAGATACTAAGCAGAATCGGTTGCCTTTTCAGTTTTGGCACTAAGTGCTTGGTTATCTCTTTGGTTGTGGATTATTAAGTTCACCATACCATTATTTTGTAGATATTATTATTACTATTATTATACTAACATTTTAATTTCCTCTTGCACCTTATCCTCTTTATTTTTTATCTTTTGCTCTCTTATCTCTTTTATTCTGCTTTATCATCCATTATCATGTTTATGTTTATGTTTATATCCTTGTGCTATTTCTTTTGTCCATTTGGACACAAATTAATAAAGGATTAAACCTCTAAAAAACTTGTGATCTTGATCTTGGACTATGACTACTATCCTTATCATTAGAATTGGAGTTTTGGACTTAGATTCTAGGACACCTTCCCTTCACTTTGATCATCATGGAGTTGGTACTTTAGCCTTTATTTGGCCATTTGCTAGCTTATTCTTTTAAGGATGAAACTCTTATGCTTCTACTTGGAAGTCATAAAGTTGGTTAGATATTTCCTCTTTTATCTCTTTTATTTTTTTTTTAGGATAGTCTCTTCATCTCCCCCCCCCCCCCTCTTCAATTTTCAAAACCTCCTTCTTTTTCGAAGGATTCTTATTTTAAAAAACCTTCACCTCTTTAATGAACAAAACCTTGACTTTTGTCAAGTGGATTTTACTTCTCATTTTTCTTAAATAAATGTCAATGAACTTAATCATTTTGACTTCAATTCAAAAATAAAAAGAACCAAACTCATTCAAGTGGTTTTTGTGCCTTTGTGCATTTTTTTTTTGTTTTCTTTGCATGTTTGGACTATGAGTCATTCTTCTCTAGTGGGGTGCAAGTATCTCATATATCCATGGTTGTAGTTTAGTGTAATTGAGTCTTTTTTCATTTGTGGGGGTTTAGTGGCATACTCGTCGATTTAATCTGAGTTGGCGCCCTCCCCATAATGATGTATGAGTCCATGTCCTTATTTTCATGGTAGATTTGTGAGACTATCCACTTGAAAATGAAAAATTGTCTACACTTAATAAAATCAGTCAAAACCAACCAATTTTCACTATTTGTACGATGAACTACAATGTTTTGATCTTACATTGTCATTGTGACTACGTAGGCATGAGGTGGTAAACCTCTCCAAACACAAGAACATTAAGAATTAATTTTTTTTCTAATCCCTCACTCTCATTTACAAAACCATTTTCAAACTAAAAGCAATAAATTTTTCAAATGGCTCCCGTGGAGTACCACAGATATTTTGGGTGCTTAAAACTTTTCTATTTTGTAACTTATCCCCTTACCCTTTCTTTGCTTGTTTTTTTAGTTTTTTGCATTCATTAGGATTTATTCGCTCTTTTTTTCCCTTTCCTTTTGGAATAAAATAAAAATATGGTGCCGACTCTATTTACTTTGAGTTAAGTTAATTGATAGCTTACACTCATGATTTCTCTGCTACAAATATATAATAAAAAGAAATCAGAAACTTCTACTAAAACATATAATTTGAAAATGAACTAAAATATTAGTGAGAAAAATTTCGGTAACTAAAGTTTTGGTCACTAAAATTTTTTATAAATTAATTTTTATACAAACGCTTATTTGAGACTAAAAATAATGGTCACAAAATTTCAGTCACTAATTCGGTGACTAATTTTATTTAGTGACCGATTTAGTGACCTTTAAAATTTTATTAACTTGATGTCAATTTTGATGGTTAATTCGATGATTATGATGACCGAAAATTTTCAATTACTAATTCGATCACTAAAAGCGAATTTTCTAGTAATGAAATATAATGAAATAGAATTATGACATTATCTCAATATGCTAGTTCCTCTACTACATCAGAGTCATCAATATTTACCTCAAAACCTCCATTAACCTTTGTTGGTGCCACAAATTCAACCACCAACCCAAGGTTTCCTTTTTGTACTTTGCTTTGGATAGGGTGGGGCTTCCACTTCCGCATTGGGTGTCGCATTTGTGTCTCTCTTAGACGAGCCTGGTTCATGATTTTCTTATTCTTTTTTCGTCACAGGTTTTTCATATTCTTCTTGTTCCACAACAGCTTACGTGATAATGGTTCGTTCCGTTGTTTCCTAACGTGTCGCCACCTGATTTTTTTGTCAACCGACGTCCCGTTTAGTCATGGTTACCAGAACCTTATCAGAGGAAAACAACCGAACTCAATTAAATTTGTGATATTTTTTAAATAGCGTGTTACACCTAACATGGTAAAGAGGCTTTATGTGACATTTATCAGCATAATAATCACATATAGATGAAATATTCTTTCTATTTCTTCTAGCAAGTTGAGAGTGTTTCTCGAAACAAGTCTTTCTTTCACTTGAAGACATATAACTAGTAGCAAACATAGAAATAACTCGCACCAATTATACTTTGAGATTTTCATTTTCAAGTTTTAATATTAGACAAGTAACACTATCTTTATTACCTTTCCAACTGAAGTAATAAAAGTACTAAAACGTTCATCTAAGAGCAGAAACGGATCCATAAATTGTAATTAGTGGGGGCAAAATAATATATTATTAATACGTATATAAAAATATATTATTACATTAAAAATATACTATCTGAGAGTAAAATAAAATAAAATAAGATGATATTTATTTATAAAATTTAATCATCTTATTTTAAAATTTATGATTAAATATGCTTTCAGTCTTATTGTTATCAAATTTGATTTTTTGTTACCATGATAAAATTATACTTTGAAATCCCTATAAAATATATTAATACATTAAAAATATACTATGTAATAGATATTTTTTCTTTAATGTGTCTACGTTCATTTAACTTAAAAATTCTCTTTGGTTTTATTTGTTTGTAAAAAGGTCAAAAATATAAAATGAAGAAATATGGTAAACTAATCATGCTTGATATATTAATAATTAAATTTAAATGTTAATAAAAATGAAAATGCACAAACAAAGATCCGACAAAATATTTATTTACGGTCTTGATAATTATAAATTACAGAAACCGTGATCCTTTTTATTAAGTTCAACGTCAATTATCTATGGATCAAGTAAAAATTGACAATTCAAATATATTATAAGAAAAATAAAAAACAAATATATATTAGAAGATTTAAAGTCGCTATCTATGTCCCCCATATTTTGTGACTTAGAATATTCCAAGAAAAATGAAATGATTAATCTCCTTGGTTGGCTTTTTGCGGTGCATTATTGTCTCTAGGATAAAATCCAACATGCGTTCTACAATACATCGAAAATCTTACCGACTGTTTTTTTTTTTTTTTAATTTATTATTATTATTATTTTGGTACAACCCCTGATTCAGATATTGTGGCATGGTGAAATGGGCCTACTAAAACGTGGCGATTATCTGCGGTTCAATATTTATTTATAAGTAGACTCAAGTGAGCCCTCTACCACACACCCTCCCAAGAACAACAACATTATAGTTATATCTAATTCTTCACCTTAGATATGAGTTCAGTCCACGTTCTTTCCTCCACAACCATTTATGCACAAAATCACAATCTCAATTGCTCAAATGGTCGTACAATCGATCTAGCGCCATGGGATCTACAATTCCTCCCATTTGGATATAATCAAATAAGTTTTGTTTATCGTCGATCAATCAAATCAGATATATTAAACCAAATCCAACACCTTAAACAATCCTTTTCCTCTGCCCTTGATTTTTTCCACATCTTCGCAGGTCGTCTCAAAATCACACAACACGGAGATAACACCATATCTTGTGCTATCAAGTGTAATAACAAAGGTGCACTCTTTGTTCATGCTTCAGCAAAATATATTTCTGTGGATGATATTATTGAATCCACTGATCCTCCTCATATTCATCACTCACTTTTTTTAATGAACGGAGTCAAAAACTACCAAGGGACATCACACCCATTACTTGCAGTTCAAGTAACAGAGTTAAATGATGGATTATTTATTGGGATTACATCAAGCCATGTGGTTGGTGATGCTAATTTGTTTTCTAATTTTAACAATTTGTGGGCTAAAATCTCAAGAGGCTCTCTTGAAGTGTCCAAAACTCCTATATTTGAACGTTGGTTTCCTAAAGATATTGAATGTCCCATTCGATTTCCTCTCACAATAGAGGCACAAAGTAATCTTAGAGAAAAAAAATTAAATCCACCAGAAAGAATATTTCATTTCACAAAAGAGAATATAGCAAAACTAAAATTCAAAGCCAACTTAGAGGCTGGTAAAAAAAATATATCTTCTTTACAAGCAGTTTTAACTCACATTTGGCGTTCTTTTACACGTTCTAAGAAACTTGACTACCAAACAGATGTGACTTTTTCGATTGATATAAGTGTTAGACAAAGACTGAATCCTCCTTTACAAGAGAATTATTTTGGTAATGGTGTAATAGAATGTTTGGTTACAATGAAAGCTGGTGAATTATTGGATGATGGTGGGCTTGGTAAAGGTTCATTGAAGATGAATAAGATGATTGCTTTGCACACTGATGAGAAGATTAGAAGTCACTATGAAAAGTGGTTAATAAAACCGAGTTTTTATGTTACACCTAAAGACGTGTACAATAATAATGGTTTGGTGATTGCTTATTCCCCTAGGTTTGATGTATATGGTAATGATTTTGGTTGGGGGAAACCTGTGGGAGTTCGAACAGGTGGTGCAGATAAAAGAGAAGGAAAAGTTCATGTGTTTGCAGGTGTAGAAGAAGGTAGTATGGAACTTCAAGTGTGTCTTTCTTATGAAATTTTAGAAGCAATGAAAAATGATCCAGAGTTTATGGATGTTGTGTCCACCTAATATGGATTTTAAGTTATATTTATGATTTAGAGTCAATTTTGACCAAGAATCATTAATCTTGAGAATTTTTTTTGTATTAAACTAAGTGATTTTCACATAATCTTAAATATTTTATTTGTATTTTCAACTGATTTTGTTACTTTAATTTTGTATCTTTATGTGGAGTTGTCTTTTTTCATTTAACCATAATGTTCATTTAATTCAGATAAATAAATCGTATTTGATTCAAATTTTATATATATATATATATATATATATATATATATATATATATATATATATATATATATATATATATATATATATATATATATATATATATAAGAAATCGAGAAGCGACTAAAGAAGTATAAAAATATATACCAATAAGGAAAAATACAAAACAACAATCAACATGATACAAGACCCAAAAGAAGCCAACCATAGAAAATAACAACAAAATCCAAACAAAGATGAAATATGAAGACAAAATCCAGGAAAATCTGAAAATATCACCGACTAAATCTCTCTATCCAAAGACAAGAACACTCTAAGAGCAGGTCGAAGACATTCAATCTGCTATTGGCTCAGATACCATATAGGGTTCTTGAGTAGGGATGAGAAAACACATGGGTTTCTCACAGACCTACCAAGATTTCCCATTTACCTGAAAACACTTTATCATTATGAGATTTCTAAATCGTTCAGACCACAATATGTCAAATCATCAACTACCCACTAAGCTTAGACGTATTACCACTATTATAAAACATCTAAAAAGGATCAAAGAATCCTTTGGTATCACTACCGACAAACCTAATCATATAAAAATCTTATATCACACAAGAATCATTGCCTCTTATGTGATAAACAAATGAGAGAAAAACTCTAGAAACCTCGAACATAAGCAAAAAACACCTACATGACCGATGTTAATCTCCCTCTTAATAAAATTCTCTCTGTTGGGAATCATATCCTGTAGGAATTTCCTATAGAAAAAAACTAACACTTTAGGGGGAAACTACTCTAGATACTAGATAAAGCTGACTCCACCATCGAGATCTGATGATCTTAAGGGAACTCACATGAGAAAATAAAATAGTACATATATGCCACGTGTAACACCATTCTAACCCAACAAGAATTTCACATAACGCATATAAATTTAATCAAATAAAATCACTAAAAAGGGTGTCACATGCTTCATAATAGCATCATAATAAACTTCCTGCTCCGTAACATGAGTTTTCAAACATTTGTAATAATAATTTCTTCGATAACATCAATAAATATAAGTCAAACTTCGCAGCGGAATCATAGTCTCAAAATAACTTCATTTTTTTTATCAAATATAAAGATATTTTTAGTCATCGTCAAGTAAATTCAACACGTATAAAACACATAAAATATGTTTAATAAAACAACACAACTTCAATTCAAGCGTTCCCCGTCCGATGTTACATTATTAGAGCAAGACACCTTCTAAATAAACAGAAAAAAATAAATGACTCCAAGCTAAATCTTCATGCACCAAGAGCTAATCTTGATTATCTACACGTTACCCACATGGAGACAACATTCAAACAGGCATGTGAGTAATCACAAATCAATATAAATGACATAAAATAAAGATATACATGCAACACTCATCATATAGTAACACATCTCAAGTTCTCAACCATCACATCACATAATTCATCAAATCATCTAATCAACACAAATGCAATCATGCTATGTCACCAAGAATGAAATGCAACTTCATAAATGCATGTGGTACCGATTTCAACATGTGATGGACATTGGGTCATCTATCCTCCACAAGGGAGCACAACATAAACAACATCACCCTGATCCACACAATGGGATCAAATCCTCCAACATCATAGGTATGCCATGAATGTAACAATGCAACAACTTCAACATAATCAACATAATGGACATTTGCATCACCATTCATGTAAAATTCATCATAATACTCAACATACAACATATATACATCAGTCATATAATACATCAACATATAATCATCATCACATAACAATCATAAACATCATAATATAGTATCACAACTTCATTTTAATACCAAATCAATCATAATTCATTTGATCATCATGTTCGTCACATAGCATATACAAACATCAAAACATGCACCTCATCTATTTATTTCATCATAACATCCTTAACTAACATCACTAATACATGTCAAAATCCTCATAATAACATCATTCACACGACCATCATTACATAAGCAATCAACACATAATCATCATACAAGTTTCAACATATAATTAACATCATAACATAATAATGCCATATCGTTATCCTCTAGATCAATATAAGTATCATATCATATTCAACACATAACAACATCTTTACAACAACAATACCCCACAATATTAAACTACGTCATAAACACCCATTATTACATTTACTGGTTAATTCAAAACACATTATACCATAATTGATCACAATTGCATGGTATGCCACAACAACTTAACAACAACATCATACAACATCATAATTTACAATCATAACATACATTCATGCGACCGATGTCCATATTTCATGATTCGACACATTGGAACATACATGGCGCGTCGAATAGTTGGAAATCTATTATTGAAAACAATTTTAACATAAAGTACGTAAAATCATCTTTTTAACGATTCAAAGGTGGCCCGAACAGACTTACAGATCAAAAGTTATGAATTTTTGAAGTTTTTAAAATAAGCTTCCCGAAGGGACCGCGCTAAGCGCTAAAAACCGGGCTAAGCCCGCTCTGCAATTTAGCCAAAAATGTCTGCGATGACAACACTTCTCCCACTGCGATTTCACACCTTTAAACTGCACTTTTAACCCAAATAACCCTAATTTAAGTCATTAAAACCCATATCTAATATGTATACATCAATCACAACAAACATCACAAAACAAATTATCAAAATTCATCAATTCTACATCTTTAATCCTAGGCTTTTCCTTAAAATCCCAAACTCCCTAATAACATCTAACTCTATATCATACAAATTGAAATGCAATACTCCGCATACCTTAGAGTAGAAATCTGATTCTTTTCTCCCTTTTGCAACTCTCCAACCCTAGTCTCTTCTCTTCTTCCTTGGTTCTTCATAGAAACTTTCCTTTTCTCTCAAAATATCACGAATAATGAGTTTCTCATCATTATTCTCCTTCAAATACCCCTAAATGGGTTCTCCCTATTTTACCCTCACTTATCCATCACCAATGACCACAATACCCTCATTACTTTTAATTCTCTTATTTTAATTAATAAATATTAATTCGAATAATATCATATAATTATTCTTACTATTGATATTATTAAAATAATTTCACCACAATGCACCGTGCAACATAATCATCTATCGTCAAAATCACCTTATATCCTCAAATGAGCAACAATCAATCATAATCAAATTTTGGGTGTTACACCACATAATATGAACCATCTTTAGAATGGATCCACCACCACTTATCAGAATGGAAGGAAGAGATAAAATCCCAAACTAAGGTAATAAGATGTTGAATCTTAACCCGCTCATGCTAAAAAATGTGAGATAATCTTCACTTAAGATTTCAAACCCAAGTCTTCCCCTCCCACTTACCAACCTCTCCAACTGAGTGATCCTTATGATCACATATAGAAAAAGCCTAGGGTACCTTGCTTTAAGTGGAATATCCTCAAACCAAGGTTCTTCCCAGATATTTGTGAGAAGATCAGAGCCAACTTTCTTAATCATACTATCCCGGAACTAATCTGAGTAGTCATCCCTTTTTTATCAAGAAGAGAAACTATTCCCCACCAAAGAGAAACTCAACTTACCCAACAGAGCCAAGTTAATCATGCAAAGGTCACAAAAACTGAGGCATCCAATTTTATTGGGCTTACAAAGATCATACCACCTAACCTAAGCGATCTTAGACCCCCCTCTCTGACACCACCAAACAAAAACCTCTTTTGTATTTTCACCATCTTCTTCCAAACCTTAGAAGAAGTTTTAAGTAAAGATAAAAAGCATATAAGAATTATATTAAGAACTGGATTAAAAAGGACCACTCGTCCTCCTAGAAAGACATGCCTATGTCTCCACAAGTGAAGTCTGTAACACCCCAATTTTTGTAATTATTTATTTATATATTATATTGATTAATTAATTGTGTGATTTTTTTCGTAATTTATTTATTTGGGTTATTTTATTTGATGGAAATGATATAGATATAAGATAATTTGGCCTATTTTAATACCCCATTTCTACCCGACGAATAACAATAAAATATGAGTTGCAAAATTTCCAACATAATAAATGGAATGCGACATTTTCGACTTAAACAACATCATACAATAACCTGTAGTTTAGATACATAACACATAATTTAGGGTGAACCGATAACGACCTGATTAGTCTTTAAAAATAAAATAACTTCCATTACTACGCAACGGATTAACAAAATTCAACTTAAATTAACATAAATCATGTCCAACTCAAAACAAATTTGACACAACAAGTCTTTCATAAAAACAACTTAAACATTTAGCAACATAATAAAAGCCAACACTAAAGAAAACATGCGTTTATCCCCCCGAGTGCTACGTATTAGAGCGACAACACCGACTCGAATTAACAAAGGTAAGCAGCTTTTATTTTGGATTACCCGCATATTACCAACAGAGGGAAACATTCAAACATATTGGGTGAGATATCAAATAATATAATTGAATATATGATAAACAATATACTAGATCAGATTTTATAAAATCACCACTTCACAAATTATAATCAACATCAATCCATACAAGATACAACGCAACAACATAATTATACAACTTAAACATTTAGCAACATAATAAAAGCCAACACTAAAGAAAACATGCGTTTATCCCCCCGAGTGCTACGTATCAGAGCGACAACACCGACTCGAATTAACAAAGGTAAGCAGCTTTTATTTTGGATTACCCGCATATTACCAACAGAGGGAAACATTCAAACATATTGGGTGAGATATCAAATAATATAATTGAATATATGATAAACAATATACTAGATCAGATTTTATAAAATCACCACTTCACAAATTATAATCAACATCAATCCATACAAGATACAACGCAACAACATAATTATGCAACTCGAAATGCAATTTATAATATGCACATGCATATGATACCATTGGAGCATAACTCCCAACTTAAAAATCTGGAAATTAATAGAGGCATAAACAAGGCATAAGCCTTCAACTTAATTTTTCCAATCCAGACCAACTTACCGAGCAACAGCTCCAACTTGATATGATATGTATACAACTTAACATGAGTGTAAGAATAACAACAACAATAAATACATAGCAACATAACAACAATTCAACATTGGCCATAGGCCTACAACTTAAATTCTTGCCATTAATAAGACAATGCAACAAATTTACACCAACAACTTCGAAATCAACTACAACAATATCACAACAACTCATATCATACTTTGTATCAACCAAAATGTATTACAAACATTCTTCGAAACTATCCGTACAATGCTACCAAATCCGGCTAATTATTCTTATGCTAGGATTACTAATATTCCTACTATGCATTAATTTATTAGGACTATTTTGTACTGTCATTTGGAGTAATTTATGTTATTGTTTACTCACTGATTTATCTTACTAATTCGTCACTTCTACTATTATATTATTATCCTACTAGTTTATCACTGCTAACCATATTTACATCGGCTGCATAAGTATTATTACTACTACTACTACTACTTGTAAATTATAGTGGTTCAAAATTAAATTAAGTTTCTGGAAAATAATTACTCAGTTCAATTATGTATTTGGAACTAAAGGTAAGATGTACCACCAAGCATGCAAGGCAACAGACAGAAAACTACAAAATAGAAGCAACAATATAACACAGTCCAGTGTGACGTTTGTCACACCTTCATGACCATCGTCACACATACGTGATATTCGTAACATAAGAGTGAAGGGTCATCACTCCCCTAAGACGGGCGTCACACGCCTTTTGGGACGGTTGTCCCACCCCAAAACCTGTTTGTCTCTGTTACCTTATTCTACTATATTTTTCCTTCTGATCGATCAGAAACCAACATTTCAACCATCTCAATACCCATAAATTAGGAATATATGATTATACTCGCGTTAACCTACATCAATTTCTTACGACCAATTCAATTGCATCAATCAATTATCCATTTTTCAGTATCAACTACGAAATTAACACACAGACAACATAATCAACATATTTAGACAACATAATCAACAGACACAGAGGCAATCCTACAGATCTAATCCCACATATCATTCATCATCAACCCAATTATAGAGTCGGAACCCGACCCTTACCTTGGATAGAAGGTGACTTTAACTCTCCAATTGAAAACCTTTGCCTCTTTCCTCTTCTCTGCACTTCACGTAACTCCTCTAAAACTTCTTATTTTTCTCTTACCAATAACCTAACTTCTCTTATATTTCACTTAATCTTATAATTTTGTTAATTTTAATAGTTCCAATGGGCCTAATTCCTACACCCCACTATTACTACTTATAATCACTAGTAAGCCCACTAATAATAATAATATCGTTATACTAATATTTCTACAACTTAATCAAATAATTTAATTCAACTAACAACAACACAACTTAAATCAACTTTGACAACTTCGACAATTAAATCAAACAACATAATACAAATAAATTTAATTAAATAATTAATTAAATAAATAGGGCGTTATAACTCTCACTCACTTAGAATATTTTTGTCCTCGAAAATTTATCTTGTTCAAACAACTTGGGACAGGATTCCCGCATCTTGTTTTCTAACTCCCACGTCATACTCTCTCCGACAGCTCCCAACCAAAGCACTTTAACCAACACAATATCTTTTCCTCTTAGAGTCTTCATTTCATGATCTGTGATCCGTACAGGGATCATTTCTAGAGTCAGATTATCTTGTACTTGCACATCATCCATATGAACCACATGAGACAGATCTGATATGTACTTCTAAAGTTGTGATACGTGAAACACATCAAGTAAATTCGAAAGATTATGCAGTAAAGTCACTCTATAAGCAACATTTCCAACTCTGTCTGAAATCTGATATGGACCAATAAAACGAGGAGTGAGCTTCTCAGACTTCAATGCACGCCCAACACCGGTCACAGATGTAACTCTAACAAATACATGGTCACCAACTTGGAACTCTAAATCTTTCCTTCGCTTGTCATGATAACTCTTTTGCCTACTTTGGGAAGTTTTCATCTTTTCTCGAATTAACTTCACCTTCTCAGTAGTCTCTCGAACAATCTCATGTCCAAGCACTACACTTTCTCCAGATTCATGCCAACATAAAGGAGTCCTACATCTTTGACCATACAACACTTCAAAAGGTGTCATTCCAATACTAGAATGGAACCTGTTATTATAAGTGAATTCTATTAACAAAATATAAGTATCCCACGAACCTCCATGCTCAAGAACACATGCTCTCAAAAGATCCTCTAATGACTAAATAGTTCTCTCTGTCTGACCATTTGTCTGAGGATGATACGTTGAACTCAACCTCAACTTAGAACCCAACGTCCCTTGCAAAATTTTCCAAAAATCAGAAGTAAACCTTGGATCTCTATCAGAAACAATACACAAAGGAACACCATGCAACTTTACAATTACACTAGTATAAATCTCTGCCAACTTAGGTACTAGAAAACTGATGTTAATAGGAATAAAATGAGCCAACTTCATAAGCCTATCAACAATCATCCAAATCAAATCATGTCCTCTTGAAGTATTAGGTAATCCTGTCAAGAGGTTCATTGAAATGCTATCCCATTTCCACTCTGGAACTTCTAACGGTTGCATCAACCCTATAGGCTTCTGATGTTCAACTTTCGATTTCTGACAAGTTAAACATGCATACACAAAACATGCTACATCTCTCTTCATCCCAGGCCTCCAAAATAAAATCTTCAAATCTTGATACATCTTTATAGCGCCCAGATGAATACTCAACTTGATTTTATGACTCTCCTCAAGAATCACTTTCTTCATCTCTGCATCATAAGGAATACAAATTCGATTACAGAATCTCAATACACCTTGCGCGTCTAACTTGAAATCATTATTCTCAGACTAATCTATTCCTACCATCAAATCTACCAATTTCACGTCTAACTTCTGAGCCTCTCTGATATTATCTAGAAAATCATTGTTAATCTTTAACTCTAAGGTGTCACTTCGCAAACTAAACTCATATCTTTGAACTGTTCAATTAGTTCCAAATCTTTAACCATCATCGCCGACATATGTAAAGTTTTCCGACTTAAAGTATCAACTACAGCATTAGCTTTACCTGGATGATAGTTCAAACCGAAATCATAATCTTTTAATAATTCCAACCACCTTCGTTGTCTCATATTCAACTCCTTCTGATCAAACAAATACTTTAAACTCGTATGGGTCACTAAACACTCCAAATATAAAACCATAAAGATAATGTCTCCAAATCTTTAGTACAAAAAAACTACAGCAAGTTATAAATCATGTGTAGGATAGTTATTTTCATGAGTCCTCAATTGCCTTGACGCATAAGCAACTACCTTATTGTTCTGCATAAGCACACCTCCTAAACCCATTTTAGAGGCATCACAATATACCACAAAAGGTTCTCCTAAATTTGGTAATGTCAGAACCAGAGCTGATGTCAACCTCTTCTTTAATTCTGTAAAACTTTCTTCACATTGAACATCCCACACAAAAGTTATACTTTTACAAGTCAACTTAGTCAACGGAAGTTCCAACTTAGAAAATCCCTCGATAAATCTTCTATAATAACCAGCTAGTCACAAAAAGCTTCTAATCTCGGTAACGGACTTTGGAGTTTCCCATTGCAACACAACATCTACCTTAGAAGGATCCATAACAATGCCACTTCCTGAAATGACACGACCAAGGAAACTAACCTCCTTCAACCAAAATTCACGCTCAGACAACTTTTCATATAACTTCTTCTCTTTCAAGATCTGTAATACTAGTTTTAAGTGTTCTACATGCTCTTATTCCGACTTAGAGTAAATCAATATATCATCAATGAACACTACCACAAAACGATCAAAGTAGGTATGAAAGATACAATTAATTTACTCCATGAATACTCACGGCGCATTAGTAACACTGAAAGGCATCACCGAATACTCATAATGTCCATAATGTGTTCTGAAAGTTGTCTTCTGAGTATCCTCATCTTTCACTTTAATCTGATGATAGCCCAATCTCAAATTAATCTTGCTAAACACACGAGCACCTACCAACTGATCCATCAAATCATCTATTTTCGGAAGCGGATAATTATTCTTAATTGTCTATAATCAACACAGAGCCTCATACTTCTATCTTTCTTCTTCACTAGCAACACTGAAGCTCTCCACGGCGAAACACATGGCCTCACAAACTTCTTTTCAAGTAAATCTTCCAATTTCTTCTTTAATTCTGAAAATTCAGATGCAGACATTATGTATGGTTCCATAGAAACAGGTCTGGTACCAGGTGTCGCTCCCCTGAAAAAGACACCTGGGTCCCAGGGTTCAGACGCGAATGGCAGGCGAAAGAGAAACGAATGAGGTTGAATTGAATAGAGTTGCCAGCTAGACATTTTTATCCCGAAGGAAAGGTAATGTTGCATAAACCTGGGGAAAAGATGGATAAGACGGTTGCAAACCAGAGAAACTGAGAAAGGGGGTTGGTTACGACCTGGGAAGGTATTAACACCCAGATCGTCCGTCGTAATTGACGAGATCCACGCTTACAAGATTGTGTTTAAAGGGGTAGGTGTATGTGTTATCTGTGTGCAAAAGCTAGGGAAAGAAGGTACATGTGTCATTGCAAAAAGGTGAATTTCTCAGGAACTGAGGCTTTAGAAAGAATGCTGAAAGAGGGGGATGACACAAAGACTTTTGTTCGATAACTGTTAAGTTATGCCTACGTATCCTCTCGTGCAATGAGGAAGTTAGAACACCGTAGTTCGATTCAAAGAGACTGAAAATAAATTGACTGTGAACTGCTTACTTGTCAAGCTCAAGTGTATGACTCGTCTGGCTCGAGTGCTAACTGTCTTGCATTAGACGGAAGAAGCAAGTTCTGGTTTGTGAATGAGTGTGATGAGAAAAGAATCCCGAAGGAGACGATTATTGTTTGTTTTTTGTGTTTTCAGTTTTTTTATTGTTTTTGGTGTTTTGCATAAGTTAATGAGCTTAAGCCTAAATCAAAGGTTATAAACTCATTATATCCTCCCTGACTAGGGATAATGAGCTTACTTAAGTATGAGATAAGCATCTCAACTTAATTACCATGATGATGTAGGATTAAGATCATTAACCTACTTGTGATTATTAAGATGTTTTTGGGTTTTTGTTTAGTTTTAAGTAATGAGTTTAATCTCTAATCACAGATTAGTGAACTCATTACACCATCCTAATAGAAGGATAATAGATGAGAACACTTAAGCTGAGGAAGATACCTCAACTTAATCTATGGTTAGGGATTAAATTCATTATATAACAAACCTTTATTAAGTGGATTTTAATTAAAGGGTGAGATTAAGAAGTGGATTTTATGTTTGTAAGACTAGCTTGAGGGGGACTTGTCCATTAAACATTAGGGTTAGTCCCTCTAAACCATAAGGAATAGATGTAACCCTAATATAAGGCCAAAGTTACAAGCTTAAGTCTTAATAGTTATTAGGTTCTTTGATTAGAAGGTGTAAACAAATTAAAGGTTTAACACTAAGGATTAAAGTTATACACTCCATCCTAAGATAAGGATACAGACATAAACCTAATTCAAAGTCCTAAAGCTTTAAGTGTTTAGCCTCTGATTATGAGATGGGAGGAGAGACTCAAGGAGACTCAAAGGTAAAAGACTATGGGAGACTATATACAACCCTAAAATCATCATGCTTGGATGTTCCTATGGTTTGTGAGGCTTAAGAGAAAGGATCTTCAAGGCCACCAAGGAATAAGCATATAAAAAAAGAAAGAAGAAGAAGAATAAGTTATTTACTTCCTGAAGAAGATAAGTAACTTAAAAGAAAGAAAGTAAGAAGAAAGGAACACAAGTGAAACAAATTCACTTCAAAGACAAGTAATTATGCATATGAATGACGAGAAGAGATGGGAAGTGAAGGCAAATCCACCTCCCAAATAACTTACCAAAAGTTCCTGAAAATGTTAGTATGAATGCATAAGACATAAAGTACAAGGAAATGAAATGAGATGAGATGTGAAGACCAAATTCAGAAGTGAAAAATGCAATGTAAATGGCATATGAGATGATGCAAATTCATACAAGATGCATATGAATGATAATACAAGTATGAGATGCAAAGGAAGCATGTTTAGAAGCCTGAAAACACATGGATGTTCATGAAATGTAATGGATGCAAAACATAGAAAATGAATGAAGAAATGATCAAGCAATGTTCAAACATGTCTTAAGATGTCTAAGATGTCATATAAATGTTTGAAATGTCATGGCAAGTTCACATGATGATGATATGCAAAGATGAATGCAAATTAACATGAGAAATTAGGGTTTTATGAATGTATGAGATGCAAATGACCAAAACAGAAGCATACATCATGATAAAAAATTTAAATTGAACTCAAACAAACCCTAAACGTATATAAGATCAAACCCCAAAGGAGAAGGTCAGAAGCTTAACCTAGTGAGTGTTATGAATTTTCTAATTTTGTTAGGGTTTTTGGGTGATTCTTAATGGAAAATGTAAATCAAATTGAAAATGTAAGATAAATTCATGATAAAAATAACCTAGAAACTATATGCAATATGTAAAACAATGCAAAAAGAATCAAGTTCAAACTCATCATGGTTAGGCAGAAATGAATTTTTCAAGTTAGGGTTAGAAAATGTGATTTTTAAGAACCCTAATTCAAAGAAAATTGTGAAATTATGATCAAACCTAAAAAGAAATTTGTATGATGAGTTTGAAAATGTTTCTAAATGTATTGGAATGGTTCATGAATTTTTTGGTGATTTTTAGAAACCTAAATACATTTTTAATTAATTAAAATCCATTAATTAATTAAAAATAACATTTAAATATTTTAAAAATACTTTTTTAATGCAAAAAATAAAATAAAAATCATTTTTAGGTTAAGAAAATTATTTGGATCATAAATGCAAAAGATCATTTTTTTTATGTTTTTAACTATTTTAAATAAAATGAGAAAGAAAATGCAATAAAAATGAAAATAAAATGAATTTAAATGGAAGTATGCAGATCCAAGGCTCCAGATTCAAACTGGGATGGTGGGAGTTGACCGCGCGCGTGTTTGTGTGGTCTGGATTCAATATGGCATAATTTCTGATTAAACCTAATTAATTAATTTAATTAAAAGATTAGGGTTTTAATGATCAATCTGGGCCATCCATCCACGCGCAAAACCAAGATCCTAAGGCTGAGATTCAAACTAAACCTAAACCTTAATTAGAGCCCTAATGACTCTCAGGTGGCCGGAGAAGACCTCCGGTCATCTTCTCCGGCCAGTCCCCTCCCCTGAAATGCTCAAAACACCATAACAATGCACCAAAATCTCCAGAAATGATCCTTGAACAACATTAAACACGAATCAAACCTCAAAAATCATTTATCACTCAAAAACATCATGAATCGAAGCAAAACGGAAAAACGCATACAACTTTCAGAAGCTAAATAAATGCTCATTTTCAAAACAAAACACATCACAATGATCAGTGAAACATATAGATTGATATTGTAACTTAAATGGCAAGTTCTGGAAAATTTGTTCTTGAGGATACCTGAGATGAAGCTTTTCAGTTTGGTGCTTTCTAGCCTCCTCTCTTGTGCAATCCAACCCCTTTGGCTCCCCTGGTGCTATTGAGAAGCTTTGCAAGAGTTTAAATGGCTTGGTTTGTGATGTTTGGTTCTGGTGTGGCAGAAATCGTGTTTTGGTTTAGGAAGCCTTTAGGCCATGGGAGTGGGGGGCTTTGTGATCCTTATGATGTGTATGATTGAATGGTTCAAAGAGTTTTGAGGTTTTTGGCTTGTGTTGAGAGAATCGAAGAAATGAAGTTTTTGCAAGTTTTTTTGCAATCTGAGTTGTGGGAGGTTTCAGGCTTGATTGTGTTGTGTAATGAGCTCCATAATGTTTGTATGTAATGTCTTGATTGGTCAGAAAGTTGGTTGTGGCATGGTTTGATTGGTATGGGCAAGTTGCAAAAAAGTCAAAAGTTTTGTACCTCAAGCATGGGCCATGGAAGAGCTGGCTTTTGGGGTGTCTTGGCCTCAGCATGATTTGTGGATAGCCCTAGGATCAAATTTATGCAGCTGACACAAGTGGATGAAGAGTTTCAAGGCATTTTGCAAATTTCCCTCTTTGAACTTTCTTGAGAAGCAAGGCATGGAAACTTGTGATTTTTGGTGCAATCTTGATCAAAATGTGTTGCATTATGTTGTTATGATGTTTAGAAATTGATTAGAGGTCATGAAATGGCTTGAAACTTGAATTTGCAAAAAATCCTCTTTGGCATGAACTTGAAAATTATAGGATTTTTGCCAACTTAGAAAGGCCATATCTTGAGTTCTAGGATGAATCAAGACATGTTCTAGTACTTTTTGAAAATGGTAAGACATAATCTACAACTTTCATGCCCAAGAATTTTTCATTTGAAGCATTTTTGGTCATGAAAGAATAGGTTGAAAATCTTTCCCAAAATGGAAAGTTTCCATTACAAGTCATTTCCAAAAATAGCAAGTTTGCATTTGGCTCAAAATTCTTCAACTTTGTGAACTTCCAACCACTTCTAAGATCATAAAAATATCATAGAGACTCAAAATGATGATGATGACCCTTTGGTACCCTTGATGGAGGCCTCAGATGCCCTGATTCTGACTTTACTTGCTCAAGAAGTTACCCAATGATCAAATGACTTCCATAGTGAATTTCTTCATCAAATTTGGTACACATGATCCTTATAACATATTAAGACCATTAGAAACAAGAATGACCAAAATATTTGGGATTAAGGCCTCTGAAACCAAAACCCTAATTTTGGTCATCTGTGTAGGAAAACCCTAGCTCTGCCTCTATGCCTTTGCCATTCTTTGTGATCTCTTGACTTTCATGAACTTTGGGGAGCATATTATGATCATGGAACACACATGGACCCTATTGGAAAGCTTCAAGACCTTTGGGATGGCTCAGATCACTTCTTGGATTGCTCAGATCACAAACCTTAGATGCAGATGAAATGGGATTATGCAGTGAAACAAGTATGCAATTATGAGATGGTATGCTTATGCTAATGCAAAAATGAAAGATAACAAGCCATGGTGTGAGAAAAAGTGAGGGCAAATTTGGGGTGTTTACACCAGGTACAAGGTCAATCACAAATTCAACTTCTCTTTCTGGCGGCACATCAGGAATTTAATCAGGGAAAACTTCAGGAAATTCACGCACCAGTTGTAACTCCTTAATTTTAGCTTGGTTCTCAATAGATAATGACGCCATCAACAAGAACATCTGAGCTTCTTCTTGCATCAACTTTCATAACTTCCTAAAAGACAACAAACCAACTTCCTCCTCCTTAGGAGTAGAAGACCTCACTGAGTTGTTAAAATAATTGATATGAACATATTTATATTCTAACCAGTTCATTCCTAAGATTACATCCATCCTAGTTAACGAAAAACACACCAAATCAACAACAAAGTCTCTATCAAAGATATATAAAGGACACTTTAAACACACAAGAGAATTAGTCACCAATCCCTTAGCCAGAATCTCGACGACCATTGCTCCATTCATAGCACAGACAACATAAGACCTAATTTTTAACACAATTAGTAGCAATAAATAAATGAGTAGCACCAGTATCAATAATAGTAATTAAAGGAGTATTATTAGTGACACATGTACCTCTGATGAGTTTATCCTCACTAGCTGTCTGAGTCCCGGCCAACGCGAACATTTTCCACCAATTTGAGCCTTCTTCAGTTTCTGACACTGACAACCAATGTTTCCTTCTTCACCATAGTTCAAGAAAATAATCTCTTTATTCTTGTACTCATATATTGCATTCCCAGTCTTACCACAATGAAAACACCTCTTTACCTCAGCACTACACACATTACTCTTATGACCAGGTTTCCCACATTTGAAACAAACAATACTAGCAAGAGCATCTCCCCCACTAGTCCTCTAACCATCAACTACCTTCTATTTACGTTTTCAATCTAGAGCATCATAAGGCTTGCCACAATTCTGTTGGTGCTTGCTCTTCCTTTCATTAATTGAAATTCTGGTATGATACAACCAGATGTCGACTACGATGTTGAGACATTTGTTCTAATATAGATAACATGGAAAGTTACACAGAATAATAACAGTACTGAAAAACATAAATCAACACACTAAAATTGTTAACCCAGTTCGATGCAATCACATCTAATCTAGGGGCTACCAAGGCAGGAAGGAAATCCACTAGTTGTATCAATTCAAAGTTAAACCACTCAGTTTACCCTCATCACTTAATCACTACCCGTGCAACTTCTACTTAGTAACTCCTAAATATGAGAAACCCATCTCACTTCCAATCACCGCAATGATGTCTCAGAGTCCCAACTCTCAGTTGCCGATATTGACGGCTCTTTACCTAAACAACAAGGCACAACAGAAGATACAATTCCATGAAAGCATCTCAAATTTGCTTAAAAGCTTCATCCAAGAACAATACACATCTTACTTAACAGCTTCGAGGTTTACAAAGAAACAACCCTGAAGATTACATCTTTTCAGCACACGGCTGTTAAGAACTCACCCCTAATGATACAACTTTTAAATATTTGGTTGGTAAATAAACCTAGGTTACAAGGTTTATTTTTATAACCTAATCCCAACTGGATTTTGGGCCTAAAAACGCAGCATAGCAGCTGCTGCAATTATGCAGAAAAATATGCTACAAAAAGATCTTCAAATTAACAGCTTCCTAAAATATCTCTAAATATAGAGAAACTCTATATTTATTCAATATTTGTTATTTGTCTTCAATATAAATTTGAATTTTCAAGATCTTTAAATCAGCGCCACATTGGATTTCCTTATATCCTCTGAATAATATGTTTCTCTTAAATCATAACAGAATCTTCAATCCACTTTTCTCAGTTCATGATGTCGAATGAACTGTCTTGACATCTTCTTCGACATGTTGTTCCAGATGTTGAAACACTTCAACACAACATGTTTAGGCGCACAAAAGGACTTCCTTTCTTAACTTGTTCTTATTTATGCTAGATTTTGTACATTTTATTGTTGCTATATTTGTTTTACAAAATTAATGTCAATCCTATAAATACAGAACTTACAATCTCCCTCTTTGTCAAATTTTGGCTAAAATAAATAATACAAAAAAACACTAGAGAAATTTCAACAGCAATACTGAAAAAACAACAACAACCTTTTCTTTATCATGTTAGGACATGTTGCTTGACATCTTCTTCAGCAGCCTTTCTCAGCATTAGTGGGAATAGTAGTGGACAAGGAGCAGAAAGTTCTGAACACTTGGCCGAACAAATCCATTACTACCCCTATCCATTCAGATCCCCAAAAACATTCTTCTCAAGCTGCAGAACATTCTCCATCTAGGAGACCAATGGTGGCATACGGGAACAGATATCTCATTCCCTTATGTAACTCAGAACACAAGTCACAATTGTGTTCATAACTCAAGACACAAGTCACAAAGACTAACATTCAACAAGTCACAAAGACTAACATTTAATATCCATCTTGACATCCTAGCAGCCACCACATAAGAGCACGTCTGACACAACCATTGTAATAACAACTTCAAACACATAATCTGAACAAACTCTTTCTCCCCCTTTTTTAGCCAAAACTTGGCAAAGACAACCCTCACAACACCACACCCACGTATTATTCACCCATAAACAAATGAACCCCATTAGACGGAAGAGAAGATGACAATACACTCACATGCTGATGGAGGAGAAACTCGCTTCTATAAATAGTAGACTATGACATAGATAGTAACGAACTATCTTTAAATAAGGAAGCATTCTTGGTCCAAGATCTTTATTGTAGGAGCAAAATATTCTGCACCATTAAATGTGTTTTGTTCAAAACAAACCTTGACCAACTGACTTTGTTCTCCCAAAATAAACGAACCAATAACAAACACGCATGAATAAAGCTAGTGTTTCACACCTTACAGTCAGCACCGTCCACACACAATCCTAGCTAGGCTCAGCACATACATGTTCTGAAATATGTTCTGACATCCAACCACATACTGTCTTCTAGCAATACTACAACATGGTTCACAACCCCTTTAGGATCCAAATTAATCTGCAGGTAATAACTTTATCTCATACAACCTTTTGGACTGATAAGCCAATCCTTATTTGGATCACATGGGCAAACACACAGCAACTAAGTAATATATATTAGCCTGAGAAAACAATTTTCCATACTTAGTAGAACTTGTTTGTCGCTCTCGGGATTTTCATCCTAGTACAAACGTGAAAGTGGCGCGGAAAAGGTAGAGTCTTCACACATGCATTTTTATCCCGAATGAATAGGAAAGATAATGCTGCACAAACCTAAGAGAAAAGGAAAGGACATGGTCATGCGAACCAAAGAACTGGGTTCGAGAGTGAGTGTCGCTCCCCCGAAAAGACACCAGGTCCCACAAGGGGCAGACGCGAACGGTCGGTGAAAATAGGAATGAGGGTGAAGTGAATAGAGTTTCCAGCTAGGCATTTTTATCCCGAAGGAAAGGTAATGCTGCATATACCTAGAAGAAGATGGATAAGACGGTTGCGAACCAGAGAAACTGAGAAAGGGGGTTGGTTACAACCTGGGAAGGTATTAACACCCAGATTGTCCATCGTACTCGACGGGATCCACGCTTACAAGATTGTGTTTAAAGGGGTAGTGTATGGGCTATCTGTGTGCAAAAGCTGAGAAAAGAATATACAAGTGTCAGTGCAAAAGGGTGAATGCTCAGGAACTGAGGCTCATAAAAGAATACTAAAGGAGGGGGAAGACAAAGAGACTTTTGTTCGATAACCGTTAAGTTATGCCTACGTATCCTCTTGTGCAATGAGGAAGTCAGAACACTGTAGTTAGACTCAAAGAGACTGAAAAATAAATTGACTGTGAACTGCTTGCTTGTCTATGCTCAAGTGTATGACTTGTCTGGCTCGAGTGCTAACTGTCTTGCATTAGGCGGAAGAAGAAAGTTCTCGTTTATGAATGAGTGTGATTATAAAAGAATCCCGAAGGAGACGATTATTGTTTGTTTTTGTGTTTTTAGTTTTGTTATTGTTTTTTGGTGTTTTGAATAAGTTGATGAGCTTAAGCCTAAATCAAGGGCTTGTAAACTCATTATATCCTCCCTGATTAGGGATAATGAGCCTACTTAAGTATGAGATAAGTATCTCAACTTAATTACCATGATGATGTAGGATTAAGATCATTAACCTACTTGTGATTAATAAGATGTTTTTTGGGTTTTTTAGTTTAGTGTTAAGTAATGAGTTTAATCTCTAATCACAGATTAGTGGGCTCATTACACCATCCTAATAGAAGGATAATAGATGAGAACACTTAAGTTGAGGAAGATACCTCAACTTAATCCATGGTTAGGGATTAAATTCATTATATAACAAGCCTTTATTAAATGGATTTTAATTAAAGGATGGGATTAAGAAGTGGATTTTATGATTTGTAAGACAACTTGAGGGGGACTTGTCCATTAAACACTAGGGTTAGTCCTTCTTAACCATTAGGAAGAATTAGAACCCTAATGTAAGGCCCAAGTTACAAGATAAAGTCTTGATGATTATTAAGGTGATTTGATTAAGATGTTTAAACAAATTAAAGTTTTAACACTTAGGATTAAAGTTATACCCTCCATCCTTAGAGAAGGATGCTGGCATAACCCTAATTCCAAAGTCCTAAAACTTTAAGAGTTTAGTCTCTGATTATTGAGATGAGAAGAGAGACTCAAGGAGACTCAAAGGTAAAAAGCTAAGGGGGACTAATCACAACCCTAATCATTATCATGCTTGGATATCCTATGGTTTGTGAGGCTTAAGAAATATCTTCAAGGAAGCCACCAATGGAAGAAGCAGATGAAAGGAGGAGGAAGCAGAAGAATAAGTCACTTACTTCACTGAAGAAGATAAGTAACTTAAAGGAAGAAAGTGAGAGATATGGAACATAAGTGAATCAAATTCACTTAAAAGACAAAATAATTCAAATGAATGAGATAAGAAGAAGTGAGAGGTGATGGCAAATCCACCTACCAAAATAATTTACCAAAAGTACCTGAAAGTGTTAGCATGAATGCATAAGATATAAAGCATAAAGAAATGAAGTGAAATGAGATGAAATGATAAAAGTCAGAAGTGTTTATGCAATGTAAATGTCATGTGAGATGATGCAAAGGCATACAAAATGCATATGTGGGATCATACAAATATGGGATGCAAAGGAAGCTTGCTTTGAAGTTTGAAAACACATGAAAGTTTATGAAATGAAATGAATGCTAAACATGGAAAATAAATGAAGAAATGATTGATCAAGGTTATAACATGTCCTAAGATGTCTAATATGACATATGAATGCATGAAATGTCATGGCAAGTTCATGTAATGATGCATATGCAAGGTGAATGCAAATGAACATGAGAAATTAGGGTTACATGGACATGTGAGATGCAAATGGATAAAACAGAAGCATATGACATGATAAAAATTTGAAACCAAGCTCAAACAAACCCTAATCCCATACTAGGTCACACCCCAAAGGGAAAGGTCATAAGCCTAACCTATCAAAAGTTATGATTTTCCTATGTTTTCTAGGGTTTTTGGGTGGTTCAAAGGGGAAAATGCAAATCAAATTGAAAATTCAAGATAAATTCATGAAGAAAAAGACCTATAAATTACATGCAACATGTAACACAATTCAAAAATAATCAAGTTCAAACTCTTCTTGGTTAGGCATAAATGATTTTTTGAAGTTAGAGTTCAAAAATGTGATTTTAATGACCCTTAATTCAAAGAAAATTGGCAAACTATGATCAAACCTAAAAATAAATTTGTGTGAAGAGTTTGAAAATGTTTCTAAATGCATAGGAATGATTCATGATTTTTTTGGTGATTTTTAGAAACCTAAATGTATTTTTAATTAATTAAAATACTTTAATTAATTAAAAATAACATTTAAATATTTTAAAAATACTTTTTCAATTGAAAAAATAAAATAAAAATTATTTTTGGAATGAGAAAAATATTTAAAGTCAGAATGCAAAGTTTCATATTTTTTGAATGCTTTTTGATATTTTAAAATAAATATGCAAAAGAAATGAAAATAAAATGAATTAAAATGAATAAAATGAGAAGTATGCTGATCTAAGGGCTCAGATTCAAACTGGGGAAGGAGGGAACTGACTACGCGCGCATCTGGACGGCTCACATTCAAACTGACTAAATGGTTTTAATTAAATTAATTAATCCGTAGTTAACTTAAGTGATCTAATCTGGGTCGTACACACGCTAACCTAATCAGGATCCAAGGGCCACGAATGCATCTGGGCAGCTAACCCTAATTAGGTTTCTAATGATTTTCAGGTGACCGGAGCTAGCTCCGGTCATCTTCTCCGGCTAACCTCTCATGCTATCTCTCTCAAAACGTCATGAAAATGCACAAAACTCTCCAGATTGACTCAACTAAACATCCTAAACAAGAATCCAACAACAAAATCCATTTATTTTTCATGAATCAAGAGAAACGAACAAGAACATTTTCACGGGCAAATTTTCAGAACATCATGAAATGCTTATTTCTCAACCATTTTAAAAAGTAAAGACATCAACATGATCAGGGAAGCATAAGGAATCATTTAGAAACTTAAAAAAAGAGTTCTGGAAAAAATGTTCATCATGGCTACCTGATTTGAAGCTTTGCAATCTGGATCTTTCTGACCTCTTCCTTTGTGCAAAGTGCCTCCAATGACCCCTCTGATGCTTCTGGAAAGCTTGAATGGAGTTTAGATAGCCTCCTTTGCGAGTTTCAGTTCTGAGGTTGCAGGATTCATGTTTTTGCTTGAGAGTGTTTTAGGCTATGGTGATAGGTGGGAAATGATCCAGAGGTGTTTTTGAGTTGATTGGTGAAGGAAGTTTGATGTTTTAGTGACTGAGCTATGAAATTCGAAGAAGGGAAGTTTTTGATGGATTTTGTGAATTCTGGCTTGTGAGATGATTCAGGCTCCAAGATGTTATGAAATGGGGTCTATGATGCATGTATGTGAAGTCTTGATTGGTCAGAAGAGTGGTTGTGGCTCAGCTTGATTGGTATGGGAGGTTTTGCAAAAAAGTCAATTTATGTGTACTTGAGGTATGGGCCATGGCAGAGCTAGCTTTTTGGGGTGTCTGGCCTCAGTAAGATTCATGGAGAGCCATAAAATCAATTTGATGCAGCTGGCACAAGTGGATGGAAGGATCCAATGCATTTTGCAAATTTTGAGAGTTTTGGCCCTTTTGAGATTTCTTGAAGATCAAGTCATGGAAACAATGAAAACTTGGGCCAATTCTGGTGTTTAGAGGTTTTTTTGACATATTGTGAAGTATTTGTGCACATTAGAGGTCATTAGAATGCTTGGCAAGTGAAATTGCAAAATTCCCTCTTTGGCATGAACTTGAAAATTATGTGATTTTTGCCAACTTTGAAAGGCCATATCTTGAGTTCTATGATGAATCAAGACATGTTCTTGTACTTTTTGAAAAGGGAAAGACCTAATCTACAACTTTCATGACCAAGAATTTTTCATTTGAAGCATTTTTGGCCATGAAAGAGGAGGTTGAAAAACTTTCCCAAAATGGAAAGTTTGCATTTCAAGTCATTTCCAAAAATGGAAAGTTTGCAATTGGCTCCAAATTCTTCAATCTTGTGAACTTACAACCACTTATAAGATCAAATAAATATCATATAACTTCAATTTGATGAAAATACCCCTTTTGTTCCATTGTTGGGGGCCTCAGATGCCCTGATTTTGACTTGACTTGCTCAGGAAGTTACCCAGTGATCAGATGACTTCCACAATGATTTTCTTCATCAAACTTGGTACACGTGATCCTTATGACATATTAATAACATTAGAAACAAGAACGACCCAAACAATTGGAGTTAAGGCCTCTGAAACCAAAACCCTAATTTTGGTCATATGTGTAGTGAAACCCTAGCTTTGCTTCCATGCTTTTGCCAGTTCTTGTGATCTCTTGACTTTCATGAACTTTGAGGAGCATAATATGATTATATAACACACATGTACCCTCTTGGAAAGCTTTAAGACCTTTGGGATGGCCCAGATGGATTCTTGGATTGCTCAGATCACAAACGCTAGATGCAGATGAACTTGAACTTATGCAGTGAACAAAAATGCAATATGAGGTGTAATGCTTATGCTTATGCAAAAATGAAAGATCAAAAGCCATGGTGTGATAAAGAGTGAGGGAAAATTTGGGGTGATTACAGTGGGTTACAATCTGGGAAGGTATTAGCACCCCATACCGTCCGCCGTACCCGATGGAATCCACGCTTGTTAGTCTGTTTCAAAGGGTAAGGAATAAAACTGCTGCTGAACAAAAATTGCTACTGGAACTGGAATGAGAGAGGGAATTGGAAAAAGTGAAAGAAAAGGTACGGGAAAAATGAAAGGAAAATAAAGAATATGCTCGAACGGGCCCTACGGCTGCCTACGTATCTCATGGAAAATGAGAATCAAAGTGGACGTAGTTCGCCTAACTAAGGCAGGAACTTGTTTGTGTATTTTAGAGATTGAACTGATTATGCATATGCTCAGGTGTTGCAGGCTCGTCTACTACGAGTGCATTACCTTCTTGCAAAGAGACAAGTCGTAGCAAGTTCACGTTATGAGTGAATGAGATGAGAAGAGAATTCCCGCAGGAAAAAACGTGTGTTGTTTGTGTACTGTTTTTTAAAGAAGTGTTTTGCTTTTGTTGTTTGTGAAACAGTCTCCATTCCAAGACTTATTTATCATGATAGATTTCTTACAACTTTCCCTGAAATGGGACGTGTGCAAGTACCCCATGGCAAAGTCTTCTGGCGCACAAGAAAACTCTATCTTTATTAGGTGTTTTGTTATTTATCTTTGAGATGAGAAAGAATGACTCAAGTTGAGAAAGTCCAAAAACTAAGGGAACTAAGAATCACCCTAAGTTATTTATTGCATGGGATACCCTATGGTTTGTATGGTCTTCTAATCCTAATGAGAAAAAGAAAAGAAGAAGAAACTAGAAATCAACTTACTTCTCTAAAGAAGCTAAGTTTTTTCTAAAGAGGGATTAACATGAAGTTGTCAAGACAAGGGCTAAGACAAACACAATTTGAAAGCATAAACAAAGATGAGGAAAGAAGTTGTATAAATAAGCTTACCTCAACCTCCCTATAAAACAAATGTTAGCTTCACAAAGTAGATTGAAAGCATAAACACAAGTAAAGCCCAAACTAGCTAAGGAGAAGTACTAAGGGTTCCCTAAAGCTAAGTCCTAAAAGTAAAGGATCTTAAATGATAAGATACTTCTAAAGTCAGTAGCTAAACCCTATTAAAGTGTTATAATATTTTGAAATCAAACACTAACAAACTATGCCCTAATGAGGTACTAAACCCTAAAGAAGTTCTAGGTGAAGTGAGATGTAGAAGTTTGAATGAAAACACAAGTTAAGCTTGAATTAAACCAAGGTTGAATGTTAAGGTCATAACCTAACATCAATTAAAAGTGTCTTAAAAGGTGGACAAAAGTGTGAGTAAAGAGATTCAAGTATAAGAAATTGAATGGAGAAAGAAGGAGAAGAAATGAACACATGGTGTCATAAGAAGTCAAATGACTTAGAATAAAAGTCAAACATGTATAATTAAAATGTGAACTTCCCATACAAAAACCAGAGGCTAGATGGTAAGATAAAATGAAGATTAGATTAAAAAATAAACCACAAATGAACAAGCATGAAGTTTATTAAGGTTATGGGACAAAGAAATTTGAATTAGAAACTTTTATGTACAAAAAGTCAACAAAAGAAGTGAATAGTCTTATGACTTGAAGTAAAATGATATGACAATTGATGTGGACACACTATGAGATGTAAAAGAAGTTTATAACATGGATACAAGACTTACAAAGTCAATTTAGAAGTATTAAAGTGAAGGAAGGAGATGAATTAGGTCAAATAAGGCATATATGAACCAAAGTGAAACTTAAGAATCAAGTAACCCAAAAATTCAAATGAGATGACCTATAAATGGATACAAGTGAACTATAGACATAAAAAGGAACCCTAAGAACTTGTGCGGAGGACCTCTAATGAATGGCATAAATGCCTTACTCAAAATGAGATTAGAAGGATGAGAAAAGAAGGACCAAAATGTGACTTGAAGAATAGGGTATCAAACAAATACCTAAGGACATGGAAAAAATGTGAAAATTGGTATTCAAATTCACCAACCAGAGAATAACAAACCTCTAAAATATCTCACGAAGAATCGCAATGTAACTCACTCAAATGAAGGTACAAAATGAATTAGTGTTTTGAAGGATGAAGCTCAAACAAATTTCTCAACAATAGACCAAAGGTGACCTAAAAAATACGGGAAAATATTTTTGGGATCTTCAATGTGTCCTCTAGATAGGAATAAAATAATGAGCTTAATACCATTTTTAGTTTGAGAGAAATAAAAAGGAGAAGGAAAAGTGTTCAAGGATGAGGAAATTCCAAAAAGAAATAAAAGGGAAATTAATTTCTGGACCAAAACTAAAAGAAAAATGAAATTAAAAATTATGGAAAATTTCGTAAAATTGTGGAAAAGATCCATGAATTTATTTGCGATTTTTGGAGGTGAGTTGATATTTTTAGAAATTAAAAACTGAAAGTGAAATAAAATGAAAATTAAAAGAAATAGAAATTGAGGAAGGGGTGCAAACAGAAATGGAAACACGTTCAAAATCACTGGGATTTATGAAATGGGGGTGGGAATAACACTCTGAGCCCAAGTCTAAGACACACTGAACATAAATTTGTGGTGGACTCTCAGTCAAAGTTTGACTCCATCTAGGCCTTAGGATTCATTCAACGCACACAACCATTGTCAAAGTATGATAATCAAATGGACCAGATTGAGAGACACATGGCATAATGGTGGAAGACACGTATGGGAAGACTCAGGTCACTTAAGATTCACGTGACCAACACATGCTTCATTTATTCGTTGGCAAAATCATGAACGCACGATGAAGAAGATCCAATGGTGGTGCCTTAAACTTATCAAACAAATTAGGGAACTGTTCCGTTACCGGAGAAAACCTCTGGTCATCTTCTCCGGTGACACTCAGTTAGGGAAAAGCTTCAATCTCCCTCAATAACAAAACTAAGAACATAAAAATGTTCAGGATGTTGAGTACCACAAGAATCCAGGTTCAAACTTCACTAATCATACGCACACAATGCAAATCGATGCAAAGAAAAACCAACCTAAAAAACTACATATAAGCACCTAAGGTTCCTATCAACTAGCCAGATCCGCCATTGCTTCTATCAAGCTTCACACAACATAAAACAAGCAAGAAATCAATGAAACCGAGCAATTGAAAGCAGAGATGAAACTTGAAGTGCAGAGCTTATATTGTTGAGGAAAACCAGAGGTGATAATCCAAAACTTGAGGCAATGTACTCTTGATCTTCAATTGAGTGAAATAAAGACTCTAAGCTTGTGAAATCTTGATGAATTAAGGAAAATGCAAAATTTCAGTTACACCTGTTCTTGGATCTTCAAGCCAATTCATCCTTGGAGAATGATCAACACTTGATGATGATGAAGAATAAATGAAGATTTATGTGTATGGATGAAGAATGAAGCAAGCTCGAAGCAAAATGCAGAGATGCTCTCTTCCAAAACCAGAGAAAAATTCAAAGAGAAAGTGTGATATTTTGGAGTGATTTCGAGCAAATGGTAATGATGATGTGTAATTCAGTTATGCTGAGCTTGTATATCCATGGTTAGAAGCTAACTAAATCTAGTTAACAGTTAGAACTGGAGTTAGAATTAACTTGAGGTGCCATGAGAAATGAGGGTGTGAAGTGCAATGAAGTGTGAAGCTGAATTTGTTTTTCTCGAAGCTGATTCAATGTGATGATATTCATGATAATTATGGTGAGGTAGATGAATTGTGAAGTTGATCAACAATGAAAATTATGTCATGCTATGGAAACTTCTCATTTTGCCTAGATTTCCAAAAAGATGCATGTAAAATGGTGTGATCATGCAGGTAGATGATCATTTGGACCTTTAAGTGAAGCTTTGTGACCCTTTCCATTGCTTTTGGATGACCATCAATTCCACCAATCATTGATCACATGCACTATGCCTCTAGCCATGAGAGTTATGCTTCAATCTTTATGCAAATATGTGGAAATGGGTATGCAATATGATATGCTAATTTCCATGAAATGAGAGGGCATATTTTGGGGTGTTACAGCTCCCCCTATTCAATCAACTGTAGACCTGAATGGATGATAGTAATGGTTTTCAAAGGTTCAAGGTATGGAGGGATTGAATACCCGAATAAACCATAAAATTTACGCTCTATAGGAAAATAAAATATGTTGGAAAGAATGTTATTCTTGGATGACTACTCAAACAAGATACACCATGACTGAACTTAAAAAGAGACTATCATAAATTGGATGATAACTCAAAGGTATGAAACTGAACTTGGCGGAATCGAAAAGCATTTATCCAACTTAGGAAATAAAGCGAACGAGACACACCTTGAGTGAGCTTGGAAAGAGACTATTATAACTTGGATGACAACTCAAATAAACGAAACCGGACTTGGCGGAATCTAAGAGCATTTATCCCACTTGGGAAATAAAGCAAACGAGACATATCTTGAGTGAGCTTGGAAAGAGACTATCATAACTTGGATGATAACTCAAAGGCACGAAACCGGACTTGACTGAATCGAAAAGTATTTATCCCACTTGGGAAATATAGCGAACAAGACACACCTTAAGTGAGCTTGGAAAGAGATTATCATAACTTGAATGATAACTCAACGGTACGAAACCGGACTTGGAGGAATCGAAAAGCATTTATCCCACTTGGGAGATAAAGAAAATAAGACACACCTTGAGTGAGCTTGAAAAGAGACTATCATAACTTGGATGATAACTCAAAAGTACGAAATCAGACTTGGCAGAATCAAAAACAATTTATCCCACTCGGGAGATAAAATGAACAAGACACACCTTGAGTGAGCTTGAAAAGAGACTATCATAATTTGGATGATAGCTCAAAGGTACAAAACCGGATTTGGCGGAATAGAAAAGAATATATCCCACTTGGGAGATAAAACGAACAAGATACACCTTGAGTGAGCTTGAAAAGAGACTATCATAACTTGGATGATAACTCAAAGGTACGAAACCAGACTTGGCAGAAACAAAAAGAATATATCCCACTTAGGAGATAAAACGAACAAGACACACCTTGAGAGAGCTTGAAAAGAGACTATTATAACTTGGATGATAACTCAAAGGTACAAAACCTGACTTGGCGGAATCGAAAAGAATTTATCCCATTTGGGAGATAAAACGATCAAGACATACCTTGAGTGAGCTTAAAAATAGACTATCATAATTTGGATGATAACTCAAAGGTACGAAACTGGACTTGGCAGAATCGAAAAGCATTTATCCCACTTGGGAGATAAAGCGAACCAGACACACCTTGCATGAGCTGGAAAATAGACTATAATAACTCGGATGATAACTCAATTGGAGATAACAAGCATTGATTGACAAGAGTAACAGTGTTGAGGAATGAACTTGGCGTTCTCTGTGGGGATACTTCGGTCTGATTGAAGAAAGGATGTTTCGGGCTTCCGTGCAAGGTACCAAAACTGGCTTATGCTTTGTATGCATTGTAAACACCCCAAATTTGCCCTCACTCATTTCAACATGGCTTGTGACTCTTTTCATTTGCATAAGTTCAACCATAGCATCTCATATTGCATTTTTGCTTCACTGCATTGATTCAAAGCCATCTGCATCTAGGGTTTGTGATCTGAGTCATCCCTGAGCCATCTGAGCCACTCCAAAGGTCTTCAATCATCTCAAGAGGGTCCATATATGTTCAAGCATCATATTATATCCTCCCAAGGTCAATGAAGTCAGAACATCACAAGAACTGAGAAGGGCATGGAAGCAGAGCCAGGCTTAACTGCACAGATGACCTAAAATTAGGGTTTTGGTTTCAGAGGCCATAATTCCAAAAATTTTTTGGTCATTCTTGTTTCTATTGGTCTCTATATGTTATGAGGATCATGCATATCAATTTTCATGAAGAAATTCAATGGGGAAGGCATCTGATCAAAAGGTGACTTCTTGAGCAAGTCAGTGCAAAATCAGGGCATCTGAGGCCCCCAATCACCCAACCAAAGGGTGTCCTCCATCATTTTGAATGTGTATGATCTTTATTTGATCATAGAAGATGTTAGAAGTTCACAAAATTGAATAATTTCAAGTCATTTTCAAAGTTGCCATTTTGGGAAAGTGACTTGTAATGAAAACTCGTCATTTTGGGAAAGTTTTTCAAACTCCTCTTTTTGATCCAAAAATGCTTCAAATGAAAAATCTTTGGTCATGAAAGTTGTAGATTGGATCCTCCCATTTTCAAAAAGTACAAGAACTCATTCTAATTCATTTTAGATCAAAAGTTATGGCTTGTCAAAGTTGGGAAAAATCACTTATTTTTCACTTTGGCACCAAAGAGGGAAACTTGCAAATTCACATGCCAAGCATTTCTATGACTTCAAAATGACTTCTAAGCATCACATAAACATAACACATGACCTAAAATTCAGAATGGCCCAAAGAATCACTCACTTTCATGCCTTGATCATTAAGAAATCCAAAAGGGGCCAAAACTCCATGAATTTGCAAAATGACCCAAAGCTTCTCATCCACTTGTGCCAGCTGCCAAAAATGACTTCCATGGACCTCCTTGAAGCATGCTGATTCGAACCATGCCCTTGTACCATGACTGAACCAGCCCATACCTTCACTTACACAAAACTTGACTTTATGCAACTTGAGCCATACCAATCAAACTGTGCCACACCAACTACTCTGACCAATCACAGCTTCACATACATGCCTCATGGATCACATTTCACACAATCTTGGAGCCTGAAACCACAGCATTGCCATAGTTCACTAAAACCTCCCTCTTTGCATTTTCATTCGAATCTCATCACACAAGCCTCAAACCTCAAAACAAACTTCACAGAACAACTCACCATGATCCACTGATCATTTCCCAACCATCACCTTGCCCTAAAAAGCCCTGAATCAAAAACATGATTTCCACACTTCACAAACTGAGATTCTGCCATTTTCATTTTGAGACCATATAAGCTCCAGCTAAGCATCCCAAACACTCGGGGAGGATCATTGGAGCTTGATTGAAGCAAAGAACTGGCCAGAAAGCACCATTTTCGAAAGCTTCAGTTCAGGTATCATCAAGAACTTTTTTTCCAGAAACGTGTTTTTAAGTTACCAATTGGTTCTCCATGATTCACTGATGATTCTGATGTGTTTAGTTTTGAAAATGGTCAAGTATTAAGCATGTATTCAACCTCTGAAACTTTCTGCGTTTTTTTCCGTTTGGCTTTGATTCTTGTTCTTGAGTGAAAATAAATGAGTTTTAGGGCTGGATTCATGTTTAGGGTTGTTAGATGATTGATTCTGGAGAGTTAGAGGGCTTAAGATTGCGTTTTGAGTGAGATTGAAGGATTGGATGGCCGGAGAAGATGACCGGAACACTGTTCCGGTCATCTGAAAGTGATTAGGGTTCAGGATTAGGGTTTAATCATAATTAGTGAGATTTGAATTTCAGCCGTTCGTTCGCGCGCGTAGTCAATTCCCGCCCCCTTAGGTTTGAATCTGGGCCTTTAGATCAGCTGACTTTCTCATTTTCCCTTTAATTTCATTTTTATTTTATTTGTTTTGTATTTAATTTCCACGAATTTTTAAAAATAGCAAAATACATTAAAAAATTCTGAAATTTTTTATCAAACCTTTTATTAATTTTCAGAACCCAAAATAATTTTTATTTTTATTTTTTGCATCAAAAATTATTTTTAAATCATTTAAATGTTTATTTTTAATTAGTTAATGGAAATTAATTAAATAAAAATGTATTTATGTATTTAAAAATCACCAAAAAATTCACATTGCATTTTGAAACATTTAGAAACATTATCAAACTCTTCAAACAAATTTCTTTTTGGTTCTTGACATATTTTGACATTTTTCTTTGGAATTAGAGTTCTTAAGAGGCAATATTTTTGTTCTAACTTAGAAAAATTCATTCTGCCTAACCATGAAGAGTTTGATGATGGTTCTTCTTGCTTTGCATCCTTCATATCATGTAGTTTCTAGTGTAAAATTGGTTTGAATTTATCTTTCATTTTCAAATTGATGTGCATTTTTCCTTTTAAGTTACCTTAAAACCCTAGCTAACTTGAGAAAATCATAACTTCCATTAGGTTAAGACTTAGGTCCTCTCCTTTGGGCAGTGAACTTGTGTAGGGTTAGGGTTCCTTTGTTCCCATTTTCAATTTTTTTATCTTGTCATTTGCTTCTGGTTTTGAATTTTGCATTGCATATTGTATGTGAACCCTAATCCTTGTCTTCCCTTGCATTCATCTCTCATTTGCTTGCATACATGAACTTGCCATGAGATTTTGTGCATCCACATGACATATGAGACATCTTAGGACACATTAGAATCATGTTTGATCATTGCATCTTTCATTTTCCATGTTGTGCATCCATTCCATTTCATAAACTTTCATGAACTTTCATGGTTCAAAGCATGCTTCATTTGCATCCTCATCCTTGTATGATCATCCACAACTCTTGACATGTGTTTGCATCATCTCTTAGCATCATTAACATCATGTTTATGCTTCTGACTTTGGTTTGCATCCTTGCATTCATTTCATTTTCATTTCATTTCTTTCTTTTATGCTAACTTTTCAGGTGGTAAGTTACTTTGAGAAGTGAATTTGCCTTCACTTCTCACAATCTCTTCTCACCTCTCTTATGCATTCATTGCTGCATTTTGTATTTGTATTAGAGTGAGCTTGCTCATTCATGTTCCTTCTCCTCTTTCTTTCTTTAAGCAACTTATCTTCTTAAGTGAAGTAAGTTGTCTTGCTTCTTTCTCCTTTCATCTGCTCATTCCTTGGTGGCTTCTCTCCTGAAGATCTTCTTGCAAACCTCATAAACCCTAGGAATACCCAAGCATGATAACAATTAGGGTTTGATTAGTCCCCCATTTAGTTTTACCTTTGTGTCATCTTTGTGTCTTCTCTTCTCATCTCATAATCAAGGACTAAACCCTAAAGGTTTTAAGGCTTTGTGTTTAAGCTTATGCCTACATCCTTCTATTAGGATGTAGTGTATAACTTTAATCCTAAGTGTTAAACCCTTAATGTGTTTAAACCCTTTAATCAATCCATCTAATAATCACTAAGACATCAAGCTTGTAACTTGGGCCTTGCATTAGGGTTCTAATTCTTCCTTAATTGGTTAAGAAGGACTAACCCTAGTGTTAATGGACAAGTCCTCCTCAAGTTGTCTTACAAACCCTAAAGTTCACTTCTTAATCTTACCATTAACTAAAATCCACTTTAATAAAAGCTTTGTTTTGTCATGAGGTTAATCCTTAATCATGGATTAAGTTGAGGAGCCTTCCTCAGTTTAAATGTTCTCATCTATTATCCTTCTATTAGGATGGTGTAATGAGTCCATTAAATCCTTGATTATGGCTTAAACTCATTACTTAACACTAAACAAAAACTCTAAAAAACATCAAAATAATCACAAGTAGGTTAATGATCTTAATCCTACATCATGGTAATTAAGTTTGAGGTGCTTACTTCATGCTTAAGGTATTCTCATTACCCCTAATCAGAGGGAGGATGTGATGAGTTTACTAACCCATTGGTTTAGGCTTAAGCTCATTAACTTATGACAAACCCCAAAAAGCAATAAAAGATTGAAAACATAAAAACAAACCAATAATCGTCTCCTCCGGGATTCTTTTCTTATCTCATCCACTCACAACCGAGAACTTGCTTCTTCCGTCTAATGCAAGACAGTTTGCACCTGAGCCAGACAGGTCATACACTTGAGCATAGGCAAGCAAGCAGTTCATAGTCAATTCATCCTTCAGTCTCTTTGAGTCGAACTACGGTGTTCTGACTTCCTCATTGCACGAGAGGATACGTAGGCATAACTTAACAGTTATCGAACAAAAGTCTCTGTATATCCCCCCTCTTCCAGCATTGTTTTTTAGCCTCATAGTCTTGAGCTTTGCACTCCTGTTCTTACACTGACACTTCTTACATTTCACTTCACATTTTTTTACACTGACACTTGCATTCTTTCCAGCATTGATACACAGATTGCACTGATACTACCCCTTTAAAACACAAATCTTTTAAGCGTGGATCCCGTCGAGTACGGCGGACAATCTAGGTGCTAATACCTTCCCAGGTTGTAACCAACCCCCTTTCTCAGTATCTCTGGTTCGCGACCGTCTTATCCCTCCTTTCTTAGGTTTATGCAGCATTACCTTTCCTTCGGGATAAAAATGCCTAGCTGGCGACTCTATTCATACCTTTCCCTTTCGCCGACCGTTCGCGTCTGTACCCCTTCTGACCCGGGTGTCATTTGGTGGGAGCGACAGCTTGGCGACTCTACTGGGGACCCTTATACTGTAACCAGGGCTTCTGGTTCCTTTTTGTGGGTTCCTCCTAGCGCTTGTTTGATTTGTGTTTATTGGGGTGTTATGTGCTAATTGTGTTTATTTATTTTCTTTATTTATTGCTTTATGTACAGCTTTATTTATTGCTTTCCTTTACAGTCTTTCATATTTCATACTGTCATTATCATTGCTGGATCTGGTTTGCTGTCTTGGTGGGTGGGGTTCCATTGAGAGTTTGAGGTCCTATACCTGGGACCTGAGTGACACCTAGGCTAGAGTGGTTCATGTTCTTTCCCATTCCATTTCGGTCTGGTGCGGGAATATGAAACACGATTCAGATGTGGGTTTCTTCTTGAGAACTCTGTGCTACAGATTTCCTGTAGTGCTAGGGCTATCTAGGAAGCCTGCTAAGTCTGGATGACCTTTATTATGACCTTCAGAAACTGAGGTGAATTAGAGGAGGATCTTTTATGGTTATTGTAAACACTGTACCTCCGGGTTAGAAGTGTTTACACTTCTCATAACTAATCCAAGTCTGAGGATCCTTGTTATAGAACATTACATGTGAGGGGGTTAGGCTGTTTACAGGTTTGCAGGTACCCTTTAGCCACATCATACCTTGTTACTGATTTTGTTTAAGAATACTCCACTTTGGACAGTTCTTGTGATTAACCCCGGACATGTGACTCTTTATTTGAGTCCCCTACCTTGGTTACTGGATTTCTGAACCTTCATCTGGACTTCTTGAACATACATGGACTTATATCAAGACAGATAATCAGATCCAGCTTGATCACAAACCCTTGCATATCATTTGCATACTCATCATTTGCATCATTTAACATTTGTTTATTTGTTTTTCAGGGTATCCACATCATATCTGGTTTGGTTTTGACCCCTTCTGCTGCATAGACCTCTGCTTCATCAGTTATCTACTTCAGCTATTCTCATCATCACCAGCATCAGCTTATCAGTGGCTCATCTCCAGTGTCAGTCTTAGCCTGCATCAGCACTTATCTTCAGCTTCTTCAGCAGCATTCATGACTACTCCCAGGAAAAGCAACATATCCTACCATTTCTTTGAGCCTGTGTTGATTGGCATTAGGCAGGTCCAGTCACTTATTACACCAGAGCACATCCCATTGTTCAGAGAGCATTATGGAGGTATCCTGGATATGGTTATGGACCTTGACCCTTCTCAGAGGAGCATGATCCACACATGTTTGCAGTTTTATGATCCTCCACTGAGATGCTTCACATTTCCAGACTTTCAGCTAGGACCTCTGCTGGAAGAGTTTTCATCATTGATTGGAGTACCTGTCAGGGGTGGAGTCCCTTTCAACCCTGAGATGCCAGCCCCCAGTAATGGAGAAGTAGCAAAAGTACTGTACTTAGAGCCTGCTTTGATTGAGCAAAACATGACAACAAAAGCTGGGATCCCTGGTTTGCACTTGGACTTCTTGATTTCTCAGGCCATCCTGAAGGTCTCTTTGGGAGAGTGGAGGGCAGTTTGTGCACTGTTAGCCCTCAGCATATATGGGGTTATACTGTTTGCAGATGAGCCCAATTTTGTCAGCAAGAATGCCATTCATTTGTTTCTTCTGAGAAACCCAGTACCCACATTGCTGGGAGATTTCTATTACTCCATCCATCAGAGGAATGAGAAACAAAGGGGGAAGTTGGTGAGATGTTGTGCTCCTTTGTTTCACACCTGGCTGCTCAGACACCTACCTAAATCAGATGCCTTCTTGAACCCTCACCAACAGAAGAATTGGGCCAAGAGGCTCATTACTTTAACTTCAGATGATATTAGATGGTGCACCCAGAGCACCAAAGGCAAGGACATTATCACCAGCTGTGGGCAATACCCAAATGTGCCTCTAATAGGAGTAAAGGGTTGCATCAACTACAATCCTTTGCTGTTTAAGAGACAACTGGGCTATGCTTTGGTTCACCCTCCCAGAGGGCAAGATTTAGCTGAGACCTTGTATTGTGAAGTAAAACCTAACTCAGCTGTTGTCAGGCAGGCATCCTGGGCTTGGGACAACATCCAGACAAAAGGGATGACTATTCTTGGAAGGTGTAATAATGTTGCTTCAGCTCAGTACTATGACTGGTCCCGTGCTAGAGCTCAGATTACTAGAATGCCCTTCACCTTGGAGGACATACCTGGACCATCTATGGTACAACCTGCAGCAACTGTCAGCCTAGAAGAATTTGAGAAGTTGAAGGAAAGAAATGAGAACCTGTCTCAAGCTTTGAAGAAGACCCTTTGGGAAAGGAGTGATGGTCGTCTGGATATTGAGAGATTAGAAAATCTTAGGGTAGAGCATCTTGCCAAAATTGAGAAGACAGAGGATTACATCAGGAAAGCAAGAGCTGGGGAGCAAATATTGAAGAATGCCTGTAAAGAGGCCAAGATTCAGAAGGCTAGGACTGAGCTCTATCTGCAAGAGAGTCAGGCTAGGTGGGTCAGGATCACTGAAGCCCGCACTCAAGAAGACCAGAAAACTCAAGCCAAGATTGAACAGTTGGAGGCCAATGAGAAGAAGCAGCAGGAAGCTTTGGTGGCAGCCCAAAAGGAGATTTCAGAGTTAAAGCTCAGAGCTGGATTGAAGAGGTCAAAGGACCAGGACAGGCATAAAAAGCTGACCACTGCCATTGCTACCAGAAACCTCCTCATTAGGACCATTACAGAGCACCCAGCTGGTCCAGTGACTGAGGCACTTCTGAAGGAGGTCAAGGAGGATGAGTTTGGACTGGATGTCTGATTCTTTGTTTGTTGTTGTTTCCATTTTATGTACTTTTCCTTTTATTGTATTTTGACCCTCCAGGGGCATGTGTTTTAAAACAAACTATGTATTGTTCATCATCTGTAATATATTAGTTTGTTTTTATTAGGCTTCTTTTCTCAGCAACAACAAGCATCTTCCTCGAGGTTTGGGAAGGTCAAAACCAAGAACCAAACCGGATACCTTGGAAAACAAATAAGCATACTGCATTGCATACTAACTTTTGTTTTGTTTTGTAGGTTTTGTTATTATCTTTGTTTCTAACCTTGGTGTGATCTCAGGAAATATTGCTCGTCGCGGAGTGTTCCCTGTCAACCGTGTGCACCGGTACCCTACTCGCAACAACCTTCCTGGTATTCAAATGGAGCAAGTACAGCAGGACCTGACAGAGGTCAGAACTTAGATGGCTAATGAAAAAGTGGAGATGAGAAACCAAATGACTCAATTCATGGCTGTAATGACTGGCTTGGCCCAGAGTCAAGAAAGGTTAAGGGAACTGGTGGAAAGACAAACTCCCGAGGAACCTCATCTTGGAACTGGAGGAACTAGCAACAATGAGCGAGGCCAGCCTCATATTAATCCACCAGTATTCGGACCTCATCTGGATCCGGAAGCCAACATCCCGAGAAATGTGCAAGGAAATACTGCTGGGGGGAGAATCTTGCAAGAAGATCCCCAAGAAGAGCAGTTTACTGTTATGGGAGCTGGAGACGAAGTCTATGATAGGAGGTTAGATGAAATTGCTGAGAAGTTGAGATCTTTGGAGTCTCAGAACTCCTTGGGCTTCGATGTAATGGATATGGGACTAGTGGATGGGGTGAGAATTCCCCACAAATTCAAACCCCCGTGCTTTGAGAAATACAATGGAACCTCTTGTCCACGAACTCACCTGCAGTCTTTCCTGGGAAGACTTAAAGTTTATACCATGGATGAAAAGCTGTGGATGTTCTACTTTGAAGACAGTCTGACTGGGGCTTCAAGGGAGTGGTATTCACACTTGACCAGAGCTACCGTTAGATGCTGGAAGGACTTGGCTGAGGCCTTCATCAGGCAGTATCAATACAACCTGGACATGGCTCCTAACAGGACCCTCCTGATGGGAATGTCACAGTCTTCCAGAGAAAGCTTCAGGGAATATGCCCAAAGGTGGAGACAGCTTGCTGCTGCTGTTCAACCACCCATGTCGGAAAGAGAAATGGCTAACATGTTCATGAATACCCTATAAGGAACATATATTGATAGATTGGCTGCCTTTTCTTCTACCAGCTTTGCAGATGTGGTTATAGCTGGTGAAAGGATTGAGAGCCTTTTAAAAATGGGCAAAATTTCTGATAGTGGTGCAAGTTCCTCCAATAATCCCAGGAAGCCTTTTGTGGGACCTCGAAGAGCCGGTGAGACCAATTCCATTCATGCAAGCAGAGGCAGACCTCAGCATGTCCATAGATCAGTAGCAGTTGTTACCATTCCAGCTCCGATTCCTCAACAATCAACATATCCTCAACAACAACAGCCACAGTATCAACAACAAGTTCAGTATCCGCAACAGAGAACCTACAACAACAACAATAGCAACCAACAACAGCGACCCTTCCAACAAAGACCATCACAGGCAAACAGGGTGATTGACCCTATCCCTATGCCTTATGCCGCCTTATTGCCACAACTCCTGAAGCTTAACTTGGTTGAGCTAAGGACGTTGGCGCCACCAGATCCTCTCAACCTCCCAAAGAACTATGATGTCAACGCCAGGTGTGCCTTTCACTCCAATGCACCTGGTCACAATACTGAGAAATGCAGGGCCTTACAAATGAAAGTCCAAGATCTGGTGGATTCTAAAGCCCTCAACTTTGCACCTCCTCCGAATGTCAACAAAAATCCTATGCCTAATCATGGCGGGCCGAGGATTAATTCCATTGAGGAAGACAAACCATCTACCTTGATCACCAGTGTTGCACAAATTCGAACACCTCTGGTCGAAATTAAAGCTCAGCTTCTAGAGTGCCAAGTGTTCCGCGGGTGTGAGCTCGGATGTGGGTATTGCAACATTGCAGTCAACGGGTGTGAAAAGTTGAGAAGCGGCATAGATGGTTTTATTAAGGATGGTATCCTTCAGATTTCAACAACGACGCCTACAAATCCAGCAATCCCTTTAACAACAATTCCCGATTCTTCTACAACAGCAGCAACAATCATTCCTACCGATGCATCAATATCATCAGCAGTTATTCCATCCATCACTTCAAAAAGTCAAATTTCAACGACCATTTCTTCTACAACATCAACATCCTTTTTATTAGCAGAATCTTCTACAGCACCAGCAAAAATTAATGAAGATGTCTCAACAGTTACAATCTACTATGACCCATCAAACGTTCCTCCCAACGGCGATTTCCAACAACAAACCGTGGCACCTCCTGCCAGATCACCAGTCACAATTTACTATGATCCGCACACCGTTACACTACCTTCCTCCGCAACAATCAGTCCAGTCACCATTACGGTACCTGGACCCGTTCCTTATGAAAGCAGTAATGCCATACCTTGGCATTATGGCTCTGATCTTTACTGCGAGGGGCAGAAAATTACTTTGGAATCGTCAACTTCTTCACCTCAGATAGACAATGTGGGGGGAGGCGGAGGCTTCACCAGAAGCGGACGCCTTTTCGCCTCGCAAATACAAAGACCTAATGCTGAAGCAGAAGCTGTTGCCAAAGCAAAGGGGAAGAGCATGGTGCAAGAAGAGCAAGTTGCTAAAGAAGCTTTGAAGACTCCTTTTGATCAAGAGGTTGATGAACTCATGAGAATCATCAAGAAGAGTGATTACAAGGTGGTAGACCAGCTTCACCAAACACCTTCTAAAATCTCCATACTATCATTGCTAATATGCTCCGAGGCTCACCGGAATGCACTATTAAAGGTCCTGCACGCAGCTTACGTGCCAGAGGAGATTACTGTCAATCAGTTAGAAGCTGTAGCTGGAAATGTCAACGCTAGTCATGGACTAGGATTTACCAACTCTGATCTGACAATGGAAGGTCACAATCACAACAAGGCTTTGCACATTACCTTGGAGTGTAAGGGTGCGGTTCTTTCTCACGTACTGGTAGACACAGGGTCATCCCTCAATGTCCTGCCCAAGAAAGCCCTTGTGAAGCTGGAGAATGATGGATTGGCACTACGCCCAAGCAACCTGGTAGTGAGAGCCTTTGACGGTTCTAAGAGATCAGTTCTGGGAGAGATAGAGTTGCCTATAATGATTGGCCCACAAGTTTTCAAAACGACCTTCTTTGTGATGGATATACAGCCTGCCTACAGCTGTCTATTGGGTAGACCATGGATACACGCCGCTGGCGCCGTGACATCAACCCTTCACCAGAAGTTAAAATTCGAGTGGGAAGGCCAAGTCATTACTATTTGTGGGGAGGAAGATATTTTTGTTAGCCAGCTGGCTACCTTCAAGTACATTGAGATGGATGGGGAGATCCATGAAACTATGAGCCAAGGGTTTGAGGCCCTTAATATTAATGAAGCGTCTGCTGTACTGGGAACTTCCATCACGTCATATCAGCAAGCCCAGAAGGTTGTTGAGGAAGGTACTGCTCATGGCTGGGGCAAGCTGCTACCAGTTGAGAAGAAAGAAGACCGATTCGGGTTGGGTTACAGACCAACTCGACAAGATCAACCAGAGGCTGCAACGAAGCCCAAATTTGTTAGTGGGGGGATGCTCACCCCAGATGCTGTGAATAGTTTGGAAGATGAGTCAGAAGACGAGCACAACCTGGAAAGTTGGATACGTACGAGAATCCCGGGGAACCATGTCTCAAACTGGTCTTCCCAGGAAATTATAAGGGTTACTCCTGCAGAGTAATTATTATTTCTTGTATTTTAAAAGAATGCATCAAGTCTTTCATCTTGCCCAAGATGTCAAGACTCATTTTGTAATCGGGCCATCTTGTATTTTGTGCAAAGATCAATTAATGAATATCATGACATCTTTTGCAAATGAGTCTTTTCTTTTCCACTCACTGTTTTTCATTTTTCTTTTTGTACAAAAATAAAATGGCAATGTTTTTCAGAATAAATAACTTCATTTTCACTTTTTCTAAATAAGATAAAACTGATCACTAAAATAAACCAATCTAAACCCTTGCAGAAAGTGCCCTTCAGACCGCACCGACAACAACACTGCTATGACTTCGTATGACTTTGACAATCCAATCAATCAAGCTGATGAAGGGGTTGAAGAAGATTATGAGCTACCTGAAGAGCTAGCCAGGTTGTTGAGACAAGAGGAGAAGGTTATCACTCCTCATCAGGAGGAGATTGAAACGGTTAATCTTGGTATGGAAGAAGACGTGAAAGAAGTAAAGATCGGGGCCTGCCTGCAAGGTTCAGTAAAAGAGCAACTGGTTGACATGCTTCGGGAGTATGTGGATGTTTTCGCTTGGTCTTATCAGGATATGCCAGGGTTGGACACCGACATTGTCATGCACAAGCTGCCTCTGAAGGAAGAATGTCCTCCAGTAAAACAGAAGTTGCGCCGTACTCGCCCAGATATGGCAATGAAGATAAAAGAAGAGGTACAAAAGTAGTGGGACGCCGGTTTCCTTGCTGTGACTAGCTATCCGCCGTGGGTTGCTAATATTGTACCCGTGCCTAAGAAAGACGGCAAGGTGAGGATGTGTGTGGATTACCGGGATCTGAACAGAGCCAGCCCGAAAGACGACTTTCCTTGATGTATTGGTCGACAATACGGCTCAGTTCTCGGTGTTCTCCTTCATGGACGGATTTTCAGGATACAATCAGATCAAAATGTCTCCCGAAGACATGGAGAAGACAACTTTCATCACACCCTGGGGCACATTCTGTTATAAGGTGATGCCATTCGGACTGAAGAATGCTGGTGCCACTTATCAACGGGCTATGGTAACATTATTCCATGACATGATCCACAAAGAAATTGAATGTTATGTGGATGACATGATTGCCAAGTCCCTCACAGAAGAAGACCACCTGGTGAATCTGTTGAAGTTATTCGAACGTCTGAGGAAGTACCAACTGAAGTTAAACCCCAACAAAAGCACATTCGGGGTGCGATCCGGTAAGCTGCTGGGATTTATTGTAAGTGAGAAAGGGATTGAAGTTGACCCTGATAAAGTCAAAGCCATTCAAGAAATGCCTGCACCGAAGACTGAAAAAGAAGTTCGGGGGTTTCTGGGTAGATTGAACTACATTTCGAGGTTCATATCTCACCTTACAGCAACCTGTGAACCCTTGTTCAAGTTGTTAAGAAAAGAACAAACGATCAGGTGGAACGAAGACTGCCAGAAGGCTTTTGACAAATTCAAGGAATACTTACAAGAACCTCCAATCCTTATGCCTCCAGTTGAAGGAAGACCTCTAATCATGTACCTGACAGTATTAGAAGAGTCAATGGGGTGTGTGCTGGGCCAGCATAACGAGTCTGGTCGAAAAGAGTATGCAATATACTACCTAAGCAAAAAGTTTACCGACTGTGAAAAACGTTATTCACTGCTCGAGAAAACTTGTTGTGCTTTAGCGTGGGCTGCTCGCCGACTAAGACAATATATGTTGACCCACACCACTTTATTAATCTCCAAGATGGACCCAGTCAAGTACTTTTTTGAGAAGCCAGCACTTACCGGACGGGTTGCAAGATGGCAAATGATCCTCACGGAATACGACATTCAGTACACATCCCAAAAGGCCATCAAAGGCAGTGTATTGTCTGATTATCTAGCTGAGCAACCCATTGATGATTACCAGCCTATGAGATTTGACTTCCCTGATGAAGACATCATGTTCATAAAAGCAAAAGATCATGAAGAGCCTGTTCACACTGAAGGGCCTGACCCAGAGGAAGAATGGACTATGATGTTTGACGGGGCTGTTAATATGAATGGTCGTGGAGTTGGTGAAGTATTCATTACACCTAAGGGAGTTCACATGCCTTTCTCGGCAAAACTCACCTTTAACTGCACTCACAATGAAGCTGAATACGAAGCTTGTATTATGGGTCTTGAAGAAGCCATTGACCTCAGGATCAAAACATTGACTGTGTTTGGAGATTCAGCTTTGGTAATCAACCAAACTAACGGCAAATGGTACACCCACCAAGATCATCTAATACCTTATCAGGATTATACGAGGAGGTTATTGACTTTCTTCACAACAATCAAGCTTGAGTATATCCCTAGAGATGAGAATCAGTTTGCAGACGCTCTGGCTACCATTTCATCCATGATCAAAGTGCAAGCTGCCAACTTTGTGCCTCGAATTTCAGTGTCCAGACTTGACAGACCAGCATATGTGTTCTCAGCAGATGTTGTTAAAGATGATAAGCCTTGGTTCCATGATATCAAATGCTTCTTGGAGGATCAAACATACCCACCTGGGGCATCCTCCAATGACAAGAAGACACTAAGAAGACTAGCTGGTAGTTTCTTCCTGAATGCTGACGGTTCCCTGTATAAGAGAAACTTTGATATGGTGCTTCTTAGATGTGTTGATAAAGGAGAAGCAGACTTGTTGATGCGCGAAGTGCACGAAGGATCTTTTGGTACCCATGCGGGAGGACATGCCATGGCTAAAAAGTTGTTGAGATCAGGCTACTACTGGATCAAATGGATGCAGACTGTTGTGCCTATGCCAGAAAATGCCATAAATGCCAGATCTATGCAGATAAAGTGCATGTGCCTCCGAACCCTCTGAATGTGATGTCTTCACATTGGCCCTTCGCCATGTGGGGCATTGATATGATTGGCAAAATTGAACCAACTGCTTCAAATGGTCACAGATTCATCCTGGTAGCCATTGACTATTTTACCAAGTGGGTCGAAGCAGCCTCGTATGCAAACGTCACCAGGCAAGTGGTAGCCCGATTCCTGAAGAGAGACATCATCTGTCGGTATGGAGTGCCCGAGCGAATCATTACTGATAATGGTTCCAACTTAAACAACAAAATGATGACAGAACTATGCCGGGACTTCAAGATCCAACACCACAATTCTTCTCCTTACAGGCCAAAGATGAATGGCGTTGTTGAGGCAGCTAACAAGAACATCAAGAAGATTGTACAAAAGATGGTTGTTACCTACAAAGACTGGCATGAAATGCTTCCGTTTGCCTTGCATGGGTACCGAACGTAAATCAGAACATCCACCGGGGCAACACCGTATCAGCTTGTGTATGGTATGGAGGCAGTCCTACCTGTTGAAGTTGAATTACCCTCCTTACGAGTATTGATGGATGTCAAATTGAACGAAGCAGAGTGGGTCCGATCCCGATACGAACAACTGAATCTGATTGAAGAAAAAAGATTAGCTGCAATCTGTCATGGGCAGTTATATCAGAAGAGAATGAAGAAAGCCTTCGATCAGAAAGTCAGGCTTCGAGAGTACCAAGTAGGAGATCTTGTGCTGAAAAGACTCCTCCCTCCTCATACAGACCACAGGGGCAAGTGGACTCCGAATTATGATGGGCCATTCATAGTAAAGAAAGTTTTCTCCGGTGGAGCACTGATGCTCAGTACTATGGATGGTGAAGACTTCCCATCCCCTGTGAATTCAGATGCAGTTAAAAAATACTTCGCATAAAATAACCCGCTGGACATAAAAACAGAATGTAAGTCCAGGCAAAAATGGGGCATCCCGGCGAGTCAAAAACAGAATAAAAGACTCGGGCAAAAATAAGGGAAAATAAAAAATGTGTACACCCGCTGAGTTGAAAAGCCACATTGGACAACTCAGGAAAAAATGGTTATCCCGGTGGATTGAAAACCCGAAAGGGCGATCCACGCAAAATAAGGGAATAAGCGAACAACTGCATTCTGAATTTGTCTGTATCGCTTACAACATGGCAAGCTTCGAAAGGTTAAAGCATCGGTCAGAATCAGCCTTCTTCAGAAAGCAAGATGAGAAGAATGTCAAATGTCATACGAGTCATAGCAAAGGGAAGCTTCTTGAAGCGTCATCAACATTGCCAACACCTTTTTATTTCTCAATTTGTAACGATTTCCTCATTTCAGGGGATCCATTTCTTTGACTGTATCTTGCCAATTCAGGGCACATAAATTAATAAAATCAAATTTTCAGTCATATTATGTCTCGTACATTTTATTTTCATTTGCAAAATGTCTGATGTCCTTAAGATATTGATTGCATAAATACAGATGCTTCCCTTCTAAAAATACGTGCTTACAGGAAATATACTTACTCCCAGGAGTGTCTAAACTCCTATGATGGAATCCAGTAAGGGATACCTAGGGGTACTTGCACGTTTCTTTGACATAACAGGATTATAGGTATTCAAAGCGCAGCATGGGGCATGAGAGCCTCTCCCCAGCAAGCTACCAAATCATCATTTACTAGGCACATCTTAGCACCAGAGATGCCTTCCCCAGCTGAGTTGCCAGTCATCATTCCTCCTCAGCCAAGTGTCAGACAGGGAACTATCTCCCCGCAGAGTTTCAGTCTCTATCCAGAAGAGTAATGCCTGATGATCTCACAACAGAGTGACGAAAGCTTCTACGGACCCCAGCTGGGTATCCCATCACCAAGAATAGGTCTATCAGTGACCTACTTCCCCAAGCAGAGTCATATATGTCAGATCTACCAATGATCTCATCCCCAGCTGGGATATCCACTTCAAGCAGATCAGCCAGGGATCTCTACAGCAACGAGATCCGAATCTCGGATCGGTATCTTTGCATAATCATAGCATTCACATCATGTTTTTCCCCACAGAGCATAGCATTCCGTCTAATACGGAGCATTACGGCAAAAATCAAACATATTGCATAATCATAAGCCATGTGTCGAACCGAACACTCGTAAATACTGACATTTCATCAACGAAATACAAAATACCTCTCAAACTCCCCGGCAGAATATTAAAGCATTACCTTCACACTCACAAATACAGATACATGCTCCTTTTGGCACTCGTCCGTGTCATCATTCCCCAGTAAAGTCGCCTGAGCGTTCTTTACAAACAGATACTTATACACTACAGATGCTTCTTGACACTCGTCTGTGTCATATCCCCAGCAGAAAGCCAAAGCGTCCCCTTTGCACTCACAAACACATATATATATATATATACAAATTCCCTGACACCCGTCCGTGTCACCCTTCCCCAGCATGATTACCTAAACACTGATTGTAAATCAAATACTTGTTTATGGTGCACTTCTTCCGACACCCGTCCGTGTCGTGTTCTCCACAGCAAGTTGGACACTCGTCTATGTCTCACTCATCACTTTTTTTTACTCATACCGATACTCGTCCGTATCTTGTATATACCACTTAAACACCCTCAGAATCAACACTCGTCAGTGTTCTTTGTTAACCAGTTGGTACTCGTCCGTATCATCATCTCTGAACATGCGTCAAGCGTTTATTTCTACTGATACTCGTCTGTATCATAGTCTCAAGGATGCTCGTCCGCATCTTTAATCTATACACCGTGTCAGACACTTATGTCTTTGCCTCCTTGAAATCAGACACTCTTCTGTGTCTACTTTTCCCCAGAAGAATTCCCGGCAAATCTTGATAAACTATTTCCTTTCTATCCGACATTCGTCCTATGTCGTGATACTTTCGGCAGCCGTACCCTGCCAGGTGATCGTCCTTCACCTTTTTGATGATCGTCCTTCATCATCCCCAGTGGAGTCTCTATTTCATTAGAACCCCCTTCTTATCCGACAGTCGTCCTATGTCGTGATATTTTTAGCAGCCGTCCCCTGCTAGGTGATCGTCCTTCACCTCTTGATGATCGTCCTTCATCATTTTATCTGATGGCCGTCCCCATCGTTGATTCAGTTATCTGACATTCGTCCTATGTCATGATAAACCCCGAGAGCAGCCGTACCCTGCTAGGTGATCGTCCTTCACCTCTTGATGATCGTCCTTCATCATGCTTATCTGATGGCCGTCCCCATCGTCGACCTTTGGTCCGACATTCGTCCTATGTCGTGATACTTTCGGCAATCGTACCTTGCCAGGTGATCGTCCTTCACCAATAGACGACCGTCCCTCATCTTATCCCCAACAAAGCAGCCGTCCCCTGCTAGGTGATCGTCCTTCACCTTTGATGACCGTTCCTCATCATTTATTTCAACCCGATGGTCGTCCCCATCATTTACCTTTCGTCCCCCCAGAGAGTCTTATTACTTTCCCCAGCATGTCGGTCGTCCCTGTCATTGCTTCATCCCCAACAGTCGTCCTCTGCTCGACGGTCGTCCTCCGTCGCCCGCACTTTATGATTATACTTTACTTCCTTTTACAATCTATATCCCTTTTCTTCTTCATTCGGTGAGTGCAAATTTTGGACTGTCTTGGGTATTCAACCACAAGTTATCTTGTTTGCCTGTTAAGTCGTTGCTTACATCCTGCACAGCTAACTCATGCTTGAATAGGGGCAGCTGTAAACACCCCAAATTTTCCCTCACTCATTTCACCATGGCTTGTGACTCTTTTCATTTGCATAAGTTCAACCATAGCATCTCATATTGCATTTTTGCTTCACTGCATTGATTCAAAGCCATCTGCATCTAGGGTTTGTGATCTGAGTCATCCCTGAGCCATCTGAGCCACTCCAAAGGTCTTCAATCATCTCAAGAGGGTCCATATATGTTCAAGCATCATATTATATCCTCCCAAGGTCAATGAAGTCAGAACATCACAAGAACTGAGAAGGGCATGGAAGCAGAGCCAGGCTTAACTGCACAGATGACCTAAAATTAGGGTTTTGGTTTCAGAGGCCATAATTCCAAAATTTTTTTGGTCATTCTTGTTTCTATTGGTCTCTATATGTTATGAGGATCATGCATATCAATTTTCATGAAGAAATTCAATGGGGAAGGCATCTGATCAAAAGGTGACTTCTTGAGCAAGTCAGTGCAAAATCAGGGCATCTGAGGCCCCCAATCACCCAACCAAAGGGTGTCCTCCATCATTTTGAATGTGTATGATCTTTATTTGATCATAGAAGATGTTAGAAGTTCACAAAATTGAATAATTTCAAGTCATTTTCAAAGTTGCCATTTTGGGAAAGTGACTTGTAATGAAAACTCGTCATTTTGGGAAAGTTTTTCAAACTCCTCTTTTTGATCCAAAAATGCTTCAAATGAAAAATCTTTGGTCATGAAAGTTGTAGATTGGATCCTCCCATTTTCAAAAAGTACAAGAACTCATTCTAATTCATTTTAGATCAAAAGTTATGGCTTGTCAAAGTTGGGAAAAATCACTTATTTTTCACTTTGGCACCAAAGAGGGAAACTTGCAAATTCACATGCCAAGCATTTCTATGACTTCAAAATGACTTCTAAGCATCACATAAACATAACACATGACCTAAAATTCAGAATGGCCCAAAGAATCACTCACTTTCATGCCTTGATCATTAAGAAATCCAAAAGGGGCCAAAACTCCATGAATTTGCAAAATGACCCAAAGCTTCTCATCCACTTGTGCCAGCTGCCAAAAATGACTTCCATGGACCTCCTTGAAGCATGCTGATTCGAACCATGCCCTTGTACCATGACTGAACCAGCCCATACCTTCACTTACACAAAACTTGACTTTATGCAACTTGAGCCATACCAATCAAACTGTGCCACACCAACTACTCTGACCAATCACAGCTTCACATACATGCCTCATGGATCACATTTCACACAATCTTGGAGCCTGAAACCACAGCATTGCCATAGTTCACTAAAACCTCCCTCTTTGCATTTTCATTCGAATCTCATCACACAAGCCTCAAACCTCAAAACAAACTTCACAGAACAACTCACCATGATCCACTGATCATTTCCCAACCATCACCTTGCCCTAAAAAGCCCTGAATCAAAAACATGATTTCCACACTTCACAAACTGAGATTCTGCCATTTTCATTTTGAGACCATATAAGCTCCAGCTAAGCATCCCAAACACTCGGGGAGGATCATTGGAGCTTGATTGAAGCAAAGAACTGGCCAGAAAGCACCATTTTCGAAAGCTTCAGTTCAGGTATCATCAAGAACTTTTTTTCCAGAAACGTGTTTTTAAGTTACCAATTGGTTCTCCATGATTCACTGATGATTCTGATGTGTTTAGTTTTGAAAATGGTCAAGTATTAAGCATGTATTCAACCTCTGAAACTTTCTGCGTTTTTTTCCGTTTGGCTTTGATTCTTGTTCTTGAGTGAAAATAAATGAGTTTTAGGGCTGGATTCATGTTTAGGGTTGTTAGATGATTGATTCTGGAGAGTTAGAGGGCTTAAGATTGCGTTTTGAGTGAGATTGAAGGATTGGATGGCCGGAGAAGATGACCGGAACACTGTTCCGGTCATCTGAAAGTGATTAGGGTTCAGGATTAGGGTTTAATCATAATTAGTGAGATTTGAATTTCAGCCGTTCGTTCGCGCGCGTAGTCAATTCCCGCCCCCTTAGGTTTGAATCTGGGCCTTTAGATCAGCTGACTTTCTCATTTTCCCTTTAATTTCATTTTTATTTTATTTGTTTTGTATTTAATTTCCACGAATTTTTAAAAATAGCAAAATACATTAAAAAATTCTGAAATTTTTTATCAAACCTTTTATTAATTTTCAAAACCCAAAAATATTTTTATTTTTATTTTTTGCATCAAAAATTATTTTTAAATCATTTAAATGTTTATTTTAATTAAATAATGGAAATTAATTAATTAAAAATGCATTTAGGTATTTAAAAATCACCAAAAAATTCACATTGCATTTTGAAACATTTAGAAACATTATCAAACTCTTAAAACAAATTTCTTTTTGGTTCTTGACATATTTTGACATTTTTCTTTGGAATTAAAGTTCTTAAGAGGCAATATTTTTGTTCTAACTTAGAAAAATTCATTCTGCCTAACCATGAAGAGTTTGATGATGGTTCTTCTTGCTTTGCATCCTTCATATCATGTAGTTTCTAGTGTAAAATTGGTTTTAATTTATCTTTCATTTTCAAATTGATGTGCATTTTTCCTTTTAAGTTACCTTAAAACCCTAGCTAACTTGAGAAAATCATAACTTCCATTAGGTTAAGACTTAGGTCCCCTCCTTTGGGCAGTGAACTTGTGTAGGGTTAGGGTTCCTTTGTTCCCATTTTCAATTTTTTTATCTTGTCATTTGCTTCTGGTTTTGAATTTTGCATTGCATATTGTATGTGAACCCTAATCCTTGTCTTCCCTTGCATTCATCTCTCATTTGCTTGCATACATGAACTTGCCATGCGATTTTGTGCATCCACATGACATATGAGACATCTTAGGATACATTAGAATCATGTTTGATCATTGCATCTTTCATTTGCCATGTTGTGCATTCATTCCATTTCATAAACTTTCATGAACTTTCATGGTTCAAAGCATGCTTCATTTGCATCCTCATCCTTGTATGATCATCCACAACTCTTGACAGGTGTTTGCATCATCTCTTAGCATCATTAACATCATGTTTATGCTTCTGACTTTGGTTTGCATCCTTGCATTCATTTCATTTTCATTTCATTTCTTTCTTTTATGCTAACTTTTCAGGTGGTAAGTTACTTTGAGAAGTGAATTTGCCTTCACTTCTCACAATCTCTTCTCACCTCTCTTATGCATTCATTGCTGCATTTTGTATTTGTATTAGAGTGAGCTTTCTCATTCATGTTCCTTCTCCTCTTTCTTTCTTTAAGCAACTTATCTTCTTAAGTGAAGTAAGTTGTCTTGCTTCTTTCTCCTTTCTTCTGCTTCTTCCTTGGTGGCTTCTCTCCTGAAGATCTTCTTGCAAACCTCATAAACCCTAGGAATACCCAAGCATGATAACAATTAGGGTTTGATTAGTCCCCCATTTAGTTTAACCTTTGTGTCATCTTTGTGTTTTCTCTTCTCATCTCATAATCAAGGACTAAACCCTAAAGGTTTTAAGGCTTTGTGTTTAAGCTTATGCCTACATCCTTCTATTAGGATGGAGTGTATAACTTTAATCCTAAGTGTTAAACCCTTAATGTGTTTAAACCCTTTAATCAATCCATCTAATAATCACTAAGACATCAAGCTTGTAACTTGGGCCTTGCATTAGGGTTCTAATTCTTCCTTAATTGGTTAAGAAGGACTAACCCTAGTGTTAATGGACAAGTCCTCCTCAAGTTGTCTTACAAACCCTAAAATTCACTTCTTAATCTTACCATTAACTAAAATCCACTTTAATAAAGGCTTTGTTTTGTCATGAGGTTAATCCCTAATCATGGATTAAGTTGAGGAGCCTTCCTCAGTTTAAATGTTCTCATCTATTATCCTTCTATTAGGATGGTGTAATGAGTCCATTAAATCCTTGATTATGGCTTAAACTCATTACTTAACACTAAACAAAAACTCTAAAATCATCTAAATAATCACAAGTAGGTTAATGATCTTAATCCTACATCATGGTAATTAAGTTTGAGGTGCTTACTTCATGCTTAAGGTATTCTCACTACCCCTAATCAGAGGGAGGATGTGATGAGTTTACTAACCCATTGGTTTAGGCTTAAGCTCATTAACTTATGACAAACACCAAAAAGCAATAAAAGATTGAAAACATAAAAACAAACCAATAATCGTCTCCTCCGGGATTCTTTTCTCATCTCATCCACTCGCAACCGAGAACTTGCTTCTTCCGTCTAATGCAAGACAGTTTGCACCTGAGCCAGACAGGTCATACACTTGAGCATAGGCAAGCAAGCAGTTCATAGTCAATTCATCCTTCAGTCTCTTTGAGTCGAACTACGGTGTTCTGAATTCCTCATTGCACGAGAGGAAACGTAGGCATAACTTAAAAGTTATCGAACAAAAGTCTCTGTATATCCCCCCTCTTCCAGCATTGTTTTTTAGCCTCATAGTCTTGAGCTTTTCACTCCTGTTCTTACACTGACACTTCTTACATTTCACTTCACATTTTTTTACACTGACACTTGCATTCTTTCCAGCATTGATACACAGATTGCACTGACACTACCCCTTTAAAACACAAATCTTTTAAGCGTGGATCCCGTCAAGTACGGCGGACAATCTGGGTGCTAATACCTTCCCAGGTTGTAACCAACCCCCTTTCTCAGTATCTCTGGTTCGCGACCGTCTTATCCCTCCTTTCTTAGGTTTATGCAGCATTACCTTTCCTTCGGGATAAAAATGCCGAGCTGGAGACTCTATTCATACCTTTCCCTTTCGCCGACCGTTCGCGTCTGTACCCCTTCTGACCCGGGTATCATTTGGTTGGAGCGACATGCATGTGTTTGAATTTTTCCATGGCGTAATGCTTCATAATGATGGAAATGCTATGCTTTTGAGGATGCAAATGTAATGATGATTTCTAAATGCAAATGCAAAGGGATCTCCTGATGAGGAGATGACATGTCTACCCAGCCACTTTACTGAGGAAGAAATAAGCATTGCATTGATGTACTGAATCCCTGTGGGGAAGAGAAACTTTGTGGGGAATAGTGTTAATGATACACCGACTCTGAACCACCATTACTGCCAAAAATAAATTGGACTTTGAGAAGTTGAATGATGATCCTGTTGGGGAGAGTCTCAACTGGAAATAACCTGATTGGGAGGTATGCCACCTATAGGACTCTATCGGGGAAGTGATACACCTCTGACTCGGTTGGGGAAAAGGATTTGTTGATACACTGCTGAGGACATAATCTTCTGGGGAATCACTCAGATACCAACTCCTTTGCTTGGGGAAGAGACGCCAATGAGGATTGGACTTTGCATTACGATCTCCCTGGGGAAACTATGAACAACACTGTGCAAGGAGTGAAAACCATCAGGCTTTGCCATATCTTCATCTCTGCTAGGGAATATCGAATCTTCATGCATTGTTGGGGATAAGAAGACTCTGGCGGGGGATACTCTTCATTGAAGGAAAATCTCTCTGCTTGGGGAGAACATTATCAACCTTCCATTATTATGCTGGGGAATATTTCAATTTCAGACCCTTCTGGGGATGATGACAAATATCAAAGAGGATACTTCCTGCTTTCTTCTCGGGAAGTATCAAACCTCTTCTTGCTGCTCTGCTGGAGGAGAGATGGTATGATGAGACCTGCTGAGGAATCTTGCTCAATGATCTGTTGAGGCAAAACCTCCTGATGCCTTGTACTAGCAATGACTTTGTCCAGCACCTATACCTTCCTATTAGTGAACACAACTAATATTACCTGCTAAAAGAGACAGTTAGTTTGGCCTGCGTACCCTAAGTTTATGGTCTGAATCACCATCCCTGTTACTCAACAAATCAAATTCATGTCAACTGTTTTTTACTCTTATGCATGTATTATAAAGCATCCATGTATTCACAATGCAATATTTATCACAATTTGTTGGACGTTTTTGCAATCAATCAATGGTAGATGAAAAACAAAAACACATGATAGCAAATTTGAATGAAATTGCACTTTTATTGATTGAAACGTAGCCATAAATAGGCATTACACCAGGAAGCAATCCCTAGGAAGAGGAAATTGCACAAAAGGGAAATAAACTATCTTAATGGCAATGTGAAAATAAGATCTCATCAAACTCCGACCCGACTATGACCCTTATGTCTTCAAGACTTTCCGCATGCTTCGCTTTTGAGGAAGACGATTGAACTGATTCTTAACCTTCAGATTATCCTTGAATGTAGATCACGAATCACAGATCTCGCAGATCACAGTTGTTCGTTTCAATCCCTTTTTTGCGTGGATTTCCCTTTCGGGTTTTCAATCCACTGAGATACCATTTTTTTCTTGAGTCGTTCAATGTGGCTTTTCAACTCAGCGGGTGTATATTTTTCATTTATTTCCTTAACTTTTTCCCGAGCTATTTTTTCTGTTTTTGGCTCGCCGGAATGCCCTTTTTTGCCTGGACTTTATTCTGTTTTTGTCTAGCGGGTCTCTTTATACGAAGTATTTTCTAACTGCGTCTGTATTGACAGGGGACAAGAAATATTCTCCATCCATGGTTGTTAACATTAAGGCTCCGTCTGAGAAAACCTTTTTAACCATGAATGGACCTTCATAGTTGGGTGTCCACTTGCCCCTGTGATCTTTTAGCGGAGGAAGGATCCTTTTTAATACTAATTTGTCGGGTATGTACCGTTGAGGCCGTACTATCTGGTCGAACGTCTGCTTCATTCGTCTTTGATACAACTGTCCATGGCATACAACTGCTAAATGTTTCTCTTCAATGAGGCTCAACTGATTGAATCAGGATTGGAGCCATTCAACTTCATCAAGCTTAACATCCATCATTATCCTCAAAGAAGGGATCTCGACTTCAACTGGTAGGACTGCCTCCATACCATACACAAGAGAGAATAGGGTGGCTCCTGTTGAGGTGCACACAGATGTTCGGTACCCATGCAATGCGAACGACAAATCTCATGCCAATCTTTATAGGTCACAAACATCTTTTGTACAATATTTTTGATGTTTTTGTTGGCCGCCTCGATGGCACCATTCATCTTCGGGCTATACGGCGAAGAGTTGTGATGTTCGATCTTGAAATCCCGACATAGATCTTCAATCATCTTGCTATTAAGATTAGAACCATTATCGGTAATGATTCTCTCAGGTGTTCCATATTGACAAATAATATCCCTCTTTATGAATCGGGCTACCACTTGTTTAGTGACATTGGCATAGGATGCCACTTCCACCCACTTTGTGAAATAGTCTATGGCAACAAGGATGAAGCGGTGACCATTGGAAGCAGTGGGCTCGATCTTTCCGATCATATCAATGCCCCACATGGCGAAGGGCCAAGGTGAAGACATGAAACTCAACGGATTAGGAGGCACATGCACCTTATCAATATAAATTTGACATTTATGGCACTTGTGGGAGTATTTGCAGCAATCAGATTCCATGGTGATCCAATAATACCCCGAACTTAGAAGTTTCTTTGCCATAGCATGTCCTCCAGCATGGGTACCGAAGGATCCCTCATGAACTTCTTGCATTAACATGTATGATTCGTGTCTATCCATGCATATGAGCAAGACCATGTCAAAGTTCCTTTTATAAAGGACATCATCCTGGTTTAAGCAGAACCCACCTGCCATCCTACTTAGGGTCTTCTTATCTTTGCTGGATGCCCCTACTGGGTACTTCTAGGAGTTCAGGAATCGTTTGATATCATATTACCATGGTTTTTCATCATTAACACCATCAACTGCAAACACCTATGCAGGCCTATCAAGACGAGACACCTCGATTTTGGGCATATAGTTCTCTTGGTGAACCTTAATCATGGTTGATAAGGTTGCCAAAGCATCAGCAAATTGGTTCTCGTCACAAGGTATATAATGCAGCTTGACCTTCGTGAAGATTTTCAACAATCTCCTAGTATAGTCCATGTGGTTGATGAACAAGCCACTTTCCGTTAAACTGATTGATAACCAAAGCTGCATAACCAAAGATATTGAGGGTCTTAACTTGCAAATTAATCGCCTCCTCTATCCCTATTACACATGCTTCGTATTCTTCCTCATTGTTAGTGCATTCAAAAGTCAACCGGGAAGTGAAGGGCATATGAACTCCTTCTGGTGAAATAATAACCGTAACACCCCAAAATTTTCCCTCTCATTTAATTGCATTTAGTATATCATATTGCATACATAATTCCACATCCTTGCATAAAATTTGAAGCATAACATTCATAGCTAGAGGCATAGTGCATGTGATCAATGACTGGTGAAATTGGGGATCATCCAAAGGCAATAGAAGGGTCACATGGCTTCACAACAATGTTCAAAGGGTTCACAACATCCCACTAGATCTCAAACGAATCCTCAAGTCTCAGAAAGAGGTGGATTGGTCAAAGAATTCAAGAAATGCAACATTTAACACCCTTCTAACCCCATAAAATAACCAACATAATTAACTGAATAAATCAGAGTACTCAAAGAAGGTGTCACATTTTCTTCATAAAACTTCAATCTCAGAAATACTTTATTAAGGCCACCACTGGACATTATCGTCCTACGATTCTTCACTGGATCTTCATCCTGCAAAACATCATTGGACTATTCATCCTAAACAATGCTATGAATGCATGATATGTATGTAGCGGTAAAAACATGAGTGTAAACTATTAATTAGTTTAACTCAAAATAAACAGAGATGCCACCACGCTTTATTTTTATTCCAAGAGGAAAAGGAAAAAAAAACGAATAAATCCTAATGAATCTAAAAGCAAAAAAGCTAAAGAAACACAACAGAGAATGAGTAAGGGGATAGGTTACATAATGAGAAGGTTTTACACACCCAAAATGTTCGTGGTACTCCACGGGAGCCCTTTGAAAAATTTACTGCTTTTGGTTTGAAAATGTTTGTTAAAATGTGAGTGGAGGGATGAGAAAAGAATTATTTTTTAATATTTTTGTGTTTGTAGAGGTTTACCACCTCATGCCTATGTACCCACAAAGTGCAATGCGATATCAAAACCCCGTAGTTCATGGGACAAATAGTGAAAAGGGTTGGTTATGATTGATTTTATTAAGTGAAGAGAATTTGTCATCTTCAAGTGGATGGCCAAACAAACTACCATGAGAATGAAGGCATGGACTCATACATCATTATGGGGAGGGCGCCAACTCGGATAAAATCATCGAGTATGCCATTAAACCCCCACGAATGACAGGAGACTCAATTACATCAAACTACAACCATGGAGATTGAGAGACTTGCACCCGACTAAAGAATAATGACTCATAATCGGCACTCTTTTAAAGAAAATACACAAAAATGCACAAAGGCACAAAACAACTTGAATGAGATTGATTCTTTTTATTTTTTTGAATTAAGGTCAACATGATTAGATTTATTGATTTTAAAAGAAAAGAAAAGAAATAAAAAATAAAAGCCACTTGACAAAAGTCAAGGTTTTGTTTATACAGAGGTGATGATTTAAAAAGAAGGAATCCTTTGAAAAAGGGAGAAGATTTTGAAAATTAAAGAATGGGAGGAGATGAAGGGAATATCCTAAAAAAAGAAAATAAGGAGATAATGGAAGAAAGATCTAACCAAACTTGATACTTCAAATTATGGGCATTAGAGTTCCATCGTTATAAGCTAGCAAATGGCCAAATAAAGGCAAGTTCCAACTTCATGAAGGTCAAGGCAAAGGAAATGTGTCCTAAGAATCTAAGTCCAAATCTTCATTCCAAAGCCAAGGATAGTAACCAATAGTCCACAAATTAAAGTCACAAGTTTTTTTTAGAAGTTTAATCCTTTATTAATGTTTTTGTGTCCAAATGGACAAAAGGAAAATTAAAAAACAACAAAAATAAGAGCAAATAATAAACATGATATGGATGAATAAAGCATAATAAATCAAGATAAAATAAAAGCAATAAAAGTGCAAGAATTTAAATGTTAGTAGCAAAAACAATTAAAGTGCAAGAATCTAAAATATTAATAATAATAATAGTATAATAATATTTACATGAGAGTGGTATGGTGAACTTAATCAACCACAACCAAAAGAGTAACCAAAATCGAAAGGCAACCGGATCCGCTTAGCATCTTACACTATAGCGATTAATCAAGGAAAATCGAACCGAATTCAATGAAATTTGAAAGGCGATTGGGAGACCCAAAGCACCTACGCATCAAACATTCATAAGTCCCGTTTCTTAATGCAATAAGATTAACCACTTTGGGGTTACGCGATCAACAAGAGATCCGGTCCACGAAAGTGCAAGTACCCAATTACATTTTTATTCCGAATTAGGGAAAATTTAGGTCTATGTTAAGCAATCGCCGAGTAATTTACGAAGTAATTACCCTATAAATGAGGCTGGCCACCACCAATTAAGGTGAACAATATTAGTGCTAATGCATGCGAGATAAACGATATATAAATCGCCATTCGGACGCAATACCGCAGAAAACTAAAGGTGAATACCAAATTGAGCCGCACTCATGGTATTCTTCCATCCTTAAGTCCAATCAATCATCTCGGAGGATTCAAGCAATAAAATGTATCACTAACGCAAAGTACCTTAAATGAATTGAATAATCCACTTAAAGGTAGTTTTGAATTAATGAACATTAACTACTCTAATCTACACCCAAAGTTCATTGAAATTAAGGAGAAATCACTCCCAAAAGTGCTTCCCAAGGTAAAAATAAAAAGGAGGAAGAAGAAGAAGAAAGAGGAACCAAAAAGATGCTTGAAACAAGCCAAAAACATCATTCTGACTTGCGTTAACCGGTTAACCAATTGGTTAACCGATTAACACAGGCAAAACCCGTGCAGTTTTAAAGATGGTTAACCGATTAACCAATTTGCATTATAAATGGTTAACCGGTTAACGTTGTACCATAAGCAGAAAAATGCATAAAATTCAGCATGATCCATTTTGAAACCTTTTCTCAAACATTTGATGATCATGATCTGAATTTGCACGAATTTTAAAACCAAAATACAGTGGAATCATTGCAATCAAACAACAAATAAATATCCAAATGATCTAGAAATAAAGGCACCAAAGAGCTACATCTTGAATGTTGGAGGTGAATATGGGTTTATGGAAAGAGATGAATTACCAAAAGCACTTCTTCAAATTGAACAAATCAAGCTAGATCTTGCTGAAATTGACGAACAAGAGAAGAAAAGGATGAAGGTTTAGCTCAAGTTAGTCAAGAATTCAATGTGAATTCTTGATAACTTCAAAAGAAAGAAAACAAGCTTTAATGAATGAATGAAATTACGGTCCTATTTAAAGACTTTAGGTATGGGAATTTGGTGGAATGGAGCTTGCTTTGGTAATTAAAATTAGGCTTGGTAATTTCAATTTTGGTGGGAAATGGAAAAGAGTGGTGATTAGTGAGGGTTTATGGTAGGAAATGATCAAAGTGATGTATAGAAATCAGAAACCAATGGAACTAGAATATTCAAATTATACTAATGATCTAAGGGTGCTGAATTTGAATAAAATATTCAAATTTCGCACTGGTTAACCGGTTAACCAAATGGTTAACCGGTTAACCAAGCCAAAATTTGAATATTTTTTTCAAATGAGGTTGTTTGGTTGTTGTGGCCCGATTCTTTTTGTACGTCGAAGAAGGCATGGAAATAAACACGTGAACCTTGGAAATCCTTGAATGAATCAATTAACTTGGAAAATCATTGATCAGATAATTTTGAATTATTTGTGGATCAACTTCGACTTTTGTTCTGTGAAATTTTACTCGAGCTGCAGGACTACTATTTTTGGCATTTTCAATGGTTCCTCTTCCTGAAAAAGATTAGTAAAAGCAAACAAAAATATTTTTTTGGATTTTAATTAAAGGTTAGTAATCATAAACAAATAAAGTAATTAAAGACAACGGTGATCCCCTGCGAGACATAAACCTAACCCGAGAAGAACCGATCAATCAATGTGATCTTGTTTGTATGCAAGATGCAGATGAAAATGCGAAGAAAAGTTATGGAAAAAATTAGGATGCAACAACGTAAAAACAATTAAATTCGACAACAGATAGTCAAAACGCATCATCATTCATCAAGATATCATCATGTATCTCATAAGAACATCTTAATCATCATAATCATCATAAACATTTTTATTATCGTATTCTCTTCACACACCTTATACAAGCACCCGTTATAGACAACACAACATCATTTATCAAATCATCATATGCTTTTCACATACTTCGCATATATACATCATAGATAGCATATCATCGTATATCAAAATCATCATATCAACACAAAACAATTTATTTTCAAAATATCATCATCACAATTTATATAGTAAATCACACTTAATTTGGTCTATAATTTCTTCATTTAAGTCACGACAAAATTTGGTCAATTACTTCTATTACTTCATATTATTTTATCAGAATATATTTCGTTACGACATCCCCTTAATACTTCAAACAACCTATACGACTAACTCATAGTTTAACAAGTATATTTCACAATTTTCCACATAATATCATACACATAATTCATACATCACAGGATAATTTTATAGAACATATATTTCACAATTTTCATAGCATCACATAATCACATCAATAGCACGTACACAATTCAGTACAGTGGAATTTTACATTATCCAGCATCATCAAATAGCATATACAGGATTCAGAACTGTAGAAATTCATATTATTTCCTTTGACAGAAAAACATCCATCACAATGTATATATATATATATATATATATATATATATATATATATATATATATATATATATATATATATATCCACTATTATTATACTTCAATCTCACAATTTAGTTCACAAAAATATATTGGTTTCTATTATTATACGGTTCCCATTTTTATTAACCAATTACACAGCTCTTGACATAAAATTACTTATCAAAGTATTCCTTAATGTTCTTATAGTTTCTATTTGTTAAACTTACAAAACTAATATTATTAAATTTCCTAAATATTTGTATCTTGCTTCTATTTCTCAATTTATAAAATAAATTCATGTTTTCAGAAGTGAGATCTCGATTACAGAAGCTGGACAAAAATACTAGAAATTGGACGAATCACAAATTGCTGGGTGGCTCAGGCCACGTGGGAGTGGCACTGGCCACTGTCGCTCCCACCAAATGACACATGGTCAGACAGGGTACAGACGCGAACGGTCGGCGAAAGGAGAACATGAAGATGAACTGAAAAGAGTCGCCAGCTAGGCATTTTTATCCCGAAGTAAAGGTAATGCTGCATAAACCTAAGAAAGATATGGATAAGACGGTTGCGAACTAGAGAAACTAAGAAAGGGGGTTGGTTACAACTTGGGAAGGTATTAGCACCCAGATTGTCCGTCGTACTCGACAGGATCCACGCTTGAAAGTTTGTGTTTAAAGGGGTAGTGTCAGTGCTATCTGTGTGCAAAAGTTGGAAAAGAGAAATGTACAAGTATCAGTGCAAAAGAGATGTGAAATGAATTGCTCATGGATGAGGCTTAAAGAATAAGGCTGGAAGAGGGGGGATATACAGAGACTTTTGTTCGATAACATTTAAGTTATGCCTACGTATCCTCTCGTGCAATGAGGAAGTCAGAACACCGTAGTTCGACTCAAAGAGACTGAAAGATAAATTGACTGATGAACTGCTTGCTTGTCTATGCTCAAGTGTATGACCTGTCTGGCTCAGGTGCTAACTATCTTGCATTAGACGGAAGAAGCAAGTTCTCGTTTGTGAGTGAATGAGATGAGAAAAGAATCCTGGAGGAGACGATTATTGTTTGTGTTTGTGTTTTCAATCTTTTACTGCTTTTGGAGTTTGTTATAAGAAAATGAGCTTAAGCCTAAACCAAGGGTTAGTAAACTCATCACATCCTCCCTCTGATTAGGGGTAATGAGAATACCTTAAGTATGAAGTAAACACCTCACACTTAATCACCATGATGTAGGATCAAGATCATTAACCTAATTGCATTTATTTAGATGTTTTTGGTGTTTTTGTTTAGTGTTAAGTAATGAGTTTAAGCCATAATCAAGGATTTAATGGACCCATTACACCATCCTAATAGAAGGATAATAGATGAGAACATTTAAGCTGAGGAAGATACCCCAACTTAATCCATGATTAGGGATTAACCTCATGACAAAACAAAGCCTTTATTAAAGTGGATTTTAGTTAATGGTAAGATTAAGAAGTGAATTTTATGGTTTGTAAGACAACTTGAGGATGACTTGTCCAATAACACTAGGGTTAGTCCTTCTTAACCAATTAAGGAAGAATTAGAACCCTAATGCAAGGCCCAAGTTACAAGCTTGATGTCTTAGTGATTATTAGATGAATTGATTAAGGGATTTAAACACATTAAGTGTTTAACACTTAGGATTAAAATTATGCACTCCATCCTAAGAGAAAGATGCAGGCATAATCTTAATCTCAAAGCCTTAAAACCTTGAAGGTTTAGTCCCTAATTAAGAGATGAGAAGAGAGACACAAAAGATGACACAAAGGTAAAACTAATGGGGGACTAATCAAACCCTAATTGTTATCATACTTGGGTGTTCCTAGGGTTTATGAGGCTTGCAAGAGATCTTCAAGAAGAGCCACCAAGGAAGAAGCAGAAGAAAGGAGGAGAAGCAGAAGAAAAAGCTAACTTACTTCACTTAAGAAGATAAGTTACTTGAAGAAAGAAAGTGAAGAAGGAGCATGAATGAGAAAGCTCACTCTAAGACAAATACAAAATGCAGCAAAGATGCATAAAAGAATATATGAGAATAGAATTGAGAAGTGAGGGCAAATTCACTTCTCAAAGTACTTACCACCTGAAATGTTAGCATAAGGAAATGAAATGAAATGAAAATGAAATGAATGCAAGGATGTAAACCAAAACCAGAAGCATGTTTATGATGTAAGTGATTCCAAGAGATGATGCAAATGCATATCATGAGTTGTGAATGATCGTACAAGTGATGAGGATGCAAATGAAGCATGAAAGAAGCATGAAAGTTCATGAAAGCACATGAAATGAAATGAATGCATAACATGGAAAATGGATGAGGAAATGATCAAGCATGAGTCTAATGTGTCCTAAGATGTCTTATGTGTCATGTGGATGCAAGAAATGTCATGGCAAGTTCATGAATGCAAGCATATGCAAGATATATGCAAGAGAAAATGAGAAATTAGGGTTTTAGTGCAACATGAGATGCAAAACTCAAAAACAGAAGCAAATGACAAGATAAAAAATTGAAAATGAAATCAATAGAACCCTAACCCCATATGATTTCACACCCCAAAGGAGAAGACCTAACTCTTAACCTAATGAAAGTTATGATTTTTCTAGTTTACCTAGGGTTTTAAGGTACCTAAAGGGAGAAAATGCAAATCAATTCAAAAAGGCATAAGAAATTTGTGAAAATATTATGCTAGAAACTACATGTCAAATTAAGATCAATGCAAAAAGAACCATTGTCATATCATTCTTGGTTAGGCAGAAAAGAATTCTTGAAGTTAGGGTTCAAAAATAGGATTTTATGAACCCTAAATTCAAGAAAAATTATCAAAAGTGATTCAAAACCAAAAAGAAATTTGTGTGGATGGTATGACAATGTCTCTAAATGTTTAAAGATGCAATATGAATTTTTTGGGATTTTTTAGAAACCTAAATGATATTTTAATTAATTAATTTTCATTAATTAATTAAAATAAACATTTAAATGTTTAAAAAATGATTTTTTAATGTGAAAAATAAAAATAAAAATATTTTTGGGTTAAGAAAATTATTTGAAATCAAAATGCTGAATAAAAATATTTTTGAGATTTTCTGACTATTTTAAATAATTCGTACAAAATAAATAGGAAAATATGAAAATAAAATTAAATAAATGAAAAGTAAACGCAAAGGAAGGCTGAGATTGAATATGGGGAAGGTTTGGGTTGACTGGCGCCACATCCAATGGCCCACATTCAAATTTCATTAAACCTAATTAACTATTTAATTAATCCAGATTAATAACTAATGAAATGATCCTAGCCATTCACTGCACGCGGGAAAGACAGATCCAATGGCCCTAATTCAAAAGATGCCCTAACCCTAATTAAGAGATTAATGACTTTCAGGTCACCGGAGAAGAGCTCCGGTCGTCTTCTCCGGTGACCCCCTCACCTGAAAACTTCCAACTTCTTCCCTAGGTACTTTCTGGAGCTCTAAAGCTCCAGATTCACTCCTCTCACTCTCCTAAGATCAAATCCACTCTCAAAACAAATTTATTTTCACTCAAACTCATGATTCAAAGAGAAACATAAACATGGCAAAAATTTCAGACAATCAATACACACTCATTTCTCAACCATTTTCAAAAATTCCAAGTTCAGTGTGATCAGTGAATCATGCTTGTTCAGTTTGTAACATAAAAAAGAGGTTCTGGAAAAATTAATTCGAATGGCTACCTGAGATGGAACTTCTTAGTTTGGAGCTTTCTGGCTGCTTCTTTTGTACAAGATGACTCCAATGACCTTCCTGAAGAAGCTTTGATGCTTGGAAGACCTTGAGAGTGGCTGGTTTGTGAGTTTGCACTCCAACTGGCCGAAAATCGTATTTTGTTTGTGGTGTGTTCTTGGCTGTTTTTGTGGGTGGTTTATGATCAGTGAGTGATTTAGAAATGAATGGTGGTGTTTGTTTGAAGATTGAGTGGCTGAGTTATGAAATTCAAAAGCTTTTACAAGAGGGAGAGTTTTTGTGAACTTGGTGATTCTTAGGGTTCAGCTTGTGTTCTTGTGTGCTATGATCAACATTGGGTCCACATATCAAGTTGTGATAGGTCTGTGGAGTGGTTGTACCCTATTGTGATTGGTATGGCCTTCTTGCAAAAAGTCACCAACTTGTGTACTTGAGGTATGGGCAAGGATGCAGCTGGCCTTTGGGCATGTCCATGCGCAACTGACTTCATGGAGGTCCACAAATTCATTCTTGAGACAATTCAGCATGTGGGAAATAAGTTATGGGGTGTTTTGCAATTATGTGAAGTTTTGGCCCCTTTGAGAAATCTTGATGTTCAAGACATGGAATGATGCAATTCTTTGGGCAATTCTGATCTAGAGGCAATGCACTATGATGTTATGATGTATTGAAGTGTGTTTGAAGTCACAAAAAGCTTTGGCAAGTGGTTTTGCAAAGAATCCCTTTTGGTGCATTCTTGAAATTATGGGATTTTTGCCAACTTTGACAAGCCATATCTTGAGTTACAAAATGAATTAGATCTTGTTCTTGTACTTTTTAAAAAGGGAATGATCCAATCTACAACTTTCATGACCAACAATTTTTCATTTGAAGCATTTTTGGTTGAGAAAGAGGAGGTTGAAAAACTTTCCCAAAATGGAAAGTTTACATTACAAGTCATTTCCATTTTTGGCAACTTTTGGTTTATCCCACTTTTCTTCAATTTTGTGAACTTCTAAGCACTTCAATGATCAAATAAAGATCATATAACTTCAATTTGATGAAAAATCCACTTTGGTTCCATGTTGGGGGGCCTCAGATGGATCCTGGATTGCTCAGATTACAAACCCTAGATGCAGATGAACTTGACCTAATGCAGTGAGGCAAAAATGCAACATGAAATGGTATGCTTATGTCTATGCAAAGATGAAAGATCACAAGCTATGGTATGAACTTAGTGAGGGCAAATTTGGGGTGTTTACAGCTGCCCCTATTCAAACATGAGTTAGATGTGTAGGATGTAAGCGACAGGCTTAACATACAAACAAGATAACTTGTGATTGAATACCAAAGACAGTCCAAAATTTGCACTCACTGGGGAGAAGAAGAAAAGGGATATAGATTGTAAAAGAAAGGTATAGTATGATTATCAAGTGAAAGCGATGGAGGACGACCATCGAGTAGAGGACGACAGTTGGGGGTAAAGCAATAACGGGGACGACCGACATGCTGGGGAAATAAAGGGATCATGATGGGGACGGCCATCTAGTAAAGAAACAAGATTCTCTGGGGATTAAAGTAAAGGCAGTGATGGGGACGACCATCAGGTTCATAGAGTAAATGAAGTAATGATGAGGGACGGTCATCAATGGTGAAGGACGATCGCCTAGCAGGGGACGGCTGCTCTCATACCACGACATAGGACGAATGTCGGATAGAAAAAGGGGCGACGATGGGGACGACCATCGGATAAGCATGATGAAGGACGATCATCAAGAGGTGAAGGACGATCATCTAGCAGGGTACGGCTGCTCTCGGGGTTTATCACGACATAGGGCGAATGCCGGATAACAGGATCAACGATGGGGACGGCCATCGGATAAAATGATGAAGGACGATCATCAAAAGGTGAAGGACGATCACCTAGCAGGGGACGGCTGCTCTGTTGGGGATAAGGATGAGGGACGATCATCCAAGGTGAAGGACGATCACCTGGCAGGGGACGGCTGCCGAAAGATATCACGACATAGGACGAATGTCGGATAGAAAATGGTTCCAGTAATGGAGACTCCGTTGGGGAAATTATGAGGGACGGTCATCCATAGGTGAAGGACGATCACCCAGCAGGGTACGGCTGCCGGAAGTATTACGACATAGGACGAATGTCGGATAGAAGAAACGTTGATGCTGGCGATTTGATGGGGATAGTAAACACGGACGAGTGTTTACATCCAAGAAATAAAAGGTATAAGTGTTTGACACTGTGTATGGATTAAAAATGCGGACGAGCATCTTTAAGACTACGATACAGACAAGTATCGGCAAAAACAACGTTGACGCATGTTCGGAGATGATGATACGGACGAGTATCAACTGGTTAACAAAGAACACGGACGAGTGTCGAATATGAGGGAAAATAAGTGTATACATGATACGGACGAGTATCTGTATAAGTAAAAACAAGTATTGTGAAGTAGGAGCAAGACACGGACGAGTGTTCAACTTGCTGGGGAAAAGTGACACGGACGAGTATCAAAAGAGAAAGTGTATAAGTTATGAGCAAACATTTGTACAGGAAGGCGTAAAAGGTATTCTGGCAACCTGTGGGGATAAGATGACATGGATGTCGAAAAGGAATGTATTATAAACCAGTGTTTGGGTAACCATGTTGGGGATATGTGACACGGACGGGTGTCAAGAGAATGTACAAGCACTGGTTTGGTTTATATCTGTGGGGGATGATATGACACGGACGAGTGTCGAAAGTACATATGATCATGTGCTTGTTGATTGCAAAGGGGACGCTTTGGCTTTCTACTGGGGATATGACACAGACGAGTGTCAAGAAGTATCTGTAATTGAGAGTGCAAAGGGATGCTTTGGCTTTCTGTGGGGTATTTTGTATACATGATGAGGTATTGTTGGTATTTAACGGTGACGGGTTCGAACCTGACTTGTGATCATGCAATATGTTTGATTTTTGCCGTAATGCTCCGTATTAGACGGAATGCTACGCTTTTGTGGTGATTTATGATGCGAATGCTATGATTATGCAAAAGATACCAATCTGGGAAACAGATCCCGCTGCCGTAAAGATCTCTGGCTGATCTGCTTGGAAAGGTATCCCAGCTGGGGATGTGACCATTGGTAGATCCGATGCAATATATGACACTGCTTGGGGAATTAGATCACTGACAGATCTATCTGGTAGTGAGGTAACCCAGTTGGGGATGAGGAAGCCTTCGTCACTTTGTTGTGTGGGAAATTCAGACATTGCTCTTCTGGGAAGAGGCTGGAGCTCTGTGGGGAGATGGTTCCCTGTCTTTGCTGGAGATGAGTGATTTGGCACTCTGGGGGAGAAAAGACAGTTGAACGATCCTCCCAAAGGTTTTTGTGAGGATCCTGCTGAGGATGAGGAGACTTAACAACTCGGCTGGGGAAATGAGCATTTACTGATGGTGTTCTGGAGAAAATGTGATGGAGAAGCGATGCCTGACAACTCTGATGGGGAGAAAGCATTCCCGGTGCTGTTTGGGGGATGTGCTGAGGAAACAATGATTTGGCAACCTTTCTGAGGAAATGTATTCCTGATACTGCAATCCTGTCAATACAAAGAAATGTACAAGTATCCCGAGGCATCCCTTACCGGATTCCGTCATAGGAGGTTAGATAGTCCTGGAAGTAAATATATTTCCTGCAAGCATTTATTTTAGATAGGCACATCCTTTTTTATGCAAGCATCATATTGTGAACATCGGACATTTTGCAAACGAAACAAAAAAAATGCACAAGACGCAGCATGACTGAAAATTCTGATTTTATTAATTTGTGTGCCCTAAATTGGCAAGTACAATAAAAGAAACAAATCCCCTGAAATGAGGGGATTGTTACAAATTGAGAAAAATGAAGGTGCTGGCAATGTCGATGACGCTTCAGTGAGCTTCCCTTTGTTATGACCCGTATGACCTTGACGTTCTTCTCATCTTGCTTTCTGAAGAAGGTTGATTCTGACCGATGCTTTATCCTTTCGAAGCTTGCCATGTTGAGAGTAATACAGACGAATTCAGAAGGCATTTGTTCGCTCATTTCCTAATTTTGCATGGATCTCCCTTTCGGGTTTTCAATCCACCGGGATACCCATTTTTGCCTGAGCTGTCCAATGCGGCTTTTCAACTCAGCGGGTGTACATTTTTCTTTATTTTCCCTTATTTTTGCCCGAGTCTTTTATTTTGTTTTTGACTCGCCGGGATGCCCTATTTTTGCCTGGACTTTCGTTCTGTTTTTATGTCCAGCGGGTCATTTTATGCGAAGTATTTTTTAACTGCATCTGAATTCACAGGGGACAGGAAATCTTCACCATCCATAGTAGTGAGCATCAGTACTCCACCAGAGAAAACTTTCTTTACTATGAACGGACCATCGTAATTAGGCGTCCATTTGCCCATGTGGTCTGTATGAGGAGGAAGGAGTCTTTTCAGCACAAGATCTCCTACTTGGTATTCTCGAAGCCTGACTTTCTGATCGAAGGCTTTCTTTATTCTTTTCTGGTATAGTTGTCCATGACATATTGCAGCTAATCTCTTCTCTTCGATCAGATTCAGTTGATTGTACCGAGAACGGGCCCATTCTGCTTCACTCAGCTCGACATCCATCAGTACTCGTAAGGAGGGTAATTCAACTTCAACAGGTAGGACTGCCTCCATACCATACACAAGCTGATACGGTGTTGCCCCAGTGGATGTTCTGATTGAAGTACGGTACCCATGCAAGGCAAATGGTAGCATCTCATGCCAGTCTTTGTAAGTAACCACCATCTTCTGCACAATCTTCTTGATATTCTTATTAGCTTCCTCAACAGCGCCATTCATCTTTGGCCTGTAAGGAGAAGAGTTTTGATGTTGGATCTTGAAGTCCCGGTATAATTCTGCCATCATTTTATTGTTCAAGTTGGAACCATTATCAGTAATGATTCGCTCGGGTTAGGCTGAAGAGATCAAAGGACCAGGACAGGCACAAGAAGTTGACCACTGCCATTGCCACCAGAAACCTCCTCATCAGGACTATTACAGAGCATCCAGCTGGTCCAGTGACTGAGGCACTTCTGAAGGAGGTTAAGGAGGATGAGTTTGGATTAGATGTTTGACTTCTTTGATTGTTGTTCATTTCCATTTCATGTACTTTTTCTTTTGATGTATTTTGACCCTTCAGGGGCATGTGATGTAAAACAAACTATGTATGATTCACCATTTGTAATATATCTGTTAGTTTGTTTTCATTGGGTTTCTTTTCTCAAGCAACATCAAAGCATCTTCCTCGAGGTCTGGAATGTCAAAACCAAGAACCAAGCCGGATACCTTGGAAAATAAATAAGCATACTGCATTGCATACTAACTTTTGTTTTGTTTTGTAGGTTTTTGTCATTTGTTTGTTTCTAACTTTGCTTTGACTTCAGGAAATATTGCTCGCAGAAGAGTGTTCCCTGTCAACCGTGCACACCGGTATCCTACTCGCAACAACCTTCCGGGTATCATAATGGAGCAAGTACAGCAAGACCTGAGTGAGGTCAGGACCCAAATGGCTAATGAAAGAGTGGAGATGAGGAACCAAATGGCCCAATTCATGACTGTGATGACTGGTTTGGCTCAGACCCAAGAAAGGCTAAGGGCATTGGTAGAAAGACAAACTCCCGAGGAGCCTCATCCTGGGACTGGAGGAACAAGTAACAATGAGAGGGGACAGCCTCATGTTAATCCACCTGTATTTGGACCTCATCTAGATCCGGAAGTCAATGTCCCGGGTAATGTGCAAGGAAATACTACTGGGGGGAGAATCTTACAAGAAGACCCCCAAGAGGAGCAATTCACTGTCATGGGAGCTGGAGATGAAGTCTATGACCGAAGGTTTGATGAAATTGCTGAGAAGTTGAGATCACTGGAGTCTCAAAATTCCTTGGGTTTTGATGTAATGGATATGGGGTTAGTGGACGGGGTAAGAATTCCCCACAAGTTCAAACCTCCCTGCTTAGAGAAATACAATGGAACTTCCTGTCCACGAACTCACCTGCAGTCCTTTCTGGGGAGACTTAAAGCATATACCATGGATGAAAAGCTGTGGATGTTCTATTTTGAAGACAGTTTGACTGGGGCTTCAAGGGAGTGGTATTCACACTTGACCAGAGCTACTATCAGATGCTGGAAGGACCTAGCTGAAGCCTTCATCAGACAATACCAATAAAATCTGGACATGGCTCCTAACAGGACCCTCCTAATAGGAATGTCTCAATCCTCCAGAGAAAGCTTCAGGGAATATGCCCAAAGGTGGAGACAGCTTGCTGCTGCTGTCCAACCACCCATGTCGGAAAGAGAAATGGCCGACATGTTCATGAATACTCTGCAAGGAACATATATTGATAGATTGGCTGCCTTTTCTTCTACCAGCTTCGCAGACGTAGTTATAGCTGGTGAAAGAATTGAAAGTCTGCTAAAAATGGGCAAAATTTCTGATAATGGTGCAAGTTCGTCCAGTAATCCCAGGAAGCCTTTTGTGGGACCTCGAAGGACCGGTGAGACAAATGCTATTCATGCCAGCAGGGGCAGACCTCAGTATGTTCACAGATCAGTGGCGGCTGTCACTATTCCAGCTCCGATTCCTCAGCAACCAGCATATCAACAACCACAACAACCACATTATCAACAACAAGTTCGGTATCCGCCACAAAGAACCTACAACAACAATAGCAATCAACAGCAAAGACCCTTCCAACAAAGACCATCGCAGGCAAGGGTGATTGACCCTATCCCTATGCCTTATGCTGCCTTATTGCCACAACTCCTGAAGCTTAACTTGGTTGAGTTAAGGACATTGGAACCTCCAGATCCCTCCAACTTCCCGAAGAATTATGATGTCAACGCCAGGTATGCTTTCCATTCCAATGCACCAGGCCACAATACTGAGAAATGCAGGGCATTGCAAATGAAAGTCCAAGATCTGGTGGATTCTAAAGCCCTCAACTTTGCACCCCCTCCAAATGTCAACAGAAATCCTATGCCTAATCACGGTGGGCCGAGGATTAATGCCAATGAGGAAGATAAACCATCTACTTTGATCACCAGTGTTGCACAGATTCGAACACCTCTGGTCGAAATTAAAGCTCAGCTTCTAGAGTGCCAGGTGTTCCCCGGGTGTGAGCTCGGTTGTGGGTATTGCAACATTGCGGTCAACGGGTGTGATAATTTGAGAAGTGGCATAAATGGTCTTATCAGGGATGGTATCCTTCAGATCTCAACAATGGCGCCTACACATTCAGCAATTCCTTTGACAACAATTCCTGATTCTTCTACAACAGCAGCAACAATCATTCCTACTGATTCATCAATATCATCAGCAATGGCTCTGTCCATCACTTCAACAAATCAAATGTTAACAACCACTTCTTTTACAACATCAGCATCCACCTTTCTAGCAGAATCTTCTACAACGCCAACAGAAATTAATGAAGATATTTCAGCAGTCACCATTTACTATGATCCATCAGATGTTCCTCCAAACAACAATCTCCAACAACAAGTTGTGGCACCTCTTGCCAGATCACCAGTCACAATTTACTACAATCCACACACCATTACAGTACCCTCATTTGCAGCAGTCAGTCCAGTTACCATCACGGTGCCTGGACCAGTTCCCTATGAAAGTAGTAATGCCATACCCTGGCATTATGGCTCTGATCTCTACTGCAACAGGGAGAAAATCACTTTGAATTCTTCAACCTCTTCTCCACAAATTGATAATGTTGGGGGAGGCGGAGGCTTCACCAGAAGCGGACGCCTTTTTGCCTCACAAGTACAAAGACCTAATGCTGAAGCAGAAGCTGCTGCCAAAGCTAAAGGAAAGAGTGTGGTGCTTGAAGAGCCAGCTGTCAAAAAGACTCAGGAGACATCTTTTGAACAAGATGTAGATGAGTTTATGAGAATCATAAAGAGAAGTGATTACAAGGTGGTGGATCAGCTTCACCAAACTCCCTCAAAAATCTCCATATTATCCCTGTTGATGTGTTCTGAAGCTCACAGGAACGCATTATTGAAAGTCCTGCACACAGCATACGTGCCAGAGGAGATTACCGTTAATCAGCTAGAAACTGTGGTGGCAAATGTCAACACCAGTCATGGACTGGGCTTCACCAATGCTGACTTAACAACTGAGGGACGTAACCACAACAAGGCTTTACATATCACCTTGGAATGCAAGGGTGCTGTTTTATCTCATGTGCTGGTGGACACTGGGTCCTCACTCAATGTCCTACCAAAGAAAGCCTTAGTGAAGCTGGAGTATGATGGCTTGGCACTGCGTCCAAGTAATTTGGTGGTGAGAGCATTTGATGGCTCTAAAAGATCAGTGCTTGGGGAGATTGATCTGCCTGTGATGATTGGCCCGCAGACCTTCAAAACTACCTTCTATGTGATGGACATTCAGCCGGCCTACAGCTGTTTGTTGGGTAGACCCTGGATCCATGCCGCTGGCGCTGTTACGTCTACCCTTCACCAGAAGCTGAAATTCGAGTGGGAAGGCCAGATCATCACCATCTGTGGGGAAGAAGACATCTTTGTTAGCCATCTGGCTACGTATAAATACATTGAGATGGACGGGGAGATCCATGAAACCATGAGCCAGGGGTTTGAGGCCCTGAACGTTAATGAAGCATCTGCTGTACTGGGAACCTCCATAACGTTGTATCAGCAAGCCCAGAAGGTTGTTGAAGAGGGTATTGCCCAAGGTTGGGGCAAGTTGTTGCCCGTGGAAAAGAAAGAAGACAGATTTGGGTTGGGTTACAAACCAACTCGACAAGATCAATCAGAGGCTGCAAAAGAGCCCAATTTTGTCAGCGGGGGAATGCTCACCCCGGATGTTGTGAACAACTTGGAAGACGAGGAGGAAAGCGACCGCAACCTGGAGAGCTGGATACGTCCAAGGATCCCGGGGAGCCAAGTCCTTAACTGGTCTTCCCAGGAAATTATAAGGGTTACTCCTGCAGAGTAATTATTATTTCCTGTATTTTTAAGCATGCATCAAGTCTTGCATCTTGCCCAAGATGTCAAGACTCATTTTGTAAACGGACCATCTTGTAATTTTGTGCAAATGGATTAATCAATGAATATCGGACATCTTTTGCAAATGAGTCTTTTCCCTTTTCCGCTCACTGTTTTTCATTTTTTTTCTATTTGTACAAAAATAATATGGCAATGTTTTCAAAATGATGACTTCATTTCACTTTTTCTAAACAAGATTAAAATTGATCACTAAAACGAACAATCTAAACCCTTACAGAGAGTGCCTTTCAGATTACACCGACAACAACACTGCCATGGCTTCGTATGACTTTGAAAATCCGATCAATCAAGTTGATGAAGGGGTTGAAGAAGATTATGAGCTTCCTGAAGAGCTAGCCAGGTTGTTAAGGCAAGAGGAGAAGGTTATCACTCCTCATCAGGAGGAGATTGAAACGGTTAATCTTGGTACAGAAGAAGACTTGAAAGAAGTTAAGATCGGGGCCTGCCTACAAGATTCAGTAAAAGAACAATTGATTGATATGCTTCGAGAGTAGGTGGATGTTTTCGCTTGGTCTTATCAGGATATGCCAGGGTTGGACACCGATATTGTCATGCACAAGCTGCCTTTGAAAGAAGATTGTCCGCCAGTAAAACAGAAACTGCGCCGTACTCGCCCAGATATGGCAATGAAGATAAAAGAAGAGGTACAAAAGCAGTGGGACGCCGGTTTCCTTGATGTGACTAGCTATCCGCCGTGGGTCGCTAATATTGTACCTATGCCTAAGAAAGATGGCAAGGTAAGGATGTGTGTGGATTACCGAGACCTTAACAGAGCCAGCCCGAAAGATGACTTCCCTTTACCTCACATTGACGTATTGGTGGATAATACGGCTCAGTTCTCAGTGTTCTCCTTCATGGACGGATTTTCAGGATATAATCAGATCAAGATGTCACCTGAAGACATGGAGAAGACATCTTTCATCACACCCTGGGGCACGTTCTGTTATAAGGTGATGCCGTTCGGACTGAAGAATGCTGGTGCCACTTATCAACGGGCTATGGTAACATTATTCCATGACATGATCCATAAAGAAATTGAATGCTATGTGGATGACATGATTGCCAAGTCCCTCACAGAAGAAGACCACCTGGTGAATCTGTTGAAGTTATTCAAGCGTCTGAGGAAGTACCAACTGAAGCTAAACCCCAACAAATGCACATTCGGGGTGCGATCCGGTAAGCTGCTGGGATTTATTGTAAGTGAAAAAGGGATTGAAGTTGACCCTGATAAAGTTAAAGCCATTCAAGAAATGCCTGCACCGAAAACTGAGAAAGAAGTTCGAGGGTTCCTAGGTAGATTGAACTACATTTCACGGTTCATATCTCACCTTACCGCAACCTATGAGCCTTTGTTCAAACTGTTAAGAAAAGAACAAACTGTCAGGTGGAAAGAAGACTGCCAGAGGGCTTTTAACAAAATCAAGGAATACTTACAAGAGCCTCCGATCCTTATGCCTCCAGTTGAAGGAAGACCTCTGATAATGTACTTGACAGTATTAGAAGAGTCAATGGGGTGTGTGCTGGGCCAGCATGACGAGTCTGGTCGAAAAGAGTATGCAATATACTACCTAAGCAAAAAGTTTACCGACTGTGAACAACGTTATTCACTGCTCGAGAAAACTTGTTGTGCTTTAGCGTGGGCTGCTCGCCGACTAAGGCAGTATAGGTTGACCCACACTACCTTATTGATCTCAAAGATGGACCCAGTTAAGTACATTTTTGAGAAGCCAGCACTTACCGGACGGGTTGCAAGATGGCAAATGATTCTCACAGAATATGACATTCAGTACACATCTCAGAAAGCAATCAAAGGCAGTGTGTTGTCTGATTATCTTGCTGAGCAACCCATTGATGATTACCAGCCTATGAGATTTGACTTCCCTGATGAAGACATCATGTTCATAAAAGCGAAAGATCATGAAGAGCCTATTCACACTAAAGGGCCTGACCCAGAAGAAGAATGGACTATGATGTTCGATGGGGCTGTTAATATGAATGGTCGTGGAGTTGGTGCAGTACTCATTACACCTAAAGGAGTTCACATGCCTTTCTCGGCAAAGCTCACCTTTAACTGCACTAACAACGAAGCTGAATACGAAGCTTGTATTATGGGTCTTGAGGAAGCTATTGACCTCAGGATCAAGACTTTGACTGTATTCGGAGATTCAGCTCTGGTAATTAATCAAACCAACGGCAAATGGTACACCCACCAAGATCATCTGATACCTTACCGGGATTATACAAGAAGGTTATTGACTTTCTTCACGACAGTCAAGCTTGAGTACATCCCTCGAGATGAAAATCAGTTTGCAGATGCTCTGGCTACCATTTCATCCATGATCAAAGTTCAAGCTGCCAACTTTGTGCCTCGGATTGTAGTATCCAGATTCGACAGACCAGCATATGTATTCTCTGCAGATGTTGTTAAAGATGATAAGCCTTGGTTCTACGACTTTAAATGCTTCTTGAAGGATCAAACATACCCACCTGGGGCATCTTCCAATGACAAGAAGACATTAATAAGGCTAGCCGGTAGTTTCTTTCTGAATGCTGATGGTTCCCTGTACAAGAGAAACTTTGATATGGTACTCCTCAGATGCGTCGATAGAACAGAAGCAGACTTGTTAATGCACGAGGTGCACGAAGGATCCTTCGGTACCCATGCAGGAGGGCATGCTATGGCTAAGAAGTTGTTAAGATCAGGCTATTACTGGATCACAATGGATGCTGACTGTTGTGCTTATGCCAGAAAATGTCATAAATGCCAGATTTATGCGGATAAAGTGCATGTGCCTCCCAATCCTTTGAATATGATGTCTTCACCTTGGCCATTTGCTATGTGGGGCATTGATATGATTGGCAAAATTGAACCTACTGCTTCAAATGGTCACAGATTCATCCTGGTTGCCATTGACTATTTTACCAAATGGGTTGAAGCAGCTTCTTATGCAAATGTTACCAGGCAAGTGGTAGCCCGATTTCTGAAGAGAGACATCATTTGTCGGTATGGAGTGCCCGAGCGAATCATTATTGATAATGGTTCCAACTTGAACAATAAAATGATGGCAAAACTATGTCGGGACTTCAAGATCCAACACCGCAATTCTTCTCCTTACAGGCCAAAGATGAATGGCGCTGTTGAAGCGGCAAATAAGAATATCAAGAAGATTGTGCAGAAGATGGTAGTTACCTACAAAGACTGGCATGAAATGCTACCATTTGCCTTGCATGGGTACCGTACGTCAATCAGAACATCCACTGGGGCAACACCGTATCAGCTTGTGTATGGTATGGAGGCAGTCCTACCTGTTGAAGTTGAATTACCCTCCCTACGGGTACTGATGGATGTTAAGCTGAACGAAGCAGAATGGGTCCGGTCCCGATACGAACAACTGAATCTGATCGAAGAGAAGAGACTGGCTGCAATCTGCCATGGACAGCTTTATCAGAAAAGAATGAAGAAAGCCTTCGATCAGAAAGTCAGACTCCGAGAGTACCAAGTAGGAGATCTTGTGCTAAAAAGACTCCTCCCTCCTCATACAGATCACCGGGGCAAGTGGACTCTGAACTATGAAGGACCATTCGTAGTAAAGAAAGTTTTCTCAGGAGGAGCACTGATGCTCAGTACTATGGATGGTGAAGACTTCCTGTCCCCTGTGAATTCAGATGCAGTTAAAAAATACTTCGCATAAAAGTGACCCGCTGGACATAAAAACAGAATGTAAGTCCAGGCAAAAATAGGGCATCCCGGCGAGTCAAAAACAGAATAACAGACTCGGGCAAAAATAAGGGAAAATAAATAAAAAGAATGTACGCCCGCTGAGTTGAAAAGCCGCATTGGACAACTCAGGCAAAAATGGGTATCCCGGTGGATTGAAAACCCGAAAGGGCGATCCACGCAAAACAAGGGAATAAGCGAACAACTGCATTCTGAATTCGTCTGTATCACTTACAACGTGTTAAGCTCCGAAAGGATCAAGCTTCGGTCAGAATCAGCCTTCTTCAGAAAGCAAGATGAGAAGAACGTCAAAGTCGTACGAGTCATAGCAAAAGGGAAGCTCCTTGAAGAAGTCATCAACGTTGCCAGTATCTGTTTGTTTCTCAATTTGTAACGATCTCCTCATTTCAGGGGATCTGTTTCTTTGACTGTATCTTGCCAATTCAGGGCACACGAATTAATAAAATCAGATTTTCAGTCATGTTTCGTCTCGTACATTTTATTTTCGTTTGCAAAAATGTCCGATGTCCTTAAGATATTGATTGCATAAATGCAGATGCTTTCCTTTTAGAAAAAATATATACGTGCTTACAGGAATATACTTACTCCCAGGAGTGTCTAAACTCCTATGATGGAATCCAGTAAGGGATACCTCGGGATACTTGTGCTTTTATTTGTCTTTACAGGATTGCAGGTATCCAAAGCACACCATGGGGCATGAAAGCTTCTCCCCAGTAGGCTGCCAAATCGTTGTTTCCTCAGCACACAGGACCAGAGATGCTATCTCCCCGTCAGAGTTTCCAGGCATCACTCCTCCAACATTTCTTTCAAAGGGCAGCACCTGAAGGTGTTCATATCCCCATCTGAGTTGTCTAGTATCATCCTCAGCAGGATCCCCACGGAAATCTCAAAGGATATCTTTTAGTGATCTTTCTTCTTCCCCAGCCAAGTGTTAGATAGGGAGCCATCTCCCCACAGAGTTCCAGCCTCTATCCAGAAGAGCAACGCCCGAAGATCTCACAACAGGGTGATGAAAGCTTCTACAAACCCCAGCTGGGTCCCTCATTACTGAGATAGGTCTATCAGTGGTCTATTTCCCCATGCAGAGTCATATATGACAGATCTACCAAAGATCTCATCCCCAACTGGGATGCCCACTTCAAGCAGATCAGCTCGAGGTCTTCGCAAGCATTGGGATCCGAATCCCGGATCGTTGTCTTTGCATAATCATAGCATTCGCATCATATTATCCCCACAGAGCGTAGCATTCCGTCTAATACGGAGCATTACGGCAAAAATCAAACATACTGCATAATCATAAGCCATGTTCTGAAACAAACACTTGTGAATACTAACAATCCATCAACAATATACGAAATATGTCCTAATTCTCCACCAGAGAACCAAGGCATTTCCCTTAAAGATACGGATACACACTCCTTTTGACACTCGTCAGTGTCATCATTCCCCAGTAAAAGTCACCCAAACAGACACTTATATTACAGATGCTTCTTGACAATCGTCTGTGTCATACTCCCAGCAGAAAGCCAAAGCATCCCCTTTGCACTCACAACACATGGTTATATATATACACAACTTCCTTGACACTCATCTGTGTCACCCTCCCTAGCAAGTTAAACACTCGTCTGTGTCTTACTCATCTTTGTTACTCATCATCTTTTACTTATACAGATACTCGTCCGTATCTTGTATACGCCATTTAGATCCCCTCAGATTCGACACTCGTCCGTGTTCTTGGTTAACCAGTTGATACTCGTCCGTATCATCATCTCTGAACATGCGTCAAGCGTTTATTTCTACCTGATACCCGTCCGTATCATAGTCTTAAGGATGCTCGTCCGCATCTTTAATCTATACACCGTGTCAAACACTTATGGCTTCTTGAATTTAGATACTCGTCTGTATCTACCCTTCTCCAGGAGAGTCCCCAACAAATCTTGTTGATCTATTTCCTTTCTATCTAACATTCGTCCTATGTCATGATACCCTTCGGCAGCCGTACCCTGCCAGGTGATCGTCCTTCACCTCTTTGATGATCATCCTTCATCACCCCCAGTGGAGTCTCTATCCATTAGAACCCCTTCCTATCCGACATTCGTCCTATGTCGTGATATTTTCAGCAGCCGTCCCCTGCTAGGTGATCGTCCTTCACCTCTTGATGATCGTCCTTCATCATTTTATCCGATGGTCGTCCCCATCGTTGATTCTGTTATCTGACGTTCGTCCTATGTCATGATAAACCCCGAGAGCAGTCGTACCCTGCCAGGTGATCGTCCTTCACCTCCTGATGATCGTCCTTCATCATGCTTATCCGATGGCCGTCCCCATCGTCGACCTTTTTATCCGGCATTCGTCCTATGTCGCGATACTTTTGGCAACCGTACCTTGCCAGGTGATCGTCCTTCACCTTAGATGACCGTCCCTCATCTTATCCCCAACAGAGCAGTCGTCCCCTGCTAAGTGATCGTCCTTCACCTTTGATGACCGTACCTCATCATTTATTTCATTTACCTATAATCCCCAGAGAGTCTTATAGCTTTACCTGATGGCCGTCCCCATCATAATCTCTTATATCCCCAGCTTGTCGGTCGTCCCCGTCATTGCTTCATTTCCCGCATTTTTCCCAGCATGTCGGTCGTCCCCGTCATTGCTTCATCCCCAGCAGTCGTCCTCTGCTCGACGGTCGTCCTCCGTCGCCCGCACTTTATAAGTATACTTTATTTTCCTTTACAATCTATATCCCTTTTCTTCTTCATTCTGTGAGTGCAAATTTTGGACTGTCTTTGGTATTCAACCACAAGTTATCTTGTTTGCTTGTTAAGTCGTTGCTTACATCCTGCACAGCTAACTCATGCTTGAATAGGGGCAGCTGTAAACACCCCAAATTTTCCCTCACCCATTCACTACATGGCTTGTGATCTTCTCATGTGCATAAGTTCAATCATGTCATCTCATATTGCATTTTTGCTTCACTGCATTAGTTCAAAATCATCTGCATCTAGGGTTTGTGATCTGAGCCATCCCAAAGCCATTTGAGTCACTCCAAAGGTCTTCAATCACTTCAAAGGGGTCCATGTATGTTCAAGCATCATATTATATCCTCCCAAGGTCAATGAAGTCAAAAATCACAAAAACTGAGAAAGGTATGGAAGCAGAGCCAGGGTTAACTGCACAGATGACCTAGAATTAGGGTTTTGGTTTCAGAGGCCATAACTCCAAATTTTTTTGTCATTCTTGTTTCTATTGGTCTCTATATGTTATAAGGATTATGCATATCAATTTTCATGAAGAAATTCCATGGGGAAGGCATATAATCAAGAGTTGACTTCTTGAGCAAGTCAGTGCAAAATCAGGGCATCTGAGGCTCCCAATGACCCAACCAAAAGGTGTTCTCCATCATTTTGAATGTGTATGATCTTTATTTGATCATAGAAGATGTTAGAAGTTCACAAAATTGAAGAATTTCAAGCCATTTGCAAAGTTGCCTTTTTGGGAAAGTGACTTGTAATGAAAACTTGCCATTTTGGGAAAGTTTTTCAACCTTCTCTTTTTGATTCAAAAATGCTTCAAATGAGAAAACTTTGGTCATGAAAGTTGTAGAATGGACCCTCCCATTTTCAAAAAGTACAAGAACTCATTCTAATTCATTTTGGATCAAAAGTTATGGCTTGTCAAAGTTGGCAAAAATCACTTAATTTTCACCTTTGTACCAAAGAGGCAAAGTTGCAAAACCTCATGCCAAGGCAAAATGTGACTTCAAATTGACTTCTATGCATTACACAAACATAAACCATAGCCTAAAAGTCAGAATGCACCAAAGAATCTCCAAGTTTCATGACTTATGCTTCAAGGAATCACAAAGGGGCCAAAGTTGTACCAATTTACAAAAGCTCATGTAACCATGCCTCTACTTGTTACAGCTCACCAAATCTAATCCATAAGCCTTCCTTGATCTTTGCTGCACACAGCCATGCCCAAATCCAAGCCTGCCACATGCCTATACCTCAAGTACAAGTCAAGTTGACATTTTGGCAACTTGCCCATACCAATCACCATAGGCCAGCACCCACTCTCTGACTTATCACACTTCTTTATGTGGATCAAAACAAAGCAAAAGCACAACACCACACAGCCAGAGACTCCAAGAACACAGCACACTCAAAAATCCCAATTTTTGCAAAAGCTTTCGAATCTCTTGATTCATCCATCAAACCTTCAAACTCTTTCCACCATTCAACTCCATAAACCTCACTGATCATTTCCCACCCTCCATTTTGCCCTAAAACCTTCATAATCAAAAACACGATTTCAACCTTTCATGAACTGAGATTCTGCAAACTCCCTCTAGAGGCCATTTAAACTCCAGCTAAGCATCACAAACACTTGGGGGGAATCATTGGAGTGGATTTGAAGCAAAGCACTGGCCAGAAAGCTCCTGTTTCGAAAGCTCAAGCTCAGGTAGCCATGGCATTTATTTTTCCAGAACTCTTATTTTATGTTATAGAATGATTCTACATGTTTCACTGATGATGCTGATGTGTTTAGTTTTGAAAATAGTCAAGTATTAAGCATGTATTGATCTTCTGAAATTTCTGCCATACTTTCCGTTTTGCTTCGATTCATGATTTTGGGGTTGAATAAATGAGTTTTGATGTTTGATTCTTGCTGGGGTTGAGGAGAGGATCATTTCTGGAGCTTTAGAGGTCTTGGGGTTGCGTATTGAGGGAGATGGGGTGAGGAGCTAGCCGGAGAAGATGACCGGAACACTGTTCCGGTCATCTGAAAGTGATTAGGGTTTTTAATTAGGGCTTAATCATAATTACGTGAGTTTGAATTCTGGCCGTCCATTAGCGCGCGCAGTCAACTCCCGCCTCCTTGAATTTGAATCCTGGCCTTCAGATCATTTGACTTTCCCATTTTTCATTTAATTTCATTTTAATTTCATTTGTTTTATATTTAACTTCCACGAATTATTTAAAATAGTAACAGACATTTAAAAATTATGAAAATTTTTGTCAAGCATTTCATTAATTTTTAGAACCCAAAAATATTTTTATTTTTATTTTTTGCATTAAAAATCATTTTTAAATCATTTAAATGTTTATTTTTAATTAGTTAATGGAAATTAATTAATTAAAAATGCATTTAGGTATTTTAAAATCACCAAAAAATTCACATTGCATTTCAAAACATTTAGAAACATTATCAAACCCTCAAAACAAATTTATTTTTGGTTCTTGAACTATTTTGACCTTTTTCATTGGAATTAAATTCATTTTAAGGCAATATTTTTGTTCAAACTTGGAAAAATCCATTCTGCCTAACCATTGAGAGTTTGATAATGGTTCTTCTTGCATTGCATCCTCCATACCATGTAGTTTCTAGGATAAATTTGGTTTGAGTTCATATTTCATTTTCAATTTGTTTTTCATTTTTCATTGGGAGGTACCTTAAAACCCTAGTTGACTTAGAAAAATCACAACTCCCATTAGGTTTAGATTTAGGTCCCCTCCTTTGGGCAGTGAACTTGTGTAGGGTTAGGGTTCCTTTGGTCCCATTTTCAATTTTTTATCATATTATTTGCTTCTGGTTTTGAATTTTTGTGTTGCATGTTGTATGTAAACCCTAATTTGTGTCTTCCTTTGCATCCATCTCTCATATGCTTGCATACATGAACTTGTCATGACATTTTGTGAATCCATATGACATATAAGACATCTTAGGACATATTAGAATCATGTTTGATCATTGCATTTTTCATTTGCCATGTTATATGTTCATTCCATTCCATAAACTTTCATGAACTTCCATGGTTCAAAGCATGTTTCATTTGCACCCTCATCCTTGTATGATCATCCACAACTCATGCCATGTGTTTGCATCATCTCTTAGCATCATTTACATCATGTTTATGCTTCTGACTTTGGTTTGCATTATGACATTTCATCTCATTTGCATTGCATTTCATTTCTTTTGCTAACTTTTCAGGTGGTAAGTTGTGTTGAGAAGTGAATTTGCCTTCACTTCTCACAATCTCTCTTATCTCTCTCATGCATTCATTGCTGCATTTTACTTTTGTATTAGAGTGAGCTTGCTCATTCATGCTCTTTCCCACTTTCTTTCTTCAGGCAACTTGTCTTCTTAAGTGAAGCAAGTTGTCTTGATTCTCTCTGCTTCTTTCATCTGCTTCTTCCTTGGTGGTTTCTCTGAAGATCTTCTTGCAAGCCTCATTAACCCTAGGAACAACCAAGAATGATAACAATTAGGGTTTGATTAGTCCCCCATTTAGTTTTTGCCTTTGTGTCATCATTGAGTCTGCTCTTCTCATCTCATAATCAAGGACTAAACCCTAAAGGTTTTAAGGCTTTGTGGTTAAGCTTATGCCTGCATCCTTCTATTAGGATGGAGTGTATAACTTTAATCCTAAGTGGTAAACCCTTAATGTGTTTAATTCCTTCAATCAATCCATCTAATAATCACTAAGACATCAAGCTTGTAACTTGGGCCTTGCATTAGGGTTCTAATTCTTCCTTAATTGGTTAAGAAGGACTAACCCTAGTGTTAATGGACAAGTCCCCCTCAAGTTGTCTTACAAATCATAAAATCCACTTCTTCATCTTATCATTAACTAAAATCCACTTAATAAATGCTTTTTTTTGTCATGAGGTTAATCCCTAATCATGGATTAAGTTGAGGAGCCTTCCTCAGCTTAAATGTTCTCATCTATCATCCTTCTATTAGGATGGTGTAATGGGTCCATTAAATCTTTGATTATGGCTTAAACTCATTGCTTAACACTAAACAAAAACCCCAAAAACATCTAAATAAATACAAGTAGGTTAATGATCTTAATACTACACCATGGTGATTAAGTGTGAGGAGCTTACTTCATACTTAAGGTATTCTCATTACCCCTAATCAGAGGGAAGATGTGATGAGTTTACCAATCCTTGGTTTAGGCTTAAGCTCATTTTTTTATGACAAACTTTCAAAAGCAATAAGAGATTGAAAACTCAAAAACAAACAATAATCGTCTCCTCCGGGATTCTTTTCTCATCTCATTCACTCACAAACGAGAACATGCTTCTTTCGTCTAAATGCAAGACAGTTTGCACCTGAGCCAGACAGGTCATACACTTGAGCATAGACAAGTGAGCAGTTCACAAGTCAATTTATCTTTCAGTCTCTTTGAGTCGAACTACGGTGTTCTGACTTCCTCATTGCACGAGAGGATACGTAGGCATAACTTAACAGTTATCGAACAAAAGTCTCTGTATATTCCCCCTCTTTCAGCATTACTCTTTAAGCCTCAGTCTTGAGCATCTCATTCTTGTCCTTACACTGACACTTCCCTTTGTACACTTCACTTTTCTTTTACACTGACACTTGCATTCTTTCCAGCTTTGATTCACAGATTGCACTGACACTACCCCTTTTAAACACAAATCTTTTAAGCGTGGATCCCGTCGAGTACGACGGACAATCTGGGTGCTAATACCTTCCCAGGTTGTAACCAACCCCCTTTCTCAGTCTCTCTGGTTCGCAACCGTCTTATCCATATCCTTCTAGGTCTATGCAGCATTACCTTTCCTCCGGGATAAAAATGCCTAGCTGGCGACTCTTGTCTTCTGAGTTCACCCTTGTGTGTTCTCTCTCTTTTCGCCGACCGTTCGCGTCTGTACCCCTTTTGACCAGGTGTCATTTTTGGTGGGAGCGACACCTGGGAACACCTGACATTTTAAGAGCTGAGTTTTGACTTCTGCCAGCGGTGTTCGAATCTGTGCAACATTATCAATTAGTGCAGATGGTTGGTCTTCCTCTATGGCATTAATCCTGGGCTCACCATGATTAGGCATAAGATTTCTGTTAACATTCAGAGGAGGTGCAAAATTGAGAGCTTTGGAATCGACCAGATCTTGAACCTTCATTTACAAGGCTCTACACTTCTCAATATTGTGACCAGGTGCGTTAGAGTGAAAGGCACACCTGGAATTAGCATCATAATTCTTCGGGAGGTTGAGAGGATCTGGTGGAGCCAACGTCCTTAACTCGACCAGGTTGAGCTTCAGGAGTTGTGGCAGTAGAGTGGCATAAGGCATATGGATAGGATCAATTACCCTATTCGCTTGAGATGGCCTCTGTTGAAAGGGGCGCTGCTGTTGGTTGTTGTTGTTATTGTTATACGCTCTTTGTTGCGGAAAATGAGGTTGTTGCTAATAGTGATGTTGTTGTTGTTGTTGAGGAAAAAGTGGTTGCTGTGGAGCTGGAGCCGGGATGGTAACGGCTGCTATTGATCTGTAAGAATATTGAGGCCTGCCTCTGCCTGCATGGATAGCATTTGTTTCACCCGCCCTTCGGGGTCCTGAAAAAGGTTTTCTGGGGTTGTTGGAAGAGCTTGCACCATTGTCAGAGATTTTACCCATCTTCAAAAGACTCTCAATTCTCTCACCAGCTATAACTACATCGGCAAAACTGGTGGAAGAGAAAGCAGCAAGTCTATCAATATAAGTTCCCTGCAAGGTGTTCATAAACATGTCCGCCATTTCCCGTTCAGACATGGGTGGCTGGACAGCAGCAGCAAGCTGTCTCCACCTCTGAGCATAATCCCGAAAGCTTTCCCTAGAAGACTAAGACATGCCCATTAGAAGAGTTCTATTGGGGGCCATGTCTAGGTTGTACTGGTACTGACGGATAAAGGCCTCAGCCAAGTCTTTCCAACATCTTATAGTGGCCCTGGTTAGATGCGAATACCATTCTCTTGAAGCTCCAGTCAGGCTGTCCTCAAAATAGAACATCCATAACTTCTCATCCATGGTATAAGCTTTGAATCTCCCCAAGAAAGAATGCAGATGAGTACGCGGGCAGGAGGTTCCATTATATTTTTCAAAGCATGGGTGTTTGAATTTGTGAGGAATCCTCACCCCATCTACCAGCCCCATATCCATTACGTCAAAGCCTAAGGAGTTTTGAGATTCCAAAGACCTTAGCTTTTCAGCAATCTCATCCAACCTTCTGTCATAAACCTCATCCCCAGCTCCGACAACTGTGAATTGTTCCTCTTGGGGATCTTCCTGCAAGACCCTGACTCCAGTAGTATTTCCTTGAATATTCCTTGGGATATTAACATCTGGGTTCAAATGGGGCCCGAACTCTGGTGGGTCGATGTGAGGCTGCTCGCGTTCATTATTGTTGGTTCCTTCTGTTCCAGGGTGGGGCTCTTCGGGTGTCTGCCTTTCTACCAGCTCCCTCATCCTTTCCTGGCTCTGAGCTAAGCCAGTCATTACAGCCATAAACTGGGTCATTTGGTTTCTCATTTCAACCCTTTCGTTTTCCATCTGATTCCTTACTTCGTTCAGGTCCTGCTGCACCTGATCCATCTGAATGCCTGGAAGATTGTTACGGGTTGGGTATCGGTGTGCACGGTTGATAGGGAACACTCTGCGACGAGCAATGTTTCCTGAAACCACAACAAAGTGAGAAACAAAATAAAACAAAACCTACAAAACAAAGAAAAATGTTAGTATGCAATGCAGTATGCTTATTTGTCTTCCAAGGTATCCGGTTTGGTTCTTGGTTTTGACCTTTCCAGACCTCGAGGAAATGCTTGATGATGTTGAGAGAAAGCCCACCAAAATAAAACAAACTGATATATTACAAATGATAACAATACAAAGTTTGTTTACAACACACGCCCATGGTGGGTCAAAAATACAACAATCAAAAGCAAAAAGTACATCAAAAGAAAAGAAATACAAGCAAAAGGATCAGACATCTAAACCAAAGTCATCCTCCTTGACTTCCTTCAGGAGAGCCTCCGTCACTGGACCAGCTGGGTGCTCTGTAATAGTCCGAATGAAGAGGTTCCTGGTGGCAATGGCATTAGTCAGCTTCTTATGCCTGTCCTGATCCTTGGATCTCTTTAACCCCGCCCGGAGCTTTAATTCTGATATCTCCCTCTGAGCTGCCAACAAAGCTTCCTGCTGCTTCTTCTCATTGGCCTCCAGCTGCTCAATCTTGGCCTGAGTTCTCTGGTATTCTTGTGTACGGGCTTCGGTGATCCTGACCCACCTAGCCTGGCTTTCTTCTAGATAATGCTATGCCCTAGCTTTCTGAATTTTTGCCTCCTTGCATGCATTCTTCAGTATCTGTTCCCCGGCTCTTGTCTTCCTAATATAGTCATTTGTCCTTTCAATCTTGGTCAAATGCTCAATCTTAAGCCTTTCCAATCTCTCAATGTCCAGACGATTGTCGCTTCTCTCCCAGAGAGTCCTCTTTAGAGCTTCAGATAGCTGATCATTCCTTTCCTTCAGCTTTTCAAATTCCTTCAGGCTGACAGTTGCTGCAGGCTGCACTATAGAGGGCCCAGGGGTGTCTTCCAAGGTAAAAGGCATCTTGGTGATCTGAGCTCTAGCACGGGACCACAGAGTACTGGGCTGAAGCAATATTGTTGCACCTTCCAAGGATAGTCGTCCCTTTGGTCTGAATGTTATCCCAAGCCCAAGCAGCTTGTCTAACAATAGAAGAGTTAGGCTGAACTTCACAGTATAGGGTCTCAGCTAAATCCTGTCCTCTGGGAGGATGAACTAAAGCATATCCTAATTGCCTTTTAAACAGTAAATGGTTGTAGTTGATGCAATCTTTTACTCCTATTAGAGGCACATTAGGGTATTGCCCACAGCTAGTAATAATATCCTTGCCTTTGGTGCTCTGGGTGCACCACCTGATGTCATCTGAAGTCAAGGAGATGAACCTCTTGGACCAATTCCTTTGCTGATGGGGGTTCAAGAAGGCATCTGACTTAGGCAAGTGTCTGAGCAGCCAAGAGTAGAACAGAGGAGCACAGCATCTGACCAGCTTCCCTCTCTGCTTTTCATTTCTCTGATGGATAGAGTAGTAAAAATCGCCTAGCAATGTAGGCACAGGGTTCCTCAGCAGGAACAAGTGGATGGCATTTTTACTCAAAAACTTGGGCTCGTCTGCAAACAAAATAGCCCCATATATACTGAGGGTTAGAAGTGCACAGACTACATTCCATTCTCCCACTGCAGCCTTCAGGGTTGCCTGAGAAATCAAGAAGTCCAGATGTAAACCAGGAATCCCAACTTTTGTTGTCATGTGCTGCTCAATGAGGACAGGCTCCAAATACAATGCCCTAGCTATCTCTTCACCTCTGGGAGAAGTCATCTTTGGGTTGAAAGGAATTCCTTTTCTGATAGGAACTCCAATCAATAAAGAAAACTCTTCTAGCAGTGGTCCCATCTGAAAGTCAGGAAAGGTGAAGCACCTAAGAGGAGAGTCATAGAACTGCAAACATGTGTGGATCATGCTCCTCTGAGATGAATCAAGATCCATGACCATGTCCAAAATTCCCCCATAGTGCTCTCTGAATAGTGGGATGTGTTCAGGTGTGATAAGGGACTGGACCTGCCTGATACCAGTCAATATGGTCTCAAAGAAATGATAGGATACGTTGCTCTTCCTTGGAGTAGTCATGAATGCTGATGAGGAATCTGAAGACAAATGCTGATGAAGATCACAGACTGAGAAGCTGAAGGTGAGTCTCTGGAAGACTGATGAAGGTGTTGAAGGAGATAGCTGATGCAAATGCTGAAGAAGATAACTGAAGCAGAGGTCTAAGCAGTAGAAGGGGTCAAAACCAAACCAAATATGAAATGATGGATACCCTGAAAAACAAATAAACAAATGTTAAATGATGCAATGATGATATATGCAAATGATATGCAAGGGTTTGTGATCAAGAGATGGATCTGATTATCTGCCTTGGTAAAGGTCCATGTATGTTCAAAGGTCCGGATGAAGGCTCAGAAATCCAGTAACTAGGGTGGGGGACTCAAATAAAGAGCCACATGTCCGGGGTAATCATAAGAACTGTCCAAAATAGGGTATTCTTAAACAATACAGTAACAGGGTATGATGTGGCCAAGGGTTCCTGCAAAACCTATAAACAACCCAACCCCCTCACATGTAGTGTTCTAGAACAAAGATCCTCAGACTTGGATCAGTTATGAGAAGTGTAAACACTTCTAACCCGGAGGTACAATGTTCACAATAACCATAAAAGATCCTCCTCTAATTCACCCCATATTTTGAAGGTCAAAATAAAGGTCATCCAGACTTAGCAGGCTTCCCAGATAGCCCTAGCATTACAGGAAATCTGTAGCAAGAAGTTGGATCCTAAGTTTATTGGACCGTATCAGATTATGCAGAGAGTGGCAAAGTTGCTTACAGAATGGCATTACCACCGGAACTTTTGAACCTGCACGAAGTATTTCATGTGTCGCAGCTCAGGAAGTATGTATCTGATCCGTCACATGTTATCCAGAGGGATGAGGTGCAAGTTCGTGATAACCTTACAGTGGAAGCCTTACCTTTAAGAGTTAAAGATCGTAAGATGAAGCAACTGCGAGATACCTCTTGTGAGAGTGGCTTGGGGAGGAGCTGCTGATGGGAGTGTTACCTGGGAACTGGAGAGCAAAATGCGGGAAGCATATCCAGTGTTATTTCATTCAGGAACAATTTCGAGGATGAAAATAAAATAAGTGGGGGAGAGTTGTAACGCCTCAATTTTTATAAATTATTTTATAAAATAATATGGAGAATTTTGGAGTATAATTGGGATAATAATTAAAGAATTATTTTTGTTTTTAAATAATAATATGATAATGAGGTGGAATATTATTATAATATTGTTATTTAAATAATAAAATAATAAGTTGGAGGTCTAAGGGGAAAAGGTGTAAATTTGTTTATGTTATGAGAAGGGAGAACACGATAGATTTCTCATTATCGTGCATTTTGAAGAAGAACAGAGAGCTTTGGAGAAAAGGGAAAAGAAGGGGAAAATCAAGGATCGTAGAGTCCAAGGTCGATAATTCAGAAAGCTTCTATCAATTTCTAGGTAAGGGGGAGAAAGGGTTTTATATTGGTGATCTAACATAGAAGGGTAATTGGGAGATCCTTATTCCCTTAGGGTTTTATGAATGATGATTGGAATTGATGAAATTTTGATGTGTTTATGAATAATTGATGATTTCTTGTATATGTTTGTGGTTTGATGATGAATTGTTGTGTATGTGTTGTATCATGAGGTTTGGGATATGTTAGTTAGGGAGAATAGAGCAATTTGAGAAGATGAAGAATCTTATAAATCTTCCCTATGTTGATTAGTAAGAAGTTAGACTAATGATAGATTGATGTTATAGGTATAAATTGGTAATAGACATGTTAATTGGACTAATTTGGATGCAAAAGTGAAATAAAATGAATTGAGTTCGTGCTGGTGTGAAAGGGGGAAGAAAAGGGAATTTTATGTGAAAAACTGATTATTGGGTACAGGTCTCCTGACACGGGTTGTGTCCCAGGACACGGGCGGCCGTGTCAGGCCATGGGAAAAAGGATCTAACGGACTTTTGGGAGAGTAACCTTCAGAGGGTGTGACACGGGCTGTGTCACCCTTCTGTATTTTGGAAAAAATGGGTTTTTAGGGGGCGTGTCCCAGATCACCTGACACGGTCCGTGTCAAGGGACACGAGGGGGGGGGGTCAGGCCCCTGTAATTGGAAATTTTGCGATGTTTTGATCCTGAATCGTCCTGTCCTTTTAGTTGAGGTTTGTACTGTTAGTTTAAGGCATTGAGAATCATGTTTAGTAGTGACCATAGGACCTGACAATTAACAATTAGTAAACAAGATTATGTGACTGTTTTGAATTGTATGTAATTGTTAATGTGTTTGATATAATTGCATGATGGATTAATTGATAACTGATGGAGATCTTTAAGATCGTGATGGCATGATTGTATTCATGTGTGGTTGTGATATTGTATGTGTAATCGAGTTTGCATACGCATACATTTGGTGGAATAATCATGTCTCGGATGGAGCGTAAGTGATTATTCGGATTCATTGTGAATCGATGTATAGGGATGATCGTGTCTCAGTAGGAGCGTAAGCAATGCATCCGGTCCGAATCGATGGACATTTGATGAAGTCGGTACCGCATTTTGCATTGTGTATTGAGTCACATTGTATTGATATGAATGAATGATTGATGTTGCATGTTATGATTGGTGTGTGTGAATTACTCCTTCATATATGTTAATTGCAACGTTATAATATGAAATTATTTCTCACCCCTTTGTTTGTTTTGTGGCGTCTGTGCTTCTTCGGAAGTACAGATAACACAGGTACCTGGGAAGTGATTGGTGTTGCTTGTTCGAGTCCTAGAAGCTCTGATACGTAACGGGAATGGGGGATTTACCATTGTTTTATGTTATGTTTTCAAAACTTTGTTTAGTTACGTATCTGTCTCGGAAAACTAAAGGAACTCTTTTAAGTTGTTGAATTATTATGTCGTAGGTACTTGAACGTTAAAATGATTTATTTCCGTTGCTTATGATTAAATGGAACTTTGTTTGATTTTTGAAATGTAACTACTCACTTTGTGAATTAAACTCTGATTTTTTTGAAAACTTGATCACACTAAAATTCACCGTATTTCTGACTCCGATTTCGCATGCATTCTTAGCTTTTATTGTTATTATGTTATGTTATTACTTTGTTTTCCTTTGTTTTCAGGTTTTTTATGTAATCGGGGCTTAAATCGAGAAAAGGAGCGAAAAAGGAGTGGAAACGGACGAAAACCTAGAAATTCAGCGTTTTACACTTACGGCATCCACCGTGGCGGGCGCCATGGGGTCTGCCATGACGTGGCCACATCTCAAGACCACTCCACAACTGCCAAGACCCACGATCCCCACTCTTTCATTCCCCATTAGTCCCATGGCGGGCGCCATGACCTTGTGGCGGGCGCCACAAGGCAAAAAACAGTTCCCTCCACTTTTTAGTGGAGGGGGCATCCTGGTCTTTTCCTGCATTTTGTTTTCCTATAAATAGGACCTTAGATTTTCGTTTTTCTTCATCCAAACTTAGAATCTCTTAGGCATATATCAGTTTTAAAGCAGTTACCATTCCACATCGGGGTGTTTCTGCAATCGAGTGATCGAGTCTGTATCTGTCTGTGTGATCGAGTTTTGGAGCACTCTGGGAGGAAGTTAATTCTGCCGCCATTTTAATTCCAGTTCGTATTTTACTTTTCCGCATTTCTTTACTTTTATTTATTTATCGCACCGCTTTATTTCATTTATTTCCCGCACTCGCTTTACTTTATTTATTTCCTGCACTCGCTTTACTTTCGTTTATTTCCCGCACTCGCTTTAAATTACTTTATTTCCTACACTCGCACTACTTTTATTTACTTTCTGCACTCGCACTACTTTTATTTACTTTCCGCACTCGCACTAATTATTTTTATGAAAAATTATAAAAAGAACTTTTACTTTACCATGTCTAACTAAATCCATAAAGGTTAGAATGTAAGGATCGTAATTGAACCAGTAATCCGTACTATTGTTCGTGGAAACACTTAAGGGCTATTTTATCTTTCAATTTAAGTAATTGTTTTTAACTATTTCAAAAACAGCCAAAAGCACTTTGTCTAGTTCATTAGGATTTTTTAGATTAAAAAGAAAAGAGATTTTAAAACGATTTTCGGACGCGTTATGAAGTTTAGAGTCTGGTTCGTGAGAACCTCTTTTTGCTAAGAAATCCAGGTTAAAATACTTTTCAACTTAGTTAAGATACTATATTTCTTAAAAATAGGTTTACTACTCTAACGCAGTACGCACTTTTCTATCCTTGACAATAGGAGGGATTGATTAGGGAGTACAACTCGGTTCTGAATACGCGAAAGCGACATTTCCTTTTAAATTAGTTCTTTTCAAAGTGGAAAACATTGCCCATAAGTAGTTCTATTAACAAGTACCGGATTATCTATTGATTACGTGAATTACATTTGAGCCTGTCTTTGTTTATTGTTTAAAATTAATATTTTATTTACCATTGCGCACTTCTTAAAACCCTTATATTCAATTGCCTTAGATACACACCATAACAACAGGTACGATAGATTGACACTTGGTCTCTGTGGATTCGACAATATTTTATATTACTCTGACGTGTTCGTACACTTGCGAAAAACACGCATCAAGTTTTTGGCGCCGTTGCCGGGGACATATTTTTGTCAAATTTCATACCCTGAAGTTATACCGTTTAGACTAAGGTTGTTACCCACCGGTCAATGCGAAAGACTCGCAGTGCCAGAAGCTTAGTAGACCCTCTAGCTGAACCTGAACGTTACGCTCGCGCACGTTTGTTTTTCCATAGGAATAGGAGAGTTATGGCCGAAGATCAAAACCGAAGACCTCTTGTATAGTAAACCCCGTTATCCCAGCCAATAATTTTGAACTTAAACCATCCCTGCTGCAATTAGTGCAACAGAGACAATTCGCAGGCCTCGCTACTGATAACCCAAACCAACATTTAAAAAACTTTCTTCAGTTAGCAGACACCTTTAAAACCAATGGAGCTACTCCTGAGGCGATACGCTTAAGATTATTTCCCTTTTCCCTCAGAGATAAAGCTCTATCATGGTTAGATTCCCTTCCACCCAATTCAATAACAACTTGGGAAGACCTTAGAAACGTTTTCCTTGCTAGATATTTTCCTCCAAGTAAGACCGCGCTTCTTCGAAACCTAATAACCAGATTTACCCAACACTAAGGAGAGTCGTTGTTCGAAGCCTGGGAGAGATATAAAGAGCTATTAAGAGCATGCCCACATCATGGCTTAGAGAATTGGCTAATCATTCAAACCTTCTATAATGGACTTCATTATAACACTAAGATGACCATCGACGTTGCCGTTGGTGGCGCACTGATGAATAAACCTTACCCTAAAGCTAGTGCCCTTATCGAGGATATGGCCCAAAACCATCAATCATGGGGAGTAGAACGAGCGACAGTGGAAAAGAAGGAAGCCCAAGGAGGAATACATGAGCTAAGCTCTATGGACATGATGCAAGCTAAAATGGACGCGTTGGCCCTTAGAGTCGAACATATATGTACAACTCCGAATACTGTAGCTGCAGTTTCGCCGAATTGTGAGATATGTGGGACGCAAGGACACCAATCCGCCGATTGCAATCTGTTAGATGAGACCAACTCTGAGCAAGTGAACTACACCCAAGGGAACCCATTTTCAAACACATATAACCCTGGATGGAGGAATCACCCAAACTTCTCCTACAAAAATAATAACCCTATCCAAAATACCGCACCTCCGAGACAACAAGGTTACCAAGCCCCAAGAACAAATCAACCTATGCAACCTGTACCACCAAGTCCGAGCCTTGAGAAAATTGTGGAAAATTTTATCGCCGCTCAGACACAACAAAACAAAGAGTTCATGAACCAAAACATCCATGTTAACGAACTAATTACCTAGTTAGGAACCAAGGTTGATCAAATTATTACTCATAATAAGATGCTTGAAACCCAGATCTCTCAGGTAGCTTTAAACCAAGCCCCACATACTACACCTGGAGGATAGTTCCCTAGACAACCTCAACAAAACCCGAAAGGGCAAGCAAATGCCATTACTCTACGAAGTGGAACCGCTTATAAGGAACCTTCAAACCCTAGATTAAGTGATCCCAAAAATTCTGAGAGAAATGAGGAGAAGGAACCAGAGGAATCTGAAAACCCGGAAAGTCAAGAAAAAGGAGAAGAACCTAAAAATAAAACCTATGTACCACCACCGCCATACAAACCACCAATACCATACCCTCAAAGATTAAAGAAAACCCAAATCGATAATCAGTATCAAAAATTCGTTAAGGTTATAGAAAAACTTCACGTAGAAATCCCCTTTATAGAAGCCATCACCCAAATACCTTCTTACGCTAAGTTTCTCAAAGACATACTTACAAATAAACGTAGACTTGAAGTTCCGAAACCCGTGGAATGTAATTAGATTTCCAAAAATAGGTTAGCAAAGAAAGATAAAGATCCCGGAAATTTTTCCATTCCTTGTATTTTGGGGAATCATGTCATCGAAAAAGATTTTCTAGACTTAGGAGCTAGTGTGAGCTTAATGCCTTTAGCAGTCTGTGAGAGATTAAACTTAGGAGAATTACAACCTACCAAGATGTCACTTCAATTAGCCGATAGATCCGTTAAATATCCTATAGGCATACTTGAAGACGACCCTGTTAGGATAGGTCAGTTGTTTATACCTACTGATTTTGTTGTCATGGACATTAAAGAAGATGACGACATACCAATCCTCCTAGGTAGACCGTTCTTATCGACTGCTGGAGCCGTAATAGATGTTAAAAAAGGGAAACTAACCTTTGAGGTAGGTGACGAGAAGATAGAATTTATACTTTCAAAATTCCTTATGGCACCTGTAATAGGAGAGGCTTGTTATGCCTTAGATATCATTGATGAATGCATTAGGGAATTAGAACAAGAAGAAGAAACTGAATCTATAAAATTGCCATCAACCCTTAATTTGGAAGATGACAATTATAAAGAACCCTACATTGATGATAACCTTCACGAATGTTTATCCCTTACCCCAGATCCTATGCCTTGCCCTATAAAACCAACCGTAAAACTTAAGGAACTGCCTAAGAACCTGAGATATGAATTTCTCGATGAAGAAATGAACCGTCCAGTTATAGTCAGTGATACCTTAAACCAAGAAGAAACAAACCAATTATTAGATGTTTTACGAAGGTACCACTCAGCCTTAGGATATAAGATCTCAGATCTAAAAGGAATAAGCCCATCCGTATGCATGCATCGGATTTTGCTTGAAGAAGATTCGAAACCCTCCAGAGAACACCAACGAAGAATAAATCCTATGATGAGTAATGTAGTTAAGACTAAAGTTCTTAAGTTACTAGAGGCAGGTATAATATATCAGATCTCGGCCAGTAAATGGGTGAGTCTTGTGCATGTAGTACCTAAAAAGGGAGGCATCACAGTCGTGCAAAACGAGAAGGGCGAACCTGTAGCAAAAAGAACCGATGGAGGTTGGCATATGTGCATAGACTATAGAAAATTAAATAAAGCAACTAGGAAGGACCATTTCCCATTACCATTCATAGAACAAATGTTGGAGCGCCTAGCCAGACACTCTTACTTTTGTTACCTAGATGGATATTCAGGATTCTTCCAAATACCTATTCACCCCGAAGATCAAGAAAAAACTACCTTTACATGCCCAGTTGGAACTTTTGCCTATAGAAGAATGCCTTTTGGACTCTGTAATGCCCCTGCCACTTTCCAACGCTGCATGATGTCTATCTTTGCAGACTATTTAGATGGAATCATGGAAGTATTTATGGACGATTTCTCAGTTTGTGGATCCGATTTCAAAAATTGTCTTATCAACCTTGAGAAAATCCTGGAAAGATGTGTGGAGGTAAACCTTGTGCTAAATTGGGAAAAATGTCATTTCATGGTCACCGAAGGGATTATTTTAGGACATATAGTTTCCGAAAAAGGTATAGAGGTAGATAAAGCTAAAATAGAAGTCATAGAGAATCTAAAACCGCCGAAGACTATCAGGGAGATAAGAAGTTTTCTTGGACATGCCGGATTTTACAAACGTTTCATCAAGGACTTCTCCAAAATAACAAAGCCCTTAAACGGTCTATTAATGAAAGATGCTGAATTCATCTTCGATGAAAAATGTACTGAAGCATTTAATCTTCTAAAGCAAGCTCTGATTTCAGCACCTATAATGAAACCCCCTGATTGGTCAGAATCGTTTGAGATAATGTGTGACGCTAGTGACTATGTTGTTGGAGCCGTTCTAGGTCAAAGAAAAGATAAAAAGTTGCACGTAATTTATTATGCCAGTAGAACCCTAGACGCTGCACAGCTCAACTATGCAACAACCGAAAAAGAGCTCCTAGCTGTAGTTTTCGCCATATACAAATTTAGATCTTATCTAGTAGGAGCCCAAATTATAGTTTACACCGACCATACTGCCATTCGTTACTTACTAAGTAAAAAGGATGTCAAACATAGGTTACTTCGATGGATTCTATTACTGCAAGAGTTTGATTTAGATATCCGTGATAAGAAAGGCACAGATAATGTAGTGGTTGATCATCTTTCTAGGCTAGAATACCTGAAACCTGACTCAGTACCCATAAATGATGATTTTGCCTATGATAGACTGATAGCCCAACTAGAAACTATTGAAGATGATAACCCAGACCCACACGAGCATTCTCATAAATCCTTAGCCATAAGTAATGCACCTTGGTATGCAGACTTTGTTAATTACCTAGCCGCTGACATCATACCCCCTGATCTAAACTACCACCGGAAGAAGAAGTTCTATAGTGATGTGAGAAACTTCTATTGGGACGAACCATTTCTTTTCAAGAGAGGTAAAGATGGCATTTTCCACCGTTGTGTTCCAGAAGAAGAGGTACATAATATAATTGAGCATTGTCACTCTGCACCCTATGGTGGACATGCGAGCACATCTAAGACCTACGCCAAGATTCTTCAAGCTGGCCTATTTTGGCCTACTATGTGGCGTGATGTCCATGCTTTCATTGTCAAGTGTGACAGATGCCAACGCACAGGAAATTTTTCAAGACGTAATGAAATGCCTCTGAGAAATATCCAAGAAGTAGAACTCTTCGACGTATGGGGTATAGACTTTATGGGACCGTTCCCACCATCTTTCGGAAATCAGTACATCTTAGTAGCTGTTGACTGCGTGTCTAAATGGATTGAAGCTATCGCCGCACCCACGAACGACACCAGAGTAGTCATCAAATTATTCAAAAACTATATATTTCCCAGGTTTGGAACACCCCGTTTAGTCATAAGTGATGGAGGATCACACTTCATATCGAGAATATTTGATAAACTTTTAAGCAAGTATGGAGTTAAGCATAGAGTAGCAACACCATACCACCCACATACCAATGGACAAGTGGAAGTATCTAATAGGGAGATAAAACAAATTCTTGAGAAGACTGTCTCTATATCCAGAAAAGATTGGTCACGGAAACTTCAAGAGGCATTATGGGCCTATAGAACCGCTTTCAAAACCCCTATAGGAACAACCCCTTACCAACTGGTCTATGGAAAATCATGTCACTTACCTTTTGAGTTAGAGCATAAGGCCTATTGGGCCATCAAAACTTTGAATTTGGATTACTTGACTGCTGGTGAGAAACGTATCCTTGATATCCATAAATTAGAAGAGCTCAGACAATCTGCCTACGAAAATGCCATCATATACAAAGAAAGAACAAAAGCTTGGCATGACAAAAGAATCATAAGAAGAGACTTCAAAATAGGCGATCCTGTTCTCCTGTTCGATTCTAGGTTACGACTTTTTCCAGGGAATCTTCGTTCGAGATGGACTGGCCCTTTCGAAGTATCTAAGATTCTAAGATCTGGTGCTATCGAAATTAAGAACCAAACATGTAAGTCGTTCATCGTCAATGGACAGAGGTTGAAGCCCTACGAAGGAGGTGACATCCCAACAAAATACACTTGCCATACTCTGAGTGATCCACCATATCCTTCAAATGATGTATAAAATCTGGTCGTCGAGCTAATGACGTTAAACAAGCGCTGCATGGGAGGCAACCCATGGTTTTCTTATTTACGTACTTTTTATTTTATTTTTACTTTATTTTAATTTGTTTATTTTATTATTATGTCAGAACTAACGATTTAATGTTTTATGTGGTTTCAGGACTTGTTTGCTAACCTTGTGCAGAATGCAGAACCCCGATGACATGCACGTGGCCTTTAGAGACGACGCACAGAGAGAGCGTTACTATGTCCACATGAGACACCCTATGGAACCTACCAGGTACCCTGACCATGACTGCATGGATTCCTTAGGGATAGAGCCAAGCGTCAGATTCTTATGCCATCAACTCCAGTGGGACCAGTTTGACGACACGAACAACACTTACAGGAACTTAACTCTAGAGTTCCTCAGCTCGTTTCATTATGACCCTTGGGCTGGACCCGATGGATATGTTGTTTTCAGGTTGTTCGGGATTGACTACTCCTTCTCTCACAAAGAGTTTGGTGATTTACTAGGTTTTCAGACTACTCCTGATGCTATTCCAGAGACACCGATGGGGTATTTTATGAGTAGAGAAGTGGAAAAGTTTTGGTCTAACATCTCAGGTGGAGGGAGCCAAGATCCTTCCACTCAGTTTTCTCAGGTAATCCACAACCCTGCGTTAAGGTACTTCCAGATGATTCTGGCACATTCTTTCCTCGGTTTGCCAGATACAGAGACTCTGCTAAGTGAAGAGGAGATTTTCCTACTGTTTTGTGCGACTGAGTCACGGCCAATTGCTTGTGGCAACTTTCTGTTGAAGGGCCTTGCTAGTGTTGCCAGATCATCTGTGGGCATTATACATGTCGGTGGGATTGTTACACAGATTGCTACTGCATTGGGTTTGTCTCGCAAATTATTGCACCTCCAGACCTTCTGTTGCTACACCACCCTGGATGTTGACTTTTGTCTTGACAGAGGACTGATGAGGAGGGCTTCTTTTGAGCCCAACACTTTTAGATTACTGATCGACGGTGAAGTGATACATTACTTTACATTACCAGACCCGCTGATGACCAGTGTCCATGATCCTGCTAATTGGAGTTATGCTCTAGAGGGTTATGGAGAGACTGTCGAAGAGCCGAAATCACCTCCCGCCACTGAGTACACTCCTACACCTCTTACTCCCCGAATCACTGTTATGTCTAACAATATGTCTCTGCAGCTGCCTGATCTACAAACTCAGATTTATGAGCTCCGTAAGGAGACTACCCTGCTCAAGCAGGAAGTAGCGGACTTGTAATTACAAATTCAGGTATCTGATCTCACTCATGCCTCAGAGGTCGGTGCTCTATATCAGGAGATTGAAGAGCTTTAGAGGGAGATAGCTGAGATTCGTGGATCAAACCAGGAAGAGAAGCCTACCACATGATTCGTTCTACACTGATGTTATTACCCTAGTATTTAATTTCTTTTTTCATGCTTTATTTTATTTCTCGCATCTCCAGACATATTTTATATTATTGCATCTATTACATTTCCCTTTTCATGTACTTTGATTTTATCTTATATATTATTTCATGCACTAATCTCATTTTTTCTCTTTTCTTTTGTTTTATTTCATTTTATTTTCGTCGAATAAAGAAAAAATATATAAAGACAAAAATATTTTCATTTTTGTCTTCATAAAAAAAAATATGCAAGCTTCATGCCTTAGAAGAAAGATGAAAACGCTATCCGGACCCCCGGAAGACAAAAGGTATGCGAAGCCCACATGGGGTAGCTATCCCATCTGTTGCTTTACCTTGCAGTAGACGTACCGATGTACGTAGTGAAAGGAACTGGACCTATGATCTGAACGCTCCACCTGTTTTGGGTCCACTTCCTCATAATATTCCTGATGGGGAGGCACATGACACTGATGAAGAATATGAACGGAGAAAACATTCTCCCGTACCTCACGTGTCCCCCCATTGTCCCTCACAGTCACATACCGCACCATCTTCCTCTAACCCTATTGCAGGTGCTGCTCCTGGATTCTATGTCACTGAGGAGATGTGGTGTGATATGACAGCTAGAGAGGAGAAGCGAGATGGCCTTCTCTATACTATTTCACAACAACTGACGGACAACATGAGCTTCATGCAACAATCGCGATTGGTTTCGGATCGTGTTTACAGCAACGTTTGTCGTACCTTGCACGATATCACATTAGAGAAGGACCGTCAGAGAGAAGTCAACCGCCGGCACTACCAGCTTGTGGAGGCCACTCAGGGTTCCATCCTAGGTAACCTTCGGGAGGTTCGAGGTGCCCATGCTGCCTTATCAGCACGACTCGACCGGAGGGACCAGCAGCGCAGTAGATCCCGTTGTTCCAGACCATCACAGCAGGACGGCGAGGGCACCAGTGCTCCTCCGCAGTAGTTTTTCAGGTTACCCTCCTTATCTTATTTCGAAACATTGGGGACAATGTTCGATTTAAGTGTGGGAGGGGATTTTATTGCTTTCTGTCATTTCCCTTTCAGTTTTTTCTCTTTTCAGTAAGTTATTTAGTTTAATTTTCTTAGATAATGCATGAGTCTAACGAGTCACTAGTATAGTGTATTTTTAGTATATCCTCATTTTTCCCCATTTCCTTAGCCTTACCAGAAAAATTTTAAAAAGAAAACAATGTTGTTTCACATGTTTTTTGGGCTTTGAGACAGGTTTAGATTAGGATGTGGTGACTTAGGTCAACTTTTTGAAACATCAGTACCATTTTAGCACCATAGACCTCTTGAATATAGGAATCACTCCTAAATCCCACACCATGGCCTTTATTATCATTCAAAAAAAAATTCCCAAGTAGTTTATTCTAGCAGTCAGCTCCGGCCTAAGCATGCTCTACGTAGGGGACCGATGAACATAAGTGAATGATCCAGTGCTAATAAAAAAGAAAAAAAGGCAAACTCTGGGATAGGTGACCCTCACAAAGTCATTTAAACCGGAAAAAAAAGAGAAGAAAAAAATTTTGCCACAAAAAGAAAAAATTGCAGTCACCTATTGTTAGTTGGTTCAGAGGTATTTGGCACTGAACTTGGTAGGGCGGATTACGATCCGATCCCCCGCAGCTACATTTAGGTCGAATAAAATAGGTTTACACATGCTTATGTGCCAGAAACCTTATGTTATGGATCAGAATCACTAACCGGTCACTCTACTATGAAGCATGTACGGATAACGGGCTTAATGTGACTGCGCCTGAATGAAAAGGACCCAAAAAGATGAGAAGATAGACCTAGGTATTGTGGGATGACATAGAGTGGTTAATATAGGATTGAAAGTTTGTGTCTGTGTTATTATGGTACCCTTGGTTCACTTAGTTAGTACCTGTCACTGCATCCTGACTTGAACTTAGAAACCCTTTAGCCCAAATCACGTGTCGACACCATTTTTTTCTTGAGCTTTAATGTTTGCTTGAGGACAAGCAAAGGTCTAAGTGTGGGAGAATTTGATCACACTAAAATTCACCGTATTTCTGACACCGATTTCGCATGCATTCTTAGATTTTATTGTTATTATGTTATGTTATTACTTTGTTTTCCTTTGTTTTCAGGTTTTTTATGTAATCGGGGCTTAAATCGAGAAAAGGAGCGAAAAAGGAGTGGAAACGGACGAAAACCTAGAAATTCAGCGTTTTACACTTACGGCATCCACCGTGGCGGGCGCCATGGGGTCTTCCATTACGTGGCCACGTCTCAAGACCACTCCACAACTGCCAAGACCCACGATCCCCACTCTTTCATTCCCCATTAGTCCCATGGTGGGCGCCATGACCTTGTGGCGGGCGCCACAAGGCAAAAAACAGTTCCCTCCACTTTTTAGTGGAGGGGGCATCCTGGTCTTTTCCTGCATTTTGTTTTCCTATAAATAGGACCTTAGATTTTCGTTTTTCTTCATCCAAACTTAGAATCTCTTAGGAATATATCAGTTCTAAAGCAGTTACCATTCCATATCGGGGTGTTTCTACAATCGAGTGATCGAGTCTGTATCTGTCTGTGTGATCGAGTTTTGGAGCACTCTGGGAGGAAGTTAATCATGCCGCCATTTTAATTTCAGTTCGTATTTTACTTGTCCGCATTGCTTTACTTTTATTTATTTCTCGCACCGCTTTATTTCATTTATTTCCCGCACTCGCTTTACTTTATTTATTTCCTGCACTCGCTTTACTTTCGTTTATTTCCCGCACTCGCTTTAAATTACTTTATTTCCTGCACTCGCACTACTTTTATTTATTTTCTGCACTCGCACTACTTTTATTTACTTTCCGCACTCGCACTAATTACTTTTATGAAAAATTGTAAAAAGAACTTTTACTTTACCATGTCTAACTAAATCCATAAAGGTTAGAATGTAAGGATCGTAATTGAACCAGTAATCCGTACTATTGTTCGTGGAAACACTTAAGGGCTATTTTATCTTTCAATTTAAGTAATTGTTTTTAACTATTTCAAAAACAGCCAAAAGCGCTTTGTCTAGTTCATTAGGAGTTTTTAGATTAAAAAGAAAAGAGATTTTAAAACGATTTTCGGACACGTTATGAAGTTTAGAGTCTGGTTCGTGAGAACCTCTTTTTGCTAAGAAATCCAGGTTAAAATACTTTTCAACTTAGTTAAGATACTATATTTCTTAAAAATAGGTTTACTACTCTAACGCAGTACACACTTTTCTATCCGTGACAATAGGAGGGGTTGATTAGGGAGTACAGCTCGGTTCTGAATACGCGAAAGCGAGAGTTCCTGTTAAATTAGTTCTTTTCAAAGTGGAAAACATTACCCATAAGTAGTTCTATTAACAAGTACCAGATTATCTATTGATTACGTGAATTACATTCGAGCCTGTCTTTGTTTATTGTTTAAAATTAATATTTTATTTACCATTGCGCACTTCTTAAAACCCTTATATTCAGTTGCCTTAGATACACACCATAACAACAGGTACGATAGATTGACACTTGGTCTCTGTGGATTCGACAATCTTTTATATTACTCTGACGTGTTCGTACACTTGCGAAAAACACGCATCAAAACTTGTGTTAATTTTGAAAAATGGGAAAAGTGGGTGTTACACCAACCACCCTTGCTGGAAAGGGAATAGAAAGCTGGATGAAACAAGGAAAAATTCAGGGCAGCGGAGTGTCAACCTCTAGAGTAAAGAAACCTTTCATGAAAAGAAGAGAAGGAGAAGTTGGGGATGTTTATGCTCAGAAGAAGAGAGGGAATCAAAACGCTTATGCAACTTCTGTTACCATTACTACTCCTGCCAACCAACAACAGGTTCATCAACCTCAACAGCAGCGCCAACAGGGTTATCAGCAGCAAAGGGCTCCTCGTCCTTACTATCCTCCCAGAGCAAAGGATAGGAATTTTGAGGCACCTCCAATGTCGTATTCCCAGCTACTGTAGAATCTCCTTCAACTCCAGATGGTCCAGTTAAGAACTATGCAACCTCCGAAGTCGGGTCAACTCCCAGCAAGCTATGATGTTAATGCCCGTTGTGAGTTTCACTCCGGGGCTCCTGGTCATAGCACCGAGAACTGCCAAGCTCTAAAACATGTCATCCAAGACCTGATAGACACCAAAGCGATTAATTTCGCTCCAACTCCTAATGTGATATAGAATCCCATACCTAATCATGGAAGGACTATTGGGGTTGTCGATAGTGGTGAATGTCTGAAATTGGTATCTGATGTCGGGAACCTGAAAACTTCATTGTTGGTTTTAAAGGATTGCTTGGCTGAGAAGAGTATCTTTCTGGGCTGTGAAAAGAATTGCTCAGACTGTGCTGATTCCATTGACGGTTGTGCCCGGTTGAGGTCGGGTATACAGAAGATGATGGACGAAGGAAGCATACAATTTGATAAGGTTGCCAGGGAAAACGAGGTGTCAACTGTGACAATTTTCTACAATCCGGCACAAACCCCCGCACCGGCACAGGTGGCTCTAATAACCATTACAACTGCGGGACCCGTCCCTTACCAGAGTGATAAAGTGATCCCTTGGAACTACGGGGGAGAGATTTATTACAATGGCCAGAAACAAAATCCTACTGCATCCAGCTCAGCTCCGTACCAAATCGAGAAGGGTCGGAGGGTTCACCAGAAGTGGCAGATTGTTCGCTCCTGAAACATTAAGGAGCAATGTGGTACCGCCGAGAGACAACACCGAATATCAAGCTAAATCCAGGGATTATTAAGAAAAATGATTACAAGATTGTGGATCACTTACAGCAGACTCCTTCTAAGATCTCGATCTTATCCTTATTGATGTGTTCGGATTCGTATAGAAAAGCCCTTTTGAAGATCTTGAACAACGCATATGTGCCGCAGGATATATTTGTAAACCAGCTAGAGACAGTGGTGTCGAGTGTAAATTTGAGCCATGGCTTGGATTTCACGGATATGGACTTAACATCTGAGGGACGCAGTCACAACCGCGCCTTACACATTTCCATGGAATGCAAGGGGGTCGTGCTCTCCTACATGCTGGTTGACACAGGATCGTCATTAAATGTGCTTCCCAAGAAAGCCCTCATGAAGCTGAATTATGATGGGGTCATGTTGAGGCCAAGTGACCTGGTTGTACGGGAATTTGACGGCTCGAGGAGGTCAGTGTTCGGAGAAGTGGAATTACCGATCAAGGTAGATCCACAAATTGTCAACGCCACCTTTTACGTGATGGACATCCATCCAACCTATAGATTCTTGTTGGCACGGTCGTGGATCCATTCAGAAGGAGTTGTATCCTCTACCCTCCATTAAAAGCTCAAATTTGTATGGGAAGGGCAGATTGTGACAATTTATGGAGAATAAGACATAATCATCAGCCACCTGGCCTCGTTCAAATACGTGGAAATGGATGGAGAAATTGTCGAGACTCCCTGCTAAGCGTTTGAGCCCGTCAAATATGAGAATGCATCATCGTCAGGCACTATATCAGAAGACCCAAAGAAAGGAGCTTCCATGACCTCCTATAAGCAAGCCTTAAAGGTGGTAGAATCAGGTGACAAGGAAGGCTGGGGCAAGATGATCGAAGTCCTAGAAAAGAAAGACATAGTGCTAGATGGTTTAACCCCAACAGTGTTTGTGCCCCGCATGAAGAAACAACCGATAGTGACTGCGAATTGGAGAAATGGATAAGGCCTTGTGTTCCAGGGACGCAGCTCAACAACTGGTCAGCCGAAACAGTCATCTCCGTCACTCAGCCTGAAGAGTAATGGTTTTATGTGTTTTCTCTCCTGTATATAAGCTCTATGCCTTTCCCGGGGCATAGCAGCTCATTGTAAGGGCTCATTATTCATATTGCAATATCATAATCATCAATAAAGTGGACGTTTTTGCATTCAATCATGTTGTTCCCTATTTTTCATTCTCCTTTTTGTTTTCAAAAATAAATGACAATGTTTCCCATGTCTCACACCGCTTCTAAAATCTAGAATGAATCAACATTCATGTAGATGCTCTTCATCGGGTCTCATCAGTAATGACCTTGCTATGGCTCAGTATGACTTCAACAATCTGATTTACCTAGTCGACGAGGAAGGATATCGAGATTGTGAACTGCCCGGAGATCTAGCCAGATTGCTTAGGCAATAGGAGAAGATGATTCAGCTGCATGAGGAGGCCATTGAGGTGGTAAACCTAGGTACCGAGGAAGCCCGAAAGGAGGTCAAGATCGGGGCCGCATTAGAAGACACTATCAAGAACCGATTGATCTCCATGCTCCGAGAGTACGTCGATGTCTTCGCTTGGTCTTGCCAGGACATGCCCGGGTTGGATACCAACATTGTAGTGCATAGGCTGCAACTTAGAGAAGACTGCATGCCGGTCAAGCAGAAGTTGATACCTGTCGCTCCCCCGAAAAGACACCGGGTCAGATAGGGTACAGACGCGGATGGTCGGTGAAAGAGAGAATGAGGGTGAACTGAAAAGAGTCACCAGCTAGGCATTTTTATCCCGAAGGAAAGGTAATGATGCATAAACCTTTAAAGAGATGGATAAGACGGTTGCGAACCAGAGAAACTGAGAAAGGGGGTTGGTTACAACCTGGGAAGGTATTAGCACCCAGATTGTCCGTCGTACTCGACGGGATCCACGCTTAAAAGTTTGTGTTAAAGGGGTAGTGTCTGTGCTATCTGTGTGCAAAAGCTGGAAAAGAAATATACAAGTGTCAATGCAAGAAAGTGAAGTGAGGTGCTCAGGAATGAGGCTTAAAGGATTATGCTGAAAGAGGGGGAAGACACAAAGACTTTTGTTCAATAACTGTTAAGTTATGCCTACGTATCCTCTCATGCAATGAGGAAGTCAGAACACCGTAGTTCGACCCAAAGAGACTGAAAGATAAATTGACTGATGAACTGCTTACTTGTCTATGCTCAAGTGTATGACTCGTCTGGCTCGAGTGCTAACTGTCTTGCATTAGACGGAAGAAGCAAGTTCTCGCTTGTGAATGAGTGTGATGAGAAAAGAATCCCGAAGGAGACGATTATTGTCTGTTTTTGTGTTTTCAATCTTTTATTGCTTTTTGTGTTTTTTATAAGTTAATGAGATTATGCCTAAACCAAGGGTTAGTAAACTCATTATATCCTCCCTTTGATTAGGGATAGTGAGAAAACCTTAAGTATGAGATAAACATCTCAACTTAATTACCATGATGATGTAGGATTAAGATCATTAACCTACTTATGATTATTTAGATGTTTTTTGAGTTTTTGTTTAGTGTTAAGTAATGAGTTTAAGCCATAATCAAAGATTTAGTGAACTCATTACACCATCCTAATAGAAGGATAATAGATGAGCACACTTAAGCTGAGGAAGATACCTCAACTTAATCCATGATTAGGGATTAATCTCATGACAAAACAAACCTTTATTAAAGTGGATTTTAATTAAGGGTGAGATTAAGAAATGAGTTTTATGGTTTGTAAGACAATTTGATGGGGACTTGTCCATTAACACTAGGGTTAGTCCTTCTTAACCAATAAAGGAAGAATTAGAACCCTAATGCAAGGCCCAAGTTACAAGTTAATGTCTTAGTGATTATTAAGATGGATTGATTAAGAGTTTTAAACAAATTAAGTTTTTAACACTTGGGATTAAAGTTATACACTCCATCCTAAGAGAAGGATGCAGGCATAACCCTAATCATAAAGTCTTAAAACCTTAAAGGTTTAGTCTCTAATGATGAGGTGAGAAGAGAGACACAAAGAAGACACAAAGGTAAAAGCTAAAGGGGGACTAATCACAACCCTAATTATTGTCATTCTTGGATGTTCCTATGGTTTGTAACGCTTGAAAGAGATCTTCAGAGAAGCCACCAATGGAAGAAGCAGATGAGAGGAGGAGAAGCAGAAGAAACAAGTTACTTACTTCACTGAAGAAGATAATTAACTTGGGTAAATAAAGTGAATGATGAACATGAATGAACAAGCTCATTTTAAGACAAAGAGAAATGCAGCAAGGATACATAAGAAAGAGATGAAGAGAAATGAGAATTGAAGGCAAATTCACTTCTCAAGTTACTTACCACCTGAAAAGGTTAGCATAAAGAAAGAAATGAAATGAAATGAAGCATATGCTAAGGTTAAAAACCAAAACCAGAAGCAAACACATGATACAAGTGATGCTATGAGATGATGCAAAGGCATACCAAGTGTTATGAATGTTCATATGAGAGATTGGATGCAAATGAAGCATGCTTTGAAGTATGAAAACACATGTATGCTTATGAAATGAAATGGATGCAAAGCATAGCAAATGTATGAAGAAATGACCAAGCAATGTTCAAGAAATGTCTTAAGATTTCTAAGATGGCATAAAAGTTCTTAGAATGTCATGGCAAGCTCACATGTTCATGCAATGCAATGTAAGATGCAAGTATGGATGCAAGATTAGGGTTACATGAAAGGATGAGATTCCAATGACCAAAACAGAAGAAAATCACATGATAAAAAATTGCAAATGAATTCAAAGGAACCCTAACCCCATATGATATCACACCCCAAAGGAGAAGGTCTAACTCTTAACCCTAAGAAAGTCGTTAATTTTCTAAGTTAACTAGGGTTTTTGGGTACCTTAAGAGGGAAAATGCAAATCATATGGAAAATGTAAGATAAATTCATGACAAAAATATCCTAGAAACTACATGTTATATGGAAAACAACACAAAAAGAATTGTTGTCAAACCCTTAATGGTTAGGCAGAAAAGAATTTTCAAAGTTAGGGTTCTAAAAAGGGAATTTTATGAACCCTAAATTCAAGAAAAATGTCAAAGTTGGATCAAAACCAAAAAGAAATTTGTATGAGTGGTTTGACAATGTTTCTAAATGTCCTAAGATGCAATGTGAATTTTTTTTTTATTTTTGGAAACCTAAATGGTATTTTAATTAATTAATTTCCATTAATTAATTAAAATTAAAATTAAAATATTTTAAAATGATTTTTTAATGTAAAAAATAAAAATAAAAATGTTTTTGGGTGGAGAAAAATATTTGGAATTAAAATGCAGAAGGAAATATTTTTGGGATTTTTCTAAGTATTTTAAATAAAATGCACAAAATAAATGAATAAAAATGAAAATAAAATGAATTAAAGGGAAAGTAAACGCATCTGAGGGCTGAGATTCAAACTCAGGGGGGAAGAGTTGACTGCGCGCGTGATTGTTTGGTCCAGATCATTCCTGGCTAATAAAACCGAATTAATTTAATTAATTCTGTTTAGGGTTTAATGACTCAATCTCAGCCATCCACGCACACGGGTAAAACACATCTTATGGCCATTATTCAAACTGGAGACCAAACCCTAATTAGAACCCTAATTACTTTCAGGTGACCGGAGCTAGCTCCGGTCATCTTCTCCAGCCAGCCAAACATGCTATCTCACTCATAACGTAACCCCAAGCTCTCAAACTCTCCAGAAATGATCCTCACATTACTCCAAACAAGAATCAACCAACAAAATTCATTTATTTATCATCAAGAACATGAATCGAAGCAAAACAGAAAACACATCAAAAATTTCAGAAGCTCAGTACATGCACGAAACTCAACCATTTTCAAAACAAACTACATCATGGTGATCAGGAGAGCTCATAGATTCATTTAGAAACAAGAAATGTAAGTTCTGGAAAAAAGTTTGAGGGTGGCTACCTGAACTGAAGCTTTCACTTCTGGAGCTTTTGGACCTCTTCTTTTGTGCAAATCCTCTTTACTTGACCCCCTGATGATGTTGCAGTGCTTGGATGAAGTTTAGAATGGCTAGATTGAGTGGTTGCACTTCAACTGGTCTGAAATCGTGTTTGTGTTTGGCTGGCTTTCAGGCTTGTTTGATGGTTGGGAAGTGTTCTAATGATGATGGTGAGTTGAATGGTGAAGTTTGTTTGTGGTTTGAGAGGCTGAGCAGAGAGAATCGAAAGCTTTTGCTTGAAGGTGATTTTTGTGAAACTTGGTGTGTGGGATGATCTGAGCTTGTGTGTGTTATGGATTGGCTTGCTTTGAGTCCACATAACATTGTTTGATAGGTCAGAAAGTGGGTGGTGGACTGTGGTGATTGGTATGGGCAAGTTGCCAAAATGTCAACATAACTTGTACTTGAGGTATGGGTTATGGAAGGGGTTGTTCAAGGGCATGTCTGGCCTCAGCATTGATCAAGGAGAGCCATGGGGTTGAGATTATGTAGCTGGATGGCCTAGAAGCAAAGATCTCATAGGTTTTGCAAGTGTTATGTGATTTTCCCCCTTTGGTGTATCTTGTGATGCAAGGCATGAAATGTTGTGATTCCTTGGGAAATTATCAGCAAAATGAGTCATGTGATGTTGTTATGATGTTTAGAAGTCAATTAGAGGTCACTTAGAAGCTTGGCAAGGGAATTTGCAAAAATCCCTCTTTGGCATGAATGTGAGAATCATGTGATTTTTGCCAACTTTGCAAGGCCATCACTTGAGTTCCATAATGAATTAGAACTTGTTCTTGTACTTTTTGAAAAGGGAATGATCCAATCTACAACTTTCATGGCAAACAATTTTTCATTTGAAGCATTTTTGGTTGAGAAAGAGGAGGTTGAAAAACTTTCCCAAAATGGAAAGTTTCCATTACAAGTCATTTCCATTTTTGGCAACTTTTTGTTTAGCTCAATTTTCTTCAATTTTGAGAACTTCCAAGCACTTAAATGATCAAATAAAGATCATATAACTTCAATTTGATGAAAAATCCAATTTGGTTCCATTGTTGGGGGCCTCAGATGCCCTGATTTTGCTCTGACTTACTCAAGAAGTTACCCAGTGAACAGATGACTTCCACAATGAATTTCTTCATCAAACTTGGTACACATGATCCTTATAACATATTGAGACTATTAGGAACAAGAATGACCAAAAAATTTGGAGTTATGGCCTCTGAAACCAAAACCCTAATTTCAGGTCATCTGTGTAGTGAAACCCTAGCTCTGCTTCCATGCTTTTCAAGTTCTTGTGATTTCTTGACTTCCTTGATCTTTGAGGGGTATAATATGATGATAGAATACTCATGGACCCTCTTGGAATGATTGGAAACCTTTGGAGTGGCTCAGATGGATCCTTGGATTGCTCAGATCACAAACCCTAGATGCAGATGAACTTGAACTAATGCAGATGCAATATGAGGTGATATGCTTAAACTTATGCAAAGATGAAAGATCACAAGCCATGGTTAAATGAGTAAGGGAAAATTTGGGGTGTTTACAGCTGCCCCTATTCAAACATGAGTTAGCTGTGCGGGATGTAAGTGACGGGCTTAACAGACAAACAAGATAACTTGTGGTTGAATACCAAAGACAGTCCAAAATTTGCACTCACTGGGGAGATGAAGAAAAGGGATATAAATTGTAACAGAGAGTCTAGTATGATCATCAAATGAAAACGATGGAGGACGACCATCGAGCAGAGGACGACTTCTGGGGATAAAGCAATGACGGGGACGGCCGACATGTTGGGGAAAGGTAAAGATACCATGATGGGGACGGCCATCAGGTAATGAAACAAGATTCTCTGGGGATTAATGATAAAGGTAATGATGGGGACGACCATCAGGTTTGCGAAGTAAGGTAAACAATGATGGGGACGACCATCGGTTCAAAGAATAAACGAAAGAATGATGAGGGACGGTCATAAAAGGTGAAGGACGATCACCTAGCAGGGGACGGCTGCTCTTTATCACGACATAGGACGAATGTCGGATAGAAAAGGTCGATGATGGGGACGGCCATCGGATAAACATGATGAAGGACGATCATCAAGAGGTGAAGGACGATCACCTAGCAGGGTACGGCTGCTCTCGGGGTTGTTTCATGACATAGGTCGAATGTCAGATAACAAGATCAACGATGGCGACGGCCATCGGGCAAAATGATGAAGGACGATCATCAAAAGGTGAAGGACGATCACCTAGCAGGGGACGGCTGCTAAAAATCACGACATAGGACGAATGTCGGATAGAAAGGGGTTCCAATAATGGAGGCTCCGTTGGGGAAAGGGATGAGGGACGGTCATCCAAAGGTGAAGGACGATCACCTGGCAGGGTACGGCTGCCGAAAGTATCACGACATAGGACGAATGCCGGATAGAAGAAAAGTTGCTTTGCTGGGGAATGGTAAACACGGACGAGTGCTTACGCTTACAAAATAAAAGGTATAAGTGTTTTGACGCTGTGTATAGATTAAAGATGCGGACGAGCATCCTTAGGACAATGATACAGACGAGTATCGGTAGAAACAAATGCTGACGCATGTTCAGAGATAATGGTACGGACGAGTACCAACTGGTTAACAAAGAACACGGACGAGTGTCGAATCTGTGGGGAGATGAATATATATATATATATATATATATATATATATATATATATATATATATATAAGATATGGACAAGTATCTGTATAAGTATGAACAAGTACTGTGAAGTATGAGCAAGACACGGACGAGTGTTCAACTTGCTGGGGAAAGGTGACACAGACGGGTGTCAAAAGAGAAAGTGTATAAGTATCAAACAAACATTTGTATATATGAGAGTGCAAAAGGTGTTCTGGCGACCTGCGGGGATAGGATGACACGGACGGGTGTCAAAAGGAGTGTCTTATGAACAAGTGTTTGGTTTGCAAAAAGTGATTGGGCAACCATGCTGGGGAGAGGTGACACGAACGAGTGTCAAAAGGGTATGTATAGGTTTCTGAATGCAAAGAGGGTGTTTTGGCTTATCTGCGGGAGAATGATATGACACGGACGAGTGTCGAAAGAGTATACATAAACAGGCATTTGTGTTGGAGAGTGCAAAGGGGACGCTTTGGCTTTTATTTGTGAGGGATGTGAGCTTTTATATACATTGCTGATGTGGTACTTGTTGGTATTTACAGGTAACTGATTTGAACTTGACTTGTGATCATGCAAATGTTTGATTTTTTTCCGTAATGCTCCGTATTAGATGGAATGCTACGCTTTGTGGGGAAAGATGATGCGAATGCCATGATTATGCAAAAGAAACCGATCCGGGATTCGGATCCCGTTGCTTTGAAGATCTCCGGCTGATCTGCTTGAAGGAATATCCCAGCTGGGGGAAGATCATTGGTAGATCTGTTAGAATATACAGCTCTGCTTGGGGAAATAGATCAGTGATAGACCTATCCAGTAAGGAGAAAACCCAGTTGGGAAGAGAAAGCTTCTGTCACTTTGTTGTGTAAGAGCTTCAGGCATTGCTCTTCTGGGAAGAGGCTGGAACTCTGCGGGGAGATGATTCTTTTGTTTTTGAGAGACTTGGAACTCTGTTTGTGGAAGAAAAAGATCACTGAACGATCTTTCTAGAGAACTCTGTGGGGATCCCGGATGGGGAAGCTTCTGTTGAATAGACTTATGCTAGAAATGAGGAGGCTTTGACAACTCCGCTGGGGAGAAAGCATTTCAGATACTGCTTGGGGAGAAGGTATGTTGGGGAAGTGTGTTTGGCATGTCCCATGTTGCGTGTTGAATACCTTCAACCTGTTAAGACAAATGAAACGTACAATCATCCCGAGGTATCCCTTACCGGATTCCATCATAGGAGTCAGATGTTCCTGGAAGTAAGATTATTTCCTGCAAGCATTTATTTAAAGATGGCTCATTCGTTTTATGCAAGTATTATATCGTGAACATTGGACATTTTGCAAACGAAACAAAAATGTATGAAACGAGGTGTGACTGAAAATATGATTTTATTAATCTGGGTGCCCTGAATTGGCAAATACAGTCAAAGAAACAAATCCCCTGGAATGAGGAGATTGTTACAAATTGAGAAAAGTAAAAGTGCTGGCAATGTTGACGATGCTCCGGCGAGCTTCCTTTGCTATGACTCGTATGACCTTGACGCTCTTCTTATCTTGCTTTTTGAAGAAGGTTGACTCTGGATGATGCTTTATCCTTTCGGAGCTTACCGTGTTGTAAGTGATACAGACGAATTCAGAGTGCAGTTGTTCGCTTATTCCCTTATTTTGCGTGGATCTCCGTTTCGGGTTTTCAATCCACCGGGATACCCATTTTTGCCTGAGTTGTCCAATGCGGCTTTTCAACTCAGCGGGTGTACATTTTTTCTGATTTTTCCCTTATTTTTGCCCGAGTCTTTTATTCTATTTTTGACTCGCCAGGATGCCCTATTTTTGCCTGGACTTACATTCTTTTTTTATGTCCAGCAGGTCATTTTTATGCAAAGTATTTTTTAACTGCATCTGAATTCACAGGGGATAAGAAATCTTCACCATCCATAGTAGTGAGCATCAGTGCTCCACCAGAGAAAACTTTCTTTACTATGAATGGACCATCATAATTCGGAGTCCATTTGCCCCTGTGGTCTGTATGAGGAGGAAGAAGTCTCTTCAACACAAGATATCCCACTTGGTATTCCCGAAGCCTGACTTTCTGATCAAAGGCTTTCTTCATCCTTTTCTGATATAACTGCCCATGACAGATTGCAGCTAATCTCTTTTCTTCGATCATATTCAGTTGATTGTACCGAGATCGGACCCATTCTGCTTCATTCAGCTTTACATCCATCAGTACCCGTAAGGAGGGTAATTCAACTTCAACAGGTAGGACTGCCTCCATACCATACACAAGCTGATACGGTGTTTCCCCATTAGACATTCTGATTGAGGTCCGATACCCATGCAAGGCCAATGGTAGCATCTCATGCCAGTCTTTGTAAGTAACCACTATCTTTTGCACAATCTTCTTGATGTTTTTGTTAGCTGCCTCAACAGCGCCGTTCATCTTTGGCCTGTAAGGAGAAGAGTTGTGATGTTGGATTTTGAAATACCTGCACAGTTCTGCCATCATTTTGTCGTTCAAATTGGAACCATTATCAGTAATGATTCGCTCGGGAACTCCATATCGACAGATGATGTCTCTTTTCAGGAATCTGGCTACCACTTGTCTGGTGACATTTGCGTACGAAGCTGCTTCAACCCATTTGGGGAAATAATTAATAGCTACCAAGATGAATCTGTGGCCATTTGAAGCAGTCGGTTCAATCTTCCCAATCATGTCAATGCCCCACATTGCAAAGGGCCAAGGTGAAGACATCACGTTCAAAGGATTTGGAGGCACATGTACTTTGTCTGCATAGATCTGGAATTTGTGGCACTTTCTGGCATAGGCACAACAGTCAACATCCATTGTGATCCAGTAGTAACCTGATCTTAATAATTTCTTAGCCATTGCATGTCCTCCAGCATGGGTACCGAAAGATCCTTCATGCATCTCGTGCATCAGCAAGTCTGCTTCTTTCTTGTCAACGTATCTGAGCAGAACCATGTCAAAGTTTCGCTTGTATAATGAACCATCGGCATTAAGGAAGAAACTACCGGCCAACCTTCTTAATATCTTCTTATCATTAGATGATTCCCCAGGTGGGTATGTCTGATCCTCTAAGAATCTTTTGATGTCATGGAACCACGGCTTGTCATCTTTAGCAAGGTCCATGGAGAATACGTACGATGGTCGGTCAAGTCTGGATACCGAAATTTGAGGCACATAATTGGCAGTTTGAACCTTGATCATGGAGGAAATGGTAGCCAAAGCATCTGCGAACTGATTTTCGTCTCGAGGGATGTACTCAAGTTTGACTATTGTGAAGAAAGTCAGTAATCTCCTCGTATAGTCACGGTATGGAATCAGATGCTCTTAGTGAGTGTACTATTTGCTGTTGGTTTGATTGATTACCAAAGTTGAATCTCCGAATAGAGTTTAAGTCTTGATCCTGAGGTCAATGGCTTCCTCAAGACCCATGATACAGGCTTCGTATTCAGCTTCGTTGTTAGTGCATGCAAAAGTGAGTTTTGCCGAGAAAGGCATATGAACTCCTTTAGGTGTAATGAGCACTGCACCAACTCCACGACCATTCATATTGACAGCTCTATCAAACATCATTGTCCATTCTTCTTCTGGGTCAGGCCCTTCAGTGTGAACAGGCTCTTCATGATCTTTTGCTTTTAGAAACATGATGTCTTCATCAGGGAAGTCAAATCTCATTGGTTGGTAATCATCAATGGGTTGCTCAACTAGATAATCAGACAGCACACTGCCTTTGATGGCCTTTTGAGATGTGTACTGGATGTCATACTCTGTCAGAATCATTTTCCATCTTGCAACCCTTCTGGTAAGTGCTGGCTTCTCAAATATGTACTTCACGGGGTCCATCTTTGAAATCAATAAAGTAGTGTGAGTCAACATATATTGTCTTAGTCGGCGAACAGCCCACGCTAAAGCACAGCAAGTTTTCTCGAGCAGTGAATAACATTGTTCATAGTCGGTAAACTTTTTGCTTAGGTAGTATATTGCATACTCTTTTCGACCAGACTCGTCATGCTGGCCCAACACACACCCCATTGATCCTTCTAATACTTTCAGGTACATTATTATAGGTCTTCCTACAACTGGAGGCATAAGAATTGGAGGTTCTTGTAAGTACTCCTTGATCTTGTCAAAAGCCTTCTGACAATCTTCGTTCCACCTGACTGTTTGTTCCTTTCTTAGTAATTTGAACAAGGGCTCACAGGTTGCAGTAAGGTGAGAGATGAACCTTGATATGTAGTTCAATCTACCCAAGAACCCCCGAACTTCCTTTTCAGTCCTTTGTCAGGATCAACTTCTATTCCCTTCTCACTTACAATGAATCCCAACAACTTACCGGAACGCACCCCGAATGTGCATTTGTTGGGGTTTAACTTCAGCTCATACTTTCTCAGAAGCTTGAACAACTTTAGAAGATTTACCAGATGATCTTCTTCAGTGAGGGACTTGGCAATCATGTCATCCACGTAGCATTCAATTTCTTTGTGGATCATGTCATGGAATAACGTTACCATAGCCCGTTGATAAGTGGCACCAGCATTCTTCAGTCCAAAAGGCATTACCTTGTAACAAAATGTGCCCCAGGGTGTGATGAAGGTAGTCTTCTCCATGTCTTCGGGTGACATCCTGATCTGATTATACCCGGAAAAACCATCCATGAAGGAAAATACCGAGAACTGAGTTATGTTGTCGACCAATACATCAATGTGAGGTAATGGGAAGTCATCCTTTGGGCTAGCTCTGTTCAGATCCCGGTAATCTACACACATCCTTACTTTGCCATCCTTCTTAGGCACTGGTACAATATTAGCAACCCACGGCGGGTAACTAGTTACAGCAAGGAAACCGGCGTCCTACTGTTTTGTACTTCTTCTTTAATCTTCATGGCCATATCCGGACGAGTACGGCGTAGTTTCTGTTTCACCGGAGGACATTCTTCTTTCAAAGGCAGCTTATGCATAACAATGTTAGTATCAAGACCTGGCATGTCTTGATAGGACCAAGCGAATACGTCGACGTATTCTCGAAGCATGTCAATAAGCTGTTCTTTTATTGAATCTTGCAAACTGGCCCCAATCTTCACTTCCTTCAAGTCTTCTTCGGTACCAAGATTAACTATTTCAACCTCCTCTTGATGAGGAGTGATCTATTTCTCTTCCTGCCTCAACAACCTGGCTAACTCTTCAGGTAACTCATAGTCTTCTTCAACCCCTTCATCAGCTTGATTGATCGGATTGTCAAAGTCATACAAGGTCATAGCAGTGTTGTTGTCGGTGAACTCTAGAGGATAATCTCTGCAAGGGTTGAGATTGGTTTGTTTTAGTGATCAGTTTTAATCTTGTTTAGAAAGAGTGAAAATGAAGTTATTTATTTTGAAAACATTGCTAATTTATTGTTTTGTACAAAAGTGAAAAATGAAAAGACAGTGAGCGAAAAGAGAGACTTGTTTGAAAAAGATGTCCGATATTCATTGATTAATCATTTGCACAAAATTACAATATGGCCCTATTACAAAATGAGTCCTAACACCTTGGGACGATGCAGGACTTGATGCATGCTAAAAAAGGCAGGAAATAATAATTACTCTGCACGAGTAACCCTTATAATTTCCTGGGAAGACCAGTTAAGGACTTGGTTCCCCGGGATCCTTGGACGTATCCAGCTCTCTAGGTTGTGGTCGCTTTCCGCCTCGTCTTCCAGATTATTAACAGCATCTAGGGTGAGCATCCCCCCGTTGATGAACTTGGGCTCCCTGGCAGCCTCTGATTGATATTGTCGGAATGGTCTGTAACCCAAACCGAATCTATCTTCCTTCTTTTCCACTGGCAGCAGCTTGCCCTAGCCTTGGGCATTTCCCTCTTCAACAACCTTTCGGGCTTGCTGATAGGATACAATTGAAGTACCCATCTTGTCTTCCTGGGATGCAGCAAATACTTCGGTAGCCTCATTGACATTCAGGGCCTCAAACCTTTGGCTCATTGTCTCATGGATTTCACCATCCATCTCAATATACTTATACGTAACCAGATGGCTCACAAAAATGTCTTCCTCACCACAGATGGTGATAATTTGTCCTTCCCATTCATACTTCAGCTTCTGGTGAAGGGTCGATGTTACTGCGCCTGCGGCGTGAATCCAAGGTCGACCTAGCAAACATCTGTAAGCAGGTTGTATGTCCATCACATAGAAAATGGTCTTGAAAACTTGTTGATCGATTATCACTGGCAGCTCCACCTCTCCCAGAATGGATCTTTTGGAGCCATCAAAAGCCCTGACCACAAGGTTACTTGGCCGGAGAGCTATCCCATCATACTCGAGTTTGACAAGGGCTTTCTTGGGTAAGACATTTGTCGTACCTCGAAAAATACGATCCTAAAACAAAACAACAGAGTCGCCACCTAATTCTATTTATTCTACGAGAGAAAAGGGAGATATAGATACAACCTAAAGGAAGGATAAGAAATGGTTTACGAAACCAAATTCTAAGTTCGGGAGTCGGTTACGTAAGGGGAAGGTATTAGCACCCCTCACGTCCGTTGTATTCAACGGGAACCTCTTAGCTAACTATGCGATTAAATGTTTGATCTTAAGTCTTGTCGTCTAAATGATTATTAATATGTTTGTTCTAAAGTTCTAAATTATTATTATGGACGGAGAAAAGATTAAAAAATTTTATTATTGTGCGGAAAAATAATTAAATTTTTTATTAGGGTGCTCGTGAAGGATTAAAATCCCCGTGCCTACGTATTCCCTTGTGCAATGGGAAAGTCAGAGCTCCGTAGTTCGTGCGACTATGGTTTGTGGTTTTTAATTGAACGATTGTTTGAAATGCATTCTACTGTTAAGCATTGGCTTATACTCGCGGTGGAGGCTGAAGCGCTAACTTGTTCGAGAGATAGAATGATTTAAACAATGTTCGTTTTTAGAAGAAAGTGTTTGACTTTGTTAAGATGTTTTAAACGAAAGGGCGATTGAACACATCTCGTGGGGCTAGCCCATGTTGCGGTCCAATCCAGAACGTGCGGAATGCTAGACTCCGGAGTTCCGTCTTTCGATAATTAATTATAAAAATGATTTAAATTTGTTGGTATACGAATGATGATTGAACCCTCGCGTGGGGCTAGCCCATTTGCGGTTCAATCCAGAACGTGCGGAATGCTAGACTCCGGAGTTCCTTTATCGTAATTTAATTAATTAAAATGATTTGAATATTTTGATATACGAATGGTGATTGAACCCTCGCGTGGGGCTAGCCCAGTTGCGGTTCAATCCAGAACGTGCGGAATACTAGACTCCGGAGTTCCTTTTTCGTACGATTAAATAAATTGAATAAATGTTTTTAGATGTTTTAGAATCGATGATTAATAACGAAGGAGTGAACGAACAATACGCGTGGGGCTAGCCCATTTGCAGTTCGTTCTAGAACGTGCGGAGTGCTAGACTCCGGAGCTCTATTCCTTGTTAAATTAATTAAGGCGCGCAATAAATTATTTGGAAATGTTAGAGTTTAATATTATACAAAATGCAAGAATAAAAATAAACAAAACTAAATATACTAAAATAGAATAGTCATGAAATAAGAAAAATAAAAATTAATCTTACGAAATAAATAAATAAAAGATGGCCTCATATTGGTCGCGATTAGTCGGAAATGACTTATCGCGACTTTGTCATATCATTTGCCCCAAAAATAAAATAAATGGTCAAAATAAAATGGAAATAATCGAAAATGAAACAAATACACTAAAATATCCTAAAGATGATTCTAAATAATCTTAAAAGTCTTGTTAAAAATAAAGTAAGAAAAAAAATTGAAAATAATCATCCAAATAAAAGAAATAATAAATCTCAAGAAAGGAACAAAAATGAGAAAACAAATGGGACTTGTCGCTGAAATGGGGTATGCAGAGAGAAAAACAGACGGGCCAAGCCCATCTCAACTATAATAAGAACCATGATTTCTTATAAGAAAAACAAAAAAAATAAATAAAATTAAAAAGAGTAAAGGATGTTTTAAAACAAATAATAATAATAAAAAAGCACTTATATCATAACAACATCAGCAACACTCGTGCCATCAAAGAAAAGGGGAAAGTTTTTTTTTTTCGACCTCTTTCACGATCGCAATTTCTCCATCTCTCTCGCTCGCCTCTTGATCGATTCAGATTCCACTGTCTCTCCTTTGCATTCGCAAATCACACGATCTCTCTTCTCCGAAAACGACGGCGAACAAAAGCATGGTGATTCACACACGGATTTGGGGCATTTCTGAGTTTTCGTGCCGGCTTCTTTGCGGTTCTAAGGTTTTTGTGGCAGTTTCAGATTTGGGGGTGAATGACGGGAGGAAGGTTGGAGGTGGTGAGGTTGAAGATGAAAGGGGAGGTTGAGTTTTCGGTTTTTTTGTTGTTTATGTTCGCAGGTGGTTTTATGATGGTGAAAGGTGTTACGTCGAGGTTTGTGTGGTTCGACGAATGTTGTTTAAGGGGTTGGTTTGAAAGGTAGTAAACGGTGGTCGATGGTGGTGCGATTTGGTTGAAGAGTGATGTTGTTTGCAGGTGCTGTTGCGAGCGGCTGGCGAAGGTTTGGGTTTTGCGGTGGTTTTCGCATGTATTAAAGGTTGAGGGCGGTGATTTGGGGTTTGGTTTGATGGCTTTTGAAGAAAAAGAAGGGAGACGCCATTGAGGGTGGTCCGGCGGTGGTGGATTGAAGGTTGGCAGCGGAAGGTCGTGAGCGGGATTTTGTTGTTGTTGTTTGCAGGTGATGTGGTTAAGAAGAAAGAGTGTTTTCTGGTGAAGGTTGCGGGCGGTGATTGGAAGAAGACGGAAAAGTCGGCGAAGAAGGTTGAAAGGTCTCAAGGTGATGGTGATGAGCGGGAATACTGAAGGTCATTCCCCCTGTCTTTTAAGATTTGATGTGTTTTTTTTGTTTGAAAATATGGGGATTTGTGTGTTGTACTTTGACTTGGTATTTGGTGAGAATAGAATATGATTTGTGAGAAAACAAAATATGAAGAAGATTCAGTGGTTTGAAAATGGCAGAGCTGAGTTTTTTTTGTTGGTGTTTGAAGATGGTTTTTGGTGGTGATGAGTTTGTGAGGAACCAGAGGTTTTCTGGTTCAATATTAGTGTTGTTGTGAATGTCGGTTTCTACTGAGTCCCCCCCTTTGTTACCTGTGGTCTCGGTCCTTCAAGAAGAGCTTCTTCTCTTTTTTTTAATTTTCAAATATGACTGTTGTTGTGAAGTTGCTTTCATCTGTTTCTTTTGATGTTTGCAGGTTTGTAGCAGATTTTTTGCATATTTGGCTTCTAGCCATTTTAATGAAAAAAAGGACACATGCCTGGCATGAGAGACAAGGTGTAGGGATGCAGTGATGCAGATAGTACTTTTGTTTGGCATGTGGGAATAGGTTGACCAATGGTATAATGTCTTGGTAATTAATTTAAAACAATCTATTAAACTAATTAAATTAACAACAACTAATTAGAATGAACTGAATACTAAAACTAAATTAAAAATATATTATTTAATAAAAATGAACTAATTAAAATATACTAATTTAATATGACCAAATTAAAATATCAACTAAATTTACAATAAAACTAAATTAATTGAAATTGAAATTAATAATAGGCTAAATAAATAGAGAATATGGAATTAAAAATAGAATGATTAAATTAGAATTAAAGATATAAACTAAACCAAAATCAAATTTCGGCTAAATTGATTCTTACACAAATTAAGTAAAAATAATCTAAATAATTTACAACGTGAGACAGTATTCTAAACTAAGTTCTAAAATAATAATAAAAAAAATCTCAAAATTAAAGATAAAAGAAAAATAAATAAATAAATAAAATCAACAATGAAATGATAAAATGTATAAGAAAATGCAATGATTAACGATTAATGGACTAAAAATGCGTAAATGACTGACTATCAAATAAATTGATAAAAATGCGTCAGTTGAAAGAAAATTGAAAATGTTTGGTCAGAATTTAGGGTGTGACAGTTGCCCCTATTTGATCATCTTGAACCAGAATGTGTGAATAACAAAGTTTTTTTGGACATTCGAGGTAGAAGAGGATTAAATATAAAAAAACCTAAAATTTTGACCGATTGCAGGTGAAATGCAATGATATGCAACACTGTGACAATAATGATGGACTCTTTGCTTGGCTGGGATACGACGTGTGAGATGCAATGAACCCTAACATGCTGATTATGAATATGCTGAATATGGTATGCCGTAAAATTATGAAGATAAATGCAACGGTGATCCACGACAACACAAATGAGGGCGAAGACTCACTGGGGATAACAATATGTTGGGGATGACAAGACGAAAATGGGATGTGTCCAAAGTGATAGATTAGCAAGTTCAAATGTAACTGTTAGCACTAAGGATAACACAAGACGGAAAACAAAAACGTAAGATTAAAGACAGACTATCTGAAGTGATGAGTTAGCAAGTTCAAGTGGTTGCTGGGAATCCCACTGCAACGACTCGGTGATTGAGAAAAAATGGAAAAGACATCGACTCGGCAGTCGGGAGAACAAAACAGCAGACAAATGACACGACGGTCGGGAATAAACAAACCTCGACATGGTGATCGGGAAATAAAATAACAGACGTCGACGCGGTGGTCAGGAAATAAAAGACAGACATCGACACGGTGGTTTGGAAATAAAATAACATGGCGGAAGAAATAAATAACTGTCATAAATCCAACATAGTAAATCAACAGGTTCAAGTGTAACTGTTGAAACCAAGGATTGGAAAATAAAAAAAGTATTCAGGCAGTGGCTCTGAGTAAACAAACTGATATTGGGAATAGCATGCGGAGTGTTTAGATATAAATCAACGGCCCTAAGTGACCGACTGGCAGACCGGAAAGACAATGTCGGAGTTTTCAACAAGATAAACGTCCAAACTCCGGAAATTCCCTAAAGGAAAAACTTGAAGGATTTGTGCCAATGACGATTGGACTTAAGAGAAATATTGGTGGTAAAAGGGGTGGATATCAATAACAAGAAGGACCTCTGCAGGGGATGTTAACGTTAATGGGAATCACTTTGATAAACCACACTAAAGGGCGTCAACAACAATGGATTTCAGACAAAGGTGCTAGTGACAAATGATTTTTTTCTTTGACATGCCAGACAGGAACTGGTCTCTTTTGGTTCATTGTCGGGCGGGGATTGACTTTGGAAATGGTTTGTCAATCAAGAATTGGTTTTAAGTTGGATTTGGAAAAAAGATAACTTTTAAATGAAATACCAGGTGGGAACTGGTTCAGAATGGACTAACAGACGAAAATTGGTTTGAAAAGAAAATGAATATCTGACAGGAACTAGGTTAAAAATAAATGACTACCAGACAGGAATGGGTTGGAAATAAATGACTACCAGACGGGACTGGGTTGAAAAATAAAATGACTACCAGACGGGACTGGGTTGAAAATAAATGACTACCAGACGGGACTGGGTTGAAAATAAATGACTACCAGACGGGACTGGGTTGAAAATAAATGACTACCAGACGGGACTGGGTTGAAAATAAATGACTACCAGATGGGACTGGGTTGAAAATAAATGACTACCAGACGGGACTGGGTTGAAAATAAATGACTACCAGACGGAAATTGGTTGAAAATAAATGACTACCAGACGGGACTGGGTTGAAAATAAATGACTACCAGACGGAAATTGGTTGAAAATAAATGACTACCAGACGGGACTGGGTTGAAAATAAATGACTACCAGATGGGACTGGGTTGAAAATAAATGACTACCAGACGGGACTGGGTTGAAAATAAATGACTACCAGACGGGACTGGGTTGAAAATAAATGACTACCAGATGGGGGTGGGTTGAAAATAAATGACTACCAGACGGGACTGGGTTGAAAATAAATGACTACCAGACGGGACTGGGTTGAAAATAAATGACTACCAGACGGGACTGGGTTGAAAAATAAATGACTACCAGACGGGACTGGGTTAAAAATAAATGACTACCAGACGGGGCTGGGTTGAAAATAAATGACTACCTGACGGGACTGGGTTGAAAATAAATGACTACCAGACGGGACTGGGTTGAAAAATAAATGACTACCAAATGGGACTGGGTTGAAAATAAATTTCAAAAGAAACACCATACGGGAATTGGTTTACCTGGGTTTTGACCTGGACATATGCTAGATGAGTGAGACGATATGCAAGGTTTAACGCTATGAGCGGAGCGACATGACTGAAGCATGAGAGTGATTATGTACTGACTCAGTGATTTTCAAAATATGCCCATGCGTGGTTAAGGATGGAAAAATTCTTTGCAGACGACTCTCTAAAAGGAGGTAAGGATGACGACATGATTCCCGACACCCGTCTTGAACTCAAAATTTGTTGTTGCATAGGGCCTGCTTGAACAGCTTGAAGACATGGAGAGGGTTTGCCCCTGTGTGATTCATCTTGCCCCTGAATCAATGGTTTCTTGAACATATCCTTTTCAAAAGGTTTGGAAACAACCTGCCATGGCATAGACTTTGAAATGGTTGCCCCTATGCTCGAACATCGGAGATTTGCCCCTGGTTATCTGATCCCTGGGATGGGAGACTTCTGATCTAGTTGGCCATTGAACTCTTGAATTCTTTCTGATAACTCGCTCAAGTATGAGTCTTGAGGAGAGCTCAACCTCTGAATTATTGATTCCTGAATGGATTGATTCAGATTAACTGGTTCTTGAAGTGATTGCCCCTGATTGGGCTTCTCTTACCAAGTTAAATTCCCTAACTGATTGAATTCGTTGGGCTTCCCCTGATGTCGAATTGACTTGCAAATAAGCATTATACATTCAAAAATTGGCAATTTTAATGCAACGTTAATGCAAGTTTTGAAATCACAATTTATTGGTATGATAGTGATACAGTGGAGTTGATTAAAATAAAATAAAAAGTGGATCTAGCCATTTATGGAATGGCAGATGAAGTGATCAATACAAATGATTAGCAAAGACCGTTAGGAGTCAGGTTAACACAACCTTGTTGTAGTATGCTCTCGAAATAAACCCTGCCTCAATTAGATCTTTTAAGGGTTGCAACGTGGCTTGGTTCACGGTTTATGAAACGAAAGATAAAAGGCTCAAAATTTATTTGTACCCATCCCATCTTCGTGATGAACTCCAATCCTATGTTCAGTTAAATTGATTTACGCATTCATGTCTCAAAAGTCTTTTGATAATGCGTGATAAGGATCAGGATTTGAAAGTGATGGCAACCACCTTGCTTTTTCCTACTTTGCGGGGTTTGATGACTTCATTAATTTTCGCCTAAGTCGTATTTTTCTGTTTTTGACTTAGCGGACTTTTCTTTGTATTTCTTTTTCCTTACGTCATTCCTTTGTTGAACGGTTATGACTGCCATCTTATTGGATGATAGAGAATACGTACTACAAACTTTTGGCTCTTCACGACTTCTTCGGCAGTGAATGAAAGTACGTAGCTGATCCTTCTTGAATGATGAATTGAAACTCTTGAAAATTGAATGCAAACAGATTAACTGAACCGACTACCCTGCCCCAGGTTTGAAATTAAGGGTTTTTGCATTTTTCAAAAAAGTAAACTCCTACTTCTAGGCTCGAAAGGGTTAGCGAGGGATTATCTTCCTTATTTCACCGGTGTTTGGGAATTTGAAACAATGCCTGTACATCATTGGCAAGGTTTTAGTTGAGAGCATACAAATGGAGAATTCAGGTATCTGGTTTTCATCATCCTCCCTCCGATCTTTGCTAAAACAAAAGTTTGATAAACAACAGATAGAAATATATTTTTGATTTTTGTAACAATGAAATAAAATGAGTGAATACGAATGGATTGATTCAAAATATGCATAACCATTTCATTAATCTTGCCAATTCAAAAATAAACAATGCTAACAAGCAAATACAAAATCAACATGCAAAGAAAATACAACAATGCTGAAACAAACAGGGGATTGCCAGCTTTAGGGAATTGAAAATGTCTTGATTCACTGTCCTCAGGAGATGTACCAAGAAGTCACTCAGGCGAGAGGTTGACATGCACCAACAGTTTTCCTTCTGAGAAGGATATGCATCTCTTGTCGATCAAATGTTGCACCTTGGCTTGAAAAGCTCTGTAGTCTTCAGTTGAGTGCCCCATTGATCCAGCATGATATCCACATTGCTCATGTGGATTACACCCAGGCGGGTATGGCTCTGTTAATGGCTTGAGAGGCTTGGGAACCACCAATGAGCTTTGAAGCAAAGGTTGCAGAAGCTGAGTATATGATAAAGGTACTGGATGAAGAGGAGCATTCCTTCTTTCCAAATTGTTGCGAGGCTTATGTGAACTCTGATGTTGATTCAGATATCCTCGGCTTTGGGCTCGCTGACTTTGATGAGGAGAAATCCAAGGTTGCTGGTAAGGTACCCTAAACATTGTTGGTTGCCTACAAGGATGATGAGGCATATGGAATAATGATTGCTGAGAAGATGGAGGGTCAAAGGATCTTGCTGATGCACCACAAGAATACTTGACGTCTGCCATGACTGCATTGATTACATTCTCTTCCTCCTCTTGGGAACTATTGAGGGATTCATTCTCGCTAGCCTGGTCTCTTGAGGCGCCTTGGATCTTTTCGCTTTTGAGACTAATCTCAATACGTTCTCCCGTTTTTACCAGGTTAGAGAAACTTGTTGATGCGGTGCCTACCATCTTCTCAAAATACGGGCTCTGCAGAGTGTCCATAAACAGGTTGACCAACTCCTTTTCTGATAGCGGTGGTTGAACACGATCAGCAAACTCTCTCCACCTCTGGACGTACTTTTTGAACGGCTCATCATTCCCTTGAGATATGTCCTTCAAGTGAAAGCGACTGGGAGCTTCTCCCATATTGTAATGGTACTGTTTCACAAAAGCATTGGCTAGGTCCAACCATGACTGAATATGACTTCTTTCCAAACCCATGTACCAATTCAACGGTGCCCCAATCAAACTATCTTGAAAGTAGTGAATCATCAACTTATCGTCAAAAGCATATGCAGTCATCTTTCGACAAAACATCACCAAATGGTGCTTTGGACAGCTATCCCTTTTGTACTTCTGAAAAGCAGGTGCTTCAAACTTCGGAGGTATAACCAAACCAGGTACTAAGCACATGTTTAAAGCATCCAGGTCAAAAGCATTTCGCTCCTCTAGAGCTTTGAGTCTTTCGTTCAGCATTCGACATTTCTCATTCATCTCAGCATCATCTGGCCCCTTGGTCCTTCTCACTGGGATTGCCCCTTGGGAAATTGGCTCAGAGAACCCAAAACTTTGGTACTCGATGGCATCATGAGGTAAGGAGTTTCCATCTCGAATAATGGTATGCTCTTGAATAAAGGGTGCCCCAACTAGAGTCCTGGCCGGCTGAGGTTGAACAAAACTGTTCCTTTGAAGTGGGGAGACATCTCCAGTTACAGCAGCCTGTTGAACATTACCCCCTCTCCTGATCAAAGTTGCCACATCATCCATGAATTGGTTCACCTGGTTCTTTGTCAAATCAAAGCCTCCCCTTGTCGCAGTCTGCTTTTGTCCTTCAGGGTCCATGATCAATCAAAAACTACTTCAAGTCCAAATGTAGGTGTCGGGAAATCAACTGCGGGTTACGGACACAGGACGAGGATGAGCTTACTCTGAGGAAGGAAAATGATATGCAATGCAAATGCAATGGTATGCAAACGGATGCAATGCAAGGATGCTTAGAGATCACAAACATAAACAGACACGGGAGCTGGAAAAGCTCGAAACTTCCTAAATGGTAAACTGCAAGAGATTAGTTCTACAGTATGTACCCATAAATCCCACTCACAAGATGGCTTCTAAGGTGATGGTTTAAGGAAACTCAAGGTCACGGACGTTTATTGTACTAATGCCCCGCCGCAGGCTAGCTGCATTGTGACGATAATAACGATAAGGTCTACCTTGAGTGGAGTTCTCATGCTAGGCGTGCAAGGAGCGAGTCCTTGGAGCCTAACATTACGCAACTACCAAAATTGAAACAGGTTCTAGGGGGTCCCAGAATCACAGCCCTTTCGTGAATCAGGTCACGCGACAGGCTAGCTGCGTTGCGACAAGATCTACGAAAAGTCTAACTATCTAGGGGAGCTTTCATGTTAGGCGTGCAAGAAGCGAGTCCTTGGAGACTAACACTAATAACATCCAATTCTAAACTTAGGTGTTCCCTCTGCTTTTTCCACAGCTCAAATTACTTGCAATGTGACCCCGAGATCCCACAAATAAAATAATGAGCGATAAATAGAAAGCGGTAAAAGAACAAATAAACAAACATAAATAATAAACATAGAGAATACAAGAAAAGACAGGATCAAACAAATAACATACAAAGCTAAGTTAGGCTCGACCCTCTCTAGCATGGAGCTATTCCCCAGCAGAGTCGCCAACTGTCGTACCTCGAAAAATACGATCCTAAAACAAAACAACAGAGCCGCCACCTAATTCTATTTATTCTACGAGAGAAAAGGGAGATATAGATACAACCTAAAGGAAGGATAAGAAATGGTTTACGAAACCAAATTCTAAGTTCGGGAGTCGGTTACGCAAGGGGAAGGTATTAGCACCCCTCACGTCCGTTGTACTCAACGGGAACCTCTTAGCTAACTATGCGATTAAATGTTTGATCTTAAGTCTTGTCGTCTAAATGATTATTAATATGTTTGTTCTAAAGTTCTAAATTATTATTATGGACGGAGAAAAGATTAAAATTTTTTATTATTGTGCGGAAAAATAATTAAATTTTTTATTAGGGTGCTCGCGAAGGATTAAAATCCCCGTGCCTACGTATTCCCTTGTGCAATGGGAAAGTCAGAGCTCCGTAGTTCGTGCGACTATGGTTTGTGGTTTTTAATTGAACGATTGTTTGAAATGCATTCTACTGTTAAGCATTGGCTTATACTCGCGGTGGAGGCTGAAGCGCTAACTTGTTCGAGAGATAGAATGATTTAAACAATGTTCGTTTTTAGAAGAAAGTGTTTGACTTTGTTAAGATGTTTTAAACGAAAGGGCGATTGAACACATCGCGTGGGGCTAGCCCATGTTGCGGTCCAATCCAGAACGTGCGGAATGATAGACTCCGGAGTTCCGTCTTTCGATAATTAATTATAAAAATGATTTAAATTTGTTGGTATACGAATGATGATTGAACCCTCGCGTGGGGCTAGCCCATTTGCGGTTCAATCCAGAACGTGAAGAATGCTAGACTCCGGAGTTCCTTTTTCGTAATTTAATTAATTAAAATGATTTGAATATTTTGATATACGAATGGTGATTGAACCCTCGCGTGGGGCTAGCCCAGTTGCGGTTCAATCCAGAACGTGCGAAATGCTAGACTCCGGAGTTCCTTTTTCGTACGATTAAATAAATTGAATAAATGTTTTTAGATGTTTTAGAATCGATGATTAATAACGAAGGAGTGAACGAACAATACGCGTGGGGCTAGCCCATTTGCAGTTCGTTCTAGAACGTGCGGAGTGCTAGACTCCGGAGCTCTATTCCTTGTTAAATTAATTAAGGCGCGCAATAAATTATTTGGAAATGTTAGAGTTTAATATTATACAAAATGCAAGAATAAAAATAAACAAAACTAAATATACTAAAATAGAATAGTCATGAAATAAGAAAAATAAAAATTAATCTTACGAAATAAATAAATAAAAGATGGCCTTATATTGGTCGCGATTAGTCGGAAATGACTTATCGCGACTTTGTCATATCATTGGCCCCAAAAATAAAATAAATGGTCAAAATAAAATGGAAATAATCGAAAATGAAACAAATACACTAAAATATCCTAAAGATGATTCTAAATAATCTTAAAAGTCTTGTTAAAAATAAAGTAAGAAAAAAATTTGAAAATAATCATCCAAATAAAAGAAATAATAAATCTCAAGAAAGGAACAAAAATGAGAAAACAAATGGGACTTGTCGCTGAAATGGGGTATGCAGAGAGAAAAACAGACGGCCCAAGCCCATCTCAACTATAATAAGAACCATGATTTCTATTAAGAAAAACAAAAAAAATAAATAAAATTAAAAAGAGTAAAGGATGTTTTAAAACAAATAATAATAATAAAAAATCACTTATATCATAACAACATCAGCAACACTCGTGACATCAAAGAAAAGGGGAAAGTTTTTTTTTTTTCGACCTCTTTCACGATCGCAATTTCTCCATCTCTCTCGCTCGCCTATTGATCGATTCAGATTCCACTGTCTCTCCTTCGCATTCGCAAATCACACGATCTCTCTTCTCCGAAAACGACGGCGAACAAAAGCATGGTGATTCACACACGGATTTGGGGCATTTCTGAGTTTTCGTGTCGGCTTCTTTGCGGTTCTAAGGTTTTTGTGGCAGTTTCAGATTTGGGGGTGAATGACGGGAGGAAGGTTGGAGGTGGTGAGGTTGAAGATGAAAGGGGAGGTTGAGTTTTCGGTTTTGTTGTTGTTTATGTTCGCAGGTGGTTTTATGATGGTGAAAGGTGTTACGTCGAGGTTTGTGTGGTTCGACGAATGTTGTTTGAGGGGTTGGTTTGAAAGGTAGTAAACGGTGGTCGATGGTGGTGCGGTTTGGTTGAAGAGTGATGTTGTTTGCAGGTGCTATTGCGAGCGGCCGACGGAGGTTTGGGTTTTGCGGTGGTTTTCGCATGTATTAAAGGTTGAGGGCGGTGATTTGGGGTTTGGTTTGATGGCTTTTGAAGAAAAAGAAGGGAGACGCCATTGAGGGTGGTCCGGCGGTGGTGGATTGAAGGTTGGAAGCGGAAGGTCGTGAGCGGGATTTTGTTGTTGTTGTTTGCAGGTGTTGTGGTTAAGAAGAAAGGGTGTTTTCTGGTGAAGGTTGCGGGCGGTGATTGGAAGAAGACGGAAAAGTCGGCGAAGAAGGTTGAAAGGTCTCAAGGTGATGGTGATGAGCGGGAATACTAAAGGTCATTCCCCCTGTCTTTTAAGATTTGATGTGTTTTTTTTGTTTGAAAATATGGGGATTTGTGTGTTGTACTTTGACTTGGTATTTGGTGAGAATAGAATATGATTTGTGAGAAAACAAAATATGAAGAAGATTCAGTGGTTTGAAAATGGCAGAGCTGAGTTTTTTTTGTTGGTGTTTGAAGATGGTTTTTGGTGCTGATGAGTTTGTGAGGAACCAGAGGTTTTCTGGTTCAATATTAGTGTTGTTGTGAATGTCGGTTTCTACTGAGTCCCCCCCTTTGTTACCTGTGGTCTCGGTCCTTCAAGAAGAGCTTCTTCTCTTTTTTTTAATTTTCAAATATGACTGTTGCTGTGAAGTTGCTTTCATCTGTTTCTTTTGATGTTTGCAGGTTTGTAGCAGATTTTTTGCATATTTGGCTTCTAGCCATTTTAATGAAAAAAAGGACACAGGCCTGGCATGAGAGACAAGGTGTAGGGATGCAGTGATGCAGATAGTACTTTTGTTTGGCATGTGGGAATAGGTTGACCAATGGTATAATGTCTTGGTAATTAATTTAAAACAATCTATTAAACTAATTAAATTAACAACAACTAATTAGAATGAACTGAATACTAAAACTAAATTAAAAATATATTATTTAATAAAAATGGACTAATTAAAATATACTAATTTAATATGACCAAATTAAAATATCAACTAAATTTACAATAAAACTAAATTAATTGAAATTGAAATTAATAATAGGCTAAATAAATAGAGAATATGGAATTAAAAATAGAATGATTAAATTAAAATTAAAGATATAAACTAAACCAAAATCAAATTTCGGCTAAATTGATTCTTACACAAATTAAGTAAAAATAATCTAAATAATTTACAACGTGAGACAGTATTCTAAACTAAGTTCTAAAATAATAATAAAAAAAATCTCAAAATTAAAGATAAAAGAAAAATAAATAAATAAATAAAATCAACAATGAAATGATAAAATGTATAAGAAAATGCAATGATTAACGATTAATGGACTAAAAATGCGTAAATGACTGACTATCAAATAAATTGATAAAAATGCGTCAGTTGAAAGAAAATTGAAAATGTTTGGTCAGAATTTAGGGTGTGACAACATTGAGTGAGGACCCAGTGTCTACAAGAACATGAGATAGTACAGCTCCTTTGCACTCCAGGGTTATGTGCAAGGCTTTGTTGTGGAGACGTCCTTCTGTTGTCAAATCAGCATCAGTGAAACCTAGCCCATGGCTAGTATTGACATTTGACACCACTGTTTCCAGCTGATTTACAGTGATCTCCTCTGGCATGTAGGCAGCGTGCAGAACTTTGAGTAGTGCATCCCGATGGGCTTCGGAACACAACAGCAGAGATAAGATTGAGATCTTTGAAGGAGTCTGGTGGAGCTGGTCCACAACTTTATAGTCACTTCTTTTAATAATTCTCATGAACTCATCCACATCTTGATTGAAGGATGACTTATGAGTTTCTTTTGGTGCAGATTCCTCCGGTATCACATTCTTCCCTTTGGCTTTGGCAACAGCCTCTGCCTCAATGTTGGTTCTAGGGACTTATGAAGCGAAAAGACGTCCTCTTCGGGTGAAGCCTCTGCCTCCCCCAATGTTATCCACTTGGGAAGTGAGAACTGGAGAATCAAGAAGGACTTTCTCTCCGTTGCAGTACAGATCAGCACCATAATGCCATGGTATAGCATTGTCTTTATCATATGGAATTGGCCCGGGCACCGTGATAGTGATTGGGCTCACTGCAGCAGATGTTGGGACTGTAATAGTCTGTGGATCATAAAATATAGTAACAGGGCCTCTGGTGGATGTTGGTGAAGGTGAATTGAAGCTTTGTTGAGACTGTTGTTGATTTTGCTGAAAGTTGTTGGAGTTCGGGACCGTTGTCGGGTCATAGTAAATTGTGACAGTGGAAACATCATTGTTGGTTGTTGAAGTTGTAGTTGCTGGTGCAAATGAATTGTTGTGTGTTGAAATGACAGATGGAATAATTACTGAAGTTGTAGCAGAATCAGTTAGAACAATGGTTGTTGCAGTTGTAGAAGAACTAGTAGGAAAAATGGTTGTTGCATTTGTAGAAGATTCACTCGTTGTTGACAAAAGAGTTGTTGGTGTTGTAGAAGCAGTGGTTGTAATTTGCAGGATGCCTTCTTTGATCAAGCCATTAATTCCACTCCTCAAGCTAGCACACCCATTCTCAGAAAGTTTGCATAATTCACAACAGGCCTCACAACCTGGGAACACTTGGCACTTTAAAAGCTGGGCTTTAACCTCTGCCAGAGGTGTCTGAATACATACAATATCTTCTATTAAACTCATTGGTGAACCTTCCTCTACAGCATTAATCCTGGGCCCATTGTGGCTTGGCATAGGATTTTCATTACATTTGGAGGAGGTGCAAAATTCAGGGCTTTTGAATCTACCAAATTCTGAACTTTCATATGCAGAGCTCTGCATTTTTCCGTAGAATGACCAGGTGCGTTAGAGTGAAACGCACACCTAGCATTGACATCATAGTTTCTAGGAAGGTTTTGAGGATCAGGTGGGCCAATGTCCTCAACTCAACAAGATTAAGCTTTAGGAGTTGTGGCAGCAGTGTAGCATATGGCATTGGAATGGGGTCAATTACCCGGTTGACCTGAGATGGCTGCTGTTGAAATGGGCGTTGTTGTTGATTGTTGTTATTATTGTTGTATGATCTTTGTTGTGGAAATTGTTGTTGTTGCGGAAAGTGTTGCGGTTGTTGAGTATACTGAGGAGGTGGAGCAGGGATAGTAACAACAGAAACTGTTCTGGGCAAGTACTGGGGTCTCCCCCTTCCCATGTGCACAGAGTTTGTCTCACCAGATCTACGAGGCCCAGCAAATGGTTTCCTTGTACTGCTTGAACTGGCACCGTTATCGGAGATCTTTCCCATCTTCAATAGGCTCTCTATTCTTTCCCCAGCTATCACCACATCTGCAAAGCTGGTAGAAGAAAATACAGTCAATCTGTCAATGTAGGTTCCTTGGAGGGTATTCATGAACATGTCTGCCATTTCCCTTTCAGACATAGGGGGTTGAACTGCAGCAGCCAGTTGCCTCCACCTTTGGGCATATTCCCTGAAACTTTCACGGGAAGATTGAGACATCCCCATTATGAGGGTCCTGTTTGGGGCCATGTCCAAGTTATACTGATACTGACGGATAAAAGCTTCAGCCAAGTCCTTCCAGTTTCTTACCGTGGCTCTGGTCAAATGGGAATACCATTCTCGGGATGCCCCAGTTAGACTATCCTCGAAGTAAAACATCCACAGCTTTTCGTCCATGGTGTATGCTTTTAACCTTCCCAAGAATGATTGAAGGTGGGTGCGTGGGCAGGATGTGCCATTATACCTTTCAAAACATGGGGGTTTGAACTTGTGAGGAATTCTCACCCCTTCCACCAGTCCCATGTCCATGACATCAAATCCTAGGGAGTTTTGGGATTCAAGGGATCTCAGCTTCTCTACAATCTCATCCAGCCTACGGTTGTAAACCTCGTCTCCAGCTCCAACAACTATAAACTGCTCTTCTTGAGGATCCTCTTGCAAGACCCTTCCTCCAGCAGTGTTACCCTGAGTATTCCTTATGGCATTGATTTCTGGGTTCAAATGAGGCCCAAACTCTGGTGGATCAGTGTGAGGTTGCACGTGATCGTTGTTACTGGTACCTCCTGTACCTGGATGGTGTTCTTCAGGAGTTTGCCTTTCAACCAACTCCCTTAGTCTTTCCTGGCTTTGAGCTAAACCAGTCATCACAATCATGAATTGGGTCATCTGATTCCTCATCTCAACCCTCTCATTGGCCATATGGGCCCTTACTTCATTCAAGTCTTGTTGAACTTGATCCATCTGAAGTCCCGGAAGGTTGTTTCTTGTTGGGTACCGGTGTGTTCTGTTGATAGGGAACACTCTTCTGCGAGCAATGTTTTCTGAAACCACAACAAAGTGAGAAACAGCAATAAAACAAAAACCTACAAAACAAAGAAAATGTTAGTATGCAATGCAATATGCTTATTTGTCTTCCAAGGGTATCCGGTCTGGTTCTTTGGTTTTGACCTTTCCAGACCTCGAGGAAATGCTGATGATGGAGAGAGATAGATAAAGCCCACCAATAATACAAACTGATATATTATAAAGAGTGAAAATACATAGTTTGATTACAATTACATCCCCATGGTGGGTCAAAATACATCAACAAAAGAAAAAGTACAACAAAAGAAAAAGTACAAGCAAAATAGTCAAACATCTAATCCAAAGTCATCCTCTCTGGCTTCCTTCAGGAGGGCCTCAGTCACTGGACCTACTGGGTGCTCTGTAATAGTCCTGATGAGGAGGTTCCTGGTAGCAATGGCACTGGTTAACTTCTTATGCTTGTCCTGATCCTTTGACCTCTTCAACCCCGCCCGGGGTTTCAATTCAGGTATCTCTCTATGAGTTGCCAATAGTGCCTCCTGATGTTTCTTCTCACTAGCCTCCAACTGCTCTATCTTAGCCTGAGTCCTCTGGTCTTCCTGTGCACGAGTTTCAGTGATCCTGATCCATCTAGCCTGGCTCTCCTCTGGATAGTGCTCTGCCCTAGCCTTCTGAGTCTTTGCTTCCTTGCAAGCATTCTTCAGTACTAACTCCCCTGCTCTTGCCTTCCTGATGTAGTCATCCGTCTTCTCAATCTTGGTCAAGTGCTCAATCCTGAGCCTTTCCAATCTCTCATTATCTAGACGGCTGTCATTTCTCTCCCACAGAGTCTTCTTCAAGGTTTCATATAGCTGAGTATTCCTCTCTTTCAGCTTTTCAAACTCTTCCAAACTGACAATAGCTGCAGGTTGTACTGTAGAAGGTCCAGGTACATCTTCTAAAGTAAATGGCATCCGGGTGATCTGAGCTATGGTACGAGACCAATCAGAATATTGTGTTGAAGCAATGTTGTTGCACTTGCCAAGGATGGTTGTCCCTTTAGTCTGGATGTTATCCCAAGCCCAGGCAGCTTGTCTGACAACAACAGAGTTGGGCTGGATTTCACAGTAGAGGGTCTCAGCCAAATCTTGCCCTCTTGGAGGATGAACCAAAGCATACCCTAATTGTCTTTTAAACAGTAAAAGGTTGTACTTGATGCAACCTTTCACTCCTATCAAAGGCACATTAGGATATTGCCCACAGCTAGTAATGATGTCCTTACCCTTGGTGCTCTGAGTGCACCATCTAATGTGTTCTGATGTCAAGGCAATAAATCTCTTAGCCCGGTTCATTTGCTGATGAGGTTTCAGGAAAGTATCTGACTTTGGAAAGTGTCTTAGCAACTAGGAGTAATAAAGGGGAGCACAGCATCTGACCAGTCTTCCTCTTTGCTTCTCATTCCTCTGGTGTACTGAGTAGTAGAAGTCTCCAAGCAAGGTAGGAACTGGGTTCCTCAATAAGAACAAGTGAATAGCATTCTTGATCACAAACTTTGGCTCATCTACAAACAAGATAACCCCATATATACTGAGGGCTAGAAGTGCACAGACAACCTTCCATTCCCCTATTGCAGCCTGCAGGGTAGCCTGGGAGATCAAGAAGTCTAGGTGAAGGCCTGGAACCCCAGCCTTGGTTGTCATGTTCTGATCAATGAGGGCATGCTCCAAATGCAATTCCCTGGCTATGTCTTCATTTTTGGGAGCAGTCATCTCAGGGTTGAAAGGAATCCCTCTCCTGATAGGAACTCCTAACAACATGGAAAATTCTTCTAACAGAGGTCCCAACTGGAAATCAGGAAATGTGAAGCATCTGAGTGGAGGATCATAAAACTGCAAGCAAGTATGGATCATGCTCCTCTGAGATGCATCTAAATCCACGACCATGTCTAATATGCCTCCATAATGCTCTCTGAATAGCGGGACATGATCAGGAGTAATGAGGGACTGGATCTGCCTGATGCCAGTCAGGGTGGGCTCAAAGAAGTGGTAAGTGATGTTGCTCTTTCTTGAAGTGTCCATACTGATAATGGGTGCTGGTGAAGAAGCTGAGATAAACCCTGATGAAGGTCACTGGATGAGATGCTGGAGGTGGGTCTCTGATGAAGATAGCTGGAGAAGAATCACTGACAACTGATGAAGGTGTTGAAGAAGATAGCTGAAGCAGAGGCTGGAGAAGATGACTGAAGGAGTCTGAGTAGCAGAAGGGGTCAAAACCAAACCAAAGACAATAAGATGGATACCCTGTAAATAAAATAAGCAAATGTTAAATGATGCAGAAATGATGTATGCAAAATGATATGCAAAGGGTTTGTGATCAAGTGTTGGATCTGTTTATCTGCCTTGGTAAAAGTCCATGTATGTTCATAAGTCCGGATGGAGGCTTAGAAATCCAGTAACCAGGTGGGGGACTCAAATAAAGAGTCATAAGTCCAGGGTAATCACAAGAACTGTCCAAATAATACAACCTTAACAAATCTAGTAACAAGGTATGATGAGGCCAAGGGTTCCTGCAAACCTGCGAACATCCCAACCCCCTCACATGTAATGTTCTAGAACAAGGATCCTCAGACTTGGATCAGTTATGAGAAGTGTAAACACTTCTAACACTGAGGTACAATGTTTACAATAACCATAAAAGTTCCTCCTCTAATTCACCTCAAATGTTGAAGGTCATAAAAGGTCATCCAGACTTAGCAGGCTTCCCAGATAGCCCTAGTACTACAGGAAATCTGTAGCACAGAGTTCTCAAGAAGAAACCCATGTCTGAACCGTGTTTCATATTCCCGCACCAGACCGAAATGGAATGGGAAAGAATATGAAGTCATTCTAGCCTATGTGTCACTCAGGTCCCAGGTATAGGACCTTAATCACTCAATGATCCCCACCCACCAAAACAGACAAGAAATCCAGCACATGATAATGACAGTATGAAATGCATAAAACTGTAAAGGAAAGCAATAAATAAAGTTGTACATAAAGCAATAAATAAAGAAAATAAATAAGCACAAGTAGCACATAACACCCCCGTAAACACAAATCAAACAAGCGCTAGGAGGAACCCACAAAAAGAACCAGAAGCCCTGGTTGCAATATAAGATCTCCCCAACAGAGTCGCCAAGTTGTCGCTCCCACGAAAAGACACCGGGTCAGATAGGGTACAAGCGCACACGGTCGGCGAAAAAAGAGAATGAGGGTGAACTGAAAAGAGTCGCCAGCTAGGCATTTTTATCCCGAAGGAAAGGAAATGCTTCATAAACCTTTAAAGAGATAGATAAGACAGTTGCGAACCAGAGAAACTGAGAAAGGGGGTTGGTTACAACCTAGGAAGGTATTAGCACCCAGATTGTCCATCGTACTCGACGGGATCCACGCTTGAAAGTTTGTGTTAAAGGGATAGTGTCTGTGCTATCTGTGTGCAAAAGCTGGAAAAGAAATATACAAGTGTTAGTGCAAGAAAGTGAAGTGAGGTGCTCAGGAATGAGTCTTAAAGGATTATACTGAAAGAGGGGGAAGACACGGAGACTTTTGTTCGATAATTGTTAAGTTATGCCTACATATCCTCTTGTGCAATGAGGAAGTCAGAACACCGTAGTTCAACTCAAAGAGACTGAAAGATAAATTGACTGATGAACTGCTTACTTGTCTATGCTCAAGTGTATGACTCGTCTGGCTCGAGTGCTAACTGTCTTGCATTAGACGGAAGAAGCAAGTTCTTGCTTGTGAATGAGTGTGATGAGAAAAGAATCCTGAAGGAGACGATTATTGTCTGTTTTTGTGTTTTCAATCTTTTATTGCTTTTTATGTTTGTTATAAGTTAATGAGCTTAAGCCTAAACCAAGGGTTAGTAAACTCATTATATCCTCCCTTTGATTAGGGATAATGAGAATACCTTAAGTATGAGATAAACATCTCAACTTAATTACCATGATGATGTAGGATTAAGATCATTAACCTACTTGTGATTATTTAGATGTTTTTTGAGTTTTTGTTTAGTGTTAAGTAATGAGTTTAAGCCATAATCAAAGATTTAGTGAACTCATTACACCATCCTAATAGAAGGATAATAGATGAGCACACTTAAGCTGAGGAAGATACCTCAACTTAATCCATGATTAGGGATTAATCTCATGACAAAACAAACCTTTATTAAAGTGGATTTTAATTAAGGGTGAGATTAAGAAGTGAGTTTTATGGTTTGTAAGACAACTTGAGGGGGACTTGTCCATTAACACTAGGGTTAGTCCTTCTTAACCAATAAAGGAAGAATTAGAACCCTAATGCAAGGCCCAAGTTACAAGTTAATGTCTTAGTGGTTATTAAGATGGATTTATTAAGAGGTTTAAACAAATTAAGGGTTTAACACTTAGGATTAAAGTTATACACTCCATCCTAAGAGAATGATGCAGGCATAACCCTAATCACAAAGTCTTAAAACCTTAAAGGTTTAGTCTCTAATGATGAGGTGAGAAGAGAGACACAAAGAAGACACAAAGGTAAAAGCTAAAGGGGGACTAATCACAACCCTAATTATAGTCATGCTTGGATGTTCCTATGGTTTGTAAGGCTTGAAAGATATCTTTAGAGAAGCCACCAATGGAAGAAGCAGATGAGAGGAGGAGATGCAGAAGAAACAAGTTACTTACTTCACTGAAGAAGATAAGTAACTTGGGCAAAGAAAGTGAATGATGAACATGAATGAACAAGATCATTCTAAGACAAAGAGAAATTCAGCAAGGATACATAAGAAAGAGATGAAGAGAAATGAGAAGTGAAGGCAAATTCACTTCTCAAGTTACTTACCACCTGAAAAGGTTAGCATAAAGAAAGAAATGAAATAAAATGAAGCATATGCTAAGGTAAAAAACCAAAACCAGAAGAAAACACATGATACAAGTGATTCTATGAGATGATGCAAAGGCATACCAAGTGTTATGAATGTTCATATGAGAGATTGGATGCAAATGAAGCATGTTTTGAAGTATGAAAACACATGTATGCTTATGAAATGAAATGGATGCAAAGCATAGCAAATGTATGAAGAAATGACCAAGCAATGTTCAACAAATGTCTTAAGATGTCTAAGATGGCATACAAGTGCTTAGAATGACATGGAAAGCTCACATATTCATGCAATGCAATGTAAGATGCAAGTATGGATGCAAGATTAGGGTTACATGAAAGGATGAGATGCCAATGACAAAACAGAAGCAAATCACATGATAAAAAATTGCAAATGAATTCAAAGTAACCCTAACCCCATATGATATCACACCCCAAAGGAGAGGGTCTAACTCTTAACCCTAAGAAAGTTGTGAATTTTCTAAGTTAACTAGGGTTTTTGGGTACCTTAAGAGGGAAAATGCAAATCAAATGGAAAATGTAAGATAAATTCATGACAAAAATTTCCTAGAAACTACATGTTATATGGAAAACAACACAAAAAGAATCATTGTCAAACCCTTCATGGTTAGCCAGAAAAGAATTTTCAAAGTTAGGGTTCTAAAAAGGGAATTTTATGAACCCTAAATTCAAGAAAAATATCAAAGTTGGATCAAAACAAAAAAGAAATTTGTATGAGTGGTTTGACAATGTTTCTAAATGTCCTAAGATGCAATGTGAATTTTTTTGTGATATTTGGAAACCTAAATGGTATTTTAATTAATTAATTTCCATTAATTAATTAAAATAAACATTTAAATATTTTTAAAATGATTTCTTAATGCAAAAAATAAAAATAAAAATGTTTTTGGGTGGAGAAAAATATTTGGAATTAAAATGAAGAAGGAAATATTTTTGGGATTTTTCTAAGTATTTTAAATAAAATGCACAAAATAAATGGATAAAAATGAAAATAAAATGAATTAAAGGGAAAGTAAACGCATCTGAGGGCTGAGATTCAAACTCAGGGGGGAAGGGTTGACTGTGCGCGTGATTGTGTGGTCCAGAACATTCCTGGCTAATAAAACCTAGTTAATTTAATTAATTATGTTTAGGGTTTAATGACTCAATCTCAGTCATCCACGCACGCGGGTAAAACACATCATACGGCCATTATTCAAACTGGAGACCAAACCCTAATTACTTTCAGGTGACCGGAGCTAGCTCCGGTCATCTTCTCCGGCAAGCCAAACATGCTATCTCACTCATAACGTAACCCCAAGCTCTCAAACTCTCCAGAAATGGTCCTCACGTCACTCCAAACAAGAATCAACCAACAAAATTCATTTATTTATCATCAAGAACATGAATCGAAGCAAAACGGAAAACACATCAAAAATTTCAGAAGCTCAGTACATGCACGAAACTCAACCATTTTTAAAACAAACTAAATCATGGTGATCAAGAGAGCTCATAGATTCATTTAGAAACAAGAAATATAAGTTCTGGAAAAAAAATTGAGGGTGGCTACCTGAATTGAAGCTTTCACTTCTGGAGCTTTTGGACCTCTACTTTTGTGCAAATCCTCTTTACTTGACCCTCTGATGATGTTGCAGTGCTTGGATGAAGTTTAGAATGGATGGATTGAGTGGTTGCACTTCAACTGGTCTGAAATCGTGTTTGTGTTTGGCTGGCTTTCATGCTTGTTTGATGGTTGGGAAGTGTTCTAATGATGATGGTGAGTTGAATGGTGAAGTTTGTTTGTGGTTTGAGAGGCTGAGCAGAGAGAATCGAAAGCTTTTGCTTGAAGGTGATTTTTGTGAAACTTGGTGTGTGGGATGATCTGAGCTTGTGTGTGTTATGGATTGGCTTGCTTTGAGTCCACATAACATTGTTTGATAGGTCAGAAAGTGGGTGGTGGCCTGTGGTGATTGGTATGGGCAAGTTGCCAAAATGTCAACATAACTTGTACTTGAGGTATGGGTTATGGAAGGGGTTGTTCAAGGGCATGTCTGGCCTCAGCATTGATCAAGGAGAGCCATGGGATTGAGATTATGCAGCTGGATGGCCTAGAAGCAAAGATCTCATAGGTTTTGCAAGTGTTTTGTGATTTTCCCCCTTTGGTGTATCTTGTGATGCAAGGCATGAAATGTTGTGATTCCTTGGGCAATTCTCAGCAAAATGAGTCATGTGATGTTGTTATGATGTTTAGAAGTCAATTAGAGGTCACTAAGAAGCTTGGCAAGTGAATTTGCAAAAATCCCTCTTTGGCATGAATGTGAGAATTATGTGATTTTTGCCAATTTTGCAAGGCCATAACTTGAGTTCCATAATGAATTAGAACTTGTTATTGTACTTTTTGAAAAGGGAATGATCCAATCTCCAAATTTCATGACCAACAATTTATCATTTGAAGCATTTTTGGTTGAGAAAGAGGAGGTTGAAAAACTTTCCCAAAATGGAAAGTTTCCATTACAAGTCATTTCCATTTTTGGAAACTTTTGGTTTAGCTCAATTTTCTTCAATTTTCTGAACTTCCAAGCACTTCAATGATCAAATAAAGATCATATAACTTCAATTTGATGAAAAATCCACTTTGGTTCCATTGTTGGGGACCTCAGATGCCCTGATTTTGCTCTGACTTGCTCAAGAAGTTACCTAGTGAACAAATGACTTCCATAATGAATTTCTTCATCAAACTTGGTACACATGATCCTTATAACATATTGAGACTATTAGGAACAATAATGACCAAAATATTGGAGTTATGGCTGTCGCTCCCGATAAATGGGGAATGGCCCAGATAAAGGTACAGACGCGAACGGTCGGCGAAAGAGGGATGTGAGAACACACAGGAGTGAACTCACTGGAGATGAATAGAGTCGCCAGCTAGGCATTTTTATCCCGGAGGAAAGGTAATGCTGCATAGACCTAGAAAGATACGGATAAGACGGTTGCGAACCAGAGAGACTGAGAAAGGGGGTTGGTTACAACCTGGGAAGGTATTAGCACCCAGATTGTCCGTCGTACTCGACGGGATCCACGCTTAGAAGATTTGTGTTTTAAAGGGGTAGTGTCAGTGCAATTTGTGTATAAAAGAAACTGGAAAAGAATGTACAGGTGTCAGTGTAAAAAAGTGTAAAGTGTAGTATGTATAGTGTCAGTGTAAGAACAGAGTGAAATGCTCATGATAATGAGGCTAAAGAATAAGGCTAGAAGGAGGGGGGATGTACAGAGACTTTTGTTCGATAACCGTTAAGTTATGCCTACGTATCCTCTCGTGCAATGAGGAAGTCAGAACACCGTAGTTCGACCCAAAGAGACTGAAAGATGAATTGACTTGTGAACTGCTTACTTATCTATGCTCAAGTGTATGATCTGTCTGGCACAGATGCAAACTGTCTTGCATTAGACGGAAGAAGCGAGTTCTCGTTTGTGAGTGAATGAGGTGAGAAAAGAATCCCGGAGGAGACGATTATTGTTTGTTTTTTTGAGTTTTCAGTCTTTTATTACTTGTGAAGTTTGTCATAAGTTAATGAGCTTAAGCCTAAACCAATGGGTTAGTAAACTCATCACATCTTCCCTCTGATTAGGGGTAATGGGAGTACCTTAAGTGTGAAGTCAGATTCTCACACTTAATCACCTTTGGTGTAGGATTAAGATCATTAACCTACTTGTGATTATTTAGATGTTTTTGGTGTTTTTGTTTAGTGTTGAGTAATGAGGTTAAGCCATAATCAGGGATTAAACAGACTCATTACACCATCCTAATAGAAGGATAATAGATGAGAGTGTTTAAGCTGAGGAAAGCTCCTCAACTTAATCCATGATTAGGGATTAAACTTATGACAAAACAAAACCTTTATTAAATGGATTTTAGTTAATGGTAAGATGAAGAAGTGAGTTTTAGGGTTTGTAAGACAACTTGAGGAGGACTTGTCCATTAACACTAGGGTTAGTCCTTCTTAACCAATTAAGGAAGAATTAGAACCCTAATGCAAGGCCCAAGTTACAAGTGGGATGTCTTGATGATTATTAAGTGAATTGATTAAGAGATTTAAACACATTAAGGGTTTAACACTTAGGATTAAAGTTATACACTCCATCCTAATAGAAGGATGCAGGCATAAGCTTAATCACAAAGCCTTAAAGCCTTTAGGGTTTAGTCCCTGATTATGAGATAAGAAGAGAAGACTCAAAAGAGACACAAAGGTAAAACTAAATGGGGAGACTAATCAAAAACCCTAATCATTGTCATGCTTGGTTGTTCCTAGGGTTTGTGAGGTTTACAGGAAAGATCTTCAATGGAACCACCAGGAAGCAGATGAAAGGATCAAGAGAAGCAAAGTAACTTGCTTCATTCAAGAAGTCAAGTCACTTGAGGAAAGAAAGTGAGAAGAAGAAGAATGAGCAAGCTCAATCTCAAGCACATGATAAAATGCAGCAAGGGTGCATGAAAGAGGGATGAGAAGAAAGTATGAGAAGTGAAGGCAAATCCACTTCTCAAAATCACTTACCACCTGAAAGGTTAGAAAAGAAATGCAATGCAATGCAAAATGGGATGGAATGGTATGAAGTAAATCAAAACCAGAAGCATGTTTATGATGATAATGATGCTATGAAGTGATACAAACATGAGACAACAAATGGAGATGATCATACAAGCTTATGGATGCAAATGGAGCAAGTTAAGAACCAAGAACATACATGAAAAGGTATGGAAAGCACATGGTATACAACATGACAAATGCAAGATGCAATGATCAAACATGCTTTCAATATGTCTTATGATGTTAAATGAATCAAATGGAGGCATAAAATGCTATGGCAAGTCAAGGTATGCAAGCAAATGCAAGATGGATGCATATGGAAGCCCAAATTAGGGTTTATGATCAAAGCATCAAACAAAAACCAAAATCAGAAGCAAACCACATTACAAAAAATTGAAAATGCACTCAAAGGACCCCTAATCCTATACTAATCCACTGCCCAAAGGAGAAGTTTCAACTCTTAACCAAATTCAAGTTATGATTTTCCTAAGTTTTCTAGGGTTTTAGGATTCCTAAACAAGAAAATTACCAAACAAATTGAAAATGAAAGATCAAATCATGGCCATTTAATCTCACAAACTACATGCTAAACACAATGCAAAGCAAAAAGAATCAAGGTCCAACTCTTTAGGGTTAGGCAGAAATGATTTTTTGAAGTTTGGATCAAAATAATGCATAAAAATGATTTTAATTCAATGAAAAATTCTCAAAATGCATCAAGATCAAAAAATAAATTTGGTTTGAAGGTTGGACAATGTTTCTAAATGTCTTAGAACATTTCATGAATTTTTTGGTGATTTTTAAATACCTAAAAGTATTTTTAATAAATTAATTTCCATTAATCAATTAAAAATAAACTTTTGAATATTTAAAAATACTTTTTGATGCTAAAAATAAAAATAAAAATATTTTTGTGTATTAAAAATTAATGAAACTCTTGACAAAAAGTTTCATAATTTTTAAAACATTTTTGCTATTTTAAATAAATTGCACAAAACAAATGAATTAAATATGAAAATAAGATGAAATTAAATGGAAAAAGAAAAAGTCAGCCAATCTAATGGCTGAGATTCAAACCCCAGGACGCGGGAGCTGACCACGCGCGCAAATGAACGGACCAAATTCAAACTCAGCTAATTAATGCTTATGCCCTAATCCTGCCGTTAATCACTTTCAGGTGACCGGAACAGTGTTCCGGTCATCTTCTCCGTTCACCCCAAAAGCCAATCTCACTCTAAACGCTTCTAAAATGAAATCTAAGAACACAGGAATGATCCCCACTCACTCACGAATCAAAACCCTCAATCAAAACAAATTTATCATTCCTGAAATGACTGAATCGAATCAAACAACATTTAGGGCAAAAAGTTTCAGAAGCATGTTAAACTCTCATCTCTCCACCATTTTCAAAACTAAAGACATATTCATGATCAGGAAGGCATATAGAACAACTTAAGAACTTTAAAAATGATTTCTGGAAAAAATGTTCTTGAGCTACCTGAGTTTCGAAGCTTTCAATCTTGCAACTTTCTGACCCCTTCCTTTGGTGCAAACCACTCCTTATGACCCCTTGATGATGTCTGGATGCTTAGAAGAAGTTTATGCTGGCTGGTTAGGGGGATTGAACAAGTTCTGTTCAAACTCAGGTGAGGATGGTGTTTGTGATTCAGGCTGTTTCAGGCAAAGGTGAGGGGTTCTTTGTGATCAGGATGATGATTTGAGAAGGTTTGTGAAGTTTGTTCAAGTGTTTGTGGCCTGTGGAATGAGTTTCGAAAGCTTTAGCTTTGAGAGTGAAAAATGGAAAAGTAGTGTTCTTGCTGGTTTCAAGCTTAGGTCTTGCTGGTTTTGGTTCAGTGAAGCAAGGTGAGTTGATTAGTGGAGTTTGTTTGAGTGTTTATGGCTTGTGGAATCAGATTCGAAGGAAAATGTAAGTTGGAGAGAGTTTGTGAATGTGAGTTGTGGTGAGTTTTCAGGCTGGCTTCCTTTATGAAATGGCTAGCATTTTCTTTGTATAAACAAATGCTATTGGTCAGTGGATGTGACTTGGCCTGCTGTGATAGGTGTGCTAACTTTTGCAAAAAGTCCACTCTTGTGTAAGAGAAGCATGGGTTGTGTTCTAGGCTAGTACAAGTGTGTGGGCTGGCGCAGCATGGTGAGGGGGAGGGCTATGGTTGGTTCAGCAGCCAAGGCAACAAGTGGATGGAAGTGTGATGATGATTTTGCAACTTGATCACTTTTGGTTCACATGAAACTTTCTTGCTTTGCAAACCATGAACATGTGATCTTTTGGTTCAAATATGATTTTTAGAACTTGTATAATGCTTGCATATTGGTTTGACATGAACTAGAAGTCACAAATGCCTTGGTACAAAGTTTTTGCAAGTTTTCCATTTGGTGCATATTTTGAAAATTAGTGATTTTTGCCAACTTTAACACACCATAACTTTTGATCCAAAATGAATTAAGTCATGTTCTTGTACTTTTTGAAAAGGGAAAGATCTAATCTACAACTTTCATGACCAAAGTTTTTCCATTTGAAGCATTTTTGGATCAAAAAGTAAGGGTTGAAAAAGTTGCATAAAATGACATATTCTTTAAAAGTCAACCATGCCCAAAAAAGTCAACTTTGCAAAAACTTCAAATTCTTGAATTTTGTGAACTTCAAACTTCTTCCATGATCAAATAAAGATCATATGCACTCAAAATGATGAAGACCACCCCTTGGTTGGGTCATTGGGGGCCTCAGATGCCCTGATTTTGCACTGACTTGTCCAAAAAGTCAACTCTTGATCAGATGACTTCCCCATGGAATTTCTTCATGAAAATTGATATGCACACTCCCTATACCATATAGAGACCAATAGAAACAAGAATGACCAAAAAATTTGGAGTTATGGCCTCTGAAACCAAAACCCTAATTTTAGGTCAACTGTGCAGTCAAACTTGGCTCTGCCTCCATACCAATCCCAGTTCTTGTGATTCTTTGGCATTCTTGGCTTTGAGAGGATATAATATGATGCTTGAACACACATAGACCCCTTTGAAGTGATTGATGACCTTTGGAGTGGCTCAAGAAGCTCTTGGACTGCTCAGATCACAAACCCTAGAAGCAGATGACTTAGAACCTATGCAGTGAATCAAAATTGTGGTATGAGATGTTATGATTGTGTTTATGCATATGAAATGATCACAAGCCATGGTGTGAATGGGTGAGGGCAAATTTGGGGTGTTTACAGCTGCCCCTATTCAAACATGAGTTAGCTGTGCAGGATGTAAGCAACGGCTTAACAGGCAAACAAGATAACTTGTGGTTGGATACCAAAGACAGTCCAAAATTTGCACTCACAGAATGAAGAAGAAAAGGGATAAAGATTGTAAAAGGAAAATAAAGTATATTATAAAGTGTGGGCGACGGAGGACGACCGTCGGGCAGAGGATGACTGCTGGGTAAAGAGCAATGACGGGGACGGCCGACATGCTGGGAAAAGCGTTATGAAATAAAGCGATGACGGGGACGGCCGACATGCTGGGGATAAAAGGTAAAGCAAAGACGGGGACGGCCGACTAGCTGGAAAAATAAGATATTATGATGGGGACGGCCATCAAGTAAAGCTGCAAGATTCTCTGGGTGTTGATGAAACATGACGGGGACGACCATCAAGTTCATAAAGTAAAGTAACCGACGATGGGGACGGCCATCGGGCTAAAAAGAAAAGGGACCACGACGGGGACGGCCATCGGGTTAAGGAATAAATGAAATAAACAGATGATGAGGTACGGTCATCAAAGGTGAAGGACGATCACCTAGCAGGGGACGGCTGCTCTCAAGGGTTGAGATGAGGGACGGTCATCTTAGGTGAAGGACGACCACCTGGCAGGGGACGGCTGCCGAAAATATCGCGACATAGGACGAATGCCGGATAAAAGGTCAACGATGGGGACGGCCATCGGACGAGCATGATGGAGGACGACCATCAAGAGGTGGAGGACGACCACCTAGCAGGGGACGGCTGCTCTCGAGGTTTGTCATGACATAGGACGAATGCCAGATAACCAAAGATCAACAATGGGGACGGCCATTGGATAGAATGATGAAGGATGATCATCAAGAGGTGGAGGACGACCACCTAGCAGGGGACGGCTGCTAAAAAAATATCAACGATGGGGACGGCCATCGGATGAGCATGATGGAGGACGACCATCAAGAGGTGGAGGACGACCACCTAGTAGGGTACGGCTGCTCTCAAAGTTTATCATGACACAGGACGAGTGTCAGATAAAAAGGAAAATTGTTTGTTGGCGATCTACTGGGGAATAGTAAACACGGACGAGTGCTTACAACAAAAATAAAAGGTATAAGTGTTTAGAGGTTGTGTATAGATCAAAGATGCGGGCGAGCATCCTCAAGACTACGATACGGACGAGTATCGGGTAGAAACAAATACTGACACGTGTTCAGAGATGATGATACGGACGAGTATCAACTGGTTAACAAGGAACACGGACGAGTGTTGAATCTGAAGGGACTCTTCTGAGGAATAACAGACACAGACGAGTATCTATATTCACGAAGACAAAAGTGTTTGACACGGTGTATGGATTAAAGATGCGGACGAGCATCCTTAAGACTATGATACGGACGAGTATCATGTAGGAACAAACACTTGACGCATATTCTGAGATGATGGTACGGACGAGTACCAACCGGTTAACAAAGAATATGAACCAATGTCGAATCTGTGGGGATATAAATGGTATATACAAGATACGGACGAGTACCTGTATAAGTGTAACATGAGTAGTGAGTATGAGTATTGTATAGATGAGCATTTTAACTGCGGGGAGAGTGACACAGACGAGTGTCAAAGAGGAGAAAAGTATAGTATCAACAAGTATATGGGTTGTAAAAGTGTAGGCGACTGCGCTGGGGCAAATGACATGGACGGATGTCAAGGGAATATAAAGATACAAGTATATGTGAGTGCAAAGAGGATGTCTTTGGCTTTCCGCTGGAGATATGACACGGACGGGTGTCAGGAAGTATCTGTAATACGGGTGGCCTTGTTTGCAAAGAAATGTTCAGGCGACTTTACTGGGGAAAGATGACACGGACGGGTGTCAACAGGAGTATATACTGGTGTTTGGGAATGCGAGGCAACTGTTTTTGCTGGGGGATCTGGGGGATTTTTCTGTATATTGTTGATGGGTTGATAATATTCAACAGTGTTTGATTCAAAACATGGCTTATGATTATGCTATGTGTTTGATTTTTGCCGTAATGCTCCGTATTAGACGGAATGCTACGCTTTGTGGGTGAATATGATGCGAATGCCATGTTTACACGAAGATACCGATCCGGAATTCGGATCCCATTGCTATGAAGATTTCTGATTGATCTGCTTGAAGTGATCATCCCAGCTGGAGATAAGATTATTGGTAGACCTGGTGAGATAATTCTGCTTGGAGAGATAGGTCACGGATAAACCCATCCTTGGCAATGAGGGGACCCAGCTGGGGTTTGTAGAAGCTTTTCTTTTACTCTGTTGTGACTCCTTCACGCGTTGCTCTTCTGAATGGAGGCTGGAACTCTGTGGGGAGGATGATTCCCTGGCCTTTGTATTCTGCTGAGGAAGAAAGATCGGCACCTCGGCTGGGGAGAAGTTATCGGTGGCAACTTAGCTGGGGATATGGGCATCTTCAAATACTGCCCTGTTGGAGAGGTGATGCCTGGCAACTCTGGTGGGGATAAGTGACAGGTGGTAACTCAGCTGGGGAGAAGCAACAAGTGGCAACTCAGCTGGGGAGAAAACACCTGGGTGCTAAGACTGAGTGAGTATTGATTTGCCAGTTTGCTGGGACGACGCTTTCATGCCCCATGTTACACTTCGGATACCTGCAATCCTGAAAAGACAGAGAAACGCACAAGTAATCCCAAGGCATCCTTCACTGGATTCCGTCATAGGAGTGAGACACTCTCGAGAGTAAGTATATTTCCTGCAAGCATGTGTTTTATTATTTTTGAAGGTGAACATCTGTATTCATGCAACCAATTTTTAGGACATCAGACATTTTTTGCAAATAAAATGTGCAAGACAAAATATGACTGAAAAATCTGATTTTATTAATTTATGCGCCCTGAATTGGCAAGATACAGTCGGAGAAACATATCTCCTGAAATGAGGAGATTGTTACAAATTGAGAAACAAAATGCTGGCGATGTTGACGACGCTTTCAAAGGAGCTTCCCCTCTTGCTATGACTCGTATGACTTTTGACGTTCTTCTCGTCTTGCTTTCTGAGGAAGGCTGATTCCGAATGAAGCTTGATCCTTTCGAAGTTTTACCAAGTTGCAGGTGATACAGACGAATTCAGAATGCAGTTGTTCGCTTATTCCCTTATTTTGCATGGATCGCCTTTTCGGGTTTTCAATCCATCGGGATACCCATTTTTGCCTGAGTTGTCCAATGCGGCTTTTCAACTCAGCGGGTGTACATTTTTCTATTTATTTCCCTTATTTTTGCCCGAGTCTTTTATTCTGTTTTTGACTCGTCGGGATGCCCTATTTTTGCCTGGACTTACATTCTGTTTTTATGTCCAGCGGGTCATTTTCATGCGAAGTATTTTTTAACTGCATCTGAATTCACAGGGGACGGGAAATCTTCACCATCCATGGTGCTGAGCATCAGTGCTCCACCAGAGAAGACTTTCTTTACCACGAATGGTCCTTCATAGTTCGGAGTCCATTTGCCCCTGTGGTCTGTATGAGGAGGGAGGATTCTCTTCAACACAAGATCCCCTACTTGGTACTCTCGGTGCCTGACTTTCTGATCGAAGGCTTTCTTCATTCTTTTCTGATATAGCTGCCCATGACAGATTGCAGCCAATCTCTTTTCTTCAATCAGACTCAGTTGTTCGAACCGGGACCGAACCCATTCTGCTTCGTTCAGCTTAACATCCATTAGTACCCGTAGTGAGGGTAATTCAACTTCAACAGGTAGGACTGCTTCCATACCATACACAAGTTGATACGGTGTTGCCCCAGTGGATGTCCTGATTGACGTGCGGTACCCATGTAAGGCAAACGGTAGCATCTCATGCCAGTCTTTGTAGGTAACTACCATCTTTTGCACAATCTTCTTGATATTCTTGTTAGCTGCCTCAACAGCGCCATTCATCTTTGGCCTGTAAGGAGAAGAATTGTGGTGTTGGATCTTGAAGTCCCGGCATAGCTCAGCCATCATTTTGTTGTTTAAGTTGGAACCATTATCAGTAATGATTCGCTCGGGAACTCCATACCGACAGATGATATCTCTCTTCAGAAATCTGGCTACCACTTGTCTTGTAACATTTGCATATGAGGCCGCTTCAACCCACTTGGTGAAATAATCAATGGTGACCAAGATGAATCTGTGGCCGTTTGAAGCAGTTGGCTCAATCTTGCCAATCATATCAATGCCCCACATGGCAAAGGGCCATGGTGAAGACATGATGTTCAAAGGATTGGGAGGCACATGCACCTTGTCTGCATAGATCTGGCATTTATGGCATTTTCTGGCATAGGCACAAAAGTCTGCATCCATTGTGATCCAGTAATAGCCTGATCTTAGCAACTTCTTAGCCATTGCATGTCCTCCGGCATGGGTACCAAAAGATCCTTCGTGCACTTCATGCATCAACAAGTCTGCTTCTGTCTTATCAACACATCTGAGGAGTACCATATCAAAGTTTCTCTTGTATAGGGAACCATCAGTGTTCAGAAAGAAACTACCAGCAAGCCTTCTCAAAGTCTTCTTATCATTGGAAGATGCCCCAGGTGGGTATGTTTGATCCTCCAAGAAGCACTTAATGTCATGGAACCAAGGCTTATCATCTTTTACGGCGTCTGCTGCAAATACATATGCTGGTCTGTCCAGTCTGGACACTGAAATCCGGGGCACAAAGTTGGCAGCTTGAACTTTGATCATTGACGAAATGGTAGCCAGAGCATCTGCAAACTGATTCTCGTCCCGAGGGATATACTCAAGCCTGACTGTTGTGAAGAAGGTCAATAACCTTCTTGTATAATCCCTGTAAGGTATCAGATGATCCTGGTGGGTGTACCATTTCCCGTTGGTTTGATTAACTACCAGAGCCGAATCTCCGAATACAGTCAATGTCTTGATCCTGAGGTCAATGGCTTCCTCAAGACCCATAATGCAAGCTTCGTATTCAGCTTCGTTGTTAGTGCAGTTGAAAGTGAGTTTTGCCGAGAAAGGCATGTGAACTCCCTTAGGTGTAATAAGTACTGCACCAACACCACGACCATTCATGTTAACAGCCCCATCAAACATCATAGTCCATTCTTCCTCTGGGTCAGGCCCTTCAGTGTGAATAGGCTCTTCATGATCTTTCGCTTTTATGAACATGATGTCTTCATCAGGGAAGTCAAATCTCATAGGCTGGTAGTCATCAATAGGTTGCTCAGCAAGATATTCAGACAATACACTGCCCTTGATGGCTTTCTGAGATGTGTACTGAATGTCATATTCCGTGAGAATCATTTGCCATCTTGCAACCCGTCCGGTAAGAGCTGGCTTCTCGAAAATGTACTTGACTGGGTCCATTGTGGGTTAACATATACTGTCTCAGTCGGCGAGCAGCCCACGCTAAAGCACAGCAAGTTTTCTCGAGCAGTGAATAAGGTTGTTCACAGTCGGTAAACTTTTTGCTTAGGTAGTATATTGCATACTCTTTTCGACCAGACTCGTCATGCTGGCCCAGCACACACCCCATTGACTCTTCTAATACTGTTAAGTACATTATCAGAGGTCTTCCTTCAACTGGAGGCATAAGGATTGGAGGCTCTTGTAGGTATTCTTTGATCTTGTCAAAAGCCTTCTGGCAATCTTCATTCCACCTGACCGTCTGTTCCTTTCTTAACAACTTGAACAAAGGTTCACAGGTTGCTGTAAGGTGAGATATGAACCTTGAGATGTAGTTCAATCTACCTAGAAACCCCCGAACTACTTTCTCAGTTTTCGGTGCAGGCATTTCTTGAATGGCTTTGACTTTATCAGGGTCAACTTCAATCCCTTTCTCGCTTACAATAAAACCCAGCAGCTTACCAGATCGCACCCCGAATGTGCATTTGTTGGGGTTCAGCTTCAGTTGGTACTTCCTCAAACGCTTGAATAACTTCAGCAGATTCACCAAGTGATCTTCCTCAGTAAGGGACTTGGCGATCATGTCATCCACATAACATTCTATCTCTTTATGGATCATATCGTGGAATAATGTCACCATAGCCCGTTGATATGTTGCACCAGCATTCTTCAGTCCGAATGGCATCACCTTGTAACAGAACGTGCCCCAGGGTGTGATGAATGTCGTCTTCTCCATGTCTTCAGGTGACATCTTGATCTGATTATATCCTGAAAATCCGTCCATGAAGGAGAATACCGAGAACTGAGCCGTGTTATCAACCAATACATCAATATGAGGTAATGGGAAGTCATCTTTTGGGCTGGCTCTGTTCAGGTCCCGGTAGTCAACACACATTCTTACTTTGCCGTCTTTCTTAGGTACAGGTACTATGTTAGCAACCCACGGTGGATAGCTAGTTACAGCAAGGAACCCGGCGTCCCATTGCTTTTGTACCTCTTCCTTGATTTTCATTGCCATGTCTGGGCGAGTACGGCGCAGTTTCTGTTTAACCGGCGGGCATTCTTCCCTTAAAGGCAGCTTGTGCACAACAATATCGGTGTCCAACCCTGGCATGTCTTGATAAGACCACGCAAACACGTCCACATATTCTTGAAGCAGATCAATCAGTTGTCTCTTCACTGAGTCTTGCAGGCAGGCCCCGATTTTAACTTCTCTCACGTCTTCATCTGTACCAAGATTGATCGTTTCCACCTCCTCCTGGTGAGGAGTGATAACTTTCTCCTCCTGTCTCAACAACCTGGCTAGCTCTTCAGGAAGCTCATATTCTTCTTCAACCCCTTCATCAGCTTGATTGATCGGATTGTCAAAGTCATACGAAGTCATAGCCGTGCTGTTGTCGGTGCTGTCTGGAGGGCACTCTCTGCAAGGGTTCAGTTTGTTCATTTTAGTGATTTGATTTTAATCTTGTTTAGAAAAGTGAAATAAAGTTGTCATTTTGAAAACATCGCCATTTATTTTTTGTACAAAAAGAAAAATGGAAAAACAGTGAGCGAAAAAGAAAAAGACTTGTTTGCAAAAGATGTCTGATATTTCATTGATTAATCTTGTTGCACAAAAAGTACAGATGGCCCGATTACAAAATGAGTCTTGTCATCTTGGGCAAGATGCAAGTCTTTGATGCATGCTATAAAAATACAGGAAATAATAATTACTCTGCATGAGTAACTCTTATAATTTCCTGGGAAGACCAGTTTGAGATACTGCTCCCCGGGATCTTTGGACGAATCCAGCTTTCCAGGTTGCGTTCTTCTTCCAGCTCGTCTTCCAAATTGTTGATAGCATCAGGGGTGAGCATCCCCCCACTGACAAAACCGGGCTTCTCAGCAGCCTCTGCTTGATTTTGTTGAGTTGGTCTGTAACCCAACCCAAATTTGTCCTTCTTCTCCTCCACAGATAAAACCTTTCCCAAGCCTTGGGCAGTTCCTTCCTCAACAACCTTCCAGGCTTGTTGGTAAGATGACATGGAGATTCCAGGTACAGCAGATGTTTCATTCACGTTCAGGGCCTCAAACCCTTGACTCATCGTTTCATGGATCTCCCCATCCATCTCAATGTATTTATAAGTAGCCAGATGGCTAACAAAAATATCCTCCTCTCCACAGATAGTAACGACTTGGCCTTCCCACTCAAATTTTAACTTCTGGTGAAGGGTATACGTTACTGCGCCAGCGGCATGAATCCATGGTCTACCCAACAAACAGCTGTAGGCAGGCTGAATGTCCATCACGTAGAAGATCGTTTTAAAAGTTTGTGGGCCAATCGTTACAGGCAGCTCAATTTCCCCCAGAACCGATCTCTTAGAGCCATCAAAAGCTCTTACTACCAGGTTACTGGGATGCAATGCCAATCCTTCATACTCTAGCTTCACCATGGCCTTTTTCGGTAAGACATTAAGGGATGATCCTGTGTCTACCAGCACATGGGAAAGGACTGCACCTTTACATTCCATGGTGATGTGCAAGGCCTTGTTATGGTTGCGGCCTTCCGTAGTCAAATCAGTATTGGTGAACCCTAGCCCATTGCTAGCAGTAACATTTCCAACCACAGTTTCCAACTGATTGACTGTGATCTCTTCAGGCACGTAAGCTGCGTGCAGGACTTTGAGTAGTGCATTCCGATGGGCTTCGGAGCACATAAGCAATGATAGAATGGAGATCTTGGAAGGCGTCTGATGAAGCTGATCCACTATTTTGTAATCACTCCTCTTGATGATTCTCATGAACTCATCAACTTCTTGATCAAAGGGTGTTTTCAAAGTTTCCTTAATAGCTTGATCTTCCTGCACCGGGCTCTTTCCTTTTGCCTTGGCAGCAGCTTCTGCTTCGGTAGTGGGTCTTTGAATTTGTGGAGCAAAGAGACGTCCGCTTCGAGTGAAGCCTCCGCCTCCTCCCACATTGTCTATTTGTGGTGCAGGTGTTGATGATTCAAGAGTGATTCTTTGTCCTTCGCAGTATAGATCAGCACCGTAATGCCAGGGGATGGCTTTACTGCTTTCATAAGGTATCGGCCCAGGCACTGTGATGGTGACTGGACTAAGAGCAGCTGCAGAAGGAACCGTGATAGTCTGTGGATCATAATATATTGTGACTGGTGCTCTGATGGGAGTAGCACTTTGTGAGTTGTAGGCAGAGTCATTTTCAGGATCATAATAAATTGTGACAGTTGAGACATCTTCATGGTTCGTTGTTGATGTTGTAGGAGACATTGTTGGAAGAATGGATGTTGTTGTTGTAGGAGATTCAAAATGGAGTGGTGCTGGAGTTGTAGAAGGAACATTTGTTGATATCTGGTCAGTTGAAATGACAGATGAAGCACTTGTTGATGAAGCCGAAGAATTGTCGGGAACAATGGTTGTTGCAGTTGTAGGAGATACCGGAATTGTTGCTGATGAGATTGCTGGATTTGTTGGAAATGATGTGGTGATTTGAAGTTGGCCACTCTGAATGAGACTATCTATGCCATTCCTCAAGTTATCGCACCCATTTACTGAAATATTGCAGTAAGCGCACCCTAACTCACACCCCGGGAACATTTGACATTCGAGGAGCTGAGCTTTGATTTCTACCAACGGTGTCCGAATCTGACCCACACTGGTTATTAAATAAGACGGCTTGTCTTCTTCAATAGCATTGATTCGGGGACCACCATGGTGTGGCATAGGGTTCTTATTGACATTTGGTGGTGGTGCGAAATTCAGAGCCTTAGAGTCTACCAGGTCTTGTACCTTCATGTGCAAAGCTCTGCACTTTTCTGTACTATGACCAGGTGCATTTGAGTGAAAGGCACATCTGGCGCTGGCGTCGTAGTTCCTGGGCAGACTGTTGGGATCTGGAGGTGCCAACGTCCTTAGCTCAACTAGGTTGAGTTTCAAGAGTTGTGGCAGTAATGTTGCATAGGGCATAGGGATCGGATCGATCACCCTGTTGGCCTGAGAAGGTCTCTGTTGGAATGGTCTCTGCTGATTGTGGTTGTTGGTGCTGTTGTTGTTGTAATTTCTCGGAGGATACTGAGTTTGTTGCTGGTACTGAGGTTGTTGCTGATAACTTTGCTGCGGTGGTTGATAAGCTGGTTGTGGATGAGCTGGAGCGGGAATGGTGACTGCTGCCACAGATCTATGAACATATTGGGGCCTGCCCCTGTTGGTGTGAACAGCATTGGTCTCACCAGTTCTTCTTGGGCCTGCAAAAGGCTTTCTTGCATTACTGGATGAGCTTGCACCGTTGTCTGAGATCTTACCCATTTTCAATAGGCTTTCAATTCTCTCCCCGGCTATGACTACATCTGCAAAGCTGGTAGATGAGAAGGCAGCTAGCCTATCAATGTAAGTCCCCTGGAGGGTGTTCATGAACATATCAGCCATCTCCCTTTCTGACATAGGTGGCTGGACAGCAGCAGCAAGCTGTCTCCATCTTTGAGCGTACTCTCGGAAGCTCTCCCTGGATGACTGTGACATTCCCATTAGGAGGGTCCTGTTGGGTGCCATATCCAGGTTGTACTGATACTGTCTGATAAAGGCCTCTGCCAAGTCCTTCCAGCATCTAATAGTTGCTCTTGTCAGATGGGAGTACCATTCCCTCGAAGCTCCAGTCAAGCTATCCTCAAAATAGAACATCCATAGCTTCTCGTCCACGGTATAGGCCTTTAGCCTCCCGAGAAAAGATTGTAGATGGGTCCGGGGACAGGAAGTCCCATTATACTTCTCAAAGCATGGTGGCTTAAACTTGTGGGGAATCCTGACCCCGTCTACCAAGCCCATATCCATAACATCAAAACCCAAAGAGTTTTGAGACTCTAAGGATCTTAATTTCTCAGCTATCTCATCCAACCTTCTATCATAGGCCTCCTCCCCAGCTCCCATCACTGTGAACTGATCTTCCTGGGGGTCTTCTTGCAGTACCCTCCCTGCTGTGGCAGTCCCTTGTATATTGACAGGGATGTTGATCTCCGGATGCTGGTGGGGTCCAAAGACTGGGGGATTGACATGAGGTTGGACTCTTTCATTGTTGCTTGTCCCAGCAGTCCCTGGCTGATGGTCTTCCTGGTTTCTTCCTTCTACCAGTGCTCTGAGCCTCTCCTGGCTTTGAGCCATGTTGTTCATTACCTCCATAAACTGTGTCATTTGAGTCCTCATTTCCAACCTCTCGTTGGTCATTTGGTTCCTGACCTCTGTAAGGTCCTGCTGCATTTGATCCATCTGTATGCCCGGAAGGTTGCTGCGGGTGGGGTATCTGTGTGGGCGGTTGAGTGGAAACACACGCCGTCGAGCAATAATTCCTGAGTTCACAACAGAGTTAGTAACAAATAAACAAAAACCTACAAAACAAGGTAAAAGGTTAGTATGCAATGCAGTGTGCTTATTTGTTTCCAAGGTACCCGGCTTGGCACTTGGTTTTGACCTTTCCAGACCCCTTGAAGAAGATGTTTGTGATGTTGCTCGAAGAATTCAAATGAAACAAACCAACACATACATTACAAAAGGTAAATGGTACATAATTTGTTTCTTTTACAATACAAGCCCTCTGAGGGGTCAAAAATACAACATGAAGAAAAGTACATAAAATGAAAACAACAACAAGCAAAAAGATCAAACTCCAAGGCCAAATTCATCCTCCTGAACTTCCTTGAGAAGTGCTTCAGTCACCGGATCAGCTGGACGCTCTGTAAGATTCCTGATAAGGAGATTCCTTGTAGCAATAGCTGCTGTTAGCTTCTTGTGTTGACTCTGGTCCTTTGACCTTTTCACTCCAGCTCTGATCTTTAGCTCTGAGATTTCCCTCTGGGCTGCTGCCAGGGCTTCTTGTTGCTCTTTTGCATTAGCTTCCATCTGTTCAATCTTATCCTGAGTCCTTTTGTCCTCCTGAGTACGGGCTTCGGTGATCCTGACCCACCTAGCCTGACTCTCCTTCAGATACAAATCAGTCCTGGCCTTTTGGAACTGAGCTTCCTTGCAGGCATTCTTCAAGATCTGTTCTCCAGCCCTAGACTTCTTAATGTAATCCTCAGACTTCTCAATTCTAGCCAAATGCTCCACTTTCAACTTTTCCAGCCTCTCAATATCCAACCTACCATCACTCCTCTCCCAGAGGGTCTTCTGTAGAGCCTGAGTCAACTTCTCATTTCTATCCTTCAATTTCTCAAACTCCTCTAAGCTGATAGTTGCTGGAGGTGGTGCTGTGGAAGGTCCAGGCATATCTTCAATAGTGAAGGGCATTCCAGAAATTTGAGCCCTGGCATGTGACCACTCATAGTACTGGGCTGAGGTTACATTATTGCATCTTCCAAGAATAGTTACCCCCTTAGTCTGCACATTGTCCCAGGCCCAGGATGCCTGCCTGACACTAGCCAGATTAGGCTTGATTTCAACATAAAGGGTCTCAGTCAGATCCTGTGCCCTAGGAGGATGGACTAGTGCATAGCCCATTTGTCTTTTGAATAACAGAGGGTTGTAATTGATGCAACCCTTCACTCCAATCAGGGGCACATTGGGAAATTGCCCACAGCTTGTAATGATGTCTCTGCCCTTGGTGCTTTGAGTACACCATCTGATATCATCTGAGGTTAGAGCAATAAGCCTCCTAGCCCAGTTCTTCTGCTGGTGAGGGTTTAAGAATGCATCAGTCTTTGGCAAATGTCTGAGTAGCCAAGTATAGAACAAAGGAGCACAACATCTCACTAATCTTCCCCTTTGCTTTTCATTCCTTTGATGGACAGAGTAGTAAAGGTCTCCCAGTAAGGTGGGCACTGGGTTTCTCAGGATGAAAAGATGGACTGCATTCTTGCTAACAAACCTAGGCTCATCTGCAAAAAGTATGATCCCATATATGCTAAGGGCCAACAGAGCACAGACTGCCTTCCACTCCCCTAGGGAGGCCTTCAAACTAGCCTGAGAGGTCAAGAAATCCAGATGAAAACCAGAGATTCCAGCTTTAGATGTCAAATTCTGCCCAATCAAAACTGGTTCCAGATGTAATGCTTTGGCTATCTCTTCATTACTTGGGAAAGCCATTTCAGGGTTGAAAGGGATTCCACCCCTGATGGGTACACCAACCAATGATGAATACTCCTCCAGCAGAGGTCCCAACTGGAAATTCTGAAATGTGAAGCACCTCAGAGGGGGATCATAGAACTTCAGGCAAGTATGTATCAGGCTCCTCTGTGAAGGGTCCAAATCCAATACCATATCAAGAATTCCTCCATAATGTTCTCTGAAATATGGTATATGGTCTGGAGTAATCAGGGTCTGAATCCTCCTGATGCTGGCTAGCTCAGGCTCAAAGAAGTGATAGGAAATGTTACTTTTCTTAGGTGCCATGTTGCTGAAGAATGGGTGCTGATGATGATGACTGAGAATAACACTGAAGATGGGCCACTGATAGGCTGAGACTGAGGGTGCAAGTGACTGAAGCAGGTGACTGATAGCTGGTGTAAGTGCTGATGCAGATGGGTCTATGCTGAAGAAGGGGTCAAAACCAAGCCAAAATGATAGGATGGATACCCTGAAAAACAAATAAACACATGTTAGAATGATGCAATGAGGATGTATGCAAATGATATGCAAGGGTTTGTGACTGAGCTGGATCTGATTAACTGTTCTGATACAGGTCCAAGTGTGTTCAAGAAATCTAGATGGAGGTCTATAAGTCCAGTAACCGAGGTGGGGGACTCAAATAAAGAGTCACATGTCCAGGGTTTAGAATCACAAGAACTGTCCCAAAATGAAGTACTCTTATTTAAACAAAGTAACAGGGTATGTTGAGGTCAAGGGTACCTGCAAACCTGTAAACAGCCCAATCCCCTCACAGGTGGTGTTCTAAAACAAGGATCCTCAGACTTGGATCAGTTATGAGAAGTGTAAACACTTCTAACCCGGAGGTACAGTGTTTACAATAACCATAAAAGTTCCTCCTCCAATTCTCCCCAGTTTCTGAAGGTCAATACTAAAAGGTCATCCAGACTTAGCAGGCTTCCCAGATAGCCCTAGCATTGCAGGAAATCTGCAACACAGAGTTCTCAAGAAGAAACCCATATCTGAACCGTGTTTCATATTCCCGCACCAGACCGAGATGGAATGGGAAAGAATATGAACCACTCTAGCCTAGGTGTCACTCAGGTCCCAGGTATAGGACCTTAACTCTCAATAGAACCCCACCCACCAAAACAACAAAACCAGATCCAGCCAGCAGTATGACAGTATGATGTATGAAAAACTGTAAAGAAAGCAGTAAACAACTGTACATAAAGCAATAAATAAAATAAACAAACACAAATAGCACATAACACCCCAGTAAACACATATCAATCAAGCGCTAGGAGGAACCCACAAAGAGAACCAGAAGCCCTGGTTACAGTATAAGGGTCCCCAGTGAAGTCGCCAAGCTGTCGCTCCCGATAAATGGGGAATGGCCCAGATAAAGGTACAGACGCGAACGGTCGGCGAAAGAGGGATGTGAGAACACACAGGAGTGAACTCACTGGAGATGAATAGAGTCGCCAGCTAGGCATTTTTATCCCGGAGGAAAGGTAATGCTGCATAGACCTAGAAAGATACGGATAAGACGGTTGCGAACCAGAGAGACTGAGAAAGGGGGTTGGTTACAACCTGGGAAGGTATTAGCACCCAGATTGTCCGTCGTACTCGACGGGATCCACGCTTAGAAGATTTGTGTTTTAAAGGGGTAGTGTCAGTGCAATTTGTGTATAAAAGAAACTGGAAAAGAATGTACAGGTGTCAGTGTAAAAAAGTGTAAAGTGTAGTATGTATAGTGTCAGTGTAAGAACAGAGTGAAATGCTCATGATAATGAGGCTAAAGAATAAGGCTAGAAGGAGGGGGGATGTACAGAGACTTTTGTTCGATAACCGTTAAGTTATGCCTACGTATCCTCTCGTGCAATGAGGAAGTCAGAACACCGTAGTTCGACCCAAAGAGACTGAAAGATGAATTGACTTGTGAACTGCTTACTTATCTATGCTCAAGTGTATGATCTGTCTGGCACAGATGCAAACTGTCTTGCATTAGACGGAAGAAGCGAGTTCTCGTTTATGAGTGAATGAGGTGAGAAAAGAATCCCGGAGGAGACGATTATTGTTTGTTTTTTTGAGTTTTCAGTCTTTTATTACTTGTGAAGTTTGTCATAAGTTAATGAGCTTAAGCCTAAACCAATGGGTTAGTAAACTCATCACATCTTCCCTCTGATTAGGGGTAATGGGAGTACCTTAAGTGTGAAGTCAGATTCTCACACTTAATCACCTTTGGTGTAGGATTAAGATCATTAACCTACTTGTGATTATTTAGATGTTTTTGGTGTTTTTGTTTAGTGTTGAGTAATGAGGTTAAGCCATAATCAGGGATTAAACAGACTCATTACACCATCCTAATAGAAGGATAATAGATGAGAGTGTTTAAGCTGAGGAAAGCTCCTCAACTTAATCCATGATTAGGGATTAAACTTATGACAAAACAAAACCTTTATTAAATGGATTTTAGTTAATGGTAAGATGAAGAAGTGAGTTTTAGGGTTTGTAAGACAACTTGAGGAGGACTTGTCCATTAACACTAGGGTTAGTCCTTCTTAACCAATTAAGGAAGAATTAGAACCCTAATGCAAGGCCCAAGTTACAAGTGGGATGTCTTGATGATTATTAAGTGAATTGATTAAGAGATTTAAACACATTAAGGGTTTAACACTTAAGATTAAAGTTATACACTCCATCCTAATAGAAGGATGCAGGCATAAGCTTAATCACAAAGCCTTAAAGCCTTTAGGGTTTAGTCCCTGATTATGAGATAAGAAGAGAAGACTCAAAAGAGACACAAAGGTAAAACTAAATGGGGAGACTAATCAAAAACCCTAATCATTGTCATGCTTGGTTATTCCTAGGGTTTGTGAGGTTTACAGGAAAGATCTTCAATGGAACCACCAGGAAGCAGATGAAAGGATCAAGAGAAGCAAAGTAACTTGCTTCATTCAAGAAGTCAAGTCACTTGAGGAAAGAAAGTGAGAAGAAGAAGAATGAGCAAGCTCAATCTCAAGCACATGATAAAATGCAGCAAGGGTGCATGAAAGAGGAATGAGAAGAAAGTATGAGAAGTGAAGGCAAATCCACTTCTCAAAATCACTTACCACCTGAAAGGTTAGAAAAGAAATGCAATGCAATGCAAAATGGGATGGAATGGTATGAAGTAAATCAAAACCAGAAGCATGTTTATGATGATAATGATGCTATGAAGTGATACAAACATGAGACAACAAATGGAGATGATCATACAAGCTTATGGATGCAAATGGAGCAAGTTAAGAACCAAGAACATACATGAAAAGGTATGGAAAGCACATGGTATACAACATGACAAATGCAAGATGCAATGATCAAACATGCTTTCAATATGTCTTATGATGTTAAATGAATCAAATGGAGGCATAAAATGCTATGGCAAGTCAAGGTATGCAAGCAAATGCAAGATGGATGCATATGGAAGCCCAAATTAGGGTTTATGATCAAAGCATCAAACAAAAACCAAAATCAGAAGCAAACCACATTACAAAAAATTGAAAATGCACTCAAAGGACCCCTAATCCTATACTAATCCACTGCCCAAAGGAGAAGTTTCAACTCTTAACCAAATTCAAGTTATGATTTTCCTAAGTTTTCTAGGGTTTTAGGATTCCTAAACAAGAAAATTACCAAACAAATTGAAAATGAAAGATCAAATCATGGCCATTTAATCTCACAAACTACATGCTAAACACAATGCAAAGCAAAAAGAATCAAGGTCCAACTCTTTAGGGTTAGGCAGAAATGATTTTTTGAAGTTTGGATCAAAATAATGCATAAAAATGATTTTAATTCAATGAAAAATTCTCAAAATGCATCAAGATCAAAAAATAAATTTGGTTTGAAGGTTGGACAATGTTTCTAAATGTCTTAGAACATTTCATGAATTTTTTGGTGATTTTTAAATACCTAAAAGTATTTTTAATAAATTAATTTCCATTAATCAATTAAAAATAAACTTTTGAATATTTAAAAATACTTTTTGATGCTAAAAATAAAAATAAAAATATTTTTGTGTATTAAAAATTAATGAAACTCTTGACAAAAAGTTTCATAATTTTTAAAACATTTTTGCTATTTTAAATAAATTGCACAAAACAAATGAATTAAATATGAAAATAAGATGAAATTAAATGGAAAAAGAAAAAGTCAGCCAATCTAATGGCTGAGATTCAAACCCCAGGACGCGGGAGCTGACCACGCGCGCAAATGAACGGACCAAATTCAAACTCAGCTAATTAATGCTTATGCCCTAATCCTGCCGTTAATCACTTTCAGGTGACCGGAACAGTGTTCCGGTCATCTTCTCCGTTCACCCCAAAAGCCAATCTCACTCTAAACGCTTCTAAAATGAAATCTAAGAACACAGGAATGATCCCCACTCACTCACGAATCAAAACCCTAAATCAAAACAAATTTATCATTCCTGAAATGACTGAATCGAATCAAACAACATTTAGGGCAAAAAGTTTCAGAAGCATGTTAAACTCTCATCTCTCCACCATTTTCAAAACTAAAGACATATTCATGATCAGGAAGGCATATAGAACAACTTAAGAACTTTAAAAATGATTTCTGGAAAAAATGTTCTTGAGCTACCTGAGTTTCGAAGCTTTCAATCTTGCAACTTTCTGACCCCTTCCTTTGGTGCAAACCACTCCTTATGACCCCTTGATGATGTCTGGATGCTTAGAAGAAGTTTATGCTGGCTGGTTAGGGGGATTGAACAAGTTCTGTTCAAACTCAGGTGAGGATGGTGTTTGTGATTCAGGCTGTTTCAGGCAAAGGTGAGGGGTTCTTTGTGATCAGGATGATGATTTGAGAAGGTTTGTGAAGTTTGTTCAAGTGTTTGTGGCCTGTGGAATGAGTTTCGAAAGCTTTGGCTTTGAGAGTGAAAAATGGAAAAGTAGTGTTCTTGCTGGTTTCAAGCTTAGGTCTTGCTGGTTTTGGTTCAGTGAAGCAAGGTGAGTTGATTAGTGGAGTTTGTTTGAGTGTTTATGGCTTGTGGAATCAGATTCGAAGGAAAATGTAAGTTGGAGAGAGTTTGTGAATGTGAGTTGTGGTGAGTTTTCAGGCTGGCTTCCTTTATGAAATGGCTAGCATTTTCTTTGTATAAACAAATGCTATTGGTCAGTGGATGTGACTTGGCCTGCTGTGATAGGTGTGCTAACTTTTGCAAAAAGTCCACTCTTGTGTAAGAGAAGCATGGGTTGTGTTCTAGGCTAGTACAAGTGTGTGGGCTGGCGCAGCATGGTGAGGGGGAGGGCTGTGGTTGGTTCAGCAGCCAAGGCAACAAGTGGATGGAAGTGTGATGATGATTTTGCAACTTGATCACTTTTGGTTCACATGAAACTTTCTTGCTTTGCAAACCATGAACATGTGATCTTTTGGTTCAAATATGATTTTTAGAACTTGTATAATGCTTGCATATTGGTTTGACATGAACTAGAAGTCACAAATGCCTTGGTACAAAGTTTTTGCAAGTTTTCCATTTGGTGCATATTTTGAAAATTAATGATTTTTGCCAACTTTAACACACCATAACTTTTGATCCAAAATGAATTAAGTCATGTTCTTGTACTTTTTGAAAAGGGAAAAATCTAATCTACAACTTTCATGACCAAAGTTTTTCCATTTGAAGCATTTTTGGATCAAAAAGTAAGGGTTGAAAAAGTTGCATAAAATGACATATTCTTTAAAAGTCAACCATGCCCAAAAAAGTCAACTTTGCAAAAACTTCAAATTCTTGAATTTTGTGAACTTCAAACTTCTTCCATGATCAAATAAAGATCATATGCACTCAAAATGATGAAGACCACCCCTTGGTTGGGTCATTGGGGGCCTCAGATGCCCTGATTTTGCACTGACTTGTCCAAAAAGTCAACTCTTGATCAGATGACTTCCCCATGGAATTTCTTCATGAAAATTGATATGCACACTCCCTATACCATATAGAGACCAATAGAAACAAGAATGACCAAAAAATTTGGAGTTATGGCCTCTGAAACCAAAACCCTAACTTTAGGTCAACTGTGCAGTCAAACTTGGCTCTGCCTCCATACCAATCCCAGTTCTTGTGATTCTTTGGCATTCTTGGCTTTGAGAGGATATAATATGATGCTTGAACACACATAGACCCCTTTGAAGTGATTGATGACCTTTGGAGTGGCTCAAGAAGCTCTTGGACTGCTCAGATCACAAACCCTAGAAGCAGATGACTTAGAACCTATGCAGTGAATCAAAATTGTGGTATGAGATGTTATGATTGTGTTTATGCATATGAAATGATCACAAGCCATGGTGTGAATGGGTGAGGGCAAATTTGGGGTGTTTACAATGGCCTCTGAAACCAAAACCCTAATTTCAGGTCATTTGTGTAGTGAAACCCTAGCTCTGCTTCCATGCTTTTCAAGTTCTTGTGATTTCTTGACTTCCTTGATCTTTGAGGGGTATAATATGATGATAGAACACTCATGGACCCTCTTGGAATGATTAGAAACCTTTGGAGTGGCTCAGATGGATCCTTGGATTGCTCAGATCACAAACCTTGGATGTAGATGAACTTGAACTAATGCAGATGGAATATGAGGTGATATGCTTAAACTTATGCAAAGATGAAAGATCACAAGCCATGGTGAAATGAGTGAGGAAAAATTTGGGGTGTTTATAATACCGACGCATCCTGTCATGGCCATCAAGATTAAAGAAGAGGTTCAAAAGTAGTTTGATGCCAGATTCTTGGCCGTGACCAGTTATCCTCCATGGGTTGCAAATATTGTACCAGTCCCTAAAAAGAATGGTAAAGTCAGAATGTGAGTGGACTATAGGGATTTGAATCGGGAAAGCCCCAAAGATGACTTCCCACTGCCGCACATCGATGTGCTAGTTGACAACACTGCCCAGTTTTCTGTATTCTCCTTCATGGATGGCTTCTCAGGCTACAACCAGATCAAAATGTCGCCAGAGGATATGGAGAAGACTAAATTTATTACCCCATGGGGCACCTTCTGTTATAAGGTGATGTCGTTTGGTTTGAAAAATGTTGGAGCTACATACCAACGAGCAATGGTGACGCTATTCCATGACAAGATTCATCACGAGATTGAGGTCTACGTTGATGATATGATAACGAAGTCACAGACAGAAGAAGAACATTTAGTCAACTTAGCCAAGCTTTTTGACAGGCTTCGGAAGTTCAGACTGAGGTTGAATCCGAACAAATGCACATTTGAGGTGCGTTCCGGTAAGCTGCTGGGCTTTATCGTCGGCGAAAGGGGAATCGAGGTTGACCCTGCAATAGTAAAGGCAATCCAGGAGATGCCTGAGCCAAAAACCGAGAAAGAGGTACGTGGCTTCTTAGGGAGGTTGAACTACATCGCAAGGTTCATCTCACACCTAACAGCCACATGCGAGCCTATTTTCAAGCTTTTGAGGAAGAATCAGACCGTCGAATAGAATGATGACTGCCAACAAGCCTTTGATAGAATCAAGTAGTACTTGCAAGAACCTCCAATTCTCATGCCTCCAGTGTCAGGAAGACCTCTAATCATGTACCTCAATGTACTGAAGGGATCAATGGGTTGTGTGTTGGGTCAGCAAGACGAGATTGGTCGAAAAGAGCATGCAATCTATTACCTTAGCAAAATGTTTACCGACTGTGAGACTCGCTACTCACTGTTCGAGAAAACTTGCTGCGATTTGGCATGGGCTGCTCGCCAACTAAGACAGTACATACTGACTCACACTACCCTACTGATTTCCAATATGGATCCCGTAAAGTACATCTTCGAAAAGCCAGCTCTAACCGCAAGAGTAGCCCGATGGTAAATGATTCTGATGGAGTATGACATTCAGTACATTTCGCAAAAAAGTTATCAAAGGAAGTGTACTGTAGGATTATCTGGCCCAGCAGCCAATTGATGATTATCAACCAATGAAGTTCGAGTTTCCGGATGAGGACATCATGTTCCTCAATTCGAAAGACTGCAAAGAACCACTCCCGGAGGTGGGGCCAGACCCCGAATCCAAATGGAGTCTGATGTTTGAGGGAGCGGTGAACATGAACGGTAGTAGAGTTGATGTCGTTATTATCTTGCCGGAAGGAATCCATATGCCCTTCACTTCCTGGCTGATATTTGAATGCACTAACAACGAAGCTGAGTACGAAACATGTATAATGGGGGTCGAGGAAGCAATCAACTTGAGAATCAAGAACCTCGAGATCTTCAGAGATTTTTCCCTGGTTATAAACCAAGTCAACGGAAAATGGCTGGTTCATCAACCTCATTTGACTCCATACAGGGACTATACCCGGAGGTTTCTAACTTTCTTCACAAAAGTTAAGTTGCACTACATACCTCGAGATAAGAATCAATTTTCTGATGCTCTGGAAACCTTGTCCTCCATGATCAAGGTTCATCAAGAGAATTATGTGCCTTGAATCGATGTCTCTCGTCTCGAAAGGCCGGCATATGTCTTTGCAGTTGACGGTGTCGAGGATAGCAAACCTTGGTATCATGATATCAAACAATTCCTGAAATCTCAGGAATACCCGGCAGGGGCGTCAAGCAAAGACAAGAAAACCCTCAAGAGGTTGGTAGGCGGGTTCTTCTTAAATCAAGATGATGTGCTCTAAAAACGGAACTTTGACATGGTCCTTCTCAGATGCGTGGATAGACACGAAGTAGACTTGTTGATGCAAGAAGTTCACGAAGGCTCCTTTGGCACCCATGCTGGGGGCATGCTATGGCAAAGAAACTTCTTAGGTCGGGGTATTATTGGATAACCATGGAGTTCGATTGATGCAAATATTCCCGCAAGTGCCACAAGTGCCAGATTTATGCTGACAAGGTCTATGTCTTCACATTGGCCCTTCACCATGTGGGGTATTGACATGATTGGCAAGATCGAGCCAACAGCTTCCAACGATCATCGCTTCATCCTGGTGGCTATCGACTATTTCACAAAGTGGGTTGAAGAGGCGTCTTATGCCAATGTTACAAAACAAGTGGTAGCCCGATTCATTAAAAGGGATATCATCTTGTCGCTCCCTGGATTTCCATCCTGGTACAAACGCGAAAGTGGCGCGGAAAGAGATAGAGTCGCCAGCCAGGCATTTTTATCCCGAAGGAACGGAAATGGTAATGTTGCACAAACCAGAAGAAAAAAGAAGAATGACAAAGGTACTGCGAACCAAAAAGACTGAGTTCGGGAGTCGGTTACGACCTGGGAAGGTATTAGCACCCAGATCGTCCGCCGTACCCGACGGGATCCACGCTTGCAAAGAAATCTGTTTCAAAGGGTGAGGGGATGAAAGCTGCTGCAAAGAAAATGAACTGAACTGAATAAAAGAGCTGAGAAAGAAATGAAAAAAGAAATTAAAAGGAAAAATGTAGGGAAAATAAAGATTGTGCTCGAACGGGCCCTACCCCGCTGCCTACGTACCTCATCTGGACAATGAGGATCAGAGTCGCCGTAGTTCCCCTAACTAGGGGTGGAAAGGAATGCTTATGTATTAAGGCTTGAACTGCCTATGTCAATGCCCAGGTGATGCAGGCTCGGGCGACGAGTGCGTAACCGTCTTGCAAAGTGACAAGTAGGAGCAAGTTCTTACGCAAAGAGTGAATGTGGTGAGAAAAGAAGTCCCGAAGGAGAGACGTTTATTGTTTGTCTAGTGTTTTTTATGAGTTTTTATGAGTGTGGCACAAGGAAGTGAACTCAATCTCTTTTCCATGGAATGTGTACTTGCTACTACATTCCAAGATGGAATAATAGAACAAGCACACTCAAGTAAGGAGAAGATCCCCAAAACTTGGTTCCAGAGATTAGGGCTTAGGCTCACTAACTCATTGAATTTATTAAGTGTTTTTTTTTGTGTAATTTTTGTGAAGAAGTCTTTTTTATGATTTTCTTGATGAAGTTGGTCTCATGATCAGACTTGTGCATCATGATGAACAAGCTTGTATTATCCCAAGATGGGAAAACTACAAGTGCTTCATGGAATAAGGCTATTGCACAGGAGACCACTTCATCCTTATTAAATGCTTTTTATGGTATTGTTTTTGAGATGAGAAGAGAAAAGAACCAAAGATCTTAAAGGTAAAAGTCTAATGGGGAAAGTCTAATCCTAAAGCTTTCATGCAAAGGAGGTTCTAGGTTAGTGAGGTTTACTACCCTAAAGAAGGAAGAGATAAGAAGAGAAAGAAAAGAATGAAGAAGGGAAGAAGATAGAAAGGATGGCCTAAGCCCCTCAAACACAAATAAGAGAATATCATGAAAAGAGAAGAGATAAGAATTGGAGATGTGGGAATCACATCCACGTCTCTCACTTACCAGAGCCCCTGAAATGGTTAGTAACATAAGCAAGCATCATGATAAAAGAAAAATGAGAACAAATGAAACACAAAATGAGCATAAGATAAAACCAAAGCAACACAACCAGAATTGGAATCTCAATTACAAATGTCAAGATCAAACAAGAATGAAAAATGGATTAAACAATTCAACATGAAGCATTATGGATTATCATGACAAAGCAAAACAAACATGAGATAACACAAAGCAAACCAAGCAAACAAACATCACAAACTTCAAGACCAGAACCCTAACATGTCAAGAATGTTCCTAAGCAACACAAGAGATGAAGAGTAGAATCATACAAACTTAAACATTATCAATATGGGAAACAAATGATCATAAGAAGTGAGGTGAACATGTACAAAAGTGAATGAACTTCAAAGGTAAGCAACCACAAAATTTCTCAAAGTACAAACATCAATCCAAGACCAGAGAGGTATCCTTATCCTAAAAGGGGCCTAAACAACCTAAGGGAGTTGGCACAAGTGCCCTCCCAACCTAAGGACTAAACATATGACCAAAAAGGATGCAAAGGAAGATAAGCAAAGAACAAAATTCAAATCAAATCAAGCACTCATCCAAAAATTCCACAAATTTGCACAAAGATTCTCTAAACATCTAATATTAGCATGCCAAAAGAAAAGAATTAAAATCAGAAGCTAAGTAGGTCAAATATGTGCTAGACATGGATTAGGGTTATGAAACTTCATGCACAAGTTAAGGATCAAGAATAATCAAGCAAACTTCTAAAAATCAGAAGAAAACTCATCAACAAACTACATTTCAATGTGAATCCAGAGCAAAAAGAATCAATTCAAAATTCAAATTAATGATCAAGATATAAATTCTACAAGACAACATGCTTTAAAAGTGAATAAAAAATAAATAATAAAAGAAGAAATTAATTCCAGCGTGGAAAATAAAAATATCAAAAATTAAAGAAAACTCAAAATATCACTTATGAATTTTTTTAGAATTTTTAATAACTTCTAACTATTTTAATTAATTAAAAATCAAACTGAAATGAAATAAAAATAAAAATAAAAGAATTAAATGAGCCAGGGGTGTGATTAGCAGCTATTTCAGTTCAATTTGTTTGGGCTTAATAGAACAGGGGGTGTGAATAGCACTACATGCCCAGTGGATTCAGCGTATATACACATTATTTACCATGGAAATTCAAAAAATCAGGAAAAAACGCAAGCCAATGGATCCAACCAACGTGCCAGATCAAAGTCAGTGATCAAACCAAGTCAACAAATCAACAACCACAGCATGCGCATGTACACTAGTTACCATGGGTGCGAAACAAAATGAATTATTCAGATTCAAATTATAAAATGAAAACACGTGCAAGGGAGGGTGTGTTTTTAATGTGCTGGCGTGATGTGGATCGTACAGATCAAATATCCAACGGCGTAAACATCATCTTCTTCATTTTAACATTTCCAGAATCCGGTGACCGGAGCCCTAGCTCCGGCACCGGAAAATTCATAATCAAGAACAAAACACCATGAACACTGTTATAAACCTCCAGATCTGATCATCTAATCATCCTGAACATGAATCAAACACTCAAATACACAAACACTCCATGAACTCATCAAATCGAAACAAATAAAGTTTGACATCAAACTTTCAAATTCAGATTTCTCACTCAATAATCCACCAATTTCAAATCCAATTAGTGCAGTGTACTCAGCAAAGTTCACAGATCACAATGCACATAATAAAAACAAGTTCTAAATTTATGGATTTCAAGTCATACCTGAGGTTGAACCACTTCAAAATCACCAGAATAGAGCTTCAAATGCTGCAGATCCGTGCACTTTGATCTCCTCTTGCAAAATAAATGCAAGAGGAAGCTTGAGAGAGCCTGAATTGAGGAGCTCGAAGGATCTTGCTCTGAACTGCAACTTCTTGTTTCCTCACTTTCAGCTCTGATTGATGAGAGAAATGGAATCCTTGAAGCTTGTAGAAGAAGAATATGAAGAGAGATGAGAGAGATGTGCCTTGGAGAGAGAGATTCGAAAGCTTTTGCTCCTGTGCATGAAACTTTGAATCTGAGAAATGAGAGAGTGCTAGCTTGTATTCAGGGCATGCTTGGCTTTTATATCATGTGTATATTACGCTGATTAGGGTTTTTTGGTGAGTGGTAGCATGAGTTGTGTGATAGGGATTGTTTTGCAAAATTGCATGAAGAATGAGAATGACCAATTTGCTTGTGCATTTGATTCCCCCTTGCACATGCTAAGCCCTCATCCCAGCCCTTGATTCATGATGAAATGATCCTGCCCCTCAGATGTTGGTATCATGCTTTTCTTGTGATCGTGCATTTTTTGCATTTTTTGAAATTTCTCTCATTCCATGCACGATTTTTGAATTTTCTCTTGGGCCAAAGGTGTTTCATTCCAAGCCTTATGGTATTATGGTCCCACTTTCCCCGTAGATCATCTTAGAAATGACTTGCAATGCTTTTTGCAACTTGGTGTAAAATGATAATCCATGTAAAACCCTAAAAACAAGTGATCTTTCGAAGGCCATAACTTTTGATCCATGAAGGCTATGAAAATGCACTTGTACTTTCTGAAAATGGGAGAACCTACCCTACAACTTTCATGTTTATTGGAAATTCAAATGAGATAATTTTCACCATGAAAGAAGTCTTTGAAAATTAGGGCAAAAGTTGCCAAAAATGGAAAGTTTCAAAACAAACCAAATGCCAAAAATGGAAAGTTCTTCAAAACCCTTTGATTCTTGATCCTTGAATTTGCCAAATCTCTTCTAAGGTCTTAAGGGCATCCCTTGACTTGAAACATGGGGTTGGACCCCTTGAATTCTCACAGTTGACTTTTAAAATGCACAGTTGACCAATTTCTTCTTATGCAAGCAACTGATGAAATAACTGCCTTCCACAAGGAATTTTCTTACCAAATTTCATCCCTAGGATCCTCTTATCATATGAAAGACTTTGCCCACATGAAATGGCCAAAGTCACAAAGAATTCTTGCTTGAAAGTGAAACCCTAACTTGGGAACCATTGTGTGGGAGCTTGCCCTAACTTGGATTCCCTGATGATCTCCCAACCTCCTGGGCTCTTGTAAAGGATCTTGAACTTGTGAGTGTCATGTAGACTCTTCATGGGACTTGGAAAAGTCCACTGGGCCTCTTGCTATAGCTTGTGATGCCTCAAATCCACCCATAGTTGATCATATGCCTAATGCTAGAACATGAGAATGTTATGTTTCATTTTTCTATGCAAAGATGCCAAGGACATGACATGCTTGTGATGATTATGATATGATGATGATGCTTAAAAAGAAGAGGGAAAATTTGGGGTGTTACACATCTGCCAGTATGGAATTCCCGAGAGAATCATTACTGAAAATGGTTCCAATCATAACAACAAGATGATGGCAGACTCGTGCAGGGATTTCAAGATCGAGCATCGCAACTCTTCGTCGTATCGCCCGAAGATGAATGGCGTCTTCGAGGCAGCCAACAAGAACATAAAGAAGATTGTTCAGAAGATGGTGGTGACATACAAAGATTGGCATGAGATGCTACTATTTTCACTGCATGGGTACCGGACGTCGGTGCGTGCTTCGATTGGGGAAACCCCATTCTCACTTATGTACGGTTTGGAGGAAGTCCTATCGGTTGAAGTCGAGATCCCCTCACTGAGAATAATGATGGACGTTAAGCTCGACGAAGCTGAATGGCTCCGAGCCAGGTACAACCAACTAAGCCTCATTGAAGAGAAATGCCTTGCAGCTGTATGTCATGGACAGTTGTATCAACGGCGAATGAAACAAGCTTTCGACAAGAAGGTACGGCCTCAATGGTACATACCAGGCGATCTGGTGCTGAAAAGGATTCTTCCTCCTAACAATGATCATAGGGGCAAGTGGACTCCCAACTATGAAGGTCCGTTCATGGTCAAAAGGGTCTTCTCGGGTGGAGCCTTAATGCTAACGACCATGGATGGCGAAGACTTCCAATCCCTTATCGACGCAGATGCAATGAGAAAATACATCGTGTAAAGGACCCGCTAGACAAAAACAGAATAAGCTCCAGGCAAAAAGGGGCATCCCGGCGAGCCAAAAACATAATAAAAGGCTCGGACAAAAGTTAGGGAAATATCCGAAAAGATGTACACCCGCTGAGTTGAAAAGCCACACTGGACAACTCAGGCAAAAAAGGGTATCCCGGTGGATTGAAAACCCGAAAGGGAGATCCACGCAAAAGAGGGACTAAAATAAACCATTGCGATCTGTGAGATCTGTGATGCGTCATTTGCAATCAAAGGTGATCTAAGGGTTGAAGATCAATTTAATCACCTTCTTCAAAGCGAAGCGAGCGGAGAGTTTCGAAGACATACAAGTCATAGTCGGGTCAGAGCTTGATGAAACTTTGTTTTTTTCACATTTCCATTAGGATATTTTAATTTCCTTTTATGCAATGTCCTCTTTCCAGGGATTGCTTCCCATGTAATGCCTATTCAGAAGTGAGTCTCAAAAGTATCCCTTTGCTCCTTCAACTGAATCCAGGACTTCTGCAATTCTTCCAAATCAGTGGGCATGTCTGAATGAAGGATGGTATAAGGAACATCTCCTTTAGCAATAGGCTCCATAGTGATTTGTAGAACAACAAGATATGTCATCATAAGAGTTTGAGCACGAGATCGTACCCATCTGAGATAAGGCTCCATAGGAATAGAATACTTTGGCTCCAAAGTGTTGCTATCAATCCTGTACGTCTATGAACTGGTCTGGATTAGGGAACAATACTAAGCCATAAATCAATAGAGCTAGGATCTCCTCAAAAGCATCATAACTCATAGCCTTCAAGAACACTTGAGCTTTCTCCATCAATACCTTATCAAGAATACCCTTAACTCCACTTCTCGTTTCTAGGACAATGTCTGATTTCTTCAGATGTAGGGCTGCAGCAATGACTTCAGGTTTAGGCTCCTTCTCTAAGCCTGTGAAGGGTCTCTGATCAAGGATAGGTATACCCAGTAGTTAGGAGAACTCTTCCATTGTAGGAACCAAATGATAGTTGGGGAATATGAAGCAATGATGTTTAGGATCAAAGAACTGAAATAGGACACTCATCATGTCTTCATTGAACCCTGAAGTAACTAAATCCAGTAGGTGACCATGTCTCTTGATGAACTGGGAGTTTTCAGAAACTTGAGAGACCGATTCCTTAAGCTTAGAAGGTATCCCTACAAAGTTGATCCGGATTTTATTCCTACGAGCAGAAGCCATGACCTGCAATAAAGAACAAAGATAAATCCTTTGGTACTTGAAATGGTTAGTGAAAATGATATGCTTATGATGTCATGATGTTATGCCTAATCACAAACATGTGGCACACACAAACAAGTCACACAATAGCCCTAGGTTTGAAGGCTTGCATGAGGTTTAAAGGTAAGTACCCTCCCCTGAAGTTTAGTTGGTTCATCTTGTCCTACAAAAGTAATCGGGTTCTAAGGGATCTCAATATCACTGATCCTTCCCAAGGGTGGTTGTTCAGTAGGCAATTTACTTGCCAACCAAAACCCTCCAAGTTTAGGATCTCAATGAGCGTAGTATCGAGTATCAACCAACTTCAGTATTCACCAAAGCCGACTATCTCACTACTTTCTAAAGGCCAAGATGGGATAACTAGGGTTCTAAAAGTCGGTTAGTGTATTGACAACATATGGTAGCCCCATATTATCCTTAACTTACTTAAGGAACATAAGCACCAATCAAGAAGTCACACTAACTATGGCCACCAGATCAACCATATTGGTATACGCCGTACAGTTTCCTTGGTCTATTGCCATTTACCTAGGGTACACTAGATCCGGGTTAGGACCTTTCACAAATAAGCCCAACAGATAAATATAAAGCAAACAAAGCAAACAATTTAATTGATCTAATTCCTAAGGGTACCCCTCTTTTACTTAGTAACTCCCCAGCAGAGTCGTCAGTTCTGTAACACGATGGGAGAACTGACTTTTAGTCATGTTGCGGATAGCAAGAGTCGCCACCGACTTTTATTTTATCCATAAGGAAGGGACATAAAAGAACAGGAAAAACCGTTTTGAAAAGACTTGGGTTCGGGGGGTAGGTTATATAAAGGGAAGGTGTTAGCACCCTTTATATCCATGGTTATCTATGGGCTCTTAGTTACTTAGCTCACTTAAATGTTTTTGAAAAGTGTAGTGTGTGATTAGAAATTTTCTAAGTACTTTGTAATGATCCTCGTATGGATGTATACAAAGCCTTGTTTGAAAATGTTTGAAAATATTGTGAGGTGTGAAAAGTATTTTTTAAAGGTGTGAGCAAGTAACTATGAGGTACCTACCCTAGACTAAGTCATTCATGTTCTTTTATATTATTTCAAGGGTAAGACTATCCCTATTATTAAGGAATAGGTAGTCATTACCTTGGATTTGTTAAGGGACAGGCGTAGGGTCATCGTACGGTCAAAGAAGGCAACTGGAGGGTGTCTTTAGCAACCTGGGAGGGACTATCATCTTTTACCGAAGGGACAAGATCATTATCGTAGGCCACATTGTAGGGACTTGATCTTTTAAATCTGGGAGGGACTAGATGATTTATTTATGGAGGGACTTTGCTTAAGACAACCCGTTTTCGAGGGACTTGACCATTTAAAGAAGGCAACCAAAAGGGATACCCTAGGAAGTGCAGACGGCGATCTTAGATCGACTTACGTGTGTGAATGATTTATTTTCAGATATTTTATCTTTTTAATTAATTTTCTAAGTCCATATTAATATCAATTAGGTTGTCACTCCCTATTTACTAACCACACATTTAAATAATAATAATTAAAAGGACGGAAAGGTAAATCTAAGTTATTACAAGGCTTTGGACAGTTACAAAATAATCGAGCGAAAAATAAATTACAACATACAAACTTATACATTTTTTTCTAATAAAAATAAGCAATAATAAAGTAAAATAAAGGAAACAAAACAAAATAAATTTAAGATTTTAAGTTTAAAAATTAGATTAAAGTTTTAATTAAAGAGAAATAAGTTTAGGTTAAAAGAAAATAAGATTAAATAAAATAGGGTTTGAGAAATTAGGGTTAGGGAAATTAGGTTAAGGATTTAAATAAAAAAAATTATTAAGAAAATAAGAAGTAATTAAAATATAAAAGATTAATTATATACATAATATCAAAATTTAGAATTTTTAATTATAATAAGAGTTAGTTAAATTTTTATTTACAAAATAACATATAAATATTTATCTACAAACTTATTATTATAAGAAAATAATTAAAATAAAGTTATTATTATTTACAAATAAAAAAAACGTTTCCCTTTTTTTTAAAACAATAAAACTTTAATTAAGAAAATATTTATTTTTAATATTGGTTTAAATTTATTAGGTTAGTTAATATATTAAAATAAAGTTAATTAAATCAAAAGAAAATAAGAAAATATGAAAAGAAACAGAAAATTGCTCAAAAAATAGGACTTGGGAAACGAACCCAGGTCCCTTACCTCAATGGCGTATCACAAAACCAACAGGGCCAGCGTGGGCTTGTGATAACCATATTGGGCAAAAATATTATATTTTGAACCTGCAAACTAAAAATAAAATGTAAAAAAACGCTGGAACCAGGAATCGAACCCAGCTCATATGTCCATCCGCGTGCGTACACTACCACTGGGCTACCTGCATACTTTTTAGTTCATAATGGAAATAACACTATATAATAAAAAATAAAATTTGAATTTCTGAAAACGGCGCCAACTTCATCTTCAACCTCTGGCCATGTATTTTTGCTACGTTTTTGGCTAGGATTTTGCTACAAAAAGTTTGTAGCTAAATGGCCTCCATATTCACAACATCATAAATACATACAATCAGTCCATAATTCTTGTATCAATCGACTACCCATGACCTGCAAAGTCTAAATTCATCATCAAATAACATTTATATTGCTTAAATAAGGAAACCCCAATTGAGAGCTCAAAACCCTAACAATGGTCGATTGCGTTTAAGGCCATGAAACTCATATATTCTTGCCCAGAAACAATCTACACAACACCCTAAACAACAAAACACAATCAAATTTCATTAGTAGTACATGAATGAGTGTAATCGAAAAAAGAAAAAAAAACAAGAACAAAGTAAATTCGGTTAGAATGATTTGATGCATGAATGGATGTTTTTATGATCCAAAAACATTGTATGATTCCTCAGGAACGCATTAAAACGTTCAAAAGTATTTTAGATTGCTTGGATTCTTGAATCCGATTTTCACTTTTCCTTGACTTTTTTGAAACTTGAACTCCCTTACCTTGCCTCTGAAAATCGTCCCCCTTGTGTCCATTAGGTTTGTGTATATATAAGGGATCAAAATAGGTTAAAATTTGGGCTTGGTTTTTGAGAAACTTGATTGCTTGATATTGAAGAAATCTTATTTCCAATTTGGTCAAAAATCAAATATTTTCCTTACAATCAAGCTTTGTCCGAATTTGGATCATTTCCAATCACTTTAAATGCAATATATTTGCTTCTAGAACAAATATTTGATCTAAAAATTGACTTTTTATATTTTATTTTCATTTAAATTGAATTTAAACAAATAAAATCCAAATAAATAAAAAATAAATTATAAAAATCAGATGGATTTATTATTGGGTCGTGCTTGATGTTAACATGAAGATTGGGTTGCAAAATGATAGGCCCATTTTGAAAAAATTGGATTTAAGCCCTTATTTTCTTCATACACCCCTTAAAAATCTCCCAACTTTGATAAGGAATAAATCCTTCAATTTTAAGGCTATAAAGGTGTTATTGGACATTTTGGAAAGCTTAAAGAGTCCTCTAACAAGCCTCTTTGGTCTCATGTCCATATCTTTTACCATTTTCAAATTATGCTCTTTGGAAAAAGTTGACTTTTGAAATGACCTGTAATGTTTTAGCTCATACCTTCCAAATGAAGCATCTTTAGGCTTGGCTTGTGAGACACAAAGTTGTATAGAATTCAATTTCCTTCAAAATGAGCTTTGGATGGGAAATTGTTTATGAAGCATGTGAAAGTTATGGCTGGTCAAAGTTCAGTTGACTTCTCTTTAGAAAACCCTAATTTAGAAACTCCTGATTCTTGATGATCTGAAACTTCCTTGATGAATCATGATCAAATGATGAATTTTACTTCATAAACTTGATGTTGACAAAAAATCTTGAAGTTTGACTTTGATTTGACCACAGTTGACCTCAGTTTGACTTTTTAACTACTTTGACTGATTTTTGCATATCTGATCATCTGATTGGGAAAGCTTTGAAACTTGACATAGGGATTCTTGAAGTTATATGGGATTCCATGAAGCTCACTTGAAACCTTGAAAGTCATTTTAACCTGAGGAAACTCAAAACCCTAGTTTTGGACACTTTGCTTAAGAGGAGGCATTGTTTGGGGAAACTTCCACACTTCTTGATCAATTGGGAATCTTGAGAACCTTATGATCATTTAGAAGTCTTGAGAGATATTGTCTTGATTGTGGGAGGGCAAATTTTGGGGTACAACAGATAGCGTCCAACATTTTATTCATTCAAGTCATTTAATTGATTATCTTGCGTTTTCCTTTGTTTGTTTCTTTACATGCTTTTCTTTTTATATTACCAATCATTTTACTTATTTTATCCAAACAAACACTGTATGACCGTCTTACATTACAAATGATCATGCAAATTCAAACAACAAAAGCAGTCATATGATTAGTATGGTCGGTCTTGCAAGTAAACCTTCGACAAGAGGCCATCGATTGTTCTTGCGAAAATCACGTGCGAACACCATCCCAACTTTAACACGAATAAATCCTCGATCAATACAAGTCGGGTGGAAACTTGCACTCATTATCAATCAAATAACACTCATTCTGATACTTCCAACACAAGCAACCAAATGTCCATTTCACAAGCCCAATATGAACAACCCATTAGCTTTCTCCCCACGTCACTTTCACAAGCACAATATCCTTACCTCTTAGTTTCTTAATTTCACGATCCAAAATCCTAACCGGCAAAGCTTCCACCGTAAGGTTATCTCTTACTTCAACCTCGTCCATAGGAATAACATGTGACGGATCCGGAACATACTTCCGAAGTTGCGAAACATGGAACACATCATGCAAATTAGAAAGGTTCGGAGGCAACACCACACGGTAATCCACAACACCCACTCGTGCAGTAATCTGATACGGTCCAATAAAACGAGAAGTCAACTTCTTCGACTTCAAAGCATGACCCACACCCGTAACCGGTGTAACTCTCAAGAACACATGGTCGCCTTCCTGAAACTCAAGATCCTTCCTTCTCTTGTCATGATAACTCTTTTGTCTACTCTGAGAAGCTCTCATCTTCTCTCGAATAAACTTTACTTTTTCCATCGTTTGTTGTACCATCTCCGGTCCAACTACCGTTCTTTCCCCGGTTTCATGCCAACACAAAGGTGTTTGACATCTCCGACCATACAAAGCCTCAAATGGTGCCATATCAATACTCGAATGAAAATTGTTATTTTAGGTGAACTCAATCAACGCTAAATAACTATCCCAAACACATAACACCCCATTAAACACAAATCAAACAAGCATTAGGAGAAACCCACAAAAAGAACTAGAAGCCCTGGTTGCAAGATAGAGTCCCCAGCAGAGTCGCCAAGCTGTCGCTCCCCCGAAAAGATACCAGGGTCCCAGGGTGCAGACGCGAACAATCGACGAGAAGAGATTGATGAGGGTGAAGTGAATAGAGTCGCCAACTAGGCATTTTTATCCCGAAGGAAAGGTAATGCTGCATAAACCTGGAAAGAGATGGATAAGACGGTTGCGAACCAGAGAAACTGAGAAAGGGGGTTGGTAAAAACTTGGGAAGGTATTAGCACCCAGATTGTCCGTCTTACTCGACGGGATCCACGCTTACAAGATTGTGTTTAAATGGGGTAAGTGTATGTGCCATCTGTGTGCAAAAGCTAGGAAAAGAAAATACAGGTGTCAGTGCAAAAGGTGTGAATTGCTCAGGAACTGAGGCTTTAAAAAGAATGCTGAATGAGGGGGATGACAAAGAGACTTTTGTTCGATAACTGTTAAGTTATGCCTACGTATCCTCTTGTGCAATGAGGAAGTCAGAACACCGTAGTTTGACTCAAAGAGGCTTGAAATAAATTGACTGTGAACTGCTTACTTGCCTATGCTCAAGTGTATGACTCGTCTGGCTCGAGTGCTAACTGTCTTGCATTAGACGGAAGAAGCAAGTTCTTGTTTGTGAATGAGTGTGATGAGAAAAGAATCCCGAAGGAGACGATTATTGTTTGTTTGTTGTGTTTTCAGTTTTTTATTGTTTTTGGTGTTTTGCATAGGATTATGAGCTTAAGCCTAAATCAAGGGTTTGTAAACTCATTATATCCTCCCTGATTAGGGATAATGAGCCTACTTAAGTATGAGATAAGCATCTCAACTTAATTACCATGATGATGTAGGATTAATATCATTAACCTACTTGTGATTATTTAGATGTTTTTGGGTTTTTGTTTAGTGTTAAGTAATGAGTTTAATCTCTAATCACAGATTAGTAAACTCATTACACCATCCTAATAGAAGGATAATATATGAGAACACTTAAGTTGAGGAAGATACCTCAACTTAATCCATGGTTAGGGATTAAAATCATTATATAGCAAGGCCTTTATTAAGTGAATTTTAATTAAGGGATGATATTAAGAAATGAATTTTAAGTTTGTAAGACAACTTGAGGGGGACTTGTCCATTAAACACTAGGGTTAGTCCTTCTTAACCATAAGGAAGAATTAGAACCCTAATGTAAGGCCCAAGTTACAAGATAAAGTCTTAGTTATTATTAGATGATTTGATTAAGAGGTTTAAACAAATTAAGGTTTAACACTTAGGATTGAAGTTATACACTCCATCCTAAGAGAAGGATGCAGGCATGACCCTAATTCCAAAGTCCTAAAACTTTAAGAGTTTAGTCTCTGACTATTGAGATGAGAAGAGAGACTCAAGGAGACTCAAAGGTAAAAAGCTAAAGGGGACTAATTACAACCCTAATCATTATCATGCTTGGATATCCTATGGTTTGTGAGGCTTAAGAAAGATCTTCAAGGAAGCCACCAATGGAAGAAGCAGATGAAATGAGGATGAGAAAGAAGAACAAGTTACTTACTTCAATGAAGAAGATAAGTAACTTGAAGGAAGAAAGTGAGAGATATGGAACATGAGTGAATTAGATTCACTTCAAGGACAAACAAAATGCAAATGAAAGAGATAAGAATAAGTGAGAGGTGAAGGCAAATCCACCTCCCAAAATAACTTACCAAACCTGAAAAGTGTTAGCATGAATGCATAAAGTATAAAGCATAAAGAAATAAAGTGAAATGAGATGAAATGATCAAAGTCAGAAGTTTTTATGTTGTGCAAATGTCATGTGAGATGATGCAAAGGCATACAAAATGCATATGTGTGATCATACAAAGATGGGATGCAAAGGAAACATGCTTTGAAGTTTGAAAACACATGAAAGTTTATGAAATGCAATGAATGCTAAACATGGAAAATGAATGAAGAAATGGTCAAGCAAGGTTCTAACATGTCCTAAAATGTCTAAGATGACATATGAATGCATGAAATGTCATGGCAAGTTCATGTAATGATGCATATGCAAGGTGAATGCAAATGAACATGAGAAATTAGGGTTTTATGGACATGTAAGATGCAAATGAATAAAACAGAAGCAAATGACATGATAAAAAATTGAAGTTATGCTCAAACAAATCCTAATCCCATATTAGGTCACACCCCAAAGGGGGAGGTCAGAAGCCTAACCTATCAAAAGTTATGATTTTCCTAAGTTTCCTAGGGTTTTTGGCTGGTTCAAAGGGAAAAATACAAATCAATTTGAAAATGCAAGATAAATTAATGATGAAAATGACCTATAAACTACATGCAATATGTAACACAATGCAAAAAGAATCAAGTTCAAACTCTTCTTAGTTAGGCAGAAATGATTTTTCAAAGTTAGGGTTCAAAAATGTGATTTTTATAACCCTTAATTCAAAGAAAATTGGCAAACTATGATCAAACCTAAAAATAAATTTGTGTGAAGAGTTTGAAAATGTTTTTAAATGCATTGGAATGGTTCATGATTTTTTTGGTGATTTTTAGAAACCTAAATGTATTTTTAATTAATTAAAATACTTTAATTAATTAAAAATAACATTTAAATATTTTAAAAATACTTTTTTGATGCAAAAAAAATAAAAAAAAATTATTTTTGGAATGATAAAAATATTTAAAGTCAGAATGCAAAGTTTCATATTTTTTGAATGCTTTTTGATATTTTAAAATAAATATGCAATAGAAATGAAAATAAAATGAATTAAAATGAATAAAATGAGAAGTATGCTGATCTAAGGGCTCAGATTCAAATTTAGGGGGTAAGCATTGACTGCACGCGCGTTTTGATGGTCAAGATTTAATCTGGCTAATTAATTAAGTTTTATATTAATTAATCAGGATTAACATTAATGGACTGATCTGAACCGTACGAGGCTTAACCCTAATCACCATCTAAGGGCCACAAATGCATCTGGGCAGATAAACCCTAAATTAACCTAATCACTTTCAGATGACCGGAAAATTGCTTCGGTCATCTTCTTCGGCCAACCTCTCATGCTATCTCTCTCAAAACGCCACGAAAATGCACAAAACTCTCCAGTTTGACTCAACTAAACATTCTAAACAAGAATCTCACAACAAAAACCATTTATTTTTCATGAATCAAGAGAATCGAACAAGAACATTTTTACGGGCAAAATTTTAGAAGAACAATACATGCTCATTTCTCAATCATTTTCAAAAATAAACATATCAGGATGATCAGCTAAACATGTAGAATCATTTAGAAACTTAAAATCATGCTTCTGGAAAAAAAAAGTTCATCGTGACTACCTGAGTTGAAGCTTTGCAAACTGGAGCTTTTTGGGCCTTTCTTTTGTGCAATCCACCTCCTTTGGTCCCCCTGAGTCTATTGGCAAGCTTCAATGAAGCTTAGAGTGGCTATTTTGAGTGTTTTGTTTCTGAAGTTGCAGAAATCGTGTTTGAGTTTGAGGGTGTTTTAGGTTATTGTGATGGGTGGTAAATGATCCTGAGGTGATGCTGAGTTGAATGGTGAAGAGAGTTTGAAGTTTGAGTGGTTGTGCTATGAATTTCGAAGAAGGGAAGGTTTCTTGAGGTTTTTGGAAATCTGAGTCTATGGGAGCTTTCAGGCTTGTATGTTGTATGAAATGTGATCCATGATGTTTGCATAAACCAATGGGATTGCTCAGAAAGTGGGTGGTGGCACAGGCTGATTAGTATGAGAGTTTTAGCAAAAAGTCAAGATTGTGTACTATGAGGTATGGGCACGGGTCAGTGGTGATTTCATGGGGTGTCTGGCCTTAGCTTGGTTCAAGGATGGCCATGGGATTGATTTTGATGTGCTGGAAGGCTTGGATGAAGAGTTATCACATGTTTTGCAAATTTCCCTCTTTGAAGTTTCTTGGATCATAAGTCATGGAAACCCTAGGTTCAATGCATAATTCTGATCTTTTAAAGTTCATTTGACATATTGTGAAGTGTTTATGCACATTAGAGGTCATTAGAATGCTTGAACATGCCAAAATGCAAAATCCCTCTTTGACATGAAACTTGAAATTATAGGATTTTTTGCCAACTTTGAAAGGCCATATCTTGAGTTCTAGGATGAATCAAGACATGTTATTTTACTTTTTGAAAAGGGAAAGACCTAATCTACAACTTTCATGCCCAAGAATTTTTCATTTGAAGCATTTTTGGTCATGAAAGAGGAGGTTGAAAAACTTTCCCAAAATGGAAAGTTTGCATTTCAAGTCATTTCCAAAAAAAGCAAGTTTGCAATTGGCTCAAAATTCTTCAATCTTGTGAACTTCCAACCACTTATAAGATGAAATAAAGATCATTGAACTTCAATTTGATGGAAATACCCTTTGGTTCCATTGTTGGGGGCCTCAGATGCCCTGATTTTGACTTAACTTGCTCAGGAAGTTACCCAGTGAACATATGACTTCCACAATGAGTTTCTTCATCAAACTTGGTACACATGATCCTTATAACATTTTAAGACCATTAGAAACAATAATGACCCAAAAATTTGGAGTTAAGGCCTCTGAAACCAAAACCCTAATTTTGGCCATTTGTGTAGTGAAAACCCTAGCTCTGCTTCCATGCCTTTGCCAGTTCTTGTAATCTCTTGACTTTCATGAACTTTGGGGAGCATAATATGATGTTAGAACACACAAGGACCCTCTTTTAAAGCTTTAAGACCTTTGAGATGGCTCAGATGGATTCTTGGATTGCTCAGATCACAAACCCTAGATGCAGATGAACTTGAACTTATGCAGTGAAGCAAATATGCTAAATGAGGTGTAATGCTTATGTTAATGCAAACATGAAAGATCACAAGACATGGTGTGATATGGGTGAGGGAAAATTTGGGAGTTTACAGCTTCCCCTATTCAAACATGAGTTAGCTGTGCAGGGTGTAAGCGCATAGCTTAACAAACAAACAAGATAACTTGTGGTTGAATACCAAAGACAGTCCAAAATTTGCACTCGCTGGATAGAAGAAGAAAAGGGATATAAATTGTAAAAGGTAGTATAGCATGCTTATCGAATGAAGGCGATGGAGGACGACCATCGAGCAGAGGACGCCTGCTGGGGATAAAATGGTAAGTAAAGCAATGACGGGGACGACCGACAAGCTGGGGAAATAAAGCGGCCATGATGGGGACGACCATCAGGTAAAGAAATAAAACCCTCTGGAGATCGTCCTTCACCAATAGATGTCATGATACCTTCCGGCAGCCGTACCCTGCCAGGTGATCGTCCTTCACCTCTTGATGATCGTCCTTCATCATGCTTATCTGATGGCTGTCCCCATCGTCGACTCTTTCTATCTGACATTCGTCCTATGTCATGATACTTTTGGCAACTATCCCCTGCCAGGTGATCGTCCTTCACCTCCTGATGATCGTCCTTCATCATGCTTATCCGATGGCCGTCCCCCATCGTCAATCTTGCTACCTGACATTCGTCCTATGTCATGATAAACCCGGAGCAGCCGTACCCTGCTAGGTGATCGTCCTTCACCTCTTGATGATCGTCCTTCATCATGCTTATCCGATGGCCGCCCCCATCGTCGACTCTTTCTTTCTGACATTCGTCCTATGTCATGATACTTTTGGAAACCGTACCTTGCCAGGTGATCGTCCTTCACCAATAGATGACCGTCCCTCATCTTATCACCAACAGAGCAGTCGTCCCCTGCTAGGTGATCGTCTTTCACCTTTTATGATCGCGCCTCATCATTTATGCTTTGAACCTGATGGTCGTCCCCATCATCATTTACCTTGAATCCCCAGAGAGTCTTATTTCATTAACCTTATGGTCGTCCCCATCATTGCCTTTACCCTTAAACCCCAAAGAACCCTGTTACTGTATTTGATGGCCGTCCCCATCATAATCTCTTTATTTCCCCAGCATGTCGGCCGTCCCCGTCGTTGCTTTATCCCCAGCAGTCGTCCTCTGCTCGATGGTCGTCCTCCGTCGCCCGCATTTTATAATCATACTCTTTTTCTTTTACAATCTATAACCCTTTTCTTCTTCATTCTGTGAGTGCAAATTTTGGACTGTCTTTGGTATTCAACCACAAGTTATCTTGTTTGCCTGTTAAGCCGTTGCTTACATCCTGCACAGCTAACTCATGTTTGAATATGGGCAGCTGTAAACACCCCAAATTTTCCCTCACTCATTCACACCATGGCTTGTGATTCTTTTCATTTGCATAAGTTCAATCATACCATCTCATATTGCATTTTTACTTCACTGCATTGGTTCTAAGTCATCTGCATCTAGGGTTTGTGATCTGAGCAATCCCTGAGCTATCTGAGCTACTCCAAAGGTCTTCAATCATCTCAAGAGGGTCCATGAATGTTCAAGCATCATATTATATCCTCCCAAGGTCAAGGAAGTCAGAAAATCACGAGAATTGAGAAAGGCATGGAAGTAGAGCCAGGCTTAACTGCACAGATGACCTAAAATTAGGGTTTTGGTTTCAGAGGCCATAACTCCAATTTTTTTGGTCATTCTTGTTTCTATTGGTCTCTATATGGTATGAGGATCATGCATACCAATTTTCATGAAGAAATTCAATGGGGAAGGCATCTGATCAATAAATGACTTCTTGAGCAAGTCAGTGCAAAATCAGGGCATCTGAGGCCCCCAGTCACCCAACCAAAGGGTCTTCTCCATCTATATGTGTATGATCTTTATTTGATCTTAGAAGATGTTAGAAGCTCACAAAATTGAAGAATTTCAAGCCATTTGCAAAGTTGTCATTTTGGGAAAGTGACTTGTAATGTAAACTTGCCATTTTGGGAAAGTTTTTCAACCTCCTCTTTTTTTGATTCAAAAATGCTTCAAATGAAAAATTCTTGGTCATGAAAGTTGTAGATTGGATCCTCCCATTTTCAAAAAGTACAAGAACTTGATCTAATTCATTTTAGAACAAAAGTTATGGCCTTGCAAAGTTGGGAAAAATCATGAAATTTCACTTATGCACCAAAGAGGGAAACTTGCAAAACATTTGCCAAAGACAAATGTGACTTCAAATCAACTTCTAATCATCACACAAACATCATTCATGGTCCATAATTCAGGTTTGCCCAAATAATTTCTCACTTTCATGCCTTGGATTCCAAGTATCATAAGCCATTTTCCATGAAGTTCAAAAGGGGGAATTCTTGCAAAAGTGATTCCCAAAGGTTTGTGTGGTCTCTAACTGATCTCAAAGCATTACCATAACATCATGTAACATTTCACAACAAGAATTCAGCAAGGAATGTCACATGTCCATGACCAAAAATCACAAAATGCAACAAGTTGCAAAAAGGCAAAACCTATGGCATCTCACCCTTCATCCATTTCAGATCACATCAATTCATCCCATGGCCATCCTTGAAGGCAGCTGAACTTAGAGCAGCCCTAAAATAGCCTCTGCCACAGCCCATGCCTCAAGTACACCTAACATTGACTTTTTGGCCAATTGCCCCATGCCTTCCCACAGTGCAAGTCACTTCCTCAGACCTCTTCCAATAGTTTAGGGATATGCTATGGATCATAAAACAGGCTGGAGATAAGCTCAGAAGACACACACCATCAGCTTGCACAAAAACTGTCCAAAACTTGTTCTATTCGAAACTCCCTTAAGACTTAACAAAATCCAAAAATTTCTTTACCAACAAGTCACATACAATCCATAGAACAAATCCCACCCCCTGAAACAGCCTGAATCACCACACACACAACCTTCCATTTCTGTTACACCAAAACCAAACAACACCAACCAACCATCCTCAAAGCTTTCTAAGCTTCATATCATCTTCAGGAGGTTCATAAGAGTGGGTTTGCAACAAGAGAGAGCCCAGAAAGCCCAGAACCAGAAGGTTCCATCTCAGGTATGGCTCAAGAACTTTTTTCTCAGAACCTTGTTTTTAAGTTCCAAATCGAATCCTTATGATGTGCTGATGATTCTGATATGTTTACTTTTCAAAATGATGGAATATTGAGTATGTATGAGTTGTCTGAAAGTTTCTGACCTAAATTGGTTTTGCTTCGATTTGCATTATTGGTGAATGAGAAATGATTTTTGTTTGGGGATTTTGATTCAGTGATGTGTGGGGTTCATTTCTGGCCAGAGAGATTTTGTTTTAGATGCGTAGGGAGAGAGTTGGGGTTTTGGCTCATCGGAGAAGACGACCGGAACACTGTTCCGGTCGCCTGAGGGTGATTAAACCCTAATCCCATTAATTAGGCAACTTTGAATATTGGCCTTTAGATTAAGCTTCCCGCGCGTGCTTCAAGGGCTCAGATCAACTCATTTAGCCCTAATCTGTTTTTATTAGTTTAATTAATTATATTTAGGTTAATTAAATTAGAATGAATCCCAGCCATTGGTCAGCGCGCGCAGTCAACCTTGACCACCCCAGTTCAAATCTAGGCCTTTGGATCTGATTACCTCCCATCTAATTCAATTTTATTTTCTTTTTAATCCATTTTTCTTGCACATTTTATTTAAAATAGCAAATCAGTTCCAAAAAATCTCATTTTTTGCATCATACCTTAAAATATTTTTATCTTTCTGAAAATAATTTTTAATTTATTTTTTTCATTAAAAATTATTTTTAAATCATTTAAATGTTTATTTTTAATTAGTTAATGGAGATTAATTAATTAAAAATGCATTTAGGTATTTAAAAATCACAAAAAAATTCACATTGCATTTTAAAACATTTAGAAACATTATCAAACTCTTCAAACAAATTTCTTTTTGGTTCTTGACATATTTTGACATTTTTCTTTGGAATTAAAGTTCTTAAAAGGCAATATTTTTGTTCTAACTTAGAAAAATTCATTCTGCCTAACCATGAAGAGTTTGATGAAGGTTCTTCTTGCATTGAATTCTTCATATCATGTAGTTTCTAGGGTAAAATTGATTTGAATTTATCTTTCACTTTCAATTTGATGTGTATTTTTCCTTTTGAAGTGCCTTGAAACCCTAGCCAACTTGAGAAAATCATAACTTCCATTAGGTTAAGATTTAGGTCTCCTCCTTTGGGCAGTGAACTTGTGTAGGGTTAGGGTTCCTTTGATCCCATTTTCAATTTTTTGTCTTGTCATTTGCTTCTGATTTTGAATTTTGCTTTGTGTCTTGTGCATAAACCCTAATTTTGGCTTTCATTTGCATTCATCTCTAATTTGCTTGCATACATGAACTTGCCATAGCATTTTGTGCATCCACATGACATATAAGACATCTTAGGACATATTAGAATCATGTTTGATCATTGCACCATTCATTTTCCATGTTGAGCATTCATTTCATTTCATAAACTTTCATGAACTTTCATGGTTCAAAGCATGCTTCATTTGCATCCTCATCCTTGTATGATCATCCACAACTCTTGACATTGTGTTTGCATCATCTTTTAGCATCATTAACATCATGTCTATGCTTATGACTTTGGTTTGCATCATTGCATTTCATCTCATTTTCATTGCATTTCATTTCTTGTTATTAACTTTTCAGGTGGTAAGTCATTGAGAAGTGAATTTGCCTTCACTTCTCATAATCTCTTTTCACCTCTCTTATGCATCATTTCTGCATTTTGTATTTGTCTTAGAGTGAGCTTGCTCATTCATGCTCCCTCCCCTCTCTCTTTCTTCAAGCAACTTATCTTCTTAAGTGAAGTAAGTTGTCTTGCTTCCTCTGCTTCTCCTCCTTTCATCTGCTTCTTCCCTGGTGGCTTTTCTCTTGAAGATCTCCTGCAAGCTTCATAAACCCTAGGAATACCCAAGCATGATAACAATTAGGGTTTGATTAGTCCCCCATTTAGTTTTACCTTTGTATCATCTTTTGAGTCTTCTCTTCTCATCTCATAATCAAGGATTAAACCTTAAAGGTTTTAAGACTTTGTGATTAGGGTTATACCTGTATCCTTCTATTAGGATGGAGTGTATAACTTTAATCCTAAGTGTTAAAACCTTAATGTGTTTAATTCCTTTAATCAATCCATCTAATAATCACTAAGACATCAAGCTTGTAACTTGGGCCTTGCATTAGGGTTCTAATTCTTCCTTAATTGGTTAAGAAGGACTAACCCTAGTGTTAATGGACAAGTCCCCCTCAAGTTGTCTTACAAACCCTAAAATTCACTTCTTAATCTTACCATTAACTAAAATCCACTTTAATAAAGACTTTGTTTTGTCATGAGGTTAATCCCTAATCATGGATTAAGTTGAGGAGCCTTCCTCAGCCTAAATGTTCACATCTATCATCCTTCTATTAGGATGGTGTAATAGGTCCATTAAATCCCTGATTATGGCTTAAACTCATTACTTAACATTAAACAAAAACTCCAAAAAAACATCTAAATAACTGCAAGTAGGTTAATGATCTTAATCCTACATCATGGTGATTAAGTGTGAGGTGCTTACTTCATACTTAAGGTATTCTCATTACCCCTAATCAGAGGGAAGATGTGATGAGTTTAATAACCCTTGGTTTAGGCTTAAGCTCATTTTCTTATGACAAACACAAAAAGCAATAAAAGATTGAAAACACCAAAAACAAACAATAATCGTCTCCTCCGGGATTCTTTTCTCATCATCTTCACTCACAAACGAGAACTTGCTTCTTCTGTCTAATGCAAGACAGTTTGCACCTGAGCCAGACAGGTCATACACTTGAGCATAGACAAGCAAGCAGTTCATCAAGTCAATTTATCTTTCAGTCTCTTTGAGTCGAACTACGGTGTTCTGACTTCCTCATTGCACGAGAGGATACGTAGGCATAACTTAACTGTTATCGAACAAAAGTCTCTGTATGTTCCCCCTCCTCCAGCATTATTCTTTTAAGCCTCATAGTCTTGAGCTTCATACTCTTTTCTTACACTGACACTTCATATATTTCACTTCACTTTCTTTCAGCACTGACACTTGCATTCTTTCTAGCTTTGATACACAGATTGCACTGACACTACCCCTTTAAAGCACAAATCTTTTAAGCGTGGATCCCGTCGAGTACGACGGACAATCTGGGTGCTAATACCTTCCCAGGTTGTAACCAACCCCCTTTCTCAGTTTCTCTGGTTCGCAACCGTCTTATCCGTATCTTTTCTTAGGTTTATGCAGCATTACCTTTCCTTCGGGATAAAAATGCCTAGCTGACGACTCTTTTCTTTTCAGTTCACCCTGGTGTGTTCTTTTCCTTCGCCGACCGTTCGCGTCTGTACCCTATTTGAGTTAGCCTCATTTTAGTGGGAGCGACAATAAGTCATGGAAACCCTAGGTTCAATGCATAATTCTAATCTTTTTAAGTTCATTTGACATATTGTGAAGTGTTTATGCACATTAGAGGTCATTAGAATGCTTGAACATGCCAAAATGCAAAATCCCTCTTTGACATGAAACTTGAAATTATAGGATTTTTTCCAACTTTGAAAGGCCATATCTTGAGTTCTAGGATGAATCAAGACATGTTCTTGTACTTTTTGAAAAGGGAAAGACCTAATCTACAACTTTCATGCCCAAGAATTTTTCATTTGAAGCATTTTTGGTCATGAAAGAGGAGGTTGAAAAACTTTCCCAAAATGGAAAGTTTGCATTTCAAGTCATTTCCAAAAAAGGCAAGTTTGCAATTGGCTCAAAATTCTTCAATCTTGTAAACTTCCAACCACTTATAAGATCAAATAAAGATCATTGAACTTCAATTTGATGGAAATACCCCTTTGGTTCCATTGTTGGGGGCCTCAGATGCCCTGATTTTGACTTAACTTACTCAGGAAGTTACCCAGTGAACAGATGACTTCCACAATGAGTTTCTTCATCAAACTTGGTACACATGATCCTTATAACATTTTAAGACCATTAAAAACAAGAATGATCCAAAAATTTGGAGTTAAGGCCTCTGAAACCAAAACCCTAATTTTGGCCATCTGTGTAGTGAAAACCCTAGCTCTGCTTCCATGCCTTTGCCAGTTCTTGTAATCTCTTGACTTTTATGAACTTTGGGGAGAATAATATGATGTTAGAACACACATGGACCCTCTTGGAAAGCTTTAAGACCTTTGAGATGGCTCAGATGGATTCTTGGATTACTCAGATCACAAACCCTAGATGTAGATGAACTTGAACTTATGTAGTGAAGCAAATATGCTAAATGAGGTGTAATGCTTATGTTAATGCAAACATGAAAGATCACAAGCTATGGTGTGATATGAGTGAGGGAAAATTTGGGGTGTTTACAGCAATGAATACCCCAAATGAAAGCCTTTCCTTTACAAGTCAACTGCGTTAACGGAAGTGCCAACTTTGAAAATCCTTCAATAAACCTCCGATAATAACCCGCCAAACCTAAAAAGCTTCGAATCTCCGTAACCGATCTAGGAACTTCCCATTGCATTACCGCATCAATCTTGGATGGATCAACATTAATACCACCATCGGAAATAACATGCCCAAGAAAACTTACCTTCGACAACCAAAACTCGCACTTTGACAACTTAGCATACAATTGCTTCTCTTTCAAAATTTGTAACACAATCCTTAAATGCTCTTCATGCTCTTCTTGAGACTTAGAATAAATCAAAATGTCTTCGATGAACACAACCACAAACGATCCAACTGTTCATGAAAAATATGATTCATGTATTCCATAAACACACCTGGCACATTAGAAACCCCGAATGGCATCACAGAATACTCGTAATGACCCCCGTGTCCTAAATGCCTTCTTTTGAATATCCTCCTCTTTCACACGAATCTGGTGATATCTTGATCTCAAATCAATCTTACTAAAAACACGCGCACCAACCAATTGGTCCATCAAATCATCAATCCTCGGAAGCTGATACTTGTTCTTAATTGTCACCTTGTTCAACTGTCGATAATTAATACATAACTGCATACTTCCATCCTTCTTCTTTACCAACAATACCAGCGCACCCCAAGGAGAAACACTCGGCCTAACAAACCTCTTATCCAACAAGTCATTCAACTGCTTCTTCAATTCTACCAACTCTAAAGCTGACATACGATACGGTGCCATCGAAATCGATCTAGTACCCGGAACTAGATCAATAGAAAACTCAACTTCTCTTTCCGGCGGTACATCCTTAATATCATCCGGAAACACTTCTGGAAAATCACACACCATTGGAAACCTACTTATCTCCATTTCGCTTTCCACTGACCACGATGCAAACAAACCAAACAATTGAACTTCGTCCACTAAAAGTTTATTCAACTCTTTCGTGGATAGGAAACTCTCTTCTTCATCATCATCCAAAGAAGGAAACCTTACTAACTTATGATAACAATCTATATGAACTCGATTAAATTGCAACCAGTTCATACCCAAGATCACGTCCAAACCTTCCAACGGCAAACAAACTAAATCCATAACAAAATCTTTGCCATTCATGGTCAAAGAACAACTTACACACACCAAAGAAGTAGTTATCGACCCTGAAGCAGGAGTCTCAATAACCATCTCACCACCCCAAGAAGACATAAACAAATTCAAACACTTAGCGCACTCAAGAGAAATGAACGAATGAGTCGCTCCCGTATCAATAATAGTAACTAAAGGTGTATTATTAATAAAGTATGTACCTTTAATCAAACGGTCTACACTAGTAGTATCCTTACCTGCTAATGAAAACACCTTTCCGCCCGCCTGAGCTTGCTTCGGCTTAGTACACTTAGTACTAATATGACCAACTTCCCCACAATTGAAGCACTTCATAACATTCCTCCTACACTCGGTAGTAGCATGTCCAAGACCTTTACAGTTTGAACATTTCACAATATTCTTCCTACACTCAAAAGACTTGTGGCCTAAATCGCCACACTTGTAACACTTAACGGGACCAGAACTCCCTCCACCAGATCTCCTATCAAAGTTTCCCCTATGTTTTCCCTTATCAGCGGGTGTCACATAAGGTACACTTCTATCTTGTTGCTTCCCTTTCCTCTCATTCACACTCTTGTAATGTGTAGAACGAGCTTTGTTATCTTCTTCAAAGATTCTACAACATTCAGTCAAATCTGAAAACCTTCTAATTCTCTGATATCCCACAGCTTGCTTAATCTCAGGACGCAAGTCATTCTCATACTTAATGCACTTAGAAAACTCAGTAGTAGCAGAGCATAATGAGGATGAAACTGAACCAATTCCACAAACTTAGCAGTATAGTCAACCACTGACATACTACCTTGCTTCAGCTCAATGAATTCCATCTCCTTCTTTCCCTTCACACTCTCAGGGTAGTACTTCCCTAAGAACTCAGTACGAAAAACTTCCCAAGTTATCTCTTCATCATCCTCCTCAAGAGCATGACTTCTACCGACCCACCAATCACCAGCTTCTTCCTTCAGCATGTGAGAACCAAGCCTGACATTACTCTCTTCAGCACAGTCCATGACTCTGAAGATTATTTCAATCTCCTTCAACCAATTTTGAGCACCATCAAGATCGAATCTTCCTTTGAAGACCGGCGGTTGATTCTTTCTGAACTCATCATTATCATTCACATTCGACGCTCCCTGCACCGCCCTAGCCATTGCTTCCAAAGCAGCAGCCATAACATTGTCGTTTCTACCAGCCATATTCTGATTATTCCCAAGGACAACAACAAGATTAAACAAAAGTTCAATCATAACAACATCAAGACAGACACAACTGACTCGAACACTGACTCTGATACCACTTAATATAACACCCCCTTTCTATACCCCCAAATAATCAATTAATTCATTTAGGCACATGATAAAAATTTCATCAGAGTATAATTAAACATGGTATAAAAGAGGCATGTCACAATATGCTTGAAATTAAAAACATACAACACCTGCTCATTTAAAGATATGCAACGATGGGGTAGTTTTCAACATAGGAAATTTAATCCTTACACCCATCTCCAAAGATATAATTACACAGCGGAAACTAAATCAACAACATCAAACATATATATTTCTATTCATATATATATATATATATATATATATATATATATATATATATATATATATCAACAAGTTTGATGCCAACAACAATATTCATGTTTATACAAAACATGCATCCAATAGATACATGTACACAATGCATCACAAAAATGACACTAAGCCAACCTAACTACCTGGTACTACATATCAGAGCCGACCGACCAAAAGATGAAGACGAGCTTCACAAAAATATGTCATCATGCAACCTACTCTGCAATGCCTCGTAGAGCATCATAAAACAACAGAAGGGTGAGAAACATTATCATAATAACATTGCATATAATTATATATCTCAACATATAAAAATGCACATAAAACATATTCTCACCATAATTCATACCTCATCACCTATACACATCGCAACGTGTACATACACAAAATCAAGCATATTCATCATGCACCAATTCACTATTCACATAAACTCATATTATTTATGTTTATTCCTCAATTCTTTTTATTCCGCATAAACATACGTCTAGCTATGTTTAATTACACATATACATTACAAATGTATAAATCACATACATATACATATATCAAACATGCATATATACAATCAAGTATGTTTCATCATACATATTATCATCTCCATAATACTCCAAATAAACATATGCACATCAATGTTTATTTCTGCATATCATAATTAAAATGATAAAATGCACCTCATGGAGACTGACACACGACTCTATGCAGATGCAAATGCGGTACCGACTCAACATTTCAGCAGGTTCACTCAGGAACCAAATGGAATCATCGCTTGTTACCTAAAGTAACTCCCCATCGGGCACACGATGTTCCCCATTGCTCACACCCCACATGGGCATACAATGTTTATGGATTGCTCACACCCCACACGAGCACACAATCTGATTGCTCACACCCCACATGGGCACACAATCAATGTGAATAAATCACCCATTGCTCACACCCCACACGGGCACACGATGTTTCTGGATTGCTCACACCCTACACGGGCACACAATCCGATTGCTCACACCCCACACAGGCACACAATCAATGTGAATAAATCACCCATCGCCCACACCCCACACGGGCACACGATGTTGTTGTAATCATCGCTCACACCCCACATGGGCACACGACGTTACAACGGATTCATAAAGAACCCACAACACAATAATGCATACATTATGCTTACATGCAAAATGACACACAACATTCTTGAAAATGCATACATATTCACAATATAGTTATGCATTCATCTCATACAATTAGCATACATTCGCATTTAATTCAACCAATGTATCTACTTGCCAAACGGCCACAACACAACAATCAAACCCACAATTCCATAATTAACATAATTACGTTTTATCGGAAAAGTCGGGTAAAAGTCGGCTAAAAATTACTTCTTTTAGCATCATTAGCTTCTACGCGTTTCTAGCTTCGAATCGATATAAGGATCACTAAAAACGGATACCCGAAACTAAAGCTACAGATTAAAACACATAACCCCTCAAAACCTACAGGCTCACTGAGCGAGAATCACCCTGGAACTTTCGCTGAGCGAGGGGTAGCTCGCTGAGCGACCACTGCGATTTCCAGAATTTCCAGCTGCATAACAGTAAACTCTAAGCATCCTAAAACTCCAAAATACTTCCATAAACATGATCAATAACATATATTTAACATCATAGTTCGATTATAATGATTTCTAACCGATTAATCTACCAATTTCTCACATTTTTTCTCAAACCCTAACTATTCATCTTCTCTAAACTTCATCAAAACCAAAACCCAATCAATCAAATACATACATAATCATACACAATATTAAGATAACAATGTTTATCACCCTTACCCGATTATACTGATTCCTAGGAGCAATCTTGAAGCTTTTCCAACTTTTCCTCTTTTCTCTTCTTTTTCTCTTCTCTCCTTTTCTTTCTTCTCTTTTTCTTTCTCTTCTTTACTAACTTTTTATTTCACTCTTTCTCACTCTCTTATACTCTATTTCCTTTCTATTTCTACACTTAACTCTATTCTTTCTATTTCTTTCCAACCAAATATCATTCTCTCACAAAATACCAATTCTACTAATTTCTAAATTATCACTAATTAACAAATATCTAAAATACCCTCCAAACCAATTTTACCCAAAAATTCACAAAACGGTAAAATCACATATCACACCAACATATCACATTAATTCCTCAACATAAAATATCATCATGATAATTTCGCAAATAGAACAATTATCATACAAATAAAATAAAAGACTCCACAAAAATTTGGGAAAATCGAATCGGGGCGTTACAACTCTCCCCCACTTTAGAAATTTTCGTCCTCGAAAATATTACCTGATCCAAACAACTCCGGATACGACTCGCGCATCCTACTCTCCAATTCCCAAGTCATATTGCCTTCCGCAGCCCTCCCCACGCCACTTTCACAAGTGCAATATCCTTGCCTCTTAGCTTCTTAATTTCACGATCCAAAATCCTAACCGACAAAGCTTCCACCGTAAGGTTATCTCTTACTTCAACCTCGTCCATAGGAATAACATGTGACGGATCTGGAACATACTTCCGAAGTTATGAAACATGGAACATATCATGCAAATTCTAAAGATTCGGAGGCAACGCCACACGATAAGCCACAACACCCACTAGTGCAGTAATCTGATACGGTCCAATAAAACGAGAAGTCAACTTCTTCGACTTCAAAGCACGACCCACACCCGTAACCGGTGTAACTCTCAAGAACACATGGTCGCCTTCCTGAAACTCAAGATCCTTCCTTCTCTTGTCATGATAACTCTTTTGTTTACTATGAGAAGCTCTCATCTTCTCCCGAATAAACTTTACTTTTTCCGTCCTTTGTTGTACCATCTTCGGTCCAACTATCGTTCTTTCCCCGGTTTCATGCCAACACAAAGGTGTTCGACATCTCTGACCATAAAAAGCCTCAAATGGTGCCATACCAATACTCGAATAAAAACTGTTATTATAGGTGAACTCAATCAACGCTAAATAACTATCCCAAACACCGCCTTGTTCTAGCACACAAGCACGCAACAAATCCTCTAACGATTGAATTGTCCTCTCGGTTTGACCGTCCGTTTGCGGATGGTAAGCCGAACTCAATCTTAGCTTAGAACCCAAAGCCTTTTGCAAACTTTCCCAAAACTTCGATGTAAATCTAGGATCTCTATCCGATACAATACTCTTAGGGACTTCACAATCACAGAAACATAAATCTCGGCTAGCTTCTCCAAAGAATTACTAATATCAATCGGAATAAAGTGAGCAGATTTAGTGAGTCTATCGACAATCACCCAAATAGCATTATAACCTCTTTGCGTATTCGACAATCCCGTAACAAAATCCATCGATATACTATCCCATTTCCATTCCGGAATATCCAACGGTTGCATCAAACCACTAGGCTTCTGATGTTCCACCTTAGACTTCTGACAAGTCAAACATGCATACACAAAATGAGCTACATATCTCTTCAATCCGGACCACCAAAAGATCTTTTTCAAATCTTGATACATCTTATTCGCTCCCGGATGTATACTTAAATTACTCTGGTGTCCCTATTCCAATATCATCTTTTTCAACTCCTCATCATCGGGAATACAAATACGACCACGAAATCTCAAAACTCCAAAATTATCAACCTTGAAATCCTCATTCTCATTCATCATCAAATCAACAAATTTCAAATCCAACTTTTGCTTTTCACAAACGGTTGCAAGAAAGTCACTCGTAACACGTAGCATACCAAGTCTCACGCTTCTCGGTGTCATTTCGCAAACCAAACTCAAGTCTCTAAAATTCTCCAAAAGTATCCATTCTCTTATCATCAATGCAGACATATGTAACAACTTACGACTCAAGGCATCGGCCACCACATTCGCCTTACCCGGATGGTAATTGAAACCAAAATCATAATCCTTCAAAAGTTCTAACCATCTCCTTTGTCTCATGTTCAGTTCCTTTTGATCGAATAAGTACTTCAAACTTTTGTGATCACTAAAAACTTCGAACCTTGCACCATAAAGATAATGCCTCCAAATTTTTAGAGCAAAAACCACGGCCGCTAATTCCAAATCATGCGTAGGATAATTCTTTTCATGCACCCTCAATTGTCTTGAAGCATAAGCTACAACTTTTCCATCTTATATCAAAACACCACCTAACCCAAACAATGAAGCATCACAAAACACCACAAATGGTTTCATCGGATTCGGCAAAATCAAGATCGGAGCCGTTGTTAACCTTCTCTTAAGTTCCATAAAACTTTCTTCGCAATGAATATCCCAAATGAAAGCCTTTCCTTTACAAGTCAATTGCGTTAACAGAAGTGCCAACTTTGAAAATCCTTCAATAAACCTCCGATAATAACCCGCCAAGCCTAAAAAGCTTCGAATTTCCGTAACCGATCTAAGAACTTCCCATTGCATTACCACATCAATCTTGGATGGATCAACACTAATACCACCATCGGAAATAATATGCCCAAGAAAACGTACCTTCGACAACCAAAACTCGCACTTTGACAACTTAGCATACAATTGCTTCTCTGGCAAAATCTGTGCAGATGCAAATGCGGTACTGACTCAACATTTCAGCAGGTTCACTCAGGAACCAAATGGAATCATCGCTTGTTACCTAAAGTAACTCCCCGTCAGGCACACGATGTTCCTCATTGCTCACACCCCACATGGGCACACAATGTTTATGGATTGCTCACACCCCACACGGGCACACAATCCGATTGCTCACACCCCACACGGGCACACAATCAATGTGAATAAATCATCCATCGCTCACACCCCACACGGGCACACGATGTTTCTGGATTGCTCACACCCCACAAATAAAATAAAAGACTCCACAAAAATTTGGGAAAATCGAATCGGGGCGTTACAGGTCCTGCAAGTAAACCTTCGACAAGAGGCCATCGATTGTTCTTGCGAAAATCACGTGCGAACACCATCCTAACTTTAACACGAATAAATCCTCGATCAATACAAGTCAGGTGGAAACTTGCACTCATTATCAATCAAATAACACTCATTCTGATACTTCCAACACAAGCAACCAAATGTCCGTTTCACAAGCCCAATATGAACAACCCATTAGCTTTCTCCAAACCTCAAATGTATCTTCATCTACCCCTGTATCAAATGTCAATCATATCTCAACTAGTCATACTCAAGGTGTTCTCTCTTCAGGTATTATCTGTAACACTACTTATTATGCCAATCAACTTTCTAATACATGGATATACGCTCTTCCTTGAATCTCTTTGACTATTACTACAAAATTAAACCTCTCAAAATAAACCTTCCCATTGGTAACTACATTATGGTCCATTATGTTGGCAATGTTAAATTTTCCCCTATTTTGTACCTTAACCATGTCTTGTATGTACTAGATTTTAGTTGATTCTCATCTCCATTTATAAATTATGTTATAACTTGAAATATTCTACTACCTTTTCTGTTGATTAATGTGTCTTGCAGGAACTGAATACAAATATGATAATTGATTTGGGTATCAAAGAGAATGGCTTATATATGTTGCAAATAAAGGATATTTCTCTTGCAGTTGAAAACTCCCTCGCCAATACACAACTTAAGTCTCAATTTCCTACACAAGCCAACACTTGGCATGCCAACAACACTCTCTTCCCCACAATTCAAAAATTTTGTAATTCCAAAGTCAACTTTATGGCATTTTAGAATAGGCCATGTATCATCCCAAAGAATTACTCAAATGTCCAAAATGTAATATTCTTTTACCTTTGATCATAATGCTACTTGTGATATTTTCCATTTGGCTAAACAAAGAAAATTTCCTTACCATTCAAGAACTTCTATTGCTACTCACAAATTTGAACTTTTATACTTTGATATTTGGGAACCATTAGGCATTCCATATATAGATAATCATAAATACTTCCTGGCCATACTTGATGGTCACACACATTTTGTTTTTATCATTATCTTAAAATCAAAATATGAGGTTTCCAAACATGTTCAAAACTTTATAACAATGATTATCACCCAATTCAACATCAAACCCAAAATAGTCAGGTCAAATAATGGACCTGAGTTCCTGCTACATCAATTTTATGCATCTAAAGGCATAACACATCAAAGATCATGTGTTGAAACCCCCCAACAAAATGGCAGGGTTAAAAGAAAACATCAGCATATCTTATGTAGGAAGAGCTATCCTATACCAGTCCAAACTACCCAAAACATATTGGTCTTTTGCTATCCAATATGCAACCTTTATTATTAATAGAGTTCCAACCCCTATTCTTCACCACAAATCACCCTACCAAATTTTGCATGACAAACTTCCCGATCTTGACACTTTCAAAGTTTTTGGCTCTCTATGCCATGCTTCCGCTTTTCAATCTCATATAACCAAATTAGATCATAGGGCAAGAAAGTCCATATTTCTAGGATATAACTCAGTTATGAAAGGATACATCTTTCTTGACTTTCATACTAGTGAAACATTTGTCTCTAAGAATGTTATATTCCATGAACACATTTTACCATGTAAAGCCACAAACCAAACTTTACACAGTTCATGGCCATACTTCCCATCCCAACTTGATAATCCTACTCCCACAAACCATTATGGCACTACTCATCCCACATTAATAGATGACCATGTCACACTAGCTCCACCTACACCAACAGATGGCCATGTCACACCAGCTCCACCTACACCAGCAGATGACCATGTCACACCAGCTCCACCTACACCAGCAGATGACCACACACTCTTTACATACCATCCTCATCTACTATCCATATATCTCCACCTACCAAAACTTCCTCAAGAGTAAGACACCATCCTTTTTATTTGCAAGACTATGTATGAAACTTTAATGCTACATCAAATCCATATTCCAAAGGTATTCCTTATCCTTTGTCCAACTTCATTTCTCATTAACATTTATCTCCCACACATTCACATTATGCATTGTCCTTAGTGTCTCATGTTGAACCTAAGACATATAATGAAGCTTCTAAGCGTGAATGTTGGAGACATGCCATGCAACATGAACTCCAAGCCCTTGAAAAAACATGCACTTGGAAAATTATAGACTTACCACCTTGTGTCAAACCAATAGGTTGTAGGTGGGTATATAAGGTCAAGTATCTAACTGATGTCTCTATTGATAAGTTCAAAGCACAATTGGTAGCAAAGGGACATAATCAGGTAGAAGGCATTGATTACTTTGATATTTACTCACTAGTTGGCAAAATTACTATTGTGAGAACCATCATTGCCATAACTTCATGTAAACCATGGTATTTACATCAATTCAATGTGAATAATGCCTTTTTACATGGACATATTGAAGATAATATGTACGTGATAATTCCACCAAGAGTACCTCATTCCAAGCCTAACAAAGTTTGTAAACTTGTTAAGTCTTTATATGGACTTAAACAAGCCAATCGAAAATTGTATGAAAGACTTACTACTTTCCTTCTCTCCCATCATTACAAACAAGCTACTTCAGATAACTCATTATTTGTCAAGGCCAACTCCTCTCCCATCACCATTATACTTGTGTATGTTGATGATGTAATTCTCACAGGTAATGATTTGACTAAATTTCATTCTATCAAAATAACCTTGGATACTACCTTCAAAATCAAGGACCTAGGCAAGCTTAAATACTTTCTAAGTATTGAAGTAGCAAACTCTAAGCCAAGTATCCTCCTTTATCAAAGGAAGTATTTCATTTACTTGATAGAGGATGCAAGTTTCCTTGAATCCAGACCATTTTCAACAACATCTGATCCTGCCATCAAACTCCATCAGGATTCAAGCACTCCATACCATGACATTCCTTCTTACAGAATACTCATAGGCCGACTATTGTATCTCGATCCCCCACAATTGTGATTAAGAGTGTGTTTGGATGAACCATTTTAATGTGGGAAAATAATTTTTTAAAGGAATTTGAAATGACTTACCAAAATCCTTTGTTTGGATAAAAAATATGGAGAATTGTTAAAATGATATAAATTTATGGAGTATTTTATTCATGTTAAATTTAAGAATTTTAAAATGGCACCAAAAAATAAAGAATTTCAAATTGATTCATCACTTATATAATATGAATGTTAAAATGTTTATTATTAAATTTTTAAATTTTGCAAGATTGTCCTCATATTTTATGAAAATTTCAAATTCATCCCCAAAATTTTAAAAATTGCAAATAAATCCCTAATAATTTTCAAATTTTATTAATTGGTCCTTCAAATTTTCAAAAATTGTGAACTGATCCCTATTTTTTATATTTTAAATTTGACCAAAAAGTTTTAAAAATTATAAAAGTGACCCCAATTTTTTTTCTCCAATAAATCGTTTTAATACTCTATCAAAACAAAATAATTTAAAATTGAATGCATTCTAATTGAATAATTTGAATTACTTAAAATTTTAAATTTCTTAAGAATTCGTCCCATCCAAACTAACTCTAAAATTCTTAAGAAAAGATAAATTGTGATTCTTTTATCAAATTCAACTCCACCAAACAATATTTTATTGATAATCTAATATCTATGCATTAATATATTCATTTTTAGAATGTATTTGATTGATTTTCAAAATCCCCAAAATATTTTAAAATTCTTAAATAATGATATATTTAATTTTTTTCTTCTCCAAACTAACACCACAGAACTATATAGTGGAAGGATCCTTCTGGATTAGTTTACCCTCAAAACGACAGACCTACTTGAACGGTTCTTCTAGAACCATGTATGTATACAGAAGAGGAATCAGTAACTTTGTAGAGTAATAAAAATTGAAATGGTAAAAATTTATAGTTTAATGATTTATTTATTGTGTGGTGTGTGGTATAAGAGTAAGGGTGCAAACTCTTGCATTACTCGATACCCATTTTCCTGGGCTATATTATTTCAAAAAAAAGCCCATAATAATTATCATTATTATTTATTTATTTATTTAATAATATGAACTACGATGGCATATCATATGAAACTGAAACCCTAGTCGTAACTCTGTGTTCGTTCTTCACTCTCTCTATAGCGGCTAAAGCTTTTGAGATTACCAAACAATAATCACCATTAGCAATGGCTTCTTCAAGGACAGTGAAGGACGTTTCGCCTCACGAATTCGTCAAGGCTTATTCTGCTCACCTCAAAAGATCTGGCAAGGTTTGATTTTGATTTTTTTAAAATCTTTTTCTGTTTAAGATTTTGGAAAAATTTTGACTTTTTATTTATTTTATTTTATAAATTCGTCAATTTTTCTGTGTTCTATGAAAAAGGTTGTTATTTTGTTATGCTATTGATTTTTTGATGAACCCTTTTTGTTTCTTCAGTTTAAGGTTTTAGGGTTTTCATTTTTTTGTTACTAACTAGTATGAGTCATGTGTGTGTTACACCAACAAAAAATTAAATCAATTACTTAATCAATTAGTGTTTGTTGTTTAAGATTTCTGGTTTCTATCTTCAGCTAGTGTTATAGGCTTAATGTCGGTTTGAATTAGCTTATTTCAAGGTAATAATCAATTTTTTGTTGCATTATCCTAGCAGAATATTTAAGATGTTGTATGCTAGCTCTATGTATGCTTTATGTGGATCTGTCACTGACTTTAAAAACAGGGCCATCCAAGTTAAATTGTGGCTAAATAGTGCTAGTCCCAGTTAAATCGTAGTTTCATAGGGTGTCTGTATGTTTTGCCATGGTTAAACTCCAGCTAGTCTACACTGGGCCTCCGAAATAAGGTTATTTGAACATGCAATTGTTTTTTGATTTTTGGGAATTGGATTGGTTTTACGTTCAATCTATTGTTGGAAAATAGATCGTTTTCATCCCTTATTTCGTTCAGTTATTTGATTTATCATTGTTCATGATTGGGTTTTTTGCTAGTTGCTATTTTAATTGGAAATTTATTCTCTTGGTTCCAAATAGATGGAGCTGCCTGAGTGGACTGATATTGTCAAAACTGCCAAATTCAAAGAACTGGCTCCCTATGATCCCGATTGGTATTACATCAGAGCTGGTGAGATTTATTTCTCTCACATGTTTACATTTATCTTGCCTGTGAGATTTATAATGATATAATTCTTTAAGTGTAATTTGATATTGGTTTCAGCTTCTATGGCAAGGAAGATCTACTTGAGAGGTGGTCTTGGTGTTGGTGCATTCCAGAGGATTTATGGTGGGAGCCAGAGGAATGGAAGTCGCCCTCCCCATTTTTGCAAGAGCAGTGGTTCTATTGCTCGTAACATTCTTCAGCAGTTGCAGAACATGAACCTCATTGAGATGGACACTAAGGGGTATAACTCTTTTTCCCCTACTTGGCTTTTTTCTGGCAGAAGTAAAGTTCGATTTGTTTGTTAACTATTTGCAAACCTCTTTTAAGAGAAGTCAAATTAAGTCAGAACACGGACCTTACAATATTGTTGATAATTAGTTCTAAATATTACAAACATAATCTCAGTGAAAGATTCTGATGCCTTGGAGGTCTTAGATTTTGATGGTGGGAATAGTTACTCTTATTTTTGGTATGCATGGATATGAAATTATTGATCCTAATCTTAGACTATTGTTTTTTCTATTCTGCTTCATAATATTTCTATCTTTGCATCACACATTTGGAGAATTTATCTCTAAGTACTATCTTTATGTTTCAGTGGCAGGAAAATTACATCTAGTGGCCGGCGGGATCTCGACCAAGTTGCTGGACGAATTGTAATCGCACCTTGATCTGTGAAAGAATGTTGCTCAGACAGAAGTTTTGATGTATACCTAAATTCCGATTTTAGCTACTATTATCTTCTAAATTTGACATTTTGAATGTTTGCATTTTTTTGTCATTAGATTATATTCCTACATTTTATTTTTATATTTTAATCTTCATCTTGGACATTATTGATCATTTCTTGTTCTATGAAATTAAAGTGTGAAAGGAATAGCCACTACCAAATTTAGCCTTTCAAATCCAACCCTTAACCAGTGCTTCTTGATTATATGGGTAAAAGATTTCTGGATTATTTGGATTTTGGCAATCTGAATTACTGGATGTTTGTAAGATTTTGATTCTGAATTTTGCGACCAGGTAGATGAAGTTCTAATTATATATTTTTAAATAACTAAAGAGTTAGTCTGCCATGACATCAACATATATCTTATCATTATTCTATAATTGATTTTAACATAATTGAGTTTAGTATAATTGATTTATATTTGAATGTAATAATATAGAAGTGTTTGCTGTGGGTTAATCTTGTTAGTATTGTTTTTATCAAAATTGATTTTGAATGTGTATTTACCAAAATGGTAAATTTTAATGTAAATAAAAAAGAAAATAAGTAATTGAGAAAAAATAGAGGGTAGAGTAGGAAAATTAAGAGGAGTTGAAACAAATAAAATATATTAAATGTAAAATTGATAAATTCAAAAGTTAGAAATTGTAGCTTTTAAGAGAATTGTTTTTGGAGGAGAATTGGTTTTGTAAAAATATCTAAAAAGAAAGGATAACAATTTTGAAATTAAAGTGGAATAGAAGTGCTTTTGGGGCTTGTAGAGGCGCTCCAAACACGCACTATATGATCTACTATATGATCTATCATAATTAGAGGTATCGTAATTAGACATTTTTTTTACTCTATCCAAAAAAATGCAACATTTCTGTTAAAACCCATGTTTATTAATGTGTCATCACATAATTTGAAGTTAACTAAATCTCAACATAATTTTAACATTTAGCCCAAAGTAATTATTTTAACATAAATTTAACATACAAAGGTGTCAAAGCAACAAAGTGTCGATAAAATAACAATTTTGAAATTGAAGTGGAATAGAAGTGCTTTTGGGGCTTGTAGAAGCCACTAAAACACACACTGAATGACCTATCGTAATTAGACATCTTTACTCTACAAAAGAAAAGCAACAACATTTGTGACATGCATTTAGGTAAAACCTATGAGATAGACATGTTTATTAGCGTCATCACATAACTTGAATTTAACTAAATTTCAACATAAAATCTTAACATGGCACAAAGTTATCATAAGCTACACATCAACTTAACATACAAAGGTGTCAAAGCAATCTCGATCATACAAAAATGTCAATTTTTATCAAGTCCAATTATTGGTTCTTCCATACCTACATGTCGCCTCTTTGTTGTGTATACTCCAACTTTGTGTTTCGAATATCTTATGTGAACCGCATAAATTGTTTCGCATTCTTTTCACCTTTATTCCAGTTTTTTCTAATAGTCGATGAGTGGAGGAAATTGACAATCAAACCACAACTTCAATTGAACCTAATGACAATTGTTGACAAATCAACTTAAATAAGTTTATGTCTAACATGAAAACTCATATGAAGATAACATAAGTGGGAAAAATGTGATGTTTAGGTTCTTTGACATGGTAAACAGTGTAATAATGCACTTAGAAGTAATTGGATAACTTGTGTATGGAATGATCATCTATTTGTCAAATCCAAGTTATATATTATTAATGAATTTCTAACTTCTTATATTGAGTCGTAGAACAATTTGAAATACAACCCAATATTTTGGTTTACAAATATATTGTTCGAATCAATGACAAAAAACTCCCTCCATATCTAAGCAAAATACCAATAGCACGAAAATCCCAATTTTCAACGAATTTCATACATATATTATCTTCAGTATAATCATGAAAGAATATATAAAAATGTGACAAGTGTGTCTTGACGACATAGTAAACAATTGACTTGTGAGGATCTATGGGGTGGTTGACTTGTTGAGCCTTGTGAGGCATCAACATGCTCCCAATATGAAAGATCATAATGCACACCGCTCTATTGTTTTTCCCCCACATATTAACCCCCTTTTTTGACTTAAAATTTACATTGTAAAAAATACATAGAAGTTGTATAAGGATATGTAAGTTCACATGCATTTTTCTTCAAGCAGAATCTAAATCAATTTGGGAAACCTTTTTGGTTCCTAGATAATTAGTCCACAAGTTGAATATCATGAAAGGCATAGCAGCTTTGATCGCCTACCAACCAAATCTAGTCTCTCAACAATTTGGATTGGCCCAAAGCTATCCTAAGTGTCTCGATGACAAGAAAAGGCACGTCATTATTTATGATACTAACTTCGACGAAGCAAGCATCTCGCTTAAACTTGCTCGACATGCCAGTAGAGCTCACCTTTCATTGGTGCAATTTGAACCAAACTTCCTCTGCAACCAAGAATTCTATGGTGGTCAAAGCACTACCAAGAATAATTCCTTGGTGTCTCCTCCTTTTCTCAGTTAATTAACCAATCCTTTGATAATGTGCAGGAAAAAATCAAGAAAGGTACATTTACTCATATCAAAGAGAATCAGGCATTCCAGAAGTAATTTGAAACTATCTATCGACCAAATGATATTAGTCGAACCGTTCGCGAGGCTGCTGTCACTTTGAAGGAGAAATTTTTACAGAAAATGGAGAAATTAAAAAACCCCTTCAAATATTGCTCCTGAGAGACGTTATGAAATAGCCTTGAAACTCTTTTCTCTAAAGGTTCCTCAACTGCCTACTGCTGTGTTTGGAGAGGCTCTTGTCCCTTCATTTTCAGATTAGTTTGTTTGTGGGGATTCCATCAAAATCCTTCAACAACAGTCTCAACGCAAAGCTCAAAGGGTGGTTGCAACTAAACAAACGCTGGACAATTTCAAAGGACACCTTCATATAGGGATCGAAGATGTTCACATCGAATCCGAAATATACAAAGGTTTGGGGCCTTAGATTTAGTGATCTTTATCTAACCGCTTCCTTACTAATTTGTAATTGTGCATGAATTTTAGAAGGGCCCAAGAAGACAGGCTTGTCGAAGAACACATATGTGAAATCCCCCACAGGATGAAGGCACAAAGATATGTTCATACATTTTCCTAGTTTCCTTTGTGTAATTTTCCTTTCTAACCTTTCATAACTTTCTCAGGCTGCTCGAAAGCCTCCTCCAACTCCATAAAGAAAAACAAGTATGCTCAACTAGCCATCTACATGAATGAAGATGAGGACCTCTCTCCCCCTGAAGAGGGTAAACTTATAAAAAAGAAAACAAAACTTATCAAAGTTTTTGATACTGCTGGCCAACCTTCCTCAAAGGTGGCCAAAGTTATAGAAAAGACACCCTTTCCTAGTGGTGTCGAAAAACAAATCCATGGGGCCACGTCGAAGTCGGCCGCTGGCCTCAATGAAACTAATAATTCAAGTCCAGGTGTTGATGATACTCAGGTAAGTTCATCTTTGAATCCTCTTCTACCTGAACTCTATGGCTGATTGATTGTTGGCTTATCCAATTTTGTTGTTGTTTCAGGCCAATGTTGGTGGCTCCAATCCACACAACCAATAACCATTTCCCCAACTGTTCTTCTGAACAACCAAGGTGAGCCTACTTATCACCCCACCTCTGATCCTGGTTCTGGGCGAAGCTCTCTGAGTGAGATTAATAAACCTGATTTTATAACAATTTCTCCTTCTCTTGTGGTGAATCAAAGCTCCCCTGCTAAGACTCCCACTCAACAGTCCCTCACACCTAATATTAGCCCATGCACCCATCTTGTTAATCAACCTCTAGTAGATTTTATGGATGATGTAGGTGGACTCAAATTCAGTCTGAGCTTGTGGGCGATCAAGGGGGCGATGCTGAAGATGAAGAGGAAGAAGAGGAAAGTGAAGACGAAGAGGACAAACAAAGTCCTCCTGAGGATGTCGAAGTCGACCACATTGAGAACCCAACTCCTCCCAAAATTGATATTATTCCAACCTCAACGGAAATAATGACTGAGGTGTGAGGGCAAAGGTGTCTTGTCATGTTTTAATGATGTCAAGCCTTATGTAGATCATAGTGTGTACTTTGAACGGAGTCATCGCATGATTGAATGCATTCATCATTAACATGCTCAAAAACACCAATTCTCGTGTCTATGCATATAAGAGGCATCTCATATTTGGTTTTATGCTTTTAATCGTTGTTAATACCTTATATATATACACAAATGGAATGAGTAGACCTCAACACTCTCAAAAGTTCAGTTTTGGCGATTTTCAGTAAATGAGTTGACTCATGGGTGCTGACAGGTTGACTCATCAGATTTTACACTGAATGATTAGACTCATAGCTGCTGACAAGTCGACTCAAATCTTCAATAGATCGACTCACTCAGTCAAACAGGTCAACAAATTTATTTGAAGAATTTCTTCATTACTACGGGTCTCAATAGGCTTACTAAACAAGTGGACTCAAAGGAAATGAGTCGACTCACTCAGTCATTTAGGTTGACTCAAACAAATGCAAAAATTTATGTTTCCTATGGGTCTCAACAGGCTCTCTGAAGACTAACAACAGGTCGACTCAAAAGGCTCTTTAGGTCGACTCAAAGCTTTTGGAGGTCGTCTCAAACTGATACTAGGCGCCAGATCTGATTATGTTTCTCTCCTGTATAATTTTACTTATTTCTCCTTTGGTCCTGAATTAATATAAATAGCTGGAGTATTATTTTTTCATGACCAACAAGAAAAGTGAAAGATATACACAACATTTATCTTCATCTTCATTCTTCCTTGCATTAATCAACAATTACACATAATCATTTTTGTTGATCATTGTGCATTGCACGTGGTGATAACGTTCAAACTTAGGATCTTGTTTCAAGTTTGGGTTGAGATTGTTATGGGTTTTTCTTGAATAAAATATTAGGATTTTATCCTCCAAGATCTTGAGGATTTGGGGGGTTTTTGCACAAGTCTTTGCTTCATAGATTCAACTGAGTGAAAGGTTTGAAGAATGGTAGGTTTGTTCAAACAAGTAACGATAACCGGATGATTGTGAAGAAAGGTTTGAGTTCAAGCGTGTCACGATCGGAATTAGACAAGCTAGAGGTTTGAAGAACGTTGGATTCTTGCAATAAGGTAGCTACAATAGAAGGTTTGTTGGGAACGTTTGAAGCACTTGTTTCGATTCGAAACAAGGGGAGAGAATGGAATAGAATCTACTTCAACAGTTAGGATTGGTTTGTGGTGACTATTTCTTCTCTTGTACAAAGTTTGCAATTGATAATCAATATCTCAATTCTTTTTGGAATTGGGGGCAGATGTACCCTAAGCGAGGACGATAGGGGAAATGCCTAAACAAATCTGGTGTTGTTCTCTCTTTCTCTATCTCTTTAATTTCTGCACTAATTGAATCTTGTGTGATATTGATTGGTAACTACATTTCAATAAATTGTTGTGCACTTAAGGTGTTTGATAAATTGTTGCAAACACTTTGATTGCAATTAAGAAAAATTCTTCACTACTAATTCTAGTGAAATTGAGACTTGGTGTTGTGTGTGCTCCAAGTGTTTGCTAAATTGACTTCACACAAGTGTTTCAATATTTTCCTATTTTCTCTCTTAAATTCTGAACTAATTAGAATTGTGTGATATTGATTATCTCATTGTGCTCAAGTGGTGTGCATTTAAGGTGTTTGATAAATTGTTGCTATCATTTTGATTGTAACTTAAGAAAAATTCTGCACTATCATTTGTAGCAAAACAAGGCTTGGTGGGGGTGTGCACACCAAGTGTTTGATAAAATTCATACTACACAATTCTAAGTGTTAAGTGCTCTTTTTCTTCTTCCTTAAAATTATTGGAAGTAATATTATCATTGCTTGTATTATTTAAGTGATTAATTAGCATTGTGTTGATTGGTCTATCATATTCACTCCATTTGGTTTTTGGCGCATATCCGATCTTCCAATAGCGGGTCGTTTTTTTAGAAGCAATTTTCCGGGGAGCTTTCGCGACCTAGTTAAACAAAAAATTTTAATTTACCAAGTTTTAAATAGGGGATCTATTCAACCCCCTTCAAGATCCGCGCCATCGTCTAACAAGTGGTATCACGAGCACCAATTCATCTAGTGCTTCACATATAGCTTTTTAAAAAATGGATAACGATCCAAAATGGGCTTATTATAGAGCTCCGATTTTCAACGGCGAAAACTATAGTTATCAGAAGGATTGTATGCACATTCACATCAACTCGGTAGATAGAAAGTTCTGGAAGGTTATTCAAGACGGTCCCATAGAGATTACCGTGAGGAACGCAAAAAACGTTCTAGTATCTAAACCTGAAGCACAATGGGATGAGGAAGATAAGAAAATTGATCTTTTTCGAATGAACCAAGGGGAAACCATTTGGGAGTTGGGAAATAGATTCTCTCATCTAATTAATCGCTTAAATACTCTTGGTAAAACTACTCCTAATAATGTTACTACTAACAATATTTTGAATTATCTCACCAGGGAATGGAAACCTAAAGTTACGACCATCAAGGAAGCTAATGACCTAACAACATTGGAATTGAAAACATTATTTGGAAATCTCCAAGAACATGAACAAGAGCTCTTGAATCTAGAGAAACATGAAAAGAGTGGGAAGAAAGAAAAGAAAGAGAAACCTAAAGACACCTAGAAGAGGTCAATTGCATTAAAGGCCTCTAGTTCCAAATCATCCACCAACGATGATTGTGAGAGTGAGTCTAGTGATGAAGATAAATAAACGAATGAAGATATGGGATTATTTGTGAGGAGGTACAATAGGTATCTTAGAAAGAATGAAATCCAACATTCGGACAAACATCTCGTCAATATAGACGATAATCAAAACCCTCAAAGCAAGATGAAAGAAAAAGTACTAAGTCAAAAGGGCCGTGTTATAATTGTGGAAAGACCAGTCATTATAAACCGGATTGTCCTTTGTTGAAGAAATACAAAAGTAAAGACAAGTATCAAAAGAAGAGTAGCAAGGCTAGGAAAGCGTATATCTCTTGGGAAAGTGATAGTGAGTCCTCAAGCAAAGGAAACTCAAGTGATGAAGAAGAGAAAGTCAACCTTTGTCTCATGGCTCATCAAAGGGGCAAAAAGCAAGTAAGACATGCTAAATATGATAATTTTGATAAAATGTCTTATACTGATTTACTTAATACTTTCAAAGTTCTCCACCAAGAAGCTAAAGAAGCTATTAAACGCCTAGCCTCAAATAAAAATATTTGTACACATTTAAAGCAAAAGTTTCCAATTCTAAAAAGGAATTAGAAGCTCTTAAGCGTTCTATGGTGGAACCCATTAAAGAAGACAAGAGAGAGTGGTTTAATTTCCATAGTTGTGAAACTTGTTGTATTTGGCAAAGAGAGGTTAAAACTCTCCAAGCTAAATTAGACAAGGCATTACAATAAAAAACAACATTTTCTATTGATCGATCTAATTTTAAAAGTAGCATGAATAATCCATATCAAAGACACACTTATGTGGTGAGAGATCAAGTAAGCAAGTGTATCACCAAACCAAACTTGACTTGTCTTTATTGTTGCAAGATGGGTCATACTATTTCCAAATGTTGTTTTAGGAGATTTTTGGTCCCTAAAGGCATTTTCTAGTGGTTTCCCAAATGCAACCAAGGTTTCACTCACACACAAGGACCCAACGAAAATTTGGTACCTGTTTCCCTTGTTTAAATTTGTAGGTGGAATGTCTTAAGGATACAAAGAGAAGATGGTTTCTCGAAAGTGGGTGCTCAAGACATATGACGGGTGACATATCCTTACTCTTTGACTTTATGGTTGAGAAGAAAGGATTTGTGACCTATGGTGATAACAACGAGGGAGCTATACTAGGAAAAGGTAGTGTAGGTAATCCCTCATCTACTACTATCTCAGATGTCCTATTAGTTAAAGGCCTTAAACACAATCTAATAGCATTAGCCAATTGTGCGGAAAAGGATACAAAGTTTCTTTTTCAAAAAGATTGTTACATAATTGAATATAATGATAAAAGGGTGATGTGAGTCGTACCTCGAAAAATATGATCCTCGCGATGGATGCTGAAAGAACAACAGAGTCGCCACCTAATTCTATTTATTCTAACGAGAGAAAAGGAAGATATATACACAACCTAATAAGGATAAGAAATGGTCAACGAAACCAAAATCTAAGTTCGGGAGTCGGTTACTGAAGAGGTAGGTATGAAGCACCCATCACGTCCGTTGTACTCAACGAGAACCTCTTAGTTTAATATGCGCTTGAATGTTAACTTATGTCTTTGTCTTCTTCTAATGGTAAAAAGTTTACTAAGATTGTTTGTAAAGGGAAGTGAATGTTTTTTAATATTATTATTTGTTATGGAGAAATGGGAAGTTTTTTATTAGTGTGCTCGCCAAGGGTTGAAATCCTTGTGCCTACGTATTCCCTTGTGCAATAGGAAAGTCAGAGCTTCGTAGTTCGTGCAACTACGATTTGTTGGTGTTTTTTAATGAACGATTGTTTAAACCACTCTCTAATTGCTAAGCGTTGGCTTGTCTGCTCGCGATAGGAGGCTGAAACGCTAGCTTATCTGCGAGATAGAAAAAGTTTAAAAATGTTCGTTTAGAGAAAAGGTTTGATCTTGTTTAGTATTTTAAGAACGAAAAGGAGAATGAATCACGTCCCATGGGGCGAGCCTCAAGAATGATTCATTCAAGAATTCGTGGAATGCTAGACTCCAGAATTCAGTTCTTTCGTAAATTGATTTTGAGAGATATGATCAAAATCGCATATGTTTTGTATTGTGGCACGTAAAGTCGTGCATATGGCGATCATAAAAATGTTCGACTTACGTGTGTGTAGGGGTAAGTGTTTTAGAAACGATTTGCTTGGCGTTGGACCAAGAGATTTATATATTTTTGAACTGGGTTTTTCTTAGTGTGATCACATTCATTTTATTTTGACAATTTATAACCGAAATACGAAAGTAACACTAAGTTCATACAAGTCTTACATTATCATCACACGATTAAATAATGTGCAATGGCATAAGCAAACACCATACAAATAAAATCGATCAAACGATAATTAATTAACTAAATTAAATATAATTATTTAATATAATTAATTAACAAATTAATTAATTAAATTAAATAATATTATTTAAAATAATTAATAAAACAAAATGTTTTTTATAAATTTTTTATTTTTTAAATAAATAAAATAAAATTACAAAAAAAGAAGGCAATTAAAAGAAGAACTAGTTTCTAAACAAACTAAAAAAAAGAAATATAAATGGGTCTGGTTTTAGTAAAAAATAGGGGGTGTTATTAGAAAGAAGGAACATGTCCAACAATGTTAAGCCCATGCGAAAATAAAAATTATAATATAGGCTTTAGTCAAACTGTTGACTATAGAGTACAATCTGGACCATTGGATTTTCAACAAGTCAGACCATTGACTCGCTTCAACGGATTAAATCGAGGGTACATGATATGATGGTGGGGAGTTTGCGCATGATCAGAATTGGCCATCGTACTCATGGTGATAAGTGTCCCATGGTGGCAACACCTGTCACATGAACTAAACAACAATCAAAATAAAAACTTACTGAAAAAAAAAAACGACACAGACCAAACCTTACTTTATAACATTAAGTCTCTCTCCCAGATTTCTTTCTCAAATATTCTTTCTTATCGAACCTTTCCCTCAATACCTCTCAACTCATCGCTTGTCTCTCTCAAATCGCTCACCCTATCGTCTCTCAACTTCTCTCTACAACGAAAACAAGGGGAGGTCCATATGAATATTCACAGCGGCAGGTATGAATGACGCGGCGGTGACGCCGTAAACCCCCAAAAAGCTTAATAAAACCATTCCCTAACCTAAACGAAACCTATCCTATTCGGATCTCTCGGTGGCGACATCAAAAACTAAAACAAATTCCTCAAATCAAAATTTCAGAATCCAAACCCTAGAAATCCTTAACCATGAATATGACATGAACAAAATCGGAATTGAGCAATTGATGGAGGGTTCTTAAATAGCATAACAAACAGAACGTATTAACAACATGAAAAATGGAAAAGAGACACTCACCTGATCGGAGCAACTCCGATTTTCAAATCCGGGGAAGGTATGATCTCATTCTTTCTCATTCTTTTACTAGCATCCTTTTTCTTCTTGTTCTTTTTCGCCGGTTTCTGTCAATTTCGTGGTTACGGTTACGAATCTCACGAAATTTGCTTTTCTGCTCGCAGTTCTTCGATTTCTCGCGTCTCCACTTCAAGTTGTTGTTGTTCGAAATATGTGATTGTGCCTAAATGATCTGCTTGAGAAACTCTTTTCTTGATATTTTGCTAACCATTACAACACTATTGTTTTTTGTTTTGTTTTTGCAGGTGAAAAAATGAATCATGGATAATATAAGGAGGTACACAAATGATGAGCATATGAGTTTTGGAATTTCACAAGTTTTGACATCATGTCCTCATGGAGAGAGTAGTTGGAACAAACTTACAAATACCAAGGGAACTCTATTAAAATGGACTTTATAAATATGTCTCAAGGAGACTTGGAGTTTGGCGGAGCACAACGACATTTGTACAACTCCTTAATCTTTACTGTACATTCCCAAATGATGACGTTGCATCCATGACCACCTCTTGTATTTGGCTTTAAATTTATAATGTAATGATCATGTATTTCGATGGACTTAATTTGGTGTAAATCGAGAATTATAAACTTTGGAATTGACACTTGGAAAATAAATTGAATGATAATGGAAATTTAAAAAAGAAAATTTGAATCGAAACTTTGTAGCTTGGAAACAATTTTTTTTAATGATTTTGACATAGAATTTGAAATTGACTTTAGGAATTTGACATGAGAACTTGAAATTGACTTTAGGAATTTGGAATAAATTAGGAATTGGAATTGAATGGAATTAGAATTAAATTTTGGGATTGAAAGTAACTTAGAAACTAAGAAATAAACTTGGAATTGAAAGCTTGAATAAAATTTGGAAACTAAACTCTTGGAAGTTAAAAATGAACTTGGAATAAATGAACATTCAAGTCGAATAGAAATTTATGACCAAAATCCACAATAACGAAAACTCCAAATTTTCAAGATTGGTTAGAATACACCCATAACCTTGATCGGAATCCAAAAGAACATCAATCCGAATCTGGAACACAAAAGGAACCTTGTACAAAACTTATATGGAAAACAAACATCTTGACTTTGAAGCAAAGAACTGGGTCAAATTTCCACTTGAGTTAGGTCACGAATGGATACCAATTGAATCAACCTCCAATATTCGTTACAAAACCACAATCCTTCCTTGACATTCTTGCAGAACTTTAGAATACCTGGTATGCATTTTGGTATGCTTATGATGAGATAAATACATGACATGAAAATGTTAGGGGTAAAATTTAGGGTGTGACAGTTTCCCCTATTTAAATAACTTTACCAGATGGCATGAGTGATGTTAATCCTCACGGAATCAGGGTGAAAGGTATTCAAATATAGAAATAACCGGAAATTTTGCCCCTAAACGCAATGTTATGCTGGACTACAAACTATCTAACTCTTTTTTATGCAAATGAATGATGATTATGATGTAAATGATAGGTCAACGACCAAGGGGTAAAGACTCACTGGGGATGACATACGTTGGGGATAAAGAAACGAAAATGGGAAATATTCAAAGTGATAAATCAACAGGTTCAAGTGTAACTGCTGACACTAAGAATAATAAATGATGGAAACAACAAGAAATCCAAAGCGTTGGTTCGACTAATACAATAAAGTCATATTCGGAAGACATATCCGGAAGAACAAAAGACATATCTGGAAGAACATCGGAAGCAAAACCATATCTGGAAGAGCAATCAGATAGACACGAAAGAAATTTCTGGAAAATTAATCAAAACAAAAGACATATCTGGAAGAACATCGGAAGCAAAATCATATCTGGAAGAGCAATCAGATAGACACGAAATAAAGTTATGGAAAATTAATCGGAACAAAAGACATATCCGGAAGAACATCAGAAGCAAAATCATATCTGGAAGAGCAATCAGATAGACACGAAAGGAAGTTCTGGAAAATTAATCAGAACAAAAGACATATCCGGAGAAACATCGGAAGCAAAGTCATATCTGGAAGAGCAATCAGATAGACACGAAGGGAGTTCTGGAAAATCAATCAGAACAAAAGACATATCCGGAAAAACATCGGAAGTAAAGTCATATTTGGAAGAGAAATCAGATAGACACACAAGAAAGTTCTGGAAAATCAATCAGAACAAAAGACATATCCGGAAGAAATATCGGAAGCAAATTCATATCTGGGAGAGCAATCAGATAGACACACAAGAAAGTTCTGGAATATCAATCAGAACAAAAGACATATCCGGAAGAAACATCGGAAGCAAAGTCATATCTGGAAGATCAATCAGATAGACACAAAGGGAGTTCTGGAAAATCAATCAGAACATAGGACATATCCAGAAGAAACATCGGAAGCAAAGTCATATCTGGAAGATCAATAAGATAGACACAAAGGGAGTTCTGGAAAATCAATCAGAACATAGGACATACCGGGCATAATGAAACAAAATTAGGGAGGTATTCCAAATGATAAATCAATAGGTTCAAGTATAACTATTGATACTAAGAATAACAACAAAAGGAACAACATCCGATCATAGCTTTGGATGAAAAGACAGACATACCAGAGAGTTGCATTGGACAAATAAATATATATGTTTTGATGAGTGCCAAGTTAGTTGGTATTTTGAAGTAAGGTAAATGTTGACAACAACATGACCTATGAAAATGCGGATGAGGATAAAACACTTTGTTATGCATATTATGAACTTGTCATGATGTATGGACAAGACTGGAAAACTGATTCTTCAACATTATGAAATCATTACTATTCTTCTCGGGGACTAAGGATACTGATGTTGATGTTGAACATATCTCTGCCACACTAATAAATTGTACTAAGTTGATGATACTTGGAGAAACCATGAAGATATTCTTAGGGATTCTTACAATGAATTTCCCCAGATTACCTCGACTATTATAGATGAACTGATCATTGCTTCAGCTTGACTGATTCTGAACGACTAGTTTATGATGCACTGGGAAGCTTTCTCCGGTATGAGTCTTGTAAAATATTTTAGATAAACTAAACTCTAGTATGGACTTGCACTGAACAACAACCTCGAACTGATTCTCAACATGGTATGGAAGGAACTTGCCCCTGATTGGATCACAATCCAAGTTCTTAACTGTTTGAAAATTCTTTGCTAGGAAAGATAGTTTGCAAACAAAAACAATTATACAATCATGGTAATTTAAAAGCAAATGCAACTTTTGAAATCAAAATCTTTGTTGGAAGAAAATCAAATGAATCACTAGTCAAAACACGACGTTTTATGACACTCAAAGTGAAGATATGTACAAAACAAAATGACTTGCAACGATCTTTTTGGAGTCAGTTTACACAACCTTACCGTAGTATGCTTTCATAATAAACTTTGCCTCAATTAAGGCTTTTAAGGGTTGTATCGTGGTCTGGTTCACGGTTTATGAAACAAAGGATAAAGGCTCAAAATTGTGTTTGTACTCACCCCTTCTTCGTGATGATCTCCAGTCTTACGCTCAGTTAAATCTACACAAATTCGCCTTGACAATGTATGAGTAAAGATGATTGATTTGAGGTTCATTAGAAATGACAGTCATTTTATTTGGATTTGATGGATATTGGTAGTGACCCATCGATTCTGGACATGGTGGTCACTAAATACGTTTTCTTGAAATTGAGGATTTGAGGGTCTCCTTTGCTTGATTTTCTATTTTGAACTAATCCCTAACTTTAGCCTAAGTATTTCTTTGGGTGTTCGACTTAGCGGGATTTTTTTTCTTATTTTTTGTATTTCTTTTTGAAATATTGAAATCTATGACTGCCAAATCATTGGTTGTAATGGATCATCTGGTAATTTGAATGTGTAATCAAAATAAACTGAATAACTACCCTACCCCAGGTTAAGCATAAGGGTTTCGATTCAAAAGAAACTCATACTTCTAGGATCGAAGTGGTGAACTAGGGATTAACTCCTTATCTCTCCAGTGTTTGGGAATTGAAACAATTCAGGTACATCATTGGCAAGATTTTATCCAAAATCAAATCACAACAACTATGGGTATTTGTTTTCAATATCCTCCTACAAAATCTTTGTATAGTCAAAAGTTTTGAACAAAAGATATATTTTTGAAACGGAAAGACATAAATAAAAAAATTAATTAAACTCAAAAGTTTGAAAATGCTCATTTAATTAATCAAAGAAGTACAAACATAATTGAAAGCAAATTGTTCAGACAAATACAAGGAAAATGCACAAATAAAGGAAACAATGGCTTAGTGACTAATCAGTAAACAAGGATGAGATGTCCTGTCTTGAAACATTGGCTTTTAGGGAGAACTGGCCGAAGTCAACTGAAGCTTCAAGTTGCATGTCCTGGAAAAGGATTGTCTTTGACATTAGGATTGATATCACGAAAGGAGAGGATATTGTCTCTGATCAAATATCTAACCCTAGCCTTCACTGCGTAACACTTTTCCAAATCATGGTCCGCCATACCTTCAAGAAATGCACAATGGAGGTCAGATCTGAATCCACATGGAAGAGGATTTGGCAGAGGAGGAGGAGACTTAGTAGTGATCAAACCCCTTTCAAGCAACCCAGGATACAATTTTGTGTATGACATAGGAATAGGATCAAAGTGATCCCTGTCACGATTTTGAGTTTGTCCAACAGTTGGACGCTGAGGAGCTCTAGTTGGTTGAGCAAAAACCACACGAGCAACATGTCGCTCCCCTGAAAAGACACCAGGGTCCCAAGGTGCAGACGCGAACGGTCGGCGAAAGAGAAGGTGAAATGAATTGAATAGAGTCGCCAGCTAGGCATTTTTATCCCGAAGGAAAGGTAATGCTGCATAAACCTGGGAAAAGATGGATAAGACGGTTGCAAATTAGAGAAACTGAGAAAGGGGGTTGGTTACAACCTGGGAAGGTATTAGAACCCCGATTGTCCATCGTACTCGACGGGATCCACGCTTACAAGATTGTGTTTAAAGGGGTAGTGTATGTGCTATCTGTGTGCAAAAGCTAGGAATGAATGTACATGTGTCAGTGCAAAATGGTGAATGCTCAGGAACTGAGGCTTTAGAAAGAATGCTGAGAGAGGAGGATAACACAGAGACTTTTTTTCGATAACCATTAAGTTATGCCTACGTATCCTCGCGTGCAATGAGGAAGTCAGAACACTGTAGTTCGACTCAAAGAGACTGAAAATAACTTGACTGTGAACTGCTTGCTTGTCTATGCTCAAGTGTATGACTCGTCTGGCTCGAGTGCTAACTGTCTTGCATTAGACGGAAGAAACAAGTTCTTGCTTATGAATGAGTGTGATGAGAAAAGAATCCCGAAGGAGACGATTATTGTTTGTTTTTGTGTTTTCAGTTTTGTTATTATTTTTTGGTGTTTTGTATAAGTTAATGAGCTTAAGCCTAAGTCAAAGGTTGTAAACTCATTATATCCTCCCTGGTTAGGGATAATGAGCCTACTTAAGTATGAGATAAGCATCTCAACTTAATTACCATGATGATGTAGGATTAAGATCATTAACCTACTTGTGATTATTTAGATGTTTTTGGGTTTTTGTTTAGTGTTAAATAATGAGTTTAATCTCTAATCACATATTAGTGAACTCATTACACCATCCTAATAGAAGGATAATAGATGAGAACACTTAAGATGAGGAAGATACCTTAACTTAATCCATGGTTAAGGATTAAATTCATAATATAACAAGCCTTTATTAAGTGTATTTTAATTAAGGGATGAGATTAAGAAGTGAATTTTAAGTTTTTAAGACAACTTGAGGAGGACTTGTCCATTAAACACTAGGGTTAGTCCCTCTTAACCATAAGGAAGAGATAGAACCCTAATGTAAGACCCAAGTTACAAGATAATGTCTTGGTGATTATTAATGTGATTTGATTAAGAGGTGTAAACAAATTAAAGTTTTAACAATTAGGATTAAAGTTATACACTCCATCCAAAGAGAAGGATGCAGGCATAACCCTAATTCCAAAGTCCTAAAACTTTAAGAGTTTAGTCTCTGATTATTGAGATGAAAAGAGAGACTCAAGGAGACTCAAAGGTAAAAGAATAAGGGGGACTATACATAACCCTAAACATTATCATGCTTGGATATCCTATGGTTTGTTAGGCTTAAGAGAAAGGATCTTCAAGGCCACCAATGGAAGAAGCAGATGAAAAGAGAAGGAGAAAGAATAACAAGTTACTTACTTCCTGAAGAAGATAAGTAACTTGAAAGAAATAAAGTAAGAAGGAAGGAACACAAGTGAACAAGTTCACTTCAAAGACATGTAATAATGCATATGAATGAGATACGAAGAGGTGGGAGGTGAAGGCAAATCCACCTCCCAGATAACTTACTAAAGGTTCCTGAAATGTTAGTATGAATGCATAAGGTATAAAGTAAAAGGAAATAAAATGAAATGAGATGTGAAGACCAAATTCAGAAGTGAAAATGAAATGCAAATGACATATAAAATGATGCAAAGTTAAACAATATGCATATGAATGCTCATACAAAGATGAGATGCAAAGGAAGCATGCTTAGAAGTTTGAAAACACATGGATGTTTATGAAATGTAATGAATGCAAGACATGGAAAATGAATGAATAAATGATCAAGCAATGTTCAAGCATGTCTTAAGATGTCTAAGATGTCATACAAATGTCTGAAATGTAATGGCAAGTTCACATGATGATGACATGCAAAGGTGAATGCAAATGAACATGAGAAATTAGGGTTTTATGAATGTATGAGATGCAAATGACCAAAACAGAAGCACACATTATGATAAAAAATTTAAATCAAGCTCAATCAAACCATAATCCCATATAAGATCACACCCCAAAGGAGAAAGTCAAAAATTAATTCTATTGAAAGTTATGGATTTTCTAAGTTTGCTAGGGTTTTTGGGTGATTCTTAAGGGAAAATGCAAATCAAATTGAAAATGCAAGATAAATTCATGAGAAAAATAACCTAGAAACTACATGCAATATGTGAAACAATGCAGAAAGAATCAAGTTCAAACTCATCATGGTTAGGCAGAAATGAATTTTTCAAACTAGGGTTAGAAAATGTGATTTTTAAGAACCCTAATTCAAAGAAAATTATGAAATTATGATCAAACCTAAAAAGAAATTTGTATGATGAGTTTGAAAATGTTTCTAAATGTATTGGAATGGTTCATGAAATGTTTGGTGATTTTTAGAAACCTAAATGTGTTTTTAATTAATTAAAATCCATTAATTAATTAAAAATAACATTTAAATATTTTAAAAATACTGTTTAATTGCAAAAAATAAAATAAAAATCATTTTTGGGTTGAGAAAAATATTTGGATCAGAAATGCAAAATATTATATTTTTGTGATGTTTTAAACTATTTTTAATAAAATGTACAAAAGAAATAAAGAAAAATGAAATAAAAATGAAATTAAATGGAAAGTAAGCGCATCCAGTGGTTGAGATTCAAATAAAAAAGGAGGGACTTGACTGGCGCGCAGATATAGGGTCAGGATTCACTCAGATTAAAATTAACCTAATTAACTAATTAAAATTAATTAAATGAGGATTAGGGCTTAATGGATGAATCTGGGCCACACACACGCGTGGGTAAAACATGATCAAAGGGTCCACATTTAAACTGAGCCTAAACCCTAATTAAGAACCCTAATGATTCTCAAGTGACCGGAGCTAGCTCCGATCATCTTCTCTGGTCACCCTCTCAACCTAACTTTTCCCTAGGCTAAATCAAACCCTCTAAAGCTCCAGAAATGATCCTCTAACATCCCTAAGCATGGATCCATCATCAAATAACATTTATATTCCACCAAAATCATGAATAGAAGCAAAACGGAAAAATATTCAAAACCTTCAGAAGTTCAATACATGCTTGATTCTTAACCATTTTCAAAACTAAACATATCAGGATGATTAGTGCATCATGTAGAATCATTTATGAACTTAAAATGGGAGTTCTGGAGAAAATGTTCTTCATGGTTACCTGAGATGAAGCTTTCAAACCCTGAGCTTTCTGGCCTCTTTCTTGGTTCAATCCACCTCCAATGAACCCCCTGATGATGTTGTAATGCTTATAAAAAGTTTGTGTGGCTTGGTTTGAGAGGTACATCTCTTCTGCACCAGGAATCGTGTTTTGGTTTGGCTGTGTTTTAAGGCTTTTCAGAGGATGCTTTGTGTTCTATGGACCATTTGAAGATGATTGGTGAAGTTTGTTTTAAGGTTTGATGGCTGGTTTGTGCAATTCGAAGAAGGGAAGCTTTTTGGTGATTTTTGGGTTCTGAGTAGTGGGAGCTTGCAGGCTTGTGTGTTATGTGTTTTTTGTTCCTTAGGGTTTGAATAAACCAATAGGAATGATCAGAAGAGTTGGTGTGGCCTAGTGTGATTGGTATGGGCAAGTTGTAAAAAAGTCAATTTTATGTACTTGGAGGTATGGGCCATGGAAGGAGCTGCTCAACGGGGTGTCTGGTCTCAGCAAGATTCATAAGGAGCCATAGAATTGGTTTTATGCATCTGGCACAAGTGGATGAAGAGTTTCCAAGCATTTTGCAACTTTTCCCTCTTTGAGAATTTCATGAAAATGTCTTGTGGAAACTTGCAATCCAAGGCTCAATTTTGGTTCAAATGCATTGCACTATGTTTGTATGATGCCTAGCAATCAATTAGAGGTCATGAAATGGCTTGGAACTTGAATTTGCAAAAAATCCTCTTTGGCATGAACTTGAAAATTATAGGATTTTTTCCAACTTTGAAAGGTCATATCTTGAGTTCTAGGAGGAATCAAGACATGTTCTCGTACTTTTTGAAAAGTGAAAGACCTAATCTACAACTTTCATGTCCAAGAATTTTTCATTTGAATCATTTTTGGTCATGAAAGAGGAGGTTGAAAATCTTTCCCAAAATGGAAAGTTTCCATTACAAGTCATTTCCAAAAATGGCAAGTTTGCATTTAACTCAAAATTCTTCAACTTTGTGAACTTCTAACCACTTCTAAGATCAAATAAATATCATAGAGACTCAAAATGATGATGATGACCCTTTGGTACCCTTGTTGGGGGCCTCAGATGCCCTGATTTTAACTTTACTTGCTCAAGTTGTTACCCAATGATCAGATGACTTCCACAATGAATTTCTTCATCAAATTTGGTACAAATGATCCTTATAACATATTAAGAACATTAGAAACAAGAATGACCAAAAAATTTGGAGTTAAGGCCTCTGAAACCAAAACCCTAATTTTGGTCATCTGTGTAGGAAAACCCTAGCTCTGCTTCCATGCCTTTGCCATTCTTTGTGATCTCTTGACTTTTATGAACTTTGGGGAGCATATTATGATTATAGAACACACATGGACCCTCTTAGAAAGCCTCAAGACCTTTAGGATTGCTCAAATTGATTCTTGGATTGCTCAGATCACAAACCCTAGATGCAGATGAAAATGGAACTATGCAGTGAAATAAATATGCAATATGAGATGGTATGCTTAAGCTAATGCAAAAATGAAAGATCACAAACCAAGGTGTGAGAAAAAGTGAGGGCAAATTTGGGGTGTTTACAGCTGCCCCTATTCAAGCATGAGTTAGCTGTGCAGGATGTAAGCGCCTTGCTTAACAGACAAACAAGATAACTTGTGGTTGAATACCAAAGACAGTCCGAAATTTGCATTCGCTGGGGAGAAGAAGAAAAGGGATATAAATTGTAAAAGGTAGTATAGTATGATTATCAAATGAAAGCGATGGAGGACGACCATCGGGCAGAGGGCGACTGTTGGGAGTAAAACAGTAAGCAAAGCAATGACGAGGACGACCGATAAGCTGGGGAAATAAAGAGACTACGACGGGGACGACCATTGGGTAAGGAAATAAAACTCTCTGGGGATTGAGAAAAGTATTGATGGGGACGACCATCAGGCTTGGAAAGTAAAGTAAACAACGATGGGGACGACCATCGGGTTAAAGAATAAATGAAATATTTGATGAGGAACAGTCATCAGAGGTGAATGACGATCACCTAGCAGGGGATGGCTGCTCTTTATCACGACATAGGACAAATGTAGGATAGAAAAGGTCAACGATGGGGACGGCCATCGGATAAGCATGATGAATGACGATCATCAAGAGGTGAAGGACGATCACCTAGCAGGGGACGGCTGCTCTTGGGGAATATCACGACATAGGACGAATGCCGGAAAGAAAGATCAACGATGGGGACGGCCATTGGATAAATGATGAGGGACGGTCATCAAAAGGTGAAGGACGATCACCTAGCAGGGGACGGCTGCTAAAAATATCACGACATAGGACGAATGCCGGATAGAAGGTTCCAACAATGGGAATTCCACTAGGGAATAGATGAGGTACGGTCATCCAAAGGTGAAGGACGATCACCTGGAAGGGGACGACTGCCGGAAGTATCATGACATAGGACGAATGTCGGATAGAAGAGTTGTTTTGTTGGCAACTTACTGGGGAATGGTAAACACGGACGAGTGCTTACGCCCTTAAAATAAACGATATAAGTGTTTTGACGGTGTGTATAGACTAAAGATGCGGACGAGAATCCTCAGGACTACGATACGGACTGGTATCGATAGAAACAAACGATGACGCATGTTCAAGGATGATGATACAGACGAGTATCAATCGGTTAAGCAAGGAACACAAACGAGTGTTGAATCTGTCGGGGGATATATACAAAATACGGACGAGTATCAAAGGATTGCATATGTACAAATGTTGATCTGTTGGTGAAGTATGTGTAAGACACGGACGAGTGTCGAGATATTGGGCAAGGAACACAGACGAGTGTTTGACTTGCTGGGGTAGTATGACACGGACGAGTTTCAAAAGGAATATGTACAAGTTATGAGCAAATATCTGTTTTTGAGAGTGCAGAAGGTATTCTGGAGACTTGTGGGGAAAGATGACACGGACGAGTATCGAAAAGAGCATGTATAAATATAAACAGGCATCTGTTGTTTGAGAGTACAAATGGGGTGCCTTGGCTTTTATCTGCAGGGGATATGAGTTTCGTTTATTGTTGATGAAGTGATGATGGTATTCGCAGGTGACTGGCTCGAACCTGGCTTATGATCATGCAAATGTTTGATTTTTGCCGTAATGCTCCGTATTAGACGGAATGCTACGCTTATTTCGGTGAATATGATGCGAATGCTAAGATTATGCAAATGAGAGAACGGATCTGAGACTCGGATCCTACGGGATGAAGATATCTGGCTGATCTGTTTGGATGGATAACCCAGCTGGGGGAAGAGATCATTGATAAATCTGTCCAGAGGGAGAACTCCCTAATGGGGATGAAGAGGTTTTAGCAACTCCGCTGGGGATGCGTTTTAGGTATTGCTCTTTTGGGAAGGCAATATCTGTGGGGAATCAATTCCACCAACTCTGCTGAGGATGAGGGAGATCTGGCACTCTGGTGAGGGTAAGAAAGTTCTCTGACCACCTTGCTGTGGAAGAGTTGACAAGCATTGCTCGGGAGATCCCCTTGGGGAGGAGATAACTTTTGGGAAGTAGTGTGCTGGGGATTCAATGCTTGACATGCCCCATGTTGCGAAATATTGTCTGTCTTGAGTACCTGCAACCTGTTAAGACAAAGGAAAACGCACAAGTGTCCTGAGGTATCCTTAATCGGATTCCGTCATAGGAGTTAGATTTACCTGAAAGTAATAAATTTCCTGCAAGCATTTTTTAAAATGGCTCATATGTTTCATGCAAATGTTGTATTACGAACTCTGGACATTTTGCAAACAAAACAAAAGGTAAAAACAAAGTGTGACTGAATATTCTGATTTTATTGATTTGTGTGCTCGGAATAGGCAAGTACAGTTAAAGAGGCAAATCCCCTGAAAGGAGGAGATTGCTGTAAATTGAGAAAATAAAAGTGTTGGCAATGTTGAAGATGACGCTCCAGTGAGCTTCCTTTGCTATGACTTGTATGACCTTGACGTTCTTCTTTATCTTGCTTTCTGAAGAAGGTTGATTCTGACCGACGCTTTGTCCTTTCGAAGCTTGCCACGTTGTGAGTGATACAGACGAATTCAGAATGCAGTTGTTCGCTTATTCCCTGATTTTGCGTGGATTGCCCTTTCGGGTTTTAAATCCACCGGGATACCCATTTTTGCCCGAGCTATCCAATGTGGCTTTTCAACTCAGCGGGTGTACATTTTTTTTTCCCCTTATTTTTGCCCGAGTCATTTATTCTGTTTTTGACTCGCCCCTGATGCCCTATTTTTGCCTGGACTTACATTCTGTTTTTTTTATGTCCAGTGGGTCATTTTATGCGAAGTATTTTTTAACTGCATCCGAATTCACAGGAGACGGAAAGACTTCACCATCCATGGTTGCAAGCATCAGTGCTCCACCCGAGAAGACATTAGTTATCACATAGGGACCTTCATAGTTTGGTGTCCACTTGCCCCGGTGGTCTGTATGAGGAGGAAGGATTCTTTTCAGAACAAGCTCTCCCACTTGGTATTCCCGAGGTTTGACTTTCTAATCGAAGGCTTTCTTCATTTGCTTCTGATATAACTGCCCATGACAAATGGCAGCTAATATTTTCTCTTCTATGAGATTCAGTTTATTGTACCGAGATCGGACCCATTCTGCTTCATCTAGCTTCACATCCATCAATACCCGTAAGGAGGTTAGCTCAACTTCAACAGGTAGGACAACTTCCATATCATACACAAGCGGATAAGGAGTTGCCCCAGTAGATGTTCTGATTAAGGTTCGGTACCCATGCAAAGAAAATGGTAGCATCTCATGCTAGTTTTTGTAGGTAACTACCATTTTCTGCACAATCTTCTTGATGTTCTTGTTAGCTTCCTCAACAATGCCATTCATCTTTGGCCTGTAAGGAGAAGAGTTATGGTGTTGAATTTTGAAGTCCCGACAAAGTTCTGCCATCATTTTGTTATTCAAATTGGAACCATTATCAATAATGATTTGCTCGGGAACTCCATATCGACAGATGATGTCTCTCTTAAAAAATATGGCTACCACTTGTCTGGTGACGTTTGCATATAAAGTTGCTTCAACCCATTTGGTGAAGTAATCAATGGCTACCAGGATGAATCGGTGACCATTTGAAGCAGTCGATTCAATCTTTCCAATCATGTCAATGCCCCACATGGCGAAGGGACAAGGTGAAGACATTACGTTCAAAGGATTTAGAGGCACATGCACTTTATCTGCGTAGATCTGGCACTTGTGGCACTTTCTGGCATAGGCACAACAGTCTACATCCATTGTGATCCAGTAGTAACCTGATTTTAACAACTTTTTTGCCATTGCATGTCATCCGACATGGGTGCTGAAAGAACCTTCATGTACCTCTAGCATCAGTAGGTCTACTTCCTTCTTGTCAACACATCTGAGCAGGACCATGTCAAAGTTTTGCTTGTATAATGAACCATAAGCATTGAGGAAGAAACTGTCGGCCAACCTTCTTAACGTCTTCTTATCATTAGATGATGCCCCAGGTGGGTATGTCTGATTTTCCAAGAAGCATTTGATGTCGTGGAACCAAGGCTTGTCATCACTAGCAGTGTCCATAGAGAATACATATGCCGGTCGGTCCAGTCTGGATACCAAAATCCGAGGCACATAATTGGCAGCTTGAACTTTGATCATGGAGGAAATGTTAGCTAAAGTGTCTGCAAACTGATTCTCATCTCGAGGGATGTATTCAAGTTTGACTGTTGTGAAGAAAGTCAATAATCTCCTCGTATAGTCACGGTATGGAATTAGATGATCCTAATGAGTGTACCATTAGCCGTTGGTCTGGTTGATTACCAAAGCCGAATCTCCGAATACATTCAACATTTTGATCCTGAGGTCAATGGCTTCCTCAAGACCCATGATACAAGCTTCGTATTCTGCTTCGTTGTTAGTGCAGGCAAAGGTGAGTTTTGCCGAGAAAGGCATGTGAACTCCTTTAGGTGTAATAAGAACTGCACCAACTCCACGACCGTTCATATTGACAGCCCCATCAAACATCATAGTCCACGCTTCTTCTGGATCAGGCCCTTCAGTGTGAACTGGCTCTTCACAATCTTTTGCTTTCAAGAACATGATGTCTTCATCAGGGAAGTCAAATCTCATAGGCTGGTAATCATCAATAGGTTGCTCAGCCAAATAGTCAGACAATACACTGCCCTTGATGGCCTTTTGAGAAGTGTACTGAATGTCATACTCTGTTAGAATCATTTGCTATCTTGCAACCCTTCCGGTAAGTGCTGGCTTCTCAAATATGTACTTGACAGGGTCCATTTTTGAGATCAACAAGGTAGTGTGAGTCAACATATACTGTCTTAGTCGGCGAGCAGCCCACGCTAAAGCACAACAAGTTTTCTCGAGCAGTGAATAACGTTGTTCACAGCCAGTAAACGTTTTGCTTAGGTAGTATATTGCATACGCTTTTCGACTAGACTCGTCATGCTGGCCCAACACACACCCCATTGACCCTTCTAATACTGTCAGGTACATTATTAGAGGTCTTCCTTCAATTGGAGGCATGAGAATTGGAGGTTCTTGCAGGTACTCCTTGATCTTGTCAAAAGCTTTCTGACAATCATCGTTCCACCTGACTGTTTGTTCCTTTCTTAAAAGCTTGAACAGGGGTTCACAGGTTGTAGTGAGGTGAGATATGAACCTTGGGATGTAGTTCAATCTACCTAAGAAACCTCGAACTTCTTTCTCAGTCTTAGGTGCATGCATTTCCTGAATGGCTTTGACTTTATCAGGATCAACCTCAATTCCCTTTTCACTTACAATGAAACCCAGCAGCTTACCAGAACGTACCCTGAACGTACATTTGTTGGGGTTCAATTTCAGCTGATACTTCCTCAGACGCTTAAACAACTTCAGCAGATTCACCAGATGGTCTTCTTTAGTCAGGGACTTGGCAATCATATCATCCACATAACATTCGATTTCTTTGTGGATCATGTCGTGGAATAATGTTACCATAGCCCGTTGATATGTTGCACCGGCGTTCTTCAGTCCAAACGACATTACCTTGTAGTAGAATGTGCCCCAGAGTGTGATGAAAGTTTTCTTCTCCATGTCTTTAGGTGACATCTTAATCTGATTGTATCCAGAAAATCCGTCCATGAAAGAAAATACCGAGAACTGAGCTGTGTTGTCTACCAATACATCAATGTGAGGTAATGGGAAATCATCCTTCGGGCTAGCTCTGTTCAGGTCCCGGTAATCCACACACATACGCACCTTGCCATCCTTCTTAGGCACGAGTACAATGTTAGCGACCCACGGCGGGTAACAAGTTACAACAAGGAAACCAGCGTCCCACTGCTTTTGTACTTCTTCCTTAATCTTCATGGCCATATCTGGGCGAGTGCGGCGCAACTTCTATTTTACTGGAGGAAAATCTTCTTTCAATGGTAGCCTGTGCATGACAATATCCGTATCTAGACCTGGCATGTCTTGATAGGACCAAGCAAAGACGTCGACATATTCCCGAAGCATACTGATGAGCTGTTCCTTTACTGGAGCTTGCAGATTGACCCCAATCTTCACTTCTTTCAAATCTTCCTCGGTACCAAGATTAACAATTTCTATTTCCTTTTGATAAGGAGTAATCACTTTCTCTTCTTGCCTCAACAACCTGGCCAACTCTTCAGGCAACTCATAGTCTTCATCAACCCCTTCATCTGCTTGATTAATTGGATTGTCGAAGTCATACAAGGTCATAGCAGTGCTGTTGTCGGTGCAATCTGGAGGATTATCTCTGCAAGGGTTGAGATTTGTTCTTTTTAGTGATTAATTTTAATCTTGCTTAAGAAAAAGTGTGAATGAAGTTATTATTTTGAAAACATTGCAATTTTATTGTTTTGTGCGAAAAATAACAAAAATGAAAAGACAGTGAGCAAAAAAGAAAATTGTTTACAAAAGATGTCCATTGTTCATTTGATATTCCATTTGCACAAAATACAAATATGGCCCTATTACAAAATGAGTCCTGATACCTTGGGCAGGATGCAGGACTTGATGCATGATTAAGCAGGAAATAATAATTACTCTGCAGGAGTAACTCTTATAATTTCCTGGGAAGACCAGTTAAGGACTTGTTGGCCCGGGATCCTTGGACGAATCTAGCTCTCCAGGTTGAGGTCGCTTTCAGCCTCGTCTTCCACGTTATTGACAGCATCTGGGGTCAGCATTCCCCCACTTATGAACTTGGGCTCCTTAGCAGCCTCTGCTTGAACTTGTCGGAATGGTTTGTAACCCAAACCGAATCTGTCCTCCTTCTTCTCCACAGGTAGCAGCTTGCCCCAACCTTGGGCGCTTCCATCTTCAACAACCTTCCGAGCTTGTTGGTAGGAGACAATTGAAGTACCCATCCTATCTTCTTGGGATGCAACAAATACTTCAGTTGTCGCCTCGTTGAGGTTCAGTTCTTCGAAACCTTGACTCATGGTCTTGTGGATTTCACCATCCATCTCAATATATTTGTAGGTAGCCAGATGGCTAACAAAAATGTCCTCTTCACCACAGATTGTGATAATCTGCCCTTCCCACTCGTATTTTAATTTCTGGTGAAGGGTCAACGTTACTGCGCCAGTGGCGTGAATCCAAGGTCGACCCAACAAACAGCTGTAGGCCGACTGAATCTCCATCACGTAGAAAGTAGTTTGAAAGACCTGCGGTCCAATTATCACAGGAAGCTCCACCTCTCCAAGAATATACCTCTTGGAACCGTCAAAAGCTCTAACCACCAGATTGCTTGGTCGGAGAGCTATACCATCATATTCAAGCTTAACAAGGGCTTTCTTTGACAAGACATTGAGTGAAGACCCAGTGTCAACTAGAACATGTGAAAGCACAACCCCTTTACACTCTAGAGTGATGTGTAAAGCTTTATTGTGGTGACGACCTTCCGCAGTCAAATTAGCATTGGTGAAGCCTAGTCCATGACTAGTATTAACATTAGAAACCACCGTCCCTAGCTGATTTACCGTGATCTCTTCGGGCACGTAGCTGCGTGCAGAACTTTAAACAATGCATCCCGATGGGCTTCGGAACACAACAACAATGATAGGATGAAGATCTTGGAAGGAGTCTGGTGGAGCTGATCCACAACCTTATAATCGCTTCTCTTGATTATCCTCATAAATTCGTCCACATCTTGATCAAAGGACGTTTTATGAGCTTCTTTTGCCACTGGTTCCTCAGGCACCACATTTTTTCCTTTAGCTTTGGCAGCAGCCTCTGCCTCAGTGTTAACTCTTGGAATTTGTGACGCGAAGAGACGTCCGCTTTGAGTGAAGCCTCCGACACCCCCGACATTATCGATCTGTGGTGTTTGAGTTGAAGAATCGAGAACAACTCTCTCCCCGTTGCAGTAGAGGTCTGAATCATAGTGCCATGGTATAGCATTATCTTTTTCATACGGAATGGGTCCAGGTATCGTGATGGTGACTGGAATGACTGCAGCGGAAGTAGGAACTGTTATCGTCTGTGGATCGTAATATATGGTGACAGGATTTCTGACTGGTGGTGGTGATGAAAGACTGAAGCTGGGTTGTTGTTGATATTGTTGCTGAAAATTGTTGGAATCAGGGACCATTGCCGGGTCATAATATATGGTGAGTGTGGAGATGTCATTATTAATGGTTGTTGTAGTTGTAGAAGCGGATGCGGTTGAAATAACATTTGTTGGAGTGGTGGAAGAGATGATTGTTGACTTTGTAGACGAGTCTGTCGGAACAATTGTTTTTGAAGTTGTAGGAGGAGTGCTTGTTGTTGCTGTAGGAGGAATTGCTGATGTTGTAGACGCTGAAACCGTTGATGTTATATGCAGGATACCTTCTATGATAAGGCCATTGATGCCACTTGTTAAACTTGCACAACCATTGGCGGAAACTTTGCAAGATTCACATCAGGCGTCACAACCTGGGAACACCTGGCTCTTTAAAAGCTGAGCTTTAACCTCAACCAGAGGTGTTTGAATTCTTGCGGTATCTTCAATTAAGTTCACTGGTTGATCCTCCTCAATTGCATTTATCCTGGGCCCACAATGGCTAGGCATAGGATTCTTTGTGACGTTAAGAGGAGGTGCAAAATTTAAAGCCTTTGAATCAACTAGATCCTAGAACTTCATGTGCAAAGCTCTGCACTTTTCTGTGGTATTTCCAGGTGCATTAGAATGGAAGGCACATCTGGCATTGACGTCGTAATTCCTTGGAAGGTTCTGAGGATCTGGTGGAGCCAGAGTCCTTAATTCAACAAGATTAAGCTTCAAAAGTTATGGTAGTAAAGTGGCATAGGGCATCAGTATAGGATTGATTACCCTGTTGACTTGAGATGGCCTTTGCTGGAAAGGACGTTGCTGTTGGTTGTTGTTGTTGTTGTAGGACCTTTGTTGAGGAAAATGTTGCTGAGGGAAATGTTGTGGTTGTGGAGTGTATTGTTGTTGAGGTGATGGAGTGGGAATTGATCTTGGCATATACTGGGGTCTACCTCTTCCCATGTGTATTGAATTGGTTTCACCTGACCTGCGAGGCCCTGCAAAAGGTTTCCTTGTGCTGCTAGAGCTGGCGCCGTTATCAGAAATCTTACCCATTTTTAACAAACTTTCAATCCTTTCTCCTGCTACGACCACGTCAGCAAAGCTAGTGGAAGAGAAAGCAGCCAGCCTATCAATGTATATCCCCTGTAGGGTGTTCATAAACATGTCGACCATTTCTCTTTCCGACATTGGAGGTTGAACATCAACAGCTAATTGCCTCCATCTCTGAGCATACTCTCTGAAGATTTCTCTGGAGGATTGTGACATACCCATTAGAAGCGTTCTGTTAGGAGCCATGTCTAAATTGTATTGATATTGGCATATGAAATCCTCGGCCAAATCCTTCCAATTTCTGATTGTTGCCCTGGTCAAATGAGAGTACCACTCACATGATGCCCCGGTCAAGCTATCTTCAAAATAGAACATCCATAGCTTTTCATCCATAGTGTAAGCCTTCAATCTTCCCAGAAAGGATTGAAGATGGGTGCGAGGGCAAGATGTCCCATTATATCTTTCAAAGCAGGGAGGTTTGAATATGTGAGGAATTCTAACTCCCTCCACTATCCCCATATCCATAACATCAAATCCTAAGGAGTTTTGAGACTCCAGAGATCTTAGCTTTTCTGCTATCGCGTCCAGACGACGACCATAGACATCATCTCCAGCCCCAACTACAATGAACTATTCCTCTTGAGGGTCCTCTTGCAAGGCCCGTCTTCCAGTATTACCTTGGGTATTCCTGATAGCATTAACTTCAGGGTTGAGATGAGGCCCAAACTCCGGGGGGTCAGTACGTGGCTGTACATGATCATTGTTGCTGGTACCCCTTGTACTTGGGTGATTTTCTTCAAGAGTTTGCCGCTCGACCAACTCTCTCAATCTTTCTTGGCTCTAGGCTAACCCAGTCATTACTGCCATGAACTGGTTCATCTGAGCCCTCATTTCAGTTCTTTCATTAGCCATCTGGGTTCTCACGTCAGTCAAATCTTGCTGGACCTGGTCCATCTGTAAGCTCGGAAGGTTGTTTCTTGTAGGATACCGGTGAACTCTATTGATGGGGAAGACTCTCCTACGAGCAATGTTTCCTAAAACCACAACAAAGTGAGAAAACAACAACAAAAATACCTACAAAACAAAGAATGAGGTTAATATGCAATGCAATATGTCTATTTGTCTTCTAAGGGTATCCGGTTTGGTTATTTGGTTTTGACCTTCCAGACCTCGAGGAATGATGATGTTGAAGATAAATGAAGCCCAAAGAATAACACACAAACCATATATTACAAATGTAAAGATACATAGTTTATGATTACAACAAGTCCCCATGGTGGGTCAAAATACAACAAAATCAACAAAAGTACAAGCAAAATGAAGTACAAATACAAAGAAATTAGACATCCAGCCCAAAGTCATCCTCTTTGACTTCCTTCAAGAGAGCACCAGTCACTGGTCCAATTGGATGCTCTGTGATGGTCTTGATAAGAAGGTTCCTGGTGGCAATAGCATTTGTCAACTTCTTATACTTGTCTTTGTCTTTGGATCTCTTCAACCCCGCCCAGAGTTTCAACTCAGAGATTTCCTTCTGTGCTTCTAACAAGGCTTCCTGACTCTTCTTCTCGTTAGCTTCCAACTGCTCAATCCTAGCCTGGGTCCTCTGATCTTCCTGTGAACGAGCTTCAGTAATTCTGATCCATCTAGCCTGACTCTCTTCCATGTAGTGCTCAGCTCTGGCCTTCTGAATCTTGGCTTCTTTGCAAGCATTCTTTAATACTAACTCCCCTGCTCGGGCTCTTCTGATGTAATCATCTGTCTTCTCAATCTTGGTCATATGCTTGATCCGGAGCTTCTCTAACCTTTCATTGTCCAGACGACTATCATTCCTCTCCCAGAGGGTCTTCTTTAGAGCTTCAGAAAGCTGAGTGTTCCTTTCCTTCAACTTCTCAAACTCCTCTAAAATGACTATAGCTACAGGCTCTACTGCTGATGGTCCTGGCACATCCTCCAGGGTGAATGGCATGCGGGTGATCTTTCCTCTGATGCGAGACCAATCAATGTACTGAGCTAAAGCTATGTTGTTGTGTTTGCCAAGAATGGCAGTCCCTTTTGTCTGAATGTTATCCCAAGCCCAAGCTGCTTGTCGGAAGATAACATGATTATTCTGAATGTCACAGTAATGGGTTTCTGATAAGTCCTGCTCTCTTGGTGGATGTACTAAGGCATACCCTAGTTCTCTTTTGAACAACAAAGGGTTGTAGTTGATGCAACTTTTCACTCCAATCAGAGGTACATTGGGATACTGCCCACAGCTGGTGATTATGTCTCTGCCCTTGGTGCTCTGAGTGCACCACCTGATGTCTTATGATGTAAGAGCAATCATTCTCTTAGCCCAGTTTCTTGACTGATGAGGGTTCAAGAAAGCTTCTATCTTTGGCAAGTGTCTCAATAACCAGCAGTAGAAGAGAGGTGCACAACATCTGACTAATCTTCCCTTCTGTTTCTCATTCCTTTGATGCACTGAGTAATAGAAATCCCCGAGCAAGGTAGGAACTGGATTTTTCAGCAAGAAGAGATGGATAGCATTCTTGCTTACAAACTTAGGCTCGTCTGCAAACAAGATGATACCATATATGCTAAGGGCCAAGAGAGCACAAACAATTTCCCACTTTCCTACTGCAGCATGACTGGTGGCCTGAGTAATCAAGAAGTCCAAATGGAGGCCTGGGATTCCAGCCTTGGTAGTCATATTCTGATCAATGATGGTGGTTTCCAAATACAGATCATTAGCTATATCTTCATTTCTAGGAGAAGTCATCTCAGGGTTGAAAGGAATCCCTCTCCTGATGGGGACACCCAGCAACATGGAAAACTCCTCTAACAAAGGGCCCAACTGAAAGTCTGGAAAGGTAAAACATCTGAGAGGAGGGACATAGAACCGAAGGCAAGTGTGGATCATACTCCTCTATGATGCATCCAAGTCCATGATCATGTCCATAATACCACCATAATGTTCCCTGAATAAAGGGACATGATCAGGAGTGATGAGTGTCTGAATCTGTCTGATGCCTGCTAGGGAGGGCTCAAAGAAATGATATGTAATGTTTCTCTTCCTGGATGGGTCCATACGGATAATGGATGCTGATGCAGATAGTTGCGGAGAAAAACTGATGAAGGTGCTGAAGAGAATCTCTGATGAAGACGGATGATGAATATATCTGATGAAGATGATTTCTAATGAAGATAACTGGTGAAGATGGCTGAGCAGAAGAACATTCAAAACCAAACCAAAGATGATGTGGATACCCTGTAAAACAAATAGAAAAATGTTAAAATGATGCAAAATGATGTATGCAGAATGATATGCAAGGGTTTGTGATCAAGTGCTGGATCTGTTATCTACTTTGATAAGGTCCATGTGTGTTCATAAGTCCAGATGGAAGCTTAGAGAACCAGTAACCAGGTGGGGGACTCAAATAAAGAGTCACAAGTCCAGGGTTTCATAAGATCAGTCCAAAAATAGTGTAACCTTAACAATATCAGTAACAGGGTATGATGAGGCCAAGGGTTCCTGCAAACCTGTAAACATCCCAACCCCCTCACAGGTATTGTTCTAGAACAAGGATCCTCGGACTTGGATCAGTTATGAGAAGTGTAAGCACTTCTAACCCGGAGGTACAATGTTTACATTAATCATAAAGGATCCTCCTCTAATTCACCTCAGATACTGAAGGTCATCTAAAAAGGTCATCCAGACTTAGCAGGCTTCCTAGATAGCCCTAGTACTATAGGAAATCCGTAGCACAGAGTTCTCAAGAAGAAACCCATGTCTGAACCGTGTTTCATATTCCCGCACCAGACCGAAATGGAATGGGAAAGAATATGAATCCACTCTATCCTATGTGCCACTCATGCTCCCGGTATGGAAACTCATTATATCCTCCCTGATTAGGGATAATGAGCCTACTTAAGGTTGAGATAAGCATCTCAACTTAATTACCATGATGATGTAGGATTAATATCATTAACCTACATGTGATTATTTAGATGTTTTTGGGTTTTTGTTTAGTGTTAAGTAATGAGTTTAATCTCTAATCATAGATTAGTGAACTCATTACACCATCCTAATAGAAGGATAATAAATGAGAACACTTAAGCTGAGGAAGATACCTCAACTTAATCCATGGTTAGGGATTAAATTCATTATATAACAAGCCTTTATTAAGTGGATTTTAATTAAGGGATGAGATTAATAAGTGAATTTTAAGTTTGTAAGACAACTTGAGGAGGACTTGTCCATTAAACACTAAGGTTAGTCCCTCTTAACCATAAGGAAGAGATATAACCCTAATGTAAGGCCCAAGTTAAAAGATAAAGTCTTGGTGATTATTAATGTGATTCGATTAAGAGGTGTAAAAAAATTAAAGGTTTAACACTTATGATTAAAGTTGTACACTCCATCCTAAGAGAAGGATGCAGGCATAACCCTAATTCCAAAGTCCTAAAACTTTAAGAGTTTAGTCTCTGATTATTGAGATGAGAAGAGAGACTCAAGGAGACTCAAAGGTAAAAGACTAAGGGAGACTATACACAACCCTAAAAGTTATCATGCTTGGATATCCTATGGTTTGTTAGACTTAAGAGAAAGGATCTTCAAGGCCACCAATGGAAGAAGTAGATGAAAAGAGAAGGAGAAAGAAGAACAGGTTACTTACTTCCTGAAGAAGATAAGTAACTTGAAAGAAAGAAAGTAATAAGGATGGAACACAAGTGAACAAGTTCACTTCAAAGACATGTAAGAATGCATATGAATGAGATAAGAAGAGGTGGGAGGTGAAGGCAAATCCACCTCCCAAATAACTTACTAAAGGTTCCTTAAATGTTAGTATGAATGCATAAGGTATAAAGTAAAAGGAAATGAAATGAAATGATATGTGAAGACCAAAGTAAGAAGTGAAAATGCAATTCAAATGGCATATGAAATGATGAAAAGTCATACAATATGCATATGAATGTTCATACAAAGATGAGATGCAAAGGAAGCATGCTTAGAAGTTTGAAAATACATGGATATTTATGAAATGTAATGAATGCAAGACATGGAAAATGAATGAATAAATGATCAAGCAATTTTCAAGCATGTCTTAAGATATCTAATATGTCATACAAATGCTTGAAATGTCATGGCAAGTTCACATGATGATGACATGCAAAGGTGAATGCGAATGAACATGAGAAATTAGGGTTTTATGAATGTATGAGATGCAAATGACCAAAACAAAAGCACACATTATGATAAAAAATTGAAATCAAGCTCAATCAAACCCTAATCCCATATAAGATCACACCCCAAAGGAGAAAGTCAGAAACTAATTCTATTGAAAGTTATGGATTTTCTAAGTTTGCTAGGGTATTTGGGTGATTCTTAAGTGAAAATGCAAATCAAATTGAAAATGCAAGATAGACTCATGAGAAAATTAACCTAGAAACTACATGCAATATTTAAAACAATGTTGAAAGAATCAAGTTCAAACTGATCATGGTTAGGCAGAAATGAATTTTTCAAACTAGGGTTAGAAAATGTGATTTTTATGAACCCTAATTCAAAGAAAATTGTGAATTTATGATTAAACCTAAAAAGAAATTTGTATGATGAGTTTGAAAATGTTTCTAAATGTATTGGAATGGTTCATGAAATTTTTGGTGATTTTTAGAAACATAAATGTATTTATAATTAATTAAAATCCATTAATTAATTAAAAATAACATTTAAATATTTTAAAAATACTTTTTAAATGCAAAAAATAAAATAAAAATCATTTTTGGGTTGAGAAAAATATTTGGATCAGAAATGCAAAATATTATATTTTTGTGATGTTTTTAACTATTTTTAATAAAATGTACAAAAGAAATAAAGAAAAATGAAATAAAAATGCAATTAAATAGAAAGTAAGCGCATCCAGTGGTTTAGATTCAAATAAAAAAGGAGGGTGTTGACTAGCGCACAGATGGAGGGTCAGGATTCACTCAGATTAAAATTAACCTAATTAACTAATTAAAATTAATTAAATGAGGATTGGGGCTTAATGGATGAATCTGGGCCACACACACGCGCGGGTAAAACATGATCAAAGGGTCCACATTTAAACTGACTCAACCTATCTTCTTCCCTAGGCTAAATCAAACCCTCTAAAGCTCCAGAAATGATCCTCTAACATCCCTAAGCATGAATCCAGCATCAAATAACATTTATGTTCCACCAAAATCATGAATCGAAGCAAAACGGAAAAATATTCAAAACTTTCAGAAGTTCAATACATGCTTGATTCTTAACCATTTTGAAAATTAAACATATCAGGATGATCAGTGCATCATGTATAATCATTTAAGAACTTAAAATGGGAGTTCTGGAGAAAATGTTCTTCATGGTTACCTGAGATGAAGCTTTCAAACCCTGAGCTTTCTGGCCTCTTTCTTGGTTCAATCCACCTCCAATGAACCCCCTGATGATGTTGCAATGCTTAGAACAAGTTTGTGTGACTTGGTTTGAGAGGTACAACTCTTCTGCACCAGGAATCGTGTTTTGGTTTGGCTGTGTTTTAAGGCTTTTCAGAGGGTGCTTTGTGTTCTATGGACCTTTTCAAGATGATTGGTGAAGTTTGTTTTGAGGTTTGATGGCTGGTTTGTGCAATTCTAAGAAGGGAATCTTTTTGGTGATTTTTGGGATTCTGAGTTATGGGAGCTTGCAGGTTTGTGTGTTATGTGTTTTGTGTTCCTTAGGGTTTGTATAAACCAATAGGAGTGATCATAAGAGTTGGTGTGGCCTAGTGTGATTGGTATGGGCAACTTGCAAAAAAGTCAATTTTGTGTACTTGGAGGTATGGGCCATGGCAGGAGCTGCTCAATGGGGTGTCTGGCCTCAGCAAGATTCATGGAGAGCCATAGAATTAGTTTTATGCAGCTGGCACAAGTGGATGAAGAGTTTCCAAGCATTTTGCAACTTTTCCCTCTTTGAGAATTTCATGAAAATGTCTTGTGGAAACTTGCAATCCAAGGCACAATTTTAGTTCAAATGCATTGCACTATGTTTGTATGATGCCTAACATTCAATTCGAGGTCATGAAATGGCTTGGAACTTGAATTTGCAAAAAATCCTCTTTGGCATGAACTTGAAAATTATAGGAGTTTTGCCAACTTTGAAAGGTCATATTTTGAGTTCTAGGATGAATCAAGACATGTTCTAGTACTTTTTGAAAAGGGAAAGACCTAATCTACAACTTTCATGTCCAAGAATTTTTCATTTGAAGCATTTTTGGTCATGAAAGAGGAGGTTGAAAATCTTTCCCAAAATGGAAAGTTTACATTACAAGTCATTTCCAAAAATGGCAAGTTTGCATTTGGCTCAAAATTCTTCAACTTTGTGAAATTCCAACCACTTCTAAGATCAAATAAAGATCATATAGACTCAAAATGATGATGATGACCCTTTGGTACCCTTGTTGGGGGCCTCAGATGCCCTGATTTTGACTTTACTTGCTCAAGAAGTTACCCAATGATCAGATGAATTCCACAATGAATTTCTTCATCAAACTTGGTACACATGATCCTTATAACATATTAAGAACATTAGAAACAAGAATTACCAAAAAATTTGGAGTTAAGGCCTCTGAAACCAAAACCCTAATTTTGGTCATCTGTGTAGAAAAACCCTGGCTCTGCTTCCATGCCTTTGCCATTCTTTGTGATCTCTTGAATTTTATGAACTTTGGGGAGAATATTATGATTATAGAACACACATGGACCCTCTTGGCAAGCCTCAAGACCATTGGGATGGCTCATATTGATTCTTGGATTGCTCAGATCACAAACCCTAGATGCAGATGAAAATGGAACTATGCAGTGAAACAAATATGCAATATGAGATGGTATGCTTAAGATAATGCAAAAATGAAAGATCACAAACCAAAGTGTGAGAAAAAGTGAGGGAAAATTTAGGGTGTTTACACAACGGCGGAAACATAAGCTTGGTTAGCATGTTGAGGCCTGTATTGAGGTCTCCTATCCACAACTAAGACATCATTGGTCTGGTCATCCCTTCTCCTTTGGAAATTTCCAAAAGGATTATTTGCATTGTTGGAAGACTCAACATCAGTTTTGGATACTTTTCCATTCTTAATTCCTTCTTTAAGCCTTTGTCCAATGGTTACCAAATCATAGAAATTGGAAGAAACACTTCCGATCATCTTTTCCCAATAGAAGGGAGTCAAGGTATCCATGAAAATACCAGTCAATTCTTTTTCAGCTAGAAAAGGTTCAACCTGAGATTCCAGTTCTTTCCAACATTGAGCATACTCCTTGAAGGATTCCCTCTCCTTCTGAGACATATTCTGCAATTGACGGCGGTTAGGTGCCATGTCCAAATTATACTTGTACTGCTTTACGAAAGCATCACCCAAATCTGTCTAACTTTGGATATGGCTCTTTTCCAATCCCATGTACCACTGCAGTGAGACTCCGCTCAAACTGTCCTAGAAATAATGAATAAGCATTTTGTCGTTCTTGGCGTAGGCAACCATCTTTCGGCAGTACATCGTCAAGTAGCTTCTTGGACAATCGTGCCCCCTGTACTTCTCGAATTTTGGAGTCTTGTACTCGGAAAGTACGATGAGGTTGGATACCAAACACATGTCACTTGCATCAACATTGAAGAAGTCATTACCCTCTACAACCCTTAATCGCTTGTCAATAGCTCGATGCTGCTCACAACCAACTTCAGGTTCAACATAATCTTCAAGATCATCACCCTAAGCACTAGCAACATTGTACTCATATGAAATTTGGCCAATATGAATCACATATCTGGATTCAGTGAAAATAGGAACTTGAAAAGCAGGTCTGGACGCCTAAACGACCATAGAAGTAGTAACATGAGGTGGAGAGTAGTTGTGTGGCAGACCAAACTCCGGCCAAGTTGAATGAGGTAACTGGATAGGCTGAGGCTCGACAACAACATTTTCAACCTCCTGGATCACAGTCCTCTGAGGTGGCTCTCTTTTAGAAATCAAAACTTGAAGCATCTCAGTCAGCTTTGTCATGTTTATCTTGATATCATCATTATCCATTCGGATCTCAGCATTTTGAACCTCTTGTTCTGACATCTTGCGTCTGAGGTAAGCTCGGGTTCTGTATCGGCTACGAAGCTTCAGTTTGACGGTTGACAGATGATTGAAAGACAAAGACAACTTGAATGAATTTATATACAACCTGGATGTATGAATTAATGTAAATGATGCAAATGGTATGCAATGCCATGCAATGTAGGTAAGTTCGGGGTCCAAAATAACATGAGTATCACAAAACACATTAACAGGTATGATCTAAGAAGGAAGTTCTATATTCTTTACCCATAAAACCCACTCATAGGATAGTTTCTATGGTGATGGATTAGGATACTCAAGGTCACGGACGCTAATCGTACTAACGTCCTACCGCATGCTAGCTACATTATGACGATAGTGACGATAAGGTCTACCTTGAGTGAAGTTATCATGCTAGGCTTACAAAGGGGTGAGCCCTTGGAGACTAACACTACGCAACTACCAATTTCGAAACTGGTTCTAGGAGTGGGTCCTAGAGTCACATCCCTTTCATGAATCAAGTCATACGACAAGCTAGCTGCGTTACAACAAGATCTACGAACAAGTCTACTCTCCGGGGGAGCTTTCATGCTAGGCTTTCAAGGAGCGAGTCCTTGGAGACTAACACTAATTACTTCCAAATCTAAACATAGGTGTTCCCTATTCTTTTTCCAAAACTCAGGTGTAGAGCTTTACTTGTAATGTCATCCCCAAATCCAACAAGCGAGTATAAACTTATATAATAAAAGAGAGAGAAATAAAAGAACAAATAAACAAACAATCATAATAAATATAGCAAATATAAAGAAGACAAAGAAAACAAAGCAATATTCAAACGCAAAGTTAACTAAGTTAGGCTTGACTCTCTCTCGCATAGAGCATATCCCCACCAGAGTCGCCAGCTGTCGTACCTCGAAAAATACGATCCTCGCAATGGACGCGGAAAGAACAACAAAGTCACCACCTAATTCTATTTATTCTAACGAGAGAAAAGGAAGATATAGGCACAACCTAATAAGGATAAGAAATGGTCAACAAAACCAAAATCTAAGTTCGGGAGTCGGTTATGCAAGAGGAAGGTATGAAGCACCCCTCACGTCCGTTGTACTCAACGGGAACCTCTTAGTTTAATATGCGGTTGAATGTTAACTTATGTCTTTGTCTTCTTCTAATGATAAACAATTTTCTAAGATTGTTTGTAAAGGGAAGTGAGTGTTTTTTAATATTATTATTTGTTACGGAGAAATGGGAAGTTTTTTATTAGTGTGCTCGCCAAGGGTTGAAATCTTTGTGCCTACGTATTCCCTTATGCAATGGGAAAGCCAGAGCTTCGTAGTTCGTGCAACTATGGTTTGTTGGTGTTTTTTATTGAACGAATGTTTAAACCACTCTCTAACTACTAAGCGTTGGCTTGTTTGCTCGCAATAGGAGGCTGAAGCGCTAGCTTGTCTGCGAGATAGAAAAAGTTTAAACAATGTTCGTTTAGAGAAAAGGTTTGATCTTGTTTAGTATTTTCAGAATGAAAGGGCGAATGAATCACGTCCCATGGGGCGAGCCTCAGGAATGATTCATTCAAGAATTTGTGGAATGCTAGACTCCAGAATTTAGTTCTTTCGTTAATTGACTTTGAGAGATATGATAAAAATCGCATATGTTTTTTATTGTGGCGCGTAAAGTCGTGCAGATTGCATTCATAAAAATGACCGACTTACGTGTGTGTAGGGGTAAGTGTTTTAGAAACGATTTGCTTGGCGTTGGACCAAGAGATTTAATTATTTTTGAACTGATTTTTCTTAGTGTGATCACATTCATTTTATTTTGACAATTTATAACTGAAATACGAAAATAACACTAAGTTCATACAAGTCTTACATTATCATCACACGACTAAATAATGAGCAAGGGCATAAGCAAACACCATACAAATAAAATCGATCAAACGATAATTAATTAACTAAATTAAATATAATTATTTAATAAAATTAATTAAATAATTAATTAATTAAATTAAATAATATTATTTAAAATAATTTATAAATTTTTTTTTTTATAAATTTTTTTTTTTAAAGAAATAAAATAAAATTACAACAATGTTAAGCCAATGCGAAAATAAAAATTATAACATAGGCTTTAGTCAAACTGTTGACTTCAGAGTACAATCTGGACCATTGGATTTGCAACAAGTCAGACCATTAACTCACTTCAACGGATTAAATCGAGGGTACATGATATGATGGTGGGGAGTTTGCGCAGGATCATAATTGGCCATCGTACTCATGGTGACAAGTGTCCCATGGTGGCAACACCTGTCACATGAACTAAACATCAATAAAAATAAAAACTTACTGAAAGAAAACGACACAGACCAAACCTTACTTTATAACATTAAGTCTCTCTCCCAGATTTCTTTCTCAAATATTCTTTCTTATCGAACCTTTCCCTCAACCCAAACTCAGCGCCCCTCAACTCATCGTTTGTCTCTCTCAAATCGCTCACCTTATCGTCTCTCAACTTCTCTCTACAACGAAAACAAGGGGAGGTCCGTATGAAGATTCACGATGGCGGGTATGAAGATTCACGGTGGCGGGTCTGAATGACGCGTCGGTGACGTCGTAAACTGTAACACCCCATTTTTACCCGATTTTATAAATTAAAATCAGAGTTATATAATTTTATCAACAAACATGGGATATCACATTTTCCAACTTTTAAAATTAAATAACAACTTCAATAATATAATAAATTTAACAATATAATCATCAACTTATCAACATAACAACTTGAACAACTCAGCAACATGAATCAACATTGGTCATAGGACCTACATCATTTTAATCTTCCCAAAAATCGGGACAACACAACTTATAACAACTTTAACACCACTTCAACGTGAAAACGACAATTTACGACTTAATCGACTAAATTACTAAATTAATTATTTTAAACTCTCAAATCTATTCTAAACGACTTATTTTATCTTTACTTTAAGTCTAAGATCAATCCAACTTAAAACGGATGCGAAAACATGTCGAATCGCCAAAAACCACATTTTTCCTCACCAACCCTGCCCATACGCGTATAGCCTCCTTGATACGCGTATTGGCCTAAAGTGATACGCGTATGGCCTGCGTAATAGGGACTGTTACACGTATGGCCTTGTCAGTTACACATAACACCAAATCTGTTACGTAAATGACCATAATGCATCAAATTTCCATCCTGCTACGATTTCTCACACTTTCTTCATTCTATTCAATCTTAATTGGGTTTATACATCGATTTTATTCTAAATAACTCATGTATCTATTCATCTATCAAATTCTATAGTTTATTTTTACGAATCCCTAACTTCTTCTACACGAATCTCTGCAAGTAATTAGTCCAACAACAACACAGACAACAGATGCAACAACGAATATATCAGCAATACAACAAGAACAACATGTCTTTCATCAGATATCAACATGAAATCAACAACAACAAATCATACCAAAACACAACAATGAATTTACACGAAAATCCCAACCTACATACGATGATCTAGTCCCAGTTATAGAGTTTGAACCCCACCCTTTCCTTGGATTGAAGGCAGCTTGAATCCACCGCAAACATTCCTGTGAAAATCTTTGACCTAGCCTCTCCTTGATCTCCCTCTAAGGTTATTCTTCTTACAAAAATTCGGATTAGACTAATTAGGTTTTTCAGCTTGCTTTTACTAAACTCCCACTAATCCACTTACTTCAAATTCCTCAAATCAAAATTTCATAATCCAAACCCTAGAAATCCTTAACCATGAATATGACATGAACAAAACCTAAATTGAGCAATTGATAGAGGGTTCTTAAATAGCATAACAAACGGAACGTATTAACAACATGAAAAATGGAAAAGAGACACTCACCTGATCGGAGCAAGTCCAATTTTCAAATCCGGCGAAGGTATGCTCTCATTCTTTCTCCTTCTTCTACTCACATTCTTTTTCTTCTTGTTCTTTTTCGTCGGTTTCCGTCAATTTTGTGGTTACAGTTACGAATCTCACGACCTTTGCTTTTTTGCTCGCAGTTATTTGATTTATCGCATCTCCACTTCAAGTTGTTGTTGTTAGAAAGATATGCAGTTTGTGGCGATAAATGGCGGAGTGAGTTGCTGCTTTATTTAGCGTGTTGGTTCACAATGATGTGAGGTTTAAAGGGTGGGGGCTGAGCGGTGGGACGTTGTTGATAGTGTTGTGAAGGTTTACAAGTTTGTGTCTTTTTGTTATTGCTCTTCTTGTCTCTGACCTTTCTGTAAATGCAGTAGTATTAGGTATTTTTGTGTGAAATGATGAATATTGTGGCTAGCTTTTTGATTCTGGAGATCTTGATGCTGGTTTTTCTGTAGATTCTTTGTTTTTGGATATTATTGGATTATTGCTATGTTGTGAGTGTGTGGTAAAACAGGATGAGCTATGTGTTATGGTTTTTTTTTTACTTCTATATACGGCTAGGGTTTATGTGATGGCTCTCCCCCTTCCTTGAATTTTCAGCCCCTTTTTATAGTGCATAAGATCTAGGGTTTGTGAATTCTTCTAAGTGAAAACTTGTCGATTAAGCCATGTTATCAGAGTTTTTTTTGGTACAGATGTTGGATCCCTTTCAAATGCAGACTTTTGGTTTATGGAGTGAAGAGTTTTCCATTCTAGTATAAGGAGATGCAGGTGCTTTTTGTTGTTGACCTGCAGAATCATCAATTCCATGTTTGATGTGAAGTGGTGGAGAGAGGAATGGCAGTTTGCAACCCTGCTTTGCAGTAGATCTGAATTATGTTTCCTTTTTCTATAATTTTCTCTAAAAAAAAACTCCTGCTTGTGTATTGATGTGGTCCTGCTGTCTTTGTTTTATTGACTTTATAACTTTGTTTTTTGGAATTTTTGACATGATTTATTTTATCTTGCAGGTGCCAACTTTTATCCTGGATGGTCTTTACATGGTGCCATTTAAAACTCAGACCTGGAATTTTATTCATGAAGCCTTGTACTAAACCTGATCTGGTGCTTGATATTATGTTTATTTAACTCCCCTAACCAAATAATCCGTGATTGTGCCTGAATGATCTGCTTGAGAAACTCTGTTCTTGATATTTTGCTAACCATTGCAGCATTATTGTTTTGTTTTATTTTGTTTTTACAGGTGAAAAAATGAATCATGGATAATATAAGGAGGTACAAAAATGATGAGCATATGAGTTTTGGAATTTCACAAGTTTTGACATCATGTCCTCATGGAGAGAGTAGTTGGAACAAACTTACAAATACCAAGGGAACTCTATTAAGATGGACTTTCAGAATATGCCTCAAGGAGACTTGGAGTTTGGCAGAGCACAACGACATTTGTACAACTCCTTAATCTTTACTGTACATTCCCAAATGATGACGTTGCATCCATGACCACCTCTTGTATTTGGCTTTAAATTTATCAATGTAATGATCATGTATTTCCATGGACTTAATTTGGTGTAAACAGGGAATTATAAACTTTGGAATTGACACATGGAAAATAAATTGAATGATAATGGAAATTTAAAAAAGAAAATTTGAATAGAAACTTTGTAGCTTAGAAACAATTTTTTTTAATGATTTTGACATAGAATTTGAAATTGACTTTAGGAATTTGACATGAGAACTTGAAATAGACTTTAGGAATTTGACATGAGAACTTGAAATTGACTTTAGGAATTTGGAATAAATTTGGAATTGGAATTGTATGGAATTAGAATTAATTTTTGGATTGAAAGTGACTTAAAAACTAATAATTAAACTGAGAATTGAAAGCTTGAATAAAATTATGAAACTAAACTCTTGGAAGTTGAAAATGAACTTGGAATAAATGAACATTCAAGTCGAATATAAATTTAGGACCAAAATCCACAATAACCAAAACTCCAAATTTTCAAGATTTGTTAGAATACACTCATAACATTGATCAGAATCCAAAAGAACATCAAACCGAATTTGGAACACAAAAGGAAACTTGTACCAAACTTATATGGAAAACAAACATCTTGATTTTGAAGAAAAGAATTGGGTCAAATTTCCACTCGAGTTAGGTCACGAATAGATACCAATTGAATTAACCCCCAATACTCGTTACAAAACCACAATCCTTCCTTGACATTCTTGTAGAACCTTAGAATATCTGGTATGCATTTTGGTATGCTTATGATGAGATGAATACATGACATGAAAATGTTAGGGTAAAATTTAGGGTGTAACAATGTGTTTAAGGGATTATTGATAAATAATGTATACATGCTTGACTTGAATGAAGTGTACTTGAATGACACTAAGTGTCTTGTTTCCAAGAGTGACGACTTTTGGATTTGGCATAGGCGTTTGGTGCATGGTAACTTTGACTTGCTAAATAAAGTATTCTCAAAAGATTTAGTAGTTGGTTTACCCAAACTTAAAATTTCAAAAGATCACCTATGTGATGCATGCCAAATGTAGAAGCAAATAAGGATCTCTTTTAAATCTAAAAATGTTGTTTCTACGTCGAGACCCCTTGAACTTCTCCATATGGATTTATTTGGGAAATCTAGAATTAAGTGTCTAGGTGGAAATAATTATGGGTTTGTAATCATAGACGACTACTCAAGATTTTGTTGGACTATTTTCTTGGCTAGTAAAAGTGACACTTTTTTCGGCTTTTGAAAAGTTTTCCAAGTTATCTAAAAAAAAATTAAACACTAGTATTGTTACAATTCGAAGCAATCACAGAGGTAAATTTGAAAACCATCTATTTGAGGAGTTTTGTGACCAACATGGAATTGATCATAATTTTTTCGCTCCTAGGACTCCACAACAAAATGGTGTTGGGGAACACAAAAAATGTATTTTAGAGGAGCTTGGACAAACTATAATCAATGACAATGGTCTTCCTTAATACTTTTGGGTGGATGCCATAAGTACGGCTTGTTATGTTTTGAATAGAGTGTTATCCGTCCTATTCTAAATAAAACACCTTATGAACTTTTAAAGTATAGGAAGCCAAATGTTTCACATCTCCATGTTTTTTGTTGTAAATGTTATGTATTGAATAATGGTAAAGAACACCTTGGTAAATTTGATTCAAAAGATGATGAAGGTATCTTTCTTGGATACTCTCAATCAAGTAAAGCTTATAGAGTATACAACAAGAGGTTACATATTGTTGAAGAATCTGTGCGTGTTTCCTTTGATGAATCTTATCCGAAAAATGTCGAAAAAGGTATTTTTTTTTATGGTACAGGTGTTCCTTCGGAAAGTATCCTTAAAGATCAAGAAAAAAGTGATAAACCCAATTTGGAAAAAGCTGAGGAGGAGACAGATCAAGGATCTAAAGACAAAGAGGATGATCATACAAATAATAAAGATGATCACTCCCTTGCATTGAAGTATTCTAAGGATCATCCCATCGACAATATTCTAGGAGATATATCAAAGGGAGTCACTACACAATCAAGGATAAGTGACTTTTGTTATCATTTTGCTTTCGTCTCTCAAATTGAGACTAAAAACTCCAAAGATGCTTTACTCGATGAAAATTGGTTTTTAGCAATGCAAGAGGAATTTAATCAGTTCAAGAGAAATGAGGTTTGGGATCTTGTCCCTCATCCGCAAGGCCATCGAGTAATTGGCACTAAATGGGTGTTTAGGAACAAGTAGCACGTAAACAAAATTATAACTTGAAACAAGGTTTGCCTTGTTGCTCAAGGGTATAACCAAGAGGAGGGTATTGACTATGAGGAGACCTATGCTCCGGTCGTCCGACTTAAGGCTATACACCTTTTGCTTGTTCACAAAATTTTAGATTATATCAAATAGATGTCAAGAGTGCTTTGCTAAACAGATACATTAATGAAGAGGTTTATGTATCCCAACCTCCTGATTTTGAGAATCCTGAAAATCCTAACCACGCTTATAAGTTTAAACGTGCTTTGTACTGTCTAATACAAGCCCCTAGGGCTTGGTATGAGTGTCTTAGAAAATCTTTACTCAATCAAGGATTTTCAAGAGGGAAGGTTGATACTAACCTTTTTATTAAGCTTCAAGGAAAACACACTACTTTGGTTCAAGTTTATGTAGATGATATTATTTTTGGATCTACTAATATAAATATGGTCAAGGAATTTTCAAGCTTAATGCTAGGTGAATTTGAGATGAGCATGAAGGGGGAGCTAAATTACTTCCTTGGACTTTAAATCCAACAACTATAGGAAGGAAAATTCATAAGCCAAATTAAGTATTGCAATGAGCTTCTCAAGTGATTCGATATGATCAACTCCAAAGCCATTGATATTCCAATGTCTACAGCGGTAAGTTTGGATAGGGATGAGAAAGGTAAGGGCATGTATATAAATAGGTATAAAGGTATGATCGGTTCCCTCCTCTATCTTACCGCATCTCATCCGGATATTATGTTTAGTGTTTGTATGTACATGTTTCAATCATGTCCCAAGGAATCACATTTAAAATATATTAAACATATACTTAGATACCTTTGTGGTACTCATAAGTTTGGACTTTTGTTTTCCAAGGGAAGTGATTGTTCTTTGGTCTGGTATTCCGATTTCGATTTTGCTGGGTGAAAATTGGATAGGAAGAGAACTAGTGGCACTTGTCATTTCTTTTCAAATTCCTCAGTGATTTGGCATAGCAAAAAGAAAGTTTCCGTTGCTTTGTCAACAACCGAGGCAGAATATGTTACAGTCTGTAATTGTTGTGCTCAAATTTTATGGCTCAAACAACAATTGCTTATCTTCAATGTTAATCTTGAATGTATTCCTATTTTATGTTACATTACAAGGTCTATTAACCTTACCAAGAATCTAGTATTGCATTCTCGCACTAAGCATATCAAAATTCGTCATCATTTCCTTAGGGATCACGTAGAGAAAGGTGATATGGTATTTGAGCTTGTTGATAGTAAAAATCAACTTACTGACATATTTACAACATAGCCTTTCTTTCATATACTTAGGGAACTTGGTGTTCTCGATATCTTGGATCGTCTATAATCTCTTTACATTACTCACTCTCTATCATTGCCTAGTTATGCCATGTTTATCATCAATATTAACCACAAGCTATGTGAGGGCACCACTATTCAATCATGTTGGAGGTAATATTGTTTCTACTCATTAGCCTTGATAAATTTATTCATTTATGTGAACTTATTCTACAAAAATATGTTTCTTGTTGCTTATCTTATGTTTTAGTCTAAGCCAAATCCATGTCATATGTTTAAAATATGTGTGAGTTTTCTTTAGTATTTTATTTCATCATGCAACTATGTTGTGAATCATCATGCATTTGTACATGGATCATTTTCATCCATCAGTTTAAATGTCAACTTGCTTGGTCTATTTATGTTTTATATTCGTTCATTACTAACATATTATGTGTATGATTATTAATGTGAATCTATTGCAATGGATGTGACTATGGTTCTCCAATTATTTGTTTTGATCTTATCCATTTTATCTTTTTGATGTTATCAAAGGGGGAGAAATGGAACAACTTATGAAAGCTCATATGATAGCAGAAGTTTGTTTCAATGTTTCAAGGGTGATGCACAAACTCAGGGGGAGGATTCCTATCATTATTCACTATATATGAAAGACTATACAACAGTATGCCATCATCAGAAAGGGGGTGTATGTGAGGGAAAACGTGCCTTGTCATGTTTGAATGATGTCAAACCTTAGGTAGATCATAATTTGTGTGGTTTGAACGGTGTCATCGCATGATTGAATGCATCCATCATTAACATGCTCTAAAACACCAATTCTCGTGTCTATGCATACATGAGGCATCTCATATATGGTTTTGTGCTCTTGATCGTTGTTGATACCTTAAATATATACACAAATGGCTTGGGTAGACTTCAATACTCTCAAAATTTCAGTTTTGGCGATTTTCACTAAATGAGTTGACTCATGGGTGCTGACAGGTTGACTCATCAGATTTTACACTGAATGAGTCGACTCATAGATGCTGACAGGTCGAATCAAATCTTTAATAGGTTGACTCACTCAGTCAAATAAGTCGACTCCTTTATTTGAAGAATTTATTGATTACTACGGGTCTCAACAGGATGACTGAACAGGTCGACTCAAAGGAAATGAGTCGACTCACTCAGTCATTTAGGTCGACTCAAACAGATGCAAAAAATTTATGTTTCCTACGGGTCTTAATAGGATGACTAAGGAATAACAACAAGTCGACTCAAAAGGCTCTTTAGGTCTACTCAAAGCTTCTGGTGGTCAACTCAAACTGAGACTAGGCACTAGATCTGATTATTTTTCTCTCCTGTCCAATTTTACTTATTTCTCCTTTGGTTCTGAATTAATATAAATAGTTGGAGTATTATTTTTTCATGACCAACAAGAAAAGTGAAAGTTATACACAACATTTCTCTTCATCTTCATTCTTCCTTGCATTATTCAACAATTACACATAATCATTTTTGTTGATCATTGTGCATTGCATGTGGTGATAACGTTCAAACGTAGGATCTTGTATCAAGTTTGGGTTGAGATTGCTGTGGGGTTTTCTTGAATAAAATATTAGGATTTAATCCTCCAAGATCTGGGGATTTGGGGTTTTTTTTGCATAAGTCTTTGCTTCATAGATTCAGCCGAGTGAAAGGTTTGAAGAATAATGGGTTTGTTCAAACAAGTAATGATAACCAGAGGATTGGGAAGAAAGGTTTGGATTCAAGCGTGTCGCGATCAAAATCAGCCGAGCTAGAGCTTTGAAGAAAGTTGGGTTCTTGCAATTAGATAGCTACAATCGGAGGTTTGTTCGGAATGTTTGAAGCACTTATTTCAATTCGAAACAAGGGGAGAGAAGGGAATAGAATCTGCATCCACAATTAGGATTTGTTTGTGGTGACTATTTCTTCTCTTGTACAAACTTTGCAATTGATAATCAATATCTCAATTTATTTTAGAATTGGGGGCAGATGTACCCTAAGTGAGGACGATAGGGGAACCACCTGAACAAATATGGTGTTGTTCTCTCTTTCTCTATCTCTTTAATTTTTGCACTAATTGAATCATGTGTGATATTGATTGGTAACTACATTTCACTAAATTGTTGTGCACTTAAGGTGTTAGATAAATTGTCGTAAACACTTTGATTGCAACTAAGGAAAATTATGCACTATTAATTTTAGTGAAATTGATACTTGGTGGTGTGTGCGCACCAAGTGCTTGCTAAATTGACTTCACATAAGTGTTTCAATATTTTCCTATTTTTTCTCTTAAAATTCAGCACTAATTAGAATTGTGTGATATTGGTTATCTCATTGTGCTCAAGTGGTGTGCATTTAAGGTGTTTGATAAATTGTTGCTATCATTTTGATTGCAACTTAAGAAAAATTATGCACTATCATTTGTCGCAAAATAAGGCTTGGTGGGGTGTGCACACAAAGTGTTTGATAAAATTCATACTACACAATTCTAAGTGTTAAGTGCTCTTTTTCTTCTTCCTTAACATTGTTGGAAGTAGTATTATCATTGCTTGTATTGTTTAACTGATTAATTAACATTGTGTTGATTGGTCTATCATATTCATTCCACTTGGTTTTTGGCGCAAATCGGATCTTCCAATAATGGGTCATATTTTTAGACGAAATTTTCGGGGGAGCTTACGCGACCTAGTTAATCATTTTTTTTTAATTTTCCAAGTTTTAAATAGGGGATCTATTAAACTCCCTTCTAGATTCGCGCTATCGTCTAACATGAGGCACAACTAGATGACCTTAGAGCATCTAACCTGTATATCAGATTAGTGCTGGAGAAGAGAAAAAGTTCTTCAGAGTAAAACTTGAGTGCCTCGACTTCTTCTGAAGCTCCAGCCTCAGATGATTTTGGTGGCCCAATCCTCAAAAAAATCAAGACAAAATTCTTTAAGGGTGACATTCTCAAGATCTTGGATTCAGATCGAACAACTCCTCTCTTTTTGAAGGACACCCTTCAAAAGTTTGACCTATCAACTCTTGCACCAGAAACCTCTAACTTCCTCTTGGAAATGATTGATATAGTCAACCAGATGTGTAAAAACCTTGAGAAGCTTCCCCTAATTCACGATACTATTGAAACAACCCGTGGGAGTGAAGTTGCAGCTTGGTTGAAGGCAGCTGAGTCTAGGTCTAATGTGGAGAAGCTAGAGAAATCCAAGGCTGATAGGCACACAAAGATGACTTCTCTCAAGTAAAACATTTCTATCTGGAAACAACAAATCAAAGCGTTGCAAACCAAGATTTCCAATGCTGTGAAGCGAAGCAATGACTTAAAGGTGTTGACCAATATTGAGTTGGACATAGAGCTGGGGCGTACCATGACACGCCTTGATGATGCTCAACACTTGGAGAAAGAGCTCGTAGCAGCCAAGCTCAAAAAAGGTCTGATTGAAAGGCATCTCCGTACTCAGAAAGTCACTTTCCTCCCTTTGAAGACGAACATTCCTTTCTAGCGGTTGTTATTTTTCTTGCACTTTTAGTGCAATTTCTTTTACGGCCCTTCTGTGGCCTTTATTTAATGATGACAATGTTGGTTCATTTTTGCATCTTTATCTGACTGCTTTTGTATTTCTGCTTCACCCTTTGATCTGGACTTTTATTTTTGGAAAGGCTTTAATATTTCTTTAGTTAGAAAATCCCATGATTAGGCGCTTCGACAACTGCCCCAAAGATTTAGTCTTTTCACTACAAAAATCTTGCGTCACTTTGCTAAGCCTTAGATTATGAAACACACTTTACTTTGATTAATATGCTCCAACGACACAAGTCCCTAGATTATGGAAAATACCAATCCTAGGGTCTTGGAACATGTTTCTAAGAAAATTCCATGTGTTCCCCATGTTTCCTTTGACTAGTCTTTATGACCATAGAATTTCTCTTCTATAAAAACCTCTAAAACTGGTTTTCATTCACCAATTTGAAATTCAACATGAGTATTTCCACCAAATACTCTACAACCAAGAAGGATGGAGAAAGGGAAATGAGTGAGGCAAGTGTTAATGCCTCCATTGTATCATCCATTGGGACGAACACATCCATTGAGTCCACTACAACTAGCAAAAAACCTAAAACTAGGATGGAAAATTCCAAGAGTCTCATCAAAGAACACAATTCAGATGATGAATATTGGATGAATGATCTTCACTCATGGCATTGGAAGAAGTATGAGTAGTTTATCTTCCATGTGTATCCATGTAACTTTATTTTTGAAGCTTATGTATGCCATTTAGCCTATTTTGGCTTCTTTCAATAATAATAAAGTCATGCTTTAATTTGAATCTCTTGCAAGATATGCCTATATTTCTTCAAATATTTTCCATTTACTCTTAAGACTCGCTGATCAACATCAATTTCTTGAATTCCATACGCATTGTTACTGAAGGTGTTAGTAACCTCAAAAAGGACCTTCCCATTTTGGGGACCATTTCCCTAAATATCTGGTCTTTCGATCCATAGGTAAAATAACTTTGCATACTAACTCTCCAATCGAAAAGGTTTTAACCTTAACCTTTTTGTTGTAAGACTTATCTACTCTTTTATTTTGCCTTCTTAGAAATTCTAGAGCATGGAGCCTTTCCTAATCTAGGTCTACCAATTCATCCAACATCATGTTCCAATAAGTTTTAGACGGAATTTCATGATGTCTCTGAACCCTTGTAGAATGAAGATAAATTTCTACAGGAAGAACTGCATCATGACCAAATCTGAGTCGAAATGGGGTAGTGTTGGTTGCCTCTTTAGGGGATGTTCGACATTGTAATACCCCAAAATTTTCCCTCATTTTCACGGCATCTAGCATATTGCATTGCATTAGTAATTCCATACATTGCATAAATAAAATAAAAAACATAAAATAATTCATGCAACATTGGTTAGCGTGCAAGGCAGGTTATCAGGGTTCACTCAGTGGTAAGATCAAATATCATAACCCAAGGTTGAATCTGGCTCATAACGGACGGTGGAGATGCATCCTAAGGATTTCCCACCAAAAGGAGGGAGAATCCAAATTTTTCATCCGTTAACCGGTTAACGCCAGGGGTTAACCGGTTAACGCTGGAGAAATTTGAAAAAATTCAAAAAGTATTTGTTGCTTCCCTTTTCCTTCCACTTTCCACTTTGTTTTGTGTTTCTACCAAGTTCTAGCATTTTCCACCACTTTCTAGATCCTTCTACCACTTTCCTATGGAATATTCTAGAAACCCTAAACAACTCTAACTAACTCCTAAGCAAGATACTAACCTAATTCCTAACCCAATGCTAAGCCAAACCCCTATATAAGCGCACTTCACTCCAAACCTCATAACTTTACCCTCACTTTACAACTTCAACCTCATTTCCCAATTTCACTTCGTAATCTCAACTTTTTCTCTCACTTTTTCTCTCCATTTTCCAAATTTACCAAAGCTTCTTCATCATAAGTTCTTCAAGTTTTGCATTGAAGCTTGAAGAACTTGAAGCTAAACCTTCATTCTAGCATTGATTCCATGGTTTATTGAAGATTAATTGGAGTAATTACTAATGTTTGGGGATGATTCTTCATCTTGGAAGTGTTTTTGTGGAAGTGTTCATCAAGATCTTCATCAATTGTATTTATTTTTCATTCTTGCGGATTGAAGCTTGGAATCTCCGGTATTCTCTTCGTTTGTGCATCAATCAACTCACAACAATCATCAAAGCAAGCCTCCGCTTTGTAGGTTGGTGGATCCTAAACCGTTTCTCGATTTAATTTATTTCTCTTCATCTCGCCGTAAGGGATTCTTTGATTCATTGATTGTTCGATTGTGATTATGTTGCTTTGTTTGTTTTGACCGTTAGTATCTAGAATCGTAGCTTGTTCTTAGTGCTAATAGGTGTTAGAAGGCTATATTCAGGTAGAAATTTTGTGCTAGCATGTTCATGGATGTATTAGGAGCTTTTGGAAGTAGGTTGATAGCTAGAAGTGCTTTTTTCCTCACTGTTTTTGCATTCTGGTTGTTAAGCAGTTAACACCCAGGGTTAACTGGTTAACACGTTGTTTTTTGCCCCTGAAACTGAATTTTTGAAGTCGCTAACCGGTTAACCCAGGGCGTTAACCGGTTAACGTTGTGCTGACTTCAACTTTTGGTTTGTTTCCTTGCATGTTTGTGCATCACTCATCCTTTTATCATCATAGCTTGATAGATCATGATTTTAGGCAAATTTTAGGAGCTGGTTTAGCACAAGCTCATGTAGTTTTGGTAGCATTCGACATGCGTTTCGTTAGTTTCCGTTTTTGTGCATAAATGTTGCATATATGTTCATAGCACTTTGTGATCATAATTTTCATGACTTAGCATCACTTCATAGCATGTTAAAAAAGGTGTATACTTCTGTTTTTACATCATATTTGAAGTCCATTCACATTTTGATCAAATCATATGCATATTGAAAAATTACATAATGTTGCAAAATCACAAAACTCATCTTGTTTGCCTCCATTAATTGCATGATGATGTTGCATTCCATTGTTAATAACTCATTGCATGTTGTTACATAACTCACATAAGCTTTGCATCCCATTGTGTGCATCAAAATTCATGTTCAGTGCATTTAAAAATAATTGAAATCTGCCTTGTTTTCATAGCTGTATTTTGAAATAGGAACTGTAAAAACATGTTGCATTCATTATGTTTTGATCTTTTACATCTGTTTTGCATGCTGTTTGATAGCTGTAATAGGTTGTTTACATTTTGCATTGCATTTAGTAGCTGTTTGTGCTATAGGAGCTGTAGTAGCTACTGGATTTTAGCTTTGTCTAGTTCTTAGGTCCCTTAGACTTAGGATTGAGTCAAGATTAGACCCTATATGCATTAGGTATGTTTGGTACATACTTACTTGCACTCCTTTTATCGCATTTCTTTATCCTACCAACCTTTGTTTTGTAGGGAGGTGGAGGTAAGTTTATTCACAACTTATTCCTTTTAAATTCTTTACACTTTCTAAGTGTGTTTTCTTTAGCATTTTGTGCTTAGTTTGTACAACTTCATGCTAATCCCCTTTAGAAACGACTTAGCTTCCTTAGGATGTAAGTTGACTTCTAAGTCCTCTTTCTTTTCCTTTCTTCATTAGGATTAGAAAACCGCACTAGCCTAGGTCCATCCATGCATGACAATACTTAGGATTATTAGTCTCCCTTTAGACTTTTACCTTTGGTTCTATTTGCTTTCTTTCTCATCTCAAATAAAAGTAAAAAACAACTAATAAAGGTTGATCTTCTCGTACACCATGAGACTTTGCCGTGGGTTACCTATACACGTCCCATTTCATGGTGAGGTGTAAGGCATCTTCCATGATGAACAAGTCTTAGTATGAGAATGTTTCACAAACAACAAACTCAGAAAACACTTATTTAAAAGACAACTAACAAACAACACTTGTCTTTTACTTCGGGAATTCTTTTCTCACCTCACTCACTCTCAACGCGAACTTGCTTCGACTTGCCTCATTTTCAAGACGGTTACGCACTCGTTCAAGGCGAGCCTGCAACACCTGAGCATAGACATAAGCAGTTCAGCTATAAAAACACAAATAGAGTTTCCGCCTTAGTTAGGCAAACTACGTCGACACTGATCCTCATTTTCCAGATGAGGTACGTAGGCAGCGGGGTAGGGCCCATTCGAGCATATTCTTTATTTTCCCTACATTTTCCCCTTCTTTTCGTTTTCTTTTTCCAGTTCCCTTTCTCTCATTCCAGTTCTAATTAGCAGTTCTTTTGTTCAGCAACATCTTATTTCTCACCATTTGAAAGAGACTAATAAGCATGGATCCCGTCAGGTACAACAAATGGTCTGGGGTGCTAACACCTTCCCAGGTCAAAACTGACTCCCGAACCCAGATTGGTTCGCAGGACCTCGTCCTTTCCTTTTCTCTTAGGTTTGTGCAGCATTACCTTTCCCATTCATTCGGGATAAAAATGCCTGGCTGGCGACTCTATCCTTTTCCATGCCACTTTCGCGTTTGTACTAGGATGAAAATCCCGGGAGCGACAACTGGCGACACTACTGGGGATCGAATCCAAAATCTCTAGTTTTCCCTTTGAGAGTAAATCCTAGTGCTTGTCTATTTTTATTTCTTTGGGTGTTTTAGTTGTTTGCTGCTGTGTGCTTTAGTATAGGTTTGTTTCTTTCATTTACAGCTTTACTTTACAACTTTATTTACCACTTTCAGTATTTATTTTCCATGCATCATATATATTGGATTGTGTTGATTTTCCTTTTTTCTATGGGCGGGGTTACTGTGAGATGAGCTTGTAATCGGGGCTCGAGTGCACCCTAGGACCTAACATGGACAGTCACTTTGGCTTCTTGGCATTTTGCTATGTTGGTAGTAGTGAGTTCCACACCCAAACTTGCGACCGTCTTGAAAGTGTTTTGATACAGGAATCTTTCTTAGGTCATTACATGACCTCGATAGTTATGTGTAGCTAGGGACCGATCATTGAGGACCTTTATGGAAACATCCCTCTCCAGTGATGACAGTGGCAGACCATATTTGTTGGCAAACCCACTCGCATCTGAGGGCCCACTGGGAACTTGCATAGGATGACCTAGTTCTCTCATAGGATTTCAGTTAAAGCAAATTGTTTGTATGACGATAGTACTGTATCCCTAGGGCTGAATGTACTATTGTTTCTCGATTCAGTGCATGAAGTTGGGAACTTATGAGGGATGCTTGTTTCCTTGGACTCAGCTGAGACCTCCCTGAGTAGTACATAATGCCAAACCGATTCCCTGATTTGGTCACGAGCCATTTCTCGGAAATGATGAACGTATTATTGCTATTCGGCTTTGAGAGTCCGTGATGTTGACCCAAGTAGCACACCCGTGAGATGAGAGGGGTTTACAGGTTTGCAGGAACCCTAAAACTAACAACATACCCATTTTACAGGTATTGTTCAGTATTGTGATATGGTTCTATGGTTCTTTGGTTCTGAGACCCGGGATTTTTGTTTAGAGAAACTGTTACTGTGATTGTTGTTGTGACCCTGCACAGACACTTGAGTATCTGCTCAACACCAACACCAGTTCCTGATCATATGCCTATTGCATACATGACATCATAACATTTCTGCACATATGTTCAGTTGTTTTCGGGGATCACATATCTAAATCCCGCTGTTGTATTTCTTTTGCATTAAAAATGGGATCAAAGCATATAGATTCCTCGGAAATAACCGAACATGGAATTTGCATACATCATTGAATGCATAATGTAACACCCCAAATTTCCCTCTTCTTTCTAGCATCATCATCATAAGCATAACACATCCTTAGCATTTTTGCATAGAAAAATGAAGCATAACAGTCTCATGTTCTAGCATTGGGCATGTGATCAATCATTGGTGCATTTGAAGCTTTACAAGTCAAAGCAAGAAGTCAAGTGATCTTGTCCAAGTCCCATGAAGTGTCTCTAGGTCATATACATGCTCAAAGTCCTTTGCAAGAGCCCAGAAGGTTGGAAGATTAGAAGATGATCCAAGGAAGGGCAAGCTCCTACACAGATGGTCTCCAAATTAGGGTTTCACTTTCAAGCAGGGATTCTTTGTGAATTTGGCCATTGCATGTGGGCAAAGTCCTTCATATGATATGTGAATTCTATGGATGAAATTTGGTGAGAAAATTAATTGAGGAAGGCAGTCATTTCATCAGTTGATTGCACAAGAAGAAATTGGTCAAACTAATTATTTGAAAAGTCAACTGTGACAATGCATGGGTTCCAATCCTATTTTTCAAGCCAAGGGATGTTCTTAAGGTCATAAAAGAGGTTTGGAAAAGTCAAAAGTCAAGAATTTAGGGTTTTGGAAAGAGTTTCTATTTTTGGACATGTGGCATGTAACTAACTTTCTAAATTTGACAAGTTTTTCCCTAATCTTCAAGGCATTCTTCCATGATCAAAATGACCTCAAGTGAAAATTCTTTGAACATGAAAGTTGAAGGAAATTGTCTCCCATTTCCAAAAAGTACAAGAACATGATCATAGCCCTCATGGTTTGAAAGTTATGGCCAAACAAAGTTCACATATTTTTAGGGTTTACATGAATTTTCATTTTCTACCAAGTTGCAAATTGCATTGTAATCCATTTCTAGGATATCTTATGGGTCCATGCTGGTCATAAATATCAAGAACAAGGCATGAAGAGTATTTGGCTCAAGAAAATACCTAGAATTAGTGCATGAATTAAGAGATAATTCACAAAGTGCAAATTTGCAAAATCATAAGAAATGCATGATTCATTCAAATCCAATGGCTGAGATTGATCCAGAGGTGAATTTGGAGTGAGATGAAATCAGTTTGTGCACTCAAATAAGGGAATGCACGTGGGAATGCACGTGGGAATGCATCCATGTGAGGTTTCATGCAATTTTGCATAAACACCCCTATCACACTTTCCTTGCCACAACAATTTCACAAACCCTAATCAGTGTGGTACACAAATGATATAAAAGCTATTGCATATAATTTTAAACCCACAACCTCTCTCATTTTTCAGTTTCACATTCTCTTGCATTTTTGCATTTTTCTTCGAAACTCACAATCTCTCCACACATTGCCATTTCTTCTTCCATATTTGTGATCACTGGAGAGTAAGGAGCAATAATCCATCATCAATTGTAGCTGAAACCAAGGGTTTCATACATTGCAAGTTTGGTGCAAGTGCATTCGGATTCTAAGATCTAGAGAGTTTCAAGGGTTCTCTTGCATTTATTTTGCAAGGAGAGGGTTCAAGGCCTTGATCCACACCTTGTGGAAGCTTATCTTGAGCTATTTTGAGTTCTGCAAATCTCAGGTGAGTTCTAAATTAATAGATCTAGAAATGGTTTTAATTGTGTGTGTCTTGATCTACATGCTTTGCTGGTTATGCTGATCTATTTAGAATTGAAAATGAGTACAATCTGAGCTTGCATTGTTGATTTAAAGTATGATGTGCAAAACTGTTTGTGTTTGATCTGCTTGATTCATAGATCTGTAAACACCCCAAATTTTCCCTCACTAAGTTCACACCATGGCTTGTGATCTTTTCATTTGCATAAGTTTAATCATATCATATCATATTGCATTTTTGCTTCACTGCATTGGTTCAAGTCATCTGCATCTAGGGTTTGTGATCTGAGCAATCCATGAGCCATATGAGCCACTCCAAAGGTCTTCAATCATCTCAAGAGGGTCCATGTATGTTCAATCATCATATTTTATCCTCCCAAGATCAAGGAAGTCAGAAAATCACAAGAACTGGCAAGGCATGGAAGCAGAGCCAGCTTTAACTACACAAATTGCCTAAAATTAGGGTTTTGGTTTCAGAGGCCATAACTCCAAATTTTTTGGTCATTCTTGTTTCTATTGGTCTCAATATGTTATAAGGATAATGAATACCAAGTTTGATGGAAAAATTCATTGTGGAAGTCATCTGATCACTGGGTAGCTTCTTGAGCAAGTCAGAGCCAAATAAGGGCATCTGAGGCCCCCCAACATGGAACCAAAGTGGATTTTTCCTCAAATTGAAGTTATATGGTCTTTATTTGATCATTTAAGTGTTTAGAAGTTCACAAATTTGAAGAAAAGTGGGCTAAACCAAAAGTTGCCAAATATGGAAATGACTTGTAATGTAAACTTTCCATTTTGGGAAAGTTTTTCAACCTCCTCTTTCTTAACCAAAAATGCTTCAAATGGAAAATTCTTGGTCATGAAAGTTGTAGATTGGATCATTCCCTTTCCAATAAGTACAAGAACAAGGTCTAATTCATTTTGGAACTCAAGTTATGGCTTTTCAAAGTTGGCAAAAATCACATAATTTCATGTTTCATGCCAAAGAGGCATTTTTGCAAAACCTCATGCCAAGCTATTTTATGACTTCAAATGGACTTCTACACATCATAAAATCATAGTACAATGCCTAAAACTCAGAATTGCCCAAAGAATTTCACATTTCCATGACTTGTACATGAAGAAATCAAGAAAGGGCCAAACTTTGCCAAAATTGCAAAACCTCCCACAACTTCCCACAAACTTGCCAAATTGCCTCAAACTGATTTCCATGGTTGTCCATGAATCATGCTGCGCCAGACACCCCCTTGTCCTTGGCCTGAAACAGCCCATACCTCAAAGGACACATAACCTTGACTTTGTGCATTTTCACCCATACCAATCACACTATGCCATTACCAACTTTCTGACCAATCACATTTGTTTATACTAATCAAATGCAAGCCAAACATAACAAGAACACAGCCTGAACTCTCCCACAAGTCAGCATACACAAAAACCTACCTCTTTGCATTTTCATTCGAAACTCTCAACACAAACATCAAAGCTTAAAAATTCTTCCACCATTCATCTCAGCATCAATCACTGATCATTTCCCACCCTTCACTTTGCCCTAAAAGCCACCATACAAAAAACACGATTTCCTTCCCCCTTTGAACTGAACTTCATCAAACTCACAAACCAGCCACAAAAAACTCCAACCAAGCATCAAAGCTTCTTCAGGGAGGACATTGGAGGCATTTTAAAGCAAGAAAGCAGCCTGAAAGCTCTAGGGTTGAAAGCTCCATCTCAGGTAGCTCTCTCAAACGTTTTTTCCAGAAATCTTTTTTAAGGTTATAGAAATGTTCCTTGTGATCCCCTGAGTACACTGAGCTTTGTAGTTTTGAAAATGGTTGCGAAATCAGGATGTATGTTTGCTCTGAAATTTTTGACCTAAAACTTGATTTCTTCGATTCAGCTTTGTTATGTATGAGAAATGATTTTTGTTTGTGGATTCATGTTCATTGATGTTAGAGGATTGATTCTAGGCAAAAAATGGGGAGTTTTGATGCTTGTATGGGTTGCTAGTTTTTAGCTTCGCCGGAGAAGATGACCGGAACATTGTTCCGGTCACCTGAAAGTAATTAGGGCACAATTAGGGCTAACTGCGTAATTAGGCTGAGTTTGAATGTGGACCCTCTGATTTGTCTTTCCCGCGCGTAGTGAATGGCCAAGATCTTCTCATTAATAATTAATCTGGATTAATGAATTAATTAATTAGGATTATTAGGGTTTGAACCTGGGCCGTCCAGATGTGCGCCCGGTCAACCCTTTCAAGCCCAGATTGCATCCCAGCCTTCCATCCTGTTTACTTTCTTTTTATTTTCATTTTTAATTCATTTCTTTTATTTTATTTCATACGAATTTTTAAAAATAGAAAAATACATCAAAAAATTCTGAAATTTTTTATCCAACCTTTAATTATTTTTTAAGAACCCAAAAATATTTTTATTTTTATTTTTTGCATTAAAAATATATTTTTAAATCATTTAAATGTTATTTTTAATTAGTTAATGAGAATTAATTAATTAAAAATACCTTTAGGTATTTAAAAATCCCAAAAAACTTCAGAGAACATTCTTAGGCATTTAAAAACATTTACAAACTCACCACACAAATTCCTTTTTGGTTTTGATCATATTTTGACATTTTTCAATTGAATTAGGGTTCTTAAACTTGAATATTTTTAACCCTAACTTCAAAAATTCATAACTTTTGAACCAAAGTGAGTTTGTGAATGATTTTTTTTGCATTGTGTTATGCATGGTTTCAAGCATCTAAAAACATTTTTTTTTTCATTTTTATAATGCATTTTCAATTTGTTTGGCATTTTACCTTTAGGACCACCCTTGAAACCCTAGAAACTTAGAAAAATCATAAGTCCTTCTAGGTTAAGCTTCTGACCTCCCCCTTTGGATGGTAACTTAGCATAGGTTTAGGGTTCCTTTGAGTTCATTTTCAATTTTTTATCTTACGTTTCTCTTCTGTTTTTGAATTGTGCATCTCACATGATCATATAACCCTAATTTGCATCTTCATTTGCATCCATCTTGTATAAACTTGCATACATGAACTTGCCATGACATTTTGTGCATCCACATGACATATAAGACATCTTAGGACATATTAGAATCATGTTTGATCATTGCATCATTCATTTGCCATGTTATGCTTTCATTTCATTCCATATGCATTCATGAACTTTCATGCTTACTTTATGCTTCATTTGCATTCCCATACTTTGTATGATCATCTTCATCTCATGACATACATTTATATCATCCCTTTGCATCATTAGCATCATGAACATGCTTCTGGTTTGGTTTCCATCCTTGCATTTCATTTCATCCTCATTTCATTTCATTTCCTTTTACTAACTTTTCAGGTGGTAAGTGTTTGGGAAGTGAATTTTCCTTCACTTCTCACAATCTCTTCTCATATCTCTTATGCATCATTGCTGCATTTTACTTTTGTATTAGAGTGGGCTTGCTCATTCATGTTCCCTCCTCACCTTCTTTCTTCATGCAACTTATCTTCTTGAGTGAAGTGAGTTGTCTTGCTTCTTTCTGCTTCTCCTTCTTCCATCCCGCTTCTTCCTTGGTGGCTTTTCCTTGAAGATCTCTTGCAAGCCTTATAAACCCTAGGAATACCCAAGCATGATCACAATTAGGGTTTGATTAGTCCCCCCATTAGTTTTACCTTTGTGTCATCTTTGTGTCTTCTCTTCTCACCTTATAATCAAGGACTAAACCTTAAAAGTTTTAAGGCTTTGTGATTAAGCTTATGCCTGCATCCTTCTATTAGGATGGAGTGTATAACTTTAATCCTAAGTGTTAAACCCTTAATGTGTTTAATTCCTTTAATCAATCCACTTTAATAATCACTAAGACATCAAGCTTGTAACTTGGGCCTTGCATTAGGGTTCTAATTCTTCCTTAATTGGTTAAGAAGGACTAACCCTAGTGTTAATGGACAAGTCCCCCTCAAGTTGTCTTACAAACCATAAAATCCATTTCTTAATCTTATCATTAACTAAAATCCACTTTAATAAAGGCTTTGTTTTGTCATGAGGTTAACCCCTAATCATGGATTAAGTTGAGGAGCCTTCCTCAGCTTAAATGTTCTCATCTATTATCCTTCTATTAGGATGGTGTAATGAGTCCATTAAATCCTTGATTATGGCTTAAACTCATTACTTAACACTAAACAAAAACTCCAAAAACATTTAAATAATCACAAAATAGGTTAATGATCTTAATCCTACATCATGGAGATTAAGAGTGAGGTGCTTACTTCACACTTAAGGTATTCTCATTACCCCCTAATCAGAGTGAGGATGTGATGAGTTTACTAACCCTTGGTTTAGGCTTAAGCTCATTTTCTTATGACAAACTCCAAAAGCAATAAAAGATTGAAAACACAAAAACAAACAATAATCGTCTCCTCCGGGATTCTTTTCTCACCTCATTCACTCATAAACGAGAACTTGCTTCTTCCGTCTAATGCAAGACAGTTTGCACCCGAGCCAGACAGGTCATACACTTGAGCGTACACAAGTAAGCAGTTCACAAGTCAATTTATCTTTCAGTCTCTTTGAGTCGAACTACGGTGTTCTGACTTCCTCATTGCACGAGAGGATACGTAGGCATAACTTAACAGTTATCGAAAAAAAGTCTCTATATATTCCCTCTCCTCCAGCTTTATTCTTTTAAGCCTCATAGTCTTGAGCTTTGCACTCTTTTCCTGCACTGACACTATTTCATTTCACTTCACACTGTTCTTGCACTGACACTTGCTTTCTTTTCCAGCTTTTGCACACAAAATAGCACTGACACTACCCCTTTAAACACAAACTTTCAAGCGTGGATCCCGTTGAGTACGACGGACATTCTGGGTGCTAATACCTTCCCAGGTTGTAACCAACCCCCTTTCTCAGTTTCTCTGGTTTGCGACCGTCTTGTCCATATCTTTCTAGGTTTATGCAGCATTACCTTTCCTTCGGGATAAAAATGCCAAGCTGGCGACTCTATTCAGTTCACCCTCGTGTTCTCCTTTCACCGACCGTTCGCGTCTGTACCCCTTTTGGCCCGTGTGTCATTTGGTGGGAGCGACAGCTTGGCGACTCTGTTGGGGACCCTTATACTGCAACTAGGGCTTCTGGTTCTTTTTGTGGGTTCCTCCTAGCGCTTGTTTGATTTGTGTTTACAGGGGTGTTATGTGCTAATTGTGTTTGTTTATTTGCTTTATTTATTGCTTTATGTACAAATTTATTTATTGCTTTCTTTTACAGTCTTATGCATATTTCATACTGTCATTGCTGGATCTGGTTCTCTATTTTGGTGGGTGGGGTTCCATTGAGAGATTAAGGTCCTATACCTGGGACCTGAGTGACACCTAGGCTAGAGTGGTTCATGTTCTTTCCCATTCCATTTCGGTCTGGTGCGGGAATATGAAACACGGTTCAGATGTGGGTTTCTTCTTGAGAACTCTATGCTATAGATTTCCTGTAGTGCTAGGGCTATCTGGGAAGCCTGCTAAGTCTGGATGACCTTTATTATGACCTTCAGAATCTGGGGTGAATTAGAGGAGGATCTTTTATGGTTATTGTAAACATTGTACCTCCGGGTTAGAAGTGTTTACACTTCTCATAACTGATCCAAGTCTGAGGATCTTTGTTCTAGAACATTACATGTGAGAGGGTTGGGTTGTTTACAGGTTTGCAGGAACCCTTGGCCACATCATACCCTATTACTACTTTTGTTTAAGAGTACTCCACTTTGGACAGTTCTTGTGATTAAACCTGGACATGTGACTCTTTATTTGAGTCCCCCACCCTGGTTACTGGATTTCTGAACCTCCATCCGGACTCTTGAACATACATGGACCTTATATCAAGGCAGATAATCAGATCCAGCTCTTGGTCACAAACCCTTGCATATCATTTGCATATATCATCATTGCATCATTTAACATTTTTTTATTTGTTTTTCAGGGTATCCACCTCATTATATCCTGGTTTTGGTTTTGACCCCTTCTTCTGCTTAGACCTCAGCTTCAGATATCTTCTTCAGCATCTGCTTCAGTTATCTCCATCACCACCTGCATCAGTCTGTCAGAGACTTACCTCCAGCTCCTCAGTCAGTAATCTTCTTCATCAGCATTTGACTTCAGTTTTTCTTCTTCATCAGCACTCATGGCTACCCCCAGGAAGAGCAACATATCTTATCACTTTTTTGAGCCTGTATTGACTGGTATCAGGCAGGTCCAGTCACTCATCACACCTGACCACATCCCACTGTTCAGAGAACACTATGGGGGTATCTTGGATATGGTTATGGACCTTGATCCTTCTCAGAGAAGCATGATCCACACATGCTTGCAGTTCTATGACACTCTACTCAAGTGCTTCACCTTTCCCGACTTTCAGATGGGACCCCTGTTGGAAGAGTTTTCTTTATTGATTGGAGTGCCTATCAGAGGAGGGATCCCTTTCAATCCAGAAATGACTGCTCCCAGAAGTGAGGAGATAGCAAGGGCATTGTACTTCGAGCCTGCCCTTATTGAGCAAAGCATGACAACAAAAGCTGGGATTCCTGGTTTACATCTGGATTTCTTGACTTCTCAAGCCATCCTGAAGGCTGCAGTGGGAGAATGGAGGGCAGTTTTGTTCACTTTTAGCCCTCAGCATATATGGGGCTATATTGTTTGAAGATGAGCCTAAATTTGTCAGTAAGAATGCCATCCATTTGTTTCTTCTGAGGAACCCAGTACCTACACTACTAGGGGATTTTTACTATTCTATTCATCAGAGGAATAAAAAACAGAGGGGGAAGTTGGTCAGATGCTGTGCTCCTTTGTTTTACTCTTGGTTACTCAGGCACCTGCCTAAATCAGATGCTTTCTTGAACCCACATCAGCAGAAGAATTGGGCCAAGAGGTTCATTGCCTTGACTTCAGAAGAATTATGCCTCTGATAGGAGTAAAAGGTTGCATCAACTACAACCCTTTACTGTTTAAGAGACAATTGGGCTATGCCTTGGTTCACCCTCCCAGAGGACAGGATTTAGCTGAGACCCTATACTGTGAAGTTCAACCTAATTCAGCTATTGTCAGGCAAGCTGCTTGGGCTTGGGACAACATCCAGACAAAAGGAATAGCTATTCTTGGAAGATGTAACAATGTTGCTTCAGCTCAATACTATGACTGGTCCCGTACTAGAGCTCAGATTATCATAATTCCTTTTACCTTGGAAGACACACCTGGACCATCTACAGTACAGTCTGCAACAACTGTTAGCCTGGAGGAATTTGAAAAGTTGAAGGAAAGGAATGAGCAGCTATCTCAAGCCCTGAAGAAGACTCTTTGGGAAAGAAGTGACGGTCGTCTGGACATTGAGAGATTGGAAAAGCTCAAGGTTGAGCATCTGACCAAGATTGAAAAGACAGAAGACTACATAAGGAAAGCAAGGGATGGGGAACAGATATTGAAGAATGCCTGCAAGGAGGCCAAGATTCAGAAAGCTAGGGCTGAGCACTATCTGCAAGAGAGCCAGGCTAGGTGGGTCAGGATCACCGAAGCCCGTGCACAAGAAGACCAGAAGACTCAGGCCAAGATTGATCAGCTGGAGGCCAATGAGAAGAAGCAGCAGGATGCTTTGATGGCAGCTCAGAAGGAGATTTCAGAATTGAAGCTTCGAGCAGGGTTAAAGAGATCCAAAGATCAGGACAGGCATTAGAAGCTGACTACTACCATTGCTACCAGGAACCTCCTCATTAGGACCATTACAGAGCACCCATCTGGTCCGGTGACTGAGGCACTCCTGAAGGAGGTCAGGGAAGATGATTATGGATTGGATGTCTGATTCCTCTTTGCTTGTTGTTCTTTCCTTTTGATGTACTTTTCCTTTTTGTTGTATTTTTGACCCTCTATGGGCATGTATTGTAAAACAAACTATGTATTTTTCATCATTTGTAATATATTTAGTTTGTTTCCATTGGGTTTATTTTCTCAACAACATCAAGCATCTTCCTCGAGGTCTGGAAAGGTCAAAACCAAGAACCAAATCGGATACCTTGGAAAACAAATAAGCATACTGCATTGCATACTAACTTTTTTCTTTGTTTTGTAGGTTTTGTTTATTTTTATTGTGTATGACTTTGTTGTGATCTCAAGAAACATTGCTCGTCGCCGAGTGTTCCCTGTCAACCGCACACATCGGTACCCAACTCGTAACAACCTTCCAGGCATTCAAATGGAGTAAGTACAACAGGACCTGAATGAGGTCAGAAATCAGATGGAAAACGAGAGGGTCGAGATGAGAAACCAGATGTCTCAATTTATGGCTGTGATAACTGGCTTAGCCCAGAGCCAAGAAAGACTGAGAGAGCTGGTAGAAAGACAGACACCTGAGGAGCCCCATCTTGGAACAGGGGGAACCAACAATAATGAACAAGGGCAGCCTCGTATTGACCCTCCAGAGTATTGGCCTAATTTGAATCCGGATGTTAATATCCCAAGAAACGTTCAAGGTAATACTGCGGGGGGCAGAATCCTGCAAGAGGATCCCCAAGAAGAACAGTTTACTGTCATAGGGGCTGGGGATGAGGTATATGATAGAAGATTGGATGAGATTGCTGAAAAGTTAAGATCTTTGGAATCTCAGAATTCTTTGGGCTTCGACGTAATGGATATGGGGTTGGTAGATGGGGTGAGGATTCCCCACAAATTCAAACCCCCTTGTTTTGTGAAGTATAATGGTACCTCCTGCCCACGTACTCATCTACAATCTTTCCTAGGAAGGCTCAAGGCTTATACTATGGATGAGAAGTTATGGATGTTCTACTTTGAGGACAGTCTGACTGGAGCTTCAAGAGAATGGTATTCGCATCTGACAAGGGCCACCATAAGATGTTGGAAGGACTTGGCCGAGGCTTTCATCCGGCAATACCAGTACAACCTAGACATGGACCCCAACAGAACTCTTTTAATGGGCATGTCTCAGTCTTCAAGGGAGAGCTTCCGGGATTATGCTCAGAGGTGGAGACAGCTTGCTGCTGCTGTCCAGCCACCCATGTCAGAAAGGGAGATGGCTGACATGTTCATGAACACCTTGCAGGGAACTTATATTGATAGACTTGCTCTGTTCTCCTCTACCAGTTTTGCTGATGTAGTTATAGCTGTTGAGAGAATTGAAAGCCTTCTGAAGATGGGCAAAATCTCTGACAATGGTGCAAGTTCCTCCAGCAACCCCAACAAACCTTTTGCAGGACCCCGAAGGGCGGGTGAAACGAATGCTATTCATACAAGCAGGGGCAGACCCCAATATCCTCACAGATCAGTAGCAGCTGTTACCATCCCAGCTCCGGTTTCACAACAATCATTATATCCTCAACAACAACAACAACAACAACAACAACATCACTATCAGCAACCATCTCATTTTCCGCAACAAAGAACCTACAACAACAACAATAACAACCAACAACAGCGCCCTTTTCAACAGAGGCCATCTCAGGAAAATAGGGTAATTGACCCTATCCCTATGCCATATGCTGCCTTATTGCCACAACTCCTGAAGCTTAACCTGGTTGAGTTAAGGACGTTGGCACCACCGGATCCTCTTAATCTCCCGAAGAATTATGATGTTAATGCCAGGTGTTCCTTTCACTCCAACGCACCTGGTCACAATACTGAGAAATGCAGAGCCTTACAGATGAAGGTTCAGGATTTGGTCGATTCCAAAGCTCTCAATTTCGCACCTCCTCCGAACACTAACATAAATCCTATGCCTAATCATGGTGGGCCTAGGATTAATGCCATTGAAGAGGACCAACCATCTACACTAATTGATAATGTTGCACAGGTTCAAACACCACTGGCTGAAGTTAAAGTTCAACTTTTGAGATGCCAAGTGTTCCCGGGTTGTAAGGCTTGCTGTGAATTGTGCAAGACAGCTAGTAATGGTTGTGAGAAGCTAAGGTTTGGCATAGATGGCCTTATCAAAGATGGGATCTTACAAATTACTTCAACAGCTCCTTCAACAACTCTTGTTTCAACAACAATGGATCCTCCTACAACACCAACAATTCTTCCCCCAACAGTTTCTCCTACAACAACAACAACAATCATTCCCACTGATTCATCAACAACACCAGCAATCACTCCGCCCATTATTTCAACAGATCTGAATTCAACAACTTTTTCTTCTACAACATCAGCACCCATTTTGTCAACGGAATCTTCTACAACGCCAACAAACATTAAAGAAGATGTCTCGACGGTCACAATCTACTATGACCCAGCAAATGTTCACAACAACAACAATTTCCAACAAACTGCAACACCTCCTGCCAGATCTCCAGTCACGATCTACTACGATCCGCACACCATCACAGTTCCTTCCGCTGCAGCGATCAGTCCAGTTACCATTACGGTACCTGGGCATGTTCCTTATGAAAGCAGTAATGCCATACCTTGGCACTACGGCTCTGATCTCTATTGCAATGGGGAGAAAATCACTCTGGATTCATCAAACTCTTCACCACAGATTGACAATGTTGGGGGAGGCGGAGGCTTCACCAGAAGCGGACGCCTTTTTGCCTCACAAACACAAAGACCTAATGCTGAAGCAGAAGCTGCTGCTAAGGCAAAAGGGAAGAACGTGGTATCCGAAGAGCCAATTACCAAAGAAACTCAGAAGACATCTTTTGAACAAGATGTAGACGAGTTCATGAGAATCATAAAAAGGAGTGATTACAAGGTGGTGGACCAGCTTCACCAAACACCCTCCAAAATCTCCATATTATCACTGTTAATGTGTTCCGAAGCTCACAGGAATGCATTGTTGAAAGTCCTGCATGCAACATACGTGCCGGAGGAGATTACTGTTAATCAGTTAGAAACTGTGGTTGCAAATGTCAACACCATTCATGGGCTGGGCTTTACAAACACTGACTTAACAACGGAGGGGCGCAACCATAACAAGGCTTTGCATATCACCTTGGAATGCAAGGGTGCTGTCCTTTCTCACGTACTGGTGGACACTGGGTCTTCACTCAATGTTCTCCCAAAGAAAGCCCTGGTGAAGTTGGAGTATGATGGCTTGGCATTACGTCCAAGTAATTTGGTGGTGAGAGCATTTGAGGGCTCTAAGAGATTGGTGCTTGGAGAGATCGACTTACCTGTGTTGATTGGCCCGCAGACCTTTAAAACTACCTTCTTTGTGATGGACATACAGCCGGCCTACAACTGTCTGTTAGGTAGATCCTAGATCCACGCCGCTGGCGCTGTTACGTCTACCCTTCACCAGAAGTTAAAATTCGAGTGGGAAGGCCAAATCATCACCATCTGTGGGGAGGAGGATATTTTTGTTAGCCAGCTGGCTACGTACAAGTACATAGAGATGGATGGGGAGATCCATGAGACCATGAGTCAGGGGTTTGAGGCCCTTAACATCAATGAAGCATCTGTTGTGTCTGGGACTTCCATCACATCATATCAACAGGCTCGGAAGGTTGTTGAGGAGGGTACCGCTCAAGGCTGGGGCAAGCTGCTGCCAGTTGAAAAGAAAGAAGACAGATTCTGGTTGGGTTACAGACCAACTCGACAAGATCAACCAGAGGCTGCAACGGAGCCCAAATTTGTCAGCGGGGGAATGCTCACCCCGGATGCTGTGAACAGTTTGGAAGACGAGGAGGAAGACGAACGCAACCTGGAAAATTGGATACGTCCAAGGATCCCGGGGAACCAAGTCTCAAACTGGTCTTCCCAGGAAATTATAAGACCATCTTGTATTTTGTGCAAACGATCAATTAATGAATATCAGGACGTCTTTTGCAAATGAGTCTTTTCTTTTTTCCGCTCACTGTTTTTCATTTTTCATTTTTTGTACAAAAATAAAATGGCAATGTTTTTAAATAATAACTTCATTTTTACTTTTTTTAAGCAAGATAAAACTGATCACTAAAAATGAACAAATCTAAACCCTTGCAGAGAGTGCCCTCCAGACTGCACCGACAACAACACCGCTATGACTTCGTATGACTTTGACAATCTGATTAATCAAGCCGATGAAGGGGTTGAAGAAGATTATGAGCTACCTGAAGAATTAGCCAGGTTGTTAAGGCAAGAGGAGAAGGTTATTACTCCTCATCAGGAAGAGGTTGAGACGGTTAATCTTGGTACGGAAGAAGACTTGAAAGAAGTGAAAATCGGGGCCCGTCTGCAAGATTCAGTGAAAGAGCAACTTATTGACGTGCTTCGGGAGTATGTGGATGTTTTTGCTTGGTCTTATCAGGACATGCCAGGTCTGGATACCGACATTGTTATGCACAAGCTGCCTCTAAAAGAAGACTGTCCCCCGGTAAAACAGAAGTTGCGCCGTACTCGTCCGGATATGGCCATGAAGATAAAAGAAGAGGTACAAAAATAGTGGGACGCCGGTTTCCTTGCTGTAACCAGTTACCCGCCGTGGGTCCCTAACATTGTACCTGTGCCTAAGAAGGATGGCAAGGTGAGGATGTGTGTGGATTACCAGGATCTGAACAGAGCCAGCCCAAAAGATGACTTCCCATTGCCTCACATTGATGTATTGGTCGACAATACGGCTCAGTTCTCGGTGTTCTCCTTCATGGATGGATTTTCAGGATATAATCAGATCAAGATGTCACCTGAAGACATGGAGAAGACAAATTTCATCACACCCTGGGGCACATTCTGTTATAAAGTAATGCCATTCGGACTGAAGAATGCTGGTGCCACTTATCAACGGGCTATGGTAACATTATTGCATGACATGATCCATAAAGAAATTGAATGTTATATGGATGACATGATTGCCAAGTCCCTCACAAAAGAAGACCACCTGGTGAATCTGTTGAAACTATTCAAGCATCTGAGGAAGTACCAGTTAAAGTTAAACCCCAACAAATGCACATTTGGTGTGCGGTCTGGTAAGCTGCTGGGGTTCATTGTAAGCGAAAAGGGAATTGAAGTAGACCCTGACAAAGTCAAAGCCATTCAAGAAATGCCTGCACCAAAGACTGAGAAAGAAGTTCGGGGGTTTCTAGGAAGATTGAACTACATTTCAAGGTTCATATCTCATCTTACAGCAACCTGTGAGCCTTTGTTCAAGCTGTTAAGAAACGAACAAACAGTCAGGTGGAATGAAGACTGCCAAAGGGCTTTTGACAAAATCAAGGAATACTTACAAGAGCCTCCAATCCTTATGCCTCCAGTTGAAGGAAGACCTCTAATAATGTACTTGACAATATTAGAAGAGTCAATGGGGTGTGTGCTGGGCCAACATGACGAGTCTGGTCGAAAAGAGTATGCAATATACTACCTAAGAAAAAGGTTTACCGACCGTGAACAACGTTATTCACTGCTCGAGAAAACATGCTGTGCTTTAGCGTGGGCTGCTCGCCGACTAAGGCAGTATATGTTGACCCACACTACCTTGTTGATCTCAAAGATGGATCCAGTCAAGTATATATTCGAGAAGCCAGCACTTACCGGACGGGTTGCAAGATGGAAAATGATTCTCACGGAATATGACATTCAGTACACATCTCAAAAATCCATCAAAGGTAGTGTACTGTCTGACTATCTTGCTGAGCAACAAATTGATGATTAACAGCCTATGAGATTTGACTTCCCTGATGAAGACGTCATGTTCATAAGAGCAAAAGATCATGAGGAGCCTATTCACACTGAAGGGCCTGACCCAGAAGAGGAATGGACAATGATGTTTGACGGGGCTGTTAATATGAATGGTCGTGGAGTTGGTGCAGTACTCATTACACCTAAGGGAGTTCACATGCCATTCTCGGCAAAGCTCACCTTTAACTGCACTAACAACGAAGCTGAATACTAAGCTTGCATCATGGTTCTTGAGGAAGCCATTGACCTCAGGATCAAGACTTTAACTGTATTCGGAGATTCAGCTTTGGTAATCAATCAAACTAACAACAAATGGTACACTCATCAGGAGCATCTGATTCCATACCGGGATTATACGAGGAGACTACTGACTTTCTTCACAATAGTCAAACTTGAGTATATCCCTCGAGATGAAAATCAGTTTGCAGATGCTCTGGCTACCATTTCATCCATGATAAAAGTTCAAGCTGCCAACTTTGTGCCTCGGATTTCAGTATCCAGACTTGACAGACCAGCATACGTATTCTCTGCAGACCTCGCTAAAGATGATAAGCCTTGGTTCTATGACATCAAATGCTTCTTGGAGGATCAAACATACCCACCTGGGGCATCTTCCAACGATAAGAAGACATTAAGAAGGCTAGCTGGTAGTTTCTTCTTGAATGCTGATGGTTACTTGTACAAGAGAAACTTTGACATGGTACTTCTCAGATGTCTTGATAAGACAGAAGCCGACTTGTTGATGCACGAGGTGCATGAACGATCTTTCGGTACCCATGCTGGAGGACATGCAATGGCTAAAAAATTATTAAGATCAGGATACTACTGGATCACAATGGATGTAGACTGTTGTGCTTATGCCAAGAAATGCCACAAATGCCAGATCTACGCAGACAAAGTGCATGTGCCTCCGAATCCTTTGAACGTGATGTCTTCACCTTGGCCATTTTCCATGTGGGGCATTGATATGATTGGGAAGATTGAACCGACTGCTTCAAATGGCCACAGATTCATCCTGGTAGCCATTGACTATTTTACCAAGTGGGTCGAAGTAGCTTCATATGCAAATGTCACCAGGCAGGTGGTAGCCAGATTCCTAAAGAGAGACATCATCTGTCGGTATGGAGTGCCCGAGCGAATCATTACTGATAATGGTTCTAATTTGAACAACAAAATGATGGCAGAACTGTGCCGGGACTTCAAGATCCAACATCACAACTCTTCTCCTTACAGGCCAAAGATGAATGGCGTTGTCGAGGCTGCTAACAAGAATATCAAGAAGATTGTGCAAAAGATGGTGGTCACATACAAAGACTGGCATGAGATGCTACCATTTGCTTTGCATGGGTACCGTACCTCAATCAGAACATCCACTGGTGTATCAGCTTGTGTATGGTATGGAAGCAGTCCTACCTGTTGAAGTTGAATTACCCTCCTTGCGGGTACTAATGGATGTCAAATTGAATGAAGCAGAATGGGTCCGATCCCGGTATGATCAACTGAATCTGATTGAAGAAAAGAGATTAGCTGCAATTTGTCATGGGCAGCTATATCAGAAAAGAATGAAGAAAGCCTTTGATCAGAAAGTCAGGCTTCGGGAGTACCAAGTAGGAGATCTTGTGCTGAAAAGACTCCTTCCTCCTCATACAGACCACAGGGGCAAGTGGACTCCGAATTACGATGGTCCGTTCATAGTAAAGAAAGTTTTCTCTGGTGGAGCACTGATGCTCACCACTATGGATGGTGAAGATTTCCTGTCCCCTGTGAATTCAGATGCAGTTAAAAAATACTTCGCATAAAAGGACCCGCTGGACATAAAAACAGAATGTAAGTCCAAGCAAAAATAGGGCATCCCGACGAGTCAAAAACAGAACAAAAAGACTCGGGCAAAAATAAGGGAAAATAAAAGAAAAATGTACACCCGCTGAGTTGAAAAGCCGCATTGGACAGCTCAGGCAAAAATGGGTATCCCGGTGGATTGAAAACCCGAAAGGGCGATCCACGCAAAATAAGGGAATAAGCGAACAACTGCATTTTGAATTCTTCTGTATTATTCACAACATGGCAAGCTTCGAAAGGTTCAAGCATCTGTCAGAATCAGCCTCCTTCAGAAAGCAAGATGAGAAGAACGTCAAGGCCATACGAGTCATAGCAAAAGGGAAGCTCACTGAAGCCTCATCAACATTGTCAGCACTTCCATTTTTCTCAATTTGTAACAATCTCCTCATTTCAGGGGATTTGTTTCTTTGACTGTACTTGCCAATTCAGGGCACGCAAATTAATAAAATCAGATTTTCAGTCACACTTCGTCTTGTGCACTTTTATTTATTTGCAAAAATGTCTAGTATCCTTGATATAATGGTTGCATAAATACAGATGTGCCTTTCTAATCACATGCTTGCAGGAAATATATTACTTACTCCCGGGAGTGTCTAAACTCCTATGATGGAATCCGGTAAGGGATACCTCGGGATGCTTGTGCGTTTCTTTGTCATAACAGGATTGCAGGTATTCAAAGCGCAACATGGGGCATGAAAGGTTCTCCCCAGCAAAGTTGCTAAATTATTATCTCCTCAATGCATCTTCCAAACTGCACCAGAAGTGTTTTCTCCCCATCAGAGTTGTCGGGTATCACTTCTCCAGCACTCTCTTCAGAGCAGCATCAGAAGGTGTTCATTTCCCCAGCTGAGTTGTCAGATATTATCATCCTCAGCAGGATCCCTATAGAAATCTCTAGGAAGATCGTTCAGTGATCTTCTTCTTCCCCAGCCAAGTGCTAGACAGGGAACCATCTCCCCACAAAGCTCCAGCCTCTCCCAAGGAGACCAATGTCTGAATTTCCCGCACAACAAAGTGACGAAAGCTTCCGCAGGCCCCAGCTGGGTTCCTCATTACCAAGATAGGTCTATCATTGATCTATTTTCCCAAGAAGAATCATCTGTATCAGATCTACCAGTGATCTCATCCCCAGCTGGGATATTCCTTCAAGCAGATCAGCCAGAGATCTTCACAGACAGCAGGATCCAAATCCCGGATCGGTATCTTTGCATAATCATAGCATTCACATCATATTTCCCCTCAGAGCGTAGCATTCCGTCTAATACGGAGCATTACGGCAAAAATCAAACATATTGCATAATCACAAGCCATGTTTTGGATCAAACACCTGTATATACCAACGTGCCGTCAGCAATATATACAAGGACTCACAGTCCCAGCAGAAAGCCAAAGCGTTCCCTTTGCACTCACTAATACATATATACTCACCCGACACTCGTTCGTGTCATATCATTCCCCTGCAAATATAAACCACAAACAAATGTCTATATACTCCTTCGACACTCGTCTGTGTCACCTTTCCCCAGCATGGTTGCCTAAATACTTATTGTAAACCGAACACTAAAAAACAGATACATACTTCTTTTGAGACTCGTCCGTGTCATCTAATCCCCACAGATCACCAGATATATCTTACACTTATAAGTTCATAACTTATACACTTCCTCTTATGATACTCGTCTGTGTCATACTCTCCCCAGCAAGTTGAACACTCGTCTGTGTCTCACTCATGCTTATTTTTCACTCATACAGATACTCATCTGTATCTTGTATACACCACTTATCTCTCCTAAGATTCAACACTCGTCCGTGTTCTTTGTTAACCAGTTGATACTCGTCCGTATCATCGTCTCTTAACATGCGTCAGCGTTTGTTTCTACCGATACTCGTCCGTATCATTGTCTTAAGGATGCTCGTCCGCATCTTTAATCTATACAGCGTCAAACACTTATACCTTTCCTTTCTTGAATGTAGACACTCGTTTGTGTCTACCATTCCCCAGAAGAGTCCCCAGTGAATCCCTAGTAAAAAGAAAAATTTTCTTTTCTATCTGACATTCATCCTATGTCATGATACTTTCGGCAGCCGTACCCTGTCAGGTGATCATCCTTCACCCTTTGATGACCGTCCCTCATCATTCCCCCAGCGGAGTCTCTATTATTAGAACACCTTTCTATCCGACATTCGTCCTATGTCGTGATGTTGAGCATCCGTCCCCTGCTAGGTAATCGTCCTTCACCTGTTGATGATCGTCCTTCATCATGCTTATCTGATGGCCGTCCCCATCGTTGATCTTGTTATCTGACATTCATCCTATGTCATGATAAACCTTGAGAGCAGCCGTACCCTGCTAGGTGATCGTCCTTCACCTCTTGATGATCGTCCTTCATCATTCTTATCCGATGGCCGTCCCCACTGTTGACCTTTTCTATCCGACATTCATCCTATGTCGTGATACTTCCGGCAGCCGTACCCTGCCAGGTGATCGTCCTTCACCTTGGATGACCGTCCCTTATCCTTATCCCCAACAGAGCAGCCGTCCCCTGCTAGGTGATCGTCCTTCACCTTTGATGACCGTCCCTCACCATTTTATTTCTTTAACCTGATGGCCGTCCCCATCATTACCTTAACCTTTAATCCCCAGAGAATCTTGTTTCTTTGATATTTCCCCGGCATGTCGGCCGTACCCGTCATTGCTTTATACCCAGCAGTCGTCCTCTGCTTGACGATCGTCCTCCGTCGCCCGCACTTAATAATCATACTTTATTTTCCTTTTACAATCTATATCCTTTTTCTTCTTCACCCAGTGAGTGCAAATTTTGGACTGTCTTTGGTATTCAACCACAAGTTATCTTGTTTGCCTGTTAAGCCGCCGCTTACATCCTGCACAGCTAACTCATGTTTGAATAGGGGAAGCTGTAAACACCCCAAAGTTTCCCTCACTAAGTTCACACCATGGCTTGTGATCTTTTCATTTGCATAAGTTTAATCATATCACATCATATTGCATTTTTGCTTCACTGCATTGGTTCAAGTCATCTGCATCTAGGGTTTGTGATCTGAGCAATCCATGAGCCATCTGAGCCACTCCAAAGGTCTTCAATCATCTCAAGAGGGTCCATTCATGTTAAATCATCATATTTTATCCTCCCAAGATCAAGGAAGTCAGAAAATCACAAGAACTGGCAAGGCATGGAAGCAGAGCCAGCTTTAATTGCACAGATGACCTAAAATTAGGGTTTTGGTTTCAGAGGCCATAACTCCAAATTTTTTGGTCATTCTTGTTTCTATTGGTCTCAATATGTTATAAGGATCATGAATACCAAGTTTGATGTAAAAATTCATTGTGGAAGTCATCTGATCACTGGGTAGCTTCTTGAGCAAGTCAGAGCCAAATCAGGGCATCTGAGCCCCCCAACATGGAACCAAAGTGGATTTTTCATCAAATTGAAGTTATATGGTCTTTATTTGATCATTGAAGTGTTTAGAAGTTCACAAATTTGAAGAAAAGTGGGCTAAACCAAAAGTTGCCAAATATGGAAATGACTTGTAATGTAAACTTTCCATTTTGGGAAAGTTTTTCAACCTCCTATTTCTTAACCAAAAATGCTTCAAATGGAAAATTCTTGGTCATGAAAGTTGTAGATTGGATCATTCCCTTTCCAAAACGTACAAGAACAAGGTCTAATTCATTTTGGAACTCAAGTTATGGCTTTTCAAAGTTGGCAAAAATCACATAATTCATGTTTCATGCCAAAGAGGCATTTTTGCAAAACCTCATGCCAAGCTATTTTATGACTTCAAATGGACTTCTACACATCATAACATCATAGTACAATGCCTAAAACTCAGAATTGCCCAATGAATTTCACATTTCCATGACTTGTACATGAAGAAATCAAGAAAGGGCCAAACTTTGCCAAAATTGCAAAACCTCCCACAACTTCCCACAAATTTGCCAAATTGCCTCAAACTGATTTCCATGGTTGTCCATGAATCATGCTGCGCCAGACACCCCCTTGTCCTTGGCCTGAAACAACCCATACCTCAAAGGACACATAACCTTGACTTTGTGCATTTTCACCCATACCAATCACACTATGCCATTACCAACTTTCTGACCAATCACATTTGTTTATACTAATCAAATGCAAGCCAAACATAACAAGAACACAACCTGAACTCTCCCACAAGTCAGTATACACAAAAACCTCCCTCTTTGCATTTTCATTCGAAACTCTCAACACAAACATCAAAGCTTAAAAATTCTTCCACCATTCATCTCAACATCAATCACTGATCATTTCCCACCTTTCACTTTGCCCTAAAAGCCACCATACAAAAACACGATTTCCTTCCCCCTTTGAACTGAACTTCATCAAACTCACAAACCAGCCACAAAAAACTCCAACCAAGCATCAAAGCTTCTTCAGGGAGGACATTGGAGGCATTTTGAAGCAAGAAAGCAGCTTGAAAGCTCTAGGGTTGAAAGCTCCATCTCAGGTAGCTCTCTCAAACTTTTTTTCCAGAAATCTTTTTTAAGGTTATAGAAATGTTCCTTGTGATCCCCTGAGTACACTGAGCTTTGTAGTTTTGAAAATGGTTGCGAAATCAGGATGTATGTTTGCTCTGAAATTTTTGACCTAAAACTTGATTTCTTCGATTCAGCTTTGTTATGTATGAGAAATGATTTTTGTTTGTGGATTCATGTTCATTGATGTTAGAGGATTGATTCTGGGCAAAAAATGGGGAGTTTTGATGCTTGTATGGGTTGCTGGTTTTTAGCTTCACCGGAGAAGATGACCGGAACATTGTTCCGGTCACCTGAAAGTAATTAGGGCACAATTAGGGCTAACTGCGTAATTAGGCTGAGTTTGAATGTGGACCCTCTGATTTGTCTTTCCCGTGCGCAGTGAATTGCCAAGATCTTCTCATTAATAATTAATCTGGATTAATGAATTAATTAATTAGGATTATTAGGGTTTGAACCTGGGCCGTCCAGATGCGCACCCAGTCAACCCTTTCAAGCCCAGATTGCATCCCAGCCTTCCATCCTGTTTACTTTCTTTTTATTTTCATTTTTAATTCATTTCTTTTATTTTATTTCATAAGAATTTTTAAAAATAGAAAAAGACATCAAAAAATTCTGAAATTTTTTATCCAACCTTTAATTATTTTTCAGAACCCAAAAATATTTTTATTTTTATTTTATGCATTAAAAATATATTTTTAAATCATTTAAATGTTATTTTTAATTAGTTAATGAGAATTAATTAATTAAAAATACCTTTAGGTATTTAAAAATCCCAAAAAAATTCAGAGAACATTCTTAGGCATTTAGAAACATTTACAAACTCACCACACAAATTTCTTTTTGGTTTTGATCATATTTTGACATTTTTCAATTGAATTAGGGTTCTTAAACTTGAATATTTTTAACCCTAACTTCAAAAATTCACAACTTTTGAACCAAAGTGAGTTTGTGAATGATTCTTTTTGCATTGTGCTATGAGTGGTTTCAAGCATCTAAAAACAGTTTTGTTTCATTTTTATAATGCATTTTCAATTTGTTTGGCATTTTACCTTTAGGATCACCCTTGAAACCCTAGAAACTTAGAAAAATCATAGGTCCTTCTAGGTTAAGCTTCTGACCTCCCCCTTTGGATGGTAACTTAGCATAGGTTTAGGGTTCCTTTGAGTTCATTTTCAATTTTTTATCTTATGTTTCTCTTCTGTTTTTGAATTGTGCATCTCACATGAACATATAACCCTAATTTGCATCTTCATTTGCATCCATCTTGTATAAACTTGCATACATGAACTTGCCATGACATTTTGTGCATCCACATGACATATAAGACATCTTAGGACATATTAGAATCATGTTTGATCATTGCATCAGTCATTTGCCATGTTATGCTTTCATTTCATTCCATATGCATTCATGAACTTTCATGCTTCCTTTATGCTTCATTTGCATTCCCATCCTTTGTATGATCATCTTCATCTCATGACATACATTTATATCATCCCTTTGCATCATTAGCATCATGAACATGCTTCTGGTTTGGTTTCCATCCTTGCATTTCATTTCATCCTCATTTCATTTCATTTCCTTTTACTAACTTTTCAGGTGGTAAGTGTTTGGGAAGTGAATTTGCCTTCACTTCTCACAATCTCTTCTCATCTCTCTTATGCATCATTGCTGAATTTTACTTTTGTATTAGAGTGGGCTTGCTCATTCATGTTCCATCCTCACCTTCTTTCTTCAAGCAACTTATCTGCTTGAGTGAAGTAAGTTGTCTTGCTTCTTTTTGCTTTTCCTCCTTCCATCCTGCTTCTTCCTTGGTGGCTTTTCCTTGAAGATCTCTTGCAAGCCTCATAAACCCTAGGAATACCCAAGCATGATCATAATTAGGGTTTTATTAGTCCCCCCATTAGTTTTACCTTTGTGTCATCTTTGTGTCTTCTCTTCTCACCTCATAATCAAGGACTAAACCTTAAAGGTTTTAAGGCTTTGTGATTAAGCTTATGCCTGCATCCTTCTATTAGGATGGAGTGTATAACTTTAATCCTAAGTGTTAAACCCTTAATGTGTTTAATTCCTTTAATCAATCCACTTTAATAATCACTAAGACATCAAGCTTTTAACTTGGGCCTTGCATTAGGGTTCTAATTCTTCCTTAATTGGTTAAGAAGGACTAACCCTAGTGTTAATGGACAAGTCCTCCTCAAGTTGTCTTACAAACCATAAAATCCATTTCTTAATCATATCATTAACTAAAATCCACTTTAATAAAGGCTTTGTTTTGTCATGAGGTTAACTCCTAATCATGGATTAAGTTGAGGAGCCTTCCTCAGCTTAAATGTTCTCATCTATTATCCTTCTATTAGGATGGTGTAATTAGTCCATTAAATCCTTGATTATGGCTTAAAATCATTACTTAACATTAAACAAAAACTCCAAAAACATTTAAATAATCACAAAATAGGTTAATGATCTTAATCCTACATCATGGAGATTAAGAGTGAGGTGCTTACTTCACACTTAAGGTATTCTCATTACCCCCTAATCAGAGGGAGGATGTGATGAGTTTACTAACCCTTGGTTTAGGCTTAAGCTCATTTTCTTATGACAAACTCCAAAAGCAATACAAGATTGAAAACACAAAAACCAACAATAATCGTCTCCTCCAGGATTCTTTTCTCACCTCATTCACTCATAAACGAGAACTTGCTTCTTCCGTCTAATGCAAGACAGTTTGCACCTGAGCCAGACAAGTCATACACTTGAGCGTAGACAAGTAAGCAGTTCACAAGTCAATTTATCTTTCCGTCTCTTTGAGTCGAACTACGGTGTTCTGACTTCCTCATTGCACGAGAGGATACGTAGGCATAACTTAATAGTTATCGAACAAACATCTCTGTATATTCCCTCTCCTCCAGAGCCTCATAGTCTTGAGCTTTGCACTCTTTTCCTGCACTGACACTATTTCATTTCACTTCACACTGTTCTTGCACTGACACTTGCTTTCTTTTCCAGCTTTTGCACACAAAATAGCACTGGAACTACCCCTTTAAACACAAACTTTCAAGCATGGATCCCGTCGAGTATGGCGGACAATCTGGGTGCTAATACCTTCCCAGGTTGTAACCAACCCCCTTTCTCAGTTTCTCTGGTTCGCGACCATCTTGTCCATATCTTTCTAGGTTTATGCAGCATTACCTTTCCTTCGGGATAAAAATGCCTAGCTGGCGACTCTATTCAGTTCACCCTCGTGTTCTCCTTTCGCCGACCGTTCGCGTCTGTACCCCTCTTGGCCCGGGTGTCATTTGGTGGGAGCGACAAGATCTAATGGAAATTTTGATGTGATTTTTGAGTTCAGCATGCTTGAATTGTTTAATCTGGATAGTTTGATCCATTTATGTGTTGGTTTGTTCTTGGCCATGAGTTTTCCGGTGCCGGAGCTAGGGCTCCGGTCACCGGATTCTGGAATTAGGTTGGATGAAGAAGATGATGTCTAGTGCGTTGGATTATTTGATCTAGATGGATGTTAGGATGCCAATGCATTAAAAGGGGAGGGTCTCACTCACGTGTTTCTGTTTTGCACAATAATGCCAGATGTGTGCCAGTCCACAGTAGTTATCATGCGCGTGTGTTGGGTTTCATTGATTGTTTGACTTTGGTTGATCATGTGACTGAATCATGTGCGTGAGATTAATCCATTGGCTTGTGTATTTTCCAGTTTTTTATATGAATTTGCACCATAATACTTGTGAATCCTTTTCATGCTATACGCACCTCCCTCTCTTTCTGGCCCAATATTTTGAATTGAATCCCTTGCTAACTGCACCCCTGGCCTATTTCCTTTTTATTTTTATTTCGCTTTATTTTCAATTTAATTTCTAATTTTAAAAATAGTTAGACACTTCTAAAATTCACCAAAAAAATCATGAATGATGCTTTGAGTTTTACTTTAATTTTGACATTTTTATTTGCCATTTATTTTTATTTTCCACGCTGGAATTAATTTGCACTTTTATTATTTGTTTTTATTCACTTTAATTACATGCTGACTTGTGGATTTTCTATCTTGATCATTAATTTGATTTTTGAGATGGTTATTTTTGCATCTGATTCATATTAGGTTTTAGTTTGTTGATGAATTTTATTTTGATTTTTAGAAGTTTTGAAATTTTGGGATCAGATATGTGATGTCGAACCAGATGTTTAGACACTGATATCTCAAACAATAAATTAGTAAGCTATTAAATAACATAGGAAATTGTTAACCCAGTTCAGTGTATCTCCACACTTACATCTGGGGGCTACCAAGCCAGGAAGGAAATCCAATATAAGTAATATTAATTATGGAGTTAAACCAATCAGTTTAATCCTTCACTTAATATCTACCCAAGGCAATTTCTACCTAAGACTCTACTTAGATATGAGTACCTACTCACTCCCCCTCAATCACACAGTGATCTTTAACTTAGAATGATTAATAAACTTGAAGTCACACTTCAGACACACCAGCTTGATTTTACTTAAAAGTTTCAATCAAGACACAATTCACTTTTTGCTTAAAAGCTTATAAAGTGACTAACAAACAATTAAAACCTGCTAGCTTCACTAACACCCTTGACAGTCTTCTGAAATTCGTTAGGTTTACTTGAGTGTATCAGTTCCTTAAATAGATGCTTAGTTTTTGGGCTTTTTGCAAATTATCCAGACTTTGATAAATCCCACAGATATCTCCTTGAATTAAGGTGAGTTAGGTTGTTATCTCCTTGAATCAAGGTGAGTTAGTTTTTCTGTTTCCTCTACACTGGAACCAGATAACTAAGCTTCCTAAAGAGGCGCCTTGGAGTGCTTATCCTTTTTCAATTAATTCCAGATATTTATTCATGATTTTAAGCACTTCTGTTACGCATCATTTAAGTCAGATAGCAGGTTTGCGATGTCACAATATCTGGTGTGACATCCTAATGTCCTGAACTAAGTTCATAACTTATACTTTGTTTGTCAAAAATTCTGCCAATTTCTAGCATCTACAAGTTTGCATGAATATATTTGGCAATTGACTTGAGCATGAAGTTTCAAAACCCTAGTTTGTGTTCATGAGGTCCTTTGACCTAGTTTGCTTTTGATTCTGACTTTTCTCTTTTGGCATGACGTTATCACTTGGTTAATGAACATTTGAGATTAATTGTATAATTTTTTAATGAGTTTTTGATTTGATTTTAATTTTCATATGTGATTGCCCTAGTTTTTCTTCTTCTTGTTAACATGCTTAGTTCTTAGGCTAGGAGGGCACTTGTGCCAACTCCTATAGGATATTTAGAGTTCTTTTTGTATGAGGATAGGTCCCTGGTCCTTGATTACTGTTTTTACTTTGGAAAGTTTTGTGTTGCTTGCCTTTGAAGTTTCTCACAAATGTATGCATGCATGTTCACCTCACCTTCTTTGTTCATTTACTCTCCATGATGCTTATGATTGAGTTTGTATGCTTCTTCCCCATGTTTAATCATGCTTCTTAGGCAAATTTTAACATTATTAGGCCCCTGGTTTTTAAGTGATGTTTATGCCTTGATTTGATTTGCATTTGTTTTTCCTTACACTTGTGCACATGTTCACTTCACTTCTCATTCTTGTAATGATTATGGTTGAACTTATATGAACCTTTCTTTGATCTTTTGTGTTGTTTGTGCATATTCTTGTGATGATTAGGTTCTGGTATTGAGTTGTATAGTGCTAGACTAACTTGCTTGACCGTTTGTGCTTCATTTGTGTTTTGTTTCTTCATAAGACCTTGGAAACTTGGTAATAGTTTGGGTACTTTAACTCTTGCTTGTTTTGCTTTGATTGTTGGGTCTTAGTGCAATAAATGGGTGCTCTTGCTTCTGGTTTAGTGAGTAGGGTTGATGTTATGGTTTACTTACATTTCATTTGGTTCACGTTTGTTCATCTAAGTGTGTACTAACCATTTTAGGGGCTCATGGTAAGTGAAGTGTGGATGTTATCCAAATTTCAATTCTTCATCTCCTTTTTTACTTTGCTTTCTATTTTGCAATTGTTGATATGCCTTACACCATCTTGTGATTCAATTCTTCATCTTTCCCCTTTAGAAGCAACATATCTCCTTTAGAGGAGTGAGTTGCTCTCTAACTTTCTTCCTATCTTCTTCTCCTCCTTTCTTAGGATAGACTTCAAACCACACTAACCTTAGGACCACATTTGCATGCTAATATTAGGATTAGACTTTCCCCTTAGTCTTTTACCTTTGCTCCTTTGGTTCTTTCTCTCTTCTCATCTTCAAACAAAACCTAAAACACCTTAATAAGGAAAGAAGTGACTTCTTGTGCAATAGACTTATTCCATGAGGCATATGTATTCATTCCATCTTGGAATAGTACATTTGTCTAGCATGATGCACAAGTATGATCATGAAGTCATCTTCATCGATGAAAATCCTAAAAAACACTTCTTCATTTTAATCACTAAAGCACCTAATAAGTTCAACAAGTTAATGAGATTAAGCCATTGCCCTTGGAAACAAGTCTTGGATAAATTCTCCTTACTTGGCGTGCTTGTTCTATTATTTCATCTTGGAATGTAGTAGCAAGTACACATTCCATGGAAAAGAGCTTGAGTTCATTCTCTTGTGCCACACTCTAAAAAAATCATAAAAAACACTGGACAAACAATAAACGCCTCTCCTTCGGGACTTCTCTTCTCATCACCTTCACTCCTTACGTAATAACTTGCTACTACTTGTCACTTTGCAAGACGGTTACGCACTCGTCGTCTGAGCTTGCAACACCTAAGCATTGACATAGGCAGTTCAAGCCTTAAGACACAAGCAATCTTTCCACCCCTAGTTAGGGGAACTACGACGACTCAGATCCTCATGTCCAAATGAGGTACGTAGGCAACAAGGTAGGGCCCGTTCGAGCACACTCTTTTATTTTCCTTACATTTTACCCCTTTATTTTATTTTCTTATCTAGTTCAATTCCTTTTCTTTGCAACAACTTTCATTTCATTACCCTTTGAAACTATTTCTTTGCAAGCGTGGATCCTGTCGGGTATGGCGGACGATCTGGGGTGCTAATACCTTCCCAGGTCGTAACCGACTCCCGAACTCAGTTTCTTTGGTTCGCAGGACCTGTGTCCTTCCTTTTCTTTTCTTCGGTTTGTGCAACATTACCATTCCCGTTCCTTCGGTATAAAAATACCTGGCTGACGGCTCTAACCTTTTCCGTGCCACTTTCGCGTTTGTACCAGGATGGAAATTCAGGGAGTGACAGCTGGCGACTATGTTGGGGATCGAACCCAGAATCTCTGGTTTCCCCTTGAGAGTCTCTCCTAGCGCTTGCATGTTTCTGTTTCAATGGGTGTTGATTGTTTGTTGTTGCGTGTTTATTTTACTGTGTTTATTTAAAATTTTATTTACAGCTTTATTTATAGTTTTCAACATTTATTTTCATGCATTATATATTATTACTGGACTATTTGGCTGTGCTAGTTTCCTTTTTTATATGGGATGGTGTTACTATGAGATGAGCTCATAACCGGGGCTCGAGTGCACCCTAGGACTTAGAGTGGTTCCACTCTGGCTTCATAGCATCTTGCTATGTTGGTATTAGTGAGTTCCACGCCCAGACTTGCGACCGTCTTGGGAATGTATTGATATCAGAATATTTTTGGATCATTACAGGACCTCGATAGTTATGTGCATTTGGGGACCGATCATTGAGGAGCTTTGTGGAAACATCCCTCTCCAGTGGTGACAATGGCATACCATATTTTGTGGCAAACCCATTCACACCCGAGGGCCCACTGGGAACTTGCATAGGATGGCCTAGTTCTTTTATAGGAACTCAGTTAAAAGCATCTGGTCGTATGACGATAGTATTGTACCCTTTGGGATGAATGTACTATCGTTTCTCGACTTCAGCGCTTGAAGCTGGGAACTTATAAAGGATGCTTGTTTTCCTGGACTCACATTGAGACCTCCCTGAGTAGTATATAATGCCAAACCGATTCCCTGATTTGGTCGTGAGCCATTTCTCAGAAATGGTGAACGTATTATTGCTATTTGGCTTTGAGAGTCCGTGATGTTTGACCCAGAGCACACCCGTGAGATTGGGAGGGGTGTACAGGTTTGTAGGAACCCTTAACCTCATCATACCTCATTACCAGTATAGTCCTATGACTTGATATGGTTACATGGATGTTGGATTTCTTAAGTCATCTGATATTTGATTTAGGGCTTATTTGAGACTGAGTTCTTGTGCATGGGGCTTTATTTAGAGGATTCTGGTTCTTGGTCACTTGGGTCCAGTATCAATACCTAGACAGTCCCAGATGTTGATCATATGCCTGCATTGCATTTTCATTGCATCATACTTGCATTAACTGTTTGTGTTTTCATTTTCAGGGATTTATTTGCATCTTGCGCCCAATTCTGGTATTCATTATCTCTCCAGATGGAAGAAGTCCAAGAGATACCCAGAAAAAGGAATATGCATTATACTTTCCCACAACCGGAGATTGAGAGTATCCAGAAATTGATAGATTTGATGACTGATAAGGTTTTAGCAGACTCCAGGAAGAAATTTTGGAAGGTTTTTGAATTATGTAAGCAAACCAACTGCTGACCAGAGGGATAGTCTCCATTCATTACTGTAGTTTTATGATCCTCAATTGCGAGTCTTCGTATTTCCAGATTATATATTGGCTCCTACCTTGGAAGAGATTGCCAGCATCTTGAAGACTCCTATTGGAGAGGGTATTCCTTATTATGCTTCAAAGAGAGCTCCCTCACATGCAGACATAGCCAGTGCTTGCCACCTTAGTGTGCTCAGAATCAAGATGGGTTTAGAAGCTAGTGAAGGGAAGGGAATTGCCTTGGACTTTCTAGTAACAGAGGCTCATTTGTTTGCTCTTGGGAACAAGTGGGAGGGATTCAATGCATTATTGGCCTTGATGGTTTACGGGATAAGCTTGTTCCTAAGGAAGAAGGGATTAATTGGTATGGAGGCAATTTCCATTTTTATTCAGAAAAATCCAGTACCTACTCTGTTGGGAGATTTCTACTATAATGTTCATTACATGAACGAGGGATGAAAGGGATTTGTAAATTGTTGTGCACCCTTATTCGCTGATTTCTTTGCTAAACAACTTCCAAAGTCAGGACCGTTTAAAGATCTGAAGCAAGAATGGAAGTGGGCTAGAAGATTGATGGGCTTGACTTCCGATGATATAGCCTGGGGGAGTAACAAATACTTATTGGGAAAAGAGATGATCATCAGTTGTGGAGAGTTTCCCAATGTACCTTTGCTTGGTAGGAGAGGGATGATCAATTACAATCCTATGGTGGTTCAGAGACAGTCAACCGTACACAAATACCCTACAAAGTTGAACAGAGAGAGAGCAATGGACCAGATGCAGGCGGATCTGGCTGACTTAAGGACAAGAATGGAAAACTTCATGACCCTCATGGCTGGGATGGGTCAAACGCAAGAGCGCTTGCACGAACTAGTAGAGAACAATCAGGCCAAGAACAATGGGACAACAGATGGAAGTAATCACAATGGGGTTGACGCCCATCATGTTGAAATCCATGTAGTGCAACCAGGGGCCACTATTATCAATGATGGAGTGCATAACACGCAGATGGATGGGCAGGATGAACAATTCACTTTGCTGGATGAGGCAGAGGGCCAGGGGATTGACATGAATATGAGATTTGAAGAAATGGCTGAGCAAATTCGCGCCATTCAATCTCAGAGTTCTCTAGGGTTTGACATCACTGATCTGGGCTTAGTGCCAGGGGTGAGAATTCCCTACAAGTTCAAGGTCCCTACTTTTGATAAGTACAACGATACGACTTTCCCAAAACCTCACCTTCAGTCTTTCGTGGGAAGGATTGTTGCGCATACAGATGATGAAATGTTGTGGATGTATTACTTCCAAGATAGCCTTGTTGGAGATTCCTTGGAATGGTACATGAAGTTGAGCAGGGTCAATATTCAAAGCTGGAAGGATTTAGCTGAGGCATTTGTGAAACAATATCAGTATAATTTGGATATGGCTCCAAATTGTACTCAGTTGCAGACAATGTCTCATAGTGCTAAGGAAGGGTTCAAAGAGTACGCCCAGAGGTGGCGTCAGCTTGCTGCTCGAGTGCAACCTCCTTTATTAGAGAATGAAATGGCAGACATGTTTATGGGAACACTGCAGGGTGTGTTTATTGAGATACTGACGTCTTGTTCAACAACAAAGTTTACTGACATTGTGATAGCCGGGGAAAGAGTTGAAACTCTGCTGAAAATGGGGAAAATTCAAGACAGTGGTGCAAGTAGCTCAAGTGGTGTCAAAAAAGCTTTTAATGGACCTCCAAGAAGAAGGGAGGGAGAAACTAAAGCTGTGTACGGCCGAGGCCGGGGCCGTGTATACATGGGATCTTATGAGCAGGTGGCAGCCGTCACCATTCCCACAAGTCCTGTTCAACAACCACAACAACAACAACAATAACAACAACAACAACTGCAACACAATAACTATCAGTAAAGACCCTATCAACAGAGACAAGCTCGTCCAGCTAACAGGGTGCTTGAGGCCGTCCCTTGACATACACAACGCTGCTACAAAGGTTGTTAGATTTGAACTTGGTTTAGTTGAGGACATTAGCACCACCACCACCTGGAGAACTTCCAGTGAGGTATGATGCCAACGCAAGATACACATTTCACTCAGGAGCTCCCGGGCACTCAACAGAGAAGTGAAAGGCATTACAACATAAGGTCCAAGACTTGATTGATTCGAAAGCAATTAACTTCGCGCCGCCTCCGAATGTTACATCAAACCCTGGAGGGGACCGGATAAACGCTGTTGATGGTGGCGAGAGGTTGAAGTTGATTTTGAACGTGGAAGAAGTAAAGACTTCGTTATTAGTGGTAAAAGACAGATTGCTGAAAGGGCAAGTATTCCCAGGATGTGATTTTGACTGCGAGGGTTATATGAATTCAGTTAACGGTTGCGGAGATTTGAAAGCTGGGTTGCAGTATTTGATTGATGAGGGGTCCCTTCAGTTTGACAAGGTCGACAATAAATATGATTGTGTGTCTACAGTGACAATTTATTTTGATCCTGCTGAAGTTCCTTCCCGGAGAGAGCCGGTGACTATCTATGTTCCAGAGGTGAGTCCAGTAACCATTACTGTTCTGGGGCCAGTTCCCTATGTTGATGACAAGGCCATTCCTTGGCACTATGGCTCAGATGTGTACGCGGAAGGTCAGAAGGTAGAAAGTAAAGTAGTAACAATTGACCCGACTATTGTGAATGTCGGAGGAGTTGGTGGGTTTACACGGAGTGGGCGTCTCTTTGCTCCACAAGCTCTTAGAGGCGATCCTGAAGCTGAAGCTGCTGCAAAGGCCAAGGGTAAATAGATAGCAACTGAAGAGGTGACAACTCCCGTTACTTGTCAGGGTACTTTTGAAAAAGAAGTTGAAGAATTCATGAGAATAATTAAGAAACGTGATTATAAGGTGGTTGAACAGCTGAACCAAACCCCATCCAAGATATCCATTTTGTCGTTGTTGATGTGTTCCCAAGCTCACCGGGAGGCTTTGTTGAAAGTTTTGCCAATGGAATATGTACCACAAGAGATAACTGTTAACCAGTTGGAGGCTGTGGTAGCTAGTGTGAACGCTAGTCATGGGTTGGGATTCACAGAGAGATATCTCACTTCTGAGGGACACAATCACAACAATGCCTTACACATCACCATGGAGTGTAAGGGCATTGTTCTATCACATGTCCTGGTAGATACAGGCTCTTCTCTCAATGTGCTCCCTAAGAAGGCCCCCATGAAGCTGAATGTTGATGGCATTGTTTTGCGACCCAGTGATTTGATTGTAAAAGCCTTTGATGGGTCACGGAGGTCTGTGTTTGGGGAGATGGAGCTACCAGTAAAGATTAGGTCTCAGGTATTCAAGAGTACATTCTATGTTATGGATATCCAACCCGCTTATAGTTGTCTGTTGGGACGTCCTTGGATTCATGCTGCTGACGCAGCAACATCCACATTGCATCAAAAGTTAAAGTATGTGGTAGACAACCAAGTTGTTACTGTATGCGGTGAAGAAGATATTTTCGTAAGCCATTTGTCGACCTTCAAGTACGTGGAAATGGACGGGGAGATCATTGAGACACTTTGCCAAGCTTTTGAGACAGTCAATGTTAGTACTTTGTCTCCGGTTGTTGCAGTTCAAAGCAATGAGAAGGAAGGGACTCCTATCTACTCCTACAAGCAAGCCAAGGAAGTAGTCCAATCCGGAAATGCCCAGGGCTGGGGAAAATTGTTAGAAGTTGAAAAGAAGGATGACAAGTTTGGTCTTGGATATCAACCTGGATGGTCTAGCTGGTCTCAGGGCAGTAAGTCCATAACATTCACTAGTATCGGAATGCTCGACTACAACAAAATTTGTGTAACAAATGAAGACGGGGATAGTGACTGCGACTTGGATAACTGGATCCTCCTATGTTCACCTGGGGAGGAGCTCCAGAATTGGTCTGCTGAAGATTTTATTCAAGTTACTTGGCAGTCAAAGTAATTTTCTTGTTTCCATTTTATCATACTGCATGTCAAGTCCTGCACTCTACCCAAGGTGCATGGATCCATTTGTAGGGCCACCATGCTTTTAATGCATTTATTTTTACCATGAAATAAAGGACATTTTTCAAGCAAAATTGTGTTCTCTTTCTTTCGTTTTTAAAAGTTTTCATAAAAAAAAACAAATAAAATGGCAATATTTTATTTTTTCAGTGTTTTTGTGTGTTTGCGTCTCTTTGGAAAAAGAACAGATTCTGAAATAAGCACATCATTTGTGCAGTGTTGATCATCCGGATTCCTGTGATAACGTTCCTGCTATGACTGTGCATGACTTAGACAATCCTAACTACCAAGCTGATAAAGGGGTTGAGGAAGACTGTGAACTCCTTGAAGAATTGGCTAGGTTGTTGAAACAAGAGGAAAGGGTCATTCAGCCTCATCAGGAAGAAATAGAGATAATCAACACCGGGTCTGAGGATGTAAAGAAAGAGATAAAGATTGGGGCCAGTCTGCAGGCCGAGGTAAAGAAGGAGTTGATTAGTATGCTACGGGAATACGTGGATATCTTCGCTTGGTCGTATCAAGATATATCAAGATATGCCGGGATTGGATACTGACATTGTTGTACACAAGCTGCCACTAAAGGAAGACTGTCCTCCGGTAAAACAAAAGCTGAGAAGAACTCGCCCTGACATGGAAATGAAGATCAAGGAGGAAGTTCAAAAGCAGTGGGATGCCGTGTTCCTTGCCGTAACTAGTTACCCACCTTGGGTAGCTAACATTGTGCCTGTACCAAAGAAGGATGGAAAAGTCCGGATGTGCGTCGATTATCGAGATCTAAATAGATCAAGTCCAAAGGATGACTTTCAATTACCTCACATTGATGTTCTGGTAGATAACACCGCTCAGTTCTCGGTATTTTCTTTCATGGATGTGTTCTTCGGGTACAATCAGATTAAGATGGCACCGGAATACATGGAGAAAACGACGTTCATTACCCCGTGGGGTACATTCTGTTATAAGGTTATGCCCTTTGGGTTGAAGAATGTCGGGGCAACGTATCAACGGGTTATGGTAACTTTGTTCCACGACATGATACACAAGGAAATTGAGTGCTATGTGGACGATATGATTGCCAAGTCCCGGTACGAAGAAGAGCACCTAGTCAATCTCAAAAAGCTGTTTGACAGGTTGATAAAGTATAGATTGAGGTTGAATCCAAACAAGTGCACTTTCGGAGTGCATTCCAGTAAATTGCTGGGTTTTATTGTAAGCCAAAGAAGGATTGAGGTAGATCCTGCAAAAGTAAAAGCAATACAAGACATGCCTGCACCAAAAACAGAAAAAGAAGTGCGTAGGTTTTTAGGGAGATTGAACTACATTTCTCGGTTTATATCTCATCTAATTGCCACATGCGAGCCAATCTTCAAATTGTTAAGAAAATAACAAACAGTCAGGTGGAATGAGGACTGTCAAGGAACCTTTGAAAAGATAAAACAGTCAGGAGCCTCCGATTCTAATGCCTCCAGTTCCAGGACGGCCTCTTATCATGTACTTGATTCTATTAGAAGGGTCGATGGGGTGTGTTCTAGGCCAACATGACGAGTCTGGTCGAAAAGAGCATGCTATTTATTACCTTAGCAAAAAGTTTACCGACTGTGAATCTCATTATTCATTGCTTGAGAAAACTTGTTGCGCTTTGGCATGGGTTGCTCGCCAACTGAGACAGTACATGTTGACCCACACCACATTTTTAATCTCAAAAATGTACCTTGTCAAGTATATTTTCGAGAAACCAGCATTAACCGGAAGGGTTTCAAGGTGGAAAATGATATTAACAGAGTATGACATACAGTATACTTCCCAGAAAGCCATCAAATGAAGCGTACTGTCAGATTATCTTGCACAACAACCACTTGAAGACGATTACCAGCCAATGAAGTTTGATTTCCCTGATGAGGACATCGTGTACCTCAAGGCAAGAGATTGCGAGGAACCACTTCCGGAGGAGAGACCCGACCCTGAATCCAAATGGAAGTTGATGTTTGATGGGGCAGCCAATATCAATGGACGCGGAGTTGGTGCTGTTCTTATCACTCCTGAAGGTGTTCACTTTCCCTTCGCCGCCAGAATTACTTTTGGCTGCACCAACAATGAAGCGGAGTACGAGGCGTGCATAATGTGAATAGAAGAGGCTATTAATCTTCAGATTAAGACCCTCGATATATTCAGAGATTCAACCCTCGTTATCAACCAAGTTACCGACAAGTGGTATACACATCAAGAACACTTAATCCCTTATAGGCATTATGCCAGAAGAATGTTGATGTTCTTCACAATGGTTAAGCTTCAATATATACCACGAGATGAGAATCAATTTGCCGATGCATTGGCTACTCTTTCTTCGTCCATCAAAGTTTTGTGTTGGAACTATGTGCCCAGGATTGACATCTCCAGGCTTGACGCACCAGCTTATGCCTTCTCTATAGACGCAATGTCGGATGAGAAACCTTGGTACTTTGATATCCATCTTTTCATGGAAAAACAAGAATACCCAGCTGGGGCATCATCCAACGACAAGAAGACCTTGAGACGACTTGCTGCTAGCTTCTTCTTGAATGCAGACAAAGTGCTATATAAGAGGAACTTTGATATGGTTTTGCTCAGATGCATGGATAGACACGAAGCAGGCCTGTTTATGCAGGAAGTTCACGAGGGATCCTTCGGTACTCATGCTGGAGGACATGCTATGGCTAAGAAGTTATTGAGGTCAGGGTACTATTGGCTAACAATGGATGCAGACTATTGTTCTTACGCCCGTAAGTTCCACAAATGCCAGATATATGCAGACAAGGTGCATGTTCCTCCAAGCCCGCTCAACGTCATTTCATCTCCTTGGCCCTTTTCTATGTGGGGGCATTGACATGATCGGAAAGATAGAGCCTACTGCCTCAAACGGCCATCGTTTCATCTTGGTTGCGACTGATTACTTCACCAAATGGGTTGAAGCAACATCTTATGCCAATGTCACTCGCCAAGTGGTAGCCAGGTTTCTGAAGAGAGACATCATTTGCAGATACGGAGTGCCCGAGCGAATCATTACTGATAATGGTTCCAATTTGAACAATAGGATGATGGCAGAACTGTGCTGGGACTTCAAGATTCAGAATCACAATTCTTCTCCTTACCGACCAAAGATGAATGGCGCGGTAGAGGCAGCCAACAAGAATATTAAGAAAATTGTGCAGAAGATGGTTGTCACTTACAAAGATTGGCATGCGATGTTACCATTTTCCCTGCATGGGTACCGAATGTCAGTCAGGACGTCAACCAGGGCAACTCCTTTCTCTCTGGTATATGGCATGGAAGCAGTCTTGCCCGTGGAGGTAGAAATTCCTTCTTTACGTGTAATGATGGATGTGAAGCTTGATGAGGCTGAGTGGGTACGTGCTTGGTATAATAATTTGTGCTTAATTGAGGAAAAGAGATTAGCAACTATCTGTCATGGTCAGCTTTATCAGAGGAGAATGAAGCGAGCATTCGACCAACGAGTACGTACTCGAGAGTATCAAGTAGGAGAGCTTGTACTCAAAAGGATTATTCCTCCAGGTTCAGATCACAGGGGCAAGTGGACCCCAAACTACGAAGGCCCATTCATAGTACATAAAGTTTTTTCGGGTGGAGTGCTGATGCTCACTACTATGGATGTATAAGACTTTCAATCCCCCGTTAACTCGAATGCAGTTAAAAAATACTTTGCATAAAAGACTCGCTGGACACAAAAACAGAATTAAAGTCCAGGCATGAAAAGGGAATCCCGGCGAGCTAAAAACAAAATAAAAAGCTCAGGAAAGTTAGGGAAAAAATGTACACCCGCTGAGTTGAAAAGCCACATCGGACAGCTCAGTCAAAAAAAGGTATCCCGGTGGATTGAAAACCCGAAAGGGCGATCCACACAAAACAAGGGAATAAGCGAACAACTGCGATCTGGAAATCTAAACCAAATCACCATTTCAAATAGTCTAGCAATATCAGAAGGGCAGGAATCAGTCCCTCTTCCTCTTCAAAAAGCAAAGGCAAGAACGAAAAGTTTTGAAGACATGTTGGTCATAGCAGGAAGGAAACTCATTGGAATGCCGTGTACATTCCCATTAGGATAGTTTCTTTTCTCAATTTTATGGTAGCTATCTCTTCCCAGGTAGTTTCTTCCTGATGTAAAACGTTTCCTATTCAGAGGCCACTCAATAAATGAATATTCAGTCAAAAGCTGTATTGTGTTGTGTTTACTTTGTTTGCAAAAATGTCCTGAATTTTTGGCAAAAAGAACATTGCATGTGAAACATGTTGATTTTTCTAAAAATGACATTGCAGGGAAACATTTAAAACTATCTTTGAGTGTCAGGTGACAATGTATGAACAAATCATACCATGCGAGTCCCCAGGGCACATGTGTGTATACTGTTGTTGCAGGTTTTGCAGGATGGTGCCATATCTCCCCAAGTAGAGAATATTCCCCAGCTGAGCAGGTGGAATCCCCAACAGAACCTCAAGGATAATTGAAGAGCTTTCATCCCCAATCATATTATCTTTCTACAAGTGAAGTGTTCCCGACAGGCAGCTGAACGCCTAATTTCCCCACAGAGCTCATGATTGGGATTTACTCCCACCATTGAAATATTCCCCAGAGAAGACGCCAATTTATGTTTGGCCATTTGTGATGTCACAGACAATTATTCATCTCCCCAGTCAGAGTTAAGCATCGTCAAAGCCTCTTGACATGGCTATCCCCTACAGGATTGTGATTCTTATTGCAAATCAGGCACCTATTGTTGCTCGTCTGCAGTTCCCAGCACTCGTCTGTGTGATAGTTGTTTTTGCTCGTATGCACTTCCCAACACTCGTCTGTGTGATAGTTGCTTTTGATCGTATGCACTCCCCAACACTCGTCTGTGTTTGATAGTTGTTTTTGCTCGTATGCACGCCCCAACACTCGTCTGTGTTGGTATTTGCTTGTTGCTCGTCTGCATTCCCCGACACTCGTCTGTGTTTGTTATTTGGTTGAAGCTCGTTTTCATTGTTTGGATACTCGTCTATTTCGTCCTTCACACTCGTATGTGTTAGCTTATATCTATATGTGTTGATTTGATAAACACTCTGATACTCGTCTATATTGATACTCCAAATGCTTGTCTGTGTTAGATTTCTAGTATTCGTATATATCAGTGGCTGATATTCGTCTGTATCATCGCCTGAAGTGCTCATCTTTGTTTCTTAGATCATCGTCTGATATTCGTTTGTATCATTGACTTATGGAACTCGTCTGTGTTCTCTTGATGATCATCCGATACTCGTCTGTGTTGAAGAGGTTTGAAGTCCTGACGGTGGATTAAACGTCAAAATGGTTACCGGTCTTGGCGTAACAGGTTATCCGAAGGAGGTTCGTCTGTCTCAAGCACTACTTATCTATGCAAGATTCGTGAAGAGGGTTCGTCCAATCCTAATGTTGCACCTGGCGTAACAAGTTATCTGAAGAAGACTCGTTTGTCTTGGACCATATATCTGTAGAGGATATATGAAGAGGGTTCTTCTATCCTGATTATGCTTGTCTATCCCACAGACTTAAGTGCATCACCGGTCTTGGTGTAACGGGTTATCCGAAGGAGGTTCGTCTGTCTCAAGTCATATATTTTTGTAAAATGTATGAAGAGGGCTCGTCTGTCCATTGCTGGCATAACAAGTTTACATGAAGAGGGCTCGTATGTCCAATTCCCGGCGTAACAGGTTTGCTCGAAGGAGGCTCGTCTGTCTAAGTTTTTCTTATTCGTCGTAACAATTCAACTTGGGAGGAGCTCGTCTACTTTGTCTTCACTGTAATCACCCAAAATGTTATTTGGTTGGGTTTATTTCCCATTTTCTGCATTCTCCAGCAGAGTGCAAATTTCAGGTTTTCTTGGTATTCAACCACAATTTATCTTGAACGATCGATAGCCCATGCTATCGTCTTTTTTAGATTAACAGTTGCTTGAATAGGAACAGCTGTAACACCCCAAATTTTCCCTCTTATTTCTAGCATCATCATCATATCATAATCATCATAAGCATAGCACATCCGTAGCATTTTTGCAAAGAAAAATGAAGCATAACATTATCATGTTCTAGCATTGGGCATGTGATCAATCATTGGTGAATTTGAAGCTTTACAAGTCAAAGCAAGAAGTCAAGTGATCTTTTCTAAGTCCCATGAAGTGTCTCTAGGTCATATATAAGCTCAAAGTCCTTTGCAAGAGCCCAGAAGGTTGGAAGATTAGAAGATGATCCAAGGAAGGGAAAGCTCCTACATAGATGGTCTCCAAATTAGGGTTTCACTTTCAAGCAAGGATTCTTTGTGACTTTGGCCATTTCATGTGGGCAAAGTCCTTCATATGATATGTGAATGCTATGGATGAAATTTGGTGAGAAAATTCATTGAGGAAGGCAGTCATTTCATTAGTTGATTGCACAAGAAGAAATTGGTCAAACTGATTATTTGAAAAGTCAACTGTGACAATGCAAGGGTTCTAATCCTATTTTTCAAGCCAAGTGATGTTCTTAAGGTCATAAAATAGGTTTAGCAAAGTCAAAAGTCAAGAATTTAGGGTTTTGGAAAGAGTTTCTATTTTTGGACATGTGGCATGTAACTAACTTTCTAAATTTGGCAAGTTTTGCCCTAATCTTCAAGGCATTCTTCCATGACCAAAATTACCTCAAGTGAAAATTCTTCGAACATGAAAGTTGTAGGAAATTGTCTCCCATTTCCAAAAAGTACAAGAACATGATCATAGCCCTCATGGTTTGAAAGTTATGGCCAAACAAATTTCACATATTTTTAGGGTTTACATGAATTTTCATTTTCTACCAAGTTGCAAATTGCATTGTAATCCATTTCTAGGCTATCTTATGGGTCCATGCTGTTCATAAATATCAAGAACAAGGCATGAAGAGTATTTGGCTCAAGAAAATACCTAGAATTCGTGCATGAATTAAGAGATAATTCACAAAGTACAAATTTGCAAAATCATAAGAAATGCATGACTCATTCAAATCCAATGGCTGAGATTGACCCAGAGATGAATTTGGAGTGAGATGTAATTAAATTGTGCACTCAAATAAGGGAAAGCACGTGGGAATGCATCCATATGAGGTTTCATGCAAATTTGCATAAACACCCCTATCACACTTTCCTTGCCACAACAATTTCACAAACCCTAATCAGTGTGGTACACAAATGATATAAAAGCTATTGCACACAATTTTAAACCCTCAACCTCTCTCATTTTTCAGTTTCACATTCTCTTGAATTTTTGCATTTTTCTTCAAAACTCACAATCTCTCCACACATTGCCATTTCTTCTTCCATATTTGTGATCACTGAAGAGTAAGGAGCAATAATCCATCATCAATTGTAGCTGAAACCAAGGGTTTCGTACATTGCATGTTTGGTGCAATTGCAATCGGTTTCTAAGATCCAGAGAGTTTCAAGGGTTCTCTTGCATTTATTTTTCAAGGAGAGGGTTCAAGGCCTTGATCTGCACCTTGTGGAAGCTTATCTTGAGCTATTTTGAGTTCTGCAAATCTCAGGTGAGTTCTAAATTCATAGATCTGGAAATGGTTTTAATTGTGTGTGTTTTGATCTACATGCTTTGCTGGTTATGCTGATCTATTTATAATTGAAAATGAGTATGATTTGAGCTTGCATTTTTTATTTAAAGTTTGATGTGCAAAACTATTTGTGTTCGATCTGCTTGATTCATAGATCTAATGGAAATTTTGATGTGATTTTTGAGTTCAGCATGCTTGAATTGTTTAATCTAGATAGTTTGATCCATTTCTGTGTTGGTTTGTTCTTGGCCATGAGTTTTCCGATGCCAAAGCTACGGCTCCGGTCACCGGATTCTGGAATTAGGTTGGATGAAGCAGATGATGTCTGGTGCGTTGGATTATTTGATCTGGATGGATGTTAGGATGCCAGCGCATTAAAATGGGAGGGTCTCCCTTACGTGTTTCTGTTTTGCACAATAATGCCAGATGTGTGCCAGCCCACAGTAGTTACCATGTGCGTGTGCTGGGTTTCATTGATTGTTTGACTTTGGTTGATCATGTGACTGAATCCTGTGCGTGAGATTAATCCACTGGCTTGTGTATTTTCTAGTTTTTTATTTGAATTTCCACCATAATATTTGTGAGCCTGCGCAGATCCATGGGCTTTTCGTGCTATACGCACCTCCCTCTCTTTCTGGCCCAATATTTCGAACTGAATCCCTTGCTAACTGCACCCCCGACCTATTTCCTTTTTATTTTTATTTCGCTTTATTTTCAATTTGATTTCTAATTTTAAAAAATAGTTAGACACTTCTAAAATTCACCAAAAAATTCATGAATGATGCTTTGATTTTTTTTAATTTTTAACATTTTTATTTGCCATTTATTTTTATCTTTCACGCTGGAATTAATTTGCACTTTTATTATTTGTTTTTTATACACTTTAATTACATACTGACTTGTGGATTTTCTATCTTGATCATTAATTTGAGTTTTGAGATGGTTCTTCTTGCATATGATTCATATTAGGATGTAGTTTGATGATGATTTTTCTTCTGATTTTTAGAAGTTTGCATGAATAGTTTTGGAAATTGACTTGAGCATGAAGTTTCAAAACCTTAGTTTGTGTTCATGAGGTCCTTTGACCTAGTTTGCTTTTGATTCTGACTTTTCTCTTTTGGCATGATGTTATCACTTGGTTATTGAAAATTTGAGCTTAATCGTAGAATTTTTGAATGAGTTTTTGATTTGATTTGAATTTTCATATGTGATTGCCCTAGTTTTGCTTCTTCTTGTTAACATGCTTAGTTCTTAGGCTAGAAGGGAACTTGTGCCAACTCCTATAGGATGTTTAGAGTTCTTTTTATATGAGGATAGGTCCCTGGTCCTTGATTAGTGTTTGTACTTTGGAAAGATTTGTGTTGCTTGCCTTTGAAGTTTCTCACAAATGTATGCATGTTCATCTCACCTTCTTTGTTCATTTACTCTCCATGATGCTTATGATTGAGTTTGTATTCTTCTTCCCCATGTTTAATCATGCTTCTTAGGAAAATTTTAACATGATTAGGCCCCTGGTTTTTAAGTGATGTTTATGCCTTGATTTGATTTGCATTTGTTTTTCCTTACACTTGTGCACATGTTCACTTCACTTCTCATTCTTGTGATGATTATGGTTGAACTTATATGAACCTTTCTTTGATCTTTTGTGTTGTTTGTGCATATCCTTGTGATGATAAGGTTCTGGTCTTGAGTTGTGTAGTGCTTTACTAACTTGCTTGACCCTTTATGCTTCATTTGTGTTATGTTTCTTCATAAGACCTTGGAAACTTGGTAATAGTTTTGGGTACTTTAAATCTTGCTTGTTTTGCTTTGATTGTTGGGTCTTAGTGCAATAAATAGGTGCTCTTGCTTTTGGTTTTGTGAGTAGGGTTGATGTTGTGGTTTGCTTACATTTCATTTGGTTCAAGTTTGTTCATCTAAGTGTGTACTAACCATTTCAGGGGCTCATGGTAAGTGAAGTATGGATGTTATCCACATTTCAATTCTTCATATCCTTTTTTAATTTTCTTTCTATTTTATAATTGTTAATGTGCCTTACGCCATATTGTGATTCAATTCTTCATCTTTCCCATTTAGAAGCAACTTATCTCCTTTAGAGGAGTAAGTTATTCTCTAACTTTCTTCCTCTCTTCTTCTCCTCCTTTCTTAGGATAGACTTCAAACCACACTAACCTTAGGACCACCTTTGCATGCTAATATAAGGATTAGACTTTCCCCTTAGTCTTTTACCTTTGCTCCTTTGCTTCTCTCTCTCTTCTAATCTTCAAACAAAACCTAAAACACCTTAATAAGGAAAGAAGTGACTTATTGTGAAATAGCCTTATTCCATGAGGCATATGTATTCATTCCATCTTGGAATAGTACATTTGTCTAGCATGATTCACAAGTCTGATCATGAAGTCATCTTCATCAATAAAATCCTTAAAACAATTCTTCATTTTAATCACTAAAGCACCTAATAAGTTCAACAAGTTAATGAGCTTAAGCCCTTGCCCTTGGAAACAAGTCTTGTATAAATTCTCCTTACTTGGTGTGCTTGTTCTATTATTCCATCTTGGAATGTAGTAGCAAGTAAACATTCCATGGAAAAGAGCTTGAGTTCATTCTCTTGTGCCACACTCTAAAAAACTCATAAAAAACACTGGACAAACAATAAACGTCTCTCCTTCGGGAATTCTCTTCTCATCACCTTCACTCCTTACGTAAGAACTTGCTCCTACTTGTCACTTTGCAAGACGGTTACGCACTCGTCATCCGAGCCTGCAACACCTGAGCATTAACATAGGTAGTTCAAGCCTTAAGACACAAGCAATATTTCCACCCCTAGTTAGGGGAACTACGGCGACTCTGATCCTCATGTCCAGATGAGGTACGTAGGCAGCGGGGTAGGGCCCGTTCGAGAACACTATTTTATTTTCCCTACATTTTACCCCTTTATTTTATTTTCTTATCTAGTTCAGTTCCTTTTCTTTGCAACAACTTTCATTTCTTTACCCTTTGAAACTATTTCTTTGCAAGCGTGGATCCCGTCAGGTACGGCGGACGATCTGGGGTGCTAATACCTTCCCAGGTCGTAATCGACTCCCGAACTCAGTTTCTTTGGTTCGCAGGACCTGTGTCCTTCCTTTTCTTTTCTTAGGTTTGTGCAACATTACCATTCCTGTTCCTTCGGGATAAAAATGTATGGATGGCGACTCTAACCTTTTCCACGCCACTTTCGCGTTTGTACTAGGATGGAAATCCAGGGAGCGACACATAACAGGTTTTCAGGGACAAACTCTTATCCTGACTTGGTTTCTTTGTAGAATGGCCAACTTGAATCACGATTGTTAGGGTATGTGAATGGAACAACTCCGAGCGGAGGTGGATGAGATGAAGGCCCAACTGGGGAATTTCATGGTGGACATTCGAGTGTTGTCCTAGGATCAGAAACTGTTGAGAGAAGAATTCAACTTGATGAAGATTCAGATGAGACTGCTTACCGGTATCATGAATGCTATGTTGAAGAAAGAAAATGGCCATGTATCTTCTTTTCAAATAGAATCTCTTTTTTCTCCCATCTCCTTGGGGTGTCCACTGAATCAAGAGTTGTTAGGGGGATTTCCTCTTCAGTTTGAGTCTCTTCACCAGCAATCACCACTTGACAGTCAGGAAGAGCCTAAGACCGGAATCAACTCCACATTGCCTGATACAAGTGAGCTGAATGATCATACACCAATCATTGCCAAGGAAGTGAGCACTTTCTTTACTTATCATGGATCTTCCTCAGCTTCTACGCCTTGTTTTCCAGAAGAAAGACTTCAGCAGGTCACAACAACCCGTTCTCGACAGAAGCAAGAAAGGGTTATTGATCATGTACCCATGTCTTATGCTGAGCTGTGCCCACAGTTGCTCGAAATGGGATTGATTGAGTATCGCGAGCTATCTCATCATCTCAGTGAACGTCCCTAAGGTTAGAATCCATATGCCTACTGTGTTTTTCACTCCGGAGCTCAAGGACATGACATCAATGACTGCAGAGCATTCATGAATCAGGTGCAAGATTTGGTGGATGAAGGAGTTATTAGTTTTGGGCTGAATGGTTTGAAAGTGTCACAAGTTAAGGCACATGTGGACACTAAAGAGGTGGTCAAAGTCCGTTCTTCTGAAGTTATTACTCAGGCTGGGACTTCAAAGAGATTACATCAACAACCTTTAGTCACTCCTCGATCGAGTATGAGTAAGAAATGCAGGGATATATTAGGCGCTCAAAGCAATATCAACAACAAAATGCTCAACCACAACATCAGGGTCAGCAACAACAAGCACAAAGACTATTCCAACAAAGAAAAAGAGTGAGGGACCGTAAAATTGATCCCATCCCGTTTCCGTATGCTGTGTTGCTTTCAAAGCTACTTAAGTTGAACATGGTCGAGCTTCGTACCATGAGAGATCCTTCTCCTAACAATCCACCACCCAATTTTGATCCAAACACCAGGTGCTAATTCCATTCGGGTGCCCAAGGGCACAATATTGAGAAATGTTGGGCTTTTCAGAATGAGGTACTAGACCTAATTGACTCCAAGGAAATCAATTTCTCCCCTCACCTGAATGTACTCCCAAGTCCAATTCCTAATCGCGGTGGAGCCGGAGTGTACTTTGCGAATAAAGGTACCAAGGTTGTTATACCAGATGGTTCGTATTAAGCTGAAATCTTCGAGTTAATCACCCGGTTTGCAAGGGTATCCGCAGAAGAAAATAAAGCCAGAAGTATTCAAATACTTTAAGTAATGGTAATTATGTGTTTGTCTTTCTTCAATGCATTTTCATCCCTATTAAGGGGAACTACGTCGCTCTGATTCTTCATTAGTCAATGGATATACATAAGCAGAAGATTGTCAGGTCTTTCCGAGCAACCTTATGGGGAAACTTTTGTCCCCAACTTTTCTTTTTCCTCCAGACGTCTCGTGTCAGAATAATTGGAAGGAAGAGGTATGATTGCCATGCTGGGCATGTGGCCATTTAATTGAAGACTGCAAGTCCATGAAAAGCTACTGATCATTCAAGACTGATAGGGCTAGACGGAGTCAAGCCTCCTCAACTATGGCAATGTTCAACTTCTTTACTGCATTTCTAGTTGTAGTTTCTTATGTTTGTTTAAACATTTGTATGCGTGCATTTGTAAACACCCCAAATTTTCCCTCACTTTTTCTCACACCATGGCTTGTGATCTTTTCATACTGCATTGCATAAGCATATCATCTCACATTGCATATTTTTGTTTTCACTGCATAAGTTGCATAGTTAGGGTTTGTGATCAGATGAATCTAAAAAGTGATCTGAGCTATCTCAAAGGTCTTGAAGCATGTCAAGATGGTCCATGAGTATTCTATGATCATAATATGCTCCCCAAAGTTCATTAAAGTCAAAAAATCACAAAGCATTGCAAAGGCATAGAGGCAGACTGAGCAGTTTCTACACAGATGACCTAAAATTAGGGTTTTTCGGTTTGAGGCCCTTAACCTAATTTTTTTTGGCCATTCTTGATTCCATTGGTCTTAATATTTTATAAGGAGCATGTGTATCAAATTTGATGAAGAAATTCATTGTGGAAGTCATCTGATCAACTAGTAACTTGTTGTACAAGAAAAGTCAGAATCAGGGCATCTGAGGCCACCACCAATGGTACCAAATGGTCATCTTCATCATTTTGAGGTTCTATGATCTTTATTTGATCTTATAAGTGGTTAGAAGTTCACAAGATTGAATAATTTCAAGCCATTTGCAAACTTTCCATTTTTGGACATGACTTGTAATGAAAACTTTCCATTTTGGGAAAGATTTTCGACCTCCTCTTTCTTGATCAAAAAGGCTTCAGATGAAAAATCTTCAAACATGAAAGTTGTAGATTGGATCTTCCCATTTTTAAAAAGTACAATACCTCCTCTTGATTCATCCTAGAACTCAAGATATGATGTTTCAAAGTTGGGAAAAATCTTGTAATTTTCAAGTATATGCCAAAGAGGGATATTTGCAAAATCAAGTTTCAAGACTTCTAATGACCTCTAATCCACCTCTAAGCATCATAACATGATAACACAACTTGCCTTGATCAGAATTGTGCCAAGAATCACAAGTTTTCATGCCTTGCACTTCAAGAAAATCCAAAGAGGGAAAATTGCAAAAGTCTTGCCATCTCATGACTCAAGCACTACAGATCCTCAAATCTGATCCAAGGGTCCTCCACAAACTCACCTGAGGCCAATCCACCCTTTGGATCTCTTCTGAACCGTGCCATGCTCTCTATGACACAACTTTGACTTTTTTTGCAAAATACACCATGCCAATCAAACTGTGCCACACCAACTCCTCTGGCCAATCAGTATGACTTATACAAACCTCATGGACCTCAAACATAACAACACACAAGCCTGAAGTAAGCCATACACTCAGAATCACAAAAACTTCAAGAAATCTTCATCTCTTCGAATTTCATCACACAAGCTTCAAAACTCAAATCTTTTTCCACCAATCATCTCCACATAACCTAGGGATCACAAATCACCCTTCACCATAGCCTGAAAACCCCTCAAGCACAAACACGATTTCTGAGTTATCAGAACCAAACATTACAAACTAGCCATTTAAAACTTGTTCTAAGCCTTCCAGAAGCACAAAGGGATCAAGTGGAGTGGATTAGCATCAAAGAAGAGGCCAGCAAGCTCCAGATTAGAAAGTTTCATCTCAGGTAGCTCACTTAATCTTTTTTTTCCAGAACTTTGTTTTTAAGTTACAATGTGATAGAGTTTGTCTTGCTGATCATTTTGAGCTTTGAATCATTGAAAATGGTGGAGTGTATAGGATGTATTTAACTTCTAAATTTTTTGCAAGTTTTCCGTTTTGGTTCGATTCTCTTGATTGATGCAAAATAAATGGATTTTGTTGCTGGATTCATGTTTAGGGTTGTTAGATGAGTGATTATGGAGAGTTTGATGCGTTTTCATGGCCTGGGAAGGGAGTTAGGGTGAGAGAGCTACCAGAGAAGACGTCCGAAACACTGTTCCAGTCGCCTGAAAGTCATTAGGGCAAAACTCATTAATTAAGCCAGTTTGAATGAGGACCCTTTGATCTTGTGCTTAACGCGTTTTTGGACGGCCCAGATTAACCATTAAACCCTAATTCATAATTAATTAATTTAATTAGGATTAATTAGTCAGGATGAATCCCAGCCACCCATTCACGCGCCAAACCCCAACTTTAAATCTGAGCCACTGATTTTGCATATTTTTCATTTTTATTTTATTTTCCTTACATTTCTTTCATATATTTATTAAAAATAACAAAAATATGTTTAAAATTCTCATTTTCTGCATTTTCACTTTAAATATTTTTCTAAACTCAAAAAGTATTTTTATTTTTAATTTTTGCATTAAAAAAGTATTTTTAAATCATTTAAATGTTTTATTTAATTAATTAATTGATTTTAATTAATTAAAAATACATTTAGGTATCTAAAAATCACAAAAAAATTCATGAAGCATTCTTAGGCATTTAGAACAATTTACAAACTCATCACACAAATTTCTTTTTAGGTTTGATCATGTTTTCACAATTTACTTTGAATTAGGGTTCATAAAATTCACATTTTTCTAACCCTAACTTGAAAAAAATCATTTCTGATCAACCATGATGAGTTTGAACTTGATTCATTTTGCATTCTTTCACACTTTGCATCTAGTATCTAGGTTATTTATCTCATAATTTTGCATTGCATTTTCAAATTGATTTGCATTTTTCCTTTAGAATCACCCAAAACCCTAGTTAACTTAGAAAATTCATAACTTTCTCTAGGTTTAGCTTCTGACCTCCTCCTTTGGGGAGTGATCTTGTTTGTGTTTAGGGTTTGTTTGATTTCATTTTCAAATTTTTATCATGGTGTATGCTTCTGTTTTGGTCATATGCATCTCATACATTCATAAAACTCTAATTTCTCATGTTCATTTGCATCCACCTTTGCATCTCATCATCACATGAACTTGCCATGACATTACATGTTCTTGTATGCCATCTTAGACATCTTAAGACATGTTAGAACATTGCTTGATCATTTCTTCATTCATTTGGTATGCTTTGCATTCATTACATTTCATGAACATCCATGTGTTTCTAAGCTTCTAAACTGTTTCTCTTTGCATCTCATCCCTTGTATGATCATTCATATGCATCATATATGACTTTGCATCATTCCATAACACATTTGCATAGCATATTCACCTCTGGTCTTGGTCATTGCACTTTCATTTGATTTATTTCCTTTTGCTTTGCATCTTATGCATTCACACTAACATTTCAGGGGCTTATGGTAAGTTGTTTGGGATGTGGATTTGCCTTCACATCCCACCTCTTCTTATTTCTTCATATGCATCTTTTAATTGTCTTTGAAGCGAACTTGCTTCACTTGTGCTCTCTTGCTCCTTTTTCTTCTCTTTTAGGTTACTTATCTTCTCCAGTAAGTAAGTAACCTATTCTCCTTTCTCTTCTTTTTTCATCTGCTTCTCTTCCTTGATGGCCATCTGAAGACTTCTCTTTAAGCCTCACAAACCATAGGAGTATCCAAGAATGATAATTTTAGGGTTGTATATAGTCCCCCCTAGACTTTTACCTTTGAGTCTCCTTGAGTCTCTCTTCTCATATTATAATAAGAGGCTAACCACTTAAAGCTTTAGGATTTTGAATTAGGGTTATACTTGTATCCTTATCTTAGGATGGAGTGTATAACTTTAATCCTTAGTGTTAAACCTTTAATTTGTTTACACCTCTTAATCAAAAAATATAATAACTATTAAGACTTAAGCTTGTAACTTGGGCCTTATATTAGGATTACATCTCTTACTTATGGTTAAGAGGGACTAACCCTTGTGTTTAATGGACAAGTCCCCCTCAAGATAAGTCTTGCAAACTTAAAACTCACTTCTTAATCTCATCTTTAATAAAATCCACTTAATAAAGGCTTGTTATATAATGAATTTAATCCCTAACCATGGATTAAGTTGAGGAGTCTTTCTCAGCTTAAGTGTTCTCATCTATCATCCTTCTCTTAGGATGGTGTAATGAGTTCACTAATCTTTGATTGGAGATTAAACTCATTACTTAACACTAAACAAAATCCAAAAACACTTAATAATAACCACAAGTAGGTTAATGATCTTAATCCTATATCATCATGGTAATTAAGTTGAGATGCTTATATCATGCTTAAGTAGGCTCATTATCCCTAATCAGGGAGGATATAATGAGTTTGCAACTCTTGATTTAGGCTTAAGCTCATTATCCTATGTAAAACACCAAAAACAATAAAAAAAACTTAAAACACAAAAACAAACAATAAATGTCTCCTACGGGATTCTTTTCTCATCACACTCATTCACAAACGGGAACTCGCTTCTTCCGTCTAATGCAAGATAGTTAGCACTCGAGCCAGACGAGTCATACACTTGAGCATAGACAAGTAAGCAGTTCACAGCAAAATCATCCCAGTCTCTTTGAGTCGAACTACGATGTTCTGACTTCCTCATTGCACGAGAGGATACATAGGCATAACTTAACGGTTATTGAACAAAAGTCTCTGTGTCTTCCCCCTCTTTCAGCTTTCTTTTCTAAGCCTCAGTCTTGAGCATTTCACCATTTCTTTTACACTGACACTCTGTACATTCTTTTCTCCCTAGCTCCTTATGCACAGTCAGCACATACACTATCCCTCTTTTAAACACAATCAAGTAAGCGTGGATCCCGTCGAGTACGACGGACAATCTGGGTGCTAATACCTTCGCAGGTCGTAACCAACCCCCTTTCTTAGTTTCTCTGGTTCGCAACCATCTTATCCATACCCTTCAAGGTTTATGCAGCATTACCTTTCCTTCGAGATAAAAATGCCTAGCTGGAAACTCTATTCAACCTCAACCTCCAACATCGCCCACGGGTCCACGTCTGCACCGGGACGAGATTCCAGGGAGCGACATCTTGGAGACTCTACTGGGGATACTGTTGCAACCAGGGCTTCTAGTTTTCTTGTGGGTTTCTCCTAGCGCTTGTTTGATTGTGTTTATTGGGGGTGTTATGTGCTATGTGTGTTTTTGTTTTTGCTTTATTTTATTGCTTTATGTACAACTTTATTTACTGCATTTACTTTATCGCTTTTATTTACCGTTTTATGCATTTCATTTATTATTATCATATCATGTGCTGGATTTTCTGGTTTGCTTTGGTGGGAGGGGTATTCCAGTGAGAAAGGTCCAACACAAAGGCCTGAGTGACAGACATAAGATTAGAGTGGATTCATATTCTTTCCCATTCCATTTCGGTCTGGTGTGGGAATATGAAAACACGGTTCAGACATGGGGTTCTTCTTGAGAACTCTGTGCTATGGATTTCCTATAGTGCTAGGGCTATCTGGGAAGCCTGCTAAGTCTGGATGACCTTTTTAGATGACCTTCAGCATATGAGGTGAATTAGAGGAGGATTCTTTATGATTAGGGTAAACATTGTACCTCCGGGTTAAAAGTGTTTACACTTCTCATAATAAATCTGAATCCGAGGATCCTTGTTCTAGAACAATACCTGTGAGTGGGTGGGGTTGTTTACAGGTTTGTAGGAACCCTTGGCCTCATCATACCCTATTACTGGAACTTTGTTAAGGTTATACTAATTATGGACTGAGTCTATGAAACCCTGTACAAGTGACTCTTTATTTGAGTCCCCCACCTGGTTACTAGTTCTCAGACCTTCATCCAGAATTCTGAACACTCGTGGACCCTATCAAAGCAACTGACAATCTAGCACCTGATCACAAATCCTTGCATATCATCCAACATACATCATATTGCATGATTTAATGTTTGTCTATTTGTTTATAGGGTATCCACATCTTCTTTGGTTTGGTTTTGACCGTTCTTCTGCTTCAGCCATCTTCATCAGATATCTTCTTCAGCTGTCTTCTTTAGCTATCTGCATCAGCTATCTGCATCAGTTATCTTCTTCAGTTATCTCCTTCAACACCCATCTCCAGCATGGATTCAACCAGGAATTCCTTTCAACCCTGAGATGACTGCTCCTAAGAATGAAGACATAGCTAAGGCTCTACATCTGGAAGCAACTATTATTGATGAGCATATGACCACCAAGTTTGGAATCCCAGGCCTTCATTTGGACTTTTTAATCACTCAGGCTACCAGACATGCTGCAACAGGGAAGTGGGAAACTATTTGTGCTCTCCTAGCTCTTAGCATATATGGTATCATCTTGTTTGTGGACGAGCCTAAGTTTGTAAGCAAGAATGTTATCCACATCTTCATGCTCACGAATCCAGTACCTACCTTGTTGGGAGATTTATATTACTCAGTACATCAGAGGAATGAGAAGCAGAGAGGGAGACTGGTCAGATATTGTGCACCCCTCTTCTACAGTTGGTTAGTGAGACACATGTCGAAGACGAAAGCTTTCCTGAATCCACATCAGACAAGAAACTGGGCTAAAAGGATGATAGCCCTCACATCAGAAGACATCAGGTGGTGTACTCAGAACACCAAGGGCAGGGACATAATTACAAGTTGTGGAAAATATCCTAATGTACCTCTTATTGGAGTGAAGGGTTGCATCAATTACAATCCTTTACTTTTCAGAAGACAGTTGGGGTATGCCCTGGTACATCCACCTCGAGAGCAGGACTTAGCCGAGTCTCTTTACTGGGCTTGGGACAACATACAGACTAAAGGGACTGCTATTTTAGGGAAGTGTAACAACATAGCTTCAGCTTAATACATTGATTGGTCGCGCATCAGAGGACATATCACTCGCATGCCATTCACCCTGGAAGATGTACCAGGGCCATCAATAGTAGAGCCTGTAGCCACAGTCAGTTTGGAGGAATTTGAGAAGCTAGAAGATAGGAATGCCCAGCTTTTTGAAGCTTTGAAGAAGACCCTTTGGGAAAGGAATGATAGTCGTCTGGACAATGAAAGATTAGAGAAGCTCCGAATCGAGCATGTGAATAAGATAGAGAAGACAAAGGACTTCATCAGAAAAGCCCGAGCAGGGGAGTTTGTATTGAAGAATGCTTTCAAAGAAGCCAAGATTCAGAAAGCTAGAGCTGAGCACTATCTGAAAGAGAGTCAGGCTAGATGGATCAGAATAACTGAAGCTCGTTTGCAAGAAGATCAAAAGATACATGCTAAGATAGAGCAACTGGAAGCCAATGAGAAGAAGATCAGGAAGCCCTGTTAGCAGCACAGAAGGAAATCTCTGAGTTGAAACTCCGAGCGGGTTTACAGAGATCAAAAGAACAAGACAAGTATCAGAAGTTGTCAAGTGCCATTGCAACCAGAAACCTTCTTATCAGGACCATCACAGAGCATCCAATTGGACCAGTGACTGATGCTCTCCTGAAAAAAGTCAAGGAGGATGAATTTAGGCTGGATGTTTGATTTCTCTTTTACTTGTATTTTTATTTTGGTTGTACTTCAAATTCTCCATGGTGATTTTGTTTGTATTCTTGACTTAATTGTATTTTGACCCACCATGGGAACCTGTTGTAATCATAAACTATGTATTTTGGCATTTGTAATACCTGGATTTTCTCTTGGACTTCATTCACTTCAACATCTCCATCATTCCAAGAGGTCTGGAAGGTCAAAACCAAAGAACCAAACCGGATACCCTCTGAAGACAAATAGACATATTGCATTGCATTCTAACTTCATATTCTTTGTGTTGCCGGCGTTTTGTTGTTGTTTTCTCACCTTGTTGATTGTTTCAGGAAATATTGCTCGCAGGAGAGTCTTTCCCGTCAATCGCATCCACCGGTATCCAACCAGAAACAACCTTCTGAGCTTACAAATGGATCAGTTACATCAAGAAATGACATATGTGAGGACTCAGATGACTGATGTGAGGATAGAAGTGAGGACTCAGATGAAGCAATTCATGGCTGTAATGACTGCGCTAGCACAGACCCAGGAAAGATTGAGGGAGTTAGTCGAGCGGCAAACTCCAGAAGATAACCGTGCAGGCACTGGGGGTAGAAGTAACAACGCGCGCGATCAGCCGCAAGAAAATCCACCAGTGTTTGGGCTCCACATCAACCCTGAAGTCAATGTTATTGGAAATACTCAGAGAAACAATGGAGATCGTGTTCTACAAGAAGATCCTTAGGACAAGCAGTTTACAGTGTTAGGTGCTGGAGCTGATGAAGTTTATGATCGTCGTCTAGACGAGATATCTGAGAAGCTGAGATCCTTGGAATCCCAAAACTCTTTGGGATTTGATGTGATGGATATGGGTTTAGTGGAAGGAGTTAGGATTCCCCACAAGTTCAAACCTCCTTGCTTCGAAAAGTATAATGGTACCTTTTGTCCTCGTACCCATCTGCAATCTTTTCTGGGAAGATTGAAAGCTTATACCATGGACGAGAAACTGTGGATGTTCTACTTTGAAGATAGCTTGATCGGGGTATCCCATGAATGGTATTCTCACTTATCAAGGGCTACAGTCAAAAACTGGAAGGACTTAGCCGAGGCCTTTATACACCAATATCAGTATAACCTGGATATGGCACCCAATAGGACTTTGTTGATGGGTATGTCTCAATCTTCAAGATAAAGTTTCCATGAATATGCCCAAAGATGGAGATAACTTGCTACTGCTGTCCAGCCACCTATTTCTGAAAGGGAAATGGCTGACGCGTTTATGAACACCTTACAAGGTACCTACATTGACCGACTTGCTGCTTTCTCTTCCACCAGTTTTGCTGATGTGGTTATAGTCGGTGAGAGAATTGAAAGTCTTTTTAAGATGGGTAAGATCTCTAACAACGGTGCTAGCTCCAACAATGCAAGGAAACCCTTCTCAGGACCTTGTAGGATAGGTGAAACTAACTTAGTTCACATGGGAAGAGGTAGGCCCCAATACATGCAAAGATCAGTAGCTGATGTCACCATTCCTGCTCCAGCACCTTGTCGCTCCCCCGAAAAGACACCGGGTCAAGACAGGGTATAGACGCGAACGGTCGGCGAAAGGAGAGAATGAAGGTGAAGTGAATAGAGTCGCCAGCTAGGCATTTTTATCCTGAAGGAAAGGTAATGCTGCATAAACTTGGAAAGAGGTGGATAAGATGGTTGCGAACCAGAGAAACTAAGAAAGGGGGTTGGTTACAACTTGGGAAGGTATTAGCACCCAGATTATCCGTCGTACTCGACGGGATCCACGCTTAAAAGATTGTGTTTAAATGGGTAAGGTATGTGCTATCTGTGTGCAAAAGCTGGAAAAGAATGTACAAGTGTCAGTGCAAAGGGTGAATTGCTCAGGAACTGAGGCTTAAAAATAATGCTGAAAGAGGGGGGGAGGGAGACAAAGAGACTTTTGTTCGATAACAGTTAAGTTATGCCTACGTATCCTCGCGTGCAATGAGGAAGTCAGAACACCGTAGTTCGACTCAAAAAGACTGAAAGATAAATTAACTGTGAACTGCTTACTTGCCTATGCTCAAGTGTATGACTTGTCTAGCTCGAGTGCTAACTGTCTTGCATTAGACGGAAGAAACAAGTTCTCTTTTATGAATGAGTGTGATGAGAAAAGAATCCCGAAGGAGACGATTATTGTTTGTTTTTTGTGTTTTCAGTTTTTTATTGTTTTTGGTGCTTTGCATAAGTTAATGAGCTTAAGCCTAAATCAAAGGCTTGCAAACTCATTATATCCTCCCTGATTAGGGATAATGAGCCCACATAAGTATGAGATAAGCATCTCAACTTAATTGCCATGATGATGTAGGATTAAGATCATTAACCTACTTATGATTAATTAGATGTTTTTTGGGTTTTTGTTTAGTGTTAAGTAATGAGTTTAATCTATAATCACAAATTAGTGGGCTCATTACACCATCCTAATAGAAGGATAATAGATGAGAACACTTAAGCTGAGGAAGACACCTCAACTTAATCCATGGTTAGGGATTAAATTCATTATATAACAAAGCCTTTATTAAGTGGATTTTAATTAAGGGATGAAATTAAGAAGTGGATTTTAAGTTAGTAAGACAACTTGAGGGGGACTTGTCCATTAAACACTAGGGTTAGTCCTTCTTAACCATAAAGGAAGAATTATAACCCTAATGTAAGGCCCAAGTTACAAGATGAAGTCTTAGTGATTATTAAGATGATTTGATTAAGAGGTTTAAACAAATTAAAGGTTTAACACTTAGGATTAAAGTTATACACTCCATCCTAAGAGAAGGATGCAGGCATAACCCTAATTCCAAAGTCCTAAAACTTTAAGAGTTTAGTCTCTGATTATGAAGATGAGAAGAGAGACTCAAGGAGACTCAAAGGTAAAAACTAAAGGGGACTAATCACAACCCTAATTATTATCATGCTTGGATGTTCCTATGGTTTGTAAGGCTTAAGAAATATCTTCAAGGAAGCCACCAATGGAAGAAGCAGATGAAAGGAGGATGAAGCAGAAGAATAAGTTACTTACTTCATTGAAGAAGATAAGTAACTTAAAGAAAGAAAGTGAGAGAGATGGAACACAAGTGAACAAGTTCACTAACAAAATGCAAATGAAAGAGATAAAGAGAAGTGAGAAGTGAAGGAAAATCCATTTCTCAAAGTAACTTACCACCTGAAAATGTTAGCATGAATGCATAAAGTACAAAACATAAAGAAATGAAATGAAATGAGATGCAATGAGATGAAATGACCAAAATCAGAAGTGTTTATGCAATGTTAATGTCACGTGAGATGATGCAAATGCATACAAAGTGTATATGTATGATCATACAAGAATGAGATGCAAATGGAAACATGCTTTGAAGTTTGAAAACACATGAAAGTTAATGAAATGAAATGAATGCATATCATGGCAAATGAATGAAGAAATGATCAAGCATGGTTCTAACATGTCCTAAGATGTCTAATATGACTTATGAATGCAAGAAATGTCATGGCAAGTTCATGTAAGGATGCATATGCAAGGTGAATGCAAATGAACATGAGAAATTAGGGTTTTATGAAAGTATGAGATGAAAATGAACAAAATAGAAGCATATGACATGATAAAAATTTGAAATCAAACTCAAACAAACCCAAATACCATATTAGGTCACACCCCAAAGGAGAAGGTCAGAAGCCTAACCAATCAAAATTTATGAATTTGCTAAGTTTTCTAGGGTTTTTGGGTGATTCAAAGGAAAAAATGCAAATCAAATTGAAAATGCAAGATAAATTTATGATATAAATGCCCTATAAACCACATGCAGTATGTAACACAATGCAAAAGGAGACATCTTCAAACTCTTCTTGGTTAGGAAGAAATGATTTTTTAAAGTTAGGGCTCAAAAATAAGATTTTAATGACCCTTAATTCAAAGAAAATTCACAAATTATGATCAAACCTAAAAAGAAATTTGTGTGAAGAGTTTGAAAATATTTCTAAATGCATTGGGATGATTCATGATATTTTTGGTGATTTTTAGAAACCTAAATGTATTTTTAATTAATTAAAAGATTTTAATTAATTAAAAATAACATTTAAATATTTTAAAAATAATTTTTTAATGCAAAAAATAAAATAAAAATCATTTTTGGAATGAGAAAAATATTTAAAGTCAGAATGAAAAAGGAAATATTTTTTGGATGCTTTTTGGTATTTTAAATTAAATATGCAAGAAAATGCAATTAAAATGAATTAAAAATGGATTAAAATGAAAGTATGTTGATCTGGTGGCTGGGATTTTAACTGGGGTTGGAGGGAATTAACCACGCGCGCATCTGGATGGCCCACATTCAAACTGAGTTTAATTATGTTTTATAATTAATTAATCTAGATTAAACTTAAGTAAACTAATCCTGACCACCCATTTCTAATTTAAACAAGATCCAAGAGCCTAGAACGCATCGGGAAATTAAAACCCTAATTAAGCCCTAATCACTTTCAGGTGGCCGGAGAAGACCTCCGGTCATCTTCTCCGGCCAACCCCTCACCTGAACTTCCTCAAATCACCACCCCAAGCCCCCAAAATCTCCAGAATTAATCAACTAACTACCCTAAACAATAATCCAGCCTCAAAAATCATTTATCATTCATCATCAACAAGATTTGAATCAAAACATCAAAACGGAAAAAATTTCAGAACATCATGAAATGCTTAAAACTCAACCTTTTTTAAAAATAAAGACATCAGCATGATCAGTGAAGCATGAGGAATCATTCTATAACATGAAAACACATTTCTGAAAAAAAAAGTTCTTGATGACTATCTGAGTTGGAGCTTTGCAATCTAGACTTTCAGAGCTCTCCCTTTGTGCAATCCACTCCCCTTTGACCTTCTGAAGCTATTGGCAAGCTTGAATGAAGCTTAGAGTGGCTATTTGGAGTGCTTTATTTCTGAAGTTGCAGAAATCGTATTTTTGTTTGGTTGTGTTTTAAGCTATGGTGATGGGTGGGAAATGATCCTGGGGTGATGCTGAGTTGATTGGTGGAAGAGTTTGTGATTTTTGTTGGCTGTGTTATGAAATTCAATAAAGGGAATGTTTCTTAAGGTTTTTGTGATTCTGAGTGTGTGTGTGGATTCAGGCCTCAATGTTGTGTGTTATGAGTTGCTTATTGTCCATATAAACAATGTTGATTGGCCAGAGAGTTGTTGTGGCACTAGCTGATTGGTATGGGAGTTTTTGCAAAAAGTCAAGATCTTGTACTTTGAGGTATGGGCACGGGTCAGAGGAGATTTCATGGGGTGTCTGGCCTCAACTGGGTTCAAGGATGGCCATGGGATTGGTTTTGATGTGCTGGATGGCTTGGATGAAGAGTTATCACATGTTTTGCAAAATTCCCTCTTTGAAGTTTCTTGGATCATAAGTCATGGAAACCCTAAGTTCAATGCACAATTCTGATCCTTTGAGGTTTGTTTGACATGTTGTGAAGTATTTGTGCATATTTGAAGTCATTAGAATTCTTGAATATGCCAATTTGGAAAATCCCTCTTTGACATGAAACTTGAAATTTTAGGATTTTTGCCAACTTTGAAAGGCCATATCTTGAGTTCTAGGATGAATCAAGACGTGTTCTTATACTTTTTGAAAAGCGAAAGACCTAATCTACAACTTTCATGACCAAGAATTTTTCATTTGAAGCATTTTTGATTAAGAAAGAGGAGGTTGAAAAACTTTCCCAAAATGGAAAGTTTCCATTACAAGTCATTTCCATTTTTGGCAAGTTTGCAAATGGCTCAAATTTCTACAATCTTGTGAACTTCCAACCACTTCTAAGATCAAATAAAAATCATAGAACTTCAATTTGATGAAAATAACCCTTTGGTTCCATTGTTGGGGGCCTCAGATGCCCTGATTTTGACTTAACTTGCTCAAGAAGTTACCCAGTGAACATATGACTTCCACAATGAATTTCTTCATCAAACTTGGTACATATGATCCTTATAACAGTGAAACAAAAATGCAATATGAGAAGATATGCTTAAACTCATGCAAAGATGAAATATCACAAGCCATGGTGTGAACTTAGTGAGGGCAAATTTGGGGTGTTTACAGCTGCCCCTATTCAAACATGAGTTAGCTGTGCAGGGTGTAAGCGCCTGGCTTATCAGACAAACAAGATAACTTGTGATTGAATACCAAAGACAATACAAAATTTTCACTCGCTGAATAGAAGAAGAAAAGGGATATAAATTGTAATAGATGGTATAGTATGATTATCAAATGAAGACGATGGAGGACGACCATCGAGCAGAGGACGACTGCTGGGGATAAAGCGATAAGTAAAGCAATGACGAGGACGACCGACAAGCTGGGGAAATAAAGAGACCATGACAGGGACGACCATCAGGTAAGGAGATAATATTCTCTGGGGATTAAAGTAAAGGCAATGATGGGGACGACCATCAGGTTTGCAAAGTAAAGTAAACAACGATGGGGACGACCATCAGTTTAAAGAATAAATAAAATAATTATGAGGGACGGTCATCAAAGGTGAAGGACGATCACCTAGCAGGGGACGACTGCTCTTTATCACGACATAAGACGAATGTCGGATAGAAAAAGGTGAACGATGGGGACATACATCGGGTAAAATGATGAAGGAAGAACACCTAGCAATGGACGGCTGCTCTTTATCACGACATAAGATGAATGTCGGATAGAAAAAGGTCAACGATAGGGACAGACATCGGGTAAAATGATGAAGGACGATAATCAAGAGGTGAAGGACGATCACCTAGCAGGGGACGGCTGCTAAAATATCACGACATAGGACGAATGCCGAATAGAAAGGTTCCAATAATGGAGATTCCACTGGGGAAAGGGATGAGGGACGATCATCCAAAGGTGAAGGACGATCACCTGGCAGGGGACGACTGCCGAAAATATCATGACATAGGACGAATGTCGGATAGAAGAAAGTTGTTTTGTTGGTAACTTACTGGGGAACGGTAAACACGGACGAGTGTTTACGCTCAAGAATAAAAGGTATAAGTGTTTGACGCTGTGTATAGATTAAAGATGCGTACGAGCATCCTTAGGACCATGATATAGACAAGTATCGGTAGAAACGAATGTTGACGCATGTTCAGAGATGATGATACGGATGAGTACCAACTGGTTAACAAAGAACACGGACGAGTGTCGAATCTGCTGAGGAGTAATATATATACAAGATACGGACGAGTATCAAAGACTTTTGTATAAGTGTGAGTGAGTACTGGTTTGTTGATGAAGTATGAGCAAGATAGGACAAGTGTTTGACTTGCTGGGGAATGTATGACACGGATGAGTGTCAGATATAAACAGGCATTTGTTTCGAGAATGCAAAGAATATGCTTTGGATTTCTGTGGGGATAGGATGACACGAATGGGTGTCGAAAAGAGTATGTTATAAATAAGTGCTTGGTTTCAGAAAGTGTTCTGGCAATCATGCTGGGGAAGTATGACACAGACGAGTGTCAAAAAGAACATGTATAGGTATATGTACTTGAGAGTGCAAAAGGGGACGCTTTGGCTTATGTCTGCAGGGGAACAATGATGGTAATTGCAGGTGACTGGCTCGAACCTGGCTTGTGATCATGCAAATGTTTGATTTTTGCCGTAATGCTCTGTTTTAAACGAAATGCTACGCTTATTTGGTGACTATGATGTAAATGCTATGATTTATGCAAAAGATAAACTGATTCGGGACTCGGATCCCGCTTGAGATAAAGATCTCTGACTGATCTGCTTGGAAGAATAACCCGGCTGGGGAAGAGATCCCTAGATCTGTCTGGAGATATAGCTCTGCTTGGGAAAATAGATCATTGATTGATCTACCTGTAAGGAGAACTCAGCTGGGGAGAAGGAAACTTTCGTCACTTTGTTGTGTAAGAATTTCAGGCATTGCTCTTCTGGGGAGAGAATGGAAACTTCTGTGGGGAGAGAGTTCTTTTATCCTTGCTGAGGATGAGAGATCTGGCACTTTGGTGGGGATCTTGGCTGGGGAAGCTCATGTTGAAATAGACTTATGCTGTGGATGAGGAGGCTTTGACAACTTCACTAGGGAAAAGCATTTCAGATATCGCTCTTCCGGGAATTAGCCTGCTTGGGGAGGAGGTACCTTCCGGGAAGTAGCGTGCTGGGGATGTGATGCTTGATATGCCCCATGTTGCGTATTGAATACCTGCAATCTATTAAGACAAAAGAAATGCACAAGTATCCCGAGGTATTCCTTACCGGATTCCGTCATAGGAGTCAGGCTTTGCTGAAAGTAATATATTTCCTGCAAGCGTTCATTAAAAATGGCTCATTTGTTTTATGCCAGTACTGTACCATGAATATTGGACATTTTGCAAACGAAACAAAAATGTACAAAACGAGGTGTGACTGAAAACTTCTGATTTTATTAATTTAGGTGCCCTGAATTGGCAAATACAGTCAAAGAAACAAATCCCCTGGAATGAGGAGATTGCTATAAATTGAGAAAAGTAAAAGTGTTGGCAATGTTGACGACGCTCCGGTGAACTTCCTTTGCTATGACCTGTATGACCTTGACGTTCTTCTCATCTTTCTTTCTGAAAAAAGTTGATTCTGACTGATGCTTTATCCTTTCGAAGCTTGCTGTGTTGTGAGTGATACAGACGAATTCAGAATGCAGTTGTTCGCTTATTCCTTGATTTTGCGTGGATCGCCCTTTCGGGTTTTCAATCCACCGGGATACCCATTTTTGCCTGAGCTGTCCAATGCGGCTTTTCAACTCAGCGGGTGTACATTTTTTTAATTTTCCCTTATTTTTGCCCGAGTCTTTTATTCTGTTTTTGACTTGCCGGGATGCCCTATTTTTTCCTGGACTCACATTCTGTTTTTATGTCCACCGGGTCATTTTATGCGAAGTATTTTTTAACTGCATCTGAATTCACAGGGGATAAGAAATCTTCACCATCCATAGTAGTGAGCATCAGTGCTCCACCCGAGAAAACCTTCTTTACTATGAATGGACCATCATAATTTGGAGTCCACTTGCCCCTGTGGTCTGTATGAGGAGGAAGGAGTCTTTTCAGCACAAGATCTCCTACTTGGTATTCCCGAAGCCTGACTTTCTGATCGAAGGCTTTCTTCATCCTTTTCTGATATAACGGCGCATGACAGATGTCAGCTAATCTCTTCTCTTCGATCAAATTCAGTTGATTGTATCGAGATCGGACCCATTCTGCTTCGTCTATCTTTACATCCATCATCACCCGTAAGGAGGGTAGCCCAACTTCAACAGGTAGGACAAATTCCATACCATACACAAGCTAATAAGGTGTTTCCCCAGTAGACGTTCTGATTGACGTTCGATACCCATGCAAGGAAAATGGTAGCATTTCATGCCAGTCTTTGTAAGTAACCACCATCTTCTACACAATCTTCTTGATGCAACCTTTTACCCCAATCAAGGGTACATTGGGATATTTCCCACAACTAGTAATGATATCTTTGCCCTTGGTGCTCTGAGTGCACCATTTGATGTCTACTGATGTAAGGGCAATCATTTTTTAGCCCAGTTCCTTGGCTGATGAGGATTCAGGAAAGTGTGTAACTTCGACAAGTGTCTTAACAACCAACAGTAGAAGAGGGGTGCACAACATCTGACCAATCTTCCCCTTTGCTTCTCATTCCTTTGGTGCACTGAATAGTAAAAGTCTCCAAGCAGGGCAGGGACTGGAATCCTCAACAAGAAGAGGTGAATAGAACTCTTGCTCACAAACTTGGGCTTATCTGTAAACAAGATGACTCCATATATGCTGAGTGCCAAGAGTGCACAAACAATATCCCACTTCCCTGCTGCAGCATGCAGGGTGACCTGGGAGATCAAGAAATCTAAGTGAAGGCCTAGAATCCCAGCTTTGGTGGTCATGCTCTGGTCAGTGAGGGTGGACTCCAAGTGCAAAGCCTTAGCTATATCTTCATTCTTGGGAGCAACCATCTCAGGGTTAAAGGGAATACCTCTACTCATATGGACACCTAACAACATGGAAAACTCTTCCATCAAAGGTCCCAACTGAGAATCTGGGAAAGTGAAACATCTGAGAGGAGGGTGATAGAACTGTAAACAGGTGTGGATCATGCTCCTTTGGGATGCATCCAGGTCCATGATCATGTCCATAATATCTCCATAATGTTCCCTGAATAAAGGGACATGATCAGGAGTAATGAGAGACTGAATCTTCCTGATGCCTGTCAGAGTGGGCTCAAAGAAATGGTATGTGATGTTGCTCTTCCTGGAAGTGTCCATGCTGATAATGGATGTTGGTGAAGAAGACTGAGGGTAACTGCTGTAAACACCCCAAATTTGCCCTCACCCATTCACACCATGGCTTGTGATCATTTCATATGCATAAACTCAATCATACCATCTCATATCACATTTTTGTTTCACTACATAGATTCAAAGTCATCTGCACCTAGGGTTTGTGATCTGAGCAATCCAAGAGCTTCTTGAGCCACTCCAAAGGCCACCAATCACTTCAAAGGGGTCCATGTGTGTTCTTATATCATATTACATCCTCTCAAAATCAAAAATGCCAAAGAATCACAAGAACTGGGATTGGTATGGAAGCAGAGCCAGGCTTGGCTGCACAGATGACCTGAAATTAGGGTTTTGGTTTCAGAGGCCATAACCTCAAATTTTTTGGTCATTCTTGTTTCTATTGGTCTCTATATGGTATAGGGAGTATGCATATCAATTTTCATGAAGAAATTCCATGGGGAAGTCATCTAATCAAGGGTTGACTTTTCAGACAAGTCAGTGCAAAATTAGGGCATCTGAGGCCCCCAATGACCCAACCAAGGGGTAATCTTCATCATTTTGAGTGTATATGATCTTTATTTGATCATAGAAGAAGTTTGAAGTTCACAAAATTCAAGAATTTGAAGTTTTTGCAAAGTTGACTTTTTTGGGCAAGGTTGACTTTTAATGAAATGTCATTTTATGCAACTTTTTCAACCCTTACTTTTTGATCCAAAAATGCTTCAAATGAAAAAACTTTGGTCATGAAAGTTGTAGATTAGATCTTTCCCTTTTCAAAAAGTACAAGAACATGACCTAATTCATTTTGGATCAAAAGTTATGGTTTGTCAAAGTTGGCAAAAAACACTAAATTTCAAGTTATGCACCAAATGAGAAATTTGCAAAATCTTGTACCAAGGCAATTTGTGACTTCTAATTGATGTCAAACCATCACACAAGCATCACACAAGTCTTAAAGTTCAGATTGAACCAAAGGGATCACATGTTTCATGGTTTGTGAGGCAAGATTTTTACATGAGAACTAAAGGCAAGCAAGTTGCAAAACCAATGATAACACCTCATCCACTTGTTGCCTTGGATGCTGAACCACCCTAGCCCTTTCCCCTCACCATGCTGCGCAAGACAAGCCCTTGTACCAAGCTAGCAAAGTAGCCCATGCCCTTCTTACACAAAGTTGACATTTTGGCAAAAGCACCCATACCTATCACAAAAGGACATGTCATGTCATCTGACCAATAGGATTAGTTTATACAAACCAAATGCAAGCTGAACAACACAACAAGCAAGCCTGAAACCAGCAAGAACACAACTTTCTCATTTTTCATCCTTAGAGCAAAAGCATTCGAAACTCTTCATACAAGCCACAAACACCAAAACAAACTTCACAGACCTTCTCAACTCATCATCCTGATCACAAAGCACCCCTCACCCTTGCTTTAAACTGCCTGAATCCAAAACACGATTCTCACCTGAGCTTGAGCAGAACCTGTTCAAACTCTCAAACCAGCCAACATAAACTCTTTCTAAGCATCCAGACATCATCAAGGGACCAAGAGGAGTGGATTGCATCAAGAGGAGAGGTCAGAAAGTTGCAAAGTTGAAAGCTTCAAAACTCAGGTAGCTCAAGAACTTTTTTTCCAGAAATGATTTTTAAAGTTCCTAAGTTGTTCTTTGTAGTTCACTGATCACTCTGATGCCTTTGGTTTTGAAAATGGTGGAGAGATGAGAGTTTAATCTGTTTCTGAAACTTTTTGCCCTGGGTTTTGTTTGATTCGATTCAGCCAGTTTAGGAATGATAAATGTTGTTTGAGTGGGGGTTTTAATTCGTTTTTGGATGGGGATCATTTCTGTTTAATTAGAATTCGTTTTAGATGCGTGTAGAAGGAGTTTGTGATTTTGAGTGATCGGAGAAGATGACCGGAACACTGTTCCGGTCACCTGAGAGTCATTAAAGGCTGATTAGGGCTAATTAATTAGGGTTAGTGAGTTTGAATTCCAGCCGTGGGATCTGGCGCCAAGTCAAACGCGCGCGCATCAGGTTTAAATGAGGGCCCTTGGATCTGATTACTTTTCCTTTTTCAGTTTAAAATTCATTTTATTTTCATATTAATTCACTTGTTTTCCATATTTTATTAAAAATAGCAAAACTTATTCAAAAATTCTGAAATTTTTTATACAAGTTATTATTTAATTTCAGAACACAAAAATATTTTTATTTTTATTTTTTGCATTAAAAAAGTATTTTTAAATATTTAAAAGTTTCTTTTTAATTAATTAATGAGAATTAATTAATTAAAAATACTTTTAGGTATTTAAAAATCACCAAAAAATTCATGAAACATTTAAAAACATTTAGAAACATTGTCCAACCTTCAAACCAAATTTCTTTTTTGATCTTGATGCATTTTGAGAATTTTTCATGGAATTAAAATCATTTTAATGCATTATTTTGATCCAAACTTCCAAAAATAACTTCTGCCTAACCATAAAGAGTTGGACTTTGATTCTTTTTGCATTGTGTTTAGCATATCATGTAGTTTGTAAGATTAAATGGGCATGGTTTGATCTTTCATTTTCCATTTGTTTGGCATTTTTCTTGTTAAGGAACCCTAAAACCCTAGAAAACTTAGGAAAATCATAAATTGAATTAGGTTAAAAGTTGGAACCTCTCCTTTGGGCAGTGACTTAGTATAGGATTAGGGGTCCTTTGAGTGCATTTTCAATTTTTTATATTGATGTTTGCTTCTGATTTTGGTTTATGTTTGATGCTTTGATCATAAACCCTAATTTGGGCTTCCATATGCACTCATCTTGCATTTGCATTCATACCTTGACTTGCCATAGCATTTTGTGCATCCATTTGATTCATATGACATCTTAAGACATATTGAAAGCATGTTTGATCATTGCATCTTGCATTTGCCATGTTGTATGCCATTTGCATGTCATAACTTTTCATGTATGTTCATGTGTCTTAACCTGCTTCATTTGCATCCATGAGCTTGTATGATCATCACCATGCCTTGTTTCATGTTTGCATCATCTCATAGCATCATTATCATCATGTATGTGCTTATGGTTTTGTTTCTCATCATGCCATTTCATTCCATTTGACATTGCATTGCATTCCTTTATTAACTTTTCAGGTGGTAAGTAACTTTGAGAAGTGGATTTGCCTTCACTTCTCATATTTTCTTTTCATCTCTCTTGTATCCATTGCTGCATTTTGATATGTGTTTGAGATTGAGCTTGTTCATTCTTCTTCTTCTTACTTTCTTTCTTCAAGTGACTTGACTTCTTGAATGAAGCAAGTTACCTTGCTTCTCCTGATCTTTTCATCTGCTTCCTGGTGGTTCCATTGAAGATTGCTCTTGTAAACCTCACAAACCTTAGGAACAACCAAGCATGACAATGATTAGGGTTTTTGATTAGTCCCCCACTTAGTCTTTTACCTTTGTGTCTCTTTGAGTCTTCTCTTCTCATCTCATAATCAAGGACTAAACCCTAAAGGTTTTAAGGCTTTGAGATTAAGCTTATGCCTGCATCCTTCTATTAGGATGGAGTGTATAACTTTAATCCTAGGTGTTAAACCCTTAATGTGTTTAAATCCTTTAATCAATTCACTTAATAATCATCAAGACATCAAGCTTGTAACTTGGGCCTTGCATTAGGGTTCTAATTCTTCCTTAATTGGTTAAGAAGGACTAACCCTAGTGTTAATGGACAAGTCCCCCTCAAGTTGTCTTACAAACCATAAAATTCACTTCTTCATCATACCATTAAATAAAATCCACTTAACCAAAGGCTTGTTTTGTCATGAGTTTAATCCCTAATCATGGATTAAGTTGAGGAGCTTTCCTCAGCTTAAACATTCTCATCTATTATCCTTCTATTAGGATGGTGTAATGAGTCTGTTTAATCTTTGATTATGGCTTAACCTCATTACTTAACACTAAACAAAAACAACAAAAACATCTAATTAATCACAAGTGGGTTAATGATCTTAAACCTACACCAAAGGTGTTTAAGTGTGAGAAGCTGACTTCACACTTAAGGTATTCTCATTACCCCTAATCAGAGGGAAGATGTGATGAGTTTACTAACCCATTGGTTTAGGCTTAAGCTCATTAACTTATGACAAACTTCAAAAAGCAATAAAAGACTGAAAACACAAAAACAAACAATAATCGTCTCCTTCGGGATTCTTTTCTCATCTCACTCACTCATAAACGAGAACTTGCTTCTTCCGTCTAATGCAAGACAGTTTGCATCTGTGCCAGACAGATCATACACTTGAGCATAGGCAAGTAAGCAGTTCACAAGTCAATTTATCTTTCAGTCTCTTTGGGTCGAACTACGGTGTTCTGACTTCCTCATTGCACGAGAGGATACGTAGGCATAACTTAACAGTTATCGAACAAAAGTCTCTGTATATTCCCCCTCTTCCAGCTCACTTCTTTAAGCCTCATAATCTTGAGCAATTCATTCTCATTCTTACACTGACACATCATTTATACACTTTACACTTCCTTTACACTGATACCTGCACATTTTCTTCCAGCCCTTTTATACACAGATTGCACTGACACTACCCCTTTAAAACACAAATCTTTTAAGCGTGGATCCCGTCGAGTACGACGGACAATCTGGGTGCTAATACCTTCCCAGGTTGTAACCAACCCCCTTTCTCAGTCTCTCTGGTTTGCAACCGTCTTATCCGTATCTTTCTAGGTCTATGCAGCATTGCCTTTCCTCCGGGATAAAAATGCCTAGCTGGCGACTCTTTCATTCCCGTGAGTTCACTCCTGTGTGTTCTCACATCCTCCTCTCGCCGACCGTTCGCGTCTGTACCATGTTTGAGCTCAGTCTCATCTTTTGGGAGCGACAGCTTGGCGACTCTGCTGGGGACCCTTATACTGTAACCAGGGCTTCTGGTTCTTTTTGTGGGTTCCTCCTAGCGCTTGATTGATTTGTGTTTACTGGGGTGTTATGTGCTATCTGTGCTTGTATTTGTATTTATTTTTGCTTTATGTACAATTTTGTTTACAGCTTTACATATATCATACTGTCATACTGTGCTGGCTGGATCTGTTTGTTTGCTTTGGTGGGTGGGGATTCTATTGAGAGTTAAGGTCCTATACCTGGGACCTGAGTGACACCTAGGCTAGAGTGGTTCATATTCTTTCCCATTCCATCTCGGTCTGGTGCGGGAATATGAAACACGGTTCAGATATGGGTTTCTTCTTGAGAACTCTGTGTTGCAGATTTCCTGCAGTACTAGGGCTATCTGGGAAGCCTGCTAAGTCTGGATGACCTTTAGTATTGACTTTCAGAAACTGAGGTGAATTAGAGGAGGAACTTTTATGGTTATTGTAAACACTGTACCTCCGGGTTGGAAGTGTTTACACTTCTCATAACTGATCCAAGTCTGAGGATCCTTGTTCTAGAACATCACCTGTAAGGGGGTTAGGCTGTTTACAGGTTTGCAGGTACCCTTGACCTCAGCATACCCTGTTGCTTTGTTTTGATTAAGAGTACTCCATGTTGGAACAGTTCTTGTGATTTTTAACCCTGGACATGTGACTCTTTATTTGAGTCCCCCACCTTGGTTACTGGACTTATGAACCTCCATCTGGATTTCTTGAACACACATGGACATATATCAAGGCAGTTAATCAGATCCAGCTTGATCACAAACCCTTGCATATCATTTGCATACATCCTCATTGCATCATTCTAACATGTGTTTATTTATTTTTCAGGGTATCCATCCTATCATTTTGGCTTGGTTTTGACCCCTTCTTCAGCTTAGACCTATCTTCATCAGCACTTGCTTCAGCTATCAGCCACTTGCATCCTCAGTGTCAGCCTATCAGTGGCCCATCTTCAGTGTTGTCTTCAGTCATCATCATCAGCACCCATTCTTCAGCAACATGGCACCTAAGAAGAGTAACATCTCCTATCACTTCTTTGAGCCTGAGTTGACCAGCATCAGGAAGATTCAGACCCTGGTTACTCCAGACCATATACCACTTTTCAGAGAACATTATGGAGGAATCCTTGATGTGGTTATGGATTTGGACCCTTCACAGAGGAGCTTGATACATACTTGCCTGCAGTTCTATGATCCCCCTCTGAGGTGCTTCACATTTCAGAATTTTCAGTTGGGACCCTTGCTGGAGGAGTATTCATCATTGGTTGGTGTACCTGTTAGGGGTGGAATCCCCTTCAACCCTGAGATGGCTTTCCCAAGTAATGAGGAGATAGCAAAAGCATTACATCTAGAACCAGTTCTGATTGGGCAGAGTTTGACATCTAAAGCTGGAATCTCTGGTTTTCATCTGGATTTCTTGACTTCTCAGGCTAGTCTGAAGGCCTCCCTAGGGGAGTGGAGGGCAGTCTGTGCTCTGTTGGCCCTTAGCATATATGGGATCATACTTTTTGCAGACGAGCCTAGGTTTGTTAGCAAGAGTGCAATCCACCTTTTCATCCTGAGAAACCCAGTACCCACCTTACTGGGAGATCTTTACTACTCAGTTCATCAAAGGAATGAAAAGCAAAGGGGGAGATTAGTGAGATGTTGTGCACCTTTGTTCCACACTTGGCTGCTCAAGCATTTGCCAAAGACTGATGCATTCTTGAACCCTCACCAGCAGAAGAACTGGGCTAGGAGGCTTGTTGCTCTAACATCAGATGACATCAGGTGGTGCACTCAGAGCACCAAGGGCAGAGACATCATTACAAGTTGTGGGCAATTTCCCAATGTACCTCTGATTGGAGTAAAGGGTTGCATCAATTACAACCCTCTGCTTTTCAAAAGACAACTGGGTTATGCATTGGTCCATCCCCCTAGAGCACAAGATCTGACTGAGACCCTTTATGTTGAAATCAAGCCTAATCTGGCTATTGTCAGGCAAGCATCCTGGGCCTGGGACAATGTGCAGACTAAGGGGGTAACCATTCTTGGAAGATGCAATAATGTAGCCTCAGCCCAGTACTATGAGTGGTCTCATGCCAGGGCTCAAATTTCTGGAATGCCCTTCACTATTGAAGACATGCCTGGACCCTCCACAACACCACCTCCAGCAACTGTCAGCTTAGAAGAGTTTGAGAAATTGAAAGAGAGAAATGAGAAGTTGAATCAAGCTCTACAGAAGACCCTCTGGGAGAGGAGTGATGGTAGATTGGATATTGAGAGGCTAGAAAAGCTGAAAGTGGAGCATTTGGCTAGAATTAAGAAGTCAGAAGATTACATTAAGAAGTCTAGGGCTGGAGAACAGATCTTGAAGAATGCCTGCAAGGAAGCTCAGTTCCAGAAAGCCAGGACTAATTTGTATCTAAAGGAGAGTCAGGCTAGGTGGGTTAGGATCACCGAAGCTCGCACTCAGGAGGATAAAAGGACTCAGGATAAGATTGAACAGATGGAAGCTAGTGCAAAAGAGCAACAGGAAGCCCTGGCAGCAGCCCAGAGGGAGGTCTCAGAGTTAAAGATCAGAACTGGAGTGAAGAGGTCAAAGGACTAGAGTCAGCACAAGAAGCTAACTGCAGCTGTTGCCACAAGGAATCTCCTTATCAGGAATCTTACAGAGCGTCCAACTGATCCTGTGACTGAAGCACTTCTCAAGGAAGTTCGGGAGGATGAATTTGGCCTTGGTGTTTGACTTTTTGCTTGTTGTTGCTTTCATTTTTATGTACTTTTCTTTATGTTGTATTTCTGACCCCTCAGAGGGCATAAGTTGTAAGGAAAAACAAACTATGTATCATTTACCCTTTTGTAATATATGTGTTGGTTTGTTTCATCTGAATTCTTCAAGCAACATCACAAGTATCTTCTTCAGGGGTCTGGAAAGGTCAAAACCAAGTGCCAAGCCGGATACCTTGGAAACAAATAGACACACTGCATTGCATACTAACCTTTTCTTTTGTTTTGTAGGTTTTTGTTTTATTGTTACTAACTCTGTTGTGACCTCAGGAATTATTGCTCGACGTCGAGGGTTTCCACTCAACCGTCCACACAGATACCCCACCCGCAACAATCTTCCGGGCATACAGATGGATCAAATGCAGCAGGACCTTACAGAGGTCAGGAATCAAATGACCAACGAGAGGTTGGAAATGAGGAATCAGATGACACAATTTATGGAGGTGATGAACAATATGGCTCAAAGCCAGGAGAGGTTAAGAGCACTGGTAGAAGGGAGAAACCAGGAAGACCATCAGCCAGGGACTGCTGGGACAAGCAACAATGAAAGAGTCCAACCTCATGTCAATCCCCCAGTCTTTGGACCCCACCAGCATCCAGAGATCAACATCCCTGTCAATATACAAGGGACTGCCACAGCAGGGAGAGTACTGCAAGAAGACCCCCAGGAAGATCAGTTCACAGTGATCGGAGCTGGGGAGGAAGCCTATGACAGAAGGCTGGATGAGATAGCTGAGAAGTTAAGATCCTTGGAGTCTCAAAACTCTTTGGGTTTTGATGTTATGGATATGGGCTTGGTAGACGGGGTCAGGATCCCCCACAAATTTAAACCACCATGCTTTGAGAAGTATAACGGGACTTCCTGCCCCCGGACCCATTTACAATCCTTTCTGGGGAGGCTGAAGGCCTATACCATGGACGAAAAGCTATGGATGTTTTATTTTGAGGATAGCTTAACTGGAGCATCGAGGGAATGGTACTCCCACTTGACAAGAGCAACCATCAGGTGTTGGAAGGATTTGGCAGAAGCCTTCATTAGATAATACCAGTATAATTTGGATATGGCACCTAACAGGACCCTCCTAATGGGAATGTCACAGTCAACCAGGGAAAGCTTCCGAGAGTACGCTCAAAGATGGAGACAGCTTGCTGCTGCTGTCCAGCCACCTATGTCAGAGAGGGAGATGGCTGATATGTTTATGAACACCCTCCAGGGGACTTACATTGATAGGCTAGCTGCCTTCTCATCTACCAGCTTTGCAGATGTGGTCATAGCCGGAGAGAGAATTGAAAGCCTATTGAAGATGGGTAAGATCTCAGACAACGGTGCAAGCTCATCCAGCAACCCAAGGAAGCCTTTTGCAGGCCCAAGAAGAACTGGTGAGACCAATGCTATCCACACCAACAGGGGCAGGCCCCAGTATGTTCATAGGTCTGTGGCAGCAGTCACCATTCCCGCTCCAGCTCATCCACAACCAGCTTATCAACCACCGCAACAAAATTATCAGCAACAACCTCAGTACCAGCAACAAACTCAGTATCCTCCGAGAAATTACAACAACAGCAACACCAACAACAATAATCAGCAAAGACCATTTCAACAGAGACCGTCTCAGGCCAATAGGGTGATCGATCCGATCCCTATGCCCTATGCCACATTACTGCCACAACTCTTGAAACTCAACCTAGTTGAGCTAAGGACGTTGGCACCTCCGGATCCTAACAGTCTGCCCAGAAACTACGACGCCAGCGCCAGATGTGCCTTTCACTCAAATGCACCTGGTCATAGTACGGAAAAGTGCAGAGCTTTGCACATGAAAGTGCAGGATCTAGTGGATTCCAAGGCTTTAAACTTTGCACCACCACCAAATGTCAACAAGAACCCTATGCCACACCATGGTGGTCCCCGAATCAATGCTATTGAAGAAGACAAGCCGTCTTACTTGATAACCAGTGTGGGTCAGATTCGGACACCGTTGGTAGAGATCAAAGCTCAGCTCCTCGAATGTCAAATGTTCCCAGGATGTGAGCTAGGGTGTGCTTACTGCAACATTTCAGTGAATGGTTGTGATAACTTGAGGGATGGCATAGATGGTCTCATTCAGAGTGGCCTGCTTCAGATTACAACATCAATTCCTACCAATCCAGCAATCTCCTTAACAACAGCTCCAGAACCTCCTACAACTGCAACAACCATTGTTCCAGACAACTCTTCAGCTTCATCAACAAATTTTTCATCCGTCATCTCAACTGACCAGATATCAACAAACATTCCTTCTACAACTTCAGCACCACTTCATTTTGAGTCTCCTACAACAACAACACCCATCCTTCCAACAATGTCTCCTACAACATCAGCAGCAAACCATGAAGATGTCTCAACAGTTACGATTTATTATGATCCTGAAAATGATTCCGCTTACAACTCACAAAGTGCCACTCCTACCAGAGCACCAGTCACAATATATTATGATCCACAGACTATCACAGTCCCTTCTGCAGCTGCCATCAGTCCAGTCACTGTCACAGTGCCTGGGCCAGTACCTTATGAAAGCAGTAATGCCATCCCTTGGCATTACGGCTCTGATTTATACTGCGAAGGACAGAAAATCACTTTTGAATCATCAACTTCCGCACCACAAATAGACAATGTGGGAGGAGGCGGAGGCTTCACTCGAAGTGGACGTCTCTTTGCCCCGCAAATTCAAAGACCCACTGCCGAAGCAGAAGCTGCTGCCAAGGCAAAAGGGAAGAGCATGGTGCAAGAAGAGCAGGTTGTTAGAGAAGCTTTAAAAACACCTTTTGATCAAGAAGTTGATGAGTTCATGAGAATCATCAAGAAAAGTGATTACAAAATAGTGGACCAGCTTCACCAGACGCCTTCCAAGATCTCCATTCTATCATTGCTTATGTGCTCTGAGGCCCATCGGAACGCACTACTCAAAGTCTTGCACGCAGCTTATGTGCCAGAAGAGATCACGGTCAATCAGTTGGAAGCTGTAGTTGGAAATGTTAATGCTAGTAATGGACTAGGATTCACCAACACTGATTTGACTTCGGAAGGCCGCAATCATAACAAAGCCTTGCACATTACCATGGAATGTAAAGGTGCAGTCCTTTCCCATGTGCTGGTGGACACTGGGTCATCCCTCAACGTCTTACCCAAAAAGGCTCTTGTGAAGCTGGAATATGAAGGATTGGCATTGCGACCCAGTAACTTAGTAGTAAGAGCTTTTGACGGCTCTAAGAGATCAGTTCTGGGGGAAATTGAGTTGCCTGTAACGATTGGCCCACAAACTTTCAAAACGACCTTCTACGTGATGGACATTCAGCCTGCCTACAGCTGTTTGTTGGGTAGACCATGGATTCATGCCGCTGGTGCAGTAACGTCTACCCTTCACCAGAAGTTAAAATTTGAGTGGGAGGGTCAAGTCGTTACTATCTGTGGAGAGGAGGATATATTTGTTAGCCATCTAGCTACTTATAAATATATTGAGATGGATGGGGAGATCCACGAGACGATGAGTCAAGGGTTTGAGGCCTTGAATATTAATGAAACCTCTGCTGTACTTGGGACCTCTATGACATCCTACCAACAAGCCCGGAAGGTGGTGGAAGAAGGAAACGCTCAAGGATGGGGCAAACTGTTGCCTGTGGAGAAGAAAGAAGATAGGTTTAGGTTGGGTTACAAACCAACTCAAGAAGATCAAGCAGAGGCTGCTAAGAAGCCCAACTTTGTTAGTGGGGGGATGCTCACCCCTGATGCTGTCAACAACTTGGAAGACGAGTTGGAAGAAGAACGCAACCTGGAAAGCTGGATTCGTCCAAAGATCCCGGGGAGCAGTATCTCAAACTGGTCTTCCCAGGAAATTATAAGAGTTACTCATGCAGAGTAATTATTATTTCCTGTATTTTTATAGCATGCATCAAAGTCTTGCATCTTGCCCAAGATGACAAGACTCATTTTGTAATCGGGCCATCTGTACTTTTTGTGCAACAAGATTAATCAATGAAATATCAGACGTCTTTTTGCAAATGAGTCTTTTTCTTTTCCGCTCACTGTTTTTCCATTTTTCTTTTTGTACAAAAAATAAATGGCGATGTTTTCAAAATGACAACTTTTATTTCACTTTTCTAAACAAGATTAAAATCAATCACTAAAATGAACAAACTGAACCCTTGCAGAGAGTGCCTTCCAGACAGCACCGACAACAGCACGGCTATGACTCCGTATGACTTTGACAATCCGATCAATCAAGCTGATGAAGGGGTTGAAGAAGATTACGAGCTTCCTGAAGAGCTAGCCAGATTGTTGAGACAAGAGGAGAAGTTTATCACTCCTCATCAGGAGGAGGTGGAAACGATTAATCTTGGTACAGATGAAGATGTGAAAGAGGTTAAAATCGGGGCCGGCTTACAAGACTCAGTGAAGAAACAACTGATTGACCTGCTTCAAGAGTATGTGGATGTGTTTGCTTGGTATTACCAGGATATGCCCTGGTTGGATACCGACATTGTTATGCATAAGCTGCCTTTGAGGGAAGAATGCCCACCGGTCAAACAGAAACTGCGCCGTACTCGTCCAGACATGGCAATGAAGATCAAAGAAGAGGTACAAAAGCAGTGGGACGCCGGGTTCCTTGCTGTAACTAGCTATCCGCCGTGGGTTGCTAACATAGTACCTGTGCCTAAGAAGGACGGCAAAGTAAGAATGTGTGTTGACTACCGGGATCTGAACAGAGCCAGCCCGAAAGATGATTTCCCATTACCTCACATTGATGTATTGGTGGATAATACGGCTCAGTTCTCGGTATTCTCCTTCATGGATGGATTTTCAGGATACAATCAGATCAAAATGTCACCTGAAGACATGGAGAAGACAACTTTCATCACACCCTGGGGCACGTTCTGTTACAAAGTGATGCCATTCGGACTGAAGAATGCTGGTGCAACATATCAACGGGCTATGGTAACGTTATTCCACGATATGATCCATAAAGAAATCGAGTGTTATGTGGATGACATGATTGCCAAGTCCCTTACAGAGGAAGACCACCTGGTAAATCTGCTGAAGCTATTCAAGCGTCTGAGGAAGTACCAATTGAAGCTGAACCCCAACAAATGCACATTCGGGGTGCGATCCGGTAAGCTGCTGGGTTTTATTGTAAGCGAGAAAGGGATTGAAGTTGACCCTGATAAAGTCAAAGCCATTCAAGAGATGCCTGCACCGAAAACTGAGAAAGAAGTTCGAGGTTTCTTAGGTCGTTTAAACTACATCTCAAGGTTCATATCTCACCTTACGGCAACCTGTGAACCCTTGTTCAAGCTGTTAAGAAAGGAACAGACGGTCAGATGGAATGAAGACTGCCAGAGGGCTTTTGACAAAATCAAAGAATACTTGCAAGAACCACCAATCCTTATGCCTCCAGTTGAAGGAAGACCTCTGATAATGTACTTGACAGTATTAGAAGAGTCAATGGGGTGTGTGCTGGGCCAGCATGACGAGTCCGGTCGAAAAGAGTATGCAATATACTACCTAAGCAAAAAGTTTACCGACTGTGAACAACGTTATTCACTGCTCGAGAAAACATGCTGTGCTTTAGCGTGGGCTGCTCGCCGACTGAGACAGTATATGTTGACCCACACTACTTTATTGATATCCAAAATGGACCCAGTCAAGTACATTTTCGAGAAGCCAGCTCTTACCGGACGGGTTGCAAGATGGCAAATGATCCTTACAGAGTATGACATCCAATACACCTCTCAGAAAGCCATCAAGGGTAGTGTACTGTCTGAATATCTTGCTGAGCAACCTATTGATGATTACCAGCCTATGAGATTTGACTTCCCTGATGAAGACATCATGTTCATAAAAGCGAAAGATCATGAGGAGCCTATTCACACTAAAGGGCCTGACCCGGAAGAAGAATGGACTATGATGTTTGATGGGGCTGTTAATATGAATGGTCGTGGTGTTGGTGCAATACTCATTACACCTAAGGGAGTTCACATGCCTTTCTCGGCAAAACTCACCTTTAACTGCACTAACAACGAAGCTGAATATGAAGCTTGCATTATGGGTCTCGAGGAAGCCATTGACCTCAGGATCAAGACTTTAACTGTATTCGGAGATTCAGCTCTGGTAATTAATCAAACCAACGGCAAATGGTACACACACCAGGATCATCTGATACCTTACAGGGATTATACAAGGAGGTTATTGACTTTCTTTACAACGGTCAAGCTTGAGTATATCCCTCGAGATGAAAATCAGTTTGCAGATGCTCTGGCTACCATCTCATCCATGATCAAAGTTCAAGCTGCCAACTTTGTGCCTCAAATCTCAGTGTCCAGACTTGACAGACCAGCATATGTGTTCGCAGCAGATGTTGTCAAAGATGATAAGCCTTGGTTCCATGACATTTAGTGCTTCTTGGAGGACCAAACATACCCATCTGGGGCATCTTCCAATGATAAGAAGACTTTGAGAAGGCTTGCTGGTAGTTTCTTTCTGAACACGGATGGTTCCCTATACAAGAGAAACTTTGATATGGTACTCCTCAGATGCGTTGACAGAACGGAAGCAGACTTGTTGATGCATGAAGTGCACGAAGGATCCTTTGGTACCCATGCAGGAGGGCATGCCATGGCTAAGAAGTTGCTACGATCAGGTTATTATTGGATCACAATGGATGCTGACTGCTGTGCCTATGCCAGAAAATGCCATAAATGCCAGATCTATGCAGATAAAGTGCATGTGCCTCCCAATCCTTTAAACATAATGTCTTCACCATGGCCCTTTGCTATGTGGGGCATTGATATGATTGGCAAGATTGAGCCAACTGCTTCAAATGGCCACAGATTCATCCTGGTCGCCATTGACTATTTCACCAAGTGGGTCGAAGCAGCTTCATATGCAAATGTTACAAGGCAAGTGGTAGCCCGATTTCTGAAGAGAGATATCATCTGTCGATACGGAGTTCCCGAGCGAATCATTACTGATAATGGTTCCAATCTAAACAACAAGATGATGGCTGAATTATGCCGGGACTTCAAGATCCAACACCACAATTCTTCTCCTTACAGGCCAAAGATGAACGGCGCTGTCGAGGCAGCTAATAAGAATATCAAGAAGATTGTGCAAAAGATGGTAGTCACCTATAAAGACTGGCATGAAATGCTACCATTTTCCTTGCATGGGTACCGTACATCAATCAGAACATCCACTGGGGCAACACCGTATCAGCTTGTGTATGGTATGGAAGCAGTCCTACCTGTTGAAGTTGAACTACCCTCCCTACGGGTATTGATGGATGTTAAGCTGAACGAAGCAGAATGGGTCCGGGCCCGATACGAGCAACTGAGTCTGATTGAAGAGAAAAGATTGGCTGCAATCTGTCATGGGCAGTTGTATCAGAAAAGAATGAAGAGAGCCTTCGATCAGAAAGTCAGGCACCGAGAGTATCAAGTGGGAGATCTTGTGCTGAAAAGAATCCTCCCTCCTCATACAGACCACAGGGGCAAATGGACTCCAAACTATGAAGGACCATTCGTGGTAAAGAAAGTTTTCTCTGGTGGAGCACTGATGCTCAGCACCATGGATGGTGAAGATTTCCCGTCCCCTGTGAATTCAGATGCAGTTAAAAAATACTTCGCATAAAAATGACCCGCTGGACACAAAAACAGAATGTAGGTCCAGGCAAAAATAGGGCATCCCGGCGAGTCAAAAACAGAATAAAAGACTCGGGCAAAAATAAGGGAAATTAACAAAAAAATGTACACCCGCTGAGTTGAAAAGCCGCATTGGACAACTCAGGAAAAAATGGGTATCCCGATGGATTGAAAACCCGAGAGGGCGATCCATGCAAAATAAGGGAATAAGCGAACAACTGCACTCTGAATTCGTCTGTATCACTTACAACTTGGTAAGCGTCGAAAGGATCAAGCTTCTGTCAGAATCAGCCTTCTTCAGAAAGCAAGACGAGAAGAAATGTCAAATGTCATACGAGTCATAGCAAGAGGAAGCTCCTTCAAAGCGTCGTCAACATTGCCAGCATTTTGTTTCTCAATTTGTAACAATCTCCTCACTTCAGGAGATATGTTTCCTTGACTGTATCTTGCCAATTCAGGGCACATGAATTAATAAAATCAGATTTTCAGTCATGCTTTCGTCTTGTACATTTTATTTGCAAAAATGTCTGATGTCGTAAAAATTGGTTGCATAAATACAAATGCTTATCTTCAAAAATAATAAAACACATGCTTGCAGGAAATATACTTACTCTCGAGAGTGTCTCACTCCTATGACGGAACCCAGTAAGGGATGCCTCGGGATTACTTGTGCGTTTCTCTGTCTTTGCAGGATTGCAGGTATTCGAAGCGCAACATGGGGCATGAAAGCTTCATCCCAGCAAGCTGGCAAATCAACACTCCCTCAGTCTTAACACTCAAAGTGCTTTCTCTCCAGCTGAGTTGCCACTTGGTGCTTCTCCCGGCCGAGTTACTAACCATTCTTCCTCAGTCAAGTACAAAAGCCAGGGAACCATCTCCCCACAGAATTTCAGCCTCTATTCAGAAGAGCAACGCATGAAGGAGTCACAACAGAGTAAGAGAAGAGCTTCTACAAACCCCAGTTGGGTCCCTTATTACCGGGATGGGTCTATCAGTGACCTATTCCCCCAAGCAAATAAATCTTGATTAGATCTACCAATGATCTCATCCCCAGCTGGGATGTTCACTCCAACCAGATCGACCAGAGATCTTCATAGCAACGGGACCCGAATCCCGGATCGGTATCTTTTGCACGATCATAGCATTCGCATCATATTCACCAAACAAAGCGTAGCATTCCGTCTTAAGTACGGAGCGTTACGGCAAAAATCAAACGTATAGCATAATCATAAGCCATGTTTTGAATCGAACACTCGTGAATAATAAAAATCCATCAGTATACAGAAAAACTTTCCCCCCAGAGTCCTCAGCAAAAGCAGTTGCCTCATATTCACAAACACCAGTACATACTCCCTTTGACACCCGTCCGTGTCACATCCCCAGCAGAAAGCCAAAGACACTCTCTTTGCACTCACAAGTGCTTATATATATACATTTTCTTGACGTCTGTCCATATCACTTTTCCCAGTACAGTAATGTAAACACTTTATAGATACTTGTTCATACTATACTCTTCTCTTTTTGACACTCGTCCGTGTCACACTCTCCCCAGCCGATTGAACACTCATCTATATATCACTCATACTTTTCACTCTCATTTCACTTATACAGATACTCGTCCGTATCTTGTATACATCATTTATATCCCCGCAGATTCGAAGCTAGTCCGTGTTCTTTGTTAACCAGTTGGTACTCGTCCGTATCATCATCTCAGAACATGCGTCAAGCGTTTGTTTCTACATGATACTCGTCCGTATCATGATCTTAAGGATGCTCGTCCGCATATTTAATCCATACACTGCGTCAAACACGTGTGTCTTCTTGAATATAGATACTCGTCTGTGTCTACTATTCCCCAGAAGAATTCTTTCAGATTCAACACTCGTCCGTGTTCGTTGTTAACCCGTTGATACTCGTCCGTATCATCATCTCTGAACATGTGTCAGTACTTGTTTCTACCTGATACTCGTCCGTATCATAGTCTTGAGGATGCTCGTCCGCATCTTTAATCTATACACATCTAAACACTTATACCTTCTGTTTTCTTGGATATAAACACTCGTCCGTGTTTACTATTCCCCAGTAGATCGACAACAAAGCAATTTTTTCCTTTATCTGACATTCGTCCTATGTCATGATAAACCCTGAGAGCAGCCGTACCCTGCTAGGTGGTCGTCCTCCACCTCTTGATGGTCGTCCTCTATCATGCTCACCCGATGGCCGTCCCCATCGTTGATATTTAGCAGCCGTCCCCTGCTAGGTGGTCGTCCTCCACCTCTTGATGATCGCCCTTCATCATTTTATCCAATGGCCGTCCCCATTGTTGATTTTGGTTATCTAACATTGGTCCTATGTCATGATAAACCTTGAGAGCAGCCGTTCCCTGCTAGGTGGTCGTCCTCCACCTCTTGATGGTCGTCCTCCATCATGCTCATCCGATGGCCGTCCCCATCGTTGACCTTTTATCCGGCATTCGTCCTATGTCGCGATACTTTTCGGCAACCGTACCCTGCCACGTGGTCATCCTCCACCTTAGATGACCGTTGTTGCTCCCGAAGATTTGCATCCCGGTACAAGCGCGAACGGTCGGTGAAAGGAACAATGAGAACACACAGCCGTGAACTCACTGGAAAAGAAAAGAGTCGCCAGCTAGGCATTTTTATCCCGGAGGAAAGGTAATGCTGCATAGACCTAGAAAAATATGGATAAGACGGTTGCGAACCAGAGAGACTGAGAAAGGGGGTTGGTTACAACCTGGGAAGGTATTAGCACCCAGATTGTCCGTCGTACTCGACGGGACCCACGCTTAAAAGATTTGTGTTTTAAAGGGGTAGTGTCAGTGCATTTTGTGTACCAAAGAGCTAGAAACAGATGTACAGGTGTCAGTGTAAAAGAAATGTGAAGTGTGAATATACAGTGTCAGTGTGAGAACAAGAATAAAATGCTCAAGATCATGAGGCTAAAAGAACAATTGCTGGAAGGAGGGGGGATATACAGAGACTTTTGTTCGATAACAGTTAAGTTATGCCTACGTATCCTCTCGTGCAATGAGGAAGTCAGAACACCGTAGTTCGACCCAAAGAGACTGAAAGATGAATTGACTTGTGAACTGCTTACTTGCCTATGCTCAAGTGTATGACCTGTCTGGCTCAGGTGCAAACTGTCTTGCATTAGACGGAAGAAGCGAGTTCTCGTTTGTGAGTGAATGAGATGAGAAAAGAATCCCGAAGGAGACGATCATTGTTTGTTTTTGTATTTTTAGTCTTTTATTGCTTTTTGAGGTTTGTCGTAAGTTAATGAGCTTAAGCCTTAACCAATGGGTTAGTAAACTCACCACATCTTCCCTCTGATTAGGGGTAATGAGAATACCTTAAGTGTGAAGTCAGATTCTCACACTTAATCACCTTTGATGCAGGATTAAGATCATTAACCTACTTGTGATTATTTAGATGTTTTTGTGTTTTTTTGTTTAGTGTTGAGTAATGAGATTAAGCCATAATCAGGGATTAAACAGGCTCATTACACCATCCTAATAGAAGGATAATAGATGAGAATGTTTAAGCTGAGGAAAGCTCCTCAACTTAATCCATGATTAGGGATTAAACTCATGACATAACAAGCCTTTGATTAAGTGGATTTTAATTAATGGTATGATGATGAAGTGGTTTTTAGGGTTTGTAAGACAACTTGAGGGGTACTTGTCCATTAACACTAGGGTTAGTCCTTCTTAACCAATTAAGGAAGAATTAGAACCCTAATGCAAGGCCCAAGTTACAAGTGTGATGTCTTGATGATTATTATGTGAATTGATTAAAGGAGTTAAACACATTAAGGGTTTAACACTTACGATTAAAGTTATACACTCCATCCTAATAGAAGGATGCAGGCATAAGCTTAATCACAAAGCCCTAAAACCTTTAGGGTTTAGTCCTTGATTATGGGATGAGAAGAGAAGACTCAATGAGACACAAAGGTAAAAATCTAAATGGGGGACTAATCAAAACCTTAATTATTGTCATGCTTGGTTGTTCCTAAGGTTTGTGAGGTTTACAGGAGAAGACTTCAAAGGAACCACCAGGAAGCAGATGAATGGAGCAAAGAGAAGCAAAGCAACTTGCTTCATTTAAGAAGACAAGTCACTTGAAGAAAGAAAGTAAGAAGCAAAAGAAAGAGCAAGCTCAATCTCATACACAAAGTAAAATGCAGCAATGATGCATAAGAGAGATGAAAATAAGTTGTGAGAAGTGAAGGCAAATTCACTTCTCAAAGTTGCTTACCACCTGAAAAGTTAGTGAAAGAAATGCAATGCAATGCAACATGAGATGAAATGGCATGATGTAAATCAAAACCAGAAGCACATACATGATGTTAATGATGCTATGGGATGATGCAAACATGAAACAAAGCATGGGGGTGATCATACAAACTTATGGATGCAAATGAAGCAAGTTAAGAACCATGATCATACATGAAAAGTTATGAAGTGCAAATGGCATACAACATGGCAAATACAAGATGAAATGATCAAGAATGCTTCTAATATGTCTTAAGATGTCACATGAATCAAATGGATGCACAAAATGCTATGGCAAGTCAAGGTATGAATGCAAATGCAAGATGGATGCAAAAGGAAGCCCAAATTAGGGTTTATGATCAATGCATCAAACAAAAACCAAAATCAGAAGCAAACATCAAGATAAAAAATTGGAAATGCATTCAAAAGAACCCTAAACCTATACTAACTCACTTCCCAAAGGAGAGGTTCCAACTCTTAACCTAATTAGGGTTATGAATTTCCTAAAATTTCTAGGGTTTTTGGGTACCTTAACAAGAAAAATGCCAAACAAATGAAAAATGAAAGATCAAATCATGGCCATTTAATCTCACAAACTACATGATATGCTAACACACAATGTAAAAAGAATCAAAATCCAACTCTTTAGGGTTAGGCAGAAATGATTTTTGGAAGTTTGGATCAAAATAATGCATCAAAATGATTTTAATTCCATGAAAAATTCTCAAAATGCATCAAGATCAAAAAAGAAATTTGGTTTGAGGGTTGGACAATGTTTCTAAATGTTTTTAAAGGTTCCATGAATTTTTTGGTGATTTTTAAATACCTAAAAGTATTTTTAATTAATTAATTCTCATTAATTAATTAAAAAGAAACTTTTAAATATTTAAAAATACTTTTTTAATGATAAAAATAAAAATAAAAATATTTTTGTGTTCTGAAATTAAATAATAACTTGCATAAAAAATTTCAGAATTTTTAAAGTATTTTTGCTATTTTTTATAAAATGAAGAAAACAATGTAATTAAATGGAAAATAAAAATGAATTAAAACTGAAAATAGAAAAGTATGCACATCCAATGATCCAGATTTAAACATACACGCGCGGGAAGAGACTTGGCGCCACATCCTACGGCTCAAATTCAAATTCCACTAATTAATGATTAAACCCTAATCCCAGCCCTAATGACTTTCAGATGACCGGAACAGTGGTTCCGGTCATCTTCTCCGGCGAGCCAAAATGCTAAATCACTCTACACGTAATGAAAATGAAAACTAACTATCCAGAAATCATCCCCAATCAAAAACGAATCAGACCCCTCTCTCAAACACCATTTATCATTCCTAAACTGGCTGAATCGAATCAAAATAGTTTCTAGGGCAAAAATTTCAGAACACGATTAAACTCTCATTTCTTCACCATTTTCAAAACCAAAGACATATTCATGATCAGGGAAGTATGTAGAAGCTATTAAGAACTTAAAAATCCGTTTCTGGAAAAAAAGTTCATGAAGCTACCTGAGTTTGAAGCTTTTCAATCTGCAACTTTCTGGCCTTTTCTCTTTGTGCAATCCACTCCTATGACTTCCCTTATGCTTCTGAAAGGCTTAGAACAAATTTATGTGGGCTGGTTTGAGAGTTCACAGAAGTTCTGTTCAAGCTCAGGTGAGAATCGTATTTCTGGTTCTTTGAGTTTCAGGCTGGTTTGAAGGGTGCTTTGTGCTCAGTGAAGCATGGTGAGAAGGTTTGTGAAGTTGGTTTATGAGTTTGTGGCCTGAGGAGAGTGTTTCGAATGCTTTTGCTCTATGGAGTGAAAATGAGAATGTGTTGCTATGGCTGTCTTCAGGCTTGTGTCTTGTGTGGTTTGGCTTGCATTTTCTTTGTATAAACAAATGCCATTGGTCAGATGAAGTGACATGTCCTTTATTGATAGGTGTATCTACTTTTGCCAATTTGTCAACTTTGTGTAAGAGAAGCATGGGTCATGTCTTGGCTAAGTACAAGGGGTGTGGGCTGCGCAGCATGGTGTGAGGGGAAGGCTAGGATAGTTCAGCAATGTAGCTAGCAAGTGGATGAAGTGTTATGATGGTTTTTGCAACTTGCTTGCCTTTGGTTCCCATGAAAAGATCTTGTTCCAAACACCATAAAACATGTGATCTCTTTGGTTCAATCTGAACTTTAAGACTTGTGTCATGTTTGTATAAGGATTAGGCATCAATTAGAAGTCACAAATGCCTTTGGTACAAGATTTTGCAAGTTTTCCATTTTGTGCATAACTTGAAATTTAGTGATTTTTGCCAACTTTGACACACCATAACTTTTGATCCAAAATGAATTAGGTCATGTTCTTGTACTTTTTGAAAAGGGAAAGATCTAATCTACAACTTTCATGACCAAAGTTTTTCCATTTGAAGCATTTTTGGATCAAAAAGTAAGGGTTGAAAAAGTTGCATAAAATGACATTTCATTAAAAGTCAACCTTGCCCAAAAAAGTCAACTTTGCAAAAACTTCAAATTCTTGAATTTTGTGAACTTCAAACTTCTTCCATGATCAAATAAAGATCATATACACTCAAAATGATGAAGATCACCCCTTGGTTGGGTCATTGGGGGCCTCAGATGCCCTGATTTTGCACTGACTTGTCCATAAAGTCAACTCTTGATCAGATGACTTCCCCATGGAATTTCTTCATGAAAATTGATATGCATACTCCCTATACCATATAGAGACCAATAGCAACAAGAATGACCAAAAAATTTGGAGTTATGGCCTCTGAAACCAAAACCCTAATTTTAGGTTAACTGTGCAGTCAAACCTGGCTCTGCTTCCATACCAAACCCAGTTCTTGTGATTCTTTAGCATTCTTGACTTTGAAGGGGATGTAATATGATATAAGAACACACATGGACCCTTTTGAAGTGATTGGTGGCCTTTGGAGTGGCTCAAGAAGCTCTTGGATTGCTCAGATCACAAACCCTAGATGCAGATGACTTTGAATCTGTGCAGTGAAACAAAAATGTGATATGAGATGGTATGATTGAGTTTATGCATATGAAATGATCACAAGCCATGGTGTGAATGGGTGAGGGCTAATTTGGGGTGTTTACAGCTGCCCCTATTCAAACATGACTTAGCTGTGCAGGATGTAAGCAACGGCTTAACAGTCAAACAAGATAACTTGTGGTTGAATATCAAAGACAGTCCAAAATTTGCACTCTCGGAATGAAGAAGAAAAGGGATATAGATTGTAAAGGAAAATAAAGTATATCATAAAGTGTGGGCGACGGAGGACGACCGTCGAGCAGAGGACGACTGCTGGGTAAAGAGCAATGACGGGGACGGCCGACATGCTGGAAAAGTGCGAGGAATAAAGCGATGACGGGGACGGCCGACATGCTGGGGAGAAAAATAATTATGACGGGGACGGCCATCAAGTAAAGCTGTAAGATTCTCTGGGGGTTAATGAAAGATGATGGGGACGGCCATCAAATTCGTAAAGCAAAGGTAACCGACGATGGGGACGGCCATCGGGCTAAAAGGAAAAGGGACCACGACGGGGACGGCCATCGGGTTAAAGAATAAATGAAATAAACAGATGACGAGGTACGGTCATCAAAGGTGAAGGACGATCACCTAGCAGGGGACGGCTGCTTTGTTGGGTTAAGATGAGGGACGGTCATCTAAGGTGAAGGACGATCACCTGGCAGGGTACGGCTGCCGAAAATTATCGCGACATAGGACGAATGTCGGATAAAAGTCAACGATGGGGACGGCCATCAGACGAGCATGATGGAGGACGACCATCAAGAGGTGGAGGACGACCACCTAGCAGGGGACGACTGCTCTCAAAGTTTATCATGACGTAGGACGAACGTCAGATAACAAAAATCAACAATGGGGACGGCCATTGGATAAAATGATGAAGGACGATCATCAAGAGGTGGAGGACGACCACCTAGCAGGGGACGGCTGCTAAAATCAACAATGGGGACGGCCCTCGGATGAGCATGATGGAGGACGACCATCAAGAGGTGGAGGACGACCACCTAGCAGGGAACGGCTGCTCTCAAGGTTTATCATGACATAGGACGAATGTCAGATAAAGGAAAAAATTGCTTTGTTGTCTATCTACTGGGGAATAGTAAACACGGACGAGTGTTTATATCCAAGAAAACAAAAGGTATAAGTGTTTGGTATTGTGTATAGATTAAAGATGCGGACGAGCATCCTTAAGACTATGATACGGACGAGTATCAGGTAGAAACAAATACTGACACGTGTTCAGAGATGATGATACGGACGAGTATCAACGGGTTAACAACGAACACGGACGAGTGTTGAATCTGAAAGAATTCTTCTGGGGAATAGTAGACACAGACGAGTATCTATATCCAAGAAGACACAAGTGTTTGACGCAGTGTATGGATTAAAGATGCGGACGAGCATCCTTAAGATTATGATACGGACGAGTATCAAGTAGAAACAAACGTTTGACGCATGCTCTGAGATGATGATACGGACGAGTACCAACTGGTTAACAAAGAACACAGACTAGTGTCGAATCTGTGGGGATGTAAGTGGTGCATACAAGATACGGATGAGTATCTGTATAAGCAGAATGAGAGTGAAAAGTATGAGTGATATATAGATGAGTGTTCAATCTATTGGGGAGAGTGTGACACGGACGAGTGTCAAAAAGAGAAGAGTAATATAAACAAATGTCTGATATACAAAGTGTTTACATCACTGTGCTGGGAAAGTGACATGGACGGATGTCAAGGAAGTGTATATATATATAAGTATTTGCAAAGAGAATGTCTTTGGCTTTCTGCTGGGGATGTGACACGGACGGGCGTCAAAGGGAGTATATACTGGTGTTTGTGAATATGAGGCAACTGCTTTTGCTGGGGACTCTGGGGGAAAGTTTTCTGTATACTGATGGATTTTTATTATTCACGAGTGTTCATTCAAAACATGGCTTATGATTATGCACTATGTTTGATTTTTGCCGTAATGCTCCGTACTTGAGACGGAATGCTACGCTTTGTTTGGTGAATATGATGCGAATGCTATGATTATGCAAAGATACCGATCCGGGATTAGGATCCCGTTGTTGTGAAGATTCCTGGTTGATCTGGTTGGAGTGAACATCCCAGCTGGGGATGAGATCATCGGTAGATCTGGTGAGACGATTCTGCTTGGGGAAGTGGGTCAATGATAGTCCTATTCCTGTAAGGAGGGACCCAGCTGGGGTTTGTAGAAGCTTTCTTCACTCTATTGTGACCCCTTCATGCGTTGCTCTTCTGGATATAGGCTGGAACTCTGTGGGGAGATGATTCCCTGGATTTTGTACTTGATTGGGGAAGAATGATTGGCAACTCGGCTGGGAGAAGCAACAAGTGGCAACTCAGCTGGGGAGAAATTACTTTGAGTGTTAAGACTGTTGATTTGCCAGTTTGCTAGGATGAAGCTTTCATGCCTTATGTTGCGCTTTTGAATACCTGCAATCCTGCAAAGACAGAGAAACGCACAAGTAATCCCGAGGCATCCCTTACTGGATTCCGTCGTAGGAGTGAGACACTCTCGAGAGTACGTATATTTCCCGCAAGCACGTATTTTTTTTGACAAGCATCTGTACTTATGCAATCAGTTTTTTAGAGACATCAGACATTTTTTGCAAATAAAAATGTACAAGACGAAACATGACTGAAGAAAAATCTGATTTTATTAATTCAAATGCCCTGAATTGGCAAGATACAGTCAGAGAAACATATCTCCTAAAAATGAGGAGACTGTTACAAATTGAGAAACAAAGCTGGCAATGTTGACGACGCTTTGAAGGAGCTTCCTCCTGCTATGACTCGTATGACTATTGACGCTCTTCTCGTCTTGCTTTCTGAAGAGGGCTAGTTCTGACAGGAGCTTGATCCTTTCGAAGCTTACCAAGTTGTAAGTGATACAGACGAATTCAGCGTGCAGTTGTTCGCTTATTCCCTTATTTTGCATGGATCGCCCTTTCGGGTTTTCAATCCATCGGGATACCCATTTTTGCCTGAGCTGTCCAATGCGGCTTTTCAACTCAGCGGGTGTACATTTTTGTTTATTTCCCTTATTTTTGCCCGAGTATTTTTATTCTGTTTTTGACTCGCCGGGATGCCCTATTTTTGCCTGGACTTACATTCTGTTTTTGTGTCCAGCGGGTCATTTTTATGCGAAGTATCTTTTAACTGCATCTGAATTCACAGGGGACGGGAAGTCTTCACCATCCATGGTGCTGAGCATCAGTGCTCCACCAGAGAAAACTTTCTTTACCACGAATGGTCCTTCATAGTTTGGAGTCCATTTGCCCCTGTGGTCTGTATGAGGAGGAAGGATTCTCTTCAACACAAGATCCCCTATTTGGTACTCTCGGTGCCTGACTTTCTGATCGAAGGCTCTTTTCATTCTTTTCTGATACAACTGCCCATGACAGATTGCAGCCAATCTTTTCTCTTCAATCAGACTCAGTTGTTCGTATCGGGATCGGACTCACTCTGCTTCGTTCAGCTTAACATCCATCAATACCCGTAGGGAGGGTAGTTCAACTTCAACAGGTAGGACTACCTCCATACCATACACAAGCTGATACGGTGTTGCCCCAGTGGATGTTCTGATTGACGTGCGGTACCCATGCAAGGCAAATGGTAGCATTTCATGCCAATCTTTGTAGGTGACTACCATCTTCTGCACAATCTTCTTGATATTCTTATTAGTTGCCTCAACAGCGCCATTCATCTTTGGCCTGTAAGGAGAAGAATTGTGGTGTTGGATCTTGAAGTCCCGGCATAATTCAGCCATCATCTTGTTGTTTAGATTGGAACCATTATCAGTAATGATTCGTTCGGGAACTCCGTATCGACAGATGATATCTCTCTTCAGAAAACGGGCTACCACTTGCCTTGTAACATTTGCATACGAGGCTGCTTCAACCCACTTGGTGAAATAGTCAATGGCGACCAGGATGAATCTGTGGCCATTTGAAGCAGTCGGTTCAATCTTGCCAATCATGTCAATGCCCCACATAGCAAAGGGCCATGGTGAAGACATTATGTTCAAAGGATTGGGAGGCACATGCACCTTGTCTGCATAAATCTGGCATTTATGGCATTTTCTGGCATAGGCACAACAGTCTGCATCCATTGTGATCCAGTAATAGCCTGATCGTAGTAACTTCTTAGCCATGGCATGCCCTCCAGCATGGGTACCAAAGGATCCTTCGTGCACCTCGTGCATCAACAAGTCTGCTTCTGTTCTGTCAACGCATCTGAGGAGTACCATATCAAAGTTTCTTTTGTACAAGGAACCATCAGTGTTCAGAAAGAAACTACCAGCAAGCCTTCTCAAAGTTTTCTTATCATTGGAAGATTCCCCAGATGGGTATGTCTGGTCCTCCAAGAAGCACTTAATGTCATGGAACCAAGGCCTATCATCTTTGACAACATCTGCTGCGAACACATATGCTGGTCTGTCAAGTCTGGACACTGAGATCTGAGGCACAAAGTTGGCAGCTTGAACTTTGATCATAGACGAAATGGTGGCCAGAGCATCTGCAAACTGATTTTCATCTCGAGGGATATACTCAAGCTTGACCGTTGTAAAGAAAGTCAATAACCTCCTTGTATAATCCCTGTAAGGTATCAGATGATCCTGGTGGGTGTACCATTTGCCATTGGTTTGATTAAATACCAGAGCTGAATCTCCGAATACAGTCAATGTCTTGATCCTGAGGTCAATGGCTTCCTCAAGACCCATAATGCAAGCTTCGTACTTAGCTTCATTGTTAGTGCAGTTGAAAGTGAGTTTTGCCGAGAAAGGCATGTGAACTCCTTTGGGTGTAATAAGTACCGCACCAACACCACGACCGTTCATGTTAACAGCCCCATCAAACATCATAGTCCATTCTTCCTCCGGGTCAGGCCCTTCAGTGTGAACAGGCTCTTCGTGGTCTTTTGCTTTAATGAACATGATGTCTTCATCAGGGAAGTCAAATCTCATAGGTTGGTAGTCATCAATAGGCTGCTCAGCAAGATATTCAGACAATACACTGCCCTTGATGGCTTTCTGAGAGGTGTACTGGATGTCGTATTCTGTGAGAATCATTTGCCACCTTGCAACCCGTCCGGTAAGAGCTGGCTTCTCGAAAATGTACTTAACTGGGTCCATTTTTGAGATTAACAAGGTAGTGTGGGTCAACATATACTGTCTCAGTCGGCGAGCAGCCCACGCTAAAGCACAACAAGTTTTCTCGAGCAGTGAATAACGTTGTTCACAGTCGGTAAACTTTTTGCTCAGGTAGTAAATTGCATACTCTTTTCGACCAGACTCGTCATGCTGGCCCAACACACACCCCATCGACTCTTCTAATACTGTCAGGTACATTATCAGAGGTCTTCCTTCAATTGGAGGCATAAGGATTGGAGGCTCTTGCAGGTATTCTTTGATCTTGTCAAAAGCCTTCTGGCAGTCTTCATTCCACCTGACCGTCTGTTCCTTTCTTAACAGCTTGAACAAGGGTTCACAGGTTGCCGTGAGGTGAGATATGAACCGTGAAATGTAGTTCAATCTGCCTAGGAACCCTCGAACTTCTTTTTCTGTCTTCGGTGCAGGCATTTCTTGAATAGCTTTGACTTTATCAGGGTCAACTTCAATCCCTTTCTCGCTTACAATAAATCCCAGCAGCTTACCAGATCGCACCCCGAATGTGCACTTGTTGGGGTTCAGCTTCAGCTGGTACTTCCTCAGACGCTTGAATAGCTTCAGCAGATTTACTAGGTGGTCTTCCTCTGTAAGGGACTTGGAAATCATGTCATCCACATAACACTCGATTTCTTTATGGATCATATCGTGGAATAACGTTACCATAGCTCGTTGATATGTTGCACCAGCATTCTTCAGTCCGAATGGCATCACTTTGTAACAGAACGTGCCCCAGGGTGTGATGAAGGTTGTCTTCTCCATGTCTTCAGGTGACATCTTGATCTGATTATATCCTGAAAATCCGTCCATGAAGGAGAATACCGAGAACTGAGCCGTATTATCAACCAATACGTCAATGTGAGGTAATGGGAAATCATCTTTTGGACTGGCTCTGTTCAGATCCCGGTAGTCAACACACATCCTCACCTTGCCATCCTTCTTAGGCACAGGTACTATATTAGCAACCCATGGTGGATAGCTAGTTACAGCAAGGAACCCGACGTCCCACTACTTTTGCACCTCCTCTTTGATCTTCATTGCCATGTCTGGACGAGTACGACGCAGTTTCTGTTTGACCGGTGGGCATTCTTCTCTTAAAGGCAGCTTGTGCATGACGATATCGGTGTCCAACCCTGGCATATCCTGGTAAGACCAAGCAAACACATCCACATATTCCTGAAGCAGGTCAATCAGTTGTTTCTTCACTGAGTCTTGTAGGCCGGCCCCGATTTTAACTTCTTTCACATCTTCATCTGTACCGAGATTAATTGTTTCTACCTCCTCCTGATGAGGAGTGATAAACTTCTCCTCTTGTCTCAACAATCTGGCTAGCTCTTCAGGAAGCTCGTAATCTTCTTCAACCCCTTCATCAGCTTGATTGATCGGATTGTCAAAGTCATACGAAGTCATAGCCGTGCTGTTGTCGGTGCTGTCTGGAAGGCACTCTCTGCAAGGGTTCAGTTTGTTCATTTTAGTGATTGATTTTAATCTTGTTTTAGAAAAGTGAAATAAAGTTGTCATTTTGAAAACATCGCCATTTATTTTTTGTACAAAAAGAAAAATGGAAAAACAGTGAGCGGAAAAGAAAAAAAGACCCATTTGCAAAAGATGTCTGATATTTCATTGATTAATCTTGTTGCACAAAAAGTACAGATGGCCCGATTACAAAATGAGTCTTGTCATCTTGGGCAAGATGCAAGACTTTGATGCATGCTATAAAAATACAGGAAATAATAATTACTCTGCATGAGTAACTCTTATAATTTCCTGGGAAGACCAGTTTGAGATACTGCTCCCCGGGATCTTTGGACGAATCCAGCTTTCCAGGTTGCGTTCTTCTTCCAGCTCGTCTTCCAAGTTGTTGACAGCATCAGGGGTGAGCATCCCCCCACTAACAAAGTTGGGCTTCTTGGCAGCCTCTGTTTGATCTTCTTGAGTTGGTTTGTAACCCAACCCAAATCTATCTTCTTTCTTCTCCACAGGCAACAGTTTGCCCCAGCCTTGAGCGTTTCCTTCTTCCACCACCTTCCGGGCCTGTTGGTAGGACGTCATAGAGGTCCCAAGCACAGCAGAGGTTTCATTAACATTCAGGGCCTCAAACCCTTGACTCATCGTCTCGTGGATCTCCCAATCCATCTCAATATACTTATAAGTAGCCAGATGGCTAACAAATATATCCTCCTCTCCACAGATAGTAACGACTTGACCTTCCCACTCAAATTTTAACTTCTGGTGAAGGGTAGACGTTACTGCGCCAGCGGCATGAATCCATGGTCTACCCAACAAACAGCTGTAGGCAGGCTGAATGTCCATCACATAGAAGGTCGTTTTGAAAGTCTGTGGGCCAATCGTTACAGGCAACTCAATTTCTCCAAGAACCGATCTCTTAGAGCCGTCAAAGGCTCTCACTACCAAGTTACTGGGTCGTAATGCCAATCCTTCATATTCCAACTTCACAAGAGCCTTTTTGGGTAAGACGTTGAGGGATGACCCAGTGTCCACCAGCACATGGGAAAAGACTGCACCTTTACATTCCATGGTAATGTGCAAGGCTTTGTTATGATTGCGGCCTTCCGAAGTCAAATCAGTGTTGGTGAATCCTAGTCCATTACTAGCATTAACATTTCCAACTACAACTTCCAACTGATTGACCGTGATCTCTTCCGGCACATAAGCTGCGTGCAAGACTTTGAGTAGCGCATTCCGATGGGCCTCGGAGCACATAAGCAATGATAGAATAGAGATCTTGGAAGGCGTCTGGTGAAGCTGGTCCACTATTTTGTAATCACTTTTCTTGATGATTCTCATGAACTCATCAACTTCTTGATCAAAAGGTGTTTTTAAAGCTTCTCTAACAACCCGCTCTTCTTGCACCATGCTCTTCCCTTTTGCCTTGGCAGCAGCTTCTGCTTCGGCAGTGGGTCTTTGAATTTGCGGGGCAAAGAGACGTCCGCTTCGAGTGAAGCCTCCGCCTCCTCCCACATTGTCTATTTGTGGTGTAGAAGTTGATGATTCAAAAGTGATTTTCTGTCCTTCGCAGTATAAATCAGAGCCGTAATGCCAAGGGATGGCATTACTGCTTTCATAAGGTACTGGCCCAGGCACTGTGACAGTGACTGGACTGATGGCAGCTGCAGAAGGGACTGTGATAGTCTGTGGATCATAATATATTGTGACTGGTGCTCTGATAGGAGTAGCACTTTATGAGTTGTAGGCGGAATCATTGGCAGGATCATAATAAATCGTAACTGTCGAGACATCTTCATGGTTTGTTGCTGATGTTGTAGGAGACATTGTCGGAAGGATGGGTGTTGTTGTTGTAGGAGATTCAAAATGAAGTGGTGCGGAAGTTGTAGAAGAAATGTTCGTTGACATCTGGTCAGTTGAAATGACAGATGGAACATTTGTTGATGAAGCTGAAGAGTTATCTGGAACAATGGTTGTTGCAGTTGTAGGAGGTTCTGGAGCTGTTGTTAAGGAGATTGCTGGATTGGTAGGAATTGATGTTGTAATCTGAAGCAGGCCACTCTGAATGAGACCATCTATGCCATCCCTCAAGTTATCACAACCATTCACTGAAATGTTGCAGTAAGCACACCCTAGCTCACATCCTGGGAACATTTGACATTCGAGGAGTTGAGCTTTGATCTCTACCAACGGTGTCCGAATCTGACCCACACTGGTTATCAAGTGAGACGGCTTGTCTTCTTCAATAGCATTGATTCGGGGACCACCATGGTGTGGCATAGGGTTCTTGTTGACATTTGGTGGTGGTGCAAAGTTTAAAGCCTTGGAATCCACTAGATCCTGCACTTTCATGTGCAAAGCTCTGCACTTTTCCGTACTATGACCAGGTGCATTTGAGTGAAAGGCACATCTGGCGCTGGCGTCGTAATTTCTAGGAAGACTGTTAGGATCCGGAGGGGCCAATGTCCTTAGCTCAACTAGGTTGAGTTTCAAGAGTTGTGGCAGTAATGTGGCATAGGGCATAGGGATCGGATCGATCACCCTATTGGCCTGAGAGGGCCTCTGTTGGAACGGTCTCTGCTGATTATTGTTGTTGGTGTTGCTGTTGTTGTAATTTCTCGGAGGATACTGAGTTTGTTGCTGGTACTGAGGTTGTTGCTGATAATTGTGTTGCGGTGGTTGATAATCTGGTTGTGGATGAGCTGGAGCGGGAATGGTGACTGCTGCCACAGATCTATGAACATATTGGGGCCTGCCCCTGTTGGTATGGATAGCATTGGTTTCACCAGTTCTTCTTGGGCCTGCAAAAGGCTTTCTTGTGTTACTGGATGAGCTTGCACCGTTGTCTGAGATCTTACCCATCTTCAATAGGATTTCAATTCTCTCCCCGGCTATGACTACATCTGCAAAGCTGGTAGATGAGAAGGCAGCTAGCCTGTCAGTGTAAGTCCCCTGGAGGGTGTTCATGAACATATCAGCCATCTCCCTCTCTGACATGGGTGGTTGGACAGCAGCAGCAAGCTGTCTCCACCTTTGAGCGTATTCACGGAAGCTTTCCCTGGATGACTGAGACATCCCCATCAGGAGGGTCCTGTTGGGAGCCATATCCAGGTTGTATTGATACTGTCTGATAAAGGCCTCTGCCAGGTCCTTCCAGCATCTAATAGTTGCTCTCGTCAGATGGGAGTACCATTCCCTCGATGCTCCAGTTAAGTTATCCTCAAAATAAAACATCCATAGCTTTTCGTCCATGGTATAGGCCTTCAGCCTCCCCAGAAAAGATTGTAGATGGGTCCGGGGACAGGAAGTCCCGTTATACTTCTCAAAGCATGGTGGTTTAAATTTGTGGGGGATCCTGACCCCGTCTACCAAGCCCATATCCATAACATCAAAACCCAAAGAGTTTTGAGACTCCAAGGATCTTAACTTCTCAGCTATCTCCTCCAGCCTTCTGTCATAGGCTTCCTCCCCAGCTCCCATCACTGTGAACTGATCTTCCTGGGGGTCTTCTTGCAGTACTCTCCCTGCTGTGGCAGTCCCTTGCACATTGACAGGGATGTTGATCTCTGGGTGCTGGTGGGGTCCAAAGACTGGGGGATTGATATGAGGTTGGACTCTTTCATTTTTGCTCGTCCCAGCAGTCCCTGGCTGATGGTCTTCCTGGTTTCTCCCTTCCACCAGTGCTCTTAACCTCTCCTGGCTTTGAGCCATGTTGTTCATCACCTCCATAAACTGTGTCATTTGATTCCTCATTTCCAACCTCTCGTTGGTCATTTGATTCCTGACCTCTGTAAGGTCCTGCTGCATTTGATCCATCTGTATGCCCGGAAGATTGCTGCGGGTGGGGTATCTGTGTGGACGGTTGAGTGGAAACCCTCGACGTCGAGCAATAATTCCTGAAGTCATAACAGAGTTAGTAACAATAAAACAAAAACCTACAAAACCAAACAAAAGGGTTAGTATGCAATGCAGTGTGTCTATTTGTTTCCAAGGTATCCGGCTTGGTACTTGGCTTTGACCTTTCCAGACCTTTGAAGAAGATACTTGTGATGTTGCTTGAAGAATTCAGATGAAACAAACCAACACATATATTACAAAAAGGTAAATGGTACATAGTTTGTTTCTTTTACAATACAAGCCCTCTGAGGGGTCAAAAATACAACATAAAGAAAAATACATAAAATGAAAGCAACAACAAGCAAAAGGTCAAACACCAAGGCCAAATTCATCCTCCTGAACTTCCTTGAGAAGTGCTTCAGTCACAGGATCAGCTGGACGCTCTGTAAGATTCCTGATAAGGAGATTCCTTGTGGCAATAGCTGCAGTTAGCTTTTTGTGCTGACTCTGGTCCTTTGACCTCTTCGCTCCAGCTCTAATCTTCAACTCTGAGGCCTCCCTCTGGGCTGCTGCCAGGGCTTCCTGTTGCTCTTTTGCACTAGCTTCCAGTTGCTCAATCCTATCCTGAGTCCTTTTGTCCTCCTGAGTGCGAGCTTCGGTGATCCTAACCCACCTATCCTGACTCTCCTTTAGATACAAATCAGTCCTGGCTTTCTGGAGCTGAGCTTCCTTGCAGGCATTCTTCAAGATCTGTTCTCCAGCCCTAGACTTCTTAATGTAATCCTCAGACTTCTCAATTTTAGCCAAATGCTCCACTTTCAGCTTTTCTAGCCTCTCAATATCCAACCTACCATCACTCCTCTCCCAGAGGGTCTTCTGTAGAGCTTGAGTCAGCTTCTCATTTCTCTCCTTCAATTTCTCAAACTCCTCTAAGCTGACAGTTGCCGGAGGTGGTGCTGTGGAAGGTCCAGGCATATCTTCAATAGTGAAGGGCATTCCAGTGATTTGAGCCCTGGCATGAGACCACTCATAGTACTGGGCTGAGGCTACATTATTGCATCTTCCAAGAATGGTTACTCCTTTAGTCTGCACATTGTCCCAGGCCCAGGATGCCTGCCTGACAATAGCCAGATTAGGCTTGATTTCAACATAAAGGGTCTCAGTCAGATCCTGTGTCCTAGGGGGATGGACCAATGCATAGCCCAGTTGTCTTTTGAATAGCAGAGGGATGTAATTGATGCAACCCTTCACTCCAATTAGAGGCACATTGGGAAATTGCCCACAACTTGTAATGATGTCTCTGCCCTTAGTACTCTGAGTACACCATCTGATGTCATCTGAGGTTAGAGCAACAAGCCTCCTAGCCCAGTTCTTCTGCTGGTGAGGGTTTAAGAATGCATCAGTTTTTGGCAAATGCTTGAGCAACCAAGTATGGAACAAAGGTGCACAGCATCTCACTAATCTCCCCCTTTGCTTTTCATTCCTTTGATGAACTGAGTAGTAAAGATCTCCCAGTAAGGTGGGCACTGGGTTTCTCAGGATGAAAAGATGGACTGCATTCTTGCTGACAAATCTAGGCTCATCTGCAAAACGTATGACCCCATATATGCTAAGGGCCAACAGAGCACAGACTGCCTTCCACTCCCCTAGGGAGGCCTTCAGACTAGCCTGAGAAGTCAAGAAATCCAGATGAAAACCAGAGATTCCAGCTTTAGATGTCAAATTCTGCCCAATCAGAACTGGTTCCAGATGTAATGCTTTGGCTATCTCCTCATTACTTGGGAAAGCCATCTCAGGGTTGAAAGGGATTCCACCCCTGATGGGTACACCAACCAATGATGAATACTCCTCCAGCAAAGGTCCCAACTGGAAATTCTGAAAGGTGAAGCACCTCAGAGGGGGATCATAGAACTGCAGGCAAGTATGTATCAAGCTCCTCTATGAAGGGTCCAAATCCAATACCACATCAAGGATTCCTCCATAATGTTCTCTGAAATATGGTATATGGTCTGGAGTAATCAGGGTCTGAATCCTCCTGATGCTAGATAGCTCAGGCTCAAAGAAGTGGTAGGAGATGTTACTTTTCTTAGGTGCCATGTTGCTGAAGAATGGGTGCTGATGATGATGACTGAGGACAACACTGAAGATGGGCCACTGATAGGCTGAGACTGAGGATGCAAGTGACTGAAGCAAGTGGCTGATTGCTGAAGCAAGTGCTGATGAAGATAGGTCTAAGCTGAAGAAGGGGTCAAAACCAAGCCAAAATGATAGGATGGATACCCTGAAAAACAAATAAACACATATTAAAAATGATGCAATGAGGATGTATGCAAATGATATGCAAGGGTTTGTGACTGAGCTGGATCTGATCAAGTGCTCTGATATAGGTCCAAGTATGTTCAAGAAATCCAGATGGAGGTTCATAAGTCCAGTAACCAAGGTGGGGGACTCAAATAAAGAGTCACATGTCCAAGGTTAAAAATCACAAGAACTGTTCCAACATGGAGTACTCTTAATCAAATCAAAGTAACAGGGTATGTTGAGGTCAAGGGTACCTGCAAGCCTGTAAACAGCCCAACCCCCCTCACAGGTGATGCTCTAAAACAAGGATCCTCAGACTTGGATCAGTTATGAGAAGTGTAGACACTTCCAACCCGGAGGTACAGTGTTTACAATAACCATAAAAGTTCCTCCTCTAATTCACCTCAGTTTCTGAAGGTCAATACTAAAAGGTCATCCAGACTTAGCAGGCTTCCCAGATAGCCCTAGTATTGCAGGAAATCTGCAACACAGAGTTCTCAAGAAGAAACCCATATCTGAACCGTGTTTCATATTCCCGCACCAGACCGAAATGGAATGGGAAAGAATATGAACCACTCTAGCCTAGGTGTCACTCAGGTCCCAGGTATAGGACCTTATCTCTCAATAGAACCCCCACCCACCAAAGCAAAACCAGATCCAGCCAGACAGCATGACAGTATGATATATGTAAAGCTGTAAAGAAAGCAATAAACAAAACTGTACATAAAGCAAAAATAAAAACAAATACAAGCACAGGTATCACATAACACCCCAGTAAACACAAATCAAACAAACGCTAGGAGGAACCCACAAAAAGAACCAGAAGCCCTGGTTACAGTATAAGTATCCCCAGCAGAGTCGCCAAGCTGTCGCTCCCGAAGATTTGCATCCCGATACAAGCGCGAACGGTCGGCGAAAGGAACAATGAGAACACACAGCCGTGAACTCACTGGAAAAGAAAAGAGTCGCCAGCTAGGCATTTTTATCCCGGAGGAAAGGTAATGCTGCATAGACCTAGAAAAATATGGATAAGACGGTTGCGAACCAGAGAGACTGAGAAAGGGGGTTGGTTACAACCTGGGAAGGTATTAGCACCCAGATTGTCCGTCGTACTCGACGGGATCCACACTTAAAAGATTTGTGTTTTAAAGGGGTAGTGTCAGTGCATTTTGTGTACCAAAGAGCTAGAAACAGATGTACAGGTGTCAGTGTAAAAGAAATGTGAAGTGTGAATATACAGTGTCAGTGTGAGAACAAGAATAAAATGCTCAAGATCATGAGGCTAAAAGAACAATTGCTGGAAGGAGGGGGGATATACAGAGACTTTTGTTCGATAACAGTTAAGTTATGCCTACGTATCCTCTCGTGCAATGAGGAAGTCAGAACACCGTAGTTCGACCCAAAGAGACTGAAAGATGAATTGACTTGTGAACTGCTTACTTGCCTATGCTCAAGTGTATGACCTGTCTGGCTCAGGTGCAAACTGTCTTGCATTAGACGGAAGAAGCGAGTTCTCGTTTGTGAGTGAATGAGATGAGAAAAGAATCCCGAAGGAGACGATCATTGTTTGTTTTTGTATTTTTAGTCTTTTATTGCTTTTTGAGGTTTGTCGTAAGTTAATGAGCTTAAGCCTTAACCAATGGGTTAGTAAACTCACCACATCTTCCCTCTGATTAGGGGTAATGAGAATACCTTAAGTGTGAAGTCAGATTCTCACACTTAATCACCTTTGATGCAGGATTAAGATCATTAACCTACTTGTGATTATTTAGATGTTTTTGTATTTTTTTGTTTAGTGTTGAGTAATGAGATTAAGCCATAATCAGGGATTAAACAGGCTCATTACACCATCCTAATAGAAGGATAATAGATGAGAATGTTTAAGCTGGGGAAAGCTCCTCAACTTAATCCATGATTAGGGATTAAACTCATGACATAACAAGCCTTTGATTAAGTGGATTTTAATTAATGGTATGATGATGAAGTGGTTTTTAGGGTTTGTAAGACAACTTGAGGGGGACTTGTCCATTAACACTAGGGTTAGTCCTTCTTAACCAATTAAGGAAGAATTTGAACCCTAATGCAAGGCCCAAGTTACAAGTGTGATGTCTTGATGATTATTATGTGAATTGATTAAAGGAGTTAAACACATTAAGGGTTTAACACTTAGGATTAAAGTTATACACTCCATCCTAATAGAAGGATGCAGGCATAAGCTTAATCACAAAGCCCTAAAACCTTTAGGGTTTAGTCCTTGATTATGGGATGAGAAGAGAAGACTCAATGAGACACAAAGGTAAAAATCTAAATGGGGGACTAATCAAAACCTTAATTATTGTCATGCTTGGTTGTTCCTAAGGTTTGTGAGGTTTACAGGAGAAGACTTCAAAGGAACCACCAGGAAGCAGATGAATGGAGCAAAGAGAAGCAAAGCAACTTGCTTCATTTAAGAAGACAAGTCACTTGAAGAAAGAAAGTAAGAAGCAAAAGAAAGAGCAAGCTCAATCTCATACACAAAGTAAAATGCAGCAATGATGCATAAGAGAGATGAAAAGAAGTTGTGAGAAGTGAAGGCAAATTCACTTCTCAAAGTTGCTTACCACCTGAAAAGTTAGTGAAAGAAATGCAATGCAATGCAACATGAGATGAAATGGCATGATGTAAATCAAAACCAGAAGCACATACATGATGTTAATGATGCTATGGGATGATGCAAACATGAAACAAAGCATGGGGGTGATCATACAAACTTATGGATGCAAATGAAGCAAGTTAAGAACCATGATCATACATGAAAAGTTATGAAGTGCAAATGGCATACAACATGGCAAATACAAGATGCAATGATCAAGCATGCTTCTAATATGTCTTAAGATGTCACATGAATCAAATGGATGCACAAAATGCTATGGCAAGTCAAGGTATGAATGCAAATGCAAGATGGATGCAAAAGGAAGCCCAAATTAGGGTTTATGATCAATGCATCAAACAAAAACCAAAACCAGAAGCAAACATCAAGATAAAAAATTGGAAATGCATTCAAAAGAACCCTAAACCTATACTAACTCACTGCCCAAAGGAGAGGTTCCAACTCTTAACCTAATTAGGGTTATGAATTTCCTAAAATTTCTATGGTTTTTGGGTACCTTAATAAGAAAAATGCCAAACAAATGAAAAATGAAAGATCAAATCATGGCCATTAAATCTCACAAACTACATGATATGCTAAACACAATGTAAAAAGAATCAAAGTCCAACTCTTTAGGGTTAGGCAGAAATGATTTTTGGAAGTTTGGATCAAAATAATGCATCAAAATGATTTTAATTCCATGAAAAATTCTCAAAATGCATCAAGATCAAAAAAGAAATTTGGTTTGAGGGTTGGACAATGTTTCTAAATGTTTTTAAAGGTTCCATGAATTTTTTGGTGATTTTTAAATACCTAAAAGTATTTTTAATTAATTAATTCTCATTAATTAATTAAAAAGAAACTTTTAAATATTTAAAAATACTTTTTTAATGATAAAAATAAAAATAAAAATATTTTTGTGTTCTGAAATTAAATAATAACTTGCATAAAAAATTTCAGAATTTTTAAAGTATTTTTGCTATTTTTTATAAAATGAAGAAAACAATGTAATTAAATGGAAAATAAAAATGAATTAAAACTGAAAATAGAAAAGTATGCACATCCAATGATCCAGATTTAAACATACACGCGCGGGAAGAGACTTGGCGCCACATCCTACGGCTCAAATTCAAATTCCACTAATTAATGATTAAACCCTAATCCCAGCCCTAATGACTTTCAGATGACCGGAACAGTGGTTCCGGTCATCTTCTCCGGCGAGCCAAAATGCTAAATCACTCTACACGTAATGAAAATGAAAACTAACTATCCAGAAATCATCCCCAATCAAAAACGAATCAGACCCCTCTCTCAAACACCATTTATCATTCCTAAACTGGCTGAATCGAATCAAAATAGTTTCTAGGGCAAAAATTTCAGAACACGATTAAACTCTCATTTCTTCACCATTTTCAAAACCAAAGACATATTCATGATCAGGGAAGTATGTAGAAGCTATTAAGAACTTAAAAATCCGTTTCTGGAAAAAAAGTTCATGAAGCTACCTGAGTTTGAAGCTTTTCAATCTGCAACTTTCTGGCCCTTTCTCTTTGTGCAATCCACTCCTATGACTTCCCTTATGCTTCTGAAAGGCTTAGAACAAATTTATGTGGGCTGGTTTGAGAGTTCACAGAAGTTCTGTTCAAGCTCAGGTGAGAATCGTATTTCTGGTTCTTTGAGTTTCAGGCTGGTTTGAAGGGTGCTTTGTGCTCAGTGAAGCATGGTGAGAAGGTTTGTGAAGTTGGTTTATGAGTTTGTGGCCTGAGGAGAGTGTTTCGAATGCTTTTGCTCTATGGAGTGAAAATGAGAATGTGTTGCTATGGCTGTCTTCAGGCTTGTGTCTTGTGTGGTTTGGCTTGCATTTTCTTTGTATAAACAAATGCCATTGGTCAGATGAAGTGACATGTCCTTTATTGATAGGTGTATCTACTTTTGCCAATTTGTCAACTTTGTGTAAGAGAAGCATGGGTCATGTCTTGGCTAAGTACAAGGGGTGTGGGCTGCGCAGCATGGTGTGAGGGGAAGGCTAGGATAGTTCAGCAATGTAGCTAGCAAGTGGATGAAGTGTTATGATGGTTTTTGCAACTTGCTTGCCTTTGGTTCCCATGAAAAGATCTTGTTCCAAACACCATAAAACATGTGATCTCTTTGGTTCAATCTGAACTTTAAGACTTGTGTCATGTTTGTATAAGGATTAGGCATCAATTAGAAGTCACAAATGCCTTTGGTACAAGATTTTGCAAGTTTTCCATTTTGTGCATAACTTGAAATTTAGTGATTTTTGCCAACTTTGACACACCATAACTTTTGATCCAAAATGAATTAGGTCATGTTCTTGTACTTTTTGAAAAGGGAAAGATCTAATCTACAACTTTCATGACCAAAGTTTTTCCATTTGAAGCATTTTTGGATCAAAAAGTAAGGGTTGAAAAAGTTGCATAAAATGACATTTCATTAAACGTCAACCTTGCCCAAAAAAGTCAACTTTGCAAAAACTTCAAATTCTTAAATTTTGTGAACTTCAAACTTCTTCCATGATCAAATAAAGATCATATACACTCAAAATGATGAAGATCACCCCTTGGTTGGGTCATTGGGGGCCTCAGATGCCCTGATTTTGCACTGACTTGTCCATAAAGTCAACTCTTGATCAGATGACTTCCCCATGGAATTTCTTCATGAAAATTGATATGCATACTCCCTATACCATATAGAGACCAATAGCAACAAGAATGACCAAAAAATTTGGAGTTATGGCCTCTGAAACCAAAACCCTAATTTTAGGTTAACTGTGCAGTCAAACCTGGCTCTGCTTCCATACCAAACCCAGTTCTTGTGATTCTTTGGCATTATTGACTTTGAAGGGGATGTAATATGATATAAGAACACACATGGACCCTTTTGAAGTGATTGGTGGCCTTTGGAGTGGCTCAAGAAGCTCTTGGATTGCTCAGATCACAAACCCTAGATGCAGATGACTTTGAATCTGTGCAGTGAAACAAAAATGTGATATGAGATGGTATGATTGAGTTTATGCATATGAAATGATCACAAGCTATGGTGTGAATGGGTGAGGGCAAATTTGGGGTGTTTACAACCGTCCCTCATCTTAACCCAACAGACCAGCCGTCCCCTGCTAGGTGATCGTCCTTCACTTTTGATGACCGTACCTCATCATCTGTTTATTTCATTTATTCTTTAACCCGATGGCCGTCCCCGTCGTGGTCCCTTTTCTTTTTAGCCGATGGCCGTCCCCATCGTTGGTTACTTTGCTTTATGAACTTGATGGCCGTCCCCGTCATGTTTCATCAATCCCCAGAGAATCCTACAGCTTTACTTGATGGCCACCTCCATCATAATATTTTTTTATCCCCAGCATGTCGGCCGTCCCCGTCATTGCTTTACTGTCCGCACTTTTCCCAGCATGTCGGCCGTCCCCGTCATTGCTCTTTACCCAGCAGTCGTCCTCTGCTCGACGGTCGTCCTCCGTCGCCTACACTTTACAATATACTTTATTTTCCTTTACAATCTATATCCCTTTTCTTCTTCATTCTGCGAGTGCAAATTTTGGACTGTCTTTGATATTCAACCACAAGTTATCTTATTGGCCTGTTAAGCCGTTGCTTACATCCTGCACAGCTAACTCATGTTTGAATAGGGGCAGCTGTAAACACCCCAAATTTTCCCTCACCCATTCACACCATGGCTTGTGATCATTTCATATGCATAAACTCAATCATACCATCTCATATCACATTTTTGTTTCACTACATAGATTCAAAGTCATCTGCACCTAGGGTTTGTGATCTGAGCAATCCAAGAGCTTCTTGAGCCACTCCAAAGGCCACCAATCACTTCAAAGGGGTCCATGTGTGTTCTTATATCATATTACATCCTCTCAAAATCAAAAATGCCAAAGAATCACAAGAACTGGGATTGGTATGGAAGCAGAGCCAGGCTTGGCTGCACAGATGACCTGAAATTAGGGTTTTGGTTTCAGAGGCCATAACCTCAAATTTTTTTGGTCATTCTTGTTTCTATTGGTCTCTATATGGTATAGGGAGTATGCATATCAATTTTCATGAAGAAATTCCATGGGGAAGTCATCTGATCAAGGGTTGACTTTTCAGACAAGTCAGTGCAAAATTAGGGCATCTGAGGCCCCCAATGACCCAACCAAGGGGTAATCTTCATCATTTTGAGTGTATATGATCTTTATTTGATCATAGAAGAAGTTTGAAGTTCACAAAATTCAAGAATTTGAAGTTTTTGCAAAGTTGACTTTTTTGGGCAAGGTTGACTTTTAATGAAATGTCATTTTATGCAACTTTTTCAACCCTTACTTTTTGATCCAAAAATGCTTCAAATGAAAAAACTTTGGTCATGAAAGTTGTAGATTAGATCTTTCCCTTTTCAAAAAGTACAAGAACATGACCTAATTCATTTTGGATCAAAAGTTATGGTTTGTCAAAGTTGGCAAAAATCACTAAATTTCAAGTTATGCACCAAATGAGAAATTTGCAAAATCTTGTACCAAGGCAATTTGTGACTTCTAATTGATGTCAAACCATCACACAAGCATCACACAAGTCTTAAAGTTCAGATTGAACCAAAGGGATCACATGTTTCATGGTTTGTGAGGCAAGATTTTTACATGAGAACTAAAGGCAAGCAAGTTGCAAAACCAATGATAACACCTCACCCACTTGCTGCCTTGGATGCTGAACCACCCTAGCCCTTTCCCCTCACCATGCTGCGCAAGACAAGCCCTTGTACCAAGCTAGCAAAGTAGCCCATGCCCTTCTTACACAAAGTTGACATTTTGGCAAAAGCAACCATACCTATCACAAAAGGACATGTCATGTCATCTGACCAATAGGATTAGTTTATACAAACCAAATGCAAGCTGAAAAACACAACAAGCAAGCCTGAAACCAGCAAGAACACAACTTTCTCATTTTTCATCCTTAGAGCAAAAGCATTCGAAACTCTTCATACAAGCCACAAACACCAAAACAAACTTCACAGACCTTCTCAACTCATCATCCTGATCACAAAGCACCCCTCACCCTTGCTTTAAACTGCCTGAATCCAAAACACGATTCTCACCTGAGCTTGAGCAGAACCTGTTCAAACTCTCAAACCAGCCAACATAAACTCTTTCTAAGCATCCAGACATCATCAAGGGACCAAGAGGAGTGGATTGCATCAAGAGGAGAGGTCAGAAAGTTGCAAAGTTGAAAGCTTCAAAACTCAGGTAGCTCAAGAACTTTTTTTCCAGAAATGATTTTTAAAGTTCCTAAGTTGTTCTTTGTAGTTCACTGATCACTCTGATGCCTTTGGTTTTGAAAATGGTGGAGAGATGAGAGTTTAATCTGTTTCTGAAACTTTTTGCCCTAGGTTTTGTTTGATTCGATTCAGCCAGTTTAGGAATGATAAATGTTGTTTGAGTGGGGGTTTTAATTCGGTTTTGGATGGGGATCATTTCTGTTTAATTAGAATTCGTTTTAGATGCGTGTAGAAGGAGTTTGTGATTTTGAGTGATCGGAGAAGATGACCGGAACACTGTTCCGGTCACCTGAGAGTCATTAAAGGCTGATTAGGGCTAATTAATTAGGGTTAGTGAGTTTGAATTCCAGCCGTGGGATCTGGCGCCAAGTCAAACGCGCACGCATCAGGTTTAAATGAGGGCCCTTGGATCTGATTACTTTTCCTTTTTCAGTTTAAAATTCATTTTATTTTCATATTAATTCACTTGTTTTCCATATTTTATTAAAAATAGCAAAACTTATTCAAAAATTCTGAAATTTTTTATACAAGTTATTATTTAATTTCAGAACACAAAAATATTTTTATTTTTATTTTTTGCATTAAAAAAGTATTTTTAAATATTTAAAAGTTTCTTTTTAATTAATTAATGAGAATTAATTAATTAAAAATACTTTTAGGTATTTAAAAATCACCAAAAAATTCATGAAACATTTAAAAACATTTAGAAACATTGTCCAACCTTCAAACCAAATTTCTTTTTTGATCTTGATGCATTTTGAGAATTTTTCATGGAATTAAAATCATTTTAATGCATTATTTTGATCCAAACTTCCAAAAATCACTTCTGCCTAACCATAAAGAGTTGGACTTTGATTCTTTTTGCATTGTGTTTAGCATATCATGTAGTTTGTAAGATTAAATGGGCATGGTTTGATCTTTCATTTTCCATTTGTTTGGAATTTTTCTTGTTAAGGAACCCTAAAACCCTAGAAAACTTAGGAAAATCATAAATTGAATTAGGTTAAAAGTTGGAACCTCTCCTTTGGGCAGTGAGTTAGTATAGGATTAGGGGTCCTTTGAGTGCATTTTCAATTTTTTATATTGATGTTTGCTTCTGATTTTGGTTTATGTTTGATGCTTTGATCATAAACCCTAATTTGGGCTTCCATATGCACTCATCTTGCATTTGCATTCATACCTTGACTTGCCATAGCATTTTGTGCATCCATTTGATTCATATGACATCTTAAGACATATTGAAAGCATGTTTGATCATTGCATATTGCATTTGCCATGTTGTATGCCATTTGCATGTCATAACTTTTCATGTATGTTCATGTGTCTTAACCTGCTTCATTTGCATCCATGAGCTTGTATGATCATCACCATGCCTTGTTTCATGTTTGCATCATCTCATAGCATCATTATCATCATGTATGTGTGTAAACACCCCAAATTTGCCCTCACCCATTCACACCATGGCTTGTGATCATTTCATATGCATAAACACAATCATGACATCTCATACCACAATTTTGATTCACTGCATAGATTCTAAGTCATCTGCACCTAGGGTTTGTGATCTGAGCAACCCAAGAGCTTCTTGAGCCACTCCAAAGGCCACCAATCACTTCAAAGGGGTCCATGTATGTTCAAGCATCATATTATATCCTCTCAAAGCCAAGAATGCCAAAGAATCACAAGAACTAGGATTGGTATGGAAGCAGAGCCAGGCTTGACTGCACAGATGACCTGAAATTAGGGTTTTGGTTTCAGAGGCCATAACTCCATTTTTTTGGTCATTCTTGTTTCTATTGGTCTCTATATGGTATAGGGAGTATGCATATCAATTTTCATGAAGAAATTCCATTGGGAAGTCATCTGATCAAGAATTGACTTTCTGGACAAGTCAGTGCAAAATCAGGGCATTTGAGGCCCCCAGTGACCCAACCAAGGGGTGATCTTCATCATTTTGAGTGTATATGATCTTTATTTGATCATGGAAGAGGTTGGAAGTTCACAAAATTGAAGAATTTGAAGTTTTTGCAAAGTTGACCTTTTAAGGCAAGTTTGACTTTTAAGGAATTTGTCATTTTAGGCTACTTTTCAACCCTTACTTTTTGATCCAAAAATGTTTCAAATGGAAAAACTTTGGTCATGAAAGTTGTAGATTAGATCTTTCCCTTTTCAAAAAGTACAAGAACATGACCTAATTCATCTTGGATCAAAAGTTATGGTTTGTCAAAGTTGGCAAAAATCACTAAAATTCAAGTTAGGCGCAAAATGGGAAACTTGCAAAAACTTGTACCAAAGCAATTTGTGACTTCTAATTGATTTCTAATCCTTATACAAACATCACACAAGTCTTAAAGTTCAGATTGAACCAAAGAGATCACATGTTTTATGGCTTGTGAGGCAAGATATTTTCATGAGAACCAAAGGGAACCAACTTGCAAAAACCATCATAACATCTCATCCACTTGCTGCCTTGGATGCTGAACCACCCTAGCCCTCTCCCCTCACCATGCTGCGCAAGACAAGCCCTTGTACCAAGTTAGCAAAGTAGCCCATGCCCTTCTTACACAAAGTTGACATTTTGGCAAAAGCAACCATACCTATCACAAAAGGACATGTCACATCTTCTGACCAATCAGCATTGTTTATACAAACTAATTGCAAGCCAAAAAACATAACAAGCAAGCCTGAAACCAGCAAGAACAACACATTCTCATTTTCCACCCTTAAAGCAAAAGCCTTCAAAACTCTTCATACAAGCCACAAACACTTAAACAAACTCCACAGACCTTCTCAACTCATCATTTTGATCACAAAGCACCCCTCACCCTTGCCTTAAACTGCCTGAATCCAAAACACGATTCTCACTTGAGCTTGAGCAGAACCTGTTCAAACTCTCAAACCAGCCAACATAAACTCTTTCTAAGCATCCAGACATCATCAAGGGACCAAGAGGAGTGGATTGCATCAAGGGAAGAGGTCAGAAAGTTGCAAAACTGAAAGCTTCAAAACTCAGGTAGCTCAAGAACTTTTTTTCCAGAAATGATTTTTAAGGTTCCTAAGTTGTTCTTTGTAGTTCACTGATCACTTTGATGCCTTTGGTTTTGAAAATGGTGAGGATATGAGGGTTTAATCGTGTTCTGAAAGTTTTGCCCTAAAATTTCTTTTGTTTCGATTTATGTGATTGATGCAATATAAATGATGTTTATGTTAGGGTTTTGATTCAGTAGAGTTTGGGAAGGATTTCTGTTTGTTTAGATTTCATTTTAGTTGCGTTTTGAAGATTCTAGAAATTTTCAGGTGGGGTTCCCACTGGAGAAGACGACCGGAGGTCTTCTCCGGCCACCTGAAAAAGATTAGGGTTAACCAGCGTAATTAATGCAAGTTTGAATTTGGACCCTTGATCTGGATGACTTTAGTTGATTCCCGCGCGAACCAATGGCCCAGATCTCTCATTAAACCCTAATCCTGATTATTTGAATTAATTAATTGGGATTAATTTTGAATTCCCCAGATTGAATCCTGGCCTTCCAATCTCGCGCGCGTCAATTCCCTCTCTTTTTATTCAAATACAGGCCATTGGATGCGTTGACTTCTCCATAAATCCATTTTATTTTGCATTTTATTCCATTTAATTTGTCTATTTATTTAAAAATAGTATAACTTATTCAAAAATTCTGAAATTTTTATACTAGTTATTATTTAATTTCAGAAAACAAAAATATTTTTATTTTTATTTTTAGCATTAAAAAGTATTTTTAAATATTTAAAAGTTTCTTTTTAATTAATTAATGAGAATTAATTAATAAAAAATACTTTTAGGTATTTAAGAATCACCAAAAAATTCATGAAACCTTTAAAAACATTTAGAAACATTGTCCAACTCTCAAACCAAATTTCTTTTTTGATCTTGATGCATTTTGAGAATTTTTCATGGAATTAAAATCATTTTGATGCATTATTTTGATCCTAACTTCCAAAAATCATTTCTGCCTAACCCTAAAGAGTTGGACCTTGATTCTTTTTGCATTGCATTGTGTTTAGCATGAAGTTTGTGAGATTAAATGGCCATGATTTGATCTTTCATTTTCCATTTGTTTGGTAATTTTCTTGTTTAGGAACCCTAAAACCCTAGAAAACTTAGGAAAATCATAACTTGAATTAGGTTAAGAGTTGGAACTTCTCCTTTGGGTAGTGAGTTAGTATAGGATTAGGGATCCTTTGAGTGCATTTTCAATTTTTATTCTCATTGTTTGCTTCTGATTTTGGTTTGTGTTTGATGCTTTGATCATAAACCCTAATTTGGGCTTCCATATGCATACATCTTGCATTTGCTTGCACAACATGATTTGCCATGACATTTTATGCCTCCATGAGATTCATTTAACATCATAAGACATATTGAAAGCATGATTGATCATTGCATCTTGCATTTTCCATGTTGTATGCCATTTGCATGTCATGACTTTTCATGTATGTTCATGTGTCTTAACTTGCTTCATTTGCATCCATAAGTTTGTATGACCATCCCCATGTGTTGTCTCATGTTTGCATCATCTCATAGCATCTTTATCATCCCATATATGCTTCTGGTTTTGTTTCTCATCATGCCATTTCATCTCATCTTGCATTGCATTGCATTTCTTTCACTAACCTTTCAGGTGGTAAGCAACTTTGAGAAGTGGATTTTCCTTCACTTCTCACATTTTCTTTTCATCTCTCTTTTTCATCCATGTTGCATTTTGTTATGTGTTTGAGTTTGAGCTTGCTCATTCTTCTTCTTCTCACTTTCTTTCCTCAAGTGACTTGCCTTCTTAAATGAAGCAAGTTGCTTTGCTTCTCCTGATCCTTTCATCTGCTTCCTGGTGGTTCCATTGAAGATCTTTCTTGTTAAACTTCACAAACCTTAGGAACAACCAAGCATGACAATGATTAGGGTTTTGATTAGTCTCCCCACTTAGTTTTACCTTTGTGTCTCTTTTGAGTCTTCTCTTCTCATCTCATAATCAGGGACTAAACCCTAAAGGCTTTAAGGCTTTGTGATTAAGCTTATGCCTGTATCCTTCTATTAGGATGGAGTGTATAACTTTGATCCTAAGTGTTAAACCCTTAATGTGTTTAAATCCTTTAATCAATCCATCTAATAATCATCAAGACATCACACTTGTAACTTGGGCCTTGCATTAGGGTTCTAATTCTTCCTTAATTGGTTAAGAAGGACTAACCCTAGTGTTAATGGACAAGTCCTCCTCAAGTTGTCTTACAAACCCTAAAAAACACTTCATCATCATATCATTATTTAAAATCCACTTAATCAAAGGCTTGTTTTGTCATGAGTTTAATCCCTAATCATGGATTAAGTTGAGGAGCTTTCCTCAGCTTAAACATTCTCATCTATTATCCTTCTATTAGGATGGTGTAATGAGTCTGTTTAATCCTTGATTATGGCTTAATCTCATTACTCAACACTAAACAAAAACCACAAAAAACATCTAAATAATCACAAGTAGGTTAATGATCTTAATCCTATATCAAAGGTGATTAAGTGTGAGAAGCTGACTCCACACTTAAAGTATTCTCATTACCCCTAATCAGTGGGAAGATGTGATGAGTTTGCTAATCCATTGGTTTAGGCTTAAGCTCATTAACTTATGACAAACTTTCAAAAGCAATAAAAGATTGAAAACTCAAAAAACAAACAATAATCGTCTCCTCCGGGATTCTTTTCTCACCTCATTCACTCATAAACGAGAACTTGCTTCTTCCGTCTAATGCAAGACAGTTTGCACCTGAGCCAGACAGGTCATACACTTGAGCATAGGCAAGCCAGCAGTTCACAAGTCAATTTATCTTTCAGTCTCTTTGGGTCGAACTACGGTGTTCTGACTTCCTCATTGCACGAGAGGATACGTAGGCATAACTTAACAGTTATCGAACAAAAGTCTCTGTATATTCCCCCTCCTTCTAGCTTTATTCTTTAGCCTCATTATCATGAGCATTTCACCTCTTGTCCTTACACTGACACTATAGATATCACACATCACTTTCTTTTGCACTGACACCTGTACATCTTTTTCCAGCTCTTTTATACACAGATTGCACTGACACTACCCCTTTAAAACACAAATCTTTTAAGCGTGGATCCCGTCGAGTATGACGGACAGTCTGGGTGCTAATACCTTCCCAGGTTGTAACCAACCCCCTTTCTCAGTCTCTCTGGTTCGCAACCGTCTTATCCGTATCTTTCTAGGTTTATGCAGCATTACCTTTCCTTCGGGATAAAAATGCCTAGCTGGCGACTCTTTTCTTTTCCAGTGAGTTCACTGCTGTGTGTTCTCATTGTTCTTTCCGCCGACCGTTCGCGTCTGTACCTTTATTTGGGGCCATTCCCATTTATCGGGAGCGACAGCTTGGCGACTCTGCTGGGGATCCTTATACTGTAACCAGGGCTTCTGGTTCTTTTTGTGGGTTCCTCCTAGCGCTTGATTGATTTGTGTTTACTGGGGTGTTATGTGCTATCTGTGCTTGTATTTGTATTTATTTTTTGCTTTATGTACAGTTTTGTTTATTACTTTCTTTACAGCTTTACATATATCATACTGTCATGCTGTCTGGCTGGATCTGGTTTTGCTTTGGTGGGTGGGGTTTCTATTGAGAGATAAGGTCCTATACCTGGGACCTGAGTGACACCTAGGCTAGAGTGGTTCATATTCTTTCCCATTCCATCTCGGTCTGGTGCGGGAATATGAAACACGGTTCAGATATGGGTTTCTTCTTGAGAACTCTGTGTTGCAGATTTCCTGCAATACTAGGGCTATCTGGGAAGCCTGCTAAGTCTGGATGACCTTTAGTATTGACCTTCAGAAACTGAGGTGAATTAGAGGAGGAACTTTTATGGTTATTGTAAACACTGTACCTCCGGGTTAGAAGTGTTTACACTTCTCATAACTGATCCAAGTCTGAGGATCCTTGTTCTAGAACATCACCAGTGAGGGGGTTGGGCTGTTTACAGGTTTGCAGGTACCTTTGACCTCATCATACCCTGTTACTTTGTTTTGTTTAAGAGTACTCCATGTTGGGACAGTTCTTGTGATTCTAAACCCTGGACATGTGACTCTTTATTTGAGTCCCCCACCTTGGTTACTGGACTTATAGACCTCCATCTGGATTTCTTGAACATACTTGGACCTATATCAGAGCACTTGATCAGATCCAGCTCAGTCACAAGCCCTTGCATATCATTTGCATACATCCTCATTGCATCATTTTGACATGTGTTTATTTGTTTTTCAGGGTATCCATCCTATCATTTTGGCTTGGTTTTGACCCCTTCTTCAGCTTAGACCTATCTTCATCAGCACTTGCTTCAGCTATCAGCCACCTGCTTCAGTCACTTGCATCCTCAGTCTCAGCCTATCAGTGGCCCATCTTCAGTGTTGTCCTCAGCCATCATCATCAACACCCATTCTTCAGCAACATGGCACCTAAGAAGAGTAACATCTCCTATCACTTCTTTGAGCCTGAGCTAGCCAGTATCAGGAGGATTCAGACCCTGATTACTCCAGACCATATACCACTTTTCAGAGAACATTATGGAGGAATCCTTGATGTGGTTATGGATTTGGACCCTTCACAGAGGAGCTTGATACATACTTGCCTGCAGTTCTATGATCCCCCTCTGAGGTGCTTCACATTTCAGAATTTCCAGTTGGGACCTTTGCTGGAGGAGTATTCATCATTGGTTGGTGTACCCATCAGGGGTGGAATCCCTTTCAACCCTGAGATGGCTTTCCCAAGTAATGAGGAGATAGCCAAAGCATTACATCTGGAACCAGTTCTGATTGGGCAGAATTTGACATCTAAAGCTGGAATCTCTGGTTTTCATCTGGATTTCTTGACTTCTCAGGCTAGTCTGAAGGCCTCCCTAGGGGAGTGGAAGGCAGTCTGTGCTCTGTTGGCCCTTAGCATATATGGGGTCATACGTTTTGCAGATGAGCCTAGATTTGTCAGCAAGAATGCAGTCCATCTTTTCATCCTGAGAAACCCAGTGCCCACCTTACTGGGGGATCTCTACTACTCAGTTCATCAAAGGAATGAAAAGCAAAGGGGGAGATTAGTGAGATGCTGTGCTCCTTTGTTCCATACTTGGCTGCTCAAGCATTTGCCAAAGACTGATGCATTCTTGAACCCTCACCAGCAGAAGAACTGGGCTAAGAGACTTGTTGCTCTAACCTCAGATGACATCAAATGGTGCACTCAGAGCACCAAGGGCAGAGACATCATTACAAGTTGTGGGCAGTTTCCCAATGTGCCTTTGATTGGAGTGAAGGGTTGCATCAACTACAACCCTCTGTTATTCAAAATACAACTGGGCTATGCATTAACCCATCCCCCTAGGGCACAGGATCTGACTGAGACCCTTTATTGTGAAATCAAGCCTAATCTGGCTATTGTCAGGCAAGCATCCTGGGCCTGGGACAATGTGCAGACTAAAGGAGTAACCATTCTTGGGAAATGCAATAATGTAGCCTCAGCCCAGTACTATGAGTGGTCTCATGCCAGGGCTCAAATTTCTGGAATGCCCTTCACTATTGAAGATGTGCCTGGACCATCCACAGCACCACCTCCAGCAACTGTCAGCTTAGAGGAGTTTGAGAAATTGAAAGAAAGAAATGAGAAGCTGACTCAAGCTCTACAGAAGACCCTCTGGGAGAGGAGTGATGGTAGGTTGGATATTGAGAGGCTAGAAAAGTTAAAAGTGGAGCATTTGGCTAGAATTGAGAAGTCAGAAGATTACATTAAGAAGTCTAGGGCTGGAGAGCAGATCTTGAAGAATGCCTGCAAGGAAGCTCAGTTCCAGAAGGCCAGGACTGATTTGTATCTGAAGGAGAGTCAGGCTATGTGGGTCAGGATCACCGAAGCCCGTACTCAGGATGACAAAAGGACTCAGGATAAGATTGAGCAACTGGAAGCTAGTGCAAAAGAACAACAGGAAGCCCTGGCAGCAGCCCAGAGGGAGGTCTCAGAGTTGAAGATCAGAGCTGGAGTGAAGAGGTCAAAGGACCAAAGTCAGCACAAGAAGCTAACTGCAGCTATTGCTACAAGGAATCTCCTTATCAGGAATCTTACAGAGCGTCCAGCCGATCCTGTGACTGAAGCACTGCTCAAGGAAGTTCAGGAGGATGAGTTTAGCCTTGGTGTTTGACTTTTTGCTTGTTGTTGCTTTCATCTTATGTACTTTTCTTCATGTTGTATTTTTGACCCCTCAGAGGGCTTGTATTGTAAAAGAAACAAACTATGTATCATTTACCTTTTTGTAATATATTGTGTTGGTTTGTTTCATCTGAGTATTCTTCAAGCAACATCACAAGCATCTTCTTCAAGGGGTCTGGAAAGGTCAAAACCAAGTACCAGGCCGGATGCCTTGAAAACAAATAGACACACTGCATTGCATACTAACCTTTTGTCTTGTTTTGTAGGTTTTGTTTTATTGTTACTAACTCTGTTGTGACCTCAGGAACTATTGCTCGACGTCGAGGGTTTCCACTCAACCGTCCACACAGATACCCCACCCGCAACAACCTTCCGGGCATACAGATGGACCAAATGCAGCAGGACCTTACAGAGGTCAGGAATCAAATGACCAACGAGAGGTTGGAAATGGAGGTGATGAACAATATGGCTCAAAGCCAGGAGAGGTTAAGAGCACTGGTAGAAGGGAGAAACCAGGAAGACCATCAGCCAGGGACTGCTGGGACAAGCAACAATGAAAGAGTCCAACCTCATGTCAATCCCCCAGTCTTTGGACCCCACCAGCATCCAGAGATCAACATCCCTGTCAATATACAAGGGACTGCCACAGCAGGGAGAGTACTGCAAGAAGACCCCCAGGAAGATCAGTTCACAGTGATGGGAGCTGGGGAGGAAGCCTATGACAGAAGGCTGGATGAGATAGCTGAGAAGTTAAGATCCTTGGAGTCTCAAAACTCTTTGGGTTTTGATGTTATGGATATGGGCTTGGTAGACGGGGTCAGGATCCCCCACAAATTTAAACCACCATGCTTTGAGAAGTATAACGGGACTTCCTGCCCCCGGACCCATTTACAATCCTTTCTGGGGAGGCTGAAGGCCTATACCATGGACGAAAAGCTATGGATGTTTTATTTTGAGGATAGCTTAACTGGAGCATCGAGGGAATGGTACTCCCATCTGACAAGAGCAACCATTAGATGCTGGAAGGACCTGGCAGAGGCCTTTATCAGACAGTATCAGTACAACCTGGATATGGCTCCCAACAGGACCCTCCTGATGGGGATGTCTCAGTCATCCAGGGAAAGCTTCCGAGAGTACGCTCAAAGATGGAGACAGCTTGCTGCTGCTGTCCAGCCACCTATGTCAGAGAGGGAGATGGCTGATATGTTTATGAACACCCTCAAGGGGACTTACATTGATAGGCTAGCTGCCTTCTCATCTACCAGCTTTGCAGATGTAGTCATAGCCGGGGAGAGAATTGAAAGCCTATTGAAGATGGGTAAGATCTCAGACAACGGTGCCAGCTCATCCAGTAACACAAGAAAGCCTTTTGCAGGCCCAAGAAGAACTGGTGAGACCAATGCTATCCACACCAACAGGGGCAGGCCCCAATATGTTCATAGGTTTGTGGCAGCAGTCACCATTCCCGCTCCAGCTCATCCACAACCAGCCTATCAACCTCCGCAACAAAATTATCAGCAACAACCTCAGTACCAGCAACAAACTCAGTATCCTCCGAGAAATTACAACAACAGCAACACCAACAACAATAATCAGCAGAGACCATTCCAACAGAGGCCCTCTCAGGCCAATAGAGTGATCGATCCGATCCCTATGCCCTATGCCACATTGCTGCCACAACTCTTGAAACTCAACCTAGTTGAGCTAAGGACGTTGGCACCTCCGGATCCTAACAGTCTGCCCAGAAATTATGACGCCAGCGCCAGATGTGCTTTTCACTCAAATGCACCTGGTCATAGTACGGAAAAGTGCAGAGCTTTGCACATGAAAGTGAAGGATCTAGTGGATTCCAAGGCTTTAAACTTTGCACCACCACCAAATGTCAACAAGAACCCTATGCCACACCATGGTGGTCCCCGAATCAATGCTATTGAAGAAGACAAGCCGTCTTACTTGATAACCAGCGTGGGTCAGATTCGGACACCCTTGGTGGAGATTAAAGCTCAACTCCTAGAATGTCAAATGTTCCCAGGATGTGAGTTAGGGTGTGCTTATTGCAACATTTCAGTGAATGGTTGTGATAACCTGAGAGATGGCATAGATGGTCTCATTCAAAGTGGCCTGCTTCAGATTACAACATCAATTCCTACCAATCCAGCAATCTCATTAACAACAGCTCCAAAACCTCCTACAACTGCAACAACCATTGTTCCAGACAATTCTTCAGCTTCATCAACGAATGCTTCATCTGTCATTTCAACTGACCAGATATCAGCAAACATCCCTTCTACAACTTCAGCACCACTTCATTTTGAATCTCCTACAACAACAACACCCATCCTTCCAACAATGTCTCCTACAACATCAGCAACAAACAATGAAGATGTCTCAACAGTTACGATTTATTATGATCCTGAAAATGATTCTGCCTACAACTCACAAAGTGCCACTCCTACCAGAGCACCAGTCACAATATATTATGATCCACAGACTATCACAGTCCCTTCTGTAGCTGCCATCAGTCCAGTCACTGTCACAGTGCCTGGGCCAGTACCTTATGAAAGCAGTAATGCCATCCCTTGGCATTACGGCTCTGATTTATACTGCGAAGGACAGAAAATCACTTTTGAATCATCAACTTCTGCACCACAAATAGACAATGTGGGAGGAGGCGGAGGCTTCACTCGAAGCGGACGTCTCTTTGCCCCGCAAATTCAAAGACCCACCGCCGAAGCAGAAGCTGCTGCCAAGGCAAAAGGGAAGAGCATGGTGCAAGAAGAGCAGGTTGTTAGAGAAGCTTTAAAAACACCTTTTGATCAAGAAGTTGATGAGTTCATGAGAATCATCAAGAAAAGTGATTACAAGATAATGGACCAGCTTCACCAGACGCCTTCCAAGATCTCCATTTTATCATTGCTTATGTGCTCCGAAGCCCATCGGAACGCACTACTCAAAGTCTTGCACGCGGCTTATGTGCCAGAAGAGATCACAGTCAATCAGTTGGAAGCTGTGGTTGGAAATGTTAATGCTAGTAATGGACTAGGATTCACCAACACTGATTTGACTTCGGAGGGCCGCAATCATAACAAAGCCTTGCACATTACCATGGAATGTAAAGGTGCAGTCCTTTCCCATGTGCTGGTAGACACAGGATCGTCCCTCAATGTCTTACCTAAAAAGGCCCTTGTGAAGCTGGAATATGAAGGATTGGCATTACGACCCAGTAACTTGTTAGTGAGAGCTTTTGACGGCTCTAAGAGATCAGTTCTGGGGGAAATTGAGTTGCCTGTAACGATTGGCCCACAAACTTTCAAAACGACCTTCTACGTGATGGACATTCAGCCTGCCTACAGCTGTTTGTTGGGTAGACCATGGATTCATGCCGCTGGCGCAGTAACGTCTACCCTTCACCAGAAGTTAAAATTTGAGTGGGAAGGTCAAGTCGTTACTATCTGTGGAGAGGAGGATATATTTGTTAGCCATCTGGCTACTTATAAATATATTGAGATGGATGGGGAGATCCACGAGACGATGAGTCAAGGGTTTGAGGCCCTGAATATTAATGAAACCTCTGCTGTGCTTGGGACTTCTATGACATCCTACCAATAAGCCCGGAAGGTGGTGGAAGAGGGAAACGCTCAAGGCTGGGGCAAATTGATGCCTGTGGAGAAGAAAGAAGATAGATTTGGGTTGGGTTACAAACCAACTCAAGGAGATCAAGCAGAGGCTTCCAAGAAGCCCAACTTTGTTAGTGGGGGGATGCTCACCCCTGATGCTGTCAACAACTTGGAAGACGAGTTGGAAGAAGAACGCAACCTGGAAAGTTGGATTCGTCCAAAGATCCCGGGGAGCAGTATCTCAAACTGGTCTTCCCAGGAAATTATAAGAGTTACTCATGCAGAGTAATTATTATTTCCTGTATATTTTAAGCATGCATCAAGTCTTGCATCTTGCCCAAGATGACAAGACTCATTTTGTAATCGGGCCATCTGTAATTTTTGTGCAACAAGATTAATCAATGAAATATCAGACATCTTTTTGCAAATGAGCTTTTTTCTTTTCCGCTCACTGTTTTTCCATTTTTCTTTTTGTACAAAAAATAAATGGCGATGTTTTCAAAATGACAACTTTATTTCACTTTTTCTAAACAAGATTAAAATCAATCACTAAAATGAACAAACTGAACCCTTGCAGAGAGTGCCTTCCAGACAGCACCGACAACAGCACGGCTATGACTTCGTATGACTCTGACAATCCGATCAATCAAGCTGATGAAGGGGTTGAAGAAGATTACGAGCTTCCGGAAGAGTTAGCCAGATTGTTGAGACAAGAGGAGAAGGTTATCACTCCTCATCAGGAGGAGGTGGAAACAATTAATCTTGGTACAGATGAAGATGTGAAAGAAGTTAAAATCGGGGCCGGCCTACAAGACTCAGTGAAGAAACAACTGATTGACCTGCTTCAAGAATATGTGGATGTGTTTGCTTGGTCTTATCAAGATATGCCCGGGTTGGACACCGATATCGTCATGCACAAATTGCCTTTGAGGGAAGAATGCCCACCAGTTAAACAGAAGCTGCGCCGTACCCGCCCAGATATGGCAATGAGAATCAAGGAAGAGGTACAAAAGCAGTGGGACGCCGGGTTCCTTGCTGTAACTAGCTATCCACCGTGGGTTGCTAATATAGTACCTGTGCCTAAGAAGGACGGCAAAGTAAGGATGTGTGTTGACTACCGGGATCTGAACAGAGCCAGCCCAAAAGATGATTTCCCATTACCTCACATTGATGTATTGGTGGATAACACGGCTCAGTTCTCGGTATTCTCCTTCATGGATGGATTTTCAGGATACAATCAGATCAAAATGTCACCTGAAGACATGGAGAAGACAACCTTCATCACACCTTGGGGCACGTTCTGTTAGAAGGTGATGCCATTCGGACTGAAGAATGCTGGTGCAACATATCAACGGGCTATGGTAACATTATTCCACGAAATGATCCATAAAGAAATCGAGTGTTATGTGGATGACATGATTGCCAAGTCCCTCACAGAAGAAGACCACCTGATAAACCTGCTGAAGCTATTCAAGCGTCTGAGGAAGTACCAACTGAAGTTGAACCCCAACAAGTGCACATTCGGGGTGCGATCTGGTAAGCTGCTGGGCTTTATTGTAAGCGAGAAAGGGATTGAAGTGGACCCTGATAAAGTCAAAGCCATCCAAGAGATGCCTGCACCGAAAACTGAGAAAGAAGTTCGAGGGTTTCTGGGTAGATTGAACTACATTTCAAGGTTTATATCTCACCTCACGGCAATCTGTGAACCCTTGTTCAAGCTGTTAAGAAAGGAACAGACGGTCAGGTGGAATGAAGACTGCCAGAAGGCTTTTGACAAGATCAAAGAATACCTGCAAGAGCCTCCAATCCTTATGCCTCCAGTTGAAGGAAGACCTCTGATAATGTACTTGACAGTATTAGAAAAGTCAATGGGGTGTGTGCTGGGCCAGCATGACGAGTCTGGTCGAAAAGAGTATGCAATTTACTACCTGAGCAAAAAGTTTACCGACTGTGAACAACGTTATTCACTGCTCGAGAAAACTTGCTGTGCTTTAGCGTGGGCTGCTCGCCGACTGAGACAGTATATGTTGACCCACACTACCTTATTGATATCCAAAATGGACCCAGTTAAGTACATTTTCGAGAAGCCAGCTCTTACCGGACGGGTTGCAAGATGGCAAATGATTCTCACTGAATATGACATTCAGTACACGTCTCAAAAAGCCATCAAGGGCAGTGTATTGTCTGAATATCTTGCTGAGCAACCCATTGATGACTACCAGCCTATGAGATTTGACTTCCCTGATGAAGACATCATGTTCATAAAAGCAAAAGATCATGAAGAGCCTATTCACACTGAAGGGCCTGACCCGGAGGAAGAATGGACTATGATGTTTGATGGGGCTGTTAACATGAACGGTCGTGGTGTTGGTGCGGTACTCATTACACCTAAAGGAGTTCACATGCCTTTCTCGGCAAAACTCACTTTCAACTGCACTAACAATGAAGCTGAATACGAAGCTTGCATTATGGGTCTTGAGGAAGCCATTGACCTCAGGATCAAGACATTGACTGTATTCGGAGATTCAGCTCTGGTAGTTAATCAAACCAACGGCAAATGGTACACACACCAGGATCATCTGATACCTTACAGGGATTATACAAGGAGGTTATTGACTTTCTTCACAACATTCAAGCTTGAGTATATCCCTCGGGACGAGAATCAGTTTGCAGATGCTCTGGCTACCATTTCATCTATGATCAAAGTTCAAGCTGCCAACTTTGTGCCTCAGATCTCAGTGTCCAAACTTGACAGACCAGCATATGTGTTCGCAGCAGATGTTGTCAAAGATGATAAGCCTTGGTTCCATGACATTAAGTGCTTCTTGGAGGACCAAACATACCCATCTGGGGCATCTTCCAATGATAAGAAGACTTTGAGAAGGCTTGCTGGCAGTTTCTTTCTGAATACTGATGGTTCCCTATACAAAAGAAACTTTGATATGGTACTCCTCAGATGTGTTGATAAAATAGAAGCAGACTTGTTGATGCACGAGGTGCACGAAGGATCCTTTGGTACCCATGCAGGAGGGCATGCCATGGCTAAGAAGTTGCTAAGATCAGGTTATTATTGGATCACAATGGATGCTGACTGTTGTGCCTACGCCAGAGAATGCCATAAATGCCAGATTTATGCAGATAAGGTGCATGTGCCTCCCAATCCTTTGAATATAATGTCTTCACCCTGGCCCTTTACCATGTGGGGCATTGATATGATCGGCAAGATTGAGCCAACTGCTTCAAATGGCCACAGATTCATCCTGGTCGCCATTGACTATTTCACCAAGTGGGTTGAAGCAGCCTCATATGCAAATGTTACAAGGCAAGTGGTAGCCAGATTTCTGAAGAGAGATATCATCTGTCGATACGGAGTTCCCGAGCGAATCATTACTGATAATGGTTCCAATCTAAACAACAAGATGATGGCTGAACTGTGCCGGGACTTCAAGATCCAACACCCCAATTCTTCTCCCTACAGGCCAAAGATGAATGGCGCTGTTGAGGCAGCTAATAAGAATATCAAGAAGATTGTGCAGAAGATGGTAGTCACCTACAAAGACTGGCATGAGATGTTGCCATTTGCCTTGCATGGGTACCGCACGTCAATCAGAACGTCCACTGGGGCAACACCGTATCAGCTTGTGTATGGTATGGAGGCAGTCCTACCTGTTGAAGTTGAATTACCCTCTCTACAGGTGTTGATGGATGTTAAGCTGAACGAAGCAGAATGGGTTCGGTCCCGATACGAACAACTGAGTCTGATCGAAGAGAAAAGATTGGCTGCAATTTGTCATGGGCAGTTGTATCAGAAAAGAATGAAGAAAGCCTTCGATCAGAAAGTCAGGCTCCGGGAGTACCAAGTAGGAGATCTTGTGCTGAAAAGGATCCTCCCTCCTCATACAGACCACAGGGGCAAATGGACTCCAAATTATGAAGGACCATTCGTGGTAAAGAAAGTCTTCTCTGGTGGAGCATTGATGCTCAGCACCATGGATGGTGAGGATTTCCCGTCCCCTGTGAATTCAGATGCAGTTAAAAAATACTTCGCATAAAAATGACCCGCTGGACATAAAAACAGAATGTAAGTCCAGGCAAAAATAGGGCATCCCGGCGAGTCAAAAACAGAATAAAAGGACTCGGGCAAAAATAAGGGAAATAAACAAAAAAATGTACGCCCGCTGAGTTGAAAAGCCGCATTGGACAACTCAGGCAAAAATGGGTATCCCGATGGATTGAAAACCCGAAAGGGCGATCCATGCAAAATAAGGGAATAAGCGAACAACTGCACTCTGAATTCGTCTGTATCACTTATAACTCGGTGAGCGTCGAAAGGATCAAGCTTCTGTCAGAATCAGCCTTCTTCAGAAAGCGAGACGAGAAGAAGTGTCAAATGTCATACGAGTCATAGCAAGAGGAAGCTCCTTCAAAGCGTCGTCAACATTGTCAGCATTGTGTTTCTCAATTTGTAACAATCTCCTCATTTCAGGAGATATGTTTCCTTGACTGTATTTTGCCAATTCAGGGCACATGAATTAATAAAATCAGATTTTTCAGTCATGTCTTGTCTTGTACATTTTTTTGTTTGCAAAGAATGTCTGATGTCTTAAGAAAAATGATTGCATAAATACAGATGCTTATCTTCAAAAATAATAAAACACATGCTTGCAGGAAATATACTTACTCTCGAGAGTGTCTTACTCCCATGACGGAATCCAGTAAGGGATGCCTCGGGATTACTTGTGCGTTTCTCTGTCTTTGCAGGATTGCAGGTATCCGAAGCGCAACGTGGGGCATGAAAGCTTCATCCCAGCAAGCTGGCAAATCAACACTCACTCAGTCTTAACACTCAAAGTGCTTTCTCCCCAGCTGAGTTGCCACTTGTTGCTTCTCCCCAACCGAGTTGCCAATCATTCTTCCTCAGCCAAGTACAAAAGCCAGGGAACCATCTTCCCCACAGAATTTCAGCCTCTATTCAGAAGAGCAACGCATGAAGGAGTCACAACAGAGTGAAGAAAGCTTCTACAAACCCCAGCTGGGTCCCCCAACTTACGGGAATAGGTCTATCATTGGCCCATTTCCCCAAGCAGAGTCATTTCATTAGATCTACCAATGATCTCATCCCCAGTTGGGATGATTACTTCAAGCAGATCGACCAGGGATCTTCACAGCAACGGGGTCCGAATCCCGGATCGGTATCTTTTGCACGATCATAGCATTCGCATCATATTTACCAAACAAAGCGTAGCATTCCGTCTTAAGAACGGAGCATTACGGCAAAAATCAAACATATAGCATAATCATAAGCCATGTTTTGAATCGAACACTCGTGAATAATAAAAATCCATCAGTATACAGAAAACTTTCCCCCCAGAGTCCCCAGCAAAAGCAGTTGCCTCATATTCACAAACACCAGTATATACTCCCTTTGACACCCGTCCGTGTCACATCCCCAGCAGAAAGCCAAAGACACTCTCTTTGCACTCACATATACTTATATATATACACTTCCTTGACATCCGTCCATGTCATTTTACCAACACAGTAATGTAAACACTTTGTATACCAGATATTTGTTTATACTATATTCTTCTCCTTTTGACACTCGTCCGTGTCACCCTCCCCAGCAGGTGGAACACTCAAATATATATTACTCATACTTTTCACTCTCATGTTACTTATACAGATACTCGTCCGTATCTTGTATACATCATTTATATCCCCACAGATTCGACACTCGTCCGTGTTCTTTGTTAACCAGTTGGTACTTGTCCGTACCATCATCTCAGAACATGCGTCTAGCGTTTGTTTCTACATGATACCCATCCGTATCATAATCTTAAGGATGCTCGTCCACATCTTTAATCCATACACTGCGTCAAACACTTGTGTCTTCTTGAATATAGATACTCGTCTGTATCTACTATTTCCCAGAAGAATTCTTTCAGATTCAACACTCGCCCGTGTTCTTTGTTAACCCGTTGATACTCGTCCGTATCATCATCTCTGAACATGTGTCAGTACTTGTTTCTACCTGATACTCATCCGTATCATAGTCTTGAGGATGCTCGTCCGCATCTTCAATCTATACACATCTAAACACTTATACCTTTTGTTTTCTTGGATATAAACACTCGTCTGTGTTTACTATTCCCCAGTAGATAGACAACAAAGCAAATTTTCCTTTATCTGACATCCGTCCTATGTCATGATAAACCCTGAGAGCAGCCGTACCCTGCTAGGTGGTCGTCCTCCACCTCTTGATGGTCGTCCTCCATCATGCTCATCCGATGGCCGTCCCCATCGTTGATTTTAGCAGCCGTCCCGTGCTAGGTGGTCGTCCTCCACCTTTTGATGATCGTCCTTCATCATTTTATCCAATGGCCGTCCCCATTGTTGATTTTGGTTATCTGACATCCGTCCTATGTCATGATAAAACTTGAGAGCAGCCGTTCCCTGCTAGGTGGTCGTCCTCCACCTCTTGATGGTCGTCCTCCATCATGCTCGTTCGATGGCCGTCCCCATCGTTGACCTTTTATCCGGCATTCGTCCTATGTCGCGATACTTTTCGGCAGCTGTACCCTGCCAGGTGGTCGTCCTCCACCTTAGATGACCGTCCCTCATCTTAACCCTAACAGAGCAGCCGTCCCCTGCTAGGTGATCGTCCTTCACCTTTGATGACCGTACCTCATCATCTGTTTATTTCATTTATTCTTTAACCCGATGGCCGTCCCCGTCGTGGTCCCTTTTCTTTTCAGCCCGATGGCCGTCCCCATCGTTGGTTACTTTGCTTTATGAACTTGATGGCCGTCCCCGTCATGTTTCATTAGTTCCCAGATAATCTTACAACGCTATCTTGATAGCCGTCCCCATCATAATACCTTTTATCCCCAGCATGTCGGCCGTCCCCGTCATTGCTCTTTACCCAGCAGTCGTCCTCTGCTCGACGGTCGTCCTCCGTCGCCTACACTTTACAATATACTTTATTTTTACAATCTATATCCCTTTTCTTCTTCATTTTGTGAGTGCAAATTCTGGACTGTCTTTGATATTCAACCACAAGTTATCTTGTTTGCCTGTTAAGCCGTTGCTTACATCCTACACAGCTAACTCATGTTTGAATAGGGGCAGCTGTAAACACCCCAAATTTGCCCTCACCCATTCACACCATGGCTTGTGATCATTTCATATGCATAAACACAATCATGACATCTCATACCACAATTTTGATTCACTGCATAGATTCTAAGTCATCTGCACCTAGGGTTTGTGATCTGAGCAACCCAAGAGCTTCTTGAGCCACTCCAAAGGCCACCAATCACTTCAAAGGGGTCCATGTATGTTCAAGCATCATATTATATCCTCTCAAAGCCAAGAATGCCAAAGAATCACAAGAACTAGGATTGGTATGGAAGCAGAGCCAGGCTTGACTGCACAGATGACCTGAAATTAGGGTTTTGGTTTCAGAGGCCATAACTCCATTTTTTTTGGTCATTCTTGTTTCTATTGGTCTCTATATGGTATAGGGAGTATGCATATCAATTTTCATGAAGAAATTCCATTGGGAAGTCATCTGATCAAGAGTTGACTTTCTGGACAAGTCAGTGCAAAATCAGGGCATCTGAGGCCCCCAGTGACCCAACCAAGGGGTGATCTTCATCATTTTGAGTGTATATGATCTTTATTTGATCATGGAAAAGGTTGGAAGTTCACAAAATTGAAGAATTTGAAGTTTTTGCAAAGTTGACTTTTTAAGGCAAGTTTGACTTTTAAGGAATTTGTCATTTTAGGCTACTTTTCAACCCTTACTTTTTGATCCAAAAATGTTTCAAATGGAAAAACTTTGGTCATGAAAGTTGTAGATTAGATCTTTCCCTTTTCAAAAAGTACAAGAACATGACCTAATTCATCTTGGATCAAAAGTTATGGTTTGTCAAAGTTGGCAAAAATCACTAAAATTCAAGTTAGGCGCAAAATGGGAAACTTGCAAAAACTTGTACCAAAGCAATTTGTGACTTCTAATTGATTTCTAATCCTTATACAAACATCACACAAGTCTTAAAGTTCAGATTGAACCAAAGAGATCACATGTTTTATGGCTTGTGAGGCAAGATATTTTCATGAGAACCAAAGGGAACCAACTTGCAAAAACCATCATAACATCTCATCCACTTGCTGCCTTGGATGCTGAACCACCCTAGCCCTCTCCCCTCACCATGCTGCGCAAGACAAGCCCTTGTACCAAGCTAGCAAAGTAGCCCATGCCCTTCTTACACAAAGTTGACATTTTGGCAAAAGCAACCATACCTATCACAAAAGGACATGTCACATCTTCTGACCAATCAGCATTGTTTATACAAACTAATTGCAAGCCAAACAACATAACAAGCAAGCCTGAAACCAGCAAGAACAACACATTCTCATTTTCCACCCTTAAAGCAAAAGCCTTCAAAACTCTTCATACAAGCCACAAACACTTAAACAAACTCCACAGACCTTCTCAACTCATCATTTTGATCACAAAGCATCCCTCACCCTTGCCTTAAACTGCCTGAATCCAAAACACGATTCTCACTTGAGCTTGAGCAGAACCTGTTCAAACTCTCAAACCAGCCAACATAAACTCTTTCTAAGCATCCAGACATCATCAAGGGACCAAGAGGAGTGGATTGCATCAAGGGAAGAGGTCAGAAAGTTGCAAAACTGAAAGCTTCAAAACTCAGGTAGCTCAAGAACTTTTTTTCCAGAAATGATTTTTAAGGTTCCTAAGTTGTTCTTTGTAGTTCACTGATCACTTTGATGCCTTTGGTTTTGAAAATGGTGAGGATATGAGGGTTTAATCGTGTTCTGAAAGTTTTGCCCTAAAATTTCTTTTGTTTCGATTTATGTGATTGATGCAATATAAATGATGTTTATGTTAGGGTTTTGATTCAGTAGAGTTTGGGAAGGATTTCTGTTTGTTTAGATTTCATTTTAGTTGCGTTTTGAAGATTCTAGAAATTTTCAGGTGGGGTTCCCACTGGAGAAGACGACCGGAGGTCTTCTCCGGCCACCTGAAAAAGATTAGGGTTAACCAGCGTAATTAATGCAAGTTTGAATTTGGACCCTTGATCTGGATGACTTTAGTTGATTCCCGCGCGAACCAATGGCCCAGATCTCTCATTAAACCCTAATCCTGATTATTTGAATTAATTAATTGGGATTAATTTTGAATTCCCCAGATTGAATCCTGGCCTTCCAATCTCGCGCGCGTCAATTCCCTCTCTTTTTATTCAAATACAGGCCATTGGATGCGTTGACTTCTCCATAAATCCATTTTATTTTGCATTTTATTCCATTTAATTTGTCTATTTATTTAAAAATAGTATAACTTATTCAAAAATTCTGAAATTTTTATACTAGTTATTATTTAATTTCAGAAAACAAAAATATTTTTATTTTTATTTTTAGCATTAAAAAGTATTTTTAAATATTTAAAAGTTTCTTTTTAATTAATTAATGAGAATTAATTAATAAAAAATACTTTTAGGTATTTAAGAATCACCAAAAAATTCATGAAACCTTTAAAAACATTTAGAAACATTGTCCAACTCTCAAACCAAATTTCTTTTTTGATCTTGATGCATTTTGAGAATTTTTCATGGAATTAAAATCATTTTGATGCATTATTTTGATCCTAACTTCCAAAAATCATTTCTGCCTAACCCTAAAGAGTTGGACCTTGATTCTTTTTGCATTGCATTGTGTTTAGCATGAAGTTTGTGAGATTAAATGGCCATGATTTGATCTTTCATTTTCCATTTGTTTGGTAATTTTCTTGTTTAGGAACCCTAAAACCCTAGAAAACTTAGGAAAATCATAACTTGAATTAGGTTAAGAGTTGGAACTTCTCCTTTGGGTAGTGAGTTAGTATAGGATTAGGGATCCTTTGAGTGCATTTTCAATTTTTATTCTCATTGTTTGCTTCTGATTTTGGTTTGTGTTTGATGCTTTGATCATAAACCCTAATTTGGGCTTCCATATGCATACATCTTGCATTTGCTTGCACAACATGATTTGCCATGACATTTTATGCCTCCATGAGATTCATTTAACATCATAAGACATATTGAAAGCATGATTGATCATTGCATCTTGCATTTTCCATGTTGTATGCCATTTGCATGTCATGACTTTTCATGTATGTTCATGTGTCTTAACTTGCTTCATTTGCATCCATAAGTTTGTATGACCATCCCCATGTGTTGTCTCATGTTTGCATCATCTCATAGCATCTTTATCATCCCATATATGCTTCTGGTTTTGTTTCTCATCATGCCATTTCATCTCATCTTGCATTGCATTGCATTTCTTTCACTAACCTTTCAGGTGGTAAGCAACTTTGAGAAGTGGATTTTCCTTCACTTCTCACATTTTCTTTTCATCTCTCTTTTTCATCCATGTTGCATTTTGTTATGTGTTTGAGTTTGAGCTTGCTCATTCTTCTTCTTCTCACTTTATTTCCTCAAGTGACTTGCCTTCTTAAATGAAGCAAGTTGCTTTGCTTCTCCTGATCCTTTCATCTGCTTCCTGGTGGTTCCATTGAAGATCTTTCTTGTTAAACTTCACAAACCTTAGGAACAACCAAGCATGACAATGATTAGGGTTTTGATTAGTCTCCCCACTTAGTTTTACCTTTGTGTCTCTTTTGAGTCTTCTCTTCTCATCTCATAATCAGGGACTAAACCCTAAAGGCTTTAAGGCTTTGTGATTAAGCTTATGCCTGTATCCTTCTATTAGGATGGAGTGTATAACTTTGATCCTAAGTGTTAAACCCTTAATGTGTTTAAATCCTTTAATCAATCCATCTAATAATCATCAAGACATCACACTTGTAACTTGGGCCTTGCATTAGGGTTCTAATTCTTCCTTAATTGGTTAAGAAGGACTAACCCTAGTGTTAATGGACAAGTCCTCCTCAAGTTGTCTTACAAACCCTAAAAAACACTTCATCATCATATCATTATTTAAAATCCACTTAATCAAAGGCTTGTTTTGTCATGAGTTTAATCCCTAATCATGGATTAAGTTGAGGAGCTTTCCTCAGCTTAAACATTCTCATCTATTATCCTTCTATTAGGATGGTGTAATGAGTCTGTTTAATCCTTGATTATGGCTTAATCTCATTACTCAACACTAAACAAAAACCACAAAAAACATCTAAATAATCACAAGTAGGTTAATGATCTTAATCCTATATCAAAGGTGATTAAGTGTGAGAAGCTGACTCCACACTTAAAGTATTCTCATTACCCCTAATCAGGGGGAAGATGTGATGAGTTTGCTAATCCATTGGTTTAGGCTTAAGCTCATTAACTTATGACAAACTTTCAAAAGCAATAAAAGATTGAAAACTCAAAAAACAAACAATAATCGTCTCCTCCGGGATTCTTTTCTCACCTCATTCACTCATAAACGAGAACTTGCTTCTTCCGTCTAATGCAAGACAGTTTGCACCTGAGCCAGACAGGTCATACACTTGAGCATAGGCAAGCCAGCAGTTCACAAGTCAATTTATCTTTCAGTCTCTTTGGGTCGAACTACGGTGTTCTGACTTCCTCATTGCACGAGAGGATACGTAGGCATAACTTAACAGTTATCGAACAAAAGTCTCTGTATATTCCCCCTCCTTCTAGCTTTATTCTTTAGCCTCATTATCATGAGCATTTCACCTCTTGTCCTTACACTGACACTATAGATATCACACATCACTTTCTTTTGCACTGACACCTGTACATCTTTTTCCAGCTCTTTTATACACAGATTGCACTGACACTACCCCTTTAAAACACAAATCTTTTAAGCGTGGATCCCGTCGAGTACGACGGACAGTCTGGGTGCTAATACCTTCCCAGGTTGTAACCAACCCCCTTTCTCAGTCTCTCTGGTTCGCAACCGTCTTATCCGTATCTTTCTAGGTTTATGCAGCATTACCTTTCCTTCGGGATAAAAATGCCTAGCTGGCGACTCTTTTCTTTTCCAGTGAGTTCACTGTTGTGTGTTCTCATTGTTCTTTCCGCCGACCGTTCGCGTCTGTACCTTTATTTGGGGCCATTCCCATTCATCGGGAGCGACAATGTGCTTCTGGTTTTGTTTCTCATCATGCCATTTCATTCCATTTGACATTGCATTGCATTCCTTTATTAACTTTTCAGGTGGTAAGTAACTTTGAGAAGTGGATTTGCCTTCACTTCTCACATTTTCTTTTCATCTCACTTGTATCCATTGCTGCATTTTGATATATGTTTGAGATTGAGCTTGTTCATTCTTCTTCTTCTTACTTTCTTTCTTCAAGTGACTTGACTTCTTGAATGAAGCAAGTTACCTTGCTTCTCCTGATCTTTTCATCTGCTTCCTGGTGGTTCCATTGAAGATTGCTCTTGTAAACCTCACAAACCTTAGGAACAACCAAGCATGACAATGATTAGGGTTGTTGATTAGTCCCCCACTTAGTCTTTTACCTTTGTGTCTCTTTGAGTCTTCTCTTCTCATCTCATAATCAAGGACTAAACCCTAAAGGTTTTAAGGCTTTGAGATTAAGCTTATGCCTGCATCCTTCTATTAGGATGGAGTGTATAACTTTAATCCTAGGTGTTAAACCCTTAATGTGTTTAAATCCTTTAATCAATTCACTTAATAATCATCAAGACATCAAGCTTGTAACTTGGGCCTTGCATTAGGGTTCTAATTCTTCCTTAATTGGTTAAGAAGGACTAACCCTAGTGTAAATGGACAAGTCCCCCTCAAGTTGTCTTACAAACCATAAAATTCACTTCTTCATCATACCATTAAATAAAATCCACTTAACCAAAGGCTTGTTTTGTCATGAGTTTAATCCCTAATCATGGATTAAGTTGAGGAGCTTTCCTCAGCTTAAACATTCTCATCTATTATCCTTCTATTAGGATGGTGTAATGAGTCTGTTTAATCTTTGATTATGGCTTAACCTCATTACTTAACACTAAACAAAAACAACAAAAACATATAATTAATCACAAGTGGGTTAATGATCTTAAACCTACACCAAAGGTGTTTAAGTGTGAGAAGCTGACTTCACACTTAAGGTATTCTCATTACCCCTAATCAGAGGGAAGATGTGATGAGTTTACTAACCCATTGGTTTAGGCTTAAGCTCATTAACTTATGACAAACTTCAAAAAGCAATAAAAGACTGAAAACACAAAAACAAACAATAATCGTCTCCTTCGAGATTCTTTTCTCATCTCACTCACTCATAAACGAGAACTTGCTTCTTCCGTCTAATGCAAGACAGTTTGCATCTGTGCCAGACAGATCATACACTTGAGCATAGGCAAGTAAGCAGTTCACAAGTCAATTTATCTTTCAGTCTCTTTGGGTCGAACTACGGTGTTCTGACTTCCTCATTGCACGAGAGGATACGTAGGCATAACTTAACAGTTATCGAACAAAAGTCTCTGTATATTCCCCCTCTTCCAGCTCACTTCTTTAAGCCTCATAATCTTGAGCAATTCATTCTCATTCTTACACTAACACATCATTTATACACTTTACACTTCCTTTACACTGATACCTGCACATTTTCTTCCAGCCCTTTTATACACAGATTGCACTGACACTACCCCTTTAAAACACAAATCTTTTAAGCGTGGATCCCGTCGAGTACGACGGACAATCTGGGTGCTAATACCTTCCCAGGTTGTAACCAACCCCCTTTCTCAGTCTCTCTGGTTCGCAACCGTCTTATCCGTATCTTTCTAGGTCTATGCAGCATTGCCTTTCCTCCGGGATAAAAATGCCTAGCTGGCGACTCTTTCATTCCTGTGAGTTCACTCCTGTGTGTTCTCACATCCTCCTCTCGCCGACCGTTCGCGTCTGTACCATGTTTGAGCTCAGTCTCATCTTTTGGGAGCGACAACTGCTGATAGAGGCCACTGAAGAAGATGCTGAAGAAGAGTCTCTGATGAAGACAACTGGTGAAGAGAGCTGAGCAGTAGAACAGGTCAAAACCAAACCAAAGATAAGATGTGGATACCCTGTAAAACAAATAGGAAAATGTTAAATGATGCAAAATGATGTATGCAGAATGATATGCAAAGGGTTTGTGATCAAGTGTTGGATCTGTTATCTGCCTTGATAGGGTCCATGTGTGTTCATAAGTCTGGATGAAGGCTTAGAAAACCAGTAACCAGGTGGGGGACTCAAATAAAGAGTCACAAGTTCAGGGTTTCACAAGAACAGTCCAAAATGATACAACCTTAACAAAACTAGTAACAAGGTATGATGAGGTCAAGGGTTCCTGCAAACCTGTAAACATCCCAACCCCCTCACATGTATTGTTCTAAAACAAGGATCCTCAGACTTGGATCAGTTATGAGAAGTGTAAACACTTCTAACCCGGGGGTACAGTGTTTACAATAATCATAAAGGTTCCTCCTCTAATTCACCTCAGATGCTGAAGGTCATAAATGGTCATCCAGACTTAGCAGGCTTCCCAGATAGCCCTAGTACTACAGGAAATCCGTAGCACAGAGTTCTCAAGAAGAAACCCATGTCTGAACCGTGTTTCATATTCCCGCACCAGACCGAAATGGAATGGGAAAGAATATGAAGCCACTCTATCCTATGTGTCACTCAGGTCCCCGGTATGGAATCTTTAATCACTCAACAATCCCACCCACCAAAAGAAACAACAGATCCAGCACAAATGATGATAACAGTATGAAATGCATAAAATTATAAATGAAAGCAATAAATAAAGCTGTACAAAAAGAAATAAATAAGGAAATAAACAATAAGCACAAGAATCACATAACACCCCCATAAACACAAATCAAACAAGCGCTAGGAGAAACCCACAAAAAGAACCAGAAGTCCTGGTTGCAAGATAAGGTATCCCCAACAGAGTCGCCAAGCTGTTGCTCCCCCGAAAAGATACCGCGTCAAGACAGGGTACAGAAGCGAACGGTCGGTGAAAGGAGAGAATGAAGGTGAAATGAATAGAGTCGCCGGCTCGGCATTTTTATCCCGAAGGAAAGGTAATGCTGCATAAACCTGGAAAGAGGTGGATAAGACGGTTGCGAACCAGAGAAACTGAGAAAGGGGGTTGGTTACAACCTGGGAAGGTATTAGCACCCAGATTGTCCGTCATACTCGACGGGATCAACGCTTAAAAGATTGTGTTTAAAGGGGTAAGGTATGTGATATCTGTGTGCAAAAGCTGGAAAATAATGTACAAGTGTTAGTGCAAAAGGTGAATTTCTCAAGAACCGAGGCTTAAAAAGAATGCTGAAAGGGGGGGGAGAATAAGAGACTTTTGTTCGATAACGGTTAAGTTATGCCTACGTATCCTCGCGTGCAATGAGGAAGTCAGAATACCGTAGTTTGACTCAAAGAGACTGAAAGATAAATTAATTATTAACTGCTTACTTTCCTATGCTCAAGTGTATGATTCGTCTGGCTCAAGTGCTAACTGTCTTGCATTAGACGGAAGAAACAAGTTCTCGTTTATGAATGAGTGTGATGAGAAAAGAATCCCGAAGGAGACGATTATTGTTTGTTTTTTGTGTTTTCAGTTTTTTATTGTTTTTGGTGCTTTGCATAAGTTAATGAGCTTAAGCCTAAATCAAAGGCTTGAAAACTCATTATATCCTCCCTGATTAGTGTCGCTCCCCGGATTTTCATCCTAGTACAAACGCGAAAGTGGTGCGGAAAGAGGTAGAGACGCCAGCCAGGCATTTTTATCCCGAAGGAACGGGAATGGTAATGCTGCACAAACCAGAGGAAAAGAAAAGGAAGGACACGGGTCCTGCGAACCAAAGAGACTGAGTTCGGGAGTTGGTTACGACCTGGGAAGGTATTAGCACCCCAGATCGTCCTCCGTACCCGACGGGATCCACACTTGCAAAGAAATTTGTTTCAAAGGGTGAAAAATGAAAGCTGTTGCAAAAAGAAAATGAACTGAAATTGGAAAAGGAACTGAGAAAGAAAAGAAAGAGAAAAAATGTAGGGAAAATAAAAGATTGTGCTCGAACAGGCCCTACCCCGCTGCCTACGTACCTCATCTGGACAATGAGGATCAAAGTCGCTATAGTTCCCCTAACTAGGGGTGGAAAAGATTGCTTGTGTCTTAAGGCTTGAATTGCCTATGTCAATGCTCATGTGTTGCATGCTCGGACGACGAGTGCGTTACCGTCTTGCAAAATGACAAGTAGGAGCAAGTTCGTACGTAAGGAGTGAGTGGGATGAGAAAAGAAGTCCCGAAGGAGAGACGCTTATTATTTTTCCAGTGTTTTTTATGAGTTTTCTGCTTTGAAGTTTGCATAGGTAATTGTACCTAAGTCTTAATTAACAGGATGTGTACTTCTTACATCATCCCGAAATGGAATGCGCAAGAGGCATACCTAGCTATGGAGGAAATCCCCAAATCTAGTCCCACAAGTGAAGGCTCAGACACACTGACCTACTGGCATTTATTAAGTGTTTTTTGTGATTTTTGGTTAAGAACTGTTTTTTATATTTTCTTTGTGAAGTAATCTCATGCTAAGACCTATCCACCACGAGGGATATCCTACACCTCGCCCCGAAATGGAACGCGTGCAAGTATCTCATAGCAAAGTCTCGTGTCACATGAGAAGACTCGTCATTTATTAAAGTGACTTAAAGTTAAATTTAAAGATGAGGAGAGAGAGCACCAAAAGGATCTCAAAGGTAAAATCTAATGGAGAAGACTACTCCTAATGTTATCATGCATGGGAGTCCTAAGTTAGTTTGGTTTGAAATCTATCCTAATGAAGAAGAAGGAAAGAAAATAAAGAAGAAGAAGATGAGGAGAAGAATATAGAAGACAACTTACTTCTCTAAAGAAGTTAAGTTGTTCCTAAAGCGGGAGTGGTGAAGTTGAACACGAGATGGCATAAGGCACATCATAAAGACAAATGTGAAATCAAGAATAAAGGATGAGATGAAGACTTGAAATGTAGATATCATCCACACTTCACTTACCATGAGTCCCTGCAAGGAAAGGTTAGTGAACCACATAAGTATACGATGAAAATAAGAAGATTTAAACAATGCACAAACCAAAGACGAAGGTCACAAACCAAATCACAATCACTAAGTCAGTACCTAAACCCTATAGGTGACCTAAAACAAAGACCAATAAAACCTAATAGGATGGCATAAATGCCTTCCTCAAACTATGTTAGAAAGAAGGAAGAAAGAGGCACGAAACGCTACCTATGAAGACGGGCACCAAACAAATACCAAAGGACATGAGAAAAATAAGAAATTAAATTTATAAATTCAACAACCAGAAACAACTAATGTGTCAAAATATCTCTCAAAAGTTCACAATGAAACTCTACCAAATAATCGAACAAAGTCGCTTAGGAACAATTAACGAAATTGCACAAATACGACTTACAAAACTATGGATAAAATGGAATCAAAAATAAGACAAAATTATTTTTATGTACTTTTATGAGTCTATGACATGATGCAAAAAGAACGGAGTTAAAATGTTAATCGAAGCGAAAGAAATAAATTCTACAAGTTAGCGCGTTAATATGGAAATTAAATGAAATGAAAATTAAAATGAAATTCGAAATAAAATGAGAAAATAATAAAAAACAATGACAAAATTCTAAAATGAATTATCAAACTATAATATTTTTTATGGAATTTTATAAATTGTTTATGTATTTTTAATGAATTAAAAGCTAAGCCTGGATGAAATAGAAATTAAAAACAAGAAAAAGAAAATAGGGGTGCGAAGTAGTAATGAAATGGTTAAAGTCAGCGAATTGGGCTTAGGGGAGGGTGCGAATAGAAGCTGGACTAGGCCCACCCGAAATTCTCATAGAACCACCATTAATCAGCTTTTATATTCTTTTATTTAAAAAACAAATGACCAAACTATCATGTAACATAACCTCAATCGGACCATTTCCACTTAAATGATAAAATGAATAATTCGAAAATAAAAATAAACACCAAACCTAGGACCAATCCAAAGGTGACACATCACCATCTCCTTCAACCTCATGCATGAAGTCCCGTAACACCAGTAGCAAGGACACGCATAATAGTGACAACTTTCTCTCAATTTCATATTGGCATAACTCTTTCAAAACTCAACGAAAATAAAAAGTGTAAAAAACAAAATTGATCTACAAAATGAAAGCAACGCAACCAGCACAAAAATTAATTGAAATCACGACTGAATCATGGAGAAAGATGGCGATGAAGGTAACACCGGAGTATGCTTTCCGGTCGCCGTTACGAAAATTTCCAGAAACGAAAAATAAGCACATCAGCACGAAGCTCCAGCAGAACACATCGTGAATCTACCAATATTTTTCACCAAAGCACCACGTATGAAAAGAACCGAGTAAAACAAGATCTAAGCTAAAACTGAAAATTCAAGATCCACACCTATATCACCTTATACATGTTCTATACTCCTAAAAACAAGTGATATTGAAACACAATAAGTAGGATTAAAGCACAATAGAAGCTACTAACATATAATGCTCAAACCTGAAATATGACGGCAATGGTGATTTAGATAAAACCAGAGAGCTTGCTTTTTTTTTAGTGTCCTTGAATGCAAGTGTGGCCAAATAAAGGCTTGTGAACTTGGATCTGAGTGAAGAGAAACTCCAATCCGATTGCACTACTCTTGCTTTGAGAGGATGAGTTTTTTTCGGAGTGTGAGAGCAGTGAGGGAAATAACGAATCCGTGAGTGAGAAGACAAGAGAGTCTGAATATCTTATTGTTCTTCAAATAATCAACAAACCACCAAGTTCTTTCAAGCAAATAAAGAAGATGAAGATGATAATGGTGAGATTGATACCCATGGATTGGAAAACATGATGGAGGATTGAGCTCAGCTTTGCATTCCTCCAATGAAGGTGTAGGTACGCCGCGACAGAAAAGGAAGTTTGTTGGTGATACTTTTGAGAGTAATGAATTTGTAATCCTCTCTTTAAAAAAAATGTGAGTCTCTTATATCATGAAGTGTTTTCTTTTTAATGCAATGCCAACTCTGCTTTTCCAACCCCAAAAACGCAGTAGGCGTGCATCCCTCCCTTCACCTTTCTTTTTGAGTTTGTTACTCACTTCCAACGCCTAACAAACCTGTGTGAGGTTTCTCTCTCATTTTGTTTCAAAGTGATTCAATGAGGTGGTGGTGTATTATGGTATCCAAAACCTCTCATGGTGCTGTCATCACACTAAAAAAAAGAAATGTTATCATGGCTCAATGGTGGTGATCACATGATAATAAAGGTGTATGGTATCATTCAACACACGTGACCTTTTGCTCCCCTTGGTGTGTCATGTGCGTGTGAGGTTGGTGAATGAAGGGAACAAACATGTGACTGGTGGTACAAAGGGCGTGAGTGGAGAATGAGAGTAAGGCATGTGCTGCATTCAAGCTAATATCCCCACCGCCTGTACACAAACTAATTCATTTTTCCTCCTGTTTCCACCAAAACAAAAAAACTAACCAAACTCATATATCAAAAACAGTTTAGTCACGTAAGAACAAATGAGGGGACCTACTAAAAAAAGTGTGAAACAATATTATAAAATAAAACACTTACAAAAAGAAAGTGGACCAATAGAACAAAGACACATGTGCACTAAAAAACCTAAAATGCCTCAAAACTTCCAAAATTCATATCTTGAGTTCTATAAATGCTATGAAGGTGTTCCACGACTTTTCGGAAAGGGAAAATTGCGCTCTACGACTTTCGTGTTCACTGGAAAATCATTCGGAGCTTTTTCGCACATGAAATAATGGCTCGAAGTTTAGGGACAAATATTTCCAAAAATGGAAACTTCTAAATTTCCAAATTTAGCAACTTTTTGCATATTCCCGATTTTTGCCATTTAAACTCGACTGAATTATTCCTTGACATGATATGACCCCAAAAATTGATGATCATGATTAAAAAACTCTGAAATCTTCATGTTGACTTTTTTTACTGCAAAATTGACTTTCTTGCTTCGTCTTCAAGTAACTAGACAATTCTTAACTTCTTCAATGAATTTTTGCCTCAAATTTCCTACATAAGCCATGCAGACCATATGAGAGCCTTTGACCACAAGAATTGGTCAAAGCTAAGAGGATATGAGGATCTGGTCCAAAACCCTAATCAGGATTTTCCTCACATAAGACAAAATTGCATTTTGAACTTCTGATGAAATTTCTCTCTTCTGAACTTTTAAGGGTGACCTTGGGCGTGTTTGAGATATGAGAGAACCTTATGAGCTTCTTGCACTGCTACCTGGCCAATTACTTGCCTTTAAAATCCTGAATTAGTCTAAAGAACTGATCATATGCCTTATGCTAGAACATGTGATTATTATGTCTCATTTTTCTATGCCAGATGCTAAAAAATTATATGCTGATGCTATGCTTATGATTAAATGATGGTAAACAGGAGAGGGAAAATTTGGGGTGTTACGGCTGCCCCTATTCAAGCAACTGTTAATCTGAAAAGGATGGTAGCACGACTATCGACCGTTCAAGATGAACTGTGGTTGAATACCAAGAAGACCTGAAATTTGCACTCTGCTGGAGAATGCTGAAATGGGAAATAAATCCAACCAAATAACACTCTGGGTAACTGAAGTGAAGACAAAGCAGACGAGCTCCTTCCAAATTGAATTGTTATGCCAAATAAGGAGATAATTTAGACAGACGAGTCTTCCTCAAATAACCTATTACGCCATGTGAGAAGTAATTAGGACGAACGAGCCTCCTTCACAAATCTGCGTAGATATGTAATGCTTGAGACAGACGAGTCTTCTTCAAGAAAATTGTTACGCCAGGACCAGTACACATTTTGACGTTTAATTCCACCGTCAGGACTTCAAACCTCTTCAACACGGCCGAATGTTGGATAAGATCAAGTGATCTGCTAAGGAAATGGTATCAAGCGATCCATAACTAGGGAGACGAGAATGTAATATCAAGCGATTTCCAACTCAAACCACGAAGAGTAACATCAAGCGATTTACAACTCGGACAAGATCAAGCGATCTGCTAAGGAAATGGTATCGAGCGATCCATAACCAGGGATATGAGCACGGCTCAAACAACGAGGAGTAATATCAAGCGATTTACAACTCGGGCAAGATCAAGCGATCTGCTAAGGAAATGGTATCGAGCGATCCATAACCAGGAAACGAGAACATAATATCAAGCGATTTACGACTCATGTCTTTTTGGTACGACACCAGGCGACCACTGGCTTGCCACAGCGACGGTGGGTTTTAATGGCATTGCAATATCGAGCGATCTGCAAACCAAACAAGATCGAGCAATCTGATATGAGAATGGTATCAAGCGATCCATCCACAATAGATCCGTTGACATGGGACAACGCGATCAATTCAAGATTAGTTGATTTGAGAAGAGAGTAACAACTCTGCAAGGGAGAATACCATTTGTAACTCCGTTGGGTATGAGAACATTCTAACTAACATTCTGCCGAGGAAACGACCAAGATATCTGGGAAATACTTGGTTGAGGAATGAAATGTGAACAAACGTCTGCATTACTTTGTCACACTGGCCAAAAATAAATTGGCGACCTCACTGTGGGATATTTCAATGATGATTGCATCGCAATCATGAAACTTTGCAGGGAATTGACGATCTTCTGGCACGGCTGGGGAGATGCTCGGTCAAATAACCTTTGCTAGGGAAAGAGTTTTGATAATTATAAACTCTGTGGGGAAATGACGATCTTCCGACACGGCTGGGGAGATGTTTGGTCAAATAACCTTTGCTAGGGAAAGAGTTATGGCAATTCTAACTCTGTGGGGAATTAGGCATTCAGCTGCTTGCTGGGAATAGCCCATTCTTGAGTAAAGACTCCGCTCGGAGGTGAGAACTGTTCAACTGGATTTGAAGTTCTGCTGGGGATATCACCCTACTCTGACTCAGTTGGGGGAAAATCCATCTCAGACTTTACTGGGGATGCTGGGGATCATCCTCTGCTGGAGATAGGAATTGTAAAGCATCTCTCGCTGGGGAGAAGAAACTGCTTGGGGAATATGTTCTAGTAACATCATCCTCTATGTACTTGATGACTGTTCAAGTATCAACTCAAGAGGATTTTACAGAAGACACGGCGTCTGCAATGCCTTGGCGTCTTCAAACTCTTGGGGAGATTCATTGAATCTTGAGATGATTGCCCCAGACCTCCTGGTCTACAAAGGGATTTGGGCGAAGGAGACTCACGCCAGATCCTACATCATCGTGATGCCCAATTATCCTGCATCAAGGATAAATTGAATAAAAGCTTGCAGAGACTGACTTCATCTGCACTTGAGAGTGACTTGCCCCAATATGGGCCCTAAGATGATTTCTTCAGACTATCCATGCTCTAATAGTTGCCCCAGCTTGGCTGAATTGTGATATTTTGTTCAATGTGATTGCCCTGGATTGACTGCATCTAACCCAACTAGTTAAGAGAATCTTTATCTCGTAGGAGTTTCTCGGAAAAAGTGCAATTTGCCATGATTGTCCTTCAGAAGCTTCAGACTCCTCCACCTGGCAAGATTTAAGTTTCTGGACTGAAATTCCACATGTGAACTTTTGTGATTGCCGAACTAATGTATGCAAGCAGAAAATGTTTTATTCTGAGAATGATTATTTCAATGCAACACACATGTTAATCTTGAAGCTTTTATTGAAAAGATGTCGTTTGTTAATGAATCACTGGTTAAGATATGACAAGATTTTTTTATGAAAGAAACATGCATATGCAATACCAACAAGGGTCCTTTTAGCATAACTCATAGGAGTCAGGAACGCTATCTCATGGTGGCACGCTCTCGAATTATCCCTATTTCAATTAGGACCTTTGAGGGTTGTATCATGGCCTGGTTCACGGTTATAGAAACAAAGATATAGGCTCAAAGTTTATTTGTACCCACCCCTCTTCGTGATGTCCTTCAATCCTATGTTCAACTAGCTTTCACAAGCGCTCACCTTTCCTAAGGGGTTTGAGATGGTTAAGGAACCATTACTACTAACTGTTTAAGCACCACTGAGGTTATTGTTGGGAGTCAGTCACCCCTATTGTCTTTTGTGTCTGTATCACACGACTTGTTTTTGTTTGAGGATCTTTCTTGTGTAATCCTTTTCGTCTTTTTCGCTTTTTCATTCTTTTTGTTTATCCCTAACTTTTGCCTGGACTGATCTTTTTGAATCTTTTGCAATTGGAGTCCAGCGGGATGCCCTAATTTTTGCCTAAGTCGCTTGTTTTCAAGTTTCGACTTAGCGGGCTACTTATTTCTTTTTTTCTTGTCCGAACAAATCGTGTGACACAGGTTTGTCTTGGTTGTTTTGACGGGGTTGTGACTGTCCCACTTTCAGTTGATGAGGGATAACCGTTGTGGTTTCCGGTCTTTGGACCTCTTGATGTGCTGGAAGGAAAGGTAATGGATCCTCAAATACACTCCTTTGTGAAAGTCTGAACGCTTGGTCCAACTAGCTGACACCTACCCTGCCCCGGATTAAATGTAAGTTTTTTTTTCCATGTGAAAAGAAAACTCCTACTTCAAGGCTCAAAGGGGTTAACGAAGGTTTATCTCCCTTATATCTCCAGTGTTTGGGAATTTGAAACAAAGCCTGTACATCGTCAACATGGTCTTATTCAAGAGCACACAATTGGAGATTTTTTTTGCATTTTCACTTCGTCATCCTCCATCACAGAGTTTAAGAACCACAGTTGGTATTACAATGCACATTCACAAAATTATAAGTAAAATACGAATGAATTACTTCACGAAAAACATGTGCATTTCATTAATTAACATTCAATAACAAACAAAATTCATGCATGCACACAAATGTTCAAACAAACATATAAAAGCTACACATGAAAATGCAGTAAAGAAACTGAGCAATGCCATTGTTGAGGAGACTTGACTCCATCTGGACCTGTTGATCTTGAATACCTTCAGTAGTCAACAACTTTTTCCTGATAAGATCTCCAGTCTTCAATCCACTGACCACGTGTCCAGAACCATACTTCATTCTCAATTGTTATGACCTTAAGCTTTCGAAGTTCAAACATTCACACGAGACGTCTGAAGAAAAGAGTGACACTGAAATGAAGTTGACACATAAGTTTGCTCGGAAAGACCTGATGATCTTCTGCCTACGTATCTCCATTGACCAAAGACCAATGAAGAATCAGAGCGACGTAGTTCCCCTCAATAGGGATGAAAATGCAATGAAGAAAAAAAATGACTGCCATTACTGATACTCCTGGCTTTGTTGCTTTAATCTTTCTCTTACACACTCTGACCAAGACAAAACCCTCTGCTTCACCTGTATGGAGCGACATTGATAGCCTTCGAATCAATCAAATCTTGTACCTTGCGGTGAAAAGCTTTACATCCATCAATATGGTGTCCTGGTACCCCATAATGGAAATCACAATGGGCATTGGCATCCCATCCTTCTAGCAATGGATAAGGAGGCGGGGACAGCTTGCGAAGCTCGATCAGTTTCAACTGAAGCAAATGCTGAAGTACATCAGTATAAGACATTGGTAGAGGGTCAAAAACTAATTTTCTCCTTTGCTGATGCTGACCCTGTTGAGGGTTCCTTTGTCTTGTCTGACGCCTCAGATGATTATTCGGGGTCGTAGCCACAGAAGCTACTTGCTGACGACGTGGATGATATCCTCTACCTTTTCCACGTTGATGAGATGTTGCCCCAACTTCCCCTGCATTCTTGTTCTGACCACTAACGAAGGGCTTCTTGGTGCCTGAATCTGATGCACTGTAGTCTTGAATCTTCCCGAGCTTTAGCAAACTCTACACTCGCTCTCTGGCGATCACAATATCAGCAAATCAAGTAGATGGACAAGCAGCTAGACGGTCTAGAAACACACCCTGCAAAGTGCTCATGAATATGTCAGCCATCTCCCTCTCCAGCAATGAAGGTTGCACTCGGGCGGCCATCTCTCGCCATCTCTGAGCATACTACTTGAAACTTTCAGACTTCTTCTGATAAAGACTCTAGAGTTGAATGCGGTTAGGCGCCATGTCGAGATTAAACTGGTATTGCTTCATAAATGCTTCAGCCAAGTCCTTCTAACTTCGGATAACATTCTTGTTCAGACCCATGTACCAGTCCAAAGATGCCCCAGATAGACTATCTTGGAAGTAAAACATCCATAACTTTTCATCATCCGTGTGAGCAGAGATCTTCCCAAAGTAAGACTGGATGTGAGTTTTCGGACAAGAGTTTCCGTTGTACTTCTCAAAAATAGGAGGCTTGAATTTGTGAGGAACCTTCACTCCAGGAACCAAGCCCACATTCGCAACATCAAAACCTAAAGAGTTCTGAGACTTAATATCCTCTATCTTCTCAGCAAGCTCGTCGAAACGATGATCCACAACAGCATTAGGCTGATCCATCTCATCATAAATCAAAGTAAACTGATCTTCCTGTCCGTCCACGTAGCCAACATTACGGTCATTGTCTCCGCCCGGAGCTCCATTACGATTTCTCTGATTGCCATATTCAAGAATCTCATTCTCTGGCCGCTCGACCCTCAACCTTAGTTGTTCTTGCCTCTGGGCCATCCCTATCACCAGGGTCATGAACTGCTGCATACGAGCCTTCAATTCTACGAGCTTAGCTTGTACCTGATTTGCCATTCTGGTTCTGCTTTGCTAACACTGTTGCCTGAAATGGAATAAAGATGAGAAATGGCCAGGGTACCGGAAAAACAAAGATAGAATGATATGATATGCAAAATGTTATGCTATGCACATGCTCAGAAGCACAGCCAATGAGAGAACACTCTCAAAAGAAACTCTGCAAGCACGGTCCAGTATAAGAACCATCATGTGATCGAGTGTCATTGCATGAATAGGAAAGCCCCTGCTTCAGAAATCCAAACACATAACATAGAAAAGCCCGCAAGAGCAAAGTCATGCAAGGTACTAAACACCAACACGAATAAATACAACAACAAGGATTCCCTCAACAAGCCTGAGGGTAACCAGATACATGATAAAGCTAAAGCCTTCAAGAATCCATTTTAGTCCAGAGGTCTCTGCCTCCCTAGCTAACCATCTGGTGAGATGACCTTCAAGTCAATCAAATCTTGAACATTCCATTGTAAAGCCCTACATTCTTCTGTTGCATGCCCCGGGGAACCTGAGTGAAACTCGCAACACGCATTTTCATCGTATCCCTTTGGAAGATTTCCTACTGGTGGTGCCAAGGTCCGCAACTGGATTAAATCAAACCTCAACAGTTGACGCAATATGGCAGTGTAGGATATGGAGATGGGATCAAGAACACAATCAGCTTGTGAAACTCTCTGTGGATAAGGCTTTCTTTGTGGTTGAGCAGTCTGTAGCTGAGGTTGCTTCGGACGCCTAGCAGGCCACTGCACTTTCTTACCCAGATTTGGACGAGGAACCAAAGAAGATCGTTGTTGTAGCCTCTTAGAAGATTCAGCTTGAGTGATAACTCCGAAAGACTGAAACTTGACCCCCTCTTCAGTGTTCATCTGTGACACCTTCAACTTATTTGGCTTAAAGTTAATTACCCCGTCATCAACCAAGTCTTGCACCTGATGCATGAATGCCCTGCAATCATTGATATCATGTCCTTGAGCTCTAGAGTGAAAGACACAGTAGGCATATGAATTCCAACCTTGGGGAAGTTCACCAGTAGGAGGAGATAATTCACGACATTCAATCAATCCCATTTGGAGCAACTGTGGGCACAACTCAGCATAAGACATGGGCACAGGATCAATAACTCTCTCTTGCTTCTGTCGGGAACGGGTTTCCACCACTGGAGGAGATACACCTGACATCTGCTGAAATCCTTCTTTTGGAAACCAAGGTGTATGAGCTGAGGAAGTTCCTTGATACGGAAAGAAAGTGCTCACTTTGTTGGCCGTAACTGGCATAGGACCATTCATCTCATTTGAATCAGGCAAGGAAAGATTAATCTCTGCTCTGGGCTCTTCTGGACGACCCAGTGGTGACTGCTGGTGAGGAAGCTTAAACTGTGGAGAGCGTTCACCTGATAACTCTTGGTTAAGTGGAAATCCCAAAGAGATGGGAGAAATAAGACCTTCTGGTGGAGAAACGGACGCCTGACCATTTTCTTTCTTCAGCAAGGCATTCATGATCCCTGTCATCAGCTTCATTTGAGTTTTCATCATGTCAAACTCTTCCTTCAAGAGTCTTTGGCCCTGTGATAAAGCTTGTATCTCTGCCCTGAATTGCCCCACCTGGGCCTTCATCTCAGCTACCTCCGCCCGGAGTTGTTCAAAGTTCATGTTCTGGGAATTCTGACTCAAGTTGGCCATTTTGTCAAGATAATAACCCGTCCTTGAAATCTTGTTGCAACGAAAGTGCCTGAAACAGAAAAGACATTAGGAACCTGTGGTTATACCTGCAAAACAAGAAGAATGGTGATATGTATGCAATGCAATTCTTTATGTTTTCAATCTCAAGGTCACTCATGCCCCGATTCCGGCATTTAGCAAAGAAATCCAAATGGCTTTTGACCCCCGACCTTAAGAAGACCTTTGCATAGAAATCAAAATTCAGATAACCGTAACGGCCCACATGCCAGCATGCATAGAAAATAGAGAATTGAATAAAAACTGCATAACATAAAACAGCCCACAAGGAAAAAGTAACAGAATTCCCCGTAGGGTACAAGTCTTCCAAAAGAAAAACATACAACCAAGATTCCTACAACATGTCTGCAGGTAATCCAAATACTGAGAAAACAAACTAGAACACAAGACTGCTGCTTGAAGACTCTGATCCTTCCTCACTAAGTCCCAGCTCATACCTAACCTTCTTGATTCCAAACATCAACTTGAGATCTTCAATCTCCTTAGGTGCTTCTTCTAAGGCTTGCTGACTCTTTACCAACTGTTGAGTCTTCTCTCTTCGGATCTTGTGGGCTTGCTCCCACTCTTCCTTCTTGGCAGCTAACTGTGATTCATAGAACTCTTCCTTTTCTTTGTATTTCTTCTGATCTTGCGACCAAGCGAGAGATTCTTTGGCTTCTCTAAGGGTCTTCCGGGTCTTTCTGAATTCTTCCTCTCTTTTAACATCCATTAGACCTCTCCTTTGAAAGTAAGCTTCTCTTTCTGTAAACTCTTTCTCCTTAGTCTCCTGAGCCATCTGCATCTTCTTCAGCTTCTCTTCTAAAGATGTCTTGGAATGAGCCATCTGATGATACCGGCTAGTCATCTCTTGCAGCTGAGCTTCCACCTTCTTGTATTCTTCTAAGGGAACATTAGTATTAGGCTCAGTCGCTGGAGGAACTGGAGGGGAAAATGGTAGCAATACCATCTTGGCTCTATCCTTCATCCAGGCCTCGTACTCCGGAAAAGTTTGATTATTACACTTTCCAAAGCTAGCCACTCCTTCTCCTTTGATGCACTTCCAAGCTCCAGCCGCTTTTCTCACCAAAGGCATATTATCCTTCACCGGGAAATAGAAAGTAGGGGCCAATTTCAACTCTTCTGGGACCTCTCTCAAAGCATACCCCAACTGTCTCCTCAATAAGATCGGGTTATAGTTGATTGCCCCAGTCACTCCCAACAGAGGTACACTGAGGTAACTCCCACAACTGGTGATGAAACGTGTACCATGAAGCCTTTGAGTAATCCATCTAACATCTTTAGCAAAAAACTTCTCTAGCTTCTGATCCCACACCAAAGTATGATCACTAAACACCCCAGTACTAGGAAAATGTCTCATGAACCACATATGGAACAAAGGAGTACAACAGCGAACTAAACCTCCCCGCTTCTTTTCAGTCTTATAGTGCACTGAGTAATATAGATCTCCCAATAATGTAGGCACATGATTCCTCAGCAAGAATAGATGGATTGCATTCATGTCTATGAATTTCTCCATGGCTGCAAACAAAATGATGCCATAAATAGAGAGAGCCAGGATGGCACACACAAAATCCCACTCTTCTTTAACAGCCAGCTCTTCAACCTTCTTCACTAAAGCCCCAAAGAGAAACCAGATACACCCTCTTTAATAATAGTCAGAGACTCCACAATAGAAGGGCTCAAATAAAGAGCCTTGGAAATCGCTTCAGGTGCAGGTCTAACCATCTCAGCATTAAACGGAATCTGGTCTCGAATAGGAACTCCCAAGATCAAAGCATACTCCTCCAGCAAAGGACCTAACTGAAAATCAGGAAAAGTGAAACATCGAAGCTGAGGATCATAGTACTGAAGTAGAGTATGAATGGCACTTCTTTCAGAGGGATCTAACTCTACCACCACATCCAGAATACTCCCATAAGCCTTCCTGAACCTCTCCACATGATTGGGCGTGACCAAATTCACCATCTTCTTTAACAGGCCAACCTTAGTGTCGAAAAATTTGAAATGAATGTTCTGCTTGCGAGAATCTTCCATCTCTGAACAGGATACCGGAACCGGAAGCAATGATATGAACCTGTGAATGAAAACAAAACATGATTAATGATGAAATGATGCAATGCAAATGCAAGGACACATGATCAATCCGGAACTGTTTGGATACTGGATGTCAGAGCCAAGTGACCAGAAACCCGAATCCTCTGAATAATAACCCATAAGAACTCAGATAATCTCAGATAAACCCGTTCAAGAACTAGATAAACTCAAGAACTCCGGAATCAAAGTAACTGTATCAGAACATAAGACTGCACTGGTAACAAAGGTATGATGAGGTCAAGGGTTCCTGCAAACCTGTAAACCCCTCCCAATCTCACGGGTGTGCTCCGGGTCAAACATCACAGACTCTCAAAGCCGAATAGCAATAATACGTCCACCATTTCCGAGAAATGGCTCATGACCAAATCAGGGAATCAGTTTGGCATTATATACTACTCAGGGAGGCCTCAGTTGAGTCAGGGAAAACAAGCATCCCTTATAAGTCCCCAGCTTCGAGCGCTGAAATCGAGAAACAATAGTACATTCAGCCCGTGGGATATAATACTATTGTCATACGACCAGATGCTTTGACTGAGTTCCTATAAGAGAACCAGGTCATCCTATGCGAGTTCCCAGTGGACCCTCGGGTGCGAATGGGTTTGCTACAAAATGTGGTCTGCCACTGTTACCACTGGAGAGGGTTGTTTCCACAAAGGTTCTCAATGATCGGTCCCCAGATGCACTTAACTATCAAGGTCCTATCCCGAAGTGGAGGAAATCCCCACACAAGATATTTCCAAGACGGTCGCAGTCTGGGTGTGAAACACATCGCCACACATCATGCCACATGCGAGTACAACGTGTCCACGCTAATCCTAGGGTGCACTCAAGCCGGGTATTTGGCTTATCTCTCGGTAACAGTATCAGCCGAGTCCCACCAAACTGAAGAAATCCAGTGCAGACAGTCCAGTAATAATATATGATGCATGAAAATAAAATGCTGAAAACTGTAAATAAAGCTGTAAATAAACTGTAAATAAATAACAGCAAAATATACACACAACACCATACAAACAACACCCAAAAGAAACAAAAACACACAGGCACTAAGAGAGACTCTCAAGGGAACCAGAGATACTCTGGTTAGGATTCCCCAGCAGAGTCGCCAGCTGTCGCTCCCCGAATTTCCATCCTGGTACAAACGCGAAAGTGGCGCGGAAAGAGGTAGAGTCGCCAGCCAGACATTTTTATCCCGAAGGAACGGGAATGGTAATGCTGCACGAACCAGAGGAAAAGAAAAGGAAGGACACGGGTCCTGCGAACCAAAGAGACTGAGTTCGGGAGTCGGTTACGACCTGGGAAGGTATTAGCACCCCAGATCGTCCGCCGTACCCGACGGGATCCACGCTTGCAAAGAAATTTATTTCAAAGGGTGAAAAATGAAAGCTGTTGCAAAAAGAAAATGAACTGAAATTGGAAAAGGAACTGAGAAAGAAAACAAAGAGAAAAAATGTAGGGAAAATTAAATATTGTGCTCGAACGGGCCCTACCCCGCTGCCTACGTACCTCATCTGGATAATGAGGATCAGAGTCGTTGTAGTTCCCCTAACTAGGGGTGGAAAAGATTTCTTGTGTCTTAAGGCTTGAACTACCTATGTCAATGCTCAGGTGTTGCAGGCTCGGACGATGAGTGTGTTACCGTCTTGCAAAATGACAAGTAGGAGCAAGTTCGTATGTAAGGAGTGAGTGGGATGAGAAAAGAAGTCCCGAAGGAGAGACGCTTATTATTTGTCTAGTGTTTTTTATAAGTTTTCTGCTTTGAAGTTTTCATAGGTAAGTGTACCTAAGTCTTACTTAACAGGATGTGTACTTCTTACATCATCCCGAAATGGAATGCGCAAGAGGCATACCTAGCTATGGAGGAAATCCCCAAATCTAGTCCCACAAGTGAAGGCTCAGACACACTGACTTACTGGCATTTATTAAGTATTTTTTGTGATTTTTGGTTAAGAACTGTTTTTATATTTTCTTTGTAAAGTAATCTCATGCTAAGACCTATCCACCACGAGGGATATCCTACACCTCACGTGTGCAAGTATCTCATAGCAAAGTCTCATGTCACATGAGAAGACTCGTCATTTATTAAAGTGACTTAAAGTTAAATTTGAAGATGAGGAGAGAGAGCACCAAAAGGATCTCAAAGGTAAAATCTAATGGAGAAGACTACTCCTAATGTTATCATGCATGGGAGTCCTAGGTTAGTGTGGTTTGAAATCTATCCTAATGAAGAAGAAGGAAAGAAAATAAAGAAGAAGAAGATGAGGAGAAGAATATAGAAGACAACTTACTTCTCTAAAGAAGTTAAGTTGTTCCTAAAGCGGGAGTGGTGAAGTTGAACACGAGATGGCATAAGGCACATCATAAAGACAAATGTGAAATCAAGAATAAAGGATGAGATGAAGACTTGAAATGTGGATATCATCCACACTTCACTTACCATGAGTCCCTGCAAGGAAAGGTTAGTGAACCACATAAGTATATGATGAAAATAAGAAGATTTAAACAATGCACAAACCAAAGACGAAGGTCACAAACCATATCACAATCACTAAGTCAGTACCTAAACCCTATAGGTGACCTAAAACAAAGACCAATAAAACCTAATAGGATGGCATAAATGCCTTCCTCAAACTATGTTAGAAAGAAGGAAGAAAGAGGCACGAAACGCTACCTATGAAGACGGGCACCAAACAAATACCAAAGGACATGAGAAAAATAAGAAATTAAATTTCTAAATTCAACAACCAGCAACAACTAATGTGTCAAAATATCTCTCAAAAGTTCACAATGAAACTCTACCAAATAATCGCACAAAGTCGCTTAGGAACAATTAACGAAATCGCACAAATACGACTTACAAAACTATGGATAATATGGAATAAAAAATAAGATAAAATTATTTTTATGTACTTTTATGAGTCTATGACATGATGCAAAAAGAACGGAGTTAAAATGTTAATCGAAGCGAAAGAAATAAATTCTACAAGTTAGCGCGTTAATATGGAAATTAAATGAAATGGAAATTAAAATGAAATTCGAAATAAAATGAGAAAATAATAAAAAAACAGAAAATAAAAATATCAAAAAATTCTAATATGAATTATCAAACTAAAATATTTTTTATGGAATTTTATAAATTGTTTATGTATTTTTAATGAATTAAAAGCTAAGCCTAGATGAAAAAGAAATTAAAAACAAGAAAAAGAAAAGAGGGGTGCGAAGTAGTAATGAAATGGTTAAAGTCAGCGAATTGGGCTTAGGGGTGGGTGCGAATAGAAGATGGACAAGGCCCACTCAAAATTCTCATAGCACCACCATTAATCAGCTTTTATATTCTTTTATTTAAAAGAAAATGACCAAACTATCATGTAACATAACCTCAATCGGACCCTTTCCATTTAAATGATAAAATGAATAATCCGAAAATAAAAATAAACAACAAACCTAGGACCAATCCAAAGGTGACACGTCACCATCTACTTAAACCTCATGCATGAAGTCCCGTAACACCAGTAGCAAGGACACGCAGAATAGTGACAACTTTCTCTCAATTTCATCTTGGCATAACTCTTTCAAAACTCAACGAAAATAAAAAGTGTAAAAAAAAAAAATTGATCTACAAAATGAAAGCAACGCAACCAGCACAAAAATTAATTGAAATCACGACTTAATCATGGAGAAAGATGGCGATGAAGGTAACACCGGAGTATGCTTTCCGGTCGCCGTTACAAAAATTTCCAGAAACGAAAAATAAGCACATCAGCACGAAGCTCCAGTAGAACACATCGTGAATCTACCAATATTTTTCATCGAAGCACCACGTATGAAAAGAACCGAGTAAAACAAGATCTAAGCTAAAACTGAAAATTCAAGATCCACACCTCTATCACCTTCTACATGTTCTATACTCCTCAAAACAAGTGATATTGAAACACAATAAGCAGGATTAAAGCACAATAGAAGCTACTAACATATAATGCTCAAACCTGAAATATGACGGCAATGGTGATTTAGATAAAACCAGAGAGCTTGCTTTTTTTTAGTGTCCTTGAATGCAAGTGTGGCCAAATAAAGGCTTGTGAACTTGGATCTGAGTGAAGAGAAACTCCAATCCGATTGCACTACTCTTGCTTTGAGAGGATGAGTTTTTTTTCTGAGTGTGAGAGCAGTGAGGGAAATAACGAATCCGTGAGTGAGAAGACAAGAGAGTCTGAATATCTTATTGTTCTTCAAATAATCAACAAACCACCAAGTTATTTCAAGCAAATAAAGAAGATGATGATGATAATGGTGAGATTGATACCCATGGATTGGAAAACATGATGGAGGATTGAGCTCAGCTTTGCATTCCTCCAATGAAGGTGTAGGTACGCCGCGAGAGAAAAGGAAGTTTGTTGGTGATACTTTTGAGAGTAATGAATTTGTAATCCTCTCTTTCAAAAAAAACGTGAGTCTCTTATATCATGAAGTGTTTTCTTTTTAATGCAATGCCAACTCTGCTTTTCCAGCCCCAAAAACGCAGTAGGCATGCATCCCTCCCTTCACCTTTCTTTTTGAGTTTGTTACTCACTTCCAACGCCTAACAAACCCGTGTCAGGTTTCTCTCTCATTTTTTTTCAAAGTGATTCAATGCGGTGGTGGTGTATTATGGTATCCAAAGCCTCTCATGGTGCTGTCATCACGCTAAAACAAAGAAATGTTATCATGGCTCAATGGTGGTGATCACATGATAATAAAGGTGTATGGTATCATTCAACACACGTGACCTTTTGCTCCCCTTGGTGTGTCATGTGCGTGTGAGGTTGGTGAATGAAGGAAACAAACATGTGAATGGTGGTACAAAGGGCGTGAGTGGATAATGAGAGTAAGGCATGTGATGCATTCAAGCTAATATCCCCACCGCCTGTACACCAACTAATTCATTTTTCCTCCCTTTTCCACCAAAACAAAAAACTAACCAAACTCATATATCAAAAAACATTTAGTCACGTAAGGACAAATGAGGGGACCTACTAAAAAAAGTGTGAAACAATATTATAAAATAAAACACTTACAAAAAGAAAGTGGACCAATAGAACAAAGACACATGTGCACTAAAAAACCTAAAATGCCTCAAAACTTCCAAAATTCATATCTTGAGTTCTATAAATGCTATGAAGGTGTTCCACGACTTTTCGGAAAGGGAAAATCGCGATCTATGACTTTTGTGTTCACTGGAAAATCATTCGGAGCTTTTTCGCACATGAAATAATGGCTCGAAGTTTAGGGACAAATATTTCCAAAAATGGAAACTTCTAAATTTCCAAATTTAGAAACTTTTTTGCATATTCTCGATTTTTGCCATTTAAACTCGACTGAATTATTCCTTGACATGACATGACCCCAAAAATTGATGATCCTGATTAAAAACTCTGAAATCTTCATGTTGACTTTTTTAACTGCAAAATTGACTTTCTTGCTTCGTCTTCAAGTAACTGGACAAATTCTTGACTTCTTCAATGAATTTTTGCCTCAAATTTCCTACATAAGCCATGCAGACCATATGAGAGCCTTTGACCACAAGAATTGGTCAAAGCTAAGAGGATATGAGGATCTGGTCCAAAACCCTAATCAGGATTTCCCTCACATATGACAAAATTGCATTTTTGAACTTCTGATGAAATTTCTCTCTTCTGAACTTTTAAGGGTGACCTTGGGCTTTTTCGAGATATGAGAGAACCTTTTGAGCTTCTTACACTGCTACCTGGCCAATTACTTGCCTTTAAAATCCTGAATTAGTCTAAAGAACTGATCATATGCCTTATGCTAGAACATGTGATTATTATGTCTCATTTTTCTATGCCAGATGCTAAAAAATGATATGTTGATGCTATGCTTATGATTAAATGATGGTAAATAGGAGAGGGAAAATTTGGGGTGTTACAATTAGGGATAATGAGCCCACTTAAGTATGAGATAAACATCTCAACTTAATTGCCATGATGATGTAGGATTAAGATAATTAACCTACTTATAATTAATTAGATGTTTTTTGGGTTTTTGTTTAGTGTTAAGTAATGAGTTTAATCTCTAATCACAAATTAGTGGGCTCATTACACCATCCTAATAGAAGGATAATAAATGAGAACACTTAAGCTGAGGAAGACACCTCAACTTAATCCATGGTTAGGGATTAAATTCATTATATAAAAAAGCCTTTATTAAGTGGATTTTAATTAAGGGATGAAATTAAGAAGTGGATTTTAAGTTTGTAAGACAACTTGAGGGGGACTTGTCCATTAAACACTAGGGTTAGTCCTTCTTAACCATAAAGGAAGAATTAGAACCCTAATGTAAGGCCCAAGTTACAAGATGATGTCTTAGTGATTATTAAGATGATATGATTAAGAGGTTTAAACAAATTAAAGGTTTAACACTTAGGATTAAAGTTATACACTCCATCCTAAGAGAAGGATGCAGGCATAACCCTAATTCCAAAGTCCTAAAACTTTAAAAGTTTAGTCTTTGATTATGAAGATGAGAAGATAGACTCAAGGAGACTCAATGGTTAAAACTAAAGGGGACTAATAACAACCCTAATTATTATCATGCTTGGATGTTCCTATGGTTTGTAAGGCTTAAGAAAGATCTTCAAGGAAGCCACCAATGGAAGAAGCAGATGAAAGGAGGATGAAGTAGAAGAATAAGTTACTTACTTCATTGAAGAAGATAAGTAACTTAAAGAAAGAAAGTGAGAGAGATGGAACAAAATTGAACAAGTTCACTAACAAAATGAAAATGAAATAGATAAAGATAAGTGACAAGTGAAGGAAAATCCACTTCTCAAAGTAACTTACCACCTGAAAATGTTAGCATGAATGCATAAAGTACAAAACATAAAGAAATGAAATGAAATGAGATGCAATGAGATGAAATGACCAAAGTCAGAAGTGTTTATGCAATGTTAATGTCATGTGAGATGATGCAAGGGCATACAAAGTGTACATGTATGATCATACAAGAATGAGATGCAAATGGAAACATGCTTTGAAGTTTGAAAACGCATGAAAGTTAATGAAATGAAATGAATGCAAATCATGGAAAATGAATGAATAAATGATCAAACATGGTTCTAACATGTCCTAAGATGTCTAATATGACTTATGAATGCAAGAAATGTCATGGAAAGTTCATGTAAGGATGCATATGCAAGGTGAATGCAAATGAACATGAGAAATTAGGGTTTTATGAAAGTATGAGATGCAAATGAACAAAACAGAAGCAAATGACATGATAAAAATTTGAAATCAAACTCAAACAAACCCTATTCCCATATTAGGTCACACCCCAAAGGAGAAGGTCAGAAGCCTAACCAATCAAAAGTTATGAATTTTCTAAGTTTTCTAGGGTTTTTGGGTGATTCAAAGGTAAAAATGCAAATCAAATTGAAAATGCAAGATATATTTATGAGATAAATGCCCTATAAACTACATGCAATATGTAACACAATGCAAAAGGAATCATCTTCAAACTCTTCTTGGTTAGGCAGAAATGATTTTTTAAAGTTAAGGCTCAAAAATAAGATTTTAATGACCCATAATTCAAAGAAAATTCACAAATTATGATCAAACCTAAAAATAATTTGTGTGAAGAGTTTGAAAATGTTTCTAAATGCATTGGGATGATTCATGATTTTTTTGGTGATTTTTAGAAACCTAAATGTATTTTTAATTAATTAAAAGATTTTAATTAATTAAAAATAACATTTAAATATTTTAAAAATACTTTTTTATTGCAAAAAATAAAATAAAAATCATTTTTGGAATGAGAAAAATATTTAAAGTCAGAATGCAAAAGGAAATTTTTTTTGGATGCTTTTTGGTATTTTAAATTAAATATGCAAGAAAATCCAATTAAAATGAAATAAAAATGGATTAAAATGAAAGTATGTTGATCTGGTGGCTGGGATTTAAACTGGGGTTGGAGGGAATTGACCACGCGCGCATCTGGACGGCCCACATTCAAACTGAGTTTAATTATGTTTTATAATTAATTAATCTGGATTAAATTTAAGTGAACTAATCCTGACCACCCATTTCTAATTTAAACAAGATCCAAGGGCCTAGAACGCATCTGGCAATTAAAACCCTAATTAAGCCCTAATCACTTTCAGGTGGCCGGAGAAGACCTCCGGTCATCTTCTCCAGCCAACCCCTCACCTGAACTTCCTCAAATCACCACCCCAAGCCCCCAAAATCTCCAGAATCAATCAACTAACTACCATAAACAATAATCCAGCCTCAAAAATCATTTATCATTCATCATCAACAAGATTCAAATCAAAACATCAAAACGACAAAAATTTCAGAACATCATGAAATGCTTAAAACTCAACCATTTTCAAAAATAAAGACATCAACATGATCAATGAAGCATGAGGAATCATTCTATAACATGAAAACACATTTCTGGAAAAAAAGTTCTTGATGACTACCTGAGTTGGAGCTTTGCAATCTGGACTTTTAGAGCTCTCCCTTTGTGCAATCCACTCCCCTTTGACCTCCTGAAGCTATTGGCAAGCTTGAATGAAGCTTAGAGTGGCTATTTGGAGTGCTTTGTTTCTGAAGTTGCAGAAATCGTATTTTTGTCTGGCTGTGTTTTAAGCTATGGTGACGGGTGGGAAATGATCCTGGGGTGATGCTGAGTTGATTGGTGGAAGAGTTTGTGATTTTTGTTGGCTGTGTTATGAAATTCGATGAAGGGAAGGTTTCTTGAGGTTTTTGTGATTCTGAGTGTGTGTGTGGATTCAGGCCTCAATGTTGTGTGTTATGAGTTGCTTATTGTCCACATAAACAATGTTGATTGGCCAGAGAGTTGTTGTGGCACAGGCTGATTGGTATGGGAGATTTTGCAAAAAGTCAAGATCTTGTACTTTGAGGTATGGGCACGTGTCAGAGGAGATTTCATGGGGTTTCTAGCCTCAGCTGGGTTCAAGGATGGCCATGGGATTGGTTTTGATGTGCTGGATGGCTTGGATGAAGAGTTATCGCATGTTTTGCAAAATTCCCTCTCTGAAGTTTCTTGGATCATAAGTCATGGAAACCCTAAGTTCAATGCACAATTCTGATCCTTTGAGGTTTGTTTGACATGTTGTGAAGTGTTTGTGCATATTTGAAGTCATTATAATGCTTGAATATGCCAATTTTCAAATTCCCTCTTTGACATGAAACTTGAAATTTTAGGATTTTGCCAACTTTGAAAGGCCATATATTGAGTTCTAGGATGAATCAAGACATGTTCTTGTACTTTTTGAAAAGGCAAAGACCTAATCTACAACTTTCATGACCAAGAATTTTTCATTTGAAGCATTTTTGATTAAGAAAGAGGAGGTTGAAAAACTTTCCCAAAATGGAAAGTTTCCATTACAAGTCATTTCCATTTTTGGCAAGTTTGCAAATGGCTCAAATTTCTACAATCTTGTGAACTTCCAACCACTTCTAAGATCAAATAAAAATCATAGAACTTCAATTTGATGAAAATAACCCTTTGGTTCCATTGTTGGGGGCCTCAGATGCCCTGATTTTGACTTAACTTGCTCAAGAAGTTACCCAGTGAACATATGACTTCCATAATGAATTTCTTCATCAAACTTGGTACATATGATACTTATAACATCTTAAGAACAATAGAAACAAGAATGATCCAAAAATTTGGAGTTAAGGCCTCTGAAACCAAAACCCTAATTTTGGTCATTTGTGTAGTGAAACCCTAGCTCTGCTTCCATGCCTTTGTCAGTTCTTGTGATTTCTTGACTTCCATGAACCTTGATGAGCATAATATGATGATAGAACACACATGGACCCTCTTGGAAAGCTTTGAGACCTTTGGGATGGCTCAGGTGGATCCTTGGATTGCTCAGGTCACAAACCCTAGATGCAGATGAACTTGAACTTATGCAGTGAAGCAAATATGCTAAGTGAGATGTAATGCTTATGTTAAAACAAAAATGAAAGATCACAAGCCATGGTGTGATATGAGTGAGGGAAACTTTGGGGTGTTTACACACCTCAGCAACAACAGTTTCCGCAACAACAAAGATCTTACAACAACAACAATCAACAACAACGTCCGTTCTAGCAAAGGACTTCACAGATCAACAGGGTTACGATCCCATCCCGATGCCCTATGCAGCTCTACTTCCATAGTTATTGAAGCTCAACCTGGTTGAATTAAGAACCTTTACTCCACCAGATCCTCTGAATCTTCCAAGGAACTATGATGTCAACTCCAGATGTGCCTTCCACTCCAATGCACCTGGCTATACAACAGAGAAATGTATGGCATTGCACATGAAAGTCCAAGACCTGATTGATTCCAAAGCTTTGAATTTTTCACCTCCACCAAGTGTCACAAAGAATCCAATACCGAATCACGGTGGACCGAGGATTAATGCCATTGAAGAAGACCAACCAACAATTTTAATTGATGACATTGCAAACATTGCAAACACCACTGGCCGAAGTGAAAGCTCAGCTATTGAAGTGCCAAGTGTTTCCAGGTTGTAAGACCCATTGTGAAGCTTGCAAAAATTCTGCTAATGGTTGTGCAAATCTGAGAAAGGGTATCAAAAATCTTATTAGAGAAGGCATCCTACAAATCACGTCAACAGTTCCCACTCCTATAACATCAACAAACATCTCTCCTACAACATCAGCAAACACCATTTAAGAGGTATCTCCTACAACATCAGCAAACATCATTCTAACGGAGTCTACTACAACAACAGCAACCATCTGAAGACATCTCAACGGTCACCATTTATTATGACCCAGCAACCATTCATGTTCTGGATTCTTTTGACAACAACTTTCAGCAACATCAACATTAACATCAACAACTTCCTACACCAGCATCATCTCCCATCAGACCACCTGTCACAATCTACTATGATCCTCAGACTGTTACAACTCCTTCTTCCGCAGAAATCAGTCGAGTTACTATCACGGTTCCTGGACCAGTTCCATATGACAACAGCCGTGTCGTGCCTTGGCACTATGGCTCAGATCTATATTGCAACGGAAAGAAAGTCACTCTTGACTCTTCAATTTCTACACCACAAATTGATAATGTGGGGGGAGGCGGAGGCTTCACTCGAAGCTGACGTCTCTTTTCCTCACAGTTCCCAAGAGTTAATGCTGAAGCAGAAGCTGCTGCCAAAGCCAAAGGCAAGAATGTGGTGCCAGAAGAACCAATTGCCAAAGAAACTTAGAAGACATCCTTTGATCAGGATGTAGACGAGTTTATGAGGATTATCAAGAAGAGTGACTATAAGGTTGTGGATCAGCTTCACCAGACTCCCTCTAAGATCTCTATATTATCTCTGCTCATATGTTCCGAAGCTCACAGGAATGCATTGCTCAAAGTCTTGCACGCAGCTTACGTGCCAGAGGAGATTACAGTTAATCAGCTAGACACGGTGGTTTCAAATGTCAACACTAGTCACAAACTAGGTTTTACTGATGCTGATCTGACTACGGAAGGCCGTAACCATAATAAGGCTTTACATATCACCTTGGAATGTAAACGTGTCGTACTTTCTCATGTCCTGGTTGACACTGGGTCATCTCTCAATGTTCTTCCAAAGAAAGCCTTGGTCAAGCTGGAATATGATGGTCTTGCACTCCGTCCGAGTAACCTGGTTGTGAGAGCCTTTGATGGTTCTAAGAGACCGGTTCTCGGAGAAATTGAGCTGCCTGTGGTAATTGGCCCACAGATTTTCAAAACTACCTTCTATGTGATGGACATTCAGCCTGCCTACAGCTGTTTGTTGGGTCGACCCTGGATTCATGCTGTTGGTGCAGATACATCGTCCCTTCACCAGAAGTTAAAATACGAGTGGGAGGGCCAAATTATCACAATCTGTAGAGAGGAGGATATCTTCGTCAGTCATCTAGCCACTTACAAGTACATTGAGATGGATGGGGAGATCCATGAGAGAATGAGTCAGGGTTTTGAAGCTCTTAATGTCAATGAAGCAACAGCTGAAGTGTCTAGTACTTCAATTGCTTCTTACAAACAAGCTCAGAAGGTTGTTGAAGACGTGAATGCCCAAGGCTGGGAAAAGCTGCTGCAAATTCAGATAAAGGAAGACAAATTCGGTTTGGGTTATAGACCATCCCGAAAAGTTCCAGAGGAGGCTGCTGAAGCTCCCAAGTTCATAAGTGGGGGAATGCTGACCCCAAATGCTATCAACAATGTGGAAGACGAGGCTGAAAGCGACTTCAACCTGGAAAGCTGGATTCGTCCAAGCACCCAGGGCCAACAAGTCCCCAACTGGTCTTCCTAGGAAATTATAAGGGTTACTGCTGCAAAGTAATTATTATTTCCTGTTTAAGCATGCATCAAGTCCTGCATCTTGCCCAAGGTGTCAGGACTCATTTTGTAATAGGGCCATATATGTATTTTTTGCAAATGGAAATTAATGAACAATGGACATCTTTTGCAAACAATCTTTTTGCTCACTGTCTTTTCATTTTTGTTATTTTCGCATAAAACAATAAATGGAAATGTTTTTCTTGATAATAAACTTCATTCACTTTTTCTAAATAAAATAAAATCAATCACTAAAATGAACAAATCTCAACCCTTGCAGAGATAGTAATCCAGATTGCACAGACAACAACACTGTTATGACCTAGTATGACTTTGACAATCCGATTAATCAAGTAGATGAAGGGGTTGATGAAGACTATGATTTTCTTGAAGAGTTGGCCAGGTTGTTGAGACAAGAGGAAAAAGTGATTGTTCCTCATCAGGAGGAGGTTGAGACTATCAATCTTGGTACAGAGGAAGACGTGAAAGAAGTGAAGATCGGGGCTAGTTTGCAAGCTTCAGTGAAAGAACAACTCATCAGTATGCTTCGAGAGTATGTCGACGTCTTTGCTTGATCCTATCAAGATATGTCGGGTCTGGATACAGATATTGTCATGCACAAGCGGCCATTGAAAAAAGATTGTCCACCAATTAAACAGAAGTTACGCCGTACTCGCCCAGACATGGCCATGAAAATCAAAGAGGAAGTACAAAAGCAGTGGTACGCCGGTTTTCTCGCTGTAACTAGTTACCCGCCGGGGGTTGCTAACATTGTACCCGTACCTAAGAAGGATGGCAAGGTGCGTATGTGTGTCGATTAACGGGATCTGAACAGAGCGAGCCCAAAAGATGATTTCCCATTACCTCACATTGATGTATTGGTGGATAACATAACTCAGTTCTCAGTATTTTCTTTCATGGACGGATTTTCTGGATACAATCAGATTAAGATGTCACCTGAAGACATGGAGAAGACAACTTTCATCACACCTTGGGGCACGTTTTGTTACAAGGTAATGCCACTTGGTCTGAAGAACGCCGGTCCAACATATCAACGGGCTATGGTAACATTATTCCACGATTTGATCCCTTACAGAGGAAGATCATTTGGTGAATCTGTTGAAACTATTCAAGCGTTTGAGGAAGTATCAGTTAAAGTTGAACCCCAACAAATGCACATTCGGGGTACGTTCTGGTAAGCTTCTGGGTTTTATTGTAAGTGAAAAAGGAATTGAGGTTGATCCCGACAAAGTCAAAGCTATTTAAGAAATTCCTGCACCTAAGACCGAGAAAGAAGTACGAGGGTTCTGAGGTAGATTGAACTACATCTCAAGGTTCATATCTCATCTCACTGCAACCTGCGAACCCTTGTTCAAACTGTTAAGAAAGGATCAAACGGTTAGGTGGAATGATGACTGTCAGAGAGCTTTTGACAAGATCAAAGAATATCTGCAAGAACCTCCGATTCTCATGCTTCCAGTTTAAGGAAGACCTCTAATCATGTACTTGACAATATTAGACGAATCAATGGGGTGTTTATTGGGCCAGCATGACGAGTCTGGTCAAAAAGAGTATGCAATATACTACCTAAGCCAAAAGTTTACCGACTGTGAACAACGTTATTCACTGCTCCGAGACAACTTTTTGTGCTTTAGCGTGGGCTGCTCACCGACTAAGACAATATATGTTGACTCATACTACCTTATTGATCTCAAAGATGGATCCAGTCAAATACATATTTGAGAAAAGGTACTTCTCAAATATGTACTTGACTGGATCCATCCTTGAGATCAATAAGGTAGTATGAGTCAACATATACTGTCTTAGTCGGCGAGCAGCCCACGCTAAAGCACAACAAGTTTTCTCGAGCAGTGAATAACGTTGTTCATAGTCGGTAAACTTTTTGCTTAGGTAGTATATTGCGTACTCTTTTCGACCAAACTCATCATGTTGGCCCAACACACACCCCATTGACTCTTCTAATACTGTCAAATACATGATTAGAAGTCTTCCTTTGACTGGAGGCATGAGAATTGGAGGTTATTGCAGATATTCTTTGATCTTGTCAAAAGCTCTCTGACAGTCATCGTTCCACCTGATTGTTTTCTCTTTTCTTAACAGCTTGAACAAGGGTTCGCAGGTTGCAGTGAGATGAGATATGAACCTTGAGATGTAGTTCAATCTACCTAAGAACCCTCTAACTTCTTTCTTATTCTTAGGTGCAGGCATTTCCTAAATTGCTTTGACTTTGTCGGGATCAACCTCAATTCCTTTTCCACTTACAATAAAACCCAGCAGCTTACCAGAATGTACCCCGAATTTGCATTTGTTGGGGTTCAATCTCAGCTGATACTTCCTCAGACGCTTGAATAATTTCAGCAGATTCACCAAATGATCTTCCTCTGTAAGGGACTTGGCAAACATATCATCCACATAGCATTCAATTTCTTTATGGATCATATCGTGGAATAATGTTACCATAGCCCATTGATAAGTTGCACTGGAATTCTTCAGACCGAATGGCATTACTTTGTAACAAAACGTGCCCCAAGGTGTGATGAAAGTTGTCTTCTCCATGTCTTTAGGTGACATCTTAATCTGATTGTATCCAGAAAATCCATCCATAAAAGAAAATACCGAGAACTGAGCCGTGTTATCCACCAATACATCAATGTGAGGTAATGGGAAATCATCCTTTGGGTTAGCTCTGTTCAGATCTCGGTAATCAACACACATACGCACCTTGCCATCCTTCTTGGGTACGGGTACAATGTTAGCAACCCACGGAGGGTAACTAGTTACAACAAGAAAACTGGCGCCCCACTGCTTTTGTACTTCTTCTTTGATTTTCATGGCCATGTCTGGGCGAGTACGACACAACTTCTGTTTGACTGACGGACAACCTTCTTTCAGTGGCAGTCTGTGCATGACAATATCCGTATCCAGACCTGGCATATCTTGATAGGACCAAGCAAATACGTTGACATACTCTCGAAGCATACTGATGAATTGTTCTTTCACTGGAGCTTGCAGACTAGCCCTGATCTTCACCTCTTTCACATCTTCCTCGGTACCAAGATTGATAGTCTCAACCTCCTCCTGATAAGGAGCAATCACCTTTTCCTCTTGTCTCAATTACCTGGCCAACTCTTCAGGCAAATCATAGTCTTCATTATCCTCTTCTTCTGCTTGATTAATTGGATTGTCGATGTCATACGAAGTCATAACAGTGTCGTTGTCGGTGCAATCTGGAGGATTATCTCTGCAAGGGTTGAGATTTGGTTCATTTTAGTGATTGATTTTATCTTATTTAGAAAAAGTGAATGAAGTTTATTAAGAAAACATTGTCATTTATTGTTTTGTGTGAAAATAACAAAAATTAAAAAGATAGTGAGCGAAAAAAAGATTGTTTGCAAAAGATGTCCAACTTTCTAGGTTGAAGTCGCTTTCAGCCTCGTCTTCCACATTGTTGATTGCATCCGGGGTCAGCATTCCCCCACTGATAATCTTGGGATCTTCAGCAGCCTCCTCTCGGACCTGTCGGGATGGTCTGTAACCCAAATCGAACTTGTCTTCCTTGATCTGAACTTGCTGCAGCTTGCTCCAACCTTGGGCATTCCCGTCTTCAACAACCTTCTGAGCTTGTTTGTAAGAAGAGATTGAAGTACCAGACACTTCAGTTGTTGCTTCATTGACAGTGAGGGCCTCAAAACCCTGACTCATTGCTTCATGGATCTCCCCATCCATCTCAATGTACTTATAAGTAGCTAGATGACTGACAAAGATGTCCTCCTCCCCACAGATATTGATAATTTGGCCCTTCCACTCATATTTTAACTTCTGGTGAAGGGTCGATGTTACGGCGCCAGCGGCATGAATCCAGGGTCGACCCAACACACAGCTGTAGGCAGGCTGAATGTCCATCACATAGAAGATAGTTTTGAAAATCTGTGGGCCAATTACCACAGGCTCTCACAACTAGGTTACTCGGGCGGAGTGCAAGACCATCATATTCCATCTTGACCAAGGCTTTCTTTGGAAGGACATTGAGAGATGACCCAGTGTCAACCAAGACATGAGAAACTACAACACCTTTACACTCCAAGGTAATATGTAAAGCCTAATTGTGATTACGGCCCTCTGTAGTCAGATCAGCATTGGTGAAACCTAGTCCATGACTAGTATTAACATTTGAAACCACCGTTTCTAGCTGGTTGACTGTAATCTCTTCAGGCACGTAAGCTGCGTGCAAGACTTTGAGAAGTGAATTCATGTGAGCTTCGGAACACATAAGAAGAGATAGAATGGAGATCTTGGAGGGTGTTTGATGGAGCTGGTCCACAACTTTATAGTCACTCTTCTTGATAATTCTCATGAGCTCGTCCACATCCTGGTCGAAGGATGTATTCTAAGTTTCCTTGGCGATTGGTTTTTCAGGAAACACACTCTTTCCTTTAGCTTTGGCAGCAGCTTCTACTTCAGCATTAATTCTGGGAAATTGTGATGCGAAGAGACGTCCGCTTTGAGCGAAGCCTCCGCCTCCCCCAACATTATCAATCTGTGGTGTAGAAGTTGAAGAATCAAGAGTGAATTTCTTTCTGTTGCAATACAGATTTGAGCCATAGTGCCAAGGCACGACACTGCTGTTGTCGTATGGAACTGGTCCAGGTACCATGATAGTAATCAGACTGATTGCTGCGGAAGAAGGAGTTGCGACAGTCTGAGGTTCATAGTAAATGGTGACAGGAGGTCTGACTGGAGATGGTGCAGGTGATGAAATTTGCTAGTGTTGATGTGAGTTGTTGAAAGAATCTGGAACATGGATTGTTGCTGGATCATAATAGATGGTGACTGTGCAAATGTCTTCATTGATGGTTGCTGTTGTTGTAGAAGGACATGTTGAACTGATGTCTGTTGAAGTTGAAGAAGGGATGGTTGTTGATGTTGTAGAAGAATCTGTTGGAATGATTGTTGTCGAAGTTGTAGGAGTGATATCTATTATATCTGATGAAGTGATGTTTACTGGTGTTGTAGGAGGAATGGTTGTTGATGTTGTAGGAACTAGAACTGTTGAAGTGATCTGTAAAACGCCTTCTCTGATAAGACTATTGATACCGGTCTTCAAATTTGCAAAACCGTTGGTAGAAATCTTGCAAGCTTCGCAATGGGCCTCACAACCTGGAAACACTTGGCACTTCAAAAGCTGGGCTTTAACCTCGGCCATAGGTGTTTGAATACTTGCAACATTGTCAATTAGGCTTACTGGTTGATCCTCCTCAATGACATTTATCCTAGGCCCACCATGTCTAGGCATAGGATTCTTGGTAACACTTGGAGGGGGTGCAAAGTTGACTGCCTTAGAATCATTCAAATCTTGAACCTTCATGTGTAAGGCCCTACATTTCTCTATTGTATGGCAAAGTGCATTGGAGTGGAAGGCACATCTGGCGTTGACATCATAGTTTCTTGGGAGATTCTGAGGATCTGGTGGTGCCAGAGTTCTCAATTCAATCAAGTTGAGCTTCAGTAACTATGGAAGGAGAGCTGCATAGGGCATCAGGATGGGATCGATAACCCTATTGATTTGTGAAGTCCTTTGCTGGAACAGACGATGTTGCTGAGTATTGTTGTTATAAGATCTCTGTTGCGGAGGAAACTATTGTTGCTGTGGGAAGTGTTGTTGAGGTGCTGGAGTGGGAATGGTGACAAAAACTACTGATCTTTGCATGTATTGAGGCCTACCTCTGCCCATATGCACTGAGTTAGTTTCACCCATCCTTCGAGGTCCCGAGAAGGGTTTCCTTGCATTGCTGGAGCTAGCACCATTGTTTGAAATCTTCCCCATCTTCAGAAGACTCTCAATTCTCTCACCAGCTATAACTACATCAGCAAAACTGGTGGAAGAGAAAGCAACAAGTCTATCAATGTAGGTACCTTGCAACATATTCATAAACATGTTAGCCATTTCTCTTTCTGACATAGGTGGCTGGACAACAGCATCAAGTTGTCTCCACCTTTGGGCATATTCCCGGAAACTTTCTCTTGAAGATTGAGACATACCCATCAGGAGGGTCCTATTGGGAGCCATATCCAGGTTGTACTGACACTGGCGTATGAAAGTTTCAGCTAAGTCCTTCCAATTCCTGACAGTAGCTTTAGATAGGTGAGAATACCACTCACAGGATGCCCGGTCAAACTATCTTCAAAGTAGAACATCCATAGCTTCTCATCCAGGGTGTAGGCTTTCAATCATCCCAGAAAAGATTGAAGATGGGTACGAGGACAGGAGGTACCATTGTACTTCTCAAAGCATGGAGGCTTGAACTTGTGAGGAATCATGACTCCTTATACTAATCCCATATCCATTACATCAAATCCCAAAGAGTTTTGGGATTCCAAGGATCTTAGCTTCTCTGCTATTTCGTCCAGACGGCGATCATAGGCTTCATCCCCAACACTAATTACTATGAACTGTTCATCCTGAGGATCTTCTTGTAGAATATGACCTCTTGCATTTCCTTGGGTATTTCCGATAACATTCACTTCAGGATTGAGGTGGGGCCCAAACTCTGGCGGATTTGTTCGCGGCTGCCCGTGATCATTATTACTAGTACCTCCAGTGCTTGGATGATTCTCTTATGGAGTTTACCGCTCGACTAACTCTCTCAATCTTTCTTGGCTCTGAGCCAACCCATTCATCACTGCCATGAACTGGTCCATCTGAGCCCTCATCTCAGTTCTCTCATTAGCCATTTGAGTTCTAACGTCAGTCAAATCTTGTTGAACTTGATCCATCTGAACTCTCGGAAGGTTGTGTCTTGTAGGATATCCGTGGACTCTGTTGATGGGGAAAACCCTCCTACGGGCAATGTTTCCTGAAACACACAGCAGAGTGAGAAAATAACAACCAAAAACACTTGCAAAAACACTTTCTAAAACACAGAGAATGAGGTTAGAATGCAATGCAGTATGTCTATTTTTCTTCCAAGGGTATCCGGTTTGGCTCTTTGGTTTTGACCTTCCAGACCTCTGGGAATGAAGATGTTGAAGAGAAGTGGAATGTACAAGCAGATCCAGGTAATACACAAATTATAACATTACAAAATGCCAAAATACATAGTTTATGATTACAACAAGTTCCCATGGTGGGTCAAGATACAATTAAGTTAGGAAATACAACAAAATCACCATGGAGAAATAAAGTACAACCAAAATAAAATACAAGTAAAGGAAATCAAACATCCAGCCCAAATTCATCCTCCTTGACTTCCTTCAGGAGAGCATCAGTTACTGGTCCAACTGGATGCTCTGTGATGGTCCTGATAAGAAGGTTCCTGGTTGCAATGGCACTTGTCATCTTCTTGTATTTATCTTGTTCTTTTGATCTCTTCAACCCCGCTCGGAGTTTTAGCTCAGAGATTTCCTTATGTGCCGCTAACATGGCTTCCTGACTCTTCTTCTCATTGGCTTCCAGCTTCTCAATCTTAGCCTGTGTCTTCTGATCTTCTTGCAAACAAGCTTCAGTGATTCTGATCCATCTAGATTGACTCTCCTCTAGGTAGTGTTCAGCTCCGGCCTTCTGAATCTTGGCTTATTTGTAAGCATTCTTCAATACAAATTTCCTTGCTCGGGCTTTTCTGATGAAGTCCTCTGTCTTTTCTATCTTGGTCATATGATCGATCTGGAGCTTCTCTAACCTCTCAATGTCTAGACGACCATCATTCCTTTCCCAAAGGGTCTTCTTCAGAGCTTCAGAAAGCTGGGTATTCCTCTCTTTCAGCTTCTCAAACTCTCCCAAACTGACTGTAGCTATGGGCTCTACTGCTGATGGCCTTGGCACATCTTCCAGGGTGAATGGCATGCAGGTGATCTGTCCTCTGATGCGAGACTATTCAATGTACTGAGCTGAAGCTATGTTGTTGCACTTCCCCAAAATGGTAGTCCCTTTAGTTTTTATGTTATCCCAAGCCCAGGCTACTTGTCGGATGGTGGCATGATTATTCTGAACCACACAGTAAAGAGATTCTGTTAAGTCTTGCTCTCTCGGTGGATGTACCAATGCATATCCCAATTGTCTTTTGAAAAGTAAAGGATTGTAGTTGATGCAACCCTTCACTCCAATAAGAGGTACATTAGGATATTGTCCACAACTTGTAATTATGTCCCTGCCCTTGGTGTTATGAGTACACCACCTGATGTCTTCTGAAGTAAGGGCAATCATCCTCTTAGCCCAATTCCTTGACTGATGTGGATTTAGGAAAGCTTCCGTTTTCGACAGGTGTCTCATTAACCATCTGTAGAAGAGGGGTGCACAACATCTGACTAGTCTCCCACTCTGCTTCTCATTCCTTTGATGCACTGAGTAGTAGAAATCCCCTAGCAAGGTAGGAACTGGATTCTTGAGCATGAAGATATGGATAGAATTTTTGCTTACAAACTTAGGCTCGTCTGCAAACAAGATGATACCATATATACTAAGAGCCAGGAGGGCACAAACAGTTTCCCACTTTCCTGTTGCAGCATGGCTGGTGGCCTGGGTGATTAAGAAGTCCAAATGAAGGCCTGGGATTCCAGCCTTGGTGGTCATATGTTGATCAATGATAGTAACTTCCAAATATAGAGCCTTAGTTATGTCTTCATTCTTAGGAGCAGTCATCTCAGGGTTGAAAGGAATTCCTCTTCTGATAGGGACACACAACAACATGGAAAACTCTTCCAACAAAGGACCTATCTGAAAGTATGGGAAAGTGAAACAACGGAGAGGAGGGTCATAGAACTGGAGACAGGTGTGAATCATGCTCCTCTGTGATGCATCCAAGTCCATGATCATGTCCATAATACCACCATAATGCTATCTGAATAAAGGAACATTTTCAGGAGTGATAAGGGCCTGAATCTGCCTGATGCCTGTCAAAGGGTACTCAAAGAAATGGTAGGTAATGTTGTTCTTCCTGGTTGAATCTATACTGAAAATGGGTGCTGATGAAGACAACTGAAGAAGGTATCTGAAGAATAGCTGATGAAGTGTTGGAGAAGATGTCTGAGTAGAAGAACGGTCAAAACCAAACCAAAGAAGATGTGGATACCCTGTAAAACAAATAAAAAAGATGTTAAATGATGCAATATGATGTATGTTGAATGATATGCAAGGGTTTGTGATCAGGTGTTGGATTTTTCAATTGTTCTGATAGGGTCCATGAGTGTTCAAAATTTCGGATGAAGGCTTGAGAACCACTAACCAGGTGGGGGACTCAAATAAAGAGTCACAAGTCCAGGGTTTCATAAGATCAGTCCAAAATAGTGTAACCTTAAAATAATATCAGTAATAGGGTATGTTAAGGCCAAGGGTTCCTGCAAACCTATAAACAACCCCATCCATTCACAGGTATTGTTCTAGAACAAGGATCCTCAGGTCCGGATCTATTATGAGAAGTGTAAACACTTCTAATCCGGAGGTACAGTGTTTACATTAATCATAAAGGATCCTCCTCTAATTCACCTGAAATTCTGAAGGTCATATAAAAAGGTCATCCGGACTTAGTAGGCTTCCCGATAGCCCTAGTACTACAGGAAATCCGTAGCACATAGTTCTCAAGAAGAAACTCATGTCTGAACCGTGTTTTCATATTCCCGCACCAGACCGAAATGGAATGGGAAATAATATGAATCCACTATAATCCTATGTCTGTCACTCAGGCCTTTGTGTTAGACCTTTCACTAGAATACCCCTCCCACCAAGGCAAACCAACAAATCCAGCACAAATATGATATGACAATGATAAATGAAATGCATAAAAATTTAAATGAAAGAGATAAAGTAAATATAGTAAATAAAGTTGTACAGAAAGCAATAAATAAAGCAAAAAACAAAAGCACACATAGGACATAACACCCCCGGTAAACAAAATCAAACAAGCGCTAGGAGAAACCCACAAGAGAACCAGAAACCCTGGTGGCAAAGCTCCCCAACAGATTCGCCAAGTTGTCGCTCCCGAAAAGACTTATGTCCCGGTGCAGACACGAACGGTCGGCGATGTTGGAGGTTGAGGTTGAATAGAGTCGCCAACTAGGCATTTTTATCCCGAAGGAAAGGTAATTCTGCATAAACCTGGAAGGGTATGGATAAGACGGTTGTGAACCAGAGAAACTGAGAAAGGGGGTTGGTTACGACCTGGGAAGGTATTAGCACCCAGATCGTCCGTCGTACTCGAAGGGATCCATACTTACTTGATTGTGTTTAAAAGGGGTAGTGTATATGCTGACTGTGCATAAAATCTAGGGAGAAAAGAATGCGTGTCAGTGCAAAAGAGATGGGTGAGATGCTCAAGAATGAGGCTTAGAAAGAAAGCTGAAAGAGGGGGAAGACAAATAGACTTTTGTTCGACAACCGTTAAGTTATGCCTACGTATCCTCTCATGCAATGAGGAAGTCAGAACACCATAGTTCGACTCAAAGAGACTGAAAAATGATTTGACTGTGAACTGCTTGCTTGTCTAAGCTCATGTGTGTGACTCGTCTGGCTCGAGTGCTAACTGTCTTGCATTAGACGGAAGAAGCGAGTTCTCGTTTTTAGAATGAGTGTGATGAGAAAAGAATCCCGGAGGAGACAATTATTGTTTGTTTTTTGTGTTTTCAGTTTTTTTTTATTGTTTTTGGTGTTTTGCATAGGATAATGAGCTTAAGCCTAAATCAAAGGTTGTAAACTCGTTATATTCTCCCTAATTAGGGATAATGAGCCTACTTAAGTGTGAGATAAGCATCTCAACTTAATTAGCCTGATGATATAGGATTAAGATCATTAACCTACTTGTGATTATTAAAATGTTTTTGGGTTTTTGTTTAGTGTTAAGTAATGAGTTTAATCTCTAATCAGGGATTAATGAACTCATTACACCATCCTAAGAGAAGGATGATAGATGAGAACACTTAAGCTGAGGAAGATACCTCAACTTAATCCATGGTTAAGGACTAAACTCATTATATAACAAGCCTTTATCAAGTGGATTTTAATTAAAGGGTGAGATTAAGAAGTGAGTTTTAAGTTTGTAAGACAACTTGAGGGGGACTTGTCCATTAAACACTAGGGTTAGTCCCTCTTAACCAAAAGGAAAAGATGGAACCCTAATGTAAGGCCCAAGTTACAAGCTTAAGTCTTGATCATTATTAGGTATTTTGATTTAGAGGTAACAAATTAAAGGTTTAACACTAAGGATTAAAGTTATACACTCCATCCTAAGATAAGGATGCAAGCATAACCCTAATTCAAAGTCCCAAAGCTTTAAGTGTTTAGCCTCTGATTATGAGATGAGAAGAGAGACTCAAGGAGACTCAAAGGTAAAAGACTAAGGGAGACTATATACAACCCTAAAAGTTATCATGCTTGGATTTCCTGTGGCTTGTGAGGTATAAGAGAAGATCTTTAGGAAGCCACCAAGGAAGAAGAAGCAGATGAAAAGAGAAGGAGAGAAAGAATAAGTTACTTACTTTCTGAAGAAGATAAGTAACCTAAAGAAAGAAAGTAAGAGGGAGAGAGCATAAGTGAATTAGATTCACTTCAAATACAAGTAAATAATGCATATGAAGAGATGAGAAGAGGTGGGATGTGAAGGCAAATCCACATCCCAAACAACTTACCATAAGCCCCTGAAATGTTAGTGTGAATGCATAAGATGCAAAGCAAAAGGAAATGAAATGAATAAAGATGCAAAGACCAAAACCAAAAGTGTATATGCAAGGAAAATGTGTTATGAGATGATGCAAAATTATACAAGATGCATATAAGTGATCATACAAGGATGAGATGCAATGCAAGCATGTTTAGAAGCATGAAAACACATGGATGTTCATGAAATGTAATGAATGAAAAACATAACAAATTAATGAAGAAATGTTCTAGCAATGTTCAAGCATGTCCTATGATGTCTAAGATGTCATACAAATAAAAGAAATGCCATGGCAAGTTCATATGATGATGATATGCAAAGATGAATTTAAATGAACATGAGAAATTAGGGTTTTAAGGCAACATGAGATGCATATGGCCAAAACAGAATCATACATCATGATAAAAAATTTGAAATTGAACTCAAACAAACCCTAAACATATACAAAATAACTCACCAAAGGAGATGGTCAGAAGCTAAACCTAGTGAAAGTTATGGATTTCCTAAGTTAACTAGGGTTTTTGGATACTCCTAAGGAAAAAATGCAAATCAAATTGAAAATGAAATGCAAAATCATAAGATAAATATCCTAGATACTATATTAAATATGGGAAACAATGCAAAAAGAATAAAGTTCAAACTCATCATGGTTGACCAGAAGTGATTTTTTCAATTTAGGGTTAGAAAATGTGATTTTTAAGAACCCTAATTATAAGATAATTGTGAAAATGTGATCAAACCTAAAAATAAATTTGTATGGTGAGTTTGAAAATGTTTCTAAATGCATGAGAATGCTTCATGAATTTTTTGATGATTTTTAGAAAACTAAATGTATTTTTAATTAATTAAAATCAATTAATTAATTAAATAAAACACTTAAATGTTTTAAAAATACTTTTTTAATGCAAAAATTAAAATAAAAAATGTTTTTGAGTTAAGAAAAATATTTGAAGTAAAAATGCAGAAAGTGAGATTTTTTAAAAGTCTTTTTCTATTTTAAAATAAGAATGGAAACAAATGCAATAAAATGAAAATAAAATGAAGTAAAATGAGAAGTAATCAAGATCTATGGCCCAAATTTAAAGGGGGGTTGGCTGGCGCGCAAATGAAAGGTCAGGATCCATTCTGATTAATTAATTAAAGATTAAGTTAATTAAGTGGATTAGGGTTTTAATGATGCAATCTGGGGCATCCAACACGCGCGGGAAACACAAATCCAAAGGCTATAATTCAAACTGACACTTAACCCTAATTAAGCCCTAATCTTTTTCAGGCGACCGGAATAGTGTTCCGGTCGTCTTCTCCGGCCAGCTCTTCACTCCATCTCACTCCCTAGGCCACCCCAAACTTCCTAAATCTCCAGAATCACTCATTAAACATCATAGGACAAGAATCAAGCAACAAGAACAATTTATTTTGTATCAAACAAGAGAATCAAACAAAAATATTTTTCACGGGAAAAGTTTCAGAAGATCAATACATGCTTAATACTCAACCATTTTCAAAAGTAAACATATCACAATGATCAACACATCATGTAGAATCAATTTATAACTTAAAAAACAAGTTTTGGAAAAAAATGTTCTTGATGATTACCTGAGTTGAAGCTTTTCAGTTTGGAGCTTTCTGACCCCCTCCTTTGTGCAAAACCACTCCACTTGATCCCTTGATGCTTCTGGAAGGCTTAGAACAAGTTTATGATGGCTGGTTTTAGTGTTTTAGTTCTGTAACTCAAAAATCGTGTTCTTGTTTGAGAAGCTTTCAGGCCATGGCAATGGGTGCTTTGTGTTTTATGATTGATTTTGAGATGAATGGTGAAAGAATCAATGATTTTTGTTGGTTGTGGAGTGAGTTTCGAAGGAATGAAGGTTTATGGAATTCTTGGGCAATCTGAGCTTAGGGCTTGATTCAGGCTTGTGTGTGTTATGAAATGAGTTACCCGAGGTTTGTATGTGATGTACTGATTGGCCAGAGGAGTTGGTGTGGCATAGTGTGATTGGTATGGGTGATTTTGCAAAAAAGACAATGAAGGTGTACTTGAGGCATGGCACGGGTCAGAGATTATTTCAAGGGGTGTCTTGCCTCATCCAGCTTCAAGGAGGGCCCACTGGATGAAATTTGAGGATCTGTACCACTTGATGCAAGGGTTATCACATGTTTTGCATTTTCCCTCTTTGAAAATTTTGTGAAAATTGATCCATGGAAACTTGTAATCCAAGGCATAATTTTGGTCAAGCAATGTTGTGTTATCATGTAATGAAGATTAGAAGTGGATTAGAGGTCATTAGAAGTCTTGAAACTTGATTTTGCAAAAATCCCTCTTTGGCACATACTTTAAAATTACAAGATTTTTCCCAACTTTGAAACATCATATCTTGAGTTCTAGGATGAATCAAGAGGAGTTATTTTAATTTTTGAAAATGGGAAGATCCAATCTACAACTTTCATGTTTGAAGATTTTTCATTTGAAGCATTTTTGATCAAGAAAGAGGAGGTTGAAAATCTTTCCCAAAATGGAAAGTTTCCATTACAAGTCATGTCCAAAAATGGAAAGTTTGCAAATGGCTTGAAATTCTTCAATCTTGTGAACTTCTAACCACTTATAAGATCAAATAAAGATCATAGAACCTCAAATTGATGAAAATGACCCTTTGGTACCATTGTTGGGGGCCTCAGATGCCCTGATTCTGACTTTTCTTGCACAACAAGTTACTAGTTGATCAGATGACATCCACAATGAATTTCTTCATCAAATTTGGTATACATGCTCCTTATAACATATTAAGACCATTAGAATTAAGAATGACCAAAAAATTTGAGTGTAAGGCCTCTGAAACCAAAACCCTAATTTTAGGTCATCTGTGCAGGAAATCTTCAGTCTGCCTATATGCCTTTGCCATGCTTTTTGATCTCTTGACTTTTATGAACTTTGGGGAGCATAAGATGACCATAGAACACTCATGGACCCTCTTGGCATGCTTCAAGACCATTGAGATAACTCAGATCACTTCTTGGATTCATCTGATCACAAACCCTAGATGCAGCTTATGCAGATGAAATGAACTATGTAGTGAGATGATATGCTTATGCAATGCAATATGTAAAAGATCACAAGCCATGGTGTGAGAAAAAGAGAGGGAAAATTTGGGGTGTTTACAATAGTCTCTTTTTCAGGTTTTATTTCTCGAGTGGAATAAAGACTTGTTGATTCCGCCAAGTCCGGTTTCGTTTCTTCGAGTTATCATCCAAGTTATGAGAGTAGTCCCTTTTTCAGGTTTTATCTCCAAAGTGGGATAAATACTTGTCGATTACGCCAAGTCCGGTTTCGTTTCCTTTGAGTTATCATCCAAGTTATGATAGTCTCTTTTTCAGGTTTTATCTCCCAAGTGGGATAAATACTTGTCGATTCCGCCAAGCCCGGTTTCGTTTCCTTTGAGTTATCATCCAAGTTATGGTAGTCTCTTTTTCAGATTTTATCTCCCAGTGGGATAAATACTTGTCGATTCCGCCAAGTCCAATTTCGTTTTCTTTGAGTTATCATCCAAGTTATGGTAGTCTTTTTTTCAAGTTTAATTTTCCAAGTGGAATAAAGTCTTGTCGATTACGCCAAGTCCAGTTTCGTTTCTTCGAGTTATCATCCAAGTTATGATAGTCTCTTTTTCAAGTTTTATTTCCCAAGTGGATTAAAGTCTTGTCGATTCCGCCAAGTCCGGTTCTGTTTCTTCGATTTATTATCCAAGTTATGATAGTCTCTTTTTTAGGTTTTATCTCCCAAGTGGGACAAATACTTGTCGATTCCGCTAAGCCCGAGGTCATTTCTTCGAGATATCATCCATGTTATGGTATTATTTTCACAAGCTCATTCATGGTTCGTCTTGTGTGAGGTGTCTGTAAACACCCCAAATTTGCCCTCACTCTTTCACACCATGGCTTGTGATTTCTTCATTTTTGCATAAGTTCAATCATGTCATCTCATATTGCATTTTTGCTTCATTGCATTAATTCAAAACCATCTGCATTTAGGGTTTGTGATCTAAGCAATCCAAGAGCTATCTGAGCCACTCCAAAGGTCTTCAATCATCTCAAGAGGTTCCATGTATGTTCAAAGATCATATTATATCCTCACAAGGTCAATGAAGTAAAGAAATCACAAGAACTGAGAAAGGCATGGAAGCAGAGCCAGGCTTAACTGCACAGATGACCTAGAATTAGGGTTTTGGTTTCAGAGGCCATAACTCCAAATTTTTTGGTCATTCTTGTTTCTATTGGTCTCTATATGTTATGAGGATCATGCATATCAATTTTCATGAAGAAATTAAATGGGGAAGGCATCTGATCAAGAGTTGACTTCTTGAGCAAGTCAGTGCAAAATCAGGGCATCTGAGGCCCCCAATGACCCAACCAAAGGGGTTTCTCCATCAGTTTGAATGTATATGATCTTTTTTTGATCTTAGAAGAAGTTAGAAGTTCACAAAATTGAAGAATTTCAAGCCATTTTCAAAGTTGCCTTTTTGGGAAAGTGACTTGTAATGCAAACTTGTCATTTTGGGAAAGTTTTTCAACCTCCTCTTTTTGATTAAAAAATGCTTCAAATGAGAAAACTTTGGTCATGAAAGTTGTAGAATGGATCCTCCCATTTTCAAAAAGTACGAGAACTCATTCTAATTCATTTTGGATAAAAAGTTATGGCTTGTCAAAGTTGGACAAAATCACATAAAATTCACTTTTACACCAAAGGGGGAAAGTTGCAAAACCTCATGCCAAGCATTCTCATGACTTCAAAATGACTTCTAATCTTCATACAAACACAATGCAATGCCTAAAATTCAGAATGCACCAAAGAATTCCTCATTTTCATGCCTTGATCATTAAGAAACTTCAAAAGGGTCAAACTTAATGAAATTTGCAAAACCTCCCACAACTTCTCACAAACTTGCTAATTGGCCTCAATCTCATTTCCATGGCCATCCTTGAATCAAGCTGCAGCAGACATGCCTTTGCTCTAGCCCTGAAACAGCCCATACCATATAGTACACATAGACTTGACTTTTTGCAAAAGGGGCCATGCCAATCACACTGTGCCACCACCAACCCTCTGCCCTATCATAGTTTGATAAGTGGACACAATGAGACTCAAAACACACAAGAGGCAAGCCTGAGCTCTCCCACAAGTCAGCATACACAAAAATCCTTCCCTTTGCCTTTTCTATCGAATCTCTCAACTCAACCACAAAAACTTAAAACTTCTTCCACCATTCATCTTAGAATGCATCACTGATCACAAACCACCCTTTACTTTGCCTTAAAAGCCATCACACACCAAATACGATTTTCCCCCTTTTGAACTGAACTGAAGCAATCTCCCAAACCAGCCATAAGAAACTCCAAACAAGCATTGCAAACTCTTGAGGGAAGTCAGTAGAGGTGATTGGAAGCAAGGAACTGGCCAGAAAGCTACAAAAGCAAAAGCTCCATCTCAGGTAGCCATGCGAAATGTTTTTCCAGAACCTCTATTTTAAGTTATTAATTGGTTAAGTGTGATCCCCTGAACATGTTGAACTTTAAATTTTTGAAAATGATGAAGAATTGAGCATGTATGGCTTGTCTGAAATTTCTGCCATTTTTATACCTTGCTTCGAATCTTGTTAATGGTTAGAAATAAACTCCATTTGAGGGTGGGGTTGGGTTTAGAATGGAGAGAGGAAGTAATCTGGAGCTTTAGAGCTCCAGAAATGACCTGGGGAAGAAGTTGAAAGTTTTCAGGTGAGGGGGTCACCGGAGAAGATGACCGGAGCTCTTCTCCGGTGACCTGAAAGTCATTAAGTGTAAATTAGGGTTAGGGTTTTGGTTTGAATTGAGACCCTTGGATCTGTCTCTCCCGCGCGCATTGTGTGGTCCAGATTAGGTCATTAGGATTAATTGTGATTAATTAAATTAATTAATTAGGATTAGTTTTAAAAATGCCAGTTTGAATGTGGACCATAGGATCTGGCGCCAGTCAATTCGCGCGTTTCTCATTTGAATTCCAGCCACAGGATTTGCATACTTTTCCATTTATTTAGTTTTATTTCATTTTAATTGTATTTAACTTCCACGAATTTTTAAAAATAGCAAAACATATTAAAAAATTCTGAAATTTTTGTCAAACTTTTTATTAATTTTCAGAACCCAAAAAAATTTTTATTTTTATTTTTTGCACTAAAAATTATTTTTAAATCATTTAAATGTTTATTTTTAATTAGTTAATGGAAATTAATTAATTACAAATGCATTTAGGTATTTAAAAATCACAAAAAAATTCACATTGCATTTCAAAACATTTAGAAACATTATCAAACTCTCAAAGCAAATTTCTTTTTGGTCCTTGATGTATTTTGACAATTTTCATTGGAATTAAAGTTGTTTAAAGGCAATATTTTGGTCCTAACTTAAAAAATTTCATTCTGCCTAACCATGAAAAGTTTGATGATGGTTCTTCTTGCATTGCATCCTCCATAGCATGTAGTTTCTAGGGTAAAATTGGTTTGAATTTATATTTCATTTTCAATTTAATGAGCATTTTTCCTTTTGAGGTGCCTTGAAACCCTAGTTGACTTGAGAAATTCATAACTTCCATTAGGTTTAGATTTAGGTCTCCTCCTTTGGGCAGTGAACTTGTATAGGGTTAGGGTTCCTTTGATCCCATTTTCAATTTTTTATCATGTCATTTGCTTCTGGTTTTGGATTTTGTATTGCATGTTATGTATAAACCCTAATTCTTGCCTTCATTTGCATTCACCTCTCATTTGCTTGCATTCAAGAACTTACCATGACATTTTGTGCATCCTCATGATATGTGATACATCTTAGGACATATTAGAATCATGTTTGATCATTGCATCTTTCATTTGCCATGTTATGCATTCATATCATTTCATAAACTTTCATGAACTTTTATGGTTCAAAACCTGCTTCATTTGCATCCTCATCCTTGTATGATCATCCACAACTCTTGACATAGGTTTGCATCATCTCTTAGCACCATTAACATCATGTTCATGCTTTTGAATTTGTCTTGCATCATGGCATTTCATCTCATTTTCATGGCATTTCATTTCTTTTGCTAACTTTTCAGGTGGTAAGTTGTTTTGAGAAGTGAATTTGCCTTCACTTCTCACATTCTCTTCTCATCTCTTTTATGCACCATTGCTGCATTTTATCTTGTGTATTAGAGTGAGCTTGCTCATTCATGCTCTTCCCCACTTTCTTTCTTCAAGCAACTTGTCTTCTTAAGTGAAGCAAGTTGTCTTGCTTCTCTCTTCTTCTTTCTCCTTGCATCTGCTTCTTTCCTGATGGCTTTTTGAAGATCCTTCTCTCTTAAGCCTCACAAACCCTAGGATCTCCAAGTATGATAACAATTAGGGTTTGATTAGTCCCCCATTAGTTTTACCTTTGTGTCATCTTTGTGTCTTCTCTTCTCACCTCATAATCAAGGACTAAACCTTAAAGGCTTTAAGGCTTTGTGATTAAGCTTATGCCTGCATCCTTCTATTAGGATGGAGTGTATAATTTTAATCCTAAGTGTTAAACCTTTAATGTGTTTAACTCCTTTGATCAATCCATCTAATAAATCACTAAGACATCAAGCTTGTAACTTGGGCCTTGCATTAGGGTTCTAATTCTTCCTCAATTGGTTAAGAAGGACTAACCCTAGTGTTAATGGACAAGTCCCCCTCAAGTTGTCTTACAAACCATAAAATCCATATCTTAACCTTATCATCAACTAAAATACATTTAATAAAGGCTTTGTTTTGTCATGAGGTTAATCCCTAATCATGGATTAAGTTGAGGAGCCTTTCTCAGCTTAAATGTTCTCATCTATTATCCTTCTATTAGGATGGTGTAATGGGTCCATTAAATCCTTGATTATGGCTTAAACTCATTACTTGACACTAAATAAAAACTCCAAAAACATCTAAATAATCACAAGTAGGTTAATGATCTTAATCCTACACCATGGTGATTAAGTGTGAGGTGCTTACTTCATACTTAAGGTATTATCATTACCCCTAACCAGAGGGAAGATGTGATGAGTTTACTAACCCTTGGTTTAGGCTTAAGCTCATTAACTTATGACAAACACAAAAAAGCAATAAAAGACTGAAAACCCAAAAACAAACAATAATCGTCTCCTTCGGGATTCTTTTCTCATCATCTTCACTCACAAACGAGAACTTGCTTCTTCCGTCTAATGCAAGACAGTTTGCACCTGAGCCAGACAGGTCATACATTTGAGCATAGACAAGTAAGCAGTTCACAAGTCAATTTATCTTTCAGTCTCTTTGAGTCGAACTACGGTGTTCTGACTTCCTCATTGCACGAGAGGATACGTAGGCATAACTTAACAGTTATCGAACAAAAGTCTCTGTGTATTTTTCCCCCTCCTCCAGCATTGTTCTTTGAGCCTCATAGTCTTGAGCTTCACATTCTTTCTTTACACTGACACTTTTTCATTTCACGTTTCTTTTACACTGACACTTGCATTCTTTTCCAGCTTTTGCACACAAAATAACACTGACACTACCCCTTTAAAACACAAATCTTTTAAGCGTGGATCCCGTCGAGTACGGCGGACAATCTGGGTGCTAATACCTTCCCAGGTTGTAACCAACCCCCTTTCTCAGTCTCTCTGGTTCGCAACCATCTTATCCATATCTTTTCTCAGGTTTATGCAGCATTACCTTTCCTTCGGGATAAAAATTCCTAGCTGGCGGCTCTATTCATTCCGTCTCCTTTCGCCGACCATTCGCGTCTGTACCCCTCTTGGCTCTGTGTCATCAGGCGGGAGCGACAGCTTGGCGACTCTGCTGGGGACACCTTATACTGTAACCAGGGCTTCTGGTTCTTTTTGTGGGTTCCTCCTAGCGCTTGTTTGATCTGTGTTTACTGGGGTGTTATGTGCTATTTGTGTTTGTTTATATGCTTTATTTATTGCTTTATGTACAACTTTATTTATTGCTTTCCTTTACAGTTTTTCATTTTTCATACTGTCATTATCATTGCTGGATCTGGTTTTCTGTTTTGGTGGGTGGGGATCCATTGAGAGTTTAAGGTCCTATACCTGGGACCTGAGTGACACTAGGCTAGAGTGGTTCATGTTCTTTCCCATTCCATTTCGTTCTGGTGCGGGAATATGAAACACGGTTCAGATATGGGTTTCTTCTTGAGAACTTTGTGCTACAGATTTCTTGTAGTGCTAGGGCTATCTGGGAAGCCTGCTAAGTCTGTATGACCTTTATTATGACCTTCAGAAACTGAGGTGAATTAGAGGAGGATCTTTTATGGTTATTGTGAACACTGTACCCCCGGGTTAGAAGTGTTTACACTTCTCATAACTGATCCAAGTCTGAGGATCCTTGTTCTAGGACACTACCTGTGATGGGGTTGGGCTGTTTGCAGGTTTGCAGGTACCCTTGACCACATCATACCCTGTTACTTGTTTTGTTTAAGAGTACCTCACTTTGGGCAGTTCTTGTGATTAACCCCAGACATGTGACTCTTTATTTGAGTCCCCCACCTTGGTTACTGGATTTTTGAACCTTCATCTGGACTTTCTTTGAACATACATGGACCTATATCAAGACAGATAATCAGATCCAGCTTGATCATAAACCCTTGCATATCATTTGCATACTCATCATTTGCATCATTTAACATTTGTTTATTTGTTTTTCAGGGTATCCACATTACATCTGGTTTGGTTTTGACCCCTTCTTCTGCATAGACCTCAGCTTCATCAGTTATCTGCTTCAGCTATTCTCATCATCACCAGCATTAGCCTGTCAGTGGCTCATCTCCAGTATCAGCTTTGATCTTCATCAGCACCTATTTTCCTCCTCTTTAGCATTTATGACTACTCCCAGGAAGAGCAACATATCCTACCATTTCTTTGAGCCTGTGCTGACTGGCATCAGGCAGGTCCAGTCACTTATCACACCTGACCACATCCCATTGTTTAGAGAACACTATGGAGGTATCCTGGATATGGTTATGGACCTTGACCCTTCTCAGAGGAGCATGATCCACACATGCTTGCAGTTTTATGACCCTCCTTTGAGATGCTTCACCTTCCCAGACTTTCAGTTAGGGCCTCTACTGGAAGAGTTTTCCTCTTTGATTGGAGTACCTATCAGGGGTGGACTCCCTTTCAACCCAGAGATGACTTTTCCCAGCAAGGGAGAAGTAGCAAAAGCACTGTACCTGGAGCCTGCCTTGGTTGAGCAAAACATGACAACAAAAGCTGGGATCCCTGGTTTGCACTTGGACTTCTTGATTTCTCAGGCCATCCTGAAGGCCTCCTTGGGGGAGTGGAGGGCAGTCTATGCACTGTTAGCCCTCGGCATATATGGGGTTATACTGTTTGCAGATGAGCCCAAATTTATCAGCAAGAATGCCATCCATCTTTTCCTTCTGAGGAACCCAGTACCCACATTGCTGGGAGATTTCTATTACTCCATCCATCAGAGGAATGAGAAACAAAGGGGGAAGTTAGTAAGATGTTGTGCTCCTTTGTTTCACACCTGGCTGCTCAGACACCTACCTAAGTCAGATGCTTTCTTGAACCCTCACCAGCAGAAGAATTGGGCCAAGAGGCTCATTGCTTTGACTTCAGATGATATCAGATGGTGCACCCAGAGCACCAAAGGCAAAGACATTATCACCAGCTGTGGACAATACCCAAATGTACCTCTGATAGGAGTAAAGGGTTGCATCAACTACAATCCTTTGTTGTTTAAGAGACAACTGGGCTATGCTTTGGTTCACCCTCCTAGAGTGCAAGATTTAGCTGAGACCCTGTATTGTGAAGTGAAATCTGATTCAGCTGTTGTCAGACAAGCATCCTGGGCTTGGGACAACATCCAGACAAAAGGGATGGCAATTCTTGGGAGGTGTAATAATGTTGCTTCAGCTCAGTACTATGACTGGTCCCATGCTAGAGCTCAGATTACTGGAATGCCCTTCACCTTGGAGGATATACCTGGACCATCTACAGTACAGCCAGCAGCCACTGTCAGCCTGGAAGAATTTGAGAAGCTGAAGGAAAGGAATGAGAACCTGTCTCAGGCTTTGAAGAAGACCCTTTGGAAAAGGAGTGATGGTCGTCTGGACATTGAGAGGTTGGAAAAGCTTAGGGTGGAGCATCTGGCCAAAATTGAGAGAACAAAGGACTACATCAGGAAAGCAAGAGCTGGGGAACAAATATTGAAGAATGCCTGTAAGGAGGCCAAGCTTCAGAAGGCTAGGGCTGAGCTCTATCTGCAAGAAAGTCAGGCTAGGTGGGTCAGGATCACTGAAGCCCGGACACAAGAAGATAAGAGAATTCAAGCCAAGGTTGAACAGTTAGAGGCCAATGAAAAGAAGCAGCAGGAAGCTTTGTTGGCAGCCCAGAAGGAGATTTCAGAGTTGAAGCTTAGAGTTGGACTGAAGAGATCAAAGGACTAGGACAGGCACAAGAAGCTGACCACTGCCATTGCTACCAGGAACCTCCTCATTAGGACCATTATAGAGCACCCAACGGGTCCAGTTACTGAGGCACTTCTGAAGGAGGTCAAGAAGGATGAGTTTGGATTGGATGTTTGACTTCTTTGCTTGTTGTTCATTTCCATTTGATGTACTTTTCTTTTTGTTGTATTTTGACCCTCCAAGGGGCATGTGTTGTAAAACAAACTATGTATTGTTCATCATTTGTAATATATTAGTTTGCTCCCATTGGGTTTCTTTTCTCAAACAACGTCAAGCATCTTCCTCGAGGTCTGGAAAGGTCAAAACCAAAAACCAAGCCGGATTCCTTGGAAAACAAATAAGCATACTGCATTGCATACTAACTTTTGTTTTGTTTTGTAGGTTTTGTTATTATTTTTGTTGCTAACTCTGTTGTCATCTCAGGAAATATTTCTCGTCGCCGAGTATTCCCTGTCAACCGTGCGCACCGGTACCCTACTCGCAACAACCTTCCTGGTATTCAGATGGAGCAAGTACAGCAGGACCTGACTGAGGTCAGAACTCAAATGGCTAATGAAAGGGTGGAAATGAGGAACCAAATGACTCAATTCATGGCTGTGATGACTGGCTTGGCCCAGAGTCAAGAAAGGTTAAGGGAACTAGTGGAAAGACAAACTCCCGAGGAACCTCATCTTGGAACTGGAGGAACAAGTAACAATGAGATGGGTCAGCCTCATGTTAATCCACCAGTATTTGGACCTCATCTGGATCCGGAGGTTAACATCCTGAGAAATGCGCTAGGTAATACTGCTGGAGGGAGAATCTTGCAAGAGGATCCCCAAGAAGAGCAGTTTACAGTCATGGGAGCTGGAGATGAAGTCTATGATAGGAGGTTGGATGAAATTGCTGAGAAGTTGAGATCCTTGGAGTCTCAAAATTCCTTGGGCTTCGATGTAATGGATATGGGGCTAGTGGATGGGGTGAGAATTCCCCACAAATTCAAACCCCCGTGCTTTGAGAAATACAATGGAACCTCTTGTCCACGAACTCACCTGCAGTCTTTTCTGGGGAGACTTAAAGCATATACCATGGATGAGAAGCTGTGGATGTTCTACTTTGAAGACAGTCTGACCGGGGCTTCAAGGGAGTGGTATTCACACTTGACCAGAGCTACCATTAGATGCTGGAAGGACTTGGCTGAAGCCTTTATCAGGCAGTATCAATACAATCTGGACATGGCTCCTAACAGGACCCTTTGATGGGAATGTCTCAGTCTTCCAAAGAAAGCTTCAGGGAATATGCCCAAAGGTGGAGACAGCTTGCTGCTGCTGTCCAACCACCCATGTCAGAAAGGGAGATGGCTGACATGTTCATGAATACTTTGCAAGGAACATATATTGATAGACTGGCTGCCTTCTCTTCCACCAGCTTTGCTGATGTTGTCATAGCCGGTGAAAGGATTGAAAGTCTGTTAAAAATGGGTAAAATTTCTGATAGTGGTGCAAGTTCATCCAGTAATCCCAGGAAGCCTTTTGTGGGACCCCGAAGAGCCGGTGAGGCAAATGCCATTCATGCAAGCAGGGGCAGACCTCAGTATGTCCACAGATCAGTAGCAGCTATTACCATTCCAGCTCCGATTCCTCAGCAATCAGCATATCAACAACAACAACCACCACAATATCAACAACAAATTCAGTATCCGCAACATAGAACCTACAACAACAGCAATAACAACCAAAAATAGCGTCCCTTCCAACAAAGACCATCACAGGAAAACAGGGTGATTGACCCTATCCCTATGCCTTATGCTGCCTTATTGCCACAACTCCTGAAGCTTAACTTGGTTGAGTTAAGGACGTTGGCACCACCAGATCCCCTCAATCTCCCAAAGAATTATGATGTCAACGCCAGGTGTGCTTTTCACTCCAATGCACCTGGTCACAACACTGAAAAGTGAAGGGCCTTACAAATGAAAGTCCAAGATCTGGTGGATTCTAAGGCCCTCAACTTTGCACCCCCTCCGAATGTCAACAAGAATCCTATGCCTAATCATGGCGGGCCGAGGATTAATGCCATTGAGGAAGACAAGCCATCTACCCTGATCACTAGTGTTGCACAAATTCGAAAACCTTTGGTCGAAATTAAAGCTCAGCTTCTAGAGTGCCAAGTGTTCTCCGGGTGTGAGCTCGGCTGTGGGTATTGCAACATTGCAGTCAACGGGTGTGAAAATTTGAGAAGCGGCATAAACGGTCTTATCAAAGATGGTATCCTTCAGATTTCAACAACGGCGCCTACAAATCCAGCAATTCCTTTGTCAACAATTCCTAATTCTTCTACAACAGCAGCAACAATCATTCCTACCGATTCATCAATATCATCAGCAATTATTCCGTCCATCACTTCAACAAATCAAATTTCAACAACCATCTCTTCTACAACATCAACATCCATTTTATTAGCAGAATCTTCTACAACTCCGACAAAAATTAATGAAGATGTCTCAACAGTTACAATCCACTATGACCCGTCAGATGTTCCTCCCAGCAGCAATTTCCAACAACAAGCAGTGGCACCTCCTGCCAGATCACCAGTCACAATTTACTATGATCCGCACACTGTTACAGTGCCTTCCTCTGCAGCAATCAGTCCGGTCACCATTACGGTGCCTGGGCCCGTTCCTTATGAAAGCAGTAATGTCGTACCTTGGCATTATGGCTCTGATCTCTACTGCAACGGGGATAAAATCACTCTGGATTCATCAACCTCTTCTCCACAAATTGATAATGTTGGGGGAGGCGGAGGCTTCACCAGAAGCGGACGCCTTTTTGCCTCACAAATACAAAGACCTACTGTGGAAGCAGACGCTGCTGCCAAAGCAAAAGGAAAGAGTGTGGTATCTGAAGAGCCAACTGCCAAAGAAACTCAGAAGACATCTTTTGAACAAGATGTAGACGAGTTCATGAGAATCATAAAAAGGAGTGATTACAAGGTGGTGGATCAGCTTCACCAAACTCCCTCAAAAATCTCCATATTATCACTGTTGATGTGTTCTGAAGATCACAGGAATGCATTATTGAAAGTCCTGCACGCAGCATACGTGCCGGAGGAGATTACCGTTAATCAGCTAGAAACTGTGGTTGCAAATGTCAACACCAGTCATGGACTGGGCTTTACCAATGCTGACTTAACAACGGAGGGACGTAACCATAGCAAGGCTTTACATATCACCTTGGAATGCAAGGGTGCTGTTCTATCTCATGTACTGGTGGACACTGGGTCATCACTCAATGTTCTACCAAAGAAAGCCTTAGTGAAGCTGGAGAATGATGGCTTGGCATTGCGTCCGAGTAATTTGGTGGTGAGAGCATTTGATAGCTCTAAAAGATCAGTGCTTGGGGAGATTGATCTGCCTGTGATGATTGGCCCGCAGACCTTCAAAACTACCTTCTTTGTGATGGACATTCAGCCGGCCTACAGCTGTCTGTTGGGTAGACCCTGGATCCACGCCGCTGGCGCTGTTACGTCTACCCTTCACCAGAAGCTGAAATTCGAGTGGGAAGGCCAGATCATCACCATCTGTGGGGAGGAGGACATTTTTGTTAGCCATCTGGCTACGTATAAGTACATAGAAATGGACGGGGAGATCCATGAAACCATGAGCCAAGGGTTTGAGGCCCTCAACATTAATGAAGCATCTGCTGTACTGGGAACTTCCATAGCATCGTATCAGCAAGCCCGGAAGGTTGTTGAAGAGGGTACCGCCCAAGGCTGGGGCAAGCTGCTGCCCGTAGAAAAGAAAGAAGACAGATTTGGGTTGGGTTACAGACCAACTCAACTAGATCAATCAGAGGCTGCCAAAAAGCCCAAGTTTGTCAGCGGGGGAATGCTCACCCCGGATGCTGTGAACAATTTGGAAGACGAGGAGGAAAGCGACCGCAACCTGGAGAGCTGGATACGTCCAAGGATCCCGGGGAGCCAAGTCCTTAACTGGTCTTCCCAGGAAATTATAAGAGTTACTCCTGCAGAGTAATTATTATTTCCTGTATTTTTAAAGCATGCATCAAGTCTTGCATCTTGCCCAAGATGTCAAGACTCATTTTGTAATTGGGCCATCTTGTATTTTGTGCAAAGATCAATTAATGAATATCAGGACATCTTTTGCAAACGAGTCTTTTCTTTTCCGCTCACTGTTTTTCATTTTTCTTTTTGTACAAAAATAAAATGGCAATGTTTTTCAAAATAAATAACTTCATTTTCACTTTTTCTAAATAAGATAAAATTGATCACTAAAACAAACCAATCTAAACCCTTGCAGAGAGCGCCCTCCAGATTGCACCGACAACAACACTGCTATGACTTCGTATGACTTTGACAATCCAATCAATCAAGCTGATGAAGGGGTTGAAGAAGATTATGAGCTACCTGAAGAGCTGGCCAGGTTGTTGAGACAAGAGGAGAAGGTTATCACTCCTCATCAGGAGGAGATTGAAACGGTTAATCTTAGTACGGAAGAAGACGTGAAAGAAGTTAAGATCGGGGCTTGCTTACAAGATTCAGTGAAAGAACAACTGATTGATATGCTTCGGGAATATGTGGATGTTTTTGCTTGGTCTTATCAAGATATGCCAGGGTTGGACACCAACATTGTAATGCACAAGCTACCTCTGAAGGAAGACTGTCCGCCAGTAAAACAGAAGCTACGCCGTACTCGCCCAGACATGGCAATGAAGATAAAAGAAGAGGTACAGAAGCAGTGGGACGCCGATTTCCTTGTTGTGACTAGCTATCCGCCGTGGGTTGCTAATATTGTACCCGTTCCTAGGAAGGATGGCAAGGTGAGGATGTGTGTGGATTACCGGGACCTGAACAGAGCCAGCCCGAAAGACGACTTTCCTTTACATCACATTGATGTATTGGTCGACAATACGGCTCAATTCTCGGTGTTCTCCTTCATGGATGGATTTTCAGGATATAATCAGATCAAGATGTCACCTGAAGACATGGAGAAGACCACTTTCATCACACCCTGGGGCACATTCTGTTATAAGGTGATGCCATTCGGACTGAAGAATGCTGGTGCCACTTATCAACGGGCTATGGTAACATTATTCCATGACATGATCCATAAAGAAATTGAATGTTATGTGGATGACATGATTGCCATGTCCCTCACAGAAGAAGACCACCTGGTAAATCTGTTGAAGCTGTTCAAGCATTTGAGGAAGTACCAACTGAAGCTAAACCCCAACAAATGCACATTCGGGGTGCGATCTGGTAAGCTGCTGGGATTTATTGTAAGTGAAAAAGGGATTGAAGTTGACCCTGATAAAGTCAAAGCCATTCAAGAAATGCCTGCACCGAAGACTGAAAAAGAAGTTCGGGGGTTTCTAGGTAGATTGAACTACATTTCAAGGTTCATATCTCATCTTACAGCAACCTGTGAACCCTTGTTCAAGCTATTAAGAAAAGAACAAACGGTCAGGTGGAACGAAGACTGCCAGAGGGCTTTTGACAAAATCAAGGAATATTTACAAGAGCCCCCAATCCTTATGCCTCCCGTTGACGGAAGACCTCTAATCATGTACTTGACAGTATTAGAATAGTCAATGGGGTGTGTGTTGGGCCAGCATGACAAGTCTGGTCGAAAAGAGTATGCAATATACTACCTAAGCAAAAAGTTTACCGACTGTGAACAACGTTATTCACTGCTCGAGAAAACTTGATGTGCTTTAGCGTGGGCTGCTCGCCGACTAAGACAGTATATGTTGACCCACACTACTTTGTTGATCTCAAAGATGGATCTAGTTAAGTACATTTTTGAGAAGCCAGCACTTACCGGACGGGTTGCAAGATGGCAAATGATCCTCACAGAATATGACATTCAGTACACATCTCAGAAGGCCATCAAAGGCAGTGTATTATCTGATTACCTTGCTGAGCAACCCATTGATGATTACCAGCCTATGAGATTTGACTTCCCTGATGAAGACATCATGTTCATAAAAGCAAAAGATCATGAAGAGCCTGTTCACACTGAAGGGCCTGACCCAGAAGAAGAATGGACTATGATGTTTGATGGGGCTGTTAACATGAATGGTCGCGGCGTTGGTGCAGTACTCATTACACCTAAAGGAGTTCACATGCCTTTCTCGACAAAACTCACCTTTAACTGCACTAACAACGAAGCTGAATACGAAGCTTGTATTATGGGTCTTGAGGAAGCCATTGACCTCAGGATCAAGACTTTGACTGTATTCGGAGATTCAACTCTGGTAGTCAATCAAACCAACGGCAAATGGTACACGCACCAGGTTATTAACTTTCTTCACAACGGTCAAGCTTTAGTATATCCCTCGAGACGAAAATCAGTTTGCAGATGCTCTGGCTACCATTTCATCCATGATCAAAGTTCAAGCTGCCAACTTTGTGCCTCGGATTTCAGTGTCCAGACTTGACAGACCAGCATATGTATTTTCAGTAGATGTTATCAAAGACGATAAGCCTTGGTTCCATGATATCAAATTCTTCTTGGAGGATCAAGCATACCCACCCGGGGCATCTTCCAATGATAAGAAGACATTAAGGAGGCTAGCCGGAAGTTTCTTCCTGAATACTGATGGTTCCCTGTATAAGAGAAACTTTGATATGGTACTTCTCAGATGCGTTGATAGGGAAGAAGCAGACTTGTTGATGCACGAAGTGCACGAAGGATCATTTGGTACCCATGCTGGAGGGCATGCAATGGATAAAAAGTTATTAAGATCAGGCTACTACTGGATCACGATGGATGCAGACTGTTGTGCCTATGCTAGGAAATGCCATAAATGCCAGATTTATGCAGATAAAGTGCATGTGCCTCCCAATCCTTTGAATGTGATGTCTTCACCCTGGCCCTTTGCCATGTGGGGCATTGATATGATTGGCAAGATTGAACCGACTGCTTCCAATGGCCACAGATTCATCCTGGTAGCCATTGACTATTTTACCAAGTGGGTTGAAGCAGCTTCCTATGCAAATGTTACCAGGCAAGTGGTAGCCCGATTTCTGAAGAGAGATATCATTTGTCGTTACGGAGTTCCCGAACGAATCATTACCGATAATGGTTCTAACTTGAATAACAAAATGATGGCAGAACTATGCCGGGACTTCAAGACACAACACCATAATTCTTCTCCTTACAGGCCAAAGATGAATGACGCTGTGGAGGCGGCTAACAAGAATATCAAGAAGATTGTATAGAAGATGGTGGTCACCTACAAAGACTGACATGAAATGCTACCATTTGCCTTGCATGGGTACCGCACGTCAATCAGAACATCCACTGGGGCAACACCGTATCAGCTGGTGTATGGTATGGAGGCAGTCCTACCTGTTGAAGTTGAATTACCCTCCTTACGGGTATTGATGGATGTTAAGCTGAACGAAGTAGATTGGGTCCGATCCCGGTACGAACAACTCAGTCTGATCGAAGAAAAGAGGTTAGCTGCAATCTGTCATGGGCAGTTATATCAGAAAAGAATGAAGAAAGCCTTCGATCAGAAAGTCAGGCTTCGAGAGTACCAAGTAGGAGATCTTGTGCTGAAAAGACTCCTTCCTCCTCATACAAACCACAGGGGCAAGTGGACTCCGAATTATGATGGGCCATTCGTAGTGAAGAAAGTTTTCTCTAGCGGCGCACTGATGCTCAGTACTATGGATGGTGAAGATTTCCCGTCCCCTGTGAATTCAGATGTAGTTAAAAAATACTTCGCATAAAACGACCAGCTGGACATAAAAACAGAATGTAAGTCCAGGCAAAAATAGGGCATCCCGGTGAGTCAGAAACAGAATAAAAGACTCGGGCAAAAATAAGGGAAAATGAAAAATGTACACCCGCTGGGTTGAAAAGCCACATTGGACAACTCAGGCAAAAATGGGTATCCCGGTGGATTGAAAACCCGAAAGGGCGATCCACGCAAAATAATGGAATGAGCGAACAACTGCATTCTGAATTCGTCTGTATCGCTTACAACATGGTAAGCTCCGAAAGGTTCAAGCTTCAGTCAGAATCAGCCTTCTTCAGAAAGCAAGATGAGAAGAACGTCAATGTCATACAAGTCATAGCAAAAGGGAAGCTCCTCGAAGCGTCATCAACGTCGCTAGCACCTTTTTGTTTCCCAATTTTGTAACAATCTCCTCATTTCGGGGGATCTGTTTCTTTGACTGTATCTTGCCAATTAAGGGCCCACAAATTAATAAAATCAGATTTTCAGTCATATTTCGTCTCGTACATTTTATTTTCATTTGCAAAATGTCTGATGTCCTTAAGTGGTTGATTGCATAAATACAGATGTGTCTTTGCTAAAACAAAATTTTTTACAGGAAATATATTTGCTCCCGGGAGTGTCTAGACTCCTATATTGGAATCCAGTAAGGGATACCTCGAGATACTTGCACGTTTCTTTGGTATAACAGGATTGCAGGTATTCAAAACGCGACATGGGGGCATGAGAGCTTCTCCCCAGTAGGATCCCAAATCTTTATTCCCTCAGCACACCTTCCAAACAGCACCAGAGATGCTTTCTCTCCATCAGAGGTTCCAGTCATCACTTCTCCAACATTTCCTTCAAGAGCAGCACCAGAAGGTATTCATCTCCCCAGCTGAGTTGCCAGATATTATCATCCTCAACAGGATCCCTACAGAAATCTCTAGGAGGGTCGTTCAGTGATCGTTCCTCCCCAGCCGAGTGCAAAGATAGGGAACCATCTCCCCTCAGAGTTTCAGCCTCTATCCAGAAGAGCAATGCTTGAAGATTTCACAACAGAGTGACGAGAGCTCCCGCAAACCCCAGCTGGGTCCCCTTATTACCAAGATAGGTCTATCAGTGATCTATTCCCCCAAGCAGAGTCATATATGTCAGATCTACCAATGATCTCATCCCCAGCTGGGATGTCCACTTCAAGTAGATCAGCCGGAGATCTCCATAGCAACGGGATCTGAATCCCGAATCGATATCTTCGCATAATCATAGCATTCGCATCATATTTTCCCCCAGAGCATAGCATTCCGTCTAATACGGAGCATTACGGCAAAAATCACACATATTGCATAAACATAAGCCATGTGTCAAACTGAACACTTGTAAATACTGATATACCTCTCAAACTCCCCAGCAGAATATTAAAGCATTCCCTTTACACCCACAAATATAGAAACATGCTCCTTTTGGCACTCGTCCGTGTCCTCGTTCCCCAGTAAAGTCGCCCGAGCGCTCTCTACAAACAGATGCTTATACATTACAGATACTTCTTGACACTCGTCTGTGTCATACCCCCAGCAGAAAGCCAAAGCATCCCCTTTGCACTCACAAACGCATGTTTGCGTATATCTACACACTTCCCTGACACCCGTCCGTGTCACCTTCCCCAGTACAGTTTCCTAAACACTTTGTAAACAAATACTTGTTTATAATACACTTTTTCCGACACTCGTCCGTGTCGTGCTCTCCCTAACAAGTTGAGCACTCGTCTGTGTCTCACTCATACTTTTTACTCGTACAGATACTCGTCCGTATCTTGTATATGCTACTTAAATCCTCTCAGATTCAACACTCGTCCGTGTTCTTTGTTAACCAGTTGATACTCGTCCGTATCATCATCTCTGAACATACGGCAACGTTTGTTTCTATCGATACTCGTCCGTATCATAACGTTAAGGATGCTCGTCCGCATCTTTTATCTATACACAGTGTCAAACACCTATACCTTTCATTTCTTGGATGTAAACATTCGTATTTGTTTACTATTCCCCAGCGAAGTCCCCAGTAAAATTTCCTTTTACCCGACATTCGTCCTATGTCATGGTACCTTTTCGGCAGCCGTACCCTGCCAGGTGATCGTCCTTCACCCTTTTGATGATCGTCCTTCATCATTCCCCAGTGGAGTCTCTTTTCATTAGAACCCCTTCCTATCCGACATTCGTCCTATGTCGTGATATTTTTAGCAGCCGTCCCTTGCTAGGTGATCGTCCTTCACCTCTTGATGATCATCCTTCATCATTTTATCCGATGGTCGTCCCCATCGTTGATCTTTATCTGACATTCGTCCTATGTCATGATAAACCCTCAGGGCAGCCGTACCCTGCTAGGTGATCGTCCTTCACCTCTTGATGATCGTCCTTCATCATGCTTATCCGATGGCCGTCCCCATCGTCGACCTTTTTCATCCGACATTCGTCCTATGTCGTGATACTTTTGGCAACCGTACCTTGCCAGGTGGTCGCCCTTCACCATAGATGACCGTCCCTCATCTTATCCCCGACAGAGCAGCCGTCCCCTGCTAGGTGATCGTCCTTCACCTTTGATGACCGTTCCTCATCATCTATTTCTCCAACCTGATGGTCGTCCCCATCATTTACCTTTGATCCCCAGAAATTTTTATTTCTTTACTTGATGGCCGTCCCCATCATAACCTCTTGTATCCCCAGCTTGTCAATCGTCCCCATCATAACCTCTTATATCCCCCGCATGTCGGTCGTCCCCGTCATTGCTTCATCCCCAGCAGTCGTCCTCTGCTCGACGGTCGTCCTCCGTCGCCCGCACTTTATAATTATACTTCATTTTCTTTTACAATCTATATCCCTTTTCTTCTTCATTCTGTGAGTGCAAATTTTGGACTGTCTTTGGTATTCAACCACAAGTTATCTTGTTTGCCTGTTAAGTCGTTGCTTACATCCTGCACAGCTAACTCATGTTTGAATAGGGGCAGCTGTAAACACCCCAAATTTTCCCTCACTCTTTCACACCATGGCTTGTGATTTCTTCATTTTTGCATAAGTTCAATCATGTCATCTCATATTGCATTTTTGCTTCATTGCATTAATTCAAAACCATCTGCATATAGGGTTTGTGATCTAAGCAATCCAAGAGCTATCTGAGCCACTCCAAAGGTCTTCAATCATCTCAAGAGGTTCCATGTATGTTCAAAGATCATATTATATCCTCACAAGGTCAATGAAGTCAAGAAATCACAAGAACTGAGAAAGGCATGGAAGCAGAGCCAGGCTTAACTGCACAGATGACCTAGAATTAGGGTTTTGGTTTCAGAGGCCATAACTCCAAATTTTTTGGTCATTCTTGTTTCTATTGGTCTCTATATGTTATGAGGATCATGAATATCAATTTTCATGAATAAATTCAATGGGGAAGGCATCTGATCAAGAGTTGACTTCTTGAGCAAGTCAGTGCAAAATCAGGGCATCTGAGGCCCCCAATGACCCAACCAAAGGGGTTTCTCCATCAGTTTGAATGTATATGATCTTTTTTTGATCTTAGAAGAAGTTAGAAGTTCACAAAATTGAATAATTTCAAGCCATTTGCAAAGTTGCCTTTTTGGGAAAGTGACTTGTAATGCAAACTTGCCATTTTGGGAAAGTTTTTCAACCTCCTCTTTTTGATTAAAAAATGCTTCAAATGAGAAAACTTTGGTCATGAAAGTTGTAGAATGGATCCTCCCATTTTCAAAAAGTACAAGAACTTATTCTAATTCATTTTGGATAAAAAGTTATGGCTTGTCAAAGTTAGACAAAATCACATAAAACTCACTTTTACACCAAAGGGGGAAAGTTGCAAAACCTCATGCCAAGCATTCTCATGACTTCAAAATGACTTCTAATCTTCATACAAACACAATGCAATGCCTAAAATTCAGAATGAACCAAAGAATTCCTCATTTTCATGCCTTGATCATTAAGAAACTTCAAAAGGGCCAAACTTAGTGAAATTTGCAAAACCTCCCACAACTTCTCACAAACTTGCTAATTGGCCTCAATCTCATTTCCATGGCCATCCTTGAATCAAGCTGCAACAGACATGCCTTTGCTCTAGCCCTGAAACAGCCCATACCTTATAGTACACATAGACTTGACTTTTTGAAAAAGGGGCCATGCCAATCACACTGTGCCACCACCAACCCTCTGCCCTATCACAGTTTGATAAGTGGACACAATGAGACTCAAAACACACAAGAGGCAAGCCTGAGCTCTCCCATAAGTCAGCATACACAAAAATCCTTCCCTTTGTATTTTCTATCAAATCTCTCAACTCAGCCATAAAAACTTAAAACTTCTCCCACCATTCATCTTAGAATGCATCACTGATCACAAACCACCCTTTACTTTGCCTTAAAAGCCATCACACACCATATACGATTTTTCCCCCTTTTGAACTGAACTGAAGCAATCTCCCAAACCAGCCATAAGAAACTCCAAACAAGCTTTGCAAACTCTTGAGGGAAGTCAGTAGAGGTGATTGGAAGCAAGGAACTGGCCAGAAAGCTCCAAAAGCAAAAGCTCCATCTCAGGTAGCCATGCGAAATGTTTTTCCAGAACCTCTATTTTAAGTTATTAATTGGTTAAGTGTGATCCCCTGAACATGTTGAACTTTAAATTTTTGAAAATGATGAAGAATTGAGCATGTATGGCTTGTCTGAAATTTCTGCCATTTTTATACCTTGCTTCGAATCTTGTTAATGGTTAGAAATAAACTCCATTTGAGGGTGGGGTTGGGTTTAGAATGGAGATAGGAAGTAATCTGGAGCTTTAGAGCTCCAGAAATGACCTGGGGAAGAAGTTGAAAGTTTTCAGGTGAGGGGGTCACCGGAGAAGATGACCGAAGCTCTTCTCCGGTGACCTGAAAGTCATTAAGTGTAAATTAGGGTTAGGGTTTTGGTTTGAATTGAGACCCTTGGATCTGTCTCTCCCGCGCGCATTGTGTGGTCCAGATTAGGTCATTAGGATTAATTGTGATTAATTAAATTAATTAATTAGGATTAGTTTTAAAAATGCCAGTTTGAATGTGGATCATAGGATCTGGCGCCAGTCAATTCGCGCGTTTCTCATTTGAATTCCAGCCACAGGATTTGCATACTTTTCCATTTATTTAGTTTTATTTCATTTTAATTGTATTTAACTTCCACGAATTTTTAAAAATAGCAAAACATATTAAAAAATTCTGAAATTTTTTGTCAAACCTTTTATTAATTTTCAGAACCCAAAAATATTTTTATTTTTATTTTTTGCACTAAAAAATATTTTTAAATCATTTAAATGTTTATTTTTAATTAGTTAATGGAAATTAATTAATTAAAAATGCATTTAGGTATTTAAAAATCACAAAAAAATTCACATTGCATTTCAAAACATTTAGAAACATTATCAAACTCTCAAAGCAAATTTCTTTTTGGTCCTTGATGTATTTTGACAATTTTCATTGGAATTAAAGTTGTTTAAAGGCAATATTTTGGTCCTAACTTAAAAATTTTCATTCTGCCTAACCATGAAAAGTTTGATGATGGTTCTTCTTGCATTGCATCCTCCATAACATGTAGTTTCTAGGGTAAAATTGGTTTGAATTTATCTTTCATTTTCAATTTAATGAGCATTTTTCCTTTTGAGGTGCCTTGAAACCCTAGTTGACTTGAGAAATTCATAACTTCCATTAGGTTTAGATTTAGGTCTCCTCCTTTGGGCAGTGAACTTGTGTAGGGTTAGGGTTCCTTTGATCCCATTTTCAATTTTTTATCATGTCATTTGCTTCTGGTTTTGGATTTTGTAATGCATGTTATGTATAAACCCTAATTGTTGCCTTCATTTGCATTCACCTCTCATTTGCTTGCATTCAAGAACTTACCATGACATTTTGTGCATCCTCATGAAATGTGATACATCTTAGGACATATTAGAATCATGTTTGATCATTGCATCTTTCATTTGCCATGTTATGCATTCATATCATTTCATAAACTTTCATGAACTTTTATGGTTCAAAACCTGCTTCATTTGCATCCTCATCCTTGTATGATCATCCACAACTCTTGACATGGGTTTGAATCATCTCTTAGCACCATTAACATCATGTTCATGCTTCTGACTTTGTCTTGCATCATGGCATTTCATCTCATTTTCATGGCATTTCATTTCTTTTGCTAACTTTTCAGGTGGTAAGTTGTTTTGAGAAGTGAATTTGCCTTCACTTCTCACAATCTCTTCTCATCTCTTTTATGCACCATTGCTGCATTTTATCTTGTGTATTAGAGTGAGCTTGCTCATTCATGCTCTTCCCCACTTTCTTTCTTCAAGCAACTTGTCTTCTTAAGTGAAGCAAGTTGTCTTGCTTCTCTCTTCTTCTTTCTCCTTGCATCTGCTTCTTTCCTGATGGCTTTTTGAAGATCCTTCTCTCTTAAGCCTCACAAACCCTAGGATCTCCAAGTATGATAAAAATTAGGGTTTGATTAGTCCCCCATTAGTTTTACCTTTGTGTCATCTTTGTGTCTTCTCTTCTCACCTCATAATCAAGGACTAAACCTTAAAGGCTTTAAGGCTTTGTGATTAAGCTTATGCCTGCATCCTTCTATTAGGATGGAGTGTATAAATTTAATCCTAAGTGTTAAACCTTTAATGTGTTTAACTCCTTTGATCAATCCATCTAATAAATCACTAAGACATCAAGCTTGTAACTTGGGCCTTGCATTAGGGTTCTAATTCTTCCTTAATTGGTTAAGAATGACTAACCCTAGTGTTAATGGACAAGTCCCCCTCAAGTTGTCTTACAAACCATAAAATCCATTTCTTAACCTTATCATCAACTAAAATACATTTAATAAAGGCTTTGTTTTGTCATGAGGTTAACCCCTAATCATGGATTAAGTTGAGGAGCCTTTCTCAGCTTAAATGTTCTCATCTATTATCCTTCTATTAGGATGGTGTAATGGGTCCATTAAATCCTTGATTATGGCTTAAACTCATTACTTGGCACTAAATAAAAACTCCAAAAACATATAAATAATCACAAGTAGGTTAATGATCTTAATCCTACACCATGGTGATTAAGTGTGAGGTGCTTACTTCATACTTAAGGTATTTTCATTACCCCTAACCAGAGGGAAGATGTGATGAGTTTACTAACCCTTGGTTTAGGCTTAAGCTCATTAACTTATGACAAACACAAAAAAGCAATAAAAGACTGAAAACCCAAAAACAAACAATAATCGTCTCCTTCGGGATTCTTTTCTCATCATCTTCACTCACAAACGAGAACTTGCTTCTTCCGTCTAATGCAAGACAGTTTGCACCTGAGCCAGACAGGTCATACATTTGAGCATAGACAAGTAAGCAGTTCACAAGTCAATTTATCTTTCAGTCTCTTTGAGTCGAACTACGGTGTTCTGACTTCCTCATTGCACGAGAGGATACGTAGGCATAACTTAACAGTTATCGAACAAAAGTCTCTGTGTATTTTTCCCCCTCCTCCAGCATTGTTCTTTGAGCCTCATAGTCTTGAGCTTCACATTCTTTCTTTACACTGACACTTTTTCATTTCATGTTTCTTTTACACTGACACTTGCATTCTTTTCCAGCTTTTGCACACAAAATAGCACTGACACTACCCCTTTAAAACACAAATCTTTTAAGCGTGGATCCCGTCGATTACGGCGGACAATCTGGGAGCTAATACCTTCCCAGGTTGTAACCAACTCCCTTTCTCAGTCTCTCTGGTTCGCAACCATCTTATCCATATCTTTTCTCAGGTTTATGCATCATTACCTTTCCTTCGGGATAAAAATGCCTAGCTGGCGACTCTATTCATTCCTTCTCCTTTCGCCGACCGTTCGCGTCTGTACCCCTCTTGGCTTTGTGTCATCAGGCGGGAGCGACAGTGTCATCCAAGAATGGCATTTTCCCAACTTATTCCATTTCCCAATGAGTACAAATTTTCCGGTCTACTCGGGTATTCAATCCTTCCACACCTCGAACGTCTGAAAGCCATTTCTGTCATCCCTTTAGGTCTGCAGTGGATTGAATAGGGGAAGCTGTAATACCCCAAAATTTGCCCTCTCATTTTCACGGCATATAACATATTGCATTGCATTAGTAATTCCATACATTTCATAAATAAAATAATAAAAAATAAAATAATTCCTGCAACATTGGTTAGCATGTAAGGCAGGTGAACAGGGTTCACTAAGTGGTAAGATCAAATATCAGATCCCAAGGATGAATATGGCTCAGAACGGACAGTGGAGATACATCCTAAGGATTTCCCACCAAAAGGAGGGATAATCCAAATTTTTCATCCGTTAACCGGTTAATGCCAGGGGTTAACCGGTTAACACTGGCGAAATTTGAAAAAATTTAAAAATTAGTTGGTGCTTCCTTATTCCTTCCACTTTCCACTTTGTTTTGTGTTTCTACAAAGTTCTAGCATTTTCCACCACTTTCTAGATCCTTCTACCACTTTCCTATGGAATATTCCAAGGAATATTCTAGAAACCCTAACAAACTCTAACTAACGCCTAAGCTAGCTCCTAACCTAATTTCTAACCCAATTCCAAGCCTAACCCCTATATAAGCTCACTTCACTCCAAATCTCATAACTTTACCCTCATTTTACAACTTCAACCTCATTTCACAATTTCACTTCATAATCTCAACTTTTTTTGTCATTTTTTCTCACCATTTTCCAAATTCACAAAAGCTTCTTCATTATAAGTTCTTCAAGTTTAGCATAGAATCTTGAAGAACTTGAAGCTAAACCTTCATTCTAGCATTGATTCCATGGTTTATTGAATATTAATTGGAGTAATTGCTACTGTTTGGGGCTGATTCTTCATTTTGGAAGTGTTTTTGTGGAAGTGTTCATCAAGATTGTCATCAATTGCATTTATTTTGCATTCTTGCGGATCAAAGCTTGGAATCTCCGGTATTCTCTTCGTTTGTGCATCGATCAACTTACAATAATCACCAAAGCAAGCCTCCGCTATGTTGGTTGGTGGATCCTAAACTGTTTCTCGATTTAATTTATTTCTTTTCATCTCGTCGTAAGGCATTCTTTGATTCATTAATTGTTTAATTATGATTATGTTGCTTTGTTCATTTTGACCGTTAGTAGCTAGAATCGTAGCTTGTTCATAGTGCTAATAGGTGTTAGAAGGCTATATTTAGGTAGCAATTTCGTGCTAGCATGTTCATGGATGTATTAGGAACTTTTGGAAGTAGGTTGATAGCTAGAAGTGCTTTTTCCCTCACTGTTTTTGCATTCTGGTTCAGTGTTAACGGGTTAACACTAAGGGTTAACCGATTAACACGTTGTTTTTTTCCCCTGGAACTGAATTTTTGAAGTCGTTAACCGGTTAACCCAGGGCATTAACCAGTTAATGTTGTGTTGACTTCAATTTTTGGTTTGTTTCCTTGCATGTTTCTGCATCACTCATCCTTTTATCATCATAGCTTGATAGATCATGATTTTAGGAAATGTTTAGGAGCTGGTTTAGCACAAGTTCATGTAGTTTTGGTATCTTTCGACATGCGTTTCGTTAGTTTTCGTTTTTGTGCATAAATGTTACATATATGTTCATAGCACTTTGTGATCATAATTCGCATGACTTAGCATCACTTCATAGCATGTTAATAAAGGTGTATACTTCTGTTTTTGCATCATATTTGAAGTCCATTCACACTTTGATCAAATCATATGCATATTGAAAAATTACATAATGTTGCAAAATCACAAAACTCATCTAGTTTGCCTCCATGAATTGCATGATGATGTTGCATTCCATTGTTAATAACTCATTACATGTTGTTGCATAACTCGCATAAGCTTTGCATCCCATTGTGTGCATCAAAATTCATGTTTTGTGCATTTAAAAATAATTGAAATCTGCCTTGTTTTCATAGCTATATTTTGAAACAGGAGCTTTAAAAACATGTTGCATTCATTATGTTTGTATCTTTTACACCTGTTTTGCATGTTGTTTGATAGCTGTAATAGGCTGTTTTCATTTTGCATTGCATTTAGTAGCTATTTATGCTATAGGAGCTGTAGTAGCTGCTGGATTTTAGCTTTGCCTAGTTTTTAGGTCCCTTATACTTAGGATTGAGTATAGATTAGGCCCTAGATGCATTAGGTATGTTTGGTACATGCTTACTTGCATTCCTTTTATCACATTGCTTTATCCTACATGTCAATACTTAGGATTATTAGTCTCCCTTTAGACTTTTACCTTTGGTTCTCTTTGCTTTCTTTCTCATCTCAAAGAAAGGTAAAAAAACACCTAATAAAGGATGATCTTCTGGTACGCCATGAGACTTTGTCATGGGTTACCTATGCACGTCCCATTTCGGGGCGAGGTGTAAGGCATCTACCACTATGAACAAGTCTTAGTATGAGAATGTTTCACAAACAACAAACTCAGAAAACACTTCTTTAAAATATAGTTAACAAACAACACTCGTCTTTTCCTTCGGGAATTCTTTTCTCACCTCACTCTGAACGCGAACTTGCTTCGACTTGCCTCATTTGTAAGACGGTTACGCACTCGTTCAAGGAGAGCCTGCAACACCTGAGCATAGGCATAAGCAGTTCAGCTATAAAAAACACAAACAGAGTTTCCGCCTTAGTTAGGCGAACTACATTGACTATGATCCTCATTTTCCCAATGAGGTACATAGGCAGCGGGGTAGGGCCGTTCGACCACATTCTTTATTTTCCCTACATTTCCCCCCTTCTTTTTGTTCTTATTTTCCAGTTCCCTTTCTCTCATTCCAGTTCCAATTAGTAGTTCTTTTGTTCAACAACATCTTATTTCTCACCCTTTGAAACATACTAATAAGCACGGATCTCGTCGGGTATGGCGGATGGTCTGGGGTGTTAACACCTTCCCAGGTCATAACCGACTCCCGAACCCAGATCTTTGGTTCGCAGGACCTCGTCCTTTCTTTTTCTCTTAGGTTTGTACAACATTACCTTTCCCATTCATTCAGGATAAAAATGTCTGGCTTGGGACTCTACCCTTTTCCACGCCACTTTCGCGTTTGTATTAGGATGAAAATCCCAGGAGCGACAGACATGCCCAAAGATTTGTTCCAATGCCTCACCCCAAAATTTTCCCTCTGGGTTTTCTATCTTTAGCTGGCGTTTTGTTTCGCATTAATTTGCATCTCTATTAGATCATACATTTTTCATTTAATCATTTGCATCGAGCTCCTGAGACATGGGATCATGGTCATCTGAAGAATTAGGGTTTCACACCCTATGTTTGGTTATCAGGAGAATTCAAGGTTTTCGCTACGCAGCCATCGATGACATCATCTTCTTATGCTTCTGTCACCAAATTAGGGTTTATTTCCCTGATTAGGTGGTATTCAAGGATTTTACTTGTAGAAACTATTTACCGGCGCATCTGGCCCATCATCAGACAATGAGGTGTGAATTAGGGGTATTTTCTTCATTAAGTTACAAGAATATTCTCTTGTTCTCAATATCTCGACCATTCTTCACTCTTCAACACCTTAGATCTCTCCAAGTGCAAGTTACTTGTGTCAGTGACCTATTTATCAGGCAATGAGTATTCAAAATCAAGTTATGTTGTGCGAAATCCATCAGTTTATCAAGTAGTGAGATTTAATTCCGACGGATTCAAGGTGATTCATAATTCATTTGGTCAGAGGTTCAAAAGATGATTTATTCAAATGGTGTTTTAGTCACAAATTATTCAGCGATTATGGAGATTCATTTGAATAAAATATTTGTTGGAATTGATTTTAGTGCGGTTTGTGGATTCGCTTCAAAGTCGGTTCATTTTGGCTACACTTGCAAGATATAACAATTAAAGGGTGCATATATCATTAGGACAATTTTCAAGTGATTATCATGAGATATTGGTTATAGGAAGCCCAATTCAAAATTTTGTTAAAAAAATACATGGATGTGCAAGTATTATTTCTTTGAGCCCATTTGTTCTCATGGCCCATGTCATAGACAAAACCCATTCAACCATTACAAAGTTGCAAATAAATAAATAAAAGAGCATTGGATTCTCTTTTCAAAACTCTTGCCAACTAACACTCTTTCATCAGTCATCATTTCCTCAATCTTTCTCTCTAATAACGGTCACGTGAGGGAAAGAGAAAAAACGCCTTTTTCTACACAACCCACTCAAAAAAGATACCTCATATAATCCCTCTCTCACCACTCACATGTAACCTCACTCCCACAAATTAAAGAGAATTCCACTTATCCTCTCTCGTCTTAGTAAAACAAAATGCCAACATTCCTCATGCTACACACCCATTTTCTACAAACCAATTACCACATGGTCCCCATAATACATGAAACCTCCATAACAGCTCACCAATTCTATTCACAACACTACCAACACTCACACATCACCGCATTTTGTATGGTCCCACAACCAAAATTACCAGCCAACATATTTTTCCTCATAATTTTGATACCTTATACACACCAACGAAAATTCTCCAACCTTTTCAAAATGATACACAACATATTCCACCCTTCGCCATTCAATACACGGACTCCATTTTGCATTCCGAAAAACAACTTAATTTAAAGCAATAGCCTAATTCTACCAAATTCGTTCCGGTTAGACAACTACATACCGATTAACAGTTTAGCCAGACATATTAAATTAGAACAAAGAAATGTAGAAGGAGAAGTAATTCATAATATAAATAAATGCAATGATAAATAAACAATAAAGCATTAAAAATTAGAAACCTGGTTGCAATGTTCTTGATTAACAAAACTTCCAAAAACTTGAAAAGTAAACAATAATTCAGTGGCTAGAAACAATTAAAATGGTGATTGTTTCCTAATGATGGAAACTATCACTAGGGTTCGGTAAAGGAAAATAAAAACAAATGCCGAAAAATAAACTTGCGAACTTCGAACGAAAGAAAACAACATAAAATTGGACTTGAACGAAGCTCCTATAAAAAATTGTAGTGGCTTCTATTTATAAGAAGTGGCATAGGTCTGTTGAGCAATTGTAGGCTTCGACTTCGATTGAGATTTGAACTGAGTTGCATAGACTGAGTTGATTAGGGTGGAGGGAAATTCTCTGGTTTGAGCAAAGGATTCTCATAACGACTCTCTCTGTTGAATTTTGTTTCGTATTTTAGGATTTTGGAATTTTGACTTGAGACAAGCATTTTAAAACTGAAACGAGAAACTTGCATGTTGAAATGGTCAACTTGGATATGAGACGCCCATCTTGGACATGAGACAATCGTTTCACCTATGAGACGGGCGTCCCACAGGTGGATTATGCAGAATGGATTTTTCTTGCTCTTTTCCTTCTATTTTCCCCTCTTTTCTTGTCCAATAAGCTTCCTTTTACACTTTTGCATCCAAAATTCATGTTTGATCAAATATCTACAAAACAAACACAATTCTCGCGCAATATCGTCCAAAATACGTAAATTCACATGTTAAACAATCGGAAACCGCATTAGATAATCGATACAAATTCGAGTTATCAAATTCCCCCATACTTGAATCTTTGCTTGTCCTCAAGCAAAAAATCAAATATGTTTTCAATAAAATACCTTCATATGCAGACACAAAACACATCACCTATCCATACGTGGTTGTGCAACTTTATGTTAAAATAACCAATATTAACTCGAACACCAAAAATACAATAATGACACTAAAACAAATAACGTTCTTAAACCCCTCGTATAAAACAATCTGAATCATGCTAATTTAATGGTAATGATATCGGTACGTAATTGATTCGCCTTCGCGAATTCAATAGAGGTTCGACTTATTAAAGTTTGTTAAGTTATCTCTCTGTAGAAACTCTCAGTTTAAAAGTCATTGACTCACACTCTCGTGGTCTTGCTATTACTATACCCCTAAATTCAATTGAGCGCTCTCACTGTGTCAATTCAAGTTAGAAATATTTTTTGGAAACCTAAAGGTTCTATTTGGTTTTAAAGCGCTTCCGTTGTATTTAAAACAAATGTCTGATTTCAGCTATCTGATTATGATCTCACACTCTTGTGGTCTTAATCCTAATATTTTATACTCTCTTATTCTCGTTACGAAAGTTATTTAAAACAAGAAATCGAAACCGAAAAATAACTTAATTTAGAGCAATAGCCTAATTCTATCGAATTCGTTCTGGTTAGACAACTACATAATGATTAACAGTTTATCCAGACATATTAAATAAGAACAAAGAAAGGTATAAGGAGAAGTATTGTATAATATAATATATGCAATTATAAATAAACAATAAAGCATTAAAAATTAGAAACCTGGTTGCAATGTTCTTGATCAACCAAACTTCTGAAAACTTGAAAAGTAAACAATAATTTAGTGGCTGGAAACAATTAAAATGGTGATTGTTTCCTAATGATGGAAACTATCACTAGGGTTCGGTAAAAGAAAATTAAAAAAAAATGCTGAAAAATAAACTTGCGAACTTCGAACGAAAGAAAACGGTAGAAAATTGGACTTGAACAAAGCTCCCCTGCAAAATTGCAGTGACTTCTATTTATAGGTAGTTGATTAAGTCTGTTAATCAATTGTAGACTTGGACTTCAATTGGGATTTAAATTGAGTTGCATAGACTGAGTTTATTAGGGTGGAGGAAAATTCTCTGGTTTGAGTGAAGGATTCTCATAACGGATCTCTCTGTTGAATTCTTTTTTGTATTTTAGGTTTCTGGAATTTTGACTTGAGACAAGCGTTTTAAAACTAAAACGAGCAAATTTCATGTTAAGATGGTCAACTTGGATGTGAGACACCCATCTTGGACATGAGACGGTGGTTTCACCTATGAGATGGGCGTCCCACAAGTGGATTATGCATAATGGCTTTTTCTTGCAATTTTCCTTCTGTGTTTCTCTCGTTTCTTGTCCAATAAGCTTCCTTTTACACTTTTGCCTCCAAAAGTCATGTTTGATCAAATATGTACAAAACAAACACAATTCTCGCGTAATATCGTCCAAAATACGTAAATTAACATGTTAAACAATCGGAAACCGCATTAAATAATCGATACAAATTTGAGTTATCATTGTGCATTGTTTGATTACTTCATATTACATTCTCCTCTCATACTTGTTGCATTATTCTACTTACATACTCATTTCTTCTTCATCTCATTTATCTTTTCTTTTTTACTCAAGATTTGTTTAAATCTGGAGTTTGCATTCATGTTGGTTTATCTATTGGTTCACTTGTGCCTAGTTCACGAGTTTTCCTCTTAGGTGCCTAGTCCAACTTAATTTTGAATTATGTTGGAATAGGATAGAAACCTAAACTATTGGATCAATCATTGCATGACAACTTTTAGGACCGAGTCCCCCTTAGTGTTTTTATTTTAAACCCTTGAGTATTTTCTCTTCTTGCTCTTAAGGAAAATCCAAAAACACCTAATAAAGGATGAACTTCTTCATGTGCCAAGAGACTTTGCCATGGGTTATTTGCACACATTCCATATGGGGATGAATGTGTAGGGTATCTATCATGATGAATAAGTCTTAGCATGAGGAGGCTTAACAAACAAAACAACAAAAACATTTCTTTAAAAGACATGAACCAAGCTTCAATCGTCTTTCCTGTGGGAATTCATTTCTCATCTCCTTCACTCTCAACGTGAGAACTTGCTTCTATTATTCTCTTTGCAAGACAATAACACACTCGTGCCAGACAAGCCTGCAACACCTGAGCATAGACATAAGCAGTTCAAGTCTTAAAAAACACAAAAAGACTGTGGTCACCCTTAGTTAGCCGAACTACGGTGGTTTGATTCTCATTAGGAGATACGTGGGCACAAGTGCGATGCCTTTTGACCCAAATCCCATTTTGTTAAGAACTATGTGAACTCTGATTCTCGTTGCAACAAGATACGTTAGGCTGGGGTGTGATTCCCTCTCGATTCTGTTTCTTTCTATCACCCATTCATTTTTATTTTCCATTTTCGTTCTTGTTTCTTTCCCGTCCTTTCCAGTTTAGCAGTATATGGAGCTTCAGATGACTACACCCTTTGAGCAGAGCAGCGAGCGTGGATCCCATCGAGTAAGATGGACATGAATGGGTGTTAATACCTTCCCATCATATAACCGACTCCCAAGCCCATACTTGGATGCGATGACCTCATATTTTCCATTTCCTTCAGGTTTTCTTCGATTGTTCTCCTTTCCCTTGTCAGGATAAAAACGTATTGATGGCGACTCTTCTGTTTTTCCGCCGGTTGATTTCGCGTTGCAACTGCTTGGCGACTCTGCTGGAGACTTTGGTTCCCTATGCGTTTCAATCCTAGATCTTGTGTGTTTCTTTTCTTGGGTGTTTATCTGTTTACTTTTATTTGCTTTATGTGCTTTATTTACTTGCTTTTTCGCATTTATTTTACTGCATTTACTTTATTGCATTTACATTACTGCCATATATTGTGATGGACTGGGCTATGCTGGTTTTTATGCTTTGCAGGTTGGGTGGTTACTGTGAGATCAACCCAATACCAAGGCTTGAGTGCACCCTAGAGTTTATCATGGACATACATTGTACTTACATGATATATGGTGGTGTGTTCCACACCCAGATTGCAACCGTTTTGGAAATATTATGTGTGGGGATTTCCTCCACTTCAGGGTACGACCTTGATAGTTATGTGCATCTCAGGACCGATCATTGAGGACCTTTGTGGAAACAACCCTCTCTAGTGGTGACAGTGACATACCACATTTGTTGGCAAACCCACTCACACCCAAGGGCCCATTGGGAACTCGCATAGGATGGCCTGGTTCTCTTGTATGAACTCAGTTAAAGTAAATGGTCGTATGAAGATAGTATTGTACCCTTCGGGATGAATGTACTATTGTTTCTCGATTTCAATTCTTGAAGCTAGGACTTATGGGGGATGATTTTTTTACCGGACTCAGTTGAGACCTCCCTGAGTAGTATATAATGCTAAACCGATTCCTTGGGATGGTATTAAACCATTTCTCAAAGATGGTAAACATGTTATCGCTGCTCGTCTTTGAGAGTTCGTGATGTTAACCCGTAGTAGCACACCTGTGAGAGGGAAGGGCTTTTGACAGGATACCATAACCTCCATCATACCCAGTTTTTTTGGTCTTCTTACAAAGGCATAATTTTGATCATGTTATATTCAACCAGTTCCGTTATCAGTGCAACAGTTATCCATAATTTGTGCCAACAATGATCCCATGTTTTTGCATCTTTAGCACCAACATGTTGCATTTGCATACATCATCATTGCATGTCATTTTCCAGAAAGCTCATTATTCCTCCCTTGTCCATGACCAGCCAATTGATTTCCCAATACTCAATTTGAACATGTGGTAACCATTGAAAGATGACAGAGTGTTTGAAGCAAGAATGAGCAGTGTCGAGAGGCAAAAGGTCAGATTGGAAGCTGTTGGTAGCTATGTCGAGGAACAATCTTCAAAATTTTGATTCTCCACCTGGTTTAACTTTGATGACCAATCCCTTGTATGATCTTTCTCCTAATGAGGATCTTCCACAAGTGAACAACCTTATTCGGGCTCAGCCTACGCAGAGCCCGATCATGAATCAGGGTGTGCTTGAACCATCTGTTGTCCGAGGTAGACATTCATCTTCTTCTGATGCTACAGATTATCAGAGTTTTTATTTCCCTATGCCAAACTTCCAATGGGCGATCCATGTGATAAAAACCAAGGATCTACGAGCTATTGAGTCTGCTGAAAGGTTTCATGTGCTGGATGAGAAACTCAAAGCCATGGAGAGTCGTGATGCTTTTGGTTTTGACACTTTAAACCTGTGTTTGGTACCCGGTCTTGCCATACCTCCAGATTTCAAAACACTGAAGTTCGAGAAGTACGCTAGTGTCAGTTGTCTGAAGTGTCATTTGGTGATGTTTTGCAGAAAAATGACTTCTTACGCTCGCAATGATGAGCTGATGATTCATTGTTTTCAAACAGTTTGAGTGGTGCATCCTTAAGTTGGTACATGGATTTGGAAAGTAGTCATATCCGGTTATGGAATGATTTATCCAGAGCTTTCCTAAAGCAATACCAACACAATTTGGACATGGAGCCCAGTCGCACACAATTGCAAAGCCTATCTTAGAGGTGTGGTGAATCTTTCAGAGAATATGCACAGCGTTGGAAAGATTTAGCAGCCCAAGTGCAACCACTACTTTCAGAGAGAGAATTAGTTGACCTGTTCGTGGACACCTTACAAGGTCCGTACTTGGAAAGAATGAGTAGCATTGGGACATCAAACTTCTTTGGTATGATGATAGTTAGAGAGTACCTTGAGAGCCAATTCAAAATTGGAAAAATCCAAGACTCTTTGAATATCCTAGCTAGTGAAGGTGAATTTGTTGTTAGCACCCAAGCGGAAGAGGAGTATGAAGTCAGTGCAGTCATGGCCAATATCAAATATTATGGACCATCATCTTTTCCTATGTCTGGCTATTCTTATGGACAATCGGCAATGCTCAGAGTGCCATATCAGAAACACTAGACTCCTCCTTGTTGGAAAGAAGGAATGATCCTCTTCATCCAGTCCCCATGGCATATAGTGAACTTTTGCCACATCTAATTCAGAGCTCATTGGTGATTCCTAAGCCTCTCAAGCCGTTTCTAGAGCCATACCTACCTGAGTATAATCCTCATGAGCAATATGGAAATCATGGTGGATCGACCGGGAATTCAACTGAAGATTGCAAAGCTTTTCAAGCCAAAGTACAATAGTTGATCGACAAAGGGTATATATCATTTCCAGAAGGAAGCTTGGTTATGCATATCAACCTCTCGCCTGATTGAGTTCAAGGACTTAGAAGGAGAGTCTCATGATTTCAGTGGTTCAGACAAGAAGATGTCATCAGAATTGGAGATCATTGTATCCTTTCTATCATTTTCATTGTAGTTTCTTTCCTGTTAATTGCAACTTGTCTTTTATATATTGTTTTTTTTGAATGGTAATGATAATGAAGTGGTCATGCACTTTTTGAATCAATTATGTCGCATTCGCTCATTTTTCTTCCCTTGCATTGAAAAAAACAAAAACAAAAAAAAATGCATCCATATACCTCCCATTTATTTCACTGTTGCTTAGTAGAGACTTGAGGGAGGATGATGAAAACTGAATGCCCATAATTGTTGAAGGTATGCTTTCAGATTAGAACCCGTTGACGATGTACGGGCATTTCTTCAATTCCCAAACACTGGAGATATAAGGGAGATAGACCCTCGTCAACCCCTTTGAGCCTTGAAGTAGGAGTTTCTTTTATGAGCAAAAAACCCTCACGTTAAACCCGGGGTAGGGTAGTCATCAGTTAGTTTGACCGAGCATTCAAATTTCCAAAGTAGTGTGCATTCGAGGATCCATTACCTTTTATTCATTATACCTCAAGAGGTCAAGGGTCGTAAAACCACAATGGTTACCCCTCAACAACAAGGGAATGAGGCAGTTACAACCCTTTCAAGCAAGTCAAACAAACCAGTGTCACACGATTTGTTCAAAAAATCAAAAGAAAAAGAATAAAAAGAAATAAAGCCCGGTAAGTAAAAAAAATGTGAAAACAAATGACTTAGGCAAAAGTTAGGGCATCCCGCTGGACTTCAAAATCGACAAAAATTCAAAACAATTCAAAAAAATAAGTCTAGGAAAAAGTTAGGGAGTACAAATTCAGAAGAAAAACTTCCATAAGAACAAAGTCATGTGACTACAGACACAAAGACAAACGAGTGACCATTACTCCAAAAACCTCATCGGTGCTTAAACCGTAAATGTCATTGGTTCCTCAACCATCACAAAACCCTTTTGAGAGGTGAGCTCTTAGGCCAAATTAGTTGAACATAGGACAGGAAAACATCAAGGAGAATGGGTTTTCATAGATAAATTTTGAGCCATAAATCCTTCTTTCTAAAACTGTGAAGCAGAACACGTTACAACCCTTGAAAGTCCTAATTGAATCAGGGTCAATTATGAAATCATGCTACGACAAGGTTGCATAAACTGACTCCTAAAGATTTTCTAGTATCATCACCACATTTGGACTAATGATCCATTCGTCACACACCATTACAACATTCAAATAAATAAATTTTCAAAACTTGCATGAGCATCACATTAAAATTACCATTTGTGAATGAACATTTTTAATTGTAAGTCGGTCTGTGACATCAGGGGAGTTCCTACAAAGAGCAATCATGAAAGGACTTGATCATTCAACAATAATGGCCAAAATCAATAGCATCTTGTAGTCCTATGAACCAGGGGCAAGACATTCATTGACCAAGGAATCAGTTAGTCTAAAGAAAGTCCCCAAATATCAGTTGATTGAGAGGAAATCATTCAAGAGTCAGTTGATTAAAAATGAATCTTCTAAACAGGGGCAGGCCACCCAAAGTTATTTTTGACTAAGGGTGAATTCTTCCAATGCTCAGTCAGAATGAGTCAAGTCGCTTCCATGCTCATGCTGGGGCAGGACACTTCTAGAGCTCACTAAGTGCAACTCTCCTCAAGAGAATATCCAAGTCTGCCATTCCAAGAATTGGATAATCAGGGGAAATCTGTTCAAAGACTCACCAGACAGGGGCAAAGTTTAGCTATACAGAGCAAGTTACACAGACAATCTCAAATTTCAGAGATGAGTGTCGGGAAATCATGCTACCCGCCCTCGCCATGTCACCCTTCTCAACAAGAAGCCTTGCCACAAAAGACATTGTTCCTATCTTAGGGGCATTTCTGGAACTGTCATAATAATAGAATAAATCATTTGCATGCATTATTCATGTCGCTTCGCTCGACCACAGAGCCATTCATATCATACCATTCACTGGGCATAACCCCACAGTTTGAACCTGATACCAAATGGCCTCATAACCCAACATCACTTGACAATTCAAAGTACAATTCTTATCTGATAAACCATTTCAAAGTTCAGTTCTCGTTTGGAAAACCAACTTCAAATACCAGTTCTCGTTTGGTAGGCAAACCTTTTAACCAGTTCTCGTCTGGTCACCTTTTCATTTACCTTGTTGAACTCCAATTCTCATCTGATAGTCATTCTTTTTCAGAGTCAGTTATCGTCAGACAATGAGCCTAAAATGGAGTCAGTTTTCGTCTGACAACTTATTCTTTACCCATTAGTTCTCATCTGGTGGTCTACCTTCAATAAACTGGTTCTCGTATGGTAATTAATTTTCAAAGTCCAACTGCTTGGCAACAAAAAAAAGAGAAACAAACTACTATCAACCTGTCCCGAACCATCCTTGTTTCAATCATCTCCTGTGGCTTACAAATATTCATATCCTTAGCATCCTGAGCATACATCTACATCTTGCATCATTTGCATTGCATCTTCATAATGCATATGATTTCCATTTCTTATGTGGGGAAAGTCATTACAAGACGTAGTATGAGGCAGTTATCTCGAGATCCAATGAATTTCTCTAAGAGTTTGAAGACACTAGGTCATTTTGGATGCCAGGTCTTTTATAAAATCCTCTGGAGATAATCTTTTTGAAGATTATGCAGTCTGGGGCATAATTTGAGGAGTAAAGGAACGCATGTTCACTCATGATAATCAGTATTCAACTGTTGAGCTCAGAAGTTTGAAGCACCGAGTTAATTCTCAGGGAATGTATGGTATTTATTTTCCCAGTAGGGTATTGGAATTTTATTCTTCCCCGAGCATATAATCTTCCTTTAGCCGATAAAGTTTCTTCATGAGGAGTTGGTCATTCTCATCCAGTCAAAGTCCAATTTTCATTGGGATATCTTACCAACACAGTCGTCATACTATACTCGGGGCATAATTTGGTTCAATTTTATCAGCATGTGTGAGGTTCAGAAGTCTTCCTTAGCATGAGACTTATTTTGATATCTAATTCTCCATAAATTCTCTCCTCAGCAGAGCATTGAAAAATATTTTCCTCAGCCAGGCCAAAAGGTTGTCATTTCCTAGAGTAGGTGGTTTCCCCAGCTGAACTTCAAGGTTAATTGAATAGTACTCATCCCCAAGCAAAGTCATCTTTCCACAGTGAAGTATTCCCAACAGTCAGCTGGATGCCCGACATCCCCACAGAGTCATAATTGTCAGAATTCTCTCCCCAACAAAGTATTAACCGAGCATTTCCTCAGCCAAGTCGGAAGATTGTCATGTCCCCGCATAGTTCATGATTGGGATTCACTCCCATCATGGAGATATTCTCCAGTGAAGTCGCCATTTTTTTTGGCCAGGGTGTCAAGTAATGTAGACAGTTGTTCACATCTCATTCCTCAGCCAGAGTCAAGTATTGTCAGAGTATCTTGACTTCCTTCCCCATCAGAATGTCGGTTAGGATGTTCTTTTACTCAATAGAGTTCTACAATAAAAAGTTTCCCTTGAAAAAGTATTCCTTATAGGTCTTTTATCTCCTTAGCATTGTTAAGGCCTACATCCCTATGGCAGGCCAATAGTCTCCTGATTCATTATAAAAGACACTTCTTTGAGTCGTAAATCCTATGATATTACGTTATCACATTCGGGTTGTAGATCCTATGATATTACAACACCATAAAGGCTCACTTCCCTGTGGCAGGCCAGTAGTCTCCTGGTTCATTATAAAATACATTTCTTGGAGTCGTAAATCCTATGATATTACGTTCTCATATCCCTGGTTATGGATCGCTTGATACCATTTCCATCTCAGATTGCTTAATCTTGCCTGGGTTGTAACGCTCGATGTTTCAAGACCATCAAATCCCACCGTCGTTGTAGCAAGCCAGTAGTCTCCTGGCGTCGTTCAAAAGACATTTCTCTATTCTTATTCATGGGTTACTTTTCACCACACCAGATTTCTCCAAGCAGAGTTTTCTTTGGTTGGGTTTATATCCTTTTTCTTCTTCATTAGAGTGCAAATTTTATGGTTTGTTTTTGGTATTCAATCACCATTTATCTCGAATTTATGATAGCCAATGCTTTCATCCTTTTCAGATTAATAGATGATTGAATTGGGGCAGCTATAACACCCCAAAAGTTTCCCTCTGGTTTTTCTATCTTTAGCTGGCTTTTTGTTTCGCATTCATTTGCATCTCCATTAGATCATACATTTTGCATTCAATCATTTGCATCGAGTTCCTGATACATGGGATCACGGTCATCTGAAGAATTAGGGATTCACACCCAATGTTTAGTTATTAGGAGAATTCAAGGTTTTCACTATGCAGCCATCGATGATACGCAACATATTCCACCCTTCACCATTCAATACACAGACTCAATTATGCAACTCATACAAACATGCATTTCCCACATGCAATACACAACAACCAATAGAATACAGCTCCAGCCAATAATATACCACATTTTTTTCGGTTACGAACCACTAACTTTCGTCACAACAACAAACACAAAAATTCTGTAAATACCGCACTCACTCTCATTTTCACCCCAATTTTAAAAAAAATAAACCTTCACTCTCCATACATAGAAAAACTTGCAGAAACAATCCCTTGCCTTCATCTTGTAATCATCTGCTCACCCTCCAAACACTCTACAACCCAAACACAATAATCCATTCTTCAACCAACACACAAAAATTCATTTTACAATTCATTGTTTCACCCACCTCTTCACCTTGAGCCCAACACAAACCATACTCATACAAATATATCTCCATCCTCCCAAAACAAACCAACACCATCATTGACCATCATACATAAATCGTGACATCCACCATTTTATCGCTGCGAACCGCAAGTTACAACATCACCTTTAACACCCTCTCAATCTTCAATCAACACAAACGTGAAAACATATGAAAATAGAAGATGAAGAGAATTTGAGAACATAACATATGATGATGAAATATAGTGCAAGATTGAAACCATAGAAGATCCAAAAATAGAAGAAAAAGTAGAAGAAGATCTGAAGATAGATCGAGAACGAAGGGGACGCTACACCGAGAGTGAGAGTTGAGAGAAATCCGAAGCACAATTTAGAGTCTGTGACGGAGGAAGTTGAGACGAGAGTTGCCGGTGTGATTAGGAATTTCTCTCGGTTGATTTGCTTTTTAATTCGGCCACGTTGACTTTCAAGGGAGAAGAAGAACGTGTTTCTCTGGGTTATTGTGTTACGTTTGTTTTCCTGGGCATTCAACTTTTATTATTTATTTATTTTGAATTAAAAGATATATATTAACTCAAAAGCAATTACACACAAGGTGATCAAAAGATCCAACCATAAAAAATGACTACAAATTACTTAAATCATCAAACTAGTTATATATTTCCTCAGCTTTTTTGATCCCCACCCTCTATATAAAATATTCTCTATTATATTATCATAAGTATTAGTATTAGTGTGAGTAGTCCCACAAAATATCTTCATGTTTCTAAACTTCCAAATTCCATAAATCGTCTCAGTGATGGCTAGCTTCAACATGTTAGCTCTCCACCCTCTTTTTGAGATTGTCTCCAAAATCCAATGTTTCTCATCTGTCCAATGCAACGGGCTATGCGACATACCAATCCAATTCAGAACCTGCTGCCAGATGCCTTTAGAGACTTCACAGTCAAAAAGGACATGGTCCAATGTTTCTTCTTCCTTGTTACACATACCGCAGATTGTTTTGTCTATCATGCCAAATCTCGCCAATTTATCCTTTGTGCCTAGTTTACCATGACATACAAGCCAGGTTGTATGGATGGCTCGAGGCCTAACACAGTTTCTTTTCATCAGAAAACGCCAAGGCACCCTGCTGCCATCATCTATTAAGGAATCATTAAGGAGCTTCATGCATAATATGTTCTTAGCACACATATTGTCCCAAGCAGGTTGAATTGTGATGGTAAGATTCCTCAGGTTCAGGATGTGTTTCATAATCCAAGAGCTGTTATTCTTGACAGGTGGTTCCATGACAGGAATTCCTTTGAAATAATGCGCGTGTATCCACTTGACCCACAAATTGTCAGATTTCCTGCATAAATTCCAAAGGCATTTCAACAAGGCTACCTTATTCCACATACCAAGGTTGAAGATATTCAGGCCCCCCTGCTTATTCGGCTTGCAAACAGTTTGCCACGCAATTGGACTTTTCCTGCTATTTTCTTTGCTACCTGGCCAGATGAAGCTTCTGCACAGCCTTTCAAGCTTATTAAAGACAATTTTGGGTATTGGAATGCATTGCATCCAATATTGGATGATGGCATTAATAGTGCTCTTCACCAACTGGATTCTGCCAGCAAAACTCAAGAGTTTGGAAGTCCAATGCCGAATTCTCACCATAATCCTGTCAATGAGGGGAAGATAATGATTCACATTAAGTTTCTTGCTAGTCAGGGGTACTCAAAGGTACCTAATTGGTAGATGCCCCTCTTCAAAATTTATTAAATCCTGCATTTTGTACTTAATGTCCTCAACCACTCCTCCATAGTAGATTTTGCACTTGGTGGGGTTGACTACCAAACCAGTTGACTAAGAGAACTTGGTGATGGTTCTGAGCAGCATTTCAACAGAAATAACATCACCCCTTGAGAACAGCAGGACATCATCTGCAAAGGTGAGATGTGTGATCCCCAATTTTTCACATTGAGCATGATGATTGAAATTTGGATCCAGTTGCATTTTGGCCATCAACCTGTTCAGGTACTCCATCATCACCACAAAAAGCAAGGGGGAGATGGGGTCCCCTTGCCTAATTTGTCGTTCAGACTGGAAGGATTCTGTGGACTCCCCATTGACATTGAAGGTATAAGTTACAGTGGTTACCATTATCATAACCCATTGAATGAACCTGCTAGGTATGCTCAATTCCTTAAGAACAACTTCTAAAGAATTCCAAGCCACCATGTCATAAGCTTTCTGCAGGTCTAGCTGGATCATGGTTCTAGGAGTCCCTCCTTTTTTAGAGTATCCCTTCAAAAGTTCATATGCTAGCATTATGTGGTTATGAATAACTTGGCCAGGTACAAAAGCATCTTGAGACGGACTCACTATACTAGGAAGCATCTGACCCAATCTATTGGTGAGGATCTTAGATATCACCTTATAGAAGGTAGTACAACCTGCTATAGGTATGTAGTCCTTAACATACCTTTCTTCATCTGATTTAGGGATTAATGTGACAACAGTTTGGTTGAAAGGCTTAAAGATCCTAGCTTGATCAAAAAATTCTAAAACTTCTTCAGTAACATCTTCCTTGATAATATGCCAAAAGGATTTGTAGAATTTAGAGCCATAGCCATCTACCCCAGGGGATTTCAAGTCACCAACTCCATATAAAGCATCTTTTATTTCTTTAACAGAAATAGGCCTCACCAGCTCAGCTCTTTGCTCCATGTTAAGTTGATTCCCACTTCTAAGGGCCTCTATATCAACATGTTGCAGGTCAGTACTTTTCTTCCCCATGAGACTACCATAAAAATCAATAACCTCCTGCAATATATCAGCCTGATCAGTGAGGACAGTACCATCTTGCTTTTAAATCACCCTCATTCTTTTAGTTTTGTGTTTGGATTTCAAATAGGCATGGAAAAAAGCATTGTTTCCATCCCCCATTTTGAGCCAGTCTATTTTGGTTTTTTGGCTCATCATTTTCTCTTCAATCTCATTCCAATAGGTGAGCTCCTCAGTCAGATTCTTCACTTGATCTATCTTAGTTGCATCCATTCTGTTATGTCTTAGATCTTCATAAGCCTTGTCAAGATTGTTTCTAGCTACAATTAGTTTATCCTGAACATCAGTTGTGTGCCTATTCAACTTCAGTAAATCTGGCTTTAATATACTCAATTTATACCAAAGCTTTTGCATAGGAGAACCTTTAGCAGGTTTTGACCAGTTCCTCTCCACAATAGCATGAAATCCAACAATATCCACCCAACCATTATTGAACTTAAAGCTCTTCCTTCTCCTCACAGTATCAAGTTTAGATAGATAAAGGATTGCATGATCTGACACATGAGGGGGAAGGATATTTAGGAAAGTCTCACTATGATCTTGATACCACTCTACATTAGCTAAAACTCTATTTATGTGAGAGTAGATAGGATTACCATCTTGTTTATTGGACCAAGTGAAGAACTCTCCTGAGCTATCCATTTCACATAACCTTGTATAGTTCATCATAGCCTGCATATCCTCATATTCTTCCTCTGTTACAAGCTTACCTCCAACCCTATCTTGGCTTTTGGCCACATTGTTGTAATCCCTAATTGCACACCACGGCCCCTGATGGGTATCATGAAGCTTCTTCATATCATGCCACAAAATATTCCTATTATCTAACTGGTTGTGAGCATAGATTGCTGTAAGCCAGAACTTGAAATACCCTGTAATGCCATGAACCCCATAGTGGAGATGTTGACTCGAGCCATTGACCAGTCTTATATCCACTTTAGAGTCATCCCAAGCAAGCCAAATCCTACCATTTGCATGATAGGAATAATTATCCAAATACTTCCTATTGAGACATAGTTTCTTCTTAACTTCATCAGATTTATTACTCTTCACTCTAGTTTCAATCAAAACAATAATTGTAGGCTGTAGCTTAAGGAGATGGGAGCTAATCTCCCTTAACTTACCAAACTTGTTGAGACACCTCACATTCCATGAAATTAACATGGACCCCTGTCAAATGGGCCTTGTTGGGCATTCAAACCCCCTAGCGCATCAAAACCATTCAAACAAGAGATTGAGTTATAGGATTCAGCTATACCTATTCCCTTATCTCTCACAGGTCTGGTAACTGTTGTCCATGGTTCTTCTTCATCCTTATTTCTGACTGTCATGTTCCTTTTTGGAGTGGCAATTTCATTCCCATAACTATCTGAAGGTTGAGCAGTTGCCGACTTTATCACTTGTGTATGAGCTGGTTGTGATGGCTTTACTCTACATACTTGTTTCTTTGGCACAAGATCACAATGATGTCCAATCTTCTGGAATTTATCACAAAATTTGGGTTTCCACTCATATTCTATGGGTTGTTTTCTCTTCCTCCCCTCATTATTTGTCATAGTAATCTCTTCTAGCAGCTTCTGAGTGATATCAACCTCCACCAGAATCCTCCCATATGAAACTCTTAGTTTGTGGGTGGTACACTCATCTGTAACCAGGGGAGATCTTATGGCACTCCCAATCTTGTTAAGGCTTTTAGCACCCCAAAGATGAAGGGGAAGCTGAGGAAGCTTAACCCAGATTGGGAGGGTTCGCAGCAAATCCTTTTGGAGGTTAAAATCAGGTCTCCATTCAACCAATATCAGGGGTGTATTCCGTATGGTATAGGGCCCTTTAATCAATACATGGTTCATATCCTCATGTGACGTGAAACGAAGGATGAAGTAGCCGTCATCATGAAAGTAGATATCTGGGAGATGGACAAAGTTCCACATTTTCACCATGAAATTCTTCATGCTATGCATACTGATATCTTCCCCAAGCACATACTCAATTAGGGCATTTTCCCAGAATTGCAGTTCTGACACGACATCGTCATCCTCGATTGTAATCTCCATTTCACCATTCACTACCTTTGGTGGGACATACTCCATCACTCTCCCCTTCATAGGGTTTCGATACCCACTGATGACGTCCACCCAAAGCTTGCGATGTTCCGGATTTTTGATTTGGTCCTCTTTTAGGGTTTCCTCTTTTGCAGTTTCATCTTCTTTTTCACGTTGAATGGTGTTTCTAACAGGGTCTTCATCTTCATCTTGCTTCTCTGGCTCCACCTCCGATTGGACCACCGTCGGTTGGGGTTAAGAAGGTACCGGAGGCACCTTGACTTTGGGACGCCCCCGACCCCAATTCGCTCCGGCCATATTTTTCTTGCTATACTTCTGATTAAAAAGAAAAAAAAATATATATACAGTATTACTAACAAGAATTAACTTTTATTATTTTTATTTTAACCTTATTTACTTTTATTTCTTTTTTATAGAAGGATCTTTCTTATAGTTGGTAGACATGGGCTAAACCCATTGATTTCCACACATACACCATTTCCACCGACACAACGCTGCCTCTCATATTTCTCTTTTTTTTCCTATTTTCTTTTTACTTTGTTTTCCTTTTACCAGCATTTTTCAAAATCTAAGAAGTTGACGGGCTTATTCAGCCATTTGCTACTGTATACTCCTTGTTTTCTTGCCTACACCCTCTTGCTTTTGTTCATATGAGTTTTTCTTAACCTTTTTATTGTTTTTTTTTTGTTTTTTTACTAATTACTTTGATTTCTTTATTAATTGTTAATTAGCTTGGATTAAGTGTTGATCATTTTTTTAATCAATGGTTAGAGTTTTATTAGTTGAACTTGGTTGGAGTTTATTTCTTAATTGAACTTTAAATTGAATGTTTATAATTAGATTTTAGTTTTGATTAAAACTTTGGTTAATTAGAGTAGAATTTTTCTTAAAGCTTCTTGGTTTGGATTTGTGATTACTTATTGATTTTAAATTAATCTTCATAACTTTGTTTGGACTGATGAGATTCAGGATGCAGATGATATATAGTCACTGATATGGTTTGGACCAATTCTTGGTGTTAATTCTAGTTCTCTTTGTTGATCGCTTCGGATACTGGATGTTTACATTTGACTTTTCTTTGATACCCTGATGACTTATAATTGTTTTTAACTGTTGGATTTGCTTACTTGTGTGAGTCCCTGATGATTTTCTTGAGTTTTGCTTGCACATATTGAAGAGGCAACATACCTTCTCCGCTAGGTGCCACTAAAACTATCGTTTTCATGCCTCATTCTAGTCCTGATGCCATGTTAGGAGCATGATGGCTGCATCTAAAGTCCTACCTCGAGTAGGCTCTGTTTGTGCATTGTTCGATTAATTCACATTTCATTCTCCTTTCATACTTGTTGCATTCTTCTTCTTACATACTCATTTCTTCTTCATCTCATTTCTCTTTTCTTTTTTACTCGAGATTTGCTTAAATCTGGAGTTTGCATTCATGTTGGTTTATCTGTTGGTTCATTTGTGCCTAGTTCACGAGTTTTCCTCTTAGGTTCCTAGTCCAACTTAATTTTGAATTAAGTTGGAATAGGATAGAAACATCAATTATAGGATCAATCGCTTCATGACAACCTTTAGGACCGAGTCCCCTTTAGTGTTTTACTTTTAAACCCTTGAGTCTTTTCTCTTCTTCCTCTTAACGAAAATCCAAAAACACCTAATAAAGAATGAACTTCTTTATGTGCAAAGAGACTTTGCTAATGGATATTTTCACACATTCCATACATGGATGAGGTGTAGGGTATCTATCATGATGAATAATTCTTAGCATGAGAATGCTTCACAAACAAAACAACAAAAACATTTCTTTAAAATACTTGAACCAAACTTCAATCGTCTTTCATGCGGAAATTCTTTTCTCATCTCCTTCACTCTTAACGTGAGAACTTGCTTCTACTTGTCTCTTTGAAAGATGGTAACACACTCGTGCTAGACGAGCCTGCAATACCTGAGCATAGACATAAGCAGTTCAAGTCTTAAAAAACACAAAAATATTGTGGTTACCCTTAGTTAACCGAACTACGGAAGTCTGATTCTCATTAGGAGATATGTAGGCACAAATGTGATGCTTTTCGACCCAAATCCTGTTATGTTTAGAATTACATGGACTCTTATTCGCGTTGCGACGTGATACATTAGGCTGAGATGCAATGCCCTCTCGAGTCCATTTCTTTCTATCACCATTCGTTTTTGTTTTTCGTTTCGTTCTTGTTTCTTTCCCGTCCTTTCTAGTTTAGCAGTAGATGGAGCTTCAGATGACGACACCCTTTGAGCGGAGCAGCGAGCGTGGATCCCATCGAGTACGATGGACATGAAGGGGTGCTAATACCTTCCCTTCGTGTAACTGTCTCTCGAGCCCAGACTTGGTTGCGATGACCTCATCTTTTCCATTACCTTCGGGTTTTCTTCGATTGTTCTCCTTTCCCTTGTCGGGATAAAAAATGTATCGATGGCGACTCTTCTATTTTTTCGCCGGTTGATTTTCACGTTACGACAGGATGCCATCGTGAATTTGGCACTCTTGACAACCCTTAATGAGTTCAATACAATCCTTTAACATGGTAAGCTAATACATGCCTTGTCGAAACAACAACCATTTCATCTTGTGGCCTACTTGATGTGCCCCACATGCCTCACTATGCATAGTCGAGAGAGCCAAATACGCCTCTGACTCACTAAGGCATTTAAGCAATACTCCCTCAGAAGTCTTTTTGAATAATTCATTACCCAATAAGACATAACTTAAATCTTGATACCTATCCTTTCATTCTGTCGACACTGTTGGATTTTGCAGATATTCTACTATAGGTTTCCTCCCATCCTTGTCTGTTAGAGTGTCAACTGCTAGAATGGAGAAGTTCTCTCTGTCTGCATATCCAAGCTTTGTTTCTTCTAGGTCTTATGGGGCTAATCCAACTGACACTACCTTTCCTCTGACTTCGATCACATCTTGCAATTTTCCCTTCAAAATTTTGTATCGTGATGCAATTTGGGATAAGTCATTTGCAACTTGGTTTTCCATTCTTGGGATGTGTCAAAAACTAACTGCTTCAAAATTCTTAAGCAGTCGATTCACTACTACAAAGTACATAATTAGATTTTTTTATGCACTTGTATTCTTTGGTGACTTGTTTTATAACTAACTCAGAATCTCCCATTATTTCGACATGAGTTGCCCCAAATTCCAATTATACCTCAAGCCCAACTATCAAAGCCTCGTATTCAGTCTCATTGTTTGAACAACGACCTTATACTTTATACTTGAGTGTTATTGGAATTTTATAAGGAGAAATAATAAGTACCTCTATGCCTGTCCCATTTTGGTGGCTATACCCATCGAAGTATAACTTCCAAGGTTCGACCTCAAGATAGTTCAATGCATTTTCATTAATGGAGTGGTCGACTATAAAGTCTGCCACTACTTGTCCTTTAATTTCCTTTAAAGGCCTATATGTTAAAGATCATTCAGTTAATGCTAATGCCCATTTACCAATTCGACTATGCAAAATAAGCTTGGATAACATATGTTTAATAATATCAAAACAAGAAGAAACATAAACATCAACTGGTTTCATATATTGCTTCAATTTTGTGCATGAATAGTACAAGCATAAGCATAATCTCATGCTTTTCTGCATCATTTAAAACTATATTAAGGTAATAAATGGCCCTTTCGATGCCATCATCATCCTCTTGAGCTAACATGCTCCCTAAAGTCTTATCTGACGCAGCTATGTACAATCTCATGCTCTTTCTTCTACAAGATGGTGTGAGAATAAGAGGGTGGATCAGGTACTCCTTGATCTTGTCGAAGGCTTCCTGTTGAGCTTGCCCCCAGTCGAACTCATCCTTATTGATTCAAAGAAAAGGTGAGAAGGCTTGCATTTTGCCACTTAGGTTTGATATGAATCTCCTCTAGAAATTAATCTTTCCTAATAATGATTGTAATTCCTTCTTTGTTGATGGAGCTTTCTCTTCCATAATGTTCTTGGTTTTATTCTGATTGATTTTGATCCCCTTCTCGTGGACCAAAAAGTGTAACGCCCTATTTATTTAATTAATTATTTAATTAAATATCTTTATATTATTGGTGTTGATTGTCGAAATTGTGTTGTGTTGAGTTCATATGTTGGTTTTAGTCGAATTAATTTAATTAAGTTGATTTAAGTTGTGTTCTGGTTAGTCGAATTAAATTAAATTGATTAAGTCGCAGAAATAGTATTGGAATGATACCATTATATTTAGTGGGCTTGTTTGTGAATATAATAATAAGTTGTTGTAGTTGATTGTATGTTTGTTGTGTATTTGTCGTGTTTTATCTGCCCGTAGTGAGGGGTAGTGGCCTTAAGATTGAGTCTTGAGGGTAGTAGGTTGTATGACTAATAACGTAGAGATTAATGGTGTGTGGAGTAAGGTTAATTAGATTATTTTAATTAATATTCGCTCAACCATAGTATAAAATGGATAATTAGCATAATTATAGGAGTGATGAAAATTATATTATTATTATTATTATTATTATTAGTATTATTATAATAATAATAATAATAATAATTATTTATTATTAATATTACTTTAATAATTAAAAAGTCAAATTGAATTGGTAATGGTGAGTGGAGGAAAATAAGAAAAATAAATAGGTATAGGTGGACTTAGTGGAAAGTTAAAATAAATAAAATTATAAGATTAATTAGATTTAAAAGAAATTAGGTTATTAGTAGAAAAATAAGAACGTGGAAGTTGCAAATTTGCAGAAAGAGGAATAAAGGTTTGACATAGAATACATAGAGGCTGCAAGAACGAGAGTTCAATCAGAGGTTAGAGTGACCTTCGATCCAAGGTAAGGGTGGGGTTTTGACTCTATAATCGGGAAATATGATTAAAACATGTGGGATTGGATGTTATAGATTGTTTTTGTCGTATATTGTGTTGTTTTGGTTGAATAATGAAATTGATAGATGTTGTTGGATTATTCGTGGAATAATTGTTCGGTGTTGTTTGTGTATAATTTTGTTGTTGTTGTTGTAATTGTGTATTGAGATAGTTGGAAATTAGTCTAAGATAAAACTATTAAGAGAACACAGAGATGGAAGAAGAATGAGAAAAATAGAGATAACAGGTTTTGCAGTGGGACGATCGTCCCAAAGGGCAGGTGACGCCCGTCTGGAGGGGGTGACGCTTGTCACCCCTCATATTATGACTGTCACAAGTCACAAATGTAACGATGGTCACGGGTGTGTGACGATGGTTACACGGGTTAAATGTTGGAATTTTGTTTTGTTTTATGTGTGATTTATGTATGTTGTTTGATTGTTTTGCATAACTGAACTTAATGTTAATTTTTTCTAGAAACATGATTTAATTGAACTTAGTAATTATTCTTCCATAAACCTTAATTAAATTAAGAATCCCATTAGTTGATAAGTAGAAATATAATAATAATAATAATAATAATAATAATAATAGTTTGATAGAAAATAATTAGTAGCAGTAGTAGTAATTATCAAGTAGTAGAAATTAACATGTAGTAGGCATTATATAGCAGTAGCAGTGAGGTCACATTTCAATAGCATTAATCGTTATAAATAGTAGGATAATAATGTAACAGTGTTGGTAATAGTAAATAGAGTAGTGAACTAGCATAATAACAATTAGCAGGTTTTGGTAGCGTTACCTGAATAGTTTCGAGGAGAGTTTGTGATATAAGTTGGTTGGTATAGAGTATGATATAAGTTGATGTGATATCGTCGGGATTAAGTTGTGAAGTTGTTATTTTTAAGTTCTATGCCCTTGGCCAAAGTTGATTGTTGATTGTTGTTAAGTTTTATTGCCTTGGACAATATTGATTGTTGATTGTTGTTAAGTTGTAGGCCTCGAGCCAACGTTGATTTGTTGTTGTTGTTAGGTTGTGAGAGTAAGTTGTTGTTGTTGTTAAGTCGTTGTAGTAGGAAGTTGTTGTTAAGTTGTTGTAGTATGTTGTTGTTACTAAGTTGTGATAATATGTTGTTGTTGCATGGTTATATAACTATTATTGTTGCTATTTTGATGTTTAAGTTGAGTTGTATTACATAGTATATCAAGTTGGAGCTGTTACTCGGTAACTTGGCCTAGATTGGAAAAATTAAGTTGAAGTTGAAGGCTTATGCCTTGTTGTTGATGCCTCTATTAATTGGAAAATTATTAAGTTGGGAGTTCTGCTCCAATGGCACCACATGCATGTGTATTTGTTTATGTTGCATTTCGACGTTGCATAATTATGTTGTTGTGTTGTATCTTGTGTTGATTGACGTTGTTTGTGAGTTGGAAGTGGTGATTTTATATAATCTAATCTAATATGTTATTTATCATATATTAGATTATATTGTTCGATATCTCACCCTTATGTTTGAATGTTTCCCTCTCTTGATAACGTGCAGGTAACCCATAATAGAGCTGCTTACCTTCATTTAGTTTGAGTCGGTGTCATTGATCTGATACGTAACACTCAGGGGGTTGAACGCTTGATGCTTTAATGTTATTTTTATTCCATTGCTGAATTTTTTAAGTTGAACTCAAAAGATTACTTGTATTTTGAAAGTTGTTTTAAGTTGAATAAAAATGTTGTGTCATTAAAGTTGAATATTGTGAATCTGTTGCTCAGTAATAAAGTTGTTTGGTTTTAAAGACTAATTGTAGTTGATATTTATCACCCAATGTTTTAAGTGTTATGTATCATTTATATGCGATAAATGTTGTTGCTATAAGTTGTAAGTGTAACATTCTATTTAAATGTTGGAATTTTTGTAACTTTGATTTTATTAACATCGTTGGGTAGAAATGAGGTGTTACATTAATGGTATCAGAGCAGGTCGGTCTGTCCAACCAAGTTGTCTAACGTTGTTTAATCCTTAGTACGCGACATGTGTGTGAAACACTGTCGGTACTTGCTTGTAGGTTTTTTAACCATTTGTCTCCAGGAGTTGGTTTGAAATAAGTGAGGGAGAAGTTTATTTCTCAGTGATGTTGTGGTATGTGAAGTTAGTTCAAGGTGGTATTAATTGCAAGAGTGCAAGTGTTGTCGGAAATGTGTTGTTGCGAATCGACGAGAGTATAACTCTTGAGGTCTCTTGAAGATGATTGCGACTTGCCTCTTGAGTATAAGTTGGAGTTGGAGTCGGTTGAAGAATGGTGTTTTATCTGCTAAGCTAGTAAGACAACTCATAGAGGATGAAGCTTATATGAGTATAGGTATATTATGACGATTATATGAGATGTGCTCGGATTATTGACGGTGGGTTAATAAGGTGATTGAGAATAAGAATCTATCCCAAAAGAATTGTCGATTTGTTAGATCAACTGATATTTTTGTGTGCCTTGAGTATAGTCGGAATAAAATTGAATGATTTTCAGAGTTGGGTGAAAAGCAAGGATAGTTGGAAGAGTTTGGAAGCCAAAGAAAGAGGTAGAACTCATGTTCACCAATTTCGGTTTCTATTTTCGTATTTATGGAGCAGCCTTCAGTAAAAGAGGCATAACTTTCTACGTGTGAATATAGTGGGAGCGATTTTAGACTTTTTGGAAAGCTTGCAAAATTTCCTACAATTTACATATAAAGTTTGTCATTTGAATCTTTCTGAAGAAGAAGAAAACCGAGTTTGAATAGTTGGGTTTGATGGTGATTTTTTTGGTGGAAGTTTGTATATGGGATTTCTTGACTAGTCCCATTGCAAGGATGATAACTTTTTACTCGTAACTCAGATTTGGGCGATTCTTGAATTTCTGGAATCAACATGAAATTCTATTCAATTTGGAATATGATTTTATGTATGAGAGGTCTGTGTTGAAATGGATAATTATGTTTGAAGTTGAGCGATTTTTGTTGGAAATAGTAAGATGAAGTCGGGTATAAAATGTGTAGTAATATGGAGAAGGTAAAAGTATCGGAGGAGCATATGCGAGTGCGGCGTATGCCATTTCTGAATGATTAGACCAAAGAAATATTTGAAGAAGGTTAAATAGTAAAGTGGATTGTGTGTTATTGATGTTATGGTGTGGACATGCATCGGGAAAATTTCGGAAGTTTCTATCACTAACCAGATGATGAGACAATACTGTTGAGAGTGTGATTTGAATGAGAACCAAGTGTGAAACTATACGGATCATCGAGGTTAGTATTGTTAAAGCTCTTAACTTGGATACATGTTTCGATTGAAGTGGACCGATTTGGATGGTACTTGATGTGGTAGCGATTCTGGTATAAGAAGGATATTTAGTGATTGTGTTGTGCGACTAGCTTGTATAAGAGATTATGTGTTGAATTTTGGACGTTGTGTATCAGTGACGAGGTTGGAAATAAGTAAATTAAGAGAACATTTGTGATCCTTAGAAGAATTGTGGAGCAGTATGCTTAGGTAACATTGAGCACAAGGTAAAGGACGATATTTTAGTTGGGTATGATGCTTTATGCCACTGTTATGGTTGTCGACTATCTATTGACAAATTGAGGAACTGATCACCCTTAATCTCTTGTTGATATTAGACGAAATCCTGTTGGATGGAATAGATGTGTCTTGCCACCTAGAATAGTATGCACAGTGAAATGTGTAGAGTGAAGCTGAGTGCCTATGAATTGTTTTGATTAGTCGATGTAGATTCCTATATAGGGAAATGAGGTGGACTTAAGGGTGTTAGTATGAGGTTACGAGTTGATCGTTGAGTAGTATGGAAACTCACAATTGTGTTCTGGATAACTTGAGTTTTGATTTGTGATGGATCAAGAATATGATTGACATGAGACTTGAAGCTTTGTAGAGATGATCCAAGGAGGAAGTAAATGGAAAAGGTAAGGCCATGATCTGACCAAGTGATAACACTAAATTTCACCGTATTTCTGACTTCGATTTCGAATTCATTCTAGGTTTTTATTGCTATTTTGTTATGTTATTACTTTGTTTTTCTTTATTTTCAGGTTTTTAATGTAATCGGGGCCTCAATCGAGAAAAGGAGCAAAAAAGGAGCTGAAAAGAATAAAAATCAAGAAATTCAGCATTTTGCACTTACGACACCCACTGTGGCTGGCGCCATGGGGTCAGCCATGACGTGGCCACGTCTGAAGGCCACTCCACAACTGCCAAGAGCCCATGATCCCCACTTTCTTCACCATTTTACACCCATGGCGGGCACCATGAGCCTGTGGTGGGCGCCATAAGGCCAAATCTTTTCCCTCCACTTTTTAGTGGAAGGGCATCCTAGTCTTTTCCCATTTAATGTTTGCTTATAAATAGGACTTTAGATTTTTGTTTTTAATCATCCAAACTTAGAATCTCTTAGGCATATATCAGTTTTAAAGTAGTAATCACTTCACATCGGGGTGTTACTACAATTGAGTGATTGAGTCTGTATACGTCTGTGTGATCGAGTCTTGGAGCACTTTGGGAGGAAGTTAATCATGCCGCCATTTTATTTCTAGTTCGTATTTTATTTTTCCACACTCGCTTTATTTTATTTACTTTCTGCATTGCCTTACTTTATTTATTTCCCGCACTTGCCTTACTTTATTTATTTCCCGCACTTGCTTTACTTTATTTATTATCTGCACTCGCTTTACTTTATTTATTTATCACCCTCGCATTACTTTATTTATTTCTCGCACTCGCACTACTTTCTTTATTTCTCGCACTCACACTACTTTTATTTACTTTCCGCACTCGCACTAAATACTTTTATGAAAAATATTAAAATGAACATTTACTTTACCATGTCTAACTAAATTTACAAAGGTTAGAATGTAAGGATCATAATTGAACCGGTAACCCGTACAACTGTTCGTAGAAACGCTTAAGGGCTATTTTAACTTTATATATAAGTTTCATGTTCTTTAAAGTCCCATTGGGTAAGATCGAAAGCCGTCCAACGCCTATTTAACTTAATTGTTTTTAACTATTACAAAAACAGCCAAAAGTGCATTGTCTAGTTCATTAGGAGTTTTTATATTAAAAAGAAAAGAGATTTTAAAACTATTTTCGGACGCGTTAAGAAGTTTAGAGTCCGGTTCGTAAGAACCTCTTTTTGCTAAGAAATCCAGGTCAAAATACTTTTCAACTTAGTCAAGATACTATATTTCTTAAAAATAGGTTTACTACTCTAACGCAGTACGCACCATTTTATCCATGACAATAGGAGGGGTTGATTAGATAGTACAACTCAAATACGCGAAAGCGACAGTTCCCGTTAAATTAGTTCTTTTCAAAGTAGAAAATATTGCCCATAGGTAGTTCTATTAACAAGTACTGGATTATCAATTGGTTATGTGAATTGAATTTGAACCTGTCTTTATCCATTCATTTTAAATTACTATTTTATTTATCATTGTGCACCCTTTAAAACCATTATTTTCAGTTGCCTTAGATACACACCATAACAACAGATATGATAGATTGTCACTTGGTCTATGTGGATTCAACAATCTTTTATATTACTCTGACGTGTTCGTACACTTGCGAAAAGCACGCATCAAATTTTTGGCGCCGTTGCCGGGGACCAATTTCGTCAAATTTCATACCTTGTAGTTATACCATTTAGACTAAGGTTGTTACCTGTCGGTCAATGCGAAAGACTCGTAGTGCCGGAAGCTTAGTAAACCCTCTAGCTGAACCTGAACGTTACGCTCGTGCACGTTTATTTTTTCCATAGAATTAGGAGAGCTATGACCGAAGATCAAAACCGAAGACCTCTTAAGAACTTCGCCCAACCATCAAACGAGGAACCTAGTTCCAATATAGTAAACCCCGTTATCCCAGCTAATAATTTTGAACTTAAACCATCCCTGCTACAATTAGTGCAGTAGAGACAATTCGCAGGTCTTGCTACTGAGAACCCAAATCAACATTTATAAAACTCTCTCCAGTTAGCAGACACCTTTAAAACCAATGGAGCTCCTCCTGAGGCGATACGCTTAAGATTATTTCCCTTTTCCCTCGGAGATAAAGCTCTATCATGGTTAGATTCCCTTCCACCCAATTCCATAACAACATGGGAAGACCTTAGAGAAGTATTCCTTGCTAGATATTTTCCCCCGAGTAAGACTGTTGTTCTTCGAAACCAGATAACCAGATTTACCAAAAACCAAGGAGAATCGTTGTTCGAAGCCTGGGAGAGATATAAAGAGCTATTAAGAGCATGCCAACATCATGGTTTAGAAAACTGGCTAATCATTCAAACCTTATATAATGGACTTCACTATAACACTAAGATGACCATCGACGTTGCCGCTGGTGGTGCACTGATGAACAAACCTTACCCTGAAGCTAGTGCCCTTATCAAGGATGGCCCAAAACCATCAATCATGGGGAGTAGAAAGAGCGAAAGTGGAAAAGAAGGAAACCTAAGGAGGAATACATAAGTTAAGCTCTATAGACATGATGCAATCTAAAATGGACGCGTTGGCCCTTAGAGTCGAACATATGTGTACAACCCTTAATATTGTAGCTGCAATTTCGTCGAATTGTGAGATATGTGGGACGCAAGGACACCAATCCGCAAAATGCAAATTGTTAAATGAGACCAGCCCTGAGCAAGTAAACTACACCCAAGGGAACCCATTTCCAAACACCTACAACCCAGGATGGAGGAATCACCCAAACTTCTCCTATAAAAATAATAACCCTATCCAAAATACCGCACCTCTGAGACAACAAGGTTACCAAGCCCCGAGAACAAATTAACCTATGCAACCTGTATCACCAAAACCGATCCTTGAGAAAATTATGGAAAATTTTATCACCGCTCAAACACAACAAAACAAAGAGTTCATGAACCAAAATTTCCATGTTAATGAACTAATTACCCAGTTAGGAACCAAGGTTGACCAAATTATTACACACAATAAGATGCTTGAAACCCAGATCTCTCAGGTAGCTTTAAACCTAGCCCCTCAAACTACACCTGGAAGACAGTTCCCTGGACAATCTCAACATAACCCGAAAGGGAAAGCAAATGCCATTACTCTACGAAGTGGAACCGCTTATAAGGAACCCTTAAACCCAAGATTGAGTGAGCCAGAAACTTCTGAGAGAAATAAAGAGAAGGAACCAGAGGAGTCTGAAAACCAGGAAAGTCAAGAAAAAGGAGAAGAACCTAAAAACAAAACCTATGTACCACCACCGCCATACAAACCACCAATACCATACCCGCAAAGACTAAAGCAAACTCAGATCAATAACCAGTATCAAAAATTCATTAAGGTTATAGAAACACTTCACGTAGAAATCCCCTTTACAGAAGCCATCACCCAAATACCTTCTTATGCAAAGTTTCTCAAAGACATACTTACAAATAAACGTAGACTTGAAGATCTGAAACCCGTGGAATGTAATTCTATTTTCGAGAATAAGTTAGCAAAGAAAGATAAAGATCCCAGAAATTTTTCCATTCCTTGTATTTTGGGGAATCATGTCATCGAAAAAGCTTTTCTAGACTTAGGAGCTAGTGTGAGCTTAATGCCTTTAGCAGTTTGTGAAAGATTAAACTTAGGAGAATTACAACCTACTAAAATGTCACTTCAATTAGCCGATAGATCTATTAAATACCCTATAGGCATACTTGAAGATGTCCCTGTTAGGATAGGTCAGCTGTTTATCCCTATTGATTTTGTTGTCATGGACATTAAAGAAGATGACGACATACCAATCCTCCTAGGTAGACCGTTCTTATCAACCGCTGGAGCCATAATAGATGTTAAAAAAGGGAAACTAACCTTTGAGGTAGGTAACGAGAAGATATAATTTGTACTCTCGAAATTTCTTATGGAACCTGTAATAGGAGATGCTTGTTATGCCTTAGATATCATCGATGAATGCATTAGGGAATTAGAACAGGAAGAAGAAACTGAATCAATAAAATTGCCATCAACTCTTATTTGGGAAGATGACAGTTATAAAAAACCCTACATTGATGATAACCTTCACGAATGTTTATCTCTTACCCCAGATCCTATGCCTTGCCCTATGAAACCGACCGTAAAACTTAAGGAACTGCCTAAGAACCTGAGATATGAATTTCTTGATGAAGAAATGGACCGTCCAGTTATAGTCAGTGCTACCTTGAACCAAGAGGAAACAAACCAATTGTTAGATGTTTTACAAAGGTACCCCTCAGTCTTAGGATATAAGATCTCTGATCTAAAAGGAATAAGCCCATCCGTATGCATGCATCGTATTTTACTCGAAGAAGATTCAAAACCCTCCAGAGAACACCAAAGAAGAATAAATCCTATGATGAGTGAAGTAGTTAAGACTGAAGTTCTTAAGTTACTAGAGGCAGGTATAATATATCAGATCTCGGACAATAAATGGGTGAGTCATGTGCATGTAGTACCTAAAAAGGGAAGCATCACAGTCGTGCAAAATGAGAAGGGCGAACCTGTAGCAAAAAGAACTGATAGAGGTTGGCGTATGTGCATAGACTATAGAAAATTAAATAAAGCAACTAGGAAGGATCATTTCCCTTTACCGTTCATAGACCAAATGTTGGAGCGCCTAGCCAGACACTCTTACTTTTGTTACTTAGATGGATATTCAGGATTCTTCCAAATACCTATTCACCCCGAAGATCAAGAAAAAACTACCTTTACATGCCCTGTTGGAACATTTTCCTATAGATAAATGCCTTTTGGACTCTGTAATGCCCTAACCACTTTCCAATGCTGCATGATGTCTATCTCTGCAGACTACCTAGATCGAATCATGGAAGTATTTATGGACGATTTCTCAGTTTGTGGATTTGATTTCAAAAATTGTCTTATCAACCTTGAGAAAATCCTAGAAAGATGTGTGGAGGTAAACCTTGTGCTAAATTGGGAACAATGTCATTTCATGGTTACCAAAGGGATTGTTTTAGGACATATAGTCTCCGAAAAGGGAATAGAGGTGGACAAAGCTAAAATAGAAGTCATAGAGAACCTAAAACCGCCGAAGACTATCACGGAAATAAGAAGTTTTCTTGGATATGCCGGATTCTACCGACGTTTTATCAAGGACTTCTCCAAAATAAAAAGCCCTTAACTGGCCTTTTAATGAAAGATGTTGAATTCATCTTTGATGAGAAATGTAATGAAGTGTTTAATCTCTTGAAGCAAGCTTTGATTTCAGCACCTATAATGAAACCCCCTGATTGTTCAGAACCATTTGAGATAATGTGTGACGCTAGTGACTATGTTGTTGGAGTTGTTCTAGGTCAGAGAAAAGATAAAAAGTTACACGTAATTTATTATGCCAGTAGAACCCTAGACGCTGCCCAACTCAACTACGCAACAACTGAAAAAGAGCTCCTAGCTGTAGTTTTCGCCATAGAAAAATTTAGATCTTATCTAGTAGGAGCCAAAATTATAGTTTACATTGACCATGCTGCCATTCGTTACTTACAAAGTAAAAAGGATGCCAAGCCTAGGTTACTTCGATGGATTCTATTACTGCAAGAATTTGATTTAGACATTCGTGATAAGAAAGGCACAAATAATGTAGTAGTTGATCACCTTTATAGGCTAGAATACCTGAGACCTGACTCAGTACCCATAAATGACGATTTTACCACCGGAAGAAGATGTTCTACAGTGATGTAAGAAACTTCTATTGGGACGAACAATTTCTTTTCAAGAGAGGTAAAGATGGCATTTTCTGCCGTTGCGTCCCGGAAGAGGAGGTACATAATATAATTGAGCATTGTCACTCTGCACCCTATGGTGGACATTCAAGCACATCTAAGACCTATGCCAATATTCTTCAAGCTGGCCTATTCTGGCCTACCATGTGGCGTGATGTCCATGCTTTCATTGTCAAATGTGACAGATGCCAACGCACAGGAAATATTTCAAGACGTAATGAAATGCCTCTAAGAAATATCCAAGAAATAGAATTTTTCGACGTATGGGGTATAGACTTTATGGGACCATTCCCACCATCTTTAGGAAACCAGTATATCTTAGTAGCTATTGACTAGTGGATTGAAGTTATCGCCGCACCCACGAATGACACCAGAGTAGTCATCAAATTATTTAAAAATTATATATTTCCCAGATTTGGAACACCCCGTTTAGTTATAAGTGATGGAGGATCACACTTCATATCGAGGATATTTGATAAACTTTTAAGCAAGTATGGAGTTAAGCATAGAGTAGCAACATCATACTGTCGCTCCCCCGAAAAGACACCGGGTCAGACAGGGTACAGGCGCGAACGGTCGGCGAAAAGAGAAAATGAAGGTGAAATCGAATAGAGTCGCCAACTAGGCATTTTTATCCCAAAGGAAAGGTAATGCTGCATAAACCTAGAAAAGATGTGGATAAGACGGTTGCGAACCAGAGAAACTGAGAAAGGGGGTTGGTTACAACCTGGGAAGGTATTAGCACCCAGATTGTCCGTCGTACTCGACGGGATCCATGCTTAAAAGATTGTGTTTAAAAGGGGTAGGGTGTATGTGTTATCGGTGTGCAAAAGCTAAGAAAAGAATATACAAGTGTCAGTGCAAAAGGGTGAATGCTCAGGAACTGAGGCTTAGAAAAGAATGCTGAAAGAGGGGGAAAACAAAGAGACTTTTGTTCGATAACTGTTAAGTTATGCCTACGTATCCTCTCGTGCAATGAGGAAGTCAGAACACCGTAGTTCGACTCAAAGAGACTGGAAATGAATTGACTATGAACTACTTGCTTGCATATGCTCAAGTGTATGACTCGTCTGGCTCGAGTGCTAACTGTCTTGCATTAGACGGAAGAAGCAAGTTCTCGTTTATGAATGAGTGTGATGAGAGAAGAATCCCGAAGGAGACGATTATTGTTTGTTTTTGTGTTTTCAGTTTTGTTATTGTTTTTGGTGTTTTGCATAAGATAATGAGCTTAAGCCTAAATCAAGGGCTTGTAAACTCATTATATCCTCCCTGATTAGGGATAACGAGCCTACTTAAGTATGAGATAAGCATCTCAACTTAATTACCATGATGATGTAGGATTAAGATCATTAACCTACTTGTGATTATTAAGATGTTTTTGGGTTTTTGTTTAGTGTTAAGTAATGAGTTTAATCTCTAATCACATATTAGTGAACTCATTACACCATCCTAATAGAAGGATAATAGATGAATACACTTAAGTTGAGGAAGATACCTCGACTTAATCCATGGTTAGAGATTAAATTCATTATATAACAAACCTTTATTAAGTGGATTTTAATTAAAGGGATGAGATTAAGAAGTGGATTTTAAGTTTGTAAGACAACTTGAGGAGGACTTTCTCATACCCTAAATTTGTCCTACTTTTGATCTTATGACCAAATGGGTCATAAATTATTGTGTTTATGTTCATTGTGACTAATACGGTTTTGTAGGTGCATTGAATTCAAATTCTCATGGTCAAAGCACTTCAAGACATATTTAGTTGATTCTGATCCAAATGGCTTTAGAGTTTCAAGATGGTCTTGGGGCCATATATTTTTTCAGGAAATTTTCAGAAGTCGTTGTTGGGACATTTTTAGAACTCTTCGGTCATTGTGGTTTTGGATCAAAACTTAAGTTTCTCTTTTTTTAAGACCTTGCAAACTTGATTTAAAGTTGGCTTTTTGGCTTTGGTTTCCACTATAATCTCTAATTGATCTCAAGATGGCTTTTGGGATATGGCTTATCATCGTTAAAGTGTAGTGTTGAGTCATTTTGGACCATGATATTTATTTCTCAAACTTGCACAAAGTAACATATGGTTGCATTTCATTTTGCGTGAAAAATAACCTCACAAGGGCAGAGGTATCACTAAATCAAATTCTACGTTGTGGCCATACCATATGTTTAAAAAGGGTCCTCCTTTGTCCTTACTTTATTTTAATAATCATTTTTTTGATATAGGTATGAGGTGGTAGCCGCATACTCACGTTTGATTTGGGTTGCTAAAAGAGGGCTTAAAGGAAAGTTTATGGAGGTTTGCTAATGTATAAAAATGTTTGGAAACAAGTTTTGTTGGTGTGAATGTTCAAGAATGGTAGAAGCATTCCAAATGGATAATTTCAACATAAATAACTGCATGAGTCAAATTTAATTTTCAAGAATGAGAATGCCATTCGCTCAAGGTCAGGATATTTGAAATTTGTTTTGAAAGTTAAAATCAAGACTTGGTCACAAAAATCCATTACAAGTACTTTGTTAAAAAAACAGTATTCCAGGGATGTCAGACTTGAAAGAACATGTGAATCAGCCCCCCTCAACAACCTGCTTATTACATGCTGTAAACACCCCAAATTTGCCCTCACCCATTCACATCATGGCTTGTGATCTATTCATATGCATAAATCCAATCATAACATCTCATACCACAGTTTTGATTCATTGCATTGGTTCAAAGTCATCTGCATCTAGGGTTTGTGATCTGAGCAATCCAAGAGCTTCTTGAGCCACTCCAAAAGCCATCAATCACTTCAAATGGGTCCATGTATGTTCAAGCATCATATTATATCCTCTCAAAGTCAAGAATGTCAAAAAATCACAAGAACTGAGAATGGTATGGAAGCAGAGCCAGGTTTGACTGCACAGATAACCTAGAATTAGGGTTTTGGTTTCAGAGGCCATAACTCCAAATTTTTTGGTCATTATTGTTTCTATTGGTCTCTATATGGTATAGGGAGCATGCATATCAATTTTCATGAATAAATTCCTTGGGGAAGTCATTTGATCAAGAGTTGACTTTTCAAGCAAGTCAGTGCAAAATCAGGGCATCTGAGGCCCCCAATGACCCAACCAAAGGGTGTTCTTCATCATTTTGATTGTGTATGATCTTTATTTGATCATGGAAGATGTTGGAAGTTCACAAAATTGAAGAATTTCAAGTCTTTTGCAAAGTTGACTTTTTGGGAAAGTTTGACTTTTAATGAAATTGCCATTTTAGGAAACTTTTTCAACCTTTACTTTTTGATTCAAAAATGCTTCAAATGGAAAAACTTTGGTCATGAAAGTTGTAGAATGGATCATTCCCTTTTCAAAAAGTACAAGAACATGACCTAATTCATTTTGGATCAAAAGTTATGGCTTGTCAAAGTTGGCTAAAATCACAAAATTTCAAAGTTTCTACCAAAGAGGCAAAGTTGCAAATTCACTTGTCGAGGCAAATTGAGCTATCAAATACACTTCTAATCTTCACACAAACATGTACCAAGACCTAAAAGTATGATTGCACCAAGAGATCTCTCATTTTTATGGCTTTTGGAGCAAGATATCTCAAAAGAACCAAACTTGAACCAACTTGCAAAACTCATCATAAGCTACAAACTACTTGTTGCCTTGCCTCTAAACTCTTTTCTTAGCATTCCTTGATTCAAGCTGAGCCCAAGCATGCCAAAAAGCAAGTTGTACCATAGCCCATGCTTCAAGTACAAGTCAAGTTGACATTTTGGCAACTTGCCCATACCAATCACAATAGGCTAGCACCAACTCTCTGACCTATCACAATTGTTTATACACATCAAAGGCAAGCAAAAGCATACAACAACACACTCTGATCTTGCCCATAGCCATAGTTATCAAAATCTCCCCATTTTGCAAGAGCTTTCGAAACTGCTTGCACAAGCCTCAAACACAAAAACCAACTTCACAAATCAACTCAACACACTTTCCTGATCACAAAGCACCCATCACCATTGCCTTAAACTCCCAGAATCACAAATACGATTCTCACCCCACCTTGAGCAGAACCTCTGTGATCTTCCAAACCAGCCATCACAAACTTCTTCTAAGCATCAATACTTCATCAGGGGCCTAAGAGGGTTGGTTTGCACGAAGAAAGAAGGTCAGAAAGTTGCAAACTGAGAAAGCTCAAAGCTCAGGTATATCAAGAACTTTTTTTCCAGAAATGAATTTTTAATTTTCTAATTTGTTCCTCATGCTTTGCTGATCACTCTGATGCTTTTACTTTTTGAAATGGTTGAGAAATAAGCATTTAATCTTGCTCTAAAACTTTTCTGACCTAAAAAATGTTTGGCTTCGATTCGCATGATTAGTGAATGAGAAATGAGTTTTGTTTAGGGGTTTTGATTCAGTGTTGTATGGGGATGATTTCTGGGTGTTTAGTTTTCATTTTCATGGAGTTTTGAGGATTTTAGGAATTTTCAGGTGGGAGTCCCACCGGAGAAGACGACCGGAAGTCTTCTCCGGCCACCTGAGTTTAATTAGCCCTAATCTGAGTGATTAATGAAGTTTGAATAATACCCCTTGGATGTGTTGACCCGCGCGCATTTGGACGTCCATGATCTCTCTATTTTGCCCTAATCTTAAGTTGACTTTATTAATTCAGATTAATTAATTTTTAATTGGAATTAATGAAGTTTGAATTTCAGCCTTTAGATTGCGCGCACAGTCAACAAACCATTTCCCAGATTCAATCCTGGCCTCTCATTCTGCATACTTCTCCTATTTTATTTTTTATTTCATTTATTTTGTGTTTAATTTGTGCATTTATTTTAAAATAGTAAAACAATTTTTAAAATTCTGAAAATTTTTGTACAAACTTTTATGAATTTTTCAGGAACCAAAAACATTTTCATTTTTATTTTTTTGCATTTAAAAATATTTTTAAATCATTTAAAAGTTTATTTTTAATTAATTAATGAGAATTAATTAATTAAAAATACTTTTAGGTATTTAAAAATCACCAAAAAATTCATGAAACCTTTAAAATCATTTAGAAACATTGTCCAACCCTCAAACCAAATTTATTTTTTGATCTTAATGCATTTTGACAATTTTCCATGGAATTAATTCAATTTCAAAGCATTCTTTTGATCCAATATTCAAAAATTCATTTCTGCCTAGTTATTGAGAGTTGGACTTTGATTCTTTTTGCATTGTGTCTTGCATATCATGTAGTTTGTTGGGTTAAATTGGCATGAATTGATCTTGCATTTTCCATTTGTTTGACATTTTTCTTGTCAAGGTACCCTAAAACCCTAGAAATCTTAGGAAATTCATAACCCTAATTAGGTTAAGAGTTGGATCCCCTCCTTTGGGCAGTGAGTTTGTGTAGGTTTAGGGTTCCTTTGAATGCATTTTCAATTTTTTATCTTGATGTTTGCTTTTGGTTTTGATTTTTGTTTGGTGTATGGATCATAAACCCTAATTTGGGCTTCCTTTTGCATCCATCTTGCATTTGCTTGCATACCATGACTTGCCATAGCATTTTGTGCATCCATTTGATTCATTAGACATCTTAAGACATATTAGAAGCATGTTTGATCATTACATCTTTCATTTTCCACTTTGTATGCCATTTGCATTCCATAACTTTTCATGTATGTTCATGGTTCTAAACTTGCTTCTCTTGCATCCATTTGTTCATGTGATCATCCTCATGCCTTGATTCATGTTTGCATCATCTCATAGCATCATTAGCATCATGTGTATGCTTCTGGTTTTGATTTGCATCATGTCATTTCATCTCACCTTGCATTGCATTGCATTTCTTTCATTAACTTTTCAGGTGGTAAGCAACTTTGAGAAGTGAATTTGCCTTCACTTCTCACATTTTATTTTCATCTCCCTTATGCATCATTGCTGCATTTTGTTTTGTGTTTGAGATTGAGCTTTCTCTTTCTTTTTCTCTTCACTTTCTTCCCTCAAGTGACTTGTCTTCTTATGAAGCAAGTTACTTTGCTTCTCTTTGCTCCTTTCATCTGCTTCTTGGTGGTTCCTCTGAATATGTCTTTTGAAAACCTCACAAACCTTAGGAACAACCAAGTATGACAATGATTAGGGTTTTGATTAGTCCCCCCATTTAGATTTTTACCTTTGTGTCTCATTGAGTCTTCTCTTCTCATCTCATAATCAGGGACTAAACCCTAAAGGCTTTAAGGCTTTGTGATTAAGTTTATGTCTGCATCCTTCTATTAGGATGGAGTGTATAACTTTAATCCTAAGTGTTAAACCCTTAATGTGTTTAAATCCTTTAATCAATTCACTTAATAATCATCAAGACATCACACTTGTAACTTGGGCCTTGCATTAGGGTTCTAATTCTTCCTTAATTGGTTAAGAAGGACTAACCCTAGTGTTAATGGACAAGTCCCCCTCAGGTTGTCTTACAAACCCTAAAAATCACTTCATCATCTTATCATTAACTAAAATCCACTTAATAAAGGCTTTGTTTTGTCATGGGTTTAATCCCTAATCATGGATTAAGTTGAGGAGCTTTCCTCAGCTTAAATACTCTCATCTATTATCCTTCTATTAGGATGGTGTAATGAGTCTGTTTAATCCCTGATTATGGCTTAATCTCATTACTCAACACTAAACAAAAACACCAAAAACATCTAAATAATCACAAGTAGGTTAATGATCTTAATCCTACACCAAGGTAATTAAGTGTGAGAAGCTGACTTCACACTTAAGGCATTCTCATTACCCCTAATCAGAGGGAAGATGTGATGAGTTTGTTAAATCCATTGGTTTAGGCTTAAGCTCATTAACTTATGACAAACTTCAAAAAGCAATAAAAGACTGAAAACACAAAAACAAGCAATAATCGTCTCCTCAAGGATTCTTTTCTCATCATCTTCATTCATAAACGAGAACCTGCTTCTTCCGTCTAATGCAAGACAGATTGCACCTGAGCCAGACAGGTCATACACTTGAGCATAGACAAGTAGGCAGTTCACAAGTCAATTCATCTTTCAGTCTCTTTGGGTTGAACTACGGTGTTCTGACTTCCTCATTGCACGAGAGGATACGTAGGCATAACTTAACGGTTATCGAACAAAAGTCTCTGTACATTCCCCCTCTTTCTAGCATCATTCTTTTAGCCTCATGATCTTGAGCATTTTATTCCAGTTTCTTACACTGACACTGTATATTTATCACACCTCACTTTCTCTTACACTGACACCTGTACATTCTTTTTCCAGCTTTTATACACAAATTGCACTGACACTACCCCTTTAAAACACAAATCTTTTAAGCGTGGATCCCGTCGAGTACGGCGGACAATCTGGGTGCTAATACCTTCCCAGGTTGTAACCAACCCCCTTTCTCAGTCTCTCTGGTTCGCAACCGTCTTATCCATATCTTTCTAGGTCTATGCAGCATTACCTTTCCCCCGGGATAAAAATGCCTAGTTGGCGACTCTATTCATTCCCTGTGAGTTCACTCCTGTTCTCATCTCATCCCTCTTTCGCCGACCGTTCGCGTCTGTACCCTTATTTGAGCCAGTCTCATTTATCGGGAGCGACAGCTTGGCGACTCTGCTGGGGACCCTTATACTGTAACCAGGGCTTCTGGTTCTTTTTGTGGGTTCCTCCTAGCGCTTGTTTGATTTGTGTTTACTGGGGTGTTATGTGCTATGTGTGTTTGTATATTTTGTTTTATTTATTGCCTTATGTACAGTTGTTTTACTGCTTTCTTTATAGCTTTACATATATCATACTGTCATATTGTTTTGGCTGGATCTGGTTCTGTTGCTTTGGTGGGTGGGTGTTCAATTGAGAGTTTAAGGTCCTACACCTGGGACCTGAGTGACACCTAGGCTAGAGTGGTTCATGTTCTTTCCCATTCCATTTCGGTCTGGTGCGGGAATATGAAACACGGTTCAGATATGGGTTTCTTCTTGAGAACTATGTGCTACAGATTTCCTGTAGTGCTAGGGCTATCTGGGAAGCCTGCTATGTCTGGATGACCTTTAGTATTGACCTTCAGAAACTGAGGTGAATTAGAGGAGGATCTTTTATGGTTATTGTAAACACTGTACCTCCGGGTTAGAAGTGTTTACACTTCTCATAACTGATCCAAGTCTGAGGATCCTTGTTTTAGAACATCACCTGTGAGGGGGTTGGGTTGTTTACAGGTTTGCAGGTACCCTTGACCTCAGCATACCCTGTTACTTTGTTTTGATTAAGAGTACTCCATTTTGGAACAGTTCTTGTGATTTTTAACCCAGGACATGTGACTCTTTATTTGAGTCCCCCACCTTGGTTACTGGACTTATGAACCTCCATCTGGATTTCTTGAACATACATGGACCTATACCAAGGCCGTAATCAGATCCAGCTTGATCACAAACCCTTGCATATCATTTGCATACTCATCATTGCATCATTTAACATTTGCTTATTTGTTTTTCAGGGTATCCATACTATATTTTGGCTTGGTTTTGACCCCTTCACCTGCATAGACCTATCTTCACCAGTATCTGCTTCAGCTATCCTCATCAGCTACCTGCTTCAGTCACCTGCATCACCAGTCTCAGCCTGTCAGTGGCCCATCTTCTGGTATCAGTCATCATCATCAGCATCTGTTCTTCAGCAACATGGCACCTAAGAAGAGCAACATCTCCTATCATTTCTTTGAGCCTGAGCTAGCTGGCATCAGGAAGGTCCAGGCCCTGATTACTCCAGATCATATACCACTATTCAGAGAATATTATGGAGGCATCCTTGATGTGGTTATGAATTTGGACCCTTCCCAGAGGAGCTTGATTCATACGTGCCTGCAGTTCTATGATCCCCCTCTGAGGTGCTTCACCTTCCAGGATTTTCAGTTGGGACCATTGTTGGAAGAGTATTCATCACTGATTGGTGTACCTATCAGGGGTGGAGTCCCCTTCAGCCCTGAGATGGCTTTCCCTAGTAATGAAGAGGTGGCAAAGGCATTGTATCTGGAACCAATTCTGATTGAGCAGAACATGACAGCCAAGGCTGGGATCTCTGGTCTACACTTGGATTTCTTGACCTCTCAGGCTATTCTGAAGGCCTCCTTGGGAGAGTGGAAGGCAGTCTGTGCATTATTAGCCCTAAGCATATATGGGGTTATATTGTTTGCAGATGAGCCTAAGTTTATTAGCAAGAATGCAATCCATCTTTTCATTCTGAGGAACCCAGTGCCCACCTTACTGGGAGATCTCTACTACTCTGTTCACCAAAGGAATGAAAAGCAAAGGGGAAGATTGGTGAGATGCTATGCTCCCTTGTTCCATACCTGGCTGCTCAAACATTTGCCAAAGACTAATGCATTCTTGAACCCTCACCAGCAGAAGAACTGGGCTAGGAGGCTTGTTGCTTTAACCTCAGATGATATCAGGTGGTGCACTCAGAGCACTAAGGGCAGGGACATCATTACTAGTTGTGGGCAGTTCCCCAATGTACCTCTGATAGGAGTGAAGGGTTGCATCAACTACAACCCTCTGCTATTCAAAAGACAACTGGGCTATGCATTGGTCCACCCTCCTAGAGTACAAGATCTAGCTGAGACCCTTTATTGTGAGATCAAGCCTAATTTGGCTATTGTTAGGCAAGCATCCTGGGCTTGGGACAATGTCCAGACAAAAGGGGTAACTGTTCTTGGGAAATGCAACAATGTTGCTTCAGCTCAATACTATGAGTGGTCACATGCAAGGGCTCAAATTTCTGGGATGCCCTTCACCATTGAAGATGTACCTGGACCTTCCATAGCACCACCTCCAGCCACTGTCAGCCTGGAAGAGTTTGAGAAGCTAAAAGAGAGGAATGAGAATTTGTCTGAAGCCTTGAAGAGAACCCTCTGGGAGAGGAGTGATGGTCGTCTAGACATTGAAAGGTTAGAAAAGCTTAAGGTGGAGCATCTAGCCAGGATTGAAAGGTCAGAGGACTACATCAAGAAGTCAAGGGCTGGAGAACAGATTCTGAAGAATGCCTGCAAAGAGGCACAGTTCCAGAGAACTAGGACTGATCTTTACCTGAAGGAGAGCCAAGCTAGGTGGGTCAGGATCACTGAGGCTCGCACTCAGGAGGATAAGAGAACCCAGGACAAAATTGAGCAGTTGGAGGCTAATGCAAAGGAGCAGCAGGAAGCCCTGGTAGCAGCCCAGAGGGAGATCTCAGAATTGAAACTCAGAGCTGGTGTGAAGAGGTCAAAGGACCAGAGCAGACACAAGAAGCTAACTGCAGCTATTGCCACCAGGAATCTTCTCATCAGGAACCTCACAGAGCATCCAGCTGACCCTGTGACTGAAGCACTTCTGAAGGAAGTCCAGGAGGATGAGTTTGGTCTTAGTGTCTGACTTTTGCTTGTTGTTGCTTTCATTTCATTGTACTTTCCTTTTTCTTATGTTGTATTTTGACCCCTCAGAGGGCATGTATTGTAAAAAAACAAACTATGTATCTTTCACTTTGTTGTAATATATTCTTTGTTTTGTTTCATTTGAATCTCTCACTCCTAAGCAACATCAAACAGCATCTTCCTCGGGGTCTGGAAAGGTCAAAACCAAATGCCAAGCCGGATACCTTGGAAACAAATAAGCATACTGCATTGCATACTAACCTTTTGTTTTGTTTTGTAGGTTTTGTTTTGATTTTGTTACTAAATCTGTTGTGGTTCAGGAACTATTGCTCGACGACGGGTGTTCCCACTCAACCGTCCACACAGATATCCCACCCGCAACAATCTTCCGGGCATACAAATGGACCAAGTACAGCAGGACCTTACAGAGGTCAGGAATCAAATGACCAATGAGAGACTGGAGATGAGAAATCAGATGACCCAGTTTATGGAGGTGATGAATGGATTGGCACAAAGCCAAGAGAGATTAAGGGCATTAGTGGAAAGGCAGACCCAGGAGGAACCCCATCTAGGGACTGGGGGGACAAGCAATAATGAGAGGGTTCAGCCTCATGTTAATCCTCCAGTCTATGGACCCCACCTTCATCCAGAGATCAACATCCCTGTTAATGTGCAAGGGACTGCCACTGCAGGCAGAGTGCTACAGGAAGACCCCCAGGAAGATCAGTTCACAGTGATGGGAGCTGGGGATGAAGCCTATGACAGAAGGCTAGATGAGATTGCTGAGAAATTGAGATCCCTGGAGTCTCAGAATTCCTTGGGCTTTGATGTTATGGACATGGGTTTAGTGGACGGGGTCAGGATTCCCCACAAGTTTAAACCTCCGTGCTTTGAGAAGTACAACGGAACTTCCTGTCCCCGAACCCACTTACAATCCTTTCTGGGGAGGCTGAAGGCATATACCATGGACGAAAAGCTATGGATGTTTTATTTTGAAGATAGCTTAACAGGAGCTTCAAGGGAATGGTACTCTCACTTGACTAGAGCAACTATCAGGTGCTGGAAGGACCTGGCTGAAGCCTTTATCAGACAATACCAGTACAACTTGGATATGGCTCCCAACAGGACCCTCCTGATAGGAATGTCTCAATCATCCAGGGAAAGCTTCCGGGAGTACGCCCAGAGGTGGAGACAGCTTGCTGCTGCTGTCCAGCCACCCATGTCAGAGAGGGAAATGGCTGATATGTTTATGAACACCCTCCAAGGGACATACATTGACAAGCTAGCTGCTTTTTCTTCCACTAGCTTTGCTGAAGTAGTCATAGCCGGGGAAAGGATTGAGAGCCTATTAAAGATGGGCAGGATTTCTGACAACGGTGCGAGCTCGTCCAGCAACCCCAGAAAACCTTTTGTAGGTCCAAGAAGAACTGGTGAGACCAATGCTATTCAGGCCAGCAGGGGCAGACCACAATATGTTCATAGGTCAGTGGCAGCAGTCACCATTCCCTCTCCACTTCCTCAGCAAACAGTATATCAACCACAGCAACAACCTCATTACCAACAACCAACTCAGTATCCTCCTCAGAGAAACTACAACAACAACAACAGTCAGCAAAGACCATTTCAACAGAGACCATCTCAGGCCAATAGGGTGATCGATCCGATCCCTATGCCTTATGCCGCTTTACTGCCACAGCTCCTGAAGCTCAACCTGGTTGAGTTAAGGACGTTGGCACCACCAGATCCTTCCAGTTTGCCAAGAAATTACGACGCCAACGCCAGATGCGCTTTTCATTCTAACGCACCTGGCCACAGTACAGAGAAGTGCAGAGCTTTACAGATGAAGGTGCAAGACCTGGTAGATTCTAAAGCTTTAAACTTTGCACCCCCACCAAATGTTAACAAGAACCCTATGCCCAACCACGGAGGGCCCAGAATCAATGCTATTGAGGAAGATATGCCGTCTTTCTTAATAACCAGTGTTGGGCAGATCCGGACACCCCTGGTAGAGATTAAAGCTCAACTCCTTGAATGCCAGATATTCCCTGGATGTGAACTTGGGTGCGGTTATTGCAACATTTCGGTAAATGGATGCGACAATATGAGAAGCGGCATAGACAGTCTTATCCAGAATGGTCTACTTCAAATCACAACATCAATACCTTCAAATCCGGCAATCCCTCCGACAACAGTTCCAGAATCTCCTACAACTGCAACAACAATTATCCCAAACAATTCTTCAGTTTCATCAACAAATGCTTCAAACATCACTTCAAAAAGCCATCTATCAACAAACATCTCTTCTACAACTTCAGCACCCCTTCATTCAGAATCTCCTACAACAGCAACGCTCATCCAGTCAACAGTGTCTCCTACAACATCAACAGCAAATAATGAAAGTGTCTCAACAGTTACAATTTATTATGATCCTGCAAATGATTCTGCCTACAACTCATAGAATGCCGCTCCTGTCAGAGCACCAGTTACTATCTACTATGATCCACATACTATTGCAACACCCTCCGCTGCTGCAGTCAGCCCAGTTACCATCACGGTACCTGGGCCCGTTCCATATGAAAGCAGTAATGCCATCCCTTGGCATTACGGCTCAGACCTATACTGCGAAGGGCAGAAAATCACTCTTGAATCATCAACTTCTTCACCACAAATAGACAATGTGGGGGGAGGCGGAGGCTTCACTCGAAGCGGACGTCTTTTTGCCCCACAAATTCCAAGACCCATTGCTGAAGCAGAAGCTGCTGCCAAGACAAAAGGGAAGAGCATGGTGCAGGAAGAACAAGTTGCTAAAGAAGCTTCAAAGACCCCTTTTGATCAAGAGGTTGATGAATTTATGAGAATCATCAAGAAAAGTGATTACAAGATAGTGGACCAGCTTCACCAGACACCTTCCAAGATCTCCATTTTATCATTGCTAATGTGCTCCGAGGCCCATCGGAACGCACTACTAAAAGTCTTGCACGCAGCTTATGTGCCAGAAGAGATTACCGTCAATCAGTTGGAAGCTGTAGTTGGAAATGTTAACGCTAGTCATGGACTAGGATTTACCAACACTGATTTGACTACGGAAGGCCGCAATCACAACAAGGCTTTGCACATTACCTTGGAGTGTAAGGGTGCAGTTCTTTCTCATGTATTGGTGGACACAGGGTCATCCCTCAATGTCCTACCTAAGAAAGCCCTTGTGAAGCTGGAGTATGAAGGATTGGCATTACGTCCCAGCAACTTGGTAGTGAGAGCCTTTGACGGTTCTAAGAGATCAGTTCTGGGAGAAATTGAGTTGCCTATAACGATTGGCCCACAGACTTTCAAAACGACCTTCTTCGTGATGGATATACAGCCTGCCTACAGCTGTCTATTGGGTAGGCCATGGATACACGCCGCTGGTGCCGTGACCTCAACCCTTCACCAGAAGTTAAAATTCGAGTGGGAGGGCCAAGTCGTTACTATTTGTGGAGAAGAAGATATTTTTGTTAGCCATCTGGCTACATACAAATATATTGAGATGGATGGGGAGATCCATGAAACCATGAGTCAGGGATTTGAAGCCCTAAACATCAACGAAACATCTGCTGTACTTGGGACTTCCATGACATCCTACCAGCAAGCCAGGAAGGTTGTTGAAGAGGGGAATGCTCAAGGCTGGGGCAAGTTGTTGCCTGTGGAAAAGAAAGAAGACAGATTTGGGTTGGGTTACAAACCAAATCAACAAGATCAAGCAGAGGCTGCTAAAAAGCCCAACTTTGTCAGTGGGGGGATGCTCACCCCCGATGCTGTAAACAACTTGGAAGATGAGTTGGAAGATGAGCGCAACCTGGAGAGCTGGATACGTCCAAGGATCCCGGGGAGCCATATCTCAAACTGGTCTTCCCAGGAAATTATAAGGGTTACTCCTGCAGAGTAATTATTATTTCCTGTATATTTTAAGCATGCATCAAGTCTTGCATCTTGCCCAAGATGACAAGACTCATTTTGTAATCGGGCCATCTGTAGTTTTGTGCAAACAGATCAATCAATGATAATCAGACATCTTTTGCAAATGGGTCTTTTTCTTTTCCGCTCACTGTTTTTCCATTTTTCTTTTTGTACAAAAATAAAATGGCAATGTTTTCAAAATGATAACTTCATTTCACTTTTTTCTAAACAAGATTAAAATCAATCACTAAAATGAACAATCTAAACCCTTGCAGAGAGTGCCTTCCAGACTGCACCGACAACAGCACAGCTATGGCTTCGTATGACTTTGACAATCCAATCAATCAAGCTGATGAAGGGGTTGAAGAAGATTATGAGCTTCCTGAAGAGCTAGCCAGGTTGTTGAGGCAAGAGGAGAGGGTTATCACTCCTCATCAGGAGGAGATTGAAACAATTAATCTTGGTACAGATGAAGAGGTGAAAGAGGTTAAGATCGGGGCCTGCTTACAAAACTCAGTGAAGGAACAACTGATTGATCTGCTTCGGGAATATGCGGACGTGTTTGCTTGGTCTTACCAGGATATGCCAGGGTTGGACACTGATATCGTCATGCACAAGCTGCCATTGAAAGAAGACTACCCGCCAGTAAAACAGAAGCTGCGCCGCACTCGCCCAGACATGGCAATGAAGATAAAAGAAGAGGTACAAAAGCAGTGGGACGCCGGGTTCCTTGCTGTAACTAGCTATCCGCCGTGGGTTGCTAATATTGTACCTGTGCCTAAAAAGGACGGCAAAGTGAGGATGTGTGTTGACTACCGGGATCTGAACAGAGCCAGCCCGAAAGATGATTTTCCATTACCTCACATTGATGTATTGGTTGATAATACAGCTTAGTTCTCGGTATTCTCCTTCATGGACGGATTTTCAGGATATAATCAGATCAAAATGTCACCTGGAGACATGGAGAAGACAACCTTCATCACACCCTGGGGCACTTTCTGTTACAAGGTGATGCCGTTCGGATTGAAGAATGCTGGTGCAACATATCAACGGGCTATGGTAACGTTATTCCACGATATGATCCATAAAGAAATCGAGTGTTATGTGGATGACATGATTGCCAAGTCCCTCACAGAAGAAGACCACTTGGTAAATCTGCTGAAGCTATTCAAGCGTCTGAGGAAGTACCAACTGAAGCTGAACCCCAACAAGTGCACATTCGGGGTACGATCTGGTAAGCTGCTGGGCTTTATTGTAAGCGAGAAAGGGATTGAGGTTGATCCTGATAAAGTCAAAGCCATTCAAGAAATGCCTGCACCGAAGTCAGAAAAAGAAGTTCGGGGGTTTCTAGGAAGATTTAACTACATTTCAAGGTTCATATCTCACCTTACTGCAACCTGTGAACCCTTGTTCAAACTGTTAAGAAAAGAACAGACGGTCAGATGGAACGAAGAATGCCAGAGGGCTTTTGACAAAATCAAAGAATACCTGCAAGAACCACCAATCCTTATGCCTCCAGTTGAAGGAAGACCTCTGATAATGTACCTGACAGTATTAGAAGAGTCAATGGGGTGTGTGCTGGGCCAGCATGACGAGTCTGGTCGAAAAGAGTATGCAATATACTACCTGAGCAAAAAGTTTACCGACTGTGAACAACGTTATTCACTGCTCGAGAAAACTTGTTGTGCTTTAGCGTGGGCTGCTCGCCGACTGAGACAGTATATGTTGACTCACACTACTTTATTGATTTCAAAGATGGACCCAGTCAAGTACATTTTCGAGAAGCTAGCTCTTACCGGACGGGTTGCAAGATGGCAAATGATCCTCACAAAATACGACATTCAGTACACATCTCAGAAAGCCATCAAAGGCAGTGTGTTGTCTGATTATCTTGCTGAGCAACCTATTGATGATCACCAGCCTATGAGATTTGACTTCCCTGATGAAGACATCATGTTCATAAAAGCAAAAGATCACGAAGAGCCTATTCACACTGAAGGGCCTGACCCGGAAGAAGAATGGACTATGATGTTTGATGGGGTTGTTAATATGAATGGTCGTGGTGTTGGTGCAGTACTCATTACACCTAAGGGAGTCCACCTGCCTTTCTCGGCAAAACTCACCTTTAACTGCACTAACAACGAAGCTGAATACGAAGCTTGCATTATGGGTCTTGAGGAAGCCATTGACCTCAGGATCAAAACATTGACTGTATTCAAAGATTCAGCTCTGGTAGTTAATCAAACCAACGGCAAATGGTACACCCACCAGGATCATCTGATACCTTACAGGGATTATACAAGAAGGTTATTGACTTTCTTCACAACGGTCAAGCTTGAGTATATCCCTCGGGATGAGAATCAGTTTGCAGATGCTCTGGCTACCATTTCATCTATGATCAAAGTTCAAGCTGCCAACTTTGTGCCTCGGATTTCAGTGTCCAGACTCGACAGACCAACATATGTATTTGCAGCCGACATTGCCAAAGATGATAAGCCTTGGTTCCATGACATTAAGTGTTTCTTGGAGGATCAAACATACCCACCTGGGGCATCTTCCAATGATAAGAAGACATTAAGGAGGCTTGCTGGTAGTTTCTTCCTGAACACTGATGGTTCCTTGTACAAGAGAAACTTTGATATGGTGCTGCTCAGATGCGTCGATAGAACAGAAGCAGACTTGTTGATGCACGAAGTGCACGAAGGATCCTTTGGTACCCATGCAGGAGGGCATGCCATGGCCAAGAAATTGCTAAGATCAGGCTATTACTGGATCACAATGGATACAGATTGTTGTGCCTATTCCAGGAAGTGCCACAAATGCCAGATTTATGCGGATAAGGTGCATGTGCCTCCCAATCCTCTGAATGTGATGTCTTCACCCTGGCCCTTCGCTATGTGGGGCATTGACATGATTGGCAAGATTGAGCCGACTGCTTCGAATGGTCACAGATTCATCTTGGTAGCCATTGACTATTTTACCAAGTGGGTTGAAGCAGCTTCCTACGCCAACGTTACAAGGCAAGTGGTAGCCAGATTTCTGAAGAGAGATATCATCTGTCGATACGGAGTTCCCGAGCGAATCATTACTGATAATGGTTCCAACTTAAATAACAAAATGATGGCAGAGCTATGCCGGGACTTCAAGATTCAACACCACAATTCTTCTCCTTACAGGCCAAAGATGAATGGCGCTGTTGAGGTAGCTAATAAAAATATCAAGAAGATTGTGCAGAAGATGGTAGTCACCTACAAAGACTGGCATGAAATGCTACCGTTTGCCTTGCATGGGTACCGTACGTCAATCAGAACATCCACTGGGGCAACGCCGTATCAGCTTGTGTATGATATGGAAGCAGTCCTACCAGTTGAAGTTGAATTACCCTCCCTACGGGTACTGATGGATGTTAAGCTAAGCGAAGCAGAATGGGTCCGATCGCGATACGAACAACTGAGTCTGATTGAAGAAAAAAGATTGGTTGCAATCTGTCATGGGCAGTTATATCAAAGAAGAATGAAGAAAGCCTTTGATCAGAAAGTCAGGCACCGAGAGTACCAAGTAGGAGATCTTGTGCTGAAAAGAATCCTCCCTCCTCATACAGACCACAGGGGCAAGTGGACTCCAAACTATGAAGGACCATTCGTGGTAAAGAAAGTTTTCTCGGGTGGAGCACTGATGCTCAGCACCATGGATGGTGAAGACTTCCCGTCCCCTATGAATTCAGATGCAGTTAAAAAATACTTTGCATAAGAATGACCCGCTGGACAAAAAAACTGAATGTAAGTCCAGGCAAAAATAGGGCATCCCGGCGAGTCAAAAACAGAATAAAAGACTCGGGCAAAAATAAGGGAAAATAAACAAAAAAAATGTACACCCGCTGAGTTGAAAAGCCGCATTGGACAATTCAGGCAAAAAAGGGTATCCCGATGGATTGAAAACCCGAAAGGGCGATCCATGCAAAATAAGGGAATAAGCGAACAACTGCATTCTGAATTCGTCTTTATCACTTACAATTTGGTAAGCTTCAAAAGGATCAAACGCCGGTCAGAATCAACCTTTTTCAGAAAGCAAGACGAGAAGAACGTCAAAAGTCATACGAGTCATAGCAAAAGGGGGAGCTCCTTGAAGCGTCGTCAACATTGCCAACATTTTGTTTCTCAATTTGTAAACAATCTCCTCATTTTAGGTGATCTGTTTCTCTGACTGTATCTCGCCAATTCAGGGCGTATAAATCAATAAAATCAGATTTTCAGTCATGTTTTGTCTCGTACATTTTATTTTCATTTGCAAAATGTCCGATGTCCTTAAAATACTGATTGCATAAATACAGATGCTTCTCTTAAAACACGTGCTTGCAGGAAATATACTTACTCCCGGGGGTGTCTGAACTCCTATGATGGAATCCGGTAAGGGATACCTCGGGATTACTTGTACGTTTCTCTATCTTTTCAGGATTGCAGGCATTCAAAGCACAATATGGGGCATATAAGCTTCATCCCAGCAAGCTGGCAAATCAACACTCACTCAGCCTTAGCACCCAAAGTGCTTTCTCCCCTGCTGAGTTGCCACTTGCCATTTCTCCCCAGCCGAGGTGCCAATCATTCTTCCTCCTCAGCTAAGTACAGAAGCCAGGGAACCGTCTTCCCCACAGAGTTTCAGCCTCTAGCCAGAAGAGAAACGCATGAAGGAATCACAACAGAGTGACGAAAGCTTCTACAAACCCCAGTTGGGTCCCTCGTTACCAGGAAGGGTCTATCAGTGACCTATTCCCCCAAGCAGATACATCTGGTCAAAGCTACCAATGATCTCATCCCCAGCTGGGATGCCCATTTCAAACAGATCAACCAGAAATCTTCACAGCAACGGGATCCGCATCCCGGATCGGTATCTTTGCATATTCATGGCATTCGCGTCATATTCACCCCGCAAAGCGTAGCATTCCGTCTAATACGGAGCATTACGGCAAAAATCAAACATGTTGCATAATCATAAGCCATTTTCTGGATCAAACACTTGTGAATATCAACAATCCATCAATAATATACAGAAATGCTCCCCAGATTCCCCAGCGGAGAGCTAAAGCTAAAGCAGTTGCCTTACACCCACAAACACCAGTACATACTCCTTGTGGCACCCGTCCGTGTCATATCCCCATCAGAAAGCCAAAGCGTCCCCTTCGCACTCACAGATACTTGTATATAATTTTCTTGACATCCGTCCGTGTCACCTTCCCCAGCATAATTACTTAAACACTTTGTATATCAGATACTTGTTTATACTATACTTTTCTCCTTTTGACACTCGTCTGTGTCACACTCCCCAGCAAGTTGAACACTCATCTATACACCACTCATACTTATTTTTACTTATACAGATACTCGTCCGTATCTCATATACACCATTTATATCCCCGCAGATTCGACACTCGTCCGTGTTCTTTGTTAACCAGTTGGTACTCGTCCGTACCATCATCTCAGAACATGCGTCAAGCATTTGTTTCTACCTGATACTCGTCCGTATCATAGTCTTAAGGATGCTCGTCCGCATCTTTAATCCATACACTGTGTCAAACACTCATGTCTTCTTATAATTAGAAACTCGTCTGTGTCTACCTTTCCCCAGAAGAGTCCCCTCAGATTCAACACTTGTCCGTGTTCCTTGTTAACCAGTTGATGCTCGTCCATATCATCATCTCTGAACACGTGTCAGTATTTGTTTCTACCTGATACTCGTCCGTATCATAGTCTTAAGGATGCTCGTCCGCATCTTTAATCTATACACAACACCGGACACTTATACCTTTTATTTCTTGGATATAAACACTCATCCGTGTTTACTATTCCCCACTAGATCGCCAACAAAGCAAAACTTCTTTTGTTATCTGACATTCGTCCTATGTCATGATAAACCCTGAGAGCAGCCGTACCCTGCTAGGTGATCGTCCTTCACCTCTTGATGATCGTCCTTCATCATGCTCATCCGATGGCCGTCCCCATCGTTGACCTTTTCTATCCGACATTCGTCCTATGTCGTGATATTTAGCAGCCGTCCCCTGCTAGGTGATCGTCCTTCACCTTTTGATGATCGTCCTTCATCATTTTATCCGATGGCCGTCCCCATCGTTGATTTTTTTTTACCTGACATTCGTCCTATGTCATGATAAACCTTGAGAGCAGCCGTCCCCTGCTAGGTGATCGTCCTTCACCTCTTGATGATCGTCCTTCATCATGCTCGTCCGATGGCAGTCCCCATCGTTGAATTTTTATCCGGCATTCGTCCTATGTCGCGATACTTTCGGCAGCCGTACCCTGCCAGGTGATCGTCCTTCACCTTAGATGACCGTCCCTCATCTTAACCCTTTCAGAGCAGCCGCCCCCTGCTAGGTGATCGTCCTTCACCTTTGATGACCGTCCCTCATCATTATTTCATTTATTCTTTAACCCGATGGCCATCCCCGTCGTGGTCCCTTTTCCTTTTCCTGATGATCGTCCTTCATCAGTTTAGCCCGATGGCCATCCCCATCGTTGGTTACTTTACTTTATGAACTTGATGGCCGTCCCCATCATTTTTCATTAATCCCCAGAGAATCTTATAGTTCTACTTGATGGCCGTCCCCATCACAATCCTTTTTATCCCCAGCATGTCGGCCGTCCCCGTCATTGCTTTATTTTCCGCACCTTTCCCAGCATGTCGGCCGTCCCCGTCATTGTTTGTTCCCCAGCAGTCGTCCTCTGCTCGACGGTCGTCCTCCATCGCCCACACTTTATAATATACTTTATTTTCTTTTGCAATCTATATCCCTTTTCTTCTTCATTCTGTGAGTGCAAATTTTGGACTGTCTTTGGTATTCAACCACAAGTTATCTTGTTTGCCTGATAAGCCGTTGCTTACATCCTGCACAGCTAACTCATGTTTGAATAGGGGCAGCTGTAAACACCCCAAATTTGCCCTCACCCATTCACATCATGGCTTGTGATCTCTTCATATGCATAAATCCAATCATAACATCTCATACCACAGTTTTGATTCATTGCATTGGTTCAAAGTCATCTGCATCTAGGGTTTGTGATCTGAGCAATCCAAGAGCTTCTTGAGACACTCCAAAAGCCATCAATCACTTCAAAGGGGTCCATGTATGTTCACGCATCATATTATATCCTCTCAAAGTCAAGAATGTCAAAAAATCACAAGAACTGAGAATGGTATGGAAGCAGAGCCAGGTTTGACTGCACAGATGACCTAGAATTAGGGTTTTGGTTTCAGAGACCATAACTCCAAATTTTTTGGTCATTCTTGTTTCTATTGGTCTCTATATGGTATAGGGAGCATGCATATCAATTTTCATGAAGAAATTCCTTGGGGAAGTCATTTGATCAAGAGTTGACTTTTCAAGCAAGTCAGTGCAAAATCAGGGCATCTGAGGCCCCCAATGACCCAACCAAAGGGTGTTCTTCATCATTTTGATTGTGTATAATCTTTATTTGATCATGGAAGATTTTGGAAGTTCACAAAATTGAAGAATTTCAAGTCTTTTGCAAAGTTGACTTTTTGGGAAAGTTTGACTTTTAATGAAATTGCCATTTTAGGAAACTTTTTCAACCTTTACTTTTTGATTCAAAAATGCTTCAAATGGAAAAACTTTGGTCATGAAAGTTGTAGAATGGATCATTCCCTTTTCAAAAAGTACAAGAACATGACCTAATTAATTTTGGATCAAAAGTTATGGCTTGTCAAAGTTGGCTAAAATCACAAAATTTCAAAGTTTCTACCAAAGAGGCAAAGTTGCAAATTCACTTGTCAATGCAAATTGAGCTATCAAATACACTTCTAATCTTCACACAAACATGTACCAAGACCTAAAAGTCAGATTGCACCAAGAGATCTCTCATTTTTATGGCTTATGGAGCAAGATATCTCAAAAGAACCAAACTTGAACCAACTTGCAAAACTCATCATAAGCTAAAAACTACTTGTTGCCTTGCCTCTAAACTCTTTTCACAGCATTCCTTGATTCAAGCTAAGCCCAAGCATGCCAAAAAGCAAGTTGTACCATAGCCCATGCTTCAAGTACAAGTCAAGTTGACATTTTGGCAACTTGCCCATACCAATCACAATAGGCCAGCACCAACTCTCTGACCTATCACAATTGTTTATACACATCAAAGGCAAGAAAAAGCATACAACAACACACTCTGATCTTGCCCATAGCCATAGTTATCAAAATCTCCCCATTTTGCAAGAGCTTTCGAAACTGCTTGCACAAGCCTCAAACACAAAAACCAACTTCACAAATCAACTCAACACACTTTCCTGATCACAAAGCACCCATCACCATTGCCTTAAACTCCCAGAATCACAAATACGATTCTCACCCCACCTTGAGCAGAACCTCTGTGATCTTCCAAACCAGCCATCACAAACTTCTTCTAAGCATCAATACTTCATCAGGGGCCTAAGAGGGTTGGTTTGCACGAAGAAAGAAGGTCAGAAAGTTGCAAACTGAGAAAGCTCAAAGCTCAGGTATATCAAGAACTTTTTTTCCAGAAATGAATTTTTAAGTTTCTAATTTGTTCCTCATGCTTTGCTGATCACTCTGATGCTTTTACTTTTTGAAATGGTTGAGAAATAAGCATTTAATCTTGCTCTGAAACTTTTCTGACCTAAAAAATATTTGGCTTCGATTCGCATGATTAGTGAATGAGAAATGAGTTTTGTTTAGGGGTTTTGATTCAGTGTTGTATGGGGATGATTTCTGGGTGTTTAGTTTTCATTTTCATGGAGTTTTGAGGATTTTAGGAATTTTCAGGTGGGAGTCCCACCGGAGAAGACGACCGGAAGTCTTCTCCGGCCACCTGAGTTTAATTAGCCCTAATCTGAGTGATTAATGAAGTTTGAATAATACCCCTTGGATGTGTTGACCCGCGCGCATTTGGACGTCCAGGATCTCTCTATTTTGCCCTAATCTTAAGTTGACTTTATTAATTCAGATTAATTAATTTTTAATTGGAATTAATGAAGTTTGAATTTCAGCCTTTAGATTGCGCGCGCAGTCAACAAACCATTTCCCAGATTCAATCCTGGCCTCTCATTCTGCATACTTCTCCTATTTTATTTTTTATTTCATTTATTTTGTGTTTAATTTGTGCATTTATTTTAAAATAGTAAAACAATTTTTAAAATTCTGAAAATTTTTGTACAAACTTTTATGAATTTTCAGAAACCAAAAACATTTTCATTTTTATTTTTTTGCATTTAAAAATATTTTTAAATCATTTAAAAGTTTATTTTTAATTAATTAATGAGAATTAATTAATTAAAAATACTTTTAGGTATTTAAAAATCACCAAAAAATTCATGAAACCTTTAAAATCATTTAGAAACATTGTCCAACCCTTAAACCAAATTTCTTTTTTGATATTAATGCATTTTGACAATTTTCCATGGAATTAATTCAATTTCAAAGCATTCTTTTGATCCAATATTCAAAAATTCATTTCTGCCTAGTTATTGAGAGTTGGACTTTGATTCTTTTTGAATTGTGTCTTGCATATCATGTAGTTTGTAGGGTTAAATTGGCATGAATTGATCTTGCATTTTCCATTTGTTTGACATTTTTCTTGTCAAGGTACCCTAAAACCCTAGAAATCTTAGGAAATTCATAACCCTAATTAGGTTAAGAGTTGGATCCCCTCCTTTGGGCAGTGAGTTTGTGTAGGTTTAGGGTTCCTTTAAATGCATTTTCAATTTTTTATCTTGATGTTTGCTTCTCGTTTTGATTTTTGTTTGGTGTATGGATCATAAACCCTAATTTGGGCTTCCTTTTGCATCCATCTTGCATTTGCTTGCATACCATGACTTGCCATAGCATTTTGTGCATCCATTTGATTCATTAGACATCTTAAGACATATTAGAAGCATGTTTGATCATTACATCTTTCATTTGCCACTTTGTATGCCATTTGCATTCCATAACTTTTCATGTACGTTCATGGTTCTAAACTTGCTTCTCTTGCATCCATTTGTTCATGTGATCATCCTCATGCCTTGATTCATGTTTGCATCATCTCATAGCATCATTAGCATCATGTGTATGCTTCTGGTTTTGATTTGCATCATGTCATTTCATCTCACCTTGCATTGCATTGCATTTCTTTCATTAACTTTTCAGGTGGTAAGCAACTTTGAGAAGTGAATTTGCCTTCACTTCTCACATTTTCTTTTCATCTCCCTTATGCATCATTGCTGCATTTTGTTTTGTGTTTGAGATTGAGCTTGCTCTTTCTTTTTCTCTTCACTTTCTTCCCTCAAGTGACTTGTCTTCTTATGAAGCAAGTTACTTTGCTTCTCTTTGCTCCTTTCATCTGCTTCCTGGTGGTTCCTCTGAAGATGTCTTTTGAAAACCTCACAAACCTTAGGAACAACCAAGTATGACAATGATTAGGGTTTTGATTAGTCCCCCCATTTAGATTTTTACCTTTGTGTCTCATTGAGTCTTCTCTTCTCATCTCATAATCAGGGACTAAACCCTAAAGGCTTTAAGGCTTTGTGATTAAGTTTATGCCTGCATCCTTCTATTAGGATGGAGTGTATAACTTTAATCCTAAGTGTTAAACCCTTAATGTGTTTAAATCCTTTAATCAATTCACTTAATAATCATCAAGACATCACACTTGTAACTTGGGCCTTGCATTAGGGTTCTAATTCTTCCTTAATTGGTTAAGAAGGACTAACCCTAGTGTTAATGGACAAGTCCCCCTCAGGTTGTCTTACAAACCCTAAAAATCACTTCATCATCTTATCATTAACTAAAATCCACTTAATAAAGGCTTTGTTTTGTCATGGGTTTAATCCCTAATCATGGATTAAGTTGAGGAGCTTTCCTCAGCTTAAATACTCTCATCTATTATCCTTCTATTAGGATGGTGTAATGAGTCTGTTTAATCCCTGATTATGGCTTAATCTCATTACTCAACACTAAACAAAAACACCAAAAACATCTAAATAATCACAAGTAGGTTAATGATCTTAATCCTACACCATGGTAATTAAGTGTGAGAAGTTGACTTCACACTTAAGGCATTCTCATTACCCCTAATCAGAGGGAAGATGTGATGAGTTTGTTAAATCCATTGGTTTAGGCTTAAGCTCATTAACTTATGACAAACTTCAAAAAGCAATAAAAGACTGAAAACACAAAAACAAGCAATAATCGTCTCCTCAGGGATTCTTTTCTCATCATCTTCATTCATAAACGAGAACCTGCTTCTTCCGTCTAATGCAAGACAGTTTGCACCTGAGCCAGACAGGTCATACACTTGAGCATAGACAAGTAGGCAGTTCACAAGTCAATTCATCTTTCAGTCTCTTTGGGTCGAACTACGGTGTTCTGACTTCCTCATTGCACGAGAGGATACATAGGCATAACTTAACGGTTATCGAACAAAAGTCTCTGTACATTCCCCCTCTTTCTAGCATCATTCTTTTAGCCTCATGATCTTGAGCATTTTATTCCAGTTTCTTACACTGACACTGTATATTTATCACACCTCACTTTCTCTTACACTGACACCTGTACATTCTTTTTCCAGCTTTTATACACAAATTGCACTGACACTACCCCTTTAAAACACAAATCTTTTAAGCGTGGATCCCGTCGAGTACGGCGGACAATCTGGGTGCTAATACCTTCCCAGGTTGTAACCAACCCCCTTTCTCAGTCTCTCTGGTTCGCAACCGTCTTATCCATATCTTTCTAGGTCTATGCAGCATTACCTTTCCCCCGGGATAAAAATGCCTAGCTGGCGACTCTATTCATTCCCTGTGAGTTCACTCCTGTTCTCATCTCATCCCTCTTTCGCCGACCGTTCGCGTCTGTACCCTTATTTGAGCCAGTCTCATTTATCGGGAGCGACACATGCCGCCTGCTCCTGCAGCGTCTCAGCTCCCTCAGAATCGGTATATGCCTTCTGATCAACAATACTGAAGCCCCAACTACAAGACATGTCCCGGGTGGCTCCACAACCAACACCATCTCCAATAAACCTCCCACATCTATGTAATAATTCTATCAGCATCAGCAGCTGTCACGGCAGCAATGGCCTCAGCAGGGTCAACAACCCTCAATGCAACCTCAAATGAGACCCCCTCATCAACTGTGTATCCTCCATACCAACCAAGCCAATGCACCGAATTACCAATTCCGAATGACCATCACTCTTCATGATGTATGCTTCCATAACTAAGCCTGCAAGATATTAATAAAGATTATCCTTTCCAAGAGTAAGCAAGGCACAAAGCAAGGAATTCCTTGTGAGTTTGCATCATAGGCATGACTAATGAAGAGTTCAAAACAGGCATTCTCAATTCATTCAAAGAGTCATCCCAAGCATAGCAAGACAATGTTCGAAATATTTGCATTAAGACTAGTTGAGATTTACTAGACTTTGCAACATTCATTCAAGAGAAGTAGAGATTACATGGAGTTGTGCTAACATTTATGTCAAGATTCAACTCAAGCCGACAAGATCAAGGCATTTCATGAAGTTAGAATGTTCAAAGTAAATGAGTACTATGCAGTAAATATCAAGTGTTCATAAGAGTTAATTACCATGATGCTAAGCATAAATAGTAGCCCTCAATTCCTTCACCCGAGCATTCTTAGTTATCAAGCCTCTTCAAGAGAACTCAAGGACAATAGAACTCAGGAAGATCCGCTATGTGCGCTTGCCGATTAGAAGCTATTTTCTGTGACCTGAACCCTGTAGCAAAAGAGAATTGAAATAAGATTAGGATGCCAAATGACAATACAATTAAACACTACTGCAATAACTTTGTCTTGTATCACAAACAGCAAATTCACCTGGTTCAGTATCAAGATATCTCCCAGTTACAGTTCATACTAAAAATTGATTCAAACTCTTCATCATGTTGCACAAGCAAGCTGTGATTTTCTCATTCTCGGTTTCTTAATAGCTAAGCTGAGTACATTACCGACTCTGTCAGCCATGGTGTTTCCCTACATGGAAGTTGTTGTCGGGTTTATGGTATTTATGTACATTTTTGAATCTTACTTGGATTTGCCACAACACTCGGCACACAAACTTCCTTATCTTCCCAAGTCTTTAGAAGGAGTAATCAGCCAAGAGAAATTTGAGAAATATAGAGCCTATAGTCTTGATAAGAGCCGCTTCCATTTTATTCACTCGTTTGTGACAATTGTGACAGACTCTACAATTTTGTACTTTAAAGTATTACCATGGCTTTGGAAGAAATCAGGAGATTTTGTGACACTAGCTGGTCTCAATGCAGAAAATGAAATATTTCACACCCTTGGCTTTTTTAGCTGGTTTGATGATCTAGTCACAGACAACTGATTTTCCCTTTTCTCTGTACAAAACTTTTGTGATTGAGGCCCGTCATGGTTTTAATAAGCAAACACCTTGGTTATTCTTCAGGGACATGATAAAAGGAATTTTTCTTTCCATAATAATTGGCCCTCCTATTATGGCTGCAATCATTGTAATAGTACAAAAAGGAGGTCCATACTTGGCCATCTATCTCTGGGCATTTATGTTTGGTTTATCGCTTGTGATGCTGACTATTTATCCAATCCTAATTGCTCCACTCTTCAATATGTTCACTCCACTTCCAGATGGTCCACTCAGGGAGAAAATTGAGAAACTTACTTCCTCCCTCAAGTTTCCATTAACGAAGTTGTTTGTTGTTGATGGATCCACAAGATCAAGTCACATCAATGCGTATATGTATGGATTCTTCAAGAACAAGAGGATTGTGCTTTATGACACATTAGGTCAACAGTGCAAAGACGATGAGGAAATTGTTGTTGTTATTGCCCATGAGCTTGGACACTGGAAGCTCAACCATACTGTATTCACCTTCATAGCCATGCAGATTCTCTCACTCTTGCAATTTGGAGGATACACAATAGTGCGTAATTCAACTGATCTGTTCCAAAGTTCTGGGTTTGATTCACAGTCAGTTCTTATTGGATTCATCCTATTCCAGCATACGGTAATCCCGCTCCAGCAATTAGTGAGCTTTGGTATGAACCTTGTGAGAAGATCATTCGAATTTCAGGCTGATGCCTTTGCTAAAAAGCTTGAATATTCATTTTCGTTGCGAGATGGTCTTGTGAGACTACAGGAGGAGAACCTGTCAGCTATGAATACAGATCCATGGTACTCTTCATATCTCTATTCTCATCCTCCCCTTATTGAAAGATTGGCTGCACTTGACATACCAGATAAGTCCGACTAGTGCAAGCAATGCAAAGAAACATCAGTACAAAGGTCAGAATTCAGAAGAATATTTCGTAAGAAAATTCAAAGATGCTGAAAGAGTCTATACAAAGGTCCTGCTCTAACCTTCACATCAGCTCAAGATCCAGCATGGATAAGTTATGCTATCAGTGATTCCATTGACTTTTGTAACATCTTCAGACTTGCAGAATACCAAGAAATTGGTTCACATTATTATTCTTGAACCACATATACACGGTCATAAAGCTAATGAAAAAATCCACACAACAGTGAAATGTGAGGTTACAGCAGTAAAAGAGATTTACCTCAGTGAAGTCTCCAAGAAAAACTCTCAGGACCACAAGCCAGCTCACCAAGTTGGTCCCCACACAATCCTCACAAAATAATTTGAAGATCCCTTCTAACGGATTCATTTTTACACGGCTCACAGCTCACCCAAAATCCTTTGAAAAATCCCATTGTACCCTCTGATTCCCTTATATATAAACAAATCATTCACTCTGTAGAAAGGGGGAGAAATCAAAAAAACTCAGAGCGATACATCAAACTCCCTAAACCAACCGCGACCCCGCCGAGAACCTTCATCACCATTAACATCAGCTTCACAAATCGTAAACCTTCTTTAACCAACATAAACCCTACGCTGAGAAAAAACAAATCGCGAACCGAGATTGAAAGAAACATCGAGATTGATTCGCTATCCACCAAGACTGAGATCTATGTTGCGGAGAGAGAGAGAGAGAGAGAGAGAGAGATGAGAACACATCGAATTGAAACCACTGCGATTCGAGGAGCTTCTGCGGTGAGAGTTTGAGAGATCGACAATGTCGATGTTAAAAGAGGGTGGGTCTGTCTTTTGTTATTGATTATGAAATGGGGTTGCTTTTCCCCCTTTTGATTTTGGCTTCTTCTCAAAATAAGTTTTTTAGAGTTTCTGATTTTATTTTGTTCTTATTTTATTATTATGTTTATTAATTCGTTTTTCTCTTGACGTGGGCTTGGTTAAGCCCATGAGGATGATGCTGATATTAACATCCATCAAGACTCAATGTTATGGCCATTGTTTTAAAGCTCTCTACTTTTTTTTTTAATTCTTTTAAGTCTTTGTGTTTATTATATTTATTATGGTTCATTTCTCTTGATTAGATTTTATTTATTTTTATTCTAACGGTCAATGATATAGCTATAACTTTTCGATATTCGATTTTAAATCGACGTTATCAAAGTTGTTAGGAGGCCATTTTCATTTTTTTCGCTATTATTTAATTGATTATTCGATTTGTTCGGTTAATGATAAAATGTGATGTTCGATTAATAATCGACGTTATCCATTAAATTGAGACCGATTTCATTATTTTCACATTATTTTTATATTTATTATTTTGGGGCCTATGATAAAAATATGGTTTATTGATATTCCATTTAGCGACGTTATCTAAACCAATTTGAGGTCGACTTTTTATTCATTTATTATTTTATCAATTTATTGATTTATTTATATTTATTATTTGGTCTATGATATTATCGTCCGATTCGCGACATTCAATTTATCGACGTTGTCCAAATCGATATGAGACCATTTTCTATTTTTCATAGTTTCTAATTTATTATTAGATTCATTTTATTATTGATTTTATTATTATTATTTTGGCCAATGATATAATTGACGATTAAATTATTTCTGATATTGTAAAATCGGGAAATTTAATCAATATGAGGCATTTTATTTAATTATTCCATTTCGACAAACAATCTAGGTTAGTAATTTATTTTTATTACCTTATTTCCATTATTCAAGTACTTTATTAAATTCAATTAAATTTAATTATTTATATCTATTATTTTTATTCCAATTTAAGTGTTGTAATTTAATTTAATTCTTTTTGTTATCGCTTTAATCGGACCGCGAATCAATGTAAGTCAAGCGCATCGTGTCTCGCCATCAACTTTTCCGAACTCGACCTTCAAATATTTTCATAATTAAATAACGGAATAACTGAATTCTGGAGTCTCGCATTCCTCGAATTCTTGAATGAATACTCCCGAGGCTCGCCCCGCAGGATGTGGTTCATTCGACTTTCTGTAATTAAAAACTTTTAATATACATATCAAATAATGAAAGAATTGAATTCTGGAGTCTAGCATTCCTCGAATTCTCGAATAAATTCTCCTGAGGCCCGCCCCTCAGGGCGCAATTTATTTACCCTTTCATTCTTAAAAACCCTAACTTGATCAAACATTCTTCTTTAAAGCAAACTTTGTTTAAACCCTTTCTATATTTGCGAAACAAGCTAGCGCTTCAGCCTCCTATCGCGAGCAGACAAGCTAACGCTTAGCAGTTAGAATGCGATTCAAACAACTGTTCATTAAAATAAACTAACTAACGAACCTTAATACCACGAACTACGAGGCTCTGACTTTCCCATTTCACAAGGGAATACGTAGGCACGCGGATCATACTCCCTACCGAGCACCCTAGGAATAAAATTACCCATTTCTCGTAGCCTTAATTTAGAATCATTCACATTTATTTTAGACGAAGAAAACAGAAAGCATAAGTTAGCATTTAATCGCAAGTTAAACTAAGAGGTTCCTGTTGAGTACAACAGACGTAAGGGGTGCTAATACCTTCCATTTACGTAACCGACTCCCGAGCTTAGAATTTGGTTTCGATGACTTTGTTCTATCCATCTTTCTTTATTAGGTTTTATCTATATCTTCCTATTATTTCTTTAGAATAAATAGAATTAGGTGGCGACTCTGTTATTTCCATCTGTTCCGCGGTCGGCGCGAGGATCGTATTTTTCGAGGTACGACAGCTGGCGACTCTGCTGGGGACTTCAGAGAGTCAAGACTAACTTAGTTCACTTTGCAATTAATGTTTACATTGCTTATCTATTTTCTTCATGCTTTTTATTTATGCTTGTTTACTCGCTCTTCTTATTATGATCATTATCATACTTGCTTGTTGAATCCTGGGATGACGCCTGAGTTTTTGAAAAAGAAGAGAAACATCTAAGTTAGAATTGGAAGTTATTAATGTTAGTCTCCGAGGACTCGCTCCTTGCAAGACTAGCATGAATGCTCCCCCCAAGAGTAGACCTATTCGTAGATCTCGTCATAACACAGCTAGCCTGTTGCATGACTTGATTCGTGAAAGGGCTGTGACTCGGGGAAAGTTTAGAACCGGTTCCAATATTGGTAATTGCGTAGTGTTAGTCTCCGAGGACCCGCTCCTTGTGTGCCTAACATGAGAACTCCACTCAAGGTAGACCTGATCGTCACTATCGTCAAAATACAGCTAGCCTGTGGCAGGACGTTAGTTCGATTAGTGTCTGTGACCTTGAGTATCTTAACCCATTACCGTAGAAACTATCATGTGAGAGGTTTGTATGGGTAAAGAATTTAGAACTATCCTTCTAGTGCTTACCTGTAAAGTTCCTTTTTATCATAGATATTGATTACTCTCTCATTTTGGTGATCAACTTTGGAATTTGATTTATCATCCTTTGAATTACAACTACTCATTGCATCCTGTTCTCATATTATTGCATTCATATTTGCATTCATTTTTCATACATCATAGTCACTCATGTTCATCCGTTCTCATCTTCAAAGTTGTTGAGTACCCGTCAAGCTGATTCCTCCACGCAGATACAGAACTAGGGCCCACGAAAGAAGAATAATGGCTGAACAAGAAGAACACAACAAGCGAGTCAGGGAAGACATTGATGACCTGAAGAGCAGTGTGAGCAAGATCATGGAAATGCTCCAAGTCTTGGCTACTAAGGACACTCCAGCTCAAAGGACCGTTACCTCTGAATCAGTAGTTTCGTCATTAACGCAGAGTCTTCAAGACCCGCTAGCACATAGCCAGAATTTGGATTGCCACCGGGTTATACTCCACCATTTGCAACTACTCAGATGACTGGTACATCCACTTTTTTTCGAACCTGGAGTGTTCACTGACTCTCAACCTAATGTGCATACTGTTGCCCAAACTGCTTATGTGAATCCTCCCTTCGTGCATAATCCACCATCTTCAGTACAAGGAGAGGCTGGAAATATCGAGGATGTTAGGGAACAATGTATGACTTTGGAGAAAAGGATAAGAGCTGTGGAAGGATTTGATGTCTTCAACGCTGCCGCATCAGACATGTGCTTGGTTTCAAATTTGGTTATGCCAGACAAGTTCAAAATGCCAGTGTTTGAAAAATACAAGGGAGACACTTGCCCAAAAAGCCACATGATCATGTACTGCTGCAAAATGGAAGCCCATGCTAATAAGGAAAAACTGCTCATCCATTGCTTCCAAGATAGCTTGAGTGGGGCATCTTTGAAATGGTATATGGGACTCGAGAAAAGCCGTATCCAATGCGGGCAGGATTTGCTTGATGCATTCCTGAGACAATACAAATACAATCTGGACATGGCACCTGACCGCCGTTAGCTTCAAAACGTGTCTCAGAAAGAAAAGGAATCATTCAAAGAGTATGCTCAGCGCTGGAGAGAGCTAGCTGCTCAGGTTGAGCCTCCCTTGGCGGAGAAAGAACTGACTGGTCTGTTCATGGACACTCTTCAACCTCTTTACTGGGAAAGGATGATAGGTAGCGTATCATCTAGTTTTGCTGACCTAGTCACTATTGGAGAAAGGCTAGAGGAAGGAATCAGAAAGGGCAAGTTTGGAAGTGCTGAAGCTTCTAATGCTGCGAGAAAGTCCTCTGGGAACTTTCAAAAGAAGAAAGAGGGTGATACTCATGCTGTCAACACTGAAAGAAGACCCTACTACAGGCAACAACAGTATGGTGAAGCCCAAGTAGCTGCAGTTTCTCCTATGGTTAGTGCTCCACCAGCTCGAGCTCATCCACAAAGGAATGTTGGTCAGAATCAGATTCGCAATCCCAGGCCCAAGGCTCCTATTGATCCTGTTCCCTTGAAGTATGCTGAGATTTTCCCTGCACTCTGCAAGAAAGGTCTTTTCACCACCAGACCTCTCATTCCTCCAAATCCTCTTCCACCTGGATTTAGGAGTGACCTTCATTGCCCGTTTCATGAAGGAGCTGCAGGTCATGATATTGAAAATTGTTATGCTTTCCAGGCTCGAGTTCAAGACTTGGTCAGAGGAGATGTTCTCACCTTCACACAGAGAAAGACTCCCCATGTTGAAATAGATCCCATGCCAAAACCAAGTGGCTGAGGATTCAGTCGAAGGATCACAAGTTACTACCTAAAGCCAGTGGATCAAACGGGAAAGCTCATCCTGGGTGCTGATTAGACACCAGGCCTTGTTTCTTTTCAGTTTTAATTTCCTTGTTTGTATTATGTGTACTTGTTTAAAGACTTTGTTTGTTCTTTAATGTTAACATTAATGAAATGAGCATTGCATGTTTTTGAATCAATTCATTCACCTTCATATTTGTGCGTATTCATGCTTTTCATTTTCAAAAATTCCAAAAATATATATACCATTGTTTCTCTTATTTATCTATTGTATAAGCAATGATTGGAGGGAGGATGACGAATAGATACCCAAATTGTTGAAAGGTATGCTTTCAAAATAAAACCTTGCTGATGATATACAGGCATTGTTTCAACTCCCAAATACTGGAGAAATAAGGAAGTTAATCTATTGCCAACCCCTTGGAGCCTATAAGTTAGAGTTTCTTTCTACACGAAAAAATCGTAATCTTATCCCGGGGCAGGGTAGTTCTTAATTAATTCGAATATGCATTCAATTTTAGGAGGATCATTCCTTACACCTTTTAATAAAGGTTTCAAGCCAAATTTCGTCATCGCACACATCAAACAATTATCGAAGAAGTTGATGGTAGTCATTGTCCAATTAAAAAAAGCCGCTAAGTCAACACCTAAAAGGCGACTTAGGCAAAATAAAAGCATCCCGGTGGACTGAAAACATCAAAGATACAGTACAGGCAAAAGTTAGGGATAATAAGAAAAATCCAAATCAAGAGAGGTCACCAAAATTCCTCAATAAAGACAAAGATGAGCTTACTCAAAGTCCTCATCAAATAAGACAATAAAATGTTGTGAAGAAGCAATAACTGTTATCCAATAATCCTTTGGTTTCTGAGCCATCATTGTCAGTGCAACTACAAATAACTTGAATGTATAGGTTGAATTAATTGAGCGTAGGACTGAAGATCATCATGGAGAACGGGTTGGGTAAAAATTAAATTTTGAGCCTTATATCCTTTGTTTCATAAACCGTGAACCAAGCCACGTTACAACCCTTTAAAGACCTAATTAAAGTTAGGTTTGTTTTGAAAGCATATCGCAGCAAGGTTGCGTAAGCTGACTCCCCAAGAGATTCGCCAATCATTTGCTTTGGTATCATACCTTTTGCATTGTTTTTCAATTTGCATTATCTTTCACTTTGCTCTTTGCATGACTTAATAAATATTGCCTTCTTGCCAGTGATTTGTTTTCTATACACTAGTATCATTCCACTAATGATCTTGATTTCAAATTTTTGCTTGAGCGTTGCATTAAAATTAACATTTTTGAATAAATATTTTATTTGCAAGAAAGCGCTCATCATCAAGGAACTATAAACAGTTGAGGAACTTGATCAGTGATCCTATCAGGGGCACCTTGCAGTCAAAGATCTCGTTATTCAAAGAAAATTTTCTTTTTGGAGTCGTGCTGGGGCAAACATTTCAAGCGACCAGTCAAGCAGTCACTTCAGAATCATTCAACATGGGGCAGTCTACTTCAAGCAACCCCCAAGCAAAGCTTATTACTCCTTCTCAAAAGGATCACCATCTTCATACTTCCAACAAGTATGATAGAAGTTAAGTTCAGAGCATCTTTCAAAGGTATAATTGGAAAAGGTTCCCTGTGTTGTGGAATCAGTTGTTTCAACCGCACCTCTCTAAAAGAGTCTTATCCAGTTGGTCTTAGCATTTGCATTGCAAGCATTGACCATTTGCATCATACAAATTTCACATCCAGCATAGTTCGAAGTTTACTTCATGCTCATATGAATTTCCCGAGGTCTTGTTATCTTACCTTGTGGTCAAAGTCCAATTTTGTTTGGCATCCTTAAAGCCCAATTTCTATTGGCAACCACCAAAAAAATCAAAGTCCAACTCACTTGGCACCTACCAAAGCAGTCGTGTCTGTCACCCTGTCCTTCGTGTGTTTATCTTCCTCTTCCTTCAAAGGTCTCTCTTCGGATAATTCCCATGGAGAAATTTGACGTGGATATTTCCGTTTCCTTCAAATTTATCTTGTTAAGATATTTGACGTGGATATTTCTTTTCCTTCAAACTTTGCGAAGTTTGACGTGGATCCCTTTCCTTCGAAGGTCTCTCTTCGGATAATTCCCCTTGAGAAATTTGACGTAGATATTTTTTCTCCTCCTTTAAACTTTGTGAATTTTGGTGTAGACCTCTTTTCTTTCGATCTTCTCACTTTGGTTAATCCCATTGAGAATTTCAAAGTCGGTTGTTTCTAACAATCTTATTAAGAGTTTCATTATTTTTATTCCAATTTCCCTCTTCGGTTAATCTCATTAAGGATTTGGATAGAATCTCTTTTTCTAGTTGAAGAATTTGATGTCTCCCTTGGTGTACCTTCATAATTTGGTCTCATTCCACATCTAGTATTCTTCTAGATGTTTCGGGCGTTGATTTCCATGTTTGGCTCAGGCACCTAAAGCCTTGCTAGATGTCATTAATTCTTCTGCTAGGGTTTACACTTTTTTAATCCGAGTATTCCTGATTATCCTCTGTTGTGCAGACAGGTGGTCAGAAGTATCTTGTTCGATCTAACCATTATTCTTATCTTTCTGTTTTTAGGTTTTTCTTCCTCGTTCAATCATTTCATCATACCCACAGACTTTGTGTTTCATATCATATCGCATTCATGTTTAAAATCCTCAGCAATTGCATCCATACAAGCATATTATATTTTTTGCATTGCATTCTGCATTGGACAAATTTTCGGATATTCTTATATCTAATTGACTTTTACCTTAAAATTGACCGCATTGAAGTTGTTCAATTTATCGGGTTCAAGACAATTAGATAGGGGCATCTGTCATACCCTAAATTTGTCCTACTTTTGATCTTATGACCAAATGGGTCATAAATTATTGTGTTTATGTTCATTGTGACTAATAAGGTTTTGTAGGTGCATTGAATTCAAATTCTCATGGTCAAAGCACTTCAAGACATGTTTAGTTGATTCTGATCCAAATGGCTTTAGAGTTTCAAGATGGTCTTGGGGCCATATTTTTTTCAGGACATTTTCAGAAGTCATTGTTGGGACATTTTTAGAACTCTTCGATCATTGTGGTTTTGGATCAAAACTTAAGTTTCTCTTTTTTTTAAGACCTTGCAAACTTGATTTAAAGTTGGCTTTTAGGCTTTGGTTTCCACTATAATCTCTAATTGATCTCAAGATGGCTTTTGGGATATGGCTTATCATCGTTAAAGTGTAGTGTTGAGTCATTTTGGACCATGATCTTTATTTCTCAAACTTGCACAAAGTAACATATGGTTGCATTTCATTTTGCGTGAAAAATAACCTCACAAGGGCATAGGTATCACTAAATCAAATTCTACGTTGTGGCCATACCATATGTTTAAAAAGGGTCCTCCTTTGTCCTTACTTTATTTTAATAATCATTTTTTTGATATAGGTATGAGGTGGTAGCCTCATACTCACGTTTGATTTGGGTTGCTAAAATAGGGCTTAAAGGAAAGTGTATGGAGGGTTGCTCATGTATAGAAATGTTTGGAAACAAGTTTTGTTGGTGTGAATGTTCAAGAATGGTAGAAGCATTCCAAATGGATAATTTCAAAATAAATAACTGCATGAGTCAAATTTAATTTTCAAGAATGAGAATGCCATTCGCTCAAGGTCAGGATATTTGCAATTTGTTTTGAAAGTTAAAATCAAGACTTGATCACAAAAATCCATTACAAGTACTTTGTTGAAAATAACAGTATTCCAGGGATGTCAGACTTGAAAGAACATGTGAATCAGCCCCCCTCAACAACCTGCTTATTACATGCCGCCTTCTCCTGCAGCGTCTCAGCTCCCTCAGAATCGGTACATGCCTTCTGATAAACAATACCGAAGCCCCAACTACAAGAGATGTCCCGGGTGGCTCCACAACCAACACCATATCCAATAAACCTCCCACATCTGTGTAATAATTCTATCAGCATCAGCAGCTGCCGCGGAAGCAATGGGCTCAGCAGGCTCAACAACCCTCAATGCAACCTCAAATGAGACCCCCTCATCAACTGTGTATCCTCCATACCAGCCAAGCCAATGCACCGGATTACCAATTCCGAATGACCATCAATCTTCATGATGTATGCTTCCATAACCAAGCCTGCAAGATATTAATAAAGATTATCATTTCAAAGAGTAAGCAAGGCACAAAGCAAGGAATTCCTCATGAGTTTGCATCATAGGCATGACTAATGAAGAGTTCAGAACAGACATTCTCAATTCATTCAAAGAGTCATCACAAGCATAACAAGACAATGTTCGAAATATTTGCATTAAGACTAGTTGAGATTTACTAGACTTTGCAACATTCATTCAAGAGAAGTAGAGATTACATGGAGTTGTGCTAACATTTATGTCAAGATTCAACTCAAGCCGACAAGATCAAGGCATTTCATGAAGTTAGAATGTTCAAAGTAAATGAATATTATGCAGTAAATATCAAGTGTTCATAAGAGTTAATTACCATGATGCTAAGCATAAATATTATCCCTCAATTCCTTCACCCGAGCATTCTTAGTTATCAAGCCTCTTCAAGAGAACTCAAGGACAATAGAACTCAGGAAGATCCGTTGTGTGCGCTTGCTGATTAGAAGCTATTTTCTGTGACCTGAAGCCTGTAGCAAAAGAGAATTGAAATAAGATTAGGATGCCAAATGACAATACAATTAAACTCTACTGCAATTACTTTGTCTTGTATCACAAACAGCAAATTCACCTGGTTCAGTATCAAGATATCTCTCAGTTACAGTTCATACTAAAAATTGATTCAAACTCTTCATCAAGTTGCACCTGCAAGCTGTGATTTTCTCATTCTCGGTTTCTTAATAGCTAAGCTGAGTACATTACCGACTCTATCAGCCATGGCGTTTTCCTACATGGAAGCTGTTGTCGGGTTTATGGTATTTATGTACATTTTTGAATCTTACTTGGATTTGCGACAACACTCGGCACACAAACTTCCTTCTCTTCCCAAGTCTTTAGAAGGAGTAAGCATCCAAGAGAAATTTGAGAAATCTAGAGCCTATAGTCTTGATAAGAGCCGCTTCCATTTTATTCACTCGTTTGTGACAATTGTGACAGACTCTACGATTTTGTACTTTAAAGTATTACCATGGCTTTGGAAGAAATCAGGAGATTTTGTGACACTAGATGGTCTCAATGCAGAAAATGAAATATTTCACACCCTTGGCTTTTTTAGCTGGTTTGATGATCTGGTCACAGACAACTGATTTGCCCTTTTCTCTGTACAAAACTTTTGTGATTGAGGCCCGTCATGGTTTTAATAAGCAAACACCTTGGTTATTCTTCAGGGACATGATAAAAGGAATTTTTCTTTCCATAATAATTGGCCCTCCTATTGTGGCTGCAATCATTGTAATAGTACAGAAAGGAGGTCCATACTTGGCCATCTATCTCTGGGCATTTCTGTTTGGTCTATCGCTTGTGATGCTGACTATTTATCCAATCTTAATTGCTCCACTCTTCAACATGTTCACTCCACTTCCAGATGGTCCACTCGGGGAGAAAATTGAGAAACTTACTTCCTCCCTCAAGTTTCCATTAACAAAGTTGTTTGTTGTTGATGGATCCACAAGATCAAGTCACAGCAATGCGTATATGTATGGATTCTTCAAGAACAAGAGGATTGTGCTTTATGACACATTAGTTCAACAGTGCAAAGACGATGAGGAAATTGTTGTTGTTATTGCCCATGAGCTTGGACACTGGAAGCTCAACCATACTGTATTCACCTTCATATCCATGTAGATTCTCTCACTCTTGCAATTTGGAGGATACACAATAGTGCGTAATTCAACTGATCTGTTCCAAAGTTCTAGGTTTGATTCACAGCCAGTTCTCATTGGATTCATCCTATTCCAGCATACGGTAATCCCGCTCCAGCAATTAGTGAGCTTTGGTATGAACCTTGTGAGCAGATCATTCGAATTTCAGGCTGATGCCTTTGCTAAAAAGCTTGGATATTCATTTTCGTTGCGAGATGGTCTTGTGAGACTACAGGAGGAGAACCTGTCAGCTATGAATACAGATCCATGGTACTCTTCATATCTCTATTCTCATCCTCCCCTTATTGAAAGATTGGCTGCACTTGACATACCAGATAAGTCCGACTAGTGCAAGCAATGCAAAGAAACATCAGTACAAAGGTCAGAATTCAGAAGAATATTTCGTAAGAAAATTCAAAGATGTTGAAAGAGTCTATACAAAGGTCCTGCTCTAACCTTCACATCAGCTCAAGATCCAGCATGGATAAGTTATGTTATCAGTGATTCCATTGACTTTTGTAACATCTTCAGACTTGCAGAATACCAAGAAATTGGTTCACATTATTATTCCTGAACCAAATATACACGGTCATAAAGCTAATGAAAAAATCCACACAACAGTGAAATGTGAGGTTACAACAGTAAAAGAGATTTACCTCAGTGAAGTTTCCAAGAAAAACTCTCAGGACCACAAGCCAGCTCACCATGTTGGTCCCCACACAATCCTCACAAAATCATTTGAAGATCCCTTCTAACGGATTCATTTTTACACGGCTCACAGCTCACCCAAAATCCTTTGAAAAATCCCATTGTACCCTCTGATTCCCTTATATATAAACAAATCATTCACTCTGTAGAAAGGGGGAGAAATCGAAAAAACTCAGAGCGATACATCAAACTCCCTAAACCAACCGCGACCCTGCCAAGAACCTTCATCACCATTAACATCAGCTTCACAAATCGTAAACCTTCTTTAACCAACACAAACCCTACACTGAGAAAAAACAAATCGCGAACCGAGATTGAAAGAAACATCGAGATTGATTCGCTATCCACCGAGACTGAGATCTATGTTGCGGAGAGAGAGAGAGAGAGAGAGAGAGAGAGAGAACTGAGAACACATCGAATTGAAACCACTGGGATTTGAGGAGCTTCGGCGGTGAGAGTTTGAGAGATCGACAATGTCAATGTTAAAAGAGGGTGGGTCTGTCTTTTGTTATTGATTATGAAATGGGGTTGCTTTTCCCCCTTTTGATTTTGGCTTCTTCTCAAAATAAGTTTTTTAGAGTTTCTGATTTTATTTTGTTCTTATTTTATTATTATTTGTTTTTTAATTCGTTTTTCTCTTGACGTGGTCTTGGTTAAGCCCATGAGGATGATGTTGATATTAACATCCATCAAGACTCAATGTTATGGCCATTGTTTTAAAGCTCTCTACTTTTTTTTAATTCTTTTAAGTCTTTGTGTTTATTATATTTATTATGGTTCATTTCTCTTGATTAGATTTTATTTATTTTTATTCTAACGGTCAATGATATAGCTATAACTTTTCGATATTCGATTTTAAATCGACGTTATCAAAGTTGTTAGGAGGCCATTTTCATTTTTTTCGCTATTATTTAATCGATTATTCGATTTGTTCGGTTAATCATAAAATGTGATGTTCGATTAATAATCGACGTTATCCATTAAATTGAGACCGATTTCATTATTTTCACATTATTTTTATATTTATTATTTTGGGGCCTATGATAAAAATATGGTTTATTGATATTCCATTTAGCGACGTTATCTAAACCAATTTGAGGCCGACTTTTTATTCATTTATTATTTTATCAATTTATTGATTTATTTATATTTATTATTTGGTCTATGATATTATCGTCCGATTCGCGACATTCAATTTATCGACGTTGTCCAAATCGATATGAGACCATTTTCTATTTTTCATGGTTTCTAATTTATTATTAGATTCATTTTATTATTGATTTTATTATTATTATTTTGGCCAATGATATAATAGACGATTAAATTATTTCTGATATTGTAAAATCGGGAAATTTAATCAATATGAGGCATTTTATTTAATTATTCCATTTCGACAAACAATTTAGGTTAGTAATTTATTTTTATTACCTTATTTCCATTATTCAAGTACTTTATTAAATTCAATTAAATTTAATTATTTATATCTATTATTTTTATTCCAATTTAAGTGTTGTAATTTAATTTAATTCTTTTTGTTATCGCTTTAATCGGACCGCGAATCAATGTAAGTCAAGCGCATCGTGTCTCGCCATCAACTTCTCCGAACTCGACCTTCAAATATTTTCATAATTAAATAACGGAATAACTGAATTCTGGAGTCTCGCATTCCTCGAATTCTTGAATGAATACTCCCGAGGCTCGCCCCACGGGATGTGGTTCATTCGACTTTCTGTAATTAAATACTTTTAATATACATATCAAATAATGAAAGAATTGAATTTTGGAGTCTAGCATTCCTCGAATTCTCGAATAAATTCTCCTGGGGCCCGCCCCTCAGGGCATGATTTATTTACCCTTTCATTCTTAAAAACCCTAACTTGATCAAACATTCTTCTTTAAAGCAAACTTTGTTTAAACCCTTTCTATATTTGCGAAACAAGCTAGCGCTTCAGCCTCCTATCGCGAGCAGACAAGCTAACGCTTAGCAGTTAGAATGCGATTCAAATAACTGTTCATTAAAATAAACTAACTAACGAACCTTAGTACCATGAACTACGAGGCTCTGACTTTCCCATTGCACAAGGGAATACGTAGGCACACGGATCATACTCTCTGCCGAGCACCCTAGGAATATAATTACCCATTTCTCGTAGCCTTAATTTAGAATCGTTCACATTTATTTTAGACGAAGAAAATAGAAAGCATAAGTTAGAATTTAATCGCAAGTTAAACTAAGAGGTTCCTGTTGAGTACAACAGACGTAAGGGGTGCTAATACCTTCCCTTTACGTAACCGACTCCCGAGCTTAGAATTTGGTTTCGATGACTTTGATCTATCCATCTTTCTTTATTAGGTTAAATCTATATCTTCATATTCTTTCTTTAGAATAAATAGAATTAGGTGGCGACTCTGTTATTTCCATCTGTTCCGCGGTCGGCGCGAGGATCGTATTTTTCGAGGTACGACAGACTTTTCCATTAAACATTAGGGTTAGTCCTTCTTAACCATAAGGAAGAATTAGAACCCTAATGTAAGGCCCAAGTTACAAGATAAAGTCTTAGTGACTATTAAGTGATTTTATTAAGAGGTTTAAACAAATTAAAGGTTTAACACTTAGGATTAAATTTATACACTCCATCCTAAGAGAAGGATGCAAGCATAACCCTATTTCCAAAGTCCTAAAACTTTAAGAGTTTAGTCTCTGATTATTGAGATGAGAAGAGAGACTCAAGGAAACTCAAAGGTAAAAAAGCTAAGGGGGACTAATTACAACCCTAATTATTATCATGCTTGGGTGTTACTATGGTTAGTAAGTCTTAATAAAGATCTTCAAGGAAGCCACCAATGGAAGAAGCAGATGAAAGGAGGAGGAAGCAGAAGAATAAGTTACTTACTTCATTGAAGAAGATAAGTAACTTAAAGAAAGAAAGTGAGAGAGATGGAACATAAGTGAACAAGTTCACTTAAAATACAAGTAAGAATGCAAATGAAAGAGATAAGAAGAAGTAGGAGGTGAAGGCAAATCCACCTCCCAAAATAACTTACCACCTGAAAGTGTTAGCATGAATGCATAAAGTATAAAGCATAAAGAAATGAAGTGAAATGAGATGAAATGATCAAAATCAGAAGTGTTTATGCAATGTAAATGTCATGTAAGATGATGTAAAGGCATACAAAATGCATATGTATGATCATACAAAGAAGAGATGCAAAGGAAGCATGCTTTGAAGTTTGAAAACACATGGAAGTTTATGAAATGAAATGAATGCTAAACATGGCAAATGAATGAAGAAATGATCAAGAAATGTTCAACATGTCCTAAGATGTCTAAGATGGCGTATGAATGCATGAAATGTCATGGCAAGTTCATGTAATGATGCATATGCAAGATGAATGCAAATGAACATGAGAAATTAGGGTTATATGGACATATGAGATGCAAATGGATAAAACAGAAGCAAATGACATGATAAAATTTGCAATCAAGCTCAAACAAACCCTAATCCCATATTAGGTCACACCCTAAAGGAGAAGGCCAGAAGCCTAACCTATCAAAAGTTATGATTTTCCTAAGTTTGCTAGGGTTTCTGGGTGGTTCAAAGGGAAAAATGCAAATCAAATTGAAAATGCAAGGTAAATTCATGAGGAAAATGACCTATAAACAAAATGCAATATGTAAAACAATGCAAAAAGAATCAACTTCAAACTCTTCTTGGTTAGGCAGAAATGACTTTTCAAAGTTAGGGTTCAAATATGTGATTTTTATAACCCTTAATTCAAAGAAAATTGGCAAACTATGATCAAACCTAAAAAGAAATTTGTGTGAAGAGTTTTAAAATGTTTCTAAATGCATTGGGATGATTCATGATTTTTTTGGTGCTTTTTAGAAACCAAAATGTATTTTTAATTAATTAAAATACTTTAATTAATTAAAAATAACATTTAAATATTTTAAAAATGCTTTTTTAATGCAAAAAATAAAATAAAAATCATTTTTGGAATGAGAAAAATATTTAAAGTCAAAATGCAAAAGAAAATATTTTTTGAATGCTTTTTGCTATTTTAAATTAATTATGCAAGAAAATGCAATAAAAATGAAATAAAACTGATTTAAATGAGAAGTATGCAGATCCTAAGGCTGAGATTCAAACTAAAAGGGTGGGGGGTAATTGACTGCGCGCGCATCTCAATGGCTGACATTCAGATTGGGTTTTAATTATGTTTTATATTTAATTAATCAGGATTAAAAACTAATGGTGCATCTAGACCACTCATTGCCTAACCCTAATCACCATCCAACGGCCACGCACGCATCTGGGCAACTAACTCTAATTAGGGTTCTAATCACTCTCAGGTGACTGGAGCTAGCTCCGGTCATCTTCTCCGGCAAGCCAAACACCCTAACTTCTTCCCTAGGCTAAATCAAACTCTCTAAAGCTCCAGAAATGATCATTAAACATCAACAAGCAAGAATCAAGCATCAAAAACAATTTATTTCATGCATACATGATGAATCGAAGCACAAATCAATTCACGGGCAAAATTTCAGAACATCATGAAATGCTTAAAACTCAACCATTTTCAAAAGTAAAAGCATCAGCATGATCAGTGAAGCATGAGGAATCATTTAGAAACTTAAAAAAGAAGTTCTGGAAAAAAGTTCATCATAACTACCTGAGTTGAAACTTTGTGTTCTTGAGCTTTCTGACCTCTCTCTTGGTTCAAATCCACCCCAATGAACTACCTGATGATGAAGAGGAGCTTAGAGCAAGCTTGTGATGGCTATTTTGAAGTGTTTGGTTATGAGTATGCAGAAATCTTATTTCTGATTGAGGGTGTTTTTGGCTATGGTGAAGGGTGAGAAATGATCCTGAGGTGTTTTTGAGTTGATTGGTGAAGGAAGTTTGAAGTTTCAGTGGTTGGTTTTTGAGTTTCGAAGAAGGGATGTTTTTGAGGGATTTTGTGAAATTCTGAGTTCTTGGAGGTTTCAGGCTCTTGTGTGTTGTGAAATGGCTTGCATAATGTTTGTTTAAGCCAATGAGATTGCTCAGATAGTTGTTGTGGCATAGGCTGATTGGTATGGGGTGTTTTGCAAAAAAGTCAAGATTTGTATACTTGAGGTATGGGCTATGGAAAGTCTGGTTTTTTTGGGGTTTCTGGCTGTCGCTCCCCGAATTTCCATCCTGGTACAAACGCGAAAGTGGCGCAGAAAGAGGTAGAGTCGCCAACCAGGCATTTTTATCCCGAAGAAACGGGAATGGTAATGCTGCATGATGGGCGCGAAGACGCGATATGTGTCTAGCGGTATCTGAACTGCAAGCGCACAACCTATCGAAGTAATATAAAAGATTGTCGATTCCACAGGGACTTTATGATCACTTAGTGCTAGAGGGTCTACTAGTTTAGCTAAGGTGGATGTTTGTCACGATTTGGTTTTAAGGATTAGAACGAGAATTAAATTTTTGTTTTAATGAAATAATAAGAAAGCGGTCGGTATGTAATTATGTTAACCTATGCGGGTCAATCTAACCTAAGCTTATAAAGGTGGTTCACTTAAATTATTCTGTAGAGATTATCAGTTTAAATACCCTTAACTCACACTCTCGTGGTCTTATCTCAGATCTTACTCCTAAAGCCCTATGCCTGCTCTCGCTAGCCCATAAGTGTTTAGAAGATAATTTTTGAAAACTTAATAACTCTAATTCATTTTAAAGCGCTCTCGCTGTATTTAAATCAAATGCCTAACTTTAGCTATCTGGTTAAAATCTCACACTCTCGTGGTCTCGACCTAACCTATTACACTTTTCTTACTCTCGTAACAAAAAGATTAGTTTTAATACTAAAATGTCACAGCCAGAATTTAAGTTCTTAATTATTTTAGCCTAGATTTGATTTTACTGGTTTGGTTTATTTTAATTACATACCGCCTAATTTGTTTAGCTACTCATTTTTGTTGTACCAGACAGATGCAGAAACAGAAAGATATTAATTAAAACATGCATTATAAAATAACAGAAATATCTTAACATATATAAATAAATAACTTAATATAAATGCGAAATTATAAAAACTTGAATGATTAAAACTTTAATACTCCTTCTTCCACAGACTGGTAAGCTCGGAGTGCGGAACCGGAATCGAAAAATAAAATTAAACGAATTTCTGAAGGCTGAAAAGAAATTAATAATAACAATTTCCTAATGTTGGAAATTGTTATTTTTTTTGGTTTGGATATAGAAGCAGGAAATAAAACAAGAACAATTGCTAGAAAATAAAATAAGGGTGCAACAAAAATACGGCAGAGCTTCCGCGAAAATCTTAAAATAAAACTCTGTGTTTCAAACTTCGTAACTAGGCTATTTATAGAAAATAATATTGGGCTTGGGCAGTTTAAATCCATAGCGTGGGTATCGTTCCGTTGAAGAGAAAATCCAGTGAACATGCATACTGGGTTGAGAAATAATAGGAATGACTTTTGACTTCACGTTGCATGTCTTCATGACCAGTTCAATCCAATTAACCCTATTTTCCTTTGTCACGTTCGTGACAAAGGTGTCACGTTCACTTTTCCCATTTAAAGCGTGTCACGGTCGTGACACTTGGGTGACGATCGTGAGTGTCCCACGTTGGGCGTCACGGTCGTGACGATGTGGTAACGACCGTGGCTGTTACAAATTATGCAGAATTTGCAGAATTCCTTTCTTCTTCTTCTTTTCATGCTTGTTTTTGTTCATTTGATCTTTGGCTCATGATTTAGCTCTAAAAATGTTATACCTGCAATATGACATAGAAAACTCGAAGAATCGGGAGTTTATATGATAAATGTGCGATAAATCGGACTTAAAACGTAGTAATAAAACGATACGATTTCTCGTTATCAAACTTCCCCAAACTTAAACCTTTGCTTGTCCTCAAGCAAATAGTCGGTTTAAAAATGATCGGACAATTTTCATTGGACGCATACACATAACAAACCATACGAGGAATCGTTTCGCTAGATAAACCGGTACTAGAATAGAACACTAACGATACACTAATGACACAAGCAACAAGCTAAGTCATTGACTTCTTGTTAAACGAAACATTCGGTAATTGCGTTACGATTCTACCTAGAGTCTTTCGATCTTATTTCACCCAGTTTCATTCTAGCGCAATCACATTAAGCCTTTTGCCTTAGCACGCACGCAGTGGAGTAGCCGGTTAGTGACTTTGATCCTTTATAAGCACGGGGTCTGGTACACGAATGTGGCAACCCTATATATTATCCAAATTGGAGGTTGTGGGGGATCGAGCCATAGCACGCCCTACCAAGTTCAGAACCAGGTACCTCTGAACCAACCCACAATGGACTCCTTCTCATATTTCTCGTTTCTTATATGCGACCGTGTACTTTGGTGCAATTTCTTTTTATTGGCATCGAGATATGAAGGACCCTTTATAGATTAGGCATCAAACACTTATGTTCATCGGCTCCCCACGTGGTTTGTGTTCAGACGGTGCTGACTGCTAGTATAAACTACTAGGGGTTACTTTAGAACTGAAACTTAAGGTGTAGTCGTAACAATTATCGGAACGGAATGCTTAAGTAGGAAGTCTAAGGTGTCAAGACTTTATCGATCTTGTTGGATCTTTCTCAGCTTCCTAATTACGATTTCATAGGTAAGTCGGGTAATGCGAAGATAAAACAAAAATTTTCGGTATGGCTAAATAAGCGGGGAAAATTCGAAACTGAAGAAATAGCACAAATATTACTTCGTTTAATTGAAAATACGGAAAGGGAAATACAATGAAATGGAAAATGCGGAAAGGGAAAGGTATCTCTCCCACACTATATCAGACATTGTCCTCAATGTTGTGATATAATAGCGGGGAAAATACAATACAAAAATCAGAAATGCAAAAAACTAAAACATAAACTAAGGCTGCTGACGACCACGGCCCCGGCTTCTGGTGCGGGAGCGTCTGGTAGGAGTCGCTTATGGATCAGAACCGGTGGTGGTGAGAGCAGTGATATCAATACGCAAGGCCTCTAGCTCGCTAAAAATCTCTCCTAGCTTCTCATCTGTCGTCCTCTAGTTACTGGCAACAGCTGAAAGTAGTGCATCATATATTCTCTTTTTGCCTTCGCTCAAGTGCGGCATTCATCTGATTTTACTGATGAATGGCACGGAGGACGTCTTCAAGTGTGATGTCGGGTAAAGGTGGCTGCCTGGTGGAGGACTCAGGGATGTCCTGTACTGGCTCAGCAGCATCCATGGTATCCTGCATCTCGTCCACAGGTGCATTAGTCTGCTCGTCAATAATCGGGACGTGGCCTGCAGCATCCGGTAAAGCAAATAGCCAATTGGCTCGGTTGGATGGATCGATGCGGTCACGACAAGGCAAGGTGATGTGATGATAAATGGTGCCTTGGATAACAGGGTTGAACCTGTCATCCTCTTTCTGCGATATCAAATGGGTGGACTTGCAATAGTTCTTTGTAAGCAACTCTGCGGCTCTATGAGGCAAATGGGTAATCTGGTCACCAAGCTCCAGCTGTATGGCAAGGGTGGTGACGATCCCGCCAATGTAGAAGGGGGTTGCGCCTCTATGCGCTACAGACTGGATATGGGATAAAAGGAACGGGGCAGCATTGATGCGTTCCTCATTTAAGGCACAGTGCAAGAACAAGAGCTCTTTGGAGTTCAGCTTGTGATTGCTCTCTCTTGCGAAAATAGTATTGCAGATGATGCGATGGAAATACCGAATCGCCGGGTTATGGATGTGGGTGGCATTCAGACTCTGGAAGGCAGTAGCACGGGTGTTGGTGATGTCGTGCCACAAAGTGAAAGCAGCTTCGTTGAAGTTGTCGGGCACGCGGAGATGAGCATCGTCGCCATGGTCGAAACCTAACAGTTCAGCGATCCTTGTTTGCGTGATTTCGAACTCTCTTCCGAGCATTCTGAACTTTGCAATGCCGGTGAGTTGACTTGTTGAACCGGGAGGTGTAATATACTGAAATGAACTCAGAAATTCCAAGGTGAGGATTTTGAATGTCGGTTGTGGTTGACTGCACAAGTGCCACAAACCAACATGCTCAAGCAGTAGCTTCACGCCGTCTAGCAGTCCTAACTCCCTCAAGCAGTCAAGGTCGACATACCGAGTGGGTTGGACGCCACGGTTCTGAAACCTGATAAACTTTTGTCTTTGTGCTTCTCCTTGGTCACCATCTCTAAATTGGATATTCTCCATTGCATGCAAGTAAGGTAATGAGAGATAAGAGTTTTTGATGTTTTGTGAGAAAATGAAGAAAATTGAAGAATTTGTTCGGATTATAATGAAATGAGTGAATGTGAGAAGTTTGGAATAAATGGAGAGGTTTAATGGGTTAATGAAATTGATTGAGAGTAATGGGAGGTTACGGGAGAATGAGGAGATAATGGGAGGTTTCTATTTTGTGAAAATGGAGAATGGGTTCTGCGAAGGTGAACGGTTATGTTTCTACAGAATTCGTATAACAGGGTGGTCACGATCGTGAGGGAGGTCTTACGGTCGTGACGCGCTAAATAGCTCGTCACGATCGTGAGTGATGAGTGACGACCTTGATGGCTTTAAAACTTAGAATTTTTCACAAAATGCATTATCTCACTTCAGTTCAATGCAATTTCTTATCACTTCTCATTTAATTCTAACATAAACAATATATAATAGTGGATCAACATGTATAAGCAGTAGATTTTCATCACACGAGAATTCATAAAATATCAAGCAATTTAAATATAACAGTAAATAATGAAAAGCATGGAAATTGATTAAATTAGAAAGTTGCAAAACTAGAAGTACTCTACTTTTGACATAATAGAAGGAAAATTACATTGATAAAAATAAGCTACGAAATGTTTGCAAAATGTTAAAACTAACTAGAAACAAAAGCGAAAAGTAGAATAAATTAAATCACTACAGCATTTTCAAAGTTGCTTCTTCAAATCTTCAAGTGCGGAGTTTAAATGGTAGAATTGTTCACATGTTATGTCAGTTAAACCTATAACGTCCAATCGCATGCTTTTAACCTCATCTTTAACAGCATTAATATCGGCTTGGTAAACTTCAAGAGTATTCATAATTTTCTTTAAGTTGTCAGCATATCCTACTTGATTTACTTCAGGGGTTTCAATCACTTCATCAATGTGGTCGATGTCATGGTAACCAGGAGGTGTTTCAGGGTCACTTTCTACATCAGTCATTATGTCATCCCTAATTCTGTAGGATTGTGGTGTTTCGGGTGTAGATGGATAGTCAGGAGGGGTAATCTCATAAAGCCAATTATCTTTATTGTGAACACTGACTCTAGCATGGTTCGGTAATGTGAACAGGGTTACTACTTCATTTCTGATTAGGTACTCGTAAGGTGGTTGTCCTAAGTTTCTTATAATTTGGCGGTTAAAGCAAAAGTTCAGATTCATAGGACGGATGGTTCCTAAACGGTTGCACTTGTGTAATTGGTATCTAAGTCCTAGGGGATCAGCAATCATGGTGACCAGGCCTCCTACCAATATTGGTAGATCAGGTTCCTCTTGGATTCGGGTAAAAGTTTGCATCATGAATGGTACACCATTAACTGGTTGTCCATGGGTCAGACAGGACATAATGAATATCTCATCTTTAGATACTCCAGTGAGGTTTTCTTCCTTTCCAAAGAAGGTGTGGGCAAGGATCTTATGGAAATAGCGGATAGCAGGGTTATGTATTTCATCATTGTTCATGTTATCCGGCTCAGGATGGTAATTTCCGGTTAAGGTTCCCCAAAAGAAGTCTAGCTCAATATCCATTAATTCTACCTGGGTGGTAGTGAAAGCAAAGGGTCCACTAGGGAATCCTAATAAGTCAGCTAGTTCTTTATGGTTAAAGTCATATTCGATCCCGAATAGTCGGAAACTAATAAATCCTTTTCTCAATCCAAAACCGCGCTCGGGTAAGTAAACCAAGGAGCTTAAGAACTCAAGGGTGAGCTCGCGGTAAGTTACAAACTTTTGTTTTATGAGAGCATTCTCCCATCCAAGTTGGTTAAACAGGTATAAGATGCTATCATGTATACCTAAAGTTTCCATAGTCAGATCATCCGGGTACAGAGTCAAATCCATTGGTCTCTGTGATAACTCTTCAAATTTCATTCTTTGGTTCCTACCTCTAAATTTGGTTTCCATAATGTTTCTCGGTTGGTTAGCCATAGTTAGTGTAAATGTGGAGGAAACAAATCAGGGGGAAAAGGAAAGTGGAAAAGACTTTAGAAAATCTGTAAAAGTGATTTAGAAAATAAAAATTAAAATAAAGAAAATAAGAAAATAAATGCATAAATGAAATCAATAATGATAATAATGAAATAAAACCATAAAACAATAAAATGATAAAAATGATAAAATGATAAATTGATTAAAATAATAAAATGGGTTGCCTCCCACTAAGCGTTGTTTTTATCGTCATAAGCCTGACGTAATGCTTAGGGGTAGATTAATCAGGGAAATTAGTGGACAACTCTAAAAGTTTTAGACTATTTGCATAATCTCTATTTTCAATTTTATGGTAATGTTTTAATCGTTGTCCGTCTACTGTGAACGGTTCACTATTCCTACCCTTAATTTCTATTGCTCCGCTCGGGAACACTTTAGTTATTTCAAAGGGTCCTGACCATCTAGATTTTAGTTTTACAGGAAAGAGCCTAAATCTTGAATTAAAGAGGAGTACAACGTCTCCCACACTAAATTCTTTCCTGGATAGGCGTTTATTGTGCCATCGCTTAGTTCTTTCTTTATATATCTTAACATTATCATAAGCATCTAACCTTAACTCTTCTAATTCGTTAATGTCGAGGATTCGCTTTTCTCCTGCGGCATTATAGTTTATATTGAGTGTTTTAATCGCCCAATATGTTTTGTGTTCTAGTTCTACTGGGAGATGACAAGACTTTCCATACACTAATTTGAAAGGTGTAGTTCATATGGGTGTCTTGTAGGCTGTCCTATAAGTCCATAAAGCTTCATTAAGTTTAGATGACCAATCTTTCCTAGATATGGCGACAGTCTTTTCTAGGGTTTGTTTAATTTCTCTGTTTGACACTTCGACCTGTCCACTTGTTTGTGGATGATATGGTGTTGCTACACGATGTCTGACTCCATACTTAGATAGTAATTTGTCAAATATTTTCGAAATGAAATGCGAGCCACCGTCACTTATGACAAGTCTAGGCACACCAAATCTTGGAAAGATTATATTCTTGAAAAGCTTAATTAAAACTCGTGTGTCATTTGTAGGAGAAGCTATAGCCTTAATCCATTTTGAAACATAATCGACAGCTACGAGTATGTAATTATTACCGAAAGATGATGGGAATGGGCCCATGAAATCTATTCCCCAGACGTCAAAGACTTCTACTTCTAATATTCCTCTTTGAGGCATTTCATCTCTTCTTGAAATATTACCGGTGCGTTGACACCGATTGCAATTTATAACAGCGATGTGGACATCTTTCCATAAATTAGGCCAAAATAGGTCGGCTTGTAAGATTTTTGCACAAGTCTTGGAAGTGCTTGCATGTCCACCATAAGGAGATGAATGACAATGAGCAATGACATCTTCTATTTCTTCTTCGGGAATACATCGACGAAAGATTCCGTCTGGTCCTCTTTTAAATAATAATGGTTCATCCCAATAGTAATGCTTGAGATTGTGAAAGAATTTCTTTTTCTACTGATAGGTTAAATCAGGTGGAAGTGCTCCTACAACTAAGTAGTTGACAATGTCAGCGTACCATGGAAGTCCTACGGTTGTTTGGATTGTTTCCACGGGTTCTGGTTCATCTATGTCTAACTAAACTGGGTCGCTTCCCATTTGTGCTATCAGCTGTTCATACGGAAAATCGTCGTTAATCGGCACTTGTTCGGGTTTAATACCTTCTATTCTAGATAAATGGTCCGCTACGACGTTTTCAGTACCTTTCTTATCTTTTATTTCGAGATCAAACTCTTGTAAGAGTAAAATCCATCTCAAGAGTCTTGGTTTAGCATCTTTCTTGGTTAATAGATATCTGATAGCAGCGTGGTCTGTGTAAACGATTATTTTCGCTCCCACTAGGTAGGAACGGAATTTGTCAAGCGCAAAGACAACTGCTAACAATTCGTTTTCAGTAGTGGCGTAGTTCATTTGAGCAGAATCTAAGGTTCTACTGGCATAGTAAATTGCGTGAAGTTTCTTGTCCTTCCTTTGTCCTAGAACTGCACCTACAACATAGTCACTCGCATCGTACATGATTTCGAAAGGTAATCTCCAGTCAGGGGGTTGCATGATTGGTGCGGTGATGAGGGCTGTTTTTAAAGTTTCGAATGCTTTAAGACAATCTTTATTGAATATGAACTCATCGTCTTTCATTAATAAACCGGTAAGAGGTTTAGTGATTTTCGAGAAATCTTTGATGAATCGTCGGTAGAAACCGGCGTGTCCTAAAAAGCTTCGTATTTCTCGAATGGTCTTAGGGGGTTAAAGATCTTTTATGACTTCTATCTTAGCTTTATCAACTTCAATTCCCTTATCAGATATAACGTGTCCTAGTACGATTCCTTCTCTGACCATGAAATGACATTTCTCCCAGTTAAGCACGAGGTTTACTTTTACACATCTTTCTAACACCATTTCTAAATTTGATAGACATCCTTCAAAACTTTTCCCGCATACAGAGAAGTCGTCCATGAACACTTCCATGATGTTGTCTATGAAATCTGTGAAGATTGACATCATACATCTTTGAAAGGTTGCAGGAGCGTTGCATAATCCAAATGGCATTCGTCTATAAGCGAACGTTCCATAAGGGCATGTGAATGTAGTCTTCTCTTGATCATCTGGGTGGATAGGGATTTGGAAAAATCCTGAGTAACCATCAAGATAACAGAAATACGAGTATTTGGCTAATCGTTCTAACATTTGATCTATAAAAGGTAGTGGGAAATGATCTTTTCGAGTGGCTTTGTTTAGTTTACGATAATCGATGCACACTTTGTGTCCGGTCACTACTCTTTGTGATATCGATTCGCCTTTAGCGTTTTTCACAACAGTGATACCTCCTTTCTTTAGTACTACATGTACTGGACTAACCCATTTACTATCAGAGATTGGATATATTATTCCAGCGTCTAGTAGTTTCTTAACTTCTTCCTTTACTACAGTGCTAAGGATTGGGTTAATTCTTCTTTGAGATTCTCTAGAGGTTTTGCAATCTTCTTCTAGCAGAATACGATGCATACAGATTGAGGGGAATATTCCTTTGAGATCAGATATGTTATATCCTAATGCAGTTGGATATTTCCTTAAGACATCTAAAAGTTTCTTTGTTTCAATTGTTCCTAAACTGGAATCAATTATAACTGGTCTTGTACATTCAGTGTCTAGGAATTCGTATCTTAGATTCTTAGGTAAAGTTTTTAACTCTAATGTAGGTTTATTCTTACTTGGCATGGGATCCGGTGTAAGTGCTAAACTTTCGCTTAGACTATCATCTTGATATGATTTACGCCAATTGTCATCTTCGAAAATCGAAGGGATTTGAATTTTCATAATTTCAGAATAGGTAGTTTCTTTCATTTCCATTTCTCTTACACATTCGTCAATTACATCCAATAAATAGCATGTATCCTCTATAGCTGGTGATTGTAAGAATTGTGTTAAAATAAATTCAACTTTCTCTTCACCTACTTCAAAGGTTAGCTTTCCTTTCTTTACGTCTATAATAGCTCCAGCGGTAGCTAAGAATGGTCTTCCTAGTATGATAAGGGTAGTGGAGTCTTCAGAGATGTCCATGATTATAAAATCAGTAGGAATATAGAATTGTCCTATACGCACTGGGACGTTTTCTAGTATCCCTACAGGATATTTAATAGAGAGATCGGCTAGTTGAACAGACATTTTAGTTGGTCTTAGGTCTCCCATGTCTAGACTCTTGCAAATTGTTAAGGGCATAACACTGATACTGGCTCCTAAATTGCATAGAGCTTTGTCAATGACGAATTTTCCTATTACACAGGGTATAGAGAAACTTCCTGGATCTTTTAGCTTAGGAGGCATATTATTTTGAATTATTGCGCTACACTCACCAGTAAGTGTAACGGTTCCGTTATCCTCTATCTTTTTCTTATTGGATAATATTTCTTTTAGAAACTTAGCATACGAGGGCATTTGAGTGATAACTTCTGTAAACGGAATAGTAATATTCAGCTGTTTCAGGAGTTCAACAAATTTCTTGAACTGGCCCATCGTCTTAGAATTGGTTAATCTTTGAGGGTACGAAATTGGTGGTTTATAAGGTGGTGGAGGCACATAAGGCTTTTCTTTCTCCACTGCCTCTTGATTATTATCTTCCTTTTCTTCTAGTTCATTCACCATTTCAGTCGGTTTATCCGGTTTTTGGTACATGGCTGGATTGTCAAGTCTTGGATCGGTAGGTCCGTCAAGTTCCTTGCCACTTCTTAATATCACAACATTGGCCTGTCCATTTGGATTAGGTTGAGGTTGTCCAGGAAATACTCCAGCTGGTGCAGCGGTAGGTGCTTGTTGTTGAGCTACTTGTGAAATCTGAGTTTCAAGCATTTTGTTATGTGTATCTAACGCATCTACCTTGCTCACTAATTGCTTAATCTGCTCACTATTGTGTATGTTTTGGTTTAAGAAATCCTTGTTCGTTTGAGATTGGGTAGCTATGAAGTTCTCCATCATCAACTCAAGGTTTGATTTTCTAGGAACATTAGGAGCAGTCTTTTGGTATCCTGGTGGTGTAGCTGGTGCTTGACCTTGTGCGTATAAAGCATTGTTGTTCTTATAGGAGAAGTTCAGATGATTCTTCCAACCTGGGTTGTATGTGTTTGAGTACGGGTTTCCTTGAGCATAATTCACTTGATCTGTGGGAATTCCTGCTAATAGTTGACAATCAGGGACAGCATGTCCTGGAACTCCACATAACTCACAGTTAGGTGTTACCGCAGCCACGGTGGCTGTTGGTGTTATGGTCAAGTTGTCGATCTTTTGGTTTAGTTGGTCAAACTTTGCATTGACTTGATCCATACTACTCACTTCGTACATACCTCCTTTTGTTGGTTTCTCAGTTGCGACTCTCTCGCTTCCCCATTGGTAATGGTTATGAGCCATACTCTCGATAAGTGCATAAGCATCATTATATTATTTGTCCATTAGTGCGCCGCCTGTGGCAGCGTCAATTGTCATTCTTGTATTGTACAAGAGTCCATTGTAGAAGGTATGGATGACCATCCATTCTACTAATCCGTGATGTGGACAAAGTCTCAGCATATCTTTATAGCGTTCCCAAGCTTCGAAAAGTGACTCGTTTTCCTTTTGCTTAAATCCGTTGATTTGAGCTCTTAGCATAGCTGTCTTGCTAGGTGGGAAATATCTTGTCAAGAAGACTCTCTTTAGTTCCTCCCACGTAGTTACTGAATTCGAGGGTAGAGATTGAAGCCAGGCTCTAGCTCTATCTCGAAGTGAAAAAGGAAAAAGACGTAATCTAATAGCTTCTTGGGTAACTCCATTAGCCTTTACAGTATCTGCGTACTGCACATATATCGAAAGATGAAGGTTCGGATCCTCGGTAGGATTTCCGGCGAATTGATTTTGTTGCACGGTTGATATCAGCGAAGGTTTCAATTCAAAATCGTTTCGGTTGATAGCCGGTGCGGCAATGTTGGAATGCGGCTCAGCTTGCGAAGGACTAGCGTAATATTTGAGTGGATGATTCGGTTCTTCATCCATCTCTGCGCCCTTTGATGTTCCGACCAGTTTAGGTGGATCAATTTGAAGATCTGGAATGTTGTATTTTCGTTCGTAATCGAATATTCGTCTTCTTACGTGTAAGAAGCGTTCTAATTCTGGAACTAGAGGTTGCAAGTCTTCGCCTTGAGAGCGAGTACTTGGCATACACTCGGGAAATTAGATTAGGAAAAGAAATAGTTGTTACCTTAGTCTAGACAATGCTACTCTAATATTGCACTAGTAACTAAATTAAGGTCCCCGGCAACGGCGCCAAAAACATGATGGGCGCGAAGACGCGATATGTGTCTAGCGGTATCTGAACTGCAAGCGCACAGCCTATCGAAGTAATATAAAAGATTGTCGATCCCACAGGGACTTTATGATCACTTAGTGCTAGAGGGTCTACTAGTTTAGCTAAGGTGGATGTTTGTCACGATTTGGTTTTAAGGATTAGAACGAGAATTAAATTTTAGTTTTAATGAAATAATAAGAAAGTGGTCGGTATGTAATTATGTTAACCTATGCAGGTTAATCTAACTTAAGCTTATAAAGGTGGTTCACTTAAATTATTCTGTAGAGATTATCAGTTTAAATACCCTTAACTCACACTCTCGTGGTCTTATCTCAGATCTTACTCCTAAAGCCATATGCCTGCTCTCGCTAGCCCATAAGTGTTTAGAAGATAATTTTTGAAAACTTAATAAGTCTAATTCATTTTAAAGCGCTCTCGCTGTATTTAAATCAAATGCCTAACTTTAGCTATCTGGTTAAAATGTCACACTCTCGTGGTCTCGACCTAACCTATTACACTTTTCTTACTCTCGTAACAAAAAGATTAGTTTTAATAATAAAAAGTCACAGCCAGAATTTAAGTTCTTAATTATTTTAGCCTAGATTTGATTTTACCGGTTTGGTTTATTTTAATTACATACCGCCTGATTTGTTTAGCTACTCATTTTTGTTGTACCAGACAGATGCAGAAACAGACAGATATTAATTAAAACATGCATTATAAAATAACAGAAATATCTTAACATATATAAATAAATAACTTAACATAAATGCGAAATTATAAAAACCTGAATGATTAAAACTCTAATACTCCTTCTTCCACAGACTGGTAAGCTCGGAGTGCGGAACCGGAATCGAAAAATAATATTAAACGAATTTCTGAAGGCTGAAAAGAAATTAATAATAACAATTTCCTAATGTTGGAAATTGTTATTTTTTTTGGTTTGGATATAGAAGCAGGAAATAAAACAAGAACAATTGCTAGAAAATAAAATAAGGGTGCAACAAAAATACGGCAGAGCTTCCGCGAAAATCTTAAAATAAAACTCTGTGTTTCAAACTTCGTAACTAGGCTATTTATAGAAAATAGTATTGGGCTTGGGCAGTTGAAATCCATAGCGTGGGTATCGTTCCGTTGAAGAGAAAATCCAGTGAACATGCATACTGGGTTGAGAAATAATAGGAATGACTTTTGACTTCACGTTGCACGTCTTCATGACCAGTTCAATCCAATTAACCCTATTTTCCTTTGTCACGTTCGTGACAAAGGTGTCACGCTCACATTTCCCATTTAAAGTGCGTCACGGTCGTGACACTTGGGTGACGATCGTGAGTGTCCCACGTTGGGCGTCACGGTCGTGACGATGTGGTAACGACCGTGGCTGTTACAAATTATGCAGAATTTGCAGAATTCCTTTCTTCTTCTTCTTTTCATGCTTGTTTTTGTTCATTTGATCTTTGGCTCATGATTTAGCTCTAAAAATGTTATACCTGCAATATGACATAGAAAACTCGAAGAATCGGGAGTTAATATGATAAATGTGCGATAAATCGGACTTAAAACGTAGTAATAAAACGATACGATTTCTCGTTATCACTGCACAAAACAGAAGAAAAGAAAAGGAAGGACACGGGTCCTACGAACCAAAGAGATTGAGTTCGGGAGTCGGTTATGACCTGGGAAGGTATTAGCACCCAGATCGTCCGCCGTACCCGACGGGATCCACGCTTGCAAAGAGGTTGTTTCAAAGGGTGAGGGTATGAAAACTGCAGCAAAAGAAATGAAAATGGAAAGAAACTGGAACTGGAAAAGAAATGAATAAGAAAACAAAGAGAAAAACGTAGGGAAAATAAAGATTGTGCTCGAACGGGCCCTACCCCGCTGCCTACGTACCTCATCAGGATAATGAGGATCAGAGACGCCGTAGTTCCCCTAACTAGGGGTACCAAAAGGAAATTGCTTGTGAATTAAGGCTTGAACTGCCTATGCCATTGCTCAAGTGTTGCAGACTCGGACGACGAGTGCGTAACCGTCTTGCAAAGTAACAAGTAGGAGCAAGTTCGCGTACGGAGCGAAGGAGATGAGAAAAGAATTCCCGAAGGAGAGACGCTTATTGTTTGTTTGTGTTTTTTATGAATCTTTTATGAGTGTGTCACAAGGAAGTGAACTCAAGCTCTTTTCCATGGAGTGTGCACTTGTCACTACATTCCAAGATGGAATAATAGAACAAGCACACTCAAGTAAGGAGAAGATCCCCAAAACTTGAACCCAAAGATTAGGGCTTAGGCTCACTAACTTGTTTACTTATTAAGTGTTTTGGTATTTACAGATGAAGAAGTGTTTTTTATGCTTTTCTTTTATGAAGAAGATACCTTGATCAGACTTGTGCATCACAAGGTAAACTTATACTATCCCAAGATGGGAAGACTACAAGCATACCTCATGGGATAAGGCTATGGATCAAGACATCACTTCAAATTTATTAAAGTGTTTTTTAAGAGTTATGAGATGAGAAGAGAAGAAGAACCAAAAGGATCTCAAAGGCAAAATTCTAAAGGGGGACTAAAATAATCCTAAGTGTTAACATGCATGGATGTCCTAAGGGTTAGTGAGGTTTCTATCCTAATGAAGAAGGAAAAAAGAAGAATAAGAAGATAGAAGAAGGGATGAGAAAGGCCTAAGCCCAACAACAAAGAGTTAGTGCATATAAACATAAGAGGAGAGGATGAGAATTGGAGATGTGGAACTCAATTCCCACACCTCACACTTACCAAGCCCCTGCAAGGTTAGTATGCATATAAGTGAAACAAAATGAGTAAGATAACATGCTAACATCACACAATCAGAAGTGAAATGGTATGAACAAATGCACAATGCAAATGCAACTCAAAGAAATGAGGAGAAGAATGATGCAAGCTAAAGATGCAACATGAAACACTTATGAGAACAAATGCACATTTATGAAATATGCAAAGCAAAATGCACAAAATATGGACATAAAGCTCACAACCAGAACCAAAAAAACATGAAGAATGTCTTAGGAAGCCAACAAGATGAAGAGAAGAGTGGTACAAGACCAAACAATACCAAAATGGAAGCAAAAGAAACAATAAGATGAAGTGAAAACACTTAAGGAAACAAATGACTTAAAGAAGAAGCAAACACCAAAATTCAGAAGACACAAACCCTATCCTAGGACCAGGAAGGTACCCACACCCCAAAGGAACCCTAAATGAGGAGAAGAAATGGGCACAAGTGCCCTTCTATGCTTAAAAGAGACCAAAAGGTTCAAAGGAAGCAAAAAAGGGACAAGGTTCAAGATAAAATCCACAACAAATCAACCAATCACCTAAAAATTTCACAATTGAAACCAAATGATCCTCAAACATGTTAAATCTACTAGCCAAAAGGATTTGGGAAGATTCAGAAGCAAACTAGGTTAAATGGAGGCAAGAACACAAGTGAGGATAGCAAACTTACATCACAAGTTACAAGACCAAGACTCAAGAAATAAGTTTTCAAAAATCCAGAGAAAAATCACATAAAAAGGTCAATGTCTTAAGAATTCAATGCAAAAAGAATGGGATCAAAACTCAAAATATTGAAACCTATGGAAATTAACCAAGACAGAGTGGTCAAGAAAGGATTCAAAAGAAGCTATGTGAAATGGTGAATTAATTCAGACATGTGGAAAAAGAAAAAAAATAAAATAAAAATATGATAAAATAAAAGAGACACAAAATAAGGTTCATGATTTTTTGGGGATTTTTTGGATGACTAAAACTATTTTAATTAAGTGGAAATGAAACTGAATAAAAGAGAAAACAAATTGAAAAAAAGAAATTAAAATGAATTGAAGGGAGGTGTTAATAGCAAGGATTTGTGTTGAATTGAATTGGGCTGAAATAGGGGTGGGGTGCGAAAATCAAAAGCTGAAGAGCCCAGTCTGCATGCTAGATCATGTTTATTGTTGTGGATATTATTTGAAATAGAATAAAAAGGCTCGAAAAAATAAGATCTGTTGGATCAATCAAAAGGCTGAGGATGGAGACCTCATTAAATGAGGTGGCGGTATAGCATGCTGGGATTGGCTGGCTCATGATAACTGTTGTGGAATGCATAACACGCAACATTAAAAATGGAAACAGAAAAATACACATGAGATGAAGCCAGCTAGGGCTACGTGGCGTTATTGTGAACGCTGGATGAGGAAATCGGACGGCTATTGTACGTCTTCTTCATGTAAAACCCTAACAAGAACATGAGATATTTTCCGGTGACCGGAGCTAGGGCTCCGGCACCGGAATTTGTGACAGAGCAATAAACCACCATAATAAACAATCAAACAGTCCAGATTGGCTAATTAGACCTCAATGAATTCAAATATGACCTCAAAAACACTTGAATCTCAAAGGATTGGACGGATCGAAGCAAAACAACATTGATCATGAAACTTAAAATGCACATAACTCATGATATAGTGCACCAAATTCAATTCTACAAAGTGAAGAATCATCAGTGAAGATCAAAGAACACAAAGCAACAATCTAATTTCATTTTTAGAACATGAGATTTCAAGCCATACCTGAGATGGAGATCTTGAAATAGTGAGCTAGAAAACCAACCAATGCGTGCAAATCACTCCTCTTACTCCTTAGATGCAAAATAAATGCATCTAAGGTCTTGAAATAGACTAGATCTGAGGTTTCAAGACAAGTTTCTTCTCAATGGCAAGCTTCTATTTCAGTGCTTTAAGCTCAAATGAGTGGTTGAATCTTGATCTATATCATTCACTGATCAAGAATATGGAAGAGTTTTGTGGAGAAAGTGATAGAATCAAGAGATATGTGAAGAAATGCAAGGTTGCATGAAAGTTGAGAATGAGAGAATGAGAGAGATCTGAGATCTGATGAAACCCTAATTCTCTTTGTTGTGATCTCACAAAGCAGTGCTGAAAGTGTGAGAGAAAGTGCACGAATCAGAAATGAGAAAAGTGTGAATTTGCATAATTTGCACTTGGTGGAATAAGCATGCTATGCTCATGCTCTCTTGGGCCTCTCAGCACATGTAGCTTTCATTTTCCACCCTTGATTCAAATCCAGTCATTCCTGGCCCTTAGATTCAAGTGTCACACTTGTTTCATGACTTTTGCCAATTTGCATGTTGTAGAGGGATTTTTTCAAAGTGCACGAAAATGGACAATTATTTTGAGCAAAATGGTCCTAATGCAATGCATATTCAGTTTGAAACAAGATTTTCGAATGACTTCTAGAGAGATCCAGGAATCCAGTGAAAATGTACTTGTACTTTTTAAAATTGGGAGCCCTTACTCTTCAACTTTCATGTTTGACTTTGGTCCATTTGAAGAATTTTTGATCATGTTAAGGCCACTTGAAAATTAGGGCAAAAGTTGCCAAATTTGGAAAATTCCATAAACCAACTTTGTACCATTTTTGCAAAACCCTTCAAACCTCCATGATTCTTGAAATTTAGGCATTCCAAACCTCTTATAACATTGTAAGGACCCCTATTGGCCAAAAACTTTGGGTTAGACCCCTTGAAATTGCACAGTTGACTTTTTATGGGCTCTGTTGACTTTTTGCTTCATCTGCAAGCAACTGAGGCATTGAATGACTTCCACATGGAACTTTCTCATGAAATTTGACACCTAGGATCCTCTTAACATATAGAAGACTTGGCCCAAAAGAAATGGCCAAAGTTGTGAGATCTTGGTGCTTGAATCACAAACCCTAATTTGGGTGCCTTGTACAGGAGCTTTGCCTTGTCCTGAGATCTCTGATGATCATGCAATCTTCTGAGCTTTTGCCAATGGACTTGAACTTGTAAATGGAGTATAGACTCACCATAGAACTTGTACACAACCATTGGGACCCTTGTCATGGCTTTAAATGCTTCAAGGAACTCCACAGATGACCATATGCTTGATGCTAGGACATGAGGGATGTTATGCTTCATCTTTCCATGATATGATGCTGAGGAAATGATATGAGTATGATGAATATGATATGATATGATGCTTAAAATGAAGAAGGAAAATTTGGGGTGTTATAGCTGCCCCTATTCAATCATCAGTTAATCTGAAAAGGACGATAGTACGGGCTATCGACCATTTAAGATAAACTGTGGTTGAATACCAAGAAGACCAGAAATTTGCACTCTGACGAAGAATGCAACACCGAGAAATAAACCCAACCAGATGAAACTCTGGGGATAAGAAAGAGAGAAAAAGCAGACGAGCTTCTTCCAAGTTGAAATTGATATCTGGAATAAGAACACGTTGACAGACGAGTCTTCAAACAATCCTGTGACGCCAGGAACTGGACATACGAGTCCTCAAACACTTCAAGAACAACAACTGAGACAGACGAGTCTTCAAACAATCCTGTGACGCCAGGAGCTGGACATACGAGTCCTCAAATACTGCAAACATAATCTGAGACAGACGAGTCTTCAAACAATCATGTGACGCCAGGAGCTGGACATACGAGCCCTTAACACTATATATACCATGAGACAGACGAGTCTCCTTCGGATTTACCTGTTACGCCAGGACCGGTAATGCATTTAAGTCTGTGGGATAGACATGCAATCAAGGTAGATGAACCTTCTTCATATATTATCCGCGGATATATGGTATAAGACAGACGAGTCTTCTTCGAGCAAAGCTGTGACGCCAGGATCGGTAACCATTTTGACATTTATTCCCACAATCAGGATTCAAAACCTCTTCAATACAGACGAGTATTGGATGATCATCAAGATAACACAGACGAGTGCCATAAGTCAATGATACAGACGAGTATCAGACGATGATCTGAGAAACACAGACGAGCGCTTCAGGCATTGATACAGATGAGTATCAGCCACTGGTATAGACGAATACCAGAAATTCAAACACAGACGGGCATTTGAAGTAGTCATAGGAATACCAGGATAAACAGCAAATCCTCACAATACAGATATAAGCTAACACAGACGAGTGTTGGGATTGATACAGACGAGTATCCAAGCAAAGCAGACGAGCTTCAAACAGATAATTAACACAAAAGAGTGCCGAAAATGATACAGACGAGCATCCAAACAAAGCAGACGAGCTTCAAACATATATTAGAACACCACAACACGGACGAGTGCCAGGGATGATACAGACGAGTATCCACAAATATCAGGCCTACCAAACACAGACGAGTGCTGGAAAGTTGCAGACGAGCAACAATTGAAATTACATATCAAGGCACAGACGAGTGCAGCAAAGGATCCAATATCAGACACAGACGAGTGTTGGGAGTTGCAGACGAACAACAACATATGAGATACCACAACACAGACGAGTGTTGAAAATTGCAGACGAGCAATCACAAAGATTATACACCAGACACAGACGAGTGCTGGAAAGTTGCAGACGAGCAACAGTTGAAATTACATATCACAACACAGACGAGTGCTGGAAAGTTGCAGACGAGCAAAGATATTACATCCCAAAGCACAGACGAGTGCTGGAAATTGCAGACGAGCAACATCAAGGTAATCATAAACCACTGCTGGGGAGAGCAAACGAGCAATACCAAAGGGCCAACACAGACGAGTGCTGAGAGATGCAGAAGAACATCAATAAAGCATGAGATGTCACTGCTAGTGAGAACTCTGCTTGGGGATAACACAGATGAGTGTTGAAAAACACAGACGAGCGGTACACAAATGCCTGATTGGCAGCAAAAGATACAACTCTGCAGGGGGAGACAAGTCAAGAAGTATGGATACCTAACTCTGACTGAGGTGATGAATATCTGACTGTATCATCAAATTAACCAAGAGTATGACAACTTTGCTGGGGAATATTTCACTGACAGAGGTGAAAATCCAATATGAACTCTGTGGGGACAAGATCATCTTCAAACTCAGTTGTGGAAGCTGCTTGAACAATACTCTAGCTGAGGAGAGCATCTTCTGATTCAATGCTCTAGCTGGGAAAGACTCTTGCTGAGGATAGAATTCTGATAATTCCAACTCTGGTGATGTCAGGCTTTCAGATACCTGCTGGCATACTCCACTGGGGAAGAATGGACTGCTAATTCACTGGGGAAGAAGAAATTTCTTGGGCTGCTGCCAAGGCTTAGCTGGAGAAAATCTCTGCTGGAGATGTCAGGCTTCAGATACCTGCTGGGAGAAGAAATCTCTGCTTGGGGAGACACTCTACTGGGGAAGAGTAAATTTGCTTGGGAGAACGTGACGCCGTCCTACAACCTACAACAACAGAAAACACAAGTGTGCCCCGGGGATTTGCATGGTATGATCTGTTCATCCATCGTCACCCGACACTTAAAGAGGGTTACAGTTTCCCTGCATGTCAGTTTTCTTTTCAAAATTATCACCATGTTTAAATGCAATGCTATTTTTGCTGGAAATTCAGGACATTTTGCAAACAAAAATAAACAAACACAACTTTTTGACTGAATATTCTTTTTATTGAATGGCCTCTGAATAGGCAAAAATTTACATCAGGAAGCAACCACCTGGAAAGAGGTAGCCACCATAAAATTGAGAAAAAGAAACTATCCTAATGGCAATGTACACGGCATTCCAAGGAGTTCCATTTCTGCTATGACCTGCATGTCTTCGAGACTCTCCATTCTGCTTTGGCTTTCTGAGAGGATGAGGGGATTGTTTCCTACCCTTCTGATATTGTCAAGTTGTACGAAACGATGATGTGGTTCAGATAACTCGGATTGCAGTTGTTCGCTTATTCCCTTGTTTTGCGTGGATCGCCCTTTCAGGTTTTCAATCTGATGGGCTACAGACGTACTCTGATTATGCGTCTAGCGGTATCTTAACTGCAAGTGCACAGCCTATCGAAGTAATATTTAAGATTATCGATCCACAGGGACTCTATGATTACTTAGTGCTAGAGGATTTTCTAGTTTAGCTAAGGTGAAGGGTTGTCACGATTGTTTTGGTTGTTTTTAAAGATTAAAGGCGGGAATTAAATTTAAGTTTAATAAAATAATACTAAGGCGGTCGGTATGTAATTATGTTAACTTAGGCGGGTCAATCTAACCTAGGCTTATAAAGATGGTTCACTTAATTTATTCTGTAGAGGTTACTAGTTTGAATATCTTTAACTCACACTCTCTTGGTCTTATCTCAGATCTTACCCCTAAAGCCCTATGCCTGCTCTCGCTAGCCCATAAGTGTTTAGAAATAATTTTTGGAAACTTAGTAATTCTAATTCATTTTAAAGCGCTCTCGCTGTGTTTAAATTAAATGCCTAACTTTAGCTATCTGGTTAAAATCTCACACTCTCGTGGTCTTGACCTAACCTATTACACTTTCCTTACTCTCGTAACAAAAAGGTTGATTTTATAATAAAAAGTCTCAGCCAGAATTTTAAGCTCTTAATTATTTTAAGCCTAGAGTTGATTTTACCGATTTAGTTTGTTTTAATTACATACCGCCATAAGGTGTTTAGCTACTCATTATTGTTGAACCAGACAGAGGCAGAGAAATATAAAATAAAATATGCATGGCAGAAAAATAAATACTCAACATTAATATAAATGCAATTTAATATAAAAACCTGGATAACAATAAAAATAGTAGACTCCTTCTTCCACAGGCTGGAAAGCTCGGAGTACTGACCGGAATCGGAAATAAATTTTTCTAAAAGAATTCTGAAGGTTTTGAAACAAATTAAATTATAACAATTTCCTAATGTTGGAAATTGTTATATGGTTGGTTGGGATACAGAAAATTAAAGCAAGAAAATTAATGCTAGAAAAATAAAGGGTGCAAATAAAAACGGCAGAGCTTCCGCAAGAAAATTAAAAACTAAAACTCTGTAAATTGTTTCTTGGATTTAAGCTATTTATAGAAAGCAAATTGGGCTTGGCAGTTGGAATTGGTGCTTGGGCCTCGTAATTGTTGAGAAAATCCAGGGAAACGTTGGAATACTTGGTTTGCGGGAAAATAGGCATGCTGACTTCACGTCTCGTACACGTTCATGACCAAGTATCATCAAAATACCCTAATTTCCCCTTGTCACGTTCGTGACAAGGGTGTCACGTTCGTCTTCCGTGTTTGATGCGCGTCACGGTCGTGAGGGACTTGTGACGACCGTGACTGCTCCTTTTAGCGCGTCACGGTCGTGACTCATAGGTGACGACCGTGACTGTTACAAAAAATACAGGTTTATGTAGAATTCCTCCTTTCTTCATCTTTTAATGGTTGATTTTGCTCATTTCACTTGTGGCTCATGATTTGGCTCTGTATATGATGTACCTACAAAATGGCAAAGAAAACTCGAGGAATCGGGTGTTAAAACGACAAATATGCGATAAAACGGTATTGAAACATAACAATATAACCGATACTTTTTCTCGTTATCACAATCCACTAGGATACCCTTTTTTGCCTGAGCTGTCCAATGTGGCTTTTCAACTCAGCGGGTACACATTTTTTTTATTTATTTCCCTAACTTTTGCCCGAGCTTTTTATTCTGTTTTTAGCTCGCCGGGATGCCCTTTTTTTGCCTGGACTATAATTTTGTTTTTGTGTCCAACGGGTCTCTTTATGCGAAGTATTTTTTAACTGCGTCCGAGTTAACAGGGGACTGGAAGTCATCTCCATCCATAATGGTGAGCATCAGTGCTCCTCCTGAAAGAATTTCTTCACTATGAATGGTCCTTCGTAGTTTGGGGTCCACTTGCCCCTGTTATCTGAACCTGGAGGAACGATCCTCTTCAACACAAACTCTCCCACTTGATACTCCCGAGTACGTACTCGTTGGTCGAATGCACGCTTCATTCTCCTCTGATAAAGCTGATCATGACAGATAGCCTCTAATCTCTTTTCCTCAATTAGACATAGCTGATTGTAACGAGCACGCACCCATTCAGCCTCATCAAGCTTGACATCCATCATCACTCGCAATGAAGGAATCTCTACTTCAACAGGCAGGACTGCTTCCATGCCATACACCAGAGAGAAGGGAGTTGCCCCTGTTGACGTCCTGACTGACGTACGGTACCCATGCAAAGCAAATGGTAACATCTCATGCCAATCTTTGTAGGTGACAACCATTTTCTGCACAATCTTCTTGATATTCTTGTTAGCCGCCTCTACCGCACCATTCATCTTTGGTCGGTAAGGAGAAGAATTGTGATGTTGTATCTTGAAGTCCCGACACAAGTCTGCTATCATCTTGTTGTTGAGATTAGAACCATTGTCAGTAATGATTCTTTCGGGTACTCCGTATCTGCATATGATATCCCTTTTCAGAAATCTTGCCACCACTTGACGAGTGACGTTGGCATAAGATGCTGCTTCCACCCATTTGGTGAAATAATCAATCGCGACCAAGATGAAGCGATGACCATTTGAAGCAGTAGGCTTGATCTTCCCGATCATGTCAATGCCCCACATAGAAAAGGGCCAAGGAGATGACATGAAGTTGAGCGGGCTTGGAGGAACATGCACTTTGTCTGCATATATTTGGCATTTGTGGCACTTACGAGCGAATGAACAACAGTCTGCATCCATTGTCATCCAGTAATACCCTGATTTCAGCAATTTCTTTGCCATAGCATGCCCTCCTGCATGGGTACCGAAAGATCCTTCGTGGACTTCTTGCATCAAAAGGCTTGCTTCGTGTCTATCCACACATCTGAGCAAGACCATGTCGAAGTTTCTCTTGTACAAAACCCCGTCTGTGTTCAAGAAGAAGCTAGCAGCAAGTCGCCTCAAGGTCTTCTTGTCATTGGAAGATGCCCCAGTTGGGTATTCTTGCTTTTCTAGGAATAGCTTGATGTCAAAATACCAAGGTTTCTCGTCATACACGGCGTCTACAGAGAAGGCATGAGCTAGAGCGTCAAGCCTGGATATGTCAATTCTGGGCACATAATTCCAACACAATACTTTGATTGACAAAGAGAGAGTGGCCAATGCGTCGGCAAACTGATTTTCATCACGTGTTATGTATTGAAGTTTAACTGTCGTGAAGAACGTCAACAGTTTTCTAGCATAATCCCTGTATGGAATTAGATGCTCTTGATGCGTATACCACTTGTCGGTAACTTGGTTAATGACGAGGGCTGAATCTCTGAATATATCGAGGTTCTTAATCCGAAGATTAATTGCCTCCTCTATTCCCATTATACATGCCTCGTATTCCGCTTCATTGTTGGTGCAACCAAAAGTAATTCTAGCAGCGAAAGGTAAGTGAACACCTTCAGGAGTAATGAGTACGGCCCCAACTCCACGACCATTGATATTGACGGCCCCATCAAACATCAACTTCCATTTGGATTCTGGGTCTGGCCCCTCCTCCGGAAGTGGTTCCTCATAATCGTTTGCTTTGAGGTACATGATGTCCTCATCAGGGAAATCAAACTTCATTGGTTGATAATCATCCTCAAGAGGTTGATGTGCAAGGTAATCCGGCAATACACTTCCCTTGATGGCTTTCTGAGAAGTATACTGGATGTCGTATTCAGTTAAAATCATCTGCCACCTAGCAACCCTTCCGGTCAACGCTGGTTTCTCAAAGATGTACTTGACAGGATCCATCTTGGAAATGAGCAATGTGGTATGAGTCAACATGTACTGCCTCAGTCGGCGAGCAACCCATACCAAAGCGCAGCAAGTTTTCTCGAGCAGTGAATATCGGGATTCACAGTCGGTAAACGTTTTGCTAAGGTAATAAATAGCGTACTCTTTTCGACCAGACTCGTCATGTTGGCCTAGAACACACCCCATTGATCCTTCTAGCACGGTCAAGTACATGATTAAAGGTCTTCCTTCCACTGGAGGCATTAGAATGGGAGGCTCCTGTAAATATTCTTTTATTTTGTCGAAAGCTCTTTGGCAGTCATCGTTCCACCTGACCGTTTGCTCTTTTCTTAGCAATTTGAATATTGGTTCGCACGTGGCTGTTAGATGAGATATGAACCGATAAATGTAGTTCAACCTCCCTAAAAACCCGCGCACTTCTTTTTCTGTTCTCGGTGCAGGCATATCTTGAATAGCTTTTACTTTAGCAGGATCTACCTCAATTCCTCTTTGACTAACAATGAAACCCAGCAGTTTCCCGGAACGCACTCCGAAAGTGCACTTGTTCGGATTCAACCCCAGCTTGTACTTGATCAGTCTATCAAACAGCTTCTTCAGGTTGACCAGATGCTCTTCTTCGTCTCGGGACTTAGCATTCATATCGTCCACATAACACTCAATCTCCTTGTGGATCATGTCATGGAACAATGTGACCATCGCCCGTTGATAGGTTGCCCCAACATTCTTCAAACCAAAGGGCATGACCTTATAGCAGAATGTACCCCACGGGGTAATGAACGTTGTCTTCTCCATGTCTTCCGGCGCCATCTTTATCTGATTATATCCGGAGAAGCCATCCATGAAGGAAAATACCGAGAATTGAGCAGTATTGTCCACCAACACATCAATGTGTGGCAACGGAAAATCATCTTTTGGGCTTGCTCTATTCAAATCCCGGTAGTCAACGCACATCCGGACCTTACCGTCCTTCTTAGGTACATTTACAATGTTAGCTACCCAAGGTGGGTAACTAGTCACAGCAAGGAAACCGGCATCCCATTCCTTCTGAACCTCGTCTTTGATCTTCATCGCCATGTCAGGACGAGTTCTTCTCAATTTCTGTTTCACAGGAGGACAGTCCTCTCTCAGAGGTAGCTTATGCATAACGATGTCGGTATCCAACCCTGGCATATCTTGATATGACCAAGAAAAGATATCCACATACTCTCTCAGCATACTGATCAACTCTTTCTTGACGTCGGCCTGCAGACTGGCCCCAATTTTGATTTCCTTGTTTGCATCTTCACTGCCAATGTTTATGATCTCAATCTCTTCTTGATGAGGCTGAATAACCCGTTCCTCTTGTTTCAACAATCTGACCAATTCTTCAGGGAGGTCACAGTCTTCCTCAACCCCTTCATCAGCTTGGTAGACTGGATTGTCAAAGTCATGCATAATCATAGCAGGAACGTTATCCTTGGAATCCGGATGATCAACACTGCACAGATGATGTGCTTATTCAGAGTCTGCTTATTTTGAAAAAGAGACGCTAACACAAAACAAAAAAGGAAAACACATTTCCATTTTTATATTTTTTTTGTGAAAAAGTTTAAAAACAAAGACAGGGAACACAGTTTGTCTGAAAATGTCCTTTTATTTCATAGCAAAATAACGATGCAATACAAAACATGGTGGCCCAATACAATGGATCCTAGAATCTTGGGCAGAATGCTGGATTTGACAATGCAGTATGCTAATAAAAGGAAACAAAATAATTACTCTGAGAGCCAGGTGACTTGAACAATGTCTTCAGCAGACCAATTTGTTAGCTCCTTGTCGGGCACACACGGGTGGATCCAGTTGTCCCAGTCACCGTCATTGTCCCCATCTTGGCTTGCTGTACAGATCTGGTTGCGGTCGAGCAACCCAGCACTTGTAAACGTGATAGCCTTACCACTTGGAGTAGACCCACCAGGCTGATACCCTAAGCCAAACTTATCATCTTTCTTTTCCAGCTCCAACAGCTTGCCCCAGCCTTGGGCACTTCCGGACTGAACAGCCTCTTTTGCTTCCCTGTAGGAATGGATGGATGTTCCCTCCTTCTCAATGCTCTTCTCCACAGGAGTCAATATGCTGACGTTGACTGCTTCAAAGGCTTGGCATAAAGTTTCATGGATTTCTCCATCCATTTCTACGTACTTGAACGCCGACAAGTGGGTTACGAATATGTCCTCCTCTCCACAAACTGTGATGACCTGGCCGTCAACCACATATTTAAGCTTCTGATGAAGGGTTGAAGTAACAGCTCCAGCAGCATGTATCCACGGCCGTCCCAACAAACAACTATATGCAGGCTGGATGTCCATAACGTAGAAAACACTTTTGAAAACTTGAGAGCCTATCTTGGCAGGCAGCTCAACCTCTCCAAAAACTGATCTTCTCGAACCATCGAAAGCCTTAACAATCAGATCACTTGGTCTCAAGAAAATCCCATCAACATTAAGCTTCATCGGTGCCTTCTTTGGAAGCACATTCAGGGAAGAGCCTGTGTCTACAAGAACATGAGACAACACAACACCCTTGCACTCCATAGTGATATGTAGTGCTTTGTTGTGGTTTCTGCCCTCCGACGTGAGGTCTCTGTCTGTGAAGCCTAGGCCATGGCTTGCATTAACACTTCCTACAACAGCTTCAAGTTGGTTGACAGTGATTTCCTGAGGAATGTAGGCCATTTGTAGGACTTTTAGTAAGGCCTCTCTGTGTGCGGGAGAACACATCAGCAGTGACAAGATGGAAATCTTGGAAGGTGTCTGGTTCAGTTGACCGACCACCTTATAGTCACTCTTTTTGATAATCCTCATGAATTCCTCGACCTCTTTTTCAAATGTACCCTGCCCAGCCATAGGAGTAGTTGATTCATCATTCACAGCTTGCTTTCCTTTGGCCTTGGATGAAGCCTCAGCCTCAGGATCCCCTCTCAGCACAGGGGGAGCAAATAAGCGACCACTTCTGGTGAAACCCCCAACTCCTCTGACATTCTCCACAGTCGGGTCAGCAGCAACAGCCTTGCTCTCAATCTTCTGTCTAGCTACATATACATCTGAGCCATAATGCCAGGGAATGGCTTTATCGTTTGTGTATGGAACAGGCCCAGACACGGTGATAGTCACGGGACTAATCTCAGGAGCATAGATTGTAACAGGCTCTCTTCTGACAGGCATGTCAACTTCATCATAGAAAATAGTAATGGTTGACACATCATCAACTTCATCATTACCAACTTTGTTGAACTGTAAGGATCCATCATCAATCAAACTCTGCAATCCTTTCTTCAGCTTCTCACATCCATTCTCTGAATTCAGACAGTCTTCACAATCAACACAACAACCAGGAAACACTTGGCCATTCAACAGTCTCTCTTTCACTACTCTCAAAGGAGTCTTCACTTCTTCAATACTCAGCACCAGACTCAACTTGTCACCACCCTCAAAAGCATTGATTCTTACCCCTCCATGATGCGGAATAGGGTTCGAATTAACATTCGGCGGTGGCGCAAAGTTGATTGCTTTAGAGTCAACAAGATGTTGAACCTTGTAATGCAAAGCCCTGCACCTCTCTGTCGAGTGCCCGGGTACTCCAGAGTGGAAAGCGCATCGTGCATTGACATCATAACCAACTGGAAGCTCTCCAAGAGGTGGTGGTGCCAAAGTTCTCAGTTGAATCAGGTTCAAATCCAGCAGTCTTGGAAGCAAGGCAGCATAAGTCATAGGGATAGCCTCAATCACCCTATTAGCCAGGCGAGTTTGCCTTGGCTAATACGGTCTCTGCTGATAATTGGTACGGGGTTGTTGTTGTTGTTGATGTTGTTGTGGAGGAGGTTGCATCTGTTGTACTGGAGCAGAAGGAATTGTGACAGCTGCCACATGCTCATAGGGTCTTCTATAACCACGGCCCCGGCCTCGACCAAATACAGCATTTGTCTCACCCTCTCTTCTCCTAGGAGGTCCACTGAAAGCTTTCCTCGCTCCATTTGAGCTGCTAGCACTAGGATCTTGGATCTTCCCCATCTTCAGCAAGGTCTCAACCCTCTCTCCGGCAATAACAATGTCATTGAATTTAGTGGCAGAACTGGACGCCAGTCTTTCAAGAAACACACCCTGCAAAGTACCCATAAACATGTCAGCCATTTCGTTCTCAAGCAGCGGTGGTTGCACTCTGGCAGCAAGCTGGCGCCACCTCTGTGCATACTCTTTGAAACCTTCCTTAGCTGTCTGAGCCATGTGCTGCAATTGCGTGCGGTTCGGAGCCATGTCCATATTATATTGATATTGTCTCACAAAGGCTTCTGCTAGATCTTTCTAACTCTTGATATTAACTCTGCTAAGCTTCATGTACCATTCCAGTGAAGCTCCAACCAAGCTATCTTGAAAATAATTCATCCAGAGTTTCTCATCATCCGTATGAGCAGCAATTCTCCCAACAAAAGATTGAAGATGGGTCTTCGGGCATGCAGTGCCATTATATTTCTCAAAGGTTGGAACTTTGAACTTGTATGGGATCCTGACCCCAGGAACCAAGCCCAAATCTGTTATGTCAAATCCCAAAGAACTCTGGGATTGAATGGCTCTGATTTGTTCTGCCATTTCTTCAAACCTCTTGTTCATCTCAGCTCCTTGGCCCTCAGCTTCGTTAAGAAGAGTGAACTGTTCTTCCTGGTTATCCATTTGAACATTATTCAACCCATCATTGATTATTGTCACTCCTGGCTGTGTTACAGGAGCTTCAACCTGACGTGCGCCCGCACCGGTACGATTATCAGCAGCAACACTGTTGTTCCTAGGTTGACTGTTCTCTATCATCTCCCGCAGACGCTCTTGGTTCTGACCCATGCCTGCCATCAATGTCATAAAGTTATCCATTCTCAGTCTCAGATCTGCTAGGTCTGCTTGCATCTGGTCCATGACTCGCTCTCTGTTAATCTTTGTTGGATACCGGTGTGCTGTTGGTTGTTCCCGAACTTTACGGAGAGCTTTAGTGCCTGAAACACAAAACACGTTAGCAACTGAGACATTACTTGCACAACAAACAAACAGGTTATATGCAATGCAATGTAACTGTTCACGTTCCCAAGTTTTAAGCATTTGCAATGCCCCAGTTCTGGCATCTAATCTCAGACAATCACTTTCAGTGTTTAACTTTCAAGCTTTCTCTTTGATGAGTGTTCAGACATTAGAAGTATCCAGACAAACAAGTCTTGCACATTCAAAATGATAACTTGCACATTAATACTGTATATGAACAAACCACTGCCAGCTAAAAGTCAGAATACAACCAAAAATAATCCCTGAAGGGTTACAAGCCAGTTCATAACATAAAGACAAAAGAAATAAAAGCAAGACTCCTACAACAGGCCTGTAGGTAGTCTGCAAAATAAACAACTAAACTAAAGACCCAGGCTCTGCCACCTCTTCTCTTCTCTTCTTGACACCCGCTCTCAGCTTGAGCTCTTCAATCTCTCTCCTTGCTTCCTCCAAGGCTAACTGACTTTGTGCTAGCTGTTGGGTCTTTTCCCTCCGGATGGTGTGGACTTGCTCCACTTCCTCCTTCTTGAAGGCCATCTGAACTTCAAAGAACTCTTCTTTCTCTCTGAATTTCTTCTGCTCTTCCTCTCTTTGGCCTTGCAACTAAATAATGGATTGACAAGCATCTTTGAGAGTCTTTAAAGTCTTCTTGCGCTCAGCTTCTCTTTGGGCTTCCATCATACCCAACCTGTGGAAATGTGCTTCTCTACCAGCAAAGTCCTTCTCTTTGGCTTCTAGAGAGGCTTGGAGCTTCTGCAGCTTGTCTTCAGCTTCATTCTTGGCCCTGTTGGCATGGTGGTACAGGCTTACCATCTCAGCATTCTCCACTCTGACCTCATGCAGCTGAGCCTCTAACTTCTTGTACTCTTCAAGGGAAATTGTACTGCTCTGACTAGGCACTTCTCTGGGATAAAGTGGAGCCTCAACTGAAAAAGGCATGAGAACTGCTTCTACATGTCTTTGCAACCATGCAGCATATGGTGGATACGTCTTGGGATCAACTCGGCCGAAGTCTTTCTTACCCTTTCTTATCCTGTGAGCCCAGGCTTGGACTGCTTGTTGTACTAACTCTTTGTTCCCTTCAGCAGGAAAGTACAAAGATTCAGCCAACTCTTCCATCTGAGGAGGATCTTTCAAAGGGTAGCCAAACCGCTTCCTGGCTAATGATGGATAGTAACTGATAACCCCTTCCCTTCCCAGCAAAGGTACTCCAGCAAATCTTCTGCAGCTGACCATCAACTCTTTACCTAGCAGATCCCTGTCATATCCCCAGGAAATATCTTCAACAGCCAACCCCATCAGTCTTCTGGACCATCTCCATTCATCCCTCATCTCCTTGAAGGCACCTGACTTAGGCAACTGTCTAGCAAACCACCCAGCAAACAAAGGAGCGCAACACACTACTGGACCACCCCTACCCTTCTCATTTCTGTAATGGACACTGTAGTAGAAGTCACCCAAAAGTGTAGGCACTGGATTGCCTTTTGCAAAAATTGAGATCACCTTCAAGCTGACAAACTCCTTCTCTCTAGGGAACAAGCTGGACCCATACACCATTAATGCAAGCAAAGCACCAAAGTCATTCCACTTAGACTCTGTAGCGTATCATTCTGCCTCTGGGATAATCACACTCCAAGGTAACCCTTTGCCTTCACTCTCTTGCAGAGCCTTCCTGACAGAAGCAACTGGCAACCTACAAACCCTGGCTATGTCTTCATCTTTAAGCACAACCTCTGACCCATAGAATGGCAATGTCTCTCTGATCGGAACATTCAGCATGCTGGAGATCTCTTCCAATGTCGGAGCTAAGATGTAACCTGGAAAAACAAAGCAACACAGCAGAGGATCATAAAATTGCAACAAGGTATGCAAACTGTCCTTCTGGTTTGTAGTGGGCTTGTCCACAAACTTCAGTATCTGGCCATATCTTTTCTTGAAATTGCCCAAGACTTGATCGTTCATTAGACCTGCTAACCTCTGAACACTTCTAACTTCAGGCTGAAGAAAGGTATAATGTACATTCTTTTTCCTCGGAACTCTTCTGATTTCTGCCATGGAGATAAGATTACCAGAACTGGGACTTGATTAAGACAATGACCTGAAAAATGGGAAACATAAATAGTTAATGCAAAGAATGATGCAAATGCAATGCAATGCAAACATATGATCAACTGGGACCATCTGAACTGGATCACTGACAAGGGCCCCTCTGAACACTGGCAAACCAAAAGTCCACTGAGTCACAACTCTCTGATAATCACAACTCTCTGAAGAAGATCTCAGGACCACAGTACCAAGAATACCAGAACAAGAACTCCAGAAAACCAGAACTCCAGAAACATAGGACCATAGAACCAAAGATCATAATCATAGAACCACAGATCATAACAAGGACCACTGAATAGATGAGTGTATGTTGAGGCCATGGGTTCCTGCACACCTGTAAACCCCTCCCAATCTCACTGGTAAAAGGCTCCGGGTCAGACATCACGGACTCTCAAAGCCGAATAGCAATAATATTGTCACCATCTCCGAGAAATGGCTCATGACCAAATCAGGGAATCGGTTTGGCATTATATACTACACAGGGAGGCCTCAGCTGAGTCCAGGATACAAGGTCATCCTATGAGATCCCCAAGTGGGCCCTCGGATGCGAATGAGTTTGCCACAAAATGTGGGCTGCCACTGTCATCACTAAAGAGGGATGTTTCCACAAGGTTCTCAATGATCGGTCTCCAGCTGCACATAACTGTCAGGGTTATGTAATGAGAGAGGAAGATCCCCAAATCAAGACATTTCCAAGACAATCTCAACCTGGGTGTGGAACTCACTACTACCCCCATGACAAGATCTCATAAGGCCAAAGTGGAACCACTCTAAGTCCTATGGTGCACTCGAGCTGGGTACTTGGCTCATCTCTCAAGAACAAGTAACACCCATCCCACCAAACAGAAAACCAGTCCAGACAGTCCAATATATATACAGGATGCAGAAAATAAATACTGAAAACTGTAAATAAAGCTGTAAATAAAGCTGTAAATAAACAACAATAAAATACAACAAGCCACAACAAACAAACATCACCCAATGAAACAGAAACAAACAAGCGCTAGGAGAGACTCACGGGGGAACCAGAGATCTCTGGTGTGAAGTCCCCAGCAGAGTCGCCAGCTGTCGCTCCCCGGATTTTTATCCTGGTACAAACGCGAAAGTAGCACGGAAAGAGGTAGAGTCGCCAGCCAGGCATTTTTATCCCGAAGAAACGGGAATGGTAATGCTACACAAAACAGAAGAAAAGAAAAGGAAGGACACGAGTCCTACGAACCAAAGAGACTGAGTTCGGGAGTCGGTTACGACCTGGGAAGGTATTAGAACCCAGATCGTCCGCTGTACCCGACGGGATCCACGCTTGCAAAGAGACTGTTTCAAAGGGTGAGGGTATGAAAACTGCAGCAAAAGAAATGAAAATGGAAAGAAACTAGAACTGGAAAAGAAATGAATAAGAAAACAAAGAGAAAAACGTAGGGAAAATAAAGATTGTGCTCGAACGGGCCCTACCCCGCTGCCTACGTACCTCATCAGGATAATGAGGATCAGAGACGCCGTAGTTCCCCTAACTAGGGGTACCAAAAGGAAATTTCTTGTGAATTAAGGCTTGAACTGCCTATGCCATTGCTCTGGTGTTGCAGACTCGGACGACGAGTGCGTAACCGTCTTGCAAAGTGACAAGTAGGAGCAAGTTCGCGTACGGAGCGAAGGAGATGAGAAAAGAATTCCCGAAGGAGAGACGCTTATTGTTTGTTTGTGTTTTTTATGAAGCTTTTATGAGTGTGTCACAAGGAAGTGAACTCAAGCTCTTTTCCATGGAGTGTGCACTTGTCACTACATTCCAAGATGGAATAATAGAACAAGCACACTCAAGAAAGGAGAAGATCCCCAAAACTTGAACCCAAAGATTAGGGCTTAGGCTCACTAACTTGTTTACTTATTAAGTGTTTTGGTATTTACAGATGAAGAAGTGTTTTTTATGCTTTTCTTTTATGAAGAAGATACCTTGATCAGACTTGTGCATCACAAGTTAAACTTATACTATCCCAAGATGGGAAGACTACAAGCATACCTCATGAGATAAGGCTATGGATCAAGACATAACTTCAAATTTATTAAAGTGTTTTTTAAGAGTTATGAGATGAGAAGAGAAGAAGAACCAAAAGGATCTCAAAGGAAAAATTCTAAAGGGGGACTAAAATAATCCTAAGTGTTAACATGCATGGATGTCCTAAGTGTTAGTGAGGTTTCTATCCTAATGAAGAAGGAAAAAAGAAGAAGAAGAAGATAGAAGAAGGGATGGGAAAGGCCTAAGCCCAAAAACAAAGAGTTAGTGCACATAAACATAAGAGGAGAGGATGAGAATTGGAGATGTGGAACTCAATTCCCACACCTCACACTTACCAAGCCCCTGCAAGGTTAGTATGCATATAAGTGAAACAAAATGAGTAAGATAACATGCTAAAATCACACAATCAGAAGTGAAATGGTATGAACAAATGCACAATGCAAATGCAACTCAAAGAAATGAGGAGAAGAAGTATGCAAGCTAAAGATGCAACATGAAACACTTATGAGAACAAATGCACATTTATGAAATATGCAAAGCAAAATGAACAAAATATGGACACAAAGCTCACAACCATAACCAAAACAAGATGAAGAATGGCTTAGGAAGCCAACAAGATGAAGAGAAAAGTGGTACAAGACCAAACAATACCAAAATGGAAGCAAAAGAAACAATAAGATGAAGTGAAAACACTTAAGGAAACAAATGACTTAAAGAAGAAGCAAACACCAAAATTTAGAAGACACAAACCCTATCCTAGGACCAGGAAGGTACCCACACCCCAAAGGAACCCTAAATGAGGAGAAGAAATGGGCACAAGTGCCCTTCTAGGCTTAAAAGAGACCAATAGGTTCAAAGGAAGCAAAAAGGGACAAGGTTCAAGATAAAATCCACAACAAATCAACCAATCACCTAAAAATTACACAATTGAAACCAAATGATCCTCAAACATGTTAAATCTACTAGCCAAAAGGATTTGAGAAGATTCAGAAGCAAACTAGGTTAAATGGAGGCAAGAACACAATTGAGGATAGCAAACTTACATCACAAGTTACAAGACCAAGACTCAAGAAATAAGTTTTCAAGAATCCATAGAAAAATCACATGAAAAGGACAATGTCTTAAGAATACAAAGCAAAAAGAATGGGATCAAAACTCAAAATATTGAAACCTATGGAAATTAACCAAGACAGAGTGGTCAAGAAAGGATTCAAAAGAAGCTATGTGAAATGGTGAATTAATTCAGACACGTGGAAAAAGTAAAAAAATAAAATAAAAATATGATAAAATAAAAGAGACACAAAATAAGGTTCATGATTTTTTGGGGATTTTTTGGATGACTAAAACTATTTTAATTAAGTGGAAATGAAACTGAATAAAAGAGAAAACAAATTGAAAAAAAGAAATTAAAATGAATTGAAGGGAGGTGTTAATAGCAAGGATTTGTGTTGAATTGAATTGGGCTGAAATAGGGGTGGGGTACGAAAATCAAAAGATGAAGAGCCAAGTCTGTGCGCTAGTTCATGTTTATTATTGTGGATATTATTTGAAATAGAATAAAAAGGCTGGAAAAAATAAGATCTGTTGGATCAATCAAAAGGCTGAGGATGGAGACCTCATTAAATGAGGTGGCGGTATAGCGTGCTGGGATTGGCTGGCTCATGATAACTGTTGTGGAATGCATAACACGCAGCATTAAAAATGGAAACAGAAAAATACACATGAGATGAAGCCAGCTAGGGCTACGTGGCGTTATTGTGAATGCTGGATGAGGAAATCGGACGGCTATTGTGCGTCTTCTTCATGTAAAACCCTAACAAGAACATGAGCAATTTTCCGGTGACCGGAGCTAGGGCTCCGGCACCGGAATTCGTGACAGAGCAATAAACCACCATAATAAACAATCAAACAGTCCAGATTGGCTAATTAGACCTCAATGAATTCAAATATGACCTCAAAAACACTTGAATCTCAAAGGATTGGACGGATCGAAGCAAAACAACATTGATCATGAAACTTAAAATGCACATAACTCATGATATAATGCACCAAATTTAATTCTACAAAGTGCAGAATCATCAGTGAAGATCAAAGAACACAAAGCAATAATCTAATTTCATTTTTAGAACTTGAGATTTCAAGCCATACCTGAGATGGAGATCTTGAAATAGTGAGCTAGAAAACCAACCAATGCGTGCAAATCACTCCTCTTACTCCTTAGATGCAAAATAAATGCATCTAAGGTCTTGAAATAGACTAGATCTGAGGTTTCAAGACAAGTTTCTTCTCAATGGCAAGCTTCTATTTCAGTGCTTTAAGCTCAAATGAGTGGTTGAATCTTGATCTATATGATTCACTAATCAAGAATATGGAAGAGTTTTGTGGAGAAAGTGATAGAATCAAGAGATATGTGAAGAAATGCAAGGTTGCATGAAAGTTGAGAATGAGAGAATGAGAGAGATCTGAGATCTGATGAAACCCTAATTCTCTTTGTTGTGATCTCACAAAGCAATGTTGAAAGTGTGAGAGAAAGTGCACGAATCAGAAATGAGAAAAGTGTGAATTTGCATAATTTGCACTTGGTGGAATAAGCATGCTATGCTCATGCTCTCTTGGGCCTCTCAGAACATGTAGCTTTCATTTTCCACCCTTGATTCAAATCGAGTCATTCCTGGCCCTTAGATTCAAGTGTCACACTTGTTTCATGACTTTTGCCAATTTGCATGTTTTGGAGGGATTTTTTCAAAGTGCACGAAAATGGACAATTCTTTTGAGCAAAATGGTCCTAATGCAATGCATATTAAGTTTGAAACAAGATTGGGCCTGTACCAAGTCACAAAATTCAAGTTTGGAGCCTTTTTGCATTTGGTGCATTTTGGAAAAGTTGATTTTTGCCCTAGGATAGCCAAATTTTTGAATGACTTCTAGAAAGATCCAGGAATCCAGTGAAAATGTACTTGTAATTTTTGAAAATAGGAGCCCTTACTCTTCAACTTTCATGTTTGACTTTGGTCCATTTGAAGAATTTTTGATCATGTTAAGGCCACTTGAAAATTAGGGCAAAAGTTGCCAAATTTGGAAAATTCCATAAACCAACTTTGTACCATTTTTGCAAAACCCTTCAAACCTCCATGATTCTTGAACTTTAGGCATTCCAAACCTCTTATAACATTTTAAGGACCCCTCTTGGCCAAACAATTTGGGTTAGACCCCTTGAAATTGCACAGTTGACTTTTTATGGGCTCTGTTGACTTTTTGCTTCATCTGCAAGCAACTGAGGCATTGACTGACTTCAACATGGAATTTTCTCATGAAATTTGACACCTAGGATCCTCTTAACATATAGAAGACTTGTCACAAAATAAATTGCTAAAGTTGTGAGATCTTGGTGCTTGAATCACAAACCCTAATTTGGGTCCCTTGTACAGGAGCTTTGCCTTGTCCTGAGATCTCTGATGATCATGCAATCTTCTGAGCTTTTGCCAATGGACTTGAACTTGTAAATGGAGTATAGACTCACCATAGAACTTGTACACAACCATTGGGACCCTTGTCATGGATTGAAATGCTTCAAGGAACTCCACAGATGACCATATGCTTGATGCTAGGACATGAAGGATGTTATGCTTCATCTTTCCATGATATGATGCTGAGGAAATGATATGAGTATGATGAATATGATATGATATGATGCTTAAAATGAAGAGGGAAAATTTGGGGTGTTACACTGGCCTCATCAAGATTCATGGAGAGCTATAGAATCAAGATTATGCAGCTGGCACAAGTGGATGAGAGGATCCAATGCATTTTGCAATTTTTGGGAGTTTTTGCCCTTTTGTGATTTCTTGAAGTTCAATTCATGAAAACCCTAGGTTTGATGCACAATTCGAATGTTTAGAGGTTGTCTTGACATATTGTGAAGTGTTTGTGCATATTAGAAGTCATTAGAATGCTTGAACATGCCAAAATGCAAAATCCCTCTTTAACATGAAACTTGAAATTATAGGATTTTTGCCAACTTTGAAAGGCCATATCTTGAGTTCTATGATGAATCAAGACATGTTCTTGTACTTTATGAAAAGGGAAAGACCTAATATACAACTTTCATGCCCAAGAATATTTCATTTGAAGCATTTATGGTTATGAAAGAGGAGGTTGAAAAACTTTCCCAAAATGGAAAGTTTGCATTTCAAGTCATTTCCAAAAATGGCAAGTTTGCAATTGGCTCCAAATTCTTCAATTTTGTGAACTTCCAACCACTTCTAAGATCAAATAAAGATCATAGAACTTCAATTTGATGAGAATACCCCTTTGGTTCCATTGTTGGGGGCCTCAGATGCCCTGATTTTGACTTAACTTGCTCAAGAAGTTACCCAGTGAACAGATGACTTCCACAATGAGTTTCTTCATCAAACTTGGTACACATGATCCTTATGACATATTAAGAACATTAGAAACAAGAATGGCCCAAAAATTTGGAGTTAAAGCCTATGAAACCAAAACCCTAATTTTGGTCATCTGTGTAGTGAAAACCCTAGCTTTGCTTCCATGCCTTTGCCAGTTCTTGTGATCTTTTGACTTCCATGAACTTTGAGGGGCATGATATGATGATAGAACACTCATGGACCCTCTTGGAAAGCTTTGAGGCCTTTGGGATGGCTCAGATGAATTCTTGGATTGCTCAGATCACAAACCCTAGATGCAGATGAACTTGAACTAATGCAGTGAAACAAATATGCAATATGAGATGTAATGCTTATGCTTATGCAAAAATGAAAGATAACAAGCCATGATGTGATATGAGTGAGGGAAAATTTGGGGTGTCTATAGCTGCCCCTATTCAAGCATGAGTTAGCTGTGCAAGGTGTAAGCGCCTGACTTAACAGACAAACAAGATAACTTGTGGTTGAATACCAAAGACAGTCCAAAATTTGCACTCACTGGATAGAAGAAGAAAAGGGATATAAATTGTAAAAGGTAGTATAGTATGATTATCAAATGAAGGCGATAGAGGACAACCATCGAGCAGAGGACGACTGCTGGGGATAAAGTGGTAAGTAAAGCAATGACGGGGACGGCCGACAAGCTGGGGAAATAAGGAGATCATGACGGGGACGACCATCAGGTAAAGAAACAAGATTCTATGGGGATCAAAGTAAAGGAAATGATGGAGACAGCCATCAGGCTTGGAAAGTGATGAAGAACGGTCATCAAAAGGTGAAGGACAATCACCTAGCAGGGGACAACTACTCTTTATCACGACATAGGACGAATGTCGGATAGAAAAAAGGTCGAAGATGGGGACGGCCATCAGATACGTATGATGAAGGACGATCATCAAGAGGTGAAGGATGATCACCTAGCAGGGTACGGCTGCTCTCGGGGTTTATCATGACATAGGACGAATGTCGGATAACAATATCAATGATGGGGACGACCATCAGATGAAATGATGAGGGACGGTCATCAAAAGGTGAAGGACGATCACCTAGCAGGGGACAGCTGCTCTTTATCACGACATAGGACGAATTCCGGATAGAAAAAGGTTCTACTAATGGGGACTCCACTGGGGAAGGGATGAGGGACGGCCATCGGTTTAAAGAATAAATAAAATAATGATGAGGGACAATCATCAAAGGTGAAGGACGATCACCTAGCAGGGGACGGCTGCTCTTTATCACGACATAAGACGAATGTCGGATAGAAAAAGGTCAACGATGGGGACATACATCGAGTAAAATGATGAAGGACGATCATCAAGAGGTGAAGGACGATCACCTAGCAGGGGACGGCTGCTAAAATATCACGACATAGGACGAATGCCGGATAGAAAGGTTCCAATAATGGAGATTCCACTGGGGAAATGGATGAGGGACGGTCATCCAAAGGTGAAGGACGATCACCTGGCAAGGGACGGCTGCCGAAAATATCACGACATAGGACGAATGTCGGATAGAAGAAAGTTGTTTTTTTGGTGACTTACTGGGGAACGGTAATCACGAACGAGTGTTTACGCTCAGGAATAAAAGTTATAAGTGTTTGACGCTGTGCATAGATTAAAGATGCGGACGAGCATCCTTAGGACCATGATACAGACGAGTATCAGTAGAAACGAACGCTGACGCGTGTTCAGAGATGATGATACGGACGAGTACCAACTGGTTAACAAAGAACACGAACGAGGGTTGGATCTGTTGAGGAGTGATATATAAACAAGATACGGACGAGTTTCAAAGATTTCTGTATAAGTATGAGTGAGTATTGGTTTGTTGGTGAAGTATGAGCAGGACACGGACGAGTGTTTGATCTGCTGGGGAATGTATGACACTGACGAGTGTCAAATATGTACTATACATAAACAGGCATTTGTTTTGAGAATGCAAAGGAGATGCTTCGGCTTTCTGTGGGGATAGGATGACACGGATGGGTGTCAAGAAGAGTGTGTTATAAACAAGTATTTGTTTGCAGAAGGTGCTCTGGAGACCTTACTGGGGAAGTATGACACGAACGAGTGCCAAAAGGGATATGCATAAGTATCTGTTTTTGAGAGTGCAAAGGGGACGCTTTGGCTTTTATGTGTAGGGGTGTATTTGTATTATTGCTGATGAGACATTGATAGTAATTGCAGGTGACTGGTTCGAACCTAGCTTGTGATCATGCAAATGTTTGATTTTTGCCGTAATGCTCCGTATTAGACGGAATGATATGCTCTGTGTGGGGAAAAATGATGCGAATGCCATGATTATGCGAAAGAGAAACCGATCCGGGACTCAGATCCTGATGATGATCTCTGGCTGATTCGCTTGTAAGAATAACCCGGTTGGGGATAAGATCATTGGTAGATCTATCAGGAAGGAGAACTCTACTTGGGGAAAGGATCATTGGTAGATCTATCCGTAAGGAGAACTCAGCTGGGGAGAAGGAAACTTTCGTCACTTTGTTGGGTAAGAGTTTCAGGCATTTCTCTTCTGGGGAGAGAATGGAAACTCTGTGGGGGGATAGTTCTTTTAACCTTGCTGAGGATGAGAGATCTGGCACTCTGGTGGGGATCACGGTTGGGGAAGCTCCTGTTGAGTAGACTTATGCTGGGGATGAGGAGGCTTTGGCAACTTCGCTGGGGAAAAGCAGTTCAGACATTTCTTGGGAGATCCTGCTTAGGGAAGTAACATGTTGGGGATTCAATTCCTGACATGCCCCATGTTGCGTATTGAATGCCTGCAACCTGTTAAGAGAAAAGAAGCGCACAAGTATCCCGAGGTATCCCTTACCGGATTTCGTCATAGGAGTTAGACTTTCCTGAAAGTAAATATATTTCCTGCAAGAATTTATTAAAAATGGCTCATTTGTTTTATGTAAGTGTTGTATCATGAATTTGGGACATTTTGCAAACAAAACAAAAATGTACAAAACGAGATGTAACTGAAAACTCTGATTTTATTAAATCTGGGTGCCCTGAATTGGCGAATACAGTCAAAGAAAAAAATCCCCTAGAATGTGGAGATTGCTATAAATCGAGAAAAATAAGAGTGTTGGCAATGTTGACGACGCTCCTGTGAGCTTCCTTGGCTATAACATGTATGACCTTGACGTTCTTCTTATCTTGCTTTCTAAAGAAGGCTGATTCTGACTGACTCTTTACCCTTTCGAAACTTGCCATGTTGTGAGGGATACAGACGAATTCAGAATGCAGTTGTTCGCTTATTCTCTGATTTTGCGTGGATCGCCCTTTCGGGTTTTCAATCCACCGGGATACCCATTTTTGCTTGAGTTGTCCAATGCGGCTTTTCAACTCAGCGGGTGTACATTTTTTCAATTTTTCCTTATTTTTTCCCGAGTCTTTAATTATATTTTTGACTCGCCGGGATGCCCTATTTTTTCCTGGACTTACATTCTATTTTTATGTCCAGCGGGTCATTTTATGCGAAGTATTTTTTAACTGCATCTGAATTCACAGGAGACAAGAAATCTTCACCATCCATAGTAGTGAGCATCAGTGCTCCACCAGAGAAAACCTTCTTTACTATGAATGGACCATCGTAGTTTGGAGTCCACTTGCCCCTATGGTCTGTATGAGGAGGAATAGGTCTTTTCAGCACAAGATCTCCTACTTGGTATTCCCGAAGCCTGACTTTCTGATCGAAGGCTTTCTTCATCCTTTTCTAATATAACTGCCCATGACAGATAACAGCTAATCTCTTTTCTTCGATCAGATTCAATTGATTATACCGAGACCGGACCCACTCTGTTTCGTCCAGCTTTACATCCATCATTACCCGTAAGGAGGGTAACTCAACTTCAACAGGTAGGACTGCCTCAATACCATACACAAGCTGATAAGGCGTTGCCCCAGTAGACGTTCTGATTGAGGTTCGATACCCATGCAAGGCCAATGGTAGCATCTCATGCCAGTCTTTGTAAGTAACCACCATCTTCTGCACAATCTTCTTGATGTTTTTGTTAGCTGCCTCAACAACGCCATTCATCTTTGGCCTGTAAGGAGAAGAGTTGTGATGTTGGATTTTGAAGTCCCGACATAGTTTTGCCATCATTTTGTTGTTCAAATTGGAACCATTATCAGTAATGGTTCGCTCGGGAACTCCATATCGACAGATGATGTCTCTTTTCAGAAATCTGGCTACTACTTGTCTGGTGACGTTTGCATACGAAGCTGCTTCAACCCATTTGGTGAAGTAATCAATGGCTACCAGGATGAATCTATGACCATTTGAAGCATTCGGTTCGATTTTTCCAATCATGTCAATGCCCCACATAGAAAAGGGCCATGGTGAAGACATTACGTTCAAAGGATTCAGAGGCACATGCACTTTGTCTGCGTAGATCTGGCACTTGTGGCATTTCCTGGCATAGGCACAACAGTCTGCATCCATTGTGATCCAGTAGTAACCTGATCTTAATAATTTCTTAGCCATTTCATGTCCTCCAGCATGGGTACCGAAAGATCCTTCATGCACCTCGTGCATCAACAAGTCTGCTTCTTTCTTATCAACACATCTAAGTAGTACCATGTCAAAGTTTCGCTTGTATAATGAACCATCAGCATTAAGGAAGAAACTACCAGCCAACCTTCTTAATGTCTTCTTATCATTGGAAGATGCCCCAGGTGGGTATGTCTGATCCTTTAAGAAGCATTTGATGTCATAGAACCAAGGTTTGTCATCTTTAGCAATGTCCACGGAGAATACGTATGCTGGTCGGTCTAGTCTGGATACCGAAATTCGAGGCACATAATTTGCAGTTTGAACCTTGATCATGGAGGAAATGGTAGCTAGAGCATTTGCGAACTGATTTTCTTCTCGAAGGATATACTCAAGTTGACTGTTGTGAAGAAAGTCAATAATCTCCTCGTGTAGTCACGGTATGGGATCAGATGCTCTTGGTGAGTGTACCATTTGATGTTGGTCTGATTGATTATCAAAGTCGAATCTCCGAATACATTCAATGTCTTGATCCTGAGGTCAATGGCTTCCTCAAGGCCCATGATACATGCTTTGTATTCCGCTTCATTGTTAGTGCAGGCAAAGGTGAGCTTTGCCGAGAAAGGCATATGCACTCCTTTAGGTGTAATGAGCACTGCACCAACTCCACGACCATTCATATTGACAGCCCCGTCAAACATCATAGTCTATTCTTCTTCGGGATCGGGCCCTTCAGTATGAACTGGCTCTTCATAATCTTTTGCTTTCAAGAACATGATGTCTTCATCAGGGAAATCAAATCTCATGGGCTGGTAATCATCAATGGGTTGCTCAGCCAGATAGTCAGACAGTACACTGCCCTTGATGGCTTTTTAAGATGTGTACTGAATGTCATACTCTGTCAGAATCATTTGCCATCTTGCAACCCTTCCGGTAAGCGCTGGCTTCTCAAATATGTACTTGATGGGGTCCATTTTTGAGATCAACAAGGTAGTGTGAGTCAACATATATTGTCTTAGTCGGTGAACAGCCCACGCTAAAGCACAGCAAGTTTTCTCGAGCAGTGAATAATGTTGTTCACAGTCGGTAAACTTTTTGCTTAGGTAGTATATTGCATACTCTTTTCGACCAGACTCGTCATGCTGGCCCAACACACACCCCATCGACCCTTCTAATACTGTCAAGTACATTATTAGAGGTCTTCCTTCAATTTGAGGCATAAGAATTGGAGGTTCTTACAGGTACTCCTTGATCTTGTCAAAAGCTTTCTGACACTCATCGTTCCACCTGACCATTTGTTCTTTTCTTAACAGTTTGAACAGGGGCTCACAGGTTGCAGTGAGATTAGATATGAACCTTGATATGTAGTTCAATCTACCTAAGAACTCCGAACTTCCTTTTTAGTCCTAGGTGCAGGCATCTCCTGAAAGGCTTTGAATTTATCAGGATCAACTTCAATTCCATTTTCACTTACGATGGAGCCCAACAACTTACCAGAACGTACCCCGAATGTGCATTTGTTGGGGTTTAGCTTCAACTGATACTTCCTCAGACGTTTGAACAACTTCAGCAGATTTACCAGATGATCTTCTTCAGTGAGGGACTTGGCAATCATGTCATCCACGTAGCATTCAATTTCTTTGTGGATCATGTCGTGGAATAACGTTACCATAGCCCGTTGATAAGTGGAACCGACATTCTTTAGTCCAAAAGGCATTACCTTGTAACAAAATGTGCCCGAAGGTGTGATGAAGGTTGTTTTCTCCATGTCTTCGAGTGCCATCTTGATCTGATTATACCCAGAAAATCCATCCATGACAGAAAACACTAAGAACTGAGTTGTGTTGTCGACCAATACATCAATGTGAGGTAATGGGAAATCATCCTTCGAGCTAGCTCTGTTCAGATCCCGGTAATCCACACACATATGTACTTTGCCATCCTTCTTAGGTACTGGTACAATATTAGCAACCCACAATGGGTAACTAGTTACAACAAGGAAACCGACGTCCCACTGTTTTCGTACTTCTTCCTTAATCTACATGGCCATATCTGAGCGAGTACGACGTAGCTTTTGCTTCACTAGAGGTCAATCTTCTTTTAATGTCAGCTTGTGCATAACAATATCCGTGTCTAGACCTGGCATGTCTTGATAGGACCAAGCAAAGACGTCGACGTATTCTCGAAGCAAGTCAATAAGTTGTTCTTTTACTGAGGCTTGCAGACTGGCCCCAATCTTCACTTCTTTCAAATCCTCTTCGGTACCAAGATTAACTATTTCAACCTCCTCCTGATGAGGAGTAATCACTTTCTCTTCTTGCCTCAACAACCTAGCTAACTCTTCAGGCAACTCATAGTCTTCTTCAACCCCTTCATCGACTTAATTAATTGGATTGTCGAAGTCACACAAGGTCATAGCAGTGTTGTTGTTGGTGCAATCTAGAGGATAATCTCTGCAAGGGTTGATATTTGTTTGTTTTAGTGATCAATTTTAATCTTGTTTAGAAAAAGTGTAAAATGAAGTTAGTATTTTGAAAACATTGCCATTTTATTGTTTTGTACAAAGGTGAAAAATGAAAAGACAGTGAGCGAATGAGAGAATTGTTTGCAAAAGATGTCCGATATTCATTGATATTCCATTTGCACAAAATTACAAATATGGCCTTATTACAAAATGATTCCTGACACCTTGGGCAAGATGCAGGACTTGATGCATGCTGAAAAAAGTAGGAAATAATAATTACTCTGCAGGAGTAACCCTTATAATTTCCTGGGAAGACCAGTTAAGGACTTGGTGACCCGGGATCCTTGGACGTATCCAGCTCTCCAGGTTGAGGTCGCTTTTCGCCTCGTCTTCCACGTTATTGACAGCATCTGGGGTGAGCATCTCCTCACTGATGAATTTGGGCTCCTTAGCACCCTCTGCTTGATCTTGTCGGAATGGTTTGTAACCCAAACAGAATTTGTCCTCCTTCTTCTCCACCGATAGTAGCTTGCCCCAGCCTTGGGCTTTTCCACCTTCAACAACCTTCTGGTCTTGCTGATAGGAGACAATTGAAGTACCCATCCTATCCTCCTGAGATGCAGCAAATACTTCAGTCGTCGCCTCATTGACGTTCAGTGCTTCGAACCCCTGGCTCATGGTTTCATGGATTTCACCATCCATCTCAATGTATTTGTATGTAGCCAGATGGCAAACAAATATATCCTCTTCACCACAGATGGTGATAATCTGTCCTTCCCACTCATATTTCAATTTCTGGTGAAGGGTCGACGTAACTGCGCCAGCGGCGTGAATCCATGGTCGACCCAACAAACAGTTGTAGGCCGGCTGAATGTCCATCACATAGAAAGTAGTCTGAAAGACCTGCGGACCGATTATCAAAGGCAGCTCCACCTCTCCAAGAATAGACCTCTTGGAGCCATCAAAAGCTCTGACCACCAGATTTCTTGGTCGGAGAGCTATTCCATCATACTCAAGCTTGACAAGGGATTTCTTTGGCAAGACATTGAGTGAAGACCCAGTGTCAACAAGAACATGCGAGAGCACAGCCCCTTTACACTCCAGAGTGGTGTGTAAAGCTTTGTTGTGGTGACGTCCTTCCGTTGTCAAGCCAGCATTGGTGAAACCTAGCCCATGGCTAGTATTAACATTAGAAACCATTGTCTCGAGCTGATTCATTGTGATCTCCTCCGGCACGTAGGCAGCGTGCAAGACTTTAAGTAGTGCATCCCGATGAGCCTCGGAACACAACAGCAGGGATAAGATGGAGATCTTAGAAGGGGTCTGGTGGAGCTGATCTACAACTTTGTAGTCACTTCTTTTAATTATCCACATAAACTCATCCACATCCTGATCAAAGGATGATTTATGGGCTTCTTTTGGTGCAGGTTCTTCAGGTGCCACACTTTTCCCTTTGGCTTTGGCAGCAGCATCTGCCTCAGTATTGGTTCTTGGACCTTGTGGTGTGAAGAGGCGTCCGCTTCGGGTGAAGCCTTCGCCTCCCCCGACATTATCTACTTGGGGTGTGTGAACCGAAGAATCAAGAAGGACTCTTTCTCCGTTGCAATAAAGGTTTGAACCATAATACCATGGTACATCGTTGTCTTTGTCATATCGAATGGGCCCTAGCACCGTGATGGTGACTGGGCTAACTGCAGCAGAGGTAGGTGTCGCTCCCCGGATTTCCATCCTGGTACAAACGCGAAAGTGGCGCGAAAAAAGAATAGAGTCGCCAGCCAGGCATTTTTATCCCGAAGAAAGGGAATGGTAATGCTGCACAAACCAGAAGAAAGAAGAGGAAGGACACAGGTCCTACGAACCAAAGAGACTGAGTTTGGGAGTCGGTTACGACCTGGGAAGGTATTAGCACCCAGATCGTCCGCTGTACCCGACGGGATCCACGCTTTCAAAGATAACTGTTTCAAAGGGTGAGGGGATGAAAAACTGCAACAAAAAGAAAGGAAAAAAGAACTGGTAAAGAATCTGAGAAAAGAACTGAATAAGAAAAGAAAGAGAAAAAATGTAGGGAAAATAAAGATTGTGCTCGAACGGGCCCTACCCCGCTGCCTACGTACCTCATCTGGACAATGAGGATCAGAGTCGTCGTAGTTCCCCTAAAAGGAAATTGCTTGCGAGTTAAGGCTTGAACTGCCTATGTCATTGCTCAGGTGTTGCAGACTCGGACGATGAGTGCGTAACCGTCTTGCAAAGTGACATGTAGGAGCAAGTTCGCGTACGGAGCGAATGAGATGAGAAAATAATTCCCGAAGGAAAGACGCTTATTGTTTGTTTGGTGTTTTTTAGAAGCTTTTTATGAGTGAAAGTTTGCATAGGTAAGTGTACCTAAGTCTTACTCAATAGGATGTGTACGTCTCACATCATCCCGAAATGGAATGCGCAAAAGGCACACCTATCTATGGAGGAAATCCCCAAAGCTAGTCCCACAAGTGAAGGCTTAAGCATACTGGCCTATTACCATTATTAAGTATTTTTGTGGTTTTATGGTTAAAAACTGTTTTTTAGCTTTTCTTTGTGAGGTACTTATGCTAAGACCTATCCACCACGAGTGATGACTCACACCTCGCCCCGAAACGGAACACGTGCAAGTATCTCATAGCAAAGTCACATGTCACATGAAAGTACTCAACCTTTATTAAGTGGATTAGAATTGAGTTTGAAGATGAGAAGAGAAAGCACCAAAGGATCTCAAAGGAAAAATTCTAAAGGGGAACTAAATAATCCTAAGTGTTAACATGCATGGATGTCCTAAGGGTTAGTGAGGTTTCTATCCTAATGAAGAAGAAAAGAAGAAGAGAAGAAGAAGATAGAAGAAGGGATGAGAAAGGCCTATGCCACCCAACAAAGGGTTAGTGCACAAGATAAACATAAGAGGGAGGGATGAGATTTGGAGATATGGAACTCAATTCCCACACCTCACACTTACCAAGCCCATGCAAGGTTAGTAAAGCATACAAGTGAAACACCATGAGCAAGTTAACATGATAACATCACAAAATCAGAAGTGAAATGGTATGAACAAATGCACAATGCAAATGCAACTCAAAGGTATGAGAGATGAAGCTTATAAGACAAAAATGATGCAACATGAACACATATGAAAAGAAATGCATATTTAAGGAGAATGCAAAGCAACAATGCATAAACATGGACACAATGCTCACAACCAGAACCAAAACAAGATGAAGAATGGCTTAAGAAGCCAACAAGATGAAGAGAATGAAAGGTACAAGACCAAACAATTACCAAATGGAAGTGAAAGAAACAATGAAATGAAGTGAAAGCACTTAAGGAAATAAATGACTTAAAGAAGAAGCAAACACAAAAAAAAACTAAGACTCAAACCCTATTCTAAGACCAAGAAGGTACCCATACCCCAAAGGAACCCCAAATGAGAAGAAGAAGTTGGCACAAGTGCCCTTCTAAGCTTATATGAGAGCTAAAGGTCCAAAAGAAGCAAAATGGGACAAGGTTCAAGATAAAATCCACATCAAATCAACCAAGCATTTAAAAATTCCACAGTTGAAGCCAAATGATCTTCAAACATGTTACATCAATGTGCCAAAAGGATTTGGAAAGATTCAGAAGCAAACAAGGTTAAGAGGAGGCAAGAACACAAGCTAGGGTTACAAACTTCCATCACAAGTCAAAGGACTAAGACTCAAGAAATAAAATTCTAAAAATTATAAGAAAAATCACATGAAAAGTAAAATGTCTTAAGAATCCATAGCAAAAAGAATGGGATCAAAACTCAAAATATTGAAGAGTATGGAAAATGGACAAGGAAGTGTGGTAAAAAAAAAGATTCAAAAGAAGTCAATGGAAACAAAGAATTAATTCAGACACGTGGCAATGGAAAAAAAATAAAGTAAAAATATGATAAAATAAAAGAGACTCAAAATAACATTCATGATTTTTTTGGGATTTTTTGGATGAAGGAAACTATTTTAAAATAATTAAAATCTAAACTGAATTTAAGAAAATAAAAGTGAGAAAGAAATTAAAAGAATGAAATGGAGAGAGGTGTATGTAGTAAGGCTACACGTTGAAATTAATTGGGCCTGGCACTGAGGGGGTGCGAATATCACATGACTAAGCCCAAGGTTGGCGTAGGTGTAGGGCTTATGGTGGTTTTTTTTGTGAAATTAATTGGAAAAGGCTGGAAAAATGAAGAGCGCGTGATGGATCAAACGTCTGTGGTTGAGAGCTCATTAATTGAGATGGCAGGATGCTTGCTGGTGATTGGTTGGAGAATGGTACTTACCATGGGCTGAGACACACGCATCATTAAATGAAGTAAAAGAAAAATAAAAGAGACGGGAGAAGCCCTAGGGCTACGTGGCTCAACATGAACGCTAGGATGGCTGGATCCAAGGGCCATTGCTCGTCTTCTTCCATGGAACCCTAGGATGAACATAATTTATTTTCCGGTGACCGGAGCTAGGGCTCCGGCACCGGAATTCTTAACAGAGCTATAAACAACCATAAAAAACAATCAAACTGTCCAGATTGGCACATTCAACATCACTGATTTCAAATATGACCTCAAAAACACTTAAATCTCAAAGAAATGAACGGATCGAAGGAAATAAAGTTGTACCATCAAACTTGAAATCAAGATAACTTAGGCTACAATGCACCAATTTCAAATCTAAAAGTTGCATCATGCTCAACAAACATCAAAGAACACAAAACACCACATTAATTCCATTTTTAGATCATGCGATTTTGAGCCATACCTGAAGTGTAGATCCTGATTCAGTGAGCTAGAAAACCAAGCAATGCGTGCAAATCACTCCACTTATTCCCTAGATGCAAAATAAATGCATGTAAGGTCTTGAAATAGGCTGGATCTAAGATTTCAAAGCAAGTTGTCTTGAAATGGCAAGCTGGCCACACTTGAGAATAAGCTTCAATGAGGGAGTGTTTAATGATCCTGAGCTTGCCTAGATCATAGATCCACAATTTGTTTTGAGTTTGCTTGCTTGGATGAAGAGAAAAGAGAGAAAATGCAAAGTTGCATGAAGTTTGTGAATGAGAGAATGAGAGAGATCTGAGGCTTGATGAAACCCTAATTGCTTTTATGTGTGATCACAAAGCCTTGCTAAAAGAATGAGGTGAAATGCACGAGTGAATCATGTGATTTTAGTGAATTTTCATTTTGTGCAACATGTGAGATAAGCATGCTATGCTCATGCTCTCTTGGGCCTCTCAGCACATGTTCCATTCATTTCCCACCCTTGATTGAAATGTAACAAATCCTGGCCCTTAGATCAAGCCCTCACACTTGTTTCATGACTTTTGCCAATTTTGCAATTTTTAAGTGATTTTCTTGTTTGGCACGAAAATGAACAATTCTTTGGATCAAATTGGGCATAATGTGATTCATTTTAAGTTTGAAACACAATTGTACCAATACCAAGTCTCACAATTAAGATTTGAAGCTTCTTGCATTTGGTGCCTTCATGAAAAGTGAGTTTTTGCCCTAGAAACACCAATTTTTCGAAGAGGCCATAGGGAGATCTAGGAATCATATGAAAATGTACTTGTAATTTTTGAAAACAGTAGCCCTTACTCTTCAACTTTCATGTTTGACTTTGGTCCATTTGAAGAATTTTTGATCATGTTAAGGCCATTTGAAAATTAGGGCAAAAGTTGCCAAATTTGGAAAATTCCATAAACCAACTTTGTACCATTTTTGCAAAACCCTTCAAATCTCCATGATTCTTGAACTCTAGGCATTCAAAACCTCTTATAACATTGTAAGGACCCCTCTTGGCCAAAAAATTTGGGTTAGACCCCTTGAAATTGCACAGTTGACTTTTTAAGGGCACTGTTGACTTTTTGCTTCATCTGCAAGCAACTGAGGCATTGCCTGACTTCCACATGGAATTTTCTCATGAAAATTGACACCTAGGATCCTATTAACATATATAAGACTTTGCCCAAATGAAATGGCCAAAGTTGTGAGATCTTGGTGCTTGAATCACAAACCCTAATTTGGGTGCCTTATACAGGAGCTTTGCCTTGTCCTGAGATCTCTGATGATCATGCAATCTTCTGAGATTTTGCCAATGGACTTGAACTTGTAAATGGAGTGTAGACTCACCATAGGACTTGTACAAAATCATTGGGACCCTTGTCATGGCTTGAAATGCTTCAAGGACCTCCACAGATGACCATATGCTTGATGCTAGGACATGCGGGATGTTATGCCTCATCTTTCCATGATATGATGCTAAGAAAATGATATGAGTATGATGAAAATGATGTGATATGATGCTTAAAAAGAAGAGGGCAAATTTGGGGTGTTACAACTGCCCCTATTCAATCATCAGTTAATCTGAAAAGGACGATAATACGGGCTATCGACCATTCAAGATAAACTGTGGTTGAATACCAAGAACACCAGAAGTTTGCACTCTGACGAAGAATGCAAACTGGGAAATAAACCCAACCAGATGACACTCTGGGGATATGAAGGGGAGAAAAATCAGACGAGCTTCTTCCAAGTTGAAACTAATATCTGGAATAAGAATGCGTTGACAGCCGAGTCTTCAAACAATCCTGTGCGCCAGGAGCTGGACATACGAGTCCTCAAAAATTTCAAGAACAAATGACTTGAGACAGACGAGTCTCCAAACAATCCTGTTACGCCAGGAGCTGGACATACGAGTCCTCAAACACTAGAAACATATAATTGAGACAGACGACTCTCCTTCGGATTTACCTGTTACGCCAGGAACGGTAATGCACTTAAGTCTGTGGGATAATGTAACACGGTGGGAGAACTGACTTTAGTTAAATGTTGCGGATAGCAAGAGTCACCACCGACTTTTATTGTATCCAAAGGAAAGGGCATAAAAGAATAGGAAAGACCTTAAAAGATTTTTGGGTTCGGGGGGTAGGTTATGTAAAGGGAAGGTGTTAGCACCCTTTACATCCATGGTTATCCATGGGCTCTTAGTTACTTAGCTCACTTTAAAATGTTTTGAGAAGTGTAGTGTGTGATTAAAAATTTTCTTAAGTACTTTATAATGATCCTTGTACAGATATATATAAAGACTTTGTTTTGAAAATTGTTTAAAAATGTGAAGTGTTTTTAAAATGTTTTGAAAAGGTGAGCAAGTACATAAGAGGAACCTACCCTAATGATTAAATCTTTACTGTTCTTGAATGTTCTTTCAATGGTAAGATTATCCCTATTATTAAGGAATAGGTAGTCATTACCTTGGATATTATGAGGGACAAGTGAAGGGTCATCTGTGTTTAGGCAACTGTAAGGTGTATTAGCAATTCGAAGGGACTTATCATCTTTTATTCGAAAGGGACAAGATCATTTACGAAGGCAACCATGAAGGGACTTGATCTTATAATATTGAAAGGGACTAGATGATTTGTTTATGAGAAGGGACTTTGCTTTATACACCTTACTTGACCTTTTATTTAGGCAACATGAGAGGTAACCCTTAAGAAGTGAGATGGCAATCAAAGATCGACTTACGTGTGTGCGTGTACAAATTCAAATATTTATCTTATAATTAGTGATCTAAATTCAATTTTAAAAGCAAACATGTTTTCACTCCCTAATTTACTAACCATAGCAATTTATAAATAAATAAATAAAAATTACTACAACTATTACATGGCTTGCACAATTACATTATAATAAAACAATTTTAATAATAAACATATAATAAATAAATAAATAAAAGGTTAGTAATAATAAATAAAATAAATATAAAAGAAAGAAAAAAAAAGGGTTAGCATAATAATATAATATAGAAATTAAATTAAAAGTTCAAATTTAAATAAATAATCATTTTTTTTAAAGAATTTTTAAGAAGAAGAATAAACAATAATAATTATATACTAATAAACATGATTAATAGTTTAATAATTTAATTATATATACATATTAGAAATATTTATTAATTATAATTAAACAAACATAATAAAAATAAGAAATTAAAATCATAAAAGAAAATTAGGGTTTTGAGTTGTTTAGAAAAATAAATTAGGGTCTTAAATATTAGGTTTTAGAAAATAATTAGGGTTTATATAATTAGGGTTTTAAGTACAAAAATATTTTAATTTAATACCTAATACTAATTTAATTATTAAACAAATATACATATATTTTAATTCAAACAAATAAGAAATTAGCTTTAGAAAATATTTTTTTAGAAATTTTTTAGAATATATAAATATTAACCTAGAATCATTTATTAAACATAATTATATATTTTTTATAATAATTAAACAAAAGAATTAAATAAACAAATCAAAAATAAAAGAACAAAAAATTGCAACTTACCTGGGGCTGGGATTCGAACCCAGGCCCTAGGCTTTACACATCCTGGACCAGCCTCCCTTCCACTGGGCTATGCCCGCGTTGGTGATAGTACAACAGGTTCTATTCTTTTTATTTTTAACCTGCAAGAATTAACGAAAATAACCAAAAAACAAATGGCCTGGGGACGATTTGAACCCAGGACCTTTCTTTTATCACACACGCGCGTTAGCCAACTGAGCCATCAGGTTCTTCTGAAATAAATATCACAACAATATCATAAACTATAATATCAAATTTTGAAATTAGAGTTTGGTGCGCTGGACTTCATCTTCTTCCTCCTGACTTGCGAATTTTGCTACGATTTTTGCTACAAGTTTTCCTGCGAATTTTCATTTGCAGCAAACCCTACGAAACTCAATCATCAACAAAACAGCAAAATTTCATCAAATTAAGTTCACAAACATAATCCAAAGATCAATTACAGTTGATCCATGGTCTTAGAATTTATTTATATCCCCTAAATCATGAAACCCTAAAACGGCCGAAGAACCCTAGCCATGGTGATTTCTCCATCTTGTACCAATTAATTTATCCAGAAAGCATCCAAACATCATTATAAACACAAACCAATAGTTAGTTTTCATTAACAATGTGTAAATCATTCAAATCGAAAAATTTTAAAACATGAACAATGTGCATTCGGTTAGCATGATATGTCATGATATTGATGGAATGGAGGATTGGTTTCGACTCAGGGATATCCAAGGAACCTTCTTGTGTCTTTAAAATACCTTAGAACTCCTTGTAAGGATGAAACCGAAAATTGGTTTTGGATAAATTTTTGTGAAGTTTGAAAGTGATATTAGAGGCTGCAAATTCGTGTCCAATGATTTGTTAAGTGTTCATTATATATGAGTGAGTGAATTAGGTCAAAGACTTCACCAATTTGATGGATATTTGGATCATTTGAAGATTGAAAAAGATTTGTTCTTAAAACTTGATTTATTTTGATCTAACATTGCTATGTTTGGATGATCTGATTTTAAATGGTACCAATCAAGTTTAAATGTTTTTTAAGACATTCTAGAAACCAAATCCTTTTCAAATATATAATTTTTATATTTTATTTCAATTTAAATTGTATTTTAATGAATAAAATTCAAATAAATATGAAATAAAAAATAAAAAATCAGAAAATAGGTGGGTTGGGTCGTGCTTGATGATATTGTAAAGTTTGGATGGCAATTTGGTGGGCTCATTTAGCAAAAATTGGTTTTAAGGCCTTATTTGCTTCATAAACTTCCCAAACATTTCCCAACTTTGCAAGGGCACAAATCCTTCAATTTTAATGCTATGAAGGTGTTCTTGGACATTTTTGAAAGCTTAAAAAGTCCTCTAACCAACCTCTTTGGTCTCATGTCCATATCTTTTACCATTCTCAAGTTATGCTCTTTGGAAGTTGTTGACTTTTTGTTGACTTTTAAAAGGACCTATAATGTCTTAGCTCATACCTTCCAAATGAAGCATTTTTGGGATTGGCTTGTGAGACACAAAGTTGTAGAGAATTCAATTTCCTTAAAAATGAGCTTTGGATGGAAAATTTTTGATGAAGCATGTGAAAGTTATGGCTGGTCAAAGTTCAGTTGACTTTTCCTATGAAAACCCTAATTTAGAAACTCCTGATTCTTGATGATCTGAAATCTCCTTGATGAATCATGATAAACCCTTGATCAAATGATGAATTTTACCTCATATACTTGATGTTGGCAAAAAATCATGAAGTTTGACTTTGGTTTGACCACAGTTGACCTCAGTTTGACTTTTTAACTACTTTGACTGATTTTAACCTATCTGATCATCTGACTGAACAAATCTTTTGGGAAAGTCTTGAAACTTGACATGGGGATTCTTGAACACATATAAGATGTTATGAAGCTCACTTGAAGTCTTGGAAGTCCATTTAGCCTGATTAAAGTCAAAACTCTAGTTTAGGATGCATTGCTTAGGAGGATGCATTGTCTGAGGGAATTGTCAAATTTTCTGACTAATTGTGAACTTTGTGAACCTTGTGAATCTCATGAGATGTCTTGTGAACCTTGTGAACCTTGTGAGCCTCTTAGTACACAATGTCTTATCTTGTGGAGGGCAAATTTTGGGGTGCAACAGCTGCCCCTGTTCAATTTTCTGAAACCTGAGGGGTTAGATTGGTATATGTGCCATTCGTGACCTGGAAGGTTGAAGGGGATCGAACACAAAAGCCCAAAAATTTGCACTCGCCGGTGCATAAAGTAACACTGATGATTAGTTGTATATACCTGAGTGGGCTTGAAGATGCCACTTGGAAGAATTGGAGATGGGCTTAGAGATGCCATCTAAAGTATCAGGATGTGATGATGTCTTTATGTTGATACTGGATATCAGTACTAGGTCTTGGTATAAGCCATCTCTGAATCATTTATGCAACATATTTTGAACTGTTGAATAGACCAGTAGAAATAAATCTTGTGACGATTATCTCTTCTGGAAGTATCTTGGATCAGGGAATGGATCTTTTTACAGACCGTTTGCCTACTCTCCAAGGCCAAAAGAACGTCAGGATTTGTTCTTCTGAAAAATATCTTGAACCAGGGAATGGATCTTTTTACAGACCGTTTGCCTGCTATTCAAGGGCCAAAAGAACGTCAGGATTTGTTCTTCTGAATAATGTCTTGAACCAGGGAATGGATCTTTTTGCAGACCGTTTGTCTGTTATTCAAGGGCCAAGAGAACGTCAGGATTTGTTCTTCTGAATAATGTCTTGAACCAGGGAATGGATCTTTTTACAGACCGTTTGCCTGCTCTCCAAGGTCAAAAGAACGTCAGGATTTGTTCTTCTGAATAATGTCTTGAACCAGGGAATGGATCTTTTTACAGACCATTTTCCTACTATTCAAGGGTCAAAAGAACGTCAGGATTTGTTCTTCTGAATAATGTCTTGAACCAGGGAATGGATCTTTTTACAGACCGTTTTCCTGTTATTCAAGGGCCAAAAGAACGTCAGGATTTATTCTTCTGAATAATGTCTTGAACCAGGGAATGGATCTTTTTACAGACCGTTTGCCTACTATTCAAGGGCCAAAAGAACGTCAGGATTTGTTCTTCTGAATAATGTCTTGAACCAGGGAATTGATCTTTTTACAGACCGTTTTCCTGCTATTCAAGGACATCTTGAGCATTGTATGGATCATTTCTGACATGTTGTGAATTGTTGGTATTGTTTTACCTGCATATAACTATCCTGCAAGGAGAATGTTAGTTTATGCAATGTGTATGCATGTATAGTATGATGCACCTAAGTAATGTATTATGTATTTATAAATATGTATGTTATGGTATGATGTAAATGATGCATGTATGAATCATGCAGCCCGAAGCGTCTAGATATCTTTGTTAAACAACTGCTGGCCAGGGAAAATAAATCCCGATTCGTTGCCGGAGAATATGAGGAACTCGTTCCCGTTTTGTCGCTCCCACCAAATGAAGCTAAGGTCAAATGGGGTACAGACGCGAATGGTCGGCGAAAGGAGGATGTGAGAACACACAGGAGTGAACTCACAGGGAATGAATAGAGTCGCCAGCTAGGCATTTTTATCCCGGAGGAAAGGTAATGCTGCATAGACCTAGAAAAGATATGGATAAGACGGTTGCGAACCAGAGAGACTGAGAAAGGGGGTTGGTTACAACCTGGGAAGGTATCAGCACCCAGATTGTCCGTCGTACTCGACGGGATCCACGCTTAAAAGATTTGTGTTTTAAAGGGGTAGTGTCAGTGTAATCTGTGTATAAAATAGCTGGAAAAAGATGTACAGGTGTCAGTGTGAGAAGAATGTGAGGTGTGTAAATGTACAGTGTCAGTGTGAGAACAAAGAAGAAATGCTCATGATAATGAGGCTAAAGAATAAAGCTAGAAGGAGGGGGAATATACAGAGACTTTTGTTCGATAACAGTTAAGTTATGCCTACGTATCCTCTCGTGCAATGAGGAAGTCTGAACACCGTAGTTCGACCCAAAGAGACTGAAAGATGAATTGACTTGTGAACTGCTTACTTATCTATGCTCAAGTGTACGACCTGTCTGGCTCAGGTGCAAACTGTCTTGCATTAGATGGAAGAAGCAAGTTCTCACTTTTGAGTGAAGGTGATGAGAAAAGAATCCCGAAGGAGACGATTATTGTTTGTTTTTGAGTTTTCAGTCTTTTATTGCTTTTGGAAGTTTGTCATAAATTAATGAGCTTAGGCCTAGACCAATGTGTTGGTAAACTCATCACATCTTCCCTCTGATTAGGGGTAATGAGAATACCTTAAGTGTGAAGTCAGCTTCTCACACTTAAACACCTTTTGGTGTAGGATTAAGATCATTAACCTACTTGTGATTATTTAGATGTTTTTTGGTGTTTTTGTTTAGTGTTAAGTAATGAGATTAAGCCATAATCAAGGATTAAACAGACTCATTACACCATCCTAATAGAAGGATAATAGATGAGAAAGTTTAAGCTGAGGAAAGCTCTTCAACTTAATCCATGATTAGGGATTAAGCTCATGACAAAACAAGCCTTTGATTAAGTGGATTTTAATTAATGATATGATGATGAAGTTATTTTTAGGGTTTGTAAGACAGCTTGAGGGGGACTTGTCCATTAACACTAGGGTTAGTCCTTCTTAACCAATTAAGGAAGAATTAGAACCCTAATGCAAGGCCCAAGTTACAAGCTTGATGTCTTGATGATTATTAAGTGGATTGATTAAAGGATTTAAACACATTAAGGGTTTAACACTTAGGATTAAAGTTATACACTCCACCCTAATAGAAGGATGCAGACATAAGCTTAATCACAAAGCCTTAAAACCTTTAGGGTTTAGTCCCTGATTATGAGGTGAGAAGAGAAGACTCAAAGAGACACAAAGGTGAAACTAAGTGGGAGGACTAATCCAAAACCCTAATCATTGTCATGCTTGGTTGTTCCTAAGGTTTGTGAGGTTTACAAGAGAAGTCTTCAATGGAACCACCAGGAAGCAGATGAAAGGATCAGGAGAAGCAAAGTAACTTGCTTCATTGAAGAAGACAAGTCACTTGAGGAAAGAAAGTAAGAAGAAAAAGAATGAGCAAGCTCAATCTCAAACACAAACAAAAATGCAGCAAGGATGCATAAAAAGAGATGAAGAGAAGTTATGAGAAGTGAAGGCAAATTCACTTCTCAAGATAACTTACCACCTGAAAAGTTAGTGAAAGAAATGCAATGCAATGCAAAATGGGATGAAATGACATGAGTCAAACCAAAACCAGAAGCATATATGGGATGATAATGATGCTATGAGATGATGCAAACATGAAACAAGGCATGGTGATGATCATACAGGCTTATGGATGCAGATGAAACAAATTTGGAACCATGATCATACATGAAAAGTTATGAGATGCATATGGCATACAACATGGCAAATGCAAGATGCAATGATCAAACATGCTTTCAATATGTCTTAAGATGTTAAATGAATCAAATGGATACACAAAATGCTATGGCAAGTCAAGGTATGAATGCAAATGCAAGATGGATGCATATGGAAGCCCAAATTAGGGTTTATGATCAAAGCAACAAACAAAAACCAAAATCAGAAGCAAACATCAATATAAAAAATTGAAAATGCACTAAAAGGATCCCTAATCCTATACTAACTCACTGCCCAAAGGAGAAGTTCCAACTCTTAACCTAATTCAAGTTATGATTTTCCTAAGTTTTCTAGGGTTTTAGGGTTCCTTAACAAGAAAATTTCCAAACAAATTGAAAATGAAAGATCAAATCATGGCCATTTAATCTCACAAACTACATGCTAAACACAATGTAATGCAAAAAGAATCAAGGTCCAACTCTCAAGGGTTAGGCAGAAATGATTTTTTGAAGTTTGGATCAAAATAATGCATTAAAATGATTTTAATTCCATGAAAAATTCTCAAAATGCATCAAGATCAAAAAAGAAATTTGGTTTGAGGGTTGGACAATGTTTCTAAATATTTTTAAATGTTTCATGAATTTTTTGGTGATTTTTAAATACCTAAAAGCATTTTTAATTAATTAATTCTCATTAATTAATTGAAAATAGACTTTTAAATATTTAAAAATATTTTTTGAATGCTAAAAATAAAAATAAAAATGTTTTGGTGTTCTGAAATTAAATAAAAGTTTGTATAAAAAATTTCAGAATTTTTGAATAAGTTTTACTATTTTTAAATAAATGTACAAAATAAATATAAAACAAATGAATTAAAAATAAAGAAAAAGAAAAGTAAACACAATGGAAGGCCAGGATGGATTCTGGGAAAGAAAAGGTTGACTGCGCGCGCAATCCAGTGGCCCACATTCAAACTGAAATTAATTAAGTTTATGAATTAATTAATTAAGTTAATTGTGATTAGGGTTTCTGAAAACGCATCCTGGCCATCCAAAACACACGCCAGTCAGCCTAAGTCAACGGATCCAACGCTCTAGATTCAAACTACAATTAATGACAGGATTAAACCCTAATCATTTTCAGGTGGCCGGAGAAGACCTCCGGTCGTCTTCTCCGGTGGGAACCCCACCTGAAAATCCCTAAAATCCTCAAAACGTTACTAAAATGAAATCTAAAAGAACATGAATCAACCCCACATCCCCCTGAATCAAAACCCTAACACAAACATCATTTATCTTTCATCAATCGCATGAATCGAAAGCAAACATTTTTAGGTCAAAAAGTTTCAGAGCAAGATTAAACTCTCATTTCTTCACCATTTTCAAAACCAACAACATCAGAGTGATCAGTGAATCATGAAGAACAACTTAGGAACTTTAAAAATCATTTCTGGAAAAAATGTTCATGAAGCTACCTGAGTTTGAAGCTTTTCAGTCTGGCACTTTCTGACCTCCTCTCTTGTGCAAAACCACTCCTGTGACCTCCCTGATGAAGCCTTGATGCTTAGAAAGAGTTTATGTTGGCTGGTTTGGACGTTTGAACAAGTTCTGTTCAAGCTCAGGTGAGAATCGTGTTTGTGATTCTTTGAGTTTCAGGTTGCTTTGAAGGGTGTTTTGTGATCAGGAAGATGAGTTGAGTTGATGTATGAAGTTTGTTTGTGTGTTTGTGAGCTGTGTTGTGTGTTTCGAATGCTTTTTTTCAATGGAGTGAAAATGTGAATGTGGTGCTATGGCTGGTTTCAGGCTTGTGTATTGTGTGGTTTGGCTTGCAATTGATTTGTATAAACAATGCTCATTGGTCAGAAGATGTGACATGTCCTTTTTTGATAGGTATGGTTGCTTTTGCAAATTGTCAACTTTTGTGTAAGAGAAGCATGGGTCATGTTCTAGCCAAGTACGAGGGAGGTGTGCTGCGCAGCATGGTGAGGGAAAAGGCTAGGGTTGATCAGCAAAGTAGCTTAGCAAGTGGATGAGAAGTTATCATGTGTTTTGCAACTTGGTTCACTTTTGGTTCCTTTTGTGATTTTTGAAGATTAAGGCATAGAACTTAAGAAATTCTTGGGCAAATCTGAAGTTTGAGTCATGTGTGATGTTTGTGTAAATATTAGAGACCATTTTGAAGTCACAAATTGCCTTGGTACAAGATTTTGCAAGTTTCCCATTTGGTGCATAACTTGAAATTTAGTGATTTTTGCCAACTTTGACAATCCATAACTTTTGACCCAAAATGAATTAGGTCATGTTCTTGTACTTTTTGAAAAGGGAAAGATCTATTCTACAACTTTCATGACCAAAGTTTTTTCATTTGAAGCTTTTTTGAATCAAAAAGTAAGGGTTGAAAAAGTTACATAAAATGACATTTTCATTAAAAGTCAACCTTGCCCAAAAAGTTAACTTTGCAAAAGACTTGAAATTCTTTAATTTTGTGAACTTCCAACCTCTTCTATGATCAAATAAAGATCATATACAATCAAAATGATGAAGAATTCCCTTTGGTTGGGTCATTGGGGGCCTCAGATGCCCTGATTTTGCACTGACTTGTTCAGAAAGTCAACCCTTGATCAGATGACTTCCCCATGGAATTTCTTCATGAAAATTGATATGCATATTCCCTATACCATATAGAGACCAATAGAAACAAGAATGACCAAAAAATTTGGGGTTATGGCCTTTGAAACCAAAACCCTAATTTTAGGTCAACTGTGCAGTCAAGCCTGGCTCTGCTTCCACACCATTCCCAGTTCTTGTGATTCTTTGGCATTCTTGACTTTGAGAGGATGTAATATGACACTTGAACACACATGGACCCCTTTGAAGTGATTGATGACCTTTGGAGTGGCTCAAGGAGCTCTTGGATTGCTCAGATCACAAACCCTAGGTGCAGATGACTTTGAATCTATGCAGTGAATCAAAAATGTGATATGAGATGTTATGATTGTGTTTATGCATATGAAATGATCACAAGCCATGGTGTGAATGGGTGAGGGCAAATTTGGGGTATTTACAGCTGCCCCTATTCAAACATGAGTTAGCTGTGCAGGATGTAAGCGACGGCTTAACAGGCAAACGAGATAACTTGTGGTTGAATACCAAAGACAGTCCAAAATTTGCACTCACAGAATGAAGAAGAAAAGGGATATAGATTGTAAAAGAAAATAAAGTATATTATAAAGTATGGGCGACGGAGGACGACCGTCGAGCAGAGGACGACTGCTGGGTAAAGAGCGATGACGGGGACGACCGACATGCTGGAAAAGTGCGAAAAATAAAGCAATGACGGGGACGGCCGACATGCCGGGGATAAAAAGAATTATGATGGGGGCGACCATCAAGTTCATAAAGCAAAGGTAACCAACGATGGGGACGGCCATCGGGCTAAAAGAAAAAGGGACCACGACAGGGACGACCATCGGGTTAAAGAATAAATGAAATAAACAGATGATGAGGTACGGTCATCAAAGGTGAAGGACGATCACCTAGCAGGGGACGGCTGTTCTGTTGGGGTTAAGATGAGGGACAGTCATCTAAGGTGGAGGACGACCACCTGGCAGGGTACGGCTGCCAAAAATGTCGCGACATAAGACGAATGCCGGATAAAGGGTCAACGATGGGGACGACCATCGGACGAGCATGATGGAGGACGACCATCAAGAGGTGGAGGACGACCACCTAGCAGGGGACGGCTGCTCTCAAGGTTTATCATGACGTAGGACGAATGTCAGATAACCAAAATCAACAATGGGGACGGCCATTGGATAAAATGATGAAGGACGATCATCAAGAGGTGGAGGACGACCACCTAGCAGGGTACGGCTGCTAAAATATCGCGACATAGGACGAATGTCGGATAAAGGGAGTCAACGATGGGGACGGCCATCGGATGAGCATGATGGAGGACGACCATCAAGAGGTGGAGGACGACCACCTAGCAGGGGACGGCTGCTCTCAAGGTTTATCATGACATAGGACGAATGTCAGATAAGAAGAAAAAATGTTTTACTGGGGAATAGTAAACACGGACGAGTGTTTACATCCAAGAAATAAAAGGTATAAGTGTTTGGTATTGTGTATAGATTAAAGATGCGGACGAGCATCCTTAAGACTATGATACGGACGAGTATCGGGTAGAAACAAATATCGACACATGTTCAGAGATGATGATACGGACGAGTATCAACTGGTTAACAAGGAACACGGACGAGTGTTGAATCTGAAAGAACTTTCCTGGAGAATAGTAGACACAGACGAGTATCTATATTCAAAAAGACACAGTGTATGGATTAAAGATGCGGACGAGCATCCTTAAGACTATGATACGGACGAGTATCAAGTAGAAACAAACGCTTGACGCATGCTCTGAGATGATGGTACGGACGAGTACCAACGGGTTAACAAAGAACAAGGACTAGTGTTGAATCTGCGGGGATGTATAAATGGTGTATGCAAGATACGGACGAGTATCTGTATAAGCATGATTGGTATATATTTAAGCATTCCACCTGCTGGGGAGAGTGACACGGACGAGTGTCGAAAGGAGAAGAGTATAGTATAAACAAGTATCTGATATACAAAGTGTTTATGTTACTGTGCTGGGGAAACGACATGGACGGATGTCAAGAAAATTATATATATATACAAGTATTTGTGAGTGCAAAGGGAATATCTTTGGCTTTCTGCTGGGGATATGACACGGACGAGTGCCACAAGGAGTACGTATTTGCATTGGTGAATGTGAGGCAACTGCTTTTGCTGGGGAATCCGGGAGGGATTCTGCATATTGTTGATGAGTTGATAATATTCACAAGTGTTTGATTCAGAACATGACTTATGATTATGCAACATGTTTGATTTTTGCCGGAATGCTACGCTTTTGTAGGTGAATATGATGCGAATGCCATGATTATGCAAAAGGATACCAATCCGGGATTCGAATCCCATTGCTGTGAAGATCTCTGGTCGATCTCGCTTGAAGTGAACATCCCAGCTGGGGATGAGATCATTGGTAGATCTGATGAAATGATTCTGCTTGGGGAAATGGGTCAATGATAGACCTTTTCCAGTAATGAGGGACCCAGCTGGGGGTTTGTAGAAGCTTTCTTCACTCTGTTGTGATTCTTTCGTGCATTGCTCTTCTGGATAGAGGCTGAAACTCTGTGGGGAAATGATTTCCTGGCTTTTGTGCTCAGCTGAGGAAGAATTATGGACAATTCGGCTGGGAGAAGCAGCAAGTGGCAACTCAGCCGGGGAGAACACACCTTGAGTGCTAAGACATGAGTGAGTGTTGACTTGCCGACTTGCTGGGGTGAAGCTTTCATGCCCCATGTTGCGCTTTTGAATACCTGCAATCCTGCAAAGACAGAGAAACGTACAAGTAATCCCGAGGCATCCCTTACCGGGTTCCATCATAGGAGTCTAGACACTCCTGAGAGTAAGTATATTCCCTGTAAGCACGTGTTTTATTTTCTTTATTTTTAAAGATTTAGCATCTGTATTCATGCAATCAGTTTCCTTTAAAATATCAGACATTTTTGCAAATGAAAATATACGAGACATTGTGTGACTGAAAAATCTGTTTCTATTAATTCATGTGCCCTGAATTGGCAAGATACAGTTAAAGAAACATATCTCCTGAAATGAGGAAATTGTTACAAATTGAGAAACAAAATGCTGGCAATGTTGACGGCGCTTTAAGGAGCTTCCTCTTTTGCTATGACTCGTATGACCTTTGACGTTCTTCTCGTCTTGCTTTCTGAAGAAGACCGATTCTGACAAAAGCTTGGTCCCTTCGAAGCTTACCAAGTTGTAGGTGATACAAACGAATTCAGAATGCAGTTGTTCGCTTATTCCCTTATTTTGCATGGATCGCCCTTTCGGGTTTTCAATCCATCGGGATACCCATTTTTGCCTGAGTTGTCCAATGCGGCTTTTCAACTCAGCGGGTGTACATTTTTGTTTATTTTCCCTTATTTTTGCCCGAGTCCTTTATTCTGTTTTTGACTCGCCGGGATGCCCTATTTTTGCCTGGACTTACATTCTGTTTTTGTGTCCAGCGGGTCATTTTTATGCGAAGTATTTTTTAACTGCATCTGAATTTACAGGGGACGGGAAGTCCTCACCATCCATGGTGCTGAGCATCAGTGCTCCACCAGAGAAAACTTTCTTTACCACGAATGGTCCTTCATAATTTGGAGTCCATTTGCCCCTATGGTCTGTATGAGGAGGGAGGATTCTTTTCAACACAAGATCTCCCACTTGGTACTCTCGGTGCCTAACTTTCTGATCGAAGGCTTTCTTCATTCTTTTCTGATACAACTGCCCATGGCAGATTGCAGCCAATCTTTTCTCTTCAATCAGACTCAGTTGTTCATATCGGGACCGGACCCATTCTGCTTCGTTCAGCTTAACATCCATCAGTACCCGTAGGGAGGGTAATTCAACTTCAACAGGTAGGACTGCTTCCATACCATACACAAGCTGATACGGTGTTGCCCCAGTGGATGTTCTGATTGACGTGCGGTACCCATGCAAGGCAAATGGCAGCATCTCATGCCAGTCTTTGTACGTAACTACCATATTCTGCACAATCTTCTTGATATTCTTATTAGCTGCCTCAACAGCGCCGTTCATCTTTGGCCTGTAAGGAGAAGAATTGTGGTGTTGGATCTTGAAGTCCCGGCATAGCTCAGCCATCATTTTATTGTTTAAGTTGGAACCATTATCAGTAATGATTCGCTCGGGAACTCCGTATCGACAGATGATATCTTTCTTCAGAAATCTGGCTACCACTTGTCTTGTAACATTGGCATAAGAAGCTGCTTCAACCCATTTGGTAAAATAGTCAATGGCGACCAGGATGAATCTGTGGCCATTTGAAGCAGTCGGTTCGATCTTGCCAATCATATCAATGCCCCACATGGCAAAGGGCCAGGGTGAAGACATTATATTCAAAGGATTGGGAGGCACATGTACTTTATCCGCGTAGATCTGACATTTATGGCATTTTCTGGCATAAGCACAACAGTCGGCATCCATTGTTATCCAGTAATAACCTGATCTTAGCAACTTTTTAGCCATGGCATGCCCTCCCGCATGGGTACCAAAGGATCCTTCGTGCACCTCGTGCATTAACAAGTCTGCTTCTGTTCTATCAACACATCTGAGGAGTACCATATCAAAGTTTCTCTTGTATAAGGAACCATCAGTGTTCAGAAAGAAACTACCGGCAAGCCTTCTCAAAGTCTTCTTATCATTGGAAGATGCCCCAGATGGGTATGTTTGATCCTCCAAGAAGCACTTAATGTCATGGAACCAAGGCTTATCATCTTTGACAACATCTGCTGCGAACACATATGCCGGTCTGTCAAGTCTGAACACTGAAATCTGAGGTACAAAGTTGGCGGCTTGAACTTTGATCATTGACGAAATGGTAGCCAGAGCATCTGCAAACTGATTCTCGTCTCGAGGGATATACTCAAGCTTGACCGTTGCAAAGAAAGTCAGTAACCTCCTTGTATAATCCCTGTAAGGTATCAGATGATCCTGGTGTGTGTACCATTTGCCGTTGGTTTAATTAACTACCAGAGCTGAATCTCCAAATACAGTCAATGTCTTGATCCTGAGGTCAATGGCTTCCTCAAGACCCATAATGCAAGCTTCGTATTCAGCTTCGTTGTTAGTGCAGTTAAAGGTGAGTTTTGCCGAGAAAGGCATGTGAACTCCTTTAGGTGTAATGAGTACTGCACCAACACCACGACCATTCATGTTAACAGCCCCATCAAACATCATAGTCCATTCTTCTTCCGGGTCAGGCCCTTCAGTGTGAATAGGCTCTTCATGATCTTTTGCTTTTATGAACATGATGTCTTCATCAGGGAAGTCAAATCTCATAGGCTGGTAATCATCAATAGGTTGCTCAGCAAGATATTCAGACAATACACTGCCCTTGATGGCTTTCTAAGATGTGTACTGAATGTCATACTCTGTGAGGATCATTTTCCATTTTGCAACCTGTCCGGTAAGAGCTGGCTTCTCGAAAATGTACTTAACTGGGTCCATTTTGGATATCAACAGAGTGGTGTGGGTCAGCATATACTGTCTCAGTCGGCGAGCAGCCCACGCTAAAGCACAACAAGTTTTCTCGAGCAGTGAATAACGTTGTTCACAGTCGGTAAACTTTTTGCTCAGGTAGTATATTGCATACTCTTTTCGACCAGACTCGTCATGCTGGCCCAGCACACAACCCATTGACTCTTCTAATACTGTCAAATACATGATCAGAGGTCTTCCTTCGACTGGAGGCATAAGGATTGGAGGTTCTTGCAGGTATTCTTTGATCTTGTCAAAAGCCCTCTGGCAGTCTTCATTCCACCTGACCGTCTGTTCTTTTCTTAACAGTTTGAACAAAGGTTCACAGGTTGCTGTAAGGTGAGATATGAACCTTGAAATGTAGTTCAATCTACCTAGAAACCCCCGAACTTCTTTCTCAGACTTCGGTGCAGGCATCTCTTGAATGGCTTTGACTTTATCAGGGTCCACTTCAATCCCTTTCTCGCTTACAATAAAACCCAGCAGCTTACCAGATCGCACCCCGAATGTGCATTTGTTGGGGTTCAGCTTCAGTTGGTACTTTCTCAGACGCTTGAATAACTTCAGCAGATTTACCAGGTGGTCTTCTTCGGTGAGGGACTTGGCAATCATGTCATCCACATAACATTCGATTTCTTTATGGATCATATCGTGGAATAATGTTACCATAGCCCGTTGATATGTTGCACCAGCGTTCTTCAACCCGAATAGCATCACCTTGTAACAGAACGTGCCCCAGGGTGTGATGAATGTTGTCTTCTCCATGTCTTCAGGTGACATTTTGATTTGGTTGTATCCTGAAAATCCGTCCATGAAGGAGAATACCGAGAACTGAGCCGTATTATCCACCAATACATCAATGTGAGGTAATGGGAAATCATCTTTCGGGCTGACTCTGTTCAGGTCCCGGTAGTCAACACACATCCTTACCTTACCGTTTTTCTTAGGCACAGGTACTATATTAGCAACCCACGGTGGATAGCTAGTTACAGCAAGGAACCCGGCGTCCCATTTCTTTTGTACCTCTTCTTTGATCTTCATTGCCATGTCTGGACGAGTACGGCGCAATTTCTGTTTGACCGGTGGGCATTCTTCCCTCAAAGGCAACTTGTGCATAACAATGTTGATGTCCAAGCCTGGCATATCCTGATAAGACCAAGCAAACACATCCATATATTCTTGAAGCAGGTCAATCAGTTGTTTCTTCACCGAGTCTTATAAGCAGGCCCCGATTTTGACTTCTTTCACGTCTTCATCTGTACCAAGATTAATCGTTTCCACCTCCTCCTGATGAGGAGTGATAACCTTCTCCTCTTGTCTCAACAATCTGGCTAGCTCTTCAGGAAGCTCGTAGTCTTCTTCAACCCCTTCATCAGCTTGATTGATCGGATTGTCAGAGTCATACGAAGTCATAGCCGTGCTGTTGTCGGTGCGGTCTGGAAGGCACTCTCTGCAAGGGTTCAGTTCGTTCATTTTAGTGATTGATTTTAATCTTGTTTAAAAAAGTGAAATAAAGTTTGTCATTTTGAAAACATTGCCATTTATTTTTTTGTACAAAAAGAAAAATGGAAAAACAGTGAGCGGAAAAGAAAAAGACTCGTTTGCAAAAGATGTCTGATATTTCATTGATTAATCTTGTTGCACAAAAATTACAGATGGCCCGATTACAAAATGAGTCTTGTCATCTTGGGCAAGATGCAAGACTTGATGCATGCTTAAAATATACAGGAAATAATAATTACTCTGTAGGAGTAACTCTTATAATTTCCTGGGAAGACCAGTTTGAGATACTGCTCCCCGGGATCTTTGGACGAATCCAGCTTTCCAGGTTACGTTCATCTTCCGACTCATCTTCCAAGTTGTTGACAGCATCGGGGGTGAGCATCCCCCCACTAACAAAGTTGGGCTTCTTAGTAGCCTCTGCTTGATCTTCTTGAGTTGGTTTGTAACCCAACCCAAATCTATCTTCTTTCTTCTCCACAGGCAGCAGTTTGCCCCAGCCTTGAGCGTTTCCTTCTTCCACAACCTTCCGGGCCTGCTGGTAGGATGTCATGGAAGTCCCAAGTACAGCAGAGGTTTCATTAATATTCAGGGCCTCAAACCCTTGACTCATCGTCTCGTGGATCTCCCCATCCATATCAATATATTTGTAGGTAGCCAGATGGCTAACAAAAATATCCTCCTCTCCACAAATAGTAACGACTTGGCCTTCCCACTCGAATTTTAACTTCTGGTGAAGGGTAGACGTAACTGCGCCAGCGGCATGAATCCATGGTCTACCCAACAAACAGCTGTAGGCAGGCTGAATGTCCATCACGTAGAAGGTTGTTTTGAAAGTCTGTGGGCCAATCGTTACAGGCAACTCAATTTCTCCCAGAACTGATCTCTTAGAGCCGTCAAAAGCTCTTACTACCAAGTTACTGGGTCGCAATGCCAATCCTTCATATTCCAGCTTCACAAGGGCTTTTTTAGGTAAGACATTGAGGGACGACCCCGTGTCTACCAGCACATGAGAGAGAACTGCACCTTTACATTCCATGGTAATGTGCAAAGCCTTGTTATGATTGCGGCCTTCCGTAGTCAAATCAGTGTTGGTAAATCCTAGTCCATTACTAGCATTAACATTTCCAACCACAGCTTCCAACTGATTGACGGTGATCTCTTCTGGCACATAAGCTGCGTGCAAGACTTTGAGTAGTGCGTTCCGATGAGCCTCGGAGCACATAAGCAATGATAGAATGGAGATCTTGGAAGGCGTCTGGTGAAGCTGGTCCACTATTTTGAAATCACTTTTCTTGATGATTCTCATGAATTCATCAACTTCTTGATCAAAAGGTGTTTTCAAAGCTTCTTTAACAATTTGCTCTTCTTGCACCATGCTCTTCCCTTTTGCCTTGGCAACAGCTTCTGCTTCAGCAGTGGGTCTTTGAATCTGCGGGGCAAAGAGACGTCCGCTTCGAGTGAAGCCTCCGCCTCCCCCCACATTGTCTATTTGTGGTGAAGAAGTTGATGATTCAAAAGTGATTTTCTGTCCTTCGCAGTATAAATCAGAGCCGTAATGCCAAGGGATGGCATTACTGCTTTCATAAGGTACTGGCCCAGGCACTGTGACAGTGACTGGACTGATGGCAGCTGCAGAAGGGACCATGATAGTCTGTGGATCATAGTATATTGTGACTGGTGCTCTGGTAGGAGTGGCATTTTGTGAGTTGTAGGCAGAATCATTGGCAGGATCATAATAAATTGTAACTGTTGAGACACTTGCATTGTTTGCGGCTGATGTTGTAGGAGACATTGTTGGAAGGATGGGTGTTGTTGTTGTAGGAAACTCTGAATGAAGGGGTGCTGAAGTTGTAGAAGGGATGTTTGCTGATATTTGGTCCGTTAAAGTAATAGATGAAGCATTTGTTGATGAAACTGAAAAGTTGTTTGGAACAATGGTTATTGCAGTTGTAGCAGATTCTGGAACTGTGGTTAAGGAGATTGCTGGATTGGTAGGTACTGATGTTGTGATTTGAAGCAGACCACTCTGGATGAGACCATCTATGCCATCCCTCAAGTTATCACAACCATTCACTGAAATGTTGCAATAAGCGCACCCTAGCTCGCATCCCGGGAACATTTGACATTCAAGGAGTTGAGCTTTAATCTCCACCAAGGGTGTCCGAATCTGACCCACACTGGTTATCAAGTAAGACGGCTTGTCTTTTTCAATAGCATTGATTCGGGGACCACCATGGTGTGGCATAGGGTTCTTGTTAACATTTGGTGGTGGTGCAAAGTTCAGAGCTTTGGAGTCTACCAAATCCTGTACTTTCATGTGCAAAGCTCTGCACTTCTCTGTACTGTGGCCAGGTGCATTTGAATCAAAAGCACATCTGGCGCTGGCGTCATAATTTATGGGTAGACTGGCAGGATCTGGAGGTGCCAATGTCCTTAGCTCAACCAGGTTGAGTTTTAGGAGTTGTGGCAGTAATGTGGCATAGGGCATAGGGATCGGATCGATCACCCTATTGGCCTGAGAGGGTCTCTGTTGAAATGGTCTTTGCTGGTTGTTGTTGTTGGCGTTGCTGTTGTTATAATTTCTTTGGGGAGGATACTGAGTTTGTTGCTGGTAATTCTGTTGCTGAGGTTGATAAACTGGTTGAGGATGAATTGGAGCGGGAATGGTGACTGCTGCCACAGACCTATGAACATATTGGGGTCTGCCCCTGCTGGTGTTGATAGCATTGGTTTCACCAGCTCTTCTTGGGCCTACAAAAGGCTTTCTTGGATTGCTGGATGAGCTAGCACCGTTGTCAGAAATTTTACCCATCTTTAATAGGCTTTCAATTCTTTCCCCAGCTATAACGACATCTGCAAAGCTGGTAGAAGAAAAGGCAGCTAGCCTATCAATGTATGTTCCTTGGAGGGTGTTCATAAACATATCAGCCATCTCCCTCTCTGACATGGGTGGCTGGACAGCAGCAGCAAGCTGTCTCCACCTTTGAGCGTACTCCCGGAAGCTTTCCCTGGATGATTGAGACATCCCCATCAGGAGGGTCCTGTTGGGAGCCATATCCAAGTTGTACTGATACTGTCTGATAAAGGCCTCTGCCAGGTCCTTCCAGCATCTAATGGTTGCTCTAGTCAGATGAGAGTACCATTCCCTTGAACCTCCAGTTAAGCTATCCTCAAAATAAAACATCCATAGCTTTTCGTCCATGGTATAGGCCTTCAGCCTCCCCATAAAGGATTGTAAATGGGTCCGCGGGCAGGAAGTCCCGTTATACTTCTCAAAGCATGGTGGTTTAAATTTGTGGGGGATCCTGACCCCGTCCACTAGACCCATGTCCATAACATCAAAGCCCAAAGAATTCTGGGACTCCAGGGATCTTAGTTTCTCAGCAATCTCTTCTAGCCTTCTGTCATAGGCTTCCTCCCCAGCTCCCATCACTGTGAACTGATCTTCCTGGGGGTCTTCTTGCAGCACTCTACCTGCAGTGGCAGTCCCTTTCACATTAGCAGGGATGTTGATCTCTGGATGCAGGTGGGGTCCAAAGACTGGGGGATTAACATGAGGCTGAACTCTCTCATTGTTGCTTGTCCCAGCAGTCCCTGGATGATGGTCTTCCTGATTCCTCCCCTCTACCAGTGCTCTTAACCTCTCTTGGCTTTGAGCCATATTATTCATCACCTCCATAAACTGTGTCATCTGATTCCTCATTTCCAACCTCTCGTTGGCCATTTGAGTCCTGACCTCTGTAAGGTCCTGCTGTACTTGGTCCATTTGTATGCCCGGAAGATTGTTGCGGGTGGGGTATCTGTGTGGACGGTTGAGTGGAAACCCTCGACGTCGAGCAATAGTTCCTGAAGTCACAACAGAGTTAGTAACAATAAAACAAAACCTACAAAACAAAACAAAGGGTTAGCGTGCAATGCAGTATGCTTATTTGCATCCAAGGTATCCGGCTTGGCACTTGGTTTTGACCGTTCCAGACCCCTGAGAAAGATGCTTGTGAAGTTGCTTGAAGAATTCAGATGAACAAACCCACACATATATTACAAAAAGTAAATGGTACATAGTTTGTTTACAATGCATGCCCTCTGAGGGGTCAAAAAAAATACAACATAAAGAAAAGTACATGAAATGAAAGCAACAACAAGCAAAAGTCAAACACCAAGACCAAACTCATCCTCCTGAACTTCCTTTAGAAGTGCTTCAGTCACAGGATCAGCTGGACGCTCTGTAAGATTCCTGATAAGGAGATTCCTAGTAGTAACAGCTGCAGTTAGCCTCTTGTGTTGACTCTGGTCCTTTGACCTCTTTACACCAGCTCTAATCTTCAATTCTGAGATCTCCCTCTGGGCTGCTGCCAGTCTTCCTGTTGCTCTTTTGCACTAGCTTCCAGCTGTTCAATCTTGTCCCGAGTCCTCTTATCCTCCTGAGTGCGAGCTTCGGTGATCCTGACCCACCTAGCTTGACTCTCCTTTAGATACAAATCAGTCCTGGCCTTCTGGAACTGAGCTTCCTTGCAGGCATTCTTCAAGATCTGTTCTCCAGCCCTAGACTTCTTAATGTAATCCTCGGACTTCTCAATTCTAGCCAAATGCTCCACCTTCAGCTTTTCTAACCTCTCAATATCCAACCTACCATCACTCCTCTCCCAGAGGGTCTTCTGTAGAGCTTGAGTCAGCTTCTCATTTCTTCCTTTCAATTTCTCAAACTCCTCTAAGCTGACAGTTGCTGGAGGTGGTGTTGTGGAAGGTCCAGGCATATCTTCAACAATGAAGGGCATTCCAGTAATTTGAGCTCTGGCATGAGACCACTCATAGTACTGGGCTGAGGCCACATTATTGCATCTCCCAAGAATGGTTACCCCCTTAGTCTGCACATTGCCCCAGGCCCAGGATGCCTGCCTGACAACAGCCAGATTAGGCTTGATTTCACAATAAAGGGTCTCAGTCAGATCCTGTGCCCTAGGAGGGTGGACTAATGCATAGCCCAGTTGTCTTTTGAATAGAAGAGGGTTGTAGTTGATGCAACCCTTCACTCCAATCAGAGGTACATTGGGAAATTGACCACAACTAGTAATGATGTCTCTGCCCTTGGTGCTCTGAGTGCACCACCTGATGTCATCTGAGGTTAGAGCAACAAGCCTCCTAGCCCAGTTCTTCTGCTGGTGAGGGTTCAAGAATGCATCAGTCTTTGGCAAATGCTTGAGCAGCCAAGTATGGAACAAAGGAGCACAACATCTTACTAATCTTCCCCTTTGCTTTTCATTCCTTTGATGAACAGAGTAGTAAAGATCTCCCAGTAAGGTGGGCACTGGGTTTCTCAGGATGAAAAGATGGATTGCATTCTTGCTAACAAACCTAGGCTCATCTGCAAAAAGTATGACCCCATATATGCTGAGGGCCAACAGAGCACAGACTGCCTTCCACTCCCCCAAGGAGGCCTTCAGAATAGCCTGAGAAGTCAAGAAATCCAGATGAAAACCAGAGACTCCAGCTTTAGCTGTCAAATTCTGCCCAATCAGAACTGGTTCCAGATATAATGCCTTTGCTACCTCCTCATTACTAGGGAAAACCATCTCAGGGTTGAAGGGGATTCCACCCCTGATAGGTACACCAACCAATGATGAATACTCTTCCAACAAGGGTCCCAACTGAAAATTCTGAAAGGTGAAGCACCTCAGAGGGGGATCATAAAACTGCAGGCAAGTATGAATCAAGCTCCTCTATGAAGGGTCCAAATCCATAACCACATCAAGGATTCCTCCATAATGTTCTCTGAAAAAGTGGTATATGGTCTGGAGTAATCAGGGTCTGAATCTTCCTGATGCTGGCCAACTCAGGCTCAAAGAAATGATAGGAGATGTTGCTCTTCTTGGGTGCCATATTGCTGAAGAAGAGCTGAGAATAACACTGAAGATTGGCCTCTGGCAGGCAGAGACTGGTGATGCAGGTGACTGAATCAGGTAGCTGATAGCTGAAGTAAGCACTGATGAAGACAGTTCTAAGCTGAAGAAGGGGTCAAAACCAAGCCAAAATGATAGGATGGATACCCTGAAAAACAAATAAACACATGTTAAAATGATGCAATGAGGATGTATGCAAATGATATGCAAGGGTTTGTGACTGAGCTGGATCTGATTAACTGCTCTGATATAGGTCCATGTATGGTCAAGAAATCCAGATGGAGGTTCATAAGTTCAGTAACCAAGGTGGGGGACTCAAATAAAGAGTCACATGTCCAGGGTTAAAAATCACAAGAACTGTTCCAACATGGAGTACTCTTAATCAAATCCAAGTAACAGGGTATGCTGAGGTCAAGGGTACCTGCAAACCTGTAAACAACCCAACCCCCTCACAGGTGATGTTCTAAAACAAGGATCCTCAGACTTGGATCAATTATGAGAAGCGTAAACACTTCTAACCCGGAGGTACAGTGTTTACGATAACCATAAAAGATCCTCCTCTAATTCACCTCAGTTTCTGAAGGTCAATACTAAAGGTCATCCAGACTTAGCAGGCTTCCCAGATAGCCCTAGCACTACAGGAAATCTGTAGCACAGAGTTCTCAAGAAGAAACCCATATCTGAACCGTGTTTCATATTCCCGCACCAGACCGAAATGGAATGGGAAAGAACATGAACCACTCTAGCCTAGGTGTCACTCAGGTCCCAGGTATAGGACCTCAACTCTCAATAGAACACCCACCCACCAAAGCAACAAAATAGATCCAGCTAGCACAGTATGACAGTATGATATATATGCACAAAGCTATAAAGAAAGCAATAAACAAAACTGTACATAAAGCAGTAAATAAAACAAATATACAAACACAGATAGCACATAACACCCCAGTAAACACAAATCAATCAAGCGCTAGGAGGAACCCACAAAAAGAACCAGAAGCCCTGGTTACAGTATAAGGTTCCCCAGCAGAGTCGCCAAGCTGTCGCTCCCACCAAATGAAGCTAAGGTCAAATGGGGTACAGACGCGAATGGTCGGCGAAAGGAGGATTTGAGAACACACAGGAGTGAACTCACAGGGAATGAATAGAGTCGCCGGCTAGGCATTTTTATCCCGGAGGAAAGGTAATGCTGCATAGACCTAGAAAAGATATGGATAAGACGGTTGCGAACCAGAGAGACTGAGAAAGGGGGTTGGTTACAACCTGGGAAGGTATCAGCACCCAGATTGTCCATCGTACTCGACGGGATCCACGCTTAAAAGATTTTTGTTTTAAAGGGGTAGTGTCAGTGTAATTTGTGTATAAAATAGCTGGAAAAAGATGTACAGGTGTCAGTGTGAGAAGAATGTGAGGTGTGTAAATGTACAGTGTCAGTGTGAGAACAAAGAAGAAATGCTCATGATAATGAGGCTAAAGAATAAAGCTAGAAGGAGGGGGAATATACAGAGACTTTTGTTCGATAACAGTTAAGTTATGCCTACGTATCCTCTCGTGCAATGAGGAAGTCAGAACACCGTAGTTCGACCCAAAGAGACTGAAAGATGAATTGACTTGTGAACTGCTTACTTATCTATGCTCAAGTGTACGACCTGTCTGGCTCAGGTGCAAACTGTCTTGCATTAGATGGAAGAAGCAAGTTCTCGCTTTTGAGTGAAGGTGATGAGAAAAGAATCCCGAAGGAGACGGTTATTGTTTGTTTTTGAGTTCTCAGTCTTTTATTGATTTTGGAAGTTTGTCATAAATTAATGAGCTTAGGCCTAGACCAATGTGTTGGTAAACTCATCACATCTTCCCTCTGATTAGGGGTAATGAGAATACCTTAAGTGTGAAGTCAGCTTCTCACACTTAAACACCTTTTGGTGTAGGATTAAGATCATTAACCTACTTGTGATTATTTAGATGTTTTTTGGTGTTTTTGTTTAGTGTTAAGTAATGAGATTAAGCCATAATCAAGGATTAAACAGACTCATTACACCATCCTAATAGAAGGATAATAGATGAGAAAGTTTAAGCTGAGGAAAGCTCCTCAACTTAATCCATGATTAGGGATTAAGCTCATGACAAAAAAAGCCTTTGATTAAGTGGATTTTAATTAATGATATGATGATGAAGTGATTTTTAGGGTTTGTAAGACAGCTTGAGGGGGACTTGTCCATTAACACTAGGGTTAGTCCTTCTTAACCAATTAAGGAAGAATTAGAACCCTAATGCAAGGCCCAAGTTACAAGCTTGATGTCTTGATGATTATTAAGTGGATTGATTAAAGGATTTAAACACATTAAGGGTTTAACACTTAGGATTAAAGTTATACACTCCACCCTAATAGAAGGATGCAGGCATAAGCTTAATCACAAAGCCTTAAAACCTTTAGGGTTTAGTCCCTGATTATGAGGTGAGAAGAGAAGACTCAAAGAGACACAAAGGTGAAACTAAGTGGGAGGACTAATCCAAAACCCTAATCATTGTCATGCTTGGTTGTTCCTAAGGTTTGTGAGGTTTACAAGAGAAGTCTTCAATGGAACCACCAGGAAGCAGATGAAAGGATCAGGAGAAGCAAAGTAACTTGCTTCATTGAAGAAGACAAGTCACTTGAGGAAAGAAAGTAAGAAGAAAAAGAATGAGCAAGCTCAATCTCAAACACAAACAAAAATGCAGCAAGGATGCATAAAAAGAGATGAAGAGAAGTTATGAGAAGTGAAGGCAAATTCACTTCTCAAGATAACTTACCACCTGAAAAGTTAGTGAAAGAAATGCAATGCAATGCAAAATGGGATGAAATGACATGAGTCAAACCAAAACCAGAAGCATATATGGGATGATAATGATGCTATAAGATGATGCAAACATGAAACAAGGCATGGTGATGATCATACAAGCTTATGGATGCAGATGAAACAAATTTGCAACCATGATCATACATGAAAAGTTATGAGATGCATATGGCATACAACATGGCAAATGCAAGATGCAATGATCAAAAATGCTTTCAATATGTCTTAAGATGTTAAATGAATCAAATGGATACACAAAATGCTATGGCAAGTCAAGGTATGAATGCAAATGCAAGATGGATGCATATGGAAGCCCAAATTAGGGTTTATGATCAAAGCAACAAACAAAAACCAAAATCAGAAGCAAATATCAATATAAAAAATTGAAAATGCACTCAAAGGATCCCTAATCCTATACTAACTCACTGCCCAAAGGAGAAGTTCCAACTCTTAACCTAATTCAAGTTATGATTTTCCTAAGTTTTCTAGGGTTTTAGGGTTCCTTAACAAGAAAATTGCCAAACAAATTGAAAATGAAAGATCAAATCATGGCCATTTAATCTCACAAACTACATGCTAAACACAATGCAATGCAAAAAGAATCAAGGTCCAACTCTCAAGGGTTAGGCAGAAATGATTTTTTGAAGTTTGGATCAAAATAATGCATTAAAATGATTTTAATTCCATGAAAAATTCTCAAAATGCATCAAGATCAAAAAAGAAATTTGGTTTGAGGGTTGGACAATGTTTCTAAATGTTTTTAAATGTTTCATGAATTTTTTGGTGATTTTTAAATACCTAAAAGCATTTTTAATTAATTAATTATCATTAATTAATTAAAAATTGACTTTTAAATATTTAAAAATATTTTTTGAATGCTAAAAATAAAAATAAAAATGTTTTGGTGTTCTGAAATTAAATAAAAGTTTGTATAAAAAATTTCAGAATTTTTGAATAAGTTTTACTATTTTTAAATAAATGTACAATATAAATATAAAACAAATGAATTAAAAATAAAGAAAAAGAAAAGTAAACACAATGGAAGGCCAGGATGGATTCTGGGAAAGAAAAGGTTGACTGCGCGCGCAATCCAGTGGCCCACATTCAAACTGAAATTAATTAAGTTTATGAATTAATTAATTAAGTTAATTGTGATTAGGGTTTCTGAAAACGCATCCTGGCCATCCAAAACACGCGCCAGTCAGCCTAAGTCAACGGATCCAACGCTCTAGATTCAAACTACAATTAATGACAGGATTAAACCCTAATCATTTTCAGGTGCCCGGAGAAGACCTCCGGTCGTCTTCTCCGGTGGGAACCCCACCTGAAAATCCCTAAAATCCTCAAAACGTTACTAAAATGAAATCTAAAAGAACAGGAATCAACCCCACATCCCCCTGAATCAAAACCCTAACACAAACATCATTTATCTTTCATCAATCGCATGAATCGAAAGCAAACATTTTTAGGTCAAAAAGTTTCAGAGCAAGATTAAACTCTCATTTCTTCACCATTTTCAAAACCAACAACATCAGAGTGATCAGTGAATCATGAAGAACAACTTAGGAACTTTAAAAATCATTTCTGGAAAAAATGTTCATGAAGCTACCTGAGTTTGAAGCTTTTCAGTCTGGCACTTTCTGACCTCCTCTCTTGTGCAAACCCACTCCTGTGACCTCCCTGATGAAGCCTTGATGCTTAGAAAGAGTTTATGTTGGCTGGTTTGGAAGTTTGAACAAGTTCTGTTCAAGCTCAGGTGAGAATCGTGTTTGTGATTCTTTGAGTTTCAGGTTGCTTTGAAGGGTGTTTTGTGATCAGGAAGATGAGTTGAGTTGATGTATGAAGTTTGTTTGTGTGTTTGTGAGCTGTGTTGTGTGTTTCGAATGCTTTTTTTCAATGGAGTGAAAATGTGAATGTGGTGCTATGGCTGGTTTCAGGCTTGTGTATTGTGTGGTTTGGCTTGCAATTGATTTGTATAAACAATGCTCATTGGTCAGAAGATGTGACATGTCCTTTTTTGATAGGTATGGTTGCTTTTGCAAATTGTCAACTTTTGTGTAAGAGAAGCATGGGTCATGTTCTAGCCAAGTACAAGGGAGGTGTGCTGCGCAGCATGGTGAGGGAAAAGGCTAGGGTTGATCAGCAAAGTAGCTTAGCAAGTGGATGAGAAGTTATCATGTGTTTTGCAACTTGGTTCACTTTTGGTTCCTTTTGTGATTTTTGAAGATTAAGGCATAGAACTTAAGAAATTCTTGGGCAAATCTGAAGTTTGAGTCATGTGTGATGTTTGTGTAAAGATTAGAGACCATTTTGAAGTCACAAATTGCCTTGGTACAAGATTTTGCAAGTTTCCCATTTGGTGCATAACTTGAAATTTAGTGATTTTTGCCAACTTTGACAATCCATAACTTTTGATCCAAAATGAATTAGGTCATGTTCTTGTACTTTTTGAAAAGGGAAAGATCTATTCTACAACTTTCATGACCAAAGTTTTTTCATTTGAAGCGTTTTTGAATCAAAAAGTAAGGGTTGAAAAAGTTACATAAAATGACATTTTCATTAAAAGTCAACCTTGCCCAAAAAGTTAACTTTGCAAAAGACTTGAAATTATTTAATTTAGTGAACTTCCAACCTCTTCTATGATCAAATAAAGATCATATACAATCAAAATGATGAAGAATGCCCTTTGGTTGGGTCATTGGGGGCCTCAGATGCCCTGATTTTGCACTGACTTGTTCAGAAAGTCAACCCTTGATCAGATGACTTCCCCATGGAATTTCTTCATGAAAATTGATATGCATATTCACTATACCATATAGAGACCAATAGAAACAAGAATGACCAAAAAATTTGGGGTTATGGCCTTTGAAACCAAAACCCTAATTTTAGGTCAACTGTGCAGTCACGCCTGGCTCTGCTTCCACACCATTCCCAGTTCTTGTGATTCTTTGGCATTCTTGACTTTGAGAGGATGTAATAGGACACTTGAACACACATGGACCCCTTTGAAGTGATTGATGACCTTTGGAGTGGCTCAAGGAGCTCTTGGATTGCTCAGATCACAAACCCTAGGTGCAGATGACTTTGAATCTATGCAGTGAATCAAAAATGCGATATGAGATGTTATGATTGTGTTTATGCATATGAAATGATCACAAGCCATGGTGTGAATGGGTGAGGGAAAATTTGGGGTGTTTACACGTCTCGTTTGATACTCATAACTTCCTGTCTTCGTTTGATAGTATAGTATTCATAACTTCCTGTTTTCGTTCATCGTACTCTTTTTTGAAGGAATAAGTTCCTGAGTATCCCGACTGAGGATAAAAGAGATGGACATAAATTCAAGGGGAGATGTAACTCGAAGTATCTATGATGGTAGATTTGCCCTATTACGGGATTTGTAGCTGTCTTGTGGGAGTGAACCGGCGAAGCTCCGTTGAATTCCTTCCCACGTTCGTCCATAGTAAATACTATTACTGCATTTTCATGCATTTCTGGTAAACATCAATCATATTAAGCATTTTATGCATTTCTGGTAAACATCAATCATATTCAAAAGCATACATACATTCAAACACAACCAATGGACGTTTCGCTTATGTAAATAGGGTAAAAGTAAATTTGGATTCAAAGATGAAATTTTATTTATATCATAAAGTGACCTATACATAGGCAAGTTTGTTCAAGGAGACAGAAATCCTAGTAAGAGGAATTCGTCGTAAAAATTTTACAAAACAAAGAAAATCAGCTATGTGGGAAATCATCCTATTGAGTTTCAATTCTACTATTACCATTATCTTCAAGTATCTCATCTTCGGCTGTTGAGACGGAAACTATTGGATTGAGCTTTATCTGTTCGAGCTTGAGTTAAGTAGCACAACTGGTTGGAGTTATCTGGGTGATCCAAACGAGACATAGTCATACGCTTTAATCCCTAACTTTTGCCTGGATTGCCCTTTCAAGTTTTCAATCCACCGGGACACCCTTTTTTGCCCAAGCCGCCTTTTCAGGTTTTCGACTTGCCAGTGTCGCTCCCACCAAAAGACACCCGGGTCAGAAGGGGTACAAACGCGAACGGTCGGCGAAGAGAATGAGAACACACAAGGGTGAACTCAAAAAGAAAAGAGTCGCCAGCTAGGCATTTTTATCCCCGGGGGAAAGGTAATGCTGCATAAACCTGAGAAAATATGGATAAGACGGTCGCGAACCAGAGAAACTGATAAAGGGGGTTGGTTACAACCTGGGAAGGTATTAGCACCCAGATTGTCCGTCGTACTCGACGGGATCCACGCTTGAAAGATTTGTGTTTAAAAGGGATAGTGTCAGTGCTATTCTATGTATCAAAGCTGGAAAGGATGCAAGTGTCAGTGTAAAAGAAATGTGAAGTGTACAAGAGAAGTGTCAGTGTGAGAACAAGAGTGGAATGCTCAAGACTATGAGGCTCAAAGAATAATGCTGGAAAGAGGGGGAATATACAGAGACTTTTGTTCGATAACTTTTAAGTTATGCCTACGTATCCTCTCGTGCAATGAGGAAGTCAGAACACCGTAGTTCGACTCAAAGAGACTGAAAGATAAATTGACTTGTGAACTGCTTGCTTGCCTATGCTCAAGTGTATGACCTGTCTGGCTCATGTGCAAACTGTCTTGCATTAGACGGAAGAAGCAAGTTCTCGTTTGTGAGTGAATGAGATGAGAAAAGAATCCCGAAGGAGACGATTATTGTTTGTTTTTTGTGCTTTCAGTCTTTTATTGCTTTTGAAGTTTGTCATAAGAAAATGAGCTTAAGCCTAAACCAAAGGGTTAGTAAACTCATCACATCTTTCCTCTGATTAGGGGTAATGAGAATACCTTAAGTGTGAAGTAAACTCCTCACACTTAATCACCATGATGTAGGATTAGGATCATTAACCTATTTGCATTTATTTAGATGTTTTTGGAGTTTTTGTTTAGTGTTAAGTAATGAGTTTAAGCCATAATCAAGGATTTAATGGACTCATTACACCATCCTAATTGAAGGATAATAGATGAGAACATTTAAGCTGAGAAAGGCTCCTCAACTTAATCCATGATTAGGGATTAACCTCATGACACAACAAAGCCTTTATTAAAGTGGATTTTAGTTAATGATAAGATGAAGAAATGAATTTTTATGGTTTGTAAGACAATTTGAGGAGGACTTGTCCATTAACACTAGGGTTAGTCCTTCTTAACCAGTTAAGGAAGAATTAGAACCCTAATGCAAGGCCCAAGTTACAAGCTTGATGTCTTAGTGATTATTAAGTGAATTGATTAAAGGGTTTAAACACATTAAGGGCTTAACACTTAGGATTAAAGTTATACACTCCATCCTAATAGAAGGATGCATGCATAAGCTTAATCACAAAGCCTTAAAACCTTTAGGGTTTAGTCCTTGATTAAGAGATGAGAAGAGAAGACTCAAAGATGACACAATGGCAAAACTAAATGGGGGACTAATCAAACCCCAATTGTGATCATGCTTGGTTGTTCCTAGGGTTTATGAGGCTTGCAAAAGATCTTCAGGAGAAAAAGCCACCAGGAAAGAAACAGATGAAAGGAGGAGAAGCAGAAAGAAATAAGACAACTTGCTTCACTTAAGAAGACAAGTTGCCTGAAGAAAGAAAGTAAGAGATGAGCATGAATGAGCAAGATCACTCTAATACAAAGATAAAATGCAGCAATGATGCATAAGAGATATGAGAAGAGATTGTGAGAAGTGAAGGCAAATTCACTTCTCAAAACAACTTACCACCTGAAAAGTTAGCAAAAGAAATGAAATGACATGAAAATGAAATGAATGCAAAGATGCAAACCAAAATCAGAAGCATAAAAATGATGTTAATGATGCTAAGAGATGATGCAAGCACATGGCAAGAGTTGTGGATGATCATACAAGGATGAGGATGCAAATGAAGCATGCTTTGAACCATAAGAATTCATGAAAGTTTATGACATGGAATGAATGCACAACATGGTAAATGAATGATGCAATGATCAAACATGGCTCTAATATGTCCTAAGATGTCTTATGAATCATGTGGATGCATAAAATGTCATGGTAAGTTCTTGAATGCAAGCATATGAGAGATGGATGCAAATGAAGGCAAGAATTAGGGTTTATGCGCAAGATGCAACACAAAATTCAAAATCAGAAGCAAATGACATGATAAAAATCTTGAAAATGGGACCAAAGGTACCCTAACCCTACACAAGTACACTGCCCAAAGGAAGGGACCTAAGTCTTAACTTAATGAAAGTTATGATTTTCTCAAATCAACTAGGGTTTCAAGGCACTTCAAAAGGAAAAATGCACATTAAATTGAAAATGAAAGATAAATTCAAACTAATTTTACCCTAGAAACTACATGATATGAAGGATGCAATGCAAGAAGAACCATCATCAAACTCTTCATGGTTATGCAGAATGAATTTTTTCAAGTTAGGACCAAAATATTGCCCTTAAATAACTTTAATTCCAATGAAAAATGTCAAAATGGGTGAAGAACCAAAAAGAAATTTGTTTGAAGAGTTTGATAATGTTTCTAAATGTTTTAAAATGCAATGTGAATTTTTTTGAGATTTTTAAATACCTAAATGAATTTTTAATTAATTAATTTCCATTAACTAATTAAAAATAAACATTTAAATAATTAAAAAATAATTTTTGATGCAAAAAATAAAAATAAAAATATTTTTGGGTTCTGAAAATTAATAAGAGATTTGATAAAACTTTTCAGAATTTTTTTAATGCATTTTACTATTTTTAAAAATTCGTGGAAATAAATACAATAAAAATGAAAATTAAATTAAAAATAATGAAAGTATGCTTGTTGGAGGGTTCAGATTGATTCTGGGCTTGAGAAGTTTGACCTGGCGCGCATCTGGACGGCCCAGGTTCAAACTTCCCTAAACTTAATTAAATATTTAATTAATCCTAAATTAAACTAATTAATGATTGATTAGGGTTTTAATGAACCATCTGGACCATTCACACGTACGCGGGAAAGCCAGATCAAGGGTCAATATTCAAAGTTGCCTAATTAATGGGATTAGGGCTTAATCACCTTCAGGCGACCGGAACAATGTTTCAGTCGTCTTCTCCGACGAACACAAAACCCTAGCTTCTTCTACAGGTCACCAAACTTCAAATTTCCTTCACAAAAATGATCCTCTAACCATTCTAAACCTAAACCCCCAACTAAAATTCATTTATTTCACTTCATAAGCATGAATCGAAGAAAAATGTAAAACACGGGCAAAAGTTCAGAGATCACATACATGGTGGTTTCTTCACCATTTTCAAAAGTAAACACATCCCCATGATCAGGGGAGCATATAGAATCATAAAAGAACTTAAAAACTAGCTTCTGGAAAAAAAGTTCTTCATGTTACCTGAGATGAGGACTCTCTGATTCTGAGCTTTCTAGACTCTCCCTTTGTGCAAACCCACTTCTTTGAACACCCTGATGATGAAATGAAGCTTAGAAGGCTTTGATAATGGCTGGTTTGAATGCTTCAGTTCTGGTGTAGCAGAAATGGAGGGTTAAGTATGTGATGTTTTTTGCTACTTTGAGGGTTGATTCTTGTTCAGTGAGTGATATGTGATTTGTTGGTGAAGAAATTTTGGATTTTTGATGGCTGAGGAAGAAGTTTCGAAAAGATGAAAGTTTGGACAATTTTGGTGAATCCTGGCTTCTTGGAGATTACAGGCTTGTGTCTGTTGTTGTTTGGAAGGCTTGAGGTCCACATATGAGGCTCTGATTGGGCAGAGAGTTGGTAGTGGCACAGTGTGATTGGCATGGGCAAAAATGCAAAAAGTCAAGATCTTATGTACTATGGGTATGGCTCGGGTCAGAGGAGATCTTAGGGCTTGTCCTGCCTCAGCTTGAGTCAAGGAAGGCCTTTGGATCTGATTTTGTGAGCTGGATGGTCTTGATCAAGAGTTTCCAAGGTTCTTGCATATTTCCCTCTTTGAGTTTTCTTATGAACCAAGGCAAAGAATCTTGTGATTTCTTGGGAAAAATGCAGCAACATGAGCCATATGAAGTTGCTAGAATGCTTTGAGATCAATTAGTGTTCAATTCAAGCATAAAAGGTTCCTTTTGCAAAGATTCCATTTTGAAGCTTCATGAGAAAATGCCTCATGTAACTTGTAATTCAAGGCATAGAAATGAGAAATCCTTTGGGCCAATCTGAATTTTAGGTCATGTGTTGTGTTTATGTAATGCTTAGAAGTCACTTTGAAGTCATGGAAATGCTTGGCATGTGAATTTGCAAGTTTCCCTCTTTGGTGTAAAAGTGAAAATTTAGTGATTTTGTCCAACTTTGCAAGGCCATAACTTTTGATCTAAAATGAATTAGATCAAGTTCTTGTACTTTTTGAAAATGGTAGGATCCAATCTACAACTTTCATGACCAAAGATTTTTCATTTGAAGCATTTTTGAATCAAAAAGAGGAGGTTGAAAAACTTTCCCAAAATGGCAAGTTTGCATTACAAGTCACTTTCCCAAAATGGCAACTTTGCAAATGGCTTGAAATTCTTCAATTTTGTGAACTTCTAACTTCTTCTAAGATCAAATAAAGATCATACACATTCAAAATGATGGAGAAACCTCTTTGGTCGGGTGATTGGGGGCCTTAGATGCCCTGATTTTGCACTGACTTGCTCAAGAAGTCACCTTTTGATCAGATGCCTTCCCCTTTGAATTTCTTCATGAAAATTGATATGCATGATCCTCATAACATATAGAGACCAATAGAAACAAGAGCGACCAAAAAATTTGGAGTTATGGCCTCTGAAACCAAAACCCTAATTTCAGGTCATCTGTGCAATTAAGCTTGGCTCTGCTTCCATGCCTTTCTCAGTTCTTGTGATTCTTTGAATTCCTTGGCCTTGGGGGATATAACATGGTGCTTGAACATATATGGACCCCCTTGAGAAGATTGAAGGCCTTTGGAGTGGCTCAGATAGCTTAGGGACTGCTCAGATCACAAACCCTAGATGCAGATTACTTTGAACCAATGCAATGAAGCAAAAAAATGCAATATGAGATGACATGATTGAACTCATGCAAATGAAAAGATCATAAGCCATGGTGAAATGAGTGAGGGAAAATTTGGGGTGTTTACAGCTGCCCCTATTCAAACATGAGTTAGCTGTGCAGGATGTAAGCAACGGCTTAACAGACAAGCAAGATAACTTGTGGTTGGATACCAAAGACAGTCCAAAATTTGCACTCACTGAATGAAGAAGAAAAGGGATATAGATTATAAAAGGAAATAAAGTATGTTTATAAAGTGCGGGCGACGGAAGACGACCGTCGAGCAGAGGACGACTGCTGGGACGAAGCAATGACGGGGACGACCGACATGCTGGGGAAACAGAGAGATCATGACAGGGATGGCCATCAAGTAAAGTTATAAGATTCTCTGGGGATTAAAGGTGAATGATGGGGACGACCATCGGGTTGAAGAAATAGATGATGAGGAACGGTCATCAAAGGTGAAGGATGATCACCTAGCAGGGGACGGCTGCTCTTGGGGGTAAGGATGAGGGACGGCCATCCAATGGTGAAGGGCGATCACTTGGCAGGGTACGGCTGCCGAAAATACCGCGACATAGGACGAATGCCGGGTAAAAAGGGTCGACGACGGGGACGGCCATCGGATAAAATGATGAAGGACAATCATCAAGAGGTGAAGGACGATCACCTAGTAGGGGGAGGCTGCTAAAAATATCACGACATAGGACGAATGTCGGATAGGAAGGGGTTCTAATGAAAATAGAGACTCCACTGGGGATGATGAAGGACGATCATCAAAAGGGTGAAGGACGATCACCTGGCAGGGTACGGCTGCCGGAAATATCATGACATAGGACGAATGTCAGATAGAAAGGAAATAGTTTATCAAGATTTTCCGGGAATTCTCCTTGGGAATGGTAGACACAGACGAGTGTCTAATTTCAAGAAAGCAAAGGCATAAGTACCTGACATGGTGTATAGATTAAAGATGCGGACGAGCATCCTTAAGACTTCGATACAGACGAGTATCAGTAGGACAAACGCTTGACGCATGTTCAGAGATGATGATACGAACGAGTACCAACTGGTTAACAAAGAACACTGACGAGTGTTGATTCTGAGGGGATTTAAGTGGTATATACAAGATACGGACGAGTATCGGTATGAGTGAAAAGTGATGAGTGAGACATAGACGAGTGTTCAACTTGCAGGGGGAGAACACGACACGGACGGGTGCCGGGAGAAGTATATTATAAACAAGTACTTGGTTTACAAAGTGTCTTAGGCAACTATGCTGGGGAAAATGACACGGACGGGTGTCAGGGAATTGTATAGATACACGTAAACATGTGTTTTGCTAGTGCAAAGGGGATGCTTTGGATTTCTGCTGGGGATATGACACAGACGAGTGTCAAGAAGCATCTGTAATGTATATGCATTTGTTTGTAGAGAACGCTCGGGCGACTTTACTGGGGAATGATGACATGGACGAGTGCCAAAAGGAGCATGTATCTGTATTTGTGAGTATAAAGTGGACGCTTTGGCTTTCTGCCGGGGAATTTGGGAAGTATTTTGTATTTTGTTGATGGAATGTCAGTATTTACAAGTGTTCAGTTCGACACATGGCTTATGATTATGCAAATATGTTTGATTTTTGCCGTAATGCTCCGTATTAGACGGAATGCTACGCTTTGTGGGGAAAATATGATGCGAATGCTATGATTATGCAAAGATACCGATCTGGGATTCGGATCCCGTTGCTGTGGAGATCTCTGGCTGATCTACTTGAAGTGGATACCCCAGCTGGGGATGATATCACTGGTAGATCCGATACAGATGGTTCTGCCCGGGGAAATAGATCACTGATAGACCTATCTTGGTAATGAGGGACCCAGCTGGGGTCTGTGGGAGCTTTCGTCACTCTGTTGTGAGATCCTCAGGCATTGCTCTTCTGGATAGAGGCTGAAACTCTGCGGGGAGATGGTTCCCTGTCTTTGCACTTGGCTGAGGAGGAATGATGACTGGCAACTCAGCTGGGGAGAAAGCAGCCCTGGTTTTGTTTGGAAGATGTGCCGTGGAAATGGTGATTTGACAACTTGCTGGGGAGAAACTTTCATGCCCCCATGTCGCACCTTGAGTACCTGCAATCCTGTGATGACAAAGAAACGTACAAGTATCCTGAGGTATCCCTTACTGGATTCCATCATAGGAATTTAGACACTCCTGGGAGTGAGTATATTTCCTGTAAGCATGTATTTTTAGAAGGGAAGCATCTGTATTTATGCAATCAATATCTTAAGGACATCAGACGTTTTGCAAATGAAAATAAAATGTACGAGACGGAATATGACTGAAAATCTGATTTTATTAATTTATGTGCCCTGAATTGGCGAGATACAGTCAAAGAAACGGATCCCCTGAAATGAGGAAATCGTTACAAATTGAGAAACAAAGAGGTGTTGGCAATGTTGATGACGCTTCAAGGAGCTTCCCTTTGCTATGACTCGTATGACATTTGACGTTCTTCTCATCTTGCTTTCTGAAGAAGGCTGATTCTAACTGATACCTTAACCTTTCGAAGCTTACCATGTTGTAAGCAATACAGACGAATTCAGAATGCAGTTGCTCGCTTATTCCCTTATTTTACGTGGATTGCCCTTTCGGGTTTTCAATCCACCGGGATACCCCTTTTTTGCCTGAGTTGTCCAATACGGCTTTTCAACTCATCGGGTGTACATTTCTTTATTTATTTTCCCTTATTTTTGCCCGAGTCTTTTATTCTATTTTTGACTCGCCGGGATGCCCTATTTTTGCCTGGACTTACATTCTGTTTTTATGTCCAGCGGGTCATTTTTACGCGAAGTATTTTTTAACTGCATCTGAATTCACAGGGGACATGAAGTCTTCACCATCCATAGTACTGAGCATCAGTGCTCCACCGGAGAAAACCTTCTTTACTATGAATGAACCATCATAATTCGGAGTCCACTTGCCCCTGTGGTCTGTATGAGGAGGAAGGAGTCTTTTCAGCACAAGATCTCCTACTTGGTATTCCCAAAGCCTGACTTTCTGATCGAAGGCTTTCTTTATTCTTTTCAGATACAGCTGCCCATGATAGATTGCAGCCAACCTCTTTTCTTCGATCAGATTCAGTTGATTGTATCGGGATCGGACCCATTCTGCTTCATTCAGCTTGACATCCATCAACACTCGTAAGGAGGGTAATTCAACATCAACAGGTAGGACTGCCTCCATACCATACACAAGCTGATACGGCGTTGCCCCGGTGGATGTTCTGATTGACGTTCGGTACCCATGCAAGGCAAACGGTAGCATTTCATGCCAGTCTTTGTAGGTAACCACCATCTTCTGCACAATCTTCTTGATATTCTTGTTAGTTGCCTCAACAGCGCCATTCATCTTTGGCCTGTAAGGAGAAGAATTGTGGTGTTGGATCTTGAAGTCCCGGCATAGTTCTGCCATCATTTTGTTGTTCAATTTGGAACCATTATCAGTAATGATTCGCTCGGGCACTCCATACCGACAAATGATGTCTTTTTTCAGAAATCAGGCTACCACTTGCCTTGTAACATTTGCATAAGAAGCCGCTTCGACCCATTTGGTAAAATAGTCAATGGCAACCAGGATGAATCTGTGGCCATTTGAAGCAGTCGGTTCAATCTTGCCAATCATATCAATGCCCCACATGGCAAAGGGCCAAGGTGAAGACATCACATTCAAAGGATTGGGAGGCACATGCACTTTATCCGCATAAATCTGGCATTTATGGCATTTTCTAGCATAGGCACAACAGTTTGCATCCATTGTGATCCAGTAGTAGCCTGATCTTAACAACTTTTTAGCCATAGCATGCCCTCCAGCATGGGTACCAAATGATCCTTCATGCACCTCGTGCATCAACAAGTCTGCCTCTGCCCTATTAACACATCTGAGGAGTATCATATCAAAGTTTCTCTTATACAGGGAACCATCAGTATTCAGGAAGAAACTACCAGCTAGCCTTCTTAATGTCTTCTTGTCATTGGAAGATGCCCCAGGTGGGTATGTTTGATCCTCCAAGAAGCATTTGATATCATGGAACCAAGGCTTATCATCTTTAACAACATTTGCTGAGAACACGTATGCTGGTCTGTCAAGTCTGGACACTGAAATTCCAGGCACAAAGTAAGCAGCTTGAACTTTGATCATGGATGAAATGGTAGCCAGAGCGTCCACAAACTGATTTTCGTCTCGAGGGATATACTCAAGCTTGACTGTTGTGAAGAAAGTTAATAACCTCCTTGTATAATCCCGGTAAGGTATCAGATGATCCTGGTGCGTGTACCATTTGTCGTTGGTTTGATTGATTACCAAAGCTGAATCTCCGAATACAGTCAAAGTCTTGATCCTTAGGTCAATGGCTTCCTCAAGACCCATAATACAAGCTTCGTATTCAGCTTCGTTGTTAGTGCAGTTAAAGGTGAGTTTTGCCGAGAAAGGCATGTGAACTCCCTTAGGTGTAATGAGTACTGCACCAACACCACGACCATTCATATTAACAGCCCCGTCAAACATCATAGTCCATTCTTCTTCTGGGTCAGGCCCTTCAGTGTGAATAGGCTCTTCATGATCTTTTGCTTTTATGAACATGATGTCTTCATCAGGGAAGTCAAATCTCATAGGCTGATAATCATCAATGGGTTGCTCAGCGAGATAATCAGACAATACACTGCCTTTGATGGCCTTTTGAGATGTGTACTGAATGTCATATTCTGTGAGGATCATTTGCCATCTTGCAACCCGTCCGGTAAGTGCTGGCTTCTCAAAAATGTACTTAATTGGGTCCATCTTGGATATCAATAAGGTAGTGTGGGTCAACATATATTGTCTCAGTCGGCGAGCAGCCCACGCTAAAGCACAACAAGTTTTCTCGAGCAGTGAATAACGTTGTTCACAGTCGGTAAACTTTTTGCTTAGGTAGTATATTGCATACTCTTTTCGACCAGACTCGTCATGCTGGCCCAGCACACACCCCATGGACTCTTCTAATACTGTCAAGTACATTATTAGAGGTCTTCCTTCAACTGGAGGCATAAGGATCGGAGGCTCTTGTAAGTATTCCTTGATTTTATCAAAAGCCCTCTGGCAGTCTTCATTCCACCTGACCGTTTGTTCTTTTCTTAACAGCTTGAACAAAGGCTCACAGGTTGCTGTAAGGTGAGATATGAACCTCGAAATGTAGTTCAATCTACCTAGAAACCCCCGAACTTCTTTTTCTGACTTCGGTGCAGGCATTTCTTGAATAGCTTTGACTTTATCAGGGTCAACTTCAATCCCTTTCTCACTTACAATAAATCCCAGCAGCTTACCAGATCGCACCCCGAATGTGCACTTGTTGGGGTTTAGCTTCAATTGGTACTTCCTCAGACGCTTGAATAACTTCAACAGATTTACCAGGTGGTCTTCTTCTGTGAGGGACTTGGCAATCATGTCATCCACATAACATTCAATTTCTTTATGGATCATGTCATGGAATAATGTTACCATAGCCCGTTGATAAGTGGCACCAGCATTCTTCAGTCCGAATGGCATCACCTTATAACAGAATGTGCCCCAGGGTGTGATGAAAGATGTCTTCTCCATGTCTTCAGGTGACATCTTGATCTGATTATATCTTGAAAATCCGTCCATGAAGGAGAACACCGAGAACTGAGCCGTATTGTCGACCAATACATCAATGTGAGGTAATGGGAAGTCATCTTTTGGGCTGGCTCTGTTCAGATCCCGGTAATCCACACACATCCTCACCTTGCCATCCTTCTTAGGCACAGGTACAATGTTAGCAACCCACGGTGGGTAACTGGTCACAGCAAGGAAGCCGGCGTCCCACTGTTTTTGTACCTCTTCTTTTATCTTCATTGCCATATCTGGGCGAGTACAGCGCAACTTCTGTTTTACTGGCGGACAGTCTTCTTTCAGAGGCAGCTTGTGCATAACAATGTCGGTGTCCAACCCTGGCATATCCTGATAAGACCAAGCAATAACATCCACATACTCCCGAAGCATGTCAATCAGTTGCTCTTTTACTGAATCTTGCAGGTAGGCCCCGATCTTGACTTCTTTCAAGTCTTCTTCCGTACCAAGATTAACCGTTTCAACCTCCTCCTGATGAGGAGTTATAACCTTCTCCTCTTGCCTTAACAACCTGGATAGTTCTTCAGGTAGCTCATAATCTTCTTCAACCCCTTCATCAGCTTGACTAATCGGATTGTCAAAGTCATACGAAGTCATAGCAGTGTTGTTGTCGGTGCAGTCTGAAAGGCACTTTCTGCAAGGGTTTAGATTGGTTTATTTTAGTGATCAGTTTTATCTTATTTAGAAAAAGTGAAAATGAAGTTATTTATTCTGAAAAACATTGCCATTTTATTTTTGTACAAAAAGAAAAAATGAAAAACAGTGAGCGGAAAAGAAAAGACTCATTTGCAAAAGATGTCCTGATATTCATTAATTGATCTTTGCACAAAATTCAAGATGGCCCGATTACAAAATGAGTCTTGACATCTTGGGCAAGATGCAAGACTTGATGCATGCTTTAAAATACAGGAAATAATAATTACTCTGCAGGAGTAACTCTTATAATTTCCTGGGAAGACCAGTTAAGGACTTGACTCCCCGGGATCCTTGGACGTATCCAGCTCTCCAGGTTGCGGTCGCTTTCCTCCTCGTCTTCCAAATTGTTCACAGCATCCTGGGTGAGCATTCCCCCGCTGACAAACTTGGGCTCCTTTGCAGCCTCTGATTGATCTTGTTGAGTTGGTCTGTAACCCAACCCAAATCGGTCTTCTTTCTTTTCCACGGGAAACAGCTTACCCCAGCCTTGGGCGGTACCTTCCTCAACAACCTTCCGGGCTTGCTGGTACGATGTTATGGAAGTTCCCAGTACAGCAGATGCTTCATTAATGTTCAAGGCCTCAAAACCTTGGCTCATGGTTTCATGGATCTCCCCGTCCATTTCTATGTACTTATACGTAGCCAGCTGGCTAACAAAGATGTCCTCCTCCCCACAAATGGTGATGATCTGGCCTTCCCACTCAAATTTTAACTTCTGGTGAAGGGTAGACGTAACAGCGCCAGCGGCGTGGATCCAGGGTCTACCCAACAGACAGCTGTAGGCCGGCTGTATGTCCATCACAAAAAAGGTAGTTTTAAACGTCTGCGGGCCAATCATCACAGGCAGATCAATCTCCCCAAGCACTGATCATTTAGAGCCATCAAATGCTCTCACCACCAAATTACTCGGACGCAATGCCAAGCCATCATACTCCAACTTCACTAAGGCTTTCTTTGGTAGAACATTGAGTGATGACCCAGTGTCCACCAGTACATGAGATAAAACAACACCCTTGCATTCCAAGGTGATATGCAAAGCCTTATTATGGTTGCGTCCCTCTGTTGTTAAGTCAGCATTGGTAAAGCCCAGTCCATGACTGGTGTTGACATTTGCAACCACAGTTTCTAGCTGATTAACGGTAATCTCCTCTGGAACGTATGCTGCGTGCAGGACCTTTAATAATGCGTTCCTGTGAGCTTCGGAGCACATCAATAGTGATAATATGGAGATTTGGGAGGGCGTTTGGTGAAGCTGGTCCACCACCTTGTAATCACTCCTTTTTATGATTCTCATGAACTCGTCTACATCTTGTTCAAAAGATGTCTTTTGAGTTTCCTTGGCAGTTGGCTCTTCAGATACCACACTCTTTCCTTTTGCTTTGGCAGCAGCTTCTGCTTCAACATTAGGTCTTTGTGTTTGTGAGGCAAAAAGGCGTCAGCTTCGGGTGAAGCCTCCGCCTCCCCCAACATTATCAACTTGTGGAGAAGAGGTTGATGAATCCAGAGTGATTTTCTCCCCGTTGCAGTAGAGATCAGAGCCATAATGCCAAGGTATGGCATTACTGCTTTCATAAGGAACTGGTCCAGGCACCGTAATGGTGACCGGACTGATTGCTGCAGAGGAGGATACTGTAACGGTGTGCGGATCATAGTAAATTGTGACTGGTGATCTGGCAGGCGGTGCCACTGTTTGTTGTTGGAAATTGCTGTTGGGAGGAACGTTTGATGGGTCATAGTAGATTGTAACTGCTGAGACATCTTCATTAATTTTTGCTGGCGTTGTAGAAGATTCTGCTAATAAAATGGATGCTGATGTTGTAGAAGAAACGGTTGTTGAAATTTGACTTGTTGAAGTGATGGATGGAGTAATTGCTGATGATATCGATGAATCGGTAGGAATGATTGTTGCTGTTGTTGTAGAAGAATCGGGAATTGTTGTTAGAGGAATTGCTGGATTTGTAGGCGCCGTGTTGAAATCTGAAGGATACCATCCTTAATAAGACCATCTATGCCACTTCTCAGCCTTTCACACCCATTGACTGCAATGTTGCAATACCCACAGCCGAGCTCACACCCGGGGAACACTCGGCATTCTAAAAGCTGAGCTTTAATTTAGACCAAAGGTGTTCGAATTTATGCAACACTGGTGATCAAGGTAGATGGTTTGTCTTCCTCAATGGCATTAATCCTCGGCCCGCCATGATTAGGCATAGGATTTCTGTTGACATTCGGAGGAGGTGCAAAGTTGAGGGCTTTAGAATCCACCAGATCTTGGACTTTCATTTGTAAGGCCCTGCATTTTTCAGTATTGTGACCAGGTGCATTGGAGTGGAAAGCACACCTGGCGTTGACATCATAATTCTTTGGGAGATTGAGGGGATCTGGTGGTGCCAACGTCCTTAACTCAACCAAGTTAAGCTTCAGGAGTTGTGGCAATAAGGCAGCATAAGGCATAGGGATGGGGTCAATCACCCTGTTTTCCTGTGATGGTCTTTGTTGAAAAGGACGCTGCTGTTGATTGTTATTGCTGTTGTTGTAGGTTCTCTGTTGCGGATACTAAACTTGTTGTTGATACTGTGGTTGTTGTTGTTGAGGATATGCTGATTGTTGAGGAATCGGAGCTGGAATGGTAACAGCTGCTACTGATCTGTGAACATACTGAGGTTTGCCCCTGCTTGCATGGATGGAATTGGTCTCACCGGCTCTTCGGGGTCCCACAAAAGGCTTCCTGGGATTACTGGATGAACTTGCACCACTATTAGAAATTTTGCCCATTTTTAAAAGGCTTTCAATCCTCTCCCCAGCTATAACTACGTCAGCAAAACTAGTAGAAGAAAAGGCAGCCAGTCTATCAATATATGTTCCTTGCAACGTATTCATGAACATGTCAGCCATTTCTCTTTCCGACATGGGTGGTTGGACAGCAGCAGCAAGCTGTCTCCACCTTTGGGCATATTCCCTGAAGCTTTCTTTGGAAGACTGGGACATTCCCATCAAAAGGGTCCTGTTAGGAGCCATGTCCAGATTGTATTGATATTGCCTGATGAAGGCTTCAGCTAAGTCCTTCCAGCATCTAATGGTAGCCCTGGTCAAGTGTGAATACCACTCTCTTGAAGCCCCGGTTAGACTGTCTTCAAAGTAGAACATCCACAGCTTTTCATCCATGGTATAAGCCTTAAGTCTCCCCAGGAAAGACTGCAGGTGAGTTCGTGGACAAGAGGTTCCATTGTATTTCTCAAAGCACGGGGGTTTGAATTTGTGGGGAATTCTCACCCCATCCACTAGCCCCATGTCCATTACATCGAAGCCCAAGGAATTCTGAGACTCCAAAGATCTCAACTTCTCAGCAATTTCATCTAACCTCCTGTCATAGACTTCATCTCCTGCTCCCATAACAGTAAACTGCTCTTCTTGGGGATCTTCTTGCAAGATTCTCCCCTCAGCAGTATTTCCTTGCACATTTCTCGGGATGCTGACTTCCGGATCCATATGAGGTCCAAATACTGGTGGATTAACATGAGGCTGGCCCCACTCATTGTTACTTGTTCCTCAAGTTCCAAGATGAGGTTCCTCGGGAGTTTGTCTTTCCACCAGTTCCCTTAACCTTTCTTGACTCTAGGCCAAGCCAGTCATCACAGCCATGAATTGAGTCATTTGGTTTCTCATCTCCACTCTTTCATTAGCCATCTGAGTTCTGACCTCAGTCAGGTCCTGCTGTACTTGTTCCATTTGAATACCAGGAAGGTTGTTGCGAGTAGGGTACCGGTGCGTGCGGTTGACAGGGAACACTCGGCGACGAGCAATGTTTCCTGAGATCACAACAAAGTTAGAAACAAAGATAATAACAAAACCTACAAAACAAAACAAAAGTTAGTATGCAATGCAGTATGCCTATTTGTTTTCCAAGGTATCTGGCTTGGTTCTTGGTTTTGACATTTCCAGACCTCGAGGAAGATGTTTGATGTTGCTGAGAAAAGGAACCCAATGAAAGCAAACTAATATATTACAAATGATGAACAATACATAGTTTGTTTTACAACATATGCCCCTGGAGGGTCAAAATACAAAAAGAGAAAAGTACATCAAATGGAAATGAACAACAAGCAAAGAAGTCAAACATCCAATCCAAACTCATCCTCCTTGACCTCCTTCAGGAGTGCCTCAGTCACTGGACCAGCTGGGTGCTCTGTAATGGTCCTAATGAGGAGGTTCCTAGTAGCAATGGCAGTGGTCAACTTCTTGTGTCTGTCCTGGTCCTTTGATCTCTTCAATCCAGCCCTGAGCTTTAACTCTGAAATCTCCTTTTGGGCTGCCAACAAAGCTTTCTGCTGCTTCTTCTCATTGGCCTCCAACTGTTCAATCTTGGCTTGAATTCTCTGATCTTCTTGTGTACGGGCTTCAGTGATCCGGACCCACCTAGCCTGACTCTCTTGCAGATAGAGCTCAGTCCTAGCCTTCTAAATTTTGGCCTCCTTACAGGCATTCTTCAATATATGCTCCCCAGCTCTTGCTTTCCTGATGTAATCCTCTGTCTTCTCAATTTTGGCCAGATGCTCCACCCTAAGCTTCTCCAACCTCTCAATATCCAGACGACCATCACTCCTTTCCCAAAGGGTCTTCTTCAAAGCCTGAGATAGGTTCTCATTCCTCTCCTTCAGCTTCTCAAATTCTTTTAGGCTGACAGTTACTGCAGGTTGTACTGTAGAGGGTCCAGGTATGTCCTCTAAGGTGAAAGGCATTCCAATAATATGAGCTCTTGTACGGGACCAATCATAGTATTGAGCTGAAGCAACATTATTACACCTTCCAAGAATAGCCATCCCTTTTATCTGGATGTTGTCCCAAGCCCAAGATGCTTGTCTGACAGCAGCTGAATTAGGTTTCACTTCACAGTACAGGGTCTCAGCTGAATCTTGCACTCTAGGAGGGTGAACCAAAGCATAGCCCAGTTGTCTCTTAAACAGCAAAGGATTGTAGTTGATGCCACCCTTTACTCCTATCAGAGGCACATTTGGGTATTGTCCACAGCTGGTGATAATGTCTTTGCCTTTGGTGCTCTGGGTGCACCATCTAATATCATCTGAACTCAAGGCAATGAGCCTCTTGGCCCAATTCTTCTGTTGGTGAGGGTTCAAGAAGGTATCTGATTTAGGTAGGTGTTTGAGCATCCAGGTGTGAAACAAAGGAGCACAACATCTTACCAACTTCCCCCTTTGTTTCTCATTCCTCTGATGGACGGAGTAATAGAAATCTCCCAGCAATGTGGGTACTGGATTCCTCAGAAGGAAAAGATGAATGGCATTTTTGCTGACAAATTTGGGCTCATCCGCAAACAATATAACCCCATATATGCTGAGGGCTAACAGTGCACAAACTGCCCTCCATTCTCCTAATGAAGCCTTCAGGATGGCCTAAGAAATCAAGAAGTCTAAGTGCAAACCAGGGATTCCAGCTTTTGTTGTCATATTTTGCTCAATCAAAGTAGGCTCCAGGTACAGTGCTTTTGCTACTTCTCCATTGCTGGGAGCTGGCATTTCTGGGTTGAAGGGGATTCCACCCCTGATAGGCACTCCAATCAATGAAGAAAACTCTTCCAGCAGAGGTCCTAACTGAAAGTCTGGAAATGTGAAGCATCTCAATGGTGGGTCATAAAACTGCAAGCATGTGTGGATCATGCTCCTCTGAGAAGGGTCAAGGTCCATAACCATATCCAGGATACCTCCATAATGCTCTCTAAACAGAGGGATGTGGTCAGGGGTGATAAGTGACTGGACTTGCCTGATGCCAGTCAACACAGGCTCAAAGAAATGGTAGGATATATTGCTCTTCCTGGGAGTAGTCATGAATGCTGCTGAAGATGATGAAGATAGGTGCTGATGAAGATCAAGACTGATACTGGAGATGAGCCACTGATAGGCTGATGCTGGTGATGATGAGAATAGCTGAAGTAGATAACTGATGAAGTAGAGGTCTATGAAGAAGAAGGGGTCAAAACCAAACCAGATATGATGTGGATACCCTGAAAAACAAATAAACAAATGTTAAATGATACAATGATGATGTATGCAAATGATATGCAAGGGTTGATCAAGCTGGATCTGATTATCTGTCTTGATATAAGCCCATGTATGCTCAAAGAAGGTCCAGATGAAGGTTCAGAAATCCAGTAACCAAGGTGGGGGACTCAAATAAAGAGTCACATGTCCAGGGTTAATCACAAGAACTGTCCCAAGTGGAGTACTCTTAAACAAAACCAGTAACAGGGTATGATGTGGCCAAGGGTACCTGCAAATAGCCCAACCCCCTCACAGGTAGTGTTCTAAAACAAGGATCCTCAGACTTGGATCAGTTATGAGAAGTGTAAACACTTCTAACCCGGAGGTACAGTGTTTATAATAACCATAAAAGATCCTCCTCTAATTCACCTCAGCTTCTGAAGGTCATAATAAAGGTCATCCAGACTTAGCAGGCTTCCCAGATAGCCCTAGCACTACAGGAAATATGTAGCACAGAGTTCTCAAGAAGAAACCCACATCTGAACCATGTTTCATATTCCCGTACCAGACCGAAATGGAATGGGAAAGAATATGAACCACTCTAGCCTAGATGTCACTCAGGTCCCAGGTATAGGACCTCGAACTCTCAATGGAACCCCACCCACCAAAACAGAAAACCAGACCCAGCAATGATAATGACAGTATGAAATATGAAAAACTGTAAAAGAAAGCAATAAATAAAGCTGTACACGAAGCAATAAATAAAGCAAACAAATGAACACAATTAGCACATAACACCCCATTAAAAACAAATCAAACAAGCGCTAGGAGGAACCCACAAAAAGAACCAGAAGCCCTAGTTACAGTATAAGGGTCCCCAGCAGAGTCACCAAGCTGTCGCTCCCACCAAATGACACACGGGTCAGATGGGGTACAGACGCGAACGGTCAGCGAAGGGAATGAGAACACACAAGGGTGAACTCAGAAAGAAAAGAGTCACCAGCTAGGTATTTTTATCCCCGGGGGAAAGGTAATGCTGCATAAACCTGAGAAAATATGGATAAGACGGTCGCGAACCAGAGAAACTGAGAAAGGGGGTTGGTTACAACCTGGGAAGGTATTAGCACCCAGATTGTCCGTCGTACTCGACGGGATCCACGCTTGAAAGATTTGTGTTTAAAAGGGATAGTGTCAGTGCTATTCTGTGTATCAAAGCTGGAAAGGATGCAAGTGTCAGTGTAAAAGAAATGTGAAGTGTACAAGAGAAGTGTCAGTGTGAGAACAAGAGTGGAATGCTCAAGACTATGAGGCTCAAAGAACAATGCTGGAAAGAGGGGGAATATACAGAGACTTTTGTTCGATAACTTTTAAGTTATGCCTACGTATCCTCTCGTGCAATGAGGAAGTCAGAACACCGTAGTTCGACTCAAAGAGACTGAAAGATAAATTGACTTGTGAACTGCTTGCTTGCCTATGCTCAAGTGTATGACCTGTCTGGCTCAGGTGCAAACTGTCTTGCATTAGACGAAAGAAGAAAGTTCTCGTTTGTGAGTGAATGAGATGAGAAAAGAATCCCGAAGGAGACGATTATTGTTTGTTTTTTGTGCTTTCAGTCTTTTATTGCTTTTGAAGTTTGTCATAAGAAAATGAGCTTAAGCCTAAACCAAAGGGTTAGTAAACTCATCACATCTTTCCTCTGATTAGGGGTAATGAGAATACCTTAAGTGTGAAGTAAACTCCTCACACTTAATCACCATGATGTAGGATTAGGATCATTAACCTATTTTCATTTATTTAGATGTTTTTGGAGTTTTTGTTTAGTGTTAAGTAATGAGTTTAAGCCATAATCAAGGATTTAATGGACTCATTACACCATCCTAATTGAAGGATAATAGATGAGAACATTTAAGCTGAGAAAGGCTCCTCAACTTAATCCATGATTAGGGATTAACCTCATGACACAACAAAGCCTTTATTAAAGTGGATTTTAGTTAATGATAAGATGAAGAAATGAATTTTTATGGTTTGTAAGACAATTTGAGGAGGACTTGTCCATTAACACTAGGGTTAGTCCTTCTTAACCAGTTAAGGAAGAATTAGAACCCTAATGCAAGGCCCAAGTTACAAGCTTGATGTCTTAGTGATTATTAAGTGAATTGATTAAAGGGTTTAAACACATTAAGGGCTTAACACTTAGGATTAAAGTTATACACTCCATCCTAATAGAAGGATGCAGGCATAAGCTTAATCACAAAGCCTTAAAACCTTTAGGGTTTAGTCCTTGATTAAGAGATGAGAAGAGAAGACTCAAAGATGACACAAATGCAAAACTAAATGGGGGACTAATCAAACCCCAATTGTGATCATGCTTGGTTGTTCCTAGGGTTTATGAGGCTTGCAAAAGATCTTCAGGAGAAAAAGCCACCAGGAAAGAAACAGATGAAAGGAGGAGAAGCAGAAAGAAATAAGACAACTTGCTTCACTTAAGAAGACAAGTTTCCTGAAGAAAGAAAGTAAGAGATGAGCATGAATGAGCAAGCTCACTCTAATACAAAGATAAAATGCAGCAATGATGCATAAGAGAGATGAGAAGAGATTGTGAGAAGTGAAGGCAAATTCACTTCTCAAAACAACTTACCACCTGAAAACTTAGCAAAAGAAATGAAATGACATGAAAATGAAATGAATGCAAAGATGCAAACCAAAATCAGAAGCATAAACATGATGTTAATGATGCTAAGAGATGATGCAAGCACATGGCAAGAGTTGTGGATGATCATACAAGGATGAGGATGCAAATGAAGCATGCTTTGAACCATAAGAATTCATGAAAGTTTATGACATGGAATGAATGCACAACATGGTAAATGAATGATGCAATGATCAAACATGGCTCTAATATGTCCTAAGATGTCTTATGAATCATGTGGATGCATAAAATGTCATGGTAAGTTCTTGAATGCAAGCATATGAGAGATGGATGCAAATGAAGGCAAGAATTAGGGTTTATGCGCAAGATGCAACACAAAATTCAAACTCAGAAGCAAATGACATGATAAAAAATTGAAAATGGGATCAAAGGTACCCTAACCCTACACAAGTACACTGCCCAAAGGAGGGGACCTAAGTCTTAACTTAATGAAAGTTATGATTTTCTCAAATCAACTAGGGTTTCAAGGCACTTCAAAAGGAAAAATTCACATTAAATTGAAAATGAAAGATAAATTCAAACTAATTTTACCCTAGAAACTACATGATATGAAGGATGCAATGCAAGAAGAACCATCATCAAACTCTTCATGGTTAGGCAGAATGAATTTTTTCAAGTTAGGACCAAAATATTGCCCTTAAATAACTTTAATTCCAATGAAAAATGTCAAAATGGGTCAAGAACCAAAAATAAATTTGTTTGAAGAGTTTGATAATGTTTCTAAATGTTTTAAAATGCAATGTGAATTTTTTTGTGATTTTTAAATACCTAAATGCATTTTTAATTAATTAATTTCCATTAACTAATTAAAAATAAACATTTAAATAATTTAAAAATAATTTTTGATGCAAAATATAAAAATAAAAATATTTTTGGGTTCTGAAAATTAATAAGAGATTTGATAAAAATTTTCAGAATTTTTTTAATGCATTTTACTATTTTTAAAAATTCGTGGAAATAAATACAATAAAAATGAAAATTAAATTAAAAATAATGAAAGTATGCTTGTTGGAGGGTTCAGATTGATTCTGGGCTTGAGAAGTTTGACCAGGCGCGCATCTGGACGGCCCAGGTTCAAACTTCCCTAAACTTAATTAAATATTTAATTAATCCTAAATTAAACTAATTAATGACTGATTAGGGTTTTAATGAACCATCTGGACCATTCACACGTACGCGGGAAAGCCAGATCAAGGGTCAATATTCAAAGTTGCCTAATTAATGGGATTAGGGCTTAATCACCTTCAGGCGACCGGAACAGTGTTCCGGTCGTCTTCTCCGACGAACACAAAACCCTAGCTTCTTCTACAGGTCACCAAACTTCAAATTTCCTTCACAAAAATGATCCTCTAACCATTCTAAACCTAAACCCTCAACTAAAATTCATTTATTTCACTTCATAAGCATGAATCGAAGAAAAATGTAAAACACGGGAAAACGTTCAGAGATCACATACATGGTGGTTTCTTCACCATTTTCAAAAGTAAACACATCCCCATGATCAGGGGAGCATATAGAATCATAAAAGAACTTAAAAACTAGCTTCTGGAAAAAAAGTTCTTCATGTTACCTGAGATGAGGACTCTCTGATTCTGAGCTTTCTGGACTCTCCCTTTGTGCAAACCCACTTCTTTGAACACCCTGATGATGAAATGAAGCTTAGAAGGCTTTGATAATGGCTGGTTTGAATGCTTCAGTTCTGGTGTAGCAGAAATGGAGGGTTGAGTATGTGATGTTTTTTGCTGCTTTGAGGGTTGATTCTTGTTCAGTGAGTGATATGTGATTTGTTGGTGAAGAAATTTTTGATTTTTTATGGCTGAGGAAGAAGTTTCGAAGAGATGAAAGTTTGGACAATTTTGGTGAATCCTGGCTTCTTGGAGATTACAGGCTTGTGTCTGTTGTTGTTTGGAAGGCTTGAGGTCCACATATGAGGCTCTGATTGGGCAGAGAGTTGGTAGTGGCACAGTGTGATTGGCATGGGCAAAAATGCAAAAAGTCAAGATCTTGTGTACTATGGGTATGGCTCGGGTCAGAGGAGATCTTAGGGCTTGTCCTGCCTCAGCTTGAGTCAAGGAAGGCCTTTGGATCTGATTTTGTGAGCTGGATGGTCTTATTCAAGAGTTTCCAAGGTTCTTGCATATTTCCCTCTTTGAGTTTTCTTATGAACCAAGGCAAAGAATCTTGTGATTTCTTGGGCAAAATGCAGCAACATGAGCCATATGAAGTTGCTATAATTGCTTTGAGATCAATTAGTGTTCAATTCAAGCATAAAATGTTCCTTTTGCAAAGATTCCATTTTGAAGATTCATGAGAAAATGCCTTATGTAACTTGTAATTCAAGGCATAGAAATGAGAAATCCTTTGGGCCAATATGAATTTTAGGTCATGTGTTGTGTTTATGTAATGCATAGAAGTCATTTTGAAGTCATGGAAATGCTTGGCATGTGAATTTGCAAGTTTCCCTCTTTGGTGTAAAAGTGAAAATTTAGTGATTTTGTCCAACTTTGCAAGGCCATAACTTTTGATCTAAAATGAATTAGATCAAGTTCTTGTACTTTTTGAAAATGGGAGGATCCAATCTACAACTTTCATGACCAAAGATTTTTCATTTGAAGCATTTTTGAATCAAAAAGAGGAGGTTGAAAAACTTTCCCAAAATGGCAAGTTTGCATTACAAGTCACTTTCCCAAAATGGCAACTTTGCAAATGGCTTGAAATTCTTCAATTTTGTGAACTTCTAACTTCTTCTAAGATCAAATAAAGATCATACACATTCAAAATGATGGAGAAACCTCTTTGGTCGGGTGATTGGAGGCCTCAGATGCCCTGATTTTGCACTGACTTGCTCAAGAAGTCACCTTTTGATCAGATGCCTTCCCCTTTGAATTTCTTCATGAAAATTGATATGCATGATCCTCATAACATATAGAGACCAATAGAAACAAGAACGACCAAAAAATTTGGAGTTATGGCCTCTGAAACCAAAACCCTAATTTCAGGTCATCTGTGCAGTTAAGCTTGGCTCTGCTTCCATGCCTTTCTCAGTTCTTGTGATTCTTTGACTTCCTTGGCCTTGGGGGGATATAACATGGTTCTTGAACATATATGGACCCCCTTGAGAAGATTGAAGGCCTTTGGAGTGGCTCAGATAGCTTAGGGACTGCTCAGATCACAAACCCTAGATGTAGATGACTTTGAACCAATGCAATGAAGCAAAAAAATGCAATATGAGATGACATGATTGAACTCATGCAAATGAAAAGATCATAAGCCATTGTGAAATGAGTGAGGGCAAATTTGGGGTGTTTACAGTCGGGTGTACATTTTTATTTATTTATATATATATCCCTAATTTTTCCCGAACCCTTTTGGTTCGCCGGGATGCCCTTGTTTTTGCCTAGGCCAGTCAACCTAGCGGGTCTCTTTTTATGCTTAGTATTTTTTAACTATGTCTGCGTTTACAGGCTGTGGGAAGTATTCACCGTCCATAGTAGTAAGTATCATGGCACCTCATGAGAATACTGTTTTGACCACAAATGGTCCTTCATATGTAGGAGTCCACTTGCCCCTAGGATCACCCTGTGGTAATATGATACACTTGATTACCAAATCACCAGCCTGATATGCCTTTGGCTTAACTTTCTTATTAAAATCCTTAATCATCCGTTTCTGGTACATCTGGCCATGGCAAACAGCTGCTAACCTCTTCTCATCAATCAAATTTATCTGGTCAAGTCGAGTTTGAATCCACTCATCTTCATCCAAGCCTGCATCCTTCATGATTCTTAAGGAGGGTATCTGAACTTCAATGGGCAAAACTGCTTCCATACCATAGACTAAGGAGAATGGGGTTTCCCCTGTTGAAGTATGTATTGTAGTGACAGTCATCTTCTGTAGAATCTTCTTAATGTTCTTATTAGCAGCTTCTACTGCCCCATTCATCTTTGTATGATACGGAGAAGAGTTGTGATGCTTAATATTGAACTGCGTGCAGAGATCCGTAATCATAGTGTTGTTCAGATTAGAGTCATTGTCAGTAATAATCCTTTCAGGGATGCCATACCTACATATGAGATTATTCTTAATGAATCGGGCCACCACATTCTTAGTAACAGATACAAATGAAGCTGTCTCCACCCACTTTGTAAAGTAATCAATAGCAACCAGGATGAAACGATGACCATTAGAAGCAGTAGGCTTGATCTCACCAATCATATCAATGCCCCACATGGCAAAAGGCCAAGGAGCAGTCAACACATTCAATGGAGATGGAGGTATATGTACTTTATCAACATAGATTTGACACTTGTGACATGTTCTGGAATGTTGATAGCAATCAGCTTCCATGGTAGACCAATAGTAACCCGCTCTCAATATCTTCTTTGTCATAGTATGACCACTGGAATGAGTGCCAAAGATCCCATCATGCATATCTTCCATAATCTCTGCTGCTTCCTTCTTATCCACACAACGAAGAAAAGTTGAATCATGATTGCGCTTGTACAAAATTCCATTACTCAAGTAGAACTTAGCAGAAAACCTCCTCAGAAACTTCTTATCTTTGACAGATGCCCCTTCAGGGAACTCCTGAGCTTCAAGATACATTTTCACCTCATAGAACCAAGGCTTCTTCTCTGCTTCTTCAGTGTCAATCTCATTGCAGTATGCAGGCTTCTCAAATCTATCAATAGTAATCTTGGGAGCTTCATCATCCCAGCTGATCTCAAACATGGATGCCATGGTGGCTAAGGCATCTGCCAACTGATTTTCTCTTCGTGGAATATGTCCAAAGGTAATCTCTTTAAAGTGTGGGATTAAAGACAACACATACTCTCTGTAAGGAATGAGATTATCATGCTTGGTATCCCAATCTCCTTTGATCTGACTTACTACCAGGGCTGAATCTCCATACACGTCAAGGAATTGAATCTTCATATCAATAGCAGCTTTGATACCCAGGATACATGCCTCATACTCAGCCATGTTATTGGTACAATAGAAACAAAGTCTGGCAGTAATCGGGGTATGACAACCTTCAGGGGAACTGATCACAACACCAACACCATTACCAAGTGCATTAGAAGCTCCATCAAAAACCATAGTCCATCGGGATCCTTGTTCAGGTCCGTCATATTGTCCCGGTTCTTTGGTAATAATCATAATGTCTTCATCAGGGAACTCAAAACTCATTGACTGGTAATCATCCAATGCTTGATGAGCCAAATGATCGGCTACAACACTTCCTTTAATGGCCTTCCGAGTAGTATACTGTATATCATATTCTGTTAAGATCATTTGCCATCTCGCTATTCTTCCGGAGAGAGCAGGTTTCTCGAATATGTACTTGATTGGATCCATCTTCGAAATCAATAAGGTAGTATGAGTCAACATATACTGTCTTAGTCGGCGAGCAGCCCATGCCAAAGCGCAGCAAGTTTTCTCGAGTAGTGAGTATCTTGTTTCAAAGTCGGTAAACTTTTTGCTAAGGTAGTATATTGCCTGCTCTTTTCGACCAGACTCGTCATGTTGCCCCAACACACACCCCATTGAGTTGTCTAATATTGTTAAGTACATAATCAAGGGTCTTCCATCAACTGGTGGCATCAAAATGAGAGGTTCTAGGAGATATTTCTTAATTTCATCAAAGGCAGTCTGGCACTCATCATTCCATTCCATTACCTGATCTTTCTTTAACAACTTGAAGATTGGCTCACAGGTAGCAGTTAATTGGGAAATAAATCTTGCAATGTAATTCAATCGTCCCAAGAAACCTCTAACTTCCTTCTCAGTGCGGGGAGCTGGCATCTCTTGTATAGCTTTCACTTTTGCAGGATCCACTTCAATACCTTTTCCACTGACAATGAAACGCAGGAGTTTACCAGACCTAACTCCAAAACTACACTTGTTTGGGTTCAATCTCAACTTGTATTTCTTCAACCTTTCAAACAACTTATGCAGATGATCAAGGTGTTACTCTTCATTCTGGGACCTGGCTATCATATCATCCACATATACCTCTATCTCATGATGAATCATATCGTGAAACAAAGCCACCATAGCACGCTGATATGTTGCCCCGACATTCTTCAAACCAAATGGCATCACTTTATAGTAAAATGTGCCCCACTGTGTAACAAATGTAGTCTTCTCCATATCTTCAGGTGCCATCTTGATTTGATTGTAACCAGAGAAACCATCCATGAAAGAGAATACTTTATGCTGAGCAGTGTTGTCTACCAGAACATCAATATGAGGAAGTGGAAAGTCATCTTTGGGGCTGACCTTATTCAAATCTCTGTAATCCACACACATACGTACCTTACCATCTTTCTTAGGTACCGGTACCACATTTGCAACCCACTGAGGATAAGAAGTCACGGCTAAGAACCCTGCATCAAACTGTTTCATCACCTCTGCTTTAATCTTCTCTGACATTTTAGGACGCATGCAGCGAACCTTCTGCTTCTTTGGACGACAATCTTCTTTTACTGGTAAACGATGAACCACAATGTTTGTATCCAACCCTGGCATATCTTCATAGGACCAAGCAAAGATCTCCACATAATCATGTAACATCTGAATCAGCCTGCTCTTGACACCATCCTCTAATTCAGCCCCTATCTTGACTTCTTTCCTATTTTCTTCAGTTCCCAGATTCATAACTTCGATTGGCTCTTCATGTGGCTGTATAGCTTTCTCTTCTTGTTGTAACAACCTAGCAAGCTCTACAGGTACTTCACAATCGTCCTCATTTCCATCTTCATCTTGATAGATCGGATTCTCGAAATTATAATTGGCAATAGTAGAACTGTTATCAAAAGGATCCAGAGTGGATCAGGATCTGCATTTTAGTGATGTGGGTGTGTGTAAGAACACATAGCTGATAAAACAAAAATAAAATAAAAGAAAGACAAAGAATACAATATTTACGAAAACGAAACGTCCACTGTTTTTTATTGAATGAAGTATGCAAATGAAATGACATCCCGAAACAAGCATACCATTGTGCCCCGGGTAAGGCACAAGGCTTTAAGAGTTTAATTGTTCAAAAATTACAAACTTAAAAGTAATAACACAGTAATAGTAATTACTCCTGACTAAAGGAGATAGGAATAACATCTTCAGCTTTCCAGTTATTGAGCCCATCATCCACAGTAGGAAAATTCCAAGCATCCAAGTCATAGTCTTCATCATAGTCACCCACAGCATTGATCTGATCTTTCATAATCCCTTGATTGGTGATACGAACAACACGAGCACGACGAACAGCCTTCTGAGACTCTGCAGTGAAACCCAAACCAAACTTGTCAGACTTGTAAGGAATGTCAGGAAGCTGACCCCAAATAGTACAACCACCTTCATCCACCACAGCTCTAGCATCCTTGAGGGAGGCCATTGTAGGAGGTACTCTGGTGACCACAAGAACTTTCTTGACAACAGGAGGAGCTTCAAAATTAGAAACTACCCAAGGAACTACTTCAAACGTCTGGCACGGAGTTTCAACATATTCACCTTCCACTTCAAGATATTTAAATGTGTTCACATGGCTAATCATATATCCTTCCTCTCCGTAAACAGTGACAACCTTTCCCTCTACTGGATATCTCAGCTTCTGATGTAAGGTGGAGGTTACAACACCTGCCCCATGGATCTAGGGGCGCCCAAGCAAACAAGAATACGAAGGACGAATATCCATTACATAAAAAGTAGCATTGAAGACCTGAGAACCTACTTTGATTGGGAGATCTATTTCTCCGTGCACCACTCTTCTTGAGCCATCAAAGGCCTTCACCACTATATTACTTGGTCTCAACACAGCATCTTCAGGACTAAGCTTATTCAGAACTTCTTTGGGCAACACATTCAGCGAAGAACCATTGTCTATTAATACATGTGACAGGGTAGTGCCTCTGCATTCAATAGAGAATGTAGAGCCCTGTTATGATCCCTCTTGGCAGGAGTCAAATCAGCATCGGAGAAACCTAACCCATTATCATAGGTCAAGTGTGCAACACAGTTTTCAAACTGAACTACAGAAATCTCATTTGGTACGTGAGCAGTCTTCAAAAATTTAATCAAGGCTTTAGCATAAGCCTCGGAACACAATAATAAAGACAACATGGAACTCTTGGAGGGAGTATGCCCCAATTGATCAACAATGTCATAATCACTCTTGCGAATGATTTTCAGTACTTCTTCCATCTGCTTAGAAAGGTCATCAGTAGTTGGTACATCAGTTTGCACGGGTTCAATAACAGGACCTTTTCCCCGAGCATCAGCAGTGGAGGTAGTAGTTTGAGTAACTGTATTCTTGGAGGTAGCCGGAGGAGAGAAAATTCTTCCACTTCTCGTGATCTTACTAGATCCAGCAATATTATCAACATCAAGATTTTCATCAACAACAGGTGTCTCAGCTAAGGGTTCCTGCTTAACACCATGAATATAAACATCGGAGCCATAATGCCAAGGCACCGCTTTATCAGAAGTATACGGAATAGGACCAGGAGTGGTAATGATCATATGAGCCACTCTAGCTTCAACAACAATCTTCACAGGGCCTTCAGCAGTAATCTTAATTGGAACCTTATGAGTGATTTTGACAGGACCCTTGGAAGTAATCCTTACCGGCACTTTATCAACCATATCCACCTCTTCAACCTTCGCACCTTTAGTTATGTGTTCAACCATGCTCTCTACAGAAGGTGTCCTCTCAAAAAATATGGTGTAATTGTCCATGAGGCGTTGAATACCGTCCTTCAGCTTCCAGCAACTATCCGATTTATAAGCACAATAGAAACAATCTTCATTACAACCTGGAAAGAACCCAGCTTGTACCAACTTCTTCTTAATAACAGACAATGGTGTAGTCACATCTGCAACTGAGGAAATATGTGAAACTTCATCAATGGCATTGACAGTCTTCTCATGATTTGGCATGGGAGCAGTAATCACATTTGGAGTACCCGGAGGGTCAAACTCAATTTCTCCAGCATCAATCATATCCTGGATCTTATTCTTCAATATCCAGCAATTATTGGTATCATGTCCTGGGCAATTAGAATGATATGCACATCGTGCATTAGGATTGTACCTGGGAGAGGTAACATTGGGGTTCTGAGGAGGGTCTTTCAAAGTGATGAGTTCACCCTTCAACAAGTGTTGCAATGCTTGGGCCAGTGACATGTTGAGCTTGGTGAACTGTCTTCTAGGCCTCTGCTGATTGTTCTGTGGTTGTTCTGGTGTTGCAGGAGTAGGATTGGAGATATGAACTGCACTCACAGATTGGTGCCTCCTATTACGATCAGGTTGACTATAAACAGCATTTGACTCTTTCTTCCCACTAGGGGGCTTCTTTGTAGTACCTGATGAAGAAACACCCACTTGTATCTTGCCACTCCTTATACCACTTTCTACGCGCTCTCCTGTCATTATCAACTCAGTAAAGCCAGATGTTGAGCTTCCAATGAGATGACTATAAAAAGGACCATTCAACGTACACATGAATGCGGCTTGTTCGCTTATTCCCTTGTTTTGCGTGGATCGCCCTTTCGGGTTTTCAATCCACCGGGATACCCTTTTTTGCCTGAGTTGTCCAATGCGGCTTTTCAACTCAGCGGGTGTACATTTTTTTTTAATTCTTTCCCTAACTTTTGCCCGAGATTTTTATTCTATTTTTAGCTCGCCGGGATGCCCTTTTCTTGCCTGGACTATAATTCTATTTTTGTGTCCAGCGAGTCTCTTTATGCGAAGTATTTTCTAACTGCGTCTGAGTTAACAGGGGACTGGAAGTCATCTCCATCCATAGTGGTGAGCATCAGTGCTCCTCCTGAAAAGACTTTCTTCACTATGAACGGTACTTCGTAGTTTGGGGTCCACTTGCCCCTGTGATCTGAACCTGGAGGAACGATCCTCTTTAGCACAAGCTCTCCCACTTGATACTCTCGAGTACGTACTCGTTGAACGAATGCACGCTTCATTCTCCTTTGATAAAGCTGACCATGACAGATATCCGCTAATATCTTTTCCTCAATTAGACATAGCTGATTATAACGAGCACGCACCCATTCAGACTCATCCAACTTCACATCCATCATCACACGCAATGAAGGAATCTCTACTTCAACAGGCAGGACTGCTTCCATACCATACACCAGAGAGAAGGGAGTTGCCCCTGTTGACGTCCTGACTGACGTTCGGTACCCATGCAAAGCAAATGGTAACATCTCATGCCAATCTTTGTAGGTGACAACCATTTTCTACACAATCTTCTTGATATTCTTGTTTTCCGCCTCTACCGCACCATTCATCTTTGGTCGGTAAGGAGAAGAATTGTGATGCTGTATCTTGAAGTCCCGACACAAGTCTGCCATCATCTTGTTGTTGAGATTAGAACCATTATCAGTAATGATCCTTTCGGGAACTCCGTATCTGCATATGATATCGCTTTTCAGGAATCTTGCCACCACCTGACGAGTGACGTTGGCATAAGATGCTGCTTCTACCCATTTGGTGAAGTAATCAATCGCGACCAAGATGAAGCGATGACCATTTGAAGCAGTAGGCTCTATCTTCCCGATCATGTCAATGCCCCACATAGAAAAGGGTCAAGGAGATGACATGACGTTGAGCGGGCTTGGAGGAACATGCACTTTTTCTGCATATATCTGGCACTTGTGGCACTTACGAGTGAATGAACAACAGTCTGCATCCATTGTCATCAAGTAATACCCTGATCTCAGCAATTTCTTTGCCATAGCATGCCCTCCTGCATGGGTACCGAAAGATCCCTCGTGGACTTCCTGCATTAACAGGCTTGCTTCGTGTCTATCCACGCATCTGAGCAAGACCATGTCAAAGTTTCTCTTGTACAAAACCTCGTCTGTGTTTAAGAAGAAGCTAGCAGAAAGTCGCCTCAAGGTCTTCTTGTCATTGGAAGATGCCCCAGTTGGGTATTCTTACATTTCCATGAATAACTTGATATCAAAGTACCAAGGTTTCTCATCAGACACAGCGTCTACAGAGAAGGCATGAGCTGGAGCGTCAAGCCTGGATATATCAATTTTGGGCACATAATTCCAACACAAGACTTTGATTGACGAAGAAAGAGTGGCCAATGCGTCGGAAAACTGATTTTCATCACGTGGTATGTACTGAAGCTTAACTGTTGTGAAGAACGTCAATAGTTTTCTAGCATAATCCCTGTATGGAATTAGATGCTCTTGATGCGTATACCACTTGCCGGTAACTTGGTTAATGACGAGGGCTGAATCTCCAAATATATCGAGGTTCCTAATCCGAAGATTAATTGCCTCCTCTATTCCCATTATGCATGCCTCGTATTCCGCTTCATTGTTGGTGCAGCCAAAAGTGATTCTGGCAGCGAAGGGTAAGTGAACACCTTCGGGAGTAATGAGTACGGCACCAACTCCACGACCATTGATATTGACGGCCCCATCAAACATCAACTTCCATTTGGATTCAGGGTCTGGCCCCTCCTCCGAAAGTGGTTCCTCAAAATCGTTTACTTTGAGGTACATGATGTCCTCATCAGGGAAATCAAACTTCATTGGCTGATAATCATATTCAAGAGGTTGTTGTGCAAGGTAATCCGATAATACACTTCTCTTGATGGCTTTCTGAGAAGTATACTGGATGTCGTATTCAGTTAAAATCATCTGCCACCTAGCAACCCTTCCAGTCAACGCTGGTTTCTCAAAGATGTACTTGACATGATCCATTTTGGAAATGAGCAGTGTGGTATGAGTCAACATGTACTGCCTCAGTCGGCGAGCAGCCCATACCAAAGCGCATCAAGTTTTCTTGAGCAGTGAGTATCGGGATTCACAGTCGGTAAACTTTTTACTAAGGTAATAAATAGCGTACTCTTTTCGACCAGACTCATCATGTTGGCCTAAAACACACCCCATTGACCCTTCTAGCACGGTCAAGTACATGATTAATGGTCTTCCTTCCACTGGAGGCATTAGAATTGGAGGCTCCTGCAAATATTCTTTTATTTTGTCGAAAGCTCTTTGGCAGTCATCGTTCCACCTGACCGTTTGCTCTTTTCTTAGCAGTTTGAATATTGGCTCGCACGTGGCCGTTAGATGAGATATGAACCGAGAAATGTAGTTCAACCTCCCTAAAAACCCGCACACTTCTTTTTCTGTTCTCGGTGCAGGAATATCTTGAATAGCTTTTACTTTGGCAGGATCTACCTCAATTCCTCTTTGACTAACAATGAAACCCAGCAGTTTCCCGGAACGCACTCCGAAAGTGCACTTATTTGGATTCAACCTCAGCTTGTACTTGATCAGTCTATCAAACAGCTTCTTCAGGTTGACCAGATGCTCTTCTTCGTCTCGGGACTTAGCAATCATATCGTCCACATAACACTCAATCTCCTTGTGTATCATGTCATGGAACAATGTGACCATCGCCCGTTGATAAGTTGCCCCGACGTTCTTCAAACCAAAGGGCATGACCTTATAGCAAAATGTACCCCATGGGGTAATGAACGTTGTCTTCTCCATGTCTTCCGGTGCCATCTTAATCTGGTTATATTCGGAGAACCCATCCATGAAGGAAAATACCGAGAATTGAGCAGTATTGTCTACCAACACGTCAATGTGTGGCAACGGAAAGTCATCTTTTGGGCTTGCTCTATTCAAATCCCGATAGTCAATGCACATCTGGACCTTGCTGTCCTTCTTTGGTACAGGTACAATGTTAGCTACCCAAGGTGGGTAACTAGTCACAACAAGGAAACCGGCATCCCATTTCTTATGAACCTCCTCTTTGATCTTCATCGCCATGTCAGGATGAGTTCTTCTCAATTTCTGTTTCACGGGAGGACAGTCCTCTCTCAAAGGTAGCTTATGCACAACGATGTCGGTATCCAACCCTGGCATATCTTGATATGACCAGGCAAAGATATCCACATACTCTCTCAGCATACTGATCAGCTCCTTCTTGACGTCGGCCTACAGACTGGCCCCAATTTTGATCTCTTTCTTCACATCTTCACTGCCAATGTTGATGATCTCAATTTCTTCTTGATGAGGCTGAATAACCCGTTCCTCTTGTTTCAACAATCTGACCAATTCTTCAGGGAGGTCACAGTCTTCCTCAACCCCTTCATCAGCTTGGTAGACAGGATTGTCAAAGTCATGCATAGTCATAACATGAACTTTATCCATGGAATCCGGATGATCAACACTGCACAGATGATGTGCTTATTCAGAATCTGCTCATTTTGAAAAAGAGACGCTAACACAAAAACAAAAAGGAAAACACATTGCCACTTTTTTTTTTAATATTTTTGTGAAAAAGTTTTAAAACAAAGAAAGAGAACACAAATTGTCTGAAAATGTCCTTTTATTTCATAGAAAAATAAGATGCAATACAAAACATGGTGGCCCAATACAATGGATCCAAGCATCTTGGGCAGAATGCTGGATTTGACAATGCAGTATGCTAATAAAAGGAAACAAAATAATTACTCTGAGAGCCAGGTGACTTGAACAATGTCTTCAGCAGACCAATTTGTTAGCTCCTCACCGGGCGCACACGAGTGGATCCAGTTGTCCCATTCACCGTCATTGTCCCCGTCTTGGCTTGCTTTACAGATCTGATTACGGTCGAGCAACCCAGCACTTGTAAATGTGATGGCCTTACCACTTGGAGTAGATCCACCAGGCTGATAACCTAAGCCAAATTTATAATCTTTCTTTTCCAACTCCAGCAGCTTGCCCCAGCCTTGGGCACTGCCTGATTGAACAACCTCTTTTTCTTCTCTATAAGAATGGATGGATGTACCCTCCTTCTCACTGCTCTTCTCCACAGGAGTCAAGATGCTGACGTTGACTGCTTCGAAAGCTTGGCATAAAGTCTCATGGATTTCTCCATCCATCTCTACATACTTGAACGTCGACAAGTGGCTTACGAAGATGTCCTTCTCTCCACAGACTGTGATAACCTGGCCGTCAACCACGTATTTGAGTTTCTGATGCAGGGTTGAAGTAACAGCTCCAGCAGCATGTATCCATGGGCGTCCCAACAGGCAGCTGTACGCAGGCTGGATGTCCATAACATAGAAAACACTTTTGAAAACTTGAGAGCCTATCTTGACAGGCAACTCAACCTCTCCAAAAACTGATCTTCTCGAACCATCAAAAGCCTTGACAATCAGATCACTTGGTCTCAGGACAATCCCATAAACATTAAGCTTCATTAGTGCCTTCTTCGGAAGCACATTCAGGGAAGAGCCTGTGTCTACAAGAACATGTGACAACACAACACCCTTGCACTCCATAGTGATATGTAGTGCTTTGTTGTGGTTTCTGCCCTCTGACGTGAGGTCTCTGTCTGTAAAGCCTAGGCCATGGCTTGCATTAACACTTCCTACAACAGCTTCAAGTTGGTTGACAGTGATTTCCTGAGGAACATAGGCCATTTGTAGTACTTTCAATAAGGCCTCTCTGTGTGCGGGAGAATACATCAGCAGTGATAAGATGGAAATCTTGGAAGGTGACTAGTTCAGCTAATCGACCACCTTATAGTCACTCTTTTTGATAATCCGCATGAATTCCTCGACCTCTTTTTCAAATGTACCCTGCCCATCCACAGGAGTATTTGATTCATCATTCACAGCTTGCTTTCCTTTGGCTTTGGATGAAGCCTCAGCCTCAGGATCCCCTCTCAGCACAGGGGGAGCGAATAAACGACCACTTCTGGTGAAACCCCTAACTCCTCCGACATTCTCTACAGTCGGGTCAGCAGCAACAGCCTTGCTCTCAATCTTCTGTCCAGCTACATATACGTCTGAGCCATAATTCCAAGGAATGGGTTTATCGTCTGTGTACGGAACAAACCCAGGTACGGTGATAGTCACGGGACTAATCTCAGGAGCATAGATTGTTACAAGCTCTCTTCTGACAGGCATGTCAGCTTAGTCATAAAAAATAGTAATTGTTGACACATCATCAGCTTCATCAGTACCAACTTTACTGAACTGTAAGGATCCATCATCAATCAAACCTTGCAAACCCATCTTCAGCTTCTCACATCCATTCTCAGCATTCAGACAGTCATCACAATCAAAACAGCAACCAGGAAACACTTGACCATTCAGCAGTCTCTCTTTTACCACCCTCAAAGGAGTCTTCACTTCATCAATACTCAGCACAAGACTCAACTCTTTACCACCCTCAACATCATTGATTCTTTCCCCTCCATGATTCGGGATAGGGTTTGAATTAACATTCGGCGGTGGCGCAAAGTTGATTGCTTTAGAATCTATAAGATCTTGAACCTTGTGATGCAAAGTCCTGCACTTCTCAGTCGAGTGCCCGGGTGCTCTAGAGTGAAAAGCGCATCGTGCATTGACATCATAACCAACTGGAAGCTCTCCAGGAGGTGGTGGTGCCAAAGTTCTTAGTTGAATCAAGTTCAAATCTAGCAGTCTTGGAAGCAAAGCAGCATAAGTCATAGGGATAGCCTCAATCACCCTATTGGTCGGGCGAGTTTGCCTTGGCTGATACGGTCTCTGCTGATAGTTGGTACGGGGTTGTTGTTGTTGATGTTGTTTTTGAGGTTGCATCTATTGTACTGGAGCAGAAGGAATTGTGACGGCTGCCACATGCTCATACGGTCTTCTATAACCACGGCCCCGACCTCGGCTAAATACAACATTTGTCTCACCCTCTCTTCTCCTGGGAGGTCCACTGAAAGCTTTCCTCGCTCCATTTGAGCTACTAGCACTTGGATCTGGTATCTTCCCCATCTTCAGCAAGGTCTCAACCCTCTCTCCAGCAATAACAATATCATTGAATTTGGTGGCAGAACTGGAAGCAAATCTTTCAAGAAACACACCCTGCAAAGTACCCATAAACATGTCAGCCATTTCATTCTCAAGCAGTGGTGGTTGCACTCTGGCAGCGAGTTGGCGCCACCTCTGAGCATATTCTTTGAAATCTTCCTTAGCAGTCTGAGCCAGGTGCTGCAATTGCCATGCGCTTTGGAGCCATGTCCAAATTATATTGATATTGTCTCACAAAAGATTCTGCTAGATCTTTCCAACTCTTGATATTGACTCTGCTAAGCTTCATGTACCATTCCAGCGAAGCTCCAACCAAGTTGTCTTGAAAATAATACATCCAGAGCTTCTCATCATCGGTGTGAGCAGCAATTCTCCCAACGAAAGATTGAAGATGGGTCTTCGGGCATGCAGTGCCATTATATTTCTCAAAGGTTGGTACTTTGAACTTTTATGGGATCCTGACCCCAGGAACCAAGCCCAAATCTGTTATGTCAAATCCCAAAGAACTATGGGATTGAATGGCTCTGATTTTCTCTGTCATTTCCTCAAACCTCTTGTTCATCTCAGCACCTTGACCTTCAGCTTCGTCAAGCAGAGTGAACTGTTCGTCCTGGTTATCCATTTGAATATTATTCAACCCATCATTGATTATAGTCACTCCTGGCTGTGTCATAGAAGCTTCAACCTGACGTGCGCCCGCACCGGTACGATTATCAGCAGCAGCAGTGTTGTTCTTGGGTTGACTGTTTTCTATCATCTCCCGCAGACGCTCTTGGTTCTGACCCATGCCTGCCATCAATGTCATAAAGTTATCCATTCTTAGTCTCAGATCTGCCAAGTCCGCTTGCATCTGGTCCATGATTCTCTCTCTGTTGATCTTTGTTGGATATCTATGTGCTACTGGTTGTTCCCGAACTTTCCGGGGAGCTATAGTGCCTGAAACACAAAACACGTTAGCAACTGAGACACTACCTGCAAAACAAACAAACATGTTATATGTATGCAATGCAGTTGTTTATGTTTCCAATCCCAGGTCATTCATGCCCCGGTTCCGGTATTTAGCAAAGAAAACTAGATGGGTACTGATCCTTGACTTTCAGAAACCTTCGCGAAAAACCACATTCAAACTATAACAACAGACACACCAAGAAATGATGAAAAATTCATAACATAAATCAGCCTATCAGGCAAATAAAACAAAATTCCCCGTAGGGTACAAGTTTCTAAAAAGAAAAACAAACAGCCAGGATTCCTACAACATGTCTGTAGGTAATCCAGATACAGGGAAAACAAACTAAGAAGCAAAACCATTGCCCGAGGACCCTGAACCTCCCTCACTAAACCCCACATCAGACCTAACCTTCTTGACTCCAGCCATCAACTTGAGGTCTTCAATCTCTTTAAGTGCTGCTTCGAGGGCTTGTTGACTATCTGCTAACTGCTGAGTCTTCTGCCTGCGAATCTTGTGGACTTGCTCCACCTCTTCCTTTTTGTAGGCCATCTGCACTTCGAAGAACTCTTCTTTTTCCTTATATCTCTTCAGCTCTTGCTCTCTCTGTCCCTGCAACCAGACAATGGACTGACGAGCTTCCTTGAGAGTCTTTGAATTCTTCTTGCGTTCAGCTTCTCTCTTGGCTTCCATCATTCCCAACATGTGGAAATGAGCTTCCCTTCCAGCGAAGTCTTTCTCTCTAGCCTCCAAAGTAGTCTGCATCCTTAGCAACTTCTCTTCAGCTTCATTCTTGGCCCGGTTAGCAAGATGAAACAGACTAACTACTTCAGTGTTCTCCACTCTGACTGCATGCAGCTGGGCTTCCAACTTCTTGAACTCCTCTAAAGACACAGTATCAATAGACTCAGCAACTGGAGGAACTGGTGGTGAGAATGGCAGCAAAACTCTTCTGGCTCTGTCTTTCAACCAAGCTTCATACTCTGGGAATGTCTGATTGTTGCACTTTCCAAAGCTAGCTATCCCTTCTCCCTTAATGCACTTCCAAGCTCCAGCAACCTTCCTCACTAAGGGCATATTATCCTTCACTGGGAAGTAGAAAATAGGGGTCAGCTTTAGTTCTTCTGCCACCTCTCTCAAGGCATATCCCAATTGTCTTCTTAACAAGATTGGATTATAATTGATCCCTCCAGTTACTCCCAATAAAGGTACACTATGATAACTCCCGCAGCTAGTGATGAAACGTGCACCTTGCAGACTTTGAGTAATCCACCTGACATCCTTGGCTAACAACTTTTCCAGCTTCTGAGCCCATACCAAGGTGTGGTCACTAAACACTCCAGTACTTTGCAGATGCCTCATGAACCACATATGAAATAAAGGAGCGCAGCAACAAACTAAACCTCCCCTCTTCTTCTCAGTCTTGTAGTGCACTAAGTAATACAAATCTCTGAGCAAGGTAGGCACATGATTCTTCAGCAAAAAGAGATGTATGGCATTCATATTTATGAACTTCTCCATATCAGCAAACAAGATAATGCCATAGATAGGAAGAGCCAAGATAGCACAGACAGCATCCCATTCTTCCTCAACAGCCAGCTCTTCCACCTTCTTTACTAAAGCTTCTAAAGAAAACCCAGGTACACCTCCCTTAATGATGGTCAAAGAATTCACAGCAGAAGTGCTCAAATAAAGAGCCTTAGCAATAGCCTCAGGTGCAGGTCTACTCATCTCAGCATTGAACGGAATCTGGTCTCGAACAGGCACTCCCAAGATCAAAGCATACTCCTCCAACAAAGGACCTAGCTGAAAATCAGGAAAAGTGAAGCAACGGAGCTGAGGATCATAATACTGAAGCAGGGTATGAATGGCACTTCTCTCAGAAGGATCTAACTCTACCACCACATCCAGAATACTCCCATAAGCCTTCCTGAATCTCTCCACATGGTTGGGTGTAATCAGCTTCACCATCTTCTTCAACAGGCCAACCTTGATGTTAAAGAACTTGAAATGAATATTCTGCTTGCGAGGATCTTCCATCTCTGAAGAGAATACCGGAACCGGAAGCAAAGATATGAACCTGTGAATGAAAACAAAACATGATTAATGATGAAATGATGCAATGCAGATGCAAATGCAAAGACATATGGTCATCTGGGACTGTCTGGAATCTGGATACCAAGGCCACATGATCAGAAACCCCAAATCCTCTGAATATCAGCCCATAAACACTCAGGTAAGCTCAGATACTCCCAATCAAATACCAGAGAAACTCAAGAACTCCGGAACCAAAGTAACTGTATCAAAACATGAAACTGTACTGGTAACAAGGGTATGATGAGGTCAAGGGTTCCTGCAAACCTGTAAACCCACTCCCAATCTCACAGGTGTGCTCCGGGTCAAACATCACGGACTCTCAAAGCCGAATAGCAATAATACTTTCACAATTTCCGAGAAATGGCTCAAGACCAAATCAGGGAATCGGTTTGGCATTATGTACTACGCAGGGAGGCCTCAGCTGAGTCCGGGAAAAACAAGCATCCCTTATAAGTCCCCAGCTTCAAGCGCTGAAATCGAGAAACAATAGTACATTCAGCCCGTAGGATACAGTACTAATGTCATACGACCAGATGCTTTGACTGAGTTCCTATAAGAGAACCATACCATCCTATGCGAGTCCCCAATGGACCCTCGGGTGCGAATGGGTTTGCCACAAAATATGGTCTGCCACTGCCACCACTGGAGAGGGTTGTTTCCACAAAGGTTCTCAATGATCGGTCCCCAGATGCACATAACTATCAAGGTCCTATCCCGAAGTGGAGGAAATCCCCACACAAGATATTTCCAAGACGGTCGCAATCTGGGCGTGAAACACACTACCAATCATCATGTCACATGTGAGTACAATATGTCCACTCTAATCCTATAGTGCACTCAAGTTGGGAACTTGGCTTATCTCTTAGAAACAGTATCACCCGAGCCCACCAAACAGAAAACCAGTCCAGACAGTCCAGTATGATATACATGATGCGGAAAATAGATACTGAAAACTGTAAATAAAACTGTAAACAAAGCTATAAACAACAACAATAAAATACAACAAGCCACAACAGACAAACATCACCCAATGAAACAGAAACACATAAGCGCTAGGATAGACTCACAGGGGAACCAGATATTTCTGGTGTGCAGTCCCCAGCAGAGTCGCCAGCTGTCGCTCCCCGGATTTCCATCCTGGTACAAACGCGAAAGTGGCGCGGAAAAAGAATATAGTCGCCAGCCAGGCATTTTTATCCCGAAGAAAGGGAATGGTAATGTTGCACAAACCAGAAGAAAGAAGAGGAAGGACACAGGTCCTACGAACCAAAGAGACTGAGTTCGGGAGTCGGTTACGACCTGGGAAGGTATTAGCACCCAGATCGTCCGCCGTACCCGACAGGATCCACACTTGCAAAGATAACTGTTTCAAAGGGTGAGAGGATGAATAACTGCAACAAAAAGAAAGGAAAAAAGAACTAGTAAAGAAACTGAGAAAAGAACTGAATAAGAAAAGAAAGAGAAAAAATGTAGGGAAAATAAAGATTGTGCTCGAACGGGCCCTACCCCGCTGCCTACGTACCTCATCTGGACAATGAGGATCAGAATCGCAGTAGTTCCCCTAACTAGGGGTACTAAAAGGAAATTGCTTGCGAGTTAAGGCTTGAACTGCCTATGCCATTGCCCAGGTGTTGCAAACTCGGACGATGAATGCGTAACCGTCTTGCAAAGTGACATGTAGGAGCAAGTTCGCGTACGGAGCGAATGAGATGAGAAAAGAATTCCCGAAGGAAAGACGCTTATTGTTTGTTTGGTGTTTTTTAGAAGCTTTTTATGAGTGAAAGTTTGCATAGGTAAGTGTACCTATGTCTTACTCAATAGGATGTGTACGTCTCACATCATCCCGAAATGGAATGCGCAAGAGGCACACCTATCTATGGAGGAAATCCCCAAAGTGAAGGCTTAAGCACACTGGCCTATTACCATTATTAAGTATTTTTGTGGTTTTATGGTTAAGAACTGTTTTTTAGCTTTTCTTTGTGAGGTACTTATGCTAAGACCTATCCACCACGAGTGATGACTCACACCTCGCCCCGAAACGGAACGCGTGCAACTATCTCATAGCAAAGTCTCATGTCACATGAAAGTAATCAACCTTTATTAAGTGGATTAGAATTGAGTTTGAAGATGAGAAGAGAAAGCACCAAAGGATCTCAAAGGAAAAATTCTAAAGGGGAACTAAATAATCCTAAGTGTTAACATGCATGGATGTCCTAAGGGTTAGTGAGGTTTCTATCCTAATGAAGAAGAAAAGAAGAAGACAAGAAGAAGATAGAAGAAGGGATGAGAAAGGCCTAAGCCCAAAAACAAAGGGTTAGTGCACAAGATAAACATAAGAGGGAGGGATGAGATTTGGAGATATGGAACTCAATTCCCACACCTCACACTTACCAAGCCCCTGCAAGGTTAGTAAAGCATACAAGTGAAACACCATGAGCAAGTTAACATGATAACATCACACAATTAGAAGTGAAATGGTATGAACAAATGCACAATGCAAATGCAACTCAAAGGTATGAGAGATGAAGCTTATAAGACAAAAATGATGCAACATGAACACATATGAAAACAAATGCATATTTAAGGAGAATGCAAAGCAACAATGCATAAACATGGACACAATGCTCACAAACAGAACCAAAACAAGATGAATAATGGCTTAAGAAGCCAATAAGATGAAGAGAATAAAGGTACAAGACCAAACAATTACCAAATGGAAGTGAAAGAAACAATGAAATGAAGTGAAAGCACTTAAGGAAATAAATGACTTAAAGAAGAAGCAAACACAAAAAAAAACCTAAGACTCAAACCCTATGCTAAGACCAGGAAGGTACCCATACCCCAAAGGAACCCCAAATGAGAAGAAGAAGTTGGCACAAGTGCCCTTCTAAGCTTATATGAGAGCTAAAGGTCCAAAAGAAGCAAAATGGGACAAGGTTCAAGATAAAATCCACATCAAATCAACCAAGCCTTTAAAATTCCACAATTGAATCCAAATGATCTTTAAACATGTTATATCAATGTGCCAAAAGGATTTGGAAAGATTCAGAAGCAAACAAGGTTAAGAGGAGGCAAGAACACAAGCTAGGGTTACAAACTTCAATCACAAGTCAAAGGACTAAGACTCAAGAAATAAAATTCTAAAAATTAGAAGAAATATCACATGAAAAGTACAATGTCTGAAGAATCCAGAGCAAAAATAATGGGATCAAAACTCAAAATATTGAAGAGTATGGAAAATGGACAAGGCAGTGTGGTAAAAAAAAAAAGATTCAAAAGAAGTCAATGGAAACAAAGAATTAATTCAGACACGTGGAAATGGAAAAAAAATAAAATAAAAATATGATAAAATAAAATAGACTCAAAATAACATTCATGATTTTTTTGGGATTTTTTGGATGAAGGAAACTATTTTAAAATAATTAAAATCTAAACTGAATTTAAGAAAATAAAAGTGAGAAAGAAATTAAAAGAATGAAATGGAGAGAGGTGTATGTAGTAAGGCTACACGTTGAAATTAATTGGGTCTGGCACTGAGGGGGTGCGGATATCACATGACTAAGCCCAAGGTTGGCGCAGGTGTAGGGCTTATGGTGGTATTTTTTGTGAAATTAATTGGAAAAGGCTGGAAAAATGAAGAGCGCGTGATGGATCAAATGTCTGTGGTTGAGAGCTCATTAATTGAGCTGGCAGGATGCTTGCTGGTGATTGGTTGGAGCATGGTAATTACCATGGGCTGAGACACACGCATCATTAAATGAAGTAAGAGAAAAATAAAAGAGACGGGAGAAGCCCTAGTGCTACGTGGCTCAACATGGACGCTAGGATGGCTGGATCCAAGGGCTAGTGCTCGTCTTCTTCCATGGAACCCTAGGATGAACAGAATTTATTTTCCGGTGACCGGAGCTAGGGCTCCGGCACCGGAATTCGTAACAGAGCTATAAACAACCATAAAAAACAATCAAACTGTCCAAATTGGCCTATTCAACATCACTGATTTCAAATATGACCTCAAAAACACCTAAATCTCAAAGAAATGAACGGATCGAAGGAAATAAAGTTGTACCATCAAACTTGAAATCAAGATAACTTAGGCTACAATGCACCAATTTCAAATCTAAAAGTTGCATCATGCTCAGCAAACATCAAAGAACACAAAACACCACATTAATTCCAATTTTAGATCATGAGATTTTGAGCCATACCTGAAGTGTAGATCCTGATTCAGTGAGCTAGAAAACCAAGAAATGCGTGGAAATCACTCCACTTATTCCCTAGATGCAAAATAAATGCATCTAAGGTCTTGAAATAGGCTGGATCTAAGGTTTCAAAGCAAGTTGTCTTGAAATGGCAAGCTGGCCAAACTTGAGAATAAGCTTCAATGAGGGAGTGTTTAATGATCCTGAGCTTGCCTAGATCATAGATCCACAATTTGTTTTGAGTTTGCTTGCTTGGATGAAGAGAAAAGAGAGAAAATTCAAAGTTGCATGAAGTTTGTGAATGAGAGAATGAGAGAGATCTGAGGCTTGATGAAACCCTAATTGCTTTTATGTGTGATCACAAAGCCTTGCTGAAAGAATGAGGTGAAATGCACGAGTGAATCATGTGATTTTGGTGAATTTGCATTTTGTGCAACATGTGAGATAAGCATGCTATTCTCATGCTCTCTTGGGCCTCTCAGCACATGTGCCATTCATTTCCCACCCTTGATTGAAATGTAACAAATCCTGGCCCTTAGATCAAGCCCTCACACTTGTTTCATGACTTTTGCCAATTTTGCAATTTTTGAGTGATTTTCTTGTTTGGCACGAAAATGAACAATTCTTTGGAGAAAATTGGTCATAATGTGATTCATTTTAAGTTTGAAACACAATTGTACCAATACCAAGTCTCACAATTAAGATTTGAAGCTTCTTGCATTTGGTGCCTTCATGAAAAGTGAGTTTTTGCCCTAGAAACACCAATTTTTCGAAGAGGCCATAGGGAGATCTAGGAATCCTATGAAAATGTACTTGTACTTTTTGAAAATGGGAGCCCTTAATCTTCAACTTTAATGTTTGACTTTGGTCCATTTGAAGAATTTTTGATCATGTTAAGGCCATTTGAAAATTAGGGCAAAAGTTGCCAAATTTGGAAAATTCCATAAACCAACTTTGTACCATTTTTGCAAAACCCTTCAAATCTCCATGATTCTTGAACTTTAGGCATTCCAAACCTCTTATAACATTTTAAGTACCCCTCTTGGCCAAAAAATTTGGGTTAGACCCCTTGAAATTGCACAGTTGACTTTTTAAGGGCACTGTTGACTTTTTGCTTCATCTGCAAGCAACTGAGGCATTGCCTGACTTCCACATGGAATTTTCTCATGAAAATTGACACCTAGGATCCTATTAACATATAGAAGACTTTTCCCAAATGAAATTTCCAAAGTTGTGAGATCTTGGTGCTTGAATCACAAACCCTAATTTGGGTGCCTTGTACAGGAGCTTTGCCTTGTCGTGAGATCTCTGATGATCATGCAATCTTCTGAGCTTTTTCCAATGGACTTGAACTTGTAAATGGAGTGTAGACTCACCATAGGACTTGTACAAACTCATTGGGACCCTTGTCATGGCTTGAAATGCTTCAAGGACCTCCACAGATGACCATATGCTTGATGCTAGGACATGAGGGATGTTATGCCTCATCTTTCCATGATATGATGCTAAGAAAATGATATGAGTATGATGAATATGATGTGATATGATGCTTAAAAAGAAGAGGGCACATTTGGGGTGTTACAGTAGGGACCATTATTGTTTGTGGATCATAAAAGATGGTGACAGGACTTCTGGTTGATGTTGATGGTGATTGATTGAAGCTTGGTTGTTGCTCAAATTGTTGCTGAGATTGTTGCTGATAATTGTTGGAAACTGGGACCGTTGCAGGGTCGTAATAGATGGTAATTATGGAGACGTCGTTGTTGGTGGTTGTTGTAGTTGTATAAGTGGATGCAATTGAACGGTTGTTTGTTGAAGTGATGGAAGGAGTGGTTGCTGATTTTGTAGACGAGTCTGTAGGAACAATTGTCTTTGCAGTTGTAGGAGAAACACTTGTTGTTGAAAAAGGAGTTTTTGGTGTTGTAGAAGTTGTTGTTGTTATTTGCAGGATACCTTCTTTGATCAAGCCATTGATGCCATTCCTCAAGCTTGCACACCCATTCATGGAAACCTTGCAAGATTCACAACAGGCCTCACAACCTGGAAACACCTGGCATTTTAAAAGCTGAGCTTTAACCTCTGCCAGAGGTGTTTGAATACTTGTAGTATCTTCAATTAAATTCATGGGTTGGCCCTCCTCAATTGTGTTTATCATGGGCCCACTATGGCAGGGCATAGGATTCTTTGTGACATTGGGAGGTGGTGCAAAATTCAGGGCCTTTGAATCTATCAGATCCTGGACCTTCATGTGCAAAGCCCTGCACTTTTCTGTGGCGTGACCAGGTGCATTAGAATGAAAAACACACCTGGCGTTGACGTCGTAATTTCTTGGAAGGTTCTGAGGATCTGGTGGAGCCAAAGTCCTTAGCTCGACAAGATTAAACTTTAGGAGTTGTGGCAGCAATGTGGCATATGGCATTGGTATAGAGTCAATCACCCTGTTGATCTGAGATGGCCGCTGCTGGAAAGGGCGTTGTTGTTGGTTGTTGTTGGTTGTTGTTATTGTTGTAGGATCTTTGTTGAGGAAACTGTGGCTGTTGAGGGAAGTGTTGTGGTTGTTGAGTATATTGAGGAGGTGGACTGGGAATAGTGATAGCGGCAACTGATCTCGGAAAATATTGGGGTCTTCCTCTTCCCATATGCACAAAATTTGTTTCACCGAATCTGCGGGGCCCTGCAAATGGCTTCCTTGCACTACTTGAACTGGCACCATTGTCAGAAATCTTTCCCAGTTTCAATAAGCTCTCAATTTTTTCCCCAGCTATAACCACGTCTGCAAAACTGGTGGAAGAAAAAGCAGCCAACCTATCAATATAAGTCCCCTAGAGGGTGTTCATGAACATATCTGCCATTTCCCTTTCTGACATCGGGGGTTGAACGGCAGCAGCTAATTGTCTCCATCTTTGGGCGTATTCTCTAAAGCTTTCCCGGGAAGATTGTGACATTCCCATCAGAAGGGTTATGTTTGGAGCCATGTCCAAATTATATTGATACTGACGAATGAAAGCCTCGGCCAAGTCTTTCAAATTCCTCACTGTGGCCCTGGTCAAATGAGAGTACCACTCCCGGGATGCCCCTGCAAGCTATCCTCAAAATAAAACATCCACAGTTTTTCATCCATGGTGTAAGCTTTCAATCTCCCCAGGAAAGACTGAAGATGGGTACGAGGGCAGGATGTACCATTGTATCTTTCAAAACATGGAGGTTTGAACTTGTGAGGAATTCTAACCCCCTCCACTAGTCCCATATCCATGACATCAAAACCCAGAGAGTTTTGAGACTCCAAAGACCTTAGCTTTTCTGCTATCTCATCCAGCCGACGATCGTAGACTTCGTCTCCTGCCCCAACCACAATAAATTGTTCTTCCTGCAAAGCCCTCCCTCCAGTGCTACCTTGGGTGTTTCTTATAGCATTGATGTTTGGGTTCAGATGAGGTCCAAACTCTGGTGGATCAATACGAGGCTGTACGTGATCGTTGTTGCTGGTACACCCTGTACCTGGGTGGTTTTCCTCGGGAGTTTGCCGCTCGACTAACTCTCTCAGTCTCTCCTAGCTCTGGGCCAAACCAGTCATCACTGCCATAAATTGATTCATTTGGGCCCTCATCTCAGTCCTCTCATTGGCCATTTGGGTTCTCACATCAGTCAAATCATGTTGAACCTGATCCATTTGTAAGCCCGGAAGGTTGTTTCTTGTCGGATACCGGTGCACTCTATTGACGGGGAACACTCTTCTACGAGCAATGTTTCCTGAAACCACAAAAGAGTGAGAAACAATAATAAAAAAACAAAAACCTACAAAACAAAGAAAATAGGTTAGTATGCAATGCAGGATGCCTATTTGTCTTCCAAGGGTATCCGGTTTGGTTCTTTGGTTTTGACCTTCCAGACCTCGAGGAAATGATGTTGTTGAAGAGAGATTAAGCCCATAAAATAATACAAACCATATATTACAAAATGTCAAGATACATAGTTTGATTACAATAAAGTTCCCATGGTGGGCCAAAATACAACAACAAAATCAAAAAGTACAAACAAAAGGAAGTACAAGTACAAAGGAATCAAACATCCAGTCCATAATCATCCTCTCTGACTTCTTTCAGGAGAGCCTCAGTCATTGGGCTAACTGGGTGCTCTGTGATAGTCTTGATAAGAAGGTTCCTGGTGGTGATGGCACTGGTCAACTTCTTATGCTTGTCCTGATCCTTTGATCTCTTCAACCCCGCCCGGAGCTTCAACTCAGAGATCTCCTTCTGTACTGCTAACAAGGCCTCCTGACTCTTCTTTTCACTGGATTCCAGCTGCTCTATCCTAGCTTGGGTCCTCTGATCTTCTTGTGCACGAGCCTCAGTGATCCTAATCCATCTAGCCTGACTCTCCTCTAAGTAATGCTCATCTCTGGCCTTCTGAGTCTTAGCCTCCTTGCAAGCATTCTTCAGCACTAACTTCCCTGCTCTAGCCCTTCTGATGTAATCATCTGTCTTCTCAATCTTGGTCAAGTGCTCAATTCGGAGCTTCTCTAACCTTTCATTATCCAGACGACTATCATTCCTCTCCTAGAGGGTCTTCTTCAAGGCTTCAGAGAGTTGAGTATTCCTTTCCTTCAATTTCTCAAACTCCTCTAGACTGACAGTAGCTGCAGGCTCCACTGCTGATGGTCCAGGTACATCCTCTAAGGTGAATGGCATACGGGTGATTTGTCCCCTGGTACGAGACCAATCAAGATACTGATCTGAAGCTATGTTGTTGCACTTGCCAAGAATAGCTGTCCCCTTAGTCTGAATATTGTCCCAAGCCCAGGCTGCCTGTCTGACAATGGCAAGGTTGTGTTGGATGTCACAATAGAGGGTTTCTGTCAAGCCTTGCCCTCTTGGTGGATGTACCAAGGAATACCCTAATTGCTTTTTGAAAAGCAAAGGATTGTAGTTGATGCAACCCTTCACTCCAATCAGGGGTACATTGGGATACTGCCCACAGCTGGTGATGATATCTTTTCCCTTGGTGCTCTGAGTGCACCATCTGATGTCCTCTGATGTAAGGGCAATCATTCTCTTAGCCCAGTTCCTTGGCTGATGCGGATTCAAGAAAGTGTCCGACTTCGGCAAGTGCCTTAACAACCAACAGTAGAAGAAAGGTGCACAGCATCTGACTAATCTTCCCCTCTGCTTCTCATTCCTTTGATGCACTGAGTAGTAAACGTCTCCAAGCAAGGTAGGGACTGGATTCCTCAACAGGAAGAGGTGAATAGCACTCTTTCTTACAAACTTAGGCTCGTCTGCAAACAAGATGACTCCATATATGCTGAGGGCCAGAAGAGCACAAATAGTGTCCCACTTCCCTGCTGCAGCATGCAGGGTGGCCTGAGTAACCAAGAAATCCAAGTGAAGGCCTGGGATCCCAGCCTTGGTGGTCATATTCTGGTCAATGAGGGTGGGCTCCAAGTGCAAAGCCTTAGCTACATCTTCATTCTTGGGAGAAACCATCTCAGGGTTGAAGGGAATCCCTCTCCTGATGGGGACAACTAACAACATAGAGAACTCTTACATCAAAGGTCCTAACTGAAAATCTGGGAAAGTGAAACATCTGAGAGAAAGGTCATAGAACTGAAGACATGTGTGGATCATGCTCCTCTGTGATGCATCTAGGTCCATGATCATGTCCATAATGACACCATAATGTTCCCTGAATAAAGGGACATGATCGGGAGTATGAGTGCCTGCATCTGTCTGATGCTTGTCAGAGTGGGCTCAAAGAAATGATATGTTATGTTTCTCTTCCTGGATGTGTCCATGCTGAAAATGAATCTGATGAAGAAGACTGAGGAGAAGCACTGATGAAGGCAACTGCTGAAAATTGATGAAGATAACTGGAGAAGGTACTGAAGAAGGATCCCTGATGAAGATAATTGATGAAGAGGCTGATGCAGATAACTGAAGGAATCTGAGCAGTTGAACAGGTCAAAACCAAACCAAAGATAAGATGTGGATACCCTGTAAAACAAATAGACAAATGTTAAATGATGCAAAATGATGTATGTAGAATGATATGCAAAGGGTTTGTGATCAAGTGCTGGATCAGTTATCTACCTTGATAGGGTCCATGTGTGTTCATAAGTCTGGATGAAGGCTTAGAAAACCAGTAACCAGGTGGGGGACCCAAATAAAGAGCCACAAGTCCAGGGTTTCACAAGAACAGTCCAAAATGATACAACCTTAACAAAACTAGTAACAAGGTATGATGAGGCCAAGGGCTCCTGAAACCTGTAAACATCCCAACCCCCTCACATGTATTATTCTAGAACAAGGATCCTCATTGGATCAGTTATGAGAAGTGTAAACACTTCTAACCCGGAGGTACAGTGTTTACAATAACCATAAAAGATCCTCCTCTAATTCACCTCAGATGCAGAAAGTCATAAAAAGGTCATCCAGACTTAGCAGACTTCCCAGATATCCCTAGTACATCAGGAAATCTGTAGCACAGAGTTCTCAAGAAGAAACCCATGTCTAAACCGTGTTTCATATTCCCGCACCAGACCGAAATGGAATGGTGTAACACCCCAAATTTGCCCTCTCATTTTCATGTCATTTAGCATATCCTTGCATACATTACATTGTATTTAGATCATAATTGTATCATAAACATTCATGAGCATACATCTCCATTGAGCTTTCATAGTTTGCGACATACCTTTATTTCTTCATGCGGCACGTGCACATGAATCTCAGAAGAAGCCAAAAGTTCTCAGTTGATTCAAAGCAGTTTAAGCGTAATATCAGTTTTACGGTGCAGTTTGCAAAGGTTGTAACTCTTGCCTGAAAAATTGTTTTGGCCTGAAATTCAATGGTAAGAACCGTTTCGGTATTCTCTACAACTTTCGTGTTTGGCTCGGAGGCCAATTCATCAAGGAAAGTGGCGGAAGTTATTTGGTTTTGAAATTTCAGTTCCGTCGACTAACTGTGCTAGCGGTATTCAAGAGTTCGTAACTTCTGATTGGATCAAGATTTTTGAGAGATTCATATTCCAAAAGTTCCGTCTTGATATCCTTTCCAACTTTCGAGTTTTTGCCGAGAACTAATTCTTTGAAGAAGATCTTCGAATGTGCGAGTTTTCAGAGTCGATATAGTGAAAAACAGTGCTGAACCGGTGAGTTTTGAACACTAAAAAATTCATAACTCTCAGCTCGTTCATCGGATTGATGTCGTTCCGGCACCTAAAATTCCATTTAGATGTTATATTCATTCCAAAAATTCAGTTTGGGTTAGGTACAAGCAGAGGGATCCCGAAAATGCGAATTACCAGTGGGGTTCTTTGATGCAGTGCACTGTCTGTCAGATTTTGTAAAATTCATAACTCGGTCAATTTTCATCGGATTGCGTCCGTTCTTGAAGCGTTGGTTCACAAATTTTATCATCTTAAAGTTCCAATACAAGATCGAGTTCAAACGATGCCCCGAAAGTTGTCGTTTTGGTTTATTTCGCAAAACAAAAGTGTTGAACCGAAGAAAAATACTGAAAGTGGTTTCACGAGAAAATTCATATCTCCCTCGTCGTTTGTCCGGTTGAGCTAACATGTTAACACAAGGTCACTGACTCATAGATATACAACTTTTATGACAAAGTCGAGTCGAGATTATGCTCCGAAAAGGTTTACCTCGTCACATTTTCAAGTAGCGGACACCAAATAAGCAAAAAAAACAACTTATTCAGTGAGGTCTTGCAGCTTAAACTTATCGATCGCACTCGATTTTGATCGTATGACATCCGTTATTTTTGCTTTGCAACCGTGATTCAGAGGTGGACAATGTTGTGGAAGGCTCAGAGTCAAAAAAATTTGTCGAAGAAAATGTTATTTTCACTTAAGCCGAAATTCTAACTTTTGCCTTTCATTTTACACTCCACTATATATTCTTTTAACCCACAATTTGTCTCATAACTTCAATCACAATTTACAAACACCAAAAACTCTCTCTAAATAATCAAAGTTCATTCTCTCAACTCTTTCTCAAGAACACAGCAACAACTTCATCAAAAACTCAAGAACACAACAATTCCGATCAAGCTTCCGGTAGCCGAACCACCGCGAACCACTACCTCCGGTCAACTCCGCCACCGCGCGACCACCATTTTCCGCCACTGGAAGCCACACGGCTTCTCCCTCTATCCTCCGTTCACGACCGCGTATCACTTCCTCCGGATTCACAATTTCTTCGTCGATTTCTTCATTCAGTAAGCTTCTTAAACTTTAATTCATGAATAATTGTTGAATTGTTTCTTGAATTGAATTTTCAAGTTGATTTAATCTTGTGGAGATTATGTGCATTTATTCTTGATTTGATTGTTGATTGATGCTTGGTTAATTGATCCTAATAATTGTTGTGGTGCATAAGTGGAAATGCTTGTTAAAATTGACATAGAATAATCGGTGCATGTAAGGTGTTTGACAAAATTATTAGGAGAGCTAATTATTGTGACTTGATATTGATTGAAGTGCTTGACTTTTGAATTCATGCTTGTTTCAATGTGTAAATTCGAAATAGGATAGGTTGAGGCTTAATTGTTGATGTTGTTCATGTGTCGCGTGTCGAGAAATTGTTTTGGTCATAACTTCCTAACCGTAGCGCGTTTTCGCGAATGTGAATAGTGTAAATTGACTTTGTTGATTATTCCGGAGCCATTAGTAAACTTTTTAGTCGATTTCGGACAATTTTTTCCGGCTATTTCGCTACTGCCAGCCGACGAAATCGGTCAAAAAGTCCCACTTCCGAGCGGAATTTTCAAAAACCGATTGCATATTTGAATCCGTTGGCACGTTTGCAAGTTACCATATGATTTTCGTTCAATTCCGAGTCGGTGATTTTTGACGCGTTTTTTCCGTTTTAAGGCTTTTTAAGTCCGGTTTGGTGCGATTTTGATGCATTGATCTTTATTTGACTTGTACTTATGTTTGTTGATTATTTTTCATTCATTGCATGTAAATTTGTTTGATTCCGGTTTGAATTTGCATGTTGTTTATATTAGTGCATAGGTGCTGCCCCGTTTTGAAACATACATTTCAATGCATGTCCACGACTCGTATGCTCATCTTTCTACTTGATTTTGAGTTGTGAGGCATAGGTGCAACTTCCGGTTGCACCTCTTTTTGGTTTCTAATACGTTTGTTGAGTTCATGTAAGGTTCTCGCAAGGATCTTGACGACGGTCGCTTGGTTGGTATTCCACTTTATTTGTGGGATACCGTTTGGTTTCAAATGATATTTTGTGCCATTGTTTTGTCTGGATTGTGTTGTGTGCAGGACATTTGTGTGGTCGCATCCGATTTTCACATCTTGAGTGATTTATTTTCACTCCGATGACTTGAACTTATATGGGAAATGCGATGTCCGACTTGCTTTGTTTGTGGATGCTAGCTTGTTCGAGCGGACCTCTGGGTTTCTATTTTCTATTTAGCTTGTTGGTACTTCGGATTTACATCTACGCGGTATAGTTTCTTATCCGATTTAATATTTCCGTACTTTATCGCTTAGATAGGCTGGAGTCCCGACCGTTTCTTTTTGGTGGGAATTTTCTGGAAGTCCTCCTTCAGAGGCTCTGTATGTGTTTGTTTATGTTTGTGTAAAGACCTCAAAAGAGGCGCCCCATCCCCATTCCCCTTGATAAGACCTCGAAGAAGGCAAGCGAAAAGGGCTCTTAATCAGCCCCACACTATCATTGAGTCTTTCATTAGCTCGCACTTTGTGTTGATGCTTTTGGATAAAGTCCATCCTGCTCTTGTTCGGTCAGTCTGTGGAAGAGGATCTCACTTTCTGGATCCCCATGCTTTGTGTAGCTCACGTACGTTGACATTGACGCTTTGTTCTTGTACGCGCATGATATTTCCCCCCATTCTATTCTTACTTGGTGATATGATACCATGTATAGACATACTCTTTTGCCACAGTCACGAGCTCGAGGAGATCTCCTTGCTTCGTGTACCCATCCTGCCCGATCCTCGATATCGTGGTTAGGTATCACCCCTACTTTTGTCCTGCTTCGATCCTCCATATCGTTGCTAGGCCCTCTCTTGGCCACTGTGAAGACATAATCCGCAGGTGGATGTTTGCTAATCGAGTGATGTGTATACTCCTCGAGCTTGTTTGCTTATTTGTGTGATGCGATCGTTTCCCCATAGGATTGCTAGGCTTTGTATAGTCTCTCGTTTGCATGTTAACTTAGGTAGCACAGTTCCTTCGTCTAGGACTACCTTTTTTGCATGAGCATTCCTAAAACACAAATCAAACTCTTTGTTTTCTTTCCATAAGAACACGTTAATTCCTTCTACTCCAGGTGCGTGAGTCTCCAAAGGTCGAGCAGCCGGTAGAATGTGAACTTAACATCGTTCAACTAAAAAAAACCAAAAACAAACAAAAGTAGTTAGTCGAACTACGTTAACTCTGATTCCTCAAAAGGGATACGTAGGCAGTGGGGTAGGGCCCATCCGAGCAAAATACTTTCTTTTCCCTACGTTATTTTCCCTTTCTTTAACCATTACTTTGCTTTTTCTTTTCATATGTTTTCAATGTTCAATTGCTTAGCTAATCTTTGTTTTGTAGGGGGTTATGGTAAGTCATGTGTGTGGGAGGGTATCCCACATACAACTTCTTCCTTCATCTCTTTATGCTTTCAAGTTGTGATTGCTTTAGCATTGTGCTTTATTTGCTTAACTTCACCACTCCTGCTTTAGAAACAACTTAACTTCTTTAGAGAAGTAAGTTGTCTTCTATATTCTTCTCTTTATCTTCTTCTTCTTCTTCTTCTTCTTCTTCTTCTATTCTTTCCTTCTTCTTCATTAGGATAGAATTCAAACCTCACTAACCTTAGGACCACCTTTGCCCGATAACTTTAGGATTAGACTTTCCCCATTAGATTTTATCTTTAAGATCCTTTTGTTTCTTTCTCTTCTTATCTCAAAACCAAAACCTAAAAAACACTTAATAATGGTTGAGGTAGCCTTGTGTGTATGGACTTATTCCATGGGGCACTTGTAGTCTTCCCATCTTGGGATAGTACAAGCTTGTCTAGCATGATGTACAAGTCTAATCATGAGACTACTTTCACAAAGAAAATCATAAAAATGACTTCTTCACAAAAATTACAAAAACACTTAATAAATTCAACGAGTTAGTGAGCTTAGGCCCTAATCTCTGGAACCATGTTTTGGGGATCTTCTCCTTACTTGAGTGTGCTTGTTCTATTATTCCATCTTGGAATGTAGTAGCAAGTACACATTCCATGGAAAAGAGCTTGGGTTCACTTTCTTGTGCCACACTCATAAAAGCTTCTAAAAAACACAAAAAAACAATAAACGTCTCTCCTTCGGGACTTCTTTTCTCATCTCACTCACTCCTTACATACGAACTTGCTCCTACTTGTCATTTTGCAAGACGGTAACGCACTCGTCGTCCGAGCCTGCAACACCTGAGCATTGACATAGGCAGTTCAAGCCTTAATACACAAGCAATCCTTTCCACCCCTAGTTAGGGGAACTACGGCGACTCTGATCCTCATTGTCCAGATGAGGTACGTAGGCAGCGGGGTAGGGCCCGTTCGAGCGCAATCTTTATTTTCCCTACATTTTTTCCTTTTCATTTCTTGTTCAGTTTCCTCTTGTTTTCTTTGTATCCAGTTCCAGTTCCTTTTCTTTTGCAGCAACTATCATTTTTTCACCCTTTGAAATAGATTTCTTTGCAAGCGTGGATCTCGTCGGGTACGACGGACGATTTGGGTACTAATACCTTCCCAGGTCGTAACCTACTCCCGAACTCAGTCTCTTTGGTTCGCAGGACCCGTGTCCTTCCTTTTCATTTCTTCTGGTTTGTGCAGCATTACCATTCCCGTTCTTTCGGGATAAAAATGCCTGGCTGGCGACTCTAACCTCTTTCTGCGCCACTTTCGCGTTTGTACCAGGATGGAAATCCGAGGAGCGACAGCTGGCGACTCTGCTGGGTATCAAACCCATAATCTCTGGTTCCCTTGAGTGTCTCACCTAGCGCTTGCGTGTTTTTGTTTCATTGGGTGTTGATTGTTTGTTGATGTGTGTTTATTTTACTGTTTTTTTTACAGCTTTATTTACAGTTTTCAATATTTATTTTCATGCATCATATATATATATATATATATACTGGACTGTCTGGACTGGATTTTTTCTGTTTGGTGGGACTTGGGTGATACTATTAGTGTGAGATGAGCTCATTACCAAGGCTCGAGTGCACCTTAGGACTTAGAGTGGTTCCACTTTGGCCTCATGAGATCTTGTCATGGGGGTAGTAGTGATTTCCACGCCCAGATTTGCGATCGTCTTGGAAATGCTTTGATTTGGGGATCTTTCTCTCTCATTTCATGACCTCGATAGTTATGTGCAGCTGGGGACCGATCATTGATAACATTGTGGAAACATCCCTCTCTAGTGGTGACAATGGCATACCACATTTGGTGGCAAACCCATTCGCACCCGAGGGCCCACTGGGAACTCGTATAGGATGGCCTGGTTCTTTTATTGGAACTCAGTCAAAGCATCTGGTCGTATGACGATAGTACAGTATCCTACGGGCTGAATGTACTATTGTTTCTCGATTCCAGCGCTCGAAGCTGTCGTACCCCGAAAAATACGACCTCACGTGATCCGAAAGGACGGAGTCACGCGCCGGAAGGACTGAAGAGTCGCCACCTAATTCTATTTATTCCCGAAGAGGGAAAGGGAAGATATAGATAAAACCCGGGAAGAGAGAGATAAAGACAAAGGTCAACGGAACCATTGCCTGGGTTCGGGAGTCGGTTATGCAGGGGGAAGGTATTAGCACCCCCTACATCCATCGTACTCGATGGGAACCATCTAAGTTATCACGCTTGAAAGGATGTCTATGCTTAAATGAATTGCTTGCTAGAGGGAAATGAGTTGAATTATAAGTTAGATTGGACCTAAGTGCTTGGCAAGGATTGAGATCCTCGTGCCTACGTACTCCCGTGTGCAATGGGAAAGTCAGAGCCTCGTAGTTCGGCCTACTAAGGGTAATGGTTGTTGATTTTATTACCTTTCGTCGATGAAAGGGTTTAGGAGTTGAAATGCACTTAAAGACTAGGGATAGTTTATCTCGTCCAACAAGACGAGCGTCTTGCGTCGAAAATAATCGGAGCGAGTAACGAGAGCTCATTATCCTCCTTTCTACCGCTTAAGGCTCGTGGCGTACAGTTCTTCTCGTTTTATTAGAGTGTTTTATTTCCTAAGACCGCTTGACGTTGGATCAAGGGTTTGGATCTAAAAAGAATCGTTTTGGTTTTTGAGGTTAAAGGGTAAATGCAAGTGGAGGTTATTTTTGTGGTTTGTTAGCGAGGCACGAAGCGCTCGGCTCGCAAGGAGAGGTGGATCCTAATAAACGAAAACTGAATAATAAAGTGTGAGTGTGCAAGTGCAATCGCTTGGCGTTGGACCAAGGATTCAGAATTAAATAAAATACGGAAAATAAAATACGTACAAAGTAATGGGAGAGGGATACAAAATAAATACAAGGGATTGCACGAAATAAATGGTATCATTGTAGTTTGCCCAAGAGGAAGCGTGTGTGCAGTGTTTTGAACCAGTCGAAGGCGTTCAGCCTTTTAATCGGGACACAACTATTTGAAGGCGTTGGAACTTTTAATCGAGACACAACTATTCAAAGGCGTTGGACCTTTTTGGGACGCGTCGAAATTTAGTTCGTGAACTACCTTAGAATCGATTCAAAATCGGAATCATTCTATAAGGAGTCGAAACATAATTTTTAAAAGCGATAATAAATGAATAAATTGAATTGCAAAAAATAAATGGAATAATGAATATAAATAAATAAATAAATTAAATAATATTGAAGATAATGAATAAAATAAATTATTACAAGTTTGTTTGTCGAAATAATAAAATAATAATAAAAAAATTAATTACAAAGGAGGCCTCATATTGACCGAAGATCACCAATTTAGATCGGGCGAAAAATCGGCCTCTTAATATATAATTGGCCCTATAAGTAGATCAAAATCCAATCAAATCGAATGGAGAATACAATTATAAATATAAACCTAAAAAAATCTAAGTAATTCTTGGAAAAATATTTTTTAGGATAATTTTCTTTTTAATAGGATGAATAAATAATACGCGATAACAATAGCAACAAAATAATAAAATTAACTAAAAATAAAATAAATAAAAAATAAAACCCCGCAAAGGAGGGTTATCTCATGAGTTTGGGGTGTAATATGCAACATTGGATTATGACTGAGCCCAGTAACCAACCCACATAATAATAAGTAAATAAAATGCCAAACTAAAAAAAATAAAAAGCAGAAAAAAAATAAAACATGGCAGTGATGTGTTGTGTGTGATGTGAGAGCATTGACTTAAACCCATCAATAAACGTTTTGATAATCAGAATAAAACTAAATCTTTAAAAAAAATCAGTATAAAATAAAAATGAAATAAAAAACTTAATAATAACCATATAAGAACGTATTCCTCTTCTTTCTAAGAGCACGATGTCAAGAAAAGAACCCAACCTTCAATGGAAAACGGCGGCGGCGGCGGTTTGTTCCGTCTCACTTCAAATCGTGATCCCTTGTCTCTCGCAGCGAAAAGGTCCGATGGGTTGACGGAAGGTCGCGACTTGTTTTGGCTCCGATTCAAGCTTCCTGGTTTCAAAACAGCGGTGGTGATGGTGGCTGTTGCGGATCTGCGTTTTCTCACGGCGTTGGTATCTCTCTCGGCGGTTTCGGATCCTGCGGTGGAAGGTGGTCGGCGGAGGTTTGGAGATGGTTTTGACACGGTCTTGGTGATGTTTTGAGTTGGTTTTTTGTTTGTTTTGGCTATGGGTGGTTCGCGATTTGGTGGATGGAGGTTGACGGAAAATGGAGGGTTTTCGGCTAACGGCGGAGGTTTTTGCCTCTCACTCTCAAAGCGTTCAGTTTTTTTTGTTCAAGGTATGGGTTGTCTCTTATGGTGATTTCGGTACGTTTTCATGTTGTCGGAAAAGGTTATGGAAGGTGGAAGGAAAGGTTTTGAAGATTTGTGTTCTGTTTGCGTTCAAGTTTTCATCTCAGTTTGTGCGAATCGCGGTGGATTTCATGGTGTTTTGATTTGGGTTTGATATTTTTGCTTGTTTCGGTTTTTTTTCGTGAAGGTTGGCCAATGGTGGGTTACGGAGGTGTAGAGATTTGTTAAGGTTGGTGGGTCGACGGTGGTGTTTCGATAGCTGAAGGTTTGCGCGGGTTGTATTTTGGGTATTGAAGAGGTGATGTGGTGATGGCTGCACTTCGTGCAAGCTTTTTTTTTTGCGGCTGTATGTTTTGTGAAGATGGAAGGTAATATGATGAAGGAAACAGAGAGGATGAATTAAGAGTTGAGGGTTGAGTTTTAGAGGTGATAATTTTGTCTTGATGATGATTTTCTCTGAATCGGTTGACAGAGAGATCTGTGCTTTTTGTACCTGGCTTTTTTCCAAATTATTTGTTTGTTGCGCTTTCCGTTAGTAGTGGAAATGCATTTTTGCTGCGTGAATTGTGTAGTATGATGCTGTGTGGGGCCAGGCCAAAATGGTAATGGCTTGTGTGAATTTGTTGTAAGTGAGTGTACTGGAAATTGCTGTCAAGGAAAACAAAAAGTGATACTAACAATACTAATAATACTAATAATAATAATAATAATAATAATAAGTATGATAATAATAGTAATAATAATAGGTATAATAATAATAATAGTAATAGAAATAAATGAAATAATACTAAATAATAAAATAGAAAATGAAAATAGTGATAGTAATAACAATAATAATAATAATAATAATAATAATAATAATAATAATAATAATAATAAAAGAAAAATAATGATAATAGTTATAATAACAAAGCCATAAAATAAAAGTAATAAAAATTTTTTGTAGAGAAGAGGTGAACTTGTGAGTTGATGATTTATAAAAATGTTAGAATATTTTTGAAATAATAATAATAACAATAATAATAATAAAATAATAAAATAGAAAATAATAAGAGTAAGAGAATAACAAAAATACTAAAATAATAATAATAAAACAATAATAGTAAGAATGATAGTACCAATACTTTTGTATTTTTATGTAAATAGGATAAGAATGAAATAAAGTAGCAAAAAAATAGATTTTTAAAACAGAATAAAAAATGGAATAAAAGATAGGAGAGAAATTGATTTTTTTTGGAATTTTTATGATAAAAGAATACGATAGAAACATCTTAAAAAAAGAAGTGATCATCGAGCAACAAGTCTCCACACGACATGCCGACTTTCTGGAACAACATCGCTCACAAAACTAACATATTTTTGGATGACAAAAAGAAATGACATATATTTTTGATTGATTTTTTTTATATGTGTTAGACAGTAAAAAATGAAATAGTGCGAGTTTTAGGAATTTGGAAACATTGATGAAACGGTAAAATAAAAGGTGCGGGTAGGACAAATTTGGGGTATCACAGAAGCTGGGGACTTATAAGGGATGCTTGTTTTCCCGGACTCACGCTGAGGCCTCCCTGAGTAGTACATAATGCTAAACCGATTCCCTAATTTTGTCATGAGCCATTTCTTAGAAATAGTGAACGTATTATTGCTATTCGGCTTTGCGAGTCCGTGATGTTTGACCCGGAGCACACCCGTGAGATTGGGAGGGGTTTACATGTTTGCAGGAACCCTTAACCTCAACATACTCTTCATCATCAGTGTGATCTTATGTTTTGATCCGGTTACTATGGTTTTGGAGTTCTTGATCTGTGGTTCTGAGTTCTTATCCGAGTTATTATTCAGAGAAATTATGGTTTCAGACACTGGGCTCAGTATCCCGCATCCAGACAGACACCAGTTCTCGATCACTTGCTAGCTGCATACATGTCATCATAGCATTTTAGCATACATGTTCCGTTATTTCTGAGAATCTCATATCTAAATTATGCTGTTGGATTTCTTCTGTACCAAAATGTGAATCAAAGTAGGTAGATTCCTCGGAAATAACCGAACATGGCATCTCATAGCATTTACATTGCATTTCTGTTCCGCAGGCAGGGCTCATCCGTTCTTTGTTCACCGTCTACAGTTGAGATTCCAGCTCTTGTATCGGACTTGAAGCAACTTTTTGGAAAGATCATGGACCCTGGAGAGCAAGGCCACTTTGCAAGTGTTGGGTTGACAAGAGATCAGTGGGACCAACTTTTGGAGGCTATGACAACTTTGGCAAGGCAAGATGGCCGCAATTCTGCTCAAGCATAACCTGCACAGATCCATATTGAGAACCTAGATGTTCAAGAGTGTCAGGTCGCCCGAAATAAACATTTTTCTTCTGTTGATGCTGCAGATTATCACAGTTTTGCTTTCACTATGCCATGTTCCTAAGAGGCAATCCTTGTTGTGAGAATCCAAGATCCACGAGTTGTGGAGAGGGAGGAAAGATTTTGTGTGTTGGAGGAAGAGATTAAAGCCCTTCAAGGTCGTAATGTTGTTGATCTGAGTGCTGCGAACATGTGTCTGGTACACGACCTTGTAATACCTCCAGAGTTCAAAGGACCGAAGTTTGAAGAGTAGCAAGGGGATAGTTGTCCAAGACAGCATTTGGTGAGGTTTTGCAGAAGGATGACTTCATATGAGCATAATGACAAATTGATGATTCACTGCTTTCAATACAGTCTGAGTGAGGCATCATCGAGTTGGTATATGCAGTTAGAGAGCAGTCGTATCCAATCATGGTCATACCTAGCCAATGCCTTTGCGAAGAAGTATGATTACAATCTTGACAGGGCTCTTAGCCGCATGGATTTGCAAGGTTTATCCCAAGAAGATGGTGAATCTTTCAGAGAGTATGCCTAGAGGTGGAGAGAAGTAGTTGCTCGGGTACAACCCCTGCTATCAGATAGAGAATTGGTTGATCTTTCCATAGAAACCTTGCAGGGGCCGTACTTGGAGAGGTTGAGTGGTAGTGGAACTTCGAGTTTCTCAAACTTGGTGATAATTGGAGAGCGCATTGCGAGCTTTATCAAGATGGGAAAGATCCAAGGCATTTCAGATAGCTCAGCTGAAGAGAATGAATCTTTTGTCAGTTCCCAAGGAAAGGATGTGATTGTTGCAATCTGGGAAGATCCTAAAACTCCATTTACTTATCAACAGTACCCATGCATTTCAACTGCTCAGAGTCAGCAACCTTCTGAATTTGTGTGTCAGATATCAGTTAATAGTGAATCTCCTCAGTACCAACAACGACCATGCCAATAGAAGCGTACTCCGCAAAGGCGTCATTACTACAGTAAGAGGCCAAAAAGGTATTTTGATCCATTTCCAGTGCCATACAGTCAGATACTTCCACGCCTGATCGACAGTGGATTGATAGTGCCGAAGAAACCGAGTCTGGTGCCTTTTCCATACCCACTGAGTTTTGATCCCAACGTTCGATGTAATTTCCACGGCAATGCACCAGGACATTCAGCTGAAGAATGCAAACCTCTCAGGGATAAGGTTCAGGATCTGATTGAATCTAGGTTAATTTCAGTGACGCCTCAGGGAATTCAAGTCAACAATGCTTCGCTTGGTCATGTGGGTTCATCATCTCATGTTATGGAGGAAATTATTGAGGATATGTGTGAAGGTGATTCTCAGTTTGATTCTGAAGAGCGGCTATGAGGATGGTTAGTTTATGTACTGCATTTTGATCCCTATTGAGGGGAACTACGTCGCTCTGATTCTTCATTGGTCTTGGGTCAATGGAGATACGTAGGGAGAAGATCGTCAGGTCTTTGCGAGCAACCTTATGTGACAATTTCATTTCTGTGTCACTCTTTTCTTCAGACGTCTCATGTAAATGTTTGAACGTTGAAAGTTTCAGGTCATAATAATTGGAAATAAAGTATGGTGCTGACACATGACCATTTGATTGAAGACTGCAAATCCCATCAGGGAAAGGCAGCTGACTTATGAAAGTATTCAAGATCAACATGTCCAGACAGAGTCAAGTCTCCTCAGCAATGGCATTGCTCAGTTTTCTTTACTGCATTTTCATGTGTAGATTTTATCTGTTTGTTTGAACATTTGTATGCATGCATGAAACTTGTTTGTTTTTGAATATTAATCATAATGAAATGCACATGTTTTTCTTGAAGTAATTCATTCATATTTTACTTATAATTTTGTGTGTGCATTGCAATACCAACTGTTGCTCTTAAACTCTGTGATGGAGGATGACGAAATGAAAACGCAAAAATCTCCAATTGTATGCTCTTGAATAAGACCTTGTTGACGATGTACAAGATTTGTTTCAAATCCCAAAACACCAGAGATATTAGGGAGATAAACCTTCGTTAACCCCTTTGAGCCTTGAAGTAGGAGTTTCTTTTCACATAAAAAAACCATAACATTTAACCCGGGGCAGGGTAGGTGTCAGCTAGTTTGACCAAGCGTTCAGACTTTCACAAAGGAGTGTATTTGAGGAGTCATTACCTTTCTTTCTAGCACATCAAGAGGTCCAAAGACCAGAAACCACAATGGTTATACCAATCAAGAGGTCCAAAGAATGGAAACCATAACGGTTATCCGTCATCAACCAAAAAGTGAGACAGTCACAACCCTTACAAAACAATCAGGATAAACCTGTATCACACGATTTGTTCGAAAAAAAAGAAAAAAAGAAATAAATAGCCCGCTAAGTCGAAACTTGAAAACAAGCGACTTAGGCAAAAATTAGGGCATCCCGCGGGACTCCAATTGCAAAAGATTCACAAGAATCAGTCCAGGAAAAAGTTAGGGATACGCAAAAGAATGAAAAAGCGAAATACGAAAAGGATTGCACAAGAAAAATCCTTAAGCAAAAAACAAATTCGTGAGATACAGACACAAAAGACAAAGACAATATGGGTGACTGTTACTCAAATAACCGTAGTGGTGCTTAAACTGATAGAGTCATTGGTTCCTCAACTAACACGAAACCCTTAGGAAAGGTGAGCATTTGTGAAAACTAGCTGAACATATGAATGGAAAGACATCACAAAGAGGGGTGGGCACCAATCATGTTTGAGCCTATATCTTTGTTTCTATAACCATGAAACAGGCCACGATACAACCCTTAAAAGTCCTAACTGAAACATGGTTAATTCGAGAGTGTACTACCACAATATAGTGTTCCTGACTCCTATGAGTTATGCTAAAAGATCTTTGTTGGTATTGCGTGTGCATGTTTTCTTTATAAATAAAAAAATACATGTCGTGTCTTAACCAGTGAGTCACACACAAAGGTTTGTGACATCTTTTCAATAAAAGCTTCGGGATTAACATGTGTTGCATTAGAATTTTCATTCTCAGAATCAAACATTTTCTGCTTGCATACATTTGTTTGGCATCAAAGAAGTTCACATATAGAACCTCAGTATAGAAGCTTAATCTTGCCAAGTTGAGAAGGCGGAAACTTCTGAAGGACATTCATGTTAAGGGGCACTTTTCCAAGAAACTTCGTTGAATAAGGACTTTTCCAACCAGTTGGGTTAAATGCAGCCAATCTGGAGTAATAACGTCGATCAATCTCTTCAAATTACAGCCAAATTGGGGCAATCACTTCGAGATTTAAATCTCTCGCAGAGCAGTTATCTTGGGCATTTTTCCAAAGCAAGGCTCGTACTGGGGCAGGTCACCCTAGAAGAACTAGAAGTTACTCTCTCTAGAAGACGGTTAATCAGATGCACCTACCCAAGGTTCAGAATACTGGGGCAGAACACCTCATGATGATGCGAGATATTGGGGCAAATTCCTTCATGGACCATACAATTTAAGGTGGTTACTTCGAGATATTCAAGAGTTTGAAAACATTAAAGCATTTCGGATGCCAGGTTTTTTGTAAAATCCTCTTGAGATAATCTTACAATATGCAAGGCAGTTCCCAAAATGAATGTCTGATGATTGATCCCAGTAGGGCGCGGGAAGCATGTTTCCCTGATTAGAGAATTTCTCCTCAGTCGCTATGGTTTCTTCATCTGATCATCATACACGGCTAAAGTCCAGTAGTCATTGGCGTCTTCAAGGTTAAAGTTCAATCTGTGTTGGTATCTCCTCAACCATGACCAGTTGGCATATATATGCGTCCAAACCCTCACTTCAGTTGAGTGTGGCAGTCTTCGCTTTGGTTTTCTTCGACCCTTGAGTCGATATCGATGTTTTCTTTGGCCCTTGAGTCGATATCATCGCTTCTGTTTCTCGACCCTTGAGTCGATACCATCACCCTTGTTTCTCGACCTTTGAGTTGATATCATTGATTTCATTGCCTCGACCCTTGAGTTGATATCATTACCTTCGATTTCTCGACCCTTGAATCAATGTTGTTATGTTGTTTTCTCGACCCTCGAGTCGATATCATGGTTATTCTCTGACCCTCGAGTCAATATTTTCGTCCCTTTTCCTCGACCCTCGAGTCGATGTTGTTGTTTCATTTCCTCGACCCTCGAGTCGATACCACTGCCTTCGTTTCCTCGACCCTCGAGTCGATGTTGCTATTTTATTTCCTTGACCCTCGAGTCGATGTTGTTGCCTTTATTTCCTCGACCCTCGAGTTGTTATTGTTGCTTTCGTTTCCTCGACCATCGAGTCGATGTTGCTGCCTTATTTCCTCGACCCTCGAGTCGATGTTCTTATCGCTTTATTCCTCGACCCTCGAGTCAATGTTGTCACCTTTGTTACCTCAACCCTTGAGTCGATATCATAGTCTTCACTTATTCAACCCTTGAGTTGATACCCAGTGAGTCTGTCATAAAAACAAAGAAAAAAATCAAAATCATATCATCCTGGCTCAACCATACTTGGTTCGTTTCTGTCTGGGGCATGTGCGTATATCCTTTTGCTTACAGGTAACAGTCTAAAACTAAGTTCGAAAGCGAGAGTGAAGTTTCTTTGGGGTTATGATACATCCTTCCATCTTGACAATTGATAGACCTATATATGGTTCATAATACCAGGGCACGGTATTTCACAGTGATATGAGGTTTTTCATGAATCCTCGTGAGACGAATTCTTTCATAATCCATGCAATATGGGGCAATTATGTCAAGATTCGACGAATCTCCAAGAGTTTGAAGATGTGGGCATTTTGGATGTCATTTCTTCTGTAAAATCCTCTTGAATTGATCTTCAAGAAGTCAGTTGGACCAAAAGGAGGATACAAGGTGACATTCCCCAAGCAGAGTTTTTCTCCTCAGCGAGAGACACTTTGCAATTCCTATCTCCAGCAGAAAGGATGTTCCCCAGCTGAGTTAGAGCAGGTGGAATCCCCAGCAGAACTCCAAGGCTAATTGAAGAGCTTTCATCCCCAAGCGGATTATCTTTCCACAAGTGAAGTATGCCCATCAGGCAGCTGAATGCCTGATTTCCCCACAGAGTTCATGTTTGTGTTTCACTCTAATCATTGAAATATTCCCTTGAGAAGTCGCCAATTTACTTTTGGTCAATGTGATGATACAAACATTTATTCATTCCCCTAACCAGAGTTAAGTGTCAAATCCTCTTGACCTGGTTCTCCCCTGCAGAGTTGTGATTCTTGTTGCCAATCAGGCATTTGTTTGATGCTCGTATGCACCCCCCAGCACTCGTCTGTGTTTGATAGTTATTTTTGCTCGTATGCACTCCCCATCACTCGTCGGTGTTAGATAGTTGTTTTTGCTCGTATGCACTCCCCAACACTCGTCGGTGTTTGATAGTTGCTTTTGCTCGTATGCACGCCCCATCACTCGTTTGTGTTTGATATTTACTTGTTGCTCGTCTGCATTCCCCAACGCTCGTCTGTGTTTGTTATCTGTTTGAAGCTCGTTTGCATTGTTTGGATACTCGTTTGTATCATCCCTCACACTCGTCTATGTTAGCTTATATCCATATGTGTTGATTTGATAATCACTCCGGTACTCGTCTGTATTGCTACTCCAATTGCTCGTCTGTGTTGGATTTCTGGTACTTGTTTGTATTGCTACTCCAAATGCTCGTCTGTGTTGAATTTCTAGTACTCGTTTGTATTGCTACTCCAAATGCTCGTCTGTGTTGGGTTTCTGGTATTCGTCTGTATCAGTGGCTGATATTTGTCTGTATCATCGCCTGAAGCGCTCATCTGCGTTTCTTAGATCATCGTCTGATATTCGTTTGTATCATTGACTTATGGCACTTGTTTGTGTTCTCTTGATGATCATCCAATACTCGTGTGTGTTGAAGAGGTTTGAAGTCCTGACGGTGGGATTAAAACGTCAAAATGGTTACAGGTCCTGGCGTAATAGGTTATCCGAAGGAGGTTCGTCTGTCTCAGACACCACTTATCTACACAAGATTTATGAAGAGGGTTCGTCCAATCCTAATTGTCGCACCTGGCGTAACAGGTTATCTGAATAAGACTCGTTTGTCTTAGACCATATATCTATGGAGGATATATGAAGAGGGTTTGTCTATCCTGATTATGCATGTCTATCCCAAAGACTTAAGTGCATCACCGGTCCTGGCGTAACGGGTTATCCGAAGGAGGTTCGTCTGTCTCAAGTCATATATTTTTATAAAAATGTATGAAGAGGGCTCGTATGTCCAGTTCCTGGCGTAACATGTTTACATGAAGAGGGCTCGTATGTCCAGTTCCTGGCGTAACAGGTTTACTTGAAGAGAGCTCGTATGTCCAGTTCCTGGCGTAACAAGTTTGCTTGAAGAAGACTCGTCTGTCTTAGTTTTCCTTATCCGGCGTAACAATTCAATTTGGAAGGAGTTCGTTTGCTTTGTCTTCAATTCAATTACCCATAGTGTTACTTGGTTGGGTTTATTTTCCCATTTCAACATTCTCCGGCAGAGTGCAAATTTCAGGTTTTCTTTGTATTCAACCACAGTTCATCTTGAACGGTCGATAGCCCGTGCTATCGTCCTTTTCAGATTAACAGTTTCTTGAATAGGGCAGCCGTAGCACCCCAAATATGCCCTCTCATTTTCATGTCATTTAGCATATCCTTGCATACATTACATTGTATTTAGATCATAATTGTATCATAAACATACATGAGCATACATCTCCATTGAGCTTTCATAGTTTGCGACATACCTTTATTTCTTCATGCGGCACGTGCACATGAATCTTAGAAGAAGCCAAAAGTTCTCAGTTGATTCAACAAAGCAGTTTAAGCGTAATATCAGTTTTACGGTGCAGTTTGCAAAGGTTGTAACTCTCGCCTGAAAAAAAAATTTGGCCTGAAATTCAATGGTAAGAACCGTTTCGGTATTCTCTACAACTTTTGTGTTTGGCTCGGAGGCCAATTCATCAAGGAAAGTGGCGGGAGTTATTAGTTTTTGAAATTTCAGTTTCGTCGACTAACTGTGCTAGCGGTATTCAAGAGTTCGTAACTTCTGATTGGATCAAGATTTTTGAGAGATTCATATTCCAAAAGTTTTGTCTTGATATTCTTTCCAACTTTCGAGTTTTGGCCGAGAACTAATTCTTTGAAGAAGATCTTCGAATGTGCGAGTTTTCAGAGTCGATATAGTGAAAAACAGTGCTGAACAGGTGAGTTTTGAACACTAAAAAATTCATAACTCTCAGCTCATTCATCGGATTGATGTTGTTCCGGCACCTAAAATTCCGTTTAGATGTTATATTCATTCCTCAAATTCAGTTTGGGTTAGGTCCAAGCGTAGGGATCCCGAAAATGCAAATTACAAGTGGGGTTCTTTGATGCAGTGCATTGTCTGTCAGATTTTGTAAAATTCATAACTCGGTCAATTTTCATCGGTTTGCATCCGTTCTTGAAGCGTTGGTTCACAAATTTTATCATCTTAAAGTTCCAATACAAGCTCGAGTTCAAACGATGCCCCGAAGATTGTCGTTTTTTTTATTTCGCAAAACAGAAGTGTTGAACCGAAGAAAAAGGCTGAAAGTTAGTTTCACGAGAAAATTCATATCTCCCTCGTCGTTTGTCCGGTTGAATTCACATTTTAACACGAGATCACTGACTCATAGATCTACAACTTTTATGACAAAGTCGAGTCGAGATTATGCTCCGAAAAGGTTTACCTCGTCACATTTTCAAGTAGCGGACACCAAATAAGAAAAAAAAACAACTTATTCAGTGAGGTCTTGCAGCTTAAACGTATCGATCGCACTCGATTTTGATCGTATGACATCCGTTATTTTTGCATTGCAACCGTGATTCAGAGGCGGACAATGTTGTGGAAGGCTCAGAGTCAAAAAAATTTGTCGAAGACAATGTTATTTTCACTTAAGCCGAAATTCTACCTTTTGCCTTTCATTTTACACTCCATTATATATTCTTTTAACCCACAATTTGTCTCATAACTTCAATCACAATTTACAAACACCAAAAACTCTCTCTAAATAATCAAAGTTCATTCTCTCAACTCTTTCTCAAGAACACAACAACAACTTCATCAAAAACTCAAGAACACAACAATTCCGATCAAGCTTCCGGTAGCCGAACCACCGCGAACCACTACCTCCGGTCAACTCCGCCACCGCGCGACCACCATTTTCCGCCACCGGCAGCCACACGGCTTCTCCCTCTATCCTCCGTTCACGACCGCGTCTCACTTCCTCCGGATTCACAATTTCTTCGTCGATTTCTTCATTCGGTAAGCTTCTTAAACTTTAATTCATGAATAATTGTTGAAATGTTTCTTGAATTGAATTTTCAAGTTGATTTAATCTTGTGGAGATTATGTGCATTTATTCTTGATTTGATTGTTGATTGATGCTTGGTTAATTGATCCTAATAATTGTTGTGGTGCATAAGTGGAAATGCTTGTTAAATTTGACATAGAATAATCGGTGCATGTAAGGTGTTTGACAAAATTATTACGAGAGCTAATTATTGTGACTTGATATTGATTGAAGTGCTTGACTTTTGAATTCATGTTTGTTTCAATGTGTAAATTCGAAATAGGATAGGTTGAGGCTTAATTATTGATGTTGTTCATGTGTCGCGTGTCGAGAAATTGTTTTGGTCATAACTTCCTAACCGTAGCGTGTTTTCGCGAATGTGAATAGTGTAAATTGACTTTGTTGATTATTCCGGAGCCATTGGTAATCTTTTTAGTCGATTTCGGACAATTTTTTCCGGCTATTTAGCTACTGCCAGCCGAAGAAATCGGCCAAAAAGTCCCACTTCCGAGCGGAATTTTCAAAAACCGATTGCATATTTGAATCTGTTGGCACATTTGCAAGTTACCATGTGATTTTCGTTCAATTCCGAGTCGGTGATTTTTGACGCGTTTTTTCAGTTTTAAGGCTTTTTAAGTCCGGTTTGGTGCGATTTTGATGCATTGATCTTTATTTGACTTGTACTTATGTTTGTTGATTATTTTTCATTCATTGCATGTAAATTTGTTTGATTCCGGTTTGAATTTGCATGTTGTTTATATTAGTGCATAGGTGCTGCCCCGTTTTGAAACATACATTTCAATGCATGTCCACGACTCGTATGCTCATCTTTCTACTTGATTTTGAGTTGTGAGGCATAGGTGCAACTTCCGGTTGCACCTCTTTTTGGTTTCTAATACGTTTGTTGAGTTCATGTAAGGTTCTCGCAAGGATCTTGACGACGGTCGCTTGGTTGGTATTCCACTTTATTTGTGGGATACCGTTTGGTTTCAAATGATATTTTGTGTCATTGTTTTGTCTGGATTGTGTTGTGTGCAGGGCATTTGTGTGGTCGCATCCAATTTTCACATCTTGAGTGATTTATTTTCACTCCGATGACTTGAGCTTATATGGGAAATGCGATGTCCGACTTGCTTTGTTTGTGGATGCTAGCTTGTTCGAGTGGAAGGGCTATTTTAACGCTTAAGGGCTATTTTAACTTTCAATATAATTTTCATGTTCTTTAAAGTCCCGTTGGGTAAGATCGAAAGTCGTCCAACGCCTATTTAACTTAATTGTTTTTAACTATTTCAAAAACAACCAAATGCGCTTTGTCTAGTTCATTAGGAGTTTTTAGATTAAAAAGAATAGAGATTTTAAAAATATTTTCGGACGCGTTAAGAAGTTTAGAGTCTGGTTCGTAAGAACCTCTTTTTTCTAAGAAATCCAGGTCAAAATACTTTTCAACTTAGTTAAGATACTATATTTCTTAAAAATAGGTTTACTACTCTAACGCAGTACGCACCTTTTTATCCGTGACAATAGGAGGGATTGATTAGAGAGTACAACTCGGTTCTGAATACGCGAAAGCGACAGTTCCCGTTAAATTAGTTCTTTTCAAAGTAGAAAACATTGCCCATAGGTAGTTCTATTAACAAGTACTAGATTATCAATTGGTTATGTGAATTGCATTCGAACCTGTCTTTATCAATTCATTTTAAATTACTATTTTATTTATCATTGCGCACCCTTTAAAACCATTATTTTCAATTGCCTTAGATACACACCATAACAACATATACGATAGATTGACACTTGATCTATGTGGATTCGACAATCTTTTATATTACTCTGACGTGTTCATACACTTGCGAAAAGCACACATCACCAAGGATGTCAGATAGAGAATAATAGTGGCTGGTATGCCTTAAAGTTTATATGGGAAATATGAATTGTAATTTCCATACTCGTTTGGATAAGTTAGAACATGTGCTCGTTGTGGATGTCCTGATATGTTATGAAATCAGAAGGAGAACGCATATAGTATTTGAGAGTTGAGTTGCAAGTAATGAAAGAAGTGAAGCTATATGTTGAGTTATTAAAGTGTAATTTTTGATTAGTAAAGATGAACTTACTTATTTGTGTTAATTCAGATGATGGTATGGAGAATTGTGCTAGTATGAGTAGGACTTAATGAATTAGTTTGTTTGATTGGTTTGGTTAAAATGCCAAGTTAAGTGTAGGTTATTGAGGCAAAAATATGTGGCTATTTGTAAACACCCCAAATTTTCCCACACTAAGTTCACACCATGGCTTGTGATATTTCATCTTTGCATGAGATTAAGCATATCTTCTCATATTGCATTTTTGTTTCACCGCATTAGTTCAGGCTTATCTGCATCTAGGGTCTGTGATCTGAGCAATCCAAGATCCATCTGAGCCACTCCAAAGGTCTTCAATCATCTCAAGAGGGTCCATGTATGTTCAATCATCATATTTAATCCTCCAAAGATCAAGGAAGTCAAAGAATCACAAGAACTGGCAAAGCATGGAAGCAGAGCTAGGGTTTCAGTGTACAGATGACCTGAAATTATAGTTTTGGTTTCATAAGCCATAACTCCATAGTTTTTTGTCATTATTGTTTCTATTGGTCTCAATATGTTATAAGGAGCATGCATACCAAGTTTGATGAAGAAATTCATTGTGGAAGTCATCTGATCACTGGGTAGCTTCTTGAGAAAGTCAGAGCAAAATCAGGGCATCTAAGGCCCCCATCAATGGACCCAAAGTGGATTTTTCATCAAATTGAAGTTACATGATCTTTATTTGATCATTGAAATGCTTATAAGTTCACAAATTTGAAGGAAAATGAGCTAAACAAAAAGTTGCCAAAAATGGAAATGACTTGTAATGTAAACTTTCCATTTTGGGAAAGTTTTTCAACCTCCTCTTTCTCAACCATAAATGCTTCAAATGAAAAATTGTTGGTCATGAAAGTTGTAGATTGGATCATTCCCTTTTCAAAAACAAGTTCTAATTCATTATGGAACTCAAGTTATGGCTTTCCAAAGTTGGAAAAAATCACATAATTTCAAGTTTCATGCCAAAGAGGGATTTTTGCAAATTTAAGTTCTAAGAACTTTCAAAGACCTCTCAATGACTTCTATGCATCATTACAACATATTGCAACTTGCCAAAATCAGAATTGCACAAAATTCACAAGATTTCATGCCTTGGATCACAAGTATAATAAGCCATTTTCATAAAATTCTCAAAAGAGGGATTCTTGCAAGAATGATTTTTAAAGATTGGAATGACTTCTAAGTTGTCTCAAAGCATCACAACAACATCTTGTAACACTTCATGACCAAAATTCAGCATTGAATGAGACATTTCCATGACCAAATATCTCAAAGTGCAACAAGTTGTGAAAATGCAAAACATGTGACATCTCACCATCCATTCACTTCTGATCACTCTAAATCATCCCATGGCCATCCTTGAAGGCAGCTGAACTCAGAGCAACCCTAAAATAGCTTCTATCATGGCCCATGCTTGAAGTACACCAACTATTGACTTTTTGGCCAATTGCTCCATACCATTCCCACAGTGCATGTCAAGTCTTCTGACCCATTCCAATAGTTTAGGGATTGCATAAGGATCATAAAACAAGCATCACACAAGCTCAGAACACACATACCATCAGATTGCCCAAAACTTGCAAAAACCTTCCCTTCTTCGATTCTCTCAAACCATCCAGCAAACTTCAGAAATTCTTTCACCATCCACTCAAAAATCACCCATAGAATACAAACCAACCATTGGAATGGCCTGAAACATCATAAACACAAACCTCAAATTCTGCTACACCAGAACTGGAACCTTCAAACTAGCCACCATCAAAGCTTTTGAAGCATTCCATTTGCCTCAGGAGGATCAGAGGAGACTTTTTGCACAGAGGAGGGGTCCTGAAAGCTCTCATTTGTAGTTCATCAGCTCAGGTAACATGATGAGCATTTTTTCCAGAATCCTGTTTTCTTGTTAAAATATTGTTCTATATGTTGCCCTGGTCATGGGGATGTGTTTATTTTCGAAAATCAGCAAGAAACAAGCATGAACTGAATCTCTGAAACTTTGACCTAATTTTTGTTCTTCTTCGATTCTCTTCATTCACGCATGATTAATTGTTTTTGTTGTTGGATTTGAGTTTGTTGATAGTTAAGGATCATTTCTGGAGCTTGTGGTGTGTTTTTGTGAGGTTTTGAGAGGTTCAGGGAGAGGGTCTGGCCGGAGAAGATGACCGGAGGTCTTCTCCGGACGCCGGAAGATCATTAGGGCATAATTTCTGATTAGCTAGGTTAGTTTAAATCTAGTCCATTAGATCATGTTTCCCGCGTGTGTGGACGGCCCAGATGTTTCATTAGTCACTAATCCTTTAATTAATTAATTTAATTAGGTTTAATTAGGATAATTTAATCAGAGTGAATCCTGTCCACTCATTCACGCGCCAGTCAACGTTTCCAACCCCAATTTGAATCTGGACCATCAGATCTTCCTACTTTTTTCATTTATTTCATTTTTATTTTATATTTTATCCTTTTCTTTTCACATAATTATTAAAAATAGTAAAAATGATCAAAAAAATCTGAAAACTTTTATCAAGTCTTTTATTAATTTTCAGAAATCAAAAATATTTTTATTTTTATTTTTTGCATTAAAAAAGTATTTTTAAATCATTTAAATGTTTTATTTAATTAGTTAATTGATTTTAATTAATTAAAAATACATTTAAGTATTTAAAAATCACCAAAAAATCAGAGAACATTCTTAGACATTTAGAAGCATTTACAAACTCACCATACAAATTTCTTTTTGGTTTTGATCATGCTTTGACATTTTTCAATGAATTAGGGTTCTTAAAATTGTTCATTTCCTAACCCTAACTTCAAAAATTCATAACCATTAAACCAAGTTGAGTTTGCGAATGATTCTTTTTGCATTATTACATGCATGACTTCTAGTTTCTAAAAACATTTTCGTTTCATTTTTATCTTTCATTTTCAATTTTTGGGCATTTCACATTGAAGGTAACCCTTAAAACCCTAGAAAACTTAGGAAAATCATAACTTCCTTAGGATTAAGAATTAGGTCTTCTCCTTTGGGGTGTGAAATCATATGGGTTTAGGGTTCTCTTGATTGCATTTTCAATTTTTTATCTTGTCATTTGCTTCTATTTTTGAGTTTTGCATCTCATGTTGCATGAAAACCCTAATTTCTCATCTTCCGTTGCATATTTCTTGCATATGCTTGCATCTTTGCATTCATTTCATTTTCATTTCATTTCATTTCCTGATGCTAACTTTTCAGGTGGTAAGTACTTTGAGAAGTGGATTTGCCTTCACTTCTCACAATCTCTTCTCATCTCTCTTATGCATCCTTGCTGCATTTTGTATTTTTATTAGAGTGAGCTTGCTCATTCATGTTCCTTCTTCACTTTCTTTCTTCAAGCAACTTATCTTCTTAAGTGAAGTAAGTTGACTTGCTTCTTCTGCTTCTCCTCCTTTCATCTGCTTCTTCCTTGGTGGCTATCCTTGAAGATCTCTTGCAAGCCTCATAAACCCTAGGAACACCCAAGAATGATCACAATTAGGGTTTGATTAGTCCCCCATTAGTTTTACCTTTGTGTCATCTTTGGTGTCTTCTCCTCTCATCTCATAATCAAAGACTAAACCTTCAAGGTTTTAAGGCTTTGTGATTAAGATTATGCATGCATCCTTCTCTTAGGATGGAGCGTATAACTTTAATCCTAAGTGTTAAACCCTTAATGTTGTTTAAATCTCTTAATCAATCCATCTAATAATCACTAAGACATCAAACTTGTAACTTGGGCCTTGCATTAGGGTTCTAATTCTTCCTTAATTGGTTAAGAAGGACTAACCCTAGTGTTAATGGACAAGTCCCCCTCAAGTTGTCTTAAACATCATAAAATTCACTTCTTAATCTTACCATTAACTAAAATCCACTCTAATAAAGGCTTTGTTTTGTCATGAGGTTAATCCCTAATCATGGATTAAGTTGAGGAGCCTTCCTCAGCTTAAATGTTCTCATCTATCATCCTTCTATTAGGATGGTGTAATGGGTCCATTAAATCTTTGATTATGGCTTAAACTCATTACTTAACACTAAACAAAAACACCAAAAACATCTAAATAATCACAAGTAGGTTAATGATCTTAATCCTACATCATGGTGACTAAGTGCGAGGTGTTTACTTCATACTTAAGGTATTCTCATTACCCCGAATCAGAGGGAAGATGTGATGAGTTTACTAACCCTTGGTTTAGGCTTAAGCTCATTTTCTTATGACAAACTCCAAAAGAAATAAAAGATTGAAAACACAAAAACAAACAATAATCGTCTCCTTCGGGATTCTTTTCTCACCTCATTCACTCACAAACGAGAACTCGCTTCTTCCGTCTAATGCGAGACAGTTAGCACCTGAGCCAGACAAGTCATACACTTGAGCATAGACAAGTAAGCAGTTCATCAGTCAATTTATCTTTCAGTCTCTTTGAGTCGAACTACGGTGTTCTGACTACCTCATTGCACGAGAGGATACGTAGGCATAACTTAACAGTTATCGAACAAAAGTCTCTGTATATTCCCCCTCTTCCAGCATTATTCTTTTAAGCCTCATAGTCTTGGGCATTTCACTCTTTTCTTACACTGACACTCCTTTTCTTCACATCACTTCCCAGCACTGACACCTGTACATTTCTTTTCCAGCTTTTGCATACAGATAACACTGACACTACCCCTTTAAACACAAACTTTCAAGCGTGGATCCCGTCGAGTACGACGGACAATCTGGGTGCTAATACCTTCCTAGGTTGTAACCAACCCCCTTTCTCATTTCTCTGGTTCGCGACCGTCTTGTCCATTTCTTTCCTAGGTTTATGCAGCATTACCTTTCCTTCGGGATAAAAGTGCCTAGCTGGCAACTCTTTTCAGTTCATCTTCATTCTCTCTTTTGTCGACCGTTCGCGTCTGTACCCCTTCTGGCCCTGTGTCATTTGGTGGGAGCGACAGCTTGGCGACTCTGCTGGGGACCCTTATACTGCAACCAGGGCTTCTGGTTCTTTTTGTGGGTTCCTCCTAGCGCTTGTTTGATTTGTGTTTACTGGGGTGTTATGTGCTACTTGTGTTTCCTTATTTTCTTTATTTATTGCTTTATGTATAGTTTTATTTACTGCTTTCTCTCAGTTTTTATACATCATATTGTCATTATCATTGTTGGATCTAGTTTTTGTTCTGGTGGGTGGGGTTTCACTGAGTGATTAAGGTCCTATACCTGGGACCTGAGTGACACCTAGGCTAGAGTGGTTCATATTATTTCCCATTCCATTTCGGTCTGGTGCGGGAATATGAAACACGGTTCAGATGTGGGTTTCTTCTTGAGAACTTTGTGCTACAGATTTCCTGTAGTGCTAGGGCTATCTGGGAAGCCTGCTAAGTCTGGATGACCTTTATATGACCTTCAGAATCTGGGGTGAATTAGAGGAGGATATTTTATGGTTATTGTAAATATTGTACCTCCGGGTTAGAAGTGTTTACACTTCTCATAACTGATCCAAGTCTGAGGATCCTTGTTCTAGAACATTACCTGTGAGGGGGTTGGGATATTTGCAGGTTTGTAGGAACCTTTGGCCACATCATACCCTGTTACTGTTTTGTTTTAAGAATGCCTCACTTTGGACAGTTCTTGTGATTAACCCTGGACATGTGACTCTTTATTTGAGTCCCCCACCCTGGTTACTGGATTTCTGAGCCTTCATCCGGACCTTTGAACATACATGGACCTTATACCGAGACAGATAATCAGATCCAGCTCTTGATCACAAACCCTTGCATATCATTTGCATATATCATCATTTCATCATTTAACATTTGTTTATTTATTTTTCAGGGTATCCATCATATCATATTTGGTTTGGTTTTGACCCATTCTACTGCTTAGACCTCTGCTTCAGCTATCTCCTTCAGCACCTGCATCAGTCTGTCAGAGACTTATCTCCATCATTTCAGTCTGTGATCTTCATCAGCATTTGTCTTCAGCTTCTTTATCAGCACTCATGGATATTCCAAGGAAAAGAAACATATCTTATCACTTTTTTGAGCCCGTATTGACTGGTATCAGGCAGGTCCAGTCACTTATCACACCTGACCACATCCCATTGTTTAGAGAGCACTATGGGGGTATTTTAGACATGGTTATGGATCTTGATTCATCCCAGAGGAGTATGATCCACACGTGCTTGCAGTTTTATGACCCTCCACTCAGATGCTTCACCTTTCCTGACTTTCAGATAGGGCCTCTGTTGGAAGAATTTTCTTTGTTGATTGGAGTGCCTATCAGAGGAGGGATCCCTTTCAACCCAGAGATGACTGCTCCTAGAAGTGTAGAGATATCAAGGGAATTGTACTTGGAGCCTGCCCTTATTGAGCAAAATATGACAACAAAAGCTGGGATTCCTGGTTTACATCTGAACTTCTTAATTTCTCAAGCCACCCTGAAGGATGCAGTGGGAGAATGAAAGGCGGTCTGTGCACTTTTAGCCCTCAGCATATATGGGGTTATATTGTTTGTAGATGAGCCCAAATTTTTCAGTAAGAATGTCATCCACTTATTTCTAATGAGGAACCCAGTGCCTACATTTCTAGGGGATTTTTACTACTCCATCCATCAGAGAAATGAAAAGCAAAGGGGGAAGCTAGTTAGATGTTGTGCTCCTTTGTTCTACTCTTGGCTACTCAGACACCTGCCTAAATTAGATGCTTTCTTGAACCGACATCAACAGAAGAATTAGGCCAAGAGGTTCATTGCCTTAACATCATATGATATCAGATGGTGCACCTAGAGCACCAAAGGCAAGGATATTATTACCAGCTGTGGGTAATACCCTAATGTGCCTCTGATAGGAGTAAAAGGTTGCATCAATTACAACCCTTTATTGTTTAAGAGACAATTGGGATATGCCTTGGTTCACCCTCCCAGAGGACAAGATTTAGCTGAGACCCTATAATGCGAGATCCAATCTGGCTCAGCTGTTGTCAGGCAAGCTGCCTGGGCTTGGGACAACATTCAGACCAAAGGGACAACCATCCTTGGAAGATGTAACAATATTGCTTCAGCCCAGTACACTGACTGGTCCCGTACTAGAGCTCAGATCACCAGGATGCCTTTCACCTTGGAAGACACACCTAGACCTTCTATAGTACAGCCTGCAACAACTGTTAGCCTGGAGGAATTTGAAAAGCTGAAAGAAAGGAATAATCAGCTATCTGAGGCCCTGAAGAAAACTCTATGGGAAAGATTGGAAAGACTCAAGACTGAGCATCTGACCAAGATTGAGAGGACAAATGACTACATAAGGAAAGCAAGAGTCGGGGAACAGATATTAAAGAATGTCTGCAAGGAGGCCAAGATTCAAAAAGCTAGGGCTGAGAATTACCTGGAGGAAAGCCAAGTTAGGTGGATCAGGATCACCGAAGCCCGTGCACAAGAAGACCAGAGGACTCAGGCCAAGATTGAGCAGCTGGAGGCCAATGAGAAGAAGCAGCAGGAAGCTCTGATGGCAGCTTAGAAGGAGATATCATAATTGAAGCTCCGAGCGGGGTTAAAGAGATCAAAGGATCAGGACAGGCATAAGAAGCTGACTAATGCCATTGCTACCAGGAACCTCCTCATTAGGACCATTACAGAGCACCCAGCTGGTCCGGTGACTGAGGCACTCCTGAAGGAAGTCAGGGAAGATGACTATGGATTGGATGTCTGATTCCTCTTTGTATTTCTTTTCTTTTGATGTACTTTTTTTCTTCTATTGTATTTTTGGCCCATCATGGGCATGTATTGCAAACAGACTATGTATTTTCATTATCTGTAATATATCGGTTTGTTTTATTTCGGTGGGCTTTCTCTCAACATCATCAAGCATCTCCTCGAGGTCTGGAAAGGTCAAAACCAAGAACCAAACCAGATACCTTGGAAAATAAATAAGCATATTGCATTGCATACTAACTCTTTCTTTGTTTTGCAGGTTTTTGTTTATTGTTTGTTTCTCACTTTGTTGTGGTTTCAGGAAACATTGCTCGTCGACGAGTGTTCCCTGTAAACCGTACGCACCGGTACCCAACGCGAAACAACCTTCCAGGCATTCAGATGGATCAGGTACAACAGGACCTGAATGAAGTAAGAAATCAAATGGCAAACGAAAGGGTTGAGATGAGAAACCAAATGACCCAGTTTATGGCTGTGATGACTGGCTTGGCTCAGAGCCAGGAGAGGCTGAGAGAGCTGGTAGAGAGACAGACACCTGAAGAGCCCCACCTTGGAACAGGAGGAACCAGCAATAATGAACGAGGGCAGCCTCGTATCGACCCACCAGAGTTTGGGCCCCATTTGAACCCGGATGTTAATGGCACAAGGAATGTTCAAGGTAATACTACTGGGGGCAGAATCCTGCAAGAGGATCCCCAAGAAGAACAATTCACAGTTATTGGGGCTGGGGATGAGGTGTATGACAGAAGGCTGGATGAGATTGCTGAAAAACTAAGGTCCTTGGAATCCCAGAATTCTTTAGGCTTTGACGTAATGGATATGGGGCTGGTAGATGGGGTGAGGATTCCCCACAAATTCAAACCCCCATGCTTTGAGAAATATAATGGTACCTCTTGCCCGCGTACTCATCTGCAATCTTTCTTAGGGAGACTCAAGGCTTATACCATGGACGAGAAGTTATAGATGTTCTATTTTGAGGACATCCTGACTGGGGCATCAAGAGAATGGTATTCACATCTGACAAGGGCCACTATAAGATGTTGGAAAGACATGGCCGAAGCTTTCATCCGGCAATACCAGTACAACCTAGACATGACTCCCAATAGAACTCTTCTAATGGGCATGTCTCAGTCTTCAAGGGAGAGCTTTCGGGATTATGCTCAGAGGTGGAGACAGCTTGCTGCTGTTGTCCAGCCACCCATGTCTGAAAGAGAAATGGCTGACATGTTTATGAACACCTTGTAGGGAACTTATATTGATAGACTTGCTGCTTTCTCTTCCACCAGTTTTGCCGATGTAGTTATAGCTGGTGAGAGAATTGAGAGTCTTTTGAAGATGGGAAAAATCTCTGACAATGGTTCAAGCTCCTCCAACAACACCAGAAAACCTTTTGCAGGACCCCGAAGGGCAGGTGAAACTAATGCCATCCATACAGGCAGGGGCAGACCCCAGTATTTTCACAGATCCATAGCAGTCGTTACCATCCCGGTTCCAGCTCCACAACAACCATTATATCCTCAACAACAACAATAACAACATCACTATCAACAGCAATCTCATTTTCCGCAACAAAGAACGTACAACAACCAACAACAGCGCCTCTTTCAGCAGAGGCCATCTCAGGCAAATAGGGTGATTGATCCCATTCCTATGCCTTATGCCGCTCTACTGCCACAACTCCTGAAGCTCAACCTGGTTGAGTTAATGACGTTGGCTCCGCCAGATCCTCTCAACCTCCCGAAGAATTATGATGCCAATGCTAGGTGTGCCTTCATTCCAACGCACCTGGTCACAATACCGAGAAATGTAGAGCCTTACAAATGAAGGTTCAGGATTTGGTCGATTCCAAAGCTCTCAATTTCGCACCTCCTCCAAATGTTAACAGAAATCCTATGCCTAATCATGGTGGGCCCAGGATTAACGCCATAGAGGAGGACCAACCATCTGCACTGATTCATAATGTTGCTCAGATTCAAACACCGTTGGCAGAAGTCAAAGCTCAACTCCTGAGATGCCAAGTGTTCCCAGGCTGTGAGGCCTGCTGCGAATTGTGAAAAACTTCTATCAATGGTTGGGAGAGGCTAAGGTTTGGCATAAATGGCCTTATCAAGGATGGAATTTTGCAAATTACCACAACGGTCCCCTCAACATCAATAACTCTTTCTTCAGCAACAATGGATTCTCCTATAACATCAATAATTCTCTCTTCAGTAACAGCAGATCATCCTACAACTGCAATAACTATCATACCCACTGATTCATCCACAACTCCAGCGATCACTCCATCCATTATTTCAACAGATCAAAGTTCAGCCACATTTGCTTCTACAACATCAGCACCCATCTTATCAACGGAAACACCTACAACACCAGCAAACACTAATGAAGATGTCTCAACGGTCACGATCTATTATGACCCGACAAATGTTCATCCCAACAACAATTTCCAACAACAAACTGCAACACCTCCTGTCAGACCTCCAGTCACAATCTATTACGACCCGCATACCATCACAGTTCCTTCCGCTGCAGCATTCATTCTGGTCACCATTACGGTGCCTGGACCTGTTCCTTATAAAAGCAATAATGCCATACCTTGGCACTACGGCTCTGATCTCTACTGCGACGGAAAGAAGATCACTCTAGATTCATCAACCTCTTCACCACAAGTTGACAATGTTGGGGGAGGCGGAGGCTTCACCAGAAGCGGACACCTTTTTGCCTCACAAACACCGAGACCCAATGCTGAAGCAGAAGCTGCTGCTAAGGCAAAAGGGAAGAATGTGGTACTTGAGGAGCCAACTGTTAAAGAAACTCCGAAGACATCTTTTGAACAAAAGGTGGACGAGTTCATGAGAATAATCAAAAAGAGTGATTACAAAGTGGTGGACCAGCTTCATCAGACACCCTCCAAAATCTCTATATTATCATTGTTAATGTGTTCCGAAGCCCACAGGAATGCATTGTTGAAAGCCCTGCACGCAGCATACGTGCCGGAAGAGATTACGGTTAATTAGTTGGAAACAGTGGTAGCAAATGTTAACACCAGTCATGGACTGGGCTTCACAAATGCTGATTTAACAACGGAGGGACGTAATCATAACAAGGCTTTACATATCACCTTAGAATGCAAGGGTGCTGTTCTTTCTCATGTACTGGTAGACACTGGGTCTTCGCTCAATGCCCTCCCAAAGAAAGCCTTGGTAAAGTTGGAATACGATGGTTTGGCATTACGTCTAAGTAACTTGGTGGTTGTAAACACCCCAAATTTGCCCTCACCCATTCACACCATGGCTTGTGATCATTTCATATGCATAAGTTTAATCATAGCATCTCATATCACATTTTTGATTCACTGCATAGATTCTAAGTCATCTGCATCTAGGGTTTGTGATCTGAGCAATCCAAGAGCTTCTTGAGCCACTCCAAAGGCCATCAATCACTTCAAAGGGGTCCATGTGTGTTCAAACATCATATTATACCCTCTCAAAGTCAAGAATTCCAAAGAATCACAAGAACTGGGATTTGTATGGAAGCAGAGCCAGGCTTGACTGCACAGTTGACCTAAAATTAGGGTTTTGGTTTCAGAGGCCATAACTCCAAATTTTTTGGTCATTCTTGTTTCTATTGGTCTCTATATGGTATAGGGAGTATGCATATCAATTTTCATGAAGAAATTCCATGGGGAAGTCATCTAATCAAGAGTTGACTTTTCAGACAAGTCAGTGCAAAATCAGGGCATCTGAGACCCCCATTGACCCAACCAAGGGGTGATCTTCATCATTTTGAGTGTGTATGATCTTTATTTGATCATAGAAGAGGTTGGAAGTTCACAAAATTGAAGGATTTGAAGTTTTTGCAAAGTTGACTTTTTGGGCAAGTTTGACTTTTAATGGAAATGTCATTTCATGCAACTTTTTCAACCCTTACTTTTTGATTCAAAAAGGCTTCAAATGGAAAAACTTTGGTCATGAAAGTTGTAGAATAGATCATTCCCTTTTCAAAAAGTACAAGAACATGACCTAATTCATTTTGGATCAAAAGTTATGGTTCATCAAAGTTGGCAAAAATCACTAAATTTCAAGTTATGCACCAAATGGGAAACTTGCAAAATCTTGTATCAAGGCAATTTGTGACTTCTAATTGATGTCAAACCATTACACAAACATCACACAAGTCTTAAAAATCAGAAGGGGCCAAGAGTTTCTCATATTGTTTGGTCTTTGGAGCAAGATATTTTCATGAGAACCAAAGTGAACCAAGTTGCAAAATCCATCATAACACCTCATCCACTTGCTGCCTTGGTTGCTGAACCACCCTAGCCCTCTCCTCACCTCATGCTGCGCAGCCCACACCCTTTGTACTTGGATAGAACATGACCCATGCTTTCTCTTACACAAAGTTGACAATTTGCAAAAGTAACCATACCTATCACAAAAGGACATGTCACTTCATCTGACCAATAGCCATTGTTTATACAAACTAATTGCAAGCCAAAACACATAACAAGCCAGCCTGAAACCAGCCATAGCACTACATTCTCATTTTCACTCCCAAAAGCAAAAGCTTTCGAAACTCAGCATACAAGCCACAAACTCACAAACAAACTCCATGGATCAACTCAACTCATCATCCTGATCACAAAGCACCCCTCATCCCTGCCTTAAACTGCCTGAATCATAAACACGATTCCCACCTGAGCCTGAACAGAACTTGTTCAAACTTCCAAACTAGCCAACATAAATCTTTTCTAAGCATCAAGGGTTCATCAGGATCACAAAAGGAGTTGGTTGCACAAAGAGAAGAGGCCAGAAAGTTGCAGATTGAAAAGCTTCAAACTCAGGTAGCTTCATGAACATTTTTTCCAGAAATGGATTTTTAAGTTTTTAAGTTGTTCTTCATGATTCACTGATTGCTCTGATGTCTTTGGTTTTGAAAATGGTGAAGAAATGAGGGTTTAATCATGTTCTGAAACTTTCTGACCTAGAAATGTTTTCTTTCGATTCGTGTGATTGATGAAATATAAATGAGTTTTGGGTTAGGGTTTTGATTCAGTGAGGTTTGGGAAGGATTTCTGTTCTTTTAGATTCCATTTTAGTTACGTTTTGAAGGTTTTAGGAATTTTCAGGTGGGGTTCCCACCGGAGAAGACGACCGGAGGTCTTCTCCGGCCACCTGAAAATGATTAGGGTTTAATCCTGTCATTAAGTGTAGTTTGAATCTCAAGCGTTAGATCCATTGACTTGGTTGACCTGGCTCGCGTTTGTGTGGCTCAGATGTGTCCATTTTGCCCTAATCTCACTTAACCTAATTAATCTCAATTAATTAATTTATAAAACCTGATTTAGCCAGAAATGATCCTGACCCTTGCTTTGCGCGCGCAATCAACAGCAGACCCCCCAACTTTGAATCTGATGCGTTGGATTGGCTTACTTTTCATTTTCCTTAATTTTTATTCCATTTATTTTGTTTTTCTTTCTCCAATTTATTAAAAATAGTAAAATTCATTCAAAAATTCTGAAATTTTTTATACAAGCTTTTATGTAATTTCAGAACACAAAAACATTTTTATTTTTATTTTTTGCATTAAAAAAGTATTTTTAAATATTTAAAAGTTTATTTTTAATTAATTAATGAGAATTAATTAATTAAAAATACTTTTAGGTATTTAAAAATCATCAAAAAATTCATGAAACATTTAAAAACATTTAGAAACATTGTCCAACCCTCAAACCAAATTTCTTTTTTGATCTTGATGCATTTTGAAAATTTTTCATGTAATTAAAATCCTTTTTATGCATTATTTTGATCCAAACTTCAAAAAATCATTTCTGCCTAACCCTTGAGAGTTGGACCTTGATTCTTTTTGCATTGCATTGTGTTTAGCATGTAGTATATGAGATTAAATTGGCATGATTTGATCTTTCATTTTCCATTTGTTTGGCATTTTTCTTGTTAAGATACCCTAAAACCCTAGAAATTTTAGGAAATTCATAACTCTAATTAGGTTAAGAGTTGAAACCTCTCCTTTGGGCAGTGAGTTAGTATGGGTTTAAGGATCCTTTGAATGCATTTTCAATTTTTTATCTTGATGTTTTCTTCTGATTTTGGTTTTTGTTTGATGCATTGATCATAAACCCTAATTTGAGCTTCCATATGCATCCATCTTGCATTTGCATTCATACCTTGACTTGCCATAGCATTTTGAGTATCCATTTGATTCATTTAACATCTTAAGACATATTGAAAGCATGTTTGATCATTGCATCTTGCATTTGCCATGTTGTATGCCATATGCATCTCATAACTTTTCATGTATGTTCATGTGTCTTAACTTGCTTCATTTGCATCCATGAGCTTATATGATCATCCCCATGTTTGGTGTCATGTTTGCATCATCTCATAGCACCATTATCATCTCATGTATGCTTCTGGTTTTGGTTTGACTCATGCCATTTCATCTCATTTTGCATTGCATTGCATTTCTTTCACTAACTTTTCAGGTGGTAAGTTATCTTGAGAAGTGAATTTGCCTTCACCTCTCATAACTTCTTCTCATCTCTTTTTATGCATCCTTGCTGCATTTTTGTTTGTGTTTGAGATTGAGCTTGCTCATTCTTTTTTCTTCTTACTTTCTTTTCTCAAGTGACTTGTCTTCTTCAATGAAGCAAGTTACTTTGCTTCTCCTGATCCTTTCATCTGCTTCCTGGTGGTTCCATTGAAGATTCCTCTTGTTAACCTCACAAACCCTAGGAACAACCAAGCATGACAATGATTAGGGTTTTGATTAGTCTCCCCACTTAGTTTTTACCTTTGTGTCTCTTTTGAGTCTTCTCTTCTCATCTCATAATCAGGGACTAAACCCTAAAGGCTTTAAGGCTTTGTGATTAAGCTTATGCCTGCATCCTTCTATTAGGATGGAGTGTATAACTTTAATCCTAAGTGTTAAACCCTTAATGTGTTTAAATCTCTTAAATCAATTCATTTAATAATCATCAAGACATCAAGCTTGTAACTTGGGCCTTACATTAGGGTTCTAATTCTTCCTTAATTGGTTAAGAAGGACTAACCCTAGTGTAAATGGACAAGTCCCCCTCAAGTTGTCTTACAAACCATAAAAACCATTTCATCATCATATCCTTAAATAAAATCCACTTAATCAAAGGCTTGTTTTTTCATGAGTTTAATCCCTAATCATGGATTAAGTTGAGGAGCTTTCCTCAGCTTAAACATTCTCATCTATTATCCTTCTATTAGGATGGTGTAATGAGTCTGTTTAATCCTTGATTATGGCTTAACCTCATTACTTAACACTAAACAAAAACAACAAAAACATCTAAATAATCACAAGTAGGTTAATGATCTTAATCCTGCATCAAAGGTGTTTAAGTGTGAGAATCTGACTTCACACTTAAGGTATTCTCATTACCCCTAATCAGAGGTAAGATGTGATAAGTTTACTAAATCCATTGGTTTAGGCTTAAGCTCATTAACTTATGACAAACTTTCAAAAGCAATAAAAGACTGAAAACACAAAAACAAACAATAATCGTCTCCTCCGGGATTCTTTTCTCATCTCATTCATTCACAATCGAGAACTTGCTTCTTCCGTCTAATGCAAGACAGTTTGCACCTGAGCCAGACAGGTCACATACTTGAGCATAGGCAAGTAAGCAGTTCACAAGTCAATTCACCTTTCAGTCTCTTTGGGTCGAACTACGGTGTTCTGACTTCCTCATTGCACGAGAGGATACGTAGGCATAACTTAACAGTTATCGAACAAAAGTCTCTGTATATCCCCTCTCCTTCTAGCATTATTCTTTAAGCCTCATGATCTTGAGCATCTTATTCCTGTTCTTACACTGACACTGTACATTTACACACCTCACATTCTTTTTACACTGACACTAGCATTCTTTTCCAGCTTTGATACACAGATTGCACTGACACTACCCCTTTGAAACACAAATCTTTTAAGCGTGGATCCCGTCGAGTACGACGGACAATCTGGGTGCTAATACCTTCCCAGGTTGTAACCAACCCCCTTTCTCAGTCTCTCTGGTTCGCAACCGTCTTATCCATATCTTTCTAGGTTTATGCACCATTACCTTTCCTTCGGGATAAAAATGCCTAGCTGGCGACTCTTTTCTTTTCCTGTGAGTTCACTCCTGTGTGTTCTCACACCTCCTTTCGCCGACCGTTCGCATCTGTACCTCATTTGAGCTCAGTGTCATCTATCGGGAGCGACAGCCTGGCGACTCTGCTGGGGACCCTTATACTGTAACCAGGGCTTCTGGTTCTTTTTGTGGGTTCCTCCTAGTGCTTGATTGATTTGTATTTACTGGGGTGTTATGTGCTATTTGTGCTTGTATTTGTATTTGTTTTTGCTTTATGTACAGTTGTTTTATTGCTTTCTTTATAGCTTTACATATATCATACTGTCATACTGTGCTGGCTGGATCTGTTTTGTTGCTTTGGTGGGTGGGTGTTCTATTGAGAGTTGAGGTCCTATACCTGGGACCTGAGTGACACCTAGGCTAGAGTGGTTCATGTTCTTTCCCATTCCATTTCGGTCTGGTGCGGGAATATGAAACACGGTTCAGATATGGGTTTCTTCTTGAGAACTCTGTGCTACAGATTTCCTGTAGTGCTAGGGCTATCTGAGAAGCCTGCTAAGTCTGGATGACCATTAGTATTGCCTTCAGAAACTGAGGTGAATTAGAGGAGGAACTTTTATGGTTATTGTAAACACTGTACCTCCGGGTTGGAAGTGTTTATACTTCTCATAACTGATCCAAGTCTGAGGATCCTTATTTTAGAACATCACCTGTGAAGGGGTTGGGCTGTTTACAGGTTCGCAGGTACCCTTGACCTCAACATACCCTGTTACTTTGTTCTGATTAAGAGTACTCCACTTTGGATTAGTTCTTGTGATTTTTAACCCAGGACATGTGACTCTTTATTTGAGTCCCCCACCTTGGTTACTGGGCTTATGAATACTCCATCTGGATTTCTTGAACATACATGGACATATATCAAGGCAGTTAATCAGATCCAGCTCAGTCACAAACCCTTGCATATCATTTGCATACATCCTCATTGCATCATTTTAACATGTGTTTATTTGTTTTTCAGGGTATCCATCCTATCATTTTTGCTTGGTTTTGACCCCTTCTTCAGCTTAGACCTGCCTTCATCAGTGCTTACTTCAGCTATCAGCTACCTGCTTCAGTCACCTGCATCACCAGTCTCAGCCTGTCAGAGGCCTATCTTCAGTATTGTTCTCAGCACCTGTCTCAGTTTTCTTTCAGCAACATGGCACCTAAGAAGAGTAACATATCCTATCATTTCTTTGAGCCTGAGTTGGCTAGCATCAGGAAGATTCAGACCCTGATTACTCCAGACCATATACTACTTTTTAGAGAACATTATGGAGGAATCCTTGATGTGGTTATGGATTTGGACCCTTCACAGAGGAGCTTGATACATACTTGCCTGCAGTTCTATGATCCCCCTCTGAGGTGCTTCACCTTTCAGAATTTTCAGTTGGGACCCTTGTTGGAGGAATATTCATCATTGGTTGGTGTGCCTATCAGGGGTGGAATTCCCTTCAACCCTGAGATGGCTTTCCCAAGTAATGAGGAGATAGCAAAAGCACTATATCTGGAACCAGTTCTGATTGGGAAGAATTTGACAGCTAAAGCTGGAGTCTCTGGTTTTCATCTGGACTTCTTAACTTCTCAGGCTAGTCTGAAGGCCTCCTTGGGGGAGTGGAAGGCAGTCTGTGCTCTGTTGGACCTTAGCATATATGGGGTCATACTTTTTGCAGATGAGCCCAGGTTTGTTAGCAAGAGTGCAATCCATCTTTTCATCCTGAGAAACCCAGTACCCACCTTACTGGGAGATCTTTACTACTCTGTTCATCAAAGGAATGAAAAGCAAAGGGGAAGATTAGTAAGATGTTGTGCTCCTTTGTTCCATACTTGGCTGCTCAAGCATTTGCCAAAGACTGATGCATTCTTGAACCCTCACCAGCAAATAAATTGGGCTAAGAGGCTTGTTGCTCTAACCTCAGATGACATCAGGTGGTGCACTCAGAGCACCAAAGGCAGAGACATCATTACAAGTTGTGGGCAGTTTCCCAATGTGCCTCTGATAGGAGTGAAGGGTTGCATCAACTACAACCCTCTGATATTCAAAAGACAACTGGGCTATGCATTGGTCCATCCTCCTAGAGCACAGGATCTGACTGAGACCCTCTATTGTGAAATCAAGCCTAATCTGGCTATTGTCAGGCAGGCATCCTGGGCCTGGGACAATGTGCAGACTAAAGGGGTAACCATTCTTGGAAGATGTAATAATGTGGCCTCGGCTCAGTACTATGAGTGGTCTCATGCCAGAGCTCAAATTACTGGAATGCCTTTCACTATTGAAGATGTACCTGGACCCTCCACAGCACCACCTCCAGCAACTGTCAGCTTAGAGGAGTTTGAGAAATTGAAAGAGAGAAATGAGAAGCTGACTCAAGCTCTACAGAAGACCCTCTGGGAGAGGAGTGATGGTAGGTTGGATATTGAGAGGTTAGAAAAGCTGAAAGTGGAGCATTTGGCTAGAATTGAGAAGTCAGAGGATTACATTAAGAAGTCTAGGGCTGGAGAACATATCTTGAAGAATGTCTGCAAGGAAGCTCAGTTCCAGAAGGCCAGGACTGATTTGTATCTAAAGGAGAGTCAAGCTAGGTGGGTCAGGATCACCGAAGCTCGCACTCAGGAGGATAAAAGGACTCAGGATAAGATTGAGCAGATGGAAGCTAGTGCAAAAGAGCAACAGGAAGCCCTGGCAGCAGCCCAGAGGGAGATCTCAGAGCTGAAGATTAGAGCTGGTGTAAAGAGGTCAAAGGACCAGAGTCAGCACAAAAAACTAACTGCAGCTGTTACTACAAGGAATCTTCTCATCAGGAACCTTACAGAGCGTCCAGCTGATCCTGTGACTGAAGCACTTCTCAAGGAAGTTCAGGAAGACGAGTTTGGTCTTGGTGTTTGACCTTTGCTTGTTGTTGCTTTCATTTTATGTACTTTTTCTTTATGTTGTATTTTTGACCCCTCAGAGGGCATATGTTGTAAGGAAAAACAAACTATGTACCATTTACTTTTTGTAATATATGTGTGGGTTTGTTCATCTGATTTCTTCCAAAGCAACATCACAAGCATCTTTCTCAGGGGTCTGGAAAGGTCAAAGCCAAGTACCAAGCCGGATACCTTGGATACAAATAAGCATACTGCATTGCATACTAACCTTTTGTTTTGTTTTGTAGGTTTTTGTTTTATTGTTACTAACTTTGTTGTGACTTCAGGAACTATTGCTCGACGTCGAGGGTTTCCACTCAACCGTCCACACAGATACTCCACCCGCAACAATCTTCCGGGCATACAGATGGACCAAATGCAGCAGGACCTTACAGAGGTCAGGAATCAAATGGCCAACGAAAGGTTGGAAATGAGGAATCAGATGACACAGTTTATGGAGGTGATGAACAATATGGCTCAAAGCCAGGAGAGGTTAAGAGCACTAGTAGAGGGGAGGAATCAGGAGGACCATCATCCAGGGACTGCTGGGACAAGCAACAATGAGAGAGTCCAACCTCATGTTAATCCCCCAGTCTTTGGACCCCACCAGCATCCAGAGATCAACATCCCTGTCAATGTGCAAGGGACTGCCACAGCAGGTAGAGTACTGCAAGAAGACCCCCAGGAAGATCAGTTCACAGTAATGGGAGCTGGGGAGGAAGCCTATGACAGAAGGCTAGAAGAGATTGCTGAGAAACTGAGATCTTTGGAGTCCCAGAATTCTTTGGGATTTGATGTTATGGACATGGGTCTAGTGGACGGGGTCAGGATTCCCCACAAATTTAAACCACCATGCTTTGAGAAGTATAATGGGACTTCCTGTCCCCGAACCCATTTACAATCCTTTCTGGGGAGGCTGAAGGCCTATACCATGGACGAAAAGCTATGGATGTTTTATTTTGAGGATAGCTTAACTGGAGCATCGAGGGAATGGTACTCCCACTTGACAAGAGCAACCATTAGGTGCTGGAAGGACTTGGCAGAGGCCTTCATTAGACAGTACCAGTACAACCTAGATATGGCTCCCAACAGGACCCTCCTGATGGGGATGTCTCAGTCATCCAGGGAAAGCTTCCGTGAATACGCTCAAAGGTGGAGACATCTTGCTGCTGCTGTCCAGCCACCCATGTCAGAGAGGGAGATGGCTGATATGTTTATGAACACCCTCCAGGGGACTTACATTGATAGGCTAGCTGCCTTCTCATCTACCAGCTTTGCAGATGTAGTCATAGCCGGGGAGAGAATTGAAAGCCTATTGAAGATGGGTAAGATCTCTGACAACGGTGCAAGCTCGTCCAGCAACCCAAGAAAGCCTTTTGCAGGCCCAAGAAGAACTGGTGAAACCAATGCTATCCACACCAACAGGGGCAGGCCCCAATATGTTCATAGGTCTGTAGCAGCAGTCACCATTCCCACTCCGATCCATCCTCAACCAGCTTATCAACCTCAGCAACAAAATTATCAACAACAAACTCAGTTTCCTCCTCAAAAAATTACAACAACAGCAACGCCAACAACAACAATCAGCAAAGACCATTCCAACAGAGACCTTCTCAGGCCAATAGGGTGATCGATCCGATCACTATGCCCTATGCCACATTACTGCCACAACTCCTGAAACTCAACCTGGTTGAGCTAAGGACATTGGCACCTCCGGATCCTAACAGTCTGCCCAGAAATTACGACGCCAGCGCTAGATGTGCTTTTCACTCAAATGCACCTGGTCATAATACGGAAAAGTGCAGAGCTTTGCACATGAAAGTGCAGGATCTAGTGGATTCCAAGGCTTTAAACTTTGCACCACCACCAAATGTCAACAAGAACCCTATGCCACACCATGGTGGTCCCCGAATCAATGCTATTGAAGAAGACAAGTCGTCTTATTTGATAACCAGTGTGGGTCAGATTCGGACACCCTTGGTAGAGATCAAAGCTCAACTCCTCGAATGTCAAATATTCCCGGGATGTGAGCTAGGGTGTGCTTATTGCAACATTTCAGTGAATGGTTGTGATAACTTGAGGGATTGCATAGATGGTCTCATCCAGAGTGGCCTGCTTCAAATCACAACATCAATACCTACCAACCCAGCAATCTCCTTAACAACAGCTCCAGAACCTCCTACAACTGCGACAACCATTGTTCCAAACAACTTTTCAGTTTCATCAACAAATGCTTCATCTGTCACTTCAACGGACCAAATATCAGCAAACATCCCTTCTACAACTTCAGCACCCATTCATTCAGAGTCTCCTACAACAACAACACCCATCCTTCCAGCAATGTCTCCTACAACATCAGCAACAAACAATGCAAGTGTCTCAACAGTTACAATTTATTATGATCCTACAAATGATTCTGCCTACAACTCACAAAATGCCACTCCTACCAGAGCACCAGTCACAATATACTATGATCCACAGACTATCATGGTCCCTTCTGCAACTGCCATCAGTCCAGTCACTGTCACAGTGCCTGGGCCGGTACCTTATGAAAGCAGTAATGCCATCCCTTGGCATTACGGTTCTGATTTATACTGCAAAGGACAGAAAATCACTTTCGAATCATCAACTTTTTCACCACAAATAGACAATGTGGGAGGAGGCGGAGGCTTCACTCGAAGCGGACGTCTCTTTGCCCCGCAAATTCAAAGACCCACTGCCGAAGCAGAAGCTGCTGCCAAGGCAAAAGGGAAGAGCATGGTGCAAGAAGAGCAGGTTGTTAGAGAAGCTTTAAAAACACCTTTTGAGCAAGAAGTTGATGAGTTTATGAGAATCATCAAGAAAAGTGATTACAAAATAGTGGACCAGCTTCACCAGACGCCTTCCAAGATCTCCATTCTATCATTGATTATGTGCTCCGAGGCTCATCGGAACGCACTACTCAAAGTCTTGCACGCAGCTTATGTGCCAGAAGAGATCACGGTCAATCAGTTGGAAGCTGTGGTTGGAAATGTTAACGCTAGTAATGGACTAGGATTCACCAACACTGATTTGACCACGGAAGGCCGCAATCATAACAAGGATTTGCACATTACCATGGAATGTAAAGGTGCAGTTCTTTCCCATGTGCTGGTAGACACAGGGTCATCCCTCAACGTCTTACCTAAAAAAGCCCTTGTGAAGCTGGAATATGAAGGATTGGCATTACGACCCAGTAACTTAGTGGTAAGAGCTTTTGACGGCTCTAAGAGATCAGTTATGGGGGAGATTGAGTTGCCTATAACGATTGGCCCACAAACTTTCAAAATGACCTTCTACGTGATGGACATTCAGCCTGCCTACAGCTGTTTGTTGGGTAGACCATGAATTCATGCCGCTGGCGCAGTAACGTCTACCCTTCACCAGATGTTAAAATTCGAGTGGGAAGGCCAAGTCGTTACTATTTGTGGAGAGGAGGATATTTTTGTTAGCCATCTGGCTACTTATAAATACATTGAGATGGATGGGGAGATCCACGAGACGATGAGTCAAGGGTTTGAGGCCCTGAATATTAATGAAACCTCTGTTGTACTTGGGACTTCCATGACATCCTACCAGCAAGCCCGGAAGGTGGTGGAAGAAGGAAACGCTCAAGGCTGGGGCAAACTGTTGCCTGTGGAGAAGAAAGAAGATAGATTTGGGTTGGGTTACAAACCAACTCAAGAAGATCAAGCAGAGGCTGCTAAAAAGCCCAACTTTGTTAGTGGAGGGATGCTCACCCCCGATGCTGTCAACAACTTGGAAGATGAGTCGGAAGATGAACGCAACCTGGAAAGCTGGATTCGTCCAAAGATCCCGGGGAGCAGTATCTCAAACTGGTCTTCCCAGGAAATTATAAGAGTTACTCCTGCAGAGTAATTATTATTTACTGTATATTTTAAGCATGCATCAAGTCTTGCATCTTGCCCAAGATGACAAGACTCATTTTGTAATCGGGCCATCTGTAATTTTTGTGCAACAAGATTAATCAATGAAATATCAGACATCTTTTGCAAACGAGTCTTTTTCTTTTCCGCTCACTGTTTCCCATTTTTCTTTTTGTACAAAAAATAAATGGCAATGTTTTCAAAATGACAATTTCATTTCACTTTTTTAAACAAGATTAAAATCAATCACTAAAATGAACAAACTGAACCCTTGCAGAGAGTGCCTTCCAGACAGCACCGACAACAACACGGCTATGACTTCGTATGACTCTGACAATCCGATCAATCAAGCTGATGAAGGGGTTGAAGAAGATTATGAGCTTCCTGAAGAGCTAGCCAGATTGTTGAGACAAGAGGAGAAGGTTATCACTCCTCATCAGGAGGAAGTGGAAACAATTAACCTTGGTACGGACGAAGACGTGAAAGAGGTTAAGATCGGGGCCTGCCTACAAGACTCAGTGAAGAGACAACTGATTGACCTGCTTCAAGAATATGTGGATGTGTTTGCTTGGTCTTATCAAGATATGCCAGGGTTGGACACCGATATTGTCATGCACAAGCTGCCTTTAAGAGAAGAATGCCCACCGGTTAAACAGAAGTTGCGCCGTACTCGCCCAGACATGGCAATGAAGATCAAAGAAGAGGTACAAAAGCAATGGGACGCCGGGTTCCTTGCTGTAACTAGCTATCCACCGTGGGTTGCTAATATAGTACCTGTGCCTAAGAAAGACGGCAAGGTGAGAATGTGTGTTGACTACCGGGATCTGAACAGAGCCAGCCCGAAGGATGATTTCCCATTACCTCACATTGATGTATTGGTGGATAATACGGCTCAGTTCTCGGTATTCTCCTTCATGGACGGATTTTCAGGATACAACCAGATCAAGATGTCACCTGAAGACATGGAGAAGACAACCTTCATCACACCCTGGGGCACTTTCTATTATAAAGTGATGCCATTCGGATTGAAGAATGCTGGTGCAACATATCAACGGGCTATGGTAACATTATTCCACGATATGATCCATAAGGAAATCGAGTGTTATGTGGATGACATGATTGCCAAGTCCCTTACAGAAGAAGACCACCTGGTAAATCTGCTGAAGCTATTCAAGCGTCTGAGGAAGTACCAACTAAAGCTGAACCCCAACAAGTGCACATTCGGGGTGCGATCTGGAAAGCTGCTGGGTTTTATCGTAAGCGAGAAAGGGATTGAAGTGGACCCTGATAAAGTGAAAGCCATTCAAGAGATGCCTGCACCGAAAACTGAGAAAGAAGTTCGAGGGTTTCTGGGTAGATTGAACTACATTTCAAGGTTTATATCTCACCTCACGGAAACCTGTGAACCCTTGTTCAAGCTATTAAGAAAAGAACAGACGGTCAGGTGGAATGAAGACTGCCAAAGGGCTTTTGACAAGATCAAGGAATACCTGCAAGAACCACCAATCCTTATGCCTCCAGTTGAAGGAAGACCTCTGATAATGTACTTGACAGTATTAGAAGAGTCAATGGGGTGTGTGCTGGGCCAGCATGACGAGTCTGGTCGAAAAGAGTATGCAATATACTACCTAAGCAAAAAGTTTACCGACTGTGAACAACGTTATTCACTGCTCGAGAAAACTTGTTGTGCTTTAGCGTGGGCTGCTCGCCGATTGAGACAGTATATGTTGACCCACACCACTTTGTTGATATCCAAGATGGATCCGGTTAAGTACATTTTCGAGAAGCCAGCTCTTACCGGACGGGTTGCAAGATGGCAAATGATTCTCACAGAATACGACATCCAATACACATCTCAGAAAGCCATCAAGGGCAGTGTATTGTCTGAATATCTTGCTGAGCAACCTATTGATGACTACCAGCCTATGAGATTTGACTTCCCTGATGAAGACATCATGTTCATAAAAGCAAAAGATCATGAAGAGCCTATTCACACTGAAGGGCCTGACTCAGAAGAAGAATGGACTATGATGTTTGATGGGGCTGTTAATATGAATGGTCGTGGTGTTGGTGCAGTACTCATTACACCTAAGGGAGTTCACATGCCTTTCTCGGCAAAACTCACTTTTAACTGCACTAACAACGAAGCTGAATACGAAGCTTGCATTATAGGTCTTGAGGAAGCCATTGACCTCAGGATCAAGACGTTGACTGTATTCGGAGATTCAGCTCTGGTAGTTAATCAAACCAACGGCAAATGGTACACACACAAGGATCATCTGATACCTTACAGGGATTATACAAGGAGGTTACTGAATTTCTTCACAACAGTCAAGCTTGAGTATATCCCTCGGGACGAGAATCAGTTTGCAGATGCTCTGGCTACCATCTCATCCATGATCAAAGTTCAAGCTGCCAACTTTGTACCTCAGATTTCAGTATCCAGACTTGACAGACCAGCGTATGTATTTGCAGCAGATGTTGTCAAAGATGATAAGCCTTGGTTCCATGACATTAAGTGCTTCTTGGAGGATCAAACATACCCATCTGGGGCATCTTCCAATGATAAGAAGACTTTGAGAAGGCTTGCTGGTAGTTTCTTTCTGAACACTGATGGTTCCCTATACAAGAGAAACTTTGATATGGTACTCCTCAGGTGCGTTGATAAAACAGAAGCAGACTTGCTGATGCATGAAGTGCATGAAGGATCCTTTGGTACCCATGCAGGAGGGCATGCCATGGCTAAGAAACTGCTAAGATCAGGTTATTACTGGATTACAATGGATGCTGACTGTTGTGCCTACGCCAGAAAATGCCATAAATGCCAGATTTATGCGGATAAGGTGCATGTGCCTCCCAATCCTTTGAATATAATGTCTTCACCCTGGCCCTTTGCCATGTGGGGCATTGATATGATCGGCAAGATTGAGCCGACTGCTTCAAATGGTCACAGATTCATCCTGGTCGCCATTGACTACTTCACCAAGTGGGTCGAAGCAGCCTCATATGCAAATGTTACAAGGCAAGTGGTAGCCAGATTTCTGAAGAAAGATATCATCTGTCGATACGGGGTTCCCGAGCGAATCATTACTGATAATGGTTCCAACTTGAACAACAAAATGATGGCTGAGCTATGCCGGGACTTCAAGGTCCAACACCACAATTCTTCTCCTTACAGGCCAAAGATGAATGGCGCTGTTGAGGCGGCTAATAAGAATATCAAGAAGATTGTGCAGAAGATGGTAGTCACATACAAAGACTGGCATGAGATGCTACCATTTGCCTTGCATGGGTACCGCACGTCAATCAGAACATCCACTGGGGCAACACCGTATCAGCTTGTGTATGGTATGGAGGCAGTCCTACCTGTTGAAGTTGAATTACCCTCTCTACGGGTATTGATGGATGTTAAGTTGAACGAAGCAGAATGGGTCCGGTCCCGATATGAACAACTAAGTCTGATTGAAGAGAAAAGATTGGCTGCAATCTGTCATGGGCAGTTGTATCAAAAAAGAATGAAGAGAGCCTTCGATCAGAAAGTCAGGCACCGAGAGTACCAAGTGGGAGATCTTGTGCTGAAGAGAATCCTCCCTCCTCATACAGACCACAGGGGCAAGTGGACTCCAAATTATGAAGGACCATTTGTGGTAAAGAAAGTTTTCTCTGGTGGAGCACTGATGCTCAGCACCATGGATGGTGAAGATTTCCCGTCCCCTGTGAATTCAGATGCAGTTAAAAAATACTTCGCATAAAAATGACCCGCTGGACACAAAAACAGAATGTGAGTCCAGGCAAAAATAGGGCATCCCGGTGAGTCAAAAACAGAATAAAAGACTCGGGCAAAAATAAGGGAAAATAAACAAAAGATGTACACCCGCTGAGTTGAAAAGCCGCATTGGACAACGCAGGCAAAAATGGGTATCCCGATGGATTAAAAACCCGAAAGGGCGATCCATGCAAAATAAGGGAATAAGCGAACAACTGCACTCTGAATTCATTTGTAGCACTCCCAACTTGGTAAGCTTCGAAAGGATCAAGCTTCAATCAGAATCAGCCTTCTCCTAAAAGCAAGACGAGAAGAACGTCAAAAGTCATACGAGTCATAGCAAAAGAGGAAGCTCCTTGAAAGCGTCGTCAACATTGCCAGCACTTTGTTTCTCAATTTGTAACAATCTCCTCATTCTAGGAGATATGTTTCTTTGACTGTATCTTGCCAATTCAGGGCATTTGAATTAATAAAATCAGATTTTCAGTCATGTCTCGTCTCGTACATTTTTATTTGCAAAGAATGTCTGATGTCTTTAAAAATACTGATTGCATAAATACAGATGCTTTTCTTCTAAAAAACCACGTGCTTGCAGGGAATATACTTACTCTCAGGAGTGTCTGAACTCTCATGATGGGATCCAGTAAAGGATACCTCGGGAATACTTGTGCGTTTCTATCTTTGCAGGATTGCAGGTACCCAAAACACAGCATGGGGCATGAAAGCTTCACCCCAGCAAGCTAGCAAATCAACACCCACTCAGTCTTAGCACTCAAGGTGCTTTCTCCCCAGCTGAGTTGCCATCCGTCACAAAAAGCCAGGGAACCATTTCCCCACAGAGTCTCAGCCTCTATTCAGAAGAGCAACACACGAAGGAATCACAACAGAGTGACGAAAGCTTCTACAAACCCCAGCTGGGTCCTTCATTTACGGGAATAGGTCTATCATTGACCCATTTCCCCAAGCAGAATCATCTCATCAGATCTACCAATGATCTCATCCCCAGCTGGGATGTCCACTTCAAACAGATTGACTAGAGATCTTCACAGCAACGGGATCCGGACCCCGGTTTGGTATCTTTGCATAATCATGGCATTCGCATCATATTCACCCACAAAGAGTAGCATTCCGTTTAATACGGAGCATTACGGCAGAAATCAAACATGTAGCATAATCATAAGCCATGGTATGAGTCAACACTTGTGAATTTTATCAACCCCTCAGCAATATACAAAACACCCCCCAGGGTCCCCAGCAAGAGCAGTTGCCTCACATTCACCAATACAAATACATGCTCCTTGTGGCACCCGTCCGTGTCATATCCCCAGCAGAAAGCCAAAGACATCCCCTTTGCACTCACAGATACTTATATATATATAACTTTCTTGACACCCGTCCATGTCACCTTCCTCAACATAGGTACCTAAACATTTTGTATACCAGATACTTGTCTATATTATACTCTTCTCCTTTTGACACTCGTCCGTGTCACACTCTCCCCAGCAGGTGGAACACTTAAATATACATTACCCATACTTTCTACTCATACTTATACAGATACTCGTCCGTATCTTGTATACACCAGTTATATCCCTGCAGATTCGACACTAGTCCGTGTTCTCTGTTAACCAGTTGATACTCGTCAGTATCATCATCTCAGAACATGCGTCAAGCATTTGTTTCTACATGATACTCGTCCGTATCATAGTCTTAAGGATGCTCGTCCGCATCTTTAATCCATGCACTTGTGTCTTCTTGAATATAGACACTCGTCTGTGTCTACTATTCCCCAGAAGAGTCCCCTCAGATTCAATACTCATCCGTGTTCTCTGTTAACCAGTTGATACTCGTCCGTATCATCGTCTTTGAACACGTGACAGTTTTGTTTCTACCTGATACTCGTCCGTATCATAGTCTTAAGGATGCTCGTCCGTATCTTTAATCTATACACAAACATCTAAACACTTATACCCTTTATTTCTTGGATGTAAACACTCGTCCGTGTTTACTATTCCCCAGTAGATCGCCAACAAAACGAATTTTCTTTGGTTATCTGACATTCGTCCTATGTCATGATAAACCTCGAGAGCAGCCGTCCCCTGCTAGGTGGTCGTCCTCCACCTCTTGATGGTCGTCCTCCATCATGCTCATCCGATGGCCGTCCCCATCGTTGACCTTTTATCCGGCATTCGTCCTATGTCGCGATATTTTCGGCAGCCGTACCCTGCCAGGTGATCGTCCTTCACCTTAGATGACCGTCCCTCATCTCAACCTAACAGAGCAGCCGTCCCCTACTAGGTGATCGTCCTTCACCTTTGATGACCGTACCTCATCATCTGTTTATTTCATTTATTCTTTAACCCGATGGCCGTCCCCGTCGTGGTCCCTTTTCCTTTCAGTCTAGCCCGATGGTCGTCCCCATCGTTGGTTACTTTGCTTTATGAACTTGATGGTCGTCCCCATCATTTTTCATTAATCCCCAGAGAATCTTACAGCTTTACTTGATGGCCGTCCCCATCATAACCCCTTTTATCCCTAGCATGTCGGCCGTCCCCGTCATTGCTTTATTTCCCGCACTTTTCCCAGCATGTCGGCCGTCCCCGTCATTGCTCTTTCCCCAGCAGTCGTCCTCTGCTCGATGGTCGTCCTCCGTCGCCCACACTTTATAATATACTTTATTTTCTTTTACAATCTATATCCCTTTTCTTCTTCATTCTGTGAGTGCAAATTTCGGACTGTCTTTGGTATTCAATCACAAGTTATCTTGTTTGCCTGTTAAGCCGTCGCTTACATCCTGCACAGCTAACTCATGTTTGAATAGGGGCAGCTGTAAACACCCCAAATTTGCCCTCACCCATTCACACCATGGCTTGTGATCATTTCATATGCATAAGTTTAATCATAGCATCTCATATCACATTTTTGATTCACTGCATAGATTCTAAGTCATCTGCATCTAGGGTTTGTGATCTGAGCAATCCAAGAGCTTCTTGAGCCACTCCAAAGGCCATCAATCACTTCAAAGGGGTCCATGTGTGTTCAAACATCATATTATACCCTCTCAAAGTCAAGAATGCCAAAGAATCACAAGAACTGGGATTTGTATGGAAGCAGAGCCAGGCTTGACTGCACAGTTGACCTAAAATTAGGGTTTTGGTTTCAGAGGCCATAACTCCAAATTTTTTGGTCATTCTTGTTTCTATTGGTCTCTATATGGTATAGGGAGTATGCATATCAATTTTCATGAAGAAATTCCATGGGGAAGTCATCTAATCAAGAGTTGACTTTTCAGACAAGTCAGTGCAAAATCAGGGCATCTGAGACCCCCATTGACCCAACCAAGGGGTGATCTTCATCATTTTGAGTGTGTATGATCTTTATTTGATCATAGAAGAGGTTAGAAGTTCAAAAAATTGAAGGATTTGAAGTTTTTGCAAAGTTGACTTTTTGGGCAAGTTTGACTTTTAATGGAAATGTCATTTCATGCAACTTTTTCAACCCTTACTTTTTTATTCAAAAAGGCTTCAAATGGAAAAACTTTGGTCATGAAAGTTGTAGAATAGATCATTCCCTTTTCAAAAAGTACAAGAACATGACCTAATTCATTTTGGATCAAAAGTTATGGTTCATCAAAGTTGGCAAAAATCACTAAATTTCAAGTTATGCACCAAATGGGAAACTTGCAAAATCTTGTATCAAGGCAATTTGTGACTTCTAATTGATGTCAAACCATTACACAAACATCACACAAGTCTTAAAAATCAGAAGGGGCCAAGAGTTTCTCATATTGTTTGGTCTTTGGAGCAAGATATTTTCATGAGAACCAAAGTGAACCAAGTTGCAAAATCCATCATAACACCTCATCCACTTGCTGCCTTGGTTGCTGAACCACCCTAGCCCTCTCCTCACCTCATGCTGCGCAGCCCACACCCTTTGTACTTGGCTAGAACATGACCCATGCTTTCTCTTACACAAAGTTGACAATTTGCAAAAGTAACCATACCTATCACAAAAGGACATGTCACTTCATCTGACCAATAGCCATTGTTTATACAAACTAATTGCAAGCCAAAACACATAACAAGCCAGCCTGAAACCAGCCATAGCACTACATTCTCATTTTCACTCCCAAAAGCAAAAGCTTTCGAAACTCAGCATACAAGCCACAAACTCACAAACAAACTCCATGGATCAACTCAACTCATCATCCTGATCACAAAGCACCCCTCATCCCTGCCTTAAACTGCCTGAATCATAAACACGATTCCCACCTGAGCCTGAACAGAACTTGTTCAAACTTCCAAACTAGCCAACATAAATCTTTTCTAAGCATCAAGGGTTCATCAGGAGCACAAAAGGAGTTGGTTGCACAAAGAGAAGAGGCCAGAAAGTTGCAGATTGAAAAGCTTCAAACTCAGGTAGCTTCATGCACATTTTTTCCAGAAATGGATTTTTAAGTTTTTAAGTTGTTCTTCATGATTCACTGATTGCTCTGATGTCTTTGGTTTTGAAAATGGTGAAGAAATGAGGGTTTAATCATGTTCTGAAACTTTCTGACCTAGAAATGTTTTCTTTCGATTCGTGTGATTGATGAAATATAAATGAGTTTTGGGTTAGGGTTTTGATTCAGTGAGGTTTGGGAAGGATTTCTGTTCTTTTAGATTCCATTTTAGTTACGTTTTGAAGGTTTTAGGAATTTTCAGGTGGGGTTCCCACCGGAGAAGACGACCGGAGGTCTTCTCCGGCCACCTGAAAATGATTAGGGTTTAATCCTGTCATTAAGTGTAGTTTGAATCTCAAGCGTTAGATCCATTGACTTGGTTGACCTGGCGCGCGTTTGTGTGGCTCAGATGTGTCCATTTTGCCCTAATCTCACTTAACCTAATTAATCTCAATTAATTAATTTATAAAACTTGATTTAGCCAGAAATGATCCTGACCCTTGCTTTGCGCGCGCAGTCAACAGCAGACCCCCCAACTTTGAATCTGATGCATTGGATTGGCTTACTTTTCATTTTCCTTAATTTTTATTCCATTTATTTTGTTTTTCTTTCTCCAATTTATTAAAAATAGTAAAATTCATTCAAAAATTCTGAAATTTTATATACAAGCTTTTATGTAATTTCAGAACACAAAAACATTTTTATTTTTATTTTTTGCATTAAAAAAGTATTTTTAAATATTTAAAAGTTTATTTTTAATTAATTAATGAGAATTAATTAATTAAAAATACTTTTAGGTATTTAAAAATCACCAAAAAATTCATGAAACATTTAAAAACATTTAGAAACATTGTCCAACCCTCAAACCAAATTTCTTTTTTGATCTTGATGCATTTTGAGAATTTTTCATGTAATTAAAATCTTTTTTATGCATTATTTTGATCCAAACTTCAAAAAATCATTTCTGCCTAACCCTTAAGAGTTGGACCTTGATTCTTTTTGCATTGCATTGTGTTTAGCATGTAGTATATGAGATTAAATTGGCATGATTTGATCTTTCATTTTCCATTTGTTTGGCATTTTTCTTGTTAAGATACCCTAAAACCCTAGAAATTTTAGGAAATTCATAACTCTAATTAGGTTAAGAGTTGGAACCTCTCCTTTGGGCAGTGAGTTAGTATGGGATTAAGGATCCTTTGAATGCATTTTCAATTTTTTATCTTGATGTTTTCTTCTGATTTTGGTTTTTGTTTGATGCATTGATCATAAACCCTAATTTGAGCTTCCATATGCATCCATCTTGCATTTGCATTCATACCTTGACTTGCCATAGCATTTTGAGTATCCCTTTGATTCATTTAACATCTTAAGACATATTGAAAGCATGTTTGATCATTGCATCTTGCATTTGCCATGTTGTATGCCATATGCATCTCATAACTTTTCATGTATGTTCATGTGTCTTAACTTGCTTCATTTGCATCCATGAGCTTATATGATCATCCCCATGTTTGGTGTCATGTTTGCATCATCTCATAGCACCATTATCATCTCATGTATGCTTCTGGTTTTGGTTTGACTCATGCCATTTCATCTCATTTTGCATTGCATTGCATTTCTTTCACTAACTTTTCAGGTGGTAAGTTATCTTGAGAAGTGAATTTGCCTTCACCTCTCATAACTTCTTCTCATCTCTTTTTATGCATCCTTGCTGCATTTTTGTTTGTGTTTGAGATTGAGCTTGCTCATTCTTTTTTCTTCTTACTTTCTTTTCTCAAGTGACTTGTCTTCTTCAATGAAGCAAGTTACTTTGCTTCTCCTGATCCTTTCATCTGCTTCCTGGTGGTTCCATTGAAGATTCCTCTTGTTAACCTCACAAACCCTAGGAACAACCAAGCATGACAATGATTAGGGTTTTGATTAGTCTCCCCACTTAGTTTTTACCTTTGTGTCTCTTTTGAGTCTTCTCTTCTCATCTCATAATCAGGGACTAAACCCTAAAGGCTTTAAGGCTTTGTGATTAAGCTTATGCCTGCATCCTTCTATTAGGATGGAGTGTATAACTTTAATCCTAAGTGTTAAACCCTTAATGTGTTTAAATCTCTTAAATCAATTCATTTAATAATCATCAAGACATCAAGCTTGTAACTTGGGCCTTACATTAGGGTTCTAATTCTTCCTTAATTGGTTAAGAAGGACTAACCCTAGTGTTAATGGACAAGTCCCCCTCAAGTTGTCTTACAAACCATAAAAACCATTTCATCATCATATCCTTAAATAAAATCCACTTAATCAAAGGCTTGTTTTGTCATGAGTTTAATCCCTAATCATGGATTAAGTTGAGGAGCTTTCCTCAGCTTAAACATTCTCATCTATTATCCTTCTATTAGGATGGTGTAATGAGTCTGTTTAATCCTTGATTATGGCTTAACCTCATTACTTAACACTAAACAAAAACAACAAAAACATCTAAATAATCACAAGTAGGTTAATGATCTTAATCCTGCATCAAAGGTGTTTAAGTGTGAGAATTTGACTTCACACTTAAGGTATTCTCATTACCCCTAATCAGAGGGAAGATGTGATAAGTTTACTAAATCCATTGGTTTAGGCTTAAGCTCATTAACTTATGACAAACTTTCAAAAGCAATAAAAGACTGAAAACACAAAAACAAACAATAATCGTCTCCTCCGGGATTCTTTTCTCATCTCATTCATTCACAACCGAGAACTTGCTTCTTCCGTCTAATGCAAGACAGTTTGCACCTGAGCCAGACAGGTCACATACTTGAGCATAGGCAAGTAAGCAGTTCACAAGTCAATTCACCTTTCAGTCTCTTTGGGTCGAACTACGGTGTTCTGACTTCCTCATTGCACGAGAGGATACGTAGGCATAACTTAACCCCGGATGCTGTGAACAGTCTGGAAGACGAGGAAGAAGACGAACGCAACCTGGAAAAATGGATACGTCCAAGGATCCCGGGGAACCAAGTCTCAAACTGGTCTTCCCAGGAAATTATAAGAGTTACTCCTGCAGAGTAATTATTATTTCCTGTCTTTAAGCATGCATCAAGTCCTGCATCTTGCCCAAGATGTCAGGACTCATTTTGTAATCGGGCCATCTTGTATTTTGTGCAAACGATCAATTAATGAATATCAGGACATCTTTTGCAAACAAGTCTCTTTTTTGCTCACTGTTTTTCATTTTTCATTTTTTGTACAAAACAATAAAATGGAAATGTTTTCAAAATAACAACTTCATTTTCACTTTTTTTAAAACAAGATAAAACTGATCACTAAAATGAACCAATCTAAACCCTTGCAGAGAGTGCCCTCTAGATTGCACCGACAATAACACTGCTATGACTTCGTATGACTTCGACAATCCGATTAATCAAGCCGATGAAGGGGTTGAAGAAGATTATGAGCTACCTGAAGAGCTAGCCAGACTGCTAAGGCAAGAGGAGAAGGTCATCACTCCTCATCAGGAGGAAGTCGAGACAGTTAATCTTGGTACAGAAGAAGACTTGAAAGAAGTAAAGATCGGGGCCCGTCTGCAAGATTTAGTGAAGGAACAACTTATTGACATGCTTCGGGAGTATGTGGATGTTTTTGCTTGGTCTTATCAAGATATGCCAGGTCTGGATACCGACATTGTTATGCACAAGCTTCCTCTAAAGGAAGACTGTCCTCCAGTAAAACAGAAGCTGTGCCGTACTCGTCCTGATATGGCCATAAAGATAAAAGAAGAGGTACAAAAACAGTGGGACACCGGTTTCCTTGCTGTAACTAGTTACCCGCCGTGAGTTGCTAACATTGTGCCAGTGCCTAAGAAGGACGGCAAAGTACGGATGTGTGTGGATTACCGGGATCTGAATAGAGCTAGCCCGAAAGATGACTTCCCATTACCTCACATCGATGTATTGGTCGACAACACGGCTCAATTATCGGTGTTCTCCTTCATGGATGGATTTTCAGGATATAATCAGATCAAGATGTCACCTGAAGACATGGAGAAGACAACTTTCATCACACCATGGGGCACATTCTGTTATAAGGTAATGCCATTTGGACTGAAGAATGCGGGTGCCACTTATCAACGGGCTATGGTAACATTATTCCACGACATGATCCACAAAGAAATTGAATGTTATGTGGATGACATGATTGCCAAGTCCTTCACAGAAGAAGACCACCTGGTAAACCTGTTGAAGCTGTTCAAGCGTCTGAGGAGATATCAGCTGAAGCTAAACCCCAACAAATGCACATTCGGGGTACAGTCTGGTAAGCTGCTGGGATTTATTGTAAGTGAAAAGGAAATTGAAGTCGACCTTGACAAAGTCAAAGCTATTCAAGAGATGCCTGCACCGAGGACAGAAAAAGAAGTTCGGGGGTTCCTAGGTAGATTGAACTACATTTCAAGGTTCATCTCTCACCTTACTGCAACTTGTGAGCCCCTGTTCAAATTGTTAAGAAAGGAACAAACGGTCAGGTGGAATGAAGACTTCCAGAAGGCTTTTGACAAAATCAAAGAATACTTACAAGAGCCTCAAATCCTTATGCCTCCAGTTGAAGGAAGACCTCTAATAATGTACTTGACCGTATTAGAAGAGTCAATGGGGTGTGTGCTGGGCCAGCATGACGAGTCTGGCCGAAAAGAGTATGCAATATACTACCTAAGCAAAAAGTTTAACGACTGTGAACAACGTTATTCACTGCTCGAGAAAACTTGTTGTGCTTTAGCATGGGCTACTCGCCGACTGAAACAGTATATGTTGACCCACACTACTTTATTGATCTCAAAGATGGACCCAGTCAAGTACATATTTGAGAAACCAGCACTTACCGGAAGGGTTGCAAGATGGCAAATGATTCTGACAGAATATGACATTCAGTACACATCTCAAAAGGCCATCAAAGGCAGTGTACTGTCTGACTATCTGGCTGAGCAACCCATTGATGATTACTAGCCTATGAGATTTGACTTCCCGGATGAAAACATCATGTTCATAAAAACAAAAGATCATGAAGAGCTTGTTCACACTGAAGGGCCTGACCCAGAAGAAGAATGGACAATGATGTTTGATGGGGATGTTAATATGAATGGTCGTGGAGTTGGTGCAGTGCTCATTACACCTAAAGGAGTTCACATGCCTTTCTCGGCAAAACACACCTTTAACTGCACTAACAACGAAGCTGAATACGAGGCCTGTATCATGGGTCTTGAGGAAGCCATTGACCTCAGGATCAAAACTTTAAATGTGTTCGGGGATTCAGCTCTTGTAATCAATCAGACCAACGACAAATGGTACACTCACCAAGAGCATCTTATTCCATACCGAGACTACACGAGGATATTACTGACCTTCTTCACTACAATCAAACTTGAGTATATCCCTCGAGATGAAAATCAGTTTGCGGACGTTCTGGCTACCATTTCCTCCATGATCAAAGTTCAAGCTGCCAACTTTGTGCCTCGGATTTCAGTATCCAGACTTGACAGGCCAGCATACGTATTCTCTGTGGACATTGCTAAAGATGACAAGCCTTGGTTCCATGACATCAAATGATTCTTAGAGGATCAAAAATACCCACCTGGGGCATCATCCAATGATAAGAAGACATTAAGAAGATTCGCTGGTAGTTTCTTCTTGAATGCTGATGGTTCCTTATACAAGAGAAACTTTGACATGGTGCTTCTCAGATGTGTTGATAAGAAAGAGGCAGACTTGCTGATGTACGAGGTGCATGAAGGATCTTTCGGTACCCATGCTGGAGGACATGCAATGGCTAATAAAGTGCTAAGGTCAGGTTACTACTGGATCACGATGGATACAGACTGTTGTGCTTATGCCAGAAAGTGCCACAAGTGCCAGATTTATGCGGATAAAGTGCATGTGCCTCCGAATCCTTTGAATGTAATGTCTTCGCCTTGGCCCTTTGCCATGTGGGGCATTGACATGATTGGAAATATTGAATCGACTGCTTCAAATGGCCACAGATTCATCCTGGTAGCCATTGATTATTTCACCAAATGGGTTGAAGCAGCTTCATATGCAAATGTCACCAGGCAAGTGGTAGCCCGATTCCTGAAAAGAGACATCATCTGTCACGATGGAGTACCCGAGCGAATCATTACTGATAATGGTTCCAATCTGAACAATAAAATGATGGCAGAGCTATGCCGGGACTTCAAGATCCAACATCACAACTCTTCTCCTTACAGGCCAAAGATGAATGGCGCTGTTGAGGCAGCTAACTAGAACATCAAGAAGATTGTGCAAAAGATGGTGGTTACTTACAAAGACTGGCATGAGATGCTACCATTTGCCTTGCATGGGTACCGTACCTCAATCAGAACATCCACTAGGGCAACACCGTATCAGCTTGTGTATGGTATGGAGGCAGTCCTACCTGTTGAAGTTGAATTACCCTCCCTGCGGGTACTGATGGATGTCAAGTTGAATGAAGCATAATGGGTCCGATCTCGGTACAACCAACTGAATCTAATCAAAGAAAAGAGATTAGCTGTAATCTGTCATGGGCAGCTATATCAGAAACGAATGAAGAAAGCCTTCGATCAGAAAGTCAGGCTTCGGGAATACAAAGTAGGAGATCTTGTGATGAAAAGACTCCTTCCTCCTCATACAGACCACATGGGCAAGTGGAATCCTAACTACGATGGTCCATTCATAGTAAAGAAGGTTTTCTCTGGTGGAGCACTGATGCTCACTACCATGGATGGTGAAGATTTCTTGTCCCTTGTGAATTCAGATGCAGTTAAAAAATACTTCGCATAAATGACCCGCTGGACATAAAAACAGAATGTAAGTCCAGGCAAAAAATGGGCATCCCGACGAGTCAAAAACAGAATAAAAGACTCGGGAAAAAATAAGGGAAAATAAAGAAAAATGTACACCCGCTGAGTTGAAAAGCCGCATTGGACAGCTCAGGAAAAAATGGGTATCCCGGTGGATTGAAAACCCGAAAGGGCGATCCACGCAAAATAAGGGAATAAGCAAACATCTGCATTCTGAATTCGTCTGTATCATTCACAACGCGGCAAGTTTCGAAAGGTTAAAGCATCAGTCAGAATTAGCCTTCTTCAAAAAGCGAGATGAGAAGAACGTCAAGGTCATACGGGTCATAGCAAAGGGAAGCTCGCTAAAGCGTCGTCAACATTGCCAGCACCTTCATTTTTCTCAATTTGTAACAATCTCCTCATTTCAGGGGATTTGTTTCTTTGACTGTATTTGCCAATTCAGGGCACACAAATTAATAAAATCAGATTTTTCAGTCACATTTTGTCTTGTACATTTTATTTCACTTGCAAAAATGTTTGATATCCTTGATATAACGTTTGCATAAAAACAGATGTGCCGTTCTAATCACATGCTTGTAGGAAATATATTTTTACTTCTAGGAATGTCTAACTCCTAGGACGGAATCCGGTAAGGGATACCTCGGGATACTGGCACTTTTCTTTGTTATAACAGGATTGCAGGTATTCAAAGCGCAACATGGGACATGAAAGGTTTTCCCCAGCAAAGTTGCCGAATCATTATTTCCTCAGCACATCCTCCAAACAGCATCGGGGGTGTTTTCTCCCCATCAAAGTTGCTAGACATCACTTCTCCAACACATTTTCTTCAGAGCAACATCAGAAGGTGCTCATTTCCCCAACTGAGTTGTCAGATATCATCATCCTCAACGGGATCCCCACAGAAATCTCTAGGAAGATCGTTCAGTGGTCTTTCCTCCCCCAACAGAGTACTAGACAGGGAACCATCTCCCCACAGAACTCCAGCCTCCTCTCTAGAAGAGCAATGTCTGAATTTCCCACACAACAAAGTGATGAAAGCCTCCACATCCCCAGTTGGGCTCCTCATTACTAAGATAGGTCTATTAGTGACTTATTTCCCCAAGCAGAGTCATACATTTTATCAGATCAACCGATGATCTCACCCCCAACTGGGATATCCTGTCAAGCAGATCAGTCGGAGATCTCCACAGGCAACGGGATCCGAATCCCGGATCGGTATTTTTGCATAAATCATAGCATTCACATCATTTTCCCCCAGAGCGTAGCATTCCGTCTAATACGGAGCATTACGACAAAAATCAAACATATTGCATGATCACAAGTCAGGTTCGAACCAGTCACCTGTAAATTCCAACAGTACATCATCAACAATATACAAAATACATCCCTTGCACATAAAAGCCAAAGCGTCCCCTTTGCACTCTCAAAATACAGATACATGCTCCTTTTGATGCTCGTCTATGTCATCATTCCCCAGTAGAGTAGCCGGAACACTTTCTACAAACAGATGCTTATACACAATATGTTTTTCTCGACACTCGTCCGTGTCACCTCATATTTCCCCACAGAAAGCCAAAGCGTCCCCTTTGCACTCACAAATACATGTTTATATATACTCACTCGACACCCGTCCGTGTCATATCATCCCCTGCAGATATAAACCAAACAGCCTCTGTAATTACGGATACTTATGCACTCTCTTGACACCCGTCCGTGTCATATCATCCCCTACAGATATAAATCAAACAGCCTCTGTAATTACGGATACTTATGCACTCTCTTGACACCCGTCCATGTCATCGTTCCCCAGCACAGTTGCAAACCGAACACTTATTATAATACTCTCTTGTTGACACTCGTCTGTGTCATCCTATCCCCACAAATCTCCGAATTACACTCATAAATTCATAACTTATACAATTTTCTCTTTTGACACTCGTCTGTGTCGCTCTCCCCAGCAAGTTGAACACTCGTCCGTGTCTGGCGCATACTTCATAATACTTATCCATACAGATACTCGTCTGTATCTTGTATACACCACTTATTTACCCTCAGATTCAACACTCGTCCGTGTTCTTTGTTAACCAGTTGGTACTCGTCCGTACCATCATCTCTGAACATGCGTCAGCGTTTGTTTCTACTGATACTCGTCCGTATCATAGTCTTAAGGATGCTCGTCCGCATATTTAATCTATACACAATGTCAAACACTTATACATTTATTTCTTGGATGTAAACACTCATCCGTGTTTACTATTCCCCAGTAAGTCCCCAGTAGAACAACCTTTCTCTTATCTGACATTCGCCCTATGTCATGATACTTTCGGCAGTCGTACCCTGCCAGGTGATCGTCCTTCACCTTTGGATGACCATCCCTCATCCTTCTCCCAGCGGAGTCTCCGTTATTGGAACCCTTTTCTATCCGACATTCGTCCTATGTCGTGATATTTAGCAGCCGTCCCCTGCTAGGTGATCGTCCTTCACCTTCTTGATGATCGTCCTTCATCATTTTATCTGATGGCCGTCCCTGTCGTTGATCTTGTTATCCGGCATTCGTCCTATGTCATGATACAACTCCGAGAGCAGCCGTACCCTGCTAGGTGATCGTCCTTCACCTCTTGATGATCGTCCTTCATCATGCTTATCCGATGGTCGTCCCCATCGTCGACCTTTCCTATCCGACATTCGTCCTATGTCGTGATAAAGAGCATCCGTCCCCTGCTAGGTGATCGTCCTTCACCTTTTGATGACCGTACCCCATCATTTATTTCATTTATGCTTTGAACCCGATTGTCGTCCTCATCATTTCCTTTACTTTAATCCCCAGAGAATCTTTACCTGATGGTCGTCCCCATCATGATCCCTTTATTTCCCCAGCATGTCGGCCGTCCCCGTCATTGCTTTACCCCCAACAGTCGTCCTTTGCTCGATGATCGTCCTCCATCACCCGCGCATTATAATTATACTATCCTTTCTTTTACAATCTATATCCCTTTTCTTCTTCTCCCCAGTGAGTTCAAATTTTGGACTGTCTTTAGTATCCAACCACAAGTTATCTTGTTTGTCTGATAAGCCAGGCGCTTACATCCTGTACAGCTAACTCATGCTTGAATAGGGGCAGCTGTAAACACCCCAAATTTTCCCTCACTAAGTTCACACCATGGCTTGTGATATTTCATCTTTGCATGAGTTTAAGCATATCTTCTCATATTGCATTTTTGTTTCACTGCATTAGTTCAAGCTCATATATATCTAGGGTTTGTGATCTGAGCAATCCAAGATCAATCTGAGCCACTCCAAAGGTATTCCATCATCTCAAGAGGGTCCATGTATGTTCAATCATCATATTTAATCCTCCAAAGATCAAGGAAGTCAAAGAATCACAAGATGACCTGAAATTAGGGTTTTTGTTTCAGAGGCCATAACTCCAAAGTTTTTGGTCATTCTTGTTTCTATTGGTCTCAATATGTTATAAGGATCATGCATACCAAGTTTGATGAAGAAATTCATTGTGGAAGTCATTTGATCACTGGGTAGCTTCTTGAGCAAGTCAGAGCAAAATCAGGGCATCTGAGGCCCCCATCAATGGACCCAAAGTGGATTTGTCATCAAATTGAAGTTACATGATCTTTATTTGATCATTGAAGTGCTTAGAAGTTAATAAATTTAAAGGATAATGAGCTAAACCAAAAGTTGCCAAAAATGGAAATGACTTGTAATGTAAACTTTCCATTTTGGGAAAGTTTTTCAACCTCCTCTTTCTCAACCATAAATGCTTCAAATGAAAAATGGTTGGTCATGAAAGTTGTAGATTGGATCATTTCCTTTTCAAAAAGTACAAGAACAAGTTCTAATTCATTATGGAACTCAAGTTATGGCTTTCCAAAGTTGGCAAAAATCACATAATTTCAAGTTTCATGCCAAAGAGGGATTTTTGCAAATTCAAGTTCTAAGCACTTTCAAAGACCTCTAAATGACTTCTATGCATCATTACAACATATTGCAACTTTCCAAAATCAGAATTGCACAAAATTCACAAGATTTCATGCCTTGGATCACAAGTATCATAAGCCATTTTCATAAAATTCTCAAAAGAGGGATTCTTGCAAGAATGATTTTTAAAGATTGGCATGACTTCTAAGTTGTCTCAAAGCATCACAACAACATCATGTAACACTTCAAGACCAAAATTCAGCATTGAATGAGACATTTCTATGACCAAAGATCTCAAAGTGCAACAAGTTGTGAAAATGCAAAACATGTGACATCTCACCATCCATTCACTTCTGATCACTCTAAATCATCCCATGGCCATCCTTGAAGGCAGCTGAACTCAGAGCAACCCTAAAATATCTTCTTTCATGGCCCATGCTTGAAGTACACCAACTATTGAATTTTTGGCCAATTGCTCCATACCATTCCCACAGTGCATGTCAAGTCTTCTGACCCATTCCAATAGTTTAGGGATTGCATAAGGATCATAAAACAAGCATCACACAAGCTCAGAACACACATACCATCAGATTTCCCAAAACTTGCAAAAACCTTCCCTTCTTCGATTCTCTCAAACCATCCAGCAAACTTCAGAAATTCTTTCACCATCCACTCAGAAATCACCCATAGAATACAAACCAACCATTGGAATGGCCTGAAACATCATAAACACAAACCTCAAATTCTACTACACCAGAACTGGAACCTTCAAACTAGCCACCATCAAAGCTTTTGAAGCATTCCATTAGCCTCAGGAGGATCAAAGGAGACTTTTTGCACAGAGGAGGGGTCCTGAAAGCTCTCATTTGTAGTTCATCAGCTCAGGTAACATGATGAACATTTTTTCCAAAATCCTGTTTTCTTGTTAAAATATTGTTATATATGTTGCCCTGGTCATGGGGATGTGTTTATTTTCGAAAATGAGCAAGAAACAAGCATGAACTGAATCTCTAAAACTTTGACCTAATTTTTGTTCTTCTTCGATTCTCTTCATTCACACATGATTAATTGTTTTTGTTGCTGGATTTGAGTTTGTTGATAGTTAAGGATCATTTCTGGAGCTTGTGGTGTGTTTTTGTGAGGTTTTGAGAGGTTCAGGGAGAGGGTCTGGCCGGAGAAGATGACCGAAGGTCTTCTCCGGCCGCCGGAAGATCATTAGGGCATAATTTCTGATTAGCTAGGTTAGTTTAAATCTGGGCCATTAGATCAAGTTTCCCGCGTGTGTGGACGGCCCAAATGTTTCATTAGTCACTAATCCTTTAATTAATTAATTTAATTAGGTTTAATTAGGATAATTTAATCAGAGTGAATCCTGTCCACCCATTCACGCGGCAGTCAACGTTTCCAACCCCAGTTTGAATCTGGACCATCAGATCTTCCTACTTTTTTCATTTATTTCATTTTTATTTTATATTTTATCCTTTTCTTTTCACATAATTATTAAAAATAGTAAAAATGATTAAAAAAATCTGAAATTTTTTATCAAGTCTTTAATTAATTTTCAGAAATCAAAAATATTTTTATTTTTATTTTTTGCATTAAAAAAGTATTTTTAAATCATTTAAATGTTTTATTTAATTAGTTAATTGATTTTAATTAATTAAAAATACATTTAAGTATTTAAAAATCACCAAAAAAATCAGAGAACATTCTTAGACATTTAGAAGCATTTACAAACTCACCATACAAATTTCTTTTTGGTTTTGATCATGCTTTGACATTTTTCAATGAATTAGGGTTCTTAAAATTGTTCATTTCCTAACCCTAACTTCAAAAATCCATAACCATTAAACCAAGTTGAGTTTGTGAATGATTCTTTTTGCATTATTCCATGCATGACTTCTAGTTTCTAAAAAAAAAATTGTTTCATTTTTATCTTTCATTTTCAATATTTTGGGCATTTCACATTGAAGGTAACCCTTAAAACTCTAGAAAACTTAGGAAAATCATAACTTCCTTAGGATTAAGAATTATGTCTTCTTCGTTGGGGTGTGAAATCATATGGGGATAGGGTTCTCTTGATTGAAGTTTAAATTTTTTATCTTGTCATTTGCTTATGTTTTTGAGTTTTGCATCTCATGTTGCATGAAAACCCTAATTTCTCATCTTCCTTTGCATATTTCTTGCATATGCTTGCATTCATTAACTTGCCATGCCATTTTATGCATTTACATGACATATAAGACATCTTAGGACACATTAGACTCATGCTTGATCATTTCCTCATCCATTTTCCATGTTATGCCTTCATTTCAATTCATGTGCATTCATGTGCTTTCATGCTCCTTTATTGTTTCATTTGCATCTTCATTACTTGTATGATCATTCACATCTCTTGATATGTATTTGCATCATCTCATAGCATCATTAACATCATGAACATGCTTCTGGTTTTGGTTTGCATCTTTGCATTCATTTCATTTTCATTTCATTTCATTTCCTTATGCTAACTTTTCAGGTGGTAAGTACTTTGAGAAGTGGATTTGCCTTCACTTCTCACAATCTCTTCTCATCTCTCTTATGCATCCTTGCTGAATTTTGTATTTGTATTAGAGTGAGCTTTCTCATTAATTTTCCTTCTTCAATTTCTTTCTTCAAGCAACTTATCTTCTTAAGTGAAGTAAGTTGACTTGCTTCTTCTGCTTCTCCTCCTTTCATCTGCTTCTTCCTTGGCGGCTCTCCTTGAAGATCTCTTGCAAGCCTCATAAACCCTAGGAACACCCAAGCATGATCACAATTAGGGTTTGATTAGTACCCCATTAGTTTTACCTTTGTGTCATCTTTGGTGTCTTCTCCTCTCATCCCATAATCAGAGACTAAACCTTCAAGGTTTTAAGGCTTTGTGATTAAGATTATGCCTGCATCCTTCTCTTAGGATGGAGTGTATAACTTTAATACTAAGTGTTAAACCCTTAATGTTGTTTAAATCTCTTAATTAATCCATCTAATAATCACTAAGACATCAAAGTTTTAACTTGGGCCTTGCATTAGGGTTCTAACTCTTCCTTAATTGGTTAAGAAGGACTAACCCTAGTGTTAATGGACAAGTCCCCCTCAAGTTGTCTTACACATCATAAAATTCACTTCTTAATCTTACCATTAACTAAAATCCACTCTAATAAAGGCTTTGTTTTTTCATGAGGTTAATCCCTAATCATGGATTAAGTTGAGGAGCCTTCCTCAGCTTAAATGTTCTCATCTATAATCCTTCTATTAGGATGGTGTAATGGGTCCATTAAATATTTGATTATGGCTTAAACTCATTACTTAACACTAAACAAAAACACAAAAAACATCTAAATAATCACAAGTAGGTTAATGATCTTAATCCTACATCATGGTGACTAAGTGTTACGTATCAGAGAAGTCCTATGACTCGAACAAGCAATATGCAGTCTACTCACACTCAAGTACATGGATTATTTGCACTTCCAAGGAAGCACAAATACAAAAACAACAAAGAGGTGAGAAACGTATTCAATAATTAACGATGCATAAAACATTTCAAGGATAATATCTCACACATTCGATACATATAACAAACATCTTAACAACAATTAACAACATGATTCATGATTCAACAATAATAATAATGAAATGTGACTCAACAATGACACAATGCATGTGGTACCAATTCATGTTAGTTCATTCAATCAAACTCGATTCATAAAGAATCTGGATAAATCACATACGCTCCTCCGACAATGATTTATCTCCAACACTCTCCATAACGGAGTACAAATGAATCGCATACACCCATCCGACAATGATTCATCCCACCAATAATACCTCAATGTATGCATGATAATGATAATTCACACAACATGTATAAACAACTCACTATACATCTTCACGATCCATCTGATCACATATGCAACATAAGATCCACACAATCACCAAAAGATCCTCACACGACTTAAGCAATTAATCGTCTAGTTAATTTACCTAAGCTTCATTATTGATTAATTTCCCATCACCAATCCTCGATTAATTAAGTACTAAGGTCTACACCAATTTCTCAGATCAAGATAATCAACATCGGACGTGAAATTGGGACAAACATCATGAAACACTAAAATTGCCCTACAAGCCTGGTCATATGCGTATTTCACAGGGTCATATTGTAACACCCAAAATGTTCCCTCTAGTTTTCTATCTTTATCTGCTTTTTTGTTTCACATTCATTTGCATCTCCATTAGATCATACACTTTGCATTCATTCATTTGCATCGAGCTCCTAGGACATGGATAAGTGTCTTTTGAGGAACTAGGGTTTCACGTCCTATTTGCAGATTATCAGAAGAATTCAAGTCTTTGGTTATGCAGCCATCAATGGTATCATCTTAGGCTCTTTCCACTCGATTAAGGTTTGTTTCCCTAATTAAGTGGCATTCAAGGATTTCACGTTTGAAGATTACTCACTGATTCATCTGGCCTATTATCAGTAGTTGATAACACTAAAATGCACTGTATTTCTGACTCCGATTTCGCATGCATTCTTAGATTTTATTGTTATTTTGTTATGTTATTACTTTGTTTTTCTTTGTTTTCAGGATTTCTATGTAATCGGGGCCTAAATCGAGAAAAGGAGCGAAAAAGGAGTGGAAACGGACGAAAACCAAGAAATTCAGCGTTTTACACTTACGGCATCCACCATGGCGGGCGCCATGGGGTCTGCCATGATGTGGCCACGTCTCAAGACCACTCCACAACTGCCAAGACCCACGATCCCCATTCTCTCATCCCACATAAGTCTCATGGCGGGCGCCATGGCCTTGTGGCGGGCGCCACAAGGCAAAAACTTTTCCCTCCACTTTTTAGTGGAGGGGGCATCCTGGTCTTTTCCTGCTTTTTGTTTTCCTATAAATAGGACCTTAGATTTTCGTTTTCAATCATCCAAACTTAGAATCTCTTAGGAATATATCAGTTTTAAATCAGTTATCATTCCACATCGGAGTGTTATTGCAATCGAGTGATCGAGTCTGTACACGTCTGTGTGATCGAGTTTTGGAGCACTCTAGGAGGAAGTTAATCCTGCCGCCATTTTAATTCCAGTTCGTATTTTATTTTTCCGCATTGCTTTACTTTTATTTATTTCTCGCACTGTTTTACTTTATTTATTTCCCGCAGTTGCTTTACTTTATTTATTTCTCGCACTCGCACTACTTTCGTTTATTTTCCGCACTCGCTTTAAATACCTTTATTTCTCGCACTCGCACTACTTTTATTTACTTTCCGCACTCGCACTACTTTTATTTACTTTCCGCACTCGCACTAATTACTTTTATGAAAAATTATAAAAAGAACTTTTACTTTACCATGTCTAACTAAATCCATAAAGGTTAGAATGTAAGGATCGTAATTGAACCAGTAATCCGTACAATTGTTTGTAGAAACACTTAAGGGCTATTTTAACTTTCAATATAAGTTTAATTGTTTTTAACTATTTCAAAAACAGCCAAAAGCGCTTTGTCTAGTTCATTAGGAGTTTTTAGATTAAAAAGAAAAGAGATTTTAAAACGATTTTCGGACGCGTTAAGAAGTTTAGAGTCTGGTTCGTGAGAACCTCTTTTTGCTAAGAAATCCAGGTTAAAGTACTTTTCAACTTAGTTAAGATACTATATTTCTTAAAAATAGGTTTACTACTCTAACGCAGTACGCACCTTTTTATTCGTGACAATAGGAGGGGTTTTTTAGAGAGTACAACTCGGTTCTGAATACGCGAAAGCGACATTTCCTGTTAAATTAGTTCTTTTCAAAGTAGAAAACATTGCCCATAAGTACTTCTATTAACAAGTACTGCACTATCTATTGATTACGTGAATTACATTCGAGCCTGTCTTTGTTTATTGTTTAAAATTACCATTTTATTTACCATTGCGCACTCTTTAAAACCATTATATTCAGTTGCCTTAGATACACACCATAACAACAGGTACGATAGATTGACACTTGGTCTCTGTGGATTCGACAATCTTTTATATTACTCTGACGTGTTCGTACACTTGCGAAAAACACGCATCAAGTTTTTGGCGCCGTTGCCGGGGACCAATTTCATAGAATTTCATACCCTGTAGTTATACCGTTTAGACTAAGGTTGTTACCCACCGGTCAATGCGAAAGACTCGCAGTGCCGAAAGTTTAGTAGACCCTCTAGCTGAACCTGAACGTTACGCTCGCGCACGTTTGTTTTTCCATAGGAATAGGAGAGCTATGGCCGAAGATCAAAACTGAAGACCTCTAAGGACTTCGCCCAACCATCAAACGAGGAACCTAGTTCTAGTATAGTAAACCCCGCTATCCCATCCAATAATTTTGAAGTTAAACCATCCCTGCTGCAATTAGTGCAACAGAGACAATTCGCAGGTCTTGCTACTGAAAACCCAAACCAACATTTAAAAAACTTTCTTTAGTTAGCAGACACCTTTAAAACCAATGGAGCTCCTCCTGAGGCGATACGCTTAAGATTATTTCCCTTTTCCCTCAGAGATAAATCTTTATCATGGTTAGATTCCCTTCCACCCAATTCCATAACAACTTGGGAAGACCTTAGAAAAGTTTTCCTTGCTAGATATTTTCCCCCAAGTAAGACCGCTCTTCTTCGAAACCTAATAACCAGATTTACCCAACACCAAGGAGAGTCGTTGTTCGAAGCCTGGGAGAGATATAAAGAGCTATTAAGAGCATGCCCACATCATGGCTTAAAGAATTGGCTAATCATTCAAACCTTCTATAATGGACTATCCAAGAGAATGGGATTGTTGAGAGGAAGAACAGAACTAGCCAAGAATCAGCAAGAGCTATGATTCATGCTAAAAAGTTACCATTGTACTTCTGGGCTGAAGCTATGAACACAGCTTGTTACATTCATAATAGAGTCACTCTAAGGAAAGGAACCTTGTCCACCATCTATGAAGTGTGGAAGGGAAGAAAACCTACAGTTAAGTACTTCCATGTGTTTGGAAGTAATTGTTACATTCTGGCTGATAGGGAGCAAAGAAAAAAGATGGATCCTAAAAGTGATGAAGGGATTTTCATTGGATACTCCATAAATAGCAGAGCCTATAGAGTATTTAACTCCAGAACCAAGGTTATAATGGAGTCCATAAATGTGATAATTGATGATGCCCCTGCAGATGTTGCAGATGATGTTGGAACATCTGCTGACAGTCAGACTGAAGCTGAAATAAAGAGTGATCATCCTGACTTCACTCAAACTCAGGCAAGGACAGAACAATCCAGCAAACCTCCCTCCATCAGAATCTAGAAGGATCATCCCAAAGATTTGATAATTGGTGATCCCAACAGTGGTGTAAGCAATAGATCAAGAGAGGTGATTTCAGGTTCTTGTTTTGTTTCAAAAATAGAACCTAAAAACATCAAGGAAGCTCTTAATGATGAGTACTGGATTTGTGCTATGCAAGAAGAATTAAGTCAGTTCACAAGGAATGAAGTGTGGGATCTTGTTCCTAGACCTGATGACATAAATGTGATTGGCACTAAATGGGTGTATAAGAACAAGTCAAATGAGCAGGGAGTTGTTACAAAGAACAAGGCTAGACTTGTAGCTCAAGGATACACACAAATTGAGGGAGTAGACTTTGATGAAACCTTTGCACCAGTAGCAAGGCTTGAATCAATCAGACTACTTTTAGGAATTGCTTGTATCCTGAAGTTCAAGCTGTTTCAAATGGATGTGAAAAGTGCCTTTCTAAATGGATACCTTAATGAGGAGGTATATGTAGAGCAGCCTAAGGGATTTGTTGATCCAAGCTGTCCAGATCATGTATACAAACTAAGGAAGGCTCTTTATGGTCTGAATCAAGCCCCAAGAGCATGGTATGAAAGGCTAACTACTTTTCTCATAAAACAAGGGTACAGGAAAGGTGCAATAGACAAAACCTTGTTTGTGAAGGATGAATAAGGAAATGTCATGATTGCTCAAATATATGTAGATGACATTGTCTTTGGTGGGATGTCAGATAGGATGGTTAAACATTTTGTCACTCAAATGGAATCTGAATTTGAGATGAGCCTAGTAGGAGAACTAACCTACTTTCTTGGACTGCAAATCAAGCAAATGGAGGACTCCATGTTCATATCCAAAAGCAAGTATGCAAAGAACATTGTCAAGAAGTTTGGGATGGACAATGCTAGTCACAAAAGAACACATGCCCCCACTCACTTAAAGCTGACAAAGGATGACAAGGGTGATAATGTAGACCAAAGCTTATACAGAAGCATGATTGGAAGCCTTTTATATCTGACTGCTAGCAGACCAGATATAGCCTTTGCAGTAGGTGTATGTGCAAGATATCAAGCTGAGCCAAAAGTAAGTCATCTAAACCAGGTTAAGAGAATTCTGAAATATGTCAATGGTACTTGTGACTATGGCATAATGTACTCCCATGGATGTAAACCAATTCTCACTGGCTTTTGTGATGCTAATTGGGCTGGAAGTGCTGATGATAGAAAGAGCACATCAGGAGGATGCTTCTTTCTAGGAAACAATTTGATTTCTTGGTTCAGTAAGAAACAAAATTGTGTATCCTTATCCACTGCTGAAGCTGAATATATTGCGGCTGGTAGCAGTTGTTCACAGTTGGTTTGGATGAAGCAAATGCTCACAGAGTACAATGTCCCACAAGATGTCATGACATTGTACTATTACAATTTAAGTGCCATCAACATATCAAAGAATCCTATCCAACACAGCAGGACCAATCACATTGATATCAGGCATCATTTCATCAGAGATCTTGTGGAAGAGAAAGTGATCTCATTAGAACATGTAGCCACAGATCTGAAATTGGCTGATATATTTACTAAAGCTTTGGATGCTACCCAATTTGAAAACCCAAGGGGTAAATTGGGAATCTGCTTATGTGAAATATAGCAGTTATGGAGAAGTGCCAACATGTCCTATGACGTCGTGTGGCATGATCACCAGATGGCAACACCTGTCTGGTCAAAAACTCTGTGTATTCCACTCCATAAAATTCTCCAAGTAACGACTTTTATAAAAGCTCCAGCTTGCTCTCAGCTATTCATCTTCACATCATCTTCTCAAAACAAATTGCATGTTATAGCTGATATTCTGAGCTCATCAAAATCAATCAAACCTAAACTCTTCTTCCACCACTTTCAAAAATGTCTCAACATCAAAACCCTAACCTCACTGATGAAAACCTTAACCAAGAAGATGTGGTGCATGCAACCCCAATCTCCATGGTTCCAATGGATACTACTCCCATGGACGAAATCAGAGGAAGTGTTCCTCTTGCTCAAAAGCCTAGAACTCCAAATGTGAGAAGAGCAAAGGAACTTGTTTTCAGCAAGAGCAAAGGGATTCCTTCATCCTTAAACACCATCCCCAAAGCCTCTGAATATGTAGATGCTTCCATCAAGCATCTTGTGAGCAGAATACTGTCTGAACAAAGAGTTATGAGTGGTATCTCTGTCCCTCTGAACACCATGCCAGCTCCACAAGAGGAACAAAGAAATCAAGCTGAAGAGGACACTCCTGTTCAACAGGATGTCCCAATAGATGTTGAAACATCTGAGGACCAGAACAAGGCCTCAACTGATGATGATGATGACGCCACTGATGACCAAGCTTCTATTGATCCACCTGCTGAAGAGGAGACTACCCAACCTCCTCCTGTTGTAGACATAGATCATGACTCTAACACAGAGATCATTGCCTCTGTGGACCCTAGTATAGCCAAAAGGCTTAGGACTAGGAAGGAAAAGAAGACTGCAGGACATGCAACTCCTGAAAAGAAGTAGCCTACTCCAAAGAAAGACAAGGCCAAAGTGGTATTTGGTCCTACTAAACAATGGAGCAAGGTGAATATCCAAAAGAGGAAAGTTGTAACTCCACCAGATTCAGATGTTGAAGAGGATGTTCCAACATCCCAACCAAAGAAGAAACCAGCACCCTCAAGGTCTACCTGTGCTGTTCCAGAAGCTCCTCTGGACAATGTTTCTTTCCATCATGTGTCAAGTGTGAGCAGATGGAAATATGTATACCAAAGAAGGGTGGCACTTGAAAGAGAGCTGGGCAGCAATGCACTTGAGTGCACTGAGGTAATATACCTAATATCTTCTGCTGGTTTTTTTAAAACAGTTTCAAATTTTTCACCCTGCTACGAGTTGCTAGTCAAGGAGTTCATTGTCAACCTTCAAGAGGACTGTGCTGATGGTAAGTCAGATGAATTCAGAAAAGTCTATGTAAGAGGGAGATGTGTGGAATTCTCTCTTAGGGTTATCAATCATTACCTAGGGAGAGAATCTGATGGACCTAATGAGCTGGGGAAGACTGACAACCAGATTTGCAAGGTCATCATTGCCAAGGGAAAACTTTTTGTTAGCTTGCTAACAAGGAAGTATGCAATGCTGCATAGGATTGGTACTGTAAACTGGGTCCCTACCAATCATACCTCTTCAATAGCTACTGGATTGGGAAGATTCATTTATGCTGTGGGCACCCAAACAAAGCTGGACTTTGGGGCTTACATATTTGATCAAACACTGAAGCATGCTGGGACATCAGCAACAAAGCTTCCTATTGCCTTTCCATCTCTGCTATGTGGAATCATCCTCAGCCAGTATCCAGGTATCCTCACTGAGAAGGATTCAGTTTGCAAAAGAGAAAGTCCTCTGGCCTTCCACTACAAGTTGTTCTTAAGCCATCATGCTGCTGATGTTGAAGCTCCCACTGGGACATCTGCTGGACCTTCAAAAGCAAAGACTCCCATATCCAAAGCTGCCTTGATTGCAGAGCTGAAGAACACCTACAATGAGATGGATGCCAGGAAGCAAAAGATTGAGGAAATTATTCAAAGGCTGGAAATGGAAAAGAGTGCTCAGAAGGCTGCTGACTCTGATGATGAATCTGAAGAAGAGGAAGATACTGAATATGAAGATTCTGAGTGAAAATGTGTGAGGAAAGTGTACTGTATCAGCATTGTAATTTTGATTTTGTATTTCTGTCTGCTTATGTAATTTGGCCCCAATTTATGTCCAACAAGGGGGAGAAGAGAACAGAACAACAACAATGTCTACTGCAGATTACTGATTAATGAAAAATGCCTTTTGTCTGTTTAATGTCTGCTTCTGAACTAAGTTGTTTTTAATGAAAAATTTCTGTTGAACAAGTCAGAACACATACAGGTTTGAGGGGGAGTAAACTCACACATGACTCAACAGAAAAGAACTGCTGCACTCTGATAAATGAAACTCTGTTGCACTCTGATAAAACCAGAAGATTTATGTTAGCCAAAAATTAGCCAAAGGGGGAGTTTGTAGATGTATAGAATTGGCAGAATTTTTGACCAACAAGAAGTGTTGAACTTAGTTCAGGATGTCACATCAGATGTTGTGACATTATCAAACAGAGTATAAGTTAATGAACTTAATTCAGGATGTCACACCAGATGTTGTGACATTGTATAAGTTAATGAAGTAAGTTCAGATTTCAGGATGTCACACCAGATGTTGTGACATCTCAAACCTGCTACCAGAATTAAAATAATGCTTAACAGAACTGAGTAAATTCAGGGAATTTATCTGGAATTAATTGTGAATGGATAAAACAGTAGAAGGCGCATCTGTAGGTAGATTGGTTATATGATTTCAGTATAACAGAAGAACTGACTCACCTAGAATCAAGGAAGTAACAAACCCTAATTCAAGGTGATGACAACATGTGTATCAGGATTGGATAACCTACAGAAAGCCCAAAATCCAAGCATCTATTTAAGCAACAGAAACTCTCAGAATAGGGGACGAAATTAAGAAGACTAAATAGGGTGTTTGTGTTTTAATAGCAGGTTTTATATGTGTATCACTTTATGAGCTTTTAAGCAAAAAGTGTATTGTGTCTTGATTGAAACTGTGAAGTAAAATCAAGCTGTTTTGTTTGAAGTGTGACTTCAATTTTATTAAACTTGTAAACATATTACTGTGTGATTGAGGGGGAGTGAGTTGGTGCTCATATCTAAGTTGTGTCTTAGGTAGAAATTTCCTTGGGTAGATATTAAGTGAAAGATTAAACTGAGTGGTTTAAGTCTAGAATTAATATTACTTATATTGGATTTCCTTCCTGGCTTGGTAGCCCCCAAATGTAAGTGTGGAGATACACTGAACTGGGTTAACAATTTCCTGTGTTGTTTAATTTACCTGCACTTTAAGTTTTGTCTAAGTCTTCAAGTGTTTAAACATCTCATTCGACATCACGTACCTGATCCCAGAATTTCAGCTTTAAACCAAGCCCCTCAGACTACACCTGGAGGACAATTCCCTGGACAACCACAACAAAACCCGAAAGGGCAAGAAAATGCCATTACTCTACGAAGTGGAACCGCTTATAAGGAACCTTTAGACCCTAGATTAAGTGATCCCGAAACTTCTGAGAGAAATGAGGAGAAGGAACCAGAGGAATCTGAAAACCTGGAAAGTCAAGAAAAAGGAGAAGAACCTAAAAATAAAACCTATGTACCACCACCGCCATACAAACTACCAATACCATACCCTCAAAGATTAAAGAAAACCCAAATCGATAATCAGTATCAAAAATTCGTTAAGGTTATAGAAAAACTTCACGTAGAAATCCCCTTTACAGAAGCCATCACCCAAATACCTTCTTACGCTAAGTTTCTCAAAGACATACTTACAAATAAACGAAGACTTGAAGATCCGAAACCCGTGGAATGTAATTCTATTTCCGAAAATAGGTTAGCAAAGAAAGATAAAGATCCCGAAAATTTTTCCATTCCTTGTGTTTTGGGGAATCATGTCATCGAAAAAGCTTTTCTAGACTTAGGAGCTAGTGTGAGCTTAATGCCTTTAGCAGTTTGTGAGAGATTAAACTTAGGAGAATTACAACCTACTAAGATGTCACTTCAATTAGCCGATAGATCCGTTAAATACCCTATAGGCATACTTGAAGACGTCCCTGTTAGGATAGGTCAGCTGTTTATACCTACTAATTTTGTTGTCATGGACATTAAAGAAGATGACGACATACCAATCCTACTAGGTAGACCGTTATTATCGACTGCTGGAGCCGTAATAGATGTTAAAAAAGGGAAACTAACCTTTGAGGTAGGTGACCAGAAGATATAATTTATACTCTCGAAATTTCTTATGGCACCTGTAATAGGAGATGCTTGTTATGCCTTAGATATCATTGATGAATGCATTAGGGAATTAGAACAAGAAGAAGAAACTGAATCTATAAAATTGCCATCAACCCTTATTTTGGAAGATGACAATTATAAAAAACCCTACATTGATGATAACCTTCACGAATGTTTATCTCTTACCCCAGATCCTATGCCTTGCCCTATAAAACCAACCGTAAAACTTAAGGAACTGCCTTAGAACCTGAGATATGAGTTTCTTGATGAAGAAATGAACCGTCCAGTTATAGTCAGTGCTTCCTTAGACCAAGAAGAAACAAACCAATTATTAGATGTTTTACGAAGGTACCCCTCATCCTTAGGATATAATATCTCAGATCTAAAAGGAATAAGCCCATCCGTATGCATGCATCGGATTTTGCTTGAAGAAGATTCAAAACCCTCCAGAGAACACCAACGAAGAATAAATCCTATGATGAGTAATGTAGTTAAGACTGAAGTTCTTAAGTTACTAGAGGCAGGTATAATATATCAGATCTCGGACAGTAAATGGGTGAGTCCTGTGCATGTAGTACCTAAAAAGGGAGGCATCACAGTCGTGCAAAACGAGAAGGGCGAACCTGTAGCAAAAAGAACCGATGGAGGTTTGCGTATGTGCATAGACTACAGAAAATTAAATAAAGCTACTAGGAAGGACCATTTCCCATTACCATTCATAGACCAAATGTTGGAGCGCCTAGCCAGACACTCTTATTTTTGTTACCTAGATGGATATTCGGGATTCTTCCAAATACCTATTCACCCCGAAGATCAAGAAAAAACTACCTTTACATGCCCTGTTGGAACTTTTGCCTATAGAAGAATGCCTTTTGGACTCTGTAATGCCCCTGCCATTTTCCAACGCTGCATGATGTCTATCTTTGTAGACTATTTAGATGGAATCATGGAAGTATTTATGGATGATTTCTCAGTTTGTGGATCTGATTTAAAAAATTGTCTTATCAACCTTGCGAAAATCCTGGAAAGATGTGTGGAGGTAAACCTTGTGCTAAATTGGGAAAAATGTCATTTCATGGTCACCGAAGGGATTGTTTTAGGACATATAGTTTCCGAAAAAGGTATAGAGGTAAACAAAGCTAAAATAGAAGTCATAGAGAATCTAAAACCGCCGAAGACTATCAGGGAGATAAGAAGTTTTCTTGGACATGCCGGATCTTACCGACGTTTTATCAAGGACTTCTCCAAAATAACAAAGCCCTTAACATGGGCTTTTAATGAAAGATGTTGAATTCATCTTCGATGAAAAATGTACTGAAGCATTTAACCTTCTGAAGCAAGCTCTGATTTCATCACCTATAATGAAACCCCCTGATTGGTCAGAACCATTTGAGATAATGTGTGACGCTAGTGACTATGCTGTAGGAGCCGTTCTAGGTCAGAGAAAAGATAAAAAGTTACACGTAATTTATTATGCCAGTAGAACCCTAGACATTGCACAACTCAACTACGCAACAACCGAAAAAGAGCTCTTAGCTGTAGTTTTCTCCATAGAAAAATTTAGATCTTATCTAGTAGGAGCCAAAATCATAGTTTACACCGACCATGCTGCCATTCGTTACTTACTAAGTAAAAAGGATGCCAAACCTAGGTTACTTCGATGGATTCTATTACTGCAAGAGTTAGATATCCGTGATAAGAAAGGCACAGATAATGTAGTGGCTGATCACCTTTCTAGGCTAGAATACATGAAACCTGACTCAATACCCATAAATGACGATTTTGCCTATGATAGACTGATAGCCCAACTAGAACCTATTGAAGATGATAACACAGACCCACATGAGTATTCTCATAAATCCTTAGCTATAAGTAATGTACCTTGGTATGAAGACTTTGTTAATTACCTAGCCGCTGACATCATACCCCCCGATCTAAACTACCACCGGAAGAAGAAGTTCTACAGTGATGTGAGAAACTTCTATTGGGACGAACCATTTCTTTTCAAGAGAGGTAAAGATGGCATTTTCCGCCGTTGTGTTCCAGAAGAAGAGGTACATAATATAATTGAGCATTGTCACTCTGCACCCTATGGTGGACATGCGAGCACATCTAAGACCTACTCCAAGATTCTTCAAGCTGGCCTATTCTGGCCTACTATGTCAAGTGTGACAGATGCCAACGCACAAGAAATATTTCAAGACGTAATGAAATGCCTCTAAGAAATATCCAAGAAGTAGAACTCTTCGACGTATGGGGTATAGACTTTATGGGATAGTTCCCACCATCTTTCGGAAATCAGTACATCTTAGTAGCTGTTGACTACGTGTCTAAATGGATTGAAGCTATCGCCGCACCCACGAACGACACCAGAGTAGTCATCAAATTATTCAAAAACTATATATTTCCCAGGTTTGGAACCCCCCGTTTAGTCATAAGTGATGGAGGATCACACTTCATATCGAGAATATTTGATAAACTTTTACGCTAGTATGGAGTTAAGCATAGAGTAGCAACACCATACCACCCACAGACCAATGGACAAGTGGATGTATCTAATAGGGAGATCAAAAAAATTCTTGAGAAGACTGTCTCTATATCTAGAAAAGATTGGTCGCAAAAACTTCAAGAGGCATTATGGGCCTATAGAACCGCTTTCAAAACCCCTATAGGAACAACCCCTTATCAACTGGTCTATGGAAAATCATGTCACTTACCTTTTGAGTTGGAGCATAAGGCCTATTGGGCCATCAAAACTTTGAATTTGGATTACTTGACTGCTGGTGAAAAACGTATCCTTGATATCCACAAATTAGAAGAGCTCAGATAATCCGCCTACGAAAATGCCATCATATACAAAGAAAGAACAAAAGCTTGGCATGATAAAAGAATCATAAGGAAAGACTTCAAAATAGGCGATCCTGTTCTCCTGTTCGATTCTAGGTTACGACTTTTTCTAGGGAAGCTTCGTTCGAGATGGACTGGCCCTTTCGAAGTATCTAAGATCCTAAGATCTGGTGCTATTGAAATCAAGAACCAAACTTGTAAACTGTTCATCGTCAATGGACAAAGGTTGAAGCCCTACGAAGGAGGTGACATCCCAACAACATACACATGCCATACTCTGAGTGATCCACCATATCCTTCAGATGATGTATAAAATCCGGTCGTCGAGCTAATGACGTTAAACAAGCGTTGCATGGGAGGCAACCCATGGTTTTCTTATTTACGTACTTTTTATTTATTTTTCCTTTATTTTAATTTGTTTTACTTTATTATTATGTCAGGACTAACGATTGAATGTTTTATGTGATTTCAAGACTTGTTTGCTAACCTTGTGCAGAATGTAGAACCTCGATGACATGCACGTGGCATTTAGAGACGACGCACAGAGAGAGCGTTACTATGTCCACATGAGACGCCCTATGGCTCCTACCAGGTACCCAGACCAAGATTCCATGGATGCCTTGGGGATAGAGCCAAGCGTCAAATTCTTATGCCACCAACTCCAGTGGGACCAGTTTGATGATATGACCAACACTTACAGGAACTTGACTCTAGAGTTCCTCAGCTCGTTTCATTATGATCCTTGGGCTGGACCCGATGGATATACTGTTTTCAGGTTGTTCAGGATTGACTACTCCTTCTCTCACAAAGAGTTTGGTGATTTACTAGGTTTTAAGACTACTCCTGATGCTATTCCAGAAACACCGATGGGGTATTTTATGAGCAGAGAAGTGGAAAAGTTTTGGTCTAACATCTCAGGTGGAGGGAGCTAAGATCCTTCCACTTAGTTTTCTCAGGTAATCCACAACCCTGCGTTAAGGTACTTCTAGATGATTCTGGCACATTCTTTCCTCGGTTTGCCAGATACAGAGACTCTGCTGAGTGAAGAGGAGATTTTCCTACTGTTTTGTGCAACTCAGTCATGCCCAGTTGCTTGTGGCAACTTCCTGTTGAAGGGCCTTGCCAGTGTCGCCATATCATCTGTAGGCATTATACATGTCGGTGGGATTGTTACACAAATTGTTACTGCATTGGGTTTGTCTCGCAAATTATTGCACCTCAGGACCTTCTGCTGCTACACCACCCTGGATGTTGACTTTTGTCTTGACAGAGGACTGATGAGGAGGGCCTCTTTTGAGCCCAACACATTTAGATTACTGATCGACGGCGAAGTGATACATTACTTTACATTACCAGACTCGCTGATGACCAGTGTCCATGATCCTGCTAATTGGAGTTATGCTTTAGAGGGTTATGGAGAGACTGTTGAAGAGCCGAAATCACCTCCCGCCGCTGAGTACACTCCTACACCTCTTTCTCCCCGAATCATTGTCATGTCTAATAATATGTCTTTGCAGCCGCCTGATCTACAAACTCAGATTTATGAGCTCCGCAAGGAGACTACCCTGCTCAAGCAGGAAGTAGCAGACTTGGAATTACAGATCCAGGTATCTGATCTCACTCATGCCTCAGAGGCCGATGCTCTATATCAGGAGATTGAAGAGCTCCGGAGGGAGATAGCTGAGATTCGTGGATCAAACCAGGAAGAGAAGCCTACCACATGATTTGTTTTACACTGACGCTATTACCCTAGTATTTAATTTCTTTTTCATGCTTTATTTTATTTCTCGCATCTCCAGACATATTTTATATTATTACATCTATTACATTTTCTTTTTTTTGTACGTTGATTTTATCTTATATATTATTTCATGCACTAATCTCTTTTTTTTCTCTTTTCTTTTGATTTATTTTATTTTATTTTTTGTCGAGTAAAGAAAAAAAATATAAAGACAAAAATATTTTCATTTTTGTCTCTATAAAAAAAAATGCAAGCTTCATGCCTTAGAAGAAAGAAGAAAACACTATCTGGACCCCCCGAAGACCGAAGGTGCAAGAGGGCCCAAAAGAGGAATTGAAAAAATCCAAGGCCCAACAGAAATTGGCCTTATGGCGGGCGCCATAGACCCTGTGGCGGGTGCCACACCGTCCCACAACAAATACGGGGCTGATTCCCCATTTCCACCATTTTCACACCTTCAAACCTCAAAAACCCATTTTTCCAACTTCCAAAAACCCCATTGAACCCCATCAAAGCTCCCTCATTTCCAAAACATTCACCATCTATAAAACCTATCCAAAATCCATTTTCATTTTCATCCACCACAAACCATAAAAATCAAACCTTTATCATCTCTCTCATAAACCATTTTTCACCACTTTTCACTTCTCAAGGTGCAACAACAATGGAGTTCAATGTATATCTTCTTCACGATGGAAGACCGGGTGATAGCAAAGGAAAATTATTCAAAGGCTTCAGAGTCGAGAAATTCTCTCGACTAGGTACGTCGATGATAACTGTCTTTATGCTTTGGGTCTGTATCATAGTGTTTTTCATTTATTAGATTTTTTAGGCTTGCATAATATTTTTGTTAACCAGGAACCTACCTATGAGAGGCTGACAATTGAGTTTTTAAGTTCATTGATATACATTGTCAGTCCTAACACAGCTAGCACAGTCAGTACTGTTAATTTTAGACTGTTTGGAATTGAATACGAATACAGTACCGACGAACTAACAGGCTTGTTAGGAATCCCACATAGGGAAGGTGCGATTTGTGAGGCACCTTTGGATGCGGAATGGTCGGCCGAGGTATTTTCCTTCTGGCAGAGGCTGTCAAGTACTTCAATAAATTCTTTTGAAGGAATACTTGCGTCGACCATCCATAACCCGACCATAAGAGTTTTCAGATATCTTTTGGCATGTACTATTTTTGGCCGGGAGAGTCCAAATAAGGTAAACGCTAGAGAAGTCCTATTTTTGCAAGGAAGCCTCACTAGTACCCATATCAATCCGGTCCCGTTTATGCTTGCACACATGGCTTTAATTACTAATAAAATAGGACTGATTGTTTTTGGAGGACTTGTTACGTCTATTGCTCGGGCTCTTGACCTGAACAATGAGATAGCTACACTTGAACCACTACCTCCTTGCACAATTAATTTAAAATTTCTAAAAGACATGAAATTGTGCCGAACGAGGAGAGAAGGTGGTTATGAGTTAATGGTTCATGGGGTAGCTATCCCATCTGTTGCTTTACCTTGTAGTAGACGTACCGATGTACATAATAAAAGGAACTGGACCTATAATCTGAATGATCCACCTGTTTTGGGTCCACTTCCTCCTAATATTCATGATGGGGAGGCACATGACACTGATGAAGAATATGATCGGAGAGAGCAGTCTCCCATACCTCACATGTCCCCCCATCGTCCTTCACAGTCACACACCGCACCATCTTCCTCTAACCCTGTTGCAGGTATTGCTCTTGGATTCTATGTCACTGAGGAGATGTGGCGTGATATGACGGCTAGAGAGGAAAAGCGAGACAACCTTCTCTCTACTATTTCACAACAACTGACGGACAACATGAGCTTCATGCAACAATCGCGATCGGTTTCGGATTGTGCTTACAACAATGTTTGTCGTACCTTGAACGATATCACATCAGAGCAGGCCCGTCAGCGAGAAGTCAACCGCCGGCACTACCAGCTTATGGAGGCCACTCAGGGTTCCATCTTAGGTAACCTTCGATAGGTCCGGGGTGCCCAGGCTGCCTTATCGGCACGACTTGACCGGAGGGACCAGCAGCGCAGTAGATCCCGTTGTTCCAGACCATCACAACAGGACGACGAGGGCACCAGTGCTCCTTCGCAGTAGTTTTTCAGGTTACCCTCCTTATCTTATTTCGAAACATTGGGGACAATGTTCGATTTAAGTGTGGGAGGGGATTTTATTGCTTTCTGTCATTTCCTTTTTTTGTTATTTATTTGCTTTCCGTTATTTCCCTTTTCCAGTAAGTTATTTAGTTTAATTTTCTTAGATAATGCATGAGTCTGACGAGTCACCAGTATAGTGTATTTTTAGTACATCCTCATTTTTTTCCCATTTCCTTAGCCTTACCAAAAAAATTTAAAAAAGAAAACAATGTTATTTCACATGTTTTTTGGGCTTTGAGACAGGTTTAGATTAGGATGTGGTGACTTAGGTCAACTTTTTGAAACATCAGTACCATTTTAGACCCATAGACCTCTTGAATATAGGAATCACTCCTAAACCCCACACCATGGCCTTTATTATCATTCAAAAAATTGTCCCAAGTAGTTTATTCTAGCAGTCAACTTCGACCTAAGCATGCTCTACGTAGGGGGCCGATGAACATAAGTGAATGATCCAGTGCTAATAAAAAAGAAAAAAAGGCAAACTCTGGGATAGGTGACCCTCACAAAGTCATCTAAACCGAAAAAAGAGAAGAAAAATTTTTGCCACAAAAAGAAAAAAAAAATTGCAGTCACCTATTGTTAGTTGGTTCAGAGGTATCTGGCACTAAACTTGGTAGGGCGGATTACGATCTGATCCCCCGCATCTACAATTAGGTCAAATAAAACAGGTTTACACATGCTTATGTGCCAGAAACCTTATGTTATGGATCAGAATCACTAACCGGTCACTCTACTATGAAGCATGTACAGATAACGGGCTTAATGTGATTGCGCCTGAATGAAAAGGACCCAAAAAGATGAGAAGATAGGCCTAGGTATTGTGGGATGACATGGGGTGGTTAATATAGGATTGAAGTTTGTGTTTTTGTTATTATGGTACCCTTGGTTCACTTAGTTAGTACCTGTCACTGCATCCTGACTTGAACTTAGAAGACCTTTAGCCCAAATCACGTGTCGACACCATTTTTTCTTCTTAAGCTTTAATGTTTGCTTGAGGACAAACAAAGGTCTAAGTGTGGGAGAATTTGATAACACTAAAATTCACCGTATTTCTGACTCCGATTTCGCATGCATTCTTAGCTTTTATTATTATTTTGTTATGTTATTACTTTGTTTTTCTTTGTTTTCAGGATTTCTATGTAATCGGGGCCTAAATCGAGAAAAGGAGCGAAAAAGGAGTGGAAATGGACGAAAACCAAGAAATTCAGCGTTTTACACTTACGGCATCCACCATGGCGGGCGCCATGGGGTCTGCCATAACGTGGCCATGTCTCAAGACCACTCCACAACTTCCAAGACCCACGATCCCCACTCTCTCATCCCACATAAGTCTCATGGAGGGCGCCATGGCCTTGTGGCGGGCACTACAAGGCAAAAACTTTTCCCTCCACTTTTTAGTGGAGGGGGCATCCTGATCTTTTCCTGCTTTTTGTTTTCCTATAAATAGGACCTTAGATTTTCGTTTTCAATCATCCAAACTTAGAATCTCTTAGGAATATATCAGTTTTAAAGCAGTTATCATTCCACATCGGGGTGTTACTGCAATCGAGTGATCGAGTCTGTACACATCTGTGTGATCGCGTTTTGGAGCACTCTGGGAGGAAGTTAATCCTGCCGCCATTTTAATTCTAGTTCGTATTTTATTTTTCCGCATTGCTTTACTTTTTTTTATTTCTCGCACTGCTTTACTTTATTTATTTCCCGCACTCGCTTTACTTTATTTATTTCTCGCACTCGCACTACTTTCGTTTATTTTCCGCACTCTCTTTAAATACCTTTATTTCTCGCATTCGCACTACTTTTATTTACTTTCCGCACTCGTACTACTTTTATTTACTTTCCGCACTCGCACTAATTACTTTTATGAAAAATTATAAAAAGAACTTTTACTTTACCATGTCTAACTAAATCCATAAAGGTTAGAATGTAAGGATTGTAATTGAACTAGTAATCCGTACAATTGTTTGTAGAAACACTTAAGGGCTATTTTAACTTTCAATATAAGTTTAATTGTTTTTAACTATTTTAAAAACAGCCAAAAGCGCTTTGTATAGTTCATTAGGAGTTTTTAGATTAAAAAGAAAAGAGATTTTAAAACGATTTTCGGACGCGTTAAGAAGTTTAGAGTCTGGTTCGTGAGAACCTCTTTTTGCTAAGAAATCCAGGTTAAAGTACTTTTCAACTTAGTTAAGATACTATATTTCTTAAAAATAGGTTTACTACTCTAACGCAGTACGCACCTTTTTATCCGTGACAATAGGAGGGTTTTATTAGAGAGTACAACTCGGTTCTGAATACGCGAAAGCGACAGTTCCTGTTAAATTAGTTCTTTTCAAAGTAGAAAATATTGCCCATAAGTACTTCTATTAACAAGTACTGGACTATCTATTGATTACGTGAATTACATTCGAGCCTGTCTTTGTTTATTGTTTAAAATTACCATTTTATTTACCATTGCGCACTCTTTAAAACCATTATATTCAGTTTCCTTAGATACACACCGTAACAACAAGTACGATAGATTGACACTTGGTCTCTGTGGATTCGACAATCTTTTATATTACTCTGACGTGTTCGTACACTTGCGAAAAACACGCATCAAGTTTTTGGCGCCGTTGCCGGGGACCAATTTCGTCAAATTTCATACCCTGTAGTTATACCGTTTAGACTAAGGTTGTTACCCACCGGTCAATGCGAAAGACTCGCAGTGCCGGAAGTTTAGTAGACCTTCTATCTGAACCTGAATTTTACGCTCGCGCACGTTTGTTTTTCCATAGGAATAGGAGAGCTATGGCCGAAGATCAAAACTGAAGACCAATTAAGGACTTCGCCCAACCATCAAACGAGGAACCTAGTTCTAGTATAGTAAACCCCGCTATCCCAGCCAATAATTTTGAACTTAAACCATCCCTGTTGCAATTAGTGCAACAGAGACAATTCGCGGGTCTGTGGATTCGACAATCTTTTATATTACTCTGACGTGTTCGTACACTTGCGAAAAACATGCATCAGTAGTTAATTATGGTTTAGGGGTTTCTTCTTCATCAAGTTACAAGGATATTTTGTTCTTCTCATCGTCTCAGGAAATTTTCTTCTTCTTAGTATATCAGGCTATTCTATCCCTTAGTGAGCATTTAATGCAGGTGGTTCAGGGTTTCCTATTGTTTATGTGGTTTGTTGATCAAATGAAGAGTGTGGTCAGAATTTCATGGCAGATTCGTCTTGGTATTCATGATATAAGAGATTCAGTTGCATGCCCATATTGTGGTCAGAGCATTTTCGTCCAGTCAGTTGTTTGTTATTTGTTACAGGCGGTTCGAGTTGGTTGAATTTTGAGATTTGTCGAGAATGAAAGTGTGATGTATGTTGGGATTTTGATGTGGATTTAATGTGTTAAGATTAGTTGTGTGAATTACTCGTAATTCAGGATACAAGTCCATTAAATCGCTATCCATTTCATTTCAAGTTCATACCCATCCCATAAACCATATTCGTTTTCAAAACCACATTTCTATCCATTTTATTAATTTCTATCATTATTCAATTACCCGATTTTTACCATTTTTATTCCATTCCAAGACTTTTTCATTATCCAATTCATTTAAACCCATTCCTATCTATTCCACTCTATAAGTTCATTAATCCATAAAAATATCTTTCCAATTCTTTTTCAAATTAATTCAATATTCAAGACTATATCTATTTTCTATCTTACCATTTTTTTTACATAAAATATCCACTAAAAATACAAAGAAGGCTCATTTACATCCCAAAATAAAAAAAAACAATTAAAAGGTGGTATATGCATTGTGTTATCACACGTTACCCAGCACCAATTCACCTGGCCCCACTCAAACGCATCAACACACACTAAGTTTGTGATTCCACTACATTGAATGCCAACATACGTAACACACATTTTCAGCCAACATCATCCTTCATATTTCCGTTATACACCAAGCCACACACTGCGGATTCTACACACAACTAAAACAACACACAAATTCATTTTTCAAAATTTTTGATTCATTCTTCACACGCCTCTAACTCTCGGCTCCCTCACTATTTTCTGAATCAAGACCCAACCTCACTACTGACTTTCTCATACACAAAAACACACACCTCTCTTAAAAACCCCACACCATCATCTCATAACATATTTGCTTTTTCAGAGCAAACTCTTCATCATTTTTGATCCTCATCTAAACCGGCATATCAACGCCCAATGCCATAAACCAAAGAAGACTACTGCTACTACTCAGAATGATGGGAGAGTTTTTGCTTTAGCTGGTTCAGAGGCTCCGAAGAAAGACAACTTGATTAGAGGTACCTGTTTTATTAATAATATTGAGTTTATTGCTATTATTGACACTGGAGCTACACAATCATTTATATCTCTTGAGTGTGCTAATAGATTGGGTTTAAAGTTGTCTAAAATGAATGGTAATATGATAATAGAGACTCCTGCTAATGGTTGTGTTACTACCATGCTTGTTTGTTTGAAGTGTCCTCTGACAATGTTTTAGAAGAATTTTGTGATGGATTTGGTGTGCCTACCTTTACACCAAATTGATGTCATTCTTGGTATGAACTGGTTGGAATTCAATTATGTTCATATTAATTGTTATAGTAAGACTGTGAGGTTTCTTGAATTAAGCGAGAATGACGAGTTTATGTTCCTATCTGCTAAGCAGGTGGATGAACTTTTATTAGATTAATCCTTGATGTTTGCGGTGTTTTCATCATTGCAAGTTGATGATAAGGCCGTCAATGCAGAGTTGCATGTGGTTTGTGAATTTCAAGATGTGTTTCTTAATGATATAAGTGACTTACCTCCCGAATGTGAAATTTATTTTTCTGTGTATTTAGTATCGGGTACGAGTCCTGTCTCGATGGCTCCTAATAGAATGTCTTCTTCAGAGTTGAATGAGTTGAAGAAGCAATTAGAAGAAATTTTGGAGAAGAGGTTCATTAGACCTAGTGTTTTTCTTTGGGGTGCTCTGGTGTTGCTTGTTAAGAAGAAGGATGGTAGTATGAGGTTGTGTGTTGATTACCGACAGCTGAATAAAGTAACTATCAAGAATAATTACCCACTTCCAAGGATTGATGATTTGATGGATCAACTAGTAGGTGCTTTTGTATTCATTAAGATTGATCTGAGGTCTGGTTATCATCATATTCGATTTAAAACTAATGATATTCTGAAGACAGTTTCAGGACGAGATATGGGCATTGCGAGTATACGGTGATGCCGTTTGGGGTTTCTAATGCGCCTGGTGTGTGTATGGAATAAATGAACAAGATCTTTCATGAGTATCTTGATATATGTAGGTTGTGTTGCAGGTGTTAAGAGAAAAGAAATTGTTTGCTAAATTATCCAAGTGTGAGTTCTAGTTAAAGGAAGTGAGTTTCCTCGGCCATGCAATTTCAAGTGGTGGAATTTATGTAGATCCTTGAAAGAGTGATGCCGTATTACAGTGGGAGACTCTGAAGTCGGCTACGGAAATTCGTAGTTTTCTTGGGTTGGCTGGTTACTATCGTAAGTTCATTGAAGGTTTTTCTAAGATAGCTTTACCGTTGACGCAATTGACTAGGAAGGGTCAGGCGCATGTGTGGTAAGTCGTTTGCGAAGAAATTTTTGTAGAACTGAAGAAAAGGTTAACGACCGCACCAGTGTTGGTCTTACCGAATCCGTATGAGTCATTCGTGGTTTATTGTGATGCTTCCAAGATGGGTCTTGGTTGAGTTTTGATACAGGATAATAAAGTGGTTGATTATGCTTCTAGGCAGTTAAGATTTCATTAGAGGAACTATCCTACTCACGACTTAGAGTTGGCAGCTGTGGTATTTGTGCTTATGATTTGGAGGCAATATTTGTTTGGTTCGAAATTTAAAGTATACAATGATCACAAAAGTTTAAAGTATTTGTTTGATCAGAAAGAGTTAAATATGAGGCAGAGGTGGTGGCTTGAATTATTAAAAGATTTTGAGTTTGATTTGAATTACCAACCTGGTAAGGCAAATGTAGTAGCGGATGCTTTGAGTAGGAAGTCGTTGCATATTTCGATGCTTATGGTAAGAGAACTGGAAATGATTGAGCAATTTAGAGACATGAGCTTATTGTGTGAAACTACTATAAATAGTGTGAAATTGGGTATGTTAAGGCTAACCAGTGATATTTTGGAAGAGATTCGTGAGGGTCAGAAGTCTGATTTGAAATTAGTTGATCAATTGATGTTTGTTGATCAATGTAATGAAGGTGACTTACAAATTGATGAAGATGGAGTTTTGAGATTTCGAGATAGAGTATATGTTTCGGTTATTCCTGAAATTAAAAAGAGTATTTTAGAAGGACATAAGAGTCGACTAAGTATTCATCCTGGCACTACGAAGATGTATCAGGATTTACGCAGGTTATTTTGGTGGCCGGGTATGAAAAGAGATATTGCTGGATTTGTATATGCTTGTTTGACATGTCAGAAGTCAAAGATTGAACATCAGAAACCTTCAGGTATGATGCAACCTTTGAATGTTCCTGAGTGGAAATGGGATAGTATTTCCATGGATTTTGTGACTAGGTTACCTAAGACTGCAAGAGGTAATGATTCGATTTGGGTAATTATAGATCGTTTAACTAAGTCGGCGCACTTCTTGCCGATGAAGATTAATCATTCCATGCAAAGGTTAGCTGAGATTTATATTGAGGAAATCGTGAAGTTGCATGGCGTACCTTCAAGTATTGTATTGGATAGAGATTCGCGGTTTACGTCGAGGTTTTGGAAGAGTTTGCAGGATGCCTTAGGAACTAAATTAAGGATGAGTTCTGCTTATAACCCGCAAACGGATGGTCAGACGGAAAGAACGATCCAATCTTTAGAAGATATACTGAGAGCTTGTTTATTGGACCAAGGAGGATCTTGTGATAGTCATTTGCGGTTGGTTGAGTTTACATACAACAATAGTTTTCATGCTAGTATTAGAATGGCTCCGTATGAAGTGTTGTATGGTAGACATTGTCGTACTCCGTTGTGTTGGTATGAGTCAGGAGAGAGTTTGGTGCTTGGGCCTAAGATTTTTCAAGAAACAACTAAGAAGATAAGAATGATTCGGGAAAGGATGAAGACGTCTCAAAGTCGTCAGAAGAGTTGTCATGATAAGAGAAGAAAAACACTTGAGTTCCAAGAGGGAGATCACGTGTTCTTAAGAGTTACTCCTGTGACTGGTGTGGAAGAGCTTTGAAGTCTAGAAAGCTCACTCCATGTTTCATCGGTCTGTATCAGATTATTTAGAGGATAGGAGAATTTTCCTATCGAGTGGCTTTACTGCCGTCACTTGCAAATTTGCATGATGTATTCTATGTGTCGCAGTTGAGGAAGTACATTCCGGATCCGTCGCATGTGATACAGGTATATAATGTTCAGGTGAGGGATAATCTGACAATGGAAGCTTTACCGGTAAGAATTGATGGCAGAGAATTGAAGCAATTGCGAGGTAAAGAGATTTCCTTAGTGAAGGTATTATGGGGTGGACCAGTTGGAGAAAGTTGGACTTGGGAATGGGAAGATCAGATGAGGGAGTCGTATCCAAATCTGTTTACTTCAGGTAATTTTCGAGGACGAAAATTCTTTAAGTAGGGGAAAGTTGTAACGCCCCGAAAATCTAAATTTAATTATTTAATTAATTTAGAAGGATTGGAGAATTTGGATTAAAATGGAGAATTTTGGAGAAAAGTGTATTTTTATATAATAAGGATAAATCGTGTATTATTATACTATTTTGTTATTATTATTAAAAATATTATAAAAGAAAAGGGTAATGTGGTCTTTATGTGAAAAGTATGAGGGTAAGATGGGAAAAGACATAACTAGGATAGTTTTTGTAAAAAGGGAATTACACGATCAATTTTTCATTCTATCGTGTTTTGGTGAAGAGCTCTGAAGAAAAAGGAAGGAGAGAATGCTCAAATTCAGGAAGCTTGAAGAACCTTGGAGAAGAGTGTCAATCGGCGAAATTCTCTAAGGTATAGGGAGTTTTCATAATCTATTATATGTCTCTAGAAATTGGTTTATGAGTAGATTATATTGGTATAGATTTAGTGAGTTTTAGGGGTTTTGATTTAAGTTAAGTTTAGGAGTATAATTTGATGAATTAGAATAGTTAAAATGTGTTAGAATCATAGAATTGATGTGTGAATTGTTGTCTTGATGTTGTTGGTATTTGATTGATGAATTGAATGAGTTTTGGGAGGTATTGAGATGAAAATTGTATGAAAATTTGGGGTTTTGGGTGTTGGATTTGTAAGTACTAGAAAACTGTTGTTATGCATGCGTTAACCGGTTAATGCTATGGGTTAACCGGTTAACCATTGAAAAAAATGAGATTTTCTGAAAACGTACAGGCGTTAACCGGTTAACACTGTATTGGAGGTAAATTTTAATTCTTTAAAAATTCATATCTTTTAAACCGTAAGTTTGATTTGCATTCCGTTTGAAGCATCGGAAAGAGCATAAAATGAACTTTATTTTGATGAATGAAAATGAGAAAAAATGAAATAATTTCCTGAACTGATTTTTTAGAAAAACGATTAGAATTACATTATATTTTTACTGGGATTGGGTTATGTCTTGATGAGTTGAAGTTGTTAATAAGGGGGGTTTTTGATGTGTTATTGAGATGAAATTATATGATTATTTGATGTTTGAACTACTGAATATGAAACGAATGATGGTCATCTGATTTCTCGATGAATTTTTACGATGTAACACATCATTGCATTTCATGACATTCTCGATGGGGCTTCAGCCGATTTGGTAGCTTCAATCCCATTGTGTGGATTGAAGTGATTCAGTGATTATGGTGTGCTCCCTTGTGGAGGGTTGATGGTCATGTATCCATCTCACGATGAAATTGGTACCACATGCATAATTGCATATCATGATAGTTGGAATTGCATTATTGGAATGTGTTCATGATTGTGTTTGGTTGCTGAATTTTTATTGTTGTTGATGTTATGACATGCTTATGCTCAATTATTTATATTCCATATTCTCATATATTTATAATGAATTATGATTACTCACCTTACCTGCTTGGAAATGTTACCTCCTTTATGGGTAACTTGCATATGATAAAGAATAGCCTTGCGCTGCAAGAGGCGTTTTTCATGAGTCTTAGAGCGTACCTTATTTACTTTAGGGGTGGTCTGGAGTCTTTGTGTCCTGCTCTGTGTCATGTGACACTGGGATGGGTCTTTAGTTGTTAGCCTGAGCTATTGCTTGCATTGTAGCAGCCATCGTATCATCGTTTCTTCCATCCATCTCAACTTAACACTACAACACAACATAAGTTAGAACCACATAACAATACTAGATTTTTAAACAACTACGACTCGACACTTGGTCAGACATGTTGACCTTCTCTGGTACCATTAATGTAACACCCCATTTCTACCCGACTTTAATTATTAAATCAGAGTTGTAAAATTTCATCAACAAACATGGGATATCACATTTCTCCAACTTTAAAACCAAATAGCAATTTCATTAATATAATAACTTTGAAAGACAACACAGTGGATCAACAAGTTTCAACTTTAATTCAGCTTCAAATAAATCAATATCAAAATGATCTCTACTTGGTTCTTCAGCATAAAACAACTTAAAACTAATTCATAAACTTAAAAAAAAATTCACAAAGACAAAACATGCGTTCATCCCCCGAAGTGCTACGTATCAGAGCGACAAACACCAACTCGAAACTACTAAGTATTGGACTCTTCGTTACCTACACTTTACCAACAGAGGAAAACATTCAAACAGAAGGGGTGAGATATCGAATAACATAAACATGATACGATAATCAATATGTAACAAGATAATCATATAATCACACCACTTCACACAACAACATCAACATTGCAATTTACAACCAACAAACAACATAACTATTATGCAACTCGATGTGACTTAACTTATATGCATGTGGTACCATTCAGAGTAAACTCCCAACTTAAAACATTTCCAGGTAATCGAGGCATTATCAACTTATTTGCCAATCCAGACCAACTTGAATCGAGCATATGCTCCAACTTGAAATATGCACATGTATGCAACTATGAATGTCATACAACAACAACAACAACGGTATAATCAACAACTTAACAACGTAACAACTTGAACAACTCAACAACATGAATCAACATTGGTCACAAGACCTATAACATATTAATCTTCCCAAAAATCGGGACAACACAACTTATAACAACTTCAACACGAAAACAACAAAATTTACAACTGAATCAACTAGATTAATAATTTAATTATTTTAAACTCTCAAATCTAATATAAACAACTTATTTTATCTTTACTTTAAGTCTGAGATCAATCCAACGTAAAACGGATGCGAAAACATGTCGAATCTCCAAAAACCGCATTATTCTACACAAGCCCTGCCCATACGTGTATAGCCTCCTTGGTAAGCGTATTGTCCCTGAGTGATACGTGTATGGCTTGCGCAATAGGGATTGTTACACATATGGACTTGTCTGTTACGCGTAACACCAGATCTATTATGCAAATGACCAGAATGCCTCAAAATCCAACTCTGCTACGATTTCTCACACTTTTTTCATTCTGTTCAATCTTAATTGGGTTTCTACATTGATTTTAATCTTAAAATTCATGTATCTATTCATCTATCAAATTCTATGATCGATTTTTACGAACCCTAACTCCTTATACACGGATTCTGCAACATAAACCAGTTCAACAACAACACAGACAGTCTCACAACACAGAAAACAACATAATTATCACAACATGAATAGCAGAATTCATCATAAATTATCAACAAAAAATTGACCATAAGATTCATACAAATCACAACAACGAAATTATACCAAAATCCCAACCTACATACGATCATCTAGTCCCGATTATGGAATTCGAACCCCACCCTTACCTTGGATTGAAGGCAACTCGAATTCACCGCAAAAATTCCCGCAAAAATCTTCAACCTAGCCTCTTCTTGATCTCCTCTAAGACTTGTTCTTCCTTCTCTTATAAAATTATGATTATTCTATCTAATTAGGTTTCTTTTGTATAATCCTACTAATTTACACTAATCAACCTAATTACTAACGGGCCTAAAACAGCACCCCAACTTACTATTCTTACACTACAAAACCAAACCCACTTTATATTATCTCAATAACACTTATTTTATTCAGTCAACTTAATTTAATTAATTAAACCACCTAAACGCAACTTACCCAGCAACATACAAACCAACTTAACATCTTAAACAACTTAACGACAAAAACGACAAAACAACACTCAACAACCAATAAATAAGGAAAATGCGCAATAATATTTAATTTAATTTAATTAATTAATTAAATACGGGCGTTACAAAATCCTTCCAGTGTGATAATGATGGCACCAACTTGTAAACACCCCAAATTTTCCCTCACTAAGTTCACACCATGGCTTGTGATCTCTCATATTTGCATTAATTCAATCATATCATATCATGTTGCATTTTTGCTTCACTGCATTAGTTCAAGTTCATTTGTATCTAGGGTTTGTGATCTGAGCAATCCAGGATCCATCTGAGCCATTCCAAATGTCTTCAATCATCTTAAGAGGGTCCATTTATGTTCAATCATCATTTTATATCCCTCCAATATCAAGGAATTCAAAGAATCACAAGAACTGGGAAAGCATGGAAGCAGAGCTAGGGTTTAACTGCACAGATGGCCTAAAATTAGGGTTTTGATTTCAGAGGCCATAACTCCAAATTTTTTGGTCATTCTTGTTTCTATTGGTCTCAATATGTTATTAGAATCATGCATACCAAGTTTGATGAAGAAATTCATTGTGGAAGTCATCTGACCACTAGGTAACTTCTTAGGCAAGTCAGAGCAAAATCAGGGCATCTGAGGCCCCCCAACATGGAACCAAAGTGGATTTTTCATCAAATTGAGGTTATATGATCTTTATTTGATCATTGAAGTGCTTAGAAGTTCACAAAATTGGAGAAAAGTGAGCTAAACCAAAAGTTTCCAAAAATGGAAATGACTTGTAATGTAAACTTTCCATTTTGGGAAAGTTTTTCAACCTCCTCTTTCTCAACCAAAAATACTTCAAATGAAAAATTGTTGGTCATGAAAGTTGTAGATTGGATCATTCCCTTTTCAAAAAGTACAAGAACAAGTTCTAATTCATTATGGAACTCAAGTTATGGCTTGTCAAAGTTGGCAAAAATCCCATAAATTTCAAGAATGCACCAAAAGGGATTCTTTGCAAAACCACTTGACAAGGCTTTTTGTGACTTCAAACACACTTAAATACATCATAGAATCATAGTACATTGCTTTTAGATCAGAATCGCCCAAGGAATTGCAAGATTACACGCCTTGAACATCAAGATTTCTCAAAGGGGCCAAAACTTCACATAATTGCAAAACACCCCATAACTTTATTCCCACATGCTGAATTGTCTCAAGATTGAATTTGTGGACATCCATGAAGTCAGCTGCGCATGGACATGCCCAAAGGCCAGCTGCATTCTTTCCCATACCTCAAGTACAAGAAATGTTGACTTTATGCAAATTCACCCATACCAATCACAACAGTCCACCACCCACTCTCTGCCCAACCAGAACACTACAAGCATGCCTCAAAGATCATTTTTCATAACACACACAAGCTGAAACCTCCATGAACTCAGCATTGCCAAAAACACTCCCAATTGCAAAAGCTTTCGAATTTCATAACTCAGCCACTCAATATTCAAACAAATTCCACCATTCATCTCTAAATCACTCACTAATCACAAACCAACCATTGAAATAGCGAAAAACCCTCCATACACCAAACACGATTTTCAGCCAGTTGAGGTGCAAACTCACAAACCAACCATCCTCAAAGCTTTCCAAGCATTGCAACTGCCTCAGGAGGTTCAAATGAGTCTTTTTGCACCAAGGAAGTGGCCAGAAAGCTCAAGGGTGAAAAGCTTCGTCTCAGGTAGCCATCTGAATTCATTTTTCCATAACTTCTTTTTTATGTTACAAAATGATTAAGCATGCTTCACTGATCACACTGAACTTGGAATTTTCGAAAATGGTTGAGAAATGAGTGTGTATTGATTGTCTGAAATTTCTGCCATTTTTGTTCTTCCTTTCGAATCTTGAGTTTGAGTGAGAATAAATGTGATTTGAAGGTAGATTTGAGCTTATGGGAGTAACGGGAGTTGATCTGGAGCTTTAGAGCTCCAAAAATTACCTAGGGAAGAAGTTAGCAATTTCCAGGTGAGGGGGTCACCGGAGAAGACGACCGGAGCTCTTCTCCGGTGACCTGAAGGTCATTAATCTCTTAATTAGGGTTAGGGCATCTTTTGAATTAGGGCCATTGGACCTGTCTTTCCCTCGTGATATGGAGGGTGGATATTAGCTCATTTAAGTTTAAACTGGATTAATTAAATAATTAATTAGGTTTAATAACATTTGAATGCTGACCATTGGATGTGGCGCCAGTCAACCCTGAACTTCCCCAGATTCAATCTCATCCCTCCACTCAGCATACTTCCATTTTATTCAATTTTAATTTCATTTTTCTCATTTAATTTTGTATCATTTATTTAAAATAGCTAAAAATTTCCAAAAATATTTTTATTCTGCGTTTTGATTTCAAATAATTTTCCTAACCCAAAAATATTTTTATTTTTAATTTTCACATTAAAAAATCATTTTCTAAACATTTAAATGTTTATTTTAATTAATTAATGAAAATTAATTAATTAAAATATCATTTAGGTTTCTAAAAAATCCCAAAAAAATTCATATTGCATCTTTAAACATTTAGAGACATTGTCATACCATCCACACAAATTTCTTTTTGGTTTTAAACCATTTTTGATAATTTTCTTGAATTTAGGGTTCATAAAATTCACATTTTAGAACCCTAACTTCAAGAATTATTTTCTGCCTAACCAAGAATGGTATGACAATGGTTCTTTTTACATTGATCTTCATTTGACATGTAGTTTCTAGCATAATTTTGTCACAAATTTCTTCTGCCTTTTTGAATTGATTTGCATTCTTTCCCTTTAGGTACCTTAAAACCCTAGATAACTTAGAAAAATCATAACTTCCTTAGGGTTAAGAGTTAGGTCTTCTCCTTTGGGTGTGATCTTATATGGGCTTAGGGTTCTTTTGATTGAATTTTCAATTTTTTATCTTGTCATTTGCTTCTGTTTTTGAGTTTTGCATCTAATGTTGCATAAAAAACCCTAATTTCTCATCTTCCTTTGCATACCTCTTGCATATGCTTGCATTCATGAACTTTCCATGACATTTCTTGCATCCACATGACATATAAGATATCCTAGGACACATTAGAATCATACTTGATCATTTCTTCATCCATTTTCCATGTTATGCATTCATTTCATTTCATGTGCTTTCATGAACTTTCATGCTCCTTTCATGCTTCATTTGCATTCTCCTCACTTGTATGATCACCCACCACTCTTGACATACATTTGCATCATCTCTTAGCATCATTTGCATCATGAACATGCTTCTGGTTTTGGTTTGCATCCTCTCTTTCATTTCATTTTATTTCTTTATGCTAACTTTTCAGGTTGTAAGTACTTTGAGAAGTGAATTTGCCTTCACTTCTCATAATCTCTTTTCATCTCTTTTATGCATCCTTGCTGCATTTTGTATTTGTATTAGAGTTATCTTGCTCATTCATGTTCCTTCTTCACTTTCTTTCTTCAAGTAACTTATCTTCTTAAGTGAAGTAAGTTGACTTGCTTCTTCTGCTCCTCCTCCTTTCATCTGCTTCTTCCTTGGTGGCTCCTCCTTGAAGATCTCTTGCAAGCCTCATAAACCCTAGGAATACCCAAGCATGTTAACAATTAGGGTTTGATTAGTCCCCCATTATTTTTACCTTTGTGTCATCTTTTGTGTCTCTCTCCTCATCTCATAATCAGAGACTCAACCTTCAAGGTTTTAAGGCTTTGTGATTAAGGTTATGTATGCATCCTTCTATTAGGATGGAGTGTATAACTTTAATCCTAAGTGTTAAACCCTTGATGTGTTTAAATCTCTTAATCAATTTATCTAATAATCACTAATAAAATAAGCTTGTAACTTGGGCCTTGCATTAGGGTTCTAATTCTTCCTTAATTGGTTAAGAAGGACTAACCCTAGTGTTAATGGACAAGTCCCCCTTAAGTTGTCTTACAAACCATAAAACTCATTTCTTAATCTCACCATTAACTAAAATCCACTCTAATAAAGGCTTTTTTTTTCATGAGGTTTATCCCTAATCATGGATTAAGTTCAGGTATCTTCCTCAGCTTAAATGTTCTCATCTATTATCCTTCTATTAGGATGGTGTAATGGGTCCATTAAATCCTCGATTATGGCTTAAACTCATTACTTAACACTAAACAAAAACACCAAAAACATCTAAATAAATGCAAGTAGGTTAATGATCTTAATCCCACATCATGGTGATTAAGTGTGAAGTGTTTACTTCATACTTAAGGTATTCTCATTACCCCTAATCAGAGGGAGGATGTGATGAGTTTACTAACCCTTGGTTTAGGCTTAAGCTCATTTTCTTATGACAAAATCCAAAAAAGGCAATAAAAGATTGAAAACACAAAAACAAACAATAATCGTCTCCTTCGGGATTCTTTTCTCACCTCATTCACTCATAAATGAGAACTCGCTTCTTCCGTCTACTGCAAGTCAGTTTGGACCAGAGCCAGACAGGTCATACACTTGAGCATAGACAAGCAAGCATTTCTTTAGTCAATTCATCTTTATGTCTCTTCGAGTCGAACTACGGTGTTCTGACTTCCTCATTGCAAGAGAGGATACGTAGGCATAACTTAATTGTTATCGAACAAAAGTCTCTGTATATTCCCCCTCTTCTAGCATTATCCTTTTAAGCCTCATTGTGTTGGGCATTGCACTCTTTTCTTACACTGACACTCCTTTTCTTCACTTCACACTTCTTTTGCACTAACACTTCTATTCTTTTTCAGCTTTTGCACACAGATAGTACTGACATTACCCATTTTAAACACAAACTTTCAAGCGTGAATCCCGTCGAGTACGACAGACAATCTGGGTGCTAATACCTTCCCAGGTTGTAACCAACCCCCTTTCTCAGTTTCTCTGGTTCGCGACCGTCTTGTCCATATCTTCCTAGGTCAATGCAGCATTACCTTTCCTTCGGGATAAAAATGCCTAGCTGGCGACTCTTTTCAGTTCATCTTCATGTTCTCTCCTTTCGCCGACCGTTCGCGTCTGTACCCCTTCTGGCCCCGGTGTCATTCGGTGGGAGCGACAACTTGGCGACTCTGTTGGGGATCCTTATACTGCAACCAGGGCTTCTGGTTCTTTTTGTGGGTTCCTCATAGCGCTTGTTTGATTTGTGTTTACAGGGGTGTTATGTGCTAATTGTGTTTATTTATTTTCTTTATTTATTGCTTTATGTACAACTTTATTTACTACTTTCTTTACAGTTTTTTATACATCATACTGTCATTATCATTGTTGGATCTGTTTTTTTTTTGGTGGGTGGGGTTTCATTGAGTGATTAAGGTCCTATACCTGGGACCTGAGTGACACCTAGGCTAGAGTGGTTCATATTCTTTTCCATTCCATTTCGGTCTGGTGCGGGAATATGAAACACGGTTCAGATGTGGGTTTCTTCTTGAGAACTCTGTGCTACAGATTTCCTGTAGTGCTAGGGCTATCTGGGAAGCCTGCTAAGTCTGGATGACCTTTATTTTGACCTTTAGAATATGGGTTGAATTAGAGGAGGAACTTTTATGGTTATTGTAAACGTTGTACCTCCGGGTTAGAAGTGTTTACACTTCTCAAAACTGATCCAAGTCTGAGGATCCTTGTTCTAGAACATTACATGTGAGGGGGTTGGGTTGTTTATAGGTTTTGCAGGAACCCTTAACCACATCATACCATGTTACTGTTTTGTTTTAAGAATGCACCACTTTGGACAGTTCTTGTGATTACCCTGGACATGTGACTCTTTATTTGAGTCCCCCACCCTGGTTACTGGACTTCTGAGCCTCCATCCGGATCTTTGAACATACATGTACCTTATATCAAGACAGATAATCAGATCCAGCTCTTGATCACAAACCCTTGCATATCATTTTCATATATCATCATTGCATCATTTAACATTTGTTTATTTGTTTTTCAGGGTATCCATCATATCATTTTCGGTTTGGTTTTGAACCCTTCTACCGCTTAGACCTCTGCTTCAGTTATCTCCTTCAGCTATCTCCTTCAACACCTCCATCAGTCTGTCAGAGACTCACCTGCATCAGTCTGTCAGAGACTTGCCTCCAGCTTCTCAGTCTGCAATCTTCATCAGCATTTTTCTTCAGCTTCTTCATCAGCACTCATGGATGTTCCAAGGAAAAGCAACATATCTTATCACTTCTTTGAGCCCACCATGACTGGTATCAGGAAGGTCCAGTCTCTTATCACACCTGACCACATCCCACTATTTAGAGAGCACTATGGGGGCATTTTAGACATGTTCATGGATCTTGATTCTTATCAGAGGAGCATGATCCACACATGCTTGCAGTTTTATGACCCTCCACTCAGATGCTTCACCTTTCCTGATTTCCAGATGGGGCCTCTGTTGGAAGAGTTTTCCTTGTTGATTGGAGTGCCTATCAGAAGGGGGATCCCCTTTAACCCAGAGATGACTGCTCCCAGAAGTGAAGAGATAGCAAGGGCATTGCACTTGGAGCCTGCCCTCATTGAGCAAAGCATGACAACAAAAGCTGGGATTCCTGGCTTACACCTGGACTTCTTGACTTCTCAGGCCACCCTGAAGGTTATATTAGGAGAATGGAAGGCAGTCTGTGCACTTTTAGCCCTCAACATATATGGGGTTATATTGTTTGCAGATGAGCCCAAATTTGTGAGTAAGAATGCCATCCACTTGTTCTTGCTGAGGAACCCAGTGCCTACATTGCTAGGGGATTTTTACTACTCCATCCATCAGAGAAATGAAAAGCAAAGGGGGAAGCTAGTCAGATGTTGTGCTCCACTGTTCTACTCTTGGCTGCTCAAACACCTGCCCAAATCAGATGCCTTCTTGAACCCCCATCAGCAGAAGAATTGGGCCAAGAGGTTCATTGCCTTAACATCAGATGATATCAGATGGTGCACCCAAAGCACCAAAGGCAAGGATATTATTACCAGCTGTGGACAATACCCTAATGTGCCTCTTATAGGAGTAAAAGGTTGCATCAATTACAACCCTTTACTGTTTAAGAGACAATTGGGATATGCCTTGGTTCATCCTCCCAGAGGACAGGATTTAGCTGAGACTCTATACTGTGAGATCCAATCTGGCTCTGCTGTTGTCAGGCAAGCTTCCTGGGCTTGGGACAACATCCAGACCAAAGGAACATCCATCCTTGGGAGGTGCAACAATTTTTCTTCAGCCCAGTACTCTGACTGGTCTCGTACTAGAGCTCAGATTACCAGGATGCCTTTCACCTTGGGAGACACACCTGGACCTTCTATAGTACAGCCTGCAGCAACTGTTAGCCTGGAGGAATTTGAAAAGCTGAAAGAGAGGAATAATAAACTATCTGAAGCCCTGAAGAAGACTCTCTGGGAGAGAAATGATGGTCATCTGGACATTGAAAGATTGGAAAGGCTCAAAACTGAGCATCTGACCAAGATTGAAAGGACAAATGACTACATAAGGAAAGCAAGAGCAGGAGAGCTGGTTTTGAAGAATGCCTGCAAGGAGGCCAAGATTCAGAAAGCTAGGGCTGAGCATTACTTGGAGGAAAGCCAGGCTAGGTGGATCAGGATCACCGAAGCCCGTGCACAAGAAGACCAGAGGACTCAGGCCAAGATTGAGCAGTTGGAGGCTAATGAGAAGAAGCAGCAGGAAGCTTTGTTGGCAGCTCAGAAGGAAATATCAGAGTTAAAACTCCGGGCGGGGTTAAAGAGATCAAAGGATCAGGATAGGCACAAGAAGCTAACTAATGACATTGCTACCAGGAACCTCCTCATTAGGACCATTACAGAGCACCCAGCTGGTCCGGTGACTGAGGCACTCCTGAAGGAAGTAAGGGAAGATGAGAAGGCTAATGAGAAGAAGCAGCAGGAACCTTTGTTGGCAGCTCAGAAGGAAATATCAGAGTTAAAACTCCGGGCGGGGTTAAAGAGTTCAAAGGATCAGGATAGGCACAAGAAGCTAACTAATGACATTGCTACCAGGAACCTCCTCATTAGGACCATTACAGAGCACCCAGTTGGTCCGGTGACTGAGGCACTCCTGAAGGAAGTAAGGGAAGATGATTTTGGATTGGATGTTTGATTCCTCTTTGCTTGTATTTCTTTTCTTTTTTGTACTTCTTTCTTTTGATTGTTGTATTTTGACCCACCATGGGCATGTATTGTAAACAGACTATGTATTTTCATCATTTGTAATATATCAGTTTGTTTTAATTTGGTGGGCTTTCTCTCAATATCATCAAGCATCTTCTCGAGGTCTGGAAAGGTCAAAACCAAGAACCAAACCGGATACCTTGGAAAATAAATAAGCATATTGCATTGCATAATGACATTCTTTTTGTTTTTTAGGTTTTGTTAGTTATTTTGTTTCTCACTTTGTTGTGGTTTCAGGAAACATTGCTCGTCGCAGAGTGTTCAATGTCAACCGAACGCACCGGTACCCAACGCGAAACAACCTTCCAAGCATTCAGATGGATCAGGTACAATAGGACCTGAATGAAGTAAGAAATCAGATGGCAAACAAAAGGGTTGAAATGAGAAATCAAATGACCCAGTTTATGGCTGTGATGACTGGCTTAGCTCAGAGCCAGGAAAGGCTGAGAAAGCTGGTGGAAAGGAAGACACCTGAAGAGCCCCACCTTGGAACAGGAGGAACCAGCAATAATGAACGAGGGAAGCCTCGTATCGACCCACCAGAGTTTGGGCCCCATTTGAACCCAGATGTTAACATCCCGAGGAATATTCAAGGAAACACTGTTGGAGGCAGGATCTTGCAAGAAGATCCTCAGGAGGAGCAATTCAAAGTTATTGGGGCTGGGGATGAGGTGTATGACCGAAGATTGGATGAGATTTCTGAAAAACTAAGGTCCTTGGAATCCCAGAATTCTTCAGGCTTTGACGTAATGGATATGGGACTGGTAAATGGGGTGAGGATTCCCCATAAATTCAAACCCCCATGCTTTGAAAAATATAATGGTACCTCCTGCCCCGCGTAATCAGTTGCAATCCTTCTTAGGGAGACTCAAGGCTTATACCATGGACGAGAAGTTATGGATGTTCTATTTTGAGGACAGCCTGACTGGGGCATCAAGAGAATGGTATTCGCACCTGACTAGGGCCACTATAAGATGTTGGAAAGACCTGGCCGAAGCCTTCATCCGGCAATACCAGTACAACCTAGTCATGGCTCCCAATAGAACTCTTCTAATGGGCATGTCTCAGTCTTCAAGGGAAAGCTTCCGGGATTATGCTCAGAGGCGGAGACAGCTTGCTGCTGCTGTCCAGCCACCCATGTCCGAAAGAGAAATGGCTGACATGTTTATGAACACCTTGCAGGGAACTTATATTGATAGACTTGCTTCTTTCTCTTCCACCAGTTTTGCCGATGTAGTTATAGCTGGTGAGAGAATTGAGAGTCTTTCGAAAATGGGCAAAATCTATGACAATGGTGCAAGTTCCTCCAACAACCCCAGAAAACCTTTTTCAGGACCCCGAAGGACGGGTGAAACAAATGCTATTCATACTGGCAGGGGTAGACCCCAGTATTCTCACAGATCAATAGCAGCCGTTACCATCCCGACTCTAGCTCCACAGCAACCACTTTTACCTTAACAACCACAAAAACATCATTATCAACAACAATCTCATTTTTCGCAACAAAGAACGTACAGCAATAACAACAACAACCAACAGCAGCGCCCCTTTCAACAGAGACCATCTCAGGCAAATAGGGTGATTGACCCTATTCCTATGCTTTATGCTGCTTTACTGCCACAACTCCTGAAGCTTAACCTGGTTGAGTTAAGGACGTTGGCTCCACCAGAACCTCTCAATCTCCCGAAGAATTATGATGCTAATGCCAGGTGTGCCTTTCATTCCAACGCACCTGGTCACAATACCGAGAAATGTAGAGCCTTGCAAATGAAGGTTCAGGATTTGGTTGATTCCAAAGCTCTCAATTTCGCACCTCCTCCAAATGTTAACAGAAATCCTATGCCTAATCATGGTGGGCCCAGGATTAATGCCATAGAAGAGGACCAACCATCTGCACTAATTAATGATGTTGCACAGATTCAAACACCGTTGGCAGAAGTCAAAGCTCCACTTTTAAGATGTCAAGTGTTCCCGGACTGTGAGGCCTGCTGCGAATTGTGAAAGACTGCTATTAATGGTTGTGAGGGGCTAAGGCTTGGCATAGATGGCCTCATCAGAGATGGAATTTTGCAAATTACCACAAAGGCTCCTCCAACATCAACAACCCATTCTTCAGCAACAATGGATTCTCCTACAACATCAACAATTCTTTCTTCAGCAACAATAGATCCTCCTACAACAACAACAACTATCATTCCCACTGATTCATCCACAACTCCAGCAATCACTCCATCCATTATTTCAACAGATCAGAGTTCAGCAACATTTGCTTCTACAACATCAGCACCCATCTTATCAACGGAAACGCCTACAACGCCAGCAAACACTAATAAAGATGTCTCAACGGTCACGATCTATTATGACCCAGCAAATGTTCATCCCAACAACAATTTCCAACAACAAACTGCAACCACTACTGTCAGATCTCCAGTCACAATCTACTACGACCCGCATACCATCACAGTTCCTTCCGCTGCAACAATCAGTCCGGTTACCATTACGGTGCCAGGATCCGTTCCTTATGAAAGCAATAATGCCATACCTTGGCACTACGGCTCTGATCTCTACTATGACGGAAAGAAGATCACTCTAGGTTCATCAACCTCTTCACCACAAGTTGACAATGTTGGGGGAGGCGGAGGCTTCACCAGAAGCGGACGCCTTTTTACCTCACAAACACCGAGACCCAATGCTGAAGCAGAAGCTGTTGCTAAGGCAAAAGGGAAGAATGTGGCACTTGAGGAGCCAACTGTTAAAGAAACTCCGAAGACGTCTTTTGAACAAGAGGTGGACGAGTTCATGAGAATAATCAAAAAGAGTGATTACAAAGTGGTAGACCAGCTTCATCAGACACCCTCCAAAATCTCTATATTATCATTGTTAATGTGCTCCGAAGCCCATAGGAATGCATTGTTGAGGGTCCTGCACGCAGCATACGTGCCGGAAGAGATTACGGTTAATCAACTGGAAACAGTGGTTGCAAATGTTAACACCAGTCATGGACTGGGCTTTACAGATGTTGATTTAACGACGGAGGGACGCAATCATAACAAGGCTTTACATATCACCTTAGAATGCAAAGGTGTTGTTCTTTCTCATGTGCTGGTAGACACTGGGTCCTCACTCAATGTCCTCCCAAAGAAAGCCTTGGTGAAGTTGGAATATGATGGTTTGGCATTACGTCCAAGTAACTTGGTGGTGAGAGCATTTGATGGCTCTAAGAGATCAGTGCTTGGAGAGATTGATTTACCTGTGTTGTTTGGCCCACAAACCTTTAAAACTACCTACTTCATGATGGACATACAACCGACCTACAGTTGTTTGTTGGGTAGACCCTGGATTCACGCCGCTGGCGCTGTTACATCGACCCTTCACCAGAAGTTAAAATTTGAGTGGGAAGGCCAGATCATCACAATCTGTGGGGAGGAAGACATTTTCGTTAGCCAGCTGGCTACTTACAAGTATATAGAGATGGATGGAGAGATCTATGAGACTATGAGTCAGGGGTTTGAGGCCCTTAACATCAATGAAGCAACTGATGTGTCTGGAACTTCCATCACTTCATATCAACAGGCCCGGAAGGTTGTTGAGGAGGGTACCGCTAAGGCTGGGGCAAGTTGCTGCCAGTAGAAAAGAAAGAAGACAGATTCGGGTTGGGTTACAGACCAACTCGACAAGATCAACCAGAGGCTGCAGCAGAGCCCAAATTTGTCAGCGAGGGAATGCTTACCCCGGATACTGTGAACAGTCTGGAAGACGAGGAAGAAGACGAACACAATCTGGAAAGCTGGATACGTCCAAGGATCCCGGGGAACCAAGTCTCTAACTGGTCTTCCCAGGAAATTATAAGAGTTACTCCTGCAGAGTAATTATTATTTACTGTCTTTTAAGCATGCATCAAGTCCTGCATCTTGCCCAAGATGTCAGGACTCAGTTTGTAATCGGGTCATCTTGTATTTTGTGCAAATGATCAATTAATGAATATCAGGACATCTTTTTGCAAACGAGTCTCTTTTTCCGCTCATTGTTTTTCATTTTTATTTTTTGTACAAAACAATAAAATGGCAATGTTTTCAAAATAACAAATTCATTTTCACTTTTTCTAAACAAGATAAAACTGATCACTAAAATGAACAAATCTAAACCCTTGTAGAGAGTGCCCTCCAGACTGCACCGACAATGACACTGCTATGACTTCGTATGACTTGACAATCCGATTAATCAAGCCGATGAAGGGATTGAAGAAGATTATGAGCTACCTGAAGAGCTAGCCAGACTGCTAAGGCAAGAGGAGAAGGTTATCACTCCTCATCAGGAGGAAGTTGAGACAGTTAATCTTGGTACCGAAGAAGACTTGAAAGAAGTGAAGATCGGGGCCCGTCTGCTAGATTCAGTGAAGGAACAACTTATTGACATGCTGCGAGAGTACGTTGATGTCTTTGCTTGGTCCTACCAAGACATGCCAGGTTTGGATACCGACATTGTTATGCACAAGCTGTCATTAAAAGAAGACTGTCCTCCAGTAAAACAGAAGTTGCGCCGTACTCGCCCGAATATGGCCATGAAGATAAAAGAAGAGGTGCAAAAACAGTGGAACGCCGGTTTCCTTGCTGTAACTAGTTACCCGCCGTGGGTTGCTAACATTGTACCTGTGCCTAAGAAGGATGGCAAAGTACAGATGTGTGTGGATTACCGGGATCTGAATAGAGCTAGCCCGAAAGATGACTTCCCATTACCTCACATTGATGTATTGGTCGACAATACGGCTCAGTTCTCGGTGTTCTCCTTCATGGATGGATTTTCAGGATATAATCAGATCAAGATGTCACCTGAAGACATGGAGAAGACAACTTTCATCACACCCTGGGGCACATTCTGTTATAAGGTAATGCCATTTGGACTGAAGAATGCCGGGGCAACTTATCAACGGGCTATGGTAACATTATTCCACGACATGATCCACAAAGAAATTGAATGTTATGTGGATGACATGATTGCCAAGTCCCTCACAGAAGAAGACCATCTGGTAAATCTGTTAAAGTTGTTCAAGCCTCTGAGAAAGTACCAGCTGAAGCTAAACCCCAACAAATGCACATTCAGGGTACGTTCCGGTAAACTGCTGGGGTTCATTGTAAGTGAAAAAGGAATTGAAGTTGACCCTGACAAAGTCAAAGCCATTCAAGAGATGCCTGCACCAAAGACTGAAAAATAAGTTCGGGGGTTCTTAGGTAGATTGAACTACATATCAAGGTTCATATCTCATCTTACAGCAACCTGTGAGCCCCTGTTCAAGATGTTAAGGAAAGAACAAGCGGTCAAGTGGAATGAAGACTTCCAGAGGGCTTTTGACAAAATCAAGGAATAGTTACAAGAACCTCCAATCCTTATGTCTCCAGTTGAAGGAAGACCTCTAATAATGTACTTGACAGTATTAGAAGGATCAATGGGGTGTGTGCTGGGCCAGCATGACGAGTCTGGTCGAAAAGAGTAAGCAATATACTACCTAAGCAAAAATTTTACCGTCTGTGAACAACGTTATTCACTGCTCGAGAAAAGTTGTTGTGCTTTAGCGTGGGCTGCTTGCCGGCTAAGGAAGTATATGTTGACCCACACTACCTTATTGATCTCAAAGATGGATCAAGTCAAGTACATATTTGAGAAGCCAGCACTTACCAGAAGGGTTGCAAGATGGCAAATGATTCTAACAGAATATGACATTCAGTACACATCTCAAAAGGCCATCAAGGGCAGTGTACTGTCTGACTATCTGGCTGAGCAACCCATTGATGATTACCAACCTATGAGATTTTACTTCCCTGATGAAGACATCATGTTCCTGAAAGCAAAAGATCATGAAGAGCCTGTTCACACTGAAGGGCATGGCCCAGAAGAAGAATGGACAATGATGTTTGATGGGGCTGTTAATATGAATGGTCGTGGAGTTAGTGCAGTGCTCATTACACCTAAGGGAGTTCACATGCCTTTCTCGGCAAAACTCACCTTTGCATGCACTAACAACGAAGCTGAATACGAAGCATGTATCATGGGTCTTGAGGAAGCCATTGACCTTAGGATCAAGACTTTAACTGTGTTCGGAGATTCAGCTCTGGTAATCAATCAAACCAACGGAAAATGGTACACCCACCAAGAGAATTTGATTCCCTACTGGGATTATACGAGGAGATTACTGACTTTCTTCACTACAGTCAAACTTGAGTATATCCCTTGAGATGAAAATCAGTTTGTAGATGCTCTGGCTACCATTTCCTCCATGATCAAAGTTCAAGCTGCCAACTTTGTGCCTAGGATTTAAGTATCCAGACTTGATAGACCAACATACGTATTCTCTGTGGACATTGCTAAAGATGACAAGACTTGGTTCCATGACATCAAATGCTTCTTAGAGGATCAAACATACCCACCTGGGGCATCATCCAATGATAAGAAGACATTAAGGAGGCTATCTGGTAGTTTCTTCCTGAATAATGATGGGTCCTTGTACAAGAGAAACTTTGACATGGTACTTCTCAGATGTGTTGATAAGACAGAGGCAGACTTGCTGATGCACGAGGTGCATGAAGGATCTTTCGGTACCCATGCTGGAGGACATGCAATGGCTAATAAAGTGCTAAGGTCATGTTACTACTGGATCACGATGGATGCAGACTGTTGTGCTTATGCCAGAAAGTGCCACAAATGCCAGATTTATGCAGATAAAGTGCATGTGCCTCCAAATCCTTTGAATGTAATGTCTTCACCTTGGCTCCTTTGCCATGTGGGGCATTGACATGATTGGGAAGATCGAGCTGACTGCTTCAAATGGCCACAGATTCATCCTGGTAGCCATTGACTATTTCACCAAATGGGTTGAAGCAGCTTCGTATGCTAATGTCACCAGACAAGTGGTAACCAGATTCCTGAATAGAGACATCATCTATCGATATGGAGTACCCGAGCGAATCATTACTGATAATGGTTCCAACTTGAATAATAAAATGATGGCAGAACTGTGCCGGGACTTCAAAATCCAACATCACAACTCTTCTCCTTACAGGCCAAAGAAGAATGGCGTTGTTGAGGCAGCTAACAAGAATATCAAGAAGATTGTGCAAAAGATGGTGGTAACTTACAAAGATTGGCATGAAATGCTACCATTTTCCTTGCATGGGTACCGTACCTAAATCAGAACATCCACTGGGGAAACATCGTATCAACTTGTGTATGGTATGGAGGCAGTCCTACCAGTTGAAGTTGAATTACCCTCCTTACGGGTACTGAAGGATGTCAAGTTGAATGAAGCAGAATGGGTCCGATCTCGTTACAATCAATTGAATATGATCGAAGAAAAGAGATTAGCTGCAATATGTAATGGGCAGCTATACCAGAAAAGGATGAAGAAAGCCTTTGATCAGAAAGTCAGGCTTCGGGAATACCAAGTAGGAGATCTTGTGCTGAAAAGACTCCTTCCTCCTCATACAGACCACAGGGGAAAATGGACTCTGAATTATGATGGTCCATTCAAAGTGAAGAAGGTTTACTCCGGTGGAGCACTGATGCTCACTACTATGGATGGTGAAGATTTCATGTCCCCTGTGAATTCAGATGCAGTTAAAAAATACTTCGCATAAAATGACCTGCTGGACATAAAAACAGAATGTAAGTCCAGGCAAAAATAGGGCATCCCGGCGAGTCAAAAACAGAATAAAAGGACTCGGGCAAAAATAAGGGAAAAATCAAAAAAATGTACACCAGCTGAGTTGAAAAGCCGCATTGGACAGCTCAAGCAAAAATGGGTATCCCGGTGGATTGAAAACCCGAAAGGGCGATCCACGCAAAATAAGGGAATAAGCGAACAACTGCATTCCGAATTCGTCTGTATCACTTACAACTTGGAAAGCTTCGAAAGGTTAAAGCATCGGTCAAAATCATCCTTCTTCAGAAAGCAGGATGAGAAGAACGTCAAGGTCATACGGGTCATAGCAAATGGGAAGCTCACCAAAGCGTCACCAACATTGCCAGCACCTATACTTTTCTCAATTTTGTAACAATCTCCTCATTTTAGGGGATCTGTTTCTTTGACTGTATTTGCCAATTCAGGGCACCCAAATTAATAAAATCAGAGTTTTCAGTCACACCTCATCTTGTACATTTTTGTGTCATTTTCAAAATGTCCAATATTCATGATATGATACTTGCATAAAAAAGGATGTGCCTTTCTAATAAATGCCTGCAGGAAATGTATTTTACTCCCAGGAGTATCTAAACTCCTATGAGGGAATCCGGTAAGAGATACCTCGGGGCACTTGTGCATTTCTTTGTCTTAACATGATTGCAGGTATTCAAAGCGCAACATGGGACATGAAATGTTTTCCCCAACAAAGTTGCCAAATCATTGTTTCCTCAGCACAACCTCCAAACAACACCAGAAATGCTTACTCCCCATCAGAGTTGCCAGGCATCACTTCTCCAGCACACTTTCTTCAGAGCAACATCAGAAGGTGCTCATTTCCCTAGCTGAGTTTTCAGATATCATCATCCTCAGCAGGATCCCCACAGAAATCTCTAGGAAGATCGTTCAGTGGTCTTTCCTCCCCCAACAGAGTACCAGACAGGGAATCATCTCCCCATAGAGCTCCAGAAGAGCAATGTCTGAATCTCACCACAACAAAGTGACGAAAGTTTCCTCATCCCCAGCTGGGTTATACCATTACCGGATAGATTTATCAGCGATCTAATTCCCCAAGCAGAGTCGTATATTTTATCAGGTCTACCAATGATCTTATCCCCAGCTGGGATATCCTTTCGAGAAGATCAGTCAGAGATCTCCACAGGCAGTGGGATCTGAATCCCGGATCGGTCTTTTGCATAATCATGGCATTCGCATCATAAATCACCACAAAAGCGTAGCATTCCGTCTAATATGGAGCATTACGGCAAAAATCAAACATATTGCATAAATCACAAGTCAGGTTCGAACCAGTCACCTGTAAAAACCAAATATACCACATCAGCAATAAACAAAATACTTCTCAATTTCCCCAACAAAATGCCAAAGCGTCCCCTTTGCACTCTCCAACACAGATACATGTTTATATATACTCATTCGACACTCGTCCGTGTCATATCATCTCCCTGCAGATATAAGGCACAAATATCCTTGTTGAATATAGAACTTTACATACTCTTTTTGACACTCGTCCGTGTCACCGATCCCCAGCATGGTTGCCTAATCACTTATTGTAAACCAAATCTCCACAGATCACCGGATTACCTTTTACTTATAAGTTCATAACTTATACGTTTCCTCTTATGACACCCGTCTGTGTCATACTCTCAAGTTGAACACTCGTCTGTGTCTCACCAATGCTAATCTTTATTCATACAGATACTCGTCTGTATCTTGTATACACCACTTATTTCCACTCAGATTCAACACTCGTCCGTGTTCTTTGTTAACCAGTTGGTACTCGTTTGTACCATCATCTCTGAACATGCGTCAGCGTTTGTTTCTACCGATACTCGTCTGTATCATAATCTTAAGGATGCTCGTCCGCATCTTTAATCTATACACAGTGTCAAACACTTATACCTTTCATTTCTTGGATGTAAACACTCGTCCGTGTTTACTATTCCCCAGCGAAGTACCCAGCAAAACTTCTTTTCTATCTGACATTCGTCCTATGTTATGATACTTTCGGCAACCGTACCCTGCCAGGTGATCGTCCTTCACCTTTGGATGACCGTCCCTCATCTTTCTCCCAGCGGAGTCTCCATTATTGGAACCCTTTTATATCTCGCATTCGTCCTATGTCGTGATATTTAGCAGCCGTCCCCTGCTAGGTGATCGTCCTTCACCTCCTTGATGATCGTCCTTCATCATTTTATCTGATGGCCGTCCCCATTGTTGATCTTGTTATCCGGCATTCGTCCTATGTCATGATATTTAGCAGCCATCTCCTGCTAGGTGATTGTCCTTCACCTTCTTGATGATCGTCCTTCATCATTTTATCCGATGGTCGTCCCCATCGTTGATCTTGTTATCCGGCATTCGTCCTATGTCATGATAAACCCTGAGAGCAGCCGTACCCTGCTAGGTGATCGTCCTTCACCTCTTGATGATCGTCCTTCATCATGCTTATCCGATGGCCGTCCCCATCATTGACTTTTTCTATCCGACATTCGTCCTATGTCGTGGTAAAGAGCAGCAGTCCCCTGCTAGGTGATTGTCCTTCACCATTGATGACCGTCCCTCATCATTACTTCATTCATTCTCTGAACATGATGGCCGTCCCCATCATTGCTTTTATTTTAATCCCCAGAGAGTCTTATTTCTTAACTTGATGGTCGTCCCCATCATGATTTCTTTATTCCCCTAGCATGTCGGTCGTCCCCGTCATCGCTTTGTCCCCAGCAGTCGTCCTCTGCTCGATGGTCTTCCTCCATCGCCCGCACTTTACAATCATGCTTTACTCCCTTTTACAATCTATATCCCTTTTCTTCTTCTCTCCACAGTGAGTGAAAATTTCGGACTGTCTTTGGTATTCAACCACAAGTTATCTTGTTTGTCTGTTAAGCCCGTCGCTTACATCCTACACAGCTGTAGAACCTCAAATTTGCCCTCTTCATTTTAAGCATCATAATACACCATTTTCATCATAAGCATATCATATATATAGCATTATAGCATAGAAAAATAAAGCATGACAAGCATCAAGCCCTAGCATGAGGCATATGGCCATCTGGGGAGGTGTTGAAGGCCATTTAAGCCAAGGCAAGGGTTACAATGGATTTGTGGGAGGCCTATGATGAGTCTAGACTCCTTTGGCAAGGCCAAGTTCACATGCAAAAGCTCAGAAGATTGCTTAATCATCACAAGTTTCAAGACAATGCAAGGCTCCTAAGCAGTGCAACCAAATTAGGGATTTGGCTTCAAGGGCCTTAACCTCATAATTTTGGCCAACTCTTTTGGGCAATGTTTTCTATATGATAAGAGGTTTCTACATGTCAATTTTCATGGAAAAATTCCAAGTGGAAGTCAGTCATTGCCTCAATTACTTGCAGATGAAGCAGAAAGTCAACTGAGCCCAGAAAAAGTCAACTGTGCCATTCCAAAGGGTCCAACCCAACTTTTTTGGCCAAATGAGGTCTATTCAATGTTATAAGATGTTTGGTGAGCTTAAAATGCAAGAATTTTGGTGGTTTGAGGGGTTTTGGCAAAAGTGCACAAAGTTGGTCATGGAAAAGTTAATATTTTTGGCTATTTTGACCTAAAACTTCACAAGGCCTTAACTTGATCAAAAAATCTTCAAATGGACCCAAAGTAAACATGAAAGTTGGAGAGTAAGGGCTTCCATTTTTAAAAAGTACAAGAGCATTTTCTGGAGATTCATGGATTTTTCTAAAAGCCCCTCGAAAATTTAGGCATTTTAGGGCAAATTTCCAAGTTTCAAGGCCAAGCCATTTGCACAAAGGCTCAAAAGTGGATAGTTTGCTATGCTATGTCCAAAGTAAGTTTACACAATCAAAATGCATCACATTTAGGTCATTTGGCTCAAAGAAAAGTGGCAAAATTCATGGACATGAAAAAGTTCCATAAAACTTGCATTTTACACTTGAATTTGCACAAGGCATGGCAATTGTGTGATAGTTTACATCCAAGGGCTGAAGTTGTTTGCTGGGAATCATTGGTGGGATGGTGAATGCACATGCAAGAGAGGCCAGCAAATCATGAGCTTGGCATGCCTATGGCACACTTGGGCCAAAATTGCATTTTCACAAAAATCAGCTCTCTCTCACGAGCATTTGTTCTAACCCTTTTGCATTGCCATATATATTCCATAACAATCAGAATTAGGGTGAGAGGCAGCCAGAATACACACCCATTCTCCCATTCTCATCTCTTATGCAAAATTGCTCATTCTCGACAAACTCTTGCTACAAGAATCCATTCACAAAACTCTTGGTGGATTCTTAATCCTCACCACTCATAGATCATTTCCATACCATTTGTTTGGATTACTCTTCAAGAATCATCCATTTCCCATTTCTTGTGCACATTTGCATTTTGTGCCATAACTTTTGATCTAGGCAAGCTTTCTTCAATCTAAGACCATATTCATATTCCTCTCATCTCAAGGATCATTAAGCACCCATGGATCTAGATTTATAGTGAAGTTTGTTCAAGTGGCCATTTGAGAAGCTTTGAAGCACAAGGAAGCACATTGCTGGACTTACAAGTTTGCAAAGCCTTAGATGCATTTATTTTGCATCTAAGGGGATAAGGAGATCATTTGCCATCACTTTATACCATTCTTGACTTCAAATTTGGAACACCACCTTAGGTATGCTCAAATTTCGAATCTCATAGAAATGTATTTGGTTGTGTGTTTTTGAATCCTCATGTTGTGGTGGTTACAATGCTCTTTGTAGTTTGTGAAATGGTTGAGTATTCACAAAGTTATGGTGATTTAAAGTTTCATGGACAATTTTATTTTCATTCATATCTTGAGTTTCTTTGAGTTTTAATCCAATCCAAGCATGTATTTGTGTTTAGTGATGTTAGATTATGTATTCTGGAGAGTTTCATGGCTTGCCGCGGTTTGTTTTGATTTTTCATGTGGATAAGGTTAGGGTTAGGGTTTGTTCATTAATGGTGGTGAAGGTTTAGGTTTTTTCTCATGAAGAAGAAGGTGCAGCAGCCCCCAGCGCTATCTGCACCCCCCCGTGCGCGGCCCATGTGTTTTTCTTAACTAGCGTGTTACTTCTTGCACCCCCCTTGGCCCATTTGCTTTATTTTTATTCTTTTTCTTTACCAATTTTATTTCATTTGCTTTTGATCCATTTTAAATACTTCCTTAACTCTAAAAAATCCAAAAAAATTCATATTCACTCCTTGATTCATCTAGTTTTTTATCATAATTTTTCCAGATTTTTATTTTCATCCCACGTGGCCAAATAAATTCAACATTGAGCATTGTTTTCTTGTGGACTCTCATAGACCAATCTGCCTTGTCCAATTTCTATTTTTCTCATCCTTTAAGCTATGAACCCCATTCTTTTTGCATTCAAATCCTAAGACACTCTAGTATCTTCATGATGTATCTTGGATTTTTCACAAATTTCCTTGCTGGACTTTTCTTGAGTTACTTGTGCCTTAATTTTCAAAACCCTAAATGGTGATACCTTGCAACCTTGAGCTTCATTGACCTAGTTTGGTGCTATATTTTTGCAAACCCTTTTGGATTATAATTTCTTTGTGTTTGGAGAGTACTTTGCTGGTTGGGTAGTTTTTTTAAATGCTTGGATCTTTTTCTTGGGTATTTTCTTCCTCACCTTGCCTTGTTTTGCATTCTTTGAGTCTTCTAGTCTCTTTTATGTTTAGAAGGGCACTTGTGCCAACTTATCTTCATCTTTTAGGGTCCTTTAGAGGTCTATGGTTGCTCCTGGTCTTAGGATAGGGTTTGAGTCTCCTTGAGTCTTGGTGTTGGGTCTCTTTTATGTGCTTTATTTCTTTAAGTGTTAAGCATGCCTTCATTGCACTTGTTTCACTTCTAATCATCTCAATGTGATCTTATGTTGCTTTGCTTATCATCTTGTGAGCTCATTGCCATTCCTATATGCTTGAGTAGCTTCTGACTTGTTGGTTTATGCCTTGATTTTATGTTATTACACTAATCTTGCAGGGGCTATGGTAAGGTTGAGATGTGGGAATTGAGTTCCACATCTCCATTTCTCATCTCTTCTCGTTTTGTTTATATGGACTAACATCTTCTTGTTGGGCTTAGGCCTTTCTCATCTCTCCTCTTATATTCTTCTTCTTCTCTTGAGATCTTTTTAGGTTAGAAAGACCTCACAAACCCTAGGAACTCCATGCATGCTAACTTAGGATAGAAACTTCCCCCTAGTTTTTCCTTTTTGCTCCTTTGGTTCTCTTTCTCTTCTCATCTCATAATCATAAAAAACAATTTAATAACTTTGAAGAGATGCATTGATCCATAGCCTTATTCCATGAGGTATGCTTGTGGTCTTCCCATCTTGGGATATTACAAGTTTACCTTGTGATGCACAAGTTTGATCAAGGTATCTTCTTCATAAAAGAAAAGCCTAAAAGACACTTCTTCATCTGTAAATAACCAAAAGCACTTAATAATTAAACAAGTTAGTGAGCTTAGGCCCTAATCTTTGGGTTCAAGTTTTGGGGATCTTCTCCTTACTTGAGTGTGCTTGTTCTATTATTTCATCTTGGAATGTAGTGACAAGTGCACATTCCATGGAAAAGAGCTTGAGTTCACTTCCTTGTGACACACTCCTAAAAGCTTTCTAAAAAACACAAACAAACAATAAGCGTCTTTCCTTCGGGAATTCTTTTCTCACCTCATTCGCTCCGTACGCGAACTTGCTCCTACTTGTCACTTTGCAAGACGGTAACGCACTCGTCGTCCGAGCCTGCAACACCTGAGCATTGACATAGGCAGTTCAAGCCTTTAATTCACAAGCAATTTCCTTTTAGTACCACTAGTTAGGGGAACTACGGCGTCTCTGATCCTCATTATCCCGATGAGGTACGTAGGCAGCGGGGTAGGGCCCGTTCGAGCACAATCTTTATTTTCCCTACGTTTTTTCTCTTTGTTTCTTATTTCAGTTCTTTTCTCATTTTCTTTTCTTTTCATTTTCATTTCTTTTGCTGCAGTTTTCACACCCTCACCCTTTGAAATAGTTTCTTTTGCAAGCGTGGATCCCGTCGGGTACGGCGGACGATCTGGGTGCTAATACCTTCCCAGGTCGTAACCGACTCCCGAACTCAGTCTCTTTGGTTCGCAGGACCTGTGTCCTTCCTCTTCTTTCTTCTGGTTTGTGCAGCATTACCATTCCCTTTCTTCGGGATAAAAATGCCTGGCTGGCGACTCTATTCTTTTTCCGCGCCACTTTCGCGTTTGTACCAGGATGGAAATCCGGGGAGCGACAGCTTGGCGACTCTGCTGGGGACCGAACCCAGAATCTCTGGTTCCCCTGTGAGTCTCTCCTAGCGCTTGTTTGTTGCTGTTTCTTTGGGTGATGTTTGTTTGCTGTGGCTTGTTGTATTTTATTGTTGTTTATTTATAGCTTTATTTATAGCTTTATTTACAGTTTTCAGTCTTTATTTACTGCATCATGTATATATACTGGACTGTCTGGACTGGTTTTCTTTGGTGGGATGGGTGTTATTGGTTCTTGAGAGATATGAGCCAAGTACCCGGCTCGAGTGCACCATAGGACTTAGAGTGGTTCCACTTTGGCCTCATGAGATCTTGTCATGGGGGTAGTAGTGAGTTCCACACCCAGGTTGCGATTGTCTTGGAAATGTCTTGATTTGGGGATCTTCCTCTCTCATTACATAACCCTGACAGTTATGTGCAGCTGGGGACCGATCATTGAGAACCTTGTGGAAACATCCCTCTTTAGTGATGACAATGGCAGCCCACGTTTCGTGGCAAACCCATTCGCATCCGAGGGCCCACCTGGGGATCGCATAGGATGAACTTGTTTCCCGGACTCAGCTGAGGCCTCCCTGCGTAGTATATAATGCCAAACCAATTCCCTGATTTGGTCATGAGCCATTTCTCGGAGATGGTGACAGTATTATTGCTATGTGGCTTTGAGAGTCCGTGATGTCTGACCCGGAGCCTTTTACCCGTGAGATTGGGGGGTGTTTACAGGTGTGCAGGAACCCATGACCTCAACATACACTCATTTGTTCAGTGGTTCTTGTTATGATCTTTGGTCCTGTGATTATGATCCATGGTTCTATGATTCTATGGTTCCGAAGTTATGGTTCTGGAATTCTGGATTTCTTGATACTGTGATTCTGAGATCTTCTATCAGAGAGTTGTGATTATCAGAGGGTGTGACTCAGTAAACTTTTGGGTTTGCCAGTTATTCAGAGGGGCCCTTGTCAGTGTTCCAGTCCAGATGGTCCCAGTTGGTCATATGCTTGCATTGCATTACATTTGCATCATTATTTGCATTAACTGTTTATGTTTCCCATTTTTCAGGTCATTGCTCACATCTGTTCCCAGTTCTGGTATTCTTATCTCCATGGCAGAAATCAGAAGAGATCCGAGAAAAAAGAATGTGCATTATACCTTTCTTCAGCCGGAAGTTAAAAGTGTTCAGAGGTTAGCAGGTTTGATGAACGATCAAGTCTTAGGTAATTTCAAGAAAAGATATGGCCAGATACTGAAGTTTGTGGACAAGCCCACTGCAGACCAAAAAGACGGCTTGCATACCTTGTTGCAATTTTATGATCCCCTGCTGCGTTGCTTTATTTTTCCAGGTTATATCTTAGCTCCGACATTGGAAGAGATCTCCAGCATGCTGAGTGTTCCGATCAGAGAGACATTGCCGTTCTACGGGTCAGAGGTTGTGCTCAGAGATGAAGACATAGCCAAGTTTGTAGGTTGCCGGTTGTTTCAGTCAGAAAGGCTCTGCAGGAGAGTGAAGGCAGAGGTCTACCCTGGAGTGTGCTTATCCCAGAGGCTGAGAAGTATGCTACAGAGGCTAAGTGGAATGACTTTGGAGCTTTGCTTGCATTGATGGTATATGGGTCTAGCTTGTTTCCTGGAGAGAAAGAGTTTGTCAGCTTAGAAGTGATCTCAATCTTTGCAAAAGGCAATCCAGTGCCTACTCTATTGGGTGACTTTTATTTTAGTGTCCATTACAGAAACGAGAAAGGTAGAGGTGGTCCAGTGGTCTGCTGTGCTCCTTTGTTTGCCGAATGGTTTGCTAGACAGTTGCCTAAGTCAGGTGCCTTTAAGGATATACGAGACGAATGGAGATGGTCCAGAAGACTGATGGGATTGACTGAAGAAGACATTGCTTGGGGTTATGACAGGGATTTGCTAGGAAAGGAGTTGATGGTTAGTTGCGGAAGGTTTGCTGGAGTACCTTTGCTGGGAAGGAAAGGTGTCATCAGTTACTACCCGACATTATCCAGAAAGCAGTTTGGCTACCCTTTGAAAGATCCTCCTCAGATGGAAATGTTTGCTGAATCTTTGTACTTTCCTGCTGACGGAAACAAAGAGTTAGTCCAACAAGCAGTCCAATCCTGGGCTCACAGGATAAGAAAGGGGAAGAAAGACTTCGGCTGAGTTGATCCCAAGACATATCCACCATATGCGGAATGGTTGCAAAGACATATCGAGTCAGTTCTCATGCCTTTTTCAGTCAAGGCTCCACTTTATCCCCGAGAGGTACCAAGTTCGAGCAGTACGGTTTCCTTGGAGGAGTACAAGAAGCTAGAAGCTCAGCTGCATGAGGTCAGAGTAGAGAATATTGAGATGGTAAGCCTATACCACCAGGCCAATAGAGCCAAGAAGGAAGCTGAAGGCAAGCTGCAGAAGCTCCAAGCCTCTCTAGAAGACAAAGAGAAGGATTTTGCCGGAAGAGAAGCCCATTTCCACAGATTGGGTATGATGGAAGCTCAAAGAGAAGCTAAGCGCAAGGAGACTTTAAAGACTCTCAAAAGTGCTCGTCAGTCCATTGTTTGGCTGCAAGGCCAAAGAGATGAAGAGCAAAAGAAATTCAAAGAGAAGGAAGAGTTCTTTGAAGTTCAGATGGCTTTCAAGAAGGAGGAGGTGGAGCAAGTCCATGCCATCCAGAGGGAGAAGACCCAACAGCTAGCCCAAAGCCAATTAGCTCTGGAGGAAGCAAGGAAAGAGATTGAAGAGCTCAAGCTGAGAGCGGGTGTCAAGAAAAGCAGGGCAGAGGTGGCAGATCCTGGGTCCTTGGCTTAGTTGTTTACTGTTCAGGCTACCTATAGGCTTGTTGTAGGAGTCTTGCTTCTATTTCTTTTGTCTTTATGTACTGACATGTAACCCTTCGGGGAATATTTCTGGTTGTATTCTGACTTTTAGCCTACAGTGGTTTGTTCACGTTCAGTATTAATGTGCAAATTACCATTTTGAATGCGCAAGACTCGTTTGTCTGGATACTGCTAATATCTGAACACTTATCAAAGAGAAAGTTTGAAAGCTAAGCACTGAAAGTGATTGTCTGAGATAGATGCCAGAACTGGGGCATGCCAAATGCTTAAGAATGGGAACATGAACAGTTAAATTGCATTGCATATAACCTGTTTGTTTGTTTTGCAGGTGTTGTCTCAGTTACTAACGTGTTTTGTGATCTAAGGCACTATAGCTCCTCGTAAAGTTCGGGGACAACCAGCAGTACACAGATATCCAACCAAGATTAACAGAGAACGAGTCATGGACCAGTTGCAAGCGGACTTGACAGATCTGAGACAAAGGATGGATAATTTTATGACACTAATGGCCGGCATGGGGCAGACCCAAGAGCGTCTGCGGGAGATGGTTGAGAATCAGAACAGGAACAATGCGGCTGCTGCTACTGCTGACAATCGTACCAGTGCGGGCGCACGTCAGGTCGAGCCTCCTGTTACACAACCAGGAGTGACAATAATCAACGATGGGTTGCACAACATTCAGATGGAAAATCATGATGACCAGTTCACTCTACTTGATGAAGCTGAAGGTCAAGGGGCAGAGATGAACAAGAGGTTCGAAGAGATGGCTGAGCAAATCAAAGCTATTCAGTCCCAAAGCTCTTTGGGATTTGACATAACCTACTTGGGCTTGGTTCCTGGGGTCGGGATCCCGTATAAGTTCAAAGTTCTAACCTTTGAGAAGTATGATGGCACTACTTGCCCGAAGACCCATCTGCAATCATTTGTCGGGAGAATTGCCGCTCATACAGAAGATGAGAAACTTTGGATGTATTATTTTCAGGATAGCTTGGTGGGAGCTTCTCTTGAATGGTACATGAAGCTCAATAGGGTCAATATCAAGAGTTGGAAGGATTTAGCTGAAGCCTTTGTGAGGCAGTATCAATATAACATGGACATGGCTCCGAAACGCATGCAGTTACAGCATATGGCTCAGGCGGCAAAAGAAAGTTTCAAAGAATATGCCCAGAGATGGCGCCAGCTAGCTGCCAGGGTACAACCACCCCTCTTAGAAGACGAAATGGCCGACATGTTTATGGGCACTCTTCAAGGTGTTTTTCTGGAGAGGTTGGCGTCTAGCTCGGCCACCAAGTTCAATGATATAGTGATTGCTGGAGAGAGAGTTGAGACTCTGTAAAAGACGGGGAAGATTCAGGACCCTAATACTGCTGGTAGCTCTGGAGGAGCGAGGAAAGCCTTTGGCGGACCTCCTAGAAGAAGAGAAGGGGAAGCTAGCGCAGTATATGGCCGAGACAGAGGCATAGGTTATAGACGAGAATACAATCAGGTGGCTGCAGTCACAATTCCCACTACACCAATTCAACCAGCTCAACAGGCTCTACAACAGCCTTAGCAACAACAGCAGCGCAACTATCAACAGAGACCGTATCAACAGAGGCAGCCACACCAAGCTGATAGGGTTTTTGATGTGATCCCAATGACTTACACAGCTTTACTCCAGAGATTGTTGGAACTGAACTTAATTCAACTGAGGACCTTGGCTCCACCTACTGGAACCCTTCCTCCAGGTCACGACGCCAATGTTCGATGTGCTTTCCATTCTGGGGCACCCGGGCACTCAACAGAGAAGTGCAGGGCTTTGCACTATAAAGTTCAGGAATTGATCGACTCCAAGGCAATCAATTTTGCGCCGCCTCCGAATGTCACGAATAACCCTATCCCTAATCATGGGGGAGCCAGGGTTAATGCTATTGAGATGGAGGAGAGGTTGAACTTGGTGGAGAAGGTTGAAGATGTGAAGACCTCCTTGTTGCTGGTCAAGGAGAGGTTGGTGAAGGGTCAGGTTTTCCCGGGTTGTGGGTTTGATTGCGAAGACTGTGTTGAGTCGAAGAATGGTTGTGACAGATTGAAGACTGGTTTATAGAGACTGATGGATGATGGGCTGTTACAGTTCGACAAGGTTGATAAGAGGACTGATGAAGTGTCAACGGTGACCATATACTATGATCCCGCTGAAATGCCAGCGCAAAGAGAGTCGGTTACTATTTATGTCCCGGAAGTAAGTCCCGTCACCATCACGGTGCCTGGGCCTATTCCGTATTCAGATGAGAAGGCTATTCCGTGGCATTACGGATCAGAAGTGTATGTCGGAGGACATAAAGTGGAAGATAGGACAGTAACCATGGACCCAGCTGTGGTGAATGTTGGGGGAAGTGGAGGTTTCACGAGAAGTGGTCGCTTATTCGCTCCCCAGACCCTGAGAGGAGATACTGATGCTGAGGCTTCTGCTAAAGCAAAAGGGAAGCACATAGCAACTGACGATAATGCCACTCCCGCTACTGGTCAAAGTACTTTCGAGAAGGAAATGGAGGAGTTCATGAGGATTATTAAGAGGAGCGACTACAAGGTAGTCGAGCAGCTAAATCAAACCCCTTCCAAAATCTCTATCCTGTCGCTGCTAATGTGCTCACCAGCTCATAGAGAAGCCCTTCTGAAGGTGTTGCAGATGGCGTATGTTCCTCAGGAGATTACCGTGAATCAGTTAGAAGCTGTGGTGGGAAGTGTAAATGCGAGCCCTGGTCTGGGCTTTACTGATAGAGACCTTACTACTGAAGGGAGGAATCATAACAAGGCTCTCCACATCACAATTGAATGCAAAGGGGTTGTGCTGTCTCATGTCCTGGTTGATACTGGGTCATCTCTTAATGTCTTGCCGAAGAAGGCGTTAATGAAACTCAATGTGGAAGGGGTTGTTTTGAGGCCAAGTGATTTGGTGGTAAAGGCTTTCGACGGTTCTCGGAGGTCTGTCTTTTGAGAGGTTGAGTTGCCAATCAAGGTTGGGTTGCAAGTGTTTAAGAGCACGTTCTACATGATGGACATCCAACCTGCTTATAGTTGTCTACTTGGTCAGCCTTGGATTCATGCCGCAGGGGCTGTGACGTCAACCTTGCACTAGAAGCTCAAGTACGTAGCGGATGGTCAAGTTGTGACTGTGTGCGGTGAAGAGGACATATTTGTGAGCCATTTATCTACATTCAAATATGTGGAGATGGATGGTGAAATTCACGAAACTCTGTGTCAGGCATTTGAGGCAGTGAATGTTAGTTCCTTGTCTCCTCTGAGTAGGGCTGAAGATAAAGAAGGTACGTCTATTACCTCCTACAAGCAGGCCAAGGAGGTTGTGCAATCAGGAAGTGCCCAGGGCTGGGGCAGACTACTGGAGCTGGAAAAGAAGGAAGACAAGTTTGGGCTTGGGTATCAGCCTGATGGGCTCGTCCGTTCATCAGACAACAAGATCATTACCTTTACTAGTGCTGGGTTGCTGGACCGCAACCATGTCTGTGCTACCAGTGAAGACGGAGATAGCGGATGCGATCTGGATAATTGGATCCGCCCGTGTGCACCGGGAGAGGAGCTGCCCAATTGGTCTACGGAAGACATCGTCGAAGTCACCTGGATCACAAAGTAATTGTTTATTTGTCATTTTTTTTACATACTGCATGTCAAATCCTGTACTCTGCCCAAGGTACAAGGATCCATTGTATGGGCCTCCATGTTTTGAAAGCATTTATTTGTCATAAATAAATGACATTTTTCAATCAGATCGTTACTTTTCTTTCAGTTTTAATTTTTTTTGCACAAATAAAGAAAATGGCAATGTGTTTTTCTTTTTTGCTTTTGGTGTGCGTTTTCTCTAAACAGATTCTGAATGAGCACATCACTTGTGCAATGTCGATCAACCGGATTCCATTGACAACTCTCCTGCTATGACTGAGCATAACTTCGACAATCCAATCTACCAAGATGACGAAGAGGTTGAGGAAGATTATGAACTCCCTGAAGAACTGGTCAGGTTGTTGAAGCAAGAGGAAAGAGTTATTCAGCCTCATCAGGAGGAAATCGAGGTTATCGACATCGGCACAGAAGAGGTTAAGAAGGAAATCAAGATAGGGGCCAGCCTGCAGACTGAAGTTAAGAAGGGGTTGATTGAAATGTTGCGTGAATATGTTGACATCTTTGCCTGGTCATATCAGGACATGCCAGGGTTGGATACAGACATAGTTGTGCATCGACTACCGTTAAAAGAAGACTGTCCTCCTGTTAAGCAAAAACTGAGAAGAACTCGCCCTGACATGGCGATGAAGATCAAAGAGGAGGTATAGAAACAGTGGGACGCCGGGTTCCTTGCCGTGACTAGTTACCCACCTTGGGTAGCTAACATCGTTCCAGTGCCAAAGAAAGATGGCAAGGTGAGGATGTGTGTAGATTACCGGGACCTGAACAGAGCCAGCCCGAAAGATGATTTCCCTTTACTTCACATTGATGTATTGGTCGACAACACGGCTCAGTTCTCGGTGTTCTCCTTCATGGATGGATTTTCAGGATACAATCAGATCAAAATGTCACCTGAAGACATGGAGAAGACAACTTTCATCACACCCTGGGGCACATTCTATTATAAGGTGATGCCATTTGGCTTGAAGAATGCTGGTGCTACTTATCAACGGGCTATGGTAACATTATTCCACGACATGATCCATAAAGAAATCGAATGTTATGTGGATGACATGATTGCCAAGTCCCTCACTGAAGAAGACCACCTGGTAAATCTATTGAAGTTATTCAAGCGTCTGAGGAAGTACCAATTGAAGTTAAACCCCAACAAATGCACATTCGGGGTACGGTCTGGTAAGCTGCTGGGATTTATTGTAAGTGAGGAAGGGATTGAAGTTGACCCTGACAAAGTTAAAGCCATTCAAGAAATGCCTGCACCAAAAACTGAGAAAGAAGTTCGAGGATTCCTAGGTAGATTGAACTACATTTCAAGGTTCATATCTCATCTTACAACAACCTGCGAGCCCTTGTTCAAGCTATTAAGAAAAGAACAAACGGTCAGGTGGAATGAAGACTGCCAGAGGGCTTTTGACAAAATCAAGGAATACTTACAGGAGCCTCCGATCCTTATGCCTCCAGTTGAAGGAAGGCCTCTGATCATGTACTTGACGGTATTAGAAAAATCAATGGGGTGTGTGTTGGGCCAGCATGACGAGTCTGGTCGAAAAGAGTATGCAATATACTACCTAAGCAAAAAGTTTACCGACTGTGAACAACGTTATTCACTGCTCGAGAAAACTTGATGTGCTTTGGCGTGGGTTGCTCGCCGACTGAGGCAGTATATGTTGACCCACACTACCTTATTGATCTCAAAGATGGACCCGGTTAAATACATTTTTGAGAAGCCAGCACTTACCGGACGGGTTGCAAGATGGAAAATGATTCTCATAGAATATGACATTCAATACACCTCTCAGAAAGCCATCAAAGGCAGTGTATTGTCTGATTATCTCGCTGAGCAACCCATTGATGATCACCGGCCTATGAGATTTGACTTCCCTAATGAGGACATCATGTTCATAAAAGCAAAAGATCATGAAGAGCCTATTCACACTGAAGGGCCTGACCCAGAAGAAGAGTGGACTATGATGTTTGATGGGGCTGTTAATATGAATGGTCGTGGTGTTGGTGCAGTACTCATTACGCCTAAGGGAGTTCACATGCCTTTCTCGGCAAAACTCACCTTTAACTGCACTAACAATGAAGCTGAATACGAAGCTTGCATTATGGGTCTTGAGGAAGCCATTGACCTCAGAATCAAGACTTTGACTGTGTTCAGAGATTCAACTCTGGTAATTAATCAAACCAATGGCAAATGGTACACGCACCAAGATCATCTGATACCTTATCGGGACTACACAAGGAGGTTGTTGACTTTCTTCACAACAGTCAAGCTTGAGTATATCCCTCGAGACGAAAATCAGTCTGCAGATGCTCTAGCTACCATTTTATCCATGATCAAAGTGCAAGCTGCCAATTTTGTGCCTCAAATTGCAGTATCCAGACTTGACAGGCCAACATATGTGTTCTCAGCAGACATTGTCAAAGATGATAAGCCCTGGTACCATGACATCAAATGCTTCTTGGAGGATCAAACATACCCACCTGGGGCATCTTCCAATGATAAGAAGACATTAAGAAGGCTAGCTGGTGGTTTCTTCCTGAACACTGATGGTTCCCTGTATAAGAGAAATTTTGATATGATACTTCTCAGATGCGTTGTTAGGGCAGAAGCAGACTTGCTGATGCACGAGGTGCACGAAGGATCCTTTGGTACCCATGCTGGAGGGCATGCAATGGCCAAAAAGTTGCTAAGATCAGGCTATTACTGGATCACAATGGATGCAGACTGTTGTGCCTATGCCAGAAAATGTCATAAATGCCAGATTTATGCGGATAAAGTGCATGTGCCTCCAAATCCTCTGAATGTGATGTCTTCACCCTAGCCCTTTGCCATGTGGGGCATTGATATGATTGGCAAGATTGAACCAACTGCTTCAAACGGCCACAGATTCATCCTGGTCGCTATTGACTATTTTACCTAGTGGGTTGAAGCGGCATCTTATGCCAATGTTACTCGCCAGGTGGTAGCAAAATTCCTGAAAAGAGATATTATATGCAGATACGGAGTGCCCGAGCGAATCATTACTGATAATGGTTCTAATCTGAACAACAAGATGATGGCAGAACTGTGTCGGGACTTCAAAATCCAGCATCACAATTCCTCTCCTTACCGACCAAAGATGAATGGTGCGGTAGAGGCAGCTAACAAGAATATCAAGAGGATTGTACAGAAGATGGTTATCACCTATAAAGATTGGCATGAGATGCTACCGTTTGCGTTACATGGGTACCGAACATCAGTCAGGACGTCAACTGGGGCAACCCCCTTCTCTTTAGTCTACGGCATGGAGGCAGTCTTGCCTGTTGAAGTGGAAATCCCTTCTCTGCGGGTGCTGATGGATGTCAAGCTTGAGGAGGCTGAATGGGTACGTGCTAGATATGATCAACTATGCCTAATTGAGGAAAAGAGATTAGCAGCTATCTGTCATAGCCAGCTATATCAAAGGAGAATGAAGCGAGCCTTCGATCAGCGAGTACGTACTCGGGAGTACCAAGTAGGCGAGCTTGTACTCAAGAGGATCATTCCTCCCGGTTCAGATCACAGGGGCACGTGGACCCCAAATTATGAAGGACCATTCATAGTGAAGAAAGTATTCTCGGGCGGAGCACTGATGCTCACCACTATGGATGGCGAGGACTTCCAATACCCTGTTAACTCGGACGCAGTTAAAAAATACTTCGCATAAAAGACCCGCTGGACACAAAAACAGAATTATGGTCCAGGCAAAAAAGGGGCATCCCGGCGAGCTAAAAACAGAATAAAAGCTCGGGCAAAAATTAGGGAAAAATTAAAAAAAAATGTACACCCGCTAAGTTGAAAAGCCACATCGGACAACTCAGGCAAAAAAGGGTATCCCGGTGGATTGAAAACCCGAAAGGGCGATCCACGCAAAATCAGGGAATAAGCGAACAACTGCGCTCCGGTTTATCTGAACCACATCACTGCTTCAAACAGCTTGACCATATCAGAAGGGTAGAGATCAGCTCCCCTCATTTTCTTCAGAAGGCCGAAGACGGAACAAAAAGTCTTGAGGATATGCCAGTCATAGCAGGAAGGAAACTCTTTGGAATACCGTGCCATTGCCATTAGGATAGTTTCTTTTCTCAATTTTATAGTAGTTACCTCTTTCCAGGTGGTTACTTCCTGATGTAAAATTTTGCCTATTCAGAGGCCAATCAATAAAAAGAATATTCAGTCAAACACCGTGTTATGTTTATTTTGTGTGCAAAAATGTCCTGAATTTTTGACAAATAACATTGCATGCGAAACATGTTGCTTTTCAAACTGATAAAAATGACATTGCAGAGACACTTAACATCGCTTTGAGTGTCAGGTGACGGCAGATGAATAGATCAGGCCGTACCAATCTTGGTGCATATGTGTGTATTCTGTTATTGTAGGATTTGCAGGTTATCACCGTATCCCCAAGCAGCAGAGGGTTATTCTCCAAGTAGAGGTATTTTCCCGTCAGAGCGCCTGTTTGCAAGTGACTTATTCTCAACAGGTATTTGAGCACCTGCACTCCCCAGAGGTCGGGTCAATCCCCAACAGGAGTCAGTAGAAGTCTCCCATCCTCAGTGGATTTGTCAGAAGTTTATTATCCGCAACGTAATCGCTAAAAGTTCTCCTTGCCCAGCAGAATTGCAGGTAACTTCATTTCCCCAGCAGAGCAAGAAGAAATTCTCCCCAGTGGAGTCAGAGCAGGATGATCAGATTCCTCAGCAGATGTTCAAAGCAGTTAAATGAAGTATACCTAACGCAGAGTCGTCTTTCCTCCAGTGAAAACCTCTCCAACAAGCATCAGGTTGCCAACACTTCGTTCCCATCAGAGTTAAAAGCTTTGAGTCCCCAGCAGGATGCCGGAATCTTCTCCCACAGGTCGCCAGGACTTCATTCCCTAGCCAGAGTGGAGTTGTCTACTTCCCCAACATAATCAACCTTTGTCTGTGTTGATGCTTATTCAGTTTCCGTTCGCACTCTTAGGCACTTATCTGATGATTCAGTTTGCTCATCCGCAGTCTCCAGAAGAATTAGCACCTTGTGGCACTTGTCTGTGCACTTTCCCCAGTGGAGTCTATGTCTACTAGCACTCGTCTGTGCTCGCATCTTTATTTCATGCTCATCCTCTTTCAGCACTCGTCCGTGCCTTTTCCTCAGCAGATTCCTCTTTACTTGAGGTATTCCTTAGCACTCGTCCGTGCTAGCATCTTTATTTAATGCTCATCCTCTTTCAGCACTCGTCCGTGCCTTTTCCTCAGCAGATCCCTCTTTGTTTGAAGTATTCCTCAGCACTCGTCCGTGCTAACATCTTCATTTGATGACCGTCCGCAGCTCTCGACACTCGTCCGTGCTTATTATTTCTTTGAAGTTTTTCCCCAGTGAAGTTGCCTGTACTCGTTTGTGTGCGCATCTTCATTTGGTTCTCGTTCGCATCCCTGCAGCACTCGTCCGTGCATTTTTTGATTCCTCTTTATTTGAGGCATATCCCCAAGAAAGTCGCCAGTACTCGTCCGTACTCGCATCTTTATTTGATGCTCGACCTCATCTCTTAGCACTCGTCCGTGCCTATTACTTATCTAGTGCTCGTCTGCACCCCGACACTCGTCCGTGTTTGGTATTTTCTTTTGAAGATCGTCTGAAATAAGCTGATACTCGTCCGTATCATTATCAGAAGCACTCGTCCGTGTTTCTTGGATCATCGTCCGATACTCGTCCGTATCGTCGACTTATGACACTCGTCCGTGTTTCTTTGATGATCATTTCGATGCTCGTCCGCATTGAAGAGGTTGAAAATCCTGACGGTGGGATTAAAACGTCAAAACCATTTCCGGAGCCTGCGTAAGGGTTATCCGAAGAAGACTCGTCCGTCTTATTCCACTTATCTGCGTAAGGATTCGTGAAGAGGTTGAAAATCCTGACGGTGGGATTAAAACGTCAAAACCATTTCCGGAGCCTGCGTAAGGGTTATCCGAAGAAGACTCGTCCGTCTTATTCCACTTATCTGCGTAAGGATTCGTGAAGAGGATTCGTCCATCCTAGTTGCATGTCTATCCCACAGACTTATATGCATTCCCGGAGCCTGCGTAAGGGTTATCCGAAGAAGACTCGTCCGTCTTATTCCGCTTATATGCGTAAGGATTCGCGAAGAGGATTCGTCCATCCTAGCTGCATGTCTATCCCACAGACTTATATGCATTCCCGGAACCTGCGTAAGGGTTATCCGAAGAAGGCTCGTCCGTCTTATTCCGCTTATCTGCGTAAGGATTAGTAAAGGAGATTCGTCTATCTCAGGTTACTTTGAAGATTCTTAAGGACTCGTCCGCTTTCTGCACCTGGCGTCACAGGTCACAAGAAGACTCGTCCGTTTCATGTTTCATCAGAACCTTTGGTTTCGTTGGAAGGAGCTTGTCTGCTCATCTCTCAGCTCAGTTGCAACGTCATTGGATTGGGTTTATTTCCCATTTCTTTTTTTCTGCATCAGAGCGCAAATTTCCGTTTTCTTGGGTATTCAACCACAGTTTATCTTGAACGGTCGAAAGCGGAAGCAATCGTCCTTTTCAGATCAACGGTTGCTTGAATAGGGGCAGCTGTAGAACCTCAAATTTGCCCTCTTCATTTTAAGCATCATAATACACCATTTTCATCATAAGCATATCAAATATATATCATTATAGCATAGAAAAATAAAGCATGACAAGCATCAAGCCCTAGCATGAGGCATATGGCCATCTGGGGAGGTGTTGAAGGCCATTTAAGCTAAGGCAAGGGTTCCAATGGATTTGTGGGAGGCCTATGATGAGTCTAGACTCCTTTGGCAAGGCCAAGTTCACTTGCAAAAGCTCAGAAGATTGCTTAATCATCACAAGTTTCAAGACAATGCAAGGCTCCTAAGCAGTGCAACCAAATTAGGGTTTTGGCTTCAAGGGCCTTAACCTCATAATTTTGGCCAACTATTTTGGACAATGTTTTCTATATGATAAGAGGTTCCTACATGTCAATTTTCATGGAAAAATTCCAAGTGGAAGTCAGTCATTGCCTCAGTTACTTGCAGATGAAGCAGAAAGTCAACTGAGCCCAGAAAATGTCAACTGTGCCATTCCAAAGGGTCCAACCCAACTTTTTTGGCCAAATGAGGTCTATTAAATTTTATAAGATGTTTGGTGAGCTTAAAATGCAAGAATTTTGGTGGTTTGAGGGGTTTTGTAAAAAGTGCACAAAGTTGGTCATGGAAAAGTTAATATTTTTGGCTATTTTGACCTAAAACTTCACAAGGCCTTAACTTGATCAAAAAATCTTCAAATGGACCCAAAGTAAACATGAAAGTTGGAGAGTAAGGGCTGCCATTTTTAAAAAGTACAAGAGCATTTTCTGGAGATTCATGGATTTTTCTAAAATCCCCTCGAAAATTTAGGCATTTTAGGGCAAATTTCCAAGTTTCAAGGCCAAGCCATTTGCACAAAGGCTCAAAAGTGGATAAGTTTGCTATGCTATGTCCAAAGTAAGTTTACACAATCAAAATGCATCACATTTAGGTCATTTGGCTCAAAGAAAAGTGGCAAAATTCATGCACATGAAAAAGTTCCATAAAACTTGCATTTTACACTTGAATTTGCACAAGGCATGGCAATTGTGTGATAGTTTACATCCAAGGGCTGAAGTTGTTTGCTGGGAATCATTGGTGGGATGGTGAATGCACATGCAAGAGAGGCCAGCAAATCATGAGCTTGGCATGCCTATGGCACACTTGGGCCAAAATTGCATTTTCACAAAAACCAGCTCTCTCTCACGTGCATTTGTTCTAACCCTTTTGCATTGCCATATATATTCCATAACAATCAGAATTAGGGTGAGAGGCAGCCAGAATACACACCCATTCTCCCATTCTCATCTCTTATGCAAAATTGCTCATTCTCCACAAACTCTTGCTACAAGAATCCATTCACAAAACTCTTGGTGGATTCTTAATCCTCATCACTCATAGATCATTTCCATACCATTTGTTTGGATTACTCTTCAAGAATCATCCATTTCCCATTTCTTGTGCACATTTTCATTTTGTGCCATAACTTTTGATCTAGGCAAGCTTTCTTCAATCTAAGACCATATTCATACTCCTCTCATCTCAAGGATCATTAAGCACCCATGGATCTAGATTTATAGTGAAGTTTGTTCAAGTGGCCATTTGAGAAGCTTTGAAGCACAAGGAAGCACATTGCTGGATTTACAAGTTTGCAAAGCCTTAGATGCATTTATTTTGCATCTAAGGGGATAAGGAGATCATTTGCCATCACTTTATACCATTCTTGACTTCAAATTTGGAACACCACCTTAGGTATGCTCAAATTTCGAATCTCATAGAAATGTATTTGGTTGTGTGTTTTTGAATCCTCATGTTGTGGTGGTTACAATGCTCTTTGTAGTTTGTGAAATGGTTGAGTATTCACAAAGTTATGGTGATTTAAAGTTTCATGGACAATTTTATTTTCATTCATATCTTGAGTTTCTTTGAGTTTTAATCCAATCCAAGCATGTATTTGTGTTTAGTGATGTTAGATTATGTATTCTGGAGAGTTTCATGACTTACCGCGGCTTGTTTTGATTTTTCATGTGGATAAGGTTAGGGTTAGGGTTTGTTCATTAATGGAGGTGAAGGTTTAGGGTTTTTCTCATGAAGTAGAAGGTGCAGCAGCCCCCAGCGCTATCTCCACCCCCCCCCCCCCCCCCGTGCGCGGCCCATGTGTTTTTCTTAACTAGTGTGTTACTTCTTGCACCCCCTTGGCCCATTTGCTTTATTTTTATTCTTTTTCTTTACCAATTTTATTTCATTTGCTTTTGATCCATTTTAAATACTTCCTTAACTCTAAAAAATCCAAAAAAATTCATATTCACTCCATGATTCATCTAGTTTTTTATCATAATTTTTCCAGATTTTTATTTTCATCCCACGTGGCCAAATAAATTCAACATTGAGCATTGCTTTCTTGTGGACTCTCATAGACCAATCTTCCTTGTCCAATTTCTATTTTTCTCATCCTTTAAGCTATGAACCCCATTCTTTTTGCATTCAAATTCTAAGACACTCTACTATCTTCATGATTTATCTTGGATTTTTCACAAATTTCCTTGCTGGACTTTTCTTGAGTTACTTGTGCCTTAATTTTCAAAACCCTAAATGGTGATACCTTGCATCCTTGAGCTTCATTGACCTAGTTTGGTGCTGTATATTTGCAAACCCTTTTGGATTCTAATTTCTTTGTGTTTGGAGAGTACTTTTCTGGTTGGGTAGTTTTTTTAAATGCTTGGATCTTTTTCTTGGGTATTTTCTTCCTCACCTTGCCTTGTTTTGCATTCTTTGAGTCTTCTAGTCTCTTTTATGTTTAGAAGGGCACTTGTGCCAACTTATCTTCATCTTTTAGGGTCCTTTAGAGGTCTATGGTTGCTCCTAGTCTTAGGATAAGGTTTGAGTCTCCTTGAGTCTTGGTGTTGGGTCTCTTTTATGTGCTTTATTTCTTTAAGTGTTAAGCATGCCTTCATTGCACTTGTTTCACTTCTAATCATCTCAATGTGATCTTATGTTGCTTTGCTTATCATCTTGTGAGCTCATTTCCATGCCTATATGCTTGAGTAGCTTCTGACTTGTTGGTTTATGCCTTGATTTTATGTTATTACACTAATCTTGCAGGGACTATGGTAAGGTTGAGATGTGGGAATTGAGTTCCACATCTCCATTTCTCATCTCTTCTCATTTTGTTTATATGGACTAACATCTTCTTGTTGGGCTTAGGCATTTCTCATCTCTCCTCTTATATTCTTCTTCTTCTCTTGAGATCTTTTTAGGTTAGAAAGACCTCACAAACCCTAGGAACTCCATGCATGCTAACTTAGGATAGAAACTTCCCCCTAGTTTTTCCTTTTTGCTCCTTTGGTTCTCTTTCTCTTCTCATCTCATAATCATAAAAAACACTTTAATAACTTTGAAGAGATGCATTGATCCATAGCCTTATTCCATGAGGTATGCTTGTGGTCTTCCCATCTTGGGATAGTACAAGTTTACCTTGTGATGCACAAGTCTGATCAAGGTATCTTCTTCATAAAAGAAAAGCCTAAAAGACACTTCTTCATCTGTAAATAACCAAAAGCACTTAATAATTAAACAAGTTAGTGATCTTAGGCCCTAATCTTTGGGTTCAAGTTTTGGGGATTTTCTCCTTACTTGAGTGTGCTTGTTCTATTATTCCATCTTGGAATGTAGTGACAAGTGCACATTCCATGGAAAAGAGCTTGAGTTCACTTCCTTGTGAAACACTCCTAAAAGCTTTCTAAAAAACACAAACAAACAATAAGCGTCTTTCCTTCGGGAATTCTTTTCTCACCTCATTCGCTCCGTACGCGAACTTGCTCCTACTTGTCACTTTGCAAGATGGTAACGCACTCGTCGTCCGAGCCTGCAACACCTGAGCATTGACATAGGCAGTTCAAGCCTTTAATTCACAAGCAATTTCCTTTTAGTACCCCTAGTTAGGGGAACTACGGCGTCTCTGATCCTCATTATCCCGATGAGGTACGTAGGCAGCGGGGTAGGGCCCGTTCGAGCACAATCTTTATTTTCCCTACATTTTTTCTCTTTGTTTCTTATTTCAGTTCTTTTCTCATTTTCTTTTCTTTTCATTTTCATTTCTTTTGCTGCAGTTTTCACACCCTCACCCTTTGAAATAGTTTCTTTTGCAAGCGTGGATCCCGTCGGGTACGGCGGACGATCTGGGTGCTAATACCTTCCCAGGTCGTAACCGACTCCCGAACTCAGTCTCTTTGGTTCGCAGGACCTGTGTCCTTCCTCTTCTTTCTTCTGGTTTGTGCAGCATTACCATTCCCTTTCTTCGGGATAAAAATGCCTGGCTGGCGACTCTATTCTTTTTCCGCGCCACTTTCGCGTTTGTACCAGGATGGAAATCCGGGGAGCGACAACAGCTAACTCATGTTTGAATAGGGGCAGCTGTAAACACCCCAAATTTTCCCTCACTAAGTTCACACCATGGCTTGTGATCTCTCATATTTGCATCAGTTCAATCATATCATATCATGTTGCATTTTTGCTTCACTACATTAGTTCAAGTTCATCTGCATCTAGGGTTTGTGATCTGAGCAATCCAGGATCTATATGAGCCATTCCAAAGGTCTTCAATCATCTCAAGAGGGTCCATGTATGTTCAATCATCATTTTATATCCCTCCAAGATCAAGGAAGTCAAAGAATCACAAGAACTGGGAAAGCATGGAAGCAGAGCTAGGGTTTAACTGCACAGATGACCTAAAATTAGGGTTTTGGTTTCAGAAGCCATAACTCCAAAAAATTTGGTCATTCTTGTTTCTATTGGTCTCAATATGTTATGAGGATCATGCATACCAAGTTTGATGAAGAAATTCATTGTGGAAGTCATCTGACCACTAGGTAACTTCTTGGGCAAGTCAGAGCAAAATCAGGGCATCTGAGGCCCCCCAACATGGAACCAAAGTGGATTTTTCATCAAATTGAGGTTATATTATCTTTATTTGATCATTGAAGTGCTTAGAAGTTCACAAATTTGGAGAAAAGTGAGCTAAACCAAAAGTTGCCAAAAATGGAAATGACTTGTAATGTAAACTTTCCATTTTGGGAAAGTTTTTCAACCTCCTCTTTATCAACCAAAAATGCTTCAAATGAAAAATTGTTGGTCATGAAAGTTGTAGATTGGATCATTCCCTTTTCAAAGAGTACAAGAACAAGTTCTAATTCATTATGGAACTCAAGTTATGGCTTGTTAAAGTTGGCAAAAATTCCATAAATTTCAAGAATGCACCAAAAAGGATTCTTTGCAAAACCACTTGCCAAGGCTTTTTGTGACTTCAAACACACTTCAATAAATCATAGCATCATAGTACATTGCTTCTAGATCAGAATTGCCCAAGGAATTGCAAGATTACATGCCTTGAACATCAAGATTTCTCAAAGGGGTCAAAACATCACATAATTGCAAAACACCCCATAACTTTATTCCCACATGCTGAATTGTCTCAAGATTGAATTTATGGACATCCATGAAGTCAGCTGCGCATGGACATGCCCAAAGGCCAGCTGCATTCTTGCCCATACCTCAAGTACAAGAAATGTTGACTTTATGCAAATTCACCCATACCAATCACAACAGTCCACCACCCACTCTCTGCCCAACCAGAACACTACAAGCATGCCTCAAAGATCATTTTTCATAACACACACAAGCTGAAACCTCCATGAACTCAGCATTGCCAAAAACACTCCCTCTTGCAAAAGCTTTTGAATTTCATAACTCAGCCACTCAATCTTCAAACAAATTCCACCATTCATCTCTAAATCACTCACTGATCACAAACCAACCATTGAAATAGCAAAAAACCCTCCAAACACCAAACACGATTTTCAGCCAGTTGAGGTGCAAACTCACAAACTAGCCATCCTCAAAGCTTTCCAAGCATTGCAACTGCCTCAGGAGGTTCAAAGGAGTCTTTTTGCACCAAGGAAGTGGCCAGAAAGCTCAAGGGTGAAAAGCTTCGTCTCAGGTAGCCATCTGAATTCATTTTTCCAGAACTTCTTTTTTATGTTACAAAATGATTAAGCATGCTTCACTGATCACACTGAACTTGGAATTTTCGAAAATGGTTGAGAAATGAGTGTGTATTGATTGTCTGAAATTTCTTCCATTTTTGTTCTTCCTTTCGAATCTTGAGTTTGAGTGAGAATAAATGTGATTTGAGGGTAGATTTGTGCTTAGGGGAGTGAGGGGAGTTGATCTGGAGCTTTAGAGCTCCAGAAATTACCTAGGGAAGAAGTTAGCAATTTTCAGGTGAGGGGGTCACCGGAGAAGACGACCGGAGCTCTTCTCCGGTGACCTGAAGGTCATTAATCTCTTAATTAGGGTTAGGGCATCTCTTGAATTAGGGCCATTGGATATGTCTTTCCCGCTTGAGATGGAGGGTGGAGATTAGCTCATTTAAGTTTAAACTGGATTAATTAAATAGTTAATTAGGTTTAATGAAATTTGAATGCTGACCATTGGATATGGCGCCAGTCAACCCTGAACTTCCCCAGATTCAATCTCATCCCTCCACTCAGCATACTTCCATTTTATTTAATTTTAATTTCATTTTTATCATTTAATTTTGTATCATTTATTTAAAATAGCTAAAAATTTCCATAAATATTTTTATTCTGCGTTTTGATTTCAAATAATTTTCCTAACCCAAAAATATTTTTATTTTTATTTTTCACATTAAAAAATCATTTTCTAAACATTTAAATGCTTATTTTAATTAATTAATGAAAATTAATTAATTAAAATATCATTTAGGTTTCTGAAAAATCCCAAAAAATTCATATTGCATCTTTAAACATTTAGAGACATTGTCATACCATCCACATAAATTTCATTTTGGTTTTGAACCATTTTTGATAATTTTCTTGAATTTAGGGTTCATAAAATTCACATTTTAGAACCCTAACTTCAAGAATTATTTTCTGCCTAACCAAGAATGGTATGACAATGGTTCTTTTTGCATTGATCTTCATTTGACATGTAGTTTCTAGCATAATTTTGTCACAAATTCCTTCTGCCTTTTTGAATTGATTTGCATTTTTTCCCTTTAGGTACCTTAAAACCCTAGATAACTTAGAAAAATCATAACTTCCTTAGGGTTAAGAGTTAGGTCTTCTCCTTTGGGGTGTGATCTCATATGGGCTTAGGGTTCTTTTGATTGCATTTTCAATTTTTTATCTTGTAATTTGCTTCTATTTTTGAGTTTTGCATCTCATGTTGCATAAAAAACCCTAATTTCTCATCTTCCTTTGCATACCTCTTGCATATGCTTGCATTCATGAACTTGCCATGACATTTATTGCATCCACATGACATATAGGACATCCTAGGACACATTAGAATCATACTTGATCATTTCTTCATCCATTTGCCATGTTATGCATTCATTTCATTTCATTTCATTTCATGTGCTTTCATGAACTTTCATGCTCCTTTCATGCTTCATTTGCATTCTCCTCACTTGTATGATCACCCACCACTCTTGAAATACATTTGCATCATCTCTTAGAATCATTCTCATCATGAACATGATTCTGGTTTTGGTTTGCATCCTTGCATTCATTTCATTTCATTTCTTTATGCTAACTTTTCAGGTGGTAAGTACTTTGAGAAGTGAATTTTCCTTCACTTCTCATAATCTCTTTTCATCTCTTTTATGCATCCTTGCTGCATTTTGTATTTGTATTAGAGTGAGCTTGCTCATTCATGTTCCTTCTTCACTTTCTTTCTTCAAGTAACTTATCTTCTTAAGTGAAGTAAGTTGACTTGCTTCTTCTGCTCCTCCTCCTTTCATCTGCTTCTTCCTTGGTGTCTCCTCCTTGAAGATCTCTTGCAAGCCTCATAAACCCTAGGAATACCCAAGCATGTTAACAATTAGGGTTTGATTAGTCCCCCATTAGTTTTACCTTTGTGTCATCTTTTGTGTCTCCCTCCTCATCTCATAATCAGAGACTCAACCTTCAAGGTTTTAAGGCTTTGTGATTAAGGTTATGCCTGCATCCTTCTCTTAGGATGGAGTGTATAACTTTAATCCTAAGTGTTAAACCCTTGATGTGTTTAAATCTCTTAATCAATTCATCTAATAATCACTAAGACAATAAGCTTGTAACTTGGGCCTTGCATTAGGGTTCTAATTCTTCCTTAATTGGTTAAGAAGGACTAACCCTAGTGTTAATGGACAAGTCCCCCTCAAGTTGTCTTACAAACCATAAAACTCATTTATTAATCTCACCATTAACTAAAATCCACTCTAATAAAGGCTTTGTTTTGTCATGAGGTTAATCCCTAATCACGGATTAAGTTGAGGTATCTTCCTCAGCTTAAATGTTCTCATCTATTATCCTTCTATTAGGATGGTGTAATGGGTCCATTAAATCCTTTATTATGTCTTAAACTCAAACATCTAAATAAATGAAATTAGGTTAATGATCTTAATCCTACATCATGGTGATTAAGTGTGAAGTGTTTACTTCATACTTAAGGTATTCTCATTACCCCTAATCAGAGGGAGGATGTGATGAGTTTACTAACCCTTGGTTTAGGCTTAAGCTCATTTTCTTATGACAAACTCCAAAAAAGGAAATAAAAGATTGAAAACACAAAACCAAACAATAATCGACTCCTTTGGGATTCTTTTCTCACCTCATTCACTCGTAAATGAGAACTCGCTTCTTCCGTCTAATGCAAGACAGTTTGCACCTGAGCCAGACAGGTCATACACTTGAGCATAGACAAGCAAGCAGTTCATTAGTCAATTCATCTTTCAGTCTCTTCGAGTCGAACTACGGTGTTCTGACTTCCTCATTGCACGAGAGGATACGTAGGCATAACTTAATTGTTATCGAAAAAAAGTCTCTATATATTCCCCCTCTTCCATCATTATTCTTTTAAGCCTCATTGTCTTGGGCATTGCAATCTTTTCTTACACTGACACTCCTTTTCTTCACTTCACACTTCTTTTGCACTGACACTTCTATTCTTTTCCAGCTTTTGCACACAGATAGCACTGACACTACCCCTTTTAAACACAAACTTTCAAGCGTGGATCCCGTCGAGTACGACGGAAAATCTGGGTGCTAATACCTTCCCAAGTTGTAACCAACCCCCTTTCTCAGTTTCTCTAGTTCGTGACCGTCTTGTCCATATCTTCCTAGGTCTATGCAGCATTACCTTTCCTTCGGGATAAAAATGCCTAGCTGGCGACTCTTTTCAATTCATCTTCATGTTCTCTCCTTTCGCCGACCGTTCGCGTCCGTACCCCTTCTGGCCCTGGTGTCATTCGGTGGGAGTGACACAACTCCGCTTCCATTCATGTTAACGGATCCATCGAACACCAGACTCGATTTGGATTCAGGGTCTGGCCCCTCCTCCTGGAGTGGTTCTTCACAATCTTTCAATTTGAGGAACATGATGTCTTCATCAAGGAACTCAAATTTCATTGGCTGATAGTTATCAATTGGTTGTTGGGCCAGATAGTCTGATAATACGCTTCCCCTGATGGCTTTCTAGTAAGTATATTGGATGTCGTATTCAGTCAAGACCATCTGCCAACGGGTCACCCTTCCAGTTAAAGTTGGTTTCTCGAAGATGTACTTGACAGGATCCATGTTGGATATCAATAAGGTCATGTGAGTAATCATGTATTGCCTCAATTTCTTAGTAGCCTATGCTAGTGTACAACATGTCTTCTCAAGCATTGAGTACCTAGACTCACGATCTGTGAACTTCTTTCTCAGGTAGTAGATGGCGTGCTCTTTCCTACCCGTCTCATCATGTTGACCGAGAACACAACCCATTGACCCTTCAAGTACTATAAGATACATAATCAGGGGCCTCCCCGAAACCGGAGGCATGAGGATTGGAGATTCTTGTAAATACTCTTTTATTTTGTCGAAATCCATTTGACAGTCATCGTTCCACTTGACAGTCTGAGTCTTTCTCAAGAGCTTGAATATTGATTCGCACATAGCTGTTAGGTGAGATATAAACTGTGCAATGTAGTTCAATCTTCCTAAGATACCATGTATTTCTTTTTTGGTTTTAGGCTCAGGCATTTCTTGAATAGCTTTTACCTTTGCAGGATCAACCTCAATCCCTTTTTCGCTTACTATGAATCCCATCAGTTTATCGGAGCGCACTTCGAAGGTAAATTTGTTTGGATTCAACCTTATTTTGAACTTTCGCAGCCTGTCAAACAGCTTAGCCAAGTTGACTAGGTGCTCTTTGTCGCTCCCCGGATTTCCATCCTGGTACAAACGCGAAAGTGGCGCGGAAAAGAAAAGAGTCGCCAGCCAGGCATTTATATCCCGAAGAAACGAGAATGGTAATGCTGTACAAACAGAAGAGAAGAAAAGGAAGGACAAAGGTCCTGCGAACCAAAGAGACTGGGTTCGGGATTCGGTTACGACCTGGGAAGGTATTAACACCCCAGATCGTCCGCCGTACCCGACGGGATCCACGCTTGCAAAGAAAACTATTTCAAAGGGTGAGGGTATGAAAGCTGCTGCGAAACTGAAAATGAAACTGGATAAGAAATAAAAGAAAGGGGGAAAATGTAAGAAAAATAAAATAGTGTGCTCGAACGGGCCCTACCCCGCTTCCTACGTACCTCATCTGGAAAATGAGGATCAGAAACGCCGTAGTTCCCCTAACTAGGGGTAGAAAAGGTTGCTTGTGAATTAAGGCTTGAACTGCCTATGTCAATGCTTAGGTGTTGTGGGCTCGGACGACGAGTGTGTTACCGTCTTGCAAAATGATAAAAAGAAGCAAGTTCGCGGATGGAGCGAAGGAGATGAGAAAAGAATTCCCGAAGGAAAGACGATTATTGCTTGTTTGTGTTTTTTATGAGCTTTTTATTTGTGTGGCACAAGAAAATGAACTCAAGCTCTTTTCTATGGAATGTGTACTTGTCACTACATTCCAAGATGGAATAATAGAACAAGCACACCAAGCAAGGAGAACGTATCCAAGACTTGTTTCCAAAGGCAAGGGCCTAAATTCATTGACTTGTCGAATTTATTAAGTGTTTTAGTGATTAAAAATGAAGAAGTGTTTTTTAGGGTTTTTTCTTGATGAAGAAGACTTCATGATCCGACTTGTGCATCATGCTAGACAAATGCACTATTCCAAGATGGAATGAATACATATGCCCCCATGGAATAAGGTTATTACACAAGAAGTCACTTCTTTTTATTAATGTTTTTTAGGTTTTGTTTTGAGATGAGAAGAGAAAGAAACCAAAGGAGAAAAAGGTAAAAGTCTAAAATGGGGAAAGACTAATCCTAATATTAGCATGCAAAAGTGGTCCTAAGGTTAGTGAGGTTTCAACTATCCTAAGAAAGAAGAACCAAAGAAGAGCAAGAAGAAGGAGGAAGTAAGAGCTAGCAAGCACTTACTCCTATAAAGGAGATAAGTTGCTCCTAAAGGGGGAAGAAAAAAGTTGAATTACATGATGGCATAAGGCACATCAAAGCACAAAAAGAAAGCACTTAAAAAGAGAGAAAGATGAAGAATTGAAATGTGGATGAACCTCCACACTTCACTTACCATAAGCCCCTGAAATGTTAGCAAAATTCCAGCAAGTTCAACAATAAAATCATGGCAATGACATGCTCAAAGCTCATATCAACAAAGATCAAACAATCATGCCAAACATAGCACAAACAAGCATTTGCATGCCGAGAACACGGAAGCATGCATCAATCAACAATAAAATCACCCAAACAATCATATTCAATGATCATACAATGATCCATGGCATTTAAAACAAGTAAGGGGATCAAACATGCTTGAAATAAGGCAAAAATGGCTCACTGCTTCAGTGTTAACCGGTTAACCAGAGCATTAACCGGTTAACTAGTCAAAAACCTGCATAAAACATCACAAATCAGCTCACAACCAGCTTATTCCAAACAATATCATACCAGTCCAGCAAGCATTTGAACATGAAAATAATGCATCAATTCACATTAAATGGCATCATGAAGCTTATGAACATTAACACATGGATCTGGTCACAAATCAATTAATTAACTCAATCGACACAAGCAAATACGCAAGCACATGGCGGATCTAAAGCGCAAGCATGCAAATAAGCTAAAACAGAGCTAGATCTAAAATTAACCAACCTACAAAGCTGAGGTATGCTTTGGTAATTGTTGATCGAACTGAAAATGATAGATCTCGCGCAAAGCCTTGAAGATCCGGTGTTAAACTTCACTCTCCGTGCAAAATAAATGCAAGAATAAGCTCTTGATACAGAATTTTGGATCCAAAAGCACTTCTAGATCCCAAACCAGATTTGAATCACCACTAAAACCAGCAAAAAGATGCAATGCAGTTATGGATGGAGGTCTAGTTCCAAGATCTACACACCTCAAGGCAAGGTTGTGTGATCTTCAAAGAGGAAATTTGAGTGATTTGGAAAATTGGGAGAGAAAAGTGAGAGAATTGTGAGTGAGAAGAATGAAAATTCAGAAGTGAGAGTGAAAAATGAGAGAGAGGTCCTTTTGGTTTGGAGATAAATGATTAAATATGGTTTAGGTTTGGGGCCCAAAAATTAGGCTTGGGATCCAAAATTATGGTTTGGGTAGTGTGATTAGGATGTAGCAATGGAATTAGGCTTGGACAAGTGCTCTAGATCCTTCCTTTTAATTTCCAATTAATTCAAAAATGAATAAAATCAGAAAATGAAAATTGGAGCAAAAATCACACATGCTGAATTGCTATTGGAAATTCAAAATTCGTGGCCGTTAACTGGTTAACCAATCCGTTAACCGGTTAACGCTAGTAAATTTTGAATTTCCCTCCTTTTGGTGGGAACCTTCAAGAATAAGCCGGTGCCAACCGTTTTGATCTGATTTTGATCCTAAATCCTTTCTTTAGGCTTTGACCCTGATGTCAACCTTGTAACCTGCCTCGTGAGCTTTGAATTTCCCTGATGATTGACCACATGCCTTATGCCAGAACATGCAAGTGTCATGCTTCATTTTTCTATGCAAAATGCTAAGGATATGACATGCTGATGATGATTATGATAGGATGATGATGATAAACAGGAGAGGGCAAATTTAGGGTGTTACAACTGCCCCTATTCAAGCAACTGTTAATCTGAAAAGGACGGTAATACGACTATCGACCGTTCAAGATGAATTGTGGTTGAATACCAAGAAAACCTAAAATTTGCACTCTGTTGGAGAATGCAAGCAATGGGAAATAAACCCAGCCAAATGATGCTTTGGTGACTGAAGTGGGGAGAAAGAAGACGAGCTCCTTCCAAGCTGCATTGTTACTTCGGATAGAAAAAACCTAGACAGACGAGTCTTCCCCGAACAAACCTGTTACGCCAGGTGCTGGACATACGAGCCCTCTTCAAATGAACCTGTTACGCTAGGTGCTGGACATACGAGCCCTCATACATTTTGCAATATATGACTTGAGATAGACGAACCTCCTTCGGATAAACCTGTTACGCCAGGACCGATAATGCACTTAAGTCTGTGGGATAGACATGCATAATTAGGATAGACGAACCCTCTTCATATGTTATCTGTGGACATATGTTCTAAGACAGATGAGTCTTCTTTGAGTAAAACCTGTTACGCCAGGTGCAACTTTAGGATTTAACGAACCCTCCTCACGAATCTTGCATAGATACGTGGTGCTTGAGACAGACGAACCTCCTTCGGATAAACCTGTTACGCTAGGACTGGTAACCATTTTGACGTTTAATCCCACAATCAGGACTTCAAACCTCCTCAATACAGACGAGTATTGGATGATCATCAAGAGAACACTGACAAGTGCTAGAAATCAATGATACAGACGAATACCAGACGATGATCCGAGAAACACAAACGAGCGCTTCAGGCGATGGTATAGACGAATATTAGCCACTGATACAGACGAATACCAGAAATACAACACAGATGAGCACTTGGAGTAACAATACAGACGAGTACCGGAAATATTATCGAGTCAACATTCATACGGGTATAAGTCAACACAGACGAGCATATGGGGGCGATACAGACGAGCATCCACCGAATAACAAACACAGACGAGTGCTGGGAATTGCGGACGAGCAACAATAGATTTCAAACACAGACGAGTGTTGGGAAGCATCAAATAGTGGTTACACATGGATGAGTGATGAGGAATGCAGACGAGCAATAAGCAAATATCATACACGGACGAATGCTGAGGAATGCAGACGAGCATCAGACAGATACCCCACACGGATGAGTGTTGAGGAATGCAGACGAGTATCATATAAGTTCAAGCACATACGAGCGTTGGGGAGTGCAGACGAGCATCAACATCTACCAACCGTAGGCGACTGTTGGGGAAAGCAAACGAGCAATCAACAAAGTGCGAACATAGACGAGTGTTGGGGAGTGCAGACGAGCAATAAACAGATGTCAAACACTGACGAGTGTCGAGCAATGCGGACGAGCAAAACACAGACGAGTGTTGAGCAATGCGGACGAGCAATGATATCTTAGTAATAAGCATGACCCTGTTGGGGATAATACTTAACAAACGAGTAAGCGCTGAGGAGAGCATACGAGCTAGAGACGAGCAACCGTCAAACATCAAACACAGACAAGCACTTGGGGCAATGCGGACCAGCAATTAAATGCCTAGCAAGAAACACGACCCTGCCGGGGATACAATTCATGATCGAGCGAGTGCTGAGAGTGCAGACGAGCAACTAGCAAACGTCAAACACAGACGAGTGTTGAAAGGGATGCATACGAGCACAAAACGGATATCTAACACAGATGAGTTCCAGGAAATGAAGACGAGCCTCAAGACGGATACCCAACACAGACGAGTGCCAAGAAATGCAGACGAGCACACTTCGAAATGCCCTGATTGGCAACCAATAATCCCGACTCTGCAGGGGAACCTGGTCAAGAGGCTTTGAAGATTCCTAAGTCTGACTGGGGAGATGAATGACGGTTTGGTATCATCATATGGCCAAAATAGATTGGCAACTTCTCTGGGGAATACTCCAGCGGCGGGAGTGAATCTCGATTATGACTCTGCGGGGAAATGACAACCTTCCGACCCGGATGAGGATGATGCTTGGTCAGATAACTCTTGCTGGGGAGAGAATTCTGACAAATCTAACTCTGTGGGGAAGTAAGGCCTTCAGCTTCCTACTGGGAATTCACAATGGATAATAACCCGCTTGGGGAGAAGAACTGTTAGATTACCCTGAAACTCCGCTGGGGAAGTAATCAAGATCTCCTGGCCAAAAATAAATTGGTGGACCCGCTGGGGATATTTCATGATGATTGCATACCAAAGTATGAACTTCGAGGAAGAGACGACCTCCTAACCTGGCTGAGGAGTATTCAGTCAAATTGTCTTCGCCCGCCTCAACTCTCTTTAGTTGGGCTCAAAACTCCGCTGAGGATCTCACTTGCTCTAGCTCAGCTGGGGATGATTCCATCTGAACTCTACTGGGGAAAACACACGCCTTTCTTGTGATGCAACATCACTTGGGGCCACCATCTCTGATTAGATTTGAAAATCTGCTAGGGATTCCACTTTCCATGGCTCACTCGGGGAGCATTCTCTACTTGGGGAAATGCAACATAGCCCTGCAAATCCTGCAACTACGGTATACACACAGGTGTCCCGGGGATTTGCGTGGTATGATCTGTTCATTCATTTCACCTGACACTCAAAGATTTTAATTGTTTCCCTGCCATGTCAAATTTTTTCAAAAAAATCAACATGTTTCAAATGATATGTTCTTTTTGCCAAAAATTCAGGACACATTTATTTTTTCAAAATAAACACAACGCAGCTTTTGACTGAATACTTATTTATTGAATGGCCACTGAATAGGAAAAGTTTTACATCAGGAAGCAGCTACCTGGAAAGAGGTAGCTACCGAAAAAATTGAGAAAAAGAAACTATCCTAATGGCAATGTACACGACATTCCAATGAGTTTCCTTCCTGCTATGACCAGCATGTCTTCACGACTTTCTGTTCTTGCCTTTACTTTCCGAAGAAGATGAGGGGACCGATTCTTATCCTTCTGATACTGCCCGACTGCATGAAACAGTGATTTGGTTAAGATTACCCGGACCGCAGTTGTTCGCTTTTTCCCTTGTTTTGCGTGGACCGCCCTTTCGGGTTTTCAATCAACCGGGATACCCTTTTTTGCCTGAGCTGTCCGATGTGGCTTTTCAACTCAGTGGGTGTACATTTTTTCATTTATTTTCCCTAACTTTTGTCCGAGCTTTTTATTCTGTTTTTAGCTTGCCGGGATGCCCTTTTCTTGCCTGGACTTTAATTCTGTTTTTGTGTCCAGCGGGTCTTTTTATGCGAAGTATTTTTTAATTGCATCTGAGTTAACAGGAGATTGCAAATCTTCTCCATCCATAGTGGTGAGCATCAGCACTCCACCTGAGAAAACTTTCTTCACTATGAATGGGCCTTCGTAGTTTGGGGTCCACTTGCCCCTATGATCTGAACCTGGAGGAACGATCCTCTTGAGCACAAGTTCGCCTACTTGATACTCTCGAGTACGTACTTGTTGGTCGAATGCTCGCTTCATTCTCCTCTGATAAAGCTGACCATGACAGATAGCCGCTAATATCTTTTCCTCAATTAGGCACAACTGATTGTATCGGGCGCGTACCCATTCAGCCTCATCAAGCTTCACATCCATCATCACACGTAATGAAGGAATTTCCACCTCAACAGGCAAGACTGCCTCCATGCCATACACCAATGAGAAAGGAGTTGCCCCAGTTGACGTCCTGACTAACGTTCGGTACCCATGCAGTGCGAATGGTAACATCTCATGCCAATCTTTGTAAGTGACAACCATCTTCTGCACAATCTTCTTAATATTCTTGTTAGCTGCGTCTACCGCGCCATTCATCTTTGGCTGGTAAGGAGAAGAATTATGATGTTGGATCTTGAAGTCCCGGCACAGTTATGCCATCATCTTGTTGTTTAAGTTGGAACCATTATCGGTAATAATTCGCTCGGGCACTCCGTATCTGCAAATAATGTCTCTTTTCAGAAACCTGGCTACCACTTGACGAGTGACATTGGCGTAAGATGCTGCCTCAACCCACTTGGTGAAATAATCAATCGCAACCAAGATGAAACGATGACCGTTTGAAGCAGTAGGCTCTATTTTCCCGATCATGTCAATTCCCCACATAGAAAAGGGCCAAGGAGATGACATGACATTGAGCGGGCTTGGAGGAACATGCACTTTGTCTGCATAAATCTGGCACTTGTGGAACTTACGGGCGTACAAACAACAATATGTATCCATTGTTAGCCAATAATACCCTGATCTCAATAACTTCTTAGCCATTGCATGTCCTCCTGCATGAGTACCGAAGGATCCCTCGTGGACTTCCTGCAATAACAGGCTTGCTTCGTGTCTATCCACGCATCTGAGCAAGACCATGTCAAAGTTCCTCTTATACAAAACCCCATATGTATTCAAGAAAAATCTAGCAGCAAATCGTCTCAAGGTCTTCTTGTCGTTGGGTGATGCCCCAGCTGGGTATTCTTGTTTTTCCAGGAAAAGTTTGATATCAAAATACCATGGTTTCTCATCAGACACTGCGTCTACAGAGAAAGCATAAGCTGGTGTGTCAAGCCTGGAAATGTCAATCCTGGGCACATAGTTCCAACACAAAACTTTGATGGACGAAGAGAGAGTAGCCAATGCATCGACAAACTGATTCTCATCTCGTGGTATATACTAAAGTTTAACCATTGTGAAGAATGTCAACAGTCTTCTGGCATAATCCCTGTAAGGAATTAAGTGTTCTTGATGTGTATACCACTTGCTGGTAATCTGATTGATAACGAGGGTTGAATCTCTTAATATATCGAGGATCTTAATCCGAAGATTAATAGCCTCATCTATTCCCATTATGCATGCCTCGTATTCCGCTTCATTGTTGGTGCAGCTAAAAGTGATTCTGGCAGCGAAGGGAAAATGAACACCTTCGGGAGTGATAAGTGTCATACCCCAAATTTGTCCTACCCGTACCTTTTTATTTTACTGTCTCATTTATATTTGAAAAATCCAAAAAATATGTTTCAGTTTGAGTCAGAATTTTGTTCAGGTTTATCGGGTTGTGTGCTTGTGCAACGGATTTTGGTGTTGTGGCGATTCATCCATATTCGAATTTCATTTTCTTATCTTCATCCATAAAATTTATTTTTTATCCATCATTCTTTATTTTTTTTTTCCACTTTTCCGTTATTCACTTTTTATGTCTATTATCAACAACTATTAAGTCCATTAATTTTGACCAATTTCAAAAATTACAAAAAATCATCATTTCATTTTTTTTATCATTTTCATTACATTCACTATTTCCATTATTATTTTTATTACTATCATTGTTACCATTATTCCACTATTATTATTATCCAAATTTACTATTATTATTATTACTATTATTATTATTAATATTATTTTCCCTTTTTATTTCAATTTTGCATTATTATTATTATTATAATTATTATTGGTATTATTATTAGTACTATTATTTTTATTATGTTATCTCATCTTTTATTCCATTATTATCATTATTATTATTATTATTATCTTCTTTTTTTTCTTTCCATTTTTTGTTATTACTACTTGATTATTAGTATTATTATTTTTGTTATGATTGTTATTAGTATTATTTACTATTATTGTTATTTTCTTTTATTTTATTAGTATTATTTTTGTTTATATTCAAAATGTTAAAGTTGCTAAAAATAATAGTGCTATCACTCCATGTCACATACTTCATGTTTTTAGATTTATCCCAATTTTCTTCAGTTATTATTCCAATAACAATGTACCATTTTATAAGGAGGACCCACAGATAGAACCAAAAGGTGGAAGTCGTTACCTCCACTACCGCGCACAAGCAACGACAACAAGTTTTTGTAGCCACTACACAATTTCACAACAAATTTACAGCAAATCCTTATCGAGTCATTATCCAAAGATTCCTCTTCAAATTTCTCCATTCTTCCCCTTTTAATCACTATATAAAACAACTCTTCCTCATTTCATAAAAAGCTGGGGGGAAACCATAAGAAATTCTGCAAAAAAAAAAATTGAAACAACAAGCTTCATAAATAAGTTAAACAGCCTAAACCTCACTTCTCCAAATATAGCCACCTCCACCCTCAATAGACTCCATTAAACACAAACCTTCATCAACCCTAAAATCAACATCTCTTCATCACACCAAAAGAAACCTCTACAAAAAAACGTCGCCTTCCACAAACTGTTACTCAATCTTTTCACGAGCTGAAACCAGAGAAATCACAAATCAAACACAGAAACGCCACTACGGTAAAAACTCAACCAAAACAAAACAAACATTGAGATGAGCCGAGAAAGCTGAAACGAGATCGAGAGTTTCGAAACGGTGCAAACTGTAAACCAAGCATTTGAAAGCAGAACACCGAGACGGAAAGAGATTTGAACCGAGAGCTTCAGAGAGGGGTTTGTGATTTGTAGAAAAACAACGCCGTAAAACCGAAACCACAAACCACAAACCATAGAACTGATGAAACTCATTGTGAGAGAGACCAAACCTTCTCTTCTTCACCAGCATCAAACCGCAGACGCTTAAACTACCGACGAACACCACGCCGACCATCCCAAAACCATCACCGATCCGAAATCCAGAACCACCTTAAACACCGCAACTCTTCCGCGCCGCCGCTCACACAACCAGATCCACCGCACGAATTCATAAACCATCGCGACAAGCCATATCTGAAACGCATCGCGTGAGAGGGAGGTTGAGAATGCAGAATCCGCGACAACATAAAACCCGTCCACAACCACCGGCATCCCCAAAATCAAAACACCAAAACCGCCGAAATTCGCCGTGAAAACCATCGAATGCGAGAGAGGTATGAAACCGTCGGCGTGAGTTTTTGACTTGCGTAGCCGTGATCTGCGATTCATGATTTTGGTTGATTCGTTTTTGCATCCCCTGTTATTTTTTGAAATAAGAAACCATGTGTGGTTTTAATATGTGATGCTGATGTTGTTTTACTTTTATCCATTTATTTGTTTATTTATCTATTTTTTTATGAAAAAGCAAGTTGAACATAATAGTTGCTTAAGGCCCAATCCGTTTCTTCTACGCACACCGATCCTTGCTAACAACACCCAAATTCGGTTTTCAGTTTTCTTTTAGTTATTTTAATTTCTTTTGTTTTTGTTGGGATACATAAACTTTGTGTCGATCTGTCGTTAACCATACCCAAAGATCCAATGCCTCCCAAATACCATGTTTTTGTTTACTTTAGAAAAATTGGTTATATTATTATTGTTATTGGGCTTAGACCACTTATCTTTTTGCTAAATACATAAATGATTAACAGCAACACACTATCTACCTTTTTTGTATTATTATTATTATTTACTTTTTGTTTATTTATTTTAATTGTTATTTGATTATAGGTGTTTATTTTTGTTCTATTTTATATTCTCTTTATTATTTGGGGCTTGATTTTGTTGTGTTAAAGATTTTGGGTTTCTTTTGATTTTTTTATATTTTAATTTTCTTTTCGGGCCAATGATATAATAAAAAATCAAGTTGTCTACCCGATTTCGTTAAATCGATAGAATTTGATTAATATGAGGCCTTTAGTTAGTTTTTATTTATTATTCTATTTCGACAAAACAAATTTAGTTTAGTTTTTTTACATTATAATCGATTATTTATTATGTTATCGAATTCGATGCAATCTAATTTATTTATTTGCATTTATATTTCTATTCCAATTTAATTGTCGCCATTTTATTTAAATCGATTAATTTAATTTATCGCATTTCAATATAAACGATCGACTCCTAATAGAATGATTTCAATTTTAAATCGGCTCTAAGGAAGTAAACGAACTATATTTCGACGCGTTCGAACAAAAGGTCCAACGCCTCCGAATAATTGCTTTTAATTTATTTTTCGAGGTACGACAGATGGCGACTCTGCTGGGGACTTCAGAGAGTCAAGCCTAACTTAGTTTACATTGCGATCAATGTTTACATTGCTTATCTGTTTTCTTCATGCTTTTTTATTTATGCTTGTTTATTCGCTCTTCTTATTATGATCATTATCATACTTGCTTGTTGAATCTTGGGATGACACCTGAGTTTTTGAAAAAACAAGAGGAAACACCTAGTTTAGAATTGGAAGTTATTAGTGTTAGTCTCCAAGGACTCGCTCCTTGCAAGCCTAGCATGAAAGCACCCCCCAGAGAGTAGACTTATTCACAGATCTCGTCATAACACAGCTAGCCTGTCACATGACTTGATTCATGAAAGGGTTGTGACTCTGGGACCACTTTTAGAACCAGTTTCAATGTTGGTAGTTGCGTAGTGTTAGTCTCCGAGGACCCGCTCCTCATACGGCTAACATGAGAACTCCACTCAAGGTAGATCTTATCGTTATTATCGTCATAATACAGCTAGCCTGTGGCAGGACGTTAGTACGATTAGCGTCCATGACCTTGAGTATCTTATCCATAACCGTAGAAACTATCCTGTGAGTGGTTTTACGGGTAAAGAACTTAGAGCAATCCTTTTAAGAGCCTACCTGGTAAGGTTACTTTTATCAGAGATACCAGTTATTTACTCGTTACTATGGTTAACCTCAGAGCAGATTATACTCGTGATCCTGGATCTTGCGTTGCATTCAAGCGCATATTAATTTCATTTGCATTTATTGTTCATCTTGCATTTCATTCCAAAGCCGTAAACTCATGGCATGTTCCTTCATCTTCAGTAAATCAAGTTATTTTCCCGACGCCTGTATTGTTCTCGACGCCCGTACCTAACTCGAGCCAACACTATAAGACTAATGGACGTGATTCAAGATGAACAAGTTGCTATGAGGGAAGAGATTGACTCGGTCAAAAGCAAGATCGACCAGATTTTTGAGACTTTACAAACTTTGGCCAGAATGGAAGAACGTCGTGAAGCCTCTGCCGCAAGAAACAACGTTCTCGTGCAAGGATCTTCCTCACGTACAATGCCTCCAGTTCCTATTCCAAATCCTTTGGTATATGGTTTGCCTCCAGGCTTCACTCCTGCTGTTGAAGAAGCCACTTCTCAACCAATACCAACCTCTGGTGTTACTGTTGGTGATATTCCTTAAAGCTCAACCTATTCCAACTCAAGTCCAGTTTCCTCATGCTGAAGAGGATCATCAAGTTGAGTATGAGATGCATATTGTTGTTCCAATCACCAATCCTCATGCTGTCCAAGAATCCGAAGCTATGGAAATGTGTCGCGAGTTAGCTGAAAAACTCCGAATCATGGAAGGACACAATTCAACTTCTCTGAGTGCCTCTAACATGTGCTTAGTTCCAGATGTTGTGATCCCTGCTAAGTTCAAACTGCCTGAATTCGAAAAATACAAAGGCCTCATTTGTCCTGAACTCCATTTGAGAATGTACTGCAGAAAAATGGTCGCTCATGCCAAAGACGACAGACTCATGATCCATTGCTTCCAAGACAGCCTGTCTGGAGCGTCTCTAGAATGGTATATGCAACTTGAGCGCAATGATGTGCGTACTTGGCTTGATCTATCTGATGCATTCAAAAAGCAGTACAAGTACAACACTGACTTAGCTCCAAATCGCACTCAACTTCAGAGTATGGCTCAAAAGGAAAGCGAATCCTTCAAAGAGTAAGCACAACACTAGAGGGAGTTAGCTGCCAGAGTACATCTGTCGTTGGTTGACCGTGAACTGATCGATATCTTCATGGGTACCCTACAGGGGCAATACTACGAAAAGTTGATCAGCAACGTATCTTCAGGATTTTCAGACATGGTAATCATCGGAGAAAGAATTGAAGAAGGTTTGAAAAGTGGAAAGATCCAAGGAGGTTCTAGCAGCCAAACCAATGTCAAGAAACCTTTCAACGGGTACAAAAAGGGCGAAACAAATGCCATTTCTGCTGCAAGTGGGAATCCGCAACAGAGTGCACCTACTCCAATTCCCTACTATCAGTATCCTTATGTTGCTGCTGCACAATATGCTCTTATGCCATATCAACCAATTTCTCCAATGCCTTATCATCCAGCTATTCAAGCTCCATTTCCGCCTCAGATGCGTTACCAACCCCTTCCATATCCTCTAGTCGCTGCTGCGCAATATAAACCCAATCCATACCAGCAACCGGCTTATCCACCACAACAGCCTGGTCAACAACAACAACATGCTCCTCAACAGAGCCCACCATATCAACAAAGAGGATATGATAGACACATTGATCCCCTGCCTATGACATATTCCGAAATCTTTAATGGGTTGATGGCAAAAGGATCTCTTACTTTGAAAGATATGCCACCTCAGACTAGTAATGCCCGGAACGATGATGCCAATGCTCGCTATGAGTATCACAAAGGCGCTCCAGGTCACGCAATCGAGAACTGCCATGCCTTTAAACACAAGGTTCAAGATATGATCAACTCTAAGGATCTCACCTTCACTCCGAGAAATCTAAATGTCCAGAACAATCCAATGCTTCCGCACAGTGCCAGCAAGTGAAAACATTTGAAGGGGTTGTTGAAGACCTAGCTGAGTAGTCTCCAACTTTGAAGTATTCAATCAAGAGAAGTTCATTCCTCAAATCAAGGCAGTTGTCGCCATTTATCTTTCCACATTCTTGTTATTTTGTATTGTTTGTTTAAAGTACTATTTGCCATTGAACATTGTTATATGTACTTGGTTGTGTTAATATTATGTTTATGCATGTTTTGAATCAATTTATTTGCATTCGCTCATCATTTATCATTATCAAAAAAATCACAAAAATATTTCCTCACTTCACTTTAGCAAATATTTGAGGGAGGATGATGAAAACAAAATACCCATAACTGTTGCGGTATGCTTTCGGATAAAACCTCGTCAACGATGTACAGGCATTTTTTTTCCAAATCCCCAAATACTGGAAATACAAGGAGTTAATTCCCTAGTCAACTTCTTTGAGCCTAGAAGTAGGAGTTTCTTTTGGATACAACCCTTACATCTAACCCAGGGCAGGGTAGTTGTTCAGTTAACCTGAATGCACCTCAAATCGCAAGATGGGACATCCCGTCGGAGGACCATCAACAAATGACTTGGCAGTCACTACATTCAAGAAAATACAAAAAAAAAATAGAAAAAAAACACTAAGTTGAGCACCCGAAGGGAGACTTAGTCGAAAAAGAACAAATCAAAAGAGGAACTCAAATCCACAGCAAAAGCAAAACAAATATCAGTGACCACCAAATCAAGGATCAAAGGGTCACCAATAACAAAATAAGATGACTGCCATTTTCAAGCGAACTTTAAAGCTTCATCTTCACTCTTGCAAAGTCAAAACAAATGCACCTGTAGAGTTAACTGAACATAGGACTGGAGAACATTACGAACAAGGGATGGGTAAAAATCAAAATTTGAGCCTTATATCTTTGTTTCTCAAACCATTAACCAGACCACGTTACAACCCTCAAAAGTCCTAATTGAAGCACGGTTTATTCTGAAAGCATGCTACCAACAAGGTTGCGTAAACTGACTCCCATATATTTGCTAATCTTCAATCTCGATTGCATATTATTCTTGCTGCATCTTTTACGCACTTTCTAAATCAGCACCACATTTGGACCAACGGTCCATTCGTCACACTATCATAGCATTCAAATGAATTGACTTTTTTCAAAACTCACATGAACTTTGCATTAACACTACCATTTATGTATGAATAATTTAATTGCAATTTAGTGCTTGACATCAGTGCAATCCCAACAGGGGCAATCAAAAGAGAAATTTGAACTTCATTAGTGCCAACTTGAATCAAGACTACCTCAACAGTCCAATCAGGTGCAAAGCATCTTCAACAGCCCCAATCAGGGGCAATGTATCTCAAAGTCCATTAATCAGGGGCAAAATCATTCTTAACAGCTCAATCAGGGGCAAGATCACCTTCAAAGGCTCAATCAGGGGGAGACACCTACGAAATCCAGACACTGGGGCAAATCATGTCTTGGTCATTCTCAAAGCTTCCCCACTAGAATTTTTCAAATACCCTACAGGTAGGGGCAAGCAAACAAGGAGAACATCTTCCTATCTCTACTTCCCAGCTGAACAAGCAGACCTTGCCAGATGTTGGCAACCATTCGAAGCAAAGCAATCTTCATGTGTCAACTAATTCGCTACGCTCATCAGCAAATAACCAAACTTGGAGCATTCAGATTTGTCTTCTGGCCATGTATCATCGAAGATCGAGTGTCGGGGAATCAAAACCTCCATCCACCCAAAGTCCAATCATCATTGGCAACTACCAGACCAAAGTCCACCTAGCTGGCACTTTTCATTCCAATCACTCATGTGCATCATTATGCATCATCGACACCTCATACACATCACTTACAAATCAGACTTTTCATATCCCTAACATTTACATTTTAACTTCCAAATCATTGCATCGTATTTCCATCATTATGGAATACTATTTCAAAAATCAAACAAGCATACATACAGAAGTCAGGATCCAGGATCGATCGAGGATTCCAGGTATCTCCTCAGCAAATTCAGTGGTCGTCCCCCATTGAAGATTTTCTTTGCGAACTTTTGTTTATGAAACTCCATTTCTCGGTTATTCAGTTTTTCCTCAAAGCATTCTATCAAGCGTTATCCAGTGGTCGTTCCCCATTGGACAATTTTCCTCAACCTTTTGTTCCCCAAACTTTTTTTCATTTTATCTTTTTTTTTCTAAACCAGTTCGCCTATCATCCTCAGGTGGTAGAGATTATTTATTTTCTGTCTTTCAGCATCCATATCGACCTAGCTCGAGTGCCAAGTTCGCCTATCATCCTCTGTTGATAGTGATTATTTATTTTCTGTCTTTCGGCATCCATATCGACCTAGCTCGAGTGCCGAGTTCGCCTATCATCCTCTGTTGATAGTGATTATTTATTTTCTGTCTTTCGGCATCCATATCGACCTAGCTCGAGTGTCGAGTTCGCCTATCATCCTCTGTTGATAGTGATTATTTATTTTCTATCTTTTGGCATCCATATCGACCTAGCTCGAGTGTCGAGTTCTCCTATCATCCTCTGTTGATAGTGATTATTTATTTTCTGTCTTTCGGCATCCATATCGACCTAGGTCGAGTGCCGAGTTCGCTTATCATCCTCTGTTGATAGTGATTATTTATTTTCTGTCTTTCGGCATCCATATCGACCTAGTTCGAGTGCCGAGTTTGCCTATCATCCTCTGATGGTAGTGATTATTTATTTTCTGTCACTCAACATCCATATCGACCTAGTTCGAGTGTTGGGGTCGTTTTATCATCCTTTTGGTGATAGCGATTTATTTACTTTCAGTCAACTTGTTTTTTCGCTGTCACCTGTTTTTTCCTATTTTTATTCATCAGCTATCGTCATAACATATTTTCTTTTGTCAGACAAATTCGGAGTCTGTTAGTATCTAACTGTCTTATACCTTGAAAGTTTGAACGCGAGTCATTCATCTTACTCGGTCTAAGCCAGTTCGATAGGGGCAACTATCATACCCCAAATTTGTCCTACCCGTACCATTTTATTTTACTGTCTCATCTACATTTGAAAAATCCAAAAAATATGTTTCAGTTTGAGTCAGAATTTTGTTCGGGTTTATCGGGTTGTGTGCTTGTGCAACGGATTTTGGTGTTGTGGCGATTCATCCATATTTCAATTTCGTTTTCTTAACTTCATCCATAAATTTTTTTTTATCCATCTTTCTTTATTTTTTTTTTCTTCCACTTTTCCGTTATTCACAGAAATTCTAATTTTTATTTCGATTACTCATCCACATTTCGATTTTCCATTTTTTTATATCCTACTACCATTTTCATTTTTTATGTCTATTATCAACAAGTATTAAGTCCATTAATTTTGACCAATTTCAAAAATTACAAAAAATCATCAGTTCATTTTTTTTTATCATTTTCATTACATTCACTATTTCCATTATTATTTTTATTTCTATTATTGTTACCATTATTCCACTATTATTATTATTATCCAAATTTACTATTATTATTATTACTATTATTATTATTAATATTATTTTCCCTTTTTATTTCAATTTTGCATTATTATTATTATTATTATTATTATTATTATTATTATTAGTACTATTATTTTTATTATGTTATCTCATCTTTTATTCCATTATTATCATTATTATTATTATCTTCTTTTTTTTCTTTCCATTTTTTGTTATTACTACTTGATTATTATTATTATTATTATTTTTGTTATGATTGTTATTACTATTATTATTACTATTATTGTTATTGTTATTTTATTTTATTAGTATTATTTTTGTTTATATTCAAAATGTTAAAGTTGCTAAAAATATTAGTGCTATCACTCCATGTCACATACTTCATGTTTTTAGATTTATCCCATTTTTCTTCCGTTATTATTCCAATAACAATGTACCATTTCATAAGGAGGACCCACAGATAGAACCAAAAGGTGGAAGTCGTTACCTCCACTACCGCGCACAAGCAACGACAACAAGTTTTTGTAGCCACTACACAATTTCACAACAAATTTACAGCAAATCCTTATCGGGTCATTATCCAAAGATTCCTCTTCAAATTTCTCCATTCTACCCCTTTCAATCACTATATAAAACAACTCTTCCTCATTTCATAAAAAGCTGGGGGAAAACCATAAGAAATTCTGCAAAAAAAAATTGAAACAACAAGCTTCATAAATAAGTTAAACAGCCTAAACCTCACTTCTCCAAATATAGCCACCTCCAGCCTCAATAGCCTCCATTAAACACAAACCTTCATCAACCCTAAAATCAACATCTCTTCATCACACCAAAAGAAACCTCTAAAAAAACGCCGCCTTCCACAAACTGTTACTTAATCTTTTCACGAGCTGAAACCAAAGAAATCACAAATCAAACACAGAAACGCCACTACGGTGAAAACTCAACCAAAACAAAACAAACATTGAGATGAGCCGAGAAAGCTGAAACGAGATCGAGAGTTTCGAAACGATGCAAACCATAAACCAAGCATTTGAAAGCAGAACACCGAGACAGAAAGAGATTTGAACCGAGAGCTTCAGAGAGGGGTTTGTGATTTGTAGAAAAACAATGTTGTAAAACCGAAACCACAAACCACAGAACTGACGAAACTCATTGTGAGAGAGACCAAACCTTCTCTTCTTCACCAGCATCAAACCGCAGACGCTTAAACCACCGACGAATACCGCGCCGACCATCCCAAAACCTTCACTGATCCGAAATCCAGAACCACCTTAAACACCGCAACTCCTCCCCACCGCCGCTCACACAACCAGATCCACCTCACAAATTCATAAACCATCGCGACAAGCCATATATGAAACGCATCGCGTGAGAGAGAGGTTGAGAACGCAAAATCCGCGACAAACAAAACCCGTCCACAACCACCGGCATCCCCAAAATCGAAACACCAAAACCGCCGAAATTCTCCGTGAAAACCATCGAATGCGAGAGAGGTATGTGTAAACACCCCAAATTTTCCCTCACTCATTTCACCATGGCTTGTGATCTTTTCATATGCATAAATTCAATCATATCATCTTATATTGCATTTTTGTTTCACTGCATTGATTCTAAGTCATCGGCATCTACGGTTTGTGATCTGTGCAATCCAAGAGCCATTTGAGCCACTCCAAAGGTCATCAATCACTTCAAAGGGGTCCATATATGTTCAAGCATCATATTATGTCCTCATAAGGTCAAGGAAGTCAAAGAATCACAAGAACTGAGAAATGGCATGGAAGCAAAGCCAGGCTTAACTGCATAGGTGACCTAGAATTAGGGTTTTGGTTTCAGAGGCCATAACTCCAAACTTTTTGGTCAATCTTGTTTCTATTGGTCTCTATATGTTATTAGGATCATGAATATCAATTTTCATGAAGAAATTCAATGGGAAAAGCATCTGATCAAGGGATGACTTCTTGTGCAAGTCAGTGCAAAATCAGGGAATCTGAGGCCCCCAATGACCTAACCAATGGATGTTCTCCATCATTTTGAATGTGTATGATCTTTATTTGATCATAGAAGATGTTAGAAGTTCACAAAATTGAAGAATTTCAAGCCATTTGCAAAATTGCCTTTTCGGGAAAGTGACTTGTAATGTAAACTTGCCATTTTGGGAAAGTTTTTCAACCTCCTCTTTTTGGTTCAAAAATGCTTCAAATGAAAAAACTTTGGTCATGAAAGTTGTAGATTGGATCATTCCCTTTTCAAAAAGTACAAGAACTCATCCTAATTTATTTTAGATCAAAAGTTATGGCTTGGCAAAGTTGGCAAAAATCACATAATTTCATGCTTTACACCAAAGAGGCATTTTGCAAAATGGTATGATAAGGCATTCTAAAGGCTTCAAATGTGTACAAACACTTCACAACACACTCATATGACCTCTAAAGATCAGAATTGGCCCAAGAATTATGCATTTTGGTACCTTGAACCTAAAGAATTTCCAAAAGGGCCAAAGTTGGACAAATTTGCAAAATCACCCATAAGCTTCAATCCACTTGCTGCATTGCCTCAATCTTACTTCCATGGTTCTCCTTGATCACAGCTGAACCAAGCCATGCCTCTAAACCAGCCTGCCATGACCCATACCTCAAAGGACACCTAACATTGACTTTTGGCAAAATGGACCATACCAATCAACATAGGCCAGCAACAACTCTCTGACCTATCCCAACTTGATACATGTACCAAAAGAAACTCAACACAACACACAACACAACCTGAGTTCTCCCACAAGTCAGCATTCTCAAAAATCCCTCTTTGTGCATTTTCTTTCGAAACTCAATACACAAGCCAAAAACCTCAAAACAAACTTCATAGAATCACTCACCATGATCCTCTGATCATTTCCCAACCATCATTTGATCCTGAAACCCTCCAAAACAGAAATACGATTTCTCACTTCCCTTGGTCAGAACTTCATCAATCTCTTAAACCAGCCACAATACACTCCAACTAAGCCTCAAAGCTTCCTCAAAAAGATCATTGGAGCCATTTTGAAGCAAGAACCTGGCCAGAAAGTACCAAAAGTGAAAGCTCCAGTTCAGGTGAGCTCAAGAACTTTTTTTCCAGAACTCCCATTTTTAGTTTCTAAATGATTCCTTGTGCTTCACTGATCACCATGATATGATTTATTTCGAAAATGAGTGAAAAATGACCATGTATGCTTGTTCTGAAATTTTGCCCGTGAAACTTGATTGCTTCGATTCATGTTGTTGATGTAATATAAATGATTTTTGTGCCTGGAATCTTGTTTATTGTTGCCCATTAATCATTTCTGGAGAGTTTGATGAAGTTTTGATGCGTATTGAGTGAGATAGAAAAATGGTTGGCCGGAGAAGATGACCGGAACACTGTTCCGGTCATCTGAAAGTCATTAGGGCACAGGATTAGGGTTAATGACATAATTAAGTGAGTTTGAATTCCAGTCGTTCGTTTGCGCGCTAAGTCAATTCCCGCTTCCCTGAGTTTGAACCACAACCCTTGGATTGTTTGACTTTCTCATTTTTCTTTTTAAATTCATTTTATTTTATTTGTTTCATATTTTATTTACACGAATTTTTAAAAATAGGAAAACATATTGAAAAATTCTGATTTTTTTTGTCAAACATTTCATTAATTTTCAGAACCCAAAAATATTTTTATTTTTATTTTTTGCATTAAAAATTATTTTTAAATCATTTAAATGTTTATTTTTAATTAGTTAATGGGAATTAATTAATTAAAAATGCATTTAGGTATTTAAAAATCACCAAAAAATTCACATTGCATTTAAAAACATTTAGAAACATTATCCAACTCTCAAAACAAATTTCTTTTTGGTCCTTGATGCATTTTGACAATTTTCATTGGAATTAAATTTGTTTAAAGGTAATATTTTGATCCTAACTTGAAAAAATCCATTCTGCCTAACCATGAAGAGTTTGATGATGGTTCTTCTTGCATTGCATCTTTCATATCATGTAGTTTCTAGGGTAAAATTGATTTGAATTTATCTTGCATTCTCAATTTAATGTGCATTTTTCCTTTTTGAGGTACCTTGAAACCCTAGTTGATTTAAGAAATCCATAACTTCCATTAGGTTTAGATTTAGGTCTCCTCCTTTGGGCAGTGAACTTGTGTAGGGTTAGGGTTCACTTCCATTAGGTTTAGATTTAGGTCTCCTCCTTTGGGCAGTGAACTTGTGTAGGGTTAGGGTTCCTTTGATCCCATTTTCAATTTTTTTATCTCATGCTTTGCTTCTGATTTTGAATTTTTTCATCTCATGTTGTACATAAACCCTAATTTGTTTCTTCATTTGAATTCACCTTGCATTTGCTTGCATTCAAGAGCTTGCCATGACATTTTGTGCATCCACATGATTCATAAGACATCTTAGGACATATTAGAAGCATGTTTGATCATTGCATCATTCATTTGACATGTTATATCTTCATTACATTTCATAAGCTTTCATGAACTTTCATGGTTCAAGGCATGTTCCATATGCATCCATTCTCTTGTATGCTCACATATATGCATCTTGTTTGACTTTGCACCATCTCTTGACATCATTTGCATCATGTGTATGTCTCTGACTTTGGCCTTTGCCCATCCATATGCATTGTTTCATCTCATTTCTTCCCTTATGCATCTTGTACTAACTTTTCAAGTTAATGGTAAGTTTGTTTGGGAGGTGGATTTGCCTTCACCTCCTACCTCTTCTCACCTCATCATTTTGCATCCTTGCTGCATTTTTACTTGTCTTGGAATGAGCCTGCTCACTTGTGCCTCTCTTCCCTCTTTTTCTCTTCTCATCTCATCCCTTGTCTATCTTGCTTCTCCTTGGTGGCTCCCTTGAAGATTTCTCCTTTTAAGCCTCACAAACCCTAGGACTTCCAAGCATGATAATATTTTAGGATTGTTTAGTCCCCCTTAGACTCTTTCCTTTGAGTTTTCTTTGTGTCTTCTCTTCTCACCTCATAATCAAGGACTAAACCCTAAAGGTTTTAAGGCTTTGTGATTAAGTTTATGCCTGCATCCTTCTATTAGGATGGAGTGTATAACTTTAATCCTAAGTGTTAAACCCTTAATGTGTTTAAATCCTCTAATCAATTCACTTAATAATCACTAAGACATCAAGCTTGTAACTTGGGCCTTGCATTAGGGTTCTAATTCTTCCTTAATTGGTTAAGAAGGACTAACCCTAGTGTTAATGGACAAGTCCCCCTCAAGTTGTCTTACAAACCCTAAAATCCACTTCTTAATCTTATCATTAACTAAAATCCATTTAATAAAGGCCTTGTTTTGTCATAAGGTTAATCCCTAATCATGTATTAAGTTGAGGAGCCTTCCTCAGCTTAAGTGTTCTCATCTATTATCCTTCTATTAGGATGGTGTAATGAGTCCATTAAATCCTTGATTATGGCTTAAACTCATTACTTAACACTAAACAAAAACACCAAAAAACATCTAAATAATCACAAGTAGGTTAATGATCTTAATCCTACATCATGGTGATTAAGTGTGAGGTGCTTACTTCACACTTAAGGTATTCTCATTACCCCTAATCAGAGGGAGGATGTGATGAATTTACTAACCCTTGGTTTAGGCTTAAATTCATTAACTTATGACAAACACCAAAAGCAATAAAAGACTGAAAACACAAAAACAAACAATAATCGTCTCCTCCGGGATTCTTCTCTCATCATTTTCACTCACAAACGAGAACTTGCTTCTTCCGTCTAATGCAAGACAGTTTGCACCTGAGCCAGACAGGTCATACACTTGAGCATAGACAAGTAAGCAGTTCACAAGTCAATTTATCTTTCAGTCTCTTTGAGTCGAACTACGGTGTTCTGACTTCCTTATTGCACGAGAGGATACGTAGGCATAACTTAACAGTTATCGAACAAAAGTCTCTGTATATTCCCCCCTCCTTCCAGCATCATTCTTTAAGCCTCACAGCCTTGAGCATTTCATTCTTATTCTCACACTAACACTTCTCTTACACTTCACATTTCTTTTACAATGACACTTGCATTCTTTTCCAGCTTTGATACACAAATTGCACTGACATCACCCCTTTAAAACACAAATCTTCTAAGCGTGGATCCCGTCGAGTACGACGGACAATCTGGGTGCTAATACCTTCCCAGGTTGTAACCAACCCCCTTTCTCAGTCTCCCTGGTTCGCAACCGTCTTATCCATATCTTTTTAAGTCTATGCAGCATTACCTTTCCCTCGGGATAAAAATGCCTAGCTGGCGACTCTTGTCTTTTGAGTTTACCCCTGTGTGTTCTCTCCTTTCGCCGACCGTTCGCGTCTGTACCCCGTTTGACCTTAGCCTCATTTGGTGGGAGCGACGCTTGGCGACTCTGCTGGGGACCCTTATATTGTAACCAGGGCTTCTGGTTCTTTTTGTGGGTTCCTCCTAGCGCTTGTTTGATTTGTGTTTACTGGGGTGTTATGTGCTATGTGTGTTTACGTATTTATTTTATTGCTTTATGTACAGTCTTGTTTATTGCTTCCTTTACAATTTTATACATCATACTGTCATACTGTCATTGCTGGATCTGGTTTTTATTTTGATGGGTGGGGGTTTCATTGAGAGTTTGAGGTCCTATACCTGGGACCTGAGTGACACCTAGGCTAGAGTGGTTCATGTTCTTTCCCATTCCATTTCGGTCTGGTGCGGGAATATGAAACACGGTTCAGATGTGGGTTTCTTCTTGAGAACTCTGTGCTACAGATTTCCTGTAGTGCTAGGGCTATCTGGGAAGCCTGCTAAGTCTGGATGACCTTTATTATGACCTTCAGAAACTGAGGTGAATTAGAGGAGGATCTTTTATGGTTATTGTAAACACTGTACCTCCGGGTTAGAAGTGTTTACACTTCTCATAACTGATCCAAGCCTGAGGATCCTTGTTCTAGAACATCACCTGTGAGGGGGTTGGGTTGTTTACAGGTTTGCAGGTACCCATGGCCACATCATACCCTGTTACTATTCGGTTTAAGAGTACCTCATTTTGGACAGTTCTTGTGATTAACCCTGGACATGTGACTCTTTATTTGAGTCCCCCACCTTGGTTACTGGATTTCTGAACCTCCATCCGGACTTCTTGAACATACATGGACTTATATCAAGACAGATAACCAGATTCAGCTTGATCATAAACCCTTGCATATCATTTGCATACTCATCATTTGCATCATTTAACATTTGTTTATTTTGTTTTTCAGGGTATCCACATTATATCTGGTTTGGTTTTGACCCCTTCTTCTGCATAGACCTCTGCTTCACCAGCTATCTGCTTCAGCTATTCTCATCATCACCAGCATCAGTCTGTCAGAGACTCACCTGCATCAGTCTGTCAGAAACTTATCTCCAGTATCAGTCTTGATCTTCATCAGCACCTATCTTCATCATCTTCAGCAACATTCATGACCACTCCTAGGAAGAGCAACATTTCCTATCATTTCTTTGAGCCTGTTTTGACTGGCATCAGGCAGGTCCAGTCACTCATCACACCAGATCACATCCCTTTGTTTAGAGAGAATTATGGAGGTATCCTGGATATGGTTATGGACCTTGACCCTTCTCAGAGGAGCATGATCCACACTTGCCTGCAGTTTTATGACCCTCCTTTGAGATGCTTCACATTTCCAGACTTTCAGCTAGGACCTTTGCTGGAGGAGTTCTCATCATTGATTGGAGTGCCTGTCAGGGGTGGAGTCCCCTTCAACCCAGAGATGCCAGCTCCTAACAATGGAGAAGTAGCAAAAGCACTGTACCTAGAGCCTGCTTTGATTGAGCAAAGCATGACAACAAAGGATGGGATCCCTGGTCTTCACTTGGACTTCTTGATTTCTCAGGCAAACCTGAAGAATTCCTTGGGAGAGTGGAGGGCAGTCTGTGCACTGTTAGCCCTCAGCATATATGGGGTTATACTGTTTGCAGATGAGCCTAAATTTATCAGCAAGAATGCCATTCATCTTTTCCTTCTGAGGAACCCAGTACCCACATTGCTGGGAGATTTCTATTACTCCATCTATCAGAGGAATGAGAAACAAAGGGGGAAGTTGGTGAGATGCTGTGCTCCTTTGTTTCACACCTGGCTGCTCAGACACCTACCTAAATCAGATGACTTCTTGAATCCCCACCAACAGAAGAATTGGGCTAAGAGGCTTATTGCTTTGACTTCAGATGATATTAGACGGTGCACCCAGAACACCAAAGGCAAGGACATTATCACCAGCTGTGGGCAATACCCAAATGTACCTCTGATAGGAGTAAAGGGTTGCATCAACTACAATCCTTTGTTGTTTAAGAGACAACTAGGCTATGCTTTGGTCCACCCTCCCAGAGTGCAAGATTTAGCTGAGACCCTGTATTGTGAAGTGAAACCTAATTCAACTGTTGTCAAGCAAGCATCCTGGGCTTGGGACAGCATCCAGACAAAAGGGATGGCTATTCTTGGAAGGTGTAATAATGTTGCTTCAGCTCAGTACTATGACTGGTCCCATGCTAGAGCTCAGGTCACTGAAATGCCCTTTACCTTGGAGGACATGCCTGGACCCTCTACAGTACAGCCAGCAACCACTGTCAGCCTGGAAGAGTTTGAGAAACTGAAGGAAAGGAATGAGAATCTGTCTGAAGCCTTGAAGAAGACCCTTTGGGAAAGGAGTGATGGTCGTCTGGACATTGAGAGGTTGGAGAAGCTCAGGGTGGAGCATCTTGCCAAAATAGAGAAAATAGAGGACTACATCAAGAAGGCAAGAGCTGGGGAGCAAATATTGAAGAATGCCTGTAAAGAGGCCAAGCTTCAGAAGGCTAGCACTGAGCTCTACCTGCAAGAGAGTCAGGCTAGGTGGGTCAGGATCACTGAAGCCCGTACTCAAGAAGATCAAAAAACTCAAGCTAAGATTGAACAGTTAGAGGCCAATGAAAAGAAGCAGCAGGAAGCTTTGTTGGCAGCCAAGAAGGAGATTTCAGAGTTAAGGCTCAGAGCAGGATTGAAGAGATCAAAGGACCAGGACAAGCACAAGAAGCTGACCACTGCCATTGCTACCAGGAACCTCCTCATTAGGACCATTACAGAGCATCCGGCTGGTCCAGTAACTGAGGCACTCCTGAAGGAGGTTAAGGAGGATGAGTTTAGATTGGATGTTTGACTTATTGTTCATTTCCATTTGATGTACTTTTTCTCTTTTTGTATTTTGACCCTCCAGGGGCATGTGTTGTAAAAACAAACTATGTATGGATCACCACTTTGTAATATATTTTAGTTTGTTTCCATTTTGGGTTCTTTTCTCAAGCAACATCAAAGCATCTTCCTCGAGGTCTGGAAAGGTCAAAACCAAGAACCAAGCCGGATACCTTGGAAAACAAATAAGCATACTGCATTGCATACTAACTTTTGTTTGTTTTGTAGGTTTTGTTATTATTTTTTTGTTTCTAACTCTGTTGTGACCTCAGGAAATGTTGCTCGTCGTCGAGTGTTTCCTGTCAACCGTGCGCACTGGTACCCTACTCGCAACAACCTTCCAAGTATTCAGATGGAGCAAGTACAGCAGGACCTGACAGAGGTCAGAACTCAGATGGCTAATGAAAGAGTGGAGATGAGGAACCAAATGACTCAATTCATGGCTGTAATGACTGGCTTGGCCCAGAGCCAAGAAAGGTTAAGGGAACTAGTGGAGAGACAAACTCCCGAGGAACCACATCTTGGAACTGGAGGAACGAGTAACAATGAAAGGGGTCAGCCTCATGTTAATCCACCAGTATTTGGACCTCATCTACATCCGGAAGTCAACATCCCGGGAAATGTACAAGGAATTGTTGTTGGGGGGAGAATTTTGCAAGAAGATCCCCAAGAAGAGACTTTTACAGTCATGGGAGCTGGAGACGAAGTCTATGATAGGAGGTTAGATGAAATTGCTGAGAAGTTGAGATCATTGGAGTCCCAGAATTCCTTGGGCTTCGATGTAATGGATATGGGGCTAGTGGATGGGGTGAGAATACCCCACAAATTCAAACCCCCGTGCTTTGAGAAATACAATGGAACCTCCTGTCCACGAACTCACCTACAGTCTTTCCTGGGGAGACTTAAAGCATATACTATGGATGAGAAACTGTGGATGTTTTACTTCGAAGACAGTCTGACTGGGGCTTCAAGAGAGTGGTATTCACACTTGACCAGAGCTACTATTAGATGCTGGAAGGACTTGGCTGAAGCTTTCATCAGGCAGTATCAATACAATCTGGACATGGCTCCTAACAGGACCCTCCTAATGGGAATGTCTCAATCTTCCAGAGAAAGCTTTAGGGAATATGCCCAGAGGTGGAGACAGCTTGCTGCTGCTGTCCAACCACCCATGTCGGAAAGAGAAATGGCCGATATGTTCATGAATACTCTACAAGGAACATATATTGATAGATTGACTGCCTTTTCTTCCACCAGCTTTGCTGATGTTGTCATAGCCGGTGAAAGGATTGAAAGTCTATTAAAAATGGGCAAGATTTCTGATAATGGTGCAAGTTCATCCAGTAATCCCAGGAAGCCTTTTGTGGGACCCCGAAGGACCGGTGAGACAAATGCCATTCATACAAGCAGGGGCAGACCTCAGTATGCCCACAGATCAGTAGCAGCTGTCACCATCCCAGCTCCGATTCCTCAGCAATCAGCATATCAACAACAACAACCACCACCATATCAACAACAAATTCCATATCCGCAACAGAGAACCTACAACAACAACAATAACAATCAACAACAACGACCTTTTCAGCAAAGACCATCATAGGCAAACAGGGTGATTGACCCTATCCCTATGCCTTATGCTGCCTTATTGCCACAACTCCTAAAGCTTAACTTGGTTGAGCTAAGGACATTGGCACCACCAGATCCCCTCAATCTCCCGAAGAATTATGATGTCAACGCCAGGTGTGCTTTCCACTCCAATGCACCTGGCCACAATACTGAGAAGTGCAGGGCCCTGCAAATGAAAGTTCAAGATCTGGTGGATTCTAAAGCCCTCAACTTTGCACCTCCTCCGAATGTCAACAGAAATCCTATGCATAATCATGGTGGGCCGAGGATTAATGCCATTGAGGAAGATAAGTCATCTACCTTGATCACTAGTGTTGCACAAATACGAACACCTCTGGTCGAAATTAAAGCTCAGCTTTTAGAGTGCCAAGTGTTTCCCGGGTGTGAGCTCGGTTGTGGGTATTGCAACATTGCAGTCAACGGGTGTGAAAATCTGAGAAGCGGCATAAATGGTCTTATCAAGGATGGTATCCTTCAGATCTCAACAACGGTGCCTACAAATCCAGCAATTCCTTTAACAACAATTCCCGATTCTTCTACAACAGCAGTAACAATCATTCCTACCAATTCATTAGTATCACCAGCAATGGCTCCTTCCATCACCTCAACAAATCAAATGTCAACAACCCTTTCTTCTACAACATCAGCATCCATTTTATTAGCAGAATCTTCTACAACACCAGCAGAAATTAATGAAGATGTCTCAGCAGTTACAATCTACTATGATCCATCAAATGTTCCTCCCAGCAGCAATTTCCAACAACAAATAGTGGCACCTCCTGCCAGTTCACCAGTCACAATTTACTATGATCCGCATACTATCACAGTACCCTCCTCTGCAGCAGTCAGTCCAATCACCATTACGGTACCTGGACTCGTTCCTTATGAAAGCAGTAATGCCATACCTTGGCATTATGGCTCTGATCTCTACTGCAACGGGGAGAAAATCACTCTGGATTCATCAACCTCTTCACCACAAGTTGATAATGTTGGGGGAGGCGGAGGCTTCACCAGAAGTGGACGCCTTTTTGCCTCACAAACACAAAGACCTACTGTTGAAGCAGAGGCTGCTGCCAAAGCAAAAGGAAAGAGTGTGGTATCTGAAGAGCCAACTGTCAAAGAAACTCAGAAGACGTCTTTTGAACAAGATGTAGACGAGTTCATGAGAATCATAAAAAGAAGTGATTACAAGGTGGTGGATCAGCTTCACCAAACTCCCTCAAGAATCTCCATATTATCACTGTTGATGTGTTTTGAAGCTCACAGGAACGCATTATTGAAAGTCCTGCACGCAGCATACGTGCTAGAGGAGATTACCGTTAATCAGCTAGAAACTGTGGTGGCAAATGTCAACACCAGTCATGGACTGGGCTTTACCAATGCTGACTTAACAACAGAGGGACATAACCACAATAAGGCTTTACATATCACCTTGGAATGCAAGGGTGCTGTTCTATCCCATGTACTGGTGGACACTGGGTCATCGCTCAATGTTCTACCAAAGAAGGCCTTAGTGAAGCTGGAGTATGATGGCTTGGCATTGCGTCCGAGTAATTTGGTGGTGAGAGCATTCGATGGCTCTAAAAGATCAGTGCTTGGAGAGATTGATCTGCCTGTGATGATTGACCCGCAGACCTTCAAAACTACCTTCTATGTGATGGACATTCAGCCGGCCTACAGCTGTTTGTTGGGTAGACCCTGGATCCACGCCGTTGGCGCTGTTATGTCTACCCTTCACCAGAAGCTGAAATTCGAATGGGAAGGCCAGATCATCACCATCTGTGGGGAGGAGGACATTTTTGTTAGCCATCTGGCTACGTATAAGTACATTGAAATGGACGGGGAGATCCATGAAACCATGAGCCAGGGGTTTGAGGCCCTGAACATTAATGAAGCATCTGCTGTACTGGGAACCTCCATAACGTCGTATCAGCAAGCCCGAAAGGTTGTTGAGGAGGGTACTGCCCAAGGCTGGGGCAAGCTGCTGCCCGTGGAGAAGAAAGAAGACAGATTTGGGTTGGGTTACAGACCAACTCAACAAGATCAATCAGAGGCTGCCAAAGAGCCCAATTTTGTCAGCGGGGGAATGCTCACCCCGGACACTGTGAACAATGTGGAAGACGAGGAGGAAAGCGACCGCAACCTGGAGAGCTGGATACGTCCAAGGATCCCGGGGAGCCAAGTCCTTAACTGGTCTTCCCAGGAAATTATAAGGGTTACTCCTGCAGAGTAATTATTATTTCCTGTATTTTAAAGCATGCATCAAGTCTTGCATCTTGCTCAAGATGACAAGACTCATTTTGTAATCGGGCCATCTTGTAATTTTGTGCAAATGGATTAATCAATGAAGATCAGACATCTTTTGCAAACGAATCTCTTTTTCGCTCACTGTCTTTTCATTTTTCACTTTTGTACAAAACAATAAAATGGCAATGTTTTCAAAATAAATAACTTCATTTTCACTTTTTATAAAACAAGATTAAAATTGATCACTAAAATAAACCAATCTAAACCATTGCAGAAAGTGCCCTCCAGATTGCACCGACAACAACACTGCTATGACTTCGTATGACTTTGACAATCCAATCAATCAAGCTGATGAAGGGGTTGAAGAAGATTATGAGCTACCTGAAGAGCTAGCCAGGTTGTTGAGACAAGAGGAGAAGGTTATCACTCCTCATCAGGAGGAGATTGAAACGGTTAATCTTGGTACGGAAGAAGACGTGAAAGAAGTTAAGATCGGGGCCTGCCTACAAGATTCAGTAAAAGAGCAACTGATTGACATGCTTCGGGAGTATGTGGATGTTTTCGCTTGGTCTTATCAGGATATGCCAGGGTTGGACACTGATATTGTCATGCACAAGCTATCTCTGAAAGAAGACTGCCCACCAGTAAAACAGAAGCTGCACCGTACTCGCCCAGATATGGCAATGAAGATAAAAGAAGAGATACAAAAGCAGTGGGACGCCGGTTTCCTTGCTGTGACTAGCTATCCGCCGTGGGTTGCTAATATTGTACCTGTGCCTAAGAAGGATGGCAAGGTGAGAATGTGTGTGGATTACCGGGATCTGAACAGAGCCAGCCCGAAAGATGACTTCCCATTACCTCACATTGATGTATTGGTCGACAATACGGCTCAGTTCTCGGTATTCTCCTTCATGGACGGATTTTCGGGATACAATCAGATCAAGATGTCGCCTGAAGACATGGAGAAGACAACTTTCATCACACCCTGGGGCACATTCTGTTACAAGGTGATGCCATTCCGACTGAAGAATGTTGGTTCCACTTATCAACGGGCTATGGTAACATTATTCCATGACATGATCCACAAAGAAATTGAATGTTATGTGGATGACATGATTGCCAAGTCCCTCACAGAAGAAGACCACCTAGTAAATCTGTTGAAACTGTTCAAGCGTCTGAGGAAGTACCAATTGAAGATAAACCCCAACAAGTGCACATTCGGGGTGCGATCTGGTAAGCTGCTGGGATTTATTGTAAGTGAAAAAGGGATTGAAGTTGACCCTGACAAAGTCAAAGCCATTCAAGAAATTCCTGCACCGAAGACTGAGAAAGAAGTTTGGGGGTTTCTAGGTAGATTGAACTACATTTCAAGGTTCATATCTCACCTTACAGCAACCTGTGAGCCTTTGTTCAAGCTGTTGAGAAAAGAACAAACGGTCAGGTGGAATGAAGACTGCCAGAGGGCTTTTGACAAAATCAAGGAATACTTACAAGAGCCTCCAATCCTTATGCCTCCAGTTGAAGGAAGACCTCTAATCATGTACCTGACAGTATTAGAAGAGTCAATGGGGTGTGTGCTGGGCCAGCATGATGAGTCTAGTCGAAAAGAGTATGCAATATACTACCTAAGCAAAAAGTTTACCGACTGTGAACAACGTTATTCACTGCTCGAGAAAAATTGTTGTGCTTTAGCGTGGGCTGCTCGTCGACTAAGGCAGTATATGTCGACCCACACTACTTTATTGATCTCCAAGATGGACCCAGTTAAGTACATTTTTGAGAAGCCAGCACTTACCGGACAGGTTGCAAGATGGCAAATGATCCTCACGGAATATGATATCCAGTACACATCTCAAAAGGCCATCAAAGGCAGTGTGTTGTCTGATTATCTTGCTGAGAAACCCATTGATGATTACCAGCCTATGAGATTTGACTTCCCTGATGAAGACATCATGTTCATAAAAGCAAAAGATCATGAAAAGCCTATTCACACTGAAGGGCCTGACCCAAAAAAAGAATGGACTATGATGTTCGACGGGGCTGTTAATATGAATGGCCGTGGTGTTGGTGCAGTACTCATTACACCTAAGGGAGTTCACATGCCTTTCTCGGCAAAACTCACCTTTAACTGCACTAACAACGAAGCTGAATACGAAGCTTTTATTATGGGTCTTGAGGAAGCCATTGACCTCAGGATCAAGACTTTAACTATATTTGGAGATTCAGCTCTGGTAGTCAATCAAACCAACGGCAAATGGTACACCCATCAAGATCATCTGATACCTTATCCGGACTATACAAGGAGGTTGTTGACTTTCTTCACAACAGTCAGGCTCGAGTATATCCCTCGAGACGAGAATCAGTTTGCAGATGCTTTGGCTACCATTTCGTCTATGATCAAAGTTCAAGCTGCAAACTTTGTACCTCGAATTGCAGTATCCAGACTTGACAAACCAGCATATGTGTTCTCAGCAGATGTTGTTAAAGATGATAAGCCTTGGTTCCATGACATCAAATGCTTCTTGGAGGATCAAACATACCCACCTGGGGCATCTTCCAATGATAAGAAGACATTAAGAAGGCTAGCGGTTAGTTTCTTCCTAAATACTGACGGTTCCTTGTACAAGAGAAACTTTGATATGGTACTCCTCAGGTGTGTTGATAGGGCAGAGGCAGACTTGTTGATGCACGAGGTGCATGAAGGATCTTTTGGTACCCATGCAGGAGGGCATGCAATGGCTAAAACGTTGCTAAGATCAGGCTATGGATTACAATGGATGCCGACTGTTGTGCCTATGCTAGAAAATGCCATAAATGCCAGATTTATGCGGATAAAGTGCATGTGCCTCCTAATCCCCTGAATGTGATGTCTTAACCTTGGCCCTTTGCCATGTGGGGCATTGATATGATTGGCAAGATTGAACTGACTGCTTCAAATGGCCACAGATTCATCCTGGTAGCCATTGACTATTTTACCAAGTGGGTTGAAGCAGCTTCCTATGCAAATGTTACAAGGAAAGTGGTAGCCCGATTCCTGAAGAGAGACATCATCTGTCGGTATGGAGTGCCCGAACGAATCATTACTGATAACGGTTCCAACTTGAACAACAAAATGATGGAAGAGCTATGCCGGGACTTCAAGATCCAACACCACAATTCTTCTCCTTACAGGCCAAAGATGAATGGCGTTGTTGAGGCAGCTAACAAGAATATCAAGAAGATTGTACAGAAGATGGTGGTCACCTATAAAGACTGGCATGAAATGCTACCGTTTGCCTTGCATGGGTACCGAACGTCAATCAGAACATCCATTGGGGCAACACCGTATCAGCTTGTGTATGGTATGGAGGCAGTCCTACCTGTTGAAGTTGAATTACCCTCCTTGCGGGTATTGATGGATGTTAAGTTGAACGAAGCAGAATGGGTCCGATCCCGATACGAGCAACTGAATCTGATTGAAGAAAAGAGATTAGCTGCAATCTGTCACGGGCAGTTATATCAGAAAAGAATGAAGAAAGCCTTCGATCAGAAAGTCAGGCTTCGAGAGTACCAAGTAGGAGATCTTGTGCTGAAAAGACTCCTTCCTCCTCACACAGACCACAGTGGCAAGTGGACTCCGAATTATGATGGTCCATTCATAGTAAAGAATGTTTTCTCCAGTGGAGCACTAATGCTCAGTACTATGGATGGTGAAGACTTCCTATCCCCTGTGAATTCAGATGCAGTTAAAAAATACTTCGCATAAAATGACCCGCTGGACATAAAAACAGAATGTAAGTCCAGGCAAAAAAAAGAAAAAAAAAGGGCATCTCGGCGAGTCAAAAACAGAATAAAAAGACTCGGGCAAAAATAAGGGAAAAAAAATGTACACGCGCTAAGTTGAAAATCCGTATTGGACAGCTCAGGCAAAAATGGGTATCCCGGTGGATTGAAAACCCGAAAGGGCGATCCACAAAAAATAAGCGAATAAGCGAACAACTGCATTCTGAATTCATCTGTATCGCTTACAGCATGGCAAGCTTCGAAAGGTTAAAGCATCAGTCAGAATCAACTTTCTTCAGAAAGCAAGACGAGAAGAACGTCAAATGTCATACGAGTCATAGCAAAAGGGAAGCTCCTTGAAGCGTCATCAACATTGCCAGCATCTTTTTGTTTCTCAATTTGTAACGATTTCCTCATTTCAGGGGATTTGTTTCTATGACTGTATCTTGCCAATTCAGGGCACACAAATTAATATAATCAGATTTTCAGTCATATTTCGTCTCGTACATTTTATTTTCATTTGCAAAATGTCCGATGTCCTTAAGAAATTGATTGCATAAACACAGATGTTTTCCTTCTAAAAAAAACATGCTTACAGGAAATATATTTACTCCCGGGAGTGTCTAAACTCCTATGATGGGATCTAGTAAGGGATACCCTGGGATACTTGTACGTTTCTTTGTTATAACAGGATTGCAGGTATTCAAAGCGCAACATGGGGCATGAAAGCTTCTCCCAAGAAAACTGCCAAATCATCTACTCAGCACATCTAAGCACCGGAGATGCTTTATCCCCAGCTGAGTTGCCATCCATCATTCATCCTCAGACAAGTGCAAGGCCAGGGCTGCTTTCTCCCCACCAGAGCTGCCAGACATCATTTTCTCCAACACATCTGTCAGAGCAGTACCAGAAGGTGCTCATATCCCCAGCTGAGTTGTCAAGTATCATCCTCAGCAGGATCCCTACAGAAATCTCTAGGACGATCTTTCAGTGATCTTTCTTCTTCCCCAGCCGAGTGCTAAGCAGGGAACCATCTCCCCACAGAGTTTCAGCCTCTATCCAGAAGAGCAACGCCTGAAGTTCTCACAACAGAGTGACGAAAGCTTCTACAAACCCCAACTGGGTTCCCTCATTACCGAGATAGGTCTATCAGTGATCTATTTCCCCATACAGAGTCGGATATGTCAGATCTACCAATGATCTCATCCCCAGCTGGGATATCCACCTCAAGTAGATCAGCCAGAGATCTCCTCAGCCACGGGATCTGAATCCCGGATCGGTATCTTTGCACAATCATAGCATTCGCATCATATTTTCCCGCAAAGCGTAGCATTCCGTCTAATACGGAGCATTACGGCAAAAATCAAACATATTGCATAATCATAAGCCATGTGTCGAACGGAACATTTGTAAACACCAACGTTCCATCAACAATATACAAAATACTCCCCAAACTCCCGGCAGAATATTAAAGCATTCCCTGTACATTCACAAATACAGAAACATGCTCCTTTTGGCACTCGTCCGTGTCATTATTCCCCAATAAAATTGCCCGTGCAGGAAGATACTTATACATTACAGGTGTTCCTTGACACTCGTCTGTGTCATATCCCTCAGCAAAAAGCCAAAGCATCCCCTTTGCACTCGCTACACAGATACATACATACACTTCCATACACCCGTCCGTGTCACCTTCCCCAGCACAGTTGCCTAAACACTTGGTAAATCAAATACTTGTTTATAATATACTTTTTCTGACACACGTCCGTGTCGTGCTCTCTCTATCAAGTTGAACACTCGTTTGTGTCTCACTCACGTTTTACTTATTTCAGATACTCGTCCGTGTCTTGTATATACTACTTAAATCCCCTCAGAATCAACACTCGTCCGTGTTCTTTGTTAACCAGTTGGTACTCGTCCGTATCATCATCTCTGAGCATGTGTCAGCGTTTGTCTCTACCGATACTCGTCCGTATCATAGTCTTAAGGATGCTCGTCCGCATCTTTAATCCATACACAATGACAGGTACTTTTACCTTTTCCTAGAATTTAGACACTCGTCTGTGTCTATTATTCCCCAGAAGAGTCCCCTCAGATTCGACACTCGTCCGTGTTCTTTGTTAACCAGTTGATACTCGTCTGTGTCATCATCTCTGAGCATGTGTCAGCGTTTGTTTCTATCGATACTTGTCTGTATCATGGTCTTAAGGATGCTCGTCCGCATCTTTAATCTATACACAGTGTCAAACACCTATATCTCTTATTTCTTGGATGTAAACACTCGTATGTGTTTACTATTCCCCAGCGAAGTCCCCAGCAAAACTTCTCTTCTATCTAACATTCGTCCTATGTCATGGTACCTTTTGGCAGCCGTACCCTGCCCGGTGATCGTCCTTCACCATTTTGATGATCGTCCTTCATCATCCCCTGCGGAGTCTCTATTCATTAGAACCCCTTCCTATCCGACATTCGTCCTATGTCGTGATATTTTTAGCAGCCGTCCCCTGCTAGGTGATCGTCCTTCACCTCTTGATGATCGTCCTTCATCATTTTTTCCGATGGCCGTCCCCATCGTTGATTCCTTTATCTGACATTCGTCCTATGTCATGATAAACCCCGAGAGCAGCCGTACCCTGCTAGGTGATCGTCCTTCACCTCTTGGTGATCGTCCTTCATCATGCTTATCCGATGGCCGTCCCCATCGTCGACCTTTTCATCCGACATTCGTCCTATGTCGTGATATTGTTGGTAGTCGTACCTTGCCAGGTGATCGTCCTTCACCTTAGATGACCGTCCCTCATCTTTTCCCCAACAGAGCAGCCGTCCCCTGCTAGGTGATCGTCCTTCACCTTTGATGACCGTTCCTCATCATCTGTTTCTTCAGCCCGATGGTCGGCCCCATCATAATCTCTTATATCCCCAGCATGTCGGCCGTCCCCGTCATCGCTTTATCCTCAGCAGTCGTCCTCTGCTCGACGGTCGTCCTTCGTCACCCGCACTTTATAATCATACTTTATTTTCTTTTACAATCTATATCCCTTTTCTTCTTCATTCTGTGAGCGCAAATTTTGGACTGTCTTTAGTATTCAACCACAAATTACCTTGTTTGCCTGTTAAGCCGTTGCTTACATCCTGCACAGCTAACTCATGTTTGAATAGGGGCAGCTGTAAACACCCCAAATTTGCCCTCACTCATTTCACCATGGCTTGTGATCTTTTCATATGCATAAATTCAATCATATCATCTTATATTGCATTTTTGTTTCACTGCATTGATTCTAAGTCATCGGCATCTAGGGTTTGTGATCTGTGCAATCCAAGAGCCATTTGAGCCACTCCAAAGGTCATCAATCACTTCAAAGGGGTCCATATATGTTCAAGCATCATATTATGACCTCATAAGGTCAAGGAAGTCAAAGAATCACAAGAACTGAGAAAAGGCATGGAAGCAGAGCCAGGCTTAACTGCACAGGTGACCTAGAATTAGGGTTTTGGGTTCAGAGGCCATAACTCCAAAATTTTTGGTCATTCTTGTTTCTATTGGTCTCTATATGTTATGAGGATCATGAATATCAATTTTCATGAAGGAATTCAATGGGGAAAGCATCTGATCAAGGGATGACTTCTTGAGCAAGTCAGTGCAAAATCAGGGCATCTGAGGCCCCCAATGACCTAACCAAAGGATGTTCTCCATCATTTTGAATGTGTATGACCTTTATTTGATCATAGAATATGTTAGAAGTTCACAAAATTGAAGAATTTCAAGCCATTTACAAAATTGCCTTTTTGGGAAAGTGACTTGTAATGTAAACTTGCCATTTTGGGAAAGTTTTTCAACCTCCTCTTTTTGGTTCAAAAATGCTTCAAATGAAAAAACTTTGGTCATGAAAGTTGTAGATTGGATCATTCCCTTTTCAAAAATTACAAGAAATCATCCTAATTCATTTTAGATCAAAAGTTATGGCTTGGCAAAGGTGGCAAAAATCACATAATTTCATGTTTTACACCAAAGAGGCATTTTGCAAAATGGTATGATAAGGCATTCTAAAGGCTTCAAATGTGCACAAACACTTCACAACACACTCATATGACCTCTAAAGATCAGAATTGGACCAAGAATTATGCATTTTGGTACCTTGAACCTAAAGAATTTCCAAAAGGGCCAAAGTTGGACAAATTTGCAAAATCACCCATAAGCTTCAATCCACTTGCTGCATTGCCTCAATCTTACTTCCATGGTTCTCCTTGATCACAGCTGAACCAAGCCATGCCTCTAAACCAGCCTGCCATGACCCATACCTCAAAGGACACCTAACATTGACTTTTGGCAAAATGGACCATACCAATCAACATAGGCCAGCAACAACTCTCTGATCTATCCCAACTTGATACATGTACCAAAAGAAACTCAACACAACACACAACACATCCTGAGTTCTCCCACAAGTCAGCATTCTCAAAAATCCCTCTTTGTGCATTTTCTTTCGAAACTCAATACACAAGCCAAAAACCTCAAAACAAACTTCATAGAATCACTCACCATGATCCTCTGATCATTTCCCAACCATCATTTGATCCTGAAACCCTCCAAAACAGAAATACGATTTCTCACTTCCCTTGGTCAGAACTTCATCAATCTCTTAAACCAGCCACAATACACTCCAACTAAGCCTCAAAGCTTCCTCAAGAAGATCATTGGAGCCATTTTGAAGCAAGAACCTGGCCAGAAAGTACCAAAAGTGAAAGCTCCAGTTCAGGTGAGCTCAAGAACTTTTTTTCCAGAACTCCCATTTTTAGTTTCTAAATGATTCCTTGTGCTTCACGGATCACCATGATATGATTTATTTCGAAAATGAGTGAAAAATGACCATGTATGCTTGTTCTGAAATTTTGCCCGTGAAACTTGATTGCTTCGATTCATGTTGTTGATGTAATATAAATGATTTTTGTGCCTGGAATCTTGTCTATTGTTGCCCATTAATCATTTCTGGAGAGTTTGATGAAGTTTTGATGCGTATTGAGTGAGATAGAAAAATGGTTGGCCGGAGGAGATGACCGGAACACCGTTTCGGTCATCTGAAAGTCATTAGGGCACAGGATTAGGGTTAATGACATAATTAAGTGAGTTTGAATTCCAGCCGTTCGTTTGCATGCTAAGTCAATTCCCGCTTCCCTGAGTTTGAACCACAGCCCTTGGATTGTTTGACTTTCTCATTTTTCTTTTTAAATTCATTTTATTTTATTTGTTTCATATTTTATTTACACGAATTTTTTTAAAATAGGAAAACATATTGAAAAATTCTGATTTTTTTTGTCAAACATTTCATTAATTTTCAGAACCCAAAAATATTTTTATTTTTATTTTTTGCATTAAAAATTATTTTTAAATCATTTAAATGTTTATTTTTAATTAGTTAATAGGAATTAATTAATTAAAAATGCATTTAGGTATTTAAAAATCACCAAAAAATTCACATTGCATTTAAAAACATTTAGAAACATTATCCAACTCTCAAAACAAATTTCTTTTTGGTCCTTGATGCATTTTGACAATTTTTATTGGAATTAAATTTGTTTAAAGGTAATATTTTGATCCTAACTTGAAAAAATCCATTCTGCCTAACCATGAAGAGTTTGATGATGGTTCTTCTTGCATTGCATCTTTCATATCATGTAGTTTCTAGGGTAAAATTGATTTGAATTTATCTTGCATTCTCAATTTAATGTGCATTTTTCCTTTTTGAGGTACCTTGAAACCCTTGTTGATTTAAGAAATCCATAACTTCCATTAGGTTTAGATTTAGGTCTCCTCCTTTGGGCAGTGAACTTGTGTAGGGTTAGGGTTCACTTCCATTAGGTTTAGATTTTGGTCTCCTCCTTTGGGCAGTGAACTTGTGTAGGGTTATGGTTCCTTTGATCCCATTTTCAATTTTTTATCTCATGCTTTGCTTCTGATTTTGAATTTTTTCATCTCATGTTGTACATAAACCCTAATTTGTTTCTTCATTTGAATTCACCTTGCATTTGCTTGCATTCAAGAGCTTGCCATGACATTTTGTGCATCCACATGATTCATAAGACATCTTAGGACATATTAGAAGCATGTTTGATCATTGCATCATTCATTTGACATGTTATATCTTCATTACATTTCATAAGCTTTCATGAACTTTCATGGTTCAAGGCATGTTCCATATGCATCCATTCTCTTGTATGCTCACATATATGCATCTTGTTTGACTTTGCACCATCTCTTGACATCATTTGCATCATGTGTATGTCTCTGACTTTGGCCTTTGCCCATCCATATGCATTGTTTCATCTCATTTCTTCCCTTATGCATCTTGTACTAACTTTTCAGGTTAATGGTAAGTTTGTTTGGGAGGTGGATTTGCCTTCATCTCCTACCTCTTCTCACCTCATCATTTTGCATCCTTGCTGCATTTTTACTTGTCTTGGAATGAGCCTGCTCACTTGTGCCTCTCTTCCCTCTTTTTCTCTTCTCATCTCATCCCTTGTCTATCTTGCTTCTCCTTGGTGGCTCCCTTGAAGATTTCTCCTTTTAAGCATCACAAACCCTAGGACTTCCAAGCATGATAACATTTTTAGGATTGTTTAGTCCCCCTTAGACTCTTTCCTTTGAGTTTTCTTTGTGATTAAGTTTATGCCTGCATCCTTCTATTAGGATGGAGTGTATAACTTTAATCCTAAGTGTTAAACCCTTAATGTGTTTAAATCCTCTAATCAATTCACTTAATAATCACTAAGACATCAAGCTTGTAACTTGGGCCTTGCATTAGGGTTCTAATTCTTCCTTAATTGGTTAAGAAGGACTAACCCTAGTGTTAATGGACAAGTCCCCCTCAAGTTGTCTTACAAACCCTAAAATCCACTTCTTAATCTTATCATTAACTAAAATCCATTTAATAAAGGCCTTGTTTTGTCATAAGGTTAATCCCTAATCATGGATTAAGTTGAGGAGCCTTCCTCAGCTTAAGTGTTCTCATCTATTATCCTTCTATTAGGATGGTGTAATGAGTCCATTAAATCCTTGATTATGGCTTAAACTCATTACTTAACACTAAACAAAAACACCAAAAAACATCTAAATAATCACAAGTAGGTTAATGATCTTAATCCTACATCATGGTGATTAAGTGTGAGGTGCTTACTTCACACTTAAGGTATTCTCATTACCCCTAATCAGAGGGAGGATGTGATGAGTTTACTAACCCTTGGTTTAGGCTTAAATTCATTAACTAATGACAAACACCAAAAGCAATAAAAGACTGAAAACACAAAAACAAACAATAATCGTCTCGTCCGGGATTCTTCTCTCATCATTTTCACTCACAAACGAGAACTTGCTTCTTCCGTCTAATGCAAGACAGTTTGAACCTGAGCCAGACAAGTCATACACTTGAGCATAGACAAGTAAGCAATTCACAAGTCAATTTATCTTTCAGTCTCTTTGAGTCGAACTACGGTGTTCTGACTTCCTCATTGCATGAGAGGATACGTAGGCATAACTTAACAGTTATCGAACAAAAGTCTCTGTATATTCCTCCCTCCTTCCAACATCATTCTTTAAGCCTCACAGCCTTGAGCATTTCATTCTTATTCTCACACTGACACTTCTCTTACACTTCACATTTCTTTTACACTGACACTTGCATTCTTTTCCAGCTTTGATACACAAATTGCACTGACATCACCCCTTTAAAACACAAATCTTCTAAGCGTGGATCCCGTCGAGTACGACGGACAATCTGGGTGCTAATACCTTCCCAGGTTGTAACCAACCCCCTTTCTCATTCTCTCTGGTTCGCAACCGTCTTATCCATATCTTTCTAGGTCTATGCAGCATTACCTTTCCCTCGGGATAAAAATGCCTAGCTGGCGACTCTTGTCTTTTGAGTTCACCCCTGTGTGTTCTCTCCTTTCGCCGACTGTTCGCGTCTGTACCCTGTTTGACCTTAGCCTCATTTGGTTGGAGCGACAGTATGAAACCGTCGGCGTGAGTTTTTGACTTGCGTAGCCGTGATCTGCGATTCATGATTTTGGTTGGGTCCTTTTTGCATCCCCTATTATTTTTTGAAATAAGAAACCATGTGTGGTTTTAAAATGTGATGTTGATGTTGTTTTACTTTTATCCATTTATTTGTTTATTTATCTATTTTTTTTATGAAAAAGCAAGTTGAACATAATAGTTGCTTAAGGCCCAATCCGTTTCTTCTACACACACCGATCCTTGCTAACAACACCCAGATTCGGTTTTCATTTTTCTTTTAGTTATTTTAATTTCTTTTGTTTTTGTTGGGTTACATAAACTTTGTATCGATCTGTCGTTAACCATACCCAAAGATCCAATGCCTCCCCTATACCATGTTTTTGTTTACTTTAGAAAAATTGGTTAAATTATTATTGTTATTAGGCTTAGACCACTTATCTTTTTGCTAAATACATAAATGATTAAGAGCAACACACTATCTACCTTTTTTGTATTATTATTATTGTTTACTTTTTGTTTATTTATTTTAATTGTTATTTGATTATAGGTGTTTATTTTTGTTCTATTTTATATTCTCTTTATTATTTGGGGCTTGATTTTGTTGTGTTAAAGATTTTGGGTTTCTTTTGATTTTTTTATATTTTAATTTTCTTTTCGGGCCAATGATATAATAAAAAATCAAGTTGTCTACCCAATTTCGTTAAATCGGTAGAATTTGATTAATATGAGGCCTTTAGTTGGTTTTTATTTATTATTCTATTTCAACAAAACAAATTTAGTTTAGTTTTTTTACATTATTTCGATTATTTATTATGTTATCGAATTCGATGCAATCTAATTTATTTATTTGCATTTATATTTCTATTCCAATTTAATTGTCGCCATTTTATTTAATTCGATTAATTTAATTTATCGAATTTCAATATAAACGATCAACTCCTAATAGAAAGATTTCAATTTTAAATCGGCTCTAAGGAAGTAAACGAACTATATTTCGACGCGTCCGAACAAAAGGTCCAACGCCTCCGAATAATTGCTTTTAATTTATTTTCCGTAATTTTATCGCTTTAATCAATTCGCAAACAATGTAAGCCGAGCGCATCGTGCCTCGCTATCAAACTTCTTCCAAACTCGAATATTCAAATATTTTTTATGATTAAATAGCGGAATAACTGAATTATGGAGTCTCGCATTCCTCGAATTCTTGAATGAACGCTCTTGAGGCTCGCCCCACGGGACGTGGTTCATTCGACTTTCCATAATTAAAACACTTAATCGACACATCAAATAACGAAAGAATGAAATTCTGGAGTCTAGCATTCCTGGAATTTTTGAATGAACGCCTTTGAGGCTCGCCCCATGGGACGTGGTTCATTCGCCCTTTCGTTCCTAAAACACTAATCGAATCAAACATTTTTTTCAAACGAACATCGTTTAAATCCTTTCTATCTCGCAAACAAGCTAGCGCTTCCGCCTCCTATTGAGAGCAGACAAGCCAAATCTTAGCAGTTAGAATGCGGTTTAAATATCGTTCATTAAAACAAACCAACCTAACGACCTTAGAATCACGAACTACAAAGCTCTGACTTTCCCATTTCACAAGGGAATACGTAGGCACACGGATCTTACTCCTTGCCGAGCACCCTAGGAACAAAATAACCCATTTCTCCTATTAACCTTATATTAGAATCTTTCGAATTTACTTTTTATTATTCGAAGAAAACAGAAAGCATTAGTCAACATTAGATCGCAAGTTAAACTAAGAGGTTTCCGTTGAGTACAACGGACGTAAGGGGTGCTAATACCTTCCCCTTACGGAATCGACTCCCGAACTTAGAATATGGTTTCAAAGACCTTGTTCTATCCATCCATTTTTTTAAAAAAAGTTTCTCGATATTTTCCTTTTCCTTAATTGGAATAAAATAAGTTCGGTGGCAACTCTGTTGTTTAATATTTATCCGCGGTATTTTTTATCGCGAGGTCGTATTTTTCAAGGTGCGACTATAAGAACGGCACCAACTCTACGTCCATTGATATTGACTGCCCCATCAAACATCAGCTTCCATTTGGATTCAGGGTCTGGCCCCTCCTCCGTAAGGGGTTCCTCGCAATCTCTTGCCTGGAGGTACACGATGTCCTCATCAGGGAAATCACACTTCATTGGCTGATAGTCGTCTTCAAGCGGTTGATGTGCAAGATAATCTGACAATATACTTCCTTTGATGGCTTTCTGAGAAGTATATTGTATGTCATACTCTGTTAAGATCATTTGCCACCTTGAAACCCTTCCGGTTAATGATGGTTTCTCGAAAATGTACTTGACGGGGTCCATTTTTAAGATTAGTAGTGTGGTATGGGACAACATGTACTGCCTCAGTCGGCGAGCAGCCCATACCAAAATGCAGTAAGTTTTCTCGAGCAGCGAATAACGGGATTCACAGTCAGTAAACTTTTTGCTAAGGTAGTAAATAGCATACTCTTTTCGACCAGACTCGTCATGTTGGCCTAGCACACACCCCATCGACCCCTCTAAAACAGTCAAGTACATGATAAGCGGCCGTCCTGGAACTGGAGGCATTAGAATCGGAGGCTCCTGCAAATATTCTTTTATCTTTTCAAAGGCTCTTTGACAGTCCTCATTCCACCCGATCATTTGCTCTTTTCTTAACAATCTGAAGATTGGCTCGCATGTGGCAGTTAGATGAGATATAAACCGAGAAATGTAGTTCAATCTCCCTAAAAACCCACGCACTTCTTTTTCTGTTTTCGGTGCAGGCATGTCTTGTATTTCTTTTACTTTTGCGGGATCTACCTCGATTCCTCTTTAACTAACAATGAAACACAACAATTTACCGGAACACACTCCGAATGTGCACTTGTTTGGATTCAACCTCAGTCTATACTTTATCAACCTCTCAAACAGCTTTTTGAGATTGACCAGATGCTCTTCTTCGTCCCGAGACTTGGCAATCATGTCATCCACATAACATTCAATTTCGTTGTGTATCATATCGTGGAACAGAGTTACCATAGCCCGCTGATACGTTGCCCCGGCGTTCTTCAATCCAAAGGGCATAACCTTATAGCAGAATGTACCCCACGGGGTAATGAACGTCGTTTTCTCCATGTCCTCCGGTGCCATCTTGATCTGATTATACCCGGAGAAGCCATCCATGAAAGAAAATACCGAGAACTGAGCGGTGTTATCTACCAGCACATCAATGTGAGGTAATGGAAAGTCATCTTTCGGACTTACTCTGTTTAGATCCTGATAATCGATACACATCCGGACCTTGCCATCTTTCTTCAGTACAAGCACAATGTTAGCTACCCAAGGTGGGTAGCTAGTTACAGCAAGGAACCCAGCATCCCATTGCTTTTGAACTTCCTCCTTGATCTTCATAGCCATATCATGGCTAGTTCTTCTCAACTTTTGTTTTACAGGAGGACAGTGTCCCTCAATGGTAGCTTGTGCACAACAATGCCAGTATCCAACCCTGGCATATCCTGATACAACCAGGCGAAGATATCCACATATTCACGTAGCATACCAATCAACTCCTTCTTTACCTCGGCCTACAGACTGGCCCCAATCTTTATCTCTCTTTTTACATCCTCGGACCCAATGTTGATGATCTCTATTTCTTCCTGATGAGGCTGAATGACCCTTTCCTCTTGTTTCAACAACCTGACCAATTCTTTCGGGAGTTCACGGTCTTCCTCAACCCCTTCATCAGCTTGGTATATAGGATTGTCGAATTCATGCATAGTCATAGCAGGAACGTTGTCATAGGAATCCGAATGATCGACACTGCACAAGATGTGCTTATTTCAAAATCTGAAGGAGACGCAAACGCACAAAAGCACAAGAAAGAAAAACATTGCCATTTTATTTGCTTTGTGAAAAAATTAAAAACGAAAGAAAGAAAACACAATTTGCTTGAAAAATATCCTTTATTTCATGGAAAAGAAATGCATTAAAACATGGTGGCCCTACAAATGGATCCATGCACCTTGGGCAGAGTACAGGATTTGACATGCAGTATGATAAAAATGGAAACAAAGAAAATTACTCTGACTGCCAAGTAACTTGAACAAAATCTTCAGCAGACCAGTTCCGGAGCTCCTCCCCAGGTATGCATGGGTGAATCCAGACATCCAAGTTGCAGTCACTATCCCCGCCGGCATCTGTTGCACAAATATAGTTGTAGTCGAGCATTCCAGCGCTGGTGAATACTATGGGCTTCCCGCCATGAGACCAGCTGGACTGACTAGGTTGATATCCGAGACCGAACTTGTCGTATTTCTTTTCCATTTCCAGCAACTTGCCCCAGCCCTGGGCATTTCCGGATTGAACTACCTCCTTAGCTTGCTTGTAGGAGTATATAGGAGTCCATTCCTTCTCACTGTTCTGAACTGCTGGAGACAAATTACTGACATTGACCGTCTCAAAAGCTTGACAAAGTGTCTCATGGTTCTCCCCGTCCATTTCTAAGTACTTAAAGGTTGACAAATGGCTTACTAAAATGTCTTCTTCTCTGCACACGGTGATAACCTGGCCGTCTACCAGATACTTCAATTTCTGATGCGACGTGGATGTCACTGCGCCGACAGCATGAATCTAGGGACGTCCCAGCAAAAAACTATAAGCGGGTTGAATATCCATGACATAGAATGTGCTTTTGAATACCTGTGACTCAATCGTCATTGGTAGCTCTACCTCACCAAACACGGATCTTCGGGACCCATCAAAAGCTTTCACAATCAAATCACTGGGTCGCAAGACGATGCCATCAACATTCAGCTTCATGAGGTCCTTCTTAGGGAGCACATTGAGAGAAGAGCCTGTATCTACCAGGACATGTGATAAAACATCACCCTTGCACTCCATGGAGATATGCAAGGCTTTGTTATGATTGCGTCCTTCAGGAGGGAGATCCCTATTTGTGAATCCCAACCCATGGCTGGCGTTTACGCTGCCTACCACAGCTTCCAACTGGTTGACAGTGATCTCTTGTGGTACATACGCCATTTGCAAAACTTTCAGCAAAGCCTCTCAATGAGCTTGGAAACACATCAGCAACAACAGAACATATATCTTGGATGGGGTCTGATTTAGCTGTTCAACCACCTTATAGTCGCTTTTCTTAATTATTCTCATGAATTCCTCGACTTCCTTTTCAAAAGTGCCTTGACCGGAAGCAGGAGTTGTCACCTCTTCAGTTGCTATTTGTTTACCCTTAGCCCTTGCAGCAGCTTTAGCTTCAGGATCACCTCTAAGAGCTTGAGGAGCAAAGAGACACCCACTTCGTGTAAATCCACCAACTCCTCCGACATTCACCACAGTCGGGTCGATTTTCACTGCTTGACTTTCCACTTTCTGTCCTTCTACGTACACATCCGAGCCATAGTGCCACGGGATGGATTTGTCATCAGCATAAAGAACTGGTCCTGGAACCATGATGGTCACTGGACTCACTTCGGGGACATAAATGGTCACCGACTCTCTCCGAACAGGAACTTCAGCAGGATCAAAATAAATTGTCACTCTAGACACGCAACCATTTCTGTTAGCGACTTTGTCAAACTGTAGGGACCCCTCGTCAATCAAACATTGCACCCCAACCTTCAAATCCCCACAACCATTAACTTAACTTAAACAACCCTCGCAGTCATAATCACAACCTGGAAAAACCTCCCCTTTCAGCAATTTGTCTTTCACGACTAACAACGAAGTCTTCATCTCTTCCACGTTCAAGATTAAATTCAAACTCTCACCACCGTCAACAATATTTATCTTGGCCCCTCCATGATTTGGAATGGGGTTTGATGTAACATTTGGAGGTGTCGCGAAGTTGATCGCCTTCGAGTCAATAAGGTCTTGGACCTTATGCTGCAATGCCCTACACTTCTTTGTTGAGTGCCCGGAAGCTCCTGAATGAAATGCGCATCTTGCATTAGCATCATACCCCACTGGAAGCTCTCCAGGTGGAGGTGGTGCTAACGTCCTCAACTGAACCAAATTCAATTCCAATAATCTCTGGAGTAATGTCGTGTATGTCATGGGGATAACTTCGAGCACCCTGTTAGCTGGACGAGCTTGCCTTTGCTGATAAGGCCTTTGCTGATAGTTGGTACGCTGCGGCTGTTGCTGATGTTGCTGTTGTACATGACCTGTAGGGATGGTGACATCAGCCACCTGCTCATAAGATCCTCTATATCCACGGCCCCGACCTCGACCGACACGGCATTAGTTTCACCCTCCCTTCTTCTTGGAGGTCCACTGAAAGCCTTTCTCACTCCACTTGAGCTACCTGCACTAGTGTCTTGAATCTTCCCCATTTTCAAAAGAGTTTCAACCCTCTCTCCCGCTATCACAATGTCGTTGAACTTTGTTGTCGAACAAGATGCCAGTATCTCAATAAACACCCCTTGTAGCGTTCCCATGAAAATATCTTCCATTTCATTCTCTAGCAAGGGAGGTTGCACTCTAGCAGCAAGCTGACGCCACCTCTGGACGTACTCTTTGAACCCTTCCTTAGCATTCTGAGACATTGTCTGCAACTGAGTACGATTTGGAGCCATATCCAAATTATATTGATGCTGCTTCACGAATGCCTCATCCAAATCCTTCCAGCTTCGGATATTGACTCTACTCAACTTCATGTACCATTCCAAGGACACTCCCACAAGACTATCCTAGAAGTAGTACATCCACAACTTCTCATCATCTGTATGCGCAACAATCCTGCCCATGAACTTGTAGGGAATTCTCACCCCTGGCACCAAGCCCAAATCAGTGATGTCAAACCCCAGAGAGCTCTGAGATTGAATGGCACGAATCTGCTCAGCCATTTCTTCAAACTTTCTATTCATGTCAAATTCCTGGCCTTTTGCCTCATCCAACAAAGTGAACTGCTCATCCTTCCCATCCATCTGCAGGTTATTCACTCCATCATTGACAATAGTGACCCCCGATTGCACCACAGGGATTTCAACATGACGGGCGCCGACCCCGTTACGATTACCCCATTCTGTTGTCCCATTGATCCTGACTTGATTGTTCTCTAACATCTCTCGCAGGCATTCTTGAGTTTGACCCATCCCAGCCATGAGGGTCATGGAGTTGTCCATTCTCGTCCTCAAGTCATCCAGATCCGCTTGCATCTGATCCATTGCTCTTTCTCTATTCACCTTTGTAGGGTATCTGTGCACCGTTGACTGTCTCTGAACCTTCTTGGGAGCTATAGTGCCTGAAAGTACATGAACGTTAGAACACTAGAGAAATACCTGCAAAACAACAAACTCACTATATGCATGCAATGTAGCTATTCATGTTTCCATGTTCAGGCGTTAATGTGCCCCGGTTCTGGTATTTTGATAAAAAACACTCCAGATGACTTTGCTGGAAACTAACTTTTTCAAACTCTTCGAGGAGTATTCAGATCCTGATGGCTTAGGACAAACAACTTTGCTCATTCAGAAACGGTGGGAATAAACATTGCATATCATGAACAAACTATCAACAATCAGAGTCATAGACGCAAACAACATTTCCCAAAGGGTTACAATTCAATGCAAAAAACAGAAAGATAAAGCAAGACTCCCACAACATACCTGTAGGTATTCTGAATACAATCAATAAACTAAGACCCTAAGCTAAAAAGGAAGATCCATGCTCCTCTTCTACAGTCACCACCTTTGTTCGGCTCTTCTTGACGCCTGCTCTCAGCTTAAGATCTGCAATCTCCTTCATCGCTTCCTTCAAGGCTAGCTGGCTCTGCTCCAATTGTTGAGTCTTTTCCCTTCATATTTTGTGGGCTTGTTCGACCTCTTCTTTCTTGAATGCCATCTGCGCCTCAAAGAACTCTTCCTTTTCTTTGTACTTCTTCTGCTCCTGTTCTCTTTGGCCCTGTAACCAAGCAATGGATTGACGAGCTTCTCTGAGAGTCTTTACAATCCTCTTGTGCTCCGCTTCTCTTTTTGACTCTGTTAAACCCAATCTCTGAAAATGAGCTTCTCTCCTAGCAAACTCCTTTTCTTTAGCTTCTAAGGTATCCTGCATCTTCTGTAGCTTTTCTTCCGCTTCTTGCTTAACATGATTGGCACGGTGATACAAACTAGCCATTTCAGAATTCTCTACCTGAATCTCATGCAACTGAGCTTCCAACTTCTTGTAATCTTCAAGAGAAACAGTGGTTTGTACCAGTACCTCCTTTGGATATAGCGGAGCCTCCACTGAAAACGGCAAGAAAAAGGTATCGACCCTCCTTTGTATCCAAGCTGCAAAAGAGGGATAGGTCTTAGGGTCTACCTTTCCGAATTCTTTCTTACCCTCCCTGACCTTCGTTTCCCAAGCTTGGGATGCTTGAATAGCCAACAACTCATTACCTTCATCCGGAAAATACAAAGTCTTAGCTATTTCTTCATCCGATGGAGGATCCTTCAGCGGGTAACCAAATTGCTTTCTGGACATCACAGGGTTATGACTTATCACTCCTTTTCTTCCTAACAAAGGCACATATGCAAACGTACCTCACCTTATAATAAACTCCCTTCCTACCAAATTTCTGCTACATCCCCATGCTATGTCATCCGATGTTAACCCCATCAATCTTCTAGCCCACTTTTAATCTTGCTTAAGATCTTTGAACGGTCCTGACTTTGGAAGCTTCTTAGAAAACCACTCAGCGAACAATGGAGCACAACAATTTACATACCTTTTTCTCTTCTCATTCCTGTGATGGACGCCGAAATAAAAGTCTCCCAACAACGTAGGCACCAGGTTTCTTTTAATGAAAAGAGTGATAGCATCCAAGCTTACCCATCCTTTCTCTCCTGGGAACAGACTTATCCCGTAGACCATTAATGCTAACAGCGCACTGAACTCTAACCATTTCCCTCCCAAAGCAAACACATGGACTTCTGTGATAAGAAAATCCAGGTTGAATCCATTCCCTTTACTGGCTTCTAACTCCATCTTCACTCGAAGCATACTCAAATGACAAGCTCCTGCAATGTCCTTGTACGGGGGACATCTCTCCGCAGCATAATAGGGAACACCATTCTTGATAGGAATCTTCAGGATGTCAGAAATCTCTTCCATAGTGGGAGCCAAGACGTAATCTGTAAATACGAAAATTCACAACTGAGGGTCATAAAATTGCAACAAAGAATGAAGACTATCTCTCTGATCGACAGTAGGTTTGTTCATGTAACCCAAGATCTTCACATACCAGTTTCTGAAATCATCTGAAACCTTGTCACTCATCAAGTCTACCAGTTTCTGAATACTCTCGGTTTCGGGCTGCGGGAAAGTGTAATGAACATTCCTTTTTCTGGGTACCTCTTGGATTTCTGTCATCTGGAGAAACAATGAATACCAGAACTGGGTACAGAGATGAAGGATAACCTGTAATGGAAACACAAACAGTTAATGCAAGTATGATGCGATGCAAATACAATGCAGGCATATGATCAACCACTGGGACTGTCTGGATACGGAACACAGGACCTAAGTGACCAAGAACCCAGATCCTCTGAATAAAGCCCCCTGAACAAGAATTCAGTCTTCAAATAAGCCCAGAAATCAAAGATCCAAATCCATGTAGCCTTATCAAATCATAGAACTGTACTGGCGATGAGGTGTGATGAGGTCAAGGGTTCCTCCAAACCTGTAAACCCCTCCCAATCTCACGGGTGTGCTCCGGGTCAAATATCACGGACTCTCAAAGCTGAATAGCAATAATATGTTCACCATTTCCGAGAAATGGCTCATGATCAAATCAGGGAATCGGTTCGGCATTATGTACTACTCAGGGAGGCCTCAGCGTGAGTCCGGGAAAAACAAGCATCCTTTATAAGTTCCCAGCTTCAAGCACTGGAATCGAGAAACAATAGTACATTCATCCCGAAGGGTACAATACTATCGTCATACGACCAGATGCTTTGACTGAGTTGCTATAAAAGAACCAGACCATCCTATGCGAGTTCCAAAGTGGGCCCTCGGGTGCGAATGAGTTTGCCACAAAATGTGGTCTGCCACTGTCACCACTGGAGAGGGATGTTTCCACAAAGGTCCTCAATGATCGGTCCCCAGATGCACATAACTATCGAGGTTGTGTATTACCCCAGAAAAATTCCGGCATAATACATTTCCAAGACGGTTGCAAGTCTGGGTGTGGAACTCACTACTACCAACATAGCAAAATGCTATGAAGCCAAAGTGACTGTCCACTCTAAGTCCTATGGTGCACTCGAGCCCCGGTTACGAGCTCATCTCTCAGTAACAATTCCCAGTCCCATAGAAAAAAGGAAACCAGCATAGCCAGACAGTCCAGTATAATATGATGCATGAAAATAAATACTGAAAACTGTAAATAAATGCTATAAATAAAACTGTAAATAAACAACAGTAAGATAAACACACAACAGCAAACAATCAACACCCAATGAAACAGAAACACGCAAGTGCTAGGATTGACTCTCAGGGGAACCAGAGATACTCTAGTTAGGGCTATCCCCAGCAAAGATGCCAGCTGTCTCTCCCCGGATTTCCATCCTGGTACAAACGCGAAAGTGGTGCGGAAAAGAAAAGAGTCGCCATCCAGGCATTTTTATCCCGAAGAAACGGGAATGGTAATGCTGCACAAACCGAAGAAAAGAAAAGGGAGGACAAAGGTCTTGCGAACCAAAGAGACTGGGTTTGGGAGTCGGTTACGACCTGGGAAGGTATTACCACCCCAGATCGTCCGCCGTACCCGACGGGATCCACGCTTGCAAAGAAAACTATTTCAAAGGGTGAGGGGATGAAAGCTGTGTAAACACCCCAAATTTTCCCTCACCCATTCACACCATGGCTTGTGATCTCTTCATATGCATAAACTCAATCATATCATCCCATGTCACATTTTTGATTCACTGCATAGATTCTAAGTCATCTGCATCTAGGTTTTGTGATCTGAGCAATACAAGAGCTTCTTGAGCCACTCCAAAGGTCATCAATCACTTCAAAGGGGTCTATGTGTGTTCAAGTATCACATTATATCCTCTCAAAGTCAAGAATGTCAAAAAATCACAAGAACTGAGAATGGTATGGAAGCAGAGCCAGGCTTGACTGCACAGATGACCTAAAATTAGGGTTTTGGTTTCAGAGGCCATAACTCCAAATTTTTTGGTCATTCTTGTTTCTATTGGTCTCTATATGGTATAGGGAGTATGCATATCAATTTTCATGAAGAAATTCCATGGGGAAGTCATCTGATCAAGAGTTGACTTTTCAAGCAAGTTAGTGCAAAATCAGGGCATCTGAGGCCCCCAATGACCCAACCAAAGGGTGTTCTTCATCATTTTGATTGTATATGATCTTTATTTTATCATAGAAGATGTTGGAAGTTCACAAAATTGAAGAATTTCAAGTCTTTTGCAAAGTTGACTTTTTGGGAAAGTTTGACTTTTAATGAAATTGCCATTTTAAGCAACTTTTTCAACCTTTACTTTTTGATTCAAAAAAGCTCCAAATGAAAAAACTTTGGTCATGAAAGTTGTAGAATGGATCATTCCCTTTTCAAAAAGTACAAGAACATGACCTAATTCATTTTGGATCAAAGGTTATGGCTTGTTAAAGTTGGCAAAAATCACAAAATTTCAAAGTTTCCACCAAAGAGGCAAAGTTGCAAATTCACTTCTCAAGGCAAATTAAGGCATCAATTGGACTTCTAAACTTCACAACATGATCATACAAGACCTAAAATTCAGAATGGGCCAAGAAATCTCTCATTTTTATGGCTTGTGGAACAAGATTTTTTCATAAGAAGCAAAAGTGAACCAAGTTGCAAAACTCATCATAGTTTATCATCCACTTGCTTGCTAGCTTGCTGAACCATCCTAGGCCTTTCCCCACATCATGCTGTGCAGGACACACTCTTTGTCCTTGGCTAGAAAGTAGCCCATACCTCTCTTACACCAACTTTGACATTTTGGCAACTTGAGCCATACCTATCACAAAAGCACACATCACTTCTTCTGACCAATCACTATAGTTTATGCAAATCAAAAGCAAGCCAAAGCATACAAAACACAAGCCTGAAACACTCCATAGCTCAGCATTCTCATTTTCACCCCAACTTGCAAAAGCTTTCGAAACTGCTTGCACAAGTTACAAACTCACAAACAAACTTCACAGAACATATCACCACATCCTCCTGATCATTTCCTTGCCTTCATTCACCCTTGAAACCTCACATAAGCCAGATACGATTTCTGCCCCCCTTTGAGCAGAACTCAAGCAAACTCTCAAACCAGCCATTGCAAACTTCAAACAAACCTTGCAAGCTTCTTAGGAGGATCAGTGGAGTAGATTTGAGCCAAAGAAACAGCCTGAAAGCTCTGGAATCGAAAGCTCCATCTCAGGTATCATCCAAGAACATTTTTCCAGAACTTGTGTTTTGAGTTACAAACTGATTCTATGTGATGTGCTGATCATTTTAAGCTTTGAATCATTGAAAATGGTTGCGTGTGTAGGATGTATTTGATCTCTGAAATTTCTGTGTTGTTTTCCGTTTTGATTCGTTCCTCATGTTTCAGTGGAAATGAATGGATTTTGGGGTGGGGTTTAGTTTTAGTGATGATTAATGATTGATTCTGGAGATTTTGGCATGATTTCATGGCATATTGAGAGAGATTGAGAGATGAGATAGTCGGAGAAGACGACCGGAACAGTGTTCCGGTCGCCTGAAAGTCATTAGGGCACAATTAATTAGGGCTAATCATAATTATGTGGATTTGAATCTCAGCCCTTGGATGTGGCGCCAAGTCTCTTCCCGCGCGTGTGAGTTCAAACCCTGGCCATTGATTATGTTGACTTTTCCATTTTCATATTAAATTCATTTTTATTTTTCATTTTATTTCATTTGTTTTCTCCATTTTATTTAAAATAGCAAAACAATTTTAAAAATTCTGAAAATTTTTGAATAAACTTTTATGAATTTTCAGAAACCAAAAACATTTTTATTTTTATTTTTTGCATTAAAAATTATTTTTAAATCATTTAAAAGTTTATTTTTAATTAATTAATGAGAATCAATTAATTAAAAATACTTTTAGGTATTTAAAAATCACCAAAAAATTCATGAAACCTTTAAAATCATTTAGAAACATTGTCCAACCCTCAAACCAAATTTCTTTTTTGATCTTGATGCATTTTGATAATTTTCCATGGAATTAATTCAATTTCAAAGCATTATTTTGATCCAATGTTCAAAAATTCATTTCTGCCTAACCATTGGGAGTTGGACTTTGATTCTTTTTGCATTTTGTTTTGCATATCATGTAGTTTGTGAGATTAAATTGGCATGATTTGATCTTTCATTTTCAATTTGTTTGACATTTTTCTTGTTAAGGTACCCTAAAAACCCTAGAAATCTTAGGAAATTCATAACTTTTAGTAGGTTAAGAGTTGGAACCTCTCCTTTGGGCAGTGAGTTAGTAATGGTTTAGGGTTCCTTTGAATGCATTTTTAAATTTTTATCTTGATGTTTGCTTCTGATTTTGGTTTTTGTTTGATGCTTTGATCATAAACCCTAATTTGGGCTTCCATATGCATCCATCTTGCATTTGTTTGCATACCATGACTTGCCATAGCATTTTGTGCATCCATTTGATTCATTTGACATCTTAAGACATATTGTAAGCATGTTTGATCATTGCATCTTTCATTTGCCATGTTGTATGCCATTTGCACTTCATAACCTTTCATGTATGATCATGGTTCTAAACTTGCTTCATTTGCATCCATAAGTTTGTATGATCATCCCCATGCTTTGTTTCATGTTTGCATCATCTCATAACATCATTATCATCTCATATATGCTTCTGGTTTTGATTTACATCATGTCATTTCATCTCATCTTGCATGGCATTGCATTTCTTTCACTAACTTTTCAGGTGGTAAGTCATTTTGAGAAGTGAATTTGCCTTCACTCCTCATAACTTCTTTTCATCTCCCTTATGCATCATTGCTGAATTTTATTTTGTGTTTGAGATTGAGCTTGCTCATTCTTCTCCTTTTTACTTTCTTTCCTCAAGTGACTTGACTTCTTGAATGAAGCAAGTTACTTTGCTTTCTCTTTGCTCCTTTCATCTGCTTCCTGGTGGTTCCATTGAAGACTTCTTTCTTGAACCTCACAAACCTTAGGAACAGCCAAGCATGACAATAATTAGGGTTTGATTAGTCCCCCATTAGTTTTACCTTTTGTGTCTCCTTTGTGTCTCTCTTCTCATCTCATAATCAGGGACTAAACCCTAAAGGCTTTAAGGCTTTGTGATTAAGTTTATGCCTGCATCCTTCTATTAGGATGGAGTGTATAACTTTAATCCTAAGTGTTAAACCCTTAATGTGTTTAAATCATTTAATCAATTCATCTAATAATCATCAAGACATCAAGCTTGTAACTTGGGCCTTGCATTAGGGTTCTAATTCTTCCTTAATTGGTTAAGAAGGACTAACCCTAGTGTTAATGGACAAGTCCCCCTCAAGTTGTCTTACAAACCCTAAAACTCACTTCATCATCATATCATTAATTAAAATCCACTTAACCAAAGGCTTGTTTTGTCATGAGTTTAATCCCTAATCATGGATTAAGTTGAGGAGCTTTCCTCAGCTTAAACATTCTCATCTATTATCCTTCTATTAGGATGGTGTAATGAGTTTGTTTAATCCCTGATTATGGCTTAATCTCATTACTCAACACTAAACAAAAACAACAAAAACATCTAAATAACCACAAGTAGGTTAATGATCTTAATCCTACACCAAAGGTGATTAAGTGTGAGAAGCTGACTTCACACTTAAGGTATTCTCATTACCCCTAATCAGAGGGAGGATGTGATGAGTTTACTAATCCATTGGTTTAGGTTTAAGCTCATTTTCTTATGACAAACTTTCAAAAGCAATAAAAGACTGAAAACTCAAAAACAAACAATAATCGTCTCCTCCGGGATTCTTTTCTCATCACATTCACTCACAACCGAGAACTCGCTTCTTCCGTCTAATGCAAGACAGTTTGCACCTGAGCCAGACAGGTCATACACTTGAGCATAGACAAGTAAGCAGTTCATAGTCAATTTACCTTTCAGTCTCTTTGGGTCGAACTACGGTGTTCTGACTTCCTCATTGCACGAGAGGATACGTAGGCATAACTTAACAGTTATCGAACAAAAGTCTCTGTATATCCCCCCTCTTTCCAGCTTTATTCTTTAGCCTCATGATCTTTAGCATTTCATCTTTGTTCTTACACTGACACTTCACTTATACACTTCACTTCTCTTACACTGACACCTGTACATCCTTTTCCAGCTCTTTTATACACAAATTGCACTGACACTACCCCTTCAAAACACAAATCTTTCAAGCGTGGATCCCGTTGAGTACGGCGGACAATCTGGGTGCTAATACCTTCCCAGGTTGTAACCAACCCCCTTTCTCAGTCTCTCTGGTTCGCAACCGTCTTATCCATATCTTTCTAGGTCTATGCAGCATTACCTTTCCTCCGGGATAAAAATGCCTAGCTGGCGACTCTTTCATTTCCTGTGAGTTCACTCCTGTGTGTTCTCACATCCTCCTTTCACCGACCGTTCGCGTCTGTACCTTTATCTGGGCCATTCCCCACTTATCGGGAGCGACAAGCTGCTGCGAAACTGAAAATGAAACTGGATAAGAAATAAAAGAAAGGGGGAAAATGTAGGGAAAATAAAAGAGTGTGCTTGAACAGGCCCTACCCCGCTGCCTACGTACCTCATTGGGAAAATGAGGATCAGAGACGCCGAAGTTCCCCTAACTAGGGGTAGAAAAGGTTGCTTGTGAATTAAGGCTTAAACTGCCTATGTCAATGCTCAGATGTTGTAGGCTCGTACGACGAGGGCGTTACCGTCTTGCAAAATGACAAGAAGAAGCAAGTTCGCGGACGAAGCGAAGGAGATGAGAAAAGAATTCCCGAAGGAAAGACGATTATTTCTTGTTTGTGTTTTTTATGAGCTTTTTATTTGTGTGGCACAAGAGAATGAACTCAAGCTCTTTTCTATGGAATGTGTACTTGTCACTACATTCCAAGATGGAATAATAGAACAAGCACACCAAGCAAGGAGAACGTATCCAAGACTTGTTTCCAAAGGCAAGGGCCTAAATTCATTGACTTGTTGAATTTATTAAGTGTTTTAGTGATTAAAAATGAAGAAGTGTTTTTTAGGGTTTTTTCTTGATGAAGATGACTTCATGATCCGACTTGTGCATCATGCTAGACAAATACACTATTCCAATATGGAATGAATACATATGCCCCCATGGAATAAGGCTATTACACAAGAAGTCACTTCTTTTTATTAATGTTTTTTAGGTTTTGTTTTGAGATGAGAAGAGAAAGAAACCAAAGGAGCAAAAGGTTTTCGCTCCCCGGATTTCCATCCTGGTACAAACACGAAAGTGGCGCGGAAACGAATAGAGTCGCCAGCCAGGCATTTTTATCCCGAAGGAACGGGAATGGTAATGCTGCACAAACCAGAAGAAAAGAAGAGGAAGGACACAAGTCCTGCGAACCAAAGAGACTGAGTTCGGGAGTCGGTTACGACCTGGGAAGGTATTAGCACCCAGATCGTCCGCCGTACCCGATGGGATCCACACTTGCAAAGAAATCTGTTTCAAAGGATGAAGGAATGAAAGCTGCTGCAAAGAAAAGGAACTGAATTGGATAAAGGAAAAGAAAAGGGAACTGAAAAATAAATGAAAAGGAAAAATGTAGGGAAAATAAAGATTGTGCTCGAACGGGTCCTACCCCGCTGCCTACATACCTCATCTAGACAATGAGGATCAGAGTCGCCGTAGTTCCCCTGACTAGGGTTAGAAAAGAAATGGCTTATGAATTAAGGCTTGAACTGCCTATGCCAATGCTCAGGTGTTGCAGAATCGGACAACGAGTGCGTAACCGTCTTGCAAAGTGACAAGTAGGAGCAAGTTCGTGTACGGAGCAAAGGAGATGAGAAAGGAATTCCCGAAGGAAAGATGCTTATTGTTTGTTTGTGTTTTTTAGAAGCTTTTATGAGAGTGTGTCACAAGGAAGTGAACTCAAGCTCTTTTCCATTGAATGTTGTCGCTCCCACTAAATGAAGCCGGGTCAAATAGGGTACAGACGCGAACGGTCGGTGAAAGAGGGTGTGAGAACACACAGGAGTGAACTCACAGGGAATGAATAGAGTCGCCAGCTAGGCATATTTATCCCGAAGGAAAGGTAATGCTGCATAAACCTAGAAAGATATGGATAAGACGGTTGCGAACCAGAGAGACTGAGAAAGGGGGTTGGTTACAACCTGGGAAGGTATTAGCACCCAGATTGTCCGTCGTACTCGACGGGATCCACGCTTAAAAGATTTGTGTTTTAAAGGGGTAGTGTCAGTGCAATTGGTGTATAAAAGAGCTGGAAAAGAATGTACAGGTGTCAGTGTAAGAGAAGTGTGAAGTGTATAAATATACAGTGTCAGTGTGAGAACAAGAGGGAAATGCTCATGATAATGAGGCTAAGAAAATAATGATGGAAGGAGAGGGAATATACAGAGACTTTTGTTCGATAACTATTAAGTTATGCCTACGTATCCTCTCGTGCAATGAGGAAGTCAGAACACCGTAGTTTGACCCAAAGAGACTGAAAGATGAATTGACTTGTGAACTGCTTACTTGTCTATGCTCAAGTGTATGACCTGTCTGGCTCAGGTGCAAACTGTCTTGCATTAGACGGAAGAAGCAAGTTCTCGTCTATGAGTTAATGAGATGAGAAAAGAATCCCGAAGGAGACGATTATTGTTTGTTTTTGTGTTTTCAGTCTTTTATTGCTTTTGAAAGTTTGTCATAAGTTAATGAACTTAAGTCTAAACCAATGGATTAATAAACTCATCACATCATCCCTCTGATTAGGGGTAATGAGAATACCTTAAGTGTGAAGTTAGCTTCTCACACTTAAACACCTTTGGTGTAGGATTAAGATCATTAACCTACTTGTGATTATTTAGATGTTTTTGTGGTTTTTTGTTTAGTGTTGAGTAATGAGATTAAGCCATAATCAGGGATTAAACAGACTCATTACACCATCCTAATAGAAGGATAATAGATGAGAATGTTTAAGCTGAGGAAAGCTCCTCAACTTAATCCATGATTAGGGATTAAACTCATGACAAAACAAAGCCTTTATTAGATGGATTTTAGTTAATGATATGATGAAGAAGTGAGTTTTATGGTTTGTAAGACAACTTGAGGGGGACTTGTCCATTAACATTAGGGTTAGTCCTTCTTAACCAATTAAGGAAGAATTAGAACCCTAATGCAAGGCCCAAGTTACAAGTGTGATGTCTTGATGATTATTAAGTGAATTGTTTAAAGGAGTTAAACACATTAAGGGTTTAACACTTAGGATTAAAGTTATACACTCCATCCTAATAGAAGGATGCAGGCATAAGCTTAATCCCAAAGCCTTAAAACCTTTAGGGTTTAGTCCTGGATTATGGGATGAGAAGAGAAGACTCAATGAGACACAAAGGTAAAAACTAAGTGGGGGACTAATCAAAACCCTAATTATTGTCATGCTTGGTTGTTCCTAAGGTTTGTGAGGTTTACAAGGGAAATCTTCAGAGGAAACACCAGGAAGCAGATGAAAGGAGCAAGGAGAAGCAAAGCAACTTGCTTCATTCAAGAAGACAAGTCACTTGAGTAAGAAGGAGAAGAAAGAGCAAGCTCAATCTCAAACACATAACAGAATGCAGCAAGGGTGCATAAGAGAGATGAAAAGAAGTTGTGAGAAGTGAAGGCAAATTCACTTCTCAAAGTTACCTACCACCTGAAAAGTTAGTGAAAGAAATGTAATGTAATGCTAGATGAGATGAAATGACATGATGCAAATCAAAACCAGAAGCACATACATGGTGTTAATGATGCTATGAGATGATGCAAACATGAAACAAAGCATGGGGATGATTATACAAACTTATGGATGCAAATGAAGCAAGTTAAGGACCATGATCATACATGAAAAGTTATGGAATGCAAATGACATACAAAGTTGCAAATGAAAGATGCAATGATCAAACATACTTCTAACATGTCTTAAGATGTCTAATGGATCAAATGGATGCACAAAATGCTATGGCAAGTCATGGTATGCAAGCAAATGCAAGATGAATGCAAAAGGAAGCCCAAATTAGGGTTTATGATCAATGCATCAAACAAAAAACCAGAATCAGAAGCAAACATCAAGATAAAAAATTGAAAATGCATTCCAAGGAACCCTAACCCTACACAAACTCACTGCCCAAAGGAGGGGCTCTAACTCTTAACCTAATAAAAGTTATGAATTTCCTAAAATTTCTAGGGTTTTGGGGTACCTTAACAAGAAAAATGCCAAACAAATTGAAAATGAAAGATCAAATCATGCCAATTTAATCTTACAAACTACATGATATGCAAAACACAATGCAAAAAGAATCAAAGTCCAACTCTCAAAGACTAGGCAGAAATGATTTTTTGAACATTGGATCAAAATAATGCTTTGAAAATGAATTAATTCCATGGAAAATTGTCAAAATGCATCAAGATCAAAAAGGAAATTTTATTTGAAGGTTGGACAATGTTTCTAAATGATTTTAAAGGTTTCATGAATTTTTTGGTGATTTTTAAATACCTAAAAGTATTTTTAATTAATTAATTCTCATTAATTAATTAAAAATAAACTTTTAAATGATTTAAAAATATTTTTTAATGCAAAAAATAAAAATAAAAATGTTTTTGGTTTCTGAAAATTAATAAAAGTTTGTACAAAAATTTTCAGAATTTTTAAAATTGTTTTACTATTTTAAATAAAATGGAGAAAAGAAATACAAAACAAATGAATTAAATTTAATGAAAATGAAAAGTATTCTAATCCAAAGGCTGATATTTAAACCTGGGGGGGGAGTGTTTGACTGCGCGCGTGAATCAAAGGTCAGGATTGGTTCTGGCTTAATTAAATTAATTTTGATTTATTAAATTAATTAAAACAGGTTAGGGTTTAATGACTCCATCTGGACCATCCAAAACTTTAACTAATCCATATCCAACGGCCACGAATGCATCTGGCACGCTAATTAGGGTTAGGGCTTAACAACTTTCAGGTGACCGGAGGGAAGCTCCGGTCATCTTCTCCGGCGGGTTTGAAACCCTAAAACATGCTACAGGCCACCATTCACCAAATTGAAAGCAGGGAAATGATCCTCTACCCAAACCCCATTCAAATCACCCCTCAAACAACATTTATAACCCAAGAACAGAGGGAATCGAAGCCAACAAGATTCACGGCTGAAATTTCAGAGAGCAACCAAATACTCATTTCTTCATTATTTTTGATTCTAAAGATACCATCATGATCAGCAAGACATGCACTTTCAATTTGTAACAAAAAATACAAGCTCTGCAAAGTTTGAGATTCGAAGCTACCTGAAGTGGTGAACTATGAATATGAGCTTCCCAGACCTCTCTTTGATGCAGAATGCCTCCTCTGGACCCCCTGAAGTTAATGGAATGCTCACAATCCTTTGTTGGTGGCTAATTTGAGGGTTTGTGTTCTGGTGTAGCAGGTTTCACAGTTGGGATTTGTAGGGTTTCAAGCTGCTTCAATGGTGGATTCTGGTTCTCTTAAGTGTGTATGATTTGTTGGTGAAGAGAAAATGAGTGTTTGATGGCTGTAGAGAGAGATTCGAAGAAGAGGAGTTTTTGACAGATTTTTGTGAGGGCTGTGTTGTGTGTTGTTTCAATGGCCAATGAGTTGCTATAACACTCCCATGATGTGTGAGTAGCCTGTGGAGCAGGTCAGTAGAGGCTGCTGATCACTATTCCAAGAGTATGGGGGTTTTGGCCAAAAAGTCAAGTTGATTTGTACTTGCAGCATGGGCTATGGAAGCAGCAGTCTAAGGGCTTGTCTTGCTTCAGCTTGAGTCAAGGATGACCCTTGGATTGCTTGTGAAAGTCTGCTGCATTTGGATCATGAGTTGAGAGAGATTTTGCAACTTGCCCACTTGTGTTATTTCATGATTTTTGGTTATGCACATGAGATACTTCTTGCTGAATTTTGGTGTATGATGCTTCATTTGGTCATGGCAATGCATAGAAACCAACTAGTGATCACATAACTCCTTTGAGGATGATTTTGCCAAAGATTCCTCTTTGCATCTTTATGAAAATGACTTATGGATTCTTGAAAATCAAGTCACACAAATGAGAAATTCCTTGGGCTAATTCTGATTTTATGTCATGTGTAGCATTGGTATGATGATTAGAGGTCATGTTGAAGTCACATAAAGGCTTGCCATGAGAAATTGCAAGTTTTCCATTTGGTGCAAAAGTGAATTTTTAATGATTTTGCTCAACTTTGTAAGGCCATAACTTTTGATCCAAAATGAATTAGGTCATGTTCTTGTACTTTTTGAAAAGGGAAAGATCTATCCTACAACTTTCATGACCAAAGTTTTTCCATTTGAAGCTTTTTTGAATCAAAAAGTAAAGGTTGAAAAAGTTGCCTAAAATGGCAATTTCACTAAAAGTCAAACATTCCCAAAAAGTCAACTTTGCAAAAGACTTGAAATTCTTCAATTTTGTGAACTTCCAACTTCTTCTATGATCAAATAAAGATCATATACAATAAAAATGATGAAGAACACCCTTTGTTTGGGTCATTGGGGGCCTCAGATGCCCTGATTTTGCACTGACTTGCTTGAAAAGTCAACTCTTGATCAGATGACTTCCCCATGGAATTTCTTCATGAAAATTGATATGAATACTCCTTATACAATATAGAGACCAATAGAAACAAGAATGACCAAAAAATTTGGAGTTATGGCCTTTGAAACCAAAACCCTAATTTTAGGTCATATGTGCAGTCCAACCTGGCTCTGCTTCCATACCATTCTCAGTTCTTGTGATTTTTTGCCATTCTTGACTTTGAGAGGATATAATATGATATTTGAACATACATGGACCCCTTTGAAGTGATTGATGACCTTTGGAGTGGCTCAAGAAGCTCTTGGATTGCCCAGATCACAAACCCTAGATGCAGATGACTTAGAATCTATGCAGTGAATCAAAAATGTGATATGAGATGCTATGATTGAGTTTATGCATATGAAGAGATTACAAGCCATGGTGTGAATGGGTGAGGGCAAATTTGGGGTGTTTACAGCTGCCCCTATTCAAACATGAGTTAGCTGTGCAGGATATAAGCAACGGCTTAACAGGCAAACAAGATAACTTGTGGTTGAATACCAAAGACAGTCCAAAATTTGCACTCACAGAATGAAGAAGAAAAGGGATATAGATTGTAAAAGGAAATAAAGTATAGTATAAAGTGTGGGCGACGGAGGACGACCGTCGAGCAGAGGACGACTGCTGGGGAAATAGCAATGACGGGGACGGCCGACATGCTGGGGATAAAAAGGATTATGATGGGGACGGCCATCAAGTAAAGCTGTAAAATTTTGGGGATTAATGAAAGATGATGGGGACAGCCATCAAGTTCATAAAGTAAAGTAACCAACGATGGGGACGGCCATCGGGCTAAAAAGAAAAGGGACCACGACGGGGACGGCCATCGGGTTAAAGAATAAAAGGAATAAACAGATGATGAGGTACGGTCATCAAAGGTGAAGGATGATCACCTAGCAGGGGACGGCTGCTCTGTTGGGGATAAGATGAGGGACGGTCATCTACGGTGGAGGACGACCACCTGGCAGGGTACGGCTGCCGAAAATATCGCGACATAGGACGAATGCCGGATAAAAGGTCAACGATGGGGACGGCCATCGGATGAGCATGATGGAGGACGACCATCAAGAGGTGGAGGACGACCACCTAGCAGGGGACGGCTGCTCTCAAGGTTTATCATGACATAGGACGAATGTCAGATAACCAAAATCAACAATGGGGACGGCCATTGGATAAAGTGACGAAGGACGATCATCAAAAGGTGAAGGACGATCACCTAGCAGGGGACGGCTGCTAAATATCACGACATAGGACGAATGTCGGATAGAAAAGGTCGACGATTGGGACGGCAATCGGATGAGCATGATGAAGGGCGATCATCAAGAGGTGGAGGACGACCACCTAGCAGGGTACGACTGCTCTCAGGGTTTATCATGACATAGGACGAATGTCAGATAAAAAAGAAATCTGTTTTGCGGGCGATCTACCGGGGAATAGTAAACACGGACGAGTGTTTATATCCAAGAAATAAAAGGTATAAGTGTTTGGATGTGTATAGATTAAAGATGCGGACGAGCATCCTTAAGACTATGATACGGACGAGTATCAGGTAGAAACAAATACTGACACGTGTTCAGAGATGATGATACGGACGAGTATCAACTGGTTAACAAGGAACACGGACGAGTGTTGAATCTGAGGGGACTCTTCTGGGGAACGGTAGACACAGGCGAGCGTCTAAATACAAGAAGACATGAGTATTTGGACACAGTGTATGTATTAAAGATGCGGACGAGCATCCTTAAGACTACGATACGGACGAGTATCGGGTAGAAACAAACGCTTGACACATGTTCTGAAATGATGATACGGACGAGTACCAACTGGTTAACAAAGAACAAGGACTAGTGTTGAATCTGCGGGGATATAAATGGTGTATACAAGATACGGACGAGTATCTGTATAAGTATGATTGGTGTATATTTAAGTGTTCCACCTGCTGGGGAGAGTGACACGGACGAGTGTCAAAAGGAGAAGAGTATAGTATAAACAAGTATCTGGTATACAAAGTGTTTCAGGTTACTGTGCTGGGGAAAATGACATGGACGGATGTCAAGGAAATTGTACATATAAGTATTTGTGAGTGCAAAGGAGATACTTTGGCTTTCTGCTGGGGATATGACATGGACGGGTGTCGAGAAGTATCTGTAATATACAAGTGTTTGTTTGTAAAGAAAAGCTCGGGCGACTTTACTGGGGAGTCATGACACGGACGGGTGCCAGGAAGTATCTGTATTTGTTAGTGGAAATGCCTTAACTCTCTGTTGGGGAATCTGGGGAGCATTCCGTATACTGTTGATGGGTTGCTATTATTCACAAGTGTTTGATTCAGACCATGCTACATGTTTGATTTTTGCCGTAATGCTCCGTATTAAACGGAATGCTACGCTTTGTGGGGTGAATATGATGCAAATGCTATGATTATGCAAAAGATACCAATCCGGGATTCGGATCCCGTTGCTGCGAAGACCTCTGGCCGATCTGTTTGAAGTGAACATCCCAGCTGGGGATGAGATCATTGGTAGATATGATGAGATGTATTTGCTTGGGGAGATAGGTCACTGATAGACCCATCCTTGGTAATGAGGGGACCCAGCTGGGGTTCGCAGAAGCTTTGGTCACTCTGTTGTGATTCCTTCATGCATTGCTCCTCTGAATAGAGGCTGGAACTCTGTGGGGAAGTGGTTCCCTGGCTTTTGTACTTGGCTGAGGAAGAATGATTGGCAATTCGGCTGGGAGAAGCAACAAGTGGTAACTCAGCTGGGGAGAAAACACTTGGGTGCTAAGACTGAGTGAGTGTTGATTTGCCAGCTTGCAGGGATGAAACTTTCATCCCCCATGTTGCGCTTTTGAATACTGGCAATCCTGCAAAGACAGAGAAACGCACAAGTAATCCCGAGGCATCCCTTACCGGACTCCGTCATAGGAGTGAGACACTCCCGAGAGTAATTATATTTCCTGCAAGCACGCAGTTTCCTTTTTTTTTTATTATTATATATATATATTTTTTGAGGATAAGCATCTGTATTCATGCAATCGGTATTTTAAAGATATCAGACATTCTTTGCAAATAAAAAGAAGTGTACGAGGTGAAACTTGACTGAAAATCTGTTTTTATTAATTCATATGCCCTGAATTGGCAAGATACAGTCAAAGAAACATATCTCCTGAAATGAGGAGATTGTTACAAATTGAGAAACGAAATGCTGGCAATGTTGACGATGCTTCAAGGAGATTCCCTTGGCTATGACTTGTATGACTTTTGACGTTCTTCTCGTCTTGCTTTCCGAAAAAGGCTGATCCTGATAGAAGCTTGATCCTTTCGAGGTTTATCAAGTTGTAGGCGATACAGACGAATTCAGGATGCAGTTGTTCGCTTATTCCCTTATTTTGCATGGATCGCCCTTTCGGGTTTTCAATCCATCGGGATACCCATTTTTGCCTGAGTTGTCCAATGCGGCTTTTCAACTCAGCGGGTGTACAATTTTTTTATTTATTTCCCTTATTTTTGCCCAAGTCCTTTATTCTGTTTTTGACTTGCCGGGATGCCCTGTTTTTGCCTGGACTTACATTCTGTTTTATGTCCAGCGGGTCATTTTTATGCGAAGTATTCTTTAACTGCATCTGAATTCACAGGGGACGGGAAGTCTTCACCATCCATGGTGCTGAGCATCAGTGCTCCACCAGAGAAAACTTTCTTTACCACGAATGGTCCTTCATAATTTGGAGTCCATTTGCCCCTGTGGTCTGTATGCGGAGGGAGGATTCTTTTCAGCACAAGATCTCCTACTTGGTACTCTCGGTGCCTGACTTTCTGATCAAAGGCTCTTTTCATCCTTTTCTGATACAACTGCCCATGACAGATTGCAGCCAATCTCTTCTCTTCAATCAGACTCAGTTGCTCGTATCGGGATCGAACCCATTCTGCTTCGCTCAGCTTAACATCCATCAGTACTCGCAAGGAGGGTAATTCAACTTCAACAGGTAGGACTGCCTCCATGCCATATACAAGCTGATACGGTGTTGCCCCAGTGGATGTTTTGATCGACGTGCGGTACCCATGCAAGGAAAATGGTAGCATCTCATTCCAGTCTTTATAGGTGACTACCATCTTCTGCACAATCTTCTTGATATTCTTATTAGCCGCCTCAACAGAGGCATTCATCTTTGGCCTGTAAGGAGAAGAATTGTGGTGTTGGATCTTGAAGTCCCTGCACAGCTCTGCCATCATTTTGTTGTTCAAGTTGGAACCATTATCCGTAATGATTCGCTCGGGAACTCCGTATCGACAGATGATATCTCTCTTCAGAAATCTGGCTACCACTTGTCTTGTAACATTGGCATAGGAAGCTGCTTCGACCCACTTGGTGAAGTAGTCAATGGCGACCAGGATGAATCTGTGGCCATTTGAAGCAGTCGGTTCAATCTTGCCAATCATGTCAATGCCCCACATAGCAAAGGGCCAGGGTGAAGACATCACATTCAAAGGATTGGGAGGCACATGCACCTTATCCGCATAAATCTGGCATTTATGGCATTTTCTGGCATAGGCACAACAGTCGGCATCCATTGTGATCCAATAATAACCTGATCTTAGCAATTTCTTAGCCATGGCATGCCCTCCAGCATGGGTACCAAAGGATCCTTCGTGCACTTCATGCATTAACAAGTCTGCTTCTGTTCTATCAACGCATCTGAGGAGTACCATATCAAAGTTTCTCTTGTACAGGGAACCATCAGTGTTTAGAAAGAAACTACCAGCAAGCCTTCTCAAAGTCTTCTTATCATTGGAAGATGCCCCAGATGGGTATGTTTGATCCTCCAAGAAGCACTTAATGTCATGGAACCAAGGCTTATCGTCTTTGACAATATCTGCTGTAAATACATACGCTGGTCTGTCAAGTCTGGACACTGAAATCTGCGGTACAAAGTTGGCAGCTTGAACTTTGATCATAGATGAAATGGTAGCCAGAGCATCTGCAAACTGATTCTCGTCCCGAGGGATATACTCAAGCCTGACCGTTGTGAATAAAGTCAACAGCCTTCTTGTATAATCCCTGTAAGGTATCAGATGATCCTGGTGGGTGTACCATTTGCCGTTGGTTTGATTAACTACCAGAGCTGAATCCCCGGATACAGTCAATGTCTTGATCCTGAGGTCAATAGCTTCCTCAAGACCCATAATGCAAGCTTCGTATTCAGCTTCGTTGTTAGTGCAGTTGAAAGTGAGTTTTGCCGAGAAAGGCATGTGAACTCCCTTAGGTGTAATGAGTACTGCACCAACGCCACGACCATTCATATTAACAGCCCCATCAAACATCATAGTCCATTCTTCTTCCGGGTCAGGCCCTTCAGTGTGAACAGGCTCTTCATGATCTTTTGCTTTTATGAACATGATGTCTTCATCAGGGAAGTCAAATCTCATAGGCTAGTAATCATCAATGGGTTGCTCAGCAAGATATTCAGACAATACACTGCCCTTGATAGCTTTCTGAGATGTGTACTGAATGTCATATTCGGTGAGGATCATCTGCCATCTTTCAACTCGTCCGGTGAGAGCTGGCTTTTCGAAAATGTACTTAATTGGGTCCATTTTGGAGATCAATAAAGTAGTGTGGGTCAGCATATACTGTCTCAGTCGGCGAGCAGCCCACGCTAAAGCACAGCAAGTTTTCTCGAGCAGTGAATAACGCTGTTCACAGTCGGTAAACGTTTTGCTCAGGTAGTAAATTGCATACTCTTTTCGACCAGACTCGTCATGCTGGCCCAACACACACCCCATTGACTCTTCTAATACTGTCAAGTACATTATCAAAGGTCTTCCTTCAACTGGAGGCATAAGGATTGGTGGTTCTTGCAGGTATTCTTTGATCTTGTCAAAAGCCCTCTGGCAGTCTTCATTCCACCTGACCGTCTGTTCCTTTCTTAACAGCTTGAACAAAGGTTCACAGGTTGCTGTAAGGTGAGATATGAACCTTGAGATGTAGTTCAATCTACCTAGGAACCCTCGAACTTCTTTTTCAGACTTCGGTGCAGGCATTTCCTGAATGGCTTTGACTTTATCAGGGTCAACTTCAATCCCTTTCTCGCTTACAATAAAACCCAGCAGCTTACCAGATCGTACCCCGAATGTGCACTTGTTGGGGTTCAACTTCAGTTGGTACTTCCTCAGACGCTTGAATAGCTTCAGCAGATTTACCAGGTGGTCTTCTTCTGTGAGGGACTTGGCAATCATGTCATCCACATAACACTCGATTTCTTTATGGATCATATCGTGGAATAATGTTACCATAGCCCGTTGATATGTTGCACCAGCATTCTTCAATCCAAATGGCATCACCTTGTAACAAAACGTGCCCCAGGGGGTGATGAAGGTTGTCTTCTCCATGTCTTCAGGTGACATCTTGATCTGATTGTACCCTGAAAATCCGTCCATGAAGGAGAATACCGAGAACTGAGCCGTGTTATCAACCAATACATCGATGTGAGGTAATGGGAAATCATCTTTCGGGCTGGCTCTGTTCAGATCCCGGTAGTCAACACACATTCTTACTTTGCCATCCTTCTTAGGCACAGGTACTATATTAGCAACCCACGGTGGATAGCTAGTTACAGCAAGGAACCCGGCGTCCCACTACTTTTGCACCTCTTCTTTGATCTTCATTTCCATGTCTGGGCGAGTACGGCGCAGTTTCTGTTTAACTGGCGGGCAATCTTCTCTTAAAGGCAGCTTGTGCATAACAATGTCGGTGTCCAACCCTGGCATATCCTGATAATACCAAGCAAACACATCCACATATTCTTGAAGCAGGTCAACCAGTTGTTTCTTCACTGAGTCTTGTAAGCAGGCCCCGATTTTAACTTCTTTCACGTCTTCATCTGTACCAAGATTAATCGTCTCGACCTCCTCCTGATGAGGAGTGATAACCTTCTCCTCTTGTCTCAACAACCTGGCTAGCTCCTCAGGGAGCTCGTAATCTTCTTCAACCCCTTCATCAGCTTGATTGATCGGTTTGTCAAAGTCATACGAAGTCATAGCCGTGCTGTTGTCGGTGCTGTCCGGAAGGCACTCTCTGCAAGGGTTCAGTTTGTTCATTTTAGTGATTGATTTTAATCTTGTTTAGAAAAGTGAAATAAAGTTGTCATTTTGAAAACACTGCCATTTATTTTTTGTACAAAAAGAAAAATGGAAAAACAGTGAGCGGAAAAGAAAGAGACTTTTGCAAAAGATGTCTGATTATCATTGATTTATCTGTTTGCACAAAATTACAGATGGCCCGATTACAAAATGAGTCGTGTCATCTTGGGCAAGATGCAAGACTTGATGCATGCTTAAAATATACAGGAAATAATAATTACTCTGCAGGAGTAACCCTTATAATTTCCTGGGAAGACCAGTTTGAGATACGGCTTCCCGGGATCCTTGGACGTATCCAGCTCTCCAGGTTGCGCTCATCTTCCGACTCATCTTCCAAGTTGTTGACAGCATCAGGGGTGAGCATCCCCCCACTAACAAAGTTAGGCTCCTTAGCAGCCTCTGCTTGATCTTGTTGAGTTGGTTTGTAACCCAACCCAAATCTATCCTCTTTCTTCTCCACAGGCAACAGTTTGCCCCAGCCTTGAGCATTCCCCTCCTCAACAACCTTCCTGGCTTGCTGGTAGGATGTCATGGAGGTCCCAAGTACAGCAGATGTTTCATTAATATTCAGGGCCTCGAACCCTTGACTCATGGTTTCGTGGATCTCCCCATCCATCTCAATATATTTGTATGTAGCCAGATGGCTAACAAAAATATCTTCCTCTCCACAAATAGTAACGACTTGGCCCTCCCACTCGAATTTTAACTTCTGGTGAAGGGTTGAGGTCACGGCGCCGGCGGCGTGTATCCATGGCCTACCCAATAGACAGCTGTAGGCAGGCTGTATATCCATCACGAAGAAGGTTGTTTTGAAAGTCTGCGGGCCAATCGTTATAGGCAACTCAATTTCTCCCAGAACTGATCTCTTAGAGCCGTCAAAGGCTCTTACTACCAAGTTGCTGGGACGTAATGCCAATCCTTCATACTCCAGCTTTACAAGGGCTTTTTTAGGTAAGACATTGAGGGATGACCCTGTGTCTACCAGCACATGAGAAAGAACTGCACCCTTACACTCCATGGTAATGTGCAAAGCCTTGTTGTGATTGCGGCCTTCCGTCGTCAAATCAGTGTTGGTAAATCCTAGTCCATGACTAGCGTTAACATTTCCAACTAAAGCTTCCAACTGATTGACGGTAATCTCCTCTGGCACATAAGCTGCGTGCAAGACTTTTAATAGTGCGTTCCGATGAGCCTCGGAGCACATAAGCAATGATAGAATGGAGATCTTGGAAGGCGTTTGGTGAAGCTGGTCCACTATCTTGTAATCACTTTTCTTGATGATTCTCATGAACTCATCAACTTCTTGATCAAAAGGTGTTTTTAAAGCTTCTCTAACAACCCGCTCTTCTTGCACCATGCTCTTCCCTTTTGCCTTGGCAGCAGCTTCTGCTTCAGCAATGGGTCTTGGAATCTGCGGGGCAAAGAGACGTCCGCTTCGGGTGAAGCCTCCGCCTCCCCCCACATTGTCTATTTGTGGTGAAGAAGTTGATGATTCGAGAGTGATTTTCTGTCCTTTGCAGTATAGATCAGAGCCGTAATGCCAAGGGATGGCATTACTGCTTTCATAAGGTACTGGCCCAGGCACTGTGATAGTGACTGGACTGATGGCAGCTGCAGAAGGAACCATGATAGTATGTGGATCATAGTATATTGTGACTGGTGCTCTGATAGGAGTGGCATTTTGTGAGTTGTAGGCAGAATCATTTGCAGGGTCATAATAAATTGTAATTGTTGAGACATTCTCATTGTTTGCTGCTGATGTTGTAGGAGACATTGTTGACTGGATAGGTGTTGTTGTTGTAGGAGACTCTGAATGAAGGGGTGCTGAAGTTGTAGAAGGGATGTTTGTTGATATCTGGTCTGTTGAAGTAACAGATGAAGCATTTGTTGATGAGATTGAAGAGTTCTTTGGAACAATGGTTGTTGCAGTTGTAGAAGACTCTAGAACTGTTGTGAAAGAGATTGCTGGATTGGTAGGTATTGATGTTGTGATTTGAAGCAGGCCACTCTGGATGAGACCATTTATGCCATCCCTCAAGTTATCACACCCATTCACTGAAATGTTGCAATAAGCACATCCTAGCTCACATCCCGGGAACATTTGACATTCAAGGAGTTGAGCTTTAATCTCTACCAAGGGTGTCCGAATCTGACCCACACTAGTTATCAAGTAAGACGGTTTATCCTCCTCAATAGCATTGATTCTGGGTCCTCCGTGGTGTGGCATAGGGTTCTTGTTAACATTTGGTGGTGGTGCAAAGTTTAGAGCTTTGGAATCCACTAGATTCTGCACTTTCATGTGCAAAGCTCTGCACTTCTCTGTACTGTGGCCAGGTGCATTTGAGTGAAAAGCACATCTGGCGCTGGCGTCGTAATTTCTGGGCAGACTGGTAGGATCTGGAGGTGCCAATGTCCTTAGCTCAACCAGGTTGAGTTTTAGGAGTTGTGGCAATAATATGGCATAGGGCATAGGGATCGGATCGATCACCCTATTGGCCTGAGAAGGTCTCTGTTGGAACGGTCTTTGCTGATTGTTGTTGTTGGTGTTGTTGTTGTTATAATTTCTCTGAGGAGGATACTGAGTTTGTTGTTGGTAATTTTGTTGATGTGGTTGATAAGCTGGTTGGGGATGAATTGGAGCGGGAATGGTGACTGCTGCCACAGACCTATGAACATATTGGGGTTTTCCCCTGTCGGTATGGATAGCATTGGTCTCACCAGTTCTTCTTGGGCCCACAAAAGGCTTTCTTGTGTTGCTGGATGAGCTTGCACCGTTGTCGGAAATCTTACCCATCTTTAATAGGCTCTCAATTCTTTCCCCGGCTATGACCACGTCAGCAAAGCTAGTGGAAGAAAAGGCAACTAGCCTGTCAATGTATGTCCCCTGGAGGGTGTTCATAAACATATCAGCCATCTCCCTCTCTGACATGGGTGGCTGGACAGCAGCAGCAAGCTGTCTCCACCTCTGAGCGTACTCCCGGAAGCTTTCCCTGGATGATTGAGACATTCCCATCAGGAGGGTCCTGTTGGGAGCCATATCCAAGTTGTACTGGTATTGTCTGATAAAGGCTTCAGCCAGGTCTTTCCAGCATCTAATGGTTGCTCTAGTCAGGTGAGAGTACCATTCCCTTGAAGCTCCTGTTAAGTTATCTTCAAAATAAAACATCCATAGCTTTTCGTCCATGGTATATGCCTTCAGCCTCCCCAGAAAGGATTGTAAATGGGTTCGGGGACAGGAAGTCCCGTTGTACTTCTCAAAGCACGGAGGTTTAAATTTGTGGGGAATCCTGACCCCGTCCACTAGACCCATGTCCATAACATCAAAGCCCAAAGAATTCTGGGACTCCAGGGATCTCAGTTTCTCAGCAATCTCATCTAGCCTTCTGTCATAGGCTTCCTCCCCAGCTCCCATCACTGTGAACTGATCTTCCTAGGGGTCTTCTTGTAACACTCTGCCTGCAGTGGCAGTCCCTTGCACATTAACAGGAATGTTGATCTCAGGATGAAGGTGGGGTCCATAGACTGGAGGATTAACATGGGGTTGAACTCTCTCATTATTGCTTGTCCCAGCAGTCCCTAGATGGGGGTCTTCCTGATTCTGCCTCTCTACCAGTGCTCTTAATCTCTCTTGGCTTTGAGCCATATTATTCATCACCTCCATAAATTGTGTCATCTGATTCCTCATTTCCAATCTCTCATTGGCCATTTGAGTCCTGACCTCTGTAAGGTCCTGCTGTACTTGGTCCATTTGTATACCCGGAAGGTTGTTGCGGGTTGGATATCTGTGTGGACGGTTGAGTGGAAACACCCGACGTCGAGAAATAGTTCCTGAGATCACAACAGAGTTAGTAACAACAAAACAAAAACCTACAAAACAAAACAAAAGGTTAGCATGCAATGCAGTATGCTTATTTGTTTCCAAGGTATCCGGCTTGGCACTTGGTTTTGACCTTTCCAGACCCCTGAGGAAGATGCTTGTGATGTTGCTTTGAAATAACTCAGATAAAATAAACCAACACATATATTACAAAAAGTAAATGATACATAGTCTGTTTCTTTTTACAATACATGCCCTCTGAGGGGTCAAAATACAACATAAAAAAGGAAAAGTACAAAGAAATGAAAGCAACAACAAGCAAAAGTCAAACACCAAGACCAAACTCATCCTCCTGAACTTCCTTGAGAAGTGCTTCAGTCACCGGATCAGCTGGACGTTCTGTGAGATTCCTGATGAGAAGATTCCTGGTGGCAATGGCTGCAGTTAGCTTCTTGTGTCGACTCTGGTCCTCTGACCTCTTCACACCAGATCTGAGCTTCAATTCTGAGATCTCTCTCTGGGCTGTTAGCAGGGCTTTCTGCTGCTCCTTTGCACTAGCCTCCAGCTGCTCAATCTTGTCCTGAGTCCTCTTATCCTCCTGAGTACGAGCTTCGGTGATCCTGACCCACCTAGCTTGACTCTCCTTCAGATAAAGATCAGTCCTAGCTCTCTGGAACTGGGCCTCTTTGCAGGCATTCTTCAAAATTTGTTCTCCAGCTCTTGACTTCTTGATATAGTCTTCTGACTTTTCAATCTTGGCTAGATGCTCCACCTTTAGCTTTTCCAACCTTTCAATGTCCAGCCGACCATCACTCCTCTCCCAGAGGGTCTTCTGTAGAGCCTGAGTCAGATTCTCATTTCTCTCTTTCAATTTCTCAAACTCCTCCAGGTTGACAGTAGCTGGAGGTGGTGTTGTGGATGGCCCAGGCACATCTTCAATGGTAAAGGGCATCCCAGAAATTTGAGCCCTGGCATGAGACCACTCATAGTACTGAGCTGAGGCCACATTGTTGCATCTCCCAAGAATGGTTACCCCTTTAGTCTGGACATTGTCCCAAGCCCAGGATGCTTATATGACAATAGCCAGATTAGGCTTGATCTCACAATAAAGGGTCTCAGCTAGATCTTGTACCCTAGGAGGGTGGACCAATGCATAGCCCAGTTGTCTTTTGAATAACAGAGGGTTGTAGTTGATGCAACCCTTCACTCCTATCAAAGGTACATTGGGAAACTGCCCACAACTGGTAATGATGTCTCTGCCCTTAGTACTTTGAGTGCACCGCCTGATGTCATCTGAGGTTAGAGCAACAAGCCTCCTAGCCCAATTTTTCTGCTGGTGAGGGTTCAAGAATGCATCAGTCTTTGGCAAATGTTTGAGCAGCCAAGTATGGAATAAAGGAGCACAGCATCTCACTAATCTTCCCCTTTGCTTTTCATTCCTCTGGTGGACAGAGTAGTAGAAATCTCCCAGTAAGGTGGGCACTGGGTTCCTCAGGATGAAATGATGGATTGCATTCTTGCTAACAAACTTAGGCTCGTCTGCAAATAATATAACCCCATATATGCTTAGGGCTAATAATGCACAGACTGCCTTCCACTCTCCCAAGGAGGCCTTCAGAATAGCCTGAGAGGTCAAGAAATCCAAGTGAAAACCAGAGACTCCAACCTTTGCTGTCATGTTCTGCCCAATCAGAACTGGTTCTAGGTACAATGCCTTTGCCAACTCTTCATTACTAGGGAAAGCCATCTCAGGGTTGAAGGGGACACCACCCCTGATAGGTACACCAATCAGTGATGAATACTCTTCCAACAAGGGTCCCAATTGAAAATTCTGGAAGGTGAAGCACCTCAGAGGGGGATCATAGAACTGCAGGCAAGTATGAATCAAGCTCCTTTGTGAAGGGTCCAAATCCATAACCACATCAAGGATTCCTCCATAATGTTCTCTGAATAGTGGTATATGGTCTGGAGTAATCAGGGTCTGAATCTTCCTGATGCTAGCCAACTCAGGCTCAAAGAAATGATAGGAAATGTTACTCTTCTTGGGTGCCATGTTGCTGAAGAAGAGCTGAGACAGATGCTGAGAATAACACTGAAGATGGGCCACTGACAGGCTGAGACTGGTGATGCAGGTGACTGAAGCAGGTAGCTGATAGCTGAAGTAAGTACTGATGAAGATAGGTCTATGCTGATGAAGGGGTCAAAACCAAGCCAAAATATATGATGTGGATACCCTGAAAAACAAATAAGCAGATGTCAAATGATGCAATGATGATGTATGCAAATGATATGCAAGGGTTTGTGATCAAGCTGGATCTGATTACTGCCTTGATATAGGTCCATGTATGTTCAAGAAATCCAGATGGAGGTTCATAAGTCCAGTAACCAAGGTGGGGGACTCAAATAAAGAGTCACATGTCCTGGGTTAAAATCACAAGAACTGTTCCAAAATGGAGTACTCTTAATCAAAACACAGTAACAGGGTATGATGAGGTCAAGGGTACCTGCAAACCTGTAAACAGCCCAACCCCCTCACAGGTGATGTTCTAAAACAAGGATCCTCAGACTTGGATCAGTTATGAGAAGTGTAAACACTTCTAACCCGGAGGTACAGTGTTTACAATAACCATAAAAGATCCTCCTCTAATTCACATCAGTTTCTGAAGGTCAATACTAAAGGTCATCCAGACTTAGCAGGCTTCCCAGATAGCCCTAGCACTACAGGAAATCTGTAGCACAAAGTTCTCAAGAAGAAACCCATATCTGAACCGTGTTTCATATTCCCGCACCAGACCGAAATGGAATGGGAAAGAACATGAACCACTCTAGCCTAGGTGTCACTCAGGTCCCAGGTATAGGACCTTAACTCTCAGTAGAACACCCACCCACCAAAGCAACAAAACAGATCCAGCCAGCACAGTATGACAGTATGATATATGTAAAGCTATAAAGAAAATAAAACAACTGTACATAAAGCAAAAATAAATACAAATACAAGCACAAATAGCACATAACACCCCAGTAAACACAAATCAAACAAGCGCTAGGAGGAACCCACAAAAAGAACCAGAAGCCCTGGTTACAGTATAAGGATCCCCAGCAGAGTCGCCAAGCTGTCGCTCCCATTAAATGAAGCCGGGTCAAATAGGGTACAGACGCGAACGGTCGGCGAAAGAGGGTGTGAGAACACACAGGAGTGAACTCACAGGGAATGAATAGAGTCGCCAGCTAGGCATTTTTATCCCGAAGGAAAGGTAATGCTGCATAAACCTAGAAAGATATGGATAAGACGGTTGCGAACCAGAGAGACTGAGAAAGGGGGTTGGTTACAACCTGGGAAGGTATTAGCACCCAGATTGTCCGTCGTACTCGACGGGATCCACGCTTAAAAGATTTGTGTTTTAAAGGGGTAGTGTCAGTGCAATTGGTGTATAAAAGAGCTGGAAAAGAATGTACAGGTGTCAGTGTAAGAGAAGTGTGAAGTGTATAAATATACAGTGTCAGTGTGAGAACAAGAGGGAAATGCTCATGATAATGAGGCTAAGAAAATAATGCTGGAAGGAGAGGGAATATACAGAGACTTTTGTTCGATAACTATTAAGTTATGCCTACGTATCCTCTCATGCAATGAGGAAGTCAGAACACCGTAGTTCGACCCAAAGAGACTGAAAGATGAATTGACTTGTGAACTGCTTACTTGTCTATGCTCAAGTGTATGACCTGTTTGGCTCAGGTGCAAACTGTCTTGCATTAGACGGAAGAAGCAAGTTCTCGTCTATGAGTGAATGAGATGAGAAAAGAATCCCGAAGGAGACGATTATTGTTTGTTTTTGTGTTTTCAGTCTTTTATTGCTTTTGAAAGTTTGTCATAAGTTAATGAACTTAAGTCTAAACCAATGGATTAATAAACTCATCACATCATCCCTCTGATTAGGGGTAATGAGAATACCTTAAGTGTGAAGTCAGCTTCTCACACTTAAACACCTTTGGTGTAGGATTAAGATCATTAACCCACTTGTGATTATTTAGATGTTTTTGTGGTTTTTTGTTTAGTGTTGAGTAATGAGATTAAGCCATAATCAGGGATTAAACAGACTCATTACACCATCCTAATAGAAGGATAATAGATGAGAATGTTTAAGCTGAGGAAAGCTCCTCAACTTAATCCATGATTAGGGATTAAACTCATGACAAAACAAAGCCTTTATTAGATGGATTTTAGTTAATGATATGATGAAGAAGTGAGTTTTATGGTTTGTAAGACAACTTGAGGGGGACTTGTCCATTAACATTAGGGTTAGTCCTTCTTAAGCAATTAAGGAAGAATTAGAACCCTAATGCAAGGCCCAAGTTACAAGTGTGATGTCTTGATGATTATTAAGTGAATTGTTTAAAGGAGTTAAACACATTAAGGGTTTAACACTTAGGATTAAATTTATACACTCCATCCTAATAGAAGGATGCAGGCATAAGCTTAATCCCAGAGCCTTAAAACCTTTAGGGTTTAGTCCTGAATTATGGGATGAGAAGAGAAGACTCGATGAGACACAAAGGTAAAAAATAAGTGGGGGACTAATCAAAACCCTAATTATTGTCATGCTTGGTTGTTCCTATGGTTTGTGAGGTTTACAAGGGAAATCTTCAGAGGAAACACCAGGAAGCAGATGAAAGGAGCAAGGAGAAGCAAAGCAACTTGCTTCATTCAAGAAGACAAGTCACTTGAGTAAGAAGGAGAAGAAAGAGCAAGCTCAATCTCAAACACATAACAGAATGCAGCAAGGGTGCATAAGAGAGATGAAAAGAAGTTGTGAGAAGTGAAGGCAAATTCACTTCTCAAAGTTACCTACCACCTGAAAAGTTAGTGAAAGAAATGTAATGTAATGCTAGATGAGATGAAATGACATGATGCAAATCAAAACCAGAAGCACATACATGGTGTTAATGATGCTATGAGATGATGCAAACATGAAACAAAGCATGGGGATGATCATACAAACTTATGGATGCAAATGAAGCAAGTTAAGGACCATGATCATACATGAAAAGTTATGGAATGCAAATGACATACAAAGTTGCAAATGAAAGATGCAATGATCAAACATACTTCTAACATGTCTTAAGATGTCTAATGTATTAAATGGATGCATAAAATGCTATGGCAAGTCATGGTATGCAAGCAAATGCAAGATGAATGCAAAAGGAAGCCCAAATTAGGGTTTATGATCAATGCATCAAACAAAAAACCAAAATCAGAAGCAAACATCAAGATAAAAAATTGAAAATGCATTCCAAGGAACCCTAACCCTACACAAACTCACTGCCCAAAGGAGGGGCTCTAACTCTTAACCTAATAAAAGTTATGAATTTCCTAAAATTTCTAGGGTTTTGGGGTACCTTAACAAGAAAAATGCCAAACAAATTGAAAATGAAAGATCAAATCATGCCAATTTAATCTTACAAACTACATGATATGAAAAACACAATGCACAAAGAATCAAAGTCCAACTCTCAAAGACTAGGCAAAAATGATTTTTTGAACATTGGATCAAAATAATGCTTTGAAAATGAATTAATTCCATGGAAAATTGTCAAAATGCATCAAGATCAAAAAAGAAATTTGATTTGAAGGTTGGACAATGTTTCTAAATGATTTTAAAGGTTTCATGAATTTTTTGGTGATTTTTAAATACCTAAAAGTATTTTTAATTAATTAATTCTCATTAATTAATTAAAATAAACTTTTAAATGATTTAAAAATATTTTTTAATGCAAAAAATAAAATTAAAAATGTTTTTGGTTTCTGAAAATTAATAAAAGTTTGTACAAAAATTTTCAGAATTTTTAAAATTGTTTTACTATTTTAAATAAAATGGAGAAAAGAAATACAAAACAAATGAATTAAATTTAATGAAAATGAAAAGTATTCTAATCCAAAGGCTGATATTTAAACCTGGGGGGGAGTGTTTGACTGCGCGCGTGAATCAAAGGTCAGGATTGGTTCTGGCTTAATTAAATTAATTATGATTTATTAAATTAATTAAAACAGGTTAGGGTTTAATGACTCCATCTGGACCATCCAAAACTTTAACTAATCCATATCCAACGGCCACGAATGCATCTGGCACGCTAATTAGGGTTAGGGCTTAACAACTTTCAGGTGACCGGAGGGAAGCTCCGGTCATCTTCTCCGGCGGGTTTGAAACCCTAAAACATGCTACAGGCCACCATTCACCAAATTGAAAGCAGGGAAATGATCCTCTACCCAAACCCCATTCAAATCACCCCTCAAACAACATTTATAACCCAAGAACAGAGGGAATCGAAGCCAACAAGATTCACGGGTGAAATTTCAGAGAGCAACCAAATACTCATTTCTTCATTATTTTTGATTCTAAAGATACCATCATGATCAGCAAGACATGCACTTTCAATTTGTAACAAAAAATACAAGCTCTGCAAAGTTTGAGATTCGAAGCTACCTGAAGTGGTGAACTATGAATATGAGCTTCCCAGACCTCTCTTTGATGCAGAATGCCTCCTCTGGACCCCCTGAAGTTAATGGAATGCTCACAATCCTTTGTTGGTGGCTAATTTGAGGGTTTGTGTTCTGGTGTAGCAGGTTTCACAGTTGGGATTTGTAGGGTTTCAAGCTGCTTCAATGGTGGATTCTGGTTCTCTTAAGTGTGTATGATTTGTTGGTGAAGAGAAAATGAGTGTTTGATGGCTGTAGAGAGAGATTCGAAGAAGAGGAGTTTTTGACAGATTTTTGTGAGGGCTGTGTTGTGTGTTGTTTCAATGGCCAATGAGTTGCTATAACACTCCCATGATGTGTGAGTAGCCTGTGGAGCAGGTCAGTAGAGGCTGCTGATCACTATTCCAAGAGTATGGGGGTTTTGGCCAAAAAGTCAAGTTGATTTGTACTTGCAGCATGGGCTATGGCAGCAGCAGTCTAAGGGCTTGTCTTGCTTCAGCTTGAGTCAAGGATGACCCTTGGATTGCTTGTGAAAGTCTGCTGCATTTGGATCATGAGTTGAGAGAGATTTTGCAACTTGCCCACTTGTGTTATTTCATGATTTTTGGTTATGCACATGAGATACTTCTTGCTGAATTTTGGTGTATGATGCTTCATTTGGTCATGGCAATGCATAGAAACCAACTAGTGATCACATAACTCCTTTGAGGATGATTTTGCCAAAGATTCCTCTTTGCATCTTTATGAAAATGACTTATGGATTCTTGAAAATCAAGTCACACAAATGAGAAATTCCTTGGGCTAATTCTGATTTTATGTCATGTGTAGCATTGGTATGATGATTAGAGGTCATGTTGAAGTCACATAAAGGCTTGCCATGAGAAATTGCAAGTTTTCCATTTGGTGCAAAAGTGAATTTTTAATGATTTTGCTCAACTTTGTAAGGCCATAACTTTTGATCCAAAATGAATTAGGTCATGTTCTTGTACTTTTTGAAAAGGGAAATATCTATCCTACAACTTTCATGACCAAAGTTTTTCCATTTGAAGCTTTTTTGAATCAAAAAGTAAAGGTTGAAAAAGTTGCCTAAAATGGCAATTTCACTAAAAGTCAAACTTTCCCAAAAAGTCAACTTTGCAAAAGACTTGAAATTCTTCAATTTTGTGAACTTCCAACTTCTTCTATGATCAAATAAAGATCATATACAATCAAAATGATGAAGAACACCCTTTGGTTGGGTCATTGGGGGCCTCAGATGCCCTGATTTTGCACTGACTTGCTTGAAAAGTCAACTCTTGATCAGATGACTTCCCCATGGAATTTCTTCATGAAAATTGATATGCATACTCCTTATACCATATAGAGACCAATAGAAACAAGAATGACCAAAAAATTTGGAGTTATGGCCTCTGAAACCAAAACCCTAATTTTAGGTCATCTGTGCAGTCCAACCTGGCTCTGCTTCCATACCATTCTCAGTTCTTGTGATTTTTTGACATTCTTGACTTTGAAAGGATATAATATGATATTTGAACATACATGGACCCCTTTGAAGTGATTGATGACCTTTGGAGTGTCTCAAGAAGCTCTTGGATTGCCCAGATCACAAACCCTAGATGCAGATGACTTAGAATCTATGCAGTGAATCAAAAATGTGATATGAGATGCTATGATTGAGTTTATGCATATGAAGAGATCACAAGCCATGGTGTGAATGGGTGAGGGCAAATTTGGAGTGTTTACAAATGTGCACTTGTCACTACATTCCAAGATGGAATAATAGAACAAGCACACTCAAGTAAAGAGAAGATCCCCAAAACTCGAGTCCAGAGATTAGAGCTTAGGCTCACTAACTCATTAACTTATTAACTGTTTTTGGTATTTACAATGAAGAAGTGTTTTTTTTATGATTTTCTTCGTGAAGATGATATCTTGATCAGACTTGCCAATTTTGCAAAATCTCTCACACACTCTCTTCCCACGTGCAAAGGCCCTCATCCTTTCAGCATTGATTCATAGGCTCATTTATAAGAGAATTAGGGTTTTAGAAGGGTTCAGATCTCTCTCATTTCATCACTCTCAAGTTTTGGCTCAGTTTGCAAATTCCTTCGAATCATTCTCTACACTTGCTCTCTTCATAAACCAACCACAGATTCTTCATCCTTGAGAGCTCAGGATCACAAATCCATCCATTGTTCAAGCTAATTCTCAAGATCTCACACCTTGCCATTTCAGAGCACCTAGCTTCAAAATCCTAGATCCAGCAGCTTTCAAGGCTCTAGTTGCATTTATTTTGCAACTAAAGTGCATTTAGAGTGGATTGGCAGCATTTTCTTGGCTTCTAACAAGCTATTTCAAGATCTGCAAGTCTCAGGTAAGCTCCAAATTCTCAGATCTAAAAGTGAAAATAGATGTGTGCATTGTGATCTTCTGCTTGTACTGATGATTCTACTTGTTTTAGATTAGAAAATGATGCATTATTGAGCTTGATATGGTGATTTGAATTTTCATGGTGCAAGTTGTTTCTCTTCGATCCAGCTTGTTCATAGTTCATTTGTGATTTTGGTTGCCATTTTTGAAATCAGCATGGTTCAATGATCTGATCTGGAGCTATTGGTGTATTTTTATTGTGATTTGTTCATTATTTGCTTTTTCCGGTGTCGGAGCCCTAGCTCCGGTCACCGGATTCTGGACTGTGTGTTTAGGGTTTTCGAAGGAAGAAGAAGACTCCAGCACCCTTGGATCTTTCCATCTCAACGCACCTCATGCTGCCACCTCAATTAATGAACATCCTCCCCCTCACGTGCATCTGTTTTATAATTTAATTGTTTTTATTTCGCACCCCATGATACTTATTATGTGCCTTCACTCTGGTCCAATTGTTTTGTTTACTTGGTTTAAGTGAGTTGACTAATCCTACACGTTTATGTGATCCAATGGCTTGTGTTTTTTTGCTGATTTTCATGATTTTCCACCCTTATAATTGTGTGCTGCGCTGAGATTGGGTGGGCCTGGGTAGCTAATCCCACCCCCCATGCGCATAGGCCCATCTCATTTGAACTGAGTTTCCTTCTATTCACACCTCCTGGCTTCTTTCATTTTATTTCTTTTTCTTTTATTTCTTTTTTATTTCAGTTTTGGTTTTTAATTTTTAAAAATAGTTCTAAGTGTCAAAAAATTATGAAATAATTCATGGATGTTAAAATTTGAGTTTTCTTTAATTTTTAGTATTTTTATTTTCCATTTATTTCATTCTGACACGTGTAAATTAATTCTCCCATTTAATTAATTCATTTTAATTCCTTTTTGTGCATGCTGTCTTGTCCATTTTCCATATTGATCCTCATTTTGAATTTTTGAGTGGTTCTTTTTGCTTTGGACTCTTGATAGAGTGTACTTCATGTGTGATTTTTTTCCTGATATTTAGAAGCTTGTTCATTTTGTTTTGTCCTTTGACTTGTGAGTGAAGTTTCTTAACCCTAATTGATGCTTGAGCCCTCATTTGACTTGCATAGCTTCTGAATTTCTTCCTATCCTTTTGGCACGTTGTTATATCATGATTGAATACCTCTTGTCCAAGGTTGTGGAATTTTTGGGTTCATACTTGATTTAATTTAAATTTTGGTTCTTAACTTGTCCCATTTTGCTTCTTTTTTATCATAAGTCCTCTCCTTAGCTTAGAAGGGCACTTGTTCCAACTTCTTCATCTCATTTGGGGTCTCTTTAGGGCATTGATACCTTTCTGATCTTGGTTGGAGGTTTGTGCTTTGGAATTTTGTATTTGGTTACCTTTGAAGTTCTTTATTTCTTTTGTATATCCATCTCACCTTCTTTGCTTCTTTCTTCTCATAATGTGATTGTTTATCTTTGTGCCTCTCTTCTCTTCATCTCTCTTGCTTATTAAGCACTTCTTTAACTTGATTAGGGTTCTGGTCTTATGCCTTGATTTTGTGTTTTGTTTATTTTGCTTTGCATCTCACTAAGTTTACTTTGCTTTGCTATGTGATTCATGTTGCCTCATATTGACTTGTATGCTTCTTCTCTCATTCTTATGACTTGTGTTTGCATTAAGCATTTGTGTGAATGACTTCATTTCTGTTTGTATGATGTTGGTATGACATTTTGTTCATTTTGTTTTACTTGTATGCTTGTGTTGCTAACCTTTTCAGGGGCTATGGTAAGTGAGAGGTGTGGATGTGATTCCCAGATCTCCAAATATCATCTCTTCTCTTCTTATTCTTATTTATTCTAACCTTGTGATTGTTGGGCTTAGGCTTTACTTCCTCTCCTCTCTTCTTCTTTCTTCTTCTTCTCTTCTTCTTTCCTTCTTCTGTAGGATAGAAAACCTCACTAACCTTAGGACAACCTTTGCATGATAACTCTAGGATTAGAATTTCCCCATTAGATTTTACCTTTATGATCCTTTTGTTTCTTTTCTCTTCTCATCTCAAAACTCTAAAGAAGACACTTAATAAAGTTTGAAGTGATACCTTGAGCAATAGCCTTATCCCATGAGACACTTGTAGTCTTCCCATCTTGGGATAGTACAAGCTTGCCTTGTGATGTACAAGTCTGATCAAGATATCATCTTCACCAAGAAAATCATAAAAAAACACTTCTTCATTGTAAATGCCAAAAACACTTAATAAGTTAATGAGTTAGTGAGCCTAAGCCCTAATCTCTGGACTCGAGTTTTGGGGATCTTCTCTTTACTTGAGTGTGCTTGTTCTATTATTCCATCTTGGAATGTAGTGACAAGTGCACATTCCATGGAAAAGAGCTTGAGTTCACTTCCTTGTGACACACTCTCATAAAAGCTTCTAAAAAACACAAACAAACAATAAGCGTCTTTCCTTCGGGAATTCTTTTCTCATCTCCTTCGCTCCGTACGCGAACTTGCTCCTACTTGTCACTTTGCAAGACGGTTACGCACTCGTTGTCTGAGTCTGCAACACCTGAGCATTGGCATAGGCAGCTCAAGCCTTAATTCACAAGCCATTTCTTTTCTACCCCTAGTCAGGGGAACTATGGCGTCTCTAATCCTCATTTTCCCGATGAGGTACGTAGGCAGCGGGGTAGGGCTCGTTCGAGCACAATCTTTATTTTCCCTACATTTTTCCTTTTCATTTCTTTTTCAGTTCCCTTTTCTTTTCCTTTATCCAATTCAGTTCCTTTTCTTTGCAGCAGCTTTCATTCCTTCACCCTTTGAAACAGATTTCTTTGCAAGTGTGGATCCCGTCGGGTACGGCGGACGATCTGGGTGCTAATACCTTCCCAGGTCGTAACCGACTCTCGAACTCAGTCTCTTTGGTTCGCAGGACCTGTGTCCTTCCTCTTCTTTTCTTCTGGTTTGTGCAGCATTACCATTCCCGTCCCTTCGGGATAAAAATGCCTGGCTGGCGACTCTATTCTTTTCCGCGCCACTTTCGCGTTTGTACCAGGATGGAAATTCGGGGAGCGACAAAGGTAAAAGTCTAAAATGGGGAAAGACTAATCCTAATATTAGCATGCAAAAGTAGTCCTAAGGTTAGTGAGGTTTCAATTATCCTAAGAAAGAAGAACCAAAGAAGAGCAAGAAGAAGCAGGAAGCAAGAGCTAGCAAGCACTTACTCCTCTAAAGGAGAAAGTTTCTCTTAAAGGGGGAAGAAAAGAGTTGAATTACATAATGGCATAAGGCACATCAAAGCACAAAAATAAAGCACTTAAAAAGATAGTAAGATGAAAAATTGAAATGTGGATGAACCTCCACACTTCACTTACCATAAGCCCCTGAAATGTTAGCAAAATTCCAGCAAGTTCAACAATAAAATCATGGTAATGACATGCTCAAAGCTCATATCAACAAATTTCAAACAATCATGCCAAACATAGCACAAACAAGCATTTATGTGCCGAGAACACGGAAGCATGCATCAATCAGCAAGAAAATCACCCAAACAATCATATTTAATGATCATACAATGATCCATGGCATTTAAAACAAGTAAGGGGATCAAACATGCTTGAAATAAGGCAAAAATGGCTCACTGCTTCAGTGTTAACCGGTTAACCAAAGTGTTAACCAGACAAAAACCTGCATAAAATAGCACAAATCAGGTGCGTTAACCGGTTAACCAATCTGTTAACCGGTTAACGCTGTTAAGACAGAGGAAAAACCTGCAAAAACAGCTCACAGCCAGCTTATTCCAAACACTCTCATACCAGTCCAGCAAGCATTTGAACATGAAAATAATGCATCAATTCACATTAAATGGCATAATGAAGCTTATGAACATTAACACATGGATCTGGTCACAAATCAATCAAGTAACTCAATCGACACAAGCAAATACGCAAGCACATGGCAGATCTAAAGCGCAAGCATGCAAATAAGCTAAAATAGAGCTAAATCTGAAATTAACCAACCTACAAAGCTGAGGTATGCTTTGGTAATTGTTGATCGAACTGAAAATGATAGATCTCGCACAAAGCCTTGAAGATCCGGTGTTAAACTTCACTCTCCGTGCAAAATAAATGCAAGAACAAACTCTTGATGCAGAATTTTGGATCCAAAAGCACTTCTAGATCCCAAACCAGATCTGAATCACCACTAAAACCAGCAAAAAGATGCAATGAAGCTATGGATGGAGGTCTAGTTCCAAGATCTACACACCTCAAGGAAAGGTTGTGTGATCTTCAAAGAGGAACTTTGAGTGACTTGGAAAATTGGGAGAGAAAAGTGAGAGAATTGTGAGTGAGAAGAATGAAAATTCAGAAGTGAGTGTGAAAAATTAGAGAGAGGTCCTTTTGGTTTGGAGAGAAATGATTAAATATGATTTAGGTTTGGGGCCCAAAAATTAGGCTTGGGATCCAAAATTATGGTTTGGGTAGTGTGATTAGGATGTAGCAATGAAATTAGGCTTGGACAAGTGCTCTATATCCTTCCTTTTAATTTCTAATTAATTCAAAAATGAATAAAATCAGAAAATGAAAATTGGAGCAAAAATCACACATGCTGAATTGCTGCTAGAAATTCAAAATTTGTGTCCGTTAACCGGTTAACCGATCCGTTAACCGGTTAACGCCAGTAAATTTTTGAATTTCCCTCCTTTTGGTGGGAACCTTCAAGAATAAGCCGGTGCCAACCGTTTTGATCTGATTTTGATCCTCAATCCTTTCTTTAGGCTTTGACCCTGATGTCAACCTTGTAACCTACCTCGTGAGCTTTGAATTTCCCTGATGATTGACCATATGCCTTATGCAAGAACATGCAAGTGTCATGCTTCATTATCTATGCAAAATGCTAAGGATATGACATGCTGATGATGATTATGATAGGATGATGATGCTAAACAGGAGAGGGAAAATTATGGGTGTTATAGCTTTCCATCCTAATATTAGCATGCAAAAGTGGTCCTAAGGTTAGTGAGGTTTGAACTATCCTAAGAAAGGAGGAAGAAGGTCACTGTTTTTCATCGATGAGACCCAATGGGTTGCATCTGCGTGAATGATGATTCATGCTTATAAAGGGTGTGAGAAAAATGAAGAATAAAAATGTATGTTGCCATTTATTGTAAGAAAATAAAGATGAAAAACAGGGAATACAATGGAATGAATGCAAAAATCGTAAATTTTATTAATGATTAAACTTGCAAATTGAAACAAAGAGGCCCTTATAATGAGCCACTACGCCTTGGACGAGACGTAGAGCTTTCATACAAGAATAAGAACACAAGACATTTACTCTTGATATTACATAATAGTGATGATCTCTTCAGACGACTAGTTAATGAGCTCCACTCCTGGGACTCTCGGCCTGATCCAATTGTCTATTTCACAGTCGCTGGCAATTACATCTTCTTGAATGGCGCAGATACGGTTGTGATCCACTAATCCAACACTGGAGAAAGGGACTGGGCTTTACGACCTCTGGCGTATTGTGCTGATGTGGCTTGAGAAGGATTGTAACCAATTCCAAACATATCTTCCTTCTTGGGGACCTCGACTATCTTTCCCCAACCTTAATTGTTCCTTGATTTGATCACCTTGAGAGCTTATTTGTAGGATGCAATAGATACACCCTTCTTCTTTTCCTCAGAAATGGATGCTGATGATGATGTTACTCCAGTCTTGACCGGCTCAAACGCTTCGCATGGGGTTTCATATATCTCACCATCCATCTCCACGTACTTGAAGGAAGAGAGACGGCTTATAAATATGCCTTCCTCTCCATATGCCGTGACGATCTGTCCATCCATGACAAACCTTAACTTCTGATGTAGAGTAGAAGATATCGCCTCATCCACGTGAATCAAAGGACGTCCCAGCAGGAAAATGTAGGCAGGCTAAATATCCATGACGTAGAAGGCCGTGTTGAAAACATGAGGACCTACCTTGATCGAAATTTCCAACTCTCCAAAAACAGACCTTTTCGAACCATCGAATGCACTGACTACCAAATCACTAGGCCTGAGTACTACTCCATCCTAATCCAGCTTAATCAAGGCATTTTTAGGGAGCACGTTTAAAGAGGACCTTGTATCGACGAGTACATGGGAAAGCACAACCCCTTTACATTCCATTGAAATGTGCAGAGCCCTGTTATGATTACGTCCTTTTGTAGGGATATCAAAACCTGTAAATCCCAACCTATGGCTAGCATTTACACTGGCAACAACCGTCTCGAGCTGATTCACAGATATCTCTTACGGAACATAGGCATTACTCAAGATTCTCAACAAAGCCTTTCTGTGGGATTCAGAGCACATTAGTAATGATAGAATGGAGATCCTGGAAGGAGTCTGTTGAAGGTGGTCGACTATCTTGTAGTCACTTTTCTTGATGATCCTTAAGAATTCCTCGGTTTCTTTATCAAAAGTAATGTCCGGGTTAGGAGTAGGGGCGTCATCAGTCATAGCTTTCTTGCCCTTAGCCTTAGCCTAGGCTTCTGCATTATCATTTAGTGGTGTCCCACTATTCCTCAGTGTTTGTGGTGCGAACAACCTTCCACTTCTTATAAATCCTCCAACCCCTACATTTTCAACCTGATGTTGTACTGTCCAGGAGGAAATTTCATCTTGACTTTGGCCATTGCAATAAACTTTTGCCCCGTAATGCCACATGATAACTCTTTCACTCTGGTACGACATAGGCCTTGGAGTAGTAAATGAGACTGGTGCTGATCTTGCTGGCACTGGGATTTCAATTAGGGTAAAGTAGATCGTCACCGTAGAGATCTCGCCTTCTTCATTAGATACACGATCAAACTAGATACCTCCATCATTAATCATTTTTTGAATACCCATCCTCAATCTATCACATTCGTTAGTAGATTCTTCACACTCTTGACAAATCTCCCCACAACCCGGGAAGAAACCCTTCTTTGCCAAACAATTCTTCACTGCTAACAATGGAGTCTTCAGAGAATTGACATCACAAATTAAGTTCAATATGTCATTGTCTTCCACTCCCCCTACTGACTTCCCATGCAGAGGCATGTGATTTTGCATAAAATTTGGAGTGGGAGCGAAGTTGATATCTTTAGAATCTAACATATCCTAAATAAAGTGGTTAAAAGCTTTGCAGTTCTCTGTGGTATGGCCCAAAGCTCTAGAATGAAACTCATAGTGGGCAATGACGTCATAACCTTCTGGGATCTGTCCAGGCTTTGGTGGTTGCAAGGTTTGGAGTTGGACCATCTGTAATTATAGAAGATTCTGCAACAATTGTGAATATCACATTGGCGGAGTTTCAATATGTCTGTCCTTTGGTCATGATGGATAGTACAGTCTAGGAGTTCTTTGCTGTTGGAATTTTTGTTGAAGTTGCTACGACTGTTATGGTGTCGGTGGATTAATTACTGCTGGAATAGTGACGGCTGCAGCTTGGTAGTAAGGATTCTAATTCCCTCTCTTTCTTTTGGCATATATTTCCCCTGCTTCTCCATCTCTTCTCTTTTGTCAGTTGACAAACGGCTTCTTGTTTCCGGACGTAGAAGCACCATTGTTCTGGATTTTACCTTGCTTCATCCAGTTCTCAATCCTTTCTCCTGTCAGAATGATGTCCGAGAAACCACTCGATGAACACCCTTTAAGGTGCTCCATGAAATACATCGGGAGGGTATCCATGAACAAATCTACCATATCTCTTTCAAGCATAGGTGTTTGAACTCTAGAAGCTAGCTCGTGTAACACCCCCTTTCTATACCCCAAATAAGCAATTAAATCACTTAGGCACATATTAAAATTGCATCAGAGTATATTTGAAAAACGGTATAAAAGAGCAATGCCGCATTATACTTGAAATTAAAAACATACAACACTTGCTCAATAAAAATATGCAACAAAACAGGGAAACTTACATACACAAGCATTTCATCCTTACACCCATATTCATCAATTCATTAAACAGCGGAAACAAAACATAACATTTTCAAACTTATATACTTATCATAAATATATCTTCAAGTTTGAATCACCAAAATACTTCCATGTTTACATAAAACATTTCACATCAAAATACATATACAAATGTATTCACAAAAGGCATCAAGCCAACCCTAGCTACCCGGTGCTACATATCAGAGCCGACCGACCAAAAGATGAAGACGAACTTCACAAAAATATCGTCCAGCAACCTACTCTGCAATGCCTCATAGAGCATCATAAAACAACAGAAGGGTGAGAAACATTATCATAATAACATTGCATATAATTATATATCTTAACATATAAAAATGCACATAAAACATATTCTCACCACACATTTCATTCCTCATCACCTATACACATCGCAATGTGTACATACACAAATCAAGCATGTTCATCATGCACTAATTCACATAAACTTACATAATTTATGTCTATTCCTCAATTTTATTCATTCCGCATAAACATACGTCTAGCTATGTTTAATCACACATATACATTACAAATGTATAAACCACAAACATATACATATCAAACATGCATATATACAATCAAGTATGTTTCATCACACATATTATCATCTCCATAACACTCCAAATAAATATTTACACATTCATGTTTATTTCTGCATATCATAATCAAAATGATAAAAATGCAACTCATAGAGACCGACACACGACTCTATGCAGATGCAAATGCGGTACCGACTCAACATTTTAGCAGGTTCTCTCAGGAACCAAATGGAATCATCGCTTGTTACCTAAAGTAACTTCCCGTCAGGCACACGGTGTTCACCCATTTCTCACACCCCACATGGGCACACAATGTTTATGGATTACTCACACCCCACACGGGCACACAATCCGATTGCTCACACCCCACACGGGCACACAATCAATGTGAATAAATCACCCATCGCTCACACCCCACACGGGCACATGATGTTTCTGGATTGCTTACACCCCACACGGGCACACAATCTGATCGCTCACACCCCACACGGGTACACGATCTTGTTGTAGTCATCGCTCACACTCCACGTGAGCACACGATGCTACAACGGATTCACAAAGAATCCCACAGCACAAGAATTCATACATTATGCTTACATGCAAAATGACACACAACATTCTTGAAAATGCATACATATTCACAATATAGTTATGCATTCATCTCATACAATTAGCATACATTCACATTTAATTCAAGCAATGTATCTACTTGCCAAACGGCCACAACACAACAATCAAACCCACAATTCCATAATTAACATAACATATTTTAGCATCATTAGATTCTACATGTTTTTAGCTTCGAATCGATATAAGGATCACTAAAAACGGATACCCGAAACTCAAGCTATGGATTAAAACACATAATCCCTCAAAACCTACAGGCTCGCTGAGCGCCCTCTCGCTCGCTGAGCGAGAATTGTCCAGGAACGTTCGCTGAGCGAGGGGTAGCTTGTTGAGCGACCATTGCGATTTCAGCAAAATACCAGCTACGAACAATCAACTCTTTCACTCCAAAACTCCACCAAAAATCTAATAAATAGGATCAACAACATGTACTAGCTATCATACTTCGGCTATAACGATTTCCAACCGATTAATCTACCAATTTCTCACATTTTCTCTCAAACCCTAACTATTCATCTTCTCTAACTTCCATTAAAACCAAAACTCAACCAATCAAACACATACATAATCATACACAATATTAAGATAACAATGCTTATCTCCCTTACCCGATTATTTCGATTCCTCTGAGCAATCTTGAAGCTTTTCCAACTTTTCCTCTTTTCTGTTCTCTCCTTTTTCTTTCTTCTCTTTTTCTTTCTACCTTTTCTTTCTCTTCTTACCAACTTTTATATTTCACTCTTTCTCACTCTCTTATATTTTCTTTCTATTTTCTACTCTCTCCAACCAAATATCAATTTCTCACAAAATACCAATTCTACTAATTTCTAACTTATCATTAATTAACAAATACCTAAAATACCCTCTTATCCAATTTTACCCGGAAATTCATAAAACGGTAAAAATCCCACAACATAATATATCATCACATTAATTCATCAACATCAAATATCATCATGATAATTTCACAAATAAAACAATTATCATATCAATTTCACAAACCAAATAATTATTACTCAATTAAAATAAAAGACTCCAACAAAATTTGGGAAAATTGAATCGGGGCGTTACAGCTCGCGCCACCTTTGCGCATACTCCTTAAAGCTCTCAGAATTATTTTGTGACAAACATTGTAATTGAGTCCTGCTATGGGCCATATTAATGTTGTACTGGTATTATTTGAGGAACTCCTCTCCAAGTTCCTTCCAATTAAGGACAATAGTTCATTCCAACTTCATATACCATTCAAGGTAACCATCAGACAAGTTATCCTGAAAGAAATACATCCAGAGCTTCTCGTCCTTAGTATAAGCATCAATATTACGGTAGTAAGCTTGAAGGTGGGTATTAGGACAGGAACTTCCGTTTTACTTATTGAAACCATGAGTCTTGAACTTTGGTGGGATCACCAACCCCTAAATAAATCCCATATCTGAGACGTCAATTCCCAAAGTATCCTTGCATTTGAGATCCCGGACCTTTTCAGCCAACATTTGGAAATTACGATGAATACCCCCAACACCAAATCTCAAGTCCTCATTCAGCATAGAGAAATGGTCAGCTTGATTGTCTTCCACATGATGAACTGCAACAGGAATACCCATAGAGGTAGGAGGCCTTTCAACTCCTGCTTGCAAACCAGCGGCATTCACAGGATTACCTTGTGCATCTACAATGACTTCGGCACCTAGAGTCTCCACATGTGGCATATCAAGCCTTTGAACCACAACCCGTAACTCCCGTTGCCCCAGGGAAACCCCTTGCATCATATTCATGAACTCATTCATGCGTGTGCGGAGCACGGCCAATTTAATTTGAACATCATCCATGACGTTTCGCTGATTTTGACGAGTGGCATACCTATGAAGATGATGGTCCACAATCCTTCCTGAAATAACATAAGTTAGGAAACCTGGATAACCTACAAAGAAAAATGCAAAGATGATATGAATGATATACAAATGTTGTGTTCTCTCAATCTCAAATTCATTTTTGTTCCCATTCCGGTATTCAAAAATACAAAAAATCCAGATGGCCTTTGAGACTTTGACTTTTAGGAAGAAAAACACATATAAATATTAGATAAGATAACTGTGACAAAGCAGTGTCTAGAACACGGGTCGGTGCATAAACAACAATCAGAAATTTGAACCACATCAAATAACATGAAATGAAGCGTAAGAGTACCAAAAGATCTCCCCAAAGGGTACCAGTTCTTACAATAAAAAACAACAGCGAGAGTATATAGGATTCCCACTACAAGCATGTGGGTAATCCGGAACCAACAAAAGCAAAGTTAGGCCCTATGAATCTCCATATCCTTCAGCCTCCAACTAAGACGCTTGATAACCTCGAACAAATGGACGACATCTGGATGACTTGGATCTTCAATGAGCTTTTGAATGAGAAAATCCCTTTGGTCTAAGGAAGAATGGAGATCACTGATTTGTTGTAAGAAAACTTCTTCATTCTCCTTGCTGGGACCTGGATCAGACCTGGCCCTCTTGATCTCTGCATGGACTTTGAGCTCTTCTACTTCTTTTTGAACATCCTCCATTGCTTTCTGATCTTGTTCTAGCTTCTGGATGTAACCCCTACGATGCTCATGAGCCAACTAAAGTTCTTCTTTCTGGCTATCCAGTTAAACCTGAAGATCTTCAATCTTCTACTTGTATTTAACTTCAACTTCCTTCTACTTCTTCTGATTTGTCTCCCACCATTTTTTCTAGAGATTTATTGCTTCATTAGCCTCAGCCAAAGACTCCTTGAACCTTCGACGTTCATTCGCTTTGCTGATCTCAGCCAAGCTCTTTTTCTTAAAGTAGAGTTATATGTCCTCAAGGTATGTCTTCTTGATTTTCACCATTCTCTCATCCCTCTGAATCTTTTTGTCTAGCTTCCGATTAGAATGCACCATATATTCATACAACCTATGGATCTTGTAATTCTCTAAACCAAGTTGGTTTACCAGAGCTTCCAACTTCTTAAACTCCTCTAAAGTTACAGTGGCCTGTGACTTGAATTCCTTGGGGTATAGTGGAGGATCCACGGAAAATGGGAGAAGTCTAATTTCAACAAGATGTTTCAGCCAATCAATGTATAGTGCATAAGCCTTGGGATACACTCTCCCAAACTCTTTTTTCTCCTTCTTGACCTTCATATTCCAAGTATTAGAAGCTTGGATTGATAAATCTTCATTTCCAGCAGCCAGAAAGTATAAGGATTATGCAATGTCTTTGTCTTTGGGAGGAGTTTTCAAAGGATTATCAAACTGCCTGATAGCCAGCATCGGGTAGTAACTAATTCCTCCTTTGCGTCCAAGCAAAGGAACATTTGGAAAATTGCCACAACTGGTGATTAACTCTTTTCTATCTAAGTTCTTGTTATAACACCAAGTGATGTCATCAGAAGTTAGGCCTATAAGCCTCTTGGAACACTTAACATCTCCTTTGAGTTCCACGAAAGGCCCCGACTTGGGCAGATGTCGAGCAAACCAGGTATAGAAAAATGGCGCACAACAAAGTATTAATCCTCCCCTTTTTCTCTCATTCTTGTAGTGAACGGAGTAATAGAAATATCCTAACAAGGTTGGTACATGATTCTTCTTGACGAAGATGGCTATTGCATCCATGCTTACAAATTCTTAGTCTCCTGGGAACAAACTGATCCCATACACGATCAAAGCTAAAAGTTCACTGAAATCAAACCATATTTGCTTTTCAGCACATTTCTTGGTCTCAAGAATCAAGAATGCCACATGAAATCCCTTGCTCTCTTTCTTCTCTTTGAGGTTGTCAATAACCAAAGTTAGCTTCAAGCGGGTAGCTTTATAAATATCTTCATTTGGAACAACCTTGTTTGAGCTATAGAACGAAGGGTTGTCCTTAACTAGAACCATTAGGATACTGACAATCTCCTCCACAGTGGGTACCATAACATAATCAAGAAAAACGAAGCACCGTAATTAAGGGTCATAGAACGGGAGAAGAGTGTGGAGGCCATCTTGTTGCTCTAAGTGGGTTTGTCCAAGTAACTAAATATCAGCCCATATTGTGCTCTAAAATCATCTAAAACCTTGTCATTCATCAAGCTGACTAAATCTTGGATCTTTTCAGTCTCTGGCCTGGAGAAAGTGTAGTGCACATTGTTTTTGCAAGGAATATATTGAACCATCTAGAATAAGAAGATATAAAACCACCGAAATCGGGAATATAGAATCAACTTGAGAAATGATAAAACACAATATGTTAATGATGATATGATGCAATGAAAATCAAGGTATGTGATCAGTGATTTGTGTCTGTGTTGGTGTTGAGCAGTGAACCAAGTTCCTGTGGAGAGTCATAATAATAATATTATCTCTGTGTAGAACCCCAAAATTAAGAACCTAAGAACCACATAGAATTGGATCACATCATTTGAACAACACTGATGAAATAGGTATGTTGAAAGTTAACGTTCCTGCAAACTTGTAAACAACCCCCCATCTCACAAGGTGTGCCACTACGGGTCAACATCACAGACTCTTAGGTCGAGAAGCAATAATATGTTCACCATTTCCGAGAAATGGTTTGGAATTATACACTAAAAGAGGAGGTCTCAGCTAAGTCCTGAAAAACAAGAATCCCCCATAACTTCCCAGCTTCAAGCACTGAGATCGAGAAACAATAGTACATTCATCCTGAATGGTACAATAATATCGTCATACGAAAAGTGCTTTGACTGAGTTCTTATGAGAGAACAAGGCCATCCTATGCGAGTTCCCAGTGGGCCCTCGAGTGCGAGCGGGTTTGCCAACAAATGTGGTCTGCCACTATCACCATTAGAGAGGGATGTTTCCACAAAGATCCTTAATGATCGGTCCCCAAATGCACATAACTATCAAGGTTGTATCCTGAAGTATGGAAGACCCTTATATCAGAACATTTCCAAGACGGTCACAATCTGGGTGTGGAACTCACTGCTACTCGTATGACAAGACATCATGAAAGCAAAGTGACTATCCATGCTAAAAATCTAGGGTGCACTCGAGCCTTGGGTTTGGGCTCATCTCACAGTAACTCCCAACCCACCAAGAAAACCAGACAGTCTAGGCAGTATAATAATGATGCATGATAAGTAAATACTGAAAGCAGTAAATAAAGTTGTAAAGTAAGACTGTAAATAAAAATAGTAAACTAAACACATAACAACAAAGAGATAAACACCTAAAGAAATAAAAACAGACAAGCGCTAGGGTTGACTCGCATAGGGAACTAGAGAAACTGAAAGTCCCCAGCAGAGTCTCAAACTGTCGCTCCCAAGATTTTCAACCAAGTACAAATGCGAAAGTGGCGCGGAAAAATTAGATCCGCCAGCCAGGCATTTTTATCCCAAGGAAAGGGAAATGTAATGTTGCACAAACCAAAGGAAAGGAAAGAATAAGATCTTACGAACCAAAGAGATGGGATTCGGGAGTCGGTTACGTGAAGGGAAGGTATTAGCACCCCTTCACGTCCATCATACCCGACGGGATCCACGCTTGCTTGAACTGCTTCAAAGGGTGAGAATAAATTGTTGTTGAACTAGAATGAAATAATGACTAGGAAAAATGTAGGGAAAATAAAGAATGTTCTCAAATGGGTCCTACCCCACTGCCTACGTATCTCATCGGGAATGAGAATCAGAGTCAACGTAGTTCCCCTAACTAGGGAGAAAGTTTGTTTGTGTTTTTCTATAAATTGAACTACTTATGTTTATGCTCAGGTGTTGCAGGCTTTTCTGGTACGAGTGTGTTACTGTCTTGCAAAGAGACACATCGAAGAAAGTTATTTCTTCAAGAGTGAAGAGATGAGAAGAGAATTCTTGTTGGGAAGACGCTTGTTGTTGGTTTGTAGCTTTTAGAAGCTTTTTATTTAATTTGGCACAAGAAAGTGTATTCAAGTCCCTTTCCATGGAGTATGTACTTCTTACATCACTCTATGATAGAATGAGGAAGCAGTACACACAACTAATGAGAAGATCCCCAAGACTTGGTTCAAAAGATTAGGGCTTAAGTACACAAGCCCATTCTACTTATTAAGTGTTTTTGTATTTGGAAGTGAAGAAGTGTTTTTCAAGCTTTTCTTTGTGAAAATGACTTCAAGTTTAGACTTGTAGATCATGCAAGACAAGTTCACATTACTCCAAGATGGGATAGATGCAAATGCCCCATGTAATAATTTTATGACACAAGAAGTTACTCCAACCTTTATTAGGTATTTTGAGTTGTTTTGAGATGAGAAAGAGAAGACTCGAGTTAAGAAAGGGAAAACACTAAGGGAAACTAAGACTCACCCTATGTTGTTATACAATGGAGATCCTAAGGTTAATGAGGTTTGAAGAACTTTAAACCTAAAATAAGAGATACAAAGAGCAAGTTCTAACTCATTTCAAGGATTGAAGATGCGATTAGAACTCAAAGGGGTGAAGAGAAAGTGAAATGCCAAAGAAGCATGAAGATGCTTTCACAATCACATAAGAAAAAGCTTTTAAAAGAGAAGGGAGAAAAGGTATGATTATGGATAAACATCCATATACTCAATTACTTACCATAGCCCCTACACTAAAGGTTAGTGTCACAATAATTTGCATATTGGAAACCAAAACAAATGAATAAAGACAATTAAACCTTACACACATTCTAAAATGGAACTAGGGTTCAAAATAAGACAAAAGTCTAAAGATGAAGGTACCTAAAGGTTATATGACTTATAAAGTCATAACCTAATCCTAAAGATAACTCCCTCAGTCTAAGAAACCAAACACAAGCTAACTAAACTCAAACTAAGCCTTAAACCCTAAGGAAGTTCTAAGAGAAGTAAGTGTGGGAAGAATGGATGAACATGCAAGATGAACATGTATTAATGCTTCAATAATGGATGTCCTATAATTCCTATGAACTAACATACAAGTCATATTATGAAGTATTTTAATTATTGAGGGATTAAGATGAATAGGAAGTAAGAAGAAGTGAGCATACATCATGTAATGGTGAACACATATTAAGGTGCAAGTCAAATGAACTAAAAATGACCTAAGATGATGGAAGTAAGTAACATATGATGATAATGAAATGTTAAATAGACACATGCAAACAAGTTAAGTTTATATGTCACATAATTTCAAACAATTCATAAGAAGATGCAAAAGTTTTCACATAGTGCAAAAGTATGTCATACGTGAGATGAATGGCCAATGATGCAACATATCATGTAAGTATGAATGGCTATGCATGAAGTCAGAGGTATATATGATGTATAATGCAAATGAGATGTTTAGTATGAAAGTATTGGAGGGATACAAGTTAGTCTAAGAAACATGAAATGAATGATGTGAAACATTAGGTCAAACATGCCCATAAGATGCATCACACAAACAAAGAGGAAAAACTAAGTCAAATGGACCTATAATTGATTATACAATTCCTATAACATTCTAATCAAACATGGAAAACACTCACAAGTGACCTAAGATAATGGTACAAATTCCCATAACCAATTAGGGTTAAAAGGTGATGAGAATTGTTCATGAAAAGCAACCTCACTTACAAGTAATCAAACATGCATCAAAAAACATTAAAAATATGTCAAATTAAAACCCTAAGGTCCTAAGTCAGAGACTAAACATAGGCTAAAAGTTTATACAAAAGTTCACAATGGAACTAATTCAATTAATTGTCAAGGCTCAAGTAGGTTAAACTTCAATGATACACAAAATGAAGGTAGAACCCTAACATGAAATGTTTCTAAAAATTAGAAAAAATATGAATTAGGTACCTTAAGATGTCCAATACACACATACCAAATTCCAAATCAAAAATAGGAACCAAACTATGTCAATTAAAATGAATATGAACATGATCATGAAGTATGGTTCTTTAAAAAGAAATTCAAAGAAAACTATGAAATGAATGAAAAAAATAATGGTAATCAGAATTAAAAGAAATTCTAAAAATTATTTAAATGAATTTAGATACCTCATGAATTTTTTGAAAATTTTTAGGCATTATTTGATATTTTTAATAAAAGAAAATCAAACTATATGGAAAAAAATAAATGAAAATGAAGAAAATAGGTGAGGGGTACTACACTAGCAAAAATGCAGTTTAAAATGGTCATGGGCCTAATCAAGGGGGTGGCAATAGCAAGGAAGAGCCCAGTCCAAAGCGCTGAAGGCTTATAGTTCCATGGTGGACCTTCAGTCAATAAAGTTGACTCAACTGGAGCCCTAGGATCTAGTCAACTCAAGTTGAACACACAAGTAGGCAAATCCTATGGCTCAGCAATGATGTACACTCTATGAGGACGTGGATCACACACAAACACTAAGTCAAGGTCAACCTGAGGCACATGAGAGGGAGGAGGATTCATTAATGAGCTGGCGTGCTCCTAGCCTTAGGATAAGAAAAAATCAACGGCTGTTTTATGTTCTAGTGATAAAACCCCAACCTAAACCCTCACCGGCTGGAGAAGATTCCAGTCATCTTCTCCGGCCAACTTCCGATGGAAGCAATTTACAGGTGCACTAAAACTCACAATCCCTACATCAATTGAAAGTTGAGGTTAAGGAGATCACAAATATGGACTTGAAAAACATGTAGCACACACATACATAGAGATTCTATATCAAACATATTGCCATAGGTTTTCAGGTCTAAGCCTCTATAGGCCTATCAACTAGCCAGATCATTCAGCATGCTTCTATTAAGCTCAAATCAAACAAAAACAAACTTGAATCAATTGAAATCACACATATTAGATTGAGATTAAAACCTGGAATAAAAGCCTCTTCAAGATCAAAGGAAACTAGAGAGGAGGATCCTTAACTCTTTGATCTTTCAATGGAGCTAAATAAAAGCTATGAGACTTTGGTTCTTTATCAAAACAGAAGAAAAATTACGTTTGCACTTGAGGTCATACTTGAGGATTTGAACTTCTACTTGCTTGAACTTGTCCAGAGGACCTTAATGATGAAGATGATGATAAATACTATGAAGCTTTGGCATGAAAATCAGAGAACAAAACAGAGAGAAGTTTTGAGAATTTTGGAGTGAATTTGATAGAATGATCAAAACTGAATGCAAATTCTGTTATGGATCCTTTTATACCCTTGTTCGGCTTCTAACCCTCATGGTTGATGGTTAGAACTATGGTTACATGTGGTGTGTGGAGCAAAGAAGGTGTATGGCTCAATTTTTAAGTTGCATTCGAAAATGGATGTGTAGTTGAGTTTAGCAATGTTTTGCAATGATCTATGGAAATGTTATGCAGCTTTGGCTTCACCTATCATTTTTTAAAATCTTACAAAGTTTATGCATGATTATGTATGCCTCTATGTGTAACACCCACTTTTCCCATTTTAAAAAATAACATAAGTTTTCAGATAAATCAGAGTTTAATTAACAAGTGAGTAGCTACATTTTCAAAATCAACCAAAAGTATAATTATTTATTAAAAACAGCGGAAATATCTTTTTATTCAATAATCGGCAATTCGCCAAAATTCCACAATAATTTATCCAACACTCTTGATTTACAAATTTCAAGAAAACATGATACGTAACTATTATTAACAAGATTAATTAAATAACAATTATTCCCCATTGCCCACGTTACGTATCAGAGCGACTCCTAGGACTCGACCAACAACTCGAACTCCAAGCACACTCAAGTACCTGAATCGTCTATACTTCTGAATAAGCACAGACACAACCAAACAACAAAGGGATGACAAAACAATTCAATATATTAACGGTGCAAATAACATCTTACAGGGTAATCTCACCTCTATTCATCAAATACTCATTAACATCATACAATTAATCAATATCACAAATAGTTCATCAACACATATCATACAACATTAATTTGATCAAGGCAAAGTAACTCAATGACACAATGCAAATGCGGTACCGAATTTCAACAATGGTTCATTAACTCGAACTCGGATGTATCACTTATGCTCCACCGAGACACGATCATCCCTGCACCAACGATTCGCAATGAATCCGAATAATCACTTACGCTCCACCGAGACATGATTATTCCACCAAAGATGTATGTGTATGCAAGACTCGATTACACATACAATATCACAAACACGCATAAATACAACCATGCCAACACGATCATAATGATCTTCATCAATTATCATACATCCCATCCCATGGGTCACATAAATAATCAGACAATATTCACACATATTATCAATACAATTCATATGTTTCATCATCAAGAGTCATATAAACCAACATAAGCACATGTATTCCTACGCACTGATTACCAAATGTCATATCCTATGTACTCCTCATTAATTCCACTCTCAATTATTTCCTATACATATATTCTAATACAACATGATCCTTCTGATCCTCACCGCTACCAACACTTACATCACGGGGTCTAAGCAAGACATATAATCAACTATGTTACCAATCATCACGATCCTCTTCGTTTATCACTATTCCTTCATATAATTGTGCAAGACTTGTAGTAAACATTTTCATCATCAACACCTTCAAATCGACATATTAATAAAGTTATATTTTCCACAATAATCACATAACACGCACACTCTTATAATCGGTCGTCGGGTCCTATAGTTAAACACGGATGTCATCATCAAGGCCCTAGACTAATGGTACAAGTATCGAACAAGAACTTGGGACCAAACCAACTTAAAATACAGAAAATTCCTCAAAACAGAGGCCTGACACGGCCTCCCGTGTCCCATGACACGACCCGTGTCAGGTGGCCTGAACATGCCCTTCAAAACTCAAGATTTCGCAAAATACAGGGGGCTGACACGGCCTCCCGTGTCACGCGACCCTGCCCGTGTCAGGCCACCTGCACCCAAAATTCATCTTTTTCTAAAACTCATTTTTCTCTCCCAATTGCATACCAGTTCGAATTCTATCACTTATCTCTCACTTTTATCACTCAAAACAATCTAAATGTTGTTCTTAAATTAATTTTATACTTCTAATTCCTTATGATCTTCACAACCAAATATTACTAATCAAATTAAGAAAGATTTTAGGTTTGTTTCCAATTCTCCATTTACATCATCATCAACATCATTATCTCTATAACCATTTCCATACTAAACTTATCATATAACTCAAATCACCACCATTCCAATTACAACAATCAAGCAAATAATTCAATAATAATTTCACACAACCATAATCAATCATCATAACATATATATACATCATATCACAATTTCATCATAATCAACAATATTAGACAATCCCTAAGGGAGTAAGGAACTCCCAATTACCCTTTCATGTTAGATCACCAATAAAGAACCCTTTCTCCCCCTTACCTCATATTTGACAAATTCCTTGCAAAGCCTTGATCTTGAAGCTTTACGATCCTTGATTTCCCTTCTCCTTTCCCTTTTTCTCTAGAGCCCTCTTTCCTTCGTCAAAATACGATAATGAGAAAATGTATCGTGTTCTCCCCTTTTCATAACATAATTAAATTACAACTTTTCCCCTCAGACCTCCAACTTATATTTTATTTTATTTATTAAATAACAATATTATAATAATAATAATACAACCTCATTATATTATCATTATTTAAATAAAATACCTCATCCACTTATTATTCCAAATACACCATCATACCCTTGATATTTATTTTATAAAAATGCTTTATAAAATCGGGACGTTACAACTCTCCCCCACTTATTTTATTTTCGTCCTCGAAAATAGTACTCAATGGCATCACTTAGATATACTTTTGCACCTGATTAATCACTCCTTTGCCAAAGTCGGCAACTCCACAAACAACTCAAAACAACAACACTAGTGCCAGGACAACCACCCCAAGAATAAGCACCAGCATTATCAATTCTCAACATGCAGGTTTACACCTGAAAAAGAACACAATGAAAGTCGACACCATCACCGTAGGTAACACTCTCCTAATTCCCTATCGTAGGAATTAGTTAACCGCACTCGTACCATCACCGTAGGTAACAAGGCGACAACCAGGACAAACGCAAAGTTTCACACTATACATCCTCTAGATACAACAACACTGATAACAGACTAACCTTTTAGTTTCCTCTACCAAAACAACATAATTATAACCCATCAAGGAAGCACATACCTCATTCATATTCAAATCTCTACATATCCCGCCATCCGCACTATGTAGATACTCGCTCACCATTATCCATTTCGGAACGCCCAATAGTCTCAAAACCTCAACTGATCTTGTTACTCAATATCTTGAGCCTTTACTAATCATTCACGTATAATCAATTACACCACTCTACGATTCCGCTGCGCACTCTGATTACCCGCAACCATCTATTCCATAAAGTTCGTGTTCTAACTTTAATCATTTCCAACCATCATCATAATTATCATAATAATTCACTTAGCATAATCTAAAATATGAACACAAGTCTCTTAGTTGTTAACTAAATTACAACCCTTTAACCATTAATGCAAACATAGGAAAAATTCTCGACTCTATACTTCAACATTCTAACTATCTTACTCGTCTCATCCTCCATCTTTCCGATCAAATCGGAACCGTATGCTCATGTGATTACCAAACGCTTCAATCCTCAATCATAACAACAATACTATCAGATATTCCCCCAATTCTACTCTCATCCACTTTCAATCCATGGGTAAGATAGATACTTCCATAATTCCTTTCTCTTCATATAATACCAACTATGACTTTACGATCAAGTACCAATGACTTATCAACTTATCACAACATTATTCCAAATTTTATCCACCGCTTGTTAGAATTAAACAAAATTAGACTGCAATCGTAGCTAGCTCTTATTCCGTCTCTTTAGCACTTTCTCTCACAACATCCCTTCTCAACGAATAACTTAGCTTTCACGATTTATCCGAAACAACAAAATACCAACTTGGAAAACTTTTTATAACTTGCAATAACCAGTAAATGAATCCAATTACATTCTAACCTCTTATAACTTACTCATTTCCATCATTATAGATCCACATTCACTTCGGACGAACTCGTACCGATACTTTCCTCTGAACCACACAATCAAACACTTATACACCTAATCATAAAATCATCCTCGATTACTTAGTATATAATTGTATCTTTTCTAATTCTCATATTGCAATTTTCCAACATTTTACAAATCCTTTTTCTACTTTCATCATAAATCATGATATCTTCCAAAAGTCACCATCTCGAAATTATCCAAGCCACCTTGAAAGGTACAATCCATACTCCATATCTACCTTAATACATACCGGTCACCACTATCTTCCATGCAACATCTATGATCATTTCATAGTTACACATTACTTTTACTCTCTTGTTGGATCATCCTTCCAACGTTTCATATTCCACATTAACTAGACTCTGAATTCATAAATTCCAGAAAAATAAATATTGCACACTTATTATCTTACCTTTGTCTTAAAAGTCTAACACATACAGTGATACTTATATTTCCCTTGCTTCATCCCATAACTCACGGTTCACCGTTTCAAACATCTATGAAACTATCCATACTCTGCTGCATCTACGTACACCATACTACTAAGGCAATAGATAAACATCACTACATTGTGAAAACACCTGGTTATAATTAATTTCCACAAAAATTTACCTTCGTAGTTTCAAAAACGCATCCACCTCTTATCATGCTATGCCAAAATATAACTCAATACTTACCTCTTCAATCTCCATCCCACATCCTTCAACGTAGTAAATTCATCCAACATGATCTGTCAACATCTAGTTCTTATTACCACATTCCTCTTACACTAGGCTTGCAAAATCCCAACTAACTCAAGGTCCTGGTAGGCATGACAATCCAACTCACAACAACAATAATACTACAGATGAATTTCAGCTCACTATTGATCCTTTATCAATCAAATCCAATTTATTCCTATTGCAATTGTGAATTCTCATATTATTCCCTAATCGACATGCAACTTCATATCCTCATCTTTTTATATCAATAACACCGAAGTTTTCCCAGAAGGCACCCTTGCTGCCACGATTCCTTATAACAACACCTCTAATATATCCTTCAAAACACAATTATAATTCGTACTTGTCGCTCCCACCAAATGACACCTGGGCCAAGAGGGTACAGACGCGAACGGTCGGCGAGAGAGGAGAACACACAAGGGTGAACTGAAAAGAGTTGCCATCTAGGCATTTTAATCCCGAAGGAAAGGTAATGCTACATAAACTTAGAAAGATATGGACAAGACGGTCGCGAACCAGAGATACTGAGAAAGGGGGTTGGTTACAACCTAGGAAGGTATTAGCACCCAGATTGTCCGTCGTACTCGACGGGATCCACACTTAAAAGATTTGTGTTTTAAGGGGTAGTGTCAGTGCTATTTTGTGTCAGTGCAAAAGAAATGTGAAGTGAAATAAAAGAGTGTCAGTGAAAGAAAAGGAGTATGAAGCTCAAGATTATGAGGCTTAAAGAATAATACTATAAGAGGGGGGGGGGAATATACAGAGACTTTTGTTCGAGAACTGTTAAGTTATGCCTACGTATCCTCTCGTGCAATGAGGAAGTCAGAACACCGTAGTTCGACTCAAAGAGACTGAAAGATAAATTGACTGATGAACTGCTTGCTTGTCTATGCTCAAGTGTATGACCTGTCTGGCTCAGGTGCAAACTGTCTTGCATTAGACGGAAGAAGCGAGTTCTCATTTGTGAGTGAATGAGATGAGAAAAGAATCCCGGAGGAGACGATTATTGTTTGTTTTTGATGTTTTCAATCTTTTATTGCCTTTTGAGTTTGTCATAGGAAAATGAGCCTAAGCCTAAACCAAGGGTTAGTAAACTCATCACATCCTCCCTCTGATTAGGGGTAATGAGAATACCTTAAGTATGAAGTAAACACCTCACACTTAATCACCATGATGTAAGATTAAGATCATTAACCTACTTGTAATTATTTAGATGTTTTTGGAGTTTTTGTTTAGTGTTAAGTAATGAGTTTAAGCCATAATCAAGGATTTAATGGACTCATTACACCATCCTAATAGAAGGATAATAGATGAGAACATTTAAGCTGAGGAAGGCTCCTCAACTTAATCCATGATTAGGGATTAATCTCATGACAAAAAAAACCTTTATTAAAGTGGATTTTAGTTAATGGTAAGATTAAGAAATGGATTTTATGGTTTGTAAGACAACTTGAGGGGGACTTGTCCATTAACACTAGGGTTAGTCCTTCTTAACCAATTAAGGAAGAATTAGAACCCTAATGCAAGGCCCAAGTTACAAGCTTGATGTATTAGTGATTTATTAGATGGATTGATTAAAGGATTTAAACACATTAAGGGTTTAACACTTAGGATTAAAGTTATACACTCCATCCTAATAGAAGGATACATGCATAACCCTAATCACAAAGCCTTAAGGCCTTAAGGGTTTAGTCCTTGATTAAGAGATGAGAAGAGAAGACACAAAGATGACACAAAGGTAAAAATAATGGGGGACTAATCAAACCCTAATTGTTATCATGCTTGGGTGTTCCTAGGGTTTATAAGGCTTGAAGGAAATCTTTCAAGAAGAGCCACCAAGGAAGAAGCAGATGAAAGGAGGAGAAGCAGAAGAAACAAGTCAACTTACTTCACTTAAGAAGATAAGTTGCTTGAAGAAAGAAGGTGAGGAGGGAACATGAATGAGCAAGCTCACTCTAATTCACAAGTAAAATGCAGCAATTACGCATAAAAGGGATGAGGAGAGATTATGAGAAGTGAAGGCAAATTCACTTCCCAAACACTTACCACCTGAAAAGTTAACAAAAGGAAATGAAATGAAAATGAGATGAGATGCCAAGATAAAAGTCAAAGTCAGAAGTACAATCATGACACAAATTATGTTATGATATGGTATGAGAGCATGTCAAGAGATGAGGATGATCATACAAGCAATGAAGATGCAAATGAAGCATATAAGAAGCATGAAAGTTCATGAAAACTTATGAAATGCAATGGATGCATAACATGGAAAATGGATGATGCAATGATCAAACATGATTTCAATATGTCCTAAGATATGTCATGTGGATGCACAAAATATCATGGCAAGTTCATGTATGTAAGCATATGAAGCATGAATGCAAATGAAGACAAAGATTAGGGTTTATATGCAACATGAGATGCAAAACTCAAAATCAGAAGCAAACAACAAGATAAAAATTTGAAAATGCAATCAAGGGAAACCTAATCCCACATGATATCACACCCCAAAGGAGGAGACCTAACTCTTAACCTAATGGAAGTTATGAATTTTCGAAGTTACCTAGGGTTTTAAGGATGATCCTAAAGGAAAAATGCCAAACAAATTGAAAATGCATTATAAAAATGAAACAAAAATGTTTTTAGATACTTGAAAGGATACTTAACACAATGCAAAAAGAATCATTCACAAACTCAACTTGGATCAAAGGTTATGAATTTTTGAAGTTAGGGTTAAAAATATTCAAATTAAAGAACCCTAATTCAAATGAAAATTGTCAAAGTATGATCAAAACCAAAACGAAATTAGTCTTGTGAGTTTGTAAATGTTTCCAAATGTTTCAAAATGTTCTCTGAATTGTTTTATGATTTTTAAATACCTAAATGTATTTTTAATTAATTAATTTCCATTAACTAATTAAAAATAAACATTTAAATGATTTAAAAATAATTTTTAATGCAAAAAATAAAAATATTTTTGGGTTCTGAAAATTCATAAAAGATTTAATAAAAAATTTCAGAATTTTTTGATGTGTTTTACTATTTTTAATAAAAAGCACAAATTAAATGACAAGAAAATGAAATAAAATTAATTTAAATGGAAAAGTAAACAGATCCAATGATCCAGATTTGAAGTTGGGGTTCCAAGGTTGACTGGCGCATGTTTTAAGGGTTGGGATTTGTCCTGAGCTAATTAACCTAATTAATTAATTTAATAATGGATTAGGGTTTAATCAAGCAATCTGGAACGTCCATACGCGCGGCAAACACAAGATCTAAAGGTCATTATTCAAACTCAGCCTAATTACAGGATTAGGGCATAACTACTTTCAGGTGACCGGAACAGTGTTCCGGTCATCTTCTCCGGCGAACACAAACCCTAACTTCTTCCCTAAGCCTCTAATCTCCAAATGTTTTGCCCAGAAATGATCCTCTAACATTTCTAAACCTAAACCCCCAATCAAAACTCATTTATTTTTCATCATGAACAAGATTCGAACCAAAACGTGAAAACGGGCAAAAATTTTAGAACTTGCATACATGGTGGTTTCTCAACCATTTTCAATAATAATCATATCCCCATGATCAGGGGAGCACAAAGAATCATACAAGAACTTAAAAACAAGCTTCTGGGAAAAAAGTTCATGAGCTATACCTGAGATTGAATCTTCTGATTCAGGGCTTTCTGGCTTTTCCTTTGATGCAAGTCCACTTCCCTGAACCTCCTGATGATGAAATGAAGCTTAGAAAACCTTGGGAGTGGCTGACTTTGAAGTTTCAGCTCTGGTGTAGCAGGTTTTGAGGTTTTGATATGTGGTATTTCAGGCTGTTTTGGTGGTTGATTATTGTTCCTTGGATGATATATGACTCATTGGTGAAGAAAAAATGGAAGTTTGATGGTTGTGGATGAAGTTTCGAAGAGGTGAAGTTTTGGCCAGTTTTTGTGTATCCTGAGTTGTGGGAGGTTGCTGGCTTGTGTGTGTATATGTTTCAAGTCCTTGAGGTCCACATAACATGTTCTGATTGGGCAGAGAGTTGTTGTGGAGCAGTTTGATTGGTATGGGCAAAGATGCAAAAAGTCAAGATTTTATGTACCATAGGTATGGCTCGGGTCAGAGGAGATCTTAGGGCTTGTCCTGCTTCAGCTTGAGTCAAGGAAGGCCTTTGGATCAGTTTTTGTGAGCTGGATGGTCTTGATCAAGAGTTTCCAATGTTCTTGAATATTTCCCTCTTTGGAGTTTCTTGTGAATCAAGGCAAGGAAACTTATGAGTTCTTGGCCAATTTGCAGCAAAATGGACCATATGAAGTTATCATGATGCATTGAGATCAATTAACAATCAAACCAATCATTAAAAGTTCTTTTTGCAAAAAGTTCCTTTCTTGAAAATTTATGAAAAATGCCTTATGGTAGCTTGTGATACAAGGCATGAAACTTGAGAATTCTTTGGAAAATTCTGAGTTTTAGGTCATGTATGATGTTTGTGTAATGGTTAGAAGTCAATTAGAGGTCACATTTTGCCTTGGCATGAGTTTTTGCAAGTCTCCCTCTTTGGTACATAAGTGAAATTTAGTGATTTTTCCCAACTTTGCAAGGCCATAACTTGAGTTCTATGATGAATTAGATCAAGTTCTTGTACTTTTTGAAAAGGGAATGATCCAATCTACAACTTTCATGACCAAGAATTTTTCATTTGAAGCATTTTTGAATCAAAAAGAGGGGGTTGAAAAACTTTCCCAAAATGGCAAGTTTGGATTATAAGTCACTTTCCCAAAATGGCAACTTTGCAAATGGCTTGAAATTCTTCAATTTTGTGAACTTATAACTTCTTCTAAGATCAAATAAAGATCATATACACCCAAAATGATGGAGAAGACCCTTTGGTTGGATGATTGAGGGCCTCAGATGCCCTGATTTTGCACTGACTTGCTCAAGAAGTCATCTTTTGATCAGATGCCTTCCCCATTGAATTTCTTCATGAAAATTGGTATGTATGATCCTTATAACATATAGAGACCAATAGAAACAAGAATGACCATACATTTTGTATTTATGGCCTCTGAAACCCAAAACCCTAATTTTAGGTCATCTGTGCAGTTACACCTGGCTCTGCTTCCATGCCTTTCTCAGTTCTTGTGATTTTCTGACTTTCTTGATCTTGGGAGGATACAATATGATATTTTAACATACATGGACCATCTTGAGATGATTGAAGACCTTTGGAGTGGCTCAGATAGCCCAGGGATTGCTCAGATCACAAACCCTAGATGCAGATGACTTTGAACCAATGCAGTGAAGCAAAAATGCAATATGAGATTATATGATTGAACTAATGCAAATGTGAAAGATCATAAGCCATGGTGTGAACTTAGTGAGGGCAAGTTTGGGGTGTTTACAGCTGCCCCTATTCAAACATGAGTTAGCTGTGTAGGATGTAAGCGACGGCTTAACAGGCAAACAAGATAACTTGTGGTTGAATACCAAAGACAGTCCAAAATTTGCGCTCACTGATTATGAAGAAGAAAAGGGATATAGATTGTAAAAGAAAGTAAAGTATGATTATAAAGTGTAGGCGACGGAGGACGACCGTCGCGCAGAGGACGACTGCTGGGGAAATAGCTATGACGGGGACGGCCGACATGCTAGGGTGATGGAAGTATCATGATGGGGACGACCATCAGGTTTGTAAAGTGAAGGGTAAGCAACGATGGGGATGGACACCGGGTTAATGAAATCAAAGGTGAAGGACGATCACCTAGCAGGGTACGGATGCTCTGTTGGGGATAAGATGAGGGACGGTCATCCATTGGTGAAGGACGATCACCTGGCAAGGTACGGTTGCCGAAAGTATCACGACATAGGACGAATGTCGGATAAAAAGGTCAACGATGGGGACGGACATCGGATAAGCATGATGAAGGACGATCATCAAGAGGTGAAGGACGATCACCTAGCAGGGTACGGCTCCTCTCGGGTTTTATCATGACATAGGACGAATGTCAGATAACAAGATTGACGATGGGGACGGCCATCGGATAAAATGATGAAGGACGATCATCAAAAGGTGAAGGACGATCACCTAGCAGGGCACGGCTGCTAAAATATTACGACATGGGACGAATTTCGAATAGGAAAGGGTTCCAATAATGGAGACTCCGCTGGGGAAATGATGAAGGATGATCATCAAAAGGTGAAGGACAATCACCTGGCAGGGTATGGCTACCGGAAGTACCATGACATAGGACGAATGTCATATGGAAGAGAAATATTTTATTGGGATTTGTTGGGGACTCTTCTGGGGAATGGTAGACACAGACGGGTGTCTAAATTCAAGAAAGAAAAGGTATAAGTGTTTGACACTGTGTATAGATTAAAGATGCGGACAAGCATCCTTAAGACTATGATACGGACGAGTATCGGTAGAAACAAACGCTGACGCATGTTCAGAGATGATGATACGGACGAGTACCAACTGGTTAACAAAGAACACGGACGAGTGTTGAATCTGAGGAGAGATACGAGGTGTATACAAGATACGGACGAGTATCTGTATGAGTGAAAAATAAGCATGATTGGGACACCGATGAGTGTTCAATTTGCTGTGGAGAGTATGATACAGACGGGTATCATAAGAGGAAACGTATAAGTTACGAACTTATGAGGATAAAAGACATTATGAAGATCAGTGGGGATAAGATGACACGGACGGGTGTCGGAAGAAGTGTAAGTGTTTGGTTTACAATAAGTGTTTAGGCAACCATGCTGGGGAAAGTGACACAGACGAGTGCCAAAAGGGTGTATAGATCTGTTTGTGGAGAATGTTCTGGCGACTTTACTAGGGAATAATGACACAGACGAGTGCCAAAAGGAGCACGTATCTGTTCTTGAAAGTGCAAAGGGATGCTTTTGCATTCTGCGAGGACTGTAAGATTATATACATTGCTGATGGAATGTCGGTCTGCATAGGCGACTGATTCAAAACATGGCTTGTGATTATGCAATATGTTTGATTTTTGCCGTAATGCTCCGTATTAGACGGAATGCTACGCTCTGGGGGGAAAATATGATGCGAATGCTACGATTTATGCAAAAGGTACCGATCCGGGATCCGGATCCCGTTGCCGTAAAGATCTTTGATTGGTCTTGTTTTGAAAGAATATCCCAGCTGGGGATGATACCATTGGTAGATCCAATATATACAATTCTGCTTGGGGAAATAGGTCACTGATAGACCTATCTTAGTAATGAGGAGCCCAAATGACTTTGAACCAATGCAGTGAAGCAAAAATGCAATATGAGATGATATGATTGAACTAATGCAAATGTGAAAGATCACAAGCCATGGTGTGAAATTAGTGAGGGAAAATTTGGGGTGTTTACAGTACTCTACAAACGGTCCATCGTTTTGACCTTATTCCCAATCAATATCATCTATGAAACCAAATCAGACATCAGAGTCCTCTCTCAAAAGTTCCTATATGTACCCAGTAGATACAATGTTCAACTGTTTACAATCATCCATCTCAAATCCATTTTCTACTCACTGAGGAGTAACTATTAGTAATATCTAATCAACATAATCAATCCTTAAATTCATCTCTTTTCCGGATACCGGAATCTACATCTACTCCTTCATACCACTAATAGCTCTGACTCAACTCCAAATGATCTACTGAACATACTATCTCAGCTGAAAGATATGTCTTTTGTATCCAACACTATTCCACCTACTATTAACAAGGGATTGAGGGTGATCAGTTCCACAATTTTCCAATAGATAGCCGACAATCATGATGGTCATAAGCCACATTTTCCAAATTTAATAGCATTCCTTGCATCTTGCGAACTAAGTTGCTTCACGAGCGAATCCTTAGTCAACGCCAACCTTAGCAACCTCTGCCACACTGCAATTCCAACACACCAAGAGCCAACTCTCAAGAGAAGCAATAACTCATCCCCCACTTATATTCAACAAACAGCTAGCAAGCAAGCAAGTACCAATAGTGTTCACACACATATCGCATACTCAGGGACAAACGACACGCGACAACCTGGCCGGACGGACCGACCTGCTCTGATACCAATTATAACACCAACTTTTACCATTTTCAAAAATAACATAAGTTTTAAGATAAATCAGAGTTTAATTAACAAGTGAGTAGCTACATTTTCAAAATCAACCAAAAGTATAATTATTTACTAAAAACAGCGGAAATATCTTTTTATTCAACAATCGGCAATTCGCCACAATTCCACAATAATTTATCCAACACTCTTGATTTACAAATTTCAAGAAAACATGATACGTAACTATTATTAACAAGAGTAATTAAACAACAATTATTCCCCCATTGCCCACGTTACGTATTAGAGCGACTCCTAGGACTCAACCAACAACTCGAACTCCGAGAAAACTCAAGTACCTGAATCGTCTATACTTCCGAAGAGGCATAGACACAACCAAACAACAAAGGGATCAGAAAACAATTCAATATATTAACAGTGCAAATAACATCTTACAGGGTAATCTCACCTATGTTCATCAAATACACATCAACATCATACAATTAATCAATATCTCAAATAGTTCATCAACACATATCATACATCATTAATTCGATCAAGGCAAAGTGACTCAATGACACAATGCAAATGCGGTACCAAATTTCAACAATGGTTCATTAACTCAAACCCGGATGTATCGCTTACACTCCACCGAGACACAATCATCCCTGCACCAATGATTCGCAATGAATCCGAATAATCACTTACGCTCAACCGAGACATGATTTTTCCACCAAAGATATATGCGTATGCAAGACTAGATTACACATACAATATCACAAACACGCATGAATACAACCAAGCCAACACAATCATCGTGATCTTCATCAATTATCATACATCCCATCCCATGGGTCACATAAATAATCAAACAATATTCACACATATTATCAATACAATTCATATGTTTCATCATCAAGAGTCATATAAACCAACATAAGCACATGTATTCCTACGCACTGATTACCAAATGTCATATCATATGTACTCCTCATTAATTCCACTCTCAATTATTTCCTATACATATATTCTAATACAACACGATCCTTCTGATCCTCACCGCTACCAACACTTACATCATGGGGTCTAAGCAAGAAATATAATCAACTATGTTACCAATCATCACGATCCTCTTCGTTTATCACTATTCCTTCATATAATTGTGCAAGACTTGTAGTAAACATTTTCATCATCAACACCTTCAAATCGACATATTAATAAAGTTATACTATCCACAATAATCACATAACATGCACACTCTTATAATCGGTTGTCGGGTCCTATAGTTAAACATGGATGTCATCATCAAGGCCCTAGACTAATGGTACAAGTATCAAACAAGAACTCGGGACCAAACCAACTTAAAATACGGAAAATTCCTCAAAATAGAGGCCTGACACGGCCCATGTCATGTGGCCTGAACATGCCCTTCAAAACTCAAGATTTCGCAAAATACAGGGGGCTGACATGGCCGCCCGTGTCAGGCCACCTGCACCCAAAATTCAGCTTTTTCTAAAACTCATTTTTCTCCCCCAATTTCATACCAGTTCGAATTCTATCACTTATCTCTCACTTTTATCACTCAAAACAATCCAAATATTGTTCTTAAATTAATTTTATACTTCTAATTCCTTATGATCTTCACAACCAAATATTACTAATCAAATTAAGAAAGATCTTAGGTTTGTTTCCAATTCTCCATTTACATCATCATCAACATCATTATCTCTATAACCACTTCCATACTAAACTTATCATATAACTCAAATCACCACCATTCCAATTACAACAATCAAGCATATAATTCAATAATATTTTCACACAACCATAATCAATCATCATAACATATATATATATATATATATATACATCATATCACAATTTCATCATAATTAACAACATTAGACAATCCCTAAGGGAATAAGGAACTCCCAATCACCCTTTCATGTTAGATCACCAATAAAGAACCCTTTCTCCCCCCTTACCTCGAATTTGACAAATTCCTTGCAAAGCCTTGATCTCGAAGCTTTACGATCCTTGATTTCCCTTCTCCTTCCCCTTTTTCTCCAGAGCCCTCTTTTCTTCGTCAAAATACGATAATGAGAAAATGTATCGTGTTCTCCCTTTTTCATAACATAATTAAATTACAACTTTACCCCTTAGACCTCCAACTTATATTTTATTTTATTTTATTTTATTTATTAAATAACAATATTATAATAATAATATAACCTCATTATATTATCCTTATTTAAATAAAATACCTCATCCACTTATTATTCCAAATACACCATCATACCCTTGATATTTATTTTATAAAAATGCTTTATAAAATCGGGGCGTTACACTATGCACATAATTGAATGATCTCTTGCTTTACTAAATGGAACCTTCATGAATGATACATAATGCACATATATATGGGACTGAATCATTTGGCCAAGGATGTTATGACATGATGCTTGAGTTGCAATAAACTTCAGTTTAGTGTGTCCATGTTTAAGGATGAATATCTCCCATTTCCATGGATGAATTTAGATGGTATTGTGCTCAAATTAAAGAGGACTTATCATAAAACAAGATTGGTATTTGATTCAAGGTGAAATGAGTTCTTGAGATGCTTCAAAAGTGACAATGTACATGATCATATGTGACTGCATATAGGATGGCAAAGTGTGCGCACAGGCCTGACAAGTTGCCTGCAAGAATGATCAGCTTTGGACCTTGGGGTTGACCTCTCATATCTTCTAATCCATTAATCAAATCAAAAAATTTTAAACATCAAAGTCGTAGAGGACATGCTAATGAACAAATTTAATGTTCAAAAAAATTCCATTTAAGGCTTCCTTGATGGAGTAATTCAGCTTGACATTTGGCCTACAACTTGTTTGATGAATTGCCTGGCCTCTGGCATGCGCATGACTTGGCTCCTAGGCAAAGTTGCCCTAGTTTTGTCAAACTTTGATTGATCATATCTCACACAATTTTGATCCAATGAAGTTGTTCTTGATATGGATTTGAAGCTCAAGATGTGATCTTTAATTGGCTCAACTTAGGTTTGAAGTTTGAAGCCTTGGTCTTGAAGAAATAAGGCTTGCAAGTGGGTACAAAAATGGCTAAAACTTGCCATAAATAGAAACCCTTAGTTTCTATTTTAGGCAGGTTTGTGATTTCTTGATTTTTCCATGATTCTCTTGACTTTTCTTGATCAAATTTCAACCATTGGACATATTTAATGTGTGGATCATGATTTTGACCTTAAAAAGTCAGGAGTTGACTTTTTCCTCTGCATAGTTGACTTTTCCCCAATTTCTTGATTTTCAAGTAATTGGCCAATCGAAGACCTCCTGAAATGATTCAATGGACAATATTCCATCCTTAGATAAATAAACACCATGCGGAAAACATTGGAATCAAGTTTGAACCAAAATTTCATTAGGAAGCCCTTTAAGTCAGAAACCCTAATTTGGCTCCCTTTTGTTATGAGATGTTGCACTGCTTGAACAACTTGATTAATCCACCTCTTCTGATGACTTGGGGATTCAATTGAGACCATGTAGACCATAAGAGACCTTTGAGGAATTTTTGGAGACATTTGGCTCTTATTCTTTGACTTTGAATGACCACACTCTTGCAAATCAACTTATCACACACCTTATGCCTCAACCAATGAATGTATGATTTATTTCTTTTGATTTTAATGCAATGAAAATGTATGAGAATGGTATTCCAAATATTGTGAAAATGAGAGGGAAAATTTTAGGGTGTTACACCAGCATACTCATGGACACAGGTTCATCTCTGAATGTAACGCCAAGCTCAACTCTCACAAGACTGACTATTCAAGGTCCTCCCATGAGAAAAAGTGAGGTCGTAGTATGAGAATTTGACGGATCTCGAAAAGCATTTATCGGCGAAGTGGATCTTCCCGTAACCATTGGACCTCACACCTTCCTTTTGCTCCCTGGATTTCCATCGTGGTAAAGATGCGAAAGTGGCATGGAAAAGGTAGAGTCACTAGCCAGGCATTTTTATCCCAAAGGAATGGTAATGTTACACAAACCGTAGAGAAGGAAAGAACAAGGTCTTACAAACCAAAGAGACTGGTTTCGGGAGTCGGTTACGAACTGGGAAGGTATTAGCACCCCAGATCGCCCGTCGTACCCGACGAGATCCACGATTGCTATAAATGTTTCAAAGGGGAAAAAATAAACTGCTACTGAACAAAAGTGCTAACTAGAACTGGATTGAAGAAAAGAAAGGGGGAAATGTAGGGAAAATAAAAGAATGCTCGAATGGGCCCTACCCCACTGCCTACGTACCTCCTCGGGAAATGAGGATCAGAGACGGCGTAGTTCCCCTAACTTGGAAGGAAACTTGTTTGTGTTTTTTATGGCATGAACTACTTATGTCAATGATCAGGTGTTGCAGGATCATTTGAAATGAGTGTGTTTACCGTCTTGCAAGAGACAAGTAAGAGCAAGTTCTTTCGTTAAGAGTGAAGGAGATGAGAAAAGAATTCCCAAAGGAAGGACGTTTATTGTTGGTTCAGTGTTTTTTAGAATCTTTTTCTCTGAGGTTTGCACATGAGAGTGTATTCAAATCCTATTCCTCAAAGCTCCAAGTAAGGATAAAATCCCCAAGACTTGTTTATAAAGATTAGGGCTCAAGAACACTACCATATTGGCCTTTATTAAGTGTTTTGCCTTTTGAAGTGAACAAGTGATTTTTATGCTTTTCTTTGTGAATGTGGCATTATGATTAGACTTATACATCATTCTAGAAAAGCTTACATTATCCTAAGATGAAATATATGCAAATTCCCCCATGGAATAAGTCCATACATACAAAGTCACTTCAATCATTATTAGATGTTTTTTTAGATTTTTTTTTGAAGATGAGAAAGAGAGCATCAAAAGGATCTCAAAGGTAAAAGTCTAATGGGGGACTAACAATACTAAGAGTTATCATGCATGGGTAAACCTAGGTTAGTGAGTTTTGAACTCTATTATAAATAAAATGAAGGATAGAAAAGAAGAGAAGAAGAAGAAGAAAAGAAGAAGAGGAGCTAGAAGACAACTTACTTCTCAAAAGAAGTTATGTTGTCTCAATGAGGGGAATGAAGAAATTATACAAGCAAAGTACTAGGTGCTTAGGCAAACACAACCTGAATGCATAAAATAGAAGAGAAGAATTTGGAATATGGAAGCCTATCCACATCCCTCTTACTTACCAATAGCCCCTACATGGTTAGTAAAAACAAATCATAAGCAAAGATGAAGTCAAGAAGAATCAAACAAGGAAAAGTTCAAAGAAGGAAGGTTACAAACCAAACCACAAACATCAAAGTCAGAATGAACACTTTAAAAGTGACCTATAATGTGTAACAACCAAAATCAAACCAAACAAATGGAAACTATCTCATAAACTTCAAAGAAGTGCACCAAAGAAGGAATAGAAGAAGAATGAGTGGTTATGCAAAGTGATCATGCAAGAATGTTTCAAGTAATGACACAATCAGAATGCAAACAACCTAAAAGTGAGCCTAAACACGGTATTAAAATGCCAAACAAAGAATATAAGCAAGTGTCCAAGCATTTAGACTAGATAAGATAAGAAGTGAGATGAAGTAAACATGATACAAACATGGAAAATAAGTTACTTGTCATGAAAGTCAAACACAAACAAGTTCGAGATTAGGTTCAAATACCAAAGTCAGAAGCTACATGACATGTTAAGATGAATATTAGATGCATAAGTTAATCATATTTGAACAATTACAAGTCAACTTGAAGTTAGGAGAGAAAGAAGCATGTATTTGAAGTAAACATGTTCAAGTAAACAAGGTATGAGATGAATGACATTTGAAATGAACGAGATAATGTAAAGTCAGAATCATATATCATATGAAATTCAAATGAATTCTATGGAATGGCATAAGCAAACCACATACATGTCAACTAGAGGCATTAGTGAAAAAGGATGAAGAATTAGGTCAAATAAGGTATATGGAACAAACATTGAACATGTGAACCCATCAGGCATAAAACCCAAGCAAGTGACTTATAAAATGCAAACAAGATACCTATAATGACCTAAACATGTCTAAAGAAGTCACACACAAGATCTTGTATGGTGGAACAAGTTCCTTCCTAAACAAGTAACCTAACATGATCACACGAGTTCACAAAAATAGCACTCAAGGTTCAAGAACCAAAGAAATGGAAAACATGATTCAAAAATTACCAAATAAATTCCCAAGGGACCTCAGCCAGAAGCAAATAACATGCCAAGAAAACTCATAAATAATCACAATACAAGTCCTTCAAACAAGCAACCAAAGTCAATTAGGGTTTCAAGGTGATTAGGCTCAAAGAAAGGGCACAAAAGGATGCACAAAATGACTTTAAAAATAGGACAAAAATGTTTTTAAATGCTTTAATGTGTCCTCTGAATCAGGAAAAAAGAATGAGAATCAAACTATGAATAGATGAAGAGATATGAAAATAACAAGATAATGTGTTCATGAAGGGAATAAACCAAAACGAAATTAAAAGGAAAATTAATTCAGAAGCTTAAAATAAAATAAAAATGAAAAATAAAAATTTTAAAATTTTTATAAAACTTCAAAGATGATTTGTGAATTTTTTTGGAATTTTTAAATGCAGGAAACTAATTTTAAAAATGCAAAATGAAACAATGCAAATTAATGAAAATAAAATAGAAATAAACGGCCAAGGGGTGCACTTAGTGATCCAATTCAGTTTAAAAGGGAGCAGGCCAAGAAACCAGAGTGCAAATAGAAAGCAAGGCCCATCAGTGCATTTTTGTAAAACAAAAGTCAAAACAACTTACTCCATCTGGAACCAGTAAATCGATCCAAGGGATTACACGCAGTCAACTAAATCAAAGTATGTAAGATCAACACATGCTATGAAGTTAGTCAACAAAGTTATCAGATCCTACGCACACCAAATAGTCAAGCAAAAGTCAAGCAAATGAACGCATACGATCCAGTCAATCAATCAGTCATCAGATCCAACAGATGCGTTTTAAACAAAAAGTATAAAGCCAGGCACGTGATAGCACATGGTTTCATTAATATGCTGGCAAAGCAAGAAGTGTAGGATCAAAAAATTCAAAGGCCAGGGTTGTATCTTCTTCATTGCCCTCTGCAACTTCATGGAGAGCTTCAGGTGGCCATAGCTCTTGCTCCGGTCACCTTCTCTGGTGACTGTAACAAACTTAGATGACCAAAAAAACCAGAAATCACTAAAATCTACATCAATTGAATCAGGAAGATCTCAATAACTCAAATATGCCAACAAAATGACCAGATCTATCATGAATAAGTAGAATCGAACAAACACATTTGGATCTGAAAAAATTCAAACTCCAAATTCATGCAACTCATACGTTCAAACTTCAAACTAAACATACCAGAATCATCAGTGCACCTCAAATATCATTGATCAGTGCATTTCAATGCACATTCTACCATGTTTTCACTTAAGCATTTCTTTGTTTTTCTTTGTTTATTTTAATTTTTTAATTTTTTTTCTATTTTATTTTATTTTTGGCTTAATTTGATTTTCGTACTTAATTTTCAGCTTTAACAACTTTTATGCAAATAATCATAACCGGAGTTCCAGAAATCTGATTGAGGCGTTCTACTAGTCGACGGAAAGCTAAGAGAGAGAGAGAGAAAGAGAGATACAACATTCGTGTTGGAGCCAAAGTCAGATTCGGAGTCATATTTTCTAGAATTTCGTTTGAAGTTGTTGCATTAGTTTTATTTAGTTTCGGGTCATTTAGAATTGGGTCTGGGTTATGTATTTGACCCAGTTGGGTTGTAAACAGGTTTTTTTTGTTTTGCCATATAACCTAGCAGCCGCAATTGTTCACACTACACTTTTTACGATTTTATTTTTTTACGCTCGAAGAGATGAATTATGGAGAACTAATTCTCCAAGGATCAATCTACTGTATTCGAATTCCGCTTTAAGGTTCTTTAATAAAATTTCATCTTTATCTATTATCCTTGAATTATTTCTATACCTTCAATTAAGTGCTTATTTTAATTGTTGTTATATGTTAGAATTCTTTGTTTCGGTTAATTGTATGATTTTGAATCTTTTCCGCGTGTTAACGTAGCTTTTGCATTATTCCGTTCGATCAAGTTGTGTTTGCTTAATTCACAACCGTCTTTATCCATTTTCTTAATCCAAAATCAGAATCATACATGGTATAATTTCTATTGCGCTTGTCTATGGTAATTATAGTCGAATAGTATCAGACCCGTTTAGGGAATTTGGATTTTATAGGAATCGATGATAAGTCGGAGGTCGATGCAGTAGGTTGGTTCGTTTCAGCTTATTTGTTAATCACTTATTTTAATCAGTTTTTAATAATTCGAGCTTAAAATCAATCCCCCATTAATCGTTACTATCGTTAGTTAATAAGATCAAGAATCTTTGTGAGACGATACTTGAGTTGTCGTTACCTTAACTGCATTTTTAAATCACTCGTTTTTATCCGTGCGAGACACGCGGATCAAAATTGGCGCCGTTGCCAAGGATTCTTATTGTTACTAACCGATTTTATAGTCATAGGTATAGTTTTCTTGTCAGCTTTTTTCTTTTCTTTTTTGTTGTGTTTGTTGATTTTCAGGGTTGCAATACCGGTTGCAGTATAGTGATAAGTTTTCCAGCTTTTCAGGTAAGTTGGAAGCTACTGTTTCGATTTATTTGATTTATTTTCTCTTTTCATATTCTCATAAAAATCTAAAATTTTTTGTGCGAGCTTTATTTGATTTAAATGGATTTTTAGCGTTATTTTTATATTTTTTAGATTTTATTTTAATCGCTTTTTTTCCATTCTTTTTAAATTTGCAGTGATTTTATTTAATTCTGATTTTAAATTTGATAATCATATCATGACTGATCAAAGAATTCTTAGAGAACTTGTTGCCCATGATGTGAATTATAATGCTTTATGTTTCGAATATCCTGTTGTTGATGTACCTTTCGAATTGAAATTTGGTTTAACACACTTGTTGCTAAGTTTTAATGGTTTTGCAGATGAGGATCCGAATAAGCATCTAAAGGAATTTCAGGTTGGGTGCTCTGCACCTTCCGAACCTTCACTAGAGGACATTGTCAAGCAAATTGCTGCAAATAATCTCCAGTTTCAGCAACAAACATATTATAGTCTTCAGGCTTTGCAAACACAACTTGATCAACTTACCACTTCGATGAATGCTAAGCAGCAAGCTCAAGGATCAAACCAACAGCCTTTGGAAGAACATTCTATTTTTCAAATAGAGTTTCCTTTTGAAATTATTGATGATACTTGTATTAATTTGTTTGTAACTGATTTTCCACCATTGTCTGATTTTGATAATGTTTACTCTTGTGATGTTTGTCCTGACACTAAAATTTGCTCTGTTTGTGATGAAATTGAGGTTGCCTTGCAAGCTGATACTCTTATTACATATGAGGTTGAAAATGAAGTTGTTCATGTTAATGAAGCTCTCGATACCCCAGCTACCCAGAACAAACCATCCATCGAGAAACCACCCTCTTTAGAGCTGAAGCCACTTCCTAATAATTTATTTAAATTTGTGCATGAAGAGAAATCATTACAAGAACATAAGAAGGGAATTGGATGGACTTTGGTTGACATTTGCGACATTAGTCCATCCATGAGTATGCATAGGATCTCAATTGAAGATGGAACAAAAGTAGTGAGACAGCCCCTTAATCCTTTGATTCTTAAAGTTGTAGAAAAGGAGATCACTATCACGTGCACATTCAACACTTTTACTTATCGAAGATTCTTCTTTGATCATGGAATAAAAGGCAAAGGCACTAATAAAAACTTCAAGATTAATGGACACTACCCAAACCTACTCTATGAGATCCCCACTTTGGAAGAAGAGACTGTAGAAGAGCTCTCTTTAGGAAATGTTGCTTATGTGATCACTTATCCAGCTTGATTACTCAAGTGTGTTCTTTCCTTTCCCTCTCTCTTATTTTATAATTATGTCCTTTCATTGAGGACAATGCTTGTTTTAAGTGTGGGGGAGGAAATGATTTATTTTCTTTGTTTTTGTTTTGTTTTTATTTGTTTTGTTTTGTTTTAGAAACACTAGGCTTTTCTTTTTTGAAAGTTTTAGGCTATAGATTATTTTGAGGTTAGTTGTGGAGACTTGGGAAAAGTTCACAAGATCGGTATCATTTTAACACCTTAAGTCTTCTGAATATGGAAATCATTTTGAATACTTTTTATGCCATAGCCATGAGTTCTCATCCTTTAATAGCTCTTAAGTAGTTTATCAAGCAGTCAACACCATCTAGAAATCATACACTAAGTAATTGAGTTGATACAAATAAGTGAATGATCTCGTACATAATAAGAAATCTAAATAGGAATCTGCCTTTTAAGTTAGGTGACCCTCACCCGGTCATTTAGCCTAACGAATGTGAAACCTTCAAAAAATATTATTGTTGCTAAAGTAACTTTAAAATATTGACAAGATATGGATCATAGTCACTTACAGACTTATTTACCATGTGTATGAATAGAAAACGGGCTTAATGTGATTGCACTAGAATGAAAGAGAGTAAAAAGGAGGATGAGTAAGTTAGGCTTGGGCATAATAACATGATTCGAAATGGTTTGTATATGATGGAGGCTTATGACTGCACAATTGCGGATTTATGTTCTTACGATATCCTTAGTGTGTAAGATCAGTACCTATCAATGCTATCTTAATCGAAGAAGAGTTTGTAGCCTAGAATGAATATCTGAATGATGTTCTGTTTCTTGAGTCTTGAGTTTATTTTTGCTCGGAGTGCAAAAGTTCAAGTGTGGGGGAATTTGATAAGTGCATTTTAATGCACATTCTACCATGTTTTCACTTAAGCATTTCTTTGGTTTTCTTTGTTTATTTTTATATTTTAATTTGTTTTTCTATTTTATTTTATTTTTGGCTTAATTTTATTTTCATACTTAATTTTTAGCTTTAACAGCTTTTACGGAAATGATCATAACCGGAGTTCCAGGAATCTGATTGAGGCATTCTACCAGTCGACGGAAAGCTAAGAGAGAGAGAGAGAGAGAGAGAGAGAGATAACATTCGTGTTGGAGCCGAAGTCAGATTCGGAGTCATATTTTCCAGAATTTCGTTTGAAGCTGCTGCATTAGTTTTATTTAGCTTCGTGTCATTTAGAATTGGGCTTGGGTTATGTATTTGACCCAGTTGGGTTGTAAACGGGTGTAAACACTCCAAATTTTCCCTCACTCATTTCACCATGGCTTTTGGTTCTTTTCATTTGCATTAGTACAATCATATCATCTCATATTGCATCTTTGCTTCACTACATTGGTTATAAGCCATTTGCATCTAGGGTTTGTGATCTGAGCCATCCCTGAGCCATTTGAGCCACTACAAAGGTCTTCAATCACCTCAAGAGGGTCCATGTATGTTCAAGCATCATATTATATCCTCACAAGGTCAAAGGAGTCAAAGAATCACAAGAACTGAGAAAGGCATGGAAGCAGAGCCAGGCTTAACTGCACAGATGACCTAAAATTAGGGTTTTGGTTTCAGAGGCCATAACTCCAAATTTTTTGGTCATTCTTGTTTCTATTGGTCTCTATATGATATTAGGATCATGCATATCAATTTTCATGAAGAAATTCAATGGGGAAGGCATCTGATCAAAAGTTGACTTCTTGAGCAAGTCAGTGCAAAATCAGGGCATCTGAGGCCCCCAATGACCCAACCAAAGGGTGTTCTCCATCATTTTGAATGTGTATGATCTTTATTTGATCATATAAGATGTTAGAAGTTCACAAAATTAAGTAATTTCAAGCCATTTGCAAAGTTGCCTTTTTGGGAAAGTGACTTATAATGTAAACTTGCCATTTTGGGAAAGTTTTTCAACCTCCTCACTTTGATTCAAAAATGATTCAAATGAAAATCTTTGGTAATGAAAGTTGTAGATTGGATCATTCCCTTTTCAAAAAGTACAAGAACTCATTCTAATTCATTTTGGATCAAAAGTTATGGCCTTGCAAAGTTGGGAAAAATCATGAAATTTTCACTTTTGCACCAAAGGGGGAAACTTGCAAAAACCCTTGCCAAATCAATTTGTGACTTCAAAGTGGCTTCTAATCATCATAAAACACAATGCAATGCCTAAAAGTCAGATTTTTGCCAAGAATTTCTCACTTTCATGCCTTGGATTACAAGTTGCATAAGGCACTTTTTCATGAAAGCTTCAAAAGTGAATCTTTGCAAAAGGAACTTCCCATGCTTGAATTGAACACTAATTGATCTCAAATCATTTTAGCAACTTCATATGGCTCATGTTGCTGCATTTTGCCCAAGAAATCACAAGATTCTTTACCTTGGTTCATAAGAAAACTCAAAGAGGGAAATATGCAAGAACCTTGGAAACCCTTGATCAAGACCAGCCAGCTCACAAAATCAGATCCAAAGGCCTTCCTTGACTAGAGCTGAGGCAGGACAAGCCCTAAGATCTCCTCTGACCCTAGCCATACTCATAGTACACAAGATCTTGACTTTTTGCATTTTGCCCATGCCAATCACACTGTGCCACCACCAACTCTCTGCCCAATCAGAGCCTCATATGTGGACCTCAAGCCTTCCAAAATACACCACACACAAGCCAGAAACCTCCCACAATCCAGCATTCCTAAAAACTGTCAAAAACATTTCCTCTTCGAAACTCTTCACACAGCCATCAAACTTCCATTTTTCTTTCACCAACAAATCACAAATCATCCACAGAACCAAAATCCACCATTGAAACAGCCTGAAACATCACATGCTTAACCCTCCATTTCTACTACACCAGAACTGGAACTTGTAAACTAGCCAACATCAAGGGTTTTGAAGCATCCCACTAGCTTCAGAAGGATCGGAAGAGGCTCTTTGCTTGAAGGGGAGGCTCTGGAAGCACACATTTGCAGTTCATCATCTCAGGTAGCTTCAAAAATAAAACTTTTCAGAGCTTAGTTTTTTGTTACAAAATGAAACTACATGTCATGGGGATCACTCTGATGTTTTTAGATTTGAAAATGGTGTGAAAATAAGCATTTTGTGCCCTTCTGAAATTTTGCCCGTGAAAATGAATGGCTTCGATTCTCTTTGTTCATGCTTGATAAATGGTGTTTGATGGTGGATTTAGGTTTAGTTTGGTTGGGGGATCATTTCTGGGCAGTTAATTTAAGTTGGGGTGGCCTGTAGAAGAAGCTAGGGTTTTTGCCCTGCCGGAGAAGATGACCGGAGCTTCCCTCCGGTCACCTGAAAGTAATTAACCCTAATTAGGGTTTACTCTCCAGTTGCACTGTGGGCCTTTGGATCGTGTTTAGTTTAGGAAATGGATGGCTCAGATTCCACAATTAACTCTTAATTCATTTTAATTAGTTTAATTTAGGATTAATAAAATAATTTGACCAGAGTCAATCCTGACCCTCAGATTGCGCGCGCGGTCAAACATTTCCCCCCAGGTTTAAATTCCAGCCATTGGATGAGATTACTTCTCCCTTTAATTAATTTTATTTCATTTTATTTGTATTTTATTTCCACGAATTTTTAAAAATAGCAAAACACATTAAAAAATTCTGAAATTTTTTGTCAAACCTTTTATTAATTTTCAGAACTCAAAAATATTTTTATTTTTATTTTTTGCGTTGAAAATTATTTTTAAATCATTTAAATGTTTATTTTTAATTAGTTAATGGAAATTAATTAATTAAAAATGCATTTAGGTATTTAAAAATCACAAAAAAATTCACATTGCATTTTAAAACATTTAGAAACATTACCAAACTCTAAAAACAAATTTCTTTTTGGTTCTTGACCTATTTTGACAATTTTCATTGGAATTAAAGTTATTTAAAGGCAATATTTTGGTCCTAATTTAGAAAAATTCATTCTGCCTAACCATGAAGAGTTTGATGATGGTTCTTCTTGCATTGCATCCTTCATATCATGTAGTTTCTAGGGTAAAATTGGTTTGAATTTATCCTTCAATTTCAATTTGATGAGCATTTTTCCTTTTTAGGTACCTTGAAACCCTAGTTGACTTAGAAAAATCATAACTCCCATTAGGTTAAGACTTAGATCCCCTCCTTTGGGCAGTGAACTTGTGTAGGGTTAGGGTTCCTTTGATCCCATTTTCAATTTTTTATCATGTCATTTGCTTCTGATTTTGAATTTTTGCATTGCATATTGTGTATAAACCCTAATTCTTGCCTTCCTTTGCATCCATCTCTCATTTGCTTGCATACATGAACTTGCCATGACATTTTGTGCATCCATATGACATATAAGACATCTTAGGACATATTAGAATCATGTGTGATCATTGCATCATTCATTTGCCATGTTACATGTTCATTCCATTTCATAAACTTTCATGAACTTTTATGGTTCAAAGCATGCTTCATTTGCATCCTCATCCTTGTATGATCATCCACAACTCTTGACATGTGTTTGCATCATCTCTTAGCATCATTAGCATCATGTTCATGCTTCTGACTTTGTCTTGCATCATGGCATTTCATCTCATTTTCATTACATTTCATTTCTTTTGCTAACTTTTCAGGTGGTAAGTTGTTTTGAGAAGTGAATTTGCCTTCACTTCTCACAATCTCTTCTCATCTCTCTTATGCATTCATTGCTGCATTTTTCTTTTGTATTAGAGTGAGCTTGCTCATTCATGCTCCCTCCCCACTTTCTTTCTCCAAGCAACTTGTCTTCTTAAGTGAAGCAAGTTGTCTTGCTTCTTTCTGTTTCTCCTTTCATCTGCTTCTTCCTTGGTGGTCTTTTCTCCTGAAGATCTTCTGCAAGCCTCATAAAACCTAGGAACATCCAAGCATGATCACAATTAGGGTTTTGATTAGTCCCCCATCTAGTTTTACCTTTGTGTCATCTTTGAGTCTTCTCTTCTCATCTCATAATCAAGGACTAAACCTTAAAGGTTTTAAGGCTTTGTGATTAAGCTTATGCCTGCATCCTTCTATTAGGATGGAGTGTATAACTTTAACCCTAAGTGTTAAACCCTTAATGTGTTTAACTCCTTTAATCAATCCACCTAATAATCATCAAGACATCAAGCTTGTAACTTGGGCCTTGCATTAGGGTTCTAATTCTTCCTTAATTGGTTAAGAAGGACTAACCCTAGTGTTAATGGACAAGTCCCCCTCAAGTTGTCTTACAAACCCTAAAATCCACTTCTTAATCTTACCATTAACTAAAATCCATTTAATAAAGGCTTTGTTTTGTCATGAGGTTAATCCCTAATCATGGATTAAGTTGAGGAGCGTTCCTCAGCTTAAATGTTCTCATCTATTATCCTTCTATTAGGATGGTGTAATGAGTTCATTAAATCCCTGATTATGGCTTAAACTCATTACTTAACACCAAACAAAAACTCCAAAAACATCTAAGTAATTACAAGTAGGTTAATGATCTTAATCCTACGTCATGGTGATTAAGTGTGAGTTGTTTACTTCACACTTAAGGTATTCTCATTACCCCTAATCAGAGGGAGGATGTGATGAGTTTACTAACCCTTGGTTTAGGCTTAAGCTCATTTTCCTATGACAAACTCCAAAAAGCAGTAAAAGACTGAAAACACAAAAACAAGCAATAATCGTCTCCTCCGGGATTCTTTTCTCATCACACTCATTCATAAACGAGAACTTGCTTCTTCCGTCTAATGCAAGACAGTTTGCACCTGAGCCAGACAGGTCATACACTTGAGCATAGATAAGTAAGCAGTTCACAAGTCAATTTACCTTTCAGTCTCTTTGGGTCGAACTACGGTGTTCTGACTTCCTCATTGCACGAGAGGATACGTAGGCATAACTTAACAGTTATCGAACAAAAGTCTCTGTATATTCCCCCCTCTTCCAACATTATTCTTTAAGCCTCATAGTCTTGAGCTTCATCCATTTCTTACACTGACACTTCACATATTTCACTTCACATTTCTTTTACACTGACACTTGCATTCTCTTCCGGCTTTGATACACAGATAGCACTGACACTGCCCCTTTTAAACACAAATCTTTTAAGCGTGGATCCCGTCGAGTACGGCGGACAATCTGGGTGCTAACACCTTCCCAGGTTGTAACCAACCCCCTTTCTCAGTTTCTCTGGTTCACGACCGTCTTATCCATATCTTCCTAGGTTTATGCAGCATTACCTTTCCTTTGAAGGTGCGCAAAACACAAGGAATGGGGGTTGGAATTGGGTTTTCTTTAACAATTAAAAATAACTTCTAATGACACGATTAATTTATCCTGGTTCGTTTGAACTCAAACTACGTCCAGTCCACCCGCCAAGGTGATTTTGCCTCTACTGAGGTCTTAATTCACTATTCAATAAGAATACACACAAAGACCTATAGTCAATGTCCTCTTGAGTCTTCTGACTAAACTTAGTCACTCAAGGAATAAAATGAACTATTACAAAATATAATAGAAAAGTAACTTAATTTGCTTCTAGATAAGCAGAGATCACTAAGTGAAAGTTACAAGAGAAAGCACAAGTTGATTTGATCTATTTTCGTGAAAGTATTCAAGTGTGTTTTTGAAATCTTCAAATGAAGTCCTTTATATAGTACTTGAAGAATGTAGCCTTTGGAGACATCTTGAATTAAATTAGGATAGACTTTAATACCATAAATTCCTTCCATAAGCAGAGATACTTGTCTTTGTTCATTAATTAAAATATCCTTTAATTAATGTCTTTAATAAGGATACCAGCATCTTCTAAGCGGAGATCAGAGATAATAAATATAAGATGTGCAGCCAATAAATATATTATTTAATGCTGGATTCTCCTTTGAGCGTATCTTCTGTATGTGACTAAATGAATCTTCTAAGCGCGTACGGTTTACTTAAATGAATTTGTCTTCTACACAAGAGTAAATATATTCATTAGAACTTCTAATATAAAAGGCTTTGTTATCATCAAAACACTTAGAGGTTCAGAACCATAATTGTTCTAACAATCTCCCCCTTTTTGATGATGACAAAACATTTAAATGAAGAGAATAGAGTTTAATAAAATTAAGTGAACTCCCTTTGATTAGAAGAAAAATTCTTCAGATGTTCCATGATTCTTAGCTCCCCCTGAGTTGATTACTTGACCTGTTTCTTTTCTATGATGACAACTCAAATAGTTTTATTAGAATTATATGTAAGAGGCAAATTATGGTAAACTGCTATGAATCAGAATCATTTACTTTTCTCCCCCTTTTTGTCATAATCAGAAAGAATTAAAGCACATGAAAAAAATGGACAGATAATAACCAAAATAGTAAAATTATATTTAAAGCAAAAACCAGTAGAAGTTTAAAGAGTTATGCAGAAGCAGCAGATAAAACAGAAGAACAGCTAAGGTAGAAGATAAGCAAAACAAAAAAATTAGGAGTTCATCTTAGTAACTAAGGTCTCCAACAAAGATTTGATTTCTGATGATGATTCCACTTGCTTGCCAAGCAATGCCTTCATTTCAGCAGTGGTTTCATCTTGCTTATCCAGACGTTGTTTCACCAGCTGATTCTCCTTCTTCAGCTCTTGTAGAGTTTGCAGAACAAAATCTGTAGCCAGAGGTTCTTCAACTTCTGGGGCAGCTTGAGTCTCAGGTTCATCAACATGCTCTTCTTCAGAAGATACCAAGACCATTTGAAGTGCAGAGAGTTCATCCAGAGGTTCTGACTCTGTCCAAGGCTTGTTATCCAGCAGAAGAGGTTTAGCTTGTTCAACATTAGAAACGACGGCTTGAAGGTACTCACAGAAGTTCTGGTGAGCAACATCATAGCAGATGTCCTTAAGTCTTCTGGACTCAGCATTAAACCACTTTCTGAGGGTAGCCCACAGAAAATCAGAAGCAACTGGATCTGTAAGCTCTGAGCATGCAGACTTCAGATCCTCTAACTTTAATTTCAAGCCTGTTTCAAAAGCAAGAAGTAAAGCAGAAATGTCTGTTCTAGATGGTTTTGGTTTTGGGATAGGTATTGCTATTTTGTTTGAAACAGAGGACAGTTTTTGTAGGGCTTCAAAGTCAACAGATGTTCTGAGAGGGTTTTCATTTTCAGTTTCTTCTGGAGTATCAGGAATGTTTATGAATGTAGGTGAGTTGGGTGGTGTAGATATATAAGAGGATAGTGAGCTTTCTCTTATGGGGGATAGTCTAGGTCCATGTTCAGGAGATGGAAGTTGGACAGATTCTGAGTCTTGAAACTGTTCAAGATCTGATAGGGCATGTTGCAAAGCAGTTTGTGTTTCAGTTGTTGGAGAGCGATCAATGTCAGATAGTGGGGTATTATCAATGGGTATGTCAAAATCATAAATAGTTTGTGGTTGATGGGTTTCAGCTTCTGGTGGATATAGTGATGAGAGGATGGATGCGACAACAGCAGTTGCAGGGATTTCAGTTTGAATAGGATTAACAGATTGAGGTGGTTCAGAGGTAGGGATTTGTGCAGAAGGAATATCAACAGAGGATGGATGGCTAGAAGGTGAGGTGCTAGAGGGTATTTCAGACACTTCTACATTAACTGCTTCTAATACAGAAATGATTTCAGAGTTAGAGGCAGAAGATTTACCTGATGTTCTAGATGATTTTGGCATCTTCTGAGAAGGTCCTCCAGCAGTCTTTCGCTTCTTGAGTCTTACAGAGGCAGCGTCTGGAGCTTTCTGTTTGAGTTCAGTAAGCTTGAACTGGGGTTCCATACCTTGTTGCTTGCAGATATCCAGGTAGTTAACTACAACATCTGCAGGTGTGTCAGAGGAGAAGAGAGGGAAGTCTTCCAATGGGATCCTTCTGGTGATGATTACTTCTCTAGAATGAAGAACAGGTTCTTGCTGAATAGAAGTAATGAACTTCATCTTTTTCAAGTTCTTTGCATTCAGAGGTTTTCCAACATCTGTTTCTAGAAGTTCAGTTTGCTTCAACTCTGCTAGAAAGTCTACCAGCTTGTTTTGGCAAAGTATGTCGGAAATAATACGTCCAAAAGGAATCCAATCCCTTTTGGTCTTTTCACCATCTCTGGTTTCCTTCACACTGACTCTTAGATTCTGGAAAAGAGTGTGTGCAAGGTTGATCTTTCTCTTTTTGGCAATGAAGTAGAGAAGAAATTGTTGGTCCAGGTTGATGTAATCTGGAGAGTTGGTAGGTTTCCTGTGACAGATTATCCCAAGAATGATTTTGGCCCAAATGCGAAGAGGGGTTTTTAAGTCTTTGATTTTGTTGGAGGGTTTGCCAGAGGTAAAAATTTCCTTTGCTATCACAGTAGTATCAGACGCTTTGTCCATGTCACTGCACTTGATGCCATTTCCATCAGCTTCAAGAAGTTTAGCAAGATGGTCTTCAGAAATAACCACCTTTTTACCAAGCACGTAAGAGGTAACATGTGCGTCGTTTGATGATGCATAAGCCCAGAATTCTTTAACCAGTTTAGGAAAGACTGGTCCCATTAATCTGTCAAAATACTTTTCCCAGCCCTGAGCTTCAACATACAGGAGGAGATCAAAACCGTTTTCCTTCAAACTGTCGAAATCCACAAATAACTCACACAGGACTTCCAATTTGTCAGTAGGAGTTGAGAGAGTCTTTGTGGGCTCAACATAGAACACATCAGAAAAATCTTTGCGTTGATGAGAAGATGAAGCCATTAGTTACTAAGATGATATTTGAAGGTTTAGGGTTTTTGAAAAAAATTAGAGAAAACGCAAGGGTGAGGGTAAGAAAATTCAGTAAGAATAAAATACGAGTAAAAGATGAAAGTGAGAGAGATACTTTACATATATAGAAAAATAAAGCATTTAATTAGTTGAGAAATCAGTGGGAAAATTTAAGTTTAAAAACATAATGATTAAATGCATTAAATGCGCTGACATAGGGTAAGGCGTAAACGATTCTGGAACAGTTACCCAAGAGATTCTTGCCTTTTTGGTGTCAAGTTTAGCCGTATCAGATTCCAGAATATCAACAGTTGTCCTTCTGTAGAGAACAGTTACCAAAGCATGTTCTGTCACTTTTTAGAATTTGGACACTTGTTTTAATTCTGATGGAAATCCTTAGAGCCTAGTTGACACTTGTTGATTTGAAGATCTGCATGTTAATCCTTTGAATAGAAGTTCTAAGAATGAAACAGTTAGAGCATAGCATCTTCTGAGATAACCATATAGAGGATAAATATCAGAACTTTTAAGTGATAAAGACATATAAGTAAAGCATTTTCATTCTGGACATAATTTCATGCTAAGGTTAGTTAGTATGAAATTAAATCTATCTTCAGGAAGGGGTTTTGTAAAAATATCAGCCCATTGGTGATTTGTGTCTATAAATTTTAACATTAAAATTCCCTTCTGAGTATAGTCCCTAATGAAGTGATGTTTAACTTCTATGTGTTTAGCTCTAGAATGTAAAATTGGATTTTTAGAGAGACAAATAGCAGAAGTATTGTCACAGAGGATGGGAATGTTACTCTCATAGATATTGAAGTCCTCAAGCTGATTTTTCATCCAGAGCATCTGAGTACTGCATCCAGCTGCTGCAATGTATTCAGCTTCTGCAGTTGATAATGCTATGGTTGACTGTCTTTTGCTAGACCAAGAGATTAGATTGTCTCCCAGAAATTGACAACTTCCGGAGGTACTTTTTCTTTCTGTTCTGTCTCCAGCAAAATCAGCATCACAATATCCTACAAGTTTATACTCTTCTGATCTTCTGTAGTACAGACCAAGATTAGTAGTACCTTTCAGATATCTAAAGATTCTCTTAACTGCTGTTAAGTGAGTTTCTCTAGGATCTGATTGGAATCTAGCACATAAACATACACTGTATAGAATATCTGGTCTAGAAGCAGTTAGATAGAGAAGAGATCCAATCATACCTCTATAGAGCTTCTGATCTACTTTCTTACTTACCTCTTCTTTCTCCAAAATACAAGTAGGATGCATAGGAGTTTTAGATATAGTGCTTTCTGATAAGTCAAATTTCTTCAGAAGTTCTTTTACATATTTGCTTTGATGGATATATGTTCCTTCTGATGTTTGATTTATTTGAATTCCCAGAAAGAACTTTAGTTCTCCCATCATGCTCATTTCAAATTCTGCCTGCATAGATTTAGCAAATTCCTTTCCCAAGGCACTCTTAGTAGAACCAAAAATTATATCATCTACATAAATTTGACATATCAGAAGATCATTTTTAATGTTTTTACTGAAAAGAGTTGTATCCACTTTCCCTCTGATGAACTTATTTTCCAGAAGAAAATTACTTAGTCTTTCATACCAAGCTCTGGGAGCTTGTTTTAAACCATATAATGATTTTTTGAGTTTGAAAACATGTTATGGAAATTTTGTATTTTCAAAACTAGGGGGTTGGTGTACATACACTTCTTCATCAATATAACCATTTAAAAATGCACTTTTGACATCCATTTGATATAGAATAATATTATGATTTACAGCAAATGATATTAGAAGTCTGATTGATTCTAACCTGGCGACTGGTGCATAGGTTTCTGTATAGTCAATTCCTTCTTGTTGACTATAACCTTGTGCAACCAGTCTTGCTTTGTTTCTGACAACTTCTCCTTGCTCATTTAGCTTGTTTCTGAATACCCACTTGGTGCCAATGATGTTGAATCCTCTGGGCCTAGGAACTAGATCCCACACATCATTTCTGGTGAATTGATTTAGTTCTTCTTGCATAGCCAGAATCCAATCATTTTCTGAGAGAGCTTCTTCTACGGAAGATGGTTCAATCAGAGAAACAAGTCCCATTAAAGTCTCTTCAGAGTTTTTGAATGAAGATCTTGTTCTGATTGGTTCATCTTTCTTTCCCAAGATTTTATCTTCTGGGTGATTAATATTGCTTCTGGATAGTTTCTTCTGGATGGGTTCTTCAGATGTTGTTGGAGAAATTGTATTGTTTTGATCTTTAGATGATTGATCTTTAGAAGTTCTGTTTGTAGTGATTTCTACTTCTATATCTGCAGAAAATTCATTCAATAGTTCCAGAGCCAATTATTCTTCCTTTTTGATTGCCTCCAAAACCTACGTGGCCTCCATCTTTTAATTCAAGACTTTGGAACATATGCTTTCTTCTCGTCATGTGACGTGAGCATCCAGAGTCCAGGTACCATGATTGGTGTTTCAGTTTTGCTGTTAAAGACATCTGCAACATACACAATTTTATCCTTGGGTACCCATATTCTTCTGGGTCCTTGTTTGTTAGTTTTTACAAACCTCTGATTCATTTTAGGTTTCAAATCAGAACTTGTAGAACAAGATGACTCACTAGTGTATATAAGATCATGATTGTGACCATAGGTGAAATGAGAACTTAGAGGAGTATTTGTATTTATGACAATGTCATCAATATTTTTTGGTTTCAGAGTTTCTTTATTTTTCACATAGCCTATGCCTCTTCTTTCATTTCTGCTAACACCATAGATCATAGATGCAATCTTGCTTCTATCTAAGATTTTAGTAAGAAATTGTTGAAAACTATAATCATATTGTTTTATGATATTATCAGAACTGATTAGATCTTCTAATTCAGATTTCTTCTGAGCTTTAAGTTTCTCAAAAGAGTTTTTACATTCAAAGAGGTTTTCTTTCAGCTCAGAGTTTTCTGTTTTTAGTTTTCTAACTTCTTCTAATTCAGATACTAGACTTTGTTTAATGTCTTTGTATTTGAATTGAAGCTTCTAATATTTTTCAAGAATTTCTGAGAGGCTAGCTTCTAACTGAGGTCTGGAAAATTTAGAAAATACCTCTTCTGAATCTGATTCTAACTCTGATTTTGATGAGTGATCATCTTCTGGTATGTTTGCCATTAATGCAATATTAGCTTGTTCATCTTCAGAATCTGACTCTGCTTCAGATGATTCAGAATCATCCCATGTTGCCATGAGACTCTTTTTCTTTTCTCTGCTGAATTTGTTTCTGGGTTTTTCTTTCTGAAGCTTTGGACATTCACTTTTATAGTGTCCTGGTTCTTTGCATTCGTAGCACACAACTTCTTTGCTTCTGGGTTTCTTATGACCAGATGTTGATTCAGAATAATTGTTTGTTCTTCTGGTATTTCTGAACTTCTTCTGACGATGCTTCCAGAGTTGTTGAACTCTTCTGGATAGGAGAGATAATTCATCTTCTTCTGATGAGCATCCAGAGCTTTCTTCTTCTTCTTCCTGTAAAGCTTTAGAAACATGTTTGTTAGATTTAAGAGCTACAGATTTACCTTTCTTCTGGGGTTCATCTTCTTCTAACTCAATCTCATGACTTCTCAAGGAGCTGATCAGTTCTTCTAAGGAAATTTCATTCAGATTTTTTGATAACTTTAAAGCAGTGACCATGGGCCTCCAAGCTTTTGGTAAACTTCTGATGATTTTCTTCACATGATCTGCTGTTGAGTAGCCTTTGTCCAGAACTTTTAGTCCAGCTACCAGGATTTGGAACCTTGAGAACATTTTTTCAATGGTCTCATCTTCTTCCATCTTGAAAGCTTCATACTCCTGGATGAGAGCTAGAGCTTTAGTCTCCTTGACTTGAGAGTTGCCTTCATGTGTCATCCTTAGAGAATCAAACATGTGTTTAGCTGAATCCCTGTTTGTGATCTTCTCATATTCTGTGTAAGAGATGGCACTTAGAAGTATGGTCCTAGCTTTATGATGATTTCTGAATTCCTTCTTCTGTTGAGCTGTCATATTTTTTCTTTCAATCTTCTGACCATCTGCTCCAACAGGATGAATGTATCCATCTGTCACCATGTCCCAGAGATCTCCATCTAGAGCTAGAAAGAAACTCTCCAGAACATCCTTCCAGTAGTCAAAATTGTCACCATTGAATATTGGAGGTTTAGCATTGATCTTGTCATTCTGATAGTCATTGTTGTTAATTCCAGTTTCTGCCAAGTGTTTAACTTCTGGATCTTTTACTGACACGGTTAAGTGTATTACTCAGAACCAGGCTCTGATACCAATTGAAGGTGCGCAAAACACAAGGAAGGGGGGTTGGAATTGGGTTTTCTTTAACAATTAAAAATAACTTCTAATGACACGATTAATTTATCCTGGTTCGTTTGAACTCAAACTACGTCCAGTCCACCCGCCAAGGTGATTTTGCCTCTACTGAGGTCTTAATTCACTATTCAATAAGAATACACACAAAGACCTATAGTCAATGTCCTCTTGAGTCTTCGGACTAAACTTAGTCACTCAAGGAATAAAATGAACTATTACAAAATATAATAGAGAAGTAACTTAATTTGCTTCTAGATAAGCAGAGATCACTAAGTGAAAGTTACAAGAGAAAGCACAAGTTGATTTGATCTATTTTCGTGAAAGTATTCAAGTGTGTTTTTGAAATCTTCAAATGAAGTCCTTTATATAGTACTTGAAGAATGTAGCCGTTGGAGACATCTTGAATTAAATTAGGATAGACTTTAATACCATAAATTCCTTCCATAAGCAGAGATACTTGTCTTTGTTCATTAATTAAAATATCCTTTAATTAATGTCTTTAATAAGGATACCAGCATCTTCTAAGCGGAGATCAGAGATAATAAATATAAGATGCGCAGCCAATAAATATATTATTTAATGCTGGATTCTCCTTTGAGCGTTTCTTCTGTATGTGACTAAATGAATCTTCTAAGCGCGTACGGTTTACTTAAATGAATTTGTCTTCTACACAAGAGTAAATATATTCATTAGAACTTCTAATATAAAAGGCTTTGTTATCATCAAAACACTTAGAGGTTCAGAACCATAATTGATCTAACATCCTTCGGGATAAAAATGCCTAGCTGGCGACTCTATTCATTCCCTCTCTTTTCGCCGATCGTTCGCGTCTGTACCCCATTTGACCTAGCCTCATTTGGTGGGAGCGACAACTTGGCGACTCTGCTGGGGACCCTTATACTGTAACCAGGGCTTCTGGTTCTTTTTGTGGGTTCCTCCTAGCGCTTGTTTGATTTGTGTTTACTGGGGTGTTATGTGCTATGTGTGTTTATTTATTTTGCTTTATTTTGCTTTATTTATTGCTTTATGTACAACTTTATTTATTGCTTTCTTTACAGTTTTACATATTTCATACTGTCATTATCATTGCTAGATCTGGTTTCTGTTTTGGTGGGTGGGGTTCCATTGAGATTTCAAGGTCCTATACCTGGGACCTGAGTGACACCTAGGCTAGAGTGGTTCATGTTCTTTCCCATTCCATTTCGGTCTGGTGCGGGAATATGAAACACAGTTCAGATGTGGGTTTCTTCTTGAGAACTCTGTGCTACAGATTTCCTGTAGTGCTAGGGCTATCTGGGAAGCCTGCTAAGTCTGGATGACCTTTATTATGACCTTCAGAAACTGAGGTAAATTAGAGGAGGATCTTTTATGGTTATTGTAAACATTGTACCTCCGGGTTAGAAGTGTTTACACTTCTCATAACTGATCCAAGTCTGAGGATCTTTGTTTTAGAACATTACCTGTGAGGGGGTTGGGCTGTTTACAGGTTTGCAGGTACCCTTGGCCACATCATACCCTGTTACTACTGTTTAAGAGTACCTCATTTTGGACAGTTCTTGTGATTAACCCTGGACATGTGACTCTTTATTTGAGTCCCCCACCCTGGTTACTGGATTTCTGAACCTTCATCTGGACCTTCTTTGAACATACATGGACCTATATCAAGACAGATAATCAGATCCAGCTTAATTACAAACCCTTGCATATCATTTGCATATTCATCATCTGCATCATTTAACATTTGTTTATTTGTTTTTCAAGGTATCCACCTCATATCTGGTTTGGTTTTGACCCCTTCTTTTGCATAGACCTCAGCTTCAGCTATCTTCATCAGTTGTCTGCTTCAGCTATCTTTATCATCACCAGCACCAGCCTGTCAGTGGCTCATCTCCAGTATCAGTCTTGATCCTCATCAGCACTTGTCTTCAGCTCTTCATCAGCATTCATGACTACTCCTAGGAAGAGCCACATATCTTACCATTTCTATGAGCCTGTGTTGACTGGTATCAGGCAGGTCCAGTCACTTATCACACCTGACCACATCCCATTGTTTAGAGAGCATTATGGGGGTATCTTGGATATGGTTATGGACCTTGACCCTTCTCAGAGGAGCATGATCCACACATGCCTGCAGTTTTATGATCCTCCTTTGAGATGCTTCACTTTCCCAGACTTTCAGTTAGGGCCTCTACTGGAAGAGTTTTCCTCATTGATTGGAGTACCTATCAGGAGTGGACTCCCTTTCAACCCAGGAATGACTTTTCCCAGCAATGGAGAAGTAGCAAAAGCACTATACTTGGAGCCTGTCCTGATTGAGCAAAGCGTGACAACAAAAGCTGGGATCCCTGGTTTCCACTTAGACTTCTTGGTTTCTCAGGCCATCCTGAAGGCCTCTTTGGGAGAATGGAGGGCAGTTTGTGCATTGTTAGCCCTCAGCATATATGGGGTTATATTGTTTGCAGATGAGCCCAAATTTATCAGCAAGAATGCTATTCATCTTTTTCTTCTGAGGAACCCAGTACCCACCTTGCTGGGAGATTTCTATTACTCCATCCATCAGAGGAATGAGAAACAAATGGGGAAGTTGGTAAGATGTTGTGCTCCTTTGTTCTACACCTGGCTGCTTAAACACCTACCTAAATCAGATGCCTTCCTGAACCCTCACCAACAGGAGAATTGGGCTAAGAGGCTCATTGCTTTGACTTCAGATGATATTAGATGGTGCACCCAGAGCACCAAAGGCAAGGACATTATCACCAGCTGTGGGCAATACCCAAATGTGCCTCTAATAGGAGTAAAGGGTTGCATCAATTACAATCATTTGCTGTTTAAGAGACAACTTGGCTATGCTTTGGTTCACCCTCCTAGAGTGCAAGATTTAGCTGAGACCCTGTATTGTGAAGTGAAACCTAATTCAGCTGCTGTCAGACAAGCATCTTGGGCTTGGGACAACATCCAGACAAAGGGGATGGCTATTCTAGGGAGGTGTAATATTGTTGCTTCAGCTCAGTACTATGATTGGTCCAGGACTAGAGCTCAGATTACTCGAATTCCTTTCACCATTGAGGACATACCTGGACCCTCAACAGTACAGCCAGCAGCAACTGTCAGCCTGGAAGAATTTGAGAAGTTGAAGGAAAGGAATGAGAATCTGTCTCAAGCTTTGAAGAAGACCCTTTGGGAAAGGAGTGATGGTCGTCTAGACATTGAGAGGTTGGAAAAGCTTAGGGTGGAGCATCTTGCCAAAATTGAGAAAACAGAGGACTACATCAGGAAAGCAAGAGTTGGGGAGCAAATATTGAAGAATGCCTGAAAAGAAGCCAAGATTCAGAAGGCTAGGACTGAGCTCTATCTGCAAGAAAGTCAGGCTAGGTGGGTCAAGATCACTGAAGCCCGGACACAAGAAGATCAGAGAATTCAAGCCAAGATTGAACAGTTAGAGGCCAATGAAAATAAGCAGCATGAAGCTTTGTTGGCAGCCCAAAAGGAGATTTCAGAGTTAAAGCTCAGAGCTGGATTGAAGAGATCAAAGGACCAGGATAGGCACAAGAAGCTGACCACTGCCATTGCCACCAGGAACCTCCTCATTAGGACCATTACAGAGCATCCAGCTGGTCCAGTGACTGAGGCACATCTGAAGGAGGTTAAGGAGGATGAGTTTGGATTGGATGTTTGACTTTTTTGCTTGTTGTTCATTTCCATTTGATGTACTTTTCTTTTTGTTGTATTTTGACCCTCCAGGGGCATGTGTTGTAAAACAAACTATGTATTGTTCATCATTTGTAATATATTAGTTTAATTTCATTGGGTTTCTTTTCTCAACAACATCAAAGCATCTTCCTCGAGGTCTGGAAAGGTCAAAACCAAGAACCAAGCCGGATACCTTGGAAAACAAATAAGCATACTGCATTGCATACTAACTTTTGTTTTGTTTTGTAGGTTTTGTTATTATCTTTGTTTCTAACTTTGTTGTGGTCTCAGGAAATATTGCTCGCCGCCGAGTGTTCCCAGTCAACCGCACGCACCGGTACCCTACTCGCAACAACCTTCCTAGTATCCAAATGGAGCAAGTACAGCAGGACCTGACTGAGGTCAGAACTCAGATGGCTAATGAAAGAGTGGAGATGAGAAACCAAATGACTCAATTCATGGTTGTGATGACTGGCTTGGCCCAGAGTCAAGAAAGGTTAAGGGAACTAGTGGAGAGACAAACTCCCGAGGAACCTCATCTTGGAACTGGAGGAACTAGTAACAATGAAAGGGGTCAGCCTCATGTTAATCCACCAGTATTTCGACCTCATCTGGATCCGGAAGTCAATATCCAGAGAAATGAGCAAGGAAATGTTGCTGGGGGGAGAATCTTGCAAGAGGATCCCCAAGAGGAGCAGTTTACTGTCATGGGAGCAGGAGATGAAGTCTATGATAGGAGGTTGGATGAAATTGCTGAGAAGTTGAGATCTTTGGAGTCTCAGAATTCCTTGGGCTTCGATGTAATGGATATGGGGCTAGTGGATGGGGTGAGGATTCCTCACAAATTCAAACCCCCGTGTTTCGAGAAATACAATGGAACCTCTTGTCCACGAACTCACCTGCAGTCTTTCCTAGGAAGACTTAAAGCTTATACTATGGATGAGAAGCTGTGGATGTTCTACTTCGAAGACAGTCTGACTGGGGCTTCAAGAGAGTGGTATTCACACTTGACCAGAGCTACCATTAGGTGCTGGAAGGACTTAGCTGAAGCCTTCATCAGGCAATATCAATACAATCTGGACATGGCTCCTAACAGGACCCTCCTGATGGGAATGTCCCAGTCTTCCAGAGAAAGCTTTAGGGAGTATGCCCAAAGGTGGAGACAGCTTGCTGCTGCTGTCCAACCACCCATGTCAGAAAGGGAGATGGCTGACATGTTCATGAATACTCTGCAAGGAACATATATTGATAGACTGGCTGCCTTTTCCTCTACCAGTTTTGCTGACGTAGTTATAGCTGGTGAAAGGATTGAAAGTCTATTAAAAATGGGAAAAATTTCTGATAATGGTGCAAGTTCATCCAGTAATCCCAGGAAGCCTTTTGTGGGACCCCGAATGGCCGGTGAGACAAATGCCATTCATGCAAGTAGGGGCAGACCTCAGTATGTTCACCGGTCAGTAGCAGCAATCACCATTCCAGCTCCGATTCCTCAGCAATCAGCATATCCTCAACAACAACAACCACAATATCAACAACAAGTTCAGTATCCGCAACAGAGAACCTACAACAACAACAATAGCAACCAGCAACAGCATCCTTTTCAACAAAGACCATCACAGGAAAACAGGGTGATTGACCCTATCCCTATGCCTTATGCTGCCTTATTGCCACAACTCCTGAAGCTTAACTTGGTTGAGTTAAGGACGTTGGCACCACTAGATCCCCTCAATCTCCCAAGGAATTATGATGTCAACGCCAGGTGTGCTTTCCACTCCAATGCACCTGGTCACAGTACTGATAAATGCAGAGCCTTACAAATGAAAGTCCAAGATCTAGTGGATTCTAAAGCCCTCAACTTTGCACCTCCTCCAAATGTCAACAGAAATCCTATGCCTAATCATGGCAGGCCGAGGATTAATGCCATTGAGGAAGACAAACCATCTACCTTGTGTAAGCACAACAAATTTGCCCTCACCCATTCACACCATGGCTTGTGATCATTTCATATGCATAAACACAATCATACTATCTCATATCCCATTTTTGATCCACTGCATAAATTCAAAGTCATCTGCATCTAGGGTTTGTGATCTGAGCAATCCAAGAGCTTCTTGAGCCACTCCAAAGGTCATCAATCACTTCAAAGGGGTCCATGTGTGTTCAAGTATCATATTATATCTCCTCAAAGTCAAGAATGTCAAAGGATCACAAGAACTGAGGATGGTGTGGAAGCAGAGTCAGGCTTGACTCCACAGATGACCTAAAATTAGGGTTTTAGTTTCAGAGGCCATAACCCCAAATTTTTTGGCCATTATTGCTTCTATTGGTCTCTATATGGTATAGGGAGTATGCATATCAATTTTCATGAAGAAATTCCATGGGGAAGTCATCTGATCAAGAGTTGACTTTTCAAGCAAGTCAGTGCAAAATCAGGGCATCTGAGGCCCCCAATGACCCAACCAAAGGGTGTTCTTCATCATTTTGATTGTATATGATATTTATTTGATCATGAAAGAGGTTGGAAGTTCACAAAATTGAAGAATTTCAAGTTTTTGCAAAGTTGACTTTTTGGGCAAGTTTGACTTTTAATGGAAATGTCATTTTAGGCAACTTTTTCAACCCTTACTTTTTGATTCAAGAAAGCTTCAAATGGAAAAACTTTGGTCATGAAAGTTGTAGAATAGATCTTTCCCTTTTCAAAAAGTACAAGAACATGACCTAATTCATTTTGGATCAAAAGTTATGGTTTGTCAAAGTTGGCAAAAATCACTAAATTTCAAGTCATGCATCAAAGAGACAAAGTTGCAAATTCACTTCTCAAGGCCAATTAAGTCATCAAATGGACTTCTAATCCACACAACATGATCACACAACATTCAAAAGTCAGATTGCACCCAAAGAATCACATGTTTTATGGCCCATGGATCAAGTTTCTCTCATGAAAACCAAAGGCAAGGCAAGTTGCAAAAGTCATGATAGTTTCTCACCCACTTGCTGGCTAGTTGGCTGATCAATCCTAGACCTTTCCTCACATCATGCTGCGCAGCACACTCTCCATGTACTTGGCTAGAAATTGACCCATGCTTCTCTTACACAAAAGTTGACATTTTGCAAAAGCACCCATACCAATCACAAAAGCACATGTCATGTCATCTGACCAATGGCATTTGTTTATACAAATCAATTGCAAGCCAAACATAACAAGAGGCCAGCCTGAAACCAGCCACAACACAACATTCACATTTTCACCCTCACTTGCAAAAGCTTTCGAAAATCATCATACAAGCTTCAAACACTCAAACAAACTTCACAAACCTTCTCACCATGCTTCACTGAACACAAACCAACCTTCAAAACAGCCTGAAAGCCATAGAATCACAAACACGATTCTCACCTGACCTTGAACAGAACTTGTTCAAACTTCCAAACCAGCCAACACAAACTCTTTCTAAGCATCAAGGCATTATCAGGGAGGTCACAGGAGTGGTTTTGCACAAGAGAGGAGGTCAGAAAGTGCCAGACTGAAAAGCTTCAAACTCAGGTAGCTTCATGAATATTTTTTCCAGAAATGGATTTTTAAGTTCCTAAGTTGTTCTTCATGATTCACTGATCACTCTGATGTTTTTGGTTTTGAAAATGGTTGAGAGATAAGAGTTTAATCTTGTTCTGAAACTTTTGCCCTAAAAAATATTTTGTTTCGATTCAGTTGATTGAGGAAGAATAAATGAGTTTTGAGTTAGGGTTTTGATTTAGTGAGGTGTGGGAATGATTTCTGTTTTGTTAGATTTCATTTTAGTGGAGTTTTGAAGAATTTAGAAATTTTCAGGTGGGGTTCCCACCGGAGAAGACGACCGGAGGTCTTCTCCGGCCACCTGAAAATGATTAGGGCTTAATCCCTGTGTTTAATGTGGTTTGAATCTGGAGCGTTGGATGAGCTGACCTAGGTTGACTGACGCGCGTTTGGATGGTCCAGATGCACCATTAGAAACCCTAATCCACAATTAACTTAATTAATTCTGTTTAATTAATAAAAAATGGAAATTAGGCCAGTTTGAATCTCAGCCTTAGGATCACGCGCGAAGTCTTTCCCTCCATCTCAGGTTTAAATGTGGACCACTGGATGCGCTGACTTTCATTTAAATTCAGTTTTTATTTCATTTAATTGCATTTGTTTTCTCCATTTTATTTAAAATAGCAAAATCAATTCAAAAATTCTGAAATTTTTTATGCACACTTTTATTTAATTTCAGAAACCAAAAATATTTTTATTTTTTATTTTTGCATTCAAAAAATATTTTTAAATATTTAAAAGTTTATTTTTAATTAATTAATTAAAAATGCTTTTAGGTATTTAAAAATCACCAAAAAATTCATGAAACATTTAAAATCATTTAGAAACATTGTCCAACCCTCAAACCAAATTTCTTTTTTGATCTTGATGCATTTTGAGAATTTTCCATGGAATTAATTCATTTTCAAAGCATTATTTTGATCCAAACTTCCAAAAATCATTTCTGCCTAACCATTGAGAGTTGGACTTTGATTCTTTTTGCATTGTGTTTAGCATATCATGTAGTTTGTGAGATTAAATTGACATGATTTGATCTTTCATTTTCCATTTGTTTGACATTTTTCTTGTTAAGGAACCCTAAAACCCTAGAAAACTTAGGAAAATCATAACTTGAATTAGGTTAAGAGTTGGAACTTCTCCTTTGGGCAGTGAGTTAGTATAGGATTAGGGATCCTTTGAGTGCATTTTCAATTTTTCATATTGATGTTTGCTTCTGATTTTGGTTTTTGTTTGATGCTTTGATCATAAACCCTAATTTGGGCTTCCATATGCATCCATCTTGCATTTGCATTCATACCTTGGTTTGCCATAGCATTTTGTGTATCCATTTGATTCATTTGACATCATAAGACATATTAGAAGCATGTTTGATCATTGCATCTTGCATTTGCCATGTTGTATGCCATATGCATTTCATAACTTTTCATGTATGATCATGGTTCCAAACTTGCTTCATCTGCATCCATAACTTGTATGATCATCACCATGCCTTGTTTCATGTTTGCATCATCTCATAGCATCATTATCATCATGAATGTGCTTCTGGTTTTGATTTTCATCATGCCATTTCATTTCATTTTGCATTGCATTGCATTCCTTTGCTAACTTTTCAGGTGGTAAGTAACTTTGAGAAGTGAATTTGCCTTCACTTCTCACATTTTCTTTTCATCTCTCTTATGCATCATTGCTGCATTTTACTTTGTGTATGAGATTGAGCTTGCTCTTTCTTTTGCTTCTTACTTTCTTTCTTCAAGTGACTTGACTTCTTGAATGAAGCAAGTTACTTTGCTTCTCCTGATCCTTTCATCTGCTTCCTGGTGGTTCCATTGAGGATTTCTTTCTTAAACTTCACAAACCTTAGGAAAAACTAAGCATGACAATGATTAGGGTTTTGATTAGTTCCCCACTTAGTTTTTACCTTTGTGTCTCCTTGAGTCTTCTCTTCTCACCTCATAATCAGGGACTAAACCCTAAAGGCTTTAAGGCTTTGTGATTAAGTTTATGCCTGCATCCTTCTATTAGGATGGAGTGTATAACTTTAATCCTAAGTGTTAAACCCTTAATGTGTTTAAATCCTTTAATCAATTCACTTAATAATCATCAAGACATCACACTTGTAACTTGGGCCTTGCATTAGGGTTCTAATTCTTCCTTGATTGGTTAAGAAGGACTAACCCTAGTGTTAATGGACAAGTCCCCCTCAAGTTGTCTTACAAACCATAAAATTCACTTCATCATCATATCATTAAATAAAATCCACTTAATCAAAGGCTTGTTTTGTCATGAGTTTAATCCCTAATCATGGATTAAGTTGAGGAGCTTTCCTCAGCTTAAACACCCTCATCTATTATCCTTCTATTAGGATGGTGTAATGAGTCTGTTTAATCCCTGATTATGGCTTAATCTCATTACTCAACACTAAACAAAAACATCAATTCATCTAAATAATCACAAGTAGGTTAATGATCTTAATCCTACACCATGGTAATTAAGTGTGAGAAGCTGACTTCACACTTAAGGCATTCTCATTACCCCTAATCAGAGGGAAGTTGTGATGAGTTTACTAAATCCATTGGTTCAGGCTTAAGCTCATTAATCTATGACAAATTTTCAAAAGCAATAAAAGATTGAAAACTCAAAAACAAACAATAATCGTCTCCTTCGGGATTCTCTTCTCATCATATTCACTCATAAACGAGAACTCGCTTCTTCCGTCTAATGCAAGACAGTCTGCACCTGAGCCAGACAGGTCATACACTTGAGCATAGACAAGTAAGCAGTTCATCAGTCAATTCACCTTTCAGTCTCTTTGGGTCGAACTACGGTGTTCTGACTTCCTCATTGCACGAGAGGATACGTAGGCATAACTTAACAGTTATCGAACAAAAGTCTCTGTATATTCCCCCTCTTCCAACATTATTCTTTAAGCCTCATGATCTTGAGCATTTCACTCCTGTCCTTACACTGACACTGTATATCACACTTTGCACTTCTTTTACACTGACACCTGTACATCTTTTCCAGCTATTTTGTACACAAATTGCACTGACACTACCCCTTTAAAACACAAATCTTTTAAGCGTGGATCCCGTCGAGTACGGCGGACAATCTGGGTGCTAATACCTTCCCAGGTTGTAACTAACCCCCTTTCTCAGTCTCTCTGGTTCGCAACCGTCTTATCCATATCTTTCTAGGTCTATGCAGCATTACCTTTCCTCCGGGATAAAAAATGCCTAGCTGGCGACACTTGTCTTTTTGAGTTCACTCCTGTGTGTTCTCATTCTTTCGCCGACCGTTCGCGTCTGTACCCCATTTGACCCGGCTTCATTTGGTGGGAGCGACAGCTTGGCGACTCTGCTGGGGAAACCCTTATACTGTAACTAGGGCTTCTGGTTCTTTTTGTGGGTTCCTCCTAGCGCTTGATTGATTTGTGTTTACTGGGGTGTTATGTGCTATTTGTGCTTGTATTTGTATTTATTTTTGCTTTATGTACAGTTGTTTCATTGCTTTCTTTATAGCTTTACATATATCATACTGTCATACTGTGCTGGCTGGATCTGTTTTGTTGCTTTGGTGGGTGGGTGTTCTATTGAGAGTTGAGGTCCTATACCTGGGACCTGAGTGATACCTAGGCTAGAGTGGTTCATGTTCTTTCCCATTCCATTTCGGTCTGGTGCGGGAATATGAAACACGGTTCAGATATGGGTTTCTTCTTGAGAACTCTGTGCTGCAGATTTCCTGTAGTGCTAGGGCTATCTGGGAAGCCTGCTAAGTCTGGATGACCCTTAGTATTGACCTTCAGAAACTGAGGTGAATTAAAGGAGGATCTTTTATGGTTATTGTAAACACTGTACCTCCGGGTTAGAAGTGTTTACACTTCTCATAAATGATCCAAGTCTGAGGATCCTTGTTTTAGAACCTTACCTGTGAGGGGGGTTGGGCTGTTTACAGGTTTGCAGGTACCTTTGGCCACATCATACCCTGTTACATTGTTAAGAGTACTCCATTTTGGAACAGTTCTTGTGATTTTTAACCCTGGACATGTGGCTCTTTATTTGAGTCCCCCACCTTGGTTACTGGACTTATGAACCTCCATCTGGATTTCTTGAACACATACCTGGACCTATATCAAGGCAGTTAGTCAGATCCAGCTCAGTCACAAACCCTTGCATATCATTTGCATACATCATCATTGCATCATTTTAACATGTGTTTATTTGTTTTTCAGGGTATCCATCATATATTTTGGCTTGGTTTTGACCCCTTATTCAGCATAGACCTATCTTCATCAGCACTTACTTCAGCTATCAGCTACCTGCTTCAGTCACCTGCATCACCAGTCTCAGCCTGCCGGTGGCCCACCTTCAGTGTTATTCTCAGCATCTGTCTCAACTCTTCTTCAGCAATATGGCACCCAAGAAGAGTAACATCTCCTATCATTTCTTTGAGCCTGAGTTGGCTAGCATCAGGAAGATTCAGACCCTGATTACTCCAGACCATATACCACTTTTCAGAGAACATTATGGAGGAATCCTTGATGTGGTTATGGATTTGGACCCATCACAAAGGAGCTTGATTCATACTTGCTTACAGTTTTATGATCCCCCTCTGAGGTGCTTCACCTTTCAGAATTTTCAGTTGGGACCCTTGTTGGAAGAGTATTCATCATTGGTTGGTGTGCCTATCAGGGGTGGAATCCCCTTCAACCCTGAGATGGCTTTCCCTAGTAATGAGGAGGTAGCAAAAGCATTATATCTGGAACCAGTTCTGATTGGGCAGAATTTGACAGCTAAAGCTGGAGTCTCTGGTTTTCATTTGGATTTCTTGATCTCTCAGGCTATTCTGAAGGCCTCTTTGGGGGAGTGGAAGGCAGTCTGTGTTTTGTTGGCCCTTGGCATATATGGGATCATACTTTTTGCAGATGAGCCTAAGTTTGTTAGCAAGAGTGCAATCCATCTTTTCATCCTGAGGAACCCAGTGCCCACCTTACTGGGAGATCTTTACTACTCTGTTCATCAAAGGAATGAAAAGCAAAGGGGAAGATTAGTAAGATGTTGTGCTCCTTTGTTCCATACTTGGCTACTCAAGCATTTGCCAAAGACTGATGCATTCTTGAACCCTCACCAGCAAAGGAATTGGGCTAGGAGGCTAGTTGCTTTAACCTCAGATGATATCAGATGGTGCACTCAGAGCACCAAGGGCAGAGAAATCATTACTAGTTGTGGGCAATTTCTCAATGTGCCTCTGATAGGAGTAAAGGGTTGCATCAACTACAACCCTCTGCTATTCAAAAGACAACTGGGCTATGCATTAGTCCACCCTCCTAGGGCACAGGATCTGGCTGAAACCCTTTATTGTGAAATCAAGCCTAATCTGGCTATTATCAGGCAGGCATCATGGGCCTGGGACAATGTGCAGACTAAGGGGGTAACCATTCTTGGGAGATGCAATAATGTGGCCTCAGCCCAGTACTATGAGTGGTCTCATGCCAGGGCTCAAGTTTCTGGGATGCCCTTCACTATTGAAGATGTGCTTGGACCCTCCACAGCACCACCTCCAGCAACTGTCAGCTTAGAGGAGTTTGAAAAGTTGAAAGAGAGAAATGAGAAACTGACTCAGGCTCTACAGAAGACCCTCTGGGAGAGGAGTAATGGTCGCTTGGACATTGAGAGGTTAGAAAAGCTAAAGGAGGAACATCTAGCCAGAATTGAGAAGTCTGAGGATTACATTAAGAAGTCTAGGGCTGGAGAACAGATCTTGAAGAATGCTTGCAAGGAGGCTCAGTTCCAGAAGGCCAGGACTGATTTGTATCTGAAGGAGAGTCAGGCTAGGTGGGTCAGGATCACCGAAGCCCGTACTCAGGAAGACAAAAGGACTCAGGACAAGATTGAGCAACTGGAAGCTAGTGCAAAAGAGCAACAGGAAGCCCTGGCAGCAGCCCAGAGAGAGATCTCAGAGTTGAAGATTAAAGCTGGTGTGAAGAGGTCAAAGGACCAGAGTCGACACAAGAAGTTAACTGCAGCTGTTACTACCAGGAATCTCCTTATCAGGAACCTTACAGAGCGTCCAGCTGATCCTGTGACTGAAGCACTTCTCAAGGAAGTTCAGGAGGATGAGTTTGGTCTTGGTGTCTGACTTTTGTTTGTTGTTGCTTTCATTTCATGTACTTTTCTTTGTGTTGTATTTTTGACCCCTCAGAGGGCATGTATTGTAAAAAAAGAAACTATGTACCATTTACCTTTTGTAATATATGTGTGGGTTTGTTCATCTGATTTCTTCCAAAGCAACATCACAAGCATCTTCCTCAGGGGTCTGGAAAGGTCAAAACCCAAGTGCCAAGCCGGATACCTTGGATGCAAATAAGCATACTGCATTGCATACTAACCTTTTGTTTTGTTTTGTAGGTTTTTGTTTTATTGTTACTAACTCTGTTGTGACTTCAGGAACTATTGCTCGACGTCGAGGGTTTCCACTCAACCGTCCACACAGATATCCCACCCGCAACAATATTCCGGGCATACAAATGGACCAAGTACAGCAGGACCTTACAGAGGTCAGGACTCAAATGGCCAATGAAAGGCTAGAAATGAGGAATCAGATGACACAGTTTATGGAGGTGATGAATAATATGGCTCAAAGCCAAGAGAGGTTAAGAGCACTGGTAGAGGGGAGGAATCAGGAAGACCCTCATCCAGGGACTGCTGGGACAAGCAACAATGAGAGAGTTCAACCTCATGTTAATCCCCCAGTCTATGGACCCCACCTGCATCCAGAGATCAACATCCCTGTAAATGTGCAAGGGACTGCCACTGCAGGTAGAGTGCTGCAAGAAGACCCCCAGGAAGATCAGTTCACAGTAATGGGAGCTGGGGAGGAAGCTTATGACAGAAGGCTAGATGAGATTGCTGAGAAACTAAGGTCCCTAGAGTCCCAGAATTCTTTGGGTTTTGATGTTATGGACATGGGTCTGGTAGACGGGGTCAGGATTCCCCACAAATTAAAACCTCCATGTTTTGAGAAATATAACGGAACTTCCTGTCCCCGGACCCATTTACAATCCTTTCTGGGGAGGCTGAAGGCATATACCATGGACGAAAAGCTATGGATGTTTTATTTTGAGGATAGCTTAACTGGAGCTTCAAGGGAATGGTACTCTCATCTAACCAGAGCAACCATTAGATGCTGGAAGGACCTGGCAGAGGCCTTTATCAGACAGTATCAGTACAATTTGGATATGGCTCCCAACAGGACCCTCCTGATGGGGATGTCTCAATCATCTAGGGAAAGCTTCCGAGAGTACGCTCAAAGGTGGAGACAGCTTGCTGCTGCTGTCCAGCCACCCATGTCAGAGAGGGAGATGGTTGATATGTTTATGAACACTCTCCAAGGGACATACATTGACCGGCTAGCTGCCTTTTCCTCCACTAGCTTTGCTGATGTAGTCATAGCCGGGGAGAGAATTGAGAGCCTATTAAAGATGGGCAAGATTTCTGACAACGGTGCCAGCTCATCCAGCAACCCAAGAAAGCCTTTTGTGGGCCCAAGAAGAACTGGTGAGACCAATGCTATCCATGCCAGCAGAGGCAGACCCCAATATGTTCATAGGTCTGTGGCAGCAGTCACCATTCCCGCTCCAGTTCATCCTCAACCAGCTTATCAACCACAGCAACAAAATTATCAGCAACAAACTCAGTATCCTCCTCAGAGAAACTACAACAACACCAGCAACAACAATCAGCAAAGACCGTTCCAGCAGAGACCTTCTCAAGCCAATAGGGTGATCGATCCGATCCCTATGCCCTATGCCACATTATTGCCACAACTCCTAAAACTCAACCTGGTTGAACTAAGGACGTTGGCACCTCCAGATCCTGCCAGTCTACCCAGAAATTACGACACCAGCGCCAGATGTGCTTTTCACTCAAATGCACGTGGCCACAGTACAGAGAAGTGCAGAGCTTTGCACATGAAGGTACAAGACCTGGTAGACTCCAAAGCTCTAAACTTTGCACCACCACCAAATGTTAACAAGAACCCTATGCCACACCATGGTGGTCCCAGAATCAATGCTATTGAAGAAGACAAGCCGCCTTACTTGATAACCAGTGTGGGTCAGATTCGGACACCCTTGGTGGAGATTAAAGCTCAACTCCTTGAATGTCAAATGTTCCCAGGATGTGAGTTAGGTTGTGCTTATTGCAACATTTCCGTGAATGGGTGCGATAACTTGAGGGATGGCATAGATGGTCTCATCCAGAGTGGCTTGCTTCAAATCAAAACATCAGTACCTACCAACCCAGCAATCTCCTTAACCACAGTTCCAGAATCGTCTACAACTGCAACAACCATTGTTCCAAACAACTTTTCAGTTTCATCAACAAATGCTTCATCTGTTACTTCAACGGACCAAATATCAGCAAACATCCCTTCTACAACTTCAGCACCCCTTCATTCAGAGTCTCCAACAACAACAACACCCATCTTTCCAACAATGTCTCCTAAAACATCAGCAACCAACAATGAGAGTGTTTCAACAGTTACGATTTATTATGATCCTGCCAATGATTCTGCCTACAACTCACAAAATGCCACTCCTACCAGAGCACCAGTCACAATATACTATGATCCACAGACTATCATGGTCCCTTCTGCAGCTGCCATCAGTCCAGTCACTGTCACAGTGCCTGGGCCAGTGCCTTATGAAAGCAGTAATGCCATCCCTTGGCATTACGACTCTGATTTATACTGCGAAGGACAGAAAATCACTCTCGAATCATCAACTTCTTCACCACAAATAGACAATGTGGGGGGAGGCGGAGGCTTCACTCGAAGCGGACGTCTCTTTGCCCCGCAAATTCAAAGACCCACTGCTGAAGCAGAAGCTGCTGCCAAGGCAAAAGGGAAAAGCATGGTGCAAGAAGAACAGGTTGTTAGAGAAGCTTTAAAAACACCTTTTGATCAAGAAGTTGATGAATTCATGAGAATCATCAAGAAAAGTGATTACAAGATAGTGGACCAGCTTCACCAGACGCCTTCCAAGATCTCCATTCTATCATTGCTTATGTGCTCCGAGGCTCATCGGAACGCACTACTCAAAGTCTTGCACGCAGCTTATGTGCCAGAAGAGATCACCGTCAATCAGTTGGAAGCTGTGGTTGGAAATGTTAATGCTAGTAATGGACTAGGATTCACCAACACTGATTTAACTACGGAAGGCCGCAATCACAATAAGGCTTTGCACATTACCATGGAGTGTAAGGGTGCAGTTCTTTCACATGTACTGGTAGACACAGGATCATCCCTCAATGTCTTGCCTAAAAAAGCCCTTGTGAAGCTGGAATATGAAGGATTGGCATTACGACCCAGTAACTTGGTAGTGAGAGCTTTTGACGGCTCTAAGAGATCAGTTCTGGGAGAAATTGAGTTGCCTGTAACAATTGGCCCACAAACCTTCAAAACGACCTTCTACGTGATGGACATTCAGCCTGCCTACAACTGTTTGTTGGGTAGACCATGGATTCATGCCGCTGGCGCAGTTACGTCTACCCTTCACCAGAAGTTAAAATTCGAGTGGGAGGGCCAAGTCGTTACTATTTGTGGAGAGGAGGATATTTTTGTTAGCCATCTGGCTACATACAAATATATTGTGATGGATGGGGAGATCCACGAGACGATGAGTCAAGGGTTTGAGGCCTTGAATATTAATGAAACCTCTGCTGTACTTGGGACTTCCATGACATCCTACCAGCAGGCCCGAAAGGTGGTGGAAGAAGGAAACGCTCAAGGCTGGGGCAAACTGTTGCCTGTGGAGAAGAAAGAAGATAGATTTGGGTTGGGTTACAAACCAACTCAACAAGATCAAGCAGAGGCTGCTAAGAAGCCCAATTTTGTTAGTGGGGGGATGCTCACCCCCGATGCTGTCAACAACTTGGAAGATGAGTCGGAAGATGAACGCAACCTGGAAAGCTGGATTCGTCCAAAGATCCCGGGGAGCAGTATCTCAAACTGGTCTTCCCAGGAAATTATAAGAGTTACTCCTGCAGAGTAATTATTATTTCCTGTATATTTTAAGCATGCATCAAGTCTTGCATCTTGCCCAAGATGACAAGACTCATTTTGTAATCGGGCCATCTGTAATTTTTGTGCAACAAGATTAATCAATGAAATATCAGAAATCTTTTGCAAACGAGTCTTTTTCTTTTCCGCTCACTGTTTTTTCCATTTTTTCTTTTTGTACAAAAAAATAAATGGCAATGTTTTCAAAATGACAACTTTATTTCACTTTTCTAAACAAGATTAAAATCAATCACTAAAATGAACAAACTGAACCCTTGCAGAGAGTGCCTTCCAGACAGCACCGACAACAGCACGGCTATGACTTCGTATGACTCTGACAATCCGATCAATCAAGCTGATGAAGGGGTTGAAGAAGACTACGAGCTTCCTGAAGAGCTAGCCAGATTGTTGAGACAAGAGGAGAAGGTTATAACTCCTCATCAGGAGGAGGTAGAAACAATTAATCTTGGTACAGATGAAGATGTGAAAGAGGTTAAAATCGGGGCCTGCTTACAAGACTCAGTGAAGAAACAACTGATTGACCTGCTTCAAGAATATGTGGATGTGTTTGCTTGGTCTTATCAGGATATGCCAGGGTTGGACACCGACATTGTTATGCATAAGCTGCCTTTGAGGGAAGAATGCCCACCAGTCAAACAGAAATTGCGCCGCACTCGCCCAGACATGGCAATGAAAATCAAAGAAGAGGTACAAAAGCAGTGGGACGCCGGGTTCCTTGCTGTAACTAGCTATCCGCCGTGGGTTGCTAATATAGTACCTGTGCCTAAGAAAGACGGCAAAGTAAGGATGTGTGTTGACTACCGGGACCTGAACAGAGCCAGCCCGAAAGACGACTTCCCATTACCTCACATTGATGTATTGGTGGATAATACGGCTCAGTTCTCGATATTCTCCTTCATGGACGGATTTTCAGGATACAATCAGATCAAGATGTCACCTGAAGACATGGAGAAGACAACTTTCATCACACCCTGGGGCACGTTCTGTTACAAGGTGATGCCATTCGGACTGAAGAATGCTGGTGCAACATATCAACGGGCTATGGTAACATTATTCCACGATATGATCCATAAGGAAATTGAGTGCTATGTGGATGACATGATTGCCAAGTCCCTTACAGAAGAAGACCACCTGGTGAATCTACTGAAGCTATTCAAGCGTCTGAGGAAGTACCAACTGAAGCTGAACCCCAACAAGTGCACATTCGGGGTGCGATCTGGTAAGCTGCTGGGCTTTATTGTAAGCGAGAAAGGGATTGAAGTTGACCCTGATAAAGTCAAAGCCATTCAAGAGATGCCTGCGCCGAAGTCTGAAAAAGAAGTTCGAGGGTTTCTAGGTAGATTGAACTACATCTCAAGGTTCATATCTCACCTTACTGCAACCTGTGAACCCTTGTTCAAACTGTTAAGAAAAGAACAGACGGTCAGGTGGAACGAAGACTGCCAGAGGGCTTTTGACAAGATCAAAGAGTACTTGCAAGAACCTCCAATCCTTATGCCTCCAGTCGAAGGAAGACCTCTGATAATGTACTTGACAGTATTAGAAGAGTCAATGGGGTGTGTGCTGGGCCAGCATGACGAGTCTGGTCGAAAAGAGTATGCAATATACTACCTGAGCAAAAAGTTTACCGACTGTGAACAACGTTATTCACTGCTCGAGAAAACTTGCTGTGCTTTAGCGTGGGCTGCTCGCCGACTGAGACAGTATATGTTGACCCACACTACTTTATTGATATCCAAAATGGACCCAGTTAAGTACATTTTCGAGAAGCCAGCTCTTACCGGACGGGTTGCAAGATGGCAAATGATTCTCACAGAATATGACATCCAGTACACCTCTCAGAAAGCCATCAAGGGTAGTGTATTGTCTGAATATCTTGCTGAGCAACCTATTGATAACTACCAGCCTATGAGATTTGACTTCCCTGATGAAGACATCATGTTCATAAAAGCGAAAGACCATGAAGAGCCTATTCACACTGAAGGGCCTGACTCAGAAGAAGAATGGACTATGATGTTTGATGGGGCTGTTAATATGAATGGTCGTGGTGTTGGTGCAGTACTCATTACACCTAAAGGAGTTCACATGCCTTTCTCGGCAAAACTCACCTTCAACTGCACTAACAACGAAGCTGAATACGAAGCTTGCATTATGGGTCTTGAGGAAGCCATTGACCTCAGGATCAAGACATTAACTGTATTCGGAGATTCAGCTCTGGTAGTTAATCAAACCAACGGCAAATGGTACACACACCAGGATCATCTGATACCTTATAGGGACTATACAAGAAGGTTATTGACTTTCTTCACAACAGTCAAGCTTGAGTACATCCCTCGGGACGAGAATCAGTTTGCAGATGCTCTGGCTACCATTTCATCAATGATCAAAGTTCAAGCTGCCAACTTTGTACCTCAGATTTCAGTGTCCAAACTTGACAGACCAGCATACGTATTTGCAGCAGATATTGTCAAAGATGATAAGCCTTGGTTCCATGACATTAAGTGCTTCTTGGAGGATCAAACATACCCATCTGGGGCATCTTCCAATGATAAGAAGACTTTGAGAAGGCTTGCTGGTAGTTTCTTTCTGAACACTGATGGTTCCCTGTACAAGAGAAACTTTGATATGGTACTCCTCAGATGCGTTGATAGGGCAGAAGCAGACTTGTTGATGCACGAGGTGCACGAAGGATCCTTTGGTACCCATGCAGGAGGGCATGCCATGGCTAAGAAATTGCTAAGATCAGGTTACTACTGGATCACAATGGATGCCGACTGTTGTGCCTATGCCAGAAAATGCCATAAATGCCAGATTTATGCGGATAAGGTGCATGTGCCTCCCAATCCTTTGAATATAATGTCTTCACCCTGGCCCTTTGCCATGTGGGGCATCGATATGATTGGCAAGATCGAGCCGACTGCTTCGAATGGCCACAGATTCATCCTGGTCGCCATTGACTATTTCACCAAGTGGGTTGAAGCATCCTCATATGCAAATGTTACAAGGCAAGTGGTAGCCAGATTTCTGAAGAGAGATATCATCTGTCGATACGGAGTTCCCGAGCGAATCATTACTGATAATGGTTCCAACTTGAACAACAAAATGATGGCAGAACTATGCCGGGACTTCAAGATCCAACACCACAATTCTTCTCCTTACAGGCCAAAGATGAACGGCGCTGTTGAGGCAGCCAATAAGAATATCAAGAAGATTGTGCAGAAGATGGTAGTTACGTACAAAGACTGGCATGAGATGCTACCGTTTGCCTTGCATGGGTACCGCACGTCAATCAGAACATCCACTGGGGCAACACCGTATCAGCTTGTATATGGTATGGAAGCAGTCCTACCTGTTGAAGTTGAGTTACCCTCTCTGAGGGTGTTGATGGATGTTAAGCTGAACGAAGCAGAATGGGTCCGGTCCCGATACGAACAACTGAGTCTGATTGAAGAGAAAAGATTGGCTGCAATCTGTCATGGGCAGTTGTATCAGAAAAGAATGAAGAGAGCTTTCGATCAGAAAGTCAGGCACCGAGAGTACCAAGTGGGAGATCTTGTGTTGAAAAGAATCCTCCCTCCTCATACAGACCACAGGGGAAAATGGACTCCAAACTATGAAGGACCATTTGTAGTAAAGAAAGTTTTCTCTGGTGGAGCACTGATGCTCAGCACCATGGATGGTGAAGATTTCCCGTCCCCTGTGAATTCAGATGCAGTTAAAAAATACTTCGCATAAAAATGACCCGCTGGACACAAAAACAGAATGTGAGTCCAGGCAAGAACAGGGCATCCCGGCGAGTCAAAAACAGAATAAAAGACTCGGGCAAAAATAAGGGAAATAAATAAAAAATGTACACCCGCTGAGTTGAAAAGCCGCATTGGACAGCTCAGGCAAAAATGGGTATCCCGATGGATTGAAAACCCGAAAGGGCGATCCATGCAAAATAAGGGAATAAGCGAACAACTGCATTCTGAGTTCATCTGTATCACCTACAACTTGGTAAGCTTCGAAAGGATCAAGCTTTTGTCAGAATCAGTCTTCTTCAGAAAGCAAGACGAGAAGAACGTCAAAAGTCATACGAGTCATAGCAAGAGGAAGTTCCTTCAAAGCGTCGTCAACATTGCCAGCATTTTGTTTCTCAATTTGTAACAATCTCCTCAATTCATGAGATATGTTTCTTTGACTATATCTTGCCAATTCGGGGCACATGAATTAATAAAATCAGATTTTTCAGTCATGTTTCGTCTTATACATTTTTATTTGCAAAAAATGTCTGATGTCTTGCACGAATACAGATGCTAATCCTTGAAAATAAAGAAAATAAAACACGTGCTTGCAAGGAATATACTTACTCTCAGAAGTGTCTCACTCCTATGACGGAATCCGGTAAGGGATGCCTCGGGATTACTTGTGCGTTTCTTTGTCTTTGCAGGATTGCAGGTAGTCGAAAGCACAACATGGGGCATGAAAGCTTCACCCCAGCAAACTGACAAATCAACACTCAGTCTTAGCACCCAATTGCTTGCTCCCCAGCTGAGTTGCCATCCGTTACAAAAGGCCTGGGAACCATCTCCCCACAGAATCCTCAGCCTCTATCCAGAAGAGCAACGCACGAAGGAGTCACAACAGAGTGACGAAAGCTTCTGCAAACCCCAGCTGGGTCCCTTATTACTAGGATGGGTCTATCAGTGACCTATATCCCCAAGCAGATACATCTTGTCAGATCTACCAACGATCTCATCCCCAGCTGGATGTTCACTTCAAGCGAGATCGATCAGAGATCTTCACAGCAATGGGATTCGAATCCCGGTCGGGTATCTTTGCATAATCATGGCATTCGCATCATATTCACCCACAAAGCGTAGCATTCCGTCTAATACGGAGCATTACGGCAAAAATCCAACATATTGCATAATCATAAGTCATGGTCTGAATCAGACACTTGTGAATGTTATCGACCCATCCACAATATACAGAATACTCCCCAGATTCCCCAGCAAAAGCAGTTGCCTCACATTCACCGATACAAATACATACTCCTTGTGGCACCCGTCCGTGTCATATCCCCCAGCAGAAAGCCAAAGACATTCCCTTTGCACTCACAGATACTTGTATATATAACTTTCTTGACATCCGTCCATGTCGTTTTCCCAGCACAGTAACATAAACACTTTGTATACCAGATATTTGTTTATACTATACCTTTCTCTTTTTTCGGCACTCGCCTGTGTCATTCTCCCCAGCAGATTGAACACTCATCTATACATCACTCATACTTTTTACTCATACTTATACAGATACTCGTTCGTATCTTGTATACACCATTTATATCCCCGTAGATTCGACACTAGTCCGTGTTCTTTGTTAACCCGTTGGTACTCGTCCGTACCATCATCTCAGAACATGCGTCAAGCGTTTGTTTCTACATGACACTCGTCCGCATCTTTAATCCATACACTGTGTCTTCTTGAATATAGATACTCGTCTGTGTCTACTATTCCCCAGAAGAGTCCCTTCAGATTCGACACTCGTCCGTGTTCCTTGTTAACCAGTTGATACTCGTCCGTATCATCATCTCTGAACACGTGTCAGTATTTGTTTCTACCCGATACTTGTCCGTATCGTAGTCTTAAGGATGCTCGTCCGCATCTTTAATCTATACACAATACCAAACACTTATACCTTCTATTTCTTGGATTATAAACACTCGTCCGTGTTTACTACTCCCCAGTAAAGTGAATTTTCTTCTTATCTGACATTCGTCCTATGTCATGATAAACCCTGAGAGCAGCCGTACCCTGCTAGGTGGTCGTCCTCCACCTCTTGATGGTCGTCCTCCATCATTCTCATCCGATGGCCGCCCCCATCGTTGACCTTTTTATCCGACATTCGTCCTATGTCGTGATATTTTAGCAGCCGTCCCCTGCTAGGTGATCGTCCTTCACCTCTTGATGATCGTTCTTCATCATTTTATCCAATGGCCGTCCCCATTGTTGATTTTGGTTATCTGACATTCGTCCTATGTCATGATAAACCTTGAGAGCAGCCGTCCCCTGCTAGGTGGTCGTCCTCCACCTCTTGATGGTCGTCCTCCATCATGCTCATCCTATGGCCGTCCCCATCGTTGACTTTTTATCCGGCATTCGTCCTATGTCGCGATATTTTCGGCAGCCGTACCCTGCCAGGTGGTCGTCCTCCACCTTAGATGACCGTCCCTCATCTTAACCCCAACAGAGCAGCCGTCCCCTGCTAGGTGATCGTCCTTCACCTTTGATGACCGTACCTCATCATCTGTTTATTTCATTTATTCTCTAACCCGATGGCCGTCCCCGTCGTGGTCCCTTTTCTTTTTAGCCCGATGGCCGTCCCCATCGTTGGTTACTTTACTTTATGAACTTGATGGCCGTCCCCATCATTTGTCATTAATCCCCAGAAAATCTTATAGCTTCACTTGATGGCCGTCCCCATCATAATCCCTTTTATCCCCAGCATGTCGGCCGTCCCCGTCTTTGCTTTATTTTCCGCACTTTACCAGCATGTCGGCCGTCCCCGTCATTGCTCTATATCCAGCAGTCGTCCTCTGCTCGGCGGTCGTCCTCCGTCGCCCATACTTTACAATATACTTTATTTTCTTTTACAATCTATATCCCTTTTCTTCTTCATTCCGTGAGTGCAAATTTTGGACTATCTTTGGTATTCAACCACAAGTTATCTTGTTAGCCTGTTAAGCCGTCGCTTACAACCTGCACAGCTAACTCATGTTTGAATAGGGGCAGCTGTAAGCACCCCAAATTTGCCCTCACCCATTCACACCATGGCTTGTGATCATTTCATATGCATAAACACAATCATACTATCTCATATCCCATTTTTGATCCACTGCATAAATTCAAAGTCATATGCATCTAGGGTTTGTGATCTGAGCAATCCAAGAGCTTCTTGAGCCACTCCAAAGGTCATCAATCACTTCAAAGGGGTCCATGTGTGTTCAAGTATCATATTATATCTCCTCAAAGTCAAGAATGTCAAAGGATCACAAGAACTGAGGATGGTGTGGAAGCAGAGCCAGGCTTGACTACACATATGACCTAAAATTAGGGTTTTAGTTTCAGAGGCCATAACCTCAAATTTTTTGGCCATTCTTGCTTCTATTGGTCTCTATATGGTATAGGGAGTATGCATATCAATTTTCATGAAGAAATTCCATGGGGAAGTCATCTGATCAAGAGTTGACTTTTCAAGCAAGTCAGTGCAAAATCAGGGCATCTGAGGCCCCCAATGACCCAACCAAAGGGTGTTCTTCATCATTTTGATTGTGTATGATCTTTATTTGATCATGAAAGAGGTTGGAAGTTCACAAAATTGAAGAATTTCAAGTTTTTGCAAAGTTGACTTTTTGGGCAAGTTTGACTTTTAATGGAAATGTCATTTTAGGAAACTTTTTCAACCCTTACTTTTTGATTCAAGAAAGCTTCAAATGGAAAAACTTTGGTCATGAAAGTTGTAGAATAGATCTTTCCCTTTTAAAAAAGTACAAGAACATGACCTAATTCATTTTGGATCAAAAGTTATGGTTTGTCAAAGTTGGCAAAAATCACTAAATTTCAAGTCATGCATCAAAGAGACAAAGTTGCAAATTCACTTCTCAAGGCCAATTAAGTCATCAAATGGACTTCTAATCCACACAACATGATCACACAACATTCAAAAGTCAGATTGCACCCAAAGAATCACATGTTTTATGGCCCATGGATCAAGTTTCTCTCATGAAAACCAAAGGCAAGGCAAGTTGCAAAAGTCATGATAGTTTCTCACCCACTTGCTGGCTAGTTGGCTGATCAACCCTAGACCTTTCCTCACATCATGCTGCGCAGCACACTCTCCATGTACTTGGCTAGAAATTGACCCATGCTTCTCTTACACAAAAGTTGACATTTTGCAAAAGCACCCATACCAATCACAAAAGCACATGTCATGTCATCTGACCAATGGCATTTGTTTATACAAATCAATTGCAAGCCAAACATAACAAGAGGCCAGCCTGAAACCAGCCACAACACAACATTCACATTTTCACCCTCACTTGCAAAAGCTTTCGAAAATCATCATACAAGCTTCAAACACTCAAACAAACTTCACAAACCTTCTCACCATGCTTCACTGAACACAAACCAACCTTCAAAACAGCCTGAAAGCCATAGAATCACAAACACGATTCTCACCTGACCTTGAACAGAACTTGTTCAAACTTCCAAACTAGCCAACACAAACTCTTTCTAAGCATCAAGGCATCATCAGGGAGGTCACAGGAGTGGTTTTGCACAAGAGAGGAGGTCAGAAAGTGCCAGACTGAAAAGCTTCAAACTCAGGTAGCTTCATGAACATTTTTTCCAGAAATGGATTTTTAAGTTCCTAAGTTGTTCTTCATGATTCACTGATCACTCTGATGTTTTTGGTTTTGAAAATGGTTGAGAGATAAGAGTTTAATCTTGTTCTGAAACTTTTGCCCTAAAAAATATTTTGTTTCGATTCAGTTGATTGAGGAAGAATAAATGAGTTTTGAGTTAGGGTTTTGATTTAGTGAGGTGTGGGAATGATTTCTGTTTTGTTAGATTTCATTTTAGTGGAGTTTTGAAGAATTTAGAAATTTTCAGGTGGGGTTCCCACCGGAGAAGACGACCGGAGGTCTTCTCCGGCCACCTGAAAATGATTAGGGCTTAATCCCTGTGTTTAATGTGGTTTGAATCTGGAGCGTTGGATGAGCTGACCTAGGTTGACTGACGCGCGTTTGGATGGTCCAGATGCACCATTAGAAACCCTAATCCACAATTAACTTAATTAATTCTGTTTAATTAATAAAAAATGGAAATTAGGCCAGTTTGAATCTCAGCCTTAGGATCACGCGCGAAGTCTTTCCCTCCATCTCAGGTTTAAATGTGGACCACTGGATGCGCTGACTTTCATTTAAATTCAGTTTTTATTTCATTTAATTGCATTTGTTTTCTCCATTTTATTTAAAATAGCAAAATCAATTCAAAAATTCTGAAATTTTTTATGCACACTTTTATTTAATTTCAGAAACCAAAAATATTTTTATTTTTTATTTTTGCATTCAAAAAATATTTTTAAATATTTAAAAGTTTATTTTTAATTAATTAATTAAAAATGCTTTTAGGTATTTAAAAATCACCAAAAAATTCATGAAACATTTAAAATCATTTAGAAACATTGTCCAACCCTCAAACCAAATTTCTTTTTTGATCTTGATGCATTTTGAGAATTTTCCATGGAATTAATTCATTTTCAAAGCATTATTTTGATCCAAACTTCCAAAAATCATTTCTGCCTAACCATTGAGAGTTGGACTTTGATTCTTTTTGCATTGTGTTTAGCATATCATGTAGTTTGTGAGATTAAATTGACATGATTTGATCTTTCATTTTCCATTTGTTTGACATTTTTCTTGTTAAGGAACCCTAAAACCCTAAAAAACTTAGGAAAATCATAACTTGAATTAGGTTAAGAGTTGGAACTTCTCCTTTGGGCAGTGAGTTAGTATAGGATTAGGGATCCTTTGAGTGCATTTTCAATTTTTCATATTGATGTTTGCTTCTGATTTTGGTTTTTGTTTGATGCTTTGATCATAAACCCTAATTTGGGCTTCCATATGCATCCATCTTGCATTTGCATTCATACCTTGGTTTGCCATAGCATTTTGTGTATCCATTTGATTCATTTGACATCATAAGACATATTAGAAGCATGTTTGATCATTGCATCTTGCATTTGCCATGTTGTATGCCATATGCATTTCATAACTTTTCATGTATGATCATGGTTCCAAACTTGCTTCATCTGCATCCATAACTTGTATGATCATCACCATGCCTTGTTTCATGTTTGCATCATCTCATAGCATCATTATCATCATGAATGTGCTTCTGGTTTTGATTTTCATCATGCCATTTCATTTCATTTTGCATTGCATTGCATTCCTTTGCTAACTTTTCAGGTGGTAAGTAACTTTGAGAAGTGAATTTGCCTTCACTTCTCACATTTTCTTTTCATCTCTCTTATGCATCATTGCTGCATTTTACTTTGTGTATGAGATTGAGCTTGCTCTTTCTTTTGCTTCTTACTTTCTTTCTTCAAGTGACTTGACTTCTTGAATGAAGCAAGTTACTTTGCTTCTTCTGATCCTTTCATCTGCTTCCTGGTGGTTCCATTGAGGATTTCTTTCTTAAACTTCACAAACCTTAGGAACAACTAAGCATGACAATGATTAGGGTTTTGATTAGTTCCCCACTTAGTTTTTACCTTTGTGTCTCCTTGAGTCTTCTCTTCTCACCTCATAATCAGGGACTAAACCCTAAAGGCTTTAAGGCTTTATGATTAAGTTTATGCCTGCATCCTTCTATTAGGATGGAGTGTATAACTTTAATCCTAAGTGTTAAACCCTTAATGTGTTTAAATCCTTTAATCAATTCACTTAATAATCATCAAGACATCACACTTGTAACTTGGGCCTTGCATTAGGGTTCTAATTCTTCCTTGATTGGTTAAGAAGGACTAACCCTAGTGTTAATGGACAAGTCCCCCTCAAGTTGTCTTACAAACCATAAAATTCACTTCATCATCATATCATTAAATAAAATCCACTTAATCAAAGGCTTGTTTTGTCATGAGTTTAATCCCTAATCATGGATTAAGTTGAGGAGCTTTCCTCAGCTTAAACACCCTCATCTATTATCCTTCTATTAGGATGGTGTAATGAGTCTGTTTAATCCCTGATTATGGCTTAATCTCATTACTCAACACTAAACAAAAACATCAATTCATCTAAATAATCACAAGTAGGTTAATGATCTTAATCCTACACCATGGTAATTAAGTGTGAGAAGCTGACTTCACACTTAAGGCATTCTCATTACCCCTAATCAGAGGGAAGTTGTGATGAGTTTACTAAATCCATTGGTTCAGGCTTAAGCTCATTAATCTATGACAAATTTTCAAAAGCAATAAAAGATTGAAAACTCAAAAACAAACAATAATCGTCTCCTTCGGGATTCTCTTCTCATCATATTCACTCATAAACGAGAACTCGCTTCTTCCGTCTAATGCAAGACAGTCTGCACCTGAGCCAGACAGGTCATACACTTGAGCATAGACAAGTAAGCAGTTCATCAGTCAATTCACCTTTCAGTCTCTTTGGGTCGAACTACGGTGTTCTGACTTCCTCATTGCACGAGAGGATACGTAGGCATAACTTAACAGTTATCGAACAAAAGTCTCTGTATATTCCCCCTCTTCCAGCATTATTCTTTAAGCCTCATGATCTTGAGCATTTCACTCCTGTCCTTACACTGACACTGTATATCACACTTTGCACTTCTTTTACACTGACACCTGTACATCTTTTCCAGCTATTTTGTACACAAATTGCACTAACACTACCCCTTTAAAACACAAATCTTTTAAGCGTGGATCCCGTCGAGTACGGCGGACAATCTGGGTGCTAATACCTTCCCAGGTTGTAACTAACCCCCTTTCTCAGTCTCTCTGGTTCGCAACCGTCTTATCCATATCTTTCTAGGTCTATGCAGCATTACCTTTCCTCCGGGATAAAAAATGCCTAGCTGGCGACTCTTGTCTTTTTGAGTTCACTCCTGTGTGTTCTCATTCTTTCGCCGACCGTTCGCGTCTGTACCCCATTTGACCCGACTTCATTTGGTGGGAGCGACACCTTGATCACCAGTGTTGCACAAATTCGAACACCTTTGGTCGAAATTAAAGCTCAGCTTCTAGAGTGCCAAGTGTTCCCCGGGTGTGAGCTCGGTTGTGGGTATTGCAACATTGCAGTCAACGGGTGTGAAAATTTGAGAAGCGGCATAGATGGTCTTATTAAGGATGGTATCCTTCAGATTTCAACAACGGCGCCTACAAATCCAGCAATTCCTTTAACAACAATTCCTGATTCTTCTACAACAGCAACAACAATCATTCCTACCGATTCATCAATATCATTAGCAGTTACTCCGTCCATCATTTCAACAAGTCAAACTTCAACAGCCATTTCTTCTACAACATCAGCATCCGTTTTATTAGGAGAATCTTCTACAACACCAGCAAAAATTAATGAAGATGTCTCAGCAGTTACGATCTACTATGATCCGTCAAATGTACCGCCTAACAGCAATTTCCAACAACAAACAGTAGCACCTCCTTCCAGATCACCAGTCACAATTTACTATGATCCGCACACCGTTACAGTACCCTCCTCTGCAGCAATCAGTCCGGTCACCATTACGATGCCTGGACCAGTCCCTTATGAAAGCAGTAATGCCATACCTTGGCATTATGGCTCTGATCTCTACTGCAACGGGGAGAAAATCACTCTGGATTCATCAACCTCTTCTCCACAAGTTGATAATGTTGGGGGAGGCGGAGGTTTCACCAGAAGCGGACGCCTTTTTGCCTCACAAACACAAAGACCTAATGTTGAAGCAGAAGCTGCTGCCAAAGCAAAAGGAAAGAGTGTGGTATCTGAAGAGCCAACTGCCAAGGGAACTCAGAAGACATCTTTTGAACAAGATGTAGACGAGTTCATGAGAATCATAAAAAGAAGTGATTACAAGGTGGTGGATCAGCTTCACCAAACTCCCTCAAGAATCTCCATATTATCACTGTTGATGTGTTTTGAAGCTCACAGGAATGCATTGTTGAAGGTCATGCACGCAGCATACGTGCCGGAGGAGATTACCGTTAATCAGCTAGAAACTGTGGTTGCAAATGTTAACACCAGTCATGGACTGGGCTTTACCAATGCTGACTTAACAACAGAGGGACACAACCATAATAAGGCTTTGCATATCACCTTGGAATGCAAGGGTGCTGTTCTATCTCATCTACTGGTGGACACTGGGTCATCACTCAATGTTCTACCAAAGAAAGCCTTAGTGAAGTTGGAGTATGATGGCTTGGCACTGCGTCCGAGTAATTTGGTGGTGAGAGCATTTGATGGCTCTAAAAGATCAGTGCTTGGAGAGATTGATCTGCCTGTGATGATTGGCCCGCAGACCTTCAAAACTACCTTCTTTGTGAGGGACATTCATCCGGCCTACAGCTGTCTGTTGGGTAGACCCTGGATCCTCGCCGCTGGCGCTGTTACGTCTACCCTTCACCAGAAGTTAAAATTCGAGTGGGAAGGCCAGATCATCACCATCTGTGGGGAAGAGGACATTTTTGTTAGCCAGCTGGCTACGTATAAGTACATTGAAATGGACGGGGAAATCCATGAAACCATGAGCCAAGGGTTCGAGGCCTTGAACATTAATGAAGCATCTGCTGTACTGGGAACTTCCATAGCATCGTACCAGCATGCCCGAAAGGTTGTTGAGGAAGGTACCGCCCAAGGCTGGGGCAAGCTGCTGCCCGTGGAAAAGAAAGAAGACCGATTTGGGTTGGGTTACAAACCAACTCAACAAGATCAACCAGAGGCTGCCAAGGAGCCCAAGTTTGTCAGCGGGGGAATGCTCACCCTGGATGCTGTGAACAATTTGGAAGACGAGGAGGAAAGCGACCGCAACCTAGAGAGCTGGATACGTCCAAGGATCCCGGGGAGCCAAGTCCTTAACTGGTCTTCCCAGGAAATTATAAGAGTTACTCCTGCAGAGTAATTATTATTTCCTGTATATTTTAAAGCATGCATCAAGTCTTGCATCTTGCCCAAGATGTCAAGACTCATTTTGTAATCGGGCCATCTTGTATTTTGTGCAAAGATCAATTAATGAATATCAGGACATCTTTTGCAAATGAGTCTTTTCTTTTCCGCTCACTGTTTTTCATTTTTCTTTTTGTACAAGAGTAAAATGGCAATGTTTTTCAGAATAAAATAACTTCATTTTCACTTTTTCTAAATAAGATAAAACGGATCACTAAAATAAACTAATCTAAACCCTTGCAGAAAGTGCCCTCCAGATTGCACCGACAACAACACTGCTATGACTTCGTATGACTTTGACAATCCAATCAATCAAGCTGATGAAGGGGTTGAAGAAGATTATGAGCTACCTGAAGAGCTAGCCAGGTTGTTAAGACAAGAGGAGAAGGTTATCACTCCTCATCAGGAGGATATCGAAACGGTTAATCTTGGTACGGAAGAAGACGTGAAAGAGGTTAAGATCGGGGCCTGCCTGCAAGATTCAGTAAAAGAGCAACTGATTGACATGCTTTGGGAATATGTGGATGTTTTTGCTTGGTCTTATCAGGATATGCTTGGGTTGGACAATGACATTGTTATGCACAAGCTACCTCTGAAAGAAGACTTCCCACCAGTAAAACAGAAGTTGCGCCGTACTCGCCCAGATATGGCAATGAAGATAAAAGAAGAGGTACAAAAGCAGTGGGACGCCGGTTTCCTTGCTGTGACTAGCTATCCGCCGTGGGTTTCTAATATTGTACCGGTGCCTAAGAAAGACGGCAAGGTGAGGATGTGTGTGGACTACCGGGATCTGAACAGAGCCAGCCCGAAAGATGACTTCCCTTTACCTCACATTGATGTATTGGTTGATAATACGGCTCAGTTCTCGGTGTTCTCCTTCATGGATGGATTTTCAGGATATAATCAGATCAAGATGTCACCTGAAGACATGGAGAAGACAACTTTCATCACACCCTGGGGCACATTCTGTTATAAGGTAATGCCATTCGGACTGAAGAATGTTGGTGCCACTTATCAACGGGCTATGGTAACATTATTCCATGACATGATCCATAAAGAAATTGAATGCTATGTGGATGATATGATTGCCAAGTCCCTCACAGAAGAAGACCACCTGGTAAATCTGTTGAAGCTATTCAAGCATTTGAGGAAGTACCAACTGAAGTTAAACCCCAACAAATGCACATTCGGGGTGCGATCCGGTAAGCTGCTGGGATTTATTGTAAGTGAGAAAGGGATTGAAGTTGACCCTGACAAAGTCAAAGCCATTCAAGAAATGCCTGCACCAAAGACTGAGAAAGAGGTTCGGGGGTTTCTAGGTAGATTGAACTACATCTCACGGTTCATATCTCACCTTACAGCAACCTGTGAGCCTTTGTTCAAGCTGTTAAGAAAAGAACAAACGGTCAGGTGGAATGAAGACTGCCAGAGGGCTTTTGACAAAATCAAGGAATATTTACAAGAGCCTTCGATCCTTATGCCTCCAGTTGAAGGAAGACCTCTAATCATGTACTTGACAGTATTAGAAGAGTCAATGGGGTGTGTGCTGGGCCAGCATGACGAGTCTGGTCGAAAAGAGTATGCAATATACTACCTAAGCAAAAAGTTTACCGACTGTGAACAACGTTATTCACTGCTCGAGAAAACTTGTTGTGCTTTAGCGTGGGCTGCTCGCCGACTAAGGCAGTATATATTGACCCACACCACTTTGTTGATCTCTAAGATGGACCCAGTCAAGTACATTTTTGAGAATCCGGCACTTACCGGACGGGTTGCAAGATGGCAAATGATTCTCACAGAATATGACATCCAATACACATCTCAGAAAGCTATCAAGGGCAGTGTATTGTCTGATTATCTTGCTGAGCAACCCATTGATGATTACCAGCCTATGAGATTTGACTTCCCTGACGAAGACATCATGTTCATAAAAGAAAAAGATCATGAAGAGCCTGTTCACATTGAAGGGCCTGACCCAGAGGAAGAATGGACTATGATGTTTGACAGGGCTGTTAATATGAATGGTCGTGGTGTTGGTGCAGTACTCATTACACCTAAGGGAGTTCACATGCCTTTCTCGGAAAAACTCACCTTCAACTGCACTAACAACGAAGCTGAATACGAAGCTTGTATTATGGGTCTTGAGGAAGCCATTGACCTCAGGATCAAGACTTTGACTGTGTTCGGAGATTCAGCTCTGGTAATCAATCAAACCAACGGCAAATGGTATACGCACCAAGATCATCTGATACCTTATCGGGACTATACAAGGAGGTTGTTGACTTTCTTCACAGCAGTCAAGCTTGAGTATATCCCTCGAGATGAAAATCAATTTGCAGATGCTCTGGCTACCATTTCCTCCATGATCAAAGTTCAAGCTGCCAACTTTGTGCCTCGGATTTCGGTATCCAGACTTGACAGGCCAGCGTATGTATTCTTAACAGATGTTGTTAAAGATGATAAGCCTTGGTTCCATGATATCAAATGCTTCTTGGAGGATCAAACATACCCACCTGGGGCATCTTCCAATGATAAGAAGACATTAAGAAGGCTAGCTGGTAGTTTCTTCCTGAACGCTGATGGTTCCCTGTACAAGAGAAACTTTGATGTGGTACTTCTCAAATGCGTTGATATGACAGAAGCAAACTTGTTGATGGACGAGGTGCACGAAGGATATTTTGGTACCCATGCAGGAGGGCATGCAATGGCTAAAAAGTTGTTGAGATCGGGCTATTAATGGATCACAATGGATGCCGACTATTGTGCCTATGCCAGAAAATGCCATAAATGCCAGATTTATGCGGATAAAGTGCATGTGCCTCCGAACCCTCTGAATGTGATGTCTTCACCCTGGCCCTTTGCCATGTGGGGCATTGATATGATTGGCAAGATCGAGCCGACTGCTTCAAATGGCCACAGATTCATCCTGGTAGCCATTGACTATTTTACCAAGTGGGTTGAAGAAGCTTCTTATGCAAATGTTACAAGACAGGTGGTAGCCCGATTTCTGAAAAGAGAGACATCATCTGTCGGTATGGAGTGCCCGAGCGAATCATTACTGATAATGGTTCCAACTTGAACAATAAAATGATGGCAGAACTGTGCCGGGACTTAAAGATCCAACACCACAATTCTTCTCCTTACAGGCCAAAGATGAATGGCGCTGTTGAGGCAGCTAACAAGAATATCAAGAAGATTGTGCAGAAGATGGTAGTCACCTACAAAGACTGGCATGAAATGCTACCATTTGCCTTGCATGGGTACCGAACGTCAATCAGAACATCCACTGGGGCAACACCGTATCAGCTTGTGTATGGTATGGAGGCAGTCCTACCTGTTGAAGTTGAATTACCCTCCTTGCGGGTATTGATGGATGTTAAGTTGAACGAAGCAGAATGGGTCTGATCCCGATACGAACAACTGAATCTGATTGAAGAGAAGAGATTGGATGCAATTTGTCATGGGCAGCTGTATCAGAAAAGAATGAAGAAAGCCTTCGATCAGAAAGTCAGGCTCCGAGAATACCAAGTAGGAGATCTTGTGCTGAAAAGACTTCTCCCTCCTCATACAGACCACAGGGGCAAGTGGACTCCGAATTATGATGGTTCGTTCATAATAAAGAGAGTTTTCTCTGGTGGAGCACTAATGCTCAGTACTATGGATGGTGAAGACTTCTCGTCCCCTATGAATTCAGATGCAGTTAAAAAATACTTTGCATAAAAAATGACCCGCTGGACACAAAAACAGAATGTAAGTCCGGGCAAAAATAGGGCATCCCGGCGAGTCAAAAATAGAATAAAAAGACTCGGGCAAAAATAAGGGAAAACAAGTAAAATAAAATAAAATAAATGTAAACCCGCTGAGTTGAAAAGCCGCATTGGACAGCTCAGGAAAAAATGGGTATCCCGGTGGATTGAAAACCCGAAAGGGCAATCCACGCAAAATAAGGAAATAAGCGAACAACTGCACTCTGAATTCGTCTGTATCACTTACAACACGGCAAGCTTTGAAAGGTTCGAGCTTCGGTCAAAATCAGCCTTCTTCAGGAAGCAGGATGAGAAGAACGTCAATGTCATATGAATCATAGCAAAAAGGAAGCTCCTTGAAGCGTCATCAACGTTGCCAGCACCTTTTTGTTTCTCAATTTTTGTAACAATCTCCTCATTTCAGGGGATCTGTTTCTTTGACTGTATCTTGCCAATTCAGGGCCCACAAATTAATAAAATCAGATTTTCAGTCATACTTTGTCTCATACATTTTATTTTCATTTGCAAAATGTCCGATGTCCTTAAGATATTGATTGCATAAATACAGATGCTTCCCTTCTAAAAATACGTGCTTACAGGAAATATACTTACTCCCGGGAGTGTCTAAACTCCTATGATGGAATCCAGTAAGGGATACCTCGGGATACTTGTACGTTTCTTTGTCATGATAGGATTGCAGGTATTCAAAGCACAGCATGGGGCATGAAAGTTCCTCCTCAGCAAGCTGTCAAATCACCATTTCCGCAGCACATATTCCAAACAAAGCCATGGCTGCTTTTCTCCCCAGCCGAGTTGCCAGTCATCATCCCTCCTCAGACAAGTGCAAAGACAGGGAACCACCTCCCCGCAGAGTTTCAGCCTCTATCCAGAAGAGCAATGCCTGAGGATCTCACAACAGAGTGACAAAAGCTCCCACAGACCCCAGTTGGGTCCCTCATTACCAAGATAGGTCTATCAGTGATCTATTTCCCCAAGCAGAGTCATATATGTCAGATCTACCAATGATCTCATCCCCAGCTGGGATATCCACCTCAAGTAGATCAGCCAGAGATCTCCTCAGCAACGGGATCTGAATCCCAGATCGGTATCTTTGCATAATCATAGCATTCACATCATATTTTCCCCCAGAGTGTAGCATTCCGTCCAATACAGAGCATTACGGAAAAAATCAAACATATTGCATAATCATAAGCTATGTGTCGAACTGAACACCTGTAAATACTGACGTTCCATCAACAATATACAAAATACCTCTCAAACTCCCCGGCAGAATATTAAATCATTCCCTTTACACCCACCAATACAGTTACATGCTCCTTTTGGCACTCGTCCATGTCATCATTCCCCAGTAAAATTGCCCGAGCAAACAGATGCTTATACATTACAGATGTTTCTTGACACTCGTCTATGTCATATCCCCAGTAGAAAGCCAAAGCATCCCCTTTGCACTCACCAACACATGTTTACATATATCTACACACTTCCCTGACGCACGTCCGTGTCACCTCCCCCAGCATAAATACTTAAACACTGATTGTGAATCAAATACTTGTTTATAATACACTTCTTCCGACACCCGTCCGTGTCACCCTCCCCAGGAAATTGAACACTTGTATGTGTCTCATCACTTTTTCACTCATACCGATACTCATCCGTATCTTGTATATACTACTTAAATCCCCTCAGAATCAACACTCGTCCGTGTTCTTTGTTAACTAGTTGGTACTCGTCCGTATCATCATCTCTGAACATGCGTCAGCGTTTGTTTCTACTGATACTCGTTCGTATCATAGTCTTAAGGATGCTCGTCCGCATCTTTAATCTATACACCGTGTCAAACACTTATGTCTTCATGAAATTAGACACTCGTCTGTGTCTACCATTCCCCAGAGGAATTCCCGGCAAACCTTGTTAAACTATTTCCTTTCTATCTGACATTCGTCCTATGTCATGATACCTTTCGGCAGCCGTACCCTGCCAGGTGATCGTCCTTCACCTTTTTGATGATCGTCCTTCATCATCCCCCAACGGAGTCTCTATTCAAGAGAACCCCTTTCTATCCGACATTCGTCCTATGTCGTGATATTTTTAGCAGCCGTCCCCTGCTAGGTGATCGTACTTCACCCTTTTGATGATCGTCCTTCATCACTTTATCCGATGGCCGTCCCCATCGTTGATCTTGTTATCTGACATTCGTCCTATGTCATGATAAACCCTCAGAGCAGCCGTACCCTGCTAGGTGATCGTCCTTCACCTCTTGATGATCGTCCTTCATCATGCTTATCCGATGGTCGTCCCCATCATCGACCTTTTCATCCGACATTCATCCTAGGTCGTGATACTTTCGGCAGCCGTACCCTGTCAGGTGATCGTCCTTCACCTTGGATGACCGTCCCTCATCCTTATCCCCAATAGAGCAGCCGTCCCCTGCTAGGTGATCGTCCTTCACCTTTGATGACCGTACCTCATCATTTACTTCATTTATGCTTTGAACCTGATGGTCGTCCCTATCATTCACTTTACCTGTAATCCCTAGAGAGTCTTATTTCTTTATTTGATGGTCGTCCCCATCATGATCCCGCTATTTCCCCAGCATGTCGGTCGTCCCCGTCATTACTTCATCCCCAGCAGTCGTCCTCTACCCGACGGTCGTCCTCCGTCGTTCGCACTTTATAAATCATATTTTATTTTCTTTTACAATCTATATCCCTTTTCTTCTTCATTCAGTGAGTGCAAATTTTGGACTGTCTTTGATATTCAACCACAAGTTATCTTGTTTGCCTGTTAAGCCGTTGCTTACATCCTGCACAGCTAACTCATGTTTGAATAGGGGCAGCTGTAAACACCCCAAATTTTCCCTCACTCATTTCAATATGGCTTGTGGTTCTTTTCATTTGCATACGTACAATCATATCATCTCATATTGCATCTTTGCTTCACTACATTGGTTCTAAGCCATTTGCATCTAGGGTTTGTGATCTGAGCCATCCCTGAGCCATTTGAGCCACTCCAAAGGTCTTAAATCACCTCAAGAGGGTCCATGTATGTTCAAGCATCATATTATATCCTCACAAGGTCAAAGGAGTCAAAGAATCACAAGAACTGAGAAAGGCATGGAAGCAGAGCCAGGCTTAACTGCACAGATGACCTAAAATTAGGGTTTTGGTATCAGAGGCCATAACTCCAATTTTTTTGGTCATTCTTGTTTCTATTGGTATCTATATGATATGAGGATCATGCATATCAATTTTCATGAAGAAATTCAATGGGGAAGGCATTTGATCAAAAGTTGACTTCTTGAGCAAGTCAGTGCAAAATCAGGGCATCTGAGGCCCCCAATGACCCAACCAAAGGGTGTTCTCCATCATTTTGAATGTGTATGATCTTTATTTGATCATAGAATATGTTAGAAGTTCACAAAATTAAACAATTTCAAGCCATTTGCAAAGTTGCCTTTTTGGGAAAGTGACTAATAATGTAAACTTGCCATTTTGGGAAAGTTTTTCAACCTCCTCTTTTTGATTCAAAAATGCTTCAAATGAAAATCTTTGGTAATGAAAGTTGTAGATTGGATCATTCCCTTTTCAAAAAGTACAAGAACTCATTCTAATTCATTTTGGATCAAAAGTTATGGCCTTGCAAAGTTGGGAAAAATCATGAAATTTTCACTTTTGCACCAAAGGGGGAAACTTGCAAAAACCCTTGCCAAATCAATTTGTGACTTCAAAGTGGCTTCTAATCATAATACAACACAATGCAATGCCTAAAAGTCAGATTTGTGCCAAGAATTTCTCACTTTCATGCCTTGGATTACAAGTTGCATAAGGCATTTTTTCATGAAAGCTTCAAAAGTGAATCTTTGCAAAAGGAACTTCCCATGCTTGAATTGAACACTAATTGATCTCAAATCATTTTAGCAACTTCATATGGCTCATGTTGTTGCATTTTGCCCAAGAAATCACAAGATTCTTTGCCTTGGTTCATAAGAAAACTCAAAGAGGGAAATATGCAAGAACCTTGGAAACCCTTGATCAAGACCAGCCAGCTCACAAAATCAGATCCAAAGGCCTTCCTTGACTCAAGCTGAGGCAGGACAAGCCCTAAGATCTCCTCTGACCCGAGCCATACTCATAGTACACAAGATCTTGACTTTTTGCATTTTGCCCATGCCAATCACACTGTGCCACCACCAACTCTCTGCCCAATCAGAGCCTCATATGTGGACCTCAAGCCTTCCAAAATACACCACACACAAGCCAGAAACCTCCCACAATCCAGCATTCCCAAAAACTGTCAAAAACTTCTCCTCTTCGAAACTCTTCACACAGCCATCAAACTTCCATTTTTCTTTCACCAACAAATCACAAATCATCCACAGAACCAAAATCCACCATTGAAACAGCCTGAAACATCACATGCTTAACCCTCCATTTCTGCTACACCAGAACTGGAACTTGCAAACTAGCCAACATCAAGGGTTTTGAAGCATCCCACTAGCTTCAGAAGGATCAGAAGAGGCTCTTTGCTTGAAGGGGAGGCTCTGGAAGCACACATTTGCAGTTCGTCATCTCAGGTAGCTTCAAAAATAAAACTTTTCAGAGCATAGTTTTTTGTTACAAAATGAAACTACATGTCATGGGGATCACTCTGATGTTTTTAGATTTGAAAATGGTGTGAAAATAAGCATTTTGTGCCCTTCTGAAATTTTGCCCGTGAAAATGAATGGCTTCGATTCTCTTTGTTCATGCTTGATAAATGGTGTTTGATGGTGGATTTAGGTTTAGTTTGGTTGGGGGATCATTTCTAGGCAGTTAATTTAAGTTGGGGTGGCCTGTAGAAGAAGCTAGGGTTTTTGCCCTGCCAGAGAAGATGACCGGAGCTTCCCTCCGGTCACCTGAAAGTAATTAACCCTAATTAGGGTTTAGTCTCCAGTTGCATTGTGGGCCTTTGGATCGTGTTTAGTTTAGGAAATGGATGGCTCAGATTCCACAATTAACTCTTAATTCATTTTAATTAGTTTAATTTAGGATTAATAAAATAATTTGACCAGAGTCAATTCGGACCCTCAGATTGCGCGCGCGGTCAAACATTTCCCCCCAGGTTTAAATTCCAGCCATTGGATGAGATTACTTCTCCCTTTAATTAATTTTATTTCATTTTATTTGTATTTTATTTCCACGAATTTTTAAAAATAGCAAAACACATTAAAAAGTTCTGAAATTTTTTGTCAAACCTTTTATTAATTTCCAGAACTCAAAAATATTTTTATTTTTATTTTTTGCATTGAAAATTATTTTTAAATCATTTAAATGTTTATTTTTAATTAGTTAATGGAAATTAATTAATTAAAAATGAATTTAGGTATTTAAAAATCACAAAAAAATTCACATTACATTTTAAATCATTTAGAAACATTACTAAACTCTCAAAACAAATTTCTATTTGGTTCTTGATCTATTTTGACAATTTTCATTGGAATTAAAGTTATTTAAAGGCAATATTTTGGTCCTAATTTAGAAAAATTCATTCTGCCTAACCATGAAAAGTTTGATGATGGTTCTTCTTGCATTGCATCCTTCGTATCATGTAGTTTCTAGGGTAAAATTGGTTTGAATTTATCCTTCATTTTCAATTTGATGAGCATTTTTCCTTTTGAGGTACCTTGAAACCCTAGTTGACTTAGAAAAATCATAACTCCCATTAGGTTAAGACTTAGGTCCCCTCCTTTGGGCAGTGAACTTGTGTAGGGTTAGGGTTCCTTTGATCCCATTTTCAATTTTTTATCATGTCATTTGCTTCTGATTTTGAATTTTTGCATTGCATATTGTGTATAAACCCTAATTCTTGCCTTCCTTTGCATCCATCTCTCATTTGCTTGCATACATGAACTTTCCATGACATTTTGTGCATCCATATGACATATAAGACATCTTAGGACATATTAGAATCATGTGTGATCATTGCATCATTCATTTTCCATGTTACATGTTCATTCCATTTCATAAACGTTCATGAACTTTTATAGTTCAAAGCATGCTTCATTTGCATCCTCATCCTTGTATGATCATCCACAACTCTTGACATGTGTTTGCATCATCTCTTAGCATCATTAGCATCATGTTCATGCTTCTGACTTTGTCTTGCATCATGGCATTTCATCTCATTTTCATTACATTTCATTTCTTTTGCTAACTTTTCAGGTGGTAAGTTGTTTTGAGAAGTGAATTTGCCTTCACTTCTCACAATCTCTTCTCATCTCTCTTATGCATTCATTGCTGCATTTTGCTTTTGTATTAGAGTGAGCTTGCTCATTCATGCTCCCTCCCCACTTTCTTTCTCCAAGCAACTTGTCTTCTTAAGTGAAGCAAGTTGTCTTGCTTCTTTCTGTTTCTCCTTTTATCTGCTTCTTCCTTGGTGGTCTTTTCTCCTGAAGATCTTCTGCAAGCCTCATAAACCCTAGGAACATCCAAGCATGATCACAATTAGGGTTTTGATTAGTTCCCCATCTAGTTTTACCTTTGTGTCATCTTTGAGTCTTCTCTTCTCATCTCATAATCAAGGGCTAAACCTTAAAGGTTTTAAGGCTTTGTGATTAAGCTTATGCCTGCATCCTTCTATTAGGATGGAGTGTATAACTTTAATCCTAAGTGTTAACCCCTTAATGTGTTTAACTCATTTAATCAATCCACCTAATAATCATCAAGACATCAAGCTTGTAACTTGGGCCTTGCATTAGGGTTCTAATTCTTCCTTAATTGGTTAAGAAGGACTAACCCTAGTGTTAATGGACCAGTCCCCCTCAAGTTGTCTTACAAACCCTAAAATCCACTTCTTAATCTTACCATTAACTAAAATCCATTTAATAAAGGCTTTGTTTTGTCATGAGGTTAATCCCTAATCATGTATTAAGTTGAGGAGTCTTCCTCAGCTTAAATGTTCTCATCTATTATCCTTCTATTAGGATGGTGTAATGAGTTCATTAAATCCCTGATTATGGCTTAAACTCATTACTTAACACCAAACAAAAACTCCAAAAACATCTAAGTAATTACAAGTAGGTTAATGATCTTAATCCTTCATCATGGTGATTAAGTGTGAGTTGTTTACTTCACACTTAAGGTATTCTCATTACCCCTAATCAGAGGGAGGATGTGATGAGTTTACTAACCCTTGGTTTAGGCTTAAGCTCATTTTCCTATGACAAACTCCAAAAAGCAGTAAAAGACTGAAAACACAAAAACAAGCAATAATCGTCTCCTCCGGGATTCTTTTCTCATCACACTCATTCATAAACGAGAACTTGCTTCTTCCGTCTAATGCAAGACAGTTTGCACCCGAGCCAGACAGGTCATACACTTGAGCATAGATAAGTAAGCAGTTCACAAGTCAATTTACCTTTCAGTCTCTTTGGGTCGAACTACGGTGTTCTGACTTCCTCATTGCACGAGAGGATACGTAGGCATAACTTAACAGTTATCGAACAAAAGTCTCTATATATTCCCCCCTCTTTCAGCATTATTCTTTAAGCCTCATAGTCTTGAGCTTCATCCATTTCTTACACTGACACTTCACATATTTCACTTCACATTTCTTTTACACTGACACTTGCATTCTCTTCCGGCTTTGATACACAAATAACACTGACACTACCCCTTTTAAACACAAATCTTTTAAGCGTGGATCCCGTCGAGTACGGCAGACAATCTGGGTGCTAACACCTTCCCAGGTTGTAACCAACCCCCTTTCTCAGTTTCTCTGGTTCGCGACCGTCTTATCCATATCTTCCTAGGTTTATGCAGCATTACCTTTCCTTCGGGATAAAAATGCCTAGCTGGAGACTCTATTCATTCCCTCTCTTTTCGCCGATCGTTCGCGTCTGTACCCCATTTGACCTAGCCTCATTTGGTGGGAGCGACAACGGGTTTTATTTTGTTTTGCCATATAACCTAGCAGCCGCAACTGTTCACACTATACTTTTTACGATTTTATTTTTTTACGCTCGAAGATACGAATTATGGAGAACTAATCCTCCAAGGATCAATCTATTGTATTTGAATTCCGCTTTGAGGTTCTTTAATAAAAATTCATCTTTATCTGTTATTCTTTAATTATTTATATACCTCCAATTAAGTGCTTATTTTAATTGTTGTTATATGTTAGAATTCTTTGTTTCGATTAATTGTATAATTTTGAATCTTTTCCGCGCGTTAACGTAGCTTTTGCATTATCGTGTTCAATCAAGTTGTATTTGCTTTATTCACAACCGTCTTTATTCATTTGCTTAATCCGGAATTCAGAATAATACATGGTATAATTTCTATTGCGCTTGTCTATGGTAATTATAGTCGAATAGGATCATACCCGTTTAGGGAATTGGGATTTTATAGGAATCGATGATAAGTCGGAGGTCGATGCAGTAGGTTGGTTCGTTTCAGCTTATTTGTTAATCACTTATTTTAATCAGTTTTTTATAATTCGAGCTTAAAATCAACCCCCATTAATCGTTACAATCGTTAGTTAATAAGATCAAGAATCCTTGTGAGACGATACTTGAGTTGTCGTTACCGTAACTACATTTTTAATTCACTCGTTTTTTATCTGTGCGAGACAAGCGGATCAATCATAATGCAGTCCATGAAATCACGAAGTATAAGGTGAAATTAAGCTTACCTGAAAGTTGCTCTGAACCTCTAAACCTTCAAAATTCCCTCCTAAAACTGCAGATCTCCTTCTTGAACTCTCTAATTGCAAAATAAATGTAATTAGAGGCTTCAGATTGTGTAGATCTAGTGAATTCACAAAACAATGCTTCAAACTCGTATTGCCTTGAATTTTCACTCTTAGCTCCAAACAACTATGGATTTAGCTTCTTCTTGCTTCAAGGATCTAGAATATACTCTTAGAATGAAGAAACACTTAGTGCGTGATGCAATTCGAAAGAGAGAAGTTCTTAGAGAGTTTTTGTGATTTTGAGAAAATGAAGGTGCATGGGAGGGAAATGAGCGTGGGAGATGACTTAATTATCCATGATTAAGTCATTTACTAGGGTTAAAGTGTGTGCAAACCCTTGGTTAAGAAGATTAGAATGAAAATGCAATTTTGCAAAATATTATGTAAATGTGCACTCTCACGTGTTATGGTTATGCTTTGGCCATTCTTCAATCACATTTCATTAATTGAATGTGTGTGATGTGATCTCTTAGAGGGAAATAAGCAGATTCAATCATTTGAATAGTTTTTGCATTTTGGCCAAAAGTGAATAAAGTGATGAATATGGCACCAAATGGAATGATTCGAGGACCAATTTTGATCTAAATGAGGTGGGCTTGAATGTGGTAAAGTGTTTTAGTCATGTGATATTGATTCCAAGTCAGTTAGAGGCCCTTTGCAAAATGTGGCAAATTTGGTCATGTAGAAAACCCTAAGTCATACATTAACTTCCCTTGGACATAACTTTTGAACCCTAAATGATATGCAGGTGTTCTTATACTTTTTGAAAATGGGAGATCAAGATCTACAACTTTTATGTTCATGGAAAATTCATTTGAATCTTATTTGATTATGAAAGAATGAGTTGAAGGTGATGTAGAAACTTGCCAAAAATATAAAGTCCAAATTATAGGTCTTTTCCATTTTTAGTAACTTTTCACAAACTTCTGATTCCTTATGAATGATACAGTCCATGTTATTCCTTGGCCAAATGAAGGTTCATAGACTTTAGAATCATGATTGGAATCCTTGAAAACCCTTGGTTGACTTTTCTTTTGTATTGTTGACTTTTTCTTGCTTTACAAGTAACTAAGCCACTGAATGACTTCCACAATGCATCCTTGAGCCAAGATGCATCCCTAGGCCTTGTATGACATATAGAAGCCTTTGATCACAAGAATTTATCAATTCCATGAAGATATCTTGATTTGAAGTAAAACCCTGATTAGGGTTCCCTGTGTAGGAGGATATGCCCTGATGAAATTCTTGATGAACTTTACCTCTTCTAGGGAATTGAGGAAATGTCTGAGCTTGCATGAGACATGAGGAACTCTTATGGCTTGTGTAAGTTCTGTATAATTGGCATGAATTTTATAAAACAAATATAGCAGCAATGTGTATGTACAGGATCTTTATAAAACACAGAAAATATAAAGAAAAAAGTCTTTTGTGTGCGCCCAAACATGTTGTGTTGAAATGTTTCAACATATGGAAAAACATGTCAAAGAATATGTCTAGACAGTTCATTCGACATCATGAACTGCTGAAGATGGAATGAAGTTTCTGTTTTGGTTTCAACAGAAACAAAATATTTTGAAGATTTAAAGCAATCCAATGGCGCTGATGTAAAAGATCTTGAAGACTCAAGTTTAAATTGAAGACAAATATTGAAAAATATAGAGTTTCTATATTTAGAGATATTTTAGGAGTTTTTAGATTTAAAGATCTTTATGTATATTTGTAAGCAGATTTTTTCTGCATATTTGAAGCAGCTATTGTTGTGATTGTTTAGGCCCAAATACAATTGGGAATAGGTTATAAAAGAAACCTTGTAACCTAGTTTAGAAACAACCAACCAACGAAAATATAAATATCATTAGGGTTGTGTTCTTGTGGCAACCGTATACAACAAGGAACCCTGTTGTGGTTGTTTCACTTGTGATTCTCGAAGCTTGTAAGTAAGAGAAATGATGTACTTAACTAAGGCTGCTAAGAAAGGTTAAGTTGTTTGTAATGGAAGTGTTGCTTCTGTTTGTGGATTGTTGTATAGGTTTATAGCCATCAATATCAGCAACTGACTGTTAAGGATTGTGAGACATCACTGAGGTGATTGGAAGTGAGGATGAGTTTCTCATATTTAGGAGTTCCTAAGTAGAAGTTGCACAAGTAGTGATTAAGTGAGAACACTGTAAATTGTAGGTGTTTGTTGAGAAGTCTTTGAATTGATACTACATAGTAGATTTCCTACCCGGCTTGGTATCCCCTAGAGTAGATTGATTTGATCGAACTGGGTTAACAATTCTGCTGTGTTCTTTATAGCTTTTCTGTTTTCTGTTATTATGTAGTACCTGAACTTAATGTCATATTAGATGTCACAACATCCTGAAGAATCTTTGAATCCAATATATCAGAATTTTAAATGTGCTATTGTGTATGCCTTACCATGTTTATAAGTAACAAATAAGATGTCTCAACATAATATTCGACATCTGAGTATGTCATACCAGAATTTCAATTGGTATCAGAGCAGGCTTCCTAGTCTGTTTCTGAATGAGATCCAAGTGGGATACTTTCTGGTTCATTGTCAAGGTAGAAGGGTTCTACTGAAAAGTTGTTTAGATGTGTGAATGGTCCTTAGAAGTGGATGATGGATTGTTTTATTGTTGTAGCATGGGGTTCGTGTTGCTATTGTGATAGGTTTGATTTATTTTCAAACCTATGGTTGCTGGTGTCACCTGGAGATAATTGCTAGAGCTAATTTGTGACACTTGAAGCTACTAAGGAGTTTGTCATCCGCTGCTTATCTATCTGATAACTCCTTTGTGTGAGAAGGTTAATCTTCTCTGGAGATATATCTTATGGTGTTGGGGATATATGTCTATCTGCTTCTGTCAATTGTGTTAATGATACTTGAAGACTCTTTTTCAAGTCCATTCAAGGCACTGTGAAGAGAAGTGGTTCTTTGGATCTGAAGACTGTTATTAACAGACTATCTTCTATCTGTAGATCTCTTTGTGATCCTTGGAATGATGTCTTATCCCATGATAGAACATTACATCTGAATTAGGCATGATTCTTGTAACACAGTGGGAGAACTGACTTTTAATTTTTGTCGCAAAATATGTTGTGGTAGGCAAGAGTCGCCACCGACTTTTATTTCATCCAATTTAGGAAAGGTATAAAAGAACAAGAAAGACCTTTAAAATATTTTGAGTTCGGGGGGTAAGTTATACAAAGGGGAGGTGTTAGCACCGTTTGTATCCATGGTTATCCATGGGCTTTTAATTGTTTAGCTCACTTTATTTGTTTTGTTTGAAAAGTGTAGTGTATGCTTAAAATATTTTTGTAAAGATTTAACTTTGTAATGATTCTCGTATGAATGTATACAAAGTGTTTACTTGTTTGAAGTTATTTTGAAAAAGAGAGTGGGGTGTAAAGAGTATTTGTTTTGAAAATTGTGAGCAAGCATTAAGAGTTACTTACCCTAAGTTGTAAGGTCTTTCTTGTTATTCCATTTCCTTAGGGATAGAACTGTCCTTACTATTAGTTAGTAAGTAGTCTTATCCTTGGATTTGAAAGGGACAGGCGTAGGATCATCGTTATGGTCATAGAAAATAACATGTAGAGATATCTTAGCAATTCGAAGGGACTATCATCATTTTCGTAGGGACGAGATCATTTATTCGAAGGCAACTTTAAAGTTACATCGAGGGACTATGATCTTTTTCGTAGGGTCATCGAGGGACTATATCACTTATTCGTAGGGGACTTGAAGCATCATTGAGGGACTTTGATCTTTTATTAGAAAGGCAACTGTGATGATTTATTTCTTTAGATAACAAGGTATCCATATGTTCAAGGGACTTGACCATTTATCGTAAGGCAACAAAGAGAGGTTACCCTAAAGGTGTAGGTGTGCAAGGTGTGTTATTTTCAGTTATTTTATCTTTTATTAAGGTTTTTCTAATTTTTTTAATTTTGCCTTGCAATCCTATTAGCATACATCTAAACAGTTTATATAGGTGCAGAAAGTAAGTGCGAAATATAAAATCCTAAACTATTACAATGATTTGGGGGAATTACATAATTGAGGGGTATGCAAGAAAGTATAGTCCTAATTAACTATTACAACCCATAAGAAGATATATAATTGAAAAAAAAGAGAGAAAATAAATTACATGGCTTTTGAATCCTATATACATCTTTCTATGAATTTAAATGACGGAAAAATAAAATCGGGAGAAAAAAAGAGATTTTTGGAAAAAAGGGAAGATATTTTTGGATTGTGGGAATATTTGGATTTATGACAATGTCTAATTAAAAAAACTATATCTAAATTAATTTTAATTAAGAAAAAATCAAAGTCTAAATTATTAAGTTAATATTGATTAATAAGTAAGTCCTAATTCTAAATTATTAAGTAAAAACAAATTTACTTAGTCTTTCTGATTTTTTTTCATTGGTTAATAAATTATTAAATTTTATTATTAAAAATGTTTTAAAAATTAAAAAGAAAAATTAAACTAAGAAGAAGAACATGAAAAAATATGGGGGGGGGGATTTAGAAATAAAGAATGTACATGAAATGGGCCACCAATAAATAAAATCAGCGTGATGTCTAGATGGTGAATCCTTCTCGAGTTGTACCTCGAAAAATAAGGTAAAGTGATTAGCACAACGTGTTATGAAATCATGAGATGTGTAATGTGAAATTTAAGCATGTATATCAAGTGTAAGAATAAGTAAATATTTAATCAATAATTGATACAATAAATCAATAAGACTTAGTAAATGGATAATAACATGTGAGTGATTAAACTTTAATAAGTAAAATGAAATTGAATTTTTAATATCAAAAGAAAATAATTTAATAAAAATTAAGATACTATTATTTTTATATTTTCTAAAAAACTAATTAAATTAAAATATTTTGTCTTAATTTAAACATGTTTATTTTGTTTTTGTTATTACGAAGAAAAAAAAGGATAGTAAAATTAATAAAAAAAGAAAATAAAAGAGGTGTTCTAATGAAATTGACAGAAAAAGAAAAAAAATAAAGTGGTTATATACAAAAAAACAGATTGTACAAGAACATTAGAAAATAATAGAGAAGATTCTATTTATAAGAAGAACCATCAGAGATTTGTCATCATCTAGTTGAAGAAACGAACAAACTAACCTTAAAAAGGGGGCCTCATATTGAAATCATCAGCCAAAATTAGCTTTGTAAAAAATGTGTGAAAAAGGTTTGAAAATCATTGATAGTGAAAATGTGTTTGTGAAAGAGTGGAATACTGAAATTGTTGTTGATAATTGTGGTGTGAGAGAGGAGACTCTTATGTGTAAAACAACATGTATTTATAGATTTAAAAAATTAGGTTAAAAAGCTTAAAAGGAAAAAAATTAGTCTTAATCCCTATTGATAAAAAAAAATATTTGAAAAATCAAATAATATCTGATTTTTACTTGGTCACCAAGTAGACCAATTCGAAACTAAGTATGACACAAAATGACATAAACTGACCAATAGAAAATGAGTATACAAGAAAAGAAATGTTTTTGGTATCCATTATGATTTTTTTTATAGAATTTTTTCATAAAATAATTATTTTAATGAAAAAAATCATATTTTTAAAATGTATTAAATGCAAATACAAAAAATAAAAATTAAATAATAAAAAATGTTATTTTTGTGATTTTTTTACATAAAAAAATAAAAATAGAAAAATTTATCAGTAAAGGAAAAATTAAAATTAAAATTAAAAAGAGCGGAAGGTGAGATTTGAACTCACAACCTCTCACATTTATATCTCTTATACCCATATTTCTACCTATTGTGTTATTTTATTTATTCGAAATAAAAAGGCACCAGAAAGCATATGAATCGGGTCAAAATTTGGGGTACGAAAAGTGTAAGGAGATCTTTTGAATCAATTTGTCTCAAATATGTTAGGGCAAATTTTGGGGTACAACAGCTTCCCCTGTTCAATCTTCTTAGTCTTGAGGAGCTAGATTGGTATGCTTGCCAATCGCGATCTGAAGGTGGAAAAGGATTGAACATATAAGTGCCTAGAAATTTTCACTCACGAGTGCACAAAATGAACTGTTGGTTGACTGCATTGCTTGAATGGGCTTAAAGATGCCATTCGGAGTAATTGGAGATGGGCTTATAGATGCCATCCAATGTGTCTGTTGATATGAGTATCTGAATGTGTCTATGTTTGACTATATTTGAATGTTGTTCTGAAATGAGTATCAAAACTAAATCTTTGTCTTGATCGTCTCTGAATTGTCTCTGGAAAATATCTTGAACTAAGTATTAGAACTAGATCTTTATCTTGATCATTTCTGAACTGTCTCTGGAAAATATCCTGAACTAAGTATCAGAACTAGATCTTTGTCTTGATCGTTTCTGAACTGTCTCTGAAAAATATCCTAAACTAAGTATCAGAACTAGATCTTTGTCTTGATCGTCTCTGAACTGTCTCTGGAAAATATCATGAACTAAGTATCAGAACTAGATCTTTGTCTTGATCATCTCTGAACTGTCTCTAGAAAATATCATGAACTAAGTATCAGAACTAGATCTTTGTCTTGATCGTTTCTGAACTGTCTCTGGAAAATATCCTGAACTAAGTATCAGAACTAGATCTTTGTCTTGATCGTCTCTGAACTGTCTCTAGGAGACGATAATGTTCATCTGATCGCGAATTATCCTGAAAAAGCAAAGTTAGTTTTATGCGAGGTCACTTGATGTATGTAATGCATTGTAATATGATGTTCTTAACATAAATGAGAATGTTACATGTGATTTGTATGCGTATGTTATGCGGTAGATGATGTATGGATGAATTATACAGTAAGAGCATATTATCAGCTCTACATAGCAAATGTTACCCGGGGAAAGTAAATCCATGTTTACTGCTAAGGAAGATGAAAACATTGTTTCAGTATGCTTTTAGAATACTGTACTTGGGATCTTCGAATTCTGTTTGGAAATGAAGGCATTCGAGGAGAGTTGATCGTTTGTCATGCTTTTTATTGAAGGATTAAGTTCCTAAATACCCTGACTGGGATAAAAGGGACGGACATTCCTCTGAAAGACTTATCTGACCAAGTGTCAACTCTTCTGGGGATATCAGGCTTGAGAGAATCCTGCCTGGGACTTTGTAGGATTGGAAGTGTAGCACCCCAAATTTTCCCTCTCCTTTTTTATCATATCATAAGCATATCATAATCATATCATAAGCATATCATAAGCATACCATATCTTAGCATTTGACATAGAAAAATGAAACATAGCACTCACATGTTCTAGCATAAGGCATATGATCAATCATCTGGGAACTCATGATTTTACAAGTCAAAGTCAGGAGCAAAGTGACTTGGCGGGAAATTCACAGGGCATTTTATACAAGCTCCGTATCAAGGTCAAAGTCCTAGGAGAATTGAGAATCAAGATCAGATTAGAACGGTTGGCGCAGATGTATTATTGGAGTTTCCCACCAAAAGGAGGGAAAATTCAAAATTTTCTTGCGTTAACCGGTTAACGCTTTTGGTTAATTGGTTAACCGCTGCAAATTTTGATTTTCTACAGCAAGTTCAGCATGTGTGTTTTGGCTCCATTTTCTCATTTTTAGATTTTATTTCATTTGAATTATTTGTGATTTATGGAGAAGGATCTAGAGAGTTTACCAAGCCTAATTCCAAAGCTAAATCCTAATCACCTTTCTAAGCTAGCTCCAAACCAAATTGTTATTTATCCCATATCCCTCCAAACCTGTCGCTCCCCCAGGACTCTCGTCCCGGTGCAGACGCGAACGGTCGGCGATATTGGAGGTTGAGGTTGAATAGAGTCGCCAGCTAGGCATTTTTATCCCGAAGGAAAGGTAATGTTTCATAAACCTGGAAGGGTATGGATAAGACGGTTGTGAACCAAAGAAACTGAGAAAGGGGGTTGGTTACGACCTAGGAAGGTATTAGCACCCAGATCGTTTGTCATACTCGACGGGATCTACGCTTACAAGATTGTGTTTAAAAGGGGGTAGTGTATGTGCTGACTGTGTATGAAAAGCTAGGGAGAAAAGAATGTACAGAGTATCAGTGCAAAAAGAGAGGGTGAGATCTCAAGGATGGGGCTTAGAAAGAATGCTGGAAAAGGGGGATGACACAGAGACTTTTGTTCGATAACTGTTAAGTTATGCCTACGTATCCTCTCGTGCAATGAGGAATTCAGAACACCATAGTTCGACTCAAAGAGACTGGGATGATTTTGTTGTGAACTGCTTACTTGTCTATGCTCAAGTGTGTGACTCGTCTGGCTCGAGTGTTAACTGTCTTGCATTAGAAGAAAGAAGCGAGTTCTCGTTTTCAGAGTGAAGGTGGTGAGAAAAGAATCCTGGAGGAGACGATTATTTTTTGTTTTTTAGTTTTTTAGTTTTTTATTTTTTTTTGGTGTTTTGAATAGGATAATGAGCTTAAGCCTAAATCAAGGGTTGTAAACTCATTATATCCTCCCTGATTAGGGATAATGAGCCTACTTAAGTGTGAGATGAAGATCTCAACTTAATTACCATGATGATATAGGATTAAGATCATTAACGTACTTGGTAATTATTAAGTGTTTTTTTGGGTTTTTATTTAGTGTTAAGTAATGAGTTTAATCTCCAATCAGGGATTAGTAGACTCATTACACCATCCTAAGAGAAGGATGATAGATGAGAACACTTAAGCTGAGAAAGACTCATCAACTTAATCCATGGTTAGGGACTAAATTCATTATATAACAAGCCTTTATTAAGTGGATTTTAATTAAAGGTGAGATTAAGAAATGAGTTTTATGTTTGTAAGACTTATCTTGAGGGGGACTTGTCCATTAAACACTAAGGTTAGTCACTCTTAACCAAAAGGAAGAGATGTAACCCTAATATAAGGCCCAAGTTACAAGCTTAAGTCTTAATTATTATTAGTTGTTTTGATTAAGGGGTGTAAACAAGTTAAAGGTTTAACACTAAGGATTAAAGTTATACACTTCATCCTAAGATAAGGATACATGCATAACCCTAATTCAAAGTCCTAAAGATTTAAGTGTTTAGCCTCTGATTATGAGATGAGAATAGAGACTCAAGGAGACTCAAAGGTAAAAGACTAGGGGAGACTATATACAACCCTAAAAATTATCATGCTTGGATGTTCCTATGGTTTGTGAGGCTTGAAAGAAAGATCTTCAGAAAGGCCACCAAGGAAGAGAAGCAGATGAAAAGAGAAGGAGAAGGGAGGATAGGTTACTTACTTCCTGAAGAAGATAAGTAACCTAAGAGAAAGAGATAGGATCAAGAGAGCACAAGTGAAGCAAGTTCACTTCAAAGACAAATATAATATGCAAATGAGAAGAAGAGAAGAGGTGGTATGTGAGGGAAAATCCACATCCCAAGCAACTTACCATAAGCCCCTAAAATGTTAGTATGAATGCATAAGATGCAAAGCAAAAAGAAATAAAGCAAATGGAAGTGCAATGACCAAACCCGGAAGTGTAAACATGATGCAAATGTGTTATGAGATGATGCAAAGGATTAAACAAGGCTTATGTATGATCATACAAGGGATGAGGTGCAAAAGATGGCAAGTTAGAAGCATGAAAACACATGGATGTTCATGAGATGTAATGAATGCAAAGCATACTAAATGAATGAAGAAATGATCAAGCAATGTTCAAGCATGTCTTAAGATGTCTAATATGGCATACAAGAGCATGGAATGTCATGGAAAGTTCATGTGATTGAGATATGCAAAGATGAATGCAAATGAACATGAGAAATTAGGGTTTTACGAAAGTATGAGATGCATATGACCAAAACAGAAGCATACATCATGATAAAAAATTGAAAATGAACTCACACAAACCCTAAACACATACAAGATCACTCACAAAAGATGGGGGTCATAAGCTAAACCTAGAGGAATTTATGAATTTTCTAAGTTAACTAGGGTTTTTGGGTGATTCTAAAGGAAAAATGCAATGCAAAATTATGAGATAAATAACCTAGATACTAGATGCAAAGTGTGAAAGAATTCAAAAAGAATCAAGTTCAAACTCATCATGGTTGATCAGAAATGATTTTTTCAAGTTAGGGTTAGAAAAATGTGAATTTTATAAATCCTAATTCAAAGATAATTGTGAAAATATGATCAAATCTAAATAGAAATTTGTGTGGTGAGTTTGTAAATTGTTCTAAATGCCTAAGAATGCTTCATGATTTGTTTTGTAATTTTTAGATACCTAAATGTATTTTTAATTAATTAAAATCAATTAATTAATTAAATAAAACATTTAAATGATTTAAAAATACTTTTTTAATGCAAAAATTAAAAATAAAAAAGTTTTTGAGTTTAGAAAAATATTTAAAGTGAAAATGCAGAAAATGAGATTTTTAAACATATTTTTGCTATTTTTAATAAATATATGAAAAGAAATATGAAAAATAAAAAATAAAAATAAAGTATGCAAGATCAAAGGCCCAGATTCAAAGCTGGGGTGACTGCGCGTGTGAATGGGTTGCTGAGATTCATCCTGAATAATTAAAATTAATTAAGTTAATTAATTAGGTTTAGGGTTTAAGTGAAATGATCATGGCCATACATGCACGCGGGAAACATGATCCAAAGGTCAGAATTCAAACTAACCTAATTAACCCTAAAATTAACCCTAATCTTTTTCAGGCGACCGAAACAGTGTTCTGGTCGTCTTCTCCAGCGACACCCTCATCTGAAATCACTCCCTAGGCCACCCCAAGCTCCCTAAATCTCCATAATCACTCATTAAACATCATAGAACAAGAATCCAGCCACCAAAAACATTTATATTTCATCAAACTCATGAATCGAAACAAAACAAAAAACGTGCAAAAATTTCAGAAGTTAAATACATCCTACACAAAGAGTTCATAATGATCAGCAAGACAAACTCTACCATATTGAAACTTAAACAAAGAGTTCTGGAAAAAACGTTTGAGTGAGCTACCTGAGATGAAGCTTTCTAATCTGGAGCTTTCTGGCCTCTTCTTTGATGTTAATCCACTCCACTTAATCCCCTGTGCTTCTGAAAGGCTTAGAACAAGTTTATATGGGCTGGTTTGAGAGTTTCAGTTCTGATAACTTAGAAATCGTGTTTTGGTTATGGGGGTTTTCAGGCCATTGTGAAGGTTGGTTTGTGTTCTATAGGTTATGTGGAGATGATTGGTGAAGAATGTTTTAAGTTTTGATGGCTGTGTTGAGAGATTCGAAGACTTGAAAGTTTTGGGGATTTTTGGTGATTCTAAGCTTGTGTATGTTTCAGGCTTGTATGGTGTTATGAAATGAGTTGCTTGAGGTTTACATAAGAGGTACTGATTGGCCAGAGAGTTGTTGTGGCATAGTGTGATTGGTATGGGCCATTTTGCAAAAACGTCAATGTTTGGCAACTCTGAGTATGGCACGGGTTAGAGGAGATCACAAGGCCCGTCCTTCCTCAGCTTCATTCAAGGATGGCCCTTGGATGGTTTATGATGAGCTGTAACACTTGGATCAAGAGATTGCAAGACTTTTGCAAATTTCCCTCTTTGGATATTTGTGAAAAATGAGACATCAATTCTTGTGAAGCAAGGCACAATTTTTGTCAAGGCAATTGTGTGAACATGTTATGATGCTTAGAGGTGGATTAGAGGTCATTAGAAGTCTTGAATCTTGATTTTGCAAAAATCCCTCTTTGGCACATACTTGAAAATTATAAGATTTTTCCCAACTTTGAAACATCATATCTTGAGTTCTAGGATGAATCAAAAGGAGTTAATGTACTTTTTGAAAATGGGAAGATCCAATCTACAACTTTTATGTTTAAGGATTTTTCATTTGAAGCATTTTTGATCAAGAAAGAGGAGGTTGAAAATCTTTCCCAAAATGGAAAGTTTTCATTACAAGTCATGTCCAAAAATGGAAAGTTTGCAAATGGCTTGAAATTCTTCAATCTTGTGAACTTCTAACCACTTATAAGATCAAATAAAGATCATAGAACCTCAATTTGATGAAGATGGCCCTTTGGTACCATTGGTAGTGGCCTCAGATGCCCTGATTCTGACTTTTCTTGCACAATAAGTTACCAGTTGATCAGATGACTTCCAAAATGAATTTCTTCATCAAATTTGGTGCACATGCTCCTTATAACATATTAAGACCAATGGAATCAAGAATGACCAAAAAATTTGAGGTTAAGGGCCTCAAACCCAAAACCCTAATTTTAGGTCATCTGTGCAGGAAATCTTCAGTCTGCCTCTATGTCTTTGCAATGCTTTGTGATTTTTTTACTTTAATGAACTTTGGGGAGCATACTATGATCATGGAACAAACATGGACCCTCTTGGCATGCTTCAAGGCCTTTGAGATGGCTCGGATCACTTCTTGGACTGCTCAGATCACAAACCCTAGATGCAGCTTATGTAGTGAAATAACTATGCGATGAGATGATATGCTTATGTATTGCAATATGAAAAGATCACAAGCCATGGTGTGAGAAAGAGTGAGGGCAAATTTGGGGTGTTTACAGCTGCCCCTATTCAAGCATGAGTTAGCTGTGCAGGATGTAAGCGTCTGGCTTAACAGACAAACAAGATAACTTGTGGTTGAATACCAAGACAGTCCGAAATTTGCACTCACTGGGGAGAAGAAGAAAAGGGATATAAATTGTAACAGGAAGTATATACTGAGTATCAAATGAAAGCGATGGAGGATGACCATCGAGTAGAGGACGACTGTTGGGGATACAAAATGGTAAGTAAAGCAATGACGGGGACGACCACCATGCTGGGAAATAAATATACTACGACGGGGACGGCCATCGGGTAAACTGATGAAGGACGATCATCAGGATAAAGGAAAGGAACACGACGGGGACGACCATCGGCAAAATAAATAAAACTCTCAGGGGATTAAAGAAATGAGGAAAGCACTGACGGAGACGGCCATCAGGTTAAAGGGTAGATAAATCGCGATGGGGACGGCCATTGAGTAATAGAATAAATGAAATAATTATGAGGAAAGGTCATCAAAAGGTGAAGGACGATCACCTAGCATGGGACGGCTGTTGAAAATATCATGACATAGGACGAATGCCGGATAGAAAAGATCAACGATTGGGATGTCCATCGGATAAGTATGATGAAGGACGATCATCAAGAGGTGAAGGACGATCACCTAGCAGGGTACGACTGCTCTTGGGGATTATCTCGACATAGGACGAATGTCGGATAACAAAGGTCGACGATGGGGACGACCATCGGATAAATGATGAGGAATGGTCATCAAAAGGTGAAGGACGATCACCTAGCAGGGGACGGCTGCTAAAAAGATATCGCGACATGGGACGAATGTCGGATAGAAAGTTCCAACAATGGGGATTCCACAAGGGACAGGATGAGGAACGGTCATCCAAAGGTGAAGGACGATCACCTGGCAGGGGACGGCTGCCGAAAATATCACAACATAGGACGAATGTCGGATAAGAGGATCAACGACGGGGAAGGCCATCGGATAAAAGGATGAGGGACGGTCATCAAAAGGTGAAGGATGATCACCTGGATGGGGACGGCTTACGAAAATATCGCGATAGAGGAGGAATGTCGGATAGAAAAGTTGTTTTGTTGGAGACTTACTGTGGAATGGTAAACACAGACGAGTGCTTACGCTTTGAAATAAAAGGTATAAGTGTTTGACAGTGTGTATAGACTAAAGATGCGGACGAGCATCCTTAGGACCACGATACGGACGGGTATCGATAGAAACAAATACTGACACGTGTTTAAGTATGATGATACGGACGAGTATCATTTGGTTAAGCAAGGAACACGGACGAGTGTTGATCTGCCGGGGAGGTGATATATACAAGATACGAACGAGTATCAGAGGATTGTGTATAAGTATGTACAAGTGTTTGACCTGATGGGGAAACATGTGCAAGACACGGACGAGTGTCAAAAAGATTGAGCAAGGGATATAGACGAGTGTTTGACTTGCTAGGGAAGAATATGTACAAGTATGAACAAGTATTTGTATTGAGAGTGAAAAAAGTATTTTGGCTTTGTCTGTGGGGATAAGTTTTGTATATTGCTGGTGAAGTGATTCTGATGTTTGCAAGTGATTGGATCGAGCCTGGCTTATGATCATGCAAATGTTTGATTTTTTTGCTGTAATGCTCCGTATTAGACGGAATGTTACGCTCTGCGTGGGGAAAAATGATGCAAATGCTATGATTATGCAAAATGAGAGAACCGATCCAAGATCCGGATCCTGCGGGGAGAAAGATCTCTGGGCGATCTGTCTAGAGGGAGAACTCCGATGGGGAAAGAGATCATTGGCCGATCTGCGGGGAGAGAGGATCACCGAGCGGTCTTCCTAGGGAATTCTGTGGGGATCTCGACTAGAGAAGCTTCTGTTGAAGAAACTCATGATGAAGATGAGGAGGCATCGGCAAACCGCTGGAGAACAGAAAAACCCTGGCAAATCTTTAGGGAGAAACTAGCAACTCCGTGGGAAAGCGATTTTGCCGACTCTGCTGAAGATGAGAAAATCCTGGCAACTCTAATGGGGAACAGAAAGTCCTGGCGACTGGCTAAGGAAAGGGACTCTTCCCACTTTGTTGAGGATGATAAAGTCCTGGCGATTTCGTTGAGGAAAAGAAGATCCTGGCAGATCTACCGGGAAAAACGTTGGCAACTTACTGGAGATGAGAGGATCTTGGCAACTTAGCTGAGAAAAACTCTGGTGACCTCACTAGGGAAAAGAAGATTCTGGAAATTCTTTGGGGAAAAAGAAATTCCTGACGACTTTGCTAGAGAGAAGGAGTTCCTGACAGCTTCACTGGGGAAAAGCAGTTCAGGCATTGCTCGGGAGATCCTTCTTGAGGAGGAGAGAACTTCTGGGAAGTAATCTGTTGTAACTCCTTCGTCAAAGCGACACGATGTGGATTTAATGAGTTTCTCGAAGGATCCTCTGAGGGGATGGAAGCTTCATGGGGGAAGACCCCTGTCAAGTAACCCTGCTGATGAGGTGATTGTTGACTTTGGTGGGGATACGAGGCTTGATATACCCCACGGTGCGAGATTGTATGTCTTGAGTACCTGTAACCTGTTAAAAAGAAACGCACAAGTGTCCCGAGGTATCCTCAATCGGATTCCATCATAGGAGTTAGATTTGCTTAATAGTGCATATTTCCTGCAAGCATTTATTGAAAATGGCTTATATGCTTTCATGCAAGTGTTGTATTATGAACTTTGGACATTTTGCAAACGAAACAAAAAATGTACAAAACAAAGTGTGACTGAATATTCTGATTTTATTGATTTGTGTGACCTGAATGGGCAAGTAGAGTGAAGAAGCGAATCCCTGAAAGGAGGAGATTGCTATAAAATTGAGAAAATAAAAGTGTTGGCAATGTTGAAGTTGACGCTCTAGTGAGCTTCCTTTGCTATGACCTGTATGACCTTGACGTTCTTCTCATCTTGCTTTCTGAAGAAGGTTGATTCTGACCGACGCTTTCTCCTTTCGAAGCTTGCCATGTTGTGAGTGATACAGACGAATTCAGAATACAGTTGTTCGCTTATTCCCTGATTTTGCGTGGATCGCCCCTTCGGGTTTTAAATCCACCAGGATTCCCATTTTTACCTGAGCTGTCCGATGTGGCTTTTCAACTCAGTCGGTGTACATTTTTTCAATTTTTCCCTTATTTTTGCCCGAGTCTTTTATTCTATTTTTGACTCGCTAGGATGCCCTTTTTTTTCCTGGACTTACATTCTGTTTTTATGTCCAGCGGGTCTTTTATGCGAAGTATTTTTTAACTGCATCTGAATTCACAGGAGATAAGAAATCCTCTTCATCTATAGTAGTGAGCATCAGTGCCCCACCAGAAAAAAATTTCTTTACTATGAATGGGCCTTCGTAGTTTGGCGTCCATTTTCCCATGTGGTCCGTATGAGGAGGAAGAAGTCTTTTCAGAACAAGCTCTCCCACTTGGTATTCTCGAGGTCTGACTTTCTGATCGAAGGCTTTCTTCATTTGCTTTTGATATAACTGCCCATGACAGATGGATGTCGCTCCCACCAAATGAAGCCGGGTCAAATGGGGTACAGACGCGAACGGTCGGCGAAAGGAGGGTGTGAGAACACACAGGAGTGAACTCACAGGGAATGAATAGAGTCGCCAGCTAGGCATTTTTATCCCGGAGGAAAGGCAATGCTGCATAGGCCTAGAAAGATACGGATAAGACGGTTGCGAACCAGAGAGACTGAGAAAGGGGGTTGGTTACAACCTGGGAAGGTATTAGCACCCAGATTGTCCGTCGTACTCGACGGGATCCACGCTTAAAAGATTTGCGTTTTAAAGGGGTAGTGTCAGTGCAATCTGTGTATAAAAGAGCTGGAAAAAAAATGTACAGGTGTCAGTGTGAGAGAAGTGAAGTGTATAAGTGAAGTGTCAGTGTAAGAACAAAGATGAAATGCTCATGATAATGAGGCTAAAAGAATAATGCTGGAAAGAGGGGGAATATACAGAGACTTTTGTTCGATAACTGTTAAGTTATGCCTACGTATCCTCTCGTGCAATGAGGAAGTCAGAACACCGTAGTTCGACCCAAAGAGACTGAAAGATGAATTGACTTGTGAACTGCTTGCTTGTCAATGCTCAAGTGTATGATCTGTCTGGCACAGATGAAAACTGTCTTGCATTAGACGGAAGAAGCAAGTTCTCGTTTATGAGTGAATGAGATGAGAAAAGAATCCCGAAGGAGACGATTATTGTTTGTTTTTGAGTTTTCAGTCTTTTATTGCTTTTGAAAGTTTGTCATAGATTAATGAGCTTAAGCCTAAACCAATGGATTAGTAAACTCATCACATCATCCCTCTGATTAGGGGTAATGAGAATACCTTAAGTGTGCAGTCAGCTTCTCACACTTAATCACCTTTGATGCAGGATTAAGATCATTAACCTACTTGTAATTATTTAGATGTTTTTGGAGTTTTTGTTTAGTGTTAAGTAATGAGGTTAAGCCATAATCAAGGATTAAACAGACCCATTACACCATCCTAATAGAAGGATAATAAATGAGAATGTTTAAGCTGAGGAAAGCTCCTCAACTTAATCCATGATTAGGGATTAAACTCATGACAAAACAAGGCCTTTATTAAATGGATTTTAGTTAATGATATGATGATGAAGTTTTTTAGGGTTTGTAAGACAACTTGAGGGGGACTTGTCCATTAACACTAGGGTTAGTCCTTCTTAACCAATTAAGGAAGAATTGGAACCCTAATGCAAGGCCCAAGTTACAAGCTTGATGTCTTGATGGTTATTAGATGGATTGATTAAAGGATTTAAACACATTAAGGGTTTAACACTTAGGATTAAAGTTATACACTCCATCCTAATAGAAGGATGCAGGCATAAGCTTAATCACAAAGCCTTAAAGCCTTTAGGGTTTAGTCCCTGATTGTGAGATGAGAAGAAGACTCAATGAGACACAAAGGTAAAACTAAGTGGGGGACTAATCAAAACCCTAATCATTGTCATGCTTGGTTGTTCCTAAGGTTTGTGAGGTTTAAGAAAGGAATCTTCAATGGAAACACCAGGAAGCAGATGAAAGGATCAGAAGAAGCAAAGCAACTTGCTTCATTCAACAAGTCAAGTCACTTGAGGAAAGAAAGTAAGAAGAAAAAGAAAGAGCAAGCTCAATCTCAATCTCAAACACATAATAAAATGCAGCATGGATGCATAAAGGAGATGAAAAGAAGTTGTGAGAAGTGAAGGCAAATTCACTTCTCAAAGTTGCTTACCACCTGAAAAGTTAGTGAAAGAAATGCAATGCAATGCAAAATGAAATGAAATGGCATGAAGCAAACCAAAACCAGAAGCATGTATGAGATGATAATGATGCTATAAGATGCTACACACATGTAACAAGACATGGGGATGGCCACATGAACAAATGAATGCAGATGGAGCAAGTTAGAACCATGAACATACATGAAAAGTTATGAAATGCATATGGCATACAACATGGAAAATGCAAGATGCAATGATCAAACATGCTTTCAATATGTCTTAAGATGTCAAATGAATCAAATGGATGCATAAAATGTCATGGCAAGTCAAGGTATGAATGCAAATACAAGATGGATGCATATGGAAGCCCAAATTAGGGTTTATGATCAATGCATCAAACAAAAACCAAAATCAGAAGCAAACATCAAGATAAAAAATTGAAAATGCATTCAAAGTATCCCTAATCCTATACTAACTCACTGCCCAAAGGAGAAGTTCCAACTCTTAACCTAATTCAAGTTATGATTTTCCTAAGTTTTCTAGGGTTTTAGGGTTCCTTAACAAGAAAAATGTCAAACAAATGGAAAATGAAAGATCAATTCAGGCCAATTTAATCTCACAAACTACATTCTAAACACAATGCAATGCAAAAAGAATCAAGGTCCAACTCTCAATGGTTAGGCAGAAGTGATTTTTGGGAGTTTGGATCAAAATAATGCCTAAAAATGATTTTAATTCCATGAAAAATTCTCAAAATGCATCAAGATCAAAAAAGAAATTTGGTTTGAGGGTTGGACAATGTTTCTAAATGTTTTCAAAGGTTTCATGAATTTTTTTGGTGATTTTTAAATACCTAAAAGCATTTTTAATTAATTAATTCTCATTAATTAATTAAAAATAAACTTTTAAATATTTAAAAATACTTTTTAAATGCGAAAAATAAAAATAAAAATATTTTTGGTTTCTGAAATTAAATAAAAGGCTTGATAAAAAATTTCAGAATTTTTAAAATGATTTTGCTATTTTTAATAAATTGGAGAAAACAATGTAATTAAATGGAAAATAAAAATGAAATAAAACTGAAAATAGAAAAGTATGCACATCCAATGATCCAGATTCAAACATACGCGCGCGGGAAGAGACTTGGCGCCACATCCTACGGCTCAAATTCAAATTCCACTAATTAATGATTAAACCCTAATCTCAGCCCTAATGACTTTCAGATGACCGGAACAGTGTTTCGGTCATCTTCTCCGGCGGGTCTCTCACTCAATCTCTCTCAATACGCCATGAAAACATGTCAAACTCTCCAGAATCAATCCTTAACTCATTCTAAACAAGATTCAAGCAACAAAACTCATTTATTTCAACACAAAAACAAGATTCGAATCAAACATCAAAAACTGTCAAAATTTCAGAAACATCATACAACCTCATTTCTCAATCTTTTTCAAAAGTAACAAGTTCAGTAAACTCAGGGAAGCATGCTTTACCATTTAGAAACTTAAAAAGCAAGTTCTGGAAAAAAAGTTCATGAAGCTACCTGAGATTGAGCTTTCGATTCAGGAGCTTTCTGGCTTGTTCTTTGGCTCAAACAAGTCCCAATGATCTTCCTTTGAAGCTTTTGACACTTAGTTGGAGTTTATGTAGCCTCTAGAGCAAGTTGGCAGAAGCTCAGGCCAAGGGAATGAGAAAATCGTATTTGTGATATGGGAGGTTTCAGGCCAAAACAATGGTTGGTTTGTGATCAGTGAAGTGAGTTGAGATTGTTTGTGAAGTTTGTTTTTGTGTTTGAGGCTTGTGGAGAGAGTTTCGAAGGAAAATGCAAGTTGGAGTGATTTTGTGAATGCTGAGTTCTAGTGTGCTTCAGGCTTGCCTCTTGTTATGTTTGGCTTGCAATTGATTTGTATAAACAAATGCTATTGGTCAGATGACATGACATGTCCTTTTGTGATAGGTATGGTTGCTTTTGCAAAATGTCAACTTTTGTGTAAGAGAAGCATGGGTCAATCTCTAGCCAAGTACAAGGTGGGTGTGCTGCGCAGCATGGTGAGGGAAAAGGCTAGGGTTGATCAGCAAAGTAGCCAGCAAGTGGATGAGAAGTTATCATGTGTTTTGCAACTTGGCTTGCTTTTGGTTCTTCATGAAAAAGTCTTGCTTCACAAGCCATAAAACATGTGATCCCTTGGCCCATTATGATTTTTAGGACTTGTGTGATGTTTGTGTAAAGGTTAGACATCAATTTGAAGTCACAAATTGCCTTGGTACAAGAATTTGCAAGTTTTTCCATTTGGTGCATAACTTGAATTTAAGTGATTTTTGCCAACTTTGATGAGCCATAACTTTTGATCCAAAATGAATTAGGTCATGTTCTTGTACTTTTTGAAAAGGGAAAGATCTATTCTACAACTTTCATGACCAAAGTTTTTCCATTTGAAGCTTTCTTGAATCAAAAAGTAAAGGTTGAAAAAGTTGCATAAAATGGCATTTCCATTAAAAGTCAAACATGCCCAAAAAGTCAACTTTGCAAAAGACTTGAAATTCTTCAATTTTGTGAACTTCCAACCTCTTCTATGATCAAATAAAGATCATATGCAATCAAAATGATGAAGATCACCCTTTGGTTGGGTCATTGGGGGCCTCAGATGCCCTGATTTTGCACTGACTTGCTTGAAAAGTCAACTCTTGATCAGATGACTTCCCCATGGAATTTCTTCATGAAAATTGATATGCATACTCCCTATACCATATAGAGACCAATAGAAACAAGAATGACCAAAAAATTTGGAGTTATGGCCTCTGAAACCAAAACCCTAATTTTAGGTCATCTGTGCAGTCTAGTCTGGCTCTGCTTCCACACCATTCTCAGTTCTTGTGATTTTTTGGCAATCTTGACTTTGAGAGGATGTAATATGATATTAGAACATACATGGATCCCCTTGAAGTGGTTGATTACCTTTGGAGTAGCTCAAGAAGCTCTTGGATTGCTCAGATCACAAACCCTAGATGCAGATGACTTTGAATCTATGCAGTGAATCAAAAAAGGGATATGAGATCTTATGATTGTGTTTATGCATATGAAATGATCACAAGTCATGGTGTGAATGGGTGAGGGCAAATTTGGGGTGTTTACAGCTGCCCCTATTCAAACATGAGTTAGCTGTGCAGGATGTAAGCAGCGGCTTATCAGGCAAGCAAGATAACTTGTGGTTGAATACCAAAGACAGTCCAAAATTTGCACTCACAGAATGAAGAAGAAAAGGGATATAGATTGTAAAGGGAAATAAAGTATATGGTAAAGTATGGGCGACGGAGGACGACCGTCGAGCAGAGGACGACTGCTGGGTAAAGAGCAATGACGGGGACGGCCGACATGCTGGAAAAGTGCGGAAAATAAAGCAATGACGGGGACGGCCGACATGCTGGGGATAAAAGGGATTATGATGGGGACGGCCATCAAAGTAAAACTGTAAGATTCTCTGGGGATTAATGAAAAATGATGGGGATGGCCATCAAGTTCATAAAGTAAGGTAACCAACGATGGGGACGACCATCGGGCTAAACTGATGAAGGACGATCATCAGGAAAGGGAAAAGGGACCACGACGGGGACGGCCATCGGGTTAAAGAATAAATGAAATAATGATGAGGGACGGTCATCAAAGGTGAAGGACGATCACCCAGCAGGGGACGGCTGCTCTGTTGGGGTTAAGATGAGGGACGGTCATCTAAGGTGGAGGACGACCACCTGGCAGGGTACGGCTGCCGAAAATATCGCGACATAGGACGAATGCCGGATAAAAGAGTCAACGATGGGGACGGCCATCGGAGGAGCATGATGGAGGACGACCATCAAGAGGTGGAGGACGACCACCTAACAGGGGATGGCTGCTCTCAAGGTTTATCATGACATAGGACGAATGCCAGATAACCAAAATCAACAATGGGGACAGCCATTGGATAAAATGATGAAGGACGATCATCAAGAGGTGGAGGACGACCACCTAGCAGGGGATGGCTGCTAAATATCACGACATATGATGAATGTCGGATAAAAGTCAACGATGGGGACGGCCATCGGATGAGCATGATGGAGGACGACCATCAAGAGGTGGAGGACGACCACCTAGCAGGGGACGGCTGCTCTCAAGGTTCATCATGACATAGGACGAATGTCAGATAATTAGAAAATTGTTTTACTGGGGAATAGTAAACACGGACGAGTGTTTACATCTGAGAAATAAAAGGTATAAGTGTTTAAACTTGTGTATAGATTAAAGATGCGGACGAGCATCCTTAAGACTATGATACGGACGAGTATCAGGTAGAAACAAATACCGACACGTGTTCAGAGACGATGATACGGACGAGTATCAACTGGTTAACAAGGAACACGGACGAGTGTTGAATCTGAAGGGACTCTTCTGGGGAACAGTAGACACAGACGAGTATCTATATTCAAGAAGACACAGTGTATGGATTAAAGATGCGGACGAGCATCCTTAAGATTATGATACGGACGAGTATCAGGTAGAAACAAACGCTTGACGCATGTTCTGAGATGATGGTACGGACGAGTACCAACTGGTTAACAAAGAACACGGACGAGTGTCGAATCTGAGGGGATATGAATGGTGTATACAAGATACGGACGAGTATCTGTATAAGTGGGATAAGTATGAGTGATGTACATCTAATTGTTTCACCTTCTGGGGAGAGTGACACGGACGAGTGTCAAAAGGAGAAGAAGTATAGTATAAACAAGTATACGGTATACAAAGTGTTTACATTACTGTACTGGAAAAACGACATGGACGGATGTCAAGAAAGTTATATATACAGGTATCTGTGGGTGCAAAGAGGATGTCTTTGGCTTTCTGCTGGGGGTATGACACGGACGGGCGTCAAGAAATATCTGTAATACGGATGGTCTGTTTGTAAAGGGTGTTCGGGCGACTTTACTGGGGAATGATGACACGGACGGGTGTCAAAAGGAGTGTGTATTTGTATTGGTGAATGTGAGGCAACTGCTTTTGCTAAGGAATTTGGGAGGGATTCTGCATATTATTGATGAGTTGATAATATTCACAAGTGTTTGATTCATAACATGACTTATGATTATGCAATATGTTTGATTTTTTTTGCCGTAATGCTCCGTATTAGACGAAATGCTACGCTTTGTAGGTGAATATGATGCGAATGTCATGATTTATGCAAAGATACCGATCCGGGATTCGGATCCTGCTGCTGTGACGATTTCTGGCCGATCTGTTGAAGTGATCATCCCAGCTGGGGATGAGATCATGGGTAGATCTAGTACATATGACTCTGCTTAGGGAAATAGGTCACTGATAGACCTATTCTTGGTAATGAGGGACCCAGCTGGGGTTTGTAGAAGCTTTCGTCACTCTGTTGTGATTCCTTCGTGTGTTGCTCTTCCGGATAGAGGCTGGAACTCTGTGGGGAGATGATTCCCTGGCTTTTGCACTCGGCTGGGGAAGTAACAAGTGGCAACTCAGCTGGGGAGCAAGCACTTGGGTGCTAAAACTGAGTGAGTGTTGACTTGCCAGCTTGCTGGGATGAAGCTTTTATGCCCCATGTTGCGCTTTTGAATACCTGCAATCCTGCAAAGACAGAGAAACGTACAAGTAATCCCGAGGCATCCCTCACGGGGTTCCGTCATAGGAGTGAGACACTTCTGAGAGTAAGTATATTCCTTGTAAGCACGTGTTTTATTTTTTAAGATAAGCATCTGTATTTATGCAATCAGTTTTCCTTTAAGACATCAGACATTTTTGCAAATAAAAAATGTACATAACGAAACATGACTGAAAAATCTGATTTTATTAATTCAAATGCCCTGAATTGGCAAGATACAGTCAAGGAAACGAATCTCCTGAAATGAGGAAATTGTTACAAATTGAGAAACAAAATGCTGGCAATGTTGATGACGCTTTGACGGAGCTTCCCTCTTGCTATGACTCGTATGACTTTTGACGTTCTTCTCGTCTTGCTTTCTGAAGAAGGTTGATTCTGAAAGAGGCTCGATCCTTTCGAAGCTTACCAAGTTACAGGTGATACAGACGAATTCAGAATGCAATTGTTCGCTTATTCCCTTATTTTTGCATGGATCGCCCTTTCGGGTTTTCAATCCATCGGGATACCTATTTTTGCCTGAGTTGTCCAATGCGGCTTTTCAACTCAGCGGGTGTACATTTTTTGTTTATTTTCCCTTATTTTTGCCCGAGTCTTTTATTCTGTTTTTGACTCGCCGGGATGCCCTATTTTTGCCTGGACTTATATTCTGTTTTTATGTCCAGCGGGTCATTTTTATGCGAAGTATTTTTTAACTGCATCTGAATTCACAGGGGACGGGAAATCTTCACCATCCATGGTGCTGAGCATCAGTGCTCCACCAGAGAAAACTTTCTTTACCACGAATGGTCCTTCATAGTTCGGAGTCCATTTGCCCCTGTGGTCTGTATGAGGAGGGAGGATTCTTTTCAACACAAAATCTCCTACTTGGTACTCTCGGTACCTGACTTTCCGATCGAAGGCTCTCTTCATTCTTTTCTGATACAACTGCCCATGACAGATTGCAGCCAATCTTTTCTCTTCAATCAGACTCAGTTGTTCGAATCGGGATCGGACCCACTCTGCTTCGTTCAGCTTAACATCCATCAGTACTCGCAAGGAGGGCAATTCAACTTCAACAGGTAGGACTGCCTCCATACCATACACAAGCTGATATGGTGTTGCCCCAGTGGATGTTCTGATTGACGTGCGGTACCCATGCAAGGCAAATGGTAGCATTTCATGCCAGTCTTTGTAGGTGACTACCATCTTCTGCACAATCTTCTTGATATTCTTATTAGCCGCCTCAACAGCGCCGTTCATCTTTGGCCTGTAAGGAGAAGAATTGTGGTGTTGGATCTTGAAGTCCCGGCATAGCTCAGCCATCATTTTGTTGTTCAAGTTGGAACCATTATCAGTAATGATTCGCTCGGGAACTCCGTATCGGCAGATGATATCTCTCTTCAGAAATCTGGCTACCACTTGCCTTGTAACATTTGCATATGAGGCTGCTTCAACCCACTTGGTGAAATAGTCAATGGCGACCAGGATGAATCTGTGGCCATTTGAAGCAGTTGGCTCAATCTTGTCGATCATATCAATGCCCCACATGGCAAAGGGCCAGGGTGAAGACATTATATTCAAAGGATTGGGAGGCACATGCACTTTATCCGCATAGATCTGACATTTATGGCATTTTCTGGCGTAGGCACAACAGTCGGCATCCATTGTGATCCAGTAATAGCCTGATCTTAGCAACGTTTTAGCCATGGCATGCCCTCCTGCATGGGTACCAAAGGATCCTTCGTGCACCTCGTGCATCAACAAGTCTGCTTCTGTTCTATCAACGCATCTGAGGAGTATCATATCAAAGTTTCTCTTGTATAGGGAACCATCAGTGTTCAGAAAGAAACTACCAGCAAGCCTTCTCAAAGTCTTCTTATCATTGGAAGATGCCCCAGGTGGGTATGTTTGATCCTCCAAGAAGCACTTAATATCATGGAACCAAGGCTTATCATCTTTGACCATGTCTGCTGCAAATACATACGCTGGTCTGTTGAGTCTGGACACTGAAATCTGCGGTACAAAGTTGGCAGCTTGAACTTTGATCATTGACGAAATGGTAGCCAGAGCATCTGCAAACTGATTCTCGTCCCGAGGGATATACTAAAGCTTGACCGTTGTAAAGAAAGTCAATAACCTTCTTGTATAGTCCCTGTAAGGTATCAGATGATCTTGGTGTGTGTACCATTTGCCGTTGGTTTGATTAACTACCAGAGCTGAATCTCCGAATACAGTCAATGTCTTGATCCGGAGGTCAATGGCTTCCTCAAGACCCATAATGCAAGCTTCGTATTCGGCTTCGTTGTTAGTGCAGTTAAAGGTGAGTTTTGCCGAGAAAGGCATGTGAACTCCCTTAGGTGTAATGAGTACGGCACCAACACCGCGACCATTCATATTAACAGCCCCGTCAAACATCATAGTCCATTCTTCTTCTGGGTCAGGCCCTTCAGTGTGAACAGGCTCCTCATGATCTTTTGCTTTTATGAACATGATGTCTTCATCAGGGAAGTCAAATCTCATAGGCTGGTAGTCATCAATAGGTTGCTCAGCAAGATATTCAGATAGTACACTGCCCTTGATGGCTTTCTGAGATGTGTACTGGATGTCATATTCTGTGAGAATCATCTGCCATCTTGCAACCCGTCCGGTAAGAGCTGGCTTCTCGAAAATGTACTTAACTGGGTCCATTTTGGATATCAACAAAGTAGTGTGGGTCAATATATACTGTCTCAGTCGGCGAGCAGCCCACGCTAAAGCACAGCAAGTTTTCTCGAGCAGTGAATAACGTTGTTCACAGTCGGTAAACTTTTTGCTCAGGTAGTATATTGCATACTCTTTTCGACCAGACTCGTCATGCTGGCCCAACACACACCCCATTGACTCTTCTAATACTGTCAAGTACATTATCAAAGGTCTTCCTTCAACTGAAGGCATAAGGATTGGTGGTTCTTGCAGGTATTCCTTGATCTTGTCAAAAGCCCTTTGGCAGTCTTCATTCCACCTGATCGTCTGTTCTTTTCTTAACAGCTTGAACAAAGGTTCACAGGTTGCAGTAAGGTGAGATATGAACCTTGAGATGTAGTTCAATCTACCTAGAAACCCTCGAACTTCTTTCTCAGTTTTTGGTGCAGGCATTTCTTGAATGGCTTTGACTTTATCGGGGTCAACCTCAATCCCTTTCTCGCTTACAATAAAACCCAGCAGCTTACCAGATCGCACCCCGAATGTGCACTTGTTGGGGTTCAACTTCAGTTGGTACTTCCTCAGACGCTTGAATAGTTTCAGTAGATTCACCAGGTGGTCTTCTTCTGTAAGGGACTTGGCAATCATGTCATCCATATAGCACTCAATTTCCTTATGGATCATATCGTGGAATAATGTTACCATAGCCCGTTGATATGTTGCACCAGCATTTTTCAGTCCGAATGGCATTACCTTGTAACAGAACGTGCCCCAGGGTGTGATGAAAGTTGTCTTCTCCATGTCTTCAGGTGACATCTTGATCTGATTGTATCCTGAAAATCCGTCCATGAAGGAGAATACCGAGAACTGAGCCGTATTATCCACCAATACATCAATGTGAGGTAATGGGAAGTCGTCTTTCGGGCTGGCTCTGTTCAGATCCCGGTAGTCAACACACATCCTTACCTTGCCGTCTTTCTTAGGCACAGGTACTATATTAGCAACCCACGGCGGATAGCTAGTTACAGCAAGGAATCCGGCGTCCCACTGCTTTTGTACCTCTTCTTTGATTTTCATTGCCATGTCTGGACGAGTACGGCGCAGTTTCTGTTTAACCGGTGGGCATTCTTCTCTTAAAGGCAGCTTGTGTGTAACGATATCGGTGTCCAACCCTGGCATATCTTGATAAGACCAAGCAAACACATCCACATATTCCTGAAGCAGTTCAATCAGTTGTCTCTTCACTGAGTCTTGTAAGCAGGCCCCGATTTGAACCTCTTTCACATCTTCATCTGTACCAAGATTAATTGTTTCTACCTCCTCCTGATGAGGAGTGATAACCTTCTCCTCTTGCCTCAACAATCTGGCTAGCTCTTCAGGAAGCTCGTAATCTTCTTCAACCCCTTCATCAGCTTGATTGATCGGATTGTCAAAGTCATACGAAGTCATAGCCGTGCTGTTGTCGGTGCGGTCTGGAAGGCACTCTCTGCAAGGGTTCAGTTGGTTCATTTTAGTGATTGATTTTAATCTTGTTTAGAAAAGTGAAACAAAGTTGTCATTTTGAAAACATTGCCATTCATTTTTTGCACAAAAAGAAAAATGGAAAAAACAGTGAGCGGAAAAGAAAAAGACTCGTTTGCAAAAGATGTCTGATATTTCATTGATTAATCTTGTTGCACAAAAACTACAGATGGCCCGATTACAAAATGAGTCTTGTCATCTTGGGCAAGATGCAAGACTTGATGCATGCTTAAAATATACAGGAAATAATAATTACTCTGCAGGAGTAACTCTTATAATTTCCTGGGAAGACCAGTTTGAGATACTGCTCCCCGGGATCTTTGGACGAATCCAGCTTTCCAGGTTGCGTTCATCTTCCGACTCATCTTCCAAGTTGTTGACAGCATCGGGGGTGAGCATCCCCCCACTAACAAAGTTGGGCTTCTTAGCAGCCTCTACTTGATCTTCTTGAGTTGGTTTGTAACCCAACCCAAATCTATCTTCTTTCTTCTCTACAGGCAACAGTTTGCCCCGGCCTTGAGCATTTCCTTCTTCCACCACCTTCCGGGCTTGCTGGTAGGATGTCATGGAAGTCCCAAGTACAGCAGAGGTTTCATTAATATTCAGGGCCTCAAACCCTTGACTCATCGTCTCGTGGATCTCCCCATCCATCTCAATATATTTGTATGTAGCCAGATGGCTAACAAAAATATCCTCCTCTCCACAAATAGTAACGACCTGGCCCTCCCACTCGAATTTTAACTTCTGGTGAAGGGTAGACGTAACTGCGCCAGCGGCATGAATCCATGGTCTACCCAACAAACAGCTGTAGGCAGGCTGAATGTCCATCACGTAGAAGGTCGTTTTGAAAGTTTGTGGGCCAATTGTTACAGGCAACTCAATTTCTCCCAGAACTGATCTCTTAGAGCCATCAAAGGCTCTTACTACCAAGTTACTGGGACGTAATGCCAATCCTTCATACTCCAGATTCACAAGGGCTTTTTTAGGTAAGACATTGAGGGACGACCCTGTGTCTACCAGCACATGGGAAAGAACTGCACCTTTACATTCCATGGTAATGTGCAAAGCCTTATTATGATTGCGACCTTCCGAAGTCAAATCAGTGTTGGTAAATCCTAGTCCATTACTAGCATTAACATTTCCAACCACAGCTTCCAACTGATTGACGGTGATCTCTTCTGGCACATAAGCTGCGTGCAAGACTTTGAGTAGTAAGTTCCGATGGGCCTCGGAGCACATAAGCAATGATAGAATGGAGATCTTGGAAGGCGTCTGGTGAAGCTGGTCCACTATCTTGTAATCACTTTTCTTGATGATTCTCATGAACTCATCAACTTCTTGATCAAAAGGTGTTTTCAAAGCTTCTCTAACAACCTCCTCTTCTTGCACCATACTCTTCCCTTTTGCCTTGGCAGCAGCTTCTGCTTCAGCAGTGGGTCTGTGAATTTGCGGGGCAAAGAGACGTCCGCTTCGAGTGAAGCCTCCGCCTCCCCCCACATTGTCTATTTGTGGTGAAGAAGTTGATGATTCGAAAGTGATTTTCTTTCCTTCGCAGTATAAATCAGAGCCGTAATGCCAAGGGATGGCATTACTGCTTTCATAAGGTACTGGCCCAGGCACTGTGACAGTGACTGGGCTGATGGCAGCTGCGGAAGGAACCATGATAGTTTGTGGATCATAATATATTGTGACTGGTGCTCTGGTAGGAGTGGCATTTTGTGAATTGTAGGCAGAATCATTTGTAGGATCATAATAAATTGTAACTGTTGAGACACTTGCATTGTCTGTTGCTGATGTTGCAGGAGACATTGTTGGAAGGATGGGTGTTGTTGTTGTAGGAGACTCTGAATGAAGGGGTGCTGAAGTTGTAGAAGGGATGTTTGCTGATATTTGGTCCGTTGAGGTAACAGATGAAGCATTTGTTGATGAAACTGAAAAGTTGTTTGGAACAATGGTTGTTGCAGTTGTAGGCGATTCTGGAACCGTTGCTAAGGGGATTGCCGGATTGGTAGGTATTGATGTTGTGATTTGAAGCAGGCCACTCTGGATGAGACCATTTATGCCATCCCTTAAGTTATCACAGCCATTCACTGAAATGTTGCAATAAGCACACCCTAGCTCGCATCCCGGGAACATTTGACATTCAAGGAGTTGAGCTTTAATCTCCACCAAAGGTGTCCGAATCTGACCCACACTGGTTATCAAGTAAGACGGCTTGTCTTCTTCAATAGCATTGATTCTGGGACCACCATGGTGTGGCATAGGGTTCTTGTTAACATTTGGTGGTGGTGCAAAGTTCAGAGCTTTGGAGTCTACCAGGTCTTGTACTTTCATGTGCAAAGCTCTGCACTTCTCCGTACTATGGCCAGGTGCATTTGAGTGAAAAGCACATCTGGCGCTGGCGTCATAATTTCTGGGTAGACTGGCAGGATCTGGAGGTGCCAATGTCCTTAGCTCAACTAGGTTGAGTTTCAGGAGTTGTGGCAGTAATGTGGCATAGGGCATAGGGATTGGATCGATCACCCTATTGGCCTGAGAGGGTCTCTGTTGGAATGGTCTTTGCTGATTGTTGTTGCTGGCATTGTTGTTGTTATGATTTCTCTGAGGAGGATACTGAGTTTGTTGCGGGTAACTCTGTTGCTGAGGTTGATAAGCTGGTTGAGGATGAATTGGAGCGGGAATGGTGACTGCTGCCACAGACCTATGAACATATTGGGGTCTGCCCCTGCTGGTATGGATAGCATTAGTTTCACCAGTTCTTCTTGGGCCCACAAAAGGCTTTCTTGGGTTGCTAGACGAGCTTGCACCGTTGTCAGAAATTTTGCCCATCTTTAACAGGCTCTCAATTCTTTCCCCGGCTATGACTACATCAGCAAAGCTAGTGGAAGAAAAGGCAGCTAGCCTGTCAATGTATGTCCCCTGGAGGGTGTTCATAAACATATCAGCCATCTCCCTCTCTGACATGGGTGGCTGGACAGCAGCAGCAAGCTGTCTCCACCTCTGAGCGTACTCCCGGAAACTTTCCCTGGATGATTGAGACATCCCCATCAGGAGGGTCCTGTTGGGAGCCATATCCAAGTTGTATTGATATTGTCTGATAAAGGCCTCAGCCAAGTCCTTCCAGCATCTAATGGTTGCTCTGGTCAGATGAGAGTACCATTCCTTTGAAGCTCCGGTTAAGCTATCCTCAAAATAAAACATCCATAGCTTTTCGTCCATGGTATAGGCCTTCAGCCTCCCCAGAAAGGATTGTAAATGGGTCCGGGGATAGGAAGTCCCGTTGTATTTCTCAAAACATGGAGGTTTAAATTTGTGGGGAATCCTGACCCCGTCCACTAGACCCATGTCCATAACATCAAAGCCCAAAGAATTCTGGGACTTCAGGGACCTTAGTTTCTCAGCAATCTCATCTAGCCTTCTGTCATAGGCTTCCTCCCCAGCTCCCATCACTGTGAATTGATCTTCCTGGGGGTCTTCTTGCAGTACCCTACCTGCTGTGGCAGTCCCTTGCACATTAGCAGGGATGTTGATCTCTGGATGCAGGTGGGGTCCAAAGACTGGGGGATTAACATGAGGTTGGACTCTCTCATTGTTGCTTGTCCCAGCAGTCCCTGGATGATGGTCTTCCTGATTCCTCCCCTCTACCAGTGCTCTTAACCTCTCTTGGCTTTGAGCCATATTATTCATCACTTCCATAAACTGTGTCATCTGATTCCTCATTTCTAGCCTTTCATTGGCCATTTGAGTCCTGACCTCTGTAAGGTCCTGCTGTACTTGGTCCATTTGTATGCCCGGAAGATTGTTGCGGGTGGGATATCTGTGTGGACGGTTGAGTGGAAACCCTCGACGTCGAGCAATAGTTCCTGAAGTCACAACAGAGTTAGTAACAATAAAACAAAAACCTACAAAACAAAACAAAAGGTTAGTATGCAATGCAGTATGCTTATTTGTTTCCAAGGTATCCGGCTTGGCACTTGGTTTTGACCTTTCCAGACCCTTGATGAAGATGCTTGTGATGTTGCTTTGGAAGAATTCAGATAAACAAACCCACACATATATTACAAAAAGTAAATGGTACATAGTTTGTTTACAATGCATGCCCTCTGAGGGGTCAAAAAGCACAACATAAAGAAAAGTACATAAAATGAAAGCAACAACAAGCAAAAGTCAGACACCAAGACCAAACTCATCCTCCTGAACTTCCTTGAGAAGTGCTTCAGTCACAGGATCAGCTGGACGCTCTGTGAGATTCCTGATGAGAAGATTCCTTGTAGTAACAGCTGCAGTTAGCTTCTTGTGTTGACTCTGGTCCTTTGACCTCTTCACACCAGCTTTAATCTTCAACTCTGAGATCTCTCTCTGGGCTGCTGCCAGGGCTTCCTGTTGCTCTTTTGCACTAGCTTCCAGCTGCTCAATCTTATCCTGAGTCCTTTTATCCTCCTGAGTACGGGCTTCGGTGATCCTGACCCACCTAGCCTGACTCTCCTTCAGATACAAATCAGTCCTAGCTCTCTGGAATTGGGCCTCTTTGCAGGCATTCTTCAAGATCTGTTCTCCAGCCCTAGACTTCTTAATGTAATCCTATGACTTCTCAATTTTGGCCAAATGCTCCACCTTTAGCTTTTCTAACCTTTCAATGTCCAGCCGACCATCACTCCTCTCCCAGAGGGTCTTCTGTAGAGCCTGAGTCAGATTCTCATTTCTCTCTTTCAATTTCTCAAACTCCTCTAAGCTGACAGTTGCTGGAGGTGGTGCTGTGGATGGTCCAGGCACATCTTCAAGGGTGAAGGGCATCCCAGAAACTTGAGCCCTGGCATGAGACCACTCGTAGTACTGGGCTGAGGCCACATTATTGCATCTCCCAAGAATGGTTACCCCCTTAGTCTGAACATTGTCCCAAGCCCAGGATGCTTGCCTGACAATAGCCAGATTGGGCTTGATTTCACAATAAAGAGTCTCAGTCAGATCTTGTGTCCTAGGAGGGTGGACTAATGCATAGCCCAGTTGTCTTTTGAATAGCAGAGGGTTGTAGTTGATGCAACCCTTCACTCCTATCAGAGGCACATTGGGAAATTGCCCACAACTAGTAATGATGTCTCTGCCCTTGGTGCTCTGAGTGCACCACCTGATGTCATCTGAGGTTAAAGCAACAAGTCTTCTAGCCCAGTTCTTTTGCTGGTGAGGGTTCAAGAATGCATCAGTCTTTGGCAAATGCTTGAGCATCCAAGTATGGAACAACGGAGCACAGCATCTTACTAATCTTCCCCTTTGCTTTTCATTCCTTTGATGAACAGAGTAGTAAAGATCTCCTAGTAAGGTGGGCACTGGGTTTCTCAGGATGAAAAGTTGGATTGCATTCTTGCTAACAAACCTAGGCTCATCTGCAAAAAGTATGACCCCATATATGCTAAGGGCCAACAGAGCACAGACTGCCTTCCACTCCCCCAAGGAGGCCTTCAGAGTAGCCTGAGAGGTCAAGAAATCCAGATGAAAACCAGAGACTCCAGCTTTAGCTGTCAAATTCTGCCCAATCAGATCTGGTTCCAGATATAATGCCTTTGCTACCTCCTCATTACTAGGGAAAGCCATCTCAGGGTTGAAGGGGATTCCACCCCTGATAGGTACACCAACCAATGATGAATACTCTTCCAACAAGGGTCCCAACTGAAAATTCTGGAAGGTGAAGCACCTCAAAGGGGGATCATAGAACTGTAAGCAAGTATGAATCAAGCTCCTCTGTGAAGGGTCCAAATCCATAACCACATCAAGGATTCCTCCATAATGTTCTCTGAAAAGTGGTATATGGTCTGGAGTAATCAGGGTCTGAATCTTCCTGATGCTGGCCAATTCAGGCTCAAAGAAATGATAGGAGATGTTACTCTTCTTAGGTGCCATATTGTTGAAGAAGAGTTGAGTCAGATGCTGAGAATAACACTGAAGATAGGCCTCTGACAGGCTGAGACTGGTGATGCAGGTGGCTGAAGCAGGGTAGCTGACAGCTGAAGTAGGATACTGATGAAGATAGGTCTAAGCTGAAGAAGGGGTCAAAACCAAGCCAAAATGTAGGATGGATACCCTGAAAAACAAATAAACACATGTTAAAATGATGCAATGAGGATGTATGCAAATGATATGCAAGGGTTTGTGACTGAGCTGGATCTGATTAATTGCTCTGATATAGGCCCATATATGTTCAAGAAATCCAGATGGAGGTTCATAAGTCCAGTAACCAAGGTGGGGGACTCAAATAAAGAGTCACATGTCCAGGGTTAAAAATCACAAGAACTGTTCCAAAATGGAGTACTCTTAATCAAAACAAAGTAACAGGGTATGTTGAGGTCAAGGGTACCTGCAAACCTGTAAACAACCCAACCTTCTCACAGGTGATGTTCTAAAACAAAGATCCTCAGACTTGGATCAGTTATGAGAAGTGTAAACACTTCTAACCCGGAGGTACAGTGTTTACAATAACCATAAAAGATCCTCCTCTAATTCACCTCAGCTTCTGAAGGTCAATACTAAAGGTCATCCAGACATAGCAGGCTTCCCAGATAGCCCTAGCACTACAGGAAATCTGCAGCACAGAGTTCTCAAGAAGAAACCCATATCTGAACCGTGTTTCATGTTCCCGCACCAGACCGAAATGGAATGGGAAAGAACATGAACCACTCTAGCCTAGGTGTCACTCAGGTCCCAGGTATAGGACCTCAACTCTCAATAGAACACCCACCCACCAAAGCAACAAAACAGATCCAGCCAGCACAGTATGACAGTATGATATATATGTAAAGCTATATAAAAAAAGCAATAAAACAACTGTACATAAAGCAAAAATAAATACAAATACAAGCACAAATAGCACATAACACCCCAGTAAAACATAAATCAAACAAGCGCTAGGAGGAACCCACAAAAAGAACCAGAAGCCCTGGTTGCAGTATAAGGATTCCCCAGCAGAGTCGCCAAGTTGTCGCTCCCACCAAATGAAGCCGGATCAAATGGGGTACAGACGCGAACGGTCGGCGAAAGGAGGGTGTGAGAACACACAGGAGTGAACTCACAGGGAATGAATAGATTCGCCAGCTAGGCATTTTTATCCCGGAGGAAAGGCAATGCTGCATAGGCCTAGAAAGATACGGATAAGACGGTTGCGAACCAGAGAGACTGAGAAAGGGGGTTGGTTACAACCTGGGAAGGTATTAGCACCCAGATTGTCCGTCGTACTCGACGGGATCCACGCTTAAAAGATTTGCGTTTTAAAGGGGTAGTGTCAGTGCAATCTGTGTATAAAAGAGCTGGAAAAAAAATGTACAGGTGTCAGTGTGAGAGAAGTGAAGTGTATAAGTGAAGTGTCAGTGTAAGAACAAAGATGAAATGCTCATGATAATGAGGCTAAAAGAATAATGCTGGAAAGAGGGGGAATATACAGAGACTTTTGTTCGATAACTGTTAAGTTATGCCTACGTATCCTCTCGTGCAATGAGGAAGTCAGAACACCGTAGTTCGACCCAAAGAGACTGAAAGATGAATTGACTTGTGAACTGCTTGCTTGTCAATGCTCAAGTGTATGATCTGTCTGGCACAGATGCAAACTGTCTTGCATTAGACGGAAGAAGCAAGTTCTCGTTTATGAGTGAATGAGATGAGAAAAGAATCCCGAAGGAGACGATTATTGTTTGTTTTTGAGTTTTCAGTCTTTTATTGCTTTTGAAAGTTTGTCATAGATTAATGAGCTTAAGCCTAAACCAATGGATTAGTAAACTCATCACATCATCCCTCTGATTAGGGGTAATGAGAATACCTTAAGTATGCAGTCAGCTTCTCACACTTAATCACCTTTGATGCAGGATTAAGATCATTAACCTACTTGTAATTATTTAGATGTTTTTGGAGTTTTTGTTTAGTGTTAAGTAATGAGGTTAAGCCATAATCAAGGATTAAACAGACCCATTACACCATCCTAATAGAAGGATAATAGATGAGAATGTTTAAGCTGAGGAAAGCTCCTCAACTTAATCCATGATTAGGGATTAAACTCATGACAAAACAAGGCCTTTATTAAATGGATTTTAGTTAATGATATGATGATGAAGTTTTTTAGGGTTTGTAAGACAACTTGAGGGGGACTTGTCCATTAACACTAGGGTTAGTCCTTCTTAACCAATTAAGGAAGAATTGGAACCCTAATGCAAGGCCCAAGTTACAAGCTTGATGTCTTGATGGTTATTAGATGGATTGATTAAAGGATTTAAACACATTAAGGGTTTAACACTTAGGATTAAAGTTATACACTCCATCCTAATAGAAGGATGCAGGCATAAGCTTAATCACAAAGCCTTAAAGCCTTTAGGGTTTAGTCCCTGATTGTGAGATGAGAAGAAGACTCAATGAGACACAAAGGTAAAACTAAGTGGGGGACTAATCAAAACCCTAATCATTGTCATGCTTGGTTGTTCCTAAGGTTTGTGAGGTTTAAGAAAGGAATCTTCAATGGAAACACCAGGAAGCAGATGAAAGGATCAGAAGAAGCAAAGCAACTTGCTTCATTCAACAAGTCAAGTCACTTGAGGAAAGAAAGTAAGAAGAAAAAGAAAGAGCAAGCTCAATCTCAAACACATAATAAAATGCAGCATGGATGCATAAAGGAGATGAAAAGAAGTTGTGAGAAGTGAAGGCAAATTCACTTCTCAAAGTTGCTTACCACCTGAAAAGTTAGTGAAAGAAATGCAATGCAATGCAAAATGAAATGAAATGGCATGAAGCAAACCAAAACCAGAAGCATGTATGAGATGATAATGATGCTATAAGATGCTACACACATGTAACAAGACATGGGGATGGCCACATGAACAAATGAATGCAGATGGAGCAAGTTAGAACCATGAACATACATGAAAAGTTATGAAATGCATATGGCATACAACATGGCAAATGCAAGATGCAATGATCAAACATGCTTTCAATATGTCTTAAGATGTCAAATGAATCAAATGGATGCATAAAATGTCATGGCAAGTCAAGGTATGAATGCAAATACAAGATGGATGCATATGGAAGCCCAAATTAGGGTTTATGATCAATGCATCAAACAAAAACCAAAATCAGAAGCAAACATCAAGATAAAAAATTGAAAATGCATTCAAAGGATCCCTAATCCTATACTAACTCACTGCCCAAAGGAGAAGTTCCAACTCTTAACCTAATTCAAGTTATGATTTTCCTAAGTTTTCTAGGGTTGTAGGGTTCCTTAACAAGAAAAATGTCAAACAAATGGAAAATGAAAGATCAATTCATGCCAATTTAATCTCACAAACTACATGCTAAACACAATGTAATGCAAAAAGAATCAAGATCCAACTCTCAATGGTTAGGCAGAAGTGATTTTTGGGAGTTTGGATCAAAATAATGCCTAAAAATGATTTTAATTCCATGAAAAATTCTCAAAATGCATCAAGATCAAAAAAGAAATTTGGTTTGAGGGTTGGACAATGTTTCTAAATGTTTTCAAAGGTTTCATGAATTTTTTGGTGATTTTTAAATACCTAAAAGCATTTTTAATTAATTAATTCTCATTAATTAATTAAAAATAAACTTTTAAATATTTAAAAATACTTTTTAAATGCGAAAAATAAAAATAAAAATATTTTTGGTTTCTGAAATTAAATAAAAGGCTTGATAAAAAATTTCAGAATTTTTAAAATGATTTTGCTATTTTTAATAAATTGGAGAAAACAATGTAATTAAATGGAAAATAAAAATGAAATAAAACTGAAAATAGAAAAGTATGCACATCCAATGATCCAGATTCAAACATACGCGCGCGGGAAGAGACTTGGCGCCACATCCTACGGCTCAAATTCAAATTCCACTAATTAATGATTAAACCCTAATCTCAGCCCTAATGACTTTCAGATGACCGGAACAGTGTTCCGGTCATCTTCTCCGGCGGGTCTCTCACTCAATCTCTCTCAATACGCCATGAAAACATGTCAAACTCTCCAGAATCAATCCTTAACTCATTCTAAACAAGATTCAAGCAACAAAACTCATTTATTTCAACACAAAAACAAGATTCGAATCAAACATCAAAACTGTCAAAATTTCAGAAACATCATACAACCTCATTTCTTAATCTTTTTCAAAAGTAACAAGTTCAGTGAACTCAGGAAAGCATGCTTTACCATTTAGAAACTTAAAAAGCAAGTTCTGGAAAAAAAGTTCATGAAGCTACCTGAGATTGAGCTTTCGATTCAGGAGCTTTCTGGCTTGTTCTTTGGCTCAAACAAGTCCCAATGATCTTCCTTTGAAGCTTTTGACACTTAGTTGGAGTTTATGTAGCCTCTAGAGCAAGTTGGCAGAAGCTCAGGCCAAGGGAATGAGAAAATCGTATTTGTGATATGGGAGGTTTCAGGCCAAAACAATGGTTGGTTTGTGATCAGTGAAGTGAGTTGAGATTGTTTGTGAAGTTTGTTTTTGTGTTTGAGGCTTGTGGAGAGAGTTTCGAAGGAAAATGCAAGTTGGAGTGATTTTGTGAATGCTGAGTTCTAGTGTGCTTCAGGCTTGCCTCTTTTTATGTTTGGCTTGCAATTGATTTGTATAAACAAATGCTATTGGTCAGATGACATGACATGTCCTTTTGTGATAGGTATGGTTGCTTTTGCAAAATGTCAACTTTTGTGTAAGAGAAGCATGGGTCAATCTCTAGCCAAGTACAAGGTGGGTGTGCTGCGCAGCATGGTGAGGGAAAAGGCTAGGGTTGATCAGCAAAGTAGCCAGCAAGTGGATGAGAAGATATCATGTGTTTTGCAACTTGGCTTGCTTTTGGTTCTTCATGAAAAAGTCTTGCTTCACAAGCCATAAAACATGTGATCCCTTGGCCCATTCTGATTTTTAGGACTTGTGTGATGTTTGTGTAAAGGTTAGACATCAATTTGAAGTCACAAATTGCCTTGGTACAAGAATTTGCAAGTTTTTCCATTTGGTGCATAACTTGAATTTAAGTGATTTTTGCCAACTTTGATGAGCCATAACTTTTGATCCAAAATGAATTAGGTCATGTTCTTGTACTTTTTGAAAAGGGAAAGATCTATTCTACAACTTTCATGACCAAAGTTTTTCCATTTGAAGCTTTCTTGAATCAAAAAGTAAAGGTTGAAAAAGTTGCATAAAATGGCATTTCCATTAAAAGTCAAACTTGCCCAAAAAGTCAACTTTGCAAAAGACTTGAAATTCTTCAATTTTGTGAACTTCCAACCTCTTCTATGATCAAATAAAGATCATATGCAATCAAAATGATGAAGATCACCCTTTGGTTGGGTCATTGGGGGCCTCAGATGCCCTGATTTTGCACTGACTTGCTTGAAAAGTCAACTCTTGATCAGATGACTTCCCCATGGAATTTCTTCATGAAAATTGATATTCATACTCCCTATACCATATAGAGACCAATAGAAACAAGAATGACCAAACAATTTGGAGTTATGGCCTCTGAAACCAAAACCCTAATTTTAGGTCATCTGTGCAGTCTAGCCTGGCTCTGCTTCCACACCATTCTCAGTTCTTGTGATTTTTTGGCAATCTTGACTTTGAGAGGATGTAATATGATATTAGAACATACATGGATCCCCTTGAAGTGGTTGATGACCTTTGGAGTGGCTCAAGAAGCTCTTGGATTGCTCAGATCACAAACCCTAGATGCAGATGACTTTGAATCTATGCAGTGAATCAAAAAAGGGATATGAGATCTTATGATTGTGTTTATGCATATGAAATGATCATAAGTCATGGTGTGAATGGGTGAGGGCAAATTTGGGGTGTTTACAATGGATGCTAACCTCTTTTCTTCAATCAGACTCAGTTGATTATATCGAGATCGGACCTATTCTGCTTCATCCAGTTTCACATCCATCATTACCCGTAAGGAGGGTAGCTCAACTTCAACAGGTAGGACAGTTTCACATCCAGTAGATGTTCTGATAGAGGTTCGGTACCCATGCAAGGCAAATGGTAGCATTTCGTGCCAGTCTTTGTAGGTGACTACCATCTTTTGCACAATCTTCTTAATATTCTTGTTTGTTGCCTCAACAATGCCATTCATCTTTGGCTTGTAAGGAGAAGAGTTGTGATGTTGAATTTTGAAGTCTTGGCAAAGCTCTGCCATCATCTTGTTGTTCAAATTGGAACCATTATCAGTAATGATTCGCTCGGGAACTCCATTATCGACAGATGATATCCCTTTTCAGAAATCGAGCTACCACTTGCCTGGTGACATTTTCATACGAAGCTGCTTCAACCCCTTTGGTGAAGTAATCAATGGCTACCAGGATGAATCTGTGACCATTTGAAGCAGTCGGTTCAATATTTCCAATCATATCAATGCCCCACCTGGCGAAGGGCCAAGGTGAAGACATTACATTCAAAGGATTCGGAGGCACATGCACTTTATCTGCATAGACCTGGCATTTGTGGCATTTTATGGCATAAGCACAACAGTCTGCATCCACTGTGATCTAGTAGTAACCCTATCTTAATAACTTCTTTGCCATTGCATGTCCTCCGACATGGGAACCGAAAGAACCTTCATGTACTTTGTGCATCAGTAAGTTTGCTTCCTTCTTATCAACACATCTAAGCAAGACCATGTCAAAGTTTCGCTTGTACAAAGAACCATCAACATTGAGGAAGAAACTACCGGCTAGCCTTCTTAATGTCTTCTTATCGTTTGAAGATGCCCCAGGTGGGTATGTCTGAGTTTCCAAGAAGCATTTGATGTCATGGTACCAAGGCTTATTATCAGTAACAATGTCCACAGAGAAAACATATGTTGGTCGGTCCAGTCTGGATACCAAAACCTGAGGTACATAATTGGCGACCTGTACTTTGATTATGGATGAAATGGTAGCCAAGGCATATGCAAATTGATTCTCGTCTCGAGGGATGTATTCAAGCTTAAATGTTGTGAAGAAGGTCAACAATCTCCTCGTATAGTCACGGTAGGGAATCAGATGCTCCTGATGAGTGTACCACTTGTTGCTGGTCTGGTTGATTACCAAAGTTGAATCTCCGAATACATTCAAGGTTTTAATCCTAAGGTCAATGGCTTCCTCAAGACCCATGATACAAGCTTCGTATTCTGCTTCGTTGTTAGTGCAGGCAAAGGTGAGCCTTGCTGAGAAAGGCATATGAAACCATTTAGGTGTTATAAGTATTGCACCAACCCCACGACCATTGCAATTAACTGCCCCGTCAAACATCATAGTCCATGCTTCTCTTGGGTTAGGCCCTTCAGTGTAAATAGGCTCTTCATAATCTTTTGCTTTTAAGAACATGATGTCTTCATCAGGGAAGTCAAATTTCATAGGCTGGTAATCATCAATGGTTTGCTCCGCCAGATAGTCATACAATACACTGCCCTTTATGGCTTTCTGAGAGATGTACTGAATGTCATATTCTATTAGAATCATTTTCCATCTTGTAACCCTTCCGGAAAGTGCTGGCTTCTCAAATATGTACTTGACTGGATCCATCTTTGAGATCAATAAGGTAGTATGGGTCAACATATATTGTCTTAGTCGACGAGCAGCCCACGCTAAAGCACAACAAGTTTTCTCGAGCAGTGAATAACGTTGTTCACAGTCGGTAAAAGTTTTGCTTAGGTAGTATATTGCATACTCTTTTCGACCAGACTCGTCATGCTGGCCCAACACACACCCCATTGATTCTTCTAATACTGTCAGGTACATGATTATAGGTCTTCCTTCAACTGGAGGCATGAGAATTGGAGGTTCTTTCATATATTCTTTGATCTTGTCAAAAGCTCTCTAACAGTCATCGTTCCACCTGACTGTTTGTTCCTTTCTTAGCAGCTTAAACAAGGGTTCGCAGGTTGCAGTGAGATGAGATATGAACCTTGAAATGTAGTTCAATCTACCTAAGAACCCTCGAACTTCTTTCTCAGTCTTAGGTGTAGGCATTTCCTGAATTGCTTTGACTTTGTCGGGATTAACCTCAATTCCTTTTTCACTTACAATAAAACCCAGTAGCTTACCAGAACGTACCCCGAATGTGAACTTTTTGGGGTTCAACCTTAGCTGATACTTCCTCAGATGCTTGAACAGCTTCAATAGATTCACCAGATGATCTTCCTCTGTAAGGGACTTGGCAATCATATCATCCACATAGCACTCAATTTCCTTATGGATCATTTCGTGGAATAACGTTACCATAGCCCGTTGATATGTTGCACCGGTGTTCTTCAAACCAAACGGCATTACCTTGTAGCAGAATATTCCCCAAGGCATGATGAAAGTTGTCTTCTCCATGTCTTCAGGTGACATTTTAATCTGATTGTATCCAGAAAATCCGTCCATGAAAGAAAATACTGAGAACTGAGCCGTGTTATCCACCAATATGTCAATGTGAGTTCATGGGAATTCATCTTTCGGGCTAGCTCTGTTCAGATCCCGATAATCCACACACATACGCACCTTGCCATCTTTCTTAGGTACGGGTACAATGTTAGCAACCCAAGGCGGGTAACTAGTTACGGCGAGAAAACCGGCGTCCCACTGCTTTTGTACTTCCTCTTTGATTTTCATGGCCATGTCCGGGCGAGTACGGTGCAACTTTTGTTTGACTGGCAGACAATCTTCTTTTAATGGCAGCTTGTGCATGACAATATATGTATCCAGACCTGGCATATCTTGATAGGACCAAGCAAAGACATCGACATATTCCCGAAGCATACTGATAAGTTGTTCTTTCACTAGAGTTTGCAGTCTGGCCCCGATCTTCACCTCTTTAACATCTACCTTGGTACCAAGATTGATAGTTTCAACTTCTTCCTGATGAGGAGCAATCACTTTTTCCTCTTGTCTCAACAACCTGGCTAACTCTTCAGGAAAATCATAGTCTTCTTCAACCCTTTCATCTACTTGATTAATCGGATTGTCGAAGTCATACGAGGTCATAGCAGTGTTGTTGTCAGTGCATTCTGGAAGGCTATCTCTGCAAGGGTTGAGATTTGTTCATTTTAGTGATTGGTTTTATCTTATTTAGAAAAAGTGAATGAAGTTTTTTAAGAAAAACATTGCCATTTATTGTTTTGTGCGAAAATAACAAAAATGAAAGACAGTGAGCGAAAAAGATTGTTTGCAAAAGATGTCCATTGTTCATTAATTTCCATTTGCACTAAATACATATAAGGCCCTATTTCAAAATGAGTCTTGACATCTTGGGCAAGATGTAGGACTTGATGCATGCTTAAACAGGAAATAATAATTACTCTGCAGCAGTAACCCTTATAATTTCCTAGGAAGACCAGTTGAGGACTTGTTGGTCTGGGACTCTTGGACGAATCCAACTTTCCAGGTTGTAGTCGCTTTCAACCTCGTCTTCCACATTGTTGATAGCATCTGGGGTCAGCATTCCCCCACTTATGAACTTGGGAGCTTCAGCAGCCTCCTATTGGACCTGTCGGGATGGTTTGTAACCCAAACCGAATTTGTCTTCTTTTATCTGAACTTCTAGCAGCTTGCCCCAACCTTGGGCATTCCCGTCTTCAACAACCTTCCGAGCTTGTTTGTAAGAAGCAATTGAAGTACCCGACACTTCAGCTGTTGCTTCATTGACATTAAGAGCTTCAAAACCCTGACTCATTATCTCATGGATCTCCCCATCCATCTCTATATACTTATAAGCGGCCAAATGACTGACAAAGATGTCCTCCTCTCCACAAATAGAGATAACTTGGCCCTCCCACTCGTATTTTAACTTCTGGTGAAGGGTAGACATCACTGCGCCAGCGGCATGAATCCAGGGTCGACCCAACAAACAGCTGTAGGCAGACTGAATGTCCATCACATAGAAGATTGTTTTGAAAATATGTGGGCTAATTACCACAGGAAACTCAATTTCTCCAAGGACCGGTCTCTTAGAACCATCAAAGGCTCTCACAACCAGGTTACTCGGATGGAGTGCAAGACCATCATATTCTATCTTGACCAAGGCTTTCTTTGGAAGAACATTGAGAGATGACCCAGTGTCAACCAAAACATGAGCAAGTACAACACCTTTACACTCTAAGGTGATATGTAAAGCCTTATTGTGGTTACGGCCCTCCGTAGTCAGATCAGCATTGGTGAAACCTAGCCCGTGACTAGTATTGACATTTGAAACCACCGTTTCTAGCTGATTAACTGTAATCTCCTCGGGCATGTAAGCTTCGTGCAAGACCTTGAGTAATGCATTCCGGTGAGCTTCAGAACACATGAGCAGAGATAGAATGGAGATCTTGGAGGGTGTCTGGTGGAGCTGGTCCATAACTTTATAGTCGCTCTTCTTGATAATCCTCATGAACTCGTCTACATCTTGATCAAAGGACGTCTTCTGAGTGTCTTTGGCAATTGGTTCTTATGGCACCACACTCTTTCCTTTAGCTTTGGCAGCAGCTTCTGCTTCAGCATTAACTCTTGGGAACTGTGAAGCAAAGAGACGTCCGCTCCAAGTGAAACCTCCGCCTCCCCGACATTATCAATCTGTGGTGTAGAAGTTGAAGAATCAAGAGTAACTTTCTTTCCGTTGCAATATAGATCTGAGCCGTAATGCCAAGGAACGACACTGTTGTTGTCATAGGGAACTGGTCCAGGCCCCGTGATGGTAACTGGACTGATTGCTGCGAAAGAAGGAGTTATAACAGTCTGAGGATCATAGTAGATGTGACAGGTGGTCTGATGGGAGATGATGATGGTGCATGAAGTTGTTGATGTTGATGTTGATGTTGCTGAACATTGTTGAAAGAATTTGGGACATGAACATTTGTCGGATCATAGTAAATGGTGACCGTTGAGATGTCGTCATTAATGGTTGTTGTTGTTGTAGTAGACTATTTTGAAAATATGTTTGCTGAATTTGTAGGAGATTCCTTTGAAATGGTGTTTGCTGGTGTTGTAGAAGAGATGTTTGTTGAAGTTGTAGGAGTTGGAACTGTTGAAGTGATTTGTAAGGGCCCTTCTTTGATAAGACTATTGATACCAATCTTCAAATTTGTACAACCATTGGCAGAAACTTTGCAAGCTTCACAATGGGCCTCACAACCCGGAAACACTTGGCACTTTAATAACTGAGCTTTAACTTCGGCCAGTGGTGTTTGAATGTTTGCAATGTCATCAATCAGAATTGCTGGTTGGTCTTCCTCAATGGCATTAATCCTCGGCCCACCGTGATTCGGTATCGGATTCTTTTTGACATTTGGAGGAAGTGCAAAATTCAAAGCCTTGGAATCAACTAAATCTTGAACTTTCATGTGCAAGGCCCTGCATTTTTCGGTTGTATGGCCAGGTGCATTGGAGTGGAAGCCACATCTGGCGTTGACATCATAGTTTCTTGGGAGGTTCAAAGGATCTGGTGGAGTCAGGGTTCTCAATTCAATCAGGTTGAGCTTCAATAACTGTGGAAGTAGAGCTGCATATGGCATCGGGATGGGATCGATAACCCTGTTGATTTGTGAAGTCCTTTGCTGGAACGGACGTTGTTGTTGATTGTTGTTGTTGCTATAAGATCTTTGTTGTTGAGGGAACTGTTGTTGCTGTGTGAAGTGTTGTTGTTGAGGTAATGGAGTAGGGATGGTGACAGTTGCTACTGATCTTTGCATGTAATGGGGTCTACCTCTGCCCATATGTACTGAGTTGGTTTCACCTGTCCTACGAGGTACGGAGAATGGTTTCCTTGCGTTGCTGGAACTAGCACCATTGTCAGAGATCTTACCCATCTTCAAAAGACTTTCAATCCTTTCACCAGCTATAACCACATCAGCAAAACTGGTAGAAGAGAAAGCGGCAAGTCGGTCAATGTAAGTTCCTTGCAATGTATTCATAAACATGTCAGCCATTTCCCTCTCAGACATAGGTGGCTGGACAGCAGCAGCAAGTTGTCTCCACCTTTGGGCATATTCCCTGAAACTTTCTCTCGAGGATTGAGACATACCCATGAGGAGGGTCCTGTTGGGAGCCATATCCAAGTTGTACTGATACTGGCGTATAAAAGCTTCGGCTAAGTCCTTCCAGTTTCTGACAGTAGCCCTTGATAGGTGGGAATACCACTCCCTGGATGCCCCGGTTAAATTGTCTTCAAAGTAAAACATCCATAGCTTCTCATCCATGGTGTAAGCTTTCAATCTCCCCATAAAAGATTGTAAATGGGTACGAGGACAGGAGGTACCATTGTACTTCTCAAAGCAAGGAGGTTTGAACTTGTGAGGAATCCTGACTCCTTCCACTAAACCCATATCCATCACATCAAACCCCAAAGAGTTCTGGGATTCCAAGGATCTCAGCTTCTCAGATACCTCGTCCAGACGACGGTCATAAACTTCATCAGCCCCAGCACCCAACACTGTAAATTGATTGTCCTGAGGATCTTCCTGCAAAACACGATCTCTAGTGTTTCTCTGGGTATTTCCAATAACATTGACCTTAGGGTTGATGTGGGGACCAAACTCTGGTGGATTTGTTTGCGACTGATCGCGCACGTTGTTACTTGTACCCCCAGTGCCTGTATGGTTCTCGTCTGGAGTTTGCCGCTCGACTAACTCCCTTAATCTTTCGTGGGTCTGTGCTAGCCCAGTCATCACAGCCATGAATTGATTCATTTGAGTCCTCACTTCTGTCCTCACATCAGTCATATGAGTCCTCACATCTGTCAGTTCTTGATGTAGCTGATCCATCTGTAAGCTCGAAAGGTTGTTTCTGGTCGGATACCGGTGGATGCGATTGACGCGAAAGACTCTCCTACGAGCAATATTTCCTGAAACAAGCAGCAGAGTGAGAAAACAATAACAAAAACACCTGCAACACAAAGAATAAGGTTAGCATGCAATGCAATATGTTTATTTGTCTTTAGAGGGTATCCTGGTTTGGTTTTTGGTTTTGACCTTCCAGGCCTCTGGGAGTGATGGAGATGTTGAAGAGAAATGAAGTCCACAAGCAGATCCAGGTAACACATAAACCATAACATTACAAAATACCAAAATACATAGTTTATGATTACAACAAGTTCCCATGGTGGGTCAAAATACAATCAAGTCAAGAATACAAACAAAATCACCATGGAGAATTAAAGTACAACCAAAATAAAAATACAAGTAAAGAGAAATCAAACATCCAGCCCAAATTCATCCTCCTTGACTTCTTTCAGGAGAGCATCAGTCACCGGTCCAACTGGATGCTTTGTGATGGTCCTGATGAGAAGGTTTATGGCTGCAATGGCACTTGTCATCTTCTGGTACTTGTCTTGTTCTTTTGATCTCTTCAACCCCGCCCGGAGTTTCAGCTCGGAGATTTCCTTCTATGCTACTAACAGGGCTCCCTGACTCTTCTTCTCATTGGCTTCCAGGTGCTCTATCTTAGATTGTGTCTTCTGATCTTCTTGCAAACAAGCTTCAGTGATCCTGATCCATCTAGCCTGACTCTCTTCTAGGTAATGCTCAGCTCTGGCTTTCTGAATCTTGGCTTCTTTGCAAGCATTCTTCAGTACCGACTCTCCCACTCGGGCTTTTCTGATGAAGTCCTATGTCTTTTCTATCTTGTTTATATGCTCGATACGGAGCTTCTCTAACCTCTCATTGTCCAGGCAACTATCATTCCTTTCCCAAAGGGTCTTCTTCAAGGCCTCAGCAAGCTGGGCATCCCTTTCTTTCAGCTTCTCAAATTCCTCCAAGCTCACTGTAGCTATGGGCTCCACTGCTGATGGCCCTGGCACATCTTCCAGGGTGAATGGCATGCGAGTGATTTGTCCTCTGATGCACGACCATTCAATGTACTGAGCTGAAGCTATGTTGTTGCACTTACCCATAATAGCAGTCCCTTTAGTCTGAATGTTGTCCCAAGCCCAAGCTGCTTGTCGGACGGTGGCATGATTATTCTGAACAGCACAGTAAAGAGACTCTGCTAAGTCCCTCTCCTTTGGTGGATGTATCAATGAATATCCCAACTGTCTTTTGAAAAGCAAAGGATTGTAATTGATGCAACCCTTCAGTCCAATAAGAGGCACATTAGGATAATGTCCACAGATTGTAATTATGACCCTTCCCTTGGTGTTCTGAGTACACCACCTGATGTCTTTTGAAGTAAGGGTAATCATCCTCTTAGCCCAATTCCTTGACTGACGTGGATTTAGGAAAGCTTTCGTCTTCGGCATATGTCTCATCAACCAACTGCAGAAAAGGGGTGCACAACATCTGACTAGTCTTCCCCTTTGTTTCTCATTCCTCTGATGTACTGAGTAATATAAATCTCCCAACAAGGTAGGTAATGGATTCTTGAGCATGAAGATGTGGATATCATTCTTGCTTACAAACTTAGGCTCGTCCGCAAACAAGATGATACCATATATGCTAAGAGCCAGGAGAGCACAAACAGTTTCCCACTTCCCTGCTGCAGCTTGCTTTGTAGCCTGAGTGATTAAGAAGTCCAAATGAAGGCCTGGGATTCTAGCCTTGGTGGTCATATGTTGATCAATGATGGTGGCTTCCAAATGTAGAGCAATAGCTATGTCTTCATTATTAGGAGCATTTATCTCAGGGTTGAAAGGGATTCCTCTTCTGATAGGGACACCCAACACATAGAATACTCTTCTAACAGAGGGCCTATCTGAAAATCTGGGAAAGTGAAACAACGGAGAGGAGGGTCATAGAACTGAAGACAGGTGTGAATCATGCTCCTCTGTGATGCATCCAAGTCTATGATCATGTCCAGGATACCACCATAATGCTCTCTGAATAAGGGGACATGATCAGGAGTAATAAGAGCCTGAATCTTCCTGATGCCTACTAGAGGGTACTCAAAGAAGTGGTAAGTGATGTTGCTCTTTCTGGATGAGTTCATACTGACAATGGGTGCTGATGAAGATAACTGAAGAAGATATCTGAAGAAGACAACTGAAGAAGATATCTGATGAAGATGGCTGAAGCAGAAGAATGGTCACAACCAAACCAAAGAAGATGTGGATACCGTGTAAAACAAATAGACAAATGTTAAAATGATTCAATATGATGTATGCTTATGATATGCAAGGGTTTGTGATCAGGTGCTGGATTATCAGTTGCTTTTGGTTGGACCCATGAGTGTTCAGAATTCCGGATGAAGGTCTGAGAACCAGTAACCAGGTGGGGGACTCAAATAAAGAGTCACTTGTCCAGGGTTTCATAGAATCAGTCCATAATCAGTACAACCTTAACAAAGTTCTAGTAACAAGGTATAATGAGGCCAAGGGTTCCTGCAATCCTGTAAACAACCCCACCCACTCACAGGTATTGTTCTAGAACAAGGATCCTAAGGTTTGGATCTATTATGAGAAGTGTAAACACTTCTAACCCGGAGGTACAGTGTTTACCCTAATCATAAAGGATCCTCCTCTAATTCACCTCAGATGTTGAAGGTCATCTAAAACGATCATCCACACTTAGTAGGCTTCCTAGATAGCCTTAGCACTACAGGAAATCTGTAGCACAGAGTTCTCGAGAAGAAACCCATGTCTGAACCGTGTTTCATATTCCCGCACCAGACCAAAATGGAATGTGAAATAATATGAAGCCACTCTAATCCTATGTCTGTGACTCAGGCCATTGTGTTGGACCTTTCTCACTGGAATACTCTTCCCACCAAAGCAAACCAGAAAATCCAGCACATGATATGATAATAATAAATGAAATGCATAAAACAGTAAATGAAAGCGATAAAGCAAATGCAATAAATAAAGCTATATAGAAAGCAATAAATAAAGAAAAAACAAAAGCACACATAGCACATAACACCCCCAGTAAACACAAACAAACAAGCACTAGGAGAAACCCACAAGAGAACCAGAAGCCCTGGTTGCAAAGTTCTCCCCAGCAGAGTCGCCAAGCTGTCGCTCCCCCAGGACTCTTGTCCCGGTGCAGACGCGAACGGTCGGTGATGTTGGAGGTTGAGGTTGAATAGAGTCGCCAGCTAGGCATTTTTATCCCGAAGGAAAGGTAATGCTGCATAAAACTGGAAGGGTAAGGATAAGACGGTTGCGAACCAAAGAAACTGAGAAAGGGGGTTGGTTACGACCTGGGAAGGTATTATCATCCAGATCGTCCGCCGTACTCGATGGGATCCACGCTTACAAGATTGTGTTTAAAAGGAGGTAGTGTATGTGATGATTGTGTATGAAAATCTAGGGAGAAAAGAATGTATAGAGTGTCAGTGCAAAAAGAGAGGGTGGGTGCTCAAGGATGAGGCTTAGAAAGAATGCTGGAAAAGGGGGATGACACAGAGACTTTTGTTCGATAACTGTTAAGTTATGCCTATGTATCCTCTCATGCAATGAGGAAGCTAGAACACTGTAGTTCGACTCAGAGAGACTGGGATGATTTTGCTGTGAACTGCTTACTTGTCTATGCTCAAGTGTGTGACTCGTCTGGCTCGAGTGCTAACTATCTTGTATTAGACGGAAGAAGCGAGTTCTCGTTTTCAGAGTGAAGGTGGTGAGAAAAGAATCCTAGAGGAGATGATTATTGTTTGTTTTTGTGATTTCAGTTTTTTATTGTTTTTGGTGTTTTGCATAGGATAATGAGCTTAAGCCTAAATCAAGGGTTGTAAACTCATTATATCCTCCCTGATTGGGGATAATGAGCCTACTTAAGTGTGAGATGAAGATCTCAACTTAATTACCATGATGATATAGGATTAACATCATTAACCTACTTGGTAATTATTAAGTGTTTTTTTTGGGTTTTTGTTTAGTGTTAAGTAATGAGTTTAATCTCCAATCAGGGATTAGTGGACTCATTACACCATCCTAAGAGAAGGATGATAGATGAGAACACTTAAGCTGAGAAAGACTCCTCAACTTAATCCATGGTTAGGGACTAAATTCATTATATAACAAGCCTTTATTAAGTGGATTTTAATTAAAGGTGAGATTAAGAAATGAGTTTTATGTTTGTAAGACTTATCTTGAGGGGGACTTGTCCATTAAACACTAGGGTTAGTCCCTCTTAACCAAAAGGAAGAGATGTAACCCTAATATAAGGCCCAAGTTACAAGCTTAAGTTTTAATCATTATTAGGTGTTTTGATTAAGGGGTGTAAACAAGTTAAAAGTTTAACACTAAGGATTAAAGTTATACATTCCATCCTAAGATAAGGATACAGGCATAACCCTAATTCAAAGTCCTAAAGCTTTAAGTGTTTAGCCTCTGATTATGAGATGAGAAGAGAGACTTAAGGAGACTCAAAGGTAAAAGAATAGGGGAGACTATATACAACCCTAAAAGTTATCATGCTTGGATGTTCCTATGGTTTGTGAGGCTTGAAAGAAAGATCTTCAGAAAGGCCACCAAGGAAGAGAAGCAGATGAAAAGAGAAGGAGAAGGGAGGATATGTTACTTACTTCCTGAAGAAGATAAGTAACCTAAGAGAAAGAGATAGGAGCAAGAGAGCACAAGTGAAGCAAGTTCACTTCAAAGATAAATAGAATATGCAAATGAGGAGAAGAGAAGAGGTGGGATGTGAAGGCAAATCCACATCCCAAGCAACTTACCATAAGCCCCTGAAATGTTAGTATGAATGCATAAGATGCAAAGCAAAAAGAAATAAAGCAAATGGAAGTGCAATGACCAAAACCAGAAGTGTAAACATGATGCAAATGTTTTATGAGATGATGCAAAGACATAAACAAGGCTTATGTATGATCATAGAAGGGATGAGGTGCAAAAGATGGCAAGTTAGAAGCATGAAAACACATGGATGTTCATGAGATGTAATGAATGCAAAGCATACTAAATGAATGAAGAAATGATCAAGAAATGCTCAAGCATGTCTTAAGATGTCTAAGATGGCATACAAGATCATGGAATGTCATGGAAAGTTCATGTGATTGAGATATGCAAAGATGAATGCAAATGAACATGAGAAATTAGGATTTTACGAAAGTATGAGATGCATATGACCAAAACAGAAGCATACATCATGATAAAAATTGAAAATGAACTCAAAAAAACCCTAAACACATACAAGATCACTCACCAAAGATGGGGGTTAGAAGCTAAACCTAGAGGAAGTTATGAATTTCCTAAGTTAACTAGGTTTTTGGGTGATTCTAAAGGAAAAATGCAAATCAATTTGAACATTCAATGAAAAATTATAAGTTAAATAACCTAGATACTAGATGAAAAGTGTGAAAGAATGCAAAAAGAATCAAGTTCAAACTCATCATGGTTGATCAGAAATGATTTTCAAGTTAGGGTTAGAAAAATGTGAATTTTATAAACCCTAATTCAAAGATAATTGTGAAAATATGATCAAACCTAAAAATATATTTGTGTGGTGAGTTTGTAAATTGTTCTAAATGCCTAAGAATGATTCATTAATTTTTTTGTGATTTTTAGATACCTAAATGTATTTTTAATTTATTAAAATCAATTAATTAATTAAATAAAACATTTAAATGATTTAAAAATACTTTTTTAATGTAAAAATTAAAAATAAAAATGTTTTTGAGTTTAGAAAAATATTTAAAGTGAAAATGCAGAAAATGAGATTTTTAAACATATTTTTGCTATTTTTAGTAAATATATGAAAAGAAATATGAAAAAGAAAAAAGAAAAATGAAGTATGCAAGATCAAAGGCCCAGATTCAAAGCTAGGGTGACTGCGCGCATGAATGGGTGGCTGAGATTCATCCTGAATAATTAAAATTAATTAAGTTAATTAATTAGGTTTAGGGTTTAAGCGAAATGATCATGGCCATACGTGCACGCGGGAAACATGATCCAAAGGTCATAATTCAGACTAACCTAATTAACCCTAAAATTAGCCCTAATCTTTTTCAGGCGACCGGAATAGTGTTTCGATCGTCTTCTCCGACGACACCCTCATCTGAATTCATTCCCTAGGCCACCCCAAGCTCCCTAAATCTCTAGAATCACTCATTAAACATCATAGAACAAGAATCCAGCCACCAAAAACATTTATATTTCATCAAACTCATGAATCGAAGCAAAATGGAAAACGTGCAAAAATTTCAGAAGTTAAATACATCCTACACACTCCACCATTTTCAATGATTCAAAGCTCAGAATGATCAGCAAGACAAACTCTACCATATTGAAACTCAAACAAAGAGTTATGGAAAAAAAGTTTAAGTTGGAGCTTTTTGGCCTCTTCTTTGATGCTAATCCACTCCTCTTGATCCCCTTGTGCTTCTGAAAGACTTAGAACAAGTTTATATGGGCTGGTTTGAGAGTTTCAGTTCTGATAACTCAGAGATCGTGTTTTGGTCATGGGGGTTTTCAGGCCATTGTGAAGGTTTGTTTGTGTTTTATAGGTTATGTGGAGATGATTGGTGAAGAAAGTTTTGAGTTTTAATGGTTGTGTTGAGAGATTCGAAGACTTGAAAGTTTTAGGTATTTATGGTGATTCTGAGCTTGTGTATGTTTCAGGCTTGTATGGTGTTATGAAATGAGTTGCTTGAGTTTTGCATAAGAGGTACTAATTGGCCAGAGAGTTGTTGTGGCATAGTGTGATTGGTATGGGCCATTTTGAAAAAAAGTCAATGTTTGGAAACTATGAGTATGGCACGGGTCAGAGGAGATCACAAGGCTTGTCCTGCCTTAGCTTCATTCAAGGATGGCCCTTGGATGGTTTATGATGAGCTGTAACACTTGGATCAAGAGATTGCAAGACTTTTGCAATTTTCCCTCTTTGGATATTTGTGAAAAATGAGATATGAATTCTTGTGAAGCAAGGCACAATTTTGGTCAAGGCAAGTTGTGTGAACATGTTATGATGCTTATAGGTGGATTAGAGGTCATTAGAAGTATTAAAACTTAATTTTGCAAAAATCCCTCTTTGGCACATACTTGAAAATTATAAGATTTTTCCCAACTTTGAAACATAATATCTTGAGTTCTAGGATGAATCAAGAGGAGTTTTGTAACTTTTTTAAAATGGGAAGATCCAATCTACAACTTTCATGTTTAAGTATTTTTCATTTGAAGCATTTTTGATCAAGAAAGAAGAGGTTGAAAATCTTTCCCAAAATGGAAAGTTTTCATTACAAGTCATGTCCAAAAATGGAAAGTTTGCAAATGGATTGAAATTCTTCAATATTGTGAACTTATAACCACTTATAAGATCAAATAAATATCATAGAACCTCCATTTGATGAAGATGACCCTTTGGTACCATTGGTAGTGGCCTCAGATGCCCTGATTCTGACTTTTCTTGCACAATAAGTTACCAGTTGATCAGATGACTTCCACAATGAATTTCTTCATCAAATTTGGTACACATGCTCCTTATAACATATTAAGACCAATGTAATCAAGAATGACCAAAAAATATGAGGTTAAGGGCCTCAAACCCAAAACCCTAATTTTAGGTCATCTGTGTAGGAAATCTTCAGTCTGCCTCTATGCCTTTGCAATGCTTTGTGATTTTTTTACTTTAATGAACTTTGGGGAGCATATTATGATCATGGAACACACATGGACCATCTTTTCATGCTTCAAGGCCTTTGAGATGGCTCATATTACTTCTTGGACTGCTCATATCACAAACCCTAGATGCAGCTTATGCAGTGAAATAACTATGCAATGAGATGGTATGCTTATGTAATGCAATATGAAAAGATCACAAGCCATGGTGTGAGAAAGAGTGAGGGAAAATTTGGGGTTTTTAAAAAACCAAGAAAAAAACTCTCTCATAATTCACACTTTTCATTTCGGAATTTTCAGAATTCTCTCACAATTCTCTCTTTTCTCTTCAAACCTTCAAACACTCAAAGTTGCTCTTCTTTAAAGATCATCAAATTTTGCATTGAAGTTTGTTGATCTTGGAACTAGACCTTCATCCATTGATTTCTTTGCATCCATTTTCTGATTTTTTACTACTGGTTCAGATCTGATTTATTGGCTAGGAGTGCTTTTGGAATTAAGCTCTTGCATCAAGATCCTTTACTTGCATTTACTTTGCATTGTGTGTGAAGAATAGCACCAGATCTTCGAGGTTTTTTGTGAGATTCATCATTTTCAGCTTGAACAACATTTACCAAAGCAGATATCAGCTTTATAGGTTGGATAAGTTTAGATCTATCTCTGCTTTTTGGCTTATTTGCATGCATGTGTTGTGGATCCACCATGTGTTTGTGCTAATTGCTTGTTTGCTTGTGTTGTTTGGTTGATTTGTGATTGGATCTATGTGTTAATGTTAATGAACATAATTGTGGTTGATTAATGTGAATTTATCTTATTATCACGTGCATAATTGATCGCTAGACTGTTGGTGGATTATTGAAATAAGCTGGTTTGGACTTATTTTTTTCTGCAGGTTTTGTTGTTGTTCGCACAGTGCTAACTGGTTAACGCTATAGGTTAACCGGTTAATGCGTCCTTTTCTCGACTTCTTTGCTGCAGGTTTAGGTTGGTTAATCGGTTAACGCTTTTGGTTAACCGGTTAACACTGAAGCAGAAGGGCATTTTTTAGTTGTTTTGAGTTTGTTTGCTTCTCATACTTTCCATAATCACCATGGACCATTGTGTGATCATTTTATATGTTTGTTTAAAGTAGTTTGCTTGCTGGTTGATGTATGTTTTCATTCTCTCGACACGTGGATTCATGTATTTTCAAAGTTTGGCATGTTTGGTGACTTTGTTTTCTTGAAACTTTGAGCATGTTAATTCCATGAATTGTGTTGATATGTTAGCATTTGATTGATTTGTTGAATATGTGCTGGAAATTTTGCTAACATTTGTAGGTGCAATGGTAAGTGAGGTATGGATGTTATCTACATTTCAACTCTTCATCTCCTCTCTTACTTTTCTTTTTTTATTTTGTGATTGTTGATGTGCCTTATGCCATCTTTTGATTCAACTTTTCATCTTCCCCCTTTAGAAACAACTTATCTCCTTTAGAGGAGTAAGTTGTTCTCTAACTTTCTTTCCTCCTCTCTTCTTCTTCTTTTCTTTTCTTCTTCTTCATTAAGATAGTTTAAACCACACTAACCTAGGATTATCCAAGCATGCTAATATTAGGATTAGACTTTCCCCATTAAACTTTTACTTCTAAGATCCTCTTTTGTCTCTTTCTCTTTTCATCTCAAACAAAAACCCTAAAAAAACACATTAATAAAGAAAGAAGTGACTTCTTGTGTATAGCCTTATTCCATGGGGCATATGTATTCATTCCATCTTGGAATAGTACACTTGTCTAGCATGATGCACAAGTCTGATCATGAGGTTATCTTCATCAAGAAAACTTTGAAAAATACTTATTCATTTCCTAATCACTAAGACACTTAATAAGTTCAACAAGTTAGTGAACTTAGGCCCTTGCCTTTGGAAACAAGTCTTGGATAAATTCTCCTTACTTGGTGTGCTTGTTATATTATTCCATCTTGGAATATAGTAGCAAGTACACATTCCATGGAAAAGAGATTGGGTTCACTTCCTTGTGCAACACTCCTAAAAAAACTTCTAAAAAACACAAACAAACAATAAGCGTCTCTCCTTCGGGACTTCTTTTCTCATCTCCTTCACTCATCACGTGCAAAATTGCTCCTACTTGTCATTTTGCAAGACGGTAACGCACTCGTCGTTTGAGCTTGCAACGCCTGAGCATTGACATAGGCAATTCAAGCCTTAAGACACAAGCAATATTTTCCACCCCTAATTAGGGGAACTACGACGACTCTGATCCTCATGTCCAGATGAGGTACGTAGGCAGCGGGGTAGGGCCCGTTCAAGCACACTCTTTTATTTTCCCTACATTTTCCCCATTTCTTTTCTTTTCTAGTTCCAGACTTTCTTTTTGCAGCAGCTTTCATTTCTTCACCCTTTGAAACAGTATCTTTGCAAGCGTGGATCCCGTCGGGTACAGCGGACGATCTGGGGTGCTAATACCTTCACAGGTCGTAACCGACTCCCGAACCCAGTCTCTTTGGTTCGTAGGACCTGTGTCCTTCCTTTCTTTTCTTCGGTTTGTGCAAAATTACCATTCCCGTTCCTTAGGGATAAAAATGCCTGGCTGGCGACTCTAACCTTTTCCGTGCCACTTTCGCGTTTGTACCAGGATGGAAATCCAGGGAGCGACAGTTGGCGACACTGCTGGGGACTGAACCCAGAATCTCTGGTTCCCTTGAGAGTCTCTCCTAGCACTTATGTGTTTCTGTTTCATTGGGTGTTTTATGTTTGTTGTTGTGTGTATGTTTATTGTTGTTTATTTACAGTTTATTTACCGCTTTATTTACAGTTTTCAGTATTTATATTCATGCATCATATATTATTACTGGACTGTCTGGCTGTAATGGTTTTTTGTTTGGTGGGATTGGGAAATGTTACTGTGAGATGAGCTCGTAACCGGGGCTCGAGTGTACCCTAGGACTTAGCGTATACAGTCACTTTGGCTTCATGGCATCTTGCTATGTTGGTAGTAGTGAGTTCCACACCCAGACTTGCGACCGTCTTGGAAATGTTTTGATGCAGGAATTTTTCTTGGATCATTACATGACCTCGATAGTTATGTGCATCTGGGGACCGATCATTGAGGAACTTTGTGGAAACATCTCTCTCTAGTGGTGACAATGGCAGACTACATTCTGTGGCAAACCTATTCGCACCCGAGGGCCCACTGGGAACTTGCATAGGATGGCCTGGTTCTTTTATAGGAGCTCAGTCAAAGCATATAGTCGTATGACGATAGTATTGTATCCTACGGGCTGAATGTACTATTGTTTCTCGACTTCAGCGCTTGAAGCTGGAAACTTATAAAGGATGCTTGTTTTCCCGGACTCACGCTGAGACCTCCCTGAGTGGTACATAATTCTAAACCGATTCCCTGATCTGGTCATGAGCCATTTCTCGGAAATGGTGAACGTATTATTGTTATTCGACTTTGAGAGTCCGTGATGTTTGACCCGGAGCACACCTATGAGATTGGGAGGGGTTTACAGGTTTGCAAGACCCTTAACTTCATCATACCTCAGTACCAACACAGTCCTATGACTTGATATGGTTACATGGATTCTGGAGTTCTTAAGTCATCTGATATTTGATTTGGGGCTTATTTGGGACTGAGTTATTGTTCATGGGGATTTATTCAGAGGATTCTGGTTCTTGGTCACTTGGGTCCAGTATTTAGTATTCAGACAGTCCCAGATGTTGATCATATTCCTGCATTGCATTTGCATCGCATCATACTTTCATTAACTGTTTGTGTTTTCATTTCAGGTTGTCATTTATCCATTGTACCCAGTTCTAGTATTCATTACTTCTCCAGATGGCAGAAGTCCAAGAGATACCCAGAAAAAGGAATGTTCATTACACTTTCCTGCAACCAGAAATTGAGGGTATTCAGAAACTCGTGGACTTAATGAACGACAAGGTTTCAGATAATTTCAGAAGATGGTATGGGAAGATCTTGGGTTACATGAACAAGCCTATTATGGATCAGAGAGATAGCCTTCACTCTTTGTTGCAGTTTTATGATCCTTAGTTGAGAATTTTTGTATTTTCTGACTATGTCTTAGCTCCTACTATGGAAGAGATTTCTGACATCCTGAAGATTCATATCAGGAATGGTGTTCCCTATTATGCTGCAGAGAAGTTTCCCCCATACAAGGATATAGAAGGTGCCTGTCATTTTAGTATGCTTAGAGTAAAGATGGAGTTGGAAGCTAGTAAGGGGAAGTGGTTTGCTCTGGATTTTCTTATCACAGAAGCTCATATGTTTGCTTTGGGAGGAAAAATGGTTAGAATTCAGTGCATTGTTAGCATTAATGGTATATGGGATAAGTTTATTCCCAATAGAGAAAGGTTGGGTGAGCTTGGAGGCTATCACCCTTTTCATTAAAGAAAACCCAGTGCCTACGCTGTTGGGAGACTTTTACTTTGGTGTCCATCATAGAAATGAGAAAAGAAAAGGATACGTGAATTGTTGTGCTCCGTTGTTTGCTGAGTAGTTCGCTAAGAAGTTTCCAAAGTCAGGACCGTTCAAAGATCTTAAGCAAGATTGGAAGTGGGCTATAAGATTGATGGGGTTAACATCTGATGATATAGCTTGGGGTGTAGTAAAAACTTAGTAGGGAAGGAGTTTATTACAAGTTGTGGTGAATTTCCTTATGTGCCTATATTAGGTAGGAAGGGAGTAATAAGTCATAACCTTGTGTTGTCTAGAAAACAATTTGGCTATCCACTGAAGGATCCTCCATCAGATAAGGAAATAGCAAAGACTTTGTATCTTCCAGCTGAAGATAATGAGCAGTTGATTATCCAAGTATCTCAAGCTTGGGAAACAAAGGTTAGGGAGGGTAAGAAAGAATTTGGAAAGGTGGATCCTAAGACTTATCCCCCTTTTGCTGCTTGGATACAAGGTAGGGTTGACACTTTCTTCCTTCCATTTTCAGCTGAAGCTCCACTATATCCAAAAGAGGTACCTATACAAACCACTGTTTCTCTTGAAGACTATAAGAAGTTGGAAGCTCGGTTGCATGACGTTTGGGTAGAGAATTCTGAAATGGCTAGCTTGTACCACTGTGCCAATCATGCCAAAAAAGAAGCAGAAGAAAAGATACAGAGGATGCAGGTCACCCTAGAAGCTAAAGAAAAGGAGTTTGATGGGAGAGAAGCTTATTTTCAGAGATTGGGTTTAACATAATCAAAAAGAGAAGCGGAGCATAGGAAGACTTTGAAGACTCTTAGAGAAGCTCTTCAATCCATTACTTGGTTACAGGGCCAAAGGGAATAGGAGCAGAAGAAGTACAAAGAAAAGGAAGAGTTCTTTGAGGTGCAGATGGCATTCAAGAAAGAAGAAGTAGAACAATTTCACAAAATACGAAGGGAAAAGACTCAGCAATTGGTACAGAGCCAGCTAGCCTTGGAGGAAGCAAGGAAGGAGATTGCAGTTCTTAAGTTGAAGGCAAGCATCAAGAAGAACCGTACATAGGTGGTGGCTGCAGAAGAGAAATCTTAATCTTCCTTTAGCCTAGAGTTTTAGTTTATTGTTATTTGCACCAGACTACCTACAGGCTTGTTGTAGGAGTCTGTTGTAGCTTTTTGTTTTTCTGTTGAATTGTAACCCTCTGAGGATCTTGTTTATGTTTGTGACTCTGGTTGTTGTTAGTTTGTTCATGTTATACAATGATGCTTTCCAGTTACCATTTCTGAACGAACAAAAGTTGTTTGTCTGAAGCCATCGGGTCTGAATACTCCTCAAAAGAGTTTGAAAAGCCAGTTTCCAAAGAGACATATGGAGTATTTTCTGTCAAAAAATACCAGAATTGGGGCATATAAATTCCTTAGCATGGAAACATGAATAGTTACATTGCATGCATATAATGTGTTTGTTGTTTTGCAGGTAATTCATCAGTTTTCTAACGTCTATGTCAATTTCAGGCACTATAGCTCCCAAGAAGGTTCAGAGACAGCCAATCGTACACAGATACCTTACAAAGGTGAACAGAGAGAGAGCAATGGATCAGATGCAAGCGGATTTGGATAACTTAAGGACAAGAATGGATAACTTCATGACCTTCATGGATGGGATGGGTCAAACTCAAGAGCGCTTGCGCGAACTGGTAGAGAACAATCGGGCCAGGAACAATGGGATAGCAGATAGAGGTAATCGCAATGAGGCTGGTGCCCGTCATGTTGAAGTCCCTATGGTGAAACCAGGGGTAACTATTATCAATGATGGAGTGCATAACATACAGATGGACGGGCAGGATGAACAATTCACGTTTCTGGATGAGGATGGAGGCCAGGGGGGTGACATGAATAGGAGATTTGAAGAAATGGCTGAGCAAATTCGCGCTATTTAGTCTCAGAGTTCTCTAGGGTTTGACATCACTGATATGGGCTTAGTGCCAGGGGTGAGAATTCCCTACAAGTTCAAGGTCCCTACTTTTGATAAGTACAACGGTATGGCTTGCCCGAAAACTCACCTTCAATCTTTTGTGGGAATGATTGATGCACATACGGATGACGAAAAGCTGTGGATGTATTACTTCCAGGATAGTCTTGTGGGAGCTTCCTTGGAATGGTACATGAAGCCGAGTAGGGTCAATATTCGAAGCTGGAAGGATTTAGATGAAGCGTTTGTGAAACAATATCAGTATAATTTGGATATGGCTTCAAATCGTACCCAGTTGCAGACAATGTCTCAGAGTGCTAAAGAAGGGTTCAAGGAGTATACCAAGAGGTGGCGTCAGCTTGCTGCTCGAGTACAACCTCCTTTGTTAGAGGATGAAATGGCAGACATTTTTATGGGAACACTGTAGGGTGTGTTTATTGAGAGACTGGCGTCTTGTTCAGCAACAAATTTTAATGATATTTTGATAGTTGGGGAAAAGGTTGAAACTCTGCTGAAAATGGGGAAAATCCAAGACAGTGGTGCAGGTAGCTCAAGTGGTGTCATAAAAGATTTTAATGGACCTCCGAGAAGAAAAGAGGGAGAAACTAATGATGTGTACGACCGAGGCCGAGGCCGGGGATATAAGGGATCTTACGAGCAGGTGGCAGCTGTCACCATTCCTACAAGTCCTGTTCAACAACCACGACAATAGCAGCAACAACAACAGCCGCAACGCAATAATTATCAGCAAAGACCCTATCAACAGAGACAAGCTCGTCCAGCTAACAGGGTGCTAGAGGCAATCCCTATGACGTACACAGCACTTCTACAGAGATTGTTAGATTTGAACATGGTTCAGTTGAGGACATTGGCACCACCACCACCTGGAGAAATTCCAGTGGGGTATGATGCTAATGCAAGATGCGCATTTCACTCAGGAGCTCTCGGGCACTCAACAGAGAAGTGCAGGGAATTACAGTATAAAGTCCAAGATTTGATTGACTCGAAAACAATTAACTTCACACTGCCTCCAAATGTTACAACAAACCCCATTCCAAATCATGGAGGGGCCCGGATAAACGTTGTTGATGGTGGCGAGAGGTTGAACCTGAATTTGAACGTAGAAGAGGTAAAGACTTCATTGTTAGTTTTAATTCGAGTAATGGTTGCGGAGATTTGAAAGTTGGGCTGCAGTATTTGATTGATGAGGGGTCTCTACAGTTTGACAAGGTTGACAATAGAAATGATTATGTGTCTACAGTAACAATTTATTTTGATCCTGCCCGGAAACAAGGCCATTCCTTGGCACTATAACTCAGATGTGTACGTAGAAGGACAAAAGGGGGAAAGTAAAACAGTGACAATTGACCCGACTATTGTGAATGTCGGAGGAGTTGGTGGGTTTACACGGATTAGACGTCTCTTTGCTCCTCAAATTATTAGAGGTGATCTTGAAGCTGAAGCTGCTGCAAAGGCTAAAGGTAAATAAATAGCAACTGAAGAGGTGACAACTCCCGCCACTAGTTAGGGCACTTTTGAAAAGGAAGTTGAAGAATTCATGAGGATAATTAAGAAAAGTGATTATAAGGTGGTTGAACAACTAAATCAAACCCCGTCCAAGATATTCATTTTGTCGTTGTTAATGTGTTCCCAAGCTCACTGGGAGGCTTTGTTGAAAGTTTTGCACATGGCGTATGTACCACAAGAGATAAATGTTAACCAGTTAGAGGCTGTGGTAGCCAATGTGAACGTCAGCCATGGGATAGGGTTCACAGATAGAGATCTCACTTTTGAGGGACACAATCACAATAAGGCCTTACACATCACCATGGAGTGTAAGAGCGTTGTTCTATCACATGTCCTGGTAGATACAGGCTCTTCCCTCAACGTGCTCCCTAAGAAGGCCCTAATGAAACTGGATGTTGATGGCATCGCTTTACGACCCAGCGATTTGATTGTAAAAGCCTTTGATGGGTCACGGAGGTCGGTGTTTGGGGAGGTGGAGCTACCGGTAAAGATTGGGTCACAGATATTCAAAAGCACGTTCTATATTATGGATATCCAACCTGCTTACAATTGTCTGCTAGGACGTCCTTGGATTCATGCTGCTGAAGCAGTAACTTCCACGTTGCATCAAAAGTTGAAGTATGTGGTAGACGGTCAAGTTGTTACTGTATGCGGTGAAGAGGATATATTCGTAAGCCATCTGTCGACCTTCAAATACGTGGAAATGGACGGGGAGATCCACGAAACACTTTTCCAGGCTTTTGAGACAGATGAACTCCTTGAAGAATTGGCTAGATTGTTGAAATAAGAGGAAAGGGTCATTCAGCCTCATCAGAAAGAATTAGAGATCATTAACATAAGGTCTGAGGATGTAAAGAAAGAGATAAAGATTGGGGCCATTCTGCAGGCCAAGGTAAAGAAGGAATTGATTGGTATGCTACAGGAATATGTGGATATCTTCTCCTGGTCGTATTAAGATATGCCAGGGTGGGATACTGACATTGTTGTACACAAGCTTCCACTAAGGGAAGACTTCCCTCCGGTAAAACAAAAACTGAGAAGAACTCGCCCTGACATGGCGATGAAGATCAAGGAGGAAGTTCAAAAGCTGTGGGATGTTGGGTTCCTTGTCGTAACTAGTTACCCACCTTGGGTAGATAACATTGTGCTTGTACCAAAGAAGGATGGCAAGGTCCGGATGTACGTCGATTATCGGGATCTAAATAGAGCAAGTCCGAAGGATGACTTTCCATTACCTCACATTGATGTGCTGGTAGATAACACCGCTCAGTTCTCGGTATTTTCTTTCATGGATGGCTTTTCCGGGTACAATCAGATTAAGATGGCACCGGAAGACATGGAGAAAATGACGTTCATTACCCCGTGGGGTACATTCTGTTATAAGGTTATGCCCTTTGGGTTGAAGAATTTCAGGGTAACATATCAACAGGCTATGGTAACTTGTTCCACGACATGATACACAAGGAAATTGAGTGCTATGTGGACGATATGATTTCCAAGTCCCAGGATGAAGAAGAACATCTGGTCAATCTCAAAAAGCTGTTTGAAAGGTTGATAAAGTATAGATTGAGGTTGAATCCAAACAAGTGTATTTTTAGAGTGTGTTCCGGTAAATTGCTGGGTTTTATTGTTAGCTAAAGGGGGATCGAGGTAGATCCTGCAAAAGTAAAAGCAATACAAGACATGCCTGCACCAAGAACAGAAAATGAAGTGCGTGGATTTTTAGGGAGATTGAACTACATTTCTCGGTTTATATCTCATCTAACTGCCACATGCGAGCCTATCTTCAAATTGTTAAGAAAAGAACAAACGGTCAGGTGGAATGAGGATTGTTAAAGAGCCTTTGAAAATATAAAAGAATATTTACAAGAGCCTCCGATCCTAATGCCTTCAGTTCCAGGACGACCACTTATTATGTACTTGACTGTGTTAGAAGGGTCGATGGGGTGTGTGCTAGGCCAACATGATGATTCTGGTCGAAAAGAGCATGCTATTTATTACCTTAGCAAAAAGTTTACCGACTTTGAATCCCGTTACTCATTGCTCGAGAAAACTTGTTCCGCTTTGGCATGGGCTGCTCGCCGACTGAGACAGTACATGTTGACCCACGCCACATTGCTAATCTAAAAAATGGACCCCATCAAGTATATTTTCGAGAAACCAACATTAACTTGAAGAGTTGCTAGATGGCAAATGATATTAACAGAGTATGAAATACAATATACTTCCCAGAAAGCCATCAAAGGAAGTGTATTGTCAGATTATCTTGCACAGCAACCACTTGAAGACAATTACCAGCCAATGAAGTTTAATTTCCCTGATGAGGACATCATGTACCTCAAGGAAAACGATTGAGAGGAACCACTTCCGGAGGAAGGGCCTGACCCTGAATCCAAATGGAAGCTGATGTTTGATGGGGCAGTAAATATCAACAGACGCGGAGTTGGTGTTGTTCTTATTACTCCCGAAGGTGTTCACTTTCCCTTCACTGCCAGAATTACTTTTGGTTGCACCAATAATGGAGCGGAGTACGAGGCGTTCATAATGGGAATAGAGGAGGCTATTAATCTTCAGATTAAGACCCTCAATATTTTTGGAGATTCAACCTCGTTATCAACCAGATTACCAACAAGTGGTATACTCATCAAGAACACTTAATTCCTTATATGGATTATGCCAGAAGACTGTTGATGTTCTTCACAATGGTTAAGCTTCAATATATACCACAAGATGAGAATCAATTCGCCGATGCCTTGGCTACTCTTTCTTCGTCCATCAAAGTCTTGTGTTTAAACTATGTGCCCAGGATTGACATTTCCATGCTTGACGCACCAACTTATGCTTTCTCTGTAGACATAATGTCTGATGAGAAACCTTGGTACTATGATATCAAGCTCTTCCTGGAAAAACAAGAATACCCAACTGGGGCATCATCCAATGACAAGAAGACCCTAAGACGACTTGCTGCTAGCTTCTTCTTGAATGCAGACGGAGTTCTGTATAAGAGGAATTTTGACATGGTCTTGCTCAGATGCGTGGATAGACACGAATAAGGCCTGTTAATGCAGGAAGTCCACGAGGGATCCTTCGGCACTCACTCAGGAGTACATGAAATGGCTAAGAAATTATTAAGGTCGGGGTACTATTGGCTAACAATAGATGCAGACTGTTGTTCATACGCCCGTAAGGGCCACAAATGCCAGATATATGCAGACAAGGTGCATGTCCCTCCTAGCCCACTCAATGTCATGTCATCTCATTGGCCCTTTTCTATGTGGGGCATTGACATGATCGGGAAGATAAAGCCTACTGCTTCAAACAGTCATCGTTTCATCTTGGTCGCGATTGATTAATTCACTAAGTGGGTTGAAGCCGCATCTTATGCCAATGTCACTCGCCAAGTGGTAGCCATATTTCTGAAGAGAGACATCATTTGCAGATACGGAGTGCCCGAGCGGATCATTACTGATAATGGTTCCAATTTGAACAACAAGATGATGGCAGACCTGTGTCAGGACTTCAAGATTCAGCATCACAATTCTTCTCCTTACCGGCCAAATATGAATGGTGCGGTAGAGGCAGCCAACAAGAATATTAAGAAGATTATGCAGAAGATGGTTGTCACTTACAAAGAATGGCATGAGATGTTACCATTCGCACTGCATAGGTACCGAACGTCAGTCAGGACATCAACCGTGGCAACTCGCTTCTCCCTGGTATATGGCATGGAGGCAGTCTTGCCTATTGAGGTAGAAATTCATACTTTACGTGTAATGATGGATGTGAAGCTTGATGAGGCTGAGTGGGTACGTGCTTGGTATAATTAGTTGTGTCTAATTGAGGAAAAGAGATTAGCAGCCATCTGTCATGGTCAACTTTATTAGAGGAGAATGAAGCAAGCTTTCGACCAACGAGTACGTACTCGAGAGTATCAAGTAGGCGAGCTTGTGCTCAAGAGGATCCTTCCTCCAAGTTCAGATCACAGGGGCAAGTGGACCCCAAATTACGAAGGCCCATTCATAGTAAATAAAGTTTTCTCGGGTGGGGCACTGATGCTCACTACTATGGATGGAGAAGACTTCCAATCCCCTGTTAACTCGGACGTAGTTAAAAAATACTTCGCATAAAAGACCCTTTGGACACAAAAACAGAATTAAAGTTCAGGCAAGAAAAGGGCATCCCGGCGAGCTAAAAACTGAATAAAAAGCTCGGGCAAAAGTTAGGGAAAATTTAAAAAAATGTACACCCGCTGAGTTGAAAAGCCACATTGGACAGCTCAAGCAAAAAAGGGTATCCTGGTGGATTGAAAACCCGAAAGGGTGATCCACGCAAAACAAGGGAATAAGCGAACAACTGCGATCCGGGTAATATGAACCAAATCACCGTTTCAAACAGCCTGGCAATATCAGAAGGGTAGGAATCAGTATCCTCTTCTTCTTCAGAAGGCAAAGGCAAGAATGGAAAGTCTTGAAGACATGTTGGTCATAGCAGGAAAGAAACTTATTAGAATGTCGTGTACATTGCCATTAGGATAGTTTCTTTTCTCAATTTTACGGTAGCTACCTCTTTCCAGGTAGTTGCTTCCTAATGTAAAGATTTTCCTATTCAGAGGCCCCTAAATAAATGAATATTCATTCAAAAGCTGTGTTGTGTTTTGTTTATTTTGTTTGCAAAAATGTCCTGAATTATTTCCAAAAAAAGAACATTGCATTTGAAACATGGTGATTTTTCTAAAAATGACATTGCAGGGAAACATTTAAAACTATCTTTGAGTGTCGGGTGACAATGGATGAACAGATCATACCATGCAAGTCCCTGGGGCACATGTGTGTATATTGTCGTTGCAGGATGGTGTCATATCTCCCTAAGCAGTGTATGTTCCCCAGCTGAGTTAGAGCAAGTGGCATCCCCAGCAGAACTCCGAGGCTAATGGAACAATTCTTATCCCCAAGCGGATTATCTTTCCACAAGTGAAGTATTCCCAGCAGGCAGCTGAACGCCTGATTTCCCCACAGAGTTCATGTTTGGGATTCACTCCCGTTATTGAAATATTACCCAGAGAAGCCACCAATTTACTTTTGGCCAATGTGAGGACACAAACAATTATTTATCTCCCCAGCCAGAGTTAAGCATCGTCAAAGCCTCTTGACCTGGTTCTCTCCTGCAAAATTGAGATTTTTACTACCAATCAGGGCACTTTGCTTTTGCTCATATGCATTCCCCAACACTCGCCTGTGTTTGATAGTTGTTGTTGCTCATATGCACTCCCCAGCACTCGTCTGTGTTTGATAGCTGTTTGATGCTCGTATGCACTCCCCAGCACTCGTCTGTGTTTGATAGTTGTTGTTGCTCGTATGCACTTTGTTGCACCCCAAAATTTGCCCTCACCAAGACAAGACATTGTGTACTAAGGTGTCCCAAGAGGTTCACAAGGTTCACAAGGTTCACAGGGTATCTCAAGAGGTTCACAAGGTTCACAATTAGTCAGAAAGTTTGACAATTCCCTCAGACAATGCATCCTCATAAGCATGCACCTTAAACTAGGGTTTTGACTTTCATCAGGCTAAGTGGACTTCCAAGGCTTCAAGTGAGATTCATAACATCCTATATGTCTTCAATAATCTCTATGTCAAGTTTCAAGGCTTTCCCAAAAGGTTTGCTCAGTCAGATGATCAGATAGGCTAAAATCAGTCAAAGTAGTTAAAAAGTCAAACTGAGGTCAACTATGGTCAAACCAAAGTCAAACTTCATGATTTTTTGCAAACATCAAGTATATGAAGTAAAATTCATCATTTGATCAAGGGTTGATCATGATTCATCAAGGAGATTTCAGATCATCAAGAATCAGGAGTTTCTAAATTAGGGTTTTCACAGGAAAAGTCAACTGAACTTTGACCAGCCATAACTTTCACATGCTTCATCAAAAAATTTCCATCCAAAGCTCATTTTGAAGGAAATTTAATTCTCTACAACTTTGTGTCTCACAAGCCAAGCCCAAAAATGCTTCATTTGGAAGGTATGAGCTAAGACATTATAGGTCATTTTAAAAGTCAACAAAAAGTCAACAACTTCCAAAGAGCATAACTTGAGAATGGTAAAAGATATGGACATGAGACCAAAGATGTTGGTTAGATGACTCTTTAAGCTTTCCAAAATGTCCAAGAACGTCTTCATAGCCTTAAAATTGAGGGATTTGTGCCTTTGCAAAGTTGGGAAATTTTTGAGAGGTTTATGAAGCAAATGGGACCTTAGAACCAAATTTCTCCAAATGGGCTTGCATTTTTATGACCCAAACACTTCCATGACATCATGCACGAATTAAAAATCATTTATTCAAATTTTTAATCATTTTATTTTATTTATTATGATTTTATACATTAAAAATCATTTTAAATTAAAATAAAATATAAAAGTTGCAATATTTGATAAGATTTTTGTTCTAGAAAGTCTTAAAGGCCATTTAGAAGTGATTGAGATCATACAAAATCAGATCAACCAAAAATAGTAATGATATATCAAGAATTTTCAATATTTTGGAAGCATATCTTTTTCAATCTCTATTGATCCAAAAATCCAAAGGATGGTGTGTTTTTTTGACCTAATTAGTTCACACTATATATGTACAACATAAAGCACACAAGGGACACGGATTTTGGGCAGCCAAGAACACCATTCATCAACTTCAAATTTCTCACAAAAAATTCAAATTCGGATTCTTCAAATTTGTTGTTTTTCAGGTGATTTGAAGGTGGCAAATCATTCTTGGACAATCTCTGAACATGTTGCAATCATCATTAACATCACAATCATGCTAAAAAGCTCAAACCGAATTGCTCTTATTCTTAAAAATTTGATTTTTCGATTTCCATTATTCATGCATTATTAATGTGATTTGATTCTGGTTTATTGTTTGTGAGGTTACATAGATGATTTCTGGATAATTTTATTGAAGTTTCATGGCCATATCCGCATACCACCATTGCTAGGGTTTGGACCTTCAAATTGGGATCTTCCTCTTTAGACCATTTAAATATCTTTTAAGACTGTGTTTAAATTGTATGAGCTATGGGAAATCATTTGCCATTGTCAATTTGTTCTAATTTTACGTGTTTCTAAGGTTTCAAAAAAACCTAGGTTCTTCTGTTAATTTTACACGCAGGTAAATTCGCAGGAAGAGTTGTGGGAAACTTCGCAAGAAATTCAAACGAGGAAGATGAAGTTTGGCGCGAAAATCTGTTTTGGATATTTGTTTTATTTTATTATGTTTAGTTTATGTTGTATTATCACAAACGTTGCTTGGCTCAGTTGGTGAAGAGACGCAGGTGTGAAGCAAAGGGCAAGGGCTCGAGTCTGGCCGAAAGCAGTTTTATCTTTTTAATTTCATTTATTTTGCATATTCATGATAAAACAATGTTGTTGTGGATAGTTATCACCAGCGCACGCTGGCTCAGCTGGTTTTGATGGTGGATGATTGAGGTAAGGGACCTGGGTTCAAATCCTAGGTCCTTACTTTTTGTTCAATTTTCCATCCTTGGAGAATTGGCTAGATTGTTGAAATAAGAGGAAAGGGTCATTCAGCCTCATCAGAAAGAATTAGAGATCATTAACATTAGGTCTGAGGATGTAAAGAAAGAGATAAAGATTGGGGCCAGTCTGTAGGCCAAGGTAAAGAAGGAATTGATTGGTATGCTACAGGAATATGTGGATATCTTCTCCTGGTCGTATTAAGATATGCCAGGGTGGGATACTGACATTGTTGTACACAAGCTGCCACTAAGGGAAGACTTCCCTCCGGTAAAACAAAAACTGAGAAGAACTCGCCCTGACATGGCGATGAAGATCAAGGAGGAAGTTCAAAAGCTGTGGGAGGTTGGGTTCCTTGTCGTAACTAGTTACCCACCTTGGGTAGCTAACATTGTGCTTGTACCAAAGAAGGATGGCAAGGTCCGGATGTACGTCGATTATCGGGATCTAAATAGAGCAAGTCTGAAGGATGACTTTCCATTACCTCACATTGATGTGCTGGTAGATAACACCGCTCAGTTCTCGGTATTTTCTTTCATGGATGGCTTTTCCGGGTACAATCAGATTAAGATGGCACCGGAAGACATGGAGAAAATGACGTTCATTACCCCGTGGGGTACATTCTGTTATAAGGTTATGCCCTTTGGGTTGAAGAATTTCAGGGCAACATATCAACAGGCTATGGTAACTTGTCCCACGACATGATACACAAGGAAATTGAGTGCTATGTGGACGATATGATTTCCAAGTCCCAGGATGAAGAAGAACATCTGGTCAATCTCAAAAAGCTGTTTGAAAGGTTGATAAAGTATAGATTGAGGTTGAATCCAAACAAGTGTATTTTTAGAGTGTGTTCCGGTAAATTGCTGGGTTTTATTGTTAGCTAAAGGGGGATCGAGGTAGATCCTGCAAAAGTAAAAGCAATACAAGACATGCCTGCACCAAGAACAGAAAAAGAAGTGCGTGGATTTTTAGGGAGATTGAACTACATTTCTCGGTTTATATCTCATCTAACTGCCACATGCGAGCCTATCTTCAAATTGTTAAGAAAAGAACAAACGGTCAGGTGGAATGAGGATGGTTAAAGAGCCTTTGAAAATATAAAATAATATTTACAAGAGCCTCCGATCCTAATGCCTTCAATTCCAGGACGGCCACTTATTATGTACTTGACTGTGTTAGAAGGGTCGATGGGGTGTGTGCTAGGCCAACATGATGAGTCTGGTCGAAAAGAGCATGCTATTTATTACCTTAGCAAAACGTTTACCGACTTTGAATCCCGTTACTCATTGCTCGAGAAAACTTGTTCCGCTTATGCATGGGCTGCTCGCCGACTGAGACAGTACATGTTGACCCACGCCACATTGCTAATCTAAAAAATGGACCCCGTCAAGTATTTTTTCGAGAAACCAACATTAACTTGAAGAGTTGCTAGATGGCAAATGATATTAACAGAGTATAAAATACAATATACTTCCCAGAAAGCCATCAAAGGAAGTGTATTGTCAGATTATCTTGCACAGCAACCACTTGAAGACAATTACCAGCCAATGAAGTTTAATTTCCCTGATGAGGACATCATGTACCTCAAGTAAAACGATTGAGAGGAACCACTTCCGGAGGAAGGGCCTGACCCTGAATCCAAATGGAAGCTGATGTTTGATGGGGCAGTCAATATCAACAGACGCGGAGTTGGTGTTGTTCTTATTACTCCCGAAGGTGTTCACTTTCCCTTCACTGCCAGAATTACTTTTGGTTGCACCAATAATGGAGCGGAGTACGAGGCTTGCATAATGGGAATAGAGGAGGCTATTAATCTTCTGATTAAGACCCTCAATATTTTTGGAGATTCAGACCTCGTTATCAACCAGATTACCAACAAGTGGTATACGCATCAAGAACACTTAATTCCTTATAGGGATTATGCCAGAAGACTGTTGATGTTCTTCACAATGGTTAAGCTTCAATATATACCACAAGATGAGAATACATTCACCGATGCCTTGGCTACTCTTTCTTCGTCCATCAAAGTCTTGTGTTTAAACTATGTGCCCAGGATTGACATTTCCATGCTTGACGCACCAACTTATGCTTTCTCTATAGACATAATGTCTGATGAGAAACCTTGGTACTATGTGTAACACGGTGGGAGAACTGACTTTAGTTATGTTGCGGATAGCAAGAGTCGCCACCGACTTTTATTTTATCCAAAGGAAAGGCATAAAAGAACAGGAAAGACCTTTTAAAAGATTTTTGGGTCCGGGGGGTAGGTTATGTAAAGGGAAGGTGTTAGCACCCTTTACATCCATGGTTATCCATGGGCTCTTAGTTATTTAACTCACTTTAAAATGTTTTTTAAAATTGTGAAGTGTGTGAATAGAAATTTTCATAAGAGTTTGATAATGATCCATGTACGGATGCGTAAAAAACTTGTGTTTGAAAATTGTTTGAAATTGTGAAGTGTTTTGAAAAGTTTTTGAATAGTGAGCAAGTAACTATGAGGAACCTACCCTAAAGTTTAAGTCTTTCTGTTCTTGAATCCTTTAAATGGTAAGACTATCCCTATCATTAAGGAATAGGTAGTCATTACCTTGGATGTGTGGGACAAGTAAGGGACATCTGTTTATATAGGCAACTGTAGGGTGTATTAAGCAATTTTGGAGGGACTGTCATCTTTATTCGAAAGGGACAAGATCATTACGAAGGCAACATTCGAAAGGGACTTGATCTTTTATTGTTAAGGGACTAGATGACTTTACTTTGAGGGACTTTTTGCTTTATACACCCTACTTGACCTTTTTGATTAGGCAACATGAGAGGTAACCCTAGAAAGTGAGATGGCGATCAAAGATCGACTTACGTGTGTGAGTGTTCAATTTAATATTTATCTTTTGAATTAAGTGATCTAAATTAATTTTAAATAACATACATGTTACACTCCCTATTTACTAACCATGGCATAAAATTAAATAATTTAAACATTATAAAAATATTACATCCAGGAACAATTACAAAAATAATAATAAAAGCAATTTAAATAAATAAGCAAAATAAATAAGCAAAATAAATAAGCAAAATAAATAAACAAAATAAATAAGTAAGCAAAATAAATAAATAATTATAATAGGGTTAGTAGAAATAATAATAATAACAATTTAAAAATAAATGGGGTTAGTAATAAACATGATTAGTAATAAGCAAAAATATTAAAATAAACAATTTTTAATGGTTAATAAGAAAGTATAAACAATTATATTAATTATTATAAAATTTTTAAGTTATGTATAAATTATGGAGAAAAATTGATTATGAACATATTATGAAAAATAAATTATAATTATAAAAAAACATATTTGAAATTATTTACATGCACAAACTAAATTCTAAACAATTAGAGAATACTTTCATATTATAAACAATAAATTAAGCATTTTAATTTCTACACATATTTATGTACAAAATTTTAAATTATAAACAATTTATGTATTAGATTAAATATAAATAATAATATTAAACAAAAATAGAAGAAAAAGAAAATAGGGTTTTAGAAATTATTATGATTAACTAGGGTTTGAAGAAAAACATATTTTTTAGGGTTTATAAAAATAAATTAAATTTTATATACAAAAAAATTTTAAATATTAACCTAATTATCATAATATATACATATTTTTAATTTTAAATATATAATAAAAACTAGGTTTAGAATTAAAAAACAAATTACAAAATATTTACATATTATTTTTCCTAGAATTATTTAAACATACACTAAACATGATTATATTTAATTAATATTAATATAATTAACAAAACAAATTAAATAAAACAAAAAAAATTGGAACTTACCTGGCTGGGATTTGAACCCAGCACATCTTGCTTGCCAACAACCAGGCCAACAACGCATACCACCAGGCCAACGCGCGCGCAGGTGAAGAAAAGGTGCATCAAATTGGTTTTATTCCTTAAGCCTGAAAATCAGAAAAAAAAAAAAAAAAAAGAAAACGCAAAAGGCCTGGGGGAATCGAACCCAGGACCTTACAAGCAAACACACAAGTACATTACCATTCCAGCTGGGTGAGCGAACCTGTTGATATATCCACTTTAATTCATAATATATTAAGGCTACAATTAAGATGGAAAAATAACAAAAATTGGTTGGAGCCAGGATTCGAACACCAGCCCCTGAGCAACACACGCGCATAGCATACCACTGGGACAAGCACAAGCTTGTGATACAAAACAGAAACAATATTATAATAAAATAAGTTCAATATTCAAATTATGTTTTTCGCGCCAGGCCAGCTTCATCTTCTTCAAATTTCCTGCGAAAACAACTATGGATTTTGTTGCGTGTTTTCCTGCGAATTTCATCATATCCAGAACCTACGAAACTGGACAAGCATCAAAACAGTAAAATTTCACAACAATAATTAGTGTTTCATAATCCCCAAGGTCCCTGGAGTTGTCCTATGTTCTTAGATTTCATTTATATTAGGTTTAAGTTCAAGCCCCAAATCCATAGCCGAAACCCTAGCCATGGTGAAATTCGCATCCGCTTATGAAAACCAAATCAAACCATCCAGAATTCATCTAAAGCTTCACACAATAACAAAACAACAAACAAATTTCATTAATAATGGTTAAACAATGGAAATCGAAAAAAATAATTTCAAGAACAAAAAAGGATCGGATCGTATGATTTAAGGTGTTATGGATGCATATGAACATTGGTATACATTCAGTGAAGCTTAGGGATCATTGCTGTGTCCTTAGAATACCTTCAAATGTCCTCAAATGAAGAACCCGAAAATTGATTTTTGGATGATTTTTTGGTTTGTGAAACTTACTCTTGGGAGGCAGAAATTCGTGGCTTTGTGTTAGGGTTACCTCATATACTTATAGAGTGATGAATTAGGTCAGAAACAATTGATGTTTGTGTGGAAGATTTGATCCAAAAAGATTCAAAAATATTAGGCCTTAAAAATCAAATATCCTTGTATGAACACTTTCTATTTTAGGCAAATCAACATGATTCTCTTACCACTTTGATTCAAATCACTTTTATGAATTTCTAGAAGCTCAATCATATTTAAATCTTTGACTTTTATATTTTATTTTAATTTAAAATGATTTTTAATGAATTAAATCAAAATAAATAAAAATAAAATGATAAAAAATCTGATTTTTGTTGACTTGGGTCGTGCATGAGGTTATAGTATGGATTGGGTCATCATATGGCAAGCCCATTTAGAAAAAATTGGTTCTAGACCTCCATTTTCTTCATAAACCAACCAAAAATTTCCCAACTTTGCAAGGGCACACATCCTTCAATTTTAATGGTATGAGGGTGTTCTTGGACATTTTGGAAAGCTTGAAGAGTCCTCTAACCAACCCCACTGGTTTCATGTCCTTATCATTTACCAATATCAAGTTATGCCCTTTTGAAGTTGTTGACTTTTTGTTGACTTTCAAAAGGACCTATAATGTCTTAGCTCATACCTTCCAAATGAAGCTTTTTTGGGCTTGGCTTGTGAGACACAAAGTTGTATAGAATTCAATTTCCTTCAAAATGAGCTTTGGATGGAGACTTGGTGATGAAGCATGTGAAAGTTATGGCTGGTCAAAGTTCAGTTGACTTTTACTGAGGAAACCCTAATTTAGAAACTCCTGATTCTTGATGATCTGAAATCTCCTTGATGAATCATGATCAACCCTTGATCAAATGATGAATTTTACTTCATATACTTGATTTTGGCAAAAAATCATGGAGTTTGACTCTGGTTTGACCACAGTTGACTTCAGTTTGACTTTTTAACTACTTTGACTGATTTTGACTTATCTGATCTTCTGACTGAGCAAACTTTTGAGAAAAGTCTTGAAACTTGTCATGGGGGTTCTTAAACACATATAAGATGTTATGAAGCTCACTTGAAGTCTTGGAAGTTCATTTAGCCTGATTAAAGTCAAAACCCTAGTTTTGGATGCACTGCTTAGGAGGTGCATTGTCTGAGGGAATTGTCAACTCTTCTGACCAATTGTGAACTTTGTGAACCTTGTGAACCATCATAAAATGTCTTGTGAACCTCATGGGAGGTCTTGTGAACCTTGTGAACCACATAAAGTATCTTGTAGACTTCATGAACCTCATGAAAGGTCTTGTAAGCATTGTGAATCTTGTGAACCTTGTGAACCTCATAAAGTGACATGTAGACTTCATGAACCTCATGAAAGGTCTTGTAAATGTTGTGAATCTTGTGAACCTTCTTAGCACACAAAGTCTTGTATTGTGAGGGCAAATTTTGGGGTGCAACACTATGATATCAAGCTCTTCCTGGAAAAACAAGAATACCCAGCTGGGGCATCATCCAATGACAAGAAGACCCTAAGACGACTTGCTGCTAGCTTCTTCTTGAATGCAGACGGAGTTCTGTATAAGAGGAATTTTGACATGGTCTTGCTCAGATGCGTGGATAGACACGAATAAGGCCTGTTAATGCAGGAAGTCCACGAGGGATCCTTCGGCACTCACTCAGGAGTACATGAAATGGCTAAGAAATTATTAAGGTCGGGGTACTATTGGCTAACAATAGATGCAGACTGTTGTTCATACGCCCGTAAGGGCCACAAATGCCAGATATATGCAGACAAGGTGCATGTCCCTCCTAGCCCACTCAATGTCATGTCATCTCATTGGCCCTTTTCTATGTGGGGCATTGACATGATCGGGAAGATAAAGCCTACTGCTTCAAACAGTCATCGTTTCATCTTGGTCGCGATTGATTAATTCACTAAGTGGGTTGAAGCCGCATCTTATGCCAATGTCACTCGCCAAGTGGTAGCCATATTTCTGAAGAGAGACATCATTTGCAGATACGGAGTGCCTGAGCGGATCATTACTGATAATGGTTCCAATTTGAACAACAAGATGATGGCAGACCTGTGTCAGGACTTCAAGATTCAGCATCACAATTCTTCTCCTTACCGGCCAAAGATGAATGGCGCGGTAGAGGCAGCCAACAAGAATATTAAGAAGATTATGCAGAAGATGGTTGTCACTTACAAATATTGGCATGAGATGTTACCATTCGCACTTCATAGGTACCGAACGTCAGTCAGGACATCAACCGTGGCAACTCCCTTCTCCCTGGTATATGGCAGGGAGGCAGTCTTGCCTATTGAGGTAGAAATTCATACTTTATGTGTAATGATGGATGTGAAGCTTGATGAGGCTGAGTGGGTACGTGCTCGGTATAATCAGTTGTGCCTAATTGAGGAAAAGAGATTAGCAGCCATCTGTCATGGTCAACTTTATCAGAGGAGAATGAAGTAAGCTTTCGACCAACGAGTACGTACTCGAGAGTATCAAGTAGGCGAGCTTGTGCTCAAGAGGATCCTTCCTCCAAGTTCAGATCACAGGGGCAAGTGGACCCCAAATTACGAAGGCCCATTCATAGTAAATAAAGTTTTCTCGGGTGGGGCACTGATGCTCACTACTATGGATGGAGAAGACTTCCAATCCCCTGTTAACTCGGACGTAGTTAAAAAATACTTCGCATAAAAGACCCTTTGGACACAAAAACAGAATTAAAGTTCAGGCAAGAAAAGGGCATCCCGGCGAGCTAAAAACTGAATAAAAAGCTTGGGCAAAAGTTAGGGAAAATTTAAAAAAATGTACACCCGCTGAGTTGAAAAGCCACATTGGACAGCTCAAGCAAAAAAGGGTATCCTGGTGGATTGAAAACCCGAAAGGGTGATCCACGCAAAACAAGGGAATAAGCGAACAACTGCGATCCGGGTAATATGAACCAAATCATCGTTTCAAACAGCCTGGCAATATCAGAAGGGTAGGAATCAGTATCCTCTTCTTCTTCAGAAGGCAAAGGCAAGAATGGAAAGTCTTGAAGACATGTTGGTCATAGCAGGAAAGAAACTTATTAGAATGTCGTGTACATTGCCATTAGGATAGTTTCTTTTCTCAATTTTACGGTAGCTACCTCTTTCCAGGTAGTTGCTTCCTAATGTAAAGATTTTCCTATTCAGAGGCCCCTAAATAAATGAATATTCATTCAAAAGCTGTGTTGTGTTTTGTTTATTTTGTTTGCAAAAATGTCCTGAATTATTTCCAAAAAAAGAACATTGCATTTGAAACATGGTGATTTTTCTAAAAATGACATTGCAGGGAAACATTTAAAACTATCTTTGAGTGTCGGGTGACAATGGATGAACAGATCATACCATGCAAGTCCCCGGGGCACATGTGTGTATATTGTCGTTGCAGGATGGTGTCATATCTCCCTAAGCAGTGTATGTTCCCCAGCTGAGTTAGAGCAAGTGGCATCCCCAGCAGAACTCCGAGGCTAATGGAACAATTTTTATCCCCAAGCGGATTATCTTTCCACAAGTGAAGTATTCCCAGCAGGCAGCTGAACGCCTGATTTCACCACAGAGTTCATGTTTGAGATTCACTCCCGTTATTGAAATATTCCCCAGAGAAGCCGCCAATTTACTTTTGGCCAATGTGAGGACACAAACAATTATTTATCTCCCCAGCCAGAGTTAAGCATCGTCAAAGCCTCTTGACCTGGTTCTCTCCTGCAAAATTGAGATTTTTACTACCAATCAGGGCATTTTGCTTTTGCTCATATGCATTCCCCATAACTCGCCTGTGTTTGATAGTTGTTGTTGCTCATATCCACTCCCCAGCACTCGTCTGTGTTTGATAGCTGTTTGATGCTCGTATGCACTCCCCAGCACTCGTCTGTGTTTGATAGTTGTTGTTGCTCATATGCACTCTGTTGCACCCCAAAATTTGCCCTCACCAAGACAAGACATTGTGTACTAAGGTGTCCCAAGAGGTTCACAAGGTTCACAGGGTATCTCAAGAGGTTCACAAGGTTCACAAGGTTCACAATTAGTCAGAAAGTTTGACAATTCCCTCAGACAATGCATCCTCATAAGCAATGCACCTTAAACTAGGGTTTTGACTTTCATCAGGCTAAATGGACTTCCAAGGCTTCAAGTGAGCTTCATAACATCCTATATGTCTTCAAGAATCCCTATGTCAAGTTTCAAGGCTTTCCCAAAAGGTTTTCTCAGTCAGATGATCAGATAGGCTAAAATCAGTCAAAGCAGTTAAAAAGTCAAACTGAGGTCAACTATGGTCAAACCAAAGTCAAACTTCATGATTTTTTGCCAACATCAAGTATATGAAGTAAAATTCATCATTTGATCAAGGGTTGATCATGATTCATCAAGGAGATTTCAGATCATCAAGAATCAGGAGTTTCTAAATTAGGGTTTTCACTAGAAAAGTCAACTGAACTTTGACCAGCCATAACTTTCACATGCTTCATCAAAAATTTTCCATCCAAAGCTGATTTTGAAGGAAATTTAATTCTCTACAACTTTGTATCTCACAAGCCAAGCCCAAAAATGCTTCATTTGGAAGGTATGAGCTAAGACATTATAGGTCATTTTAAAAGTCAACAAAAAGTCAACAACTTCCAAAGAGCATAACTTGAGAATGGTAAAATATATGGACATGAGACCAAAGAGGTTGGTTAGAGGACTCTTTAAGCTTTCCAAAATGTCCAAGAACGTCTTCATATCTTTAAAATTGAGGGATTTGTGCCTTTGCAAAGTTGGGAAATGTTTGAGAGGTTTATGAAGCAAATGGGACCTTAGAACCAAATTTCTCCAAATGGGCTTGCATTTTTATAACACAAACACTTCCATGACATCATGCACGAATTAAAAATCATTTATTCAAATTTTTAATCATTTTATTTTATTTATTATGATTTTATACATTAAAAATCATTTTAAATCAAAATAAAATATAAAAGTTGCAATATTTGATAAGATTTTTGTTCTAGAAAGTCTTAAAGGCCATTTAGAAGTGATTGAGATCATACAAAATCAGATCAACCAAAAATAGTAATGATATATCAAGAATTTTCAATATTTTGGAAGCATATCTTTTTCAATCTCTATTGATCCAAAAATCCAAAGGATGGTGTGTTTTTTTGACCTAATTAGTTCACACTATATATGTACAACATAAAGCACACAAGGGACACGGATTTTGGGCAGCCAAGAACACCATTCATCAACTTCAAATTTCTCACAAAAAATTCAAAGTCGGATTCTTCAAATTTGTTGTTTTTCAGGTGATTTGAAGGTGGCAAATCATTCTTGGACAATCTCTGAACATGTTGCAATCATCATTAACATCACAATCATGCTAAAAAGCTCAAACCGAATTGCTCTTATTCTTAAAAATTTGATTTTTCGATTTCCATTATTCATGCATTATTAATGTGATTTGATTCAGTTTTATTGTTTGTGAGGTTACATAGATGATTTCTGGATAATTTTATTGAAGTTTCATGGCCATATCCGCATACCACCATTGCTAGGGTTTGGACCTTCAAATTGGGATCTTCCTCTTTAGACCATTTAAATATCTTTTAAGACTGTGTTTAAATTGTATGAGCTATGGGAAATCATTTGCCATTGTCAATTTGTTCTAATTTTACGTGTTTCTAAGGTTTCAAAAAAACCTAGGTTCTTCTGTTAATTTTACACGCAGGTAAATTCGCAGGAAGAGTTGTGGGAAAATTCGCAAGAAATTCAAACGAGGAAGATGAAGTTTGGCGCGAAAATCTGTTTTGGATATTTGTTTTATTTTATTATGTTTAGTTTATGTTGTATTATCACAAACGTTGCTTGGCTCAGTTGGTGGAGAGACGCAGGTGTGAAGCAAAGGGCAAGGGCTCGAGTCTGGCCGAAAGCAGTTTTATCTTTTTAATTTCATTTATTTTAAAGATTCATGATAAAACAATGTTGTTGTGGATAGTTATCACCAGCGAACGCTGGCTCAGCTGGTTTTGATGGTGGATGATTGAGGTAAGGGACCTAGGTTCAAATCCCAGGTCCTTACTTTTTGGTCAATTTTCTTGTTTTTCCTATTTTCAATTTATTTTCTTATATTAATTCTATTTTGTTTAAACTAGTAAATATAAATTATAAAAAATAATTTCTAAATAACATTATAATATTTTCTTTATATTCTTAAAAATTATAATTTATTTTCTTAAAAATTTTTAATTATTTATATTTATTTTATAATAAGCATATATATGTATAATTATTATATTTTTGTAAATAGACTAATTATAGGTTAATTAATAGTTAAAACCCTAATTTCTAAAACCTAATTTTCTTAACCCTAATTTTCTCTAACCCTAACCCTAATTTTTTTTAATTATGTTATAAACAATAATTTAATAATTAATCATTTTTTTTGTAAATAATTATTATATTGTTTATTATTATTATAATTGTTCTATTTTCTTTTTTAAAAAAATCTTTAAAATTGTTTATTTAACTTAAAAAAATATTCTCTTAAGTTTTATATTCTTTATATTTTTACTAATCTCTTTTCTTATGATTATTATTATTGCTAACCCTTTAAATTATTATTTATTTATTATATATTTATTGTTTCTATTATTATGTATTTGCAAAAGCCGTGTAATAGTCGTTGGTTTATTTTTGTCTCTATTTTATTGTTTGTAAATATTTTTATTGCCATGGTTAGTAACTATAGGGTGTGTATAACTATGTGTAATTAAAATGACTTAGAAAATTAATCTTAAATAAGATAAATACTTGAATATGAACACTCACACACGTAAGTCGATCTTTGATCGCCATCTCACACTTTCTAGGGTTACTCCTCATGTTGCCTATTTTTAAGGTCAAGTAAGGTGTCTTAAGCAAAGTCCCTTCATAAAATATCATCAAGTCCCTTCAAATTATAAGATCAAGTCCCTTCGAGGTTAACTACGATAAATGATCTTGTCCCTTTGAATAAAAGATGATAAGTCCCTACGAATTGCTAAAGACACCTTGTAGTTGCCTAAATTCAGATGTCCCTTCACATGTCCCCTTATCACATCCAAGGTAATGACTACCTATTCCTTAATAATTGGGATAGTCTTACCATTGAAAGAACACATAAGAACAGTAAAGATTTAACATAGGGTAGGTTCTTCTTAAGTACTTGCTCACTTCTTCAAAATACTTCATTACACTTCACATTTCAAATAAATTTTCAAAACAATGTCTTTATATACATTCATACGAGGATCATTATAAAGTACTTAGAAAATTTTTAATCACACACTACACCTTTCTAAAAACAATTTAAAGTGAGCTAAGTAACTAAGAGCCCATGGATAACCATGGATATAAAGGGTGCTAACACCTTCCCTTTGTATAACCTACCCCCCCTCCCCCCAAACTCAAAATCTTTCTAAGGTCTTTCCTGTTCTTTTATGTCCTTTCCTTTTGGATAAAATAAAAGTCGGTGGCGACTCTTGCTATCCGCAACATTTATAGAAAAGTCAGTTCTCCCACCGTGTTACAGAACTGGCGACTCTGCTGGGGATTTACTAAGTAAAAGAGGGTTACCCTTAGGAATTAGATCACTTTAAATTGTTTGCTTTGTTTGCGTTATATTACTTGTTTGGCTCTTATGTGTGAAAGATCCTAACCCGGATCTAGTGTACCTTAGGTAAATGGAAATAGACCAAGGAAACTGTACGGCGTATACCGATATGGTTGATCTGGTGGCCATAGTTAGTGTGACTTCTTGGTTGGTGCTTATGTTCCTTAAGAAAGTTGAGGATAATATGAGGCTGCCATATGTTGTCAATACACTAACTGACTTTTAGAACCCTAGTCATCCCATCTTGGCCTTTAGAAAGTAGTGAGATAACCGGCTTTGGTAAAGACTGAAGTTAGTTGATACTCGATGCTACACTCATTGAGATCCTAAACTTGGAGGGTTTTGGTTGGCAAGTAAGTTGCCTACTGAACAACCACCCTTGGGAAGGATCAATGATATTGAGATCCCTTAGAACCTGGTTACTTTATAGGACAGGATGAACCAATTAAACTTCAGGGGAGGGTACTTACCTTTAAACCTCATGCAAGCCTCTAAACCTAGGGCTATTGTGTGACTTGTTTGTGTGTGCCACATGTTTGTGATTGAGCATAACATCATAACATCATCATGCATCATAAGCATAGCATTTTCACTAACCATTTCAAGGACCAAAGGATTTATCTTTGTTCTTTGTTGCAGGTCATGGCTTCTGCTCGTAGGAATACTATTCGGATCAACTTTGTAGGGATACCTCCTAAGCTTAAAGAGTTAGTCTCTCAAGTTTCTGAAAATTCCCAATTCATCAAGAGGCATGGTCACTTACTGGATCTAGTCACTTCAGGGTTCAATGAAGACATGATGAGTGTCCTGTTTCAGTTCTTTGATCCTAAACATCAATGTTTCACATTCCCCGACTATCAGTTATTTCCTACAATGGAAGAGTTCTCCAAGCTTTTGGGTATACCTATCCTTGATCAGAAACCCTTCACAGGCTTAGAAAAAGAGCCTAGACCTGAAGGCATTGCTGCAGTCTTACATTTGAAGAAATCAGACATTGTCCTAGAAACAAGAAGTGGAGTTAAGGATATTCTTGCCAATGTATTGATGGAGAAAGCTCAAGTGTTCCTGAAGGCTATGAGTTATGATGCTTTTGAGGATATCTTAGCCCTATTGATCTATGGCTTAGTATTGTTCCCCAATCCAGACCAGTTCATAGACGTACACGCCATCAACATATTTCTGACTCGCAATCCAGTGCCTACATTGCTTGGAGACATCTTACACTCTCTTCATACCCGTACTATGAAGGCAAGAGGAACTCTGATGTCCTGCATACCTCTATTGTCTAGGTGGTTTATTTCTCACCTTCCTCGATCAGTGATGAAGAATGAACAAGGATTCAGGTGGTCCAAGAGGATTATGTCACTTTCTCATTCATATATTCATTGGTGGTCTAGATCTATGGAGAATGTTACTATCATTGACCGTTGTGGGGAGTTCCCTAATGTGCCACTCCTTGGCATAAGAGGGGGCATTACCTACAATCCTTCCTTAGCTCTACGTCAGTTTGGTTATGCTCGGAGTGATGGTCCTCATGACATGCTTATTCAGGGTATTGTGTTCGACTACGAATATGATCTTCAAGGTTACCGTCAAAGGTTCATACGAGCATGGGGTAAAGTGAACAAGGTTGACAGCAAGACTCTGGAACCCAAGTACACTATTCCTATGGAACCTAATCTCAGATGGGTGCGATCTCGTGCTCAGACTCTTATGATGCCATATCCTGCCATCCTGCCAGTTACCATGGAGTCTGTTGCTGAAGGAGATACTTCTTATGTCATTCTTCACCCAGACATGCCCACTGACATGAAGGAGTTACAAAGGTCCTGGATCCAGTTGAAGGAGCAAAGAGATACTCTTGAGACTCATTTCAAAGCAAGTCAAGAAAGAATCCTGGAGCTAACAAAACAACTTCACGAAGAGCGGAATCTCAACACATACCTCCATACAAAGAGGAAACGTCCATGGGAGACTTAAAACCCCATTTTTTGTATTCATTTCATTTTTGTTGTAAACCTAAGAGGCAAACAAGTTTACTTTCTGTTTGTTTAAACAAATTTAAATCATGCGGTCCTTTGAAAACATTGCATATGCATTTACATACCATGCCATTGCATCACAGGTTTATTATGTACAGGTATTTTATCTTCTCGCTGTTTATTTCATCAGAAATGGCTCTTGAACAGACTGTCAAAGATCTCCAGGCTCAGAATGCACAATTCCAAGAGTTGATTCTGAACTTGTCCAAGGGACAAGATGAGTTGAAGACACTGCTGGCTAAGAAGAAGAAGAAGACTAGAAGGTCAGGAGGCCTTATCAATCTGGGAAGAAGGTTCAGAGGTCCTATCAAAACAAAGGAACAGATTAAGGATTCTGAGTCTGAAAATTCTGAGAAAGAGGGAGGTAGTCTCCATGATACTATGGGAGATTCTGATTCTGAAGCAAATTATTATCATGATCCTAGTGAAGATAAGTACAAGATGCTGGTAGATAGAATGAATGCCATGGAGTTACAAAAATCTTCTGGGCTTGATTTTGAAGATCTGAGTTTAGTAGTGGTTATACCTATTGGCTTCAAGGTTCCTACTTTTGTGGTGTATGATGGGGTTTCGTGTCCCAAGCTGCATTTAAGATCCTATATCCGGAGGATTCAACCACATACTGCTGACAAGAAGTTATGGATTCATTTCTTCCAAGAGAGCTTGTCTGGAGCTCAATTGGAATTGTACTACCAACTGGAGAGTGTCAATATTCGTGATTGGAATGATCTTGCTGAGGCCTTCTACAGACAATACCAATATAATGCTGATTTAGAACCTACTCGCATGCAGCTCCAAAGCATGTCAATGGGTGCTAAGGAGAATTTCAAAGAGTATGCCCAAAAATGGAGAGACCTGGCTGGCAGAGTTCAACCTCCTCTGACTGACAGAGAGCTAGTGGATATGTTTATGAGTATGTTGAATGGTCCTTTCTATAGTCACCTCATTGGAAGCTCATCATCTGGTTTCACCGAGCTGATAATGACTGGAGAACGTGTGGAGAGTGGTATAAGAAGTGGTAAGATACAGGTGGGTATCTCTTCATCAAGCACTGCTAAGAAACCCCCTAGTGGAAAGAAGGAGGCTAATGTTGTGTATGGTCAACATAGTGGTAACAGGAGTCACCAATCTGTGGAAGCAGTTCACATATCTAATCCTACTCCTGCAACACCAGAGCTACCACAAAACAATCAATAGAAGCCTAGAAGACAATTCACCAAGATCAACATGTCACTGGCCCAAGCCTTGCAACACATGTTGAAAGGGGAACTCATTACTTTAAAGGACCCTCCTCAGAATCCTAATACTTCCTCTCCTCGATACAATCCTAATGCACGATGTGCTTATCATTCTAATAGTCTGGGGCATGACACTAACAACTGCTGGGTGTTGAAAAACAAGATTCAAGACATGATTGAAGTTGGGGAGATTGAATTTGACCCTCCTAGGACTCCAAATGTGATCACTGCTCCTATGCCCAACCATGAGAAGACTGTTAATGTCGTTGATGAAGTTTCATATGTTTCCTCAGTAGCAGATGTGACTACTCCCTTATCCATTATCAAGAAGAAGCTGGTGCAAGCTGGTTTCTTTCCAGGTTGCAATGAAGACTATTTTTACTGTGCCTACAAACCTGATAGTTGCTAGAAGTTGAAAGATGGTATTCAACGCCTCATGGACAATTACACTATATTGTTTGAGAGGACACCTTCTGTGGAAATTATGTGTGAACATCTAACTCGAAGTACGAAGCTTGAAGATGTAGCCATGGTTGATAAAGTGCCAGTGAAAATTACCTCCAAAGGCCCTGTCAAGATCACCTCTAAGGGTCCTGTCAGGATTACTGCTGAAGGCCCTGTGAAGACTGTTGCTGAAGCTAGAGTGGCTCCCATGATTATTACCACTCCTGGCCCTGTTCCTTATACTTCGGATAAAGCTATACCCTGGAATTACGGTTCTGATGTTTACATTCATGGTGTCAAGCAAGAACCTTTGACTGATACACCTGTTACTGATGATAATCTTGATGTTGATAATATTGCTGGATCTAGTAAGATCACCAGAAGTGGAAGAATTTTCTCTCCTCTGGCTAACTCAAAAAGTGCAGTTACTCCAACTACTACCTCCATTTCTGAGCCAAGTGCTGATGCTCGGGGAAAAGGTCATGTGGTTGAACATGTGCAAGCTGAGACACCGAATGCTGAAAATCTTTCTAAACAGATGGAAGAAGTGCTGAAGATCATTCGCAAGAGTGTTTATGATATTGTTGACCAGTTGGGGCATACTCCCTCCAAAATCTCCATGTTATCTTTGTTGTTGTGTTCTGAGGCTCATACTAAAGCCTTAATCAAGTTCTTGAAGACTACTCATGTGCCAAATGAGATTTCTGTGGATCAATTTGAGAATTGTGTTGCACATCTGACTTATGATAATGGGTTAGGCTTTTCTGATGCTGATTTGACTCCTACCAAAAGGAATCATAACAGAGCTCTACACATCTCCATTGAATGTAAAGGCACTACCTTGTCTCATGTGTTAGTGGACAATGGTTCTTCATTGAATGTACTTCCCAAAGAGGTTCTGAACAAGCTCAGTCCTGAAGATGTTGTGTTAAGACCAAGTAATGTAGTGGTAAGGGCCTTTGATGGCTCAAGAAGAGTGGTACATGGAGAAGTAGATCTCCCGATCAAAGTAGGCTCTCAAGTCTTCGACTCTACTTTCTATGTAATGGATATTCGTCATGCGTACTCCTGTTTGCTTGGGCGCCCCTGGATCCATGGGGCAGGTGTTGTAACCTCCACTCTACATCAGAAGTTGAAATACCCGGTGAAAGGAAAGATTGTCACTGTTTATGGTGAGGAAGAATATATGGTCGGTCATGTGAATACTTTTAAATATGTTGAGGTGGAGGGTGAATATGTTGAGACTCCTTGCCAGACATTTGAAGTAGTTCCTTGGGTCGTTCCTGCTGCTGAAGCTCCCCCTGTTGTTAAAAGAGTTCATGTGGTTACCAGAGTACCTCCTACAATGGCCTCCCTCAAAGATGCTAGAGTTGTGGTTGAAGAAGGTGGTTGTACTATTTGGGGTCAGCTTCCTGACATTCCTTACAAGTCTGACAAGTTTGGTTTGGGTTTCACTGCAGAATCCCAGAAGGCTGTTCGTCGTGCTCGTGTTGTTCGTATCACCAATCAAGGGGTCATGAGGGATCAAATCAATGATGTGGGTGACTATAGTGAAGACTACAACTTGGATGATTGGATATTTCCTACCATGGGTGATGGGCTCAACAATTGGAAGACCGAAGACGTTATTCCTATCTCCATTAGTCCGGAGTAAATACTATTAATGTGTTTTTATTTTTAAGTTTGTAATTTTAAACAATTAAACTTTCAAGCCTTGTGTCTTACCCGGGGCACAATGGTATGCTTGTTTCGGGATGTCATTTCATTTGCATACTTCATTCAATAAAAATCAATGGATGTTTCGTTTTCGTAAATATTGTGTTCCTTGTCTTTCTTTTATTTTTATTTTTTATTTTTGTTTTATCAGCTATGTGTTCTTACACACACCCACATCACTAAATGCAGATCTTCATCCACTCTGGATCCTGTTGATAACAGTTCTACTATTGCCAATTATAATTTCGAGAATCTGATCTATCAAGCTGAAGATGGAAAGGAGGAAGATTGTGAAGTACCTGTAGAGCTTGCTAGGTTATTACAACAAGAAGAGAAAGCTATACAGCCACATGAAGAGCCAATCGAAGTTGTGAATCTAGGAACTGAAGAAAACAGGAAAGAGGTCAAGATAGGGGATGAACTAGAAGATGGTGTTAAGAGCAGACTAATACAGATGTTACGTGATTATGTGGAAATCTTTGCTTGGTCCTATGAAGATATGCCAGGGCTGGATACAGACATTGTGGTTCACCGTTTACCAGTAAAAGAAGATTGTCATCCGATGAAGCAGAAGGTCCGTTGCATGTGTCCCGAAATGTCAGAAAAGATTAAAGTAGAGGTGATGAAACAGTTTGATGCAGGGTTCTTAGTTGTGACTTCTTATCCTCAATGGATTGCAAACATGGTACCAGTACCTTATAAGGATGGTAAGGTACGCATGTGTGTGGATTACAGAGATTTGAATAAGGCCATTCCTAAAGATGACTTTCCACTTCCTCATATTGATGTTCTGGTAGACAACACTGCTCATCATAAGGTATTCTCTTTCATGGATGGTTTCTCTGGTTACAATCAAATCAAGATGGCACCTGAAGGTATGGAGAAGACTACGTTTGTTACACAATGGGGCACCTTTTGTTATAAAGTAATGCCATTTGGTTTGAAGAACGTCGGGGCAACATATCAGCGTGCTATGGTGGCTTTGTTTCACGATATGATTCATCATGAGATAGAGGTATATGTGGATGATATGATAGCCACATCCCAGAATGAAGAGCAACACCTTGATCATCTGCATAAGTTGTTTGAGAGGTTGAAGAAGTATAAGCTGAGATTGAATCCAAACAAGTGTACTTTTGGAGTTAGGTCTGGTAAACTCCTGGGTTTCATTGTCAGTGGGAAAGGTATTGAAGTGGATCCTGCAAAAGTAAAAGCTATACAAGAGATGATGGTTCACCGTACTGAAAAGGAGGTTAGAGGTTTCTTGGGATGACTGAATTACATTGCAAGATTTATTTCCCAATTAACTGCTACCTGTGAGCCAATCTTCAAGTTGTTGAAGAAAGATCAGGTAATGGAGTGGAATGATGAGTGCCAGACAGCCTTTGATGAAATCAAGAGATATCTTCTAGAACCTCCAATTTTGATGCCACCAGTTGATGGAAGACCCTTGATTATGTACTTAACAGTATTAGACAACTCAATGGGGTGTGTGTTGGGGCAACATGACGAGTTTGGTCGAAAAGAGCAGGCAATATACTACCTTAGCAAAAAGTTTACCGACTGTGAAACAAGATACTCACTGCTCGAGAAAACTTGTTGCGCTTTGGCATGGGCTGCTCGCCGACTAAGACAGTATATGTTGACTCATACTACCTTGTTGATTTCAAAGATGGATCCAATCAAGTACATATTCGAGAAACCTGCTCTCTCCGGACGAATAGCGAGATGGCAAATTATATTAACAGAACATGATATACAGTACACTACTCAGAAGGCCATTAAAGGAAGTGTTGTAGCTGATCATTTGGCTCATCAAGCAGTGGATGATTATCAATCAATGAGTTTTGAGTTCCCTGATGAAGACATTATGATTATTACCAAAGAACCTGGACAATATGACGGACCTGAACAAGGATCCCGATGGACTATGGTTTTTGATGGAGCTTCTAATGCGCTTGGTAATGGTGTTGGTGTTGTGATCACTTCCCCTGAAGGATGTCATACCCCAATTACAGCAAGACTTTGTTTCTATTGTACCAATAATATGGCTGAGTATGAGGCATGTATCCTGGGCATCAAAGCTGCCATTGATATGAAGATTCAGTTCCTGGACGTATATGGAGATTCAGCCCTGGTAGTGAGTCAGATTAAAGGAGATTGGGATACCAAGCATGAAAATCTTATTCCTTATAGAGAGCATGTGTTGTCTTTGATCCCATATTTTGAAGAGATTACCTTTGGACATATTCCACGAGGAGAGAATCAGTTGGCAGATGCATTAGCCACCATGGCATCTATGTTTGAGATTAGCTGGGATGATGAAGCTCCCAAGATTACTATTGATAGATTTGAGAAGCCTGCATACTGTAATGAGATTGACACTGAAGAAGCAGAGGGGAAGCCTTGGTTCTATGAAGTGAAAATATATCTTGAAACTCAGGATTTCCCTGAAGGGGCATCTGTCAAAGATAAGAAGTTTCTGAGGAGGTTTTCTGCTAAGTTCTTCTTGAGTAATGGAATTTTGTACAAGCGCAATCATGATTCAACTTTGCTTCGTTGTATGGATAAGAAAGAAGCAGCCGAGATTATGGAAGACATGCATGATGGGATCTTCGGCACTCATTCTAGTGGTCATACCATGGCAAAGAAGATATTGAGAGCAGGTTACTATTGGTCTACCATGGAAGCTGACTGCTATCAACATTCCAGAACATGTCACAAGTGCCAAATTTATGCTGATAAAGTGCATATACCTCCAGCTCCATTGAATGTGTTGACTGCTCCTTGGCCTTTTTCCATGTGGGGCATTGATATGATTGGTGAGATCAAGACTACTGCTTCTAATGGGCATCATTTCATCCTGGTTGCTATTGATTACTTTACAAAGTGGGTGGAGGCAGCTTCATTTGCATCTGTTACTAAGAATGTGGTGGCTCGATTCATTAAGAATAATCTCATATGTGGGTATGGCATCCCTGAAAGGATTATCACAGGCAATGGCTCTAATCTTAACAACACCATGATTATTGATCTCTGCACGCAGTTCAAGATCAAGCATCACAACTCTTCTCCGTATCGTCCGAAAATGAATGGGGCAGTAGAAGCTGCTAACAAGAACATTAAGAAGATTCTACAGAAGATGATTGTTACTTACAAAGATTGGCATGAGATGTTACCATTTGCTCTTCATGGTTATCGTACTACAATACGTACTTCAATAGGGGCAACCCCATTCTCCTTAGTCTATGGTATGGAAGCAGTTCTTCCCATTGAAGTTCAGATCTCTTCCTTAAGAATCATGAAGGATGCAGGCTTGGATGAAGATGAGTGGATTCAGACTCGACTTGACCAGATAAATTTGATTGATGAGAAAAGGCTGGCAGCAGTTTGTCATGGCCAGATATACCAGAAACGGATGATCAAAGCTTTTAATAAGAAGGTTAAGCAAAAGGTATATCAGGCTGGTGACTTGGTAATCAAGTGTATCATATTAACACAGGGTGATCCTAGGGGCAAGTGGACTCCTACATACGAAGGACCATTTGTAGTCAAGAGGGTATTCTCAGGAGGTGCCATGATGCTTACTACCATGGATGGTGAAGACTTCCCACAGCCCATAAACGCAGACATAGTTAAAAAATACTACGCATAAAAAGAGACCCGCTAGGTTGACTGGCCTAGGCAAAAATAAGGGCATCCCGGTGAACCCAAAGGGTTCGGGCAAAAATTAGGGATATATATATATAAAAAAGCGTACACCCGGCAAGTCGAAAACCTAAAAAGGTGACTTGGGAAAAAAAGGGTATCCCGGTGGATTGAAAACCTGAAAAGGCAATCCAGGAAAATGTTAGGGATTAAAGCGTATGACTATGTCTCGTTGGATCACCCATATAACTCCAACTTTCAGTACTACCTAACTCAAGCTCGAACAGATAAAAGATCAATCCAATCGTTTCCGTCTCAACAACAGAAGACAAAATGCTTGAAGATAATGGCAATAGTAGAATTGAAACTCAATAGGATTATTTCTCACAGAGCTGTTTTCTATGTTTTGTAAAACTTTTACGACGAATTCCTCTTACTAGGATTTCTGTCTACTTGTACAAACTTGCCTGTGTATAGGTCACTTTATATTATAAATAAAATTCCGTCTTTGAATCCAGATTTACTTTTACCCTATTTACCTAAGAGAAAACGTACATTGGTTGTGTTTGAATGTATGTATGCTTTTGAATATGATTGATGTTTACCAGAAACGCATAAAATGCAGTAATAGTATTTACTAAGGACGAACGAGGGTAGGAGTTCAATGAAGCTTCGCCGGTTCATCCCCACCAGACAACTACAAATCTCCAGCAGAGCAAATATATCTTCATAGATACTTCGAGTTACATCTCCCCTTGAATTTATGTCCATCTCTTTTATCCTCAGTCAGGATACTCAGGAACTTATTCCTTCAATATAAGTACGACAAACAAAGACGAGAGGTTATAAATATTATACTATCATAACATATCCATAAATGCATAATACATTTACTTAGATGCACCATGCCATACATGCATACATATTGCATAAACTAACCTTTTCCTTGCAGGATGGTTATATGCAGATAAAATACTATCAACAATTCACCACAGTTCAGAGACGATCTATACGAAGGTCTAGTGCTGATACTTAATTCAGAGATAATCGCTACGAAGATTTATTTCTGATGATCAATACTCAAGTTGTCCTTGGATAGTAGGCAAACGGTCTATACGAAGATCTATTCCCTAATCCAGGATATTCTCAAGGGATATAATCGTCATGAATATTTTAATCCTGATATTCCTTTATCCTTGGATAGTAGGCAAACGGTCTATACGAAGATCTATTCCCTAATCCAGGATATTTCCAGAAGAGATAATCGTCACGAAGATTTATTTCTACTGGTCTATTCAACAACTCAAAACAGTTCAGAGACGATCTATACGAAGATCTAGTGCTGATACTTAATTTAGAAAAATCGCCACGAAGATTTGGTTCTGACACTTAAATTAAAGTATGTTCTTAGATATGGTTCAGAGACGATCTATACAAAGATCTAAGCCCTGACACTTAATGAAGGATATTATTTTTCCCCAGGGATAATGCAGAGACGATCTATACGAAGATCTAGTGCTAGCATTCAATTCAAACCATGTTGCATAAACGATTCAGAGACGGCCTATACGAAGACCTAGTACTGATATCCAGTATCAACATCAAGATATTATCACCTCCTGATAGTATGGATGGCATCTATAAGCCCATCTCCAGTTCTTCCAAGTGGCATCTTCAAGCCCACTTAAGCATATACAACTAATCATCAGTGTTACTTTACGCACCGGCGAGTGCAAATTTTTGAGCTTTTGTGTTCAATCCCCTTCAACCTTCCAGGTCACGAATGGCACATATACCAATCTAACCCCACAGGTTTCAGAAAATTGAAAAGGGGCAGCTGTTGCACCCCAAAATTTGCCCTCACCAAGATAAGACATTGTGTACTAAGGTGTCCCAAGAGGTTCACAGGGTTCACAAGGTTCACAGGGTATCTCAAGAGGTTCACAAGGTTCACAATTAGTCAGAAAGTTTGACAATTCCCTCAGACAATGCATCCTCCTAAACAATGCACCTTAAACTAGGTTTTTGACTTTCATCAGGCTAAATGGACTTCCAAGGCTTCAAGTGAGCTTCATAACATCCTATATATCTTCAAAATCCCTATGTCAAGTTTCAAGGCTTTACCAAAAGGTTTGCTCAGTCAGATGATCAGATAGGCTAAAATTAGTCAAAGTAGTTAAAAAGTCAAACTGAGGTCAACTGTGGTCAAACCAAAGTCAAACTTCATGATTTTTTGCCAACATCAAGTATATGAAGTAAAATTCATCATTTGATCAAGGTTTGATCATGATTCATCAAGGAGATTTTAGATCATCAAGAATCAGGAGTTTCTAAATTAGGGTTTTCACAGGAAAAGTCAACTGAACTTTGACCAGCCATAACTTTCACATGCTTCATCAAAATTTTTCCATCCAAAGCTCATTTTGAAGGAAATTGAATTCTCTAAAACTTTTTGTCTCACAAGCCAAGCCCAAAAATTCTTCATTTGGAAGGTATGAGCTAAGACATTATAGGTCATTTTAAAAGTCAACAAAAAGTCAACAACTTCCAAAGAGCATAACTTGAGAATGGTAAACGATATGGACATGAGACCAAAGAGGTTGGTTAGAGGACTCTTTAAGCTTTCCAAAATGTCCAAGAACACCTTCATAGCCTTAAAATTGAGGTATTTGTGCCTTTGCAAAGTTGGGAAATTTTTGAGAGGTTTATGAAGCAAATGGGACCTTAGAACCAAATTTCTCCAAATGGGCTTGCATTTTTATGACCCAAACACTTCCATGACATCATGCACAAATTAAAAATCATTTATTCAAATTTTTATTCATTTTATTTTATTTATTATGATTTTATACATTAAAAATCATTTTAAATCAAAATAAAATATAAAAGTTGCAATATTTGATAAGGTTTTTGTTCTAGAAAGTCTTAAAGGCCATTTAGAAGTGATTGAGATCATACAAAATCAGATCAACCAAAAATAGTAATGATATATCAAGAATTTTCAATATTTTGGAAGCATATCTTTTTCAATCTCTATTGATCCAAAAATCCAAAGGATGGTGTGTTTTTTTGACCTAATTAGTTCACACTATATATGTACAACATAAAGCACACAAGGGACACGGATTTTGGGCAGCCAAGAACACCATTCATCAACTTCAAATTTCTCACAAAAAATTCAAATTCGGATTCTTCAAATTTGTTGTTTTTCAGGTGATTTGAAGGTGGCAAATCATTCTTGGAAAATCTCTGAACATGTTGCAATCATCATTAACATCAAAATCATGCTAAAAAGCTCAAACCGAATTGCTCTTATTCTTAAAAATTTGATTTTTCGATTTCCATTATTCATGCATTATTAATGTGATTTGATTCTGGTTTATTGTTTGTGAGGTTACATAGATGATTTCTGGATAATTTTATTGAAGTTTCATGGCCATATCCGCATACCACCATTGCTAGGGTTTGGACCTTCAAATTGGGATCTTCCTCTTTAGACCATTTAAATATCTTTTAAGATTGTGTTTAAATTGTATGAGCTATGGGAAATCATTTGCCATTGTCAATTTGTTCTAATTTTACGTGTTTCTAAGGTTTCAAAAAAACCTAGGTTCTTCTGTTAATTTTACACGCAGGTAAATTCGCAGGAAGAGTTGTGGGAAAATTCGCAGGAAATTCAAACGAGGAAGATGAAGTTTGGCGTGAAAATCTGTTTTGGATATTTGTTTTATTTTATTATGTTTAGTTTATGTTGTATTATCACAAACGCTGCTTGGCTCAGTTGGTGGAGACACGCAGGTGTGAAGCAAAGGGCAAGGGCTCGAGTCTGGCCGAAAGCAGTTTTTGCTTTTTAATTTCATTTATTTTGCAGATTCATGATAAAACAATGTTGTTGTAGATAGTTATCACCAGCGCACGCTGGCTCAGCTGGTTTTGATGGTGGATGATTGAGGTAAGGGACCTGGGTTCAAATCCCAGGTCCTTACTTTTTTGTCAATTTTCTTGTTTTTCCTATTTTCAATTTATTTTCTTATATTAATTCTATTTTGTTTAAACTAGTAAATATAACTTATAAAAAATAATTTCTAAATAACATTATAATATTTTCTTTATATTCTTAAAAATTATAATTTATTTTCTTAAAACATTTTAATTATTTATATTTATTTTATAATAAGCATATATATGTATAATTGTTATATTTTTATAAATAGACTAATTATAGGTTAATTAATAGTTAAAACCCTAATTTCTAAAACCTAATTTTCTTAACCCTAATTTTCTCTAACCCTAACCCTAATTTTTTTTTAATTATGTTATAAACTATAATTTAATAATTAATCATTTTTTTTGTAAATAATTATTATATTGTTTATTATTATTATAATTGTTCTATTTTCTTTTTAAAAAAATTCTTTAAAATTCTTTATTTAACTTAAAAAAATATTCTCTTAAGTTTTATATTCTTTATATTTTTACTAACCTCTTTTCTTATGATTATTATTATTGCTAACTCTTTAAATTATTATTTATTTATTATATATTTATTGTTTCTATTATTATGTAATTGCGAAAGCCGTGTAATAGTCGTAGGTTTATTTTTGTCTCTATTTTATTGTTTGTAAATATTTTTATTGCCATGGTTAGAAAATTAATCTTAAATAAGATAAATACTTGAATATGAACACTCACACACGTAAGTCGATCTTTGATCGCCATCTCACACTTTCTAGGGTTACTCCTCATGTTGCCTATTTTTAAGGTCAAGTAAGGTGTCTTAAGCAAAGTCCCTTCATAAAATATCATCAAGTCCCTTCAAATTATAAGATCAAGTCCCTTCGAGGTTGCCTACGATAAATGATCTTGTCCCTTCGAATAAAAGATGATAAGTCCCTACGAATTGCTAAAGATACCTTGCAGTTGCCTAAATTCAGATGTCCCTTCACATGTCCCCTTATCACATCCAAGGTAATTACTACCTATTCCTTAATAATAGGGATAGTCTTACCATTGAAAGAACACATAAGAACAATAAAGATTTAACATAGGGTAGGTTCCTCTTAAGTACTTGCTCACTTCTTCAAAATACTTCATTACACTTCATATTTCAAATAAATTTTCAAAACAAAGTCTTTATATACATCCATACGAGGATCATTATAAAGTACTTAGAAAATTTTTAATCACACACTACACCTTTCTAAAAACAATTTAAAGTGAGCTAAGTAACTAAGAGCCCATGAATAACCATGGATATAAAGGGTGCTAACACCTTCCCTTTGTATAACCTACCCCCCGAACTCAAAATCGTTCTAAGGTCTTTCCTGTTCTTTTATGTCCTTTCCTTTTGGATAAAATAAAAGTCGATGGCGACTCTTGCTATCTGCAACATTTATAGAAAAGTCAGTTCTCCCACCGTGTTACACACTCCCCAGCACTCGTCTGTGTTTGATAGTTGTTTGATGCTCGTCTACATTCCCCAACACTCATCTGTGTTTGATAGTTGATGTTGCTCGTATGCACTCCCTAGCACTCGTCTGTGTTTGATAGTTTTTTGATGCTTGTATGCACTCCCCAGCACTCGTCTGTGTTTGATAGCTGTTTGATGCTCGTATGCACTCCCCAGCATTCGTCTGTGTTAGATAGTTGTTGTTGCTCGTATGCACTCCCCAACACTCGTCTGTGTTTGATAGTTGTTTGATGCTTGTCTGCATTCCCCAACACTCGTCTATGTTTGTTATCTATTTGAAACTCGTTTTCATTGTTTGGATACTCGTTTGTATCATCATCCACACTCGTATGTGTTGGTTTATATCCATAGGTGTGGATTTAATAATCACTCTGATACTCGTCTGTATTGCTACTCCAAATGCTTGTCTGTGTTGGATTTCTGGTATTCGTCTGTATCAGTGGTTGATATTCGTTTGTATCAGTGGTTGATATTCGTCTGTATCATCGCCTAAAGCGCTCGTTTGTGTTTCTTAGATCATCGTCTGATATTCGTTTGTATCATTGGCTTATAGCACTCGTCTGTGTTCTCTTGATAATCATCCAATACTCGTCTGTGTTGAAGAGGTTTGAAGTCCTGACTGTGGGATTAAACGTCGAAATGGTCACCGGTCCTAGCGAAACAGATTATCCGAAGGAGGTTCGTCTGCCTAAGACACCACTTATCTACGCGAGATTTGTGAAGAGGGTTCGTCCAATCCTAATGTCGCACCTGGTGTAACAGGTTTGCTTGAAGAAGACTCGTTTGTCTTAGACCATATATCTACGAAGGATATATGAAGAGGGTTCGTTGATGGGCTAAAGACGTGTCTAATTATGTGTCTAGCGGTATCTTAACTGCAAGTGCACAGCCTATCGAAGTAATATTTAAGATTATCGATCCACAGGGATTCTATGGTTACTTAGTGCTAGATGAACTTCTAGTTTTTTGTTGATTTTAAAATATTAAAGGCGGAATTAAATTTAAGTTTTAATAAAATAATACTAAGGCGGTCGGTATGTAATTATACTAACTTAGGTGGGTCAATCTAACCTAGGCTTATAAAGGTGTTTACTTAATCTATTCGGTAGAGGTTACCAGTTTAAATACCCTCAACTCATACTCTCGTGGTCTTATCTCAGATCTTATCCCTAAAGCCCTATGCCTGCTCTCGCTAGCCCATAAGTGTTTAGAGATAATTTTTGGAAACTTAGCAATTCTAATTTATTTTAAAGCGCTCTCGCTGTGTTTAATCTAAATGCCTAACTTTAGCTATCTGGTTAAAATCTCACACTCTCGTGGTCTTGACCTAACCTAATACTCTTTTCTTACTCTCGTAACGAAAAGGTCGATTTTAATTAAAAAGTATCAGCCAGAATGTTAAGTTATTAATTATTTTTAGCCTATGGTTAAATTTTACCGATTAAGTTGGTTCTAACTACATACCGCCCTAAGGTAATTAGCTACTCATTGATGTTGAACCAGACAGAGACAGAAAAACAAATAATAAAATACTCATGGCAGAAAAATAAATGAACATTATAAATATTATAATTGCAATGTAATAAAAAACCTGGTTAACAAATATTATAGCAGACTCCTTCTTCCACAGACCGGAAAGCTTGGAGTTGGCGAAAATCGAAAATAAACGAATGCTGAAGGTTTAGAAACAAATAAATGTATAACAATTTCCTGATGTTGGAAATTGTTATATGTTGGGTTTGGATACAATAAGAAAGAAAACTGAAAAATAATGCAGAAATAGAAATAGGGTCGTAAAATAATTCGGCAGAGCTTCCGCCGAAAATCGAATAAAAAATGCTCTGTAAATTGTTCATAAAACTTGTGCTATTTATAGAATCCTTAATGGGCTGAAAATTGGACTTTGTTGCATTGGGCCTTGCTGAAGTGGTGGAGGGAATGTAGGAACGTGGCAAAAAAGTAGGAGAAAAGTTCTTCACGTAATGCCTTGACGTGGTCTCAGTCAATAACCTATTTTTACCCTTGTCACGGTCGTGACAAGGTCTTCACGCTCGTGTCCTGTGGCTTTTAAGTGTCACGGTCGTGACAATGCTCTCACGGTCGTGATGGCTTCTTTTGGGGTGTCACGGTCGTGACACCCTGGTGACGACCGTGGCTGCAACAAATTATGCAGTTTTTGCAGGCTTCTTCATTTCTTCATCTTTTTATGGTTGTTTTTGTTCCTTTTTCTCTTAATTCATGATTTAGCTCCATATAATGATGTACCTGCAAAATGGTAAGAAAAACTCGAGAAATCGAGTGTTAAAACGGTGATTATGCGATAAAACGTCAATGAAACCTAGCAATATAATCGACACGTTTTCTCGTTATCAAACTTCCCCAAACTTGAACCTTTGCTTGTCCTCAAGCAAATAGTCGGTTGAAAATCGGCGGACAAGTTTTTATTTACGCATACTCATAACAAATCGTACGAGGGATCGTTTTGTCGGATAATCCGGTACTTTGATAGAACACTACCGATACACTAATGACACAAGCAACAAGCTATGTCGTCGACTTCCCGTTAAACGAAACAATCGGCAATTACTTTACGATTTCACCTAGAGTTTTTCAATCTTATTTCGCCCGGTTTCATTCTAGCGCAATCACATTAAGCCCTTTGCCTTAGCACGCACGTAGTGGAGTAGCCGGTTAGCGACTTTGATCCTTTTTGAGCACGGGGTCTGGTACACGAGTGTGGTAACCCTACATATTTTATCCGATTTGGAGGTTGTGGGGGATCAGGCCGTAGCACGCCCTACCAAGTTCAGAACCAGTACCTCTGAACCAACCCGCAATGGACTCCTTCTCATATTTCTCGTTTCTTGTATGCGACCGTGTACTTTGGTGCAGTTTATTTTCATTTGCATCGAGATATGAAGGATCATTATTGATTAGGCATCAAACGCTTATATTCATCGGCTCCCCACGTGGTTTGTGTTCAGACGGTGCTGACTGCTAGTATAAACTACTAGGGGTTACTTTTGAACTGAAACTTAAAGTTTACTCGTAATGATAATCGGAATGGAGTCGCTTAAGTAGGAAGTCAAAGGTGTCAAGATTGTATTGGATTTGTTTAATCGTTCTCAGCTTCCTAATTACGATTTCGTAGGTAAGTCGGGTAATGCGAATAATTAAAGATTTTTTTCGGGTATGGCTAAATAAACGGGAAAGTTTGAAACTAAAGAAAATAGCACAAAGATTTGCTCGCTTCATTAACTTACTAAAGGAAATACAATGGAATTGAAAATACAACGAAATGGAAAAGTGCGAAAAGGAAAAAATGCGGAAATGAAAGGTACCTCTCCCACACTATATCAGACATTGTCCTCAATGTTGTGATATAAATGCGGTAAAAGTACAATACAAACGACAAAAACGAAAAACAAACATAAGTAAAACTAGATCTATGGCTACTGAGGACTGCGGGGTCGGCTTCTGGTGCGGGAGCGGCGTCTGGAAGGAGTCGCTTCAGGATCAGAACCGGTGCTGGTGGTCGCAGTGATGTCGATACGTAAGGCCTCTAACTCGCTGAAAATTTCTCCAAACCTCTCATTAGTAGCTGCCTGGTTTGCTGCAATAGTGCCGAGTAAAGCATCATACTGCTCCTTATGCCTTCGCTCCAGTGCGGCGTTCATCTGGTTCTGCTGATGAATCGCACGGAGGACGTCCTCAAGAGTGAAATCCTGTGCAGGAGGCTGTCGGGTAGATGTCTCTGGTATATCCTGGACAGGCTCAGCTGCATCCATAGCGTCCTGCATCTCATCCGCTGGAGGATCTGCCTGATCATCATGAATAGGAGCGTGGTCGGCAGCATCTGGTAAAACAAAGAGCCAGTTGGCTCGGCTGGATGGGTCGATGCGGTCGCGGGACGGCAGAATGATATGGTGAAATATGGTGCCATGGACAACAGGGCTATACCTGTCATCCTCTCGCTGCGCAATCAGGTGAGCGGACCTGCAATAACTCTTGGTGAGGAATTCTGCGGCTAGGTGAGGCTGATTTGCGAACAAGTCACCAAGCCCCAACTGAATGGCGAGGGTGGTGACAATGCCGCCTATGAAAAATGGGGTGGATCCTCTATGCGCAATAGCCTGGATGTGATAAAGCATGAAAGGGGCAGCGTTGATCGGCTCGTCATTTAGAGCGCAGTGCAAGAATAGAAGCTCCTTGGAATTGAGCTTATGGTTGCTTTCTCGAGCGAATATGGTGTTGCAAATGACTCGGTGGAAATAACGGATTGCCGGGTTGTGAATGTGCGTAGCGTTGAGGCTTTGGAAGGCTGAGGCACGGGTATTGGTTATGTCGTGCCATAGAGTGAAAGCGGGTTCACTAAAATTATCGGGCACGCGGCGGTGAGCTTCAGTTCCGTGATCGAAGCCTAGCAACTCGGCTATCCTGTCTTGCGAAAGGTTGAACTCTTGGCCATGCAATCTGAATTTTGCGAAACCGGTGAGCTGACTCTGAGAACCGGCGGGAGTGATGTACTGGAATGAGCTGAGGAACTCCAATGTCAGAAGCTCGAATGTGGGCTGAGGTTGACTGCAAAGATCCCACAAACCGACTTTTTGAAGCAGGCTCGTGACACTGGCAAGCATTCTGAGTTCCCTCAAACAGACAGTGTCGATATAACGTATAGGTTGCACACCGCGGTTTTGGAATCGGAGAAATCGTTCTCTCTGGGTTTCTCCAGCATCACCTTCTCTAAATTGAATGGTATCCATTGCATGCAAGAGGTAGAGTGAAAGATGGAGATTTTTGATGTTTGTGATAAAATGATAAAATGAAAGAAATAATGATTCGGAATAAATAATGGAGAGTGAGAATGTGATAGGTGTGGTGATAATGGGGGTTAATGAGTTTAAAGTTGGTAATGGGGGGTTACGGAAGTTATGGAGAAAATGGGTGGTTTTTGGAAGTTATGGAGGAAGAAGAAGAAGAGGTCACGAAGAGAAACAGTTCTGTTTCTCACGAATCCTGTAATAGGGGTTGTCACGGTCGTGACAGGGGTGCGACGGTCGTGACACGCTAAATGAGCACGTCACGATCGTTAGGGGGTGTGACGACCGTGAGGGCTTGCTTCGTTGAATAATTTCCAGAAAACACTATCTCAATTATGTCACATACTTTATAATAATGTATTTTCTTCACTTATCACTCATATTAAATTATAAACACCATATAATATATAATTTCAACAGAGTACTTTACTAACTTGCATGGCATGAGAGATTGTATATAATATGAATAAATGCAAGCATAACAGTACATAGAATGAAAAATATATAAATTGATTAAAATGGAGAAATTTTGGAATTAGAAGTGCATTGCATAAGGTAATTGAAAATGAAATTACATTAATGAAAATACGGTACGAAATTGTTTGCGAAAAATAAATCTAACTAGAAACGAAAACAATGAGAAAAATAAATTAAATCACTTATAGCATTTTCAAAAGCGTTTTTTCAAATCTTCGATTGCGGAGTTCAAGTGATAGAACTGTTCGCAGGTTATGTCAGTCAAACCTATAATGTCCAATCGCATGCTCTTAATGTCTTCTTTAAATGAATTAATGTCAGTTTGGTAAGCATCAAGAGTGTTCATAATATTTTGTAAGTTGTTAGCATAATCTCCTTGATTCACTTCAGGGGTTTCAATTACTTCGGCAGTGTGGTCAATGTCATGGTAACCAGGAGGTGTCTCAGGGTCAGTTTCGACATCGGTCATTGTATCATCTTTTATCTTGTAAGACTGAGGTGTTTCAGGAGTGGATGGATAATCAGGTGGGGTTAACTCATAAAGCCAGTTATCCTTATTGTGAACACTTACTCTAGCATGGTTTGGCAATGTGAACAGGGTTACTACCTCGTTCCGGATTAGGTACTCAAAAGGTGGATGTCCTAAATTCCTTATGATATGTCTATTAAAGCAGAAGTTAAGATTCATAGGACGGATGTTACCTAAACGGTTGCACCTGTGCAATTGGTACCTAAGTCCTAAAGCATCAGCAATCATGGTTACAAGACCTCCTACTAATATAGGTAATTCAGGTTCTTCTTGGATACGGGTGAAGGTTTGCATCATGAAAGGTACACCATTAACAGGCTGTCCATTAGTGAAACATGACATAATAAATATCTCATCTTTAGAAACTCCGGTAATATTTTCTTCTTTTCCAAAGAAGGTGTGGGCAAGGATTTTATGGAAGTAACGGAGAGCAGGGTTATGGATCTCATCATTATTCATGCTATTTGGTTCAGGGTGGTAGTTTCCGGTTAAAGTTCCCCAAAAGAAATCTAGCTCAATATCCATCAATTCTACCTGTGTGGTAGTAAAAGCAAATGGTCCACTAGGGAATCCTAATAAGTCAGCTAGTTCTTTATGGTTAAAGTCATATTCTATTCCAAATAGGCGGAAACTAATAAATCCTTTCCTAAATCCAAAACCGCGCTCAGGTAGGTAAATTAAGGAGCTAAGGAACTCAAGGGTGAGCTCGCGGTAAGTCACAAACTTACGTTGGATCAATGCATTCTCCCATCCGAGTCGGTTAAACAAGTACATGATGCTATCATGTATACCTAGGGTTTCCATAGTCTGATCATCCGGGTACAGGGTCAAATCCATTTGCCTCTGTGATAACTCTTCAAACTTCATTCTTTGGTTCCTACCTCTAAATTTGGTTTCCACATGGTTTATGGGTTGATTAGCCATGGTCAGTGCAAATATGGAGGAAACAAATCAGGGGAAGAAGGAAAGTGGAAAAGACTTTTAGAAAATCTGTAAAAAGTGATTTAAGATAAAAATAAGAAAATGAAATGCATAATGTAATGGCAATAATAGTAATATAAAATAAAACTATAAAATGACAAGACAAATAAACAAATAGTAAAACGATAAATAACAATATGCCAAAAAAGAATAGTTTAAATAATTAAATGAGTAAATGGGTTGCCTCCCACTAAGCGCTGTTTTTATCGTCAAAAGCCTGACGCAATGCTTAGGTTTAGATTAATCAGGGGAATCAGTGGACAACTCTAAAAGCCTTAGATTATTTGCATAATCTCTATTTTCAACTTTATGATAATGTTTTAAACGTTGTCCGTTTACTATGAATGGTTCGCTATTCCTACCCTTAATTTCTATTGCTCCACTCGGGAATACTTTAATTATTTCAAAGGGTCCTGACCATCTAGATTTTAATTTTCCAGGAAAGAGCCCGAGTCTTGAATTAAAGAGGAGTACAACGTCTCCCACACTAAATTCTTTCCTAGATAGGCGTTTATCATGCCATCGCTTAGTTCTTTCTTTATATATCATAGCATTCTCATAAGCATCTAGCCTTAATTCTTCTAATTCGTTAATGTCTAGGATTCGCTTTTCTCCTGCAGCATTATAGTTTATATTGAGAGTTCTAATCGCCCAATAAGCTTTGTGTTCTAGTTCTACCGGGAGGTGACAAGATTTTCCATAAACTAGTTTGAAAGGGGTAGTACCTATGGGTGTCTTGTAAGCGGTCCTATAAGCCCATAAAGCTTCATTAAGTTTAGATGACCAATCTTTCCGAGATATGGCGACAGTCTTTTCTAAGATTTGTTTAATTTCTCTGTTTGAGACTTCGACTTGTCCACTTGTTTGTGGGTGATATGGTGTAGCCACACGGTGTCTTACTCCATACTTAGATAGTAATTTGTCAAAGATTTTTGAAATGAAGTGTGAGCCACCGTCACTTATGACGAGTCTAGGCACACCAAATCTGGGAAAGATTATATTTTTGAAAAGCTTTATTACTACTCGTGTATCGTTTGTAGGAGAAGCTATAGCTTCAATCCATTTCGAAACATAATCAACAGCTACGAGTATGTAATTATTACCGAAAGATGATGGGAATGGTCCCATGAAATCTATTCCCCAGACGTCAAAGATTTCTACTTCTAATATTCCTTTTTGAGGCATTTCATCTCTTCTTGAAATATTGCCGGTGCGTTGACACCGATCGCAATTTATAACAGCGATGTGGACATCCTTCCATAGATTAGGCCAGAATAGGCCGGCTTGCAAGATTTTTGCACAAGTCTTGGAAGTGCTTGCATGTCCACCATAAGGAGATGAATGGCATTGAGCAATGACATCTTCTATTTCTTCTTCGGGAATACATCGGCGAAAGATTCCATCTGGTCCTCTTTTGAACAATAATGGTTCATCCCAATAGTAATGTTTCAGATTGTGAAAGAATTTCTTTTTCTGCTGATAGGTTAGATCGGGTGGAAGAGCTCCTGCGGCTAGGTAGTTGACAATGTCAGCGTACCATGGCAGTCCTACAGTTGTCTGGATTGTTTCCACGGGTTCTGGTTCATTTATGTCTAACTGAACTAGGTCGCTTCCTATTTGTGCTATCAGCTGTTCATACGGAAAATCATCGTTAATCGGCACTTGTTCGGGTTTAATACCTTCTATTCTAGATAAATGGTCCGCTACGACGTTTTCAGTACCTTTTTTATCTTTTATTTCTAGATCAAACTCTTGTAAGAGTAAAATCCATCTCAAGAGTCTTGGTTTAGCATCTTTCTTAGTTAATAAATATCGGATAGCAGCATGGTCTGTGTAAATGATTATTTTCGCTCCAACTAGGTAAGAACGAAATTTGTCAAGCGCAAAGACAACTGCTAACAATTCTTTTTCGGTAGTGGCGTAGTTCATCTGGGCAGAATCTAAGGTTCTACTGGCATAATAAATCGCATGAAGTTTCTTTTCCTTCCTCTGGCCTAGAACTGCGCCTACAGCATAGTCACTCGCATCGCACATGATTTCAAAAGGTAATCTCCAGTCAGGGGGTTGCATGATTGGTGCGGTGATGAGGGCTGTTTTTAGAGTTTCGAATGCTTTAAGACAATCTTCATTGAATATGAACTCAGCGTCTTTCATTAATAAACCAGTAAGAGGTTTAGTGATTTTCGAGAAATCTTTGATGAATCGTCGGTAAAAACCGGCGTGTCCTAAAAAGCTTCGTATTTCTCGAATGGTTTTAGGGGGTTGAAGATCTTTTATGACTTCAATCTTAGTTTTATCAACTTCAATTCCCTTGTCGGATATTACATGACCTAATACGATTCCTTCTTTGACCATAAAATGACATTTCTCCCAGTTAAGCACGAGGTTTACTTTTACACATCTTTCTAATACCATTTCTAAGTTCGATAAGCATCCTTCAAAACTTTGCCCGCATACAGAGAAGTCGTCCATGAACACTTCCATGATGTTGTCTATAAAATCTGCGAAGATTGACATCATACATCTTTGAAAGGTTGCAGGAGCGTTGCATAATCCAAAGGGCATTCGTCTATAAGCGAACGTTCCATATGGGCATGTGAATGTGGTCTTCTCTTGATCATCTGGATGGATAGGGATTTGGAAAAATCCTGAGTAACCGTCAAGATAACAGAAGTAAGAATGCTTGGCTAATCGTTCTAACATTTGATCTATAAAAGGTAGTGGGAAATGATCTTTTCGAGTGGCTTTGTTTAGTTTACGATAATCTATGCACACTCTATGTCCCGTCACTACTCTTTGCGATATCGATTTGCCTTGAGCGTTTTTCACTACAGTGATACCTCCTTTCTTTGGCACTACATGTATTGGACTAACCCATTCACTATCAGAGATTGGATATATTATTCCGGCATCTAGTAGTTTCTTAACTTCTTCTTTTACTACAGTGCTAAGGATTGAGTTAATTCTTCTTTGAGATTCTCTGGAGGTTCTGCAATCTTCTTCTAGCAGAATACGATGCATACAAACTGAAGGGCATATTCCCTTGAGGTCAGATATGTTATATCCTAATGCAGTTGGATATTTCTTCAAGACATCTAAAAGTTTCTTTGTTTCTATAGTTCCTAAACTGGAATTTATTATAACTGGTCTTTTACATTCATTGTCTAAGAATTCGTACCTTAGGTTATGAGGTAAAGTTTTTAATCCTAATGTAGGTTTATCTTTACTTGGCATGGGATCCGGTGTAAGTGCTAAACTTTCGTTTAGACTATCATCCTGATACGGTTTACGCCAATTATCATCTTCTAAAATCGGAGGGATTTGAATTTTCATTATTTCAGAATAGGTAGTCTCTTTCAGTTCCATTTCTCTTACACATTCGTCAATTACGTCCAATAGATAGCATGTATCCTCTATAGCTGGTGATTGTAAGAATTGCGTTAAAATAAATTCAACTTTTTCTTCACCTACTTCAAAGGTTAGCTTTCCTCTTTTTACGTCTATTATAGCTCCGGCGGTAGCTAAGAATGGTCTTCCTAGTATGATAGGTGTAGTGGAGTCTTCAGAGATGTCCATGATTATAAAATCAGTAGGGATGTAGAATTGTCCTATACGTACTGGGACGTTTTCTAGTATGCCTACAGGATATTTAACAGAGCGATCGGCTAGTTGAACAGACATTTTAGTTGGTCTTAGGTCTCCCATGTCTAGCCTTTTGCAAATCGTTAAGGGCATAACACTGATACTGGCTCCTAAATCGCATAGAGCTTTGTCAATGACGAATTTTCCTATTACACAGGGTATAGAGAAACTTCCTGGATCTTTTAGCTTAGGAGGCATATTATTTTGAATTATGGCGCTACACTCGGCAGTAAGTGTAACTGTTCCGTTATCCTCTATCTTTTTCTTATTTGATAAGATTTCTTTTAAAAACATAGCGTACGAGGGTATTTGGGTGATAGCTTCTGTAAACGGAATAGTAATATTCAACTGTTTCAGAAGTTCAACAAATTTCTTGAATTGACCCGTCGTTTTGGAATTGGTTAATCTTTGAGGGTACGAAATTGGTGGTTTATCACATAAGGTTGTTCTTTCTCCACTACCTCTTTATTATCATCTTCCTTTTCTTCTGGATCATTCACCACTTCAGTCGGTTTATCCGGTTTTTGGTACATGGCTGGATTGTCAAGTCTTGGATCGGTAGGTCCGTCAAGTTCCTTGCCACTTCTTAATATTACGGCGTTAGCATGTCCTTTCGGATTAGGTTGAGGTTGTCCAGGGAATACTCCAGCTGGTGCAGCAGTGGGTGCTTGTTGTTGAGCTACTTGTGAAATCTGAGTTTCAAGCATTTTGTTATGTGTAGCTAATGCATCTACTTTGCTCACTAATTGTTTAATCTGCTCACTAGTGTGAATGTTTTGGTTTAAGAAGTCCTTGTTTGTTTGAGATTGGTTAGCTATAAAGTTCTCCATCATCAATTCAAGGTTCGATTTTCTAGGGACATTAGGAGCAGTCTTTTGATATCCTGGTGATGTAGCTGGTGTTTGACCTGGTGCGTATAAAGCATTGTTATTCTTATAGGAGAAGTTCGGATGATTCTTCCAACCTGGGTTATATGTGTTTGAGTAAGGGTTTCCTTGAGCATAATTCACTTGATCAGTGGGAGTTCCTGTCAATAGTTGACAATCAGAAACTTCGTGTCCTGAAACTCCACATAACTCACAGTTAGGTGTTACTGCAGCCACGGTGGCTGTTGGTGTTATGGCCAAGTTGTCGATATTTTGGCTTAGTTGGTCAAACTTCGCATTGACTTGGTCCATACTACTTACTTCGTACATACCTCCTTTTGTTGGTTTCTCGGTTGCGACTCTCTCGCTTCCCCAAAGGTAATGGTTTTGAGCCATACTTTCGATGAGTGCATAGGCATCATTATATTCTTTGTCCATCAATGCACCGCCCGCGGCAGCGTCAATTGTCATTCTTGTATTGTACAAGAGTCCATTATAGAAGGTATGGATGACCATCCATTCTATTAATCCGTGATGTGGACAAAGTCTCAGCAGATCCTTATAGCGTTCCCAAGCTTCGAATAATGATTCGCTTTCCCTTTGCTTAAATCCGTTGATCTGAGCTCTCAGCATAGCTGTCTTGCTGGGTGGAAAATATCTGTTCAAGAAAACTCTCTTTAGTTCCTCCCACGTAGTTACTGAGTTCGAAGGCAGAGATTGAAGCCAAGCTCTTGCTCTGTCTCGAAGTGAAAAAGGAAATAAACGTAGTCTAATAGCTTCTTGGGTAACTCCATTGGCTTTTACGGTATCTGCATATTGCACAAAGATCGAAAGATGAAGATTCGGATCCTCGGTAGGATTTCCGGCGAATTGATTTTGTTGCACGGCTGATATCAACGAAGGTTTTAGTTCGAAATCATTTCGGTTGATAGCCGGCGCGGCAATGCTTGAATGCGGTTCAGCTTGCGAAGGACTGGCGTAATACTTGAGTGGGTGATTCTGTTCTTCAGCCATCTCTGCGTCCTTTGATGTTACGACTGGTTTAGGCGGATCTAATTGAAGATCTGGAATATTGTAATTATTTTCGTAATCGAATATACGTCTTCTTACGTGTAAGAAGCGTTCCGATTCAGGGATTAGAGGTTGCAAGTCTTCGCTTTTAGAGCGAGTACTTGGCATACACTCGGAGATTAAATTAAATTAAATAGTTGATACCTTAGTCTAGACGATGCTACCTAAATGCACTAGTAACTAGATTAAGGAATCCCCGGCAACGGCGCCAAAAACTTGATGGGCTAAAGACGTGTCTAATTATGTGTCTAGCGGTATCTTAACTGCAAGTGCACAGCCTATCGAAGTAATATTTAAGATTATCGATCCACAGGGATTCTATGGTTACTTAGTGCTAGATGAACTTCTAGTTTAGCTAAGGCGAATGGTTGTCACGATTTTTTTTGTTGATTTTAAAATATTAAAGGCGGAATTAAATTTAAGTTTTAATAAAATAATACTAAGGCGGTCGGTATGTAATTATACTAACTTAGGTGGGTCAATCTAACCTAGGCTTATAAAGGTGTTTACTTAATCTATTCGGTAGAGGTTACCAGTTTAAATACCCTCAACTCACACTCTCGTGGTCTTATCTCAGATCTTATCCCTAAAGCCCTATGCCTGCTCTCGCTAGCCCATAAGTGTTTAGAGATAATTTTTGGAAACTTAGCAATTCTAATTTATTTTAAAGCGCTCTCGCTGTGTTTAATCTAAATGCCTAACTTTAGCTATCTGGTTAAAATCTCACACTCTCGTGGTCTTGACCTAACCTAATACTCTTTTCTTACTCTCATAACGAAAAGGTCGATTTTAATTAAAAAGTATCAGCCAAAATGTTAAGTTATTAATTATTTTTAGCCTATGGTTAAATTTTACCGATTAAGTTGGTTCTAACTACATACCGCCCTAAGGTAATTAGCTACTCATTGATGTTGAACCAGACAGAGACAGAAAAACAAATAATAAAATACTCATGGCAGAAAAATAAATGAACATTATAAATATTATAATTGCAATGTAATAAAAAACCTGGTTAACAAATATTATAGCAGACTCCTTCTTCCACAGACCGGAAAGCTTGGAGTTGGCGGAAATCGAAAATAAACGAATGCTGAAGGTTTAGAAACAAATAAATGTATAACAATTTCCTGATGTTGGAAATTGTTATATGTTGGGTTTGGATACAATAAGAAAGAAAACTGAAAAATAATGCAGAAATAGAAACAGGGTCGTAAAATAATTCGGCAGAGCTTCCGCAGAAAATCGAATAAAAAATGCTCTGTAAATTGTTCATAAAACTTGTGCTATTTATAGAATCCTTAATGGGCTGAAAATTGGACTTTGTTGCATTGGACCTTGCTGAAGTGGTGGAGGGAATGTAGGAACGTGGCAAAAAAGTAGGAGAAAAGTTCTTCACGTAATGCCTTGACGTGGTCTCAGTCAATAACCTATTTTTACCCTTGTCACGGTCGTGACAAGGTCTTCACGCTCGTGTCCTGTGGCTTTTAAGTGTCACGGTCGTGACAATGCTCTCACGGTCGTGATGGCTTCTTTTGGGGTGTCACGGTCGTGACACCCTGGTGACGACCGTGGCTGCAACAAATTATGCAGTTTTTGCAGGCTTCTTCATTTCTTCATCTTTTTATGGTTGTTTTTGTTCCTTTTTCTCTTAATTCATGATTTAGCTCCATATAATGATGTACCTGCAAAATGGTAAGAAAAACTCGAGAAATCGAGTGTTAAAACGGTGATTATGCGATAAAACGTCAATGAAACCTAGCAATATAATCGATACGTTTTCTCGTTATCATTCGTCTATCCTGATTATGCATTTCTATCCCACGGACTTAAGTGCATCACCGGTCCTGGTGTAACGGGTTATCCAAAGGAGGTTTGTCTGTCTTAAGTCATATATTTTTTTTAAATGTATGAAGAGGGATCGTCTATCCATTTCTGGCGTAACAGGTTTACTTGAAGAGGGCTCGTATGTCCAGTTCCTGGCATAACAGGTTTGCTTGAAGAAGACTCGTCTGTCTAAGTTTTTCTTATCTGGCGTAACAATTCAATTTGGAAGGAGCTCGTCTGCTTTGTCTTAACTTCAATTACCCAGAGTGTTATTTGGTTGGGTTTATTTCCCATTTCTGCATTTCCCGCAGAGTGAAAATTTCAGGTTTTCTTGGTATTCAACCACAGTTTATCTTAAGCGGTCGATAGCCCGTGCTATCGTCCTTTTCAGATTAACAGTTGCTTGAATAGGGGCAGCTGTAGCACCCCAAATTTCCCTCTCCTTTTTAATCATATCATAAGCATATCATAAGCATACCATATCTTAACATTTGGCATAGAAAAATGAAGCATAGTACTCACATGTTCTAGCATAAGGCATATGATCAATCATCTGGGAACTCATGATTTTACTAGTCAAAGTCATGAGCCAAGTGACTTGGCAGGAAATTCACAGGGAATTTTATACAAGCTCCGTATCATGGTCAAAGCCCTAGGAGGATTGAGAATCAAGATCAGATTAGAACGGTTGGCGCAGATGTATTCTTGGAGTTTCCCACCAAAAGGAGGGAAAATTCAAATTTTTCCTACGTTAACCATCTAACGCTTTTGGTTAACCGGTTAACCGCTGCGAATTTGGAATTCCTACAGCAAGTTCAGCATGTGTGTTTTGGCTCCATTTTCTAATTCCAAAGCTAAATCCTAATCACCTTTCTAAGCTAACTCCAAACCAAATTGTTATTTATCCCATATCCCTCCAAACCAAGAAAAAAACTCTCATAATTCACACTTTTCATTTCGGAATTTTCAGAATTCTCTCACAATTCTCTCTTTTCTCTTCAAACCTTCAAACACTCAAAGTTCCTCTTCTTTGAAGATCATCAAATTTTGCATTGAAGTTTGATGATCTTGGAACTAGATCTTCATCCATTGCTTTCTTTGCATCCATTTTCTGATTTTTTACTACTGGTTCAGATCTGATTTGTTGGCTAGGAGTGCTTTTGGAATTAATCTTTTGCATCAAGATCCTTTACTTTCATTTATTTTTCATTGTGTGTGAAGAATAGCACCGGATCTTCAAGGTTTTCCGTGAGATTCATCATTTTCAGCTTGGACAACATTTACCAAAGTAGATCTTAGCTTTGTAGGTTGGTTAAGTTTAGATCTATCTCTATTTTTGGCTTATTTGCATGCTTGTGTTGTGGATCCACCATGTGTTTGCTCTAATTGCTTGTTTGCTTGTGTTGTTTGGTTTATTTGTGATTGGATCTATGTGTTAATGTTCATGAACATAATTGTGGTTGATTAATGTGAATTTATCTTACTATCCCGTGCATAATTGATCGTTGGACTGTTGGTGGATTATTGAAATAAGTTGGTTTGGACTGATTTTTTTTCTGCAGGTTTTGTTGTTGTTCGCACAGTGTTAACCGGTTAACGGTATAGGTTAACTGGTTAACGCTATAGATTAACTGGTTAACGCGTCCTTTTCCTGACTTCTTTGCTGCAGGTTTAGGTTGGTTAACCGGTTAACGCTTTTGGTTAACCGATTAACACTGAAGCAGAAGGGCATTTTTGAGCTGTTTTGAGTTTGTTTGCTTCTCATACTTTCCATAATCACCATGGACCCTTGTGTGATCATTTTATGTTTGTTTAGAGTAGTTTTCTTGATGGTGGATGCATGTTTTCATTCTCTCGACACGTGGATTCATGTATTTTCAAAGTTTGGCATGTTTGGTGACTTTGTTTTCTTGAAACTTTGAGCATGTTAATTCCATGAATTGTATTGATATGTTAGCATTTGATTTATTTGTTGAATATGTGCTGAAAATTTTGCTAACATCTGTGGGTGCAATGGTAAGTGAGGTGTGGATGTTATCCACATTTCAACTCTTCATCTCCTCTATTACTTTGCTTTTTTTATTTTGTTATTTTTGATGTGCCTTATGCCATCTTGTGATTCAACTTTTCGTATTCCCCCTTTAGAAACAACTTATCTCCTTTAGAGGAGTAAGTTGTTCTCTAACTTTCTTTCCTCTTCTTGTCTTCTTCTTTTCTTTTCTTCTTCTTCATTAAGATAGTTTAAACCACACTAACCTAGGATTTTCCAAGCATGCTAATATTAGGATTAGACTTTCCCCATTAGACTTTTACCTTTAAGATCCTCTTTTGTCTCTTTCTCTTCTCATCTCAAACAAAAAACCCTAAAAAAACACATTAATAAAGAAAGAAGTGACTTCTTGTGTATAGCCTTATTCCATGGGGCATATGTATTCATTCCATCTTGGAATAGTACACTTGTCTAGCATGATGCACAAGTCTGATCATGAGGTCATCTTCATCAAGAAAACCATGAAAAATACTTCTTCATTTCCTAATCACTAAGACACTTAATAAGTTCAACAAGTTAGTGAACTTAGGCCCTTGCCTTTGGAAACAAGTCTTGGATAAATTCTCATTACTTGGTGTGCTTGTTCTATTAATCCATCTTAGAATGTAGTAGCAAGTACACATTCCATGGAAAAGAGCTTGGGTTCACTTCCTTGTGCCACACTCCTAAAAAAACTACTAAAAAACACAAACAAACAATAAGCGTCACTCCTTCGGGACTTCTTTTCTCATCTCCTTCACTCTTCACGTGCGAACTTGCTCCTACTTGTCATTTTGCAAGACGGTAACGCACTCATCGTCCGAGCATGCAATGCCTGAGCATTGACATAGGAAATTCAAGCCTTAAGACACAAGCAATCTTTTCCACCCCTAGTTAGGGGAACTACGGCAACTCTGATCCTCATGTCCAGATGAGGTACGTAGGCAGCGGGGTAGGGCCCGTTCGAGCACACTCTTTTATTTCCCTATATTTTCCCCATTTCTTTTCTTTTCTTTTCCAGTTCCAGTCTTTCTTTTTGCAGCAACTTTCATTTCTTCACCCTTTGAAATAGTTACTTTGCAAGCGTGGATCCCATCGGGTACGGCGGACGATCTCGGGTGCTAATACCTTCCCAGGTCGTAACCGACTCCCGAACCCAATCTCTTTGGTTCGCAGGACCTATGTCCTTCCTTTCTTTTCTTTGGTTTGTGCAGCATTACCATTCTCGTTCCTTCGGGATAAAAATGTCTGGCTGGCGACTCTAAACTTTTCCACGTCACTTTCGCGTTTGTACCAGGATGGAAATCCAGGGAGCGACAGGAAGTACAAGCTTTTTCGGGGAAGAGGCTACTTGGAATACTTTGATGGAATAAACCTGTAGAGATTACTCTGTGGGGATAGATATGTGGAGATCTGTTAGACCTAATCCTTGTTGGGGATTCCATTCTCCAAGAGTCCTTAGTAAATGCAATTATTGTAATTTTATGCATTTTGGTAAACATCAATCATATTCGAAAGCATATATTCATTCAAAGTAATCAATGGATTCAGAACTTCTGATATTCTCGACTTCCCCAAGTAATTTTCTAGGAATTATCATGACTGAATCCAAAGACATGATACTGACACCATCTGATACTATTGGCAAAGATAATTAATTTCTCCAATGGCTTTTGCTAAAACCTGGTATCAAGGCAGAGTAATGAAAGAAATGTGCTTTCAGACTGCAGTGGATCGTGTACGACCAAGGTAATGGTTAAGGAGCTTGCAACTGAATTTGATCTGATTAGATTTGAAAAGAGAGTGTTGCCCCTAACTGAGGATGATTTGTCCCATAATGTAAGTATTTGAAAGGAGTTTCCTCAAGAGAAATAAACGAGATGCCCCATAATAACATGCCCCTGGCATCGCAAACTCAATAATGTTACTTCTGGGAATTTAGATGAGGAGATCTGCCCTGGCTATTAAGCATCGTTGAATCTTGACCTGACTGCCACAGATGAATTGGACAATAACATGGCATGCCCCCTTGATTGGAAGATAGTGACTGTTCCCCTTGTATACATTGGCTTTGATCCAACTGAGTTAGGCCCAGGAAGCAACTTTTTCTATCAGGAGGACTTTGGTTTATTGAATGTTCATCATGTAAGCTTCTCTGTTGTCAAATTCTTAATTATATGCAAACAACGATATTCAAAATTCAACGCTTATGTCTGTCTTGAAGTTTTGAAAAAGAATTATTTTAGCAAAACAATTTTTGTAAAAACTGTGATATTAACTCAAGATTTATAATAAGCCCTAAAGGATTCAGGATACCTTTTTGTAGCAGTACGCTTTCGAACTAACCATGCTTCAGTTAGGACTTTTAAAGGATTGTAACGTGGCCTGGTTCACGGTTTAAGAAACAAAGGATAAAGGTTCAAATTTTATTTGTACCCAACCTATAATTTGTGATGTTCTTCAGCCCTATGTTCGATTAACTTATGCATTGAAGCTCCAAAGGAGTTTGGAATTGTAACACTAACATTTGCAATGGTTCAGAAACTAGAAGTTTACTTGAAAAGCCAGTCATCTTTTTTTTGTTGAGGATTTTTAGTGACCTCTTTTTCTCTTGACTTTGTTATCCCTTCCTTTTGCCTGAACTATTTGTTTCAGGATTACAGTCAGTGAGATGTCTCAATTTTTACTATGTCACCATCATAGGTTTTGACTTAGTGAACTTTTCTCTTGCTAGATACTGACTGTCGGACTTAGTGATTACAAGGAACCATCATTAGTTGTGTACAAAAAGGACAGCTGACATAATTGAATTAACCAAGGAACTACCTTGCCCCAGGTTATGATTAAGGGTTTTAATTTGCGCGAGAATGAAAACTCCTACTCCGTAGGCTCAAAAGGGTTGACTAAGGATTAACTTCCTTATATCTCCACTCTTTATGAATTGAAACAATGTCTGCACATTGTCAGCATAGTTTGTTCAAAATCATACTATATGGAATTATGGTATCGTCTTTGTCATCCTCCCTCTAAAGTCTTACAGCTTTAACAAGAGCTAAATATCACAAAAGAGAAGTAAGAAGCATATTTAAATATAGTGAACAAATGGATTAATTCAAAACAAACATATGCAATGCATTAACGTGAAAACAAAAGTTTGACATAATAGTAAGTGTTTAATCCAACAAAAGAAATTACAAATGAAAATTCAAATGTACTCAAATCCTCCTCTAAAGTTGTCACTCCGGGTGTCTGGCAGCTTCGATGTTTGATGGACGATAGAAGAATTCAATCTGGTCTTCTGGCGTAACCTCAAGGACTCCTTTATCAACCAGGTCTTGAATCTTATTCTTCAATGTCCAATAGTTATTAGTGTCATGTCCAATACTATTGGAATGATATGCACACCTTGCATTAGGATCGTAGCGAGGAGAGGAAGTAATGGGTCTTTGAGGAGGTTCTCTTAACGCAATCAGATTCATCTCTAACAGGCATTGCAAAGTTTGCAACATTGGTGTGTTGATTTTGGTAAACAGTATTTTATGTTCCTTGTGTTGAGGCGGATTAACCCTATAAGACCTTCCTCCTTTAATTGAAAGACCATCATTAGTATTTGGTCTCTTTCCTTCTCTTATCCTCATCTTCCTTTCAACCAAGTCAGCTTGTTTCATCGGAGGTTGACTGATGATTAGATTCCCGACTCTGTTGTCTTGAAATTTATTGATGAAGACTATCAGTTATTCTTGCCCCTAGGCTAAGTTTTGGATAAGAGCCACCTGACCATTCATCTGGATTCTCATCTCTGCAATCTTGGCTTGCAGTTGTTTCAACTGATCATCATTGATGTCTTCAGGATTCTTCTTTTTCTTGTCCTTATTGAGGAGGGATTTCAACTCTTCTTTCCCCTTGGGCAAATTCAGGATCACTTCTTGAAATTGAGCATTATGGGTTTGGATATCTTTCACAGCCTGCTCGAGATACATCTCAACTGAAATAAACAGCGAGAAGATAAGAAACCTGTTACGAAAACCTGTTATGCAATGGTATGCCGTGTAAATGCATATGCAATGTTTTCAAGGATCTCGTGGGATTTAAACTTATTAGAGAAAAACATAAAAAAAAAATTTTATTAGTAAGTTCAAAATATAACTGCCTTTTGGGCTTACAATGAAGGAAAAACAAGAAAAAGTTACAAAGAAAATAAAAATATTTGAGACTTAAGACTCAAGTCTCCCATTGACGTTTCCTTTTTGTGTTGAAATATGTATAGAGGTTCTTCTCTTCGCAAAGTCGTCTTGTCAGCTCCAGAACTTTCTCCTTGCTAGCATAGAATTAAGCCTCAAAGGTATCCCTTTCCTCCTTCAGTTGGATCCAAGATTAATGTAGCTCTTCTAGGTCTGTAGGCATTTTTGGATGAATAATGGTGTAAGGAATAGGCTCAACGATTACCGGTAGAACAGTAGGATATGGCATCATAAGAGTTTGAGCACGAGATCGCACCCATCTGAGGTAAGGCTCTATAGGGATGGAGTATTTTGGTTCCAGAGTATTGTTATTAATCTTATTTACCATACCCCAAGCATGTATAAACCTTTGACGGTAACCTTGAGGATCATTGTCATAATCGAACATAATACCTTGAATAATCATATCATGAGGACCATCACTCCGAGCATAACTAAATTGACATAGTGCCATAGAAAGATTATAATTGATGCCTCCCTTTAGGCCAAGGAGTGGCACATTAGGGAACTCGCCATAGCAGTCAATGATAGTGATGTTTTTGATAGATCGGGAACACCAATGGATATCTGAATGAGAGAGTGACATTATCCTTCTAGACCCTCTCAAACCTTGTTCATTCTTCATCACAGATCGAGGAAGGTGTGAAATAAACCACCTTGATAGTAGAGGTATGCAACACATCAGAGTCCCTCGCACCTTCGTAGTACGAGTGTGAAGAGAGTTCAAAATATCTCCAAGAAAAGTAGGCACAAGATTATGAGTCAGAAATATCTTGATTGCATGCACATCTATTAATTGGTCCGGATTAAGGAACAACGCCAAACCATAGATCAATAGGGCCAATATCTCCTCAAAAGCATAGTAACTCATAGCATCTAGGAATAACTGAGCTTTTTCTATCAAGACTTTAGCAAGAAGGCCTTTAACTCCACTTCTTGTTTCCAATACAATATCTGACTTCTTCAGATGCAAAGTTGCTACAGTAATTTCAGGTTTAGGCTCCTTCTCCAGACCGGTGAAAGGTTTTTGATCCAGAATAGGTACACCAAGTAGCTTAGATAATTCTTCCATTGTGGGCACCAACTGATAATTGGGAAATGTGAAACAGTGATGTTTAGGGTCAAAGAACTGGAACAAAACACTTATCATGTCTTCATTAAACCCTGAGGTAACCAAACCAAGTAGACAACCATGCCTTTCGGTGAATTGAGAGTTCTCAGGAACGTTTGAGACTAATTCCTTAAGCTTGGAAGGTATCCTCACAAAGTTGATTCCGATAGTGATTCTGCGAGCGGAAGCCATAACCTGCAGCAAAGAACAAAGATAAATCCCTTGGTCCTTGAAATAGTTAGTGACAATGTTATGTTATGATGTCATGATGTTATGAGGTTATGTTCATGTTTAAAGCAAGTAAATGGGAAGCACACACAAGTTACACAAGAGCCTTAGGTTTAAGATCTTGCATGAAGTCCATAGGTAAAAACCCTCCCCACTGAAGTTTAGTTGGCTCAACCTGTCCTAGCAATAGTAACCGGGTTCTAAGGAATCTCAATATCACCGATTCTTCTCAAAGGCTTTATTTCAATGTGGCACTGTCTTGCCAACCAAAACATCCAAACACTAAAATCTCAATGAGCGTAGCATCGAGTATCAACCAACTTTAGACTGCACCAAAGCCGACTATCTCACTACTTTCTACTGACTAAGATGGGTCAATTAGGGTTCTAAAGGGAAGTTAGTGTAAATGACACCATATGGCAGCCTGGTATTATCCTCAACTGACTTGAAGAATATCAGTACTAACCTAAGTTTCACACTAATTGTATCTACCATATCAACCATAGCGGTAAATGCCGTATAGTTTCCTTGGTCTATTGCCACTTACCTAAGGTATCACTAGATCCTGGTTAGGAACTTTCTCATAGTAGCCCCAAGACAAAACCCTTAAAAGTAAAGCATACAAGTCAAACAATTTATAAAGTGAACTAATACTCTAAGGTAACCCCTCTTTAAATAGAACTCCCCAGCAGAGTCGCCAGTTCTGTAACATGGTGGGAGAACTGACTTTTAATTTTTGTCGCAAAATATGTTGCGGTAAGCAAGAGTCGCTACCGACTTTTATTTCATCCAATTTAGGAAAGGTATAAAAGAACAGGTAAGACCTTTAAAAGATTTTGAGTTCGGGGGGTAAGTTATACAAAGGGAAGGTGTTAGCACCCTTTGTATCCATGGTTATCCATAGGCTCTTAATTGCTTAGCTCACTTTATTTGTTTTGTTTGAAAAGTGTAGTGTGTGATTAAAATATTTCCGTAAAGATTTAACTTTGTAATGATTCTCGTATGAATGTATACAAAGTGTTTACTTGTTTGAAATTATTTTGAAAAAGAGAGTGGGGTGTAATGAGTATTTGTTTTGAAAATTGCGAGCAAGTATTAAGAGTTACTTACCCTAAGTTGTAAGGTCTTTCTTGTTATTTCATTTCCCTAGGGATAGAATTGTCCTTACTATTAGTTAGTAAGTAGTCTTGGATTTGAAAGGGATAGGCGTAGGGTCATCGTTATGGTCACAGAAGGCAACATGATCTTTATCGTAGGGACGAGATCATTTATTCGAAAGCAACTTTGAAGGGACATCGAGGGACTATGATCTTTTTCGTAGGGTCATCGAGGTACTAGATCACTTATTCATAGGCGACTTGAAGGGTCATCGAGGGACTGTGATCTTTTATTCGAAAGGCAACTATGATGATTTATTTCTTTAGACAACAAGTTAAGGTATCCCTACATTCGAGGGACTTGACCATTTATCGTAAGGTAACAAAGAGAGGTTACCCTAAAGGTGTAGGTGTGCAAGGTGTGTTATTTTCAGTTCTTTTATCTTTTATTAAGGTTTTTCTAATTATTTTTAATCTTGCCATGAAATCCTATTAGCATACATCTAAATAGTTTATATAAGTGTAGAAAGTAAGTGTGAAATATAAAATCCTAAACTATTACAAGGCTTTGGGGGAATTACATAATTGAGGGGTATGCAAAAAGTATAGTCCTAATTAACTATTACAACCCATAAGCAGATACATGATTGAAAAAATGCGAGAAAATAAATTACATGGCTTTTGAATCCTATATACATTTTTCTATGAATTTAAATGACGGAAAAATAAAATCAGGAGAAAAAAATGAGATTTTTGGAAAAAAGGGAAGATATTTTTAGATTGTGGGAATATTTGGATTTATGAGAGTGTCTAATTAAAAAACACTATATCTAAATTAATTTTAATTATGAAAAAATCAAAGTTTAAATTATTAAGTTAATCTAGATTAATAATTAAGTCCTAATTCTAAAACCATGTTCAGCTAATTCTTATACTCATCTTTCTACCAATTGTGTTATTTTATTTATTCGAAATAAAAGGAACCAGAAAGCATATGAAGCGGGTCAAATTTTGGGGTACGACAAGTGTGAGAAGACCTTTTGAATCAATTTTTCTCAAATATGTGAGGGAAAATTTTGGGGTACGACAATTATGTTATCCAAGGAATGGCTATATAGATGCTTGGGTGCTAAACTACTGTGTTTATTTCGCAAGTGTTTGGAACCTACTCCTGATCTGGAAGAGGAGGCATCTCTATGGTGTGTCTAAGGAGGTTGTGGCCCTGGAACTTCTCTTAGATATGTGTTTTGATCAAGGAGTGATCAACATGTGTTTTCTCCTAAGGACAATTTATTTTTGGTCCTTGTTGTAGGAGTGAAGTACCTGAGCTTCAAGGAGTATTATTTCAGAGAGACTTCTTGTACATGAAGGTCAAGCTGTGTCAACTGGTGGAGTTGACTGATGTGGATATAGTTGATCAGTAGCTATATTGTGTGTGAGGACATCTCAATTCAGTCTGTTTTCTGGACCTGAATGGGAAGTCTGTTGGATTGTCCCAGCTGCTGCTTATTTCTGTATTTTGGTAGCCTCATCAATTGTTGATGGTTGATTCCCATATGCCCCTACATATATTTGTTGTGGAGGATTGTTTAATTGATATTGTTGTTTGAAAAAATGTTAGAACATCATCTCAGAAAGTGTCAGATGTCTGCAGAAGAAGAAGAAGAAGAAGAAGTCAGATTACATGTTCAACCTTGTGTGAGAAGGTAATCTTATCTGACCATTAGTAAATACCTTGATGGGAGACTTTGTATTTGTCTATTGTTTTATGATGCATAAAGGTGGATACTTGGATGGGAGACTTAGTATTTATCTAAGGAGTATGCATATCTGCAGTCTGAATCTTATGGTTCAGAAAGTGTTCTAAGAAACTAATGGTCATCTTCCGAAAGGGCTTTGGTTGTTCATGAAAGGGGGAGTTAAGTAGTGCCATCTGTGGTGTTTTGGTGCAAGAGTGCATACTTGTTTTGGTGAATGAAGCTGGAATTTTGTTCTTCCCTTTACAAGGAAGGTGCTCATAATCATGAAGTTATTATTGATAAATCATCAGGACTTTGTGAAGATTGCTTTACTCAGGGAGAAATATCATCCTTGGTATTGCTGCAAGGTGTAGTTCTGAACTATTCCTTCTGAAGATTCAGACAGTGATAGGTTTGAATACTTTGGAGAAACATTGGAAGTTTCTCACCAATATGTGTTAATGGTAGGAATTTTTGCAAATTCAACAGGATGGAGGTTGTCTACTCAAACTTGGTAAATAAGTCAAGTCTATGAGAGCATGGAACTCTTGTTTTGTAAAGGAATGAGGTTCTTTTAAGTGGCAGAAGAAGGAGCTGAATTTAACAGCTGGATGTGGACTTACAATGTTCAAACATCTAGTTCAACATCAGAATCTAATTGGTTAAGTGGCACATTAATTTAAGATAGAATGATCTACATGGATTGAATGCTTCATAAGGCCTGTTATCTTGACAGCTTGGTGAAGATCAACTTCATTGATCAGGATATCTTTGGAAGATTTCTGATAAACGTGAAGAATACAAGTGTGGAAATTGGCTTTTTCATATGAGGATTCATAAAGGAAGTGATCAAAATGTGGCAATTGGTTGATATCTATAGTGGATTCGAAGAATCAAGATAATTAGAGTGTGGCAACTGGTTGTTCTTGAGGGTTGTCTTGGAACAAATTGCTCTTGGGCAGAAGAGTGATGAATTGAATACTCAAGGAGATTTGTTCTTTTTGAAGGTGGTTTTCTGTATTTCTGATTCAAGCTGGTGGCACAGTACAAATGAAGATTTTCAGTTCTTGGATTACTATGCTATAGTAACTCCAATTGGTGGAACATATCTAGGATCATGGTGATAAGATCTTAGTGTGTGGAAAATGTTCTAACTATCTGTCAGTACATTATCTTGGGTGTTTCTCTACATGTTTTCTATTCTTAGCCTACCTAATCATATGGGAGAATGATGAACTAGTTGATCTGTATTGGAAGAAACATGTAGAAGAGATTGAAGTAGATCATGTATTGATTGCTTGGAAGTCTATTTATGGAAATTCTTTCTAATTTATGAATTAGTTTGAATATGTTTTATCTGGATTGTATGGCCAAAGGACTGTAAATATATTATTATGGGCCAGTTTCAAGAACCTGTGTGCAGAAGATGTTCAGCTTGTGTAGTCTGTGGTAAGTACAACCCAAGAAGGGGTCAGGTATGCTTTGGTACAAGAAGTGAATGTGTTCAATTGGGAATTGAACAGAGGGTGAGCTCTTGAAGACATGAATATGCATCTTATGTTTTCCTTTCATCGAAGTACAGAGAAGGGAGTATGTTACAATTTTGTACAGCTGATCTTGTGAAGTTAAGGGGGAGTAGTACCTTAACTAGGTTTTGTGATGTTATATGTAAACACCCCAAATTTTCCCTCACTCATTCCACACCATGGCTTTTGATCTTTCATTTTTTCATTAGTATAAGCATACCATCTCATATTGCATTTTTGTTTCATCTACATAGTTCAAATTCATCTGCATCTAGGGTTTGTGATCTGAGCAATTCAAGGATCCATCTGAGCCACTCCAAAGGTCTCCAATTGTTCCAAGAGGGTCCATGTGTGTTCTATCATCATATTATATCCCTCAAAGTTCAACGAAGTCAAGAATTCACAAGAACTGGCAAGGCATGGAAGCAGAGCTAGGGTTTTCACTATACAGATGACCAAAATTAGGGTTTTGGTTTCAGAGGCCATAACTCCAAATATTTTGGTCATTCTTCTTTCTAATGTTCTTAAGATGTTATAAGGATCATGTGTACCAAGTTTGATGAATAAATTCATTGTGGAAGTCATCTGTTCACTGGGTAACTTCTTGAGCAAGTCAGAGCAAAATCAAGGCATCTGAGGCCCCCAACAATGGAAAAAAGGGGTATTTTCATCAAATTGAAGTTATATGATCTTTATTTGATCATTTAAGTGCTTGGAAGTTCACAAAATTGAAGAAATTTGAGCTAAACCAAAAGTTGCCAAAAATGGAAATGACTTGTAATGGAAACTTTCTATTTTGGGAAAGTTTTTCAACCTCCTCTTTCTTGATCAAAAATGCTTCAAATGAAAAATTATTGGTCATGAGATTTGTAGATTAGGCCTTTCCCTTTTCAAAAAGTCAAGAACATGTTCTAATTCATTATGGAACTCAAGTTATGATCCTTCAAAGTTGGCAAAAATCCTATAACTTTCAAGAATACACCAAAGAGGGATTTTTGCAAAACCACTTGCCAAGGCTTCTAATGACTTCTAATGTGCCCAAATGTGACATAACATGATCAAACAACTTCAAAGCATCAGAATTGGCCCAAGAATTGGAAGGTTTCATGCCTTGAATCACAAGATACACCAAAGAGGGAAAATTTGCAAAACACATAGAAACCCTAGCATCAAGTGATCCAACTGCAATGTTTCAATCCTATGGCCTTCCTTGATCCATGTTGAGGCCAGACACCCCAAAATCTCAGGCCTGCACCATGCCCATACCTCAAGTACACATTCTTGACTTTTTTGCAAAATGGCCCATACCAATCAGCATAGCCCACACCAACTCTTCTGACCTATCAAGACATGATATGTGGACTTTATGCAAGCCATAACACACAACACACAAGCCTGCAAGCTCCCACAACTCAGATTACACAAAATATCTCTCAAACTTCATCCCATCGAAACACTCAACTCCCTTAACAAAAATAAAAAATTCTTTCACCAATCATCTCCACATAACCCCATGATCAATTCCCACCCCTCACATTGGCCTGAAACCACCTCAAACAAAAACACGATTTCACTCACCTCTGAACTGAAACCTTCAAAACACTCCATATAAACTCCTTTCAAGCATTCCAGAAGCATAAGGGGATCAAGGGGAGTGGAAAAGCACCAAAGAAGAGCCCAAAAAGTTTCAGTTTCGAAAGCTTCAACTCAGGTAACCTCAAGAACATTTTTTCCAGAAATGTGTTTTTAGGTTCTTATATTGTTCTATATGTTGCACTGATCATGGGGATGTGTTTGGTTTTGAAAATGCTCAAGAGATAAGCATGTACTGACTGTCTGAAACTTTGCCCGTAAAAATGATTTTGTTTGTTTCTCTTGATTCATGAAATATAAATGGATTTTGTTGTTAGATTCTTGTTTAGGATTAGTTGAGTGAATCTGGAGAGTTTGATGTGTTTTAGTGGCATTTTGAGAGAGAGATAGAATGAAGGTCTCGCCGGAGAAGACGACCAGAAGTCTTCTCCGGCCACCTGAGGTTAATTAGAGCTAATCTCAGGTGATTAGGCAACTTTGAATTCTGGCCCTTAGATTTCTTCTCTCGCGCGTGTTTGAACATCCCAGATCAGTCATTAAACCCTAACCCTTAATTAATTAATTTAATTTGAATTAATTAGTCAGGACAAATCTGGCCCACTAGATTGCGTGCCAGTCAACCCCTTTCCCTCAACTTTGAATCTCAGCCTTGGATCCTGCATACTTCCATTTAAATTCATTTTTATTTCATTTTAATTGCATTTTCTTGCATAATTATTTTAAAATACTTAGAAAAATCCTTAAAATATTTCCTTTTGCATTTTTATTCCAAATATTTTTCTTAATCATAAAATGATTTTTATTTTATTTTTTGCATAAATATTGTATTTTTAAAATATTTAAACGTCTTTGCAGCATAACCCTATTTCATGAACTATTAAACTTCAAAGCATGCTCCCATTTGCATCTCATCTTTGTATGATCATTCATATACACTTTGTATGTCTTTGCAGCATGTCATAGTATCATTTCCATCATGTGTATGCTTCTGGTTTTGATCTTTGTCATTGCATATGCATCATTTCATTTCTTTCCTTATGCATCTTGTGCTAACTTTTCAGGTTAATGGTATGTTGTTTGAGAGGTGAATTTGCCTTCACCTCCCACATATTCTCATCTTTTTGTATTGCATCTTTGCTGCATTTTTTATTTTCATTGAGTGGGCTTGCTCACTTGTCTTCGCCTCTCACTTTCTTTCTTCAAGTTACTTATCTTCTTCAATGAAGTAACTTATTTCTTCTGCTTCCTTCTCTTTCATCTGCTTCTTCCATTGGTGGCTTCCTTGAAGATCTTTCTTAAGCCTTATAAACCATAGGAACATCCAAGCATGATAATAATTAGGGTTGTGATTAGTCCCCTCTTAGTTTTTACCTTTAAGTCTTCTTTGTGTCTCTCTTCTTATCTCATCATTAGAGACTAAACCTTTAATGTTTTAGGACTTTGGAATTAGGGTTATGCCTGCATCCTTCTCTTAGGATGGAGTGTATAACTTTAATCCTAAGTGTTAAACCCTTAATTTTTTAAACCTCTTAATCAATCCATCTAATAATCACTAAGACATTAACTTATAACTTGGGCCTTACATTAGGGTTCTAATTCTTCCTTTATGGTTAAGAAGGACTAACCCTAGTGTTTAATGGACAAGTCCCCCTCAAGTTGTCTTACAAACCATAAAACTCACTTCTTAATCTCACCCTTAATTAAAATCCACTTTAATAAAGGCTTGTCATCTAATGATTTTAATCCATAATCATGGATTAAGTTGAGGTATCTTCCTCAGCTTAAGTGCTCTCATCTATTATCCTTCTATTAGGATGGTGTAATGAGTTCACTAATCCTTGATTATGGCTTAAACTCATTACTTAACACTAAACAAAAACCCAAAAACATCTAAATAATCATAAGTAGGTTAATGATCTTAATCCTACACCATCATGGACATTAAGTTGAGATGCTTATCTCACACTTAAAAGTATTCTCAGTATCCCTAATCAGGGAGGATATAATGAGTTTGCAAGCCTTTGGTTTAGGCTTAAACTCATTAACTTTTGGAAAACACCAAAAACAATAAAAGACTGAAAACATTAAAAAAAACAATAATCGTCTCCTTCGGGATTCTTTTCTTATCATCTTCATTCATAAACGTGGACTTGCTTCTTCTGTCTAATTCAAGATAGTTAGCACTTAAGCCAGACAAGTCATACACTTGAGCATAGACAAGCAGGTAGTTCATAGTCAATTTATCTTTCAGTCTCTTTGAGTCGAACTACGGTGTTCTGAATTCCTCATTGCACGAGAGGATACGTAGGCATAACTTAACTGTTATCGAACAAAATTCTCTTTGTCTTCCCCCTCTTTCAGCATTCTCTTTTAAGCCTCAATCCTAAGCATTTCACTTCCCTTTTGCACTGACACCTGTACATTTTGTTCCAGCTTTTGCACACAGATAGCACATACACCTACCCCTTTAAACACAATCTTTTAAGCGTGGATCCCGTCGAGTACGAAGGACAATCTGGGTGCTAATACCTTACCAGGTTGTAACCAACCCCTTTTCTCAATTTCTCTGGTTCGCAACCATCTTATCCATCTCTTTTATGAGGTGTATGCAGCATTACCTTTCCTTCGGGATAAAAATGCCTAGTTGGCGACTCTATTCATCTTCATTTTATTTCTCTCTTCGCCGACCGTTCGCGTCTGTACCCTATCTGAACAGGTGTCCTTTCGGGGGAGCGATATTATACATCATGTTGTGACATATGCAACTAAGCATGTCTCCTTGATAAATTTATATTACTTAGTTGTTGTGGTGTGCATGTTTGTGTAATCTAGATGAGAAGTTTCTAAGGGTGTCCAGAAGATTCTGTAAAATCTATTTGGAATAAAGTTATTTTTTGCAGGTTGTTTTGGATTCTTCAGGGGATGTGGACAATGTTGTAGTGGGTTGTCAGATCATGTTTCAGAACATGTGTGTTGTGGATAACTAGGTTTGTTGTGTGGATGGTACAAGTGTGAAACGTATGCTTATACAAAGCCTATTTTGACCGGTCCACTTTAGCAGGTAAAGATGCTTTGCACTTAAAATAAGATTCTTGGTCAAGAACACATCTGCATTTCAAGGCACCAGTGTTATTTTCAAGGTTAGCTTGCACTATTTATAGGGAGCATGGTTTATCCTTCAGACGGTAAGTGTTTTCTTTTCTGATGGGATTCTTGTGCTTCTGGGAGAGTAATACATGGGTTTGGCAATGTGTGGGCTGGCTTTGCAAATTTTTTGCTAAAAAGGGGGAGAGAAAGTCTGGTGCTGGTGTGGTGTCTGAGAGCTTGAAGTTTGTGTTTAGTTATGTCCAGTATGTGTGGTATATTGGGTGTTCTATGTTTCTACTAGGATGTCAATATAGATGTCGTCTTTGTGACTTGTGTCCTGAGTTGTAGCATTAGAAAATGAGTGTTTTGCTTTATCATGGAGCCTTTGGACTCTGTGATGGAATGAGTCTCTTAGCTTGAGAGAGGAAAGAGCATGCTTCCTCTTTTTCTCTTTCAAGTGTTATTGTTGCTGAAGATGATTTTTTATTAGTTTTAGACAAAATTTACCAAATGGGGAGATTGTAAGTTCTTTAGAATTGGCAGAAATTTTGTAAAACAAATATAGCAGCAATGTGTATGTACAAGATCTTTGCAAAACACAAAATATAAATCAAGGAGTCCTTTGTGTGCGCCCAAACATGTTGTGTTAAAATGTTTCAACATATGGAACAACATGTCGAAGAAGATGTCAAGACAGTTCATTCGACATCATGAACTGCTGAAGATTGATTGAAGTTTCTGTTTTGGTTTCAATAGAAACTGAATATTTTAAAGATTTAAATAAATCCAATGGCGTTGATGTAAAAGATCTTGAAGACTCAAATTTAAATTGAAGACAAATATTGAAAAATATAGAGTTTCTATATTTAGAGATATTTTAGGAGTTTTTAGATTTGAAGATCTTTTTGTATATTTGTAAGCAGATTTTTTCTACATATTTGTAGCAGCTATTGATGTGATTGTTTAGGCCTAAATCCAATTGGGAATAGATTATAAAAGAAACCTTGTAACCTAGTTTAGAAACAACCAACCAACGAAAATGTAAATATCATTAGGTTTGTGTTCTTGTGGCAGCCATGTGCAACAAGGAACCCTGTTGTGGCTGTTTCACTTGTGACTCTCGAAGCTTGTAAGCAAGAGAAGTGTTGTACTTAACTAAAGTTGTTAAGCAAGGTTAAGTTGTTTGTAATTGAAATGTTGCTTTTGTTTGTGGATTGTTGTATAGGTTTTAAGCCGTCAATATCAGCAATTGACTATTAAGGACTGTGAGACATCTCTGAGGTGATTGGAAGTGAGGATGAGTTTTTCATATTTAAGAGTTCCTAAGTAGAGGTTGCACAAGTAGTGATTAAGTGAGAAGACTGAAAATTGTAGGTGTTTGCTGAGAAGTCCTTGAATTGATACTACATAGTGGATTTCCTTCCTAGCTTGGTAGCCCCTAGAGTAGATTGATTTGTTCGAACTAGGTTAACAATTCTATTGTGTTCTTTTTAGCTTTTTTGTTTTCTGTTATTATGCAATACCTGAACTTAATGTCATATCAGATGTCACAACATCTGAAGAATGTTTGAATCTGATATATCAGAATTTTAAATGTGTTGTTGTATATGACTTACTGTAAACACCCCAAATTTGCCCTCACTAAGTTCACACCATGACTTGTGATCTTTCATCTTTGCATAAGTTTAAGCATATCATCTCATATTGCATTTTTGTTTCACTGCATTATTTCAAGTTCATCTGCATCTAGGGTTTGTGATCTGAGCAATCCAAGGATCCATCTGAGCCACTCCAAAGGTCTAAAATCATTCCAAGAGGGTCCATGTGTGTTATATAATCATATTATATCCCCCAAAGATCAAGGAAGTCAAAAAATCACAAGAACTTGGAAAGCATGGAAGCAGAGCTAGGGTTTCACTACACAGATGACCTGAAATTAGGGTTTTGGTTTCAGAGGACATAACTCCAAATTTTTTGGTCATTCTTGTTTCTAATGGTCTTAATATGTTATAAGGATCATGTGTACCAAGTTTGATGAAGAAATTAATTGTGGAAGCCATCTGTTCACTGGGTAACTTCTTGAACAAGTCAGAGCAAAATCAGGGCATCTGAGGCCCCCAACAATGGAACCAAAGTGGATTTTTCACCAAATTGAAGTTATATGATCTTTATTTGATCATTGAAGTGCTTGGACATTCACGAAATTGAAGAAAATTGAGCTAAACCAAAAGTTGCCAAAAATGGAAATGACTTGTAATGGAAACTTTCCATTTTGGGAAAGTTTTTCAACCTCCTCTTTCTCAACCAAAAATGCTTCAAATGAAAACATTTTGGTCATGAAAGTTGTAGATTGGATCATTCCCTTTTCAAAGAGTACAAGAACAAGTTCTAATTCATTGTGGAACTCGAGTTATGGCTTGGCAAAGTTGGCAAAAATCACATAATTTTCACTTTCACACCAAAGAGGATTTTGTGCAAATTCACATACCAAGCCATTTTGTGACTTCTAATACACTTCTATGCATCATACAAACATAGTGCATTGCCTAAAAATCAGAATTGGCCCAAGAATCATCTCATTTTATGCCTTGCACATGAAGAAATCACAAAGGGGCCAAACTTCATAAAAATTGCAAAATGATACACAACCATGCTTCCACTTGCTGAATCCCCACAAAACCAATTCCATGGTTCTCCTTGATCTTTGCTGAGCTAGGACAAGCCAAAAGCCAGTTGTAACATGAGCTCATACCTCAAGTACAAGTCATGTTGACATTTTGGCAACTTGCCCATACCAATCACCACATTCCATAACAACTCCTCTGACCTATCAAACATTGTTATGTGGACAAAATGCAGCTCATAACACAACACAAGCCAGACTAACACTTCAGAATCATCAAGCTCTCAAAAAACACCCCAAAAGCAAAAGCTTTCGAAACACTCTGCTCACACACTCAAACTCCAAACTTTTTTCATCAATCAACTCAGGAACACAAGAGGATCATTTCCCACCCTTCATTGCAGCCTAAAACCAAACAAAACTGAAACACGATTTTTGGCCAGTTGAAGTGCAATAACACAATCCAATTATTATAAACTCCTTTCAAGCATCAAAGCTTCATCAAGAGGTCAAGAGGAGTGGTTTTGCACAAGAGAGGAGGTCCAAAAGCTCCAAACTGAGAAAGCTCAAGCTCAGGAAACCTCTTCAAACTTTTTTCCAGAAATGCAATTTTAAGTTCTTAGATTGTTCTTTATGCTTTGCGGATCACCATGATATATTTATTTTTGAATATGGTTGCGAAATGAGCATGTACTGACTGTCTGAAAGTTTCACCAGTTTTGAGTTCTTCTTCGAATCTTGAGTTGCAGCCATGAGAAATTAGTTTTGAGGGTGGATTCATGTTTAGGAAGGTGAGAGGAGTTGATCTGGAGCTTTAGGGCTCCAGAAATGGCCTAGGGAAGAAGTTGGGTTGAAGGTCTCGCCAGAGAAGACGACCGGAAGTCTTCTCCGGCCACTTGAAAGTAATTAGGGTTAATGACGTGTTTAGGGCTGAGTTTGAATTTGGGCCGTTGGATGGTGATTAGGGTTAGGCAGTGGATGGTTCAGATTAGCTCATTAAGTTTAAATCAGGATTAATTAATTAATTAATTAGGATTTATTCAGTTTTAATTGTGGCCATTGAGATGCGCGTGTGGTCTTCCCTCCACCCCCAGGTTTAAATCTGATCCATTGGATCAGTTGACTTTCTTTTATTCATATTTTTAATTCATTTTATTGCATTTATCTTGTACAATTTATTTAAAATACTTAAAAATTTCCAAAAATATTCTCCTTCTGCATTTTTAATTCAAATATTTTTCTCCACCCAAAAACATTTTTATTTTTATTTTTTTCATTAAAAAACCATTTTAAAAATATTTAAATGTTTATTTTAATTAATTAATGGAAATTAATTAATTAAAATACCATTTAGGTTTCTAAAAATCCCAAAAAAAATTCACATTGCATCTTAGGACATTTAGAAACATTGTCAAACCATTCATACAAATTTCATTTTGGTTTTGATTCAACTTTGACATTTTTCTTGAATTTAGGGTTCATAAAAATCCCATTTTTGAACCCTAACTTCAAGAATTCTTTTCTGCCTAACCATAAAGGGTTTGACATTGGTTCTTTTTGCATTGATCTTCATATAGCATGTAGTGTCTAGCATATTTTTGTCACAAATTTATCTTGCATTTTCCATTTGATTTGCATTTTTCCTCTTGAGGTGCCCTAAAACCCTAGCAAACTTAGAAAAATCACAACTTTCTTTAGGATAAGAGTTAGACTTTCTCCTTTGGGATGTGATATCATATGGGGTTAGGGTTCTTTTGAGTTCATTTGCAATTTTTTATCTTATGATTTGCTTCTGTTTTTGACTTTTGCATCTCATGTTGCCTTAAAACCCTAATTTTACATGTTCATTTGCATTCATCTTGCATATGCATTCATACATGAACTTTCCATGACATTTATTGCATTCATATGGCATCTAATACATATTAAGACATATTAGAATCATGTTTGATCATTTCTTCATTCATTTTCCATGATGTGCATTAATTTCATTCCATGAACTTTCATGAAATTTCAAACTTCAAAGCATACTTCATTTGCATTCCATCTCTTGTATGAACATTCATAACACTTGGTTTGCTTTTGCATCATCTTATAGCATCATTTGCATCATGCATTTGCTTTTGGTTTTGGTTTTCATCTTTGCATACATTTAATTTTCATTTCATTTCTTTCCTTTATGCTAACCTTTTCAGGTGGTAAGTAACTTGAGAAGTGAATTTTCCTTCACTTCTCATCTCTCTTCTCATCCCTCTTATGCATCATTGCTGCATTTTTCTTTGCTTTAGAGTGAACTTTCTCATTCATGTTCATCTTTCACTTTCTTTCTCCAAGTTTCTTATCTTTTTCAGTGAAGTAAGTAACTTGTTTCTTCTGCTTCTCCTCCTTTCATCTGCTCCTTCCATTGGTGGCTTCTTTGAAGATCTCTTGCAAGCCTTAAAAACCATAGGAACATCCAAGCATGACAATAATTAGGGTTTTGATTAGTCCCCCTTTATTTTTTACCTTTATGTCTTCTTTTGTGTCTCTCTTCTCATCTCATAATCAGAGACTAAACCTTAAAGGTTTTAAGACTTTGTGATTAGGGTTATGCCTGCATCCTTCTATTAGGATGGAGTCTATAACTTTAATACTAAGTGTTAAACCCTTAATGTTTTCAAACCTCTTAATCAATCCATCTTAATAATCACTAAGACATTAACTTGTAACTTGGGCCTTGCATTAGGGTTCTAATTCTTCCTTTATTGGTTAAGAAGGACTAACCCTAGTGTTAATGGACAAGTCCCCCTCAAGTTGTCTTACAAATCATAAAACTCACTTCTTAATCTCACCATTAATTAAAATCCACTTTAATAAAGGTTTGTTTTGTCATGAGGTTAATCCCTAATCATGGATTAAGTTGAGGTATCTTCCTCAGCTTAGGTGTGCTCATCTATTATCCTTCTATTAGGATGGTGTAATGAGTCCACTAAATCCTTGATTATGGCTTAAACTCATTACTTAACACTACACAAAAACATCTAAATAATCACAAGTAGGTTAATGATCTTAATCATACATCATCATGGTAATTAAGTTTGAGGTGCGTATCTCATACTTAAGGTATTCTCATTATCCCTAATCAAAGGGAGGATATGATGAGTTTACTAACCCTTGGTTTAGGCTTAAGTTCATTAACTTATGACAAACACAAAAAGGAATAAAAGATTAAAAACAAAAAAACAAACAATAATCGTCTCCTTCGGGATTCTTTTCTCATCATCTTCACTCACAAACGAGAACTTGCTTCTTTCGTCTAATGCAAGACAGTTAGCACTCGAGCCAGACGAGTCATACACTTGAGCATAGACAAGCAAGCAGTTCACAAGTCAATTTATCTTTCAGTCTCTTTGAGTCGAACTACGGTGTTCTGACTTCCTCATTGCACGAGAGGATACGTAGTCATAACTTAACAGTTATCGAATAAAAGTCTCTGTGTCTTCCCCCTCTTTCAGCATTCTTTTTAAACCTCATTCCTGAGCACCTCACTTCACTTTCTTGCATTGACACTTTTACATTCCTTTCCAGCTTTTGCACACAGATAGCACAGACACTACCCCTTTAAGCACAATCTTTCAAGCATGGATCCCTTCGAATACGACGGACAATCTGGGTGCTAATACCTTCCCAGGTTGTAACCAACCCCCTTTCTCAGTTTCTCTGGTTCGCAACCGTCTTATCCATCTTTTTCTAGGTTTATGCAGCATTACCTTTCCTTCGGGATAAAAATGCTCAGCTGGCGACTCTATTCAGTTCATTTCATTTTGACCTCTCTCCGACCGTTCGTGTTTGTACCCTATCTGACCGGGTGTCTTTTAGTGGGAGCGACAGCTTGGCGACTCTGCTGGGGAACCTTATATTGCAACCAGGGCTTCTGGTTCTTTTTGTGGGTTCCTCCTAGAGCTTGTTTGATTTGTGTTTACGGGGGTGTTATGTGCTACTTGTACTTATGTATTTGCTTTATTTATTGCTTTATGTATAGCTTTATTTATTGCTTTCATTTACAGTTTTATGCATTTCATACTATCATTATTATGTGTTGGATCTCTTGTCTGTTTTGGTGGGTGGGGGTTTCATTGAGTGATTAAGGTCTTATACCGGGGACCTGAGTGACACATAGGCTATAGTGGCTTCATATTCTTTCCCATTCCATTTCGGTCTGGTGCGGGAATATGAAACACGGTTCAGACATGGGTTTCTTCTTGAGAACTCTGTGCTTCAGATTTCCTGTAGTACTAGGGCTATCTGGGAAGCCTGCTAAGTCTGGATGACCTTTTATATGACCTTCAACATCTGAGGTGAATTAGAGGAGGATCTCTTATGGTTATTGTAAACATTGTACCTTCGGGTTAGAATTGTTTACACATCGCATAACTGATCCAAGTCTGAGGATCCTTGTTCTAGAACATTACATGTGAGGGGGTTGGGATGTTTACAGGTTTGCAGGAACCCTTGGCCACATCATACCCTGTTACTAGTTTTGTTTTATGAATGCATCACTTTGGACAGTTCTTGTGATTACCCTGGACTTGTGACTCTTTTTTTTAGTCCCCCGCCTGGTTACTGGATTTCTAAGCCTCCATCCGGACTTATGAACATACATGGACTTTTTACCAAGGCAGATAAACGGATCCAGCACTTGGTCACAAACCCTTTGCATATCATTTGCACACATCATTTCTGCATCATTTAACATTTGCTTATTTGTTTTATAGGGTATCCATCTTTATCTTTGGTTTGGTTTTTACCCCTTCTGCTGCTTAGACTGCTGCAGTTATCTCCTTCAGCATCTCCATTAGTTTGTTAGTGATTCTCCTCCAGCTATCTTCATCAGAGGCCCACCTCCAGCATCTCATTCAGTGACCTTCATCAGCAGTTGTTCTCATCTTCTTCACCAGCATCCATGGACACTTCAAGAAAGAGCAACATCACTTACCACTTCTTTGAGCCCACCCTGACTGGCATCAGGCAGATCCAGTCCCTTATCACCCCTGATCATGTCCCACTATTCAGAGAGCATTATGGAGGCATTTTGGACATGGTCATGGATCTAGATTCATCTCAGAGGAGCATGATCCATACTTGCTTGCAGTTTTATGATCCTCCACTCAGATGCTTCACTTTTCCTAATTTCCAGTTGGGACCTCTGTTAGAAGAATTTTCTATGTTGTTAGGAGTTCCTGTCAGGAGAGGGATTCCTTTCAACCCTGAGATGGTTGCTCCCAGAAATGAAGACATAGCTAGGGCATTGCATTTGGAGCCTGCCCTCATTGAGCAGAACATGACAACCAAGGCTGGAGTTTCAGGCCTTCACCTAGACTTTTTGATCTCCCAGGCCACCCTGCAGGCTGCAATAGGGGAATGGAAGGCTGTCTGTGCACTTTTAGCCCTCAGTATATATGGGGTTATCTTGTTTGCAGATGAGCCAAAGTTTGTGAGCAAGAATGCCATTCACCTGTTCTTACTGAGGAATCCAGTTCCTACATTGCTAGGAGACTTCTACTACTCAGTACACCAGAGGAATGAAAAGCAAAGAGGAAGAGTGGTCAGATGTTGTGCTCGTCTTTATTACTCCTGGATGCTAAGACACTTGCCAAAATCAGATGCCTTTTTGAACCCTCATCAGCAGAAGAACTGGGCTAAGAGATTTATTGCCTTGACATCAGATGACATCAGGTGGTGCACTCAGAGCACCAAGGGCAAGGACATCATTACTAGTTGTGGGCAATATCCTAATGTGCCTTTGATAGGAGTGAAAGGTTGCATCAACTACAACCCTTTACTATTAAAGAGACAATTGGATATGCTTTGGTTCATCCTCCCAGAGGACAAGATTTGGCTGAGACTCTTTACTATGAAATCCAACCTAACTCTGTTGTTGTCAGACAAGCTACCTGGGCTTGGGATAACATTCAGACCAAGGGAACAGCCATCTTTGGCAAGTGCAACAGCATTGCTTCAGCACAGTATTCTGATTGGTCCCATACCAGAGCTCAGATCACCCGGATGCCATTCACTTTTGAAGATGTACTTGGACCTTCCACAGTACAACCTGCAGCTATTGTCAGTTTGGAAGAGTTTGAAAAGCTGAAAGAGAGGAATACTCAGCTATCTGAAGCCTTGAAGAAGACTCTCTGGGAGAGAAATGACAGTCGTCTAGATAATGAGAGATTGGAAAGGCTCAGGATTGAGCACTTGACCAAGATTGAGAAGACGGATGACTACATCAGGAAGGCAATAGCAAGGGAGCTAGTACTGAAGAATGCTTGCAAGGAAGCAAAGACTCAGAAGGCTAGGGCAAAGCATTATCTGGAGGAAAGCCAGGCTAGGTGGATCAGGATCACTGAAGCCCGCGCACAAGAAGATCAAAGGACTCAGGCTAAGATAGAGCAGTTGGAGGCTAGTGAGAAGAAGCATCAGGAGGCTTTATTGGCAGCTCAGAAGGAGATATCTGAATTGAAACTCCGGGCGGGGTTGAAGAGGTCAAAGGATCAGGACAAGCATAAGAAGCTAACCAGTGCCATTGCTACTAGAAACCTCCTCATCAAGACTATCACAGAGCACCCAATAGGTCCAGTGACTGAGGCCCTCCTAAAGGAAGTCAGAGAGGATGACTTTGGATTAGATGTTTGACTCTTTTGCTTGTACTTTTCGTTTGTTGTACTTTTGATTTTGTTGTTGTATTTCGACCCACCATGGGGATTGTTATTGTAATCAAACTATGTATTTTCACTCTTTGTAATATATCAGGTTGTATTATTTTTGGTTGGCCAACATCATCAGCATTTCTTCGAGGTCTGGAAAGGTCAAAACCAAAGAACCAAACCGGATACCCTTGGAAGACAAATAAGCATATTGCATTGCATACTAACATTTTCTTTGTTTTGTAGGTTTTTGATTTATTGATGTTTCTCACTTTGTTGTGGTTTCAGGAAACATTGCTCGCAGAAGAGTGTTCCCTGTCAACAGAATACACCGGTACCCGACAAGAAACAACCTTCCGGGACTCCAGATGGATCAAGTTCAGCAAGACTTGAATGAAGTAAGGAAGCAAATGGCTAATGAGAGGGTTGAGATGAGGAATCAGATGACCTAATTCATGACTGTAATGACTGGTTTAGCTCAGAGCCAGGAAAGGCTAAGGGAGTTGGTTGAGAGACAAACTCCTGAAGAACACTATCCAGGTACAGGAGGTACCAGTAACAACGATCACGTGCAACCTCGCACTGATCCACCAGAGTTTGGGCCTTATCTAAACCCAGAAGTTAATGCCATAAGGAATACTCAGGGTAACACTGCTGGGGTTAGGATCTTGCAAGAAGATCCTCAAGAAGAGCAGTTTACTGTTGTTGGGGCTGGAGATGAAGTTTATGACCGTAGGCTGGATGAAATTGCAGAGAAGCTGAGGTCTCTTGAACCCCAGAATTCCCTAGGTTTTGATCTAATGGACATGGGATTGGTGGAAGGGGTGAGAATTCCTCACAAGTTCAAACCCCTGTGTTTTGAAAAGTATAATGGAACATCCTGCCCACGCACCCACCTTCAATCATTCTTGGGAAGGTTAAAAGTATACACCACGGACGAAAAGTTGTGGATGTTTTACTTTGAGGACAGTCTGACCGGGGCATCCCGAGAATGGTATTCCCACCTGACCAGAGTGAGCACCCTTAGTTTTTGATCGATTATGAATTTTAAAGTGTTTTGTGATTGTTCTATGTTAAGACATATGCTTTTATCACTTTGGTTCTCTTGGTCTTCATTGTTTATAAATTTGGTGAAAAATACGCATAATGAATCGATTCATTATGGCTTGAATCGATTCATACTGTTGTGGTTTTCTTGGTCTTCATTGTTTATGGATTTGTTGAAAAATACGCATAATGAATCGATTCATTATGGCTTGAATCGATTCATGCTGTAGTGTGGATTCTGGATTTCGTAAAATGAATCGATTCATCCTTTGAAGTATCGATTCATACAGATCACAGATTACAGAAATTTGAGAGACGAATTTTGTAGTGATTGAACATTGAAGAACACATCAAGATAGGGTTTTTGGTGTGTTGGAACTACAATTTGTTGAGCAAGCTTGAAACCTAGAATCAAGACATCTTCATCATCTTCTCAAAGATCTTATTCAAGAACATCAACAAAATTGTTTGCTGTCCTGTAAATTGAAGGCTTTCGAGACAACGTTCAGTGGTACGCTCGTAGATCCAGCTGAGTTGAAGATTGATAGAAGGTTTCAAGTGTAAAACCAGCTGGGTTTTCCTTCAAGAACGGGCATGTTCTTGAGGGTTTTGTGAGTCACGTTTACAAGTCAGATTCAGCCGCAGCGAGAGTTTTGGGAATCGGTGGATTTCGCAAATAGGTCGTGGAACCGGTGGATTGATTGTGAAACTTGCAGGAAATCTCGATTGGGCTCAAATCGAGTGGAGGTTGATACAATAGGAAATTCTAGGAGTTTAGAATTCTGGTTTTTGTATTCTAACCTTGTAATCAACGGATTCAGCAACTTTGATATAAGAATTCTCAATTTCGATTTGAAATTGAGAGGGAGACGTACCCACACGCGAGGACGACCGTGGGGAACTTCCTTACCAAATCTCGGCGTATTGTTTCTCCTCTCTATCTTTACTTTCGTTTTAATTTGTTTTTCGATTCATTGGAAATTGATTTAGTGATAGGTGCATTCAACTGTTTTCATATCGTGTGTTTTATTCTTTATCATAGCAATCGTAAAATCCAGCACGTTATCGCTTGTCTGGTCTTCTAGTGGCCGGTTCAGAATAGACGCTTATTCTATTCGGGACCTTTGCTTCCATAATACTTTGAAAACTCTGAAAAACTTTTTTAAATCCTAGAAAACAAGGAGGTGATCCATTCACCCCCTTCCCCTCTAGATCACTCGCCACAGCGTCTAACAAGTGGTATCAGAGCACCGGTTCGCTGGTGCTTTGTGGCTGCCTGTAACGTTATGGATTCTGAACCAAAGGGGGCGTACAATAGAGCTCCTGTTTTCAACGGTGAAAATTATGGCTATTGGAAAGACTGCATGCGAGTACATATAAATTCTGTCGATAGGCGCGTATGGGCTGCCATTCAAAATGGTCATTTTCAAATTACCATGATGAATGAGGCAGGAGCCATAGTACCTAAACCAGAAGACGATTGGGATGAAAAAGATGAGAAAAAGTGGTCAAGTGATTGGAGAGCTCGAAATATGCTAATTTCAGCACTTAGTGCAGATGAGTATTATCGAGTTTCCCATTGCTCAACAGCTAAAGAAATGTGGGATGCTTTAGAAATTGCCCATGAGGGTACAACTGAAGTAAAACAGTCCCGCATTAACACACTTAATCAAGAGTTCGAACTCTTTCGCATGAAACAAGGAGAATCAATTCCCGACATGCAAAAGAGATTTGTTCATCTTATTAATCGTTTGAATGCACTTGGAAAACTGGTTTCCAATGAAATTGCTACTAATAAAATTTTGAGATGTCTTAGCAGGGAATGGCAACCTAAAGTGACAGCTATCAAGGAAGCCAATGATCTAACTACACTCACAATGACTACTTTGTTTGGAAAGCTGGAGGAACATCAGCAAGAACTAGAAAGTCTAGAAAAGTTTGAAAACAAAAGTAAAAAGGGAAAAGAGAAGAACAAAGACAAAGAGGGTGAGAAGAGGCCTATAGCTCTTATGGCTTCAAACTCAAAGTCCTCACAAAAAGAGCTAAGCAACAATAAGTCAAGTAGTGACGAAGACTCCGGTGACGAAGAAATGGGACTTTTTGTTAGGAGATATAATAGATTCATTCGAAGGAATGGAATAAAGCACTCCGACAAAAATCTCATAAACTTTAGAAGACAATCTATGGATACAAAACAAGAAGAGGTTAAGAAAAATAGAGAAAGAGGGTCTTGTTTTAATTGTGGCAAATCCGGTCATTATAAAACGGATTGCCCTTTAAAGAAAAAGGATAAAGGAAAAGCTCCTCAAAGAAGGTATAATAATAAGCAAAGAAGAGCTTACATTGCTTGGGAAAGTGATAGTGATTCATCAAGTACACAATCCACAGGTGATAGCGATGAAACCGCAAATTTGTGTCTTATGGCTCACACCAAAAATCAGTCCCATCACAAGAAGAAAAGTGATGATAAAAAGGTAAAACAAGCTTATTATAACAACTTTTCTTCCTTGTCTTTTTCTGAATTAAAAGTAGCTTTTGAAAAACTGCATAATGAAGCTAAAGAAGCATTTAAAAGGTTAGCTTCCGATAAAAGAATTTTTTCATACTTGGAAGGTAAAGTACAATATGCTGAAAAAGATTTAGAATGCTTAAAAGCTAGTATTGCAGAAAATTCAAAAGCTATTGATATTGATGGTTGTAGTAAAATTAGGCATTGTGAAAGGTGCCACATTTGGCAACAAGAGGTCATCTCTCTTAAAGCCAAGTTGGAGAAAGCCTTGCAACCTAAGATTACTTATGCCGTTGATACTAGATTGTTCAAAAAGTCATTAAATCCTCTGTATGCAAAATATTCTTTTGTTCCAAAGGATTTAAAGACTAATAGTAAACATTATCATTATCGTAGTGTTTGTTACTATTGTTGTCGTGTTGGCCATACCATTGAGAAATGCAAGTTTAGAAGATTTCTTGTTCCTAAAGGCATTTACCAATGGAAGCCTAAAGGAAACCATGTTATTACTTACCCACTTGGACCCAATAAAAATTGGGTACCTACTTCTCTCTTTTGATATTGTAGGATGAGTGTCTTGTATCCATGGAAGGAAGATGGTTTCTGGACAGCGGATGTTCAAGGCACATGACGGGTGACATATCGCTTTTTATTGACTTCAAAGCAAAGAAAAAGGGATATGTTACTTATGGAGACAATAACAAAGGAGCAATACTTGGTAAAGGTAGTGTAGGTAATCCCTCTACCACTACTATTTCTGATGTACATCTTGTAGAGGGACTTAAACACAATTTGTTAAGTATAAGTCAACTATGCGACAAAGGTTATAAAGTGTCTTTCACAAAAACATGTTGCAAAATTGAACATACCGAACAAAATGTTGTGTTTAAGGGTGTTAGAGTAAACAATATATATATGCTTGATCTTTTGAGTGTATCCTTAACAAGCACTAAATGTCTAGTTGCCTTAAATGATGATTCATGGCTATGGCATAGACGCTTAGCGCATGTTAATTTCGATTTGCTTAACAAGGTTATATCCAAGGATCTAGTGATAGGTCTTCCAAAAATAAAGTTTTCAAAAGACCACCTATGTGATGCTTGCCAAATGGGAAAACAAACAAGGGTCTCTTTTAAATCTAAAAATATAATTTCAACTTCAAGACCCCTTGAGCTTCTCCATATGGATCTCTTTGGACCATCTAGGACAAAGAGCTTAGGTGGAAACTATTACGATTTCGTAATAGTAGATGACTACTCTAGATTTACTTGGACTATATTTCTTCATAGCAAAGATGAAACTTTTTCTGCTTTCAAAAGGTTTGCAAAGCTGTCCTAAAATAAAATGAATTCTAAAATAGTTACAATCCGAAGCGATCATGGAGGTGAATTTCAAAACCACCTCTTTGATAAATTTTGTGACAAGTATGGCATTGAGCATAACTTTTCAGCTCCTCGAACTCCACAACAAAACGGTGTTGTAGAACGCAAAAATCGAGTTTTAGAGGAATTGGCAAGAACAATGCTCAATGAGGGTGGCTTACCAAAATACTTTTGGGCCGATGCAATAAGTACGGCTTGTTATGTTCTCAATAGGATTCTAATTCGTCCTATTCTGAATAAAACTCCTTATGAAATCCTAAAAGGTAGAAAGCCCAACTTGTCTCATCTTCATGTGTTCGGTTGTAAATGTTTTGTCTTGAATAACGGTAAAGAAAATCTTGGGAAGTATGATGCCAAAGCTGATGAAGGCATTTTTCTAGGTTACTCTCAATCAAGCAAAGCATATAGAGTTTATAATAGGCGTTTACTTTCTGTCAAAGAATCTGTCCATGTTTCTTTTGATGAGTCTTACCCAAAAATTGTCGGAAAAGGTATCTCTTTTAATGATGCAGGTGTATCTACACAAGACATACTCAAAGAAGCTGGTTCGGAAATTGATCAATCTGAAGCAGTTTCTATTGAGAAGGAGGAGGATACATGTATTGAAAAAGATAAAGAGGAAGGAACATCCGAAGTAAAGGATCTTCCACTAGCTTGGAAATCCTCTAAAGACCATCCCATAGACAATATATTGGGAGACATTTCAAAGGGAGTCTTGACTCGTTCTAAGATAAGTAACTTTTGTTCTCACTTCGCTTTTGTATCACAAGTGGAACCTAAAAACGCCAAAGAGGCCTTAGTTGATGAATTTTGGCTAATGGCCATGCAAGAAGAGCTAAATCAATTTAAAAGAAATGACGTTTGGGAACTTGTCCCGCGTCCGCGAGATCATCACATCATAGGCACTAAATGGGTTTTTAGGAATAAACTAGATGAAAGCGGGGTGATAACTAGAAATAAGGCACGCTTGGTAGCACAAGGGTATAACCAAGAGGAGGGCATAGATTATGAGGAGACTTATGCTCCTGTTGCTCGCCTTGAAGCTATACGGCTTTTGCTTTCCTATGCGTGTTCCATGAATTTTAAGCTTTACCAAATGGACGTAAAGAGTGCGTTCTTAAATGGTGTTATAAATGAAGAGGTATATGTTTCACAACCTCCTGGTTTTGAAAATCCTGAATATCTAGATCATGTCTACAAGTTAAAACGTGCTTTATATGGTCTTAAGCAAGCACCTCGAGTGTGGTATGAAAGACTCAGTAAATTTTTACTTGATCATGGATATTTTAGAGGTAAAGTGGATAATACTCTTTTCATTAAACACAAAGGAAAACACATTCTTTTAGTTCAAGTTTATGTAGACGATATCATATTTGGTTCAACTAACATACACTTGGTCGAGGAATTTTCTAATGTTATGCAGGGTAAGTTTGAGATGAGTCTCATGGGGGAGTTGAATTACTTCTTAGGCCTCCAAATAAAGCAACTTGATGAAGGTACAGCAGTATGTCAAACAAAATACTATAGAGAGCTGCTCAAACGGTTTGGAATGAATGATTCTAAACCAATTGACACTCCTATGCCTACAAATGGAAACTTGGATAAAGATGAACATGGTAAGTGTGTTGATGTCAAGAGGTATAGAGGTATGATCGGATCTCTTTTGTATCTTACTGCGTCTAGACCAGACATCATGTTTAGTGTGTGTATGTGTGCAAGATATCAATCAAATCCTAAGGAATCTCATCTAAAATCAGTCAAGCGTATATTTAGGTATCTCAATGGAACACCTAAATATGGGCTTTGGTATTCCAAAGGAAGTGATTGTAGTTTAGTAGGTTATTCTGATTCTGATTTTGCTGGCTGCAAACTCAGATAGGAAAAGCACTAGTGGCACTTGTCATCTGTTTTCAAATTCTTTGATAAGTTGGCATAGTAAAAATCAAGTATCCGTAGCTTTGTCTACTGCAGAAGCTGAGTATGTCGCAGCCGGTAGCTGTTGTGCTCAAATTCTGTGGCTAAAACAACAACTACAAGACTTTGATATTGAACTAAAACATATTCCAATTAAGTGTGACAACACTAGTGCCATTAACCTTTCTAAGAATCCTATTTTACACTCGCGCACCAAACATATTGAGATTCGACATCACTTTCTTCGCGATCATGTTGAAAAAGGCGATGTCATTTTTGAGCATGTTGATACTAAAAATCAGCTTGCTGACATTTTCACTAAACCTTTGGCAACTGAGCCGTTTTTCAACATTCGTCGCGAGTTGGGAATTCTTGATCTCTCCGCTTCGTTGTCTTAAGCTTGATTGATATTACTTCCACTTATCTCATCATATTTGCTAAGTTTTGATTGTAGTATTCAATAGTGTCTTATGAGAATACTACGATGGAGGTAATATCGTTTCCTCTCCTCTCCTTGATAATATTGTATAATCAATGTATGTTTTGAATAATGATCATTTGTTTACATGAACTTCTGTTCATATGAGTGTTTGATCGTTGATTTCTAGTATTCTTAAGCTTGCATACCTTGTTGTATTTCATTTAATTGCATAATGAGTGTTTAGCTTCTGCATAAGTGTGTCAATTCTTGAAAAATCACTGAAATTTTCACAATTTTCCAATATGAATCGATCCTAACATTCATGAATCGATTCATGATTTAATTTTGCAGATTTTTTTAAATTCAGTTACAGTATGAATCGATTCATACTCACTTGGATCGATTCATTCTCATTTACAAAATCAAAAATTCGCAATATGAATCGATCCCAACTAGCTTGGATCGATTCATGAATTAATTTAGTCAATTTCTTCAAAGACAGTTACAGTATGTATTGATACATACTCTCTTGGATCGATTCATAGCAGGTAATTTTTTTTAAATTTTCGAATAATGAATCGATACATACATCAATGAATCGATTCATACTGACGAAATTTCAGTTTTTCTTTAATGAATCGACACATCAGCATCCTCCATTACATTTGTAACTGTTTCAAAGTCCCATTATCTCCATTATCTCTCTCATTATCTCATTTACATTAGCTTCATCATTTGCATCATAAACCTAAAAACCCCTCTTCTTCTCTCAAACCCTAAAAACTGCACAATGCCTCCAAGAGTCATGGTACCAAGAGAAAGAAGCAAGAGAAAAGGAAAGGAACATATTGGGTCTTCTTCTCAAGCTCCTCCTGCTCCTGAAATCCCTCCATCCGGGGCTGCTATCCTTCATCCGGCTGTCATTGAAGAATTTGAAACTTCCTTCAAATCAAGGTTAGTTATGAAACCTCATATGTTTGATCCTAGTGATGCTCGTACTATAGGATTAGAAGAAGTTGTTGATTTGGTTGATGCACAAAACCTTGGTTTCTTTCTATATGTTAAAGATGAGTATCATGAGGATTTTATACGTGCTTTTTATGCTGGTGTGAAAACTGCAAGAGGATATATGTTTAAATGTTCAATTGGAACAAGAACATATAGTTTTGAAGCTGCAGACTGGGCCATTGTGTTCGGTATGCCATCTGAGTTGGACGATTTGCAGATGTGGCATGACCAGAATTTCGAAACTGAGTTTAATTTGAAGGTATTTTGTGCATCCATTTCTAAGTTGGATAGACCCCTTGCTGATGATGAGCAACTAACTTCAGGGATGATCAAAAGTGTCCCACGAATCCTGCATTGGATTCTTTCGCACATATTGCGTCCAAGGTCCGGTGGTCATTCTCGTCTGGACAAGCCGGATATTCATTTCCTATATATTTTGCAGAAAAAGATTCCATTAAATTGGGCAAATTACTTTGTCAAACGCATCTTCCTGACACGAAACAGCTCCAAGAACATAACTCTTGCCTATGCTTCTCAAATCATGCGGATTCTAAATTTTTGGATAGTTACTTTTCCTCCTGTGCCTCTTCTACCAGTTTCAAGAGTGCGGGAATTCAACAATGCTACACTTTCTCATATGGGGTATCGATGGGACATCGAGCGGCGTTGTTACTACTTCTTTGAACGTAGCACACGTACTCGCATTTACAACTTTGATAACCCGGCTGAACACATATATGTAGAAGAAATCAGAGATGAAGATATGGAAGAAGCTGAAATTCCTGCTCCCGATGCACCGGCAAACACCGGTTGGGGTGAGTGGATACCACAAAGGTGGTCTCCCACTAATTATGATCCTGCACCCTCGACGGCTGCACCGACTTCCTCCACTGCTGCTCCAGCTTATCTCACCGATATGTTTGAACAATTGGAAGTGGCAAATAATGCTCGGCATGAGGAAGCTCGTGCTTGGCATGTCCAACAATCTGAATGGCATAAGGAGCATCGTGAGTGGCACGACGAACATACTCGCATGTACCACAATCAATATTCCTGGCATACGGAGCTAGTTAAGTGGCATCAAGTGTTTTATAATGAGATGTCAGGCTTTATGGATGACTGCCGTTCGAACCCGGGCATTATGCAAAGGTTTCAAAGTACCGAAGTCCAGAGGCGTTTTCGGCGTTATGTGTTCATAGGGCAGAATCCAGATGAGATGCCTCCTCCACCGCCTCCTCCAAGCTTCCGTGACCATGACCGTGATGATGCGGAGTCGTGTGGTGGCCATACCCCTCATTGAAGCATTTCATTTTGCATTTCATATTTGTGTGTGGCTTAAGTTTCTTTTGTAATTCATGTTTGAACAATTTGTTTTGGTTTGGCTTTGTAATTCGTATCTTTTCTAGACAATTTCACTTCTTGTTTATGTCGTTTGCTTTTGGTTTACGCTTTCTTTTTCATTCTTTGTGAGTGACTTTTGCCATTGTATCTTAGTTTTGCTATTTTTCGTTTCATCCTTTGATGTATCGATTCATACAGATCACAGATTACAGAAATTTGAGAGACGAATTTTGTAGTGATTGAACATTGAAGAACACATCAAGATAGGGTTTTTGGTGTGTTGGAACTACAATTTGTTGAGCAAGCTTGAAACCTAGAATCAAGACATCTTCATCATCTTCTCAAAGATCTTATTCAAGAACATCAACAAAATTGTTTGATGTCCTGTGAATTGAAGGCTTTCGAGACAACGTTCAGTGGTACGATCGTAGATCCAGCTGAGTTGAAGATTGATAGAAGGTTTCAAGTGTAAAACCAGCTGGGTTTTCCTTCAAGAACGGGCATGTTCTTGAGGGTTTTGTGAGTCACGTTTACAAGTCAGATTCAGCCGCAACGAGAGTTTTGGGAATCGGTGGATTTCGCAAATAGGTCGTGGAACCGGTGGATTGATTGTGAAACTTGCAGGAAATCTCGATTAGGCTCAAATCGAGTGGAGGTTGATACAATAAGAAATTCTAGGAGTTTAGAATTCTGGTTTTTGTATTCGAACCTTGTAATCAACGGATTCAGCAACTTTGATATAAGAATTCTCAATTTCGATTTGAAATTGAGAGGGAGACGTACCCACACGCGAGGACGACCGTGGGGAACTTCCTTACCAAATCTCGGCGTATTGTTTCTCCTCTCTATCTTTACTTTCGTTTTAATTTGTTTTTCGATTCATTGGAAATTGATTTAGTGATAGGTGCATTCAATTGTTTTCATATCGTGTGTTTTATTCTTTATCATAGCAATCGTAAAATCCAGCACGTTATCGCTTGTCTGGTCTTCTAGTGGCCGGTTCAGAATAGACGCTTATTCTATTCGGGACCTTTGCTTCCATAATACTTTGAAAACTCTGAAAAACTTTTTTAAATCCTTGAAAACAAGGAGGTGATCCATTCACCCTCCCCCCCCCCCTCTAGATCACTCGCCACAGCGTCTAACAACCAGAGCCACAGTAAGAAACTGGAAAGACTTGGCTGAAGCTTTTATCCATCAGTATCAGTATAACCTGGACATGGCCCCAAACAGGACCCTTCTAATGGGAATGTCCCAGTCTTCCCGTGAAAGCTTCAGAGAATATGCCCAAAGGTGGAGGCAAATTGCTGCTGCAGTTCAACCACCCATGTATTAAAGAGAGATAGCAGACATGTTCATGAACACTCTTCAAGGAACATATATTGACAGGTTGGCTGCATTTTCCTCTACCAGCTTTGCAGATGTGGTGATAGTTGGGGAAAGGATAGAGAGCCTATTGAAGATGGGGAAGATCTCCTATAACAGTGCCAGTTCAAGAAGCACAAGAAAACCATTTGCTAGGCCCCGTAGATCTGGTGAGACAAACTCTGTGCACATGGGAAGAGGGAGACCCCAATATTTACCCAGAACAGTTGCTGTTGTTACTATCCTTGCTCCACCTCCTCAGTATGCTCAACAACCACAACACTTTCTGCAACAACAACAATTTCCGCAATAGAGATCATACAACAATAACAACAACAATCAACAACAACGCCCGTTTCAACAGCGACCATCTCAGGTCAACCGAGTAATTGACCCCATTCCTATGCCATATGCTACACTGCTGCCACAACTCGTAAAGCTCAATCTGGTTGAGTTAAGGACATTGGCTCCACCTGATCCTCAAAACCTTCCTAGAAACTATGATGTCAATGCTAGGTGTTCTTTTCATTCCAACGCACCTGGTCACTCTACGGAAAAATGCAGAGCTCTGCATATGAAGGTTCAGGATCTGGTAGATTCAAAAGCCCTGAACTTTGCACCTCCTCCCAATGTAATGAAAACTCCTATGCCAAGCCACAATGGGCCAAGGATTAATGTTGTGGAGGATGGATCACCCATGAGTTTAATAGAAGACATTGCATGTATTCAGACACCTCTGGCAGAGGTTAAAGCCCAGCTTTTAAAGTGCCAAGTGTTTCCAGGTTGTGAGGCTTGTTGTGAATCATGCAAACTTTCTGAGAATGGGTGTGCTAGCTTGAGGAAAGGCATCAATGACTTGATTAATAAAGGAATTCTGAAAATTACAACCACAGCTTCTACAACACCAGCAAATCTTTTGTCAACAACAAGTGAATCTTCTACAAATACAACAACCATCTCTCCAAGTGTTTCTTCTACAACTGCAACGACCATTGTTCCAACCGATTCAATTACAGCTTCAGCAATCATTCCATCTGTCACTTCAACACACAACAATTCATTTGCACCAGCTACTACAACTTCAACAACCAATAACGACGTTTCCACTGTCACAATCTATTATTATGACCCTGCAGCGGTCCCGAATTCCAGCAATTTTCAACAGTCTCAACAGTCTCAACAAAGCTTCAATTCACCTTCACCAACATCCACCAGGGGTCTTGTTACTATTTTTTATGATCCATATACTATTACAATCCCAACATCTGCTGCGGTAAACCCAGTCACTATCACGGTGCCCGGGCCAATCCCATATGATAAAGACAGTGCTATACCATGGCATTATGGTGATGATCTGTACTGCAACGGAGAGAAAGTCCTTCTTGATTCTCCAGTTCTCACTCCCCAAGTGGACAATGTTGGGGGAGGCGGAGGCTTCACCCGAAGCGGACGTCTCTTCGCATCACAAGTCCCTAGAGCCAACACTGAGGCAGAGGCTGTTGCCAAAGCCAATGGGAAGAGTGTGATACCGGAAGAGTCTGCGCCGAAAGAAACTCATAAATCATCCTTCGATCAAGATGTGGATGTGTTTATGAGAATTATTAGAAGAAGCGACTATAAAGTGGTGGACCAGCTCCACCAGACTCCTTCAAAGATCTCAATCATATCACTGTTGTTATGCTCTAAAGCCCATCGGGATGCATTACTCAAAGTTCTGCACGTTGCATACGTGCCAGAAGAGATCACTGTGAATCAGCTGGAAACAGTAGTATCAAATGTCAACACCAGCCATGGGCTAGGTTTTACTGACGCTGATTTGACAATGGAAGGACGTATCCACAACAAAGCCTTGCACGTAACCTTGGAATGCAAAGGAGCTGTCTTATCTCATGTTCTTGTAGACACTGGGTCCTCACTCAGTGTCTTACCTAAGAAAGCTCTAGTCAAGCTAGAATATGATGGGATATCTCTCCGACCAAGTAATCTTGTGGTCAGGGCTTTTGATGGCTCCAAAAGATCTGTTTTGGGAGAGGTGGAGTTGCTAATGATAATCGGTCCACAAGTATTTAAGACCACTTTCTATGTGATGGACATACAGTCGGCATACAGTTGTTTGTTAGGTCGACCCTTCACCAGAAACTGAAGTATGAATGGGAAGGACAAATTATCACCATCTGTGGTGAGGAGGACATATTTGTTAGCCATCTGGCTACATACAAGTATATTGAGATGGACGGTGAAATCCATGAGACAATGAGCCAAGGGTTCGAAGCCCTGAATGTCAATGAGGCTACTGAAGTGTTTGCTGCATCCCAGGAAGACAGGATGGGTACTTCAATCATCTCTTATCAGCAAGCCTGGAAGGTTGTTGAAGAAGGTACTACTCAAGGCTGGGGCAAGTTGCTGCCAGTGGAAAAGAAGGAAGATAGATTCGGTTTGGGTTACAGACCATTCCGACAAGATCGATCAGAGGCTGACAAAGAGCCCAAGTTTGTCAGTGGGGGATGCTCACCCCAGATACTGTTAACAATCTGAAAGACGAGGAGGAAAGCGACCGCAACCTGGAGAGCTGGATACGTCCAAGAATCCCGGGGAACCAAGTCCTTAACTGGTCTTCCCAGGAAATTATAAGGGTTACTCCTGCAGAGTAATTATTATTTCCTGTCTTTTAGCATGCATCAAGTCCTGCATCTTGCCCAAGGTGTCAGGACTCATTTTGTAATAGGGCCATATTGTAATTTTGTGCAAATGATTAATCAATAAATATCGGACATCTTTTGCAAACGAGTCTCTTTTTCGCTCACCGTCTTTTCATTTTTCACTTTTGTACAAAACAATAAAATGGCAATGTTTTCAAAATAAATAACTTCATTTTCACTTTATCTAAACAAGATTAAAACTGGTCACTAAAATGAACCAATCTCAACCCTTACAGAGATTATCCCCCAGATCGCACCGACAACAGCATTGCTATGACCTTGTATGACTTCGACAATCTGATTAATCAAGCTGATGAAGGGGTTGAAGAAGACTATGAGTTACCTGAAGAGTTATCCAGGTTGTTGAGACAAGAAGAGAAAGTGATCACTCCTCATCAGGAGGAGGTTGAAACAGTTAATCTTGGTACTGAAGAAGACTTCAAAGAAGTGAAGATTGGGGCCGGTCTGCAAGATTCAGTTAAGGAACAACTTATTGACATGCTTCAAGAGTACGTTGACATCTTTGCTTGGTCCCATCAAGACATACCAGGTCTAGATACTGACATTGTTATGCACAAGCTGCCTTTGAAAGAAGATTGTCCTCCAGTAAAGCAGAAGCTACGTCGTACTCGTCCAGATATGGCCATGAAGATTAAGGAAGAAGTACAAAAACAGTGGGACGCCGGTTTCCTTGCTGTAACTAGTTACCCGCCGTGGGTCGCTAATATTGTACCGGTGCCTAAGAAGGATGGCAAAGTACGGATGTGTGTGGATTACCGGGATCTGAACAGAGCTAGCCCGAAGGATGATTTCCCTTTACCTCACATTGATGTATTGGTCGACAACACAGCTCAGTTCTCAGTGTTCTCCTTCATGGATGGTTTTTCAGGGTATAATCAGATCAGGATGTCACCCGAAGACATGGAAAAGACTACCTTCATCACACCTTGGGGCACTTTTTGTTACAAGGTAATGCCATTTGGACTGAAGAATGTCGGCGCTACTTATCAACGGGCTATGGTAACGTTATTCCATGATATGATCGATAAAGAAATTGAATGCTACGTGGATGACATGATTGCCAAGTCCCTCACTGAAGAAGACCATCTGGTAAATCTGCTGAAGTTGTTCAAGCGTCTGAGGAAGTATCAGTTGAAGCTAAACCCCAATAAATGCACGTTCGGGGTCCGTTCCGGTAAGCTGCTGGGATTTATCGTAAGTGAAAAAGGAATTGAAGTTGATCCTAACAAAGTCAAGGCCATTCAGGAGATGCCTGCACCTAGGACTGAAAAAGAAGTTCGGGGGTTCTTAGGTAGATTGAACTACATATCAAGGTTCATATCTCATCTTACTGCAACCTGTGAGCCCCTGTTCAAATTGTTAAGAAAAGAACAAACAGTCAGGTGGAACGAAGATTGTCAGAAGGCTTTTGACAAAATCAAGGAGTACCTACAAGAACCTCCAATTCTTATGCCTCCGATTGAAGGAAGACCTCTAATAATGTACCTGACAGTATTAGAAGGATCAATGGGGTGTGTGTTGGGCCAGCATGACGAGTCTGGTCGAAAAGAGTACGCAATATACTACCTAAGCAAAAAGTTAACCGACTGTGAACAACGTTATTCACTGCTCGAGAAAACTTGATGTGCTTTAGCGTGGGCTGCTCGCCGACTAAGACAGTATATGTTGACTCACACTACTTTGTTGATCTCAAAAATGGACCCTGTCAAGTACATATTTGAGAAGCCAGCACTTACCGGAAGGGTTGCAAGATGGAAAATGATTCTGACAGAGTATGACATTCAGTACACATCTCAAAAGGCCATCAAGGGCAGTGTACTATCTGACTATCTAGTTGAGCAACCCATTGATGATTACCAACCAATGAGATTTGACTTCCCTGATGAAGACATCATGTTCCTAAAAGCAAAAGATCATGAAGAGCCTGTTCACACTGAAGGGCCTGACCTAGAAGAAGAATGGACAATGATGTTTGACGGGGCTGTCAATATGAATGGTCGTGGAGTTGGTGCAGTGCTCATTACACCTAAAGGAGTTCATATGCCTTTCTCGGCAAAACTCACCTTTGCATGCACTAATAACGAAGTTGAATACGAAGCGTGTATCATGGGTCTTGAGGAAGCCATTAACCTCAGGATCAAGACATTAACTGTATTCGGAGATTCGGCTTTGGTAATCAATCAGACCAACGGCAAATGGTACACTCACCAAGAGCATCTAATTCCATACCGTGACTACACGAGGATATTATTGACTTTCTTCACAACAGTCAAACTTGAGTATATCCCTCGAGACGAAAATCAGTTCGCAAATGCTTTAGCTACCATTTCCTCCGTGATCAAGGTTCAGACTGCCAATTGTGTGCCTCGGATTTCGGTATCCAGACTTGACCGACCAGCATATGTCTTCTCCGTGGACATTGCTAACGATGACAAGCCTTGGTTCCACGACATCAAATGTTTCCTAGAGGATCAGACATACCCACCTGGGGCATCGTCCAATGATAAGAAGAAATTAAGAAGGTTGGCTGGTAGTTTCTTCCTTAATGTCGATGGGTCATTATACAAGCGGAACTTTGACATGGTACTACTCAGATGTGTTGATAAGAAAGAAGCAGACTTGCTGATGCACGAAGTGCATGAAGGATCTTTCGGTACCCATGCTGGAGGACATGCAATGGCTAAAAAGTTGTTACGATCAGGTTACTACTGGATCACAATGGATGCAGACTGTTGTGCCTATGCCAGAAAGTGCCATAAATGCCAGATTTATACAGATAAAGTGCATGTGCCTCCGAAACCGTTGAACGTGATGTCTTCACCTTGGCCCTTTGCCATGTGGGGCATTGACATGATTGGAAAGATCGAACCGACTGCTTCAAATGGCCATAGATTCATCCTGGTAGCCATTGATTATTTCACCAAGTGGGTTGAAGCAGCTTCGTATGCAAACGTCACCAGACAAGTGGTAGCTTGATTCTTAAAAAGAGACATCATTTGTCGATATGGAGTACCCGAGCGAATCATTACTGATAATGGTTCCAATTTGAACAACAAAATGATGGCAGAACTGTGTCGGGACTTCAAAATCTAACATCACAACTCTTCTCCCTATAGGCCAAAGATGAATGGCGTTGTTGAGGCAGCTAACAAAAACATCAAGACGATTGTGCAAAAGATGGTGGTTACTTACAAAGACTGGCATGAGATGCTACCATTTGCCTTGCATGGGTATCGTACCTCAATCAGAACATCTACTAGGGAAACGCCTTATCAACTTGTGTATGGTATGGAGGCAGTTTTACCTGTTGAAGTTGAGCTACCCTCCTTAAGGGTACTGATGGATATCAAGTTGAATAAAGCAGAATGGGTCCGATCTCGGTACAATCAACTGAATCTGATCGAAGAGAAGAGATTAGCTGCAATTTGTCATGGCCAGTTATATCAGAAGAGAATGAAGAAATCCTTCGATCAGAAAGTCAGGTTTCGGGAATACCAAGTAGAAGATCTTGTGCTGAAAAGACTCCTTCCTCCTCATACAGACCACAGGGGCAAGTGGACTCCAAATTACGATGGTCCATTCATAGTAAAGAAGGTTTTCTCTGGTGGAGCTCTGATGCTCACTACTATGGACGGTGAAGATTTCTTATCCCCTGTGAATTCAGATGCAATTAAAAAATACTTCGCATAAAATGACCCGCTGGACATAAAAACAGAATGTAAGTCCAGGAAAAAATAGGGCATCCCGGCGAGTCAAAGACAGAATAAAAGATTCGGGAAAAAATAAGGGAAAATTGAAAAAAAATGTACACCCGCTGAGTTGAAAAGCCGCATTGGACAACTCAGGCAAAAATGGGTATCCCGGTAGATTGAAAACTCGAAAGGGCGATCCATGCAAAATAAGGGAATAAGCGGACAACTGCATTCTGAATTCGTCTGTATCGCTTACAACACGGCAAGCTTCGAAAGGATAAAGCATCGGTCAGAATCAATCCTCTCCAGAAAGCAAGATGAGAAGAATGTCAAGGTCATACGGGTCATAGCAAAGGAAGCTCAACGGAGCGTCGTCAACATTGTCAGCACCCTTACTTTTCTCAATTTGTAACAATCTCCTCATTTCAGGGGATCTGTTTCTTTGACTGTATTTTCCAATTCAGGGCACCCAGATTAATAAAATCAGAGTTTTCAGTCATACCCCGTCTCGTACATTTTTGTTTCGTTTGCAAATGTCCAATATCCATGATATAATATTTGCATAAAACAAATGAGCTATTATTAATAAATGCTTGTAGGAAATGTATTTACTTTCAGGAATATCTAACTCCTATGACGGAATTCGGTAAGGGATACCTCGGGACACTTGTGCGTTTCTTTGTCTTAACAGGATTGCAGGTATTCAATACGCAGTATGGGGTTGCCAAACATCACTTCCCCAGCACATCTTCTCCAAGCAGCATCCGAAATGCTTTTCCCCCAACAGAGTTGTCAAAGCATCCTCATCCTTAGCCGGGATCCACACAGAAGTTTCTAGGAAGATCTTTCAGTGATCTTTCCTCTCCCAAACAGAGTTCCAGGTCTCCCCAAGACAAGGGAACCATCTCCCCACATAGTTCCAGCCTCTCCCCAGAAGAGAAATGCCTGAAATTCTCACACAACAAAGTGACAAGAAGCTTCCTCATCCTCAGCTGGGTTTTCTCCTTACAGGATAGATCTATCAGTGATCTATTTCCCCAAGAAAAGCTATATGTTTTATCAGATCTACCAATGATCTCATCCCCAACTGGGATATCCTTCCAAGCAGATCAACCAGAGATCTTCACTGCAGCGGGATCCAAATCCCGGATCGGTTTCTTTTGCATAATCATAGCATTCGCATCATTTTTCCCACAAAGCGTAGCATTCCATCTAATACGGAGCATTACGGCAAAAATCAAACATTTGCATGATCACAAGTCAGGTTCGATCCAGTCGCCTGTAAATACCATCAGTATTTCATCAGCAATATATATAATAAAAGCCAAAGCGTCCCCTTTGCGCTCTCCGACATAGATACATGTTCATATACACTCTTCTGACACTCGTCTGAGTCATATCACCCCCCGCAGATAAGCCACAAACATTCCCAAGTACGGATACCTACACACTCCCTTGACACCCGTCTGTGTTACCCATCCCCAGCACAGTTGCCCAAACACTTATTGTAAACCAAACACTTGTTATAATATACTCTTGTTGACACCCGTCTGTGTCATACTATCCCCGCAGGTCACCAAAACACCTTTTACACTCATAAGTTCATAACTTATACACTTTCTCTTCTGACACCCGTCCGTGTCACCTTTCCCCAGCAAGATAAACACTCGTCCATGTCTTGCTCATACTTCACAAACACTCACTCATGCTTATACAGATACTCATCCGTATCTTATATATATACTTATTCCCCACAGATTCGACACTCGTCCGTGTTCATTGTTAACCAGTTGGTACTCGCCCATATCATCATCTCTGAACATGTGTCAGCGTTTGTTTCTACTGATACTCGTCCATATCATAGTCTTAAGGATGCTCGTCCGCATCTTTAATCTACACACAGCGTCAAACACTTATACCTTTTATTCTGGAAACTGTAAGCACTCGTCCGTGTTTACCATTCCCCAGTAGAACAATTTTGCTTCTATCCGACATTCGTCCTATGTCGTTATACTTTCGGTAGCCGTACCCTGCCAGGTGATCGTCATTCACCTTTGGATGACCGTCCCTCATCCTTTCCCCAGCGGAGTCTCCATTTTTGGAACCCTTTTCTATCCGGCATTCGTCCTATGTCGTGATACTTTCGGCAGCCGTACCCTGCCAGGTGATCGTCCTTCACCTTTTGTTGATTGTCCTTCATCATTTTATCTGATGGTCGTCCCCATCATTGATCTTGTTATCTGACATTCGTCCTATGTCATGATAAACCCTGAGAGCAGTCGTACCCTGTTAGGTGATCGTCCTTCACCTCTTGATGATCGTCCTTCATCATGCTTATCCGATGGCCGTCCCCATCGTCGACCTTTTCTATCCGGCATTCGTCCTATGTCATGATAAAGAGCAGTCGTCCCCTTCTAGGTGATCGTCTTTCACCTTTGATGACCGTACCTCATCATTATTTCATTTATTCTTTAACCCGATGGTCGTCCCCATCATTGTTTACTTTTAATTTCCGAGCTTAGTGGCCTTCCCCATCATTGCCTTTATTTTTAATCCCCAGAGAACCTCGTTACTTTACCCAATGGTCGTCCCCGTCGTGGTCTCTTTATTTCCCCAGCTTGTCGGCCGTCCCCGTCATTGCTTTATCCCCAGCAGTCGTCCTCTGCTTGGTGGTCGTCCTCCATCTCCCGCACTTTATAATCATATTATGCCTTCTTTTGCAATTTATATCCCTTTTCTTCTTCTCCCCAGTGAGTGCAAATTTCGGACTGTCTTTGGTATTCAACCACATGTTATCTTGTTTGTCTGTTAAGCCAGGCGCTTACATCCTGCACAGCTAACTCATGTTTGAATAGGGGCAGCTATAAACACCCCAAATTTTCCCTCACTAAGTTCACACCATGACTTGTGATATTTCATCTTTGCATAAGTTTAAGTATATCATCTCATATTGCATTTTTGTTTCACTACATTAGTTCAAGTTCATTTGCATCTAGAGTTTGTGATCTGAGCAATCCAAGGATCCATCTGAGCCACTCCAAAGGTATTCAATCATTCCAAGAGGGTCCATGTGTGTTCTATCATCATATTATATCCCCCAAAGATCAAGGAAGTCAAAAAATCACAAGAACTTGGAAAGCATGGAAGCAGAGCTAGGGTTTCACTACACAGATGACCTGAAATTAGGGTTTTGGTTTCAGAGGCCATAACTCCAAATTTTTTGGTCATTCTTGTTTCTAATGGTCTTAATATTTTATAAGGATCATGTGTACCAAGTTTGATGAAGAAATTCATTGTGGAAGTCATTTGTTCACTAGGTAACTTCTTGAACAAGTCAGAGCAAAATCAGGGCATCTAAGGCCCCCAACAATAGAACCAAAGTGGATTTTTCACCAAATTGAAGTTATATGATCTTTATTTGATCATTGAAGTGCTTGGACATTCACGAAATTGAAGAAAATTGAGCTAAACCAAAAATTGCCAAAAATGGAAATGACTTGTAATGGAAACTTTCCATTTTGGGAAAGTTTTTCAACCTCCTCTTTCTCAACCAAAAATGCTTCAAATGAAAAATTGTTGGTCATGAAAGTTGTAGATTGGATAATTACCTTTTCAAAAAGTACAAGAACAAGTTATAATTCATTGTGGAACTCAAGTTATGGCTTGGCAAAGTTGGCAAAAATCACATAATTTTCACTTTCACACCAAAGAGGATTTTGTGCAAATTCACATACCAAGCCATTTTGTGACTTCTAATACACTTATATGCATCATAAAAACATAGTGCATTGCCTAAAAATCAAAATTGGCCCAATAATCATCTCATTCTATGCCTTGCACATGAAGAAATCACAAAGGGGCCAAACTTCATAAAAATTGCAAAATGATACACAACCATGCTTCCACTTGCTGAATCCCCACAAAACTAATTCCATGGTTCTCCTTGATCTTTGTTGAGCTAGGACAAGCCAAAAGCCAGCTGCAACATGAGCCCATACCTCAAGTACAAGTCATGTTGACATTTTGGCAACTTGCCCATACCAATCACCACAGTCCACAACAACTCCTCTGACCTATCAAACATTGTTATGTGGATAAAATGCAGCTCATAACACAACACAAGCCAGCCTAACACTTCAGAATCATCAAGCTCTCAAAAATCACCCCAAAAGAAAAAGCTTTCGAAACACTCTGCTCACACACTCAAACTCCAAACTTTTTTCATCAATCAACTCAGCAACACAAGAGGATCATTTTCGACCCTTCATTGCAGCTTAAAACCAAACAAAACAGAAACACGATTTCTGGCCAGTTGAAGTGCAATCACACAATTCAGCCATTATTAACTCCTTCCAAGCATCAAAGCTTCATCAGGAGGTCAAGAGGAGTGGTTTTGCACAAGAGAGGAGGTCCAAAAGCTCTAAACTGAGAAAGCTCAAGCTCAGGTAACCTCTTCAAACTTTTTTCCAGAAATGCAATTTTAAGTTCTTAGATTGTTCTTTATGCTTTGTTGATCACCATGATATATTTATTTTTTAAAATGGTTGTGAAATGAGCATGTACTGACTATCTGAAAGTTTCACCATTTTTTAGTTCTTCTTCGAATCTTGAGTTTCAGCCATGAGAAATTAGTTTTGAGGGTGGATTCATGTTTAGGAAGGTGAGAGGAGTTGATATGGAGCTTTAGGGCTCCAGAAATGGCCTAGGGAAGAAGTTGGGTTGAAGGTCTCGCCGGAGAAGACGACCGGAAGTCTTCTCCGGCCACCTGAAAGTAATTAAGGTTAATGACATGTTTAGGGCTAAGTTTGAATTTGGGCCGTTGGATGGTGATTAGGGTTAGGCAGTGGATGGTTCAGATTAGCTCATTAAGTTTATATCAGGATTAATTAATTAATTAGGATTTATTCAGTTTGAATTGTGGCCATTGAGATGCGCGCGTGGTCTTCCCTCCACCCCCAGGTTTAAATCTGATCCATTGGATCAGTTGACTTTCTTTTATTCATATTTTTAATTCATTTTATTGCATTTATCTTGTACAATTTATTTAAAATACTTAAAAAATTCCAAAAATATTTTCCTTCTGGATTTTCAATTCAAATATTTTTCTCCACCCAATAAAAATTTTATTTTTATTTTTTGCATTAAAAACCATTTTAAAAATATTTAAATGTTTATTTTAATTAATTAATGGAAATTAATTAATTAAAATACCATTTAGGTTTCTAAAAATCCCAAACAAAATTCACATTTCATCTTAGGACATTTAGAAACATTGTCAAACCATTCATACAAATTTATTTTTGGTTTTGATTCAACTTTGACATTTTTCTTGAATTTAGGGTTCATAAAAATCTCATTTTTGAACCCTAACTTCAAGAATTCTTTTCTGCCTAACCATGAAGGGTTTGACATTAGTTCTTTTTGCATTGATCTTCATATAGCATGTAGTCTCTAGCATATTTTTGTCACAAATTTATCTTGCATTTTCCATTTGATTTTCATTTTTCCTCTTGAGGTACCCTAAAACCCTAGCAAACTTAGAAAAATCACAACTTTCTTTAGGATAAGAGTTAGACCTCCTCCTTTGGGATGTGATATCATATGGGGTTAGGGTTCCTTTGAGTTCATTTGCAATTTTTTATCTTATGATTTTCTTGTGTTTTTGACTTTTGCATCTCATGTTGCCTTAAAACCCTAATTTTACATGTTCATTTGCATTCATCTTGCATATGCATTCATACATGAACTTGCCATGACATTTATTACATTCATATGGAATCTAAGACATCTTAAGACATATTAAAATCATGCTTGATCATTTCTTCATTCATTTTCCATGATGTGCATTCATTTCATTCCATGAACTTTCATGAACTTTCAAACTTCAAAGCATACTTCATTTGCATTCCATCTCTTGTATGAACATTCATAACACTTGGTTTGATTTTGCATCATCTCATAGCACCATTTGCATCATGCATTTGCTTCTGGTTTTGGTTTTCATCTTTGCATACATTTCATTTTCATTTCATTTCTTTCCTTTATGCTAACCTTTTCAGGTGGTAAGTAACTTGAGAAGTGAATTTGCCTTCACTTCTCATCTCTATTCTCATCCCTCTTATGCATCATTGCTGCATTTTTCTTTTCTTTAGAGTGAGCTTTCTCATTCATGTTCATCTTTCACTTTCTTTCTCCAAGTTACTTATCTTCTTCAGTGAAGTAAGTAACTTGTTTCTTCTGCTTCTCCTCCATTCATCTGCTTCTTCCATTGGTGGCTTCTTTGAAGATCTCTTGCAAGCCTTACAAACCATAGGAACATCCAAGCATGACAATAATTAGGGTTTTGATTAGTCCCCCTTTAGTTTTTACCTTTATGTCTTCTTTTGTGTCTCTCTTCTCATCTCATAATCAGAGACTAAACCTTAAAGGTTTTAAGACTTTGTGATTAGGGTTATGCCTGCATCCTTCTATTAGGATGAAGTGTATAACTTTAATCCTAAGTGTTAAACCCTTAATGTGTTTAAACCTCTTAATCAATCCATCTTAATAATCACTAAGACATTAACTTGTAACTTGGGCATTGCATTAGGGTTCTAATTCTTCCTTTATTGGTTAAGAAGGACTAACCCTAGTGTTAATGGACAAGTCCCCCTCAAGTTGTCTTACAAATCATAAAACTCACTTCTTAATGTCACCATTAATTAAAATCCACTTTAATAAAGGTTTGTTTTGTCATGAGGTTAATCCCTAATCATGGATTAAGTTGAGGTATCTTCCTCAGCTTAGGTGTGCTCATCTGTTATCCTTCTATTAGGATGGTGTAATGAGTCTAGTAAATCCTTGATTATGGCTTAAACTCATTACTTAATACTACACAAAAACACAAAAACATCTAAATAATCACAAGTAGGTTAATGATCTTAATCCTACATCATCATGGTAATTAAGTTTGAGGTGCGTATCTCATACTTAAGGTATTCTCATTATCCCTAATCCAAGGGAGGATATGATGAGTTTACTAACCCTTGGTTTAGGCTTAAGCTCATTAACTTATGACAAACATAAAAAGCAATAAAATATTGAAAAAAAATAATAATAATCGTCTCCTTCGGGATTCTTTTCTCATCATCTTCACTCACAAACGAGAACTTGCTTCTTCCGTCTAATGCAAGACAGTTAGCACTCGAGCCAGACGAGTCATACACTTGAGCATAGACAAGCAAGCAGTTCACAAGTCAATTTATCTTTCAGTCTCTTTGAGTCGAACTACGGTGTTCAGACTTCCTCATTGCACGAGAGGATACGTAGGCATAACTTAACAGTTATCGAACAAAAGTCTCTGTGTCTTCCCTCTCTTTCAGCATTGTTTTTAAACCTCATTCCTGAGCACCTCACTTCACTTTCTTGCACTGACACTTGTACATTCCTTTCCTGCTTTTTCACACAGATAGCACAGACACTACCCCTTTAAGCACAATCTTACAAGCTTGGATCCCGTCGAGTACGACGGACAATCTGGGTGCTAATACCTTCCCAGGTTGTAACCAACCCCCTTTCTAAATTTCTCTGGTTCGCAACCGTCTTATCCATCTTTTTCTAGGTTTATGCAGCATTACCTTTCCTTCGGGATAAAAATGCCCAGATGGCGACTCTATTCAGTTCATTTCATTCTGACCTTTCGCCTACCGTTCGCGTCTGTACCCTATCTGACCGGGTGTCTTTTAGTGGGTGTGACACTTACCATGTTTATAAGTAACAGATAAGATGTCTCAACATCATATTAGACATTTGAGTCTTTCATACCAGAATTTCTGCTTGTTAGAAGACACTTGGCTCTCTTCTTTCGGCTTTGAGGGATCACAACTTAGAAAACCATTGATCACATGACCTATGCTTCTAGCTATGAGTGATATGCTTCATCTTTCTATGCAAATACGCAATGGTATGTATGCTATATGTTATGCAAAAATGCCATGAGAAAAGAGGGCAAATTTCGGGGTGTTACAGCTGCCCTTATTCAATCATCTATTAATCTGAAAAGGATGAGAGCATCGGCTATCAGACATTCAAGATAAACTATGATTTAATACCAAAACAAACCATAAAATTTGAACTCTGCTGAAGAAGAAAAGGGATATAAATCCAACCAAAGAAAACATTGCTTGGAGACAACTCAAAGGAAGTGATTAAGTAACCCGAAACAACGGAGAACCGGTCTTTTGAACGACGCCAGGAGACTACTAGCTTGCCACGACGACAATGGACTTTGAGTGGCGTTGTAACATAATGGTACATACAACCCAACCAATGACAAGGAAATGGTATCGAGCGACCCATAACAGAGAACAATGAGAACATAATATCATAGGATTTACGACTCAAAGGAATGTCTTTTAACACGGCTCCAGGAGACTATAGGCTTGCCACAATGATAGTGGACTTTGAATTTGTCTTTTGTACGAACTAAGGCGACTACTGGTTGCCACAGCGACGGTGGACTTACTGCATTTTAGTCTGTGGGATAGACATGTATAGGAACGTGCATCTAGAAATACGATGTGAGACCCTATTCAAATACCCTGAAATGAATTGGATAGATGGTAAACATACAATGTCAGAACCCTGCATCTGGAAATGTGGTGTAAGATTCCTTACACATATCCTGCAACATAATATGTGACAACCGTAGAGGTAAAAACATGAGTGTAAGCTATTAGTTAATTTAACTCAAAGTAAACAGAGTCGCCACCGTGCTTTTATTTTATTCCAAGTGGAAAAGGAAAAAAGAGCGAATAAATCCTAATGAATCTAAAAGCAAAAAGCTAAAAGAAACAAGCAAAGAAACTGGGTAAGGGGATAGGTTACAAAATGGGAAGGTTTTGTGCACCCAAAATGTTTGTGGTACTCCACGGAAGCCCTTTGAAAAATTTATTGCTTTTGGTTTGAAAAAGTTTGTAAAATAAGAGTGGAGGGATGAGAAAATAATTAATTTTTAATATTTTAGTGTTTGGAGAGGTTTACCACCTCATGCTTACGTACCCACAAAGTGCAATGCGAGATCAAAACACCGTAGTTCGTGGTACGAATAGTGAAAAATTAGTGTGTTGGATTGATTTTAAAATGCAAAGATAAGTCGTCATTCTTTAGCGAATAATTCCGCTAGAAAGAATGAATCATATCTAAACATATGGAAAAAAAGGTTTAGAAGGAGAAGTGCATAAAGACACAAAAAGATTTGATGAGTTTTGTATTTTTTTATGATCTTTTGAGAAAGGTTTTGATATGCTTATATGGTTTAACATTTATTAAGAAAAGAAATAAAAATATCAAAATCGCTTGACCGAAATCAAGGTTTGATTATGAAAGCGGTTTAAATTTGAAGACAAAGAAGATTTTAAAAAAAGGGAGAAGTTTTGAAAATTAAAGAAGTGGGAAGAGATGAAGAGGCTATCCTAATGATTAAAGTAAAATTTAAAGGAAGAACGATCTAACTGCATGGTGAACACTCTTTGAAGCATAAGCAATAATAGGACTTCATCTTCATAAACAAGTGAACCAAATTAAGACTAAGGTCTTCAATCCATAATAACTCAAGCAAAGGAATGAACCTAAAATCTAAGTCCAAAACTCCAAGTTAAATGCTAAGGATAGTATCCATAGTCCAAAATTAAAGTCACAAGTTTTTTTAGATGTTTAATCCTTTATTAATATTTTTGTGTCCAAATGGACAAAAGAAAAATCCACACAAGAAAATAAGAACAAGAAACATAAACATGATAATGGATGAATAAAGCATAATAAAATAAAAGAAATAAAAGTGCAAGAATCTAAAATATTAGTATTAGTAATAGTATATTAATATTTACATAATAATGGTATGCTGAACTCAATCAACCACAACCAAAGAGTAACCAAAATCGAAAGGCAATCGGATCCGCTTAGTATCTTACACTATAGCAATTAATCAAGGCAAATAGAATCGAATTCAATGAAGTTTGAAAGGAGATTGGAAGACCCAAATCACCTACACAACAAACGTTCATAAGTCTCGATTCTTAATGCAAAACGATCAATCACTTTGAGATTACGCGACCAACAAGAGGTTCGGTCCATGAAAGTGCGAGTATCCAATTGGATTTTTTATTCCGAATTTGGGAAACATTTAGGTCTATGTTAAAAAATCGCCGAGTAATTTACGGAGTAATTACCCTAAAAATGAGGCCGACCAACATCAATTAAGGTGAACGATTTTAGTGCTAATACATATTAGAGAAATTATATAATAGATTATCCTCCGAAAACATGCCACACTAAAAGAAAAAATGGTAACGGTCTAATCTTAATCGAGATTTAATATTAATTTATCAAAGGCAACCTATCACGATTCCAAAGTATGGAGAATGATCCAAATGATCATTCAATCATAGATTTGAAATAATGACGATTAAACATCTTTGAAAATCAACAATCTTCGAATCGGTGATCTCATCGACCAAAAGAAAAAGAATAAGATGAAGAGAAATATGGATTTAAAATTTTATAATCCATAAAAAAATACTAAAGATATTTTTAAAACTCTTTTCAAAAATTATTTTCCAAAATTCAGAAATCGATAAAAAAAATCAGAGAAGAAAACAATTTAAAAAAACAAAATAAAGTGGAGTTAAAGAAAATTAAAAGGAAAAAAAATGAAGAAATAAATGGAGGTGAGGAGCTAAAATGTATGGCGGAGATAGTAATGGACTTAACTTGCACTTAAGCCCAAAGCCAACACACCAATTTTATAAACTAATTAAAGAAAAAACAAAATAAAAAATGGTCTTCTTCTTCCTTGATACATACAGACGCGGTTTCATGAGAAAACACCACCACCTTCAATTTTGAGCTCTGTCGAATCGGAGCAACGGAGCTCAAACCATATATTGTTGCGATCGTGAGACAAAGAGGATCAAGAATATGTAATTAGAATTATCAGAGGATGCAAGAATAAAGAAAAACGGAGCTCCGAATAACCGACGAAAATTTTCAACTACCTTCAAAAATTAAAGCAAGACTCCTCTTCAACTTCTAATCTCTTCCTCTTGTTGTTTTATGAAAAATTCTACTCTTAGAAACGATTTTTGATGAAGATTTGAAGGATTGGTTGAAGCTTTGGTTATGGAGTTTTAATAGAGTTTTTTGAATTTGGAGGTGTTTTTGTAAGGGTTCAAGAGGCTCCCAAAGCTTGAGAATTTAATGAATAATGAGTTATATTTATAGAAGAATGAGTGAAGTTTTGAATTGAAATTTGGAGTATCGTTGATACTTATTCTGCGTGTTTTAAACCATGTATGGAACGCGTCTTTGCACTTGTGTTTTCAACTAGTTTTTTGCGTTTTGTATCATCTCATAAGTGTGCTTCATGTTGAAATTTTTTGAATGGGTTTTGTTCTCAACTCCTCTGCATTTTGGGCAGTCATGATATGTGTGATACTTGCTGAATTTTTCCATTGCGTTTTGCTTCAGTTTCTTGCGTTTTGATGCTGCTTTGGTTCAGCGTGTGTATGTATGTTGACTAGATGTACTATGTGTTGGCTTGTTTGAGCTGATGTAAGACTGTGAAGTTGAAGGCTTTCGAATACGGCTTGATGAAGTGATGCAGTCATGTGGTAAGCTAGCTTCAATGACTTGTGTATTAGCTGAAGAAAAAAACATGTTGTGTTTTAATTTCATCACCTTCTTTATTTTTTTATTTAATATTTATTTGGTTTATAAAAATAATGAGAAGTGGGCCTCAAATATAATGGGCTCAAGAATTTCTAGATTTTTTTGTGGTGAAGGGAAAGATACAAGAATGGGTAATAATAAAAAATAATGGAATTATAAAATTGATAATGTTTTTTTAATGTGATAATTGGAATATTGGAACTATAAAAATGGATAAAAGTATGGGTAAAAAAATGGATATAGAATTATGGAAATTTAGGATTGAAAGAAATGAATTTGATTAAAATGGATATTTGAATAAAAGTTGGAAATGGATAGAATATGAATAATTTGGATATTGAATTGGAATTAAAAATATGGAGATAAAAGAAAATGGAGATAGAATTTCTAAGGAAAAAAATAGATAATGGAAATAAGGATGAGGTAAAAAAATGGTAACTAGAAAAATTGTATGAATCGGATAATGGATGAAGAGATGATTTTTTATTTTAAACATAAAACTAAACTAAATTTGAACTTTTCCACACATGATGAAACCAATCCTAAGCCACTGAACAATTCGCAACCACAACAACGACCATCAACTTTTTAATTTCTGAATCTTTTCAAATGTATCTGAATTGATCCTTGGAAAATAAATCCACAGATGAACCACTGATGAATTGATGAGCACCCAATTAAGATAATTTGGGCTTAAACTTCTCATAAACCATTGTTTGATAAACCAGAGAACTTTCGCACACAACCCAACTTAACATTGAACACGCATCGCTTGAGAAATAACCATTGGCACAAATAACTTGTAGTTGAAACAATCTTCTGATAGTTTGACCAAGATTAGGCCAAACTTCCATCTGAATCGGATCACAACTAAACAACCACATCTGAAGTGAAAAATCACTGCCATGCTTTGAAAACCCTGCAACTCCTGAAAGCACAAAGAAGAAGAAGAAGTGAACTATAACATATTTTTGGATTTTGGTTAGTGATTAATAAACATAAACAAAAACATAAAGAAAATAAAAAACAATAGCAATTGTGATCCCCTGTGAGGCATAAACCTACACCCGAGAAGAACCGAGAAACTAGTGTGATCTTGTTCTTATGCAAGATGCAGATGAAATGCGAAGAAATCTTAGGGGGAAAATTAATGTGCTACAGGTGCCCCTATTTAAGTTTCTTCAATATCGAGTTATGAAGATTGACATCTTCGTCTCTACAAGATGGGAGAGACTTAAATATAGAAAAACCCATTTTTTTGTCCTAAGAGGCCATGATATGATATGAATATGATATGATATGCAAACCCAAGATCTATGTGGGGAGGAAACGACCACCAGAGGAAAGCAAAAGCTTGGGGACACAGAAGAAAAATTCCGTTGGGGAAAACAACAGACACCAAAAGAGTTTACCAAGAAATGAAATCATTGGATAGCTGACTCAATTTGGAAAATGATTGTGTACGGAAAATAAGTCACAACACAATCGGTAACAAGTGATAGCTTAATTCCAAAGTAATCGATCAAAAGGAGGAGAAATATTACCCACTATCAAATAAGTGATAGCTTAAAAAGGTAACTAACCGAAGATAATGAGACATATTACCTAACTATTAACCAAATTGATAGCTCAAAAAAGGTAATAAACTCAGAGGGAAAGATTACCAATTATCACACAAGTGATAACCCAATAAGGTATATAACCAAAGATATCAAGACATACTACCTAACTATCAACCAAATTGATAGCTCAGCAAAGGTAATAAGCTAAGAAGGAAAGATTACCAACTATCACACAAGTGATAACCCAACAAGGTAACTAACCAAAGATAACAAGACGTATTATCTAACTATCAACCAAATTGATAGCTCAACAAAGGTAATAAGCTAAGAAGTAAAGATTACCAATTACCACGCAAGCGATAACTCAACAAGGTAATTAACCATAGTATATTACCTAACTATCAACCAAGTGATAGCTCAACAAAGGTAATGAGTCCAAAAGGAAATACTACCAATTATCACGCAAGTGATAATCCATCAAGGTAACTAACCAAAATATATTACCTAACTATCAACCAAGTGATAGCTCAACAAAGGCAATAAGTCGGGGGACCAAAATTTAATCCAAGAATAAGTTGGAGAGAAATGGTCAAACAAGACTCATCCTGAGGAGGAATTGTCTCAACTAGGGAAAACTCCATCCAGATAATGAACTGGAAAGGAAACTGAATCAAAATCATCCACGAGAAACAAACTCAGTGGGGAACTATAAAGGATAAACACTTTCTACTTAATGGTCGACACTCTAAACTTGAGAAGAGACAACACACGCACTTTGTTGGGAAATTCACACCAAAGAGCGGGGAACAAGGATAAATCAAAATGCAAGAATGCAAACATATGATGTTATGCATAAAGAGAATGCATGAATATGCGTATGAATATGCTGACAAAACAAACATAAAGATGAGAAACATGTGACATAAACACCACAACAACCAGATACTCGGCTAATCCCAAAGCAAAAATGTTGGGAACCATGCTAGAGATTCAACTTGAAATCCTGCAGGAGATAATCAAAAGCCATCAAAGGAATAAAATCCTACTACAAGGCTAAACTCATACTGAGGAAATATTGTCGAGATTCAATCCACAAAGCAATATTTAATAATCCATGAAGGATAACATCAATAATTCCACTCTGAGAGGATAACATGTTGGAGAAACACCAACAACACAAAATTTTCCATACTATTTGGGTAAAAGAGAGAAATTCCCCTGTTAAACTATGATGAGGCAATTATCTTCACAAATCTTTTTGGGGAAACAAGATAAATATCTACCAGTGATGCAAATAAAGCATAGCCTACTAGAGTATCAAACATCAACATCAACTCTGCAAAGGGATACCACCCTACTGAGGAAAGGTAATAATCTTTCAGGGATGGGGAAAAGATTCCATAATCCTTTCTAGGGACAGAAGTATTCTTGTTAAGAATCAAACTCTGCGGAAATAACCATCATACCACTCATGCTCCGCTTGGTGAAAGGGTGCAAGATTTGCTGAGGATCACATAGGAACCTGCTGGAACCATCATATGCAGACCTACTAGGGATCTGTAGTAAATATCTATGGAAATCATTCATCACTGAAAATTTCGGAATTGCTGACCCACATGGGGATACCAGAAGTTAACATCATAGCCAAAACACAGTTACGAGGGATTTTAAATCAATACACACCATTAGGTGAAAGAAAACCTCTAAACTGACTGCTATATCAATACTTTTGTTAAGGGATATAACCAAATCAAGCTGAGGAACAAAGACTCAGTTGAGGATTCCCAATGCTTCTCAAGTCAATGATATTCTGCTGAGGAAGAAATCAAATTTCAGTTGGGGATACTCATGTGACATGAATATCGCCTCTAACAACTCTTCTGGGGAAGCAATTGGAACTCAAATGGGAACGTTCAAACAACAAACAATACCTACACCTACTTGTTGTTGGGAAGAAAGACATCACTAATATCAAAATGCCAGGACTGCTCAGGAATTTCGTTTGGAAACAGTTGGATCGAATCTTGCTCTGGGAGAAACAAGGTATACAATTCAAGACCTTACCATTCTTGACATAACTCCTATACCAGACCACTTGGTTTACAAAGCATTTTACACCAGAGGAAACTTTGTACCATAAAGACTTGAGATAACATGCCCTAGTGTCTTCAAACTCTTAGAGAGATTCATCGAATCTCAACGTAACTGCCCCAGATTAACTGAATTTGGTAATTTCTCTGACCAATAAAGTCTTCATCCTTTGCCCCAGGTGAAATCATCATCAGGGAAAACAAACTTGCTCATACTCAACAAAATCTTCAAGCAACGTGCCCATGGTGTCGCTCCCTGGATTTCCATCCTGGTACAAACACGAAAGTGGCGCGGAAAGAGGTAGAGTCGCCAGCCAGGTATTTTTATCCCGAAGGAACGGGAATGGTAATGCTGGACAAACCGAAGAAAAGAAAAGGAAGGACACAGGTCGTGCGAACCAAATAAACTGGGTTCGGGAGTCGGTTATGACCTGGGAAGGTATTAGCACCCCAGATCGTCCGCCGTACCCGACGGGATCCACACTTACACACAAAATAATGTTTCAAAGGGTGTAAGAAAGAAAGTTGCTGCAAAGAAAAAGGAACTGAACTGGATAAAAGAAACGAAAGGGGGAAAATGTAGGGAAAATAAAAGAGTGCTCGAATGGGCCCTACCCTGCTGCCTACGTACCTCATCTGGACATGAGGACCAGAGTCCCCGTAGTTCCCCTAACTAGGGGTGGAAAGAATTGCTTGTGTTTTAAGCTTGAATTGCTTATGTCAATGCTCAGGTGTTGCAGGCTCGGATGACGAGTGCATTACCGTCTTGCAATGTGACAAGTAGTAGCAAGTTCGTATGTAGAGTGAAGGTGATGAGAAGAGAAGTCCTGAAGGAGAGACGATTATTCTTTGTCCAGTGTTTTTTATGAGTTTTTTATGAGTGTGGCACAAGGAAGTGAACTCAAACTCTTTTCCATAGAATGTGTACTTGCTACTACATTCCAAGATGGAATAATAGAACAAGCACACTCAAGTAAGGAGAAGATCCCCAAAACTTGGTTCCAGGGATTAGGGCATAAGCTCACTAACTCATTGACTTTATTAAGTGTTTTTTGTAATTTTTGTGAACAAGTCTTTTTTATAATTTTCTTTGTGAAAGTAGTCTCATAATTAGACTTGTACATGATGCTAGACAAGCTTGTACTATCCCAAGATGGGAAGACTACAAGTGCCCCATGGAATAAGTCCATACACACAAGGCTACCTCAACCAATATTAAGTGTTTTAACAGGTTTTGGTTTTGAGATGAGAAGAGAAAGACACAAAAGGATCTTAAAGGTAAAACCTAATGGGGAAAGTCTAATCCTAAAGTTATCATACAAAGGTGGTCCTAAGGTTAGTGTGGTTTGAAACCTATACTAAATAAGAAGGAAAAAAGAAAGAAGGAGAAGAAAGAAGAACTAGAATACAACTTACTCCTCTAAAGGAGATAAGTTATTTCTAAAGGGGAAAGAGACAAAGTTGATCAAAAATGGCATAAGGCACATCACAATCACAAATGAGAAAGCAAAATGGTAAGATAGAATGAAGACTTGAAATGTGGATATCATCCACACTTCACTTACCATGAGCCCCTACAAAGAAAGGTTAGGTCATACACAAGTAATGAAAGGAAACAATTAAAACCAAAAAGATCAATTCAAAACATCCTAACTAGAAGTAACACACACCATTCTCATGTTATGATTACACACACAAAACCAAGAAAGTATTAGAGCAAACAATTCATCATGAAACAATTCATGTCACTATGAAAGAAAAGAAACACTTATGAGATGAAACAAAGAATACAAAGTGACCAAGCATAATACAATTGAAGATCAGAATCCTAACATATCAAAGGAGTGCCTAAAAAAATAGTAGAAACCAAGAAAGGGAGCACATAAGTTCAACATGAGAAGCAACTAGGCCTAAGGAGTGAAGTGAGCATACATACACATGTGAGAACCTTTAAGGACAAGTACTTCAAAGCAAATCAAGATGTAAACACAATACAAGGACCAGAGACTTATACACATGTCAAAAGGACTCTAAACATCCCATAGGAGTTGGCACAAGTGCCCTCCTAACCTAAGAAGCAAGTAAGTAGCAAGAAAGAACATTAACTAGGGCAAGTAAGCAAGAAAATTCACATTAAATCAAAACTTCACTCAAAAATTCCACAATTAAGCACAAGTGTTCCTTAGACTTATAAAAACAACATGCCAAAAGGATAGGTCCACAAACAGAAGCAAACTAGGGTAATGGTGTTCATACATTGCATCTAGGGTTTTGAAGATTATGCACAAAGCAAATTGACAAAATTCAACTTACAAAATCCTAGAAATTATGAGATAAATAAACAACAAACTACATCATGTCTATGATCCAGAGCAAAAAAGAACCAAGTCAAAATTCAAATCTATGATCAAAATAGAAATTAAACAAGACAGCATACATTTTTTAAAAGGATTAAAAGGAAAATTAAACTAAACAATTAATTCTGATACGAAAAATAAACATAAATGGAAAAGAAAAAAAGTACAAAATTAAAGAAAATTAAAATTGATGTCCATGATTTTTTTGGTGATTTTTACTTAAGTCTAACTATTTAAGAAAACGATTTAAAACAAATACAAGAAAATAAAATAAAAAAAGAGAAATAAAGTCAGGGGGTGCGAAAAGTAGTCCAACAAAGTTAAATCCTATTGGGCTTTGAAAGAGGGGGTGCCGATAGTATTATGAGGCCCACGCACTTATGAGAAGAAATCAGTCAACCTACTATGGACCCTAATCATCCCAACGCACGGCTATCAAGCAGTCTTACACTAAGTCAACCATCCTAGGGTTCACATGCTAGTCAACAATTGCCATAAGTAAACCGATCCAACAACACTTATTCAAATAAAATCACCCCTCCAGATCTGAAGGCTCACACACAGCCTAGCTCCATGGTGTGAAAAACGAGCATAACACCCAAAACACTCAGTCAAACACGTGACCAGCACAACCTTCATTAATGTGTTGGCACGCCTGGAATCGCAGGATCAACATACATCGGACGAACGTGTTATAAACTGGAAAAACAAGACAAACTCGTTGGCCGGAGAAGTTCCGATTGTCTTCTCCGACTGGCTCCGACGAAGATCGCGAACAAAAATACCAGAACCACATAAATAATACACCAATCGAAAGCTAACACTAAGTAGAACACGAATCCATCAACAAAATCCACAAACAACACACAAGCAGTGATATTCGAAGAAAATCAAGGCATCAGCAAGCTTCTTCACAATTCAACTAAGTCAGATCAACATCTACTATCAAGATACAAGCCAAAACAGACCTAAATCGAAGCAAAGCAAGCTAAATTTCAAACCTGAGGTTGAACTTCTTTTGAAGAGTTTGAGAAATCCAAAGGTCAATAAGGCTTCCTTGAGCTTCTCTTAATGTTCTTCAAAACAAATAAAGGTTGGATGCTTGTTGGTGAGTGAATAAATGGAAAGAATCCGAAGAAATGTTTCCAAATTACACCAAGACTATTTCACCAACTCGAAGCCATGAAGATGATGATGTGAATAAAGATAGTCAGAGGATCATCCAGAAAAGCTTGAAGAAGGTTACGTGAATAAAACTCCAATTTGTTTCTTGTTGAGAGTGAAAAGAAAAATGCAGAGAGAAAGAGAAATGATGAGTTTGTATGCGTGAGTGTGAAAAAATGAGAACCTCCCCCTTAGAATTTGTGACCTAGCCCTTATTATATCCCAGGGGTGTGTGATGCAATTGAAGGGTGGTGAGCAAACTTTGTTGCATCCTCAAAACGCAGGGCTCGTGCGTCCTTATCCTCATCTTTTTCACTTTTCAAAATTGATCATATATGTGATGGTGTATGGAGTTAAGGTGTGCTCTCACAGGTGTCATTGTCACAATGAAGGGTGAAAAGAAATATGAGGATCTGATGGTGATTTGTTGAGGATGCATGGGAAACAAGACTCACGAGAACTCACTTCTCCCTTTTCTCTTTGTGCCATACTCGTGACTTGTGATTGGAGAAAAGGAAAAAATTTCGAGAGCCAATCACAAATGCGTGTGTGCTGCATGTGTGATGCTTGCCATGCTGACTTTCTCAATGCTATCACATGTGCTCCCCCACTTTGTACCATTTTTTCTGATTTTCCACTAAGAATAACAAGCAAATAAAAAGGCCTTTCCCATGTAATATGGTCACGAAAATAATGGCATGACCCATTAAGAAAAGTGTAGAAAAAAAACAAAATAAAATATGACACTCACACAAAAAGAATGGACTAAATGAACAATGACACGTGTGCACCCAAAAATCCTAAAATGCATCAAACTTCAAAAATTCATATCTTGAGTTCTAGAAAACGTATAAAAATGTTCTAATACTTTTTGGAAAGGGAAAATCATGATTTACCACTTTCATGTTTGAGGAAAAATCATCTGGAGCCTTTTGCACATGAAATAATAGCTTGAAGTTCTAAGGACAATATTTCCAAAAATAGAAACTTCTAAATTTCCAAATTTAGCAACCTTTTCACATATTCCTGATTTTTGGCCTTTGAGATCATTTGATTTATTCCTTAACATGATATGACTTTCAAATATTGAAGATCCTGATCAAAAACCCAGAAAACCTTCAGTTGACTTTGTATACCGCGCAATTGACTTTCTTGCTTCACCAACAAGTAATTGCCCAAATACTTGACTTTATCAGTGAATTTTTGCCTCAAATTTCATATATAAGCCTTGCAAATCATATGAGAGCCTTTGACCATATGAATTGGTCAAAACTAAAGAGATATGAGGATCTGGTCCAAAACCCTAATCAGGATTTCCCTTGCATAGGAGAATGTTGCAATTTTGAACTTCTGATGAAATTTCTCTCTTCTGAATGTTTAAGTATGACCTTGGGCTTGTATAAGATATAGACCTTGTGAGCTTCTTTAAATGTCACCTGGCTATTGGCTTGACTTTTAAAAATCCTGAGTTGTCCAGATAATTGACCATGTGCCTTATTTTAAAACATGTGAGTATCATGCCTCATTTTTCTATGCTAAATGCTGAGGATATGATATGCTTATGATGATTATGATGCGAAAATGATGATAAAAAGAGAGAAGGCAAATTTGGGGTGTTACAGCTGCCACTTTCAAACATCTGTTAATCTGAAAAGGATGAAAGCCCAGGTTCTTATCCGTTCGACATGAAGTGTGGTTGAATACCTATAAGAAACAAAAAATGTGCACTCTGCTGGAGAATAAGAAAGGGAATGGGAAATAAACCCAATCCACACCAACAACTGCTTGAGACCCTTACTGTGGTAAAAAGTAACTCAGAACCAAAATCTTATGTAGCTTTGGCATCAGACGGAGCAGACGAGCTTCCTTCAAACAAACCTGTTATGCCAGGTGGACAAATAACAAACATGTTACACCAGGTGAATAAAATCCAGGACGGGCGAGCCCTCTTCACACATCCTGATCAGATATATGGTGCTTAAGATGGACGAGTCTTCTTCGGATAACCTGTTATGCCAAGACCGGTAGTGCACATAAGCCTGTGGTATAGACATGCACAAATAGGATAAATGAACCCTCTTCATATACCTTACGCGGATATATGGTTCTAGGACGGACGAGCCCTCTTCACAAATCTTGCTTAGATATGTGGTGCTTAAGACGGACGAGTCTTCTTCGGATAACCTGTTATGCCAGGGAACCGGTAAACATTCTGACGTTTAATCCCACCGTCAGGACTTCAAACCTCTTCAATACGGACGAGTATTGGATGATCATCAAGGAAACACGGACGAGTGCCCTAAGTCAATGATACGGACGAGTATCTGACAATGATCAAAGAAACACGGACGAGTGCTTCAGGCAATGATACGGACGAGTATCAGCCACTGATATGGACGAGTATCAGAAAGGTATCAAACACGGATGAGTGTTTGCCAAAAGGTAACACAGATGAGTGTTAAAGACGATACGGACGAGTATCGGAAAGCTATCAAACACGGACGAGTGTTTGTCAAAAGATAACACGGACGAGTGTTAAAGAAGATATGGACGAGTATCGAAAAGGTACCAAACATGGACGAGTGTTTGTCAAAAGATAACACAGACGAGTGTTAGAAACGATACGGACGAGTATCAGAAGGATATCAAACACGGACGAGTGTTAAAAGCGATACGGACGAGTATCAAAAAGGTATCAAACACTGACGAGTGCTTGAAAAAGGATAACACAGACGAGTGTTAAAGACGATACGGACGAGTATCAGAAAGGTATCAAACACAGACGAGTGCTTGAAGAAAGATAACACGGACGAGTGTTAAACACGATACGGACGAGTATCAGAAAGGTATCAAACACAAACGAATGTTTGAAATAGTGCAGACGAGCATCAGGAAACCAACAAACACAGAAAAGTGAATGAGAGCTAGAGTACTAACACAGACGAGTGTTTGGGGTGATACAGACGAGTATCAATAAAATGCTTGATTTGCAAGGAGAGTAACAACTCTGTAAGGGAGAATACTTTTTGTAGAACATTCTGCTGAGGAACAAAATCAGGATGCTCTGCCAATGCTTGACTCTGGTTGAGGAAATGAACAACTATATGTGTTGTCACAAGGGCCAAAAAATAAATTGCCAACTTCCTGTGGAATATTTTAATGATGGACAACTTCTAAACATGAAACTCTGTGGGGAATGACCATCTTCAGATTTGGCTGGGGATGATGCTTGGTTAAATAACCCTTACCAGAAAATGCATTCTGACATTCTGAACTCTGTGGAGAAATGCAAGGCCTTCAGCTGCCTGCTAGGATTACTTCATTGTTGACTCCACTTGGGGAGAAAAACTGTTCAATTAACCTTGAAGTTCTGTTGGGGATATCCTTTGCTCTCACCCAGCTGTGGAGAGGCTAAATGGGACTAAACACTCACTATTTGTACCTGCAACAACAAAAGTGCATACATATGCCCCGGGAAATTATATGGTATGAGTTAATCATCACATGTCACCTGTCGTTCAGAGCATTTCTAGTTGTTTTCCTTTCGCGCGTCATTCATAAAGCCAACAAGTTTATTATGCAATGTTCTTTTACCAAAAATTCAGGACATTTTTGCAAACAAAGCAAGTAAAAAAGGAAACAAAGACTAAGATTTTTTGACTGAATATTCTTTTATTGAAAAACCTCTAAATAGGCGAGAATTTACATCTAGGAAGCGACCACCTGGAAAGAGGTAGCCACCACAAAAATTGAGAAAAAGAAACTATCCTAATGGCAATGTACACGACATTCCAATGAGTTTCCTTTCTGCTATGACCAGTATATCTTCATGATTTTTCGCTCCCGCCTTTGCCTTCTAAAGAAGAAGATGGGACTGATTCCTCCTTTGGATATTGCCAGATTACTTGAGACGATGATGTGGTACAAATTACCCGGATCGCAATCATTTGCTTATTCCCTTATTTTGTGTGGATCGCCCTTTCAGGTTTTCAATCCACCAGGATACCCTTTTTGCCTGAGCAGTTCAATGCGGCTTTTCAACTGAGCGGGTGTACAATTTTTTTATTCATTTCCCTAACTGTTTCCCGAGCTTTTTATTCTGTTTTAGCTCGCCGGGATGCCCCTTTTTTTCCTGGACTTATAATTCTGTTTTTGTGTCCAGCGGGTCTTTTTATGCGAAGTCTTTTTTAACTGCATCCGAATTAACAGGGGATTGGAAGTCTTCGCCATCCATAGTACTGAGCATCAGCGCTCCACCAGAGAAAACTTTCTTTAATATGAATGGGCCTTCATAATTTGGTGTCCACTTGCCCCTATGATCTGAACCTAGAGGAATGATTCTTTTGAGTACCAACTCACCAACTTGGTATTCCCGAGTGCGTACTCGCTGATCAAAAGCTCGCTTCATTCTCCTCTGATAAAGTTGCCCATGACACACAGTTTCTAATCTTTTTTCATCAATTAGACACAATTGGTTATATCGGGCACGCACCCATTCGGCCTCGTCGAGCTTTACATCCATCATCACATATAAAGAAGGAATTTCCACCTCCACCGGCAAGACTGCCCCCAATCATAATTTCCCTCTTTACGTCTTCAGATCCAATGTTGATGACTACAAGCTCTTCTTGGTGAGGCTGAATAACCATTTCCTCTTGTCTTAATAACCTGGCTAATTCCTCGGGGAGCTCACAGTCTTCATCAACCCCTTCATCAACATGGTAGATTGGATTATCAAAGTCATACTTGGTCATAGCTGAAGAGTTATCAGAGAAATCTGAATGATTGACTCTACACAAGGATGAGCTTATTTCAGATTTTGTTTCATGGAAAATGAATAAGAACAAAAACATTGCCATTTTTATATTATTTATTTTTTTGTGAAAAAATTTAAAAGAAGGAAAAGGAACGCAGTTTGTATAAAAATGTCCTTTATTCATGGTAAAATTAACTGCATAGAATGAAATGGTGGCCCTACAATGGGTCCGTACACCTTGGGCAGAGTGTAGGACTTGACATGCAAATGAATAAAGGAAAACAAGAAAATTTACTTTGTAGGACCGGTGACTTGAATGATCTCTTCAGCAAACCAATTCTATAATTCTTCCCCGGGAACGCATGGGCGCATCCAGTTGTCCAAATCACAGTCGCTGTCAACATCTTCGTCCATGGCACGCACATGATTGGGTAAATCATCCCAGCACTCTTGAAGTTCACTGCCTTGCTACCCTGGGACCATCCAGCATGTCCTGGTTGGTATCCAATTCCAAACTTATCATTCTTATTCTCAACCTCTAGCAACCTGCCCCAGCCTTGGGCCTAGCCTGACTGTACCGTTTCTTTAACCTGCTTATACGAGGAGATAGAAGTCCCCTCTTTCTCATTGCCCTAAAACATGGTAGTGGGAGACACTGAACTAATATTCACTGCTTCAAACACTTGGCACAAGGTTTCATGGATTTCGCCGTCCATCTCAACATACTTGAATGTAGACAGGTGACTAACAAAGATATCTTCCTCGCCACAAACAGTCACCACCTGTCCATCCAATACATATTTTAGCTTCTGATGAAGAGTAGATGTTACAGCCCCAGCAACATGAATCCAGGGGCGTCCCAACAAACAGCTATAAGCCGACTGAATGTCCATCACATAAAAGATATACTTTAACACCTGGGATCCAATCTTCACTGGTAACTCTACCTCTCCAAAAACAGACCTTTGAGAGCCATCAAAAGCTTTTACAACCAAATCACTGGGCCTGCGAATAAGACCATCAACCTCCAGTTTCCTCAAGGCCTTCTTGGGCAGCACTTTTAGGCAAGAACCTGTGTCAACCAAGACATGTGACAGTACAGCAGCTTTGCACTCCATTGTAATGTTCAAAGCCTTTTTGTGGTTCCTTCCTTCTGTTGTAAGGTCTCTGTCGGTAAACCCTAGCCCATGGCTAGCATTTACATTGGCCACTACAGCTTCCAACTGGTTAACAGTAATTTCTTGAGGCACATATGCAGACTGCAATACCTTCAACAAAGCTTCTCTATGGGCTTGTGAGCACATCAGCAACGATAATATGGAAATCTTGGACGGAGTTTGGTTCAGTTGCTCCACTATCTTATAGTCACTCTTTTTTATTATTCTCATAAACTCTTCAACTTCTTTTTCAAAAACATTCTGATCCGCATTCGGGGTTACCACCTCCTCATTAGCTACTTGCTTTCCCTTAGCTCTGGCAGCGGCTTCAGCTTCATCGTTATTTCGGAGAGTCTGGGGAGCAAACAATCGCCCACTTCTGGTAAAACCTCTCAATCCTCTAACACTAGCAACAGAAGGGTTTATAGTCACGGAATTATCCTCCACCTTTCGTCCTTGTACATACACATCTGACCCGTAATGCCATGGTACAGCTTTGTCATCATCATAAGGTACAAGACCATGAGTAGTAATTGTAACAGGACTGACCTCCTGTGGCACATAGATTGTAAGAGGCTCTCTCCGGACTAGAGCTGGCATGTCATATGGATCATAGAAGATAGTCACAGTAGAAACATGGTTGCTTTGTTTGTTAACTTTGTCAAACTGCAATGTTCCTTCATTTATCAAATTCTGCAACCCCGCTTTCAACTTTTCACATCTTTTCACCGACATATCACATTCCTCACAACCAAAGTCACATCCTGGAAACTCATATCCTCTTAACAACCTTTCTTTCACAAACAAGAGAGGAGTTTGCACCTCCTTTATATCCATGATCAAGTTCAAGTGTTCTCCACCTTCCACAACATTAATCCTAGCTCCTCCATGATTAGGGATAGGATTAGAATTATCATTTGGGGGTGGCGCAGAGTTGATGGCCTTTGAATATATCAGATCCTGAACTTTGTTGTGTAACGCCCTGCATTTCTCTGTTGAATGTCCTGGAGCTCCTGAATGAAAAACACATCTTACATTAACATCGTACCCTGGTGGCAGATCTCCTGGTGGTGGTGGAGCCAATGTCCTTAGTTGTATCATATTCAAGTTTATCAACCTCTACAACAATGATGTGTAAGTCATGTGAATAGCTTCGAAAACACGGTCAGCAGGGCGAGGCTAGTGTTGTTGGTAAGGCTTTTGCTGGTAATTATTGCGTTGTTGTGGTGGTTGAGGAGCAGGACTGGTGGGAATAGTGACAGCTGCCACTTGGTCATATGAGTTTCTGTAGCCACGACCCCTTCCTCTTCCGTAGACAGCATTTGTCTCCCCTTCTCTCCTTCTTTGAGGGCCAACAAAAGGTTTTCTCGATCCTGAAGAACTTCCAGCTCCGTTGTCTTGGATTTTACCCATCTTCAACAATGTTTCAACCCTCTCCCCAGCTATGACAATATCATTAAATTAAGTCGCTGAGCATGATGCTAGACGCTCAATAAGCACCCTTTGCAAAGTTCCCATGAACATGTCAGCCATCTCATTTTCTAGCAGTGGAGGTTGTACTCTGGCCGCAAGTTGGCGTCATCTTTGAGTGTATTCTTTGAAACTCTCTTTTGTATTCTGCGACATGCTTTGCAGCTGAGTGCGATTTGGAGCCATGTCCAAATTATATTGGTATTGCTTAACAAACGCCTCCGCCAAATCTTTCCAACTTCTGACAGTAACCCGACTCAGCTTCATATACCATTCCAAAGACGCCCCAACAAGACTATCTTGGAAATAGTACATCCATAGCTTCTCGTCATCCGTGTGGGAAGCAATTATCCCAACGAAGGATTGAAGATGGGTTTTGGGGCATGCAATACCATTGTACCTATCAAACGTTGGAGCCTTAAACTTCTAAGGAAATCTCACCCCTGGTACTAGCCTCAAATCAGTAATATCAAATCCCAAGGAGTTCTGGGATTGGATAAAACGAATTTGTTCGGCCATCTCCTCAAAGCGACGATTCATGTCAACCCCTTGTCCTTCAGCCTCATCTAACAGTGTGAACTGCTCATCCTGTCCATCCATCTGAAGTTTATGCACTCCATCATTGATAATGGTAACTCTAGGTTGTACCACGGGGATTTCAACATGACGGGTGTCAGCCCCATTACGATTGCCTCCATCCACTGGACCATTGTTCCTAACTTGATTGTTCTCTACCAGCTCGCGTAAGCACTCCTGAGTTTGACCCATTCCATCCATAAGGGTCATAAATTTATCCATTCTTGTCCGTAAGTCAGCCAAATCTGCCTACATTTGATCCATCACTCTCTCTCTCTCTCTCTCTCTCTCTCTCTCTGTTTTCCTTTGTTGGGTATCTGTGGATCTTCTTGGGACCTTTCTTCGGAGCTATAATGCCTGAAATCAGAAGAGACGTTAGGAACCTGGTAAATATACCTGCAAAACAAAACACCAGGTTATATGCATGCAATGCAACTATTCATGCTTCCCTGGTCATGCATTTTGGTGCCCCAGTTCCGGTATTTATCAGGAAACAACCCAGATGGCTTTTGTGGAAATTGATTTCCTATCACGAAATTTCTTTGAGAGATATTCAGATCCTGATGGCGTTAGACAAACAGGTTTTAGCAAACTCAGAGAAAAAACCAGAAGACTAAACATAGGAAACTACTATAATAAATAACCTCAAAAGGCAAGAGTAGCAACAATTCCCTGGAGGGTTACAACTTCTACAAATAAAGTGCAGGAAAAATATATGAGATTCCTACAACAAGCCTGTAGGTAATCAAAAAAATACAAGAAAAGACACTAGAACTCTAAACTGCAAGAAGATTTTGCCTCATCTCCTGTAAGTCCCAACTCTGTCCTAGCTTTATTCACTTCATCCCTCAACTTGAGATCTGCAATCTCCTTAAGTGCCTCTTCCAAAGCCTGCTGACTCTGTACTAATTGCTGGGTTTTTTCCCTTCGTATCGTGTGAAATTTCTCCAATTCATCCTTCTGGTCTTGGATTTGTAACTTGTACACCTTTTATTTCTCCTCAAACTCCTCCTGGTCCTTGTCTCTCATCTCCTATAACCAGGTGATGGATTGTCTGGCCTCCCTGAGAGTCTTCTGAAGCTTCTTGTGCTCTGATTCTCTCCTTGTGTCCATCAAGCCTCACCTTTGGAATTAGGCTTCCCTTCCAGCAAACTCCTTCTCTTTAGCTTCCTGATCTCTCTGCATCTTCTGGAGTTTCTCCTCTACTTCTGTTTTAGAACTGACTGCTCGATGATATAAGCTAGTCATCTCCATGTTTTCAACTCTCAACTCCTGTATCAATGCCTCCAACTTTGTATTTCTCAACAGAGACAGTGGCCTGAACGGGTACCTCCTTTGGGTACAATGGAGCTTCAGCTGAAAATGGAAGAAGGAAAGCCTCTACACGAGCCTGTAACCAAGTAGCAAAAGGAGGATACGTCTTTGAGTCTATCTTTCCAAATTCTCTCTTACCTTTATTTACCTTATGGGCCCATGCCTGAGATGCCCTGATAAGAAAATCCCTATTACTTTCCACCGGGAGATATAGTGACTCAGTTATTTCTTCATTTGAGGGTGAAATCTTCAGGGGATACCCAAATTGTTTCCTTGACAATACCGGATTGTAGTTGATCGCTCCTTTCCTACCGAGCAAAGGCACATTAGGAAAATCACCGCAACTAACAAGTAACTCTTTGCCTAACAAGTCCCTATTACATCCCCAAGCTATATTTTTCAGAAGTTAATCCCATCAACCTCCTGGACCATCTCCGCTCCTTTTTCAATTCCTTGAAAGGTCCTGCCTTCGGGAGTTGCTTAGCGAACCAATCAGCGAACAATGGAGCACAACAATTCACTGGTCCACCTCTTCCTTTCTCATTCCGGTAATGAACATTATAATAGAAATTAATCTCCCAACAAGGTTGGTATGGGGTTCCTTTTAGCAAATATAGACATCACTTCCATGCTTACAAACTCTTTTTCTCCTGGGAAAAGACTATCTCCATACACCATCAAAGCTAGCACAGCACCAAAATCAATCCACTTATTCTCTCATGCATAACCTTCAGCTTCTACTATGAATATATTCCAATGGAGCCCTCTACCTTCACTGACTAGCAAACCCTTCTTCACCTTTACAACTGGTATATGACACACTTTAGCTATTTCTTCCTCTTGAAGAACTATCTCTGAACCATAATAAGGTAAACTATTTCTGACAGGAATACTAAGGATGCTAGAAATCTCTTCCAAAGTGGGAGCCAAAATGTAATCTGGAAATACGAAACACCGCAATGGAGGATCATAAAACTGGAGTAAAGTATGCAAACTATCTCTCTGACCTGCAGTTGGCTTGTCCATGTACTTCAAAATCTGACCATATCTCTTTCTGAAGTCACCTAACACCTGATCATTCATCAAACCCATCAGTTTCTGAATGCTCTTGACCTCTGGTTGAAGAAAAGTGTAATGAACATTTCTCTTTCTTAACCCTTTCTTGACTTCTGCCATCTGGATAAGGAATCACTACCGGAACTGGATGAAAATAATGACCTGAGAAAATGAAAACACAAACAGTTAATGCGAGCATGATGCAATGCAAATGCAATGCAGGCATATGATCAATCTGGAGACTGCCTGGATACTGGATATTAGAGCCAAGTGACCAAGGACCAGAATCTTCTGAATAATGCCCCAAGAACAAAAACTCAGTCTCAAATAAGCCCAGATCAAATATCAGATAACTCAAGAACCCCATAATCCATGTAACCATATCAAGTCATAGGACTGTACTGATAATGAGGTATGATGAGGTTAAAGGCTCCTACAAACCTGTAAACCCCTCCCAATCTCACAGGTATTTCTCCGGGTCAAACATCACGGACTCTCAAAGCCGAATAGCAATAATACGTTCACCATTTCCGATAAATGGCTCACGACCAGATCAGGGAATCAGTTAAGCATTATGTACTACTCAGGGAGGTCTCAGCGTGAGTCCGGGAAAACAAGCATCCCTTATAAGTCCCCAGCTTCGAGCACTGGAATCGATAAACAACAGTACATTCAGCCTGTAGGATACAATACTATCATCATACGATCAGATGCTTTCACTGAGTTCCTACAAGAGAACCAGGCCATCCCATGCGAGTTCCCAATGGGCCCTCGGGTGCGAATGGGTTTGCCACAAAATGTGGTCTGTCACTGTCACCACTGGAGAGGGATGTTTCCACAAGGTTCTCAATGATCGGTCCCCAGTTGCACATAACTATCGAGGTCGTGAAATGAGAAAGGAAGATCCCTAAATCAAGACATTTCCAAGACGGTCGCAAATCTGGGCGTGGAACTCACTACTACCCCCATGACAAGATCTCATGAGGCCAAAGTGGAACAACTATAAGTCCTAAGGTGCACTCGAGCCTTGGTAATGAGCTCATCTCACAGTAACAAATCCCAGTCCCACCAAAGAAAACCAACACAATCCAGACAATCCAGTATGATATATATGATGCATGAAAATAAATACTGAAAACTATAAATAAAGCTGTAAATAAACTGTCAATAAAATAACAGTAAAATACACAGGAAACAGTAAACAATCAACACCCAACGAAACAAAAACATGCAAGCGCTAGGAGAGACTCTCAAGGGGAAACCAGAGATTACTCTGGTTAGGAGGTCCCCAGCAGAATCGCCAACTGTCGCTCCCTGGATTTCCATCCTGGTACAAACGTGAAAGTGGCGCGGAAAGAGGTAGAGTCGCCAGCCACACATTTTCATCCCGAAGGAACGGGAATGGTAATGATGCACAAACTGAAGAAAAGAAAAGGAAGGACACAGGTCCTGCGAACCAAAGAAACTGGGTTCGGGAGTCGGTTACGACCTGGGAAGGTATTAGCACCCCAGATCGTCCTCCGTACACGACGGGATCCACGCTTGCACAAAAAAAATGGTTTAAAATGGTTTAAAAGGATTAAAAGGAAAATTAAACTAAAAAATTAATTCTGATATGAAAAATAAACATAAATGGAAAAGAAAAAAAGTACAAAATTAAAAGAAAATTAAAATTGATGTCCATAATTTTTTTGGTGATTTTTACTTAAGTCTAACTATTTAAGAAAATGATTTAAAACAAAAACAAGAAAATAAAATTAAAAAAGAGAAATAAAGTTAGGGGGTGCGAAAAGCAGTCCAACAAAGTTAAATCCTATTGGGCTTTGAAAGAGGGGGTGCTAATAGTATTATAAGGCCCAACGCACTTATGAGAAGAAATCAGTCAACCTACTATGGACCCTAGTCATCCCAACGCATGGTTATCAAGCAGTCTTACACAAAGTCAACAATCCTAGGGTTCACATGCTAGTCAACAATTTCCATAAATAAATGGATCCAACAGCTCTTATTCAAATAAAATCACCCCTCCAGATCTGAAGGCTCACGCACAACCTGGCTCCATGGTATGAAAAACGAGCATAACACCCAAAACACTCAGTCAAACACGTAACCAGCACAACCTTCATTAATGTGTTGGCACACCTAGAAACGCAGGACCAACATACATCGGACGACCATGTTATAAACTAGAAAAACAAAACAAACAAGACAAACTCGTCGGCCGGAGAAGTTCTGGTTGTCTTCTCCGGCTGGCTCCGAACAAAGATCGCGAACAAAAATACCAGAACCACACAAATAATACACCAATCAAAAGCTAACACTAAGTAGAACACTAATCCATCAACAAAATCCACAAACAACACACAAGCAGTGATATTCGAAGAATTTAAAAATAGATCACAAAGTTGCAACATTAAAATCAAGGCATCAGCAAGCTTCTTCACAATTCAACTAAGTCAGATCAACATCTACTATAAAGATACAAGCCAAAACAGACCTAAATCGAACAAAGCAAGCTAAATTTCAAACCTGAGGTTGAACTTCTTTTGAAGAGTTTGAGAAATCCAGAGGTCAATAAGGCTTCCTTGAGCTTCCCTTAATGTTCTTCAAACCAAATAAAGGCTAGATGCTTGTTGGTGAGTGAATAAATGGAAAGAATCCGAAGAAATGTTTCCAAATTACACCAAGACTATTTCACCAACTCGAAGCCATGAAGATGATGATATGAATAAAGATAGTCATAGGATCATCCACAAAAGCTTGAAGAAGGTTATGTGAATAAAACTCCGATTTGTTTCTTGTTGAGAGTGAAAAGAAAAATGCAGAGAGAAAGAGAAATGATGAGTTTATATGCGTGAGTGTGAAAAAATGAGAACCTCCCCCTTTGAATTTGTGACCTAGCCCTTCTTATATCCTAGGGGTGTGTGATGCAATTGAAGGGTGGTGAGCAAAGTTTATTGCATCCTCAAAACGCAGGGCTTGTGCATCATTTTCCTCATCTTTTTCACTTTTCCAAATTGATCATATGTGTGATGGGGTATGGAGTTAAGGTGTACTCTCTCAGGTGTCATTGTCACGTTGAAGGGTGAAAAGAAATATGAGGATCTGATGGTGATTTGTTGAGGATGCATGGGAAACAAGACTCATGAGAACTCACTTCTCCCTTTTCTCTTTGTGCCATACTCGTGACTTTGTGATTGGACAAAAGGAAACTTTTTTGAGAGCCAATCACAAACGCGTGCGTGCTGCATGTGTGATGCTTGCCATGCTGACTTTCTCAATGCTATCACATGTGCTCCCCCACTTTGTACCATTTTTTCTGATTTTCCACTAAGAATAACAAGCAAATAAAAAGGCCTTCCCCATGTAATTTAGTCACAAAAATAATGGCATGAACCATTAAGAAAAGTGTAGAAAAAAACAAAATAAAATATGACACTCACACAAAAAGAATGGACCAAATGAACAATGACACGTGTGCACCCACAAATCCTAAAATGCATCAAACTTCAAAAATTCATACCTTGAGTTCTAGAAAACGTATGAAAATGTTCAAATACTTTGTGAAAAGGGAAAATCGTGATTTACCACTTTCATGTTTGAGGAAAAATCATATGGAGCCTTTTTGTACATGAAATAATAGCTTGAAGTTCTAAGAACAATATTTCCAAAAATAGAAACTTCTAAATTTCCAAATTTAGCAACCTTTTTACATATTCCTGATTTTTGGCCTTTGAGCTCATTTGATCTATTCCTTAACATGATATGACTTTCAAATATTGAAGATCCTAATCAAAACTCCATAAAACCTTTAGTTGACTTTTTATACCGCGCAGTTGACTTTCTTGCTCCACCAACAAGTAATTGCCCAAATACTTGACTTTATCAGTGAATTTTGTCCTCAAATTTCATATATAAGCCTTGCATATCATATGAGAGCCTTTAACCATAAAAATTGGTCAAAACTAAAGAGATATGAGGATCTGGTCCAAAACCCTAATCAGGATTTCCCTTGCATAGGAGAATGTTGCAATTTTGAACTTCTGATGAAATTTCTCTCCTAAACTTTTAAGGATGGCCTTGGGCTTATATAAGATATAGACCTTGTGAGCTTCCTGAAATGCCACCTGGCTATTGGCTTAACTTTTAAAAATCCTATTGTCCAGATAATTGACCATGTGTCTTATGCTAGAACATGTGAGTATCATGCCTCATTTTTCTATGCTAAATGTTGAGGATATGATATGCTTATGATGATTATGATGTGAAAATGATGATAAAAAGAGATAGGGAAAATTTGGGGTGTTACACATGGATATGCTCATTCTTAAGATAACTTGTCAATCACTCATTAGAGTTTCAGGCCTCAAAAGATTAAACTCATCACTGATGCTTATACGTAAACTTTCAGATGTCAAACAAATATATGCAAGCAGAAAATGTTGATTCTGAGAATGATAATTCTAATGCAACACATATGTTTATCTTGAAGTTTTTATTAAAAAAAAAAAGTTATAAAACCTTATGAGTGAATCACTTGTTTGAATACAACATTTATTTTTGAATGCATATGCAATACTAACAAAGATCTTTTAAGCACAACTCATGGGAGTCAGGAATGTTATCTCATTGAAGTACACTCTCAAAAAAAACTCTGCTTCAATTGGGTCATTTGAGGGTTATAACATGGCCTGGTTCACGGTTTTCATAAAAAAAGGATTTTTAGGCTCAAAAATTTATTTGTACACACCCAATCTCCGTGATGTCCTTCAGTCCTATATTCATCTAATTCAACACCTAGGTTCATCTCTCAAAAGGATTAAACTAACGGTTTAAGAACCCATGAGGTTGCTAGTTTAAGATCCAGTGAGAATTTTCAGGGAATAACAATCAGTCTGTCAACTTTTGACTTGGTAGTCATACAAATTTGTTCTTTTGATGAGGATTTTTCTTTGTGATCCTTTTCTTTTCGCTTTTCGCGATTCTCATTCTTTTTATTTTCCCTAACTTTTGCCTGGACAATTTTTTTTTTGAATTTTTGATGTCCAGCGGGATGCCCCGGCTTTTGCCTAAGTCAATGTTTCAATTTTTTTTCGACTTAGCGGCCTTTTCTTTTCTTTTTCTTTCTATCCTTTTTTTTTTGGAACAAATCATGTGACATTGGCTTATTTGAATTTGTTAAACAAGGTTGCGACTATCTCCTTCCTTCAGGGATGAGGGATAACCATTGTGGTTTTCTTTTATGCACACTCCTTTTGAAATTTGGACATTTGGTCAAATTAACTGAAGACTACCCAGCCCCAAGGTTAAATGTGAGGATTTTTTCGATTTAGAAAAGAAATTCCTACTTCAAGGCAAAGAGGTTAACAAAGGATTATCTTCCTTATATCATCGTGTTTTAGAATTTGAAATAATGCCTTACATCTTCAGCAGGGTCTTACTCAAAAGCACACAACCAGAAATTTTGCGTTTTCACTACATCATCCTCCCTCCAAGAGTTTAGACAAGAAGTTGGTATTGCAAATGCAAAATAAACAAATTAAATGAGCGAAAGTGAATGGATCACTTCAAGATAAACATACCCATTGCATTATGATCTATATTCAAAACAAACAAGTTCTTACATGCAAACAAATCATTAAAAATCATGAAATATTACAAATAAAACTCTAGTAAATAAATTAAAGATCTGAGGAGACTGTCTTAGTCCGAGATCTTGGCTTGTACATCAAGTCCATTGTCTTCAAAAGACAGAACATCACTTTGCACTAACTTTTGAACTTCAGCCTTCAAAGGATAACAATGTTCAATACCAAGTGCCCATTGATGGAACGCACAACAAATATTAGGCTTATACCACCATGGAAGTTTCCTTAGAATAGCTGGTGGATCCCTAGTTTGAGTCAAATCCTACTCCATCAAGACTAGAAATAATTCCGCATAAGACACCAGAACTGGATCAAACTGGTCCACACGTTGTCGTTTCTCACTTAAGCTCTTAGATCTTTCACTCTTTTCTTGAAAACTAGCGTTAACAGTTGATTTTTTCTTCTTGGACAAACTATTTCCATACGTCTTGAAACTGTTAGAAGAACTACTTCCTCCCACAAATTGTCCCCTTTTGACATATTCTTCAAAACCTCTTTTCACACTTCCCGTCTTGGGATACATAATCTCAGAGATGATGGTCCTTTGAGCAGACATTTGAGAAGAAGAACTGGTAACTGGTAAATGCTTATGAGAAACCACCACAGGTTCCATCGAAATAGGGAACACATCCATATTGTAATTGTATTGTTTCATAAAAGCTTCAGCTAAATCTTCCCAAGACTAAATAGGATTCCTTTTGAGTTTCATATACCACATCAAGGATGCCTCATACAGGCTCTCTTGTAATCAGTGAATCAAAAACTTATCATTTTTTATGTAAGCGTCCATCTTGCGACAGAACATCGTCAAATGGTACTTTGGACAACTAGCTTCTTTATATAGCTCAAAGACATACATTATGAAATTCGGAGGAATGAACACATCTGGTACCAAACACAAGTCATATGCCTTAAGACTAGCTGCATTGACTCTTTTCATCATTTTCTATTGCTCCTCAATATTGTGAAATTCTTTCTTAATTTCCGCAAATCTTGGATCATTCATATTTGCATCAAAGTGGACATTATGATCAGCCATCAAACATTTCATCACAATGGATAAACACTCTAACTCTTCTTTCAGAATTGTCATGCCATCATGAAATCCACAATTCTCTTGTTGAAGAGGATCCATCTCCTTTCTTTGATTAGCTCGAGTACCGTAACAATGAGTCAGCTTGTCAAACACATTGGATGAAGACCAAGAGAAACACAATAAGACTCTTGTTGAACTTTCTGAAAGCAAGACTGATGCAAGACTGATGCATGATATGCAGATGCAAATGCAAATATTTCAAAGGACTATAAGGTAAATTGCAATATTTATAAAAATGATACTACATTGTGAAATATTGAAAAACTTCTTTTCATGTTCAAAGCCAAAGCCATCTGAAATATTTGCAAAAGTGCCTATGAGTCCCTTGAAATCTTAAGAACAATGCACATGAATGCATGAGTGCATGTATGAAATAACCACAAACAAGATCACATAAAGCACACGGGTTTAGGTTCAGAGTCACGAGCATGAAGTCAAGGTAGTAGAACACCTCCCACATAGGTAAGTACTAATGTTTTGTCTTCATTGTACCTGCAGAAAACCAAAAGGGTGCTAACAGAGGTGCCCGGAGTTTGCATGCATCTTTAGAATATTATCGGTACGTTAGACTACTCCCCAACCAATAACATTCTTAAGATAGACCTCGTCCGGGTGTAGTATCACGTGACAACCACCTCAGATCTACACCTAGATATTTTCCGCACTACGTTCCTAAATTGGCTTGGATGGGTTAAGGGTTCTATAGTCCTCAGTATGCTCAGCTCAAGGTCGGAAAATAATGCCATATTAAAACTATTTGTTATGATATTAATAATCCAAGAGATCCTAACCGATAGGAGATTACCGAATTGATATCGCTTTGGACTACTCCATTGCGTATCACTTCGAATATCGTCGTCCTATCATAAGTTGACTCAGATCCGGGTTAGAATCTATCTCACTCACAGAGGATTACCACAATCAAAACGGAACAATCAATAACAATCAAATCAAACCAAAGCAGTAAATAAATCAAAGTAGGTTGAATCCACTTAGAGACTACTCCTCAGCAAAGTCGCCATTTTTCTGTAGCAGTAAAAACATAAGTGTAAGCTATTAGTTAACTTAACTCAAAGTAAATAGAGTTGCCACCGCGCTTTTATTTTATTCCAAGTGGAAAATGAAAAAAGAGCAAATAAATCATAATGAATCTAATGGAAAAAGCTAAAAGAAACAAGAAAAGAAATCGGGTAAGGGGATAGGTTACAAAATGGGAAGGTTTTACGCACCCAAATTGTTTGTGGTACTCCACGGGAGCCCTTTGAAAAATTTATTGCTTTTGTTTTGAAAATGTTTGTAAAATAAGAGTGGGGGGTGAGAAAAGAATTAATGTTTAATATTTTTGTGTTTGGAGAGGTTTACCACCTCATGCCTACGTACCCACAAAGTGCAATGCGAGATTAAAACCCCGTTGTTCGTGGTACAAATAGTGAAAAATTAGTGTGTTGGATTGATTTTAAAATACAAAGATAAGTCATCATTATTTAGCAAATAATTCTGCTAGAAAGAATGAATCATATCTAAACATATGGAAAAACAGGTTTAGAAGGAGAAGTACACAAAGACACAAAAAGATTTGATGAGTTTTGTATTTTTTATGATCTTTTGAAAAAGGTTTTGATATGCTTATATGGCTTAGAATTTATTAAGAAAGGAAATAAAAAATATTAAAATTGCTTGAAAGAAATCAAGGTTTGATTATGAAAGTGGTTTAAATTTGAAAACAAAGAAGATTTTGAAAACAAAGAAGATTAAAGAAGTGTGAAGAGATGAAGAGGCTATCCTAAGGCTTAAAGTAAAAGTTAAAGAAAGAACGATATAACCGCATGGTGAATACTCTTCGTGGCATAAGCAATAATTGGACTTCATCTTCATAAACAAGTGAACCAAATTTAGGCTAAGGTCTTCAATCCATAATAACTCAAGCTAAGGAATGAACCTAAAATCTAAGTCCAAAACTCCAAGTTCAATGTTAAGGATAGTGGCCATACCAAAGATCATATTATTGCTATGTTCAATGCATCATTTAGCATGTAAACAATTATGCTACATTCTGTTTTTGCATCTCTTGCATGTTTCGTTAACTCGTACGCATCATTGCATCACATATTGTATGTTACATTTAACATAATCATAGATATGTATGTGCTTGCATTTGGTTTGCATTTTGATCATATTTGCATATTAATTCAATTCTTATTTTTGCATTAAATTGCATGATTCATTGTGTTAATTTTTTATATGTGTTCATAATTCATATCCATGTGTTTATGTGTCATACTTGAAATGTATGCTTGTTGCATATTGATCATCTGGTGCATCCTTTCATTATCACTCATTATTCATAGTCATGTTCAAATAATCATGTTCATTGATTCATGTTCATGTTGCATTTATCCATGTTAATTGTGCATCTACCATTGGTTTTGTGCATAAAAAATGAAAATAATCAAATCTGCCTTTTGCATTTCATAGTTATTTTTTTATGCAGTAGCTGTAAAATGTATGTTGATTGTTGCATTTCCATACTTTTTACACCTGTTTTGCATGCTGATTGTGAGCTGTAAAGAGTTGTGTGCATTGCATTTCATGGTTATATGTGCATTTAGTAGCTGTAATAAGCTGCTGAATTTTGCATTTTGTTTATTTTTAGTACCCTTTAGACTTAGGATTGAGTCTAATTTAGGTCCTAGGCGCATTAGGATTTGATTGGTACTTTGTTTGCCTTATTATTTTAAATAATATGCAGCATTAACCTTTGTTTTGTAGGGAGGTTAAGGTAAGTTCTTCACAACTTATTCCTTTTACTTCTCCATGCATTTAATGTGCATTTTGCTTTACCTTTCATACTTGTGTTTCTTAGGTTTTCTCACAACTTCATGTTAATCCCTTGTTTGAATCAACTTAACTTCATTAAGAAGTAAGTTGTATTCTATTTACCCTTTGTTTCTCTTTTCCTTTTTAGGATAGAGACTGCACTAACCTAGGTTCATCCATGCATGATAAAACTAGGATCTTAGTCTTCCCCTTAGACTTTTTGTCTTTGTTTCAATTTGCTTTCTCTTTCTCATCTCATGAAGAAAAGTAAAAAACACCTAATAAAGGTTGACTTTCTCGTACGACACGAGACTTTGCTATGGGTTACTTATGCACGTCCTGTCTCGGGGCGAGGTGTAAGTCATCTACCACGATGAATAAGTCTTAGTACGAGAAGGTTCACAAACAAAATCAAAACACTTCTCTAAAAGACAAAACAACAAATAAGAATCGTCTTTTCCTGCGGGAATTCTTCTCTCACCTCACTCACTCTTAACACGAACTTGCAACGACTTGTCTCATTTGCAAGACGGTAAACACGCTCGTTCAAGGAGAGCCTGCAACACCTGAGCATAGACATAAGCAGTTCCAGCGCATAAAAAACACAAATAAATAGTTCCCGCCTTAGTTAGGCGAACTATGTCGACTCTGATCCTCATTTTCCCGATGAGGTATGTAGGAAGCGGGGTAGGGCCCGTTCGAGCACATTCTTTATTTTCCCTACATTTCCCCTATTTCTTTTTGTTCTTTTTTTCCAGTTCCCTTTCTCGTTTCCAGTTCAAGTTAGCAGTTCTTTTATTCAGCATCATCTTATTTCTCACCCTTTGAAACAAACAAACAAGCATGGATCTCGTCAGGTACGGAGAACGGTCTGGGGTGCTAATACCTTCCCAGGTCGTAACTGAATCCCGAACCCAGATCTTTGGTTCGAGGACCTTGTCCTTTCTTTTTCTCTTAGGTTTGTGCAGCATTACCCTTCCCATTCATTCGGGATAAAAATGCTTGGCTGGCGACTCTGACTTTTCCGCGCCACTTTCGCATTTGTACTATGATGAAAATCCTGGGAGTGACAATATCGTTCTTAAAATTCTAGTTATATTCGGTTGTTAGGAATTCGTTGTTTGAGAACATACAATTTTTCTCGTGCTTGAGAACAATTCTCAATTTATGTACCAATTCAGAAACTCCTTTCTGATCCTTACATCCTTCATAAAGACATTTCATAGTAAAATATAAAATAAAATGCAAAAGAAATTCTAAATACAAAAACGTGTAAAAGGATTGTATCAAAATCATTTTAATAAGGACTTTTATTAAAATGCTCCCACTATTTTTACTCAAACCAAATGACCCTCAACATTTGATTCGGAAAATCTCATTGGAAGATTTTCTAGCGGGTTGAGATCCATATTTCACTTTGTTTTAAGTTTACGTAGGCAGATTACACAAAACTCTGTTATTTAGGTAGAAACTCTTTTCAATTGTATCTAATACAATTCTCGAATTTTATCAGTTGAGTGAATAACTCCTTATTCTAATCCATCTTATGGATTATTCTCAACTTTTGTTTCTAAACATGTATAATCCTATTATAATTAGTTTAGCTAAGTCAAACCCAAAATTTTAGCAGTTCGGTATTACATTTATCCCATCGCACCTTACTAATATAAAACATGCACCTCGCGTTAGGCGAAACCTACATTATTCGATACTAGACTTGATGAGTGCTAAATTTTGGAAAGCAATTAACTTAATATTTAATTGAAGGGATTTTAATTAGATTTGATCTCACTGGTTTGTGTATCTCATACACTCACATGATTATGTATCTTATACACAAGCATATAAACATGCATTTCACGCATCACATACATAAAATAAAAGTTAGTAATATGAACTACTTTTTTACAATTATTTCACCCACAAGCAAGTTTCCCAAGCCTCTCCATCGACGTCTTCATTTGGCGTTGTCTTCTCTTCAACTCTTGAACTTGAACTATTATAGTATTACAAATAAAATAAATAATCAAATGGCACGACACATGTAACACCCCCTTTCTATACCCCCAAATAATCAAATAATCATTTATGCACAAATTAAAATTTCATAAGAGTATAGTTAAAACATAGTATAAAAGAGGCATGTCACATTATACATGAAATTAAAACATCCAACACTTGCTCATTCAACGATATGCAACAATGGGGTAACTTGCAACAGAAGGATTTAATCCTTACACTCATATCTCTCAACATTAAAATAACAGCGGAAACTAAACATTAATCAACATCAAACATAGATATATATATATATATATATATATATATATATATATATATATAATCAAGTTTGATTCACCAATAATTCATGTTTACATAAACATTCATCACCAAGGTACATATACAAATGCATCACAAAAAGGCATCAATCCAACCCTAGCTACCCGGTGCTACATATCAGAGTCGACCGACCAAAAGAATGAAGACATGTAACAGCCCGAGCCTTCTGCGCTCCCGGCACTATTACCTCACGATCTTCTCTACCCCCCTCACTAGTAGAGTTTTTGCCTTCCGTGGGAATCGAACCCTATACCCTGGGGTTCAAGTATATGTTTATTCCATTCCCACTACCAATTGAGCTACTAGCTTAATTGGTAGTGGGAATGGAATGAACATGTACTTGAACCCCAGGGTACAGGGTTCGATTCCCACGGAAGGCAAAAACTCTATTAGTGAGGGGGTAGAGAAGATCGTGAGGTAATAGTGTCGGGAGCGCAGAAGGCTCGGGCTGTTACAAATAGCTCAATTGGTAGTGGGAATGGAATGAACATGTACTTAAGCCCCATGGTACAGGTTTCGATTCCCACAGAAGGCAAAAACTCTACTAGTGAGGGGGGTAGAGAAGATCGTGAGGTAATAGTGTCAGGAGCGCAGAAGGCCCGGGCTGTTACATAAAAAGGCGCCTTTTTTGTAACAGCCCGAGCCTTCTACGCTCCCGGCACTATTACCTCACGATCTTCTCTACCCCCTCACTAGTAGAGTTTTTGCCTTCCGTGGGGTTCAAGTACATGTTCATTCCATTCCCACTACCAATTAAGCTAGTAGCTCAATTGGTAGTGCGAATGGAATGAACATGTACTTGAACCCCAGGGTACAGGGTTCGATTCCCATGGAAGGAAAAAACTCTACTAGTGAGGGGGGGTAGAGAATATCGTGAGGTAATAGTGCCGGGAGCACAGAAGGCTCGGGCTGTTACAAGACACGCTTCACAAAAGACCTTCAGCAAACCTACTCTTCAATGCCTCATAGAGCATCATAAAACAGCAGAAATGTGAGAAATATTATCATAATAAAAATGCATATAATTATATATCTTAACATAAAAATATACATATACATATTCTCACCATAATTCATCACTCATCACACATATACATCACAATGTATATATACAAACAAAGCATATTCATCATGCACAATTTCACCATTTCACATCATTCTACATAAACATATATTATTCATGTTTATTCAGCAATTTTCAATTATAGATGATAAATGCAAATCATAGAGACCGACTCACGACTTTATGCAAATGCAATACGGTACCGACTCAATCATCTCAAGTTCCTTAGGAACTTATTGGAACCATCGCTCGTTACCTAAAGTAACTCCCCGTCGGGCATACGATGTTCACCCATTGCTCACACTCCACATGGGCGCATAATGTTTATGGATTGCTCACACCCCACACGGACATACAATCTGATTGTTCACACCCCACATGGGCACACAATCATTTGTGATTAAATCACCTATTGCTCACTCCCCACACGGGCACACAATGTTTATGGATTACTCACACCCTACACGGGCACACAGTATTTATGGATTGCTCACACCCCACACGGGCACACAATCTGATTGCTCACACCCCACACGGGTACACAATCATGTGTGATTAAATCACTCATTGCTCACACCCCACACGGGCACACAATGTTTATGGATTGCTCACACCCCACACGGGCACACAATCATGTTGTAATCATCGCTCACACCCCACATGGGCACACGATGTTACAACGGATTCACATAGCATCCCACAACAGAAGAATGCATACATTATGCTTCATATGCAAAATGACACACAACATTCTTGAAAATGCATACATATTTACAATATAATTATGCATTCATCTCATACAATCACAAACAACTATACACATTCGCATTAATTACGCCAAATGGCAACGAACTCTCTCTCATTATCAACATGCATTCATATTCACTCCACGAAATGCATTTATTTGCCAAACGACCATTATACCACAATCAATCCCACAATTCCTTAACTAACATAATTACGTTTTATCGGAAGAGTCGGGTAAAAGTCGGCTAAAAATTACATATTTTAGCATCATTAGTTTCTACACGTTTTTAGCTTCGAATCGATATAAAGAACACCAAAAACGGATAACCGAAACTCAAGTTACGAATTAAAAATACCAAACCAAAAAGTCCCAGGCTCGCTGAGCGACAGGTTCGCTCGCTGAGCAAAAAAGTTCCTGGAAAGCTCGCTGAGCGAGAACTGCGATTTCAGTAGCAGCTCAGTCACGCAACAGTCAACCTAAAGGCTCCTAAAACTCAACCAAACTTCCACAAACATGATCATTAACATGTATTAGTTATCATACTTCAATTATATCAAGTTCTAACCGATTAATCTACCAATTTCTTAGATTTTCATCAAAAACCCTAAAACCTAACATTCTCTAAACTTCTCCAAAACAAAAACCCAATCAATCTATCACATACATAATCATACACAATGATAAGTTAACAATATTTCACACCCTTACCCAATTGTTTCAATTCCTATGAGCAATCTTGAAGAATTTCCAAGTTTTCCTCTTTTCCTTCTCTTTTATCTTCTTCTCCTTTTCTTTCTCTTCTATTTCTTTTCTATCTCTCTTTTTCCTTCTCTTTCACTCTTATATCTTTCTATCTATTCTATTTCTATTTTCTATTTTTCTACCAAATATCATTTTTCTCATAAAATATAATTCTACACAATTTCTAACTTAACATTAATTAGCAAATGTCTAAAATACCCTTCAATCTAATTTTACCCGAAAATTCTCAAAACGGTAAAATAATATAACATATCAACATATCACATAAACACACCAATTTCATAATTAAAACAATTATCACTCAATTCAAACAAAGGACACAACAAAAATGGAATAATCGAATCGGGGCATTACAACTCTCCCCCACTTTAGAAATTTTCGTCCTCGAAAATATTACCTGATTTAAACAATTCCGGATACGACTCTCGCATCCCACTCTCTAATTACTAAGTCATATTGCCTTTCGCGGAGCCTCCCCATGCTACTTTCATAAGCGCAATATCCTTGCCTCTTAGCTTCTTGACTTCACGGTCCAAAATCCTAATCGGTAAAGCTTCAACCGTAAGGTTATCTCTCACTTCAACCTCGTCCATAGGAATAACATGTGACGGACCCGGAACATACTTCCGAAGTTGCGAAACATGGAACACATCATGCAAATTCAAAAGATTTTGAGGCAACGCCACATGGTAAGCCACAGCGCCAGCTCGTGCAGTAATCTGATACGTCCCAATAAAACGAGAAGTTAACTTCTTCGACTTCAAAGCACGATCCATACCCGTAACTGGTGTAACTCTCAAAAACACATGGTCGCCTTCCTGAAACTCAAGATCCTTCCTTCGCTTGTCATGATAGCTCTTTTGTCTACTTTGAGAAGTTCTCATCTTCTCCCGAATAAACTTCACCTTCTCCGTCGTTTGTTGTACCATCTCCGGTCCAACTACCATTCTCTCACCGGTTTCATGCCAAAACAAAGGTGTTCGACATCTCCGACCATACAAAGCCTCAAATGGTTCCATACCTATACTTGAATGAAAATTGTTATTGTAGGTGAACTATATCAACGTTAAATAAATATCCCAAGCACCACCTTGCTCTAGCACACAAGCATGCAACAAATCCTCCAACGATTGAATTGTCCACTCGGTATGACTGTCCATTTGCGGATGGTAAGCCGAACTCAATCTTAGCTTAGAACCCAAAACCTTTTGCAAACTCTCCCAAAACCTCGATGTAAATCTAGGATCTCTATTCCGATATAATACTCTTAAGAACTCCATGCAACTTTATAACCACAAAAACATAAATCTCGGCTAACTTCTCCAAAGGATAACTGATATCAATTGGAACAAAGTGAGCAGATTTAGTAAGCCTATCAACAATCACCCAAATAGCATTATGACCTCTTTGCATATTCGGCAATACCGTAACAAAATCCATCGATATACTATCTCATTTCCATTCCAGAATATCCAACGGTTGCATCAATCCACTAGGCTTTTGATGTTCTACCTTAGACTTCTGACAAGTCAAACACGCATACAGAAAATGAGCTACATCTCTCTTCAATCCGGACCACCAAAAGATCTTCTTTAAATCTTGATACATCTTATTCGCTCCCGGATGAATACTTAAGTTACTTCGGTGTCCCTCTTCCAATATCATCTTTTTCAACTCCACATCATCGGGAATACAAATACGACCACAGAATCTCAAAACTCCAAAATTATCAACTTTAAAATCCTCATCCTCATTCATCATCAAATCAACAAACTTCAAATACAACTTTTTCTTTTCACAAACGGTTGCAAGAAAATCTTTTACTATTATTATTATTATTATTATTATTATTATTATTATTATATAAAAGTTAAGCAAATCTTTACTTTGCGATTCAAAGAATAGCTAATCTAGGATTTACTTAAAACCATAGCAGTACAATGATAGTCGTGAAAAAGAATTCCAAACAAATAATTTTTATTTGTTATATTTTCCTTTTAAAAGGAATTTGTATAAGTTGAACTCTTGAATTACAAAAAAAACATATTTGAACTATCTTGTAACATGATATTATGAATATATAACAAGCATATTTGTAACGGCAAATTATATATACATATGCATAAATTCAAGACATGCCATGGATGACAATCAATACGAAAACTGAGAACAAGGTAACAAATAGGGGTGGACAAAAGAAAATCACCCGTGATTAACCGACCGGACCGAATCCAAATATACAATTCGGGTCGGATTAGATCGGGTCAACGGTAAAAACGGGTGGTCCGTTCGGTTTAGACTGGATTCCTTCGGTTCGGTTCGGATTAAAATATTGGATCCATTGGTGTCCGAATCCGACCGAACCTATTGAATAGTTTATTATTATATATTTATATATAAGAGTTGGCCCAATGAAACCCTAATTCATTTCTCACTCTGTCCCTCACTTTGTCTTCCTCTCATCTCCGCCGCCGCCGCTACACTGTGTCTTTGTTTATTTTCTTATGCTTCATGTTTTTCTCATTTTCTTGTCATCGCCATACCAATGTTTGTCGTCTTCATCGTCTTCTGATTTTCATATTTCTTTCATAAATATTTTATTTTTCAGATATCGAACTAAATTGAAGTTGAAGCATAAGAGGTGGATCTACTTAAATCTTACAAAAGGTTAGAATTTGAACTTACAAAAGGTTAGAGTTTGTTGATTTTTAAGTTTTTAAGGATTTTTATTTAGGGTTTTTAGGGTTATTATTTGAGTTTTATAAACTTTAAGATTAAGTAAATGTGTTTTGATTTTGGTTGTGATTTGATTCCAGGTTCAACAAAGTGATGTAATGGATGGTGATTCTTATTTTAAGGTAACTTTTCTACAAACATTATGGTTTTCTTCCGTTGTTTCTGTTTCTTATTTGTGATTATCTATGATGGATCATGTGTATTGTTGAATGATGTGTTTCCAACAACAGGGCTTTAAGCCAAAAATACTATTTTTTGGCTGTAAACAAAACTAAAAGCTGATTATCTTTGTCACCTTCGTTCTCTCTCACTCTGTAAGTGTTTTCTTTCTTACTCTGTTTTTCATCGTCTTCTTCTTCTTTGATTTAAGGGTTGTTATTTAGATCTGTTGGTCTGTTTAGATCTAGGGTTTTTGTGTTTAGATTTGTTTCAACATTTAAATTTATATCAGTTTATATATATATTTTTTATTTTTATTTTGAAGAGGTATGATACTCGTTTTTGTTAAACACCCTGCTAACAAACTTCTTTTTCAATTCTGTGTGTTTTTGCAGGTTTTGTAGATTTTCATGTTAAGCATTAGATGTGTTTAATAATGTTCAACATTAGATTTTAATTTTGTATGTGTTCCAAATAAAAAAAATTCATGTTCCTGTTAACAACATTCAACATTCTTAGTATTCTTCATCTTTGTATTGATGGTGTTTTGCATATTGAAGGCCAAATTTGTTGTCTTGATGGTGTAGAGTCAAAGCCAGAGGCATACAATGAAAAGGATCTTGATTTTATTTTATTTTAAATTTTACTTAATTGTATATTATGGTTAATTGATTTGATATTGTATTTTGATTTTTTTACTTGATTTTGTATTTAAAATGTAAATTATAAAATAGGTCAAAATTAAATCAGCTTAAAAAATCTTAGGTATTAAATAAAAATAATCTAATGTGATAGAAATGTAAATTATAAAATAGGTCAAAATTAATTCAGCTTATAAATTAATCTTATTTTTTAAATAAAAATAATCTAAAGTGATAATTTTTAGATAGTAAAGTTCAGTTTTAACTTTTGAATATGGACTAAAATTCTAATCAGACCCAATAAGGATACTCTCTTAAAAAGATTTTTTAAAATTTAAGATTTTTGAATTTGGGCTTTAAAATTGTTTTAGCCCAATTAATAACTGTACCCGTGGTTATCCGATTTGTATACCTAAACCCGACTCAATCCGAACCCGAAAAACCAAATACTAATTCGGTCGGAATTTGGGCCAATCAGTGTCACCCGTGGGTTGGTTCGGTTGGGGGGTTTGGGCCCGAACCGGCCCGAACCGATGTCCACCCCTAGTAACAAACATATATAACACTATTCACGTATCAATTAGCCATATTATAAAAGTCATCCTTTTACAGTGGACAAATAATATAGTTACGGTATTTACTCTTGAATCATATTCAATCAAATGATTAAACAATTTAATCATACAAAATTATAATTATTTGAATTGAATGATTTAATCATAATCGGGCTCTGATATCACTGTTGGGATTTAAGAGGGGTTTCAAAAAAATTGATCCTCTTAGCGAAATAATTCTGATGAACGGATCTTGATTAAATCATTAATCACAAATCATACGCAAAATAGGGATTCTTAATTACCTCTTGAAGTGTGCTTTAACTTTGATCTCGAACGTGAAAAATACCATCGTCTCTACGAAGTCCACACAAGTACAAAATGGAACGCAGTGCTAGCCGTCTTTTTATTCTAAGAAATTTGACAATTAGGATTGGTAGAGAAAAGAGTTCATCTATTTATAGAGAGCTTTTAAAACCCTAATGCTCTTATTTTGGACTTTTCCAAAATAAGCTCAATCTTATTTAATTAAACTATTTTAATTAAATAAATTATTATTATATTTATCTAAACATTTTTAATTAAATAAAATAAATATCAATTAAATTAAATATATTTAATTTAATTAACTGTCAATTCTTATTTATTTAATTAAATCAAATTTAATCAAATAAACTCTATATGTACTAATGTATTAAACAATTTAAATAATATCAACACGTAATTAAATTAAATTATATTTAATTTAATCGTTCATTCCACTATGCGTACTCTATGTGTGTGACCCTATTGGTTCTCATAACATTGGCAATAATATTAAATTACCTATTTAATATTATAAATAGTGAGCGGTATCTAGCAACACATCACTGCTACCTAAGTGACAAGAATGTCGTGTGATCTGACATAACCTGTCTGCGATAATGATCATGTGTACAGTTACCCTTTTGTCCTTATATCTGTATTGAACACAAGGAATAGAATGTGTCACCCTTGTACAGTCCAATACCTTATTCCTTGATCCCCGAGTATACTTGATAATAACAAATAAGCTCAATATCTCACATTAACTTATTTGAGCACGGCCATGCATTTTACAGTCATACTCTATCAAGGGGCCCATAGATATTACTCATGTATATGTAGGAGGGGAAAATCCCTTCTAGGTCACTCATGTCCCTCAGCATGATTTGTGAAGTACCCATCAACCATCTTTATGGTCATCCTGTTACAGACAATGTTTGATTAGCAATAAAGTGATCGACTCCACATCTAGGGTCCATAGTGGTTTCAGGACGAAGGGTGATATACACCATTATCACTATGAGAATAACTTATGACACTTACATAATAAACTATGTAGTATTCTCATGGTGGGTCAATCTAGTATAAATATTACTCCTAATATTTATACCTATGTGAAGACTTGATATCTCATATCCATGACCTGTGAGATATAGTCATCAGTCTAATCACATAATAGTCTTTATGCATTATTGTTGTCCTATTTGACAGTAAAGCTTGACTACATATACTTTAAAAATAACATCATTATATTTAGTGAAGTCTCACAATTAAGTCACACTTAATGTATCATTAAACAGACTAATTATTCTAAGGACTTTACTATGTCATATACAAATAACACAATAAATACAATGCTTGATAACAATATACAAAAGCATATTAAGCCAATATTGATTGGCTATTAGGGCTTACTCCAACAATATGTCGGTGTTAGTAAATGGGATTCCAACAAAGGAATTTGTAGTGGAGAGAGGTTTAAGACAAGGAGATCCTTTATCACCTTTCCTTTTTGTTTTGGTGGCGGAAGGTAATTGGAAATGCTCGGTTAATGTCCTTCAAATTTTGGATGACATTTTATTAGTAGGGGAAGGGAATTGGAGGCATGTTTGGGCGGTGAAGGCGGTTTTGAGAGCTTTTGAACTTGTTTCGGGTCTTGGCGTCAATTATCACAAAAGTAAATTAATTGGAATTAATGCCAACAATAAATTTTTGGAAGCGGCATCTTATGCTCTCTCATGTAAATTAGAAGATAGTAAATTATTTTTTCTTGGCATTTATGTTGGTGTCAAACCTAGGAAGTTTTCTTTTTGGAATTCTATGTTGGCAAAGATGAAGTCTCATTTGATAGGGTGGAAGAATCATTTTCTCAACCTTGGAGGGAGGATCACTTTATTAAAGTCCATTTTGAGTTCTTTGTCCATTTTCACAATGTCTTTTTACAAAATGCCTTCGAAAGTGGTTAAAGAAGTTATAAGATTGCAAAGTAATTTCTTGTGGGGTGGAGTGGAGGAAAAGAGGAAGATTCATTGGGTTTTGTTTACCTTATGAAAATGGAGGGCTAGGAAATAAAAATTTGGTTGATTTCAATTTAGCTCTTCTCAACAAATGGAGGTGGAGAATTCTTCAAAACCATAATGATCTTTGGTATGAAATTTTGAAAGCTCGTTATGGTGACATATCCTTGCAGGTTTTTTGTGGGGCGGATGTTAAAAAAATCTCTTATGCTCATTCCTTTTGGTGGAAGGATATTATCCAAATTGGTAAAATTTCTTCTAAATATCCTATTATTTCTAGTAGTAGGTTCAAGGTTGGTAATGGGTATATCACTCCTTTTTGAGAAGCTAAGTGGTTGGGTGATAAGAGTTTGAAAGAGGAGTTTCCGGATCTTTTTGAATATTCTTGTTTAAAGAGAGTTTCGATTGGGGCAATGGGAGGTTGGAGTGGGGGTAGTTGGATTTGGGAGAATTTGATTCTATCAGAGGCGGTGAGGACGGCTCCAAGTTTGGCAGCGAGTTTCTCTCCTTTATCCGTGAAGCTTAATGATCATGGAATTAAAGAAGAAGGTAATGATGATATCGGTTGGATTCTTGAAGCTAACGGTAGGTTTTCGGTATCATCTTGTTACACGTTTTATGCTTCTTTCCACATTCCTTATGGTATTTCCAATAGGAATGATGTGGCTTTGGGTTTAATTTGGAGAATGGAGGTGTCTTTTAGGATAAAAGCTTTTGGTTAGAGGATTTTGGTGAATAGGTTTCCAACAAAGGATCTTTTGGCAACAAGAAGTATAAATTTTAATATTGATACTTTTAATTGTGTCTTTTGTGGGAATCATCTGAAAACTTTGAAGCATTCAGTTCTTACTTGTAATGTGGTGAAAAAGATTTGGAATGAAATAGCCATTTGGATGGGTAAATCGAAGGGTTTGGAAAAATAATGTCTATCGTCTTTTATGGATAGGTATTCGTTTTGCCGTGTAAAAAAAGTAAAAAATGACAAATTAGGAATTGTTTGGCTAGCCACTTTTTGGAGTTTATGGTTGTTAAGGAATGGGGTTTGTTTTCATTAGAGAAATGGAATGTTAATAATACGGGGTATAAAAGCTTTAGTTTGAAAATGGTCTTTTTGTGGAGAAATTACACATCCCAATTATATTTTCTACGAATTTAGTAAATATTCGTTACTATTTATTTTGCAATTCTAATTGGTTTGTAATTTCTTTTTTGTATAGGGTAATTTTCATTTTTGTGTAAACAAGTTGGAGAATCCTTAATTCTCTCATTAATATAATTTTTGCTTACACAAAAGAATCTTTTATAATCCAATAATACGAGAATTCACTTGGAGTAATATTTGTTCATACATACATCAAAGAACGTATCAAATTATATAAAATCATAGTCTCCAAGAGCAGATTACATTCCATTATATTAAGTCATAGTCTCTAAGAGCAAATCACATTCATGGTAAAGGTTAGATCAAATGTGAGTGATAGGGGGACAAAATGGATCGATATAGATTGAACTGTTAATGGATGGATCAAAATAATCAATTAGTCTATTAATAATTTATTAAAAATTTCTTAAAAATATCTAATTCAATTCATCCGTTAATAAAAAAATTCATCAAATTCATCCATTAACATATTTTTAGTTGATGGATATTCACCCATCCAAAAGAAAAAAAAAATTTGAAAAAAAAGTTATTTTAAAAAAAAATCAATTTTTTTTAAATAATTGTTTTTTTAAGTTTCAAAAAAATCTTTTTTTTTATAATAATCAAAAAACTTCTTTTTCGAAAAAATCATTGTTTTCCGAAAAAAAATCGATTTGTTTTTTTTTGAAAAAAATTGTTTTAAATTTTTTATGTGTTTTGACAAAAGCTTTTCTTATTCTTTTAAAAGAATCGATTACTGTATTTTTTTTTAAATAATCAATAATAATATAAATTAAATTCATGCATTAATAGTGTAAAGTTTCACATTGCCACACTTAATAATAACCGTTAAATATTTATAAATATTTGATAATTATTTTAATTTTAATTATATCTAAATTATCAATTATAAATAATTATGATACACAATCATATAAACTCTTTACACAGAAGGATGCAAAGTAGTCAATTTCTAATATACTGATTAACAATATTTTTTAAACTGCAGAATGCAAAGTAATTAATTAAAAATTTGTTTTGAATCCAAAACAAATGGATAGTTGTTTAATATTATGAATATCAGCATCATTTTTGTCTAAAACTGAAGCATCCATTCCACATCATTGGATGCTCCCACTCCATACATATATGAAATAAAATAAATGAAATATAAAAATAATTTTTTATTTTATTTTATTTTTTGGAAAAAAAAATTGTATTTTTGAATAAAATTGATTTTGTGTATTTTTGAAAAAAATTTGATTTTTTTGGGAAAAAAATCGACTTTTAGTATATTTCAAAAAAACGATTTTTTATTTTTCAGGAAAAAAAATCAATTTTATTTTTCAAAAAGAAATAATAAATTTTTTTTTGGAAAAAATCCATTTTTAATATTTTTTTTAAAATAAATTCAATGAAAATATAAATAATTCATTGCATCACTAAAATATGTTAAATGGATTGGATCAATAAATATAAATATAAATAGAAGGATTTAATTCAATCCATTAAATTATCTTTCCATGGATTTTTTGTGGATGGATTTTGTTGTCATTGCTAGTTAGTGAGCAATTTCATTTGCATAAATGGTCACCGGAAATAGTAGCAGCATTATTAGACACCTAAGGTAATGCCTGATAGCTAGAAGAGAATTTTCAAATTGCATTTACAAAATCAAAAGTTTTTGGTATTTTTATTTTGAACTTTTTTAAATTGCATTTACAAAATCAAAAGTTTTTGGTATTTTTATTTTGAACTTTTTTGAATTGGTTGCGCTAATTGTATGTGGATGCTTAGATATCAATATAGGATATCTAAAATGAGTTAGAAACTGATATTTTTAAGGTTCAAAAATTGATTCAGAGTAAAAAGATTTTTCAATTTGCGAAAACCGATTTATATTAGGTTGTATTATATTATATTGAACTCTCAATTGCATTCATCTTCATCAAGATAGAAGAACATTTCGACTAACATGGCTTGTCATTTGTCAATATACATCAAGTAAAATGTCGCGGATTCGCCCCTGCACCCGATATCCCTATACAACTACCAGTTGTATATCCAACTGGATATCAGGGTTCAAATCTTTTTGGTTCTATCGACTTCCTCCTTTTTATAAAAGAAAATATATATATTTATGTCTACAATATATATATTTATGTCTACTCGCCTTTTAGGCATCAGAATTCAGAAGTAATACCATCATTTTAATGAAAACTAAATTCATTGATAACTTATAACTAAAATCAAAACATAATACTGGTTAAAATAAAATTTATTGAGGGAGGAGAGGAGATAGATATGTTCAAAATGAAATTTATGGTTCATCTTCCTTGTTTCCTCTATAAGTACTCCCATCTGGTCAAACATCCTTCTGAACCTTTCAAAATCTACTCTTTCCCTCTCAACTCTCCTCTTCTCGTCCATGGTATTCCAGCAACCACCACTGTAACATGATGATCCTCACAGTAAATAACTAAAAAACTAACACTACAGATGATTTTGCTTCAACACGGCCACAAGTCACCCCAAATAGATTTTTTGGCTTGATGATGCAAGGTAGGATTCTTGCTCTTCGTTACAACCATACGGACAAATGAACCCTCTGAGGCATCGCTTTTGATTGATTTACACACGTTCATAGTTACCTGTCTACCCCTTCTAACAGGCATGAACAAAATTCTGCCCCAGCCACCTCCAAGATCAGCACTCGATGTTACTTCGATTTCCTCATCCACTTCATTGTCGTCTTCGCGGTCGGTTTCAACAGCATCAGAATCATATTTTACTACATCTACTACTTCACGAGAAGCATCATCATCGTCATCAGCTTGTTGCAACTTCAACCAGTCCTCTGAAAAAGTATAAAAGAAATATATACAAATTAGAATTTGGTTCTAGAAAACATATAATGTCTACTTTTACAATTATTATTGAAAATAATAAATAAAAATCAAAAACAATTTCTTCAAAATCCTTGACCCATAGACCACGAAAGGAACCTGATTTTAAAATCAGGCTTGGTATTTTGTTTTGAAGTATTTTAACAGAAAACAAGATTGCACATACCGTAGTCAATTTCAAGATCCTCTGGATTTCTTTTGGCATGTTGCTCCTTAAGAGTGTCAAATGTAATACCTTCAAGGGGCCAAGGTTCACTGGTTCAAGGGATCAATGAAAAATAAAAATCAGAATTACATTGTACTGAAAATATGAGATGTGATCCAGAGATGTTTAAACTTCGTGTAGGATAAAACATTTGCCTTGGTCTTCTTCCTCGTCTAAAAACAACATAGGAGAATTTCTCATCTTCAAAGCCACGCAAGGGCTCGCCTTTTGAACGCTGCAAAATCATAGAGCAGAAATAAGTTGTTTATTATGTTAATCCTTCTTAATATTAATGAAAAGAAGAAATTAGGAATGTGGGGACAACATGACTCGCTAATACAGAAAGTAAAATATGGATAAACCTTGTAAGCACGCTGCGATGATGTCCTTTCCAAACGCTGAACAAAATGACAATATTTTCCAGATTTTACTAGTGGACAAGTACCATCATGAGGACACTGCACGAAGAAAATCGGTCAAGTGAAAAAAAGCAATGGGAGAAGCAGATAAAGACTTAGAATGACTTTGGCAATGTACTTACAGGAGCAACCACAAAAGCACCGGCCTTCTCAGTGATCAAATCTTTACAAACTTCATTGTTTTTATTAGAAGATTTACGATGTTTCTGTAAAGACAGCGAAATTCATTATTATATAAAATATGAAGAGAAGTGCATAACCAAAAGATAGAATACAAGGCTTGTTTATCATTAATAATTTTCTCAAAAGATGTGGTAAACTTACTCTCTTTTCCATCCATAATATGTGAGATCTCATTTGTGCTATAATATTGGATCCATGAGGCGTTCCAGGTTCAACCAAAACCTACAAGATTTTGATTTCACAAATGAAGATAGCATTAGATACAAGATTCAAAAGAATTAATAAAAAAAAGAAAACTGTATAAAATAAAAAAGTTCCCTCAATTATTATTCTTCAAATTATTTTTTCTATCATTAATGTTTTTCTTTGCTCCCATCACTATTTTTTCTCTCTTATTGATTCTGTTTTATTTTCCAACAACAACAACAGCCAAGCCTTATCCCACTAGGTGGAGTCAGCTACATGGATCTGTTTTAATTTCCAAAAAATATTTAAAATAACAACATTCCAGTTTCCAGTAAGTAAAATAAGTTTGTAAGAGACAATCTTAGACTTCATCCAACAACAAAGTTATATATAAGCTTGAAATCATACCAGAACATCTTGTGTTAGATCCCAAAGCTGGCGAACTATGGTAATCCGATCCTTTAACGAAGGAATCTCTCCCAGCACATAAGACTTCATCCCACCAAAACAGAGCACAAACAATTAGTATTAATACACGTAAACCTACACAAATAGCATACATGCCTAATGCTTGAAAAAATAATATAAAACAAAAACAAACTTACAGCAATTACAAGGTCATGCCCTCTCTCCGATTTACCAATACTTTTAGACAAAGCTTGAATGCTGTCATAGCTATGAATAAGTGGCAAATTGTTGAGACCTACATAATCAACAGCAGAAAAAGATCAATGTAGCAATCGACATTCCTTAGAAATATAGAAAAGGTGAGAACTCAATACATTCAATTCATAATAGGGAAATTCATTATTTAAATTAATGTGCTATAAATAGCATTATATAAGGTTGAATCCTGGGACAGAGTTGATATTAAGTATCACCACATTTCAGTGACTGCTATGAATTAGGTGCCATGACAAAATGTTTTCAACCTTTAACAAAAAACAGTGAGACCTGCCGGTCAGAATAGCTTTCTTAAACATCAAAACTTTATAATTTGTAAGAAACTCATATAATAGACAGAATGATTTGTTTTTCTTTAAAAAAATTTCCTTTCCAAGTATATTATTCTTCTTAAGGGGGAAAATCCTGCTTATCCTCAGTAAGGTTAGTGTTACTTCTTTTAACAACTGCTTGTAAACTGAAATAAGCCCATGCAAACGATAACATATCAACGCGCAATGCCCAAACATGCAAACAAAAGACGCCCGTGCAGACGATAACATATTATGATGTGTGTTGTAACTTGTACCCCATCCTGATAAATTATATTTTCACTATAACGCAACAGTTATTACTGACTACTCACCCGTGTATGCATTATGAGGAATTTAGAAACTATGCGCTTCAAATAACAGTTACATGATTTCACAATGATGGTAAATGTACATACCAAAACAAACTACTATCCATATTTCTCACATAAATTTAAAATCCTTAAGAATAAGAAAACTATGTTGTTCAAATATGTTATCACCTTGTATGAGACTTTGACCTGCACGCTGCATTGACTGTGATGGTTCTATTAAATTTACTTTCTCTAAAGATTTTGGCCAAACTTCTCGTAATGCCCTTTGTGATCAGATTTGAAAGAGAAAAAATTAATTCAAAAAAAATTCTATATTTAAAATATCAAAGTTAACCATTCAATGGAAAAAGCTCAAGAGTCTTTTACCAGAAAGCTGAACCAGTCCCAGCACCAAAATCTAAGACCTTGGTTGGAGAGAAACCAGGAAGCCTTCTACGAACCTAAAAAGACATAGCATTGAGGTTGCGGTAAGAAGTTAAAGGGAACATAACATACTTCACACATTAAGGAAGGAAACAATAACATAAGTCGGTTATTCTTTAAGTCCTTAACTTCGTCTTTCAAGAGCATTTATTTATCGCTAATTCACTTCATTTTAGTATAATATATGCAACCGCTTCCTTTCAAGAAATGCTTCCCCTACAATCCTACTGTCTCAATATAGCAATCATGGATGCACACAAACACCATCTTTCACACATGCAATTTTACTTTTATTTTGTTTTAACATACTTCACCTATTTATTTTGCCAGCCAAGTAAAGGATTAATATAAAACAAACAAAATAAAACTCAAATCCCTTTCACCTTATTTTGTCATAGTTTTTAACACAAATTATTTACTCTTGATTATGTTTACGACCTACCTCTTTAAGTACTCTGTAACAAGCAGAGTAAACGGCAGGCATTCGAGAAGCCACATAAGCAATTGTCTCATCATTTCTGTACGTGAGACCAATGTCACCATAGGAGCTCGTAATCTTCCAACGTTTTGACTGCTCAGAAGACTTTAAAGGGTCTTCAAATATCTCCCTCGATGTGGTGGTTGCTAGCTGCAGATTGACGTTCTTGATTTCATTGAATGATTGGGACAACCTCAATACCTTCCTCTTCATATATGGCTCCTCCTGCTCTATAATCCCAATAACACCATAAAAAATAGCAATCACATAAACATGAATACATATACCTATAATAATGTGAAAATGTAAATCCAGAAAAAACAAAGGACCTCGAAGATACTTCTTAATGGCATGGCGGAGATGTACAGGGACAGTGAGGCATCGTTGAGATTGTTTGGCTGCATTGCGGAGGGTTTCCGAGGTGACAATTTTATGTGCAGCTTCAACTATTGTCTGGGTAGCCATTCCAGCCCGGGATTTAACAATCCTCTCCTAATGGTCCAAGCAACAAGTTTTGTATCACCGTGAATTAGTATGTTAGTGAATGATTTGGACAAATAAAACCTCATCAAGGCACATACACTACACCCAAAAAGGAAAACCTAAGAAACTAAAAGATAACATTTTTTCCAAACCAAATAGTCAGTTCATTTTCTTCATCATTCCCTTGAAATGATACAAGTTTTTCAGTTTTAACAAAGCACAGATGATGTGATCATAGAGGATAAACATGATGTATTTCTCAAATTCAATTCAATATACAATGTTACCTAGTTTCTATGTTTACAACTACTTAGCTCTAGTATTAGCCCCTTAACAGAATTTCTCTAACTAGACTCCTATAGGCTACAAGTCAAATAACAAAACACAAATGCCACTGATCTTAAATTTATATCACATCACTTGCAATATTAGAATTTACACATAACATTTCCTCAAGGAAATTTCAGGTTCCACACTTCCTTACAAAACTTCCATCTTCTACCTAATTGAATTGAATCACATTAAAAATTTATATAATCCTATTAGGTAACCAAAACGCATAGAATAGAAGCCTTAATAACCTAAACCAAATTATTGTGTCCGCAAATCCTAGCTCAACCAGCAGAATTCGATATAGCTAGGTTGAAGCCAACACTAAGGTTTGAACCCTGGTACTCAATCTAGTGTGTTTCTAGTGATTTATTATCATTTCGTCTAAAGATCCAAAAAAAAAACAACAAGATTATTGCTACTGAGTCATTGCATAAAACTTTAGTCCTTTGTTTTCCTCCAAAATGAAACAAAGTCAGAAACAGAAATAGGGTTTAGGGTTTAGGGAGACTTAAAAGATAGAGAGGGAAATGAACCAATAGTTCCATTAAAAAATTCTGGATCTTCAATACAATACACTGAAAATAATTTACTAGCTATGAAAGCAAATTTCCATTCAAAAAACAACAAAAGGAGCAACAACACTCAACACAGAACCACAATTAACAAAATAGAGAAGTTAATAACAATTATAAAGGAGGAAGATTTTCATGTTAAACCATACCTGCTACTTCAAATTAGTTTTGATAGGGTTATCGATTTCCCATCCAAATTTATGGAATTCAGATTTTTCAGATTGAAACCATTAAAATGAAGTTAACGGCGAGAGACTTCAACAGCAAATTGCGGCGACGGCGAGAGACTTCAACAGCAAATTGCGGCGACGGCGAGAGATGAAGTGGCTGTTGGTGGAGCAACACAGAGGTGGTGGTTGCATCTAGTTTTTATTCATTTTTGTTGTAAGGTTTAAAATAAATAAATCATGGACACGTGGTTGGTTCTGAACTGTATGATTCATCTGGCGGACCATATTAATAAGAAGGCATGGTGCTTTTTCCACTTTAAAACATGCTATCCCGATTCGATAAACCTCCCTTAAGCCCCTCCTTGCTTTTTTTTATTTATATTTATTTATTACTACTATTATCTTTCTTTCGATATTAAATATATAATTTGTTGATTAAAAAATTTAGAGTTAAATATATTTTTAGTCCTTATAAATATCTTAATTTTTATTTTTAGTCCTTACTAAAAAAATAATATATTTTAATTTTTACAAAATTATTATGCATATGTTTTAGTCTTTTATGTTAAACCAATATATATTCTTAAATGATTATTTTGTAGATATTTTTAGAATATTATAAAAAGTTTCTAAAAAAACTCAAAATTTCATATTTAATTCTTCCCATTTTTAACAATTCTAAAATTTAGTAAAGAAATATTTTATAGTATTCTAAATATAGATGAAGAAAATTATTCAAAAATTTAAAAGTTTAAGGATAATTAAACAGTTTTCAAATTTTAGAAAATAATAGGAACTAAAATTGCATGCATATAAAATTTGTAGGGAGTAAAATATATTATTTTTTTAATAAAGACTAAAAAAATTGAGATATTTATAGGACCAAAACATATTTAACTCAAAAATTTAATGTTTGAATGGAGTAATATCTAATTTGTTAATAAATAATTATTTTATATAAATTCAATTTTTTTAATGGAATAATGTTACATATTTTCAATCTATTATTGTTTGTAAAAAAAAATATTAACTAACTAGAGTTAGATAAATAATTAAAAGTTAATATACTCAAAATTTTAAATAAATAAATATATGAGGAAATCACAAAATAATTCTACATTTCAAAACAATGGTGTAAAATTTTTTTAAAGGAACGATAGTAGTATTATTATTAATTTATTAAATATATAATTTCAAATTATTTTATTTTTTAAGTAATGTCGAAATTTAAAGTATTTGCAGTGTTGTTTGGATCAGTATTGAGACAAAAAATTATTTGATCTAATGGCATGTGCATCGAATATTGTGACGTGTAATACAAGGAACGTGTGTTGACGTCCAAGAAAGTTATGACCAAAGATAACTCAACTTTTCAACTCATATGGAACTCACCTGAAGCTCCTTGGAAGACCTTCAACACTGATGATGTCGTCTTAGGTAATCACAGAGTAGGAAGCAGAGGATTGATTAGAGATCACATTAGTAAGTGGATTTTTTCTTTCACTCATGGAATAGGAAGATGTAGCTCAATCATAGCTGAGTTGTAGGGGGTCCTTGAAGAAGTGAAGTCAATAAGAAGCAAAGGCATTCAGGAGTTAAACATTAAAACAGATTCAAGAGAGGTCAATGAAACGATTACAAATAACTTGTATTACATGGGATTAGAAGCACTTTAACCAAGCAAATCATCTTAGAGTTGAGGCATTTGGAGGAGTATTGTGTTTCTCAAGTGTATCGTGAAAAGAACAATTACGCTTATATGTTAGTTGAGTTAGGTGCAAGGCATAACTTAGGCCTACGGACTTTAGATGATTGTGTGAGTGCAATATACTTTTAAATATATTTTGAATGATGTCAAAACTAGATAGCTTAACTCTTTGTGTATGTTGGAACTTATAGTTTTGTCTAGATGTGTAGCATCATCATAGGACATGTAAAATTAGATTACATAAGCCATCGCATGCTAAAAATATGATTTTTCATGAAAAAGTTGTGAATGGGTCGATACATCTTTGGTGTGTATTGATACATACTGAGTTGATTTTCAAAGGATTTGAATTTGCCTCTAATGTATCAATACATAAGCAAGACGAGTTGTTACATCTTGCGAATGGATCGACTCATTCATAGTTGGAGTCGAATCCATCTGAAAGGTCTTTTCACGCAACGCACTACCTTCAATTCATTAAATGAGTCGACTCCCCGTGTTTAGAGTTGACTCCTTCTAAAGCATTTTTTTCAAATAGTTGGTTTATGCATTCAATGTATTGACTCCTTCTTGGCTTGTATCGACTCCTTCAGCTCATGTATTGACTCATTCTGATTTGGAGTCAATACATTCAGTTTCTACTTTCAAAATTTGCATTTTGGCTTAAAATCTATTTTGCTCATTTCTTTTTTACACACACATACTTATAAATATACATTCATGCATCTCTTCAACACATTGAAACCTTAAATATACAATGATTTCTTATCATCTCCAACCTTTCTTTTCATGCATTCAATAAATACACATAATCATTTTTGTTGTTTGTTATCAAGACAGGATTGATAAGGTCCAATTTAGGTTGGTGTAATCAAATTGGTTGAGTTTTTCTTTAGGGGGTTTCATAGATAAACCTTTAGCATTTTTACTCCAAGAACAAGGGTTGATTTTGAGGTTTTTGCACAAGTCTTTGCAATTTGGATTAAGCCGAGTGAAAGCTTTGAAGAACGGGGGTTCTTGAAAAGTAGTAGCGGTAACCGGAGGATTAACTCAAAGGCTTAGGGCAAGATTTTATAATTTAGATTCAACCGAGTGAATGCTTTGAAGAACGGTGGTTCGGTCAAAGGAGTAGCGGTAACCAGAGGATCAAATTGAAGATCTTATGTGACTTAATCTAGTTAATATCAAAGAGAGATAAGAACCTAGGATCAACAAAACATATGATTTTAGGGTTTGAATTTCTACTACTTATCTTGTAAAGTGATATTGCAAAGCTTAATTACAATATCTCAATTCGATTTCAAATTAAGAGCATATATATCCATAGTGAGGACAATTGGGGAACTACCTAAATAAATCTTGGTGTTCTCTCTCTCTCTCTCTCTCTCTCTCTCTATCTATCTATCTATCTATCTATCTATCTATCTATCTATCTATCTATCTATATATATATATATATATATATATATATATATATATATATATATATATATATATATATATATATATATATCAATAACAGTTCAAATAGGCGAGTGTCGATCTAGTTTTGCTTCTGCATGCCATAAAAAATTATTTTTCAAAACAGAATTTTAATAAGAAAATTTGTATTGAATATCTATTCAATCCTCTTCTAGATCATTGCCTTCGTCGTCTAACAAATTGTCTTATGGAGGTTTATTCCTTCTATGTAGCTGATATGAGGGATAACTCGGTATCAAGAATCATTTGGGCTTAATTGTTTATGGGCTTTGACCATCCTTTTACGCAAGAAAAAAAGATAAAATTATTTGTCATTTGGGTTGGTTTTGGATGACAAGATAAACAAAATTGATCGGGTTTGATTTAATTTGAATAGGTTTTGGGATATCCAAATTAAATATTATGGACTCATTTGAATGAGTTTTAGTTTTTAGCTATTAAAAACTATTTTGTAAATCAATTTTAAAAAAGATTTTTGATGAAAATAATAAAAGTAAACATGATTGGTAATCTAATTTTTTAAAATTGTTTTAAAGTTGAATAATATTATAAATTTGTCGTTAATAAAAAGTGTGTCATTTTTTTGTACTTTTACTAGCTAGAAAGATACTCGTGCACCCGCACGGATAAATTTATTTAATACAATACAAATTATATTTAAATATACATATAGATTTAAAATGGATTACTTAATTGTAATAATCAAATATAATATAAATAAAATTGTATTAAATAATTACACAAAAAGAAAAATGAAAAAAATGACTCGTGAAATAGAGAAGAAAAAAAAAGAAATTTTGGCATTTAAAAAATAACAAATTTGTATCTCAAATAAAGGCAATTGTTAATTATAATAAAATAGATATTTTGGTGATAGTGACTCGTGAGAAAAAGATAAATATTGACATTTGAAAATAAGAAATTTGTATCTCAAATAAAGGCAATTGCTAATTAAAATAAGATAAGTATTTTATTGAAAGTAACCAGTGAAAAAAAGAAAAAAAAATTCACATTTGAAAATAAAAATTGTGTCTCAAATAAAGGTAATTGTTAACTGATTGTTCCTAGTGATTAGAATCTATAGTGGGCCACGGACGTTGATGAAGATGATGGTGATGATGCTCAGTCGTCGAGGAGAGGTGGGGGATGCGCATGCAAGACACTCTGATGTCAAAGTAAGACAGAGCAAAAGAGTGAGCAAGTACGTGTAAAAGAGTTAAGAGAGTGAATATTCAATACCTGGCACTCTCAAGTGAGAGGGCTTATATAGAGCCCTCAACGCTTAACTATTTATTGGTCCTTATTTTGGGCATGGATCGTGGATCCCCCGAAAATAGATAATTGTCAGAACTAGCCGTTGGAACGAGCATACGTGGTCGGATGAGTCTCACATCGAATAGAGAGGAATCCGAGCAGGAGCTATTCCTCGGTCGGATCCAGGTGACTTCTCTGAATGTCGGACAGAAACCTAGAAGGAGCAGAGGAACCGACCACGGGTAACCGTGGTCGATAATTCCTCATTGGCTGAAGGCATAAAGCTAGTGGGTCCCCTTGACATTGGGATATTGAGTCGTTTTAGAATCAAGAGTGGATCAGGACATGCCTAGTCTTGGAAGAAAGAAATTTAAGAGGATAAGGTGCAAGAGGAAATTAAAATGTTAGTATAGTAATAGTAATAATAATATATACATAATAATGATATGGTGAACTTAATCATCCACAACCAAAAAGAGTAACAAGGAATTTAATGCTAAAATCGAAAAGGCAACAGATTTCGCTTAGTATCTTACACTATAGTGATTAACCGATGCGATTAGACCCCAATTCGATGAAACTTGAAAGAAGATTGGAATACCCAAAGCAACTACGCATCAAGCTTCAAAAGTTGTGGATCTAACACAAATGACTAATCACGTTGGGATTACGCGACCAACACGAGGTTCGGTCCATAAAAGTGCAAATATCCAATTGGATTTTTATTCCGAAGTAGGGACACATTTAGGTCTATGTTAAGCAACCACCGAGTAATTTATGGAGTAATTACCCTACAAATGAGGCCGACCAAAACCAATTAAGGTTAATGATGTTAGTGTTAATGCATGCGAGATAAACGATATGTAAATCGCCATCCGGACGTAATGCCACACAAAAATAAAGAATGAATACCAAATTGAGTTACAATTATGGTATTCTTTCATCTTTAAGTTCAATCACTCATTTTGGTGGATTCAAGGTATTAAAATATATCACTAATTCAAAGCACCTAAAGTGAATTATATAATTCACTTATAGATCGATTTGTACTAATGAACATTAACTCCTCTAATCTACACCCGAAGTCCATTGAATTTAAAGAGAAATCAGTCCCAAAAATATTTCTCAAGGTAAAAATAAGAAGAAGGGAGAAGAAGCAAAAGGAACCAAAAACAAGTCAAAATCAAGTGAAAATTTTCCACTGGAACAGTGTTAATCGCTTAACCATTTGGTTAACCGGTTAACACGTTGAAAATTTGAATTTATGCGCAAAAATACACTGGTTAACTGGTTAACCAATTTGCACTGCAAATGGTTAATCGATTAACACTGCACCAGAAGCAGAAAAAAGGCCAAAATTCAGCATGATCCTCTTTTAAAATAGTTTTCAAACACCATATAATCATGAATTGAATTGGCACGAAATTTAAAGTGTAAAAATAGTGAGATCCCTGCAATCAAACAATAATTTATGATCCAAAGGATCAACAACCAAAAGCACCAAAGATTTACATCTTGAATGATGGTGATGAAGGTATAACAATGAAGTAAGATGAATTACCAAGAATAAACTTCAAATCACTCCACTAGCAAGCTTGATCTACTGAATTTTATGAAGAAAAATGAAAAGGATGAAAGTTTAGCTCAAAGTTATTCAAGAATTCAATGCAAATTCTTGATAAACTTCAAAAGAAGAAAATGAGCTTTAGATGATTTTTGTGGTTTGGGAATGTATTTTGCAAGGGATTTTTTGGCTATCAAAAGCTTGTGAAATGAATGAAAAAATGCCTTTATTTAAAGAGTTTAGGTATGGGAATTGGTGGAATGGAGCTTTCTTTGGAAAATCAAAATTAGGCTTGGAATTCAAATTTGGTGGTAAATTCATAAAAGAGTGGTGATTATTGAGGGTTTATGGTGGGAAATAATCAAAGTGATGTAGAGGAATAAAAGTGGAGTGGATCTAGAATATTCCAAATGAGATCAATGGCTAGGATGTACTGAATTTGAACAAATTATTCAAATTTCGCACTGGTTAATCGGTCAACACATTGGTTAATCGATTAACCAAGTCAAAATTTGAATATTTTATTCTCTTTTGATTGCTTGTTTGTTTCGGTTCGATTCTTTTGCGCATCGAAGAAGGCATGGAAATAAACACATGAACCTTGTGTCGCTCCCGAGATTTTCATCCTATTACAAATGCGAAAGTGGCGTAGAAAAGGTAGAGTCGCCAACCAGACATTTTTATCTCGAATGAATGGGAAAGGTAATGCTGCACAAACCTAAGGAAGAAGGAAAGGACAAGGTCCTGCGAACCAAAGAATTGGGTTCGGGAGTCGGTTACGACCTGGGAAGGTATTAGCACCACAGACTGTCTTCCGTACCCGACGGGATCCACGCTTGTTATTTTGTTTCAAAGGGTGAGAAATAAAATGATGTTGAATAAAAGAACTGCTAACTTGATTTGGAATGAGAAAGGAAACTGAAAAAAGAGAATAAAAAGAAAGGGTAAAATGTAGGGAAAATAAAGAGTGTGCTCGGACGGGCCCTACCATGCTGCCTATGTATCTTATGAGAAATGAGAATCAGAGTCTATGTAGTTTGCCTAACTAAGGCTGAGGTTTTCTTGTGTTTTTAAGGATGATGTTGCCATAGCTCTAACTCAGGTGTTGTCGGCTCGCTGAATCGAGGGCGTTACTGTGTTGTTGTCGAACTGTCGAGACAAGTCATGATCGTTTGCAAAGAACGAGAGATGAGAAGAGAAGACATGGTGTCTTTGTTTATTGTCTTTTAGAATAAGTGTTTTGATTTTGTTGTTTATGAAAATAGTCTCATGATCAGACTTGTACATCATGCTAGGCAGGCTTGTACTATCACCAAGATGGGATGAATACAAGTGCCTCATGGAATAAGTCTCTGCATCTAAGACTACTTCAATCTTTATTAAAGTATTTTTAAGCCTTTTCTTTGTGAGATGAGGAAGAAAGACTCAAATCGGGAAAGGAAAAAAACTAGGGGAACTAAGACTCACCCTAAGTTGTTTATTGCATACAAAAGGAGATCCTAATGGTTTGTGTGGTTTCTAATCCTAATGAGAAAAAGGAAAAGAAGAAAAGAGAAATAGAAATCAACTTACTTCCTAAGGAATGTAAGTTGTTTCTAAAGAAGGGGGAAGCTTGTACAAGCAAAGCACAAAGTGCTAAGGCAAACATACTTAGAAAGCATAAAGAGATGAGGGAGAAGTTATATAAACAAGGCTTACCTCAACCTCCCTACAAAACAAAAGTTAGCTTCACAAAGCATAAGCAAATACAAAGACTTAAACAAGTCAAGGAAATGCATTAAGGGATTCCTAAGCCTAAGTCCTAAAACTAAAGGATCTTAAATGATACCAAGCTTCTAAAGTCAGTAGCTAAACCCTAATAAAGCATTCTAAAGTTCTAAGATCAAACATCTTACAATCTATATCCTAATGAGGTACTAAACCCTAAAGGAAATCAAAATTAAGTTAGATGGAAAAAAGGCACCAAACAAATAGCAATGGTCATGGAAAAATATAAAATTAATTCTCTAAAGTCACCAACCAGAGGCTAACAATGTGTTAAAATATCTCCTAAAAATTCACATCTTAACTTCACCAAATGGTCACTCAAAGTTACCTACTAATGACTTGCAAACTTGCACAAACAAGACTTTCAAAACAGTGGACAAAATGAGTTTAAAAATATAACAAAAAAATTTATGTTCTTTTTTTAGTCCTTTAAAATATGTAAGAAGAATGGTGTAAAAATGTTTGTTGAGATGGAAGAAATAAATTGGACAAACTGAACTGCTAATATGGAAATCCAATGAAAAAGAAATTAAATGAAAAATCAAAATAAAATTGAAAATTCACTGAAATCAGAAAGTAAAAACATACGAAAATTCTAAAATGAGTTAAGATACTTGTATAATTTTTGTAGAATTTTATTAAGAGTCTTAATATTTTTTCTGGATTAAAAGTAAAACTAGGTGAAAACAGAAATTAAAAAACTAGGAAATAAGGAATGGGGTTGTGAAAATAGTAATTTTTTAGTTAAAAGATATACGGGCTAGAAAATAGGGTGTGGATAGTGATTGGCAAAGGACCAAAACGCGTTGGGTCTTGGTTCCTTACTATGGGCGCGCAGTCAACAAAGTTGACTCCTTCCTATTCGTCCGATTAAGAGAGTGACGATGATGATGTGATGCAAAGTTGTGAAGCAATGGTATATGGTTGTTATCATGGGGTGATATGTGTGTGAACCAAATTTGGTGGTCCTACCAGAAGATGACAAATGTCACTTCCGGATTGGACCACCATAAAGCAACCTCATCCTCCTAATATTAAATTGACGGTGAAAAGTTAAGACTTTTTATGAGTTTTTTATTTTTTTTGGGCGCCTTTAATGTGGCTTATGACCTTTTAATTCTTTTTTTTAAATCAAGTCACAAATCAAACTCATAAATTAAAATCAAACAAAAAAACTTCAGACTCTCAAACTCTCTCTCTCTCACGTGTATTCTCTCATTCTCTCTATCAAACCAAACACGTTCTCCTTCTTCTTCATCACACTAAACCTAGCCACTGCTGGAACCCTAATTCCTCTCCCGGAGAACCGCCGTGCCAATAATCTTCACCAACCCTTACCAAATTTTCGTTCTGGTTATGAATTTGAACGTGGTTTTCTCAAAATTTCATCCTAACGGCGGGATTGATGAATTCTAAACTCGAACATAAAAATGAATCACGCTCACAACCGAACCTCAATCGTTATAACAGAGATGAATGCTTTAACTACAATGTAGTTCTAAATGGTTTGCGTAGCTTGCGAATCTTGAACTGATATGAATAACAAACGAAGGTATTTTGCTTGCTTCTACCTATTCTTATGTTTTCACTTGGCAATTTAGAATCTCCTTCTTCCTTGTCTTGCTTATGAAAAGTTGCAATGATTGTTCTTATAGATTGATTGCAACTTATTGTGAATGTTCATTGATGTTAATGCGGTGCGACGATCCGCAATGAATTGAAGCTGACGAAGGGTGAGATTGATGGAGATGACCAAAGCAGGTGTCGTTATTGATGAAGGGATGAATAAACCGCGTCTCCGAAGAATGGAGTTGAGGAAGCTGCGGTTTGCGATTTCTTGTTACTGATTCTTATTACGTTTTTTGTGATTGATCTTGCAGAGATATTTGAAGCTTGAAGAAAGTCAGAGGGTGAGGTTTGAAGATTGACGGAATTGAGTTGATGATGATGATTGATGAAGAAACGATTGAAGTTGATGAAGAGATGAGGAAGAATAGATGAAGATTGGAGAAGGAGATTTAAGAAGTTTGATGTGCAACGAAGTATGCAGAATGGTGGAGAGGGAGAGTGTATGAATGAAGTTGTGAGAATCTGAAGAAGAAACACATAAATGGTTTGAAGATGGTGAATCAGTGGGAAAATGGAGAATGAGGAAGAAGCTTAAAGATGCAACAATGATCTCTTCTAATAGATGAAGTTTCAAGGATCGTTTTGTCTTTTCTCATTGAATTCAGTTTGGGTAGTTATAATGTTAGTTAGAATTATGTTTTAAGTTTAGGGATTTTGCAACTGATTTTGGCTCTGATTTTTGTATTGATTTTCTAGTGTTTCTTCTGAGTTTTTTTTCTGATTTTTTTCATGAACCTATGGTATATTTTTGTTATAATATCAGTTGAAAGAAATTTTGTGAATTTTTTTTCATGGTTTTCTTTTCAAAGTTTTTTTTTATTTTGAGTGAATCTGATGAAGTTCCTCTGATGATTTATTGATGAACGTCTTAATTCTCTCTTTAGTTCTAAATCATCCCAGGCTTCATCTTCTAATCCAAAAGTGGGGATATCGGTTGCTTTCCAAGAGATTGGTACAGGAAATGTCACAACAGGTCTCAAAAAGGAATTACCCAAAAGTAAGAAACGCACAGATAGAGCCAGAATTGTTGGCGGGATTACTGTAAAAGAAAGTCATCTTGGTTCACGTGTGGTAATATTGGTCATAAGTGTGTAGCAGCTTGGTTATATATATATATATATATATATATATATATATATATATATATATATATATATATATATATATATATATATATATATATATATATATATATATATATATATATATATATATATATATATATATATATATATATTAATCAAGTTTCATTGAAATGATGGGCTTGATAATAGGAAAAAGTATTGGGCCCTTTTTTTGAATTTATTATTTGCACCCTTATCCTTGCCATTGAATCATAAGAAATTAATCTTAAAACTTGAAAGCTTCCAACTTTTGATTCAAAGTTACATCATCTGAATTTCAACTTCTTGACTTCCTAACTGAAAAGAAATCTTGAACCGATCTTGGAGAAATATAATCAATCATAAACCAATCTATGTCTTAATTGAATTACATCCTCTTGAATCAATTCACATTGAACTCCCCTGAACAAAATTGTGAACATTTGAACATGCCTTGAGATCAGAGAATCAGGACTTAAAATGAGAACTGTATTGCAACTGCATCCAACTTCAATTAAAAGTAAATTGGTTCTTGAAGATCACCATCTTGAGATACTTGAACTCACATTTGACCTGAACATCCACCTAAGCTTGACTTGCTCAGACAAACCTCTGATAATAAATTCTGAATCACTTTATATTCGTCTGAATGAACTCCGTAAAAATAAATCTACAAATGACCACAGTTTAACCTATAATTATGATGAACTTGATTTTTTCAAACCAAACCTCACACAAAACATTGCATGATATCCTGATGAATTTCGCACACAACACAACTCAACTTTGGGTACACATTGCTTGAGAAATAAGCCACTGGCATAAACAATTCGCAATTGAAACAATCTCTTGATAGTCTGTAGAAAATTAGGTCAAACTTCCATCTAAATCGAATCATAACTGAACAACCATATCTGAAGTGAAATCATTGTTGTGCTCTATGTCACGCTTCATTTTTCTATGCAGAGATGCAAATGTGTGTGAGATGATATGCTAAATGCTATGAAAACGAGAGGACAAATTTTGGGGTGTTACACCTTGTAATTCCTTGAATAAACCAATTAAAACATGGGAAATCCTTGATCAAATAAATTTGAATTATTTACGGACCAACTTCGACTTTTATCTATGAAATTCATTCGAGCTGTGGGACTGCTATTTTTGGTATTTTTGACCTGATCTTCCCCTAAAAATGTTAATAAAATAAAACAAAATATTTTTGGATTTTAATTAATGGTTAGTAAACATAAACAACTAAAAAACATAAAAGCAATTATGATCCCCTGTGAGGCATAAACCTACAACCAAGAAGGACCAATGAACCAGTGCGTGTTCTTGTTTGTATGCAAAATGATGCAAATGCAAACACAAACTTAGGGGCAAGAACTAAGGCGTTATAGTAATCAAACATTCCTTTGTCTGGGGAGGTTCAATTGTACAAAGTCCAATATGAGGATATCTTGGTCATCCATCAGAGAGAGGGAGACTGATGTATGTGTTTGATTCTAAAGGATTTGTTCATATGCTTTTAGGAAGCCTTTGAGGGTCCTTGTGTTTAAGCCCAAGAGGAGGATATATTACCTTTAAGAGGCCCATGGGTCCTTGAATAAAGCCCAAGAGGAGGCTGGAGATGGTTTAGAAAGAAGCACTTTACCAGGAAACTTCTTATCTCTATAAACCCCTAGTACGTTATAAAGAAATATCCTAAGTGTTTTGAATGGTGTATCTGTTTGGATGGAGATAACCTAACTACTTAGAGATTCTAGCAGATGAAAATATATACAAATGAAATGCATGTAGACAAATAAATGTGTCAGTGAATGTGTTGAACATTTTTTAGTATGTCTTTGCCATGGTTTGAGTATTCTTAAATGATTTTTAAGAATGATGTTTGGAGTTACACTAGGAAGCAGAGGCCCAAAATCCCGTGGGAGAGAGAGATTACAGACATGTTTTATATTGTATCCTCTTTGATAATTAAGAAGTGTTTTATTATCTTGGCTTTAGTATGAGATAAAGAAATATAGATTTAAACTGAAAACCCTAATCTAACAAGCAAACAACATTTTAAGAAAACAACGAGAAGTTAGAGGGAGAAAAGATGACTCAAAAGCCAATAATAGCGCTTATACATAAGGATGCATATGGAATTTGTTTTATATTTTATTATCTCGTGATTTTATACACATGGTAGGGCTTTTAAAGAAAAGCTACCTACCGCCAAGAAAGTAACTCCATCTGGTTGTGAAGCTTAGTCTATTATAGGTGTATAAGATCTTTAATTTGAAAAGGATGAAAAATAAAAAAAAGGAGATTGAGAAATTGTTTAAGAAAACAGTTGGAGGGATCAGGACTTATACGGAAGCTTGACGGAGTTTTAAAACAGACCAGAGAAAGTTTAAAACAGAAAAAATGGGTCCTAAACACAAAGGATTCCCTATGACATATTTTCATAATTCTTTTTGATTAAAAGAATATTATGTGTAAAGAAATTCACTGAGAGATATTCACATATGAAAATACAATGCGGTGAAAAAGGAGATTGTTTCGGGTTTTTGAAAATGGATCAGATAAACCCTAATGGTTTATTTTTCAAAAAGGGATGAGTCTTACACTCTAATAGAGGCCCAAAAGTGTAAGATTTGAAGAATTAGGGTTGATAAGATCAAAAACCCTAATAATGATATTTTAAAACATTTATTTTTGAATAAAAATGATTAAAACATTTGATAAATTTCAAACATAAGTGAAAAACAAGAGAAATTATTGGATCAATGTTTGAAAATTCATATTTTATCCATAGAATGACTTGAGATTCATTTATGTTTGAAAAATCTAGAGAAATAATATTTTTAAAATTTTTAAAACAATTAAAAATAAATTCTTTACAAAAATATAAAATATATTAGAAAATAATTTTTTTGTGATTTTTTGGTGTGCTAAAATATTTAAATATTTTTTTAGAATTAAGGAAAAAAGAATCATTTAAAAACTCAAAAGAAGCAGAAAGTTATAAATTTTTGAATTAATTAAACAAAATGAATAAAATTAAAAAATTTGAAAAAAGGCGCCAAAAATAACTCAAGAACATGCGCCATGGTTCGATTTGCCCATATTTGCAAAATTAATCATATCTCACTCAAATCTTAATGAAAATACATGAAACCAGCCCCAAAATTGTTGCAAATTCACTCACAAATCTAAACATGGCAATTAATTTCATTTATTTTAAGTGTGGTGAGAGAAATTAGTGATGAATACTAAAGAACCCTAATTTGGCCTAAGCCTCATAAATTTCTTCATGATGATGATTTTGTAAAATTAATTGAGGGAAAACACTTAAAATATAATTACGCACACATGGTAAAAAGATAGTGCGAGAAAATATGCATTGATTATGAAATGACCAAGTTTGAGGCTTACTTGCACTTGGAGCTGCACAAGGAGATGTGATTTTGAGCTGGAGGTGTTACAAAGATGTTGTGATGATCTGGACAACTTCCCTACATCATATGGAGTGTGTTTGAACATTTGTGTAAACACCCCAAATTTTCCCTCACTCATATCACACCATGGCTTATGACCTTTCTTTTTTGCATAAGCATAAGCATACCACCTCATATTGCATTTTTGTTTCATCTGCATAGTTCAAATTCATCTACATCTAGGGTTTGTGATTTGAGCAATCCAAGAATCCATCTGAACCATCCAAAAGGTCTCAAAGCTTTCCAAGAGGGTCCATGTGTGTTCTATCATCATATCATGTCCTTCAAAGTTCATGGAAGTCAAGAGATCACAAGAACTGGCAAGGCATGGAAGCAGAGCTAGGGTTTTCACTACACAAATGACCAAAATTAGGGTTTTGGTTTCAGGGGCCTTAACTCCAAATTTTTGGGACATTCTTGTTTATAATGTTCTTAAGATGTTATAAGGATCATGTGTACCAAGTTTTATGAAGAAATTCATTGTGGAAGTCATATGTTCATTGAGTAACTTCTTGAGCAAGTTAAGTCAAAATCAGGGCATCTGAGGCCCCCAAAAATGGAACCAAAGGGGTATTTTCATCAAATTGAAGTTCTATGATCTTTATTTGATCTTATAAGAGGTTATAAGTTCACAATATTGAATAATTTTGAGCCATTTGCAAACTTGCCAAAAATGGAAATGACTTGTAATGGAAACTTTCCATTTTGGGAAAGTTTTTCAACCTCCTCTTTCTTAACCAAAAATGCTTCAAATGAAAAATTATTGGTCATGAAAGTTGTAGATTAGGTCTTTCCCTTTTCAAAAAGTACAAGAACATGTCTTGATTCATCCTAGAACTCAAGATATGGCCTTTCAAAGTTGGCAAAAATCCTAAAATTTCAAGTTTCATGTCAAAGAGGGATTTTGCAAATTGGCATATTCAAGCATTCTAATGAATTCTAATAGGCACAAATACTTCACAATATGTCAAGGCAACCTCTAAACATCAGAATTGGCCCAAGTTTTCATCACTTTCATGACTTGAACTTCAAGAAAATAAAAAAGGACCAAAACTTTCAAGAATTGCAAAATGGTATGAAACTCTTCATCCACTTGTGCCAACTCATCAAAACCAATTCCATGGCTCTCCACAAAGTCAGCTGAGGCCAGACACCCCAAGAAATCAGGCTTGCACCATGCCCACCTCAAAGTACAAAATCTTGACTTTTTGCAAAAGTTCCCATACCAATCACACTATGCCACCACCCACTTTCTGAACACTCTCATTGGCCTATACTAACCCTATGGACCTCATTTCACATAACACACAAGCCTGAATCTTCCCCATACTCAGATTACACAAAATCACCATAAAACTTCAAGTCTTCGAAACTCACTGCTCAGCCACTCAAACTCACTCATTCTTTCACCATTCATCTCAAAATCTTCCATAGAACACAAAGCACCCTTCACCATAGCCTAAAAGCCACTGAATCAGAAATACGATTTCTGCATCCTCAGAACCAAACACCTCAAAACAGCCATCACAAGCTTTCTCTAAGCTCATCTTCATCCTCAGGGAGGTCATTAGGGTGATTTTGAACCAAGAGGGAGGCTAGAAAGCTCAAGAACACAAAGCTTCAACTCAGGTAGCTTCATGAACTGTTTTTCCAGAACTTGTTATTTAAGTTTCTAAATGATTCCTTATGCTTCACTGATCATCCTGATATAATTTGTTTTGAAAATGATTGAGAAATAAGCATGTATTGAACTTCTGAAAGTTTTGTTCATTTTCACGATTTGCTTCGAATCTTGTTTTTGATGCATGATAAATATGTTTTGATGGCTAATTCTTGCTTAGGGATGTTAGGGGATTGATTCTAGAGCTTTAGAGGGGTTGAGGTAGCCTAGGGAATGAGATAGCATGAAGGTGCTGCCGGAGAAGATGACCGGAACACTGTTCCGGTCACCTGAGAATCATTAAACCCTAATCCTGTAATTAATTGTCAGTTTGAATAATGGTCGTAGGATGTGTTTTGCCCGCGTGTACGAATGGCCAAGATTGATCCACTTAACCCTAATCCTGATTATTTAATTTAATTAATATTAATTAGCCAGAAACCATCCCAGCCATCCAATAACGCGCCAGTCAACTCCCTCCAATTTTATTCAAATCCTGGCCTTTGGATGCGCTGACTTTCACTTAAATCCATTTTTAATTCATTTTCTTTTTATTTCTTTTGTTCATTTGATTAAAAATACCAAAAAGCATCAAAAAAATATGAAACTTTGCATTTCTATTTTAAATATTTTTCTTAACCTGAAAATGATTTTTATTTTATTTTTTGCATTAAAAAAGTATTTTTAAAATATTTAAATGTTATTTTTAATTAATTAAAGTCTTTTAATTAATTAAAAATACATTTAGGTTTCTAAAAATCACCCAAAAAATCATGAATCATCCCAATGCATTTAGAAACATTTTCAAACTCTTCACACAAATTTCTTTTTAGGTTTGATCATAGTTTGTGAAGTTTCTTTGAATTAAAGGTCATTAAATTTCACTTTTTGAACCCTAACTTTAAAAAATCATTTCTGCCTAACCAAGAAGAGTTTGGAGATGATTCTTTTTGCATTGTGTTACATATTGCATGTAGTTTATAGGTCATTTATCTCATAAATATATCTTGCATTTTCAAATTGATTTGCATTTTTCCCTTTGAACCACCCAAAAACCCTAGAAAACTTAGGAAATTCATAACATTTGGTTGGTTAGGCTTCTGACCTTTTCCTTTGGGGTGTGACCTAATATGAGATTAGGGTTTGTTTGAGCTTGATTTCAAATTTTTATCATGTCATTTGCTTCTGTTTTATCCATTTGCATCTTGCTTGTCCATAAAACCCTAATTTTATGTGTTCATTTGCATCCATACATGAACTTGCCATGACATTTCTTGCATTAATAATTCATATTAGACATCTTAGGACATGTTATAATCATGCTTGATCATTTCTTCATTGATTTGCCATGATTTGCATCCAGTTCATTTCATTAACTTTCATGTGTTTTCAAACTTCAAAGCATGCTTCCATGACATCTCATTCTTGTATGATCATACATATGCACTTTGTATGACTTTGCATCATCTTACATGACATTAACATTGCATAAACACTTCTGACTTTGGTCATTTCATCTCATTGCATTTCATTTCTTTATGCTTTGTACCTTATGCATTCATGCTAACATTTTCAGGTGGTAAGTTACTTTGAGAAGTGGATTTGCCTTCACTTCTCATTTCTCTTTATCTCTTTTATATGCATCTTGATGGTTCTTGAAGTGAACTTGTTCACTTGTGTTCTCTTTCACTTTCTTTCTTTAAGTTACTTATCTTCTTCATTGAAGTAAGTGACTTATTCTTCTGCTTCTTCCTCCTTTCATCTACTTCTTCCATTGGCGGCTGCCTTGAAGATCTTTCTGAAGCCTCACAAACCATAGGAACATCCAAGCATGATAATAATTAGGGTTGTGATTAGTCCCCCTTAGACTTTTACCTTTGAGTCTCCTTGAGTCTCTCTTCTCACCTCAATAATCAGAGACTAAACTCTTAAAGTTTTAGGACTTTGGAATTAGGGTTATGTATGCATCCTACTCTTGGGATGGAGTGTATAACTTTAATCCTAAGTGTTAAACCTTTAATTTGTTTAAACCTCTTAATCAAATCATCTCAATAATCACTAAGACTTCATCTTGTAACTTGGGCCTTACATTAGGGTTCTAATTCTTCCTTTATGGTTAAGAAGGACTAACCCTAGTGTTTAATGGACAAGTCCCCCTCAAGTTGTCTTACAAACCATAAAACTCATTTCGTAATCTCATCCCTTAATTAAAATCCATCTAATAAAGGCTTGTTATATAATGAATTTAATCCCTAATCATGGATTAAGTTGAGGTATCTTCCTCAGCTTAAGTGTTCTCATCTATTATCCTTCTATTAGGATGGTGTAATGAGTCCACTAATTTGTGATTAGAGATTAAACTCATTACTTAACACTAAACAAAAACCCAAAAACATCTAAATAATCACAAGTAGGTTAATGATCTTAATCCTACATCATCATGGTAATTAAGTTGAGATGCTTATCTCATACTTAAGCATTCTCATTATCTCTAATCAGGGAGGATATAATGAGTTTACAAGCCCTTGATTTAGGCTTAAGCTCATTAACTTATGCAAAACACCAAAAACAATAAAAAACTGAAAACACAAAAACAAACAATAATCGTCTCCTTCAGGATTCTTTTCTCATCACACTCATTCACAAACGAGAACTTGCTTCTTCTGTCTAATGCAAGACAGTTAGCACTCGAGCCAGACGAGTCATACACTTGAGCATAGACAAGCAAGCAGTTCACAGTCAATTCTTTCAGTCTCTTTGAGTCGAACTACGGTGTTCTGACTTCCTCATTGCACGAGAGGATACATAGGCATAACTTAACTGTTATCGAACAAAAGTCTCTATGTCTTCCCCCTCTTTCAGCCTTCTTTTTAAGCCTCAGTTCCTGAGCAATTCACCCTTTTGCACTGACACATGTACATTCATTCCTTAGCTTTTGCACACAGATAGCACATACACTTACCCCTTTAAACACAGTCTTGTAAGCGTGGATCCCGTCGAGTACGACGGACAATCTGGGTGCTAATACCTTCCCAGGTTGTAACCAACCCCCTTTCTCAGTTTCTCTGGTTCGCAACCGTCTCATCCATCTCTTTCTAGGTTTATGCAGCATTACCTTTTCTTCGGGATAAAAATGCCTAGATGGCGACTCTATTCATCTTCACCTTCATTTACGCCTTTCGCCGACCGTTCGCGTTCGTACCTTGTCTTGACCCGATGTCTTTTCAGGGGAGCAGCAACTTGGACTTGATTACAAATGGTTGGATCAAGTTGTGGCCTTCAAGTTGCAGAAACAAGGTTTCTTTGAGGTTTTGAAGGGTGGTTTTGGATTGAAGGTGTTATTGGGTTGGTTCAAGTGTTTGAACACCTCAGATACATCATATGTGATGTGTTTGAGCAATTTGTTTGAGCTTGTTGTGGCTCAAACTCAAAACCCAATAGTGATTGCTCAAAATATTAAGTTTTGAGTCTTAAAGAGTGAAGAAGAGAAAGCTTGGGATTCAGAGGATTTAGTGTAAGTTTTATGATCAAATAAGGTTTCTATTTATAGGCAAACATGTTGAGATTGCTTATCCTCCAAGTCTTGAAGATATGAGATCATAAATTGTTGATCATTGCTTGCATTAATATGTCTTACAACGTGAATGATGAAAATTCCAAATAGCTCAGCTATGCAGCAGGTAAATTCATATTCCTCAGTCCTTATAATCTTTGTTTATGAAGACAAGTGGGTTGAAGATCATAGGATTTTGTCATGTGTGTTTTTGAATCAAAATGACCATTGGATCAAATGCATAGGTGTTGATTCTCATAAATGCCATAAATGGAAATTCCTTGGTGCAATCTTAAATTTGCAGGTTGATCAGGTTTTTAATGATTGCTTTGATGCTCTTGATCAGCTGATATTAGCCTTGACTCATGAAATCTCAATTTCAAGTCTTAGTCCAAAATCTATTTTTTCTTATAATACTTGGAAGTAGGGTTTTTGCACACTTTTTCTTATAACTTAGAAAATTTTCTAAGTTTCAAAGATTGTCCCGTTTGCAAGTTATCTCAAAATCTTTATTTTTTGTGATAAAATGCATCAATGGACCATATATTCTTGTAATATAGGTCATGGGGATCATTTTGAGTTAAAAAGTAAAACTTTGACCTTTTGGTCCAGATGGAAATTACACTAGATACCCCTGATTTTTTATTTTTTGACTAGATATCCTCTGAGGTATTCCAAACCTATGAATGGAATTATAAGGTGTATATGTGCTATTTAAACCATTCCATATGGTATTGGCTCATGTCCTAATGAAAATTTCAACTTTGGGTTCCCCGATCAGCTAAAAACCCTGATTTGGGCATGGTGAAATCCTAGTCTTGTGATTAATGATCACTATATCTTTTGAACTTGTAAATGGATTGTCAAAGTTATGTCAACCTTTCTTGATGACATGTGGAGGCCTTTGCTCCTTTTTCCATGAAAAAATTCATATGGAGGGCTCAGTTGACCGAAACCCTAATTGGTGATATTGATGCCTCGGGGCCCAGATCATTGAAATTTATGTACAGTCTTTGACTGATTCTTCTTTGTCGCTCCCTGGATTTCCATCCTGGTACAAACACGAAAGTGGTGCGGAGAAGGGTAGAGTCGTCAGCCAGGCATTTTTATCCCAAAGGAATTGGAAAGGTAATGTTGCACAAACCGAAGAGAAAGGAAAAAGCGAGATCTTACGAACCAAAGAGACTGGGTTCAGGAGTCGGTTACGATCTGGGAAGGTATTAGTACCCCAGATTATCTACCGTACCCAACGGGATCCACGCTTGCAAAAAACCTGTTTCAAAGGATAAAAAATGAAAGTTGCTGCAAAATTGAGACTGTAACTGGAAAAGAAAAGATAAGATAAGGGGAAAATGTAGGGAAAATAAAAGAGTGCTCGAATGGGCCCTACCCCACTGCCTACGTACCTCATTAAGAAATGAGGATCAGAGTCAACGTAATTCCCCTAACTAGGGAGGAAGATTACTTGTGTTTTTTAAAGCTTGAACTACTTATGTCTATGCTCAGGTGTTGTAGGCTCGTCTGGCACGAGTGTGTTACCGTCTTGCAAAAAGACAAGTAGGAGCAAGTTCTTACGTTGTGAGTGAATGAGATGATAGAAGAATTCCCTAAGGAGAGACACTTATTCTTTGTTTCGTGTCTTTTAGGAGTTTTTCTTGTGTTTGGCATGTGAAAGTGCATTCAAGTCCTTTTCCCTGGAATGTGTACTTATTACTTCATTCCAAGATGTAATGATGAAGAAGCACACCCAAGTAAGGAGAAGATCCCCAAGATTTGGTTCCAAAGATTAGGGCCTAAGCACACTAACTCATTGAATTTATAAAGTGTTTTGTGGTTTGAAGTGAAGAAATGTCTTTTTAGCTTTTCTTTGTGAAGGTGATCTCATAATTAGACTTGTACATCATGATAGACAAGTTTGCACTATCCCAAGATGGGATGAATACAAATGCCCCATGGAATAAGTCCATACACACAAGGTTACCTCAACCATTATTAAGTGTTTTTTAGTTTTTGTTTGAAGATGAGAAATAGAGAGCACCAAAAGAATCTCAAAGCTAAAAGACTAATGGGGGATTAATAATCCTAAGTGTTATCATGCATGGGATCCTAAGTTAGTGTGGTTTGAGTTCTATCCTAATGAAGAAGAAGGAAAGAAGAAGAAGAAGAATAAAGGAGCAAAGGATTCAACTTACTTCTTAAGAGAAGATAAGTTGATTCTAGAGGGGATGAAGAAGAATTAAACATAGATGATCTAAGCACATACAATCACAAGTAAGAATATTTAAAAGAATTTGAAAGAATAAACTGAGACTTGGATACAACATCCACACCTCTCAAACATACCAAAGCCCCTGAAAAAGTTAGAAGTATTCACACAAAGGCAAATGAAGTTCAAACAAGCACAAGACATGAAAGAACAAAGGTCTAAGCCCTAAAACCCACACAAGTCAGAACTTATAAGTCACAAAAGACCTCTAAGGTTAGTCATGAAAACTCAAGCAAAAGAAATGGGAGAAGTCCCACAAACATTAAACAATGCACCAAAGAAGAACTGAGATGGAAATAAGTAATCAAGTAGGGAAAACAAGTCAAAAAGCACCAACTAATGTCAAAGTCAGAAGCTAAACATCTTTATGAATGCCACATTATGTAAATGAAATGCCATACAAGTCATGAGTTATGGTCTGGAAGCATAAGAGATGGAATGATGATGAAGTGAGATGAAGATGTAAACATGTGCACATGAAACAATGTCCCTTAATGAGATGAGATGAACATAAAAGAATGGTATGATATGAGTATGAACCAAAGTCAGAGGTGCATTGGCATGTTAAGATCCATAAAAGGTACATAATTGGTCACATTTGAACATGGATGGCACACAATGAAGTCAAAAGAAGAGATGAGGGGAAAGTGGATCATTTAGGGTTCATGCTTGGAAAACAAACATCAAGGCAAATCAACAAGTAATCATATGCTTCATACAAGTCCTATGGATGCCTAAGATGATGTCAAGATGCAAATTCAGATCCTAATATGATGACATAAGTGCCACCTAATGCAAGCAAACAAACCATGATCAAAACTTTCACAAGATAGGACAAGCAAAGTTCATACATCAAAGAATTATCAAACACTCTTCAAATATTATGAAAACAAGTCCCAATGGACCTCAACCAGGGGGAATCAACATGTAAAAGCCTCAAGCAAAAATTCAAAACACAAGTCATTCAAATAATCAAGCAAGGAAATCTAGGGTTTCATAAACTTAAGCTCAAAGAAAGCCCTCAATGATCAACCATACAAGACCTAAAAAAAGTTCAAAAATGTTTTAATGCACCCAAACATGTTCTTAGCACAATGAAAAAAGAACCAGATTCATAGCTTTTATAGATCTCAAAATAGAAAATCAACAAGCCAAGTTATACATGGAAGAGGGAAATGCAAAAGAAAATAATGAGAAAATTAAATCAGAAGGCTAAAATAAAATAAAAATAGAAAATAAAATTTGGAAAAAATTTATAAAATGAAAAAGATGATTTGTGAATTTTTTTTTGTTGGGAATTTTTAGAAACTTAGAACTAATTTTAAGAAAATAAAATGGAACTGAATAAAAATAAAGTAAAACAAATAAGCCAGGGCGTGCACTCAGAAGTCCAATACAGTTCAAACGTGGAAATCCCAACAACTGGGGGGTGCAGAAAACAAACAAGCCCAATGCGCTATGAAAGAAGTCAGAGTCAACAAGTCAAGGTAATTAAATCACACACTCCATATTCAGTCTTCGCAAAGTATATAGATCCAAGGGTTATGAGCAAGGTCAATGAAAACAAAAGTTAGTGCATCCAACGTCGCATATCTAGTCTTATCAAAGTCATCAAATCTAAGGGATAGAATTCAAACTGGAACACACAAACACCAGATCAAAATGCACGTGAGAATCTTGTGCTTCATTAATACGTTGTTCAAATATTAGCCACAGGATGAAATGAATCGGACGACTCTAATATAAACTGAGAAAAACACATGAAACATGAACACCAAGAAAAGTCACCGACCAGAGAAGACTCCGGTTGTCTTCTCTAGGCACACGCCGATTGGAGCACACAACAATGTTTCCAAAAACTTTAAAATAGCACACCAAAATGAAATTCATGCATCAGAGATCTCAAATCCACAATCAATTTTCATTAATACACCATATACATAGAGAATCGAAGGCAAGAAGTTTTAACTTCAAAACTGAAAATCTAAATCTAAAGCCTCTAATGGCTTCTACACATGTCAGAGACTTCAGATTAAGCAAAATCAGGGCAAAACAAGCATGATTAGGGCAAATACGAAGCAAAACAAGTTGAATGCTCAAACCTGAGTATGAAGCTACAATGGCCTTTTAAGAAATCTAGAGGTTCCTTGATCTTCTTTAGCTTGTGTTTTGGCCAAATAAAGGCTTAGAAGCTTGGATTGGAGGAAAAATGAAAGAAACCGAATGTAAGCTTGATCTTCAAATATCACTATGATATTCTTCAACTATGGACAATGGTGATGGTGTAATGAACAATGTGATATCAAAGAGAATGCAGTGAGACTTGTGTAGTGAGAGTTGTGGTGAGGAGTTTCAGATCTGAATTTTCTTGAGAGTGAGAGCAATGTGTGAGAAGAATAGTATGTTAAAATGAGAGGATCTTCTCTGCAATTTTCGTGACTAATGCCTTTTTGTATGGCAATGTAGGTGTAAGATCAATAAAGAGAGTGTGCAACACAATCTGTTTTTGAAAACCAGAGCAAAATTCATGCATACATTTCTCTTTTTTTCGTGTGTGATGTAGTTTCATGGTAGCTTTGGTGGAACTTTGCATCACGTGGTTGCTGCTTTTGGCAATCATATTGTTGATGATCAGATGGTGATGAGGATATAATGTTGTAGTGGGATTGGTGGTTGCATGGTAGTCATTTCCACTTCATTTCACTTTCCATATTTGGTGCAACAAAAATCGTGAGTGTGTGTAAAAGTCATGACCTCTCTTTGGTGAAAACAAAACAAGAGCGTGTGGTGTGCAGACTTTTCTTTCCAATTTCATACCACATGCACTTTTTATACATTCTTCTTCTAAAAAAACCACTAAAAATGCAACCAAACAATATGTAATGTAGGTAGCACTTTTGGTCACGTGAAAAGAAAGATGGCTCTCTATAAATCTGTAGGAAAATAATATAATAAAATCATGACAAAAAATATGAGAATAAAATGGTGGACCAATGACAAATTGCCAAATATACTCAAAAACCCTAAAAATGACCTCTAACTTCAAAAAGTCATATCTTGAGTTCTAGAAAAGCTATGAAGATAATATTGTACTTTTTGGAAAGGGAAAATCAAGATTTACAACTTTTATGTTCAAAGAAAAATCATCTGGAGCTTCCTTGGTCATGAAAGAATTGGTTGAAGGTTAGGGCACAAATTTCCAAAAATAGAAACTTCTCAACTTGACAAATTCCAATTTTAGTAACTTCTTGCAAACCCTTGATTCTTGACATTTGAGATCATTCATGATATTTCTTGACCAAATAAAGGTCCATGAATTTGATGAACATGGTTGGAACCTTAAAAATCCCATGGTTGACTTTTCTTCTACACAAATGACTTTTTTCTTCAAGTACAAGTAACTGAGCCATTGCCTGACTTTCTCAATGAATTTTTAAACCAAATTTCATCCTTAGGCCTTATATGACATATATAATCCTTTGACCATAAGAATTGGTCAAAGATATGAGGATAATTTTCCTTGAGCCAAAACCCTAATTAGGGTTTCCTGTGTAGGAGGATGATGCCCTGGTGAATTCCTGATGAACCAAACCCCTTCTAGGGAATTGAGGACAAGTTTGAGCTTGTGAAATATATGAATACCTATTGCAATCTTGTTTCAAGACAACTTGGCTCCCATCTTGACTTCGAAGAATCACTGATCATATGCCCTATGCCTCTAACCATGGATGTTATGCCTCATCTTTTTATGCAAAGATGCAAGGATATGTATGCTATATGTTATGCTATATGACATGAAATGAGAGGGAAATTTTGGGGTGTTACATTCATCATTTAAGATTCCTTGATCCTTTGAGAATGATTGAAAGGTTGAAAATCTTGGGTATTAATGATTGGTCCTTTGCCTGAATCCTTTGAGGGACTTATGAGTCCTAATTCATTACAGGGATATTGTTCAGACCAGTCTGACACAATCCTTAGGTCAGTGGTTTTTCTCTGATGAGGTATATCTCTTAGGGTAAAAATTTAGGGTATGACAACTACTTCTCATCCAGATATTATGTTCAATGTTTGCTTGTGTGCTCTGTTCCAATCAGATCCAAGGGAAACTCATCTGACAATAGTCAAGAAAATCCTAAGGTATATTAAGGGAACACCTAACCTTGGTTTGATGTATAAGAAAACATCAGAGTGCATGCTATCTGGTTATTGTGATGAATATTATGCTAGAGACAGAATAGAAAGGAAGAGTACTTCTGGAAATGTCAGTTTCTGGGAAATAATCTCGTCTCTTGGGCAAGGAAAAGGCAATCAACCATAAAGTTATCTATTGCAGAGGCAAAATATATCTAAACATCACTTTGTAGTACTCAGATGCTCTGGATGAAAAATAAACTTGAAGATTTTCAGATAACCAAAGGTAACATTCCTATTTACTGTGATAACACAAACGCCATTTGCTTAAGTAAGAATCCCATTTTGCATTCAAGAGCTAAACACATTGAAATTAAGCATCATTTCATCAGAGAATATGTTCAAAAAGGGATTTTATCTATAAAATTTATAGCTAAAGAACATCAGTGGGCTGATATCCTTACAAAACCCTTAGCTGAAAATATGTTTCATTTTATTCTGAAGAATTTAAATATGGACCTTTGTCCAGAATAAATTTTATCAAAATATGCTTAGTCTCCTTCTGTAAAAAAAGATATTCTGACTCTAAGAAAAATTTTTCTATTTCAAATTTATTTTATCAGACTTTCTAATAAAGATACTTCTACAAGTTAAAAGATGTTTTCATCAGAAATATATCTAAGTCAGATACCTTTTTGGTATTCTTGATTTTTGAAACACCAAACGTGTCTACTAAAACAAATGATTGTGATTTTCTATGACACTTATCACACATCTGATCATATCTAATCGTTGAAGTGACACCTCGAGCATTGTGTTTTTGTGAGGCTAGATTGTCAAGATAATCACTATCAATACTCCCTACTTGTCTCTAGTCATAATTATTTATAAATACCCACTCTCTCCCTTCACACACTACGCTACTTCACTTCCACACTTTTCTCTTAAGAAAACCTAAAACCCTTTTGAGTTCGTAATCTCCTTTATCTTCTTCAATGGATGCTCAACAATAAAGTGTTTACAAGTTCGCTTAACACTTTGAACAAGCACAAAATGTTGCATCTGCTCTGATGGTTTCATCGATTGTTCAAACTAAAAGAAATGGCTGAGAAATTTGCTACAGAGGCTGCTAAGAAAGAAGTTTCCCTGAAAGAGAATCAAGATGTACCAATTTGTCCACTTCTGATCCAATGTCACAGACCCTGGAAACTCTTAAAAAGGATCAAAGAGCTTCATCCTCCTCAACTTTAGACATATTCTAGGCTAACCCGTAGAATTTATTTTTATTGTTTATGTTTGGTTGTTGTTATTACCTCTTTGATTATGACAAAAAGCGGGAGTATTAATGAAGAAAATTATTTTTGAATTCAATATCTAGTCTCTAAATCACAATCCTGACATTCTAACATATTATATATGCAAAATTCTCTTAGATTGTTTTGTTTCAGGAACGATATTGCATATCTGGCAATTATGAATCTAATAAGAAATGATAGATACATATAATCAAATATTCATAATCGATATATAAGAACGTGGCTAATAGAGCTCTATGTATTGGCAACTCTTATGTCAACTGACAATCATCAAGTTCTGATCTTGACTAGGTTCTGAGATGAAGACCAGATGTTCTAGTCAGACTCTGATGAGTTACCATAGGGAAATATTCATTCTCTATCATATGATCTGGAAACTCAAAATATGTTTTGAGTCTTGGGATCAGGGGGAGACTCACAACAAGCATAAATGAAATTTTGGGATTATCATATTCAGGGGGAGCTTGTCCAATCAAGGGAAGATAATTTTGAACTCTTCAAAATACATTGTTTTGTCATTATCAAAAAGGGGGAGATTGTAAGAACAAGATTTGGTTCTACTGTATATCTCTAAGTTTTGATAATAACAACGAAATATTTGTGTGAAAGCAATGTTAGTACTCTAATGTTTGTTGTTCTGAAGTTATAACAAACAAGTTATGACTCTGATGGAGATCATATGAACAGTATTTCTGATACTAAAATATCTGCTTTTACGCAAAAGAAGCAAGGCTTCTTCTGTACCAACTCATAGCAGAAAGATCTTGAGAAGACAAAATATTGATGTTGCAATGTTTTATAGGATTTTGACTCTGACTGAGTGTGACTCAGATATATTAGTTCTGAAGACCAAGTGCTGAAAGACTCTGAAGACCAGTTCTGCTAAACAAGTTCTGAAGACTCTGACGACTTGAAGTTCTGAAGACTTAAAGGTTCTAAAGATTAAGGTTCTGGAAACTAAGTGTTGAAGAATCTGAAGACAATGTTCTATGGAACGAAGTTCTGAAGACTCTGAAGACTAAAGGTTCTTAAGACCAAGGGTTTCAAAAGAGAAGTGTTGAAGACTCTGAAGACAAGGTTTTGTTGAACAACATTCCAAAGACTTGAAATTCTGAAGACCCAATTATTTTCTCTTCTACTTATGCTTCAATCATCTTAGAATCAGAAGCCTTTAAAGATAAGAAGATAAGATTAACGGTTATGAGGGAATAATACATAATAAAAAAGATGTTCCATTCCACTAACGATTCAACTACATCACTACCCTGATTCGGTGGTACGAAAGGACAATTATGTGTACTATTTTTCACCCTCAGCAACGACATTCCTCAGGCCAGCTATCATCCAATGGATCTTTTTCTCAGTGGCTATAAAAGGAATGTCCCATGAAGAAAAATGCACAAGACTATGCAATACTCTAAGCGCACATACAAAGCAATATTATCTTATAGTAGTGCATATTTTCTAAGCTTGAAATTGTGTTTACTTTGCTTGTGTAGAAGTACCTTATTGTAAACAAAACCTTTTATAAACGATTGTTTGTATTCCCTAAAGGACCGAGTGAAGGTATGAAGCTTTAGGAAGACTAGGATAATTAGTCTTAGTGGTTGTCAGTCACAATAGTTGGTTGTGCATTGTTGTTAGTCACAGGTGGTGTTGTGCTTTGTAATCAGTTTGGTTATAATGGATTAAGTCCTTGTTTAAGGCAAAATCACCTTGGTGGGTGGACTGGAGGTAGCTTGAGGATTTAAAGTGAACCAGGATATATCATGTGTCTCTTTCTCTTGTTTGTTTACTGGTATACATGTTGAGTTTTCACAAAAAGATTTCATTTTTAAAACCCAATTCAAACCCTCATTTCTTGTGTTTTCTCACATCTTCAATGTCGTATGCACTCCAAGTAATTACATTAAACTTAAGCATACATGACAACCATTTAATTGTGTCTCATGCACTACTCTCTTTCGAAACACTTTCTTTAAACCAGGTTATGAAATTTTTAATATGCTCTATCAACAACCATTTTTATTCACCCGAGGGTATTTATCCTTTACAAGACTTTTGTGAGCGGTCAAGTAAGGTTGAACTTCATCAAGGTTATTCTATATATAAAAATATGCTTGAAGAACTATATCTCAGCTAAAAGTTTTAACCTTTAAACCTTGAGTACCTCTACCATCATATCTTATCTCATAACGAGACTTGGGAATTCTTATAGAGTTAGATTCTAACAAATACATTGTATAAAACACAATAGCTTCTTCTATGATGTACCGTTCAACAATAAAAGCTTTCTGACAATAATGATTCTTTATATATGCTTTGAAGATCTTCATGTAACACTCTACGGGATATATCCACCATAAATAAACTAGACTACAAATTCTAATCTCCCTTAATATATGAATAATTAAGTGAACTATAATGTCAAAGAATGAAGGAGGGAAAAACATCTCTAATTGACACAAGATAATTGCAGCCTCATGTTCCAACTCATCTATATTTTTCAAGATCAAAGATTTTACTACATATAGCATTGAAAAATAAGCATAATCTGGTTATATTTACCCTTGCATGTTTTGGTAAAATGTCACAGATAGCCACTGGTAGAAGTTGTTGAATCAAGACATGACAATCATGAAATTTTAAGCCAACTAATTTGTGGTCGTTCTCTAACACAAGTTTATTCACATTTGATGAGTACCCTTGGGGAACTTTGATACCCTGCAAACAATCACAAAACCTTTTTTTTTCTTTTTTAGATAGAGTGTGACAAGTTGTGGGCAAATATGTTCTATTTCTTATTTTTTTAGGGCTAACTCTTGTCGTATACCCATCACCACCATATCTTCAAGGGATTTCTTAGTATCTTTTGTCCTGTCTTTAATATTGAGAAGTGTTCAAATCAAACTATCACATACATTTTTCTCTACATGCATCACATCAAGATGATGTCTTACATCAAGACTATACCAATATGGAAGATCAAAGAACACCAAACTCTTTTTCCAACTATTTTTCTCCACAAGCCCTTTTTGCTTACCTTTTAGTTTATTTCCAAACATAACCTTAATGTGTTGTTGTCTTTTATAAACTTCCTTTCCGGTTAAGGGCTTTGGTGCAAAACCAAACTACTTCCCTCCATTAAGATCCTTCCGCAACCTACAATATGGATGATTAGGTCTTAAAAATCTTCGATGCCCAAGATAAACAGTCTTTTTTTTTTCATTTTTCAATTGGTGGTGGCATGTATCAAATTCACATATAGGACATATTTTATGTTCTTTGACGATGTAGCCACATAAATTACCGTATGCAGAAAATTCATTAATTATGAAAAATAACATAACACACAACTTAAAGTTATCACCTGTATACGCATCATCAACATCAACACCATCCTCCCATAAAACTCTTAAATCTTCAATCAATGGAATTAAATAAACATCTATGTCGTTCCCTGGTTGTTTTGGACCCAAAATCATCATCGATAACATCATATATTTGTGCTTCATGCATAACCCTGTAGTTAGGTTGTAAATTATGAGAAGAACATACCATGACGTATGGTTAGTATCAAGTTACCAAAATGGTTCATTCTGTCAGTGGAAATTCCAAACCTAAGGTTCCTTGGTTTTAGTGCAAAATCTGGAAACAAGAAATCAATTTTCTTCCATTGCAATGAATAAGCTACATGGCGAATTTTTCAATCACACTCTTTCATCAGCATGCTCTCTAGTATTATTTGCATCGTCTGCATTAGCAAACAATCTCTTGAACCTTTGCATTACTGGTAGGTACCACATCACCTTGGAAGGAACATATTTTCTTATTTCACTATCATCATCTTCAACACCATTGGCATTCTTCTTGTAGCGTGACTCCCCACATCTCAAACACTTCTTCAAGTTTTCATATTATTTCCTATATAATATGCAATCATTATGACATGCATGTATTTTGACATAATCAAAACCCATTGGACACAATATATTCTTGGCCTCATAACTACAGTTCGACAATGTGTTACCTTTTGGAAGCATTTCTAGCAATAATTCAAGCAACTCAGTGAAACTTTTATTCATCCACCCACTTCTTTCATTAATATTAAATAGTCTTAACACAACTCACAATCTTGTAAAACTTTTGCATCCCAGATACAACGACTTTTCCATGTCTTTTGCAAAGTATCAACCACATTAGCATTCTTGAAAGCATCTACCCTAGTATCACGAATCATATGTTCTAGGGTATCATTCATAAATTAATCATCATCTTCAACTGTAGGGGACATAACCCTTTTTTTGTCACTTCTCCATGCCATACCCATTTCATGTAATTTTGAATAATCTCATCACAACCTAAATGATTAAATATTTCACCTATTGGATCTTTGTGAATATTTTGACAAACTTTACAAGGACACCAAAAAATCACATTCGCCTTAGGAAGGTTTTTTCCCGCAAAATCAAGAAATTGAATCACTCCATTATCATACTTTTAACTTAATCTATTGGCTTTCATCCAACTACGAACCATAATCACATACAACTTCTAAAATAAAAATAAAAATAATACACAACCAATAATAACTACTAGAACAACAACAAATACCATAACAACATTATAGTAAACAACATCAACAACCACATATGTTAACAACATCAACGTACGACAGAACAAAAACAACAACGAAAATGAAGACCTACATCTACAATATCAACGATACAAATAACAAACAACATTAATGGAGAATTTGTACATACCACAAATGTGATAAAAGACTCAATGGAGAAGAATTTGAGCTTACTTCCTCCTCGGAGAAGAAGGGTGGTTCTGAGTATTGGGAAACTCCTTTGTTCGTTTGAGAGAATTGGTTCATTTTGTTCGCTAGGTCGAAAACCGTGAATGAGACAAAACATTATAATTTTGAAGGAATAAAAATTGTTTTTAGATTTTTTATCTCGGTTTCTCAATAACCGATGGATCATCTCCAACGTAAAATGTATAAAAAATAAAGGGTATGTTAAGTTGTAAATAAAACAAAAAGTTGCAGGAGCTGGGAATCAAATCTCAAACACTAGACAACATTTTACGTCGACTTTCCTAGAAAACCGAGGTTAAAGATAAAGTATATATATATATATATATATATATATATATATATATATATATATATATATATATATATATATATATATATATATATATATCGTGTTCTAGGTCATTTGACCTCGATTTTTTAATAACTGAGGTGAAAGCTTAGTAATGAAATATATTATTTATAGTAGTGCTAGTATCCTAGTGAAATATATATATATATATATATATATATATATATATATATATATATATATATATGTATATATATATATATATATATATATATATATATATATATATATATATATCGTGTTCTAGGTCATTTGACCTCGATTTTTCAATAACTAAGGTGAAAGCTTAGTAATGAAATATATTATTTATAGTAGTGATAGGATCCTGGTGAAATATTTTTAAATCTGCAAAAATTTAGACATTGGGTATCAAATCACTCATCGCAACCTTTTAATACGATTATTTTATACAACTGTAGTGGTATGTTACTCATTTTTGTGTTTTTACCATGCCAAGTAGCCCATGGTGGCAAAGTAGGAACATACAACCACACCCGTCTTTACCATGAGCCACCATTCGTGGTGGAATCCTTATCCTAACCATTGTGAAATGTATATTATGTATTAGTGAGAATTTAAAGTTTTCCTAATTCTTCATAAAATATCTCACTTCTCTCTCTCTCTCTCTCACTCTCACTACCTCTATAAATATTTCTTTTCACCAAAGTTGCCTTAGTTCTTTGTGAGTGAAACTATGAGGAAATAGTTGTACTAATGTTGTGTCAATGTTGTTATTTTCAAGAGTGAGACACTCTTAAAGAATTGGGTTTGCTTATTGAGATCAACCATTTGCAAAATCTATGTATGGTTATAGAACTCAACTCATAAAAGTTATGTTAGGTTATTGAGATCAACTTGCAAAATCTTTACTTGATTCATGAGTTCATCCCGTGAAAAATCTCTCTTTTGGTTGGGAGATAAGCCAATGTAAAATCTCTTGATTCGATTGTACAAGGGTTCATGGGAAAAACATGTAAGAGCTCAATATTATAGTGAAATATCAAGAAGATCTCTTGGGAGTAGGATTGGGCCAACGTTTGACCGAACCTGGATAAATCTATAGTGCCATGTCTCTACCTCTATCTTCTTTATTTTCTTTACTGCTTCATATATTTCCTGCTATCTTTTTTCTCTGAATAATTGAATAATAACACAATATTTTTTCTTAAGTAATAAAAACAGAAAATTAACCACAAATTTTGAATACCACAATCTACCTACTCTCTTATGTTTGGATTCACTTGTCCAACAATTGCAAGACCATACAACTGAATAAACATCACTTATTTATCTCATCTTTCATCAATTTTTTTCTTATGTGTGACCTTGTAGGTTTTCGTAAAGTTGGTAATATGCATATTTATTATAATAAACATTTGGTGATATCTAGCATTATATCACTACTATCCAAGTGATTAACATGTCATGTGATCTTACAAAAAACATTTGCTATAATATTTATGTGCACAATTACTCTTTTGACCCCATGCATTATTGAATACAATTCGTAGACTGTGTCACCCTTGTTTGATTTAATATTGGACCATTATACATTTATCATGTTATGTAAGATGAACAAATTTCATCTAGGCCACTGTTCACACGTGGATATCACGCAAACAATTGTTGGCCTCCTCTGCGAAAGGTTTACTTGCGGGACCGGCCAAACGAGTCCCAGGACTCCTCTGTCCGGTTAGTTATATGGTGTACTTTCATAATGTAATATGGTAAGGGGTTTTTTTTTGTATATTTTTGGTGTTTTGTGTTTTAGCAGACTCTCGCAGAATGCTTGAATGAAAAGGTAAAAATGAAAACAAAAGTAGGATAAAAAGAAGATAAAGGCAAACACAAGTATTTAAATTGACTTGGAATTAAAATAACTTGAAAAAATAAGTGTTTGGACGATATCATACATTTTGCGTAGGGGGTTAGCTCGTTTCTCGGACACTCGATACTTTGAGTGTGTCCCTTTTTCAATGTAAATAAATGCGGCCTTGAATAATGAAAAAGAAATCTACTTATATAGACATATAAAATAAATTGTCGGACACTCTCCAACGAATTCGGATTTTACATCTGTCACCCCACTTTCTTGGTAACTGCCCACTACTTTGTCCCATTCCCTTGAGCAGTTTCTTCACAACTTTCTGAATGGCCTCGTCGAGAGGTCTTTGACCTGCTGGTTTCTCTAGGATGTGTTGAAGTGCTTCGACCTCTTCCTTTTGCAAACCAGACTTTTTTGCCTGCTTGTCGACCCATTGTTGTATTTCCCTTTCCTCTAGCTAGGTCAAAATGCTTCTCTTGTGCATTTTTAGGGGTTGTCTTCAAATCACACTTTATTGACCTGGTCAAAATATCCAGCTAACAAATTTCCCCCACAAAAGGCCAATTTCGACAAAGATGCAGTCGACCAAGAAGTTGGGCCTTTTCGACTTTTCTGAGAGATTTCGATGCATTCTTGACCATCGATTTGCACCAATCAATTGTTCACATTCTGTCAGATTGAGATAACCTGTCACATCCGTCATGATTCCACTTTTGGTGCCACAACTTCTAATGCATGTAATGATGGCCTAGGACGCGGGGATTCCCAATAACTCCCATTTTTTAGCATATCACGCATTTCCAAAATGAAACCATTGCACATGTTATTGCCTATAAATACCCCTTTTTCTTACTGACAAAAACTTTCTCACTTTTTCCAAATACATTTATGCATTTTAGAAAGAACCATTTCCTTCAAGAACAAACTATTCATCCTCTTCTACATCCCAAAACACCTTCATCATCACAAAAACAATGGCTGCCAAGACTGAACAAATTCCTGATGTCACCTTCGCTACTAGAAACAATCCCTTGGCTTTTTCTCTCTCAGAAGGAGAAGTTCAAGAGTTTCTCCCTCAACCTCCTACTAATGTCGCTGAAAGGGTCTCTTTCTGGAAGTGTCAAATATTGATTCCCTACTCTATTGAAAACTAGCTCTACGCCTTCCATGGCCCGTGTCGCTCCCGGGATTTTCATCCTAGTACAAACATAAAAGTGGCGCAGAAAAAGAAGAGTCGTCAGCCATGTATTTTTATCCCAAGGAAAGGGAAATGTAATGCTGCACATACCTAAGGGAAAGGAAAGAACGAGTTCTTGCAAACCAGAGAGAACGGGTAAGGGAGTTGGTTACGTGAAAGGAAGGTATTAACACCCTTTCATGTCCGTCGTACCCGACGGGATCCACGCTTGCTTATACTGTTTCAAAGGGTATAAACATATGCTTTATCTGCTGCTGAACTGGGAAAAAAGAACAGGAGACTGTAGGGAAAATAAATAATTATGCTCGAATGGGCCCTACCCTACTACCTACTTATCTCATCGAGAATAAGAATCAGAGTCAACGTAGTTCCCCTAACTAGGGAGGAAATTTGTGTTTGTTTTTTATGATTGAACTGCTTATGCCTATGCTCAGGTGTTGCAGGCTCGTCTCAAACGAGTGAATTTACCTTCTTGCAAAAGACAAGTCGAGGTGAGTTCTTTTGTTTGGAGTGAAGGATATGACAAGATAATTCCCGTAGGAAAGACGCTTGTTGTTGGTTTTGAGCTTTTTAGAAGTTTTTTATTTGAGTTTGTATAGGAGAGTGTATTCAAGTCTCATTCAATGGAGTGTGTAATTCTTATATCACTCCAAGATGGAATGAAGAAGAAGCACACCTAAGTATGTAAAAGATCCCCAAGACTTACTTTTGCTTGTTAAGTGTTTTGTTGTTTTTGATGAAGAAATACTTTTTAGGTTTTCTTTGTGAAAATGACTTCATGCTAAGGCTTGTACATCATGCTATATAAGTTTACATTACCCCAAGATGAGATAGATGCAAATGCCCCATGGAATAAGTCTATGGCACAAGAAGTCACTTCAACCTTTATTAGGTATTTTTGAGTTGTTTTGAGATGAGAGAGTTGAGACTCAAGTGGAGAGAAAAGGAAAACTCTAAGGGAAACTATGACTCGCCCTAGTGTTATCATACAATGGGGATCCTAGGTTTAGTGAGGTATTCTAATCCTAAAAGGAAGAGAAAAGAAGAATAGGTTCTAACTCACTTCAAAGAATGAAGATGAGATAAGAACTTAGAGGGATAAAGAGAAGTAAAATGTCAAAGAAGCATCAAGTGCTTTTCACAATCACATAAGAGAAAACTTTTAAAAGAGAAGGGAGAAGAGGTATGAGTATAGATAAGCATACAAATACTCAATCACTTACCATATCCCCTAAATAAAAGGTTAGGGGCAATTGCATATGAAATCAACAATAAGAAAAATAATTAAGCATAACACATCCTATAAAGTGAAACTAGGGTTCAAACCAAACCCAAACCTAAGGATAAAGGTACCTAAAGGTCACATGACTTCTAAAGTCAGTAGCTAATCTCTAAGATGGCTTACCAATTCTAAGAAACTAAACACAAGCCAATTAAGCACAAACTATGTACTAAACCTCAAGGAAGTTCCATGTGAAGGTAGTGTAGAAAGAATAACTGATTATGCAAGATGAACATGTATTAATATTTAATGAAAGGCCAAAGTCAGTAGCATACGTCATTTGTGAATATCCTATAATGCCTATGAATGAGTATACAAAGCATGATAATAAGTTTTCAAGGGATAAAAGGAGTAAGATGCATAAGAAGTGAGAAGTGATCATATATCACACAACATGGAATAACTTGGAACACAAACCAAAGTTGCAAACCAAAATGAATGAACATGGATAAGGTCAGTACCAAATGTCAATTAAGATGAGATTATCATGCATGAATTAGTAATTCCAAATGCATTTCTACAAGTCACTTTGAAACTAGTGGAAGAAAAGATGCAAACTAGATCAAAGTAGTTCAAGTAATCTTACAAGTTAGGGATGAATGGCATTTGAATGCATGTATTGATCATGGGTCAGTGGCATACTCATTATAAAATGAACATGAGAAGTATGAAAGGGAATAGATGATTCACTTACAAGTTACATTGGTGATTAGAAGAGAAGAGAAGTGGAATTAGGTCATAAGATTCAAGTTAAGGATGCCTATATACCACACACACATACCAAATGAAATCACAACGCACATGACCTATAATTCTAACCAAATGACCTATAATGTTCTAATGAAGATATATAAGATGCTCAAATTGGTTCTAATGTGGTGGCACAAGTGCCTCATAACAATTAGGGTTTAGAAGTTAGCAAAAGTTTACACAATCATGGATGTCTCAAAAGGAAATGAAAACCACACAAAAGAGATGAGGAAAAATAAATGGATCTAACACATTTAAGGTATGAACATAATGCAAACATGTCAAAAAGTTAGAGTTCAAGGAAATTCTAAGATCAAGTTCAATTATAGGTCATAACCTCTTTTAAGTCACTTTTCAATGTCGCACAAAGGTGAATTTTAAAACCTAATATGGGATGCTTCTAAAAATTAACAAAAATATGGATTAAGTACATTAAGATGTCATGTAATCACATATCAAATTCCATGTCAAAAAATGAACATGTATCATGGATGATGAACCTTTAAAAAGAAATCAAAGAAAACTATATAATTAATGCAAAAAATAATGAAAATCAGAATTAAAAAATGCTAAAAATTATTTAAATGTGTCTTGATGCTACATGAATTTATTTGGAAGTTTTGGAAGTGTTTTGGTATTTTTTAAAATGGAAAACCAAAAGGCATCCAGAATAAAAATAAAAATCAATGGAAATTAGCCAGGGGGTGTCATGAAAGTAAAATAATAGTTAAAAATGTCATTGGGCTCAGAGTGGGGTGTGGGAATAGCAAGGCTTGGGTCCAATAGAGAAACACGCTGAATTGAGATCCTTACAATGTACCTCAGTCAACAACTTGACTTAATCTAAGCCCTAAGATCTAGTTTATGCCTGATAATCAAGTAAGTAATCAAATCCAAGGATCCACAAAGCCTGAACATGATAAATGAGATGAATGCATACATGTGGGTTCAGTCAAAGTCAAAGATATGAAGAGATAGAGAGAGATAGAGAGAGAGAGAGAACACGCGCAAAGCACATGTACATTAATGTGTTGGAAAGCTCTCGTGCATTAAATCACCACTCATCTAAGGGTTGTGTTACAACCTGGGCCAAATTAGGGTTCTATGATCATGTACAAAGGTCACCGGTCGGAGAAGACTTCGGTCGTCTTCTCCGGCCAAACTCCGACGACTGCAACCTCAAATCTTTCCAGAAATCAAGAAATTATACACCAAACAAAAGCTTAGATTACGTAGGTCACAGATCAAGGCTCTAAAATTACAAAACAAGCACATACAAAGATAATTGAAGCCAAGAACGTTTGCCATAGAAACTGAACTATGCTCCTATGGAGCATATCAACTAGTTAGATCACCAATAGCTTCTTTTAAGCTCAATAATCAACTAAAACCAGCATAAATCAAGCAAAATTTCCAAGAACAATTTGAAGATGACAAACCTGAATCTGATGAACCTTGAGTTGCAAGAATACCAAAGGTGTTTCTTTGATTCTTATGCTTTAAGATGAGCCAAATAAAGGCTAAAAATCCTTGTTGAATGCTTGAGAAATTCGAAATCCAGAGGTTGAAGCTTGAAGAGAAATAAGATTAATGTAGTGCTTTGTTAATGAGTTGAGGAAGAATGAAACTCCATATGAGGAATAAAGAAGGAGGAGCTTCGAGAGATTGTGAGATTCAGATAGAAATTGAGAGTGCAAGAGTGAAAATGTGAAAAAAATGAGAAAGTGTCCACCAAAATTCTGTTAAAGCTAATCTTATATGCATGGTTAGCCTCTAACTAACATAGTTAATAGTTACATCCATGGTTAGTTAGCTATAGTTAGTGGCTTGTGCAAAAATGAAGCTTCAAGTTCAGAAAAAAAGAAGAAACCATGTGATAGAGTTTTGGTTGTGTGTGATGATGGGATGATGTTGCTGCAACATTGGCTTAGTGACATAGGCTTTCCCTTAGAATTTTGATTTTTCTTTCTATTCTTATGCATGATCATGCATGGTCACATGACATGTAAGAAATTTGTGTGCTAAAAAAAGGAAATGTGGATGGGATGTAATGTCTTGTGCGTGTGAAATGATCAATCATGTAAGCACACCACAAATTTCATGCTTGGACAACAAGAAAACTTAGTGCAAATGCTCATGTTTGAAGATGATTTTTTCTCCACATAATGGATGAAATGAGGTGATCTTGGTGCCTATGGATCAAAGACAATTGATAGATCATGTTTGAAGTTGGAATCAAAGGGAAAGAAGGCTTGTAAGTTGGTGAAAAATGACTTAGAAATCATATGGACAAAACTGGCTCATGGGTGTGCTAGCTTGGCCTCAGGCCTGGCTTTGGGCCTTAGGAAAATTCAATTGTGATGTGTCCCCTTTGAACCATCATATCTCTTCATACATTGATCATATGAAAAAATTCCAAACATCAAAGTTGTAGAGGAGATCAAGATGAACAACTTTGATGTTAAAAAAAAAATTCATTTGAAGATTCCTTGATAGAGAAAAATAGCTTGACATTTGGCACACCACCTGCTTGATGAAATGCAATGCACCTGGCACGCCCATGCCATGGCTTCTTGGAAAAGTTGCCCAAGTTTTGTCAAACTTTGATTGATCATATCTCTCTCAATTTTGATCCAACAAAGATGTTTTTGCTATCAATTTGAAGCTTAGGATGTGCTCTTTAATTGGCTCAAGTAAGGCCTGAAGTTTGAAACCTTTATATTGAAGAAAGAGGGATTGAAAGTGAGGTGCAAAATGGCCTAAATTTGCCTTAACTAGAAACCCTAAGTTTTTATTTTAGGAAGTTTTGTGATTTCATGATTTTTCCATGAATTTCTTGACTTTTCTAGATCAAATTTCAACCATTGAACATATTCTACCTTTGGATCTTGATTTTGACCTCAAAAAGTCAGGAGTTGACTTTTTCCTCTGCACAATTGACTTTTCCCTAATTTCTTGATTTTCAAGTAACTGATCAATTGGAGACCTTCTGAAATGATTCAATAGACAATATCCCATCCTTAGACAATTGATATAATATGGAAAAAATTGAAGTCAAGTTTGAGCCAAAATTTCATCAGGAATCCCTTTGAATCAGAAACCCTAATTTTGGCCCTTTTTGTTAGGAGGTGATGCACTGCTTCAATTTCTTGATCAATCCAAATCTTCCAATGATTTAAGAAATAATTTGAGATTGTGTAGGATATGAAAGAACCTTAAGGCTTGTTGAGAGGCGCTTGTCACTTTTCCATTGACATTAAATGATCATAACTTTATAAATCAACTGATTACACACCTTATGCATCATCCAATGAATGTATACTTTATCTTCGTTAGATTTAGATGCAATGCAATGTATGAGAATGATATGATAAATGGATTGAAAAATAAAGGGAAAATTTTGGGGTGTTACAACTTCCCCTATTCAATCAACTGTAGAAATGAATGGATAATAACAATGGCTTTCAGTCGTTCAAGGTATGGATGGATTAAATACCCAAAAAAATACGAAATTTTGCACTCTGTGGGAAATAAAATAACCCGACTTTCAAAGGGAGCAATGATACGAGACCAAGCTAAAGGTGGACTCGAAAAAAGTAATACTATGCCGAAGGTAGACTTATGATAAGGTTCGAGATCAAGCCGAAAGTGAACTTAAAATAGTAGGACCAAGCAGAAGGTAGCCTTACGCTAGGGTTATCATGAAAGATGACTCTACAGGGGATAACAAGTATTCGAGGGTAAGATTAACAAATCCACGAACCTTTGGTTATTTTGACATCATGTTCGGGACTGTGGTAGGAATTCTCTATGGGAATATTCAGGTATGAATGTTGACTCATGGTTTTAGGCTTTCGTGCAAGGTACCAAAACTAGCTTATTCTTCGTATGCATATGTTTGAATTTGTCTATGGCGTAATACTCCATAATGATGGAAATGCTACGCTTTAGATGATGAAAATGTAATGATGATTACTAAATGCAAATCTGGGGGAACCTCTCGGTGAGGAAATAACATGTATCCCTAGCAACTTTACTGGGGAGAAATAATCACTAATTCGATTTTCATGAATCCCTGTGGGGAATAACATCTCTACTGGCGAGGATGCTAATGATACACTGGCTCTAAACTGCCACAATTGCCAAAAATAAATTGGACTTTGAGAAGTTGAAAAGTGATGACCATGTTGGGGAAAGATTGGGGAGGAATTCCACCCATAGAATTTCGTTGGGGATTTGAAAACCTTCTGACCTAGCTGAGGATATGATTTGTCGATACTCGGCTGAGGAACAATTCTGATGGGGAATCACTCAGGTGAAAAGTCCTCTGTTGAGGGAGAGATTCCAATGAAGATTTGACTTTGGTTGGGGAGGACTGCGAACAACACCGTGCAAGAAGGAAAACCATTTGAATTCTCACTACCTTCACCATTACTAGGGAATAAGGAATCCTCATGTACTGTTGGGGATAAGAAGACTCTTGCGGAGAATACCTCTCCGTTGGAGAAAGAATAATTGATTATGCAAGATGAACATGTATTAATGCTTAATGAATGGCCAAAGTCAGTAGAATATATCATTTGTGAATGTCCTATAATGCCTATGAATGAGCATACAAAGCATGAAAATATGTGTTCAAGTGATAGAAGGAGTAAGATGAAGAAAAAGTGAGAAGTGAGCATATATTACACAACATGGAATAACTTGGAGCACAAACCAAAGTTGAAAACCAAAAAGAATGAACATGGATAAGGTCAGCACCAAATGTCAATTAAGATTAGACTATCATGCATTAATTAGTCATTCCAAATGCATATCTACAAGTCACTTTGAAACTAGTGGAAGAAAAGATGCAAACTAGGTCAAAGTAGTTCAAGTAATCTTACAAGTTAGGGATGAATGGCATTTGAATGCAAGAATTGATCATGGGTAAGTGTTATACTCATTATAAAATGAACATGAGAAATATGAAAGGTCATGGACGATTCACTTACAATTTACATTGGTGATTAGAAGAGAAGAGGAGTGGAATTGGGTCATAAGATTCAAGTTAAGGATGCCTATATACCACATACACAAACCAAATGAAAGCACAATGCACGTGACCTATAATTCTAACCAAATGACCTATAATTTTCTAATGAAGACATATAAGATGCTCAAATTGGTTCTAATGTGGTGGCACAAGTGCCTTCTAACAATTAGGGTTTAGAAGTTAGCAAAGGTTTACACAATCATGGATGTATCAAAAGGAAATGAAAACCACACAAAAGAGATGAGGAAAAATAAATGGATGTAATACATCTGAGGTATGAACAGAATACAAACATGTCACAAAGTTAGAGTTCAACAAAGATCAAAGATCAAGTTCAATTATATGTCATAACCTCCTTTAAGTCACTTTTCAATGACGCACAAAGGTGAATTTCAAAACCTAATATGGGATGCTTCTAAAAATTAAAAAATTATGGATTAAGTACATTAAGATGTCATGTAATCACATATCAAATGCCATGTCAAAATTCAGAACCAAACCATGTCAATTTAAATGCAAATGAACATGTATCATGGATAATGAACCTTTAAAAAGAAATTCAAAGAAAACTATGAAATTAATGCAAAAAATAATGAAAATCAGAATTAAAAAATGTTAAAATTATTTAAATGTGTCTTATTGATACATGAATTTATTTGGAACTTTTGGAAGTGTTTTGGTATTTTTTATAATGGAAAACTAAAAAGTATGCAAAATAAAAATAAAAATCAAAGGAAATTAGCCATGGGGTGTCACGAATGTAAAATGCTAGTTAAAAATGACATTTGGCTTAGAATGGGACATGAGAATAGCAAGGCCTAGGTCCAATAGAGAAACACGCTAAAGTGCGATCCTTACAGTGTACCTCAGTTAATAACTTGACTTAATCTAAGCCCTAGGATCTAGTATATGCCTGATAATAAAGTAAGTAATCAAATCTAAGAATCCACAAAGCCTGAACATGGTAAATGAGATGAATGCATACATGCACAAAATAAAACACATGTTCATTAATGTGTTTGCAATCTCTTGTGCATTAGATCACCACTCATCACATGGTTGTGTTATAACCTAGCCCAAATTAGGGTTCTATGATCATGTATGAAGGTCACCTTCCAGAGAAGACTCCAATCGTCTTCCCCGGCCAAACTCCAACGACTGTAACCTCAAATATTTTCCACAATTGACTTTTCCCCAATTTCTTAATTTTCAAGTAATTGACCGATTGGAGACCTTCTAAAATGATTCAAAAGACAATATCCCATCCTTAGACACTTGATATCATATGGAAAACATTAAAGTCAAGTTTGAGCCAAAATTTCACCAGGAAGCACTTTGAATCAGAAACCCTAATTTTGGCCCTTTTTGTTAGGAGGTGAGGCACTGCTTCGATTTCTTGATCAATCCACATCTTCCAATGGTTTAAGGAATCATTTAAGATTGTGTGGGATATGAAAACCCTTAAGGCTTGTTGAGAGGAACTTGGCTCTTGTCCTTTGACATTAAATGATCACAATTTTACAAATCAACTGATCACACACCTTATGCCTCCTCCAATGAAGGTACACATTCTCTTCCTTTGATTTTCATGCGATGCAATGTATGAGAATGATATGATAAATGGATTGAAAAAGAGAGGGAAAATTTTGGGGTGTTAAAGTTGCACTTATTCAATCAACTATATACCTGAATGGATAATATCAATGGCTTTCAAACGTTCGAAGTATGGAGGGATTGATACCCGAATAAACCAGAAAATTTGCACTATGTGAGAAATAAAATAACCTGACTTTCAAAGGGAGCAATGATACGAGACCAAGCCGAAGGTGGACTCGAAAATAGTAAGACTATGCCGAAGGTAGACTTACGATAAGGGTCAAGATCAAGCCGAATGTGAACTCAAAAATGTAAGACCCAACCGAAAGTGAACTTACACAGAATGAGACTAAGCCAAAGGTAGACTCAAACAAGGATACGAGACCAAGCCGAAGGTGGAATCGAAAAAGTAAGACTATACCGAAGGAAGACTTACGATATGGTTTGAGATCAAGCCGAATGTGAACTCGAAAAAGTAAGAACAAGCCGAAGGTGGACCTACACAAAAAGAGACTTAGCCGAAGGTAGACTCAAACAAGGATACGAGACCAAGCCGAAGTTGGAGTCGAAAAAGTAAGACTATGTCGAAGATAGAGTTACGATAAGGTTCGAGATCAAGCCATAGGTGAACTCAAAAAAGTAAGACCAAGCAAAATGTAGCCTTACACTAGGGTTATCATGAAAGATGAATCTGAAGGGGACAACAAGTATCCGAGGGTAAGATTAATAAATCCACGACCCTTTGGTTATTTTGAAATCATGTTTGGGACTGTGCTAGGCATTCTCTTTGGTAATATTCAGGTATGAATGTTGACTCATAGTTTTGGGCTTTCGTGCAAGGTACTAAAATTAGCTTATGCTTTGTATGCATATGTTTGAATTTGTCTATGGTGTGATGCTCCATAATGATGGAAATGCTACGCTTTAAAGGATGCAAATGTAATGACGATTACTAAATGAAAATGCGGGGGAACCTACTGGTGAGGAGATAATATGTATCCCTGGCAACTTTATTGGGGAGAAATAATCACTAATTCGATTTTTATGAATCCTAGTGGGGAATAACATCTCTGCTGGTGAGGATGCTAATGATACACTGGCTCTAAACTGCCATAATTGCCTAAAATAAATTGGAATTTGAGAAGTTGAAAAGTGATGACCCTGTTGGGGAAAGATTAGGGATGAATGTACACGTAGAATTCCATTGGGGAATTGACAACCTTCTGACCTAGCCAAGGATATGATTTGTCGATACTCGCCTGAGGAACAATTCTGATGGGGAATCACTAAGGTGAAAAGTCCTCTGGTGAGGGCGAGATTCCATTGAAGATTAAACTTTGGTTGGGGAGGACTGCAAACAACAACGTGCAAGAAGGAAAACCATTTGAATTCTCACTGCCTTCACCACTGCTAGGGAATAAGGAATCCTCATGTACTGCTTGGGATAAGAAGACTCTTGCGGAGAATACCTCTCCGTTGGAGAAAGAATAAATGATTATGCAAGATGAACATGCATTAATGCTTAATGAATGGTCAAAGTCAGGAGCATACATCGTTTTGTGAATGGCCTATAATGCCTATGAATGAGCATACAGAGCATGAGAAGAAGTGTTCAAGTGATAGAAGGAGTAAGATGAAGAAAAAGTGAGAAGTGAGCATATATCACACAAGATGGAATAACTTGGAACACAAACCAAAGTTGCAAACCAAAATGAATGAACATGGATAAGGTTAGTACCAAATGTCAATTAATATGAGACTAGCATTCATGAATTAGTCATTCCAAATGCATATCTACAAGTCACTTTGAAACTAGTGGAAGAAAATATGTAAACTAGGTCAAAGTAGTTCAAGTAATCTTACAAGTTAGGGATGAATGGAATTTGAATGCATGAATTGATCATGAGTCAATGTCATACTCATTGTAAAATGCGCATGAGAAGTATGAAAGGGCATGGATAATTCACTTACAAGTTACATTGGTGATTATTAGAAGAGAAGAGGAGTGGAATTAGGTCATAAGATTCAAGTTAAGTATGCCTATATACCACACACACACAAACCAAATGAAATCACAATGCACATGACCTATAATTTTAACCAAATGACCTATAATTTTCTAATGAAGACATATAAGATGCTCAAATTGGTTATAATGTGGTGGCACACGTGCCTCATAACAATTAGGGTTTAGATGTTAGAAAAAGTTTACACAATCATGGATGTCTCAAAAGGAAATGAAAACCACACAAAAGAGATGAGGAAAACACTTGATATCATATGGAAAACATTAAATTCAAGTTTGAGCCCAAATTTCATTAGGAAGCCCTTTAAATCAGAAACCCTAATTTTGGGCCTTTTAGTTAGGAGGTTATGCACTGCTTCAATTTCTTGATCAATCCACATCTTCCAATGGTTTAAGGAATCATTTGAGATTGTGTGGGATATGAAAAAACTTAAGGCATGTTGAGAAGAACTTGGCTCTTGTCCTTTGACATTGAATGATCACAACTTTACAAATCAACCGATCACACACCTTATGCCTCATCCAATGAATATACGCTTTATCTTCCTTTGATTTTCATGCAATGAAAAGTATGAGAATAATATGATAAATGGCTTGAAAAAGAGAAGGAAAATTTTGGGGTGTTACAGCTGTCCCTATTCAATCAACTGTAGACCCAAATGGATAATAGAAAAGGCTTTAAGACGTTCGAGGTATGGAGGGATTGAATACACAAATAAACCAGAAAATTTGCACTCTGCGGGAAATAAAATAACCCTACTTTTAAAGGGAGAAATGATACGAGACCAATCCGAAGGTGGACTCAAAAAAAGTAAGACTATACTGAAGGTAGACTTACGATAAGGTTCAAGATCAAGCCGAAGGTGAACTCAAAATAGTAAGACCAAGCCGAAGGTTGACTTACACAAAATGAGACTAAGCCGAAGGTAGACTCAAACAAGGATACGAGACCAAGCCAAAGGTGGACTCAAAAAAAGTAAGACTATGCCGAAGGTAGACTTACGATAAGGCTCGAGATCAAGCCGAAGGTGAACTCAAAACTGTAAGACCCAACCAAAGGTGGACTTACACAGAATGAGACTAAGCTGAAGGTAGACTCAAATAAGGATACAAGACTAATCCGAAGGTGGAATCGAAAAAGTAAGACTATGCCGAAGGTAGACTTACGATAAGGTTCGAGATCAAGCCAAAGGTGAACTTAAAAAAGTAAGACCAAGCCGAAGGTGGACCTACACAGAATGATACTAAGCCGAAGGTAGACTCAAACAAGGATACGAGACCAAGCCAAAGGTGGACTCAAAAAAGTAAGACTATGCCGAAGGTAGACTTACGATAAGGTTCGAGATCAAGCCGAAGGTGAACTCAAAAAAGTAAGACCAAGCAGAAGGTAGCCTTACGCTAGGGTTATCATGAAAGATGACTCTACAGGGGACAACAAGTATCCGAAGGTAAGATTAACAAATCCACGACCTTTAAGTTATTTTGAAATCATGTCCGGGACTGTGCTAGGAATTCTCTATGGATATATTCAGGTATGAATGCTGACTCATAGTTTTGGGCTTTCGTGTAAGGTGCCAAAACTAGCTTATTCTTCGTATGCATATGTTTGAATTTGTCTATGGCGTAATGCTCCATAATGTTGGAAATGATACGCTTTAGAGGATGCAAATGTAATGATGATTACTAAATGAAAATGCGGGGGAACCTACTGGTGAGGAGATAACATGTATCCCTGACAACTTTACTGGGGAGAAATAATCACTAATCCGATTTTTATGAATCCCAGTGGGGAATAACATCTTTGCTGGTGAGGATGCTAATGATACACTGGCTCTGAACTGCCACAATTGCCAAAAATAAATTGGACTTTGAGAAGTTGAAAAGTGATGACCCTGTTGGGGAAATATTAGGGAGGAATGTACACGTAGAATTCCATTAGGGAATTGACAACCTTCTGACCTAGCCGAGGATAGGATTTATCGATACTCGCTTGAGGAACAATTCTGATGGGGAATCATTAAGGTGAAAAGTCCTCTGGTGAGGGCGAGATTCCAATGAAGATTGGACTTTGGTTGGGGAGGACTGCGAACAACAATGTGCAAAAAGGAAAATCGATTGAATTCTCACTGCCTTCACCACTACTAGGGAATAAGGAATCCTCATGTACTGCTTGGGATAAGAAGACTCTTGCGGAGAATACCTCTCTGTTGGAGAAAGAATAACTGATTATGCAAGATGAACATGTATTAATGCTTAATGAATGGTCAAAGTCAGGAGCATACATCATTTTTGAATGGCCTGTAATGCCTATGAATGAGCATACAAAGCATGAGAAGAAGTGTTCAAGGGATAGAAGGAGTAAGATGAAGAAAAAGTGAGAAGTGAGCATATATCACACAAGATGGAACAACTTGGAACACAAACCAAAATTGCAAACCAAAATGAATGAACATGGATAAGGAATCCTCATGTACTGCTGGGGATAAGGAGACTCTTGCGGAGAATACCTTTCCATTGGAGAAAGACTCTCTGCTTGGGGATATCAACCTTATGTTGCTCTGTTGGAGAAAGGTAATCCACGGAGACCTACTGGAGAATAATGATCAATGAAGACTGTTGTGGAAAAAGCTCCCTGATATCCTTGTGCTGGCGATTGCTTATGTTTCCAGCCTCTGGGCTGATCAAATGCATACTACTCAATAATGGTTCCTTACAATTTTAAACTCGCCTCAAACTAGGGGGTCTATCAGAAGAAATTGTCTCAAGAGGATTTTACAGAAAACCTGGCGTCCGAAATACCCCGGTGTCTTCAAACTCTTGGAGAGATTCGTCGGATCTTGAAATAACTGTCCCAGACTACATGTGTCAGACCCTAATTTTTGACCCTAAGATTTTTTCGCATCTCATCGGCATATCTCATACAAACAAGATCACGCACTGGTTCGTTTATCCTTTTCAGGTGCAGGTCTATGCTTGCAGAGGATCACCTTGTTTACTTTCTGTTATTTGTTTATATTCACTAACCTCTAACCAAAATACAAAAAAAAAAAATGTTGCAGTTGCTTCTTCTTCTTCTGTGTTGCTGGATTTCAGAGACATGGCTGTGATTCCAATTCAGATGTGTTTGTTCAGTCACAATCCGATTCAGATGGACGTTTGACCTAATCTTGGTCAAACTATCAAAAGATTGTTTCGATTACAAGTGCTTGTGCCAGTGGTTTATTTCTCAGATTGTGCGTATTCAAAAGTTCAAAGACTGTGTTATGTGCGAAGGTCATCAGTTTATCAGGCGGTATTCTGTGTGAAATTTGTTTCGAATCTGCAAGTTTATCAGTTCATCAGTGGTTCATTTGAGGATTTATTTTCCTCGGTATTAATTCAAGTTATCAGGACAATGTTCGGACAAATTACAAGTGTTTGTGGTTTAAGTGGCAAGTTGTTCATGTTTGGCTGTTTTCATCATTATCAGTGGTTGGTACAAAAATAATCAAGATCTGGTCGTGGGCCTAAAAATCATTACTTCATCCATTACCCGATTCATATTTTTTATCCACTTATTTCTAACCATTTTCCATTTTTTCATTTCTTATTTCCAAATATCCAATTACCTTTTTTTTTTCTTTCTCTCACTCATATCCATTTTTTTAATTCATATTTTATTCATTTATATAAAAAATCTTCCATTTTCTCATTTCCAATTTATTCCTTTTTTTTTCATTTTTTAACATTCACATTTTTTTTACCAAAAAATATATATATATTAATCAAATTCATTACCTTTTCTAATCCATTCATAAAAAAAAAAATATATATCATTGGCCCATTGGCCCACTCCTATTAATCTTGATACAAACAACAAAAAAAAAAGAAAAAAGAAAGAAGTACTTCCAAATATCAGCCCAATATTTCCAAGCCTCAATTCCCACACTCACGTCATCAGTTCAGCTTTCCACGTGCAAGCCTAAATAGAATTTTCCAGTCATTTACCAAGGCCAGCCGCACATGATTCACGCGTTCCACCAGCAGCCATACGCCTACACACATCAAAAATCACCAGCCAGCCTCCCAATTCCCTCAACAACATCACTCAACCCTCAGCTTAACTCAACACAAACCGCGCCGTATCACTCCAGCTAGCCCACAAAACACTTCGCCCAATATCAACTTGCACCATCAAGCCTACAGCTTTTCCAACACAACCTTTGCCCAGCCAAGTTTCATTCTCCAGCCGCCAAGCTCTAGCACTTCAGCCATCAGCTCCAAACCGTAAGCCCGCAAGCTGCACAGCCAGGCCCACCATCCAATGCTTGCCCAAAGCCAAACAAAGCTACACTTCCAGCCTTTACCTGTCAAATAAAAAAACAACAGCAGCTGGCCAACATCAGCTTCACGCCGCACGGTAATTCCCAGCTTCTCCAAGTCAACTTCAAGCAATTTCTCAGCCGCACGCACGAACAAATAACTTGCATAAGACTCACGTGAATCATCACCGTCAAAACGCACAAGGCTTCAAATAAAACGCGAAACACACGCATCCTGAACATGAGCAAAACGCAAGCTTAGTTCAAATGAAACGCAGACTACAACCATCAAACGCAAACACAATCAGCCAATACACTTGAAACGGAAAAGATCAAAACGCATCAAAAATAAAACAAAACGCAAAATCAAAAATTCAGCAAGCTAGCATGAAATTCGTGACCCAAAACGCGTCACAAACGTCAAAAACGGCAGCCTTCAAAATCGTCCAAGCCCTCTATAAAACAGAACCTATCCCCTCTTAATTCACAAGCTTGGATAGCCATACCATTTCCCTGCACGAATTAATTTCAAGCTTCAAATCCATTCATCTCCTTCATCTTCAAATCTTCCTCTCTAAACACCTCCTTTCACTTTTGATCATACGGTTCCGAAAGTACCAAATCCAATTTCAAATCGGCGCAAATAGAAGAAGACGAGCGGAGAGCTTCAAAGAATAAGAACGGCGACATTATTTGTGGTTGATCTTCGGTGGATCTAGGCTTAATCAGTAACGTTTTCGGATGAAGGTGAATAGTGTGATGGTGTTGAGTTTTAGGGAAGAAGAAGAAGCATCTGCATTTTTGTTCTTTTTCCTGATTTATTTTGTTTTTATTTTTATTTTTATAAAAAGAGTGAGGTGTTATGTTTTGGGCCTAGTAGTTTAGATCAATTTGCTATCACCACCTCATATAATCCACCAGCCTGCTGTGCGTACATCTCCTTTCTTCTTTTTTTTTCCTTTTTTTTATTCCTTCAATGGATTTCAATTTTTTATGAATATTAGTGTAGTGTGTAGTTTTTATATGAAGAAATTTGGAAAAAAGATGTTTTAAGAGGATTTAAAAGAATACTTTAGAAAATATTTTTAGAAAAGAATTCTTAGAAAATGATTTAAAAAATATTTCTATTTCTTTTTTTTATGGATTCTATTATTAGATCCATTTCTTATTCATCTTTTTCTTTTTTGGTCGATGACAATCTCCGATTCGGGATTGTTGATTTCCGATTAAGTTTAATCTTCATTATTTCAAATCTATGGATGAATGATCATTTGGATCATTCTCCATACTTTGAGATCGTGATAGGTTGCTTTTCGAGAAATTCAACGATAATCTCGATTAAGATTAGACCGTTCTCTTTCTTTTAGTGTGGCATGTTTTCGGAGAACGATTCATAATATCGTTTCTCTAACATGTATTAACACGAATATTTTCCACTTTAATTAGTGGTGGCCGGCCTCATTTGTAGGGTAATTACTCCGTAAATTACTCGGCGATTGCTTAACATAGACCTAAAGTTGTCCCGATTCGGAATGCGATCCACTTGGATCCGGTTGCCTCGATTTTATTTTTCTTTTTGTGGTTGTGCTTGATTAAGTTCATCATACCATTTTATATTGTAAATATTAATATTGTGAATATACTAACATTTAATTAAATCTCTCGCACCTTATCCTTTTACTTTAAATCTCTCGCTCCCTACCTCTCTTATTATGCTTCTATATTCATTCATCATATTGCTTATTATATATATTATTGTTGCTTGTTATTTTTTTTCTTTGTCCATTTGGACACAAAAACACTAATAACGGATTAAACATCTAAAAAATGGGTGACTATTATTGCGGACTATGGTTACTATCCCTTGCTTCGGAGATTCGGACTTAGATTCTAGGATCATCCCTTTGCTCATTTGTTATGGATTGAAGACTTTGGTTCCGATTAAGTTGACTTGTTCATGAAGATGGAAATCCGGTTATTTCAAAGATGCTTGCTATATGGTTTGATCATTTCTTTCCTTAGCTTATATTTTCAAGTCTTAGGATAGTCCCTTCATCTCTTCCCATCTTCTTTAATTTTCAAATCTCCTCCCTCTTTTCAAAACTTTCTTTGTTTTCTACTTCAAACATTTTTCTCAATCAAACCGTGACTTCGGTCACGTGCTTTTACTTTTTTCATTTCATTTCCTTTAATAAATGCTAAGCCACATAAGCATATTGAAACCTTTTTCTCAAAAAACTTTAAAACATTCACAACTCATTCAATTGCTTTTGTGCCCTCGTGCACGTTTCTCTTAACCTTTTTGTGTTTAGATATGATTCATCCTTTCTAGCGGAATTATTCGCTAAAGGATGACGACTTATCTTTACATTTTAAAATCAATTCAACTCATTTTCCTTTTTACAATTTGTATCACGAACTACGGGGTTTTGATCTCGCATTGCACCTTGTGGGTACGTAGGCATGAGACGTTCGTCTCTTCAAACACCAAAATCTTAAAAAACATTCTTCTTCTCATCTCCTCAATCTTTTTTTAAGCAAACCATTTCAAGCCAAAAAATGCAGTAAACATTTCAAAGGGTTCCCGTAGAGTACTACGGACAAGTCGGGTGCTTAAAACCTTCCCGATTTGTAACCAATCCCCGTACCCATTCTCTGTTTGATTCTTTTAGCTTTTTAGCTTTTGAGATTCGTTAAGGTTTTGTTCGTTCATTTTCCTTTTTCCATTTGGAAATAAATAAAAGTGCGGTGGCGACTCTGTGTATATTGAGTGAAGTTAATCAATAGCTTACACTCATGATTTTACCGCTACAGAAAAGTGGCGACTCTACTGGGGAGTCAATCTCTAAGTGGATTCGGCCTACTTTGATTTGTTTACTGTTTTAGTTTGATTTGCTTGTTACTTGGTTGTTCTGTTTTGGTGATCCTCTGTGAGATAGATCCTGACCCGGATCTGAATGACACTTATGATAGGACGGCGATATTCGAAGCGATATGCGATGGAGTAGTCCAAAGCAATATCAATTTGATAATCTCCACTCGGTTAGGCTCTCTTGGACTATCAATGTCATGACGAGTAATCGTACGTGGCATTATTTTCCGACCTTGAGCTGATCATACTGAGGACCGTAGAACCCTTAACCAATCTAAGCCAATTTTGGAACGTAGTGCGGAAACTATCTGAGTGTAAACTTAAGGTGGTTGTCACGCGATACTACACTCGGACGAGGTCTATTTTAAGAATGTTGTCGGTTGGGGAGTAATCCAATGTACCGATGATATTCTAAAGATGGCTGTTAACTCCGGGAACCCCTGTTAGCACCCTTCTGTTTTTTTGCAGGTACAATGAAGACAAACCTTAGTACATACCTGTTTGGGTTGGTGTTCTGTTACCATGACTCCATGCTCGTGATCTGAACCTTTGAACCTGTGTGATTTGCGTGATCTTGTTTGTGCTTGTTGCATCTACATATTCATCATGATCATCATCACAACCATCTTTCAAGGAAGATAATTCTGATTGTTACAAACATTGAAAAAAAAGCAAATATTCCTTTTTGTCAAGATTTTTCATGACCATATTCTCGATGTTGACCATGTTTGCAATGATCGAGTTGTTTTTCTGAAAGTGGAGGTGAACATTGCATATCATTGCATCCTCGCATATTCTTGCATTCATCCGAGTTGTGTGGGAACTCATCCCGGTTGTTTCTTTCCTCAGTTGTCTGTTGATCCGTCAAGCTGACTCCTCACCACAGATACGGTACTAGAGCTGCTAACAGATTGAGAGCTATTAGATTGAGAATGGAAAGTCAAGCTCAACACAACAAGAAAGTTAGGGAGGACCTTGATGAGTTGAAAAGTGATGTGAGTCAGATCATGGAGATGCTACAGGCTTTGATCATTAGGGAAACTCAACCTCAGAGGATTGTCATGCCTCAAGTCAATGTTTTTGCTGGTGAAGCAAGTGTTGTTGGGATAACTCGTCGCAGACAACAACACCATGAACGATCATACCCTACTGCAGTTGCTCCGATGATCAATGGTCCATCTATTCAAAGGAATGTTGGCCAGAACCAGAATTGTAATGTCAGGAGCAGGCCAAACTTTGATCCTATTCCGATGTCTTACACTGAATTGTATCCTTACTTGGTCCAGAATGGTTGGATTGCTACTAGGCCTGCGCCTCCTGTTCGAAATCCTCTCCCGGTTGGTTTTAGAGCAGATCTTCGCTGTGAGTTTCATCAAGGTGGAACTGGTCATGACTTAGAACACTGTTTTGCATTGAAGGCTAAAGTAAAAGAGCTTGTCAGAAATGGGATGATCACTTTTGAGGATACAAATCCTAATGTTGTCAATAATCCTTTTCCGAATCATGGGAAGTGAATCTTCTAGAAGACTTCAATTGTCAAATTCTTTTCAAGGCCAGAATATCAGACGGGATAGCTCATCTTTGTTGTTGATTGATCACTAGGCCATTGTTTCTTTATGTTTGCAACTTTCTTTAATCATATCAAGTTGTTTGCTTTTAAGCTTGTTTGTACTTTCATGTTGATTTTAATGAAATGAGCATTGCTTTGTTTTGATTCAATTTCATTTGCTATTTGCATTACATTTCAAGTTCATTTATCTTTTCTCAAATTTTTACAATGATTGGAGGGAGGATGATGAAAACGAGATACCCATAACTGTTGATTGGTATGCTTTCAATTGAGACTTGGTTGATGATATACATGCATTGTTTCAAATCCTAAACACTGGAGAAATAAGGAAGTGAATCCCTTGTCAACCCCTTTGAGCCTTGAAGTTGGAGTTTCTTTATATTCGAAAAAAAAACCCTCAATTTTAACCCGGGGATGGGTAGTTCTCAATTAATTCAAATGTGCATTCAAGTACAAGAGAATCATTCAAGACACCTTTCAAATAAAGGTTGCAATCTCAAGTTTTCCTTCATACACATCAAGAAGTGTTGAAGATGTTTCTCAATTCAAAAGCCAATGATGGTTCATCGTAATCATTAAGCCGTGCAGTCATTATCTTTCAAAAAAAAATGATATTGAAAAATTATTGAAAAAAATTAAAGCCCGCTAGGTCAAAACCTATGAAGGAGGCTTAGGCAAAAAACTGGGGCATCCCGCTGGCTGTAAGATCAAATGACACAGTTCAGGCAAAAGTTAGGGATAATAAAAAGAAATACTTGTCAAGAGGTCATCAAATTCCTCAGCAAAAGCAAGTTGAGTTGACCAAAGTCCTCACTGAAAATAACAAAGGGAAAGATGTGACTGCTATCTCAAAATCCTTTGGCTTATGAACCATCTTCATCTGTGCAATCCCAAATGTCTTGGAACTTGAATGCATAGGCTGAATTAATTGAATGTAGGACTGGAGTTCATCACGAAGTTGGGTTGGGTACAAATAAACTTTGAGCCTATATCCTTTGATTCATAAACCGTGAACCAGACCACGTTACAACCTTCAAAAGTCCTAATTGAATCCAGGTTTCTTTTGAAAAGCATACTACAACAAGGTTGCGTAAACTGACTCCCAAGTTCTTTACCAATCATTTGTTTTCTTGTTGTTGCTTTATCTTTAATGTTGTCTCAACCGCCGTGTTTTGGCAATATTTTCATTTACTTTACATCAATAAGTTTCATTCCAAAAATAATTCTTGATTTCAAACTTTGCATTGAATTTTGCATTAAAATTACCAGGTTTGTACAAACATTTTATTTGCAAATAAACTTTCTTCATCAAGGAATTTTCAAACAGTTGAGAAACTTGGTCGGTGATCCTGCCAAGGGGAAAATTTTTCTCAGTTCCTATTGTTTCAAGAGTTGTTGCTCAGTGCAAGTTATTCTCAGATTGGGTTGGTCAGAAGATTCTCTGCAAGATGAATGCTGGATTTCTTTTCTCAACATTTTCTCAAGGGCTGAGGCTATGATCAGTTTATTTTCTCAATATTTTCTCAAGGGGCTGAGGCCATGATTAGTTTATTTTCTCAACATTCATTTCAAGGATTGAAGCCATGATCAGTTTATTTTTCTCACCAGTTATTTCAAAGACGTGATTATTTTCTCAGCAGTCTTTTCAAGAACTGAAGCCATGAACAGTTTATCTTCTCAGCAGTTATTTCAAAGATTTGATTATTTTCTCTAATAGTAATCATGAACTGAATCCATTATCAGTTTACCTTCATCAGTCATTGAACTTGGGGCAAACTTTTCTTCAAAGAATCCCCAAGCAGCTTTGCATGATTTCTCTCAAAAGATTTTCAACTTGGAACAGTTTACCTGGGTGACAGAGATTTGTTCAGCAGCAGCATCTCTAATTTTCGAGCAGAATGGCAGTGATATCTGTGTTGAGGAATCAGTCTTCCATCTTTTGCACTCCTCTAAGAGTCTAAACTGGTTGTCTTTCTTTTCCACTCCTCTAAGAGTCTAAACTGGTTGTCAATATTTCTACTCCTCTAAGAGTATAAACTGGTTGTCATCTTTTCCACTCCTCTAAGAGTATAAACTGGTTGTCAGCTTTTCTACTCCTCTAAGAGTCTAAACTGGTTGTCAGCATTTTCACTCCTCTAAGAGTCTAAACTGGTTGTCATCATTTTTCTCATATTATGTCCTTGGGTGTGTTATTCCCCATGTTTGAAAAGTTTGCATATTTGAGTGTTTTAGTCCTCATTATGCGTATCCTTAGGGTGTGTTATTCCCCATTGTCGAAAAAGTTTGCATATTTGAGTGTGTTATGCCTCATTATGCGTTTTCTCGGGTGTGTTATTCCCCAGTTTTGTTTACGGTTTCATAGTTGAGTGTTTCAGTCCTCATTATGCGTATCCTTGGGTGGTTTAGTCCCCATTTTCGTAAATGTCTGCATACTGAGTGTTTTGGTCCTCATATGCATTTCTCAAAGTCTTGTTGTTGTCAACTTCTTACTTTTTGTTCAAGATCCAATTTACTTGGCATTTGTCTGTCTCTCCAGAATTTCTTTTCTTCATATACTTGTAGTTTCTCTCAAATATTACACCCTTTTGTCCGATTGCTATTCTCGGATGTCCATAGTGAAGTCATCATTGATTTGATGTACTGTCCCGGACCTTTTTTTTCATCTCATTCAGTTCTCTTCCTGAATGTTGTGCTTCACTTTTTATCTGATTGCCATTCTCAGATGTTGTGATCACTTCCTATCCGATTGCTATTCCCGGATGTCCATAGTGAAGTCATCATTGATTTGATGTACTGTCCCGGACTTTTTTCCATCTCATTCAGTTCTTTTCCTGAATGTTGTGATTCACATTTGTATCTGATTGCCATTCTCAGATGTTGTGATCATTCCTTCCGATTGCCGTTCTCGGATTTTCATGTTGGAGTCATCATTGAGTTGATGTGCTTTCCCGAATTTTTTCCCATTTCATTCAGTGTTGTTCCTGAATGTTGAGTTTCACATTTTCATCTGATTGCTATTCTCAGATGTTGTGATTACCTTTTATCCGATGCCATTCTCGGATATTTCTATTAAAGTCAGTTATGTCATTCTTGGATGCTTCTGGTGTACTTTTTCGAGACTTTTCTCACTTCATCCAGTGCCATTCCTGAATGTTGTGATGTTTTCTGTCAAATTGTCATTCTTGAACATTTCCACCTCGGCTGAGCCATGTGTTGGTCTCCAGCATGTTGTTTTTCCCGTCGGAGTCTCATGCTCCTTATCCCCAGCGTTTATTCTTTGTCATGTGTTGTCTTGTCCCTCACGGACTTCTCTACATTTCATTTGGTTACAGATACATTTCATATCATCTCATAAATTTTCTCATATTATTCCATATTGCTGTCACATTTTTTCTCTGCATTTCATATTTTTCTCATATCATTTTCATATTTTTCTCATATCATTTTCATATGTTTTCATAAACAGTTTCATATGCTTACATAATCATTTCTATATCATCTTCATATCATTTCACATTGTTCATTTCATTTCATTCCAGTTTTTGGCATCTTAGGATCAAAAATTGGGTTTTTTTGATATTTAAGTATCTTCTATCTTGTCGAAACGAAGATTTCAATCTTCATTATCTCTGGATTGAAGAAACTTAAATAGGGGCATCTGTCAGACCCTAATTTTTGACCCTAAGATTTTTTCGCATCTCATCGGCATATCTCATACAAACAAGATCACGCACTGGTTCGTTTATCCTTTTCAGGTGCAGGTTTATGCTTGCAGAGGATCACCTTGTTTAATTTCTGTTATTTGTTTATATTCACTAACCTCTAACCAAAATACAAAAAAAAAATATATGTTGCAGTTGCTTCTTCTTCTTCTGTGTTGCTGGATTTCAGAGACAGGCTGTGTTTCCAATTCAGATGTGTTTGTTCAGTCACAATCCGATTCAGATGGACGTTTGACCTAATCTTGGTCAAACTATCAAAAGATTGTTTCGATTACAAGTGCTTGTGCCAGTGGTTTATTTCTCAGATTGTGCGTATTCAAAAGTTCAAAGGCTGTGTTATGTGCGAAGGTCATCAGTTTATCAGGCGGTATTCTGTGTGAAATTTGTTTCGAATCTGCAAGTTTATCAGTTCATCAGTGGTTCATTTGAGGATTTATTTTCCTCGGTATTAATTCAAGTTATCAGGACAATGTTCGGACAAATTACAAGTGTTTGTGGTTTAAGTGGCAAGTTGTTCATGTTTGGCTGTTTTCATCATTATCAGTGGTTGGTACAAAAATAATCAAGATCTGGTCGTGGGCCTAAAAATCATTACTTCATCCATTACCCGATTCATATTTTTTATCCACTTATTTCTAACCATTTTCCATTTTTTCATTTCTTATTTCCAAATATCCAATTACCTTTTTTTTTTCTTTCTCTCACTCCTATCCATTTTTTTTAATTCATATTTTATTCATTTATATAAAAAATCTTCCATTTTCTCATTTCCAATTTATTCCTTTTTTTTTTTTCATTTTTTAACATTCACATTTTTTTTACCAAAAAATATATATATATTAATCAAATTCATTACCTTTTCTAATCCATTCATAAAAAAAAAAATATATATCATTGGCCCATTGGCCCACTCCTATTAATCTTGATACAAACAACAAAAAAAAAAGAAAAAAGAAAGAAGTACTTCCAAATATCAGCCCAATATTTCCAAGCCTCAATTCCCACACACACGTCATCAGTTCAGCTTTCCACGTGCAAGCCTAAACAGAATTTTCCAGTCATTTACCAAGGCCAGCCGCACATGATTCACGCGTTCCACCAGCAGCCATACGCCTACACACATCAAAACTCACCAGCCATCCTCCCAATTCCCTCAACAACATCACTCAACCCTCAGCTTAACTCAACACAAACCGCGCCGTATCACTCCAACTAGCCCACAAAACACTTCGCCCAATATCAACTTGCACCATCAAGCCTACAGCTTTTCCAACACAACCTTTGCCCAGCCAAGTTTCATTCTCCAGCCGCCAAGCTCTAGCACTTCAGCCATCAGCTCCAAACCGTAAGCCCGCAAGCTGCACAGCCAGGCCCACCATCCAATGCTTGCCCAAAGCCAAACAAAGCTACACTTCCAGCCTTTACCTGTCAAATAAAAAAACAACAGCAGCTGGCCAACATCAGCTTCACGCCGCACGGTAATTCCCAGCTTCTCCAAGTCAACTTCAAGCAATTTCTCAGCCGCACGCACGAACAAATAACTTGCATAAGACTCACGTGAATCATCACCGTCAAAACGCACAAGGCTTCAAATAAAACGCGAAACACACGCATCCTGAACATGAGCAAAACGCAAGCTTAGTTCAAATGAAACGCAGACTACAACCATCAAACGCAAACACAATCAGCCAATACACTTGAAACGGAAAAGATCAAAACGCATCAAAAATAAAACAAAACGCAAAATCAAAAATTCAGCAAGCTAGCATGAAATTCGTGACCCAAAACGCGTCACAAACGTCAAAAACGGCAGCCTTCAAAATCGTCCAAGCCCTCTATAAAACAGAACCTATCCCCTCTTAATTCACAAGCTTGGATAGCCATACCATTTCCCTGCACGAATTAATTTCAAGCTTCAAATCCATTCATCTCCTTCATCTTCAAATCTTCCTCTCTAAACACCTCCTTTCACTTTTGATCATACGGTTCCGAAAGTACCAAATCCAATTTCAAATCGGCGCAAATAGAAGAAGACGAGCGGAGAGCTTCAAAGAATAAGAACGGCGACATTATTTGTGGTTGATCTTCGGTGGATCTAGGCTTAATCAGTAACGTTTTCGGATGAAGGTGAATAGTGTGATGGTGTTGAGTTTTAGGGAAGAAGAAGAAGCATCTGCATTTTTGTTCTTTTTCCTGATTTTTTTTATTTTTTTTTTATTTTTATAAAAAGAGTGAGGTGTTATGTTTTGGGCCTAGTAGTTTAGATCAATTTGCTATCACCACCTCATATAATCCACCAGCCTGCTGTGCGTACATCTCCTTTCTTTTTTTTTTTTTCCTTTTTTTTATTCCTTCAATGGATTTCAATTTTTTTATGAATATTAGTGTAGTGTGTAGTTTTTATATGAAGAAATTTGGAAAAAAGATGTTTTAAGAGGATTTAAAAGAATACTTTAGAAAATATTTTTAGAAAAGAATTCTTAGAAAATGATTTAAAAAATATTTCTATTTCTTTTTTTTATGGATTCTATTATTAGATCCATTTCTTATTCATCTTTTTCTTTTTTGGTCGATGACAATCTCCGATTCGGGATTGTTGATTTCCGATTAAGTTTAATCTTCATTATTTCAAATCTATGGATGAATGATCATTTGGATCATTCTCCATACTTTGAGATCGTGATAGGTTGCTTTTCGAGAAATTCAACGATAATCTCGATTAAGATTAGACCGTTCTCTTTCTTTTAGTGTGGCATGTTTTCGGAGAACGATTCATAATATCGTTTCTCTAACATGTATTAACACGAATATTTTCCACTTTAATTAGTGGTGGCCGGCCTCATTTGTAGGGTAATTACTCCGTAAATTACTCGGCGATTGCTTAACATAGACCTAAAGTTGTCCCGATTCGGAATGCGATCCACTTGGATCCGGTTGCCTCGATTTTATTTTTCTTTTTGTGGTTGTGCTTGATTAAGTTCATCATACCATTTTATATTGTAAATATTAATATTGTGAATATACTAACATTTAATTAAATCTCTCGCACCTTATCCTTTTACTTTAAATCTCTCGCTCCCTACCTCTCTTATTATGCTTCTATATTCATTCATCATATTGCTTATTATATATATTATTGTTGCTTGTTATTTTTTTTCTTTGTCCATTTGGACACAAAAACACTAATAACGGATTAAACATCTAAAAAATGGGTGACTATTATTGCGGACTATGGTTACTATCCCTTGCTTTGGAGATTCGGACTTAGATTCTAGGATCATCCCTTTGCTCATTTGTTATGGATTGAAGACTTTGGTTCCGATTAAGTTGACTTGTTCATGAAGATGGAAATCCGGTTATTTCAAAGATGCTTGCTATATGGTTTGATCATTTCTTTCCTTAGCTTATATTTTCAAGTCTTAGGATAGTCCCTTCATCTCTTCCCATCTTCTTTAATTTTCAAATCTCCTCCCTCTTTTCAAAACTTTCTTTGTTTTCTACTTCAAACATTTTTCTCAATCAAACCGTGACTTCGGTCACGTGCTTTTACTTTTTTCATTTCATTTCCTTTAATAAATGCTAAGCCACATAAGCATATTGAAACCTTTTTCTCAAAAAACTTTAAAACATTCACAACTCATTCAATTGCTTTTGTGCCCTCGTGCACGTTTCTCTTAACCTTTTTGTGTTTAGATATGATTCATCCTTTCTAGCGGAATTATTCGCTAAAGGATGACGACTTATCTTTAAATTTTAAAATCAATTCAACTCATTTGCCTTTTTACAATTTGTACCACGAACTACGGGGTTTTGATCTCGCATTGCACCTTGTGGGTACGTAGGCATGAGACGTTCGTCTCTTCAAACACCAAAATCTTAAAAAACATTCTTCTTCTCATCTCCTCAATCTTTTTTCAAGCAAACCATTTCAAGCCAAAAAATGCAGTAAACATTTCAAAGGGTTCCCGTAGAGTACTACGGACAAGTCGGGTGCTTAAAACCTTCCCGATTTGTAACCAATCCCCGTACCCATTCTCTGTTTGATTCTTTTAGCTTTTTAGCTTTTGAGATTCGTTAAGGTTTTGTTCGTTCATTTTCCTTTTTCCATTTGGAAATAAATAAAAGTGCGGTGGCGACTCTGTGTATATTGAGTGAAGTTAATCAATAGCTTACACTCATGATTTTACCGCTACAACATGGTCCATGAAAGAATTTGCCTCACGAGGATTCATGAAAAACCTCACATCACTATGAGATATTCTGCCCCAGTATTCTGAACCCTGGATAGGTGGCTTCTGATTAACCGTCTCCCGAAGAGAGTGACTTCTAGTGCTCTTGGGGTGGCTTTCCCCAGTACGAGCCTTTGAGTAATTTTGTCCCTGATTGACTGATCTTCGAGTGAATACCCATACTAGTTGTTCTTGGAGAGATTTGAATATCGAAGTGATTGTCCTAATTTGTCTGAATTTTGAATTAATGCCTCAAACTAATGACTCTATTTATCTCGAAGTGATTTCCCCAGTTTTCCTGAGCTTTGACGAGACTGCGTGACGTGACTGCCCTGAATTGCCTACCACTTAACACAACTGATTGGGACAGTCCCTACTCAATAGAGTTCATTGGAAAAGTGCACCTTGATATGATTATCCTTTAGAATTTTTAGACTTCTCAACTCAGCAAGATTAAGCTTCTCGACTGAGGTTCCATATGTGAACTTCTTTGATGTCAAACAAATGTATGCAAGCATAAAATGTTTATTCTGAGAATGAAAATTCTAATGTAACACACATGTTAATCTTGAAGTTTTTTCTGAAAACAAAGCCGTAAACCTTTGTGAGCGAATCACTAGTTAAGATACAACACTGATTTTTGAAAGAAAACATGCACATGCAATGCCAACAAAGATCTTAGCACAACTCATATGAGTCAAGAATGTTGTCTCATGGTAGTACTCTCTCGAAATAACCCTGTTTCAATTAGGACTTTCTAGGTTTGTATCGTGGCCCGATTCACAGTTTTAAAAAGAAGATTTATGGATCAAAATGTGTTTGTACCCACCCACTCTTCGTGATGTTCTCCAGTCTTAAGTTCATCTAATTTGGCTCATGCGCTCTCCTCTCAAAAGGGTTTGTGATGATTGAGGAACCAATGAAGCTAACGGTTTAAGTGTAACACCGCATTTTCTAACCTTTAAATATAATTAAAAATCAGAGTTTATAAAAACTTTCCACATAAATGGGATATCACATTTCAACTTCCAAAATTTTCAACTTAAAGGATAACATACTTAATACATATCACTTTTCATGAATAATAATAAACCAACTTCGTAAAACTCCAATATTTCAACTTTATTAAACATCACATAGCAGATTCATAAACAACTAGTAGCATTTTTATCCAACATAAACAACTTAAAATTAAACAACAAATATTCTAAAGTACTTCAATTAAAACAAAATTCAGCATGCAACAAATTCAACAAAACAGACACGCGTCATCCCCCTGAGTGCTACGTATCAGAGTGACAGACCACCGACTCAACTAAAGCTAACCAACTACTCTTGATTACCTGCACGTTGCTAACATAAAGACAAAATTCAAACAGAAGGGGTGAGTTATCAATAATTATAAACAATATATGAAAAACAATACATAGAGAAGGATCACAAACAATTCACCACTTCTCAACATCAACCAAACCACAAAGCAACAATAATTCGAAGAAATGTGACTCAATGCGACACGACTAATTATGCATGTGGTACCATTCGGAGTATAACTCCCAACTTAAAATTATTTCTAGGTTATCGAGGCATCAAGGCATAAGCCGTCAACTTTGAACTTAATTGCCAATCCAGGCCAACAAAAAAGGGAGCCTTAGAGATTTTCCCACCACTAAAATGTGACCCTCCCTCTACCGGTCTCTGTGTTATCGTCCCAAACCAACACTTTTTTAGAATTTTATGCAACTCAGTACTAACAACAAAAATCAACACAAACCATAACACCTTATAATCAACATATAATCAACAACCGAGCAACAATTTCACACAACAATCAAATAAATAATAAGTTACAGATTTTTACACACCATTTCAGAAATCAACAAAATTCAACAACCTAAACTACCAAATCATAGTACGGATTTTAATACCCGGTGATAAGGATCGAACCCACCCTTACCTTAGATTGGATTGAAGGTAGCCCTAACGATCGAATTCTGAAAATCGCTTCCGATTGCAATTTTCTCCCTAGCCTCTTCTTCTCACGATCGTGCAACTTCTGATTTTTCACTTCTTACTGATACAACCTAATTCTAATATTTTATTTTCTTTTTATTAAAATAGACTAATTATTATAATTACTAATGGGCCTAACAATAACACCCTTAATTTACTAATTCGGACACAATTTCAAGCCCACTACAACAACTATAATATTATCTCTAATAATATTTCAACGACTTCCGATTTATTTTTCCGACTTTTCGACTTAATCAACTACAACATAAAATAGACCGACTAAACACAAATAATTAATTAAATATTCAATAAAACAAATAATTAAATATTTAGGCGTTACAACTCTCCCCCACTTAGAATATTTTCGTCCTCGGAAATTTACCTGAATCAAACAACTCGGGATAAGAGTCTCGCATCTTGCTCGCCAATTCCCATGTCGTGCTTTCTCCAGCATCTCCTAACCAAACAACTTTGACCAACACAATCTCTTTCCCTCGAAGAGTCTTTGTTTCACGATCCTCAACTTGTACAGGCTTTGTCTCCACAATGAGATTATCCTGCACTTGCACATCGTCCATACTAACCCCATGAGATGGATATGAAATATACTTCTGAAGTTGCGACACATAGAACACATCGTGCAAATTCGAAAGATTTGGCGGTAACTTCATCCTATAAGCAACTTTCCTAACTCTATTCAAAATCTGATATGGACCGATAAAACGAGGAGTGAGCTTCTTAGACTTCAAAGCTCTCCCAACACCAGTCACAGGCATGACTCTCAAAAACACATGATCACCAGCTTAAAATTCTAAATCCTTCTTTCGCTTGTCATGATAACTCTTCTGCCTACTCTGAGAAGCCTTCATCTTCTCTCAAATCAACTCTACTTTCTCGGTAGTTTCTCGAACTAACCCGGTCCAAGTACTACACTCTCACCAGATTCATGCCAACATAACGGAGTTCTACACCTCCAACCATATAACGCTTCAAAAGGCGCCATTCTGATACTAGAATGATGATTATTATTATAGGTGAATTCGATCAACGGAAGATAAGTGTCCCACGAACCTCCCTGCTCAAGAACACTAGCTCTCAACAAGTCCTCCAACGACTGAATAGTCCTATCAGTCTGGCCATCTGTTTGAGGATGATATGATGAACTCAATCTTAGCTTAGAACCCAACGCCTCTTGCAGACTCTTCCAAAACTCCAACGTAAACCTCAGATCTCTATCTTAAATGATACACAAAAGAACACTATGCAACTTCATAATTACTCAGATATAAATCTCTGCCAACTTCGCAATTGGATATATGATGTTAATAGGTATGAAATGAGTCGACTTCGTAAGCCTATCAATGATCACCCAAATTGAATCATGCCCTCTTAAAGTAACAGGAAACCCTGTCACAAATTCCATAGAAATGCTATCCCATTTCCATTCTGGAACTTCCAACGGTTGCATCAATCCAATAGGCTTCTGATGCTCAATCTTCGACTTCTGACAAGTCAAACACACATACATAAAACATGCCACATCTTCTTTCATTCCGGACCACCAAAATATTTTCTTTAAATATTGATACATTTTAATAGCTCCCGGATGAATACTCAGATTACTCCTATGACCCTTTTCAAGAATTTTCTTTTTCATATCTGCATCATCAGGAATACAAATTCGTTCATGTAGTCTCAACACACCTCTTGCATCGATCTTAAAGTCACTCTTCTCTGATTGACCACAACTATTCATGATGTCCACTAATTTCACATCCAACTTCTGAGCTTCTCGAATACTATCTAGGAAGTCATTATTAATCTTTAACATGCCCAACATAACACTCCGAGGTGTCACTTCGCAAACCAAGCTCATATCTCGAAACTGTTCAATTAATTCCAACTCCTTAATCATCATTGCTGACAAATGCAAGTTATTTCTGCTTAAAGCATCAGCCACAACATTCGCTTTTCCTGGATGATAATTCAAACCGAAATCACAATCTTTCAGCAATTCCAATCATCTACGTTGTCTCATATTCAGCTCTTTCTGATCAACCAAATACTTAAGGCTCTTATGATCATTGTAAACTTTGAATCTGGAACCATAAAGATAATGCCTCTAAATTTTCAACAAAAAAACAACTGCATCGAGTTCTAAATCATGCATAGGATAGTTCTTCTCATGAATTCTCAACTGTCACAATGCATAAGCAATTACCTTATTATTTTGCATAAGCACACCTCCTAAACCCATCAATAAAGCATCACAGTAGACTACAAACGGTTCTTCTAGATTTGGTAAAGTCAAAACCGGCACCGACGTCAATCTCTTCTTCAATTCGGTAAAAATTTCTTCGCACTGAACATCCCACACAAAAGCTTTACCTTTACAAGTTAATTTAGTTAACGAAAGTGCCAAATTAAAAAATCCTTCAATAAACCTTCTATAATATCCATCTAACCCCAAAAAGCTTCTAATCTCAATAGTCGACCTTGGAGTTTCCCACAACACAACTTCTACCTTTGAAGGATCCACAACGATACCATTACCTAAAATTACATGACCAAGAAAACTGACTTCCTTCAACCAAAACTCACACTTGGACAACTTCGCATAAAATTTCTTATCTTTCAAAACTTCCAACACTGATCTCAAATGTTCCTTATGCTCTTCTTCTGACTTAGAATAAATCAGAATATCATCAATGAATACAACTACAAAACGGTCCAGATAAGTATGAAAAATATGATTCATGTATTCCATAAATACTCCCGACGCATTAGTCACACCGAAAGGCATCACAGAATAATCGTAATGTCCATACCGTATTCTGAACACCGTCTTCTGAATATTTTCATCTTTCACTTTGATCTGATGATAACTCGATCTCAAATCAATCTTACTAAACACACAAGCACCCACCAATTGGTCCATCAAATCATCAATTCTCAGAAGTAGATACTTATTCTTGATCGTCACTTTATTCAACTATCTATAATCAACACAAAGTCGCATACTACCATCTTTCTTCTTCACTAGCAACACTAGAGCCCCCCACGGTGATACACTTGGTCTCACAACTTCTTATCAAGTAAATCTTCTAACTGCTTCTTTAATTCAGACAACTCGAATATCGAAAATCTGTATGGTGCCATCGAAACAGGCCTAGTACCAGGTACCAGGTCATCAGGGAAAACTTCAGGAAATTCCTTCACTATCATCAATTTTTCAATCTTAGCTTTACTGTCAAGTGACAATGTTTCCATCAAATAAAACATATGAGCTTCTTCTTTCATCAATTGGTGTAACTCTCTGAAAGATAACAACCCAACTCCTTCCTCTTCAGGAGTAGAAAACCTCATATACTTGCGATGATAATTTATATGAACATAGTTATACTCTAACCAGTTCATACCCAGAATTACATCCATCCCAGTCAACAGTAAGCACACCAAATCAACATATAATTCTTTATCAAAGATCGATAAAGGACAATTTAAACACATAAGAGAAGTATATACTTATCCCTTAGCTGAAATCTCAACAATCAATTCATCATTCATAGTAGACAATTCTAAACCCAATCTTTGAACATAATCAGCAGTAATAAAACAGTGTGTAGCACCAATATCAATAATAGTAATTAAAGGAGTACTATTAATGAAGCAATCTGCCCTCGTTAATTGTTTGAGTTCTTGCTAATGCGAACACCTTTCTAGTCTGAGATTTCTTCGGTTTCTGACACTGGCTAGCAATAAGCCCTTCTTAGCCACAATTAAAACAAATAATTTCCTTGTGCTAGCAATCAACTATTGCATGCCCAGTCTTACCACAGCAAAAACATCTCTTTACCTCAGAAAAGACTTGTATCTTCTAATACCCAACAACCTTCTTGATTTCAGAGCGCAATTCGTTTTCAAACTTGATTCACTTTGAAAATTTAGCACCAGCACTAGCATATAGAGGATAAAACTTGGACAATTCCATATATTTTGCAGCATAGTCGGTGACAAGCATGTTTCCTTGCTTATGCTTAAGGAACTCAATTTACTTCTTGCCACAGACATCCTCTAGATAATACTTTCTCATGAATTCCCTACGGAATACATCCCAGGTGATTACTTCTCCTGCAACACCCAATCTCCCACGAGTCTCTAGCCATCAGTCATCAGCTTCGACTTCCAGTATGTGAGTACCATACCGAACCTTCTGCGCCGGAGTATAATCCATAACACAGAAGATTCTCTCAATCTCCTTCAACCATCCTAATGCTGCATATGGATCATGTTTTCCTTTGAACACTAGCAGATTCTCTCTTTGAAAAGTCGCCAATCTACGTGATCCAACATCTTCACCAACATTTGGCAAGTTCTACACAACCTGCTCCATCGCTTGCATTACAGCAACCATCGCAACGTCGTTTCTACTAGCCATCTCAACTTATCACTACAACACAACCAAAAGTTAGAAACAATAACAATACTTGATTGTTAGACAACTAAGACTCGACACTTGGCTGGACATACCGACCTTCTGTGATACCACTAATGTAACACCCCTTTTTCTACCCTTTAAATATATTTAAAAATAAGAGTTTATAAAAACGTTCCACATAAACGGGATATCACATTTCAACTTACAAAATTTTCAACTTAAAGGATAACATACTTAATACATAGCACTTTTCATGAATAATCATAAACCAACTTCATAAAACTCCAATATTTCAATTTTATTAAACATCACGCAACGGATTCATAAACAACTAGTAGCATCTTTATCCAATATAAACAACTTGAAATTAAATAACAAATATTCTAAAGTACTTCAATTAAAACAAAATTCAGCATGCAACAAATTCAATAAAACAGACACGCGTCATCCCCCCGAGTGCTATGTATCAGAGCGTCAGACCATCGACTCGACTAAAGGTAAACCAACTACTCCTTTTGATTACCTGCACGCTGATAACATAAGGAAAACATTCAAATAGAAGGGGTGGGTTATCGATAATTATAAACAGTATATGAAAAGCAATACATAGATAAGGATTACAAACAATTCACCACTTCTCAACATCAACCAAACCACAAAGCAACAACAATTCAAAGAAATGCGACTCAATGCGAGTCGACTAATTATGCATGTGGTACCATTCGGAGTATAAATCCCAACTTAAAATTATTGCCAGGTTATTGAGGCATCAAGGCATAAGCCTTCAACTTTAAACTTAATTGCCAATCCAGGCCAACATGGTGTGAGCAACGCTCCGACATAAAATGCAAAAGATCTACATGACATACACGAATTTACAACGCAAACAACATAACAACATGAGCAACATAACAACTTATACAACATGGGCAACTTAAAGATCAACTTTGGATTATAAGGCCTTTAAAATAACGACTTCGAGTTTTTCTGTAAATCGGAATCATATATCAACTTAACTGTACATGCAAATCTAAAGTCCCCATTGGTTGTGGAATCCCCAAGTAGGTTCCATAAATCTAAAGTCCAATTTATTTTTGGCAAAGGTGATAATTCAAGACAGATGAATTATTCACACTCTTCTCCAACAGAGATGTTATCCCCGTAGGGCTTCTTGAGATCGAATTCATGATCATTGCATGCTTAGCAGAATCAGCAGGGACCTATTATTTCCACATCAAGAACTCCCTTTACACTTACGCCATTTCATTAACATGTTCAAGACTTAGTATCCCCAGTGTCATGGGGCATCATGCCATGCAATTCAACATATGCGTACCCAGCATAATCCAAGTTTGAATTCTTAAAGCCCAACCACAGACTGGCCAAAGTCCATCTTCGGGTGGCAAATTTCAAAAGTCCCCCGCAAAGAGCAAAAGTCTCCCACAATGAGCAAAAGCCCAACCACAGACTGGCCAAAGTCCATCTTTGGGTGGCAAATTTCAAAAGTCCCCCGCAGTGGGCAAAAGTCTCCCACAGTGAGAAAAAGTCCAGCCACAGACTGGCCAAAGTCCATCTTCTGGTGGCAAATTTCTAAAGTCCTCCGTAGTGGGCAAAAGTCTCCCACAGTGAGCAAAAGTCCAGCCACAGACTGGCCAAAGTCCATCTTCGGATGGCAACTTTCTAAAGTCCCCCGCAGTGGGCAAAAGTCGTGAGCAAAAGTCCAACCACAGACTGGCCAAAGTCCATCTTCGGGTGGAAAATTCTTAAAGTCCCCCGTAGTGGGCAAAAGTCTCCCGCAGTGAGCAAAAGTCCAGCCAAAGACTGGCCAAAGTCCATCTTCGGGTGGCAAATTTCAGAAGTCCAACCGCAGATTGGCAAAAGTCCGTCCTCAGGGTGGCAAATCGTATCGTGAAGTCCAACCGCGGATTGGCGAAAGTCTGTCCTCAGGGTGGCAAATTATATCTTGAAGTCCAATCACAGATTGGCGAAAGTCCATCCTCAGGGTGGAAAATTATATCTTGAAGTCCAATCGCAGATTGGCGAAAGTCCATCCTCATGGTGGCAAAGTATCTTGAAGTTCAACCGTAAATTGGTAAAGGTCCACCCGTAGTGTGGCAAGTCGTTAGTCGTCTGACTCCATCCGAAAGACATCATTAATGCATTGCTGCAGACTTTCAAAATCCACCCGCAACGTGGCAAGCCAGTAGTCTTCTGACATCATTCAAAAGGCATCCCCTATTTATGATTCTTACCATCATAATTATATCCAAGCAGAGTTCATTCGGTTGAGTTTATTTCCTTGTTCTTCTACCACAGAGTGCAAATTTTCTGGTTGTTTATGGTATTCAATCCCTGCATACCTTAAACGTCTGAAAGCGACTGCTATCATTCATTCAGGTCTACAGTGATTGAATAGGGGCAGCTGTAACACCCCAAAATTTGACCTCTAATTTATTACCCTAACTAGCTTATGCTTCACATTTCATCTGCATTTTTCACTAGGCCATAACACTCACAATTATACATTTCATTGGCTCTTGAGGCATGGGATCGAAAAACTTCCTTGTGATTGTTTTTTTTTCTATTCAAAGATTGTGGTTTAGGGTTATTCCCCAATCATGGGACACTCGACAAAAGTTTCTTGGCATAATTTGTCAGTATAATTTGATTATTCAAGGAATTCTACCATTATAGGGAGTGCATGTTTGTTGAAGATTTTTGGCCTGTACAGGACCCATTAGGGTTTCATACCGAGGGTTGTAGGACACCATGTCAAATCATTTTGTTGATGGAGTCACGAGTATAAAAAATGAGATTATGAGTTCTTTGAATGAGATGATGAGGATTTAAGGTTGAAGTTAGAATGTCACTAAAAAATAATAATAATAATAATAATAAATATTCAGATTCATCCAAGTGACTACTTAATGCCATGGGTTCAAGACATCATGCAAGACACAATTCTAACCTCATGTTCAAGTCATATTCCATAGATCATTATCAAGGCAAGGCCAATACATAAACCACATCCGTATCACATTAAAACTGGCCCATTTGAAGCCCATTTGTCAAAAAAAAAGGAGGGAGCCATTTACTTTGAGATTATTTTCCAAAAAAATATTTTAAGCAAATCAATAAAGCAAGAGGAATTTCCTATGCTTCGTTTGGGCATCATGCTTTAGCAATGTGGTCACGACAGTATTGATGTTTGTTACGTGACGGATACGTAATTCTACTTATGTTGTTTTGGGATCTTTCCAAGTCTTAACTTTGGCCATCATCATTTCTCTCTCAACAGAGTCAGTTTTGGCTCCTTACATAGGGAAGTTCGGAAAATCGGAATTTTCGATCGCGATCTCTCAAATTATGCAGATCTTAACTTAACAGAAAATTGACAATGAAAATCTCACTGCCTGACAAATTATCGTAGGAAAAAGTTTGATACCATTCATAACAGAAAATTATAGAAACAATTCGAATTGATATAACATGGAATTTGAGTGTTACAAAGAAAATCTACTACACAAAATTCACCAAAAAATTCAATTACATATATACATGAAAGAAATAGATTTTTAGAGAGGCTTCTAATGTTATCAGAAGGACCGTTACACAATTCCAGAAAGCGAGGAATCAAACAAACGCTCCCATGTTTTTTTTGCAATCTCTCTCTCAGCCCCTCTATCAAATCATCATCATCTTGCTAAGGCTTCATCAATCCCAACACTTCGTGGTCCTTCAATTTCAATCCAATCTACATTATGGAAAAAATGACAATTCAGTTATAGGGAAAGTTCAATAGAAAACATTTAGAAGAGAGGTACAAAAGGGTGGTATATCAGAAGAAATCGGTGGCCACTAATTGATGGCAGTTACAAGCTAACAAAAAATCAACTTTTGAAAACCTTTAAATTTCTTTGCTTGAAGGAAGTTCAAGAAAAAAGCAGTTAACTACCAAAGTTAAAAGGGCTAACCAGAATTCAGTTGCACAAAAAAAATTCACAACAATTTCTAACAGAATCAATAACTAACTAACTGAAATTTTACCTGTGAAAAACCCAAAAAAGTCCCCAAGTTCATCAACTATAAATTGTTCGGATTGCTGCAAATTCAGGGGATTCTCCATTTTCTGAACTATTCCCCACTTGCTCTTCACTATCCTCCAATCTCTCTCAATATCTTCACCTGCTTCAGTTCTTCTTTATTCCTCTTCTTCATTCCTCCTCTTCACCATTATTCAACGATTCACAAAAACCATCGTAATCATCACACATCCTGTTCAATTCACCATTACCATCCTTACATCTCTTCAATCTTCATTGAAGCAAGAACCTGTAAAAACCTCATATTTCTTCAAATCACTGACTTCTTTAATCTTTCCTATGAAGTTAATACAAACACAACACATCAATTCACGCACCATTGCAGAAAAAGAAGAAAAACAAGATCAAACCGCACAACATTTCAGGAGAAGAAGAATAAGAATATGACGGATCGCACAACAACGTAAGCGTTCAAAAATTGCAAACCTTACCAAACATAGATTCAACAACAACTCGGAAATTGCAACAAAACCGAATCATAGCAAGAAGAAGAAGAAGCAAAATGAGTTAAGGAGAATAGTGGAGTTAAACGCACATACCTTAGAGAGTGCGACCGACGAATTCTTGCATCAAGTTAATAAGAGGACTGCGATTGAACAAGGGAAGGAAGCCATGGCACAGAGGGATTACGAATCTTGCATCGACGTTAGGTTTTGTGTTAACTGAGAAGCCGAAGAGGGAACGAGTCACTTCGTCATTCTTCATCAAGCGAAGACAACATCGTCGATTCCTTTCTTCAATCTCAACGAACCTTCGATCGATTGAAGGTATAATCAAGTTGTGGATTCCGTTTTACTTCATTTGCTGATTGTGTTTCGGTCTGTTGGTTTAGGAACGATTTAGGTTGTTTTCTTGGTGATTTTGATATGAAGGAAGGGAAATAATGTGGTTGGTTCACGGCGTCAGCACGTTTTGGAGGTCCACCGGGGTTACCGCTGATGGCGCGGTTATGGTTTCGTGGTTTAAAGAGATAAAGGGATCGTGAGGGAGAAGATAGTGCCATTGAGAGTGAGATGAATTTTTAGGGTTTGTCTGTTGTTTTGCTTATTTTATAAAGAATTAAGTTATAAAAATAAAGAATTTTTTTGAGAGTTCTTGTGATGAGGTAACAAATAAGTTTAGAGGAGATTTTTTGATTCTCACCATACCGGCGATGACACTTGTCACCGTCCGGTAGGTTTTCAATATTATAATCACATGCGTGTACCCTACTTTATTTGTTGTGCATCCTCACTTCATAACCATCTGATGAGTTTACCTTAGGAAGTATTTCAATCGTACACCCTAGAATAAGTCAACAAAGGTTGACTGTAGCCCATGATATGCACCCTTTAAGACCAGTGCATGTGGGCCTAACACGTTGCTATTCACACCCTACCAGTCAAGCCCATCCATCATTTAACTGCAAAAATCTACTTTCTGCACCCCTCTACTTATTTCTTTTCTTTTCTTTTTTAATTTCTTTATTAGCATAGTTTCAATTTTAATCCAGAAAAAATATTAAAACACATGATAAAATTCCATAATAATTACAGTAGGATTCTAATTCATTTTAGAACTTTTCTAAATTTTAACTTTCTGAATTTCGGTATTTTTCAATTTAATTTCGATCTTCCATTTAATTAGTTTTATATTGAATTCTTTCATGAACACTTTACTTTGCACATTTTATTTCTCCCACTTCCTGTATGATTTTTGTCCCATTCTCTTTGCTATGATTAAAGGACTAATAATAGAACCTGGGATAATTTTTGTTATATTTTTAGGCCATTTTATCCACTGTTTTGGTAGTGTTTATGTAAAATTGTGAATAGTTCTTAGGTAGATTTAAGTGACCATTTGACATAGTTAGGTTATGAATTTTTAGGATATTTTTCAACACAATATTATAGTCAGGTTAGGGACCTTAGGAAAATAATTTCTTATTTTTTCCAAGACTTTTACTATTTTTAGTGCCTTGATTTTATTCAACTTTTCCATTGTAAATCCATCTAGTTTAGCTTAGGATTTTATGGTGCATTAGGACATATATTAATTAGGCTTGATCTTAGGATATTAGAAGGCCTTAGTATGGTTTAGATACTGATTTTAGAATGTTGATATCATGCAAGATCCTTTAGTTTTAGGACTTAGGCTTAGAAACCGTTCAAGTGTGTTTACATGAAGCGATTAGCCTTTATATTTGCTTTATGTGCTTTATGTGCATTTTAGAAATTCTTGCCATTTTTGTACGTTAATTAATTTTGTTTATATTTTTGAATCCTCATCTTCCTTTCATCTACTAACATCTTATTTTTGTGCAAGGTATTTTTCAAGGATTCGCTTATGGATTCAAACTATTTTTATTTTGCTTTGATTTTTTTATGGTCTATACTTCGTGATGTAATAGTTGAAATTTTATGTGCGATACCTATAATTAGGATAGAAAAGATAAAGTGAAGAGTTAGATAACCAATTTTCAAAAATAAAGAAAAGGAGTTATTTGATCCAAAATCGAAGAATTTCAAATAAATAAATAAATAGATTTTCATGTGACATTAGGATCCCTCGATTATCATCGCTCCACTCCAATACACCCAAACGCAAGCCTTGTATGTTGCGCACCATAAGTCGTGCGTCTCAACACCACGCAATCAATCCACCCGATCCATTTTTTCATCCCATTTATGATTTACACACGTTTTCACCCACCAGGACGTAGGAGGACCATATTATTCATTATTACTTGTTGTACTCGCATTTCTAGTCTAATATCTACTTAGGTAGCTTTAATCTTTCCAGCTTCACTAACCATAAGTCACCATTAAACTCAATTGATTTAGGGTAAAGTCTAGTTTCCCTTAGAGTTTTTCCTTTTTCAATTTGAGTCTCACTTCTCACCTTTAAAGAAAATCAAAAACATTTAAAAGGAAAGTAGGTACAATATGCCACGAGCCTTAAGCCATATGGGAAATGATTAGTGGAGGTCTCCTCCACTCTTCTAGAATGCTTTACAAATGTTCCATTGTAGGCGATCTTGGAAAGTATTCGCTCCTGTATCATAGTCTTTAGTGTTGTACCCACGATAAACATAAAGTCAAAACACTTCTTCTAAAAGACAATAAACCAACAAGACAACACGTCTTCTCTTCTCATCTCCCATTCTTTGCGGACGATCACGACTTGCCTCGACAGTTCAAACAGTGATACGGTAAACTCCCTAGAGTTAGAGCCGGTAACACCTGAGCTAGAGCTATGGCAATGCCATCCTAACAAAAACAAGTTTCCGCCTTAGTTAGACGAACTACGGCGACTCTGATCCTCATTTTCCCGATGAGGTACGTAGGCAGTGGGGTAGGGCCCATTCGAGCACATTCTTTATTTTCCCTATATTTCCCCCCTTTCTTTTCGTTTTATTTTCCAATTCCCTTTCTCATTACAGTACAAGTTCCAGTTAGTAATTCTTTCATCCAAACAACATCTTATTTCTCACCCTTTGAAACAGACTTACAAGCGTGGATCCCGTCGGGTACGGCGGACGAATTGGGGTGCTAATACCTTCCCAATTCGTAACCGACTTCCGGACCCAGATCTTCGGTTCGCAGGACCTCGTCCTTTCCTTCTTCCTTAGGTTTGTGCAACATTACCTTTCCCATTCCTTCAGGAGAAAAATGTCTGGTTGGCGACTCTACCTTTTCCGTGCCACTTTCGCGTTTGTACTAGGATGAAAATCCCGGGAGCGACAGCTGGCGACTCTGCTGGGGATCAAACCCAGAATCTCTGGTTTCCCTTTTGAGAGTCAATCCTAGCGCTTGTCTGTTTCTGTTTTTTTTGGGTGTTTATTCGTTTGCTGTTATACTTTAGTTTAGCTTTACTGTTTTATTTATAGTTTATCGCTTTACTTTACAACTTTATTTACAGCTTTCTGCACTTTACTTTACTGTTGCATATACTGGCATATACTGTACTAGTTGTTCTGGTTTTCCTTGGTGGGATGGGATTTTTGTGAGATAAGCCAAATACCCGAATTGAGTATACACATATGATTTAGAGTGGGCAGTCGTGTGGCTTGCGTGGTCTTGAGCACGTGTAGTTTTCACGAGTCCCACACCCAGACCAGGCTCTCTTGGGATATGTTCTATACTGCCTAGGAAGACCATAGAATGTTCCCACCTGAGCTGCAAACGCTGTGAACCGATCACCGAGGACCTTTGTGGAAACAACCCCCTCTAGTGGTGACAGTGGTAGACCACATTTTGAAGCAAACCCATTTGCACCCGAGGGCCCACTGTAAACACCCCAAATTTTACCTCACTTTTTCTCACACCATGGCTTGTGATCTTTCATTTTTGCATTACATAAGCATACCATCCCACTGCATAGTTTCATTTCATCTGCATCTAGGGTTTGTCATCTGAGAAATCCAAGAAGTGATCTGATCCATCCCAATGGTCTTGAAGCTTTCCATGAGGGTCCATGTGTGATCCATGATCATAGTATGCTCCCCAAAGTTCATAAAAGTCAAGGGGTTACAAAGCATGGCAAAGGCATATAGGCAGACTGAAGATTTCCTGCACAGATGACCTAAAATTAGGGTTTTGGTTTCAGAGGCCTTAATCCCAAATTTTTTGGTCATTTTTGTTTCTAATGGTCTTAATATGTTATAAGGATCATGTGTACCAAATTTGATGAAGAAATTCACTGTGGAAGTCATCTGATCATTTGTTAACTTCTTGAGCAAGTAAAGTCAAAATCAGGGCATCTGAGGCCTTCCTCAAGGGTACCAAAGGGTCATTATCGTCATTTTGAGTCTCTATGATCTTTATTTGATCTTAGAAGTGGTTAGAAGTTCACAAAGTTGAAGAATTTTGAGCCAAATGCAAACTTGCTATTTTTGGAAAGGACTTGTAATGAAAACTTTCCATTTTGGGAAAGATATTCAACCTATTCTTTCATGACCAAAAATGCTTGAAATGAAAAATTCTTGGGCATGAAAGTTGTAGATTATTTCTTCCCATTTTGAAAAAGTACAAGATCATGTCTTGATTCATCCTAGAACTCAAGATATGGCCTTTCAAAGTTGGCAAAAATCCTATAATTTTCAAGTGTGCACCAAAGAGGGAATTTTGCAAATTCAAGTTCTAAGCCATTTCATGACCTCTAATTGAATTCTAAACATCATACAAACATAGTGAAACACATTTGGACCAGAATTGTGCCTTGGATCACAAGAAACCATGCCTCATTTTCACAAAATGTTCAAAGTTGTCAAAATGCATAAACTTTGCAAAACCTATGACATCTCTTGATCCAAGTGTTCCAGCTGCATAAACTTCATCCTAGGGCCATCCATGAATCAAGCTAAGGACAAGACACCCCTAAAGCCAGCTCTGAACCATGCCCAAACCTCAAGTACACAATGTTGACATTTTTGCAACTTGGCCCATACCAATCACACTATGTCACCACCCACTTTCTGATCACTCTCATTGGCCTATACAAAAATTATGGACCTCATTTCACATAAGACACAAGCCTGAAACATCACACAACTCAGATTGCTCAAAAATCCCCAAAACCTTCAAGCTTTCGAAACTCACTCCTCAGCCACTCAAACTCAAAATTTCTTTCACCATTCAACTCCACATAACCTAAATATCATTTCCCACCCCTTGCCATGGCCTGAAACAAGCCCAAACACAAACACGATTTTTGCATATTCAGAACTGAAATTCACAAACCAAGCCATACAAGCTTCATTCAAGCCTTTCAGAAGCTTAAGGGGGACCATTGAAGTGGTTTTGCATCAATGAGAGGTCCAGAAAGCTCAGATTGAGAAAGCTTCATCTCATGTAGTCACCTTCAAACTTTTTTCCAGAACTCTTGTTTTAAGTTCTAGAATGATTCTATGTGTCTCCCTGATCATGCTGATATGATTATTTTTGAAAATGGTTGAGAAACCAGGATGTATTGATGTTCTGAAACTTTTTGATCTGAAAATGTTTTTGTTCGATTCATGAGTTTGATGCAAAATAAATGTTGTTTGGGGCCTGATTCTTGTTTAGGATGGTTTGGGGGTTGATTCTGGAGAGTTTGGGGGGTTTGGGGTAGCCTAGGGAGAGAGATAACATGAAGGGCTCGCCGGAGAAGATGACCGGAGCTTGCTCCGGTCACTTGAAAGTGCTTAGGGTTAGGATTAGGGCTAATCTTCCCAGTTTGAATGTAGACCATTAGATTGTGTTTACCGCGTGTTTGGAGGGCCAGGATGCATCCTCTTAAACCCTAATTATAATTAATTAAATTAATAAGTTTAATTAGTCAGATTGAATCTTATCCTTAGGATTACGAGCGCAGTCAACCCTCCCTTTCCCAGTTCAAATCTAAGCCACTGGATCCTTTGACTTTCCATTTTATTCATTTTAATTTCATTTTTATTTCATTTATTTCCATAATTTATTTAAAATAGCAAAAATCATAAAAAAAAATCTCATTTTTTGCATTTCTGTTTTAAATATTTTTCTTAACCTAAAATATTTTTTTATTTTATTTTTTGCATTAAAAAATTATTTTTAAAATATTTAAATGTTTTATTTAATTAATTAATTGATTTTAATTAATTAAATATGCATTTAGGTTTCTAAAAATCACCAAAAAATTCATGAAGCATTCTAATACATTTAGAAACAGTTTTAAACTCACAGTACAAATTTCTTTTTAGGTTTGATCACATATTCAAAATTTTCTTTGAATTAGGGTTCTTAAATTTCACATTTTAAACCCTAACTTGAAAAATTCATTTCTGTCTAACCATGATGAGTTTGAACTTGATTCATTTTGCATTGTTTCACATATTGCATATAGTTTCTAGGTTATTTATCTCATATTTTTATCTTGCATTTTCAGTTTGATTTGCATTTTCCTTTTAGAAACACCCAAAAACCCTAGCAAACTTAGAAATTTCATAACTTTCACTAGGATTAGTTTCTGACCTTCTCCTTTGCGGTGTGATCTTGTATAGGTTTAGGGTTTGTTTGAGCTTAATTTCAATTTTTAATCATAGTGAATGCTTCTGTTTTGATCATATGCATCTCATGTTGCTTTAAAACCCTAATTTTGCATCTTCATTTGCCTTCTTCTTTGCATATCATGAACTTGTGAACTTGTCATGCCATTCCATTCTTTTGTATGTCATATTAGACATCTTAGGACATGTTTGAAACATTGCTTGATCATTTCTTCATTCATTTGCTATGCTTTGCATCCATTACATTTCATGAACATCCATGTGTTTTCATGCTTCTAAACATGCTTCTATTGCATCTCATCCTTGTATGATCATTCATATACATCTTGTATGACTTTGCAACATCTCATAACACATTAGCATTGAATATTCACTTCTGACTTTGGTCTTTGCATCCTTATTCATCTCATTTCCTTTTGCTTTATGTCTTATGCATTCATGCTAACATTTCAGGAACTTTTGGTAAGTTATCTGGGAGGTGGATTTTCCTTCACCTCCCACCTTTTATCATCTCTCATTTGCATATTTATTTGTATTTGAAGTGAAATTGCTTCACTTATGTCCCTCTTGCTCCTTTCTTTCTTTTAAGTTACTTATCTTCTTCAAGAAGTAAGTAACTTATTCTTCTTCCTCCTTCTCTTTTCATCTGCTTCTTCCATTGGTGGCCTTGAAGATCTTTTCTCTTAAGCCTCACAAACCATAGGATATCCAAGCATGATAACTTCTAGGGTTGTATATATTCCCCCTAGATTTTTACCTTTGAGTCTCCTTGAGTCTCTCTTCTCATCTCTTAATCAGAGACTAAACTCTTAAAGCTTTAGGACTTTGGAATTAGGGTTATGCCTGCATCCTTATCTTAGGATGGAGTGTATAACTTTAATCCTTAGTGTTAAACCTTTAATTTGTTTACACCTCTTAATCAAAACACATTAATAATCACTAAGACTTTATCTTGTAACTTGGGCCTTACATTAGGGTTCTATCTTTTCCTTATGGTTAAAAGGGACTAACCCTAGTGTTTAATGGACAAGTCCTCCTCAAGTTGTCTTACAAACTTAAAATCCACTTCTTAATCTCACCCTTTAATTAAAATCCATTTAATAAAGGCTTGTTATATAATGAATTTAATCCCTAACCATGGATTAAGTTGAGGTATCTTCCTCAGCTTAAGTGTTCTCATCTATCATCCTTCTATTAGGATGGTGTAATGAGTTCACTAATCTGTGATTAGAGATTAAACTCATTACTTAACAACTAAACAAAAACCAAAAACATCTAAATAATCACAAGTAGGTTAATGATCTTAATCCTACATCATCATGGTAATTAAGTTGAGATGCTTATCTCATACTTAAGTATGCTCATTATCCCTAATCAGGGAGGATATAATGAGTTTACACCCTTGATTTAGGCTTAAGCTCATTATCCTATGCAAAACACCAAAAACACTAAAAAACTGAAAACACAAAAACAAACAATAATCGTCTCCTCCGAGATTCTTTTCTCATCACACTCATTCACAAACGAGAACTTGCTTCTTCCGTCTAATGCAAGACAAATAGCACTCGAGCCAGACGGGTCATACACTTGAGCATAGACAAGCAAGCAGTTCACATTCAATCTTTTTCAGTCTCTTTGAGTCGAACTACGGTGTTCTGACTTCCTCATTGCACGAGAGGATATGTAGGCATAACTTAACAGTTATCGAACAAAAGTCTCTTTGTCATCCCCCTCTTTCAGCATTCTTTTCTAAGCCTCAGTTCCTGAGCAATTCACCTTTTACACTACCACCTGTACCTTCTTCCCTCAGCTTTTGTACACAGATAGCACATGCACCTACCCCTTTAAACACAATCTTGTAAGCTTGGATCCCGTCGAGTACGACGGACGATATGGGTGCTAATACCTTCCCAGGTCGTAACTAACCCCCTTTCTCAGTTTCTCTGGTTCACAACCTTCTTATCCATCTCTTTCCAAGTTTATGCAGCATTACCTTTCTTTCGGGATAAAAATGCCTAGCTGGCGACTCTATTCAATTCAACCCTTTCTCCTTCACCGACCGTTCGCGTCTGCACCGTGGGACCTAGTGTCTTTTCCGGGAGCGACAGCTTGGCGACTCTGCTGGGGACCTATCTTTGCAACCAGGGCTTCTGGTTCTTTTTTGTGGGTTTCTCCTCGCGCTTTTTTGATTTATGTTTATGAGGGTGTTATGTGTGCTTTTGTTTATTGCTTTATTTATTGCTTTCTGTACAGGTTTATTTATTGCTTTCATTTACTGTTTTATGCATTTCATATTATTGTCATCATATCCTGTGCTGGATTTGTTGGTTTACCTTGGTGGGAGGGATACTTCAGTGAGCAAGGTTCCACACTGGGAGCCTGAGTGACACATAGGATTAGAGTGGCTTCATATTCTTTCCCATTTCATTTCGGTCTGGTGCGGGAATATGAAACACGGTTCATATATGGGTTTCTTCTTGAGAACTCTGTGCTACGGATTTCCTGTAGTACTAGGGCTATCTGGAAAGCCTGCTAAGTCTGAATGACCTTTTTTAGATGACATTCAGCATCTGAGGTGAATTAGAGGAGGATCCTTTATGATTAATGTAAACACTGTACCTCCGGGTTATAAGTGTTTACACTTCTCATAACAGATCCAAGTCTGAGGATCCTTGTTCTAGAACAATACCTGTGAGTGGGTTGGGATGTTTGTAGGAACTCTTCGCCTCATCATACCCTGTTACTGATATTGTTTTAAGGTTACACTATTTTGGACTGATTCTATGAAACCCTGTACTTGTGACTCTTTATTTGAGTCCCCCACCTGGTTACTAGTTCTCAGACCTTCATCCGAACTTATGAACACTCATGGACCCTATCAGAGCAAATGACAAATCCAGCACCTGATCAAAAACCCTTGCATATCATTCTGCATACATCATTTTGCATCATTTTAACATTTGTCTATTTGTTTTACAGGGTATCCACATCATCTTTGGTTTTGACTGTTCTTCTGCTCAGCCATCTTCACCAGTTATCTTCATCAGAGATTTTCTTCAGCTGATATCTTCTCCAGTTGTCTTCATCAGTCATTTTCTCCAGTTAACTTCATCAGCATCCATTGTCAGTATGGACTCATCCAGGAAGAGCAACATCACTTACCATTTCTTTGAGCCCTCCTTAGCAGGCATCAGGCAGATTCAGGCACTTATCACTCCTTATCATGTCCCTTTATTCAAGGAACATTATGGTGGCATTATGGACATGATCATGGACTTGGATGCATCACAGAGGAGCATGATTCACACTTGCCTTCAGTTTTATGACCCTCCTCTCAGATGTTTCACTTTCCCAGACTTTCAAATGGGTCCTTTGTTAGAAGAGTTGTCCATGTTGTTGGATGTCCCTATCAGAAGAGGAATCCCATTCAACCCTGAGATGACTGCTCCTAGGAATGAAGACATAGCTAAGGCTCTGCATTTGGAAACCACCATCATTGATCAGCATATAACCACCAAGGCTGGAATCTCAGGCCTCCATCTGGACTTCTTGATCACTCAGGCCACCAGTCATGCTGCAGCAGGGAAGTGGGAAACTGTTTGTGCTATCCTGGTTCTTAGTATATATGGAATCATCTTGATTGCAGACGAGCCTAAGTTTGTAATCAAGAATGCTATCCATATCTTCCTGCTGAAGAATCCAGTTCCTACCTTGCTAGGGGATTTCTACTACACAGCGCATCAGATAAATGAGAAGCAGAGGGGAAGACTGGTCAGATGTTGTGCACCTCTCTTCTACTGTTGGTTATTGAGACACCTGCCAAAGACAAAAGCTTTCCTGAATCCTCATCAGTCAAGAAATTGGGCTAAGAGAATGATTGCTCTCACTTCAGAAGACATCAGGTGGTGCACTCAGAGCACCAAGGGCAGGGACATGATTACAAGATGTGGGCAGTATCCCAATGTACCTCGTATTGGAGTGAAGGGTTGCATCAACTACAATCCTTTGCTTTTCAAAAGGCAGCTAGGGTATGTCTTAGTACATCCACCAAGAGAGCAGGATTTAGCAGAGATAATTTACTGTGATGTTCAGAATAATCATGCCATCATCCGACAAGCATCTTGGGCTTGGGATAACATACAGATAAAAGGGACTGCTATTCTTGGCAAGTGCAACAACATAGCTTCAGCTCAATACATTGGTTGGTCTCTCATCATAGGACATATCAACCGCATGCCATTCACCCTGGAGGATGTGCCAGGGCCATTAGCAGTAGAGCCTATAGCTACAGTCAATTTAGAGGAGTTTTAGAAGCTAAAAGAGAGGAATACCCAACTTGCTGAAGCCTTGAAGAAGACCCTCTGGGAGAGGACTGACGATTACATCAAAAAATCCCGAGCAGGGGAGTTGGTATTGAAGAATGCTTGCAAAGAAGCTAAGATTCAGAAAGCCAAAGCTGAGCACTATTGGAAGAGAATTAGGCTAGGTGGATCAGAATTAATGAAGCTCGTTTGCAAAAAGATCAGAGGACACATGCTAGGATAGAGCAGCTGGAAGCTAATGAGAAGAAGAGTCAGGAAGCCTTGTTAGCAGCACAAAAAGAAATCTCCGAGTTGAAACACCGGGCGAGGTTGAAAAGATCAAAAGACCAAGACAAGTACCAGAAGTTGACAAGTTCCATTGCCACCAGGAACCTTCTTATCAGGACCATCACAGAGCATCCAGTTGGACCAGTGACTGATGCTCTCCTGAAGGAAGTCAAGGAGGATGACTTTGGGCTGGATGTTTGATTCCTTTGTACTTGTACTTTATTTTTGTTTGTACTTTTTGATGATTTTGATTGTATTTTGACCCACCATGGGAACTTGTTGTAATCATAAACTATGTATCTTTTGCATTTGTAATATATGGTTTATGGATTTTCTCTTGGACTTCATCTCTCTTCAACATCATCTTCATTCCCAGAGGTCTGGAAGGTCAAAACCAAAGAACCAAACCGGATACCCTTGGAAGACAAATAGACATACTGCATTGCATACTAACCTCATTCTTTGTTTTGTAGGTATTTTTGTTGGTGTTTTCTCACTTTGTTGCGTGTTTCAAGAAACATTGCTCGTAGGAGGGTTTTCCCCATCAACAGAGTTCACCGGTATCCTACAAGAAACAACCTTCAGAGCTTACAGATGGACCAAGTGCAACAAGATTTGACTGACGTTAGAACTCAGATGACTAATGAGAGAACTGAGTTGAGGGCTCAGATGAACCAGTTCATGGCAGTGATGACTGGGTTGGCTCAGAGCCAAGAAAGATTAAGAGAGTTGGTCGAGCGAAAAACTCCAGAAGAGAATCATCCAGGTACAGGAGGTACTAGTAACAATGATCACGGGCAGCCACAAACAGATCTGCCAGAATTTGGGCCTCACCTCAATCCAGAAGTCAATGCTATCAGAAATACCCAAGGACACACTAGAGGTTGTGCCTTGCAAGATGACCCTCAAGAGGAACAGTTTACAGTAATTGGTGCTGGGGATAAAGCCTATGATCGTCGTCTGGACGAAATGGTGGAGAAGCTGAGATCTTTGGAGTCCCAAAACTCTTTGGGATTCGATGTTATGGACATGGGTTTAGTTAAGGGAGTCAGTATTCCTCACAAATTCAAGCCTCCTTACTTTGAGAGATATAATGGTACCTCTTGTCCATGTACTCACATGCAGTCCTTTTTGGGGAGATTGAAAGCTTATACCATGGATGAAAAGTTGTGGATGTTTTACTTCGAAGACAGTCTGACCGGGGCATCCCGTGAATGGTATTCTCACCTGTCCAGAGCAACAGTCAGAAACTGGAAGGATTTGGCCGAAGCTTTCATACGCCAGTATTAATATAACTTGGACATGGCTCCCAACAGGACTCTCCTAATGGGTATGTCTCAGTCTTTAAGAGAAAGCTTCAGGGAGTATGCCCAAAGATGGAGACAGCTTGCTGCTGCTGTCCAGCCTCCGATGTCTGAGAGAGAAATGGCTGACATGTTTATGAACACCCTACAGTGGACATACATTGACAGACTTGCTGCTTTATCTTCCACTAGCTTTGTTGATGTAGTTATAGCTGGTGAGAGAATTGAGTGTCTTTTGAAGATGGGAAAAATTTCAGACAACGGTGCTAGTTCTAGCAATACAAGGAAACCCTTCGCAGGGCCTCGTAGGACAGGTGAGACCAATTCAGTGCACATGGGCAGAGGTAGGCCTCAATACATGCCAAGAACAGTAGCTTCTGTCACCATTCCAGCTCCAGCACCTCAACAACAGTATCCTCCACAACCACAACACTTCCCACCGCAACAATAATTTCCTCCACAACAGAGATCTTACAACAATAACAATCAGCAACAATGTCCGTTTCAACAAAGGCCTTCACAAATCAACAGGGTTATCGATCCTATTCTGATGCCCTATGCTACCTTACTTCCACAATTATTAAAGCTCAATTTGATCGAATTGAGGACTCTGGCCCCACCAGATCCCCAAAACCTTCCAAGAAACTATGATGTTAATGTCAGGTGTGCCTTCCACTCCAATGCACCTGGCCATGCAACAGAAAAGTGCAGAGACTTACACATGAAGGTTCAGGATTTGATTGATTTTAAGGCAGTCAACTTTGCACCCCCTCCAAGTGTTACCAAGAATCCTATGCCTAGCCATGGTGGGCCTAGGATAAATGTCATTGAGGAGGATCAACCGATGAACCAAATTGACAGTGTTGCAAGCATTCAGACACCTCTGGCCGAGGTTAAAACCCAGCTTTTAAAGTGCCAAGTGTTCCCGGGTTGTGAGGCCCATTGCGAAGCTTGCAAGATTTCCATCAACGGTTGTGCAAGTTTGAAGACTAGTATCAACAATCTTATCAAAGAAGGCACTTTACAGATCACTTCAACAGTCCCAACTCCTACAACATCAACATCCATTCCTCCTACAACTTTAGCAACAATCATTCCAACAAATCCTTCTACAACATCAACAACCATTCCTCCTACAACTTCAACAACAATCATTCCAATGGATTCTTCTACAACATCAACAACCATCCCTTCTTCAACTTCAATAGATATCAGTTCAATACATCCTTATACAACAACAACAACCATCAATGAAGACATTTACACAGTTACCATTTACTATGATCCGGCAACAATCCACGTTCCAGATTCTTCCAGCAACCCACATCAATATCTCCATCAACATCAGCAACCTTCATTACCAGCACCCTCTCCGGTCAGACCTCTTGTTACAATTTATTATGAACCCCAGATTGTCTCAATTCCTTCTTCCGCAGCAATCAGTCCAGTTACTATCACGGTACCAGGACCAGTTCCATATGACAGCAGAAGTGCCGTGCCTTGGCACTATGGCTCTGATTTGTATTGCGATGGAAAGAAAGTCACTCTTGACACTTCTACACCACAGATTGATAATGTGGGGGGAGGCGGAGGCTTCACTCGAAGCGGATGTCTCTTTGCCTCACAATTCCCAAGAACTAATGCTGAAGCAGAATCTGTTGCCAAGGCTAAGGGCAAGAGTGTGGTGCCTGAAGAGCCTATTGCCAAAGAAATTCAGAAGACATCCTTTGACCAGGATGTGGACGAGTTCATGATAATAATCAAGAAGAGTGACTATAAGGTTATGGACCAGCTCCATTAGACACCCTCCAAAATCTCTATTTTATCACTGCTAATGTGTTTCGAAGCCGACATGAATGCACTTCTCAAACTTCTGCACGCAGCTTACGTGCCAGAAGAGATTATAATTAATATGCTAGAAACGGTAGTTTCTAATGTCAATACTAGTCACGGACTAGGGTTCACTGATGTTGATCTAACTACGTAGGGTTGTAACCATAATAAGGCTTTGCATATCACCTTGGAGTGTAAAGGTGCTGTTCTCTCTCATGTCTTGGTTGACACTGGGTCTTCTCTCAATGTTCTTCCAAAGAAAGCCTTGGTCAAGATGGAATATGATGGTCTTGCACTGCGTCCCAGTAACCTGGTAGTGAGAGCCTTTGATAGTTCTAAAAGATCAGTTCTTGGGGAAATTGAGTTGCCTGTGGTGATTGGCCCATAGATCTTCAAAACTATCTTCTACGTGATGAACATTCAGCCTGCCTATAGCTGTCTGTTGGGTCGGCCTTGGATTCATGCCGCTGGCATTATGATGTCGACCCTTCACGAGAAGTTAAAATATGAATGGGAAGGCCAAGTCATTATAATCTGTGGGGAGGAGGATATCTTCGTTAGTCATCTAGATACTTACAAGTATATTGAGATGGACGGAGAGATCCATGAGACAATGAGCCAAGGGTTTGAGGCCCTCAATGTCAATGAAGCAACAACTGAAGTGTCTGGTACTTCGATCTCCTCTTATAAGCAAGCTCAGAAGGTTGTTGAAGATAGGAATGCCCAAGGCTGGGGCAAGCTGCTGCAAGTTCAAATCAAGGAAGACAAGTTCGGGTTGGGTTACAAACCATCCCGACAGGTCCAAGAGGAGGCTGCTGAAGCTCCCAAGTTTATCAGTGGGGGAATGCTGACCCCGGATGCAATCAACAATGTGGAAGACGAGGCTGAAAGTGACTTCAACCTCGAGAGTTGGATTCGTCCAAGGGTCCCAGGTCAGCAAGTCCTTAACTGGTCTTCCCAGGAAATTATAAGGATTACTTATGCAGAGTAATTATTATTTCTTGTTTAAGCATACATCAAGTCCTGCATCTTGCCCATGGTGTCAGGTAGAGAGGGGGTGCATATAGCATCTAAAGCCCATGGATATGTGCAGGTTCACACATATTATGGTGGAAATTCAGATAAAAACTGGAAAATTGAGAGCCAATAGATCAAACCAAGGCATATGATTAGGTCAACATCATAACCAAGTCACAAGATCAAGTAATCAGCGTGCGTGTACACATTTACTATGGTGTGGTGCAAAACATGAAGCATTATTGGGAAAAACAGAAACACGTGAGGGAAACCCCCCTTTTAATGCGTTGGCATCCTTTCATCCGTCTAGATCACAACATCCAACGCACCAGACATCATCATTTTCATTCATAAAATTTCCAGAATCCGGTGACCGGAGCCCTAGCTCCGGCACCTGAAAACTCAAGAGCAAGAACACAAATGCACAAAAATGGATCAAATTATCCAGATTACATAATTCAAGCATGCTGAATTCAAATATGCATTTAGATTTTCCATTAGATTAATGAATCAAGCAGATCGAACACAAACAGTTTTGCACATCAAACTTTAAATCAACAATGCAAGCTTAATTTGTACTCATTTTCAATTCTAAATAGATCACTATAACCAGCAAAGCATGTAGATCAAAATGCACATAACTAAAACCATTTTCAGATCTATGAATTTGAAGCTTACCTGAAAGTTGCAACTCTCACAATAGCTCAAGATAAACCTCTTCCAGCTGCAGATCAACCTCTTTTGGCCTCTAGTTGCAAAATAAATGCAAGAGAGAGCTTGAATCTTTCTGGGTCTTGCAATTCGAAGCTAACTGCACTTGAATGGCACCTTGTGAACTCTTGACCTTTTGCTTGAATTGATGGTGGATTATTGCTTCTTACACTTCAAGGATCATGAATATGCAAAAAGTTTTTGAAATCAATGGAAGAATAGTGAGATTCGAAGGCAAATGCATATGGAGCAAAAAGTTTGAAGTGAGAGAATGGTGATGAAATCTAGTGATATGAGACCCTAGCTAGCTTATATATGATGTAAGTTTTCAGTGTTTTGATTTGCAAAAGGAATGCACGTGGGAAGTGAATGGGAGGAGTGATTTTGCAAAAATGCCAAAGTTGTGTGAATGAATGACTTGCTCGTGCTCTATCTCTTTTGTATGCCCATGCTGATCACACTTTACTCACCCATTCAAAATGAAATGATCTCGACCATTGGATGCACTTGTATCATGCTTTCCCCATGATTTTGCATTTTTGCCTCTCATGAAATTACATGCATGCCATGCACGAATCCTTTGAGTTTTCTTGAGCCAAACCTTCTTCATGCCTTCCCCTTGATGCCTATGACCAAAATTGGTGCAAAGAATGGCTTGAAAATGCATTACATGACAATTTGCAAAGTTGTGGAAACTTGGAAATATGGTAAAACCCTAAAAATCACCAAACTTCAAATGAGCATAACTTTCAAACCATGAGGGCTATGGTGATGTTCTTGTACTTTTTAGAAATGGGAGACAATTTCCTACAACTTTCATGTTCAAAGAATTTCCACTTGAGGTCATTTTGGTCATGGAAGAATGCCTTGAAGATTAGGGCAAAACTCGCCAAATTTAGAAAGTTAGTTACATGCCACATGTCCAAAAATAGAAACTCTTGCCAAAACCCTAGATTCTTAACTTTTAAATTTGCCAAACCTCTTCTATGATCTTAAGAACATCCCTTGGCTTGAAAAATAGGATTGGAACCCTTGAATTGTCACAGTTGACTTTTCAAATCATCAGTTTGACCAATTTCTTCTTATGCAAGCAACTGATGAAATGACTGCCTTCCTCAATGAATTTTCTCACCAAATTTCATCCATAGCATTCACATATCATATGAAGGACTTTGCCCCCATGAAATGGCCAAAGTCACAAAGAATCCATGCTTGAAAATGAAACCCTAATTTGAAGATAATTTGTGTAAGAGCTTGCCCTTTCTTGGATCATCTGATAATCTCCCAACCTTCTGGGTTCTTGCAAAGGACTTTGAGCTTGTATATGACCTAGAGACACTTCATGGGACTTGGAAAAGGTCACTTAACTTCTTGCTTTGACTTGTAAGACTTCAAATGCACCAATGATTGATCATATGCCCAATGCTAGAATATGAGAATGTTATGCTTCATTTTTCTATGCAAAAATGCTAAGGATATGCCATGCTTATGATGCTTATGATATGATGATGATGCTAGAAAGAAGAGGGAAAATTTGGGGTGTTACATGGATGACTAAACTTCCTATGACATTGAGTCAACTGCAAGAGTTCTTTCCCTTTTGGATTGAAATGCAAAAAAGAAAGTAAATGAATAAGGGTGCAAGCTCTTAAGTCTAAGGCATAGGTTGCTACTTGCAAAATGGACTTAATAAAGTAAATGGAAATGCAAAATAAAAGGCTTAGTAACCGGGCTATGGCTCGATATATAGATTGAGAATGCGGGGGGTGGAAAACAAACGTGGTGCATCAATTTGCTTAAGTTGGAAAACTGTGAAGTATAAAGACTTTGCATATGGAGATCGTAGAACGACCGACTTATGTGTGTGAGTGAAGTGTATGTGAACTCAACTTGGCGTTGGACCAAAGATTATTATCTTGAAAATTAAAGTCTCAAAGGTGAACGCTTTTAATTTTATCTTAACAAGTATATGGTCATTGTGATATTAAAATCAATACAAGTTCAAAGCATGCATGCATACAACCAACATGATGAAAGATTAAACACACACTCACACAAAGAAGTAGACCTAAACCTAACTCCTCACACTAATGGGACACTCGAGGAGATCAAACCTAAAACTAAACATCTTACAACTAAACTACTTGAAAGAAAAGAGACTAAACAAAATATTTTTTTTAGAGTTTTGAATTTAAATAAGAAATAGTGAAAAAGAAATTAAAATAAAATCTAAAACCTAAATGGATTGACAAAAATAAAATGAAAAGAGTTGAGAAAATAATTTGATTTTTTTAAAATGGAAACTAAATTAAAAGACTTACATATTAAAAGAAATAAAAAAGCTTAGTTAAAATAAAATATTTTTGGGTTTTTATGATATTAAGTGAAAATAAACAAATGAAAAATAAGTAAACAAGACTAAATATAATAAATAAATAATTCTTAAATAAAAATAATTAATAAAAACAACAAAAAACATTTTGTATTTTAGAATATTTAGAAAATAAAAAGCATAAAGAAAAATAAGTATTGAAAACAAAGAAATAAAAAAAATGGGTTGGATGAAACTAAACAGAAAGGGGAGTGTCAATAGTAAGAGAAAACCAAGCCCATGATAGATAGAGGCCCAAAGGTGTAGGGTGTATAGAGTGAGAATTCATTCAATTGTTGACCTACTAGAAACATCAGGGGCGTTGATCCTAGACATAATCAACACTGACCCTGAATCTAAAGGCTCGAGGCAATGCGGCATGGTATGGAAAGGGAGAGGCATGCGTAGGATCAGTAAGGAAGGCTAGAGAACCGATGACACTTGTCACCGGTGAGGGACTATCATGGAGACACGTGTTACACCTGACTGAAACAAGAGAAAGATAAAATAAAAACGCTGGCCAATATCAGATTCGTTCACTCAAACCTTTCTTTCCTTCTCTCACTGAGTCGCTCTCTCAAACTCAGTCTATCTCAATATCTCTATCTCTATGCTAAATCTTCTCTCAAAAAGAAAACTTACCCTCTCCCTCTATTATGAACAAACAAGAACGAACCAAATGAACTCGAAGCAACACGATCAAATGAGGTTGAACAAACAAGAACTACAAGGCGGCAGACATGAATATCACGCGGCGCTGCCGCCGTTAATCTCCTAGATCCTAAACAAAAAACCTTATTCTTCCTTAGTAAACCTTCTTAGACCCAAATCCAACATCGGTTTCTACAAGATCCTAACACAAACCTCGGAATCACAAACTAAACCCTAGAAATTTCGACCATGAATACAAATCGAACAACAACAAAATCAAATCAATTATTGGAGGGTTCTTACTCAAAAGAACGATGCAAACACAAAAGCATTAATATTTCAGGCAAAAGGAAAAAAATAGTTACGTGATCCGAACTGTTCTAGTGATGCTTTTTTCGAGGAGATAAGGTACCTCCTCTACTTCTCCTTCTTTTAACTTCTGAATAGTCTATGTTGCTTCTATGATGAGCTCTGAGTGTTTTAGGGTTTGTGAATAACTTTTTCTGTGTCTTTCTCGAATATTCATGCGGCTAGGGTTCTGTTTGTTGCTTAGGTTCTTGTTGCGGTAGGTTTTCTTGTGATGGTTAATGGCTTGTGTTGGTTCTTTTCTTGTGGCCAGGGTTCTTTTTTTTGGGTGAGGTAGGAGAACATAGGATTTACTTGGTTAGAGAGTAGTGATTTTGATGCAAAATGGAGAAGAGATTGAGAAGATGGAAGCTTGCCAGTTGATTGAAGAAAATAATGAAGCTGAAGGGTTTTTGCAGAGAAAAAATAAATTAAGGTGAGTCCTCTACATTTTCAAAATTTCTTTTCTTTGTTTTTTTATGGTTGTTGATGTTGTTCTTGGTAGCTATCTTCTAGTTTTTTGTGGTTGTCTTATGAGTTTTGGTATTGAATGTATGGTGGTAATAATGGATACTAAGTTATTTAGTTTGTCTCTCCTTTTTTATGGATGGATAATGAAGGTCTTTATAGGAAAAGATTAGTGTTTTGATAAATCTTGTATTGAAACTTAGTGAAGAAGGGTTTGAAATTAGGGGACCAACTCTGAAATATGGTTGTAGTGGAAAGGGTAGTGGTATGGGAATTTGCAGCAATAAAAGAGTAACAGAGAGACTTTTTTTTAGAGTTTGTCTATCGTGGAACAAATGGTCCCCACTTTCCTTTGTTGTACTGCATCTGTAACTTTCAAATTGTCATGACTATATTCTTGCTGATTTGTGCCTTGTGATCATATAGTTTATGCTTCTCCCAATCAAGATGATGAGGCCACAAGTCTTTATTACTCTACAATAATCTGATCACCAGATGTTGAGGTGAACACTTGAAATGATTCAAGTTCTCTTTAGCAGCCTTAATTCATTCAGACCAACACTAAGAGCAGCTCAGAGATGCTACAATACATGCCCTTGATATGTGCTCAGATGTAGGAGAGAATTGAATTGAGGTCATACAAAGAGCTGCTTTAATTGTTCGAGAAACAAGCACCAATCCAAATTTTTCCTCCTCAAGGGAATACATTCACAACTTATACATAACTTGGTGCATGGACATTGGATGTCGAGTAGGTGACGTGGGCTTTAAATTTAATTCAAATGGGAAATGAATTTTTTTGTGAACATGTATGTGGAATGAATGGATGTGATTTTATAAAGTTGAAAATTTGAATAAGATGAAAATTCTTATGAATTGAATTTATGAATAGAAGATGGATATTGTCGCTCCCCGAATTTTCATCCTGGTGCAGACACGAACCGTCGATGAAGAGAAATGAGGTTGAATTGAATAGGGTCTCCAGCTAGGCATTTTTATCCCGAAGGAAAGGTAATGCTGCATAAACCTAGAAAGAGTTGGATAAGACGGTTGCGAACCAGAGAAACTGAGAAAGGGGGTTGGTTACGACCTGGGAAGGTATTAGCACCCAAATCGTCTGTCGGACTCGACGGGATCCATGCTTACAAGATTGTGCTTAAAAGGGGTAGAGTATGTGCTATCTGTGTGCAAAAGCTAGGGAAAGAAAGTACATGAGTCAGTGCAAAAGGTGTGAATTGCTCAGGAACTGAGGCTTAGAAAAGGAATGCTGAAAGAGGGGGATGATAAAGAGACTTTTGTTCGATAATTGTTAAGTTATGCCTACGTATCCTCTCGTGCAATGAGGAAGTCAGAACACCGTAGTTTGACTCAAAGAGACTGAAAATGAAATGACTGTGAAATGCTTACTTGTCTATGCTCAAGTGTATGACTCGTCTGGCTCGAGTGCTAACTGTCTTGCATTATACGGAAGAAGCGAGTTCTCGTTTGTGAATGAGTGTGATGAGAAAAGAATCCCGGAGGAGACGATTATCGTTTGTTTTTGGGTTTTTGTTTAGTGTTAAGTAATGAGTTTAATCTCTAATCACAAATTAGTGAACTCATTACACCATCATAATAGAAGGATGATAGATGAGAACACTTAAGATGAGGAAGATACCTCAACTTAATCCATGGTTAGGGACTAAACTCATTAGATAACAAGCCTTTATTAAATGGATTTTAATTAAAGGATGAGATTAAGAAGTGGATTTTAAGGTTTGTAAGACAACTTGAGGGGGACTTGTCCATTAAACACTAGGGTTAGTCCCTCTTAACCATAAGGAAGAGATAAAACCCTATTGTAAGACCCAAGTTACAAGATAAAGTCTTAGTGATTATTAATGTGTTTTGATTAAGAGGTGTAAACAAAATAAAGATTTAACACTAAGGATTAGAGTTATACACTCCATCCTAAGATAAGGATGCAGACATAACCCTAATTCCAAAGTCCTAAAGCTTTAAGAGTTTAGCCTCTGATTAAGAGATGAGAAGAGAGACTCTAGGAGACTCAAAGGTGAAAGACTAAGGGAGACTATATACAACCCTAAAAGTTATCATGCTTGGATATCCTATGGTTTGTAAGGCTTAATAGAAAAGATCTTCAAGAAGGCCACCATGGAAGAAGCAGATGAAAAGAGAAGGAGAAAGAAGAATAGGTTACTTACTTCCTGAAGAAGATAAGTAACCTAAAAGGAAGAAAGTAAAAAGGAGAGAACATAAGTGAAGCAAGTTCACTTCAAAGACAAATAAGAATGAAAATGCAAAGGAAAGAAGAGGTGGGAGGTGAAGGCAAATCCACCTCCCAGATGACTTACCCAAAGTTCCTGAAATGTTAGTATGAATGCATAAGGAATGAAATGAAAAGAAATAAGACAAATGAAGGTGCAAAGACCAAAGTCAGAAGTGATTATGAAATGAAAATGTGTTATGAGATGATGCAAAGTCATACAAGATGCATATGAATGATCATACAAGGATGAGATGCAATGGAAGCATGTTTAGAAGCATGAAAACACATGGATGTTCATGAAATGTAATGGATGCAAAGCAAAGCAAATGAATGAATAAATGATCAATCAATGTTTCAAACATGTCTTAAGATGTCTAAGATGACATACAAAATAATGGAATGGCATGGCAAGGCAAGTTCACAAGTTCATGAAATGCTAAGGAGAATGCAAATGCAGATGCAAAATTAGGGTTTTAAGACAACATGAGATGCATATGACCAAAACAGAAGCATTCACCAAGATAAAAAATTGAAATTGAGCTCAAACAAACCTTAATCCCCTATAAGACCATACCCCAAAGGAGAAGGTCAGAAGCTAATCCTAGTGAAAGTTATGAAATTCCTAAGTTTGCTAGGGTTTTTGGGTGCTTCTAAAGGGAAAATGAAAATCAAATTGGAAATGCAAGATAAAATCATGATATAAATAACCTAGAAACTACATGCAATATGTGAAACAATGCAAGAAGAACCAAGTTCAAACTCATCATGGTTAGGCATAAATGAATTTTTCAAGTTAGGGTTAGAAAATGTGATTTTTAAGAACCCTAATTCAAAGAAAATTGTGAAAATGTGATCAAACCTAAAAAGAAATTTGTATGGTGAGTTTGAAAATGTTTCTAAATGTATTGGAATGATTCATGAATTTTTGGGGGATTTTTAGAAACCTAAATGCATATTTAATTTTTAAAATCAATTAATTAATTAAATAAAACATTTAAATATTTTAAAAATACTTTTTAATGCAAAAAATAAAATAAAAAATGTTTTTAGGTTAAGAAAAATATTTAAAACAGAAATGCAAAGTTTGAGAATTTTTAGATGTTTTTTCCTATTTTAAATAAAATGAACAAAAGAAATGAAAAGAAAATGAATTAAAATGGATTAAATGAGAAGTCAAAGGATCCATTGGTCAGGATTTAAACTGGGAAAGGGAGGGTTGATTGCGCGCGTAATTTAATGGTCAGGATGGTTTCTGGCTAATTAATTATGATTTATTTAATTAAACAGAAATTAACATTAATGAACTAATCTGGTCCGTCCAAGGCTTAAGCTAATCACACATCCAATGGTCCTCATGCAATCTGGGAACTAAACCCTAATTAGGGCTAATCACATTCAGGTGACCGGAGACAAGCTCCGGTCATCTTCTCCGGTGGCACCAAAACCCTAAATCCTTCTACAGGCCACCCCACCCCAAATTAACTGCCCAGAAATGATCCCCTACTCCCACGAAACTCATATCACCCAACAAACATCATTTATGCTTCATAAACATGGTGAATCGAAGAAAAAATAAAAACTGGACAAACTTTCAGAAGCCTATGAAATCCTCATTTCTCCACCATTTTCAGTTTTAAAAAGATCATGATGAACCCCACAACATGTATTTTCATCTTAGAACAAGAAAATAAGGTTTTGAGAGAAAGTGTTCTTGAGGTTACCTGAGCTGGATATCCCCAAATGTGGACTTTCAGAGCCTTTCTCTTGTGAAAACTGCTTCCTCTGGCCCTCCTAGTGCTTGTGGAATGCTTCAAAAGCTTTTAAAATGGCTGATTTGAAAGCTCAAGTTCTGGTGTAACAGAAATGGAGGTTTGTGTTTGTGATGTTTCAGGTCTTTTTGAGGGTTGAGTTTTGTTCTGTGGATGATGTGTGACTTATTGGTGAAGAAATTTTTGAGGTTTGATGGCTGGTTTGAGAGAATCGAAGAAGGGAAGTTTTTTGTAATTTTCTTGCAATCTGAGTTGTGTTGTGTTTCAGGCTCCAAGATCATATGAAATGAGGTCCATGATGCTTGTATGTGATGTCTTGATTGGTCAGAAGGTTGGTGGTGGCATAGTGTGATTGGTATGGGCAAATTGCAAAAAAGTCAAAAGTTTTGTACCACAAGCATGAGCCATGGCAGAAGTTGTTTCAAGGGGTGTCTGGCCTCAGCTGAGTTTATGGATGGCCCTTGGATTGAAACATGTGAGCTGTAACAAGTGGATGAAGAGTTTCAATAGGTTTTGCAAATTTCTAACTTTGAGAATTTTGTGAAAATGACTTAATGAAACTTGCAATCCAAGGCACAATTCTGGTCCAAATGTGTTGCACTATGTTTGTATGATGTTTAGAAGTCAATTAGAGGTCATGAAATGGCTTGAAACTTGAATTTGCAAAAATCCCTCTTTGGTGCACACTTGAAAATTATAGGATTTTTGCCAACTTTGAAAGGCCATATCTTGAGTTCTAGGATGAATCAAGACATGTTCTTGTAATTTTTGAAAATGGGAAGACATAATATACAAATTTCATAACCAAGAATTTTTCATTTGAAGCATTTTTGGTCATGAAAGAATAGGTTGAATATCTTTCCCAAAATGGAAAGTTTCCATTACAAGTCATTTCCAAAAATAGCAAGTTTGCATTTAGCTCAAAATTCTTCAACTTTGTGAACTTCCAACCACTTCTAAGATCAAATAAAGATTATAGAGACTTGTCGCTCCCACCTGATGACACAGGGCCAAGAGGGGTACAGACGCGAACGGTCGGTGAAATAGAAAGAATGAAAAGAGTCGCCAGCTAGGCATTTTTATCCCGAAGGAAAGGTAATGCTGCATAAACCTAGAAAAGAATGGATAAGATAGTCGCGAACCAGAGAGACTGAGAAAGGGGGTTGGTTACAACCTGGGAAGGTATTAGCACCCAAATTGTCCGTCGTACTCGACGGGATCCACGCTTAAAAGATTTGTGTTTAAAAGGGGTAGTGTCAGTGCTATTTTGTGTATAAAAGATGGAAAAGAATGTAAGTGTCAGTGCTGGAAGAAAAGTGAAGTGCACAAGAGAAATGTCAGTGTAAGAATAAGAGTGAAATGCTCAAGACTATGAGGCTCAGAGAATAATGCTGGAAGGAGGGGGAATATACAGAGACTTTTGTTCGATAACTGTTAAGTTATGCCTACGTATCCTCTCGTGCAATGAGGAAGTCAGAACACCGTAGTTCGACTCAAAGAGACTGAAAGGTAAATTGACTGATGAACTGCTTACTTGTCTATGCTCAAGTGTATGACCTGTCTGGCTCAGGTGCAAACTGTCTTGCATTAGACGGAAGAAGCGAGTTCTCGTTTGTGAGTGAATGAGATGAGAAAAGAATCCCGGAGGAGACGATTATTGTTTGTTTTTGGTGTTTTCAATCTTTTATTGCTTTTTTTTGAGTTTGTAATAAGTTAATGAGCTTAAGCCTAAACCAAGGGTTAGCAAACTCATCACATCCTCCCTCTGATTAGGGGTAATGAGAATACCTTAAGTGTGAAGTAAGCACCTCACACTTAATCACCATGATGTAGGATTAAGATCATTAACCTACTTGCATTTATTTAGATGTTTTTGGTATTTTTGTTTAGTGTTAAGTAATGAGTTTAAGCCATAATCAAGGATTTAATGGACTCATTACACCATCCTAATAGAAGGATAATAGATGAGAACATTTAAGCTGAGAAAGGCTCCTCAACTTAATCCATGATTAGGGATTAACCTCATGACAAAACAAGGCCTTTATTAAAGTAAATTTTAGTTAATGGTAAGATTAAGAAGTAAATTTTATGGTTTGTAAGACAACTTGAGGGGGACTTGTCCATTAACACTAGGGTTAGTCCTTCTTAACCAATTAAGGAAGAATTAGAACCCTAATTCAAGGCCCAAGTTACAAGCTTGATGTCTTAGTGTTTATTAGGTGGATTGGCTAAAGGATTTAAACACATTAAGGGTTTAACACTTAGGATTAAAGTTATACACTCCATCCTAATAGAAGGATGCAGGCATAAGCTTAATCACAAAGCCTTAAAACCTTTAGGGTTTAGTCCTTGATTAAGAGATGAGAAGAGAAGACTCAAAGATGACACAAAGGTAAAACTAAATGGGGGAATAATCAAACCCTAATCATTATCATGCTTGGTTGTTCCTAGGGTTTATGAGGCTTGCAAAAGATCTTCAGGAGAAAAGCCACCAGGAAAGAAGCAGAGAGAAGCAAGACAACTTGCTTCACTTAAGAAGACAAGTTGCTTGAAGGAAGAAAGTGGGAAAGAGCATGAATGAGCAAGATCACTCTAATACACAAGATAAAATGCAGCAATGGATGCATAAGAGAGATGAGAAGAGATTGTGAGAAGTGAAGGCAAATTCACTTCTTAAAACAACTTACCACCTGAAAAGTTAGCAAAGGAAATGAAATGCAATGAAAATGAGATGAAATGCCATGATGCAATTCAAAGTCAGAAGCATAAACATGATGCTAATGATGCTAAGAGATGATGCAAACACATGTCAAGAGTTGTGGATGATCATACAAGGATGAGGATGCAAATGAAGCATGCTTTGAACCATAAAGATTCAAGAAAGTTTATGTAATGAAATGAATGCACAACATGGCAAATGAAAGATGCAATGATCAAACATGATTCTAATATGTCCTAAGATGTCTTTTATGTCATATTGATGCATAAAATGTCATGGCAAGTTCTTGAATGCAAGCATATGAGAGATGGATGCAAATGAAGGCAAGAATTAGGGTTTATACACAACATGCAACAACAAATTCAAAACCAGAAGCAAATGACATGATAAAAAAATGAAAATGGGATCAAAGGAACCCCAACCCTACATAAGTTCACTGCCCAAAGGAGGGGGCCTAACTCTTAACCTAATGGAAGTTATGATTTTCTCAAGTCAACTAGGGTTTTAAGGTACCTCAAAAGGAAAAATGCTCATTAAATTGAAAATGAAATATAAATTCAAACCAATTTTACCCTAGAAACTACATGCTATGAAGAATGCAATGCAAGAAGAACCATCATCAAACTCTTCATGGTTAGGCAGAATGAATTTTTCTAAGTTAGGACCAAAATATTTCCTTTAAATAACTTTAATTCCAATGAAAAATGTCAAAATAGGTCAAGGACCAAAACGAAATTTGTTTGAAGAGTTTGATAATTTTTCTAAATGTATTAAAATGCATTGTGAATTTTTTGGTGATTTTTAAATACCTAAATGCATTTTTAATTAATTAATTTCCATTAACTAATTAAAAATAAACATTTAAATGGTTTAAAAATAATTTTTAATGCAAAAAATAAAAATAAAAATATTTTTGGATGGAGAAAAATATTTGAATCTGAAATGCCAAGTTTGAAATTTTTGGGATGAGTTTTGATATTTTAAATTAAATAGGCAAGAAAAATGCAAAGAAAATAAAAATAAAATGAATTTAAGGGAAAGTCAGCGCATCTGATGGCTGAGGTTTAAAACAAAAAGGAGGGAATTGACTGGCGCCAGATCCTATGGTCCAGATTCAAACTGGCATTTTAAAACTAATCCTAATTAATTAATTTAATTAATCACAATTAGGGCTAAATGAACTCATCCTGACCCTCTAGCACGCGCGGGAAGCCCAGATCCAACGCCCCACATTTAAACTCAGCTAACCCTAATTACTTTCAGGTCACCGGAGAAGAGCTCCGGTCGTCTTCTCCGGTGACATCCCTCCCTGAAAAATCTCAACTTCTTCCCTAGGTTATTTCTGGAGCTCTAAAGCTCCAGATTTGTTCCTCTCACTCCCCTAAACCTAAATCTAACCTCAAATGGAATTTATTTCTAACCATTAACAAGATTCGAAGCAAGGTGTGAAAATGGCAGAAATTTCAGACAAGCCATACATGCTCAATTCTTCATCATTTTCAAAAATTCAAAGTTCAACATGTTCAGGGGATCACGCTTAACCAATTAATAACTTAAAATGAAGCTTCTGGAAAAATGAATTCGCATAGCTACCTGAGGTGAAGCTTTCAACCCTGGAGCTTTTTGGCTGCTTCTTTGGCCCAAAATGCCTTTAATGAACCTCCTGAGAAGTTTGCAATGCTTGGATGGAATTCCTTATGGCTGGTTTATGAGATTGATTCAGTTCAGCTCAAAGGGGGAGGGAAATCGTGTTTTTGATATAGGGGGTTTCAGGGCAAAGTGATGGTTGGGAAATGATCAGTGGATCATGGTGAGTGATTCTGTGAAGTTTGTTTGAAGGTTTGAGGCTTGAATGCTGAGTTTCGAATGAAAATGCAAAGAGGGAAGTTTTTGTGAACTATGGCAATGCTGTGTATTCAGGCTTGCTTCTTGTGTGTTTTGAGTTTCATTTTGTCCACTTATCAAGCTGTGATAGGTCTGTGGAGTTGGTGTGGGCTATGTTGATTGGTATGGTCCATTTTGCCAAAAGTCATGGTTAGGTGTCCTTTGAGGTATGGGCAAGTTCAGGCCAAGGACAAAGGGGTGTCCTGCGCAGCAAGGATCAAGGGCAACCATGGAATTCAGTTTGAGGCCAATTAGCAAGTGGATTGAAGCTTATGAGTGGTTTTGCAAATTTGTGAACCTTTGGCCCTTTTGAGATTTCTTAATGATCAAGGCATGAAAATGAGTGATTCTTTGGTGCATTCTGAATTTTGGGTCATTTGTTATGTTCATGTGATGCTTAGAAGTCATTTTGAAGTCATGAGAATGCTTGGCATGAGGTTTTGCAACTTTCCTCCTTTGGTGCCAAAGTGAAAAATAAGTGATTTTGTCCAACTTTGACAAGCCATAACTTTTGATCCAAAATGAATTAGAATGAGTTCTTGTACTTTTTGAAAAGGGAATGATCCAATCTACAACTTTCATGACCAAGAATTTTTCATTTGAAGCATTTTTGAATCAAAAAGAGGAGGTTGAAAAACTTTCCCAAAATGGCAAGTTTGCATTACAAGTCACTTTCCCAAAAAGGCAATTTTGCAAATGGCTTGAAATTCTTCAATTTTGTGAACTTCTAACATCTTCTATGATCAAATAAAGATCATACACATTCAAAATGATGGAGAATGCCCTTTGGTTGGGTCATTGGGGGCCCCAGATGCCCTGATTTTGCACTGACTTGCTCAAGAAGTCACCTTGTGATCATATGCCTTCCCCATTGAATTTCTTCATGAAAATTGATATGCATGATCCTCATAACATATTGAGACCAATAGAAACAAGAATGACCAAAAAATTTGGAGTTATGGCCTCTGAAACCAAAACCCTAATTTTAGGTCATCTGTGCAGTTAAACCTGACTTTGCTTCCATGCCTTTCTCAGTTCTTGTGATTATTTGACTTCCTTGACCTTGTGGGGATATAATATGATGCTTGAACATACATGGACCCCTTTGAAGTGATTGATGACCTTTGGAGTGGCTCAAATGGCTCAGGGATGGTTCAGATCACAAACCCTAGATGCAGATGACTTTGAAACAATGAAGTGAAGCAAAAATGCAATATGAGATGATATGACTGAACTTATGCATATGAAAAGATCACAAGCCATGGTGAAATGAGTGAGGGTAAATTTGGGGTGTTTACAGCTGCCCCTATTCAAGCATGAGTTAGCTGTGCAGGATGTAAGCAATGGCTTAACAGGCAAACAAGATAACTTGTGGTTGAATATCAAAGACAGTCCAAAATTTGCACTCACTGAATGAAGAAGAAAAGGGATATAGATTTTAAAAGAAAGTAAAGTATAATTATAAAGTGCGGGCGACGGAGGACGACCGTCGAGCAGAGGACGACTGCTGGGGATAAAGTAATGACGGGGACGACCGACATGTTGGGGAAAATGCGGGAAATAAAGCAATGACGGGGACGGCTGACAAGCTGGGGATGGGGACGACCATCAAGTAAAGAAATAAGACTTTCTAGGGATTAAAGGTAAATGATGGGGACGACCATCGGGCTGAAGAAATAAATGATGAGGAACGGTCATCAAAGGTGAAGGACGATCACCTAGCAGGGGACGACTGCTCTGTTGGGGATAAGGATGAAGGATGGTCATCCAAGGTGAAGGACGATCACCTGGCAAGGTACGGTTGCCAAAAGTATCGCGACATAGGACGAATGCCGGATAAAAAGGTCGGCGATGGGGACGGCCATCGGATAAGCACGATGAAGGACGATCATCAAGAGGTGAAGGACGATCACCTAGCAGGGTACGGCTGCTCTGAGGGTTTATCATGACATAAGACGAATGTCAGATAAAGATCAACGATGGGGACAGCCATCGGATAAAATGATGAAGGACGATCATCAAGAGGTGAAGGACGATCACCTAGCAGGGGACGGCTGCTAAAAAATATCACGACATAGGACGAATGTCGTATAAGAAGGGGTTATAATGAATAGAGACTCCGCTGGGGACGATGAAGGACGATCATCAAAAAGGTGAAGGACGATCACCTGGCAGGGTACGGATGCCGAAAGGTATCATGACATAGGACGAATGTCAGATAGAAAGGAAATAGTTTATTAAGATTTGCCGGGAATCCTTCTAGGGAATGGTAGACACAGACGAGTGTCTAAATTCAAGAAGATATAAGTGTTTGACACGGTGTATAGATTAAAGATGCGGACGAGCATCCTTAAGACTATGATACGGACGAGTATCAGTAGAAACAAATGCTGATGCATGTTCAGAGATGATGATATGGACGAGTATCAACTAGTTAACAAAGAACACGGACGAGTGTTGATTCTAAGGGGATTTAAGTGGTATATACAAGATACGGACGAGTATCTGTATGAGTAAAAAGTGATGAGTGAGACATAGACGAGTGTTCAACTTGCTGGGGAGGGTGACACGGACGAGTGTCAAAAGAAAAAGTGTATAAATTATGAGCTGGAGTGTAATCTGTGGGGATAGGATGACACGGACGGGTGTCAATGAGAGTGTATTATAAACAAGTATATGGTTCCCAAAGTGTTTAGGCAACTATGCTGGGGGAGGTGACACGGACGAGTGTAAAAAGAAAAAGTGTAGATATATGTACACATGTGTTGTGAGTGCAAAGGGGACGCTTCGGCTTTCTGCTAGAGAATATGACACAGACGAGTGTCAAGAAACATCTGTAATGTATAAGCATCTGTTTGCTCGGGCAATTTTACTGGGGAATGATGACACGGACGAGTGCCAAAAGGAGCATGTATCTGTATTTGTGAGTGTAACGGAAATGTTTTAACATTCTGCCGGGAGTTTGGGAAGTATTTTGTATTTTGTTGATGGAGCGTCAGTATTTACAAGTGTTCAGTTCGACACATGGCTTATGATTATGCAATATGTTTGATTTTTGCCGTAATGCTCCGTATTTGGACGGAATGCTACGCTCTGTGGGGAAAACATGATGCGAATGCTATGATTGTGCAAAGATACCGATCCGGGATTCGGATCCCGTTGCTGTAGAGATCCCTGGCTGATCTGCTTGAAGTGGATATCCCATCTGGGGATGAGATCATTGGTAGATCTGACACATATGACTCTGCTTGAGGAAATAGATCACTGATAGACCTATCCTGGTAATGAGAGACCCAGCTGGGGTCTGTAGAAGCTTTCATCACTTTGTTGCGAGATCTTCAGGCATTGCTCTTCTGGGTAGAGGCTGAAACTCTGTGGGGAGATGGTTCCCTGTCTTTGCACTTGGCTGGGGAGGAACGATCGCTGAACGATCCTCCTAGAGATTTTTGTAGGGATCCTGCTGAGGATGAAAATATCTGACAACTCAGCTGGGGAAATGAACACCTTCTGGTGCTGCTTTGAAGGAAATGCTGGAGAGGTGATGCCCGGCAACTCTGATGGGGAGAAAGCATCTCTGGTGCTGTTTGGAAGGTGTGCTGAGGAAATAATGATTTGGCATCCTACTAGGGAGAAGCTTTCATGCCCCATGTTGTGCTTTGAATACCAGCAATCCTGTCATAACAAAGAAAACGTACAAGTATCCCGAGGTATCCCTTACTGGATCCCTTCATAGGAGTTTAGACACTCCCGGGAGTAAGTATATAAATTTCCTTCAAGCATGTAGTTCAGAAAAGACGCATCTGTATTTATGCAATCAACATCTTAAGGACATCGAACATTTTGCAAATGAAAATAAAATGTACGAGACGCAATATGACTGAAAATCAGATTTTATTAATTTGTGGGCCCTGAATTGGCAAGATACAGTCAAAGAAACAAATCCCCTGAAATGAGGAGATTGTTACAAAATTGGGAAACAAAAAGGTGCTGGCAACGTTGATGACGCTTCAAGGAGCTTCCCTTTTGCTATGACTTGTATGACATTGACGTTCTTCTCATCCTGCTTTCTGAAGAAGGTTGATTCTGACCGAAGCTTGAACCTTTCGGAGCTTACCATGTTGTAAGTGATACAGACGAATTCAGAATGCAGTTGTTCGCTTATTCCCTTATTTTGCGTGGATCACCCTTTCGGGTTTTCAATCCACCGGGATACCCATTTTTGCCTGAGTTGTCCAATGCGGCTTTTCAACTCAACGGGTGTACATTTTTTTCATTTTATTTTCCCTTATTTTTGCCCGAGTCTTTTATTCTGTTTTTGACTCGTCGGGATGCCCTATTTTTGCCTGGAATTACATTCTGTTTTTATGTCCAGCGGGTCATTTTTATGCGAAGTATTTTTTAACTGCATCTGAATTCACAGGGGACAGGAAGTCTTCACCATCCATAGTACTGAGCATCAGTGCTCCACCAGAGAAAACTTTCTTTACTATGAACGGACCATCATAATTCGGAGTCCACTTGCCCCTGTGGTCTGTATGAGGAGGAAGGAGTCTTTTCAGCACAAGATCTCCCACTTGGTATTCTCGAAGCCTGACTTTCTGATCGAATTCTTTCTTCATTCGTTTCTGGTACAGCTGCCCATGACAGATTGCAGCTAATCTCTTTTCTTCAATCAGATTCAGTTGTTCGTATCAGGATCGAACCCATTCTGCTTCGTTCAACTTGACATCCATCAATACCCGCAAGGAGGGTAATTCAACTTCAACAGGTAGGACTGCCTCCATACCATAAACAAGCTGATACGGTGTTGCCCCAGTGGATGTTCTGATTGACGTTCGGTACCCATGCAAGGCAAACGGTAGCATTTCATGCCAGTCTCTGTAGGTGACCACCATCTTCTGCACAATCTTCTTGATATTCTTGTTAGCTGCCTCAACAACGCCATTCATCTTTGGCCTGTAAGGAGAAGAATTGTGGTGTTGAATCTTGAAGTCCCGGCATAGTTCGACCATCATTTTGTTGTTCAAGTTGGAACCATTATCAGTAATGATTCGCTCGGGCAATCCATACCGACAGATGATGCCTCTCTTCAGAAATCGGGCTACCACCTGCCTTGTAACATTTGCATAAGAAGCTGCTTCGACCCACTTGGTGAAATAATAGATGGCTACTAGGATGAATCGGTGGCCATTTGAAGCAGTCGATTCAATCTTGCCAATCATATCAATGCCCCACATGGCAAAGGGCCAGGGTGAAGACATTACATTTAGAGGATTTGGAGGCACATGCACTTTATCTGCATAGATCTGGCATTTATGGCATTTTCTGGCATAGGCACAACAGTCGGCATCCATTGTGATCCAGTAGTAGCCTGATCTCAACAACTTTTTAGCCATTGCATGCCCTCCAGCATGGGTACCAAAAGATCCTTCATGCACCTCGTGCATCAACAAGTCTGCTTCTGTCCTATCAACGCATCTGAGGAGTACCATATCAAAGTTTCTCTTGTACAGGGAACCATCAGCATTCAAGAAGAAACTACCAGCTAGCCTTCTTAATGTCTTCTTATCATTGGAAGATGCCCCAGGTGGGTATGTCTGATCCTCCAAGAAGCATTTGATATCATGGAACTAAGGCTTATCATATTTAACAACATCTGCTGAGAACACATATGCTGGTCTGTCAAGTCTGGACACTGAAATTCGAGGCACAAAGTTGGCAGCTTGAACTTTGATCATGGATGAAATGGTAGCCAGAGCGTCTGCAAACTGATTCTCGTCTCGAGGGATATACTCAAGCTTGACTATTGTGAAGAAAGTCAACAACCTCCTTGTATAGTCCCGATAAGGTATCAGATGATCTTGGTGCGTGTACCATTTGCCGTTGGTTTGATTGATTACCAGAGCTGAATCTCCGAATACAGTCAGAGTTTTGATCCTGAGGTCAATGGCTTCCTCAAGACCCATAATACAAGCTTCGTATTCGGCTTCGTTGTTAGTGCAGTTGAAGTTGAGTTTTGCCGAGAAAGGCATGTGAACTCCCTTAGGTGTAATGAGTACTGCACCAACACCACGACCATTCATATTAACAGCCCCATCAAACATCATAGTCCATTCTTCTTCCGGGTCAGGCCCTTCAGTGTGAACAGGCTCTTCATGATCTTTTGCTTTTATGAACATGATGTCTTCATCAGGGAAGTCAAATCTCATAGGCTGGTAATCATCAATGGGTTGCTCAGCAAGGTAATCAGACAATACACTGCCTTTGATGGCCTTCTGAGATGTGTACTGAATGTCATATTCTGTGAGGATCATTTGCCATCTTGCAACCCGTCCGGTAAGTGTTGGCTTCTCAAAAATGTACTTAACTGGATCCATCTTGGAGATCAATAAAGTAGTGTGGGTCAACATATACTGCCTTAGTCGGCGAGCAGCCCACGCTAAAGCACAACAAGTTTTCTCGAGCAGTGAATAACGTTGTTCACAGTCGGTAAACGTTTTGCTTAGGTAGTATATTGCATAATCTTTTCGACCAGACTCGTCATGCTGGCCCAGCACACACCCCATTGACTCTTCTAATACTGTCAAGTACATGATTAGAGGTCTTCCTTCAACTGGAGGCATAAGGATTGGAGGTTCTTGTAAGTATTCCTTGATTTTGTCAAAAGCCCTCTGGCAGTCTTCGTTCCACCTGACCGTTTGTTCTTTTCTTAACAGCTTGAACAAGGGTTCACAGGTTGCTGTAAGGTGAGATATGAACCTTGAAATGTAGTTCAATCTACCTAGAAACCCTCGAACTTCTTTTTCAGTCTTTGGTGCAGGCATTTCTTGAATGGCTTTGACTTTATCAGGGTCAACCTCAATCCCTTTCTCACTTACAATAAATCCCAGCAGCTTACCGGATCGCACCCCGAATGTGCATTTGTTGGGGTTTAACTTTAGTTGGTACTTCCTTAGACGCTTGAATAACTTCAACAAATTCACCAGGTGGTCTTCTTCTGTGAGGGACTTGGCAATCATGTCATCCACATAACATTCAATTTCTTTGTGGATCATGTCATAGAATAATGTTACCATAGCCCGTTGATAAGTGGCACCAGCATTCTTCAGTCCGAATGGCATCACCTTATAACAGAATGTGCCCCAGGGTGTGATGAAAGTTGTCTTCTCCATGTCTTCAGGTGACATCTTGATCTGATTGTATCCTGAAAATCCATCCATGAAGGAGAACACCGAGAACTGAGCCATATTGTTGACCAATACATCAATGTGAGGTAAAGGGAAGTCATATTTCGGGCTGGCTCTGTTCAGATCCCGGTAGTCCACACACATCCTCACCTTGCCGTCTTTCTTAGGAACAGGTACAATATTAGCAACCCACGGCAGATAGCTGGCCACAGCAAGGAACCCGGTGTCCCACTGTTTTTGTACCTCTTCTTTAATCTTCATTGCCATATCTGGGCGAGTACGGCGCAACTTTTGTTTGACTGGTGGGCAATCTTCTTTCAGAGGCAGCTTGTGCATAACAATGTCGGTGTCCAACCCTGGCATATCCTGATAAGACCAAGCGAAAACATCCACATATTCCCGAAGCATGTCAATCATTTGCTCTTTTACCGAATCTTGCAGGCAGGCCCCGATCTTAACTTCTTTCAAGTCTTCTTCCGTACCGAGATTAACCGTCTCAACCTCCTCCTGATGAGGAGTGATAACCTTCTTCTCTTGTCTTAACAACCTAGCTAGCTCTTCAGGAAGCTCATAATCTTCTTCAACCCCTTCATCAACTTGATTGATTGGATTGTCAAAGTCATACGAAGTCATAGCAGTGTTGTTGTCGGTGCAGTCTGAAAGGCACTTTCTGCAAGGGTTTAGATTGGTTTATTTTAGTGATCAGTTTTATCTTACTTAGAAAAAGTGAAAATGAAGTTATTTTACTTTGAAAAAACATTGCCATTTTATTTTTGTACAAAAAGAAAAATGAAAAACAGTGAGCGGAAAAGAAAAAAACTCATTTGCAAAAGATGTCCTGATATTCATTGATTGATCTTTGCACAAAATACAAGATGGCCCGATTACAAAATGAGTCTTGACATCTTGGGCAAGATGTGAGACTTGATGCATGCTTTAAAATACAGGAAATAATAATTACTCTGCAGGAGTAACCCTTATAATTTCCTGGGAAGACCAGTTAAGGACTTGGCTCCCCGGGATCCTTGGACGTATCCAGCTCTCCAGGTTGTGGTCGCTTTCCTCCTTGTCTTCCAAATTGTTCACAGCATCCGGGGCGAGCATTCCCCCGCTGACAAACTTGGGCTCTTTTGCAGCTTCCGGTTGATCTTGTTGAGTTGGTCTGTAACCCAACCCAAATCGGTCTTCTTTCTTTTCCACGGGCAGCAGCTTGCCCCAGCCTTGGGCGGTACCTTCCTCAACAACCTTCCGGGCTTGCTGATATGACGCGATGGAAGTTCCCAATACAGCAGATGCTTCATTAATGTTCAAGGCCTCAAACCCCTGACTCATGGTTTCATGTATTTCTCCATCCATTTCTATGTACTTATACGTAGCCAGCTGGCTAACAAAGATGTCCTCCTCCCCACAGATGGTGATGATTTGGCCTTCCCATTCGAACTTCAACTTCTGGTGAAGGGTAGACGTAACAGCGCCAACAGCATGGATCCAGGGTCTACCCAACAAACAACTGTAGGCCGGCTGAATGTCCATCACAAAGAAGGTAGTTTTCAAGGTCTGCGGGCCAATCATCACAGGCAGATTAATCTCCCCAAGCACTGATATTTTAGAGCCATCAAATGCTCTCACCACCAAATTACTCGGACGCAATGCCAAGCCATCATTCTCCAGCTTCACTAAGGCTTTCTTTGGTAGAACATTGAGTGATGACCCGGTGTCCACCAATACATGAGATAGAACAACACCCTTGCATTCCAAGGTGATATGCAAAGCCTTATTATGGTTGCGTCCCTCTGTTGTTAAGTCAGCATTGGTAAAGCCCAGTCCATGACTGGTGTTGACATTTGCAACCACAGTTTCTAGCTGATTAACAGTAATCTCCTCCGGCACGTATGCTGCGTGCAGGACCTTCAACAATGCGTTTTTGTGAGCTTCAAAACACATCAACAGTGATAATATGGAGATTTTTGAGGGAGTTTGGTGGAGCTGATCCACCACCTTGCAATCACTTCTTTTTATGATTCTCATGAACTCGTCTACATCTTGTTCAAAAGATGTCTCTGAGTTTCTTTGATAGTTGGCTCTTCAGATACCACACTCTTTCCTTTTGCTTTGGCAGCAGCTTCTGCTTCAACATTAGGTCTTTGTGTTTGTGAGGCAAAAAGGCGTCCGCTTCTGGTGAAGCCTCCGCCTCCCCTAACATTATCAATTTGTGGAGAAGAGGTTGACGAATCCAGAGTGATTTTCTCCTTGTTGCTGTAGATATCAGAGCCATAATGCCAAGGTATGGCATTACTGCTTTCATAAGGAATGGGTCCAGGTACCGTAATGGTGACTGGACTGATTGCTGCTGAGGAGGGTACTGTAATGATGTGCGGATCATAGTAAATTGTGACTGGTGATCTGGAAGGAGGTGCCACTGTTTGTTGTTGGAAATTGCTGCTGGGAGGAACATTTGATGGGTCATAATAGATTGTAACTGTTGAAACATCTTCGTTAATTTTTGTTGGCATTGTAGAAGATTCTGCTAATAACATGGATGCTGATGTTGTAGAAGAAAGGGTTGTTGACATTTGATTTGTTGAAGTGATGGAAGGAGTAATTGCTGATGATATTGATGAATCGATAGGAATGATTGTTGCTGCTGTTGTAGAAGAATCGGGAATTGTTGTTAAAGGAATTGCTGGATTTGTAGGCGCCGTTGTTGAGATCTGAAGGATACCATCCTTAATAAGACCATCTATGCCGCTTCTCAACTTTTCACACCCGTTGACTGCAATGTTGCAATACCCACAGCCGAGCTCACACCCGGGGAACACTTGGCACTCTAGAAGTTGAGCTTTAATTTCGACCAAAGGTGTTCGAATTTGTGCAACACTGGTGATCAAGGTAGATGGTTTGTCTTCCTCAATGACATTAATCCTCGGCCCGCCATGATTAGGCATAGGATTTCTGTTGACATTCGGAGGAGGTGCAAAGTTGAGGGCTTTAGAATCCACCAGATCTTGGACTTTCATTTGTAAGGCCCTGCATTTTTCAGTATTGTGACCAGGTGCATTGGAGTGGAAAGCACACCTGGCGTTGACATCATAATTCTTTGGGAGATTGAGGGGATCTGGTGGTGCCAATGTTCTTAACTGTAAACACCCCAAATTTGCCCTCACCTATTCACACCATGGCTTGTGATCATTTCATATGCATAAACTCAATCATAGCATCTCATATTACATTTTTGATTCACTGCATAGATTCTAAGTCATCTGCATCTAGGGTTTGTGATCTGAGCAATCCAAGAGCTTCTTGAGCCACTCCAAAGGCCATCAATCACTTCAAAAGGGTCCATGTATGTTCAAACATCACATTATATCCTCTCAAAGTCAAGAATGTCAAAGGATCACAAGAACTGAGAATGGTGTGGAAGCAGAGTCAGGCTTGACTGCACAGTTGACCTAAAATTAGGGTTTTGGTTTCAGAGGCCATAACTCCAAATTTTTTGGTCATTCTTGTTTCTATTGGTCTTTATATGGTATAGGGAGTATGCATATCAATTTTCATGAAGAAATTCCATGGGGAAGTCATCTGATCAAGAGTTGACTTTTCAAGCAAGTCAGTGCAAAATCAGGGCATCTGAGGCCCCCAATGACCCAACCAAAGGGTGTTCTTCTTCATTTTGATTGTATATGATCTTTATTTGATCATAGAAGAGGTTGGAATTTCACAAAATTGAAGAATTTCAAGTCTTTTGCAAAGTTGACTTTTTGGGCAAGTTTGACTTTTAATGAAAATGTCATTTTAGGCAACTTTTTCAACCCTTACTTTTTGATTCAAGAAAGCTTCAAATGGAAAAACTTTGGTCATGAAAGTTGTAGAATAGATCTTTCCCTTTTCAAAAAGTACAAGAACATGACCTAATTCATTTTGAATCAAAAGTTATGGCTTGTCAAAGTTGGCAAAAATCACTAAATTTCAAGTCATGCACCAAAGAGGCAAAGTTGCAAATTCACTTCTCAAGGCCAATTAAGTCATCAAATGGACTTCTAATCCACACAACATGATCACACAACATTTAAAGTTCAGAATGCACCCAAGGAATCACATGTTTTATGGCCCATGGATCAAGTTTCTTTCATAAGAACCAAAGGCAAGGCAAGTTGCAAGACTCATGATAACTTCTCATCCACTTGCTGGCTAGTTGGCTGATCAATCCTAGGCCCTTCCTCACATCATGCTGCGCAGCACACCCTCTTTGTACTAGGCTAGCAAGTGGCCCATGCTTCTCTTACACAAAGTTGACATTTTTGCAAAAGCACCCATACCAATCAATAAAGCACACATCATGTCATCTGACCAATCCCAATTGTTTATGTTAATCAAATGCAAGCTAAACATAACAAGAAGCCAGCCTGAAACTCACCACAACTCAGCATTCACAAAATCACTCCAACTTGCATTTTCCTTCGAAACACTCTCCACAAGCCTCAAACACAAAAACAAACTTCACAAACAATCTCAACTCACTTCACTGATCACAAACCAACCATTGTTTTGGCCTGAAACCTCCCACATCACAAATACGATTTTCACACTCCCTTGGCCTGAACTTCTGCCAACTTGCTCTAGAGGCTACATAAACTCCAACTAAGTGTCAAAAGCTTCAAAGGAAGATCATTGGGACTTGTTTGAGCCAAAGAACAAGCCAGAAAGCTCCTGAATCGAAAGCTCAATCTCAGGTAGCTTCATGAACTTTTTTTTCCAGAACTTGCTTTTTAAGTTTCTAAATGATAAAGCATGCTTCCCTGAGTTCACTGAACTTGTTACTTTTGAAAAAGATTGAGAAATGAGGTTGTATGATGTTTCTGAAATTTTGGCAGTTTTTGATGTTTGATTCGTATCTTGATTTTGTGTTGAAATAAATGATTTTTGTTGTTTGAATCTTGTTTAGAATGAGTTAAGGATTGATTCTGGAGAGTTTGACATGTTTTCATGGCGTATTGAGAGAGATTGAGTGAGAGACCCGCCGGAGAAGATGACCGGAACACTGTTCCGGTCATCTGAAAGTGATTAGGGCATTTAATTAGGGTTTAATCATAATTAGGCCAGTTTGAATGTGAGCCGTCCAAACGCGCGCGTAGTCAATTCCCGCCCCTGCCAGTTTGAATTTCGTCCATTGGATTGGTTGACTTCCTTATTTTTCAGTTTAATTTCATTTTATTTTCATTTGATTTCTTTTGTTTTCCACAATTTATTAAAAATAGCAAAACAATCTTAAAAATTCTGAAATTTTTTATGCAAACTTTTATTAATTTTCAGAAACCAAAAATATTTTTATTTTTATTTTTAGCATATAAAAAATATTTTTAAATATTTAAAAGTTTATTTTTAATTAATTAATGAGAATTAATTAATTAAAAATACTTTTAGGTATTTAAAAATCACCAAAAAATTCATGAAACCTTTAAAAACATTTAGAAACATTGTCCAACCCTCAAACCAAATTTCCTTTTTGATCTTGATGCATTTTGATAATTTTCCATGGAATTAATTCATTTTCAAAGCATTATTTTGATCCAAACTTCCAAAAATCATTTCTGCCTAACCATTGAGAGTTGGACTTTGATTCTTTTTGCATTGTGTTTAGCATATAATGTAGTTTGTGATATTAAATTGGCATGAATTGATCTTTCATTTTCCATTTGTTTGGCATTTTTCTTGTTAAGGTACCCAAAAACCCTAGAAAACTTAGGAAATTCATAACTTTTATTAGGTTAAGAGTTGGAACCTCTCCTTTGGGCAGTGAGTTAGTATAGGTTTAGGGATCCTTTGAATGCATTTTCAATTTTTTATCTTGATGTTTACTTCTGATTTTGGTTTTTGTTTGAGGCATTGATCATAAACCCTAATTTGAACATCCATATGCATCCATCTTGCATTTGCTTGCATACCTTGACTTGACATAACATTTTGTGCATCCATTTGATTCATTTGACATCTTAAGACATATTAGAAGCATGTTTGATCATTGCATCTTGCATTTTCCATGTTGTATGCCATTTGCATTTCATAACTTTTCATGTATGATCATGGTTCTTAAGTTGCTTCATTTGCATCCATAAGTTTGTATGATCATTCCCATGCTTTGCTTCATGTTCGCATCATCTCATAACATCATTATCATCTCATATATGCTTCTGGTTTTGGTTTGCATCATGCCATTCCATATCATTTTTGCATTGCATTCCTTTACTAACTTTTTCAGGTGGTAAGTAACTTTGAGAAGTGAATTTGCCTTCACTTCTCACAACTTCTTTTTCATCTCTTTTATGCATCCATGCTGCATTTTGTTATGTGTTTGAGATTGAGCTTGCTCTTCCTTTTTCTTCTTACCTTCTTTCCTCAAGTGACTTGACTTCTTGAATGAAGCAAGTTGCTTTGCTTCTCCTGATCCTTTCATCTGCTTCCTGGTGGTTCCATTGAAGATCTTTCTTGATAAACCTCACAAACCTTAGGAACAACCAAGCATGACAATAATTAGGGTTTTGATTAGTCCCCTATTTAGTTTTACCTTTGTGTCTCCTTTGAGTCTTCTCTTCTCATCTCATAATCAGGGATTAAACCCTAAAGGTTTTAAGGCTTTGTGATTAAGCTTATGCCTGCATCCTTCTATTAGGATGGAGTGTATAACTTTAATCCTAAGTGTTAAACCCTTAATGTGTTTAACTCCTTTAATCAATTCACTTAATAATCATCAAGACATCACACTTGTAACTTGGGCCTTGCATTAGGGTTCTAATTCTTCCTTAATTGGTTAAGAAGGACTAACCCTAGTGATAATGGACAAGTCCCCTTCAAGTTGTCTTACAAACCCTAAAAATCACTTCATCATCATATCATTAAATAAAATTCACTTAATCAAAGGCTTGTTTTGTCATGAGTTTAATCCCTAATCATGGATTAAGTTGAGGAGCTTTCCTCAGCTTAAACATTCTCATCTATTATCCTTCTATTAGGATGGTGTAATGAGTATGTTTAATCCTTGATTATGGCTTAACCTCATTACTTAAAACTAAACAAAAACACCAAAAACATCTAAATAATCACAAGTAGGTTAATGATCTTAATCCTGCATCAAAGGTGATTAAGTGTGAGAAGCTGACTTCACACTTAAGGTATTCTCATTACCCCTAATCAGAGGGAAGATGTGATGAGTTTACTAAATCCATTGGTTTAGGCTTAAGCTCATTAACTTATGACAAACTCTCAAAAGCAATAAAAGACTGAAAACACAAAAAAAACAAACAATAATCGTCTCCTCCGGGATTCTTTTCTCATCTCATTCACTCATAAACGAGAATTTGCTTCTTCCGTCTAATGCAAGACAATTTGCACCTTAGCCAGACAGGTCATACACTTGAGCATAGGCAAGTAAGAAGTTCACAAGTCAATTCACCTTTCAGTCTCTTTGGGTCGAACTACGGTGTTCTGACTTCCTCATTGCACGAGAGGATACGTAGGCATAACTTAACAGTTATCGAACAAAAGTCTCTGTATATTCCCCCTCTTCCAGCATTATTTTCTTAGCCTCATTATCTTGAGCTTTATACTCCTGTTCTTACACTGACACTGTATATATCACACATCACATTCTGTTACACTGACACCTGTACATTCCTTTCCAGCTATTTTATACACAAAATTGCACTGACACTACCCCTCTAAAACACAAATCTTTTAAGCGTGGATCCCGTCGAGTACGACGGACAATCTGGGTGCTAATACCTTCCCAGGTTGTAACCAACCCCCTTTCTCAGTCTCTCTGGTTCGCAACCGTCTTATCCATATCTTTTCTTAGGTTTATGCAGCATTACCTTTCCTTCGGGATAAAAATGCCTAGCTGGCGACTCTTTCCTTTTTCCGTGAGTTCACTCCTGTGTGTTCTCACATCCTCCTTTCGCCGACCGTTCGCGTCTGTACCTTTATCTGAGTCGGTCTCATTTATCGGGAGCGACATTAACTCAACCAAGTTAAGCTTCAGGAGTTGTGGCAATAAGGCGGCATAAGGCATAGGGATAGGGTCAATCACCCTGTTTGCCTGTGATGGTCTTTGTTGGAAGGGTCGCTGTTGTTGATTGCTATTGCTGTTGTTGTAGGTTCTCTGTTGCAGATACTGAATTTGTTGTTGATAATGTGGTTGTTGTTGCTGAGGATATGCTGATTGCTGAGGAATCAGAGCTGGAATGGTAACAGCTGCTACTGATCTGTGGACATGCTGAGGTCTACCCCTGCTTGCATAAATGGAATTGGTCTCACCGGCTCTTCGGGGTCCTACAAAAGGCTTCCTGGGATTACTGGATGAACTTGCACCACTATCAGAAATTTTGCCCATTTTTAACAGACTTTCAATCCTTTCACTGGCTATGACAACATCAGCAAAGCTGGTGGAAGAAAAGGCATCCAGTCCATCAATATATGTTCCTTGCAAAGTATTCATGAACATGTCGGCCATTTCTCTTTCCGACATGGGTGGTTGGACAGGAGCAGCAAGCTGTCTCCACCTTTGGGCATATTCCCTGAAGCTTTCTCTGGAGGACTGGGACATTCCCATCAGAAGGGTCCTGTTAGGAGCCATGTCCAGATTGTATTGATATTGCCTGATGAAAGCTTCAGCTAAATCCTTCCAGCATCTAATGGTAGCTCTGGTCAAGTGTGAATACCATTCTCTTGAAGCCCCAGTCAGACTGTATTCAAAGTAGAACATCCACAGCTTTTCGTCCATAGTATAAGCTTTAAGTCTTCCCAGGAAAGACTGCAGGTGAGTTCGTGGACAAGAGGTTCCATTGTATTTCTCAAAGTACGGGGGTTTGAATTTGTGGGGAATTCTTACCCCATCCACTAGCCCCATATCCATTACATTGAAGCCCAAGGAATTCTGAGACTCCAAAGATCTCAACTTCTCAGCTATTTCATCCAACCTCCTATCATAGACTTCGTCTCCAGCTCCCATAACAGTAAATTGCTCTTCTTGGGGATCTTCTTGCAAGATTCTCCCCCCAGCAGTATTTCCTGGTACATTTCTCGGGATGTTGACTTCCGGATCCAGATGAGGTCCAAATACTGGTGGATTAATATGAGGCTGACCCCTTTCATTATTACTAGTTCCTCCAGTTCCAAGATGAGGTTCCTCGGGAGTTTGTCTTTCCACCAATTCCCTTAGCCTTTCTTGGCTCTGGGCCAGGCCAGTCATTACAGCCATGAATTAAGTCATTTGGTTCCTCATCTCCACTCTTTCATTAGCCATCTGAGTTCTGACCTCAGTCAGGTCCTGCTGTACCTGCTCCATCTGAATACCAGGAAGGTTGTTGCGAGTAGGGTACCAGTGTGCGCGGTTGACAGGGAACACCCGACGGCGAGCAATATTTCCTGAGATCACAACAAGGTTAGAAACAAAGATAATAACAAAACCTACAAAACAAACAAAAGTTAGTATGCAATGCAGTATGCTTATTTGTTTTCCAAGGTATCCGGCTTGGTTCTTGGTTTTGACCTTTCCAGACCTCGAGGAAGATGCTTGATGTTGCTGAGAAACCCAAATGAAAGCAAACTAATATATTACAAAATGGTGAACAATACATAGTTTGTTTTACAACATATGCCCCTGGAGGGTCAAAATACAAAAAGAGAAAAGTACATCAAATGGAAATGAACAACAAGCAAAGAAGTCAAACATCCAATCCAAACTCATCCTCCTTGACCTCCTTCAGAAGTGCCTCAGTCACTGGACCAGCTGGGTGCTCTGTAATGGTCCTAATGAGGAGGTTCCTGGTGGCAATGGCAGTGGTCAGCTTCTTGTGCCTGTCCTGGTCCTTTGATCTCTTTCATCCAGCTCTGAGCTTTAACTCTGAAATCTCCTTTTGGGCTGCCAACAAAGCTTCCTGCTGCTTCTTTTCATTGGCCTCTAACTGTTCAATCTTGGCTTGAGTTCTCTGGTCTTCTTGAGTACGGACTACAGTGATCCTGACCCACCTAGCCTGACTCTCTTGCAGATAGAGCTCAGTCCTAGCCTTCTGAAGCTTGGCCTCCTTACAGGCATTCTTCAATATTTGTTCCCCAGCCCTTGCTTTCTTGATGTAATCCTCTGTCCTCTCAATTTTGGCCAGATGCTCCACCCTAAGCTTCTCCAACCTTTCAATGTCCAGACGACCATCACTCCTTTCCCAAAGGGTCTTCTTCAAAGCTTGAGACAGATTCTCATTCCTTTCCTTCAGTTTCTCAAATTCTTCCAGGCTGACAGTTACTGCTGGCTGTATTGTTGAGGGTCCAGGTATGTCCTCAATGGTGAAAGGCATTTCGGTAATTTGAGCTCTAGTACGGGACCAGTCATAGTACTGAGCTGAAGCAACATTATTACACTTTCCAAGAATAGCCATCCCTTTTGTCTGGATGTTGTCCCAAGCCCAAGATGCTTGTCTGACAACAGCTAAATTAGGTTTAACTTCACAATACAGGGTCTCAGCTAAGTCTTGCACTCTAGGAGGGTGAACCAAAGCATAGCCCAGTTGTCTCTTAAACAGTAAAGGATTGTAGTTGATGCAACCCTTTACTCCTATCAGAGGTACATTTGGGTATTGCCCGCAGCTGGTGATAATGTCCTTGCCTTTGGTGCTTTGGGTGCACCATCTAATATCATTTGAAGTCAAAGCAATGAGCCTCTTGGCCCAATTCTTCTGTTGGTGAGGGTTCAAGAAGGCATCTGATTTAGGTAGGTGTCTGAGCAGCCAGGTGTGAAACAAAGGAGCACAACATCTCACCAACTTCCCTCTTTGTTTCTCATTCCTCTGATGGATGGAGTAATAGAAATCTCCCAGCAATGTGGGTACTGGGTTTCTCAGAAGAAAAAGATGAATAGCATTCTTGCTGATAAATTTGGGCACATCTGCAAACAATATAACCCCATATATGCTGAGGGCTAACAGTGCACAAACTGCCCTCCATTCTCCCAAAGAGGCCTTCAGGATGGCCTGAGAAATCAAGAAGTCCAAGTGCAAACCAGGGATCCCAGCTTTTGTTGTCATGTTTTGCTCAATCAAGGCAGGCTCCAGGTACAGTGCTTTTGCTACTTCTCCATTGCTGGGAGCTGGCATCTCTGGGTTAAAGGGGATCCCACCTTTGATATGCATTCCAATCAATGAAGAAAACTCTTCCAGCAGAGGCCCTAACTGAAAGTCTGGAAATGTGAAGCATCTCAATGGTGGATCATAAAACTGCAAACATGTGTGGATCATGCTCCTCTGAGAAGGGTCAAGGTCCATAACCATATCCAGGATACCTCCATAGTGTTCTCTAAACAATGGGATGTGGTCAGGTGTGATAAGTGACTGGACCTGCCTGATACCAGTCAACACAGGCTCAAAGAAATGGTAGGATATGTTGCTCTTCCTGGGAGTAGTCATGAATGCTGCTGAAGAGGAGGAAGATAGGTGCTGATGAAGATCAAGGCTGATACTGGAGATGGGCCACTGACAGGCTGATGCTGGTGATGATGAGGATAGCTGAAGCAGGTAACTGATGAAGCAGAGGTCTATGCAGAAGAAAGGGTCAAAACCAAACCAGATATGATGTGGATACCCTGAAACAAATAAGCAAATGTTAAATGATGCACATGATGAGTATGAAAATGATATGCAAGGGTTTGTGATCAAGCTGGATCTGATTATCTGTCTTGATATAAAGCCCATGTATGTTCAAGAAGTCCAGATGGAGGTTCAGAAATCCAGTAACCAAGGTGGGGGACTCAAATAAAGAGTCACATGTCCAGGGTTAATCACAAGAACTGTCCAAAATGAGGTACTCTTAAACAAAACAAGTAACAGGGTATGATGTGGCCAAGGGTACCTGCAAACCTGTAAACAGCCTAACCCCCTCACAGGTGATGTTCTAGAACAAAGATCCTCAAACTTGGATCAGTTATGAGAAGTGTAAACACTTCTAACCCGGAGGTACAGTGTTTACAATAACCATAAAAGATCCTCCTCTAATTCACCTCAGTTTCTGAAGGTCATAATAAAGGTCATCCAGACTTAGCAGGTTTCCCAGAAAGCCCTAGCACTACAGGAAATCTGTAGCACAGAGTTCTCAAGAAGAAACCCACATCTGAACCGTGTTTCATATTCCCGCACCAGACCAAAATGGAATGGGAAAGAACATGAACCACTCTAGCCTAGGTGTCACTCAGGTCCCAGGTATAGGACCTTAAACTCTCAATGAAACCCCCACCCACCAAAGAAAACCAGATCCACCAATGATAATGACAGTATGAAATATGAAAGACTGTAAAGGAAAGCAATAAATAAAGTTGTACATAAAGCAATAAATAAAGCAAATAAATAAACACAATTAACACATAACACCCCCGTAAACACAAATCAAACAAGCGCTAGGAGGAACCCACAAAAAGAACCAGAAGCCCTAGTTACAGTATAAGGTATCCCCAGCAGAGTCGCCAAGCTGTCGCTCCCACCTGATGACATATGGCCAAGAGGGGTACAGACGCGAACGGTCGGCGAAATAGAAAGAATGAAAAGAGTCGCCAGCTAGGCATTTTTATCCCGAAGGAAAGGTAATGCTGCATAAACCTAGAAAATAATGGATAAGACGGTCGCGAACCAGAGAGACTGAGAAAGGGGGTTGGTTACAACCTGGGAAGGTATTAGCACCCAGATTGTCCGTCATACTCGACGAGATCCACGCTTAAAAGATTTGTGTTTAAAAGGGGTAGTGTCAGTGCTATTGACTGATGAACTGCTTACTTGTCTATGCTCAAGTGTATGACCTGTCTGGCTCAGGTGCAAACTGTCTTGCATTAGACGGAAGAAGCGAGTTCTCGTTTGTGAGTGAATGAGATGAGAAAAGAATCCCGGAGGAGACGATTATTGTTTGTTTTTGGTGTTTTCAATCTTTTATTGCTTTTTTTTTGAGTTTGTAATAAGTTAATGAGCTTATGCCTAAACCAAGGGTTAGCAAACTCATCACATCCTCCCTCTTATTAGGGGTAATGAGAATACCTTAAGTGTGAAGTAAGCACCTCACACTTAATCACCATGATGTAGGATTAAGATCATTAACTTACTTGCATTTATTTAGATGTTTTTGGTATTTTTTTTTTAGTGTTAAGTAATGAATTTAAGCCATAATCAAGGATTTAATGGACTCATTACACCATCCTAATAGAAGGATAATAGATGAGAACATTTAAGCTGAGAAAGGCTCCTCAACTTAATCCATGATTAGGGATTAACCTCATGACAAAACAAGGCCTTTATTAAAGTAAATTTTAGTTAATGGTAAGATTAAGAAGTGAATTTTATGGTTTGTAAGACAACTTGAGGGGGACTTGTCCATTAACACTAGGGTTAGTCCTTCTTAACCAATTAAGGAAGAATTAGAACCCTAATGCAAGGCCCAAGTTACAAGCTTGATGTCTTAGTGATTATTAGGTGGATTGGCTAAAGGATTTAAACACATTAAGGGTTTAACACTTAGGATTAAAGTTATACACTCCATCCTAATAGAAGGATGCAGGCATAAGCTTAATCACAAAGCCTTAAAACCTTTAGGGTTTAGTCCTTGATTAAGAGATGAGAAGAGAAGACTCAAAGATGACACAAAGGTAAAACTAAATGGGGGAATAATCAAACCCTAATCATGATCATGCTTGGTTGTTCCTAGGGTTTATGAGGCTTGCAAAAGATCTTCAGGAGAAAAGCCACCAGGAAAGAAGCAGAGAGAAGCAAGACAACTTGCTTCACTTAAGAAGACAAGTTGCTTGAAGGAAGAAAGTGGGAAAGAGCATGAATGAGCAAGCTCACTCTAATACACAAGATAAAATGCAACAATGGATGCATAAGAGAGATGAGAAGAGATTGTGAGAAGTGAAGGCAAATTCACTTCTCAAAACAACTTACCACCTGAAAAGTTAGCAAAGGAAATGAAATGAAATGAAAATGAGATGAAATGCCATGATGCAAATCAAAGTCAGAAGCATAAACATGATGCTAATGATGCTAAGAGATGATGCAAACACATGTCAAGAGTTGTGGATGATCATACAAGGACGAGGATGCAAATGAAGCATGCTTTGAACCATAAAGATTCAAGAAAGTTTATGTAATGAAATGAATGCACAACATGGCAAATGAAAGATGCAATGATCAAACATGATTCTAATATGTCCTAAGATGTCTTTTATGTCATATTGATGCATAAAATGTCATGGCAAGTTCTTGAATGCAAGCATATGAGAGATGGATGCAAATGAAGGCAAGAATTAGGGTTTATACACAACATGCAACAACAAATTCAAACCCAGAAGCAAATGACATGATAAAAAAAATTAAAATGGGATCAAAGGAACCCCAACCCTACATAAGTTCACTTCCCAAAGGAGGGGGCCTAACTCTTAACCTAATGGAAGTTATGATTTTCTCAAGTCAACTAGGGTTTTAAGGTACCTCAAAAGGAAAAATGCTCATTAAATTGAAAATGAAATATAAATTCAAACCAATTTTACCCTAGAAACTACATGCTATGAAGAACGCAATGCAAGAAGAACCATCATCAAACTCTTCATGGTTAGGCAGAATGAATTTTTCTAAGTTAGGACCAAAATATTGCCTTTAAATAACTTTAATTCCAATGAAAAATGTAAAAATAGGTCAAGGACCAAAAAGAAATTTGTTTGAAGAGTTTGATAATGTTTCTAAATGTATTAAAATGCAATGTGAATTTTTTGGTGATTTTTAAATACCTAAATGCATTTTTAATTAATTAATTTCCATTAACTAATTAAAAATAAACATTTAAATGGTTTAAAAATAATTTTTAATGCAAAAAATAAAAATAAAAATATTTTTGGATGGAGAAAAATATTTGAATCTGAAATGCAAAGTTTGAAATTTTTGGGATGAGTTTTGATATTTTAAATTAAATAGGCAAGAAAAATGCAAAGAAAATAAAAATAAAATGAATTTAAGGGAAAGTCAGCGCATCTGATGGCTGAGGTTTAAAACAAAAAGGAGGGAATTGACTGGCGCCAGATCCTATGGTCCAGATTCAAACTGGCATTTTAAAACTAATCCTAATTAATTAATTTAATTAATCACAATTAGGGCTAAATGAACTCATCCTGACCCTTTAGCACGCGCGGGAAGCCCGGATCCAACGCCCCACATTTAAACTCAGCTAACCCTAATTACTTTCAGGTCACCGGAGAAGAGCTCCGGTCGTCTTCTCCGGTGACATCCCTCCCTGAAAAATCTCAACTTCTTCCCTTGGTTATTTCTGGAGCTCTAAAGCTCCAGATTTGTTCCTCTCACTCCCCTAAACCTAAATCTAACCTCAAATGGAATTTATTTCTAACCATTAACAAGATTCGAAGCAAGGTGTGAAAATGGCAGAAATTTCAGACAAGCCATACATGCTCAATTCTTCATCATTTTCAAAAATTCAAAGTTCAACATGTTCAGGGGATCACACTTAACCAATTAATAACTTAAAATGAAGCTTCTGGAAAAATGAATTCGCATAGCTACCTGAGGTGAAGCTTTCAACCCTGGAGCTTTTTGGCTGCTTCTTTGGCCCAAAATGCCTTTAATGAACCTCCTAAGAAGTTTGCAATGCTTGGATGGAATTTCTTATGGCTGGTTTATGAGATTGATTCAGTTCAGCTCAAAGGGGGAGGGAAATCGTGTTTTTGATATAGGGGTTTTCAGGGCAAAGTGATGGTTGGGAAATGATCAGTGGATCATGGTGAGTGATTCTGTGAAGTATATTTGAAGGTTTGAGGCTTGAATGCTGAGTTTCGAATGAAAATGCAAAGAGGGAAGTTTTTGTGAACTATGGCAATGCTGTGTATTCAGGCTTGCTTCTTGTGTGTTTTGAGTTTCATTTTGTCCACTTATCAAGCTGTGATAGGTCTGTGGAGTTGGTGTGGGCTATGCTGATTGGTATGGTCCATTTTGCCAAAAGTCATGGTTAGGTGTCCTTTGAGGTATGGGCAAGTTCAGGCCAAGGACAAAGGGGTGTCCTGCGCAGCAAGGATCAAGGGCAACCATGAAATTCAGATTGAGGCCAATTAGCAAGTGGATTGAAGCTTATGAGTGGTTTTGCAAATTTGTGAACCTTTGGCCCTTTTGAGATTTCTTAATGATCAAGGCATGAAAATGAGTGATTCTTTGGTGCATTCTGAATTTTGGGTCATTTGTTATGTTCATGTGATGCTTAGAAGTCATTTTGAAGTCATGAGAATGCTTGGCATGAGGTTTTGCAACTTTCCTCCTTTGGTGTCAAAGTGAAAAATAAGTGATTTTGTCCAACTTTGACAAGCCATAACTTTTGATCCAAAATGAATTATAATGAGTTCTTGTACTTTTTGAAAAGGGAATTATACAATCTACAACTTTCATGACCAAGAATTTTTCATTTGAAGCATTTTTGAATCAAAAAGAGGAGGTTGAAAAACTTTCCCAAAATGGCAAGTTTGCATTACAAGTCACTTTCCCAAAAAGGCAATTTTGCAAATGGCTTGAAATTCTTCAATTTTGTGAACTTCTAACATCTTCTATGATCAAATAAAGATCATGCACATTCAAAATGATGGAGAATGCCCTTTGGTTGGGTCATTGGGGGCCCCAGATGCCCTGATTTTGCACTGACTTGCTCAAGAAGTCACCTTGTGATCAGATGCCTTCCCCATTGAATTTCTTTATGAAAATTGATATGAATGATCCTCATAACATATTGATACCAATAGAAACAAGAATGACCAAAAAATTTGGAGTTATGGCCTCTGAAACCAAAACCCTAATTTTAGGTCATCTATGTAGTTAAACCTGGCTCTGCTTCCATGCCTTTCTCAGTTCTTGTGATTATTTGACTTCCTTGACCTTGTGGGGATATAATATGATTCTTGAACATACATGGACCCCTTTGAAGTGATTGATGACCTTTGGAGTGGCTCAAATGGCTCAGGGATGGCTCAGATCACAAACCCTAGATGCAGATGACTTTGAAACAATGCACTGAAGCAAAAATGCAATATGAGATGATATGACTGAACTTATGCATATGAAAAGATCACAATCCATGGTGAAATGAGTGAGGGAAAATTTGGGGTGTTTACAAGACTCAAAATGATGGGGATGACCCTTTGGTACCCTTGATGGAGGCCTCAGATGCCCTGATTTTGACTTTACTTGCTCAAGAAGTTACCCAATGATCAGATGACTTCCATAGTGAATTTCTTCATCAAATTTGGTACACATGATCCTTATAACATATTGAGACCATTAGAAACAAGAATGACCAAAAAATTTGGGATTAAGTCCTCTGAAACCAAAACCCTAATTTTAGGTCATCTGTGTAGGAAATCTTCAGTCTGCCTCTATGTCTTTGCCATTCTTTGTGATCCCTTGACTTTTATGAACTTTGGGGAGCTTAATATGATCATGGAACACACATGGACCCTCTTGGAAAGCTTCAAGACCATTGAGATGACTCAGATCACTTATTGGATTGCTTAGATCACAAACCCTAGATGCAGATGAAATGAACTATGCAGTAGGATATGATATGCTTATGCTAATGCAAAAATGAAAGATCACAAGACATGGTGTGAGAAAACGTGAGGGAAAATTTGGGGTGTTTACAGCTGCCCCTATTCAATCATGAGTCAGCTGTGCAGGCTGTAACCGCCTGGCTTAACAGACAAACAAGATAACTTGTGGTTGAATACCAAAGACAGTCCGAAATTTGCACTCACTGGGGAGAAGAAGAAAAGGGATATAAATTGTAAAAGATAGTATAGTATGAGTATCAAATGAAAGCGATGGAGGACGACCATCGAGCAGAGGACGACTGCTGGGGGTAAACGGTAAGCAAATACATGACAGGGACGACCATCATGCTGGGAAATAATGAAACCGCGACGGGGACGGCCATCAGGTAAGGAAATAAAATTCTCTGGGGATTGAGAGAAGCACTGACGGGGACGGCCATCAGGTTAAATGGTAAAGTAAACAACGATAGGGATGGCCATCAGATTAAAGCATGATGAAGGACGATCATCAGGAAAAGGAAAAAGGGACCACGACGGGGACGGCCATCGGGTTAAAGAATAAATGAAATATTTGATGAGGGACGATCATCAATGTGAAGGACGATCACCTAGCAGAGGACAACCTGCTATTTATCATGACATAGGACGAATGCCGGATAGAAAAGGTCAACGATGGGGACGACAATCAGATAAGCATGATGAAGGACGATCATCAAGAGGTGAAGGACGATCACCTGGCAGGGTACGACTGCTTTTGGGGTTTATCGCGACATAGAACGAATGCCGGATAAAAAAGGTCAATGATGGGGACGACCATCGAATAAGCTTGATGAAGGACGATCATCAAGAGGTGAAGGACGATCACCTAGCAGGGTACAGCTGCTTTTTATCAAGACATAAGACGAATGCCGGATAAAAGGTTCCAATAATGGGGATTCCACTAGGGAAAGGATGAGGGACGGTCATCCAAAGGTGAAGGACGATCACCTGGCAGGGTACGGCTGCTGAAAATATCATGACATAGGACGAATGGTAAACACAGACGAGTACTTACGTCTTTAAAATAAAAGGTATAAGTGTCTGATAGTGTGCATAGATCAAAGATCCGGACAAGCATCCTTAGTACCATGATACAGACGAGTATCGATAGAAACCAACGCTGACACATGTTTAAGGATGATGATACAGACGAGTATCAATCGGTTAATCAAGGAACACGGACGAGTGTTTGACCTGCTGATGAGTGATATATACAAGATACAGACGAGTATCAAAGACTTCTGTATAAGTATGTACAAGTATGATCTGTTGGTGAAGTATGTGCAAGACACAGACGAGAGTTTTGACTTGCTGGGGAAGTATGACACGGACGAGCGCCATAAAGAATATGTACCAATTATGAACAAGTGTTTGTATTGAGACTGCAAAAGGTATTCTGGCGACTTTACTGGGGAAAGAAGACAGGGACGAGTGTCGAAAAGAGCATGTATAACTATGAATAGGTATTTGTGTTTGAGAGTGCAAAGGGGATGCTTTGTCTTTTATCTGCAGGGGGTATGGGTTTTATATATTGCTGGTGAAGTGATTTTGTATTTGCAGGTGACTGGCTCGAACCTGGATCATGATCATGCAAATGTTTGATTTTTACCGTAATGCTCCGTATTAGACGGAATGCTACGCTTTATTTTTGAGGAAAAATGATGTGAATGCTATGATTATGCAAACGAGAGACCCTGATATGAGATCCGAATCCCGCGGGGATAAAGATATCTGATTTATCTGTCTGGAGAGAGAACTCCGTTGGGGACGAGGAAGCTTCGGCAACTCCGCTGGGGAAGTATTTCAGGCATTGCTCTACTGGGGGAGAGAATGGCAACTCTGTGGGGAAGTGTCGTACCTCGAAAAATACGATCCTCACGCCGACCGCGGAACAGATGGAAATAACAGAGTCGCCACCTAATTCTATTTATTCTAATGAAAGAATAGGAAGATATAGATAAAACCTAATAAAGAAAGATGGATAGAACAAGGTCATCGAAACCAAATTCTACGTTTGGGAATCGGTTACATAAGGGGAAGGTATTAGCACCCCTTACGTCTGTTGTACTCAACGGGAACCTCTTAGTTTAACTTGTGATTAAATATTAATTTATGCTTTCTGTTTTCTTCGACTAAAATAAATGTGAACGATTCTAATTTAAGGTTACGAGAAATGGGTGGTTTTATTCCTAGGGTGCTCGGCAGGGAGTAAGATCCGTGTGCCTACGTATTCCCTTGTGCAATGGGAAAGTCAGAGCCTCGTAGTTCGTGGTTATAAGGTTTGGTTGTTTTTTAACGAACGATTATTTAAACCGCATTCTAACCGCATCCATCGAGTTGTGATCTTTTGTAAACCATTAGAGAACGAATTTCACAATGTGATTGTGTGGGGACCTCAAAAGGTGACTCACTCAATCTGTTTGTCTATAGTGAATGGAGGTTCTTCTAGAAACATTGTGGTCCTGTTGTGAATTTCTCTGAGTTGTAACTTGATTTTTACCAACTGTGAAAAGGTAAATTCACTTGTTTTTTTTACTGCTACAAAACTTAATTTTCACTGTTGAGGAAATCCTGAATTCACATTTTTTTCTTATTGATGCTTGAAGAAAAGATGGAGTTATGTAACAGCAAAATACTCATGGAAAATTTCCATGTATTCTAATGGTCTTGAATTTAAATAGGGTAACAACCGACATGTTCTTACAGGATCATTCTTTTGAATATTTTCTTTATTAGCTTGAGTTGATTCAATGTGCGATAGGTTTTGTTTTTGTATGCAGCTGGTTTCAGGCCTATTGGGAGTTGTATGCAGTAGGCTGAATTGGCAAAGTGTTACACCTGAAGTGTAATAACTTAAAAAATCCTGAAGCACAATGATTGCAGGCCCATTGGGAGAGTATGCTGGGAAATTTAACGCAACCTTGTTCATGGAGTTGTCAGGAGCTTGGAGAATATGGAGATTCATGGAGGATAGGCTTGAAGATGAAGTTTGAAGTGATGAGAAATTCTTTTCCATGACGAACGAGCGAATAGGAGTGTTGTACTAATACAAACTTGGAATTGTGATTTTGTTTTAACACGATCATCAGTTTTTTGCAGGTATAAACTCTGATCGCAATTGTGCTTGCAATTGGAATACTTTAACATGTTGTCTTGAAGATGACAATGTTAAGTTAATTAGCATGCGGCACTTGGATGGTGAAAATGAAAGTTTCTTGGTAAGGTCAATGATTCCAAATTCTCGCATTTCACGCCTTGTCACTTGAAACTTGATTGAAAAAATGCCATGATACTTATTTCTTTTTAAACTTATAAAATCTTGCTTTCAAGAGCTTCTCAACCATATCCGCTGCTTCTTTGACAATGTTGATAGCCTGGGAATTTTCTTCTTCAATGCTGATACAAAACTCCTCCTCAAGTCTCATCACCATCTCAACCGTGTCGAGAGGATCAGCTACCATAGCAGCAAATTTGGACCCTCTAGTAACTTCAGTCCCATCTGCCAATGCCGATTGTTTTCTTTTTTGACAATGTCACTGACCTTAATTACAGTTTCAGGTTTAACTGCACATGTAATTTAAAGGTGGTATTCCCATGATTGCAATGTAAGTGACGGAAAGGGCTTTCCTTGTTTAGCTTCATTGGCTTTTCATAAAAATGCAGGAATTGTAACTCTGATCATGCTTAAAAAACCATTTATAGTAGTGGAGTCAACTTCACCAGCAAACGAAGGAATCGTGACTTGTTCCTAGTGTACTTTTCTGGACCTGGTGACGAACTATTTCAAGCTTGAGAGTAAGCTGAGGCCGTAGCTTGTTCTGATATGGATCTGCAAGAGAATTGCACCACTCTCCGAGCTCGGGATGAGAACTTCGAAGGGATTCGAAGTATTGCATATCTTTTCCTTTTTTGTTGCAGGAGAAGACTCTGATTATGGCTACCTTACACATGATTTGACTTCATGGCAACTTTGGATTTTACTATCTGATACTTATTGCTGACACTTAGTAATTCTGTCATTAAGTTTTTTATTATCGTCATTGATCTTTTTTCTTGCAGACTAATAGAGGTCGATCAGTCGGTTATAGAAGATGTTCACTTACCATGGCACCTTGGAGATGGTGTTCATATAGTTTTCTATGTCTGGTTAAAAAATGCTAGTTGACACTCATAAGGCTTGATGAGAGCTGCTTCTACAGATGGATTCGCTTGGCTTGGATTAGTATTGGCAAGAAACTTAATGGCTTAAAGCATCCTGTTCAAAATTTAGAACCTTTAAGTCTTTGTATTATTAGGATTTCACTTCTTAAAGCTCCTTGTATGACTTATGAATTGTAGAATCCAACTTGTAATTCATAATTCTTGTCTTTTCACTAAATGGCCCTTTTATTAATGTAATTTGGAGTTTTTTTTTGAATTAAAGCAACAGTTGGCGTTTTGTCCATTGTAATCTTTGTCTCAATGTTACGCTCATAGATTATCTTGTAGCCGTGTACATACGGCTTAATCCTTTCCATTGGCTCTTTCACTTAAACTTGAATAATCATTTTAGAGATACTCTAACCATCTTAAAGAATCTAAGATACGCTTCATATGAGCTTAGAAATTTGCCACGAGTTCAATATGAACTAAATTTAAAATGAGTGAATGGCATATGTTTGAGTTGAATTCAAAACAAAGATATTATTCTTGTACTTATAAAGCCACTTTCGAAACCCATATACAAAATAAAATCTCATTAATTTGAATTCTTCAAATATAGGAAAATCTTGATTCCATTATTTGAACAAATTTTATTAATGAAGCCATGAGTCTTTTGGAACCTTAGTGAGAACCTTTAAGAAAGCAAGCAAAAATGGAAAATCTTCCTCCAAATCTATGAATCAACTAGAAAATGCCTTAGATATAATGTAAACCAATCAGAATCTTTAAGACCATCGCCAATTGATTATGCCTTGAAATGCTTTATCATAAAAATGAACCATGTCTCTCTTGAATTTAATGTCCTTGCACGCTTGTTAATCGCAAAGAGTGTGTACACAATAATTCTATGACCTAACCCCCAGGAGATCATGGTCAAAAGCCAAATGACCCTCTAGAAAGAAATAATATAAAGGTAGGAAAAATTTGGGGTATGACAGATGCCCCTATCTAATTGTCTTGAACTTGAAAAAGTGAACTACTGCATGGCGTTCAATCTTTGGGTAAAAGTAAATTAGATATAAGAAGACCCTAAAATTTGTCCGATGTGAAATGCAATGCGATGTTGGAACATGAAATGCATATATGAATGCAATTGTTGGGGATTTAATGCAATTTGATATGAGACATAAAGTCTACAGGGATGATGAAATGATTGAAAGAGGAGAACAATACTGAAAACAGTAATGTAGAAAAAAATGATTTGAGAAAACAAGATATTTCTGAAGATTTGTATGGATGACGGGGGATAATCAGGAATACTTGGAGTGAAAGGGGTTGAACCCTAGAAGAGGCATTAATGACATCTAGCAATGCCACAGATGCACCAGTACCAAACTTGGATATCAATGTCCGACACATCTAGACAAGTACTAGATGTGGAATGAGACCAAATTAAGAAGGTATGCCTAGCGAAACATCAGAATTTGCTATGAGACATTCAGAAAGATGCTACTTGAAGTATAGATTCACGCTAAACTTCTCAATGGGGTGAACCGGAGAGAGACAGTTGAAGGAAAAGGTCCACGTCAAACTTCACAAAGTTTGAAGGAAGAAAATATTCACGTCAAATTTTCTTAACAAGACAAATTTGAAGGAAGGAGGTCCATGTCAAACTTAACAAAGTTTGATGGAAAAGAAAATATCCACGTCAAATTTTCTTAACAAGACAAATTTGAAGGAAGGAGGTCCACGTCAAACTTCACAAAGTTTGAAGGAAAAGAAAATATCCACGTCAATTTTTCTTAACAAGACAAATTTAAAGGAAGGAGGTCCACGTCAAACTTCACAAAGTTTGAAGGAAAAGAAAATATCCACGTCAAATTTCTCAATGGAAATTATTCAAAGAGAGACATTTGAAGGAGATGGTCCACGTCAAACTTAACAAAGTTTGAAGGAGAATATCCATGTCAAACTTAACAAAGTTTGAAGGAAGAGAAAATATCCACGAAAGACAGGGTGACAGACACGACTGCTTTGATAAGTGCCAAGTGAGTTGGACTTTGAATTTTGGTGGTTGCCAATGGAAATTGGACTTTAAGGGTGCCAAATAAAATTGGACTTTGAATTTTGTTGGTTGCCAATAGAAATTGGACTTTGACCACAAGGTAAGACGAGAAGACCTCGGGAAATGCAAATGAGCACGAAGTAAACTTCGAACTATGCTTGATATGAAATTTTGTATGATGAAAATGGTCAATGCTCGCAATGCAAATGCTAAGACCACGGGATAAGACTCTTTTGGAGAGGTGCGGCTGAAGCAGCTGATTCCACATCACAGGGAACTTTGCCAACTACTCCTTTGAAAGATGTCTTAAACATAACTTACACTTGTTGGAAGTATGAATATGTTGATCCTGGTGGGAAGGAGTGATAATCTTGCTTGGGGATTTCTTTGAAATAGACTGCCCCTTGTTGATTGATTCTGGAGGGACTGCTTGATTGATCGCTTGAAATGCTTGCCCCAGCATGAGTCTAGAAAGAAACTTTTCTCTGAATAACAAGATCTTTGATTGCGATATGCCCCCGATAGGACCACTGTTTAAAATTCCTTGATGATGAGTGCTTACTTGAAAATAAAATATTCATTCAAAAATATTAATTTTAATGCAATGCTCAAGCAAAAAAATTTAAAATCAAAATCATCATTAGAATGATATTGGTGTATAACAACTGATTCACTGGTAAGAACGCAATATTTATTCAGTCGTGCAAAGTGCAAAGTGAAAGATAATGCAAATTGAAAGATAATGCAAAAGGAAGGATACCAAAGCAAATGATTGGAAAATCTCTTGGGGAGTCAGCTTATGCAACCTTGCTTCAATATGCTTTCAAAACAAACCTAGCTTCAATTAGGTCTTTAAAAGGGTTGTAACGTGGCCTGGTTCACGGTTTATGAAACAAAGGATATAAGGCTCAACATTTAATTTTTACCTAACCCATTCTCCATGATGATCTTCAGTCCTATGCTCAATTAACTCAACCTATACATTCCGGTTATTTGTAGTTGCACTGATGATGATGGCTCAGAAGCCAAAGGATTATTGGATGGCAGTCATTGCTTCTTTGCAACATTTTGTTTTTTTTGTTGAGGACTTTGGGTCAACTCATCTTTCGTATTTGTTGAGGAATTTTGTTGACCTCTTTTGATTTGATTTGTGTATTATCCCTAACTTTTTCCTGGACTGTATCTTTGATGTTTTCAGTCCACCGGGATGCTTTTATTTTGCCTAAGTTGCCTTTTAGGTGTTGACTTAGCGGCTCTTTTCATTTTTGATTTGAACAGTGACTGCCATCAACTTCTTCGACAATTATTTGATGTGTGTGAAGACAAAATTGGGCTTGAAACCTCTATTAAAAGTGCAAGGAACGATTCTCCTGAAATTGAATACATATTCGAATTAATTGAGAACTACCTTGCCCTGGGGTAATATTAAGGTTTTTTTCGTGTAGAAAGAAACTACAACTTCTAGGCTCAAAGGGGTTAACAATGGATTAACTTCCTTATTTCTCCAGTGTTTGGGAGTTGAAATAATGCCTGTATATCATCAGCAAGGTTTTATTTTGAAAGCATACCATTCAACAGTTTGGGTATTTCTTTTTCGTCATCCTCCTTCCAATCATTGCTTATACAACAAATGAATAAGAGAAACAATGGTATATATATATTTTTGGAACTTTTGAAAATGAAAAGCTAGAATACACACAAATATGAAGGTGAATAAATTGATTCAAAAACATGCGATGCTCATTTCATTAACATTAACATTAGGGAACAAACAAAGTCTTTAAACAAGTACACATAATACAAACAAGGAAATTAAAACTAAAAGGAAACAAGGCCTAGTGTCTAATCAGTAGCAAGGATGAGCTTTCCCGTCTGACCCACTGGCTTTAGGTAGTAACTTGTGATTCTTCGACCAAATATTCAGCCACTTTGTTTTGGCATGGGATCTATTTCAACCTTGGGAACCCCTCTCGGTTTGAAAGTGAGCAAATCTCCTCTGACCAAGTCCTGAACTCGAGCTTGGAAAGCATAACAGTTCTCAATATCATGACCTGCAGCTCCTTCATGGAATGGGCAATGAAGATCAGTCCTAAATCCAGGCGGAAGGATTTGGAGGGTTGAGAGGTCTAGTGGTAACAAGACCTTTTTGGCACAAGGCAGGGAAAATCTCAGCATACTTCATGGGAACAGGATCAATAGGAGCCCTGGGCCTGGAATTGCGAGTCTGATTCTAACCAATATTCCTTTGTGGATGAGCTCAAGTTGGTGGAGCTTTAACCATAGGAGCGACTGCGGCTACCTGGGCTTCACCATATTATTGCTGCTTGTAGTAGGGTCTTCTTCCAGCGTTAACAGCATGAGTATCACCCTCTTTCTTCTTTTGAAAGTTCCCAGAGAACTTTCTCGTAGCATTAGAAGCTTCAGTATTACTGAATTTTCCTTTTCTGATTCCTTCTTCTAGCCTTTCTCCGATAGTGACTAGGTCAGCGAAACTAGACGATACAATGCCAATCATCCTTTCCCAGTAAAGAGGTTGAAGGGTGTCTATGAATAAACCATTCAGCTCTTTCTCCGCCAAGGGAGGCTCAACCTGAGCAGCTAATTCTCTCCATCGCTGAGCATACTCTTTGAATGATTGCTTTTCTTTCTGAGACATGTTTTGAAGCTGACGGAGGTCAGGCGCCATGTCCAGATTATATTTGTATTGTCTCAAGAATGCATTAAGCAAGTCCTGCCATCATTGGATACGGCTTTTCTCGAGTCCCATAAACCATTTCAAAGATGCCCCACTCAAGCTATCTTGGAAGCAATGGATGAGTAATTTGTCTTTATCAGCATGAGCGGCCATTTTACGGCAGTACATGACCATGTGGCTTTTTGGGCAAGTGTCTCCCTTGTATTTTTCAAATACTGGCATTTTGAACTTGTCTGGCATAACCAAGTTCGAAACTAAGCACATGTTTGATGCGACAGCGTTGAAGACATCAAACCCATCAACAACTCTTATCCTCTTTTCCAAAGTCATACATTGTTCCCTAACATCTTCAAAATTTCCAGCCTCTCCTTATACCGAAGATGGTGGGTTGTGCACGAAGAGAGGATTCACATAAGCAGTTTAGAAAACAGTATGCACGTTAGGTTGAGAGTCAGTGAACACTCCAGGTTCGAAAAAAGTGGATGTACCAGCGATCTGAGTAGTTGCAAATGGCGGAGTGTAACCCGGTGGCAAACCAAATTTTGGCCATGTGCTAGCGGGTCTTGAAGACTCTGCGTTAATGACGAAACTACTGACTTCAGAGGTGACGGTCCTCTGAGGTTGAGCGTGCTTAGTAGCTAAGACTTGGAGCATTTCCATGATCTTGCTCACACTGCTCTTCAGGTCATCAATGTCTTCCCTGACTCGCGTGTTGTGTTCTTCTTGTTCAGCCATTATTCTTCTTTCGTGGGCCCTCGTTATGTATCTGCGTGGAGGAAACAACTTGACGGGTACTCAACAACTCTAAAGATGAGAATGGGTGAACATGAGCGACTATGATATATGCAAAATGAATGCAAATATGGATGCAATAATATGAGAATAGGATGCAATGAGTAGTTGTAATTCAAAGGATGATAAATCAAATTCCAAAGTTGATCACCAACACGAGAGAGTAACCAATATCTATGATAAAAAGAACTTTAGGTAGGCACTAGAAGGATAGTTCTAAGTTTTTTACCCATACAAACCTCTCACATGATAGTTTCTACGGTGATGGATTAAGATACTCAAGGTCATGGACGCTAATCGAACTAACGTCCTTCCATAGGCTAGTTGTATTATGACGATAGTGACGATAAGGTCTACCTTGAGTGGAGTTCTCATGTTAGGCACACAAGGAGCGGGTCCTTGGAGACTAACACTACACAACTACCAATACTGAAACTAGTTCTAGGAGTTCTCCGAGTCACAGGCCCTTTACAAATCAAGTCATGCGACAGGCTAGTTGCGTTACGACAAGATCTACGAACAAGTCTACTTTCGGGGGGAGCTTTCATGTTAGGCTTGCAAGGAGCGAGTCCTCGGAGACTAACACTAATAACTTCCAATTCTAACTTAAATGATCCCTCTTCTTTTTTCAAATCTCAGGTGTAAAACCTTACACGTGATACCAGCCCAAGATCCAATGGAAAAATAATGAACATAATAAAGAGGGAGCAATAAGGGCGTAAAAGTAAAAAAGAAAAAGCGTAAAGAAAACAGATAAGCAAAGTCAACAATAATCGAGAAGTTAACTAATTTAGGTTTGACTCGTCCCCAGCAGAGTCGCCATCTGTCGTACCTCTAAAAATACGATCCTCGCGCGGACCGCGGAATAGATGGAAATAACAGAGTCGCCACCTAATTCTGTTTATTCTAATGAAATAATAGGAAGATATAGATAAAACCTAATAAAGAAATATGGATAGAACAAGGTCATCGAAACCAAATTCTACGTTCGGGAGTCGGTTACATAAGGGGAAGGTATTAGCACCCCTTACGTCCGTTGTACTCAACGGTAACCTCTTAGTTTAACTTGCGATTAAATATTAATTTATGCTTTCTGTATTCTTCGACTAAAATAAATGTGAACGATTCTAATTTAAGGTTACGAGAAATGGGTGGTTTTATTCCTAGGGTGCTCGGCAGGGAGTAAGATCCGTGTGCCTACGTATTCCCTTGTGCAATGGGAAAGTCAGAGCCTCGTAGTTCGTGGTTCTAAGGTTTGGTTGTTTTTTAACGAACGATTATTTAAACCGCATTCTAACTGCTAAGCGTTGGCTTGTCTACTCATGATAGGAGGCTGAAGTGCTAGCTTGTTTTGCAAATATAGAAAGGATTTAAACAATTCTCTTTTAAAAGATGTTTGATCTGGTTATGGTTTTTTAAGAATGAAAGGGTAAATAAACTGCGTCCTGAGGGGCGGGCCTCAGGAGAGTTTATTCGAGAATTAGAGGAATGCTAGACTCCAGAATTCAATTCTTTCATTATTTGATATGTATATTAAAAGTTTTAATTACGGAAAGTCGAATGAACCACATCCCGCGGGGCGAGCCTCGGGAGTATTCATTCAAGAATTCGAGGAATGTGAGACTCCAGAATTCAGTTATTCCGTTATTTAATTATAAAAGATATTTGAATGTCGAGTTCGGAAAAGTTTGATGGCGAGGCACGATGCGCTCGACTTACATTAATTCGCAATTCGATTAAAGCGATAAATTACGAGAAAAATAAATGAGTGGATTAAATTGAATTACGAAAATTAAATAGTAATAGAGTTATAAATACAAATAATTGAATTAAATCGAATCCAATAAAGTAATAAATAATTGAAATAATGTAATAAAATAAATATTAAATTAAATTTGTTTTGTCGAAATTGAATAATATAATAAATTAAATAAAAAGCCTCATATTGATTAAATTTCCCAATTTAAGATATTGGAAATAATTTAATTTTTTATTATATCATTGGCCATAAAGATGAAATAAAGTCTAAAAATAATAGTAAATAAAGAATTAGCCTCATATTTAATTTAAATAACGTCGATTTATTCAAAATTGAATATTTAAATATTTATTCCTCGGTCAATGAAATAATAAATTGAGACAATGTGAAATAATAAGAAAAATAAAGGCGCGACCTCAAATTAGGGGATAACGTCGATTTATTAGAAATCGAATATCACCTTTTATCATAGGCCGATTAAATAATAAAGTAATGAGAAAATAATGAAATCGGTATCAATTTAATGGATAACGTCGATTAGATAATCGAATATCTCATTTTATCATTAACCGAATAAATCGAATAATCGGTTAAATAATAGCGAAAAATAAAAGTGGCCTCATAACAACTTTGATAACGTCGATTTAAAATCGAATATCGAAAAATTGTAATTATATCATTGGCCCTATGAACATCAAAATGAGAATCAAAAGAATAGAACATTAAAATGGAAAATAAGATCACCAATATTCTTGAAGAAAAAAAATCCTAAAGAAAAATCAAAACAAATAAATAACTAATAAACAAAATTTAAAATAAAACAAAGTTGTGATGGAGGAAGAAAGAGGTGCGCTTGGGTCTGGTTAGTGTGTGCAGAGTGAATCAAAGGCAACAAAATGGCTCAGCCCATTGACCAAAAAAATAAAAAATAAAAACTAAAAAAAACACAAACGAAAGAAGTTTCATTTTCTCAACACATTCTCAGAGAAAAATAAAAGAAACCCAACCTCTACACGAACAAATCAAACCGACGGCGACAACCGCGATGCGCTTCGATCCTACTCACTCTCTCTTGTCTCTCTCAGTCAACGACGGTGCTCACGACCTCCCACTCGTCTCTCTCTGCCTCACTGTGCTTTGGATTTATTACTCTTTGAACCTCGCTATCTCGCTCACGATTCGCCTTTGGTGTTCGCGTTCGTATCTCTCACGGTTCACGATTCCTCTCTCCGCTCAGCGCTCAGTTCATGGCTCGCGGTGATGCTTGCTGTGCTCTCAGCTTCAAGTGATATGCTCGATAGTTTCGGATTTGCGACTTGGTTTTGATGGCGTGTGAGTCGCGATCGGATTTTGGTGAGTTGTTCGGATTTAGGGTTTTTGGGAAAAGATTGTTTTTTTAGGGCTTCGCTGAGATTTTTCTTCCCCTTTTTCCACCATTTGATGAGTATACTTATAGAGAAATTTGTGAGTTTCAGGTACGTCTGAGCTACGAGGATTTTCGGAATCCATCGAGTTGTGATCTTTTGTAAACCGTTAGAGAACTAATTTCACAATGTGATTGTGTGGGGACCTCAAAAGGTGACTCACTCAATCTGTTTGTCTGTAGTGAATGGAGGTTCTTCTAGAAACATTGTGGTCCTGCTGTGAATTTCACTGAGTTGTAACTTGATTTTTACCAACTATGAAAAGGTAAATTTACTTTTTTTAACTGCTACAAAACTTAATTTTCACTGTTGAGGAAATCCCGAATTCACATTTTTTCTTATTGACGCTTGCAGAAAAGATGGAGTTATGTAGCAGCAAAATACTCATGGAAAATTTCCATGTATTCTAATGGCCTTGAATTGAAATAGGGTAAAAACCGACATGTTCTTGCAGGATCATTCTTTTGAATTTTTTCTTTATTAGCTTGAGTTGATTCAATGTGTGATTGGTTTTGTTTTTGTATGCAGCTGGTTTCAGGCCTATTGGGAGTTGTATGCAATAGGCTGAATTGGGAAAGTGTTACACCTGAAGTGTAATGACTTAAACAATCCTGAAGCACAGTGATTGCAGGCCAATTGGGAGAGTATGCTGAGAAATTTAACGCAACCCTGTTCATGGAGTGTTCGAGGATCTTGGAGAATATGGAGATTCATGGAAGATAGGATTGAAGATGAAGTTTGAAGTGATGAGAAATTCTTTTCCATGACGAACGTGCGAATAGGAGTGTTGTACTACTACAAACTTGGAATTGTGATTTTGTTTTAACATGATCATCAGTTTTTTGCAGGTATAAACTCTGATCGCAATTGTGGTTGCAATTGGAATACTTTAACATGTTGTCTTGAAGATGACAATGTTAAGTTAATTAGCATGTTGCACTTGGATGGTGAAAATGAAAGTTTATTGGTAAGGTCAATGATTCCAAATTCTCGCATTTCACGCCTTGTCACTTGAAGCTTGATTGAAAAAATTCCATGATACTTATTTCTTTTTAAACTTATGAAATCTTGCTTTCAAGAGCTTCTCAACCATATCCGCTGCTTCTTGGACAGTGCTGATAGCCTGGGAATTTTCTTCTTCAATGCTGATACAAAACTACTCCTCAAGTCTCATCACCATCTGAGCCGTGTCGAGAGGATCAGCTACCATAGCAGCAAATTTGGACCCTCTAGTAACTTCAGTCCCATATGCCAATGCCGATTGTTTTCTTTTTGACAATGTCACTGACCTTAATTACAGTTTCAGGTTTAGCTACACATGTAATTTAAAGGTGGTATTCCCAGGATTGCAATGTAAGTGACGGAAAGGGATCTCCTTGTTTAGCTTCATTGGCTTTTCATAAAAATGCAGGAATTGTAACTCTGATCATGAATTGTAGAATCCAACTTGTAATTCATAATTCTTGTCTTTGCACTAAATGGACCTCTTATTATTGTAATTTGGAGTTTTGTTTTTTGAATTACAGCAACAGTTGGCGTTTTGTCCATTGTAATCTTTGTCTCAATGTTACGCTCATAGATTATCTTGTAGCCGTGTACATACGGCTTAATCCTTTCCATTGGTTCTTTCACTTAAACTTGAATAATGATTTTAGAGATACTCTAACCATCTTAAAGAATCTAAGACATGCTTCATATGAACTTAGAAATTTGCCACGAGTTCAATATGAACTAAATTTAAAATGAGTGAATGGCATATGTTTGAGTTGAATTCAAAACAAAGATATTATTCTTGTACTTATAAAGCCACTTCCGAAACCCATATACAAAATAAAATCTCATTAATTTGAATTCTTCAAATATAGGAAAATCTTGATTCCATTATTTGAACAAATTTTATTAATGAAGCCATGAGTCTTTTGGAACCTTAGTGAGAACCTTTAAGAAAGCAAGCAAAAATGGAAAATCTTCCTCCAAATCTATGAATCCACTAGAAAATGCCTTAGATATAATCTAAACCAATCAGAATCTTTAAGACCATCACCAATTGATTATGCCTTGAAATGCTTGATCATAAAAATGAACCATGTCTCTCTTGAATTTAATGTCACTGCACGCTTGTTAATCGCAAAGAGTGTGTACACAATAATTCTATGACCTAACCCCCAGGAGATCATGGTCAAAAGCCAAATGACCCTCTAGAAAGAAAGAATATAAAGGTAGGACAAATTTGGGGTATGACAGGAAGAAATTCCACCAACTCTGCTGAGGATGAGAGAATCCTGGCACCTCTGATGGGGAATAGAAAGTTCTTGACCACTTTGTTGGGAAAAGCCGTCAGGCATTGCTCGGGAGATCCCGCTTGGGGAGGTGATAACTTCTGGGAAGTAATATGCTAGGGATTGATGAATTCCTCAAAGGATCCTCTGGGAGGATAAAAACTTTGCGAGGAAATACTTTTTGTCAAGGAGTTTTGCTGACGATGTGATTACTAGCTTGGTTGGGGATATAATGCCTGATATGCCCCATGCTGTGAAATGGTCTGCCTTGAGTACCTGCAACCTGTTAAGACAAAGGAAACGCACAAGTGTTCCAAGATATCCTCAACCGGATTCCGTCATAGGAGTTAGATTTGTCTGAGAGCAACATATTTCCTGCAAGCATTTATTAAAAATAGCTCATATGTTTTCATTCAAGTATTGTATTATGAACTTTGGAAATTTTACAAATGAAACAAAAATGTACAAAACAAAGTGTGACTGAAAATTCTGATTTTATTGATTTTAGTGCCCTGAATAGGCAAGTACAGTCAAAGAAGCGAATCCCCTGAAAGGAGGAGATTGCTGTAAATTGAGAAAATAAGAGTGTTGGTAATGTTTGAAGTTGACTCTTCAGTGAGCTCCCTTTTCTATGACCCGTATGACCTTGTCATTCTTCTTATCCTGCTTTCCGAAGAAGGTTGATTATGACCGATGCTTTATCCTTTCGAAGCTTGCCATGTTGTGAGTGATACAGACGAATTCAGAATGCAGTTGTTCGCTTATTCCCTGATTTTGCGTGGATCGCCCTTTCGGGTTTTCAATCCATCAGGATACCCATTTTTGCCTGAGCTGTCCGATGTGGCTTTTCAACTCAGCGGGTGTACATTTTTTTTTTAATTTTTCCCTTATTTTTGCCCGAGTCCTTTATTCTGTTTTTGACTTGCCGGGATGCCATATTTTTTCATGGACTTACATTCTGTTTTTATGTCCAGCGGGTCATTTTATGCGAAGTATTTTTTAACTGCATCTGTATTCACAGGAGACGGGAAGTCTTCACCATCCATGGTTGCGAGCATCAGTGCTCCGCCCGAGAAGACTTTAGTTACCACATAGGGACCTTCATAATTTGGTGTCCACTTGCCCCTGTGGTCTGTATGAGGAGGAAGGATCCTTTTCAGTATAAGCTCTCCCACTTGGTATTCCCGAGGTCTGACTTTCTGATCAAAGGCTTTCTTCATTCGTTTCTGATACAACTGCCCATGACAGATAACTGTTAATCTCTTCTCTTCGATCAGATCCAGTTGATTGTATCGAGACCGGACCCATTCTGCTTCATCCAGTTTCACATCCATCATTACCCGTAAGGAGGGTAATTCAACCTCAACAGGTAGGACAACTTCCATACCATACACAAGCTGATAAGGTGTTGCCCCAGTAGATGTTCTGATAGAGGTTTGGTACCCATGCAAGGGAAATGGTAGCATCTCTTGCCAGTCTTTGTAGGTGACTACCATCATTTGCACAATCTTCTTGATATTCTTGTTAGCGGCCTCAACATCGCCATTCATCTTTGGCCTGTAAGGAGAAGAGTTGTGATGTTGAATTTTGAAGTCCCGACAAAGTTCTGCCATCATCTTGTTGTTCAAATTGGAACCATTATCAGTAATGATTCGCTCGGGAATCCCATACTGATAGATGATATTCCTTTTCAGAAATCGAGCTACCACTTGTCTGGTGACGTTTGCATGTGAAGCCGCTTCAACCCATTTGGTGAAGTAATCAATGGCTAACAGGATGAATCTGTGACCATTTGAAGCAGTCGGTTCAATCTTTCTAATCATATCGATGCCCCACATGGCGAAGGGCCAAGGTGAAGACATTACATTCAGAGGATTCGGAGGCACATGCACTTTATCTCCGTAGATCTGGCATTTGTGGCATTTTCTGGCATATGCACAACAGTCTGCATCCATTGTGATCCAATAGTATCCCGATCTTAACAACTTCTTTGCCATTGCATATCCTCCGGCATGGGTACCAAAAGAACCTTCATGTACTTCGTGCATCAGTAGGTCTGCTTCCTTCTTGTCAACACATCTGAGAAAGACCTTGTCGAAGTTTCGCTTGTACAAAGAACCATCAGTATTGAGGAAGAAACTACCGGCTATCATTCTTAATGTCTTCTTATCATTTGACGATGCCCCAGGTGGGTACATCTGAGTTTCCAAGAAGCATTTGATATCGTGGTACCAAGGCTTGTTGTCAGTGACAGTGTCCACAGAGAATACATATGTTGGTCTGTATACCAAAATCCGAGGCACATAATTAGCAGCTTGTACTTTGATCATGGATGAAATGGTACCCAAAGCGTCTGCAAACTGATTCTCATCCCGAGGGATGTTGTATTCAAGCTTAATTGTTGTGAAGAAGGTCAACAATCTCCTCGTATAGTCACGATAGAGAATTAGATGCTCCTGATGAGTGGACCACTTGCCATTGGTCTGGTTGATTACCAAAGCTGAATCTCCGAATACATTCAAGGTTTTGATCCTGAGGTCAATGGCTTCCTCAAGGCCCATGATACAAGCTTCGTATTCTGCTTTGTTGTTAGTGCAAGCAAAGGTGAGTTTTGCCGAGAAAAGGCATATGGACTCCCTTGGGTGTGATGAGTACTGCACCAACCCCACGACCGTTGCAATTAACTGCCCCATCAAACATCATAGTCCATGCTTCTTCTGGGTCAGGCCCTTCAGTGTGAATTGGCTCTTCACAATCTTTTTCTTTCAAGAACATGATGTCTTCATCAGGGAAGTCAAATCTCATAGGCTGGTAATCATCAATGGGTTGCTCAGCCAGATAGTTAGATAATACACTGCCCTTGATGGCTTTCTGAGATGTGTACTGAATGTCATACTCTGTTAGAATCATTTTCCATCTTGCAACCCTTCCGGTAAGTGCTGGCTTCTCAAATATGTACTTGACTGGATCCATCTTTGAGATCAACAAGGTAGTATGAGTCAACATATACTGTCTTAGTCGGCGAGCAGCCCACGCTAAAGCACATCAAGTTTTCTCGAGCAGTGAATAACGTTGTTCACAGTCGGTAAACATTTTGCTTAGGTAGTATATTGCATACTCTTTTCGACCAGACTCGTCATGTTGGCCCAACACACACCTGTAACACCCCAAATTTGCCCTCTTCTGTTTAGCATCATCATCATATCATAATCATCATCAGCATGTCATGACCTTAGCATTTTTCATAGAAAGATGAAGCATAGCACTTGCATGTTCTAGCATAAGGCATATGATCAGTCATCTGGGAAATTTGAAGCGCTACAAGTCAAAATCAGGAGCATGGTGACCTGGAAAGAAGCTCACAAAGCATGTTATACAAGCTTTGTATCATGGTCAAGGCCCTAAAAAAGATGGAGGATCAAGATCAGGTCAAAACGGTTGGCGCCAGGTTATTATTAAGGTTTCCCACCAAAAGGAGGGAGAATTCAAAATTTGCTTGTGTTAACCGGTTAACGCTTTTGGTTAACCGGTTAACGGCTGCAAATTTTGAATTCCAGCAGCAAAATTCAGCATGTATTTTTTGGCTCCAATTTTCCAATTTTTATTCATTTTTGATTAAGGAGAAGGATCTAGAGCATTTATCCAAGCCTAATTCCAATGCTAGGTCCTAATCACTTTCTAAAGCCAATTCCAAACCATATTTTTTGGATCCCAAGCCTAAATTTTGGGCCCCAAACCTAAACCATATTTAATCTATGATCCTCCAAACCAAGAAGAAAAACTCTCTCATAATTTTCAATTTCCATTTTCTAAATTTTGATCTCTCTCACCATTCTCTCACTTTTCTCTCCCAACTTTCCAATTTACTCAAAGTTCCTCTTTGAAGATCACATAACTTTGCCTTAAAGTGTGTAGATCTTGGAACTAGACCTCCATCCATAACTTATTTGCATCATTTTGCTGGTTTACTTGGTGGTTCAGATCTGGTTTGGAAATTAGAAGTTCTTTTGGAGTCAAAATTCTGCATCAAGACCCTTTGCTTGCATTTATTTTGCATGGAGTGTGAAGCTTTGCACCAGATCTTCAAAGTTTTCCGTGAAATCTCTCATTTCCAGCTCAAACAACAACTACCAAAGCATACCTCAACTTTATAGGTTGGTTAAATTCATATCTAGCTCTATTTTAGCTTATTTGCATGCTTGTGCTTTAGATCCACCATGTGCTTGTGTATTTGCTTGTGTTGCTTGAATTGATGGATTGATTTGTAATCGGATCCATGTGTTAATGTTCATGAGCTTAATGATGTCAATTAATGTGGATTGATCCATTTATTTCATGCTTAATTGATTGCTGGTCTGGTGTGGAATTATTTGAATAAGTTGAATTTGAGCTGATTTTCTGCAGGAAATTGTTGTTGTTTTTACAGTGTTAATCGGTTAACGCTTTTGGTTAACCAGTTAACGCACCTGTTTTCTGCGTATTTGCTGCAGGTTTGAACTAGTTAACCGGTTAACGCTTTTGGTTAACCGGTTAACACTGATGCAGAATGCCATTTTGGAGTTGTTTTGAGCTTGTTTGATCCCCTTGCTTGTCTTAATTGCCATGGATCATTGTATGATCATTGGATATTTTAGAGTAGGGTGATTTGCTTGCTGGTTGACGTATGCTTTCATGTTCTCGACACGTAAATGCTTGTATGTGCAAAGCTTGGCATGTTTGTTTGATCTTTTTTTATTTGAACTTTGAGCATGTCGATTCCATGATTGTGTTGATGAGCATATGCTGGATTTTTGCTAACACTTGTAAGGGCTCATGGTAAGAGAAGTATGGATGTTTATTCACATTTCAACTCTTTCCCTTTCTTTTTAAGTTGCTTTCTTTTTGTGATTTTATGTGCCTTATGCCATCATGTGATCCAACTCATTTCTTCCCCCTTTAGGAGCAACTTATCTCCTTTAGAGGAGTAAGTTGCTTGCTAGCTTTCTTTTCCTCTCTTTTGCTCCTCTTTGGTTCTTCTTTTCTCTTAGGATAGTTGAAATCTCACTAACCTTAGGACCACTTTTTGCATGATAACTTTAGGTTTAGTTTTTCCCCATTAGACTTTTACCTTTTTGCTCCTTTGGTTCTTTCTTTTCTCATCTCAAAACAAAACCTAAAAAACATTAATAAAGAAATAAGTGACTTCTTGTGTAATAGCCTTATTCCATGGGGCATATATATTCATTCCATCTTGGAATAGTGCATTTGTCTAGCATGATGCACAAGTCGGATCATGAGGTCATCTTCATCAAGAAAAACCCTAAAAAATACTTCTTCATTTTTAATCACTAAAGCATCTAATAAATTCAACAAGTCAATGAATTTAGGCCCTTGCCCTTGGAAACAAGTCTTGGATAAATTCTCCTTACTTAGTGTGCTTGTTCTATTATTCGATCTTGGAATGTAGTAACAAGTACACATTCCATGGAAAAGAGCTTGAGTTCATTCTCTTGTGCCACACCAAATGAAAGCTCATAAAAAACACAAACACACAATAAGCGTCTCTTTCGGGATTTCTTTTCTCATCATCTTCGCTTTATACGCGAACTTGCTCATACTTGTCATTTTGCAAGACGGTTACGCACTCGTCGTCCGAGCCTGCAACACCTGAGCATTGACATAGGAAGTTCAAGCCTTAAGACACAAGCAATCTTTTCCACCCCTAGTTAGGGGAACTACGGCGACTCTGATCCTCATTGTCCAGTGAGGTACGTAGGCAGCGGGGTAGGGCCCGTTCGAGCACAATCTTTTGTTTTCCCTACATTTTTGCTCTTTGTTTCCTTTTTCAGTTCTTTTCTCATTTCAGTTTCAGTTTTGCAGCATTTTTCATTTCTTCCCCCTTTGAAGCAGATTTCTTTGCAAGTGTGGATCCCGTCGGGTAAGGCGGACGATCTGGGGTGCTAATACCTACCCAGGTCATAACCGACTCCCGAACCTAGTCTCTTTGGTTCGCAGGACCTTTGTCCTTCCTTTTGTTTTCTTTGGTTCGTGCAGCATTACCATTCTCGTTCTTTTGGGATAAAAATGCCTGGCTGGCGACTCTAACCCTCTTTTCCGCGCCACTTTCGCGTTTGTACCAGGATGGAAATCCAGGGAGCGACAGCTGGCGACTCTACTGGGGATCATCCTAACCAGAGTATCTCTGGTTCCCCTTGAAAGTCAATCCTAGCGCTTGCGTGTTTCTATTTCGTTGGGTGTTGATTATTTGCTGCTGTGTGTTTATTTTACTGTGTTTATTTATAGTTTTATTTACAGCTTTATTTATTGCTTTCAGTATTTATATTCATGCATCATATATTATTCCGGACTGTCTAGCTGCTGGTTTCCTTTTTTTCTGTGGGATTGGAAACTGTTACTGAGAGATGAGCTCATAACCGGGGCTCGAGTGCACCCTAGGACTTAGAGTGGTTCCACTTTGGCTTCATGGCATCTTGCTATGTTGGTATTAGTGAGTTCCACGCCCAGACTGGCGACCGTCTTGGGAATGTATTGATATCGGAATCTTTCTGTATCATTATAGGACCTCGATAGTTATGTGCCTCTGGGGATCGATCATTAAGGACCTTTGTAGAAACAACCCCCTCCAGTGGTGACAATGCCAAACCACATTTTGTGGCAAACCCATTTGCACCCGAGGGCCCATTGGGAACTTGCATAGGATGGCCTGGTTCTTTTATAGGAACTCAGTCAAAGCATCTGGTCGTATGACGATAGTATTGTACCCTTCGGGATGAATGTACTATTGTTTCTCGATTCCAGCACTTGAAGCTGGGAACTAAAGGATGCTTGTTTTCCCAGACTCACGCTGAGACCTCCCTAAGTAGTACATAATGCTAAACCGATTCCCTGATTTGGTCACGAGACATTTCTCGGAAATGGTGAATGTATTATTGCTATTCGGCTTTGAGATTCCGTGATGTTTGACCTGGAGCACACCTGTGAGATTGGGAGGGGTTTACAGGTTTGCAGGAACCCTTGACCTCATCATACCTCATTGCCAGTACAATTCTATGATTTGATATGGCTACATGGATTTAGATATTTGATTTGGGGATTATTTAAGAATGAGTTCTTGTTCATGGGGCTTTATTCAGAGGATCTTGGTTCTTGGTCACTTGGGTCCAGTGTTCCGTATCCAGATAGTCCCAGTTGTTGATCATATGTCTGCATTGCATTTGCATCGCATCATACTTGCATTAACTGTTTGTGTTTCCATTTCATGTTATCCTCTGTCCATTGTACCTATTTATGGTATTCATTGCCTCTCCAGATGGCAGAAATCCAAGAGTTACCTAGGAAAAGAAATATGCATTACACTTTCCCACATCCAGAGACCGGGAGTATTCAGAAGCTGATAGACTTGATGACTGATAAGGTTTTAGCAGATTTCAAGAAGAAATTTGGGAAGGTTTTGAATTATGTAAGCAGGCCAACTGCTGACTAAAGGGATAATCTTCATTTTGTATTGCAGTTTTATGATCCTCAGTTGCGAGTCTTCGTATTTCCAGATTACATCCTGGCTCCTACCTTGGAAGAGATTGCTAGCATCTTGAAGATTCCTATTGGAAAGGGTATTCCTTATTATGCTTTAGGGAAGGCTCCCTCGCATGCAGACATAGCCAGTGCTTGCCACCTCAGTGTGCTCAGAATCAAGATGGGTTTAGAAGCTAGTAAAGGGAAAGGAATTGCCTTGGATTTCCTATTGACAGAGGCTCACTTGTTTGCTCTTGGGAACAAGTGGGAAGGTTTCAATGCATTACTGGCTTTGATGGTTTACGGGATAAGTTTTTTCCCAGGGGAGAAGGGGTTAATTGGCATAGAGGCATTTTCCATCTTTATTCAGAAGAATCCAGTACCTACTTTGTTGGGAGATTTTTACTATAATGTTCATTACAGGAACGAAGAAGAAAGGGATTCGTAAGCTGTTGTGCACCTTTATTCGCTGATTGGTTTGCTAAACAACTTCCAAAGTAAGGACCGTTCAAAGATTTGAAGCAAGAATGGAAATGGGCTAGAAGATTGATGGGCTTGACCTCAGCCGATATAGCTTGGGGAGTAACAGAGAATTATTGGGAAGAGAAATGATTATCATTTGTGGAGAGCTTCCCAATGTACCTTTGCTGGGTAGGAAAGGGATGATCAATTATAATCCCGTGTTGGTTCGGAAATAGTTTGGTTACTCTTTGAAAGATCCTCCCTATGCTGAAGAAATTTTGGAATCGCTGTGTGCACCATTGGAAGGGAATGAGAAGCTAGTCACTCAGGCGTTTCAGGCTTAAGAGTTTGGAAGGGTGGAAGCTAAGACTTATCCCTCGTTTGCTGCTTGGATACAAACCACTGTTTCTCTTGAAGATTATAAGAAATTGGAAGCTCAGTTGCACGAGGTTCGGGTAGAGAATTCTGAAATGGCTAGTTTGTATCACCGTGCCAATCATGCTAAACAAGAAGCAGAAGAAAAGCTGCAGAAGATGCAGGCTACTTTAGAAGCTAAAGAAAAGGGGTTTGCTGGGAGAGAAGCTCAATTTCAGAGATTGGGTTTAACAGAGTCAAAGAGAGAAGAGGAGCATAAGAAGATTGTGAAAACTCTTAGAGAAGCTCGTCAGTCCATTACTTGGTTACAGGGCCAAAGAGAACATGAGCAGAAGAAGTACAAAGAAAAGGAAGAGTTCTTTGAAGCGCAGATGGCATTCAAGAAAGAAAAGGTCGAACAAGTTCACAAGATACAAAGGGAAAAGACTCAGGAATTGGTACAGAGCCAGCTAGCCCTGGAGGAAGCAATGAAGGAGATTGCAGATCTTAAGCTGAGAGCATGCGTCAAGAAGAGCCGGACGAAGGTGATGACTGCAGAAGAGGAGCCTGGATATTCCTTTATCCTAGGGTTTTAGTTTACTGTTATTTACATTCAGATTACCTACAGGCTTGTTGTAGGAGTCTTGCTTTATCTTTTTATTTTTCGTACTGAATTGTAACCCTTTAGGGAATTCTGTTTATAACTCTGGTGGTCGGTGATTTGTTCATATAATGCAATGATACTTTCTAGTTACCGTTTCTGAATAAGAAAAAGTTGTTGGTCCGAAGTCATCAGGGTCTGAATACTCCTCAAAAGAGTTTGAAAAGTTAGTTTCCAATAGGACATCTGAAGTATTTTCTGTCAAAGAATACCAGAGCTGGGGCATATTAATGCCTGCACGTGGAAACAGGAATAGTTACATTGCATGCATATAACGTGTTTGTTGTTTTGCAGGTATTTCTCCAGTGTTCTAATGTTCATGTCACTTTTAGGCACTATAGCTCCCAAGAAGGTTCAGAGACAGTCAACGGTGCATAGATACCCTACAAAGGTGAACAGAGAAAGAGCAATGGAGCAGATGCAAGCAGATATGGCTGATTTAAGGACGAGGGAGGGTGTAATATTAGTAAAAACAAAGAAAGAAATAGACTTGGCTGAAAGAGGGATGTGCAAATAACAGGCAGAGGGAAGCCCAAAACACACAGAAATATGAGGGTGCATGGTGGATCTGGTCAACAACATTGATTGCATCATGGAACGTTGGATCTAAAGTCCTCCATGGTAATCACATCTAACGGTCAGGAAGTGAGGGTGTACGATTGTTATGATAGATAGGCGCATGCACGATTGAAGGGGAAGGGTCCTACCGGACAGTGACAAGTGTCACCGCCGGTATGGACAGGAATCCAAAAAGTTATACTCTCTTATCCTATCATCTTATCAAAATCCTTTCATTAATTCAAAACACTTATCACATAAATAAAATGCAGAGAAAACAAATGAAGCCTCCCAAAAGGGAAATAAAACAACGAACTACACTCGCTGTTGATCGTTGCAGCTTCTTCTTCTTCCTAACCCTAACACAGTCCACCTCCTTTTCTTAAATCTAACCTAAACCGCCGCCAGAACCCTCACCGTGCTTCAACTTCTCCCACACCCTAACCACCACACAGACCCTATCTAACTCTCACCCTTCTACTTGAATCAGCAAACAAAAGAAGCAAACGAAGTTCCGGATCGGTACGATCTAACACAAGAACTCAAAAATAAACTCAATCACAATGGAAATCAAGCAATGAGGTATGATAACCAACCTACGGCACCGTTACTTGTGTTGGTTCGATTTAATGAGGAGGTGCTACGCTCTTGATGACAAAGAGTGCCGATATTTCGCCTTCGATTTTGTTCGATGAGGAAGAGCGGTTCACAGAGGCTGTTTATAATTTCGCATTTTAGTGTGATGTATGCCTATTGTGGTGTGATTTTTTTTCGGCGTCCAGTTTGAATTGGATCTGCCTATGTTTTGTTCTTTCCCTTGCTGCGTTTTGATGAGGGATGAATGCTTGTTGATTGTTTTTTGAGTGATGATGTGTTGTTGCGTTTCAGCAAGTGTGACTTCATACAATTTGTGTGATGGAGAGTAGTAGTTGGGTGATTGTGGCATGTGGGGCAAAGAATATCACGTGATACTTTCCAATGGTTTTTATTCATTTATTTTTGACTCAATTTACTTGGTAATAATAAATGGGGAAAATCTAGACATAAGAACTTTATTTTCCAATTTTATATGACTTTTTGTGGCAATTACAATAAGAGATAAAAAAAAGAAATGGGCCTTGTATCATGGGTATAATGAATTTAATTTGGAAATGATATTTGTGGAGACAAACATAACTAATGGGTGTAAAATGGATGGAAATTGAAATGGAAAAAAAATAAAAAACTTGAATTATGATTGGTGGTTCAAAATAAAAGTGGATATGGTTTAGAAATAAAAATGTAAAAAATGGGAATGAAAAGAATTGGTTTAATGGGTAATTAGACAAAATGGTTTAGAGGATATGGAATTTGATATTTTTGTGAAACTGACCAATTTCCACCAACATGCACTAGCCACGAAACCCCAATCCAAACCATTTTTGCATCGCTTCCATAGAAACCATCGATCTTCTGGATAAATCAACCTCGGAGCGTCTGATCAAATGTAACCAGAATCACTACAAATGAATCTGAAACATTCTTTGGGAAAATAAATCTGCAGATGCACATGACTGAACATATAATCATGATAAGCCTGAATCCCCGAATCCAAAACCATCACATGAACCACTGCCTGGAAAACTAATGACCTCTGCACACAACGCATCTTGCCTTTGAAACGCGTAGCCTAAGAAATAACCACCAATACAGATAACTTGTAATTCAACCAATCTTTTGATAGTTTGACCAAGATTAGGTCAAACGTCCATTTGAATCGAACTGCGAACTGAACACCCACATTTGAATTAAAAACACTGCCAGCATATGCTTTGTTATGTATGTTATGCTTCATCTTTCTATGCTAAAGATGCAGCACGAAATATGAAAATGATATGCTAAATGCTATGAAAAAGAGAGGGTAAATTTGGGGTGTTACACCATGGATAACCATGGATACAAAGGGTGTTAACACCTTCCCTTTGTATATTTTACCTCCCGAACTCAAATCTTTAAAAAAAAGATCTTTCTTGTTCTTTTATTCCTTTTCTTTATTGGATGAAATAAAATTAGGTGGCGACTCTTGCTATCCGCAACATAGTTTTTGGAAACAAAAACACCCAGGTCAGTTCTCCCATCGTGTTACAACCATAAACTTCAAATCTAGAGCCATAAAGATAGTGCCTCCAAATCTTCAGCACAAAAACAACTGCAGCAAGTTCTAAGTCATGCGTAAGATAGTTCTTCTCATGAGTTCTCAATTGTCGTGATGCTAAGCAATTACCTTATTGTTCTGCATAAGCACACCTCATAAACCCATCAACGAAGCATCACAATAAACTACAAACTGTTCTTCTGGATTTGGTAAATTCAAAACTGGAGCCGACTCCAACCTCTTCTTTAATTCGGTAAAACTTTATTTGCACTGAGCATCCCACACAAAAGCTTTACTTTTACAAGTTAATCTAGTTAGTGGATGTGCCAACTTAGAAAATCCCTCAATAGACCTTCTATAATAACCAGTTAACCCCAAAAATCTCCTAATCTCAGTAGCCGACCTTGGAGTTTCCCATTGCAACACAACATCTACCTTTGAAGGATCCACAACAATACCACTACCTGAAATTACATGGCCAAGAAAACTGACTTCTTTCAACCAAAACTCGCACTTGGACAACTTCACATGCAAGTTATTATCTTTCAAAACTTCCAGCATTGTTCTCAAATGTTCCTTATGCCCTTCTTCTGACTTAGACTAAATCAGAATATCATCAATGAATACAACTACAAAACGGTCCAGATAAGTATGAAAAATATGATTCATATATTCCATAAATACTCCCAGTGCATTAGTCGCACCGAACGGCATCACAAAATACTCATAATGTCTATATCGTGTCCTGAACACCATCTTCTGAATATCTTCATCTTTCACCTTGATATGATGATAACCTGATCTCAAATCGATCTTACTGAACACACAAGCACCCACAAACTGGTCTATCAAATCATCTATTCTCAAAAGTGGATACTTATTCTTGATTGTTACTTTATTCAGTTGTCTATAATCGATACAAAGTCCCATACTTCCATCTTTCTTCGTTACTAGCAACATTGGAGCTCCCCACGGTGATACACTTGGTCTCACAAACTTCTTCTCAAGTAATTCTTCCAACTATTGCTTTAGTTCCGACAACTCGGATGCTGACATTTTGTACGGTGCCTCGAAACAGGTCTAGTACCAGGTACCAGATCAATTTAAAATTCAACTTCTCTCTCTGGTGGTACATCAGGAATTCCATCAAGGAAAACTTTAGGAAATTCCTTCACTACCAATAATTCCTCAATCTTAGCTTTACTCTCAACAGATAACGTTGCCATCAACGAAAACATATGAGCTTCTTCTTTCATCAATTGATGTAACTCTTTGAAAGATAACAATCCAACTCCTTCCTCTTCAGGAGTAGAAAACCTCACCGACTTGCGATAACAATTTATATGAACATAGTTATACTCTAACCAGTTCATACCTAGAATTACGTCCATCCCAGTCAACGGTAAACACACCAAATCAACATAAAAGTCTTTATCAAAGATCGATAAAGGACACTTTAAACACACAAGAGAAGTAGATACTGATCCCTTAGCCGGAATTTCGACGATCAATTCACCATTCATAGAAGACAATTCAAGACCCAATCTTTGAACACAATTAAAAACAATAAAATAGTGTGGGCATTTGTATCAATAATAGTAATTAAAGGAGTACTATTAATGAATCATGTACCTCTGATAAGTCTGTCCTCGTTAGTTGTTTGAGTTCCTACCAACGCGAACACATTCCCAGTCTGAGCTTTCTTCGGCTTTTGACACTGACTACTAATATGTCCTTCTTCGCCACAATTAAAACAAATCATTTTCCTTGTGCTTGCAATCAGCTATTGCATGGCCAATCTTACCACAACAAAAACACCTTTTTACCTCAGCAGTGCACACATTACTCTTATGACCATCTTGACCACACTTAAAGCAAACTATACCAGCAGGAGCACCTCCCCCACTAGTCCTCTGAGCTGGAGCAACTTTCTGTTTACCCATTCCAGTTGGAGCATCATAAGGCTTACCACGGTTCTGTTGTTGCTTGCCTCTTCTGTCACTGACAATCTTGTAATGAGCATTACTGTCTTCTTCATAAATTCTACAGCTATCCACCAACTCAGAAAAGACACGAATCTTATGATACCCAACAACTTTCTAGATTTCATAGCGAAACCTGTTTTCAAACTTGATTCACTTTGAAAATTCAGCACCAACTCCAGTATAATGAGGATATAACTTAGACAATTCCACAAACTTTGCAGCATAGCCGGTGAGAGACATGTTCCCTTGTTTTAGCTCAAGGAACTCAATTTCCTTCTTGCAACGGACATCCTCAGGATAATACTTTCGCAAGAATTCCCTACGGAACACATCCCAAGTGATTACTTCACCTACAGCACCCAACCTCTCACAAGTCTCTAGCCACCAGTCATCAGCCTCAACTGCCAGCATGTGAGTACCATATTGAACCTTCTGCGCTGGAGTACAGTCCATAACACGAAAGATTCTCTCAATCTCCTTCAACCATCCCAACATTGCATCTGGATCATGCCTTCCTTTAAAGACTTGCAGATTCTCTCTCTAAAAAGCCTCCAAGCTACGTGATCCAGCATCTTCACCATCATTTGGCGAGTTTTGCACAGCCGGAGCCATTGGTTGCATTGCAGCAACCATCGCAACGTCATTTCTTCCAACCATCTCAACTTATCATTTAAACACAACTAAAATTTAGAACCAAATAGAAATACTCGATTGTTAAACAACTAAGACTCGACACTTGGCCGGACAGACCGACCTGCTCTAATACCACTAATGTAACACCCTATTTTCTACCCGATAATTATATTAAAATCAGAGTTATAAAATTTTCAACATAAAACGAGATATCACATTTTCAACTTCAAAAACCTCAACTTAATAGATAATCATAATTTATACATAATACATTCCAAGAGAATTCATAAATCAACATATAATCGTCAAAATAATTCAACTTTGTAAAATACTATGCAACGAATTCATAATCAAAGTAGTAGCATCTTTATTCAACATAAATCAACTTTAAAATAAGCAACAAGTAGTCTACAATAATTCAACTTAAAAATTCAGCATGTAAACAATTCAACAAAACAAGACACACGTCGTCCCCCCCCCCCCCCCGAGTGCTACGTATCAGAGCAACAACCACCAACTCGACTAAAGGTAACCATCTACTCCTCTTGATTACCTGCAGGTTGCCAACATAGGGACAACATTCAAACAGAAGGGATGAGATGTCAATAGTTATAAACAATTTATGATAAATAATACATAGATAAGGATCATATACAAATCACCACTTCATAACATCAACCAAAACAACAATCAACAACAACTCGAAAAATGCAACTTTAATGCGACTCAATCATGTTATGCATGTGGTACCATTCAGAGTAATACTCCCAAGTTAAAATTCTTGCCAGGTTATCGAGGCATCAAGGCATAAGCCTTCAACTTTCAACTTAGTGTCAATCCAGGCCAACATGGTGTGAGCAACGAATCTCACATAATATGAAAATGTACTATATGACATATAAGACTTCACATTGTAAACAACATAACAACATCAGCATCATGAACAACTTATACAACATGAACAACTTAAAATCAACGCTGGCTTATCAAACCTCCAACATGAACAACTTAAAATTCTTCCATAAATCAGAACAAATTACCAATTCAGTTGTACCTACAATTCGACTTTTTTCGATAATATTTCAACAAAATAATACAACAAAAAATCACCTACTAAACCATTCAAGTTACCTTGACGATTTTCGTTAAATTTCGAGCAACTAAAATTTTAACCTAACTCGGCTAAACCGACTAAACCAACATTGTTTTAACATCCTGAGACTGCTATCAAGTTATTTTGAAATTCTGTCAAAAATTTGTTTCTCTTCACAATTAATAATTATGCCATCAGTATCCTAAAATTCTTACTACAAAAATACTGTATTGTAGGAAACATGACATATTGCAAGGTTACTTTATAGTTTTTAAAGAAAATTACAAAATAAGCCATTTAACATAAAAGGTGTGCACTCAATATACGAAAAATGGTTCTCCTCTCACTATAGGCACATGGCGCTCACCATGCATCCCCCTCACACAGGATGGCGTTCGCCATCCTCCTCCACCCCCCAGATGGTGTTCGCAATCTAGCTAGGTGACCCTGTAGATTCAGAGTACGCCTAAGAGGGGGGGTGAATTAGGTCTTATAAAATTTTCTCGATTATTTTCTTGATGGATGGATTTTTCTCTTTTACTTGTGTATGATAAGAAAACAATAAAGCAAGATTTAAAAGAGACACAACAATTTATCCTGGTTTCCTTCACAGTCCGAAGGTACATCCAGTCCCCTTTCCAACACGAAAGAGATTTTCCACTATAGTTTTTAGATCGTACAACCTATCGCACCATCAACCGATGAGGCCTACTTTCTAAAACACTAAACAAAATCTAGTGTGCAATAACAATCCTCTTGCAAGCACTAACCCTTGTGTCCAACAATCCTGGATCACAAGTCACAATAGAAAACTTCTATAAATATTTGTTTTTTGAGAGTAATACAATGTATGATATCAATACAAGATTGATCTTCTCCTCTGATCAAAATCCACTTCTCAATCTAAATACAAGTGTTCAACTTATGAATATGAAATTTTATGAATCAATATGAACACTTTTAAATATTTGAAAATATTTGAATTTGAGTGAATTTGACTGAGTGACAATTTTATGAAAATTCTAGGAGGTGAAAAAATGATTTTAAAAAATTCAGAATTTATAAAATGCAAAACACCCATCCAAAGAGGTGTTATTTTCTTCATAAATATTTAGTGAAAAGTTATAAATGTTTGAAATTATTTTTCAATGAAGAGAGGCCATTTTTCACAAAAACGAACAGTGTTAACCGGTTAATGCATTTAAAACGTTAAAAAGAATTTGAAATTTTGAGGCCGTTAACCGGTTAACCAAATGGTTAACCGGTTAATACTATTAAAAAATTAAAAAATCTTTAGTTTTAAAAGTGTTAAACCAGTTTAAAAATATTCTAGAGTTTGTATGCATCATGTTAACATATGATATGATAATTTGAGCACTTGTATATTAATCTTAAAGAGATTTGATATATACCTCAACACATGCGTCCAAACCTTGAAATAATATGAATGTGCATATGAAGCTTGATCACAATGCCAAATACTTGTTGCTTGATCATGTTGGAAGCTATTAACTTTTTGCAAACATGAAGTGCATGAGTCTTGTTGTCTTCATCAAAATCCTTGAGGTGAAGGCATGCTTCTACGTTCTCCCCCTTTTTGATGATGACAACCAAAAATATTGCGATAGATTTGATCGATGTTTCTCTAAAAAGATCTTCCCCCTAAGGACATCAACTCCCTCTAAATAACAGAGGCAAGAGCAAAAGAATTCTGCATCGAGAGGTATTAGAGAAACAAAGTCTTCTCCCCCTTTGGCATTAGCAAAAAGGAAGAGACTAACAAGCATATATATGAAAAAAAATATCACCAATCAAGCATTGAATAGACATACACATTATGTAAACATGCAAGTCGAACACACATATAAGCATAACCATAATTTAATTTAACCAACAAGTGTACGAACATAATACGAAACTTTAATACATGGAAACCAAAATTTCCTAAATAACTTAGGACTTATGTTTGAAACAACAAAACATTAATTAGACTTAAAAAACATAAGAAACATAATAGAGACAACATAGAAACATGGTCCTCAATCCTCATCCGACACATCCTCATTATCCGCTTCCTCCGCTTCAGTACCGCCCTCATCCTCATCAACAAACTAGGTAGTGTTACGGGAGCTTAAAACTAAGTTCCAGAGGCTTTTAAAGGCACAAATTGTTTCGCGGTGGTTTGACATCATGGTAGCATAAAGAAAGTCATTTGTGATGCCGATTTCCGAAATAGGTGGGATGGAAGTGGAGGATCCGTCGTCATACTTGTAGGTTCCATCATTGCATTGAATTATGCCGGTGTTTTTGATGATAGTGACTCCATTAATCTCATTAGCTGTTGTAGACATAGAAATAAAAGGTTCTCTACCGATTTCCATGTCGGTAATTTCCAAAATTCTTGAAATGAGACGGCCATACGGTAATCTTGTCTTGAGAGAGAGTTGTTGCTTCAGATGATACATCATAGTCGGAAGCCAATTCACTCTAATCTTATTTTTGACAGCAAACAACACTTGCATTTCCAAGTCATTGATTTGAGAAAGGTTGGAATCCTTTGGCAGCAAAACATGACAAATAATATAGTGCAACATCCGATCATCAACAGATAATTTTTTTGCATAACAGAGTACCCGAGAGGTACGTTGATCGGACACCACAACTGCCTTTGGAAACCTACAAATCTGATAATAGTATTCCATTTTATCATAGCCAGCCCATTTTCCTTCCACATGGTTTACCCCTTTTCGGAGAAAAACACCCGAATTTGGGATAGACAAAGAAGCTGCAAGAGTTCCTAAGTCTACTCCAATCTCACAGTCTCTCACAACAGCAAACAATTGATGTTTCTCATTATCATCACAGTTGAGGGTCATATTGTTCATAAAAGATTTAACCAAATCCGGATACACTTTTCCGTTGTCAGAAATAAAGTCAAACATCCCCTGATATTCTAACATAGCTGGAAACTTAAAAGTTTCAAAGGATTTCAGGTTGACATACTTACCCTTGAGAAGATGACGAACCCTGACACGAAAATCCATTCTTCGCTTTTTGGTAGTTTCCATGAGCATTTCTTCTTCACTGCTTGAGTTTGATACTAACACTGGAGCATTTCCTTTTCTGGGAGCCATTGAAGACAAACTGATGCTTTTAGGGTTTGAAAGGGGATTTTCGGATTAGGGTTTGTGGGAGTGGAGAGTGAAGTTTGAGAGTAGAGTTTATAAGGAGAGTTTTAGTGAAGTGGGTTTTAATGGAGTATTGATGGTTTTGGAGATGAGAGTTTGAAGGATGAGATAATGGTGTTTTATGGTGAGTCAAAGTAGGAGGAATGGAGTTATGAGGTGTTGGGAAGAGGTAAGTACCATGTAATACTAAACATACACGCACACACCAAAAGACATAAAAAACAAAAAAAAATTGTATTAAAACGTAACCTCATAACTGCTGTATGGGAAGCGTTAACCGATTCGTTAACTGGTTAACGGGCTAAAAATTTCAAAAAATTTTAAAAAACAGCAACAGTTTTTAGGCTATGTGGAAAAACAAATTGACAATTTTTTTTTACAAAGTGTTAGCATATATCATAACACAACTTTCGATCAAGAAAAATTTTGAAACTGATTATATTTGAGCATACGAAAGTGAGAAAAACGAAAAACGGCGATATGTGAGTGCTAGCATTTTGTGACATAGAAGTGAAAATAATCATATTTTAAGCTACTAAACTACATAACAAGCAATTTTAAGTTAAGGTCAGATGTCACCTTCATTGAGAATACCAAGTTCTCCTCGAATCTTGAAGAATTGCTCCTTAGCCAACAGTTTAGTGAATATGTCGGCGAGTTGATTGTGTGTATCCACGAAAGTAACATCTACATATCCATTTAGTACGTGATCTCGAAGGAAGTGATGTCGGATATCTATATGCTTTGTTCTTGAATGCATGATCGGGTTCTTTGTGATATTGATGGCACTTGTGTTGTCGCATCGGAGAGGGATACAACCAAGATCTACACCGAAATTAAGAAGTTGTTGCTTAAGCCACAAGATTTGTACACAACAACTGCCTGCTGCAATGTACTCCGCTTCGGTCGTGCTAAGTGCAACGCATGCTTGCTTTTTACATGCCCACAACACTAGTGCATTCCCGAGAATGTGACAGGTACCACTTGTACTTTTTCTATCGGTCTTACATCCTGCATAATCAGCGTCAGAATAACCAATTAAAGAACATGTGCTACCTTTTGGATACCATAGTCCGACATTCGTTATTCCTTTGAGATACTTCATAATCCTCTTCACGGCGGTGAGATGCGATTCCTTCGGATTTGCTTGAAAGCGGGCACACAAACAAACACTAAACATAATGTTAGGATGGCTTGCCATCAAATATAATAATGAACCGATCATACCTCGATACTTTGTAATATCAATTGAAATACCGGATAGATCTTGATCAATGTACGTTCCGGATCCCATAGGAGTAGACATCACTTTGCAACTATCCATATCGAATCTTTTCAACAATTCTTTGCAATACTTGGATTGTTTGATGAAGATGCCATCCTTTGTTTGCTTGATTTGTAATCCAAGGAAGTAGTTCATCTTTCCCATCATGGACACCTTGAATTCTCCTTGTATCATAAGAGAGAATTCTTCGCAAAGATCTTTGTTTGTTGATCCGAAGATGATGTCATCGACATAGACTTGAACTAATAAGGTGTTACCCTTGAAATTCTTGATGAACAAAGTCTTGTCAACCTTTCCTTTTGTAAAACCCTTCTCACATAGGAAGTTGTTAAGGCGATCATACCATGCTCTTGGTGCTTTCTTTAAGCCATATAGAGCCTTCTACAACTTGTAGACACGAGAGGGATTCTTGAAGTCTTCAAAGTCCGGAGGTTATTTGACATAGACTTCTTCATTGATGTAACCATTCAGGAAAGCGCTTTTGACATCCATCTGGTACAACTGAAAATTCATGGAAAAAGCGTAAGCAAGTAACAATCTAATTGCTTCTAACCTTGATACCGGAGCGAATGTTTCATCAAAGTTGATTCCTTCTTCTTGGTTATAGCCTTGTGCGACCAATCTTGCTTTGTTACGAACTATGATTCCATTCTCGTCAAGTTTGTTCTTGAACACCCATCTTGTTCCTATGATGTGCTTGTTGTCCGGTCTTGGTACAAGACTCCAAACTTGATTCCTTTCGAATTGGTTCAGTTCTTCTTGCATCGCTACTATCCATTGATCATTGCCTAAGGCTTCATCGATTTTGGTTGGTTCAATTTGAGACACAAAAGCCATGTTGAGACAAGCATCCTTGAGATTTAGTCGAGTTGCAACGCCTTGGCTAATATCACCAATAACTTTATTTATCAGGTGATCTCTATGAGTTCTCCATTCTTTCTGAAGATCTTGATGTTCTTCAATGATTGGTGAGTCATCTTCTTATGGTATTGCTTGATCCTTTGATGTCTCCTTTTGTTGTGGCATATCTACTATATCATCATCATCATCCACAATAATATTATCCTCTTTCGAGGGGTTAGTCTCATCAAACGAAACATGAATAGACTCTTCAATAGTAAGTGTTTGTTTATTGAAAATTCTAAAAGCTCTACTAGATAGGGAATATACCTTCGTCGGACTTCTCATCAAACTTACCGAGATTGTCCTTGTCGTTGTTGAGAACGAAACATTTGCATCCGAATATGTGAAAGAATGATATGTTTGGTTTCCTACCCTTGAAAAACTCATACGGAGTCTTCTTAAGAATTGGTCGAATATTGACATGGTTGCTTACGAAACAAGCCGTGCTAACTGCATCCGCCCAAAACTATTTAGGAAGATTTGAGTCGCTAAGCATTGTTCTTGAAAGTTCCAGCAATGCCCTATTCTTCCTTTCTACGACACCGTTTTGTTGAGGAGTCCTTGGTGCGGAAAATTTGTGAGAAATTCCATGCTCTTCACAAAAATCTTCAAAGGATGAGTTTTGGAATTCTCCACCATGGTCGCTTCTAATGGAGACTATAGTGAGTGACTTCTCGTTTTAAATTTTCTTTGCATACTTCTTGATGCTTTGAAAGCATCACTTTTCTGAACTAAAAACAATGTCCATGTGTATCGAGAGAAATCATCAACAATAACTAAAGCATAAATGTTACCTCCGAAGCTTTTTGTTCTTGATGGACCGAAAAGATCCATATGCAACAATTGAAGTGGCCTTGAAGTAGATACCACTTTCTCGGACTTAAAAGTTGTCTTGGTCTGCTTCCCTTTTTGGCAAGCATCACATAACTTACACTTGATGAACTTTATCTTCGGAAGACCAACAACTAGGTCATGCTTTATCAACTTGTTTAAATGCTCCATGTGAATGTGAGCAAACCTTTAATGCCTGATGCGTGTTTTTCGCAAGTGTACGAACACGTCAGAGTAATATAAAAGATTGTCGAATCCACAGAGACCAAGTGTCAATCTATCGTACCTGTTGTTATGGTGTGTATCTAAGGCAACTAAATATAAGGGTTTTAAGAAGGGTGCAATGGTAAATAAAATGATAATTTTAAATAATAAATAAAAGACAGGCTCGAATGTAATTCACGTAATCAATGATAATCCAGTACTTGTTAATGGAACTACTTATGGGCAATGTTTTCTCCTTTGAAAAGAACTAATTTAACAGGAACTGTCGCTTTCGCGTATTCAGAACCGAGTTGTACTCTCTAATCAACCCCTCCTATTGTCACGGATAAAAAGGTGCGTACTGCGTTAGAGTAGTAAACCTATTTTTAAGAAATATAGTATCTCAACTAAGTTGGAAAGTATTTTAACCTGGACTTCTTAGCAAAAAGAGGTTCTTACGAACCAGACTCTAAACTTCCTAACGCGTCCGAAAATCGTTTTAAAATCTCTTTTCTTTTCAATCTAAAAACTCCTAATGAACTAGACAAAGCGCTTTTGGCTGTTTTTGAAATAGTTAAAAACAATTAGATTGAATTGAAAGATAAAATAGCCCTTTAAGTGTTTCCACGAACAATTATACGGATTACTGGTTCAATTACGATCCTTACATTCTAACCTTTATGGAATTAGTTAGACATGATAAAGTAAAGATTCTTTTTATAATTTTTCATAAAAGTAATTTAGTGCGAGTGCGGGAAATAAAGTAATTTAAAGCGAGTGCGGGAAATAAAGTAATTTAAAGCGAGTGCGGGAAATAAAGTAATTTAAAGTGAGTGCGGGTAATAAATGAAAGTAAAGCGAGTGCGGGAAATAAACGAAATAAAGTGCGAGTGCGGAAAATAAAGAAAGTAAAGCAATGCGAGAAATAAATAAAAGTAAAGCAATGCAGAAATAAATAAAGTAAAATACGAACTTGAATTAAAATGGCGGCAGGATTAACTTCCTCCAGAGTGCTCCAAAACTCGATCGCACAGACAGATTACAGACTCGATCACTCGATTGCAGAAACACCCCGATGTGGAATGGCAACTGCTTTGAAACTGATATATGCCTAGAGAAATCTAATTTTGGATGAAGAAAAACGAAAATCTAAGGTCCTATTTATAGGAAAACTGAAAGCATGAAAAGACTGGGATGCCCCTCCACTAAAAAGTGGAGGTTACTGATTTTTGCCTTGTGGCGCCCGCCACAAGGTCATGGCGCCCGCCATGGTGCTGACAGGGGATTGGAGAGTGGGGATCGTGGGTCTTGGGAGTTGTGGAGTGGTCTTGAGACGTGGCCACGTCATGGCTAACCCCATGGCGCCCGCCACGGTGGGTGCCGTAAGTGCAAAACGCTGAATTTCTAGGTTTTCGTCCGTTTCCACTCCTTTTTCGCTCCTTTTCTCGATTCAAGCCCCGATTATTATAAAAACCTGAAAACATAAGAAAACAAAGTAATAACATAACAAAATAACGATAAAAGCTAAGAATGCATGCGAAATCGGAGTCAGAAACACGGTGAATTTTAGTGTGATCAAATTCTCCCACACTTAAACCTTTGTTTGTCCTCAAGCAAACATTAAAGCTTAAGAAAATATGGTGTCAACACGTGTCTTTTGGGCTAAAGGGCTTCTAAGTTCATGTCAGGATGCAGTGACAGATACTAACTAAGTGAACCAAGGGTACCATAGTAACACAAACACAAACTTCAATCCTATATTAACCACTCCATATCATCCCACAAAACCTAGGCCTATCTTCTCATCTTTTTGTGTCCTTTTCATTCAGGCGCAATCACATTAAGCCCGTTATCCGTACATGCTTCATAGTAGAGTGACCGGTTAGTGATTCTGATCCATAACATAAGGTTTCTGGCACATAAGCATGTGTAAACCTGTTTTGATTTCGCCTAAATGTAGCTGCGGGGGATCGGATCGTAATCCGCCCTACCAAGTTCAGTTCCAGATACCTCTGAACCAACTAACAATAGGTGACTTGCAATTTTTTTTCTTTTTGTGGCAAAAAAATTTTTTTCTTCTCTTTTTTTCGGTTTAAATGACTTTGTGAGGGTCACCTATACCAGAGTTTTGCCTTTTTTTTTTGTTTTTATTAGCACTGGATCATTCACTTATGTTCATCGGCCCCCTACGTAGAGCATGCTTAGGCCGGAGATGACTGCTAAAATAAACTACTTAGGACAATTTTTAAATGATAATAAAGGCCATGGTGGTGGGGTTTAGGAGTGATTCCTATATTCAAGAGGTCTATGGTGCTAAAATGGTTCTGATGTTTCAAAAAGTTGACCTAAGTCACCACATCCTAATCTAAACCTGTCTCAAAGCCCAAAAAACATGTGAAACAACATCATTTTCTTTTTAAAATTTTTCTGGTAAGGCTAAGGAAATGGGAAAAAATGAAGATGAACTAAAAATACACTATACTGGTGACTCGTCAGACTCATGCATTATCTAAGAAAAATAAATTACTGAAAAGGGAAATAACTGAAAGGAAATAATTAACTAAAAAGGGAAATGACAGAAAGCAATAAAATCCCCTCCCACACTTAAATCGAACATTGTCCCCAATGTTTCGAAATAAGATAAGGGGGGTAACCTGAAAAAGACTACTGAGGAGGAGCACTGGTGCCCTCGCCATCCTGCTGTGATGGCCTGGAACGACGGGATCTACTACGATGCTGGTCTCTCCAGTCGAGTCGTGCTGATAAAGCAGTCTGAGCACTCCGGACCTCTCGAAGGTTACCTAAGATGGAACCCTGAGTGGCCTCTACAAGCTGGTAGTGCCGGCTGTTGAACTCTCTCTGACGGTTCTGCTCTAAAGAAATATCGTTCAAGGTACGGCAAACGTTGCTATAAGCACGATCCGAAACCAATCGCGATTGTTGCATGAAGCTCATGTTGTCCGTCAGCTGTTGTGAAATAGTAGAGATAAGGTTGTCTCGCCTTTCCTCTCTAGCTGTCATATCACGCCACATCTCCTCGGTGACATAGAATCCAGGAGCAGTACCTGCAACAGGGTTAGAGGAAGATGGTGCGGTGTGTGACTGTGAAGGACGATGGGGGGACATGTGAGGGATGGGAGACTGCTCTCTCCGATCATACTCTTCATCAGTGTCATGTGCCTCCCCATCAGGAATATTAGGAGGAAGTGGACCCAAAACACGTGGAGCATTAAGATCATAGGTCCAGTTCCTTTCAATACGTACATCAGGCTTGCATATTTTTTTTTGTGAAGACAAAAATGAAAATATTTTTGTCTTATATTTTTTTCTTTGCACGACAAAAATAAAATAATTAAAAAAAATCAAAAAAAGAAAAAGAAAAATTAACATTAGTGCATAATATGTATATATAGGAGGAATTCAAAGTACATGAAAATATAATAGATGCAATAAAGTGAGATATGTCTGGAAATGCGATAAATAAAATAAAGCATATAAAAGGAAATTAAATACTAGGGTAGCGCTGTCAGTGTAGAATGAGTCATGTGGTAGGCTTCTTTTCCTGGCTTGATCCACGAATCTCAGTTATCTCCCTCCGAAGCTCTTCAATCGCCTGATATAGAGCATCGGCCTCTGAGGCATGAGTGAGATCAGAAACCTGCATCTGTAACTCTAAGTCTGCCACTTCCTGCTTGAGCAGGGCAGTCTCCTTACGGAGCTCATAAATCTGTGTTTGTAGGTCAGGTGGCTGCAGAGACATATTGTTAGACATAACAGTGATTCGGGGAGTAAGAGGTGTAGGAGTGTACTCAGCGGCGGGAGGCGATTTCGGCTCTTCGACAGTCTCTCCATAACCCTCTAGAGCATAACTCCAATTTTCAGGATCATGGACACTGGTCATCATCGGATCTGGTAATGTAAAATAGTGTATCGCTTCGCCGTCGATCAGCAATCTAAACATGTTGGGCTCAAAAGAAGCCCTCCTCATCAGTCCTCTATCAAGACAAAAATCAATATCCAGGGTGGTGTAACAGCAGAAGGTCCTGAGGTGCAATAATTTGCGAGACAAACCCAATGCAGTAGCTATCTGTGTAACAATCCCACCGACATGGATGATGCCTACCGATGATCTGGCAACACTAGCCAGGCCCTTCAACAGAAAGTTGCCACAAGCAACTGAGCGAGACTGAGTCGCACAAAACAGTAGGAAAATCTCCTCTTCACTTAGCAGGGTCTCTGTATCTGGCAAACCTAGGAAAGAATGTGCTAGAATCATCTGGAAGTACCTCAATGCAGGGTTGTGGATTACCTGAGAAAACTGGGTAGAAGGATCTTGGCTTCCTCCACCTGATATTTTAGTCCAAAACTTTTCCACTTCTCTGCTCATAAAATACCCCATCGGTGTCTTTGGAATAGCATCAGGAGTAGTCTGGAAACATAGCAAATCACCAAACTCTTTGTGAGAGAATGAGTAGTCAATCCCGAACAACCTGAAAACAGCGAGTCCATCGGGTCCAGCCCAAGGGTCATGATGAAACGAGCTGAGGAACTCAAGAGTCAAGTTCCTATAGGTGTTGTTCCTGTCGTCAAACTGGTCCCAGTGGAGTTGATGGCATAAGAATCTGACGCTTGGCTCTATCCCCAAGGCATCCATGCAGTCATGGTCAGGGTACCTGGTAGGAGCCATAGAGCTTCTCATGTGGACATAGTAACGCTCTCTCTGTGCGTCGTCTCTAAAGGCCACGTGCATGTCATCAGGGTTCTGCATTCTGTACAAGGTTAGCAAACAAATCCTGAAAGCACATAAAACATTCAATCGTTAGTCCTGACATAATAATAAACAAAAATAAAGTAAAAATAAATAAATAAAAAAGTACATAAATAAGAAAACCATGGGTTGCCTCCCATGCAGCGCTTGTTTAACGTCATTAGCTCGACGACCGATATTTAAACATCATTGGAAGGATATGGTGGATCACTCAGAGTATGATAGGTGTATGTTGTTGGAATGTCACCTCCTTCGTAGGGCTTCAACCTCTGCCCATTGACGATGAACGGTTTGCATGTCTGGTTCTTGATTTCAATAGCACCAGATCTTAGGATCTTAGATACTTCGAAAGGGCCAGTCCATCTCGAACGAAGTTTTCCTGGAAAAAGTCGTAACCTAGAATCGAACAGGAGAACAGGATCGCCTATTTTGAAGTATCTTCTTATGATTCTTTTGTCATGCCAAGCTTTTGTTCTTTCTTTGTATATGATGGCATTTTCGTAGGCAGATTGTCTGAGCTCTTCTAATTTGTGGATATCAAGGATACGTTTCTCACCAGCAGTCAAGTAATCCAAATTCAAAGTTTTGATGGCCCAATAGGCCTTATGCTCCAATTCAAAAGGTAAGTGGCATGATTTTCCATAGACCAGTTGGTAAGGGGTTGTTCCTATAGGAGTTTTGAAAGCGGTTCTATAGGCCCATAATGCTTCTTGAAGTTTCTGTGACCAATCCTTTCTAGATATAGAGACAGTCTTCTCGAGGATTTGTTTGATCTCCCTATTAGATACTTCCACTTGTCCATTGGTCTGTGGGTGGTATGGTGTTGCTACTCTATGCTTAACTCCATACTTGCTTAAAAGTTTATCAAATATTCTCGATATGAAGTGTGATCCTCCATCACTTATGACTAAACGGGGTGTTCCAAACCTGGGAAATATATAGTTTTTGAATAATTTGATGACTACTCTGGTGTCGTTCGTGGGTGCGGCGATAGCTTCAATCCATTTAGACACGTAGTCAACGGCTACTAAGATGTACTGATTTCCAAAAGATGGTGGGAACGGTCCCATAAAGTCTATACCCCATACGTCGAAGAGTTCTACTTCTTGGATATTTCTTAACGGCATTTCATTGCGTCTTGAAATATTTCTTGTGCGTTGGCATCTATCACACTTGACAATGAAAGCATGGACATCACGCCACATAGTAGGCCAGAATAGGCCAGCTTGAAGAATCTTGGCGTAGGTCTTAGATGTGCTTGCATGTCCACCATAGGGTGCAGAGTGACAATGCTCAATTATATTGTTTACCTCTTCTTCTGGAACACAACGGCGGAAAATGCCATCTTTACCTCTCTTGAAAAGAAATGGTTCGTCCCAATAGAAGTTTCTCACATCACTATAGAACTTCTTCTTCCGGTGGTAGTTTAGATTAGGGGGTATGATGTCAGCGGCTAGGTAATTAACAAAGTCTGCATACCAAGGTACATTGCTTATAGCTAAGGATTTATGAAAATGCTCATGAGGGTCTGGGTTATCATCTTCAATAGTTTCTAGTTGGGCTATCAGTCTATCATAGGCAAAATCGTCATTTATGGGTACTGGATCAGGTTTCAGGTATTCTAGCCTAGATAGGTGATCAGCTACCACATTATCAGTGCCTTTCTTATCACGGATATCCAAATCAAACTCTTGCAGTAATAGAATCCATCGAAGTAACCTAGGCTTGGCATCCTTTTTGCTTAGCAAGTAACGAATGGCAGCATGGTCGGTGTAAACTATAATCTTGGCTCCTACTAGATAAGATCTAAATTTGTCTATTGCAAAAACTACAGCTAGGAGCTCTTTTTCGGTTGTTGCGTAGTTGAGCTGTGCAGCATCTAGGGTTCTACTGGCATAATAAATTACATGTAACCTTTTGTCTTTTCTCTGACCTAGAACGGCTCCAACAGCATAATCACTGGCGTCACACATTATCTCAAATGGTTCTGACCAATCAGGGGGTTTCATTATAGGTGCTGAAATCAGAGCTTGCTTCAGAAGATTAAATGCTTCAGTACATTTTTCATCGAAGATAAATTTAGCATCTTTCATTAAAAGACCAGATAAGGGCTTTGTTATTTTGGAGAAATCCTTGATGAAACGTCGGTAAAATCCGGCATGTCCAAGAAAACTTCTTATCTCCCTGATAGTCTTCGGCGGTTTTAGATTCTCTATGACTTCTATTTTTGCTTTATCTACCTCTATACCTTTTTCGGAAACTATATATCCTAAAACAATCCCTTCGGTGACCATGAAATGACATTTTTCCCAATTTAGCACAAGGTTTACCTCCACACATCTCTCCAGGATTTTCTCAAGGTTGACAAGACAATTTTTGAAATCTGATCCACAAACTGAGAAATCGTCCATAAATACTTCCATAATTCCATCTAAATAATCAGCAAAGATAGACATCATGCAGCGTTGGAAAGTGGCAGGAGCATTACAAAGTCCAAAAGGCATTCTTCTATAGGCAAAAGTTCCAACTGGGCATGTAAAGGTAGTTTTTTCTTGATCTTCGGGGTGAATAGGTATTTGGAAGAATCCGGAATATCCATCTAAGTAACAAAAGTAAGAGTGTCTGGCTAGGCGCTCCAACATTTGGTCTATGAATGGTAATGGGAAATGGTCCTTCCTAGTTGCTTTATTTAATTTTCTATAATCTATGCACATACGCCAACCTCCATCGGTTCTTTTTGCTACAGGTTCGCCCTTCTCGTTTTGCACGACTGTGATGCCTCCCTTTTTAGGTACTACATGCACAGGACTCACCCATTTACTGTCCGAGATCTGATATATTATACCTGCCTCTAGTAACTTAAGAACTTCAGTCTTAACTACAGTACTCATTATAGGATTTATTCTTCATTGGTGTTCTCTGGAAGGTTTTGAATCTTCTTCAAGCAAAATCCGATGCATGCATACGGATGGGCTTATTCCTTTTAGATCAGAGATCTTATATCCTAAGGCTGAGGGGTACCTACGTAAAACTTCTAATAATTGATTGGTTTCTTCTTGGTTTAAGGTAGCACTGACTATAACTGGACGGTTCATATCTTCATCAAGAAATTCATATCTCAGGTTTTTAGGCAGTTCCTTAAGTTTTACGGTCGGTTTCATAGGGCAAGGCATAGGATCTGGGGTAAGAGATAAACATTCGTGAAGGTTATCATCAATGTAGGGTTTTTTATAGTTGTCATCTTCCAAAATAAGGGTTGATGGCAATTTTATAGATTCAGTTTCTTCTTCTTGTTCTAATTCCCTAATGCATTCTTCGATGATATCTAAGGCATAACAAGCATCTCCTATCACAGGTGCCATAAGAAATTTTGACAATATAAATTCTATCTTCTCGTCACCTACCTCAAAAGTTAGTTTCCCTTTTTTAACATCTATTACTGCTCCAGCAATCGATAAGAACGGTCTACCTAGGAGGATTGGTATGTCGTCATCTTCTTTAATGTCCATGACAACAAAATCAGTAGGTATAAACAGCTGACCTATCCTAACAGGGACGTCTTCAAGTATGCCTATAGGGTATTTAACGGATCTATCGGCTAATTGAAGTGACATCTTAGTAGGTTGTAAATCTCCTAAGTTTAATCTCTCACAAACTGCTAAAGGCATTAAGCTCACACTAGCTCCTAAGTCCAAAAAATCTTTTTCGATGACATGATTCCCCAAAATACAAGGAATGGAAAAATTTCCGGGATCTTTATCTTTCTTTGCTAACCTATTTTCGGAAATAGAATTACATTCCACGGGTTTCGGATCTTCAAGTCTACGTTTATTTGTAAGTATGTCTTTGAGAAACTTAGCGTAAGAAGGTATTTGGGTGATGGCTTCTGTAAAGGGGATTTCTACGTGAAGTTTTTCTATAACCTTAACGAATTTTTGATACTGATTATCGATTTGGGTTTTCTTTAATCTTTGAGGGTAAGGTATTGGTGGTTTGTATGGCGGTGGTGGTACATAGGTTTTATTTTTAGGTTCTTCTCCTTTTTCTTGACTTTCCGGGGTTTCAGACTCCTCTGGTTCCTTTTCCTCATTCCTCTCAGAAGTTTCGGGCTCACTTAATCTAGGGTTTAAAGGTTCTTTATAAGCGGTTCCACTTCGTAGAGTAATGGCATTAGCTTGCCCTTTCGGGTTTTGTTGAGGTTGTCCAGGGAACTGTCCTCCAGGTGTAGTCTGTGGGGCTTGGTTTAACGCTACCTGAGAGATCTGGGTTTCAAGCATCTTATTATGAGTAATAATTTGATCAACCTTGGTTCCTAACTGGGTAATCAATTCGTTAACATGGACGTTTTGGTTCATGAACTCTTTGTTTTGTTTTGCTTGAGCAGTGATAAAGTTTTTTACAACTTCCTCAAAGCTCGGACTTGGTGGTACAGGTTGCATAGGTTGATTTGTTCTTGGGGCTTGGTAACCTTGTTGTCTCGGAGGTGCGGTATTTTGAATAGGGTTATTATTTTTGTAGGAGAAGTTTGGGTGATTCCTCCATCCAGGGTTATATGTGTTTGAAAATGGGTTCCCTTGGGTATAGTTCACTTGCTCAGTGTTGGTTTCATTCAATAGATTGCATTCGGCAGATTGGTGTCCTTGCGTTCCACATATCTCACAATTCGGCGAAACTGCGGCTACAGTATTCGGAGTTGTACACATATGTTCGACTCTAAGGGCCAACGCGTCCATTTTAGCCTGCATCATGTCTATAGAGCTTAGCTCATGTATTCCTCCTTGGGCTTCCTTCTTTTCCACTGTCGCTCGTTCTACTCCCCATGATTGATGGTTTTGGGCCATATCCTCGATATGGGCACTAGCTTCAGGGTAAGGTTTGTTCATCAGTGCGCCACCAGCGGCAGCGTCGATGGTCATCTTAGTGTTATAATGAAGTCCATTATAGAAGGTTTGGATGATTAGCCAATTCTCTAAGCCATGATGTGGGCATGTTCTTAATAGTTCTTTATATCTCTCCCAGGCTTCGAACAACGACTCTCCTTGGTGTTGGGTAAATCTAGTTATTAGGTTTCGAAGAAGAGCGGTCTTACTTGGGGGGAAATATCTAGCAAGGAAAACTTTCCTAAGGTCATCCCAAGTTGTTATTGAATTGGGTGGAAGGGAATCTAACCATGATAGAGCTTTATCTCTGAGGGAAAAGGGAAATAATCTTAAGCGTATTGCCTCAGGAGAAGCTCCATTGGTTTTAAAGGTGTCTGCTAACTGAAGAAAGTTTTTTAAATGTTGGTTCGGGTTATCAGTAGCGAGACCTGCGAATTGTCTTTGTTGCACTAATTGCAACAGGGATGGTTTAAGTTCAAAATTATTGGCTGGGATAGCGGGGTTTACTATACTAGAACTAGGTTCCTCGTTTGATGGTTGGGCGAAGTCCTTAAGAGGTCTTCGGTTTTGATCTTCGGCCATAGCTTTCCTATTCCTATGGAAAAACAAACGTGCGCGAGCGTAACGTTCAGGTTCAGCTAGAGGGTCTACTAAACTTCCGGCACTGCGAGTCTTTCGCATTGACCGGTGGGTAACAACCTTAGTCTAAACGATATAACTACAGTGTAATGAAATTTGACGATATTGGTCCCCGGCAACGGCGCCAAAAACTTGATGCGTGTTTTTCGCAAGTGTACGAACACGTCAGAGTAATATAAAAGATTGTCGAATCCACAGAGACCAAGTGTCAATCTATCGTACCTGTTGTTATGGTGTGTATCTAAGGCAACTAAATATAAGGGTTTCAAGAAGGGTGCAATGGTAAATAAAATGATAATTTTAAATAATAAATAAAAGACAGGCTCGAATGTAATTCACGTAATCAATGATAATCCAGTACTTGTTAATGGAACTACTTATGGGCAATGTTTTCTCCTTTGAAAAGAACTAATTTAACAGGAACTGTCGCTTTCGCGTATTCAGAACCGAGTTGTACTCTCTAATCAACCCCTCCTATTGTCACGAATAAAAAGGTGCGTACTGCGTTAGAGTAGTAAACCTATTTTTAAGAAATATAGTATCTCAACTAAGTTGGAAAGTATTTTAACCTGGACTTCTTAGCAAAAAGAGGTTCTTACGAACCAGACTCTAAACTTCCTAACGCGTCCGAAAATCGTTTTAAAATCTCTTTTCTTTTCAATCTAAAAACTCCTAATGAACTAGACAAAGCGCTTTTGGCTGTTTTTGAAATAGTTAAAAACAATTAGATTGGATTGAAAGATAAAATAGCCCTTTAAGTGTTTCCACGAACAATTATACGGATTACTGGTTCAATTACGATCCTTACATTCTAACCTTTATGGAATTAGTTAGACATGATAAAGTAAAGATTCTTTTTATAATTTTTCATAAAAGTAATTTAGTGCGAGTGCGGGAAATAAAGTAATTTAAAGCGAGTGCGGGAAATAAAGTAATTTAAAGCGAGTGCGGGTAATAAATGAAAGTAAAGCGAGTGCGGGAAATAAACGAAATAAAGTGCGAGTGCGGAAAATAAAGAAAGTAAAGCAATGCGAGAAATAAATAAAAGTAAAGCAATGCAGAAATAAATAAAGTAAAATACGAACTTGAATTAAAATGGCGGCAGGATTAACTTCGTCCAGAGTGCTCCAAAACTCGATCGCACAGACAGATTACAGACTCGATCACTCGATTGCAGAAACACCCCGATGTGGAATGGCAACTGCTTTGAAACTGATATATGCCTAGAGAAATCTAATTTTGGATGAAGAAAAACGAAAATCTAAGGTCCTATTTATAGGAAAACTGAAAGTATGAAAAGACTGGGATGCCCCTCCACTAAAAAGTGGAGGTTACTGATTTTTGCCTTGTGGCGCCCGCCACAAGGTCATGGCGCCCGCCATGGTGCTGACAGGGGATTGGAGAGTGGGGATTGTGGGTCTTGGGAGTTGTGGAGTGGTCTTGAGACGTGGCTACGTCATGGCTAACCCCATGGCGCCCGCCACGGTGGATGCCGTAAGTGCAAAACGCTGAATTTCTAGGTTTTCGTCCGTTTCCACTCCTTTTTCGCTCCTTTTCTCGATTCAAGCCCCGATTATTATAAAAACCTGAAAACATAAGAAAACAAAGTAATAACATAACAAAATAACGATAAAAGCTAAGAATGCATGCGAAATCGGAGTCAGAAACACGGTGAATTTTAGTGTGATCAATGCCATAGCCACGCCTCGTTGTTGTTCGTCATTAAACATTTTACCTTCAAGGAAGAGTCATCAAAAGAAATCATAAAAATGTTATTAAATATTTTACCCTTTAGCAAGAGGTCATGGGTGACTTCATGTTCTATCAAGCATTCATCCTTTGTGAAGTTGATTCGGAACCCTTTGTCACACAATTGACTTATGCTAAGTAGGTTGTGTTTAAGGCCTTCCACATAAAGAACGTCTTCGATGATTGTATGAGGAGGTGCACCAACGGTTCCTACTCCAAGAATATTTCCTTTATTATCATCACCGTAAGTAACGTATCCTTTTGCCTTTAGTGATAGACTTGAAAATTTGTTAATGTCGCCCATCATATGCTTTGAACAACCGATATCAAGATACCATTGATTAGAAGTTGCCTTCAAGCATACCTACAAAACAAAATCAAGTATTGTTTGGTACCCAAATTACTTTGGGTCCTTGACAGTTAGTACCCTTTTAAACCCACACATAATGCCCTTTAGCAACACCAATGTTGTGCACATAGCAAGCATTAGGTGTATGGCCTTTGATTCCACAATAAAAACAAGTAGGTTGAAAGTGACTTTTATATCTAGGAACATACTTCTTTTTCTTAATAATTCTTTTCTTTTTATGACTTTGATGCATAGTTTTAGAATTCTTTTCCTTTTCTTTAACAACTTGTTCACTAGCTTTTACAAAAATGGTTTCATTTGTGCTTGATTTGGAAAACATAGAATATCTTAAACCACTTTTGTCATTAGGATATCTTTGGTGCCTAAGAATTTCCTCCAAGCCAATTTGACCCTTTTCATATCTTTCTAAAACTATTTTAAGTTGAACAATTTGAAAAGATAATGACTCACAATTTTTGCATACAAGACTTTGTTTTTAATCAATCAATTTTTGTTTTTCACTTTCAATGTATTTTCCAAAAGCGGTATTTTGTTCTTCTAAAGATAGAATTTGTTTCTTTTGGGATGAAATGCTTTTATACAAAGTCTTGAATTCTTTTAGAAGTTCATCTATAACTTCTTGTGCATCATTCTCATAAATTGAAAAATTGCTACTAACCTCATCATTTTCTTCATCGGAGTGATGTGAAGCCATTAGAGCCATATTTGCGCATTCATCGCTTTTCGATTCCGATGAGGAACTAATTTCATTATCGTCCCAAGAAAAATAAGCCTTTTTATTATTGAAATTCTTCTTGCCTTTGAATCCTCCTTTCTTTGCAAGTTTCGGGCAATCCAGCTTTATGTGACCTTGCTTTCCACATTCGTAACATGTGACTTCTTGAATCGATGTGGATGCATCCTTTTTCCTGAAATGTTTATTCTTTTTAGGAAAAGAGGAATTTTTATTTTTGTTAAAAAACTTACCAAGCTTCTTAACAAGAAGCATGAAGTTCTCATCTTCGGAAGTCTCGTCGTCTTTGTCATCCTTCGTGTCAATCTTCAAGGCAATTTCCTTGGACTTCTTTTCTTGACTTTCGTGCTTCTCGAGCCTTCCAAGTTCCAATTCGTGCTCTTGAAGTTTGGCAAATAGAGATGCGGATGTCATCGTTGAGTGACTCTTCTTTTCCGAAATAGCGGTCACTTTCGATTGCCATTCCCTTGTCAAGGATCTTAGGACTTTCAAGTTGATATCGTCATTGGTGAAGGTCTTCCTGAGAGCAATCAAGTGATTTGTTAGATGAACAAATCTTTTTTGTAAGGCAACAATAGATTCCCCGGGCTGCATACGGAACATCTCATATTCTTGACTCAAAGTATTAAGCCTTGATCTTTTTACTTTTGTTGTTCCTTCATGCGTTTCTACCAAGGTATCCCAAATCTCCTTTGCCGATTTACACTGTGATACACGGAAGAACTCGTCCATACTGAGAGCTCTTTGGAGTTTGTTGATTTCCTTCTTCTCATTTAGAATCTTCTTCTTATCATCTTCATCATATGTATTTTTTAACTTTGCGGTTCCAACACCATTGATCACGTTTACAGGATTATGTGGACCTTCTTCGATCGCTTCCCATATACCTTCTCCTTGGGCTTCAAGATGTGCTTTCATTCTGATTTTCCAGAAGTCAAAATATTCTCCGGAGAAGAGTGGAGGCTTATTGTTACTTCCACCATCTTTGAAAACAGGATTCGAGTTTGCGGAAGCCATACAGGATCTTGTAGGAACAAGTTACCTAAACCAGACTCTGATACCAATTGTAGATTCAGAGTACGCCTAAGAGGGGGGTGAATTAGGTCTTATCAAATTTTCTCGATTATTTTCTTGATGGATGGATTTTTCTCTTTTACTTGTGTATGATAAGAAAACGATAAAGCAAGATTTAAAAGAGACACATCAATTTATCCTGGTTCCCTTCACAGTCCGAAGGTACATCTAGTCCCCTTTCTAACACGAAAGAGATTTTCCACTATAGTTTTTAGATCGTACAACCTATCGCACCAACAACCGGTGAGGCCTACTTTCTAAACAACTAAACAAAAACTAGTGTGCAATAACAATCCTCTTGCAAGCACTAACCCTTGTGTCCAACAATCCTGGATCACAAGTTACAATAGAAAACTTCTATAAATCTTTGTTTTTGAGAGTAATACAATGTATGATATCAATACAAGATTGATCTCCTCCTTTGATCAAAATCCACTTCTCAATCTCAATACAAGTGTTCAACTTATGAATATGAAATGTTATGAATCAATATGAACACTTTTAAATATTTGAAAATATTTGAATTTGAGTGAATTTGATTGAGTGACAATTTTATGAAAATTCTAGGAGGTGAAAAAATGATTTTAAAAAATTCAAAATTTATAAAATACAAAACAGAGGTGTTATTTTCTTTATAAACATTTAGTGAAAAGGTATAAATGTTTGAAATTATTTTTCAATGAAGAGAGGCCATTTTTCAGAAAAACGAACAGTGTTAACCGGTTAACCGGTTAGCGCATTTAAAACGTTAAAAAGAATTTGAAATTTTGAGGCCGTTAACCGGTTAACCAAATGGTTAACCGGTTAACACTATTAAAAAATCAGAAAATCTTAATTTTAAAAGTGTTAAACCAGTTTAAAAATATTCTAGAGTTTGTATGCATCATGTTAACATATGATATGATAATTTGAGCACTTTTATATCAATCTTAAAGAGATTTGATATATACCTCAACACATGCGTCCAAACCTTGAAATAATATGAATGTGCATATGAAGCTTGATCATAATGCCAAATACTTGTTGCTTGATCATGTTGGAAGCTCTTAACTTTTTGCAAACATGAAAAGCATGAGTCTTGTTGTCTTCATCAAAATCCTTGAGGTTGAAGGCATGCTTCTACAGACCCCCCGTCACCTGTTTCCTCTGTTATGGGTGACTTGTGTCACCCATACTTCTGAGCATTGGGGTTTCGTCCCAGACTAAATTTTCTAGAAATAAGACTTCACAACAACGTTGCAACAATCAATATTCATAAAATCGACTTTTATAAAATCAACTCAATAACAACTTTATCATTATTGACAAATCAACAATTACACAAGACAATGTTATCATAACAACATCAACATTTCTCAACAACACAGAAGACTACCCAATTTCTAGTACCAATTATCATACCCGATTATAAAGATCGAACTTACCCTTACCTTGGATTGAAGGTAGCTCTACTCGATCGGATTTCGGAAACTTGCTCCGATTGCGGTTTCTCTCCCACAACCTCTTCTCTCACGATCGTGCTACGTTCTTTTCTAATTTCCACGTTAAGACAAAAACCTAACTTCTATTTCTTTTCTTTTTATCAAATAATATAATTATTCTAATAATTAAATTATGGGCCTAACAATTGCACCTCTCTATTTACTAATTATGACACAGTTCTAGCCCAGTAGCCAACACATTTCAACAACCATAATATTATCTCTAATATTATTTCCACAACTTTTCGACTTAAAATTCCAACTTAACGACTTAATTAACCACAACTCAAAATCGACCGAATAAACACAAATAACTAACTAAATATTCGATAAAATAAATAATTAATATTTGGGCGTTACAGAAATCTCCAGCTAACAGTCACTAATATCCCTCAACATGATTTATGAAGTACTCATCCACTATCTTTATGGTCATCTTGTCATGCATAACGTTTGAATGACAATAAAGTACTCGATCTTACATCTAGGGTCCATAATGGTTTTTGGTTGAAGGATGACTATCACCATGAAAATATCTTATGATACTTAAATAACATTATATTTATTATATTCTCATGACGGGTCAATCGTATATAAATATTACTCATAATATTTATACTTATGTGAAGGTCGGATAACTCTTTATTCATGACCTATGAGATATGATCATCAATCTATTCATATAATATCTGAATGCTTTAATAATATCTCACTTCACAAAGTTTTTTAACTACATTTACTTTAACATTAGTATTCGCCTAATTAACTCATACTTAATGTTTCATTTCATGTAATATACTAGCTATTATAGCTATTATAGAGACTTTATTAGTTTAGAATATAAAAAACATAATAAAAAAATCTTTTATTATTATTAAGAGATAATTTGATACAACTACCAAATTTTAATGTAACTATCGACCTTTAAGAGTTACACTAAGGCTCTGTTTGATAAAATTAGTTGATAACTAATAAGCTAGCTGGTACCTGGTAGCTGATGACTTATAATTGATAGCTAATAGCTCATGATTTATAGCTTATAACTGATGACTCATAACTGATAAGTTAATTTGACTGTTTGGTAAATTTGCGGTTACACTAACTGATAAATATAAAATGACATAAAAGGGCATTATTAATTAAAAAAAATTAGTGATCTTATTTATTAAATTAATTTTTTATTCAACAAAAATAAAGTATTAACAATAAAATGCAAATTTTAAATATAACTATAAAATTAAATATAACACAAAAATATATTAAACACTTACATATAAATTTTGTAATGAAATTTAAATATCTAAAATAACAATATTTCTATTTGATCTTATATTTCAATAAAGTGCATATTTTTATCTCTTTTTTCTCTCAAAATCCATGATATGCCTACTAATAAACAAATATATTAAATCATTCATTATCATATTTATAAAAAAAACATTAATAATAAAAACTCAAGTAATAAATAATTAAAATAATAATTTAAAAGTAATAAAAACAATTCATTTTAATGAATCAAAATATTCCATTAATAACAAAACGGAAGATAGATTGTATCATAAGTTTGTTCTCTAAAAATAATGACTAATCTTTTTTACTCCCTCAACTAAAACACAATTATTTAAATTTAAATTTTATTAATATAAAGGGTAAATTTGAGTTTTTGATAAAATAATAAGAGTATAAATGGAAGAAAATGTCTTAAATTAAAAGTTATAAACTCAAAAGCTACTTCAAATAGTTTTTGTAAAGAAAACTAAAAACTAGGAAAAAAGCTAGAAACTAAAAGATCGAGATATCAAACAGAATTTTTTCATTGATATGAAATAAAAAACTAAAAATTATAAGCTAAAAGCTTCTTTTTTTTTTATGTCTTACCAAGTATACCCTAATGCAACATTGTTCAAGACTCTAGATCAGAATGACATATATGGTTCCAATGTGATATTTATATCACGCCTATTCGTAGGTCACTATTTCCTAAGTGGTACGTTCTACGTGGTGCTAGAAAAGATGAAGAGCCTTAATAATTCTTATTTACCCAACTCAAAAATTTAGATAATGTTAACTTTAATATAAAATGCATTGAAAATAACAAATAATTATACTATTTTGTAAATAATTAAATAAATAAAAATTAAATGGTGTCAAGTGATTGGTTGAATGTACATTACTTATATTTTTGTGATGGATAAAAAAATTGTCCCAAATCCAATTGTATTCTAACGACATCAAGGACAAAACAACTACAAAGCTTTGACATGACTTCAAAATAATTCTTCAAAGACAGCTTTAAGAAAAGAGTGGTGCATATAACATGAAAAATATAATAAAAAACGCCAAAATAAATCCTTTTAACAATATAAACGATTTGGAATTTTTAATTAGATCATACACTATAATAAAACCCCATGTTAATAAAAAGAATCACTCTATTTATATGAATATACATCTGTTCTAAGCTCATGCAATCATGCATGCAAGTAAGTAACACAAACATGAATTGTGTTATACAAATATTAAAACAAACTCAACATCCTCTTCCCCATTTTCTCACTTAGCCATCCCAATATATCAAACCCTAACAAAGAACACACTAAGTTCAGGTCCATTGCTATTTCCATCAGGCATCATCATATAATAAGTCTCTGAATCCTTAGACCCAATCACACGCTCAAAATGCGCCCTCATATACGAAAGTTCTCCGTCTTGAGGATCCGACATTTCATTCGGAAGCACGCCGACCGCCACCGAAACCACATGCAACATCTGCATCACGTTCAAGTCATCATCTGTTGGATCTCTCTTTACTCCATAGCCTGTTTTCTTTCCATTGCAAAATAGTGTCCAGATCGGTTCATCTACGACCTTTGTTTTATCGTTGCTGGGGTGCTTTTCGCACTCGAGCGCGATTCTATTAAGCCCCATTCCCATGTCATGGAGAAGCTTTCCGGTAGGAATAGCCAACTCCAAAAGAAGGAATGGATGACATTTAGAGTCTTCTTGAAAAGCAAGGTTCACCCTTGCTTTTTTGTAACCAAATAGGGTTCCGGTTATCCTCGTGCCGCCGTGAATGATTGTTTCACTTGTACGGTTTCCGTTTATGGTCGGCATTTTACACGACGGCACGATGATGGGAAATGACCGGAACATATTACGAAAACGACCGAATAATTTATTGGTTGAACTGCGTTTGATTTTGCTGTTTGCCGGTTGTAAGGAAATCGGCATGCGAAGTGGTGTCGGTGGTGTGCCGGAAGGGGTCTCAGGGACGGGTGGTAGTCGTGGCGTCGGTAATGGCATTAAGTCAGCTGCATGAGGCGGTGCCATTGGAGAAAAGAATTATGAGATGGGAGATGAAAGAAGAACAAGATTTTATGGTTTGATTGGAAGAAAATTAAGGTTGAAAATAGGAATGGTTTGTTAGGGTTTTGAGGGAAGTTATTATACAGAGTGTAATATGTATGAAGAAAGATGGATTGTGGTTTGCACGTTGGGATTTGGTGGCGGTTTTTTATTCTATCACAAACTCTGAAATTATGTTCTTTTTGTTTTCTTTTTCATTTAAGTTTCTTCATAGTTTACTTTGACTTTTGTTAATTACGCGTTATAGTTTAATTAGTTTATTGTTTTTCTGTTAACGAAGTGAAACCAGCTGAGAGATTAATTATTTGGTTTTATTCAGTTTAATAGTAAACGCTATTATGTGCTCTGGTGTATTTATTACACGCTGGAATTGCTGAATGCTAACGATTAACCGGATATAATTGAAATTATTGTGAGACAAGCGTTAAGCATAAGATGAATTCTTCATTGTGCATAAGATAGATTTTGTTTTTCTGTTAATGAAGTGAAACCAGCTGAGATTAATTAAATGGTTTTATTCAGTTTAATAAGATGAATGAAAAGCAATAAAAAGATGAATGAAAAGAACCAACAACTTGTATTGAAAAGTATATATATATATATATATATATATATATATATATATATATATATATATATATATATATATATATATATATATATATATATATATATATATATATATATATATATATATATATATATATATATATATATATATATATATATATATATATATGCTTTGATCAAATATGATGCTTTAATATTTTAAAAAATGCAAAATACTCAAATTGGTCCGTAGGGATCCAATTTGGTCCCTTAAATTTAAAAAGTACCAAGTTGATCACTTAAGTTTTTAAAAGGTGTCACGTTAGTCCTTACCGTCAATTCCGTTAGTCAAAGTCAATGGTAGAGTAACGCACACATGTATCTGATGTGGAATCTAACGCCCACGTGGAATCTCATGTGGCCTAAATTCATCAAAAATCCATGAAAAAATCCAAAATTTTGTATTTAGCCAAGATTCGAACACCAATCATCATAATTGCAAAGCCAAATTTAGTACACTGAACCATTTCATTTTTGTTATTTATAAATTACAAATTAAAAATATATCACATATAATTAATAATATTTATATAAAAAAACAAATTTCAGAAAAATAAAAAATAATTTTGTTCGTTTTGTTTTTCACCTTGTTCTTCTTCTTCAAATTTGTGAAGAACAATGGACATTCTCTATATTTCCCTCTCTCTTCCCTCATTCTCTCATGTTCACGAACATTCATCATTCAGTAATCAACCCATAATAACAATAATTTCATCAATTTGTGAAGAAAAATGAAACCCTAAAAACTAAATTAAATGGCAATGGTGAGAAATTGTGACATGTAAATATGGGGATATGATTATGTGTGGGTTGCAAAAGAGGGAAGCGGCTGGAATCAGTTCAAGAAACGAGATGGTGGATCTCGGTACCCAAGAGGAGGTGGTTGTGGTGGCGGTTCCAAAGGAGATTGGAGGAGTTAATGTTGCTTTGATTTAGGTTTTTTGTGATTGAATTTGAATGATATGTTCTATCTATTAAGTTTTATTATTGGTTTTGGTAAGTGTTTTGATTTGGATTATCCTTTGTGATTTTGATTACCTCTGTTATGGTTTCATGTTTTTGACCTCTGAATTTATGTACTAGTCTTTCATGGAAGAATAGTTGTCAACAATAATGATCCAACAGATAGAAAGTAATAATGTTTATGGTTTATTTTTAAAAATAATTAAATATTGTGAATGACGAAGATTAACAGAAGAGTTATAGAAACATAACAGTCTCTAGACGTGAAATTTGTGCAAGATCTAAAAGTTGAGTGTTTAAGGACATTTTTGTGTGCAAACAGTTTCGTAACATATTAAAGTGTTTTCTTAAAAATAGTTTAAATATATATAAATGGATTTTGATATCACAAGTTGCTAATAGCCTTGTTGGTGGAGGAAAAATTTATTTTGCTTGAGGTTCTTGGTTCGATACCGGGCTTAGGTAAAAAAAATATAATTTTCTTAGAATTTTGATTATAATATGCCACGCATGCAAATATATGCCACGATGCCACACAAGCAAATATAAACGCCGTTTGTGATAATTAGACGGAAAGGACTAAAGTGACACTATTTAAAAACTTAAGGGAACACTTTGGAACTTTTTAAAATTAAGGGACCAAAATGGACCCCGAGGTAGACTTAAGGGATTAATTTGAGTATTTTGCCTTTAAACAATATGACCTTTCTCCTTCGTCTTGCCTTCATACTCCACAACAGCACCAAGACCTCTCCCCTTCCTTCGATCTTCAACCTTGCTCCTAGCTACTCCCCTCTCAAAGCTAGGAGGATTAGCATGGATTTTCTTACCATCAATCATCACATTATCTAACTTGATTCCCAATGTTCTGGTATCCTCTACGTCTTTAAATTGAGTGAAACCAAAATGTTTCCCCAATTTATTACGACTCGAAGAAATACGACTTCCACCACATTACCTACGCAACCAAAGAGAACGAAGATCGTTCTTCTCCGCAATGTTCAGACCACCCCCATATGGGAAAATATCCCATTTTCCATAGGTGTGGACGGTAGTCTCTCGGAGGAATATGCATACTGGTTCTGGAAAATGGGATGTTTTCCCATATGAGGGTGGTTTGAACATAGCGGAGAAGAATGATCTTCAGTCTATTTTCTTTTCTGAGTTTCCTAATCGTATTCATGCAAGGGATATCTTCTTCTTCTTCAGTTGCGTAGGTAATATGGTTGAAGTAGTATTTCTCCGAGGCACAATAAACAGGGGAAACATTTTGGTTTCACTCGATTTAAAGACGTAGAGGATACCATAACATTGGGAATCAAATTAGATAATATGATGAATAATGGTAAGAAAATCCTAGTTAATCCTCCTAGCTTTGAGAGGGGAGTAGCTAGGAGCAAGGTTGAAGGTCGAAGGAAGGGGAGAGGTCTTGGTGCTACTGTGGAGTATGAAGGCAAGACGAAGGTTGATTTGCAAGTAGGAAAATAATTTGTTTCAAAAGTTGAATCTTTTTCTGTTGCTGAGATGCTCGGTAACACGAAGACTCAAGTTGAAGCTTCGTGTCTCAGTTACGGTTCCAACAAGGAGGATCTAGAGAGATTAAATAAAGCTTTTGTTGGAAAGACGACAATTTTTTCAAGAATGTCTTATAATATTCAAAGACACTTTGAAATGGAAGGAGTTTTTACTGTTAAAATAACACCCATGGGGTATAACTTGTGCTTATTGGAGAACTTGGAAGAAGGTGATGTTGAATATTTGATAGCGGAGGGTTCCACTTGGTGGAAGAAATGGTTTTCTATGATTAGAAGATGGGAGGAGAAGGATGTGGATGAAAAAGGGTTACTTGGATTAGAGCATATGGTATACCATGTCAAGGATGGAATTTGGAATTCTTTGAACTTCTAGCCAATTCTTTGGGAACATACATTTTCTCTGATGACAATTCTTTGAAAAGGTCTAACATGGATGTGGCTAGATTCATGGTAAGGGTGTCTTCTTTTTTTATCTTACAGGAGAAAATTAATGTGGAAATAAATGGGGTTTCGTTTTGTATATGTCATCGGGAAGATACTTATAGTCTGGTTCGCATCTCGTCGAATAACATCGTTAATACTAATCTTGATACATCCAGTTCTGAAGACGATTGGGAGGAGGATGAACTAGCTTTGATGGATGAACATATTAACATGAAAGAAGGGTTTTGCAGGGAAGAAATGGGAGAAACGGACGTTAACAATTTGTTTTCCGATAAGGTGCAACTAGAAGGGAGTGAGGGGTAGGTGACATAAATAGATTAGGTTCAGGGTCGGTCTATGATAAAGGGGTGGTAGGTTCAGTGAGTTATTCTAATCATTATGTTGATTAACTTTTGTGTGACGATACTTTTGACGTGGCGGTAAAGAATATAAAGGGTGTTGGTAGAAGGGCTAGAATGGATAATGATAGTAATAGTAGCTCAGTTGATGTTGACTATATAACTTCGATGGGTACTGAAGGAACAAAAGTGATTTGTCCCCTTTCAAAACTGGATTCAGACGTAGGTATTAAGGGTGGGGCCCGAAATGATGTTAGGAGAAATTATAAAAAAAATAAATATAGAAGATTGAGTGGGGCAGTTGTCATACCCTAAATTTTGACGTAAGATATATGCCTTATCAAAGAAAATCCACTGACCAAAGGACTGTGCCAGACTGGTTTGAACAATATTCCCGCAATGGATCAGGATTCCTAATTCCCTTAGAGGATTTAGGCAAAGGACCAAACATTAATGCATAAGTTTTTCAACCTTTCAATCACCATAAAAGGGTTAAGGAATCTCAAATGATGGAGAATTTTTCAAAGACTATGTAGAAATTTCAGTGATCTGGGCCCCGAGCCATCACAATCACCAATTAGGGTTTCAGTCAACTGATGCCCTCTAGATGAAAATTTTCATGGAAAAAGGAGCCCAGACCTTCATATATCATCAAGAAAGGTTAACATAACTTTGATAAGTCATTTACAAGTACAAAAGGTGCAGAGATCAAGGATTCCAAGATTAGGGTTTCATAGTGCCCAGATTAGGGTTTTTGACTAGTCGAGGACCCCAAAATCAAGATTTTCATCTGGACAAGAGCCTATACCATATGGAATGGTTTAGATATCCCATATACATCATGGAAGTCCATACATAATGTCAAAATACCTCAGAAGATGTCCAATCAAAAAAATTAGAAAACCAGACGTATATAGTGTAATTTCCATCTGGACCAAAAAGTCAATGTTTGACTTTTTCACCCAAAATGATCCTCATTAGCTATATTACAAGAATATATGGTACATGAGTTCATTTGATCACAAAAAATCAGAAATTTGAAGATAACTTGTAAAATGGGCAATCTTTGAAACTTAGAAAATTTTCTAAGTTATGGAAAAAAGTGTTCAAGTACCCTACTTCCAAGCATCATAACTTGTGATCCAAGCATCAGATTTTGGTGAACCAAAGCTCAAATGAAAGATCTCATCACAAACTACAAATAATTAAACTACATAAAACTCTAATTCATTATGGATTTTAAGTTGAAGATGGATCAAAATCAAGAAAAATACTGATTTTCAACACTTAGACAAAATTTGTCTAAGTACAAAATTAGCAAAACACCAAAACTTGGAGGGATTTCTCACTTAGTTCTAAGATGATTCAGATCCTTTTCAAAACACCAATATTATTGTAAATGTTTCCAACAATTTAAAGAACTAATTGGCATGAAAAGATCTTGTTTGTACATGAAGAAATCATGTATCAAAGTGACCATCCAAAACTGTTTTTCAAAAACAGATTTTCATAAGACTTTGAAATCTGATTTTTTGAGTCAAAGGACAATGTCAAGTTGTATTAATCATCTTAGCAATCATTACAAACCTGATCAAACCTGCAAATTCATGAATCCTCCAAGGAATTCCCATAAATGGAATTTATGAATTTCAACACTTATGCATTTTGATCCAAGGGTCACCAAGCTCCAAAATGACATATTCTTGGATCTCTTGTTCAACAACCAATAGGTGGACTCATTCAAAGCTTCAAACTTCTGAGGAATGTGAATTTTGTTGTTGCATAGCTGAGCTATTTAAGAATTTCATTATTTCATGTGTAAGAGATATTTTCATAAACAATGACTCAACAATGTTGAACTTATCCCTTCAAGACTTAAGGGCTAAGAAATCTCAACATGTTCGCCTATAAATAGAGACCTCGTTTGATCATAAAAATTACACCAAAGCATATTGATCTTACCTGATAAGAAGGACCTTCCAGTGACTTGATGTAACGGCCGAAGGATGGGAGGAGAGAAAAAGGGGGTGTACCTGCAAAGCACTCCAATGCTTAAGTGAGAAGAGGTACAGTGAAAGAAATGGTTTAAGTATGGTGAAATCAGAATACCTGACCCTTTAACGAAAAAGGGTATTTATAGTGTGCCCCCAGCGCTGGGCCAAGGTCCCTCTTTGGGCCTAGATCAGCTAGGCCCAAGGAAGAACTGCCAAGGAACGTGTGAGAAGCGTGAGGACCTAGCTAAAAGGTCTGGTCCTTGGTCCAACTGCCCCTATCTTTCAGGAGATAATAAGGGATAGTTGGGTGACATGGTAACTGACCTGGCAGACTTGTTATTTGGTCGTCCTGAGTGTATGTCTGTCGTATAAGAAGCTTGTTTGACTGTGAGGTGCCCCTGCCCGTCTGCTAGGCGTTTCTGCTCGAGTATATGGGCCTCTGCTCGACCTGCTGGGTCGTAGCCTGATACATTCTTGAGGCCCAGTCTGGAACAGGAGCCCCCCAAGTCGAGTCTCCGAGTCGGAGCGATGAATTGTAATGTATTCGGGCGCAAGTGCAATGGATAAAGCAGCGGGCGTATGGTCGAGTCAATCATGACGTCTACAGAGTTGACTGTAGTATTCTTTTCCGTCGGACACGTGACGCCCAACAGAGTCGAAGATGTTTCACGGGGTCAAGGACGTCTAGTAGATTCGAGTATGAAAGTCCTCGACGGACACGTGACGTTTAAGAGAGTCGAGGACGTCTTACGGGGTCGAGGACGTTTCATAGAGTCGGGGAGGTGTATGGTTGCTCGGCGTCGTTCAAGATTCCTTATAGATTGACATGTTCCAGCATTAATGGTGCGTCACTTCGTTTATTGTGCAAATGGCGGCGTAGGCAGTAGGTAATGAGGACTTGACGTGTCAATCCACGCGCCTGTGGCTATAAAAAGGGGGTGAATTATTTCATTTGAACTTTTTCGCTCAGACATTCACCGGAAGCTCTGAAGAAATTTCCTATCTCCGCCCGTCTCGCCACCTGAAACGTCGTTGTTACTCGAGCTCCGCCGTCCCATTCTCTTATTTTCACTATGTCAGGTACTGATCTTACCTCTAACCCTCTATTTTTCATGTTTTCTACGTTTGGTAGCTAGGATAGCGTGATTTATTTGTGTAGAATAGGTAGAATTAGCCTAGAAACAGTTTAATAGGTTATAAATGTGAAATATTTCGTTAGGGTTAGATTATCCCGGGCAGAAATTTCATATGTGTATGAATGGACCGGGAAAAAATTTCATATGCATATGAATGGCCCGGGCTAAAAATTCATATGTCTATGACTGTTGCGAGCATATGTGTGTGAATTTTCCCAAATGAGGCCTGGTGGTCGCGGGTAGAGTTTGCGTCGGTGTCGCTTCGCGGGCCATGGTTTCATTTGCTCGCGAAGGTCGCCCCTTCGCCAGTCCTAGACCAATAGTCATGTTTCGGGGCGTGCGTTTTTAGTCCTACTCCCTTTCACTTGACCTGCGGTGGAAGGGTGGATTTGATACGATGTCGAATTCACTCTTTATGTCTGCGTTTCAGGTGCAACCGGGCGTCTTCAACCCAGGGGAGAAGATACTGAACCGCGGCCCGTGGAAGCGGATGTCGCGCGCTTGAATGTCGAGGAAGGAAGTGTCAGGGGGCAGTGAACACGTCTCCTCGTCTGGGCAAAATGACCTTTCCTGGGTTGCGGACGAACCCTTGGACGAGGAGTCCTATTTTTGCGACGAGTCGACCCGTGCTTATGCCGTGGTGGAAGATCAGGGTCCCGAGGACCCTGAAAACTGGCAGTGTCGTGCTCCTAAAGAGGCGGACCGGATATGTCATCGCTTCCCGGGGAAGCAATTCGCCATGTACGAATTCTCTTTTCGAGAGGCGAGGGTTAGGTTGCCCTTCAGCTCCTTCCAAATGTCGATCTTCAAGTGGCTTCGGCTGGCGCCGTCACAGTTGCACCCCAACGCCATTGCTTTCATGCGGGCGTACGAGCTAGTTTGCCGCTTCCTTGGTATTGGGTGTACTCGGGCCCTCTTCTTCCATATTTTTCACCATAGCGGTCCGGTCTTCGGGGGCATCATAGTTGGGTTTCCTTCAAGCATCCAGTGAGGCTATTCAAGACGTACATGGATTCCACCCGACACTTCAAAGGGCGATGGTATGTAGTGAGGCTAATCACCCGTGCCGCCCTGCATTCTCTTTATTATTACAAGCGATATGCGGACGGGGAGGAGAAGCTCATGTCGAGGATACCATTGAGATGGCAGCCCGACCACTATGACCTTTCCACTAGCCATTACCGGGTCAAGTTCTCGAGCCTGGGTGTTGAGGATAGACTTGCTTACAAGAAGCTGGTGGAGTTCGTGCAGAGTTTCAACCTAGCGGTCTGGGTTGACCGAAAGGGTGTGCCTTATGTTGATGAGGTCGGGATGCCGCTCTACGAACCTCATCTTATCAATACTAAGGCTCTACTTGAATGTGATACAGACGATCAGACCATGGAATTATTGATTAGGTGTTCTTTTATTCCTATGTTGTTTTGTCTTATGTTTTCGCCCGGTGATGTTTGTTGCTTTCATTTGTAGGTGATATGCCTTTTGCTCGCGACCGAGTCCTTAAGTTGGCCAATCAGGCAGGTGCCCCGGACAGGGTCCCCAAGAAGAAGAAGAAGAAGAAGAAGAAGAAGAAGACAGTTCCTCGTGTCCAGGAGGTAGCTGGTGATTCAGGGGTCGGGACCTCTAACACGGCGAGCCCAGTGCCCATTTCTCCTTTGCGCGCCTCTCCGATCGACATCCCAGATAGCCCGCCTCCATCGACCTCCCATCTCCACAAGCGGAAGTGCCCGGATGGGACACTTGCCAGGTCTGCTTTGGCGGGGAGCAGCAGTCTGGGTGGCCCCGGGAGCTATTTGTTGCCTCCCTGCTATATAGAGCAGGATTTTTTCAAGGTTGAAGATGTTATTGTTGTGCCAGCGCCCGAGGCGAAGGCTATTCTGAGCCAGGAGGCTGGTGTCCGGCGAAAAGAATTGGCAAAGGATCTGGCTGCCGTCATCAGGGTGATGGAGAAGGCCATGGTTCTGACCGATACCTCTGTGTCCACGGCTTCCTTGGAGGATGCCCTTCTGAAGGTCCATTCTGAAAATGACAAGTTGTCAAAGGACCTGTCGGACTACAAGGAGGAGCATCAGCTGCAGGAGGGGCTGAAGAAAGAGCTGGACAAAGTGAAAGGGGGGCGGGATACGCTGAAGGTGGAAAAGGCGAGCCTGAAGGAGCAAGCCGCTGAGCATAAGAAGGTGGCTGAGGAGAATGCTGCCCTCCTTGCTCGTTTGGCTCTGCTCGAGGATATTGTCCGTCCCTTGGCCGATGAGAGTGAAGAGGAGCTCGCTCTCCGTTCCCGAGGTGAGCTGGTGGGACACATCCGTTTGCTCAACCAGGATCTGGTAGCCGTGTTTAAAGAAGGGTTTGACACCGTTGTCAACCAGCTGAGGATACTGAACCCTGAGTTGGCGATGGAGGGGTCAGCTCACAATTATTGGGTCCAGGACGGGGAGATAGTGTGTCCCTTCGAAGCGGAGGAGGAGCTGGGAGAAGAGGAAGAGTAACTCTGGGCGGAGTCTTGTGTATTTCATTTTTTTTATTTGTATGGCCTGCGTGCCTAATTTGTATGGCATGTGTGCCTAGTTTGTATGAATATTGGCCTTCGGGCATACTTGTCTTTTCTTCGGCTACGGCCGCGTATGAATGAATATTTTGTTTTTAGCTGTTTGCCTTGCTCGGTTTTATTCAGTTTATATTTGTTGTATTTTTGTGAACTGTTTTATGCTCGACCATGTTTTTCTCGTCGGTTTAGGGAACCGACGAGGTAGCGGGCGTTGTGCTCGCCTAAAATCGAAGCCGAGTTCGCGATTGGGGAACTCTGACCTCGGGGCTTGGGCCTTCCCATCACGAGCTGGGTGCTAGGGGTGGCAAAACGGGTTGTGGCCCGCCGGGCCGGCCCGCACACCCGCCAAAAAGTGGTGGGTTGGGTTGAGATTTTAGACCCGCCGCCCACTAAAACCCGCCCCACTAAATCCCGCCACCCGCCAAAGCCCGCCCCGCCAAAACCCGCTGCCCGCCAAAGCCCGTCACACCTATATAATAACACTATTTAAGTATTTGGAAGAGCCTATGAAAATAGTTTGTGATATGTACATAAGTTATTATTAGATTATTAGGACTAATCTACTTTCTCTTTCTTTATTGTTGGACAAGTATTTGAATTTTTCTAATGAAAAATGACAAAAGTGTGATCGAAATTTGAATTTAGATCATATAAAATACTAAATGTGATATTATATATGATAAGAGTATTATTTCACTAAAAGTTGATGTTTTAGGCTAATAAAAATTATGCTTTTTAAATGTTGGTTTGATGTATTTTTATTGAAATGTAGAAAGAAGAATCTTTTAATTTATTTAAAAAAATAGAAAAAATAATTAAAAAAGAAGGCAGGCAAGCCCGCCGCCCGCCAACCCGCCACCTTGGCGGGGCGGGCTAGACTTTTATGCCCATTTCAACTTGACGGGCATGCCCGCCCCGCTATTTTTTGGCGGGCTTTAGGCGGGGCGGGCGGCCCGTTTTGCCACCCCTACTGGGTGCCCTGCCAATCTCGGTACTGCGACGCTGGGGCTCGATCGAGGTCCCAACTATCGGGGAGGGTTGTGTCCGCCGGAGGGATCGTGTGTGTCCTCGGGTAGCGTGGTTCCTCCCTGTAGTTTCGGTGGTGAAGAGCGTGGTCGTACCTCCCATGTCTCCCCGTGACATATTCAGCTGTAATATTGTCTAAGTTTCTCTGCGTTCCATGGTCGAGCGAGTTCTTCACCTTGTAGGTTTTCTAGATAGTATGCCTCATTGCTCGTCTTGTCGCGGACGCGGTAGGGACCTTCCCAGTTGGCGGCTAGTTTACCTTCCCTTGGGTTTTTTTGATTTCTTCTGAGGACCAGGCTGCCCACCTGGAACTCTCTCTTTATGACCTTCGCATCGTCGCGCAAGGCTATTTTTTGTTTGACGGATATTTCCCTAAGGGCTGCTTCGGAGCGGATCTCGTTGACGAGATCCAGCTCGGCTCTAAGTTCCTCGTCGTTCATCTCCTCGTCTAGGAGTTCCTCTACGCGTCTTGTCGGCTCTTGTATTTCTATTGGGATGACTGCTTCGATGTCGTATGTTAGTCGGAATGGGGTTTCCCCGGTTGTGGAGTGTGGTGTCGTGCGGTATGCTCACAGGACGCTGTGTAATTCTTCGACCCATGCCCTTTTTGCCTCGCCGAGTCTGCGCTTCAGCCCGTGCAGGATTACTCTATTGGATGCTTCTGCTTTCCCGTTGGTTTGAGGGTGCTACACAGATGTGAAATGTTGTTTAGTACCTAAGCCGGCCACGAAGTCCTGGAATCCTTCGTCTGTGAATTGCGTCCCGTTGTCCGTGATGAGGACCTGGGGTATGCCGAACCGAGCGAGGATATTTCGTTTAAAAAATCGAAGAATGTTATGTGATGTTATTTTAGCCCACGCTTCTGCTTCAATCCATTTGGTAAAATAGTCTACCCCTACGATGAGGTATTTATTCTGGTATGATCCGGTTACGAAGGGTATGAGGATGTCAATGCCCCACCATGCGAAGGGCCAAGGAGAGGAGAGTGTTTTTAGTTCGTTCGGGGGTGCAAGGTGCATGTCGGCGTGTCGTTGACATTTGTCGCATTTTTTGACGTGTTCCTTGGAGTCGTGTTGCATAGTCGGCCAATAATAGCCTGCTCGAAGAGCCTTTCGTGCGAGTGACCGTCCACCGGGATGTTGGGCGTTGATTCCTCGGTGCATTTCCCCCAATATGTCGGGAACTTTCTCTTCTTCGACGCATTTGAGTAACAGGATGGAAAACCCCCTACGGTAGAGTTTCCCTTCGAGGAGGACGTACAAGCACGCCCTACGCTTGGTGACGGTCGCCTCTTTAGGGTCAGCAGGGAGTTTGCCCTTCGTGAGGTAATTATAGATGGGCGTCATCCAACAATGAGTATCCCCGATCACGTTAACCTCAAGTGGGGGAGGCGGCTTCTCGATACTAGGTCGAGGAAGGATTTCCTGGATTACTGATTTGTTTTTGCCCTTCTTTCTCGTGCTAGCTAGTTTCGACAAGATGTCTGCTCGTGTGTTGTGCTCGCGAGGTACGTGTTGAACTTCCCACTTCTCGAATTTTTCGAGTCTTTCTTTGACTAAGGCCAAGTACTCGATGAGGTTGTCGTTCTTGGTTTGGTACTCTCCCCGTACTTGTGATGCTACGAGCTGGGAGTTTGTTGATATTTTTACTTCTTTTACTCCTAAGTCCTCGGCCAGTCTCAGGCCGGCGATGAAAGCTTCATATTCGGCTTGGTTGTTGGATGTTGGGAAAGCTAATGCTAATGAGACCTCAATCAGGATCTCGTCCTCGTTTTCGAGGATGATCCCGGCCCCACTGCCCGTTGTGCTGGAGGCACCGTCGACGAAGATCGTCCATTTATGGGCGCCGTCCGCCGGTACCGGGCTATGAGTCATTTCCGCGACAAAGTCGGCCAGGGCTTGAGCCTTCAGGGCCTTCCTGTTCTCGTATTGTATATCGAATTCGGAAAGTTCCAGCGACCATTTTAGCATTCTGCCGGCCATGTCTGGTCGCCCGAGGAGTTGTTTTATTGGTTGATCGGTTCTTACCTTAATTGTGTGAGTGAGGAAGTAATGACGTAATCTCCTTGCTGCATTTATGAGAGCCAATGCGACCTTTTCGATTTGTTGGTATCTGAGCTCGGGGCCTTGGAGCGCTTTACTCGTGAAATAGATGGGTTTTTGTCCCTCGTCGGTTTCTCTGATTAGAACGGTACTGACGGCCTCGGTTGCCACGGACAGATACAGGTATAAGGTCTCCCTTTCCAATGTCCGTGATAGGACCGGGGGTTCGGAGAGGACCTTCTTCAAATGGAGTAGCGCCCGTTCACATTCGTCGGTCCATTCGAAGTTGGCCTCTTTACGGAGGAGTCTGAAGAAAGGTAGCGCATGCTGGGCAGATTTGGCGATGAAACGGGAGAGTGAGGCGAGCACCCCGTTGAGGGATTGGATGGATTTTTTAGATTTCGGGGTCGGAAATTCCGAAAATGCTCGACATTTGTCGGGGTTGGCCTCGATTCCCCTCTCGGTGAGGTATAAACCTAGGAATTTTCCTGCCCGGACGCCGAACGTGCATTTTTCAGGGTTAAACCTCATTTTGCATTGTCTCGCCTGCTCGAAGACTTTGTAGAGGTTTCGAGCGTGGTCGGTCTCCTCGTGTGATTTGATGATCATGTCGTCCATGTATACCTCGATCATATCTCCTATCTCTCCTCGGAAAACTTTGTTCATCATGCGCTGGTATGTGGCCCCGGCGTTCTTGAGTCCGAAGGGCATTACATTGTAGTAGTAATTGTCGGTCGGGGTCATGAATGTCGTGTGTCTCTTGTCTGTGTCCGACATAGGGATTTCATTATATTCGCTGTATGCATCCATGAAGGACAAGAGTCTAAAACCTGCAGAGTTGTCAACGAGTTTATCTATGTTAGGGAGAGGGAAAGCGTCTTTGGGACAAGCCCTATTAAGATCAGTATAATCAACACACATGCGCCATTTTCCATTATTTTTCTTAACGAGGACTACATTAGAGAGCCAGGTTGTGTACTGGGCTTCATAAATAATATTTTCCTCTAAGAGGTCTTTTACAGCTTGCTCGGCAGCCTCCGCTTTCTCGGGGGACTGCTTGCGCCTACGTTGTGCTACGGGCTTGACTACCCGGTCCAAAGATAATTGGTGACATGCGACCTCAGGGTCTAGACCGGGCATTTCTGCGGCGTTCCATGTGAAGAGATCGGAGTTCTCCCTGAGGCACATCGCGAGTTGATTCCTTGTTTCTTCGGGCAATCCCTTGCCTATTTTTACTACTCTGTCAGGGTTGTCGCCCAGAGGGACGAGCTCGAACTCTCCGTTCGGGATTGGGCGGAACGGGTGAGCGGGAGTCTGCTCCTTGGTGGGTTTCCATTCTTCTCTTTCGTCTTGGCCGATGCGGCAATCGAGGTCGATGGCGTTGATTCCCTGGAGGGGAGGACCCTCGGCCCTGGGCTTTTTGTTGCTCTTTGTATTGATTGTGGCCTATCCTTTTACTGCGGCATCGTAACACCTTCGTGCAGCTTCTATGTCGCCGTGGAAGGTGACTACACGGCCCAGTTTGGTGTAATATTTCATCTTCAAGTGGACGGTAGACGGGACCGCGGTCAGCTCAGCTAACGTCGGGCGGCCGAGGATGCAGTTGTAAAGAGAGGGACATTCTATGACCAGGAACTGGATCTTGATTTCTCTGGCCGTCTCTTGCTCTCCGAAGGTGACGAGGAGCTCGACATAACCCCAAGGCTTCGTCGTGGCTCCGTTGAATCCTTGGAGGTCAGACCCGACGTAAGGAGATAGGTTGGTCTTGTCTAATTTTAGAGTCTTGAAAAGGTGGACGTACATGATGTCCACCGAGCTACCTTGATCGACCAGAATGCGTCTGACGTCGAATTGAGCCATCTTGGCTCTAATCAACAATGGGATTCCCGAGTTTGGGGAACCACCCGGAAGCTCCTCCAAAAAGAAATATATTGGGTTGGATTTGCCTCGGTACTTTGTCAGCGTTGCCTTTTGCTCGGGTGCGGTCAGAAGGAGCTCGTCGAACTTGCGTTTTACTGAGAGGGCGGCGGCCTCGCCGTTCATCCCTCCGCCTGATATGACGAGGGCATTCGGAAAGTCTTCCCAGGGGCTGAGTGCAGTGATCCGCCCTTCGGGTGGTGTCTCGGGGAAGCTAAAATCTTCTGGTCGTGATATGCAAAGGGCCACCTGATAAGAAGGCTCGTCGAGGGGAGTGTCCTCTCGGGGTCTCTTCTTTTCTGGCTCTTCGTGTTTGGAAGTTTCGTTCCTCCTAGTGTATTGCTTGAGATAACCTTCTTGGATCAAGATCTCTATTGCGTCTTTCAGGTGAACGCAGTCTTCAGTCACATGTCAGTGGCTTTTGTGGAACCTGCAGTATTTGGACTTGTCGGTGTGAGGCTTGGGTGCAGACGGTTTTGGGAACCTTACCCTGCCCTGTTTGAACTTGGAGTTGATGCATTCGGCGAGGATGCGCTCGCGGGGAGCTTTCAGTAATGTATACTCGTTGTATCGGCCCGTGGGGCCTCTTCCTTCCCGGGGTTCGCGGGGTTTCTCTTCCCTTCGCCTGTCTCCGTTGCGACGGGGACTGTTCGGATCTTCGCGCTTGGGGTGATCGGTGGCCCCGGTGCTGCAGCTGCTGCGAGCGTTGTGGGCTACCTGCTTTTCCTCGTATCTGATGTAAGCCTGGGCTTTATGCAGGAGGTCATTCAGAGTGCGGGGAGGTTCTATCCCAACGGCTCGACTAAGCTCGCTTCCGGGCAAGAGTCCCCTCTCGAGGAGATATTTCTTCATGTGTTTTGTGGTGTCCACCTCGACAGCCTCTTGGTTGAATCGTTCGATGTACGAGCGTAATGTCTCATTTTTCTTTTGTACTATGGCTTCAAGGGTCGCCTCTGTCTTGGGATGGCATCGGGAGGCTGTGAAATGCCTCGTGAACATGGATCTCATAACTCTCCAGGATGTGATGGATTCTGGGGCCAAGCTTTTGTACCAGGCCATGGCCCCTTTCCTAAGGGTCGTTGAGAACAACCTGCATTTGAGATGCCCGGTGATGTCGTTGCGGTAGTCGAGCATTGCATTGACGTTGTCGACGTGATCGGCGGGGTTCGTGGTTCCGTCGTATATGGCCAGATTTGGGGGTTTCTCCATGCCTTTGGGGAGTGGAGCTTCCATTATTGCCCGTGACAGGGGGCAATGCAGGTCTTCTTCGTCGCTCCTCGGTGGGGAGAGCTCGTTGTGGTTGGGGCTTCGCTCGCGCCTTGGTGAGGTTCCCGATCGGCCGAAATCACGGCGGGCACGTGCCCTACTCATTTTAGGCTCTAGGGAGCGGCGTCCCCGTTTCTTCGTCGTTTCTGGACGTTGTTGCGTCCTCCTTTCCTGCTGAGGTCGGACCTCATGTCGATCAGCTTCTAGGGCCATGATTCTCTCGTGCTGCTGGTAGAGCATGGAGCTGGTCTGGTTGAGGGCGTTCACCATAGCAATCATGGTGGTGTCCCCTTCGACGGGAACGGGGATGGGTTGGAACGCGTCCGTCCCCTGGTTTTGAACTTGAGGTGGGTTCCCATTGTTCTCGGGTTCAGGAGACGGGGTGGCTGGGCGGCCATCTCAGGCGTCAGCCTCATGGTACTGCAGATTGTCCTCCATCGTGTAGTCGACGAGGGGACGGCTGCGTTTGTTGAGTTGCTCTCCGGACATGTTGGAAGGATGGTGTTTGAGCTTTGATCTTCTGTCGTAGAAGAAGGGGAAGCTAGTTTCCCACAGACGGCGCCATTGATCTTACCTGATCAGAAGGACCTTCCAGTGACTTGATGTAACGGCCGAAGGATGGGAGGAGAGAAAAAGGGGGATGTACCTGCAAAGCACTCCAATGCTTAAGTGAGAAGAGGTGCAATGAAAGAAATGGTTTAAGTATGGTGAAATCAGAATACCCGACCCTTTAACGAAAAAGGGTGTTTATAGTGTGCCCCCAGCACTGGGCCAAGGTCCCTCTTTGGGCCTAGATCAGCTAGGCCCAAGGAAGAACTGCCAAGGAACGCGTGAGGAGCGTGAGGACCTAGCTAAAAGGTCTGGTCCTTGGTCCAACTGCCCCTATCTTTCAGGAGATAATAAGGGACAGTTGGGTGACGTGGTAAGTGACCTGGCAGACTTGTTCTCTGGCCGTCCTGAGTGTATTCCCGTCGTATAAGAAGCTTGTTTGACTGTGAGGTGCCCCTGCCCGTCTGCTAGGCGTTTCTGCTCGAGTATATGGGCCTCTGCTCGACCTGCTGGGCCGTAGCCTGATACATTCTTGAGGCCCAGTCCGGAACACCTCTGATCTCTAAGCTTTCTCTCTTTCACTCCTAAAGACTCAAAACTTAATATTTTGAGCAATCACTACTGGTTTTTGAGTTGTGACCACTATCAATTCAAACCAATTGCTCAAACATATCACATATGATGTATATGAGGTGTTGAAATACTTAGATCACCTCAAAAACATCTCCAACCCAAAATCAGCCTTCAAAACCTCAAAAACACCTTGTTTCTGCAACTTTAAGGCCACAACTTGATCCAGCCATTTGCAATCAAGTCCAAGTGTTCAAACACAATCCATATGGTGTAGGGAAGTTTTCCAGATCATCACAGCATCTCTGTAACATCTCCAACTCAAAATCATCTCAGTTGTTGCAACTCCAAGTTCAAGTAAGCCTCAAACTTGGTCATTTCAAAATCCATGCATATTTCCTCGCACTATCTTTTAACCATGTGTGTGTAATTATATTCTAAGTAATTCCCCTCAATCAATTTCACAAAATCATCATCATGTAGAATTTCATGAGGCTCATACCAAATTAGGGTTCTTCAGTGTTCATCACTGATTTTTCACTCTACACTTAAAATAAATGAAATTAATTGTTACCATGTTGTTCGTGAGTTAAAATCGAGCAAGATTGATGCTTATTTCACTTCATTTTATTAAGAAATCACCGAGTTATGAATCATTTTGCAAATTTGGGCAAAACAACCATGGCGCATATTCTTGTCTTGTTCTTGGCGCCCTTTTTCAAATTTTCAAATATTTGAATTTTGTGATTTTATTTAATTCATTCCCAAATTAATTTCTCTCTGATTATTTTGAGTTTTTAATTGATTATTTTTTCATTAATTCTCAAAAATGTTTAAATATTTTATTCCATTAAAAAATCACCAAAAAATATATATTTTTAATATATTTATTTTTTTCATAAAGAATTAATTTTATTTGTTTCTAAACATTTTAAAATTCATTTCTTTCACGTGATTTTTCGAACATAAATGATATTTAAGTTATCTCATGGATAAAACATAACTTTTTAAACATTGATCCAAGATTTTAACTTGTTTTCAATTCTGTTTGAAATTTATCAAAAGTTATAAATATTTTGTAATATTTAAAATACAATAAATCAGGGTTTTGATTTAGTCAGCCTCTAATTGATTTTTATCACACTCATGGGCCTCTATTAGAGTGTAAGACCCTTCCCGTTTCAATATCTCAACACGATCGTTTTTCTCACCACATTAAGTTTTCCTCTGTGAATCTTTTTTTGTTAACTTTTTTACACATAACCATTTATTTTCTAAAATGAATTGTCAAAATGTGTCATGAGAAATTCTATGTTTTTAGGACTCATTTCTTTTGTTTTAAACTTTCTCCGGTCTGTTTTAAACCCTGCCAGGCTTCCGTATAAGTCCTGAATTCTTGAGCTTTTTTTATACAAATCTCATCTCCTTTTATTTTTTTTATCTTTATGAATAAAGATCTAATACACCATCAATTAGACTGAGCTTCACTCTGGTGAATTGTTTTCCAGGCTGTAGGCAGCTTTTCAGCATCCAAGCCCTACTCTGTGTATAAAATGACAAGATAATCAATCAACAAAATAAATTCCATAGGCATCCTTATGTTTAAGTCCTATTATTGGATTCTGAGCCATCTCTCTTTTCTTTAACTTCTCGCTATTTTCTTAAACTATTTTTGCTTGTTAGATTAGAATTGTTTGCCAAAATTATCTTTCTTCACCTCATACTAAAGCAAAGATAATAAAATACTTCTTAATGACAGAGAGGATACAATGTTAAACATTTAGGGTTTTTTGGCATCTGCTTCCCAGTGTAAATCCCAATATCATTCTTAATAAAACATTTAAGAATACTCAAACCATAGCAAAGACATACTAAAAACTATCGAACACATTCACTGTCACATTTTATCTATATATATGCATCTCTGCTAGAATCTAAGTAATTGGGTTATTGTCACCATACCTAACCTTTGAATAACTAGAACCCTACTAGGGCAAAACAGAGCCTCCTCTTGGGCTTCGTTCAAGGACCCTCAGGCCTCTTAAAGGTGCCTTCTCTCAGCTTAGAAGTTACCCAGCCTTCCTCAACCTCCTCTTGGGCTTTGTTCAAGGACCCGTGGACCTCTTATAGGTAACTTAGCCTCCTCTTGGGCTTAAACACAAGGACCCTCAAAGGCTTCCTAAAAGCATAAGAACACACCTTTAGAAATAAATACATACAATAGTCCCCCTCACCTTAATGGATGTGTTGCACCCCAAAATTTGCCCTCACAATACAAGACTTTGTGTTCTATGAAGGTTCACAAGGTTCACAAGTTTCACAACACTTTCAAGGCCTTTCATGAGGTTCATGAAGTCTACAAGTTACTTTATGAAGGTTCATAAGGTTCACAAGTCCCACAATGCTTTCAAAACCTTTCATGAGGTTCATGAAGTCTACAAGTCACTTCTTGAAGGTTCACAAGGTTCACAAGCTTCTCAACATTTACAAGACCTTTCATGAGGTTCATGAAGTCTACAAGCCACTTTATGAAGGTTCACAAGGTTCACAAGATTCTCAATGCTTACAAGACCTTTCATGAGGTTCATGAAGTCTACAAGCCACTTTATGAAGGTTCACAAGGTTCACAAGATTCTCAATGCTTACAAGACCTTTCATGAGGTTCATGAAGTCTACAAGCCACTTTATGAAGGTTCACAAGGTTCACAAGATTCTCAATGCTTACAAGACCTTTCATGAGGTTCATGGAGTCTACAAGTCACTTTATGAAGGTTCACAAGGTTCACAAGGTTCACAATACCTCCCATGAGCATCACATGACATTTCATAAGGCTCACAGGGTTCACAAAGTTCACAATTGGTCAGAAGAGTTGACAATTCCCTCAGACAATGCACCTCCTAAGCAGTGCATCCAAAACTAGGGTTTTGACTTTAATCAGGCTAAATGAACTTCCAAGACTTCAAGTGAGCTTCATAACATCTTATATGTGTGTAAGAACCCCCATGACAAGTTTCAAGACTTTTCTCAGAAGTTTGCTCATTCAGATGATCAGATTAGCCAAAATCAGTCAATGCAGTTAAAAAGTCAAACTGAGGTCAACTGTGGTCAAACCAAAGTCAAACTTCATGATTTTTTGCCAACATCAATTATATGAAGTAAAATTCATCATTTGATCAAGGGTTGATCATGATTCATCAAGGAGATTTCAGATCATCAAGAATCAGGAGTTTCTAAATTAGGGTTTCCTCAGTAAAAGTCAACTGAACTTTGACCAGCCATAACTTTCACATACTTCATCACCAAGTCTCCACTCAAAGCTCATTTTGAAGGAAATTGAATTCTCTACAACTTTGTGTCTCCCAAGCCAAGCCCAAAAATGCTTCATTTGGAAGGTATGAGCTAAGACATTATAGGTCCTTTTGAAAGTCAACAAAAAGTCAACAACTTCAAAAGGGCATAACTTGAGATTGGTAAATGATATGGACATGAAACCAGTGGGGTTAGTTAGAGGACTCTTCAAGCTTTCCAAAATGTCCAATAACACCCTCATAGCATTAAAATTGAAGGATATGTGCCCTTGCAAAGTTGGGAAATTTTGAGTTGGTTTATGATGAAAAAGGAGGTCTAAAACCAATTTCTTCCAAATGGGCTTGCCAAATGATGACCCAATCCACACATTGACTTCATGCACGACCCAAACCATTAAAAATCAGAATTTTTATTATTTTATTTTTATTTATTTTGATTTAATTCATTAAAAATCATTTTAAATAAAAATAAAATATGAAAATGTAATATTTGATGGAGATTGAGTTTCTAGAAGATCTTAAATGATGATTGGAATTGAAGAGGAATGAAATCATTAGATTGGTCCAAAAATAGTAAGCCATCATACAAGAATATTTGATTTTCAAAGCATGATCAACTTGAATCTTTTCATATCAATTTTTCCACATGATCAATCAATTTTATTGACCTAATTCACTCACATATAAATACTAAACACAACCCTATTGCAAATGGACGGATTCCACAGCTCAAGAGTAAGTTCATCTTGTTCAAAAATCTCTCCACAACTCACATTCGGTTTTGGATTTCCAGGGCTTTAGAAGGGATGAAGAACACGCAGCAATATTCGCAGGTAAGATGGCATGAAATTTCGCAGGAAATTTGGGGAAGAAGAAGCTAGTTGGCGCGCTCAGGAAAATTCAAATTTGATTTATAATATTTTATGTTATCTTGCTGAATTGTTATCACCACATGTTGTGTGGTCCAGTGGAAAGAGGCGTTGGTGTTTGGCTGCAAGACCTGTGTTCGAATCCTGTCTTGTACCATTATTTTTCTATTTTTTCAGGTTAACTATGAAGCATAATATATTATGTTCTATGGCCATTCAAATATCAGATGGGCTCTCCCAGCCGGATGGTCATGCGTGCGTTTGTTAGCTTCAAAGGTCCTGGGTTCAATCCTCCCCCAGGTCTTTTGCTTCTATTTATTTTTTTGATTTTTTCAGGCAAAGCATAAAACCAATCTTTCTCCCTTTTATTTCACCTGCGCGCTGATGGCTGAGTGGTGTGTCTTGCTGCTGGTAACCAAAGCCTCCTGGGTTCAAATCCCAGCCAGGTTTGTTTTGCTTTTTTTTTTCTTCTTATTTTATTTTGTTTTGTTTAATTAATTTAGATTTTATTAATAATGATATATAATCCTATAAAATGTTTATTCAATATTTCTAATGTTTAAGAATCATGTTTTCTTATTTCAAAAATTATTTCTTTTAATGTACTTATATTTATTAAAATAATTTTTGTATATTAAATTAAACCCTAAAAAATATTTTCTAAACAAATCCTAATTTTAAGAAACCCTAGTTTATCTTTCTTGAATAATTATTAAAAACCTAATTTTTATTTTTCTAAATTTTGTGAATATAGTTATCATGTATATATTTTAGTTAATATAATTAAATAATAGTTAATCACATTTTAATAATATTATATCTTTGTTTATAATTAATTATGTATATAAATATTTTCTAAAATTGTAAAATTTAATAATTTCTCATAATATGTCCATAACTTATCTAATTTGTTTATAATTTTTAAATTCTTATAATTGTTCATATTTCCTTAATAATTTCTAATTCTTATTCATTATTTATTTTGCTTATTACTAATCCATTTATTTTATTATTATATTTATTATTATTATTTCACTAACCCTATTTATTTTTAATTTTTATTATTACTAACCCTTATTATATTATATTATTGTCTATTTATTTATTTTTGCTTATATCTTGCTTTTATATTTATTTTCTATTTATTTTAATTGCTTATTTTAATCATTGTTGTAATTGCTCCTCGGTGTAAATTTTGTAAATATTTAATTTATTTAATTTCTATGTTATGGTTAGTAATTTAGGGAGTGTAAACATGTATTCTATTTTAAAATTGAATTTAGATCACTTTAATTATAAGATAAATGTAAATTAAACACTCACACACGTAAGTCGATTTTTAATCGCCATCCCACTTTCTAGGGCTATCCCTCAATGTTGCCTAATCATAAGGTCAAGTGGGGTGTATAAAGCAAGTCCCTTAAAAGAAAAGTCATCAAGTCCCTCATGGTTGCCTTTAAAGATCAAGTCCCTTTTCGAATAATGATGACAGTCCCTCCTAAATGCTTAATACACCCCACAGTTGCCTTCATAAAACAGATGTCCCTCATATGTCCCTTACATCCAAGGTAATGACTACCTATTCCTTAATAATAGGGATAGTCTTACCACTTAAAGGATAAAGAACAGAAAGACTTAAATTTTAGGGTAGGTACCTCATAGTTACTTACTCACTTCATTCAAAATTTTCAAACACTTAACAAATTTTCAAACGCAAGTTTTTACGCATCCGTACATGGATCATTATTAACTCTTATGAAAATTTTTATTCACACACTTCACCTTTTCAAAAACAATTCAAAGTGAGTTAAGTAACTAAGAGCCCATGGATAACCATGGATGTAAAGGGTGCTAACACCTTCCCTTTACATAACCTACCCCCCGGACCCAAAAATCTTTTAAAGGTCTTTCCTGTTCTTTTATGCCTTTCCTTTGGATAAAATAAAAGTCGGTGGCGACTCTTGCTATCCGCAACATAACTTAAAGTCAGTTCTCCCACCGTGTTACTGAACTGGCGACTCTGCTGGGGATTTAATAAAAGAGGGGTACCCTTAGGAATTAGATCACTTTAAATTGTTTGCTTTGTTTGCTTTATATTACTTGTTGGGCTTTATGTGTGAAAGATCCTAACCCGGATCTAGTGTACCTTAGGTAAATGGCAATAGACCAAGGAAACTGTACGGCGTATACCGATATGGTTGATCTGGTGGCCATAGTTAGTGTGACTTCTTGGTTGGTGCTTATGTTCCTTAAGTCAAGTTGAGGATAATATGAGGCTGCCATATGTTGTCAATGCATTAACTAACTTTTAGAACCCTAGTCATCCCATCTTGGCCTTTAGAAAGTAGTGAGATAACCGGTTTTGGTGAAGACTGAAGTTGGTTGATACTCGATACTACACTCATTGAGATCTTAAACTTGGAGGGTTTTGGTTGGCAAGTAAGTTGCCTACTGAACAACCACCCTTGTGAAGGATCAATGATATTGAGATCCCTTAGAACCTGGTTACTTTGTAGGACAGGATGAACCATCTAACTTCAGGGGAGGGTACTGACCTTTAAACCTCATGCAAGCCTTTAAACCTAGGGCTATGGTGTGACTTGTTTGTGTGTGCCACATGTCTGTGATTGAGCATAACATCATGGCATCATCATGCATCATAAGCATAGCATTTTCACTAACTATTTCAAGGACCAAAGGATTTATCTTTGTTCTTTGTTGCAGGTCATAGCTTCTGCTCGTAGAAACACTATCAGGATCAACTTTGTAGGTATACCTCCTAAGCTTAAAGAGTTGGTTTCCCAAGTTTCTGAAAACTCCCAATTCATCAAGAGGCATGGTCACCTACTGGATTTAGTCACTTCAGGGTTCAATGAAGATATGATGAGTGTTCTGTTTCAGTTCTTTGATCCTAAGCACCATTGCTTCACATTCCCCGACTATCAGCTGGTTCCTACAATGGAAGAGTTCTCCAAACTGTTGGGTATACCTATCCTTGATCAAAGACCCTTTACAGGCTTAGAAAAAAAGCCTAAACCTGAAGTCATTGTTGCAGCTCTACATTTGAAGAAGTCAGACATTGTTCTAGAAACGAGAAGCGGAGTTAAGGGTATTCTTGCTAAGGTATTGATAGAGAAGGCTCAAGTGTTCTTGAAAGCTATGAGCTATGATGCTTTTGAGGAGATCTTAGCCTTGTTGATCTATGGCTTAGTGTTGTTCCCCAATCCAGATCAGTTCATAGACGTTCACGCCATCAACATATTTCTGAGTCACAATCCAGTGCCTACATTGCTTGGAGACATCCTGCATTCTCTTCATACTCGTACTACAAGGGCACGAGGAACTTTGATGTGCTGCATACCTTTTCTTTCTAGGTGGTTTATTTCTCACCTTCCTCGCTCAGTAATGAAGAATGAGCAAGGGTTCAGATGGTCCAAGAGGATCATGTCACTTTCTCACTCAGACATCCATTGGTGCTCCAGATCTATGGAGAATGTCACCATCATTGACCGTTGTGGGGAGTTTCCTAATGTGCCACTTCTAGGCATAAGAGGAGGCATTACCTACAACCCCTCTCTAGCTTTACGACAGTTTGGTTACGCTCGGAGTGATGGTCCACATGACATGTTGATTCAGGGCATTGTGTTTGACTACGACAACGATCTTCAGGGTTACCGTCAGAGATTCATACGAGCTTGGGGAAAAGTAAGCAGGGTTGACAGCAAGACACTGGAGCCTAAGTACACTATTCCTATGGTGGCTTATCTCAGATGGGTGCGATCTCGTGCTCAGACTCTCATGATGCCATATCCTGTCGTCCTACCAGTTACCATGGAACCTGTTGCTGAAGGAGACACAGCTTATACCATCCTTCACCCAGACATGCCTACTGATATGGAAGACTTGCAGAGATCATGGATCCAACTGAAGGAGCAAAGGGATACTTTCGAGGCTCATTACAAAGCAAGCCAAGAAAGGATCCTGGAACTAACAAAGCAACTTCACGAGGAACGGAACCTCAACTCATACCTCAATACAAAGAGGAAACGTCCATGGGAGACTTGAAACCCCATCTTTTGTACTTATTTCATTTTCATTTTTGTAAGCCCAAGGGGCAAAACAAATTTATTACTAATAAAAGTTACTTTCTTGGTTGTTTAAGCAAATTTAAATCCTGCGGTCCTTGAAAACATTGCATATGCATTCACATATCATTTCATTGCATCACAGGTTTATAATTGCGCACAGGTTTCTCATCTTCTCGCTGTTTATTTCAGCAATGGCTCTTGAACAATCAGTTAAGGATCTCCAGGCACAAAACGCACAGTTCCAAGAGCTGATCCTGAACCTATCCAAGGGGCAGGATGAATTGAAGACACTGCTGGCCAAGAAGACTAAGAAGACTAGAAGGTCAGGTGATTTGCTCAACATGGGAAGAAGGTTCAAAGGTCCTGTCAAGACCAAAGAACAGGTTGAAGACTATGAATCTGAAGAATCTGAAAAAGAGGGAGGCAGTCTCCACAACACTATGGGGGACTCTGATTCTGAGGCCAATTACTACCATGAGCCTAATGAAGACAAATTCAAGATGCTGGTGGATAGAATGGATGCCATGGAGTTGCAGAAATCATCTGGGCTGGATTTTGAGGATTTGAGTCTGATATCTGGGGTTGTTATACCCATTGGTTTCAAGGTTCCTACCTTTGTTGTTTATGATGGGGTCTCTTGTCCCAAACTGCATTTGAGGTCTTATGTCAGAAGGATTCAACCTCACACTGCTGACAAGAAATTGTGGATCCATTTTTTTCAAGAGAGCTTATCTGGAGCTCAGTTGGAGTGGTATTATCAGTTGGAGAGTGTCAACATCAGAGACTGGAATGATCTTGCTGAAGCTTTCTATAAGCAGTATCAATACAATGCTGACTTAGCCCCCACTCGCATGCAGCTTCAGAGCATGTCTATGGGTGCCAAAGAAAGTTTTAAAGAATATGCTCAGAAGTGGAGAGATTTAGCTGGAAGAGTTCAACCCCCTTTGACTGACAGGGAATTAGTTGATATGTTCATGTGTACGCTGAATGGTCCGTTTTACAGTCATCTCATTGGAAGCTCATCATCTGGCTTCACTGAGTTGATCATGACAGGAGAGCGAGTAAAGAATGGTATAAAGAATGGTAAGATCCAAGTGGGTACTTCCTCATCAGGTGCTGCAAAGAAGCCTCCCACTGGGAAGAAAGAATCCAATGTTGTTTATGGTCAGCCTGATCATAACAGAAGGCACCAATCTGTTAGTGCAGTTCATATTTCAAATCCAACTCCTGCAACAACAGGGCAACCACAGGGTAACCAACAGAGGGCTAGAAGGCAGTTCACAAAGATCAACATGTCACTGGCTCAGGCACTACAACATTTGTTGAAGGCTGAACTCATTACTTTGAAGGAGGCTCCTCAGAATCCTAATGTTACCTCACCCAGGTACAATCCCAATGCACGATGTGCATATCATTCAAACTGTCAGGGTCATGATACTAATAACTGCTGGGTCTTGAAGAACAAAATTCAAGATATGATCGAGGCTGGAGAGATTAAGTTTGATCCTCCGGGTACTCCAAATGTGATTACTGCTCCAATGCCGAATCACGAGAAGACTGTCAATGCCATTGATGAAGATCTACATGTCTATTCAGTTATGGAGTTGACCACACCATTGTCTGTTATCAAAAAGAGGTTAGTACAAGCTGGGATCTTTCCAGGTTGTCGTGAAGATTGTTTGTATTGTACCTATAAGCCGGATAGTTGCTTCATATTGAGAGATGGAATTCAACGTCTCATGGATAAGTATACTATAGTGTTTGAGAGGACTCCGTCGTCTGTAGAAAGTATGGTGGATCACTTGACTCAAGGTAGGAAGATTGAAGAGGTTGATATGGTTGACAAAGTACCGGTAAGAATCACTTCAAAGAGACCTATTAAAATCACTCATCAGGGTCCAATCAAGATTACTGCTGAAGGTCCTGTGAAAGTTGTTGCTGAAGCCAGAGTGGCTCCTCTGATCATTACTACTCCTGGTCCTATTCCTTATACATCTGATAAAGCTGTGCCTTGGCACTATGGGTCTGATGTTTACATCCATGGTGTTAAGCAGGAGCCTTTAGCTGATATGCCTGTTGACATTGATAATATTGCTGGATCTAGTAAGATCACACGTAGTGGAAGAGTCTTCTCATCTCCAGTGACTTCCAAGAATGCAGTTACTCCTGCTACTACCTCCACCACTGATGCTCGGGGAAAAGGTCCTGTTATTGAGCCTGTATCTACTGATGTGCCAGCTGCTGATGATCTCTCTAAGCAGATGGAAGAAGTATTGAAAATCATTCGCAAGAGTGATTATGACATTGTTGATCAATTGGGGCATACTCCCTCAAAGATTTCTATGTTGTCCTTGTTGCTGTGTTCTGAGGCTCATGCCAAGTCCTTGATCAAGTTTCTGAAGACTGCACATGTACCCAATGCTATTTCTGTTGACCAGTTTGAGAATTGTGTTGCCCACCTGACCTATGATAATGGGTTAGGATTTTCTGATGCTGATTTAACCCCTGCCAAGAGGGATCATAACAGGGCCTTGCATATTTCAATTGAATGCAGGGGCACTACCCTGTCACATGTGCTGATAGACAATGGTTCCTCTCTGAATGTGTTGCCCAAGGAAGTCCTGAATAAGCTGAGTCCTGAAGACGCTGTGCTAAAGCCCAGTAGTATTGTGGTGAAGGCTTTTGATGGTTCTAGAAGAGTAGTACATGGGGAAATTGATTTACCAATTAAAGTTGGCTCCCAGGTTTTTACTGCTACATTTTATGTGATGGATATTCGTCCTTCATACTCTTGTCTGCTTGGTCGTCCCTGGATCCATGGGGCAGGTGCTGTAACCTCTACATTACACCAAAAGTTGAGATATCCGGTGAATGGAAAGGTTGTTACTGTCTATGGAGAAGAAGAATACTTTGTCAGCCATGTAAACACTTTCAAGTATCTGGAAATGGAAGGTGAATACATTGAAACTCCGTGTCAGACATTTGAAGTGGTTCCCTGGGTTGTTAATGATTATGTAGCTCCTCCTGTTGCGAGGAAAGTTCCTGTGGTCACCAGAAAACCTCCAACAATGGCAATGGCCTCCCTCAATGATGCTAGAGCTGTGGTTGATGAAGGTGGTTGTACTATTTGGGGTCAACTTCCTGATATCCCATACAAGTCTGACAAATTTGGTTTGGGTTTCACTGCAGAGTCCCAGAAGGCCGTTCGTCGTGCTCGTGCTGTTCGTATCACCAATCAAGGGGTTATGAAGAACCAGATCAATGCTGTGGGTGACTATGATGAAGACTACAACTTGGATGCTTGGATTTTTCCTACTGTGGGTGCTGGACTCAATAATTGGAAAGCTGAAGATGTTATCCCTATCTCCTTTAGTCAGGAGTAAATACTATTACTGTGTTGTTGCTTTTTTAAGTTTGTAATTTCTTGAACAATAAAACTTTCAAGCCATGTGCCTTACCCGGGGCACAATGGTGTGCTTGTTACGGGCTGTCATTTCATTTGCATACTTCATTCAATAAAATCAGTGGACGTTTTGTTTTAGTAAATATTGTGTTCCCTGTCTTTCTTTTCTTTTTATTTTTACTTTATCAGCTATGTGTTCTTACACACACCCACATCACTAAAATGCAGATCCTCATCCACTCTGGATCCTGTTGATAACAGTTCTACTATTGCCAATTATAATTTCGAGAATCCGATCTATCAAACTGAAGACGGAAATGAGGACGATTGTGAAATACCTGTAGAGCTTGCCAGATTGTTACAACAAGAAGAGAAAGATATACAGCCACATGAAGAGCCAGTCGAAGTTGTGAATCTGGGAACTAAAGAAAACAGAAAAGAGGTCAAGATAGGGGCTGATTTAGAGGACAGTGTCAAGAGCAGATTGATTCAGATGTTACGTGACTATGTGGAGATCTTTGCTTGGTCTTATGAAGATATGCCAGGGTTGGATACAGACATTGTGGTTCATCGTTTACCAGTAAAAGAAGATTGTCGTCCAAAGAAGCAGAAGGTTCGTCGTATGCGTCCTGAAATGTCAGAAAAGATCAAGGCAGAGGTAATGAAACAGTTCAATGCAGGGTTCTTAGCAGTGACTTCTTATCCTCAGTGGGTTGCAAATGTGGTACCAGTTCCTAAAAAAGATGGTAAGGTGCGTATGTGTGTAGACTACAGAGATTTGAACAAAGCTAGCCCCAAAGATGACTTTCCACTTCCTCACATTGATATTCTGGTAGACAACACTGCTCAGCATAAGGTGTTCTCTTTTATGGATGGTTTCTCTGGTTACAATCAAATCAAGATGGCTCCTGAAGACATGGAGAAGACAACATTTGTGACACAGTGGGGCACTTTTTGCTATAAGGTGATGCCATTTGGTTTGAAGAATGCAGGGGCAACATATCAGCGTGCTATGGTGGCTTTGTTTCACGATATGATTCATCATGAGATAGAGGTATATGTGGATGATATGATAGCCAGATCTCAGAATGAAGAGCAACATCTTGATCATCTGCACAAGTTGTTTGAGAGGTTGAAGAAATACAAGTTAAGATTGAATCCAAACAAGTGTACTTTTGGAGTTAGATCTGGAAAGCTCTTGGGTTTCATTGTTAGTGGAAAAGGTATTGAAGTGGATCCTGCAAAAGTGAAAGCTATACGAGAGATGCCAGCTCCCCGTACTAAGAAGGAGGTTAGAGGTTTCTTGGGACGATTGAACTACATTGCAAGATTTATTTCCCAATTAACTGCCATCTGTGAGCCAATCTTCAAGTTGTTGAAGAAAGATCAGGTGATGGAATGGAATGATGAGTGCCAGACTGCCTTTGATGAAATCAAGAGATATCTGCTAGAACCTCCAATTTTGATGCCACCAGTTGATGGAAGACCCTTGATTATGTACTTAACAGTGTTAGACAACTCAATGGGGTGTGTGTTGGGGCAACATGACGAGTCTGGTCGAAAAGAGCAGGCAATATACTACCTTAGCAAAAAGTTTACCGACTGTGAAACAAGATACTCACTGCTCGAGAAAACTTGCTGCGCTTTGGCATGGGCTGCTCGCCGACTAAGACAGTATATGTTGACTCATACTACCTTGTTGATTTCGAAGATGGATCCAATCAAGTACATATTTGAGAAACCTGCTCTTTCCGGAAGAATTGCAAGATGGCAAATGATCTTGACAGAATATGGCATACAGTACACTACTCAGAAGGCCATCAAAGGAAGTGTTGTTGCTGATCATTTGGCTCATCAAGCAGTGGATGATTACCAGTCAATGAGTTTTGAGTTCCCCGATGAAGACATTATGATTATTACTAAAGAACCTGGACAATATGACGGACCTGAACAAGGATCCCGATGGACTATGGTTTTTGATGGTGCTTCTAATGCACTTGGTAATGGTGTTGGTGTTGTGATTAGTTCCCCTGAAGGTTGTCATACCCCGATTACTGCCAGACTTTGTTTCTATTGTACCAATAACATGGCTGAGTATGAGGCATGTATCCTGGGTATTAAAGCTGCTATTGACATGAAGATTCAGTTCCTTGATGTGTATGGAGATTCAGCCCTGGTAGTAAGTCAGATTAAAGGAGATTGGGATACCAAACATGATAATCTCATTCCTTACAGAGAGCATGTTTTATCTTTGATCCCACATTTCAAAGAGATTACCTTTGGACATATTCCACGAAGAGAAAATCAGTTGGCAGATGCATTGGCCACCATGGCATCCATGTTTGAGATCAGTTGGGATGATGAAGCTCCCAAGATTACTATTGATAGATTTGAGAAGCCTGCATACTGCAATGAAATTGACACTGAAGGGGCAGAGGAGAAGCCTTGGTTCTATGAAGTGAAAAGATATCTTGAAGCTCAGGAGTTCCCTGAAGGGGCATCTGTCAAAGATAGGAAGTTCCTAAGAAGGTTTTCTGCTAAGTTCTTTTTGAGTAATGGGATTTTGTACAAGCGCAATCATGATTCAACTATGCTTCGTTGTGTGGATAAGAAGGAAGCAACAGAAATTATGGAAGAGATGCATGATGGGACCTTTGGCACTCATTCTAGTGGTCATACTATGGCAAAGAAGATATTGAGAGCAGGTTACTATTGGTCTACCATGGAAGCTGATTGCTATCAACACTCTAGAACATGTCACAAGTGTCAAATCTATGCTGATAAAGTCCATGTACCTCCATCACCATTGAATGTGTTGACTGCTCCTTGGCCTTTTGCCATGTGGGGCATTGATATGATTGGTGAGATCAAGCCTACTGCTTCTAATGGGCATCGTTTCATCCTGGTTGCTATTGATTACTTTACCAAGTGGGTAGAGGCAGCTTCATTTGCATCTGTTACCAAGAATGTTGTGGCTCGGTTCATTAAGAATAATCTCATATGTAGGTATGGCATCCCTGAAAGGATTATTACTGACAATGGCTCCAATCTGAACAACACTATGATTACTGATCTCTGCACACAGTTCAAGATTAAGCATCACAACTCTTCTCCGTATCGTCCAAAGATGAATGGGGCAGTTGAAGCTGCTAATAAGAACATTAAGAAGATTGTACAGAAGATGATTGTTACTTACAAGGATTGGCATGAGATGTTACCATTTGCTCTTCATGGTTATCGTACCACAATACGTACTTCAACAGGGGCAACCCCATTCTCCTTGGTCTATGGTATGGAAGCAGTTCTGCCCATTGAAGTTCAGATTCCCTCCTTAAGAATTATGAAGGATGCAGGCTTGGATGAAGATGAGTGGATTCAGACTCGACTTAACCAGATAAATTTGATTGATGAGAAGAGGTTAGCAGCAGTTTGTCATGGCCAGATGTACCAGAAGCGAATGATCAAAGCATTTAACAAGAAGGTTAAGCCAAAGGTATATCAGGCCGGTGACTTGGTAATCAAGCGTATCATATTACCACAGGGTGATCCTAGGGGCAAGTGGACTCCAACATACGAAGGACCATTTGTAGTCAAGACAGTGTTCTCAGGAGGTGCCATGATACTGACTACAATGGTTGGTGAAGACTTCCCACAGCCTGTAAACGCAGACATAGTTAAAAAATACTACGCATGAAAAGAGACCCGCTAGGTTGACAGGCCTAGGCAAAAATAAGGGCATCCCGGCAAACCAAAAGGGTTTGGGCAAAAATTAGGGATATATATAAAAAGATGTACACCCGGCAAGTCGAAAACCTGAAAAGGCGGCTTGGGCAAAAAAGGGTATCCCGGTGGATTGAAAACCTGAAAGGGCAATCCAGGCAAAAGTTAGGGATTAAAGCGTATGACTATGTCTCGTTTAGATCACCCATGAAACTGCAACCAGTTGTGTTACTTACTCAAGCTCGAACAGATAAAGCTCAATCCAATCGTTTCCGTCTTAACAGCAGAAGATGAGATACTTGAAGATAATGGCAATAGTAGAATTGAAACTCAATAGGATTATTTCCCACATAGCTGATTTTCCTTGTTTTAAAAAAAAAACTTTATGGCAAAATCCTCTTACTAGGGTTTATGTCTCCTTGTACAAACTTACCCATGTATGGGTCACTTTTGATATAAATAAATTCCATCTTTTGAATCCAGATTTACTTTTACCCTATTTACATAAGCGAAACGTCCATTGGTTGTGTTTGAATGTATGTATGCTTTTGAATATGATTGATGTTTACCAAAAATGCATGAATGCTTAATATGATTGATGTTTACCAGAAATGCATGAAAATGCAGTAATAGTATTTACTAAGGACGAACGAGGGAAGAGTTTTCAACGAAGCTTCGCCGGTTCATCTCTACAAAACAGTTACAAACCCTCAGTAGGACAAATCCATCTTCATAAAGTCTCATCTCCCCTGGAATTTATATCCATCTCTTTTATCCTCATACGGATATTCGGGAATTTACTTTCCAATAAAGGTACGACGAACGAAGACGGGATATCTACCATACTATCGAACGAAGACGGAAGGTTATATATACCTTGCTATCCCCCAGCAGACGGGAGGTTATATATACCTTGCTATCCCCAGCAGACGGGAGGTTATCCATACCTTACTATCCCCAGCATACGGAAGGTTATGTATACCTCATCATCAAACAAGACGGGAACGAGTTCCTCATATTCTTCAGCAACGAATTGGGATTTATTTTCCCTGGCCAGCAGTTGTTATATGAAGATATCCAGACGCTTCAGGAAGTGTCATATCATACATACATCATTTACATAACATACATATCCATAAATACATAGTACATTACCTAAGTGCATCATATCATACATGCATACATAATGCATAAACTAATATTATTATACAGAATGCTACCTTGGTTTCAGGTTAATTATCCAGCAAACAAACTTATGATTATCAGGATTGCTTTATTCTCCTGAAAGCATATCATCCATCAGGACTGCTTTATCCTCCTGAAGACTTATTATCTCTCAAGACTGCTTCATCCTCTTGGGAACATATTACTACACCAGGACTGCTTCAACCTCCTGGCAGCTATCATCATCACTTCAGGATTGCTCTATCCTCCTGAAAATTCCTATTACATCAGGATTGCTTTATCCTCTTGAAATCACATTACTACCTCAGGATTGCTTTATCCTCCTGACAGCTTGTTACTACCTCAGGATTGCTTCATCCTCCTGACAGCTTTTATTACATCAGGATTGCTTCATCCTCCTGAAAGCATATTATCAAATACCTCAGGGTTGCTTTATCCCCCTGACAGCTTCTTTACCTCAGGGTTGCTTTGTCCCCCTGACAGCTTCTTTACCTCAGGGTTGCTTTATCCCCCTGACAGCTTCTCTACCTCAGGATTGCTTCATCCTCCTGACAGCTTTTTATTACATCAGGATTGCTTCATCCTCCTGAAATCATATCATTACCTCAGGACTGCTTTATCCTCCTGACAGCTATCATTATACTTCCATATGTTGGACTGCTTCATCCTCCAAGACATGTATATGAAGAATTTTCCTCCAAGTGGCATCTTTAAGCCCACTCAATCATATTCAACTAGCCATCTGTACCACTTTATGCACTGGTGAGTGCAAATTTTTGGGCTTTTGTGTTCAATCCCCTTCAACCTTCCAGGTCACGACTAGCAAACATACCAATCTAACCCCTCAGGTTTCAGAAAATTGAACAGGGGCAGCTGTTGCACCCCAAAATTTGCCCTCACAATACAAGACTTTGTGTTCTATGAAGGTTCACAAGGTTCACAAGTTTCACAACACTTTCAAGGCCTTTCATGAGGTTCATGAAGTCTACAAGTTACTTTATGAAGGTTCATAAGGTTCACAAGTCCCACAATGCTTTCAAAACCTTTCATGAGGTTCATGAAGTCTACAAGTCACTTCTTGAAGGTTCACAAGGTTCACAAGCTTCTCAACATTTACAAGACCTTTCATGAGGTTCATGAAGTCTACAAGCCACTTTATGAAGGTTCACAAGGTTCACAAGATTCTCAATGCTTACAAGACCTTTCATGAGGTTCATGAAGTCTACAAGCCACTTTATGAAGGTTCACAAGGTTCACAAGATTCTCAATGCTTACAAGACCTTTCATGAGGTTCATGAAGTCTACAAGCCACTTTATGAAGGTTCACAAGGTTCACAAGATTCTCAATGCTTACAAGACCTTTCATGAGGTTCATGGAGTCTACAAGTCACTTTATGAAGGTTCACAAGGTTCACAAGGTTCACAATACCTCCCATGATCATCACATGACATTTCATAAGGCTCACAGGGTTCACAAAGTTCACAATTGGTCAGAAGAGTTGACAATTCCCTCAAACAATGCACCTCCTAAGCAGTGCATCCAAAACTAGGGTTTTGACTTTAATCAGGCTAAATGAACTTCCAAGACTTCAAGTGAGCTTCATAACATCTTATATGTGTGTAAGAACCCCCATGACAAGTTTCAAGACTTTTCTCAGAAGTTTGCTCATTCAGATGATCAGATTAGCCAAAATCAGTCAATGTAGTTAAAAAGTCAAACTGAGGTCAACTGTGGTCAAACCAAAGTCAAACTTCATGATTTTTTGCCAACATCAAGTATATGAAGTAAAATTCATCATTTGATCAAGGGTTGATCATGATTCATCAAGGAGATTTCAGATCATCAAGAATCAGGAGTTTCTAAATTAGGGTTTCCTCAGTAAAAGTCAACTGAACTTTGACCAGCCATAACTTTCACATACTTCATCACCAAGTCTCCAATCAAAGCTCATTTTGAAGGAAATTGAATTATCTACAACTTTGTGTCTCACAAGCCAAGCCCAAAAATGCTTCATTTGGAAGGTATGATCTAAGACATTATAGGTCCTTTTGAAAGTCAACAAAAAGTCAACAACTTCAAAAGGGCATAACTTGAGATTGGTAAATGATATGGACATGAAACCAGTGGGGTTAGTTAGAGGACTCTTCAAGCTTTCCAAAATGTCCAAGAACACCCTCATAGCATTAAAATTGAAGGATATGTGCCCTTGCAAAGTTGGGAAATTTTGAGTTGGTTTATGATGAAAAAGGAGGTCTAAAACCAATTTCTTCCAAATGGGCTTGCCAAATGATGACCCAATCCATACATTGACTTCATGCACGACCCAAACCATTAAAAATCAGAATTTTTATTATTTTATTTTTATTTATTTTGATTTAATTCATTAAAAATCATTTTAAATAAAAATAAAATATGAAAATGTAATATTTGATGGAGATTGAGTTTCTAGAAGATCTTAAATGATGATTGGAATTGAAGAGGAATGAAATCATAAGATTGGTCCAAAAATAGTAAGCCATCATACAAGAATATTTGATTTTCAAAGCATGATCAACTTGAATCTTTTCATATCAATTTTTCCACATGATCAATCAATTTTATTGACCTAATTCACTCACATATAAATACTAAACACAACCCTATTGCAAATGGACGGATTCCACAGCTCAAGAGTAAGTTCATCTTGTTCAAAAATCTCTCCACAACTCACATTCGGTTTTGGATTTCCAGGGCTTTGGAAGGGATGAAGAACACGCAGCAATATTCGCAGGTAAGATGGCATGAAATTTCGCAGGAAATTTGGGGAAGAAGAAGCTAGTTGGCGCGCTCAGGAAAATTCAAATTTGATTTATAATATTTTATGTTATCTTGCTGAATTGTTATCACCACATGTTGTGTGGTCCAGTGGAAAGAGGCGTTGGTGTTTGGCTGCAAGACCTGTGTTCGAATCCTGTCTTGTACCATTATTTTTCTATTTTTTCAGGTTAACTATGAAGCATAATATATTATGTTCTATGGCCATTCAAATATCAGATGGGCTCTCCCAGCCGGATGGTCATGCGTGCGTTTGTTAGCTTCAAAGGTCCTGGGTTCAATCCTCCCCCAGGCCTTTTGCTTCTATTTATTTTTTTGATTTTTTCAGGCAAAGCATAAAACCAATCTTTCTCCCTTTTATTTCACCTGCGCGCTGATGGCTGAGTGGTGTGTCTTGCTGCTGGTAACCAAAGCCTCCTGGGTTCAAATCCCAGCCAGGTTTATTTTGCTTTTTTTTTTCTTCTTATTTTATTTTGTTTTGTTTAATTAATTTAGATTTTATTAATAATGATATATAATCCTATAAAATGTTTATTCAATATTTCTAATGTTTAAGAATCATGTTTTCTTATTTCAAAAATTATTTCTTTTAATGTACTTATATTTATTAAAATAATTTTTGTATATTAAATTAAACCCTAAAAAATATTTTCTAAACAAATCCTAATTTTAAGAAACCCTAGTTTATCTTTCTTGAATAATTATTAAAAACCTAATTTTTATTTTTCTAAATTTTGTGAATATAGTTATCATGTATATATTTTAGTTAATATAATTAAATAATAGTTAATCACATTTTAATAATATTATATCTTTGTTTATAATTAATTATGTATATAAATATTTTCTAAAATTGTAAAATTTAATAATTTCTCATAATATGTCCATAACTTATCTAATTTGTTTATAATTTTTAAATTCTTATAATTGTTCATATTTCCTTAATAATTTCTAATTCTTATTCATTATTTATTTTGCTTATTACTAATCCATTTATTTTATTATTATATTTATTATTATTATTTCACTAACCCTATTTATTTTTAATTTTTATTATTACTAACCCTTATTATATTATATTATTGTCTATTTATTTATTTTTGCTTATATCTTGCTTTTATATTTATTTTCTATTTATTTTAATTGCTTATTTTAATCATTGTTGTAATTGCTCCTCGGTGTAAATTTTGTAAATATTTAATTTATTTAATTTCTATGTTATGGTTAGTAATTTAGGGAGTGTAAACATGTATTCTATTTTAAAATTGAATTTAGATCACTTTAATTATAAGATAAATGTAAATTAAACACTCACACACGTAAGTCGATTTTTAATCGCCATCCCACTTTCTAGGGCTATCCCTCAATGTTGCCTAATCATAAGGTCAAGTGGGGTGTATAAAGCAAGTCCCTTAAAAGAAAAGTCATCAAGTCCCTCATGGTTGCCTTTAAAGATCAAGTCCCTTTTCGAATAATGATGACAGTCCCTCCTAAATGCTTAATACACCCCACAGTTGCCTTCATAAAACAGATGTCCCTCATATGTCCCTTACATCCAAGGTAATGACTACCTATTCCTTAATAATAGGGATAGTCTTACCACTTAAAGGATAAAGAACAGAAAGACTTAAATTTTAGGGTAGGTACCTCATAGTTACTTACTCACTTCATTCAAAATTTTCAAACACTTAACAAATTTCAAACAAATTTTCAAACGCAAGTTTTTACGCATCCGTACATGGATCATTATTAACTCTTATGAAAATTTTTATTCACACACTTCACCTTTTCAAAAACAATTCAAAGTGAGTTAAGTAACTAAGAGCCCATGGATAACCATGGATGTAAAGGGTGCTAACACCTTCCCTTTACATAACCTACCCCCCGGACCCAAAAATCTTTTAAAGGTCTTTCCTGTTCTTTTATGCCTTTCCTTTGGATAAAATAAAAGTCGGTGGCGACTCTTGCTATCCGCAACATAACTTAAAGTCAGTTCTCCCACCGTGTTACAGGATGACCAAGCTAACCTCCTCTTGGGCTTTGTACAATTGAATCCTCCCAGATAAAGGAATATCTGGTGACCACATCTCTCATAATTATCCAATAGACAAAACATTCTTCTTACAGAGTCAGTCTCCCAACAAAATTTCCAGCCTCCCATCTTAGGCTTCTAATAAGATACAGATAATCAAGAGTCGGTCTCTCACAAATAAGCTTCACACTTGGTCTTCCAAATTAGGATACAGATAAACTTTCCCACATAGTCAGTTTTCTTTATTTAGCTTCAACCTTGGCCTTTAATCAAAGCATATATAAATCAAATCTTCACTCTTTAGAGATGACAAATTCTCTCTACTGAATACCTTTTAGCTTCAACCTTGGGCTTCAATCAAGGCACAAACAATCAAACATTTTACAGTCACTCAAAATACAATCATTGTCTTGGACTTTCACTAAGCTAACAACATCAATACAGTCATAGTCTTGGACTTTAACTAAGCTAATTTCCCATAGTCATAGTCTTGGACTCTAACTAAGCTAAACATCCAGCCTTTCTTGAGCTATGTGTAACACCCCAAAGTCGATTTTAAATTTAATTGATGTGTTTTCTTGTGAATTATGATGTTTATTGATGTTTTGGGGAGTTTGGGGTAACTTCATATATTAGTAATATTAGAAATATTAAGTTTAGTGGTTTATCTTATTATTTGAGATTAAATTGAATAAAATAAAAGTAATTAGATGATAAGGGCATTATGGTCTTTTGGTGGATAATTAGTGAGGTTTTTATGGGGAAAGACTAAAAGAGGTCCTAGGGGCAAGAGTGGCAAAAGAGGAGAAAGTTAGAGAGTACGGTCATATGGAATGATCACACTTTTTGGAAAAGAGCTCTGGAGAAGAGGAGAAGCTAGGGCTTAAAGGTTGGAAAGATTTACGAAGAATTTATCGAAGGCATATGGAAATTAAGGTATGGGTGTCGCTTTCTAGATTTTCATCCTAGTACAAACGCGAAAGTGACGCGGAAAATATAGAGTCGCCAGCCAGGCATTTTATCCCGAAGGAATGGGAAAGGTAATGTTGCACAAACCTGAGGAAAGAAAAGGACAAGGTCCTGCGAACCAAAGATCTGGGTTCGGGAGTCGTTTACGACCTGGGAAGGTATTAGCACCCCTGATCATATGTCGTACCCGACGGGATCCACGCTTATTTGTTTGTTTCAAAGGGTGAGAAATAAGAAGCTGAACAAAGACTGCTAACTGGAACTGGAATGGGAAAGGGAACTGGAAAAAGAGAACAAAAAGAAAGAATCGGGAAAATGTATGGAAAATAAAGAATGTGCTCGAACGGGCCCTACCCCGCTACCTACTACCTCATCCGGAAAATGAAGAGTCGACGTAGTTCTCCTAACTAAAGGCGAAAACATTGTTTGTATCTTTAATGCACTGGAACTGCTTATGTCTATGCTCAGGTGTTGCAGGCTCGCCTTGAACGAGTGCATTTACCGTCTTGCAAATGAGACAAGTCGTCGCAAGTTCGCGTTGAGAGTGAATGAGATGAGGAGAGAATTCCCGCAGGAAAAGACGCTTATTGTTTGTTGCTTGTCTTTTATGAGAAGTGTTTTGAATTTGTTTGTGAAAATAGCCTCATGATTAGACTTGTACATCATGCTAGGCAAGCCCATACTATTCTAAGATGGAATGAATATGAGTGCCCCATGGAATAAGTCTCTGCATCTAAGACTACTTCAACCTTTATTAAAGTGTTTTTTAGCTTTTCTTTGAGAAGAGAAAGAGAAAGCAAGGCAAAACAAAGGCAAAAAGTCTAAGGGGAAGACTAAGATCCTAGTGTTATCATGAATGGATGAACCTAGGTTAGTGCAGTTTCTATCCTAATGAAAAGGAAAATAGAAACAAAGGGCAAATAGAATACAACTTACTTCTAAGGAAGTTAAGTTGATTCTAACAAGGGATTAACATGAAGTTACTTCTAGAATACAACTTAGTGCGGTTTCTTTTTGAGGTTTCTTAGGGCCTTCTTGCATTCCTCGGACCATTCAAAAGCTTCCTCCTTGCGGAGGAGCTTGTAGAATGGGAGGGTGTGTTGAGCTGACTTTGCTACAAAGCGCGATAGTGATGCGAGCACCCCGTTCAAAGACTGGATGGATTTTTTAGACGTCGGCGGGGGAATTTCGGTAAAGACCCGACATTTGTCGGGATTAGCCTTTATTCCTTGCTCAGTTAGATAGAACCCGAGGAATTTTCCCGTGCGGACCCCGAACGTATATTATCCAGGTTAAATCGCATCTTGCACTTGCGTGTCTGGTCGAATATTCTTTTTAGGTGACAGACATGGTTGGTTTCCTCGTGGGATTTAACGATCATGTCATCCATGTATACTTCGAGCATGTCTTCAATTTCTGTTCGGAAGACCTTGTTCATCATGTGTTGATAAGTAGCGTCCGCTTTTTTCAACCCGAAAGGCATTACGTTGTAGTAATAGTTGCCCGATTCGGTCATGAACGCGGTGTACTTTTTCTCGGTCACGACCATAGGTATTTGATTATACCCGGAATAGGCATTGAGGAAGGACAAAAGTTTAAAACCTACAGAGTTATCGACTAATTTATCGATATTAGGCAGTAGATAGGCGTCTTTCGGGCATGCCTGATTAAGATCGGTGTAGTCAGTGCACATTCTCCATTTTCCATTACTTTTCTTAACAAGTACAACGTTTGAGAGCCAGGTGGTGTACCTGGCATCGGTTACCAAATGAGCCTCTAGGAGGTCTTTTACAACCTATTTGGTTGCTTCTACTTTCTCTTGGGACTGCTTCCTTCTCTATTGTGTGACTGCTCGGATGGCAGGGTCGATGGATAGATGGTGGCATGATATCTCCGGGTCCAAGTCGGGCATCTAAATGGCGCTCCATGCGAACCAGTCAGCGTTCTCCCTAAGGCAGGCTTTGAGTTACTTTCTGGCTAGGTTTGGGAGGTCAGCTCCGATTTTTATGCCCTTGGAAGGATCCGTTCCTAGCGCCACCAGCTCGAAATCACCGTCGGGGATAGGTTGAGCAACTGAGGAGAGTTTTGCATGTAACTATTTGTCTTCCTCGGTGAATCTATTGTCGAGATCTATGGAGCCCATGCGAGGTAATGCCTTTGGCTCCTCAGAAGTGTTAGGGAGTGTAGCCTTGATCGGCTTGAGTTTTATGGTTATGATATTGAGACCTTTGGAAGCGACCTCGTAGCATCTGCAAGCAGCTTCAATATCTCCGTGAAGGGTGGCTACTTGTCTCGATGAAGTGTAATACTTCATCTTCAATTGTACTGTGGAAGGTACTGCTATGAGTTCAAATAGGGTTGGTCGTCCCAGAATACATTAGTACAACGACGGGCAGTCTATCACGAGGAACTGTATTTTCACTGACCGTGTTGTCTCCCCCGCTCCAAAGGTGACGATCAAGTCCATATAGCCCCATGGTCGGGATACTGTCCCATTAAAGCCTTAGAGGTCCGAGCCGACATAAGGTGTCAGGTGTGTTTCATTCAACTGTAGGGTAGCGAACAACTAAGAATACATGATGTCGACTGAACTTCATTGGTCAACAAGGATTCTGCGAACGTCGAAGTTTTCCATCTGAGCACGGACCAGAAGGGGAATGCTGTCATTCGGTGCTCCTCCGAGGAGATCTTCTTTATAAAGGGATATGGGTATGTAACCTCCTCGGTGAGATTTGTAGGTTGAACTCTGATTCGAGCTGGTGCTGATCAGTTGATCGAAGCGTCATTTGACCGATCCTGCCGTGATCTTGTTGGGACCTCCCCCAGATATCACCAAGGAGGATGGAAAAGACTCCCACGGGCTGTATACGGAGAAGTATGTTGGACCAGTATATGGTTCGAGGACGTACAAATGTTTTGGTCGCGTAATGCTTAGCGCGACTTGAAGATTAGTTTCCGCGATCGGTAGGGCAGCGTCTTCATCCTTCCGGGCTTCTTGGACCTCTTGTTTAGGGGCCTCTTTATTCTTAGTGAAATGCTTGAGGTGGCCATCCTAGATGAGTATCTCAATAGCATCCTTCAGGTGTATGCAATCCTCAGTATTATGCCCGTGTGACTTATGGAAGCGACAATACTTGGTCTTGTCCATATTTGGCTTGCTCGGCAACTATTTTGGGAATCTTACCCCGGCTTGGCAGAACTCGGACTTCGTGCACTCGGATAGGATCTTTTCTCGCATCGTCGTGAGAGGAGTGTTATCATGGAATCTTCCCACGGGTCCTTTGTACTCCCGCGGTTCACGGGAGCGTTCTCCCTTTCTTTTGTCACCTCCCCGTCGTGACGTCGAGGGTTCGTCGTGTTTGGAATGCTTTGTGTCCTCGTTACGCCGAGTATCACGGGAAGTACTTGATGCTTCTTTCTCCTCATATTGTATGTAGACTTTCACCTTAAGGAGAAAGGCGTCGAGCGTGGTCGGTGTTTCGATCCCCACAGCCTTCCTGAAATTACTCTGAGGTCGGAGTCCTCGCTCCAAGAGATACTTTTTCATATCGTCTATGGTCAAAACCTGGACATCTTCTTTATTAAACCTCTCAATGTATGCTTGGAGGGGCTCTTCTTTTCCCTGAACAATTGCTTCCAAGGCTGTAAAATGCCGGGAGAACATCCTCCCCAACTACCTCCATGAGGTGATGGACTCGTAGGGAAGGCTCTTGTACCAAGCCATGGCCCCCTTTCCCAAAGTCATGGGGAAAAGACGGCATTTGATAACTCCCCGGACACCTCGATAATCCAACAAAGCATCGATGTTTTCAATGTGTTCGTCCAGATCGGTCGTGCCATCATAGGTCCCCAAAGGTGGGGGTTTTCCAAGTCCCTTTGGGAGCCTTAAAGAAATGATTTCTTCGGAGAGGGGGCCGCGAGGCTCATCCTCGTCGCTGGAAAATGGGGTGGCTGAACGGGAGCGATCACCACGATGCCTATGGGGAGGAGATCTTGATTGATTCCTATTATCCTCGGGGGATGGTGTTAGAACAAGTATAGTTCTGAACCTCTAAGTGTTTTGATGATAACAAAGCTTTTCATATTAGAAGTTCTAATGAATATATTTACTCTTGTGTAGAAGATAATCTTATTTAAGTAAACCGTACGGGCTAAGAAGAATCATTATAGAAGATACTCTCAAAGGAGAATCCAGCATTAAATTATACATTTATTGGCTGCGCATCTCTTATTTATTATCTCTGATCTCCGCTTAGAAGATGCTGGTATCCTTAAAAGACTTTAATTAAAGAATATTTTCTTTAATATACAAAGACAAGTATCTCTACTTATGGAAAGAAATTAAGGTATTAAAGTATATCCTAATTTGATTCAAGATGTCTCCAACGGCTACTTTATCAAGAACTATATAAAGGACCCCATTTGAAGAAATCAGATATGCAACGCACTACAACGCATTTCATATATTCAAGCAAATCAATCAAACTATTTCGTGCTTATTATTGTAACTTTCACTTAGTGATACCTGCTTATCTAGAAGCATTATAAGTTACGTCTTTATTATATTCTTGTAATAGTTATTCTATTCCTTGAGTGACTAAGTTTAGTCAGAAGACTCAAGAGGACATTGACTATAGGTCTCTGTGTGTATTCTTATTGAATAGTGGATTAAGACCTCAGTAGAGGCAAAATCACCTTGGCGGGTGGACTGGACGTAGTTTGAGTTCAAACGAACCAGGATAAATTAAACGTGTCATTAGAAGTTAATTTTATTTATTCCAGAAAACCCAATTCCAACCCCCCTTCCTTGTGTTTTGCGCACCTTCAATTGGCATCAGAGCGCTAGGTTCTGAGTATTACACTTAACCGTGTCAGTAAAAGATCCAGAAGATAAACACATGGCAGAAACTGGAATCAACAATGACTATCAGAATGACAAGATCAATGCTAAACCTCCAATGTTCAATGGTGACAATTTTGACTACTGGAAGGATGTTCTAGAGAGTTTCTTTCTAGCTCTAGATGGAGATCTCTGGGACATGGTGACAGATGGATACATTCATCCTGTTGGAGAAGATGGTCAGAAGATTGAAAGAAAAAATATGACAGTTCAACAGAAGAAGGAATTCAGAAATCATCACAAAGCTAGGACCATACTTCTAAGTGCCATCTCGTACACAGAATATGAGAAGATCACAAACAGGGATTCAGCCAAACACATGTTTGATTCTCTAAGGATGACACATGAAGGCAACTCTCAAGTCAAGGAGACCAAAGCTCTAGCTCTCATCCAGAAGTATGAAGCTTTCAAGATGGAAGAAGATGAAACCATTGAAAAGATGTTTTCAAGGTTCCAAATCCTTGTAGCTGGACTAAAAGTTCTGGACAAAGGCTACTCAACAGCAGATCATGTGAAGAAAATCATCAGAAGTTTACCAAAAGCTTGGAGACCCATGGTCACTGCTTTAAAATTATCAAAAAATCTGAATGAGATTTCCTTAGAAGAACTGATCAGCTCCTTGAGAAGTCATGAGATTGAGTTAGAAGAAGATGAGCCCCAGAAGAAAGGTAAGTCTGTAGCTCTTAAATCTAACAAACATGTTTCTAAAGCTTTACAGGCAGAAGAAGAAGAAAGCTCTGGATGTTCATCAGAAGAAGATGAATTATCTCTCCTATCAAGAAGAGTTCAACAACTCTGGAAGCATCGTCAGAAGAAGTTCAGAAATACCAGAAGATCAAACAATTATTCTGAATCAACATCTGGTCACAAGAAACCCAGAAGCAAAGAAGTTGTGTGCTACGAATGCAAAGAACCAGGACACTATAAAAGTGAATGTCCAAAACTTCAGAAAGAAAAACCCAGAAACAAATTCAGCAGAGAAAAGAAAAAGAGTCTCATGGCAACATGGGATGATTCTGAATCATCTGAAGCAGAGTCAGATTCTGAAGATGAACAAGCTAATATTGCATTAATGGCAAACATACCAGAAGATGATCACTCATCAGAATCAGAGTTAGAATCAGATTCAGAAGAGGTATTTTCTAAATTTTCTAGATCTCAGTTAGAAGATAGCCTCTCAGAAATTCTTGAAAAATATCAGAAGCTTCAATTCAAATACAAAGACACTAAACAAAGTCTAGTATCTGAATTAGAAGAAGTCAGAAAACTAAAAACAGAAAACTCTGAGCTGAAAGAAAACCTCTTTGAATGTAAAAACTCTTTTGAGAAACTTAAAGCTCAGAAGAAATCTGAATTAGAAGATCTAATCAATTCTGATAATATCATAAAACAATATGATTATAGCTTTCAACAATTTCTCACTAAAAGCTTAGATAGAAGTAAGATTGCTTCTATGATTTATGGTGTTAGCAGAAATGAAAGAAGAGGCATAGGCTATGTGAAAAATAAAGAAACTCTGAAGCTAAAAAATATTGATGACATTGTCATAAATACTGATACTCCTCTAAGTTCTCATTTCACCTATGGTCATAATCATGATCTTATATACACCAGTGAGTCATCATGTTCTACAAGTTCTGATTTGAAACCTAAAATAAATCAGAAGTTTGTAAAATCTAACAAACAAGGACCCAGAAGAATATGGGTACCCAAGGATAAAATTGTGTATGTTGCAGATGTCTTTAACAGCAAAACTGAAACACCAATCATGGTACCTGGACTCTGGATGCTCACGTCACATGACGGGAAGAAAGCATATGTTCCAAAGTCTTGAATTAAAAGATGGAGGCCACGTAGGTTTTGGAGGCAATCAAAAAGGAAGAATAATTGGCTCCGGAACTATTGGTAATGGAAATCTTCCCTCTATCTCTAATGTTATACTTGTAGAAGGATTAATGCATAATTTATTATCCATAAGTCAATTAAGTGATAATGGCTATGACATAATCTTCAATCAAAAGTTCTGTAAAGCTGTTAGTCAGAAAGATGGAACAATCCTCTTTAGTGGAAAGAGAAAGAACAACATTTATAAAATAAAGCTTTCAGAATTAAAAATTCAAAATGTAAAATGTCTAATGTCTGTGGAAACTGAGCAATGGGTCTGGCACAGAAGATTGGGACATGTTAATATGAGAAGATTATCTCAACTTAACAAACTCAATCTAGTCAGAGGACTTCCAAATTTGAAGTTCAACTCAGAAGCTCTATGTGAAGCATGTCAAAAAGGCAAATTTTCAAAAACAGGTTTTAAAGCTAAAAATGTTGTATCTTCCTCTAGACCATTAGAACTTTTGCACATTGATTTATTTGGACCAGTGAAAACTGCTTCTGTCAATGGCAAAAAGTATGGATTGGTGATCGTAGATGACTTCAGCAGATGGACATGGGTAAAGTTTCTTAGACACAAGGATGAGTCAATTGCTGTATTTTCTAACTTCTGCAAACAAGTTCAAAATGAAAAAGAATCAAAAATCATCAAAGTCAGAAGTGATCATGGTGGAGAATTTGAAAATAAACAATTAGAATCATTTTTCAATGAAAATGGCATCTCTCATGATTTTTCTTGTCCTAGAACTCCACAACAAAATGGGGTTGTAGAACGCAAAAAATAGAACTTTACAAGAGATGGCCAGAACCATGATAAATGAGACTAATATGGCTAAACATTTTTGGGCAGAAGCAGTAAATACAGCATGCTACATTCAGAATAGAATCTCTATAAGACCTATTCTTGAAAAGACTCCTTATGAATTGTGGAAGAACAGAAAGCCCAACATTTCTTATTTCCATCCTTTTGGATGTATTTGTTTTATGTTAAATACTCTTGATACTCTGAATAAATTTGATTCTAAGGCACAAAAGTGTTATATGTTAGGATACTCTGAACGTTCTAAGGGATACAGAGTATACAATACAGAAACACGCATTGTGATAGAATCTATTCATGTCAGATTTGATGATAAGCTTGGTTCTGAAAAACCAAAGCAGAATGAATTTACTGCAGATATAGAAGTAGAAATCTCTACAAACAGAACTTCTAAAGATCAATCCTCTAAAGTTCAAAACAATACAATTTCTCCATCAACACCTGAAGAACCCATCCAGAAGAAGCTATCCAGAAGCAATATCAATCACCCAGAAGATAAAATCTTGGGGAAGAAAGATGAACCAATCAGAACAAGATCCTCATTCAAAAACTCTGAAGAGACGTTACTAGGACTTGTCTCTCTGATTGAGCCATCTTCTGTAGAAGAAGCTCTATCAGAAAATGATTGGATTCTGGCTATGCAAGAAGAACTTAATCAATTCACCAGAAATGATGTGTGGGATCTAGTTCCTAGGCCCAGAGGATTTAACATCATTGGCACCAGATGGGTATTCAGAAACAAGCTAAATGAGCAAGGAGAAGTTGTCAGAAATAAGGCAAGACTGGTTGCTCAAGGTTATAGTCAACAAGAAGGAATTGACTATACAGAAACCTATGCACCAGTCGCCAGGTTAGAATCAATCAGACTTCTAATATCATTTGCTGTAAATCATAATATAATTCTATATCAAATGGATGTCAAAAGTGCATTTTTAAATGGTTATATTGATGAAGAAGTGTATGTACACCAACCCCCTGGTTTTGAAAATACAAAATTTCCAGAACATGTTTACAAACTTAAAAAATCATTATATGGTTTAAAACAAGCTCCCAGAGCTTGGTATGAAAGACTAAGTAATTTTCTTCTGGAAAATAAGTTCATCAGAGGGAAAATGGATACAACTCTTTTCAGTAAAAACATTAAAAATGATCTTCTGATATGTCAAATTTATGTAGATGATATAATTTTTGGTTCTACTAAAAGTGCCTTGGGAAAGGAATTTGCTAAATCTATGCAGGCAGAATTTGAAATGAGCATGATGGGAGAACTAAAGTTCTTTCTGGGAATTCAAATAAATCAAACATCAGAAGGAACATATATCCATCAAAGCAAATATGTAAAAGAACTTCTGAAGAAATTTGATTTATCAGAAAGTTCAATATCCAAAACTCCTATGCATCCTACGTGTATCTTGGAGAAAGAAGAGGTAAGTAAGAAAGTAGATCAGAAGCTCTACAGAGGTATGATTGGATCTCTTCTCTATCTAACTGCTTCTAGACCAGATATTCTATACAGTGTATGTTTATGTGCTAGATTCCAATCAGATCCTAGAGAAACTCACTTAACAGCAGTTAAGAGAATCTTTAGATATCTGAAAGGTACTACTAATCTTGGTATGTATTACAGAAGATCAGAAGAGTATAAACTTGTAGGATATTGTGACGCTGATTTTGCTGGAGACAGAACAGAAAGAAAAAGTACTTCTGGCAGTTGTCAATTTCTAGGAGACAATCTAATCTCTTGGTCTAGCAAAAGACAGCCAACCATAGCATTATCAACTGCTGAAGCTGAATACATTGCAGCAGCTGGATGCAGCACTCAGATGCTCTGGATGAAAAATCAGCTTGAGGATTTCAATATCTATGAGAGTAACATTCCAATCCTCTGTGACAATACTTCTGCTATTTGTCTCTCTAAAAATCCAATCTTACATTCTAGAGCTAAACACATAGAAGTTAAACATCATTTCATTAGGGACTATACTCAGAAGGGAATTTTAATGTTAAAATTTATAGACACAAATCACCAATGGGCTGATATTTTTACAAAACCCCTTTCAGAAGATAGATTTAATTTCATTCTAACTAATCTTAGCATGAAATTATGTCCAGAATGAAAATGCTTTACTTATATGTCTTTATCACCTAGAAGTTTGGCTATTTATCTTCCATGTGATTATCCCAGAAGATGCTATGCTCCAATTGTTTCATTCTTAGAACTTCTGTTCAAAGGACTGACTTGCAGATCTTTATATCAACAATTGTCAACAAAGCTCTAAGGACTTCCATCAGAATCAAAACACGTGTCCAAATTCTAAAGAGTGACAGAACATGCCTTGACAACTGTTCGCTCAGAAGGATAACTGTTGAGATTCTGGAATCTGATACGGCTAGGTTTGACATCAAAAAGGCAAGAAAATCTCTTGGGTAACTGTTCCAGAATCGTTTACGCATTACCCCATGTCAGCGCATTTAATGTTGTTAATCATTATGTTTTTAAACTTAATTGTTTCCCACTAATTTCTCAACTAATTAATTGCTCTATTTTTTTTCTATTTATATCAAGTGTCTTTCTCACTTTCAAATTTTACCCGCATATTACTCTTCCTGAATTTTCTCACTCTCCTTCCTGTTTTCTTCTCAAACTTTTTAAAACCCTAAACCCTAAAATTTCATCTTAGTCACTAATGGCTTCTTCATCTCAACGCAAAGATTTTACTGATGATTTCTATGTTGAGCCCGAAAAGACTCTCTCAACTCCAACTGAAAAATTGGAAGTACTGTGTGAGTTGTTTGTGGATTTCGATAGCTTAAAGGAAAATGGTTTTGACCTCCTCCCATATGTTGAAGCACAGGGCTGGGAAAAGTATTTTGACAGGTTAATGGGACCAGTCTTTCCTAAACTGGTCAAAGAATTCTGGGTTTATGCATATTCAAATGACGCACAGGTTACCTCTCATGTGCTTGGTAAAAAGGTGGTTATCTCTGAAGACCATCTTGCTAAACTTCTTGAAGCTGATGGCAATGGTATCAAATGCAGTGATATGGACAAAGCAACTGATACTGCTGTGATTGCAAAAGAAATCTTCACCTCTGGAAAACCCTCCAACAAAATCAAAGACCTAATGACTCCTCTCCGTATTTGGGCAAAAATTATTCTTGGGACAATTTGTCACAGGAAACCTACAAATTCTCCAGATTACATCAACCTGGATCAACAATTCCTTCTTTACTTCATCTCCAAAAAGAAGAAAATCAACCTTGCACACACTCTATTCCAGAACCTTAGAGCTAGTGTGAAGGAAACCAGAGATGGTGAGAAGACCAAAAGGGATTGGATTCCTTTTGGACGCATTATTTCTGATATTCTTTGCCAAAACAAGCTAGTGGACTTCCTAGCAGAGTTAAAACAAACTGAACTTTTAGAAACAGATGTTGGCAAACCCCTGAACGCTAAGAACCTGAAAAAGATGAAGTTCATCACATCTATTCAGCAAGAACCTACTCTTCACTCCAGAGAAGTCATCAGCACCAGAAGGATTCCTTTGGAGAACTTTCCTCTATTTTCATCTGATACACCAGCAGATGTTGTCCTCAACTATCTGGATATCTGCAAGCGTCAAGGTACGGTACCTGACTTCAATCCAATAGAACTCCAACAAAAAGTTCCAGATGTTGCCTCTATCAGACTAAAGAAAAGAAAGACTGCTGAAGAACCTTCTCAGAAGATGCCAAAATCATCTAGAACTGCAGGTAAATCTGCTGCTTCTAATTCTGATTTCATTACTGTAGTAGAAGCTGTAAATGTAGAAGTGTCTGAACTACCTTCTAGCCAACCATCTTCTGCTGATATTCCCTCTGAACAAATTCCTGATTCTGAACCACCTCAAAATGTTATTCCCATACAAACTGAAATTCCTGCAACTTCTGCAGTAGCATCCATCCTCTCATCATTATATCCACCAGAAACTGAAACTCATCAACCACAAAATATTTCTGATTTTGACATACCCATTGATAATACTCCACCATCTGATATTGATCGTTCCCCAACAACTGAAACACAAACTGCTTTGCAAGATGCTCTGGATCTTGATCTTGAACATTATCAAGACTCAGATGCTGCCCCACTTTCATCTCCCGAAAATCCACCTAGAATATCTCCCACTAGAGAAAACTCACTTTCCTCTCATATGTCTACTCCACAAAATTCACCCACTATCATAAACATTCCTGATACTCCAGAAGCAACTGAAAATGAAAATCCCCTCAGAACAACTATTGACTTTGAAGCCCTACAAAAACTGTCCTCCATGTCAAACAAAAGAGCCATACCCATACCAAAACCAAAACCAACTAGAACAGACATTTCTGCATTACTTCTAGCTTTTGAAACAGGATTGCAATTAAAGTTAGAGGATCTGAAGTCTGCCTGCTCAGAGCTTACAGATCCAGCTGAGTCTGATTTTCTATGGGCTTCCCTCAGAAAATGGTTTAATGCTGAGTCCAAAAGACTTAAGGACATCTGCTATGATGTTGCTCATCAGAACTTCTGTGAGTACCTTCAAGCAGTAGTCTCAAGTGTTGAAAAGACTAAACCTCTTCTGCTGGATAACAAGCCCTGGACAGAGTCAGAACCTCTGGATAAACTCTCAGCACTTCAGATGGTCTTGGTATCTTCTGTAGAAGAAAATGATGATGGACCTGATACTCAAGCTGCTCCAGAAACTGAAGAACCTCTGGCTACTAATTTTGTTCTGCAAACTCTACAAGAATTGAAGAAGGAAAATCAGCTGGTAAAAGAACGTCTGGATAAGCAAGAAGAAACCACTGCTGAAATGAAGACATTACTCAGCAAGCAAGTGGAATCTTCATCAGACATCAAATCTTTGTTGGAGACCTTAGTCACTAAGATGAACCCCTAATTTTTTTATCTTCTGCATCAGCTGTTTTGTTATTTTATCTTCTGCTTCTGCATAACACTTTGAACTGCTACTGTTTTTTTGTTTTGTGTTTGCTTCTGTTTGTTTTTTAATCTATTGGTTTTATCTTCTATCTTTCTTGCTCTGAATCTTTTTGATTATGACAAAAAGGGGGAGAAACGTAAATGATTCTGATTCATAGCAGTTTACCATAATCTGCCTCTTACATATTCTGATAAAATTATTTGAGTTGTTATCATGAAAAGAAACAGGTCAAGTAATCAACTCAGGGGGAGCTGAGAATCATAGAACATCTGAAAGAAGTTTTTCTTCTAATCAAAGGGAGTTCACTTCAATTCATTAAACTCTATTCTCTTTAAATTAAAATGTTTTGTCATCATCAAAAAGGGGGAGATTGTTAGAACAAGTATAGTTCTGAACCTCTAAGTGTTTTGATGATAACAAAGCTTTTCATATTAGAAGTTCTAATGAATATATTTACTCTTGTGTAGAAGATAATCTTATTTAAGTAAACCGTACGGGCTAAGAAGAATCATTATAGAAGATACTCTCAAAGGAGAATCCAGCATTAAATTATACATTTATTGGCTGCGCATCTCTTATTTATTATCTCTGATCTCCGCTTAGAAGATGCTGGTATCCTTAAAAGACTTTAATTAAAGAATATTTTCTTTAATATACAAAGACAAGTATCTCTACTTATGGAAAGAAATTAAGGTATTAAAGTATATCCTAATTTGATTCAAGATGTCTCCAACGGCTACTTTATCAAGAACTATATAAAGGACCCCATTTGAAGAAATCAGATATGCAACGCACTACAACGCATTTCATATATTCAAGCAAATCAATCAAACTATTTCGTGCTTATTATTGTAACTTTCACTTAGTGATACCTGCTTATCTAGAAGCATTATAAGTTACGTCTTTATTATATTCTTGTAATAGTTATTCTATTCCTTGAGTGACTAAGTTTAGTCAGAAGACTCAAGAGGACATTGACTATAGGTCTCTGTGTGTATTCTTATTGAATAGTGGATTAAGACCTCAGTAGAGGCAAAATCACCTTGGCGGGTGGACTGGACGTAGTTTGAGTTCAAACGAACCAGGATAAATTAAACGTGTCATTAGAAGTTAATTTTATTTATTCCAGAAAACCCAATTCCAACCCCCCTTCCTTGTGTTTTGCGCACCTTCAGATGGTTGTGCCCCAGGCTGGAGGTTCCTCTGTGTTTTCTTTGTTTGAGGGGAATTGTTACGCCTTGGAGACTAACGGGTCCTCTTCTTGATAGAAATGGAAGCTTCTGGCTGTTGATCTTTTCTCTGCCTAGGCAACCTGATGCAGGATCGACGATGCTTCTTCGTCGGTGTGGGTGACCTGGAGCTTATTGATTTCTCAAGAACTTCCAATATTTCACTATGGCGTAGGAGCAGGAGGTTGATGTTGGTGGTCACTTCGAACAATGCTGCAACTGTTTGGTTTGTCCCCTTCGGAATGGGGATCAAAGGGATATCATCGGGCGTGATATCTGGCTGATGGGATGGTTCAAGGGATGGGGATGATGTCCGTCCATCCTAAGAACGATCTGGCTCCCCGAGGGGAGGGTTGTTCAAGTCATTGTCCCGTTGCTTAACGGGGACGCTGGAGAGAGCACGAGCTGCGGCAGAATCCTCTTGGTGAGCCATCAAGAATGAAATTGAGAGTGATGTTTTGTCTTTACGAACGAAGGGTGAAAAGACGGGGAGACGATGTTCCCACAGACGGAGCCACTGATCTTACCTAGTGATCAGAACTTCAACGGCTGCTGACGTGGATCATTGGGTCTACTCATGCGATGAGGAAAACGGGATGGGGTTTACCTGCAAGGTACTCCGATGGCAAAGTCAGAATGGGCACAAAAGCTAGCAAGTACGAGTAAAGTGTTTGAGGAGAAAATATTTGATACTTGGCCCTCTCAAATGAGAGGGTTTATATATATAGCCCCCAGTGCGTGGCCAACGGACCCTATTTTTGGGCCTGATCGCGGATCCCCCAAAAATAGGAAACTTCCAGGAACGGAGTGAGGACGAGCATTATGATCGGGAGATGTTGTGTCGGGCACGAAGCCCCTGAGCAAGGGTTGTCTTGGTCGATCCTGGGTGGTCCCTGCCGTAACCGAGCAGAGATCATGGACGAGGAAAGAGGGACGGCCATTATGGAAATGGGTCCCTTGGATAATGAGTTGCTGGGCCAAAAAGGGTTAGGTCATACCTAGTCGTTGGTCCAGTCCAGAACAAAAGGATTGAAATCGATAGGATTGTTGTGTTTGATTTTTATGTTGAAATAAATATGTTAGATATAGGTTATTGTGTCATAATTTGTATAAAAATCTGAGTTAAAATGAGTTTATGAGTGTTAGAATCGTAATTGGAGAATGTGTTTATCACAGGGTTTGGCTGTCAAAATCGCAGAGGGCGCTTAGCATAGTGTAGTATTCTTAGCGCGGTCTGGAAATTATTTGGATTTTCTAACAGTAGCGTGCGTGCTTAGCATGCTGGAGCTCGCTTAGCGCGACCTGGAACGAAAAATATTTTTTAAAAATTAATTGAAAATAGGTGTTTTATGTTATAGTAATGTTGTATTGTTGTTGTATCGATGTTGCCATGTATTAATGCCTCGTGTATGTGTTCGTTGGTGTTTTAATATGATATACCGTGAATATGAGACTTAATTGTGCAATGATGTTTATTAGTTGTGGAAGCATGAAAGTATGTGTTTCAATAAATGTATGATGTTGTTGAGTTGTTGTAATATGATGTCACTGATATGTAACATTGGGAGTCGGGAACGTTTTACTTTTAATTTTTTTGCTAAAGAAGTTTGGATTTAACTTTATGTTTTCGTAAACTAATGTTTTTATGTTTGAGTTGTTTTATCTACCGTTGCGTAATGAATCAAATTTGGTTTATTTTAGTTGTATGTTACATGTCCTATAAAGAGAAATTGTTCATTGAAAATTATGCCCTGACTTCTTATTGGAAATTATTTTACTCTTATTTTTCAATTAAATTATGCGGGGGAAGTTAGGGTGTTACAAAGTGGTTTCAGAGCAGGTCAGTATGTTCGGTCAAGTAGTCGAGTCGTTGAGTCGTTGTTGTGTGTGACAAATGATATTGTCGATGTATGTTCCTTAACCATTGTTTTTGTTGTTGATGTGTAACAGATTCAGAATGGCTGGAAGGAATGATGTTGCACTTGTTGCCACTTTGCATGTTGTTGCACAAGTTGTGCAGAATCCGCCGAATGCTGGGAATATCGAGAATGACGAGTTTCAGAAGAATAATCTGTCTACTTTTAGGGAAAAGTATGACCCTGATGGAACGCAGGAGTGGCTCAGAGAGATCAAGATGATCTTTCGGGTGATGGAGTGTCTTGAGGCACGGAAGGTGCGGTTGGGTACTCACATGTTATCCGGAGAAGCTGATGACTGGTGGGTTAGCCCTTGCCAACGGTTGGAAGTAACTGGTGAGGCAGTCACCTGGGCTGTGTTCAGTAGGGAGTTCTTGAGAAAGTATTTTCCTAAAGACGTTTGAGGGAAGAAAGAAATTGAATTTCTGGAGTTGAAGCAGAGTAGTATGTCGGTTACGGAGTATGCTGCCAAGTTCTCAGATTTGGCCAAATTTTATACATACTATAGTGAGGCGACTGTTGAATTCTCGAAGTGTGTCAAGTTTGAGAATGGTTTGAGATCTGAGATCAAACAAGTGATTGGTTATTAGCGGATCAGAAGGTTTCCGGATTTAGTTGGTTATTGTAGAAACTTCGAAGAGGATAGCAAAGTTCGATCGGCTCACTTTAAGAGGTTGTCTGAGAGGAAGGGAAAACAACAGATATGTTGTGAAAAACCTTATATAACTTATATTGATAAAGATTAACAGATGTATGCTGATGACAAGAGTAAAAATAAGTTAAATTAATAATACTAAGACATTTCTCAATTGAGGCTATGCAAATACTTACATACAGTGCTTAGGTGGATTTGTTAAATTAATAATACATGATATCCTTATAATATATTAATAATATTATTAATATTATTAAATCAACTAATTAGACATTTCTCAATTAAGGCTATACAAATACCAACACCTATATAAAGATGATTCATTATACCTGCTATTGATAGTATACAAATGAGTATATTAAAATCTTGGACGACTATGTAATGCAAAACAATATTTAATGTTAACACATAATTTGTTACGTTGCAGTAAATTCACATTGGAATACTAACTTATAGATGCTGCAACTTCTACAAATGAAAACACCATTTAACACCTATGAAAGTAATTTTGGAAACCAATACATGCTGCAAATAATTTTCATGTTTACTTAGTATAACATAGGCAAATGAATTTTTCATTAATGGATGCATATAACAAAAGCTGACATTTGTTTCCAATGGATGAAAGCATACAATGCCACTGTGCATTTATTAACATGAGCATAGATGATAATGGCGATGAATTGATTAATGGATGCATGTATCAGCTGAAAAATGCATCACACCATGTAGTAATATTGGTTGGAGCATAAAGAACAGAGTACATCTATTTTAAGCAACTGATAAGTCATTGCTGATGAGGTTCAATTAGCACCATGAGATACTGTCTTATTCACGTTCCCATCTTTTCTTTTCCCAAATGGATTTTTGTAATATCTGCTAAGAAATCATGAAAAGTACAAAAGAATTCATTGTATCTAACAAAAGGGATTAATCACAACAAAACCAGCCAAAGTTGGATGAAAATTTGAAATTTTCCATTGAATAATAAATAACATATATCCTCATCAATTGTTGGCCTCCATTTTGGATGTTTACTACTTGGATAAATAAAAAACAGCGAATAAATAACTACATGATAGCATAACAAACTATATAATACATATAAAAATTCTACATCAATATATCATTTGGTTCAGATACCAAAGAAACAACTGTCATGCATAAATATAATTTATTATGTTAAGAAAATTAGTTATAAATTTATTGAGACGTAATATACTTGTTTGTCACAAAAACAACACCAGACATTAGACATTGTTATCTTATAATATAATGGAAACATATAACAATGAGAAGTAATATGAAAGATTTATATTAAAACTGACATATAAAGCTTAAAAATATTGCATAATAATGTAATTGTTTTTAAAACAAAAAGCAATGTGCCTTGAGCAATAAAAAACCAATACTTAACATAAACAATAAAAATGTTTATAAAACCAATTCTATTTGAATTTTTACTTAATTTCAAATTAAAAAATTAGAGAAAAATCTTATTCTCCTTTATTTCAATTTTTGTACGATTTATCTCTCCTTTTCCCTATTCTTCAAACACATAACAATTTTCATTAGGTCTAATATTAGCAAAGATTTATGAAATTGGTTTTGCAAAAACAAAGAACACCAAATACATAACCCAGATAGATAAGCGTTTCTTTGAAAAAAATAGCATTTTTTATTTTTTTTTAAATCTTCGTATCTGGCCTTTTAATCCAAAAGAATCAATCCCACCGTCAACTTACGGGGGTCCCGTTTAAAGTCAGAGCAAAGCTCCGTATGGGCTGGCCCACACAAAGATTAATTGCACCAAGTAGGATAGGATTAGAACCTGAGATCTTGAGAAGAGCAAACTCTGAAGACCCAAGCCTCCACCACTAGACTAACCCTTGGGGGTTAGCATTTCTCCATTGTTATTTCCTGCATCAGTCCAAAGTATCTTTGTTAATGAGTTGTAAAGGAGGAGTGTAGACAAAAATTAGATCTGAACAATTGAAATATGTCACTGCAGAGATAATGTTCATTTACTCAATATCTAACAACATATAGAGCACTCAGATTTAATAACATAGAAAACACTTAGATTTATTCAAAAACATACATAGCAGTCAAATTTATTCAAAAACTCAATATCCATAATCTTATGCAATTTTCTTCTTCTACTATTCTATCCAGATTCTAAAATCAAAAACCTTGATTCTCAAATCAAACTCGTATCTATTTCTTCTTCATTAAACGTTTACCTGATGTTTAGATTCACTGTAAAATCAATAATGATAAACTGAGGAGTAAATATGGATCTAAACAAATAAACATGTGAAAAGAAAATGAAAAAAATGAATATCTTAATCAAAAGAGAAATTATGGATCCTTGTTCTTAATTTTGGAAATAAAATAAATCTGAGTTCTTACCCTGAAATTGCGATACGACTATTCATAAACTCGCGGTGGAGTTTACCAGCACCAACATGCTCGTCGGAGTTTTCGCCAAAGAAACGGTCGGATTGGGTGAGGAGAGCGGCGATGATGGCATATTTTTCAATTGCAGTTGGGAGGAGGAAGGATTTAGGAAATAAATGGGTTTCACTTTCATATTTATGGTTTAAGGAAAGAATCGAAAACTGAAAAGGTTGATTAATGAGAAAATATTGGAAGTTGTAGAAAACTTTGAACCGTGTTAAAGAATTGAAAATTTTTAATAGAGATGTTGTATCGTTCAATTAAATTTCAGAATTGAGGAGTCACCTTAATAATAGAGATTATTATTTATGTTAGACTTTAATAAATTAATATAAAAAAATCAACAAAAAAAACCTGATTTTGACACATGAGCCATAACAAATACCAATTCAATATAAAGTTTGGAATTTTTAGTTGGACAATTATAACCTTTGTAATTATACTAAATATAGCATTTAATTAGTGGTGTTAGACCGTAATTTCTAGATACTTTAAAATGTATATATTTACTAGCGAGATACCCGTGCGATACGTTGCGAAAAATTCACTTGTATATCTTATAATATATTTTTCAGATTCTAAATTTTTTACCCGATACCCATTTTAATGGGTTAATAAATTCAACAACAATATTACACATAAATTACCAAATACAAAATTAAGAATTTCTACGTATTCAAAAATATATACTAATATCATTCAATACACAATATTTGACTTGAACATAATGTAGATGTTAGAAATTGGCAGAATTTTTGAAAAACAAAGTAAAAGTTATGAACTTAGTTCAGGATATCAGGATGTCACACCAGATGTTGTGACATCGCGAACCTGTTATCTGCCTTAAATGATACGCAACAGAAGTGCTTAAAATCAGGAGTAAATATCTGGAAGTAATCGTAAAAGGGTGAGCACTCCAAGGCGCCTCTTTAGGAAGTTAAGTTGTCTGGTTCCAGTGTAAAGGAAACAGAAAACTAACTCACCTTAATTCAAGGAGATAACAAACTAACTCACATTTATTCAAGGAGATAACTGTGGGAAATAAAACAGAAAACTAACTCACCTTTATTCAAGGAGATAACTGTGGGATTTAGAAATTACAAGTCTGGATAATTTACAAAAAACCCACAAACTCAGCATCTATTTAAGAAACTGATACACTCAAGTAAAGCCAATGAATTTAAGCAGAGTGTCAAGTGTGTTAGTGAAGTTAGTTACTCAAGCAGGTTTTATTTGTGTGTTATTCACTTTATAAGCTTTTAAGCAAAAAGTGAATTGTGTCTTGATTGAAACTGATAAGTAAGATCAAGTTGGTGTGTCTGAAGTGTGACTTCAAACTTATTAATCATTCTAAGTTAGAGATCACTGTGTGATTGAGGGGGAGTGAGTAGGTACTCATATCTAAGTAGAGTCTTAGATAGAAATTGCCTTGGGTAGATATTAAGTGAAGGATTAAACTGATTGGTTTAACTCCCTAATTAATATTACTTATATTGAATTTCCTTCCTGGCTTGGTAGCCCCCAAATGTAAGTGTGCAGATACACTGAACTGGGTTAACAAAATTTCCTGTGTAAATTAATTTACTAGCTCATTAATTTATTTCTTAGGATATCAATGTCTAAACATCTGTTTCGACATCACATATCTGATCCCAGAATTTCAATTGGCATCAGAGCAGGCACCCTGCCTGTATAACTGGGTGAGATCTAGGGACTGCAAATTTTGGGAACATGGACAGAGATGTAGGATCTGTGAATCGACCACCTATTTTGGATGGATCCAACTATGATTACTGGAAGCCAAGAATGGTAGCATTCTTGAAATCTCTTGATAGTAGGGCTTGGAAAGCAGCTAACAAAGGATGGGAGCACCCTGTCAAAGACAATAAGGATGGGACAAAAGTGATGAAGCCTGAAGAAGAGTGGAGCAAGGGGGAAGAGGAGTCAGCACTTGGAAATTCCAAAGCCTTAAATGCCTTGTTCAATGGCATTGACATGAACATATTTAGGCTTGTGCACCACTGTGAGCTAGCCAAGGATGTTTGGGACACCCTTAAAACTACTCATGAAGGAACATCAAAGGTGAAGATGTCAAGACTTCAACTTCTCACCACCAAGTTTGAGAACTTGAGGATGAAGGAAGATGAGACCATTCATGAGTTCTACATGAACATCCTGGAGGTTGCTAATACTTCTGGATCCTTGGGAGAGAAGATGAGTGATGAAAAGTTGGTAAGGAAGATTCTCAGATCACTGCCCAAAAGGTTTGACATGAAGGTCACTGCCATAGAAGAAGCTCAGGACATCTGCACAATGAAAGTTGAGGAGCTCATTGGTTCCCTTCAAACCTTTGAGATGGGAATAAGTGATACTATTGTGAAGAAAAACAAGAGCATGGCCCTGGTCTCAAACACTGATAAGGAAGAAGAAAGTCATGAAGCAGGCTCTGAGGACAACTTATCAGATGCAATTGCTATGCTTGGGAGGCAATTCAACAAAATTATCAAAAGACTATACAACAGGCTCAAACCAAGTGGAAGAAACTCAACCTCTGAGAATAAAAGATCTTATGACTCTAACAGAAGGTCAAACTATGATGAGAAGACTAACCAAGGAAAAGGGATCCAATGTCATGGATGTGAAGGTTATGGACACATTAGAAGTGAATGCCCAACCTATCTAAAGAAGCAAAAGAAAGGCCTTTATGTGTCCTGGTCAGATGAAGACTCAGGCAGTGAGTCAGAAGAAGAGTCTGCAAGGCACATCACTGCTCTAGCTGGAGTATGTGAAACTGAAGGGGAATCCAGTGATGAGGATCTGACATTTGAAGAGCTTGAAACATCTTACAGGATGCTGTGTGAAAGGAGCACTGAGGTATGCAAGGAAAGTGAACAGCAGAAGAAGCAGATTGAGGAATTAAAAGCTGAAAAGGCAAGTCATCTGGAGATCATTGCCACTTTGAAAAATGAAGTCAGCCTACTCAACTCCAAAATGGAGCATATGTCCAAATCTGTCAGAATGCTGAACAGTGGCTCAAACACACTGGATGTCATTCTCAACAACAACAAGAACTCAGGGGATAGGACTGGGCTGGGATTTAATAAAGCTCAAAACTCTGAGGCTAGCACCAGCCAAACAACTCCAGATCCTATGAAGTCAAACAAGATTTCAAGCAGATGTCTCAACATCATGAGAAAAACATGATGAAAAAGAAATATCAAAGGTGGAGATACCATCACTGTGGAAGGTTTGGTCACATCAAACCTTTTTGCTACAAACTGCATGGATACCCCCAATCAGAGTTCCCAGCACCTGTCTAAGCAGAAGACAGAGGTCACCAGGAAAACATGGATACCTAAAGCTAGACATTATACTGATCAAGGCTACCAGTAAATGCCTAAGCAGAAGAACAAGTTCACCAGGCAACCTTGGAACTCTAGAGATGGACACTACCCAGGGCAGATGCATCAGAGGAGACACACATATATCCAGCAGTGGGAGCCTAAGAGAGGAAGACAACCTGATCTGAACTCACATTCTAGGCAAAGGAAACCTCACAACAGGCACAAGTGGTCCAAGCAGGTTGTTGCCTCTATAGCACACACATCTTTCAGGGTATCTGCTAAGGAAGACTGGTATTTTGACAGTGGCTGCTCAAGGCACATGACTGGACTGAAGAATCTGGTGGTAGACTTAAAGCCACACTCATCCAGCTATGTAACCTTTGGAGATGGAGCAAAAGGGAAAATCAAGGGAGTTGGGACCCTGGACTGCTCAGGTGTACCAAGTCTAGATGGTGTGTTGTTGGTGAAAGGGTTAACTGCTAACTTGATCAGCATAAGTCAGTTATGTGACCAAGGTTACAGTGTCAACTTCATCAAAGCTGAGTGCATAGTTTCTGATAAAGAGCAGAAAGTGGTCATGAGAGAAGCTAGATCAAAAGATAACTGCTATATGTGGGAACCCCAAGATTCCAGCCTCACATCTACTTGTTCCATAGCCAAAGAAGAAGAAGTGAAGCTATGGCATCAAAGATTGGGTCATCTCCATATCAGAGGAATGAAGAAGATCATCTCTATGGAGGCTATAAGAGGGATCCCAAGACTTAAGATTGATGAAAGAAAAGTGTGTGGTGAGTGTCAAATGGGTAAGCAAACCAAGATGTCACACCCAAAGCTTCAACATCTGACAACCTCCAAAGTCTTGGAATTACTGCACATGGATCTTATAGGACCAATGCAGGTAGAGAGTCTTGGTGGAAAAAGATATGCCTATGTGGTTGTTGATGACTTCTCAAGATATACATGGATAAGCTTCATCAAAGAAAAGTCAGATGTGTTTGAGGTGTTTAGAGATTTGTGCCATAGGATCCAATGAGAAAAGGCAAGTTGTGTGGTCAGAATAAGAAGTGATCATGGAAAGGAGTTTGAGAATCAAAAATTCTCAGACTTCTGTTCATCAGAAGGGATCAACCATGAGTACTCTTCTCCCATCACCCCTCAACAGAATGGGGTTGTAGAAAGGAAAAACAGAACTATTCAGGAGTCAGCTAGAGCCATGATTCATGCCAAGAAGTTACCCCTGTACTTTTGGGCTGAAGCCATGAACACAGCATGTTACATCCACAATAGAGTCACACTAAGAAAGGGAACTCTATCCACCATCTATGAAGTCTGGAAGGGTAGAAAACCTACAGTCAAGTACTTTCATGTATTTGGAAGTAAGTGCTACATCCTGGCTGATAGGGATCAAAGAAGGAAGATGGACCCTAAGAGTGATGAAGGGATATTTCTTGGATACTCTATAAATAGCAGAGCTTACAGAGTATTTAACTCCAGAACCAAGGTTATGATGGAGTCAATAAATGTGACTATTGATGATACCTATGCAAAGACAGATGTTGCTGATGATGTTGGAACATCTGCTGACAATCCAACTGAAGTTAAAATAGAAAGTGATAATCTTGACTTAACTTAAACTGAGGCAAAGTCAGAGCAATCCAACAAATCTCCCTCCATCAGAATCCAGAAAGATCATCCTAAAGAACTGATACTTGGTGATCTCAACAGTGGTGTCACCACTAGATCAAGAGAGATGATCTCAGGCTCCTGCTTTGTTTCAAAGGTAGAACCTAAGAACATCAAGGAAGCTCTGAATGATGAGTACTGGATCTCTGCTATGCAGGAAGAATTAGGCCAGTTTACAAGGAATGAAGTATGGGATCTTGTTCCTAGGCCTGATGGCATTAATGTGATTGGCACTAAGTGGGTGTACAAAAACAAGTCTAATGAGCAGGGAGTAGTTACAAGAAACAAGGTTAGGCTTGTGGCTCAAGGATATACTCAAATTGAGGGGGTGGATTTTGATGAAACTTTTGCACCAGTAGCAAGACTTGAATCTGTCAGACTACTCCTAGGAATTGCTTGCATCCTAAAGTTCAAATTATTTCAGATGGATGTTAAAAGTGCCTTCCTAAATGGGTACCTTAATGAGGAAGTATATGTGGAGCAACCAAAGGGATTTGTTGATCCAAGTTGTCCAGACCATGTATATAAGCTGAGGAAGGCTCTGTATGGGCTAAAGCAAGCTCCTAGAGCATGGTATGAAAGACTGACCACCTTTATCATTAATCATGGATACAGGAAGGGAGGAATAGACAAAACCCTGTTTGTAAAGGATGAAGAGGGAAAGGTTATGATTGCTCAGATATATGTGGATGACATAGTGTTTGGTGGGATGTCAGACAGGATGGTTAAACATTTTGTGACTCAAATGGAGTCTGAGTTTGAAATGAGCCTAGTGGGAGAATTAACTTACTTCCTTGGACTGCAAATCAAACAGATGGAGGACTCCATGTTCATATCCCAAAGCAAGTATGCAAAGAACACTGTCAAGAAGTTTGGGATGGACAATGCAAGTCACAAGAGAACACCTGCCCCCACTCATCTAAAACTGACAAAGGATGACAAAGGTGAGAGTGTGGACCAAAGCTTGTACAGGAGCATGATTGGAAGTCTATTATATCTTACAGCTAGCAAACCAAATATAGCTTTTACAGTAGGTGTGTGTGCAAGGTATCAAGCTGAACCAAAGGTGAGCCATCTCAACCAGGTTAAGAGGATCTTGAAATATGTAAATGGCACTTGTGACTATGGCATAATGTACTCGCATGGTTGTGAACCCATCCTTACTGGGTTTTGTGATGCTGACTGGGCTGGAAGTGTTGATGATAGAAAGAGTACATCAGGAGGATGCTTCTTTCTAGGGAACAATTTAATTTCTTGGTTCAGTAAGAAACAGAATTGTGTGTCCTTATCTACTGCTGAAGCTGAATACATTGCAGCTGGTAGCAGTTGTTCACAGCTGGTATGGATGAAACAAATGCTCACAGAATACAATGTCACACAAGATGTCATGACATTGTACTGTGACAATTTAAGTGCTATTAATATCTCCAAAAATCCTATCCAACACAGCAGGACTAAGCACATAGATATCAGACATCACTTCATCAGAAACCTTGTGGAGGAGAAGGTGATCACATTGGAGCATGTAGCCACAAAGCTGCAATTAGTTGACATATTCACCAAGGCTTTGGATGCTACCCAATTTGAAAACCTAAGGGGTAGATTGGGAATCTGCATGTGTGACATATAACAATTATGGAGAAGTGCCAGCATGTCTTATGACATCGTAGGGCATGACCACCAGGTGGAAGCACTAGTCTGGGCAATAACTTTTTGTATTCCAGTTTTACAAATTCCAATAGAAGCGGGCTCTAGTTATGTACAAACGTGCCTTCAGATTCTCACATTCTCATTAGCACCACTGAACCCTTTGCATGCTACAACTGAGATTCTGAACCCATCTAAGTCTATCATCAAACCTTTTTGCATCCCCACTACAATCGCAAACATGTCACAACATCAGAACCTTAACTCCATTGATGAGGGTCTCCTTCAGGAAGACGTAGTGGACGTCACTCCATTGTCTGTAGTACCCATGGATGCGACACCCATAAACATTGTCAGAGGAAGCATTCCCATTGCCCAAAAGCCCAAGACTCCCCATGCAAGAAGACCCAAGGAGCCAGTCTTCAGCAAAAGTAAGGGAACCTCTTCAACTTCCAGTGCTCCCAAAGCTTCTACTTACGTGGACTCCATAATCAGAGATCTTGTAACCAGGATCCTGACAGAAGAAAGGGTTGTGCCTGGGGTGTCAGTTCCCCTGAACAGGATGCCTGCCTCAACTCCCAACAACCAAGCTACAGAATACATGCCTGCTCCACAAGATGTCCCAAGCAATGTTGAGACAACTGAGGGCCAGGACAAAGCCCCAAATGATGATGAAGGAGTAGAAGGTCCTACTGATGATCAAGATGCTGAGAATGAGGCTTCCCAACCTCCATCAGGTGTGAACCTGGACGATGATTCTGATACAGAGATCATAGCAGTTGTTGATCCTAGCATAGCCAAGAGGCTTAGGGATAGGAAGGATAAGAGGCCAGTTGCTCAAGCAACCCCTGAGAAAAGACAGCCAACCCCCAAGAAGGACAACGTCAAAACTGCTTTTGGACCTACAAAGCCATGGAGTAAGGTCAACACACATAAGAGGAAGGCCACAACTCCATCTGATTCTGATGTTGAGGAGGATGTCCCAACATCTCAACCCAGAAAGAGGCCAACACCTTCTAGGACTGCCACTGTTGTCCCTGAAGCACCCCCTGGATAATGTGTCCTTCCACCATGTCCCCAGCGTAAGCATGTGGAAATATGTCTATCAGAGAAGGGTGGCTCTGGAACGAGAGCTGGGTAGTAATGCCTTGGATTGTAATGAGGTAATTGATTTAATTTCCAATGTTGGACTGTTCAAGACTGTCTCTAAATTCTCTCCATGTTATGAGTTGTTGGTAAAAGAATTTACAGTGAACTTACAAGAAGGATGTGCTGATGGGAAATCTGAGGATTTCAGAAAAGTGTATGTCAGGGGAAGGTGTGTAGACTTTTCTCCTAGGGTGATCAATTAGTACCTGGGGAGAGAAGCAGATGGGCCAACTGAGCTTGGCAAGACTGACAATCAAGTGTGCAAAATAATTACAGCTAACCAGGTCAAGACATGGCCAGTAAAAGGCAAACTCTCAGTCAGCTTGTTAACCAGGAAATATGCCATGCTACACAGAATTGGAACAGCCAACTGGGTCCCAACCAAACACACCTCAACCATAGCCACTGGGCTTGGGAGGTTTATCTGTGTTGTAGGCACCCAAACCAAGCTGGATTATGGAGCATACATCTTTGACCAGACTCTCAAGCATGCAGGAACCTCAGCCATCAAGCTTACAATAGCCTTCCCATCACTACTATGTGGGGTGATTCTCAACCAGTATCCAGGAATACTTACTAACAAGGACTCTGTCTGTAAAAGGGAAAGTCCATTGTCTTTCCATTACAAGTTGTTTCTAGGTCATCATGCTACAGATGTTGAAGCACCAGGTGGGACATCTGCTGTCAAGATACCTATATCAAAGGCAGCCCTAATTGCAGAGCTCAGAACAACCTGCAAGGAGCTGGAAGAAAGGAAGAAGAAGCTTGAGGACCTAATTCAAAGACTGGAGCTGGAAGAGGCTGCTGGGAATGATGATGAAGCTGGTGATGAGTCTGAGGATACAGAGGAGGAAGAGTGAAGCTGTTTGTTGGTGGAAAATGTTTGTTTGGAGTCTTTCTATTATGAATTGTATGTCTGTTATGTCTGTTTCTGTAATGTTTTGTTTGGCCCCAAAATTTATGTCTAACAAGGGGGAGAAATCTGTGTGTGTTGAACAATGATATTAATGTCTGTCTGCTGAACTAAGTTGAATTTTCAATAGTATAATTTTGGATACTTATCAAATTCTGTTGGGCCAAGTCATGGCAGTGTACATCTCAGGTAACTACATGTTTGAGGGGGAGCAAATTCTTAGCTCTCACATTATCCAACAGAAAGGAACTCTGCTGCTCTCTGACAAAACCAGAAGAATATGTTAGCCAAAAATTAGCCAAAGGGGGAGTTTGTAGATGTTAGAAATTGGCAGAATTTTTGAAAAACAAAGTAAAAGTTATGAACTTAGTTCAGGACATCAGGATGTCACACCAGATGTTGTGACATCGCGAACCTGCTATCTGCCTTAAATGATACGCAACAGAAGTGCTTAAAATCAGGAGTAAATATCTGGAAGTAATCTTAAAAGGGTGAGCACTCCAAGGCGCCTCTTTAGGAAGTTAAGTTGTCTGGTTCCAGTGTAAAGGAAACAGAAAACTAACTCACCTTAATTCAAGGAGATAACAAACTAACTCACCTTTATTCAAGGAGATAACTGTGGGATTTAAAACAGAAAACTAACTCACCTTTATTCAAGGAGATAACTGTGGGATTTAGAAATTACAAGTCTGGATAATTTGCAAAAAGCCCACAAACTCAGCATCTATTTAAGAAACTGATACACTCAAGTAAAGCCAACGAATTTAAGCAGAGTGTCAAGTGTGTTAGTGAAGCTAGTAACTCAAGCAGGTTTTATTTGTGTGTTATTCACTTTATAAGCTTTTAAGCAAAAAGTGAATTGTGTCTTGATTGAAACTGATAAGTAAGATCAAGCTGGTGTGTCTGAAGTGTGACTACAAACTTATTAATCATTCTAAGTTAGAGATCATTGTGTGATTGAGGGGGAGTGAGTAGGTACTCATATCTAAGTAGAGTCTTAGATAGAAATTGCCTTGGGTAGATATTAAGTGAAGGATTAAACTGATTGGTTTAACTCCCTAATTAATATTACTTATATTGAATTTCCTTCCTGGCTTGGTAGCCCCCAAATGTAAGTGTGCAGATACACTGAACTGGGTTAACAATTTCCTGTGTAAATTAATTTACTAGCTCATTAATTGATTGCTTAGGATATCAGTGTCTAAACATCTGTTTCGACATCACATATCTGATCCCAGAATTTCTCATAGTACTTCGTTTCAATAATAATAAGTTCCTGATGAAAAATTTCATTCCTACAATAGTATGAGTAAATATATCAAACTTAATTCAATATATGAAACAATAAAAATCAAATGAGGAGTCTATAGTTGGTATCTAATAGATTTAATATATAAAAAAATAAAAAGATTGGCATTAAAATGACCGGTCTCCTGTTGGTATCTCATAGATACGTTCACATCTACCTCTATATCAACATGTAGACCTTTTCTCGTTTATAAGCGTGTTGAATGTAACACCCCATTTCTATCCGATTTTAATTATTAATTCAGAGTTATAAAATTTCATCAACCAACATGGGATATCACATTTTCCAACTTTAAAACCAAATAACAACTTCATTAATATAATAAATTTGAAAAATAACGCAGCGGATCAACATGTCTCAATTCTAAACAACTTTAATTCAACTTCAAATAAATCAACATCAAAACATTTCAACTTGGTTCTTTTAATATAAAAAAAATCTCAAAACGAGTTCATGAACTTAAACAAAATCATAAGAACAAAACACGCGTTCATCCCCCCGAAGTGCTACATATCAGAGCGACAAACACCGACTCAAAGCTACTAAGTACTGGACTCTTTGTTACCTGCACGTTACCAACATAGAGCAACATTCAAATATAAGGGGTGAGATATCGAATAACATAAACAGGATACGATCGTCAATATGTAAAATAGATAATCATATAATCACACCACTTCACACAACAACATCAACATATAACTTACATCCAACAAACAACATAATTATTATGCAACTCGCTGCGACTCAACTTATATGCATGTGGTACCATTTAGAGTAAACTCTCAACTTAAAACATTGTCAGGTTATCGAGGCATCATTAACTTATTTTCCAATCCAGGCCAACTTGAATCGAGCATACACTCCAACTTGAAATATGCACATGTATGTAACTATGAATGGCATACAACAACAACGACATAATTAACAACATAACAACGTAACAACTTGAACAACTCAGCAATATGAATCAACATTGGTCATAAGACCTGTAACTTAATAATCTTTCCCAAAAGCGGAACAACACGACTTGTAACAATCTTAACACCACTTCGACGTGAAAACGACAATTTACGACTTAATCGACTAAATTACTAAATTAATTATTTTAAACTCTCAAATCTACTATAAACAACTTATTTTATCTTTACTTTAAGTCTAAGATCAATCCAACTTGAAACGGATACGAAAACAGGTCAAATCGCCAAAAACCGTATTTTTATGCACAAGCCTTGCCCATACGCGTATAACCACCTTGATACGCGTATTGGCCTTGGGTGATACGCGTATGGACTTTGTAATAAGGATTCTTACGTGTATGGCCTTGTATATTACGCGTAGCGACAGATCTGTTACGCAAATGACCAGAATGTCTCAAATTCCAACTCTGCTATGATTTCTCACACTTTCTTCATTTTGTTCAGTCCTAGTTGGGTTTCTACATTTATTTTACTCTCAAAAGTTCATGTATCTGTTCATCTATCAATTCTCTGATCGATTTTTACGAACCCTAACTCCTTCTATACGAATCTCTACAACATAAACTGGTTCAACAACAACACAGACAGTCTCACAACACAGAGAGAACAACAATTATCACAACATGAACAATATAATTCATCAGGAAATATCAACACAAAATCGACCACAATATTCATACAAATCACAGCAACGAAATTACACGAAAATCCCAACCTACATATGATCATCTAGTCCCGGTTATGGAATTCGAATCCCACCCTTACCTTGTATTGAAGGCAACTCAAATTCACCGCAAAAATTCCCGCGAAAATCTTCAACCTAGCATTTTCTTAATCTTCCTCTAAGACTTGTTCTTCCTCCTCTTATAAATTCTGATTATCTCTCTCTCTCTAATTAGGTTTTCAGCTTGTTTTTACTAAACTCCCAATAATCCCCTAATTACTAATGGGTCCAACTTAGCACCCCCAACTTACTACTCTTACACCACAAAACCAAGCCCACTTAACATTATACTAATAATACTTATTTTATTTATTCGACTTAATTATTTTAATTAAACCACCCAAACACAACTTGACCCGCAACATACAAATCAACTTAACAGCTTAAACGACTTAACGACACAAATGACAGAACAACACTTAACAACCTAAAATCGGGAAACACACAATAATATTTAATTAAATTAATTAATTAAATACGGGCATTACATTGAACACTTGTGTCAATTTATAAAAAATATTTGTAGTTTATTCATGCTTATAAAAATAATTTTAACAATAGTTGAATTTTTCATGTTTATAAAAATATTTATAATTTATTCATCTTTATAGAAAATGATAGTAACTTATTACTATTTATTATAAATAATTGTATCAACATGCAAACTTTTTCCCGTTTAAAAGTTTTTTTTTGTAAACGTATGTCCATTTTAGTTTCAAATTTCTACTAATATTATGTACCAACTTTTAAGTATTGATCTGTATTTATAAAAAATTGTACAACCGTCTTTCTAACTTCAATTATATTAAACAATAGCAAAAGAAAAATATAAAAGATGAACATTAAAATGATCAGTTTACAGTCTGTATCTCATAGATACGTTAACATATACCCGTGTATTCACATCTACCCGTGTATAAACCTGGAGACTTTTTCTCATTTATAAGCGCATTGAACCGTGTGTCAATTTATAAAAAGTATTTGCAATATATTTATAAAAAATTTTATTAATATTTTTTAAAAATACGTGATTTTTATTAATATTTCATAAAAATACATTATTTTTAATATTTTATAGTAACAAAATATTATTTTTCTTAAAATAATACTTACTTTCAATTTTAAAAATCACAATTTTGCATATAAAATAAAATTATATTCTATTATTCTTATTAATATTTCATGAAAATATATAATTTTCAATATTTAATAATAAGAAACTTATTATTAAAATTAATTTGTTTAAAAATGATAGAAAATTTTATTAATTTCATTGTTCATTTCATATATTTAATTTCAGGTTAATTATTCATTAACATTCTTCAAATTATAAAATCAAAATAACATAATTTAATATTAAAAGTTATTTCAATTTATTATTAATAATAATATAAATTTATTAAAATTTAATTCAAATATAAAATTATAAAAATAAATAAAATACATTAATAATACATTTATTACAATTAATTAAATTTAACGATTAAAATAGAAATTCAAAAAGAATTTATTTATCTTTGATATTTTTTTTTTTATTTATATATCATAGTATTAGTATTTATTACTATTATATAGTATTATTTTTAATTCGTTGGTAATATATATATATATATATATATATATATATATATATATATATATATATATATATATATATATATATATATATATATATATATATATATATATATATATATATATATATATATATATATATATATATATATATATATATATATATATATATAATTCATCCTATTTTTTTAGTATAAATACTACTATCAATTATGACCCTTAGTTATTTAGGTTTATTTATTTATTTATCAATACACACGTAATTATTGAATTACAAATTTGACTTGATATTTAATAAACATTTGACACATGATTAGATTATTAACATATTTTTTTAAACTAATTTACTTGTAAATTATAAAATAAAATAAATTTTTATTATAAAATATTACTTAAATATAGGTTATACTATTTTTTTTATAAAATATTACAATGATATAAATTAAATTATTTTTCAGCGTTAAACATCAAAATTATATATCAATTTCAAAATATTTTTCCATATTTTAATCAATTACTCATAATTTCATTCGCCTTTTAAAATTTATCTATGAAATTTTTGTCTTGGGTGATAAATTACAAATTAAAAAATAGGCTTAAATTGCACTTTTGATCACCTTATTTTGAATTTTTTTAAAATTTATTCCTCCATTTTATTTTTGATTCCTAAAGTTTATCTCAAATGAGATTTCCATGGTCCCCCTCCACTTGGAGGTCTCATTAATGATATGGCATATGAGCTGGACTTCCACGTCATATTGTTTTGAATATTTTATTTTATTTTATAATATGTAATTTTGATATTAAAAAATAATTTTAATTTAAATAATGACTAGGATGTTTTTTATTAGTTTATTAATATATTTCTTTATTAATAAATTTATTTATTTAATTAATTATTTTATAAATATATTGTGAAATAGACAAATTTTAAAATAATACTCTTGGGTAGGGCTGTTCATGGTATGGTTTTGTGAGAAAACTGAACCAAACCGAACTAAACCATTATATAAGGTCATCCAAACTGAACCGAACCGTTTCCATTTTTTTTAGAACTGAACTGAACCAAAATTTTTGATTTTCTATAATGGTTCGGAACTCCGAACTGTACCAAACCATTAGAAGACAAAAATTTCCAAACCGAACCATTTGTTAAGGAACTGAACCATTATACTTTGTCTTTTTATATTATTTAATAAAAAAACATTTTAAAACCGAGGTTGCAAGGTGATTAGTAGTTTTCTAAATTTCTCATTCTCCACAAAACGAAATGGAATCTCAGCACACACAAATGTTTTCACAAGTTGTGCTCGGCATGCATCTTGATCAAACTTAGAATAGATTTGAGAACAACCTACTTGTCCTTCTGTAGTGGTTTTTCTCCTTTTATTTGGATGGGTTGCTTGGGTTTTATCATGATCATAAGCAGTGCATCTATCGAGATGAGTCCGCATACCACTTGTTCCATTACTATACTTAATTAAGACTCCACAATATTGACATTTAGCCTTTTTCTCATCACCTTCCATCATGGTGAAGTGGTTCCACATATCAGACCGTAATTGACGCTTTTTTTCATTGGGATGTGGTGGCAATATAACTTTATCCCGAGGGCTAGCTGGAGTTGTAAGACTTGTATACTCTACCTCCTATGTCATCTGTTTAATAAAATTTAAGATTTGAATATTAGCATTAACAATTAACACAATATAAGATATTGGTTTTCCATTAACAAATTTATATAATTAACTATATGCTCTCATATCATATCTATCTGTCAAATTTTCTTCTCAGTTTATAATCTTGTAGACCAAAGAAAAGAATTAGAATTTACCTGTCTAGTTTAAAATGTACAAAAAGTTATTCTGTAAAAGTAAAATGTTCCTATAAAAATGAAAAACACATAGAACTCAGAGGTGTGTGGAAGGCCCCAACAATTGTGCATCATTAAATGAAAAAACAACATTCACATCAGTGCTCTAGTCAAGCAAGAAACCATAGGACCATAGAAAATGTTGAACTCAATCACATATGCAGTAATCTTGTTATTTCACACGACCTATACAGCTCTACTCCCAAAGCCTTGTAACTGTTATCCCTTCAGAAGTAACTATAACTCATGCATTCTCTCCAAATTTTATGGGGTCAGCAGGAATGTTTAGTGTTCCATCAAGTCTTGGAGCAGGTGGGGAAGTCCTCCCACCTGTGGTGTCCCCTCTTTTTTCTCCCTACTATTGTTAGTGTCCACCTGGGATTTCTTCTACCTTTCCATCCATAGCAGCACTTCCACAATCTCCCATTTCATTTGCTGGATCACAACCACATGCCTCAGGGACCCCTCTACTACCCAACTCCCTCGCTGCTAGCCTGTTTCAACCAATACAGCCTCTCAATCTTGGCACTTCAATGGACTTTCCACCATTTTTTCCCGAACCACTAGTCAGAATGTCTTTACCAACTTCTCAACAGATTCCCATTTCCAAGGGAGCTGTCATCATTAAAAGAAACCCTTGCATGAAAATCCTTTGAATATAGGGATGAATCCCCAACCAGTGAACTTCGAGACCCGGAAGTGGATAACATCGTGCTCTCATCAGAAGATCTGTAACTATTGGTAAATTACCCAACCAATGGTAATAGTCTCGTCAAAAGAGTTGAGAGAAAGTAGGTTGGTTGAATCAAATAGTGGCAACGAAGCTGAACTTTCTAAACTGTCTTTAGGTCTATCAGATTCTGACATCTGGATATGATAATCTTTTGATACAAACACATGTGCTATAACACTAGTAGGCTCATCATCATACACATGCACTATGGTATCATTAATGCCAGCAGGCAGAAGCAGTCTAGCACCAGTCTGGCGGTCCAACTCTCGGAATGATAAAATTTGGACAAAGTTGTAATCAACAAGCTTCTATGTATTGAAGGCTGAAGTTTTGTTGACCGAGCATGAGTTCGCAAAAGTCATTCCAGCCTATCTAGTATCAAGTCCTTTGGAATGCAATCTAGAGTCATGAGTGTAACCTGTTTCAATCCCACCTATATCAGCAGTATAATTATCAAGATTGGATTTTGCAGTAACTGTTGTTGTAGGTGAATGAACCATCACAACTTCCACATCAGAATCTTGACACTGTTGATAGATTCACCGACCAGTGATCTTTGAATGGATCCACTGTAGCTAGGTGAGGTGCTATGTGTGTTGTACCCATCATTACATTTCAATTGACTAAAAGTCTGTTATTGACCCACGAAAAAAAATCTGTAATTGCAAAGAGTAGTTGCTTCATCTTGGGAGCTAAATCTTTGCCTCATATTGGGATTAAGTTAACATGCCCCTGCCAAAACTAAAAGAACAGACTAATGCCTATAAAATGCATGGCCAATAAATCAAACAATAAGAACCGCCAACATAACAGGACCCGCAACATCACATCCAACAATGATCCGAAGAAGACTAAAACCAAAACAGGCAATAGAAACCAAAGCACCAAAAGCAACCAGCGCCTAAACCACCTCAGAACCGATATCTCCTTTCGAAGCTGTTGAATCAAGCTAATTAAACTATGAAGCAGCTTAACATCAAGCTTGTGGGTTTATCTTCAAATACCATACTAAAATATGGACTACTATGCAATTTCATAGATGAAGATTAAACCAGTCATAAAACATAAACTAAATCAAACATAAAGTGAAAGAATCTAACCATCTACTAACAAGTAACAACCATATACTTACAGTGATATGAGTAATCTCCATTAGAATTTGGATGTGTTCCCTTGAACATCAAAACCCAGAACAAACATTTGAATTTGGACGAAATCCATTAGAGATGGAAGATATGAGTAGTCTCGCTTATTCTATAAGCACTAAGGCAACGAATTTAACAACGATCACCAAAATCCATAATCAGAAAATTTGGGAATTTAGGTTAGGGTTCATATTTTTTGAGTTTCAAAATTTCAATTGATTTTAATTTTTGAACTTCAAGTTCAGTTTAGTGTAGTTTAGTGTAGTTCTAAATTTTTAATAAGTTAATGGTTCACTATTGGTTATGTTGGGTTTATTTTAGTTTGGTTCGGTTCTAGAACCGTTAATAAATAAATGGTTCGGTTATTTTAACTTCAGTTTGGTTCAGTTTAACGGTTCAGTACGGTTCATAGTTTTTTTGAACAACCCTACTCTTGGGCCTTGTCCAATCAATTTCCAAGTCTTTCAATCTCAACTCATAATTATTTTAATAGTTCAGTTTGTTTAATGTATATAAATACCAAATTTCATTTAACACAAAATGATGTGGGACTATATTACTATTGTAATGGGTATACGTGTGGAAAGAGTAAGGAAGTCAAAATGGAATGGGTATACATATGGAATGGGTATTTTCAAAATGGAATGGGTATACCTTAAGTCTTTGTTTTCTTCTCAGTTATTTATGATGTTGTTGCAATGTAAGTGAGTGAGATGATGAAACTAGCTACGAGTTATTTGAGTGGTCCACATACTATGTTATTTGAGTGAAGAGACTACATATGTTTGATTATTGTTTTTCATGAAATATGGACAGGTTTGAAGCATTAGTAAATGAAAAAGTGCAACTATCTAAACTGAAGGTTTTACATATAGGAACGCTTTAGTTATAAAATAATGAAGTGGAAATGAAAAAATATTAGTAAATGTTTAGAAGCTTCTAGAATACTGAAAATCTGTAGTTTCACAACTTTCATAATTTTAATTCTCAGTTTCACAATTCTTACAATTGCACAATTTCAGTTTCTTACAATTTCTCTAACAATTACAATCTCACAATTTCAATTTCTCACAATTACAATTTCTCACAATTTCAATAGTTTCTCAAATTCCTTAGCACCAACAACACCTCATAACAACAGAGAGAAAACAGTGAAAAAATTCCGATTGATGACACACAAGAACAAGTGCAACGTGATCTTGAAATTAAAGGATAAATGCTTTTGTGTAGTTGTTATTGTTATTGATGAAGAATAAGAGTGGTAGAACAAGTCCAAATGATAACAATTAATATATTAATGCAGATGTTGCAAGTCATTTAATGGAAAGAAGTTTTTGATGATAAGAAGAAATGTGAATGATGCTTAAATATATGTTTCTGTTGTGTTCTTAGTTGATGTTGATAATATTTTTGTATCATTGTATAAATATGATATGTCCATGTTTTAACTGTTTTCTCAAATATATATGTTTTTCATGTGTTTTTAGTAAAGTCCCACATTGTTTTCTCTAAGAAATATAAGTGTTTATATAGTTAAAAGTAAACACAATACAGTGAGTACTAATGGGCTAAAAGGATACATCCTTGAAAAAGGGCCTCAAGCTCAATTAAATTTTTTATTATAATATTCAATGTCCCGTATACAAAATTGGAGGGAATCAGTCAAATCCCAAATTATGTAAAATTCAAGGATCAAAAACTGATTTTTAAAATAGAGAATTAAATCTTAAAAAACTTCAAAATAAAAGGATCAAAAATACATTTAAACCTAAAAAATATCATACATATTAATTGTGAATGACAACCCACCTTTATAGTTGTCAGAGTGTCACTATGGTAAAATCATCTAATCATCTAAACCTTATCTCTTGCAATCTCAAAGTAGCCTTCATGTTTACTCCACTCGACCCCCACAACACCAACATGGATTCTCTTAGTAGCAACTATAATAGTATTGTTTTTAATATACTTTTTCATATTCATCGAAATTCACATATTATTATTATTATTATTTATGAATAGGGAAGGTCTATATACTTTAATGCCTCCTATTTTAATTTCAATTAATATAAAGAAAACACAAATTTAACTATGCAATTCTTCATTTCTTAATGTGTAAGTAAAATTCACTGATAATAACTAACGTTAAAAAAGGACAATATTTTATTTGGACCAAATTTCTCTGTTGAAAAGTCTACCTCTATATTCAAGAGTTGCAAGTTTCTAATACAAACTAAAAAGTGTAAAATCAAAGTAATAATCTATACTCTTTTATTCTTTTTTATAAGAAAATTTTAACTTTAAATAATTGATATATCTGGTCCATTTATAGTTTGAATAAATCATTTATTTAATGAATCTAAAAAGTCAATTTTTTTTTATAAAAGAGAATGAATGGAGTATAACTTTAACCAATGATAATATTATACCATCAGCTTTGTGAAAGAGGCCAAGATTAGACCAAGCAGAAACATTCAATCTATCGTGACATAGTGCATCCGTAAAAAACTTAAGATTTGATTTATTACTGCAACGACTAAGCACTTTAGCAGTGGAGATTAAACTCAGAACATGGTCAGTCTCAATGTTTAAAGCACAAAACATTTGACAGATTATGTATTTTGTTGAACTCTAATGTAATCCGAAAGAGACACACCACTAAGATGGTAAAATCCAATAACAACATTAATAACCTAAATCCCATTAATTTCTCAGATTCTTAGAAATGAAACATCGAATAACCTAAATCCCTTTAAATGATGATAGGTCTCAGATCCTTTCGCAGTGCTTCCTCAAATCTGCTTGCTCCAATTGGAAGAATCGTGATTTCCTGTAACAATATGTAAAAAAAAAAATCACATTTGAAAGAATTTAAATCTATGAAGCAGCAGGGGAAACATATAGATCTAATAGTAATTATATCTATTGATGGTTAAAGGCCAGGTTAAGAGCAAAATCAATCATGACAATCCTATATCCTAATTTAAATAGAAAAATTTGATTTGATTTTGTAATTAGAAAAATTTATAATTAATTTGATATATAATAAATATTTCCACATTCATTGGGAATTTTACTTTGTTGCTCATGATCGAAAAATTGCTCTTAAGTATCTCTAACTGAAACACTATTGTGAATTTCTGAGAAATTAATCTGCAATAAAAATTATACCTCAATGGCCAGATTATTTCCAACATGTTTCCCCCCACTTATAACAGTAAAGGCAGGAACAGGAAGCATTGGGCTAGATTTTCCAGACGAGTAAAATCCTGGATTTTTAGATATTCAAACACAAAACTATAAGCAAAAACAACATGCTAATTAAACTTCTAGAATCTGTTCATTCAACTAAGCAACCATTCTCTCATATTTCTATACTGAACTATAATACAATTTTCTACGCAAAATTGAGATTTCAAGCCAAATTAACATGAAACCAAATACACCAATTTCTATACAAAATCAAAATTTCAAGAAAATTAAATACGAAACTGGATGGTATGAGGATCATATTATCAAACAAAAGAGGGTGGCGACATTAGGGTTCGAGGGGAAATGAGAAAGAAAAGAGAAAATAGGGGAGAGAGAGAAGAGAGAAAACATGAAAAATAAAAAAGTAGAAGAAAATTGGTATTGAATTGATATTAAGCTTGAATGTTGATGATAACGAAAGCTCAACTCATTATAACATAGAAATACAACCAAACATTGGTTGAATCTTGATGATAACGAAAGCTTCGCTTCATGACATTGGTTGAATCGATATTGGTGTTGGAGTCGGAAGATTGTTTGATTCAGAGATGAATTGACCGATCACAAAGTGTGGTGGTGGTGGTGGCCGGAGAGGGGGAGGATGGGTTGGAATCGGGATCGTGAGGTTCGGATGAGTAGGGTTTAGGGTGTTTAACGAAATTGAAAGGAGAAGATGAGTAGATGAAACAAAACGGGAATGAGAGAAGGAAGAGTGAGAGCAGAATTTATGGCAGACACTCAGACTTGAGAGACATGCCTTTAAGTGATTACGACTCTATGTATCCCTTTTTTTCATTTAGCCAATTTTGAGTAATTTTACCATGAGAAAAATTATATATGTGACAAATCAGTCGTCATTAATGTCAAAGTTCTAATATTACACCAAATTTATAATTAATCTTTAATACATTTTTATTAAGTTTAATTAGTAATTTTAATAAAGGGGTATAATGGATAATTAGTGGATAATCATTTTTATAGTTATATATTAGATATTAAATTAAAATATTGTGTTATTAACATTGCAAATAATATTTAAATAGGTGTAATCTATGTGAAAAAATGAATACAAAAGACATAATTGTGCAAGTCATAACTGTATGAGTCAATATTTTTAGAATATTAATTTTCAAGACTTTTCCATTTAGTCTCACAATTTTTATTAGAAAAAGGAGACGACTTTCTGTCAATAAATTTAAATAAGACTAAATTACTTATTGAGTCCTTTAAGTTATTTAATTGTAACAATGTGGTCCTTTATGTTTTTTTTTTTGCTACAAGTATGTCTTTTAAGTTATTTTAAAATATAAAGTTAGTCCCTTAAGTTTTTTTTGTAACGTTTTGGTCCCTTTTTAAAAATCTCAGTTACAATAAATTGCACTCATATATCACTTGAACTAGTTTTTCACGTTGATTACGAATATGTGTAACACCCCAAAATTTCCCTCTCATTTGCCCAACTTTTTGCATAGCATTTAGCATACATAAATTCATAAAATAACCAAAAACATTGCATCATAACCATCACAGCAGGGGCATAGGTTTGTGATCAGTGAATAAAGCAACTGAAGGCTATACAAAGGCAATCAAAGGGCCACAAAGCTTCTCAACCTTGTGAAAATGGTCCACAACATCCCACAAGTAGTCACTTGAAGCCACAAGTCCTATACAGAGGTGCTTTGATCAAGGGAGGCAAGCAGTGCAACATTTCCAGCAAAAAGGAGTCAGATGAGGGTTTCTAATGAACTGGGCTTGTCAATGAGACTTTGGTCCAAGCATAGTTTCATGGTTCTCTACATGATGTCAAGTACCTATGGTTCAAATTTCACCATTGGACTCATTTTGGAAGGCCCTCAATTGTTCAGTTGATTGAAAATCAGAAAATTGGAGAAAAGTCAACCAGGATGAGTAAAAGTCAACTCTTGACTTCTTGAGGTCAAGGACATGAAATCTTGGTCATAAGGGACTTGTGGATGAAGTTTGAGCAAGAAAGAGTGAAAAAATCAAGGAAAAAACAGTTTTTGGGGGCCGTGTATCGATACATACGAGTTTTGTATCGATACATGTGTGCTGGCTATGTATTGATACATAAGCTGAATGTATTGATACATAAACAGGATGTATCGATGCATCCGTGTTATGTATCGATACATAACAGTTAAAAAACTGTTATGTATCGATACATAATGTGTTTTTTTGCTGAATTTAGCCTTCTCTTCAGTATGTATCGATGCATAACCTTATGTATCGATACATGATGCTGTTTTTTGCCATTTTGCTGCTGTTTTTAATGCAAAACAAGGGGGAATGCTATGCTATCTTTGGGGTTGAACTTGGAAATGATTGGTACACATTCTATAGCTCATTTAGCTTCAATTTGGCCTCAATTCAAGCTTCACCATTGCTGCTACATCAAAGTGGTCTTCACCACAAATGTTCATGAGCTAGTGTACACTAGATTCATTTGTTTCAAGCTGAATTTTGCCATTGATCTTTGCTACATCAGCAAGTTATCATTGAATGTATGCAGGTCCATTCTAATTATTGTGCATTCCATAATCAAGAGAGCAAACTCAAGATGCAGTCCTTGAATAACTAAGCTTGTGTTTCACTTCACTAATCTCCATCATAAGCTTCATGGTGTTTGATGCATTGGATTGATCCCAACTAAAGAAAGTTCTAGAAGAGCCAACTCACCATCTTCTACCGCATTCTAGAGTTTTCTACAACCTTCCAAGGAGTTCTAGAATTCTCTAGAATCCCAACTAACTCATAACCTAAGCTACATCCAAGCCCAAACCTCACGCCAAGCCTAGCCATTATATAAACCCATCTCCTCCCAAAGCTAAGGGTAATCACCACAAATCACTCTCTCCCTCATTCTTCACTCAATCACCATTTTCACAATCTCAAAATCCATTACTTTCTCTCCCACTTTTCCACCATTTTCACCATAGCTTTTCAACAAAAGTTCTTCAAGTTTCACATTGAAACTTGAAGGTCTTAAAGCTTAGTCTCCATCCTCCATTGAATTGAGCATTGTGGAATAAGAAGCTACTGGTTTTTGGTGGAGATTGCGACTTATCGGAAGTGATTAATCAAGAAGCGTCAAGACCGAATCGCATTTATTTTGCATTCGCGGATTCTCCGGTTTTCTTCTCCATTCGCACTCCGATTCATTGCAACAATTACCGAAACACTCATCCGTTTCGTAGGTTGGTGATTTAACCATTATGCCTTAATTTATCCTCTTCATCTCGCCTTAACGACATTCTCCGCATGATTTTCGATTATGTTTGCGTTGTACCGTCCATTTTCGTTTTCGTTGCTTTCTTGCTTGCAATTTGCAGTTGGATTATTAGGAATTAGATTTGTAGTCTAATCTAAGTCCTAGTAGGTGTAAAGAATCCCTTGTAAATAGGAAAAACGGTTCTCGTCGTAGGAATTTAGATTTTAGCTTATTTGATAGCTTAGTCTTAATTCTTCATGCCTATCATCCCCCATACATGTTTAGGTACTGATTTTAGGGAAATTTCTAGGTTAGTTTCGATATCCCATTCCCCCATTTCGAGTCGATTCGACACGATTCCGTCCATTTCGCATGTTATGTATGTTTGTGTCCATTAATGCATAACTTGAATTATTGCATGTTCTTGCCATACCCATACATTCTTTAGCATATAAATGATCATGTTGCATTCCAATTCTCGCATCATTCGCATGTATCGTTAATGCATTCGCATCCTTGCAGCATATACCAAATGTTGCATGTTCATAAGCATGTTTATGCATAAGCACAATGTGTTGCATTTGTTGCATTTTAATCGCATTCTTGATCACATTCCTACGTCAATAAAATTCTGGTTTTTTGCATTAAGATTAGCACTTTTGTTGATCCATCATTTTGCACATTCATGATCAATGTAGAGCATCTTCATATGCCATGTTCATGTTTTGCATGCTTGTTGCATAATGATTCATGTGATGCATTCTTGCATACTCCATTAAGAATAACAATGTTCATCTAAATCATGTGCTTGATCCATGTTCATTATTGCATAATCATGATTGATTGGTGTACTTTGCATTGAATTTGCGTATTACAAGTGAAAAACATAAAATCTAGAATTTGCATTTGATAGCTGTTTTGCATATAAGTGCTGTAGAATACATGTTGTTTGTTAAAAATTCATGTTTTTTGTGACTTTTAACACCTGTTTTTGCATACATATAGGTGCTGTAAAAAGCTGTTGCATTGCATAGTGCATTTCATAGCTGTTTGTGCATTAAGTGTTGTAAATAAGTTGCTGAATTTTACATTGCATTAGCTTTAGGTCCTTTAAACTATAGATTGAGTCTAGTTTAGGTCCTAGTTCCCTTAGGAATTAATTAGGTAATTTTGTTTGCCTTATTTTTATCATGTTTACCATGCTAACCTTTGTTTTGTAGGGAGGGCAAGGTATGTCTAAAAACCCTATCCTCTTTGGTATTTCTAATGCATTTAATTTGCACCATTTTGCCTTACATAATGTTTGTGCTTGTTAGGTTTTCCCCTTTTGGAACCAACTTAGCTTCATTAGGAAGTAAGTTGTGTTCTTCTTCCTTTTCTCTTCCTCTTTCCCCTCCTCCTTAGGATTAGAAACCTCACTAACCTTTAGGATCTCCCTCTTGTGAATAATAAATAACTTAGGGTTGGTCTTAGTCCCCCTTAGTTTTTCCTTTTCCGATTTGAGTCTTCTTCTCTCATCTTCAAACAAAATCTAAAAGACACCTAATAAAAACCGAATGTTCTTATACGACACGAGACTTTGTTGCGGAGTTCTTATACACGTCCTGTTTCGGGGCGAGGTGTAAGTCCCTACCACGATGGATAAGTCTTAGTATGAGAATGTTCAAAAACAATAAACTCCAAAACACTTCTCATAAAAGAAAATAAACCAAGACATCGCATCTTCTCTTCTCATCTCATACTCTTTGCGAACGAATACGACTTGCCTCGACAGTTCAAACAGCGATACGGTAAACACCCTCGAGTAAGAGCCGGTAACACCTGAGCTAGAGCTATGGCAACGTCAGCTTAAAAAATACAAACGAGTTTTAGCCTTAGTTAGGCGAACTACGTCGTCTCTGATCCTCATTTATCCCGATGAGGTACGTAGGCAATGGGGTAGGGCCCATTCGAGCACATTCTTTATTTTCCCTACATTTCCCTTTTTCTTTCCATTCTCTTTTCTTATTCCATTCTCATTTCCATTCTCACTCTCATTCCAGTTAGCAGTTCATTTGCTCAGCAACTTTATTTCTCACCCTTTAAAACAAACAAGCAAGCGTGGATCCCGTCGGGTACGGCGGACGATCTGGAGTGCTAATACCTTCCCAAGTCGTAACCGACTCCCGAACTCAGATCTTTGGTTCGCAGGACCTTGTCCTTTCCTTCTTCCTTAGGTTTGTGCAACATTACCTTTCCCATTCCTTCGGGATAAAAATGTCTGGCTGGCGACTCTACCTTTTCCGCGCCACTTACGCGTTTGTACTAGGATGAAAATCCCGGGAGCGACAATATGCAATCAAATTTATCAAATAAGTTACGGTTCATGAGAATCAGGCAAAAATGAACGAAATACATAATGAAAAAGTCGTCGATCCAATCAAAATACACATTCAAATGCAAAACTAATTACATATCCGTGATCACCACGAAAGATCAGTTCAAATGGTATGAGTTTGCAAATTATTTTAACGGAGATTTTTAAAAAGGGACCAAAGCGTTACAAAAAATATTTAAGGGATTAACTTGATATTTTAAAATAACTTAAATGATCTACTAGTAAAAAAAAATGATCACATTGTTACAATTAAATAACTTAAAAAATCTTATATATAATTTATTTTTTAAATAAAACGAAATGAAGTATCCAAAAGTTTTGAAGTTGAATTAGCTTTAATATTTTAAGTCTTTGCGACAATTGAAAATAGCACGTAAAGATCGTGAAAGCATTTCAATTTCTCTGAAACTTCCAATGTCTCGAGAGTCAAAAATTAAGGAATTTCACAAGGTAAAAAGAAGTCAATTTTTGAAAGTATTAAAAAGAAAAAGTTTAAATATATAATAAATCTTAATAAATATATTAACTTTTATATTTAAAAATTATAAAAAGTTATGTTAATATTCAAGAAAAAAAATGAGATACAACAGAATAAATATATTAGAGGATGTGAGTTTAAAATTTTAATCTACGGAAATAGATATAAGTATGTCACAAGTCTCATTTTGCCATCAAATATAAAATATTTGATGTCAAATCATTTGGGTGAAGTTTGGTCATGTAAGAGTGAAGAGTGGACAGAGGCAATGTTTTGCTCAATCTGCATAGTTATGCAGTTGGGACTTTATAGTTTATGCATTTTTTTATTTGAATATTTTAGTTGTTGATTATGTGTATCTTTGTGATCAAGAATTAAATAACGATCGCGGTTATGTTGCAATTGCATAAAGACTTTTGCATTTTTAATATGCAAATATATTGGATATTGCAGTTGTCACGATATGAATTAATCATAATTTATTTATTTTTATTCTTTAATATAAAAATAATGAATAACAATATTGATATCAACACCTCTATACCGTTTCGTCACGACCCTTTTCGCTATCAATTTTAAAAACCTTGTTGATGATTGTAAATCAAGGGACAATATTAAAAACCTTGTTGATGATTGTAAATCAAGGGATCTTATGCACAAAAAAGCATGGGAAGAGCATAGCATAAAAGTACAGGCGCCAGCTAGCTAACACCAAGCTTTAATTGTTTCATATGACTCAATGTTAATATTGTTTGGAAAGCAAAGAAAGTTATGAAAGATTATAGGTGCATTGTGACTGTATAATACAAAAAACACATTCAATGAACTTGGTTCATGCATTGATTATCTAAGGTTTTAAGAGATAACTATTAGACTTTTAAGACTTAGATCTATAATTAAAATTTAAATTTGTTTTAAATATCCAGATATAATTGAATGATTATTAATCGGTTTAATTTTTAATAATTTTTGTTATCTATTTATATAATCCGGATATAATTAAATGATAATAATCGGTTAATTTTTTTTTTTATTCGGTTATAATCTAATTATTATTCAAAATCCAAATTTTTTAATTTTCAAAATAAAAATATATATATTTTCTGATATTTTTTTTAACTGAATTTTCTTTAAAAAAAACCAGTTATAGTCATAACCAAATTTATAGTTAATTTTATAACCGATTTTAATTAAATTGTGGTTTTGATTATAAACCTAAATTATTTAAATGGTTTGAAAATGATTATGATTTAACTGGTAATTGATGCATAATATATTCAATAATTTAAAAAGTTGATTTTTTTAGGATAGAGAATCAAGTGTCCAAATGGTGTCTCGGTTTTATAAAATCTGGATATATCTGCTCGAGTCTAGATGGATAGCATTGCATTGGTGCGTGTCTAAGCTAAAGGAGCAAAAGTTTGAAAATTCATAAGGTTTGAGAGAGACAACAAAGGTGTAACGAGCAATCCCCAAAAAGTTAGGGGTCTGACTAAAAAAAGCTAACAAAAAACTTTTAAAATTATTTCCCATTATATATTGAGAAAATCAAAATTAAATAAAAAAAAATATGTCCGGAAATACATCAGTAAAAACAGGAGAACAAAATTGAAAACACCCGTGTTGCTCGAGACACGGTTGGGGTAAGAAATCCTCAAATATTGCAAACAGCTGGTTGATAAATTCACTCATTTACAATAAGACAAAGTATCGAGGTCCTCATTAGTGGATCACTAATAGCTACTTAATAAAAAAATTCATATTCATAAACACACTAAGCAAAACAATAAAGTGTTAAACACCTAAGAATCCTAAATCACTTACATTACAACCAAAATTTTGCTGGGTAGAAACAGCTATTCCTTCAACAAAAGTTCCATAGTACTTATAATTTCTGGTGCAAACTGAAATATTTACAGGGAATTCGGTTTTACTTATTCATTCATATAGCTTTTTTCAGCTCAGAATTTCATTGCCTTTGCAAACTCCAGCATATGATCAGCATTCGCAGTATGCTGTTCCGTTGAACATGAGATTCGCGACCGCTCTGTCAACACTGTTGGTTTCTGATTCCATCGGTTGCTTGTCGTCGGACCTAAACACAAAGGTAGCATTTGAAGTTAGTGTGTGTTTCATCATTTACTAGACGTATGAATCATAAATTGATTTTGCGTGCGAATCCAAACATGAACTAAAAGTATGCAGCAAATGTAAATCATGTACCTCAGGGCTTCTTGCATGTTAATATCGCCATCCAGATCGTCTACGGCATGCTGTTGTTTTGTGTCTCTGGCAAGACGGTAAAGTGCGTCTCGGAAGCTAATTCGAGTCTTGTCGTTGAACTAGTTAAGAGAAAAAGGGAAAACATGGATTAGATATAAATATAATTTTGCACTTAAATCAGATTCCAAGGATTTTACTCATAATTCAATTCTCAGTCATTCACATACCTGTGAAATTATTGCCTCGAGATTCTGCAGTGTAGATTCCTCAATAGATGAGTGTGTATGCATTGATTCATCTCCATTGAATTGCTCAGAATGATCCAAGATTTGGAGTGTCTGTGGCAGAAAAGATAAATAACTTAATAGATATTACATTACACTATAAAGCTTGATGGCAAAACCACTTGCATTTATGTAACCGAGTAGATCATGGTTTTAAATTGCGGTTGCTGCGATGGGCATTGCAGCGTGAATTTTGATTGAGAAGAGTTTGATATATATCATTAAGAAACATTTAATATTAAGATTTTTCAGAAGTAAATTGAATTTTGACGAAATTACTAAAAGAAATTTGGGCGAAGTCATCTGATGCGGTTCCTAACATGGAAGGACGTGTGATTTAAAACCACACTGCAATTGCAGTCTGATGCGGTTGCAAAGACTACCACATCCGTAATATTGTGGCCGCAGTTGCAGTTGCAACCCACAATTTAAAACCATGGAATAGATACTATTGCAAAGAATAGTTGGAACTACAAGACAAGAGGAATGCATACCTCTATATTCAAGCAATCATCGGAATTCGAGTTACATGAAAGAAACTCAGAAGCTGCCATATCTCTCTGTAATCCACCTGATGGAAACAAAAGAATGCATGTTTAACATCAATACCATAGAAATTTTTTTAGTCTAGTTAGTTGCAATAAGATATCAGAAAGTGCGAAAAGAGTTATTACCAGGAGAATTGCTGCATTGGTTTTCAGGATAAAAGTAAAAAGACTTGTTTAGGTTTTCAGCACATGGAAAATCTTCGAGTATCGAATCCCTGCATTATATGAAACAAGTAAAAGATGTAAGATAAGATATACAGTCATGCAAATTGTATAAATTTCATGCCTATCGTAGCCAGTGAGGATTGAATGTCTCCGTTAAATTACAATTTTCGATGCATCAACATTCAAAATATAAGAACGTTTTCATGCTAGAATCGTCGCTAAATGTGTTTTTGGTCCTTGTAAAAACATACCACTTTTTTGTTTCCGTTTCTAAGAAAAAATCTGAAATCATAGACGAAAAAAAAGCAAAACCCGAAAACAAAAAAGTTGTATATTTGCAAGGATCAAAATCGATTTTGTTAAACAATTTTGAACCTTAGAGAAAATAGGAGCCCTTACCCTGCAATAACAGGTTCATGCTTATAGGTTTCTGATGAGAACCATTATGTTTTTGTCTCCAATGATAATGATAAATATGTTGAAATTCGGAATGCAAAAAACACGGGAGCATTCAATTTCGCACTGGACTTTGCTAAAATGCAAAGCATACTCATGATGCTACATGATTATTATCATACAGGCATAAAACCAAGCATATTAATCCCAGAAGTTACGCTTGTGTACAAGAAAATGTCATCGGTCTGTTCGAAACTTGATGAAAGTTCTTGAAGCTGGTAATTCGGCTGACTACGATGATGATGCGAAAGCGATGTTTGTTGAAACGATTGATCAGTCAATCCTTCACATACACTTGAGCTGCTAGATTGAGCTTTCTCATAGGAAGACGATTCATACTTGACTCGGTTACTGAAACTTTCACCGTCGAAGTTGAATTCTGCATCTGTTGTATTCGAATCCATGCTCATGAAATTCTTAGGTGAATTGTAACCTTCCGGTGCATTAATTCCCCATTTAGACCAATTTTCTGGTGAAGGATGCGTAGCCAATAGATCTTGATCGCCCGGTACAACGAAATCGTTCGTTCCACATCCATAATACCAATCCATGGCGAATAGTCTGTAAATGTTCGAAACATAACAAGATTAACATCTAGAAAACAAAATTATTAATTGAAAATATGCCGAACTTTCTTATTCATAACCTAAAAGCTACATGATTAACACGAAAAGTAAACTTTCAAATATCTCATGTTCTTTCTATATTGCTATGTTAGATCTTTCACAATCTCTTTCTCCCTCCAGATCCACAATTTTTTAAAACTTGTTTTAATTTTAAAACTTTTTTATCCGGTCTTGCTACCGACTAATCCACAGTCCACTTGCAGGAACCGTTTAAAGTCAAAGCAAACCTCTGTATGAACTTGACTCAACACATCAACACAAAAATAGTTTGCACTTAGCAGGATTCGAAACTCACATCTTGATTTACAAAACTCCATTAAACCAAGCATACTAAAACTACTTCCCAAACAATTTTCTCAATCAAACACTAAAGAAAAAAAAAATCACTTCTTACCCTATTTACCCTTATCAAAATAATCAAAACCCATTTCATTAAACCTTTAGAATCTTCAAAACCAAGCATCAAAACCCCCCAAAAATAAATAAAAAAAGAGAAAAAAAAACCCAGAAAAAAAATCAAAACTTTGTTAAAATACAAAACACCCCATATGATTTCCATCCAACCAATAGAAATTGATATGAAAGAAACAACATAAAACCATTCCTTACACTCACACACATGAATACTACTCAAAACACAACAACATATGAAAAAAAAACACAAGAACCAAAAAAAAAACATACCTGTCTTAAAGCTGATTGATGATGGAAACAAACAAATCAAACCCAAATAGAAACTATAACAAGAAATCAACCAAGCTTTTGGAAAGGATCCAAGAGATTTTGAGGCGGCTATAGGTTGTTTCAATAAAATATTGAAATATATTGAAAACTGTAAGAAGAGTCAAGAAAGAAGGGACACTTGTAAGAAAAAGAAAAAGATGCTTATTGCGAGTTTGTGGCTGAAAATGTTTTGGTAGGAAGATTTGTGGCTTAAAGCAATCCATCTAAATCTGAAATTGGATTGGTCCACGTGGCATAGTGGGTCCCATTTGAGATCGATTTCGTGGTCTAGATTTTAGATCCCATTTATGGAAAGACTTTAATGTTATGATGCTTTGGAAATCACGTTCGAGATGTTGTTATGTATGTCATGTGTACCCTACTGTTTTGTTTCATGCGCCAGTGGTTGATTGTGGATAATATTTGGGAAAATTTGGTATCATGTAGTTTTCTTTAAAATTGCTATTTTTAAGTCTTAAATCTTAATGAGTGCTTTTGAGCTAATCGTTAGCAATTTTCAATATTAAATTATGCAAAATAAATTTAAAGTTAAGTCCACAAATTATGAATCAAATGATAAAAGTCAATATCATACAGTAATATCAGAGTCTATCATTTCGATTTTATGGTTATCTATGTAAGTTTATAATGGTTATTTATTGTTAGTATGTTTATGGATTAGAAGAATTAAAATTAAAACTTATTTTAAAATAATTAAATATTAGGTAATTAAATTATTGAATAAATAATATGTGAATTCTTTTTATAAAAAAAAAATCATTTTTTCAATTTATATACCAAAATAACTACTCTTTTAAATACATTATCAAACTAACGATTTTTCAAACAAAAAATTGGACGTAAATGGAGTAGCCACTCAAAGTAGTACATTAAATTTTAAATTGTACATAATATTTAAAATCTTTAAGAGATTTAAGATGCTTCTATGTGATCAAGCGAAATGATAAGGTATTTAAAATCTGTAAGAGATTTAAGATGATTGTTGAAAACCAGAATGAAAAGGAGATCAAGGTTCTGTGAAACAAATGGAGGTGTTGAGAATACACATCCAAGATATTTGAGGAGTTCTACGTAGAACGTGGTATTGATCATGAGGTAACTCCTCCTTACACACCTCAACATAATGGAATAACATAAAGAATAAACAAGGCCATATTGGATATAACAATATGCATGTTGAAGTAGAAGAATTTGTCAAATTCCTTATGGGGTGAAGTTATCACCACAATTGTTTATATTCTTAACAAGTGCCATACCAAGAAGTTGAAAAACAAGGTTCCAAAAAAAGTTTGGAGTGGAAAACTACCATCAGTGAGTCATCTAAAGGTGTTTGACTCTATTTGCTACAAGCATATTCCTAATGCTAGAAGAATGATGCCTAATCATAAGAGTGAACTTATGATTCTTGTAGGATATCATAAAACTGAAGCATACAAGTTATTCAATCTAATGAACAATAAGATTATGATCATCGAGACATTAAGATTGATGAGAACTCTATATGGGATTGGAATTCAGGTGATGCAACTAATAAATCATTGATGAGCTATAAAGTTGATGAAGAAAGTAGTTAGCACGAAAACATTCTGTTCGATAATGTTCCAATCACTATCGAAGTTAAAGCAGACTATCGAGAGGGTGTGGTTAGTATAAGCAAAAGATCACAAAGAATTAGAGTACTCCCAGTAAGGATTCAAGTTTGTGAAGTGGTTGGTGACGATAAAGTCACATCAGATGGAGATTTGGTTCATTTCACTTCACTTGCATGTGTTGAACCAATCATTTATAGTGAGGCCTTCAAAGATAATCAATGGAAGGAAGCTATGATCGAAAAGTTACAAGCTATCTAAAGGAACAATACATGGGAGTTAGTCAAATTTCCAACACATACAAAAGCTATCAAAGTGAAGTGGGTGTTCATGTTAAAGCATAATGTTGATGGGTTGATAGCGAGACATAAATCAAGATTAGTAGCTCAAGGATTTCTCCAGAGAGCAGGACTCGACTCTATGAAGTATATGAACTGGTAGCAATATCATAGACTATTTGATAGGTGGTGGACTTTGCATTTTAGCAAGGCTGGTCGGCATTTCACTTAGATGTGAAATCAACATTTTTGAACTATCTTCTAGATGAGGAGGTATATGTCACACAAACTCCTAGGTTTATGATACAAGAGGAAGCAAGGAAAGTATACAGGTTGTACAAAACACTTTATGGCCTCAAGTAGACACATAAGGCATGTAACAAGAAGATCAGATCATACTTAGTCGAATTGGGATTCATCAAATGCAAATATGAGTGTGTGTTTATGTTCAGGCTGTGACACAAGATATAACAATCATATGCTTATATGTCGATGATTTGTTAGTAACTGGAAATAGTTTGAAGAACTTGTCGAAGTTCAAAGAGCTGATGAAGAATGAATTTGAAATGTCAGATTCAGGAAAGTTGTCGTACTTCCTAGGCATGGAATTTCAAATATCGAAGCAATGTATGGGTGTTACATCAAAGAAAGTATATCAAAGAGATACTTAAGAGATTCGTGATGGAAGATTTGAATCCTACATCATCGCCTTTAAAACTAAATTTGAAGCTGGAGAAGTATGGAGAGGAAGACAAAGTCGGTGTCACTTTGTTCAAACAAATTGTCGGATCACTGAGATATGTGTGCAATAGTCGATCTAATATAGGTTTCTCAGTTGGATTAGTGAGCAGATACATGAGTAAACCAAGGGTGTCACACATGAAAGCTACAAGAAGAAACTTGAGATACTTAAAAGGATCGATAAGTTGCAGAATTCTATTTCCACGAGATTCTGAAAGAAAAGAAGTTGAGATTACTTGGTATTCAGATGCTGATTAGTGTGGGGATAAGGAAGATCCAAGAAGTAAAACTGATTCTTTCTTTTAAGTATTTGATGCCCCAATGTCATGGTACTCAAGAAAACAACTTGTGGTGGCATTATCATCATGTTATGTTGAATATATAGTAGGATCATATGATGGGTGTCAATCAATTTAGATCATATTTGTGTTAGAAGAGATGAATGTCAAAGTGAAGAAATCTCTGGTACTACAGATCGACAACAAGTCAATCATTAATCTTGCAAAGAATCCAGTTCTGCATGAGAAAAGCAAACACATTGAGGCTAGGTTCCATTTTCTAACTGAGAAGATAAACCAAGATGAATTTGAAGTGAAACATTGCTCGAGTGAAGCACAGTTGACCGACATTTTCACCAAAGAACTGAAGATTGACAAATTCCTAATTTGAGAAATAAATTATGAATAGTTCATATCAACTATGATTAGTTTGTGTGTTGACAACTTAGATTGTAAGAAAGTATGTTGTGATACAATTCAAATTGTAATCCAAGCACAAATTAAGTTTAGGGTTTATTACTTACTTAATAGTCAAGACTCATTCAATAATAATAATCCTTACTTTTCATTTTTTTTTCTCTCATTCTTTTTCTTCTCACTAAAATGCCTCACACATTGACATGAATTCTCTTGTACTTGATCGATTAATCTTAAAAATAAAATATTAAAATATATTGAAAATTATAAGAAGAGTTAAGAAACAAGAGACACTAGCGAGAAAAAAGCAAAGATGCTTATCGCAAGCTTGTGGCTGAAAATGTTTTGGGAGGAAGATCTGTGGCTTAAAAGAAATCCATCTAAATCTGAAATTGGATTGGTCCACATAGTATTGTGGGTCCCATTTGAGATCAATTTCGTGGTCTAGATTGTAGATCCCATTTCTGGAAAGCCTTTAATGTTTTGCTTTGAAAAATCACGTTCGAGATGTTGTTCAGCATGTGTAGCCTACTGTATTTTTTTTTCTTTCAATTTTATGATTAAAGTAGCATATTGTTTTGTTTCATGCGGCAGTGGTTGAATTATGGATAATATTTGGGAAATTTTGGGATTATGTAGTCACTGCACCTCCTCAACTCCTCAAAACTAACTGATTTTTTTAATAGAGATTGTTCTTAAAAAAATCTCTTTATTAGTATTATTTTTTACTATTATGTTTTAATATATGAATATTATTTTATTAGTATTATTTTTTACTATTATGTTTTAATATATAAATATTATGTTCTAATACATGATGGTTTTGGATGTTTTTTTTAATGGTCAATAATAAATTTAATGAGAAATAATAAATTGATTAAAATAGTTTTCTTTTTATATTAAATTACTTTTTTTCTTATAACATTAATTCTTAAAATATTTTTTAAGTATAAAATATTTAAATAAATTTGAGTAAAAATATATTTATATTGAAAAGGGTTAAATAGAAAATGGTTTTTCTCTTGTTTATTATTAATTAATATTTTTAAATTTATACCAAAAATAAATTTTAAAAAAATATTTTTAAATTTGTATCTTAAATTAATTATGCAGATGGAATATATATATATATATATATATATATATATATATATATATATATATATATATATATATATATATATATATATATATATATATATATATATATATATATATATATATATATTTTATTACATTTTTTGGTTGGTGTTGGACAAATCTCATTAATTTAAATTTAGTGTTTTGATGTAAGTCATGATAGTATATATTTATTTGTATTGGTGTTACACTAATTTGATTTAGGTGTTTTGGTAACCTAATTTACAAAGTTATATTTATTTAAAAATATAAAATATGGAATTAATAGTTAATTTGTGCATGTTTCATCAATTTTAAAAGTTAAATATTTTCAATTATGTAATAGTAATTAATTTGTATATATTTATAAGATGTAATACAATAATTAACATAAGAAAATTGATATTTTTTAAGAATAAAACTTTTAAAAAAATTGTATACACTTGTATGTAACAACATCACCCTCATTGCTGCCTAACCCATTCAAAAGATTTATCAGTCACACCGCTTGACATACACATAACGAAGCGACAATGTATTAGAACAATTTTGATTCTAATCTTCCATTAAAGTTTTGATGATAATAAAATTTTTCTAAGAGAATAGAAGTTCTAATTTATGTTGCACTAACCTGTGTTTAATATGCAAAATAGAAGGTGTAAAAGTTCTCATAAGGAAGGATAATCTGACTCTAGTTAAGCATCTTCTAAAAGGAATAACCTAGCGCTCATTTATAGAAGATCTGTTGTCAAAGAGAAGTTCTCATTGAAGACGTTTTTATTGTTGTGTATTCATTTATGAAACTCTGATTTGCGTTTAGAATATTCTGATTCCCTCGATTAAGGACCATTTAAAGAAAATCAGAATAATGGCTGGGAACAAGAATCTCTTTATTTGGAAGGATTTTATGGCAATTAACAACTATCCAAATCAAGCTCCAGATGTTCCCAACGGCTATCTACTTCAAATCATTATTTAAAGAAATCAACCTGAAGATTTGAAGCTCTCGCTTTCATGCTCTATCACTGCTTACACGCTCAAATTATCTTGCTCTCAATATTGTAATAGATCATTTTGTGATATAGCTTTTTAGAAGCATTGTTTAGTTACACATTTTTAATATTCGTAAAAGAAAATTGATTTTTCCTTGAGTGAATAGTTTAGTTAGTAGACTCATGAAGACTTTGACAGTAGGTCATTATGGTTGTATTCATTTTTTGAATAGTGGATTATGACCTCGTTGAGAGAGGCAAAATCACCTTGGCGGGTGGACTGGATGTAGTTTGAGTTTAAACGAATCAGGATAAATTAAAGTGTTCTTTACAGTCATTTTGTTTTTGAAAACCCAATTCCAACCCCCCTTCCTTGTGTTTTTACGCTCCTTCACAATGTACTCGGCCTCACAAGACGAGAATGCAACTATCATTTACTTCTTCGAACACCATGAGATTGGTGTTCCGACGAACATAAATATGTATCCAACATTATACTTTCGATCATCTTTATCTCTGCACCAATTAGAATCGCTAAAATCGAGGAAATTTCATTTTATGTCTGTGTCCGTTGCGAGAAAGATAATTTTGAAGCCAATCGATCATTTGATGTATCTTGGATCCTCTCGACTGTTGTCAAGTGACGGTGTCTCCATTAATCTACTCACAATACTGACACTAAATACCAAGTTTGGTTGTGTATTACACAAGTAACATAATGATCCAATCAGCCTCCTATATTGGGTTGGATCAATATCTTACTCATCCTCACTCTTTGATAATTGTATCTTCGGTTCATCCGAAGTAATGGCAGCATTACAATGCCATATTTCAAACTTCTTCAATATCTCAAGCGCATACCTTATTTGGTGCATGAACATTCTCTTTTTGGACTTGTGGAACTCAATGCCAACGAAGTATGTCAAGAGGCCAAGGTTGATCATCTCAAATTCATTCATAAGTTCACTTTTGAACTTAGAAATGAACTTTCCTTTGCTTCCTGTTATCGATAAGTCATCTACATATAGACTAAGGATAATCATGTCTTCACTTATATCTGTTTTAACATACATGTCACGCTCAAATACAAATTTCTTGAAGCCAACCTCCTTTAGGAAACCATCTATCCTTTTGTTCCAAGCTCTTGGATCTTGCTTCAAACCGTATAAAGATTTCTTCAACTTGTAGAACTTTAGCTCTTGGTTTCTCATAACAAAAACAAGGGTTGTTCTACATACACCTCTTCTTTAAGCGATCTGTTTAAAAACACATATTTGACGTCCATTTGATAGATGGGTCAATTATTGTTATTCAGAATACTAATAACTAGCCTAATGGTTTCAATCCTAGTAAACAATGTGAATACCTCTTCGAATTGTATGCCTTATCTTTTCAAGAATCTCTTAGCAACTAATCGAGCCTTATGCTTGATTATTTCACCGTTGGAACTTGTCTTCACTTTGAACACCCATATCACACCAATTGGCTTCTTCCCATCCGGTAGATCAACCAACTCCCAAGTATTGTTATTCTCAACAGATTTGAGTTCCTCCTTCATAGTACAAATTCATTTTGGATCACTTAAAGCCTTTTTCGTTTTAACAGGTTTGGATTCAACCATAAGTGCAAAATGGACAAAATTATCATTATCATTGACTTTGTTGTCTCGAAAGAGATTACAATCTTTGAGTCTTTGAGGAAATCCTTTTTCCCTTGTTGATCTTCTTACATTCTCTTTGATTCAGGCTTTGATGATGGGCGTTTCCGCACTTCCCAATTATGCAAAATCTGAATTTTTAAAGTTGTAACCGGTTACAACTTTTACGTAACCGGTTACAACTTTTACGTAACCGGTTAGAGGTTGTTATGGTTGCTTTATCTCATTAAAAACAACGTCTCGATTGATCACAACTCTCCTGTTTGCTGCATCAAAAACCTTGTAACCACTAGTAGACTGAGACCTTAGAAGTATCATCAACTCTCCCTTATCATCCAGCTTCTTTCTAAGCTTCCCTAGAACATGTCGATATGCTAAGGAACCAAAAAATCTCAAATGATTCGAATTTGGCTTGAATCTCGACTATGCTTCCTCCAATGTTACCTTCTCAAGCTTCTTGTTCGAACACATATTCAACTAATAGGCATCTGTGGATATTGTTTCTCCCTCATAACTATTTTAGCGAGCTATTCCCCTTTATCATGCTTCTTACCCTATTCATGATCGATTGATTCTTACCTTAGACAACACCAGTTTCTTGTGTTATATAAGGTGCTACAACCTCATATACTATCCTTTCTTGATCACAAATATCTCCAAGTCTTTTTAGACATATTCACCTCCACTATCTGTTTTGAGCACTTTGTGCTTGTGACCGCTTTTCCTATCAACCATGGACTTGCGATTTTTAAACACTTCGAATACCTCATCATTTCTCTTAATTAGGTATATTCATAGGTTTGTACTATGATCGTCGATTAATGTGACAAAATATCTATTGCCACTAATGGAATCTACATGTATCGGTTCATACACATCTGAATACACCACCTCATGATGATTCTTGGTTCCATAATCTGCATCCTTGATGAATTTAACCTTATGTTGCTTCACTTGCAGACATTCTTCACAAAATTCAGCCAGTAAGTTGATCAATGGCAACCTCATTACCATTTCGTTCTTTTTCAATTCTTTGAGACCTCAGAAATCGAAATGCCTAAGACGATATTTCCATATACACTCATCACGACTTGTCGTTATAGCAAAACATTTATGTTCCATAATCTTTAGTTTAACCTTGAAGGTTCTATTGGCAGCCATAGGAGTTTTAAGGACCAAAACCCCATTTGCATCCATAACACGCAACCCCTTGTTTTTCATGTGAATCTTGTAACCCTTCTCAAACATTTGACTCCTGGAATGTATAATAAATCTTTGATCAAGGAATGTCCATCATCACATCTCATGGTCATAACATCACTGATCCCATCGCCCACTAGAGTGGTGTCATCTTCGAACTTCACTTTGTTCTTCATGGAACAATTGATTTTAACAAACCAACCCTTCCTCCTCGTCATATGAGTTGAACACCCGGAGTACAAATATCAGTCGATGAACCTTTCGTACTCATCATGACATTTTCTTATGTCTTTAACCGCTTACAACTTTTACATAACCGCTTATAACATGTTTTTTTAGCATTTTCAAAACTATTGTTGCTCCTATCCACAACCTATTGGTGTTGCATTCCCCTTCCATGATCATGACCAAGAGTGTATTATCCTCATCAAACTCTTGTATTGCAAGCTTGGCTCAAGGTTCCTTCTTTTTCACATTGCACTCTTTTGTAAAATGAACAAACCTTTGACAATTAAAGCATTGCACATTGCTTTTCTTAAACCTCTTCCTTTCACCTCTAAAGTTTTCTTGACCATCAATTTTTTTTGCAGCTACTCTCACCCCTTTGATAAGTCGAATTCTTGGAACTTTGGGACTCTCTTCCATTAAAATTCTAAAAATCCCCTTTACTTTTCATCGACCATTTTCCTTTTGATCTTTTGTCATTCTCGTTGAAGCAAGCTTGCAAAGCAATATGCGCCTTTGCCTTGTCATTATTTATCCACTCCATCCTTTGCTCATGAGCCTCAATATAGCTTTGCAACTTTTCTTTGATCATCATCTCACTATCCTTTGATTCCTCAATCTCTACAACCACATTGTCAAATCTTTGCGTTAAAGAATGCAAGATTTTCGCAATAATATACTACTCCGTGATTGTTTCTCTACACGCATTCACTTGATTCACTAATCGAGTTATTCTAGTTGTAAAATCGTTGATCGTCTCCTTTTCCTCCATTTTTATCAATTCAAGTTAACTTTTATAATATTCCCACACTTACTTTGACGATTCACAATCACCAACTTTCTTAAAGTTATCACCGTCCACACATTGATGGATTAAAAACAATTCCTTTAAATATTTCTTCTTATCTTCCTTATGTGTTACTCGTTGTGCATATGTTGCACCTTCAACAAGAGGTTTCACTTCATTCTTGATCACTTCAAGAACATCTTGGTAGCCAAACAACACTTTCATTTGTTTGCACCATTTATTGTAATTCTTCGCATCAAGGATGGGTAGGTTTGTAGAGATTATTGCATTGGAGATAGAATTCATGTTTCACACTAGGTGTTTGTGGATTAAAACCAAATCTTAATGCCAAATGTTAGAATTTGGAACCACAAGATTGGTGAATAATAGAGAAATTAAAGTGTGGAGAGAGAGAGAAAGAGAGAAAGGGAGAGAAATTGATTAAGGGTGAGAATATTTTCGTTATCATAGATGAGGATGTCTCCTATTAATTTATTCAAACATTATAAATTGATTAGGACACAAGTTACATAAGGCAAACGATAGAAAAACAAAATTCTTAAACCTGTAATCGGATACACAAAACATGTAACCAGTTACTGCTGAAATAAAACAAAAATTAACTAACTGTGGTAACCGGTTACTTCGAATGCGTAACTGGTTACACCAACGCCAAAATTACTTTTCTTCAACTTGTTTGACTTATTTTGACACCCGTAACTGATTACACACTCATGTTAACCAGTTACATCACTTGAATTACTAAGAAATTCTTAATTCCATATATTGGTGGCTTGATTTAATTAAGATAAAATAATAGTTTTTTATATATATTTTGTATGGTTGATTTAGTTATGGCTCTAATATTTATTATAGAAGCTCAACACTCTTTGATTCAATTGGTTACGAAGGAAGAAGTGACTTGTTTGATTTATTTTGACACCCGTAACCGATTACACACTCGTGTTAACCAGTTACATCACTTGAATTACTAAGAAATTCTTAACTCCATATATTGGTGGTTTGATTTAATTAAGATAAAATAATAGATTTTTTTTATATATTTTGTATGGGTGATTCAGTTATGGCTCCAATTTTTATCATAGAAGCTCAACACTCTTTGATTCATCTGGTTACAAGGGAAGAAGTCACTTATGCGTTGAATCAAATGCACCATTTCAAAGTGCTTATCTCTGACGAATTCAATGGTATTTTCTTCACACAAAAAACCGTCATTTAATTGGAAATGACATTGCCCAACTTATATTAGATGCTTTCATGACACGTAATTTTCACTCCTCTCTTTTTGAGACTCTTATCGCTTTAATTCCTAAGGGTGTGGTTAACAAATTCTGTCCTTATCTAAATAAGATAGATGGACCATTCTATTGTAAATATTTTCCTAGTAAAGGGATAATTGATAATGTCATTATCCTCTAAGAAACAATTCATTATATGCATAAATCTAATATGAAAAAAGCTGACATGGTGTTCAAAATAGATCTTGAAAAGGAATATGATCATTGTTAATTAGAATTTCTTGGAATTTTGTTTGAAGCAAAACAAATTTCCTCCCACTAATATATATTTGATCATGCATTATGTAACTAGATCCTATATGTTGATTCTTTGGAATGGGAGACATCTATCAAATTTTGACAGAACTAGAGGATTATGACAAGTTGACCCCCTTTCACCTTGTCTCTTTGTTATCTGCATGAAATGATAATTAGAGTGGGGGAAATGTTAAGAAACAACCCATAATATTGTTAAAGTTTATAATGCAGTTTTAAAACTTACCTCAGAATCTTGAGAAACAGAGTTCACAAGTTGAAATACAAGTCCACATCCTAAAATACAAAAGAATGTAATAATAATAACAGTACAAAAATAATGGGGTTTAATTTAAAGTACAAAAATAATGGATTCAAATTTTAAAACTTACCGCAACACTCGAAGTTGTTTATAAGCTCATATGCAAGCCACGTGTGATTAATATTCTTCAAGGAAACACTCTATGTTACCGTGGCCCATTCTCTTTTAATCATTACTTTCACTTTTAGGTTTCTTTCTCTTGCACCTGTCAAATTGAGATGTAAGGTAAGTGATTTAATAAACACTTGCCATCCACAAATCAGTCCTATTTATAATTTGCAACAAGAAAATAGAAAATTGGCGACTCGCGTCTGTTTGTAATACTCAACCCTCGCAAAAAAAAAACATTGTTTCTGTTGTGAATTAGATACCTTAGAAACAAAGTATAATAGGTTTCTCAAGAAACCCACAAGGGTTAGGGTTTAGGGTTACCAAAGATAACAATAAGGATTGGTTATAAACTGTTATTCTTTCTTTTCTCTTAAAACAAGATTACAAGTATAAAAGAATAACAAAATAACCTCTCTCACTTTTGAATTAGGGTTTTATCTTCCTATTTTCCCTTATGCAAAATATGAGAGACTAATATGCTATTTATAATAAAACTAACATACTAACCTAATGGGCTTTTTAACAATTACCCATTACAAGCTAACTTAGGGTACAAGCTAACTTAAACAATTGGATCCATAACACAAGGCCCAATTAAACAATAACATGTGAGCAGACTTCAATGACATGCTATTCGTACTAGGGTTTGTTCCAATATTCCATAAATCTCCACCTTGGAACACACCCTATACTAACAAGAAACAAACTAGCTTTCTTCATGCAGCTTTATCAACTGCATACAGTGAAAAAACTTGCAACTGGGAAACATCTTAGTGATCATATCAGCAGCATTATGATCTGTCGAAACCTTCAACACTTGGATTTCTCCATGTTTGATTACCCCTCTAACGAAATGCATCCTTACATCAATGTGCTTGGTTCGCTCATGATAGGCTGAGTTCTTCAACAGGTGTATTGCACTTTGACTATCACATTTAACAATGATACTTCGACCTTGAAGTTTCAGCTCCTTTTCAAAACCTTCAAGCCATAATGCTTCCTTTACAACTTCAGTTAGGGTGATATATTCCATTTCAGTGGTTGATAAGGCAACAACCTTCTGAAGTGTTACTTTCCAACTAATTGTTGTGCCAAACATAGTGAAAACATATCCAGAAATAGATTTTCTAGAATTCATACAACCTGCATAATCAGAGTCGACATATCCTTCAATTGCTGCTTTACAATCTTCACCCAAGGATCCATCATAAATTAGGACTCTATTCAGAGACCCATTTATGTACCTTAAAATCCACTTCAATGCTTGCCAATGAGCCTTTCCAGGATTCGACATGTACCTACTTACAAGACTTACTACATATTCTATGTCGGGTCTAGTACATACCATAACATACATAAAAGAACCTACTACATTAGCATATGGAATGTTATTTATATAATCTCTTTTGACATCAGTACTGGGACACTGATTTATACTCAGCTTGAATTGAGGGTTTGTTGGAGTCACAACAGGCTTTGAATTCGACATACCAAACTTATCAAGAATCTTCTTCAAGTATTCCTCTTGAGATAAGCATAATCTCGATTGCTTTCTATCTCTCCGATACATCATCACGAGTGATTGGGAAAATGGGGTGTTACAATAATCACACAATCACACATAACCAATACATCATCACGAAACACTTGTCACTTTCAATCATACTTCATCAAACATATAATAATGCAATGTGACTCAACAACTGACACAATGCATGTGGTACCAATACACCATATGGTTCATTCAATCGAACCTGATTCATAATAGAATCTGGATAATTCACATACACCCCACTTGGAAATTATTTATCTCTACTACACTCCACAATGGAGTTCAGATGAATCACATACACTCCCACTAAGCAATGATTCATCTTCACCAAACACATCATGAATGCATGTCAATAAATATGAATAAAACATATATATAAAACAATCATACATCTTTATGATCTTCCTGATCATACGTGATATACATACTCACCGTAATACACCATAGTATTACCCCACCTGTCCAATCCATTCAACAACACACACAATCAAGGGAAAATACCTCACATCACATTAGTTAGCTAATTATCTAATTAATCCACTTAAATTCTAATTTTAAGTATTTTCACTACCATTTCTAGGTTCACTAAGTTCTGAAACCTCTCTTATCCTCTCAAACCAAAAGAAACCACGTCATACGCGAAATCGGGAAAGAAATCACGTAAATGGTAAAATTTTGCACCTCTGCTGGTCATACGCATACTGACCAAAGCCATATGTGTATTTCCCAGCCCGCTCGCCCATCAGCCCTGTGTATCAAATTTGTACTACCCTCTCCTGCCTGGCCTCATACGCGTATTGCCTCGCTCTTACACGTATGGGTAGAGACATTTTCCATAAGAAATTTCCACACAAAGGCCTAATACACGTAACATATCCTCATACATGTATTGCCTTGCCTTCTTATGTGTATCACCCACATAACACCATGCATACGGTAACACCCCAAAATTTTCCCTCTCATTTTCATATTGAAGGTTTTTGGATTGGCTTCATATGTAAAAAAAAGTATCATTTGTCTTGATGTCTTGTAAGATTTCCTTGACATGCTTGAAGATCTTCTGGTGTGCAGTGTTGTTGTGATGTCAGAACAAATGTTGTAGCATTTGTCTTGACAGTTCTGAGACTTTATAAATACAAAAAGTTTTGATTTAATTTATGTATTATTTTTAGCAGGTTTTTGGCCTTTTGTTTTGCTCTAGGATGTGCGAGAATCAAGGGAGTGTTGTTGTAAAAAACAAAAGCTGCTATGGAGATTATTGAAGATATTTTCTTGCTTGATTTATGTGATCTTTTTTAGGAAGTTTCTGATCAGATCTAGGCCTATTCAGAACTTTATATTATTGATGTTTAACCTAATTTTTCTGGACAAAATATTAGATTGTAAAGTAGAGTGTTTTTGAGTGTTAGGGTTTTTCTTTGTGCGTGCTTTTTTTTCTTCTGAGCCATTCATACATCACCCAGATGTTTGAATTGGATTGATTTTTGAGTTGTAATTTTGTCCCCTCTAAGCTTTTAAGCATGAATGTTTGTTCTTGATCAAAAGCTTTTAAGCAAGATCAAGGTGTTGTGTTTTGGAAGAGTGATCTTCTGTTTTTCTTTAATTTGGTTATTTATCACAGTATGTGATTGAGGGGGAGTGAGATGGTGATTTGTCATATCTAGATGTTGATTTATAGGTAGGAGTTGCACTAGGTAGGTTCAAGTGAGAAGTTGTAAATTGGGACTGTTTCAGTTTTAAATTGTTCTACTAATAGTGGATTTCCTTCCTGGCTTGGTAGCCCCTAGAGTAGGTATGTTGGCACCAATCTGGGTTAACAATCATGTGTGTTTTTTAATGTTGTTATTTATACTCCTTTTATCTTGTTAATACTCAGATAGTAATGTCGTGACATCGCCTTCGACATAACGTATCTGATGTCATAATTTTAATTGGTATCAGAGCAAGCATCCTGCTCTATATCTGGGTGAGATCCAGGGAAGTTACTTTCTGGTATAATGGACAAGGAGGTGGAGTTTTTGAGCAAACCACCCATTCTAGATGGAACTAATTATGATTACTGGAAACCAAGGATGGTTGCCTTCTTGAAGTATTTGGACAACAAGGCCTGGAAAGCTATTATAAGAGGATGGAAACATCCTGTCGTTAAGGACAACAAGGCCTGGAAAGCTATTATAAGAGGATGGAAACATCCTGTCGTTAATACTCAGATAGTAATGTCGTGACATCGCCTTCGACATAACGTATCTGATGTCATAATTTTAATTGGTATCAGAGCAAGCATCCTGCTCTATATCTGGGTGAGATCCAGGGAAGTTACTTTCTGGTATAATGGACAAGGAGGTGGAGTTTTTGAGAAAACCACCCATTCTAGATGGAACTAATTATGATTACTGGAAACCAAGGATGGTTGCCTTCTTGAAGTATTTGGACAACAAGGCCTGGAAAGCTATTATAAGAGGATGGAAACATCCTGTCGTTAAGGACAAATATGGGAATGATACTGCAGAGTTGAAGCAATAAGAGGACTAGTCTAAGGAAGAAGATGAGCTTGCTTTGGGAAATTCTAAAGCCTTGAATTCCATATTAAATGGAATTGACAAAAACACCTTCAGATTGATCAATACTTGCATTGTTGCCAAAGATGCTTGGGATATTCTCAAAACTACTCATGAAGGTACCTCCAAAGTCAAGATGTCAAGACTTCAGCTTCTCACCACAAAATTTGAAAACTTGGATGAAAGATGATGAAAGTATTTATGATTTTCATATGAATATCCTTGAAATAGATAATGCCTCAAGTTCTTTTGGAGAAACAATATCTAAAGAAAAGTTGGTAAGAAAAGCTCTCAGATCTCTACCTAAGAGATTTGACATGAAGGTCATAGCCATAGAAAAAGCTCATGACATTAGCATGATGATATTAGATGAACTTATTGTATTTCTTAAAACTTTTGAGACTGACATAAGTGACAAATCTGACAAGAGAAACAAAAATATTGCCTTCTCTTCCAACGCTTAAGATGGAGTAGAAGATTGTAATCTTAATATTGAGGAAGGTCTATCTAATGCTATAGTTCTTCTTGGGAGACAATTTAATAAATTTATGCAAAGGATGGATAGGAAGTTAAGACCAAATGTCAAGAACAACTCATCTGACATCAATAGGTCAAATGATTATGGCAGAAAGACAAGGGCTGAAGAGAACTCTTCTCAATGAAAAGGAGTCCAGTCTATGGATGTGAAGGTTATGGGCACATCAGATCTGAATGTCCCACACATCTCAAGAATCAGAAAAAAGGGTCTTACTGTGGCTTGGTTAGATGAAGATACTGAAAGTGAAGCTAAAGAAAAATATGCTAAGAATGCTACTGATCTAACTAGGAGATATTATTCTGATTTCAGTGATGATGAAGTCACATATGATGAGCTAGCTACTTCTATAAAGAATTATGTCTCAAAAATGAAGAAATCTGCCAACAAGGAGAAGAACAGAAGAAAATCATATCATAACTGGATAATGAAAATGAAGAGCACTTGGAAACCATTTCCAATCTAGCAAATGAGGTAACATTACTAAAATCCCAACTTGATCAAATGACCAAGTATGTCAGAATGCTGAATAGTAGTTCATTGATTTTAGATGAGATTCTACAAATTAGGAAGTTATCTGGAGATGTGACTGGTCTAGGGTTTGACAAAAGGAAAGAACATGTCTCAAATATTGCTTCTTATGAGTTAAGACCAAAGATGTTGCATTAGGTGTCTCAACATCATAAAATAAGACATATTGCCCATATAAGAGGAAATTCCCATTAATGGAGGTGTCATTATTGTGGAAAGTTTGGTCACTTGAAGCCCTACTGTTTCAAACTCTATGGATATCCTAAGCCCGTCCCTTAGCCTGTTCTAATTCAGAACATACCGAAGGTTAGAAAGAAATGGACTCCTAAGATTGGTACCAACAATTTATAGCTCACACCTCTTTCAGAGTTTCAGCAAAAAAAAGATTGGTATTTTGACAGTGGATGTTCAAGACATATGACAGGAGTCACTAACCTGCTAGTGAATATGAGACCCCATGCTACTAGTTTTGTTACTTTTGGTGATGGAGCTAAAGGTGAAATAAAAGGAATTGGACAACGAGCCTGCTCAGGAGTTCCTAGACTTGACAATGTGCTACTTGTAGAAGGGTTGACTGCCAATCTAATTAGCATTACTCAATTATATGAACAAGGATTAAAAGTCAATTTCTCCAAATATGAATGTCTTGTTACAGATGGAAAAGGAGAATTAATTATGAAGGGAGTCATATCTAAGGACAACTGTTATCTATGGGCATCTCAAGAATCAAGTTATGTATCCTTTTTCTTGCTTGCCAAAGAAGATGAAGTTAAACTCTGGTATCAGAAACTTGGACACTTGCATCTGAAAGGCATCAAGAGAATCATATCCATGGAAGTTGTTAAAGGGATTCCTAAGCTCAAGATTGAAGAAGGAAAAGTTTGTGGAGAATGTCAAGTAGGAAATCAGACTAAGATGTCACATCAGAAGATTCAACATCTCACCACCTCAAGAGTCTTAGAACTTCTTCACATGGATTTAATGGGACCTATACAGGTAGAAAGTCTTGGTGGAAAGAAATATGCTTATGTTCTAGTGGATGACTATTCAAGATACACCTGGACAAATTTCATTAGAGAAAAGTCAAAAGCCTTTGAAGTTTTTAGAGATATTTGTCAAAAACTTCAAAGAGAGAAGGAAAGCAATGTTATTAGAATCAAAAGTGATCATGGGAAGGAATTTGAGAATGCCAAGTTTGCTGAATTTTTTTCCTCTGAAGGAATTAGTCATGAATTCTCATCTTCCATTACTCTCAGCAAAATGGGATTGTAGAATGCAAAATCAAAACTATACATGAATCTGCTAGAGCCATGATACATGTAAAAAAATTACCTTATCATTTTTGGGTTGAAGCAATGAATACTTCTTGCTACATTCATAACAGAGTCACCTTGAGGAAAGGTACTTCAGCTACTTTGTATGAATTATGGAAAGGAAGAAAACCTATTATGAAATACTTCCATGTCTTTGGAAGCAAATGCTACATCCTTCCAGATCGTGAACAAAGAAGAAAGTTAGATCCAAAGAGTGATGAAGGAATATTTCTAGGATACTCTACCAATAGCAGATCATATAGAGTCTACAACTCCAGAACTAAAGTAATGATGGAGTCTATAAATGTTGGTGTTGATGATCAAGACTTGAACAAAGAAGCTGATGTCCTGGATGATGTTGAAAATTTCCAGAATGCAACTCCAATAGAAACTGAAGATAGAGGCACTGATGAATAACCCTCAAGTTTTAAGCCTGAAGATAGTCAGACCAACAAATGTCCCTCTATCAGAATACAAAAAGATCATCCTAAAGACCTCATCATAGGAGAGATAGATAAAGGAGTTACTATAAGATCAAGGGATATAATCTCTAACTCTTTTTTGTGTGTTAAATATAGAGCCAAAGAATGTCAATGAAGCATTAACTGATGAATTATGGATTAAAGCTATGCAAGAGGAATTAACTCAATTCAAGAGGAGTGAAGTTTGGGATCTTATCCCAAGACCCGAAGGATCATATGTGATAGGTACCAAATGGGTGTACAAGAACAAATCTGATGAACAAGGAGTTGTCACTAGGAATAAGGCAAGACTGGTTGCTCAAGGATACACTCAAGTAGAAGGAATTAATTTTGATGAGACATTTTCTCATGTTGCTAGACTTGAATCTATTAGATTACTTCTTAGTGTTGCTTGCATCTTGAAATTCAAGCTATATCAAATAGATGTCAAGAGTGCCTTATTTAATGGTTACCTAAATGAAGAAGTCTATATGGAACAACCCAAAGGATTCATTGATCCTAATTTACCTAATCATGTCTGTAAGCTAAGGAAAGCTCTATATGGATTAAAACAAGCCCCTAGAACTTGGTATGAGAGACTTACTGAATTTTTTGTTGAACATGGTGTTGTACCTCGAAAAATACGATCCTCGTGAACGCGGTCGCGACTGGACTGACATGAGAGTCACCACCTAATTTTATTTATTCCCAAAGAGGGAAAGGGTAAATATAGATAAAACCACCAAGAAGGGATAAGACAAGGTTGTTGCAAACCATTGACTGGGTTCGAAAGTCGGTTATGTAGGGGGATGATATTAGCACCCTCTACATCCATCGTACTCGATGGGAACCATCTAAGTTTTCGCACGCGAAGGGATATCTATGCTTATGAATTACTTGCTAAACTAAGGGGTTTATTGATCCTAGGGGCTCGGCAAGGATTGAGATCCTCGTACCTACGTATTCCCTCGTGCAATGGGAAAGTCAGAGCTTCGTAGTTCGGCCAACTTCGGGTGATTGGTGTTCGTTTTATTACCTTTCTTCGATGAAAGGATTTAGGAGTCGAATTGCACTAAAGACTATGAGTAGTTTATTCCGCTCGATTCGTACCAGCGTCCAACGTCGAAATAATCAGGGTGAGTAAAGACAAATCATTATCCTCTTTTCTACCGCTTAAGGCTCGTGACGTACAATTCTTCTCATATTATTACAGTATTTTATTTCCTATGACCGCTTGACATTGGATCAAGGATTTTGATCTAAAAGTAACATTTTAGTTTTTTTTTAAGGTTTGGGGTGAATGTGTAACATCCTGATTTTAGTAATTATTTATTTATTATATTAATTGATTAATTATGTGATTTTGTGCCTAATTGATTTAATTAATTAATTGAATTATGCAATTTATTTGAATTAATTGAATTAATCAATTTATTAGATTTAATTTAATTAATTTAATTATTTGATTTATTTTATTTTGTTGGAATTAAATAGAATAGGTAGAATTAATTAATTGATCCTAATTGGGAGTGTGAATAGAAAGTGAATGAGTGAGTTAGTAAGCCCATTAGAGTTTCATATAGTTGTTTAGGGTTTAACAAAAACAAAGAGGTAGAATAGAAAGATAGAAGGAGGCTAGTAGAGGGAAATAGGAGAAGAGGAATCAAGAACAATGAACAAATTTACCAAGAAAATCAAGGTAAGAGTGAGTTTTCATTAAATTATTTGGGATTGTTGGATAATATATAATGGGTAGAAATGTGGTTAGGATAAAATCCTAATTTTTCATGAATTTAGAATTTTTAGGTTTTACTAGAAATCTTGATTTGATTTGTATCATTTGATTATGTTTAGAATTTCTGTTATGGTATATTATAGAGACTCATTTATAATTGGGGAAAATTAATTGATGATAATTTTCTATTTGGATGTCCGAACAGTAGAGTAAACCCTTTTGAATATCCATTCGTACTACTGTAGTTTTCTTGCTGGTAACATTTTTTTTATTATTTCTTTCCTTCAAATTAATCCATGAGATGCTTTTACATCAGGTAGCATGATATTACTTTAAGACATTGGAAATAGTATGTAGTAAATAATCATAGTGAGACAAGCTTTATCATTGAATTTAGAATTAGGGTATATATACATCTTGGTTACTGTAATGTAGAAACATGATACATTATTTCTTTAATCACTTTATCTCATGCATTAAAGAGCCTTGGAGTTGTGGTATTGATAATTGATATCATTAATTAAGTAGTAGATTAATTAAAGTAGCATATTAGATACATTGAGTTGAAATTTCTGAAATGTAGTACCCACCTTTTTCTTCTTTTCCTTTTTAACATATATGTGTTTTGTGGTGGTAGTTAGTTACAAGTAGTGGTTGCATTGGAACTTTGGAAGTAACTATCTATTTTCTATCCTAACCCAAAATATAGTATGTTAATAACCATTTAATAAATGATGATTGTTTTTCCCCTGTCCCCTGCAATGACATTGTGATGATAACATATAGCATATAGAAAACTAGGTAAATTAATTAAAAAAATAATAGTATTTAGTAATGATGGAAAGACACATCCACATTAATTAAGGTGATAATTCATTTACCAATTAAAATGAACATGATAATATATGAAGATGATGATGTAGCCGCATGATATATACTACTTCTTATTACTATATTTTTTTTATTACTTTTCTATACTAAACACCATGTATATATACACTAGTAACTCCATGAAGAATCTCTAATATGGTATGTCATAAATTACCATGAACCTCTTTGGGTGTTTCCAAATATTTTCACAAAACAAGATATGAACAAGCTTGAGAGTAATAAAATTAGGTGAATGCCTTGGCAGCATTGGTAACATCATGTCTAGTTGATAGGAGTACATTTTTCCCATTTGATGTGAAACAAAACATGAGAATATGATACTCTACCAACCAAAAATTTGATGTTCAGGATACTTAGAACTAAAAAAAATGTGATTAATTTAGTGATTAATTTGATGATTAATTTGATGATTATTTTGTGATTAATTTGGTGATTATTTTGATGATTAATTTGATGATTAATTTGATAATTATTTTGATGGATTGATTATTCTATAATTAATTGGTATTATGCGGTTTGAGAATTGTGAATTGTGTGTGTGGACAATGCTTATGTGCAAGTATGTGAAACTGTGTGGTAATTCATATGTGATGAATTATTGAAGATATGCACGCATATTAAGATTAGATGACGGTCTTAATTGCATATGGTAGTTGATCTTGCACATGCATCATTTTGTCAAGAGGCAATGCTTGTTAGTTCCGCGGGAACTAGTGACTTGTCCCAAACCTAGAGGACTGATTTAAAAGCTTAGAGAACAGACTTTTGTGTGTTATCAGTCTAGAGAACATACCCAGTTTAATATAAAAATCGAAAAATGATAACAAGTGATTGGTACCATATGCATGAGTTGCATTTGAGTCTTGCATCGAGTCTCATTGTGTCTATGATTACAAATGAGATTATGTGTATTGTTGAATTGGTGAAATTGTGGAATCGTGAGTGTGTACTTGTAAAGAATATGGTTACTTGAGTGATAACATGTTGATGAAACTTTTGATGTGTGAAAATTATTATGATGCTTGTATGTTTTAAATTATATATTATCTTATGATTTCAACAATTATATGAATTCTCACCCTTCTGTTGGAATGATGTTTTATACGACATCGCTCAGGTACTGAAGATTAGAGTTTATTAAAGCAAGAAAGTAGCTGGTGGAGTAGCATATTTTAGTTTTATATTTACTTTGGTTCGAGTCGTGCTCTGATCATGTAACACTAGGAACGCTTGATTCATGTCTTGAGATATATGATTGTATACTCTATCTATTTTATTAATTGAATTTGAATTTTATGTTGAAATGGCTTTTATGCCCAAATTAATTTAAAGAATGAAATTATTTGAGACTTGAATGTCATGAGATCTAAATGAAAGTGATTCGCTGCTACATGCTAATGTGAAAGTATATGAAAGCATGAATTTATTTCAAGTGTTATTGAGCATGATAGGGGTATGTGTGATGTTTCGAATTATGTGTGACACCCTTGTTTGTGATGCATGATAATTTACTCTGATTATTTATATATTTTCCACGAGGTTTAGAAGGGTGTTACAAAATGCAAATAGAGGTTTATTTATCTGGTTGGTTAGCGAGCATAATGCGCTCGACTCGCTGGGTTAAGAAACTAAGCTAAAGACTAGATATAGAAAACAAGCGCGATGCGTTGATTTGTTTAATTTGAAAAATGTTGAAAATAAATGTGAAGTGCAAAGTAGTGCAGATGACAATCAAAGTATGATCGGCTTACGTGTGTGTATGAAGTGAAATATAAGGATTTACTTGGCGTTGGACCAAGGGTTTTGCTTATCTTTGAAATGGTTTAGTCTTAGTGTGAGTTCGTTTTGTACTTAGCAATTTATCGTCAAAATGCAAAAAGTAAATCACACAAGTAAGCATAACATCATATCACAAGCAAAAAGAATCGAGCACAGACAAACATTTATCACATGCATAAAATCGAACAATGGAGAAAGATTAATTAATCAAATTAAATAGAAATATTTAATTAGATTAATTATCAAATTAATTAATCGAGTTAAATAAAACTATTTAATTAAATTAATCAATGGAAATGTTTTTTGGATTTTTGAAATATTCAAATGAAAATTTAATCAAAATAAATAACTTTAAAAATATTTTTTGGTTTTTTAAATATTAAAAGAAAAAAAATTAATTAAACAAAATAAAATTATTTAATAAAATTAATTAGTAAATTAATTAATTTGATTAAATAAAATTATTTAAAATAATTAATTAGTAAAATAGTTTTTTCTGGTTTTTATAAATTTTGCAAAAACAAAAAAAAATAATAGACAAAATCAAAAAAAGAAAAAAAAATGGGTTGATTGTTGTAATAAAACAGGGTGTGCATCAATCAGTAAAACGCAGGCCCAAAATACAGAGGAGGCCCAAAACAAATAGGGTTTACAGCATGCACTCTGGTCAACATTGTTGACCTCAAGCGAAATCAGATACGTTCGATCGAAGGATGAGTCAACTAAGACTCTGATCAAACGACTGATGTAGAAGGCGCATGATGGGGTGATCAAGGAAAAAATATATATATATATATACACACACAAAGAGTTGGCCTAGCTACATGGCATCATCGGCCGAATCCCAAAGTTGTGGGGAAGCTCCACATTTGACAGCTCGTTTATCCAATAACATAGGAAACGAAACAAGTGTCTTGGCAATGGATAACACCATCTTGGGAAGCAACGAATCATATAAATCAGACTTCATATTAAAATAGGAATGAATTAAATGAATTCAAAACCATTGTAATACTTTTCCACATCATTTCGTTTCTTCTTCAAATAATCATCAGAAAAAACAAAGCAATGACCTAGTTTAAACAAAGCGAAAAATCCAGGTTGGCCATGGTGAACTCAAACCCAGACCATACCAATCATCAACGGTAAAACACGAGCAATCAATCTGAAACATACAACCACCTATTAACCGAGCAAAACCTAATTCCTAAATCATGAAATCAACACCCCAAATGTTCAACAACAAAACGAATTAGAGCAATCAACGCGACATCAAAGGTCAAGCAAACAATGAATCAGAGGCAACCATCAAACCATGGACGAATCAAACAAGTTAAAGTGAGAAAAGTGGAAAGATTAAGAGTTTACCGAAGGCGGAGGTTGAAGACGCAAAAGACCAATTATTCACTTTTTCATATTCGTATTCTCCTTCCTGCACTTTTGTTTTTTCGTTATTCTCCTCTTCTTCCTTTCTTTGTGATGCGTTGTTGTGATTACTATGTCGTTGTTTGTTGTTCGTTTGCTGACTGAGTGTTGAGAGGAGTTTAGCTCATCTCTATTCTAATTTAAATATGAAATTAGATAGATATTTTTCTTGAGCTCTTAATGCAGGGAATGGTATTTTTTTATTCATCAGTTTTATTTTCTTGCTAGGGTTTCTTCAGGAATCTGTGGCGTGTGTTTCTGTGCCAATGATTGGCTTATATATAGTAAAAATGAGGTACGTGTGAAATTCCTATCCGTGTGAGGTATGAATTGTGTACGTGAGAGAGGGTGAATATCGTGTGAGTCTGTAGGAATCCGTTAGAAATTGAGTGAGGGTGTGCCCTAATTTCGTGGGATTTGGAGAGAGTGGATTTGTGTGGGGTCCGGATTTGCTGACTCATTGTTTTTTATTTGTCTGTAGTGAACTTCCAGAACGCTTGTGGTCCTCTGTGTACAATTTACCAATGTGAACTTGTGAACAATTCAGTTTTTACTGTTGCGAAAATGAATTCACAAAATTGTGGGCTTAACATTGGTGATAACTAACATAGCTTCAGTTCAGAAATGCATTAGCTTTTAAATTGAACCTTGAGTTTCTTGTTACTACCATGGATTCTTTGTTGAACTTATTGCTTTATTAAGACATTGAGAAATGTAGGTTGACTTTTGGTCATTTCTTGAGGCTCTGTTTCACTCTGTCTGTGAATATTAATCACCCTCATTATTTTGGCCTTCTACAGATGTGAGACACGACTCTGGCTCGAAAAGATCGACTATGGTATCGACTTCTATCGCAGTTGATCTTTGGTATGACTGTCTTGATTGAACTTATTTCCTTGGTTAACTAACACAATGTCTTGCATTTTTGGATGCATTCTGATAGTATGGTTGTCATGTGGGAATGTTTCAGGTTGTGGCAGTTGGATTATAATCTTCTTTTTTATGATTTCATTTGTGATGTGAACTGACATTTGTGTAACATTTATGAATCTTGATGATTTGTTGCATACCTAAACTAAGCTCAACTTGTGTTTGATGTAGCAGGGTTATCTTTTAACTCTCTTCCTCCTTTGAAAACATGTCTCAATCCATGGAGGAAAGGCTTGGAGATGAGGCTAGAATTGGGAAGAAACTTGACTGATGATTGTTAGGAGAAATCTTGGACAAGATATCCTTGCTGCTATCAACCTTCATTAATTGAGGACAATCAAACCAAAACTACGGAGGAAATGGCGCGGTAGTGAGGGTAGGTTGCTTGATGGAAATGCAGTCAACAAGAATTTGTCATGGTCTCGAATACAGTAAGATCTGAAGGCTTGCAATTGTACCTAGTCTCTAAGGCATTTAGGATATAGTGTTGTCTTGTATCTTGGAATAAAACATGTAGTTCTTCTTGGAATAAAACATAGAGTTCTTCTGACTCAAACACTATTCTTTGTACTCTTGAATCCTTCACTCACGATTGTTTCTAGGACCAGCAAGTTCTTATAGAACTTGAATTGCTCAGCTTTGTAATTTTGTAGCCACTTTATTTCTTGCACTTAATATTGAACATCATTTAAATTTCACATGACTTCTTGTAACTTGCTCTTTATGGATGTATTTTCTCCAACCATTTCTTTCTTCTTTAATTTCATGTTTTTTTTATGGTGACGAGGCTTTCAGTAGCAATAGGAATAAGGCTGCCACTATGTTTGGTGCTAAGACTTTCATTTGGTGCTTTTGCTCTTGAATTACTCATTGCCTTGCTTGTACCTCATATTAACTGTGTGCTTCATTGTGTGTGTGCATTTTTGAAGCAGCTTGGATGAACAAGAGGCTTGGAGGACTTGGCAAGATTTGGCATTTGGCATGGAATCTTGAGGGATTTATCACAGAATTTTGTTTGTTGTCATTGTAATCTTCTAGGACTTGTGGAATTTAAGACTTGTGTAGTTTTTTCTTACAAACATCTTGTGTATTTGTAATGGCTCCATGTTTTGTAGTTTTTTTTTTAAATTCAATCAATGAACTTTGCCATTCTTGTGACCTTGTATTAATGAACTCAATTAGCATTTTGTACTTCACCTTGCAATATCAACCTTGTAACCTTTATTATGATTTGGCTTGAAATTGGGTATTTAAAATTCCGTTAATTCATGTCCTTTACTTCTTGACCCAAGAATATCCGAAATCAATGGCTCAACATCACTTAAAATGTAGCCTTGAAGAGCAAACAATGCTTAAGGCCCCAAAAAAAAATCATTTACACTAACATTTTGAGGGAGGAGGTAGTAAAGTCCAAAAGTCAAATTGACATTAATTTTGAAAACACATCTTGAAATGTCTTAAAAAAATGACCCAACACTACTTTTGAAACCTCCTTAGAATGGCCCAAGAACAGATTTGAAGAAAGCTAACAACTTTGCCAATATCCCGCACCAATCACCAAAGTAAATCATGCATAAGAAATCCAATGAAAATTAATGGTACACTGACTGTTTGTCCATAGGAATGAGAACCATCATTTTTATCTCTTCTTGAATTCAATGCACCTACAAGACTTGTTAGTTCACAATGGACATAAACAAAACTTAATTCTTAGGAGATTATGGCCAAAGGCCAAATGACTCTTTAGAGAGAATGTTAAAGAGGGTATGACAAATTTGGGGTATGAAAGATGCCCCTATCTAATTGCCTTGGACCCGAGAAGGTGAACTGCTGCATGACGTTCAATTTTAGGGTATAAGTCAATTAGATATAAGAAGACCCTAAAATTTTTCTGACAAGAAAGAGAATGCAAAACTATAATAAGAGTATGAGGATGGGATGAAAAATTGCACAAAATGTCTGAGATTCTTTGAATTAACAAAGCAACATCTCAATTTACTGAATAAACTTCTCCAATTCGCACGAAATAGTCCCTTATGAATTAAGGTTCTTCGGGGATGATATCTTAACAAAAAATGAGATTCTTTGGGTCTGGCGAAGCAGTACCTTATCAATTAAGGTTCTTCAGAGAATGCCAAAGCAATATCTCGAAACAAATGATCTCCTGGGGAAAACCAGCTCACCGAGAATTCCTTCTAGAGGAAGTATGCTAGCCCATCTTTGCAGAGGAGGAGCCCGTAAGAGACCTTTTAGGATAACCTTTGCTTGGGGAGAAACAAAGCGAAGATGATGGGGGTCATCATTATCAATAATAAAGTTGAAGAATGACATGCTGGGGGACATGAAATCTGCGAGCACAAGCGAGGTATTAACTCTCTTCGGAGGAATACTGCCGAATTTGGAAGAGGTTGTTAGAACAATTTTGATTCTAATCTTCCATTAAAGTTTTGATGATAACAATATTTTTCTAAGAGAATATAAGTTCTAATTTATGTTGAACTAACTTGTGTTTAATGTGCAAAATAGAAGTTGTAGAAGTTCTCATAAGGAAGGATAATCTGATTCTAATCAGTATCTTCTAAGAGGAACAACCCAGCGCTCACTTATAGAAGATCTGTTGTCAAAGAGAAGTTCTCATTGAAGAAATTTTTATTGCTGCGTATTCTTTTATGAATCTCTGATGTGCATTTAAGAATATTCTGATTCTCTCAATTAAGGACCATTTAAAGAAAATCAGAATAATGGCTGGGAACAAGAATCTCCTTATTTGGAAGGATTTTATGGCAATTAACAACCATCCAAATCAAGCTCCAGATCTTCCCAACGGATATCTACTTCAAATCATTATTTAAAGAAATCAACCTGAAGATTTGAAGCTCTCGCTTTCACGCTCTATCACTTCTTAGAAGCTCAAATTATTTTTGCTCTCAATATTGTAACAGATCACTTTGTGATATAGCTTTTCAGAAGCATTATTAAGTTACATAATTTTTAATCTTTGTAAAAGATAATTTATTTTACTTGAGTGACTAGTTTAGTCAGTAGACTTAAGAAGACTTTGACAGTAGGTCATTGTGGTTGTATTCAAATTTGAATAGTGGATTAAGACCTCGTTGAGAGAGGCAAAATCACCTTGGCGGGTGGACTGGATGTAGTTTGAGTTCAAACGAACCAGGATAAATTAAAGTGTCCTTTACAGTCATTTTGTTTTTGAAAACCCAATTGCAACCCCCTTCCTTGTGTTTTTATGCTCCTTCAATTGGCATCAGAGCTCTAGGTTCTGAGATATACACTTAATCATGTCAGTAAAAGATCCAGAAGATAAAACACAATGGTGGATGCAGTCAACAACAACAATGACTATCAAAATGACAAGATCAACGGAAAACCTCCAGTGTTCAATGGTGACAACTTTTACTATTGGAAGGATGTTCTAGAGAGTTTCTTTCTAGATCTGGATGGAGATCTTTGGGATATTGTGACAGATGGATACACTCATCCTGTTGGATCAGATGATCAGAAGATTGAAAGAAAGAACATGACAGCTCAATAGAAGAAGGAATTCAGAAACCATCATAAGGCCAGGACCATACTTTTGAGTGTTATTTCCTATACAGAATATGAGAATATCACAAATAGAGAATCAACCAAATACATGTTTGACTCCCTGAGGATGACACATGAAGGCAACACTCAAGTCAAAGAGACAAAAGCTCTGGCTCTTGTCCAGAAGTATGAAGCATTCAAGATGGAAGAAGATGAAACAATTGAGAAGATGTTCTCAAGGTTTCAAATTTTGGTTGCTGGACTGAAAGTTTTGGACAAAGGATACTCAACAGCAGATCATGTGAAGAAGATTATCAGAAGCTTGCCAAAGGCTTGGAGACCCATGGTCACTACTTTGAAGCTATCAAAGAATCTGAACGAGATATCTCTAGAAGAACTAATCAGCTCTCTGAGAAGTCATAAGATAGAAATAGAAGAAGATAAACCCCAAAAGAAAGGTAAGTCTATTGATTTTAAATCTAACAAATCTGATTTTAAAGCTTTGCATGCAGAAGAAGAAGAATGCTCTGGAGGATAATCAGAAGAAGATGAACTATCTCTTCTATCCAGAAGAGTTCAACAACTCTTGAAGCATCATCAGAAGAAGTTCGGAAATCCCAGAAGATCAAGCAATCACTCTGAAGCATCCTCTGGTCACAGGAAACACAGAAGCAAAGGAGTAGTGTGCCACGGATGCAAAGAACTTGGCCATTACAAGAGTGACTGCCCAAAAATCCAAAAAGAGAAACCCATAAATAAATTCAACAGAGAAAATAAAAAGAGTCTCATGGCAACATGGGATGATTTAGAATCATCTGAAGCAGATTCAGGCTCAGAAGATGAACATGCCAACATTGCATTAATGGAAAAAATACCAGAAGATGTTCACTCATCAGAATCAGAGTCAGATTCTGACACAGAAGAGGTATTCTCTAAACTTTCTAGATCTCAATTAGAAGATAGCCTCTCAGAAATTCTTGAAAAATATTAGAAGCTTCAATTCAAATACAAATACATAAAACAAAGTCTAGTATCTGAATTGGAGGAAGTTAGAAAACTTAAGTCAGAAAACTCTGAGCTAAAAGAAAATATTTTTGAATGCAAAAATTCTTTTGAAAAATTTAAAGCTCAGAAGGAATCTGAATCAGAAGTTCTACCTAGTTCTGATAGTATCATAAAGCAATATGATTACAGTTTTAAAAAATTTCTAGCTAAAATCATAGACAGAAGCAAAATTGCCTCTATGATCTATGGAGTTAGCATAAATGGTAGAAGAGGCATAAGCTATGTGAAAACTAAAGGAGAGGAAACTCTGAAGTTTAAAAAGGTTGATGACATGGTCATAAAAGTTGGTACTCCTTTAAGTTCTTATTTTACCTATGGTCATAATCATGATCTAAAATATACTAGTGATTAATCTTGTTCTACAAGTTCTGATGTGAAACTCAAAATCAATCAGAAGTTTGTAAAAACTAACAAACAAGGACCCAAAAAGATATGGGTACCCAAATATAAAATTGTGTATGTTGCAGATGTCTTTGATAGCCAGAATGAAAAACCAATCTTGGTACCTGGACTCTGGATGCTCACGACACATGACGGGAAGAAAGCATATGTTCCAAAGTATTGAGCTAAAAGATGGAGGATTTGTAGGCCTTGAAGGTAATCAAAAAGGAAAGATTATTGGCTCTGGGACTATTGGTAATGGCACACTTCCCTCTATCTCTAATGTTTTGTTAGTGGAAGGATTAATGCATAATCTGTTATCCATAAGTCAATTAATTGATAATGGTTATCACATAATCTTCAATCAAAAGTTCTGTAAAGCTGTTAGTCAGAAAGATGGAACAATCCTATTTAGTGGAAAGAGAAAGAACAACATATATAAAATAAAACTCTCTGAACTGAAAAGTCAGAACGTAAAATGCCTAATGTCTATGGACACTGAGCAATGGGTCTGGCACAGAAGATTGGGACATGTTAATATGAGAAAATTGTCTCAAATTAACAAACTCAATTTGGTCAGCGAACTTTCTAACCTTAAGTTCAACTCAGAAGCTCTGTGTGAAGCATGTCAGAAAGACAAATTTTCAAAACCTGCGTTTAAATCTAAAAATGTTGTATCTTCCTTTAGACCATTAGAACTTCTACGCATTGACTTGTTTGGACCAGTGAAAACTGCTTCAGTTAGTGGCAAGAAGTATGGATTAGTCAATTGTTGTATTTTCTAACTTCTGCAAGCAAGTTCAAAATGAAAAAGAGTCTAGAATTGTTAAAGTCAAAAGTGATCATGGTGGGGAATTTGAAAACAAAAAATTGGAATTATTTTTTTTACTGAAAATGACATCTCTCACAATTTCTCTTGTCCTAGAACTCCACAACAAAATGGGGTTGTAGAACGTAAGAACAAAACATTGCAAGAGATGGCCAGAACCATGATCAATGAGACTAACATGGCTAAATTTTTTTGGGCAGAAGCAATAAATACAACATGCTATATTCAGAATAGAATCTCTATAAGACCTATTCTGGAGAAGACTCCTTATGAAATGTGGAAGAATAGAAAGCCCAACATTTCTTATTTTCATCCTTTTGGATGTACTTGTTTTATTCTTAATACTAATGATCCTATGAACAAGTTTGATTCTAAAGCACAAAAGTGTTACATGTTAGGATACTCTGAACTTTCAAAAGGATACAGAGTATACAACACAGAAACACGAATTGTGATAGAATCTATCTATGTCAGATTTAATGATAAGCTTGGTTCTGAACAACCAAAGCAGAATGAATCTCTTGCAGATATAGAATTTGAAATCACTAAAGACAGAACATCTGAAGATCAATCATCTACATAACAAGACAAGACAACAACCTCACCAAGTTCTGAAGAACCCACTTAGAAGAAACAATCCAGAAGCACGTTGAATCATCCAGAAGATAAGATTTTGGGAAAGAAGGATGATCCAATCAGAACAAGGTCATCATTCAGAAATTCTGAAGAATCTCTAATGGGACTAGTCTCTCTGATTGAACCAACTTCTGTAGATGAAGCACTCTCAGAAAATGATTAGATACTTGCAATGCAAGATGAACTCAATCAATTCACCAGAAATGACGTGTGGGACTTAGTGCCTATACCTAAAGGGTTCAACATTATTGGCACCAAGTGGGTATTCAGAAACAAGCTAAATGAACAAGGAGAAGTTGTAAGAAACAAGCACGACTAGTGGCACAAGGTTATAGTCAATAAGAAATAATAGATTATACATAAACCTTTGCACTAGTCGCCAGATGATATTATATTTGGTTCTACTAAAAGTGCTTTGGGAAAGGAATTTACTGAGTCCATGCAGGAAAAATTTGAGATGAGCCTGATGGGAGTATTAAAGTTCTTTCTGGGAATCCAAATTAATCAAACATCAGAAGGAACATACATACATCAAAGAAAATATGTCAAAGAACTTCTGAAGAAATTTGGCATGTCAGATAGTAAGATCTCTAAGACTCCTATGCATCCCACTTGTATTCTGGAGAAGGAAGAGGTAAGTAAGAAAGTAGATCAGAAGATCTACAGAGGTATGATTGGCTCTCTTCTCTATCTAACTACATCTAGACCAGATATTCTATACATCGTATGTTTATGTGCTAGATTCCAATCAGATCCTAGAGAAACTCACTTAACAACAGTTAAGAGAATCTTTAGATATCTGAAAGGTACTACTAATCTTGGTCTATGCTACAGAAAGTCCAAAAATTACAAGCTTGTAGGATATTGTGATGCTGACTTTGCTGGAGACAGAACAGAAAGAAAAAGTACTTCTGGAAGTTGTCAATTTCTAGGAGACAATTTAATTTCTTAGTCTATAAAAAGGCAATCAACCATAGCATTATCAACTGCAGAGGCTAAATACATTGCAGTAGCTGGATGCAGTACTCAGATGCTCTAGATGAAAAATCAGGTTGAGGACTTCAATATTTATGAGAGTAACATTCCCATCCTCTGTGATAATACTTCTGCTATTTGTCTTTCTAAAAATCCTATTTTACATTCTAGAGCTAAACACATAGAAGTTAAACATCATTTCATTAGGGACTATACTCAGAAGGGATTTTATTTTAAAATTCATAGATACGAATCACCAATGGGCTGATATTTTTCCAAAACCCCTTGCCGAAGATAGATTTAATTTCATTCTGACCAATCTTAGTATGGAATTATGTCCAGAATGAAAATGTTTAATTATATGCATTTAACTCTCAGAAGTTCTGAACTTTTTATTTTATTTGTTCAGAAGTTATCTTAATGATCTGATTGTTTACTTCTGAGAACTTATGTATCAAAAGAATAACATGCAGATCTTAACATCAACACGTGCCAATAAAGCTCTGAGGAATCCTAAAAGAATAAGAATAAGTGTTCAAACTCTGAAGCAGGACAAAACATGCAATTAGACAGTTGTCCTCTGCAGAAGGACACACGTTCAAGTTCTAGGAAACTGAAACGGCTGAAAAGATGCAATTGAGGCGCAAATCTCTTTGGTAACTGTTCCAAGATCTTTACGCCAACCCCTTGTCAGAACTCATTAATGAAATTTGATCATGATGTTTTGTGCGTTAAATATTTCCACTAATCATGCTTTTCTTTTACTGCTCTTTAATTCTATATAAACGCATGTTTTCACATTTCACTTCTCACCTTTCACTTTTTCACTTTTCACTCTTCACTCTCTTCTTTCACTTTCACTGTTTCTATTTTCTCTGCAATTTCTTAAAACCCTATAACCTTATCATCTTGGTAACTATGGCTTCTTCAAACATTCATCAAACATATTCTTCTCAACCATCAAATGATCAATCTTCAGAAGTGTTTCACATCTCTCCATTCAGAACACTCCTCACTCCAGCAGACAAGTTAGAAGTTTTATGTGAACTATTTGTGGATTTTGACAGCTTAAGAGAAAATGGGTTTGATTTGCTACCTGCTGTTAAAGCTCAAGGATGAGAGACATACTTTGATCGCTTAATGGGACCAGTTTCCCCTAAACTTGTCAAGGAATTCTGGGTTTTTGCTAGCGCATCAAATTCTCTTGTGACCTCTTATGTTCTGGGAAAGAGGATCATAATTTCTGAAGATCACATTGCTAAGCTAATTCAATCTGATGGCAATGGGATAAAATGCAGTGAGATGGACAAGCTCTCAGATATTAAGCTAGTGGCTAGAGAAATCTTCTCACATGGGCAACCCTTTAACAATATCAAGGATCTAAAGGATCACTTAAGGATATGGGCCAAGATCATTCTAGGAAGTATCAGCCATAGAAAAGCTACAAACTCTCCTGACTACATCAACATGGACCAACAGTTTCTTTTGTACTTCATTTCAAAGAACAAGAAGGTGAACCTTGCTCATTCCTTATTCACTGATCTGAAGAACAACGTCAAGGAAACAAGAGAGGGAGAAAAGACAAAGAGGGACTGGATACCTCTGGGTAGGTTAATTTCTGATATTCTCACTGAGAACAAGTTGGTGGATCATCTGATTGAGGCACAATAGATTGAAACTCTAGAACAGATGTCGGAAAGCCCTTAAATTCCAAGAACCTCAAGAAGATGAAGTTTATTGATTCAATCAAGAAGGATCCCATTCTTCACTCTAGAGAAGTTATAACAACAAGGAAAATTCCTCTGAAGGATTTCCCTCTGTTTTCTTCTGATACACCTCCAGAGGTTGTAGTCAAATATTTAGAATCTTGCAAGCTGGATGGTGTTGATCCCATGTTTAATCCTGAAGAACTCAGAAGACCGGCACCAGAAGTTGCTTTGAAGAAGAACAAGAAGAGAAAGGCTGCTGAAGGAACTTCTCAAAAGGCTCCTAAATAAATCAGAATGAAAGGTAACTCTTCATCTTCTAAATCTGAATTCGTTTCTGTGGTAGAATCTGTAACAGTGGTCACGTCTGAAATCCCTGCTGAAACCACTCCTTCATCTGAAACCATTTCTTCTGTCACACCCATAACTTTTGATATACCTTCTGATATACCACCCCATTCACTCAACCAGACAATACATCATCACTACCACAAACATTTGATCATCACACACCTCAAACTCTTGATGACTTTGATATTCTAATAGACCCAACACCACCATATGATTTAAACATATCCACTTTTGTTGAAACTCATTCAGAACTTCAACATGTTTTGTCTGATATTGACCAGTTTCCAGCCTTTGTATCTCAACAAAATAATCCACCTCAATCATCTGAAGTCCTTCCACCTAGAACCCACCATCCTCTTAAATCTGAATTTCATAGAGTTGTTTTTGATTCATCTCCTTTAAGTGAAAATTCCCTATCATCCTATGAATCTACTCGACCAAACACCCCCACCTATATCACTATACCTGACACTCCCACTTCAAACTCTGAATCAGAAGATCCTCTGAGAACATCCATAGACATAAATGCTTTACACAAACTATCCTCTGTAACCAACAAAACTGCTATCACTATACCAAAACCAACAAAATCAGACGTTGACTCACTGTTGCTAGCATTTGAGGCAGACATGAAAATCTGGTTGAAAAAACTGAAGGTTTCTTGCTCAGAACTTCCTGATCCTGCAGTTTCTGATTTCCTCTGGGCCTCATTCAAAAAATGGTTCAATAATGAGACCAAAAATATGAAAGATATCTGCTATGATATCGCTCATCAGAACTTCTGCGAGAACCTCAAATAAGTGGTCACAAGTATTGAAAAGAAGAAGACCCATCTTCTGGATGATAAGCCTTGGAGTGAACCAGAACCTAAGGAATCAAATTATGATCTTCAGATGGTTTTAGTTACTTCTGAGGAAGTCAAGGGAAATGAATCTGTTGAAGTACCTTCTACCGAGGAAACTTCTGATGAACCAACTGCTCAAGCTGCTGCAACTGTTGAAGATTCGCTACCAACTTCTCTTGTGTTGAAGACTCTGGAAGAGCTGAAGAAAGAGAATGAGATGGTTAAGCAGAGGTTGGATAAACAAGATGAAACTAAGTTGAAGACTATGATCGGTCAACAAGCGGAATCATCTTCTCAGACCAAGTCACTTCTAGAAGCATTAGTTACCAAGATGAATCCCCAACCCTGATTCTGTTTTATGTTCCCTTGTTTCTTTGTTTTTCTTGTTTTGGTTCTATGTTTTGTTTCTGTTTCTGATTAATGAAAAATGTTTTGTTTTGACTCTGTTTAATTCCTGTTTATTTATGTACTTTTAAGCTTTTTGAGTAATGACAAAAAGGGGGAGAAACGTAAAAGATTTTGATCTATAATAGTTTATCAAGATTAGCCTCTAACGTTCTAATATTCATATTAAACTGTCTAATTTGTGATCATAAAAGGAGCAGGTTAAGTAATCAACTAAGGGGGAGCCAAGCCAAATAACTTCTTATGAAAGAATTAAATGCTAAAAGAACTTCTAATGGAAAACTCTGAAAGAATGTATCTCATCAAATAAAGGGAGTTTTCTATCTTTTAATTTCTATTCTTAAATCAAAATAAATGTTTTGTCATCATCAAAAAGGGGGAGATTGTTAGAACAATTTTGATTCTAATCTTCCATTAAAGTTTTGATGATAACAATATTTTTCTAAGAGAATAGAAGTTCTAATTTATGTTGCACTAACCTATGTTTAATGTGCAAAATAGAAGTTATAGAAGTTCTCATAAGGAAGGATCTAATTCTAGTCAGCATCTTCTAAGAGGAACAACCTAACACTCACGTATAGATGATCTGTTGTCAAAGGGAAGTTCTCATTGAAGACGTTTTTATTGCTGCGTATTCTTTTATGATTCTCTGATGTGCATTTAAGAATATTCGAATTCTCTCAATTAAGGACCATTTAAAGAAAACCAGAATAATGGTTGGGAACAAGAATCTCCTTATTTGGAAGGATTTTATAGCAATTAACAACTATCCAAATCAAGCTCCAGATGTTCCCAACGACTATCTACTTCAAATCATTATTTAAAGAAATCAACCTGAAGATTTGAAGCTCTCGCTTTCACGCTCTATCACTTCTTAGAAGCTCAAATTATTTTTCCTCTCAATATTGTAACAGATCACTTTGTGATATAGATTTTTAGAAGAATTATTAAGTTACATAATTTTTAATCTTTGTAAAAGATACTTGATTTTCCTTGAGTGACTAGTTTAGTCAGTAGACTCAAGAAGACTTTGACAGTAGGTTATTATGGTTGTATTCAAATTTGAATAATGGATTAAGACCTCGTTGAGAGACGCAAAATCACCTTGGCGGGTGGATTGGATGTAGTTTAAGTTCAAACGAACCAAGATAAATTAAAGTGTCCTTTACAGTCATTTTGTTTTTGAAAACCCAATTCCAACCCCCCTTCCTTGTGTTTTTACGCTCCTTCAAAGGCTGTCCGAGATGCTAATCATTTGATTCTGGATCCTGGATCTTGTTATGCTATGTTTGATATGATGTGAATGTTATGCATTGCATGATGCATAATTATTAATATGAGAATGCAATTGTTGAGAACTTTGATGCAAATGTTTTTAATGACATTCTTATTTTCGTGCAGGAATACTATGCATGTGACAATGCAAGGGATCCAAACTTTATCTTATGAAGGTTCCAAACACAGTTGGACTTTGGATTATTTGGTGTGTGCCAATAAAAATTGGACTTTAAGGTTGCCACTCCACGAGTGGACTTTAAGGTTGCCACACAAAGTTGGACTCTAAGGTTATCACTCCACGGGTGGACTTTAAGGTTGCCAAACAAAATTGGACTTTAAGGATGAACTTCCAGTCGAGAACTAGATTCAAAACATAGGTTACCAGACAAGAACTGGTTTGTCATACGAGAATTGGACTTTAAAGTGTTTCGCTAACCGAGAACTGGACCTTTTCATGGTTTGCCAGACGAGAAATGGACTTTAAAGTGGGTTGGCCATCCGAGAATTAGACCTTTTCAACCATTTGCCACAAGAGAACTGGACCTTAAGAGGGTTTTCCAGACGAGAACTAGAACTTACCATGATTTTCTAGACGAGAACTTGAACATAGATGGTTTTCCAGACGAGAACTGGACATTGGAATGGTTTGCCAGACGAGAATTGAACATTGGTGCCAAATCTTTGGTTACAGGCTTCACGTTGAGTTTATGCACCATGAATGATATGATATGCATGACTTTATGCTCGAGAAAAGCGACATGACTTATGCATATGAATGATTTATGCAATGATATGAAGGTTTTCAAAACTTCCCCTGTAAAGGGTGATGGATGGAAGATTATTTTTTTTGTAGAAAGGCTTTTTTTTTGTTTGAAAGGCTATTTGGTGGGGTAATAGCATGATTCCCCGACACTCATCTTGAACTCAGAGGTGAATAACGATTTTTCTTGAGCCGCTTGAAGGTATGGAGACAACTTCCCCATTTTTAGTGCATCTTGCCCCAGTCTATTAGGTCTTTGAAGGAATTTTCTTACAAGGTCTTTGGAAACAATTGAACCATGAGGTATACTCGAGATGGCTTGTCCCAAAACCATGTCACAAAAGGAGTTTGGAAGCAATCGAACTATGATATAAATCGAGATGGCTTTCCCCATTACCGTGTCATGAAAGGAGTTTGGAAGCAATCGAACCATGATATAAATCGAGATGGCTTGCCCCATTATTGTGTCATGAAAATAGTTTGGAAGAAATCAAACCATGATATAAATCGAGATGGCTTGCTCTATTATCGTGCCATGAAAGGAGTTTGGAAGCAATCAAACCATGATATAAATCGGGATGGCTTGCCCCATTACCGTGCCATGAAAGGAGTTTAGAAGAAATTGAACCATGATATAAATTGAGATGGCTTTCCCCATTACTTTGTCATGATTGGATTCCTCCTTAACTAACTGACTCTTGGAGTAATTGGCTTTGATGCACTATTCGAGGTAGTTTTCCCCTGTATGAGCGTTGAAGTGACTTAACTTGTGCTGATTGAGTGTTGGAGAGACTTTCCTTTGGTAAGAAGAACCTCTGAGTGACCTGGCCCTGGTTAGTAGAGTCCTGATATGATTCTCCACTGATCAACCAAATCTTGACTGATTTTCCTCCACCAACTGATGCTTGGGATTTGACTGATTTCCTAGCCAATATAATCATTGGATGACATGCCTCTGATCCATAGGGTCATGAGGTGTTCTTGATTCATGTTAGTATCAATGAGTGCTCAAGTTCCTCTTTGAATTCTCCTTGGAATTTCCCTGATGCCAAGTACTGACTTGCAGTTAAAATCGTTCATTTAGAAATGGTAATTTTAATGCGACATTCATGCAAGTTTTGAAAAATCATCATTGAATGGATGATGTGATAATGTGTTATGAATGGATCAATTATCCAAATGTAGTGCTGATTTAGCTAGTGTGTAAAAAATACAGCGGGAAGAAGATTAGCAAACCTTTTAGGAGTCAGTTTACACAACCTTGCTGAGATACGCTTTCAGAATAAACCTGCTTCAATTAGGTTTTTTTAGGGTTGTAACGTGGTATGGTTCACGGTTGTTGAAACAAAGGATATAGGCTCAAAGTTTGATTGGTACCCACCCCTCTTCATGATGTCCTCCAGTCATACGTTAAGTTAATTGACATGCATATTTGTCTCCTAAGAGAACTTGAAGGTGTAATGGTTGCAGATGACGATTCAAGACTTTCTTGAAATGGCAGTCACCTTATGTGGTTTCCATGGATGTTAGTGACCCTTTTGGTTTTGGATAGGTTGGTCACTGCAACTTATTTTGTTTTTGCTGAGGATTTTGAAGACCTCTTTTTGTTTTGTTTTTTTCTTAGGTGATCACTAATTTTTGCATGGACTGTCTTTTTGAAGTTTTAGTCCATCGGGATTGCCCTAATTTTTGCCTAAGTTTCCTCTTTGGATGTTCAACTTAGCGGGCTTTTTCTATTTTCTTATTTTTCTCTTTTGTTTTTATTGAAGGATTTGTGACTGCCAATTCATTGGTCATGGAGGGATCCTCAAATAAGATATTTCACCTTGTAGTTTGGATGTGAAGTCATATTAACTGAACACTACCCTGCCCCGGGTCAAGCTTAAGGGTTTTGAATTATCCGAAAGAAACTTCTACTTCTAGGCTCGAAGTGGTTGTCTAGGGATTAACTCCTTATCTCTCCAGTGTTTGGGGATTTGAAACAATGCCTGTATATCATCAACAAGGTTCTTTCCAAAAGCATACCATCAACAATTATGGGTATTTCGTTTTCATCATCCTCCCTCAAATATTTGCTAAACAACAATGATAAAAGGAAGTGAAACGGAGAAGTATTTTTTTGTGATTTTCCTTTGCAATAAATAAATGAGTGAATACGAATGAATTTATTCCAAAAATGCATGCTCATTACATTAATATTACCATTAATAAAAGATAATGTTCAAAAACAAGTAGTACTTTAACAAGAAAAGAAACTACTAATGCAAAGCAATGATAGAAATGCCCAAGGACCGTCAGTGTTGAGGATGTCTTCCTGTTTGGACCACTTGCGTTTGAAGATGCTCTTTGAAGTCTTTGAACTCATGTGGGTGAAAAGTTAACGTGCACCACCAAATTTCTGTCTAGAAAGGAGATGTACTTCTTATCCATCAATTGTTTCACTTTGGCTTGGAACGCCTTGCAGCCTTTAGTTAAGTGCCCAATCAACCCACCATGATATCCATAATGCTCATGAGGATTGTACCCAGGTGGGTATGGCTTTGGCAACAGATTGGGAGGCTTAGTCTCTACTAGTACACTCTGGACCAGATATGGCAAGAGTTGACTTAATGGCATAGGCACTAGATGAAGAGGAACATTCCTTCTTTCTAGATTGTTGTGAGGCTTCTGCTGATTCTGACGCTGATTCTGAAATCCTCGGCCATGGACTTGTTGATTTGCATGAGAAGTAATTCGTGGTTTCTGGTACGGTGTTTTAGGAATTGGTCGCCCATAGGGATAACGTGGCGCTAACTTTGACGTTCGAGAAGATGAAGGACCATGAGATCTCGATGGATAACATGCACCTTGAGAATACTCAACATTTGCCACAACTGCATCGATTTCATCTTCCTCCCTATTTTGAGAACTGTTGAGAGATTCAATCTCACTAGCTGGATTGCTCGAGGAGTTTTGGACTTGTTTGACTTTGAGGTAGCTCTCGATGTGTTCTCCTACTGTCACAAGGTCTGAGAAGCTTGGAAATGAACTTCCTACCATCCTTTCCAAATAAGGACCATGCAAAGTTTCTATGAACATGTCAACCAACTCTCTGTCTAACAGTGGCGGTCGTACTTTGGATGCAAATTCTCTCCACCTCTGCACATACTCCTTGATGGAATCAGTACTCTTCTGAGATAGGCTTTGCAACTGCATCCGATTGAGAGCCATGTCCACATTGTACTCGTATTGCTTTAGAAATGCACTGGCTAAGTCATTCCATGACTGGATACGACTTCTTTCCAAATCTGTGTACCAACTCAAAGATGCTCCACTCAAACTGCAATGAAAGAAGTGAATTATCAATTTGTCATCGCGAGCATGAGTTGTCATTTTTCGGCAAAACATCACCAAATGACGATTTGGGAAACTAAGACCCGTGTACTTCTCAAATTTGGGTACCTTGAATTCGGGAGGAATTACCAAGTCTAAGCACATATCAACATCATTGAGCTCAGGTGTTCCATGTATTTCTAATGCTTTTGCTTTCTCCTCAAGGGCACATAGTCTTTCCTTCATAGGATCAGTCCATGGCATCATTTGGGATTGAGTAGGAATACTCATTTGTGGAGGATCATTATCAAGCACATGACCATACAAGGGGTTAGTCGACACAGTGAAACCTGAGGGTGAACCATCAGTCTCCATCATGGTATGCTGAAGGTTATTCTCTGACATCTCTACCACAACTTCCAATCTGCTTTATCTGATTGATCTTTCAAGTTGTTCGTGCTTCAAATGCTTTATAACCACCACAAGTTCAATATGAGCGTCGGGAAATCAGCTGGATCCATGGACAAAAGCATAATGAGTTTTTTTTTGGAAAATGAAATGCAATGCATATGAAATGGTATGCAAATGAAAGGCAGGATCCAGGATCATATGATCAATGTCTTGAGTTAATCCAGAATCTTTAATCGCGGGATTTCATGAGTCCGAGGTACGAATGAAGAATGCTTTTATTTCTCTCCTCACAAGGATCTCATCGGGTAGGCTCTACAATTTTGGGGACCCCAAAGTTAACAATCCATATGGCTGTTCATCAGACACGCCATAAATATGACGGTTGATTGACTCCCCCATATGAATCTCGTTTGGGTGATGTTTTCATATCGAACTACACGTGAGTAAACCCTCGGTGCCCCATACTACGCAACCATCGACACAAGGTTTCAAACAAAAGTCTCAGAGTTATGGACTTGTCTCAACTGTTTGCTGGACATGTCAACAGTTCGACAGTCAGACAACTCCATTGAGACAATCTATTCTAAGTGAGGTCTTCGTATCGAACTACATGAGAGTAACCCCTCGGTGCCCCATACTATGCGACCATCAACCTTATGTTTGAGCCCAAAAGTTTAAGGTTCTAAGGTCTTTAGAGTCGACAATCCTAATGAAAACACTGATTGTCCACGTCATCAATATGATGGTCGTCAATATTCGCACTAGAATCTACTCCAAGCGAGGTCTTCGTATCAACCGTCCACGAAAGCATTTCTTTCGGGAGCCAATACTACACAACCTCTCCTAATTTTATGTTTATACTCATAAACTCGGGTATAGAGCTTTTCACTCAAGTTTCTTTTTGCAATCAAAGTATCGTTTCATAGTACCACAGAGCCACATGATAGATATAATATGGAAAGCGATAAAGAAAGCAATAAAGAAAATGATAAACAAATAACACATAAAATAAAACATCCAAACAAGCGTGAAACCTAGACTAGGCTCGACTTGCATAGGGTTGAACCAGTACCCAGCAGAGTCACCTGCTGTCGTACCTCAAAAAATACGAACCTCGCAAATGTGGTCGCGGCTGGGCTGACATGAGAGTCGCCACCTAATTTTATTTATTCCCAAAGAGGGAAAGGGTAAATATAGATAAAACCACCAAGAAGGTATAAGAAAAGGTTGTCACAAACCATTGCCTGGGTTTGGAAGTCGGTTATGTAGGGGGACGGTATTAACACCCCTACATCCATCGTACTCGATGGGAACCATCTAAGTTGTCGCGCGTGAAGGGATGTCTATGCTTATGAATTACTTGCTAAACTAAGGGGTTTATTGAACCTAGGGGCTCGACAAGTGTCGCTCCCCGGACTCTCATCCCGGTGCAGACGCGGACGGTCGGCGATGTTGGAGGTTGAGGTTGAATAGAGTCGCCAGCTAGGAATTTTTATCCCGAAGGAAAGGTAATGCTGCATAAACCTGGAAGGGTATGGATAAGACAGTTGCGAACCAGAGAAACTGAGAAAGGGGGTTGGTTACGACCTGGGAAGGTATTAGCACCCAGATCGTCCGTCGTACTCGACGAGATCCACGCTTACTTGATTGTGTTTAAAAGGGGATAATGTATATGCTAACTGTGTTTTAAAATCTAGGGAAAGGATGTACAGTGTGTCAGTGCAAAAGAAATGGTGAGTGCTCAAAACTGAGGCTAAGGAAAGAGAGAGGGGGGGGGGGACAAAGAGACTTTTGTTCGATAACTGTTAAGTTATGCCTACGTATCTTCTCGTGCAATGAGGAAGTCAAAATACCGTAGTTCGACTCAAAGAGACTGGGATGATTTATTGTGAATTGCTTGCTTGTCTATGCTCAAGTGTGTGACTCGTCTGGCTCGAGTGCTAACTGTCTTGCATTAGACGGAAGAAGTGAGTTCTCATTTTTAGAATGAGTGTGATGAGAAACGAATCCCAGAGGAGACGATTATTGTTTGTTTTTGTGTTTTTAGTTTTATATTGTTTTTTTGGTGTTTTGCGTAAGATAATGAGCTTAAGCCTAAATCAAGGGTTGTAAACTCATTATATCCTCCCTGATTAGGGATAATGAGCCTACTTAAGCATGAGATGAATATCTCAACTTAATTACCATGATGATATAGGATTAAGGTCATTAACCTACTTGTGATTATTAAGTGTTTTGGGGTTTTTGTTTAGTGTTAATTAATGATTTTAGTCTCTCATCAGGGATTAGTGAACTCATTACACCATCCTAAGAGAAGGATGATAGATGAGAACACTAAAGCTGAGAAAGACTCCTCAACTTAATCCATGGTTAGGGACTAAATTCATTAGATAACAAGCCTTTATTAAGTGGATTTTAATTAAAGGGTGGGATTAAGAAGTGGATTTTATATTTGTAAGACTAACTTGAGGGGGACATGTCCATTAAATACTAGGGTTAGTCCCTCTTAACCAAAAGGAAGAGATGTAACCCTTATATAAGGCCCAAGTTACAAGCTTAAGTCTTATCATTATTAGGTGTTTTGATTAGAAGGTGTAAACAAATTAAAGGTTTAACACTAAGGATTAAAGTTATACACTCCATCCTAAGATAATGATACAGGCATAACCCTAATTCAAAGTCTTAAAGCTTTAACTGTTTAGCCTTGATTATGAGATGAGAAGAGACTCAAGGAGACTAAAAGGTAAAAGACTAAGGGAGACTATATACAACCCTAAAATTATCATGCTTGGATGTTCCTATGGTTTATGAGGCTTAAAGAGAAGAGAAATGGAATATGTTACTTACTTCCTGAAGAAGATAAGTAACCTAAAAGAAAGAGATAGAATCAAGAGAGCATAAGTGAAGCAAGTTCACTTTAAAGACAAACAAAGAATGCATATGAAGAGATAAGAAGAAGGTAGGATGTGGATGCAAATCCACATCCCAAACAACTTACCATGAGCCCCTGAAAGGTTAGTATGAAAGCAAAAGATGTAAAGCAAAAGGAAATAAAGCAAATGAAGATGCAATGATCAAGACCAGAAGTGTAAACGTGATGCAAATGTGTTATTCAATGATGCAAATACATGAACAATGCTTATGAATGTTCATACAAAAGATGAGATGCAAAGGAAGCAAGTTAGAAGCTTGAAAACACATGGATAAACATGAAATGTAATGAATGCAAAGCATATCAAATGAATGAAGAAATGATCAAGCAATGTTCTAACATGTCCTAATATGTATAATATGACATACAAATGCATGGAATGTCATGGAAAGTTCACATGATGAAGATATGCAAAGATGAATGCAAATGAACATGAGAAATTAGGGTTTTATGAATGTATGAGATGCACATGATCAAAACAGAAGCATACATCATGATAAAAATTTGAAAATGAACTCAAACAAACCTTAAACACATACAAGATCACTTCCCAAAGATGGAGGTCATAAGCTAAACCTAAAGAAAGTTATGAATTTTCTAAGTTAACTAGGGTTTTTGGGTACTTCCTCATGCAAAATGCCAAACAATTTGAAAATGCAATGCAAAATTATGAGTTAAATAACCTAGATACTAGATGAAAAGTATGAAACAATGCAAAAAGAACCAAATGCAAACTCATCATGGTTGATCATAAATGATTTTTTCAAGTTAGGGTTAGAAAAATGTGAATTTTAGAAACCCTAATTCATGAAAAATTGTGAAAATGTGATCAAACCTAAAAAGAAATTTGTGTGATAAGTTTATAAATTGTTCTAAATGTCAAAGAATGCTTCATGAATTGTTTTGTAATTTTTAAATACCTAAATGTATTTTTAATTAATTAAAATGAATAATTAATTAAATAAAAAATTTAATGATTTAAAAATACATTTTTAATGCAAAAATTAAAAATAAATTTTTTTTTGAGTTTAGAAAAATATTTGAAATGAAAATGCCGAAAATGATAATTTTAAAAATATTTTTGCTATTTTAAATAATTATATGAAAATAAATGTGATAAAATAAAAAGAAAAATGAAAAGTAATGCAAATGAGAGGTCATGATTGAAAGTTGCGTGGATGAGAGGCTGAGATGGAAAGTCTGCTTGACTTGGGGTAGGGCAATCCAATGGCCTAGGTTTAAAATTCCAATTGGCGCGTGATCTGATGGCTGGGATTGAATCTGATTTTATTAATTTAAATTAAGTTAATTAAGTGGATTAGGGTTTTAATGAGAGATCTTGACCATCCACACGCGCGGTAAACATAAGATCCAAGGGTCCTAATTCAAACTGGCTAATTAAATGAGATTAGGGCTAAGCACTTTCAGGCGACCAGAGAAGAGCTCCGGTCGTCTTCTCCGACACCCCCTCACCTGAGTTCACTCAAAACACTACCCCAAGCCCTCTAAAGCTCCATAATGAATCATTGAACAACCCTAAGCATGAATCCAGCCCCAAAACCAATTTATCATGCATCAAACTCATGAATCGAACAAGAACAAGTTTAGGTCAAAAATTTTAGAGCAAGCATACACACTCATTTCTCAATCATTTTGAAAAGTAAAGACATCATGATCATCAGGAGAGCACATAGAATCAATTTGTAATTTAAAATGAGGGTTTTGGAAAAAAAGTTCTTGGTGACTACCTGAGTTGGCGCTTTCTAATCTGGAGCTTTCTGGACCTGTCCCTTGTGCAATACCACTCCAATGGATCCCCTTGTGCTTTTGAAAGGCTTAGATGGAGTTTATATGAGCTGTTTTGGAAGTCCTATTCTGAAGTTCAAAAATCGCATTTTGGTTATGGGGGTTTTCAGGCCATTGTGAAGGGCGGTTTGTGTTCCTTGAGTGATTTTGAGATGAATGGTGCAAAGAGTTTTGAGTTTTGTTGGTTGTGTGATGTAATTCGAAGACTTGAAGGTTTGGAGGATTTTTGTGATTCTGAATGTGTGTGATGTTTCTGGCTTGAATGTTATGTTCTTTGGAGTCCTTGAGGTTTGTATAAGTCATTGTGATTGACCAGAGAGTTGTTGTGGCACAAGATGATTGGTATGGTGTGTTTTGCAAAAATTCAAAGTTTGTGTCATAGAGAGCATGGCTGTGGTCAGAGGTGATTTCAAGCCATGATCTGCTTTAGCTAAGTTTGAGGAAGGCCCTTGGATGAGATTTTGTAAGCTGTAACACTTGATGCAAGAGATAACATAGGTTTTGCATTTTTCCCTCTTTGAGATTTTTGTGAAAATGAGGCATGGTTTCTTGTGATCCAAGGCACAAATTTGGTCTTGAAATGTTGTATGAACATGTTATGAAGCTTAGAAGTGGATTAGAGGTCATTAGAAGTCTTAAAACTTGGTTTTGCAAATATCCCTCTTTGGCACATACTTGAAAATTATAAGATTTTTGCCAACTTTGAAAAACCATAACTTGAGTTCTAGGATGAATCAAGAGGAGTTCTTGTAATTTTTGAAAATTGGAAGATCCAATATACAACTTTCATGTTTAAAGATTTTTCATTTGAAGCCTTTTTGATCAAGAAAGAGGAGGTTGAAAATCTTTCCCAAAATGGAAAGTTCTCATTACAAGTCATGTCCAAAAATGGAAAGTTTGCAAATGCCTTGAAATTCTTCAATCTTGTGAACATCTAACAACTTCTAAGATCAAATAAAGATCATAGAACCTCAAATTGATGAAGATGACCCTTTGGTACCATTGGTGGTGGCCTCAGATGCCCTGATTCTGACTTTTCTTGCACAATAAGTTACCAGTTGATCAGATGACTTCCACAATGAATTTCTTCATCAAATTTGGTACACATGCTCCTTATAACATATTAAGACCAATGGAATCAAGAATTACCAAAAAAAATTGAAGTTAAGGGTCTCAAACCCAAAACCCTAATTTTAGGTCATCTGTGTAGAAACTGCTTAGTCTGTTTGAACACCCTTGCAATTCTTTGTGATCTCTTGACTTTTAAGAACTATGGGTTGCATATTATGACCATAGAACACACATGGACCTTCTTGACAAGATCCAAGGCCTTTGAGATGGCTCAGATCACTTCTTTGGATTCATCTGATCACAAACCCTAATTGTGCAACTTATGTAGTGAAACAAATATGCAATGAGAGATGGTATGCTTATGCAATGCAATATGAAAGATCATAAACCAAGCTGTGAGAAAAAGTGAGGGAAAATTTGGGGTGTTTACAGCTTCCCCTATTCAAGCATGAGTTAGCTGTGCAGGGTGTAAGCGCCTGACTTAACAGACAAACAAGATAACTTGTGGTTGAATACCAAGACAGTCCGAAATTTGCACTCTTTATTAAAAAAAGAAAAGGGATATAAATTGTAACAGGCAGTATAATATGAGTATCAAATGAAAGCGATGGAGGACGACCATCGAGCAAAGGATGGCTGCTGGGGATGAAAAACAGTAAGTAAAGCAATGACGGGGACGACCATCATGCTGGGAAATAAATAGACCGCGACTGGGACGACCATCGGGTAAACTGATGAAGGACGATCACCAGGATAAAGGAAAAGACCACGACGGGGACATCCATCAGGTAAAGAAATAAAACTCCATGGGGATTAAAGAAATAAGGTAAGCACTGACGGGGACGGACATCAGGTTAAAGGGTAAATAAACCGCGACGGGGACGACCATCGGGTATAAGAATAAATGAAATAATGATGAGGGACGATCATCAAAAGGTGAAGGACGATCACCTAGAAGGGGACGGCTGCTGAAAATATCACGACATAGGATGAATTCCGGATAGAAAAGATCAACGATGGGGACGACCATCGGATAAGAATGATGAAGGACGATCATCAAGAGGTGAAGGACGATCACCTAGCAGGATGCACCTGCTCTGGGGATTATCTCGACATAGGACAAATACCGGATAACAAAGGTCGACGATGGGGACGACCATCGAATAAATGATGAGGGACGATCATCATAAGGTGAAGGTCGATCACCTAGTAGGGGACGACTGATAAAGAGATATCACGACATAGGACGAATGCCGGATAAAAAGTTCCAACAATGGGGACTCCAGTGGGGATAGGATGATGAATGTTCATCCAAAGGTGAAGGACGATCACCTGGCAGGGGACGGCTACCGAAAATATCGCGACATAGGACGAATGTTGGATAGAAAATAGTTTTGTTGGTGACTCATTGGGGAATGGTAAACACAGACGAGTGCTTACGCTTTAAAATAAACGGTAAAAGTGTTTGAGAGTGTGTATAGACTAAAGATACGGACGAGTATCCTTAGGACCACGATACAGACGAGTATCGATAGAAACAAACGCTGACACGTGTTTAAGGATGATGATACAGACGAGTATCGATCGGTTAAGCAAGGAACACATACAAGTGTTGATCTGCTGAGGAAATGATACATACAAGATACGACGAGTATCAGAGGATTGTGGATAAGTATGTACAAGTGTTTGACCTGCTGGGGAAGTATGTGCAAGACACAGACGAGTGTCAAAAAGATTGAGCAAGGGACACGGACGAGTGTTTTAACTTGCCGGGGATACGAGGCTTGATATACCCCATGCTGTGAGACTGTCTGTCTTGAGTACCTGCAACTTGTTAAAAAGAAACACACAAGTGTCCCGAGGTATCCTCAACCGGATTCCGTCATAGGAGTTAGATTTGCTCAAAAGTGCATATTTCCTGCAAGAATATATTGAAAATGGCTTATATGTTTTCATGCAAGTGTTGTATTATGAACTTTGGACATTTTGCAAACGAAACAAAAATGTACAAAACTTAGTGTGACCGAATATTCTGATTTTATTTATTTGTGTGCCCTGAATGGGAAAGTACAGTGAAGAAGCGAATCCCTGAAAGGAGGAGATTGCTGTAAATTGAGAAAATAAATGTGTTGGCAATGTTGAAGTTGATGCTCCAGTGAGCTTCCTTTGCTATGACCTGTATGACCTTGACGTTCTTCTTATCTTGCTTTCTGAAGAAGGTTGATTATGACCGACGCTTTATCCTTTCGAAGCTTGCCATGTTGTGAATGATACAGACGAATTCAAAATGCAGTTGTTCACTTTTTCCCAGATTTTGCGTGGATCACCCTTTCGGGTTTTCAATCCACCGGGATACCCATTTTTGCCTGAGCTGTCCGATGTGGCTTTTCAACTCAGCAGGTGTACACATATTTTTATTTAATTTTTCCCTTATTTTTTCCCGAGTCTTTTATTCTGTTTTTGACTCGCTGGGATGCCGTATTTTTCCCTGGACTTACATTCTGTTTTTATGTCCAGCGGGTCTTTTATGCGAAGTATTTTTTAACTGCATCTGAATTCACAGGAGATAAGAAATCCTCACCATCCATAGTAGAGAGCATCAGTGCCCCACCAGAGAAAACTTTATTTACTATGAATGGGCCTTCGTAGTTTGGCATCCATTTACCCCTGTGGTCTGTATGAGGAGGAAGAAGTCTTTTCAGAACAAGCTCTCCCACTTGGTATTCCCGAGGTCTGACTTTCTGATCGAAGGCTTTCTTCATTTGCTTTTGATATAACTACCCATGACAGATGGCTGCTAATCACTTTTCTTCAGTCAGACTTAGTTGATTATATCGAGATCGGACCCATTCTGCTTCATCCAGTTTCACATCCATCATTACCCGTAAGGAGGGTAGTTCAACTTCAACAGATAGGACGTCTTCCATACCATACACAAGCTGATAAGGTGTTGCCCCAGTAGATGTTCTGATAGAGGTTCAGTACCCATGCAAGGCAAATGGTAGAATTTCATGCCAGTCTTTATAGGTGACTACCATCTTTTGCACAATCTTCTTAATATTCTTGTTAGCGGCTTCAACAACGCCATTCATCTTTGGCCTGTAAGGAGAAGAGTTGTGATGTTGAATTTTGAAGTCCCGACAAAGTTCTGCCGTCATCTTGTTGTTCAAATTGGAATCATTATCAGTGATGATTCGCTCGGTGTAACACCCCAAATTTTCCCTCTGGTTTTTTGGCTTCTCGTTTTAAATTCATACGCATTTTTGCATACCATTTGCATTGGCTTCTAAGACATGGGATCCGTGTTTCCTGAAGATTAGAGTTTCGCGTCCAATTTGCAAATTATCAGAAGAATTCAAGTTCTTGGCTATGCAGCCATCAATGGCATCATCTTAGGATCCTGTCACTGAATTAGGGTTTATTTCCCTGTAACAGTGATCTTCAAGGATTTCACATCTGCAAGGACTATCCACTATGCCTCTGGCCCATCGTCAGGATATTCTCATCATCTTCAAGTTACAAGGATATTTTTGTCTTCTCAGCATCTCAGTTTATCTTCAATCTCAAAGAATTTTCAAGAAGTATATGGAGGTCATCAAGTTAAATAATCAAGTCAAGATTTCAAAATGATTTAGAGGGTTGTTGTTTCAATTGCGATTTGTTCTGTGGCAGTCATGCTTATTTCATCTGAGGCGTGTGGAAGTTGGTATAAATTTGGTGTTGGATTAAACCCAGGTGTATTGTGCATCAGTGGCTTTTGATTTGGTTCGTGTCCATATTCATTTATTTTATTTCCATCATTTTCAAACATCTTTTTTTTCCTCCTTTCGCAAATAGTTGTCACCCAACTTTTCTTATCCATGTTCATATCCATTTTAATCACCTATTCCTTTCACATGTTCATTTTCCCAAATCCCCAAATCAATAGTCGTTCATGTTCATCTGTTCTAGTCCACTATCCGATTTTAGTCACAGTCTTTTCACTATCCATTATATTCCAAGTAACCGCCATATTTTAATTTTTTAAACCATTTTCATTATTTCAAGTTCATTTTCGATGGCCGTTTTATATCCAATTCCATTTGTTAATAAAGTCCGTTATTTTTCTCTTCTAATCCATACCATTTATCCATATTGTAGTCCACATCTCAATTCGATAAAGTCCGAATATTCTTTTCTCATTCAATCCATTTCTTTTAAAATCTTTTTATTTTTCTTAGTCCAAATATACATTTAATAAATTTTCAAATCCATTATTCATTTTTAATTCTTTTGTCAATTTTCATTAATACAAAATCCATTCAAATTTCATGCTAAATCCATTTTTAATCCATGCCCTTTCCTTAAGAATCCAAGTTCATTATTCATTAACCTTACTTATTTAGTTATTATTATTTACTCCATGACCATAATCCACAAGACACAAAAATGCCACACTGATTCAATACACCATTTTCTTTCCTCAGCCTCACGCCTCCACTCATCACACACTGACCTCATTCTCTTCACAACAAATCCTCACATACTGTAACAAACTTCATGCACTCTTCACTACACAATTTCATCATGGCCCACACGTATCACACAAGTCACGAATTCCACACACACAACGATTTCATTTTTTCCTTCACAACTTATGCACATCATTCAGCACAACAAAAGGGATTCCACACTGACAACTTTTGATTCTCTACGACTCCACACGAAAAAATGACCTTCTTCCTCTAACAAATTCTCCAGCTCTTCCTCACTCAACTAAACATCCTTCAACTTTTTCTCCCAATCTCAACAACAATCTGCATAATACATCGAACTACAATCTTCCCCAATCACCACAAATTAACTTTCCTTCAACTTCACACAAAACATTCACTCATCCTCCTTCACATACTCCAACTTCTTCTTCATCGAAACCGAAACTCCTTCATTAAAACTAACCCACGCAAATCCACTCAACCAACAAAACAGCATCACCTTCGTCACCTCATACGCATCACAACTCTCATTACTCTTCACCTGCAAAACAACCAAGGCAGACTGTCATTCACTCACAAAACCACAACTCACCTTCAACCTACTCAATCTAATCCACCATCACCACCCCTCTCGTCATCCTCCTCTGTTTTTGCATTTCCATAAACCTTTCTCTTAATCACTTTTCTCAACATCACATAAAACCGTGACCACCTTCTTCCATCAAATTTAAACCAAACCCTGCATAAATCCTCATCCATCTTCAACAACAACACCAAACATCTTCGACCAAATCTCAGAAAACAGAACAGGACTGAAAGAGAAAGATGAAGAGAGTTTGAGAACTGGTTCACGAAGAACTAAAACAAAAAGGGAAAGGAGTCGAGGATTGAGGAACACTTTGAAGCTCACCGTGAAGCCAAACGAAACCAGATCGGAGAAGAGAGAGCCGCGTCTTGAACGGCGACGTGGGAAAGAGTCCGCTGGTGAGAGACCGAACCAACGAGGGATATCAGTGAGAATCGTCGCTGATGTTGAGGTTGGGGGAGTGAAGATCCGGCGGTGGCGATTCCAATGAGAGACGGAGAGAGTCGGAGGCTCAAATCAAAGAGAGACCGGCGATTTAGATTTTCGCCGGCTGTTTGTTTTTTTTCTTCCGACGATTTTGTGGACGGAGGAGGAAGAAATCATCGGGGAGTTTTGTTTTTGTTCGTCGTTGTTGTTCGGTGTTTTCAGACTGTAGGTTAATGAATGATGGTCTTCTGATGCATTGTTGTTCTATTACTCCGTTCTATTGTTTTTTATTATTATTTCTTTTTATTTTTTTATGTTAAATCATTAGTGTGTTGCAGATTGGGCTCATAAGACCTAAATCCATCGCCCTTCACCGAATTGCCCTTTTCTACACCACCTGAATCCAGCACCCACCTCCTTACTATTTGTTCTTGTTGTGGGCTTGGTGAGCCCATGATTTTGCTACCAGCACTACTTATATCAGCCAGCGCCATCTCCCTCTTTTCTTTTGTTATTTATTTTTCTTTTTATTAGAGTTTTTGTTAATTTTGTTTATTAATACAATTTTGATTATTTAATTTATTTGAGTTTAATTAATAATTCTGTTTTCTTATTATTTTTCTATAAAGATTTTTGGTTAATTAGAATAGAATTACATTTAAAGATTTTGGTTTAGATTTATGATTACTTGTTGATTTTTAGAATGATTAGTCCGTATCTTGTGACTTATAATCTTGTGTGGACTGGTGAGCTTTCTTGATGCATGCTGTGCTTAACCCCTGATATCGTTTGGATCAATTCTTGTTATTATTTCCTTTGATGATTGACTTTGAGGCTGGACGCTTATATTTGATATTCTGATTTGCTTGGACTTAATGACTGATACCTGTGCTTAACTGCTGGATCCCATATCTTGTTTGGACTTCTGATAAGTATTTCTGGATTCTCTTGCGTGCATTGAAGAGGCAACGAACCTTCTCTGTTAGGTACCACTGAGGCCTGATTTTACTTACTGCATGTTGCTGCATTTGGAAGTCCTACTGGTGTAGGCTCTGTTTGTGCATTGTTCGATTACTCCATTTTGCGTTCTCATCTCCTTATCTTATTTCTTATTCATATTGTTTCTTCTTCCTCATCTTCTGTTATTCTTTCTTAGCTTGAGGTGTGCTTAGGCCACCATGCTTCTGATCCTTTCTTCTCTTTCTCCTCTTATTTCTCTCTTCTTTAGGATAGTAAACCTCACTAACCTAGGATTTTCTATGCATGATAACAATTAGGATTCATTAGTCCCCCCATTAGACTTTTACCTTTGAGATCCTCTTATTTCTCTTCTCTTCTCATCTCAAAACCATAAAAATCCCTTATTAAAGATTGAAGTGGTCTCCTGTGCAATAGCCTTATTCCATGAAACACTTGTACTTTTCCCATCTTGGGATAGTACAAGCTTGTCTTGTGATGCACAAGTCTGAACAGGATACCATCTTCACCAAGAAAATCATAAAAAAGACTTCTTCATTCAAAAATACAAAAAAACACTTAATAAATTCAATGAGTTAGTGAGCATAAGCCCTAATATCTGGAATCAAGTTTTGGGAATCTTCTCCTTACTTGAGTGGGCTTGTTCTATTATTCCATCTTGGAATGTAGTGACAAGTACACATTCCATGGAAAAGAGCTTGAGTTCACTTCCTTGTGACACACTCCAATAAAAGCTTCTAAAAAACACAAACAAACAATAAGCGTCTCTCCTTCAGGACTTCTTTTCTCATCACCTTTACTCTCATCGTACGAACTTGCTCCTACTTGTCATTTTGCAAAACGGTAACGCACTCGTCGTTCGAGCCCGCAACACCTGAGCATTGACATAGGCAGTTCAAGCCTTAAGACATAAACAATCTTTTCCACCCATAGTTAGGGGAACTACGGCGACTCTGATCCTCATTGTCCAGATGAGGTACGTAGGCAGCGGGGTAGGGCCCGTTCGAGCACAATCTTTATTTTCCCTACATTTTTTTTCTTTTCATTTCTTGTTCAGTTTCCCCTTATTTTCTTTGTATCCAGTTTAGTCCCTTTTCTTTTGCAGCAGCTTTCATTTCTTCACCCTTTGAAACAGATTTCTTTGCAAGCGTGGATCCCGTCGGGTACGGCGGACGATCTGGGGTGCTAATACCTTCCCAGGTCGTAACCGACTCCCGAACTCAGTCTCTTTGGTTTGCAGGACCCGTGTCCTTCCTCTTCTTTCTTCTGGTTTGTGCAACATTACCATTCCCGTTCCTTCGGGATAAAAATGCCTGGCTTGCGACTCTACCTCTTTCCACGCCACTTTCGCGTTTGTACCAGGATGGAAATCCGGGGAGCGACAGCTGGCGACTCTGTTGGGGAGAACAACCCAAAATCTCTGGTTCCCTTGAGAGTCTCTCATAGCGCTTGCGTGTTTCTATTTCATTAGGTGTTGATTATTTGTTGTTGCTTTTACTGTTGTTTATTTACAGTTTTATGTACAGCTTTATTTACCGTTTATAGTACTTATATTCATGCATCATATATTATTACTGGATTGTCTGGACTGGATTTCTTCTGTTTGGTGGGACTCGGGTGATACTGTTACTGAGAGATAAGCCAAATTCCCGGCTTGAGTGAACCCTAGGATTAGCGTGGACACGTTGTACTCGCATGTGGCATGATGAGTGGCGATGTGTTTCGTACCCAGACTGCGACCGTCTTGGAAATATCTTGTGTGGGGATTTCCTCCACTTCGGGATAGGACCTTGATAGTTATGTGCATTTGGGGACCGATCATTGAGAATCTTTGTGGAAACAACCCTCTCCAGTGGTGACAGTGGCAGACCACATTTTGTGGCAAACCCATTTGCACCCGAGGGTCCACTTGGAACTCGCATAGGATGGCCTGGTTCTCTTATAGGAACTCAGTCAAAACATCTGGTCATATGACAATAGTACTGTATCCTACGGGCTGAATGTACTATCGTTTCTCGATTTCAGCGCTCGAAGCTGGGGACTTATAAGGGATGCTTGTTTTTCCCGGACTCACGCTGAGACCTCCCTGAGTAGTACATAATGCCAGACCGATTCCCTGATTTGGTCATGAGCCATTTCTCGGAAATGGTGAATGTATTATTGCTATTCGGCTTTGAGAGTCCGTGATGTTTGACCCGGAGCACACCTTTGAGATTGGAAGGGGTTTACAGGTTTGCAGGAACCCTTGACCTAAACATACGCTGGTTATCAGTGTGTTCGATGTTTTGATCCGGTCACTATGATCCTGGAGTGATTGACCTTTGGTTCTCGGTTACTAATCTAGGTAATTATACAAAGATCTTGTGGTTACAGACACTCGATTCTTGGCTCAGTATTCCAGATTCCAGACAACCTCCAGCTGTGATCCCATGTCTTTGCATCTTTAGCATTCTCATATTGCATTTTGAATTTGCATCTTCATTGCATTTCCTTCTTCCAGAAAGCTCATCCTTCCTCTTTTCTCCATGACCAGCCAGCTGATTTCCCAGTACTCAGTTTGAACAAGTGGTAACTGTTGGAAGACGAAAAAGTTGTTTGAGGCTAGACTGAGCAGTGCCAAGAGTTAAAAAGGTCAGTTTGGAAGCCGTCAGTAGCTATGTCAGAGAACAACTGTCAGAATGTTGAGTTTCCACCTGGTTTCACTTCGATGACCAATCCTTTGTATGGTCTTTCTCCTAATGAGGATCTTCCACAGGTGAACAATCTTACTCAAGCTCAGCCTGCACAGACCCTGATCGTGAAACAGATTGTACCTGAACCATCTGTTGTTCGAGGTGGACCTTCATCTTCTTCTGATGCTACAAATTATCAGAGTTTTGCTTTCCCTATGCCGAACTTCCAGGGGAAATCCCTCTTGTGAAAACCACGGATCCACAAGCTATTGATCCTGGTGAAAGGTTTCGTGTGTTGGATGAGCAACTTAAAGCGTTAGCGGATCCTGATACCTTTGGTTTTGATGCTCTAAACTTGTGTTTGGTGCCTGGTCTTGTCATACCTCCAGATTTCAAAGCTCCGAAGTTCGAGAAATACACTGGTGTCGGTTGCCCGAAGCATCATTTGGTGATATTCTACAGAAAAATGACTTTTTACGCCCGCAACGATAAGTTGATGATTCACTGTTTTCAGGACAGTTTGAGTGGTGCATCCTTAAGTTGGTACATGGATTTGGAAAGCAGTCGTATCCGATCTTGGAATGATTTATCCAGAGCTTTCGTAAAGCAATACCAGTACAATATGGACATAGCGCCCAGTCGCACGCACCTGCAAAGCCTATCTCAGAGGACCAGTGAATCTTTCAGGGAATATGCACAACGGTGGAGAGAATTGGCAGCCCAAGTGCAACCACCACCTTCAGACAGAGAATTGTTTGATCTGTTCGTGGGCACCTTGCAAGGTCCGTACTTGGAAAGAATGAGTAGTATTGGGACATCAAATTTCTCTGATTTGATGATAGTTGGAGTACGCATCGAGAGCCTTCTCAAAAGTGGAAAGATCCAAGACTTTTCGAACATCCCAGCTACTGAAGATGAATCTGTTGGTAGCTCCCAAGGGGAAGAAGGGTATGACATCAGTGCAGTCATGGCAAATATTGAACATTCTGGACCATCATCTTCTCAGAGATCATATGTTCCTAGGTCTGGTTACTCTTATGGACAATCAACAATGCTCAGAGCACCATATCAGAAACCCTAGACTCCTCCTCGTTCAAATCTGCAAGCTCATGGTCGAAGACCTCAGAATCAACATCAGAGCCAGCCTAGGCCTCGCAACAATTTGGAAAGAAGGAACGCTCCTCTTCATCCAGTTCCCATGGCGTACAGTGAACTCTTGCGACATCTAATTCAGAGCTCATTGGTGGTTCCTAAGCCCCTCAAGCCGTTGCCAGGGCCGTACCCTTCAGAGTACAATCCTCATGAGCAGTGTGGGTATCATGATGGATCGATCGGGCATTCAACTGAAGATTGTAAAGCTTTTCATGCCAAAGTACAATAGTTGATCGACAAGGGCTACATATCCTTTCCAGAAGGAAGCTTGGTTGTACACGTCAACCTCTCGCCTGTTTGAGTTCAAAGACATCGAAGGAGCGTCTCCTGATTTCAGTGGTCCAGACAAGAAGACGTCATCAGAGCTGTTGATCATTGTATCCTTTTTGTCATTTGCATTGTAGTTTCTTTCCTGTTAGCAGCTACTTGTCTTTTAAGCATTGTTATTTTGAATGGTAATGTTAATGAAGTGATCTTGCACTTTTTGAATCAATTATGTCGCATTCGCTCATTTTTCTTTACTTGCATTGAAAAAAAAACAAAAAATGTGCATCCATTTACCTCCCATTTATTTCACTGTTGTTTAGCAGGTTTGAGGGAGGATGATGAAAATTGAATACCCATAATTGTTGAAGGTATGCTTTCAAAGTAGAACCTGCTGACGATGTACAGTCATTGTTTCAATTCCCAAACACTGGAGATATAAGGGAGATAGACCCTCGTCAACCCCTTTGAGCCTTGAAGTAGGAGTTTCTTTTCTAAACGAAAAAAACCCTCACATCCAACCCAGGGCAGGGTAGTCATCAGTTAATTTGACCGAGCGTTCAAATTTCCAAAGGAGTGAGCATCCGAGGATCCATTACCTTTTATTCATTACACCTCAAGAGGTCAAGGGACGTGAAACCACAATGGTTACCCCTCAACAACAAAGGAATGAGGCAGTCACAACCCTCTCAAGCAAGTCAGACAAACCTGTGTCACACGATTTGTTCAACAAAAATCAAAGCAAAAGAAAAAGAGAAATAAAGCCTGCTAAGTCGAAAAAAAAGGAAGTGAAAACAAATGACTTAGGCAAAAGTTAGGGCATCCTGCTGGACTTTAAAATCGAAAAATTCATAAAGGATCGGTCCAGGCAAAAATTAGGGATTAAAAAAATAATCAAAAATCAGAAAGAAAAAAGTTCCATTAGAACAAGGTCGTGTGACTACAGACACAAAGACAAAGGGGTGACTGTTACTCCAAAAACCTCATTGGTGCTTAAATCGTCAACGTCATTGGTTCCTCAACCATCACAATACCTTTTCGAAAGGTGGCGCTCAGGCCAAATTAGCTGAACATAGGACTGGAGAACATCAAGGAGAATGGGTGGTGTAAACACCCCAAATTTTCCCTCACTAAGTTCACACCATGGCTTGTGATCTTTCATGTTTGCATTAGTTCAATCATATCATATCATGTGGCATTTTTACTTCACTGCATTGGTTCAAGTTCATCTGCATCTAGGGTTTGTGATCTGAGCAATCCTGGATCCATCTGAGCCACTCCAAAGGTCTTCAATCATTCCAAGAGGGTCCATGTATGTTCAATCATCATATTATATCCTCCAAAGATCAAGGAAGTCATAAAATCACAAGAACTGGCAAATCATGGAAGCTGAGTTAGGGTTTAACTGCATAGATGACTTGAAATTAGGGTTTTGGTTTCAGAGGCCATAACTCCAAATTTTTTGGTCATTCTTGTTTCTATTGGTCTCAATATATTATAAGGATCATACATACCAAGTTTGATGAAGAAATTCATTGTGGAAGTCATTTGATCACTGGGTAGCTTCTTGAGCAAGTCAGAGCCAAATCAGGGCATCTGAGGCCCCCAACAATGGAACCAAAGTGGAATTTTCATCAAATTAAAGTTATATGGTCTTTATTTGATCATTGAAGTGTTTAGAAGTTCACAAATTTGAAGAAAAGTGAGCAAAACCAAAAGTTTCCAAAAATGGAAATGACTTGTAATGTAAACTTTCCATTTTGGGAAAGTTTTTCAACCTCCTCTTTCTCAACCAAAAATGCTTCAAATGAAAAATTCTTGGTGATGAAAGTTATAGATTGGATTATTCCCTTTTCAAAAAGTACAAGAACAAGATCTAATTCATTTTGGAACTCAAGTTATGGTTTTCCAAAGTTGGCAAAAATCACATAATTTCAAGTTTCATACCAAAGAGGGATTTTTGCAAAACCTCATGCCAAGCTATTTTGTGGATTCAAATTGACTTCTACACATCATAACATCATAGTGCTTGACTTAAAACTCAGAATTGCCCAAAGAATTTCACATTTTCATGACTTGCACATAAAGAAATCTCAAAAGGGCCAAAGGTTCATGAATTTGCAAAACCTCCCATAACTTTGTCACAACTTGCTGATTTGCCTCAAAGAGATTTCCATGGCTATCCTTGAATCTTGCTGCACCAGACACCCCTTTGTACTTGGCCTGAACCAGCCCATACCTCAAAGCACAACAAATCTTGACTTTTTGCATTTTCACCCATACCAATCAAGCTGTGACATTACCAACTTTCTGACCAATCACAATACCTTATACTAACCAAAAGCAATCAAAAGAACAACACACACAAGCCTGAACTCTCCCATAAGCCAGGATTCACAAAACTTGCTAAAAACTCCATTCCTTCGAAACTCTCTGCCCAACCATCAAACCTCAAAGAAAACTTCACCATTCATTCATAAATGCTTCATAGAGCATAAACCACCATTCACTTTGCCCTGAAACCCCCTAAAACTTAGATACGATTTTCTGGCCAATTGAACACAAACTCACAAACCAGCCATAAAAAACTCCACCCAAGCATCAAAGCTTCTTCAGGGAGGTCATTGGAGGTGTTTTGAACAAGGAAGCAGCAAGAAAGCTCAAGGGTTGAAAGCTCCATCTCAGGTAGCCACTAAGAACTTTTTTTCCAGAAACCTTTTTTTAAGTTATTGAAATGATCTACATGCTCCCCTGATTACTCTGCACTTTTTATTTTTGAAAATGATTGATTATTGAGCCTATACCGTATCTCTGAAAGTTTGGTCATTTTTAAGTTTTGATTCGTATCTGGAGATTGAGTGAAAAGAAATTGGTTTTGAGAGTGAATTCGTGTTTAGGAAGGTTGAGAGGTTTGATCTGGAGCTTTACAGCTCTTAAAATGGCCTAGGGAAGTTTTTTTTCTTGAGAGGTCGCCGGAGAAGACGACCGGAACCACTGTTCCGGCCGTCTAAACTTGTTTTTCCCTAATTAGGTTTAGGCTGAGTAATTAGGTTAGTTTGAATCTAGAGCGTAGGATGAAGCTTAGCGCGCGTGAACCTAGGGCCAGGATCTCCCAATTAGTTTTAATTCTGATTAATTAGATTAATTAATTAGGGTTAAGTTAAATAAGCTAGTTTGAATATAGACCGTCCAGATGCGTGCCAGGTCTTTCCCTCCACCCCCGATTTGAATCTTGTCCATTAGATGCGTTGACTTCAGCTTAATTCATTTTTATTTCATATTTTTATCATTTTGATGGGGCGAAGACGTGATGTGTCTAGCGGTATCTGAACTGCAAGCACACAGCCTATCACAGTAGTAATAAAAAGATGTCGAACCCACAGGGACTTTGTAATCACTCTAGTGCTAGAAGGTCTGCTAGTTTAGCTAAGGCGGATATTTGTCACGATTATGGTTTTTTAAGGATTAAAAACGGGAATTAAACTTAGTTTAGGAAATAATGAGAAGGCGGTCGGTATGTAATTATATTAACCTATGCGGGTCAATCTAGCCTAAGCTTATAAAGATGATTCACATAAATAATTCTGTAGAGATTACCAGTTTAAAAACCCTTGACTCACACTCTCGTGGTCTTATCTCAGATCTTACTCCTAAAGCCCTATGCCTGCTCTCGCTAACCAATAGTGTTTAGAAAATAATTTTTGAAAACTTAATAAGTCTAATTCGTTTTAAAGCTCTCTCACTGTATTTAAATCGAATGCCTAACTTTAGCTATCCGGTTAAAATCTCACACTCTCGTGGTCTCGACCTAACCTATTTCACTTTTCTTACTCTCGTAACAAAAAGCTTGATTTTAATTATAAAAAGCCACAGCCAGAATATAAGTTCTTAATTGTTTTTAGCTTAGATTCGATTTATCCGTTTTAGTTTGGTTTATTACATACCGACTCGATTAACTTAGCTACTCATATTTATTAAACCAAAAGACAGATACAAAATGAAATAAATAAATATTAAAGCATGCATTATATAATAATAATAGAAACTTAACATAAATAAATAAATAAATTCAATATAAATTGCAAAACAAAAACCTGAACAATTTAATTCTTAGACTCCTTCTTCCACAAATCGGCAAGCTTGAAGTGTCGGAATCGAAATAAAATAAAATAACAAGTTCTGAGGCTTAAAGAAATTTAATTGAAAATAACAATTTTCTAATGTTGGAAATTATTATTAAATGGGTTGGAAATTAAAGGAAAAACACAGCAAGAACAAAAGCTGGAAAATAAATGGGTTGAAAGAAAAAACGGCAGAGCTTCCGCATAAAAATTCAATAATAAACTATGTACTTTTTCATTTGATCCTTGGGTATTTATAGAAGAGGATTTTGGAAGTTGAATGAGTTGGAGCGTGGGCTTCGTTTGTTCTGTTTTGAGAGAATCCAGGAGAAATGGTGTACTGGGTGTTGCTGCAGTTGAGGGAAAGTAGGAGTCTCTGAAGACTCGTTGCACGTTCTCAATTAAATTCAAACAAATTTAATAACTTTTTCTTGTCACGTTCGTGACATGGTGTAACGGTCAGATTTCTTCAATTAAGTGTGTCACGATCGTGACATTGGAGTAACGATCGTGAGACCTCTAATTGGCGTGTCACGACCGTGAGTCAGTTGTTACGACCGTGAGAAAAACAAAAAATGCAGACTTTAGCAGAATTGTTCTCTTCCTTTTCTTTTCATGCTAGATTTGGTTCATTTGATCTTTTTCTCATAATTTGGCTCTAGACATGTTATACCTGCAATGTGACATTAAAACTCGAAACAATCGGGAGTTAAAAGGATCAATGTACGATAAAACGGACTAAAAACATAGTAATAATGTGATACAATTTCTCGTTATCAAACTCCCCCATACTTAAACCTTTGCTTGTCCTCAAGCAAATAGTCAATTGAAAAATGATCGGACAATTTTCATCAGACGAGCACACCTAACGTACCATACGAGAAGTCATTTAGTTAGATAAACCAATACTAGAGTAGAACACTAACGATACACTAATGACACAAGCAACAAGCTAAGTCGTCGACTTCCCTTTAAACGAAACATTCAGTAATTCCGTTATGATTCTACCTAGAGTCCTTCGTTCTTATTTCATCCGATTTCGTTCTAGCGCAATCACATTAAGCCCTTTGTCTTAGCACGCACGTAGTGGAGTAGCCGGTTAGTGACTTTGATCCTTTATTAGCACGGGGTCTGGTACACGAATGTGGCAACCCTTTACATGTTATCCAAATTGGAGGTCGTGGGGGGATCGAGCCGTAGCACGCCCTACCAAGTTCAGAACCAGGTACCTCTGAACCAACCAGCAATGGACTCCTTCTTTTATTACTCATCTCTTATATGCAACCGTGTACTTTGGTGCACTTTCTCTTTTTATGGCATCGAGATATGAAGGATCGTTTATATATTAGGCATCAAACACTTATGTTCATCGGCTCCCCACGTGGTTTGTGTCCAGACGGTGCTGACTGCTAGTATAAACTACTAGGGGTTACTTTAGAACTAAGACTTAAGGTGTAGTCGTAACAATTATCGAAATGGAATGCTTAAGTAGGAAGTTTAAGGTGTCAAGACTGTATTGATCTTGTTGGATCTTTCTCATCTTCCTAACTACGATTTCATAGGTAAGTCGAGTAATGCAAAGATAAAGCAAAAAAATTTCGGTATGGCTAAATAAAGCGGGGAAGAATTGAAACTTAAGAAATAGCATAAATATTACTTGTTTAATTGAAAAATGCGGAAAGGGAAAATACAATGAATGGAAAACGGGAAAGGTACCTCTCCCACACTATATCAGACATTGTCCTCTATGTTGTGATATAAAAGCGGGGAAATACGTTACATAAACAGAATGCAAAAACAAAAAGAAAATCTAATGCTGCTGACGACCACAGCCTCGGCTTCTGGTGCGAGAGCGTCTGGTAGGAGTGGCTTCCTCATCAGAACCAGTGACACTAAGGGCGGTGACGTCCATACGTAAAGCTTCTAGCTCGCTGAAGATCTCTCCTAGCTTTTCATCTGTTGCTTTCTGGTTACTGACAACAATTGCAAGGAGTGCATAGTACTGCTCTTTCTGCCTACGCTCAAGTGCGGCATTCATTTGATTTTGCTGATGAATGGCACGGAGGATTTCTTCAAGGGTGATCTCAGTTGAAGGCGGCTGCCTGGTGGAAGACTCATGGATGTCCTGGACTGGCTCAGCAGCATCCATCGCGTCCTACATCTCATCCATAAGTGCATCAGACTGCTCGTCAACAATCGGAACATGGCCTGGGGCAGCCGACAAATCAAATAGCCAATTGGCTCTGTTTGATGGATCAATGCGGTTCCTGCAAGGCAAAACGATATGATGATAGATGGTGCCTTGTATCACAGGGTTGAACCTACCATCCTCACGCTGAGAAATCATGTGAGCGGACTTGCAGTAGTTCAAGGTAAGCAGCTCCGGTGCTCTATGAGGCAAATGAGAGAGGTGGTCACCAAGATTCAACTGAATGGCTAAGGAAGTGACAATCCCGCCAATGTAGAATGGAGTGGCTCCTCTGTGTGCTACAGACTGAATGTGGGCCAGAAGGAACGGAGCAGCGTTGATGCGTTCTTCATTCAAGGCACAATGCAAGAATAAGAACTCTTTGGAATTGAGTTTGTGGTTTCTCTCTCTTGCAAAGATTGTGTTGCATATGATGCGATGAAAATACCGTATTGCTGGATTATGGATATAAGTGGCGTTGAGACTTTGGTAGGCGGAAGCACGGCTGTTTGTGATGTTGTGCCACAAAGTGAAAGCTGCTTCATTAAAGTTGTCGGGCACACGAAGGTGAGCACCGTCACCGTGACTGAAGCCTAACAATTCAGCGACTCTGGTTTGAGTTAGTTCGAACTCTCTGCCAAGCATTCGGAATTTTGCGATGCCGGTGAGTTGGTTCGTTGATCCGGATGGTGTGATGTATAGAAAAGAACTCAGAAACTCCAAAGTGAGGTTTGCAAATGTTGGTTGCGGTTGACTGCATAAGTCCCACAAGCCAACTTGTTCAAGCAGTAGCTTCACTCCATCGAACAATCCTAACTCCCTTAGGCAGTCGAGGTCGACGTACCGAGTAGTTTGGATGCCTCGGGTTTGAAACCTTTCAAACTTCTCTCTCTGTGCTGCTCCTTGTTCTCCCTCTCTAAACTGAATGTTTTCCATTGCATGCAAGTGAGGTTTATCGTGAGATATGAGTTTGAGGTTTTGTGATGAAAATGTGAAGAAATTGATTGATTTATAATGGAGTGAAGGGTATATGTGGAGTTGGGGTGGAATGAGGAAGTTGAACGGAGTAACGGGATTGAATTGTGATTAATGGGTGGTTACAGGAGAAGAAGAGGTAATGGGAGGTTAGAAGATTTTGTGAAAATAGAAGTGGAGGTTGCGAAGAAGAATGGCCTCTGTAACTCAGAGGTCGTGAATTAGGATTGTCACGGTCGTGCGGGGGTAGTTACGATCGTGACGCGCTAAATTGCTCGTTACGATCGTGAGTGGATGGTGACGACCGTGATGTTCACAAAATATGGAATTTCACAGAATAGTTACCTCAGTTCAATCCAATTATAATTCTTATCACTTTCAATAATTAATTCCAACATAACACATAGCAATGGATCAATATATAATAGCATTGGATTTCATCACACAAATTCATCAAAATATCCAGCAATTAAAAGTATCAGTAAATAATGAAAAACATGTAAATAGATTGAATGGAAAATTGCATAAATGGAAATACTTTGTTTTTGACATAACAGAAAGAAATTACAGTGATAAAAATAAACTATGAAAAGTTGCAAAATATCAAAACTGACTAGAAACAAAAAGCAAAAAGTAAGATAAATCAAATTACTACAGCATTATCAAAGTTGCTTCTTCAAGTCTTCAAGTGCGGAGTTTATATGATAGAACTGTTCACATGTTATATCAGTTAAGCCTATAATGTCCAATCTCATGCTTTTAACTTCATCCTTAACAACATTAATGTCAGCTTGGTATACTTCAAGAGTTGTCAAAATTTTCTTTAAGCTGTCAGCATATCCTACTTGGTTGATTTCAGGGGTCTCAATAACTTCATCAGTGTGGTTGATGTCATGGTAACCAGGAGGGGTCTCAGGGTCACTTTCTACATCAGTCATCATGTCATCCCTAATTTGGTAGGATTGTGGTGTTTCAGGTGTTGTTGGATAGTCAGGAGGGGTAAGCTCATAAAGCCAATTATCTCTATTGTGAACACTGACTTTAGCATGGTTCGGTAATGTGAACAGGGTTACGATTTCATTTCTAATTAGGTACTCGAATGGTGGTTGTCCTATGTTTCCTATAATTTGGCGGTTAAAGCAGAAGTTCAAATTCATAGGGCGAATCGTACCAAAACGGGTGCACTTGGGTAACTGGTATCTAAGTCCGAGGGCATTAGCGATCATGGTGACCAGGCCTCCTACCAATATTGGTAGATTAGGTTTCTCTTGGATGCGGGTAAAGGTTTGCATCATGAAGGGTACAACATTTACGGGTTTTCCATCGGTCAAACAGGACATAATGAATATCTCGTCTTTAGATACTCCAGTGAGGTTCTCTTCCTTTCCAAAGAAGGTGTGGGAAAGGATTTTATGAAAGTAGCGGATAGCAGGGTTGTGTATTTCTTCACTGTTCATGTTATCCGGCTCAGGGTGGTAGTTTCCGATTAAAGTTCCCCAGAAGAAATCTAGCACAATATCCATTAATTCTACCTGGGTGGTAGTAAAGGCAAAAGGTTAGGAAATCCTAGTAGGTCAGCTAATTCCTTATGGTTATAGACATATTCGATACCGAATAGTTGGAAACTAATAAATCCTTTCCTTAATCCAAATCCGCGCTCAGGTAGGTAAACTAAGGAGCTTAAAAACTCAAGGGTGAGCTCGCGGTAGGTTACAAACTTATGTTTTATGAGAGCGTTCTCTCATCCAAGCTGGTTAAACATGTATAGGATACTGTCATTTATACCTAAAGTTTCCATAGTTTGTTCATCATAATACAGAGTCAAATCCATTTGTCTCTGTGATAATTCCTCAAATTTCCTTCTTTGGTTTCTACCTCTAAATATGGTTTCCATAAAGTTTCTTGGTTGGTTAGCCATAGTTAGTGTTAATAGTGGAGGAAACAAATCAGGGGAGAAAGAGGTAAGGTAGAAAAGACTTTAGAAAATCTGTAGCAAGGTAAATTTAAAAGTGATTTAGAAAATGAAAGTTAAAATAAAGAAAATAAGGAAAGAAATACATAAATAAAGTCAATAATAATAAAAAATGAAATAAAGCAATAAAATGGGTTGCCTCCCACTAAGCGCTGTTTTTATCGTCATAAGCCTGACGTAGTGCTTAGGGGTAGATTAATCAGGGAAGTTAGTGGACAACTCTAAAAGTTTTAAATTATTCGCATAATCTCTATTTTCAATGTTATGGTAATGTTTTAATCGTTGTCCGTTTACTGTGAACGGTTCACTATTCCTACCCTTAATTTCTATTGCTCCGCTCGGGAACACTCTAGTTATTTCAACAGGTCCTGACCATCTAGATTTTAGTTTTCCAGGAAAGAGCCTAAGTCTTGAATTGAAAAGGAGCACAACGCCTCCCACACTAAATTCTTTCCTAGATAGGCGCTTATCGTGCCAACGCTTGGTTCTTTCTTTATATATCTTAGCATTCTCGTATGCATCTAACCTTAATTCTTCTAATTCATTAATGTCGAGGATTCGCTTTTCTCCAGCGACATTGTAGTTTATATTGAGTGTTTTAATCGCCCAATATGCTTTGTGTTCTAGTTCTACCGGGAGATGACAAGCCTTCACATACACTAGTTTGAAGGGTGTAGTTCCTATGGGTGTCTTGTAGGCTGTCCTATAAGCCCATAAAGCTTCATTAAGTTTAGATGACCAATCCTTCCTAGATATGGCGACAGTTTTTTCTAGAATTTGTTTTATTTCTCTGTTCGAGACTTCGACCTGTCCACTTGTTTGTGGATGATACGGTGTTGCTACACGATGTCTGACTCCATACTTAGATAGTAATTTGTCGAATATTTTCGAAATGAAATGCGAGCCACCGTCACTAATGACAAGTCTAGGCACACCAAATCTTGGAAAGATTATATTCTTGAAAAGCTTAATTACTACTCGTGTGTCATTTGTAGGAGAAGCTATAGCCTCGATCCATTTTGAAACATAATCAACAGCTACGAGTATGTACTTATTACCGAAAGATGATGGGAATGTTCCCATAAAATCGATTCCCCAGACATCAAAGACTTCTACTTCTAATATTCCTCTTTGAGGTATTTCATCTCTTCTTGAAATATTACCGGTGCGTTGACACCGATCGCAATTTATAACAGCGATGTGGACATCTTTCCATAGATTAGGCCAAAATAGGCCGACTTGTAAGATTTTTGCACAAGTCTTGGAAGTACTTGCATGTCCACCATAAGGAGATGAATGATAGTGAGCAATGACATCTTCTATTTCTTCTTCGGGAATGCACCGACGAAAGATTCTGTCAGGTCCTCTTTTAAACAATAATGGTTCGTCCCAATAGTAATACTTGAGATTGTGGAAAAATTTCTTTTTCTGCTGATAGGTTAAGTCCGGTGGAAGTGCTCATGCAGCTAAGTAGTTGACAATGTCAGCGTACCATAACAGTCCTACGGTTGTTTGGATTGTTTCCACGGCTTTTGGTTCATCTATGTCTAACTGAGCTGGGTCGCTTCTTATTTGTGCTATCAGCTATTCATATGGAAAATCGTCGTTAATTGGCACTTGTTCGGGTTTAATACCTTCTATTCTAGATAAATGGTCCGCTACGACGTTTTTAGTACCTTTCTTATCTTTGATTTCGAGATCAAACTCTTGTAGGAGTAAGATCCATCTCAAGAGTCTTGGTTTAGCATCTTTCTTGGTTAATAGATATCTGATAGCAGCGTGGTCTGTGTATATGATTATTTTTGCTCCTACTAGGTAGGAACGGAATTTATCAAGCACGAAGACAACTGCTAACAATTCTTTTTCAGTAGTGGCGTAGTTCAATTGAGCAGAATCTAAAGTTCTACTGGCATAGTAAATTGCGTGAAGTTTCTTGTCCTTCCTTTGTCCTAGAACTGCGCCTACAACATAGTCACTCGCATCGCACATGATTTCGAAAGGTAATCTCCAGTCAGGTGGTTGCATGATTGGTGCGGTGATGAGGGCTGTTTTTAGAGTTTCGAATGCTTTAAGACAATCTTTACCGAATATGAACTCATCGTCTTTCATTAATAAACCGATAAGAGGTTTAGTGATTTTCGAGAAATCTTTGATGAATCGTCGGTAGAAACCGGCGTGTCCTAAAAAGCTTCGTATTTCTCGAACGGTCTTAGGGGATTCAAGATCTTTTATGAATTCTATCTTAGCTTTATCAACTTCAATTCCCTTATCAGATATAACGTGTCCTAGTACGATTCCTTCTCTGACCATAAAATGGCATTTTTCCCAGTTAAGCACGAGGTTTACTTTTACATATCTTTCTAACACCATTTCTAAATTTGATAGACATCCTTCAAAACTTTGCCCGCATACAGAGAAGTCATCCATGAACACTTCCATGATGTTATCTATGAAATCTGCGAAGATTAACATCATACATCTTTGAAAGGTTGCAGGAGCGTTACATAATCCAAAGGGCATTCGTCTATAAGCGAACGTTCCATAAGGGCATGTGAATGTAGTCTTCTATTGATCATCTGGGTGGATCGGGATTTGGAAAATCCTGAGTAACCATTGAGATAACAAAAATACGAGTGTTTGGCTAATTGTTCTAACATTTGATCTATAAAAGGTAGTGGGAAATGATCTTTTCGAGTGGCTTTGTTTAGTTTTCGATAATCGATGCACACCCTATGTCTGGTCACTACTCTTTGTGATATCGATTCGCCTTTAGAGTTTTTCACAACAGTGATACCTCCTTTCTTTGGTACTACATGTACTGGACTAACCCATTGACTATTAGAGATTGGATATATTATTCCAGCGTCTAGTAGTTTCTTAACTTCTTCTTTTACTATAGTGCTAAGTATTGGGTTAATTCTTCTTTGAGATTCTCTAGAGGTTTTGCAATCTTCTTCTAGCATAATACGATGCATACAAATTGAAGGACATATTCCTTTGAGATCAGATAGGTTATATCCTAATGCAGTTGGGTATTTCTTTAAGACATCTAAAAGTTTCTTCGTTTCGATTGTTCCTAAACCGGAATTGATTATAACTGGTCGCGTATATTCAGTGTCTAGGAATTCGTATCTTAGGTTCTTAGGTAATGTTTTTAACTCTAATGTAGGTTTCTTCTTACTTGGCATGGGATCCGGTGTAAGTGCTAAACTTTCGCTTAGACTATCATCCTGATACGGTTCACGCCAATTGTCATCTTCGAAAATCGGAGGGATTTGAACTTTCATAATTTCAGAATAAGTAGTTTCTTTCATTTCCATCTCTCTTACACACTCGTCAATGACATCCAATAAATAGCATGTGTCCTCTATAGCTGGTGATTGTAAGAATTGTGTTAAAATAAATTCAACTTTCTCTTCACCTACTTCAAAGGTTAGCTTTCCTTTCTTTACGTCTATAATAGCTCCGGCGGTAGCTAAGAATGGTCTTCCTAGTATGATAGGTGTAGTGGAGTCTTCAGTGATGTCCATGATTATAAAATCAGTAGGAATGTAGAATTGGCCTATACGTACTGGGACATTTTCTAGTATGCCTACAGGATATTTAATAGAGCGGTCGGCTAGTTGAACAGACATTTTAGTTGGTCTTAGGTCTCCCATGTCTAGCCTTTTGCAAATTGTTAAGGGCATAACACTGATACTGGCTCCTAAATCGCATAGAGCTTTGTCAATGACGAATTTTCCAATTACACAGGGTATAGAGAAACTACCTGGATATTTTAACTTAGGAGGCATATTGTTTTGAATTATTGCGCTACACTCAGCAGTAAGTGTAACGGTTCCGTTATCCTCTATTTTCTTCTTATTGGATAAGATTTCCTTTAGAAATTTAGCATACGAGGGCATTTGAGTGATAGCTTCTGTAAATGGAATAGTAATATTCAACTATTTCAGAAGTTCAACAAATTTCTTAAACTGGCCCATCGTCTTGGAATTGATTAATCTCTGAGGGTACGGAATTGGTGGTTTATAAGGTGGTGGAGGCACATAAGGCTTCTCTTTCTCCACTGCCTCTTGATTATTATCTTCCTTTTCTTCTGGTTCATTCTCCTTTTCAGTCGGCTTATCCTAATTTTGGCACATGATGGATTGTCAAGTCTTGGATCGGCAGGTCCGTCAAGTTCTCTGCCACTTCTTAGTATCACAGGATTGGCCTGTCCTTTTGGATTAGGTTGGGGTTGTCCAAGAAATACTCTAGCTGGTGTAGCGGTAGGTGCTTATTGTTGAGCTACTTTTGAAATCTGATTTTCAAGCATTTTGTTATGTGTAGCTAACGCATCTACCTTGCTCACTAATTGCTTAATCTGCTCGCTAGTGTGTATGTTTTGGTTTAAGAATTCCTTGTTTGTTTGAGATTGGGTAGCTATGAAGTTCTCCATCATTAACTCAAGGTTTGATTTTCGAGGAACATTAGGAGCAGTCTTTTGATATCCTGGTGGTGTAGCTGGTGCTTGACCTGGTGCGTATAAAGCATTGTTATTCTTATAAGAGAAGTTCAGATGATTCTTCCAACCTGGGTTGTATGTGTTCGAATACGGGTTTCCTTGAGCATAATTCACTTGATCTGTGGGAATTCCTGTTAAAACCTGATGGGCTGAAGACGTATCTAATTATGTGTCTAGCGGTATCTTAACTGCAAGTGCACAACCTATCGAAGTAATATTTAAGATTATCGATCCACAGGGACTCTATGGTTACTTAGTGCTAGAGAAATTTCTAGTTTAGCTAAGGTGAAGGGTTGTCACGATTTTTTGTTGTTGTTTTTAAAGATTAAAGGCGGGAATTAAATTTAAATTTAATAAATAATTCTAAGGCGGTCGGTATGTAATTATGCTAACTTAGGCGGGTCAATCTACCCTAGGCTTATAAAGGTGTTCACTTAATCTATTCTGTAGAGGTTACCAGCTTAAATATCTTTAACTCACACTCTCGTGGTCTTATCTCAGATCTTACCCCTAAAGCCCTATGCCTGCTCTCGCTAGCCCATAAGTGTTTAGAAATAATTTTTGGAAACTTAGTAATTCTAATTTATTTTAAAGCGCTCTCGCTGTGTTTAATTTAAATGCCTAACTTTAGCTATCTGGTTAAAATCTCACACTCTCGTGGTCTTGACCTAACCTAATACACTTTCCTTACTCTCGTAACAAAAAGGTTGATTTTATAATAAAAAGTATCAGCCAGAATATTAAGCTCTTAATTATTTTAAGCCTAGAGTTGATTTTACCGATTTAGTTTGTTTTAATTACATACCGCCCTAAGGTATTTAGCTACTCATTATTGTTGAACCAGACAGAGGCAAAGAAACATAAAACGAAATATGCATGGCAGAAAAATAAATATTAAACATAAATATAATTGCAAATTAATATAAACCTGGTTAACAATAAAAGTGGCAGACTCCTTCTTCCACAGGCCGGAAAGCTCGGAGTATTCGTCGGAATCGGAAATAAATTCTAAAAATTCAGAAGGCTTTGAAACAAATAAATTTATAACAATTTCCTGATGTTGGAAATTGTTATAAGGTTGGTTGGATACAAGAAAAATAAAACAATGAAAATAATGCTGGAAAAATATAAAGTGTGCAAAATAATTCGGCAGAGCTTCCGCAAGAAATTAATAAAAATAAACTCTGTGGTGTGTTCATAAAAATTAAGCTATTTATAGAAGACTAAATGGGCTTGGTAGTTGGTTTGTTGCTTGGGCCTCGTAGGAGAATTGAGAGAATCCAGGGACGTGTGGATACTGGGTCAGCTGGAAAGTAGGCACCTCACATGCAGCGTACGTCCATGACTAATTCTTTAGTCAAATAACCTATTTTTCCCTTGTCACGGTCGTGACAAGGGCATCACGTTCGTGTCCCTTGTATTATAAGTGTCACGGTCGTGAGGGTTATGTCACGGTCGTGAGTGCTCCTTTTGGGGTGTCACGGTCGTGACACCTAGGTGACGACCGTGAGTGCAACAAAATATGCAGTTATGCAGAATTCTTCATTTCTTCATCTTTTAACGGTTGTTTTTGCTCATTTCACTCGTGGCTCTCGATTTAGCTTTGTATATGATGTACCTGCAAAATGGCAAAGAAAACTCGAGGAATCGGGTGTTAAAACGACAATTATGCGATAAAACGGTATTGAAACATAGCAATATAATCGATACATTTTCTTGTTATCAAACTTCCCCAAACTTAAACCTTTGCTTGTCCTCAAGCAAATAGTCGGTTGAAAATTGTCGGACAAGTTTTTATCGACGCACACACATAACAAACCGTACGAGGGATCGTTTTGTCGGATAAACCGGTACTTTGATAAAACACTAACGATACACTAATGACACAAGCAACAAGCTAAGTCGTCGACTTCCCGTTAAACGAAACATTCGGCAATTGCTTTACGATTTCACCTAGAGTCTTTCGATCTTATTTCGCCCGGTTTCATTCTAGCGCAATCACATTAAGCCCTTTGCCTTAGCACGCACGTAGTGGAGTAGCCGGTTAGCGACTTTGATCCTTTTTAAGCACGGGGTATGGTACACGAGTGCGGTAACCCTATATACATTATCCGATTTGGAGGTTGTGGGGGATCGAGCCGTAGCACGCCCTACCAAGTTAAGAACCAGTACCTCTGAACCAACCCGCAATGGACTCCTTCTCATATTTCTCGTTTCTTATATGCGACCGTGTACTTTGGTGCAATTTCTTTTCATTTGCATCGAGATATGAAGGATTATTTTAGATTAGGCATCAAACGCTTATATTCACCGGCTCCCCACGTGGTTTGTGTTCAGACGGTGCTGACTGCTAGTATAAACTACTAGGGGTTACTTTTGAACTGAAACTTAAGGTGTACTCGTAACGATAATCGGAACGGAATCGCTTGAGTGGGAAGTCTAAGGTGTCAAGACTGTATTGATCTTGTTAAATCGTTCTCAGCTTCCTAATTATGATTTCGTAGGTAAGTCGTGTAATGCGAAGAATTAATTAAAGATTTTTTTTCGGTATGGCTAAATAAACGGGGAAAGTTCGAAACTAAAGAAAATAGCACAAACATTGCTCGTTTCATTAACTTACGAAAAGGAAAATACAACGGAATGGAAAAATGCGGAAAGGGAAAAATGCGGAAAATGAAAGGTACCTCTCCCACACTATATCAGACATTGTCCTCAATGTTGTGATATAATAGCGGTTAAAGTACAATACAAACAACGAAAACGGAAAAAAAACATAAACTAAAACTAAAACTAAGGCTGCTGATGACCGCGGCCTCGGCTTCTGGTGCGGGAGCGTCTAGTCGGAGTCGCTTCAGGATCAGAACCGGTACCGGTGATAGCAGTAATGTCAATGCGCAAAGCCTCCAGCTCGCTAAGGATTTCTCCGAGCTTCTCATCAGTAGCCTGTTGGTTTGTGGCAACAGTGCGGAGTAATGCATCATACTGCTCCTTCTACCTTCGCTCCAGTGCAACATTCATCTGGTTTTGCTGATGAATTGCACGGAGGACTTCCTTAAGTGTGTATTCCTGTGCAGGAGGCTGTCGGGTGGATGTCTCTGGAATGTCCTGGACAGGCTCAGCTGCATCCATAGCGTCTTGCATCTCGTCCGCGGGTGGATCGGCCTGCTCATCATGAATGGGGGCGTGGCCGGCAGCATCCGGTAAAGCAAAGAGCCAGTTGGCTCGTCTAGACGGATCGATGCGGTCACGGGACGACAGAATAATGTGGTGATAAACAGTGCCGTGGATAACAGGGCTAAACCTGCCATCCTCTCTCTGCGCAATCAAGTGTGCGGACCTGCAATAATTCTTGGTTAGTAACTCGGCGGCTCTGAAAGGCAAATCTACGACCAAGTCACCAAGCCCCAACTGAATGGCGAGGGAGGTGACAATGCCGCCTATGTAAAATGGGGTGGCGCCTCTTTGCGCAATGGACTGGATATGGTTCAGCATGAACGGGGCAACGTTGATAGGCTCGTCATTTAGAGCGCAGTATAAGAACAGAAGCTCCTTGGAGTTGAGCTTGTGGTTACTCTCTCGTGCAAAGATGGTGTTGCAAATGATGCGGTGAAAATATCTGATTGCCGGGTTGTGGATATGTGTAGCATTAAGGCTCTGAAAGGCTGAGGCACGGGTGTTGGTTATGTCGTGCCATAAAGTGAAAGCGGTTTCACTGAAATTGTCCGGCACGCGGAGGTGAGCTTCATTCCCGTGATCGAAGCCTAGCAACTCGGCTATCCTATTTTGCGAAAGTTCGAACTCCCGGCCATGCAATCTGAACTTAGAGAAACCGGTGAGTTGACTCTGAGAACCGGCAGGAGTGATGTAATGGAATGAGCTTAGGAATTCCAACGTCAGAAGCTCGAATGTGGGCTGGGGCTGACTGCAAAGATCCCACAGACCGACTTTTTGAAGCAGACTCTTGACACTGTTAAGCATTCCCAATTCTCTCAAACAGACGGTGTCGATATAACGCGTGGGTTGCACACCACGGTTATGGAATCGGATGAATCTCTCTCTGGTTTTCTCCATTCTCACCATCTCTAAATTGAATAGCTTCCATTGCATGCAAGAACAAGAGTGGGAGATGAGGAGTTTGGATTTTTGTGAGAAAAGTGATAAAATGAGAGAAAATAGGTTCGGATAAATAATTGAAGGTGAGAATGTGATAGGTGTGGTGATAATGGAGAGGTTAATGGGGTTTAAATTGGTAATGGGAGGTTACGGAAGTTGGTGGAGATAATGGGTGGTTTTGAAAGTTATGGAAGAAGAAAGATGAAGAGGTTTCGAAGAAGAAACAGTTCTGTTTCTTTCGAATTCTATAATTAGGGCCGTCACGGTCGTGACAAGGGGATGACGGTCGTGACGCGCTAAATAGCTTGTCACGATCGTAAGGGGGGTGATGACGACCGTGAGGACTTAAAACCTTGAATAATTTCCAGAAAGCATATTATCTCTCACGCTTCATATAATTTATATAATATTTTTGATCACTTCTCACTCAATATTAAATATAAACACCATATAATAAATAATATCAACAGAATTTTGTAAATTGCATCACACGAGAGGTTGCATAAAATATTAATCAATTCAAACATAACAGTATATAGGTTGAAAGCATATAAATTGATTAAATTGGAAAAATTTGTAAACTAGAAGTGCTTTGCATTTGGTAATTGAAATGAAATTACATTAATGAAAATACGGTACGAAAATGTTTTCGAAATGTAAAATTAACTAGAAACGAAAACAATAAATAAAATAAGACATAATGAATATCTCATCTTTAGATACTCCAGTAAGGTTTTCTTCTTTTCCAAAGAAGGTGTGGGCAAAGATCTTATGGAAGTAACGGATAGCAGGGTTATGTATCTCATCATTGTGCATGTTATTTGGTTCAGGGTGGTAGTTTCCGGTTAAAGTTCCCCAAAAGAAATCCAGCTCAATGTCCATCAATTCTACCTGTGTGGTAGTAAAAGCAAAGGGTCCACTAGGGAATCCTAATAAGTCAGCTAGTTCTTTATGGTTAAAGTCATATTCTATTCCAAATAGGCGGAAACTGATAAATCCTTTCCTGAATCCAAAACCGCGCTCGGGTAGGTAAACTAAGGAGCTAAGGAACTCAAGGGTGAGCTCGCGGTAAGTCACAAACTTTTGTTGAATCAGTGCATTCTCCCATCCAAGTCGGTTAAACAAGTATAGGATGCTATCATGTATTCCTAAGGTTTCCATAGTCAGATCATCCGGGTACAGAGTCAAATCCATTGGTCTTTGTGATAACTCTTCAAATTTCATTCTTTGGTTCCTACCTCTAAATTTGGTTTCCATAAGGTTTATTGGTTGGTTAGCCATAGTTAGTGCAAATACGGAGGAAACAAATCAGAGGGAGAAGGAAAGTGGAAAAGACTTTAGAAAATCTGTATAAGTGATTTAAAATTAAAATAAGGAAAAATAAGAAAATAAAATGCATAAATTAAAAGCAATAATAGTAATATTGAAATAAAACTATAAAATGACAAAACAAATAAATGAATAATAAAATGATAAATGACTAAATAATAGAATGATAAAAATGATTTAAATAATTAAATGATTAAATGGGTTGCCTCCCACTAAGCGCTGTTTTTATCGTCTAAAGCCTGACGTAATGCTTAGGTTAGATTAATCAGGGAAATTAGTGGACAACTCTAAAAGCCTTAGACTATTTGCATAATCTCTATTTTCAACTTTATGATAATGTTTTAAACGTTGTCCGTTTACTGTGAATGGTTCACTATTCCTACCCTTAATTTCTATCGCTCCACTTGGGAACACTTTAGTTATTTCAAAGGGTCCTGACCATCTAGATTTTAGTTTTCCAGGAAAGAGTCTAAGTCTTGAATTAAAGAGGAGTACAACGTCTCCCACACTAAATTCTTTCCTAGATAGGCGTTTATCATGCCATTGCTTAGTTCTTTCTTTATATATCTTAGCATTCTCATAAGCATCTAGCCTTAATTCTTCTAATTCGTTAATGTCTAGGATTCGCTTTTCTCCTGCAGCATTATAGTTTATATTGAGAGTTTTGATCGCCTAATAAGCTTTGTGTTCTAGTTCTACTAGGAGGTGACAAGATTTTCCATAAACTAATTTGAAAGGTGTAGTTCCTATGGGTGTCTTGTAAGCGGTCCTATAAGCCCATAAAGCTTCATTAAGTTTAGATGACCAATCTTTCCGAGATATGGCGACAGTCTTTTCTAAGATTTGTTTGATTTCTCTGTTCGAGACTTCGACTTGTCCACTTGTTTGTGGATGATATGGTGTTGCCACACAGTGTCTTACTCCATACTTAGATAGTAATTTGTCAAAGATTTTTGAAATGAAGTGCGAGCCACCGTCACTTATGACGAGTCTAGGCACACCAAATCTGGGAAAGATTATATTTTTGAAAAGCTTTATTACTACTCGTGTGTCATTTGTAGGAGAAGCTATAGCTTCAATCCATTTTGAAACATAATCAACGGCTACGAGTATGTAATTATTACCGAAAGATTATGGGAATGGTCCCATGAAATCTATTCCCCAGACATCAAAGATTTCTACTTCTAATATTCCTTTTTGAGGCATTTCATCTCTTCTTGAAATATTACCGGTGCGTTGACACCGATCGCAATTTATAACAGCGATGTGGACATCTTTCCATAGATTGGGCCAGAATAAGCCGGCTTGCAAGATTTTTTCACATGTCTTGGAAGTGCTTGCATGTCCACCATAAGGAGATGATGGCAATGAGCAATGACATCTTCTATTTCTTCTTCGGGAATACATCGACGAAAGATTCCATCGGGTCCTCTTTTGAACAATAATGGTTCATCCCAATAGTAATGTTTTAGATTGTGAAAGAATTTCTTTTTCTGCTGATAGGTTAAATCAGGTGGAAGAGCTCCTGCAGCTAGGTAGTTAACAATGTCAGCGTACCATGGCAGTCCTACAGTCGTTTGGATTGTTTCCACGGGTTCTGGTTCATCTATGTCTAACTGAACTGGGTCGCTTCCTATTTGTGCTATCAGCTGTTCATACGGAAAATCATCGTTAATCGGCACTTGTCCGGGTTTAATACCTTCTATTCTAGATAAATGGTCCGCTACGACGTTTTCAGTACCCTTCTTATCTTTTATTTCGAGATCAAACTCTTGTAAGAGTAAAATCCATCTCAAGAGTCTCGGTTTAGCATCTTTCTTAGTTAATAGATATCTGATAGCAGCGTGGTCTGTGTAAATGATTATTTTCGCTCCTACTAGGTAAGAACGGAATTTGTCCAGCGCAAAGACAACTGCTAACAATTCTTTTTCAGTAGTGGCGTAGTTCATCTGAGCAGAATCTAAGGTTCTACTGGCATAGTAAATCGCATGAAGTTTCTTTTCCTTCCTCTGGCCTAGAACTGCGCCTACAGCATAGTCACTCGCATCGCACATGATTTCGAAAGGTAATCTCCAGTCAGGGGGTTGCATGATTGGTACGGTGATGAGGGCTGTCTTTAGAGTTTCGAATGCTTTAAGACAATCTTCATTGAATATGAACTCAGCGTCTTTCATTAATAAACCAGTAAGAGGTTTAGTGATTTTTGAGAAATCTTTGATGAATCGTCGGTAGAAACCGGCGTGTCCTAAAAAGCTTCGTATTTCTCGAACGGGTTTAGGGGGTTGAAGATCTTTTATGACTTCTATCTTAGCTTTATCAACTTCAATTCCCTTATCGGATATAACGTGTCCTAATACGATTCCTTCTCTGACCATAAAATGACATTTCTCCCAGTTAAGCACGAGGTTTACTTTTACACATCTCTCTAACACCATTTCTAAATTTGATAGGCATCCTTCAAAACTTTGCCCGCATACAGAGAAGTCGTCCATGAACACTTCCATGATGTTGTCTATAAAATCTGCGAAGATTGACATCATACATCTTTGAAAGGTTGCAGGAGCGTTGCATAATCCAAAGGGCATTCGTCTATAAGCGAACGTTCCATAGGGACATGTGAATGTAGTTTTCTCTTGATCATCTGGGTGGATAGGGATTTGGAAAAATCCTGAGTAACCATCAAGATAACAGAAATAAGAATGCTTGGCTAATCGTTCTAACATTTGATCTATAAAAGGTAGTGGGAAATGATCTTTTCGAGTGGCTTTGTTTAGTTTACGATAATCGATGCACACTCTATGTCCCGTCACTACTCTCTGTGATATCGATTCGCCTTTAGCGTTTTTCACAATAGTGATACCTCCTTTCTTTGGTACCACATGTACTGGACTAACCCATTTACTATCAGAGATTGGATATATTATTCCGGCATCTAGTAGTTTCTTAACTTCTTCTTTCATTACAGTGCTAAGGATTGAGTTAATTCTTCTTTGAGATTCTCTGGAGGTTTTGCAATCTTCTTCTAGTAGAATACGATGCATACAGATTGAAGGGCATATTCCTTTGAGATCAGATATGTTATATCCTAATGCAGTTGGATATTTCTTTAAGACATCTAAAAGTTTCTTAGTTTCGATTGTTCCTGAACTGGAATTTATTATAACTGGTCTTTTACATTCAATGTCTAAGAATTCGTATCTTAGGTTATTAGGTAAAGTTTTTAATCCTAATGTAGGTTTATCCTTACTTGGCATGGGATCCGGTGTAAGTGCTAAACTTTCGCTTAGACTATCATCCTGATATGGTGCACGCCAATTATCATCTTCGAAAATCGGAGGGATTTGAATTTTCATAATTTCAGAATAGGTAGTTTCTTTCATTTCCATTTCTCTTACACATTCGTCAATTACGTCCAATAGATAGCATGTATCCTCTATAGCTGGTGATTGTAAGAATTGTGTTAAAATAAATTCAACTTTCTCTTCACCCACTTCAAAGGTTAGCTTTCCTCTTTTTACGTCTATTATAGCTCCGGCGGTAGCTAAGAATGGTCTTCCTAGTATGATAGGTGTAGTGGAGTCTTCAGAGATGTCCATGATTATGAAATCAGTAGGGATGTAGAATTGTCCTATACGTACTGGGACGTTTTCTAGTATGCCTACAGGATATTTAACAGAGCGATCGGCTAGTTGAACAGACATTTTAGTTGGTCTTAGGTCTCCCATGTCTAGCCTTTTGCAAATCGTTAAAGGCATAACACTGATACTGGCTCCTAAATCGCATAGATCTTTGTCAATGACGAATTTTCCTATTACATAGGGTATAGAGAAACTTCCTGGATCTTTTAGCTTAGGAGGCATGTTATTCTGAATTATGGCGCTACACTCAACAGTAAGTGTAACGGTTCCGTTATCCTCTATCTTTTTCTTATTGGATAAGATTTCTTTTAAAAACTTAGCATACGAGGGCATTTGAGTGATAGCTTCTGTAAACGGAATAGTAATATTCAACTGTTTCAGAAGTTCGACAAATTTCTTAAACTGGCCCATCGTCTTGGAATTGGTTAATCTCTGAGGGTACCGAATCGGTGGTTTATAGGGTGGTGGAGGCACATAAGGCTTTTCTTTCTCCACTTCCTCTTGATTATCATCTTCCTTTTCTTCTGGATCGTTCACCATTTCAGTCGGTTTATCCGGTTTTTGGTACATGGCTGGATTGTCAAGTCTTGGATCGGTAGGTCCGTCAAGTTCCTTGCCACTTCTTAATATTACAGCATTGGCTTGTCCTTTCGGATTAGGTTGAGGTTGTCCAGGAAATACTCCAGCTGGTGCAGCGGTAGGTGCTTATTGTTGCGCTACTTGTGAAATCTGAATTTCAAGCATTTTGTTATGTGTAGCTAATGCATCTACTTTGCTTACTAATTGCTTAATCTGCTCACTAGTGTGTATGTTTTGGTTTAAGAAGTCCTTGTTTGTCTGAGATTGGTTAGCTATAAAGTTCTCCATCATCAATTCAAGGTTCGATTTTCTAGGGACCTTAGGAGCAGTCTTTTGATATCCTGGTGGTGTAGCTGGTGCTTGACCTGGTGCGTATATAGCATTGTTGTTCTTATAGGAGAAGTTCAGATGATTCTTCCAACCTGGGTTGTATGTGTTTGAGTACGGGTTTCCTTGAGCATAATTCACTTGATCTGTGGGAATTCCTGTTAATAGTTGACAATCAGGAACTTCATGTCCTGGAACTCCACATAACTCACAGTTAGGTGTTACTGCAGCCACGGTGGCTGTTGGTGTTATGGCCAAGTTGTCGATCTTTTGGCTTAGTTGGTCAAACTTTGCATTGACTTGGTCCATACTACTCACTTCGTACATACCTCCTTTTGTTGGTTTCTCAGTTGCGACTCTCTCGCTTCCTCATTGGTAATGGTTTTGAGCCATACTTTCGATAAGTGCATAGGCATCGTTATATTCTTTGTCCATTAGTGCACCGCCTGCGGCAGCGTCAATTGTCATTCTTGTATTGTACAAGAGTCCATTATAGAAGGTATGGATGACCATCCATTCTACTAATCCGTGATGTGGACAAAGTCTCAGCATATCCTTATAGCGTTCCCAAGCTTCGAAAAGTGATTCGGTTTCCCTTTGCTTAAATCCGTTGATCTGAGCTCTCAGCATAGCTGTCTTGCTAGGTGGGAAATATCTGGTTAAGAAAACTCTCTTTAGTTCCTCCCACGTAGTTACTGAGTTCGAAGGCAGAGATTGAAGCCATGCTCTTGCTCTGTCTCGAAGTGAAAAAGGAAACAAACGTAGTCTAATAGCTTCTTGGGTAACTCCATTGGCTTTTACGGTATCTGCGTATTGCACAAAGATCGAGAGATGAAGGTTCGGATCCTCGGTAGGATTTCCGGCGAATTGATATTATTGCACGGCTGATATCAACGAAGGTTTTAGTTCGAAATCGTTTCGGTTGATAGCCGGTGCGGCAATGCTGGAATGCGGTTCAGCTTGCGAAGGACTAGCGTAATACTTGAGTGGGTGATTCTGTTCTTCAGCCATCTCTGCGTCCTTTGATGTTACGACTGGTTTAGGTGGATCTAATTGAAGATCTGGAATATTGTAATTTTGTTCGTAATCGGATATCCGTCTTCTTACGTGTAAGAAGCGTTCCGATTCTGGGATTAGAGGTTGCAAGTCTTCGCCTTGAGAGCGAGTACTTGGCATACACTCGGGAATTTAGATTAAGAAAAGAAAATAGTTGTTACCTTAGTCTAGACAATGCTACCCTAAAGTGCACTAGTAACTAAATTAAGGTCCCCGGCAACGGCGCCAAAAACTTGATGGGCTGAAGATGTATCTAATTATGTGTCTAGCGGTATCTTAACTGCAAGTGCACAACCTATCGAAGTAATATTTAAGATTATCGATCCACAGGGACTCTATGGTTACTTAGTGCTAGAGGAATTTCTAGTTTAGCTAAGGTGAAGGGTTGTCACGATTTTTTTTGTTGTTTTTAAAGATTAAAGGCGGGAATTAAATTTAAATTTAATAAATAATTCTAAGGCGGTCGGTATGTAATTATGCTAACTTAGGCGGGTCAATCTACCCTAGGCTTATAAAGGTGTTCACTTAATCTATTCTATAGAGGTTACCAGCTTAAATATCTTTAACTCACACTCTCGTGGTCTTATCTCAGATCTTACCCCTAAAGCCCTATGCCTGCTCTCGCTAGCCCATAAGTGTTTAGAAATAATTTTTGGAAACTTAGTAATTCTAATTTATTTTAAAGCGCTCTCGCTGTGTTTAATTTAAATGCCTAACTTTAGCTATCTGGTTAAAATCTCATACTCTCGTGGTCTTGACCTAACCTAATACACTTTCCTTACTCTCGTAACAAAAAGGTTGATTTTATAATAAAAAGTATCAGCCAAAATATTAAGCTCTTAATTATTTTAAGCCTAGAGTTGATTTTACCGATTTAGTTTGTTTTAATTACATACCGCCCTAAGGTATTTAGCTACTCATTATTGTTGAACCAGACAGAGGCAGAGAAACATAAAACGAAATATGCATGGCAGAAAAATAAATATTAAACATAAATATAATTGCAAATTAATATAAACCTGGTTAACAATAAAAGTGGCAGACTCCTTCTTCCACAGGCCGGAAAGCTCGGAGTATTCGTCGGAATCGGAAATAAATTCTAAAAATTCAGAAGGCTTTGAAACAAATAAATTTATAACAATTTCCTGATGTTGGAAATTGTTATAAGGTTGGTTGGGATACAAGAAAAATAAAACAATGAAAATAATGCTGGAAAAATATAAAGGGTGCAAAATAATTCGGCAGAGCTTCCGCAAGAAATTAATAAAAATAAACTCTGTGGTGTGTTCATAAAAATTAAGCTATTTATAGAAGACTAAATGGTCTTGGTAGTTGGTTTGTTGCTTGGGCCTCGTAGGAGAATTGAGAGAATCCAGGGACGTGTGGATACTGGGTCAGCTGAAAGTAGGCACCTCACATGCAGCGTACGTCCATGACTAATTCTTCAGTCAAATAACCTATTTTTCCCTTGTTACGGTCGTGACAAGGGCATCACGTTCGTGTCCCTTGTATTATAAGTGTCACGGTCATGAGGGTTATGTCACGGTCGTGAGTGCTCCTTTTGGGGTGTCACGGTCATGACACCTAGGTGACGACCGTGAGTGCAACAAAATATGCAGTTATGCAGAATTCTTCATTTCTTCATCTTTTAACGGTTGTTTTTGCTCATTTCACTCGTGGCTCTCGATTTAGCTCTGTATATGATGTACCTGCAAAATGGCAAAGAAAACTCGAGGAATCGGGTGTTAAAACGACAATTATGCGATAAAACGGTATTGAAACATAGAAATATAATCGATACATTTTCTCGTTATCACAAGTCTTCGCCTTGAGAGCGAGTACTTGGCATACCCTTGGTAAATTAGATTAGGGAAAATAAGTTGTTACCTTATTCTAGACAGTGCTACTCTAACAGTGCACTAGTGACTAAATCAAGGTCCCCGACAACGGCGCCAAAAACTTGATGGGGCGAAGACGTGATGTGTCTAGCGGTATCTGAACTGCAAGCGCACAGCCTATCGCAGTAGTAATAAAAAGATGTCGAACCCACAAGGACTTTGTAATCACTCTAGTGCTAGAAGGTCTTCTAGTTTAACTAAGGCAGATATTTGTCACGATTATGGTTTTTTAAGGATTAAAAACGGGAATTAAACTTAGTTTAGGAAATAATGAGAAGGCGGTCGGTATGTAATTATATTAACCTATGCGGGTCAATCTAGCCTAAGCTTATAAAGATGGCTCACTTAAATAATTCTGTAGAGATTACCAGTTTAAAAACCCTTGACTCACACTCTCGTGGTCTTATCTCAGATCTTGCTCCTAAAGCCCTATGCCTGCTCTCGCTAGCCCATAAGTGTTTAGAAAATAAATTTTGAAAACTTAATAAGTCTAATTCGTTTTAAAGCGCTCTCGCTGTATTTAAATCGAATGCCTAACTTTAGCTATCCGGTTAAAATCTCACACTCTCGTGGTCTCGACCTAACCTATTTCACTTTTCTTACTCTCGTAACAAAAAGCTTGATTTTAATTATAAAAATCCACAGCCAGAATATAAGTGCTTAATTGTTTTTAGCTTAGATTCGATTTATCCGTTTTAGTTTGGTTTATTACATACCGACTCGATTAACTTAGCTACTCATATTTATTACACCAAAAGACAGATACAAAATGAAATAAATAAATATTAAAGCATGCATTATATAATAATAATAGAAACTTAACATAAATAAATAAATAAATTCAATATAAATTGCAAAACAAAAACCTGAACAATTTAATTCTTAGACTCCTTCTTCCACAAATCGGCAAGCTTGGAGTGTCGGAATCGAAATAAAATAAAATAACAAGTTCTGAGGCTTAAAGAAATTTAATTGAAAATAACAATTTCCTAATGTTGGAAATTGTTATTAAATGGGTTGGAAATTAAAGGAAAAACACAACAAGAACAAAAGCTGGAAAATAAATGGGTTGAAAGAAAAAACGGCAGAGCTTCCGCATAAAAATTCAATAATAAACTATGTACTTTTTCATTTGATCCTTGGGTATTTATAGAAGAGGATTTTGGCAGTTGAATGAGTTGGAGCGTGGGCTTCGTTTGTTCTGTTTTGAGAGAATCCAAGAGAAGTGGTGTACTGGGTGTTGCTGAAGTTGAGGGAAAGTAGGAGTCTCTGAAGACTCGTTGCACGTTCTCAATTAAATTCAAACAAATTTAATAACTTTTTCTTGTCACGTTCGTGACATAGTGTAACGGTCATATTTCTTCAATTAAGTGTGTCACGGTCGTGACATTGGAGTAACGATCGTGAGACCTCTAATTGGCGTGTCACGGTCGTGAGTAAGTTATTACGACCGTGAGAAAAACAAAAAATGCAAACTTTAGCAGAATTGTTCTCTTCCTTTTCTTTTCATGCTAGATTTGGTTCATTTGATCTTTTTCTCATAATTTGGCTCTAGACATGTTATACCTGCAATGTGACATAAAAACTCGAAACAATCGGGAGTTAAAAGGATCAATGTACGATAAAACGGACTAAAAACATAGTAATAATGTGATACGATTTCTCGTTATCACATTTCTTTTCATATATTTATTTAAAATCGTAAACTCATCAAAAAATTCTGAAATTTTTTATCAAATATTTTATTAATTTTTCAGAATCCAAAAATATTTTTGTTTTTATTTTTTGCATTAAAAAAAATATTTTTAAATCATTTAAATGTTATTTTTAATTAGTTAATTGATTTTAATTAATTAAAAATACATTTAAGTATTTAAAAATCACAAAAAAATTCAGAGAGTATCTTTGAACATTTAGAAGCATTTACAAACTGACCACACAAATTTCTTTTTGGTTTTGAATCTCACTTTGACATTTTTTCAATGAATTAGGGTTCTTAAATTTGCACATTTTTAACATTAACTTCAAAAATTTCATAACTTTTAAATCAAGTTGAGTTTGTGAATGATTCTTTTTGCATTGTTCTATGCATGACTTCTAGTTTCTAAAAACATTTTTGTTTTATTTTTATCTTCCATTTTCAATTTGTTTTGCATTTTACATTTAGGATCACCCTTAAAACCCTATAAACTTAGGAAATTCACAACTTCCTCTAGGTTTTGCTTCTGACCTCCCCCTTTGGATGGTAACCTAGTATAGGTTTAGGGTTCCTTTGAGTGCATTTTCAATTTTTTATCTTGTCATTTTCTTCTGATTTTGAATTTTGGATCTCACATGTTCATATAACCCTAATTTTGCATCTTCATTTGCATTCATCTTGTATATGCTTGCATCCATGAACTTGCCATAACATTTTATTCATTCACATGACATATAAGACATCTTAGGACATCTTAGGACATATTAGAATCATGTTTGATCATTGCATCATTCATTTGCCATGTTTTGTATCCATTTTACTTCATATGCATTCATGAACTTTCATGCTCCTTTCATGCTCCATTTGCATCCTCATTCCTTGTATGATCATCCACATCTCATTGCATACATTTGTATCATCTTTTAGCATCATTTGCATCTTGAACATGCTTCTGGTTTTGGTTTTCATCATTGCATACTTTTCATTTTCATTTCATTTTCATTTCCTTTTACTAACTTTTCAGGTGGTAAGTGTTTTGAGAAGTGAATTTGCCTTCACTTATCACAATATCTTATCATCTCTCTTATGCATCCTTGCTGCATTTTGAATTTGTATTGGAGTGAGATAGCTTATTCATGTTCCCTCCTCACCTTCTTTCTTCAAGCAACTTATCTTCTTAAGTGAAGTAAGTTGACTTGCTTCTTTCTGCTTCTTCTCCTTCCATCCTTGCTTCTTCCTTGATGGCTCATCTTTAAGACTTCTTGCAAGCCTCATAAAACCTAGGAATACCCAAGCATGATCACAATTAGGGTTTGATTAGTCCCCCCATTAGTTTCACCTTTGTGTCATCTTTTATGTCTTCTCTTCTCATCTCTTAATCAGGGACTAAACCTTAAAGGTTTTAAGGCTTTGTGATTAAGGTTATGCCTGCATCCTTCTATTAGGATGGAGTGTATAAGTTTAATCCTAAGTGTTAAGCCCTTAATGTGTTTAAATCCTTTAATCAATCCATCTTAATAATCACTAAGACAATAAGCTTGTAACTTGGGCCTTGCATTAGGGTTCTAATTCTTCCTTAATTGGTTAAGAAGGACTAACCCTAGTGTTAATGGACAAGTCCCCCTCAAGTTGTCTTACCAACCATAAAATCCACTTCTTAATCTTATCATTAACTAAAAACCACTTTAATAAAGGCTTTGTTTTATCATGAGGTTAATCCCTAATCATGGATTAAGTTGAGAAGCCTTTCTCAGCTTAAATGTTCTCATCTATTATCCTTCTATTAGGATGGTGTAATGGGTCCATTAAATCCTTGATTATGGCTTAAACTCATTACTTACCACTAAACAAAAATACCAAAAACATCTAAATAAATGAAAGTAGGTTAATGATCTTAATCCTACATCATGGTGATTAAGTGTGAGGTGTTTACTTCATACTTAAGGTATTCTCATTACCCCTAATCAGAGGGAAGATGTGATGAGTTTACTAACCCTTGGTTTAGGCTTAAGCTCATTCTCTTATGATAAACCCCAAAAGCAATAAAAGGCTGAAAACACCAAAAACAAACAATAATCGTCTCCTCTGGGATTCTTTTCTCATCATCTTCACTCACAAACGAGAACTTGCTTCTTCCGTCTAATGCAAGACAGTTAGCACCTAAGCCAGACAGGTCATACACTTGAGCATAGGCAAGCAAGCAGTTCATCAGTCAAATTATCTCTCAGTCTCTTTGAGTCGAACTACGGTGTTCTGACTTCCTCATTGCACGAGAGGATACGTAGGCATAACTTAACTGTTATCGAACAAAAGTCTCTGTATATTCCCCCTCTTCCAGTATTACTCTTTAAGCCTCATAGTCTTGAGATTTGCACTATTTCCTTACACTGACACTCCTTTATTCTCACTTTGCACTTCTTTTACACTGACACTTGCATTCTTTTCTAGCTTTGATACACAGATAGCACATACACTACCCTTTTAAACACAAACTTTCAAGCGTGGATCCCGTCGAGTACGACGAACAATCTGGGTGCTAATACCTTCCCAGGTTGTAACCAACCCCCTTTCTCAGTTTCTCTGGTTCGCGACCGTCTTATCCATCTCTTCCTAGGTTTATGCAGCATTACCATTCCTTCGGGATAAAAATGCCTAGCTGGCGACTCTTTTCAGTTCATCCTCATGTTCTCTCTTTCGCCGACCGTTCGCGTCTGTACCCCTTCTAGCCCGGTGTCATTTGGCGGGAGCGACAACTTGGCGACTTTGCTGGGGAAAAGATGATATACTGCAACCAGGGCTTCTGGTTCCTTTTGTGGGTTCCTCCTAGCGCTTGTTTTATTTGTGTTTACTGGGGTGTTATGTGCTAATTGTGTTTATTTAGTTGTTTTATTTATTGCTTTATGTACAACTTTCTTTACTGCTTTCTTTACAGTTTTTTATACATCATACTGTCATTATCATTGCTGGAGCTGGTTTTCTGTTTTGGTGGGTGGGGTTTCACTGAGTGATTAAGGTCCTATACCTGGGACCTGAGTGACACCTAGGCTAGAGTGGGTCATGTTCTTTCCTATTCCATTTCGGTCTGGTGCGGGAATATGAAACACGGTTCAGATGTGGGTTTCTTCTTGAGAACTCTGTGCTACAGATTTCCTGTAGTGCTAGGGCTATCTGGGAAGCCTGCTAAGTTTGGATGACCTTTACTATGACCTTCAGAATCTGGGGTGAATTAGAGGAAGATCCTTTATGGTTATTGTAAACACTATACCTCTGGGTTAGAAGTGTTTACACTTCTTATAACTGATCCAAGTCTGAGGATCCTTGTTCTAGAACACCACATGTGAGGCGGTTGGGTTGTTTACAGGTTTGCAGGAACCTTTGGCCACAGCATACCCTGTTACAGTTTTGTTTAAGAATACTTCACTTTGGACAGTTCTTGTGATTAACCCTGGATATGTGACTCTTTATTTGAGTCCCCCACCTTGGTTACTGGATTTCCGAGCCTTCATCCAGACTTTTGAACATACATGGGCCTTATATCAAGACAGTTAATCAGATCCAGCTCTTGATCACAAACCCTTGCATATCATTTGCGTACATCATCATTGCATCATTTAACATTTGTTTATTTGTTTTTCAGGGTATCCATCATATCATATCTGGTTTGGTTTTGACCCCTTCTATTGCTTAGACCTCTGCTTCAGTCATCTCCTTCAACCTCTGCTTCAGTCATCTGCTTCAGCATCTACTTCAGTCTGTCAGAGACTCACCTGCATCAGTCTTCCAGAGACCTACCTTCAACTTCTCAGTCTGTGATCTTCATCAGCTTCTTCATCAGCACTCATGACTACTCCAAGGAAGAGCAACATATCCTATCATTTCTTTGAGCCCATTTTGACTGGTATCAGGCATGTCCAGTATCTTATCACACCTGACCACATCCCACTATTCAGAGAGCACCATGGGGGAATTTTGGACATGGTTATGGATCTTGATTCATCTCAGAGGAGCATGATCCACACATGCATGCAGTTCTATGACCCTCCTCTCAGATGCTTCATCTTTCATGATTTTCAGATGGGACCACTGCTAGAAGAGTTCTCTTTATTGATTGGGGTTCCTATCATAAAAGGAATTCCTTTCAACCCAGAGATGACTGCTCCCAGAAGTGAAGAGATAGCAAGGGCATTGTATCTGGAGCCTACCCTTATTGAGCAAAACATGACAACAAAAGCTGGGATTCCTGGTTTACATTTGGACTTCTTGATTTCTCAGGCCACCCTGAAGGCTACAGTGGGAGAATGGAAGACAGTCTGTGCACTCTTAGCCCTCAGCATATATGGGGCTATATTGTTTGCAGATGAGCCCAAATTTGTCAGTAAGAATGCCATCCACTTGTTCTTGCTGAAGAACCCAGTGCCTACACTGTTAGGGGATTTTTACTACTCAGTCCACCAGAGAAATGAAAAGCAAAGGGGGAAGTTGGTTAGATGTTGTTCTCCTTTGTTCTACTCCTGGCTACTCAGACACCTGCCTAAATCAGATGCTTTCCTGAACCCACATCAGTAGAAGAATTGGGCCAAGAGGTTCATCTCCTTAACTTCAGATGACATCAGGTGGTGCACCCAGAGCACCAAAGGCAAGGATATTATCACAAGCTGTGGGCAATACCCTAATGTGCCTCTGATAGGAGTAAAAGGTTGCATCAACTACAACCCTTTACTGTTTAAAAGGCAATTGGGATATGCTTTGGTTCATCCTCCCAGGGAACAAGATTTAGATGAGACCCTATACTGTGAGATCCAATCTGGCTCTGCTGTAGTCAGGCAAGTTGCTTGGGCCTGGGACAACATCCAGACCAAAGGGACAACTATTCTTGGGAGATGTAACAATATTGCTTCAGCTCAGTAATCTGACTGGTCTCGTACTAGGGCTCAAATTACCAGAATGCCTTTCACCTTGGAAGACACCCCTGAACCCTCTACAGTACAGCCAACAGCAACTGTCAGCCTGGAGGAATTTGAAAAGTTGAAGGAAAGGAATGAGCGACTATCTGAAGCTCTAAAGAAGACCCTTTGGGAGAGAAGTGATGGTCGTCTGGACATTGAGAGATTGGAAAAGCTCAAAATTGAGCATCTGACCAAGATTGAAAGGACAGAGGACTACATCAGAAAGGCAAGAGACGGGGAACATATATTGAAGAATGCCTGCAAGGAGGCCAAGATTCAGAAAGCTAGGGCTGAGCATTATCTAGAAGAAAGCCAAGCTAGGTGGATCAGGATCACCGAAGCCCGTGCACAAGAAGATCAGAGAGTTCAAGCCAAGATTGAACAGATGGAGGTCGATGAGAAGAAGCAGCAGGAAGCTTTGTTGGTAGCCCAGAAGGAGATATCAGAATTGAAGCTCCGAGCGGGGTTAAAGAGATCCAAGGATCAGGACAGGCATAAGAAGCTGACTAATGCCATTGCTACCAGGAACCTCCTCATTCGGACTATTACAGAGCACCAAGCTGGTCCAGTGATGGAGGCTCTCCTGAAGGAAGTCAAGGAGGATGACTTCAGATTGGATGTCTGATCCTGTTGTTTGTATTAATTTTCTTTTGGTGTACCTTCCTTTTTGTTGTATTTTGACCCACCACGGGCTTGTGTTCTAAACAGACTATGTATTTCCAATTATTTGTAATATATCAGTTTGTTTTATTTTGGTGGGCTTCCTCAACATCATCAAGCATCTCCTCGAGGTCTAGAAAGGTCAAAACCAAGAACCAAACCAGATACCTTGGAAAACAAATAAGCATACTGCATTGCATACTAACCTTTTTCTTTATTTTGTAGGTTTTTGTTTATTATTTTGTTTCTCACTTTGTTGTGCTCTCAGGAAACATTGCTCGTCGCCGAGTGTTCCCTGTCAACCGCACACACCAGTACCCAACCTTCCAGACATTCAGATGGATCAGGTACAGCAGGACCTGAACGAAGTGAGAAATCAAATGGCAAACAAAAGGGTCGAAATGAGAAACCAAATGACTCAGTTTATGGCTGTAATGACTGGCTTGGCTCAGAGCCAGGAGAGGCTGAGGGAATTGGTGGAAAGACAGACACCTGAAGAGCCTCACCCTGGTACAGGAGGAATAAGCAATAATGAACGCGGGCAGCCTCGCATAAATCCACCGGAGTATGGACCCCATTTGAACCCAAATGTTAATATCCCAAGGAATGTTCAAGGCAATGCTGCTGGGGGCAGAATCCTGCAAGAGGATCCCCAAGAAGAACAATTCACTGTTATTGGAGCTAGGGATGAGGTTTATGACAGGAGACTGGATGAGATTGCTGAAAAGCTAAGATCTTTGGAATCTCAGAATTCTTTAGGCTTCGACGTAATGGATATGGGGTTGGTAGATGGGGTGAGGATTCCCCACAAATTCAAACCCCCTTGCTTTGAGAAATACAATGGTACCTCCTGTCCGCGTACTCATCTGCAATCCTTCTTGGGGAGACTCAAGGCTTATACCATGGATGAGAAGTTATGGATGTTCTATTTTGAGGACAACCTGACTGGAGCTTCAAGAGAATGGTATTCGCACCTGACGAGGGCCACTATAAGATGTTGGAAAGACTTGGCCGAGGCCTTTATCCGTCAGTACCAGTACAACCTAGACATGGCCCCCAATAGAACCCTCATGATGGGCATGTCTCAGTCATCAAGGGAAAATTTCCGGGATTATGCTCAGAGGTGGAGACAGCTTGCTGCTGCTGTCCAGCCACCCATGTCTGAACAGGAGATGGCTGACATGTTTATGAACACCTTGTAGGGAACTTATATTGATAGACTTGCTGCTTTCTCTTCCACCAGTTTTGCTGATGTAGTTATAGCTGGTGAGAGAATAGAAAGTCTTTTGAAAATGGGAAAAATATCTGACAATGGTGCAAGTTCCTCCAACAACCCTAGAAAACCTTTTGCAGGACCCCGAAGGGCGGGTGAAACAAATGCTATCCATGCAAGCAGGGGCAGACCCCAGTATTCTCACAGATTAGTTGCAGCTGTTACCATTCCGGCTCCAGTTCCACAGCAACCATCATATCCTCAACAACAACATCAATATCAACAACAATCTCATTTTCCGCAACAAAGAACGTACAATAACAACAACAACAACCAACAGCAGCGCCCCTTTCAACAGAGGCCATCTCAGGCAAATAGGGTGATTGATCCTATCCCTATGCCTTATGCCGCTCTACTGTCACAACTCCTGAAGCTCAACCTGGTTGAGTTAAGGACGTTGGCTCCACCAGATCCTCCCAATCTCCCGAAGAATTATGATGTTAATACCCGGTGTGCCTTTAACTCCAACGCACCTGGTCACAATACTGAGAAGTGTAAAGCCTTACAGATGAAGGTTCAAGATTTGGTCGATTCCAAAGCTCTCAATTTCGCACCTCCTCCGAATGTTAGCAGAAATCCTATGCATAATCATGGTGGGTCCAGGATTAATGCCATAGAAGAGGATCAACCATCTGCACTGATTGACAATGTTGCACAAATTCAGACACCGTTGGCAGAAGTCAAGACTCAACTCATAAGATGCCAAGTGTTCCCGGGCTATGAGGCCTGCTGTGAATTGTACAAGGTTGCTATTAATGGTTGTGAGAAGCTAAGGTTTGGTATAGATGGCCTTATCATAGGTGGAATCTTACAAATTACTACAATAACTCCTTCAATAACTCTTGTTTCAGCATCAACAGAATCTCCTACAAAATCAACAACTCTTTCTTCAGCAACAACAAATCCTCCTACAACAGCAACAACTATCATTCCCATTGACTCATCCACAACTCCAGCAATTACTCCATCCATTATTTCAACAGATCAGAGTTCAACAACATATACTTCTACAACATCAGCACCCATTTTATCAGCGGAAACGCCTACAACACCAGCAAACATTAATGAAGATGTCTCAACGGTCACGATCTATTATGACCCAACAAATGTTCATCCCAACAACATTTTCCAACAACAAACTGCAACACCTCCTGTCAGATCTCCAGTCACAATCTACTACGACCCATATACTATCACAGTTCCTTCCGCTGCAGTAATCAGTCCAGTCACCGTTACGGTACCTGGACCTGTTCCTTATGAAAGCAGTAATGCCATACCTTGGCACTATGGCTCTGATCTCTACTGCGACAGAAAGAAAATCACTCTAGATTCATCAACCTCTTCACCACAAGTTGACAATGTTGGGGGAGGCGGAGGCTTCACCAGAAGCGGACTCCTTTTTGCCTCACAAACACCCAGACCCAATGCTGAAGCAGAGGCTGCTGCTAAGGCAAAAGGAAAGAATGTGGTATCTGAAGAGCAAGCTGTTAAAGAAACTCAAAAGACGTCTTTTGAACAAGATGTGGATGAGTTCATGAGAATAATCAAGAAGAGTGATTACAAAGTGGTGGACCAGCTTCATCAGACACCCTCCAAAATCTCTATATTATCATTGCTGATGTGTTCCGAAGCCTATAGGAATGCATTGTTGAAGGTCCTGCACGCAGCATACGTGCCAGAAGAGATTACGGTTAATCAGTTGGAAACTGTGGTCGCAAATGTTAACATCAGTCATGGATTGGGCTTTACAAATGTTGATTTAACGACGGAGGGACGCAATCATAACAAGGCTTTACACATCACCTTAGAATGCAAAGGTGATGTTCTTTCTCATGTGCTGGTAGACACTGGGTCCTCTCTCAATATCCTCCCAAAGAAAGCCTTAGTGAATCTGGAGTATGATGGTTTGGCATTAAGTCCAAGCAACTTGGTGGTGAGAGTATTTGATGGCTCTAAGAGATCAGTGCTTGGAGAGATTGATTTACCTGTGTTGATTGGCCCACAGACCTTTAAAACTACCTTCTTCGTGATGGACATACAGCCGACCTACAACTGTCTGTTGGGTAGACCCTGGATTCATGTTGTTGGCGCTGTTACATCTACCCTTTACCAGAAGTTAAAATTTGAGTGGGAAGGCCAGATCCTCACAATCTGTGGGGAGGAAGACACCTTTGTTAGCCAGCTGGCTACTTATAAGTACATAGAAATGGATGGGGAGATCCATGAGACTATGAGTTAGGGATTTGAGGCCCTTAACATTAATGAAGCAACTGCTGTGTCTGGAACTTCCATCATTTCATATCAACAAGCCCGAAAGGTAGTTGAGCAGGGTACCGCTCAAGGCTGGGGCAAGCTGCTGCCAGTAGAAAAGAAAGAAGACATATTCGGGTTGGGTTACAGACCAACTCGACAAGATCAACCGGAGGCTGCAACGGAGCCCAAATTTGTCAGCGGGGGAATGCTTACCCCGGATGCTGTGAACAGTTTGGAAGACGAGGAAGAAGACGAACGCAACCTGGAAAACTGGATACGTCCAAAGATCCCGGGGAACCAAGTCTCAAACTGGTCTTCCCAGGAAATTATAAGAGTTACTCCTGCAGAGTAATTATTATTTCTTATCTTTAAGCATGCATCAAGTCCTGCATCTTGCCCAAGATGTCAGGGCTCATTTTGTAATCGGGCCATCTTGTATTTTGTGCAAACAATCAATTAATGAATATCAGGACATCTTTTGCAAATGAGTCTTTTCTTTTTCCCGCTCACTGTTTTTCATTTTTTTCATTTTTTGTACAAAAATAAAATGGAAATGTTTTTCAAAATAACAACTTCATTTTCACTTTTTCTAAGCAAGATAAAATTGATCACTAAAATGAACCAATCTAAACCCTTGCAGAGAGCGCCCTCCAGACTGCACCGACAACGACACTGCTATGACTTCGTATGACTTCGACAATCCGATTAATCAAGCCGATGAAGGGGTTGAAGAAGATTATGAGCTACCCGAAGAACTAGCCATGTTGTTAAGGCAAGAGGAGAAGGTTATCACTCCCTATCAGGAGGAAGTTGAAACGGTTAATCTTGGTACCGAAGAAGACTTGAAAAAAGTGAAAATCGGGGCCCGTCTGCAAGATTTAGTGAAAGAGCAACTTATTGACATGCTTCGGGAATATGTGGATGTTTTTGCTTGGTCATATCAAGATATGCCAGGTCTGGACACCAACATTGTTATGCACAAGTTGCCTCTCAAAGAAGACTGTCCTCCAGTAAAACAGAAACTGCGCCGTACTCGTCCGGATATGGCCATGAAGATAAAAGAAGAGGTACAAAAACAGTGGGACGCCAGTTTCCTTGCTGTAACTAGTTACCTGCCGTGGGTGGCTAACATTGTACCTGTGCCTAAGAAGGATGACAAAGTACGAATGTGTGTGGATTACCGGGATTTGAATAGAGCTAGCCCGAAAGATGACTTCCCATTACCTCACATTGATGTATTGGTTGACAATACGGCTCATTTCTCGGTGTTCTCCTTCATGGATGGATTTTCAGGATATAATCAGATCAAGATGTCACCTGAAGACATGGAGAAGACTACTTTCATCACACCCTGGGGCACATTCTGTTATAAAGTAATGCCATTCGGACTGAAGAATGCTGGTGCCACTTATCAACGGGCTATGGTAACATTATTCCACGACATGATCCACAAAGAAATTGAATGTTATGTGGATGACATGATTTCCAAGTCCCTTACGGAAGAAGAACACCTGGTAAATCTGTTGAAGCTGTTCAAACGTCTGAGGAAGTACCAGCTGAAGCTAAACCCCAACAAATGCACATTTGGGGTGCGATCCGGTAAGCTGCTGGGATTTATTGTAAGTGAGAAGGGAATTGAAGTTGACCCTGACAAAGTCAAAGCCATTCAAGAGATGCCTGTACCAAAGACTAAAAAAGAAGTTCGGGGGTTCTTAGGTAGATTTAACTACATTTCAAGATTCATATCTCACCTTACAGCAACCTGTGAGCCCTTGTTCAAGTTGTTAAGAAAAGAACAAACAGTCAGGTGGAATGAAGACTGCCAGAGGGCTTTTGACAAAATCAAGGAGTACTTACAAGAACCTCCAATCCTTATGCCTCCAGTTGAAGGAAGACCTCTAATAATGTACTTGACATTATTAGAAGAGTCAATGGGGTGTGTGCTGGGCCAGCATGACGAGTTTGGTCGAAAAGAGTATGCAATATACTACCTAAGCAAAAATGGATCCAGTAAAGTACATATTTGAGAAGCCAGCGCTTACCGGACGGGTTGCAAGATGGCAAATGATTCTCACGGAATACGACATTCAGTACATATCTCAAAAAGCCATCAAGGGAAGTGTACTGTCTGATTATCTTGCTGAGCAACCCATTGAGGATTATCAGCCAATGAGATTTGACTTTCCTGATGAAGACATCATGTTCATAAAAGCAAAAGATCATGAAGAGTTTGTTCATACTAAAGGGCCTGACCCAGAAGAAGAATGGACAATGATGTTTGACGGGGCTGTTAATATGAATGGTCGTGGAGTAGGTGCAGTACTCATTACACCTAAAGGAGTTCACATGCCTTTCTCGGCAAAACTCACTTTTAACTGCAATAACAACGAAGCTGAGTACGGAGCCTGTATCATGGGTCTCGAGGAAGCCATTTACCTTAGGATCAAGACTTTAACTGTGTTCGGAGATTCAACTCTAGTAATCAATCAGACCAACGGCAAATGGTACACCCACCAGGAGCATCTGATTCCATACCGGGATTATACGAGGAGATTACTGACTTTCTTCATAACAGTCAAGCTTGAATATATCCCTCAAGATGAAAATCAGTTTGCAGATGCTCTAGCGACCATTTCATCCATGATCAAAGTTCAAGCTGCCAACTTTGTGCCTCAGATTTCAGTATCCAGACTTGACAGACCAGCATACGTATTCTCAGTAGACGTTGCTAAAGATGATAAGCCTTGGTTCTATGACATCAAATGCTTCTTAGAGGATCAAACATACCCATCTGGGGCATCATCCAATGATAAGAAGACATTAAGAAGGCTAGCTAGTAGTTTCTTCCTGAATGCTGATGGTTCCTTGTACAAGAGAAACTTTGACATGGTACTTCTCAGATGTGTTGATAAGACAGAGGCAGACTTGTTGATGCATGAGGTGCATGAAGGATCTTTTGGTACCCATGCCGGAGGACATGCAATGGCTAAGAAATTGCTAAGATCAGGTTACTATTGGATCACAATGGATGCAGACTGCTGTGCCTATGCCAGAAAGTGCCACAAATGCCAGATCTACGCAGATAAGGTGCATGTGCCTCCAAATACTTTGAATGTGATGTCTTCACCCTGGCCCTTTGCCATGTGGGGCATTGATACGATTGGAAAGATTGAGCTGACTGCTTCAAATGGCCACAAATTCATCCTGGTAGCCATTAATTATTTCACCAAGTGGGTCGAAGCGGCTTCGTACGCAAATGTCACTAGGCAAGTGGTAGCCCGATTCCTGAAGAGAGACATCATCTGTCGGTATGGAGTGCCCGAGCGAATCATTACTGATAATGGTTCCAACTTAAACAACAAAATGATGGCAGAACTGTGCCGGGACTTCAAGATTCAACACCACAACTCTTCTCCTTACAGGCCAAAGATGAATGGCGCTGTAGAGGCGGCTAACAAGAATATCAAGAAGATTGTGCAAAAGATGGTGGTCACCTACAAAGACTGGCATGAAATGCTACCATTTGATTTGCATGGGTACCGTACATCAATCAGAACGTCTACTGGGGCAACACCGTATCAACTTGTGTATGGTATGGAGGCAGTCCTACCTGTTGAAGTTGAATTACCCTCATTGCGAGTACTGATGGATGTCAAGCTGAATGAAGCAGAATGGGTCCGATCTCGGTACGATCAACTAAATCTGATCGAAGAAAAGAGATTAGCTGCAATCTGTCATGGGCAGCTGTATCAGAAGAGAATGAAGAAAGCCTTCGATCAGAAAGTCAGGCTTCGGGAATACCAAGTAGGAGACCTTGTGCTGAAAAGACTCCTTCCTCCTCATACATACCACAGGGGAAAGTGGACTCCGAATTACGATGGTCCGTTCATAGTAAAGAAAGTTTTCTCTGGTGGAGCGCTGATACTCACTACTATGGATGGCAAAGATTTCTTATCCCTTGTGAATTCGGATGCAGTTAAAAAATACTTCGCATAAATGACCCGCTGGACATAAAAACAGAATGTAAGTCCAGACAAAAATAGGGCATCCCGGCGAGTCAAAAACAGAATAAAAGACTCGGGCAAAAATAAGGGAAAATAAAGAAAAAAATGTACACCCACTGAGTTGAAAAGCCGTATTGGACGGCTCAGGCAAAAATGGTTATCCCGATGGATTGAAAACCCGAAAGGGCGATCCACGCAAAAATAAGGGAATAAGCGAACAAATGCATTCAGAATTCGTCCGTATCTCTTACAACATGGCAAGCTTCGAAAGGTTAAAGCATCGGTCAGGATCAACCTTCTTCAAAAAGCAGGATGAGAAGAACGTCAAGATCATACGAGTCATAGCAAAGGGAAGCTCACTGAAGCATCGTCAACATTTCCAACACCTTTTTGTTTCTCAATTTTATAACAATCTCCTCATTTCAGGGGATCTGTTTCTCTGACTGTACTTGCCAATTCAGGGCACACAAATTAATAAAATCAGATTTTCAGTCACACTCCTTCTTGTACATTTTTATTTCATTTGCAAAATGTCCGATATCCTTGATATAATGGTTGCATAAAAACAGATGTGCCTTTCTAATCACATGCTTGCAGGAAATATATTGCTTACTCCCAGGGGTCTCTAAAATTCCTATGATGGAATCCAGTAAGGGATACCTCGGGATACTCATACGTTTCTTTGTCATAAAATGATAGTAGGTATTCAGAGTGCAACATGGGGCATGAAAGGTTTTCCCCAGCAAAGCTGCCGGATCGTTATTTCCTCAGCACATCTTCCAAACAACACCAGAAGTGTTTTCTCCCCATCAGAGTTGCCAGACATCACTTTTCTAGCACATCTTTCAGAGCAGTACTAGAAGGTGCTCATATCCCCAGCTGAGTTGTCAAATATTCTCATCCTCAACAAAATCCTCACAGAAATCTCTAGGAAGATCGTTCAGTGATTTTTCCTCTTCCCCAGCCGATTGCTAGACAGAGAACAATATCCCCACAGAGCTCCAGCCTCTCCCAGAAGGGCAAATGTCTGAATTTCCTGCACAACAAAGTGACGAAAGCTTCCACATCCCCAACTGGGCTCCTCATTGCAAAGATAGGACTATCAGTTACTTATTTCCCCAAGAAGAGCAATATATCAGATCTACAAATGATCTCATCCCCAACTGGGATATCCTTTCAAGCAGATCAGCCAGAGATCCCCACAACAACGGGATCCGAGTCCCAAATTGGTATCTTTTGCATAATCATAGCATTCGCATCATATTTCCCCTCTGAGCATAGCATTCCATCTAATACGGAGCATTACGGCAAAAATCAAACATATTGCATAATCACAAGTCAGGTTCGAATCAGTCACATGTAAATATCAACATTCCATCAGCAATGTATATAAAGACTCATAGTCCCCGCAGAACGCCGAAGCATCTCCTTTGCACTCTTAAAATATAGATACACGCCCTTTTGGCACTCGTCCGTGTCATCTTTCCCCAGAAAGTCGCCAGAACACTCTTTACAAACAGATACTTAAACATAACCTGTTTGTCCTAACACTCATCCGTGTCATCTCATATTCCCTCAGCAGAAAGCCAAAGCATCCCCTTTGCACTCACAAGTACATGTTTATATATACTCTTCTCAACACTCGTCCGTGTCATCTCATATCGTCCCCTGCAGATATATCTATACACTTTCCTGACACCCGTCAGTGTCACCACTCCCCAGCATGGTTGCCTAAACACTTATTGTAAACCAAACACTTGTTTATAATACACTCTCATTGACACCCGTCCATGTCATCTTATCCCCACAGGTCGCCAAAATACCTTTTACTTATAAGTTCATAACTTATACACTTTCTCTTCTGACACCCGTCCATGTCACACACTCCCCAACAAGTTGAACACTCGTCTGTGTCTCACTCATGCTTATTTTTACTCATACAGATACTCATCCGTATTCTGTATACACACTTTTTCCCCTCAGATGCAATACTCGTCCATGTTCTTTGTTAACTAGTTGGTACTCGTTCGTACCATTATCTCTGAACATGCGTCAACGTTGTTTCTACCGATACTCGTCCGTATCGTAGTCTTAAGGATGCTGGTCCGCACCTTTAATCTATATACAGTGTCAAACACTTATACCTTTTATTTCTTGGATGTAAACACTCGTCCGTATTTACTATTCCCCAGCCAGTCCCCAGCAAAACTTCTTTTCTATCTGACATTCGTCCTATGTTATGATACTTTCGGCAGCCATACCTTGCCAGATGATCGTCCTTCACCTTTGGATGACCGTCCCTCATCCTTCCCCCAGTGGAGTCTCCATTATTGGAACCCTTCTCCTATCCGACATTCGTCCTATGTCGTGATATTTAGCAGCCGTCCCCTGCTAGGTGATCGTCCTTCACCTCTTGATGATCGTCCTTCATCACTTTTACCCGATGGCCGTCCCCATCGTTGATCTTGTTATCTGACATTCGTCCTATGTCATGATAAACCCTGAGAGCAGCCTGTCGCTCCCCGGATTTCCATCCTGGTACAAACGCGAAAGTGGCGCGAAAAGAGGTAGAGTCGCCAGCCAGGCATTTTTATCCCGAAAGAACGGGAATGGTAATGCTGCACAAACCAGAAGAAAATAAAAGGAAGGACACGGGTCCTGCGAACCAAAGAAACAGAGTTCAGGAGTCGGTTACGACCTGGGAAGGTATTAGCACCCAGATCGTCCGCCGTACCCGACGGGATACACGCTTGCAAAGAAATCCGTTTCAAAGGGTGAGGGTATGAAAGCTGCTGCAAAAGAAAATAAAATGAACTGGAAAAGAAACTGAGAAAGAAACTGGAAAAGAAATGAAAAGGAAAAATGTAGGGAAAATAAAAATTGTGCTCGAACGGGCCCTACCCTGCTGCCCACGTACCTCATCAGGATAATGAGGATCAGAGACGCCGTAGTTCCCCTAACTAGGGGAAAAAAGAAATTTCTTATGAATTAAGGCTTGAACTGCCTCTGCCATTGCTCAGGTGTTGCAAACTCGGACGACGAGTGCGTAACCGTCTTGCAAAGTGACAAGTAGGAGCAAGTTCGCGTACGGAGCGAATGAGATGAGAAAAGAATTCCCAAAGGAAAGACGCTTATTATTTGTTTGTGTTTTTTATGAAGCTTTTTATGAGTGTGTCACAAGGAAGTGAACTCAAGCTCTTTTCCATGGAATGTGCACTTGCCACTACATTCCAAGATGGAATAATAGAACAAGCGTACTCAAGTAAGGAAAAGATCCCCAAAACATGACTCCAGAGGTTAGGGCCTAAGCTCACTAACTCATTTACTTATTAAGTGTTTTTGGTATTTATAATGAAGAAGTGTTTTTTATGCTTTTCTTGGTGAAGAAGATACCTTGATCAGACTTGTGCATCACAAGGTAAGCTTGTACTATCCCAATATGGGAAGACTACAAGTACCTCATGGTATAAGGCTATTGCTCAAGGTATTACTTCAAACTTTATTAAGTGTTTTTTAAGGTTATGAGATGAGAACAGAAGAAGAACCAAAAGGATCACAAAGATAAAAGTCTAATGGGGGACTAAAGAATCCTAAGTGTTGTCATGTATGGATGTCCTAAGGTTAGTGTGGTTTTCTATCCTAAAGAAGAAAGAAAGAAGAAGAGAAGAAGAAGAATAGGAGAAGAGATGAGAATGGCCTAAGCCCAACAAGCAAAGGTTTAGCACAAGTAAGAATAATACGAGGAAGAAGAGATGAGATTTGGAGATGTGGGAATCACCTCCACACCTCTCACTTACCATAGCCCCTGCAAGGTTAGCAACAAACATACAAAAGCAAAGCAAAATGAAACAAATGACATGCCAACATCATACAAACAGAAGTGAAGTCATATATACCAATGCTCAATGGATATGCAAGTCAAAAGAATGAGGAAAGAAGCATGCAAGCAAATTAAGATGCAACATGAAGCACACGGCAAACAAATGCAAACTTAAGAAAATGCAAAGCAACAATGCACAAAACAAGATCTCAAAGCACACAACCAGAACCAAAACAAGTTGAAGAAATGCTTAAGAAGCAAGAAAGATGAAGAGAAGAGACACACAAGACCAAACAATCACAATATGAGATGAAAGAAGTAAGGAGATGAAGTGAATACACTTAAGAAAGAAAGAACTCAAATGATAAGCAAAACACAAAGTTTCTAAGACACAAACCCTAACCTAAGACTAGAATGGTACCCATACCCCAAAGAGATCCCAAATGAGAAGGAGAAGTTGGCACAAGTGCCCTTCTAAGCTTATAAGAGACCTTATGATCACAAGGAAGCAAAATGGGACAAGGTGTAAGAAAAAATTCAAATTAAATCAACAATGAATCTAAAAATTCCACAACTTAGGACAAATGATCCTCAAACATGATATAGCAATGAGCCAAAAGGGTTGGGAAAAATTCAGAAGCAAGATAGGTCAAAAGAAGGCTTAAACATGAACTAGGGTTACAAAACTTCTCTTACAAGGCAATGACCAAAACCAAATGAATAAGTTTCTAAAAATCAGGGAAAAAAATCACACATGAAGTAAATCATCTTGGGAATCCAAAGCAAAAAGAACCATCACAAAAATCAAAATAATGAACCCTAGGGAAATTGAACAAGACAGGGTACTCAAAAATGACTCAAAATGAATTAATTCAAATGAAGAATTAATGGACACCTGGATAATGAGAAAAAATGGAAAATAAAAATATGAAAAATTAGGAAAAACTCAAATGAAGACTCATGAATTATTTTGGAATTTTTGGATGATTGGAACTATTTTTAATAAGTGGAAATCAAAATGGAATAAAAGAAATAAAATGAAAAAGAAATTAAAATGAGTTAAATGATTGGGGGTGTGGATAGAAGGAAATCACGTTCAAAACAATTGGGCTTTTATGCAAGGGGGGTGTGGATAGCCGTCTGAGGCCCATTGGCCTGCACATGTGTATAATTCATAAGGTGGAAAATCAGGAAATAAATGGGAAAAAAGGAAAGCCATGAGATGGATCCAACGCGTCTGGAGGGAGGGTTCATTAAATGACGTGGACTCTTGATAGGATGAGAGGCATAGACGCATGTTTTTTATGGTGGTACGCGAAACATTATGAATTAAAATAGAATTAGAAAAATCACGTGGCTGAGAGGGTGGGCACCAACACGTGTGTCATGATCTTGTGTGCTGGAGGACAGATCCAAAGGCTAAGAGCTCGTCTTCAACCTACAAAACCCTAATCTCATATAAACGCAGATTCCGGTGACCGGAGCTAGGGCTCTGGCACCGAAAACATCAACACATGAACAAATCCACATAAAAATGACTAATAAACTCTAGATTGACTAAACAAGGTGCTCTGATTTCAAATATGGACATGAAAAGATCATTGGATCAATGGATCTCTTGGATCGAACAAAAACAGGTTGTACCATGAAAAATGAAACTCAAATATCTCACTCAATATTGCACCAAATTCAAAATCAAAAGCAGCAGAACAACCAGCAAACATCAAGGATCAATAAACACACCAACATTTTCATTTCTAGATGCGAAGATTCCAAAGCATACCTGAGTTTGCAGAGCTTGAAAATGCTTGCTAGAAGACCAGATGATGGATGCAAATCACTCCAGATTCACTCTAGATGCAAAATAAATGCATCTAAAGCCTTGAATATGGCAGGATCTTGAGTTTTGCAAGCACTTGCCCTGAAATGGAAAGGTTGTTGATCTTGAGAGATTGCTTGAATGATGGTGATATTTGTGATCCTAAGTTTGCACTGATCAAGGATCTACAATTTGTTTTGGGATTGAGCAAGTGTATGAAGAGATTTTGGAGAAATTGCAAGTTGTGCATAAACTTTGAAATGAGAGAATGAGAGAGAGAGAGAGTTGGAGCAAACTGAAACCCTAATTTCTTTTATATCAAGTCATGAACCAATGCTGAAAAAATTGTGTGATTTGCACGTGGGAATGAGGAGAAATTGTGATTTTGCAATTCTTGCAAGTTTGTGATGAGAGCATGCACTCCTCATGCTTTCCTTGGCCTTCAGCCCCATGTGCACTCTAAATCCAGCCTTTGATTATAATCCAACAAATCCTGGCCATTAGATTAAGGTATCACACTTTTCTCATGAATATGCATTTTTTGCATTTTTGAAGCAACATCCTTGCCTTGCACGAATTTGTGAATTTCTCTTGAGCAAAGAATGCCATTTGCATTGTATTTTAACTTAGAAACCTCACTTAATCCATTCCAAGCCTTGAAATTGATTTTTGAACCTTTTTGCTCTTGGTGCATGCATGAAAACTAACTTCTTGCCCTAATTTTGTGAAATTTTCGAGGGGCCTATAGTCCAAACCATGAGGGATATGAAAAATTACTTGTACTTTTTGAAAATGGGAGACCTTAATCTCCAACTTTCATGTTTGACTTTGGTCCATTTGAAGAATTTTTGATCATGTTAAGCTCACTTGAATTTTAGGGCAAAAGTTGCCAAAAATGGAATTTTCCCAAAACCAACTTTGCACCAATTTTGCAAAAACCCTCAAATCTTCATGATTCTTGATCCTTGAACCTTCCAAACCTCTTATAACATTGTAAGGACATCCCTTGGATAGAAAAAAGTGGATTGGACCCCTTGAAATCACACAGTTGACTTTTTAAAGGCACAGTTGACCAATTACTTCACCTGCAAGCAACTGAAGAATTTCTTGACTTCCACATGGAATTTTCTCATGAAAATTGGTACCTAGGATCCTCTTGACATATAAAAGACTTTTCCCAAATGAAATGGCCAAAGTTGTGAGGTTTTGATGCTTGAATCTCAAACCCTAGTTTAGGACCAATGCTTAGGAGCTTTGCCCTAGCCTGGAATCTCTGATGATCATCCAACCTTCTGAGCTTTTGCAAATGAACTTAAGCTTGTAAATGCAATATAGACCCCTTATAGGACTTGTACAAAACCATTGGGCTCCTTGTCATGGCTTGAAATGCTTCAAGAACCTCCACAGATGATCATATGCCTAATGCTAGGTCATGAAGAATGTTATGCCTCATCTTTCCATGCTAGGATGCTAAGAATATGATATGTTCATGATGAATATGACGTGATATGATGCTTAAAATGAAGAGGGAAAATTTGGGGTGTTACAGCTGCCCCTATTCAAACAACTGTTAATCTGCAAAGGACGGTAGCACGGGCTATCGACCGTTCAAGATAAACTGTGGTTGAATACCAAGAAGACCCGAAGTTTGCACTCTGACGAAGAATGCAACAACTGGGAAATAAACCCAACCAAATGACGCTTTGGTGACTAAAGGGGAGAAAAAGCAGATGAACTTCTTCCAAGTTGAAACTGTTATCTGGAATAAGAACACTGACAGACGAGTCTTCTTCGAACAATCCTGTGACGCCAGGAGCTGGAAATACGAGCCCTCAAAATCTTTGCAAGAACATGTAACTTGAGACAGACGAGTCTCCTTCGGATATACCTGTTATGCCAGGACCGGGATGCACTTAAGTCTGTGGGATAGACATGCATAATCTAGGTAGACGAACCTTCTTCATATATCATCCGTGGATATATGGTATAAGACAGACGAGTCTTCTTTGAGCAAACCTTTTACGCCAGGTACAACAATAATAACTGGTACTTGAGACAGACGAACCTCCTTCAGATATTCCTGTTACGCCAGGACCGGTGACCATTTTGACATTTATTCTCACAGTCAGGATTTTAAACCTCTTCAATACAGACGAGTATTGGATGATCATCATGATAACACAGACGAGTGCCAAAAGTCAATGATACAGACGAGTACCAGACGATGATCTGAGAAACACAGACGAGCGCTTCGGGCAATGATACAGACGAGTATCAGCCACTGGTACAGACGAATACCAGAAATTCAAATACGAACGAGCATTTGGAGTAGTCATACAGACAAGTATCAGGATAATCAGCAAATCCATACATACAGATATAAGCTAACACAGACGAGCTTCAAACAGATAAAAACATAGACGAGTGCCGGGGAATGCATACGAGCAACCACAGATATTACTGATCGAACACAGACGAGTGTTAGGTAGGTGCTGACAGGCGGCAACAAGGTATTACGTATCAAACACAGACGAGTGTTGGAAATTGCAGACGAGCAACAACAAAGATCATCAAATATCCAACACAAACGAGTATTGGGAAGTTGCAAACGAGCAACAACAAAGATCATCAAATATCCAACACAGACGAGTGTTGGGAAGTTGCAGACGAGAAAGAAAAAGGTATTACGTATCAAACACAGACAAGTGTTGGCAGGTGCATATGAGCAAAAACAAAGATCAGGCACAAACGAGTGCTGGAACTTGCAGACGAGCAATAATATGATCAGACACAGACGAGCGCTGGAACTTGCAGACGAGCAATAATATGATATCAAACACAGACGAGTGCTGGAACTTGCAGACGAGCAACAATAAAGTAATAATAGGCAATAATAGGCCACTGCTGGGGAAACTCTGCTTGGGGTAACACAGACGAGTGTTGAAAAACGCAGACGAGCGGTAATAAGGTATGAACACAGACGAGTGCTGGGAATTGCAGATGAGCAACAAAAATGCGATAACACAGACGAGTGTTGGAGAATGCTGATGAGAAACAACAATCACAACCATGGACAACTGCTGGGAAAGCAAACGGACAATACCACAGCGATAACACCGACGAGTGTTGAGAGATGCAGACGAGCAACAAGGTATTATATATCAAACATAGACGAGTGCTGGAAGGTGCGGACGAGCAACAACAACGTGCCCTGATTGGCAAAAAGGTTCATAACTCTGCAGGGAAGAACCAAGTCAAGAGTTTTGGACGATGCTTAACTCTGATTGGGGAGATGAACAACTGTCTGTGTCATCACACCGACCAAAAGAATGGCAACTCCACTGGGGGAATATTTCACTGATGGGAGTGAAATCAAACATGAACTCTGTGGGAAAGGATCATCTTCAGACTTGGCTGGGAAAGATGCTTCAACAATACTCTGGCTGGGGAGAGCATTTTGCTAATTCTAAGCTCTGTTGGGAGCATGGCCTTCAGCTGCCTGCTGGGAATACTTCACTAGGAAAGAATAACTCCGCTTGGGGATAAGAACTGTTCAATTAGCCTTTAAGTTCTGCTGGGGATGTCAGGAATTCATCTACCTGCTGGGCATACTCCACTGGGGAAGAATAAACTGCTTGGGCCACCTGCGGGGAATAAGTTTTCTTGGGAGAATGTGACGCCATCCTGCAACCTACAACAACAGAAAACACAAGTGTGCCCCAGGGACTTGCGTGGTATGATCTGTTCATCCATCGTCCCCCGACACTCAAAGAGGGTTTACAGTGTTTCCCTGCAATGTCATTTTTCTTTCAAATCATCAACATGTTTTAAAATGCAATGCTATTTTTGCCAAAAATTCAGGACATTTTGCAAACAAAAACACAACACAGCTTTTTGACTGAATATTCTTTTTATTGAAAGGCCTCTGAATAGGCAAAGATTTTACATCAGGAAGCAACCACCTGGAAAGAGGTAGCCACCATAAAATTGAGAAAAGAAACTATCCTAATGGCGATGGACACGACATCCCAATGAGTTCCATTTCTGCTATGACCAGCATGTCTTCGAAACTCTCCATTCTTGCCTTTGCTTTCTGAGAGGATGAGGGGACTGTTTCCTATCCTTCTGATATTGTCAGGTTGTACGAAACGATGATGTGGTTCAGATTACTCGGATCGCAGTTGTTCGCTTATTCCTTTGTTTTGCGTGGATCGCCCTTTCGGGTTTTCAATCCACCGGGATACCCTTTTTTGCCTGAGCTGTCCAATGTGGCTTTTCAACTCAGCGAGTGTACATTTTTTTGTTTATTTCCCTAACTTTTGCCCGAGCTTTTTATTCTGTTTTTAGCTCGCCGGGATGCCCTTTTCTTGCCTGGACTTTAATTCTATTTTTGTGTCCAGCGGGTCTCTTTATGCGAAGTATTTTTTAACTGTGTCCGGGTTAACAAGGGATTGGAAGTCATCTCCATCCATAGTGGTGAGCATCAGTGCTCCTCCTGAGAAGACTTTCTTCATTATTAATGGTCCTTCATAGCTTAAGGTCCACTTGCCCCTGTGATCTGAACCTGGAGGAATGATCCTCTTCAGCACAAGATCTCCCACTTGATACTCCCGAGTATGTACTCGTTGGTCGAATGCTCGCTTCATTCTCCTTTGATAAAGCTGACCATGACAGATAGCCGCTAATCTCTTTTCCTCAATTAGACATAGCTGATTATAACGAGCACGCACCCATTCAGCCTCATCAAGCTTCACATCCATCATCACACGCAATGAAGGAATCTCTACTTCAACAGGCAGGACCGCTTCCATGCCATATACTAGAGAGAAGGGAGTTGTCCCAGTTGAAGTCCTGACTAACGTTCGGTACCCATGCAGCACAAATGGTAACATCTCATGCCAATCTTTGTAAGTGACAACCATTTTCTGTACAATCTTCTTGATGTTCTTGTTTGCCGCCTCTACCGCACCATTCATCTTTGGTCGATAAGGAGAAGAATTGTGATGCTGAATCTTGAAGTCCCGACACAACTCTGCCATCATCTTGTTGTTGAGATTAGAACCATTGTCAGTAATGATCCTTTCGGGCACTCCATATCTGCATATGATATCTCTTTTCAGAAATCTGGCAACCACTTGACGAGTGACGTTGGCATAAGATGCTGCTTCCACCCATTTTGTGAAGTAATCAATCGCGACCAAGATGAAGCGATGACCATTTGAAGTAGTAGGCTCTATCTTCCCGATCATGTCAATGCCCCACATAGAAAAGGGCCAAGGAGATGACATGATGTTGATCGGGCATGGAGGAACATGCACTTTGTCTGCATATATCTGGCACTTGTGGCACTTACGAGCGAATGAACAACAGTCTGCATCCATTATCATCCAGTAATACCCCGATCTCAATAATTTCTTAGCCATAGCATGCCCTCCTGCATGGGTACCGAAAGATCCCTCGTGGACTTCCTGCATTAACAGGATTGCTTCGTGTCTATCCACGTATCTGAGCAAGACCATGTCAAAGTTTCTCTTGTACAAAACTCCGTCTGTATTCAAGAAGAAGCTAGCAGCAAGTCGCCTTAAGGTCTTCTTGTCATTGGAAGATTCCGCAGCTGGGTATTCTTGCTTTTCTAGGAATAACTTGATATCAAAATACCAAGGTTTCTCGTCAGACACTGCGTCTACAGAGAAGGCATGAGCTGGAGCATCAAACTTGGATATGTTAATTCTGGGCACATAGTTCCAACACAAGACTTTGATAGACGAAGAAAGAGTGGCCAATGCGTCGGCAAACTGATTTTCATCACGCGGTATGTACTGAAGCTTAACTGTTGTGAAGAACGTCAACAGTTTTCTAGCATAATCCCTATATGGAATTAGATGCTCTTGATGCGTATACCACTTGCCGGTAACTTGGTTAATAACGGGGGCTGAATCTCCAAATATATCGAGGTTCTTAATCCGAAGATTAATGGCCTCCTCTATTCCCATTATGCATGCCTCGTATTCCGCTTCATTGTTGGTGCAGCCAAAAGTAATTCTGGAAGCGAAGGGAAAGTGAACACCTTCGGGTGTGATAAGAACGACACCAACTCCATGTCCATTGATATTGACTGCCCATCAAACATCAACTTCCATTTGGATTCAGGGTCTGGCCCCTCCTCCGGAAGTGGTTCCTCGCAATCGTTTGCTTTGAGGTACATGATGTCCTCATCACGGAAATCAAAATTCATTGGCTGATAATCATCTTCAAGAGGTTATTGTGCAAGGTAATCCGACAATACACTTCCTTTGATGGCTTTCTGAGAAGTATATTGGATGTCATATTCAGTTAAAATCATTTGCCACCTAGCAACCCTTCCGGTTAACGCTGGTTTCTCAAAGATATACTTGACAGGATCCATTTTGGAAATGAGCAGTGTAGTATGAGTCATCTTGTATTTCCTCAGTCGGCGAGCAACCCATACCAAAGCGCAACAAGTTTTCTCGAGCAGTGAGTAACGGGATTCACAGTCGGTAAACTTTTTGCTAAGGTAATAAATAGCGTACTCTTTTCGACCAGACTCGTCATGTTGGCCTAGAACACACCCCATTGACCCTTCTAACATAGTCAAGTACATGATCAAAGATCTTCCTTTAACTGGAGGCATTAGAATTGGAGGCTCCTGCAAATATTCTTTTATCTTGTCGAAAGCTCTTTGGCAGTCTTCATTCCACCTGACCGTTTGCTCTTTTCTTAGCAACTTGAATATTGGTTCGCACGTGGCAGTTAGATGAGATATGAACCGAGAAATGTAGTTCAACCTCCCTAAGAACCTACGCACTTCTTTTTCTGTTCTCGGTGCAGGCATATCTTGAATAGCTTTTACTTTTGCAGGATCTACCTCAATTCCTTTCTGACTAACAATGAAACCCAGCAGTTTCCCGGAACGCACTCCGAAAGTGCACTTGTTTGGATTCAACCTCTGCTTGTATTTTATCAGTCTATCAAATAGCTTCTTTAGGTTGACCAAATGCTCTTCTTCGTCTCGGGACTTAGCAATCATATCGTCCATATAACATTCTATCTCCTTGTGTATCATGTCGTGGAACAATGTAATCATCGCCCGCTGATAAGTTGCCCCGACGTTCTTCAAACCAAAGGGCATGACCTTATAACAGAATGTACCCCACGGGGTAATGAACGTTGTCTTCTCCATGTCTTCCGGCGCCATCTTAATCAGGTTATATCCGGAGAAGCCATCCATGAAGGAAAATACCGAGAATTGAGCAGTGTTGTCTACCAACACGTCAATGTGTGGTAATGGAAAGTCATCTTTTGGGCTTGCTCTATTCAAATCCCGGTAGTCAACGCACATCCGGACCTTGCCGTCCTTCTTTGGTACAGGCACAATGTTAGCTACCCAAGGTGGGTAACTAGTTACAGCAAGGAAACCAGTATCCCATTGCTTCTGAACTTCCTCTTTGATTTTCATCGCCATGTCAGGACGAGTTCTTCTCAATTTCTGCTTCACATGAGGACAATCCTCTCTCAATGGTAGCTTATGCACAACGATGTCGGTATCAAACCCTGGCATATCTTGATACGACCAGGCAAAGATATCCACATACTCTCGCAGCATACCAATCAGCTCTTTCTTGACCTCGGCCTGCAGACTGGCCCCAATCTTGATCTCTTTCTTCTCATCTTCAGTGCCGATGTTGATGATCTCAATTTCTTCCTGATGAGGCTGAATAACCCGTTCATCTTGTTTCAACAATCTGATCAATTCTTCAGGGAGTTCACAGTCTTCCTCAACCCCTTCATCAGCTTGGTAGATAAAATTGTCAAAGTCATGCGTGGTCATAGCAGGGATGTTATCAATGGAATCCGGATGATCAACACTGCACAGATGATGTGCTTATTTCAAAATCTGCTTATTTTGAAAGAGACGCAAACACAAAACAAAAAGGAAAAACACATTGCCATTTTTATATTTTTTGTGAAAAATTTAAAAAACAAAGAAAGAGAACGCAATTTGTCTGAAAATGTCCTTTATTTCATGGTAAAATAAATGCATACAAAACATGGTGGCCCAATACAATGGATCCTAGCATCTTGGGCAGAATGCTAGATTTGACAATGCAGCATGATAAAGAAAAGAGGAAACAAATAAATTACTCTGAGTGCCAGGTAACTTGAACAATGTCTTCAGCAGACCAGTTCCTCAGCTCCTCTCCGGGCGCACACGGATGAATCCAGTTGTCCCAATCACCATCACTTTCTCCGTCTTCAGTGGTTGCACAGATCTGGTTGCCGTCGAGCATCCCAACACTTGTAAAGGTAATAGCTTTACCACTTGGAGTAGATCCACCAGGCTGATATCCCAAACCAAACTTGTCGTCCTTCTTCTCTAGCTCTAGCAATTTACCCTAGCCTTGGGCGCTTCCTGACTGAACCACTTCCTTTGCTTGCTTGTAGGAATGGATGGAGGTACCTTCTTTCTCACTGCTCTTCTCTACAGGAGTCAAGATGCTGAAGTTAACTGCTTCGAAGGCTTGACATAGAGTCTCATGGATCTCTCCATCCATCTCCACATATTTGAACATCGACAAGTGGCTTACAAAGATGTCTTCCTCTCCGCACACTGTGAATACCTGGCCGTCAACCACATGTTTGAGCTTCTGATGCAGAGTAGAGGTTACAGCTCCAGCAACATGAATCCATGGGCGTCCCAACAAGCAGCTGTAGGCGGGCTGAATGTCCATGACGTAGAAGATACTTTTGAATACTTGAGAACCTATTTTCACAGGCAACTCGACATCCCCAAACATTGATCTTCTGGAGCCGTCAAAAGCTTTGACAATCAAATCACTGGGTCTCAGGACTATACCATCAACATTGAGCTTCATTAATGCCTTCTTCGGAAGTACATTAAGGGAAGAGCCTGTGTCTACAAGGACATGCGACAACACAACACCCTTGCACTCCATGGTAATATGTAGTGCTTTGTTGTGTTTACGGCCCTCTGACGTGAGGTCTCTATCTGTAAAGCCCAGCCCGTGGCTTGCATTAACACTGCCTACTACAGCTTCAAGTTGATTGACAATGATTTCTTGAGGAACATACGCCATCTGCAGTACTTTCAACAGGGCTTCTCTACGTGCAGGAGAACACATCAGCAAGGATAGAATGGATATCTTGGAAGGTATCTGGTTCAACTGCTCGACCACCTTATGATCACTCTTTTTAATGATGCGCATAAATTCCTCGACCTCCTTCTCAAAGGTACCCTATACAGCAGCATGAGTTGTTGTCTCATCAGCCACAACTTGCTTTCCTTTAGCTTTTGCCGAAGCCTCAGCCTCAGGATCCCCTCTCAGAACTGGGGGAGCAAATAGATGACCACTTCTTGTGAATCCTCCAACACCTCCGACATTCACTACAGTCGGGTCAATAGCAACAGACTTACTCTCCACTTTCAGTCCAGCTACGTACACCTTTGAGCCGTAATTCCATGGAATGGCTCTATCATCTGTATAAGGAACAGGCCTAGGCACGGTGATAGTCACAGGACTAACTTCAGGAACATGAATGGTCATCGGCTCTCTTCTAGCAGGCATCTCAGCTTCGTCATAGAAAATGGTTATCGTGGACACATCATCAGCTTCATTACCAACCTTGTTAAACTGCAAAGATCCTTCATCAATCAGCTTTTGCAGCCCCATCTTCAAGTCTTTGCAACCGTTCTCTGAATTCAGACATTTCTCACAATCAGAAATGCATCCTGGAAACACTTGACCTTTCAACAGCCTCTGCTTCACTACCAACAACGGAGTCTTCACTTTTTCCACACTCAGGACAAGACTTAACTTCTCACCATCCTCAACAGTATTGATTCTAGCCCCTCCGTGATTCAGAATAGGGTTTGAATTAACATTTGGTGGTGGTGCGAAGTTAATCGCCTTGGAGTCTATCAGATCCTGAACTTTGTGATGCAGCGCCCTGCACTTCTCAGTTGAGTGCCCGGGTGCCCCAGAATGGAAAGCGCATCTGGCATTGACCTCGTACCCCACTGGAAGCTCTCCAGGTGGTAGTGGTGCCAAATTTCTCAATTGTATCAGATTCAGGCCCAACAATCTTTGTAGCAAAGCAGCATAAGTCATGGGGATTGCCTCAATAACCCTATTAGTTGGGCGAGTCTGCCTTGGCTGATAAGGTCTCTGCTGATAGTTGTTGCATTGTGGCTGTTGTTGTTGCTGTTGTTGTTGCTGTTGCACCTGCTGCACAGGACTAGAAGGAATTGTGACAGCTGCCACATGCTCGTATGGTCTTCTATACCCTCGGCCTCATCCTCTGCCAAACACAGCATTTGTCTCACCTTCCCTTCTTCTAGGAGGTCTACTGAAAGCTTTTCTTGCTCCATTCGAGCTGCTAGCACTTGTATCCTGAATCTATCCCATTTCAACAAGGTTTCAACTCTTTCTCCATCAATTACTATGTTGTTGAACTTGGTAGCCGAACAAGACGCCAGTCTTTCAATAAACACACCTTGCAAAGTCCCCATAAACATATCGTCCATCTCATTCTCCAGCAGTGGTGGTTGCACCCTGGCATCGAGCTGACGCCACCTCTGAGCATATTATTTGAAACCCTCCTTAGCAGTTTGAGACATGTGTTGCAATTGAGTGCGATTTGGAGCCATGTCCAAATTATACTAGTATTGTCTCACAAAAGCTTCTGCCAGGTCCTTCCAGCTTTTAATGTTGACTCTGCTTAGCTTCATATACCATTCCAAGGAGGTCCCAACCAGGTTGTCCTAGAAATAGTACATCCACAGCTTTTCATCATCAGTGTGAGCAGCGATCCTCCCTACGAAGGACTGAAGATGAGTCTTTGGGCATGCTGTGCCATTGTATTTCTCAAAAGTTGGAACCTTGAACTTGTAAGGGATTCTAACCCCTGGAACCAAGCCCAAGTTAGTAATGTCAAATCCCAAAGAGTTCTGAGACTGAATAGCCTTGATTTGTTCTACCATTTCCTCAAACTTCCTGTTCATCTCAGCCCCTTGGCCCTCAGTTTCATCCAGCAGAGTGAACTGTTCGTCTTGACTGTCCATTTGAACATTTTTCAACCCATCATTAATTATAGTAACCCCTGGCTGTGTTACAGGGATTTCAACCTGACGTGTGCCCGCACCATTACGATTACCCCCTTCAGCAGTACCGTTGTTCCTGACTTGACCATTTTCAATCAACTCCGGCAGACGTTCTTGATTCTGACCCATGCCTGCCATCAAGGTCATGAAATTGTCCATCCTTAGTCTCAAGTCAGCTAAGTTAGCTTGCATTTGATCCATGGCTCGTTCTCTGTTGACCTTTGTTGGATATCTGTGTGCGACTGGATGTTCTCTGACCTTTCTAGGAGCTATAGTGCCTGAAACCACATAAACATTAGAAACTGAAGCACTACCTGCAAAACAAACAAACATGTTATATGTATGCAATGTAACTGCTCATGTTTCCAAGTTTTAAGCATTTGCATGCTCCAGTTCCGGTATCTACTCCAGACAGCCACTTTGAGTATTAACTTCCAGATTTTCTCTTTGAAGAATGTTCAGATATTAGCAGTGTCAGACAAACGAGCCTTGCACATTCAGAAATGATAATTTGCACATTAACACTGTATATCTTGGATAAACCACTGCCGGCCAAAAGTTAGAGCACAAACAGAAATATTCCCCGAAGGGTTACAAGCCAATAAAAGACAAAACAAATAAAGCAAGACTCCTACAACAAGTCTGTAGGTAGTCTGAACCATAAACTAAACTAGAGACCCAGGTTCTTCTGCAGCCACCTCTGTCTTGTTCTTCTTGACATCCGCTCTCAGCTTGAGCTCTTCAATCTCCTTCCGCGCCTCCTCCAAGGCTAACTGGCTTTGTGCTAACTGCTGAGTCTTTTCCCTCCGGATGTTGTGGACTTGCTCCACCTCTTCCTTCTTGAAGGCCATTTACACCTCAAAGAACTCTTCTTTCTCTCTAAACTTCTTCTGCTCTTCCTCCCTTTGGCCTTGCAACCAAACAATGGATTGGCGAGCCTCTTTGAGAGTCTTCAAAGTCTTTTTGCGTTCAGCTTCTCTTTTTGCTTCCATCAGACCCATCCTGTGAAAGTAGGCTTCCCTTCCAACAAAGTATTTCTCTTTAGCTTCCATAGAGGCTTGGATCTTCTGCAACTTCCCTTCTGCTTCATGCTTGGCCCTGTTGACAAGATGATACAGGTTGACCATTTCAGCATTCTCCACTCTAACTTCATGCAACTGAGCTTCCAATTTCTTGTCTCTTCAAGGGAGACAGTACTCTGGCTTGGAACTTCTTTGGGATAAAGTGGAGTTTCTACTGAGAAAGGCATGAAAACTTCTTCTACATGCTTTTGCAACCATGCAGCAAAAGGTGGACACGTCTTGGGATATACTCTGCCAAAGTCTTTCTTACTCTTCCTTATCCTGTGAGCCTAGGCCTGAGATGCCTGTAGAACTAACTCCTTGTTTCCCTCCACAGGAAAATACAAAGACTCAGCAAACTCTTCCATCTGTGCTGGATCTCTCAAAGGATAACCAAATTGTTTCCTGGCTAATGTTAGATGATAACTGATCACACCCTTCCTTCCTAGCAAAGGCACTCCAGCAAATCTTCCATAACTGACCAGCAATTCTTTCCCTAGCAGATCTCTGTCATATCCCCAGGCAATATCTTCAGCAGTTAATCCCATCAACCTTCTAGACCATCTCCACTCATCCCTCATCTCCTTGAAAGCACCTGATTTTGGTAACTTCCTGGCAAACCACTCGGAAAACAATGAAGCACAGCCGATAACAGGTCCACCCATACCCTTCTCATTTCTGTAATGAACACTGTAGTAGAAGTCACCCAACAGTGTTGGCACAGGATTTCCTTTAGCAAAGATAGAGATCACTTCCAAGCTTACAAATTCCTTCTCTCCTGGGAACAAGCTAGACCCATACACCATCAAAGCAAGCACAACACCAAAGTCACCCCAACTACCCTCTTTAGCATAACTCTCAGCTTCTGGTATGAGCACACTCCAAGGGAGTCCTTTACCTTCACTATCCTTTAGAGCCTTCTTGACTGTAGCAGCTGGCAAACGACAAACTTTGGCTATGTCCTCTTCTTTAAGCACCACCTCAGACCCATAGAATGGCAAGGTCTCTCTGACTGGAACATTCAGAATGCTGGAAATCTCCTCCAAGGTAGGAGCCAAGATGTAATCTGGAAACACAAAGCACCGCAGCAGGGGATCATTAAACTGAAGCAAGGTATGCAAACTGTCCTTATGGTCTGCAGTGGGTTTGTCCACATACTTTAGTATTTGGCCATATCTCTTTCTGAAATTTCCCAAGACTTGATCATTCATCAGACCTGCTAATTTCTGAACACCTCTAACTTCAGGCTGAAGAAAAGTATAGTGAATATTCTTTTTCCTTGTAACTCTTTTGATTTCTGCCATCTGGAGATAAGATTTACCAGAACTGGGAGCTGACTATGAATAATGACCTGAAAAATGGAAACATAAATAGTTAATGCAAGGATGATGCAAATGCAGATGAAATGCATGTATATGATCAACTGGGACCATCTGGATACTGGACACTGAACACAAGGACCCTCTGATCAACTGTCAACTACAAATCCTCTAAGTCACAACCTTCTGATAGAAACAGTCACAACTCTCTGATAGAAGATCTCAGAATCACACTACCAAGAAAACTAGAACACCAGAACCATAGGACCATAGGACCATAAATCATAATAAGGACCACTGATAATGAGTGTATGTAGAGGCCAAGGGTTCCTGCAAACCTGTAAACCCCTCCCAATCTTACTGGTAGGCTCCGGGTCAGACATCACGGGCTCTCAAAGCCGAATAGCAATAATACTTTCACCATCTTTGAGACATGGCTCATGACCAAATCAGGGAATCGGTTTGGCATTATATACTACGCAGGGAGGCCTCAGCTGAGTCCGGGAAAACAAGGTCATCCTATGTAAGTCCCAAGTGGGCCCTCGGATGCGAATGGGTTTGCCACGCAATGTGGTCTGCCACTGTCATCACTAAAGAGGGACGTTTCCACAAGGTTCTCAATGATCGGTCCCAAACTGCACATAACTGTAAAGGTTATGAAATGAGAGAGGAAGATCCCCAAATCAAAACATTTCCAAGACAATCGCAAATCTGGGCGTGTACCTCACTACTACCCCCATGACAAGATCTCATGAGGCCAAAGTGGAACCACTCTAAGTCCTAAGGTGAACTCGAGCCGTGGTAATGAGCTCATCTCTCAAAAACAGCAACACCCATCCCACCAAACAGAAAACCAGTCCAGACAGTCCAGTATATAATATGATGCAGAAAATAAATACTGAAAACTGTAAATAAAGCTCTAAATAAAACTGTAAACAACATCAGCAAAATACAACACACAACAACAAACAATCAACACCCAATGAAACAACAACAAACAAGCGCTAGGAGAGACTCACAGGGGAACCAAAGATTCTCTGGTTAATATATACCCAGCAGAGTCGCCAAGCTGTCTCTCCCCGGATTTCCATCCTGGTACAAACGCGACAGTGGCACGAAAAGAGGTAGAGTCGCCAGCCAGGAATTTTTATCCCGAAAGAACGGGAATGGTAATGCTGCACAAACCAGAAGAAAAGAAAAGGAAGGACACGGGTCCTGAGAACCAAAGAAACTGAGCTCGGGAGTCGGTTACGACCTGGGAAGGTATTAGCACCCAAATCGTCCACCGTACTCGACGGGATCCACGCTTTCAAAGAAATCCATTTCAAAGGGTGAGGGTATGAAAGCTGCTGCAAAAGAAAATAAAATGAACTGGAAAAGAAATTGAGAAAGAAACTGGAAACGAAATGAAAAGGAAAAATATAGGGAAAATAAAGATTGTGCTCGAACGGGCCCTACCCCACTGCCTACGTACCTCATTAGGATAATGAGGATCAGAGACGCCGTAGTTCCCCTAACTAGGGGAAAAAAGAAATTTCTTATGAATTAAGGCTTGAACTTCCTCTGCCATTGCTCAGGTGTTGCAAACTCGGACGACGAGTGCGTAACCGTCTTGCAAAGTGACAAGTAGGAGCAAGTTCGCGTACGGAGCGAATGAGATGAGAAACGAATTCCCGAAGGAAAGACGCCTATTGTTTGTTTGTGTTTTTTATGAAGCTTTTTGTGAGTGTGTCACAAGTAAGTGAACTCAAGCTCTTCTCCATGGAATGTGCACTTGCCACTACATTCCAAGATGGAATAATAGAACAAGCGTACTCAAGTAAGGAGAAGATTCCCAAAACTTGACTCCAGAGATTAGGGCCTAAGCTCACTAACTCATTTATTTATTAAGTGTTTTTTGTATTTACAATGAAGAAGTGTTTTTTATGCTTTTCTTGGTGAAGAAGATACCTTGATCAGACTTGTGCATCACAAGGTAAGCTTGTACTATCCCAAGATGGGAAGACTACAAGTACCTCATGGTATAAGGCTATTTCTCAAGGTATTACTTCAAACTTTATTAAGTGTTTTTTAAGGTTATGAGATGAGAAGAGAAGAAGAACCAAAAGGATCACAAAGGTAAAAGTCTAATGGGGGACTAAAGAATCCTAAGTGTTGTCATGTATGGATGTCCTAAGGTTAGTGTGGTTTTCTATCCTAAAGAAGAAAGAAAGAAGAAGAGAAGAAGAAGAATAGGATAAGAGATGAGAAAGGCCTAAGCCCAACAAGAAAAGGGTTAGCACAAGTAAGAATAATAAGAGGAAGAAGAGATGAGATTTGGAGATGTGGGAATCACCTCCACACCTCTCACTTACCATAGCCCCTGCAAGGTTAGCAACAAGCATACAAAAGCAAAGCAAAAGGAAACAAATGACATGCCAACATCATACAAACAGAAGTGAAGTCATATATACCAATGCTCAATGGATATGCAAGTCAAAAGAATGAGGAAAGAAGCATGCAAGCAAATTAAGATGCAACATGAAGCACACGGCAAACAAATGCAAACTTAAGAAAATGCAAAGCAACAATGCACAAAACAAGATCTCAAAGCACACAACCAGAACCAAAACAAGTTGAAGAAATGCTTAAGAAGCAAGAAAGATGAAGAGAAGAGACACACAAGACCAAACAATCACAATATGAGATGAAAGAAGTAAGGAGATGAAGTGAATACACTTAAGAAAGAAAGAACTCAAACGATAAGCAAAACACAAAGTTTCTAAGACACAAACCCTAACCTAAGACCAGAATGGTACCCATACCCCAAAGAGATCCCAAATGAGAAGGATAAGTTGGCACAAGTGCCCTTCTAAGCTTATAAGAGACCTTATGATCACAAGGAAGCAAAATGGGACAAGGTGTAAGAAAAAATTCAAATTAAATCAACAATGCATCTAAAAATTCCACAACTTAGGACAAATGATCCTCAAACATGATATAGCAATGAGCCAAAAGGGTTGGGAAAAATTCAAAAGCAAGATAGGTCAAAAGAAGGCTTAAACATGAACTAGGGTTACAAAACTTCTCTTACAAGGCAATGACAAAAACCAAATGAATAAGTTTCTAAAAATCAGGGGAAATAATCACACATGAAGTACATCATCTTGGGAATCCAGAGCAAAAAGAACCATCACAAAACTTAAAATAATGAACCCTAGGGAAATTGAACAAGACAGGGTACTCAAAAATGACTCAAAATGAATTAATTGAAATGAAGAATTAATGGACACCTGGATAATGAGAAAAAATGGAAAATAAAAATATGAAAAATTAGGAAAACTCAAATGAAGACTCATGAATTATTTTTGAAGTTTTGGATGATTGGAACTATTTTTAATAAGTGGAAATCAAAATGGAATAAAAGAAATAAAATGAAAAAGAAATTAAAATGAGAGAAATGACTGGGGGTGTGGATAGAAGGAAATCACGTTCAAAACAATTGGGCTTTTATGCAAGGGGGTGCGGATAGCCGTCTGAGGCCCATTGGCCTGCGCATGTGTATAATTCATAAGGTGGAAAATCAGGAAATAAATGGGAAAAAAGGAAAGCCATGAGATGGATCCAACGCGTCTGGAGGGAGGGTTCATTAAATGACGTGGACTCTTGATAGGATGAGAGGCTGAGACGCATGTTTGTTATGGTGGTACGCGAAACATTATGAATTAAAATAGAATTAGAAAAATCACGTGGCTGAGAGGGTGGGCACCAACACGCGTGTCATGATCTGGTGTGCTGAAGGACAGATCCAAAGGCTAAGAGCTCGTCTTCAACCTACAAAACCCTAATCTCATATAAACATAGATTCCGGTGACCGGAGCTAGGGCTCCGGCACCGGAAACATCAACACATGAACAAATCCACATAAAAATGACTAATAAACTCCAGATTGACTAAACAAGGTGCTCTGATTTCAAATATGGACATGAAAAGATCATTGGATCAATGGATCTCTTGGATCGAACATAAACAGGTTGTACCATGAAAAATGAAACTCAAATATCTCACTCAATATTGCACCAAATTCAAAACCAAAAGCAGCAGAACAACCAGCAAACATCAAGGATCAATAAATACACCAACATTTTCATTTCCAGATGCGAAGATTCCAAAGCATACCTGAGTTTGCAGAGCTTGAAAATGCTTGCTAGAAGACCAGCTGATGGATGCAAATCACTCCAGATTCACTCTAGATGCAAAATAAATGCATCTAAAGCCTTGAATATGGCTAGATCTTGAGTTTTGCAAGCACCTGCCCTTAAATGGAAAGGTTGTTGATCTTGAGAGATTGCTTGAATGATGGTGATATTTGTGATCCTAAGCTTGCACTGATCAAGGATCTACAATTTTTTTTGGGATTGAGCAAGTGTATGAAGAGATTTTGTAGAAATTGCAAGTTGTGCACAAACTTTGAAATGAGAGAATGAGAGAGAGTTGGAGCAAACTGAAACCCTAATTTCTTTTATATCAAGTCATGAGCCAATGCTGAAAAAATTGTGTGATTTGCACGTGGGAATGAGGAGAAATTGTGATTTTGCAATTCTTGCAAGTTTGTGATGAGAGCATGCACTCCTCATGCTTTCCTTGGCCTTCAGCCCCATATGCACTCTAAATCCATCCTTTTATTATAATCCAACAAATCCTGGCCATTAGATTAAGGTATCACACTTTTCTCATGAATATGCATTTTTTGCATTTTTGAAGCAACATCCTTGCCTTGAACGAATTTGTGAATTTATATTGAGAAAAGCATGCCATTTGCATTGTATTTTAACTTAGAAACCTCACTTGATCCATTCCAAGCCTTGAAATTGATTTTTGAACCTTTTTGCTCTTGGTGCATGCATGAAAACCAACTTCTTGCCCTAATTTTGTGAAATTTTCGAGGGGCCTATAGTCCAAGCCATGAGGGCTATGAAAAAGTACTTGTAATTTTTGAAAATGGGAGGGAGACCTTAATCTCCAACTTTCATGTTTGACTTTGGTCCATTTGAAGAATTTTTGATCATGTTAAGCTCACTTGAATTTTAGGGCAAAAGTTGCCAAAAATGGAATTTTCCAAAAACCAACTTTGCACCAATTTTGCAAAAACCCTCAAATCTTCATGATTCTTGATCCTTGAACCTTCCAAACCTCTTATAACATTGTAAGGACATCCCTTTGTTAGAAAAAGTGGATTGGACCCCTTGAAATCACACAGTTGACTTTTTAAAGGCACAGTTGACCAATTACTTCACCTGGAATTTTCTCATGAAAATTGGTACCTAGGATCCTCTTGACATATAAAAGACTTTACCCAAATGAAATGGCCAAAGTTGTGAGGTTTTGATGCTTGAATATCAAACCCTAGTTTAGGACCAATGCTTAGGAGCTTTGCCCTAGCCTGGAATCTCTGATGATCATCCAACCTTCTGAGCTTTTGCAAATGAACTTGAGCTTGTAAATGTAATATAGACCCCTCATAGGACTTGTACAAAACCACTGGGCTCCTTGTCATGGCTTGAAATGCTTCAAGAACCTCCACAGATGATCATATGCCTAATGCTAGGCCATGAAGAATGTTATGCCTCATCTTTCCATGCTAGGATGCTAAGAATATGATATGTTCATGATGAATATGATGTGATATGATGCTTAAAATGAAGAGGGAAAATTTGGGGTGTTACACAGTTGTACCCTGCTAGGTGATCGTCCTTCACCTTTTGATGATCGTCCTTCATCATGCTTATCCGATGGTTGTCCCCATTGTCGACCTTTTCTATCCGGCATTCGTCCTATGTCGTGATATTTTCGGCAGCCGTACCCTTCCAGGTGATCTTCATTCACCTTAGATGACCGTCCCTCATCTTTCTCCCCAACAGAGCAGTCGTCCCCTGCTAGGTGATCGTCCTTCACCTTTGATGACCGTACCTCATCATTTATTCCATTAACCCGATGGTCGTCCCCATCATTGTTTACCCTTTACTTTGCAAACCTGATGTTCGTCCCCATCATTGACTTTACCTTTAATCCCCAGAGAATATTGATTCTTTACCTTGATGTCCATCCCCATCACGATCTCTTTATTTCCCCAGCATGTCGGTCGTCCCCGTCATTGCTTTATCCCCAGCAGTCGTCCTCTGTTCGATGGTCGTCCTCCATCGCCCGCACTTTATAGTCATACTTTACTACCTTTTACAATCTATATCCCTTTTCTTCTTCTCCCAGTGAGTGCAAATTTTGGACTGTCTTTGGTATTCAACCACAAGTTATCTTGTTTGTCTGTTAAGCCCGATGCTTACATCCTACATAGCTAACTCGTGTTTGAATAGGGGCAGCTGTAAACACCCCAAATTTGCCCTCACTAAGTTCACACCATGGCTTGTGATCTTTCATGTTTGCATTAGTTCAATCATATCATATCATGTGGCATTTTTACCTCACTACATTGGTTCATGTTCATCTGCATCTAGGGTTTGTGATCTGAGCAATCCTGAATCCATCTGAGCCACTCCAAAGGTCTTCAATCATTCCAAGAGGGTCCATGTATGTTCAATCATCATATTATATCCTCCAAAGATCAAGGAAGTTAGAAAATCACAAGAACTGGCAAAGCGTGGAAGCTGAGTTAGGGTTTAACTGCACAGATGACCTGAAATGAGGGTTTTGGTTTCAGAGGCCATAACTCCAAATTTTTTGGTCATTCTTGTTTCTATAGGTCTCAATATGTTATAAGGATCATACATACCAATTTTGATGAAGAAATTCATTGTGGAAGTCATTTGATCACTGGGTAGCTTCTTGAGCAAGTCAGAGCCAAATCAGGGCATCTGAGGCCCCCAACAATGGAACCAAAGTGGATTTTTCATCAAATTAAAGTTATATGGTATTTATTTGATCATTGAAGTGTTTAGAAGTTCACAAATTTGAAGAAAAGTGAGTAAAACCAAAAGTTGCCAAAAATGGAAATGACTTGTAGTGTAAACTTTCCATTTTGGGAAAGTTTTTCAACCTCCTCTTTCTCAACCAAAAATGCTTCAAATGAAAACTTCTTGGTCATGAAAGTTGTATATTGGATCATTCCCTTTTCAAAAAGTACAAGAACAAGATCTAATTCATTTTGGAACTCAAGTTATGGCTTTCCAAAGTTGGCAAAAATCACATAATTTCAAGTTTCATACCAAAGAGGGATTTTTGCAAAACTTCATGCCAAGCTATTTTGTGGCTTCAAATTGACTTCTACACATCATAACATCATAGTGCTTGACTTAAAACTCAGAATTGCCCAAAGAATTTCACATTTTCATGACTTGCACATAAAGAAATCTCAAAAGGGCCAAAGGTTCATGAATTTGCAAAACCTCCCATAACTTTGTCACAACTTGCTGATTGCCTCAAAGAGATTTCCATGGCTATCCTTGAATCTTGCTGCACCAGACACCCCTTTGTACTTGGCCTGAACCAGGCCATACCTCAAAGGACAACAAATCTTGACTTTTTGCATTTTCACCCATACCAATCAAGCTGTGACATTACCAACTTTCTGACCAATCACAATACCTTATACTAACCAAAAGCAATCAAAAGAACAACACACACAAGCCTGAACTCTCCCATAAGCCAGGATTCACAAAACTTGCCAAAAAATCCATTCCTTCGAAACTCTCTGCCCAGCCATCAAACCTCAATGAAAACTTCACCATTCATTCAGAAATGCTTCATAGAGCATAAACCACCCTTCACTTTGCCCTGAAACCCCCTAATACTCAGATACGATTTTCTGGCCAGTTGAACACAAACTCACAAACCAGCCATAAAAAACTCCACCCAAGCATCAAAGCTTCTTCATGGAGGTCATTGGAGGTGTTTTGAACCAAGGAAGCAACAAGAAAGCTCAAGGGTTGAAAGCTCTATCTCAGGTGGCCACCAAGAACGTTTTTTTCCAGAAACCTTTTTTTAAGTTATTGAAATGATCTACATGCTCCCCTAATTACTCTGCACTTTTTATTTTTGTAAATGATTGATTATTGAGCCTATACCGTATCTCTGAAATTTTAGTCATTTTTAAGTTTTGATTCGTATCTGGAGATTGAGTGAAAATAAATTGGTTTTGAGAGTGAATTCGTGTTTAGGAAGGTTGAGAGGTTTGATCTGGAGCTTTACAACTCTTAAAATGGCCTAGGGAAGTTTTTGTTCTTGAGAGGTCGCCGGAGAAGATGTCCGGAACCACTGTTCCGGCCGTCTGAACTTGTTTTGCCCTAATTAGGTTTAGGATGAGTAATTAGGTTAGTTTGAATCTGGAGCGTAGGATGAAGCTTAGCGCGCGTGAACCTAGGGCCAAGATCTCCCAATTAGTTTTAATTCTGATTAATTAGATTAATTAATTAGGGTTAAGTTAAATAATCCAGTTTGAATATAGACCGTCCAGATGCGCGCCAGGTCTTTCCCTCCACCCCAGATTTGAATCCTGTCTATTAGATGCGTTGACTTCAGCTTAATTCATTTTTATTTCATATTTTTATCATTTCTTTTCATATATTTATTTAAAATCGTAAAAAATCATTAAAAAATTCTGAAATTTTTTATCAAACATTTTATTAATTTTCAGAATCCAAAAATATTTTTATTTTTATTTTTTGAATTAAAAAAATGCTTTTAAATCATTTAAATGTTATTTTTAATTAGTTAATTGATTTTAATTAATTAAAAATACATTTAAGTATTTAAAAATCACAAAAAAATTCAGAGAGCGTCTTTGAACATTTAGAAGCATTTACAAACTCACCACAAAAATTTATTTTTGATTTTCATCTCACTTTGACATTTTTTCAATGAATTAGGGTTCTTAAATTTGCACATTTTTAACCTTAACTTCAAAAATTCATAACTTTTAAACCAAGTTGAGTTTGTAAATGATTCTTTTTGAATTGTTCTATGCATGACTTCTAGTTTCTAAAAACATTTTTGTTTTATTTTCATCTTCCATTTTCAATTTGTTTGGCATTTTACATTTAGGATCACCCTTAAAACCCTAGAAACTTAGGAAATTCACAACTCCCTCTAGGTTTTGCTTCTGACCTTCCCCTTTGGATGGTAACCTAGTATAGGTTTAGGGTTCCTTTGAGTGCATTTTCAATTTTTTATCTTGTCATTTGCTTCTGATTTTGAATTTTACATCTCACATGTTCATATAACCCTAATTTTGCATCTTCATTTGCATTCATCTTGTATATGCTTGCATCCATGAACTTTCCATGACATTTATCTATTCACATGACATATAAGACATCTTAGGACATATTAGAATCATGTTTAATCATTGCATCATTCATTTTCCATGTTTTGTATCCATTTCACTTCATATGCATTCATGAACTTTCATGCTCCATTTGCATCCTCATTGCTTGTATGATCATCCACATCTCATGACATACATTTGTATCATCTTTTAGAATCATTTGCATCTTGAACATGCTTATGGTTTTGGTTTGCATCATTGCATACTTTTCATTTTCATTTCATTTTCATTTCCTTTTACTAACTTTTCAGGTGGTAAGTGTTTTGAGAAGTGAATTTGCCTTCACTTCTCACAATCTCTTCTCATCTCTCTTATGCATCCTTGCTGCATTTTGAATTTGTATTAGAGTGAGCTTGCTCATTCATGTTCCCTCTGTTGGTGTAAGCCCTAGAGGCCAATACTTTTTGGTACTTGTATCGGATTATTCGTTTAATAATAAAAGGCATTTCTTTATTATGTTTGTCTTTCAGAATAATAAAGTCCCTAGAATAGTTAGTCTGTTTAATGAAATGTTAAGTGTGACTTAATCATGAGATCCCATTAAACATAAAGACATTATTCTTAAAATATCCGTAGTCAAGCTTTATTGCAAAGTGGGATAACATTAAAGCATTGAGACTATTATGAAGATAGACTGATGATCACATCTCATGGATCATGGATAAAGAGTTATCAAGTCTTGACATAGGTATAAATATTAGGAGTAATATTTATACCGGATTGACCCGCTATGAGAATACTACATAGTATGTTATGCAAAGTGTCATAAGTTATTCTCATGGTGATAATGGTGTATTACCACCCTTCGACCTGAAACCACTATGGACCCTAGATGTAGAGTCGGGTGCTTTATTGCTGATCAAACATTATCCGTAACTGGATGATCATAAAGACGGTTGATGGGCACTCCACGAAGCATGCTGAGGGACATGAGTGTCCTAGATGGAATTTGCCAATCCTGCATAACAGGAGAAATGTCTAAGGGCCCAATATTGAACTGGACAAGGATGACACAGTGTATGCCTTGTGTTCAATATAGACATAGGGGCAAAAGGGTAATTGTACAAACATATATTATCACGAAAAAGGTTTTGTCAGATCACATGACACTTTCGTGACTTGGGTAGCAGTGATGTGTTGCTAGATACCGCTCACTGTTTATTATGTTAAATATATAATTTAATATAATTACCAACGTTACGAAATCCTACAGGGTCACACACATAAGGACAGTTTGATGAGAGATAGAGAAATCAAAGGAACACCGTAAGGTACGGTGCACTTAAGTGAAAAATAGAAATTCGGATAATATAATAATAATTATTGTTATTTTATAATGGTTATAAAATAATAATAAAATAAATATATTTATTATAATAATAGTTATTATAATAATATATAATATTATTATGGATCATGTGAATTGGGCTTTTAGCCCGCAGCCCACAAGAGAGTCTATAAAAGGAACCCTTGTGATGAAGCTTTCACTTGATGCAATTTCGTTTTTGATTCTCTTTTCTCACTCAAATAATTCCGTTCGTAAAGCAGCTAGCACTGTGACCGGAAGCTGTTCGTGTGGACTGAGTAGAGGCGTTGCACTTCATCAACGCTTGTGATCGCTGCATCAAAGATCTGAATCGCCACAAAGAGGTAACGATTCTATCACTGACCATGCTCATTCGTAAGGATCACTAAAGGAAAATTTTTGTTTTCCGCTGCGTTTAGATCGCAATTTTCCTTCAGTGGTATCAGAGCCACTTACGAAACCATGGATCTGATAGCTGTTAAATTTCCGTTTTTCTGTATTTGATTCGATTAAAACACAGAATGAATTTAACAATAAACGATTAATTAAATTTGGCATCTGTTGTGTACGATTTGGATGATTGATGTTGATTATGCTTCAGAAACCGACATTAGTATGGTGAAGTTGTGCGATACATTGATCATCCATAGGTTACACAATTAGATCGATCACTTTTATATAAGATATAAGAAATTCTGATGCAAAGATGGTAATATGGGATATACTGTTTTGATTTCATCCATTCAATCACATAAGGATTGTAATTCTTTTGAAAGATCATCATTTTCATTCGCTTCGGAATCCGACGTTAGTATGGTGAAGCAATGACATGTTGATCTATCATATTGAGTTATCAATCGAGTTGTGTTTGACGGCATGAAATTGTTGCATTAGGATTAATGGCAGTACAAGTGTTGTATTGCCGCAGACTTTTCCGGTTGGGGTTGTAAATGCACAAAAGTTGTGCAGGAAACGACGTGAAATACAATGAAGTGTTCATAAAAAATTTTCTCCGGGCAGCGGAACCCCCGGCTAAGTCTGCAAAGTGTGACCAATCAGCCGAAATTTAATTTAGTTTATTCAATTATCGGAATTTTAAACTAATAATAAAAGTGTGTTTATTATTATTTATTTGTGGTGATCAGTTATGGCCTTAGTTTATCCTTTATTATTGTTTTGGGATTTTTAAATACGGCCTGCGTGTCGTGCCTCTCTCTCAATCTCTTTATGTAACTTCTTTTCTCATCTCACTCCCTCGTATGTAAAACGAGTTTTCTTATATGTAATGTAATATTATGTTATGAAGAAAAAGGAAGTATTCAATATTAAAGGAGGATAACCTTGGAGATCATGCTTGGAGAAGCTTAGATCGTTATTAGGTTAGCTTAGGTTCTCTCATTGGCTTGAGAGAACAATTGCGTTAGGGGCCATAATTGTATCTTTTTATATGTATGTTGATGCATGTAATTGTATGTTGATGCATGTGAGAGACGTTTTGCATGTTAAGCCGGTGAGATCAAACTAATAACAAATTCCCTCAAAATTAAATATTAAGTTTATGCTTTCCAATTTTTAGCACTCATCAAGACTAGTATCGAGCATTGTAGGTTTCGCCTACGCGAGGTGCATGTTTTATATTAGTAAGGTGTGATGGGATAATTGTAATATCCAATTGCTAAAACAATGGGTCAAACTTAACTAAACAAATTATAATAAGATTATACATGTTTAGAAGCAAGAATTGGGAATGATTCATGTGATGGATCAGAATAAGGAGTTATTCACCCAATTGAAAATATTCGAGAGTTGTATGAGATACAATTGGAAGGAGTTCCTACCTAAATAACTTAGTTTTGTGTAATCAGCCTAACGCTGACTTAAAACAAAGTGAAACATGGATCTCGACCCACTAGAAAGTCTTCCAACGGGATTTTCCGAATCAAATGATGAGGGTCATTTGTTTTGAATAAAATAGTGGGAGCATATTTGATTAAAGGCCTAATTAAATATGTTGTTTTAATGATACTTATATTTTCATATTTCTCTTGTAGATTACCATGACAACAAACACATCGAACAATATTTTGCGATCCATCCTAGATAAGGAAAAATTGTCTGGGACAAATTTCCTGGATTGGCACCGTAATCTGAGGATTGTCCTCAAGCACGATAAGAAGCTGTATGTCTTGGAGACACTAGTTCCTGAGGAGGAACCTCCTAGTTCTGCACCAAAGGCAGAAAGAGATGCTTATAAGAAGCATTTCGATGATGCCAATGAAACCGCTTGCCTCATGCTTGCTACCATGAACTCTGAGTTGCAAAAGCAACACGAGAACATGTCTGCGTTCGATATGATCGGACATCTGAAAATGCTTTATCAAGAGCAAGCAAGAAATGAGAGGTTTCAGGTTTCAAAGTCCCTTTTTAACAGCAAGTTAGCTGAGGGAGCCCCTGTAAGTCCCCATGTACTCAAGATGATTGGGTATGTGGAGAACCTTGACAGATTAGGGTTTCCCCTTGGAAAAGAACTTGCGATTGATCTGATCTTGCAATCGTTGCCAGAGAGCTTCAGTCAGTTTGTCCTGAATTTCAATATGAATGACTTGGACAAAAGTCTTCCAGAACTGCTAGGCATGTTGAGAACTGCTGAGCAGAATATGAAGACAAAAGGGAAATCCATTCTGATGGTCAGTAATGGAAAGAAACAGAACAAGAGGCCCATCAAACAGGGTGGTAGAGGGAAAGGCAAGGAAGTTGCCAAACCCAAACCCACTCCTCCTGTTTTGAAGCCTAGTGGAGGAATAGCAAAGGAGGGCACTTGCTTCCATTGCGGTAAGACCGGACATTGGAAGAGAAATTGCCCAAAGTACCTGGAAGATAAGAAAAATGGAGTAGAGACTTCAAATTCAGGTATTTTTGTTATTGAAATTAATTTATCTACTTCTGCATCATGGGTATTAGATACTGGATGCGGTTCTCACATTTGTACTAATGTGCAGGGGCTAAAAAGGAGTAGAGATTTGGCAAAAGGTGAAGTTGACCTACGAGTTGGCAATGGAGCAAAGGTTGCTGCTTTAGCTGTAGGAACTTATGTTTTAACTTTACCTAGTGGTTTAATAATTCAGTTAGAGAACTGTTATTATGTACCTGCAATTAGCAGGAATATTATTTCCGTTTCTTGTTTGGACAAGTTTGGTTTTTCATTCATAATAAAGAACAATTGTTGCTCCATTTATTTGAATGATATATTCTATGCTACTGCAAAAATGAATAATGGACTATATGTCCTTGATCTTGAAATGCCAATTTATAACATTAATACTAAAAGGTTGAAACCTAATGAGTTGAATCCAACTTACCTTTGGCACTGTCGATTAGGCCACATAAATGAGAAACGCATTTCCAAACTCCATAAAGATGGACTCTTGGACTCTTTTGATTATGAATTATATGAGACATGCAGATCTTGTTTAATTGGAAAGATGACAAAGTCCCCATTCACAGGAAAAGGTGAAAGGGCTAATGATCTTTTGGCACTCATACATACTGATGTATGTGGACCACTGAACATACCAGCCAGAGGAGGTTTTCAGTACTTCATCACTTTTACTGATGACTTCAGTAGATACGGATATGTGTATTTAATGAAACACAAATCTGAGTCCTTTGAAAAGTTCAAGGAATTCAAGAATGAAGTACAAAACCAACTAGGTAAGAATATTAAAGTTCTTCGATCAGATCGAGGCGGTGAATATTTAAGCCTAGAATTTGATGACCATCTAAAAGAGTATGGGATTCTATCCCAACTTACTCCTCCTGGAACACCACAATGGAATGGTGTATCTGAGAGAAGAAATCGAACCTTGTTAGACATGGTCCGATCCATGATGAGTCACGCCGATCTTCCAAACTCCTTTTGGGGACATGCATTATTAACAGCAGCTTACACACTTAACCGTGTTCCATCCAAAAAGGTTGATAAGACACCATATGAGATATGGAGTGGTAAGAAACCACATATGTCTTACATGAAGATTTGGGGTTGCGAAGTTTACGTCAAACGACAAATTTCAACCAAGCTTGAGCCCAAATCTGACAAATGCTTATTTGTGGGGTATCCTAAAGAAACAAGAGGATATTACTTCTACAATCCTTCTGAGGGCAAAGTGTTTGTCGCTCGAACTGGAGTCTTTCTGGAAAGGGATTTTATTTCCAAAGGAAACAGTGGGAGGAAAATAGAGCTTGAAGAAATTCAAGAATCACAAAACATTGAAACACCTATGGAGGGACTAGAGCAGGAAACACAAGTAGTTGTGGAAGAGCAACCTGCTCAAGTAGAACAAGACCAGCGTAGGTCAAGCAGGATACGTCACCAACCTGAGAGATATGGATATCTCATAAGTGATCAGGGTGATGTATTACTCATGGATCAAGATGAGCCTGTGACCTACAAAGAGGCCATAACTGGTCCTGAGTCTGAGAAGTGGCTAGAAGCCATGAAATCTGAAATGGATTCCATGTACACAAACCAGGTTTGGACCTTGGTAGAACCTCCTATAGGAGTTAACCCTATAGGATGCAAGTGGGTCTTCAAGAAGAAGACTGACATGGATGGTAAGGTACATACCTATAAAGCAAGACTGGTTGCAAAAGGCTATAAACAAATTCATGGGGTTGACTATGATGAAACCTTTTCACCAGTTGCAATGCTTAAATCTGTTCGGATTTTACTTGCCATCGCTGCATATCATGATTATGAAATATGGCAGATGGATGTCAAAACCGCTTTCCTTAATGGGAATCTTCTTGAGGATGTGTACATGACACAACCTGAAGGATTTGACATACCACAAGATGCCCAAAAGATATGCAAGTTACAGCGATCAATCTATGGATTGAAGCAAGCTTCCAGAAGCTGGAATCTTCGTTTTGATGAAACCGTAAAACAATATGGATTCATCAAAAATGAAGATGAACCTTGTGTCTACAAGAAGGTTAGTGGGAGCATGATCGTGTTTCTGGTATTATATGTAGATGACATATTACTCATTGGAAACGATGTCCCTACCTTGCAACAAGTGAAGACTTGGTTAGGGAATTGTTTTTCTATGAAAGACCTAGGTGAAACAGCCTATATATTAGGAATTAGGATCTATAGAGATAGATCACAAAAACTGCTTGGCCTAAGTCAGAGTACATACATAGATAAAGTGTTGAGACGCTTTAATATGCATGATTCCAAGAAAGGATTCATACCTATGCAACATGGTCTGTGTTTATCAAAAACACAATCCCCTTCAACTAAGGAAGAAAGGGATCGCATGAATAAGATTCCATATGCATCTGCAATAGGATCTATCATGTATGCCATGTTATGTACTCGACCAGATGTCTCGTATGCATTAAGTGCAACGAGTAGGTACCAATCTGATCCCGGTGATGCTCACTGGGTAGCTGTCAAGAATATCCTTAAGTACTTGAGAAGGACTAAGGATTCATTCTTGATATATGGAGGTCAGGAAGGCTTGATGTAATTGGTTACACTGATGCTAGCTTCCAGACAGATAAGGATGATTTTAGATCACAATCTGGTTATGTGTTCTGTCTCAATGGTGGCGCTGTGAGCTGGAAAAGTTCAAAGCAGGAAACAGTTGCTGATTCTACAACTGAGGCCGAGTATATTGCTGCCTCAAATGCAGCAAAGGAAGCTGTTTGGATCAAGAAGTTCATTAGTGAACTTGGCATAGTCCCTAGCATTGTGGATCCCATTGGTTTATATTGTGATAACAATGGTGCTATCGCACAAGCTAAGGAGCCTAGATCTCACCAACGATCCAAACACATACTTAGGCGTTATCACCTCATTCGAGAGATAATCGATCGGGGAGATGTGAAGATATGCAGAGTACCTACACTTGACAATATTGCTGACCCATTAACAAAGCCTCTTGCGCAACAGAAGCATGATGGTCATACTAGATCTATGGGTATTAAGGGTATGCCTAATTGGCTCTAGTGCTAGTGGGAGATTGTTGGTGTAAGCCCTAGAGGCCAATACTTTTTGGTACTTGTATCGGATTATTCGTTTAATAATAAAAGGCATTTCTTTATTATGTTTGTCTTTCAGAATAATAAAGTCCCTAGAATAGTTAGTCTGTTTAATGAAATGTTAAGTGTGACTTAATCATGAGATCCCATTAAACATAAAGACATTATTCTTAAAATATCCGTAGTCAAGCTTTATTGCAAAGTGGGATAACATTAAAGCATTGAGACTATTATGAAGATAGACTGATGATCACATCTCATGGATCATGGATAAAGAGTTATCAAGTCTTGACATAGGTATAAATATTAGGAGTAATATTTATACCGGATTGACCCGCTATGAGAATACTACATAGTATGTTATGCAAAGTGTCATAAGTTATTCTCATGGTGATAATGGTGTATTACCACCCTTCGACCTGAAACCACTATGGACCCTAGATGTAGAGTCGGGTGCTTTATTGCTGATCAAACATTATCCGTAACTGGATGATCATAAAGACGGTTGATGGGCACTCCACGAAGCATGCTGAGGGACATGAGTGTCCTAGATGGAATTTGCCAATCCTGCATAACAGGAGAAATGTCTAAGGGCCCAATATTGAACTGGACAAGGATGACACAGTGTATGCCTTGTGTTCAATATAGACATAGGGGCAAAAGGGTAATTGTACAAACATATATTATCACGAAAAAGGTTTTGTCAGATCACATGACACTTTCGTGACTTGGGTAGCAGTGATGTGTTGCTAGATACCGCTCACTGTTTATTATGTTAAATATATAATTTAATATAATTACCAACGTTACGAAATCCTACAGGGTCACACACATAAGGACAGTTTGATGAGAGATAGAGAAATCAAAGGAACACCGTAAGGTACGGTGCACTTAAGTGAAAAATAGAAATTCGGATAATATAATAATAATTATTGTTATTTTATAATGGTTATAAAATAATAATAAAATAAATATATTTATTATAATAATAGTTATTATAATAATATATAATATTATTATGGATCATGTGAATTGGGCTTTTAGCCCGCAGCCCACAAGAGAGTCTATAAAAGGAACCCTTGTGATGAAGCTTTCACTTGATGCAATTTCGTTTTTGATTCTCTTTTCTCACTCAAATAATTCCGTTCGTAAAGCAGCTAGCACTGTGACCGGAAGCTGTTCGTGTGGACTGAGTAGAGGCGTTGCACTTCATCAACGCTTGTGATCGCTGCATCAAAGATCTGAATCGCCACAAAGAGGTAACGATTCTATCACTGACCATGCTCATTCGTAAGGATCACTAAAGGAAAATTTTTGTTTTCCGCTGCGTTTAGATCGCAATTTTCCTTCAGTGGTATCAGAGCCACTTACGAAACCATGGATCTGATAGCTGTTAAATTTCCGTTTTTCTGTATTTGATTCGATTAAAACACAGAATGAATTTAACAATAAACGATTAATTAAATTTGGCATCTGTTGTGTACGATTTGGATGATTGATGTTGATTATGCTTCAGAAACCGACATTAGTATGGTGAAGTTGTGCGATACATTGATCATCCATAGGTTACACAATTAGATCGATCACTTTTATATAAGATATAAGAAATTCTGATGCAAAGATGGTAATATGGGATATACTGTTTTGATTTCATCCATTCAATCACATAAGGATTGTAATTCTTTTGAAAGATCATCATTTTCATTCGCTTCGGAATCCGACGTTAGTATGGTGAAGCAATGACATGTTGATCTATCATATTGAGTTATCAATCGAGTTGTGTTTGACGGCATGAAATTGTTGCATTAGGATTAATGGCAGTACAAGTGTTGTATTGCCGCAGACTTTTCCGGTTGGGGTTGTAAATGCACAAAAGTTGTGCAGGAAACGACGTGAAATACAATGAAGTGTTCATAAAAAATTTTCTCCGGGCAGCGGAACCCCCGGCTAAGTCTGCAAAGTGTGACCAATCAGCCGAAATTTAATTTAGTTTATTCAATTATCGGAATTTTAAACTAATAATAAAAGTGTGTTTATTATTATTTATTTGTGGTGATCAGTTATGGCCTTAGTTTATCCTTTATTATTGTTTTGGGATTTTTAAATACGGCCTGCGTGTCGTGCCTCTCTCTCAATCTCTTTATGTAACTTCTTTTCTCATCTCACTCCCTCGTATGTAAAACGAGTTTTCTTATATGTAATGTAATATTATGTTATGAAGAAAAAGGAAGTATTCAATATTAAAGGAGGATAACCTTGGAGATCATGCTTGGAGAAGCTTAGATCGTTATTAGGTTAGCTTAGGTTCTCTCATTGGCTTGAGAGAACAATTGCGTTAGGGGCCATAATTGTATCTTTTTATATGTATGTTGATGCATGTAATTGTATGTTGATGCATGTGAGAGACGTTTTGCATGTTAAGCCGGTGAGATCAAACTAATAACAAATTCCCTCAAAATTAAATATTAAGTTTATGCTTTCCAATTTTTAGCACTCATCAAGACTAGTATCGAGCATTGTAGGTTTCGCCTACGCGAGGTGCATGTTTTATATTAGTAAGGTGTGATGGGATAATTGTAATATCCAATTGCTAAAACAATGGGTCAAACTTAACTAAACAAATTATAATAAGATTATACATGTTTAGAAGCAAGAATTGGGAATGATTCATGTGATGGATCAGAATAAGGAGTTATTCACCCAATTGAAAATATTCGAGAGTTGTATGAGATACAATTGGAAGGAGTTCCTACCTAAATAACTTAGTTTTGTGTAATCAGCCTAACGCTGACTTAAAACAAAGTGAAACATGGATCTCGACCCACTAGAAAGTCTTCCAACGGGATTTTCCGAATCAAATGATGAGGGTCATTTGTTTTGAATAAAATAGTGGGAGCATATTTGATTAAAGGCCTAATTAAATATGTTGTTTTAATGATACTTATATTTTCATATTTCTCTTGTAGATTACCATGACAACAAACACATCGAACAATATTTTGCGATCCATCCTAGATAAGGAAAAATTGTCTGGGACAAATTTCCTGGATTGGCACCGTAATCTGAGGATTGTCCTCAAGCACGATAAGAAGCTGTATGTCTTGGAGACACTAGTTCCTGAGGAGGAACCTCCTAGTTCTGCACCAAAGGCAGAAAGAGATGCTTATAAGAAGCATTTCGATGATGCCAATGAAACCGCTTGCCTCATGCTTGCTACCATGAACTCTGAGTTGCAAAAGCAACACGAGAACATGTCTGCGTTCGATATGATCGGACATCTGAAAATGCTTTATCAAGAGCAAGCAAGAAATGAGAGGTTTCAGGTTTCAAAGTCCCTTTTTAACAGCAAGTTAGCTGAGGGAGCCCCTGTAAGTCCCCATGTACTCAAGATGATTGGGTATGTGGAGAACCTTGACAGATTAGGGTTTCCCCTTGGAAAAGAACTTGCGATTGATCTGATCTTGCAATCGTTGCCAGAGAGCTTCAGTCAGTTTGTCCTGAATTTCAATATGAATGACTTGGACAAAAGTCTTCCAGAACTGCTAGGCATGTTGAGAACTGCTGAGCAGAATATGAAGACAAAAGGGAAATCCATTCTGATGGTCAGTAATGGAAAGAAACAGAACAAGAGGCCCATCAAACAGGGTGGTAGAGGGAAAGGCAAGGAAGTTGCCAAACCCAAACCCACTCCTCCTGTTTTGAAGCCTAGTGGAGGAATAGCAAAGGAGGGCACTTGCTTCCATTGCGGTAAGACCGGACATTGGAAGAGAAATTGCCCAAAGTACCTGGAAGATAAGAAAAATGGAGTAGAGACTTCAAATTCAGGTATTTTTGTTATTGAAATTAATTTATCTACTTCTGCATCATGGGTATTAGATACTGGATGCGGTTCTCACATTTGTACTAATGTGCAGGGGCTAAAAAGGAGTAGAGATTTGGCAAAAGGTGAAGTTGACCTACGAGTTGGCAATGGAGCAAAGGTTGCTGCTTTAGCTGTAGGAACTTATGTTTTAACTTTACCTAGTGGTTTAATAATTCAGTTAGAGAACTGTTATTATGTACCTGCAATTAGCAGGAATATTATTTCCGTTTCTTGTTTGGACAAGTTTGGTTTTTCATTCATAATAAAGAACAATTGTTGCTCCATTTATTTGAATGATATATTCTATGCTACTGCAAAAATGAATAATGGACTATATGTCCTTGATCTTGAAATGCCAATTTATAACATTAATACTAAAAGGTTGAAACCTAATGAGTTGAATCCAACTTACCTTTGGCACTGTCGATTAGGCCACATAAATGAGAAACGCATTTCCAAACTCCATAAAGATGGACTCTTGGACTCTTTTGATTATGAATTATATGAGACATGCAGATCTTGTTTAATTGGAAAGATGACAAAGTCCCCATTCACAGGAAAAGGTGAAAGGGCTAATGATCTTTTGGCACTCATACATACTGATGTATGTGGACCACTGAACATACCAGCCAGAGGAGGTTTTCAGTACTTCATCACTTTTACTGATGACTTCAGTAGATACGGATATGTGTATTTAATGAAACACAAATCTGAGTCCTTTGAAAAGTTCAAGGAATTCAAGAATGAAGTACAAAACCAACTAGGTAAGAATATTAAAGTTCTTCGATCAGATCGAGGCGGTGAATATTTAAGCCTAGAATTTGATGACCATCTAAAAGAGTATGGGATTCTATCCCAACTTACTCCTCCTGGAACACCACAATGGAATGGTGTATCTGAGAGAAGAAATCGAACCTTGTTAGACATGGTCCGATCCATGATGAGTCACGCCGATCTTCCAAACTCCTTTTGGGGACATGCATTATTAACAGCAGCTTACACACTTAACCGTGTTCCATCCAAAAAGGTTGATAAGACACCATATGAGATATGGAGTGGTAAGAAACCACATATGTCTTACATGAAGATTTGGGGTTGCGAAGTTTACGTCAAACGACAAATTTCAACCAAGCTTGAGCCCAAATCTGACAAATGCTTATTTGTGGGGTATCCTAAAGAAACAAGAGGATATTACTTCTACAATCCTTCTGAGGGCAAAGTGTTTGTCGCTCGAACTGGAGTCTTTCTGGAAAGGGATTTTATTTCCAAAGGAAACAGTGGGAGGAAAATAGAGCTTGAAGAAATTCAAGAATCACAAAACATTGAAACACCTATGGAGGGACTAGAGCAGGAAACACAAGTAGTTGTGGAAGAGCAACCTGCTCAAGTAGAACAAGACCAGCGTAGGTCAAGCAGGATACGTCACCAACCTGAGAGATATGGATATCTCATAAGTGATCAGGGTGATGTATTACTCATGGATCAAGATGAGCCTGTGACCTACAAAGAGGCCATAACTGGTCCTGAGTCTGAGAAGTGGCTAGAAGCCATGAAATCTGAAATGGATTCCATGTACACAAACCAGGTTTGGACCTTGGTAGAACCTCCTATAGGAGTTAACCCTATAGGATGCAAGTGGGTCTTCAAGAAGAAGACTGACATGGATGGTAAGGTACATACCTATAAAGCAAGACTGGTTGCAAAAGGCTATAAACAAATTCATGGGGTTGACTATGATGAAACCTTTTCACCAGTTGCAATGCTTAAATCTGTTCGGATTTTACTTGCCATCGCTGCATATCATGATTATGAAATATGGCAGATGGATGTCAAAACCGCTTTCCTTAATGGGAATCTTCTTGAGGATGTGTACATGACACAACCTGAAGGATTTGACATACCACAAGATGCCCAAAAGATATGCAAGTTACAGCGATCAATCTATGGATTGAAGCAAGCTTCCAGAAGCTGGAATCTTCGTTTTGATGAAACCGTAAAACAATATGGATTCATCAAAAATGAAGATGAACCTTGTGTCTACAAGAAGGTTAGTGGGAGCATGATCGTGTTTCTGGTATTATATGTAGATGACATATTACTCATTGGAAACGATGTCCCTACCTTGCAACAAGTGAAGACTTGGTTAGGGAATTGTTTTTCTATGAAAGACCTAGGTGAAACAGCCTATATATTAGGAATTAGGATCTATAGAGATAGATCACAAAAACTGCTTGGCCTAAGTCAGAGTACATACATAGATAAAGTGTTGAGACGCTTTAATATGCATGATTCCAAGAAAGGATTCATACCTATGCAACATGGTCTGTGTTTATCAAAAACACAATCCCCTTCAACTAAGGAAGAAAGGGATCGCATGAATAAGATTCCATATGCATCTGCAATAGGATCTATCATGTATGCCATGTTATGTACTCGACCAGATGTCTCGTATGCATTAAGTGCAACGAGTAGGTACCAATCTGATCCCGGTGATGCTCACTGGGTAGCTGTCAAGAATATCCTTAAGTACTTGAGAAGGACTAAGGATTCATTCTTGATATATGGAGGTCAGGAAGGCTTGATGTAATTGGTTACACTGATGCTAGCTTCCAGACAGATAAGGATGATTTTAGATCACAATCTGGTTATGTGTTCTGTCTCAATGGTGGCGCTGTGAGCTGGAAAAGTTCAAAGCAGGAAACAGTTGCTGATTCTACAACTGAGGCCGAGTATATTGCTGCCTCAAATGCAGCAAAGGAAGCTGTTTGGATCAAGAAGTTCATTAGTGAACTTGGCATAGTCCCTAGCATTGTGGATCCCATTGGTTTATATTGTGATAACAATGGTGCTATCGCACAAGCTAAGGAGCCTAGATCTCACCAACGATCCAAACACATACTTAGGCGTTATCACCTCATTCGAGAGATAATCGATCGGGGAGATGTGAAGATATGCAGAGTACCTACACTTGACAATATTGCTGACCCATTAACAAAGCCTCTTGCGCAACAGAAGCATGATGGTCATACTAGATCTATGGGTATTAAGGGTATGCCTAATTGGCTCTAGTGCTAGTGGGAGATTGTTGGTGTAAGCCCTAGAGGCCAATACTTTTTGGTACTTGTATCGGATTATTCGTTTAATAATAAAAGGCATTTCTTTATTATGTTTGTCTTTCAGAATAATAAAGTCCCTAGAATAGTTAGTCTGTTTAATGAAATGTTAAGTGTGACTTAATCATGAGATCCCATTAAACATAAAGACATTATTCTTAAAATATCCGTAGTCAAGCTTTATTGCAAAGTGGGATAACATTAAAGCATTGAGACTATTATGAAGATAGACTGATGATCACATCTCATGGATCATGGATAAAGAGTTATCAAGTCTTGACATAGGTATAAATATTAGGAGTAATATTTATACCGGATTGACCCGCTATGAGAATACTACATAGTATGTTATGCAAAGTGTCATAAGTTATTCTCATGGTGATAATGGTGTATTACCACCCTTCGACCTGAAACCACTATGGACCCTAGATGTAGAGTCGGGTGCTTTATTGCTGATCAAACATTATCCGTAACTGGATGATCATAAAGACGGTTGATGGGCACTCCACGAAGCATGCTGAGGGACATGAGTGTCCTAGATGGAATTTGCCAATCCTGCATAACAGGAGAAATGTCTAAGGGCCCAATATTGAACTGGACAAGGATGACACAGTGTATGCCTTGTGTTCAATATAGACATAGGGGCAAAAGGGTAATTGTACAAACATATATTATCACGAAAAAGGTTTTGTCAGATCACATGACACTTTCGTGACTTGGGTAGCAGTGATGTGTTGCTAGATACCGCTCACTGTTTATTATGTTAAATATATAATTTAATATAATTACCAACGTTACGAAATCCTACAGGGTCACACACATAAGGACAGTTTGATGAGAGATAGAGAAATCAAAGGAACACCGTAAGGTACGGTGCACTTAAGTGAAAAATAGAAATTCGGATAATATAATAATAATTATTGTTATTTTATAATGGTTATAAAATAATAATAAAATAAATATATTTATTATAATAATAGTTATTATAATAATATATAATATTATTATGGATCATGTGAATTGGGCTTTTAGCCCGCAGCCCACAAGAGAGTCTATAAAAGGAACCCTTGTGATGAAGCTTTCACTTGATGCAATTTCGTTTTTTGATTCTCTTTTCTCACTCAAATAATTCCGTTCGTAAAGCAGCTAGCACTGTGACCGGAAGCTGTTCGTGTGGACTGAGTAGAGGCGTTGCACTTCATCAACGCTTGTGATCGCTGCATCAAAGATCTGAATCGCCACAAAGAGGTAACGATTCTATCACTGACCATGCTCATTCGTAAGGATCACTAAAGGAAAATTTTTGTTTTCCGCTGCGTTTAGATCGCAATTTTCCTTCACCCTCCTCACCTTCTTTCTTCAAGCAACTTATCTTCTTAAGTGAAGTAAGTTGACTTGCTTCTTTCTGCTTCTTCTCCTTCCATCCTTGCTTCTTCCTTGGTGGCTCATCTTGAAGACTTCTTGCAAACCTCATAAACCCTAGGAATACCCAAGCATAATCACAATTAGGGTTTGATTAGTCCCCCCATTATTTTCACCTTTGTGTCATCTTTTGTGTCTTCTCTTCTCATCTCTTAATCAGGGACTAAACCTTAAAGGTTTTAAGGCTTTGTGATTAAGGTTATGCCCACATCCTTCTATTAGGATGGAGTGTATAACTTTAATCCTAAGTGTTAAGCCCTTAATGTGTTTAAATCCTTTAATCAATCCATCTTAATAATCACTAAGACAATAAGCTTGTAACTTGGGCCTTGCATTAGGGTTCTAATTCTTCCTTAATTGGTTAAGAAGGACTAACCCTAGTGTTAATGGACAAGTCCCCCTCAAGTTGTCTTACCAACCATAAAATCCACTTCTTAATCTTATAATTAACTAAAAACCACTTTAATAAAGGCTTTGTTTTGTCATGAGGTTAATCCCTAATCATGGATTAAGTTGAGGAGCCTTTCTCAGTTTAAATGTTCTCATCTATTATCCTTCTATTAGGATGGTGTAATGGGTCCATTAAATCCTTGATTATGGCTTAAACTCATTACTTAACACTAAACAAAAATACCAAAAACATCTAAATAAATGCAAGTAGGTTAATGATCTTAATCCTACATCATGGTGATTAAGTGTGAGGTGTTTACTTCATACTTAAGGTATTCTCATTACCCCTAATCAGAGGGAAGATGTGATGAGTTTACTAACTCTTAGTTTAGGCTTAAGCTCATTCTCTTATGACAAACCCCAAAAGCAATAAAAGGCTGAAAACACCAAAAACAAACAATAATCGTCTCCTCCAGGATTCTTTTCTCATCATCTTCACTCACAAACGAGAACTTGCTTCTTCCGTCTAATGCAAGATAGTTAGAACCTGAGCCAGACATGTCATACACTTGAGCATAGACAAGCAAGCAGTTCATCAGTCAAATTATCTCTCAGTCTCTTTGAGTCGAACTACGATGTTCTGACTTCCTCATTGCACGAGAGAATACGTAGGCATAACTTAATTGTTATCGAACAAAAATATCTCTATATTCCCCCTCTTCGAGCATTACTCTTTAAGCCTCATAGCTTGAGCTTTGCACTCTTTCCTTACACTGACACTCCTTTATTCTCACTTTGCACTTCTTTTACACTAACACTTGCATTCTTTTCCAGCTTTGATACACAGATAGCACAGACACTACCCCTTTAAACACAAACTTTCAAGCGTGGATCCCGTCGAGTACGACGGACAATCTGGGTGCTAATACCTTCCCAGGTTGTAACCAACCCCCTTTCTCAGTTTCTCTGGTTCGCGACCGTCTTATCCATCTCTTCCTAGGTTTATGCAGCATTACCTTTCCTTCGGGATAAAAATTCCTAGCTGGCGACTCTTTTCAGTTCATCCTCATGTTCTCTCTTTCGCCGACCGTTCACGTCTGTACCCCTTCTAGCCCGGTGTCATTTGGCGGGAGCGACAGGTGGGCACAGATAAACTTTGAGCTATAAATCTTTCTTTCTAAAACTGTGAACCAGGCCACGTTATAACCCTTGAAAGTCCTAATTGAATCAGGTTCAATTCTGAAAGCATACTACGACAAGGTTGCGTAAACTGACTCCTAACGATTTGCTAAGTCACCACTACGTTTGGACTAACCGTCCATTCGTCACACACTGTCACATCATTCAAATAAATAAATTTTCAAAACTTGCATGTGCACTGCATTAAAATTACCATTTGTAAATGAACAGTTTATTTGCAAGTCATTCTGCAACATCAGGGAAGTTCCTACAAAGGGAAATCGGAGGGAACTTGGTCGTTCAACTGATGACCAAAATCAAGAGCATCTTGTAGGCTTTTGAATCAGGAGAATGTTATCCAGTGGATTTGTCGACCAAGGAATCTGTCAGGGTAAATCAAGTTCCCAAGCATCAGTTCATTGAAGGAACATCATTCAAAAGTCAGTAGATCAGAGCTGAATCTGCCAAACAGGGGCAATACACCCAAATTTTTCTATTGACCAAGGATATATTCTTCCAATGCTCACTCAGAATGAGTCAAGTCGCTTCCATGCTCACACCGGGGCAGGACACTTCCATATACCACCAAGTGCAACTCTCCTCGAGAGGACATCCAAGTCCACCATTCCAAAAGTTGGATAATCAGCGACAGTCTGTTCAGAGACTCACCAGACAGGGCAACTTTAGCTTCACAGAGCAAGTTATATCGGAAATCTCCGAGTTCAAGATGAGTGTCGGGAAATCTTGCTACCCACCCCCGCCTTTGTTACCATTCTCAACCAGAAGCCTTGCCACATAAGCCCCTTCTTCCCACCTCGGGAGCTTTTCTAGTCTTTCATAAGCATTGCATAAATCATTTGCATACATTATCCAGGTCGCTTTGCTCGAGCATATAGAGCATATGCATCAATTGCATTGAGCATAACCCCCGCAACATCAGATCTCACATCAGGGCCTCGTAACCCCAACTTCTTAACCGCTTCAAAGTCCAGTTCTCGTCTGGCAAACCAACTTCAAATACTAGTTCTCGTCTGGTAGGCAAATCTTTTAACCAGTTCTCGTCTGGTAGTCATTCTTTTTCAGAGTCAATTCTCGTTTGACAATGAACACCCAAGGAGTCAGTTCTCGTCTGACGACTTATTCTTTGCCCATCAGTTCTCGTCTGTTGGCCTACCTTCGATAAACCGGTTCTCGTCTGGTATTTCACCTTCAAAGTCTAATGGCAGGGCAACCAAAAAACAAAAATAACAAAAATCTCTATCAACCTGGCCTAACTCCCAACCATCCTTATATCGTCTTCCGCTTGCATGTTCATGGCCTTAGCATCATGAGCATACATATGCATCTTGCATCATTTGCATTGCATTTTCATACCGCATGGTTTCCGTTTCATCATGTGGGGCAGAGCCGTTACAAGACGCAACCTGGGGCAGTTATCTCAAGATCTGATGAATTTATGCGAGAGTTTGAAGACACTGGGGCAATTCTGGATGCCATGTCTTCTGTAAAATCCTCTAGAGACAATCTTTTTCATAGATGATGCAATATGGCATAATTGAGGAGTAAGGAATGCTTGTCCACTCATGGCAATCAGTATGCAGTTGTTGAGCTCAAAAGTTTGAAGCACCGAGTTAATTCCCAGCGAATGTCTGGAATTTACTTTCCCATCAGGGCATTGGAAGTTTATTTCTTCCCCGAGCAGAGAATTTTCCTTCAGCCGACAAGGTTTCCTCGTGAGGAGTTTATATTCTCCACAGTCAAAGTCCAATTTTCATTGGCATATTTTCCCAACACAGTCGTCATACTATACCAGTGGCATAATTCAGTTTATTTTGATCTCTAAGACTCTCTTCAGCAAAGTCTCTCCTCAGCAGAGCATTGCCAGATATTTTTCTCAGTTAAGCCAGAGGGTTGACATTTCCCCAGTTGTGGTAGAGCAGATGATATCCCCAGCAGAACTTCATAGCTAACTGAATTATTCTCATCCCCAAGCGAATTTATCTTTCCACAGTGAAGTATTCTCAGTAGGCAGCTGAAGGCCTTGCCTCCCCACAGAGTCAGAATTGTCAGAATTCCCTCCTCAGCAAGGGTTATTTGACCAAGCCTCTTCCCCAGCCAAGTCTAAAAATGGTTATTCCCCACAGAGTTTTGGGATTTGGGATATTCCCCAGAGAAGTTGCCAATTTATTTTTGGTCATTGTGATGATACAAGCAGTGTTCATCCCCAGTTGGAGTTAAGAATCGTCCAAAACTCTTGACCTGGTTCTCTCCTGCAGAGTTGTGACTCTTGTTGCCAATCAGGCATTTGTTTGATGCTCGTATGCATCCCCCAACACTCGTCTGTGGTTGATAATTTGATTTGCTCGTATGCATGCCCCATCGCTCGTCTGTGTTTGATGTTTGGTAGTTGCTTGTCAGCATTGCCCTAACACTCGTCTGTGTTCACACTTCGTAATTGCTCATTTGCTTTCCCCAACAGTCGCCCATGGTGGGTAGATGTTTTCGCTCGTCTCAACATTCCCAGCACTCGTCCGTGTGTAACATCCTTTTGGTGCTCGACACTCGTCTGTGTTTGAACTTAGGTGGTGCTCGTATGCATTTTCCAACGCTCGTCTGTGTTTGCTATATGTTTGAAGCTCGTTTGCATTATCTGGATACTTGCCTATATCATCCCTCACACTCGTCTGTGTTAGCTTATATCCATATGTGTCAATTTGATTATCACTCTGGTACTCGTCTGTATTGTTACTCCAATTGCTCGTTTGTGTTGGATTTCTGATACTTGTCTGTATGGCTACCCTGAATGCTCGTATGTATTAGTTTTCTGGTATTCGTATATATCAGTGGTTGATATTCATCTGTATCATCGCCTGAAGCGCTCGTCTGTGTTTCTTAGATCATCGTCTGATATTCGACACTCGTCTGTGTTCTCTGGTGGGTCATCCAATACTCGTCTGTGTTGAAGAAGTTTGAAGTCCTGACAGTGGGATTAAACGTCAAAATGGTTACCGGTCCTGGCGTAACAGTTTATCTGAAGAAGACTCGTCTGTCTTAGACCATATATCTACGAAGAATGTATGAAGAGGGCTCGTATGTCCAATTCCTGGCGTAACAGGTTAGCTTGCAGAGAGCTCATGTGTCCAGTTCTTGGTGTAACAAGTTCGTTCGAAGAAGACTCGTCTGTCTAAGTTTTCTATCCGAAGTATCAACTCAATTTGGGGAGGAGCTCGTCTGCTTTGTCTTCACTTCTATTACCCAGAGCGTTGTTTGGTTGGGCTTATTTCCCATTTCTTGCATTCCCTAGCAGAGTGCAAATTTCTGGTTATTCTTGGTATTCAATCACAGTTTATCTTGAATGTTTGATAGCCGTTGCTCTCATCCTTTTCAGATTAACAGTTGCTTGAATAGGGGCAGCTGTAACACCCCAAATTTGCCCTCTGGTTTTCTGGCTTCTCGTTTTGTATTCATACGCATTTTTGCATACTATTTGCATTGGCTTCTAAGACATGGGATTAGTTTTTCCTGAAGATTAGAGTTTCGCGTCCAATTTGAAAATTATTAGAAGAATTCAAGTTCTTGGCTATGCAGCCATCAATGGCATCATCTTAGGATCCTGTCACTGAATTAGGGTTTATTTCCCTGAAATAGTGATCTTTAAGGATTTCACATCTGCAAGGACTATCCACTATGCCTCTGGCCCATCGTCAGGATATTCTCATCATCTTCAAGTTACAAGGATATTTTTGTCTTCTCAGCATCTCAGGCTATCTTCATTCTCAAATAATTTTCAAGAAGTATATGGAGGTCATCAAGTTCAATAATCAAGTCAAGATTTCAAAATGATTTAGAGGGTTGTTGTTTCAATTGTGATTTGTTCTATGGCAGTCGTGCTTATTTCATCTGAGGCGTGTGGAAGTTGGTATAAATTTGGTGTTGGATTAAACCCAGGTGTATTATGCATCAGTGACTTTTGATTTGGTTTGTGTCCATATTCATTTATTTTATTTCCATCATTTTCAAACATCTTTTTTTTCCTCCTTTCGCAAATAGTTGTCACCCAACTTTTCTTATCCATGTTCATATCCATTTTAATCACCTATTCCTTTCCCATGTTCATTTTCCCAAATCCCCAAATCAATAGTCGTTCATGTTCATCTGTTCTAGTCCACTATCCGATTTTAGTCACAGTCTTTTCTCTATCCATTATATTCCAAGTAACCAGCTGTATTTTAATTTTTTAAACCATTTTCATTATTTCAAGTTCATTTTCGATGTTCGTTTTATATCCAATTCCATTTGTTAATAAAGTCTGTTATTTTTCTCTTCTAATCCATACCATTTATCCATATTGTAGTCCACATCTCAATTCGATAAAGTCCGAATATTCTTTTCTCATTCAATCCATTTCTTTTCAAATCTTTTTATTTTTCTTAGTCCAAATATACATTTAATAAATTTTCAAATCCATTATTCATTTTTAATTATTTTGTCAATTTTCATTAATACAAAATCCATTCATATTTCATGCTAAATCCATTTTTAATCCATGCCCTTTCCTTAAGAATCCAAGTTCATTATTCATTAACCTTACTTATTTAGTTATTATTATTTACTCCATGACCATAATCCACAAGACACAAAAATGCCACACTGATTCAATACACCATTTTCTTTCCTCAGCCTCACACCTCCACTCATCACACGCTGACCTCATTCTCTTCACAACAAATCCTCACATACTGTAACAAACTTCATGCACTCTCCACTACACAATTTCATCATGGCCCACACACATCACACAAGTCACGGATTCCACACACACAATGATTTCATTTTTTCCTTCACAACTTATGTACATCATTCAGCACAACAAAAGGGATTCCACACTGACAACTTTTGATTCTCTGCGACTCCACACGAAAAATGACCTTCTTCCTCTAACAAATTCTCCAGCTCTTCCTTACTCAACTGAACATCCTTCAACTTTTTCTCCCAATCTCAACAACAATCTGCATAACACACTGAACTACAATATTCCCCAATCACCACAAATTAACTTTCCTTCAACTTCACACATAACATTCACTCATCCTCCTTCACATACTCCAACTTCTTCTTCATCGAAACCGAAACTCCTTCATTAAAACAAACCCACGCAAATCCACTCAACCAACAAAATAGCATCACCTTGGTCACCTCACACGCATCACAACTCTCATTACTCTTCATAATCTCCACCTGCAAAACAACCAAGGCAGACTGTCATTCACTCACAAAACCGCAGCTCACCTTCAACCTGCTCAATCCAATCCACCATCACCACCCCTCTCGTCAGCCTCCTCTGTTTTTGCCTTTCCATAAACCTTTCTCTTAATCACTTTTCTCAACATCACATAAAACCGTGACCACCTTCTTCCATCAAATTCAAACCAAACCCTGCATAAATCCTCATCCATCTTCAACAACAACACCAAACATCTTCGACCAAATCTCAGAAAACAGAACAGAATAGAAAGAGAAAGATGAAGAGAGTTTGAGAACTGGTTCACGAAGAACTAAAACGAAAAGGGAAAGGAGTAAAGGATTGAGGAACACTTTGAAGCTCATCGTGAAGCCAAACGAAACCAGATCGGAGAAGAGAGAGCCGCGTCTTGAACGGCGACGCGGGAAAGAGTCCGCTGGTGAGAGACCGAACCAATGAGGGATATCGATGAGAATCATCGCTGATGTTGAGGTTGGGGGAGTGAAGATCCGGCGGCGGCGATTCCAACGAGAGACGGAGAGATTCGGAGGCGCAAATCAAAGAGAGATCGGCGATTTAGATTTTCGCCGGCTGTTTGTTTTTTTTCTTCCGTCGATTTTGTGGACGGAGGAGGAAGAAATCATCGGGGAGTTTTGTTTTTGTTCGTCGTTGTTGTTCGGTGTTTTTAGACTGTAGGTTAATGAATGATGGTCTTCTGATGCATTGTTGTTCTATTACTCCGTTCTATTGTTTTTTATTATTATTTCTTTTTATTTTTTTATGTTAAATCATTAGTGTGTTACAGATTGGGCTCATAAGCCCTAAATCCATCGCCCTTTTCTACACCACCTGAATCCAGCACCCACCTCCTTGCTGTTTGTTTTTGTTGTGGGCTTGGTGAGCCCATGATTTTGCTACCAGCAATACTTATATCAGCCAGCGCCATCTCCCTCTTTTCTTTTGTTATTTATTTTTCTTTTTATTAGAGTTTTTGATAATTTTGTTTATTAATACAATTTTGATTATTTAATTTATTTGAGTTTAATTAATAATTCTGTTTTCTTATTATTTTTCTATAAATATTTTTGGTTAATTAGAATAGAATTACATTTAAAGTTTTTGGTTTAGATTTATGATTACTTGTTGATTTTTAGAATGATTAGTCTGTATCTTGTAACTTATAATCTTGTGTGGACTGGTGAACTTTCTTGATGCAGGCTGTGCTTAATCCCTGATATTGTTTGGATCAATTCTTGTTGTTATTCCCTTTGATGATTGACTTTGAGGCTGGACGCTTATATTTGATATTCTGATTTACTTGGACTTAATGACTGATACCCGTGCTTAACTGCTGGATCCCATTTCTTGTTTGGACTTCTGATAAGTATTTCTGGATTCTCTTGCACGCATTGAAGAGGCAATGGACCTTCTCCGTTAGGTACCACTGAGGCCCGATTTTACTTACTGCATGTTGCTGCATCTGGAAGTCCTACTGGTGTAGGCTCTGTTTGTGCATTGTTCGATTACTCCATTTTGCGTTCTCATCTCCTTATCTTATTTCTTATTCATCTTGTTTCTTCTTTCTCATCTTCTGTTATTCTTTCTTAGCTTGAGGTGTGCTTATGCCACCATGCTTCTGATCCTTTCTTCTCTTTCTCCTCTTCTTTCTTTCTTCTTTAGGATAGTAAACCTCACTAACCTAGGATTTTCTATGCATGATAACAATTAGGATTCATTAGTCCCCCCATTAGACTTTTACCTTTGAGATCCTCTTATTTCTCTTCTTTTCTCATCTCAAAACCATAAAAAGCACTTAATAAAGATTGGAGTGGTCTCTTGTGCAATAGCCTTATTCCATGAAACACTTGTAGTTTTCCCATCTTGGGATAGTACAAGCTTGTCTTGTGATGCACAAGTCTGAACAGGATACCATCTTCACCAAGAAAATCATAAAAAAGACTTCCTCATTCAAAAATACAAAAAAACACTTAATAAATTCAATGAGTTAGTGAGCCTAAACCCTAATCTCTAGAATCAAGTTTTGGGGATCTTCTCCTTACTTGAGTGGGCTTGCTCTATTATTCCATCTTGGAATGTAGTGACAAGTACACATTCCATGGAAAAGAGCTTGAGTTCACTTCCTTGTGACACACTCCAATAAAAGCTTCTAAAAAACACAAACAAAGAATAAGCGTCTCTCCTTCGGGAATTCTTTTCTCATCACCTTCACTCTCGAGCCTGCAACACCTGAGCATTGGTATAGGCAGTTCAAGCTTTAAGACATAAGCAATCTTTTCCACCCCTAGTTAGGGGAACTACGGCAACTCTGATCTCATTGTCCAGATGAGGTACATAGGCAGCGGGGTAGGGCCTGTTCAAGCACAATCTTTATTTTCCCTAAATTTTTTCCTTTTCATTTCTTGTTCAGTTTCCCCTTGTTTTCTTTGTATCCAGTTCAGTCCCTTTTCTTTTGCAGCAGCTTTCATTTTGTTCACCCTTTGAAACAAATTTCTTTGCAAGCGTGGATCCCGTCGGGTACGGCGGACGATCTGGGGTGCTAATACCATCCCAGGTCGTAACCGACTCCCGAACTCAGTCTCTTTGGTTCGCAGGGCCCGTGTCCTTCCTCTTCTTTCTTTTGGTTTGTGAAGCATTACCATTCTCGTTCCTTCGGGATAAAAATGCCTGGCTGGCGACTCTACCTCTTTCCGCGCCACTTTCGCGTTTGTACCAAGATGGAAATCCGGGGAGCGACACTCGGGAACTCCATATCGGCAGATGATATCCCTTTTCAGAAATCGAGCTACCACTTGCCTGTTGACATTTGCATACGAAGCTGCTTCAACCCATTTGGTGAAGTAGTCAATGGCTACCAGGATGAATCTGTGACCATTTGAAGCAGTCAGTTCAATATTTCCAATCATATCAATGCCCCACATGGCTAAGGGCCAAGGTGAAGACATTACATTCAAAGGATTCGGAGACACATGCACTTTATCTGCGTAGATCTGGCATTTGTGGCATTTTCTGGCATAAGCACAATAGTCTGCATCCATTGTGATCCAGTAATAACCCGATCTTAATAACTTTTTTGCCATTGCATGTCCTCCGGCATGGGTACCGAAAGAACCTTCATGTACTTCGTACATCAGTAGGTCTACTTCCTTCTTGTCAACACATCTGAGCAAGACCATGTCGAAGTTTCGCTTGTACAAAGAACCATCAATATTGAGGAAGAAACTGTTGGCTAACCTTCTTAATGTCTTCTTATTGTTTGACGATGCCCCAGGTGGGTATGTCTGAGTTTCCATGAAGCATTTGATGTCATGGTACCAAGGCTTGTTATCAGTAACAGTGTCCACAGAGAATACATATGCCGGTCTGTCCAATCTGGATACCAAAATCCGAGGTACATAATTGGCGACCTGTACTTTGATCATGGATGAAATGGTAGCCAAAGCGTCTGCAAACTAATTCTCATCTCGAGGGATGTATTCAAGCTTAACTGTTGTGAAAAAGGTCAACAATCTCCTCGTATAGTCATGGTAGGGAATCAGATGCTCTTGATGAGTGTACCATTTGCCGTTGGCCTGGTTAATTACCAAAGCTGAATCTCCGAATACATTCAAGATTTTGATCCTGAGGTCAATGGCTTCCTCAAGACCCATGATACAGGCTTCGTATTCTGCTTCGTTGTTTGTGCAGGCAAAGGTGAGCCTTGCTGAGAAAGGCATGTGAACCCCTTTAGGTGTAATAAGCACTGCACCAACCCCCATGACCGTTGCAATTAACTGCCCCGTCAAACATCATAGTCCATGCTTCTTCTGGGTCAGGCCCTTCAGTGTGAATAGGCTCCTCACAATCTTTTGCTTTTAAGAACATGATGTCTTCATTAGGGAAGTCAAATCTCATAGGCTAGTAATCATCAATGGTTTGCTCAGCCAGATAGTCAGACAATACACTGCCCTTGATGGCTTTCTGAGAGGTATATTGAATGTCATATTTTGTTAGAATCATTTGCCACCTCGCAACCCTTCCGGTAAGTGTTTGCTTCTCAAATATGTACTTGACTGGATCCATATTTGAGATCAATAAGGTAGTATGAGTCAACATATACTGTCTTAGTCGGCGAGCAGCCCACGCTAAAGCACAACAAGTTTTCTCTAGCAGTGAATAACATTGTTCATAGTAGGTAAACTTTTTGCTTAGGTAGTATATTGCATACTCTTTTCGACTAGACTCGTCATGCTGGCCTAACAAACACCCCATCGATTCTTCTAATACTGTCAAGTACATGATTAGAGGTCTTCCTTCAACTGGAGGCATGAGAATTGGAGGTTCTTGTAGATATTCTTTGATCTTGTCAAAAGCTCTCTGACAGTCATCGTTCCACCTGACTATTTGCTTTTTCTTAATAGCTTGAAAAGGGTTTGTAGGTTGCAGTGAGATGAGATATGAACCTTGAGATGTAGTTCAATCTACCTAAGAACCCTCGAACTTCTTTCTCAGTCTTAGGTGCAGGCAGTTACTGAATAGCTTTGACTTTATCGGGATCAACCTCAATTCCTTTTTCGCTTACAATAAAACCCAGCAACTTACCAGAACGTACCCCAAATGTGCATTTGTTGGGGTTCAACCTCAACTGATACTTTCTCAGACGCTTGAAAAGTTTCAATAGGTTCACCAAATGCTCTTCCTCTGTGAGGGACTTGGCAATCATATCATCCACATAACACTCGATTTCCTTATGGATCATATCGTGGAATAAGGTTACCATAGCCCGTTGATATGTTGCACCGGCGTTCTTCAGACCAAACGACATTACCTTGTAGCAGAACATGCCCCAAGGTGTGATCAAAGTTGTCTTCTCCATGTCTTCAGGTGACATCTTAATCTGATTGTATCTAGAAAATCCATCCATAAAAGAAAATACCGAGAACTGAACTGTGTTATCCACCAATACATCAATGTGAGGTAGTGGGAAATCATCCTTCGGGTTGGCTCTGTTCAGATCTCGGTAATCTACACACATACGCACCTTGCCATCCATCTTAGGTATAGGTACAATGTTAGCAACCCACGGCGGGTAACTAGTTACAGCGAGAAAACTGGCGTTCCACTGCTTTTGTACTTCCTCCTTGATTTTCATGGCCATGTTCGGGCGAGTACGACACAATTTCTGGTTAACTGGAGGGCAATCCTCTTTCAATGGAAACATGTGCATAACAATATCCATATCCAGACCTGGCATATACTGATAGGACCAAGCAAAGACGTCAACATACTCTCGAAGCATACTAATGAGTTGTTCTTTCACTGAAGCCTGCAGACGGGCCCCCGATCTTCACTTCTTTCACATCTTCCTCGGTACCAAGATTAACAATCTCAACTTCTTCCGGATGAGGAACAATCACTTTTTCCTCTTGTCTCAATAACCTTGCTAACTCTTCAGGCAAATCGTAGTCTTCTCCAACCCCTTCATCTGCTTGATTAATCGGATTGTTGAAGTCATACGAGGTCAGAGCAGTGTTGTTGTCGGTGCATTCTGGAAGGCTATCTTTGCAAGGGTTGAGATTTGGTGCATTTTAGTGATTGATTTTATCTTATTTAGAAAAAGTGAATGAAGTTTATTTTTGAGAAAAACATTGCCATTTATTGTTTTGTGCGAAAATAACAAAAATGAAAAGACAGTGAGCGAAAAGATTGTTTGCAAAAGATGTCCATTGTTCATTAATTTCAATTTGCACAAAATACATATATGGACCTATTACAAAATGAGTCCTGACACCTTGGGCAAGATGAAGGACTTGGATGCATGCTTAAATAGGAAATAATAATTACTCTGCAGCAGTAACCCTTATAATTTCCTGGGAAGACCAGTTGAGGACTTGTTGGCCCAGGACTCTTGGACGAATCCAGCTTTCCAGGTTGTAGTCGCTTTCAGCCTCGTCTTCCACATTGTTGATAGCGTCCGGGGTCAGCATTCCCCCACTTATGAACTTGGGAGTTTCAGCAGCCTCCTCTCGGACCTGTCGGGATGGTCTGTAACCCAAACCGAACTTATCTTCTTTTATTTGAACTTGTAGCAGCTTGCCCCAACCTTGGGCATTCCCGTCTTCAACAACCTTCTGAGCCTGTTTGTAAGAAGCAATTGAAGTACCCGACACTTCAGCTGTTGCTACATTGACATTAAGAGCTTCAAAACCCTGACTCATTGTTTCATGGATCTCCCCATCCATCTCAATGTATTTGTAAGTGGCCAAGTGACTGACAAAAATGTCTTCCTCTCCACAGATGGTGATAATTTGACCCTCCCACTCGTATTTCAACTTCTGGTGAAGGGTAAATGTTACTGCGCCAGCGGAATGAATCTAATGTCTACCCAACAAACAGTTGTAGGAAGACTGAATGTCCATCACATAGAAGGTAGTTTTGAAAATTTGTGGTCCAATTACCACAAGCAGCTCAATTTCTCTGAGAACCGATCTCTTAGAACCATCGAAGGTTCTCACAACCAGGTTGCTCGGACAGAGTGCAAGACCATCATATTCCAGCTTGACCAAGGCTTTCTTTGGAAGAACATTGAAAGATGACCCCGTGTCAACTAAGACATGAGAAAGTACAACACCTTTACATTCCAAGGTGATATGCAAAGCCTTGTTGTGATTACGGCCATCCGTAGTCAGATCAGCATTGGTGAAACCTAGCCCATGACTAGTATTGACATTTGAAACCACCGTCTCTAGCTTATTAACTGTAATCTCCTTAGGCACGTAAGCTTTGTGCAAGACTTTGAGAAGTGCATTCCGGTGAGCTTCGGAACACATGAGCAGAGATAGAATGGAGATCTTGGAGGGTGTCTGGTGGAGCTGGTCCACAACTTTATAGTCACTCTTCTTGATAATCCCCATGAACTCGTCTACATTCTGATCAAAGGATGTCCTCTGAGTTTCCTTAGCAATTGGATCTTCAGGCACTACACTCTTGCCTTTTGCTTTGGCAGCAGCTTCTGCTTCAGCATTAACTCTCGGAACGTGTGAAGCGAAGAGACGTCCGCTTCGAGTGAAGCCTCCTCCTCCTCCTACATTATCAATTTGTGGTGTAGAAGTTGAAGAGTCAAGAGTAACTTTCTTTCCGTTGCAATAAAGATCTGAGCCGTAATGCCAAGGCACGCAACTGCTGTTGTCATAGGGAACTGGTCCAGGCACCATGATAGTAACCAGACTGATTGTTGCGGAAGAAGGAGTTGTGATAGTCTGAGGATCATAGTAGATGGTGACAGGAGGTCTAATTATAGGTGATGCAGGTGCAGGAAATTGTTGATGTTGATGTTGATGTTGATGTTGATGTGAGTTGTTGTCAAAAGAATCCGGAACATGAATGGTTGTTGGGTCATAATAAATGGTGACCGTTGAGATGTCTTCATTGATGGTTGCTATTGTTGTAGTAGACTCCGTTGGAATGATGTTTGCTGATGTTGTAGGAGATACCTCTGAAATGGTGCTTGTTGATGTTGTAGGAGAGATGTTTGTTGATGTTGTAGGAGTGGGAACTGTTGAAGTGATTTGAAGAATGCCTTCCCAGATAAGACTGCTGATACCCTTTCTCAGATTTGCACAACCATTAGTATAAACTTTGCAAGCATCACAATAAGCCTCACAACCTAGAAACACTTGGCACTTCAATTGCTGAGCTTTCACTTCGGCCAGTGGTGTTTGAATGTTTGCAATGTCCTCAATCAGAATTGCTAGTTGGTCCTCTTCAATGGCATTAATCCTCGGTCCACCGTGATTCGTTATTGGATTCTTTGTGACATTTGGTGGAGGTGCAAAATTCAAAGTTTTGGAATCAAATAAGTCCTAAACTTTCATGTGCAATGCCCTACATTTCTCTGTTGTATGGCCAGGTGCATTGGAATGGAAAGCACATCTGGCGTTGACATCATAGTTCCTTGGGAGATTCAGAGGATCAAGTGGAGTCAAGGTCCTCAATTCAATCAGGTTGAGCTTCAATAGCTGTGGGAGTAGAGCTGCATATGGAATTGGGATGGGATCGTTAACCCTGTTGATTTGTGAAGTCCTTTGCTGGAACAGACGTTGTTGTTGGTTATTGTTGTTGTTGCTATAAGATCTCTGTTGTTGCTGAGGTGCTGGAGCAGGAATGGTGACTTCGGCCACTGATCTTTGCAAGTATTGGGGCCTACCTCTTCTCATATGTACTGAGTTGGTCTCACCTGTTCTTCTAGGCCCAGAGAAAGGTTTCCTGGCATTGCTGGAACTAGCACCGTTGTCAGAGATCTTACCCATATTGAATAAGATTTCAATTCTCTCTCCCGCTATAACCACATCAACAAAACTGGTAGAAGAGAAAGCAACGAGCCGGTCAATGTAGGTTCCTTGCAAGGTGTACATAAACATATCAGCCATTTCCCTTTCAGACATAAGTGGCTGGACAGCAGCAGCGAGTTGTCTCCACCTTTGAGTGTATTCGCGGAAACTTTCTCTTGAAGATTGAGACATACCCATCAGGAGGGTCCTATTGGGAGCCATATCCAGGTTGTACTGATATTGGCGTATAAAGGCCTCAGCTAAGTCCTTCCAGTTTCTGACAATAGCCCTTGATAGGTGTGAATACCACTCTCTGGAAGCCCCGGTTAAACTGTCTTCAAAGTAGAACATCCACAGTTTTTCATCCATGGTATAAGCTTTCAATCTCCCCAGAAAAATTGAAGATAGGTACGAGGACAAGAAGTACCATTATACTTCTCAAATCAAGGAGGTTTGAACTTGTGAGGAATCATGACTCCTTCCACTATTCCCATATCCATCACATCAAATCCCAAAGAGTTTTGGGATTCCAAGGATCTTAACTTCTCTGATATCTCGTCCAGACAACGATCATAAACTTCATCAGCCCCAGCACCTAACACTATAAACTGCTCGTCCGGAGGATATTCCTGTAGAACATGATCTCTAGTGTTTCTCTGGGTATTTCCAATAACATTGACTTCAGGGTTGATGTGGGGCCCAATCTCTGGTGGATTTGTTTGCGGCTGATCGCGTGCGTTGTTACTGGTACCTCCAGTGCCTGCATGTTTATCTTCTAGAGTTTACCGCTTGACTAACTCCATCAATCTTTCTTGGGTCTATGTCAGCCCAGTCATCACAGCCATGAATTGATTCATCCGAGTCCTCACTTCTATCCTCACATCAGTAATCTGAGTCCTCACATCTGTCAGTTCTTGCTGTAACTGATCCATTTGCAGACTCAGAAGGTTATTTCTGGTCGGATATCGGTGGATGCGATTAACGGGAAAGACCCTCCTGTGAGAAATATTTCCTGAAACAATCAACAAGTTGAGAAAACAACAACAAAACTCCTACAACACAAAGAATATGAAGTTAGCATGCAATGCAGTATGTCTATTTGTCTTCAGAGGGTATCCGATTTGGCTCTTTGGTTTTTACCTTCCAGACCTCTGGGAATGATGAAGATGCTGAAGCGAACGAAGTCCAAGAGAAAATCCAGGTAACACATAAACCATACATTACAAATGCCAAAATACATTGTTTATGATTACAGCAAGTTCCCATGGCGGGTCAGAATACAATCAAGTCAAGAATACAAACAAAATCACCATGGAGAATTAAAGTACAACCAAAATAAAATACAAGTAAGAGAAAAATCAAACATCCAGCCCAAATTCATCCTCATTGACTTCCTTTAGGAGAGCATCAGTCACAGGTCCAACTGGATGCTCTGTGATGGTCCTGATAATAAGGTTCCTGGTTGCAATGACGTTTGTCAACTTCTGGTACTTGTCTTGTTCTTTTGATCTCTTCAACCCCGCCCGGAGTTTCAGCTCGGAGATTTCCTTATGTGCTGCTAACAGGGCTTCCTGACTCTTCTTCTCATTGGCTTCCAGCTGCTCTATCTTAGCCAGTGTCTTCTGATCTTCTTGCAAACGAGCTTCAGTTATTCTGATCCATCTAGCCTGACTCTCTTCCAGATAGTGTTCAACTCTGGCCTTCTGAATCTTGGCTTCTTTGCAAGCATTCTTCAACACCAACTCCCCTACTCGGGCTTTTCTGATGAAGTCCTCTATCTTTTCTATCTTGTTTATATGCTTGATTCAGAGCTTCTCTAACCTTGCATTGTCTAGACGAATGTCATTCCTTTCCCAAAGGGTCTTCTTCAGAGCTTCAGAAAGTTGGGCATTCCTATCTTTTAACTTCTCAAACACTTCCAAACTGATTTGTGGCTACAGGCTCTACTGCTGATGGTCTTGGTAGATCCTCCAGGGTGAATGGCATGCGATTGATCTATCCTCTGATGCGCGACCATTCAATGTACTGAGCTGAAGCTATGTTGTTACACTTGCCCAAAATAGCAGTACCTTTAGTCTGTATATGGTCCCAAGCCCAAGATGCTTGTCGGACAATGGCATGATTGTTCTGAAAGGCACAATAAAGAGACTCTTCTAAGTCCTGCTCCTATGGTAACCTGAGTGATTAAGAAGTCCAAATGAAGGCCTGAGATTCCAGCCTTGGAAGTCATGTGCTCATCAATGATAGTTACTTCTAGATGTAGTGCCTTAGCTATGTCTTCATTCTTTGGAGGGGTCATTTCAGGGTTGAAAGGGATTCCTCTTCTGATAGGGACACCTAATAACATAGAATACTCTTCCAGCAAAGGACCAATCTGAAAATCTGGTAAAGTGAAGCTGATCACACTAAAATTCACCGTATTCTGACTCCGATTTCGCATGCACTCTTAGCTTTTATTGTTATTTTGTTATGTTATTACCTTTTTTTCCTTTGTTTTCAGGTTTTTTATGTAATCGGGGCTTGAATCAAGAAAAGGAGCGAAAAAGGAGTGGAAACGGATGAAAACCTAGAAATTCAGCGTTTTACACTTACGGCACCCACCGTGGCGGGCGCCATGGGGTCAGCCATGACGTGGCCACGTCTCAAGACCACTCCACAACTGCCAAGACCCACGATCCCCACTCTTCCATTCCCTATCAGTACCATGGCGGACGCCATAGGCCTGTGACGGGCGCCATAAGGCAAAAGCCGTTCCCTCCACTTTTTAGTGGAGGGGGCATCCTGGTCTTTTCCTGCATTTAGTTTTCCTATAAATAGGACTTTAGATTTTCGTTTTTCTTCATCCAAACTTAGATTTCTTTAGGCATATATCAGTTTTAAAGGAGTTTCCATTCCACATCGGGGTGTTTCTGCAATCGAGTGATCGAGTCTGTAATCTGTCTGTGTGATCGAGTTTTGGAGCACTCTGGAGGAAGTTAATCCTGCCGCCATTTTAATTCCAGTTCGTATTTTATCTTTCCGCATTGCTTTACTTTTATTTATTTTTCGCACTGCTTTACTTTCATTTATTATCCGCACTCGCACTTTATTTTATTTATTTCCTTCACTCGCTTTACTTTCGTTTATTTTCCGCACTCGCACTAAATTCCTTTATTTCCCGCACTCGCACTAAATTACTTTATTTCTCGCATTCGCACTACTTTTATTTACTTTCCGCACTCGCACTAAATTACTTTTATGAAAAATTATAAAAAGAACTTTTACTTTATCATGTCTAACTAAATCTATAAAGGTTAGAATGTAAGAATCGTAATTAAACAAGTAATCTGTACAATTGTTCGTGGAAACACTTAAGGGCTATGTTATCTTTCAATTTAAGTTATTGTTTTTAACTATTTCAAAAACAGCCAAAAGCGCTTTGTCTAGTTCATTAGGAGTTTTTAGATTAAAAAGAAAAGAGATTTTAAAACGATTTTCGGACGCATTATGAAGTTTAGAGTCTGGTTCGTGAGAACCTCTTTTTGCTAAGAAATCCAGGTTAAAATACTTTTCAACTTAGTCAAGATACTATATTTCTTAAAAACAGGTTTACTACTCTAACGCAGTACGCACCTTTTTATCCGTGACAATAGGAGGGGTTGATTAGAGAGTACAACTCGGTTCTGAATACGCGAAAGCGACAGTTCCTGTTAAATTAGTTCTTTTCAAAGGAGAAAAAATTGCCCATAAGTAGTTCCATTAACAAGTACTGGATTATCCATTGATTACGTGAATTACATTCGAGCCTGTCTTTTTTTATTGTTTAAAATTATTATTTTATTTACCATTTCACCCTTCTTAAAACCCCTTTATTTAGTTGCCTTAGATACACACCATAACAACAGGTACAATAGATTGACACTTGGTCTCTGTGGATTCGACAATCTTTTATATTACTCTGACGTGTTCGTACACTTGCGAAAAACACGCATCAAGTTTTTGGCGCCGTTGCCGGGGACCAATTTCGTCAAATTTCATTACCCTGTAGTTATACCGTTTAGACTAAGGTTGTTACCCACCGGTCAATGCGAAAGACTCGCAGTGCCGGAAGTTTAGTAGACCCTCTAGCTGAACCTGAACGTTATGCTCGCGCGCGTTTGTTTTTCCATAGGAATAGGAAAGCTATGGCCGAAGATCAAAACCGAAGACCTCTTAAGGACTTCGCCCAACCATCAAACGAGGAACCTAGTTCCAGTATAGTAAAACCCGCTATCCCAGCCAATAATTTTGAACTTAAACCATCCCTGCTACAATTAGTGCAACAGAGATAATTCGCAGGTCTCGCTACTGATAACCCGAACCAACATTTAAAAAACTTTCTTCAGTTAGCAGACACCTTCAAAACCAATGGAGCTTCTCCTGAGGCGATACGCTTAAGATTATTTCCCCTTTCCCTCAGAGATAAAGCTCTATCATGGTTAGATTCCCTTCCACCCAATTCAATAACAACTTGGGATGACCTTAGAAAAGTTTTCCTTGCTAGATATTTCCCCCCAAGTAAGACTGCTCTTCTTCGAAACCTAATAACCAGATTTACCCAACACCAAGGAGAGTCGTTGTTCGAAGCCTGGGAAAGATATAAATAACTATTAAGAGCATGCCCACATCATGGCTTAGAGAATTGGCTAATCATTCAAACCTTCTATAATAGACTTCATTATAACACTAAGATGACCATCGACGCTGCCGCTGGTGGCGCACTGATGAACAAACCTTACCCTGAAGCTAGTGCCCTTATCGAGGATATGGCCCAAAACCATCAATCATGGGGAGTAGAACGAGAGACAGTGGAAAAGAAGGAAGCCCAAGGAGGAATACATGAGCTAAGCTCTATAGACATGATGCAAGCTAAAATGGACGCGTTGGCCCTTAGAGTCGAACATATGTGTACAACTCCGAATACTGTAGCCGCAGTTTCGCCGAATTGTGAGATATGTGGGACACAAGGACACCAATCCGCCGAATGCAATCTGTTGAATGAGACCAACACTGAGCAAGTGAACTACACCCAAGGGAACCCATTTTCAAACACATATAACCCTTGATGGAGGAATCACCCAAACTTCTCCTATAAAAATAATAACCCTATTCAAAATACCGCACCTCCGAGACAACAAGGTTACCAAGCCGCGAGAACAAATCAACCTATGCAACCTGTACCACCAAGTCCGAGCCTTGAGGAAATTGTAAAATTTTTTATCACCGCTCAAACACAACAAAACAAAGAGTTCATGAACCAAAACGTCCATGTTAACGAACTGATTACCCAGTTAAGAACCAAGGTTGATCAAATCATTACTAACAATAAGATGCTTGAAACCCAGATCTCTCAGGTAGCTTTAAACCAAGCCCCTCAGACTACACCTGAAGGACAGTTCCTTGGACAACCTCAACAAAACCCGAAAGGGCAAGCTAATGCCATTACTCTACGAAGTGGAACCGCTTATAAGGAGCCTTTAAACCTTAGATTAAGTGAGCTCGAACCTTCTGAGAGGAATGAAGAGAAGGAACCAGAGGAATCTGAAAACCCGGAAAGTCAAGAAAAAGGAGAAGAACCTAAAAATAAAACCTATGTACCACCACCGCCATACAAACCACCAATACCATACCCTCAAAGATTAAAGAAAACCCAAATCGATAATCAATATCAAAAATTCGTTAAGGTTATAGTAAAACTTCACGTAGAAATCCCCTTTACAGAAGCCATCACCCAAATACCTTCTTACGCTAAGTTTCTCAAAGACATACTTACAAATAAACATAGACTTGAAGATCTGAAACCCGTGGAATGTAATTCTATTTCTGAAAATAGGCTAGCAAAGAAAGATAAAGATCCCAGAAATTTTTCCATTCCTTGTGTTTTAGGGAATCATGTCATCGAAAAAGCTTTTCTAGACTTAGGAGCTAGTGTGAGCTTAATGCCTTTAGCAGTTTGTGAGAGATTAAACTTAGGAGAATTACAACCTACTAAGATGTCACTCCAATTAGCCGATAGATCCGTTAAATACCCTATAGGCATACTTGAAGACGTCCCTGTTAGGATAGGTCAACTGTTTATACCTACTGATTTTGTTGTCATGGACATTAAAGAAGATGACGACATACCAATCCTCCTAGGTAGACCGTTCTTATCGACTGCTGGAGCCATAATAGATGTTAAAAAAGGGAAACTAACTTTTGAGGTAGGTGACGAGAAGATAGAATTTATACTTTCAAAATTTCTTATGGCACCTGTGATGGGAGATGCTTGTTATGCCTTAGATATCATCGAAGAATGCATTAGGGAATTAGAACAAGAAGAAGAAACTGAATCTATAAAATTGCCATCAACCCTTATTTTGGAAGATGACAATTATAGAAGATCCTACATTGATGATAATCTTAACGAATGTTTATCTCTTACCCCAGATCCTATGCCTTGCCCTATGAAACCGACCGTAAAACTTAAGGAACTACCTAAAAACCTGAGATATGAATTTCTCGATGAAGAAATGAACCGTCCAGTTATAGTCAGTGCTACCTTAAACCAAGAGGAAACCAACCAATTGTTAGATGTTTTACGAAGGTACCCCTCAGCCTTAGTATATAAGATCTCAGATCTAAAAGGAATAAGCCCATCCGTATGTATGCATCGGATTTTGCTTGAAGAAGATTCAAAACCTTCCAGAGAACACCAACGAAGAATAAATCCTATAATGAGTACTGTAGTTAAGACTGAAGTGCTTAAGTTACTAGAGGCAGGTATAATATATCAGATCTCGGACAATAAATGGGTGAGTCCTGTGCATGTAGTACCTAAAAAGGGAGGCATCACAGTCGTGCAAAACGAGAAGGGCGAACCTGTAGCAAAAAGAACCGATGGAGGTTGGCGTATGTGCATATATTATAGAAAATTAAATAAAGCAACTAGGAAGGACCATTTCCCATTACCATTCATAGACCAAATGTTGGAGCGCCTAGCCAGACACTCTTACTTTTGTTACCTAGATGGATATTCAGGGTTCTTCCAAATACCTATTCACCCCGAAGATCAAGAAAAAACTACCTTTACATGCCCAGTTGGAACTTTTGCCTATAGAAGAATGCCTTTTGGACTCTGTAATGCTCCTGCCACTTTCCAGCGCTGCATGATGTCTATCTTTGCAGACTATTTAGATGGAATCATGGAAGTATTTATGGACGATTTCTCAGTTTGTGGATCTGATTTCAAAAATTGTCTTATCAACCTAGAGAAAATCCTGGAAATATGTGTGGAGGTAAACCTTGTGCTAAATTGGGAAAAGTGTCATTTCATGGTCACCGAAGGGATTGTTTTAGGACATATAGTTTTCGAAAAAGGTATAGAGGTAGATAGAGCTAAAATAGAAGTCATAGAGAATCTAAAACCGCCGAAGACTATCAGGGAGATAAGAAGTTTTCTTGGAATGTCGGATTTTACCGACGTTTTATCAAGGATTTCTCCAAAATAACAAAGCCCTTAACTGGTCTTTTAATGAAAGATGCTGAATTCATCTTCGATGAAAAAAGTACTGAAGCATTTAATCTTCTGAAGCAAGCTCTGATTTCAGCACCTATAATGAAACCCCCTGATTGGTCAGAACTGTTTGAGATAATGTGTGACGCCAGTGATTATGCTGTTGGAGCCGTTCTAGGTCAGAGAAAAGATAAGAAGTTACACGTAATTTATTATGCCAGTAGAACCCTAGACGCTGCACAGCTCAACGACGCAACAACCTAAAAGGAGCTCCTAGCTGTAGTTTTTGCCATAGACAAATTTAGATCTTATCTATTAGGAGCCAAAATTATAGTTTACACTGACCATGCTGCCATTCGTTACTTACTAAGTAAAAAGGATGCCAAACCTAGGTTACTTCGATGGATTCTATTACTGCAAGAGTTTGATTTAGATATCCGTGATAAGAAGGGCACTGATAATGTGGTAGCTGATCACCTATCTAGGCTAGAATACCTGAAACCTAACTCAGTACCCATAAATGACGATTTTGCCTATGATAGACTGATAGCCCAACTAGAAACTATTGAAGATGATAACCCAGACCCTCATAAGCATTCTCATAAATCCTTAGCTATAAGTAATGTACCTTGGTATGCAGACTTTGTTAATTACCTAGCCGCTGACATCATACCCCCTGATCTAAACTACCACCGGAAGAAGAAGTTCTACAGTGATGTGAGAAACTCCTACTGGGACGAACCGTTTCTTTTCAAGAGAGGTAAAGATGGAATTTTCCACCGTTGTGTTCTAGAAGAAGAGGTAAATAATATAATTGAGCATTGTCACTCTGCACCCTATGGTGGACATGCAAGCACATCTAAGACCTACGCCAAGATTCTTCAAGCTGGCATGTTCTGGCCTACTATGTGGCATGATGTCCATGCTTTCATTGTCAAGTGTGACAGATGCCAACGCACAGGAAATATTTCAAGACGTAATGAAATGCCCCTGAGAAATATCCAAGAAGTAGAACTCTTCGACGTATGGGGTATAGACTTTATGGGACCGTTCCCACCATCTTTTGGAAATCAGTACATCTTAGTAGCTGTTGACTACGTGTCTAAATGGATTGAAGCTATCGCCGCACCCACGAACGACACCAGAGTGGTCATCAAATTATTCAAAAACTATATATTTCCCAGGTTTGGAACCCCCCGTTTAGTCATAAGTGATAGAGGATCACACTTCATATCGAGAATATTTGATAAACTTTTAAGCAAATATGGAGTTAAGTATAGAGTAGCAACACCATACCACCCACACACCAATGGACAAGTGGAAGTATCTAATAGGGAGATAAAACAAATTCTTAAGAAGACTGTCTCTATATCTAGAAAGGATTGGTCGCAGAAACTTCAAGAAGCATTATGGGCCTATAGAACCGCTTTCAAAACCCCTATAGGAACAACCCTTTATCAACTGGTCTATGGAAAATCATGTCACTTACCTTTGAATTGGAGCATAAGGCCTATTGGGCCATCAAAACTTTGAATTTGGATTACTTGACTGCTGGTGAGAAACGTATCCTTGATATCCACAAATTAGAAGAGCTCAGACAATCCGCCTACGAAAATGCCATCATATACAAAGAAAGAACAAAAGCTTGGCATGACAAAAGAATCATAAGAAGAGACTTCAAAATAGGCGATCCTGTTCTCTTGTTCGATTCTAGGTTACGACTTTTTCCAGGAAAGCTTCGTTCGAGATGGACCGGCCCTTTCGAAGTATCTAAGATCCTAAGATCCGGTGCTATTGAAATCAAGAACCAAACATGTAAACCGTTCATCGTCAATGGACAGAGGTTGAAGCCCTACGAAGGAGGTGACATCCCAACAACATACACCTGCCATACTCTGAGTGATCCACCATATCCTTCCAATGATGTATACAAATCGGTCGTCAAACTAATGACGTTAAACAAGCGTTGCATGGGAGGCAACCTATGGTTTTCTTATTTACGTACTTTTTATTTATTTATTTTTACTTTATTTTAATTTGTTTATTTTATTATTATGTCAGGACTAACGATTGAATTTTTTATGTGCTTTCAGGACTTGTTTGCTAACCTTGTACAGAATGCAGAACCCCGATGACATGCACGTGGCCTTTAGAGACGACGCACAGAGAGAACGTTACTATGTCCACATGAGACGCCCTATGGCTCCTACCAGGTACCCTGACCATGACTGCATGGATGCCTTGGGCATAGAGCCAAGCGTCAGATTCTTATGCCATCAACTCCAGTGGGACCGGTTTGACGACTGGAACAACACTTATAGGAACTTGACTCTTGAGTTCCTCAGCTCGTTTCATCATGACCCTTGGGCTGGACCCGATGGACACGCTGTTTTCAGGTTATTCGGGATTGACTACTCCTTCTCTCACAAAGAGTTTGGTGATTTACTAGGTTTTCAGACTACTCCTGATGCTATTCCAGAGACACCGATGGGGTATTTTATGAGCAGAGAAGTGGAAAAGTTTTGGACTAAAATATCAGGTGGAGGAAGCCAAGATCCTTCCACTCAATTTTCTTAGGTAATCCACAACCCTGCGTTAAGGTACTTCCAGATGATTCTAGCGCATTCTTTCCTAGGTTTTCCAGATACAGAGACTCTGCTAAGTGAAGAGGAGATTTTCCTACTGTTTTGTGCGACTCAGTCTCGCCCTGTTGCTTGTGGCAATTTTCTGCTGAAGGGCCTTGCTAGTGTTGCCAGATCATCTATAGGCATCATACATGTCGGTGGGATTGTTACACAGATAGCTACTACATTGGGTTTGTCTCGCAAATTATTGCACCTCAGGACCTTCTGCTGCTACACCACCCTGGATGTTGACTTTTGTCTTGACAGAGGACTGATGAGGAGGGCCTCTTTTGAGCCCAACATGTTTAGATTACTGATCGATGGAGAAGTGATACATTACTTTACATTACCAGACCCGCTGATGACCAGTGTCCATGATCCTGCCAATTGGAGTTATGCTCTAGAGGGTTATGGAGAGACTGTCGAAGAGCCGAAATCACCTCCCGCCGCTGAGTACACTCCTACACCTCTTACTCCCCGAATCACTGTTATGTCTAACAATATGTCTCTGCAGCCGCCTGATCTACAAACCCAGATTTATGAGCTCCGTAAGGAGACTACCCTGCTCAAGCAGGAAGTAGCGGACTTGGAATTACAGATTCAGGTTTATGATCTCACTCATGCCTCAGAGGCCGATGCTCTATATCAGGAGATTGAAGAGCTTCGGAGGGAGATAGCTGAGATTTGTGGATCAAACCAGGAGGAGAAGCCTACCACATGATTCGTTCTACACTGACAATATTACCCTAGTATTTAATTTCTTTTTTTCATGCTTTATTTTATTTCTCGCATCTCCATACATATCTTACATTATTGCATCTATTATATTTCCTTTTTTCATGTACATTGAATTTATCTCATATATACATATTATTTTATGCACTAATGTTGATTTTTTTCTCTTTTCTTTTTGATTTTTAATTATTTTATTTTTTCAAGCAAAGAAAAAAAATATAAGACAAAAATATTTTCATTTTTGTCTTCATAAAAAATATGCAAGCCTCATGCCTTGGAAAAGAGAATAAAACACTATCCAGACCCCCCGAAGACCGAAGGTACAAAGAGGGCCCAAAGGAGGATTTAAAAAAATCCAAGACCCAGGAATTAGCCTTGTGGCAGGCGCCACAGGCCCATGGCGGGCGCCATGGCGTTCTCCCCTATTTCGGGGCTGAACTCCCATTTTCACCATTTTCATACCTTCCTTCTCATAAAACCCATTTTTGCAACTTTCAAAAACCTCCTTGAACCCCATTAAAGCTCCCCTATTTCCAAAATACCCACCATCCATAAAACCTATCCAAAATCCATTTTCATTTTCATCCACCACAAACCATAAAAATCAAAACTTTATCATTTCTCTCATAAACCATTTTCTACCATTTTTCACTTCCTAAGGAGCAATCAACAATGGAGTTCAATGGATTTCTTCTTCGTGATGGAAGACCGAGTGATAGACAAAGGAAAATTATTCAGAGGCTTCAGAGTCGAGAAATTCTCTCGACTAGGTACGTCGATGATAACTGTCTGTATGCTTTGGGTATTTATCATAGTGTTTTTAATTTATTAGATTTTTTAGGCTTGCATAATATTTTCGTTAATCAGGAATCTACCTATGAGAGGCTGACAGTTGAGTTTTTAAGTTCATTGATATACACTGTCAGTCCTAACACTGCTAGCACAGTCGGTACTGTTAATTTTAGACTGTTTGGAATTGAATATGTATTCAGTACCAACGAGCTAGCAGGCTTGTTAGGAATCCCTCATAGGGAAGGTGCGATTTGTGAGGCACCTTTGGATGCGGAATGGTCGGCCGAGGTATTTTCCTTCTGGCAAAGGCTTTCAAGTACTTCAATTAATTCTTTTGAAGGGATACTTGCGTCGACCATTCATAACCCGACCATAAGAGTTTTCAGATATCTTTTGGCATGTACTATTTTTGGCCGGGAGAGTCCAAACAAGGTAAATGCTAGAGAACTCCTATTTTTGCAAGGATGCCTCACTAGTACCCATATCAATCCGGTCCCGTTTATGCTTGCACACATGGCTTTACTTACTAATAAAACAGGACCGATTGTTTTTGGAGGGCTTGTTACATCTATTGCTCGGGCTCTTGGCCTGAACGATGAGATAGCTACACTTGAACCACTACCTCCTCGCACAATTAATTTAAAATTTCTGAAAGACATGAAATTGTGCCGAACGAGGAGAGAAGGTGGTTATGAGTTGATGGTTCATGGGGTAGCTATCCCATCTGTTGCTTTACCATGCAGTAGACGTACTGATGTACGTAATGAAAGGAACTGGACCTATGATCTGAATGCTCCACCTGTTTTGGGTCCACTTCCTCCTAATATTTCAGATGGGGAGGCACATGACACTGATATAGAGTATAATCGGAGAGAGCAGTCTCCCATACCTCACATGTCCCCCCATCGTCCTTCACAATCACACACCGCACCATCTTCCTCTAACCCTGTTGCAGGTGCTGCTCCTGGATTCTATCTCACTGAGGAGATGTGGCGTGATATGAAAGCTAGGGAGGAAAGGCGAGACGGCCTTCTCTCTACTATTTCACAACAACTGACGGACAACATGAGCTTCATGTAACAATCGCGATTGGTTTCGGATCGTGCTTACAGCAACGTTTGTCGTATCTCGAACGATATCTCATTAGAGCAGGACCGTCAGAGAGAGTTCAACCGCCGACACTACCAACTTGTGGAGGCCACTAGGGTTCCATCTTAGGTAACCTTCGAGAGGTCCGGGGTGCTCAGGCTGCCTTATCAGCACGACTTGACCGGAGGGACCAGCATCGCAGTAGATCCCGTCGTTCTAGACCATCACAGCAGGACGGCGAGGGCACCAGTGCTCCTCCTCAGTAGTCTTTTTCAGGTTACCCTCCTTATCTTATTTCAAAACATTGGGGACAATGTTCGATTTAAGTGTGGGAGGGGATTTTATTGCTTTCTGTCATTTCCCTTTTTAGTTAATTATTTCCTTTCAGTTATTTCCCTTTTCAGTAAGTTATTTAGTTTAATTTTCTTAGATAATGCATGAGTCTGACGAGTCACCAGTATAGTGTATTTTTAGTACATCTTCATTTTTTCCCATTTCCTTAGCCTTACCAGAAAAATTTTAAAAAAGAAAACAATGTTGTTTCACATGTTTTTTGGGCTTTGAGACAGGTTTAGATTAGGATGTGGTGACTTAGGTCAACTTTTTAAAACATCAGCACCATTTTAGCACCATAGACCTCTTGAATATAGGAATCACTCCTAAACCCCACCACCATGGCCTTTATTATCATTCAAAAAAATTGTCCTAAGTAGTTTATCCTAGCAGTCAGCTCCGACCTAAGCATGCTCTACGTAGGGGGGCGATGAACATAAGTGAATGATCCAGTGCTAATAAAAAAGAAAGAAAAAAAAAGGCAAAACTCTGGGATAAGTGACCCTCACAAAGTCATTTAAACCGAAAAAAGAGAAGAAAAAAAAATTTTTGCCACAAAAAGAAAAAAATTGCCGTCACCTATTGTTAATTGGTTCAGAGGTATCTGGCACTGAACTTGGTAGGGCGGATTACGATCCGATCCCCCGCAGCTACAATTAGGCGAAATAAAAACAGGTTTACACATGCTTATGTGCCAGAAACCTTATGTTATGGATCAGAATCACTAACCAGTCACTCTACTATGAAGCATGTACGAATAACGGGCTTAATGTGATTGCGCCTGAATGAAAAGGACACAAAAAGATGAGAAGATAGGCCTAGGTATTGTGGGATGACATGGAGTGGTTAATATAGGATTGAAGTTTGTGTTTGTGTTACTATGGTACCCTTGGTTCACTTAGTTAGTACCTGTCACTGCATCCTGACTTGAACTTAAAAGCCCTTTAGCCCGAAGACACGTGTTGACACCATTTTTTTCTTGAGCTTTAATGTTTGCTTGAGGACAAGCAAAGGTTTAAGTGTGGGAGAATTTGATCACACTAAAATTCACCGTATTTCTGACTCCGATTTCGCATGCATTCTTAGCTTTTATTGTTATTTTGTTATGTTATTACCTTATTTTCCTTTGTTTTCAGGTTTTTTATGTAATCGGGGCTTGAATCGAGAAAAGGAGCGAAAAAGGAGTGGAAACGGATGAAAACCTAGAAATTCAGCGTTTTACACTTACGGCACCCACCGTGGCGGGCGCCATGGGGTCAGCCATGACGTGGCCACGTCTCAAGACCACTCCACAACTGCCAAGACCCACGATCCCCACTCTTCCATTCCCTATCAGTACCATGGCGGGCGCCATAGGCCTGTGGCGGGTGCCACAAGGCAAAAGCAGTTCCCTCCACTTTTTAGTGGAGGGGGCATCCTGGTCTTTTCCTGCATTTAGTTTTCCTATAAATAGGACTTTAGATTTTCGTTTTTCTTCATCCAAACTTAGATTTCTTTAGGCATATATCAGTTTTAAAGCAGTTGCCATTCCACATCGGGGTGTTTCTGCAATCGAGTGATCGAGTTTGTAATCTGTCTGTGTGATCGAGTTTTTGAGCACTCTGGAGGATGTTAATCCTGCCGCCATTTTAATTCCAGTTCGTGTTTTATCTTTCCGCATTGCTTTACTTTTATTTATTTTTCGCACTGCTTTACTTTCATTTATTATCCACACTCGCACTTTATTTTATTTATTTCCTGCACTCGCTTTACTTTCGTTTATTTTCCGCACTCGCACTAAATTCCTTTATTTCCTGCACTCACACTAAATTACTTTATTTCTCGCACTCGCACTACTTTTATTTACTTTCCGCACTCGCACTAAATTACTTTTATGAAAAATTATAAAAAGAACTTTTACTTTATCATGTCTAACTAAATCTATAAAGGTTAGAATGTAAGGATCGTAATTAAACAAGTAATCTGTACAATTGTTCGTGGAAACACTTAAGGGATATTTTATCTTTCAATTTAAGTGATTGTTTTTAACTATTTCAAAAACAGCCAAAAGCGCTTTGTCTAGTTCATTAGGAGTTTTTAGATTAAAAAGAAAAGAGATTTTAAAACGATTTTCGGACGCGTTATGAAGTTTAGAGTCTGGTTCGTGAGAACCTCTTTTTTCTAAGAAATCCAGGTTAAAATACTTTTCAACTTAGTCAAGATACTATATTTCTTAAAAACAGGTTTACTACTCTAACGCAGTACGCACCTTTTTATCCGTGACAATAGGAGGGGTTGATTAGAGAGTACAACTCAGTTATGAATACGCGAAAGCGACAGTTCCTATTAAATTAGTTCTTTTCAAAGGAGAAAACATTGCCCATAAGTAGTTCCATTAACAAGTACTGGATTATCCATTGATTACGTGAATTACATTCGAGCCTGTCTTTGTTTATTGTTTAAAATTATTATTTTATTTACCATTGCACCCTTCTTAAAACCCCTTTATTTAGTTGCCTTAGATACACACCATAACAACAGGTACGATAGATTGACACTTGGTCTCTGTGGATTCGACAATCTTTTATATTACTCTGACGTGTTCGTACACTTGCGAAAAACACGCATCAGAAGCAACGGAGAGGAGGGTAATAAAATTGAAGATAGGTGTGAATCATGCTCCTATGTGATGCATCCAAGTCCATGATCATGTCAGGATTCCACCATAATGCTCTCTGAATAAGGGAACATGGTCAGGGGTGATAAGAGCCTGTATCTGCCTGATGCCTGCCAGGGGATACTCAAGGAAATGGTAAGTGATGTTGCTCTTCCTGGATGAGTCCATACTGACAATGGGTGCCGATGAAGATAACCGAAGAAGATAACTGATACAGATAGCTGATGTAGATAGCTGAAGAAGACAACTGAAGAAGATATCTGAGAAGAAGAATGGTCAAAACTAAACCAATGGAAAGTGGACACCCATTAAAACAAATAGAAAAAATTTTAAATGATGCAATATGATGTATGCTTATGATATGAAAGGGTTTGTGATCAGGTGCTGGATTGTCAGTTGCTCTTGGTAGGTGTCGCTCCCACCAAATGAGGCTGAGTCATAAGGGGTACAGACGCGAACGGTCGGCGAAAGGGAAGGAATGAATAGAGTCGCCAGCTAAGCATTTTTATCCCGAAGGAAAGGTAATGCTGCATAGACCTAGGAAAAGATATGGATAAGACGGTCGCGAACCAGAGAGACTGAGAAAGGGGGTTGGTTACAACCTGGGAAGGTATTAGCACCCAGATTGTCCGTCGTACTCGACGGGATCCACGCTTGAAAGATTTGTGTTTTAAAGGGGTAGTGTCGGTGCAATTTGTGTATCAAAGCTGGAAAGAATGCAAGTGTCAGTGCTATAAGAAAGTGAAGTGGAATATGATAAGTGTTAGTGTAAGAAATGAATGAAGCTCAAGACTATGAGGCTTAAAGAACAATGCTGGAAGAGGGGGAATATAAAGAGACTTTTGTTCGATAACTGTTAAGTTATGCCTACGTATCCTCTCGTGGAATGAGGAAGTCAGAACACCGTAGTTCGACTCAAAGAGACTGAAAGATAAATTGACTTGTGAACTGCTTACTTGTCTATGCTCAAGTGTATGACCTGTCTGGCTCAGGTGCTTACTGTCTTGCATTAGACGGAAGAAGCAAGTTCTCGTTTGTGAGTGAATGAGATGAGAAAAGAATCCCAGAGGAGACGATTATTGTTTATTTTTGTGTTTTCAGTCTTTTATTGCTTTTTGAAGTTTGTCATAGGAAAATGAGCTTAAGACTAAACCAAGGGTTAGTAAACTCATCACATCCTCCCTCTGATTAGGGGTAATGAGAATACCTTAAGTATGAAATAAGCACCTCACACTTAATCACCAAGATATAGGATTAAGATCATTAACCTACTTGTGATTATTTAGATGTTTTTTGTTGTTTTTGTTTAGTGTTAAGTAATGAGTTTAAGCCATAATCAAGGATTTAATGGACTCATTACACCATCCTAATAGAAGGATAATAGATGAGAACATTTAAGCTGGGGAAAGCTCCTCAACTTAATCCATGATTAGGGATTAACCTCATGACAAAACAAGGCCTTTATTAAATGGATTTTAGTTAATGATAAGATTAAGAAGTGGATTTTATGGTTTGTAAGACAGCTTGAGGGGGACTTGTCCATTAACACTAGGGTTAGTCCTTCTTAACCAATTAAGGAAGAATTAGAACCCTAATGCAAGGCCCAATTTACAAGCTTGATGTCTTAGTGATTATTAAGTGAGTTGATTAAAGGATTTAAACACATTAAGGGTTTAACACTTAGGATTAAAGTTATACACTCCATCCTAATAGAAGGATGAAGGCATAAGCTTAATCACAAAGCCTTAAAGCCTTTAGGGTTTAGTCCCTGATTATGAGATGAGAAGAGAAGACTCAAAGATGACAAAAATGTAAAAAACTAAGTGGGGGACTAATCAAACCCTAATTATTATCATGCTTGGAGATCCTAGGGTTAATGAGGTTTTCAGGAAGATCTTCAGAGAAACCACCAGGAGGAAGCAGATGAAAGGAGCAAGAAGCAAAGAGAAGCAAAACAACTTGCTTCACTTAAGAAGACAAGTTGCTTGATGAAAGAAAGTAAGATGAACATGAATGAGCAAGCTCAATCCAATACACAAGATAAAATGCAGCAAAGATGCAAGAGAGATGAAGAGAGATTGTGAGAAGTGAAGGCAAATTCACTTCTCAAAACAACTTACCACCTGAAAAGTTAGAAAAAGGAATGCAATGCAATGAGAATGAGATGGAATTCCATGGTGCAAACCAAAACCAGAAGCATAGACATGATTTTAATGATGCTAAGAGATGATGCAAGTACATGACAAGGGATGAGAATGATCATACAAGCAGAAGGATGCAAATGAAGCATGTTTGAACCATGAAAGTTCATGAAATGTTTATGAAATGCAATGGGCATACAACATGGAAAATGCAAGATGCAATGATCAAACATGATTATAACATGTCCTAAGATGTATTATGAACCATGTGGATGCACAAAATGTCATGGCAAGTCCATGGATGCAAGCAAATGTAAGATGGATGCAAAGGATGGCACAAATTAGGGTTACATGTATCATGCAAAGTAAAAATCCAAAACCAGAAGCAAATGACACGACAAAAATTTGAAAATGCAATCAAAGATACCCTAAACCTATACAAGCTCACTGCCCAAAGGGGAGGATCCAACTCTTAACCTATTGAAAGTTATGAATTTCCTAAGATTGCTAGGGTTTTAAGGTACTTCACCAAGAAAAATGCTAAACAAATTGAAAATGCAAGATCAATTCAAATCAAATTTATCCTATAAACTACATGCTATGCAAGATGCAATGCCAAAAGAATCATCATCCAACTCTCAATGGTTAGGCATAAAGGAATTTTTGAAGTTTGAAACAAAATATTGCCTTAAAATGAAATTAAATCCAATGAAAATGATCAAAAGGCATCAAGAACAAAAAAGAAATTTGGTTTGAGAGTTGGACAATGTTTCTAAATGTTTTTAAATGCTATGTGAATTTTTTGGTGATTTTTAAATACCTAAATGTATTTTTAATTAATTAATTTTCATTAATTAATTAAAAATAAACATTTAAATAATTTAAAAATAATTTTCAATGCAAAAAATAAAATAAAAATCATTTTCTGATTAAGAAAAATATTTGAAACAAAAATGCAAAAGGAAATATTTTTAGGATTTTTCTAACTATTTTAAAATAAATATGCAAAACAAATAAGAAAAATATGAAAATAAATGAATTTAATGGAAAAGTCAAGCAATCCAAGGGATGAGATTCAAAGTCAGAGGGCGGGAGTTGACTGGCGCGCGTTTGAGTGGCTAGGATTGGTTCTGGAAAATTCAAATTTTAATCCTAATTAATTAATCTAATTAATCTGAATTAGGGTTTAATGAAAGATTTGGGCCATTCGTTCACGCGGGAGTCAACAAAAGTCCTAAAAATCAAAGGTCCACATTCAAACTCTCATTAATTACGTAATTAGGGCAAATGACTTTCAGGTGACCGGAACAGTGGTTTCGGTCATCTTCTCCGGCGAGTCAAAAGAGGAACTCTCTCCCTAGGCCATTTCTGGAGCTCTAAAGCTCCAGATCAAACCTTCTAACCTCCCTGAATCTAAACCTACCCTCAAAACAAATTTCTATGACCTACAAAACAAGATTCGAATCAAAACTCTTAAAATGACAAAAGTTTCAGACAACCAGTACACACTCAAATCTTAACCATTTCAAAAAGTAAAAACATCTGGATGATCAGCAAGGCATAAAGAACAATCTAGAAACTTAAATTTTCATTTCTGGAAAAAAAGTTCTTGAGGTACCTGAGCTTGAGCTTTCTCAGTTTGCAACTTTCTGGCCAGCTCTTTGCTTTCAATCACTTCCAATGATCCCCCTGAGAAGTTTGCAAGGCTTGATTGGAGTTTAAAATGGCTGGTTTGTGAGATTGATCAAGTTCTGTTCAGTGAGGGGTGAGAATCGTGTTTCTAATTGAGGAGGTTTCAGGGATGAATGAGGGTAGGGAAATGATCAGGGGAGCATGCTGAGTGCTTCTATGAAGTTTGTTTTGATGTTTGATGCTTGTGTTGTGTGATTCGAAACAAAATGCATAAGGGGAGGTTTTTGAGAATGCTGGCTTGGAGGATGCTTCAGGCTTGTGTGTGTTATGAAAATGAATCCTTGGAGTGTGTTTGTAAGGTCTGGATTGGGCAGAGAGTGGGTGGTGGACTGTTGTGATTGGTATGGGTTTTTTTGCCAAAAAGTCAAAAGTGTTGTACTTGAGGTATGGGCAATGGTGTAGCTGGCTCATTGGATTGTCCTAGCTCAACTGAGATTAAGGATGTCCATGGAATTGGTTTTGAGATAGTTCAGCAAGTTGAGTGAAGTTTATGTAGTGTTTTGCAAATTTGTGAACTTTTGGCCCCTTTGGAATTTCTTAATGCACAAGTCATGAATTTGGAAAAACTCTTGGTGAATTCTGAACTTTAGGAAATGGTTTATGTTTGTGCAAAGATTAGAAGTCCATTTGAAAGCACAATTTGCCTTGGCAAGGGATTTTGCAACTTTGCCTCTTTGGTACATAACTTGAAATTATGTGATTTTTCCCAACTTTGACAAGCCATAACTTTTGATCCAAAATGAATTAGCATGAGTTTTTTTACTTTTTGAAAAGGGAATGATCCATCCTACAACTTTCATGACCAAAGTTTTCTCATTTGAAGCATTTTTGAATCAAAAAGCAAAGGTTGAAAAAGTTTCCCAAAATGGCAAGTTTCCATTACAAGTCATTTTCCCAAAAAGGCCACTTTGCAAATGGCTTGAAATTCTTCAATTTTGTGAACTTCCAACATCTCCTATGATCAAATAAAGATCATACACAATCAAAATGATGAAGAACACTCCTTGGTTGGGTCATTGGGGGCCTCAGATGCCCTGATTTTACACTGACTTGCTCAAGAAGTCAACTCTTGATCAGATGCCTTCCCCATGGAATTTCTTCATGAAACTTGATTTGAATGATCCCTATAACATATAGAGACCAATACAAAAAAGAATGACCAAAAAATTTGGAGTTATGGCCTTTGAAACCAAAACCCTAATTTTAGGTCATCTGTGCAGTTAAACTTGGCTCTGCTTCCATGCCATTCTCAGTTCTTGTGATTCTTTGACTTTCTTGAATTTGTGGGGATACAATATGATGCTTGAACATACATGAAACCTTTTGAGATGATTGGAGACCTTTGGAGTGGCTCAGATGGCTCCTGGATTGCTCAGATCACAAACCCTAGATGCAGATGACTTAGAAACAATGCAGTGAAGCAAAAATGCCATATGAGATGCTATGATTGAACTTATGCATATGAAGATATCACAAGCCATGGTGTAAATGGGTGAGAGCAAATTTGGGGTGTTTACAGCTGCCCCTATTCAAACATGAGTTAGCTGTGCAGGATGTAAGCGACGACTTAACAGGCAAACAAGATAACTTGTGGTTGAATACCAAAGACAGTCCAAAATTTGCACTCACAGAATGAAGAAGAAAAGGGATATAGATTGTAAAGGAAAATAAAGTATATTATAGAGTGTGGGCGACGGAGGACGACCGTCGAGCAGGGGATGACTGCTGGGGAAGATGTGGGAAATACAACAATGACGGGGACGGCCGACAAGCTGGGGATGCAGGAAATACAGCAATGACGGGGACGGCCGACAAGCTGGGGATGCAGGAAATTATGATGGGGACGACCATCGAGATAAAGCTATAAGACTCTCTGGGGATTATAGGTAAATAAATGATTAGGTATGGTCATCAAAGGGTGAAGGACGATCACCTAGCAGGGGACGGCTGCTCTGTTGAGGATAAGATGAGGGACGGTCATCTAAGGTGAAGGACGATCACCTGGCAAGGTACGGTTGCCAAAAAGTATCACGACATAGGACGAATGTCGGATAAAAAGGTCGACGATGGGGACGGCCATCGGATAAGCATGATGAAGGGCGATCATCAAGAGGTGAAGGACGATCACCTAGCAGGGCACAGCTGCTCTCAGGGTTTATCATGACATACGACGAATGTCAGATAACGAGATCAACGATGGGGACGGCCATCGGATAAAATGATGAAGGACGATCATCAAGAGGTGAAGGACGATCACCTAGCAGGGGACGGCTGCCGAGAAGGTATCATGACATAGGACGAATGTCAGATAGAAAGAGAATAAACCAACAAGATTTGTTGGGGACTTTGCTGGGGGACAGTAAACACGGACGAGTGTCTACATCCGAGAAAGGAGAGGTATAATTGTTTGGGTACTATGTATAGACTAAAGATGCGGACGAGCATCCTTAAGACTATGATACGGACGAGTATCAGGTAGAAACAAATGCCGACACATGTTAGGAGATGATGATACGGACGAGTATCAACCAGTTAACAAAGAACACGGACGAGTATTGATTCTACGGGGACTCTTCTGGGGAAAAGTAGACACAGACGAGTGTCCAAATTCGAGAAGACATAAGTGTTTGACACGGTGTGTAGATTAAAGATGCGGACAAGCATCCTTAAGATCATGATACGGACGAGTATCAGTAGAAACAAACGCTGACGCATGTTCAGAGATGATGATACGAACGAGTACCAACTGGTTAACAAAGAACACGGACTAATGTCGAATCTGAGGGGATTTGAGTGGTGTATACAAGATACGGACGAGTATTTGTATGAGTAAAGAGTGAGACACGAACGAGTGTCTATCTTGCTGGGGAGAGCACGATACGGACGGGTGTCCGAAAAAGTGTATTATAAACAAGTATATGGTTTACCAAGTGTTTAGGTAAATGTGTTGGGGAAAGTGACACGGACGGGTGTCAAGAAAGTTGCATATATATATGTATTTGTGAGTGCAAAGGGGGCGTTTTGACTTTCTACTGGGGATATGACACGGACGGGTGTCAGGAAGTATCTGTATCTGTAAGAGAAATGTCCTTTGGCTCTCTGCCGGGGAATTTTTGGGGAGTATTTGTATATTGTTGATGGTAAGCTAGTATTTACAAGTTTTTGATTCAGAACATGGCTTTACGATTATGCAATATGTTTGATTTTTGCCGTAATGCTCCGTATTAGACGGAATGCTACGCTCTGTGGGGAGAATATGATGCGAATGCTATGATTATGCAAAAGAAACCGATCCGGGATCTGGATCCCGGTGCTGCGAAGATCTCTTGCTGATCTGCTTGAAATGGATATCCCAGCTGGGGATGAGATCATTGGTAGATCTTAGCACATGACTCTGCTTAGGGAAATAGATCACTGATAGGTCTTTCTTGGCAATGAAGGACCCAACTGGGGTTTGTAGAAGCCTCCTTCACTCTGTTCTGATTTCTTTACGCGTTGCTTTTCCGGATAGAGGTTGAAACTTTGTGGGGGAGACGGTTCCCTGGCTTTTGTACTTGGTTGAGGAGGCAACTCAGCTGGGGAGAAAGCACCTCCGGTGCTGAGACTGAGTAGATAATGATTTGCCAGCTTGTTGGGATGAAGCTTTCGTGCCCCATGTTGTGCTTTGAATACCTGCAATCCTGAAAAGATAGAGAAACGCACAAGTAATCCCGAGGTATCCTTTACCAGATTCCATCATAGGAGTTTAGGCACTCCCGGGAGTAAGTATATTTCCTATAAGCACGCATTTTTTAGAAGAAAAGCATCTGTATTTATGCAACCAGTATTTTAAGGACATCGGACATTCTTGCAAATGAAAATAAAGATGTACGAGACGAAACATGACTGAAAATCTGATCTTATTAATTCGTGTGCCCTGAATTGGCAAGATACAGTCATAGGAACGAATCCCCTAAAATGAGGAGATTGTTACAAATTGAGAAACAAAAAGATGCTGGCAATGTTGATGACGCTTCAAGGAGCTTTCCTTTTGCTATGACTCATATGACTTTTGACGTTCTTCTCGTCTTGCTTTCTGAAGAAGGTTGATTCTGACCGACACTCGGACCTTTCGAAGCTTACCAAGTTGTAAGTGATACAGATGAATTCAGAATGCAGTTGTTCGCTTATTCCCTTATTTTGCACGGATCGCCCTTTCGGGTTTTCAATCCACCGGGATACCCATTTTTGCCTGAGTTGTCCGATGCGGCTTTTCAACTCAGCGGGTGTACATTTTTTATTTTAATTTCCCTTATTTTGGCCCTTCATAGTTCGGAGTCCACTTGCCCCTGTGGTCTGTATGAGGAGGGAGGAGTCTTTTCAGCACAAGATCTCCTACTTGGTACTCTCGGAGCCTGACTTTCTGATCGAAGGCTTTCTTCATTCTTTTCTGATATAGCTGCCCATGACAGATTGCCGCTAATCTTTTCTCTTCAATCAGACTCAGTTGTTCGTATCGGGATCGGACCCATTCTGCTTCATTTAGCTTAACATCCATTAGTACCCGTAAGGAGGGTAATTCAACTTCAACAGGTAGGACTGCCTCCATACCATACACAAGCTGATACGGTGTTGCCCCAGTGGATGTTCTGATTGACGTACGGTACCCATGTAAGGCGAATGGTAGCATTTCATGCCAGTCTTTGTAGGTGACTACCATTTTCTGCACAATCTTCTTAATATTCTTGTTAGCTGCCTCAACAGCGCCATTCATCTTTGGCCTGTAAGGAGAAGAATTGTGGTGTTGGATCTTGAAGTCCCGGCATAGCTCTTCCATCATTTTATTGTTCAAGTTGGAACCATTATCAGTAATGATTCGCTCGGGTACTCCATACCGACAGATGATGTCTCTTTTCAGAAATCGGGCCACCACTTGCCTTGTAACATTTGCATAGGAAGCTGCTTCAACCCACTTGGTAAAATAGTCAATGGCTACCAGGATGAATCTGTGGCCATTTGAAGCAGTCGGTTCAATCTTGCCGATCATATCAATGCCCCACATGGCGAAGGGCCAGGGTGAAGACATCACATTCAGAGGATTTGGAGGCACATGCACTTTATCTGCATAAATCTGGCATTTATGGCATTTTCTGGCATAGGCACAACAATCGGCATCCATTGTGATCCAGTAATAACCTGATCTTAGCAACTTCTTGGCCATGGCATGCCCTCCTGCATGGGTACCAAAGGATCCTTCATGCACCTCGTGCATCAACAAGTCTGCTTCTGTTCTATCAACGCACCTGAGAAGTACCATATCAAAGTTTCTCTTGTACAGGGAACCGTCAGTATTCAGGAAGAAACTACCAGTTAGCCTTCTTAGTGTCTTCTTGTCATTGGAAGACGCCCCAGGTGGGTATGTTTGATCCACCGAGAAGCACTTAATGTCATGGAACCAAGGCTTATCATCTTTAACAACATCTACTGAGAACACATATGCTGGTCTGTCAAGTCTGGATACTGAGATCTGAGGTACAAAGTTGACAGCTTGAACTTTGATCATGGATGAAATGGTAGCCAGAGCATCTGCAAACTGATTCTCGTCCCGAGGGATATACTCAAGCTTGACCGTTTTGAAGAAAGTCAATAATCTTCTTGTATAATCCCTGTAAGGTATCAGATGATCTTGGTGTGTGTACCACTTGCCGTTGGTTTGATTAACTACCAGAACTGAATCTCCGAACACAGTCAAAGTCTTGATCCTGAGGTCAATGGCTTCCTCAAGACCCATAATGCAAGCTTCGTATTCAGCTTCGTTGTTAGTGCAATTGAAAGTGAGTTTTGCCGAGAAAGGCATGTGAACTCCCTTAGGTGTAATAAGTACTGTACCAACACCGCGACCATTCATGTTAACAGCCCCATCAAACATCATAGTCCATCCTTCTTCTGGGTCAGGCCCTTCAGTGTGAACAGGCTCTTCATGATCTTTCGCTTTTATGAACATGATGTTCTCATCAGGGAAGTCAAATCTCATAGGCTAGTAATCATCAATAGGTTGCTCAGCAAGATAATCAGACAATACACTGCCTTTGATGGCTTTCTGAGATGTGTACTGGATGTCGTATTCTGTGAGGATCATTTGCCATCTTGCAACCCGTCCGGTAAGTGTTGGCTTCTCGAAAATGTACTTAACTGGATCCATCTTGGATATTAATAAGGTAGTGTGGGTCAACATATACTGTCTTAGTCGGCGAGCAGCCCACGCTAAAGCACAACAAGTTTTCTCGAGCAGTGAATAACGTTGTTCACAGTCGGTAAACTTTTTGCTTAGGTAGTATATTGCATACTCTTTTCGACCAGACTCGTCATGCATGCCCAGCACACACCCTATTGACTCTTCTAATACTGTTAAGTACATTATCAGGGGTCTTCCCTCAACTGGAGGCATAAGGATCGGTGGCACTTGTAAGTATTCCTTGATTTTATCAAAAGCCCTCTGGCAGTCTTCGTTCCACCTGACCGTTTGTTCTTTTCTTAACAGTTTGAACAAGGGTTCACAGGTTGCTGTAAGGTGAGATATGAACCGTGAAATGTAGTTCAATCTACCTAGGAAACCTCGAACTTCTTTCTCAGTCTTTGGTGCAGGCATTTCTTGAATGGCTTTGACTTTATCAGGGTCAACTTCAATCCCTTTCTCGCTTACAATAAAGCCCAACAGCTTACCGGATCGCACCCCGAATGTGCACTTGTTGGGGTTCAACTTCAGTTGGTACTTCCTTAGACGCTTGAATAACTTCAACAGATTTAGAAGGTGGTCTTCTTCTGTGAGGGACTTGGCAATCATGTCATCCACATAACATTCAATTTCTTTATGGATCATGTCGTGGAATAATGTTACCATAGCCCGTTGATAAGTTGCACCAGCATTCTTCAGTCCGAATGGCATCACCTTATAACAGAACGTGCCCCAGGGTGTGATGAAAGTTGTCTTCTCTATGTGTTCAGGTGACATCTTGATCTGATTGTATCCTGAAACCGTCCATGAAGGAGAACACCGAGAACTGAGCCGTGTTATCAACCAATACATCAATGTGAGGTAAAGGGAAATCATCTTTCGGGTTGGCTCTGTTCAGATCCCGGTAGTCCACGCACATTCTCACTTTGCCATCTTTCTTAGGCACAGGCACAATATTAGCAACCCACGGCGGATAGCTAGTTACAGCAAGGAAACCGGCGTCCCACTGCTTTTGCACCTCTTCTTTTATCTTCATTGCCATATCCGGGCGAGTACGACGCAGTTTCTGTTTTACCGGTGGGCAGTCTTCTTTCAAGGGCAGCTTGTGCATGACAATATCGGTGTCCAACCCTGGCATATCCTGATAAGACCAAGCAAAGACATCCACATACTCCCGAAGCATATCAATCAGTTCTTCTTTCACTGAGTCTTGTAGGCAGGCCCCGATCTTAACCTCTTTCACGTCTTCTTCCGCACCAAGATTAACCGTTTCAACCTCCTCCTGATGAGGAGTGATAACCTTCTCCTCTTGCCTTAACAACCTGGCTAGCTCTTCAGGAAGCTTATAATCTTCTTCAACCCCTTCATCAGCTGGATCGATTGGATTGTCAAAGTCATACAAAGTCATAGCAGTGTTGTTGTCGGTGCAGTCTGAAAGGCATTCTCTGCAAGGGTTTAGATTGTTCATTTTAGTGATCGATTTTCATCTTGTTTTAGAAAAAAGTGAAATGAAGTTATCATTTTGGAAAACATTTCCATTTTATTTTTGTACAAAAAGAAAAAATGAAAAACAGTGAGCGAAAAAGAAAAAGACTCATTTGCAAAAGATGTCCGATATTCGTTGATTAATCCATTTGCACAAAATTACAAGATGGCCCGATTACAAAATGAGTCTTGTCATCTTGGGCAAGATGCAAGACTTGATGCATGCTTAAAAATACAGGAAATAATAATTACTCTGCAGGAGTAACCCTTATAATTTCCTGGGAAGACCAGTTAAGGACTTTGCACCCCGGGATCCTTGGACGTATCCAGCTCTCTAGGTTGCGGTCGCTTTCATCCTCGTCTTCCAAGTTGTTCACTGCATCAGGGGTGAGCATCCCCCCACTGACAAAACTGGGCTTCTTGGCAGCCTCTGATTGATCTTGTTGAGTTGGTTTGTAACCCAACCCAAATCTGTCCTCCTTCTTTTCCACGGGCAACAGCTTGCCCCAGCCTTGGGCAGTACCCTCTTCAATAACCTTCCTGGCTTGCTGATAAGATGTCATGGAGGTCCCCAGTATAGCAGATGCTTCATTAATGTTCAGGGCCTCAAACCCCTGGCTCATGGTTTCATGGATCTCTCCATCCATCTCAATATACTTATACGTAGCCAGATGGCTAACAAAGATGTCTTCTTCACCATAGATGGTGATGATCTGGCCTTCCCACTCGAATTTCAGCTTCTGGTGAAGGGTAGACGTAACAGCGCCAGCGGCATGGATCCAGGGTCTACCCAACAAACAGCTATAGGCCGGCTGAATGTCCATCACATAGAAGGTAATTTTAAAAGTCTGCGGGCCAATCATCACAGGAAGATCAATCTCTCCAAGCACTGATCTTTTAGAGCCATCAAATGCTCTCACCACCAAATTACTTGGACGCAATGCCAAGCCATCATACTCCAGCTTCACCAAGGCTTTCTTTGGTAGAACATTGAGTGAAGACCCAGTGTCCACCAGTACATGGGATAGGACAGCACCCTTGCATTCCAAGGTGATATGTAAAGCCTTGTTGTGGTTACGTCCCTCAATTGTTAAGTCAGCATTGGTGAAGCCCAGTCCGTGACTGGTGTTGACATTTGCCACCACAGTTTCCAGCTGATTAACAGTGATCTCCTCTGGCACGTATGCTGCGTGCAAGACTTTCAGTAATGTATTCCTGTGAGCTTCAGAACACATCAACAGGGATAATATGGAGATTTTTGAGGGAGTTTGGTGAAGCTGATCCACCACCTTGTAATCACTTCTCTTTATAATTCTCATAAACTCATCTACATCTTGCTCGAAAGATGTCTTCTGAGTTTCTTTGATGATTGGTTCTTCAGATATCACACTCTTCCCCTTTGCTTTGGCAGCAGCTTCTGCTTCGGCATTAGGTCTTTGCAATTGTGAGGCAAAAAGGCGTCCGCTTCTGGTGAAGCCTCCGCCTCCCCCAACATTATCAATCTGTGGAGAAGAAGTTGAAGAATCCAAAGTGATTTTCTCTCCGTTGCAGTAAAGATCAGAGCCATAATGCCAGGGTATGGCATTGCTGCTTTCATATGGCACGGGTCCAGGTACCGTAATGGTGACTGGAATGACTGCTGCAGAGGAGGGTACTGAAATGGTGTGCGGATCGTAGTAAATAGTGACTGGTGACCTGGCAGGAGGTGCCACTGTTTGTTGCTGAAAGTTGTTGTTTGGAGGAACATCTGATGGATCATAGTAAATGGTGACTGCGGAGATATCCTCGTTAGTTTCTGTTGGCGTTGTAGAAGATTCTGCTGAATAAATAGCTGCTGATGTTGTAGAAGAAATGGTTGTTGACATCTGGTTTGTTGAAGTGATGGATGAAGCCGTTGTTGATGATATTGATGAATTGTTCGGAATGATTGTTGTTGCAGTTGTAGAAGAATCAGGAATTGTTGTCAAAGGATTTGCTGGATTTGTAGGCACCATTGTTGAGATCTGAAGTATACCACTTTTGATAAGACCATCTATGCCGCTTCTCAAATTATCACACCCGTTGACCGAAATGTTGCAATAACCACAACCGAGCTCACACCCGGGGAACATCTGGCACTCTAGAAGCTGAGCTTTAATTTCGACCAGAGGTGTTCGAATCTGTCCAACACTGGTGATTAAGAAAGATGGCTTGTCTTCCTCAATGGCATTAATTCTTGGTCCTCCATGATTGGGCATGGGATTCTTGGTGACACTTGGAGGGGTTGCAAAGTTGAGGGCTTTAGAATCCACCAGGTCTTGGACTTTCATTTGCAAAGCCCTGCATTTCTCAGTATTGTGGCCAGGTGCATTGGAATGGAAAGCACATCTGGCGTTGACATCATAATTTCTTGGGAGATTAGAGAGATCTGGTGGTGCCAATGTCCTTAGCTCAACCAAGTTAAGTTTCAGGAGTTGTGGCAATAAAGCGGCATAAGGCATAGGGATAGGGTCAATCACCCTATTTGCCTGTGATGGTCTTTGCTGAAAGGGCCTTTGTTGTTGATTGCTGTTATTGTTGTTGTAGGCTCTCTGTGGCGGATACTGAACTTGCTGTTGATAGTGGGGTTGTTGTGGTTGTTGATATGTTGGTTGCTGAGGAATCGGAGCTGGAATTGTGACAGCTGCTACCGATCTGTGGACATACTGAGGTCTGCCCCTGCTAGCATGAATGGTATTTGTCTCACCGGTTCTTCTAGGTCCCACAAAAGGCTTCCTGGGATTACTGGACGAACTTGCACCATTATCAGAAATCTTACCCATCTTCAGAAGGCTCTCAATTCTTTCTCCAGCTATAATTACGTCAGCGAAACTGGTGGAAGAAAAGGCAGCTAGCCTATCAATATATGTTCCTTGCAGGGTATTCATGAACATGTCGGCCATTTCTCTTTGCGACATGGGTGACTGGACAGCAGCAGCAAGCTGTCTCCACCTCTGGGCATATTCCCTGAAGCTTTCTTTGGAGGACTGAGACATTCCCATCAAAAAGGTCCTGTTAGGAGCCATGTCCAGATTGTATTGGTACTGCCTGATGAAGGCCTCAGCTAGGTCCTTCCAGCATCTGATAGTAGCTCTGGTCAAGTGTGAATACCACTCCCTTGAAGCCCCAGTCAAACTATCTTCGAAATAGAACATCCACAGCTTTTCATCCATGGTGTATGCTTTAAGTCTCCCCAGAAAGGACTGTAAGTGAGTTCGTGGACAGGAAGTTCCATTGTACTTCTCGAAGCACGGGGGTTTAAACTTGTGGGGAATCCATACCCCATCCACTAACCCCATATCCATGACATCAAAACCCAGGGAATTTTGAGACTCCAGAGATCTCAACTTCTCAGCAATTTCATCAAACCTTCTATCATAAACTTCATCCCCAGCTCCCATTACAGTGAACTGCTCCTCTTGAGGATCTTTTTGCAAGACCCTTCCTGCAGTAGTATTTCCTTGCACATTACCCGGGATATTGACTTCCGGATGTAGATGAGGCCCATATACTGGTGGGTTAACATGAGGCTGACCCCTTTCATTGTTACTTGTTCCTCCAGTTCCCAGATGGGGTTCTTCCGGGGTTTGTCTTTCTACTAATGCCCTCAACCTTACTTGACTTTGGGCCAAGCCATTCATTACTTCCATGAATTGGGTCATTTGGTTTCTCATCTCCAGCCTTTCATTAGCCATCTGAGTTCTGACCTCTTTCAGATCTTGCTGAACTTGATCCATTTGGATACCAGGAAGATTGTTGCGAGTAGGATACCGGTGCAGACGGTTGAGAGGGAACACCCGACGGCGAGCAATAATTCCTGAATCACAACAGAGTTAGTAACAAACAAGACAAAATCCTACAAAACAAAACAAGAGTTAGTATGCAATGCAGTATGCTTATTTATTTTCCAAGGTATCCGGCTTGGCTCTTGGTTTTGACCTTTCCAGACCCTGAGGAAGATGCTTTGATGTTGCTTGAGAAAAAGAAACTCAAATGAAACAAACTGACAAATACATTACAAATGGTGGATTCATTAGTCCCCCCATTAGACTTTTACCTTTGAGATCCTCTTATTTCTCTTCTTTTCTCATCTCAAAACCATAAAAAGCACTTAATAAAGATTGGAGTGGTCTCTTGTGCAATAGCCTTATTCCATGAAACACTTGTAGTTTTCCCATCTTGGGATAGTACAAGCTTGTCTTGTGATGCACAAGTCTGAACAGGATACCATCTTCACCAAGAAAATCATAAAAAAGACTTCCTCATTCAAAAATACAAAAAAACACTTAATAAATTCAATGAGTTAGTGAGCCTAAACCCTAATCTCTAGAATCAAGTTTTGGGGATCTTCTCCTTACTTGAGTGGGCTTGCTCTATTATTCCATCTTGGAATGTAGTGACAAGTACACATTCCATGGAAAAGAGCTTGAGTTCACTTCCTTGTGACACACTCCAATAAAAGCTTCTAAAAAACACAAACAAAGAATAAGCGTCTCTCCTTCGGGAATTCTTTTCTCATCACCTTCACTCTCGAGCCTGCAACACCTGAGCATTGGTATAGGCAGTTCAAGCTTTAAGACATAAGCAATCTTTTCCACCCCTAGTTAGGGGAACTACGGCAACTCTGATCTCATTGTCCAGATGAGGTACATAGGCAGCGGGGTAGGGCCTGTTCAAGCACAATCTTTATTTTCCCTAAATTTTTTCCTTTTCATTTCTTGTTCAGTTTCCCCTTGTTTTCTTTGTATCCAGTTCAGTCCCTTTTCTTTTGCAGCAGCTTTCATTTTGTTCACCCTTTGAAACAAATTTCTTTGCAAGCGTGGATCCCGTCGGGTACGGCGGACGATCTGGGGTGCTAATACCATCCCAGGTCGTAACCGACTCCCGAACTCAGTCTCTTTGGTTCGCAGGGCCCGTGTCCTTCCTCTTCTTTCTTTTGGTTTGTGAAGCATTACCATTCTCGTTCCTTCGGGATAAAAATGCCTGGCTGGCGACTCTACCTCTTTCCGCGCCACTTTCGCGTTTGTACCAAGATGGAAATCCGGGGAGCGACACTCGGGAACTCCATATCGGCAAATGATATCCCTTTTCAGAAATCGAGCTACCACTTGCCTGTTGACATTTGCATACGAAGCTGCTTCAACCCATTTGGTGAAGTAGTCAATGGCTACCAGGATGAATCTGTGACCATTTGAAGCAGTCAGTTCAATATTTCCAATCATATCAATGCCCCACATGGCTAAGGGCCAAGGTGAAGACATTACATTCAAAGGATTCGGAGACACATGCACTTTATCTGCGTAGATCTGGCATTTGTGGCATTTTCTGGCATAAGCACAACAGTCTGCATCCATTGTGATCCAGTAATAACCCGATCTTAATAACTTTTTTGCCATTGCATGTCCTCCGGCATGGGTACCGAAAGAACCTTCATGTACTTCGTACATCAGTAGGTCTGCTTCCTTCTTGTCAACACATCTGAGCAAGACCATGTCGAAGTTTCGCTTGTACAAAGAACCATCAATATTGAGGAAGAAACTGTTGGCTAACCTTCTTAATGTCTTCTTATTGTTTGACGATGCCCCAGGTGGGTATGTCTGAGTTTCCATGAAGCATTTGATGTCATGGTACCAAGGCTTGTTATCAGTAACAGTGTCCACAGAGAATACATATGCCGGTCTGTCCAATCTGGATACCAAAATCCGAGGTACATAATTGGCGACCTGTACTTTGATCATGGATGAAATGGTAGCCAAAGCGTCTGCAAACTAATTCTCATCTCGAGGGATGTATTCAAGCTTAACTGTTGTGAAAAAGGTCAATAATCTCCTCGTATAGTCATGGTAGGGAATCAGATGCTCTTGATGAGTGTACCATTTGCCGTTGGCCTGGTTAATTACCAAAGCTGAATCTCCGAATACATTCAAGGTTTTGATCCTGAGGTCAATGGCTTCCTCAAGACCCATGATACAGGCTTCGTATTCTGCTTCGTTGTTTGTGCAGGCAAAGGTGAGCCTTGCTGAGAAAGGCATGTGAACCCCTTTAGGTGTAATAAGCACTGCACCAACCCCCATGACCGTTGCAATTAACTGCCCCGTCAAACATCATAGTCCATGCTTCTTCTGGGTCAGGCCCTTCAGTGTGAATAGGCTCCTCACAATCTTTTGCTTTTAAGAACATGATGTCTTCATTAGGGAAGTCAAATCTCATAGGCTAGTAATCATCAATGGTTTGCTCAGCCAGATAGTCAGACAATACACTGCCCTTGATGGCTTTCTGAGAGGTATATTGAATGTCATATTTTGTTAGAATCATTTGCCACCTCGCAACCCTTCCGGTAAGTGTTTGCTTCTCAAATATGTACTTGACTGGATCCATATTTGAGATCAATAAGGTAGTATGAGTCAACATATACTGTCTTAGTCGGCGAGCAGCCCACGCTAAAGCACAACAAGTTTTCTCGAGCAGTGAATAACATTGTTCATAGTAGGTAAACTTTTTGCTTAGGTAGTATATTGCATACTCTTTTCGACTAGACTCGTCATGCTGGCCCAACACACACCCCATCGATTCTTCTAATACTGTCAAGTACATGATTAGAGGTCTTCCTTCAACTGGAGGCATGAGAATTGGAGGTTCTTGTAGATATTCTTTGATCTTGTCAAAAGCTCTCTGACAGTCATCGTTCCACCTGACTATTTGCTTTTTCTTAATAGCTTGAAAAGGGTTTGTAGGTTGCAGTGAGATGAGATATGAACCTTGAGATGTAGTTCAATCTACCTAAGAACCCTCGAACTTCTTTCTCAGTCTTAGGTGCAGGCAGTTACTGAATAGCTTTGACTTTATCGGGATCAACCTCAATTCCTTTTTCGCTTACAATAAAACCCAGCAACTTACCAGAACGTACCCCAAATGTGCATTTGTTGGGGTTCAACCTCAACTGATACTTTCTCAGACGCTTGAAAAGTTTCAATAGGTTCACCAAATGCTCTTCCTCTGTGAGGGACTTGGCAATCATATCATCCACATAACACTCGATTTCCTTATGGATCATATCGTGGAATAAGGTTACCATAGCCCGTTGATATGTTGCACCGGCGTTCTTCAGACCAAACGACATTACCTTGTAGCAGAACATGCCCCAAGGTGTGATCAAAGTTGTCTTCTCCATGTCTTCAGGTGACATCTTAATCTGATTGTATCCAGAAAATCCATCCATAAAAGAAAATACCGAGAACTGAACTGTGTTATCCACCAATACATCAATGTGAGGTAGTGGGAAATCATCCTTCGGGCTGGCTCTGTTCAGATCCCGGTAATCTACACACATACGCACCTTGCCATCCATCTTAGGTATAGGTACAATGTTAGCAACCCACGGCGGGTAACTAGTTACAGCGAGAAAACTGGCGTTCCACTGCTTTTGTACTTCCTCCTTGATTTTCATGGCCATGTTCGGGCGAGTACGACACAATTTCTGGTTAACTGGAGGGCAATCCTCTTTCAATGGCAACATGTGCATAACAATATCCATATCCAGACCTGGCATATACTGATAGGACCAAGCAAAGACATCAACATACTCTCGAAGCATACTAATGAGTTGTTCTTTCACTGAAGCCTGCAGACGGGCCCCCGATCTTCACTTCTTTCACATCTTCCTCGGTACCAAGATTAACAATCTCAACTTCTTCCGGATGAGGAACAATCACTTTTTCCTCTTGTCTCAATAACCTTGCTAACTCTTCAGGCAAATCGTAGTCTTCTCCAACCCCTTCATCTGCTTGATTAATCGGATTGTTGAAGTCATACGAGGTCAGAGCAGTGTTGTTGTCGGTGCATTCTGGAAGGCTATCTTTGCAAGGGTTGAGATTTGGTGCATTTTAGTGATTGATTTTATCTTATTTAGAAAAAGTGAATGAAGTTTATTTTTGAGAAAAACATTGCCATTTATTGTTTTGTGCGAAAATAACAAAAATGAAAAGACAGTGAGCGAAAAGATTGTTTGCAAAATATGTCCATTGTTCATTAATTTCAATTTGCACAAAATACATATATGGACCTATTACAAAATGAGTCCTGACACCTTGGGCAAGATGAAGGACTTGGATGCATGCTTAAACAGGAAATAATAATTACTCTGCAGCAGTAACCCTTATAATTTCCTGGGAAGACCAGTTGAGGACTTGTTGGCCCAGGACTCTTGGACGAATCCAGCTTTCCAGGTTGTAGTCGCTTTCAGCCTCGTCTTCCACATTGTTGATAGCGACCGGGGTCAGCATTCCCCCACTTATGAACTTGGGAGTTTCAGCAGCCTCCTCTCGGACCTGTCGGGATGGTCTGTAACCCAAACCGAACTTGTCTTCTTTTATTTGAACTTGTAGCAGCTTGCCCCAACCTTGGGCATTCCCATCTTCAACAACCTTCTGAGCCTGTTTGTAAGAAGCAATTGAAGTACCCGACACTTCAGCTGTTGCTACATTGACATTAAGAGCTTCAAAACCCTGACTCATTGTTTCATGGATCTCCCCATCCATCTCAATGTATTTGTAAGTGGCCAAGTGACTGACAAAAATGTCTTCCTCTCCACAGATGGTGATAATTTGACCCTCCCACTCGTATTTCAACTTCTGGTGAAGGGTAGATGTTACTGCGCCAGCGGAATGAATCTAATGTCTACCCAACAAACAGTTGTAGGCAGACTGAATGTCCATCACATAGAAGGTAGTTTTGAAAATTTGTGGTCCAATTACCACAAGCAACTCAATTTCTCTGAGAACCGATCTCTTAGAACCATCGAAGGTTCTCACAACCAGGTTGCTCGGACAGAGTGCAAGACCATCATATTCCAGCTTGACCAAGGCTTTCTTTGGAAGAACATTGAGAGATGACCCTGTGTCAACTAAGACATGAGAAAGTACAACACCTTTACATTCCAAGGTGATATGCAAAGCCTTGTTGTGATTATGGCCATCCGTAGTCAGATCAGCATTGGTGAAACCTAGCCCATGACTAGTATTGACATTTGAAACCACTGTCTCTAGCTTATTAACTGTAATCTCCTTAGGCACGTAAGCTTTGTGCAAGACTTTGAGAAGTGCATTCCGGTGAGCTTCGGAACACATGAGCAGAGATAGAATGGAGATCTTGGAGGGTGTCTGGTGGAGCTGGTCCACAACTTTATAGTCACTCTTCTTGATAATCCCCATGAACTCGTCTACATTCTGATCAAAGGATGTCCTCTGAGTTTCCTTAGCAATTGGATCTTCAGGCACTACACTCTTGCCTTTTGCTTTGGCAGCAGCTTCTGCTTCAGCATTAACTCTCGGAACGTGTGAAGCGAAGAGACGTCCGCTTCGAGTGAAGCCTCCTCCTCCTCCTACATTATCAATTTGTGGTGTAGAAGTTGAAGAGTCAAGAGTAACTTTCTTTCCGTTGCAATAAAGATCTGAGCCGTAATGCCAAGGCACGCAACTGTTGTTGTCATAGGGAACTGGTCCAGGCACCATGATAGTAACCAGACTGATTGTTGCGGAAGAAGGAGTTGTGATAGTCTGAGGATCATAGTAGATGGTGACAGGAGGTCTAATTATAGGTGATGCAGGTGCAAGAAATTGTTGATGTTGATGTTGATGTTGATGTGAGTTGTTGTCAAAAGAATCCGGAACATGAATGGTTGTTGGGTCATAATAAATGGTGACCGTTGAGATGTCTTCATTGATGGTTGCTATTGTTGTAGTAGACTCCGTTGGAATGATGTTTGCTGATGTTGTAGGAGATACCTCTGAAATGGTGTTTGTTGATGTTGTAGGAGAGATGTTTGTTGATGTTGTAGGAGTGGGAACTGTTGAAGTGATTTGAAGAATGCCTTCCCAGATAAGACTGCTGATACCCTTTCTCAGATTTGCAAAACCATTAGTATAAACTTTGCAAGCATCATAATAAGCCTCACAACCTAGAAACACTTGGCACTTCAATTGCTGAGCTTTCACTTCGGCCAGTGGTGTTTGAATGTTTGCAATGTCCTCAATCAGAATTGCTAGTTGGTCCTCTTCAATGGCATTAATCCTCGGTCCACCGTTATTCGTTATTGGATTCTTTGTGACATTTGGTGGAGGTGCAAAATTCAAAGTTTTGGAATCAAATAAGTCCTAAACTTTCATGTGCAATGCCCTACATTTCTCTGTTGTATGGCCAGGTGCATTGGAATGGAAAGCACATCTGGCGTTGACATCATAGTTCCTTGGGAGATTCAGAGGATCAAGTGGAGTCAAGGTCCTCAATTCAATCAGGTTGAGCTTCAATAGCTTTGGGAGTAGAGCTGCATATGGAATTGGGATGGGATCGTTAACCCTGTTGATTTGTGAAGTCCTTTGCTGGAACAGACGTTGTTGTTGGTTATTGTTGTTGTTGCTATAAGATCTCTGTTGTTGCTGAGGTGCTGGAGCAGGAATGGTGACTTCGGCCACTGATCTTTGCAAGTATTGGGGCCTACCTCTTCTCATATGTACTGAGTTGGTCTCACCTGTTCTTCTAGGCCCAGAGAAAGGTTTCCTGGCATTGCTGGAACTAGCACCGTTGTCAGAGATCTTACCCATATTGAATAAGCTTTCAATTCTCTCTCCCACTATAACCACATCAACAAAACTGGTAGAAGAGAAAGCAACGAGCCGGTCAATGTAGGTTCCTTGCAAGGTGTACATAAACATATCAGCCATTTCCCTTTCAGACATAAGTGGCTGGACAGCAGCAGCGAGTTGTCTCCACCTTTGAGTGTATTCGCGGAAACTTTCTCTTGAAGATTGAGACATACCCATCAGGAGGGTCCTATTGGGAGCCATATCCAGGTTGTACTGATATTGGCGTATAAAGGCCTCAGCTAAGTCCTTCCAGTTTCTGACAATAGCCCTTGATAGGTGTGAATACCACTCTCTGGAAGCCCCGGTTAAACTGTCTTCAAAGTAGAACATCCACAGTTTTTCATCCATGGTATAAGCTTTCAATCTCCCCAGAAAAATTGAAGATAGGTACGAGGACAAGAAGTACCATTATACTTCTCAAATCAAGGAGGTTTGAACTTGTGAGGAATCATGACTCCTTCCACTATTCCCATATCCATCACATCAAATCCCAAAGAGTTTTGGGATTCCAAGGATCTTAACTTCTCTGATATCTCGTCCAGACAACGATCATAAACTTCATCAGCCCCAGCACCTAACACTATAAACTGCTCGTCCGGAGGATATTCCTGTAGAACATGATCTCTAGTGTTTCTCTGGGTATTTCCAATAACATTGACTTCAGGGTTGATGTGGAGCCCAATCTCTGGTGGATTTGTTTGCGGCTGATCGCGTGCGTTGTTACTGGTACCTCCAGTGCCTGCATGTTTATCTTCTAGAGTTTACCGCTTGACTAACTCCATCAATCTTTCATGGGTCTATGTCAGCCCAGTCATCACAGCCATGAATTGATTCATCCGAGTCCTCACTTCTATCCTCACATCAGTAATCTGAGTCCTCACATCTGTCAGTTCTTGCTGTAACTGATCCATTTGCAGACTCAGAAGGTTATTTATGGTCGGATATCGGTGGATGCGATTAACGGGAAAGACCCTCCTGTGAGAAATATTTCCTGAAACAATCAACAAGTTGAGAAAACAACAACAAAACTCCTACAACACAAAGAATATGAAGTTAGCATGCAATGCAGTATGTCTATTTGTCTTCAGAGGGTATCCGATTTGGCTCTTTAGTTTTTACCTTCCAGACCTCTGGGAATGATGAAGATGCTGAAGCGAACGAAGTCCAAGAGAAAATCCAGGTAACACATAAACCATACATTACAAATGCCAAAATACATTGTTTATGATTACAACAAGTTCCCATGGCGGGTCAGAATACAATCAAGTCAAGAATACAAACAAAATCACCATGGAGAATTAAAGTACAACCAAAATAAAATACAAGTAAGAGAGAAATCAAACATCCAGCCCAAATTCATCCTCATTGACTTCCTTTAGGAGAGCATCAGTCACAGGTCCAACTGGATGCTCTGTGATGGTCCTGATAATAAGGTTCCTGGTTGCAATGACGTTTGTCAACTTCTGGTACTTGTCTTGTTCTTTTGATCTCTTCAACCCCGCCCGGAGTTTCAGCTCGGAGATTTCCTTATGTGCTGCTAACAGGGCTTCCTGACTCTTCTTCTCATTGGCTTCCAGCTGCTCTATCTTAGCCCGTGTCTTCTGATCTTCTTGCAAACGAGCTTCAGTTATTCTGATCCATCTAGCCTGACTCTCTTCCAGATAGTGTTCAACTCTGGCCTTCTGAATCTTGGCTTCTTTGCAAGCATTCTTCAACACCAACTCCCCTACTCGGGCTTTTCTGATGAAGTCCTCTATCTTTTCTATCTTGTTTATATGCTTGATTCAGAGCTTCTCTAACCTTGCATTGTCTAGACGAATGTCATTCCTTTCCCAAAGGGTCTTCTTCAGAGCTTCAGAAAGTTGGGCATTCCTATATTTTAACTTCTCAAACACTTCCAAACTGATTTGTGGCTACAGGCTCTACTGCTGATGGTCTTGGTAGATCCTCCAGGGTGAATGGCATGCGATTGATCTATCCTCTGATGCGCGACCATTCAATGTACTGAGCTGAAGCTATGTTGTTACACTTGCCCAAAATAGCAGTACCTTTAGTCTGTATATGGTCCCAAGCCCAAGATGCTTGTCGGACAATGGCATGATTGTTCTGAAAGGCACAATAAAGAGACTCTTCTAAGTCCTGCTCCTATGGTAACCTGAGTGATTAAGAAGTCCAAATGAAGGCCTGAGATTCCAGCCTTGGAAGTCATGTGCTCATCAATGATAGTTACTTCTAGATGTAGTGCCTTAGCTATGTCTTCATTCTTTGGAGGGGTCATTTCAGGGTTGAAAGGGATTCCTCTTCTGATAGGGACACCTAATAACATAGAATACTCTTCCAGCAAAGGACCAATCTGAAAATCTGGTAAAGTGAAGCTGATCACACTAAAATTCACCGTATTCTGACTCCGATTTCGCATGCACTCTTAGCTTTTATTGTTATTTTGTTATGTTATTACCTTTTTTTCCTTTGTTTTCAGGTTTTTTATGTAATCGGGGCTTGAATCAAGAAAAGGAGCGAAAAAGGAGTGGAAACGGATGAAAACCTAGAAATTCAGCGTTTTACACTTACGGCACCCACCGTGGCGGGCGCCATGGGGTCAGCCATGACGTGGCCACGTCTCAAGACCACTCCACAACTGCCAAGACCCACGATCCCCACTCTTCCATTCCCTATCAGTACCATGGCAGACGCCATAGGCCTGTGGCGGGCGCCATAAGGCAAAAGCCGTTCCCTCCACTTTTTAGTGGAGGGGGCATCCTGGTCTTTTCCTGCATTTAGTTTTCCTATAAATAGGACTTTAGATTTTCGTTTTTCTTCATCCAAACTTAGATTTCTTTAGGCATATATCAGTTTTAAAGGAGTTGCCATTCCACATCGGGGTGTTTCTGCAATCGAGTGATCGAGTCTGTAATCTGTCTGTGTGATCGAGTTTTGGAGCACTCTGGAGGAAGTTAATCCTGCCGCCATTTTAATTCCAGTTCGTATTTTATCTTTCCGCATTGCTTTACTTTTATTTATTTTTCGCACTGCTTTACTTTCATTTATTATCCGCACTCGCACTTTATTTTATTTATTTCCTTCACTCGCTTTACTTTCGTTTATTTTCCGCACTCGCACTAAATTCCTTTATTTCCCGCACTCGCACTAAATTACTTTATTTCTCGCATTCGCACTACTTTTATTTACTTTCCGCACTCGCACTAAATTACTTTTATGAAAAATTATAAAAAGAACTTTTACTTTATCATGTCTAACTAAATCTATAAAGGTTAGAATGTAAGAATCGTAATTAAACAAGTAATCTGTACAATTGTTCGTGGAAACACTTAAGGGCTATGTTATCTTTCAATTTAAGTTATTGTTTTTAACTATTTCAAAAACAGCCAAAAGCGCTTTGTCTAGTTCATTAGGAGTTTTTAGATTAAAAAGAAAAGAGATTTTAAAACGATTTTCGGACGCATTATGAAGTTTAGAGTCTGGTTCGTGAGAACCTCTTTTTGCTAAGAAATCCAGGTTAAAATACTTTTCAACTTAGTCAAGATACTATATTTCTTAAAAACAGGTTTACTACTCTAACGCAGTACGCACCTTTTTATCCGTGACAATAGGAGGGGTTGATTAGAGAGTACAACTCGGTTCTGAATACGCGAAAGCGACAGTTCCTGTTAAATTAGTTCTTTTCAAAGGAGAAAAAATTGCCCATAAGTAGTTCCATTAACAAGTACTGGATTATCCATTGATTACGTGAATTACATTCGAGCCTGTCTTTTTTTATTGTTTAAAATTATTATTTTATTTACCATTTCACCCTTCTTAAAACCCCTTTATTTAGTTGCCTTAGATACACACCATAACAACAGGTACAATAGATTGACACTTGGTCTCTGTGGATTCGACAATCTTTTATATTACTCTGACGTGTTCGTACACTTGCGAAAAACACGCATCAAGTTTTTGGCGCTGTTGCCGGGGACCAATTTCGTCAAATTTCATTACCCTGTAGTTATACCGTTTAGACTAAGGTTGTTACCCACCGGTCAATGCGAAAGACTCGCAGTGCCGGAAGTTTAGTAGACCCTCTAGCTGAACCTGAACGTTACGCTCGCGCGCGTTTGTTTTTCCATAGGAATAGGAAAGCTATGGCCGAAGATCAAAACCGAAGACCTCTTAAGGACTTCGCCCAACCATCAAACGAGGAACCTAGTTCCAGTATAGTAAAACCCGCTATCCCAGCCAATAATTTTGAACTTAAACCATCCCTGCTACAATTAGTGCAACAGAGATAATTCGCAGGTCTCGCTACTGATAACCCGAACCAACATTTAAAAAACTTTCTTCAGTTAGCAGACACCTTCAAAACCAATGGAGCTTCTCCTGAGGCGATACGCTTAAGATTATTTCCCCTTTCCCTCAGAGATAAAGCTCTATCATGGTTAGATTCCCTTCCACCCAATTCAATAACAACTTGGGATGACCTTAGAAAAGTTTTCCTTGCTAGATATTTTCCCCCAAGTAAGACTGCTCTTCTTCGAAACCTAATAACCAGATTTACCCAACACCAAGGAGAGTCGTTGTTCGAAGCCTGGGAAAGATATAAATAACTATTAAGAGCATGCCCACATCATGGCTTAGAGAATTGGCTAATCATTCAAACCTTCTATAATAGACTTCATTATAACACTAAGATGACCATCGACGCTGCCGCTGGTGGCGCACTGATGAACAAACCTTACCCTGAAGCTAGTGCCCTTATCGAGGATATGGCCCAAAACCATCAATCATGGGGAGTAGAACGAGAGACAGTGGAAAAGAAGGAAGCCCAAGGAGGAATACATGAGCTAAGCTCTATAGACATGATGCAAGCTAAAATGGACGCGTTGGCCCTTAGAGTCGAACATATGTGTACAACTCCGAATACTGTAGCCGCAGTTTCGCCGAATTGTGAGATATGTGGGACACAAGGACACCAATCCGCCGAATGCAATCTGTTGAATGAGACCAACACTGAGCAAGTGAACTACACCCAAGGGAACCCATTTTCAAACACATATAACCCTGGATGGAGGAATCACCCAAACTTCTCCTATAAAAATAATAACCCTATTCAAAATACCGCACCTCCGAGACAACAAGGTTACCAAGCCCCAAGAACAAATCAACCTATGCAACCTGTACCACCAAGTCCGAGCCTTGAGGAAATTGTAAAATTTTTTATCACCGCTCAAACACAACAAAACAAAGAGTTCATGAACCAAAACGTCCATGTTAACGAACTGATTACCCAGTTAGGAACCAAGGTTGATCAAATCATTACTCACAATAAGATGCTTGAAACCCAGATCTCTCAGGTAGCTTTAAACCAAGCCCCTCAGACTACACCTGGAGGACAGTTCCCTGGACAACCTCAACAAAACCCGAAAGGGCAAGCTAATGCCATTACTCTACGAAGTGGAACCGCTTATAAGGAGCCTTTAAACCCTAGATTAAGTGAGCTCGAACCTTCTGAGAGGAATGAAGAGAAGGAACCAGAGGAATCTGAAAACCCGGAAAGTCAAGAAAAAGGAGAAGAACCTAAAAATAAAACCTATGTACCACCACCGCCATACAAACCACCAATACCATACCCTCAAAGATTAAAGAAAACCCAAATCAATAATCAATATCAAAAATTCGTTAAGGTTATAGTAAAACTTCACGTAGAAATCCCCTTTACAGAAGCCATCACCCAAATACCTTCTTACGCTAAGTTTCTCAAAGACATACTTACAAATAAACATAGACTTGAAGATCTGAAACCCGTGGAATGTAATTCTATTTCTGAAAATAGGCTAGCAAAGAAAGATAAAGATCCCAGAAATTTTTCCATTCCTTGTGTTTTAGGGAATCATGTCATCGAAAAAGCTTTTCTAGACTTAGGAGCTAGTGTGAGCTTAATGCCTTTAGCAGTTTGTGAGAGATTAAACTTAGGAGATTACAACCTACTAAGATGTCACTCCAATTAGCCGATAGATCCGTTAAATACCCTATAGGCATACTTGAAGACGTCCCTGTTAGGATAGGTCAACTGTTTATACCTACTGATTTTGTTGTCATGGACATTAAAGAAGATGACGACATACCAATCCTCCTAGGTAGACCGTTCTTATCGACTGTTGGAGCCATAATAGATGTTAAAAAAGGGAAACTAACTTTTGAGGTAGGTGACGAGAAGATAGAATTTATACTTTCAAAATTTCTTATGGCACCTGTGATGGGAGATGCTTGTTATGCCTTAGATATCATCGAAGAATGCATTAGGGAATTAGAACAAGAAGAAGAAACTGAATCTATAAAATTGCCATCAAGAAAAAACTACCCTTACATGCCCAGTTGGAACTGAATTAGATGGATATTCAGGGTTCTTCCAAATACCTATTCACCCCGAAGATCAAGAAAAAACTACCCTTACATGCCCAGTTGGAACTTTTGCCTATAGAAGAATGCCTTTTGGACTCTGTAATGCTCCTGCCACTTTCCAGCGCTGCATGATGTCTATCTTTGCAGACTATTTAGATGGAATCATGGAAGTATTTATGGACGATTTCTCAGTTTGTGGATCTGATTTCAAAAATTGTCTTATCAACCTAGAGAAAATCCTGGAAATATGTGTGGAGGTAAACCTTGTGCTAAATTGGGAAAAGTGTCATTTCATGGTCACCGAAGGGATTGTTTTAGGACATATAGTTTCCGAAAAAGGTATAGAGGTAGATAGAGCTAAAATAGAAGTCATAGAGAATCTAAAACCGCCGAAGACTATCAGGGAGATAAGAAGTTTTCTTGGACATGCCGGATTTTACCGACGTTTTATCAAGGATTTCTCCAAAATAACAAAGCCCTTAACTGGTCTTTTAATGAAAGATGCTGAATTCATCTTCGATGAAAAATGTACTGAAGCATTTAATCTTCTGAAGCAAGCTCTGATTTCAGCACCTATAATGAAACCCCCTGATTGGTCAGAACTGTTTGAGATAATGTGTGACACCAGTGATTATGCTGTTGGAGCCGTTCTAGGTCAGAGAAAAGATAAGAAGTTACACGTAATTTATTATGCCAGTAGAACCCTAGACGCTGCACAGCTCAACTACGCAACAACCTAAAAGGAGCTCCTAGCTGTAGTTTTTGCCATAGACAAATTTAGATCTTATCTATTAGGAGCCAAAATTATAGTTTACACTGACCATGCTGCCATTCGTTACTTACTAAGTAAAAAGGATGCCAAACCTAGGTTACTTCGATGGATTCTATTACTGCAAGAGTTTGATTTAGATATCCGTGATAAGAAGGGCACTGATAATGTGGTAGCTGATCACCTATCTAGGCTAGAATACCTGAAACCTAACTCAGTACCCATAAATGACGATTTTGCCTATGATAGACTGATAGCCCAACTAGAAACTATTGAAGATGATAACCCAGACCCTCATAAGCATTCTCATAAATCCTTAGCTATAAGTAATGTACCTTGGTATGCAGACTTTGTTAATTACCTAGCCGCTGACATCATACCCCCTGATCTAAACTACCACCGGAAGAAGAAGTTCTACAGTGATGTGAGAAACTTCTACTGGGACGAACCGTTTCTTTTCAAGAGAGGTAAAGATGGAATTTTCCACCGTTGTGTTCTAGAAGAAGAGGTAAATAATATAATTGAGCATTGTCACTCTGCACCCTATGGTGGACATGCAAGCACATCTAAGACCTACGCCAAGATTCTTCAAGCTGGCATGTTCTGGCCTACTATGTGGCATGATGTCCATGCTTTCATTGTCAAGTGTGACAGATGCCAACGCACAGGAAATATTTCAAGACGTAATGAAATGCCCCTGAGAAATATCCAAGAAGTAGAACTCTTCGACGTATGGGGTATAGACTTTATGGGACCGTTCCCACCATCTTTTGGAAATCAGTACATCTTAGTAGCTGTTGACTACGTGTCTAAATGGATTGAAGCTATCGCCGCACCCACGAACGACACCAGAGTGGTCATCAAATTATTCAAAAACTATATATTTCCCAGGTTTGGAACCCCCCGTTTAGTCATAAGTGATAGAGGATCACACTTCATATCGAGAATATTTGATAAACTTTTAAGCAAATATGGAGTTAAGTATAGAGTAGCAACACCATACCACCCACAGACCAATGGACAAGTGGAAGTATCTAATAGGGAGATAAAACAAATTCTTAAGAAGACTGTCTCTATATCTAGAAAGGATTGGTCGCAGAAACTTCAAGAAGCATTATGGGCCTATAGAACCGCTTTCAAAACCCCTATAGGAACAACCCTTTATCAACTGGTCTATGGAAAATCATGTCACTTACCTTTGAATTGGAGCATAAGGCCTATTGGGCCATCAAAACTTTGAATTTGGATTACTTGACTGCTGGTGAGAAACGTATCCTTGATATCCACAAATTAGAAGAGCTCAGACAATCCGCCTACGAAAATGCCATCATATACAAAGAAAGAACAAAAGCTTGGCATGACAAAAGAATCATAAGAAGAGACTTCAAAATAGGCGATCCTGTTCTCTTGTTCGATTCTAGGTTACGACTTTTTCCAGGAAAGCTTCGTTCGAGATGGACCGGCCCTTTCGAAGTATCTAAGATCCTAAGATCCGGTGCTATTGAAATCAAGAACCAAACATGTAAACCGTTCATCGTCAATGGACAGAGGTTGAAGCCCTACGAAGGAGGTGACATCCCAACAACATACACCTGCCATACTCTGAGTGATCCACCATATCCTTCCAATGATGTATACAAATCGGTCGTCAAACTAATGACGTTAAACAAGCGCTGCATGGGAGGCAACCTATGGTTTTCTTATTTACGTACTTTTTATTTATTTATTTTTACTTTATTTTAATTTGTTTATTTTATTATTATGTCAGGACTAACGATTGAATGTTTTATGTGCTTTCAGGACTTGTTTGCTAACCTTGTACAGAATGCAGAACCCCGATGACATGCACGTGGCCTTTAGAGACGACGCACAGAGAGAACGTTACTATGTCCACATGAGACGCCCTATGGCTCCTACCAGGTACCCTGACCATGACTGCATGGATGCCTTGGGCATAGAGCCAAACGTCAGATTCTTAAGCCATCAACTCCAGTGGGACCGGTTTGACGACAGGAACAACACTTATAGGAACTTGACTCTTGAGTTCCTCAGCTCGTTTCATCATGACCCTTGGGCTGGACCCGATGGACACGCTGTTTTTAGGTTATTCGGGATTGACTACTCCTTCTCTCACAAAGAGTTTGGTGATTTACTAGGTTTTCAGACTACTCCTGATGCTATTCCAGAGACACCGATGGGGTATTTTATGAGCAGAGAAGTGGAAAAGTGTTGGACTAAAATATCAGGTGGAGGAAGCCAAGATCCTTCCACTCAATTTTCTTAGGTAATCCACAACCCTGCGTTAAGGTACTTCCAGATGATTCTAGCGCATTCTTTCCTAGGTTTGCCAGATACAGAGACTCTGCTAAGTGAAGAGGAGATTTTCCTACTGTTTTGTGTGACTCAGTCTCGCCCTGTTGCTTGTGGCAATTTTCTGCTGAAGGGCCTTGCTAGTGTTGCCAGATCATCTATAGGCATCATACATGTCGGTGGGATTGTTACACAGATAGCTACTACATTGGGTTTGTCTCGCAAATTATTGCACCTCAGGACCTTCTGCTGCTACACCACCCTGGATGTTGACTTTTGTCTTGACAGAGGACTGATGAGGAGGGCCTCTTTTGAGCCCAACATGTTTAGATTACTGATCGATGGAGAAGTGATACATTACTTTACATTACCAGACCCGCTGATGACCAGTGTCCATGATCCTGCCAATTGGAGTTATGCTCTAGAGGGTTATGGAGAGACTGTCGAAGAGCCGAAATCACCTCCCGCCGCTGAGTACACTCCTACACCTCTTACTCCCCGAATCACTGTTATGTCTAACAATATGTCTCTGCAGCCGCCTGATCTACAAACCCAGATTTATGAGCTCCGTAAGGAGACTACCCTGCTCAAGCAGGAAGTAGCGGACTTGGAATTACAAATTCAGGTTTATGATCTCACTCATGCCTCAGAGGCCGATGCTCTATATCAGGAGATTGAAGAGCTTCGGAGGGAGATAGCTGAGATTCGTGGATCAAACCAGGAGGAGAAGCCTACCACATGATTCGTTCTACACTGACAATATTACCCTAGTATTTAATTTCTTTTTTTCATGCTTTATTTTATTTCTCGCATCTCCATACATATCTTACATTATTGCATCTATTATATTTCCTTTTTTCATGTACATTGAATTTATCTCATATATACATATTATTTTATGCACTAATGTTGATTTTTTTCTCTTTTCTTTTTGATTTTTAATTATTTTATTTTTGTCAAGCAAAGAAAAAAAATATAAGACAAAAATATTTTCATTTTTGTCTTCATAAAAAATATGCAAGCCTCATGCCTTGGAAAAGAGAATAAAACACTATCCAGACCCCCCGAAGACCGAAGGTACAAAGAGGGCCCAAAGGAGGATTTAAAAAAATCCAAGACCCAGGAATTAGCCTTGTGGCAGGCGCCACAGGCCCATGGCGGGCGCCATGGCGTTCTCCCCTATTTCGGGGCTGAACTCCCATTTTCACCATTTTCATACCTTCCTTCTCATAAAACCCATTTTTGCAACTTTCAAAAACCTCCTTGAACCCCATTAAAGCTCCCCTATTTCCAAAATACCCACCATCCATAAAACCTATCCAAAATCCATTTTCATTTTCATCCACCACAAACCATAAAAATCAAAACTTTATCATTTCTCTCATAAACCATTTTCTACCATTTTTCACTTCCTAAGGAGCAATCAACAATGGAGTTCAATGGATTTCTTCTTCGTGATGGAAGACCGAGTGATAGACAAAGGAAAATTATTCAGAGGCTTCAGAGTCGAGAAATTCTCTCGACTAGGTACGTCGATGATAACTGTCTGTATGCTTTGGGTATTTATCATAGTGTTTTTAATTTATTAGATTTTTTAGGCTTGCATAATATTTTCGTTAATCAGGAATCTACCTATGAGAGGCTGACAGTTGAGTTTTTAAGTTCATTGATATACACTGTCAGTCCTAACACTGCTAGCACAGTCGGTACTGTTAATTTTAGACTGTTTGGAATTGAATATGTATTCAGTACCAACGAGCTAGCAGGCTTGTTAGGAATCCCTCATAGGGAAGGTGCGATTTGTGAGGCACCTTTGGATGCGGAATGGTCGGCCGAGGTATTTTCCTTCTGGAAAAGGCTTTCAAGTACTTCAATTAATTCTTTTGAAGGGATACTTGCGTCGACCATTCATAACCCGGCCATAAGAGTTTTCAGATATCTTTTGGCATGTACTATTTTTGGCCGGGAGAGTCCAAACAAGGTAAATGCTAGAGAACTCCTATTTTTGCAAGGATTCCTCACTAGTACCCATATCAATCCGGTCCCGTTTATGCTTGCACACATGGCTTTACTTACTAATAAAACAGGACCGATTGTTTTTGGAGGGCTTGTTACATCTATTGCTCGGGCTCTTGGCCTGAACGATGAGATAGCTACACTTGAACCACTACCTCCTCGCACAATTAATTTAAAATTTCTGAAAGACATGAAATTGTGCCGAACGAGGAGAGAAGGTGGTTATGAGTTGATGGTTCATGGGGTAGCTATCCCATCTGTTGCTTTACCATGCAGTAGACGTACTGATGTACGTAATGAAAGGAACTGGACCTATGATCTGAATGCTCCACCTGTTTTGGGTCCACTTCCTCCTAATATTTCAGATGGGGAGGCACATGACACTGATATAGAGTATAATCGGAGAGAGCAGTCTCCCATACCTCACATGTCCCCCCATCGTCCTTCACAATCACACACCGCACCATCTTCCTCTAACCCTGTTGCAGGTGCTGCTCCTGGATTCTATCTCACTGAGGAGATGTGGCGTGATATGAAAGCTAGGGAGGAAAGGCGAGACGGCCTTCTCTCTACTATTTCACAACAACTGACGGACAACATGAGCTTCATGTAACAATCGCGATTGGTTTCGGATCGTGCTTACAGCAACGTTTGCCGTATCTTGAACGATATCTCATTAGAGCAGGACCGTCAGAGAGAGTTCAACCGCCGACACTACCAACTTGTGGAGGCCACTAGGGTTCCATCTTAGGTAACCTTCGAGAGGTCCGGGGTGCTCAGGCTGCCTTATCAGCACGACTTGACCGGAGGGACCAGCATCGCAGTAGATCCCGTCGTTCTAGACCATCACAGCAGGACGGCGAGGGCACCAGTGCTCCTCCTCAGTAGTCTTTTTCAGGTTACCCTCCTTATCTTATTTCGAAACATTGGGGACAATGTTCGATTTAAGTGTGGGAGGGGATTTTATTGCTTTCTGTCATTTCCCTTTTTAGTAAATTATTTCCTTTCAGTTATTTCCCTTTTCAGTAAGTTATTTAGTTTAATTTTCTTAGATAATGCATGAGTCTGACGAGTCACCAGTATAGTGTATTTTTAGTACATCTTCATTTTTTCCCATTTCCTTAGCCTTACCAGAAAAATTTTAAAAAAGAAAACAATGTTGTTTCACATGTTTTTTGGGCTTTGAGACAGGTTTAGATTAGGATGTGGTGACTTAGGTCAACTTTTTAAAACATCAGCACCATTTTAGCACCATAGACCTCTTGAATATAGGAATCACTCCTAAACCCCACCACCATGGCCTTTATTATCATTCAAAAAAATTGTCCTAAGTAGTTTATCCTAGCAGTCAGCTCCGACCTAAGCATGCTCTACGTAGGGGGGCGATGAACATAAGTGAATGATCCAGTGCTAATAAATAAGAAAGAAAAAAAAGGCAAAACTCTGGGATAGGTGACCCTCACAAAGTCATTTAAACCGAAAAAAGAGAAGAAAAAAAAATTTTTGCCACAAAAAGAAAAAAAATTGTCGTCACCTATTGTTAATTGGTTCAGAGGTATCTGGCACTGAACTTGGTAGGGCGGATTACGATCCGATCCCCCGCAGCTACAATTAGGCGAAATAAAAACAGGTTTACACATGCTTATGTGCCAGAAACCTTATGTTATGGATCAGAATCACTAACCAGTCACTCTACTATGAAGCATGTACGAATAACGGGCTTAATGTGATTGCGCCTGAATGAAAAGGACACAAAAAGATGAGAAGATAGGCCTAGGTATTGTGGGATGACATGGAGTGGTTAATATAGGATTGAAGTTTGTGTTTGTGTTACTATGGTACCCTTGGTTCACTTAGTTAGTACCTGTCACTGCATCCTGACTTGAACTTAGAAGCCCTTTAGCCCGAAGACACGTGTTGACACCATTTTTTTCTTGAGCTTTAATGTTTGCTTGAGGACAAGCAAAGGTTTAAGTGTGGGAGAATTTGATCACACTAAAATTCACCGTATTTCTGACTCCGATTTCGCATGCATTCTTAGCTTTTATTGTTATTTTGTTATGTTATTACCTTATTTTCCTTTGTTTTCAGGTTTTTTATGTAATCGGGGCTTGAATCGAGAAAAGGAGCGAAAAAGGAGTGGAAACGGACGAAAACCTAGAAATTCAGCGTTTTACACTTACGGCACCCACCGTGGCGGGCGCCATGGGGTCAGCCATGACGTGGCCACGTCTCAAGACCACTCCACAACTGCCAAGACCCACGATCCCCACTCTTCCATTCCCTATCAGTACCATGGCGGGCGCCATAGGCCTGTGGCGGGTGCCACAAGGCAAAAGCAGTTCCCTCCACTTTTTAGTGGAGGGGGCATCCTGGTCTTTTCCTGCATTTAGTTTTCCTATAAATAGGACTTTAGATTTTCGTTTTTCTTCATCCAAACTTAGATTTCTTTAGGCATATATCAGTTTTAAAGCAGTTGCCATTCCACATCGGGGTGTTTCTGCAATCGAGTGATTGAGTTTGTAATCTGTCTGTGTGATCGAGTTTTTGAGCACTCTGGAGGATGTTAATCCTGCCGCCATTTTAATTCCAGTTCGTGTTTTATCTTTCCGCATTGCTTTACTTTTATTTATTTTTCACACTGCTTTACTTTCATTTATTATCCACACTCGCACTTTATTTTATTTATTTCCTGCACTCGCTTTACTTTCGTTTATTTTCCGCACTCGCACTAAATTCCTTTATTTCCTGCACTCACACTAAATTACTTTATTTCTCGCACTCGCACTACTTTTATTTACTTTCCGCACTCGCACTAAATTACTTTTATGAAAAATTATAAAAAGAACTTTTACTTTATCATGTCTAACTAAATCTATAAAGGTTAGAATGTAAGGATCGTAATTAAACAAGTAATCTGTACAATTGTTCGTGGAAACACTTAAGGGATATTTTATCTTTCAATTTAAGTGATTGTTTTTAACTATTTCAAAAACAGCCAAAAGCGCTTTGTCTAGTTCATTAGGAGTTTTTAGATTAAAAAGAAAAGAGATTTTAAAACGATTTTCGGACGCGTTATGAAGTTTAGAGTCTGGTTCGTGAGAACCTCTTTTTTCTAAGAAATCCAGGTTAAAATACTTTTCAACTTAGTCAAGATACTATATTTCTTAAAAACAGGTTTACTACTCTAACGCAGTACGCACCTTTTTATCCGTGACAATAGGAGGGGTTGATTAGAGAGTACAACTCAGTTATGAATACGCGAAAGCGACAGTTCCTATTAAATTAGTTCTTTTCAAAGGAGAAAACATTGCCCATAAGTAGTTCCATTAACAAGTACTGGATTATCCATTGATTACGTGAATTACATTCGAGCCTGTCTTTGTTTATTGTTTAAAATTATTATTTTATTTACCATTGCACCCTTCTTAAAACCCCTTTATTTAGTTGCCTTAGATACACACCATAACAACAGGTACGATAGATTGACACTTGGTCTCTGTGGATTCGACAATCTTTTATATTACTCTGACGTGTTCGTACACTTGCGAAAAACACACATCAGAAGCAACGGAGAGGAGGGTAATAAAATTGAAGATAGGTGTGAATCATGCTCCTATGTGATGCATCCAAGTCCATGATCATGTCAGGATTCCACCATAATGCTCTCTGAATAAGGGAACATGATCAGGGGTGATAAGAGCCTGTATCTGCCTGATGCCTGCCAGGGGATACTCAAGGAAATGGTAAGTGATGTTGCTCTTCCTGGATGAGTCCATACTGACAATGGGTGCCGATGAAGATAACCGAAGAAGATAACTGATACAGATAGCTGATGTAGATAGCTGAAGAAGACAACTGAAGAAGATATCTGAGCAGAAGAATGGTCAAAACTAAACCAATGGAAAGTGGACACCCTGTAAAACAAATAGAAAAAATTTTAAATGATGCAATATGATGTATGCTTATGATATGAAAGGGTTTGTGATCAGGTGCTGGATTGCCAGTTGCTCTTGGTAGGTGTCGCTCCCACCAAATGAGGCTGAGTCATAAGGGGTACAGACGCGAACGGTCGGCGAAAGGGAAGGAATGAATAGAGTCGCCAGCTAAGCATTTTTATCCCGAAGGAAAGGTAATGCTGCATAGACCTAGGAAAAGATATGGATAAGACGGTCGCGAACCAGAGAGACTGAGAAAGGGGGTTGGTTACAACCTGGGAAGGTATTAGCACCCAGATTGTCCGTCGTACTCGACGGGATCCACGCTTGAAAGATTTGTGTTTTAAAGGGGTAGTGTCGGTGCAATTTGTGTATCAAAGCTGGAAAGAATGCAAGTGTCAGTGCTATAAGAAAGTGAAGTGGAATATGATAAGTGTCAGTGTAAGAAATGAATGAAGCTCAAGACTATGAGGCTTAAAGAACAATGCTGGAAGAGGGGGAATATAAAGAGACTTTTGTTCGATAACTGTTAAGTTATGCCTACGTATCCTCTCGTGGAATGAGGAAGTCAGAACACCGTAGTTCGACTCAAAGAGACTGAAAGATAAATTGACTTGTGAACTGCTTACTTGTCTATGCTCAAGTGTATGACCTGTCTGGCTCAGGTGCTTACTGTCTTGCATTAGACGGAAAAAGCAAGTTCTCGTTTGTGAGTGAATGAGATGAGAAAAGAATCCCAGAGGAGACGATTATTGTTTATTTTTGTGTTTTCAGTCTTTTATTGCTTTTTGAAGTTTGTCATAGGAAAATGAGCTTAAGACTAAACCAAGGGTTAGTAAACTCATCACATCCTCCCTCTGATTAGGGGTAATGAGAATACCTTAAGTATGAAATAAGCACCTCACACTTAATCACCAAGATATAGGATTAAGATCATTAACCTACTTGTGATTATTTAGATGTTTTTTGTTGTTTTTGTTTAGTGTTAAGTAATGAGTTTAAGCCATAATCAAGGATTTAATGGACTCATTACACCATCCTAATAGAAGGATAATAGATGAGAACATTTAAGCTGGGGAAAGCTCCTCAACTTAATCCATGATTAGGGATTAACCTCATGACAAAACAAGGCCTTTATTAAATGGATGTTAGTTAATGATAAGATTAAGAAGTGGATTTTATGGTTTGTAAGACAGCTTGAGGGGGACTTGTCCATTAACACTAGGGTTAGTCCTTCTTAACCAATTAAGGAAGAATTAGAACCCTAATGCAAGGCCCAAGTTACAAGCTTGATGTCTTAGTGATTATTAAGTGAGTTGATTAAAGGATTTAAACACATTAAGGGTTTAACACTTAGGATTAAAGTTATACACTCCATCCTAATAGAAGGATGAAGGCATAAGCTTAATCACAAAGCCTTAAAGCCTTAAGGGTTTAGTCCCTGATTATGAGATGAGAAGAGAAGACTCAAAGATGACAAAAATGTAAAAAACTAAGTGGGGGACTAATCAAACCCTAATTATTATCATGCTTGGAGATCCTAAGGTTAATGAGGTTTTCAGGAAGATCTTCAGAGAAACCACCAGGAGGAAGCAGATGAAAGGAGCAAGAAGCAAAGAGAAGCAAAACAACTTGCTTCACTTAAGAAGACAAGTTGCTTGATGAAAGAAAGTAAGATGAACATGAATGAGCAAGCTCAATCCAATACACAAGATAAAATGCAGCAAAGATGCAAGAGAGATGAAGAGAGATTGTGAGAAGTGAAGGCAAATTCACTTCTCAAAACAACTTACCACCTGAAAAGTTAGAAAAAGGAATGCAATGCAATGAGAATGAGATGGAATGCCATGGTGCAAACCAAAACCAGAAGCATAGACATGATTTTAATGATGCTAAGAGATGATGCAAGTACATGACAAGGGATGAGAATAATCATACAAGCAGAAGGATGCAAATGAAGCATGTTGAACCATGAAAGTTCATGAAATGTTTATGAAATGCAATGGGCATACAACATGGCAAATGCAAGATGCAATGATCAAACATGATTATAACATGTCCTAAGATGTATTATGAACCATGTGGATGCACAAAATGTCATGGCAAGTCCATGGATGCAAGCAAATGTAAGATGGATGCAAAGGATGGCACAAATTAGGGTTACATGTATCATGCAAAGTAAAAATCCAAAACCAGAAGCAAATGACACGACAAAAATTTGAAAATGCAATCAAAGATACCCTAAACCTATACAAGCTCACTGCCCAAAGGGGAGGATCCAACTCTTAACCTATTGAAAGTTATGAATTTCCTAAGATTGCTAGGGTTTTAAGGTACTTCACCAAGAAAAATGATAAACAAATTGAAAATGCAAGATCAATTCAAATCAAATTTATCCTATAAACTACATGCTATGCAAGATGCAATGCCAAAAGAATCATCATCCAACTCTCAATGGTTAGGCATAAAGGAATTTTTGAAGTTTGAAACAAAATATTGCCTTAAAATGAAATTAAATCCAATGAAAATGATCAAAAGGCATCAAGAACAAAAAAGAAATTTGGTTTGAGAGTTGGACAATGTTTCTAAATGTTTTTAAATGCTATGTGAATTTTTTGGTGATTTTTAAATACCTAAATGTATTTTTAATTAATTAATTTTCATTAATTAATTAAAAATAAACATTTAAATAATTTAAAAATAATTTTCAATGCAAAAAATAAAATAAAAATCATTTTCTGATTAAGAAAAATATTTGAAACAAAAATGCAAAAGGAAATATTTTTAGGATTTTTCTAACTATTTTAAAATAAATATGCAAAACAAATAAGAAAAATATGAAAATAAATGAATTTAATGGAAAAGTCAAGCAATCCAAGGGATGAGATTCAAAGTCAGAGGGCGGGAGTTGACTGGCGCGCGTTTGAGTGGCTAGGATTGGTTCTGGAAAATTCAAATTTTAATCCTAATTAATTAATCTAATTAATCTGAATTAGGGTTTAATGAAAGATCTGGGCCATTCGTTCACGCGGGAGTCAACAAAAGTCCTAAAAATCAAAGGTCCACATTCAAACTCTCATTAATTACGTAATTAGGGCAAATGAATTTCAGGTGACCGGAACAGTGGTTTCGGTCATCTTCTCCGGCGAGTCAAAAGAGGAACTCTCTCCCTAGGCCATTTCTGGAGCTCTAAAGCTCCAGATCAAACCTTCTAACCTCCCTGAATCTAAACCTACCCTCAAAAAAAATTTCTATGACCTACAAAACAAGATTCGAATCAAAACTCTTAAAATGACAAAAGTTTCAGACAACCAGTACACACTCAAATCTTAACCATTTCAAAAAGTAAAAACATCTGGATGATCAGCAAGGCATAAAGAACAATCTAGAAACTTAAATTTTCATTTCTGGAAAAAAAGTTCTTGAGGTACCTGAGCTTGAGCTTTCTCAGTTTGCAACTTTCTGGCCAGCTCTTTGCTTTCAATCACTTCCAATGATCCCCCTGAGAAGTTTGCAAGGCTTGATTGGAGTTTAAAATGGCTGGTTTGTGAGATTGATCAAGTTCTGTTCAGTGAGGGGTGAGAATCGTGTTTCTAATTGAGGAGGTTTCAGGGATGAATGAGGGTAGGGAAATGATCAGGGGAGCATGCTGAGTGCTTCTATGAAGTTTGTTTTGATGTTTGATGCTTGTGTTGTGTGATTCGAAACAAAATGCATAAGGGGAGGTTTTTGAGAATGCTGGCTTGGAGGATGCTTCAGGCTTGTGTGTGTTATGAAAATGAATCCTTGGAGTGTGTTTGTAAGGTCTGGATTGGGCAGAGAGTGGGTGGTGGACTGTTGTGATTGGTATGGGTTTTTTTGCCAAAAAGTCAAAAGTGTTGTACTTGAGGTATGGGCAATGGTGTAGCTGGCTCATTGGATTGTCCTAGCTCAACTGAGATTAAGGATGTCCATGGAATTGGTTTTGAGATAGTTCAGCAAGTTGAGTGAAGTTTATGTAGTGTTTTGCAAATTTGTGAACTTTTGGCCCCTTTGGAATTTCTTAATGCACAAGTCATGAATTTGGAAAAACTCTTGGTGCATTCTGAACTTTAGGAAATGGTTTATGTTTGTGCAAAGATTAGAAGTCCATTTGAAAGCACAATTTGCCTTGGCAAGGGATTTTGCAACTTTGCCTCTTTGGTACATAACTTGAAATTATGTGATTTTTCCCAACTTTGACAAGCCATAACTTTTGATCCAAAATGAATTAGCATGAGTTTTTGTACTTTTTGAAAAGGGAATGATCCATCCTACAACTTTCATGACCAAAGTTTTCTCATTTGAAGCATTTTTGAATCAAAAAGCAAGGGTTGAAAAAGTTTCCCAAAATGGCAAGTTTCCATTACAAGTCATTTTCCCAAAAAGGCCACTTTGCAAATGGCTTGAAATTCTTCAATTTTGTGAACTTCCAACATCTCCTATGATCAAATAAAGATCATACACAATCAAAATGATGAAGAACACTCCTTGGTTGGGTCATTGGGGGCCTCAGATGCCCTGATTTTACACTGACTTGCTCAAGAAGTCAACTCTTGATCAGATGCCTTCCCCATGGAATTTCTTCATGAAACTTGATATGAATGATCCCTATAATATATAGAGACCAATACAAAAAATAATGACCAAAAAATTTGGAGTTATGGCCTTTGAAACCAAAACCCTAATTTTAGGTCATCTGTGCAGTTAAACTTGGCTCTGCTTCCATGCCATTCTCAGTTCTTGTGATTCTTTGACTTTCTTGACTTTGTGGGGACACAATATGATGCTTGAACATACATGAAACCTTTTGAGATGATTGGAGACCTTTGGAGTGGCTCAGATGGCTCCTGGATTGCTCAGATCACAAACCCTAGATGCAGATGACTTAGAAACAATGCAGTGAAGCAAAAATGCCATATGAGATGCTATGATTGAACTTATGCATATGAAGATATCACAAGCCATGGTGTAAATGGGTGAGAGCAAATTTGGGGTGTTTACAGCTGCCCCTATTCAAACATGAGTTAGCTGTGCAGGATGTAAGCGACGGCTTAACAGGCAAACAAGATAACTTGTGGTTGAATACCAAAGACAGTCCAAAATTTGCACTCACAGAATGAAGAAGAAAAGGGATATAGATTGTAAAGGAAAATAAAGTATATTATAGAGTGTGGGCGACGAAGGACGACCGTCGAGCAGGGGATGACTACTGGGGAAGATGCGGGAAATACAGCAATGACGGGGACGGCCGACAAGCTGGGGATGCAGGAAATACAGCAATGACGGGGACGGCCGACAAGCTGGGGATGCAGGAAATTATGATGGGGACGACCATCGAGATAAAGCTATAAGACTCTCTGGGGATTATAGGTAAATAAATGATTAGGTATGGTCATCAAAGGGTGAAGGACGATCACCTAGAAGGGGACGGCTGCTCTGTTGAGGATAAGATGAGGGACGGTCATCTAAGGTGAAGGACGATCACCTGGCAAGGTACGGTTGCCAAAAAGTATCACGACATAGGACGAATGTCGGATAAAAAGGTCGACGATGGGGACGGCCATCGGATAAGCATGATGAAGGGCGATCATCAAGAGGTGAAGGACGATCACCTAGCAGGGCACAGCTGCTCTCAGGGTTTATCATGACATACGACGAATGTCAGATAACGAGATCAACGATGGGGACGGCCATCGGATAAAATGATGAAGGACGATCATCAAGAGGTGAAGGACGATCACCTAGCAGGGGACGGCTGCCGAGAAGGTATCATGACATAGGACGAATGTCAGATAGAAAGAGAATAAACCAACAAGATTTGTTGGGGACTTTGCTGGGGGACAGTAAACACGGACGAGTGTCTACATCCGAGAAAGGAGAGGTATAATTGTTTGGGTACTATGTATAGACTAAAGATGCGGACGAGCATCCTTAAGACTATGATACGGACGAGTATCAGGTAGAAACAAATGCCGACACATGTTAGGAGATGATGATACGGACGAGTATCAACCAGTTAACAAAGAACACGGACGAGTATTGATTCTACGGGGACTCTTCTGGGGAAAAGTAGACACAGACGAGTGTCCAAATTCGAGAAGACATAAGTGTTTGACACAATGTGTAGATTAAAGATGCGGACAAGCATCCTTAAGATCATGATACGGACGAGTATCAGTAGAAACAAACGCTGATGCATGTTCAGAGATGATGATACGAACGAGTACCAACTGGTTAACAAAGAACACGGACTAATGTCGAATCTGAGGGGATTTGAGTGGTGTATACAAGATACGGACGAGTATTTGTATGAGTAAAGAGTGAGACACGAACGAGTGTCTATCTTGCTGGGGAGAGCACGATACGGACGAGTGTCCGAAAAAGTGTATTATAAACAAGTATATGGTTTACCAAGTGTTTAGGTAAATGTGTTGGGGAAAGTGACACGGACGGGTGTCAAGAAAGTTGCATATATATATATGTATTTGTGAGTGCAAAGGGGACGTTTTGACTTTCTACTGGGGATATGACACGGACGGGTGTCAGGAAGTATCTGTATCTGTAAGAGAAATGTCCTTTGGCTCTCTGCCGGGGAATATTTGGGGAGTATTTGTATATTGTTGATGGTAAGCTAGTATTTACAAGTTTTTGATTCAGAACATGGCTTTACGATTATGCAATATGTTTGATTTTTGCCGTAATGCTCCGTATTAGACGGAATGCTACGCTCTGTGGGGAGAATATGATGCGAATGCTATGATTATGCAAAAGAAACCGATCCGGGATCTGGATCCCGGTGCTGCGAAGATCTCTTGCTGATCTGCTTGAAATGGATATCCCAGCTGGGGATGAGATCATTGGTAGATCTTAGCACATGACTCTGCTTGGGGAAATAGATCACTGATAGGTCTTTCTTGGCAATGAAGGACCCAACTGGGGTTTGTAGAAGCCTCTTTCACTCTGTTGTGATTTCTTTACGCGTTGCTTTTCCGGATAGAGGTTGAAACTTTATGGGGGAGACGGTTCCCTGGCTTTTGTACTTGGTTGAGGAGGCAACTCAGCTGGGGAGAAAGCACCTCCGGTGCTGAGACTGAGTAGATAATGATTTGCCAGCTTGTTGGGATGAAGCTTTCGTGCCCCATGTTGTGCTTTGAATACCTGCAATCCTGAAAAGATAGAGAAACGCACAAGTAATCCCGAGGTATCCTTTACCAGATTCCATCATAGGAGTTTAGGCACTCCCGGGAGTAAGTATATTTCCTATAAGCACGCATTTTTTAGAAGAAAAGCATCTGTATTTATGCAACCAGTATTTTAAGGACATCGGACATTCTTGCAAATGAAAATAAAGATGTACGAGACGAAACATGACTGAAAATCTGATCTTATTAATTCGTGTGCCCTGAATTGGCAAGATACAGTCATAGGAACGAATCCCCTAAAATGAGGAGATTGTTACAAATTGAGAAACAAAAAGATGCTGGCAATGTTGATGACGCTTCAAGGAGCTTTCCTTTTGCTATGACTCATATGACTTTTGACGTTCTTCTCGTCTTGCTTTCTGAAGAAGGTTGATTCTGACCGACACTCGGACCTTTCGAAGCTTACCAAGTTGTAAGTGATACAGATGAATTCAGAATGCAGTTGTTCGCTTATTCCCTTATTTTGCACGGATCGCCCTTTCGGGTTTTCAATCCACCGGGATACCCATTTTTGCCTGAGTTGTCCGATGCGGCTTTTCAACTCAGCGGGTGTACATTTTTTATTTTAATTTCCCTTATTTTGGCCCTTCATATTTCGGAGTCCACTTGCCCCTGTGGTCTGTATGAGGAGGGAGGAGTCTTTTCAGCACAAGATCTCCTACTTGGTACTCTCGGAGCCTGACTTTCTGATCGAAGGCTTTCTTCATTCTTTTCTGATATAGCTGCCCATGACAGATTGCCGCTAATCTTTTCTCTTCAATCAGACTCAGTTGTTCGTATCGGGATCGGACCCATTCTGCTTCATTTAGCTTAACATCCATTAGTACCCGTAAGGAGGGTAATTCAACTTCAACAGGTAGGACTGCCTCCATACCATACACAAGCTGATACGGTGTTGCCCCAGTGGATGTTCTGATTGACGTACGGTACCCATGTAAGGCGAATGGTAGCATTTCATGCCAGTCTTTGTAGGTGACTACCATTCATCTTTGGCCTGTAAGGAGAAGAATTGTGGTGTTGGATCTTGAAGTCCCGGCATAGCTCTTCCATCATTTTATTGTTCAAGTTGGAACCATTATCAGTAATGATTCGCTCGGGTACTCCATACCGACAGATGATGTCTCTTTTCAGAAATCGGGCCACCACTTTCCTTGTAACATTTGCATAGGAAGCTGCTTCAACCCACTTGGTAAAATAGTCAATGGCTACCAGGATGAATCTGTGGCCATTTGAAGCAGTCGGTTCAACTTGCCGATCATATCAATGCCCCACATGGCGAAGGGCCAGGGTGAAGACATCACATTCAGAGGATTTGGAGGCACATGCACTTTATCTGCATAAATCTGGCATTTATGGCATTTTCTGGCATAGGCACAACAATCGGCATCCATTGTGATCCAGTAATAACCTGATCTTAGCAACTTCTTGGCCATGGCATGCCCTCCTGCATGGGTACCAAAGGATCCTTCATGCACCTCGTGCATCAACAAGTCTGCTTCTGTTCTATCACGCACCTGAGAAGTACCATATCAAAGTTTCTCTTGTACAGGGAACCGTCAGTATTCAGGAAGAAACTACCAGTTAGCCTTCTTAGTGTCTTCTTGTCATTGGAAGACGCCCCAGGTGGGTATGTTTGATCCACCGAGAAGCACTTAATGTCATGGAACCAAGGCTTATCATCTTTAACAACATCTACTGAGAACACATATGCTGGTCTGTCAAGTCTGGATACTGAGATCCGAGGTACAAAGTTGACAGCTTGAACTTTGATCATGGATGAAATGGTAGCCAGAGCATCTGCAAACTGATTCTCGTCCCGAGGGATATACTCAAGCTTGACCGTTGTGAAGAAAGTCAATAATCTTCTTGTATAATCCCTGTAAGGTATCAGATGATCTTGGTGTGTGTACCACTTGCCGTTGGTTTGATTAACTACCAGAACTGAATCTCCGAACACAGTCAAAGTCTTGATCCTGAGGTCAATGGCTTCCTCAAGACCCATAATGCAAGCTTCGTATTCAGCTTCGTTGTTAGTGCAATTGAAAGTGAGTTTTGCCGAGAAAGGCATGTGAACTCCCTTAGGTGTAATAAGTACTGCACCAACACCGCGACCATTCATGTTAACAGCCCCATCAAACATCATAGTCCATCCTTCTTCTGGGTCAGGTCCTTCAGTGTGAACAGGCTCTTCATGATCTTTCGCTTTTATGAACATGATGTTCTCATCAGGGAAGTCAAATCTCATAGGCTGGTAATCATCAATAGGTTGCTCAGCAAGATAATCAGACAATACACTGCCTTTGATGGCTTTCTGAGATGTGTACTGGATGTCGTATTCTGTGAGGATCATTTGCCATCTTGCAACCCGTCCGGTAAGTGCTGGCTTCTCGAAAATGTACTTAACTGGATCCATCTTGGATATTAATAAGGTAGTGTGGGTCAACATATATTGTCTTAGTCGGCGAGCAGCCCACGCTAAAGCACAACAAGTTTTCTCGAGCAGTGAATAACGTTGTTCACAGTCGGTAAACTTTTTGCTTAGGTAGTATATTGCATACTCTTTTCGACCAGACTCGTCATGCTGGCCCAGCACACACCCTATTGACTCTTCTAATACTGTTAAGTACATTATCAGGGGTCTTCCCTCAACTGGAGGCATAAGGATCGGTGGCTCTTGTAAGTATTCCTTGATTTTATCAAAAGCCCTCTGGCAGTCTTCGTTCCACCTGACCGTTTGTTCTTTTCTTAACAGTTTGAACAAGGGTTCACAGGTTGCTGTAAGGTGAGATATGAACCGTGAAATGTAGTTCAATCTACCTAGGAAACCTCGAACTTCTTTCTCAATCTTTGGTGCAGGCATTTCTTGAATGGCTTTGACTTTATCAGGGTCAACTTCAATCCCTTTCTCGCTTACAATAAAGCCCAACAGCTTACCGGATCGCACCCCGAATGTGCACTTGTTGGGGTTCAACTTCAGTTGGTACTTCCTTAGACGCTTGAATAACTTCAACAGATTTACCAGGTGGTCTTCTTCTGTGAGGGACTTGGCAATCATGTCATCCACATAACATTCAATTTCTTTATGGATCATGTCGTGGAATAATGTTACCATAGCCCGTTGATAAGTTGCACCAGCATTCTTCAGTCCGAATGGCATCACCTTATAACAGAACGTGCCCCAGGGTGTGATGAAAGTTGTCTTCTCTATGTCTTCAGGTGACATCTTGATCTGATTGTATCCTAAAACCGTCCATGAAGGAGAACACCGAGAACTGAGTCGTGTTATCAACCAATACATCAATGTGAGGTAAAGGGAAATCATCTTTCGGGTTGGCTCTGTTCTGATCCCGGTAGTCCACGCACATTCTCACTTTGCCGTCTTTCTTAGGCACAGGCACAATATTAGCAACCCACGGCGGATAGCTAGTTACAGCAAGGAAACCGGCGTCCCACTGCTTTTGCACCTCTTCTTTTATCTTCATTGCCATATCCGGGCGAGTACGACGCAGTTTCTGTTTTACCGGTGGGCAGTCTTCTTTCAAGGGCAGCTTGTGCATGACAATATCGGTGTCCAACCCTGGCATATCCTGATAAGACCAAGCAAAGACATCCACATACTCCCGAAGCATATCAATCAGTTCTTCTTTCACTGAGTCTTGTAGGCAGGCCCCGATCTTAACCTCTTTCACGTCTTCTTCCGCACCAAGATTAACCGTTTCAACCTCCTCCTGATGAGGAGTGATAACCTTCTCCTCTTGCCTTAACAACCTGGCTAGCTCTTCAGGAAGCTTATAATCTTCTTCAACCCCTTCATCAGCTGGATCGATTGGATTGTCAAAGTCATACGAAGTCATAACAGTGTTGTTGTCGGTGCAGTCTGAAAGGCATTCTCTGCAAGGGTTTAGATTGTTCATTTTAGTGATCGATTTTCATCTTGTTTTAGAAAAAAGTGAAATGAAGTTATCATTTTGGAAAACATTTCCATTTTATTTTTGTACAAAAAGAAAAAATGAAAAAAAGTGAGCGAAAAAGAAAAAGACTCATTTGCAAAAGATGTCCGATATTCGTTGATTAATCCATTTGCACAAAATTACAAGATGGCCCGATTACAAAATGAGTCTTGTCATCTTGGGCAAGATGCAAGACTTGATGCATGCTTAAAAATACAGGAAATAATAATTACTCTGCAGGAGTAACCCTTATAATTTCCTGGGAAGACCAGTTAAGGACTTCGCTCCCCGGGATCCTTGGACGTATCCAGCTCTCTAGGTTGCGGTCGCTTTCATCCTCGTCTTCCAAGTTGTTCACTGCATCAGGGGTGAGCATCCCCCCACTGACAAAACTGGGCTTCTTGGCAGCCTCTGATTGATCTTGTTGAGTTGGTTTGTAACCCAACCCAAATCTGTCCTCCTTCTTTTCCACGGGCAACAGCTTGCCCCAGCCTTGGGCAGTACCCTCTTCAATAACCTTCCTGGCTTGCTGATAAGATGTCATGGAGGTCCCTAGTACAGCAGATGCTTCATTAATGTTCAGGGCCTCAAACCCCTGGCTCATGGTTTCATGGATCTCTCCATCCATCTCAATATACTTATACGTAGCCAGATGGCTAACAAAGATGTCTTCTTCACCATAGATGGTGATGATCTGGCCTTCCCACTCGAATTTCAGCTTCTGGTGAAGGGTAGACGTAACAGCGCCAACGGCATGGATCCAGGGTCTACCCAACAAACAGCTATAGGCCGGCTGAATGTCCATCACATAGAAGGTAATTTTAAAAGTCTGCGGGCCAATCATCACAGGAAGATCAATCTCTCCAAGCACTGATCTTTTAGAGCCATCAAATGCTCTCACCACCAAATTACTTGGACGCAATGCCAAGCCATCATACTCCAGCTTCACCAAGGCTTTCTTTGGTAGAACATTGAGTGAAGACCCAGTGTCCACCAGTACATGGGATAGGACAGCACCCTTGCATTCCAAGGTGATATGTAAAGCCTTGTTGTGGTTACGTCCCTCAATTGTTAAGTCAGCATTGGTGAAGCCCAGTCCGTGACTGGTGTTGACATTTGCCACCACAGTTTCCAGCTGATTAACAGTGATCTCCTCTGGCACGTATGCTGCGTGCAAGACTTTCAGTAATGTATTCCTGTGAGCTTTAGAACACATCAACAGGGATAATATGGAGATTTTTGAGGGAGTTTGGTGAAGCTGATCCACCACCTTGTAATCACTTCTCTTTATAATTCTCATAAACTCATCTACATCTTGCTCGAAAGATGTCTTCTGAGTTTCTTTGATGATTGGTTCTTCAGATATCACACTCTTCCCCTTTGCTTTGGCAGCAGCTTCTGCTTCGGCATTAGGTCTTTGCAATTGTGAGGCAAAAAGGCGTTCGCTTCTGGTGAAGCCTCCGCCTCCCCCAACATTATCAATCTGTGGAGAAGAAGTTGAAGAATCCAAAGTGATTTTCTCTCCGTTGCAGTAAAGATCAGAGCCATAATGCCAGGGTATGGCATTGCTGCTTTCATATGGCACGGGTCCAGGTACCGTAATGGTGACTGGAATGACTGCTGCAGAGGAGGGTACTGAAATGGTGTGCGGATCGTAGTAAATAGTGACTGGTGACCTGGCAGGAGGTGCCACTGTTTGTTGCTGAAAGTTGTTGTTTGGAGGAACATCTGATGGATCATAGTAAATGGTGACTGCGGAGATATCCTCGTTAGTTTCTGTTGGCGTTGTAGAAGATTCTGCTGAATAAATAGCTGCTGATGTTGTAGAAGAAATGGTTGTTGACATCTGGTTTGTTGAAGTGATGGATGAAGCCATTGTTGATGATATTGATGAATTGTTCGGAATGATTGTTGTTGCAGTTGTAGAAGAATCAGGAATTGTTGTCAAAGGATTTGCTGGATTTGTAGGCACCATTGTTGAGATCTGAAGTATACCACTTTTGATAAGACCATCTATGCCGCTTCTCAAATTATCACACCCGTTGACCGAAATGTTGCAATAACCACAACCGAGCTCACACCTGGGGAACATCTGGCACTCTAGAAGCTGAGCTTTAATTTCGACCAGAGGTGTTCGAATCTGTCCAACACTGGTGATTAAGAAAGATGGCTTGTCTTCCTCAATGGCATTAATTCTTGGTCCTCCATGATTGGGCATGGGATTCTTGGTGACACTTGGAGGGGTTGCAAAGTTGAGGGCTTTAGAATCCACCAGGTCTTGGACTTTCATTTGCAAAGCCCTGCATTTCTCAGTATTGTGGCCAGGTGCATTGGAATGGAAAGCACATCTGGCGTTGACATCATAATTTCTTGGGAGATTAGAGGGATCTGGTGGTGCCAATGTCCTTAGCTCAACCAAGTTAAGTTTCAGGAGTTGTGGCAATAAAGCGGCATAAGGCATAGGGATAGGGTCAATCACCCTATTTGCCTGTGATGGTCTTTGCTGAAAGGGCCTTTGTTGTTGATTGTTGTTATTATTGTTGTAGGCTCTCTGTGGCGGATACTGAACTTGCTGTTGATAGTGGGGTTGTTGTGGTTGTTGATATGTTGGTTGCTGAGGAATCGGAGCTGGAATTGTGACAGCTGCTACCGATCTGTGGACATACTGAGGTCTGCCCCTGCTAGCATGAATGGTATTTGTCTCACCGGTTCTTCTAGGTCCCACAAAAGGCTTCCTGGGATTACTGGACGAACTTGCACCATTATCAAAAATCTTACCCATCTTCAGAAGGCTCTCAATTCTTTCTCCAGCTATAACTACGTCAGCGAAACTGGTGGAAGAAAAGGCAGCTAGCCTATCAATATATGTTCCTTGCAGGGTATTCATGAACATGTCGGCCATTTCTCTTTGCGACATGGGTGACTGGACAGCAGCAGCAAGCTGTCTCCACCTCTGGGCATATTCCCTGAAGCTTTCTTTGGAGGACTGAGACATTCCCATCAAAAAGGTCCTGTTAGGAGCCATGTCCAGATTGTATTGGTACTGCCTGATGAAGGCCTCAGCTAGGTCCTTCCAGCATCTGATAGAAGCTCTGGTCAAGTGTGAATACCACTCCCTTGAAGCCCCAGTCAAACTATCTTCGAAATAGAACATCCACAGCTTTTCATCCATGGTGTATGCTTTAAGTCTCCCCAGAAAGGACTGTAAGTGAGTTCGTGGACAGGAAGTTCCATTGTACTTCTCGAAGCACGGGGGTTTAAACTTGTGGGGAATCCATACCCCATCCACTAACCCCATATCCATGACATCAAAACCCAGGGAATTTTGAGACTCCAGAGATCTCAACTTCTCAGCAATTTCATCAAACCTTCTATCATAAACTTCATCCCCAGCTCCCATTACAGTGAACTGCTCCTCTTGAGGATCTTTTTGCAAGACCCTTCCTGCAGTAGTATTTCCTTGCACATTACCCGGGATATTGACTTCCGGATGTAGATGAGGCCCATATACTGGTGGGTTAACATGAGGCTGACCCCTTTCATTGTTACTTGTTCCTCCAGTTCCCAGATGGGGTTCTTCCGGGGTTTGTCTTTCTACTAATGCCCTCAACCTTTCTTGACTTTGGGCCAAGCCATTCATTACTTCCATGAATTGGGTCATTTGGTTTCTCATCTCCAGCCTTTCATTAGCCATCTGAGTTCTGACCTCTTTCAGATCTTGCTGAACTTGATCCATTTGGATACCAGGAAGATTGTTGCGAGTAGGATACCGGTGCAGACGGTTGAGAGGGAACACCCGACGGCGAGCAATAATTCCTGAATCACAACAGAGTTAGTAACAAACAAGACAAAATCCTACAAAACAAAACAAGAGTTAGTATGCAATGCAGTATGCTTATTTATTTTCCAAGGTATCCGGCTTGGCTCTTGGTTTTGACCTTTCCAGACCCTGAGGAAGATGCTTTGATGTTGCTTGAGAAAAAGAAACTCAAATGAAACAAACTGACAAATACATTACAAATGGTGGATCATACATAATTTGTTTTTTACAACACATGCCCCCGAGGGGTCAAAATACAACATAAAAAGAAAAGTACATGAAATGGAAATAACAACAAGCAAAGAAGTCAAACATCTAATCCAAACTCATCATCCTTAACCTCCTTCAGAAGTGCTTCAGTTATAGGACCAGCCGGATGCTCTGTAATGTTTCTGATAAGAAGGTTTCTGGTGGCAATAGCAGTGGTCAGCTTCTTGTGCCTGTCTTGGTCCTTTGACCTCTTCACACCAGCCCTAAGTTTCAACTCTGAAATCTCCTTCTGGGCTGCTAGTAGAGCCTCCTGTTGTTTCTTTTCATTGGCCTCCAATTGCTCAATCCTGGCTTGAGTTCTCTTATCTTCTTGAGTGCGAGCTTCAGTGATCCTGACCCACCTAGCTTGACTTTCTTTCAGATAGAGATCAGTCCTAGCCTTCTGAAAATGGGCCTCTTTACAGGCATTCTTCAAAATTTGCTCCCCAGCTCTTGATTTCTTGATGTAGTCCTCTGCTTTCTCAATCTTGGCCAGATGCTCCACCTTAAGCTTTTCCAACCTCTCAATGTCTAGGCGACCATCACTCCTCTCCCAGAGGGTCTTCTTTAGAGCTTGAGACAGATTCTCATTCCTCTCCTTCAGTTTCTCAAATTCTTCTAGGCTGACAGTGGCTGGAGGTTGTACTGTGGGTGGTCCAGGTGTATCCTCAATGGTGAAAGGCATCCTAGAAATCTGAGCCCTAGCATGAGACCAATCATAATACTGAGCTGAAGCCACATTATTGCACCTCCCATGAATGGCCATCCCCTTGGTCTGGATGTTGTCCCAAGCCCAGGATGCTTATCTGACAACAACTAGATTAGGTTTTATCTCACAATAAAGGGTTTCAGCCAAGTCTTGCACTCTAGGAGGGTGAACCAAAGCATAGCCCAACTGTCTCTTAAACAGCAAAGGATTGTAGTTGATGCAACCCTTTACTCCTATTAGAGGTACATTGGGGAACTGTCCACAGCTAGTAATTATGTCCCTGCCTTTGGTGCTTTGGGTGCACCATCTGATGTCATCTGAAGTCAAAGCAATAAGTCTTTTAGCCCAATTCTTCTGTTGGTGGGGATTCAGGAAGGCATCAGTCTTGGGTAAGTGTTTGAGCAGCCAGGTATGAAACAGGGGAGCACAGCATCTCACCAACTTCCCTCTTTGCTTCTCATTTCTTTGGTGAACAGAATAATAGAAATCTCCCAGCAATGTGGGCACTGGGTTCCTCAGAAGGAAAAGATGAATGGCATTCTTGCTGATAAACTTGGGCTCATCTGCAAATAGTATAACCCCATATATACTGAGGGCTAACAATGCACAAACTGCCCTCCATTCTCCCAAGGAGGCCTTCAGGATGGCCTGAGAAGTCAAAAAGTCTAAGTGTAGGCCAGGGATCCCAGCCTTTGTTGTCATGTTCTGCTCAATCAAAATAGGTTCCAGGTATAGTGCTTTTGCCACTTCTTCATTGCTGGGAGAAGTCATTTCAGGGTTGAAGGGGACACCACCCCTGACAGGTACTCCAATCAATGATGAGAACTCCTCCAGCAAAGGTCCTAGCTGAAAGTTCTGGAAAGTGAAGCATCTCAAAGGAGGGTCATAAAACTGTAGGCAAGTGTGGATCAAACTCCCCCGAGAAGGGTCTAGGTCCATAACCATATCAAGGATGCCTCCATAATACTCTCTGAATAATGGGATGTGGTATGGAGTGATTAGTGCCTGGACCTGCCTGATGCCAGTCAGCACAGGCTCAAAGAAATGGTATGAAATGTTGCTCTTCTTGGGTGCCATGACTGCTGATGAAGAGCTGAAACAAATGCTGATGATGAAGACTGATACTGGAGATGAGCCACTGATAGGCTGAGGCTAGTGATAAAAGTAGCTGAAGCAGGCAACAGGGGTCTATGCAGATGAAGGGGTCAAAACCAAGCCAGATATGATGTGGATACCCTGAAAAACAAATAAACAAATGTTAAATGATGCAATAATGATGTATGCAAATGATATGCAAGGGTTTGTGATCAAGCTGGATCTGATTACTGCCTTGATATAAGTCTATGTATGTATAAGAAGTCCAGATGGAGGTTCAAAAGTCCAGTAACCAAGGTGGGGGGCTCAAATAAAGAGCCACATGTCCAGGGTTAAATCACAAGAACTGTCCAAAGTGGGGTACTCTTAAACCAAAACAAAGTATCAGGGTATGATGTAGCCAATGGTTCCTGCAAACCTGTAAACAGCCCAACCCCCTCACAGGTGGTGTTCTAAAACAAGGATCCTCAGACTTGGATCAGTTATGAGAAGTGTAAACACTTCTAACCCGGAGGTACAGTGTTTACAATAACCATAAAAGATCCTCCTCTAATTCACCCCAGTTTCTGGAGGTCATAATAAAGGTCATCCAGACTTAGCAGGCTTCCCAGATAGCCCTAGCACTACAGGAAATCTGTAGCACAGAGTTCTCAAGAAGAAACCCACATCTGAACCGTGTTTCATATTCCCGCACCAGACCGAAATGGAATGGGAAAGAACATGAACCACTCTAGCCTAGGTGTCACTCAGGTCCCAGGTATAGGACCTTAAACTCTCAGTAGAACCCCACCCACCAAAAAAAACCAGATCCAGCCAGATGACAATATGACAGTATGATGTATAAAAAATGTAAAGAAAGCGGTAAATAAAGCTGTACATAAAGCAATAAATAAAGCAACTATACAAACAAAATTAGCACATAACACCCCAGTAAACACAAATCAAACAAGCGCTAGGAGGAACCCACAAAAAGAACCAGAAGCCCTGGTTACAATATAAGGGTCCCCGGCAGAGTCGCCAAGCTGTCGCTCCCACCAAATGAGGCTGAGTCATAAGGGGTACAGACGCGAACGGTCGGCGAAAGGGAAGGAATGAATAGAGTCGCCAGCTAGGCATTTTTATCCCGAAGGAAAGGTAATGCTGCATAGACCTAGGAAAAGATATGGATAAGACGGTCGCGAACCAGAGAGACTGAGAAAGGGGGTTGGTTACAACCTGGGAAGGTATTAGCACCCAGATTGTCCGTCGTACTCGACGGGATCCACGCTTGAAAGATTTGTGTTTTAAAGGGGTAGTGTCGGTGCAATTTGTGTATCAAAGCTGGAAAGAATGCAAGTGTCAGTGCTATAAGAAAGTGAAGTGGAATATGATAAGTGTCAGTGTAAGAAATGAATGAAGCTCAAGACTATGAGGCTTAAAGAACAATGCTGGAAGAGGGGGAATATACAGAGACTTTTGTTCGATAACTGTTAAGTTATGCCTACGTATCCTCTCGTGCAATGAGGAAGTCAGAACACCGTAGTTCGACTCAAAGAGACTGAAAGATAAATTGACTTGTGAATTGCTTACTTGTCTATGCTCAAGTGTATGACCTGCTCAGGTGCTTACTGTCTTGCATTAGACGGAAGAAGCAAGTTCTCGTTTGTGAGTGAATGAGATGAGAAAAGAATCCCAGAGGAGACGATTATTGTTTGTTTTTGTGTTTTCAGTCTTTTATTGCTTTTTGAAGTTTGTCATAGGAAAATGAGCTTAAGACTAAACCAAGGGTTAGTAAACTCATCACATCCTCCCTCTGATTAGGGGTAATGAGAATACCTTAAGTATGAAATAAGCACCTCACACTTAATCACCATGATATAGGATTAAGATCATTAACCTACTTGTGATTATTTAGATGTTTTTTGTTGTTTTTGTTTAGTGTTAAGTAATGAGTTTAAGCCATAATCAAGGATTTAATGGACTCATTACACCATCCTAATAGAAGGATAATAGATGAGAACATTTAAGCTGGGGAAAGCTCCTCAACTTAATCCATGACTAGGGATTAACCTCATGACAAAACAAGGCCTTTATTAAATGGATTTTAGTTAATGATAAGATTAAGAAGTGGATTTTATGGTTTGTAAGACAGCTTGAGGGGGACTTGTCCATTAACACTAGGGTTAGTCCTTCTTAACCAATTAAGAAAGAATTAGAACCCTAATGCAAGGCCCAAGTTACAAGCTTGATGTCTTAGTGATTATTAAGTGAGTTGATTAAAGGATTTAAACACATTAAGGGTTTAACACTTAGGATTAAAGTTATACACTCCATCCTAATAGAAGGATGCAGACATAAGCTTAATCACAAAGCCTTAAAGCCTTTAGGGTTTAGTCCCTGATTATGAGATGAGAAGAGAAGACTCAAAGATGACACAAATGTAAAAAACTAAGTGGGGGACTAATCAAACCCTAATTATTATCATGCTTGGAGATCCTAGGGTTAATGAGGTTTTCAGGAAGATCTTCAGAGAAACCACCAGGAGGAAGCAGATGAAAGGAGCAAGAAGCAAAGAGAAGCAAAACAACTTGCTTCACTTAAGAAGACAAGTTGCTTGATGAAAGAAAGTAAGATGAACATGAATGAGCAAGCTCAATCCAATACACAAGATAAAATGCAGCAAAGATGCAAGAGAGATGAAGAGAGATTGTGAGAAGTGAAGGCAAATTCACTTCTCAAAACAACTTACCACCTGAAAAGTTAGAAAAAGGAATGCAATGCAATGAGAATGAGATGGAATGCCATGGTGCAAACCAAAACCAGAAGCATAGACATGATGTTAATGCTGCTAAGAGATGATGCAAGTACATGACAAGGGATGAGAATGATCATACAAGCAGAAGGATGCAAATGAAGCATGTTTGAACCATGAAAGTTCATGAAATGTTTATGAAATGCAATGGGCATACAACATGGCAAATGCAAGATACAATGATCAAAAATGATTCTAACATGTCCTAAGATGTATTATGAACCATGTGGATGCACAAAATGTCATGGCAAGTCCATGGATGCAAGCAAATGTAAGATGGATGTAAAGGATGGCACAAATTAGGGTTACATGTATCATGCAAAGTAAAAATCCAAAACCAGAAGCAAATGACATGACAAAAATTTGAAAATGCAATCAAAGATACCCTAAACCTATACAAGCTCACTGCCCAAAGGGGAGGATCCAACTCTTAACCTATTGAAAGTTATGAATTTCCTAAGATTGCTAGGGTTTTAAGGTACTTCACCAAGAAAAATGCTAAACAAATTGAAAATGCAAGATCAATTCAAATCAAATTTATCCTATAAACTACATGCTATGCAAGATGCAATGCCAAAAGAATCATCATCCAACTCTCAATGGTTAGGCAGAAAGGAATTTTTGAAGTTTGAAACAAAATATTGCCTTAAAATGAAATTAAATCCAATGAAAATGATCAAAAGGCATCAAGAACAAAAAAGAAATTTGGTTTGAGAGTTGGACAATGTTTCTAAATGTTTTTAAATGCTATGTGAATTTTTTGGTGATTTTTAAATACCTAAATGTATTTTTAATTAATTAATTTTCATTAATTAATTAAAAATAAACATTTAAATAATTTAAAAATAATTTTCAATGCAAAAAATAAAATAAAAATCATTTTCTGATTAAGAAAAATATTTGAAACAAAAATGCAAAAGAAAATATTTTTAGGATTTTTCTAACTATTTTAAAATAAATATGCAAAACAAATAAGAAAAATATGAAAATAAATGAATTTAATGGAAAAGTCAAGCAATCCAAGGGATGAGATTCAAAGTCAGAGGGCGGGAGTTGACTGGCGCGCGTTTGAGTGGCTAGGATTGGTTCTGGCAAATTCAAATTTTAATCCTAATTAATTAATCTAATTAATCTGAATTAGGGTTTAATGAAAGATCTGGGCCATTCGTTCACGCGGGAGTCAACAAAAGTCCTAAAAATCAATGGTCCACATTCAAACTCTCATTAATTACGTAATTAGGGAAAATGACTTTCAGGTGACCGGAACAGTGGTTCCGGTCATCTTCTCCGGCGAGTCAAAAGAGGAACTCTCTCCCTAGGCCATTTCTGGAGCTCTAAAGCTCCAGATCAAACCTTCTAACCTCCCTGAATCCAAACCTACCCTCAAAACAAATTTTTATGACCTACAAAACAAGATTTGAATCAAAACTCTTAAAATGACAAAAGTTTCAGACAACCAGTACACACTCAAATCTTAACCATTTCAAAAAGTAAAAACATCTGGATGATCAGCAAGGCATAAGGAACAATCTAGAAACTTAAATTTTCATTTCTGGAAAAAAAGTTCTTGAGGTACCTGAGCTTGAGCTTTCTCAGTTTGCAACTTTCTGGCCAACTCTTTGCTTTCAATCACTTCCAATGATCCCCCTGAGAAGTTTGCAAGGCTTGATTGGAGTTTAAAATGGCTGGTTTGTGAGATTGATCAAGTTCTGTTCAGTGAGGGGTGAGAATCGTGTTTCTAATTGAGGAGGTTTCAGGGATGAATGAGGGTAGGGAAATGATCAGGGGAGCATGCTGAGTGCTTCTATGAAGTTTGTTTTGATGTTTGATGCTTGTGTTGTGTGATTCGAAACAAAATGCATAAGGGGAGGTTTTTGAGAATGCTGGCTTGGAGGATGCTTCAGGCTTGTGTGTGTTATGAAAATGAATCCTTGGAGTGTGTTTGTAAGGTCTGGATTGGGCAGAGAGTGGGTGGTGGACTGTTGTGATTGGTATGGGTGTCTTTGCCAAAAAGTCAAAAGTGTTGTACTTGAGATATGGGCAATGGTGTAGCTGGCTCATTGGCTTGTCGTAGCTCAGCTGAGATTAAGGATGTCCATGGAATTGGTTTTGAGATAGTTCAGCAAGTTGAGTGAAGTTTATGTAGTGTTTTGCAAATTTGTGAACTTTTGGCCCCTTTGGAATTTCTTAATGCACAAGTCATGAATTTGGACAAACTCTTGGTGCATTCTGAACTTTAGGCAATGGTTTATGTTTGTGCAAAGATTAGAAGTCCATTTGAAAGCACAATTTGCCTTGGCAAGGGATTTTGCAACTTTGCCTCTTTGGTACATAACTTGAAATTATGTGATTTTTCCCAACTTTGACAAGCCATAACTTTTGATCCAAAATGAATTAGCATGAGTTCTTGTACTTTTTGAAAAGGGAATGATCCATTCTACAACTTTCATGACCAAAGTTTTCTCATTTGAAGCATTTTTGAATCAAAAAGCAAGGGTTGAAAAAGTTTCCCAAAATGGCAAGTTTCCATTACAAGTCATTTTCCCAAAAAGGCCACTTTGCAAATGGCTTGAAATTCTTCAATTTTGTGAACTTCCAACATCTCCTATGATCAAATAAAGATCATACACAATAAAAATGATGAAGAACACTCCTTGGTTGGGTCATTGGGGGCCTCAGATGCCCTGATTTTACACTGACTTGCTCAAGAAGTCAACTCTTGATCAGATGCCTTCCCCATGGAATTTCTTCATGAAACTTGATATGCATGATCCCTATAACATATAGATACCAATAGAAAAAATAATGACCAAAAAATTTGGAGTTATGGCCTTTGAAACCAAAACCCTAATTTTAGGTCATCTGTGCAGTTAAACCTGGCTCTGCTTCCATGCCATTCTCAGTTCTTGTGATTCTTTGACTTTCTTGACTTTGTGGGGATACAATATGATGCTTGAACATACATGAACCCTTTTGAGATGATTGGAGACCTTTGGAGTGGCTCAGATGGCTCCTGGATTGCTCAGATCACAAACCCTAGATGCAAATGACTTAGAAACAATGCAGTGAAGCAAAAATGCCATATGAGATGCTATGATTGAACTTATGCATATGAAGATATCAAAAGCCATGGTGTAAATGGGTGAGATAAAATTTGGGGTGTTTACAGTAGGGTCCATGAGTGTTCAGAGTTCCGGATGAAGGTCTGAGAACCAGTAACCAGGTAGGGGACTCAAATAAGGAGTCATTTGTCAAGGGTTTCATAAAATCAGTCCAAAGTAGTGTAACCTTAAAAACATTTCCAGTATCAAGGTATGTTAAGGCCAATGGTTCCTGCAAACCTGTAAATAATCCCACCCACTTACAGGTATTGTTCTAGAACAAGGATCCTCAGATTTGGATCTATTATGAAAAGTGTAAACACTTCTAACCCGGAGCTACAGGGTTTACATTAATCATAAAGGATCCTCCTCTAATTCACCTTAGATGCTGACGGTCATCTAAAAAGGTCATCCAGACTTAGCAGGCTTCCCAGATAGCCCTAGCACTACAGGAAATCCATAGCACAAAGTTCTCAAGAAGAAACCCATGTCTGAACCGTGTTTTCATATTCCCGCACCAGACCAAAATGGAATGGGAAAGAACATGAATCCACTCTAATCCTATGTGTCGCTCCCGAAAAGACTTTTACGTCCCCAGTGCAAATGCGAACTGTCAGCGATGTTGGAGTTTGAAGGTTGAATAGAGTCGCCAGCTAGGCATTTTTATCCCGAAGGAAAGGTAATGCTGCATAAACCTGGGAGGGTATGGATAAGACGGTTGCGAACCAAAGAAACTGAAAAAGGGGGTTGGTTACGACCTGGGAAGGTATTAGCACCCAGATCGTCCGTCGTACTCGACGGGATCCACGCTTACTTGATTGTGTTTAAAAGGGGTAGTGTATGTGCTAACTGTGCATAAAAAGGGGGAGATGCTTAAGACTGAGGCTTAGAAAAGAAAGCTGAAATAGGGGGAAGACACAGAGAATTTTGTTCGATAACTATTAAGTTATGCCTACGTATCCTCTCGTGCATGAAGAAGTCAGAACACCGTAGTTCGATTCAAAGAGACTGAAAATGATTTAACTGTGAACTGCTTGCTTGTCTATGCTCATGTTGATGACTCGTCTGACTCGAGTGCTAACTGTCTTGCATTAGACGGAAGAAGCAAGTTCTCGTTTATAGAGTGAGTGTGATGAGAAAAGAATCCCGGAGGAGACGATTATTTTTTGTTTTTGTGATTTCAGTTTTTTTTATTGTTTTTGGTGTTTTGCGTAAGATAATGAGCTTAAGCCTAAATCAAGGGTTGTAAACTCATTTTATCCTCCCTGATTAGGGATAATGAGCCTACTTAAGCATGAGATGAAGATCTCAAATTAATTACCATGATGATATAGGATTAAGATCATTAACCTACTTTGGTAATTATTAAGTTTTTTTGAGTTTTTGTTGTGTTAAGTAATGAGTTTAATCTTTAATCAGGGATTAGTGAACTCATTACACCATCTTAAGAGAAGGATGATAGATGAGAACACTTAAACTGAGGAAGACTCCTCAACTTAATCCATGGTTAGGGATTAAATTAATTATATAACAAGCCTTTATTAAGTTGATTTTAATTAAAGGGTGAGATTAAGAAGTGGATTTTATGTTTGTAAGACTAACTTGAGGGGGACTTGTCCATTAAACACTAGGGTTAGTCCCTTTAAACCGTAGGGAAGAGATGGAACCCTAATATAAGGCCCAAGTTACAAGCTTAAGTCTTAATAGTTATTAGGTGTTTTGATTAAGAGGTGTAAACAAATTAAAGGTTTAACACTAAGGATTAAAGTTATACACTCCATCCTAAGATAAGGATGCAGGCATAACCCTAATTCAAAGTCCTAAAGCTTTAAGTGTTTAGCCTCTGATTATGAGATGAGAAGAGAGACTCAAGGAAAATCAAGGGTAAAAGTCTATTGGAGACTATATATAACCCTAAAGTTATCATGCTTAGTGGTTCCTATGGTTTGTGAGGCTTAAGAGAAGAATCTTCAGGAAGCCACCAAGGAAGAAGAAGCAGATGAAAAGAGGAGGAGAAAGAAGAATAAGTTACTTACTTCCTGAAGAAGATAAGTAACCTAAAGAAAGAAAGAATGAGAGAGCATAAGTGAATTAGATTCACTTCAAAGACAAGTAAATTATGCAAATAAAGAGATGAGAAGATATGGGATGTGAAGTCAAATCCACATCCCAAACAACTTACCATAAGCCCCTGAAATGTTAGTGTGGATGCATAAGACATAAAGCAAAAGGAAATGAGATGGATAAAGATGCAAAGGACAAAACCAGAAGTGTGTATGCAAGGAAAATGTGTTATGAGATGATGAAAGTCATACATAATGCTTATGAATGATCATACAAGGATGAGATGCAAAGGAGGCATTTTAGAAGCATGAAAAACACATGGATACACATGGAATGTAATGAATGCAAAGCATACCAAATGAATGAAGAAATGATAAAGCAATGTTCAAGCGTGTCTTAAGATGTCTAAGATGTCATACAAATGCTTGAAATGTCATGGCAAGTTCATATGATTGAGATATGCAAAGATGAATGCAAATGAACATGAGAAATTAAGGTTTTATGAATGTATGAAATGCATATGACCAAAATAGAAGCATACATCATGATAAAAATTTGAAATTGAACTAAAACAAACCCTAAACAAACACAAGATCACTACCCAAAGGAGAAGGTCAGAAGCTAATCCTAGGCAAAGTTATGAAATTTCTAAGTTAACTAGGGTTTTTGGATACTTCTAAGGGAAAAATGAAAATCAAATTGAAAATGCAATTTAAAATCAAGAGATAAATAACCTAGATACTTGATGCAATATGTGAAACAATGCAAAAATAATCAAGTTCAAACTCATCATGGTTGATCATAAGTGATTTTTCCAAGTTAGGGTTAAAAAATGTGAATTTTAAAACCCTAATTCAAAGATAATTGTGAAAATGGGATCAAGCCTAAAAAGAAATTTGTATGGTGAGTTTGAAAATGTTTCTAAATGTATAGGAATGTTTTATGAATTTTTTGGTGATTTTTAGAAACCTAAATGTATTTTTAATTAATTAAAATCAATTAATTAATTAAATAAAACATTTAAATGTTTTAAAAATACTTTTTTAATGCAAAAATTAAAATAAAAAATGTTTTTGATTTAAGAAAAATATTTGAAGTAAAAATGCAAAAAATGATATTTTTTGAATTGTTTTTGCTATTTTAAAATAAATGTGGAAAGAAATGAAATAAAATGAAATAAAAATGAGAAGTCAAATAATCTGTTGGTTGGGATTTGAACTTGGGTTGACTGGCGCGCAAATGAAAGGCCAGGATTGATTATGAGATTTTAAATTAATTAAACCTAATTAAGACTAATTAATTATAAGATTAGGGTTAATGATGCATCTGGGCCAACCAACACGCGTAGGAAGCAAAGATCCAAGGGCCTACATTCAAACCTGGCTAATTAATGAGATTAGCCCTAATGACACTCAGGTGACCGGAGACAAGCTCCGGTCGTCTTCTCCGGCGAATCAGAAACTCAACTTCTCCTATAAGCCACTAAAGCCCACAAATCCTGCCCAGAATCACACCCCAAACATCATAGAACAATAATCAACAAGCAAAACACATTTATTCTTCATCAATAGGCTGAATCGAAACAAACAAATTTTTAGGGTTAAACTTTCAGAGCAAGCATACATGGCCATTTCTTCACCATTTTAAAAAATACAAAGCACATAATGATCAGTGAAGCATGCTCTTTCACATTGGAACTTAAAATAGGAGTTATGGAAAAAAAGTTCTTGGTGACTACCTGAGATGAAGCTTTGCAGTTCTGAGCTTTTTGGACCTCTCCTTGATGCTAATCCACTCCACTTAATCCCCTGAGGCTTATGGAAGGCTTGAAACAAGTTTGTATGGCTTGGTTTTGAAGATTCAGTTCTGCTAAGGCAGAAATCATGTCTTTGATTAAGGAGCTTTTAGGACAAAATAATGGATGCTTTGTGTTCTATGGATGATGGTGAGTTGAATGGTGAAGAAATATTTGAGTTTTAGTGGATGTGGAGGGAGTTTCGAAGGAATGAAGGTTTTGATGATTTTTGTGAAACTGAGCTTAGGGTTGCATTCAGGCCCTTGTATCTTGTTTTTTGTGTTGCTTGAGGCTTGTATAAACCAATAGGAGTGATCAGAAGAGTTGGTATGGCATAGTGTGATTGGTATGGGCCAAGTTGCAAAAATTTCAATGAATGTGTACTTGAGGCATGGCACGAGTCAGCGTTGGCTTGGGGGCTTATCCTACCTCAGCTTGCATCAAGGATGGCCCTAGGATTGGATTTGAGGATCTGGATGGCATGATACAAGAGTTATCACATGTTTTGCAAATTTCCCTCTTTGAAATTTTTGTGAAAATTGATCATAGAAACTCGTGGTCCAAGGCATGATTTTGGGCTTTCAATGTTTCATTGTCATACAATGAAGTTTAGAAGTGGATTAGAGGTCATTAGAATGCTTGAAACTTGTTTTTGCACAAAATCCTTTTTGGCACATACTTGAAAATTACAAGATTTTTCCCAACTTTGAAAGATCATATCTTGAGTTCTATGATGAATCAAGAGGAGTTCTTGTACTTTTTGAAAATGGGAAGATCCAATCTACAAATTTCATGTTTAAGGATTTTTCATTTGAAGCATTTTTGATCAAGAAAGAGGAGGTTGAAAATCTTTCCCAAAATGGAAAGTTTCCATTACAAGTCATGTCCAAAAATGGAAAGTTTGCAAATGGCTTGAAATTCTTCAATCTTGTGAACTTCTAACCACTTCTAAGATCAAATAAAGATCATAGAACCTCAAAATGATGAAGATGGCTCTTTGGTACCATTGTTAGGGGCCTCAGATGCCCTGATTCTGACTTTTCTTGCACAACAAGTTACTAGTTGATCAGATGACTTCCACAGGAAATCTTTAGTCTGCCTTTATGCCTTTGCCATGTGTCGCTCCCGAAGATTTGCATTCCGGTGCAGACGCGAACGGTCGGCGAAAGGAGGAATGAACTGAAGGTGAATAGAGTCGCCAGCTAGGCATTTTTATCCCGAAGGAAAGATAATGCTGCATAAACCTAGGAAAAGATGGATAAGACGGTTGCGAACTAGAGAAATTGAGAAAGGGGGTTGGTTACAACCTGGGAAGGTATTAGCACCCAGATTGTCCGTCGTACTCGACGGGATCCACGCTTAAAATATTGTGTTTAAAGGGGTAGTGTCAGTGCAATCTGTGTATCAAAGCTGGAAAAGAATACACAAGTGTTAGTGTAAGAAAATGAAGTGAAATGCTCAAGAATGAGGATTAAAAAGAATGCTGAAAGAGGGGGAAGACACATAGACTTTTATTCGATAACAGTTAAGTTATGCTTACGTATCCTCTCGTGCAATGAGGAAGTCAGAACACCGTAGTTCGACCCAAAGAGACTGAAAGAAATTGACTGTGAACTGCTTACTTGTCTATGCTCAAGTGTATGACTCGTCTGGCTCGAGTGCTAACTATCTTGCATTAGACGGAAGAAGCGAGTTCTCGTTTGTGAATGAGTGTGATGAGAAAAGAATCCCGGAGGAGACGATTATTGTTTGTTTTTGTGTTTTCAATCTTTTATTTGTTTTTGGTGTTTGTCATAAGTTAATGAGCTTAAGCCTAAACCAAGGGTTAGTAAACTCATCATATCCTCCCTTTAATTAGGGATAATGAGAATACCTTAAGTATGAGATAAACATCTCAACTTAATTACCATGATGATGTAGCATTAAGATCATTAACCTACTTGTGATTATTTAAATGTTTTTAAGTTTTTGTTTAGTGTTATGTAATGAGTTTAAGCCATAATCAAGGATTTGTGAACCCATTACACCATCCTAATAGAAGGATAATAGATGAGAACACTTAAGCTGAGGAAGATACCTTAACTTAATCCATGATTAGGGATTAACCTCATGACAAAACAAGCCTTTATTAAAATGGATTTTAATTAAGGGTGAGATTAAGAAATGAGTTTTATGATTTGTAAGACAACTTGAGGGAGACTTGTCCATTAACACTATGGTTATTTCTTCTTAACCAATAAAGGGAGAGTTAGAACCCTAATGCAAGGCCCAAGTTACAAGTTAATGTCTTAGTGATTATTAAGATGGATTGATTAAGAGGTTTAAACAAATTAAGGGTTTAACACTTAGGATTAAAGTTATACACTCCATCCTAAGAGAAGGATGCAAGCATACCCTAATCAAAAAGTCTTAAAGCCTTAAAGGTTTAGTCTCTAATGATGAGGTGAGAAGAGAGACACAAAGAAGACACAAAGGTAAAAGCTAAAGGGGGACTAATTACAACCCTAATTATTTTCATTCTTGGATGTTCCTATGGTTTGTGAGGGTTAAAAGAGATCCTCAAAGAAGCCACCAATGGAAGAAGCAGATGAAAGGAGGAGAAGCAGAAGAAACAAGTTACTTACTTCACTAAAGAAGATAAGTAACTTGGAGAAATAAGGTGAATGACGAACATGAATGAGCAATATCACTCTAAGACAAAAGAAAATGCAGCAATGATGCATAAGAAGAATGAGAAGAGAAATGAGAAGTGAAGGCAAATTCACTTCCCAAGTTACTTACCACCTGAAAATGTTAGCATAAGGAAAGAAATGAAATGAAAATGAAACACATGCAAAGGTAAATACCAAAACCAGAAGCAATCACATGATTCAAATGATTCTATGAGATGGTGCAAAGGCATATCAAGTGTTATGAATGTTAATATGAAGAGAAAGAATGCAAAGGAAGCATGTAGGAAGCATGAAAACACATGGATGCTTATGGAATGGAATGGATGCAAAGCAAAGAAAATGTATGAATAAATGACCAAGCAATGTTCAAGAAATGTCTTAAGATGTCTAAGATGGCATACAAATGCTTAGAATGTCATGTCAAGTTCACATGTTCATGCAATGCAATGTAAGATGCAAGTATGGATGCAAAATTAGGGTTACATGAAAGGTTGAGATGCAAATGTCAAAAAAAGAAGCAAATCACATGATAAATATTGAAAATAAACTCAAGGGAACCCTAACCCCATATGTATACACACCCCAAAGGAGACGGTCTAACTCTTAACCTAAAGAAAGTTGTGATTTTTCTAATTAAACTAGGGTTTTTGGGTACCTTAAGAGGGAAAATACAAATCAAATGGAAAATGCAAGATAAATTCATGGAAAAAATACCCTAGATACTACATGCTATATGGAAAACAACACAAAAAGAATCAATGTCAAACCCTTCATGGTTAGGCAGAAAAGAATTTTCAAAGTTAGGGTTCCAAAAAGGGAATTTTATGAACCCTAAATTCAAGAAAAATGTCAAAGTTGGATCAAAACCAAAAATAAATTTGTATGAATAGTTTGAAAATGTTTCTAAATGTCCTAAGATGCAATGTGAATTTTTTTGGAATATTTGGAAACCTAAATGATATTTTAATTAATTAATTTCCATTAATTAATTAAAATAAACATTTAAATATTTTTAAAATGATTTTTTAATGCAAAAAATAAAAATAAAAATGTTTTTGGGTGAAGAAAAATATTTGGAATCAAAGTGCAGAAGAAAATATTTTTTGGAATTTTTTAAGTATTTTAAATAAAATGGTAAAGAAAAATGCATTTAAATGAAAATAAAATTGAAAATGGGTGAAGTCAACTGATCTAGTGGATGAGGTTTGAATGGGCTTTGACTGTACGCGCAGATGGAAGGCCTGGATTGAATCTGGCTTAATTAACTAATTAGCCTAATTAATTAATAATTAAACTTAAGTGAAGTGATCTGAACCGTATACACACGCGCAAAACTAAATCCTAGGGCTGGCATTCAAACTGAGCCACTAAACCCTAATTAGGGTTCTAATCATTCTCAGGTGACCGGAGCTAGCTCCGGTCATCTTCTCCGGCTAGCCAAACTTGCTATCTCACTCAAAATGCAACCCTAAGCTCTCAAACTCTCCATAAATGATCCTCACATCACTCCAAACAAGAATCAACCAACAAAATTCATTTATTTATCATCAAGAACATGAATCGAAGCAAAACGGAAAAAAAATCAAAAATTTCAAAAGCTCAGTACATGCACGAAACTCAACCATTTTCAAAATAAACTACATCATGGTGATCAAGAGAACTCATATATTCATTTAGAAACAAGAAATGTAAGTTCTGGAAAAAAGTTTGAGGGTGGCTTCCTGAACTGAAGCTTTCACTTCTGGAGCTTTTTGACCTCTTCTTTTGTGCAAATCCTCTTTACTTGACCCCCTGATGATGTTGCAGTGCTTGGATGGAGTTTTGAATGGTTGGATTGAGTGGTTTCACTCTTGCTGCACCAGAATCGTGTTTTGTGTAGAGGGGCTTTGAGGCTTGTTTGATGGTTGGTTTATGATCTATGGATGATGATGAGTTGGTTTATGAAATTTGTTTGTGGTTTTAGTGGCTGGGCAGAGAATTTTGAAAGCTTTTGCTTGAAGGTGATTTTTGTGGAACTTGGTGTATGGCATGATCTGAGCTTGTGTGTGTTATGGATTGGCTTGCTTTTAGTCCCCATAACATTGTTTGATAGGTCAGAAAGTGGGCGGTGGCCTGTGGTGATTGGTATGGGCAAGTTGCCAAAATGTCAACATTAGGTGTACTTGAGGTATGGGCTCATGTTGCAGCTGTTTTAGGGCATGTCTTGGCTCAACAAAGATCAAGGAGAATCATGGAAAATGTTTTTGGGTGATGCAGCAAGTGTGTGAGAAGTTTCATCCCCTTTTGCAAATTTGAAAAGTTTTGGCCCCTTTTAAATTACTTGAAGTTCAAGGCATGAAATGAAATTATTATTTGGGAATTTTTGATCACAATGCATTGTAGTATGTTTGTATGATGCTTAGAGAATGATTAGAGGTCACAAAATGACTTGGTTTGTGAAATTGCAAAAAATCCTCTTTGGTGTGAAAGTGAAAATTATAGGATTTTTGCCAACTTTGCCAAGCCATAACTTGAGTTCCATAATGAATTAGGACTTGTTCTTGTACTTTTTGAAAAGGGAATGATCCAATCTACAACTTTCATGACCAGAAATTTTCATTTGAAGCATTTTTGGTTGAGAAAGAGGAGGTTGAAAAACTTTCCCAAAATGGAAAGTTTCCATTACAAGTTATTTCCATTTTTGGCAACTTTTGGTTTAGCTCAATTTTCTTCAATTTTGTGAACTTTCAAGCACTTAAATGATCAAATAAAGATCATATAACTTCAATTTGATGAAAAATCCACTTTGGTTCCATTGTTGGGGGCCTCAGATGCCCTGATTTTGCTCTGACTTGCTTAAGAAGTTACCCAGTGAACAGATGACTTCCACAATGAATTTCTTCATAAAACTTGGTACACATGATCCTTATAACATATTGAGACTATTAGAAACAAGAATGACCAAAAAATTTGAAGTTATGGCCTCTGAAACCAAAACCCTAATTTCAGGTCATCTGTGCAGTGAAACCCTAGCTCTGCTTCCATGCTTTCCAAGTTCTTGTGATTTCTTGACTTCCTTGATCTTTGAGGGGTATAATATGATGATAGAACACACATGTACCCTTTTTAAATGATTGGAGACCTTTGGAGTGGCTCAGATGGATCCTTGGATTGCTCAGATCACAAACCCTAGATGCAGATGAACTTGAACCAAGCAGATGAAACAAAAATGCAAAGTGATGTGGTATGCCTATGCTTATGCAAACATGAAAGATTAAAGGCCTAGGTGTGAGATTAGTGAGGGAAAATTTGGGGTGTTTACAGCTTCCCCTATTCAAATATGAGTTAGTTGTGCAGGATGTAAGCGCCTGGCTTAACAGACAAACAAGATAACTTGTGGTTGAATCCCAAAGACAGTCCGGAATTTGCACTCACTGGGGAGAAGAAGAAAAGGGATATAAATTGTAAAAGGTAGCATAGTATGATTATTAAAATGCGGGCGATGGAGGACGACCATCGAGCAGAGGACGACTGCTGGGGATAAAGCAATGACGGGGACGACCGACATACTGGGGAAATAAAGATACCATGATGGGGACGACCATCAGGCGAGGAAGTAAGATTCTCTGGGGATTTAAAAGGTAAAGTCAATGATGGGGACGACCATCAGGTTTTCAAAGTAAAGTGAACAATGATGGGGACGGTCATCGGTTCGAAGAATTAATAAAATAAATGATGAGGTACGGCATCAAAGGTGAAGGACGATCACCTAGCAGGGTACGGCTGCTCTTTATCACGACATAGGACGAATGTCGGATAGAAAAGGTCAACGATGGGGACGGCCATCGGATAAGCATGATGAAGGAAGATCATTAAGAGGTGAAGGACGATCACCTAGCAGGGTACGACTTCTCTCGGGTTTTATCATGACATAGGACGAATGTCAGATAACAAGATCAACAATGGGGATGACCATCAGATAAAATGATGAATGGCAATCATCAAAAGGTGAAGGACAATCACCTAGCAGGGGACGACTGCTAAATATCACGACATAGGACGAATGTCGGATATAAAAGGGTTCCAGTAGTGGAGACTCCGCTGGGGAAAGGATGAGGGACGATCATCCAAAGGTGAAGGATGATCACCTGGCAGGGTAAGGCTGCCGAAAGTATCACGACATAGAACGAATGTCGGATAGAAGAAAGGTTGTTCTGTTGGGGAATGGTAAACACGGACAAGTGCTTACGCTTAAGAAATAAAAGTTATAAGTGTTTGATAATGTGTATAGATTAAAGATGTGGACGAGCATCCTTAGGACCATGATACAGACGAGTATTAGTAGAAACAAACGCTGACGCGTGTTCAAAGATGATGATACAGACGAGTACCAACTGGTTAACAAAGAACACGGAAGAGTGTTGAATCTGTGGGGAATAAGTGTATACATTAGATACAGACGAGTATCTGTATAAGTATGAACAAGCTTTGTGAAGTATGAGCAAGATACGAATGAGTGTTCAACTTGCTGGGGAAGAGTATGACACGGACGGGTGTTTTAAGAGAATGTGTATAAGTTATGAACTTATGAGTGTAAAAGGTATTCTGGCGACCTGTGGGGATGGGACGACACAGACGGGTGTCAACAAGAGTGTATTATAACAAGTGTTTGGTTTGTAACAAGTGTTTCGGCAACTATGCTAGGGAGTGGTGACACGGAAGGGTGTCAAGAGAATGTATAGGTATCTGTATTCAAAGAGGATGTTCGTGGTTTATATCTGCAGGGGAATAAAATGACACGGACGAGTGTCAGAAAGGTATATATGAACATGTATCTACGTTGGAGAGTGCAAAGGGGACGCTTTGGCTTTTATATACATTGTTGGTGGAATATTGGTGATATTTGCAGGTGGCTGGTTTGAACCTGACTTGTGATCATGCAAATGTTTGATTTCTGTCGTAATGCTCTGTATTAGACGGAATGTTGCGCTTTGTGGGGAAGGATGATGTGAATGTTATGATTATGCAAAATAAACAAATCCGGGATTCGGATCCCGCTGCTGTGAAGATCTCTGGCTGATCTTCTTGGAAGGATATCCCAGATGGGAAAGAGATCATTGGTAGATCTGTTAGGAGATATAGCTCTTCTTGGGGAAATAGATCGTTGATAGACCTATCCATAAGGAGGACTCAGCTGGGTGGAAGGAGGCTTCCGTCACTTTTTTGTGTAAGAGTTTCAAACATTTCTCTTCTGGGGAGAGGCTGGAAATTCTGTGGGGAGATGGTTCTTTTGTCTTTGAAAAACTTGGCACTCTACTTGGGGAAGGAAAGATCACTGAACGATCTTCCTAGAGGAATCCGTGGGGGATCTTGGTTGGGAATACTTTTGCTGAATAAACTTATACTAGGGACGAGGAGGCCTTGACAACTCTGTTGGGGAAAAAGCATTTTCAGATGCTGCTTGGAGAAGATGTGCTGGAGAAGTGCAGCCTGGCATGCTCCATGCTACGTATTTGAATACCTGCAATCCTGTCAAGACAAAGAAATGCACAAGTGTCCCGAGGTATCCCTTACCGGATTCCCTTATAGGAGTTAGGTATTCCTGAAGGTAAGATTATTTCCTGCGAGCATTTATCAAGAACGGCTCATTTATTTTATGCAAATATTATATCGTGGATATTGGACATTTTGCAAACGGAACAAAAATGTACGAAACGAGGTGTGACTAAAAATCTGATTTTATTAATCTGGGTGCCCTGAATTGGCAAATACAGTCAAAGAAATAAATCCCCTGGAATGAGGAGATTGTTACAAATTAAAAAAAGTAAAAAGTGCTGGCAACATTGATGACGCTTCGGTTAGCTTCCTCTGCTATCACTTGTATGACCTTGACGCTCTTCTCATCTTGCTTTCCGAAGAAGGTTGATTCTGACCGATGCTTTAACCTTTCGAAGCTTGCCATGTTGTAGGCAATACAGACGAATTCAGAATGCAATTGTTCGTTTATTCCATGATTTTGCACGGATCGCCCTTTCGGGTTTTTAATCCACCGAGATACCCATTTTTGCCTGAGCTGTCCAATGCGGCTTTTCAACTCAGCGGGTGTACATTTTTTTCCCTTATTTTTTCCCGAGTCTTTTATTCTGTTTTTGACTCGCCGGGATGCCCCATTTTTTTGCCTGGGCTTACATTCTGTTTTTATGTCCAGCGGGTCATTTTATGCGAAGTATTTTTTAACTGCATCTGAATTCACAGGGGATAAGAAATCCTCACCGTCCATAGTAGTGAGCATCAGTGCTCCACCCGAGAAAACTTTCTTTACTATGAGTGGACCATCGTAGTTTGGAGTCCACTTGCCCCTATGGTCCGTATGAGGAGGACGGAGTCTTTTCAGCACAAGATCTCCCACTTGGTATTCCCGAAGCCTGACTTTCTGATTGAAGGATTTCTTCATTCTTTTCTGATACAGCTGCCTATAACAGATTGCAGATAACCTCTTTTCTTCGATCAGATTCAATTGATTGTACCAAGATCGGGCCCATTCTACTTCATTCAACTTTATATCCATCAGTACCCGTAAGGAGGGTAATTCAACTTCAACAGGCAGGACTGCCTCCATACCATACACAAGTTGATACGGTGTTGCCCCAGTGGATGTTCTGATTGAGGTTCAATACCCATGCAAGGCAAATGGTAGCATTTCATGTCAGTCTTTGTAAGTAACCACCATCTTTTGCACAATCTTCTAAATGTTCTTATTAGCTTCCTCAACAATGCCATTCATCTTTGGCATGTAAGGAGAAGAGTTGTGGTGTTGGATCTTGAAGTCCCGACACAGTTCTGCCATCATTTTGTTGTTCAAATTGGAACCATTATTAGTAATGATTCGCTCGGGAACTCCATATCGACAGATGATGTCTCTCTTCAGGAATCTGGCTACCACTTGTCTGGTGACATTTGCATACGAAGCTGCTTCAACCCATTTGGTGAAGTAATCAATGGCTACCAGGATGAATCTGTGGCCATTTGAAGCAGTCGGTTCGATCTTTCCAATCATATCAATGCCCCACATGGAGAAGGTCCAAGGTGAAGAAATTACATTCAAAGGATTTGGAGGTACATGTACTTTGTCTGCGTAGATCTGACATTTGTGGCACCTTCTGGCATAGGCACAACAATCTGCATCCATTGTGATCCAGTAGTAACCTGATCGTAACAATTTCTTAGCCATTGCATGTCCTCCAGCATGGGTACTGAAGGATCCTTCATACACCTCGTGCATCAGCAAGTCTGCTTCTTTCTTATCAACACATCTGAGTACCACCATGTCAAAGTTTCTCTTGTATAATGAACCATCAACATTTAGGAAGAAACTACCAGCCAGCCTTCTTAACGTCTTCTTATCATTGGATGATGCCCCAGGTGGGTATGTTTGATCCTCTAAGAAGCATTTGATGTCATGGAACCAAGGCTTGTCATCTTTAGCAACGTCCACAGAGAATACGTATGATGGTCGGTCTAGTCTGGATACCGAAATCCGAGGCACAAAATTGGCAGTCTGAACCTCGATCATGGAAGAAATGGTAGCTAGAGCATCTGCAAATTGATTTTCGTCTCGAGGGATATACTCAAGTTTGACTGTTGTGAAGAAAGTCAATAATCTCCTCGTATAGTCACGGTATGGGATCAGATGCTCTTGGTGAGTGTACCATTTGCCGTTGGTCTGATTGATTACCAAAGCTGAATCTCCAAATACAGTTAATGTCTTGATCCTGAGGTCAATGGCTTCCTCAAGACCCATGATACAGGTTTCGTATTCAGCTTCGTTGTTAGTGCATGCAAAGGTGAGTTTTGCCGAGAAAGGAATATGAACTCATTTAGGTGTAATGAGCACTGCACCAACTCCACGACCATTCATGTTAACAGCCACGTCAAACATCATTGTCCATTCTTCTTCTGGGTCAGGTCCTTCAGTGTGAACAGACTCTTCATGATCTTTTGCTTTTAGGAACATGATGTCTTCATCAGGGAAGTCAAATCTCATCAGTTGGTAGTCATCAATGGGTTGCTCAGCTAGATAGTCAGACAGTACGCTGCCCTTGATGGCCTTTTGAGATGTGTACTGAATGTCATACTCTGTCAGAATCATTTGCCATCTTGTAACCCTTCCGGTAAGTGCTGGCTTCTCAAATATGTACTTGACTGGATCCACTTTTGAGATCAACAAGGTAGTGTGAGTTAACATATACTGTCTTAGTCGGCGAGTAGCCCACGCTAAAGCACAACAAGTTTTCTTAAGCAGTGAATAACGTTGTTCACAGTCGGTAAACGTTTTGCTTAGGTAGTATATTGCATACTCTTTTCGACCAGACTCGTCATGCTGGCCCAACACACACCCTATTGATCCTTCTAATACTGTCAGGTACATTATTAAAGGTCTTCCTTCAATTGGAGGCATAAGAATTGAAGGTTCTTGTAAGTACTTCTTGATCTTGTCAAAAGCCTTCTGACAATCTTCATTCCACCTGACCGTTTGTTCTTTTCTTAATAGTTTGAACAAGGGCTCACGGGTTGCAGTGAGATGAGATATGAACCTTGATATGTAGTTCAATCTACCCAAGAACCCCCGGACTTCCTTTTCAGTCCTAGGTGCAGGCATTTCCTGAATGGATTTGACCTTGTCAGAATCAACTTCAATTCCTTTTTCACTTACAATGAATTCCAGCAGTTTACCGGAACGTACTCCAAATGTGCATTTGTTGGGGTTTAGCTTCAACTGGTACTTTCTCAGACGCTTGAACAACTTCAGCAGATTTAGCAGATGGTCTTCTTTAGTGAGGGACTTGGCAATCATGTCATTCACGTAGCATTCAATTTCTTTATGGATCATGTCATGGAATAACGTTACCATAGCCCGTTGATAAGTAGCACCGGCTGTCTTCAGCCCAAAAGGCATTACCTTGTAATAGAATGTGCCCCAAGGTGTAATGAAGGTAGTCTTCTCCATGTCTTCGGGTGACATCCTGATCTGATTATACCCGGAAAATCCATCCATGAAAGAAAATACCGAGAAATGAGCTGTGTTGTCGACCAATACATCAATGTGAGGTAATGGGAAATCATCCTTCGGGCTAGCTCTGTTCAGATCCCGGTAATCCACACACATCTGTACTTTTCCATCCTTTTTAGGCACTGGTACAATGTTAACAACCCATGGCGGGTAACTAGTTACAGCAAGGAAACCGGCGTCCCACTGTTTTTGTACCTCCTCTTTAATCTTCATGGCCATATCCGGACGAGTACGGCGTAGCTTCTGCTTCACTGGAGGACAAGTTTCTTTCAAAGGAAGCTTGTGCATAACAATGTCACTATCCAGACCTGGCATGTCTTGATAGGACCAAGCAAAGACGTCGACGTACTCTCGAAGCATGTCAATAAGCTGTTCCTTCACTGAATCTTGTAGACCGGCCCCAATCTTCACTTCTTTCAAGTCTTCTGCGGTACCAAGATTAAATGTTTCAACCTCCTCCTGATGAGGAGTAATCACTTTCTCTTCTTGCCTCAACAACCTGGCTAACTCTTTGGGTAACTCATAGTCTTCTTCAACCCCTTTATCGGCTTGATTAATCGGATTGTCGAAGTCATACAAGGTCATAGCAGTGCTGTTGTCGGTGCAATCTGGAGGATAATCTCTGCAAGGGTTGAGATTGGTTCGTTTTAGTGATTAGTTTTAATCTTGTTTTAGAAAGTGAAAATGAAGTTGTTTATTTTGAAAACATTGCCATTTTATTGTTTTGTACAAAAGTGAAAAAAATGAAAAGACAGTGAGCGAAAAAAGAGACTCGTTTGCAAAAGATGTCCGATATTCATTGATTAATCATTTGCACAAAATTATAATATGGCCCTATTCCAAAATGAATCCTGAAACCTTGGACAAGATTCATGACTTGATGCATGCTAAAAAAGACAGGAAATAATAATTACTCTGCAGGAGTAACCCTTATAATTTCCTGGGAAGACCAGTTAAGGACTTGGCTCCCCGGGATCCTTGGACTTATCCAGCTCTCAAGGCTGCGGTCGCTTTCCGCCTCGTCTTCCAGATTGTTAACAGCATCTGGGGTTAGCATCCCCCCACTGATGAATTTGGGCTCCTTGGCAGCCTCTGATTGATCTTGTCGGAATGGTCTTTAACCCAAACCGAATCTATCTTCCTTCTTCTCCATTGACAGCAACTTGCCCCAGCCTTGGGCATTACCATCTTCAACATCCTTCCGAGCTTGCTGATAGGAGACAATTGAAGTACCCATCCTGTCTTCCTAGGATGCAGCAAATACTTCAGTTGTCGCCTCGTTGACATTTAGGGCCTCGAACCCTTGGCTCATCATCTCATGGATTTCACCATCCATCTCTATATACTTGTATGTAGCCAGATGGCTAACAAATATGTCTTCCTCACCACAGATGGTGATAATCTGTCCTTCCCATTCATACTTTAGTTTCTGGTGAAGGGTCGACGTTACTGTGCCTGCGGCGTGAATCCAAGGTCGACCTAACAAACATCTGTAAGCAGGTTGTATGTTCATCACATAGAAAATGGTCTTAAAGACTTGTGGACCGATTATCACTGGCAGCTCCACCTCTCCAAGAACGGATCTTTTGGAGCCATCAAAAGCCCTAACCACAAGATTATTTGGCCGAAGAGCTATTCCATCATATTCGAGCTTGACAAGAGCTTTTTTTTGTAAGACATTGAGTGAGGACCCAATGTCTACAAAAACATGAGATAATACAACTCCTTTGCACTCCAGGGTTATGTGCAAAGCTTTGTTGTAGAGACGTCCTTCTGCCGTTAAATCAGCATCAGTGAAACCTAGCCCATGGCTAGTATTAACATTTGACACCACTGTTTCCAGCTGATTTACAGTGATCTCTTCTGGCATGTAAGCAGTGTGCAGAACTTTGAGTAGTGCATCCCGATGGGCTTCGGAACACAACAACATAGATAGTATTGAGATCTTTGAAGGAGTCTAGTGGAGCTGGTCCACAACTTTATAGTCACTTCTTTTAATAATTCTCATAAACTCATCCACATCGTGATCGAAGGATGATTTATGAGTTTCTTTGGGTGCAAATTCTTCCGGTATCACACTCTTCCCCTTGGCTTTTGCAACAGCCTCTGCCTCAGTGTTGGTTCTAAGGACTTGTGATGCAAAGAGATGTCCGCTTCGGGTGAAGCCTCCGCCTCCCCCAACATTGTCCACTTGGGGAGTGAGAACTGGAGAATCAAGAAGGACTTTTTCTCCGTTGCAGTACAGATCAGAACCATAATGCCATGGTATAGCATTGTCTTTATCATATGGGATCGGCCCGGGCACCATGATAGTGACTGGGCTCACTGCAGCAGATGTTGGGACTGTAATAGTCCACGAATCATAAAAAATAGTAACAAGGCCTCTGGTGGATGTTGGTGAAGGTGAATTGAAGCTTTGTTGAGACTGTTGTTGATTTTGCTGAAAGTTGCTGGAGTTCGGGACCGTCGCCGGGTCATAGTAAATTATGACAGTGGAAACATCATTGTTGGTTGTTGAAGTTGTAGTAGCTGGTGCAAATGAATTGTTGTGTGTTGAAGTGACAGATGGAATGATTGCTGAAGTTGTAGCAGAATCAGTTGGAACAATGGTTGTTGCAGTTGTAGAAGAATTAGTAGGAAAAATGGTTGTTTCATTTGTAGAAGATTCATTCATTGTTGACAAAAGAGTTGTTGGTGTTGTAGAAGCGGTGGTTTTAATTTGTAGAATGCCTTCTTTGATCAAGTCATTGATGCCTTTCCTCAAGCTAGCACACCCATTCTCAGAAAGTTTGCATAATTCACAACAGGCCTTACAACCTGGAAACACTTGGCACTTTAAAAACTGGGCTTTAACCTCTGCCAGGGGTGTTTGAATATATGCAATGTCTTATATTAAACTCATGGGTGAGCCATCCTCTGCAACATTAATTCTTGGCCCATTGTGGCTTGGCATAGTATTTTTCATTACATTGGGAGGAGGTGCAAAGTTCAGGGCTTTTGAATCTACCAGATCCTGAACCTTCATATGCAGAGCTCTGCATTTTTCCGTAGAGTGACCAGGTGCGTTGGAATGAAAATCACACCTAGCGTTGACATCATAGTTTCTAGGAAGGTTTTGAGGATCAGGTGGAGCCAATGTCCTCAACTTAACAAGATTGAGCTTCAGGAGTTGTGGCAGCAGTGTAACATACAGCATTGGAATCGGGTCAATTACCCGGTTGACCTGAGATGGCCGATGTTGAAACGGGCGTTGTTGCTGATAGTTGCTATTGTTGTTGTATGATCTCTGTTGCGGAAACTGTTGTTGTTGTGGAAAGTGTTGTGGTTGTTGAATATACTGAGGAGGTGGAGCAGGGATAGTAACAACAACAATTGTTCTGGGCAAGTATTGGGGTCTCCCTCTTCCCATGTGCACAGAGTTTGTCTCACCAGATCTACGGGGCCCAGCAAATGGTTTTCTTGTACTACTTGAGCTGTCACCGTTATCAGAGATCTTTCCCATCTTCATTAGGCTCTCTATTCTTTCCCCAGCTATCACCACATCTGCAAAGCTGCTAGAAGAAAATGCAGCCAACCTGTCAATGTAGGTCCCTTGGAGAGTATTCATGAACATGTTTGTCATTTCCCTTTCCGACATGGGGGGTTGAACTGCAGCAGCAAGTTGCCTCCACCTTTGGGCGTATTCCCTGAAGCTTTCACGGGAAGATTGAGACATTCCCATTAAAAGGGTCCTATTTGGAGCCATGTCTAAGTTATACTAATACTGATGGATAAAAGCTTTAGCCAAGTCTTTCCAACTTCTCATTGTGGCTCTGGTCAAATGGGAATACCATTCTCGGGATGCCCCTGTTAGACTATCTTCGAAATAGAATATCCACAACTTTTCGTCCATGGTGTATGCTTTTAATCTTCCCAAGAATGACTGAAGGTGGGTGCGTGGGCAGGATGTGCCATTATACCTTTCAAAACATTGGGGTTTGAACTTGTGAGGAATTCTCACCCCTTCCACCAGTCCCATGTCCATGACATCAAATCCTAGTGAGTTTTGGGATTCGAGAGATCTTAGCTTCTCTGCAATCTCATCCAGCCTACGGTCGTAAACCTCATCTCCAGCCCCAACAACTGTAAACTGCTCTTCTTGAGGATCTTCTTGCAAGACCCTTCCTCCAGCAGTGTTACCCTGAGTATTCCTTATGGCATTGATTTTTGGGTTTAGACGAGGCCCAAATTCTGGTGGGTAGGTGCGAGGTTGCACATGATCGTTGTTACTGGTACCTCTTGTACCTGGATGGTGTTCTTTAGGGGCCTGCCTTTCAACCAACTCCCTTAGTCTTTCCTGGCTCTGAGCTAGACCAGTCATTATTGTCATGAATTGAGTCATCTGGTTTCTCATCTCAACCCTTTCATTGGCCATCTGGGCCCTTACTTCATTCAAGTCTTGCTGAACTTGATCCATCTGGATTCCCGGAAGGTTGTTTCTTGTCGAGTACCGGTGTATTCTGTTGACATGGAACACTCTTCTGCGAGCAATGTTTCCTGAAACCACAACAAAGTGAGAAACAACAATAAAACAAAAACCTAAAAAACAAAGAAAATGTTAGTATGCAATGCAGGATGCCTATTTGTCTTCCAAGGGTATCCGATTTGGTTCTTTGGTTTTGACCTTTCCAGACCTCGAGGAAATGTTGATGATGAAGAGAGATTAAGCCCACCAAAAATGATACAAACCAATATATTACAAAGAGTGAAATTACATAGTTTGATTACAATAACATCCCCATGGTGGGTCAAAATATATCAACAAAAGAAAAAGTACAACAAAAGAAAAGTACAAGCAAAAGAGTCAAACATCTAATCCAAAGTCATCTTCCCTGACTTCCTTCAGGAGGGCCTCAGTCCCTGGACCTACTGGGTGCTCTGTAATAGTCCTGATGAGGAGGTTCCTGGTAGAAATGGCATTAGTTAACTTCTTATGCTTGTCCTGATCCTTTGACCTCTTCAACCCCACCCGGAGTTTCAATTCAGATATCTCTCTCTGAGCTGCCAATAATGCCTCCTGATGCTTCTTCTCACTAGCCTCCAACTGCTCTATCTTAGCCTGAGTCCTCTGGTCTTCCTGTGGACGGGCTTCAATGATCCTGATCCACCTAGCCTGGCTCTCCTCTAGATAGTGCTCTGCCCTAGCCTTCTGAGTCTTTGCCTCTTTGCAAGCATTCTTCAGTACTAACTCCCCTGCCCTAGCCTTCCTGATGTAGTCATTTGTCTTCTCAATCTTGGTCAAATGCTCAACCCTGAGCCTTTCCAATCTCTCATTATCTAGACGACTGTCATTTCTCTCCCAGAGAGTCTTCTTCAAGGCTTCAGATAGCTGAGTATTCCTCTCTTTCAGTTTCTCAAACTCTTCCAAACTGACAGTAGCTGCAGGTTGTACTGTTGAAGGTCCAGGTACATCTTCTAAAGTAAATTGCATCCTGGTGATCTGAGCTCTGGTACGAGACCAATCAGAATACTATGCTGAAGCAATGTTGTTGCACTTGCCAAGGATGGCTGTCCCATTGGTCTGAATGTTATCCCAAGCCCAAGCAGCTTGTCTGACAACTGCAGAGTTGGATTGGATTTCACAGTAAAGAGTTTCAGCCAAATCTTGTCCTCTGGGAGGATGAACCAAAGCATACCCTAATTGTCTCTTGAAGAGTAAAGGGTTGTAGTTGATGCAACCTTTTACTCCCATCAAAGGCACATTAAGATATTTCCCACAACTAGTAATGATGTCCTTGCCCTTGGTGCTCTGAGTGCACCATCTGATGTCATCTGATGTCAAGGCAATGAACCTCTTAGCCCAATTCTTCTGCTGGTGAGGGTTCAAGAAGGTTTCTGACTTTGGAAAGTGTTTTAGCAGCTAGGAGTAATAGAGAGGAGCACAACATCTGACCAGTCTTCCTCTTTGCTTCTCATTCCTCTGGTGTACTGAGTAGTAGAAGTCTCCAAGCAAGGTAGGAACTGGGTTCCTTAGTAAGAACAGGTGAATGACATTCTTTCTCACAAAATTTGGCTCATCTGCAAACAAGATAACCCCATATATACCAAGGGCTAGAAGTGCATAGACAACCTTCCATTCCCCAATTGCAGCCTGTAGGGTGGCCTGGGAAATCAAGAAGTCTAGGTGAATTCCTGGAACCCCAACCTTGGTTGTCATGTTCTGATCAATGAGGGCAGGCTCCAAATGCAATGCCCTGGCTATGTCTTCATTTCTGGGAGCAACCATCACAGGGTTGAAAGGAATCCCTCTCCTGATAGGAACTCCTAACAACATGGAAAATTCTTCTAACAGAGGTCCCAATTGGAAATCAGGAAATGTGAAACATCTGAGTGGAGGATCATAAAACTGCAAGCAAGTATGGATCATGCTCCTCTAAGATGCATCTAAGTCCATGACCATGTCCAATATGCCTCCATAATGCTCTCTGAATAGTGGGACATGATCAGGGGTAATGAGGGACTAGATCTGCCTGATGCCAGTCAGGGTGGGCTCAAAGAAGTGGTAAGTGATGTTGCTCTTTCTTGAAGTGTCCATACTAATAATGGGTGCTGGTAAAGAAGCTGAGAGCAACTGATGATGAAGGTCACTGAATGCGGTGTTGGAGATGAGTCTCTAATGAACTGATGAAGGTGCTGGAGAAGATAACTGAAGAGGTCTAAGCAAAAAAATGGGTTAAAACCAAACCAAAGACAATAAGATGGATACCCTGTAAAACAAATAGGCAAATGTTAAATGATGCAAAAATTTTGTATGCAAAATTATATGCAAAGGGTTTGTGATCAAGTGCTGGATCTGTTTATCTACCTTGGTAAAAGTCCATGTGTGTTCATAAGTCCGGATGGAGGCTTAGAAATCCAGTAACCAGGTGGGGGACTCAAATAAAGAGTCACAAGTCCATGGTAATCAAAATAATTGTCCAAATAATACAACCTTAACAAATCTAGTAACAAAGGGTATGATGAGGCCAAGGGTTACTGCAAACCTGCAAATATCCCAACCCCCTCACATGTAATGTTCTAGAACAAGGATCCTCAGGCTTGGATCAGTTATGGGAAGTGTAAACACTTCTAACCTGGAGGTACAGTGTTTATAATAACTATTAAAGATCCTCCTCTAATTGACCTCAGATGCTGAAGGTCATAAAAAGGTCATCCAGACTTAGCAGGCTTCCTAGATAGCCCTAGTACCACAGGAAATCTGTAGCAAAGAGTTCTCAAGAAGAAACCCATATATGAACCGTGTTTCATATTCCCACACCAGACCGAAATGGAATGGGAAAGAATATGAAGCCACTCTAGCCTATGTGTCACTCAGGTCCCAAATATAGGACCTTAATCACTCAATGAACCCCACCCACCAAAACAGACAAGAGATCCAGCACATAATAATGACAGTATGAAATGCATAAAACAGTAAAAGAAAGCAATAAATAAAGCTGTACATAAAGCAATAAATAAAGAAAATACATAAGCACAAGTAGCACATAACACCCCCGTAAACACAAATCAAACAAGCCTAGGAGGAACCCACAAAAAGAACCAGAAGCCCTGGTGTCGCTCCCGGGATTTTCATCCTAGTACAAACGCGAAAGTGGCGCGGAAAAGGTAGAGTCGCCAGCCAGACATTTTTATCCCGAAAGAATGGGAAAGGTAATGTTGCACAAACCTGAGGAAGAAGGAAAGGACGAGGTCCTGCGAACCAAAGATCTGAGTTCGGGAGTCGGTTACGACCTGGGAAGGTATTAGCACCCCAGATCGTCTGTCGTACCCGACGGGATCCACGCTTGCTTGTTTGCTTCAAAGGGTGAGAAATAATATGCTGCTGAAATGAAATAATGGCTATCGTGAATGGAATGGAAATGAGAAAGGAATAAGAAAAGATAATGGCAAGAAAATAATGGGGAAAATGTAGGGAAAATAAAGAATGTGCTCGAACGGGCCCTACCCCGCTGCCTACGTACCTCATCGGGATAATGAGGATCAGAGTCGACGTAGTTCGCCTAACTAAGGCGGGAACTATTTGTTTGTGTTTTTCATGCTTGAACTGCGTATGTCTATGCTCAGGCGTTGCAGGCTCGTCTGGTACGAGTGCGTTTACCGTCTTGCATGAAATACAAGTCGTCGCGAGTTCGCGTTGTGAGTGAATGAGATGAGAAAAGAAGTTCCCGCAGGATAGTCGCTTATTGTTTGTTTTTTGTCTTTTATGAGAGGTATATTTTGAATTTGTTTGTGAACGGCCTTGTACTAAGACCTATCCATCGCGGGAAGCATTTACACCTCGCCCCGAAACAGGACGCGTATAAACACTCCGCAACAAAGTCTCTAGTCGTACAAGATTGTTCGGTTTATCCTTAGATGTTTTATTATTTTCTTCATGAGATGAGAAAGAATGACTCAAATTGGAAAAAGGACAAACTAAGGGGGACTAAGACACAACCCTAATTTTGTTGATTTATTTACAAGGTAGATCCTATGGTTAATGAGGTTTTTCTATTCCTGAGAAAGAAAAGGAAAAGAAGAAAAGAGAGTTAGAAACTAACTTACTTCCTAAGGAAGTTAAGTTGTCTCTAAAGAACAAAAGGGAACCTATGAACAAAGCACAAAATGCTAAGGCAAAGACAATTAAAATGCATAAGAGATAGGAATGAAGTAATGCTTACCTCAATCTTCCCCCCTACAAAACAAAAGTTAGCATGACAATGCATATTGAAAGTAAAATCAAAGCATGAAAGCGATTAAGTACCATAAACGTCCTAGAATGGAACTAGGATTCAAAATAAGACCTAAGTCTAAAGGTGAAGGTACCTAAAGGTTACATGACTTCTAAAGTCAGTAGCTACATGATATAGGTCCCTAAGGATGCTAGGATACCTCACAAGATCAAACTATGTCAAACTATGTACAAAATATTCACATAAGTTCACCTAAATGCAAGTTAGGGTTTATGGATGAAATATGAATGCGTATGGCTTAAAAGCATGAATTAGTACATGAAATGAACATCAAAGTCAGTAGTGAATGCTTATTAAGATGGATGAATGAATATACAATCATGGATGCAATGGATTAGGCATATGGAGCAATGAGAAGAAGATATGAGAAGAAACGAACAAAAATCGCATAAGATCGCACATGATGAAAGTTAAGGAAGAATGGCATGTGAATATGAATGAAATGATTATGAGTCAGTAGAATACAAGTTATGAGATGCAATTAGAATGCATGGATAGGCATTAATGATTTCCACATAATTAATGTTATTATTTAGAGGAGAAGAGAAATGAGTTTAGGTTGAGATTAGTTCACATAAGTATGCACTTTAAAGCACCAAAACAAACCAAATGAGTATGGTTCAAAAAATGACCTATGACTGGAATTAAATACATACAAATGACCTATAATTAACTCCTAGAAGTTACCAAAAATCCTTTCAAGAAAATGGCATGAATGCCTTCTTAACATTTAGGTTATGCGACACATAAACACATGAATCAACCTAGGGTCTAGGTGACATGGAAAAATAGCAAAAAGCCTTTAAAAATTATGAAATTAAATCCCTGGAATGATATAGTGATTATCTCACATGGTCTAAAAGGATTCCACAAAATTATGCACCAAAGTGCCAAAACAATTCCTTTATTAGCAAGGTAACAAAGCATGGTTATCGAAAAACAACTCCACAAAGTGGATAAAAAAGGGCATCTAAAATTATGAAAAAAATGCCTAAGGAGCATCAAAATGTCACAAATTACAGTGATTAATCATACACAAAAAATAGATTTCACACCTATGGGGAAAAATCGATTTCGGTCCCTTATTCCAAAACACTCCCTCTTGGGACAGCTCATGATCTAAAATCCAAATTAATTATTAAAACCACCCAAATCTGGAAACAAAAAATATGAAAAATTAATTAAGAGGATATGGATCACTCATGAATGTTTCCAGAATTTTATCCCACCTAAAAATATTTTTAATAATTGCGACGAAACAGGCAAAAAAGTGGATTTTAAGGGGGAGTGAAAGGAATCGATCCTAATGGTTCGTAACCTAATCCCTAAGCTCCGAAATCGACACAAATCAACATATATCATAAATAAATCCAGTGCCTCAGGTGGTAGGGCTCAATATGCACCTTAATCTATATTGTCCTAAGCCGCATACGACTAAAATGATGCTTAAAAGTCGAAAAAGCTTGAAATTACTTACTTGATTGAAGTGCCGATTCTTCGCATAAAAGAAATCAGAAAAAAAACCTCAAGCAAGGTCTTGTAGTCTCCTATGAGCAAAATAAAAGCTCATCTTCCCTAATTTCTTTGTTGAGGACCCGCCATAATCGAAATCTATACAAATCGACCAAAAAGGCTCATGAATACTTAAGTTCAAAATTAGTTCTAAACAACAATTAAAATTAGTGTAAAGACTCTAATTAAAATTGTTAAGAAAATGGATCAAGATAATAATCCACAAAAAAAAAAACAAAAGAAATGATTTAACAAAAATTAATTAACAATATTTTGACAAATTTCATTAGGAATTTCTAAAAAAAACACTAAAGAGACCAAAGGAGGTGCATGCTGAATTAAAGGGTAACATATAGAAGATCCATGGTGTAGCTGGCCCAATCTCATGATCTCCATCGCTGGTGGTGTGCATAAAAAAACTGGAGATGCAAATAGGAGTCTTCATAGGCTCAGAAGCCCAATGTAGACGCATGGGGTGGTGTAAGGCCAGAATTGAATGGCGCAAATAGTGATCCATGAGTATAGGCCCAATTCAGCTTAAATCCTTGTAGGAGGGGTATGTGTAGCACTTGGGAGGCGTAAAACGGAATCCATGGCCTGAGCATAAAGCCCAATCCAAGTCTATTTCTGAAACCCTAAAATTCATCGTACGCAATAACAAGAAGCAACAAGTTCACTTCTTCTTCCCAACGGCGCCTCGGTGGCGTCTCCCTCCCATTGCACCGACGGTGAAAACAACACCATTACTGTCGTTCTCTCATCAAATCCGATCCAGAACACCGCTACGACATCTTCTTCTTCTTTTGCAGCGTCGCTATTCCCCCTTTCATCTCAAAGAAACCCTTGTCGGACAAAGATTTCTGCCGCCGCTGGTGATATTAACTAACCACCAACCTTGTTTCCGCTTCATCTTCATCATCACTCTGCCTCGGTCTAAATCAACATCACCGCACTTTAGAACACCAACGGCGTTACACACCTCAACTTCGTCTTCTCTGATTTCGTTCACTCGATAAAGCCGTTGAATCCCTCTCTAGAAGCCGACGCTGGTGTTTCATTCACCGCTCTCGAAAACGTCCACAACATGAGGATCCACTGTGATTTCCTCCCAACGGCTCCGACGAACACTCAGGTACGATACCTTCTTAAATTCGATTCTTCTCCGCGATTCTACTTTGATGCGAGATCGAATTCTGGAACTCGGTTGTTGTTGTGAGTTGCGTTGTTGCAATCTTGGATCGATATTTATTCTGGTGTGCAACGATGAAGATTTCGTTGTGATTACGCAATTGTTTATGCGTTCATGCCGTTTCTTTTGTAGATTTGTTATTGTTCCTGAAGCGTGTTCTTGATTGCAGGGGGTGGATTTTGTTGCGATTCTTCACGAATTGATGCGATGAAGGAGTTGTGAATCGTTGTGTTATTGATGATGTAAGGATGAAGTTCGAGAATTATGTGGGATGTGTTGAATTGTGCAGATGAAGATTGAGGATGATGATGATTGAATTTGCAGAAGCTTGTTGGAAGATTGATGAAGTTTTTGTTGAAGAGGATGCAAGGTTTTTGGGAGATTGGAGTTGAAGGTTGAAGATGAGTTCTGTGAGAGTTGAAGAAGATGATCCTGAGTGATGAAGATGTGATTCTGAATTGAAGGGTTAGAATATTGTGATGAAGGAGAGTGATGGTTGATGAAGAGTAAAAAAGATTGAAGGTGCAAGATATTGGAGAGTGAAGAATGAAGATTTTGCTTGATGATGATTGAAGAGTTTTTGAAAAAAATAGTCCCCTTTTGATTCTCAATGCAAGTCTTTTTATGAGCTTTTCTTGAAGGGGTTTCTCCTCCTTCCATTTGTTCTTTTTTTCCTTCTGTTATATCAGTTAGAGAAAAATAACTGATTATTTTCCTTTTTTGGTTATGAATTTCTCTTTTTGCTGAATTTTTGTCTGTATCCTGTTGTATCAGTTAAGGCCTTTTGTAACCAACTTTTCCCGTAATTGAATTTCCATTATTTCCGGAGCCTTCCCTTTTCTTAGATCCCCTTATTCTTTGCAGATGACTTCTTATTATTATCCCCTCAAAGTGAGAGGTTGAAGCAAATATTTGTGAGAGGGATTGAAGAGGGATTGAAACCTCCTGCATAATTCAATTATGTTTCTTCTATTATTTCAATTTTTTTTCTGCATCTTTCCAAGTGCTGAGTTTTCTTTTTTGCAGTTGTGGTAATTCTGAATGGTGGTTCTTGACTTCATTTTCAGGGTTGAAGATGAAGGAAATTGCAGGAGAAGGTTAAGATTCTTGATGAAGAAAAGGCTGAGAAATGTCAATTGAAGATTGATGAGGGCGGTGGCTGAAGAAAATGATGAAGGTTCTGAGATGAGTTCTGAGAGTGGTTAATGAAGAGATTGCAAGTGGTTCTGTTCTTCGGTCGCGATTGTTGTTGCATCGGCGGTGATGAAGATCTGAAGATGATGATGCAATGATGCTGTGAAGAATGGTTGTTCGACTGTGGAGATATGAAAAGAAGAAGTTGACGATTGATGAAACTTGAAGGTGATGCCGGTTAGAGATTGATGAAGAGTGGTTTTGGGATGGATTGATGAAGGCATGAGTTGAAGTGGTGATTGAAAAGTGAAGACGAACCATGAAGATTCAGAGTTGGTGAAGAGAGCCCCCTTTTTTTCTGTTTCTGTTTCTGTTATATACTGATATATCAGTTATAATTGTAACTGATTTTTTTCTCCAAAATTGTAATTGCTCTTCTTCTGTTATACGGATTTTCTTTGATGGAGGTTTTTTCACTGAATTTTCCATGTTATCTGTTGTTTTTGAGTTCTGGTGTAACTCTCTTTTTTCTAACTGAATTTATTCAGTTCCCTCTTTTTAACAGGACTTTGTCACCCAATTTATCATGAATTTTTTCTTGTAACTAATTATCCCCTACCAAATTCTGCCATGCATGTATCAGCTTCTAATAAGTTCCATCTTTCTAATCCCCTTTTTTTAATTCCTATTTTGTCATAATAATAATAAAAAATGAAATAATAATAAAAAGTTAATGGGCCTGAAATATATTATTTGCACCCCATAACCACACTTTGCAATGATCTTGTTCTACCAATTTTTCAAATAACCATAATGACTGAAACTTGAAATTCTCAATTAACACGAAACAACCTCATGGATTTACAAATGAACGGAGCAAACACGTAGGCCATCTGAATTCCTTGAGCTAGATTTCGCATTCCATGAACTAGATTCTTAAAAGTGATCCAAAATCGATTCTAGGAAATGAAGTGAACCATGAATGAATCTCGGCCTTCAAATCAATAAGTCATTATGAGCCTTACTATCATGATATACCAAAATATTTCCTATGAGCTTTCTTGAACATTATTTCAAACACATGACTATGCCTTAGCACTCAGAGATCCAGATTCGAAATGTGAACACGGATGCAGATTGAGGCAAACTCATAATGGTTTGATCCAGATCCTGTCAACCTTCCATTCACGTTGAATTACATTTGAGTAGCCACACTTGGTATGAAACCAATATCATTACCCTTGGACAACCTTGTAGAGCTTTAAGCACACTAAGAGAGAAACCAAACAAAGGAGCCTTGAATTGTTGAGGATGAACCAAACCATGATTCAGAGAAATTTAAACTGAACACTTACTGATAGGCCAAATACACCAATGACTAGTCTTTGCAAGAACAATCCTTGAAGACCACTTAATCAAGGAAATAAGACCTTAACAAAGTGGAAAAAGCATATAAAGGGGTGTTATTAATGACCACATAACCAAAACCTGGAACTTCTCTGATAACCATTCATAATGTATGAAACCCTAGTGCAATAATCCATGAAACGATCTCCCATGAAGTAAGAATAACAAACCAATGGAATAAACTATTTTTCTCAGAGGGCATTAATCCCATGCCTTAGAAAACTCAATGAAATGTCTGATTGCGAATTATATGACCTAATGGAATATGCAGATGAAATGCAAAGCGGTAAGCCAGTTAAGGTAAAAAGAATGAGGGCAAATTTTGAGGTATTACAGCTGCCCCTATTCAATCATCTGCATACCTGAATGAATAATTGCAACAACTTTTAGACGTTCAAGGTATGGAGTGATTGAATACTCGAATAAAACCTGAAAATTTGCACACTGAGGGAAACAGAAATGCCATCTGCCCATTTATTTATTTATATATTTTTTAATTTTGACCTCTGAATAGGTAGCGAAAATAGAACCTGGTGGAAATATGTTGGGAAGAATGCCATCCTCGAATGACCACTAACACGGCATCCTCGGATTCAATACTAAAACCCTCATCAAATAGAAACACAATGGTATACCGGCCGCCGACGATAACCATCAACAACAAAGACCGACCTCGGACAGACTTTGAAAAAGAGACAAACTGACCTCAATCAATAAGCTCAAAAAAGTGAACTATTATCCTCGAATAATAGCCACAACAACAAGACCAACCTCGGAAGGACTTGAAGAAAAGAAATGCCATCCTCGAATGACAAATCAAAAGATCCTCGGTTCTAACACGAAACCATCCTCGAATGGAGATGCAAAGGTATACCAGCCTCGACTGATAACAAAACACAAAGCTGACCTCAGACAGACTTTGCAAAAGAGACAAACTGACCTCGATCAATAAGCTCAAAAAAGTGAACTACTATCCTCGAATAATAGCCACAACAAACAAGACCAACCTCGGAAGGACTTGAAGAAAAGAAATGCCATCCTCGAATGACAAATCAAAAGATCCTCGGATCTAACACGAAACTATCCTCGAATGGAGACGCAAAGGTATACCAGCCTCGACTGATAACCAAACACAAAGCTGACCTCAGACAGACTTTGCAAAAGAGACAAACTGACCTCGATCAATAAGCTCAAAAAGTGATCTACTATCCTCGAATAATAGCCACAACAAGAAGACCAACCTCGGAAGGACTTGAAGAAAAGAAATGCCATCCTCGAATGACAAATCAAAAGATCCTCGGATCTAACACGAAACCATCCTCGAATGGAGACACAAAGGTATACAAGCCTCGACTGATAACCAAACACAAAGCTGACCTCAGACAGACTTTGCAAAAGAGACAAACTGACCTCGATCAATAAGCTCAAAAAGTGAACTACTATCCTCGAATAATATCCACAACAACAAGACCAACCTCGGAAGGACTTGAAGAAAAGAAATTCCATCCTCGAATGACAAATCAAAAGATCCTCGGATCTAACACGAAACCATCCTCGAATGGAGACGCAAAGGTATACCAGCCTCGACTGATAACCAAACACAAAGCTGACCTCAGACAGACTTTGCAAAAGAGACAAACTGACCTCAATCAATAAGCTCAAAAATTGAACTACTATCCTCGAATAACAAATCAAAAGATCCTCGGTTCTAACACGAAACCATCCTCGAATGGAGACGCAAAGGTATACCAGCCTCGACTGATAACAAAACACAAAGCTGACCTCAGACAGACTTTGCAAAAGAGACAAACTGACCTCGATCAATAAGCTCAAAAAAGTGAACTACTATCCTCGAATAATAGCCACAACAAACAAGACCAACCTCGGAAGGACTTGAAGAAAAGAAATGCCATCCTCGAATGACAAATCAAAAGATCCTCGGATCTAACATGAAACCATCCTCGAATGGAGACGCAAAGGTATACCAGCTTCGACTGATAACCAAACACAAAGCTGACCTCAGACAGACTTTGCCAAAGAGACAAACTGACCTCGATCAATAAGCTCAAAAAGTGAACTACTATCCTCGAATAATAGCCACAACAACAAGACCAACCTCGGAAGGACTTGAAGAAAAGAAATGCCATCCTCGAATGACAAATCAAAAGATCCTCGGATCTAACACGAAACCATCCTCGAACGGAGACGCAAAGGTATACCAGCCTCGACTGATAACCAAACACAAAGCTTCCCTCAGACAGACTTTGCAAAAGAGACAAACTGACCTCGATCAATAAGCTCAAAAAGTGAACTACTATCCTCGAATAATAGCCACAACAACAAGACCAACCTCGGAAGGACTTGAAGAAAAGAAATACCATCCTCGAATGACAAATCAAAAGATCCTCGGATCTAACACGAAACCATCCTCGAATGGAGACGCAAAAGTATACCAGCCTCGACTGATAACCAAACACAAAGATGACCTCAGACAGACTTTGCAAAAGAGACAAACTGACCTCGATCAATAAGCTCAAAAAGTAAACTACTATCCTCGAATAATAGCCACACAACAAGACCAACCGCAGAAGGACTTGAAGAAAGGAAATGCCATTCTCGAATGACAATCCAAAAGATCCTCGGATCTAACACGAAACCATCCTCGAATGGAGACGCACCGGTATACCAGCCTCAACTGATAACCAAACACAAAGCTGACCTCAGACAAACTTTGCAAAAGAGATAAACTGACAATAAAGAAAAATGCATTTAAATGAAAAATAAAATTGAAAATGGGTGAAGTCAACTGATCTAGTGGATGAGGTTTGAATGGGCTTTGACTGCGCGCGCAGATGGAATGCCTAGATTCAATCTGGCTTAATTAACTAATTAACCTAATTAATTAATAATTAAACTTAAGTGATGTGATCTGGACCGTATACATGCGCGCGAAACTAAATCCTAGGGCTGACATTCAAACTGAGCCACTAAACCCTAATTAGGGTTCTAATCACTCTCAGGTGACCGGAGCTAGCTCCGGTCATCTTCTCCGGCTAGCCAAACTTGCTATCTCACTCAAAACATAACCGTAAGCTCTCAAACTCTCCAGAAATGATCCTCACATCAATCCAAACAAGAATCAACCAACAAAATTCATTTATTTATCATCAAGATCATGAATCGAAGCAAAACGGAAAACACATCAAAAATTTCAGAAGCTCAGTACATGCACGAAACTCAACCATTTTCAAAATAAACTACATCATGGTGATCAGGAGAACTCATGGATTCATTTAGAAACAAAAAATGTAAGTTCTGGAAAAAAGTTTGAGGGTGGCTACCTAAACTGAAGCTTTCACTTCTGGAGCTTTTGGACCTCTTCTTTTGTGCAAATCCTCTTTACTTGACCCCCTGATGATGTTGCAGTGCTTGGATGGAGTTTTGAATGGCTGGATTGAGTGGTTGCACTCTTGCTGCACCAGAATCGTGTTTTGTTTAGAGGGGCTTTGAGGCTTGTTTGATGGTTGGTTTATGATCTATGGATGATGGTGAGTTGGTTTATGAAGTTTGTTTGTGGTTTTAGTGGCTGGGCAGAGAATTTTGAAAGCTTTTGCTTGAAGGATATTTTTGTGGAACTTTGTGTATGGGATGATCTGAGCTTGTGTGTGTTATAGATTGGCTTGCTTTTAGTCCACATAACATTGTTTGATAGGTCAGAAAGTGGGTGGTGGCCTGTGGTGATTTGTATGGGCAAGTTGCCAAAATGTCAACATTAGGTGTACTTGAGGTATGGGCTCATGTTGCAGCTTTTTTAGGGCATTTCTTGGCTCAGCAAAGATCAAGGAGAACCATGGAAAATGTTTTGGGGTGATGCAGCAAGTGTGTGAGAAGTTTCATCCTCTTTTGCAAATTTGAAAAGTTTTGGTCCCTTTTGAATTACTTGAAGTTCAAGGCATGAAATGGAATGATTCTTTGGGCAATTTTGATCACGATGCATTGTAGTATGTTTGTATGATGCTTAGAGAATGATTAGAGGTCACAAAATGACTTGGTTTGTGAAATTTCAAAAAATCCTCTTTGGTGTGAAAGTGAAAATTATAAGATTTTTGCCAACTTTGCCAAGCCATAACTTGAGTTCCATAATGAATTAGGACCTGTTCTTGTACTTTTGAAAAGGGAATGATCCAATCTACAACTTTCATGACCAACAATTTTTCATTTGAAGCATTTTTGGTTGAGAAAGAGGAGGTTGAAAAACTTTCCCAAAATGGAAAGTTTCCATTACATGTCATTTCCATTTTTGGCAACTTTTGGTTTAGCTCAATTTTCTTCAATTTTGTGAACTTCCAAGCACTTCAATGATCAAATAAAGATCATATAACTTCAATTTGATGAAAAATCCACTTTGGTTCCATTGTTAGGGGCCTCAGATGCCCTGATTTTGCTCTGACTTGCTCAAGAAGTTACCCAGTTAACATATGACTTCCACAATGAATTTCTTCATCAAACTTGGTACACATGACCCTTATAACATATTGAGACTATTAGAAACAAGAATGACAAAAAAATTTGAAGTTATGGCCTCTGAAACCAAAACCCTAATTTCAGGTCATCTGTGCAGTGAAACCCTAGCTCTGCTTCCATGCTTTCCAAGTTCTTGTGATTTCTTGACTTCCTTGATCTCTGAGGGATATAATATGATGATAGAACACACATGCACCCTTTTGAAATGATTGGAGACCTTTGGAGTGGCTCAGATGGATCCTTGGATTGCTCAGATCACAAACCCTAGATGCAGATGAACTTGAACCAAGCAGATTAAACAAAAATGCAAAGTGATGTGGTATTCCTATGCTTATGCAAACATGAAAGATTACAAGACAAGGTGTGAGATTAGTGAGGGAAAATTTGGGGTGTTTACACCATGCTTTGTGATCTCTTTACTTTTATGAACTTTGGGGAGAATTTTATTATCATGGGACACACATGGACCCTCTTGGAAAGCTTTAAGGCCTTTGAGATTGCACATATATCTTCTTGGATTGCTCAGATCACAAACCCTAGATGCAGATGAAATGAACTATGCAGTGAGATGTAATGTTTATGAAATGCAATATGAAAGATCATAAGCCATGGTGTGAGAAAGAGTGAGGGCAAATTTGGGGTGTTTACAGCTGCCCCTATTCAAACATAAGCTAGTTGTGCAGGGTGTAAGCGCCTGTCTTAACAGACCAACAAGATAACTTGTGGTTGAATACCAAAGACAGTCCGAAATTTTCACTCACTGGGGAAAAGAAGAAAAGGGATATAAATTGTAACACACAATACATTATGAGTATCAAATGAAAGCGATGAAGGACAATCATCGAGCAGATGACGACTGCCGGGGATGAAAAATGACGGGGAAGGCCACTATGTTGGGAAATAAAGAATTCACGATGGGGACGGCCATCGGGTAAGGAAATAAAACTCTCTGGGGATTGAGGAAAACATTGACGGGGATGACCATCAGGTTAAAGGGTAAATAAACTGCGACGGGGACGGCCATCGGGTAAAAGAATAAATGAAATAATGATGAGGGACGATCATCAATAGGTGAAGGACGATCACCTAGCAGGGGACGACTGTTGAAAATATCGTGACATAGGGAGAATGCCGGATAGAAAAGATCAACGATGGGGACGCCCATCGGATAAGCATGATGAAGGAAGATCATCAAGAGGTGAAGGACGATCATCTAGCAGGGTACGACTTCTCTTGGGGGTTATCTCAACATAGGACGAATGCCGGATAACAAAGATAAACGATGGGGACGACCATCGGATGAATGATGACGGACAGTCATCAAAAGGTGAAGGACGATCACTTGGCAGGGGACGGCTGCCAAAAAGATATCGCGACATAGGACGAATGTCGGATAGAAAGTTCCAACAATGGGGATTCCACTAGGAAAGGATGAGGAACGATCATCTAAAGGTGAAGGACGATCACCTGGCAGGGGAAGGCTGCCAAAAATATTACGACATAGGACGAATGCCGGATAGAAAAGATCAATGATGGGGATGACCATCAGATAAAATGATGAGGTACGTTCATCGAGAGGTGATGGACGATCACCTGGCAGGGGACGGCTGCCGAAGATATCACGTCATAGGACGAATGCCGGATAGAAAGGTTGTTTTGTTGGTGACTTACTGGGGTGTGGTAAACATGAACGAGTGCTTATGCTTTGAAATAAAAAGGCATAAGTGTTTGACAGAGTGTATAGACCAAAGATGCGGACGAGCATCCCTAGGACCGCGATACGGACGAGTATCGATAGAAACAAACGCTGACACGTGTTTAAGGATGATGATACGGACGAGTATCAATCGGTTAAGCAAGGAACACAGACGAGTGCAGATCTGCTGGGGAGGTGATACATACAAGTTACAGACGAGTATCAGAGGATTGTGTATAAGCATGTACAAGTGTTTGACCTACTGGGGAAATATGTACAAGACACAGACGAGTGTCAAAAAGTTGAGTAAGGGACATGGGCGAGTCTTTGACTTGCTGGGGAAGTAAGACATGGGTGAGTGTCAAAAAAGAATATGTATAAGTTATGAACAAGTGTTTGTATTAAGAATGCAAAAAGTATTCTGGTCTTTGCAGGTGATTGGCTCGAAACTGGCTTATGATCATGCCAATGTTTGATTTTTGCCATAATGCTCCGTATTAGACGGAATGCTACGCTTATTTTTTTTGGGAAAAATGATGCGAATGCTATGATTATGCAAACGAGAGCGGGGAGAAAGATCCTCGGGCAATCTGTCTAGAGTGAGAACTCCGCTGGGGGAAGAGATCATTGGTCGATCTGTGGGGAGAAAAGATCACTGAACGATCTTTCCAGAGAATCCTGTGGTGCTATGGGGGGAGAAATCTGTGGGGATCCTGGCTGGGGAAACTTCTGTTGAAGAAACTCAAGCTGGAGATGAGGAGGCTTGGCAACTCCGCTGAGGAACAGATAACCCTGGCAAATCTACTGGGGAGAAATTAACAATTCTGCGGGAAAGTGATTCTGCCGACTCTACTGAGGATGAGAACATCCCAGCAACTCTGATGGGGGAACATCAGTTTAAGCACTGTTTGGGAGATTCTGCTTGGGGAGAAGAGCACTTCTGGGAAGTAATCTGTTGCAACTCTTTCGTCCAAGCGACACGCTGGGGATTTAATGAGTTTCTCAAAGGGTCCTCCGTGGGGATAACAGCTTCATGGGGAATACTTCTGTCAAGTAATCCTGCTGATGAGGTGATTGCTGGCTTGGCTTGGGATATAATTCTTGATATGCCCCATGTTGTGAAAGATTGTCTGCCTTGAGTACCTGCAACCTGCTAAGCAAAAACGCACAAGTGTCCCGAGGTATCCTCAACCGGATTCCATCATAGGAGTTAGATTTATCTAAGAGCGACATGTTTCCTGCAAGCATTTATTAAAATGGCTTATATGTTTTCATGCAAGTGTTGTATTATGAACTTTGGACATTTTGCAAACGAAACAAAAGAATGTATAAAACAAAGTGTGACTGCAAATTCTGATTTTATTAATTTGTGTGCCTTGAATAGGCAAGTACAGTGAAGAAGCGAATCCCTAGAAGGAAGAAATTGCTGTAAAAATTGAGAAAATAAAGGTGTTGGCAAGGTTGAAGATGATGCTCCAGTGAGCTTCCTTTGCTATGACCTGTATGACCCTGACGTTCTTCTTATCTTGCTTTCTGAAGAAGGTTGATTTTGATCGACGCTTTATCCTTTCGAAGCTCGCCATATTGTGAGTGATACAAACAAATTCAGAATGCAGTTGTTTGCTTTTTCCCTGATTTTGCGTGGATCGCCCTTTCGGGTTTTAAATCCACCGAGATACCCATTTTTTCTTGAGTTGTCTGATGTGGCTTTTCAACTCAGCGGGTGTACATTTTTAATTTTTCCCTTATTTTTTCCCGAGTCTTTTATTCTGTTTTTGACTCGTCGGGATGCCTTATTTTTTCCTGGACTTACATTCTGTTTTTATGTCCAGCTGGTCTTTTATGCGAAGTATTTTTTAACTGCATATGAATTCACAGGAGATAAGAAATCCTCGCCATCCATAGTAGTGAGCATCCGTGCCTCACCAGAGAAAACTTTCTTTACTATGAATGGGCCTTCGTAGTTTGACGTCCATTTGTCCCTGTGGTCTGTGTGAGGAGGAAGAAGTCTTTTCAGAACAAGCTCTCCCACTTGGTATTCCCGAGGTCTTACTTTCTGATCAAAGGCTTTCTTCATTTGCTTCTGATATAACTGCCCATGACAGATGGCTGTTAATCTCTTTTCTTCAATCAGACTCAGTTGATTACATCGAGATTAGACCCATTCTGCTTCATCCAGTTTCACAACCACCATTACCCGTAAGGAGGGTAGTTCAACTTCAACAAGTAGGACAACTTCCATAACGTACACAAGCTGATAAGGTGTTGCCCCGGTGGATGTTCTAATAGAGGTTCGATACCCGTGCAAGGCAAATGATAGCATTTCATGCCAGTCTTTGTAGGTGACTACCATCTCTTGCACAATCTTCTTGATATTCTTGTTAGCTGCCTCAACAGCGCCATTCATCTTCGGCCTGTAAGGGGAAGAGTTGTGATGTTGAATTTTGAAGTCCCGGCAAAGTTCTGCCATCATCTTGTTGTTCAAATTGGAACCATTATCAATAATGATTCACTCGGGAACTCCATATCGACAGATGATATCCCTTTTCAGAAATCGAGCTACCAGTTGCCTGGTGACATTTGCATATGAAGCTGCTTTAACCCATTTGGTGAAGTAATCAATGGCTACCAGGATGAACCTGTGACCATTTGAAGCAGTCAGTTCAATCTTTCCAGTCATATCAATGCCCCACATGGCGAAGGGCCAAGGTAAAGACATTATATTCAAAGGATTCGGAGGAACATGCACTTTGTCCGCGTAGAACTGGCATTTGTGGCATTTTCTGGCATAGGCACAACAATCTGCATCCATTTTGATCCAGTAGTAACCTGATCTCAATAACTTCTTGGCCATTGCGTGTCCTCCGGCATGGGTACCGAAAGAACCTTCATGTACTTCGTGCATTAATAGGTCTGCTTCCTTCTTGTGAACACATCTGAGCAAGACCATGTTGAAGTTCCGCTTGTACAAAGAATCATCAGTATTGAGGAAGAAACTGTCGTCTAGCCTTCTTAATGTCTTCTTATCATTAGACGATGCCCCGGTGGTTATTTCTGAATTTCCAAGAAGCATTTGATGTTGTGGAACCAAGGCATGTTATCAGTGACAGTGTCGACAGAGAATACATACGCCGGTCTGTCCAATCTGGATACCAAAATCCGAGGTACATAATTAGCAACTTGTACTTTGATCATGGACGAAATGGTAGCCAAAGCTTCTGCAAAATGATTCTCATCTCGAGGGATGTATTCAAGCTTAATTGTTGTAAAGAAGGTCAACAATCTCCTCGTATAGTCACAGTAGAGAATCATATGCTCCTGATGAGTGTACCACTTGCCGTTGGTCTGGTTGATTACCAAAGCTGAATCTTCGAATACATTCAAGGTTTTGATCCTGAGGTCAATGGCTTCCTCAAGACCCATGATACAGGCTTCGTATTCTGCTTCGTTGTTTGTGCAGGCAAAGGTGAGCCTTGCTGAGAAAGGCATATGAACCCCTTTAGGTGTAATAAGTATTGCACCAACCCCACGACCGTTGAAATTAACTGCCCCGTCAAACATCATAGTCCATGCTTCTTTTGGGTCAGGCCCTTCAGTGTGAATAGGCTCTTCACAATCTTTTGACTTTAAGAACATGATGTATTCATCAGGGAAATCAAACCTCATAGGCTGGTAATCACCAATGGGTTGCTCATCCAGATAGTCAGACAATACACTACCCTTGATGGCCTTTTGAGAGGTGTACTGAATGTCATATTCTGTTAGAATCATTTGCCACCTTGCAACCCTTCCGGTAAGTGCTGGCTTCTCAAATATGTACTTGACAGGATCCATCTTTGAGAACAACAAGGTAGTATGAGTCAACATATACTGTCTTAGTCGGCGAGTAGCCCACGCTAAAGCACATCAAGTTTTCTCGAGCAGTGAATAACATTGTTCACAGTCGGTAAACTTTTTACTTAGGTAGTATATTGCATACTCATTTCGACCAGACCCGTCATGCTGGCCCAACACACACCCCATTGACTCTTCTAATACTTTCAGATACATAATCAGAGGCCTTCCTTCAACTGGAGGCATGATAATTGGAGGTTCTTGCAGATATTCTTTGATCTTTTCAAAAGCTCTTTGACAATCATCGTTCCACCTGACTGTTTGTTCTTTTCTTAATAGCACGAACAAGGGTTCGCAGGTGGCAGTGAGATGAGATATGAACCTTGAGATGTAGTTCAATCTACCTAAGAACCCTCAAACTTCTTTCTTAGTCTTAGGTGCAGGCATTTCCTGAATGGCTTTAACTTTGTCGGGATCAACCTCAATTCCTTTTCCGCTTACAATAAAACCCAACAGCTTACCAGAATGTACCCCGAATGTGCATTTATTGGGGTTCAACCTTAACTGATACTTCCTCAGATGCTTGAATAATTTCAACAGATTCACCAAATGCTCTTTCTCTATAAGGGACTTGGCAATCATATCATCCACATAGCACTCAATTTCCTTATGGATCATATCGTGGAACAATGTTACCATAGCCCGTTGATATGTTGCACCGGTGTTCTTTAGATCGAACAACATTACCTTGTAACAGAACGTGCCCCAAGGTGTGATGAAGTTTGTCTTCTCCATGTCTTCAGGTGACATCTTAATCTGATTGTATCCAGAAAATCCATCCGTAAAATAAAATACCGAGAACTGAGTCGTGTTATCCAACAATACATCAATGTGAGGTAATGGGAAGTCATCCTTCGGGCTTGCTCAGTTCAAATCCCAGTAATCAACACACATACGCACCTTGCCAGCCTTCTTAGGTACAGGTACAATGTTAGCGACCCACGACAGGTAACTAGTCACAGCAAGGAAACCAGCATCCCACTACTTTTGTACTTCTTCTTTGATTTTCAAGGCCATGACCGGGCGAGTACGGCGTAACTTCTGTTTAACTGGCGGACAATCTTCCTTCAATGGCAGTCTGTGCATGACAATATCCGTATCCAATCCTGGCATATCTTGATAGGACCAAGCAAAGACGTTGACATATTCTCGAAGCATACTGATGAGTTGTTCTTTCACTGGAGCTTGCAGACTGACCCCGATCTTCACTTCTTTCACATCTTCCTCGGTACCAAGATTGATAGTCTCAACCTCCTCCTGATGAGGAGCAATAACTTTTTCCTCTTGTTTCAAAAATCTGGCCAACTCTTCAGGCAAATCATAGTCTTCTTCAACCCATTCATCTGCTTGATTAATCGGATTGTCGAAGTCATACGAGGTCATAGCAGTGTCGTTGTCGGTGCAATCTGGAGGGCTATCTCTTCAAGGGTTGAGATTTGTTCATTTTAGTGATTGATTTTATCTTATTTATAAAAAGTGAATGAAGTTTATTTAGAAAAACATTGCCATTTATTGTTTTGTGCGAAAATAACAAAAATGAAAGACAGTGAGCGAGAAAGATCGTTTGCAAAAGATTTCCATTGTTCATTAATAATTCATTTGCACAAAATACATATATGGCCCTATTACAAAATGAGTCCCGACATCTTGGGCAAGATGCAAGACTTTGATGCATGCTTAAAACAGGAAATAATAATTACTCTGCAACAGTAATCCTTATAATTTCCTGGGAAGACCAGTTGAGGACTTGCTGGCCTGGGCCTCTTGGATGAATCCAGCTTTCTAGGTTGATGTCGCTTTCAGCCTCGTCTTCCACTTTGTTGATTGCATCTGGGGCCAACATTCCCCCACTGATAAACTTGGGAGCTTCAGCAGCCTCCTCTTGGACATGTCGGGATGGTCTGTAACCCAAACCGAATTTGTCTTCCTTGATCTAAACTTGCAGCAACTTGCCCCAGCCTTGGGCATTCCTGTCTTCCAAAACCTTCCAAGCTTGTTTATAAGAAGAGATTAAAGTACCATACACTTCAGCTGTTGTTTCATTGACATTGAGGGCCTCAAAACCCTGACTCACCGTCTCATGGATCTCCCCATCCATCTTAATATACTTGTAAGTAGCTAGATGACTGACAAATATGTCCTTCTCTCCACAAATAGTGATAACTTGGCCTTCCCACTCGTATTTTAACTTCTGGTGAAAGGTCGATGTTACGGCGCCAACGACATGAATCCAGGGTCGACCCAACAAACAGCTGTAGGCAGGATGAATGTCCATCACATAGAAGATAGTTTTGAAAATCTGTGGGCCAATTACCACAAGCAGCTCAATTTCTCCAAGAATCGATCTTTTAGAACCATCAAAGGCTCTCACAACTAGGTTACTCGGGCGAAGTGCAAAACCATCATATTCCATTTTTACTAAGGCTTTCTTTGGAAGAACATTGAGTGAGGATCCAATGTCAACCAATACATGAGAAAGAACAACACCTTTACACTCCAAGGTGATATGTAAAGCCTTATTGTGATTACGTCCCTCCGTAGTCAGATCAACATTGGTGAACCCTAGTCCATGACTAGTATTGACATTTGAAACCACCGTTTCTAGCTGATTAACTGTAATCTCCTCTGGCACGTAAGCTGCGTGCAAGACCATGAGTAATGCATTCCTGTGAGCCTCAGAACACATGAGCAATAATAGAATAGAGATTTTGGAGGGTGTCTGATGGAGCTGGTCCACAACCTTGTAGTCATTTCTCTTGATAATTCTCATGAACTCGTCCACATCCTGATCAAAGGATGTCTTTTGAGTTTCCTTGGCAATTGGCTCTTTAGGCACCACACTCTTGCCTTTAACTTTGGCAGCAGCTTCTGGTTCGGCATTAACTCTTGGGAACTGTGACGCGAAGAGACGCCCGCTTTGAGTGAAGCCTCCACCTCCCCCGACATTATCAATCTGTGGTGTAGAAGTTGAAGAGTCAAGAGTAACTTTCTTTTTGTTGAAATAAAGAATCTGAGCCGTAATGCCAAGGTACGACACTGCTGTTGTCATAGGGAATTGGTCCAGGCACCATGATAGTAACCAGACTGATTGTTGCGGAAGAAGGAGTTGTGACAGTCTGTGGATCATAATAGATTGTGACAGGAGGTCTGATTGCAGGTGATGCAGGTGCAGGAAGTTGTTGATGTTGATGTGAGTTGTTGTCAAAAGAATATGGAACATGAATGGTTGCTGGTTCATAATAAATGGTGACCGTTGAGATGTCTTCATTGATGGTTGTTGTTGTTGTAGTAGACTCCATTGGAATGATGTTTGTTGATGTTGTAGGATATTCCTTTGAAATGATATTTGCTGATGTTGTAGGAGAGATGTTTGTTGAAGTTGTAGGAGTGGGAACTGTTGATGTGATTTGTAGGATGCCTTCTCTGATAAGATTGCTGATACCCTTCTTCAAATCTGCACAACCATTGGTAGAAACTTTGCAAGCTTCACAATATGCCTCACAACCTGGAAACACATGGCACTTCACTAGCTGAGTTTTCACTTCGGCCAGTGGTGTTTGAATGTTTGCAATGTCATCAATCAGAATTGCTGGTTGGTCCTCCTCAATAGCATTAATCCTCGGTCCACCGTGATTCTGTATTGGATTCTTTGTGACATTTGGTGGAGGTGCAAAATTCAAAGCTTTGGAATCAATCAGATCTTGGACTTTCATGTGCAAGGCTCTGCATTTCTCCGTTGTATGGCCAAGTGCATTGGAGTGAAAAGCACATATGGCGCTGACATCATAGTTTCTTGGAAGATTCAACGGATCTGGCGGAGTCAAGGTTCTCAATTCAATCAGATTGAGCTTCAATAACTGTGGAAGTAGAGCTGCATAGGGCATCGAGATGGGATCGATAACCCTGTTGATTTGTGAAGGCCTTTGTTGGAACGGACGTTGTTGTTGGTTATTGTTGTTGTAAGACCTCTATTGTGTGAGGAAACTGTTGTTGTTGTGAGAAGTGTTGTGGTTGGGGTGCTGGAGAAGGAATGGTGAATGAGGCCACTGATCTTTGTAAGTATTGGGGCCTACCTCTGTTAACATTTACTGCATTAGTCTTTCCTGTTCTTCGAGGTCTTGAGAAAGGTTTCCTGGCATTGCTGGAACTAGCACCGTTGTCAGAGATCTTACCCATCTTCAAAATTCTTTCAATTCTCTCACCAGCTATCACCACATCAACAAAATTGGTAGAAGAGAAAGCAGCAAGCCGATCAATGTAGGTTCCTTGCAATGTATTCATAAACATATCATCCATTTCTCGTTCAGACATAGGTGGCTGGAGAGCAGCAGCAAGTTGTCTCCACCTTTGGGCATACTCCCGGAAACTTTCTCTTAAAGATTGAGACATACCCATCAGGAGAGTCCTATCAGTTCTTGTTGGAGTTGATCCATTTGCAGACTCGGAAGGTTGTTACGGGTCGGATATCTGTGGATGCGATTGACGGGAAAGACTCTCCTGCGAGCAATATTTCCTAAAACAATCAACAAGGTGAGAAAACAACAACAAAACTCATGCAACGCAAAGAATATGAAGTTAGCATGCAATGCAATATGTCTATTTGTCTTTAGAGGGTATCCAGTTTGGCTCTTTGGTTTTGACCTTCCAGACCTCTGGGAATGATGAAGATGCTGAAGTGAACAAAGTCCAAGAGAAAATCCAGGTAACACATAAACCATACATTACAAAATACCAAAATACAAAGTTTATGATTACAACAAGTTCCCATGGCGGGTTATAATACAATCAAGTCAAGAATACAAACAAAATCACCATGGAGAATTAAAGTAGAACCAAAATAAAATATAAGTAAAAGAGAAATCAAACATCCAGCCCAAATTCATCCTCCCTGACTTCTTTCAGGAGAGAATCAGTCACTGGTCCAACTGGATGCTCTGTGATGGTCCTGATGAGAAGGTTTCTGGTTGCAATGGCACTTGTCATCTTCTGGTACTTGTCTTGTTCTTTTGATCTCTTTAAACCTGCCTGGAGTTTCAGCTCGGAGACTTCCTTCTGAGCTGCTAACAGTGCTTCTTGACTCTTCTTCTCATTGGCTTCCAGCTGCTCTATCTTAGCTTGTGTCTTCTGATCTTCTTGCAAATTAGCTTCAGTTATTCTGATCCATCTAGCTTGACTCTCTTCCAAATAGTGCTCAACTCTGGCTTTCTGAACCTTGGCTTCTTTGCAAGCAAATAAAGGAGTGGGCAATGTTGAAGATGACGCTCCAGTGAGCTTCCTTTTCTATGACCTGTATGACCTTGACGTTTTTCTTATCTTGCTTTCCGAAGAAGGCTGATTATGACCGACGCTTTAACCTTTAGAAACTTACCATGTTATGAGTGATACAGACGGATTCAGAATGTAGTTGTTCGCTTATTCCTTGATTTTGCGTGGATCGCCCTTTCGGGTTTTCAATCCACCGGGATACCCATTTTTGCCTGAGCTGTCCAATGCGGCTTTTCAACTCAGCGGGTGTACACATTTTTTTTTCCTTATTTTTTCCCGAGTCTTTTATTCTGTTTTTGACTTGCTGGGATACCCTATTTTTTCCTGGACGTACATTCTTTTTTTATGTCCAGCGGGTCATTTTTATGCGAAGTATTTTTTAACTGCATCTGAATTCACAGGAGATGGGAAGTCTTCACCATCCATGGTTGCGAGCATCAGTGCTCCACCTGAGAAGACTTTGTTTATGACATAGGGACCTTCATAATTTGGTGTCCACTTGCCCCTGTGGTCTGTATGAGGAGGAAGGATTCTCTTCAGAACGAGCTCTCCCAATTGGTATTCCCGAGGTCTGACTTTCTGATCGAAGGCTTTCTTCATTCGCTTTTGATATAACTGCCCATTGTAACACCCACTTTTCCCATTTTCTAAAATAACATAAGTTTTCAGATAAATCAGAGTTTAATTAACAAGTGAGTAGCTACATTTTCAAAATCAACCAAAAGTATAATCATTTATTAAAAATAGAGGAAATATATTTTTATTCAACAATCGGCAATTCGCCAAATATCCACAAAATTCATCAATTCACTTAATTTAAAAGTTTCAACAAAATATGATACATAACTATTACTAACAAGAATAATTAAATAACAAATATCCCCATTTCCCGTGTTACGTATCGGAGCGACTCCTAGGACTCGACCAAACAACTTGTACTCCAAGCATACTCAAGTACCTTAATCATCTGTACTTCCGAAGAAGCACAGACGCAACCAAACAATAAAGGGGTGAGAAAACAATTCAATATATTAATGGTGCAAATAACATCTTACAGGGTAGTCTCACCTTTATTCATCAAATACACATCATACATCGTACAATTAATCAATATCTAAAATAGTTCATCAACACATATCATATATATTTAATTCAATCAATGCAAAGTGACTCAATGACACAATGCAAATGCGGTACCGACTCACAATAACTATTCATCAAATAGAACCCCGAATGCATCGTTAACGTCTCCAACAAGACACGATCATCCCTGCAACCACGATTCTCAACGAATCCCGAATAATCACATCCACGACATGATTATTCCATCAACATGTATGCGTATGCAAAACTCGATTACATACATACCATATCACGAACACACATGAATACAATCATGCCAACACGATCCTCATGATCTTTTTCAATTACCACACATCCCATCATATGGGTCACATAAATAATCACACAATGTTCACACATATTATTAATACAATTCGTATAGTTCATCATCAAGAGTCATATAAATCAACATAAGCACATATATTCATACACGCTAATTACCAAATGTTATATCTTATGAATTCCTCATTAATTCCACTCTCATTTATTCCATATACATATATTCTAATACCACACGATCCTTCCGATCCTCACCGCTACCAACACTTACATCATGGGGTCTAAGCAAGACATATAATCAACTATGTTACCAATCATCACGATCCTCTTCGTTTATCACTATTCCTTCATATAATTGTGCAAGACTTATAGTAAGCTTTTCCATCATCAACACCTTCTAATCGACATATTAATAAAGTTATAATATCCCCAATAATCACATAACACGCACACGCTTATTATCGTTCGTCGGGTCCTATAGTTAAACATGGATGTCATTATCAAGGCCCTAGACTAATGGTACAAGTATCGAACAAGAACTCGGGATTAAACCACTTTAAATACAGAAAAATTCCTCAAAATAGAGGCCTGACACGGCCCCCCGTGTCCCATGACACGGCCCGTGTCCCATGACACGGCCCGTGTCCCATGACACGGCCCGTGTCATGTGGCCTGAACATCCCCTTCAAAACTCAAGATTTCGCAAAATACAGGGGGCTGACACGGCCGCCCGTGTCACACAACACTGCCTGTATCAGGCCACCTGCACCCAAAATTCAGCTTTTTCTAAAACTCACTTTTCTCTCCCAATTTCATACCTGTTCGAATTCTATCACTTATCTCTCACTTTTATAACTCAAAACAATCCAATTGTTGTTCTTAAACTAATTTTATACCTCTAATTCCTTATGATCTTCACAACCTAATATTACTAATCAAACTAAGAAAGATCCTAGGTTTGTTTCTAATTCTCCATTTACATCATCATCAACATCATTATCTATGTAACTACTTCCATACCAAACTTATCATATAACTCAAATCACCACCATTCCAATTACAATAATCAAGCATATAACTCAATAATAATTTCACACAGCCATAATCAATCATCATAACATATATATACATCATATCACAATTTCATCATAATCAACAACATTAGATAATCCCTAGGGAGTAAGGAACTCCCAATTACCCTTTCATGTTAGGTCACCAATAAAGAACCCTTTCTCCCCCCTTACCTCGAATTTGACAAAATCCTTGCAAAGCCTTGATCTTGAAGCTTTACGATTCTTGATTTCCCTTCTCCTTTCCCTTTTTCTCCAGAGCCCTCTTTCCTTCGTCAAAATACGATAATGAGAAAATGTATTGTGTTCTCCCTTTTTCATAAATAATCAAATTACATCCTTGCCCCTCGATCCTCCAACTTATTTTTTATTTTATTTATTAAATAACAATATTATAATAATAATACCACCTCATTATATTATCATTATTTAAATAAAATACCTCATCCAATTATTATTCAAAATACACCATCATACTCTTGATATTTATTTTATAAAAATACTTTATAAAATTGGAGTTTTACAACTCTCCCCTACTTATTTTATTTTCGTCCTCGAAAATAGTACTCAATGGCATCACTTAGATATACACTTGCACCTGACTAATCACTCCCTTGCCCAAGCCGGCAACTCCGCAACCAACTCAAAACAACAACAGTGATGCCAAGACAACCTCCCTAACAACAAGCACCACCTTTATCAATGCTCAACACGCAGGTATATACCTGAAAAAGAACACAACGAAAGTTGCTACCATCACCGTAGGTAACACTCTCCTAATTCCCCATCGTAGGAATTAGTCAACCGCACTCGTACCATCATCCTAGGTAACGAGGTGACAACCAGGAAAAACTCAAAATTTCACTCTATACATCCTCTAGATACCACAACATTGATAACGGACTGACCTTTTAGTTTCCTCTACCAAAACAACATGATTATAATCCATCAATGAAGGACATACATCACATATATTAATATCTTTGTATATCTCGCAATCCTCGATGTGTAGATAACCTCTTACCAATACCCATCCATTCCGGGACGTCCAATAGTCTCAATATCTCAACAAGTCTTATTATTCAATCTCTCGATTCTTTACTAACCATTTATGTATAATCAATTACACCACTTCAATCTTCCACTGTGCACTCTGATTACTTGCAGCTATCTATTCCATGAAATTCGCATTCTAACTTTAATCATTCCCAACCATCATCACAATTATAGTGATAATTCCCTTAGCATATTTCAAATATCCGAATGCAAGTCCCTTAATTGTTAATTCAATTCCATCTCTTTAACCATTAGTGCAAACATAGGAAAAATTATCGACTCCCTACCTCAAACCTTCCAATTATCTTAGTCGTCCCATCCTCCCCCTTTCCGATCAAATCAGAACTGTGTGTTCATGTGATTACCAAACACTTCAATCTTCAATCATAACAATAATACTATCAGATATTCCCACAATTTTACTCTCATCCATTTTCAATTCATGGGTAAGATAGATACCTCCATAATTCCTCTCTCATCGTATAATACCAACTATGACTTTACGATCCAGTACTAATAACTTATCCACTTATCACATCATTATCCAACATTTTATCCACAACTTGTTAGAATCAAACAAAATCATACTACAACCGTAGCTAACTCCTATTCCGACTCTCTAGCACCTTCCCTCACCACACCCCTTCTCAACGAACAACTTATCTTTCGCAAATTATCCGAAACCATATAATACTAACTTGGAAAAATTTTCACAAACCTTAACAACAACAAACTAAGTCCAAATACATCCTAGTCTCTTATATCCCACTCTTTTCCATCATTGTAGATCCATATCTACTTCGGACAAACTCTTTCTCATACCTTTCTCTGAACAACTCAATCTACACTTGTTCATAAAAATTGTCCTCGACAACTTAGTATATAACTACATCTTTTCAAATTCTCATATTTCAATTTCCAATATTCTCCAAATCCTTTTTATCTACTTTCATTATAGACAAGAAAATCCAAAGGTTACCATCTCGAAATTATCCAAGCCACCTTGAAAGGCACCATTCATATTCCATACTTACCTTAATACATACCAGTCACTACTAACTTCTACGCAATATTCATGACTATCTCAGAGTTTCACATTATGCCTACTCTCTCGTTGGATTATCATTCCAACGTTCCAATTCCACATTAATTAGACTATGAATTCATAAATTCCAGAAAAATAAATATTGCACACTTATTATTTTACTTTTGTCTTAATAGTCAAACACATACAATGATACTTATATTTCCATTGTTGCATCCCATAACTCACGGTTAACCATTTCAAACAATTATGAAACTATCCATACTCTGTTGTATCAACGTACACCATACTACTAAGGCAATAGCTCAACATCACTACATTGTGCAGACACCTAGTTATAATTAATTTCCACAAAAATTGTACCTTCGTAGTTTCAAAAACTCACCCACCTCTTATCATACTATGCCAAAATATAACTCAATACTTACTTCTTCAATCTCCATCCCACATCCTTCAACGAAGTAAATTCATCCAACATGATCTGTCAACATCTAGTTCTAATTACCACATTCCTCTTACACTAGGCTTGCAAAATCCCAACTAACTCAAGGTCCTAGTAGGCATGACAATCCAACTCACAACAACAACAATACTACAGATGAATTTCAGCTCACTATTGATCCTTTATCAATCAAATCCAATTTGTTCCCATTGCAATTGTGAATTCTCATACTATTCACTAATCGACATATAACTTCATATCCTCATCTTTTTATATCAATAACACCGAAGTTTTCCCAGAAGGCACCCTTGTTGCCACGATTCCTTATAACTACACCTCTAATATATCTTTCAAAACAGAATTATAATTCGTACTCTACAGACGGTCCATCATTGTGACCTTATTCCCAATCAATGTCATATATGCAACCAAATCAGACATCGGAGTTCCCTCTCAAAGTTTTGCTACATACCCAGTAGATATAACGTTCAACTTTTCATAACTATCCATTCCCAATTCACTTCCTACTCACCGAGGAGTAACCATTAGTAATATCTAATCAACATAATGAATCCTTAAATTCATCTTTTTTCCGGATACCGGAATCTACATCTACTCCTTTATACCACTAATAGCTCTGGCTCAACTCCAAATGGTCTACTGAACATACTATTTCGGCTGAAAGATATGTCTTTTTCATCCAACACAATTCCGCCTACTATTAGAAAGGGATTGAGGGTGATCAGTTCCTCAATTTTCCAATAGATAGCCGACAATCATGATGGCCATAAGTCACATTTTCCAACTTTAATAGCGTTCCTTGCATCTTGCGAACTAAGTTGCTTCACGAGCGAGTCCATTGTCAACGCCAACCTTAGCAACCTCTGCCACACCGTAATTCCAACACACCACAAGCCAACTCTCAGGAGAAGCAATAACTCCTCCCCCACTTATATTCAACAAACATTTGCAAACAAACAGCTAGCAAACAAGCAAGTATCGATAGTGTTTCACACACATATCGCATACTCCGGGACAAACGACACACTACAACCTGGCCGGACAGACCGACTTGCTCTGATACCAATTGTAACACCCACTTTTCCTATTTTCTAAAATAACATAAGTTTTCAGATAAATCAGAGTTTAATTAACAAGTGAGTAGCTACATTTTCAAAATCAACCAAAAGTATAATCATTTATTAAAAACAGCAGAAATATATTTTTATTCAACAATCTTTAATTCGCCAAATATCTACAAAATTCATCAATTCACTTAATTTATAAGTTTCAACAAAATATGATATGTAACTATTACTAACAAGAATAATTAAATAACAAATATCCCCATTTCCCGTGTTACGTATCAGAGCGACTCCAAGGACTCGACCAAACAACTTGTACTCCGAGCATACTCAAGTACCTGAATCATGTGTACTTCCGAAGAAGCACAGACGCAACCAAACAATAAAGGGGTGAGAAAACAATTCAATATATTAACGGTGCAAATAACATCTTACAGGGTAGTCTCACCTCTATTCATCGAATACACATCATACATCGTACAATTAATCAATATTTCAAATAGTTCATCAACACATATCATACATCATTAATTCAATCAATGCAAAGTGACTCAATGACACAATGCAAATGCGGTACCGACTCACAATAACAGTTCATCAAATAGAACCCCGAATGCATCGTTAACGTCTCCAACAAGACACGATCATCCTTGCAACCACGATTCTCAATGAATCCTGAATAATCACATCCACGACATGATTATTCCATCAACATGTATGCATATGCAAAACTCGATTACACACATACCATATCACGAACACACATGAATACAATCATGCCAACACGATCCTCATGATCTTCATCAGTTACCACACATCCCATCATATGAGTCACATAAATAAACAGACAATGTTCACACATATTATTAATACAATTCGTATAGTTCATCATCAAGAGTCATATAAATCAACATAAGCACATATATTCATACACGCTAATTACCAAATGTCATATCTTATGAATTCCTCATTAATTCCACTCTCATTTATTCCCTATACATATATTCTAATACCACACGATCCTTCCGATCCTCACCGCTACCAACACTTACATCATGGGGTCTAAGAAAGACATATAATCAACTATGTTACCAATCATCACGATCCTCTTTGTTTATCACTATTCCTTCATATAATTGTGCAAGACTTATAGTAAGCATTTCCATCATCAACACCTTCTAATCGACATATTAATAAAGTTATAATATCCCCAATAATCACATAACACGCACACGCTTACTATCGTTCTTCGGGTCCTATAGTTAAACATGGATGTCATCATCAAGGCCCTAGACTAATGGTACAAGTATCGAACAAGAACTCGGGATTAAACCACTTAAAATACAAAAAAATTCCTCAAAACAGAGGCCTACACGGCCCCCCGTGTCCCATGACACGGCCCGTGTCATGAGGCCTGAACATCCCCTTCAAAACTCAAGATTTCTTAAAATACAGGGGGCTGACACGGCCGCCCGTGTCACACGACACTGCCCTTGTCAGGCCACCTGCACCCAAAATTCAGCTTTTTCTAAAACTCACTTTTCTCTCCCAATTTCATACCAGTTCGAATTCTATCACTTATCTCTCACTTTTATAACTCAAAACAATCCAATTGTTGTTCTTAAACTAATTTTATACCTCTAATTCCTTATGATCTTCACAACCTAATATTACTAATCAAACTAAGAAAGATCCTAGGTTTGTTTCTAATTCTCCATTTACATCATCATCAACATCATTATCTATGTAACTACTTCCATACCAAACTTATCATATAACTCAAATCACCACCATTCCAATTACAATAATCAAGCATATAACTCAATAATAATTTCACACAGCCATAATCAATCATCATAACATATATATACATCATATCACAATTTCATCATAATCAACAACATTAGATAATCCCTAGGGAGTAAGGAACTCCCAATTACCCTTTCATGTTAGGTCACCAATAAAGAACCCTTTCTCCCCCCTTACCTCGAATTTGACAAAATCCTTGCAAAGCCTTGATCTTGAAGCTTTACGATTCTTGATTTCCCTTCTCCTTTCCCTTTTTCTCCAGAGCCCTCTTTCCTTCGTCAAAATACGATAATGAGAAAATGTATTGTGTTCTCCCTTTTTCATAAATAATCAAATTACATCCTTGCCCCTCGATCCTCCAACTTATTTTTTATTTTATTTATTAAATAACAATATTATAATAATAATACCACCTCATTATATTATCATTATTTAAATAAAATACCTCATCCAATTATTATTCAAAATACACCATCATACTCTTGATATTTATTTTATAAAAATACTTTATAAAATTGGAGTTTTACAACTCTCCCCTACTTATTTTATTTTCGTCCTCGAAAATAGTACTCAATGGCATCACTTAGATATACACTTGCACCTGACTAATCACTCCCTTGCCCAAGCCGGCAACTCCGCAACCAACTCAAAACAACAACAGTGATGCCAAGACAACCTCCCTAACAACAAGCACCACCTTTATCAATGCTCAACACGCAGGTATATACCTGAAAAAGAACACAACGAAAGTTGCTACCATCACCGTAGGTAACACTCTCCTAATTCCCCATCGTAGGAATTAGTCAACCGCACTCGTACCATCATCCTAGGTAACGAGGTGACAACCAGGAAAAACTCAAAATTTCACTCTATACATCCTCTAGATACCACAACATTGATAACGGACTGACCTTTTAGTTTCCTCTACCAAAACAACATGATTATAATCCATCAATGAAGGACATACATCACATATATTAATATCTTTGTATATCTCGCAATCCTCGATGTGTAGATAACCTCTTACCAATACCCATCCATTCCGGGACGTCCAATAGTCTCAATATCTCAACAAGTCTTATTATTCAATCTCTCGATTCTTTACTAACCATTTATGTATAAACAATTACACCACTTCAATCTTCCGCTGCGCACTCTGATTACTCGCAGCTATCTATTCCATGAAATTCGCATTCTAACTTTAATCATTCCCAACCATCATCACAATTATAGTGATAATTCCCTTAACATATTTCAAATATCCGAATGCAAGTCCCTTAATTGTTAATTCAATTCCAACTCTTTAACCATTAGTGCAAACATAGGAAAAATTATCGACTCCCTACCTCAAACCTTCCAATTATCTTAGTCGTCCCATCCTCCCCCTTTCCGATCAAATCAGAACTGTGTGTTCATGTGATTACCAAACACTTCAATCTTCAATCATAACAATAATACTATCGGATATTCCCATAATTTTACTCCCATCTATTTTCAATTCATGGGTAAGATAGATACCTCCATAATTCTTCTCTCATCGTATAATACCAACTATGACTTTACGATCCAGTACTAATAACTTATCCACTTATCACATCATTATCCAACATTTTATCCACAACTTGTTAGAATCAAACAAAATCATACTACAACCGTAGCTAACTCCTATTCCGACTCTCTAGCACCTTCCCTCACCACACCCCTTCTCAACGAACAACTTATCTTTCGCAAATTATTCGAAACCATATAATACTAACTTGGAAAACTTTTCACAAACCTTAACAACAACAAACTAAGTCCAAATACATCCTAGTCTCTTATATCCCACTCTTTTCCATCATTGTAGATCCATATCTACGTCGGACAAACTCTTTCTCATACCTTTCTCTGAACAACTCGATCTACACTTGTTCATAAAAATTGTCCTCGACAACTTAGTATATAACTGCATTTTTTCTAATTCTCATATTTCAATTTCCAATATTCTCCAAATCCTTTTTATCTACTTTCATTATATACAAGAACATCCAAAGGTTACCATCTCGAAATTATCCAAGCCACCTTGAAAGGCACCGTTCATATTCCATACTTACCTTAATACATACCAGTCACTACTAACTTCTACGCAATATTCATAACTATCTCACAGTTTCACATTATGCTTACTCTCTCGTTGGATTATCCTTCCAACGTTCCAATTCCACATTAATTAGACTATGAATTCATAAATTCCAGCAAAAATAAATATTGCACACTTATTATTTTACTTTTGTCTTAATAGTCCAACACATACAGTGATACTTATATTTCCATTGTTGCATCCCATAACTCACGGTTCACCATTTCAAACACATATGAAACTATCTATACTCTGTTGTATCAACGTACACCATACTACTAAGACAATAGCTCAACATCACTATATTGTGCAGACACCTGGTTATAATTAATTCCCACAAAAATTGTACCTTCGTAGTTTCAAAAACTCGGCCACCTCTTATCATACTATGCCAAAATATAACTCAATACTTCTTCAATCTTCATCCCACATCCTTCAACGTAGTAAATTCATCCAACATGATCTGTCAACATCTAGTTCTTATTACCACATTCCTCTTACACTAGGCTTGCAAAATCCCAACTAACTCAAGGTCCTAGTAGGCATGACAATCCAACTCACAACAACAACAATACTACAGATGAATTTCAGCTCACTATTGATCCTTTATCAATCAAATCCAATTTGTTCCCATTGCAATTGTGAATTCTCATACTATTCACTAATCAACATATAACTTCATATCCTCATCTTTTTATATCAATAACACCGAAGTTTTCCCAGAAGGCACCCTTGTTGCCACGATTCCTTATAACTACACCTCTAACATATCTATCAAAACACAATTATAATTCGTACTCTACAGACGGTCCATCGTTGTGACCTTATTCAAAACACAATTATAATTCGTACACTTTTCAGAAATCTGGCTACCACTTGTCTGGTGACGTTTGCATACGAAGCTGCTTCAACCATTTGGTGAAGTAATCAATGGCTACCAGGATGAATATGTGACCATTTGAAGTAGTTGGTTTGATCTTTCCAATCATGTCAATGCCCCATATGGAAAAGGGCCAAGGTGAAGACATCACGTTCAAAGGATTCAGAGGCACATGCACTTTATCCGCGTAGATCTGGCATTTGTGGCACTTTCTGGCATAGGCACAACAGTCTGCATCCATTGTGATCCAGTAGTAACCTGATCTTAATAATTTCTTAGCCATTGCATGTCCTCTGGCATGGGTACCAAAAGAACCTTCATGCACCTCGTGCATCAGTAGGTTTGCTTCCTTCTTGTCAACACATCTGAGCAGGAGCATGTCGAAGTTTCTCTTGTATAATGAACCATCAGCGTTGAGGAAGAAACTACCGGCCAACCTTCTTAATGTCTTTTATTCATTGGATGATGCCCCAAGTGGGAACGTATGAATCTCTAAGAAGCATTTGATGTCGTGGAACCAAGGTTTGTCATCACTAGCAATGTCCATAGAGAACACATATGCCGGTCGGTCTAATCTGGATACCAAAATCCGAGGCACGTAATTGGCAGTTTGAACTTTGATCATAGAGGAAATGGTAGCTAAAACATCTGCAAACTGATTTTCATCTCGAGGGATGTATTCAAGTTTGACTGTTGTGAAGAAAGTCAATAATCTCCTCGTATAGTCACGATATGGAATCAAATGCTCCTAATGAGTGTACCATTTGTCGTTGGTTTGATTGATTACCAAAGCTGAATCTCCGAACACATTCAAAGTTTTGATCCTGAGGTCAATGGCCTCCTAAAGACCCATGATACAGGCTTTGTATTCTGCTTCATTGTTAGTGCAGGCAAAGGTGAGTTTTTCCGAGAAAGGCATATGAACTCCTTTAGGCGTAATGAGCACTGCACCAACTACACGACCATTCATATTGACAGCCCTGTCAAACATCATAGTCCATTCTTCTTCTGGGTCAGGCCATTCAGTGTGAATTGGCTCTTCACAATCTTTTGCTGTTAAGTACATGATGTCTTCATCAGGGAAGTCAAATCTCATGGGCTGGTAATCATCAATGGGTTGCTCAACTAGATAGTCAGATAGTACACTGCCATTGATGGCCTTTTGAGAGGTCTATTGAATGTCATACTCTGTCAGAATCATTTGCCATCTTACAACCCTTCTTGTAAGTGCTGGCTTCTCAAATATGTACTTGATGTGGTCCATATTTGAGATCAACAAGGTAGTGTGAGTTAGCATATACTGTCTTAGTCGGCGAGCAGCCCACGCTAAAGCACAATAAGTTTTCTCGAGCAGTGAATAACTTTGTTCACAGTCGGTAAACGTTTTTCTTAGGTAGTATATTGCATACTCTTTTCGACCAGACTCGTCATGTTGGCCCAACACACACCCTATTGACCCTTCTAATACTGTCAGGTACATTATTAGAGGTCTTCCTTCAATTGGAGGCATGCGAATTGGAGGTTCTTGCAGGTACTCCTTGATCTTGTCAAAATTTTTTTGACAATTGTCGTTCCACCTGACTGTCTGTTCCTTTCTTAATAGTTTGAACAGGGGCTCACAGGTCGCAGTGAGGTGAGATATGAACCTCGAGATGTAGTTCAATCTACCTAAGAACCCCCGAACTTCTTTTTCAGTCCTAGGTGCAGGCATCTCCTGAATGGATTTGACTTTGTCGGGATCAACCTCAATTCCTTTTTCACTTACGATAAATCCCAACAACTTACCTGAACGTACCCCAAATGTGCATTTGTTGGGGTTCAACTTCAGCTGATATTTCCTCAGACGCTTGAACAACTTCAGCAGATTTACTAGATGATCTTCTTCAGTAAGGGAATTGGCAATCATGTCATCCACGTAGCATTCAATTTCTTTGTGGAGCATATCGTGGAATAATGTTACCATAGCCCGATGATATGTTGCATCGACGTTCTTCAATCCAAACGGCATTACCTTGTAACAAAATGTGCCCCAAGGTGTGATGAAGGTTGTTTTCTCCATGTCTTCGGGTGACATTTTGATCTGATTGTATCCATAAAATCCATCCATGAAATAAAATACCGAGAACTGAGCTGTGTTATCCACCAATACATCAATGTGAGGTAATGGGAAATCATCCTTCGGGCTAGCTCTATTCAGATCCCGGTAATCCACACATATACGTACCTTACCATCCTTTTTAGGAACAGGTACAATGTTAGCAACCCACGGCCGGTAATTAGTTACAGCAAGGAAACCGGCATCCCACTGTTTTTGTACCTCTTCCTTAATCTTCATGGCCATATCTGGGCGAGTACGGTGCAACTTCTGCTTGACTGGAGGACAATCTTCTTTCAATGGTAGCCTGTGCATGACAATATCCATATCTAGACCTGGCATGTATTGATAGGAACAAGCGAAGACGTCGACATATTCTCTAAGCATGTTGATAAGCTATTCTTTCACTAGAGCTTGCAGACTGGCCCCAATCTTCACTTCTTTCAAATCTTCCTCGGTACCAAAATTAACGGTTTCAATTTCCTCCTGATGAGGAGTAATCACTTTCTCTTCTTGCCTCAACAACCTGGCCAACTCTTCAGGCAACTCATGGTCTTCATCAACCCCTTCATCTGCTTGATTAATTGGATTGCTGAAGTCATACAAGGTCATAGAAGTGCTGTTGTCGGTGCAATCTGGAGGATAATCTCTGCAAGGGTTGAGATTTGTTCTTTTTAGTGATCAATTTTAATCTTGTTCAGAAAAAATGAAGTTATTTATTTTGAAAACATTGCCATTTTATTATTTTGTGCGAAAAATAACAAAAATTAAAAGACAGTGAGTGAAAGAGAAAATTGTTTGCAAAAGATGTCCAATATTCATTGATATTCCATTTGCACAAAATACAAATATGTCCCTATTACAAAATGAGTCCTGACACCTTGGGCAAGATGCATGACTTGATGCATGCTAAAAAAGGAAGGAAATAATAATTACTCTGCAGGAGTAACTCTTATAATTTCCTAGGAAGACCAGTTAGGGACTTGTTGGCCCGGGATCCTTGGACGAATCCAACTCTCTAGGTTGAGGTCGCTTTCAACCTCGTCTTCGACGTTATTGACATCATCTGGGGTTAGTATCCCCCCACTTATGAACTTGGGCTCCTTAGCAGCTTCTGCTTGATCTTGTCGGAATGGTTTGTAACCCAAACCGAATCTGTCCTCCTTCAGCCTCAGTGCACTCAAGTGCATTGCTTCCCAGCTCTCTTTCAAGTGCTACCCTTCTTTGGTATACAAACTTCCATCTGCTCACACTTGACACATGATGGAATGAAATATTGTCCAGAGGAGCTTCTGGAACAGCAGAGGTGGACCTTGAAGGTGCTGGTTTCTTCTTTGGTGGGGATGTTGGGACATCCTCTTCAACATCTGAATCTGGAGGAGTAACAACTTTCCTCTTTTGTGTACTTACTTTGCTCCATTGTTTGGTAGGTCCAAATGACACTTTGGCCTTGTCTTTCTTTGGAGTAGGCTGTTTCTTTTTCAGGAGTTGTATGTCCTGCAGTCTTCTTTTCTTTCCTAGCCCTAAGCCTTTTGGCTATGCTAGGGTTCACAGAAGTAATGATCTCTATGTCAGAGTCATTGTCTAAATCAACAATAGGAGGAGGTTGGGTAGTCTCCTCTTCAGCAGGTGGATCAACAGAAGCTTGATCATCAGTTGCTTCATCATCATCATCATCTGTGGAGGCCTTGTGATGTTCCTCAGATGTTTCAACATCTATTGGGACATCCTGTTGAGCAGGAGTGTCCTCTTCAGCTGGATTACTCTATTCTTCTTGTGGAGCTGGCATGTTGTTCAGAGGGATAGATATACCACTCACAACTCTTTGTTCATATAGAATCCTGGTCACAAGATCCTTAATAGAAGCATCCACATATTCAGAGGCTTTGGGGGTGGTGTTTGAGGATGAAGGAACCCCTTTGCTTTTGCTGAACACAGGTTCCTTTGCTCTTCTCACTGTTGGAGTTCTAGGCTTTTGAGCAAGAGGAACACTTCCTCTGATTTTGTCCATGGGAGTAGAGTCCATTGGAACCATGGAGATTGGGGTTGCATGCACCACATCTTCTTTGTTGAGGTTTTCATCAGTGAGGTTAGGGTTTTGATGTTGAGACATTTTCGAAAGAGGTGGAAGAAGAGTTTAGGTTTGAATGAGTTTGATGAGCTCTGAAGATCAGATATAGCACGTAATTTAATTTGAGAAGATGATGAGAAGATGAATAGCTGAGAGCAAGCTAGAACCTTTATAAGAGCCGTTACTTGGAGAATTTTAAGGAATGGAATACACAGAGTTTTTGACCAGACTGGTGTTGCCATCTGGTGATCATGCCACACGATGTCATATGACATGTTGGCACTTCTGCATAACTGCTATATTTCACATAAGCAGATTCCCAATTTACCCCTTAGGTTTTCAAATTGGGTAGCATCCAAAGCTTTAGTAAATATATCAGCTAATTGAAGATCTGTGGCTACATGTTCCAATGAGATCACCTTCTCTTCCACAAGATCTCTGATGAAATGATTCCTTATATCAATATGCTTGGTCCTGCTATGTTGGATAGGATTCTTTGATATGTTGATGGAACTTAAATTGTCACAATACAATGTCATGACATCCTGTGGGACATTGTACTCTGTGAGCATTTGCTTCATCCAAACCAACTGTGAACAACTGCTACCAGCTGCAATATATTCAGCTTCAGCAGTGGATAAGGATACACAATTTTGTTTCATACTGAACCAAGAAATCAAATTGTTTCCTAGAAAGAAACATCCTCCTGATGTGCTCTTTCTATCATCAGCACTTCCAGCCCAATCAGCATCACAGAAGCCAGTGAGAATTGGTTTACATCCATGAAAGTACATTATGCCATAGTCACAAGTACCATTGACATATTTCAGAATTCTCTTGACCTGGTTTAATGGCTAACTTTTGGATCAGCTTGATATCTTGCACATACACCTACTGCAAAGACTATGTCTGGTCTGCTAGCAGTTAGATATAATAAGCTTCCAATCATACTTCTGTATAGACTTTGGTCTACATTCTCACCCTTGTCATCCTTTGTCAGCTTTAAATGAGTGGGGGCAGGAGTTCTTTTGTGAGTAGCATTGTCCATCCCAAATTTCTTGACAATGTTCTTAGCATACTTGCTTTGGGAAATGAACATGGAGTCCTCCATTTGCTTTATTTGCAGTCCAAGAAAGTAGGTTAGTTCTCCTACTAGGCTCATCTCAAATTCAGATTCCATTTGAGTAACAAAATGTTTAACCATCCTGTCTGACATCCCACCAAAGACAATGTCATCTACATATATTTGAGCAATCATGACATTTCCTTCTTCATCCTTCACAAACAAGGTTTTGTCTATTCCACCTTTCCTGTATCCTTGCTTGATGAGAAAAGTAGTCAGCCTTTCATAACATGCTCTTGGTGCTTGCTTCAGACCATAGAGAGCCTTCCTTAGTTTGTATACATGATTTGGACAGCTTGGATCAACAAATCCCTTGGGCTGCTCCACATATACCTCCTCATTAAGATATCCATTTAGAAAAGCACTTTTCACATCCATTTGAAATAGCTTGAACTTCAAGATACAAGCAATTCCTAAAAGTAGTCTGATTGATTCAAGCCTTGCTACTGGTGCAAAGGTTTCATCAAAGTCTACTCCCTCAATTTGTGTGTATCCTTGAGCTACAAGTCTAGCTTTGTTCTTTGTAACAACTCCCTGCTCATTTGACTTGTTCTTATACACCCATTTAGTGCCAATCACATTTATGTCATCAGGTCTAGGAACAAGATCCCACACTTCATTCCTTGTAAATTGACCTAATTCTTCTTGCATTGCACAAATCCAGTACTCATCAGTAAGAGCTTCCTTGATGTTTTTAGGTTCTATTTTTGAGACAAAGCATGAACCTGAAATCACCTCTCTTGATCTAGTGCTTACACCTCTGTTGGGATCACCAATTATTAGATCTTTGGGATGATCCTTTTGGATTCTGATGGAGGGAGGTTTGCTGGATTGTTCTATCCTTGCTTCAGTTTGAGTGAATTCAGGATGATCACTCTTTATTTCAGCTTCAATCTGACTGTCAGCAGATGTTCCAACATCTTCTGTAACATCTGCAGGGGCATCATCAATTATCACATTTATGGAATCCATGATAACCTTGGTTCTAGAGTTAAATACTCTATAGACTCTGCTATTTATAGAGTATCCAAGGAAAATCCCTTCATTACTTTTAGGATCCATTTTTCTTCTTTGCTCCCTATCAGCCAAAATATAACAATTACTTCCAAACACATGGAAGTACTTAACTGTAGGTTTTCTTCCCTTCAAGACTTCATAGATTGTGGATAAGGTTCCTTTTCTTAGAGTTACTCTATTATGAATGTAACAAGCTGTGTTCATAGCTTCAGCCCAGAAGTACAATGGTAACTTTTTAGCATGGATCATAGCTCTTGCTGATTCTTGGATAGTTCTGTTCTTCCTCTCAACAATCCCATTCTGTTGAGGGGTGATAGGTGAAGAGTATTCATGATTGATTCCTTCTGAAGAAAAGAAATCTGAGAATTTTTGATTCTCAAACTCCTTTCCATGGTCACTTCTTATTCTGACCACACGACTTGCTTTTTCTCTTTGTATTCTTTGGCACAAGTCTTTGAATACATCAAATACATTAGACTTTTCTTTGATAAAATTTATCCAAGTATACCTTGAAAAGTCATCAACCACCACATAGGCATACCTCTTTCCACCAAGGCTCTCAACCTGCATTGGTCCCATAAGATCCATATGCAATAATTCCAAAACTTTGGAAGTTGTCAGATGTTGGAGCTTTGGATGGGACATCTTGGTTTGCTTGTCTATTTGACATTCACCACATACTTTGCCATCATCAATCTTCAGTTTAGGAATACCTCTCACAGCTTCCATAGATATGATTTTCTTTATACCTCTGTAATGAAGATGACCCAGTCTTTGGTGCCATAATTTCACTTCTTCTTCTTTGGCTAAAGAGCAAGTTGAAGTGAGACTGAAATCCTGAGGTTCCCACATATAACAGTTGTCTTTAGATCTGGCTCCTCTCATGACAACCTTTTGTTCTTTATTAGACACTATGCATTCAGTTTTGGTAAAGTTTACACTGTAACCTTGATCACATAATTGACTTATGCTGATCAAGTTAGCAGTCAATCCTTTTACCAGCAGCACACCATCTAGTCTTGGTACATCTGGACAGTCCAAGCTCCCAACTCCCTTGATTTCACCTTTAGCTCCATCTCCAAAGGTTACATATCTGGATGAATATGACTTTAAGTCTATCAGCAAGTTCTTCAATCCAGTCATGTGCCTTGAGCATCCACTATCAAAGTACCAGTCTTCTTTAGCTGATACTCTTAGAGATGTATGAGCTATATATGCAACACCCTTCTTTGACCATTTTTGCTTGTAGTGAGGTTTCCTTTGATGCCTCTCCCCTGTGTAGTGTCTATCTTTAGAGCTCCAAGGTTGTTTGTTGAACTTGTTCTTGGACATATAGCTTTGATCAGCATGAAGACTAGCTTTAGGTACCCATACTTTCTTGATGACCTCTGTCTTCTGCTTAGGGGGTTGCTGATATCTTTGATTTTGATGTCTATGCAGCACTTTCTTGGTATTCTCTATCTTCTGCTTAGGGGGTTGCTGATACATCTTATTTGGATATCCATGCAACTTGTAGCAATGAGGTTTGATGTGACCAAACCTTCCACAATGATGACATCTCCATCTTTGATACTTCTTTTTCATTATGTTCTTTTCATGATGTTGAGACATCTGTTGGGACATCTTGTTTGACTTTATGGGATTTGAAGTAGTTTTGTTAGTGCTAGCCTCAACCTGTTGAGCTTTGTTAAATCCCAGTCCAGTTCTATCACCTGAATGCTTATTGTTGTTGAGAATGACATCCAGTGTGTTTGAGCTACTGTTCAACATTCTAACAGATTTAGACATATGTTCCAATTTGGAGTTGAGAAGACTTACTTCACTTTTCAAAGTGTCAATGGTTTCTAGATTACTTGTCTTTTAAACCTTTAATGCCTCAATCTGCTTCTTCTGCTTTATAATCTCCATGCATACTTCAGTGCTCCTTTTACACAGCTCTTTGTATGATTCTGCTAGCTCTTCAAAAGTCAGCTCCTCATCACTGGATCCACTTTCAGATTCACATACTCCAGCTAGAACAGTGATGTGCTTTGCTGATTCTTCTTCTGAATCACATCCTGAGTCTTCATCAGACCAGGTCACAGAGAGACCTTTCTTCTGCTTTTTTAAATAGGTAGGGCATTCATTTCCGATGTGTCCATATCCTTCACATCCATGACATTTAATCCCTTTTTCTTGATTGGTCCTTTCATCATAATTTGACCTTCTATCATAAGGTCTTTTAGTCTCAGAAGAGTTTGAGTATCTTCCACTTGGACTGGACTTGCCATCCATCTTTCTGAGAATCTTTTTGAATTGTCTTCCAAGCATAGCAATGGTTTCTGATAGAGTTTCTTCAGGGTCTGCTTCATTATTTTCTTCTTCTTTATCAGTATTTGACACCAAGGCTATGTTTTTGTTCTTCTTTACAATTGTGTCATTCATTCCCATCTCAAATGTTTGAAGGGAACCAATGAGCTCTTCAACCTTCATTGTGCATATGTCTTGAGCTTCTTCTATTGCTGTGACCTTCATGTCAAATCTTTTTGGTAAAGATCTGAGAATCTTTCTTACCAGCTTTTCATCAGTCATCTTTTCTCCCAAAGCACCAGAAGTATTAGCTATTTCCAAGATGTTCATGTAGAACTCATGAATTGTCTCATCTTCATTCATTCTCAAGTTTTCAAACTTGGTGGTGAGAAGTTGAAGTCTTGACATCTTCACCTTTGATGTTCCTTCATGAGTTGTTTTGAGAGTGTCCCAAACATCTTTGGCCAGCTCACAGTGATGCACAAGTCTGAATATGTTCCTATAAATGCCATTGAATAAAGCATTTAAGGCCTTGGAATTTCCAAGTGCTGAATCTTCTTCCTCCTTGCTCCATTCTTCTTCAGGTTTCAACACTTTTGCTCCATCGTTGTTGTCTTGGACAGGGTGCTCCCATCCTTTTTTGATTGCTTTCCAGGCCCTATTGTCAAGTGGTCTTAAGAATGCTACCATTCTTGGCTTCCAGTAGTCATAATTGGATCCATCCAATATAGGTGGTCTATTTACAGATCCTACATCTCTGTCCATGTTTCTAGAATTTATAGTCCCTAGATCTCACCCAGTTAAACAGGCAGGGTGCCTGCTCTGATGCCAATTGAAATTCTGTGATCAGGTACGTGATGTCGAATGAGATGTTTAAACACTTGAAGACTTATACCAAAACTTAAAGTACATGTAAAGTAAACAACACAGGAAATTGTTAACCCAGTTCAGTGTATAACCACACTTACATCTGGGGGCTACCAAGCCAGGAAGGAAATCCAATATAAGTAATATTAATTCTAGACTTAAACCACTCAGTTTAATCTTTCACTTAATATCTACCCAAGGAAATTTCTACCTAAGACACAACTTAGATATGAGTACCAACTCACTCCCCCTCAATCACACAGTGATATGTTTACAAGTTTAATAAAATTGAAGTCACACTTCAAACAAAATAGCTTGATCTTACTTCACATTTTCAATCAAGACACAATACACTTTTGCTTAAAAGCTCATAAAGTGATACACATATACAACCTGCTATTAAAACACAAACACCCTATTTAGTCTTCTTAATTTCGTACTCTATTCTGAGAGTTTCTGTTGCTTAAATAGATGCTTGGATTTTGGGCTTTCTGTAGGTTATCCAATCCTGATACGCATGCTGCTAACACCTTGAATTAGGGTTTGTTACTTCCTTGATTCTAGGTGAGTCAGTTCTTCTGTTTATACTAAAATCATATAACCAATCTCCCTACAGACGCGCCTTATTCTGTTTTATCCATTCATAATTAATTCCAGATAAATTCCCTGAATTTACTCAGTTCTATTAAGCATTAATTAATTCTGGTAGCAGGTTTGAGATGTCACAACATCTGGTGTGACATCCTGAAAACTGAACTTACTTCATTAACTGATACAATGTCACAACATCTGGTGTGACATCCTGAATTAAGTTCATTAACTTATACTCTGTTTGATAATGTCACAACATCTGATGTGACATCCTGAACTAAGTTCAACACTTCTTGTTGGTCCAAAAATTCTGCCAATTCTAAACATCTACAAAATCAAACATCTAGCCCATAATCATCTTCTCTGACTTCCTTCAGGAGAGCATCAGTCACTGGTCCCACTGGATGCTCTGTGATGGTCCTGATAAGAAGGTTCCTGGTGGCAATGGCACTGGTCAAATTCTTATACTTGTCTTGGTCTTTTGATCTCTTTAACCCCGCCCGAAGTTTCAATTCAGAGATCTCTTTCTGTGCTGCTAACAAGGCTTCCTGATTCTTCTTCTCATTAACTTCTAGCTGCTCTATGCTAGCATGGGTCTTCTGATCTTCCTGTGAACGAGCCTCAGTGATTCTGATCCATCTAGCCTGACTCTCTTCCAAGTATTGCTCAGCTCTGCCCTTCTGAATCTTGGCTTCCTTGCAAGCATTCTTCAATACCAATTCCCCTGCTCGGGCCCTTCTGATGTAATCATATGTCTTCTCAATCTTGGTTATATGCTCGATCCGGAGCTTCTCTAACCTTTCATTGTCTAGGCGACTATCATTCCTCTCCCAGAGGGTCTTTTTCAGAGCTTCAGAAAGCTGAGTATTCCTTTCCTTTAACTTTTCAAATTCTTCTAAACTGACTGTAGCTACAGGCTCTACTGCTGATGGCCCTGGCACATTCTCCAAGGTGAATGGCATAAGGGTGATCTGTTCTCTGATATGAGACCAATCAAGATACTGGGCTGAAGCTATGTTAATACACTTGCCAAGAATGGCAGTCCCTTTTGTCTGAATGTTGTCCCAAGCCCAGACTGCTTGTCGGGCAATGGCATGGTTATACTGAATGTCACAGTAAAGGGTTTCTGATAAGTCATGCTCTCTTGGTGGATGTACCAAGGCATACCCTAATTGCCTTTTGAACAACAAAGGATTGTAGTTGATGCAACCCTTTTCTCCAATCAGAGGTACATTGGGATACTGTCCACAGCTGGTGATTATGTCTCTACCCTTGGTTCTCTAAGTGCACCACCTGATATCTTCTAGAGTGAGAGAAATCATTCTCTTAGCCCAGTTTCTTGACTAGTGAGGATTAAAGAAAGCTTCTGACTTTGGCAAGTGTCTTAGCAACCAGCAGTAGAAGAGAGGTGCACAACATCTGACTAATCTTCCCCTCTGCTTCTCATTCTTTTGATGTACTGAGTAATAGAAATCCCCTAGCAAGGTGGGAACTGGATTCTTCAGCAAGAAAAGATGGATAGCACTCTTGCTTACAAACTTAGGCTCGTCTGCAAACAAGATGATACCATATATGCTAAGGGCCAAAAGAGCACAAATAGTGTCCCACTTTCCTACTGCTGCATGAATGGTGGCCTGAGGGATCAAGAAGTCCAAATGGAGGCCTTGGATTCTAGCCTTGGTGGTCATGTTCTGATCAATGAGGGTGGACTCCAAGTACAGAGCCTTAGCTATATCTTCATTCCTGGGAGCAGTCATCTCAGGGTTGAAAGGAATCCCTCTCTTGATGGGGACACCCAACAACATGGAATACTCCTCTAACAAAGGACCCAGCTGAAAGTATGGGAAAGTGAAGCATATGAGAGGAGGGTCATAGAACTGAAGGAAAGTGTGGATCATACTCCTCTGTGATGCATCCAAGTCCATGATCATGTCCATAATGCCACCATAATGTTCCATGAATAAAGGGGCGTGATCAGGAGTGATGAGTGTCTGAATATGCCTGATGCCTGCTAGGGAAGGCTCAAAGAAATGATATGTGATGTTGCTCTTCCTGGATGTGTCCATACTGATAATGGATGATGAAGGAAACAACTGAAGAAAAGTGATGATGAAGACAACTGAGGAAAAATGATGAAGATAACTAGAGAAGATATCAGCTGAAGAAGGCCTCTGATGAAGATAACTAATGGAGATGGCTGATGCAGATAGCTGAAGGAATCTGAGCAATAGAACAGGTCAAAACCAAACCAAAGATAAAATGTGGATACCCTGTAAAACAAATAGACAAATGTTAAAATGATGCAAAATGATATATGCAGAATGATATGCAAGGGTTTGTGATCAAGTGCCGGATCTGCTATCTGCCTTGATAGGGTCCATATGTGTTCATAAGTCCAGATGAAAGCTTAGAGAACCAGTAACCCGGTGGAGGACTCAAATAAAGAGTCACAAATCCAGGGTTTCACAAGAACAATCCAGAATGATGTTACCATAACAATATCAATAATAGGGTATGATGAGGCCAAGGGTTCCTGCAAACCTGTAAACATCCCAACCCCCTCACATGTATTGTTCTAGAACAAGGATCCTCAGACTTGGATCAGTTATGAGAAGTGTGAACACTTCTAACCCGGAGGTACAGTGTTTACATTAATCATAAAGGATCCTCCTCTAATTCACCTCAGATGCTGAAGGTCATAAAAAGGTCATCCAGACTTAGCAGGCTTCCCAGATAGCCCTAGTACTACAGGAAATCCGTAGCACAGAGTTCTCAAGAAGAAACCCATGTCTGAACCGTGTTTCATATTTCCGCACCAGACTGAAATGGAATGGGAAAGAATACGAAGCTACTCTATCCTATGTGTCACTCAGGTTCCTGGTATAGAACCTTACTCACTGAGTATCACTCCCACCAAGACAAACAGAAGATCCAGCACATGATATGATGATAATAGTATGGAATGCAATAAAACAGTAAATGAAAGCAATAAATAAAACTGTACAGAAAGCAATAAATAAAGCAATAAACAAAAAGCACATATAACACATACCACCCCCATAAACACAAATCAAGCAAGCTCTAGGAGAAACCCACAAAAAGAACCAGAAGCCCTGGTTGCAAGATAAGAGTCCCCAGAAGAGTCGCTAAGCTGTCGCTCCCCCGAAAAGACACCAGGGTCCCAGGGTGCAGACGCGAACGGTCGGCGAAGAGAAAATGAAGGTGAATTGAATAGAGTCGCCAACTAGGCATTTTTATCCCGAAGGAAAGGTAATGCTGCATAAACCTAGAAAGAGATGGATAAGACGGTTGCGAACTAGAGAAACTGACAAAGGGGGTTGGTTACAACCTGGGAAGGTATTAGCACCCAGATTGTCCGTCGTACTCGACGGGATCCACACTTAAAAGATTGTGTTTAAAGGGGGTAAGTATACGTGTTATCTATGTGCAAAAGCTAAGGAAAGAAAATACAAGTGCCAGTGCAAAAGGGTGAATTGCTCAAGAACTGAGGCTTTAAAAAAAGAATGCTGAAAGAGGGGGAAAACACAGAGACTTTTGTTCAATAACTGTTAAGTTATGCCTACGAATCCTCTTTTGCAATGACGAAGTCAAAACACCGTAGTTCGACTCAAAGAGACTGGAAAATCAATTGGCTATGAACTGCTTACTTGCCTATGCTCAAGTGTATGACTCGTCTGGCTCGAATGCTAAATGTCTTGCATTAGACGGAAGAAGCAAGTTCTCGTTTGTGAATGAGTGTAATGAGAAAAGAATCCTGGAGGAGACGATTATTGTTTGTTTTTGTGTTTTCAGTTTTTTATTTCTTTTGGGTGTTTTGCATAAGTTAATGAGTTTAAGCCTAAATCAAGGGCTTGTAAACTCATTATATCCTCCCTGATTAGGGATAATGAGCCCACTTAAGTATGAGATAAGCATCTCAATTTAATTACCATAATGATGTAGGATTAAGATCATTAACCTACTTGTGATTATTTAGATGTTTTTGGGTTTTTGTTTAATGTTAAGTAATGAGTTTAATCTCTAATCACATATTAGTGAGCTCATTATACCATCCTAATAGAAGGATAATAGATGAGAACACTTAAGCTGAGGAAGATACCTCAACTTAATCCATGGTTAGGGACTAAATTCATTAGATGACAAGCCTTTATTAAGTGGATTTTAATTAAAGGATGAGATTAAGAAGTGGATTTTAAGTTTGTAAGACAACTTGAGGGGGACTTGTCCATTAAACACTAGGGTTAGTCCTTCTTAACCATAAGGAAGAATTAGAACCCTAATGTAAGGCCCAAGTTACAAAATAAAGTCTTAGTGATTATTAATGTGTTTTGATTAAGAGGTTTAAAAAAATTAAAGGTTTAACACTTAGGATTAAAGTTATACACTCCATCCTAAGAGAAGGATGCAGGCATAACCCTAATACCAAAGTCCTAAAACTTTAAGAGTTTAGTCTCTGATTATTGAGATGAGAAGAGAGACTCAAGGAGACTCAAAGGTAAAAAGCTAAGGGGGAATAAACACAACCCTAAACATTATCATGCTTGTATATCCTATGGTTTGTTAGGCTTAAGAGAAAGGATCTTCAAGGAAGCCACCAATGGAAGAAGCAGATGAAAGGAGGAGGAAGCAGAAGAATAAGTTACTTACTTCCTAAGAAGATAAGTGACTTAAAGAAGGAAAGTGAGAAAGAAGGAACATAAGTGAACAAGATTCACTTCAAAGACATACAAAATTCATATGAAAGAGATAAGGATAAGTGAGAGGTGAAGGCAAATCCACCTCCCAAGTAACTTACCAAAAGTACCTGAAAAGTTAGTATGAATGCATAAGGTATAAAGCATAAAGAAATGAGTTGAAATGAGATGCAATGACCAAAGTCAGAAGTGTTTATGCAATGCAAATGGAATATGTGATGATGCAATGTCATACAATGTGCATATGAATGATCATACAATGATGAGATGTTATGAAAGCATGCTTAGAAGTTTGAAAACACATAGATGTTTATGAAATGAAATGAATGCAAAGCATGGAAAATGAATGAAGAAATGATCAAGCAATGTTCTAACATGTCCTAAGATGTATAAGATGACATATTAAAGCTTGGGATGTCATGGCAAGTTCATGTGATGATGAATATGCAAGGTGAATGCAAATGAACATGAAAAATTAGGGTTTTATGGACATGTGAGATGCAAATGAACAAAACAGAAGCATGCAAAATGATAAAAACTTGAAATCAAGCTCAAACTAACCCTAATCCCATACTAGGTCACACACCAAAGGAGAAGGTCAGAAGCTATTCCTATTGAAAGTTATGATTTTCCTAAGTTTTCTAGGGTTTTTGGTGATTTTTATAAACCTAAATGCATTTTTAATTAATTAAAGTAATTTAATTAATTAAAAATAACATTTAAATATTTTAAAAATACTTTTTATATGCAAAAAATAAAATAAAAATCATTTTTAGATTGAGAAAAATATTTGAAATCAGAATGCAAAGGTTCATATTTTTTGAAAGTGTTTTGGTATTTTAAAATAAATATGCAAAAGAAATAGAATAAAAATGAAATTTAATGAATTAAAATGAAAGTCAAAGGATCCAAGGGTGGAGATTTAAACTGGGGAAGGATGAGTTGACTGGCGCGTGAATGTAAGGCTGAGATTGATTCTGGCAAATTTAAATTAATTAAGTTAATTAATCTGGATTAGGGTTAAGTGAAAGGATCAGGGTCATCCAAACACGCGGGTAAACATGATCCAAAGGCCAATATTCAAACTGACGCGCTAACCCTAATTAGTTAACCTAATCACTTTCAGGTGACCGGAGCAAGCTCCGATCATCTTCTCCGGCCATTCAAAATGCCAACTTCTTCCATAGGTCACTAAACATCAAATTTCTTGCCCATAAATGATCCCCAAACATCATATATCATGAATCCACAAACAAAACACATTTATCATGCATAATAAAGCTGAATCGAAGAAAAAACATATTAGGTTAAAAAGTTTCAGAAGCTTCATACATGGTCATTTCTCAAGCATTTTCAAAATAAAACATATCATAGTGATCAGCTAAACATGTAGAATCATTTAGGAACTTAAATAGCAAGTTCTGGAAAAAAAGTTCTTGGTGACTACCTGAGTTGAAGCTTTGAAAACTTGAGCTTTCTGACCTCTTCCTTTGTGCAAAATGCCTCCAATGATCACTCTGATGCTATTGAGAAGCTTGAATGGAGTTTAAATGGCTTGGTTGGTGTGTTTCATTTATAGTTTGGCAGAAATCGTATTTTGGTTTGAGTGGCTTTTAGGCCATAGCAATGGGTGGGAGATGATCCTTGAGTGTTTTTGAGTTGATTGGTGGAAGAAGTTTGATGTTTTGATGGCTGTGTTATGAAATTCAGAGAGAGGAAGGTGTGAGGTGATTTTTGTGATTCTGAGCTTGTGAGAGGTTTCAACCTTGTGTGTTATGTGTTTTGTGATCCATGATGTTTGTATAAACCAATTGGATTGCTCAGAAAGTGGGTGGTGGCACAACTTGATTGGTATGGGCAAAGTTGCAAAAAGTCAAGGTTATGTGTACTTGAAGCATGGCACGGGTCATAGGTGTTTCTATGGCTTGTCCTTCCTCCGCTTGATTCATGGAGGACCATGGGATTGAATTTGATGAGCTGTATCACTTGATTCATGAGATATCATAGCTTTTGCAATTTTCACTCTTTGGAAATTTTGTGAAGATTAGGCATGAAAACTTGTGATCCAAGGCACAAATTTGGTCTTGCAATGTGTAAACACCCCAAATTTTCCCTCACCCATTCACACCATGGCTTGTGATCATTTCATATGCATAAACACCATCATAGCATCTCATATTACATTTTTGATTCACTGCATAGATTCTAAGTCATCTGCATCTAGGGTTTGTGATCTGAGCAATCCAAGAGCTTCTTGAGCCACTCCAAAGGTCATCAATCACCTCAAAGGGGTCCATGTGTGTTCAAGTATCACATTATATCCTCTCAAAGTCAAGAATGTCAAAAAATCACAAGAACTGAGAATGGTATGGAAGCAGAGCCAGGCTTGACTGCACAGATGACCTAAAATTAGGGTTTTGGTTTCAGAGGCCATAACTCCAATTTTTTGGTCATTCTTGTTTCTATTGGTCTCTATATGGTATAAGGAGTATACATATCAATTTTCATGAAGAAATTCCATGGGGAAGTCATCTGATCAAGAGTTGACTTTTCAAGCAAGTCAGTGCAAAATCAGGGCATCTGAGGCCCCCAATGACCCAACCAAAGGGTGTTATTCATCATTTTGATTGTATATGATCTTTATTTGATCATAGAAGATGTTGGAAGTTCACAAAATTGAAGAATTTCAAGTCTTTTGCAAAGTTGACTTTTTGGGAAAGTTTGACTTTTAATGAAATTGCCATTTTAAGCAACTTTTTCAACCTTTACTTTTTGATTCAAAAATGCTTCAAATGGAAAAACTTTGGTCATGAAAGTTGTAGAATGGATCATTCCCTTTTCAAAAAGTACAAGAACATGACCTAATTCATTTTGGATCAAAAGTTATGGCATGTCAAAGATGGCAAAAATCACAAAATTTGAAGTTTTCCACCAAAGAGGCAAAGTTGCAAATTCACTTCTCAAGGCAAATTTAGTCATCAAATGGACTTCTAAACTTCACAACATGATCATACAAGTCCTAAAAATCAGAATTGGCCCAAGGGATCTCTCATTTTTGTGCCTTGTTTTTCAAATGTCCATAAGTCATTTTTCATAAAAGTGCAAAGAGGGATTCTTGGCAAAATCATTCTCCCATGAATTGTGTGATCACTAGCTGGTTCTAGCACATTGCCATGACCAAATGAAGTATCATACACCAAAATTCAGCAAGGATTATCTCATGTACATAACCAAAAATCATGAAATAACACAAGTGGGCAAGTTGCAAAATCTCTCTCAATTCATGATCCAAATGCTGCAGACTTTCACAAGCAATCCAAGGGTCATCCCTGACTCAAGCTGAAGCAAGACAAGCCCTTAGAATGCTGCTGCCATAGCCCATGCTGCAAGTACAAATCAACTTGACTTTTTGGCCAAAACCCCCATACTCTTGGAATAGTGATCAGCAGCCTCTACTGACCTGCTCCACAGGCTACTCACACATCATGGGAGTGTTATAACAACTCATTGGCCATTGAAACAAGACACAACACAGCCCTCACAAAAATCTGTCAAAAACTCCTCTTCTTCGAATCTCTCTCTACAGCCATCAAACACTCATTTTCTCTTCACCAACAAATCATACATACTCAAAAGAACCAGAATCCACCATTAAAACAGCTTGAAACCCTCTAGAACACAACTGTGAAATCTGCTACACCAGAGCTCATCTTCACAAACCAGCCATCAACAAGAGTTTTGAGGCATTCCATTGAGTTCAGAAGGGCCAAGGGAGTTCATTTGCACAAGTGGGAGGTTCTGGAAGCTCACTATTGAAGCTTTCCAGCTCAGGTATGGCCAAGAACACTTTCTCACAGAACTTGTTTTTCTTGTTATAAAATGAAAGTGTATGTTGTGCTGATCATAATGATGTGTTGGGAATTGAAAATGAGTGGAAAATGAAGATGTATTGATGCTCTGAAATTTCTCCCGTGAAAAATGTTTGCTTCGATTTGTTTGATTCATGTGGTTTAAATGTTGTTTGAAGTTTGATTTATGTTCCATGATGTTAGAGGATCATTTCCCTGTGTTTAATTTGAAGTGGGGTGGCTTGTAGTGAAACCTAGGGTTTTGGTTCGCCGGAGAAGACGACCGGAGGTCTTCTCCGGCCACCTGAGAACCATTAACCCTAATCTGTGTCATTAATTGAGATTTGAATTTGGTGCGTTAGATGCGTTGAATTAGGCTGACTGGCGCGCGTTTGAGTGGCCAGGATGTATCCTCAGAAACCCTAATCTCCATTAACTTAATTAATCCCAATTAATTAATTCATAAACCTGTTTTAGCCAAATTTGAATTATGACCATTGGATTACGCGCCAAGTCAACAGGTCCTTCCCCAGATTGCATCCTGGCCTCTCATTCTGCATACTTCTCATTTAATCAATTTTATTTTCTTTTTTTATTCATTTAATTTCCTCATTTAATTTAAAATAGTAAAACATTTTCAAAAATTCTGAAAATTTTTGTACAAACTTTTATTAATTTTCAGAAACCAAAAACATTTTTATTTTTATTTTTTGCATTAAAAAATATTCTTAAATCATTTAAAAGTTTATTTTTAATTAATTAATGAGAATTAATTAATTAAAAATACTTTTAGGTATTTAAAAATCACCAAAAAATTCATGAAACCTTTAAAATCATTTAGAAACATTGTCCAACCCTCAAACCAAATTTCTTTTTTGATCTTGATGCATTTTGATAATTTTCCATGGAATTAATTCATTTTCAAAGCATTATTTTGATCCAAACTTCAAAAAATCATTTCTGCCTAACCATTGAGAGTTGGACTTTGATTCTTTTTGTATTGTGTTTTGCATATCATGTAGTTTATAGGATTAAATTGGCATAATTTGATCTTTCATTTTCCATTTGTTTGGCATTTTTCTTGTTAAGGTACCCTAAAACCCTAGAAATCTTAGGAAATTCATAACCCTAATTAGGTTAAGAGTTAGAACCCCTCCTTTGGGCAGTGAGTTTGTGTAGGGTTAGGGTTCCCTTGAATGCATTTTCTATTTTTTATCTTGATGTTTGCTTCTGATTTATGTTTTTGTTTGATGCATTGATCATAAACCCTAATTTGGACTTCCATATGCATCCATCTTGCATTTGCTTGCATACCATGACTTGCCATGACATTTTATGCATCCATTTGATTCATTTGACATCTTAAGACATCTTAGAATCATGTTTGATCATTTCATCTTGCATTTGCCATGTTGTATGCCATTTGCACTTCATAACCTTTCATGTATGATCATGGTTCTTAACTTGCTTCACTTGCATCCATAAGTTTGTATGATCATCCCCTTGCTTTGTTTCATGTTTGCATCATCTCATAGCATCATTAACATCATGTGTATGCTTCTGGTTTTGATTTGCATCATGTCATTTCATCTCATCTTGCATTGCATTGCATTCCTTTCATTAACTTTTCAGGTGGTAAGTAACCTTGAGAAGTGAATTTGCCTTCACTTCTCACAACTTCTTTTCATCTCTTTTATGCATCCTTGCTGCATTTTGTTATGTGTTTGAGATTGAGCATTCTCATTCTTCTTGTTCCTACTTTCTTTCCTCAAGTGACTTGTCTTCTTAAATGAAGCAAGTTGCTTTGCTTCTCTTTGCTCCTTTCATCTGCTTCCTGGTGGTTCCTTTGAAGATTTCTTTCTTAAACCTCACAAACCTTAGGAACAACCAAGCATGACAATGATTAGGGTTTTGATTAGTCCCCCCACTTAGTTTTTACCTTTGTGTCTCATTGAGTCTTCTCTTCTCATCTCATAATCAGGAACTAAACCCTAAAGGCTTTAAGGCTTTGTGATTAAGTTTATGCCTGCATCCTTCTATTAGGATGGAGTGTATAACTTTAATCCTAAGTGTTAAACCCTTAATGTGTTTAAATCCTTTAATCAATTCATCTAATAATCATCAAGACATCAAACTTGTAACTTGGGCCTTGCATTAGGGTTCTAATTCTTCCTTAATTGGTTAAGAAGGACTAACCCTAGTGTTAATGGACAAGTCCCCCTCAAGTTGTCTTACAAACCATAAAACTCACTTCATCATCTTATCATTAACTAAAATCCACTTAATAAAGGCTTTGTTTTGTCATGGGTTTAAATCTTAATCATGGATTAAGTTGAGGAGCTTTCCTCAGCTTAAACATTCTCATCTATTATCCTTCTATTAGGATGGTGTAATGAGTCTGTTTAATCCCTGATTATGGCTTAATCTCATTACTAAACACTAAACAAAAACCACAAAAACATCTAAATAATCACAAGTAGGTTAATGATCTTAATCCTGCATCAAAGGTGATTAAGTGTGAGAAGCTGCCTTCACACTTAAGGTATTCTCATTACCCCTGATCAGAGGGAAGATGTGATGAGTTTATTAACCCACTGGTTTAGGCTTAAGCTCATTAACTTATGACAAACTTTCAAAAGAAATAAAAGATTGAAAACTCAAAAACAAACAATAATCGTCTCCTCCGGGATTCTTTTCTCATCACATTCACTCACAACCGAGAACTTGCTTCTTCCGTCTAATGCAAGACAGTTTGCACCTGAGCCAGACAGGTCATACACTTGAGCATTGACAAGTAAGCAGTTCAAAAGTCAATTTATCTTTCAGTCTCCTTGGGTCGAACTTAACTTAACAGTTATCGAACAAAAGTCTCTGTATATTCCCCCTCCTTCTAGCTTTATTCCTTGGCCTCATCATCATGAGCATTTCATCTTTTTTCTTACATTGACACTTCTCTTATACACTTCACACTTCTTTTACACTGACACTTGCATTCTTTCCAGCTTTGATACACAGATTGCACTGACACTACCCCTTTAAAACACAAATCTTTTAAGCGTGGATCCCGTCGAGTACGACGGACAATCTGGGTGCTAATACCTTCCCAGGTTGTAACCAACCCCCTTTCTCAGTCTCTCTGGTTCGCAACCGTCTTATCCATATCTTTCTAGGTCTATGCAGCATTACCTTTCCTTCGGGATAAAAATGCCTAGCTGGCGACTCTATTCATTCCCTGTGAGTTCACTCCTGTGTGTTCTCACATCCTCCTTTCGCCGACCGTTCGCGTCTGTACCCTATTTGACCCGTCTTCATTTAGTGGGAGCGACAGCTTGGCGACTCTGCTGGGGACCCTTATACTGCAACCAGGGCTTCTGGTTCTTTTTGTGGGTTCCTCCTAGCGCTTGTTTGATTTGTGTTTACTGGGGTGTTATGTGCTATTTGTGTTGTGTATTTATTTTGTTTATTGCCTTATGTACAGTTGTTTATTTGCTTTCTTTATAGCTTTACATATATCATACTGTCATACTGTGCTGGCTGGATCTGGTTTGTTGCTTTGGTGGGTGGGTGTTCTATTGAGAGTTGAGGTCCTATACCTGGGACTTGAGTGACACCTAGGCTAGAGTGGTTCATGTTCTTTCCCATTCCATTTCGGTCTGGTGCGGGAATATGAAACACGGTTCAGATATAGGTTTCTTCTTGAGAACTCTGTGCTACAGATTTCCTGTAGTGCTAGGGCTATCTGGGAAGCCTGCTAAGTCTGGATGACCTTTAGTATTGACCTTCAGAAACTGAGGTGAATTAGAGGAGGATCTTTTATGGTTATTGTAAACACTGTACCTCCGGGTTAGAAGTGTTTACACTTCTCATAACTGATCCAAGTCTAAGGATCCTTGTTTTAGAACATCACCTGTGAGGGGGTTGGGCTGTTTACAGGTTTGCAGGTACCCTTGACCTCATCATACCCTGTTACTGTGTTTTGATTAAGAGTACTCTATTTTGGAACAGTTCTTGTGATTTTTAACCCTGGACATGTGACTCTTTATTTGAGTCCCCCACCTTGGTTACTGGACTTATGAACCTTCATCTGGATTTCTTGAGCATACATGGGCCTATATCAAAGCAGTTAATCAGATCCAGCTTGATCACAAACCCTTGCATATCATTTGCATACATCATCATTGCATCATTTTAACATTTGTTTATTTGTTTTTCAGGGTATCCATCATACATTTTGGCTTGGTTTTGACCCCTTCATCAGCATAGACCTATCTTCATCAGTACTTACTTCAGCTATCAGCTACCTGCTTCAGTCACCTGCATCACCAGTCTCAGCCTGTCAGTGGCCCATCTTCAGTGTTGTTCTCAGCATCTGTCTCAGCTCTTCTTCAGCAATATGGCACCTAAGAAGAGCAACATCTCCTATCATTTCTTTGAGCCTGAGCTAGCTGGCATCAGGAAGATTCAGACCCTGATTACTCCAGACCATATACCACTTTTCAGAGAACATTATGGAGGCATACTTGATGTGGTTATGGATTTGGACCCTTCACAGAGGAGCTTGATTCATACTTGCCTGCAGTTCTATGATCCTCCTCTGAGGTGCTTCACCTTCCAGAATTTTCAGTTGGGACCCTTGTTGGAAGAATATCCATCACTGATTGGTGTACCTATCAGGGGTGGAGTCCCCTTCAACCCTGAGATGGCTTTCCCTAGTAATGAAGAGGTGGCAAAGGCATTGTATCTAGAACCAGCTCTGATTGGGCAGAATATGACAGCAAAAGCTGGAATCTCTGGTCTACATTTGGATTTCCTGACTTCTCAGGCCATCCTGAAGGCCTCCTTGGGGGAGTGGAAGGCAGTCTGTGCTTTGTTGGCCCTTAGCATATATGGGGTCATACTTTTTGCAGATGAGCCTAAATTCATTAGCAAGAATGCAATCCATCTTTTCATCCTGAGAAACCCAGTTCCCACCTTACTGGGAGATCTTTACTACTCTGTTCACCAAAGGAATGAAAAGCAAAGGGGAAGACTGGTGAGATGCTGTGCCCCCTTGTTCCATACTTGGTTGCTCAAACATTTGCCAAAGACTGATGCATTCTTAAACCCTCACCAGCAGAAGAACTGGGCTAGGAGGCTTGTTGCTCTAACCTCAGATGACATCAGGTGGTGCACTCAGAGCACCAAGGGCAGAGACATCATTACTAGTTGTGGGCAATTTCCCAATATACCTCTGATAGGAGTGAAGGGTTGCATCAACTACAACCCTCTGCTATTCAAAAGACAACTAGGCTATGCATTGGTCCACCCTCCTAGAGTACAAGATCTAGCTGAGACCCTTTATTGTGAGATTAAGCCTAATCTGGCTATTGTCAGGCAAGCATCCTGGGCTTGGGACAATGTACAGACTAAAGGGGTAACCATTCTTGGGAGATGCAATAATGTGGCCTCAGCTCAGTACTATGAGTGGTCTCATACCAGGGCTCAAATTTCTGGGATGCCCTTTACTATTGAAGATGTGCCTGGGCCTTCCACAGCACCACCTCCAGCTACTGTCAGCTTAGAGGAGTTTGAGAAATTGAAAGAGAGAAATGAGAATCTGACTCAGGCTCTACAGAAGACCCTCTGGGAGAGGAGTGATGGTCGGCTGGACATCGAAAGGTTGGAAAAGCTAAAGGTGGAGCATCTAGCCAGGATTGAAAAGTCAGAGGACTATATCAAGAAGTCAAGGGCTGGAGAGCAGATCTTGAAGAATGCCTGCAAAGAGGCCCAATTCCAGAAAGCTAGGACTGATTTGTATCTAAAAGAGAGTCAAGCTAGGTGGGTCAGAATCACCGAAGCTCGCACTCAGGAGGATAAGAGAACTCAGGATAAGATTGAGCAGTTGGAGGCTAATGCAAAGGAGCAGCAGGAAGCCCTAGTAGCAGCCCAGAAGGAAATCTCAGAATTAAAACTTAGGGATGGTGTGAAGAGGTCAAAGGACCAGAGTCGACACAAGAAGCTAACTGCAGCTGTTGCCACCAGGAATCTTCTCATCAGGAATCTCATAGAGCATCCAGCTGACCCTGTGACTGAAGCACTTCTAAAGGAAGTTCAGGAGGATGAGTTTGGTCTTGGTGTCTGACTTTTTGCTTGTTGTTGCTTTCATTTCATTGTACTTTTCGTTTTTTATGTTGAATTTTTTTGACCCCTTAAAGGGCATGTATTGTAAAGAGAAACAAACTATGTATCATTTACTTTTTGTAATATATGTGTTGGTTTGTTTTATCTGAATTCTTCAAGCAACATCAAAAGCATCTTCCTCAGGGGTCTGGAAAGGTCAAAACCAAGCGCCAAGCCGGATACCTTGGAAACAAATAAGCATACTGCATTGCATACTAACCTTTTGTTTTGTTTTGTAGGTTTTTGTTTTGTTTTTACTAACTCTGTTGTGATCTCAGGAACTATTGCTCGACGTCGGGTGTTTCCACTCAACCGTCCACACAGATATCCAACCCGCAACAACCTTCCGGGTATACAAATGGACCAAGTACAGCAGGACCTTACAGAGGTCAGGACCCAAATGGCCAATGAGAGATTGGAAATGAGGAATCAGATGACTCAGTTTATGGAGGTGATGAATAATATGGCTCAAAGCCAAGAGAGATTAAGAGCACTGGTAGAGAGGCAGAATCAGGAAGACCCCCATCTAGGGACTGCTGGGACAAGCAATAATGAGAGAGTTCAACCGCATGTTAATCCTCCATTCTATGGACCCCACCTTCATCCAGAGATCAACATCCCTGTTAATGTGCAAGGGACTGCCACTGCAGGCAGAGTGTTACAAGAAGACCCCCAGGAAGATCAATTTACAGTGATGGGAGCTGGGGAGGAAGCCTATGACAGACGGCTAGATGAGATTGCTGAGAAACTGAGATCCCTGGAGTCCCATAATTCTTTGGGCTTTGATGTTATGGACATGGGTCTAGTGGACGGGGTCAGGATTCCCCACAAATTTAAACCTCCGTGTTTTGAGAAATACAACGGAACTTCCTGTCCGCGGACCCACTTGCAATCTTTTCTGGGGAGGCTGAAGGCATATACCATGGACGAAAAGCTATGGATGTTTTATTTTGAGGATAGCTTAACAGGAGCTTCAAGGGAATGGTACTCTCACCTGACTAGAGCAACCATCAGGTGCTGGAAGGACTTGGCTGAGGCCTTTATCAGACAATATCAGTACAACTTGGATATGGCTCCCAACAAGACCCTCCTGATGGGAATGTCACAGTCATCCAGAGAAAGCTTCCGGGAGTACGCCCAGAGGTGGAGACAGCTTGCTGCTGCTGTCCAGCCACCCATGTCAGAGAGGGAGATGGCTGATATGTTTATGAACACTCTCCAAGGGACATACATTGACAGGCTAGCTGCCTTTTCTTCCACTAGCTTTGCTGACGTGGTCATAGCCGGGGAAAGAATTGAGAGCCTATTAAAGATGGGTAAGATTTCTGACAACGGTGCTAGTTCATCCAGCAACACAAGAAAGCCTTTTGTGGGCCCAAGAAGAACCGGTGAGACCAATGCTATCCATACCAGCAGGGGCAGACCCCAATATGTTCATAGGTCTGTGGCAGCAGTCACCATTCCCGCTCCAATTCATCCACAACCAGCTTATCAACCACAACAACAAAATTACCAACAACAAACTCAGTATCCTCCTCAGAGAAATTATAACAACAACAACACCAACAACAACAATCAGCAAAGACCGTTCCAACAGAGACCTTCTCAGGCCAATAGGGTGATCGATCTGATCCCTATGCCCTATGCCACATTATTGCCACAACTCCTAAAGCTCAACCTGGTTGATCTAAGGACGTTGGCACCTCCAGATCCTACCAGTCTACCCCGAAATTATGATGCCAGCGCCAGATGTGCTTTTCACTCGAATTCACCTGGCCACAGTACAGAGAAGTGCAGGGCTTTGCACATGAAAGTACAGGATTTAGTGGATTCCAAAGCTCTAAACTTTGCACCACCACCAAATGTTAACAAGAACCCTATGCCACACCACGGAGGACCCAGAATCAACGCTATTGAAGAAGATAAGCCGTCTTACTTGATAACCAGTGTGGGTCAGATTCGGACACCCTTGGTAGAGATTAAAGCTCAACTCCTTGAATGTCAAATGTTCCCTGGATGTGAGCTAGGATGTGCTTATTGTAACATTTCAGTGAATGGGTGTGATAACTTGAGGGATGGCATAGATGGTCTCATCCAGAGTGGCCTGCTTCAAATCACAACATCAATACCTACCAATCCAGCAATCTCCTTAACAACAGTTCCCGAGTCTGCTACAACTACAACAGCCGTTGTTCCAAACAACTCTTCAATCTCATCAACCAGTGTTTCATCTGTTACTTCAACGGACCAAACATCAACAAACATCCCTTCTACAACTTCAGCACCCCTTCATTCAGAACCTCCTACAACAACAACATCCATCCAGTCAACGGTGTCTCCTACAACATCAACAGCAAACAATGAAAATGTCTCAACGGTTACAATTTATTATGATCCTGCAAATGATTCTGCCTACAACTCACAAAATGCCACTCCTACCAGAGCACCAGTCACGATATACTATGATCCACATACTATCATGGTCCCTTCTGCAGCTGCCATCAGTCCAGTCACTATCACAGTGCCTGGGCCAGTACCTTATGAAAGCAGTAATGCCATCCCTTGGCATTACGGCTCCGATCTATACTGCGAAGGACAGAAAATCACTCTTGAATCATCAACTTCTTCACCACAAATAGACAATGTGGGGGGAGGCGGAGGCTTCACTCGAAGTGGACGTCTCTTTGCCCCGCAAATTCCAAGACCCAGTGCCGAAGCAGAAGCTGCTGCCAAGGCAAAAGGGAAGAGCACGGTGCAAGAAGAACAAGTAGTTAAAGAAGCTTTGAAAACCCCTTTTGATCAGGAGGTTGATGAATTCATGAGAATCATCAAGAAAAGTGATTACAAGGTAGTGGACCAGCTTCACCAGACGCCTTCCAAGATCTCCATTTTATCATTGCTAATGTGCTCCGAGGCTCATCGGAATGCACTACTAAAAGTTTTGCACGCAGCTTATGTGCCAGAGGAGATTACCGTCAATCAGTTGGAAGCTGTGGTTGGAAATGTTAACGCTAGTAATGGACTAGGATTTACCAACACTGATTTGACTACGGAAGGTCGCAATCATAACAAGGCTTTACACATTACCATGGAGTGTAAGGGTGCAGTTCTTTCCCATGTGCTGGTAGACACAGGGTCATCCCTCAATGTATTGCCTAAAAAAGCCCTTGTGAAGCTGGAATATGAAGCATTGACATTACGCCCCAGTAACTTGGTAGTGAGAGCCTTTGACGGTTCTAAGAGATCAGTTCTGGGAGAAATTGAGTTGCCTGTAACGATTGGCCCACAAACTTTCAAAACGACCTTCTACGTGATGGACATTCAGCCGGCCTACAGCTGTTTGTTGGGTAGACCATGGATTCATGCCGCTGGCGCAGTTACGTCTACCCTTCACCAGAAGTTAAAATTCGAGTGGGAGGGCCAAGTCGTTACTATTTGTGGAGAGGAAGATATTTTTGTTAGCCATCTGGCTACATACAAATACATTGAGATGGATGGGGAGATCCACGAAACGATGAGTCAAGGGTTTGAGGCCCTGAATATTAACGAAACATCTACTGTACTTGGGACTTCCATGACATCCTACCAGCAGGCCAGGAAGGTTGTTGAGGAGGGGAATGCTCAAGGCTGGGGCAAACTGTTGCCTGTGGAGAAGAAAGAGGATAGATTTGGGTTGGGTTACAAACCAACTCAACAAGATCAAGCAGAGGCTGCTAAGAAGCCCAACTTTGTTAGTGGGGGGATGCTCACCCCTGATGCTGTCAACAACTTGGAAGATGAGTCGGAAGATGAGCGCAACCTGGAGAGTTGGATACGTCTAAGGATTCCGGGAAGCCGTATCTCAAACTGGTCTTCCCAGGAAATTATAAGGGTTACTCCTGCAGAGTAATTATTATTTCCTGTATATTTTAAGCATGCATCAAGTCTTGCATCTTGCCCAAGATGACAAGACTCATTTTGTAATCGGGCCATCTGTAATTTTTGTGCAACAAGATTAATCAATGAAATATCAGACATCTTTTGCAAATGAGTCTTTTCCTTTTCCGCTCACTGTTTTTTCATTTTTCTTTTTGTACAAAAAAATAAATGGCAATGTTTTCAAAATGATAACTTTATTTCACTTTTCTAAACAAGATTAAAATCTATCACTAAAATGAACAAACTGAACCCTTGCAGAGAGTGCCTTCCAGACCGCACCGACAACAACACGGCTATGACTTCGTATGACTTTGACAATCCGATCAATCAAGCTGATGAAGGGGTTGAAGAAGATTACGAGCTTCCTGAAGAGCTAGCCAGATTGTTGAGACAAGAGGAAAAGGTTATCACTCCTCATCGGGAGGAGGTCGAAACGATTAATCTTGGTACAGATGAAGATGTGAAAGAAGTCAAAATCGGGGCTTGCTTACAAGACTCAATGAAGAAACAACTGATTGACCTGCTTCAAGAATATGTGGATGTGTTTGATTGGTCTTATCAGGATATGCCAGGGTTGGACACCGATATTGTTATGCACAAGCTGCCTTTGAGAGAAGATTGTCCGCCGGTTAAACAGAAACTGCGCCGCACTCGCCCAGACATGGCAATGAAGATCAAAGAAGAGGTACAAAAGCAGTGGGACGCCGGGTTCCTTGCTGTAACTAGCTATCCACCGTGGGTTGCTAATATAGTACCTGTGCCTAAGAAGGACGGCAAAGTGAGGATGTGTGTTGACTACCGGGACCTGAACAGAGCCAGCCCAAAAGATGACTTCCCATTACCTCACATTGATGTATTGGTTGATAATACGGCTCAGTTCTCGGTATTCTCCTTCATGGGCGGATTTTCAGGATACAATCAGATCAAAATGTCACCTGAAGACATGGAGAAGACAACTTTCATCACACCTTGGGGGACGTTCTGTTACAAGGTGATGCCATTCGGATTGAAGAACACTGGTGCAACGTATCAACGGGCTATGATAACATTATTCCATGACATGATCCATAAAGAAATTGAATGTTATGTGGATGACATGATTGCCAAGTCCCTTACAGAAGAAGACCACCTGGTAAATCTGCTGAAGTTATTCAAGCGTCTGAGGAAGTACCAACTAAAGCTGAACCCCAACAAGTGCACATTCGGGGTGCGATCTGGTAAGCTGCTGGGTTTTATTGTAAGTGAGAAGGGGATTGAAGTTGACCCTGATAAAGTCAAAGCCATTGTAGAAATGCCTGCACCGAAGTCTGAGAAAGAAGTTCGAGGGTTTCTAGGTAGATTGAACTACATCTCAAGGTTCATATCTCACCTTACAGCAACCTGTGAACCCTTGTTCAAGCTGTTAAGAAAAGAACAGACGGTCAGGTGGAACGAAGACTGCCATAGGGCTTTTGACAAGATTAAGGAATACTTGCAAGAACCACCAATCCTTATGCCTCCAGTTGAAGGAAGACCTTTGATAATGTACTTGACAGTATTAGAAGAGTCAATGGGGTGTGTGTTGGGCCAGCATGACGAGTCTGGTCGAAAAGAGTATGCAATATACTACCTGAGCAAAAAGTTTACCGACTGTGAACAACGCTATTCACTGCTCGAGAAAACTTGCTGTGCTTTAGCGTGGGCTGCTCGCCGACTGAGACAGTATATGTTGACCCACACTACTCTGTTGATATCCAAGATGGATCCAGTTAAGTACATTTTTGAGAAGCCAGCTCTTACCGGACGGGTTGCAAGATGGCAAATGATTCTCACGGAATATGACATACAGTACACATCTCAGAAAGCCATCAAGGGCAGTGTATTGTCTGAATATCTTGCTGAGCAACCTATTGATGATTACCAGCCTATGAGATTTGACTTCCCTGATGAAGACATCATGTTCATAAAAGCGAAAGATCATGAAGAGCCTGTTCACACTGAAGGGCCTGACCCAGAGGAAGAATGGACTATGATGTTTGATGGGGCTGTTAATATGAATGTCGTGGTGTTGGTGCAGTACTCATTACACCTAAGGGAGTTCACATGCCTTTCTCGGAAAAACTCACCTTCAACTGCACTAACAACGAAGCTGAATACGAAGCTTGCATTATGGGTCTTGAGGAAGCCATTGACCTCAGGATCAAGACATTGACTGTATTCGGAGATTCAGCTCTGGTAGTTAATCAAACCAACGGCAAATGGTACACACACCAGGATCATCTGATACCTTACAGGGATTATACAAGGAGGTTATTGACTTTCTTCACAACAGTTAAGCTTGAGTATATCCCTCGGGACGAGAATCAGTTTGCAGATGCTCTGGCTACCATTTCATCAATGATCAAAGTTCAAGCTGCCAACTTTGTGCCTCGGATTTCAGTGTCCAGACTTGATAGACCAGCATATGTATTTGCAGCAGATGTTGTCAAAGACGATAAGCCTTGGTTCCATGACATTAAGTGCTTCTTGGAGGATCAAACATACCCATCTGGGGCATCTTCCAATGATAAGAAGACTTTGAGAAGGCTTGCTGGTAGTTTCTTTCTGAACACTGATGGTTCCCTGTACAAGAGAAACTTTGATATGGTACTCCTCAGATGCGTTGACGGAACAGAAGCAGATTTGTTGATGCACGAGGTGCACGAAGGATCTTTTGGTACCCATGCAAGAGGGCATGCCATGGCCAAGAAGTTGCTAAGATCAGGCTATTATTGGATCACAATGGATGCCGACTGTTGTGCCTACGCCAGAAAGTGCCATAAATGCCAGATTTATGCGGATAAGGTGCATGTGCCTCCCAATCCTCTGAACGTAATGTCTTCACCCTGGCCCTTTGCTATGTGGGGCATTGACATGATTGGCAAGATCGAGTCGACTGCTTCAAATGGTCATAGATTCATCTTGGTTTCCATTGACTATTTTACCAAATGGGTTGAAGCAGCTTCCTTTGCAAATGTCACAAGGCAAGTGGTAGCCCGATTTCTGAAGAGAGACATCATCTGTCGGTATGGAGTTCCCGAGCGAATCATTACTGATAATGGTTCCAATTTGAACAATAAAATGATGGCAGAGTTGTGCCGGGACTTCAAGATCCAACACCACAATTCTTCTCCTTACAGGCCAAAGATGAACGGCGCTGTTGAGGCAGCTAATAAGAATATCAAGAAGATTGTGCAGAAGATGGTAGTCACATACAAAGACTGGCATGAGATGCTACCATTTGCCTTGCATGGGTACCGCACATCAATCAGAACATCCACTGGGGCAACACCGTATCAGCTTGTGTATGGTATAGAAGCAGTCCTACTAGTTGAAGTTGAATTACCCTCCCTACGGGTACTAATGAATGTTAAGCTGAACGAAGCAGAATGGGTCCGATCCCGATACGAACAACTGAGTCTGATCGAAGAGAAGAGATTGGCTGCGATCTGTCATGGGCAGTTATATCAAAGGAGAATGAAGAAAGCCTTTGATCAGAAAGTCAGGCACCGAGAGTACCAAGTAGGAGATCTTGTGCTGAAAAGAATCCTCCCTCCTCATATAGACCACAGGGGCAAGTGGACTCCAAATTATGAAGGACCATTCGTGGTAAAGAAAGTTTTCTCTGGTGGAGCACTGATGCTCAGCACCATGGATGGTGAAGACTTCCCGTCCCCTGTGAATTCAGATGCAGTTAAAAAATACTTCGCATAAAAACGACCCGCTGGACATAAAAACAGAATGTAAGTCCAGGCAAAAACAGGGCATCCCGGCAAGTCAAAAACAGAATAAAAGACTTGGGCAAAAATAAGGGAAATAAACAAAAAAAATTGTACACCCGCTGAGTTGAAAAGCCGCATTGGACAACTCAGGCAAAAATGGGTATCCCGATGGATTGAAAACCCGAAAGGGCGATCCATGCAAAATAAGGGAATAAGCGAACAACTGCATTCTGAATTTGTCTGTATCATTTACAACCGGTTAAGCTTCGAAAGGATCAAGCCTCTTTCAGAATCAACCTTCTTCAGAAAGAAAGACGAGAAGAACGTCAAAAGTCATACGAGTCATAGCAGGAGGGAAGCTCCTTGAAGCGTCGTCAACATTGCCAGCATTTTGTTTCTCAATTTGTAACAATCTCCTCATTTCAGGAGATATGTTTCTTTGACTGTATCTTGCCAATTCAGGGCATATGAATTAATAAAAACAGATTTTCAGTCAAGTTTCACCTCGTACACTTCATTTTATTTGCAAAGAATGTCTGATATCTTTAAAATACTGATTGCATAAATACAGATGCTTTTCTTCTAAAAACTACGTGCTTGCAGGGAATATACTTACTCTCAGAAGTGTCTCACTCCTATGACGGAATCCGGTAAGGGATACCTCGGGATTACTTGTGCATTTCTCTGTCTTGGCAGGATTGCAGGTATTCAAAAGCGCAACATGGGGCATGAAAGCTTCATCCCAGTAAGCTGGCAGATCAACACTCAGTTTTAGCACCCAAAGTGCTTTCCCCCAGCTGAGTTGCCACTTGTTGTTTCTCCCCAGCTGAGTTGCCATCCGTTACTCCTCCTCATCCAAATACAAAAAGCTTGGGAACCATCTCCCCACAGAGTTTCAGCCTCTATCCAGAAGAGCAACACACGAAGGAATCACAACAGAGTGACGAAAGCTTCTACAAACCCCAGTTGGGTCCTTCATTCACGGGAATAGGTCTATCATCGACCCGTTTCCCCAAGCAGATACATCTTATCAGATCTACCAATGATCTCATCCCCAGCTGGGATGTCCACTTCAAACAGATCGGCCAGAGGTCTTCGCAGCAATGGGATCCGAATCCCGGATCGGTATCTTTTGCATAGTCATAGCATTCGCATCATATTCATCCCACAAAGCGTAGCATTCCGTCTAATACGGAGCATTACGGCAAAAATCAAACATACTTCATAATCATAAGCCATGTTCTGAATAATGACAATCCATCAACAATATACGGAATGCTCCTCAGATTCCCCAACAGAGAGTTAAGGCATTGCCACTAACAAATACAGATACTTCCTGGCACCCGTCCGTGTCATGATTCCCCAGTAAAGTCGCCCGAGCTTCTCTTTACAAACAAACACTTGTATATTACAGACACTTCTCGACACCCGTCCGTGTCAAATCCCCAGCAGAAAGCCAAAGCGTCCCCTTTGCACTCACAAATACTTATATATATACTTTCTTGACACCCGTCCGTGTCACTTTCCCCAGCATATTTACCTAAACACTATGTATATCAGATACTTGTTTATACCATATACCTTTTGACACTCGTCCGTGTCACTCTCTCCAGCAAGTTAAATACTTATCTATACATCACTCATACTTTTCACTCTCATTTCACTTATACAGATACTCGTCCGTATCTTATATACACCATTTACATCCCCACAGATTCGACACTCATCCGTGTTCTTTGTTAACCAGTTGGTACTCGTCCGTAACATCATCTCAGAACATGCGTCTAGCGTTTGTTTCTACCTGATACTCGTCCGTATCATAGTCTTAAGGATGCTCGTCCGCATCTTTAATCCATACACCGTGTCAAACACTTTTGTCTTCTTGAATTTAGACACTTGTCTGTGTCTACTATTCCCCAGAAGAGTCCCCTCAGATTCAACACTCGTCCGTGTTCCTTGTTAACCAGTTGATACTCGTCCGTATCATCATCTCTGAACACGTGTTGGTATTTGTTTCTACCAGATACTCGTCCGTATCGTAGTCTTAAGGATGCTCGTCCGCGTCTTTAATCTATACACAAACGTCAAAACACTTATACCTTTTATTTCTTGGATATAAACACTCGTCCGTGTTTACTATTCCCCAGTAGATTGCCCGCAAAGCAAATTTCTTCTTATCTGACATTCGTCCTATGTCATGATAAACCCTGAGAGCAGTCGTACCCTGCTAGGTGGTCGTCCTCCACCTCTTGATGATCGTCCTTCATCATGCTCATCCGATGGCCGTCCCCATCGTCGACCTTTTCTATCCGACATTCGTCCTATGTCGTGATATATTTAGCAGCCGTCCCCTGCTAGGTGATCGTCCTTCACCTTTTGATGATCGTCCTTCATCATTTTATCCAATGGCCGTCCCCATTGTTGATTTTGGTTATCTGACATTCGTCCTATGTCATGATAAACCTTGAGAGCAGCCATCCCCTGCTAGGTGATCGTCCTTCACCTCTTGATGGTCGTTCTCCATCATGCTCATCCGATGGCCGTCCCCATCGTTGACCTTTTATCCGACATTCGTCCTATGTCGCGATATTTTCGGCAGCCGTACCCTGCCAGGTGATCGTCCTTCACCTTAGATGACCGTCCCTCATCTTATCCCCAACAGAGCAGCCGTCCCCTGCTAGGTGATCGTCCTTCACCTTTGATGACCGTACCTCATCATCTGCTTATTTCATTTATTCTTTAACCCGATGGTCGTCCCCGTCGTGGTCCCTTTTCCTTTTCCTGATGATCGTCCTTCATCAGTTTAGCCCGATGGCCGTCCCCATCGTTGGTTGCTTTGCTTTATGAACTTGATGGCCGTCCCCATCATTTTTTCATTACTCCCCAGAGAATCTTATAGCTTTACCTGATGGCCGTCCCCATCATAATCTCATGTATCCCCAGCATGATGGCCGTCCCCGTCATTGCTTTATTTCCCGCACTTTTTCCAGCATGTCGGCCGTCCCCGTCATTGCTCTTTACCCAGCAGTCGTCCTCTGCTCGACGGTCGTCCTCCGTCGCCCATACTTTACAATATACTTTATTTCCTTTACAATCTATATCCCTTTTCTTCTTCATTCTGTGAGTGCAAATTTTGGTCTTTCTTTGGTATTCAACCACAAGTTATCTCGTTTGCCTGATAAGCCGTCGCTTACATCCCGCACAGCTAACTCATGTTTGAATAGGGGCAGCTGTAAACACCCCAAATTTGCCCTCACCCATTCACACCATGGCTTGTGATCATTTCATATGCATAAACACCATCATAGCATCTCATATTACATTTTTGATTCACTGCATAGATTCTAAGTCATATGCATCTAGGGTTTGTGATCTGAGCAATCCAAGAGCTTCTTGAGCCACTCCAAAGGTCATCAATCACCTCAAAGGGGTCCATGTGTGTTCAAGTATCACATTATATCCTCTCAAAGTCAAGAATGTCAAAAAATCACAAGAACTGAGAATGGTATGGAAGCAGAGTCAGGCTTGACTGCACAGATGACCTAAAATTAGGGTTTTGGTTTCAGAGGCCATAACTCCAATTTTTTGGTCATTCTTGTTTCTATTGGTCTCTATATGGTATAGGGAGTATGCATATCAATTTTCATGAAGAAATTCCATGGGGAAGTCATCTGATCAAGAGTTGACTTTTCAAGCAAGTCAGTGCAAAATCAGGGCATCTGAGGCCCCCAATGACCCAACCAAAGGGTGTTCTTCATCATTTTGATTGTATATGATCTTTATTCGATCATAGAAGATGTTGGAAGTTCACAAAATTGAATAATTTCAAGTCTTTTGCAAAGTTGACTTTTTGGGAAAGTTTGACTTTTAATGAAATTGCCATTTTAAGCAACTTTTTCAACCTTTACTTTTTGATTCAAAAAAGCTTCAAATGGAAAAACTTTGGTCATGAAAGTTGTAGAATGGATCATTCCCTTTTCAAAAAGTACAAGAACATGACCTAATTCATTTTGGATCAAAAGTTATGGCTTGTCAAAGTTGGCAAAAATCACAAAATTTGAAGTTTTCTACCAAAGAGGCAAAGTTGCAAATTCACTTCTCAAGGCAAATTTAGTCGTCAAATGGACTTCTAAACTTCACAACATGATCATACAAGTCCTAAAAATCAGAATTGGCCCAAGGGATCTCTCATTTTTGTGCCTTGATTTTCAAATGTCCATAAGTCATTTTTCATAAAAGTGCAAAGAGGGATTCTTGGCAAAATCATTCTCCCATGAATTGTGTGATCACTAGCTGGTTCTAGCACATTGCCATGACCAAATGAAGTATCATACACCAAAATTCAGCAAGGATTATCTCATGTACATAACCAAAAATCATGAAATAACACAAGTGGGCAAGTTGCAAAATCTCTCTCAATTCATGATCCAAATGCTGTAGACTTTCACAAGCAATCCAAGGGTCATCCCTGACTCAAGCTGAAGCAAGACAAGCCCTTAGACTGCTGCTGCCATAGCCCATGCTGCAAGTACAAATCAACTTGACTTTTTGGTCAAAACCCCCATACTCTTGGAATAGTGATCAGCAGCCTCTACTGACCTGCTCCACAGGCTACTCACACATCATGGGAGTGTTATAGCAACTCATTGGCCATTGAAACAAGATACAACACAGCCCTCACAAAAATCTGTCAAAAACTCCTCTTCTTCGAATCTCTCTCTACAGCCATCAAACACTCATTTTCTCTTCACCAACAAATCATACATACTCAAAAGAACCAGAATCCACCATTAAAACAGCTTGAAACCCTCTAGAACACAACTGTGAAATCTGCTACACCAGAGCTCATCTTCACAAACCAGCCATCAACAAGAGTTTTGAGGCATTCCATTGAGTTCAGAAGGGCCAAGGGAGTTCATTTGCACAAGTGGGAGGTTCTGGAAGCTCACTATTGAAGCTTTCCAGCTCAGGTATGGCCAAGAACACTTTCTCACAGAACTTGTTTTTCTTGTTATAAAATGAAAGTGTATGTTGTGCTGATCATAATGATGTGTTGGGAATTGAAATTGAGTGGAAAATGAAGATGTATTGATGCTCTGAAATTTCTCCCGTGAAAAATGTTTGCTTCGATTTGTTTGATTCATGTGGTTTAAATGTTGTTTGAAGTTTGATTTATGTTCCATGATGTTAGAGGATCATTTCCCTGTGTTTAATTTGAAGTGGGGTGGCTTGTAGTGAAACCTAGGGTTTTGGTTCGCCGGAGAAGACGACAGGAGGTCTTCTCCGGCCACCTGAGAACCATTAACCCTAATCTGTGTCATTAATTGAGATTTGAATTTGGTGCGTTAGATGCGTTGACTTAGGCTGACTGGCGTGCGTTTGAGTGGCCAGGATGTATCCTCAGAAACCCTAATCTCCATTAACTTAATTAATCCCAATTAATTAATTCATAAACCTGTTTTAGCCAGATTTGAATTATGACCATTGGATTACGCGCCAAGTCAACAGTTCCTTCCCCAGATTGCATCCTGGCCTCTCATTCTGCATACTTCTCATTTAATCAATTTTATTTTCTTTTTTTATTCATTTAATTTCCTCATTTAATTTAAAATAGTAAAACATTTTCAAAAATTCTGAAAATTTTTGTACAAACTTTTATTAATTTTCAGAAACCAAAAACATTTTTATTTTTATTTTTTGCATTAAAAAATATTCTTAAATCATTTAAAAGTTTATTTTTAATTAATTAATGAGAATTAATTAATTAAAAATACTTTTAGGTATTTAAAAATCACCAAAAAATTCATGAAACCTTTAAAATCATTTAGAAACATTGTCCAACCCTCAAACCAAATTTCTTTTTTGATCTTGATGCATTTTGATAATTTTCCATGGAATTAATTCATTTTCAAAGCATTATTTTGATCCAAACTTCAAAAAATCATTTCTGCCTAACCATTGAGAGTTGGACTTTGATTCTTTTTGTATTGTGTTTTGCATATCATGTAGTTTATAGGATTAAATTGGCATAATTTGATCTTTCATTTTCCATTTGTTTGGCATTTTTCTTGTTAAGGTACCCTAAAACCCTAGAAATCTTAGGAAATTCATAACCCTAATTAGGTTAAGAGTTAGAACCCCTCCTTTGGGCAGTGAGTTTGTGTAGGGTTAGGGTTCCCTTGAATGCATTTTCTATTTTTTATCTTGATGTTTGCTTCTGATTTTGGTTTTTGTTTGATGCATTGATCATAAACCCTAATTTGGACTTCCATATGCATCCATCTTACATTTGCTTGCATACCATGACTTGCCATGACATTTTATGCATCCATTTGATTCATTTGACATCTTAAGACATATTAGAATCATGTTTGATCATTGCATCTTGAATTTGCCATGTTGTATGCCATTTGCACTTCATAACCTTTCATGTATGATCATGGTTCTTAACTTGCTTCACTTGCATCCATAAGTTTGTATGATCATCCCCTTGCTTTGTTTCATGTTTGCATCATCTCATAGCATCATTAACATCATGTGTATGCTTCTGGTTTTGATTTGCATCATGTCATTTCATCTCATCTTGCATTGCATTGCATTCCTTTCATTAACTTTTCAGGTGGTAAGTAACCTTGAGAAGTGAATTTGCCTTCACTTCTCACAACTTCTTTTCATCTCTTTTATGCATCCTTGCTGCATTTTGTTATGTGTTTGAGATTGAGCATGCTCATTCTTCTTCTTCCTACTTTCTTTCCTCAAGTGACTTGTCTTCTTAAATGAAGCAAGTTGCTTTGCTTCTCTTTGCTCCTTTCATCTGCTTCCTGGTGGTTCCTTTGAAGATTTCTTTCTTAAACCTCACAAACCTTAGGAACAACCAAGCATGACAATGATTAGGGTTTTGATTAGTCCCCCCACTTAGTTTTTACCTTTGTGTCTCATTGAGTCTTCTCTTCTCATCTCATAATCAGGAACTAAACCCTAAAGGCTTTAAGGCTTTGTGATTAAGTTTATGCCTGCATCCTTCTATTAGGATGGAGTGTATAACTTTAATCCTAAGTGTTAAACCCTTAATGTGTTTAAATCCTTTAATCAATTCATCTAATAATCATCAAGACATCAAACTTGTAACTTGGGCCTTGCATTAGGGTTCTAATTCTTCCTTAATTGGTTAAGAAGGACTAACCCTAGTGTTAATGGACAAGTCCCCCTCAAGTTGTCTTACAAACCATAAAACTCACTTCATCATCTTATCATTAACTAAAATCCACTTAATAAAGGCTTTGTTTTGTCATGGGTTTAAATCCTAATCATGGATTAAGTTGAGGAGCTTTCCTCAGCTTAAAAATTCTCATCTATTATCCTTCTATTAGGATGGTGTAATGAGTCTGTTTAATCCCTGATTATGGCTTAATCTCATTACTAAACACTAAACAAAAACCACAAAAACATCTAAATAATCACAAGTAGGTTAATGATCTTAATCCTGCATCAAAGGTGATTAAGTGTGAGAAGCTGACTTCACACTTAAGGTATTCTCATTACCCCTGATCAGAGGGAAGATGTGATGAGTTTATTAACCCACTGGTTTAGGCTTAAGCTCATTAACTTATGACAAACTTTCAAAAGCAATAAAAGATTGAAAACTCAAAAACAAACAATAATCGTCTCCTCCGGGATTCTTTTCTCATCACATTCACTCACAACCGAGAACTTGCTTCTTCCGTCTAATGCAAGACAGTTTGCACCTGAGCCAGATAGGTCATACACTTGAGCATTGACAAGTAAGCAGTTCAAAAGTCAATTTATCTTTCAGTCTCCTTGGGTCGAACTACGGTGTTCTGACTTCCTCATTGCACGAGAGGATACGTAGGCATAACTTAACAGTTATCGAACAAAAGTCTCTGTATATTCCCCCTCCTTCTAGCTTTATTCCTTGGCCTCATCATCATGAGCATTTCATCTTTGTTCTTACACTGACACTTCTCTTATACACTTCACACTTCTTTTACACTGACACTTGCATTCTTTCCAGCTTTGATACACAGATTGCACTGACACTACCCCTTTAAAACACAAATCTTTTAAGCGTGGATCCCGTCGAGTACGACGGACAATCTGGGTGCTAATACCTTCCCAGGTTGTAACCAACCCCCTTTCTCAGTCTCTCTGGTTCGCAACCGTCTTATCCATATCTTTCTAGGTCTATGCAGCATTACCTTTCCTTCGGGATAAAAATGCCTAGCTGGCGACTCTATTCATTCCCTGTGAGTTCACTCCTGTGTGTTCTCACATCCTCCTTTCGCCGACCGTTCGCGTCTGTACCCTATTTGACCCGGCATCATTTAGTGGGAGCGACACAATGTTGTATGAACATGTTATGTCACATTTTGGCACATTAGAAGTCATATAGAAGCATGAAATGCCAATATGCAAAAATCCCTCTTTGACATGAACTTGAAAATTATGTGATTTTTGCCAACTTTGAAAGGCCATATATTGAGTTCTAGGATGAATCAAGACATGTTCTTGTACTTTTTGAAAAGGGAAAGACCTAATCTACAACTTTCATGTCCAAGAATTTTTCATTTGAAGCATTTTTGGTCATGAAAGAGGAGGTTGAAAATCTTTCCCAAAATGGAAAGTTTGCAATTGGCTCAAAATCATTCTTGTGAACTTCCAACCACTTATAAGATCAAATAAAGATCATTGAACTTCAATTTGATGAAAATGACCCTTTGGTTCCATTGTTGGGGGCCTCAGATGCCCTGATTTTGACTTAACTTGCTCAAGAAGTTACCCAATGATCAGATGACTTCCACAATGAATTTATTCATCAAACTTGGTACACATGATCCTTATAACATATTCAAAACATTAGAAACAAGAATGACCAAAAAATTTGGAGTTAAGGCCTCTGAAACCAAAACCCTAATTTTGGTCATATGTGTAGTGAAAACCCTAGCTCTGCTTCCATGCCTTTGCCAATTCTTGTGATCCCTTGACTTTCATGAACTTTGGGGAGCATAATATGATCATAGAACACACATGGACCCTCTTGGAAAGCTTTAAGACCTTTGGGATGACTCAGATTTGTTCTTGGATTGCTCATATCACAAATGCAGATGAAAATGGACTATGCAGTGAAGCAAATATGCAATATGAGATAGTATGCTTAAGCTAATGCAAAAATGAAATATCACAAGCCATGGTGTGATAAAGAGTGAGGGAAAATTTGGGGTGCTTACACTAAGGAGAATCGTTGTTCGAAGCTTGGGAGAGATATAAAGAGCTATTAAGAGCATGCCCACATCATGGTTTAGAGAACTGGTTAATCATTCAAACCTTTTATAATGGACTTCATTATAACACTAAGATGACCATCGACACTGCCGCTGGTGGCTCACTAATGAACAAACCTTACGCTGAAGCAAGTGCCCTTATCGAAGATATGGCCCAAAACCATCAATCATGGGGAGTAGAAAGAGCAACAGTGGAAAAGAAGGAAGCCCAAGGAGGAATACATGAGCTAAGCTCCATAGACACGATGCAAGCTAAAATGGACGCGTTGGCCCTTAGAGTCGAACATATGTGTACAACCCCGAATACTGTAGATGCAGTTTCGTCGAATTGTGATATATGTGGGACGCAAGGACACCAATCCGCCGAATGCAATTTGTTAAATGAGACCAACCCCGAGCAAGTGAACTACACCCAAGGGAACCCATTTTCAAACACATACAACCCTGGATGGAGGAATCACCCAAACTTCTCCTATAAAAATAATAACCCTATCCAAAATACCACACCTCCGAGACAACAATGTTACCAAGCCCCGAGAACAAATCAACCTATGCAACATGTACCACCAAATCCGAGCCTTGAGAAAATTGTAGAAAATTTTATCACCGCTCAAACACAACAAAACAAAGAGTTCATGAACCAAAACGTCCATGTTAACAAACTAATTACCCAATTAGCAACCAAGGTTGACCAAATTATTACTCACAATAAGATGCTTGAAACCCAGATCTCTCAGGTAGGTTTAAACCAAGCCCCTCAGACTACACCTGGAGGACAGTTCCCTGGACAACCTCAACAAAACCCGAAAGGGCAATCAAATTCCATTACTCTACGAAGTGGAACCGCTTATAAGGAACCTTCTAACCCTAGATTAAGTGATCCCGAAACATCTGAGAGAAATGAAGAGAAGGAACCAGAGGAATCTGAAAAACCGGAAAGTCAAGAAAAAGGAGAAGAACCTAAAAACAAAACCTATGTACCACCACCGCCATACAAACCACCAATACCATACCCTCAAAGACTAAAGCAAACCCAGATCAAAAATCAGTATCAAAATTTCGTTAAGGTTATAGGAAAACTTCACGTAGAAATCCCCTTTACAGAAGCCATCACCCAAATACCTTCTTACACAAAGTTTCTCAAAGACATACTTACAAATAAACGTAGGCTTGAAGATCCGAAACCCGTGGAATGTAATTCTATTTCCGAAAATAGGTTAGGAGCTAGTGTGAGCTTAATGCCTTTAGCAGTTTGTGAAAGTTTAAACTTAGGAGAATTACAACCTACTAAGATGTCACTTCAATTAGCCGATAGATTCGTTAAATACCCTATAGGAATACTTGAAGACGTCCCTGTTAGGATAGGTCAGTTGTTCATACCTACTGATTTTGTTGTCATGGACATTAAAGAAGATGACGACATACCGATCCTCTTAGGTAGACCATTCTTATCAATCGCTGGAGCCATAATAGATGTTAAAAAAGGGAAACTAACCTTTGAGGTAGGCAACGAGAAGATGGAATTTGTACTCTCAAAATTCCTTATGGCACCTGTAATAGGAGATGCTTGTTATGCCTTAGATATCATTGATGAATGCATTAGGGAATTAGAACAACAAGAAGAAACTGAATCTATAAAATTGCCATCAACCCTTATTTGGGAAGATGACAGTTATAAAAAACCCTACATTGATGATAACCTTCACGAATGTTTATATCTTACCCTAGATCTTATGCCTTGCCCTATGAAACCAACTGTAAAACTTAAGGAACTGCCTAAGAACCTGAGATATGAATTTCTTGATGAAGAAATGAACCGTCTAGTTATAGTCAGTGCTACCTTGGACCAAGAGGAAACAAACCAATTGTTAGATGTTTTAAGAAGGTACCCATTGGCCTTAGGATATAAGATCTCAGATCTAAAAGGAATTATCCCGTTCGTATGCATGCATCGGAATTTACTTGAAGAAGATTCAAAACCCTCCAGAGAACACCAACGAAGAATAAATCCTATGATGAGTGAAGTAGTTAAGATTGAAGTTCTTAAGTTACTAGAGGCAGGTATAATATATCAGATCTCGGACAGTAAATGGGTAAGTCATGTGCATGTAGTACCTAAAAAGGGAGGCATCACAGTCGTGCAAAACGAGAAGGGCGAACCTATAGCAAAAAGAACTGATGGAGGTTGGCGTATGTGCATAGACTATAGAAAATTAAATAAAGAAACTAGGAAGGACCATTTCCCTTTACCATTCATAGACCAAATGTTGGAGCGCCTAGCCAGTGTAGAAGACCGCTTTCAGGACTCGGTATAAACACTATGAATATGTAATGATGCCATTTGGAGTTACTAATGCACTTGGTGTGTTCATGGAATATATGATCGGATTTTCCATGATTTTTTGGATCAATTTTATATTGTTTTTATTGATGATATTCTGATTTACTCTAAGTCAGAAGAAGAGCACGCTGAACATTTGCGGATTATGCTGCAATTGTTGAAAGAGAAGAAGTTGTATGCTAAGTTATCGAAGGTCGAGTTTTGGTTGAAAGAGGTGAATTTTCTTACTCGTGTGATTTCGTGAGAAGGGATTGTTGTGGATCCATCCAAGGTGGATGCGGTTCTACAATGGGAGACTCGGAAGTTAGTAATAGAGATTAGAAGCTTATTGGGGTTAGCTGGTGATTATCATAGATTTATTATAGGTTTATCGAAGTTGGAACTTCCATTAACTCAATTAACTTGAACAAATAAAGTGTTTGTGTGGGACTCCTAGTGTGAGAAGATTTCATTGAGCTGAAGAAGAAGTTGACTATTGCTCTAGTTCTGACATTTCCAAAATCAGATGAAGCATTTGTGGTTTATAATGATGCTTCTTTGATGGGTTTAGGTGGAGTGTTAATGCAAGACGGTCAAATGGTGGCTTATGCTTCGCGTCAGTTGAGGATTAATGAGAGGAATTATCCTACTCATTATTCGGAGCTAGCAGTTGTGGTTTTTATATTAAAAATTTGGAGGCACTATTTGTATAGTTCAATATTTGAGGTGTATAGTGATCATAATAATTTGAAATACTTGTTTGATCAAAAGGAGTTGAATATAAGGCAGAGACGTTGGTTGGAATTTTTGAAGGACTGTGATTTTAGTTTGAATTATCATCTAGATAAAGATAATGTTGTAGCTGATGCCTTGAGTCGGAAGACGTTGAATATGTCGGTCATGATGGTTAGAGAGTTGGAGTTGATTGAACAATTTAGATATAAGAGCTTGGTTTGTGAACAGACACCTCATAGTGTGATGTTGGGAATGTTGAAGGTTAATAATGATTTTCTGGATTGTATACGAGAAAGTCAGAAGTTAGATGTGAAATTGGTATACTTGATGGTCAGTGATGAGCGAGTTGGAAGTAACAGATTTCAAGTTGTTGAACATGGAGTACTAAGATTTCGAGATTGTATTTGCATTCCTGATGATCTTGAATTGAAGAAAATGATTCTTGAAGAAGGACATAGAAGTGGTTTGAGTATTCATCCGGGAGCGACGAAAATGTATCAAGATTTGAAGAAGGTTTTTTAATGGCCTAGTATAAAGCGTGATATGGCTCAGTTTGTTTATGCATGTTTGACTTGTCAGAAGTCGAAAGTGGAACATTAGAAACCAACTGGTTTGATGCAACCGTTGGATATTCCCGAGTGGAAATTGGATAGTATCTCAATGGATTTTGTTATAGGGTTACCTACTACTCCGAGAGGGCATGATGCTATTTGGGTGATTTTTGATAGGTTGACTAAGTCAGCGCATTTTATTCCAATTGGTATTACTTATTCTTTGCAGAGATTGACAGAGATATATGTCAGTGTTATTGTGAAGTTGCACATAATACCTTTGAATATTGTGTCAGATAGAGATCTGCAATTTACTTCGAGATTTTGGGAGAGTTTGCAATAGGCATTGGGTTCTAAGTTGAAGTTGAGTTCCGCTTATCATCCTCTGACTGATGGGCAGGCAGAGAGGACGATACAATCATTGGGAGATTTTTTTAGGGCTTGTGTGCTTGAACAAGGAGGTACTTGGGATAGTCACTTGACGTTGATAGAGTTTACTTATAATAACGATTATCTTTCCAGTATCAGAATGGCACTGTTTGAAGCATTGTATGGTCGAAGATGTCAGACACCTTTATTTTGGCATGAGTCAAGTGAGTGTGTGGTACTTGGACCTGATATTGTGCGGCAGACTACCGAGATGGTTAAGTTGATTTGAGATAAGATGAGAACTTCACAGAGTATGCAAAAGAGTTACCATGATAAGAGAAGGAAAGAACTTGAGTTTCAAGAAGGAGACCATGTTTTTTTAGGGTTACTCTTGTGACTGGTGTTGGATGATATTTGAAGTCGAGAAATCTTACTCCTAAATATATTGGTCCAACCAGATTTCAGCGAGAGTCAGACCTGTTGCTTATAGAGTTGCGTTGCCACCAAGATTGTCCAATTTGCATGATGTATTTCATGTTTCGCAGCTTCGGAAGTATGTTCCTGATCTGTCACATTTAATACAGATGGATAAATTAGAGGTAAGAGATAATCTTACAGTTGAAGTATTACCAGAATAAATTGATGATCATGAGGTAAAGCAGTTGAGAGGAAAGGAGATTGTACTTTTGAAGGGGGTTTGGTGTCGCTCCCACTAAAAGACACCGGGTCATATAGGGTACAGACGCGAACGGTCGGCGAGAGGAGAAGATGAATAGATTCGCCAGCTAGGCATTTTTATCCCGAAGGAAAGGTAATGCTGCATAAACATAGAAAAAATATGGATAAGTCGGTCGCGAACCAGAGAAACTGAGAAAGGGGGTTGGTTACAACCTGGGAAGGTATTAGCACCCAGATTGTCCATCGTACTCGACGGGATCCACGCTTGAAAGATTGTGTTTAAAGGGGTAGGTGTCTGTGCTATCTGTGTGCAAAAGCTGGAAAAGAATATACAAGTGTCAGTGTAGGAAAGTGAAGTGAGGTGCTCAGGAATGAGGCTTAAAAGAATGCTGAAAGAGGGGGAAGACACAGAGACTTTTGTTCGATAACAGTTAAGTTATGCCTACGTATCCTCTCGTGCAATGAGCAAGTCAGAACACCGTAGTTCGACTCAAAGAGACTGGATGATAAAATGACCGGTGAACTGCTTGCTAGTCTATGCTCAAGTGTATGACTTGTCTGGCTCAAGTGCTAACTGTCTTGTATTAGACGGAAGAAGCGAGTTCTCATTTGTGAGTGAAGGTGATGAGAAAAAAATCCCGAAGGAGACGATTATTGTTTGTTTTTTGTGTTTTCAATCTTTTATTGCTTTTGGTGTTTGTCATAAATTAATGACCTTAAGTCTAAACCAAGGGTTAGTAAACTCATTATATCCTCCCTTTGATTAGGGATAATGAGAATACCTTAAGTATGAGATAAACATTTCAACTTAATTACCATGATGATGTAGGATTAAGATCATTAACCTACTTGTGATTATTTAGATGTTTTTGAGTTTTTGTTTAGTGTTAAGTAATGAGTTTAAGCCATAATCAAGGATTAGTGAACCCATTACACCATCCTAATAGAAGGATAATAGATGAGAGCACTTAAGCTGAGGAAGACACCTCAACTTAATCCATGATTAGGGATTAAGCTCATGACAAAACAAACCTTTATTAAATGTATTTTGATTAAGGGTGAGATTAAGAAGTGAGTTTTATGATTTGTAAGACAACTTGAGGGGGACTTGTCCATTAACACTAGGGTTAGTCCTTCTTAACCAATAAAGGAAGAATTAGAACCTTAATGCAAGGCCCAAGTTACAAGCTATTGTCTTAGTGATTATTAAGGTGGATTGATTAAGAGGTTTAAACATATTAAGGGTTTAACACTTAGGATTAAAGTTATACACTCCATCCTAAGAGAAGGATGCAGGCATAACCCTGATCACAAAGTCTTAAAACCTTAAAGGTTTAGTCTCTAATGATGAGGTGAGAAGAGAGACACAAAGGAGACACAAAGGTAAAAACTAAAGGGGGACTAATCAAAACCCTAATTATTGTCATGCTTGGATGTTCCTATGGTTTGTAAGGCTTGCAAGAGATCTTCACAGAAGCCACCAATGGAAGAGTCGGATAAAAGGAGGAGAAGCAGAAGAAACAAGTTACTTACTTCACTGAAGAAGATAAGTAACTTAGAGAAATAAAGTGAAGGATAAACATGAATGAGCAAGCTCACTCTAAAGAAAATGATAAATTCAGCAAGGATGCATAAGAGAAAGATGAAGATAAATGAGAAGTGAAGGCAAATTCACTTCTCAAATTACTTACCACCTGAAAATGTTAGCATAAGGGAAAGAAATGAAATGAAAATGAAACATATGCAATGGTAAAACCAAAACCATAATCAAACACATGATGCAAATAATGCTATGAGATGATGCAAAGGCATGTCAAGTGTTATGAATGCTCATACAAGAGATGTAATGCAAAGGAAGCATGCTTTGAAGTTTGAAAGTTCATGATAGTTTAATGAAATGAAATGAATGCAAATCATGGCAAATGAATGAAGAAATGATCAAGCATGATTCTAATATGTCCTAAGATGTATTAAAGGTCATATTAATGCAAGAAATGTCATGGCAAGTTCATGTATGGATGCATATGCAAGATGAATGCAAATGAACATGAGAAATTAGGGTTTTAAGGCAACATGAGATGCAAAAGTCAAAAACAGAAGCAAATCATAAGATAAAAAATTGCAAATGAACTCAAAGGAACCCTAACCCCATATAATATCACACCCCAAAGGAGGAGGTCTAACTCTTAACCTAGAGAAAGTTGTGATTTTTCTAAGTTATCTAGGGTTTTAAGGTACCTTAAGAGGGAAAATGCAAATCAAATGGAAAATGCAAGATAAATTTATGACAAAAATATGCTAGGAACTAAATTATATATGAAGAACAATGCAAAAAGAACCAATGTCAAACCTTTCATGGTTAGGCAGAAAAGAATTCTTGAAGTTAGGGTTCAAAAATGAGATTTTTATGAACCCTAAATTCAAGAAAAATGTCAAAGTTGAATCAAAACCAAAAAGAAATTTGTATGAATGGTTTGACAATGTTTCTAAATATCCTAATATTCAATGTGAATGTTTTTGGAATTTTTAGAAACCTAAATGTTTTTGGAATTTTTAGAAACCTAGATTGGGTCTAAGTGGTTATGTTGGAATAAGGAAAAAGGGGAACCATTTATGTTTTGGTGAACGATAGAAAGGTCGTGAAAACTGAGAAGGAAGAAGGAGAAAGGGCTAGAGAGTGAAGAGGATTTTGAGACCAAGGAAGAAAATTCTCATCAAATCTAAGGTAAAGGTGAGATTCTTTCATCTCATAAGGGTTAAATAATGAGAATTAGGTATTGTATTGTTGATTAGAGGTTTTGGGGGTTGAGTGAATTTGGATGAATAATTGTAGTAGGTTGTTAGTAGTTGATATTTGTGTGATAATTGTGTGAATTTGTGGTCGAATGACGATAATTCTGTGATTGTATGGCTGGAAACTAGGTTTTGTGATGTAATTTCATAGCAGGAGGTTTATTCTCTACATCACTTTCATCATTTCCCACCATAAACCCTCACTAATCATCACTCTTTTATGAATTTCCCTCCAAATTTGATTTCCAAGTCTAATTTTGATTTTCCAAAGCAAGCTACATTCCACCAAATTTCCATACCTAAAGTATTTAAATATCACCCTCATTTCATTCATTTCACAAGCTTTTGATAGCCAAAAAATCTCTTGCAAACATCGGTTTAAAGAATAAATGAAATATTGATGAAGGACGATCATCAAAGGTGAATGACGATCACCTAGCAGGGGACGACTGCTCATTATCATGACATAGGACGAATGTCAGATAGAAAAAGTCGACGATGGGGACGACCATCGGATAAAATGATGAAGGACGATCATCAAGAGGTGAAGGACGATCACCTAGCAGGGGGGCAGCTGCTAAATATCACGATATAGGATGGATGTCGGATAGAAAAGGTCGACGATGGGGACGGCCATCGGATAAGCATGATGAAGGACGATCATCAAGAGGTGAAGGACGATCACCTAGCAGGGGACGGCTGCTAAATATCACGACATAACACGAATGTCGGATAGAAAAGGTTCCAATAATGGAGACTCCGCTAGGGAAAGGATGAGGAACGTTCATCCAAAGGTGAAGGACGATCACCTGGAAGGGGACGGCTGCCGAAAGTATCGTGACATAGGACGAATGTCAGATAGGAGAAAAGTTGTTCTGCTGGGGAATAGTAAACACGGACGAGTGTTTACGCTCTCCCGAATAAAAGGTATAAGTGCTTTGACGCTATGTATATATTAAAGATGCGGACAAGCATCCTTAGGACAATGATACAAACGAGTATCGGTAGAAACACACACTGACGCATGGCCAGAGATGATGGTACGGACGAGTACCAACTGGTTAACAAAGAACACAGATGAGTGTCGAATCTGTGGGGAAATGAGTATATATGTATAAGATATGGACGAGTATCTGTATAAGTATGAGTTAAGTATTGTGGAGTATGAGCAAGACACGGACGAGTGTTCAACTTGCCGAGGAGAGGTGACACGGACGGGTGTCAAAAGAGAATGCATATTTGTATGTGAGAGTAGAAGGTGTTCTGGCGACCTGTGGGGATAGGATGACACGGACGGGTGTCAAAAAGTATATGATAAATAAGTGCCTGGTTTGAAACAGGTGATTGGGCAACCATGCTGGGGATAAGTGACACGGACGAGTGTCAGAAGAGTATATATAGGTATCTGAAATCACAGAGGATGCTTGCGGCTTATATCTGCAGGGGAATAAAACGACATGGACGAGTGTCGAAAGAGTACATATGAACATGTATCTGTGTTGGGGAGTGCAAAGGGGATGCTTTGGCTTTCTGTGGGGAGATCGAGATGACACGGACGAGTGTCGAAAATAACATGTTATAGACAAGTATTTGTACTTGAGAGTGCAAAGGGGGACACTTTGGCTTTTATTTGCAAGGGATGTGAGCTTTCATATACATTGCTGATGAGACATTGCTGGTATTTATAGGTGACTGGTTCGAACCTGACTTGTGATCATGCAAATGTTTGGTTTTTGCCGTAATGCTCCGTATTAGACGGAATGCTACACTTTGTGGGGAAATATGATGCGAATGCTATGATTATGTGTCGTACCTCGAAAAATACGATCCTCGCGAAAGACGCGGAAAAACAGACAAACATAGTCGGCACCTAATTTTAATTTATTCCTAATAAAGGAAAAGGGAAATATAGATAAACCCTATAAAGGAGTTAACTTGGTCATTGAAACCAGATTCTGAGTTCAGGAGTCGGTTACGCAAGAGGAAGGTATTAGCACCTCTTACCTTCGTTGTATTCAACGGGAACCTCTTAGTTTAATATGCAATCAAATAATAACTTATATTAATGTCTTCTTAATGGTAAATAGTATGTTAAGGAAAATGGGTGATTTGAGTCTTAGGGTGCTCTGCAAGGATCGAGATCCGTGTGCCTATGTATTCCCTTGTGCAATGGGAAAGTCAGAGCCTCGTAGTTCGTGATACTAAGGTTGATCGGTTTGTTTTGATGAATGATTATTTAGATCGTATTCTAACTGCTAAGCGTTGGCTTGTCTGCTCACAATAGGAGGCGGAAGCGCTAGCTTGTTTGCGAGATAGAAGGGATTTAAATAATGATCGCTTAAAAAAATGATTTAATTGATGTTTTAGGGACGAAAGGGTGAATGAACCACGTCCCGTGGGGCGAGCCTCAGGAGAGTCCATTCAAGAATTCGAGGAATGCTGAACTCCAGAATTCAGTTCTTTCGTCATTCGATATATGAATTTAGGTATTTTAATCGCGAAAGATCGAATGAACTGCGTCCCATGGAGCGAGCCTCAGGAGAGTTCATTCAGGAATTCGAGGAATGCTAGACTCCAGAATTCCATTCTTTCGATATTTGATTTAAAAATTCTTTGGTAAAAGTGCGTTGTTTTAGGGTTTTAGCATTTGGTATGGAAATAGATGCATTACCTTGATTTAAATTTTTTTTAAAAATTTGGAAAATTTTGGGAAAGTGAAAATTGTACAGATGGCGATCGAATGAAGATCGACATACGTGTGTGCAATGGATAAATGTGTGAATTTACTTGGCGTTAGACCAAAGACTTCGTTTATCTATAAAAAAATGATTATTTTTATTGTAATCGCATTCATTATTTTTACTTAATCCAGTTACGATAATAAATTACACAACGCGTGAAATAAGTGAATGAGCCAACGTACAATCCATCATCCCCAATACGAGCAATAACTAAAAGACTTAATCCTTTATACGAAAATTTGAAAACACAACTTTTTGAAAGAAAGAAAAGCCTTTTTAGAAATGAACACTAAATTGAATTTGAATAAATACAAGACACATTTTTATAAACTTGCTAAAAGATTATTAAAGATTTATATATATATATAAATTTAATTAACAAATAAATATAGTTAATTAATTATCTAAATTAGTTTATATTAATTTATCAATAATCAAAATAAACAACATTTATTACTATAATTTTTTTATAATCTTAATAAGACAACACATGATGCCTTTACTAAAAAACACAAACAGAAAAGACAATGGGCCTCTGAACTAAGAGGTGGGGCGCAAGCCCACCTAGTTCAACCCGGATCCAAATAAGCCTTACCCATACAAAGGAAAATTCGAAATCTAAGATCAAAGACTTAGCTAGAATATTCGCTTGTAATGGACATGGGATTTAACAGTAGACAGATAAAACAAATGTGGCGCCTAGGACAGTGCATCAGCTTATGACAATTCCAATTAAAATAAAGTATGCTACCATTGAGCCAAGTGTCACTGTAAGAAAGAGACTCTTCATTGGCAGCGCATATTTTTTTACGGAAAAATGTTTCATGACTTTATTAATATGTAAAACATTAATTAGAAGAAAGACATCCATTGTAAAACCTTTCACTCATCCATTACAAACCAGATCCTAAAAGAAAACAAAAAAACAAAAAAACTGAAACCAGAGATCACATCCACTTGGCCATGGCTTTCATCGTGTCATCATGATCATCATCAACACCAAACACATAAACAAAACAAACAAATGAAACCTGATTCCTTTTGAAAACCAAACCCTAATCTCGCTATGTTCATCAACGTGATTCATGTATAACAAGTCTAAAAATCAAGGAGATGAAGATGAAAGGGAGACTACCTTCACTATGCGATTCGCACTGCTTCAAGGTATGCCGCAAGAAAATGATATCCTTTCCATTGCTTTCTGCTTGTTTCTTCTTTACCGTCTCCCTCGTAGTCCGTCTGGAAGCGAAATGCGTGTAGTTTAGCCCGAGTATTTTCAGAGTTTTGATGGTAAACTCTAAAGAACTCCTTGAAAACGAGCTTTGAGTGAGGGATTTAGGGATTTGATGATTGATTCTGTAGAGTGTGCTAGGGTTTTTCATAGGTAGGTCCTCTCAATGATTGCAAATGATTGGCTTTATAGGGAGAAGATTTGAGGCTGATACATGTGAGTGAGGGTGAAAATCATGTGAGAAATGTGAGCTGTTAGAATCTGAATCCGTTAGAGGGGATTTTGGAAGGGGATTTCGTGGGGACCTCTTGAGAGTGACAGGTATGAGCTGTATTTATTTGAGCCAATTTTTGATGGATTTTGTGTGGACCAATATGCTGATTCACCCTAAGTTTTGTTTGTAGTGCAGATAAAAGTTTCTCGAATGTGGTCCCGTGAGTTTTTTTTGAGTTGATTTCTTCATTGATTTTTACAGCTGAACAAACGGTGAAACGATGTCTTTGCTACTCTTCCTTTTGATTTTCACTTTCTGATGATTTATGAGGTCCTCTGTTAAATGTGGTTTTTTTATTCACAATTATTTCCTTTGATAATAACAATCTTCATCCTTGCTTGATTGTGAATCAAAGTGCTCTTGCATTATTTCTTCCTTCCATAATCATGTGTAATGGTATGATGGTATAGCTCCTGGTGATCTATGATGTAACTTGAGGTCATAACTTCTACCTCTGAAACTTTGCAAGAACACCCGAACCAATGTACTACTTTTCTTATGTAATTGTTGTCGTTTACCTACGCATTAATGCTTTGCTCTGCAGGTCTTTATATAGGCCTTTTCAGCATCATAACTATGGTATGAATTCAAACACTTCTCTTTGTTCGGAGGCTTTATGCAACAAGTGTATTGTTCGTTCTCCCTTTTTTATGCTTTTGATCTTTGCTTTGTTTTTATTTGATGCTTGTATCATGCTGCAGGGAACTCATTAAGAGAGTCAGTTACATGTTGGGTTGCGATTATCATTGGTAGCTGCATCCTTCAAGGCTTATCCTTAGGTAGTTCTACTTTTTCTGAGCAGGAGCTTGACAATCTGAACCCTGAGATTAGATGAAGGCACATCGGTACTAACATGGCATCCTTGGTGTCTTCTTTGAAATCATTTATCGTGATTTCTCTATTGATTTTGTTGTTGTTTTTCTTTATTTGCTTATGTCCACTTTTCCCATGTTCATGCTTGACAGGTCCGCACGGCTTGAAGTATGGATGAAGACTTGCAATCGGTATGGAGAAGCTTGGCAACGAAACGCAAAATGGACTTGGGATGCTACTTAAATATTGATAATGGAGTGAAGACTCGGATGGGGAGATTTATAGCATAGGCCATGGTGACAGGTCTACCCTTCTCTCAGCAGATGATTGTCGATCTTCACCCATAACGCAACAAAGCTTTGTTTGAAGTCGAAGTTCGAATCTTCCATGTGCGTAAGTAAGTTCGACCTTCGTCTTTTTTCTGAAAATTCCATTGAGGATTAAGAACTTTGGAATCATTTCATAGCTGAATACAGTCTGTCCTTTAATCATTACTGCTGGTAGGTTTGATGCGGATTATGTATTGCACTGAAGGCATGGGTAATTGAGTTTGACTAATAGTTAACGGTATTCATTGCAGGCGATGATCCAATCGTGCCTATCTTTTCTTTGATGCGTCTGGTTGTGAATCGAATGTATACATCGTCCTTTTACTTGCCTTTTAATTCTGACCTGCATCCTTGCTGACTGGTACTGATATGGTGCATCTAGTACGATGAGCCTTTCAACTTAAGGAATGCAACCCGAACTACTCCCGGAGCTGGTGGATATTGGTTGATACGAAATCCCTGTCAAATGCTTGCCACAAGAAGCCTTGGAAGTTGCAAGAGTTGAAACTTAGAGTTTTGTTTGACAGCAAGAACAAAGCTGCAATGTCTATAGTCCATAGGCTTTAAATTTCAGCATTTTATTAAGCTTTAGGCAATGTACTTAGGCTTATAATTAAGTTCTCTTCATATTTCTATGTACCCCAAGTTTGTAAATTAATCACAATTGTTGCATAATCATAACATGTGGCTCTGATATTGACTTCACATGAATGTGACCATTAATGACACTTGAATTCAAGTATTAGAATTGAACTTAATTGGACTTGCAATTCCACACTTGATGCAATTTAAATCTGGTTCTTGAAAACAAATTAGAGCTTAGAGACACTGAGGCTTGTGAGGTGCGTTGATGGTTGGGAAAAGATGTGGGGTTTCTTCCTTTTTTTTTGCAACTTCTTCTTAGGTCTATTAAGCATCAACGAACTCGTAAGTTGTACCCCATGTAACTTATGCACTTAATATTGTATTGGTCTTGACTTGTAACTTGACACTCTTGGCCCTTTTTTGTTTCTTCTGAAATTAGATTCAAACTTTGTAACCAGAACATATACGAATCGCGACATTTTCCCTTAATTTTACACTTTTAGTTCATGATGATTTGGATCTTTTTATCCATTTGTTCTTGTATCAAATACACATTTTCATGATAATCTGATCATGTGGCAAGTATCACACGTCATTCTTTCTTCTTTGACATACCACACCTTGAATTGCATAAAAATGAGACTTTTGGGCATTGAAATCATGTAATATTTACGTGTTGAATAATGAGTCCTTTTAACATAGTTTTGAGGGACTTTGAATTCAAAAAAATAAAAAGACAACCATATTCAATTATATTTGACACAATCTTGAGGACTTGATTCTTTATGCCACTGTGTATATTCTAATCTTCAAACCACTTGCCTTTGACTTCAGCACATTGGCAAAGAACTTGAAATCGCGCTAAGCACAAACCTTAACAACTATTTCGAGCATCTCGAGCTTAAATAACCAACAAGACAATTGAATCAACACCCTTATCCTCCTCTTTTAAATTGAATAGTGGCTTGTAACATAAATAACCAAGATATAAATAGGGGTAAAAACTAAATGGGTAGGACAAATTTGGGGTATGACAGATGCCCTTATCTAATTGCCTTAAACCTGAGAAATTGGACCGTTGCATAGCGTTCAATTTTAGGGTAAAAGTCCATTAGATATAAGAAGACCCTAAAGTTGTCCTACAAGAAGGAAAATGCAATTCAATAGATAAAGATATGAGGATTGGATGGCGGACCACCTAAAATGCTTGAGATTCTTTGAATTACCAAAGTAGTGTATCAAGTCATAAGTAAGATTCTTCAAATTGCGCGAAGCAGTACCTTATCAATTAAGGCTCTTCAGCGATCAAAATGTAATGGCAAATAAATAAGACTCTCCTCATCACATAAAACAGTACCCTGTAATCTAAGGCTTTTCACCAATGTTTAGAGCATTATGTATGCTAGGGGATTAAGATTCTATAAACCAATGAAGTAGTATCTTATTGATTGGTGCGTTCCAATACAGAGAACGATATCCCAACCGCACTTAAGATTCTTCAAGGGTATCACGACAACATTTCCAACTGAAATGCAAGATTTTCTAGATCCAACGAAGCAGTCCTTTATAAAGGTTCTTCGGTAATACTAGAATAGTATATTTGTCGAAACATGAGATTCTTCAGGTTTCGTGAAGCAGTACCTTTTCGATTCAAGGTTCTTCGGAGAATTCTAAAGCAGTATCTCGAACAAGTGATACAAGACTTTCCAGATCATGTGAAGCAGTTTCTTATATCCAAGGATCTTCAGTGATACTAGAACAGTATCTCTATCACAACATGAGATTCTTCAGGTCTTGCGAAGCAGTACCTTTTCAATTAAGGTTCTTCAGAGGATTCCAAAGAAGTATCTCGAACAAGTGATACAAGACTTTCCAGATCATGCGAAGTAGTTCCTTATATCCAAGGATCTTCAGTGATACTAGAACAGTATCTCTATCACAACATGAGATTCTTCAGGTCTTGCGAAGCAGTACCTTTTCGATTAAGGTTCTTCAGAGGATTCCAAAGCAGTATCTCGATCAATCATTCAGGATACTTTCTGCTTGGAGAGCAATAAAAATGAAGATGGTGGGCATCATCACTATCAACTATAAAGTTGAAGAATGATTTTCCGGGGAACAGAAATTTGCAAACATATGCGGGATATTAGCTCCTTTTAGAGGAAAACCGTCAACCTTGAGAGAGGAAAGCCCTGGATGCATGTCCTGGATCTTGTTATACTATCATGATATGATCTCATGCATTGCATGATGCACAATGACTCATATGAAAATGAAATTGTTAATGCGAATGCTTATGATTAATGTGATTGTATTTTGATGACATTATTGTTTTCAGACAAGAAGGTTATGCATTCCATGCTTTTGACAATGTGAATGGTTGTATATGTTGGAGATAAGTTTTCGGCAATCGTCAAGAGTATTGGACTTTGGAGGGATGAATGCCAACATGGTGGACTTCTAGCTTTCTAGTAGTCGCCACCATAGTGGACTTTTGGGAATCATGAGGGTTTTTGAAATTGGACTTTTGCTTTTTAGTAGTTGCCAATAAAATTGGACTTTAGGTTTTATGAGAGATGCCATCGTGGTGGACTTCAAGCTTTTTTGGTGGTTGCCAATGAATATTGGACTTTGAGATGTGGTGGAGGGTATTAGATTTTCCAACACTTGGTACCCGAGACCTCGATAAAGTTGTAAGCAACAAGAGGAGAGACATGAGTGCCCTTGGCAAAATTTTGACTGAGGTTTAACATTCGTCAATTGGATATGTTGTCTGTGCGGAAACAATCACAGTGACTGGCAATGATATTAGCTAACGGGAAAACTGTCAAGTTCCTCTTGTCAACCAAAAATATAATCGTACTACTTTTCAAACATTGTTATTATTATTTTTACCAAAATTTCAAAACAGAGTTTATTAATAATAAAAATATTTTGCAAACAAACAGATAAAGTAAAAATGATTGAGCACAATTTTTGATGAGAAATTTCTCTTTTTATTGCTAAGACCCGTGAAGGGTAAGAATGTACATACATATGCAATTCCTTAATGAGGTAATTGCTGTGCAAGAAAAGTACAATGACAATGACAATTAATGAGGTTCCCATGAGTTTCAACACTGCTATGGTCCCTATATCTCTGAATATCTCATCAGTTAAACCTTGTAGGAAGACGATTGGATGGATCCTTCTCTTTCGTAGCTCCCCATAGTCAAGTGGATGCACAAAATATAATACTTTGCCTTGGAATTAGTCCCTAACTTTTGCCTGGATCGCCCTTTCGGGTTTTCAATCCACCGGGATGCCCTTTTTTGCCTGAGCCGCCCTTTCGGTTTTTCAACTCAGCGGGCTAATCTTTATTTCATCCCTAATTTTTTGCCTGGACCGCCCTTTCGGTTTTTCAGTCCACCGCGATAGCCTATTTTTTCCTAAGTCGCCTTTTCAGGTTTTCGACTTAGCGGCTTTTATTACAATCTTTTAGGCATAATATCTCTTAACTGCATCCGTATTCACGGGGGTAGAAAGTTCTTCACCGTCCATACTTGCAAGAATCAAGGCACCTCCGGAGAAAGCTCTCACCACCACAAACGATCCTTCATAGTTAGGCGCCCACTTGCCCCTGGGTTCTCTGTGCATGGTAGTGATTCGTTTGAGCACCAAATCACCTTCCTGGTAAGTCTGAGGACGCACTTTCTTGTCAAAATCTTTCTTCATACGCCTCTGGTAAAGCTGTCCATGACACAGTGCCGTCATACGCTTTTCTTCGATAAGATTGAGTTCATCAAACCTTGTTCGGACCCATTCTGCTTCGCCTAATTTAGCTTCCATCAGAACTCTCATCGAAGGAATTTCAACTTCTATCGGGAAAAACAACTTCCATGCCGTATACCAAAGAAAAAGGGGTTGCCCCTGTCGAAGTACGTACTGAAGTACGGTAACCGTGCAGCGCAAAAGGCAGCATCTCATGCCAATCCTTATACGTAACCACCATTTTCCGAATGATCTTCTTGATATTCTTGTTTGGAACTTCGACAGCTCCATTCATCTTGGGTCTGTATGGTGTTGAATTATGATGCTCAATTTTGAAATTAGCACATAACTCTTCGATTGTCTTGTTATTGAGATTTGACCCGTTGTCAGTAATGATCTGGTGAGGAACCCCATATCTACATATGATGTTATTCTTCAAGAAGCGAGCAACCACTCTTTTGGTAACATTAGCGTAAGAGGCGGCTTCGACCCACTTAGTGAAGTAGTCGACGGCAACAAGTATAAATCTATGCCCGTTTGAGGCCTTTGGTTCAATCATCCCAATCATATCTATTCCCCACATGGAGAACGGCCATGGTGAAGTTAAGACATTCAACGGAGTGGGAGGTACGTGTACCCTGTCAGCATAGATTTGGCATTTGTGGCATGTTCGGACATGAGAATAACAATCAGCCTCCATCGTTAGCCAATAGTATCCTGCTCTAAGGATTTTCTTTACCATGGTATGCCCACTCATATGGGTACCAAATAGTCCTTCATGTATCACTTTTATGATTTGCTCTACCTCCAGTTCATCTACACATCGGAGTAGGATCATGTCATGATTTCTCTTGTACAAGACTTCCCCATTTAGAATGAAATTTGAGGCCAACCTTCTTAGTGTTCTTTTATCCATACTCAAGGCACCTTCTTGGTATTCTTTCTTCTCCAAGTAGCACTTGATATCATAGAACCAAGGCTTGGCACTTGATTCTTCTTCGGCAGTCAGACAATGAGCAGGTTCTTCAAAACGCTTGAGATCAATGGAAGGCTGATGATTAGGCCAAATCAGCTGGTACATAGATGCCAGAGTTGCCAGAGCGTCAGCCATTTGATTTGCACTACGAGGCACATGGGTGAAGGTAATATCATTAAACCTGGGGAGTTACTTCAGCACATAATCCCGATACGGAATCAGATGATCACATCGTACTTCTCAATCTCCTGTAGTTTGATATATTAGCAGAGCCGAGTCACCATATACATCGAGTGTTTTAATCCTCAGATTAATGGCTTCTTCTAGTCCCATAATGCATGCTTCATATTCAGCCACATTGTTCATGCACGGAAAACATAGCTTAGCCGTAGAAGGTACATGAAAATCCTTAGGAGATGTCAATACTGTCCCAATTCCACAACCTCGATCATTGGCAGCACCATCAAACATGAGAATCCATCGCTCCCCTGGTTCAGGCCCTTCGTCAGGTCCCAGCTCTTCATAGTCTTTAATCAACATGATATCCTCATCCGGAAAGTCAAACTTCAAAGGTTGGTAATCCTCCACAGGCTGGTAAGCAAGATGATCTGCTAGTATGCTGCCTTTGATAGCCTTTGAGTGACATATTGAATATCGTACTCTGACAAAAGCATTTTCCATCGGGAAATCCTACCAGTGAGTGCTGGTTTCTCAAATATATATTTAAGAGGATCCATCTTGGAAATCAAATATGTCGTATGGGTCAACATATATTGTATGAGACGTTTGGCGGCCCATGCGAGAGCACAACAAGTCTTCTCAAGTGTTGAATACCTCGTTTCACAATCATTGAACTTCTTGCTCAAGTAGTAGATGGCATGCTCCTTCTTGCCAGTCTCATCTTGTTGCCCCAGCACACATCCCATGGATTCGTCAAGAACTGTCATGTACATTATTAAAAGCCTTCCAGGAACGGGAGGCACCAAGATTGGTGGTTCTTGCAAATATTCCTTAACTCTATCGAAGGTTGTTTGACATTCATTATCCCATTCAATTGCTTGATCCTTTCTTAAGAGATTGAAGATCGATTTGCAGGTAGCAGTGAGATGCGAAATAAATCTGGCAATGTAGTTCAATCTTCCAAGGAAACCTCTGACTTCCTTTTCAGTTCTTGGCGCATGCATGCTCTGAATGGCTCTGACTTTGTCAGGATCAACCTCAATCCCCTTCTGACTCACAATAAATCCTAGAAACTTTCCGGATCGAACCCCAAATATGCACTTATTCGGATTGAGTCTGAGTTTGAACTCTCTTAATCATACAAACAACTTTTGCAGATTAACAATGTGTTCCTCCTCTGTTTGGGATTTAGCAATCATATCATCAATGTATACTTCAATCTCTTTATGAATCATATCATGAAAGAGCGTTACCATGGCACGTTGATATGTTGCTCCAGCATTTTTGAGTCCGAATGGCATCACTTTGTAGCAAAAGGTTCCCCATGGCGTGATGAACGTGGTCTTCTCCTTGTCCTCTGGATCCATTTTGATCTGATTATATCCGGAGAAGCCGTCGATAAAGGAGAACACTGAAAATTGAGTTGTATTATCCACCAATACATCGATATGAGGTAGTGGGAAATCGTCTTTGGGACTAGCTCCGTTCAAGTCTCTATAGTCAACACACATGCGGACCTTTCCGTCTTTCTTTGGAACTGGTACGATGTTGGCGATCCACTGTGGGTATTTAGCTACTGCCAGAAATCCTGCGTCAAATTGCTTTCTTACTTCTTCCCGAATCTTGAGGGCCATGTCTGGACGAGTCCTTCTCAACTTCTGCTTGACTGCTGGACATTCTTCCTTGAGTGGCAACTTGTGCACGACAATATCAGTATTTAGCCCAGGCATATCCTGATATGACCATGCGAACACATCGGCATACTCGTGGAGGAGCTCTATCAATTTTTCCTTCACTTCAGCTTGTAGAGAAGCACCTATCTTCACTTCTTGTTTATCCTCCTCTGATCCCAGGTTGATAACTTCAATTTCCTCTTGGTGTGGCTGGATGACCTTTTCTTCCTGCTTGAGTAGTCGGGCTAACTCTTCAGGGAGTTCACAATCTTCCTCGCCTTCTTCCTCCACTTGGTTGATCAGACAATCGAAGTCATATATGACCATAGCAGCGTCGTCGTCAAGGACCTCGGTGGTGTCTCTGCATGTTTATGATTTATGCATTTATTTTAGAAAGTGGTGTGTATTAAAACATTTCCATTTTATTATAAAAGGGAAAAAATGAAAGAAAGAGAATAAATATTGAATGCAAATTGCTGATTTATTATATTGGTAATCAAAGTTTTAAAACATTGGTGGCCCGACAACATCCCAATATGTGTAGAATCAGAATGCGCCTAAGAGGGGGGGGTGAATTAGGTGTTATCAAAATTTTCTCGATTCCTTTTCTTAGATGGATGGATTTTGCTTTTATGATTAAAGAACGAAAATTGTAAAGCAGAAAAGTAAAGAACACACAGAGGTTTATCCTGGTTCCCTTCACAATCCGAAGGTACATCCAGTCCCCTTTCAACACGAAAGAGATTTCCACTAGTTTTCTTTAGAATAGTACAACCTATCACACCTTCAATGGTGAGACCTACTTTCTAGCAAACTATACAAACAAGTGTGCAAGAACAATCCTCTTGCCATACTTACCCTTATGTCCAAACAATCCTTGGAACACAAGTCACAAAATAGAAAGACACTTTCTATAGTATTGTTTTGAGTGAGAGTACAATGAAATGATATCAATAAAGATTGATCTTCTCCTATAATCAAGAATTCACTATAAATATTCAACACAAGTGTTCAAGACAAAATATGAAATATATGAACTTATGAACACTTTTGAAAGATGAAGAGAATTTGAATAAAGTGAATTTGATTGTATGAAAATATTTGAAATTGTCTAGGAGGTGTTTATGAATTTGAAATTTTTAGAATTTATAATAGTTGATACACCTATTCAAAAAGGTATGAAAATTTGAAAAGAATTCCTTTTGAAAAGGTATAAAAACTTATGAAATAAAATCATGAAGAGGTATAATTTTAACAAAATATTTGAATTTGAAAAGAAACAATTTTTCAACATTCCTTCAGTGTTAACCGGTTAACCAAATAGGTTAATCGGTTAACGCCTATGAACGTTACCACAGAATTGAAAAATTGCTGCCGTTAACCGGTTAACCCATATGGTTAACTGGTTAACACTGTTAAAAATACAGAAAAATATTTCTGTTAAAAGTGTTAAACCAGTTCCAATTTCTTTTTCAAAAAAATATGCACATGCAATAAAATTATGAAGATTATGTTGAACACTTGTATATCATATTTAAGAGGTAATTATTGATATACCTAAGCCTTGAGACAAGTCTTGAAAGTGTAGCACAAAATCTTGAATCAATTGGAAACATTCCATTGATGATGTATAGCCATGGTCTTGATCGTTTGTTGTCATCTCGACTTTTTACAATCTGGAATGAGCTTGGATAATGTTGACGTCATCAAAACAAAGAGCTTGAAGTATGCTTCTACATTCTCCCCCTTTTTGATGATGACAACCGAGCGAATTTGCGTACAAGCTTTGATCGATCAATCATGTTCTAGACTTGCTTCTCCCCCTATGTAAAGCAGCTCCCCCTATCTAAAACAGAGGCAAAATTCTGCACAGAGAGATATTAGAAACCAAAGCTCTTCTCCCCCTATGTAAAGCAGCTCCCCCTATCTAAAACAGAGGCAAAATTCTGCACAGAGAGATATTAGAAACCAAAGCTCTTTTCCCCCTTTGTCATTAGCAAAAAGGAAGAGAGGATCAAGCAAATACAGCATAAAATTCAGCATGATGCAACTTAGTATGAAAGCATATATGAACACATACACATAGCAAAAACATAATTGAATTGAAACGGATAAGAGTACAAAAACATAACCGAAACGAAATCAAAATTGCCTAACAAATGTAGGACTTATAACAGAATTTTTAAAACTAAAACAATAAAAATAACAAGACAAGCATGTCCATTCCTCTTCCGACATATCATCACTTTCATCTTCACCATCTTCACTATCTTCACTACCGGCTTCACTTTCATCTTCCTCTTCGGGTTGGTTGTGAGAACCAATAATCAATTTCCGAAGACTTTTGAGAGTGCGTTGGGTTTCACGGTGGTTTTGTTGAGCTTCTCGGTGGTGTGTCATGATGGTGGTGTAAAGGAAGTCATTGGTTATGCCACCTTCGGGAATAGGAAAGGATGGAGCGGAGGAACCATCGGCATATTCATAAGAACCATAATTGCGTAACACAATTCCGGTATTCTTCACAATTGTAATCTCATTGATTTCATTTGCCGTAGCCTTCATGGCGATAAAAGGCTCCCTACCAATAACCAAGTCGGTTTGCTCAATGATCCGAGAAATGAGCCTAGCAGACGGAAGTCTTCTCTTCAAAGAGAGTTGTTGCTTTAAGTGATACATCATAGTAAGCATCCAATTAATCTTTACCCTTTTCTTGATAGAAAATAGAACTTGCATCTCCAGGTCGTTGATTTGAGAGTGGCTTGAATCCTTGGGCAGCAGCACATAGCAAATGATATAGTGTAACAACCGATCATCAACGGTCAAATTATTCGCATAGCATAGAGTTCTTGAAGTGCGCTGTCCCGATGTCACAACATCCTTTGGAAAACGGAAGATTGAGTAATAATACTCCATTTTGTTGTAGCCGGACCAAATGTCATCCATGTGATTCACACCTTTGCGGAGAATCACACCGGAAAATGGAATGTTCAAGGATGCAGCCAAAGCACCTAAATCTTCCTTAATTTCACAATTCCGAACAAGAGTATGCAACTTATGTTTACCATGCCTATCCATGTTAAGAGAAAAGTTATGCATAAAGGATTGGACAAAATCCGGGTAAATTCTCTCGTTGTCAGCAACAAAATCAAGCATCCCTTGAAATTCTAGCAATGCAGGAAATTTAAAGGTTGGAGGTTTGAAGGATTTCAGAAGAACATATTTACCCTTAAGCAATGGTCTGACTCTGACTTTGAAATCCAGCCTCCTCTTCTTGGTAGACTCCATTGTTTCTACAGCTGGAGCTTCTTCAGACACATGAGCTGGTTCCTTTCCTTTCCTCTGGGGTGCCATGAACAATGATGGAGTTAGGGTTTATGGATGAGATAATATTTGGTGAGTTTAATGTAGTTTGAAGAATGTTATAAAGATGTAGAGATAGTGGGTTTTAAATGAGGGTTTAAGTTGTTGAAGGTTGGAAGTTGGAAGAGGATGATAAATAGTGTTTTTGGTTGTCAAAGAGTTTAAAAGTTTAAAACATGTGGAAGAGAATGAACCAAACATGCAATATGTGTACTAGAATAATATAATAAAACATAGTAAAACAAATAAAACAAAAAAAATTCAAACAGATAGAAGCTGAAACCTGCGCTGGAAATCCAAGTTTTGGATGTGTTAACCGGTTAACGTAATAGGTTAACCGGTTAACGGTTAAAAAATTTGAATTTTTTGAAAAATCCAGCAGCATGTTTTAGCCTAAAAATAATCACTTTTTCACAAACAAAAATTTCATAAAGTGTTAGCACTCATCAAAACGCAACTTTTGATCAAAAAAGTTTTTGAAACCGATTATTTTCGGGTATACGAAAGTGAGAAAAATGAAAAACGGAGAAATGAGAGTGCTAGCCTTTTATGACTAAAAAGTGAACAAACATACATAAAATGCAATAAAAACATACAATAAGCAATTTTAAAGTAAAGTTAGATGTCACCTTCATTGAGAATACCAAGTTCTCGTCGAATCTTGTAAAAATTCTCTTTAGCCAATGGTTTTGTGAATATATCGGCGAGTTGATTGTGTGTATCCACGAATGTAACATCGACATCTCCATTTAGAACATGATCTCGAAGGAAGTGGTGCCGGATATCAATGTGCTTTGTTCTTGAATGCATGACCGGGTTCTTCGTGATATTGATGGCACTTGTGTTGTCACACCGGAGAGGGATACAACCGAGATCTATACTGAAATCGAGAAGTTGTTGTTTAAGCCACAAGATTTGAGCACAACAACTTCCTGCTGCGATGTACTCCGCTTCCTGCTGAAACGGTGTCTCGACAATCTCGCCTTCCACATCAATATATCAGAAAGAGGTCAAATGACTCACCAGGATATCTTCTTCGCCTCCAATAACCACTATTCGGGTCTGTATAGGGAACTTTAGTTTCTGATGGAGAGTGGACGTAACGGCCCCTGCGTTATGAATCCATGGTCTTCCCAAGAGACAGCTGTACCTAGGATGGATATCCATTACTTGGAAAGTAATGGGGAAAGAGGAAGGTCCTATCTTGATCGGGAGATCCACCTCTCATATAACCGCACGACTGGAACCATCGAAAGCTTTTACTATCAATGCACTCGGCTTCATCACTACTCCTTGCACGTGCATTCTTTCCAACGTCGTTTTCGGCATCACATTTAAGGAGGAACCAATATCCACCAACACCCTCGACAACAACGTATCTTCACATCTTATGGAGATGTGCAAGGCCTTATTATGTTTTTTTTTATCAGTAGTGAGCTCTTCATCATTTAAGTCGAGTAAGTTACCAGTGGTAACACTGGCTATGACGTCGTCGAATTGGGCTACCGTGATATCTTTGGTAATGTGGGCCGCACTTAGCACTTTCAACAAAGATGATCTATGTGCTTCAGAACTAAGTAATAAAGCTAACATAGATATTTTGGCGGGAGTCTGATTCAGCTGATCGACTACCTTGTAGTCGCTTTTCTTGATAATCCTTAAGAACTCTTCTGCTTCTTTCTGAGTGAATGCAGCTTTGGGTGATGACGGATCTTCTGGTGACCCCTGAGGAATAGGAGTGACAACCGGTGTAGCAGTTGTTGTTTACTTTTGATTGGATGACGACTCTACTGGTCTTGGTGTAAACACTCGTCAACTGCGAGTCATCCCACTTGGTCCGACAATGGATGTGACAACGGGAAATTCAATATTAATGGGCTTCCTTCTCTGGCTTTTTCTAGCGTTCACTGGTTCATAACTCCATGGTACATCTTGGTTATTTTCCCTAGTGTAGGGAACTGGGTATTCTATAACTATAGGAGTAACATTGTTTGGAGTCTGAGGCGCATTATAATACACCTCCATTGCAGCCACCATTCTTTTCTTTTTTCCACGTCTTTCGATCTGTATCAAACCTTGATTGAGGAGTCCTTGCAGACACTCCCTGATATCTTCCTCGGAATGATCAACCCCTTCCTCTTTTATCAGCATCAAACCTGATTTCTCCAATTGTTCCCCAATCATAGCCATTGGGGTCTGAACGTCTTCTGCCTTTAGAATTAACTCACACTCGTCTTCCTCCTCTACGGCATTAACAGCTGCTCCTCCATGAGGTGGCAGAGGGTTGTTTTTGAAATTCGGGCCTCTTGGAGTAAAAGTTAGATCCTTTGACTCCACCAAGTCTTGCACGTGATTTTGAAATGCATAGCATTTGTCTATAGTGTGTCCCGGCGCACCTTTTTGGAATTCGCAAGTGGCATTAGCATCATAATTTGGAGGATAAGGGAAGGTGGCTGGTCTTAAATCCCTTAGAGTCAGTTGTCCGCGTTGGTTTAGCTGATTAAAGATATCTCTGTAAGGCATGGGGACTGGATCAATGTGCCTTCTTGGTCTAGGCTGCCTTTGCACTAGACCACTTCGTCTGTACTGTTGATTGGGTTGTTGTGCAGGAGCCTGCTGATATTGTTGGTGTTGTGGAGCCTGTGGTTGATATGGAGCTGGTGCAACATTAGCTACGTGCCCATAAAACATGTTATACGGCAAGCTAGCTCTTCCTCTCATAATAGCATTGGCGTCTCCTTCCCTCTTCTTTTGGAAATTAGGATAAGGTTTTTTGCCAACATTTGTAGAAGTGGCTGCTCCTTTGCCCTTTTTCAACTGGCTCTCAATCCTTTCTCCTACAGACACGATTTCGGAGAAGCTAGGAAAACTAGCTCCCATCATCCGGTCCATATATTTGTCCCCCAGTGTATTTAGAAACGTGTCTATTAACTCTTTAGGAAGCAAAGGTGGCTGAACCCGTGCAGCGAGTTCTCTCCATCTTTGTGCGTATTCTTTGAACGACTCGTTATTACGTTGCGTCATGTCTTGCAGTTGAGTACGATTGGGTGCAAGATCAACATTGTACTGATAATGTTCAAGAAATGCACGGGAGAGGTCATTCCATGTTTTGATTCGGCCTCTTTCCAACTAGACGTACCACTCCAATGATGCCCCAGACAAGCTATCCTGGAAACAATGAATTAGGAGCTGGTCGTTCCTAGCATATAAAGCCATCTTTCTGCAGTAAGCCCGAAGATGAGTGTGAGGACAACTGTTCCCTTTATATTTATTGGGAAAGTCCGGAGCCTTAAATTTATGCGGGATTACCAATCCTGGCACAAGACACATCTCCTTAGCATCTAGACCCGGAATGGTGTTAATATCCATTGCCTTAAGCTTTTCCTCCATTGAGCGCAACCTCTCTGCTACTGGCTCAAGAAGAGCTTCAGTACGGTGAACCGGTGGATCCGCATAAAAGACGTCAGACTGCTCATCCATGTCCTTAAATGACCCATGGTGAACTGCTAAAGATGGTAAGTTAGGTGGATTCACCCCAGTAAGATTGAAGTTCTCTTTGGCAGTCCCCGAAGTGCCGCCTTGTCTGGCGAGTTTCTCAGCTTCTTTTTCCCTCTTAGACATAGTGATGACCTCGAGGATTTGGTCCAGCTTTCCTTTGAGTGAATCAATATCTGACCTCATGGCGTTCTGCTCCTCTTGGATTTGCTCCAAAGTCATTTTGTAAATCTTTCTAGTCTCGTACCTCCGTCGGAAAATCCGGAAAGTCAGCTTTTCTGAAGAGGGAAGGTAAAGTGTATGAGTTTGTGTTTTATGCAAATGGGATGCATGAATATGCTGGGATGATATGTTTTATGGCTTTTTATTTTCAGGGGAATATTCACAAGCATAAAATGATTTATAGCATTCAAAATATTATGAAGACAAAATAAAAGAAAACTCAAGGTCTCATTCATTTAATTCAATACGGTACCGAAGTACAACCATTACACCAAGTTTTTTTCAAAATGTAAACAAAGTAAAACAAATACAATAATTAAACTGCTGGCTTCCATGTTTCACATTCTTTCACTTTCTCCTTGAATGCCTTCAACATGGCCTGACACATCTCAAGAAAGTACCCCACAGCAGGGGAGTGACCGTCGTTGTCTTTAAATTCTTCCATCGCCATTGAGAGCCTGAAGGGTAGATCCTTTGCTTGTTGGTTGCACCATTCAATAAGCCGATTAAGCTTACCATGGTACATATCACTCTCTTCAGTTCGAACATTCACAGCACGCTCATACCCATCGAAACAATCTTTCACCTTCTTCCTTGCGGCTTCCCAGATATTGCGGTCTTTGAGAAGACTTTCATATTGGTCCTTCCAGTGTTGAGCGCTTCTTATGGCATTGTCAGCTTCTTGGCATTTCAAATTCCAATCCTTCACTGAAAGCTTAGAGACATTCATTGCTTCAACTTTAAGATCATATTCCCGTCTGCAACTTGCTACTTCCTGATTGAGGGACTCAATGAGTCTTTTGATCTCTTCCCCAAGCTCATCTTTTACCCTTTTGACCTCTTGGTGAGCGCGAAAGAACCATTCTTCATTATCTGCACTTCGCTTGTAAGCTTTGTTCAAATCCTTCTTTAGGTGGCTCACTTGATAACAAGTCTGATCTAAATAACCTTTGACATTAAACTTCTTTCGTTGTTCATCATCAGCCCTTCCTTGAACAGCTTCAAGTTGAGCGGTCGTGCGAGTAAGATCAAATTTCAAGCCATTCTTCTTATATGTCGCCTGCTGCAGCTATGAAGTAAGTTCCTCATTCTCTTTCCCAAGGCTTTCTATCTTTGCCCTAAGCTCTTCAACTTCCTCATATGACACAGGTACCGGCTCAGGAGTAGGAGGCCTAGAAGGAGCCTCCAAGGAGAAGGGGAGTTTGATAACTTTAACTCTTTCTATGACCTACTCTTGATATGGCATTCTAGTCACACCATCCCTCTTTCTTAGCTCCGTACCCTTGGTATGGATCTTTTCCCAAGACTTAACAATCTTATGGAGTAGAGATGGATCCCTGGTTCCCATGTCATGCAGTATCATCTCTTCTAAGTCTTTGTCATCTGGCTTTCCCAATATAGGGTACTCAAATTGTCGTATCACTAAAATAGGATTATAGTTAATACAACCTTTGGTCCCTATTAATGGCACATTACAAAAGCTCCCACAATCCATGATTATTTCTTCAGTATTCAACTTATTAGGATACCAAGTGATGTTTCTATCAGTAAGAGACACCAATTTCTGAGCCCATTGTTTGTCTGTCATATCCGGCACAAGTGAATTGTGCTTGAATATGTGTGATGTCAGCCACTTGTAAAGCAAAGGGAAGCAAAAAGTCAAGACGGTACCTTTCTTTTCATGATGGAGATGAAGATTATAAAAAACATCAGCTAAGAGTGGAACAATAGGACTCTGTTCTTGCTTCCAAACAGCCCAAAACACACTGACAACAGTTGCATCAATGAAGTCATCAAAAGTTGGAAAAGGCACTAACCCATATATGAGAAGAGCTAGTACATTCACCAAAGCATCCCAACATTTACCTTTAAACAAATTCGTAGCTTTTTTCTCTAAATAAAGCCTTCGGAAACAAAGCAACCCTTTCTTTTCCTTCCAATTGTTCTTAGCTGTTGGCACATCAACCTCAAGTGCCTCAGCTAATTCCTCCACCTTAGGCCATCTTCCAATCATAGTATAGGGTGCCCTACCCTTTACAGTGAGACCCATGAACCCTTCGAACTCTTCCAAAGTAGGAGTCAACTGAAAGTCTTGAAATAAGAAGTTTCGCATTTTTGGATCATAAAATTGTGCCAAGGCAGTGATAGCTGGCATTTATACCTTAACAGCAAGGAGGTCAACAATTCGGCCGAATCTCACATTCATTATTCCTTTGTAAGTAGTAGGCATGCCTTCTAGGCATGCTCTAACAAAAGTGGTATTTGGTACAAAGGTCTTCAATTGTAGTGGTTTTCTTTTCTCTGAATTCATTGTTACTTTGAATGCAAAACAAACTGCTGATAAATAATTCCCTGAAAATAAAATTACTCGTAAGTCAAGATGTTTTATGCAAATGATTATGAATGCATAGCAACTAGATCTAGGATGACACAAGTAACTCCCAAACCCTCTTAAAATGTAGGTCACAATAATTTAGTTCTAGATTCTTTACCCACAAACCCGCTCACAGGGTAGCTTCTATGGTAACAACATCAAGGTACTTAAGGTCACGGACGCTAATCATATTATCGTCCTGCCACAGTCTAGCTGTATTATGACGATAATAATGATAAGGTCTACCTCAAGTGGAGTTTTCATGTTAGGTATACGAAGGGGCAAGCCTTCGGAGACTAACGCTACATAACTACCAACATTGAAACTGGCTCTATAAGTGGGTCCCAGAGTCACAACCCTTTCATGAATCAAGTCATGTAACAGGCTAGCTGTGTTATGACGAGATCTATGAATAGGTCTACTCTCTGGAGGAGCTTTTGTGCTAGGCTTGCAAGGAGCGAGTCCTTGAAGACTAACACTAATGACTACCAAATCTAACTTAGATGTTCTCTCTTATTTTTCCAAAGTTCGGTCAAAGAATTTTACTTGTGATGTCAACCCAAGATCCGATAAACAAATATAATAATGAGCATTATGATAAAGAAGAAAGCAATAAATAAGCGTAAATAGTAATAAATAAATAAGACAAGCAAAACAAGTTAGCAAACAAACACAAGAACAACCAAGTTAGGCTCGACTTTCTTATGCACAAGGCTAGTCCCCAACAGAGTCGCCATCTGTCGTACCTCGAAAAATACGATCCTCGCGAAAGACGCGGAAAAACAGACAAACAGAGTCGCCACCTAATTTTAATTTATTCCTAATAAAGGAAAAGGGAAATATAGATAAAACCTATAAAGGAGTGAACTTGGTCAATGAAACCAGATTCTGAGTTCGGGAGTCGGTTACGCAAGAGGAAGGTATTAGCACCTCTTAAGTCCGTTGTATTCAACGGGAACCTCTTAGTTTAATTTGTGATCGAATACTAACTTATATTAATGTCTTCTTAATGGTAAACAGTATGTTAAGGAAAATGGGTGATTTGAGTCTTAGGGTGCTCGGCAAGGATCGAGATCCGTGTGCCTACGTATTCCCTTGTGCAATGGGAAAGTCAGAGCCTCATAGTTCGTGATACTAAGGTTGATCGGTTTGTTTTGATGAACGATTATTTAGATCGTATTCTAACTCCTAAGCGTTGGCTTGTCTTCTCACAATAGGAGGCGGAAGCACTAGATTGTTTGCGAGATAGAAGGGATTTAAATAATGATCGCTTAAAAAAACTGATTTAATTTATGTTTTAGGGACGAAAGGGTGAATGAACCACGTCCCGTGGGGCGAGCCTCAGGAGAGTCCATTCAAGAATTCGAGGAATGCTGGACTCCAGAATTCAGTTCTTTCGTCATTCGATATATGAATTTAGGTATTTTAATCGCGAAAGATCGAATGAACTGCGTCCCATGGAGCGAGCCTCAGGAGAGTTCATTCAGGAATTCGAGGAATGCTAGACTCCAGAATTCCATTCTTTCAATATTTGATTTAAAAATTCTTTGGTAAAAGTGCGTTGTTTTAGGGTTTTAGCATTTGGTATGGAAATAGATGCATTACCTTGATTTAAATATTTTTTTTTAAAGTTTGGAAAAGTTTGGGAAAGTGAAAATTGTGCAGATGGCGATCGAATGAAGATCGACTTACGTGTGTGCAATGGATAAATGTGTGAATTTACTTGGCGTTAGACCAAAGATTTCGTTTATCTAAAAAAAATGATTATTTTTATTGTAATCGCATTCATTATTTTTACTTAATCCAGTTACGATAATAAATTACACAATGCGTGAAATAAGTGAATGAGCCAACATACAATCGATCATCCCCAATACGAGCAATAACTAAAAGACTTAATCCTTTATACGAAAATTTGAAAACACAACTTTTTGAAAGAAAGAAAAGCCTTTTTAGAAATGAACACTAAATTGAATTTGAATAAATACAAGACACATTTTTATAAACTTGCTAAAAGATTATTAAAGATTTATATATAAAAAAATTAATTAACAAATAAATATAGTTAATTAATTATCTAAATTAGTTTATATTAATTTATCAATAATCAAAATAAACAACATTTATAACTATAATTTTTTTATAATCTTAATAAGACAACACATGATGCCTTTACTAAAAAACACAAATAGAAAAGACAATGGGCCTCTGAACTAAGAGGTGGGGCGCAGGCCCACCTAGTTCAACCCGGATCCAAATAAGCCTTACCCATACAAAGGAAAATTCGAAATCTAAGATCAAAGACTTAGCCAGAATATTCGCTTGTAATGGACATGTGATTTAACAGTAGACAGATAAAACAAATGTGGCGCCTAGGACAGTGCATCAGATTATGACAAGTCCAATTAAAATAAAGTATGCTACCATTGAGCCAAGTGTCACCGCAAGAAAGAGACTCTTCATTGGAAGCGCATGTTTTTTTACGGAAAAATGTTTCTTGACTTTATTAATATGTAAAACATTAATTAGAAGAAAGACATTCATTGTAAAACCTTTCACTCATCCATTACAAACCATATCCTAAAAGAAAACAAAAAAACAAAAAAACTGAAACCAGAGATCACATCCACTCGGCCATGGCTTTCATCATGTCATCATGATCATCATCAACACCAAACACATAAACAAAACAAACAAATGAAACCTGATTCCTTTTGAAAACCAAACCCTAATCTCGCTATGTTCATCAACGCGATTCATGTATAACAAGTCTAAAAATCAAGGAGATGAAGATGAAAGGGAGACTACCTTCACTATGTGATTTGCGCTGCTTCAAGGTATGCCGCAAGAAAATGATATCCTTTCCCTTGCTTTCTGCTTGTTTCTTCTTTACCGTCTCCCTCGTAGTCCGTCTGGAAGCGAAATGCGTGTAGTTTAGCCCGAGTATTTTCAGAGTTTTGATGATAACCTCTGAAGAACTCCTTGGAAACAAGCTTTGAGTGAGGGATTTAGGGATTTGATGATTGATTCCGTAGAGTGTGCTAGGGTTTTTCGTAGGTAGGCCCTCTCAATGATTGCAAATGATTGGCTTTATAGGGAGAAGATTTGAGGCTGATACGTGTGAGTGAGGGTGAAAATCATGTGAGAAATGTGAGTTGTTAGAATCTGAATCCGTTAGAGGGGATTTCATGGGGACCTCTTGAGAGTGACAGGTATGAGCTTTATTTATTTGAGCCAATTTTTGATGGATTTTGTGTGGACCAATATGTTGATTCACCCTAAGTTTTGTTTGTAGTGCAGATAAAATTTTCTCGAATGTGGTCCCGTGAGTTTTTTTTGAGTTGATTTCTTCATTGATTTTTACAACTGAACAAACAGTGAAACGATGTCTTTGCTGCTCTTCCTTTTGATTTTCACTTTCTGATGATTTATGAGGTCCTCTGTTAAATGTGATTTTTTTATTCACAATTATTTCCTTTGATAATAACAATCTTCATCCTTGCTTGATTGTGAATCAAAGTGCTCTTGCATTATTTCTTCCTTCCATAGTCATGTGTAATGGTATGATTGTATAGCTGCTGGTGCTCTATGATGTAACTTGAGGTCATAACTTCTACCTCTGAAACTTTGCAAGAACACCCGAACCAATGTACTACTTTTCTTATGTAATTGTTGTCGTTTACCTACGCATTAATGCTTTGCTCTGCAGGTCTTTATATAGGCCTTTTCAGCATCAGAACTATGGTATGAATTCAGACACTTCTCTTTGTTCGGAGACTTTATGTAACAAGTGTATTGTTCGTTCTCCCTTTTTTATGTTGTTGATGTTTGCTTTGTTTTTATTTGATGCTTGTATCATGCTGCAGGGAACTCATTGAGAGAGTAAGTTACATGTTGGGTTGCGATTATCATTGGTAGTTGCATCCTTCAAGGCTTATCCTTAGGTTGTTCTACATTTTCTGAGCAGGAGCTTGACAATCTGAACCCTGAGATTAGATGAAGGCACATCGGTACTGACATGGCATCCTTGGTGTCTTCTTTGAAATCGTTTATCATGATTTCTCTATTGATTTTGCTGTTGTTTTTCTTTATTTGCTTATGTCCACTTTTCCCATGTTCATGCTTGACAGGTCCGCACGGCTTGAAGTATGGATGAAGACTTGCAATCGGCATGGAGAAGCTTGGCAACGAAATGCGAAATGGACTTGGGATGCTACTTAAATATTGATAATGGAGTGAAGACTCGGATGGGGAGATTTATAACATAGGCCTTGGTGACAGGTCTACCCTTCTCTTAGCAGATGATTGTCGATCTTCACCCATAACGCAAAAAAGCTTTGTTTGAAGTCGAAGTTCGAATCTTCCATGTGCGTAAGTAAGTTCGACCTTCGTCTTTTTTCTGAAAATTCCATTGAGGATTAAGAACTTTGGAATCATTTCATAGCTGAATACAGTCTGTCCTTTAGTCATTACTGCTGGTAGGTTTGATGCGGATTATGTATTGCACTGAAGGCATGGGTAATTGAGTTTGACTAATAGTTAACGGTATTCATTGCAGGCGATGATCCAATCGTGCCTATCTTTTCTTTGATGCGTCTGGTTGTGAATCGAACGTATACGTCGTCCTTTTACTTGCCTTTTTATTCCGACCTGCATCCTTGCTGACTGGTACTGATATGGTGCATCTAGTACGATGAGCCTTTCAACTTAAGGAATGCAACCCGAACTACTCCCGGAGCTGGTGGATATTGGTTGATACGAGATCCCTGCCAAATGCTTGCCACAAGAAGCCTTGGAAGTTGCGAGAGTCGAAACTTAGAGTTTTGTTTGACAGCAAGAACAAAGCTGCAATGTCTATAGTCCATAGGCTTTAAATTTCAGCATTTTCTTAAGCTTTAGTCAATGTACTTAGGCTTAGTATTAAGTTCTCTTCATATTTCTATGTACCCCAAGTTTGTAAATTAATCACAATTGTTGCATAATCATAACATGTGGCTCTGATATTGACTTCACATGAATGTGTCCATTAATGACACTTGAATTCAAGTAATAGAATTGAACTAAATTGGACTTTCAATTCCACACTTGATGCAATTTAAATCTGGTTCTTGAAAACAAATTAGAGGTTAGAGACACTGAGGCTTGTGAGGTGCGCTGATGGTTGGGAAAAGATGTGGGGTTTCTTCCCTTTTTTTTTTGCAACTTCTTCTTAGGTCTATTAAGCATCAACGAACTCGTAAGTTGTACCCCATGTAACGTATGCACTTAATATTGTATTGGTCTTGACTTGTAACTTGACACTCTTGGCCCTTTTTTGTTTCTTCTGAAATCAAATTCAAACTTTGTAACCAGAACTTATACCAATCACGACATTTTCCCTTAATTTTACACTTTTAGTTCATGATGATTTGGATCTTTTTATCCATTTGTTCTTGTATCAAATACACATTTTCATGATAATCTGATCATGTGGCAAGTATCACACGTCATTCTTTCTTCTTTGACATACCACACCTTGAATTGCATAAAAATGAGACTTTTGGGCATTGAAATCATGTAATATTTACGTGTTGAATAATGAGTCCTTTTAACATAGTTTTGAGGGACTTTGAATTCAAAAAAAAAAAAAGACAACCATATTCAATTATATTTGACACAATCTTGAGGACTTGATTCTTTATGCCACTATGTATATTCTAATCTTCAAACCACTTGCCTTTGACTTCAGCACATTGGCAAAGAACTTGAAATCGTGCTAAGCACAAACCTTAACAACTATTTCGAGCATCTCGAGCTTAAATAACCAACAAGACAATTGAACCAACACCCTTATCCCCCTATTTTAAATTGAATAGTGGCTAGTAACATAAATAACCAAGATATAAATAGGGGTAAAAACTAAATGGGTAGGACAAATTTGGGGTATGACCTTGACGTTCTTCTTTATCCTGCTTTCTGGAGAATGTTGATTCTGATTGATGCTTTATCCTTTCGAAGTTTGCCGCGTTGTGAGTGATACAGACGAATTCAGAATGCAATTGTTCGCTTATTCCCTTATTTTGCGTGGATCTCCCTTTCGGGTTTTCAATCCACCGGGATACCCATTTTTGCCTGAGCTGTCCAATGCGGCTTTTCAACTCAACGGGTGTACATTTTTTTGATTTTTCCCTTATTTTTTCCCGAGTCTTTTATTCTGTTTTTGACTCGCCAGGATGCCCTATTTTTGCCTGGACTTACATTCTCTTTTTATGTCCAGCGGGTCATTTTATGCAAAGTATTTCTTAACTGCATTTGAATTCACAGGGGATAAGAAGTCTTCACCATCCATAGTAGTGAGCATCAGTGCTCCACCAGAGAAAACCTTCTTTACTATGGATGGGTCATCGTAATTCGGAGTCCATTTTCCCCTGTGGTATGTGTGAGGAGGAAGGAGCGTTTTCAGCACAAGATCTCCTACTTGGTATTCCCGAAGTCTGACTTTCTGATCGAAGGCTTTCTTCATTCATTTCTGATATAACTGCCCATGACAGATTGCAGCTAATCTCTTTTCTTCGATCAGATTTGGTTGATTATACCGAGACCGGACCCATTCTTCTTCATTCAGCTTGACATCCATCAATACCCATAAGGAGGGTAGCTCAACTTCAATAGGTAGGACAACCTCCATACCATACACAAGTTGATACGGCGTTGCCCCAGTAGACGTTCTGATTGAGGTACGGTACCCATGCAAGGCAAACGGTAGCATTTCATGCCAGTCTTTGTAAGTAACCACCATCTTCTGCATAATCTTCTTGATATTTTTGTTAGCTGCCTCAACAACGCCATTCATCTTTAGCCTATAAGGAGAAGAGTTGTGATGTTGGATTTTGAAGTCCCGGCATAGTTCTGCCATCATTTTGTTGTTCAAATTGGAACCATTGTCAGTAATGATTCGCTCGGGAACTCCATATCGACAGATGATGTCTCTTTTCAAGAATCTGGCTACCACTTGTCTGGTGACGTTTTCATACGAAGCTGCTTCGACCCATTTGGTGAAGTAATCAATGGCTACTAGGATGAATCTGTGGCCATTTGAAGCAGTCGGTTCGATCTTTCCAATCATGTCAATGCCCCACATTGCAAAGGGCCAGGGTGAAGACATCACGTTCAACGGATTCGGAGGCACATGCACTTTATCTGCATAGATATGGCATTTATGACACCTCCTGGCATAAACACAACAGTCTGCATCCATTGTGATCCAGTAGTAACCTGATCTTAATAATTTCTTAGCCATTGCATGTCCTCCAACATGGGTACCGAAAGATCCTTCATGCACCTCGTGCATCAGCAATTCTGCTTCTTTCTTATCAACACATCTGAGTCGAACCATGTCAAAGTTTCGCTTGTATAACGAACCATCAGCATTAAGGAAGAAACTACCGGCCAACCTTCTTAATGTCTTCTTATCATTGGATGATGCCCTAGGTGGGTATGTCTAATCCTCTAAGAAGCATTTGATGTCATGGAACCAAGGCTTGTCATCCTTAGCAACGTCCACCGAGAATACGTATGTTGGTCGGTCTAGTTTGGATACCGAAATCCGAGGCACATAATTGGCAGTCTGGACCTTGATCATGGAGGAAATGGTAGCTAAAGCATCTGCGAACTGATTTTCGTCTCGAGGGATATACTCAAGTTTGACTGTTGTGAAGAAAGTCAATAATCTTCTCGTATAGTCACGGTATGGAATCAGATGCTCTTGGTGAGTGTACCATTTGCCGTTGGTCTGATTGATTACCAGAGCTGAATCTCCATACACAGTTAAAGTCTTGATCCTGAGGTCAATGGCTTCCTCAAGACCCATGATACAGGCTTCGTATTCAGCTTCATTGTTAGTGCATGCAAAGGTGAGTTTTTCCGAGAAAGGCATATGAACTCCCTTAGGTGTAATGAGCACTGCACCAACTCCTCGACCATTCATATTGACAGCCCCATCAAACATCATTGTCTATTCTTCTTCTGGGTCAGGCCCTTCAGTGTGAACAGGATCTTCGTGATCTTTTGCTTTCAGGAACATGATGTCTTCATCAGGGAAGTCAAATCTCATTGGTTGGTAATCATCAATGGGTTGCTCAGCTAGATAGTCAGACAGTACACTGTCTTTGATGGCCTTTTGAGTAGTGTACTGAATGTCATATTCTGTCAGAATCATTTTCCATCTTGCAACCCTTCCGGTAAGTGCTAGCTTCTCAAATATGTACTTGACTGGATCCATCTTGGAGATCAACAAGGTAGTGTGAGTCAACATATAATGTCTTAGTCGGCGAGCAGCCCACGCTAAAGCACAACATGTTTTCTCGAGCAGTGAATAATGTTGTTCACAGTCGGTAAACTTTTTACTTAGGTAGTATATTGCATACTATTTTCGACCAGACTCGTCATGCTGGCCCAACACACACCCCATTGATTCTTCTAATACCCTCAACTGGAGGCATAAGAATTGGAGGTTCTTGTAGGTACTCCTTGATTTTGTCAAAAGCCTCCTGACAATCTTCATTCCACCTGACCGTTTGTTCTTTTCTTAACAGTTTGAACAGGGGCTCACAGGTTGCAGTAAGGTGAGAGATGAACCTTGATATGTAGTTCAATCTACCTAAGAACCCCCGAACTTCTTTTTCAGTCCTAGGTGCAGGCATCTCCTGAATGGCTTTGACTTTGTCAGGATCAACTTCAATTCCTTTTTCACTTACTATAAATCCCAGCAGCTTACCGGACCGTACCCCGAATGTGCACTTGTTGGGGTTTAGCTTCAACTGATACTTTCTCAGACGCTTGAACAACTTTAGCAGATTTACCAGATGATCTTCTTCAGTGAGGGACTTGGCAATCATGTCATCTATGTAGCATTCAATTTCTTTGTGGATCATGTCATGGAATAACGTTACCATAGCTCGTTGATAGGTCGCACCGACATTCTTCAACCCAAAAGGCATTACCTTATAACAAAATGTACCTCAGGGTGTGATGAAGGTAGTCTTCTCCATGTCTTCGGGTGACATCCTGATCTGATTATACCCTAAAAAACATCCATGAAGGAAAATACCGAGAACTAAGTTGTGTTGTCGACCAATACATCAATGTGAGGTAAAGGGAAATCATCCTTCGGGCTAGCTCTGTTTAGATCCTGGTAATCTACACACATCCGTACTTTTCCATCTTTCTTAGGCACAGGTACAATGTTAGCAACCCACGGCGGGTAACTAGTCACAGCAAGGAAATCGGCATCCCACTATTTTTGTACTTCTTCTTTAATCTTCATAGCCATATCCGGACGAGTACGGCGTAACTTATGCTTCACTGTTGGACAATCTTCTTTCAAAGGCAGCTTGTGCATAACAATGTCCGTATCTAGACCTGGTATGTCTTGATAGGACCAAGCAAAGACGTCAACGTATTCTCGAAGCATGTCAACGAGTTGTTCTTTCACTGAATCTTGTAGACCGGCCCCGATCTTTACTTCTTTCAAGTCTTCTTCGGTACCAAGATTAACTGTTTCAACCTCCTCCTGATGAGGAGTGATCTCTTTCTCTTCTTGCCTCAACAACCTAGCTAACTCTTCTGGTAACTCATAGTCTTCTTCAACCCCTTCATCAGCTTGATTAATTGGATTGTCGAAGTCATACAAGGTCATAGCAGTGTTGTTGTCGGTGCAATCTGGAGGATAAACTCTGCAAGGGTTGAGATTTGTTCGTTTTAGTGATCAGTTTTAATCTTGTTTAGAAAAGTGAAAATGAAGTTATTTATTTTGAAAACATTGTCATTTTATTGTTTTGTACAAAAGTGAAAAATGAAAAGACAATGAGCGAAAAAAGAGACTCGTTTGCAAAAGATGTCCGATATTCATTGATTAATCATTTGCACAAAATTACAATATGGCCCTATTACAAAATGAGTCCTGACATCTTGGGCAAGATGCAGGACTTGATGCTTGCTAAAAGACAGGAAATAATAATTACTCTGCAGGAGTAACCCTTATAATTTCCTGGGAAGACCAGTTAAGGACTTGATTCCCCGAGATCCTTGGACGTATCCAGCTCTCCAAGTTGCGGTCGCTTTCCTCCTCGTCTTCCAATTTGTTAACAGCATCCGGGGTGAGCATCCCCCCACTGACAAATTTGGGCTCCTTGGCAGCCTCTTATTGATCTTGTCGGAATGGTCTGTAACCCAAACCGAATTTATCTTCCTTCTTTTCCACTGGCAGCAGCTAGCCCCAGCCTTGAGCATTACCGTCTTCAACAACCTTCCGGACTTGCTGATAAGAGATGATTGAAGTACCCAACCTGTCTTCCTAAGATGCAGCCAATACTCCAGTAGCCTCATTAACATTCAGGGCCTCAAACCCTTGGCTCATTGTCTCTTGGATTTCACCATCCATCTCAATATACTTGTACGTAGCCAGCTAGCTAACAAATATGTCCTCCTCACCATAGATGGTGATAATCTGTCCTTCCCATTCATACTTCAATTTCTGGTGAAGGGTCGACGTTACTGCGCCTACGGCGTGAATCCAGGGTCGACCTAACAAACAACTATAAGAAGGTTGTATGTCCATCTCATAGAAAATGGTCTTAAAGACTTGTGGACCGATCATCACCGGCAACTCCACCTCTCCAAGAACAGATCTCTTGGAGCCATCAAAATCCCGAACCACAAGATTACTCGGCCGGAGAGCTATCCCATCATACTCTAGCTTGACAAGGGCTTTCTTGGGTAAGACATTGAGTGAGGACCCAGTGTCTACAAGAACATGAGATAAGACAACTCCTTTGTACTCCAAGGTTATATGCAAGGCTTTGTTGTGGAGGCGTCCTTCTGAAGTTAAATTAGCATCAGTGAACCCTAGCCCATGGCTAGTATTGACATTTGACACTACTGTTTCCAGCTGATTCACAGTGATCTCTTCTGGCACGTTGGCAGCGTGCAGAACTTTGAGTAGTGCATCCCGATAGGCTTCGGAACACAACAGCAGAGATAAGATTGAGATCTTTGAAGGGGTCTGGTGGAGCTGGTCCACAACTTTATAGTCACTTCTTTTAATAATTCTCATAAACTCATCCACATCTTGATCGAAGGATGATTTATGAGTTTCCTTTGATGTCGATTCTTCTGGTATCACACTCTTCCCTTTGGCTTTGGCAGCAGCCTCTGTTTCAGTGTTGGTTCTAGGGACTTGTGAAGCAAAGAGACGTCTGCTTCGGGTGAAGCCTCCACCTCCCCCAACATTATCCACTTGGGGAGTGAGAATTGGAGAATCAAGAAGGACCTTCTCTCCATTGAAAGTTGCTGGAGTTCGGGACCGTTGTCGGGTCATAGTAAATCGTGACAGTAGAAACATCATTGTTGATTGTTGAAGTTGTAGTAGCTGGTGTAAATGAATTGTTGTGTGTTGAAGTAACATATGGAATGATTGCTGAAGTTGTAGTTGAATCGGTTGGAACAATGGTTGTTGCAGTTGTAGAAGAAACACTTGGAAAGATAGTTGTTGTATTTGTAGATGTTTCACTTGTTATTGATAAAAGAGTTATTGGTGATGTAGAAGCTGTGGTTGTAATTTGCAGAATTCCTTCTCTGATCAAGCCATTAATGCCTTCCCTCAAGCTGGCACACCTGTAACACAGTGGGAGAACTGACTTTTAGTTAAATGTTGCGGATAGCAAGAGTCGCGACCGACTTTTATTTTATCCAAAAGGAAAGGACATTAAAGAACAGGAAAGACCTTAAAAAGATTTTGAGTTCGGGGGATAGGTTATACAAAGGGAAGGTGTTAGCACCCTTTATATCCATGGTTATCCATGGGCTCTTAGTTACTTAGCTCACTTTAAATAGTTTTGAGAAAACTGTAGTGTGTGATTATAATTTTTTCTAAGTACTTTATAATGATCCTCGTATGGATGTATATAAAGACTTTGTTTTGAAAATTTGTTTGAAATGTGAAGTGTCAAAGAGTATTTTTGAAAGAGTGAGCAAGAAACTAAGAGAAACCTACCCTAAATTAAGTCTTTACTGTTCTTATATGTTCTTTCAATGGTAAGACTAGCCCTATTATTAAGGAATAGGTAGTCATTACCTTGGATGTGAGAAGGGACATGTGTAGGGTCATCTGGATATAGGCAACTGTAAGGTGTCTTTAGCAATACGAAGGGACTTATCATCTTTTATTCGAAGGGACAAGATCATTTATCGTAGGCAACCTCGAAGGGACTTGATCTTATAAACTGAAGTGACTTGATGATATTTGTGAAGGGATTTTGCTTAAGACACCTTACTTGACATTAGAAATAGGCAACATGAGAGGTAACCCTAGAAAGTGCAAGATGGCGATCAAAGATCGACTTACGTGTGTGAGTGTTTATATTCAAATATTTATCTTATTTAATTAGTTATTCTTAATCAATTTTAATCACAAACATGTAATGCACACCCTATAGTTACTAACCACACAATTAATATATTTACAATAAAAATAGAGCAAAAATATAAACCTAAACTATTACAAAGCTTTGGGATAGTTACAATATAATCGAGAAATATAAATAATAACGATAAATAATAATAAATAAGCAATAATAATCATAATAATAATAAGAGTGAAGATAAATGGTTAGAAAATAAAAATAAGAGGAAATAAATAAATTAGTAAGATAATTCAATATTAGAAAAGATTTTAGATATTTAATAAGGAAAATAGATTTTAATAATAAATAAATACTAAATTATACATATTTAACAAATAATAAATAATTAATTATAATTTATGAAAATATTAGGTCAAATTTTAAAGATTAAGAAAAGTTAGGGTTAGAGAAAATTAGGGTTAAGGTTTTTATTTAAGAAAAATTAGGGTTTATATTATTAATTGAAATATCTAATTAATCTATTTTACAAAAATATAATAATTATACATATATACATATTATAAAATAAATATAAGCAATTTAAATTTTAAGAAAATAAATTATGATTTTTAAGAATATAAAGAAAATGTTATTTAGAAATTATTTTTATGGTTTATATTTAATAATTTAAACAAAATAGAATTAATATATAAAAAGAAATTGAAAATAAGAAAAAAATGAGAAAATTGGCTAAAAAGAAAGGACCTGGGATTTGAACCCAGGTCCCCTTACCTCAATACGCAACATCAAAACCAATCAGGCCAGCGTGCGCTGGTGATAACATTATGGAACAAATTCATTATATTTTAATCCTGTTAAAACAAAATAATCATGAACAAAAATGTGGGAACCTGGATTCGAACCCCTGAACCATCAGTCCACAACCAAACACTCCAACCACCAAGCTACATGGGACGCGTCTGTTAGATAATCACCAGCAAATCATAATATATTAAGTTATACGAATAAATGGACAAATTAATAAAAGGAATGCTGCAACCAAGAATCGAACCAAGGTCCTGAACAACAATACGCGCGACCCTTACCACTGGGCCAACCAACACTTGTTGAAATAAAACATAAACAATTTAATAAAATATTAAAACAAATTTTTTAAAAATTAGAAAGCGCACGCTGCCTTCATTTTCTACCTCCAGATCCACGAATTTACCTGCGAATTTATTCACGATGTTTCCTACGAATTTACCTGTACACGAATATTTACAGGAAACCTAGATTTTTGAAACACCATTAGAATCACAACAATCTTAAAAATTAACAACCCAGATCAATTTCCCATGGTTCATACATTCTGGTCATGGTCTTAGTATTCATTTAAATGAAGTAAATGGCAAAACCCCAACTTAAAGGTTCAAACCCTAATCATGGCCATTCACGCATTTGGTCACGAACCTGCAAGTTTTTTATCCAAAAAAAATCTACACACTATCACAAACAATATTACAAAGTCAAAAAACAACAATACTGCATCAATTTAGTGAATCGAAAATTTGAAAACTCAAGAAAATATTGATTTGGTTTGTATGATTCATGGAGTTCTGAATGTAATAGATGATCAGGAATGACTCAAGGATGTTCAATGAACATGTCTCAACCTTCAAAATGCTTTGGAATGACCTCTAGCAAGGAATCCGAATGTGACTTTTCTTGATTTTTTTTGAAGTTTGATTATTGTTCTTGGCTGCCAATTTTTCGTCTCCTTGCATTGCTTTATGTTATACATATATAGTATGACCTAACTAGGTCAAAAAATCAGATCATCTTTTGGACTTTTGGATCATTTGAGATTGAAAAATATATGCCTTCAAAATATGAAAAAATATTTATATATCCTAGCTATTTTTGGTTGATCTGATTTTGTATGATCTCAATCACTTTTAATTGACCTTTAAGACTTTCTAGAACCAAAATCTTATTAAATATTGAAACTTTTATATTTTATTTTGATTTAAAATGATTTTTAATGTAAAAAATCATAATAAATAAAATAAAATGAATAAAACTTTGAATAAATAATTTTTAATTCGTACATGATGTCATGGTAGTGTTTGGGTCATAAAAATGCAAGCCCATTTGGAGAAATTTGGTTCTAAAGTCCCATTTGCTTCATAAACCTCTCAAAAATTTCCCAATTTTGCAAAGACATAAGTCCCTCAATTTTAAGGTTATGAAGGTGTTCTTGGACATTTTGGAAAGCTTAAAGAGTCCTCTAACCAACCTCTTTGGTCTCATGTCCATATCTTTTACCATTCTCAAGTTATGCCCTTTGGAAGATGTTGACTTTTTGTTGACTTTTAAAATGACCTATAATGTCTTAGCTCATACCTTCCAAATGAAGCATTTTTGGGCTTGGCTTGTGAGACACAAAGTTGTAGAGAATTAAATTTCCTTCAAAATGAGCCTTGGATGTAAAATGTTTGATGAAGCATGTGAAAGTTATGGCTGGTCAAAGTTCAGTTGACTTTTCCTATGAAAACCCTAATTTAGAAACTCCAGATTCTTGATGATCTGAAATCTCCTTGATGAATCATGATCAACCCTTGATCAAATGATGAATTTTAGTTCATATACTTGATGTTGGCAATAAATCATGAAGTTTGACTTTGGTTTGACCACAGTTGACCTCAGTTTGACTTTTTAACTATTTTGAATGATTTTAACCTATCTAATCATCTGACTGAGCAAACTTCTTGGGAAAGCCTTGAAACTTGACGTGGGGATTCTTGAAGATATGTAGGATGTTCTGAAGCTCACTTGAGGCCTTGGAAGTCCATTTAGCCTGATGAAATCCAAAACCCTAGTTTAAGATGCATTGCTTAGGAGGATGCATTGTTTGAGGGAATTGTCAAACTTTCTGACTAATTGTGAACCTTGTGAAACTTGAGATACATTGTGAATCTTGTGAACCTTGTGAGCCTCTTTGGACACCTTAGTACACAATATCTTGTCTTGGTGAGGGCAAATTTTGGGGTGCAACAGTTGTCCCTGTTCAATTTTCTGAAACCTGAGGGGTTAGATTGGCATATGTGCCATTCGTGACCTGGAAGGTTGAAGGGGATTGAACATAAAAGCCCAAAAATTTGCACTTGTCGGTGCGTAAAGTAACACTGATGATTAGTTGTATATGCTTAAGTGGGCTTGAAAATGCCACTTGGAAGAACTGGAGATGGGCTTATAGATGCCATCCATAATATCAGGAGGTGATACTATCTTTATGTTGATACTAGATATCAGTACTAGGTCTTCGTATAGGCCGTCTCTGAATCGTTTATGCAATATGGTTTGAGTTGAATGCTAGCACTAGATCTTCGTATAGATCGTCTCTGCATTATTTCTGGGGAAAAAGAACATCCTTCATTAAGTGTCAGGGCTTAGGTCTTTGTATAGATCGTCTCTGCACCATATCTAAGAACATACTTTAATTTAAGTATCAGAACCAAATCTTCGTGGCGATTTTTTTTCTGAATTAAGTATCATCACTAGATCTTCGTATAGATCGTCTCTGAACTGTTTTGAGTTGTTGAATAGACCAGTAGATATAAATCTTCGTGACGATTATCTCTTCTGGAAATATCCTGGATTAGGGAATAGATCTTCGTATAGACCGTTTGCCTACTATCCAAGGACAACTAGATTAATGATTATCAGTAATGAATCTTCGTGGCGATCATCCCTGAATTAAGTATCAGCACTAGATCTTCGTATAGATCGTCTCTGAACTGTTGTGAATTGTTGATAGTGTTTTATCTGCATATAATTATCCTGCAAAGGAAAGGTTAGTTTATGCAATATGTATGCATGTATGGCATGATGTACCTAAGCAAATGTATTAGGTATTATGGATATGCTATGGTATGATATAAATGATGTATGTATGAATCATGTAACTAGAAATGTCTGGATATCTTTTTACAACAACTGTTGGCTAGGGAAAATAAATCCCGGCTTGTTGCTGAGAAGTATGAGGACTTCATTCCCGTCTTGTTTGAAAGTATAATGTTTATAACCTCCCGTCTTTGTTTGTCGTACTTCTATTGAAGGAATGAGTTCCCGAGTATCTTGACTGAGGATAAAAGAGATGGACATAAGTCACAGGGGAGATGTAACTTGAAGTATCTATAAAGATAGATCAGCTCTGCTGGGGATTTGTAGTTATCTTATCGGGATGAACCGGAGAAGCTTCGTTGAACTCCTTCCCCCGTTCGTCCTTAGTAAATACTATTACTGCATTTTATGCATTTCTGGTAAACATCAATCATATTCAAAAGAATATATACATTCAAACATAACCAACAAACGTTTTTTGCTTTAGTAAAAGAGGAAAAGTAATCTTGAATAAAGAGGGAAAAGTAAAGCTGAACTCAAAAACAGAATCGTTTCAACTTTGAGAGTGTATAAACAATTGGATATTGAGCTCCTGAGATTCTTAACTTTCCTGAATACCTTCCCAGAAATCCTCATAGCTGGATCTGAAGACATGATAATGACACCTTCTGATACTACTGGCATAGACAATTACTTTCCATAATGGCTTCTGCTGAGAATCAAATATCAAGGTAATATAATGAAAGGAACGTGTCTTAAAATTGTGATGGACCATATACGCTCCGGGTATTAGATTTGAAAAGAGAGCATTGCCCCTTGGTTGAGGATGAATTTTCCCATAATAGAAGTATCTAAATGTAGTTACCTCAAGAGAAATAAGCAGAAGGCCCCACCATAATATGCCCCTGACATCATGAACTTTGTAATGTTACCCTTGGTAACTCAAATATATGAGGAGAGTTGCCCCTTGCTATTAAGCATTGTTGAATCTGGCCCTGATTGCCCCGAATGAATTGAATAGTAAGTTGGTATGCCTTCTTGATTGGGAAACAGTGATTATGCTCCTGGCATTATGAACTCTGTAATGTTACCCTTGGTAATTTAGATAGATGAGGAGATCTGCCCCTGGCTACTAAGCATAGTTGAATCCTGTCCTGATTGCCCCAAATGAGTTAGGCAGTATCATGGCCTGCCCCCTTGATTGGGAAATAATGACTATGCCCATTTGTATACATTGGCTTTAATCCAGAAAGCAACTTTGTCTGTTGGAAGGACTCTTGTTTATTGAACATTCATCCTGTAAGTTTCTCTGTTTATCAAACACTCAGGTATATGCAAACAAATATATTCAAAATTGCAATGCTTATGTCTGTCTTGAAGTTTTGAAAAGAGTTATTTTAGAAAAACAATTTTTGTGAAAACTGTGATATTAACTCAAGTTTTATAATAAGCCCTAAAGGAGTCAGGATAACTTTTTGTAGCAGTACGCTTTCGAACTAACCATGCTTCAGTTAGGACTTTTAAAGGGTTGTAACGTGGTCTGGTTCACGGTTTAAGAAACAAAGGATAAAGGCTCAAATTTATTTGTACCCAACCCATTCTTCGTGATGTTCTTCAGCCCTATGTTCGGTTAACTTATGCATTGAGGTTCCAAAGTAGTTTGGAATTGTAACACTGACAATTGTGATGATTCAGGAATCAAAACATTTATTTGAAAATTCAGTCATCTTTCTTTATTTAGGATCTATAGTGACCTCCTTTTTTCTTTTGACTTTGTTATCCCTTCTTTTTTCCTAAACTGTTTATTTCAAGTTTACAGTCAGCGGGATGTCTTAATTTTTTACTAAGTCTCCTTCATAGGTTTTGACTTGGTGAGCTTTTCTTTTGCTAGATATTGACTTGCAGACTTTAGTGATTACAGGGAAACATCATTAGTTGTGTACAACACAAACAATTGGCATAGTTGAGTTAACTGAGTAACTACCCTGCCCTAGGTTATGAATAAGGGTTTTAATTTGCGTGAGAATGAAAAACTCCTACTTCATAGGCTCAAAAGGGTTGACAAGGGATTAACTTCCTTATATCTCCATTGTTTAGGAATTGAAACAATGCCTGTACATCATCAGCATAGTCTGTTCAAAAGCATACTGCATAAGATTATGGTATTGTTTTCATCATCCTCCCTCTACAAGCTCATAGCTTTATCAGGAGTTAAATATCACAAAATAGAAATAAGAAGCATAGTTTAAATATAGTGAAACAAATGGATTGATTCAAGACAAACATATGCAATGCATTATTGAAAACAAAGTCTGACATAATAGTTAGTGTTTAGGAAAATAAAAGAAATTACAAACGAAAATTCAAATGTTCTCAAAGCCTCTTCCTCTAAACTCGTCACTCCAGTTATCTGGAAACTTTGATGTTTGATGGACAATAAAAGAACTCAACTTGGCCTTCTGGCGTAACCTCGAGTATTCCTTCGTCAATCAGGTCTTGAATCTTATTCTTCAATGCCCAACAATTATTAGTGTCATGTCTAGGACAGTCGGAGTGATACATACACCTTGCCCTTGGATTATAGCGAGGATAGGAGGTATTAGGATTTTTAGGAGAATTTTCCAAGGAAATCAACTTCATCTCCAACAGGCATTGCAAAACTTGTGACATTGGTGTGCTGAACCGGATGAACTGTCTTCTACATTCCCTGTATCGAAGTGGATTAACCTTACAAGGCCTTATTTCTTCCATTGAAGGATGATCAGTAGTAGCCTGTCACTTTCCTTCTTTTATCATTATCTTCCTTTCAACCAAGTCAGCTTGTTTCAACGGAGGTTGACTGATGATTAGATCCCCGTCTCTGTTACTTTGAAGTTTGTGGACAAAGGTTCTCATCTCTTCTTGCCCCTGAGATAAACTTTGGATAACATCCATTTGGCCACTCGTCTGGATCCTTATCCCTGCCATCTCAGCTTGCAATTGTTTCAACTGATCATCTTTGTTATCTTCAGGATTCTTCTTCTTCATGTCCTTAGAGAGGAGTGCATTTAAATCTTCTTTCCCCTTGGACAAATTCAGGATCACTTCTTGAAACTGAGCATTCTGAGCTTGAAGATCTTTGATAGATTGTTCGAGAGCCATTTCTGCTGAAATAAACAGCGAGAAGATGAGAAACCTGTTGTGACAACCTGTCATGCAATGATATGGTATGTAGATGCATATGCAATGTTTTCAAGGACCGCATGATTTAAATTTGTGCAAACACCCAGAAATGAAACTTTTATTAGTAAGCAATAAACTTGTTTGCCTCTTGGGCTTACAATAAAATGAAATAAATGCAAAGATGGGGTTTTAAGTCTCCCATGGACGTTTCCTCTTTGTATGGAGGTATGTGTTGAGATTCCGCTCTTCGTGAAGTTGTCTTGTCAGCTCCAGGATTCTTTCTTGACTAGCTTTGAAATGAGTCTCAAAAGTATCCCTTTGTTCCTTCAACTTGATCCAGGATCTCTGCAATTCTTCCATGTCAGTGGGCATGTCTGGATGAAGAATGATATAAGAAGTATCTCCTTCAACAACAGGCTCCATGGTAACTGGCAGGATAGCAGGATATGGCATCATAAGAGTCTGAGCACGAGATCGCACCCATCTGAGATAAGGTTCCATAGGAATAGTGTACTTGGGTTCCAGAGTCTTGCTGTCAACCTTGTTCACTTTACCCCATGCTCATATGAACCTTTGACGATAACCTTGTAGATCATTGTCGTAGTCGAACATAATACCCTAAATAAGCATATCATGAGGACCATCACTCCGAGCGTAGCCAAACTGACGTAGAGCTAAAGAAGGGTTGTAAGTAATGCCCCCTCTTATGCCATGGAGTGGCACATTAGGGAACTCCCCACAACGGTCAATGATAGTAACATTCTCCATAGATCGAGAGCACCAATGAATATCTGAATGAGAAAGTGACATGATCCTCTCAGACCATCTTAACCCTTGTTCATTCTTCATCACTGATCGAGGAAGGTGAGAAATAAACCGCCTAGACAATAGAGGTATACAACACATCAGAGTTCCTCGTGCCTTCGTAGTACGAGTATGAAGAGAGTGTAAGATGTCTCCGAGCAATGTAGGCACTAGATTATGAGTCAGAAATATGTTGATGGCGTGTATGTCTATGAACTGGTCTGGATTAGGGAACAACACTAAACCATAGATCAATAGGGCTAAGATATCCTCAAAAGCATCATAACTCATAGCCTTCAGGAATACTTGAGCTTTCTCCATCAATACCTTAGCAAGAATACCCTTAACTCCACTTCTTGTTTCTAGGACAATGTCTGATTTCTTCAAATGTAGGGTTGTAGCAATGACTTCAGGTTTAGGCTCCTTCTCTAAGCCTATGAAGGGTCTCTGATCAAGGATATGTATACCCAGTAGTTTGGAGAACTCCTCCATTGTAGGAACCGGCTGATAATCGGGGAATGTGAAGCAATGATGTTTAGGATCAAAGAACTGAAACAGAACACTCATCATGTCTTCATTGAACCCTGAAGTGACTAGATCCAGTAGGTGACCATGCCTCTTGATGAATTGGGAGTTTTCAGAAACTTGAGAGACCAATTCCTTAAGCTTAGGAGGTATTCCTACAAAGTTGAGCCGGATAGTATTCCTACGAGCAGAAGCCATGACCTGCAACAAAGAACAAAGATAAATCCTTTGGTCCTTGAAATGGTTAGTGAAAATGCTATGCTTATGATGCATGATGTCATGATGTTATGCTCAATCACAAACATGTGGCACACACAAACAAGTCACACAATAGCCCTAGGTTTGAAGGCTTGCATGAGGTTTAAAGGTAAGTACCCTCCCTTGAAGTTTAGTTGGTTCATCCTGTCCTAAAAAAGTAACTAGGTTCTAAGGGATCTCAATATCACGGATCCTTCCCAAGGGTGGTTGTTCAGTAGGCAACTTACTTGCCAACCAAAACCCTCAAAGTTTAGGATCTCAATGAGCGTAGTATCGAGTATCAACCAACTTTAGTCTTCACCAAAGTCGGTTATCTCACTACTTTCTAAAGGCCAAGATGGGATAACTAGGGTTCTAAAAGTTAGTTAGTGTATTGACAACATATGGCAGCCCCATATTATCCTTAACTTACTTAAGGAACATAAGCACCAACCAAGAAGTCACACTAACTATGGCCACCAGATCAACCATATCGATATATGCCATACAGTTTCCTTGGTCTATTGCCATTTACCTAAGGTACACTAGATCAGGGTTAGGATCTTTCACACATAAGAGCAGCCAACAAGTAATATAAAGCAAGCAAAGCAAACAATTTAAAGTGATCTAATTCCTAAGGGTACCCCTCTTTAATATTAAGTCCCCAGCAGAGTCGCCAGTTCTGTAACATGGTGGGAGAACTGACTTTTAGTTAAATGTTGCGGATAGCAAGAGTCGCCACCGACTTTTATTTTATCCAAAAGGAAAGGACATAAAAGAACAGGAAAGACCTTAAAAATATTTTGAGTTCGGGGGTAGGTTATACAAAGGGAAGGTGTTAGCACCCTTTATATCCATGGTTATCCATGGGCTCTTAGTTACTTAGCTCACTTTATATTGTTTTGAGAAAGGTGTAGCGTGTGATTAAAAAAATTTCTAAGTACTTTATAATGATCCTCGTATGGATGTATATAAAGACTTTGTTTTGAAAATTTGTTTGAAATGTGAAGTGTCAAAGAGTATTTTTGAAAGAGTGAGCAAGCAACTAAGAGAAACCTACCCTAAATTAAGTCTTTACTGTTCTTATATGTTCTTTCAATGGTAAGACTAGCCCTATTATTAAGGAATAGGTAGTCATTACCTTGGATGTGAGAAGGGACATGTGTAGGGTCATCTGGATATAGGCAACTGTAAGGTGTCTTTAGCAATACGAAGGGACTTATCATCTTTTATTCGAAGGGACAAGATCATTTATCGTAGGCAACCTCGAAGGGACTTGATCTTATAAACTGAAGTGACTTGATGATATTTGTGAAGGGACTTTGCTTAAGACACCTTACTTGACCTTAGAAATAGGCAACATGAGAGGTAACCCTAGAAAGTGCAAGATGACGATCAAAGATCGACTTACGTGTGTGAGTGTTTATGTTCAAATATTTATCTTATTTAATTAGTTATTCTAAATCAATTTTAATCACAAACATGTTATGCACACCCTATAGTTACTAACCACACAATTAATATATTTACAATAAAAATAGAGCAAAAATATAAACCTAAACTATTTCAAAGCTTTGGGATAGTTACAATATAATCGAGAAATATAAATAATAACGATAAATAATAATAAATAAGCAATAATAATCATAATAATAATAAGAGTGAAGATAAATGGTTAGAAAATAAAAATAAGAGGAAATAAATAAATTAGTAAGATAATTCAATATTAGAAAAGATTTTAGATATTTAATAAGGAAAATAGATTTTAATAATAAATAAATACTAAATTATACATATTTAACAAATAATAAATAATTAATTATAATTTATGAAAATATTAGGTCAAATTTTAAAGATTAAGAAAAGTTAGGGTTAGAGAAAATTAGGGTTAAGGTTTTTATTTAAGAAAAATTAGGGTTTATATTATTAATTGAAATATCTAATTAATCTATTTTACAAAAATATAATAATTATACATATATACATATAAAATAAATATAAGCAATTTAAATTTTAAGAAAATAAATTATGATTTTTAAGAATATAAAGAAAATATTATTTAGAAATTATTTTTATGGTTTATATTTAATAATTTAAACAAAATAGAATTAATATATAAAAAGAAATTGAAAATAAGAAAAAAATGAGAAAATTGGCTAAAAAGAAAGGACCTGGGATTTGAACCCAGGTCCCCTTACCTCAATACGCAACATCAAATCCAATCAGGCCAGCGTGCGCTGGTGATAACATTATGGAACAAATTCATTATATTTTAATCCTGCTAAAACAAAATAATCATGAACAAAAATGTGGGAACCTGGATTCGAACCCCTAAACCATCAGTCCACAACCAAACACTCCAAACACCAAGCCACATGGGACGCGTCTGATAGATAATCACCAACAAATCATAATATATTAAGTTATACGAATAAATGGAAAAATTAATAAAAGGAATGTTGCAACCAAGAATCGAACCAAGGTCCTGAACAACAATACGCGCAACCCTTACCACTGGGCCAACCAACACTTGTTGAAATAAAACATAAACAATTTAATAAAATAATAAAACCAATTTTTTAAAAATTGGAAAGCGTGCGTTTCCTTAATCTTCTACCTCCAGATCCACGAATTTACCTGCGAATTTATTCAAGATGTTTCCTAAGAATTTACCTGCGAATTTATTCACGATGTTTCCTACGAATTTACCTGCACACGAATATTTACAGGAAACCTAGATTTTTGAAACACCATTAGAATCACAACAATCTTAAAAATTAACAACCCAGATCAATTGCCCATGGTTCATACATTCTGGCCATGGTCTTAGAATTCATTTAAATGAAGTAAATGGCAAAACCCCAACTTAAAGGTTCAAACCCTAATCATGGCCATTCACGCATTTGGTCACAAACCTGCAAGTTTTTTATCCAGAAACAATCTACACACTATCACAAACAATATTACAAAGTCAAAAAACAACAATACTGCATGATTTAGTGAATCGAAAATTTGAAAACTCAAGAAAATATTGATTCGGTTTGTATGATTCATGGAGTTCTGAATGTAACAGATGATCAGGAATGACTCAAGGATGTTCAATGAACATGTCTCAACCTTCAAAATGCTTAGGAATGACCTCTAGCAAGGAATCCGAATGTGACTTTTCTTGAATTTTTTTGAAGTTTGATTATTGTTCTTGGCTGTCAATTTTTAGTCTCCTTGCATTGCTTTATGTTATACATATATAGTATGACCTAACTAGGTCAAAAAATCAGATCATCTTTTGGACTTTTGGATCATTTGAGATTGAAAAAGATATGCCTTCAAAATATGAAAAAAAAATTGATATATCCTTGCTATTTTTGGTTGATCTAATTTTGTATGATCTCAATCACTTTTAATTGACCTTTAAGACTTTCTAGAACCAAAATCTTATTAAATATTGAAACTTTTATATTTTATTTTGATTTAAAATGATTTTTAATGTAAAAAATCATAATAAATAAAATAAAATGAATAAAACTTTGAATAAATAATTTTTAATTCGTGCATGATGTCATGGTAGTGTTTGGGTCATAAAAATGCAAGCCCATTTGGAGAAATTCGGTTCTAAAGTCCCATTTGCTTCATAAACCTCTCAAAAATTTCCCAATTTTGCAAAAACATAAGTCCCTCAATTTTAAGGCTATGAAAGTGTTCTTGGACATTTTGGAAATCTTAAAGAGTCCTCTAACCAACCTCTTTGGTCTCATGTCCATATCTTTTACCATTCTCAAGTTATGCCCTTTGGAAGATGTTGACTTTTTGTTGACTTTTAAAATGACCTATAATGTCTTAGCTCATACCTTCCAAATGAAGCATTTTTGGGCTTGGCTTGTGAGTCACAAAGTTGTATAGAATTAAATTTCCTTCAAAATGAGCCTTGGATGGAAAATTTTTGATGAAGCATGTGAAAGTTATGGCTGGTCAAAGTTCAGTTGACTTTTCTTGTGAAAACCCTAATTTAGAAACTCCTGATTCTTGATGATCTGAAATCTCCTTGATGAATCATGATCAACCCTTTATCAAATGATGAATTTTACTTCATATACTTGATGTTGGCAAAAAATCATGAAGTTTGACTTTGGTTTGACCACAGTTGACCTCAGTTTGACTTTTTAACTGTTTTGACTGATTTTAACCTATCTGATCATCTGACTGAGCAAACTTCTTGGGAAAGCCTTGAAACTTGACATGGGGATTCTTGAAGATATGTAGGATGTTATGAAGCTCACTTGAGGCCTTGGAAGTCCATTTAGCCTGATGAAATCCAAAACCCTAGTTTAAGATGCATTGCTTAGGAGGATGCATTGTCTGAGGGAATTGTCAAACTTTCTGACTAATTGTGAACCTTGTGAACCTTGAGATACCTTGTGAATATTGTGAACCTTGTGAGCCTCTTTGGACACCTTAGTACACAATTTCTTCTCTTGGTGAGGGCAAATTTTGAGGTGCAACAGCTGTCCCTGTTCAATTTTCTGAAACCTGAGGGGTTAGATTGGCATATGTGCCATTCGTGACCTGGAAGGTTGAAGGGGATTGAACATAAAAGCCCAAAAATTTGCACTCGCCGGTGCGTAAAGTAACACTGATGATTAGTTGTATATGCTTAAGTGGGCTTGAAGATGCCATTTGGAAGAACTGGAGATGGGCTTATAGATGCCATCCATAATATCAGGAGGTGATACTATCTTTATGTTGATACTGGATATCGGTACTAGGTCTTCGTATAGGCCGTCTCTGAATCGTTTATGCAACATGGTTTGAGTTAAATGCTAGCACTAGATCTTCGTATAGATCGTCTCTGCATTATTTCTGGGGAAAAAGAACATCCTTCATTAAGTGTCAGGGCTTAGATCTTCGTATAGATCGTCTTTGCACCATATCTAGAACATACTTTAATTTAAGTATCAGAACCAAATGTTCGTGGCGATTTTTTTCTGAATTAAGTATCAGCACTAGATCTTCGTATAGATCGTCTCTGAACTGTTTTGAGTTTTTGAATAGACCAGTAGAAATAAATCTCCGTGACGATTATCTCTTCTGGAAATATCATGGATTAGGGAATAGATCTTCGTATAGACCGTTTGCCTACTATCCAAGGACAACTTGAGTAATGATTATCAGCAATGAATCTTCGTGGCGATCATCCATGAATTAAGTATCAGCACTAGATCTTCGTATAGATCGTCTCTGAACTGTTGTGAATTGTTGATAGTGTTTTATCTGCATATAATTATCCTGCAAAGGAAAGGTTAGTTTATGCAATATGCATGCATGTATGGCATGATGTACCTAAGCAAATGTATTAGGTATTATGGATATGCTATGGTATGATATAAATGATGTATGTATGAATCATGTAACTAGAAATGTCTAGATATCTTTGTACAACAACTGCTGGCTAGGGAAAATAAATCCCGGCTTGTTGCTGAGAAGTATGAGGACTTCATTCCCGTCTTGTTTGATAGTATAATGTTTATAACCTCCCGTCTTTGTTTTTCGTACTTCTATTGAAGGAATGAGTTCCCGAGTATCTTGACTGAGGATAAAAGAGATGGACATAAGTCACAGGGGAGATGTAACTCGAAGTATCTATAAAGATAGATCTGCTCTACTGGGGATTTGTAGTTGTCTTGTGGGGATGAACCGGCGGAGCTTCGTTGAACTCCTTCCCCCGTTCGTCCTTAGTAAATACTATAACTGCATTTTATGCATTTCTAGTAAATATCAATCATATTCAAAAGCATATATACATTCAAACATAACCAACAAACGTTTTTTGCTTTAGTAAAAGAGGAAAAGTAATCCTGAATCAAAAGAGGGAAAAGTAAAGCTGAACTCGAAAACAAAATCGTTTCAACTTTGAGAGTGTATAACCAATTGGATTTAGAGCTCCTGAGATTCTTAACTTTCCTGAATACCTTCCCAGAAATCCTCATAGCTGGATCTGAAGACATGATACTGACACCTTCTGATACTACTGGCATAGACAATTACTTTCCATAATGGCTTCTGCTGAGAATCCAATATCAAGGTAATATAATGAAAGGAATGTGTCTTAAAATTGTGATGGACCATATACGCTCCGGGTATTAGATTTGAAAAGAGAGCATTGCCCCTTGGTTGAGGATGAATTGTCCCATAATAGAAGTATCTGAATGTAGTTACCTTAAGAGAAATAAGCAGGATGCCCCACCATAATATGCCCCTGACATCATGAACTTTGTAATGTTACCCTTGGTAACTCAAATATATGAGGAGAGTTGCCCCTTGCTATTAAGCATTGTTGAATCTGGCCCTGATTTCCCCGAATGAATTGAATAGTAACTTGGTATGCCCCCTTGATTGGGAAACAGTGATTATGCTCCTGGCATTATGAACTTTGTAATGTTACCCTTGGTAATTTAGATAGATGAGGAGATCTGCCCCTGGCTACTAAGCATAGTTGAATCCTGTCCTGATTGCCCCAAATGAGTTAGGCAGTATCATGGCCTGCCCCCTTGATTGGGAAATAATGACTATGCCCCTTTGTATACATTAGCTTTAATCCAGAAAGCAACTTTGTCTGTTGGAAGGACTCTGGTTTATTGAACATTCATCCTGTAAGTTTCTCTGTTTATCAAACACTCAGGTATATGCAAACAAATATATTCAAAATTGCAATGCTTATGTCTGTCTTGAAGTTTTGAAAAGAGTTATTTTAGAAAAACAATTTTTGTGAAAACTTTGATATTAACTCAAGTTTTATAATAAGCCCTAAAGGAGTCAGGATAACTTTTTGTAGCAGTACGCTTTCGAACTAACCATGCTTCAGTTAAGACTTTTAAAGGGTTGTAACGTGGTCTGGTTCACGGTTTAAGAAACAAAGGATAAAGGCTCAAATTTATTTGTACCCAACCCATTCTTCGTGATGTTCTTCAGCCCTATGTTCGGTTAACTTATGCATTGAGGTTCCAAAGTAGTTTGGAATTGTAACACTGACAATTGTGATGATTCAGGAATCAAAACATTTATTTGAAAATTCAGTCATCTTTCTTTATTTAGGATCTATAGTGACCTCCTTTTTTATTTTGACTTTGTTATCCCTTCTTTTTGCCTAAACTGTTTATTTCAAGGTTACAGTCAGCGGGATGTCTTAATTTTTTACTAAGTCTCCTTCATAGGTTTTGACTTGGTGAGCTTTTCTTTTGCTAGATATTGACTTGCAGACTTTAGTGATTACAGGGAAACATCATTAGTTGTGTACAACACAAACAATTGGCATAGTTGAGTTAACTGATTAACTACCCTGCCCTAGGTTATGAATAAGGGTTTTAATTTGCGTGAGAATGAAAAACTCCTACTTCATAGGCTCAAAAGGGTTGACAAGGGATTAACTTCCTTATATCTCCATTGTTTAGGAATTGAAACAATGCCTGTACATCGTCAGCATAGTCTGTTCAAAAGCATACTGCATAAGATTATGGTATTGTTTTCATCATCCTCCCTCTACAGGCTCATAGCTTTATCAGGAGTTAAATATCACAAAATAGAAATAAGAAGCATAGTTTAAATATAGTGAAACGAATGGATTGATTCAAGACAAACATATGCAATGCATTATTGAAAACAAAGTCTGACATAATAGTTAGTGTTTAGGCAAACAAAAGAAATTACAAACGAAAATTCAAATGTTCTCAAATCCTCTTCCTCTAAACTCGTCACTCCAGTTATCTAGAAACTTTGATGTTTGATGGACAATAAAAGAACTCAACTTGGCCTTCTGGCGTAACCTCGAGTATTCCTTCGTCAATCAGGTCTTGAATCTTATTCTTCAATGCCCAACAGTTATTAGTGTCATGTCTAGGACAGTCGGAGTGATACATACACCTTGCCTTGGGATTATAGCGAGGAGAGGAGGTATTAGGATTTTTAGGAGAATTTTCCAAGGAAATCAACTTCATCTCCAACAGGCATTGCAAAACTTGTGACATTGGTGTGCTGAACCGGATGAACTGTCTTCTACATTCCTTGTATCGAATTGGATTAACCTTACAAGGCCTTATTTCTTCCATTGAAGGATGATCAGTAGTAGCCTGTCTCTTTCCTTATTTTATCATTATCTTCCTTTCAACAAAGTCAGCTTGTTTCAACGGAGGTTGACTGATGATTAGATCCCCGTCTCTGTTACTTTGAAGTTTGTGGACAAAGGTTCTCATCTCTTCTTGCCCCTGAGCTAAACTTTGGATAACAGCCATTTGGCCACTCGTCTGGATACTTATCTCTGCCATCTCAGCTTGCAATTGTTTTAACTGATCATCCTTGTTGTCTTCAGGATTCTTCTTCTTCATGTCCTTAGAGAGGAGTGCATTTAAATCTTCTTGCCCCTTGGACAAATTCAGGATCACTTCTTGAAACTGAGCATTCTGAGCTTGAAGATCTTTGATAGATTGTTCGAGAGCCATTTCTGCTGAAATAAACAGCGAGAAGATGAGAAACCTGTTGTGACAACCTGTCATGCAATGATATGGTATGTAGATGCATATGCAATGTTTTCAAGGACCGCATGATTTAAATTTGTGCAAACACCCAGAAATGAAACTTTTATTAGTAAGCAATAAACTTGTTTTCCTCTTGGGCTTACAATAAAATGAAATAAATGCAAAGATGGGGTTTTAAGTCTCCCATGGACGTTTCCTCTTTGTATGGAGGTATGTGTTGAGATTCCGCTCTTCGTGAAGTTGTCTTGTCAGCTCCAGGATTCTTTCTTGACTAGCTTTGAAATGAGTCTCAAAAGTATCCCTTTGTTCCTTCAACTGGATCCAGGATCTCTGCAATTCTTCCATGTCAGTGGGCATGTCTGGATGAAGAATGATATAAGAAGTATCTCCTTCAGCAACAGGCTCCATGGTAACTGGCAGGATAGCAGGATATGGCATCATAAGAGTCTGAGCACGTGATCGCACCCATCTGAGATAAGGTTCCATAGGAATAGTGTACTTGGGTTCCAGAGTCTTGTTGTCAACCTTGTTCACTTTACCCCATGCTCGTATGAACCTTTGACGATAACCTTGTAGATCGTTGTCGTAGTCGAACATAATACCCTGAATAAGCATATCATGAGGACCATCACTCCGAGCGTAGCCAAACTGACGTAGAGCTAAAGAAGGGTTGTAAGTAATGCTCCCTCTTATGCCAAGGAGTGGCACATTAGGAAACTCCCCACAACAGTCAACGATAGTAACATTCTCCATAGATCGAGAGCACCAATGAATATCTGAATGAGAAAGTGACATGATCCTCTTAGACCATCTTAACCCTTGTTCATTCTTCATCACTGATCGAGGAAGGTGAGAAATAAACCACCTAGACAATAGAGGTATACAACACATCAGAGTTCCTCGTGCCTTCGTAGTACGGGTATGAAGAGAGTGTAAGATGTTTCCAAGCAATGTAGGCACTGGATTATGAGTCAGAAATATGTTGATGGCGTGTATGTCTATGAACTGGTCTGGATTAGGGAACAACACTAAACCATAGATCAATAGGGCTAAGATCTCCTCAAAAGCATCATAACTCATAGCCTTCAGGAATACTTGAGCTTTCTCCATCAATACCTTAGCAAGAATACCCTTAACTCCACTTCTTGTTTCTAGGACAATGTCTGATTTATTCAAATGTAGGGCTGCAGCAATGACTTCAGGTTTAGGCTCCTTCTCTAAGCCTGTGAAGGGTCTCTGATCAAGGATAGGTATACCCAGTAGTTTGGAGAACACCTCCATTGTAGGAACCAACTGATAATCGGGGAATGTGAAGCAATGATGTTTAGGATCAAAGAACTGAAACAGAACACTCATCATGTCTTCATTGAACCCTGAAGTGACTAGATCCAGTAGGTGACCATGCCTCTTGATGAATTGGGAGTTTTCAGAAACTTGAGAGACCAATTCCTTAAGCTTAGGAGGTATTCCTACAAAGTTGATCCGGATAGTATTCCTACGAGCAGAAGCCATGACCTGCAACAAAGAACAAAGATAAATCCTTTGGTCCTTGAAATGGTTAGTGAAAATGCTATGCTTATGATGCATGATGTCATGATGTTATGCTCAATCACAAACATGTGGCACACACAAACAAGTCACACAATAGCCCTAGGTTTGAAGGCTTGCATGAGGTTTAAAGGTAAGTACCCTCCCTTGAAGTTTAGTTGGTTCATCCTATCCTACAAAAGTAACCAGGTTCTAAGGGATCTCAATATCACGGATCCTTCCCAAGGGTGGTTGTTCAGTAGGCAACTTACTTTCCAACCAAAACCCTCCAAGTTTAGGATCTCAATGAGCGTAGTATCGAGTATCAACCAACTTTAGTCTTCACCAAAGTCGGTTATCTCACTACTTTCTAAAGGCCAAGATAGGATAACTAGGGTTCTAATTGTTAGTTAGTGTATTGACAACATATGGCAGCCCCATATTATCCTTAACTTACTTAAGGAACATAAGCACCAACCAAGAAGTCACACTAACTATGGCCACCAGATCAACCATATCGGTATACGCCGTACAGTTTCCTTGGTCTATTGCCATTTACCTAAGGTACACTGGATCCGGGTTAGGATATTTCACACATAAGAGCACCCAACAAGTAATATAAAGCAAACAAAGCAAATAATTTAAAGTGATCTAATTCCTAAGGATACCCCTCTTTAATATTAAGTCCCCAGCAGAGTCGCCAGTTCTGTAACACGGTGGGAGAACTGACTTTTAGTTAAATGTTGCGGATAGCAAGAGTCGCCACCGACTTTTATTTTATCCAAAAGGAAAGGACATAAAAGAACAGGAATTACCTTAAAAATATTTTGAGTTCGGGGGGTAGGTTATACAAAGGGAAGGTGTTAGCACCCTTTATATCCATGGTTATCCATGGGCTCTTAGTTACTTAGCTCACTTTAAATTGTTTTGAGAAAGGTGTAGTGTGTGATTAAAAAAATTTCTAAGTACTTTATAATGATCCTCGTATGGATGTATATAAAGACTTTGTTTTGAAAATTTGTTTGAAATGTGAAGTGTCAAAGAGTATTTTTGAAAGAGTGAGCAAGCAACTAAGAGAAACCTACCCTAAATTAAGTCTTTACTGTTCTTATATGTTCTTACAATGGTAAGACTAGCCCTATTATTAAGGAATAGGTAGTCACTACCTTGGATGTGAGAAGGGACATGTGTAGGGTCATCTGGATATAGGCAACTCTAAGGTGTCTTTAGCAATACGAAGGGACTTATCATCTTTTATTCGAAGGGACAAGATCATTTATCGTAGGCAACCTCGAAGGGACTTGATCTTATAAACTGAAGTGACTTTATGATATTTGTGAAGGGACTTTGCTTAAGACACCTTACTTGACCTTAGAAATAGGCAACATGAGAGGTAACCCTAGAAAGTGCAAGATGGCGATCAAAGATCGACTTACGTGTGTGAGTGTTTATGTTCAAATATTTATCTTATTTAATTAGTTATTCTAAATCAATTTTAATCACAAAGATGTTATGCACACCCTATAGTCACTAACCACACAATTAATATATTTACAATAAAAATAGAGCAAAAATATAAACCTAAACTATTACAAAGCTTTGGGATAGTTACAATATAATCGAGAAATATAAATAATAACGATAAATAATAATAAATAAGCAATAATAATCATAATAATAATAATAAGAGTGAAGATAAATGGTTAGAAAATAAAAATAAGAGGAAATAAATAAATTAGTAAGATAATTCAATATTAGAAAAGATTTTAGATATTTAATAAGGAAAATAGATTTTAATAATAAATAAATACTAAATTATACATATTTAACAAATAATAAATAATTAATTATAATTTATGAAAATATTAGGTCAAATTTTAAAGATTAAGAAAATTTAGGGTTAGAGAAAATTAGGGTTAAGGTTTTTATTTAAGAAAAATTAGGGTTTATATTATTAATTGAAATATCTAATTAATCTATTTTACAAAAATATAATAATTATACATATATACATATTATAAAATAAATATAAGCAATTTAAATTTTAAGAAAATAAATTATGATTTTTAAGAATATAAAGAAAATATTATTTAGAAATTATTTTTATGGTTTATATTTAATAATTTAAACAAAATAGAATTAATATATAAAAAGAAATTGAAAATAAGAAAAAAATGAGAAAATTGGCTAAAAAGAAAGGACCTGGGATTTGAACCCAGGTCCCCTTACCTCAATACGCAACATCAAAACCAATCAGGCCAGCGTGCGCTGGTGATAACATTATGGAACAAATTCATTATATTTTAATCCTGCTAAAACAAAATAATCATGAACAAAAATGTGGGAACCTGGATTCGAACCCCTGAACCATCAGTCCACAACCAAACACTCCAACCACCAAGCCACATGGGACGCGTCTGATAGATAATCACCAACAAATCATAATATATTAAGTTATACGAATAAATGGAAAAATTAATAAAAGGAATGTTGCAACCAAGAATCGAACCAAGGTTCTGAATAACAATACGCGCAACCCTTACCACTGGGCCAACCAACACTTGTTGAAATAAAACATAAAAAATTTAATAAAATATTAAAACAAATTTTTTATAAATTAGAAAGCGCGCGCTGCCTTCATCTTCTACCTCCAGATCCACGAATTTACCTACGAATTTATTCACGATGTTTCCTACGAATTTACTTGCACGCGAATATTTATAGGAAACCTAGATATTTGAAACACCATTAGAATCACAACAATCTTAAAAATTAACAACCCAGATTAATTGCCCATGGTTCATACATTCTGGCCATGGTCTTAGAATTCATTTAAATGAAGTAAATGGAAAAACCCCAACTTAAAGGTTCAAACCCTAATCATGGCCATTCATGCATTTGGTCACGAACCTGCAAGTTTTTTATCCAGAAACAATCTACACACTATCACAAACAATATTACAAAGTCAAAAAACAACAATACTGCTTGATTTAGTGAATCGAAAATTTGAAAACTCAAGAAAATATTGATTCGGTTTGTATAATTCATGGATTTCTGAATGTAATAGATGATCAGGAATGACTCAAGGATGTTCAATGAACATGTCTCAACCTTCAAAATGCTTTGGAATGACCTCTAGCAAGGAATTTGAATGTGACTTTTCTTGAATTTTTTTGAAGTTTGATTATTGTTCTTGGCTGCAAATTTTTCGTCTCCTTGCATTGCTTTATGTTATACATATATAGTATGACCTAACTAGGTCAAAAAATTAGATCATCTTTTGGACTTTTAGATCATTTGAGTTTGAAAAAGATATGCTTTCAAAATATGAAAAAAATTTGATATATCCTTGCTATTTTTGGTTGATCTGATTTTGTATGATCTCAATCACTTTTAATTGACCTTTAAGACTTTCTAGAACCAAAATCTTATTAAATATTGAAACTTTTATATTTTATTTTGATTTAAAATGATTTTTAATGTAAAAAATCATAATAAATAAAATAAAATGAATAAAACTTTGAATAAATAATTTTTAATTCGTACATGATGTCATGGTAGTGTTTGGGTCATAAAAATGCAAGCCCGTTTGGAGAAATTTGGTTCTAAAGTCCCATTTGCTTCATAAACCTCTCAAACATTTCCCAATTTTGCAAAGACATAAGTCCCTCAATTTATTGCTATGAAGGTGTTCTTGGACATTTTGGAAAGCTTAAAGAGTCCTCTAACCAACCTCTTTGGTCTCATGTCCATATCTTTTACCATTCTCAAGTTATGCCCTTTGGAAGATGTTGACTTTTTGTTGATTTTTAAAATGACCTATAATGTCTTAGCTCATACCTTCCAAATGAAGCATTTTTGGGCTTGGCTTGTGAGACACAAAGTTGTAGAGAATTAAATTTCCTTCAAAATGAGCCTTGGATGGAAAATTTTTGATGAAGCATGTGAAAGTTATGGCTGGTCAAAGTTCAGTTGACTTTTCCTGTGAAAACCCTAATTTAGAAACTCCTAATTCTTGATGATCTGAAATCTCCTTGATGAATCATGATCAACCCACCTTCAATCATTCTTGGGAAGGTTAAAAGCATACACCATAGACGAAAATCTGTGGATGTTTTACTTCGAGGATAGTCTAACAGGGGCATCCCGAGAATGGTATTCCCATTTGACTAGAGCCACAGTGAGGAACTGGAAGGACTTGGCTGAAGCTTTCATCCGAAAGTATCAATACAACTTGGACATGGCTCCAAACAGGACTCTTTTAATGGGGATGTCTTAATCTTCCCGTGAAAGCTTCAGGGAATATGCCCAAAGGTGGAGGCAACTTGCTGCTGCAGTTCAACCACCCATGTCTGAAAGAGAGATGGCAGACATGTTCATGAACACTCTTCAAGGAACCTATATTGACAGATTGGCTGCTTTTTCTTCTACCAGCTTTGCAGATGTGGTGATAGCTGGGGAAAGAATAGAGAGCCTGTTGAAGATGGGAAAAATCTCCGATAACGGTGCCAGTTCCAGCAGTACAAGAAAGCCTTTTGCTGGGCCTCGTAGATCTGGTGAGACAAACTATGTGCACATGGGAAGAGGGAGACCCCAATACTTGCCCAGAACAGTTGTTGCTGTTACTAATTGTCTTTTAAACAGTAAAGGGTTGTAGTTGATGCAACCTTTCACTCCTATCAAAGGCACATTAGGATATTGCCCACAGCTAGTAATAATGTCCTTGCCCTTGGTGCTCTGAGTGCACCATCTGATGTCAAGGCAATGAGCCTCTTAGCCCAATTCTTCTGCTGGTGAGGGTTTAAGAAGGTGTCTGACTTTGGCAAGTGTCTTAGCAGTCAAGAGTAATAAAGAGGAGCACAACATCTGACCAATCTTCCTCTTTGCTTCTCATTCCTCTGGTGTACTGAGTAGTAGAAATCTCCCACTAAAGTAGGAACTGGGTTCCTCAATAAGAACAAATGAATGGCATTCTTGCTCACAAACTTGGGTTCATCTGCAAACAAGATAACCCCATATATACTGAGGGCTAAAAGTGCACAGACAACCATCCATTCTCCTATAGCAGCATTCAGGGTAGCCTGGGAGACCAAGAAGTCTAGGTGAATTCCTGGAACCCCAACCTTGGTTGTCATGTTCTGATCAATGAGGGCAGGCTCCAAATGCAATTCCCTGGCTATGTCTTCATTTCTGGGAGCAGTCATCTCAGGGTTGAAAGGAATCCCTCTCCTGATAGGAACTCCTAACAACAAGGAAAACTCTTCTAGCATAGGTCCCAACTGGAAATCGGGAAATGTGAAGCATCTGAGTGGAGGATCATAGAACTGCTAGCAAGTATGGATCATGCTCTTCTGAGATGCATTTAAATCCATGACCATGTCCAATATGCCTCCATAATGTTCTCTAAATAGTGGGACATGATCAGGAGTAATGAGGGACTGGATATGTATAATGCCAGTCAGGGTGGGCTCAAAGAAATAGTAAGTGATGTTGCTCTTTCTTGAAGTGTCCATATTAATAATGGGTGCTGATGAAGAAGCTGAGAGCAACTGATGAGGAAGGTCACTGAATGAGAAGCTGGAGATGGGTCTCTGATGAAGATAACTGGAGGAGAATCATTGACAAACTGATGAAGGTGCTGAAGAAGATAACCGAAGTAGTCTGAGCAGCAGAAGGGGTCAAAACCAAACCAAAGATGATATGATGGATACCCTGTAAAACAAATAAGCAAATGTTAAACGATGCAAAAATGATGTATGCAAATGATATGCAAAGGGTTTATGATCAAGTGCTGGATTTGTTTATCTGCCTTGGTAAAAGTCTATGTATGTTCATAAGTCTGGATGGAAGCTTAGAAATCCCGTAACCAGGTGGGGGACTCAAATAAAGAGTCACAAGTCCAGGGTAATCACAAGAACTGTCCAAAGTGATGCATTCTTAAAAAAAACCAGTAACAGGGTATGATGTGGCCAAGGGTTCCTGCAAACCTGTAAACATCCCAACCCCCTCACATGTAATGTTCTAGAACAAGGATCCTCAGACTCGGATCAGTTATGAGAAGTGTAAACACTTTTAACCCGGAGGTACAGTGTTTACAATAACCATAAAAGACCCTTCTCTAATTCATCTCAGATGCTGAAGGTCATAAAAAGGTCATCCAGACTTAGCAGGCTTCCCAGATAGCCCTAGTACTACAGGAAATTTGTAGCATAGAGTTCTCAAGAAGAAACCCATGTCTGAACCGTGTTTCATATTCCCGCACCAGACCGAAATGGAATGGGAAAGAATATGAAGCCACTCTAGCCTATGTCTCACTTAGGTCCCATGTATAGGACCTTAATCACTCAATGAACCCCACCCACCAAGGAAGACACAAGTCCATCACATGATAATGACGGTATGAAATGCATAAAACTGTAAATGAAAAGCAATAAATAAAGTTGTACATAAAGCAATAAATAGAGCAAATAAATAAGCACAAGTAGCACATAACACCCCCGTAAAAACAAATCAAACAAGTGCTAGGAGGAACCCACAAAAAGAACCAGAAGCCCTGGTTGTAATATAAGGTTCCCCAGCAGAGTCGCCAAGCTGTCGCTCCCACTAAAAGACACCGGGTCAGATAGGGTACAGACGCGAATGGTCGGCGAGAGGAGAAGATGAAATGAAGATGAATAGAGTCTTCAGCTAGGCATTTTTATCCCGAAGGAAAGGTAATTTGGATAAGACGGTCGCGTACTAGAGAAACTGAGAAAGGGGGTTGGTTACAACCTGGGAAGGTATTAGCACCCAGATTGTCCGTCGTACTCGACGGGATCCACGCTTGAAAGATTGTGTTTAAAGGGGTAGGTGTCTGTTCTATCTGTGTGCAAAAGCTGGAAAAGAATATACAAGTGTCAGTGCAGGAAAGTGAAGTGAGGTGCTCAGGAATTAGGCTTAAAAGAATGCTGAAAGAGGGGGAAGACACAGAGACTTTTGTTCGATAACAGTTAAGTTATGCCTACGTATCCTCTCGTGCAATGAGGAAGTCAGAACACTGTAGTTTGACCCAAAGAGACTGAAAGAAATTGATTGTGAACTGCTTACTTGTCTATGCTCAAGTGTATGACTTGTCTGGCTCAAGAGCTAACTGTCTTGTATTAGACGGAAGAAGCGAGTTCTCATTTGTGAGTGAAGGTGATGAGAAAAGAATCCCGAAGGAGACGATTATTGTTTGTTTTTTTGTGTTTTCAATCTTTTATTGCTTTTGGTGTTTGTCATAAACTAATGAGCTTAAGTCTAAACCAAGGGTTAGTAAACTCATCATATCCTCCCTTTAATTAGGGATAATGAGAATACCTTAAGTATGAGATAAACATCTCAACTTAATTACCATGATGATGTAGGATTAAGATCATTAAACTACTTGTGATTATTTATATGTTTTTGAGTTTTTGTTTAGTGTTAAGTAATGATTTTAAGCCATAATCAAGGATTAGTCAACCCATTACACCATCCTAATAGAAGGATAATAGATGAGAGCACTTAAGCTGAGGAAGACACCTCAACTTAATCCATGATTAGGGATTAACCTCATGACAAAACAAACCTTTATTAAATGGATTTTCATTAAGGGTGAGATTAAGAAGTGAGTTTTATGATTTGTAAGACAACTTGAGGGGGACTTGTCCATTAACACTAGGGTTAGTCCTTCTTAACCAATAAAGGAAGAATTAGAACCCTAATCCAAGGCCCAAGTTACAAGCTATTGTCTTAGTGATTATTAAGGTGGATTGATTAAGAGGTTTAAACACATTAAGGGTTTAACACTTAGGATTAAAGTTATACACTCCATCCTAAGAGAAGGATACAGGCATAACCCTAATCACAAAGTCTTAAAACCTTAAAGGTTTAGTCTCTAATGATGAGGTGAGAAGAGAGACACAAAGGAGACACAAAGGTAAAAACTAAAGGGGGACTAATCAAAACCCTAATTATTTTCATGCTTGAATGTTCCTATGGTTTGTAAGGCTTGCAAGAGATCTTCACAGAAGCCACCAATGGAAGAGTCAGATGAAAGGAGGCGAAGCAGAAGAAACAAGTTACTTACTTCATTGAAGAAGATAAGTAACTTGGAGAAAGAAAGTGAAGGATAAACATGAATGAGCAAGCTCACTCTAAAGAAAATGAAAAATGCAAAAAGAATAATGCAAAAAGAACCAATGTCAAACCTTTCATGGTTAGGCAGAAAAGAATTCTTGAAGTTAGGGTTCAAAAATGGGATTTTTATGAACCCTAAATTCAATAAAAATGTCAAAGTTGAATCAAAACCAAAAAGAAATTTTTATGAATGGTTTGACAATGTTTCTAAATGTCCTAATATGCAATGTGATTTTTTTTGGAATTTTTAGAAACCTAAATGGTATTTTAATTAATTAATTTTCATTAATTAATTAAAATAAACATTTAAATATTTTTAAAATGATTTTTTAATGCAAAAAATAAAAATAAAAATGTTTTTGGGTGAAGAAAAATATTTGGATTAAAAATGCAGAAGGAAAATAGTTTTGGAAAAGTTTTAAGTATTTTAAATAAATTGTACAAGATATATGCAATAAAATGAATTAAAAAATTAAATAAAAGAAAGTATGTTGATCCAAGGGACATGATTTAAACCGGAGTGATGGAGGGAAGACCACGCGCGCATCTTAATGGTCAGAATTCAAACTTACTTAATCCTATTTAATATATTAATTAAACATAATTAAACCTAATCTGAACTAATCCTGGCCACCCATTTCAAATTAATCCTGATCCAAGGGCCCATAACACGCCTGGCTCACTAAACCCTAAAATTAACCCTAATCTGTTTCAGGTGACCGGAACAGTGTCCCGGTCATCTTCTTCGGCAACACCCCAACACCAACTTCTTCCCTAGGCCATATCTGGAGCTCTAAAGCTCCAGATCAACTCCTCTCACCTTCCTAAACCTAAATCTACCCTCAAAACAATTTTCCCATGGCTCAAACTTAAGATTCAAAGAAGAACACAAAAATGGTGAAACTTTCAGACAGTCAGTACATGCTCATTTCGTAACCATTTTCAAAAATAAATATATCATGGTGACCAGCAAAGCATAAAGAACAATCTAAGAACTTAAAATTGCATTTCTGGAAAAAAAGTTTGAAAAGGTTACCTGAGCTTCACCTTTCTCAGTTTGGAGCTTTTGGACCTCCTTTCTTGTGCAAAACCACTCCAATGATCCTTCTGATGAAGCTTTGATGCTTGGAAAGGGTTTGTAATGGCTGAAATGACAGCTTGCACTCTTGCTGCACCAGAATCGTGTTTTGGTTTTGGGTTTGTTTTGGCTGCAATGAAGGGTGGGAAATGATCCTCTTGTGATGCTGAGTTGATTGATGAAAAAAGTTTGAAGTTTGAGTGTGTATGCTGTGAGTTTCGAAAGCTTTTGCTCTTGGGGTGGTTTTTGGGAACTTGGTGATTCTGAAGTGTTAGGCTTGCTTGTGTTGTGTTATGAGCTGCGTTTTGTCCATATAACAATGTTTGATAGGTCAGAGGAGTTGTTGTGGACTGTGGTGATTGGTATGGGCAAGTGTCCAAAATGTCAACATAACTTGTACTTGAGGCATGAGCTCATGTTGCATCTGGATTTTGGCTTGTCCTGGCTCAGCAAAGATCAAGGAGAACCATGGAATTGGTTTTGTGGTGATTCAACAAGTTTATGAAAGGTTTTGTGCCCTTTTGCAAATTTGAAGAGTTTTGGCCCCTTTTTGAATTTCTTGATGTGCAAGGCATGAAATGAGATGGTTCTAATGGAAATTATGATTTTTAGGCAATGTACTATGTTTGTATGATGCATAGAAGTGTATTAGAGGTCACGAAATTGCTTGGCAAGTGGTTTTGCAAAAATCCCTCTTTGGCGTATTCTTGAAAATTATGGGATTTTTGCCAACTTTGAAAGATCATAACTTGAGTTCCATTATGAATTAGAACTTGTTCTTGTACTTTTTGAAAAGGGAATGATCCAATCTACAACTTTCATGACCTATAATTTTTCATTTGAAACATTTTTGGTTGAGAAAGAGGAGGTTGAAATACTTTCCCAAAATGGAAAGTTTCCATTACAAGTCATTTCCATTTTTGGCAACTTTTGGTTTAGCTCAAATTTCTTCAATTTTGTGAACTTCCAAGCACTTCAATGATCAAATAAAGATCATATAACTTCAATTTGATGAAAAATCCACTTTGGTTCCATTGTTGGGGGCCTCAGATGCCCTGATTTTGCTCTGACTTGCTCAAGAAGTTACCCAATGAACATATGACTTCCACAATGAATTTCTTCATCAAACTTGGTACACATGATCCCTATAACAGATTGAGACTATTAGAAACAAGAATGACCAAAAAATTTGGAGTTATGGCCTCTGAAACCAAAACCCTAATTTCAGGTCATTTGTGTAGTGAAACCCTAGTTCTGCTTCCATGCTTTCCAAGTTCCTGTGATTTTTTGACTTCCTTGATCTTTGAGGGATATAAAATGATGATTGAACATACATGGACCCTCTTGGAATGATTGGAGACCTTTGGAGTGGCTCAGATGAATCCTTGGATTGCTCAGATCACAAACCCTAGGTGCAGGTGAACTTGAAGTAATGCAGTGAAACAAAAAATGCAATATGAGGTGGTATGCTTAAACTTATGCAAAGATGAAAAATCACAAGCCATGGTGTGAAATAAGTGAGCGCAAATTTGGGGTGTTTACATTTGGGAAGGAGTTTTCTGTGGGCACATGATTTGGGAACTGGAGAGCAGGATGCAAGAGTCGTATCTGAATCTATTTGTATGAGGTAAGTTTTCGAGGACGAAAACATTTTAAGTGGAGAGAGTTGTAATGGCCCGATTCTTATTAATTATTTAAAGTGGAATTGTTGTGTTTTTGGTGTGAAAATAATTATTTTATTATTGAGTATAATAGTGATTTAAAGTAATAATATTATATTGAATAATTTTATTATTGGAAAATTAAAATATTTGGAATATTAAGAGGAAATGGTTGAATGGTTAATTAGTAAAGATAATTAGGGTAAAAGAGGAAGACCATAGATTGGGTCTAAGTGGTTATGTTGGAATAAGGAAAAAGGGGAACCATTTATGTTTTGGTGAACGATAGAAAGGTCGTGAAAACTGAGAAGGAAGAAGGAGAAAGGGCTAGAGAGTGAAGAGGATTTTGAGACCAAGGAAGAAAATTCTCATCAAATCTAAGGTAAAGGTGAGATTCTTTCATCTCATAAGGGTTCAATAATGAGAATTAGGTATTGTATTGTTGATTAGAGGTTTTGGGGGTTGAGTGAATTTGGATGAATAATTGTAGTAGGTTGTTAGTAGTTGATATTTGTGTGATAATTGTGTGAATTTGTGGTCAAATGACGATAATTCTGTGATTGTATGGCTGGAAACTAGGTTTTGTGATGTAATTTCGTAGCAGGAGGTTTATTCTCTACATCACTTTCATCATTTCCCACCATAAACCCTCACTAATCATCACTCTTTTATGAATTTCCCTCCAAATTTGATTTCCAAGCCTAATTTTGATTTTCCAAAGCAAGCTACATTCCACCAAATTTCCATACCTAAAGTCTTTAAATATCACCCTCATTTCATTCATTTCACAAGCTTTTGATAGCCAAAAAATCTCTTGCAAAATATCTTCCCAAACTACAAAATTCACCAAAGCTCATTTCCCTCTTTTGAAAGTTATCAAGAATTCACATTGAATTCTTGATTAAATTTGAGCTAAACCTTCATCCTTTTCTTTTTTATTCATCAATTTTAGTAGATCAAGCTTGCTAGTGGAGTAATTTGAAGTTTGTTCTTGGTAATTCATCTTCCTCAATTGTTACATTCTCATAACCATCACTCAAGATGTAGATCTTTGGTGCTAATTGTTGTTGATCCTTTGGATCATAAATTATTGTTTGATTGCAGGAGTCTCACTATTTTTACACTTTAAAATTGGTGCCAATTCAGTTCATGATCATAAGGTCTTTGAAAGTTGTTTTAAAAGAGGATCATTCTGAATTTTGGCCAATTTTTTGCTACTGTATAGGCGTTAACCGATTAACCTTTTTTAGTACAAAATGGTTCACTGGTTAACCAGTGTAAATTTGCACAGAAATTCGAAATTTAGTTGTGTTAACCGATTAACCAATTGGTTAACCAATTAACAGAGAGTCAGTAGCAATTTTTGGTTTGTTTTTTACTTGTTTTTGGTTCCTTTTGCTTCTTCGTCTCCCTTCTTCTTATTTTTACCTTGGGAGACATTTTTAGGATTGATTTCTCTTTAAATTCAATGGACTTTGGGTGTATATTAGAGTGGTTAATATTCATTAGTTCAAATCTGTAGATGTTTTAGATTGACTACATTTTATGGTAAAACATATGTCTGATTCTGAATGTCATATATAATGTTATTGCATCTGATCTAAGCATGATGCCGTGTGAATTTATTTGTGTGCAGCTGATTTATCAGGATGTCAAGACTGATGCCATGACATCTCTGACTGGGCCTGAAAACCTAGATGAATCCTATTTTGTGCGTGCATTTTGCTGTTTTAGTTGTGTGTTTTAATTAAGTATCAATTAGTGCAGTTTATTAGAAGGAAAAGATTCAGCTTGGAGTTATTTTAGCATAACATTATTTGTTGTTATTTTTGTTTCTTTATTTAAGGAAATATCTTATTTGATTTTTGCAAGTTCAGCAGGCCCATGCCCATTCAAGATTCTATTTTAAAGGCCACATTACCCTAGTTTGAAGACGTGGAAAATAAGGATTGAAGCTTTCAGCATTTTCGTGTGTGTGTGTTTAATTTTCTTGTGAGCCAAACAATTGTCATGTTGATGATTGTTTTGGACTAGATTTCTGAGTTGTATTGTTGTACACTCAAAGCTTTTAAGCAAGAGAGTGTTTGTACTTGACTAAAGCTGTGAAGCAAGGTCAAGGATTGTTTCTTGAAGTGTGTCTTCGTTGTTTTCTGAATTGTTTGTCTATTACCACTGTTGTGATTGATAGGGAGTGAGAGGGGTCACATATCTAGGTAGTGATTAAGTGAGAAGATTGAAAACTGGGTTGTTTGTTGTGGGTTTTTGAATTAATACTACTTATAGTGGAGTTCCTTCCTGGCTTGGTAGCCCCCATAGTAGGTGTGTTTTCACTGAACTGGGTTAACAATTCCATGTGTTCTTTAATTATGTATTTGCTTATTTACATTGTGTTTAACCTTGCCAGATATTGGTGTCATGACATCATATTCGACATTGTATATCTATCGCTAATATTTCAATTGGCATCAGAGCAGGCACCCTGCTTGATTTTCTGGGTGAGATCTAGGGGCAATTTTCTGGTACTATGGACAAGGATAGAGGATTTGGGAATAGACCACCTATTCTAGATGGATCTAACTATGATTATTGGAAACCTTGCATGGTTGATTTCTTGAAATCTCTAGACAAGAAGGCGTGGAAAGCTACAGATAAAGGATGAGAACATCCTGTTATTACTGATAAAGATAGAAATACGACTTTAAAGCTTGAAGAGGGTTTGAGAAAAGATAAAGATGATTTGGCACTATGGAATTATAAATCCTTGAATGCTTTGTTCAATGGCATTGATAAGAACATATTCAGATTGGTGCATTATTGTGAATTGGCCAAGGAAGTTTGGGATATTATCAGAACCACTCATGAAGGAACTTTTAAAGTCAAGATGTTAAGACTTTAAATGCTCACAAAAAAATTTGAAAATTTGAGAATGAAAAAAGATGAGACTATTCATGACTTTCACATGAATATTCTTGATATTTCTAACACCTCATAAGCTTTAGGAGAAAAATGTCTAATGAAAAGCTTGTGAGGAAAATTTTCAGATCACTTCCCAAAAGATTTTCCATGAAGGTGACTGCTATAGAAGAGGCACAAGACATCTGTGTAGAAGCATACTTCAAGCTCAATGTTTTGATGACGTCAACATTATTCAAGCTCATTCCGTATTGCAAAAAGTCGAGATGTCAACCAAGATCAAGATCATGGCTAGGCATCATCAATGGAATGCTACCGTTCGAATCAAGCTATTGTGCATACTTTTCAAGACTTGGACACAAGGCTTAGGTATATCAAAACTAACTCCTTAGAATGATATACAAGTTTTCAAATTAATTTATCATGATTATTCACTGCATGTGCATTATTTTGAAATAAATCGGAACTGGTTTAACACTTTAAAATCAAAATATTTTTCTGAGTTTTAACAGTGTTAACCGGTTAACCATATGGGTTAACTGGTTTACGGTCCCTTAATTTGAATTCTTTGGTAACGTTTCAGCGCGTTAACCAATTAACCCATATGGTTAACCGGTTAACACTGAAGGATTTTCTGAAAAATTGTTTCCTTTCAATTCAAATATTTTTTAAATGTTATACCTCTTCATTATTTTATTTCATAATTTTCATACCTTTTTGAATAGGTGTTTTGACTATTATAAATTCTTAAATTTTCAAATTCATAAACACCTCCAAGAAATTTTCAAATATTATCAATCAATCAAATTCACAAAATTCAAATAATTTTCATACTTCTAAAAGTGTTCATTGTTCATCATTTTCATTTTCATTTGAACACTTGTATTGAATCTTTGAGTAGTGAATTTTGAATATAGGAGAAGATCAATTTTATTGATACCAATCATTGTATTACTCACTGTAATACCTCAAAATTTTCCCTCATATTTATTCCTTCTATCGGCTCATCATTTTGCATTCGTCGACATTTCTCATCAATTCATTAACATCATAATGGTGCATTGCATGGATTCATAAGGCATGTGATCAGGACCCAAGGAAATTAGGGTTTCATATGTAATTTGTATTTGCCAGGGATTTAAATGAGGGAGAATATTCACTTGGAAATGTTCAGTTAAATTCGCTTTGAATAAGAGGGTAACTTTTCAAGTTGTTTTCTTCGTCCTCGGATGTTTCAAGGAGAATTTGTATCTTTTTCTCATGATATGATCGGAAGAGAGCTCTACCAATTGAGGTCTGATATGTAAAGATTGGTCTAAATCCGTGGGGATTCTTGGTGGTGTTATGATCCATATTCAAGTGTCTATTGCATTATCTATAATCACATTTCATTCATGATTCAAACAGATTCAAGGAATTCAAGGGCATTCAAGGATTATCATAAGCCCATTTGAGTATGCGCTTTAAATTCAAGTCTGGGAAGATGATTGAGCCCAACCGCAGGGAGATCTTTTACGAGTTAGTCGGCCCAAACGTTGAAAATGTGTATTAAATTCTATGGATCATCCGTGCGACTTTCGAGTGAACCTTTTCTTTATCTGACCAAAGGGATATCTCGACAACTTCAAGAGATACTTGATGTAATTATTTCATTTAATTTGTGAGAATTTATTGGTGGGCTTTTAGTTACATCCGTCAAGCTTCATAATGTGAGGGTGCCAATAGTCATTGGACAGAATGGGAAATGACACAATTGCCCAAGAATGGCGCTCATTGGAAACTTACAATTCATCCATTCAGTCTTCTGTTCACGGACTTGATAATGGGCATACTTCTACCAGTAATTCCTCCCTAAATAATAATAGTAACAATTTGTATAGTGAGTATAACCAGGCTGGCCATTATGGATCACAGGGCATTGGTAGTCAGGCTGTAAATGGTAGCTGGAATAATTCCTATGGTGTTAACCAACAACAGCAGGATTTTGACATGTGCACTACTGAAGTTACCACTAAAATAAGGGATAATATAGCTACCGGTTCAGGTAACCAGCAAGTTAATCATTCTTATGGTTCAAGTATGTCTGGCATCAAAGATCTACAAAATGCATCTAGCTCATTTGGATCAGTTTCATTACATAATAAAATTAACCATGGTCACGGTTTGGCTAATGGAACGGTTGAACCGTAATACTTTGCCCCTAGTGGGAACTTTGATCAACATTTTAATTATTCAAATACACAGTTTGATGAACAAAAAAAACTTCTCAAAACAATTATGCAGCTGAAAGTCAACAGCCCACTGGTTACTCCAATCAATCAGTACATGCTAGAACAAAACATTTTTTATGCCCCTCATGTTGGAAGATCATCTTCTGGGCGTCTTTCTCATGCTTTGATAACGTTCGGATTTGGTGAAAACTCATCATAATGGATCCAAGTGCTTTGAGTGCATCATATGGAAGTCAGGATTCGGCACAAGGTTCTATATCTGTGTTGAACTTGATGGAAGCTGAAGCTGTCACGGGAGGCATCAGTTCTATGGATTATAAGAAAAGTGGAAATCCTGCAGCAGCGGAAATGAAAGTCCTGTGGTCACAGACCCTGCGCACAAGAGCGATCCGTAATAACTGGACAATTTAGAAGCAAGAGGAAGTATCAGAACCAAGAAAAATCAGTTATAAGCCTCATAATTAATTGTTAAGTCAATCACAACAGAAAATAACTAACTTTTAACTCATAACCAATTCCATAACAGAAAATAACAAACTATTTACTAGAAGATTCTAGAACTCACCAGAAAATTCCAGAAAGAGCTAGAAGATCAGCTCCTATAAATTAGAGCTCTTGTTCTTCAATTCTTTTTTTTCTTACACTTTTTCACCATTCTTGCTAGATTCCACCCTTTCTCCTTCAACCTGAATCCTTTTTCAATCTTTCTGCAACTCCTCTCTTCGTCTACAACAAACTCGTAAACCTCTCTTCACCCTTTCACGGCATCATCATCTTCTACGCCCTACAACCTTCATCCTTATGCATCAATCTTCTATACTTTTCAAGGCACTTTTGATTCAGACTCATTGATATCAACAAGAATCTTCAATCAATAACCTGCAAATCAAAAAATGCTTCAAGAGTTCAATCTCAAAACGAATTGACAACGGCGAAGTCCCGCAACAATTTCAACAGCATCACAGGTGCAAAAAGGAGAGTGAGCCAGGGATTTCGTACCTAAACGGTGCACTTCATCATCATTTTCAATCTCAAACGGCGTCATCATATTCACACATCGTAGAGGATCGAAAAGCGAAAAATTGCGAGGAGCAAGCGAAAGAGTAGCAAAACGAGAACTTACGGAAAATTATATGGCCTTGAACCGTTGAAGTCTATCTCTGTCTTCTAATGCCTAACCAGCGCAAATCACGGCATCGGAGGTTGGTCAAGACTCCATCTCTTTGTTTAATTCTCGTGTTGATGGTGTTCCCAATTTGGGGATTGGTGTTTGATTCGAAAGGTGTTCGGTGAGCGATTTCCGTTGAGGTTATTGTTTGATTTGTTTGAAGTCAGATTTGAGCCAAGACCGGTTATTGAGTGAGACATAGGCAAAGACGGAATAGATGGCAGCTCTCTGAGAAGTGTGGGCGGAGACGAATTTGTGAGAATGACGAAGATGCTTCATCGGAGAAAGGAATACCGCGGTGAAGACTTTGTGTCCGCGACGTTCTTACGCGAGGTCAAGAATGGAGGGGGTTATAGAACACCGCGGTGAGATTGATGGGAGGCGTTGAGAGAGAAGGACATCACAAATGGTTCCGGCGATTTCATCCGGTAGCATTGACGGTGCTGATACGGAAGCGAAGAAAGAGGGAAGGAACGCCTGTTTGAGAGAGGGGATTTAGGTTTCTTTTCAATTGGTTGATGAATTGGGTATTTAGGGTTTGTATGAAAGATTGTTGGATCAGGCCATGTGTTTTCATCCATGGAATTTCTCTCCACACACATAAATTGCTACACATACCACCCCTGCGGATTATTCACGGATTGGGCTTAAGTTCATAACATTACTATCTGCAACATCTGATTAATCATACACCTCCCCCCGCGCCTTGTAAGAGAAGGATTGGGCCTTGGGCCAGCAGTTTATATTTGCTGCCTTTTGATTCTTAATTCACCTCTCCTTATCTTTTTTTTATTATTTTGTTAGTTAATTTTTCTTTATAAAGTTATACTTTAATTCAATTTTTAATTATGATAATTAGCATATTTTTTAATGGCTTAACAATTTTAATTAGAATTCTTTGCCTTAATTTTAATTATTTGTTATGCACTAATTATTGGATGTAAGTGTTTACGTTTCAAATCGATACGGATCGATTTCGATTATGGCCAAAGCTTCACAATGATTATGGAAGATGGGCATTTATTTTGCTCATAGGAGACTACAAGGCCTTTCTTAAAGTTTTATTCGGATTTTCTTTTATGTGAAGAATCGGCACGTCATTCAAGTAAGTAATCTCGATTCGCCACTTTAATGCACCCTTTTCCTTTTAATTTCTTGTTGGTATAGGTTAGAAATAAATCCATAGACAATAGTAAAAAGCATTAGAAAATTCCCCAAAAATTCCAGTAGTTAAATAAGTCAATTTAGAAATTTGTGATATTTTTATTTTCTGAATTTTTGTTATTTTTGATTTAATTCTGAATTTTCTTTTATTTAGTTTTTATTGGATTGCTTTTAATTATGCTGGATTTTGTTCATTTTATTTAAGTAGCTTCCAGCAACTTTTTTGATCCATTCTTTTTTCTATAATTAGAAGACTCATAATAGTTCTTAGGATATTTTTTTATGGAATTTTTAGGACCTTTTATCTTAGGTTTTAATGGAATAATCCTTAGGAAATAATGGTTAATTTTAGCTGAAATTAAATAATTGTTAGGCATAGAAAAAATAAGGTTTTTTAGAATCCCTCTTAGTATAATGTTTTAGATAGTAGTAAGACCCTATAGTTTAATTTTCACAATTTTTCTAGAGGTTTTAGTATTTTTTTTAGAATATTAGTCTTAGGCCTAGTTATGCATAATTCCCATTAGTTTAGGCTATTAAAAGAAAATAAAGTTCAATATAAAAATAATAGTCTAGATTAGATTTAGCATTTAAGTTTAATATTAGACTTAGGTTTAGTTTAATTTGATTTTTTAGAATGAGTATTAGGTTTAACTTAGATTTAGAACTTAGGCTTAAAATTTCATTTTTCATTAGAATATAGAATAAATAAATAGACTATTTTTTAAGTCATGTCATCTAGTGCATTTGTAGAATTTTATTCCTTATGTTTAATTTCATTTTTTGCTTTATTTTGATTTCACAACTTTAATAGGATTTCCCCATTGTTCTTAGAATCAACTTAACTTCATTAAGAAGTAAGTTGAATTCTAATAGTTTCTAGTTTTAATTAGGCTTAGAATACCTCACTAACCATTAGGACCACTTTGTAAATATATAACAAAATAGGATTGAGTCTTAGTCCCTTAGATTTTTCCTTTTATCAACTTGAGTCTTTCTTTCTCCCTTCAAAAGAAAAGCAATAAAATACTTAATAAAAACCGAACAATCTTGTACGACACGAGACTTTGTTGCGGAGTGTTTATACGCGTCCTGTTTCGGGGCGAGGTGTAAATACTTCCCGCGATGGATAGGTCTTAGTACAAGACCGTTCACAAACAAATTCAAAACACTTCTTTTAAAAGACAAAAACAAACAATAAGCGACTATCCTGCGGGAACTTCTCTTCTCATCTCATTCACTCACAACGCGAACTCGCGACGACTTGTCACACATGCAAGACGGTAAACGCACTCGTACCAGACGAGCCTGCAACACCTGAGCATAGACATACGCAGTTCCAGCGCATAAAAAACACAAACAAATAGTTCCCGCCTAGGTTAGGTGAACTACGTCGACTCTGATCCTCATTATCCCGATGAGGTACGTAGGCAGCGGGGTAGGGCCCGTTCGAGCACATTCATTATTTTCCCTACATTTCCCCCTTTCTTTTCATTTTATTATTTCAGTTCCCTTCTCATTTCCATTCCATTCCAGTTAGCGGTTTTATTCAGCAGCAGTTATTCTTCTCACCCTTTGAAACAAGCAAGCAAGCGTGGATCCCGTCGGGTACGACGGACGGATTGGGGTGCTAATACCTTCTCAATTCGTAACCGACTCCCGAACTCAGATCTTTGGTTCGCAGGACCTTGTCCTTTCCTTCTTCCTCAGGTTTGCGCAACATTACCTTTCCCATTCATTCGGGATAAAAATGTCTGGCTGGCGACTCTAACCTTTCCGCGCCACTTTCGCGTTTGTACTAGGATGAAAATCCCGGGAGCGACAGCTGGCGACTCTGCTGGGGATGTAACCTGATTCTTTCGGTTTCCCTTGTAGAGTCAATCCTAGCGCCTGTTTGGTTTCGTTTCTTTGGGTGTTTATATGCTTGTTGCTGTGTGCTTTAGTTTAGCTTTACTGTTTTCATTTACAGTTTTATTTACAACTTTACTTTATCGCTTTTATTTACCGCTTTCAGTATTTTATTTTCCACGCATCATATTATACTGGACTGTCTGGCTGTGCTGGTTTTCATTTTTTCTGTGGGTTGGGAGTTACTGTGAGATAAGCCAACTACCCGGCTTGAGTGCACCATAGGATTAGCGTGGACACGTTGTGCTCGCATGGTTACATGATGAGTGGTGATGTGTTCCACACCCAGGTTGCGACTGTCTTGGGACTATTCTGTGTGGGGGTTCTTCCCCACTTCAGGGTACAACCTTGATGGTTATGTGCAGCTGGGGACCGATCATTGAGAACCTTAATGGAAACAACCCTCTCCAGTGATGACAGTGGCAGACCACATTTGTTGGCAAACCCATTCGCATCCGAGGGTCCATTGGGAACTCGCATAGGATGGCCTAGTTCTCTCATAGGAATTCAGTTAAAGCAAACTGTTCGTATGACGATAGTATTGTACCCTTCAGGATGAATGTACTATTGTTTCTCGATTCAGTGCTTGAAGCTGAGGACTTATGAGGGATGCTTGTTTCCTTGGACTCAACTGAGACCTCCCTGCGTAGTACATAATACCAAACCGATTCCCTGATTTGGTCATGAGCCATTTCTCGGAAATGGTGAACGTATTATTGCTATTCGGCTTTGAGAGTCCGTGATGTTGACTCGAGTAGCACACCCGTGAGATTGGAAGGGGTTACAGGTTTGCAGGAACCCTAAACTTCAACATACCCGCTTTGCCAGTGTTGTTTTATGATATTATCTGGTGCTATATGGTTCTTTGATTCTGAGATCTGGGATTTCTATTCAGAGAGATTGTTACTGTGATTACCATGGTGACCCTGATATTATGACTGTTATTATGACTCTCCACAGACACTTGGCTCGTTGTTCAACTTCAACACCATCAGTGACTATTCTATTATGTGATCCAGTTCTACAGTTATTGGGTTCTCAGTTATGGGGTTCTGTACAGAGATGGTGTTGCTATTATGGTCCTATTCAGACAGTTGGTTCACTGCTCAACACCAGCATCAGATTATTGATCACATGCCTGTTGCATACATGACATCATAGCATTTCTGCACACATGTTCAGTTATTTCCGAGGATCACATATCTGAATCATGCCATTGGACTTTGTCTGTGTCAAAACTTGAATCAAAGCAGTTAGATTCCTCAGAAATAATTGAACATGACATTTGCATACATCCTTGCATTCTTGACAGGTGTTCAGAGACAAATTCTTTTCCTGACTTGATTTCTCATCAGAATGGACAACTTGAATCACATTTGAAGCAACTCCGGGCGGAGGTAATCGAAGGAAGACCCAGATGAGGCCATTCAGGACAGAGGTGTAAACCTTACTTCAGAATCAGAAGTTGTTGAAAGAGGAAGTCAACCAGATGAAGACTCAGATGAGCTTGGTTATGGAAATTCTGAACAAAGCTATTTTCATCCCTAGTGAGGGGAACTACGCTGCTCTGATTCTCCATTGGTCAATGGAGATACGTAGGCAGGAGATCGTGCAAGATCTTTCCGAGCAACCTTATCTATTAACTTTATCAACCTCTTCCCTCAAGACTTCACTTGTCGGCATCCAATTTCAGCTTCCCAAGAGAGTCCTAAGGGTCAGAGCATAAGGGTAAAGGCCAAAACCACTTGAGAAGAAGTTTGATCATATTCTGATGACGTACGTGCAACAAGTTTCCTCATTTACGCAAATTTGGAGTGGTTAAGCTAACTGCATCAGGATCGTCTCCGATAAAGCTTCCTTTGGGGTTTCAATTCCAAGTATGATTACCATTCTGGGGCACCTAGCCATTCAATTAAAGATTGCAAGTCTTTTAGGGGCAGAGGTAAAGACAAGGTCCCGAATTCGATTGATTCCAAGACTATTGTGTTCACGCCAGGAAAAAATGGAAATATGGCACCAAAACGGTAATAGATTGAACATCCAGACTGTTGACTGCTGAGAGTCTCCAAAAGCAATAAGTTCATACGGAGTCAAGCCTCCTCAATAATGGCAACCACGATGTAAAGGCTAGATACAAGTACCGCTCAAGGGCATTTAGGCATACAATTGACAACTGTGATGCGTTCAGGCACAAGGTCCAGAATTTGATCGACTCAAAGATCATCATGCCAGAAGGTCTGCTCACATATTGAAATCTCCTTATCAAATTGGCATCCTAGTTTGCAAGGGCATCTTCAGAAGCAATAAGTCCAGACGGAGTCAAGTCTCCTCAATGATGGCAATGTTCAGCTTCTTTACTGCATTTTCATTTGTAGTTTATATTGTTTGTTTAAACACTTGTATGCATGCATGAAACTTATTTGTTTTTGAATGATAACCATAATAAAATGCACATGTTTCTATTGAAGTAATCCATTCGTATTCACTCATGATTTTGTGTATGTGCATTGCCATACCAACGGTTGTGCTTAAACTCTATCAGGGAGGATGACGGAATGAGAACGCAAAAACTTTAATTGTGTGCTTTTGAGAAAGACCTTGTTGATGATGTACAGGCATTGTTTCAAATCCTAAACACCGGAGATATAAGGGAGATAGACCCTCGCCAACCCATTTGAGCCTTGAAGTAGGAGTTTCTTTTCGCATGGAAAAAACCCTTGCATTTAACCCAGGGGCAGGTTAGGCATCAGTTAGTTTGACCTAGCGTTCAAATTTCAAAAAGGAGTGTACATCTGAGGATCCATTACCTTTCGTTGAACCAAATCAAGAGGTCCAAAGACCGGAGACCACAATGGTTATCCCTCATCAAGTGAAAAGTGAGACAGTCACGACCCTTTCAAAGCAATCAAGACAAACAGTGTCACACGATTTGTTCAAAAAAAAAGAAGGAAAAAAAGAATGAAAAAGCCCGCTAAGTCAAAACTTGAAAACAAGCGACTTAGGCAAAAATTAGGGCATCCTGCTGGACTTCACAATCAAAGATTCACAAGAATCAGTCCAGGCAAAAGTTAGGGATAGGAAAAATAATGCAAAAGCGAAAGACGAAAAGGATTTCACAAGAAAGATCCTTAAAACAAGAACAAAGTCGTGTGGCACAGACACCAATGATAAGAGGGGTGACTGACTCCAAATGACAACCTAATTGGTGCTTAAACCGTTAGCGTAATTGGTTCCTCAACCATCACAAAACCCTTTTTGTGAGGTGAGTGCTTGTGAAAGCTAGCTGAACATAGGAATGGAGAACATCACGAAGATGGGTGGGCACAAATAAATTTCGAGCCTATATCCTTTGTTTCTATAACCGTGAACCAGGCCTCGATACAACCCTCAAAAGTCCTAACTGAAACAGGGTAATTTTTGAGAGCGTACTACCACGAGACCGCGTTCCTGACTCCTATGAGTAGTGTTGAAAGATCTTTGTTGGTGTTGCATGTGCATGCTTTCTATTATTCAAAAAATTTAATGTCGTATCTTAACCAGTGATTCACTCACAAAGGTTTGCGACATCTTTTACAGTAAAACTTCAAGATTAATATGTGTGTTGCATTAGAATTTTCATTCTTAAAATAAACATTTTCTGCTTGCATACATTTGTTTGGCATCATAAAAGTCCATGTATGGAATCTCAGTCCAGGAGTTTAATCTTGCCAAGTTGAGAAGTCTGAAACTTCCGAAGGACAATCTGTCGAGGTGCACTTTTCAAGAAAACTCCATTGAGTAGGGACTTTCCCAACAGTTGTGGTAAGAGCCAACTAATCTGGGGAAGTCATGTCGAGCAATCTCTTCAAAGTTCAGCCAAGCCGGGGCAATCACTTCGAGATTCAAATCTCTCAAAGAGCCATTAGTCTGATGCATGCATTCAAATTTTAGCCAAACTGGGGCAATTACTTCGAGATCCAATCTCTCAAAGAACAATTGATCTGGGTTTTTTCTTCAAAGCACAGTCATTCAGAGGTGATCACTTCAAGGCTCGTACTGGGGCAGGCCACCCCAAGAGCACTAGAAGTCACTCTCTCCCGAAGACGGTTTATCAAAAGCACCTATCCGGAGTTCAATATACAGGGGCAGAATATCTCACAGTGATATGAGGTTCTTCATGAATCCTTGCGAGGCAAATTCTTGCACAAACCATGCAGTCTGGGGCAGCTATTTCGAGATCCGACGAATCTCTCCAAGAGTTTGAAGACACTGAGGCATCTCGTATGCCAGTTTTCTGTAAAATCCTCTTGAGACATTATATTTTGATAGATCCTAGTAGAATGCGAGTTGAAGATTTTAAAGAACCATTGTTCACTCATAATTAGTTGACAACCTATCAACCCGGGGCTAGGGGCAAAACCATTGTCAGCATAGTACTTCAAGAGTTATTTCATCAGCAAGCTTCATTGATCAAAATGTCTTAGCTAGTCTCATTAGACTATCCCTTCTCCAGCTGTGTGGCAAAGCGAAAGTTACTTCTTGATCAGAAGGGTATCATCGTCTCTCATCCCCAACATGAAACGCCTCACATCTCTCATTCCCAACATGAGAGGATTTATCTCTTATCCCCAGCAAGTGGCAGCTTGAGCTTTTATCTTCAGCAGGAAGCTTTATCATTGATATCACCCGTCATCCCCAGCCATGTGGAAGTTGAAATTTCACCCAGCAAGGTAGCAGAGAGTGGGTGTCGTCCCCAAGCAGAAGTTTCCCTTCAGACAGGGGCAATTCTCAGCCGTATAAGGAGTGTCTTGCCTCCCCAGCAGTTGCTTCCTCAGCAGTATCATGCCTTTGGTTCCCCACCAGAGTTCAAGAAGGGTCCATCTCCAGCAGGGTCTTGGCGCTCCAATCTTAAAGTCCAATTTATTTTTGGCAGTGGCGGCTGTTCGGAGCCGGTGTATTATTGACAACTTTCCCCGCAGAGTTGTCTCCTCCTTATCAGGATGAACCGGATCAATGCAGTGATCATCGTTTCTCCCCAGCCAAGTTATCTGGGATACCTGCAGTCTCCTTACCAGGAGATCTCCTTGCATTTGCATGTGCATCATCATTACATTTGCATCCTCCAAAGCGTAGCATTTCCATCGTCATGGAGCATTACGCCATAAATTCAAGCATATGCATACCAGCGTGGGCCAGTTTTGAGGTATATTACATGAGACCTGTTATGTCTACCATCAGATTGAAACATTCCCCACAGAATGCAACTTCATCCCCCAGAGTGGTTACTTTTACCAAGTCTTGTTGTTATCCCCAGTTGAGTCTTGTTTCAGTACAACAGTCTCATTTGTTTCGCGTCTCCGTTTCAGTATAACGGTCGCGTCTTGGGCTCTCGTTTAAGTACAACGATCCCGTTCCTTTCGAGTCTCCATTTAAGTACAATGGTCTCGTCTTTGAGTCTTGTTTCAGTACAACAGTCTCATTTTTTCGCGTCTCCGTTTCAGTACAACGGTCGCGTCTTGGGCTCTCGTTTAAGTACAACGATCCCGTTTCTTTCTAGTCTCCATTTAAGTACAATGGTCTCGTCTTTAAGTCTTGTTTCAATACAACAGTCTCATTTTTTCGCGTCTCCGTTTCAGTACAACGGTCGCGTCTTGGGCTCTCGTTTAAGTACAACGATCCCGTTCCTTTCGAGTCTCCATTTAAGTACAATGGTCTCGTCTTTGAGTCTTGTTTCAGTACAACAGTCTCATTTTTTCGCGTCTCCGTTTCAGTACAACGGTCGCGTCTTGGGCTCTCGTTTAAGTACAACGATCCCGTTCCTTTCGAGTCTCCATTTAAGTACAATGGTCTCGTCTTTGAGTCTTGTTTCAGTACAACAGTCTCATTTTTTCGCGTCTCCGTTTCAGTACAACGGTCGTGTCTTGGGCTCTCGTTTAAGTACAACGATCCTATTCCTTGCGAGTCTCCATTTAAGTACAATGGTCTCGTCTTTGAGTCTTGTTTCAGTACAACAGTCTCATTCGTTCGCATCTCCGTTTCAGTACAACGGTCGCGTCTCAGGTTATCATTTAAGTACAATGATCCTGTTTGCTTGGGCTCTCGTTTAAGTACAACGATCCCGTTCCTTTCGAGTCTCCATTTAAGTACAATGGTCTCGTCTCAGTGCGAAGATAATGGATCGGTTGATACCATTTTCGTGTAGATCGGTTGATCTTATGTGAGTTATGAATCGGTTGATATCATTTCTCTTCGAGTTGTAAATCGGATGATATTACATTCTCGTTTTTCTTAGTTATGGATCGGTTGATACCATTTCCATGTTAGATCGGTTGATCTTATTTGAGTCATGAATCGGTTGATATCATTTCTCTTCGAGTTGTAAATCGGATGATATTACATTCTCGTTTTTCTTGGTTATGGATCGGTTGATACCATCTCCATGTTAGATCGGTTGATCTTATTTGAGTTATGAATCGGTTGATATCATTTCTCTTCGAGTTGTAAATCGGATGATATTACATTCTCGTTTTTCTTGGTTATGGATTGGTTGATACCATCTCCATGTTAGATCGGTTGATCTTATTTGAGTCATGAATCGGTTGATATCATTTCTCTTCGAGTTGTAAATCGGATGATATTACATTCTCGTTTTTCTTGGTTATGGATCGGTTGATACCATCTCCATGTTAGATCGGTTGATCTTATTTGAGTCATGAATCGGTTGATACCATTTCTCTTCGAGTTGTAAATCGGATGATATTACATTCTCGCTTTCCGGGATGGATCGGTTGATACCATCTCCGTGTTAGATCGGTTGATCTTATTTGGGTCGCAAATCGGTTGATGTTGCGTTAAGTCCTGTTTCGCCCTTGTGGTTCCGATTCGTTCAGCAGTCACAGTGATTGCATTGATTCTATTCCACCTGGTTCTATCCCCGTTACCTGTTCAGAGGTCAAAATCAAAAAATACATAAATAAATAAATGGGCAAATGGCATTTCCATTACCCTCAGTGTGCAAATTTTCAGGTTTTATTCGAGTATTCAATCACTCCATACCTTGAACGTCTAAAAGCTGTTGCAATTATCCGTTCAGGTCCGCAGTTGATTGAATAGGGGCAGCTGTAATACCTCAAAATTTGCCCTCATATTTATTCCTTCTATCGGCTCATCATTTTGCATTCGTCGACATTTCTCATCAATTCATTAACATCATAATGGTGCATTGCATGGATTCATAAGGCATGTGATCAGGACCCAAGGAAATTAGGGTTTCATATGTAATTTGTATTTGCCAGGGATTTAAATGAGGGAGAATATTCACTTGGAAATGTTCAGTTAAATTCGCTTTGAATAAGAGGGTAACTTTTCAAGTTGTTTTCTTCGTCCTCGGATGTTTCAAGGAGAATTTGTATCTTTTTCTCATGATATGATCGGAAGAGAGCTCTACCAATTGAGGTCTGATATGTAAAGATTGGTCTAAATCCGTGGGGATTCTTGGTGGTGTTATGATCCATATTCAAGTGTCTATTGCATTATCTATAATCACATTTCATTCATGATTCAAACAGATTCAAGGAATTCAAGGGCATTCAAGGATTATCATAAGCCCATTTGAGTATGCGCTTTAAATTCAAGTCTGGGAAGATGATTGAGCCCAACCGCAGGGAGATCTTTTACGAGTTAGTCGGCCCAAACGTTGAAAATGTGTATTAAATTCTATGGATCATCCGTGCGACTTTCGAGTGAACCTTTTCTTTATCTGACCAAAGGGATATCTCGACAACTTCAAGAGATACTTGATGTAATTATTTCATTTAATTTGTGAGAATTTATTGGTGGGCTTTTAGTTACATCCGTCAAGCTTCATAATGTGAGGGTGCCAATAGTCATTGGACAGAATGGGAAATGATACAATTGCCCAAGAATGGCGCTCATTGGAAACTTACAATTCATCCATTCAGTCTTCTGTTCACGGACTTGATAATGGGCATACTTCTACCAGTAATTCCTCCCTAAATAATAATAGTAACAATTTGTATAGTGAGTATAACCAGGCTGGCCATTATGGATCACAGGGCATTGGTAGTCAGGCTGTAAATGGTAGCTGGAATAATTCCTATGGTGTTAACCAACAACAGTAGGATTTTGACATGTGCACTACTGAAGTTACCACTAAAATAAGGGATAATATAGCTACCGGTTCAGGTAACCAGCAAGTTAATCATTCTTATGGTTCAAGTATGTCTGGCATCAAAGATCTACAAAATGCATCTAGCTCATTTGGATCAGTTTCATTACATAATAAAATTAACCATGGTCACGGTTTGGCTAATGGAACGGTTGAACCGTAATACTTTGCCCCTAGTGGGAACTTTGATCAACATTTTAATTATTCAAATACACAGTTTGATGAACAAAAAAAACTTCTCAAAACAATTATGCAGCTGAAAGTCAACAGCCCACTGGTTACTCCAATCAATCAGTACATGCTAGAACAAAACATTTTTTATGCCCCTCATGTTGGAAGATCATCTTCTGGGCGTCTTTCTCATGCTTTGATAACGTTCGGATTTGGTGAAAACTCATCATAATGGATCCAAGTGCTTTGAGTGCATCATATGGAAGTCAGGATTCAGCACAAGGTTCTATATTTGTGTTGAACTTGATGGAAGCTGAAGCTGTCACGGGAGGCATCAGTTCTATGGATTATAAGAAAAGTGGAAATCCTGCAGCAGCGGAAATGAAAGTCCTGTGGTCACAGACCCTGCGCACAAGAGCGATCCGTAATAACTGGACAATTTAGAAGCAAGAGGAAGTATCAGAACCAAGAAAAATCAGTTATAAGCCTCATAATTAATTGTTAAGTCAATCACAACAGAAAATAACTAACTTTTAACTCATAACCAATTCCATAACAGAAAATAACAAACTATTTACTAGAAGATTCTAGAACTCACCAGAAAATTCCAGAAAGAGCTAGAAGATCAGCTCCTATAAATCAGAGCTCTTGTTCTTCAATTCTTTTTTTTCTTACACTTTTTCACCATTCTTGCTAGATTCCACCCTTTCTCCTTCAACCTGAATCCTTTTTCAATCTTTCTGCAACTCCTCTCTTCGTCTACAACAAACTCGTAAACCTCTCTTCACCCTTTCACGGCATCATCATCTTCTACGCCCTACAACCTTCATCCTTATGCATCAATCTTCTATACTTTTCAAGGCACTTTTGATTCAGACTCATTGATATCAACAAGAATCTTCAATCAATAACCTGCAAATCAAAAAATGCTTCAAGAGTTCAATCTCAAAACGAATTGACAACGGCGAAGTCCCGCAACAATTTCAACAGCATCACAGGTGCAAAAAGGAGAGTGAGCCAGGGATTTCGTACCTAAACGGTGCACTTCATCATCATTTTCAATCTCAAACGGCGTCATCATATTCACACATCGTAGAGGATCGAAAAGCGAAAAATTGCGAGGAGCAAGCGAAAGAGTAGCAAAACGAGAACTTACGGAAAATTATATGGCCTTGAACCGTAGAAGTCTATCTCTGTCTTCTAATGCCTAACCAGCGCAAATCACGGCATCGGAGGTTGGTCAAGACTCCATCTCTTTGTTTAATTCTCGTGTTGATGGTGTTCCCAATTTGGGGATTGGTGTTTGATTCGAAAGGTGTTCGGTGAGCGATTTCCGTTGAGGTTATTGTTTGATTTGTTTGAAGTCAGATTTGAGCCAAGACCGGTTATTGAGTGAGACATAGGCAAAGACGGAATAGATGGCAGCTCTCTGAGAAGTGTGGGCGGAGACGAATTTGTGAGAATGACGAAGATGCTTCATCGGAGAAAGGAATACCGCGGTGAAGACATTGTGTCCGCGACGTTCTTACGCGAGGTCAAGAATGGAGGGGGTTATAGAACACCGCGGTGAGATTGATGGGAGGCGTTGAGACAGAAGGACATCACAAATGGTTCCGGCGATTTCATCCGGTAGCATTGACGGTGCTGATACGGAAGCGAAGAAAAAGGGAAGGAACGCCTGTTTGAGAGAGGGGATTTAGGTTTCTTTTCAATTGGTTGATGAATTGGGTATTTAGGGTTTGTATGAAAGATTGTTGGATCAGGCCATGTGTTTTCATCCATGGAATTTCTCTCCACACACATAAATTGCTACACATACCACCCCTGCGGATTATTCACGGATTGGGCTTAAGTTCATAACATTACTATCTGCAACATCTGATTAATCATACACCTCCCCCGCGCCTTGTAAGAGAAGGATTGGGCCTTGGGCCAGCAGTTTATATTTGCTGCCTTTTGATTCTTAATTCACCTCTCCTTATCTTTTTTTTATTATTTTGTTAGTTAATTTTTCTTTATAAAGTTATACTTTAATTCAATTTTTAATTATGATAATTAGCATATTTTTTAATGGCTTAACAATTTTAATTAGAATTCTTTGCCTTAATTTTAATTATTTGTTATGCACTAATTATTGGATGTAAGTGTTTACGTTTCAAATCGATACGGATCGATTTCGATTATGGCCAAAGCTTCACAATGATTATGGAAGATGGGCATTTATTTTGCTCATAGGAGACTACAAGGCCTTGCTTAAAGTTTTATTCGGATTTTCTTTTATGTGAAGAATCGGCACGTCATTCAAGTAAGTAATCTCGATTCGCCACTTTAATGCACCCTTTTCCTTTTAATTTCTTGTTGGTATAGGTTAGAAATAAATCCATAGACAATAGTAAAAAGCATTAGAAAATTCCCCAAAAATTCCAGTAGTTAAATAAGTCAATTTAGAAATTTGTGATATTTTTATTTTCTGAATTTTTGTTATTTTTGATTTAATTCTGAATTTTCTTTTATTTAGTTTTTATTGGATTGCTTTTAATTATGCTGGATTTTGTTCATTTTATTTAAGTAGCTTCCAGCAAATTTTTTGATCCATTCTTTTTTCTATAATTAGAAGACTCATAATAGTTCTTAGGATATTTTTTTATGGAATTTTTAGGACCTTTTATCTTAGGTTTTAATGGAATAATCCTTAGGAAATAATGGTTAATTTTAGCTGAAATTAAATAATTGTTAGGCATAGAAAAAATAAGGTTTTTTAGAATCCCTCTTAGTATAATGTTTTAGATAGTAGTAAGACCCTATAGTTTAATTTTCACAATTTTTCTAGAGGTTTTAGTATTTTTTTTAGAATATTAGTCTTAGGCCTAGTTATGCATAATTCCCATTAGTTTAGGCTATTAAAAGAAAATAAAGTTCAATATAAAAATAATAGTCTAGATTAGATTTAGCATTTAAGTTTAATATTAGACTTAGGTTTAGTTTAATTTGATTTTTTAGAATGAGTATTAGGTTTAGCTTAGATTTAGAACTTAGGCTTAAAATTTCATTTTTCATTAGAATATAGAATAAATAAATAGACTATTTTTTAAGTCATGTCATCTAGTGCATTTGTAGAATTTTATTCCTTATGTTTAATTTCATTTTTTGCTTTATTTTGATTTCACAACTTTAATAGGATTTCCCCATTGTTCTTAGAATCAACTTAACTTCATTAAGAAGTAAGTTGAATTCTAATAGTTTCTAGTTTTAATTAGGCTTAGAATACCTCACTAACCATTAGGACCACTTTGTAAATATATAACAAAATAGGATTGAGTCTTAGTCCCTTAGATTTTTCCTTTTATCAACTTGAGTCTTTCTTTCTCCCTTCAAAAGAAAAGCAATAAAATACTTAATAAAAACCGAACAATCTTGTACGACACGAGACTTTGTTGCGGAGTGTTTATACGCGTCCTGTTTCGGGGCGAGGTGTAAATACTTCCCGCGATGGATAGGTCTTAGTACAAGACCGTTCACAAACAAATTCAAAACACTTCTTTTAAAAGACAAAAACAAACAATAAGCGACTATCCTGCGGGAACTTCTCTTCTCATCTCATTCACTCACAACGCGAACTCGCGACGACTTGTCACACATGCAAGACGGTAAACGCACTCGTACCAGACGAGCCTGCAACACCTGAGCATAGACATACGCAGTTCCAGCGCATAAAAAACACAAACAAATAGTTCCCGCCTAGGTTAGGTGAACTACGTCGACTCTGATCCCCATTATCCCGATGAGGTACGTAGGCAGCGGGGTAGGGCCCGTTCGAGCACATTCATTATTTTCCCTACATTTCCCCCTTTCTTTTCATTTTATTATTTCAGTTCCCTTCTCATTTCCATTCCATTCCAGTTAGCGGTTTTATTCAGCAGCAGTTATTCTTCTCACCCTTTGAAACAAGCAAGCAAGCGTGGATCCCGTCGGGTACGACGGACGGATTGGGGTGCTAATACCTTCTCAATTCGTAACCGACTCCCGAACTCAGATCTTTGGTTCGCAGGACCTTGTCCTTTCCTTCTTCCTCAGGTTTGCGCAACATTACCTTTCCCATTCATTCGGGATAAAAATGTCTGGCTGGCGACTCTAACCTTTCCGCGCCACTTTCGCGTTTGTACTAGGATGAAAATCCCGGGAGCGACACTCACTCAAACAAAAAAAATTATAGAAAGTATTTCTATTGTGACTTGTGTTCCAAGGATTGTTTGGACATAAGGGTTAGTGTGACAAGAGGATTGTTCTTGCACACTTGTTTGTTTAGTTTGTTAGAAAGTAGGCCTCACCATTGAAGGTGTGATAGGTATAACACCCCAAATTTTCCCTCTTCATTTTAAGCATCATATCACATCATATTCATCATGAACATATCATTTTCTTAGCATCCTAGCATGGAAAGATGAGGCATAACATTTCTCATGACCTAGCATTAGGCATATGATCAGCTGGGAAGGATTCTTGAAGCATTACAAGCTATGACAAGGATCCCAATGATTTTGTACAAGTCCTATGAGGGGTCTACATTTCATTTACAAGTTCAAGTTCATTTGCAAAAGCTCAGAAGGTTGGAAGATCATCTGAGAATCCAGGCTAAGGAAAAGCTCCTACACAATGGTCCTAAACTAGGGTTTGAGATTCAAGCTTGAAAACCTTAAAACTTTGGCCATTTCATTTGGGAAAAGTCTTTTATATGTCAAGAGGATCCTAGGTACAATTTTTCATGAGAAAATTCCTTGTGGAAGTCAAGAATTTCTTCAGTTGCTTGCAGATGAAGTAATTGGTCAACTGTGCCTTTAAAAAGTCAACTGTGTGATTTCAAGGGGTCCAATCCATTTTTTTCTAGCCAAGGGATGTTCTTACAATGTTATAAGAGGTTTATAAAGTTCAAAGATCAAGAATCATGAAGTTTTGAGGGTTTTTGCAAAATTGGTGCAAAGTTGGTTTTAAGGAAATTCCATTTTTGGCAACTTTTGCCCTAAAATTCAAGTGACCTTAACTTAATCAAAAAATCTTCAAATGGACCAAAGTCAAACATGAAAGTTGGAGATTAAGACCTCCCATTTTCAAAAAGTACAAGTACATTTTCATAGCATTTGTGGTTTGGAATCTAAGCCCCTCGAAAATTTGGCTTAAATTAGGGCAAATGTTGAAATTTCATGCATGCACCAAAGCCAAAAGGTTCAAAACTTGATTTTAAGGGTTGGTAGATACCAAATATTGTTGCAATGTTAAAATACAATGTATTTGGCATATTTTTCTCCAAAGAAATTCACAAATTCGTGCACAACAAGAATGTTACTTCATAAGTGGATTTTTTGCATGAACATGAAAAGAGTGTGACTCCTTTAATCTAATGGCCAAGATTTGTTGGATTATAATCAAGGGTTCATATTGGAGTGCACATGGGCAAGAGGCCAAGGAAAGCATGAGGATTACATGAGATCACACAAAATTGCAAAATTGGCAAAATCACCAAAAACTTGTGATTCCCACGTGCAAACTCCTTCATTTTTTCAGCATTGGCTCATGAGAGGATATATAACAAATTAGGGTTTCAGCTTGCCTCAATTATCTCCCATTGCCCAGCTTCCAAGTTTGTGCATAATTTGCATTTTCTCTCAAATCTCCTCACACCATAGCTCTCTCCAAAAACAAATTGTAGATCCTTGATCCTTGGAAGCTCAGGATCATTAATCACACACTTGTTCAAGCTATCTCTCAAGATCAAGAACCTTGCCATTTCAGGGAAGTTGCTTGCAAAGCTCAAGATCCAGCAAGATTCAAGGCTCTAGTTGCATTTATTTTGCAACTAGAGAGCATTTGGAGTGATTTTGCTTCATCATCTGGACTTCTAGCAAGCATTTTCAAGCTCTGCAAACTCAGGTATGCCTCTGAATCTTCAGATCTGAAATTGAAAATGTTTGTGTGCATCTTGATCTGTGATGTTTGCTGGTCATTCTGCTGTTTGTAGTTTTGAAGTTTATTAATTGTAGAGCTTGTAATATGAATTTGAACTTTTATGGTGTCGCTCCCACCAAATGACACATAGGTCAGAAGGGGTACAGACGCGAACGGTCGGCGAAAAGAGAAGGAATGAATAGAGTCGCCAATTAGGCATTTTTATCCCGAAGGAAAGGTAATGCTGCATAAACCTAGAAAGATATGGATAAGACGGTCGCGAACCAGAGAAACTGAGAAAGGGGGTTGGTTACAACCTGGGAAGGTATTAGCACCCAGATTGTCCGTCGTACTCGACGGGATCCACGCTTATGAGATTTGTGTTTTAAAGGGGTAGTGTCAGTGCAATCTGTGTATCAAAGCTGGAAAGAATGCAAGTGTCAGTGCAAAAGGAAATGTATAGTGGATAAGAGAAGTGTCAGTGTAAGAACAGGAGTGTAAAGCTCAAGACTATGAGGCTTAAAGAAATGCTGAAAGAGGGGGGGAATATACAGAGACTTTTGTTCGATAACTGTTAAGTTATGCCTACGTATCCTCTCGTGCAATGAGGAAGTCAGAACACCGTAGTTCGACTCAAAGAGACTGAAAGATAAATTGACTTGTGAACTGCTTACTTGCCTATGCTCAAGTGTATGACCTGTCTGGCTCAGGTGCAAACTGTCTTGCATTAGACGGAAGAAGCAAATTCTCGTTTATGAATGAAGATGAGAAAAGAATCCCGGAGGAGACGATTATTGTTTGTTTTTGTGTTTTCAGTCTTTTACTGCTTCTTGGAGTTTGTCATAGGTTAATGAGCTTAAGCCTAAACCAAGGGTTAGTAAACTCATCACATCTCCCCTCTGATTAGGGGTAATGAGAATACCTTAAGTATGAAGTAAGCACCTCACACTTAATCACCATGACGTAGTATTAAGATCATTAACCTACTTGTATTTATTTAGATGTTTTTGGTGTTTTGGTTTAGTGTTAAGTAATGAGTTTAAGCCATAATCAAGGATTTAATGGACTCATTACACCATCCTAATAGAAGGATGATAGATGAGAACATTTAAGCTGAGTAAGGCTCCTCAACTTAATCCATGATTAGGGATTAACCTCATGACAAAACAAAGCCTTTATTAAAGTGGATTTTAGTTAATGGTAAGATTAAGAAGTGAATTTTATGATTTGTAAGACAACTTGAGGGGGACTTGTCCATTAACATTAGGGTTAGTCCTTCTTAACCAGTTAAGGAAGAATTAGAACCCTAATGCAAGGCCCAAGTTACAAGCTTAAAGTCTTAGTGATTATTAGATGAATTGATTAAAGGATTTAAACACATTAAGGGTTTAGCACTTAGGATTAAAGTTATACACTTCATCCTAATAGAAGGATGCAGTCATAAGCTTAATCACAAAGCCTTAAAACCTTTAGGGTTTAGTCCTTGATTATGAGATGAGAGGAGAAGACTCAAAGATGACACAAAGGTAAAACTAAATGTGGGACTAATCTAACCCTAATTGTTATCATACTTGGCTGTTCCTAGGTTTTATGAGGCTTGCAAGAAGATCTTCAAGAGAAAAGCCACCAAGGAAGAAGCAGGTGGAAGGAGGAGAAGCAGAAAAAGCAAGACAACTTACTTCACTTAAGAAGATAAGTTGCTTGAAGAAAGAAAGAAAGGGATGAACATGAATGAGCAAGCTCACCCTAATACACAAGTGAAATGCAGAAATGAATGCATAAGAGATGAGAAGAGCTTATGAGAAGTGAAGGCAAATTCACTTCTCAAATACCTACCACCTGAAAAGTTAGTAACAAGGAAGTGAAATGAAGTGAGAATGAGATTAAATTCAATGATGCAAATCAAAGTCATAAGCATAAACATGATTTTAATGATGTTAAGAGAGGATGCAAACACATGTCAAGAGTTGTGGATGAGCATACAAGGATGAGGAGGCAAATGAAGCATGCTTTGAACCATAAACATTCATGAAAGTTTATGACATGGAATGAATGCACAACATGGTAAATGAAATATGCAATGACCAAACCTGGTTTCAATATGTCCTAAGATGTCTTATGTTTCATGTTGATGCATAAAATGTCATGGCAAGTTCTTGAATGCAAGCATATGAGAGATGGATGCAAATGAAGGCAAGAAATAGGGTTTATGCATAACATGCAACACAAAATTCAAAATCAGAAGCAAATGACATGATAAAAAATTGAAAATGGGATCACAAGAACCCTAACCCTACACAAGTTCACTGCCCAAAGGAGGGGACCTAAGTCTGAACCTAATAGAAGTTATGATTTTCTCAAGTCAACTAGGGTTTCAAGGCACTTCAAAAGGAAAAATGCACATTAAATTGAAAATGAAAGATAAATTCAAACCAATTTTACGCTAGAAACTACATGATATGAAGGATGCAATGCAAGAAGAACCATCATCAAACTCTTCATGGTTAGGCAAAATGGATTTTTCTAAGTTAGGACCAAAATATTGCCTTTAAATAACTTTAATTCCAATGAAAAATGTCAAAATAGGTCAAGAACCAAAAAGAAATTTGTTTGAAGAGTTTTATAATGTTTCTAAATGTGTTAAAATGCAATATGAATTTTTTTGGTGATTTTTAAATACCCAAATGCATTTTTAATTAATTAATTTCCATTAACTAATTAAAAATAAACATTTAAATGATTTAAAAATGATTTTTTGATGCAAAAAATAAAAATAAAATATTTTTAGGTTCTGAAAATTAATAAAAGGTTTGATAAAAATTTTCAGAATTTTTTAATGTATTTTGCTATTTTTAAAAATTCGTGGAAATTAAATACAAAACAAATAAAATAAAAATGAAATTAAAGAGAAAATGAGAAAGTCAGCTGATCTAAAGGCCCAGATTCAAACCTAGGGGAGCGGGAGTTGACTACGCGCGCGAACGAACTGCTGAAATTCAAATCTCACTAATTATGATTAAACCCTAATCCTGAACCCTAATCACTTTCAAATGACCGGAACAGTGTTCCGGTCATCTTCTCCGGCCAGCCAATCCTTCAATCTCACTCAAAACGCAATCTTAAGTTCTCTAACTCTCCAGAATCAAACATCTAACAACCCTAAACATGAATCCAGCCCTAAAACTCATTTATTTTCGCTCAAGAACAGGAATCAAAGCCAAACGGAAAAAAACGCAGAAAGTTTCAGAGATACAATACATGCTTAATACTTGACCATTTTCAAAATTAAACACATCAGAATCATCAGTGGATCATGGAGAACCAATTAGTAACTTAAAAACACGTTTCTGGAAAAAATGTTCTTGATGATACCTGAGCTGAAGCTTTCGAAAATGATGCTTTCTGGCCAGTTCTTTGCTTCAAACAAGTTCCAATGATCCTCCCCAAGTGTTTGTGATACTTAGCTGGAGTTTATATGGCCTTAAAATGAAAATGGCAGAAATTCAGTTTGTGAAGTGTGAAAATCGTATTTTTGATTGTGGAGGTTTTAGGGCCAAATGAAGGGTGGGAAATGATCAGTGGATCATGGTGAGTTGAATGGTGAAAGAAACTTGATGGTTTTATGGTTGAATCAAGAGATTCAAAGGCTTTTGCAAATTTGGGGATTTTGGAGTGTGCTGAGTTCTTCGAGTTTTCAGGCTGTGTTGTTATGTGCTTTTGCTTGGTTTTGATCCACATAAAGAAGTGTGATAGGTCAGAGAGTGGGTGCTGGCCTATGTTGATTGGTATGGGCAAGTTGCCAAAATGTCAAAAGTTGGTGTACTTGAGGTATGGGTCATGGCAGGCCAAGGACAATGGGGTGTCCTACGCAGCAAGGATCAAGGGCAACCATGGAATTCAGATTGAGGCCAATTAGCATGTGGATTGAAGCTTATGGGTGGTTTTGCAAATTTTATGAAGTTTGGCCTTTTCTTGATTTCTTCATGCACAAGTCATGAAACTTGAGAATTCTTGGCACAAATCTGACTTTTAGGCAATGTGTTATGTTTATGTGATGCTTAGAAGTCATTTTGAAGTCATAGAAATGCTTGACATATGAATTTGCAAGTTTCCCTCTTTGGTGCCAAAGTGAAAAATAAGTGATTTTGTCCAACTTTGACAAGCCATAACTTTTGTTCTAAAATGAATTAGAATGAGTTCTTGTACTTTTGGAAAATGGGAGGATACAATCTACAACTTTCATGACCAAAGATTTTTCATTTGAAGCATTTTTGGATCAAAAAGAGGAGGTTGAAAAACTTTCCCAAAATGGCAAGTTTACATTACAAGTCACTTTCCCAAAATGGCAATTTTGCAAATGGCTTGAAATTCTTCAATTTTGTGAACTTCTAACATCTTCTAAGATCAAATAAAGATCATACACATTCAAGATGATGGAGAACACCCTTTGGTTGTGTGATTGGGGGCCTCAGATGCCCTGATTTTGCACTGACTTGCTCAAGAAGTCATCTCTTGATCAGATGCCTTCCCCATTGAATTTCTTCATGAAAATTGGTATGCATGATCCTCATATCATATAGAGACCTATAGAATCAAGAATGACCAAAAAATTGGAGTTATGGCCTCTGAAACCAAAACCCTAATTTTAGGTCATCTGTGCAGTCAAGCCTGGCTCTGCTTTCACACCTTCCTCAGTTCTTGTGATTCTTTGACTTCTTTGATCTTGGGAGGATATAATATGATGCTTAAACATACTTGGACCCTCTTGAGATGATTGAAGACCCTTGGAGTGGCTCAAATAGCTCAGGGATTGCTCAGATCACAAACCCTGGATGCAGATGACTTAGAACCAATGCAGTGAAGAAAAATGCAATATGAGATGATATGGTTGAACTTATGCAATATGAAAAGAAACACAAGCCATGGTGAAATGAGTGAGAGCAAATTTGGGGTGTTTACATATGGTCATAACTGTTTTTGCTCGATCCGGATGACTCTTTGATCCAATGAACTTTTCAATGCCATTATTGAAATCAGAGCACATCAATTAGTCAATCTGGAGATCCTTGTTTATTTTCATTGAGTTTTGTTCATCTGGTGTAACTTCCGGTGCCGGAGCCCTAGCTCCGGTCACCGGAATCTGCAAATTTTTTTTAGGGTTTCATGAGGTTAGTGATGACCTCCTAGCCATCAGATCTTCTTTCCTAGTGTCCAGATCATGCCACGCGTTTAATGAACTCACCCTCCTGATCATGTGCCTTCTATTTCTGTTTTAATGCTTCATGCTTTTCACCTCACCACAACAATTGTGCTCCTCATGCTCTCATCCAAACAAAACGCCACGTCATTTAATGAACCTCTTCACAAGACGCGTTGGATCCATCTCATGGCCATTCTTTTTCCATTTTATTTCCTTGAATTTCCACCTTATTTCATATATACCTGCACAGATTATTGGGCCATAACTGCTTTTCGCACCCCACCTTGTTCTAAGCCCAATTCAAATGAACTATACTTCCCTGCTATTCTCACCCCCAGTCCTCTTCTTCATTTTATTTCTTTTTCTTTTATTTTCTTTTAACATCATTTTGGTTTCTAATTTTTTAAATTACTTCCAATCATCAAAAAATTCCAAATTAATTCATGAGTGTTCATTGGAGTTTTCTTTATTTTTCCACATTTTTCTTTTCCATTTATTTTCATTATCCACGTGTCAATTAATTTCCTCTTTTAATAAATTCTTTTTTAAGTCCTTTTTGAATACCCTGTCTTGTTCAATTTCCATAGTATTCATCCTTTTGAGTTTCTTGTTGATTCGTTTTGCTCCGGATTCATAAGATAATGTACTTCATGTGTGATTTTTGTCCTGATTTTTAGAAATTTTTTCATTGGGTTTTGGTCCTTGCCTTGTGAGTGAAGTTTCTTAACCCTAGTTTATGTTTAAGCCTTCTTTTGACCTATCTAGCTTCTGAGTTTTTCCCAATCCTTTTGGCTCATTGTTATATCATGTTTTAGGATCATTTATCTTAGGTTGTGGATTTTTTTAGAGGCATTGTTGATTTGATTTGAATTTTGGTTCATACCTTGTCCCATTTTGCTTCCTTTTGATCATAAGCTCTCTTATTAGCTTAGAAGGGCACTTGTGCCAACTTATTCTTCTCATTTGGGGTCTCTTTGGGGTATGGGTACCTTTCTGGTCTTGGTTGAGGGCTTGTGTTTGGGAAATTTTGTGTTTGGCTTACCTGTTAAGTTCTTCCATTTCGTATGTGCTTTCATCTTATATCCTTACTTCTTTCCTTCCATTATGTGATTATGTGGTCTTGTGTGTCTCTTTTATTCATCTCTCTTTCTTCTCAAGCATTTCTTTGACTTGATGTGGTTCTGGTCTTGGGCTTTGAGTTCTTGATTTGTGCATTGTTTCTTTGCATCTTCTTAAGTTCATTTTGTTTTGCCATTTGTTTCATGTTGCTTCATAATTGACTTGCATTCTTCTTCCCTCATTCTTTTGTCTTGCATTTGCATTGAGCATTTATATATATGACTTCACTTCTGTTTTTATGATGTTGACATGTCATTAAGTTCATTTCATTTCACTTGTATGCTTATGTTGCTAACCTTTTCAGGGGCTATGGTAAGTGAGAGGTGTGGAAGTGATTCCCACATCTCCAAATCTCATCTCTTCTCTTCTTATTCTTTATTGTTCTAACCTTTGCTTGTTGGGCTTAGGCCTTACTCATCCCTCTTCTTTTTTCTTCTTCTTCTCTTTTTCTTTCTTTCTTCTTTAGGATAGTTAACCACATTAACCTTAGGATCTCCATGCATGACAACATTTAGGATTCTTTAGTACCCCATTAGATGTTTTACCTTTAGATCCTTTTGGTCTCTCTTCTCTTCTCATCTCATAATCTTAAAGAAAACACTTAATAAAGTTTGAAGTGATACCTTGAACAATAGCCTTATCCCATGAGGTACTTGTAGTCTTCCCATCTTGGGATAGTACAAGCCTATCTTGTGATGCACAAGTCTGATCAAGATATCATCTTCACAAAGAAAATCATAAAAACACTTCTTCATCTGTAAATACCAAAAATACTTAATAAGGTAATGAGTTAGTGATCTTAGGCCCTAATCTCTGGAGTCAAGTTTTGGGGATCTTCTCCTTACTTGAGTATGCTTGTTCTATTATTCCATCTTGGAATGTAGTGACAAGTGCACATTCATGGAAAAGAGCTTGAGTTCACTTCCTCGTGACACACTCATAAAAGCTTCTAAAAAACACAAACAAACAATAAGCTTCTTTCCTTCGGGAATTCTTTTCTCATCTCATTCGCTCCGTACGCGAACTTGCTCCTACTTGTCATTTTGCAAGACGGTTACGCACTCGTCGTCCGACTCTGCAACACCTGAGCATTGGCATAGGCAGTTCAAGCCTTAATTCATAAGCAATTTCTTTTTCCCCCCTAGTCAGGGGAACTACGGCGACTCTGATCCTCATTGTCCAGATGAGGTACGTAGACAGCGAGGTAGGGCCCGTTCGAGCACAATCTTTATTTTCCCTACATTTTTCCTTTTCATTTCTTCTTCAATTCTGTTCTCGATGATTTTTCCAGTTCCATTTTCTATTCTTTTGCAGCAACTTTCATACCCTCACCCTTTGAAATGGATTTCTTTGCAAGCGTGGATCCCGTCGGGTACGGCGGACGATCTGGGTGCTAATACCTTCCCAGGTCGTAACCGACTCCCGAACTCAGTCTCTTTGGTTTGCAGGACTCGTGTCCTTCCTCTTCTTTCTTCTGGTTTGTGCAGCATTACCATTCCCGTCTCTTTGGGATAAAAATTCCTGGCTGGCGACTCTATTCGTTTTCCGCGCCACTTTCGCGTTTGTACCAGGATGTAAATCCGGGGAGCGACAGCTTGGCGACTCTGCTGGGGATCGAACCCAGAATCTCTGGTTCCCCTGTGAGTCTCTCCTAGCGCTTGTGTGTTTCTGTTTCATTGGGTGTTGATTGCTTGCTGTTGTGTGTTGTATTTTTACTGTTGGATATTTACAGTTTTGTTTACAGCTTTATTTATAGTTTTTAGTATTTATTTTCTGCATCATATTATATACTGGACTGTCTGGACTGGATTTTCTGTTTGGTGGGATGGGTGTTACTGTTTTTGAGAGATGAGCTTATTACCACGGCTCGAGTGCACCTTAGGACTTAGAGTGGTTCCACTTTGGCCTCATGAGATCTTGTCATGGGGGTAGTAGTGAGTTCCACGCCCAGATTTGCGATTGTCTTGGAAATGTCTTGATTTGGGGATCTTCCTCTCTCATTTCATAACCTTAACAGTTATGTGCAGCTGGGGACCGATCATTGAGAACCTTGTGGAAACATTCCTTCCATGCCTTTCTCTGTCCTTGTGATTTTCTGACTTTCTTGATCTTGGGAGAACATAATATGATGCTTGAACATACATGGACCCTCTTGAGATGATTGAAGACCTTTGGAGTGGCTCAGATGGCTCTTTGGATTGCTCAGATCACAAACCCTAGATGCAGATGAACTTGAACTATGCAGTGAAACAAATATGCAATGTGATGTGATATGCTTGAATCAATGCAAATGAAAAGATCACAAGCCATGGTGTGAACTTAGTGAGGGAAAATTTGGGGTGTTTATAGCCGCCCCTATTCAAGCATGAGTTAGCTGTGCAGGATGTACGCATCGGGCTTAACAGGCAAACAAGATAACGTGTGGTTGAATATCAAAGACAGTCCAAAATTTGCACTCACTGAATGAAGAAAAAAAGGGATATAGATTGTGAAAAGAAGTAAAGTATGATTAAAAAAAGTGCGAGCGATGGAGGACTACCATCGAGCAGAAGACGACTGCTGGGGATAAGCAATGACGGGGACGACCGACATGCTGGGGAAATAAAGGATTATGATGGGGACGGCCATCAGGTAAAGTAACAAAATTCTATGGGGATTAATAGGTAAAGTCAATGATGGGGACGACCATCGGGTTAATAAAATAAATGAAATAAATGATGAGGTACGGTCATCAAAGGTGAAGGACGATCACCTATCAGGGGACGGCTGCTCTGTTGGGGAGAAAGATGAGGGACGATCATCTAAGGTGAAGGACGATCACCTGGCAGGGGACGACTGCTGAAAATATCACGACATAGGACGAATGCCGGATAGAAAAGGTCGACGATGGGGACGGCCATCAGATAAGCATGATGAAGGACGATCATCAAGGGGTGAAGGACAATCACCTATCAGGGTACGGCTGCTCTCGGGGTTTATCATGACATAGGACGAATGTCAGATAACAAGATCAACGATGGGGATGACCATCGGATAAAATGATGAAGGACGATCATCAAGAGGTGAAGGACGATCACCTAGCAGGGGACGGCTGCTAAAACATCACGACATAGGACGAATGCCGGATAGAAAGGGGTTCCAATAATGGAGACTCCGCTGGGGGAATGGATGAGGGACATTCATCCAAGGTGAAGGACGATCACCTGGTAGGGTACGGCTGCAGAAAGTATCGTGACATAGAACGAATTCCAGATAGAAAAGAAATTTTGCCAAGAATTTGCGAGTGTCTACATTCAAGAAAGGAAAGGTATAAGTTTCTGACGCTGTGTATAGATTAAAGATGCGGACGAGCATCCTTAAGACTATGATACAGACGAGTATCGGTAGAAACAAACGCTGACGCATGTTCAGAGATGATGATACAGACAAGTACCAACTGGTTAACAAAGAACACAGACGAGTGTTGAATCTGGAAAAGATAAGTGGTGTATACAAGATAAGGACGAGTACCTGTATGAGTAAAATAAACATGAGTGAGACACAGACGAGTGTTTAACTTGCTGAGGAGAGTGTGACACGACGGGTGTCAAAAGAGAAAAAGTATAAGTTATGAACTTAAGTATAAAAGGTGTTTGATGACCTGTGGGGATAGGATGACACGGATGGGTGTCGAAAGAAGTGTATTATAAACAAGTGTTTAGTTTACAATAAATGTTTTGGTAACCATGCTGAGGGAGTGGTGACACGGACGTGTGTCGAGAAAGTATAATAAGCAAGTGTTTAGGCAACTGTGCTGGGGATAGGTGACACGGACGGGTGTCAAGAGACTGTGTATGTTTTTGTATTCAAAGAAGTATACTTGTGGTTTACATCTGCAGGGGGTATGTATTTGTGAGTGCAAAGGTGACGCTTCGGCTTTCTACTGGGAATATGACATAGACGAGTGTCAAGGAGTATCTGTTATGTACAAGTATCTGTTTGCGGAAAGTGTTCTGGCGACTTTCTGGGGAAAGAAAACATGGACGAGTGCCAAAAGAAGCATGTATATGTATTTTTGGGAATGTAAAGAAGATGCTTTGATATTCTGCCGGGGAATTTGAGAGGTATTTTGTATGTTGTTGATGGTGTGTCAGTATTCACAAGTGACTGATTCAAAACATGGCTTGTGATTATGCAATATGTTTGATTTTTGCCGTAATGCTCCATATTAAACGGAATGCTACGCTTTGGGGAAATATGATGTAAATGCTATGATTATGCAAAAGATACCGATCCGGGATTCGGATCCCGCTACCGTAGAGATCTCTGACTGATCTTCCTTGAAAGAATATCCCAGCTGGGGATGAGACCATTGGTAGATCTGATACAGATGATTCTGCTTGGGAAAATAGGCCATTGATAGACCAATCTTGATAATGAGGAACCCAGCTGGGGGCTGTGGTAGCTTTCGTCACTTTGTTGTACAATTCTCAGACATTGCTCTTCCGGAGAGGCTGGAGCTCTATGGGGAGATGGTTCCCTGTCTAGCACTTGGCTAGGGAGGAATGATCACTGAATGATCTTCCTAGAAATTTCTGTGGGGATCCTTCTAAGGATGATGAACTCAGTTGGGGAAATGAGCCCCTTCTGATGCTGTCCTGGATAAGGTGCTGAGGAAATAATGATTTGGCATCCCGCTGGGGAGAAGCTTTCATGCCCCATGTTGCACTTTGAGCACCTGCAATCATGTTATAACAAAGAAACGTACAAGTACCCCGAGGTATCCCTTACTGGATTCCATCATAGGAATTTAGACACTCCCGGGAGAAAATAATTTTCTGTAAGCATGTAATTTAGAAAAGACGCATCCGTATTTACGCAATCGATATTTTAAGGACATCGAACATTTTTTGCAAATGAAATAAAAATGTACAAGGCGGAGTATGACTGAAAATCTGATTTTATTAATTTGTGTGCCCTGAATTGGCAAGTACAGTCAAAGAAACAGATCCCCTGAAATGAGGAGATTGTTACAAATTGAGAAACAAAAAGATGCTGGCAATGTTGATGACGCTTCGGCGTGCTTCCCTTTTTCTATGACTCGTATGACATTGACGTTCTTCTCATCTTGCTTTTGAAGAAGGTTGATTCTGACTGATGCTTTAACCTTTTGAAGCTTGCCATTTGTAAGTGATACAGACGAATTCAGGCTGCAGTTGTTCGCTTATTCCCTTATTTTGCGTGGATCGCCCTTTCGGGTTTTCAATCCACCGGGATACCCATTTTTTCCTGAGCTGTCCAATGTGGCTTTTCAACTCAGCGGGTGTACATTTTTTATTTATTTTCCCTTATTTTTGCCCGAGTCCTTTATTCTGTTTTTGACTCGCCGGGATGCCCTATTTTTCCTGGACTTACATTCTGTTTTTATGTCCAGCGGGTCATTTTATGCGAAGTATTTTTTAACTGCATCTGAATTCATGGGGGACAGGAAGTCTTCACCATCCATAGTACTGAGCATCAGTGCTCCGCTGGAGAAAACTTTCTTTATTATGAATGGACCATCATAATTCGGAGTCCACTTTCCCCTGTGGTCTGTATGAGGAGGAAGGAGTCTCTTCAGCACCAGATCTCCCACTTGGTATTCCCGAAGCCTGACTTTCTGATCAAAGGTTTTCTTCATTATTTTCTGGTATAGCTGCCCATGACAAATTGCAGCTAATCTTTTCTCTTCAATCAGACTTAGTTGTTCGTATCGGGATCAGACCCATTCTGCTTCGTTCAATTTGACATCCATCAATACCCGCAAGGAAGGCAATTCAACTTCAACAGGTAGGACTGCCTCCATGCCATACACAAGCTGATATGGTGTTGCTCCAGTGGATGTTCTGATTGATGTATGGTACCCATGCAAAGCAAATGGTAGCATTTCATGCCAGTCTTTGTAGGTGACCACCATCTTCTGCATAATCTTCTTGATATTCTTGTTAGCTGCCTCAACGACGCCATTCATCTTTGGCCTGTAAGGAGAAGAATTGTAGTGTTGGATCTTGAAGTCCCGACACATTTCTGCCATCATTTTGTTGTTTAAGTTGGAACCATTATTAGTGATGATTCGCTCGGGCACTCCATACCAACAGATGATGTCTCTCTTCAGGAACCGGGCTACCACTTGCCGGGTGACGTTTGCATAGGAAGCTGCTTCATTTGAAGCAGTTGGTTCAATCTTGCCAATCATATCAATTCCCCACATGGCGAAGGGCCAAGGTGAAGACATTACATTCAAAGGATTCAGAGGCACATGCACCTTATCTGCATAAATCTGGCATTTGTGGCACTTTTGGCATAGGCACAACAGTCTGCATCCATTGTGATCCAGTAATAGCCTGATCTTAACAACTTTTTAGCCATTGCATGCCCTCCAGCATGGGTACCAAAAGATCCTTCGTGCACCTCATGCATCAACAAGTCTGTTTCTGCCCTATCAACACATCTGAGAAGTACCATATCAAAGTTCCTCTTGTACAAGGAACCATCAGCATTTAGGAAGAAACTATCAGCCAGCCTTCTTAATGTCTTCTTATCATTGGAAGATGCCCCAAGTGGGTATGTTTGATCCTCTAAGAAGCATTTGATGTCGTAGAACCAAGGCTTTTCATCTTTAGCAAGGTCTGCAGAGAATACGTATGCTGGTCTGTCAAGTCTGGACACTGAAATCCGAGGTACAAAGTTGGCAGCTTGAACTTTGATCATGGATGAAATGGTAGCCAGAGCATCTGCAAAATGATTTTCATCTCGAGGGATATACTCAAGCTTGACTGTTGTGAAGAATGTGAGTAGCCTCCTTGTATAATCCCGGTAAGGTATCAGATGCTCCTGGTGAGTATACCATTTGTCGTTGGTTTGATTGATTACCAGAGCTGAATCTCCAAATACAGTTAAAGTCTTGATCCTGAGGTCAATGGCTTCCTCAAGACCCATGATACAAGCTTCGTATTCAACTTCGTTGTTAGTGCAGTTAAAGGTGAGGTCTGCCGAGAAAGGCACGTGAACTCCCTTAGGTGTAATGAGCACTGCAACAACACCACGACCATTCATATTGACAGCCCCATCAAACATCATTGTCCATTCTTCTTCTGGGTCAGGCCCTTCAGTGTGAACAGGCTCTTCATGATCTTTTGCTTTAATGAACATGATGTCTTCATCAGGGAAGTCAAATCTCATAGGTTGGTAATCATCAATGGGTTTCTCAGCTAGATAGTCAGACAATACACTGCCTTTGATGGCTTTCTGAGATGTGTACTGAATGTCATATTCTGTGAGAATCATTTGCCATCTTGCAACCCGTCCGGTAAGTGTTGGCTTCTCAAATATGTACTTAACTAGGTCCATCTTTGAGATCAATAAGGTAGTGTGGGTAAACATATACTGCCTTAGTCGGCGAGCAGCCCACGCTAAAGCACAACAAGTTTTCTCGAGCAGTGAATAACGTTGTTCATAGTCGGTAAACATTTTTCTTAGGTAGTAAATTGCATACTCTTTTCGACCAGACTCGTCATGCTGGCCCAGCACACACCCCATTGACTCTTCTAATACTGTCAAGTACATTATTATAGGTCTTCCTTCGACTGGCGGCATAAGGATCAGAGGCTCTTGTAAGTATTCCTTGATTTTGTAAAAAGCCCTTTGGCAGTCTTCATTCCACCTGACCGTTTCTTCTTTTCTTAACAATTTGAACAATGGCTCACAAGTTGCTGTAAGGTGAGATATGAACCGTGAAATGTAGTTCAATCTACCTAGAAACCCCCGAACTTCTTTTTCAGTTTTCGGTGTAGGCATTTCTTGAATGGCTTTAACTTTGTCAGGGTCAACTTCAATCCCTTTCTCACTCACAATGAAACCCAACATCTTACCGGATTGCACCCCGAATGTGCATTTGTTGGGGTTTAGCTTCAGTTGGTACTTCCTCAGACGCTTGAATAGCTTCAACAGATTCACCAGGTGGTCTTCTTCTGTGAGGAACTTGGCAATCATGTCATCCACATAACATTCAATTTCTTTATGGATTATGTCATGGAATAATGTTACCATAGCCCGTTGATAAGTGGCACCAGCATTCTTCAGTCCGAATGGCATTACCTTATAACAGAATGTGCCCCAGGGCGTGATGAAAGTTGTCTTCTCCATGTCTTCAGGTGACATCTTGATCTGATTATATCCTGAAAATCCATCCATGAAGGAGAACACCGAGAACCTAGCCGTATTGTCGACCAATACATCAATGTGAGGTAAAGGGAAGTCATCTTTCGGGCTGGCTCTGTTCAGATCCTGATAGTCCACACACATCCTTACTTTGCCATCCTTCTTAGGCACTGGTACAAAGTTAGCAACCCACGGCGGGTAACTAGTTACAGCGAGGAAACCGGCGTCCCACTGTTTTTGTACCTCCTCTTTAGTCTTCATTGCCATATCTGGGCGAGTACGGCGCAACTTCTGTTTTACTGGAGGACAGTCTTCTTTTAGAGGCAGCTTGTGCATAACAATGTCGGTGTCCAACCCTGGTGTAAACACCCCAAAATTTCCCTCACTCTTTCACACCATGACTTGTGATTCTTCTCATGTGCATAAGTTCAATCATATCATCTCATATTGCATTTTTTGCTTCACTGCATTGATTCAAAGTCATTTGCATCTAGGGTTTGTGATCTTAGCCATCCCTGAGTCATCTGAGTCACTCCAAGGGGGTTCAATCATCTCAAGAGGGTCCATGTATGTTCAAGCATCATATTATATCCTCACAAGGTCAAGTAAGTCAAAGAATCACAAGAACTGAGAAAGGCATGGAAGCAGAGCCAGGTTTAACTGCACAGATGACCTAAAATTAGGGTTTTGGTTTCAGAGGCCATAACTCCAAAGTTTTTGGTCATTCTTGTTTCTATTGGTCTCAATATGTTATGAGGATCATGCATATCAATTTTCATGAAGAAATTCAATGGGGAAGGCATCTGATCAAAAGGTGACTTCTTGAGCAAGTCAGTGCAAAATCAGGGCATCTGAGGCCCCCAATTGCCCCAACCAAAGGGTCCTCTCCATCATTTTGAATGTGTATGATCTTTATTTGATCTTAGAAGTTAGAAGTTCACAAAATTGAAGAATTTCAAGCCATTTGCAAAATTTCCATTTTGGGAAAGTGACTTATAATGCAAACTTGCCATTTTGGGAAAGTTTTTCAACCTCCTCTTTTTGATTCAAAAATGCTTCAAATGAAAAATTCTTGGTCATGAAAGTTGTAGATTGGATCATTCCCTTTTCAAAAAGTACAAGAACTCATTCTTATTCATTTTAGATCAAAAGTTATGGCCTTGCAAAGTTGGGCAAAATCACTAAATTTTTACTTTTACACCAAAGAGGGAAACTTGCAAATTCACATGCCAAGCATTTCCATGACTTCTAAGCATTACATAAACACAATACATGACCTAAAACTCATAATGGCCCAAAGAATCATTCATTTCCATGCCTTAATCATTAAGAAATCCAAAAGGGGCGAAAACTCCATGAATTTGCAAAATGACCCAAAGCTTCTCATCCACTTGTGCCAGCTGCCAAATATGACTTCCATGGACCTCCTTGAAGCAAGATGATTCGAACCATGCCCTTGTACCATGACTGAACCAGCCCATACCTTCACTTACACAAAAGTTGACTTTATGCAACTTGAGCCATACCAATCAAACTGAGCCACATCAACTACTCTGACCAATCACAGCTTTACATACATGCCTCAAGGATCACATTTCACACAATCTTGGAGCCTGAAACCAAAGCATCACCATAGTTCACAAAAACCTCCCTCTTTGCATTTTCATTCGAATCTCATCACACAAGCCTCAAACCTCAAAACAAACTTCACAGAACAACTCACCATGATCCACTGATCATTTCCCAACCATCACTTTGCCCTAAAAAGCCCAGAATCAAAAACACGATTTCCACACTTCATGAACTGAGTTTCTGCCATTTCCATTTTGGGACCATATAAACTCCAGCTAAGCATCACAAACGTTTGGGGAGGATCATTGGAGCTTGTTTGAAGCAAGGAACTGGCCAGAAAGCACCATTTTCGAAAGCTTCAGTTCAGGTATCATCAAGAACAATTTTTCCAGAAACGTGTTTTTAAGTTACTAATTGATTCTCCATGATTCATTGATGATTCTGATGTGTTTAGTTTTGAAAATAGTCAAGTATTAAGCATGTATTGAACCTCTGAAAGTTTTTGCGTTTTTTTTTCCGTTTGGCTTTGATTCTTGATCTTGAGTGGAAATAAATGAGTTTTAGGGATGGATTCATGCTTAGGGTTGTTAGATAATTGATTCTGGAGAGTTAGAGAGCTTAAGATTGCGTTTTGAGTGAGACTGAAGGATTGGATGGCCGGAGAAGATGACCGGAACACTGTTCCGGTCATCTGAAAGTGATTAGGGTTCAGGATTAGGGTTTAATCATAATTAGTGAGATTTGAATTTCAGTCGTTCGTTCGTGCGCGTAGTCAATTCCCGCCCCCCTAGGTTTGAATCTGGGCCTTTAGATCAACTGACTTTCTCATTTTCTCTTTAATTTCATTTTTATTTTATTTGTTTTGTATTTAATTTCTACGAATTTTTAAAAATAGTAAAATACATTGAAAAATTCTGAAAATTTTTATCAAACCTTTTATTAATTTTCGGAACCCAAAAATATTTTTATTTTTATTTTTTGCATTAAAAATTATTTTTAAATCATTTAAATGTTTATTTTTAATTAATTAATGAAAATTAATTAATTAAAAATGCATTTAAGTATTTAAAAATCACCAAAAAATTCACATTGCATTTTAATACATTTAGAAACATTATCAAACTCTCAAAACAAATTTCTTTTTGGTTCTTGACCTATTTTGACATTTTTCTTTGGAATTAAAGTTCTAAAAAGGCAATATTTTTGTTCCAACTCAGAAAAATTCATTCTGCCTAACTATGAAGAGTTTGATGATGGTTCTTCTTGCATTGCATTCTTCATACCATGTAGTTCTTAGGGTAAAATTGGTTTGAATTTATCTTTCATTTTCAATTTGATGTGCATTTTTCCTTTTGAAGTGCCTTGAAACCCTACTTGACTTAAGAAAATCATAACTTCCATTAGGTTAAGAGTTAGGTCCCCTCCTTTGGGAAGTGAACTTGTGTAGGGTTAGGTTTCCTTTGATTCCATTTTTCAATTTTTTATGTTGTCATTTGCTTCTGATTTTGAATTTTGCTTTGTGTCTTGTGCATAAACCCTAATTTTGGCTTTCATTTGCATTCATCTCTCATTTGCTTGCATACATAAACTTGCCATAGCATTTTGTGCATCCTCATGACTTCTAAGACATCTTAGGACATATTAGAATCATGTTTGATCATTTCATCATTCATTTTCCATGTTATGCATCCATATCATTTCATAAGTTTTCATGAACTTTCATGGTTCAAAGCATGCTTCACTTGCATCCTCATCCTTGTATGATCATCCACAACTCTTGACATGTGTTTGCATCATCTCTTAGCATCATTAACATCATGTTTATGCTTCTGACTTTGGTTTGCATCATTGCATTTCATCTCATTCTCACTTCATTTCATTTCTTGTTACTAACTTTTCAGGTGGTAGGCCATTGAGAAGTGAATTTGCCTTCACTTCTCATAATCTCTTCTCATCCCTCTTATGCATTCATTTCTGCATTTTACTTGTGTATTGGAGTGATCTTGCTCATTCATGTTTATCTCTTACTTTCTTTCTTCAAGTAACTTATCTTCTTAAGTGAAGTAAGTTAGCTTGTTTCTCTTTTCTCCTTCTCCTTTCATCTTGTTCCTCCTGGGTGGCTCTTTGAAGATATTTCTCTCTTAAGCCTCACAAACCCTAGGATCTCCAAGTATGATAACAATTAGGGTTTGATTAGTCCCCCCATTAGTTTTACCTTTGGGTCATCTTTGTGTCTTCTCTTCTCATCTCTTAATCAAAGACTAAACCCTTAAGGCTTTGAGACTTTGTGATTAGGGTTATGCTTGTATCCTTCTATTAGGATGTAGTGTATAACTTTAATCCTAAGTGTTAAACTCTTAATGTGTTTAAATTCTTTAATCAATCCATCTAATAATCACTAAGACACCAAGCTTGTAACTTGGGCCTTGCATTAGGGTTCTAATTCTTCCTTAATTGGTTAAGAAGGACTAACCCTAGTGTTAATGGACAAGTCCCCCTCAAGTTGTCTTACAAACCATAAAAATCACTTCTTAATCCTACCATTAGCTAAAATCCACTCTAATAAAGGCTTTTTTTTGTCATGAGTTTAATTCCTAATCATGGATTAAGTTGAGGAGCCTTCCTCAGCTTAAATGTTCTCATCTATTATCCTTCTATTAGGATGGTGTAATGAGTCCATTAAATCTTTGATTATGGCTTAAACTCATTACTTAACACTAAACAAAAACACCAAAAACATCTAAATAAATGCAAGTAGGTTAATGATCTTAATCCTACATCATGGTGATTAAGTGTGAGGTGTTTACTTCACACTTAAGGTATCCTCATTACCCCTAATTGGAGGGAAGATGTGATGAGTTTGCCAACCCTTGGTTTAGGCTTAAGCTCATTTTCTTATGACAAATATCAAAAAGCAATAAAAGACTGAAAACACAAAAACAAACAATAATCGTCTCCTCCAGGACTCTTTTCTCATCATCTTCACTCACAAATGAGGACTTGCTTCTTCCGTCTAATGCAAGACAGTTTGCACCTGAGCCAGACAGGTCATACGCTTGAGCATAGACAGGTAAGCAGTTCACAAGTCAATTTATCTTGCAGTCTCTTTGAGTCGAACTACAGTGTTCTGACTTCCTCATTGCACGAGAGGATACGTAGGCATAACTTAACAGTTATCGAACAAAAGTCTCTGTATATTCCCCCTCCTTCCAGCATTATTCTTTGAGCCTCATAGTCTCTAGCATTTCATTCTTGTCCTTGCACTGACACTTCTCTTATACACTTCACATTTCTTTTGCACTGACACTTGCATTCTTTCCAGCTTTGATACACAGATTGCACTGACACTACCCCTTTAAACACAAATCTTTTAAGCGTGGATCCCGTCGAGTACGACGGACAATCTGGGTGCTAATACCTTCCCAGGTTGTAACCAACCCCCTTTATCAGTTTCTCTGGTTCGCGACCGTCTTATCCATCTTTTCTTAGGTTTATGCAGCATTACCTTTCCTTCTGGATAAAAATGCCCAGCTGGCAACTCTATTCATCCCTCTCTCTTTCACCGACCGTTCGCGTCTGCACCCCTCTTGGCCCTGTGTCATTTGGTGGGAGCGACAACTTGGCGACTCTGCTGGGGACCCTTATACTGTAACCAGGGCTTCTGGTTCTTTTGGTGGGTTCCTCCTAGCGCTTGTTTGATTTGTGTTTGCTGGGGTGTTATGTGATAATTGTGTTTATTTGCTTTGTTTTTTGCTTTATGTACAGTTTTGTTTATTGCTTTCTTTACAGTTTTATGCATCATATTGTCATACTATCATTGCTGGATCTGGTTTCTGTTTTGGTGGGTGGGGTTCCATTGAGAGTTTAAGGTCCTATACCTGGGACCTGAGTGACACCTAGGCTAGAGTGGTTCATGTTCTTTCCCATTCCATTTCGGTCTGGTGCGGGAATATGAAACACAGTTCAGACGTGGGTTTCTTCTTGAGAACTTTGTGCTATAGATTTCCTGTAGTGCTAGGGCTATCTGGGAAGCCTGCTAAGTCTGGATGACCATTATTATGACCTTCAGAAACTGAGGTGAATTAGAAGAGGATCTTTTATGGTTATTGTAAACACTGTACCTCCGGGTTGGAAGTGTTTACACTTCTCATAACCGATCCAAGTCTGAGGATCCTTGTTCTAGAACAATACATGTGAGGGGGTTGGGCTGTTTACAGGTTTGCAGGTACCCTTGGCCACATCATACCTTGTTACTATCTTGTTTAAGAGTACCTCATTTTGGACAGTTCTTGTGATTGACCCTGGACATGTGACTCTTTATTTGAGTCCCCCACCCTGGTTATTGGATTTCTGAGCCTTCATTTGGACCTTCTTTGAACATACATAGGCTTTATATCAAGACAGATAATCAGATCCAGCTTGATCACAAACCCTTGCATATCATTTGCATACTCATCATCTGCATCATTTAACATTTGTTTATTTGTTTTTCAGGGTATCCACCTCATATCTGGTTTGGTTTTGACCCCTTCTTTTGCATAGACCTCAGCTTCAGCTATCTTCATCAGTTGTCTGCTTCAGCTATCTTCATCATCACCAGCACCAGCTTGTCAGTGGCTCATCTCCAGTATTAGTCTTGATCCTCATCAGCACTTGTCTTCAGCTCTTCATCAGCACTCATGACTACTCCCAGGAAGAGCAACATATCTTACCATTTCTTTGAGCCTGTATTGACTGGTATCAGGCAGGTCCAGTCACTTATCACACCGACCACATCCCATTGTTTAGAGAACACTATGGAGGTATCCTGGATATGGTTATTGACCTTGACCCTTCTTAGAGGAGCATGATCCACACCTGCCTACAGTTTTATGACCCTCCTTTGAGATGCTTCACATTTCCAGACTTTCAGCTAGGACCTCTGCTGGAGGAGTTTTCATCATTGATTGGAGTACCTGTCAGGGGTGGAATCCCCTTCAACCCAGAGATGCCAGCTCCCAGTAATGGAGAAGTAGCAAAAGCACTGTACTTGGAGCCTTCTTTGATTGAGCAAAATATGACAACAAAAGCTGGGATCCCTGGTTTGCACTTGGACTTCTTGATTTCTCAAGCCATCCTGAAGGCCTCTTTGGGAGAGTGGAGGGCAGTCTGTGCACTGTTAGCCCTCAGCATATATGGGGTTATACTATTTGCAGATGAGCCCAAATTTGTCAGCAAGAATGCCATTCATTTGTTTCTTCTGAGGAACCCAGTACCCACATTACTGGGAGATTTCTATTATTCCATCCATCAGAGGAATGATAAACAAAGGGGGAAGTTGGTGAGATGTTGTGCTCCTTTGTTTCACACCTGGCTGCTCAGACACCTACCTAAGTCAGATGCTTTCTTGAACCCTCACCAACAGAAGAATTGGGCCAAGAGGCTCATTACTTTGACTTCAGATGATATCAGATGGTGCACCCAGAGCACCAAAGGCAAGGACATTATCACCAGCTGTGGACAGTACCCAAATGTGCCTTTGATAGGAGTAAAGGGTCGTATCAACTACAATCCTTTGCTGTTTAAGAGACAACTGGGCTATGCTTTGGTTCACCCTCCTAGAGTGCAAGATTTAGCTGAGACCCTATATTGTGAAGTAAAACCTAATTCAGCTGCTGTCAGACAAGCATCCTGGGCTTGGGACAACATCCAGACAAAAGGGATGGCTATTCTTGGAAGGTGTAATAATGTTGCTTCAGCTCAGTACTATGACTGGTCCCGTGCTAGAACTCAGATTACTGGAATGCCCTTCACCTTGGAGGACATACCTGGACCCTCTACAGTACAACCTGCATCAACTGTCAGCCTAGAAGAATTTGAGAAGCTGAAGGAAAGGAATGAGAATCTGTCTCAAGCTTTGAAGAAGACCCTTTGGTTAATGAGTGATGGTCGTCTGGACATTGAGAGATTAGAAAAGCTCAGGGTGGAGCATCTCACCAAAATTGAGAGGACAGAGGACTACATCAGGAAAGCAAGAGCTGGGGAGAAAATATTGAAGAATGCCTGTAAAGAGGCCAAGATTCAGAAGGCTAGGACTGAGCTCTATCTGCAAGAGAGTCAGGCAAGGTGGGTCAGGATCACTGAAGCCCGTACTTAAGAAGATCAGAAGACTCAAGCCAAAATTGAACAACTAGAGGCCAATGAGAAGAAACAGCAGGAAGCTTTGTTGGCAACCCAGAAGGAGATTTCAGAGTTAAAGCTTAGGGCAGGATTGAAGAGATCAAAAGACCAGGACAGGCACAAGAAGCTGACCACTGCCATTGCCACCAGGAACCTCCTCATTACGACCATTACAGAGCACCCAGCTGGTCCAGTGACTGAGGCACTTCTGAAAGAGGTCAAGGAGGATGAGTTTGGATTGGATGTTTGACTTCTTTGCTTGTTGTTCATTTCCATTTGATGTACTTTTTCTTTTTTGACGTATTTTGACCCTCCATGGGCATGTGTTGTAAAACAGACTATGTATTGTTCAGTATTTGTAATATATTAGTTTGTTTTCATTGGGCTTCTTTTCTCAGCAGCATCAAACATCTTCCTCGAGGACTGGAAAGGTCAAAACCAAGAACCAAACCGGATACCTTGGAAAACAAATAAGCATATTGCATTGCATACTAACCTTGTTTTGTTTTGTAGGTTTTGTCATTTTTGTTTCTAACTTTGTTGTGACCTTAGGAAACATTGCTCGTCGCCGAGTGTTCCCTGTCAACCGTGCGCACCGGTACCCTACTCGCAACAACCTTCCTAGTATTCAAATGGAGCAAGTACAGCAAGATCTGACTGAGGTCAGAAATCAGATGGCTAATGAAAGGGTGGAGATGAGAAATCAAATGACTCAATTCATGGCTGTGATGACTGGCTTGGCCCAGAGTCAAGAAAGGTTAAGGGAACTGGTGGAAAGACAAACTCACGAGGAACCTCATCTTGGAACTGGAGGAACTAGCAACAATGAGCGGTGCCAGCCTCATATTAATCCACCAGTATTTGGACCTCATCTGGATCCGGAAGTCAACATCCCGAGAAATGTGCAAGGAAATACTGCTGGGGGGAGAATCTTGCAAGAAGATCCCCAAGAAGAGCAGTTTACTGTTATGGGAGCTGGAGATGAAGTCTATGATAGGAGATTGGATGAAATTGCTGAGAAGTTGAGATCTTTGGAGTCTCAGAATTCCTTGGGCTTCGATATAATGGATATGGGGCTAGTGGATGGGGTGAGAATTCCCCACAAATTCAAACTCCCGTGCTTTGAAAAATACAATGGAACCTCTTGTCCACGAACTCATCTGCAGTCTTTCCTGGGAAGACTTAAAGCTTATACTATGGATGAGAAGCTGTGGATGTTCTACTTTGAAGACAGTCTGACCGGGGCTTCAAGGGAGTGGTATTCACACTTGACTAGAGCTACCATCAGATGCTGGAAGGACTTAGCTGAAGCCTTCATCAGGCAATATCAATACAATCTGGACATGGCTCCTAACAGGACCCTCTTGATGGGAATGTCTCAGTCCTCCAGAGAAAGCTTCAGGGAATATGCCCAAAGGTGGAGACAGCTCGCTGTTGTTGTCCAACCACCTATGTCAGAGAGGGAAATGGCTGACATGTTCATGAATACACTACAAGGAACCTATATTGATAGACTGGCTGCCTTTTCTTCTACCAGTTTTGCTGACGTAGTTATAGCTGGGGAAAAGATTGAAAGCCTTTTAAAAATGGGTAAAATTTCTGACAATGGCGCAAGTTCATCCAGTAATCCCAGGAAGCCTTTCGCGGGACCCCGAAGAGCTGGTGAGACAAATTCCATTCATACAAGCAGAGGCAGACCTCAGTATGTTCACCGGTCAGTAGCAGCAGTCACCATTCCAGCTCCATTTCCTCAGCAATCAGCATATCCTGCACAACAACAACCATAATATCAACAACAAGTTCAGTATCCGCAACAGAGAACCTACAACAACAGCAATAGCAATCAACAACAGCGACCCTTCCAACACAGACCATCACAGGAAAACAGGGTGATTGACCCTATCCCTATGCCTTATGATGCCTTATTGCCACAACTCCTGAAGCTTAACTTGGTTGAGTTAAGGACGTTGGCGCCACCAGATCCTCTCAACCTCCCAAAGAATTATGATGTCAACGCCAGGTGTGCTTTCCACTCCAATGCACCTGGTCACAATACTGAAAAATGCAGGGCCTTACAAATGAAAGTCCAAGATTTGGTGGATTCTAAAGCCCTCAACTTCGCACCTCCTCCGAATGTCAACAGAAATCCTATGCCTAATCATGGCGGGCTAAGGATTAATGCCATTGAGGAAGACAAACCATCTACCTTGATCACCAGTGTTGCACAAATTCGAACGCCGTTGGTTGAAATTAAAGCTCAGCTTCTAGAATGCCAAGTGTTCCCCAGGTGTGAGCTCGGCTGCGGGTATTGCAACATTGCAGTCAATGGGTGTGAAAGGCTGAGAAGCGGCATAGATGGTCTTATTAAGGATGGTATCCTTCAGATTTCGACAACGGCGCCTACAAATCCAGCAATTCCTTTAACAATAATTCATGATTCTTCTACAACAGCAGCAACAATCATTCCTACAGATTCATCGATATCATCAGCAATTACTCCGTCCATCACTTCAACAAGTCATTCAACAACCATTTCTTCTACAACATCAGCATCCATTTTATTAGCAGAATCTTCTACAACGCCAAAAAAAATTAATGAAGATGTCTCAACAGTTACAATCTACTATGACCCATCAAATGTTCCTCCCAGCAACAATTTCCAACAACAAACTGTGGCACCTCCTGCTAGATCACCAGTCACAATTTACTATGATCCGCACACCATCACAGTACCTTCCTCTGCAGCAATCAGTCCGGTCACCATTACGGTGCCTGGACCAGTTCCTTATGAAAGCAGTAATGCCATACCTTGGCATTATGGCTCTGATCTCTACTACAACGGGGAGAAAATCACTCTGGATTCATCGATCTCTTCTCCATAAGTTGATAATGTTGGGGGAGGCGGAGGCTTCACCAGAAGCGGACGCCTTTTTGCCTCACAAACGCAAAGACCTAATGTTGAAGCAGAAGCTGCTGCCAAAGCAAAAGGAAAGAGTGTGGTATCTGAAGAGCCAACTTCCAAGGATACTCAGAAGACATCTTTTGAACAAGATATAGACGAGTTCATGAGAATCATAAAAAGGAGTGATTACAAGGTGGTGGACCAGCTTCACCAAACGCCCTCCAAAATTTCCATATTATCATTGTTGATGTGTTCCGAAGCTCACAGGAACGCATTGGTGAGAGTCCTGCACGCAGCATACGTGCCGGAGGAGATTACTGTTAATCAGCTAGAAACTGTGGTGGCAAATGTCAACACCAGTCATGGACTGGGCTTTACCAATGCTGACTTAACAACAGAGGGACGCAACCATAATAAGGCTTTGCATATCACCTTGGAATGCAAGGGTGTTGTTCTGTCTCATGTACTAGTAGACACTGGGTCATCATTTAATGTTCTACCAAAGAAAGCCTTAGTGAAGCTGGAGTATGATGGCTTGGCACTGCGTCCGAGTAATTTGGTGGTGAGAGCATTTGATGGCTCTAAAAGATCAGTGCTTGGAGAGATTGATCTACCTGTGATGATTGGCCCGCAGACCTTCAAAACTACCTTCTTTGTGATGGACATACAACCGGCCTACAGCTATCTGTTGGGTAGACTCTGGATCCACGCCGCTGGCGCTGTTACGTCTACCCTTCACCAGAAGTTAAAATTCGAGTGGGAAGGCCAGATCATCACCATCTGTGGGGAGGAGGACATTTTTGTTAGCCAGCTGGCTACGTATAAGTACATAGAAATGGATGGAGAAATCCATGAAACCATGAGCCAAGGGTTTGAAGCCCTCAACATTAATGAAGCATCTGCTGTACTGGGAACTTCCATCACGTCATATCAGCAAGCCCGGAAGGTTTTTGAGGAAGGTACCGCCCAAGGCTGGGGCAAGTTGTTTCCCGTGGAAAAGAAAGAAGACCGATTTGGGTTGGGTTACAGACCAACTCAACAAGATCAATCAGAGGCTGCAAAAGAGCCCAAGTTTGTCAGCGGGGGAATGCTCACCCCGGATGCTGTGAACAATTTGGAAGATGAGTCGGAAGACGAGCGCAACCTGGAAAGCTGGATACGTCCAAGGACCCCGGGGAGCCATGACTCAAACTGGTCTTCCCAGGAAATTATAAGGGTTACTCCTGTAGAGTAATTATTATTTCCTGTATTTTAAAAGCATGCATCAAGTCTTACATCTTGCCCAAGATGTTAAGACCCATTTTGTAATCGGGCCATCTTGTATTTTGTGCAAAGATCAATTAATGCATATCAGGACATCTTTTGCAAATGAGTCTTTTTCTTTTCCGCTCACTGTCTTTCATTTTTCTTTTTGTACAAAAATAAAATGGAAATGTTTTTCAAATAAAGTAACTTCATTTTTCACTCTTTTTCTAAATAAGATAAAACTGATCACTAAAATAAACCAATCTAAACCCTTGCAGAAAGTTCCCTTCAGACTGCACCGACAACAACACTGCTATGACTTCGTATGACTTTTACAATCCAATCAATCAAGCTGACGAAGGAGTTGAAGAAGATTATGAGCTTCCTGAAGAGCTAGCCAGGTTGTTGAGACAAGAGGAGAAGGTTATCACTCCTCATCAGGAGGAGATTGAAACGGTTAATCTTGGTACGGAAGAAGACATGAAAGAAGTTAAGATCGGGGCCTGCCTGCAAGATTCAGTAAAAGAGCAACTGATTGACATGCTTCGGGAATACGTGGATGTTTTTGCTTGGTCTTATCAGGATATGCCAGGGTTGGACACCGACATAGTCATGCACAAGTTACCTCTGAAAGAGGACTGCCCACCGGTAAAACAAAAGTTGCGCCGTACTTGCCCAGATATGGTAATGAAGATAAAGGAAGAGGTAAAAAAATAGTGGGACGCCGGTTTCCTTGCTATGACTAGCTATCCGCTGTGGGTTGGTAATATTGTACCTGTGCCTAAGAAAGATGGCAAGGTGAGAATGTGTGTGGATTACCGGGATCTGAACAGAGCCAGCCCGAAAGATGACTTCCCTTTACCTCACATTGATGTATTAGTTGATAATACGGCTCAGTTCTCGGTGTTCTCCTTCATGGACGGATTTTCAGGATACAATCAGATAAGATGTCACCTGAAGACATGGAGAAGACCACTTTCATCACACCCTGGGGCACATTCTATTATAAGGTGATGCCATTCAGACTGAAGAATGCTGGTGCCACTTATCAACGGGCTATGGTAACATTATTCCATGACATGATCCACAAAGAAATTGAATGTTATGTGGATGACATGATTGCCAAGTCCCTCACAGAAGAAGACCACCTGGTGAATCTGTTGAAGTTATTCAAGCGTCTGAGGAAGTACCAGTTGAGGTTAAACCCCAACAAATGCACATTTGGGGTGTGATCCGGTAAGCTGCTGGGATTTATTGTGAGTGAGAAGGGGATTGAAGTTGACCCTGATAAAGTTAAAGCCATTCAAGAAATGCCTGCACCGAAGACTGAAAAAGAAGTTCGGGGGTTTCTAGGTAGATTGAACTACATTTCACGATTCATATCTCACCTTACAGCAACCTGTGAGCCTTTATTCAAGCTGTTAAGAAAAGAACAAACGGTCATGTGGAACGAAGACTGCCAGAGCGCTTTTGACAAAATCAATGGATATTTACAAGAGCCTCCAATCCTTATGCCTCCAGTTGAAGGAAGACCTCTAATCATGTACTTGACAGTATTAGAAGAGTCCATGGGGTGTGTGCTGGACCAGCATGACGAGTCTGGTCGAAAAGAGTATGCAATATACTACCTAAGCAAAAAGTTTACCGACTGTGAACAACGTTATTCACTGCTCGAGAAAACTTGATGTGCTTTAGCGTGGGCTGCTCGCCGACTGAGACAGTATATGTTGACTCACACTACTTTATTGATCTCTAAGATGGAGCCAGTTAAGTACATTTTTGAGAAGCCGACACTTACCGGACGGGTTGCAAGATGGCAAATGATCCTCACGGAATATGACATTCAGTACACGTCCCAAAAGGCCATCAAGGGCAGTGTATTGTCTGATTATCTTGCTGAGCAACCCATTGATGATTACCAGCCTATGAGATTTGACTTCCCTGATGAAGACATCATGTTCATAAAAGCAAAAGATCATGAAGAACCTGTCCACACTGAAGGGCCTGACCCAGAGGAAGAATGGACTATGATGTTTGATGGGGCTGTTAATATGAATGGTCGTGGTGTTGGTGCAGTACTCATTACACCTAAGGGAGTTCACTTGCCCTTCTCGGCAAAACTCACCTTTAATTGCACTAACAACGAAGATGAATACGAAGCTTGTATCATGGGTCTTGAGGAAGCCATTGACCTCAGGATCAAGACTTTGACCGTATTCGGAGATTCAGCTCTGGTAATCAATCAAACTAACGACAAATAGTACATGCACCAGGATCATCTGATACCTTACCGAGATTATACAAGGAGGTTATTGACTTTCTTCACAACAGTCAAGCTTGAGTATATCCCTCGAGATGAAAATTAGTTTGCGGATGAAAATTCGAGTTGCCAACTTTGTGCCTCGAATTTCAGTGTCCAGACTTGACAGACCAGCATATGTGTTCTCAGCAGATGTTGTTAAAGATGATAAGCCTTGGTTCCATGATATCAAATGCTTCTTGGAGGATCAAACATACCCACCTGGGGCATCTTCTAATGACAAGAAGATACTAAGAAGACTAGCTGGTAGTTTCTTCCTTAATGCTGACGGTTCCCTGTATAAGAGAAACTTTGATATGGTACTTCTCAGATGCGTTGATAGGGCAGAGGAGGACTTGTTGATGCACGAGGTGCACGAAGGATCTTTTGGTACCCATGCAGGAGGGCATGCCATGGCTAAAACGTTGTTGAGATCAGGCTACTACTGGATCACGATGGATGCAGATTGTTGTGCTTATGCCAGAAAATGTCATAAATGCCAGATTTATGCAGATAAAGTGCATGTGCCTCCAAATCCTTTGAACGTGATGTCTTCACCTTGGCCCTTTGCCATGTGGGGCATTGATATGATTGGCAAAATTGAACCGACTGCTTCAAATGGCCACAGATTCATCCTGGTAGCCATTGACTATTTTACCAAGTGGGTCGAAGCAGCTTCTTATGCAAATGTTACAAGGCAGGTAGTAGCCCGATTTCTAAAGAGAGACATCATCTGTAGGTATGGAGTGCCCGAGCGAATCATTACTGATAATGGTTCCAACTTAAACAATAAAATGATGGCAGAACTATGCCGGGACTTCAAGATCCAACACCACAATTCTTCTCCTTACAGGCCAAAGATGAATGGCGCCGTTGAGGCAGCTAACAAGAATATCAAGAAGATTGTACAAAAGATGGTGGTTACCTACAAAGACTGGCATGAAATGCTACCGTTTGCCTTGCATGGGTACCGAACGTCAATCAGAACATCCACTGGGGCAACACCGTATCAACTTGTGTATGGTATGGAGGCAGTCTTACCTGTTGAAGTTGAATTACCCTCCTTACGAGTGTTGATGGATGTCAAATTGAACGAAGCAGAATGGGTCCGATCCCGATACGAACAACTGAATCTGATTGAAGAAAAAAGATTAGCTGCAATTTGTCATGGGCAGTTATATCAGAAGAGAATGAAGAAAGCCTTCGATCAGAAAGTCAGGCTTCGAGAATACCAAGTAGGAGATCTTGTGCTGAAAAGACTCCTCCCTCCTCATACAGACCACAGGGGCAAGTGGACTCCGAATTATGATGGCCCATTCATAGTAAAGAAAGTTTTCTCCGGTGGAGCACTGATGCTCAGTACTATGGATGGTGAAGACTTCCTGTCCCCTGTGAATTCAGATGCAGTTAAAAAATACTTCGCATAAAATGACCCGCTGGACATAAAAACAGAATGTAAGTCCAGGCAAAAATAGGGCATCCCGGCGAGTCAAAAACAGAATAAAAGACTCGGGCAAAAAAATGGGAAAATAAAATGAAAAAATGTACACCCGCTGAATTGAAAAGCCGCATTGGACGACTCAGGCAAAAATGGGTATCCCGGTGGATTGAAAACCCGAAAAGGCGATCCATGCAAAATAAGGGAATAAGCGAACAACTGCATTCTGAATTCGTTTGTATCACTTACAACATGGTAAACTCCGAAAGGGTCAAGCTTCGTTCAGAATCAGCCTTCTTCAGAAAGCAAGATGAGAAGATCGTCAAATGTCATACGAGTCATAGCAAAAGGGAAGCTCCTTGAAGCGTCATCAACATTGCCAGCATCTTTCTGTTTCTCAATTTGTAACGATCTCCTCATTTCAGGGGATCCGTTTCTTTGACTGTATTTGCCCATTCAAGGGCACATAAATTAATAAAATCAGATTTTCAGTCATATTTCGTCTCGTACATTTTATTTTCATTTGCAAAATGTCCGATGTCCTTAAGATATTGATTGCATAAATACAGATGCTTCCCTTCTAAAAATACGTGCTTACAGGAAATATACTTACTCCCGAGAGTGTCTAAATTCCTATGATGGAATCCAGTAAGGGATACCTCAGGATACTTGTACGCTTCTTTGTCATCACAGGATTGCAGGTACTCAAGGTGCGACATGGGGCATGAAAGTTCCTCCTCAGCAAGTTGTCAAATCACCATTTCCACAGCACATCTTCCAAACAAAACCAGGGCTGCTTTCTCCCCAGCTGAGTTGCCAGTCGTCATTCCTCCTCAGCCAAGTGTCAGACAGGGAACCATCTCCCCACAGAGTTTCAGCCTCTATCCAGAAGAGCAATGCCTGAAGATCTCACAACAGAGTGACGAAAGCTCCCGCAAACCCCAGCTGGGTCCCTCATTACCAAGATAGGTCTATCAGTGATCTATTTCCTCAAGCAGAGTCGTATATGTCAGATCTACCAATGATCTCATCCCCAGCTGGGATACCCACTTCAAGCAGATCAACCGGAGATCTCCACAGCAACGGGATCCGAGTCCCGGATCGGTATCTTTGCATAATCATAGCATTCGCATCATATTTCCCCCACAGAGCATAGCATTCCGTCTAATACGGAGCATTACGGCAAAAATCAAACATATTGCATAAATCATAAGCCATGTGTCGAACCGAACTCGTAAATACTGACATTCCATGCCTCTCAAACTCCCCGGCAAAATGTTAAAGCATTTCCTTTACACTCACAAATATAGTGACATGCTCCTTTTGGCACTCGTCCGTGTCATCATTCCCCCAGTAAAATCGCCCGAGCAAACAAATGTTTATACATTGCACTCGCCTGTGTTATATCCCCAGCAGAAAGCCAAAGCGTCCCCTTTGCACTCACTAGTACATATGTGTTTTTCCTCCTTTAACACTCGTCTGTGTCACCCTTCCCCAGCATGATTACCTAAACACTGATTGTAAATTAAATACTTGTTTATAGTACAATTCTTCCGACACCCGTCCGTGTCGTGCTCTCCCCAGCGAGTTGAACACTCGTCTATGTCTCACTCATCACTTTTCACTCATACCGATACTCGTCCGTATCTTGTATATACCACTTGAATCCCCTCAGAATCAACACTCGTCAGTGTTCTTTGTTAACCAGTTGGTACTCGTCCGTATCATCATCTCTGAACATGCGTCAAGCGTTTATTTCTACTGATACTCGTCCGTATCATAGTCTTAAGGATGCTCATCCGCATCTTTAATCCATACACTGTGTCAGACACTTATGACTTTGCCTCCTTGAAATCAGACACTCGTCTGTGTCTATTACTCCCCAGAAGAATTCCCGGCAAATCTTGATAAACTATTTCCTTTCTATCTGATATTCGTCCTATGTCAGGATATTTCCGGCAGCCGTACCCTGCTAGGTGATCATCCTTCACCTTTTTGACGATCGTCCTTCATCATTCCCAGCGGAATCTCTATTCTCTAGAACCCCTTCCTATCCGACATTCGTCCTATGTCATGATATTTTTAGCAGCCGTCCCCTGCTAGGTGATCGTCCTTCACCTCTTGATGATCGTCCTTCATCATTTTATCCAATGGCCATCCCCATCGTTGATTCTGTTATCTGACATTCGTCCTATGTCATGATAAAACCCCAGAGCAGCCGTCCCCTGCTAGGTGATCGTCCTTCACCTCTTGATGATCGTCCTTCATCATGCTTATCCGATGGCCGTCCCCATCGTCGACCTTTTCTATCCGGCATTTGTCTTATGTTATGATACTGTTGGCAACCGTACTTTTCCAGGTGATCGTCCTTCACCTTAGATGACCGTCCCTCATCTCACCCCCAACAGAGCAGCCGTCCCCTGCTAGGTGATCGTCCTTCACCTTTGATGACCGTCCCTCATCATTTATTTCTTCAAACCCAATGGTCATCCCCATCGTTTACCTTTAATCCCCAGAGAGTCTTATTACTTTACCTGATGACTGTCCCCGTCACAATCTCTTTATTTCCCCAGCATGTCGGTTGTCCCCGTCATTGCTTCATCCCCAGCAGTCGTCCTCTGCTCGACGGTCGTCCTCTGTCGCCTGCACTTTATGATTATACTTTACTTCCTTTTACAATCTATATCCCTTTTCTTCTTCATTTCAGTGAGTGCAAATTTTGGACTGTCTTTAGTATTCAACCACAAGTTATCTTGTTTTCCTGTTGAGTCGTCGCTTACATCCTACACAGCTAACTCATGTTTGAATAGGGGCAGTTGTAAACACCCCAAATTTGCCCTCACTCTTTCACACCATGACTTGTGATTCTTCTCATTTGCATAAGTTCAATCATATCATCTCATATTGCATTTTTTCTTCACTGCATTGATTCAAAGTCATCTGCATCTAGGGTTTGTGATCTGAGCCATCCCTAAGTCATCTGAGCCACTCCAAGGGGGTTCAATCATCTCAAGAGGGTCCATGTATGTTCAAGCATCATATTATATCCTCACAAGGTCAAGGAAGTCAAAGAATCACAAGAACTGAGAAAGGCATGGAAGCAGAGCCAGGTTTAACTGCACAGATGACCTAAAATTAGGGTTTTGGTTTCAGAGGCCATAACTCCAAAGTTTTTGGTCATTCTTGTTTCTATTGGTCTCAATATGTTATGAGGATCATGCATATCAATTTTCATGAAGAAATTCAATGGGGAAGGCATCTGATCAAAAGGTGACTTCTTGAGCAAGTCAGTGCAAAATCAGGGCATCTGAGGCCCCCAATTGCCCCAACCAAAGGGTCCTCTCCATCATTTTGAATGTGTATGATCTTTATTTGATCTTAGAAGAAGTTAGAAGTTCACAAAATTGAAGAATTTCAAGCCATTTGCAAAATTTCCATTTTGGGAAAGTGACTTATAATGCAAACTTGCCATTTTGGGAAAGTTTTTCAACCTCCTCTTTTTGATTCAAAAATGCTTCAAATGAAAAATTCTTGGTCATGAAAGTTTTAGATTGGATCATTCCCTTTTCAAAAAGTACAAGAACTCATTCTTATTCATTTTAGATCAAAAGTTATGGCCTTGCAAAGTTGGGCAAAATCACTAAATTTTTACTTTTACACCAAAGAGGGAAACTTGCAAATTCACATGCCAAGCATTTCCATGACTTCTAAGCATTACATAAACACAATACATGACCTAAAACTCATAATGGCCCAAAGAATCATTCATTTCCATGCCTTGATCATTAAGAAATCCAAAAGGGGCGAAAACTCCATGAATTTGCAAAATGACCCAAAGCTTCTCATCCACTTGTGCCAGCTGCCAAATATGACTTCCATGGACCTCCTTGAAGCAAGCTGATTCGAACCATGCCCTTATACCACGATTGAACCAGCCCATACCTTCACTTACACAAAAGTTGACTTTATGCAACTTGAGCCATACCAATCAAACTGAGCCACATCAACTACTCTGACCAATCACAGCTTTACATACATGCCTCAAGGATCACATTTCACACAATCTTGGAGCCTGAAACCAAAGCATCACCATAGTTCACAAAAACCTCCCTCTTTGCATTTTCATTCGAATCTCATCACACAAGCCTCAAACCTCAAAACAAACTTCACAGAACAACTCACCATGATCCACTGATCATTTCCCAACCATCACTTTGCCCTAAAAAGCCCAGAATCAAAAACACGATTTCCACACTTCATGAACTGAGTTTCTGCCATTTCCATTTTGGGACCATATAAACTCCAGCTAAGCATCACAAACGTTTGGGGAGGATCATTGGAGCTTGTTTGAAGCAAGGAACTGGCCAGAAAGCACCATTTTCGAAAGCTTCAGTTCAGGTATCATCAAGAACAATTTTTCCAGAAACGTGTTTTTAAGTTACTAATTGATTCTCCATGATTCATTGATGATTCTGATGTGTTTAGTTTTGAAAATAGTCAAGTATTAAGCATGTATTGAACCTCTGAAAGTTTTTGCGTTTTTTTCCGTTTGGCTTTGATTCTTGATCTTGAGTGGAAATAAATGAGTTTTAGGGCTGGATTCATGCTTAGGGTTGTTAGATAATTGATTCTGGAGAGTTAGATAGCTTAAGATTGCGTTTTGAGTGAGACTGAAGGATTGGATGGCCGGAGAAGATGACCGGAACACTGTTCCGGTCATCTGAAAGTGATTAGGGTTCAGGATTAGGGTTTAATCATAATTAGTGAGATTTGAATTTCAGTCGTTCGTTCGTGCGCGTAGTCAATTCCCGCCCCCCTAGGTTTGAATCTGGGCCTTTAGATCAACTGACTTTCTCATTTTCTCTTTAATTTCATTTTTATTTTATTTGTTTTGTATTTAATTTCTACGAATTTTTAAAAATAGTAAAATACATTGAAAAATTCTGAAAATTTTTATCAAACCTTTTATTAATTTTCAGAACCCAAAAATATTTTTATTTTTATTTTTTGCATTAAAAATTATTTTTAAATCATTTAAATGTTTATTTTTAATTAGTTAATGAAAATTAATTAATTAAAAATGCATTTAAGTATTTAAAAATCACCAAAAAATTCACATTGCATTTTAATACATTTAGAAACATTATCAAACTCTCAAAACAAATTTATTTTTGGTTCTTGACCTATTTTGACATTTTTCTTTGGAATTAAAGTTCTAAAAAGGCAATATTTTTGTTCCAACTTAGAAAAATTCATTCTACCTAACTATGAAGAGTTTGATGATGGTTCTTCTTGCATTGCATTCTTCATACCATGTAGTTCTTAGGGTAAAATTGGTTTGAATTTATCTTTCATTTTCAATTTGATGTGCATTTTTCCTTTTGAAGTGCCTTGAAACCCTAGTTGACTTAAGAAAATCATAACTTCCATTAGGTTAAGAGTTAGGTCCCCTCCTTTGGGCAGTGAACTTGTGTAGGGTTAGGTTTCCTTTGATTCCATTTTTCAATTTTTTATCTTGTCATTTGCTTCTGATTTTGAATTTTGCTTTGTGTCTTGTGCATAAACCCTAATTTTGGTTTTCATTTGCATTCATCTCTCATTTGCTTGCATACATAAACTTGCCATAGCATTTTGTGCATCCTCATGACTTCTAAGACATCTTAGGACATATTAGAATCATGTTTGATCATTTCATCATTCATTTTCCATGTTATGCATCCATATCATTTCATAAGTTTTCATGAACTTTCATGGTTCAAAGCATGCTTCACTTGCATCCTCATCCTTGTATGATCATCCACAACTCTTGACATCTGTTTGAATCATCTCTTAGCATCATTAACATCATGTTTATGCTTCTGACTTTGGTTTGTATAATTGCATTTCATCTCATTCTCACTTCATTTCATTTCTTGTTACTAACTTTTCAGGTGGTAGGCCATTGAGAAGTGAATTTGCCTTCACTTCTCATAATCTCTTCTCATCCCTCTTATGCATTCATTTCTGCATTTTACTTGTGTATTAGAGTGACCTTGCTCATTCATGTTTATCTCTTACTTTCTTTCTTCAAGTAACTTATCTTCTTAAGTGAAGTAAGTTAGCTTGTTTCTCTTTTCTCCTTCTCCTTTCATCTTGTTCTTCCTGGGTGGCTCTTTGAAGATCTTTCTCTCTTAAGCCTCACAAACCCTAGGATCTCCAAGTATGATAACAATTAGGGTTTGATTAGTCCCCCCATTAGTTTTACCTTTGGGTCATCTTTGTGTCTTCTCTTCTCATCTCTTAATCAAAGACGAAACCCTTAAGGCTTTGAGACTTTGTGATTAGGGTTATGCCTGTATCCTTCTATTAGGATGTAGTGTATAACTTTAATCCTAAGTGTTAAACCCTTAATGTGTTTAAATCCTTTAATCAATCCATCTAATAATCACTAAGACACCAAGCTTGTAACTTGGGCCTTGTATTAGGGTTCTAATTCTTCCTTAATTGGTTAAGAAGGACTAACCCTAGTGTTAATGGATAAGTCCCCCTCAAGTTGTCTTACAAACCATAAAAATCACTTCTTAATCCTACCATTAGCTAAAATCCACTCTAATAAAGGCTTTGTTTTGTCATGAGTTTAATTCCTAATCATGGATTAAGTTGAGGAGCCTTCCTCAGCTTAAATGTTCTCATCTATTATCCTTCTATTAGGATGGTGTAATGAGTCCATTAAATCTTTGATTATGGCTTAAACTCATTACTGAACACTAAACAAAAACACCAAAAACATCTAAATAAATGCAAATAGGTTAATGATCTTAATCCTACATCATGGTGATTAAGTGTGAGGTGTTTACTTCACACTTAAGGTATCCTCATTACCCCTAATTGGAGGGAAGATGTGATGAGTTTGCCAACCCTTCGTTTAGGCTTAAGCTCATTTTCTTATGACAAATATCAAAAAGCAATAAAAGACTGAAAATACAAAAACAAACAATAATCGTCTCCTCTGGGACTCTTTTCTCATCATCTTCACTCACAAACGAGGACTTGCTTCTTCCGTCTAATGCAAGACAATTTTCACCTGAGCCAGACAGGTCATACGCTTGAGCATAGACAGGTAAGCAGTTCACAAGTCAATTTATCTTGCAGTCTCTCTGAGTCGAACTACGGTGTTCTGACTTCCTCATTGCACGAGAGGATACGTAGGCATAACTTAACAGTTATCGAACAAAAGTCTCTGTATATTCCCCCTCCTTCCAGCATTATTATTTGAGCCTCATAGTCTCGAGCATTTCATTCTTGTCCTTGCACTGACACTTCTCTTATACACTTCACATTTATTTTGCACTGACACTTGCATTCTTTCCAGCTTTGATACACAGATTGCACTGACACTACCCCTTTAAACACAAATCTTTTAAGCGTGGATCCCGTCGAGTACGACGGACAATCTGGGTGCTAATACCTTCCCAGGTTGTAACCAACCCCCTTTCTCAGTTTCTCTGGTTCGCGACCGTCTTATCCATCTTTTCTTAGGTTTATGCAACATTACCTTTCCTTCGGGATAAAAATGCCCAGCTGGCAACTCTATTCATCCCTCTCTCTTTCGCCGACCGTTCACGTCTGCACCCCTCTTGGCCCTGTGTCGTTTGGTGGGAGCGACAGCTGGCATATCCTGATAAGACCAGGCAAAAACATCCACATACTCCCGAAGCATATCAATAAGTTTCTCTTTCACTGAATCTTGCAGACGGGCCCTGATTTTCACTTCTTTTAAATCTTCTTCTGTACCAAGATTAACCGTCTCAACTTCCTCTTGTCTCAACAACCTGGCTAGTTCTTCAGGTAGCTCATAGTCTTCCTCAACCCCTTCATTGACTTGATTAATCGTATTGTCAAAGTCATACGCAGTCATAGCAGTGTTGTTGTCGGTGCAGTCTGGAGGGCACTCTCTGCAAGGGTTTAGATTTGTTCATTTTAGTGATCAGTTTTATCTTGCTTAGAAAAAGTGAAAATGAAGTTATTATTTTGAAAAACATTGCCATTTTATTTTTGTACAAAAAATGAAAAATGAAAAACAGTGAGCGGAAAAAGAAAAGATTCATTTGAAAAAGATGTCCTGATATTCATTAATTGATCGTTTGCACAAAATACAAGATGGCCCGATTACAAAATGAGCCCTGACATCTGGGGCAAGACGCAGGACTTGATGCATGCTTAAAGACAGGAAATAATAATTACTCTGCAGGAGTAACTCTTATAATTTCCTGGGAAGACCAGTTTGAGACTTGGTTCCCCGGGATCCTTGGACGTATCTAGTTTTCCAGGTTGCGTTCGTCTTCTGACTCATCTTCCAGACTGTTCACAGCATCCGGGGTGAGCATTCCCCCGCTGACAAACTTTGGCTCCTTTGCAGCCTCTGGTTGATCTTGTCGAGTTAGTCTGTAACCCAACCCGAATCGGTCTTCTTTCTACTCAACTGGCAACAGCTTGCCCCAGCCTTGGGCGGTACCCTCCTCAACAACCTTCCGGGCCTGTTGATATGATGTGATGGACGTTCCAAGCACATCAGATGCTTCATTAATATTAAGGGCCTCAAACCCCTGACTCATGGTCTCATGGATCTTTCCATCCATTTCTATGTACTTATACGTAGCCAGCTGGCTAACAAAGATGTCCTCCTCCCCACAGATGGTGATGATTTGGCCTTCCCACTCGAATTTTAACTTCTGGTGAAGGGTAGACGTAACAGCGCCAGCGGCGTGGATCCAAGGTCTACCCAACAGAAAGCTGTAGGCCGGCTGTATGTCCATCACAAAGAAGGTAGTTTTGAAGGTCTGCGGGCCAATCAACACAGGCAAATCAATCTCCCCATGCACTGATCTTTTAGAGCCATCAAATGCTCTCACTACCAAATTACTCGGACGCAATGCCAAGCCATCATACTCCAGCTTCACCAAGGCTTTTTTGGTAGAACATTGAGTGACGAACCAGTGTCTACCAGTACATGCGACATAATAACACCCTTGCATTCCAAGGTGATATGCAAAGCCTTGTTATGGTTACGCCCCTCTGTTGTTAAATCAGCATTTGTAAAGCCCAGTGCATGACTGGTATTGACATTTGCAACCACAGTTTCTAACTGATTAACAGTAATCTCTTCCGGCATATATGTTGCGTGCAGGACTTTCAACAATGCATTCCTGTGAGCTTCGGAACACATTAACATTCCTGATAATATGGAGATTTTGGAGGGTGTTTGGTGAAGCTGGTCCACTACCTTGTAATCACTTCTTTTTATTATTCTCATGAACTCATCTACATCTTGTTCAAAAGATGTCTTCTGGGTTTCTTTGGCAGTTGGTTCTTCAGATACCATATTCTTTCCTTTTGCCTTAGCAGCAGCTTCTGCTTCAGCATTAGGTTTTTGTGTTTGTGAGGCAAAAAGGCGTCTGCTTCTGGTGAAGCTTCCGCCTCCCCCAACATTATCAATTTGTGGTGAAGAGGTTGATGAATCCAGAGTGATTTTCTCCCCATTGCAGTAAAGATCAGAGTCGTAGTGCCAAGGTTTGGAATTACTGCTTTCATAAGGAACAGGCCCAGGTACCGTGATGGTAACTGGGCTAATTGCTGCAGACGAAGGTACTGTAATGGTGTGCGGATCATAGTAAATAGTGACTGGTGATCTGGCAGGAGGTACCACAATTTGTTGTTGGAAATTGCTGTTGGGAGGAACATTTGATGGGTCATAGAAAATGGTAACTGTTGAGACATCTTCATTAATTTTTGCTGGCGTTGTAGAAGATTCCTTTGGTAAAATGGATGTGGATGTTGTAGAAGAAACAATTGTTGAAATTTGACTTGTTGAAATGGTGGATGGAGTAATTACTGGTGATGTTGATGAATCAGTAGGAATGATTATTGTTGCTGTTGTAGGAGAGTCTGGTGAAAGGAGAACTGTTAGTGTTGTAGGAGATTCCATTGTTGTGGAGACAAGAGTTGCTACAGGGACTGTTGAAGTAATTTGAAAAATCCCATCTTGGATAAGATTGTCTATGCCAATCCTTAGCCTCTTACAACCATTGCTGGCTGTCTTACACAATTCTCAGCAGGCCCCACAGCCCGGGAACACTTGGCATCTTAAAAGTTGAACTTTGACTTCAGCCAGTGGTGTTTGAATCTGTGTAACATTATCAATCAATATAGATGGTTGGTCCTCCTTAATGGCATTAATCCTAGGCCCACCATGATTAGGCATAGGATTTGTGTTGATGTTCGGAGGAGGTGCAAAGTTGAGGGCTTTAGAATCAACCAAATCCTGAACCTTCATCTGTAATGCTCTGCATTTCTCAGTATTGTGACCAGGTGCATTGGAGTGGAAGGCACACCTGGCGTTGACATCATATTTATTTGGGAGATTAAGAGGATCTGGTGGTGCCAATGTTCTTAACTCAACCAGGTTGAGCTTCAGGAGTTGTGGCAATAAGGCAGCATAAGGCATGGGGATATGGTCAATCACCCTATTCGCCTAAGATGGTCTCTGTTGGAAGGGACGCTGTTGTTGGTTGCTATTGTTGTTGTTGTAGGTTCTCTGTTGCGGGAAATGAGATGGTTGCTGATAGTGAGGTTGTTGTTGTTGAGGATATAACGGTTGTTGTGGGATTGGAGCTAGGATGGTAACAGCTGCTACTGATCTGTGAGTATACTGAGGCCTGCCCCTGCTTGTATGAATAAAATTCGTTTCACCTGCCCTTCGGGGTCCTGCAAAAGGTTTTCTTGGATTGCTGGAGGAACTTGCACCACTGTCGGAGATTTTGCCCATCTTCTATAGGCTCTCAATTCTCTCACCAGCTATAACCACATCAGCAAAACTGGTAGAGGAGAAGGCAACAAGTCTATCAATATAAGTCCCTTGCAATGTGTTCATGAACATGTCAGCCATCTCCCTTTCTGACATGGGTGGCTGGACAGCAGCAGCAAGATGTCTCCATCTCTGAGCATAATCTCGGAAGCTCTCTCTAGAAGACTGGGACATGCCCATTAGAAGAGTTATATTGGGAGCCATGTCCAGGTTGTATTGATATTGTCGGATGAAAGCTTCGGCCAAATCCTTCCAACATCTTATGGTGGCCCTTGTCAGATGTGAATACCATTCTCTTGAAGCTCCAGTCAGACTGTCCTCAAAGTAGAACATCCATAACTTCTCATCCATGGTATAAGCCTTGAGCCTTTCCAAGAAATATTTCAGATGAGTACGCGGACAGGAGGTACCATTGTACTTCTCAAAGCATGGGGGTTTAAATTTGTGGGGAATTCTCACCCCATCTACTAGTCCCATATCCATCACGTCGAAACCCAAAGAATTTTGAGATTCCAAAGATCTTAACTTTTCAGCTATCGCATCCAATCTTCTATTGTATACCTCATCTCCAACCCCTATAACAGTAAACTGTTCTTCTTGGGGATCCTCTTGCAGGATTCTGCCCCCAGCAGTATTACCTTGAACATTCCTCGGGATGTTAACTTCTGGGTTCAAATGAGGTCCATACTCTGGTGGGTCAATACGAGGATGCCCCCGTTCATTATTGCTGGTTCCTCCTGTCCTAAGGTGAGGCTCCTCAGGTGTTTGTCTTTCCACCAGGTCTCTTAACCTTTCTTGACTCTGGGCTAAGCCAGTCATCACTGCCATAAACTGAGACATCTGATTTCTAATTTCTACTCTCTCATTGGCCATCTAATTTCTGACCTCAGTCAGGTCCTGCTATACTTGCTCCATTTGAATGCCGGGAAGGTTGTTACGAGTCGGGTACCAGTGCGTGCGGTTTACAGGGAACACTCGGCGACGAGCAATGTTTCCTGAGATCACAACAAAGTTAGAAACAAGAATAACAACAAAAACCTAAAAAACAAAAACAAAGTTAGTATGCAATGCAATATGTTTATTTGTTTTCCAAGGTATCCGGTTTGGTTCTTGGTTTTGACCTTTCCAGACCTCAAGGAAGATGCTTGATGTTGTTGAGAGAAAGCCCAAATGAAAACAAACTAACATATATATTACAACTGATTAACAAATACATATTTTGTTTTACAATACATGCCCATGAAGGGTCAAAATACAACAAAAGGAAAAGTACATCAAAAGGAAAGAACAACAAGCAAAGAAGAATCAGACATCCAATCCAAACTCATCTTCTCTGATCTCCTTCAGGAGTGCCTCAGTCACTGGACCAGCTGGATGCTCTGTAATGGTCCTAGTAGCAATGGCATTAGTCAACTTCTTATTCCTGTCCTGGTCTTTTGATCTCTTCAACCCTGCTCTAAGCTTCAACTCTGATATCTCCTTCTGAGCTGCCACCAAAGCTTCCTGCTGCTTCTTCACATTGGCTCCCAGCTGTTCAATCTTGGCTTGAGTCTTCTGGTCTTCTTGTGTACGGGCTTCAGTGATCCTGACCCACCTAGCCTGGCCCTCTTGCAGATAGTGCTCAGCCCTAGCTTTCTGAATCTTGGCCTCTTTGTAGGCATTCTTCAATATCTGTTCCCTAGCCCTTGCTTTCCTTATGTAGTCCTATGTCTTTTCAATTTTGGCCAGATGCTCAACCCTGAGCTTTTCCAATCTTTCAATGTCCAGACGACCATCACTCCTTTCCCAAAGAGTCTTCCTCAAGGCCTGAGATAGCTGCTCATTCCTTTCCTTGAACTTTTCAAATTCCTCCAGGCTAACAGTTGCTGCAGACTGTATTGTGGATGGTCCGGGCATTTCTTCCAAGGTGAAAGGCATTCTGGTAATCTGAGCTCTAGTACGGGACCAATCATAGTACTGAGCTGAAGAAACATTATTACATTTTCCAAGAATAGCTACCCCTTTTGTCTGGATGTTGTCCCAAGCCCAGGATGCTTGTCTGACAACAGCTGAATTAGGTTGCACTTCACAGTATAGGGTCTCAGCTAAATCCTGTCCTCTGGGAGGGTGAACCAAGGCATAGCCCAGTTGTCTCTTAAACAACAAGGGGTTGTAGTTGATGCAACCCTTTACTCCTATTAGAGGCACATTTGGATATTGTCCACAGCTGGTGCTAATGTCCTTGCCTTTGGTGCTCTGGGTGCACCATCTAATATCATCTAAAGTCAAGGCAATGAACCCACTACAACAAACAAGACCTTAGACAGCGCTTTTTTTAGCCTTAGACAGTGCTTTAAAGCGCTGTCTAAACCTCCGCTGCTAAAGGTTTAGACAACGCTTTTTTAAATCTTAAAAGCGCTGTCTAAGCCCCCACCCTTAGACAGCGCTTTGGCCAAAAGCGCTTTATAAGACCCTCTTATTTTAAATTTTTTAGGTATACCTTAGACAGCGCTTCTGAAAAGCGTTGTCTAAGCCCCCCCCCCCCTTAGACAGCGCTTTGGCCAAAAGCGCTTTCTAAGCCCCTCCTATTTTAATTTTTTTAGGTATACCTTAGACAGCGCTTTTCAAAAAGCGCTTTCTAATCCCCCCCTTAGATAGCGCTTTTTACAAAAGCGCTGTCTAAGGTATACGAAATTTTTTGAAGGTTTTGTTTGAAACCACATTTTTTCCAGGTTTATAAACCAGAATTTCTACCTGTTTTCAACCATATTTTGGCAGACAATTATCACATTTTATATATGCCATTTTGGCCTTTTTTCTACCAATTTTTGGCTAACAATTATATATATACCAATTCAAACCAATTTTGCCTTAAATGTATCAAAATATATACAAATTTATGTACACATTTACAAGTCATTACATATACTACAAATGTACACATTAATTACACAAATTTATGAACAAACTTTGAGCTCTATCATGAATTGACACCACTCCTCTTTGATTTCGTCCACTTGATCCTTTGTATAAGATGCACACTTGAATTCATCAAAGTACTACATAATAATATAACATATTTTGAATTAATTCCAACTATTTAATTATATGAGATATGTGTAAATATAAAAATAACTCATAAGTTAGAAATACATACATCGGTGGGAATCTCTAATCGGCCCAAAACAAGAGTATCTCGCATAAACCTCAACATGAAATACCCGCAATTTATTTGATTACGTTGACGAGGACACTACATATGAAAAAAAAATATGGATTATAAATCCTAAGTTTTATCAAGTGTCATCACTAATATAATAAAAAACATGGTAATTAAAAATATACCGCCACTTTAATCCATGTAATGGAGTTGGCGCCCCTCCTTGAGGTTTGGATAACTCGTTGGGCCCGAAAAGCTTGTAGGACGCTAATAAAATAAAAATGAAGCAATTAGAACAATTCACATAAACTAAGAAATTTTTTGAACATTCTCACTTACGTGTCAATTAGGACCTTCATATCCGGGTATGTTGTCCAATCATTTCCTAACGAGTCAAGATAATACACAATTTCTCGGATAGGATTGATTGCGAGCAACAACCAATGTCCACTGTAATGATTAGGCAAATGTTAGATGGTAACTTGGAAAATAATTATAATAGATGAATTTAGAATGAAATGCTAACCCGGTATTAAACGGTATAAAAAACAACTTCTCCGCATCTTTATTGTCCATGAGGATCCGAAGAACGTACTCCGTCACGGTATCCGGTCTACTTAAGATTAAACCATAGTTGACGGTCGCGGGTGCTAAGAATCCGAATGACACGTCCAAACCATTGGGGCGCATCAATTTGTCATACAAAAACCTAATATAAAAACATCATTAACATAAAGTAAACATCATTAACATAAGTTGTTTAATTAATAAAACAAAGTAGTCCGGATTTACCTAACATATGTATTGACAACGGTGACGCCGATTTCTTCACGACCAAAAACTTGCATGAAGTCCTCATTACCAATCATTTGGTCGTAATCAAAGCCGAAAATCCCTACTTCCATATGTACAGTCCGAACACCTCCGGTCGGTATATCGGTCATCTCTAGAAATGTCCTGAGGCACGACCTATACTTGGTGGTAGGTTTTTTCCTAGCTACGGTCTTCTTATCACCAGAACTTTTTACCCGTGCGGAGGCGTTGCTAACCTCCTTTTTTTGTTGTGCGGAGGCATTGCTATCCTCATTTTCTTGAAGCTACATGTCATATAAATAGTTAGATCAAATTAAGAATGTAACAACTTCCATGAATATATGTCATATAATTGTATATTACCTCTTTTCTTGAAACTGTGGACTCGGTATGCCGTGGAATCGCATTATCTTTTGATTTGGATTTTGTGGGAGTCTATTTAACATAACCAAGGAAAATATGTAAGTAAAATTTTAAGCATAAATTGTAAACTTTGAATATACCAAGGAAGTTAACATAAGTTTTAAGCATACCTCATATCCTACGCATATGAGGTTTGTCGGCCATGCAACAAACGAACCTACTGCTTCGTGCACCGTTGTTGCATCCGAATCATCGCTAGGATATGGTAATGCTGCATTCGGCTCAACTGCAATATCAACTGATACCTTCAAACATCCAGCAGGGAGCTCTCTAGTGTGGAGTAATACTCCGCTAACGTTATGCACTTTTCCCTTGCCAACCATCCGATAGTATGGTGACGACAAATACAGCTGACAATGGGAAATGCCCTAAAACCAATAATAACAAGAAATCGTTAATGTGTATATATGTCAAATACATAATTTAAGCAAATAGTTCAATTTAAGACAATTATATGTAATTACCTCTGGAATGTTCGGCTGAAAGGTACAGTTGATACTGTCTTTGTCCGAAGCATCTCTGTATACTGTTGAGGCGCTAGCCTCTCTTTCTCTCCTCAATGCATCAAGCTCAGCTTGCATGGCTTCCATTCTTGCATGAAGCTCCTGATTACTAGGATCCTTTCCTTTTTTAATACTCAGGGAGGTCGGAGTGACTCCAAATCCCTTACCCCTCACCCGACCAGAATACTCAGGGACATCTAATGCCCGACTAAGTATGCTCCTAGTATCATCGGGAGATAAAGACTGAGATAGCTCCTCCTGAAAAATCAGATGAATACCGTATACTTGTCAAATATTTGTGTATAAAAATGTTATTCAATTAATGAAAAAATGTTATACTTACACATTTCTGGTATACGTGTAAAACTTCTTCTTGAGGAACTCCAGATTTGCCCACACGGGCTTCCTTCCACAAAACATGTGCAGGAAGAGATGTTTCTGAACTTTCCTCCTTCTGCAGCTACACATTAAGTCATACAATTTGATCAGATAAAACTAATATATGATGAACAAATTTGTTATCGCAATTTATAAATACTTACCATGGATTGTTCTAAGCGTCCATATCCGACACGTCCTTTTCGGTACGGATATGCGGGACTTGATGCTCTTTCCCGATTTGTAGCACTTATTCTTTGAAAAACCGGGTCTTGTCTTTTGGATTTGAAAGCTTCCCATTCTTCAGCCGATATCAAACTTTCATATTTTTTAGGAAGCTCCGCATCCACAAAATTACCATCCGCATCCTTAAGGAACTTGGATGATAAAAATGTCTGAAACCCTCTTAGAAGCTTTCCGGCCAATTTCATACAAAAACCTCTTCTTTCTTCTTCGATGTTAAAACATCGCTAAGAAAAACATACAGATTGATAGTTAGTATCGGTAATTGAAAAAACATAATTGATACCGTATAATTAAGGGCCAAATGATTGTACCTTTATCTCACTCCAAATTTTTTCTTTGGACTCATTCAGCTCTTTATTTCTCCAATCATCACATGTAATGGGAATTTCATTCCTTACTAGTGCACCGATAAAACTAGTTAAGGTATGCCCATTAGGTTCTATAAGCTGTCCCTGGTTGCTCCAATAGACATCTAGTATGATGCCTCGAGATCTTCCTTGGACCACCCTTCTCATTACTGTGATGCCTCTTCGAATTTCTTCTTCCGCGGATACTTTTTTACTAACTTCCTCATGTTGGTCATCAGCCATGTCTAACCTGTAATAAACCAAGGAAACCATCAAATATCAAATATAACTTATAATCAAAGCAATTGAAAACAAAAAAATAAAGAAATCATGCATTATCAGATATAACTTATAATCAAAGCAATTGAAAACAAAAATATAACGAAATCATGCATTATCAGATATAACTTATAATCAAAGCAATTGAAAACAAAAAAATAAAGAAATCATGCATTATCAGATATAACTTATAATCAAAGCAATTGAAAACAAAAATATAATGAAATCATGCATTATCACATATAACTTATAATCAAAACAATTGAAAAAAAAATAAAGAAACCATGGATAATTTACCTAAGTCACTAACATCTCTTTCTTTTCTTTGTTGGAATATTAATCACTTGTTTCTTAGCAATGCGTACGGATGAATTGATCCAAATTCCCTCATTATGATCGTTTCTTATATATGACTCATCCGGTATAAGATCCTCAACTTCATCATTTCTATTCAACTCATTCCGTCTAATGCATGACTCATTCTCAACATCAATATCACATTGATCGACACCGCTATCATCAGTCACTTTATTAGAGAAAAGCACTATAGACCATTTTGTACTCTTCGGGTCATTCACATAGAACACTTGTTTAGCTTGAGATGCTAGAATAAAAGGTTCATCTTTGTACCCCACCCTAGTAAGATCAACTTGCAAAAATCCAGACTTATCCATTCGTATGCCACTACTATTCACCCACTTGCAACCAAAGATGGGAATCTGAAACTTCTCGTAATCAAACACCCAAATGTGCTCAATAACTCCAAAATATGACAAATTTGCATATTTGGGGTTTAAGTCCTTCATACTTGATATATGCATTGCTTCAGCTAGCACGGTGACACCACTATTTTGCATAGTACTCTTATCATCTTGTTCTTTGGTATAAAATGTGTATCCATTAATTGAATATGCGCTATGAGAAAACACATGCAAACTTGGACCATATGCCAAACATCTCAACCTTTCTGTTACCGAAGAAGGATCTGAAGAGCGCTTCAAATAAATATGATCCTTCAACCATTGTATGAAACTTTGATTGTGCTCTATAACTATCCAATTTTCATTTCTGTTCGGATTTAACCTTCGGAGTACATCCTTGTGCATTTCAACATATGGCTCAACCTCATTATTAATGTGCAGAACATACAAATGAACTTGATCCCGTTCATCCCTTGATATTGTCACCATTTTATTCCCAATTAATTTTTTACCTTCCATTTTGTCGAAAATCTGAGCTCTGGGGAGTCCAATCGATTGAATGTTAGACAAATATTCAGTACAAAACTCAACAGCTTCTTCAACAATGTATCGTTCAATAATACAACCCTCTGGTCGACTTCGGGATTTCACGTACCCTTTTAATATTTTCATATACCGTTCAGCAGGGTACATCCATCTCATATAAGCTGGTCCACACAACTGTGTCTCTTTCACAAGATGAACAACTAAATGAACCATTATGTCAAAAAAAGACGGAGGAAAATACATTTCAAGCTCACACAAGGTAATTACAATCTCTTTTTGTAGTGTTGGTAAGATCTCGGGATCGATCACCTTACTACAAATTGACCTAAAGAAAAAACACAATTTAGTTATGGAACTTCTTACTTTTTCTGGCAAAATAGAACGTATACCTATCGGTAGAAAATGTTCCATTATAACATGGCAATCATGTGTCTTCAAATTCTTCAACTTGAGGTCTTTCATAGAAACAAGTCTTCTGATATCAGATGAGTATCCTTCTGGAACCTTAACTTCACTCAGAGACTTACACAAATTTTTTTTCTCCTTTCTAGATAAAGTAAAAGCAGCAGGTGGTAGATATGTTCGTCTTCCTTTCTTCACGGGTGCTAATTCAGTTCTCATTCCCATTTTTAACATGTCCTCCCTTGCTTTAAGGCCATCCTTAGACTTGCCTTTTATATTGAGTAATGTACCGATAACACTTTCAAATACGTTTTTTTCAATATGCATAACATCGAGAAAATGTCTCACATACAAAGACTTCCAATATGGCAATTCAAAAAATATCGACCTTTTCTTCCACCCACCTTTCACAATCTTATGTGCAAAAGGCTTGCCAAACTCAGTACGCACATCTTTCACCTTTTCAAAAACTTGTTCACCTGACAATGCAGGTGGAGCTCTACGATGTTCGGTGTCTCCATTGAATGCTTTTCTCCACCCACGGTAGTGATGTTTAGAATGTAAGAATCTACGATGACCGAGAAACACATTCTTCTGGCAAAGTTCCAATCGAATCGTATCGGTTCCGTCTTCACAAACAGGACACGCACGTTGACCTTTAATGCTATACCCAGATAGATTCCCGTATGCTGGAAAATCATTAATTGTGCCAAACAACATCGCCCTCAAATTGAAACTTTCTTTCCTATATCCATCATAAACCTCCACACCGTTCTCCCACAAAATCTTTAAATCTTCGATCAGAGGTGTGAAGTATACGTCTATGTCATTACCTGGTTGTTTAGGCCCAGAGATTAACATAGATAACATCATGTACTTACGCTTCATACATAGCCACGGAGGTAGGTTATAAATCATAAGAATCACAGGCCATGTGGTATGTGAAATACTTTGAAGACCATGTGGGTTCATTCCATCAGTAGATAATGCCAATCGAAGGTTTCTTGCTTCTGATCCAAACTCAGGATAATCATTATCAATCTTCGACCACTATGGTGAATCAGCCGGATGCCGATACTTTCCATCAATAATTATTTCATCTGCATGCCATGTAAGATGTCTTGCATTGGTTTCACTACGAAACATGCGCCTAAATCTCAGAATTATCGGAAAATACCATAAGACTTTTGCGGGAGATAATCTTTTCTTATATCGAGACAAACCGCATTTATGGCACTCAGTTAACATTGCATATTCGTTACGAAACAAAATGCAATCGTTAGGACAAGCATGTATCTTATCATAGCTCATGCCAATAGAGCACAACATTTTTTTTGCCTCATAGGTTCGATTAGGAAGAACATTATCATCCGATAGCATTTCTCTCATAAGGGACAACAACTCTGTGAAACTTTTATCCGACCATCCATTGCCCGCCTTTAAGTTGTACAACTTTAATACCGCAGAAAGTCTTGAGAATTTAGTGCAACCTTTGTACAACGGTTTCTCTGCATCGCTTACCATCCTCTCAAACATTTCAGGACAATCATGAAGATCTTCTTCCAGTGCTTCTACAATCTCTTCAACTCGATCACAATCATATGTTTCCGTGTCTTTGTCGTATGAAGCATAGGTCGTATTACTTTTTCCACTCGATTCAACATTCTCGTTAATTTTCTCACCATGAAATATCCAACACTGATAACTTTGATCAATTCCATGCCTCAGCAAATGCGATTTCAATCCATGTGCGTCAACCTTACCAATATAACAACAACGCAAGCAAGGACAATGCATTCGTCTGGGGTTTTCAGCGTGTTGAACAGCATACTTAACGAATTCCGCAACCCCACTCTCGTACTCTTTGGTCATTCGATCGGCACAGATCCATGTTTTATCCATGGTTTTCCTACTTATTAAAGTAAACAATCAATCCAGACGAAAATACATAACTAAGGTAGTATCTTTGAATATCCTAACAATTATAAAGTTCAATTCATTTTAAACTTCAAAAACCTATACATAACCAATGTTAATATAAACTTCAATAACGTATCCGATACGCCAATATACCAACTTTAATTACCTCATCACTTTCATTTTTTATATTACAAGAATCAAACTTTTTATATTACAATTTACCTATAACTATACCTATAACTATATTAGAGTTCGTTCAATCATTTTATGGGAGAAATCTTGTTCCTTTAGAATGAAAGTGAGATGAACAACACTTTCACAGTTAAAAAGAAAAAAAACTACCTATTCAATCTTCAAGTATAATCACTAAGGAAACATGAAGTTTGAACAATATTGAACATTTAATCCAAAATGATATTTAGAGTTTAAAGTCAAGTAGACACATTAGGATCTATCATTGTTTAACTTTAAGATATATAAATAAGTTGCTTCTTGTAATCATATCATGGCTCTGTTAGTATAAGTTATACTGATTTATGTGACAAGTTATTAGAGACTTTTTGTGAGCTAATTAGGTTGTTGAATAAGTCACTATTTTGATATGTTGATGGCTTCATGGTACTTGAAATAGAGTACTTGAAATAGGATTTATGGTGGAGATAAGTCAATATAAGAGAAACAGAGTACTTGAAATAGGCTTCATGGTGGAGATAGTCCAACAGAATTATTAATACTCTCTACTTTGATATATCTCCAATTATAGAGAATTACAATGTTTGGATTTAACAATAATAGAATATCACTCTTCTCATACATGCAAAATGGAAATAACCAGAACTGACAGTAGAACAAAACGCAAAAATGGAAAACGCAGTAGAACAAAACGCAGTAGAACAAAATGCAAAATGGAAAACGCAGTAGAACAAAATGCAAAATGGAAAACGCAGTAGAACAAAACGCAGAAATGATGAACTGAATCAGAAATGAAAAAATGCAGAAATGAAGAACATACCGCAGTAGAAATGACGTTCTGAAACCGATTCTTCAAACACTTTCTGGTATTGAAACCGATTCTTCAAACACTTTCTCGTTCGCTGTTAGGGTTCGCTGGAGGAGTTTAATCGCAGGAGGGAAAACAAAAAGAACTGAGAACGAAAATAGAAGTCTGAAATTTAATTTTAATTAGACCTTAGACAGCGCTTTTGTGGAAAGCGCTTTCTAAGATATGCCTTAGACAGCGCTTTCCAAAAGTGCTTTCTAACCCCCCCCCCCCTTAGACAGCGCTTTTGGTTTTAATTTTTTTTTTAATTGAAAGACTTTAAACAACGCTTTCTCAAAAGCGCTGACTAAAGTCTATATTTAAAAGCGCTGTCTAAGGGGGGGTCTTAGACAGCGCTTTCTAAAAGCGCTGTCTAAGACCCCCCCTTAGACAGCGCTTTCATTATTTTTTTAGAACATTTTCCGTGTTTTATTTTTAGTTTAACATTAGACAGCGCTTTCTTTTAAAAGCGCGGTCTAAGATGCGCTGTTAAAAATCCTTTTTGGCGTAGTGACCTCTTGGCCCAATTCTTCTGCTGGTGTGGGTTCAGGAAGGCATCTGATTTAGGCAGGTGTCTGAGCAGCCAGGAATAAAACAAAGGAGCACAACATCTTACCAACTTCCCCCTTTGTTTCTCATTCCTCTGATGAATGGAGTAGTAAAAATATCCTAGCAGTGCAGGCACTGTGTTCTTCAGGAGAAACAAATGGATGGCATTCTTGCTGATAAATTTAGGCTCATCTGCAAACAGTATAGGCCCATATATGCTGAGGGCTAACAGTGCACAGACTGCCCTCCACTCTCCCAATGAAGCCTTCAGGATGGCCTGAGAAATCAAGAAGTCCAAATGTAAACCAGGAATCCTAACTTTTGTTTTCATACTTTGCTCAATAAGGGCAGGTTCCAAGCACAATGCCCTTGCTATCTCTTCACTTCTGGGAGCAGTCATCTCTGGGTTGAAGGGGATCCCTCCTCTGACAGGCACTCCAATCAGCAAAGAAAATTCTTCCAGCAGAGGTCCTAACTGAAAGTCTGGGAAGGTAAAACATCTCAATGGAGGATCATAAAACTGCAAGCATGTGTGGATCATGTTTCTCTGAGAAGAATCAAGGTCCATAACCATATCCAAGATACCCCCATAGTGCTCTCTAAACAGTGGGATGTGGTCAGGTGTGACAAGTGACTGGACCTGCCTGATACCAGTCAACACAGGCTCAAAACAGTGGTAGGATATGTTGCTCTTCCTGGGAGTAGCCATGAGTGCTGCTGAAGAAGCTGAAGACAAATGCTGATGAAGATCATAGACTGATGCTGAAGGTGGACCACTGACAGACTGGTGCTGGTGGTGATGGGGATAACTGAAGCAGATAACTGATGAAGACAGCTAAAGCAGAGGTCTATGCAGAAGAAGGGGTCAAAACCAAAACCAAGATACAATGAAATGGATACCTTGAAAAGCAAATAAACAAATGTTAAATGATGCAATAATGATATATGCAAATGATATGCAAGGGTTTGTGATCAAGCTGGATCTGATTATCTGTCTTGATACAAGGTCCATATATGTTCAAAGGTTCAAGATGAGGGCTCAGAAATCCAGTAACCAGGGTGGGGGACTCAAATAAAGAGTCACAAATTCGGGGTTAATTACAAGAACTATCCAAAGTGGAGTATTCTTAAACAAAACAGTAACAGGGTATGCTGTGGTCAAGGGCTCCTGCAAACCTATAAACAACCCAACCCCCTCACATGTAATGTTCTAGAACAAGGATCCTCAGACTTAGATCAGTTATGAGAAGTGTAAACACTTCTAACCCGGAAGTACAGTGTTTACAATTACCATAAAAGATCCTCCTCTAATTCACCTCAACTTCTGAAGGTCATAATAAAGGTCATCCAGACATAGCAGGCTTCCTAGATAGCCCTAGCACTATAGGAAATCTGTAGCACAGAGTTCTCAAGAAGAAACCCATATCTGAACCGTGTTTCATATTCCCGCACCAGACCGAAATGGAATGGGAAAGAACATGAACCACTCTAGCCTAGGTGTCAGTCAGGTCCCAGGTATAAGACCTTAAACTCTCAATGGAACCCCACCCACCAAGACAACAAACCAGATCCAGCAATGACAGTATGAAATATGCATAAGGCTATAAAGAAAGCGAGTAAATAAAGTTGTACACAAAGCAATAAATAAAGCACAATGCAATAAACACACATAGCACATAACACCCCAGAAAACACAAATCAAACAAGCGCTAGGAGGAACCCACAAAAAGAACCAGAAGCCCTGGTTGCAATATAAGGGTCCCTAGCAGAGTCGCCAAGCTGTCGCTCCCACCAAATGACACCTAGTCAGATAGGGTACAGACGCGAATGGTCGGAGAAAGAGAAGAATGAATAGAGTCTTCAGCTAGGCATTTTTATCCCGAAGGAAAGGTAATGCTGCATAAACCTAAGAAAAGATGGATAAGACGGTTGCGAACCAGAGAAACTGAGAAAGGGGGTTGGTTACAACCTGGGAAGGTATTAGCACCCAGATTGTCCGTCGTACTCGACGGGATCCACGCTTGAAAGATTGTGCTTTAAAGGGGTAGTGTCAATGCTATTTTGTGTGCCAAGGCTGGAAAAGAATGCAAGTGTCAGTGCAAAAGAACTGTGAAGCTCAAGGCTATGTGGCTTAAAGAATAATGCTGGAAGAGGGGGAATATATAGAGACTTTTGTTCGATAACTGTTAAGTTATGCCTACGTATCCTCTCGTGCAATGAGGAAGTCAGAACACCGTAGTTCGACCCAAAGAGACTGACAGATAAATTGACTGATGAACTGCTTGCTTGCCTATGCTCAAGTGTATGACCTGTCTGGCTCAGGTGCAAACTGTCTTGCATTAGACAGAAGAAGCAAGTTCTCGCTTATGAATGAGTGTGATGAGAAAAAAATCCCGAAGGAGACGATTATTGTTTGCTTTTGTGTTTTTAATCTTTTATTACTTTTTTTGTTTGTCATAAGAAAATGATCTTAAGCCTAAACCAAGGGTTAGTAAACTCATCACATCCTCCCTCTGATTAGGGGTAATGAGAATACCTTAAGTACGAAGTAAACACCTCACACTTAATCACCCTGATGCAGGATTATGATCATTAACCTACTTGCCATTATTTAGATGTTTTTGGAGTTTTGTTTAGCGTTAAGTAATAAGTTTAAGCCATAATCAAGGATTTAATGGACCCATTACACCATCCTAATAGAAGGATAATAGATGAGAACATTTAAGCTGAGGAAGATACCTCAACTTAATCCATGATTAGGGATTAACCTTATGACAAAACAAAGCCTTTATTAAAGTGGATTTTAATTAATGGTAAGATTAAGAAGTGAATTTTATGGTTTGTAAGACAACTTGAGGGGGACTTGTCCATTAACACCAGGGTTAGTCCTTCTTAACCAATTAAGGAAGAATTAGAACCCTAATGCAAGGCCCAAGTTACAAGCTTGATGTCTTAGTGATTATTAAATGGATTGATTAAAGGATTTAAACACATTAAGGGGTTAAAACTTAGGATTAAAGTTATACACTCCATCCTAATAGAAGGATACAGGCATAACCCTAATCACAAAGCCTTAAAGCCTTAAGGGTTTAGCCCTTGATTATGAGGTGAGAAGAGAAGACTCAAAAGATGACACAAAGGTAAAACTAAATGGGGGACTAATCAAACCCTAATTGTTATCATGCTTGGGTATTCTTAGGGTTCATGAGGCTTTCAAGAGATCTTTAAGAGAAAAAACACCAAGGGAGAAGCAGGATGAAGGAAGGAGAATCAGAAAGAAGCAAGACAACTTACTTCACTTAAGAAGATAAGTTGCTTGAAGAAAGAGAGAGAGGAAGGATCATGAATGAGCAAGCTCACTCTAATTCACAAGTAAAATGCAGCAATGATGCATAAGAGAGATGAGAAGAGATTATGAGAAGTGAAAGCAAATTCACTTCTCAAACACTTACCACCTGAAAAGTTAGCAAAAGGAAATGAAATGAATTGAAAATGAGATGAAATGCAAAGAGGAAAACCAAAGTCAGAAGCATGTTCATGATGCTAATGATGCAAAGATATGATGAAAATGTATGTCAAGGGATGTGGATGATCATACAAAGAATGGGAATGCAAATGAGACATGTAAGAAGCATGAAAGTTCATGAATGCTCATGGAATGAAATGAAAGCAAAACATGGCAAATGGATGATGAAATGATCAAACATGATTTCAATATGTCCTAAGATGTCTTATATGTCATGTGGATGCACAAAATGTCATGGCAAGTTCATGTATGCAAGATTATGTAAGATGGATGCAAATGAAGATGCAAATTAGGGTTTATGTACAACATGAGACGCAAAATCCAAAATTAGATGCAAAGCATGAGATAAAAAATTGAAAATGGCATCAAAGGGACCCTAAACCTATATAAGTTCACTGCCCAAAGGGGAAGGTCAGAAGCTAAACCCTAAAGGACTTATGATTTTCCTGAATTTCTAGGGTTTTAAGGGTGATCCTAAAGGTAAAATGCCAAACAAAAAATTAAAATGCAAGGTAAAAATGAAATAAAAATGTTTTTAGATGCTTGGAAGGATGCATAACACAATGCAAAAAGAACCATTCACAAACTCAATTTGGATCAAAAGTTATGAATTTTTGAAGTTAGGGTTAAAAATATTCAAATTAAAGAACCCTAATTCAAATGGAAATTGTCAAAATATGATCAAAACCAAAAAGAAATTTGTCTTGTGAGTTTGTAAATGTTTGTAAATGTTTGAAAATGCTCTCTGAATTTTTTTGGGATTTTTAAATACCTAAATGTATTTTTAATTAATTAATTCTCATTATCTAATTAAAAATAATCATTTAAATGATTTAAAAATAATTTTTAATACAAAAAATGAAAATAAAAATATTTCTGGGTTCTGAAAATTCATAAAAGATTTAATAAAAATTTTCAGAATTTTTTGATGTATTTTGCTATTTTTTTAAAATTCGTACAAATTAAAATGAAATAAATGAAATAAATATTAAATAAAAAGAAAGTATGTTGGATGGAAGGCTGAGATGAATCCTGGGCTTGGAACGTTTGACTGGGCGCGCATCTGGATGGCCCATGTTCAAACCTGACTAATTTGATTTAATTAATTATTAAACCTATAATTAAAACTAATCACAAGATCCAGGCCCTTCAAACACGCGCGAGAGAATCAATCCAAGGGCCCAGATTCAAATACGAAGCCCTAACCCTAATTAGCCTTAATTACTTTCAGGTGGCCGGAAATGACCTCCGGTCATCTTCTCCGGCCACACCTCACCTGAGAAATTTCTAAAATGCTCCCTGGGCCATTTCTGGAGCTCTAAAGCTCCAGATTGCTTCCTCTCTCCATTCTAAACTCATCCCTAACCTCAAACCTCATTTCTTTTCACTCACCAGCAAGATACGAATCAAAGAACAAAAAGGGTAAAAATTTCAGACAAGTCATACATCCTCAATTCTCAACTATTTTCGAAAATAACAAGTTCAGTGTGTTCAGGGAAGCAAGCTTAAGCATTTAGAAACTTAAACTAAGAGTTATGGAAAAATAAATTCCATGGCTACCTGAAATGAAGCTTTCAACCCAAGAGATTTCTGGCTGTCTCTTTGCTTCAAATCAACTCCAATGATCTTCCTCAAGAGTTTGCAATGCTTGGTTGGAGTTTATATGGCCTCTATGTGAAGTTTGATGAAGTTCAGTTCAAGGAGGGGCCAAAATCGTATTTTTGATATGGCTGCTTTCAGAGCAAGATGAGGGCTGGGAAATGATCAGAGGTTGATGGTGAGTTGTTCTGTGGAGTTTGTTTTGATGTTTGAGGCTTGTGTGCTGAGTTTCGAAGAAAAATGCATAAGAGGGAGTTTTGGTGGTTGCTGAGTTGTGGGAGCATTCAGGCTATGTTGTTGTGTGAAATGGCTTGCTTTTGGTCCATGTATCAATCCTTGATAGGTCAGAGAGTTATTGTGGAGTAGTTTGATTGGTATGGCTCAAATTGCATAAAGTCAAGAAAGTTGTCTTTTGAGGTATGGGCTCATGGCAGGCTGAGGACAAGGGGGTGTCTGGTGCAGCTTGATTCACGGGCAACCTTGGAATTCAGATTGAGGCAAAATAGAAAGTGGGATGAAGCTTGTGGGTGGTTTTGCAGATTTCATGAAGTTTGGCCCTTTCTTGATTTCTTCATGCACAAGTCATGAAACTTGAGAATTCTTTGGGCAATTCTGAGTTATAGGTCATGTATCATGTTTGTGTAATGCTTAGAAGTCAATTAGAGGTCACATTTTGCCTTGGTATGAGTTTTTGCAAGTTTCCCTCTTTGGTGCATAAGTGAAATTTAGTGATTTTTCCCAACTTTGCAAGGCCATAACTTGAGTTCTATTATGAATTAGATCAAGTTCATGTACTTTTTTTAAAAGGGAATGATTCAATCTACAACTTTCATGGCCAAGAATTTTTCATTTGAAGCATTTTTGAATAAAAAAGAGGAGGTTGAAAAACTTTCCCAAAATGGCAATTTTGCATTACAAGTCACTTTCCCAAAATGGCAACTTTGCAAATGGCTTGAAATTCTTCAATTTTGTGAACTTCTAAACTCTTCTAAGATCAAATAAATATCATATACACCCAAAATGATGGAGAAGACCCTTTGGTTGGATGATTGGGGGCCTCAGATGCCCTGATTTTACACTGACTTGCTCAAGAAGTCATCTATTAATCAGATGCCTTCCCCATTGAATTTCTTCATGAATATTGGTGCGTAGGATCCTTATAACATATAGAGATCAATAGAAACAAGAATGACCAAAAAATTTGGAGTTATGGCCTCTGAAACCAAAACCCTAATTTTAGGTCATCTGTGCAGTTAAACTTGGCTCTGCTTCCATGCCTTTCTCAGTCCTTGTGATTTTCTGACTTTCTTGATCTTGGGAGAACATAATATGATGCTTTAACATACATGGACCCTCTTGAGATGATTGAAAACCTTTGGAGTGGCTCAGATGGCTCTTTGGATTGCTCAGATCACAAACCCTAGATGCAGATGAACTTGAACTATGCAGTGAAACAAATATGCAATGTGATGTGATATGCTTGAATCAATGCAAATGAAAAGATCACAAGCCATGGTGTGAACTTAGTGAGGGAAAATTTGGGGTGTTTACACCATCCATTCCTACAAGCAGGCAAAGGAGGTGGTTCAGTCAGGAAGCGCCCAAGGCTGGGTCAAATTGCTGGAGCTTGAGAAGAAAGACGACAAGTTTGGTTTGGGTTATCAGCCTGGTGGATCTACTCCAAGTAGTAAAGCCATTACTTTTACATGTGCTGGGATACTCGACCGCAACCAGATTTGTGTGACAAGCCAAGATGGGGATAGTGATGGTGACTGGGACAACTGGATTCATCCGTGTGTGCCCGGAGAGGAGCTGAAGAACTGGTCTGCTGAAGACATCGTCCAAGTTACCTGGTGTAACACCCCAAATTTTCCCTCTTCATTTTAAGCATCATATCACATCATATTTATCATGAGAATATCATTTTCTTAGCATCCTAGCATGGGAAGATGAGGCATAACATTCTTCATGTCCTAGCATCAATCATATGGTCATCTGTGGAGGTTCTTGAGGCATCACAAGCCATGACAAGGGTCCCAATGGTTGTGTACAAGTCCTATGGTGAGTCTACACTCCATTTACAAGTTCAATTTCATTTGAAGAAGCTCAGAAGATAACATGATCATCAGGGATCTCAGGACAAGGCAAAGCTCCTACACAAGGTATCTAAACTAGGGTTTGAGATTCAAGCACCAAAATCTCACAACTTTGGCCATTTCATTTGTGCAAATTCTTATATATGTCAAGAGGATCCTAGGTGTCAATTTTCATGAGAAAATTCCATTTGGAAGTCAGACAATTCCTCAGTTGCTTGCAGATGAAGTAATTGGTCAACTATGCCCTTAAAAAGTCAACTGTCTGATTTCAAGGGGTCCAACCCAATTTTTTTGGCCAAGAGGGGTCCTTACAGTGTTATAAGAGGTTTGGGATGCTTAAAGATCAAGAATCATGGAGATTTGAAGGGTTTTGCAAAAATGGTACAAAGTTGGTTTTTGAGATTTTCCAAATTTGGCAACTTTTGCCCTAATTTTCAAATGGCCTTAACATGATCAAAAATTCTTCAAATGGACCAAAGGTAAACATGAAAGTTGGAGATTAAGTATTTCATGGGATCAATGGTTTGTCCTAGGGCTTCTTCGAAAATCTTGCCAAAATTAGGGCAAATTCAACTTTTCATGCATGCACCAAATGCAAGAGTGTTCAAAACTTGTTTTCATGACTTGGTATTGGTTCAATTTTGTTTCAATGATAAAATAAATTGCATTTTGATCAATTTGCTCCAAAGAAACTCTCATTTTCGTGCCAAATAAGAAAGTCACTCCAAAATTGCAAAATTGGCCAATTCATGAGAAAAGTGTGATGCTTGGATCTAAAGGCCAGGATTGATTGGATTATAATCAAGGGTTGGAAAAGCATTGCACATGGGCTGAGAATGCAAGCAGGGCATGAGGGTGGCATGCTTATTCCACAAATTGCAAATTATGAAAATTGATAAAAATCTCATGATCCACACGTTCAAACTTGTGCATTTCTTCAGCATTGCATTATGAGATCACATAAAAGCAGCTAGGGTTTCAGAGTTGGCCATCTCTCTCTCATTCTATCATTTCCAACATCTTGCAACATTTGCATTTTCTCACATTTCTCATCACACAAGTACTCATTTCGAAAACCAATTGTGGATTCATGATTAGTGAGAGCTAAGGATCATTAAGCACCCACTCTTTCAAGCTCTCTCTCAAGTTTAGCAACATTGCCATTTCAGGGCAGGTGTGAGCAAATCTCCAGATCCATCTTCATTCAAGACCTCAAATGCATTTATTTTGCATCTAGAGTGAAGTAGGAGTGCATTGCATCCATTATCTGGTCTTCTATCATCTTGAATCAAGATCTTCACCTCAGGTATTGTTCTGAATTTTGAGATCTGGAAATGAAATTAATGATGTGTTTTGTGATCTGTGAGTTGCACTGAGCATTCTGCAATTGTTGGTTTCGAAAATGGTGCAATATTGAGTGAGTTATTAGAGTTTCAGTTTTGATGGTCAAAGTTGTTTTTGTTCGATCCCTTCGATTCATTAAGTTTTAGAGGATTTTGATCCCATATTTGGACTCAGGGCATGTGGTTTACTTGATCTGGACTTTTTTATTCATTTTGGTTGTTGCTTAAGCTGCTGTTATGAATTCTGGTGCCGGAGCCCTAGCTCCGGTCACCGGAAACTGGTTTTGTTTCCTAGGGTTTGCGCAAGGAAGAAGATGATATGCCAGCCATTAGATTCGTCCCTCCAGCGCATGAGATGTTGCCACCTAGCCCTAACCCTCAGCCTCCATATCACATGAAATGTTATTTCGTTTTAATACCATGTGTTTCGCAGCCCATGATAATTACCATAGTCCATCCACTCAGAAACAAGCATTGTGCCACGTAATTTAATGAAAGTCACACCATGTACGCTGGATCAATCCTACGTCCTGCGTTTTTTCCTTATTATTTCCACTAATTTCCACCACAAGTCATGTATTCCAGCGCAGCTTTGGGCCCTCAGCAGTGTTATTCGCACCCCTCATAATCTCATCCCAACTCAAACCAACGTGAACTATTACTATATGCACCTCCCAACCATCTTCCTTTTAATTTCTTTTTCATATTATTTTTCTTTTATTCATCTTAGCTTTTAATTTTTATAAAATACTTCTGATTATCAAAAAATTCCCAAAAACATCATGAATCATCTTTGAAGTGTCTTTTATTTTTCCATATTTTTATTTTCTATTTTTTTATTTTCCACGTGTCATAATTAAATCCTTGTTTCAACTAGCTTCTTTTTAAGTTCTTCTTGAGTACACTTCCTTGTCCATTTTCCATAGGTCTCATTATTTTGAATTTTGTTCCCATTCTTTTTGCTCTGGATTCCTAAGATAATTTAATTCTTGTGTGATTTTTCCCCTGATTTTTAGAAATATATTCCTTGGGTCTTGGTCCTTTGACTTGTGGTGGAAGTTATTAACCCTAGTTTGTGTTCTTGCCTCCATTTGACCTAGTTTGTTTCTGAATTCTTCCAAATCCTTTTGGCTCATTGTTATACCATGTTTGAAGATCATTTGGCTTGAGTTGTGGAATTTTTAGGTGCTTGGTTGATTTGATTTGAATTTTATCTTGAACCTTGTCCCATTTTGCTTCCTTTGGACCTTTATCTCTCTTATAAGCTTAGAAGGGCACTTGTGCCAACTTCTTCTTCTCATTTGGGGTTCTTTTGGGGTATGGGTACCTTCCTGGTCCTAGCTTAGGGTTTGTGTCTTAGGAATTTTGGTGTCTTGCTTACCTTTAAGTTCTTTCATTTCATAAGTGTGCTTTCACATCTTCCTTACTTCTTTCACTCCCATTTTGCAATTATTTGGCCTTGTGTGTCCATTCCCTCCATCTTGCTGGCTTCTTAAGCCCTTCTTCATCTTGTTTTAGTTCTGATCTTATGCATTGAGTCCATGTTTGTGCATATTTGCTTTGCATCTTTCTTAAGTATGCATTTGTTTTCATATGTGTTTCATATTGCATCATGTTGACTTGTTAGCTTCATCTCTCATTCTTTTGAGTTGCATTGGCATTGTGCATTTGTTCATATCATTTCACTTTTGTTTGTATGATGCTAGCTTATCATTTTGTTCATCTTGCTTCACTTATTTGCATGTTACTAATCTTGCAGGGGCTATGGTAAGTGAGAGGTGTGGAAGTTGAGTTACACATCTCCAAGTCTTATCTTCTTCTTCTCATTTCTTTATTGAGCTAACACTTTGCTTTTCAGGCTTAGGCATTTTCTCATATCTTCTTCTATCCTCTGCTTCTCTTCTTCTTTCTTTCTTCATTAGGATAGAAACCTCACTAACCCTTAGGACATCCATGCATGATAACACTTAGGATTCTTTAGTCTCCCATTAGACTTTTGCCTTTGTGATCCTTTTGGTTCTTCTTCCCTTCTCATCTTATAACCACAAAAAACATCTTAAAAAGTTTGAAGTGATGTCTTGATCCATATCCTTATTCCATGAGGTATGCTTGTAGTCTTCCCATCTTGGGATAGTACAAGTTTACCTTGTGATGCACAAGTCTGATCAAGGTATCTTCTTCATCAAGAAAAGCATAAAAAACACTTCTTCATCTGTGTAAACACCCCAAATTTGCCCTCACTCATTTCACCATGGCTTGTGATTCCTTTCATTTGCATAAGTTCAATCATGTTATCTCATATTGCATTTTTGCCTCAATGCATTGTTTCAAAGTCATCTACATCTAGGGTTTGTGATCTGAGCAATCCCTGAGCTATCTGAGCCACTCCAAAGGTCTCCAATCACCTCAAGAGGGTCCATGTATGTTCAAGCATCATATTATATCCTCACAAGGTCAATAAAGTCAAATAATCACAAGAACTGAGAAAGGCATGGAAGCAGAGCCAGGCTTAACTACACAGATGACCTAGAATTAGGGTTTTGGTTTCAGAGGCCATAACTCCAAATTTTTTGGTCATTATTATTTCTATTGGTCTCTATATGTTATAAGGATCATGCATACCAATTTTCATGAAGAAATTCAATGGGGAAGGCATTTGATCAAGGGATGACTTCTTGAGCAAGTCAGTGCAAAATCAGGGCATCTGAGGCCCCCAATGACCCAACCAAAGGGTGTTCTCCATCATTTTGAATGTGTATGATCTTTATTTGATCATAGAAGGTGTTAGAAGTTCACAAAATTGGAAAATTTCAAGTCATTTGCAAAGTTGCCTTTTTGGGAAAGTGACTTATAATGAAAACTTGCCATTTTGGGAAAGTTTTTCAACCTCCTCTTTTTGATTCAAAAGTGCTTCAAATGAGAAAACTTTGGTCATGAAAGTTGTAGAATGGATCCTCCCATTTTCAAAAAGTACAAGAACTCATTCTAATTCATTTTGGATCAAAAGTTATGGCTTGTCAAAGTTGGACAAAATCACTTAATTTTCACTTTTGTGCCAAAGGGGGAAAGTTGCAAAACCTCATGCCAAGGCCAAATGTGACTTCAAAGTGGCTTCTAATCATCATACAAACACATTGCAATGCCTAAAAGTCAGATTTGCCCAAGGAATTTCTCACTTTCATGCCTTAACTTCCAAGAATCATAAGTTACTTTTCATGAAAATCACAAAGAGGGAAATCTTGCAAGAAGGGTTCCTATGGTTTTGTTTGGTCTCTAAACAATATCAAAGTGTCATAACAACATTATGTGATGCATTTTGCTGCATATTTCCCAAGAGATGTCACATGTTCATGGCCAAAAATCACAAAGTGTAACAAGTTGCAAAATTGCAAAACATGTGGTATCTCACCCCTCATCCATCCCAGCTCACATCAGTTCATCCCATGGCCATCCTTGAAAGCAGCTGAACCCAAAGCAACCCTAAAATAGCCTCTGCCATAGCCCATGCCTCAAGTACACCTAACATTGACTTTTTGGCCAATTGACCCATGCCATTCCCACAGTGAAAGTCACTTCCTCAGACCTCTTCCAATAGTTTAGGGATGTGCTATGGATCATAAAGCAAGACACACACAAGCCAGAAACCTCCCACAATCCAGCTTGCACAAAATCTGTCCAAAACTTCTCCTCTTCGAAACTCCTTCCTCAGCCATCAAATCTCCATTTTTCTTTCACCAACAAACCACAAATCATCCATAGAACAAGAATCACCCCTTTGAAACAGCTTGAATCCCCACATACACAAACTCCCATTTCTGTTATACCAGAGCTGAAACATTCAAACCAGCCACTCCCCAAGTTTTCTAAGCTTCATTCCATCATCAGGAGGTTCAAAGAAGCAGGCTTGCATAAAGGAAAAGTCCAGAAAGCTCAAAATCAGAGAAGCTTCATCTCAGGTAACATGAAGAACTTTTTTCCCAGAAGCTAATTTTTAAGTTCTTTTATGATGCTATATGTTCCCCTGATCATGAATATGTATTTACTTTTGAAAATGGTGAAGAAACCAGCATGTATGATGACTCTGAACATTTGCCCGTGTTTTATATTTTGCTTCGATTCGTGCTTGTGAGTTGAAATAAATGGATTTTGATTGTGGGTTTAGGTTTAGATTGATGAAAGGATCATTTTGGTGGAAGAAATTTGGTGTTTGGTAACCTGTAGAAGAAACTAGGGTTTGTGCTTGCCGGAGAAGATGACCGGAACCACTGTTCCGGTCATCTGAAAGTCATTAGCCCTAATTAGGGTTTAAGCCAGTTTTGAATTGAGACCCTTGGATCTGCATTCCCGCGCGCGTTTGTGTGGACCAGATCTTCCCATTAGCCATTAATCAGGATTAATTAGTTTAATTTAGGTTTAATTAAATATTAAATTAAGTTTAGGGAAGTTTGAACCTGGGCCGTCCAGATGCGCGCCAGGTCAAACTTCCCAAGCCCATATTCAATCTGGTCCTTCCCTTTGGCATACTTTTCTTTTATTTAAATTTTATTTCATTTTCTTTTCATTTAACTTCTACGAATTTTTAAAAATAGGAAAACACATTAAAAAATTCTGATTTTTTTTGTCAAACATTTCATTAATTTTCAGAACCCAAAAATTTTTTTATTTTTTATTTTTTGCATTAAAAATTATTTTTAAATCATTTAAATGTTTATTTTTAATTATTTAATGGATATTAATTAATTAAAAATGCATTTAGGTATTTAAAAATCACAAAAAAAATTCACATTGCATTTTAAAACATTTAGAAACATTATCCAACTCTTCAAACAAATTTCTTTTTGGTTCTTGACCTATTTTGACAATTTTCATTGGAATTAAATTTGTTTAAAGGCAATATTTTGATCCTAACTTGAAAAAATCCATTCTGCCTAACCATGAAGAGTTTGATGATGGTTCTTCTTGCATTGCATCCTTCATAACATTTAGTTTCTAGGTTAAAATTGGTTTGCATTTATCTTTCATTTTCAATTTAATGAGCATTTTTCCTTTTGAGGTACCTTGAAACCCTAGTTGACTTAGAAAAATCATAACTTCCATTAGGTTTAGATTTAGGTCTCCTCCTTTGGGCAGTGAACTTGTGTAGGGTTAAGGTTCCTTTGATACCATTTTCAATTTTTTATCATGTCATTTGCTTCTGGTTTTGAATTTTGTGTTACATGTTATGCATAAACCCTAATTCTTGCCTCCATTTGCATTCACCTTTCATTTGCTTGCATACAAGAACTTGTCATGACATTTTGTGCATCAACATGACATATGAGACATCCTAGGACATATTAGAATCATGTTTGATCATTTCATCATTCATTTGACATGTCATACCTTCATTGCATTTCATAAGCTTTCATGAACTTTCATGGTTCAAGGTATGCTCCATATGCATCCATTCTCTTATGCTCACATGTATGCATCTTGTATAACTTTGCACCATCTCTTGACATCATTTGCATCATGTGTATGTTTCTGACTTTGGCCTTTGCCCATCCATAGGCATTGTTTCATCTCATTTCTTCCCTTATGCAGCTTGTACTAATTTTTCAGGTTAATGGTAAGTTTGTTTGGGAGGTGAATTTGCCTTCACCTCCTACCTCTTCTCATCTTATCATTTTACATCCTTGCTGAATTTTTACTTGTCTTTGAGTGAGCTTTCTCACTTGTTCCTCTCTTCCCTCCTTTCTCTTCCCATCTCACCCCTTTTTCTATCTTGCTTCTCCTTGGTGGCTTCCTTGAAGATTTCTCCTCTTAAGCCTCACAAACCCTAGGACTTCCAAGCATGATAACATTTTAGGATTGTTTAGTCCCCCTTAGACTCTTTCCTTTGTATCATCTTTGAGTCTTCTTTTCTCATCTCATAATCAAGGACTAAACCCTTAAGGCTTTAAGGCTTTGTGATTAGGGTTATGCCTGTATCCTTCTATTATGATGGAGTGTATAACTTTAATCCTAAGTGTTAAACCCTTAATGTGTTTAAATCCTTTAATCAATCCATCTAATAACCACTAAGACATCAAGTTTGTAACTTGGGCCTTGCATTAGGGTTCTAATTCTTCCTTAAATGGTTAAGAAGGACTAACCCCAGTGTTAATGGACAAGTCCTCCTCAAGTTGTCTTACAAACCATAAAAATCACTTCTTAATCTTACCATTAACTAAAATCCATTCTAATAAAGACTTTGTTTTGTCATGAGGTTAATCCCTAATCATGGATTAAGTTGAGGAGCCTTCCTCAGTTTAAATGTTCTCATCTATTATCCTTCTATTAGGATGGTGTAATGGGTCCATTAAATCCTTGATTATGGCTTAAACTCATTACTTAACACTAAACAAAGACAACAAAAACATCTAAATAATTCAAGTAGGTTAATGATCTTAATCCTACATCATGGTGATTAAGTGTGAGGTGTTTACTTCACACTTAAGGTATTCTCATTACCCCTAATCAGAGGGATGATGTGATGAGTTTACTAACCCTTGGCTTAGGCTTAAGCTCATTTTCTTATGACAAACACCAAAAGCAATAAAAGATTGAAAACATCAAAAACAAACAATAATCGTCTCCTCCGGGATTCTTTTCTCATCTCATTCACTCACAAACGAGAACTTGCTTCTTCCGTCTAATGCAAGACAGTTTGCACCTGAGCCAGACAGGTCATACACTTGAGCATAGACAAGTAAGCAGTTCATAGGTCAATTTATCTTTCAGTCTCTTTGGGTCGAACTACGGTGTTCTGACTTCCTCATTGCACGAGAGGATACATAGGCATAACTTAACAGTTATCGAACAAAAGCTTCTGTATATTCCCCCTCCTTCCAACATTATTCTCTAAGCCTCATAGTCTTGAGCATTTCATTCTTATTCTTGCACTGACACCTCTCTTATACACTTCACATTTCTTTTACACTGACACTTGCATTCTTTCCAGCTTTAATACACAAAATAGCACTGACACTACCCCTTTAAAACACAAATCTTTTAAGCGTGGATCCCGTCGAGTACGGCGGACAATCTGGGTGCTAATACCTTCCCAGGTTGTAACCAACCCCCTTTCTCAGTTTCTCTGGTTCGCGACCGTCTTATCCCTATCTTTCTAGGTTTATGCAGCATTACCTTTCCTTCGGGATAAAAATACCTAGCTGGCGACTCTATTCATTCTCTCCTTTCACCGACCGTTCGCGTCTATACCCCATTTGACTTAGCCTCATTTGGTGGGAGCGACTGCTTGGCGACTCTGCTGGGGACCCTTATACTGTAACCAGGGCTTCTGGTTCTTTTTGTGGGTTCCTCCTAGCGCTTGTTTGATTTGTGTTTACTGGGGTGTTATGTGCTATGTGTGTTTATAATTTTTCTTTATTTATTGCTTTATGTACAGCTTTATTTATTGCTTTCCTTTACAGTTTTTCATGTTTCATACTGTCATTATCATTGCTGGATCTGGTTTTCTGTTTTGATGGGTGGGGTTCTATTGAGAGTTTAAGGTCCTATACCTGGGACCTCAGTGACACCTAGGCTAGAGTGGTTCATATTCTTTCCCATTCCATTTCGGTCTGGTGCGGGAATATGAAACACGGTTCAGATGTGGGTTTCTTCTTGAGAACTCTGTGCTACAGATTTCCTGTAGTGCTAGGGCTATCTGGGAAGCCTGCTAAGTCTGGATGACTTTTATTATGACCTTCAGAAACTGAGGTGAATTAGAGAAGGATATTTTATGGTAATTGTAAACACTGTACCTCCGGGTTAGAAGTGTTTACACTTCTCATAACTGATCCAAGTCTGAGGATCCTTGTTTTAGAACATTACCTGTGAGGGGTTGGGCTGTTTACAGGTTTGCAGGTACCCTTGGCCACATCATACCCTATTACTGTATTGTTTAAGAGTACCTCACTTTGGGCAGTTCTTGTGATTTAACCCTGGATATGTGACTCTTTATTTGAGTCCCCCACCTTGGTTACTGGATTTCTGAACCTCCATCTGGACTTCTTGAACATACATGGGCTTTATATCAAGATAGATAATCAGATCCAGCTTGATCACAAACCCCTTGCATATCATTTGCATATTCATCATCTGCTTCATTTAACATTTGCTTATTTTCTTTTCAGGGTATCCACATCATATCTGGTTTGGTTTTGACCCCTTCTTCTGCATAGACCTCTGCTTCACCAGTTATCTGCTTTAGCTATTCTCATCATCACCAGCATCAGCCTATCAGTGGCCCATCTCCAGTTTCAGTCTTGACCTTCATCAGCACTTATCTTCAGCTCTTCACCAACACTCATGACTACTCCCAGGAAGAGCAACATATCCTACCATTTCTTTGAGCCTGTGTTGACTGGTATCAGGCAGGTCCAGTCACTTATCACCCCTGACCACATCCCATTATTCAGAGAGCATTATGGAGGTATATTGGATACGGTTATGGACCTTGACCCTTCTCAGAGGAGCATGATCCACACCTGCCTACAGTTTTATGACCCTCCTTTGAGATGCTTCACATTTTCAGACTTTCAGCTAGGACCTCTGCTGGAGGAGTTTTCATCATTGATTGGAGTACCTGTCAGGGGTGGTGTCCCCTTTCACCCAGAGATGCCAGCTCCCAGCAATGGAGAAGTAGCAAAAGCACTGTACCTGGAGCCTGCTTTGGTTGAGCAAAGCATGACAACAAAAGCTGGTATCCCTGGTTTGCACTTAGACTTCTTAATTTCTCAGGCCATCCTGAAGGCATCCTTGGGGGAGTGGAGGGCAGTTTGTGCACTGTTAGCCCTCAGCATATATGGGGTTATACTGTTTGCAGATGAGCCCAAATTTGTCAGCAAGAATTCCATTCATATGTTTCTTTTGAGGAACCCAGTACCCATATTGCTGGGAGATTTCTATTACTCCATCCATCAGAGGAATGAGAAACAAAGGGGGAAGTTTGTGAGATGTTGTGCTCCTTTGTTTCACACCTGGCTGCTCAGACACCTACCTAAGTCAGATGCTTTCTTGAACCCTCACCAACAGAAGAATTGGGCCAAGAGGCTCATTGCTTTGACTTCAGATGACATCAGATGGTGTACCCAGAGTACCAAGGGCAAGGACATTATCACCAGCTGTGGACAATACCCAAATGTGCCTATGATAGGAGTAAAGGGTTGCATCAACTACAATCCTTTGCTGTTTAAGAGACAACTGGGTTATGCTTTGGTTCACCCTCCTAGAGTGCAAGATTTAGCTGAGACCCTGTATTGTGAAGTGAAACCTAATTCAGCTGCTGTCAGACAAGCATCCTGGGCTTGGGACAACATCCAGACAAAAGGGATGGCTATTCTTGGAAGATGTAATAATGTTGCTTCATCTCAGTACTATGACTGGTCCCATGCTAGAGCTCAGATTACTGGAATGCCCTTCACCTTGGAGGACACACCTGGACCCTCTACAGTACAACCTGCAGCAACTGTCAGCCTGGAAGAATTTGAGAAGCTGAAGGAAAGGAATGAGAATCTGTCTCAAGCTCTGAAGAAAACCCTTTGGGAAAGGAGTGATGGTCGTCTGGACATTGAAAGGTTGGAGAAGCTTAGGGTGGAGCATCTGGCCAAGATTGAGAAAACAGAGGACTATATCAGGAAAGCAAGAGCTGGGGAGCAAATATTGAAGAATGCCTGCAAAGAAGCCAAGATTCAGAAGGCTAGGACTGAACTCTATCTGCAAGAGAGTCAGGCTAGGTGGGTCAGGATCACTGAAGCCCATACACAAGAAGATAAGAGAATTCAAGCCAAGATTGAACAGTTAGAGGCCAATGAAAGGAAGCAGCAGGAAGCTTTTTTGGCAGCCCAGAAGGAGATTTCAGAGTTGAAGCTTAGGGCTGGATTGAAGAGGTCAAAGGACCAGGACAGGCACAAAAAGCTGACCACTGCCATTGCCACCAGGAACCTCCTCATTAGGACCATTACAGAGCATTCAGCTGGTCCAGTGACTGAGGCACTTCTGAAGGAGGTTAAGGAGGATGAGTTTGGATTGGATGTTTGATTTCTTTGCTTGTTGTTCATTTCCATTTGATGTACTTTTCTTTTTGTTGTATTTTGACCCCCAGGGGCATGTGTTGTAAAACAGACTACGTATTGTTCATCATTTGTAATATATTAGTTTGATTTCATTGGGTTTCTTTTCTCAACAACATCAAAGCATCTTCCTCAAGGTCTGGAAAGGTCAAAACCAAGAACCAAGCCGGATACCTTGGAAAACAAATAAGCATACTGCATTGCATACTAACTTTTGTTTTGTTTTGTAGGTTTTGTTATATCTTTGTTTCTAACTTTGTCTTGGTCTCAGGAAACATTGCTCGCAGAAGGGTGTTCCCTGTCAACCGTACGCACCGGTACCCTACTCGCAACAACCTTCCTGGTATCCAAATGGAGCAAGTACAGCAAGACCTGACTGAGGTCAGAACTCAGATGGCTAATGAAAGAGTGGAGATGAGGAACCAAATGACCCAATTCATGGCTGTAATGACTGGTTTGGCCCAGATCCAAGAAAGGTTAAGGGCATTGGTGGAAAGACAGACTCCCGAGGAACCTCATCCTGGAACTGGAGGAACTAGTAACAATGAGAGGGGTCAGCCTCATACTAATCCACCAGTATTTGGACCTCATCTAGATCCGGAAGTCAACATCCCGGGAAATGTACAAGGAAACACTGCTGGGGGGAGGATCTTACAAGAAGACCCCCAAGAAGAGCAATTTACTGTCATGGGAGCTGGAGACGAAGTCTATGATAGGAGGTTTGATGAAATTGCTGAGAAATTGAGATCTTTGGAGTCTCAAAACTCCTTGGGCTTCGATGTAATGGATATAGGGCTGGTGGATGGGGTGAGAATTCCCCACAAATTCAAACCCCCGTGCTTCGAGAAATACAATGGAACCTCCTGTCCACGAACTCACCTGCAATCTTTCCTGGGGAGACTTAAAGCATATACCATGGATGAAAAGCTGTGGATGTTCAACTTTGAAGACAGTCTAACTGGGGCTTCAAGAGAGTGGTATTCACACTTGACCAGAGCTACTATCAGATGCTGGAAGGATTTAGCTGAAGCTTTCATCAGGCAGTATCAATACAATCTGGACATGGCTCCTAACAGGACCCTCCTAATGGGAATGTCTCAATCCTCCAGAGAAAGCTTCAGAGAATATGCCCAGAGGTGGAGACAGCTTGCTGCTGCTGTCCAACCACCCATGTTGGAAAGAGAAATGGCCGACATGTTCATGAATACTCTGCAAGGAACATATATTGATAGACTGGCTGCCTTTTCTTCTACCAGCTTCGCAGATGTGGTTATAGCCGGTGAAAGAATTGAAAGTCTGCTAAAAATGGGCAAAATTTCTGATAACGGTGCAAGTTCATCTAGTAATCCCAGGAAGCCTTTTGTGGGACCCCAAAGAACCGGTGAGACAAATGCCATTCATGCCAGCAGGGGCAGACCTCAGTATGTTCACAGATCAGTAGCAGCTGTCACCATTCCAGCTCCGATCCCTCAGCAACCAGCATATCAACAACAACAACAACCACAATATCAGCAACAAATTCAGCATCCACCACAGAGAACCTACAACAACAACAATAGCAATCAGCGACCCTTCCAACAAAGACCATCACAGGAAAACAGGGTGATTGACCCTATCCGTATGCCTTATGCTGCCTTATTGCCACAACTCCTGAAGCTTAACTTGGTTGAGTTAAGGACATTGGCACCACCAGATCCCCTCAACCTCCCGAAGAATTATGATGTCAACGCCAGATGTGCTTTCCACTCCAATGCACCTGGCCATAATACTGAGAAATGCAGGGCTTTACAAATGAAAGTCCAAGATCTGGTGGACTCTAAAGCCCTCAACTTCGTACCTCCTCCGAATGTCAACAGAAATCCTATGCCTAATCATGGCGGGCCGAGGATTAATGCCATTGAGGAAGACAAACCATCTACCTTGATCACCAGTGTTGCACAAATTCGAACACCTTTGGTCGAAATTAAAGCTCAGCTTCTAGAGTGCCAAGTGTTCCCCGGGTGTGAACTCGGTTGTGGGTATTGCAACATTGCAGTCAACGGGTGTGAAAATTTGAGAAGCGGCATAGATGGTCTTATCAAGGATGGTATCCTTCAGATCTCAACAACGGCGCCTACAAATCCAGCAATTCCTTTGACAATAATTCCTGATTCTTCTACAACAGCAGCAACAATCATTCCTACCGATTCATCAATATCATTAGTAATGGCTCCGTCCATCACTTCAACAAGCCAGATTTCAACAACCATTTCTTCTACAACATCAGCATCCATTTTATTAGCAGGATCTTCTACAACGCCAACAAAGATTAATGAAGATGTCTCAGCAGTTACAATTTATTATGACCCATCAAACGTTCCTCCCAACGGCAATTTCCAACAACAAACAGTGGCACCACCTGCCAGATCACCAGTCACAATTTACTACGATCCGCACACCATTACAGTACCTTCCTCTGCAGCAGTTAGTCCAGTCACCATTACGGTACCTGGACCAGTTCCTTATGAAAGCAGTAATGCCATACCTTGGCATTATGGCTCTGATCTCTACTGCAACGGGGAGAAAATCACTCTGGATTCATCAACCTCTTCTCCACAAATTGATAATGTTGGGGGAGGCGGAGGCTTCACCAGAAGCGGACGCCTTTTTGCCTCACAGATACAGAGACCTAATGTTGAAGCAGAAGCTGCTGCCAAAGCAAAAGGAAAGAGTGTGATATCTAAAGAGCCAACTATCAAAGAAACTCAGAAGACGTCTTTTGAACAAGATGTAGACGAGTTCATGAGAATCATAAAAAGAAGTGATTACAAGGTGGTGGATCAGCTTCACCAAACTCCCTCAAAAATCTCCATATTATCCCTGTTGATGTGTTCTGAAGCTCACAGGAATGCATTATTGAAAGTCCTGCACGCAACATACGTGCCAGAGGAGATTACTGTTAACCAGCTGGAAACTGTGGTGGCAAATGTCAACACCAGTCATGGACTGGGCTTTACCAATGCTGACTTAACAACAGAGGGACGTAACCACAACAAGGCTTTACACATCACCTTGGAATGCAAGGGTACTGTTCTATCTTATGTACTGGTGGACACTGGGTCATCACTCAATGTTCTACCAAAGAAAGCCTTAGTGAAGCTGGAGTATGATGGCTTGGCGCTGCGTCCAAGTAATTTGGTGGTGAGAGCATTTGATGGCTCTAAAAGATCAGTGCTTGGGGAGATTGATCTGCCTGTGATGATTGGCCCGCAGACTTTTAAGACTACCTTCTTTGTGATGGACATTCAGCCGGCCTACAGCTGTCTGTTGGGTAGACCCTGGATCCACGCCGCTGGCGCTGTTACGTCTACCCTTCACCAGAAGTTGAAATTCGAATGGGAAGGCCAGATCATCACCATCTGTGGGGAGGAAGACATCTTTGTTAGTCATCTGGCTACGTATAAGTACATAGAAATGGATGGAGAAATCTATGAAACCATGAGCCAAGGGTTTGAGGCCCTGAACATTAATGAAGCATCTGTTGTACTGGGAACCTCCATAACATCATATCAGCAAGCCCGGAAGGTTGTTGAGGAAGGTACCGCCCAAGGCTGGGGAAAGCTGTTGCCCGTGGAAAAGAAGGAAGACAGATTTGGGTTGGGTTACAGACCAACTCAACAAGATCAATCGGGGGCTGCAAAGGAGCCCAATTTTGTCAGCGGGGGAATGCTCACCCCAGATGCTGTGAACAATTTGGAAGACGAGGAGGAAAGCGACCGCAACCTGGAGAGCTGGATACGTCCAAGGATCCCGGGGAGCCAAGTCCTTAACTGGTCTTCCCAGGAAATTATATGGGTTACTCCTGCAGAGTAATTATTATTTCCTGTATTTTAAAAGCATGCATCAAGTCTTACATCTTGCCCAAGATGTTAAGACCCATTTTGTAATCGGGCCATCTTGTATTTTGTGCAAAGATCAATTAATGAATATCAGGACATCTTTTGCAAATGAGTCTTTTTCTTTTCCGCTCACTGTCTTTCATTTTTCTTTTTGTACAAAAATAAAATGGCAATGTTTTTTCAAAATGATAACTTCATTTCACTTTTTCTAAACAAGATAAAATTAATCACTAAAATAAACCAATCTGAACCCTTGCAGAAAGTGCCCTCCAGACTGCACCGACAACAACACTGCTATGACTTTGTATGACTTTGACAATCCAACCAATCAAGCTAATGAAGGGGTTGAAGAAGATTATGAGCTACCTGAAGAGCTAGCCAGGTTGTTAAGACAAGAGGAGAAGGTTATCACTCCTCATCAGGAGGAGATTGAAACGGTTAATCTTGGTACGGAAGAAGACGTGAAAGAGGTTAAGATCGGGGTCTGCCTACAAGGTTCAGTAAAAGAGCAATTGATTGACATGCTTCGGGAGTATGTGGATGTTTTTGCTTGGTCTTATCAAGATATGCCAGGGTTGGACACCGACATTGTCATGCACAAGCTGCCTTTGAAAGAAGATTGCCCGCCAGTAAAACAGAAGTTGCGCCGAACTCGCCCGGATATGGCAACGAATATAAAAGAAGATGTGCAAAAGCAGTGGGACGCCGGTTTCCTTGCTGTGACTAGCTATCCGCCGTGGGTTGCTAATATTGTACATGTGCCTAAGAAAGACGGCAAGGTAAGGATGTGTGTGGATTACCGGGACCTGAACAGAGCCAGCCCGAAAGATGACTTCCCTTTACCTCACATTGATGTATTGGTTGATAATACGGCTCAGTTCTCGGTGTTCTCCTTCATGGACGGATTTTCAGGATACAATCAGATCAAAATGTCACCTGAAGACATGGAGAAGACAACTTTCATCACACCCTGGGGCACGTTCTGTTATAAGGTGATGCCATTCGGACTGAAGAATGCGGGTGCCACTTATCAACGGGCTATTGTAACATTATTCCATGACATGATCCACCAAGAAATTGAATGTTATGTGGATGACATGATTGCCAAGTCCCTCACAGAAGAAGACCACCTGGTGAATCTGTTGAAGTTATTCAAGCGTCTGAGGAAGTACCAGTTGAAGTTAAACCCCAACAAATGCACATTCGGGGTACGATCCGGTAAGCTGCTGGGATTTATTGTAAGTGAAAAAGGGATTGAAGTTGACCCTGACAAAGTTAAAGCCATTCAAGAAATGCCTGCACCAAGGACTGAAAAAGAAGTTCGGGGGTTCTTAGGTAGATTGAACTACATTTCACGGTTCATATCCCACCTTACGGCAACCTGTGAACCTTTGTTCAAGCTGTTAAGAAAATAACAAACGGTCAGGTGGAACGAAGACTGCCAGAGGGCTTTTGACAAAATCAAGGAATACTTACAAGAGCCTCCAATCCTGATGCCTCCAGTTGAAGGAAAACCTCTAATCATGTACTTGACAGTATTAGAAGAGTCAATGGGGTGTGTGTTGGGCCAGCATGACGAGTCTGGTCGAAAAGAGTATGCAATATACTACCTAAGCAAAAAGTTTACCGACTGTGAACAACGTTATTCACTGCTCGAGAAAACTTGTTGTGCTTTAGCGTGGGCTGCTCGCCGACTGAGACAGTATATGTTGACCCACACTACCTTATTGATCTCTAAGATGGACCCAGTTAAGTACATTTTTGAGAAGCCAGCACTTACCGGACGGGTTGCAAGATGGCAAATGATCCTCACAGAATATGACATTCAATACACATCTCAAAAGGCCATCAAGGGCAGTGTATTGTCTGAATATCTTGCTGAGCAACCCATTGATGATTACAAGCCTATGAGATTTGACTTTCCTGATGAAGACATCATGTTCATAAAAGCAAAAGATCATGAAGAGCCTGTTCACACTGAAGGGCCTGACCCAGAAGAAGAATGGACTATGATGTTTGATGGGGCTGTTAATATGAATGGTCGTGGTGTTGGTGCAGTACTCATTACACCCAAGGGAGTTCACATGCCTTTCTCGGCAAAACTCACCTTCAACTGCACTAACAACGAAGCTGAATACGAAGCTTGTATTATGGGTCTTGAGGAAGCCATTAACCTCAGGATCAAGACTTTGACTGTATTCGGAGATTCAGCTCTGGTAATCACCAGAATCATCTGATACCCTACCGGGATTATACAAGGAGGTTATTGACTTTCTTCACAACAATCAAGCTTGAGTATATCCCTCGAGACGAAAATCAGTTTGCGGATGCTCTGGCTACCATTTCATCTATGATCAAAGTTCAAGCTGCCAACTTTGTGCCTTGAATTGCAGTATCCAGACTTGACAGACCAGCATACGTGTTCTCAGCAGATGTTGTTAGAGATTATAAGCCTTGGTTCCACGACATTAAGTGCTTCTTGGAGAATCAAACATACCCACCTGGGGCATCTTCCAATGATAAGAAGACTTTGAGAAGGCTAGCTAGTAGTTTCTTCCTGAATGTTGATGGTTCCTTGTACAAGAGAAACTTTGACATGGTACTCCTCAGATGTGTTGATAAGACAGAAACAGACCTGTTGATGCACGAGGTGCACGAAGGATCCTTTGGTACCCATGCTGGAGGGCATGCAATGGCTAAAAAGTTGTTAAGATCAGGCTATTACTGGATCAGAATGGATGCCGACTGTTGTGCTTATGCCAGGAAATGCCATAAATGCCAAATTTATGCGGACAAAGTGCATGTGCCTCCGAATCCTTTGAACTTGATGTCTTCACCCTGGCCCTTTGCCATGTGGGGCATTGATATGATTGGCAAGATTGAACCGACTGCTTCAAATGGCCACAGATTCATCCTGGTAGCCATTGACTATTTTACCAAGTGGGTCGAAGCAGCTTCATATGCAAATGTCACCAGGCAAGTGGTAGCCCGGTTTCTGAAGAAAGACATCATTTGTCGGTATGGAGTGCCCGAGCGAATCATTACTGATAATGGTTCCAACTTGAACAATAAAATGATGGTAGAGCTATGCCGGGACTTCAAGATTCAACACCACAATTCTTCTCCTTACAGGCCAAAGATGAATGGCGCTGTTGAGGCAGCTAACAAGAATATCAAGAAGATTGTGCAGAAGATGGTGGTTACCTATAAAGACTGGCACGAAATGCTACCATTTTCCTTGCATGGGTACCGTACGTCAATCAGAACATCCACTGGGGCAACAACGTATCAGCTCGTGTATGGTATGGAGGCAGTCCTACCTGTTGAAGTTGAATTACCCTCCCTGCGGGTACTGATGGATGTTAAGTTAAACGAAGCAGAGTGGGTCCGATCCCGATACGAACAACTGAATCTGATTGAAGAGAAGAGATTAGCTGCAATCTATCATGGGCAGCTGTATCAGAAAAGAATGAAGAAGGCCTTCGATCAGAAAGTCAGGCTTCGAGAGTACCAAGTAGGAGATCTTGTGCTGAAAAGACTCCTCCCTCCTCATACAGACCACAGGGGCAAGTGGACTCCGAATTATGATGGTCCATTCATAGTAAAGAAAGTTTTCTCTGGAGGAGCACTGATGCTCAGTACTATGGATGGTGAAGACTTCCTGTCACCTGTGAATTCAGATGCAGTTAAAAAATACTTCGCATAAAATGACCCGCTGGACATAAAAATAGAATGTAAGTCCAGGCAAAAATAGGGCATCCCGGCGAGTCAAAAACAGAATAAAAGACTCGGGCAAAAATAAGGGAAATAAAAAAAAAATGTACACCCGCTGAGTTGAAAAGCCGCATTGGACAACTCAGGCAAAAGTGGGTATCCCGGTGGATCGAAAACCCGAAAGGGCGATCCACGCAAAATAAGGGAATGAGCGAACAACTGCATTCTGAATTCGTTTGTATCACTTACAACATGGCAAGCTTCGAAAGGTTAAAGCATCGGTCAGAATCAGCCTTCTTCAGAAAGCAAGATGAGAAGAACGTCAAAAGTCATACGAGTCATAGCAAAAGGGAAGCTCACTGAAACGTCGTCAACATTGCCAACATCTTTTTGTTTCTCAATTTGTAACAATCTCCTCATTTTAGGGGGTTTGTTTCTATGATTGTACTTGCCAATTCAGGGCACACAAATTAATAAAACCAGATTTTCGGCCACACACTGTCTCGTACTCTTTTATTTGCAAAATGTCCGATGTCATTAATATGTTGATCGCATAAATACAAATGCGTCTTTCCTAAACTACTTGCTTGCAGGAAATATATTGACTCTTGGGGGTGTCTAAAATACTATGATGGAATCCAGTAAGGGATACCTCGAGGTACTTGTCCATTTCTTCGTCTTAACAGGATTACAGGTTCAAAGCGCAACATGGGGCATGAAAGCTTCTCCCCAGTAGGCTGCCAAGTCATTATTTCCTCAGCACACCTTCCAAACAGCACCAGAGATGTTTCCTCCCCATCAGAGTTGCCAGGCATCACTTCTCCAACATTTCCTTCATAAAGCAGCACCTGAAGGTGTTCATATCCCCAGCTGAGTTGTCAAGTATCATCCTCAACAAGACCCCCACAGAAGTCTCTAGGAAGATCTTTCAGTGATCTTTCTTCTTCCCCAGCCGAGTGCTAGACAGGGAACCATCTCCCCGTAGAGTTTCAGCCTCTATCCAAAAGAGCGACACCTGAAGATCTCACGACAAAGTGACGGAAGCTCACGCGGACCCCAGCTGGGTCCCTCGTTACCAAGATAGGTCTATCAGTGATCTATTTCCCCATGCAAAGTCAGATATGTCAGATCTACCGATGATCTCATCCCCAGCTGGGATATCCACTTCAAACAGATCAGCCAGAGATCTCTGCGGCATCGGGATCCGAATCCCGAATCGGTATCTTTACATAATCATAACATTCACATCATATTTTCCCCACAGAGCGTAGCATTCCGTCTAATACGGAGCATTACGGAAAAAATCAAACATATTGCATAAATCATAAGCCATGTATTGAACCAGACACTTGTAAATACCGACATTCCATCAGCAATATACAGAATATTTCAAAATTCCCCACCAGAGAGCCAAAGCATTTACTTACACTCACCAATACAGTTACATGCTCCTTTTGGCACTCGTCCATGTCATCATTCCCCGATAAGATTGCCCGAGCAAACAGATGCTTATACATTACAGATGCTTCTTGACGCTCGCCTGTGTCATATCCCAGCAGAAATCCAAAGCGTCCCCTTTGCACTCACAACACAGATACATATATACACACTTCCCTGACGCCCGTCCGTGTCACCTTCCCCAACATAGTTGCCTAAACAAACACTTTGGGAACCATATACTTGTTTATAATACACTTTTTCCGACACTCGTCCGTGTCATGCTCTCCCTAGCAAGTCGAACACTCGTCTATGTCTCACTCATCACTTTTTACTCATACAGATACTCGCCCGTATCTTGTATATGCCACTTGAATCCCCTCAGATTCGACACTCGTCCGTGTTCTTTGTTAACTAGTTGGTACTCGTCCGTATCATCATCTCTGAACATGTGTCAAACGTTTGTTTCTACTGATACTCGTCCGTATCATAGTCTTAAGGATGCTCGTCCGCATTTTTAATCTATACACCGTGTCAAACACTTATGTCCTTTTGAATTTAGACATTCGTCTGTGTCTACCCTTCCCCAGAAGAGTCCCAACAAATCCCATTGATCTATTTCCTTTCTATCTGACATTCGTCCTATGTCATGATATTTTCGGCAGCCGTACCCTGCCAGGTGATCGTCCTTCACCTTTTTGATGATCGTCCTTCATCACCCCCAGTGGAGTCTCTATTCATTAGAACCCCTTCCTATCCGACATTCGTCCTATGTCGTGATATTTTGAGCAGTCGTACCCTGCTAGGTGATCGTCCTTCACCTCCTGATGATCGTCCTTCATCATGCTTATCCGATGGCCGTCCCCATCGTCGACCTTTTTATCCGGCATTCGTCCTATGTCGTGATACTTTCGGCAGCCGTACCCCGCCAGGTGATCGTCCTTCACCTTAGATGACCGTCCCTCATCTTATCCCCAACAGAGCAGCCGTCCCCTGCTAGGTGATCATCCTTCACCTTTGATGACCGTACCTCATCATTTATTTCATTTATGCCTTGAACTTGATGGTCGTCCCTACATTCACTTTACCTGTAACCCCCAGAAAATCTTATTTCTTTGCTTGATGGCCGTCCCCATCATAATCTCTTATATCCCCAGCATGTCGGCCGTCCCCATCATTGCTTTATCCCCAGCAGTCGTCCTCTGCTCGACGGTCGTCCTCCGTCGCCCGCACTTCATAAACATACTTTATTTTCTTTTACAATCTATATCCCTTTTCTTCTTCATTCAGTGAGCGCAAATTTTGGACTGTCTTTTGGTATTCAACCACAAATTATCTTGTTTGCCTGTTAAGCCGTTGCTTACATCCCGCACAAGAAATTTGTTTGAAGAGTTGGATAATTTTTCTAAATGTATTGCATCCTTCATAACATGTAGTTTCTAGGTTAAAAATTGGTTTGCATTTATCTTTCATTTTCAATTTAATGAGCATTTTTCCTTTTGAGGTACCTTGAAACCCTAGTTGACTTAGAAAAATCATAACTTCCATTAGGTTTAGATTTAGGTCTCCTCCTTTGGGCAGTGAACTTGTGTAGGGTTAGGGTTCCTTTGATCCCATTTTCAATTTTTTATCATGTCATTTGCTTCTGGTTTTGAATTTTGTGTTACATGTTATGCATAAACCCTAATTCTTGCCTCCATTTGCATTCACCTTTCATTTGCTTGCATACAAGAACTTGTCATGACATTTTGTGCATCAACATGACATATGAGACATCCTAGGACATATTAGAATCATGTTTGATCATTTCATCATTCATTTGACATGTCATACCTTCATTGCATTTCATAAGCTTTCATGAACTTTCATGGTTCAAGGTATGCTCCATATGCATCCATTCTCTTATGCTCACATGTATGCATCTTGTATAACTTTGCACCATCTTTTGACATCATTTGCATCATGTGTATGTTTCTGACTTTGGCCTTTGCCCATCCATAGGCATTGTTTCATCTCATTTCTTCCCTTATGCAGCTTGTACTAATTTTTCAGGTTAATGGTAAGTTTGTTTGGGAGGTGAATTTGCCTTCACCTCCTACCTCTTCTCATCTTATCATTTTACATCCTTGCTGCATTTTTACTTGTCTTTGAGTGAGCTTTCTCACTTGTGCCTCTCTTCCCTCCTTTCTCTTCCCATCTCACCCCTTTTTCTATCTTGCTTCTCCTTGGTGGCTTCCTTGAAGATTTCTCCTCTTAAGCCTAACAAACCCTAGGACTTCCAAGCATGATAACATTTTAGGATTGTTTAGTTCCCCTTAGACTCTTTCCTTTGTGTCATCTTTGAGTCTTCTTTTCTCATCTCATAATCAAGGACTAAACCCTTAAGGCTTTACGGCTTGTGATTAGGGTTATGCTTGTATCCTTCTATTAGGATGGAGTGTATAACTTTAATCCTAAGTGTTAAACCCTTAATATGTTTAAATCCTTTAATCAATCCATCTAATAACCACTAAGACATCAAGCTTGTAACTTGAGCCTTGCATTAGGGTTCTAATTCTTCCTTAAATGGTTAAGAAGGACTAACCCCAGTGTTAATGGACAAGTCCTCCTCAAGTTGTCTTACAAACCATAAAAATCACTTCTTAATCTTACCATTAACTAAAATCCATTCTAATAAAGACTTTGTTTTGTCATGAGGTTAATCCCTAATCATGGATTAAGTTGAGGAGCCTTCCTCAGTTTAAATGTTCTCATCTATTATCCTTCTATTAGGATGGTGTAATGGGTCCATTAAATCCTTGATTATGGCTTAAACTCATTACTTAACACTAAACAAAGACAACAAAAACATCTAAATAATTCAAGTAGGTTAATGAGCTTAATCCTACATCATGGTGATTAAGTGTGAGGTGTTTACTTCACACTTAAGGTATTCTCATTACCCCTAATCAGAGGGATGATGTGATGAGTTAACTAACCCTTGGCTTAGGCTTAAGCTCATTTTCTTATGACAAACACCAAAAGCAATAAAAGATTGAAAACATCAAAAACAAACAATAATCGTCTCCTCCGGGATTCTTTTCTCATCTCATTCACTCACAAACGAGAACTTGCTTCTTCCGTCTAATGCAAGACAGTTTGCACCTGAGCCAGACAGGTCATACACTTGAGCATAGACAAGTAAGCAGTTCATAGGTCAATTTATCTTTCAGTCTCTTTGGGTCGAACTATGGTGTTCTGACTTCCTCATTGCACGAGAGGATACGTAGGCATAACTTAACAGTTATCGAACAAAAGCCTCTGTACATTCCCCCTCCTTCCAACATTATTCTCTAAGCCTCATAGTCTTGAGCATTTCATTCTTATTCTTGCACTGACACCTCTCTTATACACTTCACATTTCTTTTACACTGACACTTGCATTCTTTCCAGCTTTAATACACAAAATAGCACTGACACTACCCCTTTAAAATACAAATCTTTTAAGCGTGGATTCCGTCGAGTACGGCGGACAATCTGGGTGCTAATACCTTCCCAAGTTGTAACCAACCCCATTTCTCAGTTTCTCTGGTTCACGACCGTCTTATCCCTATCTTTCTAGGTTTATGCAGCATTACCTTTACTTCGGGATAAAAATGCCTAGCTGGCGACTCTATTCATTCTCTCCTTTCGCCGACCGTTCGCGTCTGTACCCTATTTGACTTAGCCTCATTTGGTGGGATGCGACAATCTGTAAATAACTAAAAACACTTAATAATTTAACAAGTTAGTGAGCTTAGGCCCTAATATCTGGATTCAAGTTTTGGGGATCTTCTCCTTACTTAAGTGTGCTTGATCTATTATTCCATCTTGGAATGTAGTGACAAGTGCACATTCCATGGAAAGGAGCTTGAGTTCACTTCCTTGTGACACACTCATAAAAGCTTCATAAAAAACACCAAAACAAACAATAAGCGTCTTTCCTTCGGGAATTCTTTTCTCATCTCATTCGCTCCGTACGCGAACTTGCTCCTACTTGGCACTTTGCAAGACGGTTACGCACTCGTCGTCCGAGTCTACAACACCTGAGCAATGGCATAGGCAGTTAAAGCCTTAATTCACAAGCAATTTCCTTTTTCTCCCCTAGTTAAGGGAACTACGGCGTCTCAGATCCTCATTATCCTGATGAGGTACGTAGGCAGCGGGGTAGGGCCTGTTCGAGCACAATCTTTATTTTCCCTGCATTTTTCCTTTTCATTTCTTATTTAGTTCTTTTCCAGTTCCAGTTTCTTTTCATTATCTTTTCTTTAGCAGCAGCTTTCATACCCTCACCTTTTTGAAACAGTTTCTTTTGCAAGCGTGGATCCCGTCGGGTACGGCGGACGATCTGGGTGCTAATACCTTCCCAGGTCGTAACCGACTCCCGAACTCAGTCTCTTTGATTCGCAGGACCCGTGTCCTTCCTCTTCTTTCTTCTGGTTTGTGCAGCATTACCATTCCCTTTCTTCAGGGATAAAAATGCCTGGCTGGCGACTCTACCTCTTTCCGCGCCACTTTCGCGTTTGTACCAGAATAGAAATCCGGGGAGCGACAGCTGGCGAATCTGCTGGGGAATGAGTCCAGAATCTCTGGTTCCCCTGTGAGTCTCTCCTAGCGCTTGTTTTTTGCTGTTTCTTTGGGTGATGTTTGTTTGCTGTGGTTTGTTGTATGTTATTGTTGTTTATTTACAGCTTTGTTTACTGTTTTCAGTATTTATTTTCTGCATCATGTATATATACTGGACTGTCTGGTACTGGTTTTCTGTTTTGTGGGAGGGGTGTTACTGTGTCTGAGAGATGAGCTCATTACCACGGCTCGAGAGCACCTTAGGACTTAGAGTGGTTCCACTTTGGCCTCATGAGATCTTGTCATGGGGGTAGTACTGAGTTCCACACCCAAGTTGCGATTGTCTTGGAAATGTCTTGATTTGGGGATCTTCCTCTTTCATTTCATAACCCTGACAGTTATGTGCAGCTGGGGACCAATCATTGAGAACCTTGTGGAAATATCCCTCTTTAGTGATGACAATGGCAGCCCACATTCAGTGGCAAACCTATTCGCATCCGAGGGCCCACCTGGGACTTACATAGGATGACCTTGTGTCTTGGACTCAGCTGAGGCCTCTCTACGTAGTATATAATGCCAAACCGATTCCCTGATTTGGTCATAAGCCATTTCTCGGAGATGGCGAAAGTATTATTGCTATTCGGCTTTGAGAGTCCGTGATGTCTGACCCGGAGCCTATTACCATTGAGATTGGGAGGGGTTTACAGGTGTGCAGGAACCCTTGGCCTCAACATACACTCATTATTCAGTGGTCCTTGTTATGATCTGTGGTCCTATGATTATGATCTTTGGGTCTATGGTTCTATGGTTCTATGGTTCTGGAGTTCTGGTTTTCTTGATACTGGTTTTCTTGGTACTGTGGTTCTGAGATCTTCTATCAGAAAGTTGTTTCTATCAGAGAGTTGTGACTCAGAGGACTTTTGGTTTGCCAGTTGATCAGAGGGGCCCTTGTGTTCGGTGTTCAGTTCAGATGGTCCCAGTTGATCATATGCCTGCATTGCATTGCATTTGCATCATTCTTGCATTAACTGTTTATGTTTCCCATTTTTCAGGTCATTGTTCTTAATCAAGTTCCAGTTCTGGTAAATCTTATCTCCATGGCAGAAATCAGAAGAGTTCCAAGAAAAAATAATGTTCACTATAATTTTCTTCAGCCTGAAGTTAGAAGTGTTCAGAAGTTAGCAGGTCTGATGAATGACCAAGTCTTGGGCAATTTCAAGAAAAGATATGGTCAGATAATGAAGTTTGTGGACAAGTCCACTGCAGACCAGAAGGACAGTTTGCATACCCTGTTGCAGTTTTATGATCCTCTGCTAAGTTGCTTTGTTTTTCTAGGTTACATCTTAGCTCCAACATTGGAAGAGATCTCCAGCATGCTGAATGTGCCAGTCAGAGAGACCTTGCCCTTTTATGGGTCTGAGGTTGTGCTTAAAGAAGAAGACATAGCCAAAGTTTATCGCTTGCCAGCTGCTACAATCAAGAGGGCTCTGAAGGAGAGTGAAGGTAAAGGACTCCCTTGGAGTGTGCTCATCCCAGAAGCTGAGAGATATGCTACAGAGGCTAATTGGAATGACTTTGGTGCTTTACTTGCATTGATGGTGTATGGGTCCAGCTTGTTCCTTGGAGAGAAAGAGTTTGTAAGCTTAGAAGTGATCTCCATATTTGCCAAAGGCAATCCAGTGCCTACTGTGTTAGGTAACTTCTACTACAGTGTCCATTACAGGAATGAGAAGGGTAGGGGTGGTCCAGTAGTCTGTTGTGCTTCTTTGTTTGCTGAGTGGTTTGCCAAACAGCTACCAAAATCAGGTGCCTTCAAGGAGATTAGGGATGAGTGGAGATGGTCAAGAAGATTGATGGGGTTAACCGCTGAAGATATTGCCTGGGGATATGACAGAGATCTACTAGGTAAGGAATTGTTGGTCAGTTGTGGAAGGTTTGCAGGAGTACCTTTGATGGGAAGGAAAGGTGTGATCAGTTATTATCCAACATTAGCCAGGAAACAGTTTGGCTACCCTTTGAAAGATCCACCACAGATGGAAGAGTTTGCTGAGTCTTTGTATTTTCTTGTGGAAGGAAACAAGGAGTTAGTTCTACAAGCTTCCCAAGCTTGGGATCACAAGATGAGGAAGGGTAAGAAAGACTTTGGTAGAGTTGATCCCAAGATGTATCAACCATTTGCTGCATGGTTGCAAAAAGATGTAGAAGAAGTTCTCATGCCTTTCTCAGTAGAAGCTCCCCTTTATCCCAGAGAAGTTCCAAGCCAGAGTTCTGTTTCCCTTGAAGAGTACAAGAAATTGGAAGCTCAGCTGCATGAAGTTAGAGTGGAGAATGCTGAAATGGTAAGCTTGTACCATCTTGCCAACAGGGCCAAGAATGAAGCAGAAGAGAAGTTGTTGAAGCTCCAAGCCTCCTTGGAAGCTAAAGAGAAGGAATTTGCTGGAAGGGAAGTCCATTTTCACAGGTTGGGTCTGATGGAGGCAAGGAGAGAAGCTGAATGCAAAAAGACTTTGAAGACTTTCAGGGAAGCTCGCCAATCCATTGTTTGGTTGCAAGGCTAAAGGGAGGAAGAGCAAAAGAAGTTCAGAGAGAAAGAAGAGTTCTTTGAAGTGCAAATGGCCTTCAAGAAGGAAGAGGTGGAGCAAGTTCACACCATTCGAAGGGAAAAGACTCAGCAGTTAGCACAAAGCCAGCTAGCCTTGGAGGAAGCAAGGAAAGAGATTGAAGAGCTCAAGCTGGGAGCGGGTGTCAAGAATAGTAGAGCAGAGGTGGCAGAGCCTGGGTCTTTAGCTTAGTTTATCTTTCAGACTACCTAAAAATTTGTTGTAGGAGTCTTGCTTTTGTATTTTGTCTTTTATTAATGTAATGGCTTATAACCCTTCGGGGATTATTTCTGTTTGTATTCTGACTTTTGGGTCGGCAGTGGTTTGTTCAAGATATAGTGCTAATATGCAAATTATCATTTCTGAATGTGCAAGACTCATTTGTCTAATACTGCTAATGTCTGAACACTCATCAAAGAGAAAGTTTGAAAGTTAATCCTCAAAGTGTCTGTCTGGAGTAGATGCCAGAACTGGGGCATGCAAATGTCTAAAAACTTGGGAACATGAACAGTTACATTTGCATTGCATATAACCTGTTTGTTTGTTTTGTAGGTAGTGTCTCAGTTGCTAATGTGTTTTGTGTTTCAGGCACTATAGCTCCTAGAAAGGTCAGAGAACAACCAGTCGCACACAGATATCCAACAAAGGTCAACAGAGAACGAGCCATGGATCAGATGCAAGCTGACTTAGCTGATTTGAGACTAAGGATGGACAAATTTATGACTTTGATGGCAGGCATGGGTCAGAATCAAGAGCGTCTGCGGGAGATGATAGAAAATGGTCAAGCCAGGAACAACACTGTTGCTGATGGTAATCGTACCGGGGCGGGCGCACGTCAAGTGGAAATCCCTATAACACTGCCAGGGGTTACTATAATCAATGATGGGCTGAACAACATTCATATGGATAACCAGGACGAACAGTTCACTCTGCTGGACGAAGCTGAAGGTCAGGGGGCTGAGATGAATATGAGGTTTGAGGAAATCGTAGAACAAATCAAAGCTATTCAATCTCAGAGCTCCTTGGGATTTGACATAACGAATTTGGGCTTGGTTCTATGGGTGAGAATCCCTTACAAGTTCAAGGTTCCAACTTTTGAGAAATACAATGGCACTGCATGCCCAAAGACACATCTTCAGTCCTTCGTAGGAAGGATCGCTGCTCACACTGATGATGAAAAACTCTGGATGTACTATTTCCAGGACAGCCTGGTTGGGGCTTCCCTGGAATGGTATATGAAGCTTAGCAGAGTTAACATAAAGAGCTGGAAAGACCTAGAAAAAGCTTTTGTGAGACAATATTATATAATTTGGACATGGCTCCAAGTCGCACTCAATTGCAGCACATGGCTCAGACTACTAAGGAGGGTTTCAAAGAATATGCTCAGAGGTGGCGTCAGCTCGCTGCCAGAGTGCAACCACCGCTGCTAGAGAACGAGATGGCTGACATGTTTATGGGGACTTTGCAGGGTGTGTTTCTTGAAAGATTGGCGTCCAGTTCTACCACCAAATTCAATGACATTGTAATTACTGGAGAAAGAGTTGAGACCTTGTTGAAGATGGGAAAGATCCAAGATACAAGTGCTAGTAGCTCGAATGGAGCGAGGAAAGCTTTTAGTGGACCTCCAAGGAGAAGAGAAGGTGAGACAAATGTTGTATTTGGCCGAGGCCGGGGCCGTGGTTATAGAAGACCGTATGAGCATGTGGCAGCAGTCACAATTCCTTCTACTCCAGTGCAACAGATGCAACCTCAACAACAGCAACAACAGCAGCCACAACGTAACAACTATCAGCAGAGACCTTATCAGCCAAGGCAAACTCGCCCGACTAATAGGGTGCTTGAGGCCATCCCCATGACTTATGCTGCTTTGCTACCAAGGTTGCTGGACTTGAATCTAATTCAATTGAGGACTTTGGAACCACCACCTCCTGGAGAGCTTCCAGTGGGTTATGATGTCAATGCACGATGCACTTTCCACTCTGGGGCACCCGGGCACTCGACTGAGAAGTGCAGGGCACTCCATCACAAGGTTCAAGGCCTGATAGACTCTAAAGAAATCAACTTTGCACCACCGCTGAATGTTAATTCAAACCCTATTCCGGATCACGGAGGGGCTAGAATCAATGCTGTCGGGGATGGTGAGAAGTTGAGTCTTATGCTGAGTATTGAAGAAGTAAAGACTCTTTTGAGGGTAGTGAAGGAGAGATTGCTGAAAGGTCAAGTGTTCCCTGGTTGCAGTTCAGATTGTAAGGAATGTTTGAATGCTGAGAATGGGTGTGAGAAGCTGAAGATGGGTTTGTAGAGTTTGATTAATGATGGATTCTTACAGTTTAGCAAGGTTGGTACTGAAGCTGATGATGTGTCAACCATTACCATTTTCTATGATGAAGCTGACATGCCTGTCAGAAGAGAGCCTGTTACCATCTATGCTCTTGAGATTAGTCCTATGACTATTACCGTGCCGGAGCCTGTTCCTTACACAGACGATAAAGCCATTCCTTGGCATTACGGCTCAGACGTGTATGTGGCTGGACAGAAAGTTGAAAGCAAGTTTATTGTTATTGACCCGACTGTAGAGAATGTCGAAAGCCAAAGGAAAGCAAGTTGTGACTAATGAATCAACTACTCCTGCTACTGTACAGGGCACCTTTGAGAAACAGGTCGAGGAATTCATGCGCATAATTAAAAAGAGTGACTATAAGGTGGTCGAGCAGTTGAACCAGACACCTTCCAAGATATCCATTCTATCACTGCTGATGTGTTCTCCTGCACATAGAGAGGCCTTGTTGAAAGTGCTGCAGATGGCCTATGTTCCTCAAGAGATCACTATCAACCAACTCGAAGTTGTTGTAGGCAGTGTTAATGCAAGTCATGGCCTGGGCTTCACATATCAAGACCTCACGTCAGAGGGACGAAACCACAACAAAGCACTACATATTACTATGGAGTGAAAGGCTGTTGTGTTGTCACATGTTCTTGTTGATACAGGCTCTTCCCTTAATGTGCTTCCGAAGAAGGCATTAATGAAGCTCAATATTGATGGTATAGTCCTGAGACCAAGTGATTTGGTTGTCAAAGCTTTTGACGGATCTAGAAGATCAGTATTTGAAGAGGTTGAATTGCCTGTGAAGATAGGTTCTCAGGTTTTCAAGAGTGTCTTCTATGTCATGGACATCCAGCCTGCGTACAACTGCTTGTTGGGACGCCCATGGATTCATGCTGCTGGGGCTGTAACTTCAACCCTACATCAGAAGCTCAAATATGTGGTTGATGGCCAGGTAATAACAGTCTGCGGAGAGGAAGACATCTTTGTAAGCCACTTGTCGACGTTCAATTATGTAGAGATGGATGGAGAGATCCATGAGACTCTGTGCCAAACCTTCGAAGCAGTCAATGTCAGCATTTTGACCCCTGTAGAGAGAAGCAGTGAGAAAGAAGGTACCTCCATCCATTCCTACAAACAGGCAAAGGAGGTAGTTCAATCAGGAAGTGCCCAAGGCTGGGGCAAGCTGCTGGAGCTTGAAAAGAAAGACGACAAGTTTGGTTTGGGGTATCAGCCTGGTGAATCTACTCCAAGTGGTAAAGCCATTACCTTTACAAGTGCTGGATTGCTCGACCATGACCAGATATGTGCAACTACTGAAGAGGGAGACAGTGATGGTGATTGGGACAACTGGATACATCCGTGTGGGCCCGGGGAGGAGCTAAGGAACTGGTATGCTGAAGACATTGTTCAAGTTACCTGGCACTCAGAGTAATTATTTTGTTTCCTTTTATTAGCATACTGCATTGTCAAATCCAGCATTCTGCCCAAGATGCTAGGATCCATTGTATTGGGCCACCATGTTTTGTATGCATCTTATTTTACCATGAAATAAAAGGACATTTTCAGACAAATTGTGTTCTCTTTCTTTGTTTCTAAAACTTTTCACAAAAATATAAAAATGGCAATGTGTTTTTCCTTTTTCGCTTTTGTGTTAGCGTCTCTTTTCAAAATAAGCAGATTCTGAATAAGCACATCCTTTGTGCAAAGTTGATCATCCAGATTCCATTGATAACATTCTTGCTATGACTACGCATGACTTTGACAATCAAGTCTACCAAGATGATGAAGGGATTAAGGAAGACTGTGAACTCCCTGAAGAATTGGTCAGATTGTTGAAACAAGAGGAACGGGTTATTCAGCCTCATCAGGAAGAGATTGAGATTATCAACATTGGCAGTGAAGATATGAAGAAAGAGATCAAAATTGGGGCCAGTTTGCAGGCCGACGTCAAGAAAGATCTGATCAGTATGCTGAGAGAGTATGTGGATATCTTTGCTTGGTCATATCAAGATATGCCAGGGTTGGATACCGACATCGTTATGCATAAGCTACCTCTGAGAGAGGACTGTCCTCCTGTGAAACAGAAATTGAGAAGAACTCGTCCTGACATGGCGATGAAGATCAAAGAGGAGGTTCAGAAGCAATGGGATGTCGGGTTCCTTGTTGTGACTAGTTACCCGCCGTGGGTTGCTAACATTGTACCTGTACCAAAGAAGGATGGCAAGGTCCGGATGTGCGTTGACTACCGGGATTTGAATAGAGCAAGCCCAAAAGATGACTTTCCGTTGCCACACATTGATGTGTTGGTAGACAATACTGCTCAATTCTCGGTATTTTCCTTCATGGATGGCTTCTCCTGGTATAATCAGATTAAGATGGCACCAGAAGACATGGAGAAGACAACCTTCATTACCCCGTGGGGTACATTCTGAGATAAGGTCATGCCCATTGGTTTGAAGAACGTCGGGGCAACTTATTAACGGGCGATGGTCACATTGTTCCATGACATGATACACAAAGAGATTAAGTGTTATGTGGACGATATGATTGCTATGTCCCGAGACGAAGAAGAGCATCTGGTCAACCTGAAGAAGCTGTTTGACAGACTGATCAAGTACAAGCTGAGGTTGAATCCAAACAAGTGCACTTTCGGAGTGCGTTCCGGGAAACTGCTGGGTTTCATTGTTAGTCAAAGAGAAATTGAGGTAAATCCTACTAAAGTAAAAGCTATTCAAGATATGCCTGCACCGAAGACAGAAAAAGAAGTGCGCGGGTTTTTAGGGAGGTTGAACTACATTTCTCGGTTCATATCTCATCTAACTGCCACGTGCGAACCAATATTCAAGTTGCTAAGCAAAGAGAAAACGGTCAGGTGGAACGATGACTGCCAAAGAGCTTTCGACAAAATAAAAGAATATTTGCAGGAGCCTCCAATTCTAATGCCTCCCGTGGAAGGAAGACCTTTAATCATGTACTTGACCATGCTAGAAAGGTCAATGGGGTGTGTTCTAGGCCAACATGACGAGTCTGGTCAAAAAGAGTACGCTATTTATTACCTTAGCAAAACGTTTACCGACTGTGAATCCCGTTACTCACTGCTCGAGAAAACTTGTTGCGCTTTGGTATGGGCTGCTCGCCGACTGAGGCAGTACATGTTGACTCATACCACACTGCTCATTTCCAAAATGGATCCTGTCAAGTACATCTTTGAGAAACCAGCGTTAACCGGAAGGGTTGCTAGGTGGCAAATGATCCTAACAGAATATGACATCCAATATACTTCTCAGAAAGCCATCAAAGGAAGTGTATTTTCGGATTACCTTGCACAGCAACCTCTTGAAGATGATTATTAGCCAATGAAGTTTGATTTCCCTGATGAGGACATCATGTACCTCAAAGCAAACGATTGCGAGGAACCACTTCCGGAGGAGGGGCCAGATCCTGAATCCAAATGGAAGTTGATGTTTGATGGGGCAGTCAATATCAATGGACGTGGAGTTGGTGCCGTTCTTATCACTCCCGAAGGTGTTCACTTTCCCTTCATTGCCAGAATTACTTTTGGCTGCACCAACAATGAAGCGGAATACGAGGCATTCATAATGGGAATAGAGGAGGCAATTAATCTTCGGATTAAGAACCTCGATATATTCGGAGATTCAGCCCTCGTCATTAACCAAGTTACCGGCAAGTGGTATACGCATCAAGAGCATCTAATTCCATACAGGGATTATGCTAGAAAACTGTTGACGTTCTTCACGACAGTTAAGCTTCAACACATACCACGTGATGAAAATTAGTTTGCCAACGCATTGGCCACTCTTTCTTCGTCTATCAAGGTCTTGTGTTGGAATTATGTGCCCAGAATTGACATATCCAGGCTTGACGCTCTAGCTCATTCCTTCTCTGTAGAAGCTGTGTCTGACGAGAAACCTTGGTATTTTGATATCAAGCTATTCCTGGAAAAGCAAGAATATCCAACTGGGGAATCTACCAATGACAAGAAGACCTTGAGGCGACTTGCTGCTAGTTTCTTCTTAACCACAGACGGGGTTTTTTACAAGAGAAACTTCGACATGGTCTTGCTCAGATGCGTGGATAGACACGATGCAAGCCTGTTAATGCATGAAGTCCACGAGGGATCTTTCGGTACCCATGTAGGAGTGCATGCTATGGCAAAGAAATTGTTGAGATCAGGGTATTACTGGATGACAATGGATGCAGACTGTTGTTCATTCGCTCGTAAGTGCCACAAGTGCTAGATATATGCAGACAAAGTGCATGTTCCTCCAAGCCCGCTCAACGTCATGTCATCTCCTTGGCCCTTTTCTATGTGGGGCATTGACATGATCGGGAAGATAAAGCCTACTGCTTCAAATGGTCATCGCTTCATCTTGGTTGCGATTGATTACTTCACAAAGTGGGTGGAAGCAGCATCTTATGCCAACGTCACTCGTCAAGTGGTGGCAAGATTTCTGAAGAGGGATATGATATGCAGATATGGAGTGCTTGAAAGGATCATTACTGACAATGTTTCTAATCTTAACAACAAGATGATGGCAGAGTTGTGTCGGGACTTCAAGATTCAGCATCACAATTCTTCTCCTTACCGACCAAAAATGAATGGTGCGGTGGAGGCAGCAAACAAAAATATCAAGAAGATTGTGCAGAAAATGGTTGTCACTTACAAAGATTGGCATGGGATGTTACCATTTGCTTTGCATGGGTACCGAACGTCAGTCAGGACATCAACAGGGGCAACTCCCTTCTCTCTAGTATATGGTATGGAAGCATTCCTGCCTGTTGAAGTAGAGATTCCTTCATTGCGTGTAATGATGGATGTAAAGCTTGATGAGACTGAATGGGTGCGTGCTCGTTACAATCAACTATGTCTAATTGAGGAAAAGAGATTAGCGGCTATCTGTCATGGTCAGCTTTATCAGAGGAGAATGAAGCGTGCATTCGACCAACGAGTACGTACTCGAGAGTATCAAGTGGGAGAACTTGTGCTAAAGAGGATCATTCCTCCAGGTTCAGATCACAGGGGCAAATGGACCCCAAACTACGAAGGACCATTCATAGTGAAGAAAGTCTTCTCAGGAGGAGCACTGATGATCACTACTATGGATGGAGATGACTTCCAATCCCCTGTTAACTCGGACGCAGTTAAAAAATACTTCGCATAAAGAGACCCGCCGGACACAAAAACAGAAATAAAGTCCAGGCAAAAAAGGGCATCCCGGCGAGCTAAAAACAGAATAAAAAGCTCGGGCAAAAGTTAGGGAAATAAAGAAAAAAATGTACACCTGCTGAGTTGAAAAGCCACATCAGACAGCTCAGGCAAAAAAGGGTATCCCGGTGGATTGAAAACCCGAAAGGGCGATCCACGCAAAACAAGGGAATAAGAGAACAACTGCGATCCGAGTAATCTGAACCACGTCATCGTTTCGTACAACTTGACAATATCAGAAGGATAGGAAACAGTCCCCTCATCCTCTCAGAAAGCAAAAGCAGAACGGAAAGTCTCGAAGACATGCTGGTCATAGCAGAAATGGAACTCATGGGAATGTTGTGCCCATTGCCATTAGGATAGTTTCTTTTCTCAATTTTTTGGTGGCTACCTCTTTCCAGGTGGTTGCTTCCTGATGTAAATCTTTGCCTATTCAGAGGCCTTTCAATAAAAAGAATATTCAGTCAAAAAACTGTGTGTTTATTTTTGTTAGCAAAATGTCCTGAATTTTTGGCAAAAATAGTATTGCATTTAAACATGTTGATAATTTGAAAGAAAATGATATGCAGGGAAACTGTAAACCCTCTTTGAGTGTCGGGTGACAATGGATGAACAAATCATACCATGCAAGTCCCCGGGGCACACTTGTGTTTTCTGTTGTTGCAGGTTGCAGGATGGCGTCACATTATCCCCAAGCAATTTACTTTTCCCCAATAGAGTATATCCAACAAAAGTCTTCCCCAGCTAAGCCTTGGCAAGCAGCCCAAGCAATTTATTCTTCCCCGGCGGAGTATGCCGAGCAGGTAGCTGAATGCCTGACATCCTCAGCAGAACTTCAAGGCTATTTGAACAATTCTTATCCCCAAGCGGAGTTATCCTTCCACAGTGAAGTATTCCCCACAGGAAGCAGAATGCCTGTTATCCCTTCAGAGTTAGAATTTTCAGAATTCTATCCCCAGCAAGGGTCACAGCCCGAGCTTGATTTAGAAATGCTCTCTCCAGCCAGAGTATTGTTGAAGCATCTTTCCAGCCAAGTTTGAAGATGATACTTCCCCACAGAGTCATACTCGATTTTCACTCCCATCAGTGAATCTTCCCCAGCAGAGTATGCTCAACAGGCAGTTGAATGCCTAAATTCCCCACAGAGTCATACTCGATTTTCACTCCCATCAATGAAATCTTCCCCAGCGGAGTATGCTCAACAGGCAGCTGAATGCCTAAATTCCCCGCAGAGTTCATGGTTGATTTTCACTTCCGTCAGTGAAACATTCCCCAGAGAAGTTGCCAATTTATTTTTGGCTAATCTTGATGATATAGTCAGTTGTTCATTTCCCCGATCATAGTTAAGCATCGTCCAAAACTCTCGACTTGGTTCTCCCCTGCAGAGTTCGGAACCTTTTTGCCAATCAGGGCATATTGCTCGTCTGCATTCTCCAGCACTTGTCTGTGTTCACATGTTATTTGCTTGTCTGCATTTCTCAACACTCGTCTGTGTTATCTCCAAGCGGAGTTTCCCTAGCAGTTACCCATGGTTGTAATTGTTTGTTGTTGCTTGTCGTTGCTCGTCTGCAATTTTCAACACTCGTCTGTGTTTGATATTTAATACCTGTTTCTCGTCTGCAATTTTCCAGCACTCGTCTGTGTTCGTACTTTATTGGTGCTCATCTGCATTTCTCAACACTCGTCTGTGTCGTCATTTTGGTATTGCTCGTTTGCTTTCCCCAGCAGTGTTCCATGATTTCTGCCGTTTGCTCGTCTGCAACTTTTCAACACTCGTCTGTGTTTGGAATATGATATTTGCTGCTACTCCCCAGTAAAGTCGCCAACACTCGTCTGTGTTTGATATTTGGTGTTTGTTGCTGCTCGTCTGCAATTTCCAACACTCGTCTGTGTTTGATATTTGATGTTTGCTGCTGCTCGTCTGCAATTTCCAACACTTGTCTGTGTTTGATCCCTGTTCTTGCTCGTCTGCAACTTCCCAAAAATCGTCTATGTTGGATGGGTGATAATCTTTGTTGTTTGATCGTCTGCATTCTCCGGCACTCGTCTGTGTTTATTTGAAGCTCGTCTGCTTTTTATCCCTAGAGATCGTCTGTGTTCTGAAGCTCGTCTGCTTTGTTTGGATACTCGTCTGTATCATCCCCAGAGGTCGTCTGTGTTCTGAAAATCATCTGCATTGCTTTGATACTCGTCTGTATCATCCCCAGCACTCATCTGTGTTAGATTATATCTATTTGTGAGGATTTGCTGATTATCCTGATATTCTTCTGTGACTACTCCAAATGCTCGTCTGTGTTTGAATTTCTGGTATTCGTCTATACCAGTGGCTGATGCTTGTCTGTATCATTGCCTGAAGCGCTCGTCTGTGTTTCTTGGATCATCGTCTGATACTCGTATGTATCATTGACTTTTGACACTCGTCTGTGTTACCTTGATGATCATCCAATACTCGTCTGTATTGAAGAGGTTTAAACTCTTGACTGTGAGAATTAATGTCAAAATGGTTACCGGTTCTGGCGTAACAGGTATATCAGAAGGAGGCTCGTCTGTCTCAAGCATCAATTATGATTGTTGCACCTAGCGTAACAGGTTTGCTCATAGAAGACTCGTCTGTCTTATACCATATATCCGCGGATAATATATGAAGAAGGTTCGTCTACCTTGATTATGCATGTCTATCCCACAGACTTAAGTGCATCACCGGTCCTGGCGTAACAGGTAAATCCGAAGGAGACTCGTCTGTCTCAAGTTACATGTCTTGCAGTGTTTGAGGGCTCGTCTGTCCATTTCCTGGCGTAACAGGATTGTTTGAAGAAGACTCGTCTGTCAAAGAATTTTCTTATTCCAGATATCAGTTTCAACTTGGAAGAAGCTCGTCTGTTTTTCCTCCCCTTCAGTCACCAAAGCGTCATTTGGTTGGGTTTATTTCCCAGTTTTGCATTCTTCATCAGAGTGCAAATTTCTGGTCTTCTTGGTATTCAATCACAGTTTATCTTGAATGGTCGATAGCCCGTGCTACCGTCCTTTTCAGATCAACCATTGTTTAAATAGGGGCAGTTGTAACACCCCAAATTTGCCCTCTTCATTCAAGCATCATATCACATCATATTCATCATGAGCATATCATTTTCTTAGCATCCTAGCATGGGAAGATGAGGCATAACATTCTTCATGTCCTAGCATCAAGCATATGGTCATCTGTGGAGGTTCTTGAGGCATCACAAGCCATGACAAGGGTCCCAATGGTTTTTTACAAGTCCTATGGTGAGTCTACACTCCATTTACAAGTTCAAGTTCATTTGAAGAATCTCAGAAGATTGCATGACCATCAGGGATCTCAGGACAAGGCAAAGCTCCTACACAAGGCATCTAAACTAGGGTTTGAGATTCAAGCACCAAAATCTCACAACTTTGGCCATTTCATTTGGGCAAAGTCTTCTATATGTCAAGAGGATCCTAGGTGTCAATTTTCATGAGAAAATTCCATGCGGAAGTCATACAATTCCTCAGTTGCTTGCAGATGAAGTAATTGGTCAACTATGCCCTTAAAAAGTCAACTGTGTTATTTCAAGGGATCCAACCCAACGTTTTTGTCCAAGAGGGGTCCTTAAAATGTTATAAGAGGTTTGGGATGCTTAAAGATCAAGAATCATGGAGATTTGAAGGGTTTTGCAAAAATGGTACAAAGTTGGTTTTTGAGATTTTCCAAATTTGGCAACTTTTGCCCTAATTTTGAAATGGCCTTAACATGATCAAAAATTCTTCAAATGGACCAAAGGTAAAAATGAAAGTTGGATATTAAGGTCTCCCATTTTCAAAAATTGCAAGTACATTTTCCTAGGGGATCAATGGTTTTTCCTAGGGCTTCTTCGAAAATCTTGCCAAAATTAGGGCAAATTCAACTTTTCATGCATGCACCAAATGCAAGAGTGTTCAAAACTTGTTTTCATGACTTGGTATTGGTTCAATTTCTTTTCAATGATAAAATACATTGAATTTTGATCAATTTGCTCCAAAGAAACTCTCATTTTTGTGCCAAATAAGAAAGTCACTCCAAAATTGCAAAATTGGCCAATTCATGAGAAAAGTGTGATGCTTGGATCTAAAGACCAGGATTGATTGGATTATAATCAAGGGTTGGAAAAGAATTGCACATGGGCTGAGAATGAAAGCAAGGCATGAGGGTGGCATGCTTATTCCACAAATTGCAAATTATGCAAATTGATAAAAATCTCATGATCCACACGTGCAAACTTGTGCATTTCTTCAGCATTGCATTATGAGATCACATAAAAGCAGCTAGGGTTTCAGAGATGGCCATCTCTCTCTCATTCTCTCATTTCCAACTTCTTGCAACATTTTCATTTTATCACATTTCTCATCACACAAGTACTCATTTCGAAAACCAATTGTGGATTCATGATCAGTGAGAGCTAAGGATCATTAAGCACCCACTCTTTCAAGCTCTCTCTCAAGTTTAGCAACATTGCCATTTCAGGGCAGGTGTGAGCAAATCTCCAGATCCAGCTTCATTCAAGACCTCAGATGCATTTATTTTGCATCTAGAGTGAAGTAGGAGTGCATTGCATCCATTATCTGGTCTTCTATCATCTTGAATCAAGATCTTCACCTCAGGTATGGTTCTGAATTTTGAGATCTGGAAATGAAATTAATGATGTGTTTTGTGATCTGTGAGTTGCACTGAGCATTCTACAATTGTTGGTTTCAAAAATGGTGCAATATTGAGTGAGTTATTAGAGTTTCAGTTTTGATGGTCAAAGTTGTTTTTGTTCGATCCCTTCGATTCATTAAGTTTTAGAGGATTTTGATCCCATATTTGGACTCAGGGCATGTGGTTTACTTGATTTGGATTTTTTTATTCATTTTGGTTGTTGTTTAAGCTACTGTTATGAATTCCGGTGCCGGAGCCCTAGCTCCGGTCACCGGAAACTGGTTTTGTTTCCTAGGGTTTGCGCAAGGAAGAAGATGATATGCCAACCATTAGATTCGTCCCTCCAGCGCATGAGATGTTGCCACCTAGCCCTAACCCTCAGCCTCCATATCACGTGAAATGTTATTTCGTTTTAATACCATGTGTTTCGCAGCCCATGATTAATACCATAGTCCATCCACTCAGAAACAAGCATTGTGCCACGTAATTTAATGAAAGTCACACCATGTACGCTGGATCAATCCTACGTCCTGCGTTTTTTCCTTATTATTTCCACTAATTTCCACCACAAGTCATGTATTCTAGCGCAGCTTTGGGCCCTCAACAGTGTTATTCGCACCCCTCATAATCTCAGCCCAACTCAAACCAACGTGAACTATTACTATATGCACCTCCCAGCCATCTTCCTTTTAATTTCTTTTTCATATTATTTTTCTTTTATTCATCTTAGCTTTTAATTTTTATAAAATACTTCTGATTATCAAACAATTCCCAAAAATATCATGAGTCATCTTTGAAGTGTCTTTTATTTTTCCATATTTTTATTTTCTATTTTTTTATTTTCCACGTGTCATAATTAAATCCTTGTTTCAACTAGCTTCTTTTTAAGTTCTTCTTGAGTACACTGCCTTGTCCATTTTCCATAGGTCTCATTATTTTGAATTTTGTTCCCATTCTTTTTGCTCTGGATTCCTAAGATAATTTACTTCTTGTGTGATTTTTCCCCTGATTTTTAGAAATTTATTCCTTGGGTCTTGGTCCTTTGACTTGTGGTGGAAGTTATTAACCCTAGTTTGTGTTCTTGCCTCCATTTGACCTAGTTTGTTTCTGAATTCTTCCAAATCCTTTTGGATCATTGTTATACCATGTTTGAAGATCATTTGGCTTGAGTTGTGGAATTTTTAGGTGCTTGGTTGATTTGATTTTAATTTTATCTTGAACCTTGTCCCATTTTGCTTCCTTTGGACCTTTAGCTCTCTTATAAGCTTAGAAGGGCACTTGTGCCAACTTCTTCTTCTCATTTGGGGTTCTTTTGGGGTATGGGTACCTTCCTGGTCCTAGATTAGGGTTTGTGTCTTAGGAATTTTGGTGTCTTGCTTACCTTTAAGTTCTTTCATTTCATATGTGTGCTTTCACATCTTCCTTACTTCTTTCACTCCCATTTTGCAATTGTTTGGCCTTGTGTGTCCATTCCCTCCATCTTGCTGGCTTCTTAAGCCCTTCTTCATCTTGTTTTAGTTCTGATCTTGTTCATTGAGTCCATGTTTGTGCATATTTGCTTTGCATCTTTCTTAAGTGTGCATTTGTTTTTATATGTGTTTCATATTGCATCATGTTGACTTGTAAGCTTCATCTCTCATTCTTTTAAGTTGCATTGGCATCGTGCATTTGTTCATATCATTTCACTTCTGTTTGTATGATGCTAGCTTATCATTTTGTTCATCTTGCTTCACTTATTTGCATGTTACTAACCTTGCAGGGGCTATGGTAAGTGAGAGGTGTGGAAGTTGAGTTCCACATCTCCAAGTCTCATCTTCTTCTTCTCATTTATTTATTGAGCTAACACTTTGCTTGTTGGGCTTAGGCCTTTTCTCATCTCTTCTTCTATCCTCTACTTCTCTTCTTCTTTCTTTCTTCATTAGGATAGAAACCTCACTAACCCTTAGGACATCCATGCATGATAACACTTAGGATTCTTTAGTCCCCCATTAGACTTTTGCCTTTGTGATCCTTTTGGTTCTTCTTCCCTTCTCATCTTATAACCATAAAAAACAACTTAATAAGTTTGAAGTGATGTCTTGATCCATAGCCTTATTCCATGAGGTATGCTTGTAGTCTTCCCATCTTGGGATAGTACAAGTTTACCTTGTGATGCACAAGTCTGATCAAGGTATCTTCTTCATTAAGAAAAGCATAAAAAACACTTCTTCATCTGTAAATAACCAAAAACACTTAATAATTTAACAAGTTAGTGAGCTTAGGCCCTAATATCTGGATTCAAGTTTTGGGGATCTTCTCCTTACTTGAGTGTGCTTGATCTATTATTCCATCTTGGAATGTAGTGACAAGTGCACATTCCATGGAAAGGAGCTTGAGTTCACTTCCTTGTGACACACTCATAAAAGCTTCATAAAAAACACCAAAACAAACAATAAGCGTCTTTCCTTCGGGAATTCTTTTCTCATCTCATTCGCTCCGTACGCGAACTTGCTCCTACTTGTCACTTTGCAAGACGGTTACGCACTCGTCGTCCAAGTCTGCAACACCTGAGCAATGGCATAGGCAGTTCAAGCCTTAATTCACAAGCAATTTCCTTTTTCTCCCCTAGTTAGGGGAACTACGGCGTCTCTGATCCTCATTATCCTGATGAGGTACGTAGGCAGCGGGGTAGGGCCCGTTCGAGCACAATCTTTATTTTCCCACATTTTTCCTTTTATTTCTTATTCAGTTCTTTTCCAGTTCCAGTTTCTTTTCATTATCTTTTCTTTAGCAGTAGCTTTCATACCCTCACCTTTTTGAAACAGTTTCTTTTGCAAGCGTGGATCCCGTCGGGTACGGCGGACGATCTGGGTGCTAATACCTTCCCAGATCGTAACCGACTCCCGAACTCAGTCTCTTTGGTTCGCAGGACCCGTGTCCTTCCTCTTCTTTCTTCTGGTTTGTGCAGCATTATCATTCCCTTTCTTCAGGGATAAAAATGCCTGGCTGGCAACTCTACCTCTTTCTGCACCACTTTCGCGTTTGTACCAGGATGGAAATCCGGGGAGCGACACCTGGCACTCAGAGTAATTTATTTGTTTCCTTTCTTATCATGCTGCATTGTCAAATCCTGCATTCTTCCCAAGATGCTAGGATCCATTGTATGGGCCACCATGTTTTGTGTGCATTTTATTTTACCATGAAATAAAGGACATTTTCAGACAAATTTGTGTTCTCTTTCTTTTGGTTTTAAATTTTTCAAAAAAAAAATATAAAAATGGCAATGTGTTTGCGTCTCTTTTGCAAAATAAGCAGATTCTGAAATAAGCACATCATCTGTGCAGTGTTGATCATCCGGATTCCATTGATAACGTTCCTGCTATGACCACGCATAACTTTGACCATCCTATCTACCAAGCTGATGAAGGGGTTGAGGAAGACTGTGAACTCCCTGAAGAATTGGTCAGATTGTTGAAACAAGAGGAACGGGTTATTGATGCGTGTTTTTCGCAAGTGTACAAACACGTCAGAGTAATATAAAAGATTCTCGAATCCACAGAGACCAAGTGTCAATCTATCGTACCTATTGTTATGGTGTGTATCTAAGGCAACTAAATATAGGGGGTTTAAGAAGTGCGCAATAGTAAATAAAATAATAATTTTAAACAATAAACAAAGACAGGCTCGAATGTAATTCACGTAATCAATGGATAATCCAATACTTGTTAATAGAACTACTTATGGGCAATGTTTTCTCCTTTGAAAAGAACTAATTTAACAGGAACTGTCGCTTTTGCGTATTCAGAACCGAGTTGTACTCTCTAATCAACCCCTTTGTAAACACCCCAAATTTGCCCTCACCCATTCACACCATGGCTTGTGATCATCCTCATATGCATAAACACAAACATATCATCTCACATCTCATTTTTGATTCACTGCATAGTTTCTAAGGCATCTGCACCTAGGGTTTGTGATCTGAGCAATCCCAAAGCATCTTGAGCCATTCCAAAGGCCACCAATCACTTCAAAGGGGTCCATGTGTGTTCTTACATCATATTGCATCTCTTCAAAGCCAAAAATTCAAAAGAATCACAAGAACTAGGGTTTGAGGTGATGCAGAGCCAGTTTAGACTGCACAGTTGACTGAAAATTAGGGTTTTGGTTTCAGAGGCCATAACTCCAAATTTTTTGGTCATTCTTGTTTCCATTGGTCTCTATATGGTATAGGGAGTATGCATATCAATTTTCATGAAGAAATTCCATGGGGAAGTCATCTGATCAAGAGTTGACTTTTCAGACAAGTCAGTGTAAAATCAGGGCATCTGAGGCCCCCAATGACCCAACCAATGGGTGATCTTCATCATTTTGAGTGTATATGATCTTTATTTGATCATGGAAGAAGGTTGATGTTCACAAAAATCAAGAATTTAGGGTTTTTGCAAATGTTGACTTTTTGGGCATAGTTGACTTTTCAAGAATGCATCATTTTAGGTCATTTTTCAAGCCTTGATTCTTGATCCAAAAAGGCTTCAAATGGAAAAACTTTGGTCATGAAAGTTGTAGATCTCATCTTTCCCTTTTCAAAAAGTACAAGAACATGATCAAACTCTTTTTGGATCAAAAGTTATGGTGTGGCAAAGTTGGCTAAAATCATTGATTTTCAAGGCATGCTTCAAATGGAAATTTTGCAAAGTCATGAACCAAAGCCTTTTGTGACCTCTAATTCATTTCAAACCATGATACAAACATTCCTTAGGCCTTAAAAGTCAGAATTGGATCAAGAATGCCCATGGTTTATGTTTGGTTGGCCAAAGAAATCACATGTGAACCATAAGGCAACAAGTTGCAAAACCACTCATTTCACTCCCTACAACTTGCAGCCTTGGATGCTGAGCTTTGCTAGACCTCTCCCACACCATGCTGCACCAGAACCATATCTTGTACTAGCCTAGATCATGAGCCATACCTCACTTACACATTTCTTGACTTTTTGCAAAAGGTAACTTACCAATCAATAAAGCACATGTCCAATCATCTGACCAATGAGAGAGAGTTATGTGGACAATTTGCAAGCTAGACATAACAAGAAGCAAGGCTGAAACCATCACATGACACACATTCACAAAAACCTTCCATTTTGCATAAGCTTTCGAATTCCTCTCCACAGCTGGCATTCACAAAAACCTTTTCCTCCATTCAACTCACCATGTATCATTGAGTAGAAACCACCCAAAGCATAAGCCTGAAACAGCCAGAAACTCTCACTGCCATCTCTCACCTCAGTTTGCAGTTTCACTTGAAACTATCACCATAGCTCACAAACACACAAACAAACACCATAGACCTTCTCCATTCATCCTCAGAATCACAAACAATCACTCACCATGACCTGAATGTGCCTGAAACACCATAGCCATTGTTGACTGAGCTTGAAGCAGTTCCATTCGAATCTCCTTCTCCAGCCAACACAAACTCATTTTGAGCATTCAAGCATCTTTGGAGGATCAAGTGGAGTGGTTTGCACAAAGAAAGGTGGCCAGAAAGTTCCTAAACTGAAAGCTTCAAATCTCAGGTAGCCTGAAATTAATTTTTCCAGAAATGACTTTTATTGCTACAAACTTGTTCTTCATGCTTGCCTGATCATTCTGGTACCTTTGGTTTTGAAAATAGTTGTGATTTGAGCATTTAATTTGTGTTTGAAGCTTACGAACCCTAGTTCTTCTTTCTTTCGATTCAGCTTATTTAGGTAGAATAAATTCGTTTTGAGAGAGGGGTTTGGTTCGTGAGAGGATAAGGATCATTTCCCTGGTCTTAGATTTCATTTTTGTAACGTTTTGAGGAAGTTGGGTGATTCTCAGGTGAGAGCTGGCCGGAGAAGACGACCGGAAGTCTTCTCCGGCCACCTGAAAGTCATTAGGGCTAATTGTCATTAATTAAGCCAGTTTGAATAATGAGCGTAGGATCAGTAGACCTTGTTGACTTCGCGCGCAGATAGAGGGCCAGGATCCCTTTGATTAGCCCTAATTCATCATTTAGTTTTAATTAATTGTAATTAGCTCAGATGCAATCCTGACCATAAGATCACGCGCCAGTCAACACATTTAAACCCTGGACGCATCCTGACCATCCCTTCTGTTTACTTTTTATTTTATTTAATTTTAATTCATTTTTCTTTCAATTAAATTGCATAATTATTTTAAAATAGCAAAAAATTCTTAAAAATTATGAAACTTTTTCCTCTGAGTTTTAATAATTTTTATGACACAAAAATATTTTTATTTTATTTTTCATCATTAAAAAAGTATTTTTAAATAATTAAAAGATTATTTTTAATTGATTAATGGGAATTAATTAATTAAAAATACTTTTAGGTATTTAAAAATCACAAAAAAATTCATGAAATGTTCTAAGACATTTAGAAACATTGTCCAACCTTCAAACCAAATTTCTTTTTGATCTTGATGCATTTTAAGAATTTTTCATTGAATTAAATCATTTTTTATGCATTATTTTGATCATAAGTTTAAAAATTCATCTCTGCCTATTGGAGAAGGTTGAGACATTGATTCTTTTTGCATTGTGTTATGTTTAGCATGTAGATTCTAGGATAAAATGGCCATGATTTGTTTCTTCATTTTCTAATTGTTTGGCATTTCTTTTGTTAAGAACCCTAAAAAACCCTAATAACTTGCAAAATTCATAACTTGAGTTTGGTTGAGAGTTGAGAGCTCCCCTTTGGACCATGATTCAGTGTAGGGTTAGGGTTTATTTGGGTACCATTTTCCATTTTTTATGTTAGGGTTTACTTCTGTTTTTGGTTTGTGTTTGATGTTTGATCCATGAACCCTAATTTGGGCTTTCTCTTGCATCCTTCTTGCATTCTCTGGCATAACATGACTTGCCTTTGCATTTTGTGCATCCTTGTGGTTCATTTGGCATCTCAAGACATGTAGGAAGCATGTTTGATCATTGCATCACATATTTGCCATGTCATTTGCCTTGTATGCTTCATAATTTTTCATGTTCATCCATGCTCCTTAACTTGCATCATTTGCATTCATGATCCTGTATGAACATCTCCATGCCTTGTCTCATGTTTGCAGCACCTCATAACATCATAATCATCATCAACATGCTTCTGGTTTTGCTTTGCATCATACCATTTCATCTCATCTTGCATGGCATTGCATTTCTTTCTAACATTGCAGGTGGTAAGTAAACTTGAGAAGTGGATTTGCCTTCACTTCTCATACCTTTCCTTTTCATCTCTCTTGCATCCATTGCTGCATTTCTATTTGTGTTTGAGATTGAGCTTGCTCATTCTCCTTCCTCCCACTTTCTTTCTTCAAGTGACTTGACTTCTTGAATGAAGCAAGTCATTTTGCTTCTCTTGATCCTGTTCATCTGCTTCCTGGTGGCTCCTCTGAAGATTGTTCTTGCAAACCCCACAAACCTTAGGATCAACCAAGCATGACAATGAATTAGGGTTTTGATTAGTATCCCCTCTTAGTTTTACCTTTGTGTCTCTTTTGAGTCTTCTTTTCTCACCTCATAATCAGGGACTAAACCCTAAAGGCTTTAAGGCTTTGTGATTAAGCTTATGCCTGCATCCTTCTCTTAGGATGGAGTGTATAATTTTAATCCTAAGTGTTAAACCTTTAATGTGTTTAAATCTCTTAATCAATTCACTTAATAAGTATCAAGACATCACACTTGTAACTTGGGCCTTGCATTAGGGTTCTATTTCTTCCTTAATTGGTTAAGAAGGACTAACCCTAGTGTTAATGGACAAGTCCCCCTCAAGTTGTCTTACAAACTCTAAAAAACACTTCTTCATCATATCATTAAATAAAATCCACTTAATCAAAGGCTTGTTTTGTCATGAATTTAATCCCTAATCATGGATTAAGTTGAGGAGCTTTCCTCAGCTTAAACATTCTCATCTATTATCCTTCTATTAGGATGGTGTAATGAGTCTGTTTAATCCTTGATTATGGCTTAACCTCATTACTTAACACTAAACAAAAACACAAAAACATCTAAATAATCACAAGTAGGTTAATGATCTTAATCCTACATCATGGTGATTAAGTGTGAGATGCTGACTTCACACTTAAGGTATTCTCATTACCCCTAAACAGAGGGAAGATGTGATGAGTTTACTAAATCCATTGGTTTAGGCTTAAGCTCATTAACTTATGACAAACTTTCAAAAGCAGTAAAAGACTGAAAACAAAAAAACAAACAATAATCGTCTCCTCCGGGATTCTTTTCTCATCTCATTCACTCACAAACGAGAACTTGCTTCTTCCGTCTAATGCAAGACAGTTTGCACCTGAGCCAGACAGGTCATACACTTGAGCATAGACAAGTAAGCAGTTCACAAGTCAATTCACCTTTCAGTCTCTTTGGGTCGAACTACGGTGTTCTGACTTCCTCATTGCACGAGAGGATACGTAGGCATAACTTAACAGTTATCGAACAAAAGTCTCTGTATATTCCCCCCTCCTTCCATCATTATTCTTTTAGCCTCATTATCTTGAGCATATTCTCATTCCTGCACTGACACTTTCATATTTCACTTCACTTTTCCCTTGCACTGACACCTGTACATTCTTTTCCAGTTACTTTATACACAAATTGCACTGACACTACCCCTTTAAAACACAAATCTTCTAAGCATGGATCCCGTCGAGTACGGCGGACAATCTGGGTGCTAGTACCTTCCCAGGTTGTAACCAACCCCCTTTCTCAGTCTCTCTGGTTCGCAACCGTCTTATCCATCTCTTTCTAGGTTTATGCAGCATTACCTTTCCTCCGGGATAAAAATGCCTAGCTGGCGACTCTTTTCATCTCCAGTGAGTTCACGGCTGTGTGTTCTCATTGTCCCTCTCGCCGACCGTTCGCGTCTGTACCTTCATCTGATCCGTTTCATTTGTCGGGAGCGACAGCTTGGCGACTCTGCTGGGGACCCTTATACTGCAACCAGGGCTTCTGGTTCTTTTTGTGGGTTCCTCCTAGTGCTTGTTTGATTTGTGTTTACTGGGGTGTTATGTGCTTGTTTGTGCTTGTATTTATTTTTGTTTATTATGTACAGTTACTTTACTGCTTTCTTTATTGCATTTGTCTATATCATACTATCATTGTTGCTGGCTGGATCTGGTTTCTTGTTTTGGTGGGTGGGTGTTCCATTGAGAGTTAAGGTCCTATACCTGGGACCTGAGTGACACCTAGGCTAGAGTGAATCATATTCTTTCCCATTCCATTTCGGTCTGGTGCGGGAATATGAAACACGTTTCAGATATGGGTTTCTTCTTGAGAACTCTGTGTTGCAGATTTCCTGCAATGCTAGGGCTATCTGGGAAGCCTGCTAAGTCTGGATGACCTTTACTATGACCTTCAGAAACTGAGGTGAATTAGGGGAGGATCTTTTATGGTTATTGTAAACACTGTACCTCCGGGTTAGAAGTGTTTACACTTCTCATAACTGATCCAAGTCTGAGGATCCTTGTTTTAGAACACCACCTGTGAGGGGGTTGGGCTGTTTACAGGTTTGCAGGTACCCTGACCTCAGAATACCCTGTTACTTTGTTTGTTTAAGAGTACTCCATGTTGGAACAGTTCTTGTGATTCTAAACCCTGGACATGTGGCTCTTTATTTGAGTCCCCCACCCTGGTTACTGGATTTTTAGACCTCCATCTGGATTTTGTTGAACACACATGGACCTATATCAAGGCAGTTAATCAGATCCAGCTCAGTCACAAACCCTTGCATTTCATTTTGCATACATACTCATTGCATCATATTAACATGTGCTTATTTGTGTTTCAGGGTATCCATTTTCATCTGGTTTTGGTTTTGACCCCATCTGCATTACTGACCTATCTCCAACAGCACTAGCTTCAGCTTGTCAGCCATATACTTCAAATACTTGCACTAGCCAGCCAGTGGCCCACTCCTCAGCATCTTCATCAGCACTCTACTCAGTCTTCAGCATCATGGCTCCCAAGAAAAGCAACATCACCTATCACTTCTTCCAACCAGACTTATCAGACATCAGGAGGATCCAAACCCTGATCACTCCAGATCACCTACCCTTGTTCAGGGAGAGTTATGGAGATATACTGGACATGGTTATGGATTTGGACCCTTCACAGAGGAGCCTCATCCACACCTGTATTCAGTTTTATGATCCCCCATTGAGATGTTTCACCTTTCAAGACTTTCAGTTGGGTCCTCTTTTGGAAGAATACTCGTCTTTGGCTGGCCTGCCCATCAAAAGAGAAATCCCTTTTAACCCTGAAATGGTCTTTCCCAGCAATGGAGAGATGGCAAAAGCTTTGCACCTGGAACCTGTATTGATTGAACAGCATATGACCTCTAAAGCTGGGATCCCTGGATTTCATCTGGACTTCCTGATTTCTCAAGCTAGCCTGAAGGCCTCTTTGGGGGAGTGGAAAGCTGTTTGTGCTCTGTTGGCCTTAAGTGTGTATGGAATTGTGTTGTTTGCAGATGAGCCTCGATTCATCACCAAGAATGCAATCCATTTGTTCATCCTGAAGAACCCAGTGCCAACTTTACTGGGTGATCTCTATTACTCAGTACATCAGAGAAATGAGAAACAGAGGGGAAGATTAGTGAGGATTTGTGCTCCATTATTCCATGCTTGGCTTCTCAGGCATCTACCCAGGACAGATGCATTCCTAAATCCTCATCAGCAAAGCAACTGGGCTAAGAGGCTCACTACTCTCACTTCAGCAGACATCAGATGGTGTACTCAGAGCACCAAGGGCAGAGATATAATCACCAGCTGTGGGCACTTTCCCAATGTGCCCTTAATAGGAGTTAAGGGAAGTATCAATTACAACCCTTTGCTGTTCAAGAGGCAATTAGGCTATGCACTGGTTCATACTCCCAGGGAACAAGACTTGGTGGAGACCCTCTACTGTGAGAACAAGATTAGTTTGACTGTTGTTAGGCAGGCTGCCTGGGCCTGGGATCATGTTCAAACCAAGGGAATCACCATTCTGGGGAAGTGCAATAATATGGCATCAGTCCAATATTATGAGTGGTCCCGTGCTAGGGCCCAATTCTCTGGAATGCCCTTTACCATAGAAGACATGCCTGAGTCATCTTCAGCACCCCCCCCTGCCACTATCAGTTTGGAGGAGTTTGAGGGCTTGAAGGAAAGAAATGAGAAGTTAACCCAAGCCTTGCAGAAGACCCTCAGGGAGAGGAGTGAAGGTGTGAGGGAGATTGAGAGATTGGAGAAATTGAAAGTGGAACACTTGACTAAGATTGAGAAGTCTGGGGAGTATATCAACAAGTCTAAAGCTGGTGAGCAGATTCTGAAGAACGCTTGTAAAGAAGCCCAGTTCCAGAGAGCAAGGACAGACTTGTACTTGAAGGAGAGTCAGGCCAGGTGGGTCCGGATCACTGAGGCCCGTACTCTAGAAGACAAGAGAGCTCAAGACAAGATGGAGCAGATGGAAAAAGCCCTGGCAGCAGCCCAGAAGGAAATATCAGAGCTAGAAATCAGAGCTGGAGTGAAGAGGTCTAAGGACCAAAGTCAGAACAGGAAGTTGACTGCAGCTGTCGCAGCAAGAAACCTTCTCATCAGAGGTCTCACGGAGCGCCCGGTTGATCCTGTGACTGAAGCACTTCTTAAGGAAGTTCGTGAGGATGAGTTTGGCCTTGGAGTTTGATCATTTGCTTGTTGTTGTTCCTTTTCCATGTACTTTTGCTTTTTGTGATGTATTTTGACCCCTTTGAGGGCTTGTGTTGTAAAAACGAACGAGATGTATTATTTCACATTTTGTAATATATTTGTGTTAGTTTCCATCCGGGTTACTGCAAAAGCAACTTCAACAGCATCATCTTCAAGGGTCTGGAAGGGTCAAAACTGAATGCCAAGCCGGATACCTTGAGAGCAAATAAGCATAACTGCATTGCATGCTAACCCTTTTGTTTGTTTTGTAGGTTTTTGTTTTGTTGTTGCTAACCTCTGTTGGGATATTCAGGAATTATTGCTCGCCGCCGGGTATTTCCTCTCAACAGGCCACACAGGTACCCAACTAGAAACAACCTTCCGGGAATTCAGATGGATCAGATGCAGCAGGACCTTACGGAGGTCAGAAACCAGATGGCCAACGAAAGGTTGGAGATGAGAACTCAGATAACACAGTTCATGGAAGTAATGAACAACTTAGCTCAAAGCCAGGAGAGGCTCAGAGCTTTGGTAGAAGGGAGGAATCAAGATGAGCCCCATGTGGGGACTGCTGGCACAAGTAACAATGAGAGGGTCCAGCCACATGTCAATCCCCCTGTCTATGGCCCTCACCTCCATCCAGAGGCCAACATTCCGGTCAATATACCAGGGACAGCCACTGCAGCCAGGGTACTACAGGAAGACCCTCAAGAAGACCAGTTCACAGTAATGGGTGCTGGGGAAGAGGCTTATGATAGAAGATTGGATGAAATAGCTGAGAAGTTGAGGTCCTTAGAATCTCAAAACTCTTTGGGTTTCGACGTTATGGACATGGGTTTGGTAGACGGGGTCAGGATCCCCCATAAGTTCAAGCCTCCTTGTTTCGAAAAGTATAATGGGACCTCATGCCCCCGGACTCATCTACAATCATTTCTGGGAAGGCTGAAGGCCTATACAATGGATGAGAAATTGTGGATGTTCTACTTTGAAGATAGCTTGACTGGAGCTTCGAGGGAGTGGTATTCCCATCTGACAAGAGCAACAATTAGATGCTGGAAGGACCTGGCAGAGGCCTTCATCAGACAGTATCAGTATAACTTAGACATGGCACCCAACAGGACCCTCCTAATGGGAATGTCACAGTCGTCAAGAGAAAGTTTCCGAGAATATGCCCAGAGATGGAGGCAATTGGCTGCTGCTGTTCAGCCACCCATGTCTGAAAGGGAAATGGCAGACATGTTTATGAACACCCTTCAGGGGACATATATTGACAGGCTGGCCGCCTTCTCATCCACCAGCTTTGCAGATGTGGTCATAGCAGGAGAGAGAATTGAAAGCCTGTTGAAAATGGGTAAGATATCTGACAACGGTGCAAGCTTGTCCAGTAGTACAAGAAAGCCTTTTGCAGGCCCAAGAAGAACTGGCGAGACCAATGCCATCCACACCAACAGGGGCAGACCCCAGTACGTTCACAGATCAGTGGCAGCAGTCACCATTCCTGCTCCAGCTCATCCACAACCCGCTTATCAACCTCCTCAGCAACAACCTCAGTACCATCAACAAAATCAGTATCCTCCAAGAAACTACAACAACAGCAACACCAACAACAATAGTCAGCAAAGGCCGTTCCAACAGAGGCCTTCTCAAGCCAATAGGGTGATTGATCCGATCCCTATGCCATATGCTACATTGCTGCCACAACTCCTGAAACTCAACCTAGTTGAGCTAAGGACATTGGCACCTCCAGATCCCAACAGTCTACCCAGGAATTACGACTCCAACGCCAGATGTGCTTTTCATTCAAATGCACCTGGCCATAGTACAGAAAAGTGCAGAGCCTTGCACATGAAGGTACAAGACCTGGTAGACTCAAAAGCTCTGAATTTCGCACCACCACCCAATGTCAACAAGAACCCCATGCCAAACCACGGTGGTCCCAGAATTAACGCTATTGAAGAAGACAAGCCGTCTTATTTAATAACCAGTGTGGGTCAGATCAGGACACCGTTGGTAGAAATCAAGGCTCAGCTCTTGGAATGTCATATGTTCCCGGGGTGCGAGTTAGGGTGCGCTTACTGTAATATCTCGGTAAATGGGTGCGATGATTTGAGGAATGGCATAGATGGTCTTATTCAGAGTGGCCAACTTCAGATCACCACATCATTTCCAACAAATCCAGCAACCTCATCAGCAACGGTTTCAGAACCTCCTACAACTGCAACAACCATTGTTCCTGACAATTCTTCGGCTTCATCAACAAGTACTTCATCCATCATCTCAACTGATCAGTTTTCAACAATTTCTCCTGCTACAACTTCAGCTTCATTCCATTTCGAATCTCCATCAACAACAACAACAGTCCTTCCAACGGAACCTCCTACAACACCAGCAACAAATCATGAAGATGTCTCTACTGTCACCATATTCTACGATCCTGAAAACAACTCTGCCTACCATTCAGAAGGTGCTGCTCCCATCAGAGCACCAGTTACAATCTTTTATGATCCACAAACAATTACAGTCCCTTCAGCAGCAGCAATCAGTCCAGTCACTGTCACGGTGCCTGGACCAGTACCATATGAAAACGATAGGGCCATCCCTTGGCACTATGGCTCTGACGTGTACTGTGAAGGGAAAAGAATCACTCTTGAAACATCAGCACCTGCACCACAAGTAGATAATGTGGGGGGAGGCGGAGGCTTCACTCGAAGCGGACGTCTCTTTGCTTCACAAGTCCAAAGACCTACAGCCGAAGCAGAAGCTGCTGCCAAGGCAAAAGGAAAAGGCCCGGTGCAGGAGGATCCAGCTGCCAAAGAAGCCCTGAAGACTCCATTCGATCAGGAAGTTGATGAGTTTATGCGGATCATCAAAAAGAGCGATTATAAAGTTGTGGATCAGCTTCACCAGACGCCATCCAAAATCTCCATCCTCTCACTGCTTATGTGCTCCGAAGCCCATCGGAATGCACTACTTAAAGTCTTGCATGCAGCTTACGTGCCTGAGGAGATTACTGTCAACCAGTTGGAAACCGTGGTTGGAAATGTTACTGCTAGCAATGGGCTAGGGTTCACCAATACTGACTTGACAGCGGATGGCCGCAATCACAACAAAGCCTTGCACATAACCCTGGAATGCAAAGGAGCTGTCCTTTCTCATGTGCTGGTGGACACAGGTTCTTCCCTGAATGTCTTACCAAAGAAGGCTCTGGTGAAGTTAGAATATGATGGATTGGCATTGAAACCCAGCAACCTGGTGGTAAGAGCCTTTGATGGTTCGAAGAGATCGGTTCTGGGAGAGATCGAGTTGCCTGTGACAATTGGCCCACAGACCTTTAAGACTATCTTTTATGTGATGGACATTCAGCCCGCCTACAGCTGTTTGTTGGGTAGACCCTGGATTCACGCCGCCGGCGCAATAACGTCTACCCTTCACCAAAAGTTAAAATATGAGTGGGAAGGCCAAGTTGTCACAATCTGTGGAGAGGAGGACATTTTTGTCAGCCACCTGGCAACCTATAAGTACATTGAAATGGATGGGGAGATCCATGAAACAATGAGCCAGGGGTTTGAAGCTTTGAATGTGAATGAAGCATCTGCTGTATCTGGTACTCCCATGTCGTCTTATCAACAAGCCCGGAAGGTTGTTGAGGAAGGAACTGCCCTAGGTTGGGGCAAAGTTTTAGCTGTGGAGGAGAAAAAGGACAAATTTGGATTGGGTTACAAACCAACTCAACATCAAGCGAAGGCTGCTGCAGAGCCAGGTTTTGTCAGTGGGGGAATGCTTACCCCTGATGCTATCAACTGTCTGGAAGACGAGCTGGAAGAGGAGCGCAATCTGGAGAGTTGGATTCGTCCAAAGATCCCGGGGAGCAGTGTCTCGAACTGGTCTTCCCAGGAAATTATAAGAGTTACTCATGCAGAGTAATTATTATTTCCTGTATTTTTTTTATAGCATGCATCCAAGTCTTGCATCTTGCCCAAGATGACAAGACTCATTTTGTAATCAGGGCCATCTGTACTTTTGTGCAAACAAGATTAAATTAACGAAATATCAGACATCTTTTTGCAAACGAGTCTTTTTTCTTTTCTGCTCACTGTTTTTCCATTTTTCTTTTTGTACAAAAATAAATGGCGGTGTTTTCAAAATGATAACTTCATTTCACTTTTTTTCTAAAGCAAGATTAAAATCAATCACTAAAATGAACCAACTCAACCCTTGCAGAGAGTGCCTTCCTGACAGCACCGACAACAGCACGGCTATGACATCGTATGACTTTGACAATCCAATCAATCAAGCTGATGAAGGGGTTGATGAAGAATATGAGCTTCCTGAAGAGCTAGCTAGGTTGTTGAGACAAGAGGAGAAGGTCATTACTCCTCACCAGGAGGAGGTTGAAGTGATTAATCTTGGTACTGACGAAGACATGAAAGAAGTTAAAATCGGGGCCTGCCTGCAAGACTCAGTGAAAAGGCAACTGGTAGATCTGCTTCAGGAGTATGTTGATGTGTTTGCTTGGTCGTATCAAGACATGCCAGGTTTGGATACCGATATAGTTGTGCACAAGCTGCCTTTGAGGGAAGAATGCCCACCGGTCAAACAGAAATTGCGCCGTACTCGCCCAGACATGGCTATGAAAATCAAGGAAGAGGTACAAAAGCAATGGGACGCCGGGTTCCTTGCTGTAACTAGTTATCCGCCGTGGGTTGCTAACATAGTACCTGTGCCAAAGAAAGACGGAAAAGTAAGAATGTGTGTTGACTACCGGGATCTGAACAGAGCTAGCCCGAAAGATGATTTCCCATTACCTCACATTGATGTACTGGTTGATAATACGGCCCAGTTCTCGGTATTCTCCTTCATGGATGGATTTTCAGGATATAATCAGATCAAGATGTCACCTGAAGACATGGAGAAAACAACATTTATCACGCCCTGGGGCACGTTCTGCTACAAAGTAATGCCATTTGGGCTCAAGAATGCCGGTGCAACGTATCAACGGGCTATGGTGACATTATTCCACGACATGATCCATAAAGAAATAGAATGTTATGTGGATGACATGATTGCCAAGTCCCTTACAGAGGAAGATCACCTGGTGAATCTGCTGAAGTTGTTCAAGCGTCTGAGAAAGTACCAACTGAAGTTGAACCCCAACAAGTGCACATTCGGGGTGCGATCCGGTAAGCTGCTGGGTTTTATTGTGAGCAAGAAAGGGATTGAAGTTGACCCTGATAAAGTCAAAGCTATTCAAGAAATGCCTGCGCCGAAAACAGAGAAAGAAGTTCGAGGGTTCTTAGGTCGATTGAACTACATTTCACGGTTCATATCTCACCTTACAGCAACCTGTGAACCCTTGTTCAAGTTGTTAAGGAAAGAGCAAACGGTCAGGTGGAACGAAGATTGCCAGAAGGCTTTTGACAGGATCAAAGAATATCTACAAGAACCTCCAATCCTCATGCCGCCAGTTGAAGGAAGACCTCTGATTATGTACTTGACAGTATTAGAAGAGTCAATGGGGTGTGTACTAGGTCAGCATGACGAGTCTGGTCGAAAAGAGTATGCAATATACTACCTAAGCAAAAAGTTTACCGACTGTGAACAACGTTATTCACTGCTCGAGAAAACTTGCTGTGCTTTAGCGTGGGCTGCTCGCCGACTGAGACAGTATATGTTGTCCCACACTACCTTATTAATCTCAAAAATGGATCCAGTTAAGTACATTTTCGAGAAGCCAGCTCTTACCGGACGAGTTGCAAGATGGCAGATGATTCTCACAGAGTACGACATACAGTACACATCTCAAAAAGCCATCAAGGGCAGTGTACTATCTGAATATCTTGCTGAGCAACCCATTGATGACTACCAGCCTATGAGGTTTGACTTCCCTGATGAAGACATCATGTTCATTAAAGCAAAAGATCACGAAGAGCCTATTCACACTGAAGGGCCTGACCCGGAAGAAGAATGGACTATGATGTTTGACGGGGCTGTTAACATGAATGGTCGTGGTGTTGGTGCAGTGCTCATTACACCCAAAGGAGTTCACATGCCTTTCTCGGCAAAACTCACTTTCAACTGCACTAACAACGAAGCTGAATACGAAGCTTGCATTATGGGTCTTGAGGAAGCCATTGACCTCAGGATCAAGACATTGACCGTATTCGGAGATTCAGCTTTGGTAATCAATCAGACCAACGGAAAATGGTACACCCACCAGGATCATCTGATACCTTACAGGGATTATACAAGGAGGTTATTGACTTTCTTCACAACAGTCAAGCTTGAGTATATCCCTCGGGACGAGAATCAGTTTGCGGATGCTCTTGCTACCATTTCATCCATGATCAAAGTTCAAGCTGCTAACTTTGTACCTCAGATTTCAGTGCCCAGACTGGAAAGACCAGCATATGTATTTGCAGCAGATATTGCTAAGGATGATAAGCCTTGGTTTCACGACATCAAGTGCTTCTTGGAGGATCAAACATACCCACCTGGGGCATCTTCCAATGATAAGAAGACTTTGAGAAGGCTTGCTGGGAGTTTCTTTCTGAACACTGATGGATCTTTATACAAAAGGAACTTTGACATGGTACTCCTCAGATGTGTTGACAAGACGGAAGCAGATTTACTGATGCATGAAGTGCATGAAGGCTCTTTTGGTACCCATGCTGGAGGACATGCAATGGCTAAGAAGTTGTTAAGATCAGGCTATTATTGGATCACAATGGATGCAGACTATTGTGCCTACGCCAGGAAATGTCACAAATGCCAGATCTATGCAGATAAAGTGCATGTGCCTCCCAATCCTTTGAACATCATGTCTTCACCATGGCCCTTTGCCATGTGGGGCATTGATATGATTGGCAAGATTGAGCCAACTGCTTCGAACGGCCATAGATTCATCCTGGTCGCCATCGACTATTTTACAAAGTGGGTTGAAGCAGCCTCATATGCAAATGTTACGAGGCAAGTGGTAGCCCGATTTCTGAAAAGAGATATCATCTGTCGATATGGAGTGCCCGAGCGAATCATTACTGATAATGGTTCCAATCTCAACAACAAGATGATGGCTGAACTGTGCCGGGACTTCAAGATCCAACATCACAATTCTTCTCCTTACAGGCCAAAGATGAACGGCGCTGTTGAGGCAGCAAACAAGAATATTAAGAAGATTGTGCAGAAGATGGTAGTCACCTACAAAGACTGGCATGAAATGCTACCGTTCGCCTTGCATGGGTACCGCACGTCAATCAGAACGTCCACTGGGGCAACACCGTATCAGCTTGTGTATGGTATGGAAGCAGTCCTACCTGTTGAAGTTGAACTACCCTCGTTACGGGTATTAATGGATGTCAAGCTGAACGAAGCAGAATGGGTTAGGTCCCGATTCGAACAACTGAGTCTGATCGAAGAGAAAAGGTTGGCAGCAATCTGTCATGGGCAGTTATATCAGACGAGAATGAAGAAAGCCTTCGATCAGAAAGTCAGGCACCGAGAGTACCAAGTGGGAGATCTTGTGCTGAAAAGAATCCTCCCTCCTCATACAGACCACAGGGGGAAATGGACTCCAAATTATGAAGGACCATTTGTTGTAAAGAAAGTTTTCTCTGGTGGAGCACTGATGCTCAGCACCATGGATGGTGAAGATTTCCCATCCCCTGTGAATTCTGATGCAGTTAAAAAATACTTCGCATAAAATGACCCGCTGGACATAAAAACAGAATGTAAGTCCAGGCAAAAATAGGGCATCCCGGCGAGTCAAAAACAGAATAAAAGACTCGGGCAAAAGTAAGGGAAAATGAATAAAAATGTACACCCGCTGAGTTGAAAAGCCACATTGGACAGCTCAGGCAAAAATGGGTATCCTGGTGGATTGAAAACCCGAAAGGGCGATCCATGCAAAATAAGGGAATAAGCGAGCAATTGCATTCTGAATTCGTCTGTATCATCTACAACTTGGTAAGCTTCGAATGGATCAAGCTTCAATCAGAATCAACATTCTTCAGAAAGCGAGACGAGAAGAACGTCATTGTCATACGAGTCATAGCAGAAGGAGGAAGCTCCTTGAAAACCTCGTCAACATCGCCAGCATTTTGTTTCTCAATTTGTAACAGTCTCTTCATTTCAGGAGATATGTTTCTTTGACTGTATCTCGCCAATTCAAGGCACAGGAATTAATAAAATCAGATTTTCGGTCATGTTTCGTTTTTACATTTATGTTTTGCAAAGAGTTGTCTGATATCTCTAAAAATACAATTGCATAAGTACAGATGCCTTTCTCTAAAAAATAAAAAAAACACATGCTTACAGGGAATGTGATTATTCTCGAAAGTACTTAACTCCTATGACAGGAATCCGGTAAGGGATACCTCGGGACCTTTTGTGCGTTCCCTTACCTTTGCAGGATTGCAGGTATCCAGAACGCAACCTGGGGCATGCAAATCACGTTTCAGCAAGCCGGCAAATCGTTATCAGCTCGGTCTATCCTCCACGTGGCAATGGAGAGTGCCCAATTCCCCAGCAAAGTTGCCAAATCAACAAACAGGCTTAACACTCCGGATGTTTTCTCCCCAGCCGGGTAGCCTCTCATTGCTATCCCCAGCTGAGTTGCTTCCCATTGCTATCCCCAGCTGAGTTGCTTCCCATTGCTCTCCCCAGCTGAGTTGCCTCTCACACATCCCCAGCCGAGTTGCCATTTCATCCTCAGCTGAATACAGAAGTCAGGGAACCATCTTCCCACAGAGTTCCAGCCTCTATCCAGAAGAGTAATGCATGAAGATCACAACAGAGTGAAGAAGGCTTCTACAAACCCCAGCTGGGTCTCTCATTTACAAGGTTATGTCAATCAGCGACCTATATCCCCAAACAGATACATCATTAGATCTACCAATGATCTCATCCCCAGCTGGGATGTTCACTTCAAGCAGATCATCCAGAGATCTTCACAGCAACGGGACCCGAATCCCGGATCGGTGCTTCTTTGCATAATCATAGCATTCACATCATATTATTCCCCAAAGCGTAGCATTCCGTCTAATACGGAGCATTACGGCAAAAATCAAATGCATAGCATGATCATAAGTCATGTTGTGAATTGAACACTTGTGGATAATGATAACCTGTCGGCATACAGAATATATACAGAAAAAGATCCCCCATCAGAGTCCCAGCAAAAGCAGTTGCCTCACAAATCACAAACACCAGTATATACACCTTTTGGCACCCGTCCGTGTCATTTTTCCCAGTAAGGTCGCCTGAACATCTTTACGAACAAGATCACCTGTATTACAGATACTTCCTGACACCCGTCCGTGTCATATCACCAGCAGAAAGCCAAAGAGGTCCTCTTTGCACTCACATATACCTATATATACACTTTTCTTGACACCCGTCCGTGTCATGTCCCCGGCGCAGTCGCTTACACTTTCATCACCCATATACTTGTTAATATTACACTTTTCTTTTCTTGGCACCCGTCCGTGTCATTCTCCCCATCAGATAAACACTCATCAATACAATGCTCACTACTCATGGTACACTTATACAGATACTCGTCCGTATCTTGTATACATCATCACTCATATCCCCACAGATTCAACAGTAGTCCTTGTTCTTTGTTAACCAGTTGGTACTCGTCCGTACCATCATCTCAGAACATTGCGTCTAGTGCTTGTTTCTACATGATACTCGTCCGTGTCATAGTCATAAAAATGCTCGTCCGCATCTTTAATCCATACACCGTGTCAAACACTTATGTCTTCTTGAATATAGATACTCGTCCGTGTCTATTATTCCCCAGAAGAATCCTTTCAGACGCAACACTAGTCCGTGTTCTTTGTTAACCAGTTGATACTCGTCCGTATCATCATCTCTAAACACGTGTCAGTATTTGTTTCTACCTGATACTCGTCCGTATCGTAGTCTTAGGGATGCTCGTCCGCATCTTTAATCTATACACAAACATCTAAACACTTATACTTTCTTTTCTTGGTTGTAAATACTCGTCCGTGTTTACTATTCCCCAGTAGATCGCCAACAAACAAATTTTCTTTTTGTCTAACACTCGTCCTGTGTTATGATACCTTTGAGAGCAGCCGTACCCTGCTGAGTGGTCGTCCTCCACTTCTTGATGGTCGTCCTCCATCATGCTCATCCGATGGTCGTCCCCATCGTTGATATTTTTTTTTTTTTTTTTTTTTTAGCAGCCGTCCCCTGCTAGGTGGTCGTCCTCCACCTTTTGATGATCGTCCTTCATCAACTTTATCCAATGGCCGTCCCCATTGTTGATTTTGGTTATCCGACACTCGTCCTGTGTTGCGACAAACCTCGAGAGCAGCCGTCCCCTGCTGAGTGGTCGTCCTCCACCTTTGATGGCCGTCCCCATCATACTTCTTTTATCCCCAACAGAGCAGCCGTCCCCTGCTAGGTGATCGTCCTTCACCTTTGATGGCCGTACCCCATCATCTGTTTATTTCATTTATTCTTCAACCCGATGGCCGTCCCCGTCGTGGTCCCTTTTCCTTTTAGCCCGATGGCCGTCCCCATCGTTGTTTACTTTGCTTTATGAACTTGATGGCCGTCCCCGTCATGTTTCATTAATCCCCAGAGAATTTTACAACTTTATCTTGATGGCCGTCCCCATCATGATATCTTATTTTTCCAGCTAGTCGGCCGTCCCCGTCTTAGCTCTACCTTTTATCCCCAGCATGTCGGCCGTCCCCGTCATCGCTTTACTTCACATTTACCCCCAGCATGTCGGCCGTCCCCGTCATCGCTCTTTACCCAGCAGTCGTCCTCTGCTCGACGGTCGTCCTCCGTCGCCTACACTTTACAATATACTTCATTTTTCCTTTACAATCTATATCCCTTTTCTTCTTCATTCTGTGAGTGCAAATTTTGGACTGTCTTTGGTATTCAACCACAAGTTATCTTGTTTGCCTGTTAAGCCGTTGCTTACATCCTGCACAGCTAACTCATGCTTGAATAGGGGCAGCTGTAAACACCCCAAATTTGCCCTCACCCATTCACACCATGGCTTGTGATCATCCTCATATGCATAAACACAAACATATCATCTCACATCTCATTTTTGATTCACTGCATAGTTTCTAAGGCATCTGCACCTAGGGTTTGTGATCTGAGCAATCCCAAAGCATCTTGAGCCATTCCAAAGGCCACCAATCACTTCAAAGGGGTCCATGTGTGTTCTTACATCATATTGCATCTCTTCAAAGCCAAAAATTCAAAAGAATCACAAGAACTAGGGTTTGAGGTGATGCAGAGCCAGTTTAGACTGCACAGTTGACTGAAAATTAGGGTTTTGGTTTCAGAGGCCATAACTCCAAATTTTTTGGTCATTCTTGTTTCCATTGGTCTCTATATGGTATAGGGAGTATGCATATCAATTTTCATGAAGAAATTCCATGGGGAAGTCATCTGATCAAGAGTTGACTTTTCAGACAAGTCAGTGTAAAATCAGGGCATCTGAGGCCCCCAATGACCCAACCAATGGGTGATCTTCATCATTTTGAGTGTATATGATCTTTATTTGATCATGGAAGAAGGTTGATGTTCACAAAAATCAAGAATTTAGGGTTTTTGCAAATGTTGACTTTTTGGGCATAGTTGACTTTTCAAGAATGCATCATTTTAGGTCATTTTTCAAGCCTTGATTCTTGATCCAAAAAGGCTTCAAATGGAAAAACTTTGGTCATGAAAGTTGTAGATCTCATCTTTCCCTTTTCAAAAAGTACAAGAACATGATCAAACTCTTTTTGGATCAAAAGTTATGGTGTGGCAAAGTTGGCTAAAATCATTGATTTTCAAGGCATGCTTCAAATGGAAATTTTGCAAAGTCATGAACCAAAGCCTTTTGTGACCTCTAATTCATTTCAAACCATGATACAAACATTCCTTAGGCCTTAAAAGTCAGAATTGGATCAAGAATGCCCATGGTTTATGTTTGGTTGGCCAAAGAAATCACATGTGAACCATAAGGCAACAAGTTGCAAAACCACTCATTTCACTCCCTACAACTTGCAGCCTTGGATGCTGAGCTTTGCTAGACCTCTCCCACACCATGCTGCACCAGAACCATATCTTGTACTAGCCTAGATCATGAGCCATACCTCACTTACACATTTCTTGACTTTTTGCAAAAGGTAACTTACCAATCAATAAAGCACATGTCCAATCATCTGACCAATGAGAGAGAGTTATGTGGACAATTTGCAAGCTAGACATAACAAGAAGCAAGGCTGAAACCATCACATGACACACATTCACAAAAACCTTCCATTTTGCATAAGCTTTCGAATTCCTCTCCACAGCTGGCATTCACAAAAACCTTTTCCTCCATTCAACTCACCATGTATCATTGAGTAGAAACCACCCAAAGCATAAGCCTGAAACAGCCAGAAACTCTCACTGCCATCTCTCACCTCAGTTTGCAGTTTCACTTGAAACTATCACCATAGCTCACAAACACACAAACAAACACCATAGACCTTCTCCATTCATCCTCAGAATCACAAACAATCACTCACCATGACCTGAATGTGCCTGAAACACCATAGCCATTGTTGACTGAGCTTGAAGCAGTTCCATTCGAATCTCCTTCTCCAGCCAACACAAACTCATTTTGAGCATTCAAGCATCTTTGGAGGATCAAGTGGAGTGGTTTGCACAAAGAAAGGTGGCCAGAAAGTTCCTAAACTGAAAGCTTCAAATCTCAGGTAGCCTGAAATTAATTTTTCCAGAAATGACTTTTATTGCTACAAACTTGTTCTTCATGCTTGCCTGATCATTCTGGTACCTTTGGTTTTGAAAATAGTTGTGATTTGAGCATTTAATTTGTGTTTGAAGCTTACGAACCCTAGTTCTTCTTTCTTTCGATTCAGCTTATTTAGGTAGAATAAATTCGTTTTGAGAGAGGGGTTTGGTTCGTGAGAGGATAAGGATCATTTCCCTGGTCTTAGATTTCATTTTTGTAACGTTTTGAGGAAGTTGGGTGATTCTCAGGTGAGAGCTGGCCGGAGAAGACGACCGGAAGTCTTCTCCGGCCACCTGAAAGTCATTAGGGCTAATTGTCATTAATTAAGCCAGTTTGAATAATGAGCGTAGGATCAGTAGACCTTGTTGACTTCGCGCGCAGATAGAGGGCCAGGATCCCTTTGATTAGCCCTAATTCATCATTTAGTTTTAATTAATTGTAATTAGCTCAGATGCAATCCTGACCATAAGATCACGCGCCAGTCAACACATTTAAACCCTGGACGCATCCTGACCATCCCTTCTGTTTACTTTTTATTTTATTTAATTTTAATTCATTTTTCTTTCAATTAAATTGCATAATTATTTTAAAATAGCAAAAAATTCTTAAAAATTATGAAACTTTTTCCTCTGAGTTTTAATAATTTTTATGACACAAAAATATTTTTATTTTATTTTTCATCATTAAAAAAGTATTTTTAAATAATTAAAAGATTATTTTTAATTGATTAATGGGAATTAATTAATTAAAAATACTTTTAGGTATTTAAAAATCACAAAAAAATTCATGAAATGTTCTAAGACATTTAGAAACATTGTCCAACCTTCAAACCAAATTTCTTTTTGATCTTGATGCATTTTAAGAATTTTTCATTGAATTAAATCATTTTTTATGCATTATTTTGATCATAAGTTTAAAAATTCATCTCTGCCTATTGGAGAAGGTTGAGACATTGATTCTTTTTGCATTGTGTTATGTTTAGCATGTAGATTCTAGGATAAAATGGCCATGATTTGTTTCTTCATTTTCTAATTGTTTGGCATTTCTTTTGTTAAGAACCCTAAAAAACCCTAATAACTTGCAAAATTCATAACTTGAGTTTGGTTGAGAGTTGAGAGCTCCCCTTTGGACCATGATTCAGTGTAGGGTTAGGGTTTATTTGGGTACCATTTTCCATTTTTTATGTTAGGGTTTACTTCTGTTTTTGGTTTGTGTTTGATGTTTGATCCATGAACCCTAATTTGGGCTTTCTCTTGCATCCTTCTTGCATTCTCTGGCATAACATGACTTGCCTTTGCATTTTGTGCATCCTTGTGGTTCATTTGGCATCTCAAGACATGTAGGAAGCATGTTTGATCATTGCATCACATATTTGCCATGTCATTTGCCTTGTATGCTTCATAATTTTTCATGTTCATCCATGCTCCTTAACTTGCATCATTTGCATTCATGATCCTGTATGAACATCTCCATGCCTTGTCTCATGTTTGCAGCACCTCATAACATCATAATCATCATCAACATGCTTCTGGTTTTGCTTTGCATCATACCATTTCATCTCATCTTGCATGGCATTGCATTTCTTTCTAACATTGCAGGTGGTAAGTAAACTTGAGAAGTGGATTTGCCTTCACTTCTCATACCTTTCCTTTTCATCTCTCTTGCATCCATTGCTGCATTTCTATTTGTGTTTGAGATTGAGCTTGCTCATTCTCCTTCCTCCCACTTTCTTTCTTCAAGTGACTTGACTTCTTGAATGAAGCAAGTCATTTTGCTTCTCTTGATCCTGTTCATCTGCTTCCTGGTGGCTCCTCTGAAGATTGTTCTTGCAAACCCCACAAACCTTAGGATCAACCAAGCATGACAATGAATTAGGGTTTTGATTAGTATCCCCTCTTAGTTTTACCTTTGTGTCTCTTTTGAGTCTTCTTTTCTCACCTCATAATCAGGGACTAAACCCTAAAGGCTTTAAGGCTTTGTGATTAAGCTTATGCCTGCATCCTTCTCTTAGGATGGAGTGTATAATTTTAATCCTAAGTGTTAAACCTTTAATGTGTTTAAATCTCTTAATCAATTCACTTAATAAGTATCAAGACATCACACTTGTAACTTGGGCCTTGCATTAGGGTTCTATTTCTTCCTTAATTGGTTAAGAAGGACTAACCCTAGTGTTAATGGACAAGTCCCCCTCAAGTTGTCTTACAAACCCTAAAAAACACTTCTTCATCATATCATTAAATAAAATCCACTTAATCAAAGGCTTGTTTTGTCATGAATTTAATCCCTAATCATGGATTAAGTTGAGGAGCTTTCCTCAGCTTAAACATTCTCATCTATTATCCTTCTATTAGGATGGTGTAATGAGTCTGTTTAATCCTTGATTATGGCTTAACCTCATTACTTAACACTAAACAAAAACACAAAAACATCTAAATAATCACAAGTAGGTTAATGATCTTAATCCTACATCATGGTGATTAAGTGTGAGATGCTGACTTCACACTTAAGGTATTCTCATTACCCCTAAACAGAGGGAAGATGTGATGAGTTTACTAAATCCATTGGTTTAGGCTTAAGCTCATTAACTTATGACAAACTTTCAAAAGCAGTAAAAGACTGAAAACAAAAAAACAAACAATAATCGTCTCCTCCGGGATTCTTTTCTCATCTCATTCACTCACAAACGAGAACTTGCTTCTTCCGTCTAATGCAAGACAGTTTGCACCTGAGCCAGACAGGTCATACACTTGAGCATAGACAAGTAAGCAGTTCACAAGTCAATTCACCTTTCAGTCTCTTTGGGTCGAACTACGGTGTTCTGACTTCCTCATTGCACGAGAGGATACGTAGGCATAACTTAACAGTTATCGAACAAAAGTCTCTGTATATTCCCCCCTCCTTCCATCATTATTCTTTTAGCCTCATTATCTTGAGCATATTCTCATTCCTGCACTGACACTTTCATATTTCACTTCACTTTTCCCTTGCACTGACACCTGTACATTCTTTTCCAGTTACTTTATACACAAATTGCACTGACACTACCCCTTTAAAACACAAATCTTCTAAGCATGGATCCCGTCGAGTACGGCGGACAATCTGGGTGCTAGTACCTTCCCAGGTTGTAACCAACCCCCTTTCTCAGTCTCTCTGGTTCGCAACCGTCTTATCCATCTCTTTCTAGGTTTATGCAGCATTACCTTTCCTCCGGGATAAAAATGCCTAGCTGGCGACTCTTTTCATCTCCAGTGAGTTCACGGCTGTGTGTTCTCATTGTCCCTCTCGCCGACCGTTCGCGTCTGTACCTTCATCTGATCCGTTTCATTTGTCGGGAGCGACACCCTTCTATTGTCACGGATAAAAAGGTGCATACTGCGTTAGAGTAGTAAACCTATTTTTAAGAAATATAGTTTCTTAACTAAGTTGAAAAGTATCTTAACCTGGATTTCTTAGCAAAAAGAGATTCTTACGAACCAGACTCTAAACTTCCTAACGCGTCCGAACATCGTTTTAAAATCTCTTTTCTTTTTAATCTAAAAACTCCTAATGAACTAGACAAAGCGCTTTTGGCTGTTTTTGAAATAGTTAAAAACAATTACTTAAATTGAAAGATAAAATCGCCCTTAAGTGTTTCCACGAACAATTGTACGGATTACTGGTTTAATTACGATCCTTACATTCTAACCTTTATAGATTTAGTTAGACATGATAATGTAAAAGTTCTTTTTATAATTTTTCATAAAAGTAATTTAGTGCGAGTGCGGAAAGTAAATAAAAGTAGTGCGAGTGCGGAAAGTAAACAAAAGTAGTGCGAGAAATAAAGTAATTTAGTGCGAGTGCGGAAAATAAACGAAAGTAAAGCAATGCAGAAAAGTAAAATACGAACTGGAATTAAAATGGCGGCAGGATTAACTTCCTCCAGAGTGCTCCAAAACTCGATCACACAGACAAATTACAGACTCGATCACTCGATTGCAGAAACACCCCGATGTGGAATGGTAACTGCTTTAAAACTGATATATGCCTAGAGAATCTAAGTTTGGATGAAGAAAAACGAAAATCTAAAGTCCTATTTATAGGAAAACTAAATGCAGGAAAAGACCAGGAAGCCCCCTCCACTAAAAATTGGAGGGAAAACATTTTGCCTTGTGGCGCCCGCCACAGGCCTATGGCGCCAGCCATGGTGCTAACAGGGAATGAGAGAGTGGGGATCGTGGGTCCTGGCAGTTGAGGAGTGGTCTTGAGACGTGGCCACGTCATGGCTGACCCCATGGCGCCCGCCACAGTGGGTGCCGTAAGTGTAAAACGCTGAATTTCTAGTTTTTCGTCCATTTCCACTCCTTTTTCGCTCCTTTTCTCGATTTAAGCCCCGATTACATAAAAAACATGAAAACAAAGAAAAACAATGTAATAACATAACAAAATAATAATAAAAGCTAAGAATGCATGCGAAATCGGAGTCAGAAATACGGTGAATTTTAGTGTGATCAAATTCTCCCACACTTAGACCTTTGCTTGTCCTCAAGCAAACATTAAAGCTCAAGAAAAAATGGTGTCAACACGTGTCTTCGGGCTAAAGGGCTTCTAAGTTCAAGTCAGGATGCAGCGACAGGTACTAACTAAGTGAACCAAGGGTACCATAGTAACACAAACACAAACTTCAATCCTATATTAACCACTCCTTGTCATCCCACAATACCTAGGCCTATTTTCTCATCTTTTTGGGTCCTTTTCATTAAGGCGCAATCACATTAAGCCCGTTATCCGTACATGCTTCATAGTAGAGTGACTGGTTAGTGATCCTGATCCATAACATAAGGTTTCTGGAACATAAGCATGTGTAAACCTGATTTATTTGACCTAATTGTAGTTGCGGGGGATCAGATCGTAATCCTCCCTACCAAGTTCAGTGCCAGATACCTCTGAACCAACTAACAAATAGGTGACTTGCAATTTTTTTCTTTTTGTGGCAAAAAATTTTTCTTCTCTTTTTTTCGGTTTAAATGACTTTGTGAGGGTCACCTATCCCATAGTTTTCCTTTTTTTTATTTTTTTATTAGCACTGGATCATTCACTTATGTTCATCGGCCCCCTATGTAGAGCATGCTTAGGCCGTAGCTGACTGCTAAAATAAACTACTTAGGACAATTTTTTGAATGATAATAAAGGCCATGGTGGTGGGGTTTAGGAGTGATTCCTATATTCAAGAGGTCTATGGTGCTAAAATGGTGCTGATGTTTTAAAAAGTTGACCTAAGTCACCACATCCTAATCTAAACCTGTCTCAAAGCTCAAAAAACATGTGAAACAACATTGTTTTCTTTTTTAAAAATTTTCTGGTAAGGCTAAGGAAATGGGAAAAAATGAGGATGTACTAAAAATACACTATACTGGTGACTCGTCAGACTCATGCATTATCTAAGAAAATTAAACTAAATAACTTACTGAAAAGGGAAATAACTGAAAGGAAATAATTAACTAAAAATGGAAATAACAGAAAGCAATAAAACCCCCTCCCACACTTAAATCGAACATTGTCCCCAATGTTTCGAAATAAGATAAGGAGGGTAACCTAAAAAAGACTACTGAGGAGGAGCACTGGTGCCCTCGCCGTCCTGTTGTGATGGTCTGGAACGACGGGATCTACTACGATGCTGGTCCCTCCGGTCAAGTCGTGCCGATAAGGCATCCTGAGCACCCTGGACCTCTCGAAGGTTACCTAAGATGGAACCCTGAGTGGCCTCCATAAGCTGGTAGTGCCGGCGGTTGAACTCTCTCTGACGGTCCTGCTCTAATGTTTAACAAAAATTTTTTTTTCTTGCTTGACAAAAAATAAAATAAATAAAAATCAAAAAGAAAAAGAGAAAAAATCGACATTAGTGCATGAAATAATATGTATATATAAGATAAATTCAAAGTACATGAGAAAAAGAAAATATAATAGATGTAATAATGTAAGATATGTCTGGAGATGCGAGAAATAAAATAAAGCATGAAAAAAAGGAAATTAAATACTAGGGTAATATCGTCAGTGTAGAATGAATCATGTGGTAGGCTTCTCCTCCTGGTTTGATCCACGAATCTCAGCTATCTCCCTCTGAAGCTCATCAATCTCCTGATATAGAGCATCGGCCTCTGAGGCATGAGTGAGGTCAGAAACCTGAATTTGTAACTCCAAGTCCGCTACTTCCTGCTTGAGCAGGACAGTCTCCTTACAGAGCTCATAAATCTGAGTTTGTAGATCAGGCGGCTGCAGAGACATATTGTTAGACATAACAGTGATTCGGGGAGTAAGAGGTGTAGGAGTGTACTCAGCGGCGGGAGGTGATTTCGGCTCTTCGACAGTCTCTCCATAACCCTCTAGAGCATAACTCCAATTGGCAGGATCATGGACACTGGTCATCAGCGGGTCTGGTAATGTAAAGTAATGTATCACTTCTCCGTCGATCAGTAATCTAAACATGCTGGGCTCAAAAGAGGCCCTCCTCATCAGTCCTCTGTCAAGACAAAAGTCAACATCCAGGGTGGTGTAGCAGCAGAAGGTCCTGAGGTGCAATAATTTGCGAGACAAACCCAATGCAGTAGCTATCTGTGTAACAATCCGACCGACATGTATGATGCCTACAGATGATCTAGCAACACTAGCAAGGCCCTTCAACAGAAAGTTGCCACAAGCAACTAAGCGAGACTGAGTCGCACAAAACAGTAGGAAAATCTCCTCTTCACTTAGCAGAGTCTCTGTATCTGGCAAACCTAGGAAAGAATGTGCTAGAATCATCTGGAAGTACCTTAACGCAGGGTTGTGGATTACCTGAGAAAACTGGGTGGAAGGATCTTGGCTCCCTCCACCTGATATTTTAGACCAAAACTTTTCCACTTCTCTGCTCATAAAATACCCCATCGGTGTCTCTGGAATAGCATCAGGAGTAGTCTAAAAACCTAGTAAATCACCAAACTCTTTGTGAGAGAAGGAGTAGTCAATCCCGAATAACCTGAAAACAGTGTGTCCATCAGGTCCAGCCCAAGGGTCATGATGAAACGAGCTGAGGAACTCAAGAGTCAAGTTCCTATAAGTGTTGTTCCTATCGTTAAACTGGTCCCATTGGAGTTGATCGCATAAGAATCTGACGCTTGGCTCTATCCCCAAGGCATCCATGCAGTCATGGTCAGGGTACCTGGTAGGAGCCATAGGGCGTCTCATGTGGACATAGTAATGCTCTCTTTGTGTGTCGTCTCTAAAGGCCACGTGCATGTCATCGGGGTTCTGCATTCTGTACAAGGTTAGCAAACAAGTCCTGAAAGCACATAAAACATTCAATCGTTAGTCCTGACATAATAATAAAATAAACAAATTAAAATAAATAAAAATAAATAAATAAATAAAATATGTAAATAAGAAAACCATGGGTTGCCTCCCATGCAGCGCTTGTTTAACGTCATTAGCTCGACGACCGATTTTTATACATCATTGGAAGGATATGGTGGATCACTCAGAGTATGGCAGGTGTATGTTATTGGGATGTCACCTCCTTCGTAGGGCTTCAACCTCTGTCCATTGACGATGAACGGTTTACATGTTTGGTTCTTGATTTCAATAGCACCAGATCTTAGGATCTTAGATACTTCGAAAGGGCCAGTCCATCTCGAACGAAGCTTCCCTGGAAAAAGTCGTAACCTAGAATCGAACAAGAGAACATGATCGCCTATTTTGAAGTCTCTTCTTATGATTCTTTTGTCATGCCAAGCTTTTGTTCTTTCTTTGTATATGATGGCATTTTCGTAGGCGGATTGTCTGAGCTCTTCTAATTTGTGGATATCAAGGATACGTTTCTCACCAGCAGTCAAGTAATCCAAATTCAAAGTTTTGATGGCCCAATAGGCCTTATGCTCCAATTCAAAAGGTAAGTGACATGATTTTCCATAGACCAGTTGATAAGGGGTTGTTCCTATAGGGGTTTTGAAAGCGGTTCTATAGGCCCATAATGCTTCTTGAAGTTTCTGCGACCAATCCTTTCTAGATATAGAGACAGTCTTCTCAAGAATTTTTTTGATCTCCCTATTAGATACTTCCACTTGTCCATTGGTCTGTGGGTGGTATGGTGTTGCTACTCTATGCTTAACTCCATACTTGCTTAAAAGTTTATCAAATATTCTCAATATGAAGTGTGATCCTCCATCACTTATGACTAAACGGGGGGTTCCAAACCTGGGAAATATATAGTTTTTGAATAATTTGATGACTACTCTGGTGTCGTTCGTGGGTGCGGCGATAGCTTCAATCCATTTAGACACGTAGTCAATAGCTACTAAGATGTACTGATTTCAAAAAGATGGTGGGAACGGTCCCATAAAGTCTATACCCCATACGTCGAAGAGTTCCACTTCTTGGATATTTCTCAGAGGCATTTCATTATGTCTTGAAATATTTCCTGTGCATTGGCATCTGTCACACTTGACAATGAAAGCATGGACATCACGCCACATAGTAGGCCAGAATAGGCCAGCTTGAAGAATCTTGGTGTAGGTCTTAGATGTGCTTGCATGTCCACCATAGGGTGCAGAGTGACAATGCTCAATTATATTATTTACCTCTTCTTCTGGAACACAACGGCGAAAAATGCCATCTTAACCTCTCTTGAAAAGAAACGATTCATCCCAATAGAAGTTTCTCACATCACTGTAGAACTTCTTCTTCTGGTGGTAGTTTAGATCAGGGGGTATGATTTCAGCGGCTAGGTAATTAACAAAGTCTGCATACCAAGGTACATTACTTATAGTTAAGGATTTATGAGAATACTTATGTGGGTCTGGGTTATCATCTTCAATAGTTTCTAGTTGGCCTATCAGTCTATCATAGGCAAAATCGTCATTTATGGGCACTGAGTCAGGTTTCAGGTATTCTAGCCTAGATAGGTGATCAGCTACCACATTATCAGTGCCTTTCTTATCACGGATATCCAAATCAAACTCTTGCAGTAATAGAATCCATCGAAGTAACCTAGGTTTGGCATCCTTTTACTTAGTAAGTAACAAATGGCAGCATGGTCGGTGTAAACTATAATTTCGGCTCCTACTAGATAAGATCTAAATTTGTCTATGGAAAAAACTACAGCTAGGAGCTCTTTTTCGGTTGTTGCGTAGTTGAGCTGTGCAGCGTCTAGGGTTCTACTGGCATAATAAATTACGTGTAACTTATCTTTTCTCTGGCCTAGAACGGCTCCAACAGCATAGTCACTAGCGTCACACATTATCTCAAACGGTTCTGACCAATCAGGGGGTTTCATTATAGGTGCTGAAATCAGAGCTTGCTTCAGAAGATTAAATGCTTCAGTACATTTTTCATCGAAGATGAATTCAGCATCTTTCATTAAAAGACCAGTTAAGGGCTTTGTTATTTTGGAGAAATCCTTGATAAAACGTCGGTAAAATCCGGCATGTCCAAGAAAACTTCTTATCTCCCTGATAGTCTTCGGCGGTTTTATATTCTCTATGACTTCTATTTTAGCTTTATCTACCTCTATACCTTTTTCGGAAACTATGTGTCCTAAAACAATCCCTTCGGTGACCATGAAATGACATTTTTCCCAATTTAGCACAAGGTTTACCTCCACACATCTTTCCAGGATTTTCTCAAGGTTGATAAGACAATTTTTGAAATCAGATCCACAAACTGAGAAATCGTCCATAAATACTTCCATGATTCCATCTAAATAGTCGACAAAGATAGACATCATGCAGCGTTGGAAAGTGGCAGGAGCATTACATAGTCCAAAAGGCATTCTTCTATAGGCAAAAGTGCCAACTGGGCATGTAAAGGTAGTTTTTTCTTGATCTTCGGGGTGAATAGGTATTTGGAAGAATCCTGAATATCCATCTAGGTAACAAAAGTAAGAGTGTCTGGCTAGGCACTCCAACATTTGGTCTATAAATGGTAATGGGAAATGGTCCTTCCTAGTTGCTTTATTTAATTTTCTATAATCTATGCACATACGCCAACCTCCATCGGTTCTTTTTGCTACAGGTTCGCCCTTCTCGTTTTGCACGACTGTGATGCCTCCCTTTTTAGGTACTACATGCACAAGACTCACCCATTTATTGTCCGAGATCTGATATATTATATATACCTGCCTCTAGTAACTTAAGAACTTCAGTCTTAACTACAATACTCATTATAGGATTTATTCTTCGTTGGTGTTCTCTGGAGGGTTTTGAATCTTCTTCAAGCAAAATTCGATGCATGCATACGGATGGGCTTATTCCTTTTAGATCAGAGATCTTATATCCTATGGCTGAGGGGTACCTTCGTAAAACATCTAACAATTGGTTGGTTTCTTCTTGGTTTAAGGTAGCACTGACTATAATTGGACGATTCATTTCTTCATCGAGAAATTCATATCTCAGGTTTTTAGGCAGTTCTTTTAGTTTTATGGTTGGTTTCATAGGGCAAGGCATATGATCTGGGGTAAGAGATAAACATTCGTGAAGGCTATCATCAATGTAGGGTCTTTTATAATTGTCATCTTCCAAAATAAGGGTCGATGGCAATTTTATAGATTCAATTTCTTCTTCTTGTTCTAATTCCCTAATGCATTCTTCGATGATATCTAAGGCATAACAAGCATCTCCTATCACATGTGCCATAAGAAATTTTGAAAGTATAAATTCTATCTTCTCGTCACCTACCTCAAAGGTTAGTTTCCATTTTTTAACATCTATTACGGCTCCAGCAGTCGATAAGAACGGTCTACCTAGGAGGATTGGTATGTCGTCGTCTTCTTTAATGTCAATGACAACAAAATCAGTAGGTATAAACAGCTGACCTATCCTAACAGGGACGTCTTCAAGTATGCCTATAGGGTATTTAACGGATCTATCGGCTAATTGAAGTGACATCTTAGTAGGTTGCAATTCTCCTAAGTTTAATCTCTCACAAACTGCTAAAGGCATTAAGCTCACACTAGCTCCTAAGTCTAGAAAAGCTTTTTCGATGACCTGATTCCCCAAAACACAAGGAATGGAAAAATTTCCGGGATCTTTATCTTTCTTTGCTGACCTATTTTCGGAAATAGAATTACATTCCACGGGTTTCGGATCTTCAAGTCTACGTTTATTCGTAAGTATGTCTTTGAGAAACTTAGCGTAAGAAGGTATTTGGGTGATGGCCTCTGTAAAGGGGATTTCTACGTGAAGTTTTTCTATAACCTTAACGAATATTTGATATTGATTATCGATTTGGGTTTTCTTTAATCTTTGAGGGTATGGTATTGGTGGTTTGTATGGTGGTGGTGGTACATAGGTTTTATTTTTAGGTTCTTCTCCTTTTTCTTGACTTTCCAGGGTTTCAGACTCCTCTGGTTCCTTCTCCTCATTCCTCTCAGAAGTTTCGGGCTCACTTAATCTAGGGTTCAAAGGTTCCTTATAAGCGGTTCCACTTCGTAGAGTAATGGAATTAGCTTTCCCTTTTGGGTTTTGTTGAGGTTGTCCAGGGAACCGTCCTCCAGGTGTAGTCTGTGGGGATTGGTTTAAAGCTACCTGAGAGATCTGGGTTTCAAGCATCTTATTATGAGTAATAATTTGATCAACCTTGGTTCCTAACTGGGTAATCTGTTCGTTAACATGGACGTTTTGGTTCATGAACTCTTTGTTTTGTTGTGTTTGAGCGGTGATAAAATTTTCCATAATTTTCTCAAGGCTCAGTTTTGGTGGTACAGGTTGCATAGGTTGATTAGTTCTTGGGGCTTGGTAACCTTGTTGTCTCGGAGGTGTGGTATTTTGAATAGGGTTATTATTTTTGTAGGAGAAGTTTGGGTGATTCCTCCATCCAGGGTTATATGTGTTTGAAAATGGGTTCCCTTGGTGTAAACACCCCAAATATTCCCTCACTCATTTCACCATGGCTTGTGATTCTTTTCATATTGCATAAGTTCAATCATATCATCTCATATTACATTTTTGCTTCACTGCATTGGTTCAAAGTCATCTGCATCTAGGGTTTGTGACTTGAACAATTCCTGAGCTATCTGAGCCACTCCAAAGGTCTTCTATCATCTCAAGAGGGTCCATGTATGTTCAAGCATCATATTATATCCTCCCAAGATCAAGGAAGTCAGAAAATCACAAGAACTAAGAAAGGCATGGAAGCAGAGCCAAGTTTAACTGCATAGATGACCTAAAATTAGGGTTTTGGTTTAAAAGGCCATAACTCCAATTTTTTTGGTCATTCTTGTTTCTATTGTTCTCTATCTGTTATAAGGATCATACACACCAATTTTCATGAAGAAATTCAACGGGGAAGGCATCTGATCAATAGATGACTTCTTGAGCAAGTCAGTGCAAAATCAGGGCATCTGAGGCCCCAATCATCCAACCAAAGGGTCTTCTCCATCATTTTGAATGTGTATGATCTTTATTTTATCTTAGAAGAGGTTATAAGTTCACAAAATTGAAGAATTTCAAGCCATTTGCAAAGTTGCCATTTTGGGAAAGTGACTTATAATGCAAACTTGCCATTTTGGGAAAGTTTTTCAACCTCCTCTTTTTGATTCAAAAATGCTTCAAATAAAAAATTCTTGGTCATGAAAGTTGTAGATTGGATCCTCCCATTTTCAAAAAGTACAAGAACTTGATCTAATTCATTTTAGAACTCAAGTTATGGTTTGTCAAATTTGGGAAAAATCACTTAATTTTCACTTTTGTGCCAAAGAGGAAACTTGCAAAAACACTTGCCCAAGCCAAATGTGACCTCTAATTAACTTCTAACCATCACACAAACATCATTCATGGTCCATAATTCATAATTTCCCAAGGGATTTCTCATTTTTATGCCTTGAATTACAAGTCACCATAAGGCATTTCTCATGAATCTTCAAGGATGGAATTTTTGCAAAAGGAACTTCTAATGCTTGAATTAGTTGTTAAGTGATCTCAAAACATTATGGCAACTTCATGTGGTCCATTTTGTTGCAATTTGCCCAAGAATTCATAGGTTTCTTTGCCTTGGTTCATAAGGAATTCCAAGGAGGGAAAAGTTGCAAGAACCATGCTACCACTTGCCCTAGCCATTACAGCTGCACAAAAACAATCCAAAGGCCTTCCTTGATCCATGCTGAGCCCAGCCATGCCCCTAATCTTCCTCTGACCCGAGCCATACCTCAAGTACACAAAGTCATGACTTTTTGTATTTTTGCCCATGCCAATCAAACTGTGACATTACCAACCCTCTGCCCAATCAGAAATTAATATGTGGACCTCAAGGACTTGAAAGATACACACACACAAGCCAACATCCTCCCATAAGCAAGGATACACAAAAACTGCAAGTTTCCTTCATCTCTTAGAAACTCTTCCCATAGCCATCACACTTCAATTTTCTCTTCACCAACAAATCACACATCCTCCATAGAACCAAAATCCACCATTAAAACAGCCAAAAGCATCACATACACCAACTGTAAAACCTGCTACACCAGAACTCAAACTTCCAAATCAGCCACCCTCAAAGGTTTTGAAGCATTCCATTGATCTCAGGAGGTTTAGAGGATACTTTTTGCATTAAGGAAAGGCCAGAAAAGCTCACTTTGACATTTCATCATCTCAGGTAAACACAAGAATCAAATTTCTCAGAGCTTGTTTCTTTTGTTACAAATTGAAAATATATGTTATGCTGGTCATGTTGATGCCTTTAGATTTAAAAATGGTGAGGAAATGAGTATTTTGTGGTCCTCTGAAATTTCACCCGTGAAATAATTTTGTTTCGATTCTTTTTGTTCTTGGTTTGTAAATGATGTTTGAGGGGTGATTTGAATGGGGTTTGGGTAGAGGATCATTTATGTGTGTTTAATTTGATGAGGGGTGGCTTGTAGAGTGTTTTAGGGTTTTGGACACGCCGACGAAGATGACCGGAGCTCCTCTCCGGTCACCTGAAAGTAATTAGGTCCCAACCCTAATTAATTTTCCAGTTTGCTTCGTGGCCGTTGGATATGGATTAGGTTAACTTCTGAACGGCCCAGATCAAGTCATTTAGCCCTAATCTGGTTTTATTAATTTAATTAAATACAATTAGGTTAATTAAACTGAAATGAATCTCAGCGTTTAAAAGGCGCGCGCAGTCAACCTTCTCCTCTTCAGTTCAAATCTAGACCATCAGATCTGCTTACTTTCCTTTTAATACAATTTTATTTTCATTTTTATTCATTTTTCTTGCACATTTTATTTTAAATAGTAAAACATTTCTAAAAAATTTCATTTTTTGCATCATACCTTAAAATATTTTTCTCATTCTGAAAATATTTTTTATTTTATTTTTTGCATAAATTTCGTATTTTAAAAATATTTAAATGTTTATTTTAATTAGTTAATGAGAATTAATTAATTAAAATAGCATCTAAGTTTCTAAAAATCACCAAAAAAATCACATTTCATTTTTATACATTTAGAAACATTATCAAACTCTTCAAACAAATTTCTTTTTGGTTCTTGACCTACTTTGACATTTTTCTTGGGAATTAGGGTTCTTAAAAGTCAATATTTTTGCCCTAACTTAGAAAAATCCCTTCTGCCTAACCATGAGGAGTTTGATGATAGTTCTTTTTGCATTGCATTCCTCATATCATGTAGTTTCTAGGATAAAATTGATTTGAATTTATCTTTCATTCTCATTTTGTTTGGCATTTTTCATTGTAAGGTACCTTAAAACCCAAGCTAACTTGAGAAAATCATAACTTCCATTAAGTTAAGATTTAGGTCTCCTCATTTGGGCAGTGAACTTGTCTAGGGTTAGGGTACCTTTGATCCCATTTTCAATTTTTTATCATGTCATTTGCTTCTGGTTTTGATTTTTGTATTGCATGTTGTGTATTAACCCTAATTTTTGCCTCCATTTGCATCCATCTTCCATATGTTTGCATTCATGGACTTGCCATGATATTTTGTGCATCCACATGACTTCTATGACATCTTAGGACATATTACAATCATGTTTGATCATTTCATCATTCATTTGCCATGTTGTGCATTCATTTAATTTCATAAACTTTCATGAACTTTCATGGTTCAAAACATGCTTCATTTGCATCCTCATCCTTGTATGATCATCCACAACTCTTGTCATGTGTTTTCATTTTCACTTAGCATCATTAACATAATGTTTATGCTTCTGGTTTTGGTTTGCTTCATTGCATTCATTTCATGCTCATTTCATTTCATTCCCTTTTGCTAACTTTTCAGGTGGTAAGTATTTGAGAAGTGAATTTTCCTTCATTTCTCATAATCTTTTCTCATCTCTCCTATGCATCATTGCTGCATCTTATTTTTGTATTAGAGTGAGCTTGCTCATTCATGTTCCTTCTCTTCTTTCTTTCTTCAAGCAACTTGTCTTCTTAAGTGAAGCAAGTTGTCATGTTTCTTTTTCTTCTCCTTCCTTCATCCTGTTTCTTCCATGGTGGTTTCTTTCCTGAAGATCTTTTGCAATCCTCATGAACCCTAGGAACCCCCAAGCATGATCACAAATAGGGTTTGAATAGTCTCCCATTAGTTTTACCTTTGTGTCATCTTTTGAGTCTTCTCTTCCCATCCCTTAATAAAGGACTAAACCTTAAAGGTTTTAAGGCTTTGTGATTAGGGTTATGCTTGTATCCTTCTATTAGGATGGAGTGTATAACTTTAATCCTAAGTGTTAAACCCTTAATGTGTTTAAATTCTTTAATCAATTCACTTAATAATCACTGAGACATCAAGCTTGTAACTTGGGCCTTGCATTAGGGTTCTAATTCTTCATTAATTGGTTAAGAAGGACTAACCCTAGTGTTAATGGACAAGTCCCCCTCAAGTTGTCTTACAAGCCCTAAAATACACTTCTTAATCTTACCATTAACTAAAATCCACATTAATAAAGTCTTTGTTTTGTCATGAGGTTAATCCCTAATCATGGATTAAGTTGAGGAGCCTTCCTCAGCTTAAATGTTCACATCTGTTATCCTTCTATTAGGATGGTGTAATGGGTCCATTAAATCCTTGATTATGGCTTAAACTCGTTACTTAACACTAAACAAAAACTCCAAAAAACATCTAAATAATTACAAGTAGGTTAATGATCTTAATCCTACATCATGGTCATTAAGTGCGAGGTGTTTACTTCATACTTAAGGTATTCTCATTACCCCTAATCAAAGGGAGGATGTGATGAGTTTACTAACCCTTTGTTTAGGCTTAAGCTCATTAACTTATGACAAACACCAAAAAGCAATAAAAGATTGAAAACACAAAAAACAAACAATAATCGTCTCCTCCGGGATTCTTTTCTCACCTCACTCACTCACAAACGAGAACTTGCTTCTTCCGTCTAATGCAAGACAGTTTGCACCTGAGCCAGACAGGTCATACACTTGAGCATAGACAAGTAAGCAGTTCACAAGTCAATTTACCTTTCAGTCTCTCTGGGTCGAACTACGGTGTTCTGACTTCCTCATTGCACGAGAGGATACGTAGGCATAACTTAACTGTTATCGAACAAAAGTCTCTGTATATTCCCCCTCCTCTTGTCTTATTCTTTTAGTCTCATAGTCTTGAGCTTTGCACTCCTGTTCCAGCACTAACACATCACATATTTCACTTCACTTTCTTTTAGCACTGACACTTGCATTCTTTCCAGCTTTGATACACAGATTGCACTGACACTACCCCTTTTAAACACAAACTTTCAAGCGTGGATCCCGTCGAGTACGACGGACAATGTGGGTGCTAATACCTTCCCAGGTTGTAACCAACCCCCTTTCTTAGTTTCTCTGGTTCACAACCGTCTTATCCATCTCTTTCTAGGTTTACGCAGCATTACCTTTCCTTCGGGATAAAAATGCCTAGCTGGCGACTCTTTTCTTTTCATTTCATTCTCCTCCTTCGCCGACCGTTCGTGTCTGTACCCCTCTTGGCCCGGTGTCATTTGGTGGGAGCGACAGCTTGGAGACTCTGTTGGGGACCCTTATACTGTAACCAGGGCTTCTGGTTCTTTTTGTGGGTTCCTCCTAGCGCTTGTTTGATTTGTGTTTACTAGGGTGTTATGTGCTAATTGTGTTTATTTATTTGCTTTATTTATTGCTTTATGTACAACTTTATTTATTGCCTTCCTTTACAGTTTTCATATTTCATACTGTTATTATCATTGCTGGATCTGGTTTGTTGTTTTGATGGGTGGGGTTCCATTGAGAGTTTAAGGTCCTATACCTGGGACCTGAGAGACACCTAGGCTAGAGTGGTTCATGTTCTTTCCCATTCCATTTCGGTCTGGTGCGGGAATATGAAACACGGTTCAGATGTGGGTTTCTTCTTGAGAACTCTGTGCTACAGATTTCCTGTAGTGCTAGGGCTATCTGGGAAGCCTGCTAAGTCTGGATGACCTTTATTATGACCTTCAGAATTTGAGGTGAATTAGAGGAGGATCTTTTATGGTTATTTTAAACACTGTACCCCCGGGTTAGAAGTGTTTACACTTCTCATAACTGATCCAAGTCTGAGGATCTTTGTTTTAGAACATTACCTGTGAGGGGGTTGGGCTGTTTACAGGTTTGCAGGGACCCTTGACCATGTCATACCCTGTTACTATTTTGTTTAAGAGTACCTCATTTTGGGCAGTTCTTGTGATTAACCCTGGACATGTGACTCTTTATTTGAGTCCCCCACCCTGGTTATTGGATTTCTAAGCCTTCATCTGGACTCTTGAACATACATGGGCCTTATATCAAGACAGATAATCAGATCCAGCTTGATCACAAACCCTTGCATATCATTTGCATATTCATCATTTGCATCATTTAACATTTGGTTATTTGCTTTTCAGGGTATCCACCTCATTATCTTGGTTTTGGTTTTGACCCCTTCATCAGCATAGACCTTTGCTTCAGCTGTCTTCATCAGTTATTTGCTTCAGTCATCTCCATCCTTACCAGCATCAGTCTGTCAGAGACCTATTTCCAGCTCCTCAGCCTGTAATCTTCATCAGCACTTATTTTCAGTTTCTTCAGCAGCACTCATGGCTACTCCCAGGAAGAGCAACATATCCTACCACTTTTTTGAGCCTATGTTGACTGGTATCAGGCAGGTCCAGTCACTCATCACACCTGATCACATCCCATTGTTTTGGGAACACTATGGAGGTATCCTGGATATGGTTATGGACCTTGACCCTTCTCAGAGGAGCATGATCCACACATGCTTACAGTTCTATGACCCTCCTTTGAGATGTTTTACCTTTCCAGACATCCAGTTAGGGCCTCTACTGGAAGAATTTTCTTTGCTAATTGGAGTGCCTGTCAGAGGAGGGATTCCCTTCAACCCAGAGATGACTGCTCCTAGGAATGAGGAAATAGCAAAGGCACTGTACTTGGAGCCTGCCCTTATTGAGCAAAGTATGACAACAAAAGCTGGAATTCCTGGTTTACATTTGGACTTCTTGATTTCTCAGGCCATCCTAAAAGCTTCTTTAAGAGAATGGAGGGCAGTCTGTGCATTGTTAGCCCTCAGCAATATGGGGCTATATTGTTTGCATATGAGCCCAAATTTGTCAGCAAGAATGCCATCCATTTGTTTCTTCTAAAGAACCCAGTACCTACATTGCTGGGAGATTTCTATTACTCCATCCATCAATGGAATGAAAAACAAAGGGGGAAGTTGGTAAGATGTTGTGCTCCTTTGTTCTACACCTGGCTGCTCAGACACCTGCCTAAGTCTGATGCTTTCCTAAACCCACACCAACAGAAGAATTGGGCCAAGAGGCTCATTGCCTTGACTCTAGATGATATTAGATGGTGCACCCAGAGCACCAAAGGCAAGGACATTATCACCAGCTGTGGACAATACCCAAATGTGCCTCTGATAGGAGTAAAGGGTTGCATCAACTGCAATCCTTTGCTGTTCAAGAGACAACTGGGCTATACTTTGGTTCACCCTCCTAGAGGGCAAGATTTAGCTGAGACCCTGTATTGTGAAGTGAAACCTAATTCAGTTGTTGTCAGACAAGCATCCTGGGCTTGGGACAACATCCAGACAATGGGGGTAGCTATCCTTGGAAGGTGTAATAATGTTGCTTCAGCTCAATACTATGACTGGTCCCGTACTAGAGCTCAAATTACCGGAATGCCTTTTATCTTGGAAGACATACTTGGGCCATCCACAGTACAGCCAGCAACAACTGTTAGCCTAGAAGAATTTGAGAAGCTGAAGGAAAGAAATGAAAACCTATCTCAAGCCTTGAAGAAGACTCTTTGGGAAAGAAGTGATGGTCGTTTGGATATTGAGAGGTTGGAGAAGCTTAGGGTGGAGCATCTCACCAAAATTGTGAAGACAGAGGACTACATCAGGAAAGCCAGAGCTGGGGAACAAATATTGAAGAATGCCTGTAAAGAGGCCAAAATTCAGAAGGCTAGAGATGAGCTCTATCTACAAGAGAGTCAGGCTAGGTGGGTCAGGATCACTGAAGCCCGTACACAAGAAGACCAGAAGACTCAAGCCAAGATTGAACAGCTAGATGCCAATGAGAAGAAGCAGCAGGAAGCTTTGCTGGCAGCCCAGAAAGAGATTTTAGAGTTGAAGCTTAGAGCAGGATTGAAGAGATCAAAGGACTAGGACAGGCATAAGAAACTGACCACTGCCATTGCTACCAGGAACCTCCTCATTCGGACCATTATAGAGCACCCAGCTAGTCCAGTGACTGAGGCCCTCTTGAAGGAGGTCAGAGAGGATGAGTTTGGACTGGATGTCTGATTCTTTGTTTGTTGTCATTCCCATTTGATGTACTTTTCCCTTTATTGTATTTTTGACCCTCCATGGGCATGTGTTGTAAAACAAACTATGTAATTGTTTACCATTTGTAATATATTTTTGTTTGTTTTTTGGGCTTTTCTCTCAACAACATCAAGCATATTCCTCGAGGTCTGGAAAGGTCAAAACCAAGAACCAAACCGGATGCCTTGGAAAACAAATAAGCATACTGCATTGCATACTAACCTTTGTGTTTGTTTTCGCGTGCACCGGTACCCGACTCGTAACAACCTTCCCGGTATTCAGATGGAACAAGTACAGCAGGATCTGACTGAGGTCAGAAATCAGATGACTAATGAGAGATTGGAGATGAGAAATCAGATGTTTCAATTCATGGCAGTGATGACTGGCTTAGCCCAGAGTCAAGAAAGGTTAAGAGAGCTGGTGGAAAGACAAACTCCTGAGGAGCCCCATCTTGGGACAAGAGGAACTAGCAACAATGAATGGGACCAGCCTCGTATTGATCCACCGGTATTTGGACCTCATCTGGATCCAGAAGCTAACATCTCGAGAAATGTACAAGGTAATACTACTGTGGGGAGAATCTTGCAAGAAGATCCCCAAGAAGAACAGTTTACTGTTATGGGGGCTGGAGATGAAGTATATGACCGAAGATTGGACGAAATTGCTGAGAAATTAAGATCTTTGGAGTCTCAGAATTCTTTGGGCTTTGATGTGATGGACATGGGGCTAGTGGATGGGGTTAGAATTCCCCACAAATTCAAACCCCCATGCTTTGAAAAGTACAATGGTACCTCCTGTCCTCGCACTCACCTGCAGTCTTTCTTGGGAAGACTCAAAGCGTATACTATGGATGAAAAATTGTGGATGTTCTACTTTGAAGATAGTCTGAATGGGGCTTCAAGAGAGTGGTATTCACATCTGTCTAGGGCCACCATTAGATGCTGGAAGGACTTAGCTGAAGCCTTCATCAGGAAATATCAATACAACCTAGACATGGCTCCCAATAGAACTCTTCTAATGGGCATGTCTCAATCTTCTAGAGAGAGCTTCCGGGAGTATGCTCAAAGATAGAGACAGCTTGTTGCTGCTGTCCAACCACCCATGTCAGAGAGGGAAATGGCTGACATGTTCATGAATACATTGCAAGGGATCTATATTGATAGATTGGCTGCCTTCTCCTCTACCAGTTTTGCTGATGTGGTCATAGCTGGTGAGAGGATTGAAAGCCTCTTGAAGATGGGCAAAATTTCCGACAGTGGTGCAAGTTCATCCAGCAATCCCAGAAAGCCTTTTGTGGGACCTCGAAGGGCCGATGAAACAAATTCCATTCATGCAAGCAGGGGAAGGTCTCAGTATGTGCACCGGTCAGTAGCAGCAGTTACCATCCCAGCTCCGATTCCTCAACAATCAGCATATCCTCAACAGCAGCAGCCACAGTATCAACAACAAGTCATTATCCGCAACAGAGAACCTACAACAATAGCAATAACAATCAGCAACAACGTCCTTTCCAACAAAGATCATCACAGGCAAACAGGGTAATTGACCCGATCCCAATGTCGTATGCTGCACTCTTGCCACAACTCCTGAAACTCAACCTAGTTGAATTAAGGACATTGGCGCCTCCAGATCCCACCAATATGCCAAAGAATTATGATGCAAATGCCAGGTGTGCATTTCATTCAAACGCACCGGGGCATAATACTAACAAATGCAGGGCCTTACAGATGAAAGTCCAAGACCTGGTGGACTCAAAAGCTCTCAACTTCGCACCTCCTCCGAATGTCACAAGGAATCTGATGCCTAGTCACAACGGGCCTAGGATTAATGCTATTGAGGAAGGCAAACCATCCACCTTAATCACCAGTGTTGCACAAATTCGAACACCTTTGGTTGAAATCAAAGCTCAGCTTTTAGAATGCCAAGTGTTCCCCGGGTGTGAGCTCGGCTGTGGGTATTGCAATATTGTAGTCAATGGGTGTGAAAGGCTGAAAGACGACATAGATGGTCTTATTAAGAATGGTATCCTTCAGATTACGACAATTGCGCCTACAACTCCAACAATTCCTTCATCAACAATCATAGGTACTCCTACAATGTCAGCAACCATTGTTCCAACGGATTCCACTACAACTCCAACAACTGCTCAATCAATCATTTCAGTAGATACAAGTTCAGTCACCATTCCTGCTACAACTTCAACACTCATTCAGTCAACAGTACCTTCTACAACACCAGCATCAATTGATGAAAGCATCTCAACGGTTACAATATACTACGATCCCACAAATGTTCCTACTAACAATTCACAACCAAATGCTACCATATACTATGATCCACACACCATTGTAGTCCCCTCTGTAGCTGCTATCAGTCTGGTCACTATCACAGTACCTGGGCCAGTTCCTTACGAAAGCAATAATGCCATCCCTTGGCATTACGGCTCAGATCTATACTGCGAGGGGCAGAAAATCACTTTGGAATCATCAACTTCTTCACCTCAGATAGATAATGTGGGGGGAAGCGGAGGCTTCACTAGAAGCGGAGGCTTCACTAGAAGCGGACGTCTCTTTGCCTCACAAATTCCAAGACCCGTTGCTGAAGCAGAAGTTGCTGCTAAGGCAAAAGGGAAGAGCATGGTGCAAGAAGAACCAGTTGCTAAAGAAACTTTGAAGACTCCTTTTGATCAAGAGGTTGATGAATTCATGAGAATCATAAAGAAAAGTGACTACAAGGTGGTAGACCAGCTTCACCAAACACCTTCCAAAATCTCCATACTATCATTGCTAATATGCTCTGAGGCTCATCAGAACGCACTATTAAAAGTCATGCACGCATCTTATGTGCCGGAGGAGATTACTGTCAATCAGTTAGAGGCTGTGGTTGGAAACGTCAATGCTAGTCATGGACTGGGATTTACCAACGCTGATCTGACAACGGAAGGTCACAATCACAATAAGGCTTTGCACATTACCTTGGAATGTAAGGGTGCAGTTCTTTCTCACGTGTTGGTAGACACAGGGTTGTCACTCAATGTCCTGCCCAAGAAAGCCCTTGTAAAACTGGAACATGATGGATTGGAACTACGCCCAAGCAACTTGGTAGTAAGAGCCTTTGACGGTTCTAAGAGATCAGTTCTGGGAGAAATAGAATTGCCAATAATGATTGGCCCACAAATTTTCAAAACAACCTTCTTTGTGATGGATATACAGCTTGCCTACAGCTGTTTATTGGGTAGACCATGGATACACGTCGCTGGCGCCGTGATGTCAACCCTTCACCAGAAGTTAAAATTCGAGTGGGAGGGCCAAGTCATTACCATTTGTGGGGAGCAGGATATTTTTGTTAGCCAGCTGGCTACTTTCAAATACATTGAAATGGATGGGGAGATCCATGAAACCATGAGTCAAGGGTTTGAGGCCTTGAACATTAATGAAACGTCTTCTGTGCTTGGGACTTCCATCACATCATACCAGCAAGCCCGGAGGGTTGTTGAGGAAGGTACCGCCCAAGGCTGGGGCAAGTTGCTGCTCGTGGAGAAGAAAGAAGACCGATTCGGGTTGGGTTACAGACCAACTCGACAAGATCAACCAGAAGCTGCAACGGAGCCCAAGTTTGTCAACGGGGGGATGCTCACCCCGGATGCTGTGAATAGCTTGGAAGATGAGTCGGAAGACGAGCGCAACCTGGAAAGCTGGATACGTCCAAGGATCCCGGGGAACCGTGTCTCAAACTGGTCTTCCCAGGAAATTATAAGGGTTACTCCGGCAGAATAATTATTATTTCCTGTGTTTTAAAGCATGCATCAAGTCCTGCATCTTGCCAAAGATGTCAAGACTCATTTTGTAATCGGGCCATCTTGTATTTTGTGCAAAGATCAATTAATGAATATCAGGACATCTTTTGCAAATGAGTCTTTTCTTTTTCGCTCACTGTTTTTCATTTTTCATTTTTTGTACAAAAATAAAATGGCAATGCTTTTCAAAATAAATAACTTCATTCTCACTTTTTAAACAAGATAAAACTGATGACTAAAAAAATGAACAAATCTAAACCATTGCAGAGAATACCCTCCAGACTGCACCGACAACGACACCGCTATGACTTCGTATGACTTTGACAATCCGATTAATCAAGCTGATGAAGGGGTTGAAGAAGATTATGAGCTACCTGAAGAGTTAGCCCGGTTGTTGAGACAAGAGGAGAAGGTTATCACTCCTCATCAGGAGGAAGTTGAAACGGTTAATCTTGGTACGAAAGAAGACTTGAAGGAAGTTAAAATCGGGGTCTGTCTGCAAGATTCAGTGAAAGAGCAACTTATTGACATGCTTCGGGAGTATGTGGATGTTTTTGCTTGGTCTTATCAGGATATGCCGGGGTTGGACACCGATATTGTCATGCACAAGCTTCCGCTGAAAGAAGATTGTCCACCAGTAAAACAGAAACTGCGCCGTACTCGCCCAGATATGGCAATGAAGATAAAGGAAGAGGTACAAAAGCAATGGGACGCCGGCTTCCTTGCTGTGACTAGTTACCCGCCGTGGGTTGCTAATATTGTACCTGTGCCTAAGAAGGATGGCAAAGTGAGGATGTGTGTGGATTACCGGGATCTGAACAGAGCTAGCCCAAAAGATGATTTCCCATTACCTCACATTGATGTATTGGTTGATAATACGGCTCAGTTCTCGGTGTTCTCCTTTATGGATGGATTTTCAGGATACAATCAGATCAAAATGTCACCTGAAGACATGGAAAAGACAACTTTCATCACACCCTGGGGCACATTCTGTTATAAGGTGATGCCATTCGGATTGAAGAATGCGGGTGCAACTTATCAACGGGCTATGGTAACATTATTCCATGACATGATCCATAAAGAAATTGAATGTTATATGGATGACATGATTTCCAAGTCCCTCACAGAAGAAGACCACCTGGTAAATCTGCTGAAGTTATTCAAGCGTCTGAGGAAGTACCAATTGAAGTTAAACCCCAACAAATGCACATTCAGGGTGCGATCCGGTAAGCTGCTGGGATTTATCGTAAGTGAGAAGGGGATTGAAGTTGACCCTGATAAAGTCAAAGCCATTCAAGAAATGCCTGCACCGAAGACTGAAAAAGAAGTTCGGGGGTTTCTAGGTAGATTGAACTACATTTCACGGTTCATATCTCACCTTACAGCAACCTGTGAGCCTTTGTTCAAGTTATTAAGAAAAAAGCAAACGGTCAGGTGGAATGAAGACTGCCAAAGGGCTTTTGACAAAATCAAGTAATACTTACAAGAGCCTCCGATCCTTATGCCTCCAGTTGAAGGAAGACCTCTAATCATGTACTTAACAGTATTAGAAGAGTCAATGGGGTGTGTGCTGGGCCAGCATGACGAGTCTGGTCAAAAAGAGTATGCAATATACTACCTAAGCAAAAAGTTTACCGACTGTGAACAACGTTATTCACTGCTTGAGAAAACATGCTGTGCTTTAGCGTGGGCTACTCGCCGACTGAGACAGTATATGTTGACCCACACTACCTTGCTGATCTCCAAGATGGACCCAGTCAAGTACATTTTTGAGAAGCCAGCGCTTACCGGACGGGTTGCAAGATGGCAAATGATCCTCACCGAATATGACATTCAATACACATCTCAAAAAGCCATCAAGGGCAGTGTGTTGTCTGATTATCTTGTCGAGCAACCCATTGATGATTACCAGTCTATGAGATTTGACTTCCCCGATGAAGACATCATGTTCATAAAAGCAAAAGATCATGAAGAACCCGTTCACACTGAGGGGCCTGACCCAGAAGAAGAATGGACTATGATGTTTGATGGGGCTGTTAATATGAATGGTCATGGTGTTGGTGCAGTACTCATTACACCTCAGGGAGTTCATATGCCTTTCTCGGCAAAACTCACTTTCAACTGCACTTACAACGAAGCTGAATACGAAGCTTGTATTATGGGTCTTGAGGAAGCCATTGACCTCAGGATCAAGACTTTGATTGTGTTCGGAGATTCAGCTCTGGTAATCAATCAGACCAACGACAAATGGTACACTCACCAGGATCATCTGATACCCTACCGGGATTATACAAGAAGGTTATTAACCTTCTTCACTACAGTCAAGCTTGAGTATATCCCTCGAGATGAAAATCAATTTGCAGATGCTCTGGCTACCATTTCATCCATGATCAAAGTTCATGCTGCCAACTTTGTACCTCGGATTTCAGTATCCTGACTTGACAGACCAGCATACGTGTTTTTAGCAGATCTTGCAAAATATGATAAGCCTTGGTTTCACGACATCAAATGCTTCTTGGAGGATCAAACATACCCACCTGGGGCATCTTCCAATGATAAGAAGACATTAAGAAGGCTGGCTGGTAGCTTCTTCCTGAATGCTGATGGTTCCTTGTACAAGCGGAACTTTGATATGGTACTCCTCAGATGTGTTGATAGGGCAGAAGCAGACTTATTGATGCATGAGGTGCACGAAGGATCTTTCGGTACCCATGCTGGAGGGCACACTATGGCTAAAAAGTTGCTAAGATCAGGCTACTATTGGATCACAATGGATGCAGACTATTGTGCTTATGCTAGAAAGTGTCATAAATGCCAGATCTTTGCAGATAAAGTGCATGTACCTCCGAATCCCCTGAATGTAATGTCATCACCCTTGCCCTTTTCCATGTGGGGCATCGACATGATTGGAAAGATTGAACCGACTGCTTCAAATGGCCACAGATTCATCTTGGTAGCCATTGACTATTTTACCAAGTGGGTTGAAGCAGCTTCGTATGCAAATGTCACCAGGCAAGTGGTAGCCTGATTCCTAAAGAGAGACATCATCTGTCGATATGGAGTGCCCGAGCGAATCATTATTGATAATGGTTCCAATTTGAACATTAAAATGATGGCAGAACTATGTCGGGACTTCAAAATCCAACACCACAATTCTTCTCCTTACAGGCCAAAGATGAATGGCGTTGTGGAGGAAACTAACAAGAATATCAAGAAGATTGTGCAAAAGATGGTGGTCACCTACAAAGACTGGCATGAAATGTTACCATTTGCCTTACATGGGTACTGTACGTCAATCAGAACATCCACTGGGGCAACACCGTATCAGCTTGTGTATGGTATGGAGGTAGTCTTACCTATTGAAGTTGAATTACCCTCCTTACGGGTACTGATGGATGTTAAGCTAAACGAAGCTGAATGGGTCCGGTCCCGGTACGAACAACTAAGCCTGATCGAAGAGAAGAGATTGTCTGCAATTTGTCATGGGCAGCTGTATCAGAAAAGAATGAAGAAAGCCTTCGACCAGAAATTCAGGCTTCGAGAATACCAAGTAGGAGATCTTGTGCTAAAAAGACTCCTTCCTCCTCATACAGACCACAGGGGCAAGTGGACTCCGAATTACGATGGTCCGTTCATAGTAAAGAAAGTTTTCTCTGGTGGAGCACTGATGCTCAGTACTATGGATGGCGAAGATTTCCCGTCCCCTGTGAATTCAGATGCAGTTAAAAAATACTTCGCATAAAATGACCCGCTGGACATAAAAACAGAATGTAAGTCCAGGCAAAAATAGGGCATCCCGGCGAGTCAAAAACAGAATATAAAGACTCGGGCAAAAATAAGGGAAAATAAAAATAAATAAAAAATGTACACCCGCTGAGTTGAAAAGCCACATTGGACAACTCAGGCAAAAATGGGTATCCCGGTGGATTGAAAACCCGAAAGGGCGATCCACGCAAAATAAGGGAATAAGCGAACAAATGCATTCTGAATTCGTCTGTATCACTTACAACACAGCAAACTCCGAAAGGTTAAAGCATCGGTCAGAATCAGCCTTCTTCAAAAGCTGGATGAGAAGAGTGTCAAGTGTCATGCGGGTCATAACAGAAGGGAAGCACACTGACGCGTCATCAACATTGCCAGCATATTTTTGTTTTCTCATTTTGTAACAATCTCCTCATTTCAGGGGATTTGTTTCTTTTGGCTGTACTCGCCAATTCAGGGCACCCAAATTAATAAAATCAGATTTTTTTGGCCACATTTCGTCTCGTACATTTTCATTTGCAAAAAAATGTCCGATGTTCTTAATATAATAGTTGCATAAATACAGATGCGTCTTTTCTAAATTACATGCTTATAGGAAATATAGTTGCTCCCGGGAGTGTCTGGACTCCTATGATGGAACCCAGTAAGGGATACCTCGGGATACTTGTACGTTTCTTTGTCATAACAGGATTGCAGGTGTTCAAAGCACAACATGGGGCATGAAAGCTTCTCCCCAACGAGCTGCCAAATCAGTACTTACTCATCACATCCTCCATGTAGCACCAGAGATGCTTCTCCCCAGCAGAATCCCTACAGAACTTTAGGAAGATCGTTCAGTGATCTTTTCCTCCCCAGCCAAGTGTTAGACAGGGAACCATCTCCCCGCCGGAGTTCCAACCTCTCTCCAGGAGAGCAATGTCTGAAGATCTCACAACAAAGTGACGAAGGCTTCCACAGGCCCCAGCTGAACTCCTCATCACCAAGAATAGGTCTATCAGTGACTTATTCCCCCAAGCAGACTCATATATATCAGATCTACCAATGATCTCATCCCCAACTGGGAATATCCTTCAAGCAGATCAGCCAGAGATCTTCACGGCAACGGGATTCGGATCCCGGATCGGTATCTTTGCACAATCATAACATTCACATCATATCTCCCCCCAGAGCGTAGCATTCCGTCTAATACGGAGCATTACGGCAAAAAATCAAACGTATTGCATAGTCACAAGCCGTGATTGAATCAATCCCCTGTGAATACTGACATACCATCAACAACATACAGGATACCACTCAAATTCCCCGGCAGAATACCAAAGCAGTTTCTTCGCATTTCCCCGATACGGATACATGCTCGTTTTGATACTCGTCCGTGTCATCTTTCCCCATAAAGTCGCCGGAACACTTTCCACAAACAGATACTTATACATAACAGATAACTCCCCTAACACTCGTCTGTGTCGTATCCCCGGCAGAAAGCCAAAGCGTCCCCTTTGCACTCACAAAAACGTATTAATACACTTTTTGGACACTCGTCTGTGTCACCTATCCCCAACACAGTTGCCTAAAACCTTGCTTATTATATATTCCGACACCCGTCCGTGTCATCCTATCCCACGGAGCGTCAGAATATCTATTTGTACACTTTCTCTTATGATACTCATCTGTATCATGCTCTCCCCAGCAAGTTGAACACTCGTCTGTGTCTTACTCATACCTTTTACTTATATAGATACTCTTCTGTATTTTGTATATACCTGTTTTCCCCTCAGAGACAACACTCGTCCGCGTTCTTTGTTAAACAGTTGATACTCGTCCGTATCATCATCTCTGAGCACGCGTCAGCATTTGTTTCTACCAATACTCGTCCGTATCGTAGTTTTAAGGATGCTCGTCCGCATCTTTAATCTATACACAGCGTCAAATACTTATACCTTTTTCTTGAAATTAGACACTCTTCTGTGTCTACCCTTCCCCAGAAGAATCCCTAGCAAAATTTCTCTTCTATCTGACATTCGTCCTATGTCATGATACTTCCGGCAGTCGTACCCTGCCAAGTAATCGTCCTTCACCATTCCCCCAGTGGAGTCTCCATTATTGGAACCCCTTCCTATCCGACATTCGTTCTATGTCGTGATGCTTTTAGCAGCCGTCCCCTGCTAGGTGATCGTCCTTCACCCTTTTGATGATCGTCCTTTATCACTCTTATCCGATGGTCGTCCCCATCGTTGATCTTGTTATCTGACATTCGTCCTATGTCATGATAAACCCCGAGAGCAGCCTCACTCTGCTAGGTGATCGTCCTTCACCTCTTGATGATCGTCCTTCATCATGCTTATCCGATGGCCGTCCCTATCATCGACCTTCCTATCCGACATCCATTCTATGTCGTGATGTTTTTGGCAACCGTACCCTGCCAGGTGATCGTCCTTCACCTTAGATGACCGTCCCTCATCTTATCCCCAACAGAGCAGCCTTCCCCTGCTAGGTGATTGTCCTTCACCCTCTGATGACCGTCCCTTATCATTTATTTCTTCAACCTGGTGGTCGTCCCCATCGTTGCCTTTACCTTTAATTCCCAGAGAGTCTTATTTCTTTACTTGATGGCCGTCACAATCATGATCCTTTATTTCCCCAGCATGCCGGCCGTCCCCGTCATTGCTTCATCCCCAGCAGTCGTCCTCTTCTCGACGGTTGTCCTCCGTCGCCTACACTTTATAATCATACTTTACTTCCTTTTACAATCTATATCCTTTTTCTTCTTCATTCAGTGAGTGCAAATTTTTGACTGGCTTTGGCTTGTTTGCTTGTTAAGCCGTTGCTTACATCCTACGCAGCTAACTCATGTTTGAATAGGGGCAGGTGTAAACACCCCAAATTTGCCCTCACTCATTTCACCATGGCTTGTGATTCTTTTCATATTGCATAAGTTCAATCATATCATCTCATATTACATTTTTGCTTCACTGCATTGGTTCAAAGTCATCTGCATCTAGGGTTTGTGACTTGAACAATTCCTGAGCTATCTGAGCCACTCCAAAGGTCTTCTATCATCTCAAGAGGGTCCATGTATGTTCAAGAATCATATTATATCCTACCAAGATCAAGGAAGTCAGAAAATCACAAGAACTAAGAAAGGCATGGAAGCAGAGCCAGGTTTAACTGCACAGATGACCTAAAATTAGGGTTTTGGTTTCAAAGGCCATAACTCAAATTTTTTTGGTCATTATTGTTTCTATTGGTCTCTATATGTTATAAGGATCATACACACCAATTTTCATGACGAAATTCAATAGGGAAGGCATCTGATCAATAGATGACTTCTTGAGCAAGTCAGTGCAAAATCAGGGCATCTGAGGCCCCAATCATCCAACCAAAGGGTCTTCTCCATCATTTTGAATGTGTATGATCTTTATTTGATCTTAGAAGAGGTTAGAAGTTCACAAAATTGAAGAATTTCAAGCCATTTGCAAAGTTGCCATTTTGGGAAAGTGACTTATAATGCAAACTTGCCATTTTGGGAAAGTTTTTCAACCTCCTCTTTTTGATTCAAAAATGCTTCAAATAAAAAATTCTTGGTCATGAAAGTTGTAGATTGGATCCTCCCATTTTCAAAAAGTACAAGAACTTGATCTAATTCATTTTAGAACTCAAGTTATGGTTTGTCAAAGTTGGGAAAAATCACTTAATTTTCACTTTTGTGCCAAAGAGGAAACTTGCAAAAACACTTGCCCAAGCCAAATGTGACCTCTAATTAACTTCTAACCATCACACAAACATCATTCATGGTCCATAATTCATAATTGCCCAAGGTATTTCTCATTTTTATGCCTTAAATTACAAGTCACCATAAGGCATTTCTCATGAATCTTCAAGGATGGAATTTTTGCAAAAGGAACTTCTAATGCTTGAATTAGTTGTTAAGTGATCTCAAAACATTATGGCAACTTCATGTGGTCCATTTTGTTGAAATTTTCCCAAGAATTCATAGGTTTCTTTGCCTTGGTTCATAAGGAATTCCAAGGAGGGAAAAGTTGCAAGAACCATGCTACCACTTGCCCTAGCCATTACAGCTGCACAAAAATAATCCAAAGGCCTTCCTTGATCCATGCTGAGCCCAACCATGCCCCTAATCTTCCTCTGACCCGAGCCATACCTCAAGTACACAAAGTCATGACTTTTTGCATTTTTGCCCATGCCAATCAAACTGTGACATTACCAACCCTCTGCCCAATTAGAACTTAATATGTGGACCTCAAGGACTTGAAAGATACACACACACAAGCCAGCATCCTCCCATAAGCAAGGATACACAAAAACTGCAAGTTTCCTTCATCTCTTCGAAACTCTTCCCACAGCCATCACAATTCAATTTTCTCTTCAGCAACAAATCACACATCCTCCATAGAACCAAAATCCACCATTAAAACAGCCAAAAGCATCACATACACCAACTGTAAAACCTGCTACACCAGAACTCAAACTTCCAAATCAGCCACCCTCAAAGGTTTTGAAGCATTCCATTGATCTCAGGAGGTTCAAAGGATACTTTTTGCATTAAGGAAAGGCCAGAAAAGCTCACTTTGACATTTCATCATCTCAGGTAAACACAAGAATCAAATTTCTCAGAGCTTGTTTCTTTTGTTACAAATTGAAAATATATGTTATGCTGGTCATGTTGATGCCTTTAGATTTAAAAATGGTGAGGAATTGAGTATTTTGTGGTCCTCTGAAATTTCACCCGTGAAATAATTTTGTTTCGATTCTCTTTGTTCTTGGTTTGTAAATGATGTTTGAGGGGTGATTTGAATGGGGTTTGGGTAGAGGATCATTTCTGTGTGTTTAATTTGATGAGGGGTGGCCTGTAGAGTGTTTTAGGGTTTTGGACACGCCGAAGAAGATGACCGGAGCTCCTCTCCGGTCACCTGAAAGTAATTAGGTCCTAACCCTAATTAATTTGCCAGTTTGCTTCGTGGCCGTTGGATATGGATTAGGTTAACTTCTGAACGGCCCAGATCAAGTCATTTAGCCCTAATATGGTTTTATTAATTTAATTAAATACAATTAGGTTAATTAAACTGAAATGAATCTCAGCCTTTAAAAGGCGCGCGCAGTCAACCTTCTCCTCTTCAGTTCAAATCTAGACCATCAGATCTGCTTACTTTCCTTTTAATACAATTTTATTTTCATTTTTATTCATTTTTCTTGCACATTTTATTTTAAATAGTAAAACATTTCTAAAAAATTTCATTTTTTGCATCATACCTTAAAATATTTTTCTCATTCTGAAAATAATTTTTATTTTATTTTTTTCATAAATTTCGTATTTTAAAAATATTTTAATGTTTATTTTAATTAGTTAATGAGAATTAATTAATTAAAATAGCATCTAAGTTTCTAAATATCACCAAAAAAATCACATTGCATTTTGATACATTTAGAAACATTATCAAACTCTTCAAACAAATTTCTTTTTGGTTCTTGACCTACTTTGACATTTTTCTTGGGAATTAGGGTTCTTAAAAGTCAATATTTTTGCCCTAACTTAGAAAAATCCCTTCTGCCTAACCATGAGTAGTTTGATGATGGTTCTTTTTGCATTGCATTCCTCATATCATGTAGTTTCTAGGATAAAATTGATTTGAATTTATCATTCATTCTCATTTTGTTTGGAATTTTTCATTGTAAGGTACCTTAAAACCCAAGCTAACTTGAGAAAATCATAACTTCCATTTGGTTAAGATTTAGATCTCCTCCTTTGGGAAGTGAACTTGTGTAGGGTCAGGGTACCTTTTATCCCATTTTCAATTTTTTATCATGTCATTTGCTTCTGGTTTTGATTTTTGTATTGCATGTTGTGTATTAACCCTAATTTTTGCCTCCATTTGCATCCATCTTCCATATGTTTGCATTCATGGACTTGCCATGATATTTTGTGCATCCACATGACTTCTAATACATATTAGGACATATTATAATCATTTTTGATCATGGCATCATTCATTTGCCATGTTGTGCATTCATTTCATTTCATAAACTTTCATGAACTTTCATGGTTCAAAACATGCTTCATTTGCATCCTCATCCTTGTATGATCATCCACAACTCTTGTCATGTGTTTGCATTTTCTCTTAGCATCATTAACATCATGTTTATGCTTCTAGTTTTGGTTTGCTTCATTGCATTCATTTCATGCTCATTTCATTCCCTTTTGCTAACTTTTCAGGTGGTAAGTATTTGAGAAGTGAATTTGCCTTCATTTCTCATAATCTTTTCTCATCTCTCCTATGCATCATTGTTGCATCTTATTTTTGTATTAGAGTGAGCTTGCTCATTCATGTTCCTTCTCCTCTTTCTTTCTTCAAGCAACTTGTCTTCTTAAGTGAAGCAAGTTGTCTTGTTTCTTTTGCTTCTCCTTCCTTCATCTTGTTTCTTCCATGGTGGTTTCTTTCCTGAAGATCTTTTGCAATCCTCATGAACCCTAGGAACCCCCAAGCATGATCACAAATAGGGTTTGATTAGTCCCCAATTAGTTTTACCTTTGTGTCATCTTTTGAGTCTTCTCTTCCCATCCCTTAATCAAGGACTAAACCTTAAAGGTTTTAAGGCTTTGTGATTAGGGTTATGCCTGTATCCTTCTATTAGGATGGAGTGTATAACTTTAATCCTAAGTGTTAAGCCCTTAATTTGTTTAAATTCTAAAATCAATTCACTTAATAATCACTGAGACATCAAGCTTGTAACTTGGGCCTTGCATTAGGGTTCTAATTCTTCCTTAATTGGTTAAGAAGGACTAACCCTAGTGTTAATGGACAAGTCCCCCTCAAGTTGTCTTACAAACACTAAAATCCACTTCTTAATCTTACCATTAACTAAAATCCACTTTAATAAAGGCTTTGTTTTGTCATGAGGTTAATCCCTAATCATGGATTAAGTTGAGGAGCCTTCCTCAGCTTAAATGTTCACATCTGTTATCCTTCTATTAGGATGGTGTAATGGGTCCATTAAATCCTTGATTATGGCTTAAACTCGTTACTTAACACTAAACAAAAACTCCAAAAAACATCTAAATAATTACAAGTAGGTTAATGATCTTAATCCTACATCATGGTGATTAAGTGCGAGGTGTTTACTTCATACTTAAGGTATTCTCATTACCACTAATCAAAGGGAGGATGTGATGAGTTTACTAACCCTTGGTTTAGGCTTAAGCTCATTAACTTATGACAAACACCAAAACGCAATAAAAGATTGAAAACACAAAAAACAAACAATAATCGTCTCCTCCGGGATTCTTTTCTCACCTCACTCACTCACAAACGAGAACTTGCTTCTTCCGTCTAATGCAAGACAGTTTGCACCTGAGCCAGACAGGTCATACACTTGAGCTTAGACAAGTAAGCAGTTCACAAGTCAATTTACCTTTCAGTCTCTCTGGGTCGAACTACGGTGTTCTGACTTCCTCATTGCATGAGAGGATACGTAGGCATAACTTAACTGTTATCGAACAAAAGTCTCTGTATATTCCCCCTCCTCTTGTCTTATTCTTTTAGTCTCATAGTCATGAGCTTTGCACTCCTGTTCCAGCACTAACACATCACATATTTCACTTCACTTTCTTTTAGCACTGACACTTGCATTCTTTCCAGCTTTGATACACAGATTGCACTGACACTACCCCTTTTAAACACAAACTTTCAAGCGTGGATCCCGTCGAGTACGACGGACAATCTGGGTGCTAATACCTTCCCAGGTTGTAACCAACCCCCTTTCTCAGTTTCTCTGGTTCGCAACCGTCTTATCCATCTCTTTCTAGGTTTACGCAGCATTACCTTTCCTTCGGGATAAAAATGCCTAGATGGCGACTCTTTTCTTTTCATTTCATTCTCCTCCTTCGCCGACCGTTCGCGTCTGTACCCCTCTTGGCCCGGTGTCATTTGGTGGGAGCGACACTTGGGTGTAGTTCACTTGCTCAGTGTTGGTTTCATTCAACAGATTGCATTCGGCGGATTGGTGTCCTTGCGTCCCACATATCTCACAATTCGGCGAAATTGCGGCTACAGTGTTCGGAGTTGCACACATATGTTCAACTCTAAGGGCCAACGCGTCCATTTTAGCTTGCATCATGTCTATAGAGCTTAGCTCATGTATTCCTCCTTGGGCTTCCTTCTTTTCCACTGTCGCTCGTTCTACTCCCCATGATTGATGGTTTTGGGCCATATCCTCGATAAGGGCACTAGCTTCAGGGTAAGGTTTGTTCATCAGTGCGCCACCAGCGACAGCGTCGATGGTCATCTTAGTGTTATAATGAAGTCCGTTATAGAAGGTTTGAATGATTAACCAATTCTCTAAGCCATGATGTGGGCATGCTCTTAATAGTTCTTTATATCTCTCCCAGGCTTCGAACAACGACTCTCCTTGGTGTTGGGTAAATCTAGTTATTAGGTTTCGAAGAAGAGCGGTCTTACTTGGGGGAAAATATCTAGCGAGAAAAACTTTTCTAAGGTCATCCCAAGTTGTTATTGAATTGGGTGGAAGGGAATCTAACCATGATAGAGCTTTATCTCTGAGGGAAAAGGGAAATAATCTTAAGTGTATCGCCTCAGGAGAAGCTCCATTGGTTTTACAGGTGTCTGCTAACTGAAGAAAGTTTTTTAAATGTTGGTTTGGGTTCTCAGTAGCAAGACCTGCGAATTGTCTTTGTTGCACTAATTGCAGCAGGGATGGTTTAAGTTCAAAATTATTGGCTGGGATAGCGGGGTTTACTATACTAGAACTAGGTTCCTCGTTTGATGGTTGGGCGAAGTCCTTAAGAGGTCTTCGGTTTTGATCTTCGGCCATAGCTCTCCTATTCCTATGGAAAAACAAACGTGCGCGAGCGTAACGTTCAGGTTCAGCTAGAGGGTCTACTAAACTTCCGGCACTGCGAGTCTTTCGCATTGACCGGTAGGTAACAACCTTAGTCTAAACGGTATAACTACAGGGTAATGAAATTTGACGAAATTCGTCCCCGACAACGGTGCCAAAAACTTGATGCGTGTTTTTCGCAAGTGTACGAACACGTCAGAGTAATATAAAAGATTGTCGAATCCACAGAGACCAAGTGTCAATCTATCGTACCTGTTGTTATGGTGTGTATCTAAGGCAACTAAATATAGGGGGTTTAAGAAGTGCGCAATAGTAAATAAAATAATAATTTTAAACAACAAACAAAGACAGGCTCGAATGTAATTCACGTAATCAATGGATTATCCAATACTTGTTAATAGAACTACTTATGGGCAATGTTTTCTCCTTTGAAAAGAACTAATTTAACAGGAACTGTCGCTTTCGCGTATTCAGAACCGAGTTGTACTCTCTAATCAACCCCTCCTATTGTCACGGATAAAAAGGTGCGTACTGCGTTAGAGTAGTAAACCTATTTTTAAGAAATATAGTTTCTTAACTAAGTTGAAAAGTATCTTAACCTGGATTTCTTAACAAAAAGAGGTTCTTACGAACCAGAATCTAAACTTCCTAACGCGTCCGAAAATCGTTTTAAAAACTCTTTTCTTTTTAATCTAAAAACTCCTAATGAACTAGACAAAGCGCTTTTGGCTGTTTTTGAAATAGTTAAAAACAATTACTTAAATTGAAAGATAAAATAGCCCTTAAGTGTTTCCACGAACAATTGTACGAATTACTGGTTTAATTACGATCCTTACATTCTAACCTTTATAGATTTAGTTAGACATGATAATGTAAAAGTTCTTTTTATAATTTTTCATAAAAGTAATTTAGTGCGAGTGCGGAAAGTAAATAAAAGTAGTGCGAGTGCGGAAAGTAAACAAAAGTAGTGCGAGTGCTAGAAATAAAGTAATTTAGTGTGATTGCGGAAAATAAACGAAAGTAAAGCAATGCAGAAAAGTAAAATACGAACTGGAATTAAAATGGCGGCAGGATTAACTTCCTCCAGAGTGCTCCAAAACTCGATCACACAGACAGATTACAGACTCGATCACTCGATTGCAGAAACACCCCGATGTGGAATGGTAACTGCTTTAAAACTGATATATGCCTAGAGAATCTAAGTTTGGATGAAGAAAAACGAAAATCTAAAGTCCTATTTATAGGAAAACTAAATGCAGGAAAAAACCAGGATGCCCCCTCCACTAAAAAGTGGAGGGAAATTTTTTTTCCTTGTGGCGCCCGCCATGGTGCTAACAGGGAATGAGAGAGTGGGGATCGTGGGTCCTGGCAGTTGAGGAGTGGTCTTGAGATGTGGCCACGTCATGGCTGACCCCATGGCGCCCGCCACGGTGGGTGCCGTAAGTGTAAAACGCTGAATTTCTAGGTTTTCGTCTGTTTCCTATCCTTTTTCGCTCCTTTTCTCGATTTAAGCCCCGATTACATAAAAAACCTGAAAACAAAGAAAAACAAAGTAATAACATAACAAAATAACAATAAAAGCTAAGAATGCATGCGAAATCGGAGTCAGAAATACGGTGAATTTTAGTGTGATCAGTTATTCAGCCTCATCAGGAAGAAATTGAGATCATCAACATCGGCACTGAAGATGTGAAGAAGGAGATCAAAATTGGGGCCAGTCTGCAGGACGAGGTCAAGAAAGAGTTGATTGGTATGCTGCGAGAGTATGTGGATATATTTTCCTGGTCATATCAAGATATGCCAGGGTTGGATACCGACATCGTTGTACATAAGCTACCATTAAGAGAAGACTGTCCTCCTGTGAAACAGAAGTTGAGAAGAACTCGTCCTGACTTGGCGATGAAGATCAAAGAGGAGGTTCAGTAGCAATGGGATGCCGGTTTCCTTGCTGTCACTAGTTACCCACCTTGGGTAGCTAACATTGTACCTGTACCAAACAAGGACGACAAGGCCCGGATGTGCGTTGACTACCGAGATCTGAATAGAGCAAGCCCAAAAGATGACTTTCCGTTGCCACACATTGATGTGCTGGTAGACAATACTGCTCAATTCTCGGTATTTTCCTTCATGGATGGCTTCTCCGGATATAATCAGATTAAGATGGCGCCGGAAGACATGGAGAAAACAACGTTCATTACCCCGTGGGGTACATTCTGCTACAAGGTGATGCCCTTTGGTTTGAAGAACGCCGTGGCAACTTATCAACGGGCCATGGTCACATTGTTCCACGACATGATACACAAGGAGATTGAGTGTTGTGTGGACGATATGATTGCTAAGTCCCGAGACGAAGAAGAGCATTTGGTCAACCTTAAGAAGTTGTTTGATAGACTGATAAAATACAAGCTGAGGTTGAATCCAAACAAGTGCACTTTCGGAGTGCGTTCCGGAAAACTGCTGGGTTTCATTGTTAGTCAAAGAGGAATTGAGGTAGATCCTGCAAAAGTAAAAGAAATTCAAGATATGCCTGCACCGAGAATATAAAAAGAAGTGCACGGGTTTTTAGGGAGGTTGAACTACATTTCTCGGTTCATATCTCATCTAACTGCCACGTCTGAACCAATATTCAAATTGCTAAGAAAAGAGCAAACGATCAGGTGGAACGATGATTGTCAAAGAGCTTTCGACAAGATAAAAGAATATTTGTAGGAGCCTCTAATTCTAATGCCTCCAGTAGAAGGAAGACCTTTAATCATGTACTTGACTGTGCTAGAGGGGTCAATGGGGTGTGTTCTAGGCCAACATGACGAGTCTGGTCGAAAAGAGTACGCTATTTATTACCTTAGCAAAACGTTTACCGACTGTGAATCCCGTTACTCACTGCTCGAGAAAACTTGCTGCGCTTTGGTATGGGCTGCTCGCCGACTGAGGCAGTAAATGTTGACTCATACCACGCTACTAATTTCCAAAAAGGATCCTGTCAAGTACATCTTTGAGAAACCATCGTTAACCGGAAGGGTTGCTAGGTGGCAAATGATCCTAACAGAATATGACATCCAGTATACTTCTCAGAAATCCATCAAGGGAAGTGTATTGTCGGATTACCTTGCACAACAACCTCTTGAAGATGATTATCAGCCAATGAAGTTTGATTTCCCTGATGAGGACATCATGTACCTCAAAGCAAACGATTGCGAGGAACCACTTCCGGAGGAGGGGCCAGACCCTGAATCCAAATGGAAGTTGATGTTTGATGGGGCAGTCAATATAAATGGACGTGGAGTTGGTGTCGTTCTTATCACTCCTGAAGGTGTTCACTTTCCCTTTGCTGCCAGAATTACTTTTGGCTGCACCAACAATGAAGCGGAATACGAGGCATGCATAATGGGAATAGAGGAGGCTATTAATCTTCGGATTAAGAACCTCGATATATTCGGAGATTAAGCCCTCGTCATTAATCAAGTTACCGACAAGTGGTATACGCATCAAGAGCATCTAATTCCATACAGGGATTATGCCAGAAAACTGTTGACGTTCTTCACAACAGTTAAGCTTCAGTACATACCACGTGATGAAAATCAGTTTGCCGACGCATTGGCCACTCTTTCTTCGTCTATCAAAGTCTTGTGTTGGAACTATGTGCCTAGAATCAACGTTTCCAGGCTTGACGCTCCAGCTCATGCTTTCTCTGTAGACGCAGTGTCTGACGAGAAACCTTAGTATTTTGATATCAAGCTATTCCTAGAAAAGCAAGAATACCCAGCTGGGGCATCTTCCAATGACAAGAAGACCTTGAGGAGACTTGCTGCTAGCTTCTTCTTGAATACAGACGGGGTTTTGTACAAGAGAAACTTTGACATGGTCTTGCTCAGATGCGTGGATAGACACGCAGCAAGCCTGTTAATGCAGGAAGTCCACGAGGGATCTTTCGGTACCCATGCAGGAGGGCATGATATGGCTAAGAAATTGTTGAGATCGGGGTATTACCGGATGACAATGGATGCAGATTGTTGTTCATTCGCTTGCAAGTGCCACAAGGGCCAGATATATGCAGACAAATTGCATGTTCCTCCTAGCCCGCTCAACGTCGTGTCATCTCCTTGGCCCTTTTCTATGTGGGGCATTGACATGATCGGGAAGATAGAGCCTACTGCTTCAAATGGTCATCGCTTCATCCTGGTTGCGATTGATTACTTCACAAAGTGGGTGGAAGCAGCATCTTATGCCAACGTCACTCGTCAAGTGGTTGCAAGATTTTTAAAGAGGGATATTATATGCAGATACGGAGTGCCCGAAAGAATCATCACTGACAATGGTTCTAACTTGAACAACAAGATGATGGCAGAATTGTGTCGGGACTTCAAGATTCAACATCACAATTCTTCTCCTTACCGACCAAAGATGAATGGTGCGGTAGAGGCAGCAAACAAGAATATCAAGAAGATTATGCAGAAAATGGTTGTCACTTGCAAAGATTGGCATGAGATGTTACCATTTGCGTTACATGGGTACCGAACGTCAGTCAGGACATCAACTGGGGCAACTCCCTTCTCTCTAGTATATGGTATGGAGGCAGTCCTGCCTGTTGAAGTATAGATTCCTTCATTGCGTGTGATGATGGATGTGAAGCTTGATGAGGCTGAATGGATGCATGCTCGTTACAATCAGCTATGTCTAATTGAGGAAAATAGATTAGAGGATATCTGTCATGGTCAGCTTTATCAGAGGAGAATGAAGCGAGCATTTGACCAACGAGTACGTACTCGGGAATATCAAGTGGGAGAGCTTGTGTTGAAGAGGATCGTACCTTCAGGTTCAGATCACAGGGGCAAGTGGACCCCAAACTACGAAGGACCATTCATAGTGAAGAAAGTTTTCTCAGGAGGAGCATTGATGCTCACCACTATGGATGGAGATGACTTCCAATCCCCTGTTAACTCGGACGCAGTTAAAAAATACTTCGCATAAAGAGACCCGCTGGACACAAAAATAGAATTAAAGTTCAGGCAAAAAAAGGGCATCCCAGCGAGCTAAAAATAGAATAAAAAGCTCGGGAAAAAGTTAGGGAAAATAAATAAATAAAATGTACACCCGCTGAGTTGAAAAGCCACATTGGACAGCTCAGGCAAAAAAGGGTATCCCGGTGGATTGAAAACCCGAAAGGGCGATCCACGCAAAACAAGGGAATAAGCGAACAACTGCGATCCGAGTAATCTGAACCACATCATCATTTCGTACAACTTGACAATATCAAAAGGATAGGAATCAGTCCCCTCATCCTCTCAGAAAGCAAAGGTGAGAATGGAAAGTCTCGAAGACATGCTGGTCATAGCAGAAAGGGAACTCAATGGGATGTCGTGCCCATTGCCATTAGGATAGTTTATTTTCTCAATTTTATGGTGATTACCTCTTTCTAGGTGGTTGCTTCCGGATGTAAATCTTTGCCTATTCAGAGGCCTTTCAATAAAAAGAATATTCAGTCAAAAAAGTTGTGTCGTGTTTATTTTTGTTTGCAAAGCGTCCTGAATTTTTGGCAAAAATAACATTGCATTTAAAACATGGTGATAATTTGAAAGAAAAATGACATTGCAGGGAAACATTTGAAACCCTCTTTGAGTGTCGGGTGGCGATGGATGAAAATATCATACCATGCAAGTCCCCGGGGCACACTCGTGTTTTCTGTTGTTGCAGGTTGCAGGATGGCGTCACATTCTCCCAAGCAGAATCTTCCAGCTAAGTCTTGGCAAGTATCCCCAAGCAGTTTATTCTTCCCCAGTGGAGTATGCCCAGTAGGAAGCTGAATACCTGATGTCCCCACAGAGCTAGCAAAATTCTCTCTCCATCTAGAGCATTGTTGAGGCATCTTTCTCAGCCAAGTCTGAAGATGTTTCTTCCTCACAGAGTTCATGTTTGATTTTCACTCCCATCAGTGAAATCTTCCCCAGTGGAGTATGCTCAGCAAGCATCTGAATGCCTAACTTCCCTACAGAGGTCATGTTTGGGTTTCATTCCCATCAGTAAGATTTTCCCCAGAGAAGTCGCCAATTTATTTTTGGCTGGTATGATGACACAGACAGTTGTTCATCTCCCCAATCAAAGTTAAGTGTCAAAGCCTCTTGACTTGGTTCTCCCCCTGCAGAGCTGTAACTCTTGTGGCCAATCAGGCACATGTTATTTGCTTGTTTGTAACTACCAACACTCGTCTGTGTTTGATATCATATTATTGCCCGTCTGCATTCTCCAGCACTCTTCTGTGTTCTTACTTTATTACCGCTCGTCTGCGTTTTTCAACACTCGTCTATGTTATCCCTAAGCAGAGTTTTCCCCAGCAGTGGCCTATAATTACTTGATTGTTGCTCGTCTGCACCTTCCAACACTCGTCTGTGTTATCACTTTGTTGTTGCTCGTCCGCAATTTCCAACACTCGTCTGTGTTTAATGTTTGATATTTGTTGCTCGTATGCAATCTCCTAACGCCCGTCTGTGTTATCACTGTGTTGTTGCTCGTCCGCAATTTCCAACACTCGTCTGTGTTTAATGTTTAATATTTGTTGCTCATATGCAATCTCCTAACACTCGTCTGTGTTATCACTGTGCTGTCGCTCGACTGCAATTTCCAACACTCGTCTGTGTTTGATATCATATTATTGCTCGTCTACAATTTCCAACACTCGTATGTGTCTGATCTTTGTTGTTGCTCGTCTGCAATCCTAACACTCGTCTGTGTTCATGATTTACTGTTGCTCGTCTGCAATCCTAACACTCGTCTGTGTTTGATATCTGTAATATTTGTGGTTGCTCATCTGCATTCCCCGACACTCGTCTGTGTTTGTTGTCTGTTTGAAGCTCGTCTGTATCATCCCTAACACTCGTTTGTGTTAGCTTGTATCTGTATTTATGGATTTGTTGATTATCCTGGTACTCGTCTATATTTCTACTCCAAATGCTCGTCTGCATTTGAATTACTGGTGTTCGTCTATACCGGTGGCTGATACTCGTCTGTATCATTGCCTGAAGCGCTCGTCTGTGTTTCTTGGACCATTGTCTGATACTCGTCTGTATCATTGACCTATGACACTCGTCTGTGTTCTATTGATGATCATCCAATACTCGCCTGTATTAAAGAGGTTTAAAATCCTGACTGTGGGAATAAATGTCAAAATTGTTACCGGTCCTGGCGTAACAGGTACATCCGAAGGAGGCTCGTCCGTCTCAAGCACCAATTATTAATGTTGCACCTGGCGTAACAGGTTTTCTCGAAGAAGACTCGTCTGTCTTATACCATATATCCACGGATAATATATGAAGAAGGTTCGTCTACCTTGATTATGCATGTCTATCCCACAGACTTAAGTGCATCACCGGTCCTGGCATAACAGGTATATCCGAAGGAGACTCGTCTGTCTCATGTCATATGTCTTGCAGTATGTGAGGACTCGTATGTCCAGCTCCTGGCGTAACAGGATTGTTCGAAGAAGACTCGTCTGTCAAAGTATTCTTATTCTAGATAACAGTTTCAACTTGGAAGAAACTCGTCTTCTTTCTTCTCCCCTACAGTCGCCAAAGCGTCATTTGGTTGGGTTTATTTCCCAGTTTTGCATTCTTCGTCAGAGTGCAAATTTCAGGTCTTCTTGGTATTCAATCACAGTTTATCTTGAACGGTCGATAACCCGTGCTACCGTCCTTTTCAGATTAATAGTTGTTTGAATAGGGGCAGCTGTAACACCCCAAATTTTCCCTCTTCATTTTAAGCATCATATCACATCATATTCATCATGAACATATCATTTTCTTAGCATCCTAGCATGGGAAGATGAGGCATAACATTCTTCATGTCCTAGCATCAAGCATATGGTCATATGTGGAGGTTCTTGAGGCATTACAAGCTATGAAAAGGATCCCAATGGTTTTGTACAAGTCCTATGAGGGTTCTACATTGCATTTACAAGTTCAAGTTCATTTGCAAAAGCACAGAAGGTTGGAAGATCATCTGAGAATCCAGGCTAAGGCAAAGCTCCTACACAATGGTCCTAAACTAGGGTTTGAGATTCAAGCTTTAAAACCTTAAAACTTTGGCCATTTCATTTGGGCCAAGTATTTTATATGTCAAGAGGATCCTAGGTACCATTTTTCATGAGAAAATTCCTTGTGGAAGTCAAGAATTTCTTCAGTTGCTTGCAGATGAAGTAATTGGTCAAATGTGCCTTTAAAAAGTCAACTGTGTGATTTCAAGGGGTCCAATCCATTTTTTCTAGCCAAGGGATGTTCTTACAATGTTATAAGAGGTTTAGAAAGTTCAAAGATCAAGAATCATGAAGTTTTGAGGGTTTTTGCAAAATTGGTGCAAAGTTGGTTTTAAGGAAATTCCATTTTTGGCAACTTTTGCCCTAAAATTCAAGTGACCTTAACTTAATCAAAAAATCTTCAAATGGACCAAAGTCAAACATGAAATTTGGAGATTAAGACCTCCCATTTTCAAAAAGTACAAATACTTTTTCATAGCATGTGTGGTTTGGAATCTAAGCCCCTCGAAATTTGGCTTAAATTAGGGCAAATGTTGAAATTTCATGCATGCACCAAAGCCAAAAGGTTCAAAACTTGATTTTAAGGGTTGGTACATACCAAATATTGTTGCAATGTTAAAATATAATGTATTTGGCATATTTTGCTCCAAAGAAATCCACAAATTCATGCACAACAAGAATGTTACTTCATAAGTGGATTTTTTGCATGAACATGAAAAGAGTGTGACTCCTTTAATCTAATGGCCAAGATTTGTTGGATTATAATCAAGGGTTCAGATTGGAGTGCACATGGGAAAGAGTCCAAGGAAAGCATGAGGATTACATGAGATCACACAAAATTACAAAATTGGCAAAATCACCAAAAACTTGTGATTCCCACGTGCAAACTCCTTCATTTTTTCAGCATTGGCTCATGAGAGGATATATAACAAATTAGGGTTTCAGCTTGCCTCAATTATCTCCCATTGCTCAGCTTCCAAGTTTTTTCATAATTTGCATTTTCTCTCAAATCTCCTCACACCATAGCTCTCTCCAAAAACAAATCGTAGATCCTTGATCCTTGGAAGCTCAGGATCATTAATCACACACTTGTTCAAGCTATCTCTCAAGATCAAGAACCTTTCCATTTCAGGGCAGTTGCTTGCAAAGCTCAAGATCCAGCAAGATTCAAGGCTCTAGTTGCATTTATTTTGCAACTAGAGAGCATTTGGAGTGATTTTGCTTCATCATCTGGACTTCTAGCAAGCATTTTCAAGCTCTGCAAACTCAGGTATGCCTCTGAATCTTCAGATCTGAAATTGAAAATGTTTGTGTGCATCTTGATCTGTGATGTTTGCTGGTCATTCTTCTGTTTGTAGTTTTGAATTTGATGCATTGTAGATCTTGTAATATGAATTTGAACTTTTATGGTCATAACTGTTTTTGCTCGATCCGGATGATTCTTTGATCCAATGAACTTTTCAATGCCCTTTTTGAAATCAGAGCACATCAATTAGCCAATCTGGAGATCCTTTTTTATTTTCATTGAGTTTTGTTCATCTGGTGTAACTTCCGATGCCGGAGCCCTAGCTCTGGTCACCGGAATCTGCAAAATTGTTTTAGGGTTTCATGAGGTTAGTGATGACCTCCCAGCCATCAGATCTTCTTTCCCAGTGTCCAGATCATGCCACACGTTTAATGAACCCACCCTCCTGATCACGTGCCTTCTATTTCTGTTTTAATGCTTCATGCTTTTCACCTCACCACAACAATTGTGCTCCTCATGCTCTCATCCAAGCAAAACGCCACGTCATTTAATGAACCTCTTCACAGGACGCGTTGGATCCATCTCATGGCCATTCTTTTTCCATTTTATTTCCTTGAATTTCCACCTTATTTCATATATACCTGCGCAGATTGTTGGGCCATAACTGCTTTTCGCACCCCACCTTGTTCTAAGCCCAATTCAAATGAACTATACTTCCCTGCTATTCTCACCCCCAGTCCTCTTCTTCATTTTATTTCTTTTTCTTTTATTTTCTTTTAACATCATTTTGGTTTCTAATTTTTTAAATTACTTTCAATCATCAAAAAATTCCAAATTAATTCATGAGTGTTCATTTGAGTTTTCTTTATTTTGCCACATTTTTCTTTTCCATTTATATTCATTATCCACGTGTCAATTAATTTCCTCTTTTAATTAATTCTTTTTTAAGTCCTTTTTGAACACCCTGTCTTGTTCAATTTTCATAGTATTCATCCTTTTGAGTTTCTTGTTGATTCTTTTTGCTCTAGATTCATAAGATGATGTACTTCATGTGTGATTTTTGTCCTGATTTTTAGAAATTATTTCATTGGGTTTTGGTCCTTGCCTTGTGAGTGAAGTTTCTTAACCCTAGTTTATGTTTAAGCCTTTTTTTGACCTATCTAGCTTTTGAGTTTTTCACAATCCTTTTGGCTCATTGTTATATCATGTTTGAGGATCATTTGTCTTAGGTTGTGGATTTTTTTAGATGCATTGTTGATTTGATTTGAATTTTGGTTCATACATTGTCCCATTTTGCTTCCTTTTGATCATAAGCTCTCTTATTAGCTTAGAAGGGCACTTGTGCCAACTTCTTCTTCTCATTTGGGGTCTCTTTGGGGTATGGGTACCTTTCTGGTCTTGGTTGAGTGTTTGTGTTTGGGAAATTTTGTGTTTGGCTTACCTATTAAGTTCTTCCATTTCTTATGTGCTTTCATCTTATCTCCTTACTTCTTTCCTTCCATTATGTGATTATGTGGTCTTGTGTGTCTCTTTTCTTCATCTCTCTTGCTTCTTAAGTATTTCTTTTACTTGATGTGGTTCTGGTCTTGGGCTTTGAGTTTCGTATTTGTGCATTGTTTCTTTGCATCTTCTTAAGTTCATTTTGTTTTGCCATGTGTTTCATGTTGCTTCATAATTGACTTGCATTCTTCTTCCCTCATTCTTTTGTCTTGCATTTGCATTGAGCATTTATATATATGACTTCACTTCTATTTGTATGATGTTGACATGTCATTAAGTTCATTTCATTTCACTTGTATGCTTATGTTGCTAACCTTTTCAGGGGCTATGGTAAGTGAGAGGTGTGGAAGTGATTCCCACATCTCCAAATCTCATCTCTTCTCTTCTTATTATTTATTGTGCTAACCTTTGCTTGTTGGGCTTAGGCCTTACTCATCCCTCTTCTTTTTTCTTCTTCTTCTTCTCTTTTTCTTTCTTTCTTCTTTAGGATAGTTAACCACATTAACCTTAGGATCTCCATGCATGACAACACTTTGGATTCTTTAGTCCCCCATTAGATGTTTTACCTTTAGATCCTTTTGGTCTCTCTTCTCTTCTAATCTCATAATCTTAAAGAAAACACTTAATAAAGTTTGAAGTGATACCTTGAACAATAGCCTTATCCCATGAGGTACTTGTAGTCTTCCCATCTTGGGATAGTACAAGCCTATCTTGTGATGCACAAGTCTGATCAAGATATCATCTTCACAAAGAAAATCATAAAAAACACTTCTTCATCTGTAAATACCAAAAACACTTAATAAGGTAATGAGTTAGTGAGCTTAGGCCCTAATCTCGGGAGTCAAGTTTTAGGGATCTTCTCCTTACTTGAGTATGCTTGTTCTATTATTCCATCTTGGAATGTAGTGACAAATGCACATTCATGGAAAAGAGCTTGAGTTCACTTCCTTGTAACACACTCATAAAAGCTTCTAAAAAACACAAACAAACAATAAGCGTCTTTCCTTCGGGAATTCGTTTCTCATCTCATTCGCTCCGTACGCGAACTTGCTCCTACTTGTCATTTTGCAAGACGGTTACACACTCGTCGTCCGAGTCTGCAACACCTGAGCATTGGCATAGGCAGTTCAAGCCTTAATTCATAAGCAATTTCTTTTTCCCCCCTAGTCAGGGGAACTACAGTGACTCTGATCCTCATTGTCCAGATGAGGTACGTAGGCAGCAGGGTAGGGCCCGTTCTAGCACAATCTTTATTTTCCCTACATTTTCCTTTTCATTTCTTCTTCAGTTCCGTTCTCGATGATTTTTCCAGTTCCATTTTCTTTTCTTTTGCAGCAACTTTCATACCCTCACCCTTTGAAACATATTTCTTTGCAAGCATGGACCCCGTCGGGTACGGCGGACGATCTGGGTGCTAATACCTTCCCAGGTCGTAACCGACTCCCGAACTCAGTCTCTTTGGTTCGCAGGACCCGTGTCCTTCCTCTTCTTTCTTATGGTTTGTGCAGCATTACCATTCCCGTCTCTTTGGGATAAAAATGCCTGGCTGGCGACTCTATTCTTTTTCCGCGCCACTTTCGTGTTTGTACCAGGATGGAAATCCGGGGAGCGACAATAGGTTGTACTGTTCTAAAAACTAGTGGAAATCTCTTTCGTGTTGAAAGGGGATTGGATGTACCTTCGGATTGTGAAGGGAACCAGGATAAACCTCCGTGTCACTTTTTATTTCTTGCTTTACCATTTTCATTCCATAAAGCATAAAAAGAAAAATCCATCCATCAAAGAAAAAGAATCGAGAAAAAATTGATAACACCTAATTCACCCTCCCCCCCTCTTAGGCGCACTTTGATCTTACAATTGGCATCAGAGCAGGTTTAGGTAACCTGTTCCTACAAGATCCTATGGCTTCCGCAAACTTGAATCCTATTTTCAAAGATGGTGGAAGTAGCAACAAGCCTCCGCTCTTCTCTGGCGAATACTTTGATTTCTGGAAAATCAGAATGAGGGCACATCTTGAATCCCAAGGAGAAGGCATATGGGAAGCAATCGAATAAGGTCTGCATAATCCTATTAATGTGATCAATGGCGTTGGAACCGCAAAGTTGAAGAATATATATGATGAAGATGATAAGAAGAAGATCCTAAATGAGAAGAAGGCAATCAACATACTCCAAAGCGCTCTTAGTATGGACAACTTCTTCCGCGTATCACAATGCAAATCGGCCAAGGAGATTTGGGATACTTTGGTAGAAACACATGAAGGAACAACAGAAGTAAAAAGATCAAGGCTTAACACGTTGAGCCAAGAATATGAAATGTTCCGTATGCAGCCCGGAGAATCTATTGTTTCCTTACAAAAAAGATTTGTTCATCTAACAAACCACTTGATTGCACTCGGGAAGACCTTCACCAACGATGATCTTAATTTGAAAGTCTTAAGGTATTTGATAAGGGAATGGCAACCGAAAGTGACCACTATTTCGGAGAAGAAGAGTCTCTCAACGATGACATCCGCATCTCTATTCGGAAAACTTCAAGATCACGAATTGGAACTTGGAAGGCTCGAGAAGCACGAAAGTCAAGAGAAAAAGTCCAAAGGAATTGCTTTGAATATTGACACGAAGGATGACAAAGATGACGAGACTTCTGAAGATGAGAACTTCATGCTTCTTGTTAAGAAGCTTGGTAAGTTTTAAAAAAAAAAAAAAATTCCTCTTTTCCTAAAAAGAATAAACATGTCAAGAAGAAGGATGCATCCACATCGATTCAAGAAGTCACATGTTATGAATGTGGGAAGCAAGGTCACATAAAACCGGATTGTCCAAGACTTGCAAAGAAAGGAGGATTCAAAGGCAAGAAGGACTTCAAAAATAAAAAGACTTATGTTGCTTGGGATGACAATGAAGTTAGTTCCTCATCGGAATCGGAAAGCGATGAATGTGCAAATATGGCTTTAATGGCGTCACATCACTCCGATGAAGAAAATGACGAGGTTAGTAGCAACTTTTCAATTTATGAAAATGATGCACAAGAAGTCATAGATGAACTTCTAAAAGAATGCAAGACTTTGTACAAAAATATTTCATCCCAAAAGAAAAGAATATTATTTTTAGAAGAACAAAATACATCTTTTGAAAAATACATTGAAAATGAAAAGCAAAAAGTATTGGATGAAAAACAAAGCCTTGCATGCAAAAATTGTGAGTCATTATCTTTTCAAATTGTTCAACTTAAAAGAGTTTTAGAAAGATATGAAAAAGGTCAAATTGGCTTGGAGGAAATTCTTAGGCACCAAAGATATCCAAATGATAAAAGTGGCTTAGGATATTCTAAGTTTTCCAAAACAAGCACAAGTGAAACCGTTTTCTTAAAAGCTAGTGAAGAAATTGCAAAAGAAAAGACTAACAATTCTAAAACTATGCATCAAAGTCATAAAAAGAAAAGAATCATTAAGAAACAAAAATATGTTCCTAGATATAAAAGTCAATTTCAACCTACTTGTTTTTATTGTGGAATCAAAGGCCATATACCTAATGCTTGCTATGTGCGCAACATTGGTATTGCTAAAGGGCATTATGTGTGGGTTGAAAATGGTACTAACTATCAAGGACCCAAAGCAATTTGGGTACCTAACAATACTTGACTTTGTTTTGTAGGTATGCTTAAAAACAACTTCTACTCAATGGTATCTCGATAGCGGTTGTTCAAATCATATGACAGGCGATATCAACAAATTTTCAAGTCTATCTCTTAAGGCCAAAGGATACGTTACTTACGGTGATGATAATAAAGGAAAGATTCTTGGAGTTGGAACCATTGGTGTATCTTCTCATACAATCATCGAAGATGTCCTTTATGTAGAAGGCCTTAAACACAACCTTCTTAGCATAAGTCAATTGTGTGACAAAGGGTTCCGAATCAACTTCACAAAGGAGGAATGCTTGATAGAACATGAAGTCACTCATGAACTCTTGCTAAAAGGTAAAAGATTTATAACATTTTCATGATTTCTTTTGATGACTCTTCCTTGAAGGTGAAGTGCTTAATGGCAAACAACAACGAGGCATGGCTTTGGCATAAGAGGATTGCTCACATTCACATGGAGCATTTAAACAAATTAATAAAGCATGATCTAGTTGTTGGTCTTCCGAAGATAAAGTTTATCAAGGATAAGCTTTGTGACGCATGTCAAAAGGGGAAGCAAACCAAAACATCCTTCAAGACTAAGAAAGTGATATCTACTTCATGACCACTACAATTGTTACATATGGATCTCTTAGATCCATCAAGAACAAAAAGCTTCGGAGGTAACGTTTATTCCTTAGTTATTGTTGATGATTTCTCTAGATACACTTGGACTTTGTTTTTAGTGCAGAAAAGTGACGCCTTCAAAGCATTCAAGAAGTATGTCAAGAAAATTCAAAACGAGAAGTCACTCTCAATAGTTTCCATAAGAAGCAACCATGGTGGCGAATTTCAAAATTCATCATTTGAAGATTTTTGTGAAGAGCGTGGAATCTCTCACAATTTTTCTACACCAAGGACTCCTCAACAAAATGGTGTCGTAGAGAGGAAGAATAGGGCATTAGTGGAACTTGCAAGAACAATGCTTAGCGACTCAAATCTTCCTAAATATTTTTGGGCGGATGCAGTTAGCACGACTTGTTTTGTAAGTAACTGTGTCAATATTCGACCAATTCTAAAAAAGAATCCATATGAGTTGTTCAAGGGTAGGAAACCCAACATATCTTTCTTCCACATATAACGGCAAGGACAACCTTGGTAAGTTTGATGAGAAGTCCGACGAAGGTATATTTCTTGGTTATTCTCTCTCAAGTAAAGCTTTTAGAATTTTCAATAAACGAACACTTACTATTGAAGAATCTATTCATGTTTCGTTTGATGAGACTAACCCCTCGAAAGAGGATAATATTATTGTGGATGATGATGATGATGTAGTAGATATATCATAACAACAAAAGGAGACATCAAAAGAACAAGCAATATCACAACAAGATGACTCACCAACTATTGAAGAACATCAAGATCTTCCAAAAGAATGGAGAACTCATAGAGATCACCCGATAGATAAAGTTATTGATGATATTAGCCAAGGCGTTGCAACACGACTAAATCTCAAGGATGCTTGTCTCAACATGGCGTTCGTATCTCAAATTGAACCAACAAATATTGATGAAGCCTTAGGCGACGATCAATGGATAATAGCTATGCAAGAAGAACTCAACCAATTCGAAAGGAACCAAGTTTGGACTCTTGTACCAAGACCAGACAACAAACATATCATAGGCACAAGATGGGTGTTCAAAAACAAACTTGACGAGAATGGGATCATAGTTCGTAACAAAGCAAGATTGGTCGCACAAGGCTACAACCAAGAAGAAGGAATCGACTTTGATGAAACATTCACTCCGGTAGCAAGGTTAGAAGAAATTAGATTATTACATGCTTACGCTTGTTCAATGAATTTTCAGTTGTACTAGATGGATGTCAAAAGCGCCTTCATAAATGGTTACATCAATGAAGAATTCTACGTCAAACAACCTCCGGGTTTTGAAGATTTCAAGAATCCCTCTCATGTCTACAAGTTGAAGAAGGCTCTTTATGGCTTAAAGAAAGCACCAAGGGCATGGTATGACCGTCTTAGCAACTTCCTATGTGAGAAGGGTTTTACGAAAGGAAAGGTTGACAAGACTTTGTTCATCAAGAATCTCAAGGGCAACACCTTACTTGTTCAAGTCTATGTCGACGATATCATCTTCGGTTCAACGAAAAAAGATCTTTGCGAAGAATTATCTCTTATGATGCAAGGAGAATTCGAGATGTCCATGATGGGAAAGATGAACTACTTCCTTGGATTACAAATCAAGCAAACAAAGGATGGCATCTTCATCAACAAATCCAAGTATTGCAAGGAATTACTAAAAAGATTTGATATGGAAAATTGCAAAGAAATGTCTACCCCAATGGGATCCGGAACATATGTTGATCAAGATCTATCCGGCACTTCAATAGATATTACAAAGTATCGAGGTATGATCGGTTCACTTTTATATTTGACGGCAAGTCGTCCTGACATTATGTTTATGTTTGTTTGTGTGCCCGCTTTCAAGCTAATCCGAAGGAATCACATCTCACCGCCGTGAAGAGGATCATGAAGTATCTCAAAGGAACGACGCACGTTGGATTATGGTATCCTAAAGGTAGTACTTGTTCTTTAATTGGTTATTCTGACGCTGATTATGCAGGATGTAAGACCGATAGAAAAAGTACAAGTGGTACTTGTCACATTCTCGGGAATGCACTAGTGTCGTGGGCATGTAAGAAGCAAGCATGCGTTGCACTTAGCATGGCCGAAGCGGAGTACATCGCAGCAGGAAGTTGTTGTGCCCAAATTTTGTGGCTTAAACAACAACTCCTCGATTTCGGTATAGACCTTGGTTGTATCCCTCTCCGGTGTGACGACACAAGTGCCATCAATATCACGAAGAACCCGGTCATGCATTCAAGAACAAAGCACATAGATATCCGGCATCACTTCCTTCAAGATCATGTTCTAAACGGAGATGTCGATGTTACGTTCGTGGATACACACAATCAACTCGCTGATATATTCACTAAATCGTTGGCTAAAGAGCAATTTTTCAAGATTCGACGAGAACTTGGTATTCTCAATGAAGGTGACATCTAACCTTAACTTTAAAATTTCTTCTTGTATGTTTTTATTGCATTATATGTATGTTTGTTCTCTTTTGAGTCATAAAATACTAGCACTTCCATTTCGCCGGTTTCCGTTTTTCTCACTTTCGTATACCCGAAAATAACCGGTTTCAAAAATGTTTTAGATCGAAAGTTGCGTTTTGATGAGTGCTAAAACTTTATGAAAAAAAATTTATGAAAAACTTTTTTATTATGCTCTAAAACATGCTGCTGGATTTTTCAAAAAATTCAAAATTTTTAACCATTGACCGGTTAACGTAATAGGTTAACCGGTTAACACATCCAAAATTTGGATTTCCAGCGCAAGTTTCAGAACTTATGTTTTTTTTTGTTTTGTTTTTATTATGTCTTTAATATACATGTTTCAAGTACATTGCATTGCATGTGTTGTTCATTCACATTCAAACCTTGACTCTTCAACCATTGACTACAATAAACACTATTTATCATCTTCTTCCAACTTCCAACCTTCAACAAATCAAACCCCCATTAAAACCCACTATCTCCTCATCTTTATAAACCCTCTTCAAACTACATTCAACTCACCCAACATCAAATCCGAAAATCTCATCTCCTCCAAACCCTAACTTCATCATTTGTTCATGGCACCCTAAAGGAAAGGAACCTGCCTCAGTGTCAGAAGAAGCTCCAGTTGCAGAAACTCCAATGGAATCCACCAAGAAGAGGAGGCTAGATTTCAAAGTCAGAGTCAGACCATTGCTTAAGGGTAAGTATGTTCTTCTGAAATCCTTCAAACCTCCAACTTTTAAGTTTCATGCATTGCTAGAATTTCAAAGGATGAGTGACTTTGTTGCTTTCAACGGGAAAGTTTACCCGAATTTGGTCTAATCTTTCATGCATAACTTCTCACTCAACTTGGATAGGCATGGTAAACATAAGCTGCATACTATTATTAGTGATTGTGAAATTAAGGAGGATTTAGGTGCTTTGGCTGCATCGCTGAACATTCCCTTTTCCGGTGTGTTTCTCTGTAAAGGCGTGAACCACATTGATGATATTTGGTCCAGCTATAATAAAATGGAGTATTATTACTCAATCTGCCATTTTCTGAAGGATGTTGTGACATCGGGATAGCGCACCTCAAGGACTCTATGCTATGCGAAAAACTTGACGGTTGATGATCGGTTGTTGCACTATATCATTTGTTATGTGTTGCTGCCCAAGGATTCAAACCACTCTCAAATCAATGACTTGGAGATGCAAGTGTTGTTTGCTATCAAGAAAAAGGTGAAGATTAATTGGATGCTCACAATGATGTATCATTTGAAGCAACAACTCTCGCTCAAAACATGACTTCCGTATGCTAGGCTCATTTCTCGGATCATTGAGCAAACCGACTTGGTTATTGGTAGGGAACCATTTATCACCATGAAGGCTACGACGAATGAGATTACAATTGTGAAGAATACCGGAATTGTTCAACGCAATGATGGCTCTTATGAATATGCCGATGGTTCCTCCGCTCCATCCTTTCCTATTCCCAAAGGTGGCATAACCAATGACTTCCTCTACACCACCATCATGACACACCACCGTGAAGCCTAACAAAACCACCGTGAAACCCAACGAACTCTCAAAAGTCTTCGGAAACTTATTATCGGTTCTCACGACCAAATCGAAGAGGATGATGAAAGTGAAGCCGGTAGTGAAGATGGTGACGATGGTGAAGATGAAAGTGATGAAATGTCCGATGAATGAACATGCATGTCTTGTTGTTTTTGTTGTTTTAATTAGTTTTAAAAATTCTTTTATAAGTCCTATGTTTGTTAGGAAATTTTGATTTCATTTCGGTTATTTGTTTCCGTACTCTTTTCCTGTTTTTAATCCAATTATGTTTGTGTTATATTTGTGCTATCATTTATGTTTTTCGTTTATATGTTAAGTTGCATCATGCTGAATTTTATGCTTGCATTTTTTCATGATTATGCTTGATTCTCTATTCCTTTTTGCTAATGCCAAAGGGGGAGAAGAGCTTGGTTTTCTAATATCTCTCTGTGCAGAACAAAACATCGATCGATCAAAGCTTGTGCAAAATTCGTTTGGTTGTCATCATCAAAAAGGGGGAGAATGTAGAAGCATACTTCAAGCTCAATGTTTGATGACGTTAACATTATTCAAGCTCATTTCGTATTGCAAAAAGTCGAGATGTCAACCAAGATCAAGATCATGGCTAGGAATCATCAATGGAATGCTATCGTTCGAATCAAGCTATTGTGCATACTTTTCAAGACTTGGACACAAGGCTTAGGTATATCAAAACTCACTCCTTAGAATTATATAGAAGTGTTCAAATTAATTTATCATGATTATTCACTGCATGTGCATTATTTTGAAATAAATCGGAACTGGTTTAACACTTTAAAATCAAAATATTTTTCTGAGTTTTAACAGTGTTAACCGGTTAACCATATGGGTTAACCGGTTAACGGTCCCTTAATTTGAATTCTTTGGAAACGTTTCAGCGCGTTAACCGATTAACCCATATGGTTAACCGGTTAACCCTGAAGGATTTTCTGAAAAATTGTTTCCTTTCAATTCAAATATTTTTTAAATGTTATACCTCTTCATTATTTTATTTCATAATTTTCATACCTTTTTGAATAGGTGTTTTGACTATTATAAATTCTTAAATTTTCAAATTCATAAACACCTACAAGAAATTTTCAAATATTATCAATCAATCAAATTCACAAAATTCAAATAATTTTCATACTTCTAAAAGTGTTCATTGTTCATCATTTTCATTTTCATTTGAACACTTGTATTGAATCTTTGAGTAGTGAATTTTGAATATAGGAGAAGATCAATTTTATCGATACCAATCATTGTATTACTCACTCAAACAAAAAAAATTATAGAAAGTATTTCTATTGTGACTTGTGTTCCAAGGATTGTTTGGACATAAGGGTTAGTGTGGCAAGAGGATTGTTCTTGCACACTTGTTTGTTTAGTTTGTTAGAAAGTAGGCCTCACCATTGAAGGTGCGATAGGTTGTACTGTTCTAAAAACTAGTGGAAATCTCTTTCGTGTTGAAAGGGGACTGGATGTACCTTCGAATTGTGAAGGGAACCAGGATAAACCTCCGTGTCACTTTTTATTTCTTGCTTTACCGTTTTCATTCCATAAACCATAAAAAGCAAAATCCATCCATCAAAGAAAAAGAATCGAGAAAAATTTGATAACACCTAATTCACCCCCCCCCCTCTTAGGCGCACTTTGATCTTACAATCTGCAATATGAAGGTTGAAGATCTTATTGGATCTCTTCAGACATTTGAAATGGGATTCAGTGATGTGCCTGAAAAGAAGAATAAAAGCATAGCCATTGTGTCAATTACTGAGAAAGAAGCAGGTGAAGTTGTCACACCCAAAATTTTACCCCTAACCTTTTCATATCATATTTTCTATCTCATCATCGGCATAGCAAGCATTATAAAGTTTTGCAGGAATGGCAAGAAGGATTTGTTTGGCTTTGTAACAAATATTAGAGAAGCTGATCGTTTTGGATCGAGAAATTAGGTTTTTGCGTTTAAAAGCTTATATTGTTGGATTGTTTTCTTGAGCTATGGAATATGGAATTTCAAGTTTGGATATGGACTCTAGAGCTTTATCATCATAAATTTTTGTGTCAAGACTCATCAAGTGTTCAATCCATTATTTGTTTCTTAGTGTCAGACTATAAGTTTGTTTCTTTTCAATGCTAAGGATTAAGATTTTCACGAGAAATTTTGTGCATAATTGGTTTCGAAGTAATTCGGCCGTATAGAGTTCATTTGGTCACCTAGTTGAGGCAAGGGTATTGATAAGAATTTTTAAGTATCCTTTATATTCATTCCCAAAGTCATATTTCAAGTGGACTTTTGGGCCATTTCTTTAAGTTTTGATCCTCAAGTGGTTTTCAAATTGATAACTCATTAATACCAATTCATGTCTTAAGGGAGTTATAGCACAAGGGCCACGTATTTGGACTATTCCCTTCATGGGTCAATATGTTTGTTCTGTTGGTTACTATAATGGAGTTACTTTCATTATATCAATACAATAAGGCTATAAACACAAAACCGGTGGAAATTAATGCCACATATGTTTTTAGGGCACCATCGGTGTTGGTCCCAATAGTCCACTTCCATTGGTAGTATTGGTCTATTATGTTAATTGGTATCATAACAAGTGTGTAAGACACCAAGATTTGTATTTTGACCTTGGCAAAGAAGTTTTTTACTCAAGGTTGAATGTTGCATGTCGTAACAATTCCATACAAGGAGCTAAGGAAGGAAAACCAAATTGGAGTGCAAACTAAAGTTTGATAAGACAAAGGTGTACTAGTCGATTAAGCTCCAGTTGTTCCAAAAAAAAGCTCAAATTCCAAAGAGTTACATCAATACAAAAAGACTTTCAAAATGGATTAGTACATAGATACGTTAAAAAAATTATTATTACAATTTTTTATCGCAATTGAAAAGTCTAAAAGTTATAAGTGTATGTTTGAACTTAAGAAGATCGCAATAACAAGAAGTCATGCTTGTTGAGAATCCTTCTAGCCTTAGTTTCTCTTCATCCCGACAAGTGCATCGCATCATTGTTGTCCATCTGCAAACATAACAGGGATTTTATCAAGCTCAGAAATTGGTCATACAGAACAATTATCAAGCTCGAGTAATCACTTTCGTACCAGACCTTAAACAACGCCAGCGGCAAGGAAATTGCATTGATATCACAGCAGGGCATAAAATACTCTCATGGTCGTACTTGAATTGACAACTTTTCATACCTGCAACACGACAAAGACAATTGGTGAGAATTATGGCAAGTGTGCGAATGTCATCAAGAACGGTAAACATACATGGGTAGAATTCAGAATTCCATCATTAGTAAAACAAGATGAAACGGGTCACAACAACAAGTGCTACAACAAAGCCAATTACTAAACATGAATGGAGTCAAACAATATCAAAGAAATTTTACCGTGTTATGAATCATCGGTTGGCTCGTCATTCTTAGGTTATCACTTCCACAACCTCAGTAGCATCATAAGTATTGTCGAAGCACCAAGCCTGATTGAATTTCCATAATTAAAAAATTAGATATAAGACATGTGTAAACACCCCAAATTTTCCCTCACCCTTTCACACCATGGCTTGTGATCATTTCATATGCATAAACTCAATCATAGCATCTCATATCACATTTTTGATGCACTGCATAAATTCAAAGTCATCTGCATCTAGGGTTTGTGATCTGAGCAATCTAAAAGCTTCTTGAGCCACTCCAAAGGCCATCAATCACTTCAAAGGGGTCCATGTATGTTCAAACATCATATTATATCCTCTCAAAGTCAAGAATGTCAAAAAATCACAAGAACTGAGAATGGTATGGAAGCAGAGCCAGGCTTGACTGCACAGATGACCTAAAATTAGGGTTTTGGTTTTAGAGGCCATAACTCCAAATTTTTTGGTCATTCTTGTTTCTATTGGTCTCTATATGGTATAGGGAGTATGCATATCAATTTTCATGAAGAAATTCCTTGGGGAAGTCATCTGATCAAGAGTTGACTTTTCAAGCAAGTCAGTGCAAAATCAGGGCATCTGAGGCCCCCAATGACCCAACCAAAGGGTGTTCTTCATCATTTTGATTGTGTATGATCTTTATTTGATCATAGAAGATGTTAGAAGTTCACAAAATTGAAGAATTTCAAGTCTTTTGCAAAGTTGACTTTTTGGGCAAGTTTGACTTTTAATGAAATTGTCATTTTAGGCAACTTTTTCAACCCTTACTTTTTGATTCAAAAAGGCTTCAAATGAAAAAACTTTGGTCATGAAAGTTGTAGAATGGATCATTCCCTTTTCAAAAAGTACAGGGACATGACCTAATTCATTTTGGATCAAAAGTTATGGCTTGTCAAAGTTGGCTAAAATCACAAAATTTCAAAGTTTCCACCAAAGAGGCAAAGTTGCAAATTCACTTCTCAAGGCAAATTAAGTCATCAAATGCATTTCTAAACTTCACCACATGATCACACAAGTCCTAAAAGTCAGATTGCACCCAAAGAATCACATGTTTTATGACTTATGGATCAAGATATTTCATAAAGAACCAAAGGCAAGGCAAGTTGCAAAACTCATCATAGCTTCTCATCCACTTGCTGGCTAGCTTGCTGATCAATCCTAGGCCTTTCCTCACCTCATGCTACGCAGGACATGCCTTTTGTACCTAGCTAGCAAGTAGCCCATGCCCTTCTTACACAACTTTGACATTTTGGCAAAAGGACCCATACCAATCAATAAAGCACACATCATGTCATCTGACCAATGGCAATTGTTTATACTAATCAAATGCAAGCCAAACATAACAAGAGGCAAGCCTGAAACCAGCCATAGCACATCATTCTCATTTCCACCTTCATTTGCAAGAGCTTTCGAAATTCATCACACAGGCCACAAACACAAAAACAAACTTCACAAAAAATCTTAACACACTTCCCTGATCACAAAGCACCCATCACCATGGCCTGAAACCCCCTGAATCAAAAACACGATCACCAAACCACCTTGAACAGAACTTCTGCCATCTCTCAAATCAGCCAAAATAAACTTGCTCCAAGCCTTTCAGAAGCACAAGGGAAGTCATAGGAGTGGTTTTGCACAAGAGAAGAGGTCTGAAAGCTCCAAACTGAAAAGCTTCAAACTCAGGTAGCTTCATCAACTTTTTTTCCAGAACGTGTATTTTAAGTTTCTAAATGAATCTACATGCTTCCCTGATCATGAATATATGTTTACTTTTGGAAATGGTTGAGAAACCAGGATGTATGCAATGTCTGAAACTTTTGCCCTAGAAACTGTTTGGCTTCGATTCGTTTGATTGATGAAGAATAAATGAGTTTTGAGTGGGGGTTTTGATTCAGGGGGATGTGGGGATGATTTATGGGCTCTTAGTTTTCGTTTTAGTGAGGTTTTGAGGATTTTGGAGATTTTCAGGTGGGGTTCCCACCGGAGAAGACGACCGGAGGTCTTCTCCGGCCACCTGAAAACAATTAGGGTTAATCCCTGTCATTAATTATAGTTTGAATGCTGAGCGTAGGATTAGCTGACCAAGGTTGACTGGCGCGTGTTTTGGATGGCCAGGATGTGTTCTTAGAAGCCCTAATCCTCATTAACTTAATAAATCTTGATTAATTAATTCATAAATAGGATTTAACTCAGTTTGAATGTGGACCTTAGGATTGCGCGCGCAGTCAACAGCCTCTTCCCCAGTTTCCATCTGATCCGTTCATTGCGTTTACTTTCTTTTATTCTAATTTTAATTCATTTCTTTTATTTTTATTTTGTACATTTATTTAAAAATAGTAAAACACTTTTAAAAATTCTGAAATTTTTTATACAAACTTTTATTTAATTTCAGAAACCAAAAACATTTTTATATTTATTTTTTGCATTAAAAAATATTTTTAAATCATTTAAAAGTTTATTTTTAATTAATTATTGAGAATTAATTAATTAAAAATACTTTTAGGTATTTAAACATCCCCAAAAAATTCATGAAACATTTAAAATCATTTAGAAACATTGTCCAACCCTCAAACCAAATTTCTTTTTTGATCTTGATGCATTTTGATAATTTTTCATGGAATTAATTCATTTTCAAAGCATTATTTTGATCCAAACTTCCAAAAATCATTTCTGCTTAACCATTGAGAGTTGGACTTTGATTCTTTTTGCATTGTGTTTAGCATATAATGTAGTTTGTAAGATTAATTTGTTTTGATTTGATCTTTCATTTTCCATTTGTTTGGCATTTTTCTTGTTAAGGTACCCAAAAACCCTAGAAAACTTAGGAAATTCATAACCTTAATTAGGTTAAGAGTTGGAACCTCTCCTTTGGGCAGTGAGTTTGTGTATGGTTAGGGTTCCTTGGAGTGCATTTTCAATTTTTTTATCTTGATGTTTGCTTCTGATTTTGGTTTTTGTTTGATGCATTGATCATAAACCCTAATTTGAGCTTCCATATGCATCCATCTTGCATTTGCTTGCATACCTTGACTTGCCATATCATTTTGTGCATTCATTTGATTCATTTGACATCTTAAGACATATTAGAAGCATGTTTGATCATTGCATCTTGCATTTGCCATATGATATGCCATTTGCATTCCATAACATTTCATGTATGATCATGGTTCTTAACTTGTTCCATTTGCATTCTTAAGTTTGTATGATCATCCCCATGCCTTGTTTCATGTTTGTATCATCTCATAGCATCATTATCATCTCATATATGCTTCTGGTTTTGGTTTGAACCATGTCATCTCATCTCATTTTGCATTGCATTGCATTGCATTCCTTTACTAACTTTTCAGGTGGTAAGTAACTTTGGGAAGTGAATTTGCCTTCACTTCTCACAATTTCTTTTCATCTCTCTTATGCATTATTACTGCATTTTACTTTGTGTTTGAGATTGAGCTTGCTCATTCTTTTTCTTCTTACTTTCTTTCCTCAAGTGACTTGACTTCTTGAATGAAGCAAGTTGCTTTGCTTCTCCTTGCTCCATTCATCTGCTTCCTGGTGGTTCCACTGAAGACTTCTCTTGCAAACCTCACAAACCTTAGGAACAACCAAGCATGACAATGATTAGGGTTTTGATTAGTCCCCCCACCTTAGTTTTTACCTTTGTGTCTCTTTGGTTCTTCTCTTCTCATCTCATAATCAGGGACTAAACCCTAAAGGCTTTAAGGCTTTGTGATTAAGTTTATGCCTGCATCCTTCTATTAGGATGGAGTGTGTAACTTTAATCCTAAGTGTTACACCCTTAATGTGTTTAAATCTCTTAATCAATTCATTTAATAATCATCAAGATATCAAGCTTGTAACTTGGGCCTTGCATTAGGGTTCTATTTCTTCCTTAATTGGTTAAGAAGGACTAACCCTAGTGTTAATGGACAAGTCCCCCTCAAGTTGTCTTACAAACCCTAAAAAACACTTCATCATCATATCATTAATTAAAATCCACTTAACCAAAGGCTTGTTTTGTCATGGGTTTAATCCCTAATCATGGATTAAGTTGAGGAGCTTTCCTCAGCTTAAACATTCTCATCTATTATCCTTCTATTAGGATGGTGTAATGAGTCTGTTTAATCCCCGATTATGGCTTAATCTCATTACTTAACACTAAACAAAAACACCAAAAACATCTAAATAATCACAAGTAGGTTAATGATCTTAATCCTACATCAAGGTGTTTAAGTGTGAGAATCTGACTTCACACTTAAGGTACTCTCATTACCCCTAATCAGAGGGAAGATGTGATGAGTTTACTAACCCATTGGTTTAGGCTTAAGCTCATTAACTTATGACAAACTTTCAAAAGCAATAAAAGACTGAAAACTCAAAAAACAAACAATAATCGCCTCCTTCGGGATTCTTTTCTCATCACCTTCACTCACAAACGAGAACTTGCTTCTTCCGTCTAATGCAAGATAGTTTGCACCTGAGCCAGACAGGTCATACACTTGAGCATAGACAAGTAAGCAGTTCACAAGTCAATTCATCTTTCAGTCTCTTTGGGTCGAACTACGGTGTTCTGACTTCCTCATTGCACGAGAGGATACGTAGGCATAACTTAACAGTTATCGATCAAAAAGTCTCTGTGTATTCCCCCTCCTTCCAGCTTTATTCTTTTAGCCTCATGTCTTGAGCATCTTACTCCTATCCTTACACTGACACTATACATATCACACTTTCACTTTCTTTTACACTGACACCTGTACATCCTTTTCCAGCTCTTTTATACACAAATTGCACTGACACTACCCCTTTAAAACACAAATCTTTTAAGCGTGGATCCCGTCGAGTACGACGGACAATCTGGGTGCTAATACCTTCCCAGGTTGTAACCAACCCCCTTTCTCAGTCTCTCTTGTTCGCAACCGTCTTATCCATATCTTTCCAGGTTTATGCAGCATTACCTTTCCTCCGGGATAAAAATGCCTAGCTGGCGACTCTATTCATTCCCCGTGAGTCCACTCCTGTGTGTTCTCACATCCCCCTCTCGCCGACCGTTCTTGTCTGTACCTTTATTTGGGCCATTTCCCATTTATCGGGAGCGACAGCTTGGCGACTCTGCTGGGGAACCTTATACTGTAACCAGGGCTTCTGGTTCTTTTTGTGGGTTCCTCCTAGCGCTTGTTTGATTTGTGTTTACTGGGGTGTTATGTGCTATTTGTGCTTGTATCTATATTTATTTTTGCTTTATGTACAGTTGTTTTATTGCTTTCTTTATAGCTTTACATATATCATACTGTCATACTGTGCTGGCTGGATTTGTTTTGTTGCTTTGGTGGTTGGGGTTCATTGAGAGTTGAGGTCCTATACCTGGGACCTGAGTGACACCTAGGCTAGAGTGGTTCATGTTCTTTCCCATTCCATTTCGGTCTGGTGCGGGAATATGAAACACAGTTCAGATATGGGTTTCTTCTTGAGAACTTTGTGCTGCAGATTTCCTGTAGTGCTAGGGCTATCTGGGAAGCCTGCTAAGTCTGGATGACCTTTACTATTGACCTTCAGAAACTGAGGTGAATTAGAGGAGGATTTTTTATGGTTATTGTAAACACTGTACCTCCGGGTTAGAAGTGTTTACACTTCTCATAACTGATCCAAGTCTGAGGATCCTTGTTTTAGGACATCACCTGTGAGGGGGTTGGGCTGTTTACAGGTTTGCAGGTACCCTTGACCTCAGCATACCCTGTTTCTTTGTTTTGATTAAGAATACTCCATTTTGGAACAGTTCTTGTGATTTTTAACCCTGGACATGTGACTCTTTATTTGAGTCCCCCACCTTGGTTACTGGACTTATGAACCTTCATCTGGATTTCTTGAACATACATGGACCTATATCAGAGCAATTAATCAGATCCAGCTCAGTCACAAACCCTTGCATATCATTTGCATACATCATCATTGCATCATTTTAACATGTGTTTATTTGTTTTTCAGGGTATCCATCCTATATTTTGGCTTGGTTTTGACCCCTTCATTAGCATAGACCTATCTTCATCAGTACCTACCTGCTTCAGTCACCTGCATCACCAGTTTCAGCCTGTCAGTGGCCCATCTTCAGTGTTATTCTCAGCACCTGTCTCAGCTCTTCTTCAGCAACATGGCACCCAAGAAGAGTAACATCTCCTATCATTTCTTTGAGCCTGAGTTGGCTAGCATCAGGAAGATTCAGACCCTGATTACTCCAGACCATATACAACTATTCAGAGAACATTATGGAGGAATCCTTGATGTGGTTATGGATTTGGACCCTTCACAGAGGAGCTTGATTCATACTTGCCTGCAGTTCTATGATCCCCCTCTGAGGTGCTTCACCTTCCAGAATTTTCAGTTGGGACCCTTGTTGGAAGAGTATTCATCACTGATTGGTGTACCTATCAGGGGTGGAGTCCCCTTCAACCCTGAGATGGCTTTCCCTAGTAATGAAGAGGTGGCAAAGGCATTATATCTGGAACCAGTTCTGATTGGGCAGAACATGACAGCCAAGGCTGGAGTCTCTGGCTTTCATCTAGATTTCTTGACCTCTCAGGCCATCCTGAAGGCCTCCTTGGGGGAGTGGAAGGCAATCTGTGCATTATTAGCCCTTAGCATATATGGGGTTATTTTATTTGCAGATGAGCCTAAGTTTATTAGCAAGAATGCAATCCATCTTTTCATCCTGAGGAACCCAGTGCCCACCTTACTGGGAGATCTCTACTACTCTGTTCACCAAAGGAATGAAAAACAAAGGGGAAGATTAGTGAGATGCTGTGCACCTTTGTTCCATACCTGGCTGCTCAAACATTTGCCAAAGACTGATGCATTCTTGAACCCTCACCAGCAGAAGAACTGGGCTAGGAGGCTTGTTGCCCTAACCTCAGATGACATCAGGTGGTGCACTCAGAGCACCAAGGGCAGGGACATCATTACAAGTTGTGGGCAGTTTCCCAATGTACCTTTGATAGGAGTGAAGGGTTGCATCAACTACAACCCTCTGCTATTCAAAAGACAATTGGGCTATGCATTGATCCACCCTCCCAGAGCACAGGATCTGACTGAGACCCTTTATTGTGAAATCAAGCCTAATCTGGCTATTGTCAGGCAAGCATCCTGGGCTTGGGACAATATATAGACTAAAGGGGTAACCATTCTTGGGAGATGCAATAATGTAGCCTCAGCTCAGTACTATGAGTGGTCTCATGCCAGGGCTCAAGTTTCTGGGATGCCTTTCACCCTTGAAGATATGCCTGGACCCTCCACAGCACCACCTCCAGCAACTGTCAGCCTGGAGGAGTTTGAGAAATTGAAAGAGAGAAATGAGAATCTGACTCAGGCTCTACAGAAGACCCTCTGGGAGAGGAGTGATGGTCGCTTGGACATTGAAAGATTAGAAAAGATAAAGGTGGAGCATCTGGCCAAAATTGAGAAGTCAGAGGATTACATTAAGAAAGCAAGGGCTGGAGAACAGATTTTGAAGAATGCCTGCAAAGAGGCCCAATTTCAGAGAGCTAGGACTGATTTGTATCTGAAGGAGAGCCAAGCTAGGTGGGTCAGGATCACCGAAGCTCGTACTCAGGAGGATAAAAGGACTCATGATAAGATTGAGCAGCTGGAAGCTAGTGCAAAAGAGCAACATGAAGCCCTGGTAGCAGCCCAGAGAGAGATCTCAGAATTGAAGATTAGAGCTGGCGTGAAGAGGTCAAAGGACCAGAGTCAACACAAGAAGCTAACTGCAGCTGTTACTACCAGGAATCTCCTTATCAGGAATCTTACAGAGCGTCCAGCTGATCCTGTGACTGAGGCACTTTTGAAGGAAGTCCAGGAGGATGAGTTTGGTCTCGGTGTCTGACTTTTGCTTGTTGTTGCTTTCATTTCATGTACTTTTCTTTATGTTGTATTTTTGACCCCTCAGAGGGCATGTACTGTAAAAAACAAACTATGTATCATTTACTTTTTGTAATATATGTGTTGGTTTGTTTTATCTGAATTCTTCAAGCAACATCACAAGCATCTTCCTCAAGGGTCTGGAAAGGTCAAAACCAAGTGCCAAGCCGGATACCTTGGAAACAAATGAGCATACTGCATTGCACACTAACCTTTTGTTTTGTTTTGTAGGTTTTTGTTTTGTTGTTACTAACTCTGTTGTGACTTCAGGAACTATTGCTCGACGTCGGGTGTTTCCACTCAACCGTCCACACATATATCCAACCCGCAACAACCTTCCGGGTATACAAATGGACCAAGTACAACAGGACCTTACAGAGGTCAGGACTCAAATGGCCAACGAGAGGTTGGAAATGAGGAATCAGATGACACAATTTATGGAGGTGATGAATAATATGGCTCAAAGCCAAGAGAGATTAAGAGCACTGGTGGAAGGGAGGAATCAGGAAGACCCCCATCCAGGGACTGCTGGGACAAGCAATAATGAGAGGGTTCAACCCCATGTTAATCCTCCAGTCTATGGACCCCACCTTCATCCGGAGATCAACATCCCTGTTAATGTGCAAGGGACTGCCACTGCAGGCAGAGTACTACAAGAAGACCCCCAGGAAGATCAATTTATAGTGATGGGAGCTGGGGATGAAGCCTATGACAGAAGGCTAGATGAGATCGCTGAGAAACTAAGATCCTTGGAGTCCCAGAATTCTTTGGGATTTGATGTTATGGACATGGGTCTAGTGGACGGGGTCAGGATTCCCCACAAATTTAAACCACCGTGCTTTGAGAAGTACAACGGAACCTCCTGTCCCCGGACCCATTTACAATCTTTTCTGGGGAGGCTGAAGGCATATACCATGGACGAAAAGCTATGGATGTTTTATTTTGAAGATAGCTTAACAGGAGCTTCAAGGGAATGGTACTCTCACCTGACCAGGGCAACCATCAGGTGTTGGAAGGACTTGGCTGAGGCCTTTATCAGACAATACCAGTACAACTTGGATATGTCTCCCAACAGGACCCTCCTGATGGGGATGTCTCAATCATCCAGGGAAAGCTTCCGGGAGTACGCTCAGAGGTGGAGACAACTTGCTGCTGCTGTCCAGCCACCCATGTCAGAGAGGGAGATGGCTGATATGTTTATGAACACCCTCCAAGGGACATACATTGACAGGCTAGCTGCCTTTTCTTCCACTAGCTTTGCTGACGTGGTCATAGCCGGGGAAAGAATTGAGAGCCTATTAAAGATGGGTAAGATTTCTGACAACGGTGCAAGCTCGTCCAGCAACCCCAGAAAACCTTTTGTAGGTCCAAGAAGAACCGGTGAGACCAATGCTATTCAGGCCAGCAGGGGCAGACCCCAATATGTTCATAGGTCTGTGGCAGCAGTCACCATTCCCGCTCCAATTCATTCTCAACCAGCTTATCAACCGCAACAGCAATCCCATTACCAGCAACAAACTCAGTATCCTCCTCAGAGAAATTATAACAACAACAACACCAGCAACAACAATCAGCAAAGACCGTTCCAACAGAGACCTTCTCAGACCAATAGGGTGATCGATCCGATCCCTATGCCCTATGCCACATTACTGCCACAACTCCTGAAACTCAACCTGGTTGAGCTAAGGACATTGGCACCTCCAGATCCCACCAGTCTACCCAGAAATTATGACGCCAGCGCCAGATGTGCTTTTCACTCAAATGCACCTGGCCATAGTACAGAGAAGTGCAGAGCTTTGCACATGAAAGTACAAGACTTGGTAGATTCTAAAGCTCTGAACTTTGCACCGCCACCAAATGTTAACAAGAACCCTATGCCACACCATGGTGGTCCCAGAATCAATGCTATTGAAGAAGACAAGCCGTCTTACTTGATAACCAGTGTGGGTCAGATTCGGACACCCTTGGTAGAGATTAAAGCTCAACTCCTTGAATGTCAAATGTTCCCGGGATGTGAGCTAGGGTGTGCTTATTGCAACATTTCAGTGAATGGGTGTGATAACTTGAGGGATGGCATAGATGGTCTCATCCAGAGTGGCCTGCTTCAAATCACAACATCAATACCTACCAATCCAGTAATCTCCTTAACAACAATTCCAGAATCGTCTACAACTGCAACAGCCATTGTTCCAAACAACTCTTCAATCTCATCAACAAATGCTTCATCTGTTACTTCAACGGACCAAATATCAACAAACATCCCTTCTACAACTTCAGCACCCCTTCATTCAGAATCTCCTACAACAACAACACCCATCCTTCCGACAATGTCTCCTACAACTTCGACAGAAAATGTCTCAACAGTTACAATTTATTATGATCCTGCCAACGATTCTGCCTACAACTCACAAAATGCCACTCCTACCAGAGCACCAGTCACAATATACTATGATCCACAGACTATCATGGTCCCTTCTGCAGCTGCCATCAGTCCAGTCACTATCACAGTGCCTGGGCCAGTACCTTATGAAAGTAGTAATGCCATCCCTTGGCATTACGGCTCCGATCTATACTGCGAAGGACAGAAAATCACTTTTGAATCATCAACTTCTTCACCACAAGTAGACAATGTGGGGGGAGGCGGAGGCTTCACTCGAAGCGGACGTCTCTTTGCCCCGCAGATTCAAAGACCCACTGCCGAAGCAGAAGCCGCTGCCAAGGCAAAAGGGAAGAGCATGGTGCAAGAAGAGCAAATTGTTAAAGAAGCTTTGAAAACACCTTTTGATCAAGAAGTTGATGAATTCATGAGAATCATCAAGAAAAGTGATTACAAGATAGTGGACCAGCTTCACCAGATGCCTTCCAAGATCTTCATTCTATCATTGCTTATGTGCTCCGAGGCTCATCGGAACGCACTGCTAAAGGTCTTGCACGCAGCTTATGTGCCAGAAGAGATCACCGTCAATCAGTTGGAAGTTGTGGTTGGAAATGTTAATGCTAGTAATGGACTAGGATTTACCAACACTGATTTGACTACGGAAGGCCGCGATCATAACAAGGCTTTGCACATTACCATGGAATGTAAGGGTGCAGTTCTTTCCCATGTGCTGGTAGACACAGGGTCATCCCTCAATGTCTTACCTAAAAAAGCCCTTGTGAAGCTGGAATATGAAGGATTGGCATTGCGTCCCAGCAACTTAGTAGTGAGAGCCTTTGACGGCTCTAAGAGATCAGTTCTGGGAGAAATTGAGTTGCCTGTAACGATTGGCCCACAGACTTTCAAAACGACCTTCTACGTGATGGACATTCAGCCGGCCTACAGCTGTTTGTTGGGTAGACCATGGATTCATGCCGCTGGCGCAGTTACGTCTACCCTTCACCAAAAGTTAAAATTCGAGTGGGAGGGCCAAGTCGTTACTATTTGTGGAGAGGAGGATATTTTTGTTAGCCATCTGGCTACATACAAATATATTGAGATGGATGGGGAGATCCACGAAACGATGAGTCAAGGGTTTGAGGCCCTGAATGTTAATGAAACATCTGCTGTACTTGGGACTTCCATGACATCCTACCAGCAAGCCCGGAGGGTTGTTGAGGAAGGGAATGCTCAAGGCTGGGGCAAGCTGTTGCCTGTGGAGAAGAAAGAGGATAGATTTGGGTTGGGTTACAAACCAACTCAACAAGATCAAGCAGAGGCTGCTAAGAAGCCCAACTTTGTTAGTGGAGGGATGCTCACCCCTGATGCTGTCAACAATTTGGAAGATGAGTCGGAAGATGAACGCAACCTGGAAAGCTGGATTCGTCCAAGGATCCCGGGGAGCCGTATCTCAAACTGGTCTTCCCAGGGAATTATAAGGGTTACTCCTGCAGAGTAATTATTATTTCCTGTATATTTTAAGCATGCATCAAGTCTTGCATCTTGCCCAAGATGGCAAGACTCATTTTGTAATCGGGCCATCTGTAATTTTTGTGCAACAAGATTAATCAATGAAATATCAGACATCTTTTGCAAATGAGTCTTTTTTTCTTTTCTACTCACTGTTTTTTCCATTTTTCTTTTTGTACAAAAAATAAATGGCAATGTTTTCAAAATGACAACTTTATTTCACTTTTCTAAACAAGATTAAAATCAATCACTAAAATGAACAAACTGAACCCTTGCAGAGAGTGCCTCCCAGACCGCACCGACAACAGCACGGCTATGACTTCGTATGACTTTGACAATCCGATCAATCAAGCTGATGAAGGGGTTGAAGAAGATTACGAGCTTCCTGAAGAGCTAGCCAGGTTGTTGAGACAAGAGGAGAAGGTTATCACTCCTCATCAGGAGGAGGTCGAAACGATCAATCTTGGTACGGATGAAGATGTGAAAGAAGTTAAAATCGGGGCCTGCTTACAAGACTCAGTGAAAAAACAACTGATTGACCTGCTTCAAGAATATGTGGATGTGTTTGCTTGGTCTTATCAGGATATGCCAGGGTTGGACACCGATATTGTCATGCACAAGCTGCCTTTGAGGGAAGAATGCCCACCGGTCAAGCAGAAACTACGCCGTACTCGCCCAGACATGGCAATGAAGATCAAAGAAGAGGTACAAAAGCAGTGGGACGCCGGATTCCTTGCTGTAACTAGCTATCCGCCGTGGGTTGCTAATATAGTACCTGTGCCTAAGAAAGACGGAAAAGTGAGGATGTGTGTTGACTACCGGGACCTGAACAGAGCTAGCCCGAAAGATGATTTCCCATTACCTCACATTGATGTATTGGTTGACAATACGGCTCAGTTCTCGGTATTCTCTTTCATGGACGGATTTTCAGGGTACAATCAGATCAAGATGTCGCCTGAAGACATGGAGAAGACAACCTTCATCACACCCTGGGGCACGTTCTGTTACAAGGTGATGTCGTTCGGGTTGAAGAATGCTGGTGCAACATATCAACGGGCTATGGTAACATTATTCCACGATATGATCCATAAAGAAATCGAGTGTTATGTGGATGACATGATTGCCAAGTCCCTCACAGAGGAAGACCACCTGGTGAATCTGCTGAAGTTATTCAAGCGTCTGAGGAAATACCAACTGAAATTGAACCCCAACAAGTGCACATTTGGGGTACGATCTGGTAAGCTGCTGGGTTTTATTGTGAGCGAGAAAGGGATTGAGGTTGACCCTGATAAAGTCAAAGCCATTCAAGAAATGTCTGCACCGAAGTCTGAAAAAGAAGTTCGAGGGTTTCTAGGTAGATTGAACTACATCTCAAGGTTTATATCTCACCTTACAGCAACCTGTGAACCCTTGTTCAAGCTGTTAAGAAAAGAACAAACGGTCAGGTGGAATGAAGACTGCCAGAGGGCTTTTGACAAGATCAAAGAATACCTGCAAGAACCACCAATCCTTATGCCTCCAGTTGAAGGAAAACCTCTGATAATGTACTTGACAGTATTAGAAGAGTCAATGGGGTGTGTGCTGGGCCAGCATGACGAGTCTGGTCGAAAAGAGTATGCAATATACTACCTGAGCAAAAAGTTTACCGACTGTGAACAACGTTATTCACTGCTCGAGAAAACTTGCTGTGCTTTAGCGTGGGCTGCTCGCCGACTAAGACAGTATATGTTGACCCACACTACTCTATTGATCTCCAAAATGGATCCAGTTAAGTACATTTTCGAGAAGCCAGCTCTTACCGGACGGGTTGCAAGATGGCAAATGATCCTCACGGAATATGACATTCAGTACACATCTCAAAAGGCCATCAAGGGCAGTGTATTGTCTGAATATCTTGCTGAGCAACCTATTGATGACTACCAGCCTATGAGATTTGATTTCCCTGATGAAGACATCATGTTCATAAAAGCAAAAGATCATGAAGAGCCTGTTCACACTGAAGGGCCCGACCCAGAAGAAGAATGGACTATGATGTTTGATGGGGCCGTTAATATGAATGGTCGTGGTGTTGGTGCAGTACTCATTACACCTAAGGGAGTTCACATGCCTTTCTCGGCAAAGCTCACCTTCAACTGCACTAACAACGAAGCTGAATACGAAGCTTGCATTATGGGTCTTGAGGAAGCCATTGACCTCAGGATCAAGACATTGACTGTATTCGGAGATTCAACTCTGGTAGTTAATCAAACCAACGGCAAATGGTACACACATCAGGATCATCTGATACCTTACAGGGATTATACAAGGAGGTTATTGACTTTCTTTACAACGGTCAAGCTTGAGTATATCCCTCGGGACGAGAATCAATTTGCAGATGCTCTTGCCACCATTTCATCCATGATCAAAGTTCAAGCTGCCAACTTTGTGCCTCGGATCTCAGTATCCAGACTTGACAGACCAGCGTATGTATTTGCGGCAGATGTTGCCAAAGATGATAAGCCTTGGTTCCATGATATCAAATGCTTCTTGGAGGATCAAACATACCCACCAGGGGCATCATCCAATGACAAGAAGACTTTAAGAAGTCTAGCTGGTAGTTTCTTCCTGAATACTGATGGTTCCCTGTACAAGAGAAACTTTGATATGGTGCTCCTCAGATGCGTTGATAGAACAGAAGTAGACTTGTTAATGCATGAAGTGCACGAAGGATCCTTTGGTACCCATGCGGGAGGGCATGCCATGGCCAAGAAATTGCTAAGATCAGGTTATTACTGGATCACAATGGATGCAGACTGTTGTGCCTACGCCAGAAAATGCCATAAATGCCAGATTTATGCGGATAAGGTGCATGTGCCTCCAAATCCTTTGAATGTGATGTCTTCACCCTGTCCCTTTGCCATGTGGGGCATTGATATGATTGGCAAGATTGAACCGACTGCTTCAAATGGCCACAGATTCATCCTGGTAGCCATTGACTATTTTACCAAGTGGGTCGAAGCCACTTCTTATGCCAATGTTACAAGACAAGTGGTAGCCCGATTCTTGAAGAGAGATATCATCTGTCGATATGGAGTGCCCGAGTGAATCATTACTGATAATGGTTCTAACTTAAACAACAAAATGATGGCTGAGCTATGCCGGGACTTCAAGATCCAACACCACAATTCTTCTCCTTACAGGCCAAAGATGAATGGCGCTGTTGAGGCAGCCAATAAGAATATCAAGAAGATTGTGCAAAAGATGGTAGTCACCTACAAAGACTGGCATGAGATGCTGCCGTTTGCCTTACATGGGTACCGCACGTCAATCAGGACATCCACTGGGGCAACGCCGTATCAGCTTGTGTATGGTATGGAGGCAGTCCTACCTGTTGAAGTTGAATTACCCTCCTTGTGAGTACTGATGGATGTTAAGCTGAACGAAGCAGAGTGGGTCCGGTCCCGATACGAACAACTGAGTCTGATTGAAGAGAAAAGATTGGCTGCAATCTGTCATGGGCAGTTGTATCAGAAAAGAATGAAGAAAGCTTTCGATCAAAAAGTCAGTCACCGAGAGTACCAAGTAGGAGATCTTGTGCTGAAGAGAATCCTCCCTCCTCATACAGACCACAGGGGCAAGTGGACTCCAAATTATGAAGGACCATTTGTAGTAAAGAAAGTTTTCTCTGGTGGAGCACTGATGCTCAGCACCATGGATGGTGAAGATTTCCCGTCCCCTGTGAATTCAGATGCAGTTAAAAAATACTTCGTATAAAAAAAACGACCCGCTGGACATAAAAACAGAATGTAAGTCCAGGCAAAAATAGGGCATCCCGGCAAGTCAAAAACAGAATAAAAGACTTGGGCAAAAATAAGGGAAAAACAAATAAAAATGTACACCCGCTGAGTTGAAAAGCCGCATCGGACAACTCAGGCAAAAATGGGTATCCCGATGGATTGAAAACCCGAAAGGGCGATCCATGCAAAATAAGGGAATAAGCGAACAACTGCATTCTGAATTCATCTGTATCATCTACAACTTGGTAAGTTTCAAAAGGATCAAGCTTCTTTCAGAATCAGCCTTCTTCAGAAAGCAAGACGAATAGAACGTCAAATGTCATACGAGTCATAGCAAGAGGAAGCTCCTTAAAGCGTCGTCAACATTGCCAGCATTTTGTTTCTCAATTTGTAACAATCTCCTCATTTCAGGGGATTTGTTTCTTTGACTGTATCTTGCCAATTCAGGGCACATGAATTAATAAGAACAAATTTTTCAGTCACACAATGTCTCGTACATTTTTATTTGCAAAGAATGTCTGATATCTTTAAAATACTGATTGCATGAATACAGATGCTTATCCACAAAAATAAAAACTACGTGCTTGCGGGAAATATACTTACTCTCGGGAGTGCCTCACCCCTATGACGAAATCCGGTAAGGGATACCTCGGGATTACTTGTACGTTTCTCTGTCTTTGCAGGATTGCAGGTATTCAAAAGCGCAACATGGGGCATGAAAGCTTCACCCCAGCAAGCTGGCAAATCAACACTCACTCAGTCTTAGCACTCAAGGTGTTTTCTCCCCAACTGAGTTGCCACTTGCTGCTTCTCCCAGCCGAGTTGCCAATAATTCTTCCTCAGCTAAGCACAAGAAGCCTGGGAACCATCTCCCCACAGAGCTTCAGCCTCTATCCAGAAGAGCAACGCACGAAGGAATCACAACAGAGTGACGAAAGCTTCTACAAACCCCAGCTGGGTCCCTCATTACCAAGAATAGGTCTATCAGTGACCTATCTCCCCAAGCAAGATCATTTCGTCAGATCTACCAATGATCCCATCCCCAGCTGGGACGTCCACTTCAAACAGATCAACCAGAGGTCTTCGCAACAATGGGATCCGAATCCCGGGCCGGGATCTCTTGTAATCATAGCATTCACATCATATTCACCCCACAAAGCGTAGCATTCCGTTTAATACGGAGCATTACGGCAAAAATCAAACATATTGCATAATTATAAGCCATGGTCTGAATCAAACACCTGTGAATATTATCAACCCATCAACAATACATGGAATGCCCCCCGGATTCCCCAGCAAACATCAGTACATACTCCTTGTGGCACCCGTCCGTGTCATCATTCCCCAGTAAAGTCGCCCGGGCAATTCTTTACAAACAGACACTTCTCTTACAAATACATATCTTTCCTGACATCCGTCCATGTCATATCCCCGGTAGAAAGCCAAAGCGTCCCCTTTGCACTCGCAGATACTTATATATATATAACTTTCTTGACATCCGTCCGTGTCACTTTCCCCAGCATAACTACCTGAACACTTTGTAAAGCATATACTTGTTTATATTACACTTTCCTCTTTTGACACTCGTCTGTGTCACTCTCCCCAGCAGGTTAAGCCCTCTCCCGTACACCAATCATAATTATACAAGATACTCGTCCGTATCTTGTATACACCACTTATATCCCCTCATATTCGACACTCGTCCGTGTTCTTTGTTAACCAGTTGGTACTCGTCTGTACCATCATCTCAGAACATGCGTCAAGCGTTTGTTTCTACCTGATACTCGTCCGTATCGTAGTCTTAGAGATGCTCGTCCGCATCTTTAATCCATACATTGTGTCAAACACTCTTGTCTTCTTGAATATAGATACTCGTCTGTGTCTACTATTCCCCAGAAGAGTCCCTTCAGATTCAACACTCGTCCGTGTTCCTCGTTAACCAGTTGATACTCGTCCGTATCATCATCTCTGAACACGTATCAGTACTTGTTTCTACCTGATACTCGTCCGTATCGTAAGTCCTAAGGATGCTCGTCCGCATCTTTAATCTATACACAATACCAAACACTTATACCTTTTATTTCTTGGATGTAAACACTCGTCCGTGTTTACTATTCCCCAGTAAAACAATTTCTTTTTATCTGACATCCGTCCTATGTCATGATAAACCCTGAGAGCAGCCGTACCCTGCTAGGTGGTCGTCCTCCACCTCTTGATGATCGTCCTTAATCATGCTCATCCGATGGCCGTCCCCATCGTTGATTTTCTATCCGACATTCGTCCTATGTCGTGATATTTAGCAGCCGTCCCCTGCTAGGTGATCGTCCTTCACCTGTTGATGATCGTCCTTCATCACTTTATCCAATGGCCTTCCCCATTGTTGATTTTGGTTATCTAACGTTCGTCCTACATCATGATAAACCTTGAGAGCAGCCGTCCCCTGCTAGGTGGTCGTCCTCCACCTCTTGATGGTCGTCCTCCATCATGCTCATCCGATGGCCGTCCCCATCGTTAACCTTTTATCCGACATTCGTCCTATGTCGCGATATTTTCGGCAGCCGTACCCTACCAGGTGGTCGTCCTCCACCTTAGATCACCGTCCCTCATCTTAACCCCAACAGAGCAGCCGTCCCCTGCTAGGTGATCGTCCTTCACCTTTGATGACCATACCTCGTCATCTGTTTATTTCATTTATTCTTTAACCCGATGGCCGTCTCCGTCGTGGTCCCTTTTCTTTTTAGCCCGATGGCCGTCCCCATCGTTGGTTACTTTGCTTTATGAACTTGATGGCCGTCCCCATCATAATCCCTTTTATCCCCAGCATGTCGGCCGTCCCCGTCATTGCTTTATTTTTCGCACTTTTCCCAGCATGTCGGCCGTCCCCGTCATTGCTCTTTACCCAGCAGTCGTCCTCTGCTCGACGGTCGTCCTCCGTCGCCCATACTTTACAATATACTTTATTTTACAATCTATATCCCTTTTCTTCTTCATTCTGTGAGTGCAAATTTTGGACTGTCTTTGGTATTCAACCACAAGTTATCTTGTTTGCCTGATAAGTCGTCGCTTACATCCTGCACAGCTAACTCATGTTTGAATAGGGGCAGCTGTAAACACCCCAAATTTTCCCTCACCCTTTCACACCATGGCTTGTGATCATTTCATATGCATAAACTCAATCATAGCATCTCATATCACATTTTTGATGCACTGCATAGATTCAAAGTCATCTGCATCTAGGGTTTGTGATCTGAGCAATCTAAAAGCTTCTTGAGCCACTCCAAAGGCCATCAATCACTTCAAAGGGGTCCATGTATGTTCAAACATCATATTATATCCTCTCAAAGTCAAGAATGTCAAAAAATCACAAGAACTGAGAATGGTATGGAAGCAGAGTCAGGCTTGACTGCACAGATGACCTAAAATTAGGGTTTTGGTTTCAGAGGCCATAACTCCAAATTTTTTGGTCATTCTTGTTTCTATTGGTCTCTATATGGTATAGGGAGTATGCATATCAATTTTCATGAAGAAATTCCTTGGGGAAGTCATCTGATCAAGAGTTGACTTTTCAAGCAAGTCAGTGCAAAATCAGGGCATCTGAGGCCCCCAATGACCCAACCAAAGGGTGTTCTTCATCATTTTGATTGTGTATGATCTTTATTTGATCATAGAAGATGTTAGAAGTTCACAAAATTGAAGAATTTCAAGTCTTTTGCAAAGTTGACTTTTTGGGCAAGTTTGACTTTTAATGAAATTGTCATTTTAGGCAACTTTTTCAACCCTTACTTTTTGATTCAAAAAGGCTTCAAATGAAAAAACTTTGGTCATGAAAGTTGTAGAATGGATCATTCCCTTTTCAAAAAGTACAGGGACATGACCTAATTCATTTTGGATCAAAAGTTATGGCTTGTCAAAGTTGGCTAAAATCACAAAATTTCAAAGTTTCCACCAAAGAGGCAAAGTTGCAAATTCACTTCTCAAGGTAAATTAAGTCATCAAATGCATTTCTAAACTTCACCACATGATCACACAAGTCCTAAAAGTCAGATTGCACCCAAAGAATCACATGTTTTATGACTTATGGATCAAGATATTTCATAAAGAACCAAAGGCAAGGCAAGTTGCAAAACTCATCATAGCTTCTCATCCACTTGCTGGCTAGCTTGCTGATCAATCCTAGGCCTTTCCTCACCTCATGCTGCGCAGGACATGCCTTTTGTACCTAGCTAGCAAGTAACCCATGCCCTTCTTACACAACTTTGACATTTTGGCAAAAGGACCCATACCAATCAATAAAGCACACATCATGTCATCTGACCAATGGCAATTGTTTATACTAATCAAATGCAAGCCAAACATAACAAGAGGCAAGCCTGAAACCAGCCATAGCACAGCATTCTCATTTTCACCTTCATTTGCAAGAGCTTTCGAAATTCATCACACAGGCCACAAACACAAAAACAAACTTCACAAACAATCTTAACACACTTCCCTGATCACAAAGCACCCATCACCATGGCTTGAAACCCCCTGAATCAAAAACACGATCACCACACCACCTTGAACAGAACTTCTGCCATCTCTCAAATCAGCCAAAATAAACTTGCTCCAAGCCTTTCAGAAGCACAAGGGAAGTCATAGGAGTGGTTTTGCACAAGAGAAGAGGTCTGAAAGCTCCAAACTGAAAAGCTTCAAACTCAGGTAGCTTCATGAACTTTTTTTCCAGAACGTGTATTTTAAGTTTCTAAATGAATATACATGCTTCCCTGATCATGAATATATGTTTACTTTTGGAAATGGTTGAGAAACCAGGATGTATGCAATGTTTGAAACTTTTGCCCTAGAAACTGTTTGGCTTCGATTCGTTTGATTGATGAAGAATAAATGAGTTTTGAGTGGGGGTTTTGATTCAGGGGGATGTGGGGATGATTTCTGGGCTCTTAGTTTTCGTTTTAGTGAGGTTTTGAGGATTTTGGAGATTTTCAGGTGGGGTTCCCACCGTAGAAGACGACCGGGGGTCTTCTCCGGCCACCTGAAAACAATTAGGGTTAATCCCTGTCATTAATTGTAGTTTGAATGCTGAGCGTAGGATTAGCTGACCAAGGTTGACTGGCGCGTGTTTTGGATGGCCAGGATGTGTTCTTAGAAGCCTTAATCCTCATTAACTTAATTAATCTTGATTTATTAATTCATAAATAGGATTTAACTCAGTTTGAATGTGGACCTTAGGATTGCGCGCGCAGTCAACAGCCTCTTCCCCAGTTTCCATCTGATCTGTTCATTGCGTTTAATTTCTTTTATTCTAATTTTAATTCATTTCTTTTATTTTTATTTTGTACATTTATTTAAAAATAGTAAAACCCTTTTAAAAATTCTGAAATTTTTTATACAAACTTTTATTTAATTTCAGAAACCAAAAAAATTTTTATTTTTATTTTTTGCATTAAAAAATATTTTTAAATCATTTAAAAGTTTATTTTTAATTAATTAATGAGAATTAATTAATTAAAAATACTTTTAGGTATTTAAAAATCCCCAAAAAATTCATGAAACATTTAAAATCATTTAGAAACATTGTCCAACCCTCAAACCAAATTTATTTTTTGATCTTGATGCATTTTGATAATTTTTCATGGAATTAATTCATTTTCAAAGCATTATTTTGATCCAAACTTCCAAAAATCATTTCTGCCTAACCATTGAGAGTTGGACTTTGATTCTTTTTGCATTGTGTTTAGCATATCATGTAGTTTGTAAGATTAATTTATTTTGATTTGATCTTTCATTTTCCATTTGTTTGGCATTTTTCTTGTTAAGGTACCCAAAAACCCTAGAAAACTTAGGAAATTCATAACCTTAATTAGGTTAAGAGTTGGAACCTATCCTTTGGGCAGTGAGTTTGTGTAGGGTTAGGGTTCCTTGGAGTGCATTTTCAATTTTTTTATCTTGATGTTTGCTTCTGATTTTGGTTTTTGTTTGATGCATTGATCATAAACCCTAATTTGAGCTTCCATATGCATCCATCTTGCATTTGCTTGCATACCTTGACTTGCCATAGCATTTTGTGCATTCATTTGATTCATTTGACATCTTAAGACATATTAGAAGCATGTTTGATCATTGCATCTTGCATTTGCCATATGATATGCCAGTTGCATTCCATAACATTTCATGTATGATCATGGTTCTTAACTTGTTCCATTTGCATTCTTAAGTTTGTATGATCATCCCCATGCCTTGTTTCATGTTTGTATCATCTCATAGCATCATTATCATCTCACATATGCTTCTGGTTTTGGTTTGTACCATGTCATCTCATCTCATTTTTCATTGCATTGCATTCCTTTACTAACTTTTCAGGTGGTAAGTAACTTTGGGAAGTGAATTTGCCTTCACTTCTCACAATTTCTTTTCATCTCTCTTATGCATCATTGCTGCATTTTACTTTGTGTTTGAGATTGAGCTTGCTCATTATTTTTCTTCTTACTTTCTTTCCTCAAGTGACTTGACTTCTTGAATGAAGCAAGTTACTTTGCTTCTCCTTGCTCCATTCATCTGCTTCCTGGTGGTTCCACTGAAGACTTCTCTTGCAAACCTCACAAACCTTAGGAACAACCAAGCATGACAATGATTAGGGTTTTGATTAGTCCCCCCACCTTAGTTTTTACCTTTGTGTCTCTTTGGTTCTTCTCTTCTCATCTCATAATCAGGGACTAAACCCTAAAGGCTTTAAGGCTTTGTGATTAAGTTTATGCCTGCATCCTTCTATTAGGATGGAGTGTGTAACTTTAATCCTAAGTGTTAAACCCTTAATGTGTTTAAATCTCTTAATCAATTAATTTAATAATCATCAAGATATCAAGCTTGTGACTTGGGCCTTGCATTAGGGTTCTATTTCTTCCTTAATTGGTTAAGAAGGACTAACCCTAGTGTTAATGGACAAGTCCCCCTCAAGTTGTCTTACAAACCCTAAAAAACACTTCATCATCATATCATTAATTAAAATCCACTTAACCAAAGGCTTGTTTTGTCATGGGTTTAATCCCTAATCATGGATTAAGTTGAGGAGCTTTCCTCAGCTTAAACATTCTCATCTATTATCCTTCTATTAGGATGGTGTAATGAGTCTGTTTAATCCCCGATTATGGCTTAATCTCATTACTTAACACTAAACAAAAACACCAAAAACATCTAAATAATCACAAGTAGGTTAATGATCTTAATCCTACATCAAGGTGTTTAAGTGTGAGAATCTGAATTCACACTTAAGGTACTCTCATTACCCCTAATCAGAGGGAAGATGTGATTATTTTACTAACCCATTGGTTTAGGCTTAAGCTCATTAACTTATGACAAACTTTCAAAAGCAATAAAAGACTGAAAACTCAAAAAACAAACAATAATCGCCTCCTTCGGGATTCTTTTCTCATCACCTTCACTCACAAACGAGAACTTGCTTCTTCCGTCTAATGCAAGACAGTTTGCACCTGAGCCAGACAGGTCATACACTTGAGCATAGACAAGTAAGCAGTTCACAAGTCAATTCATCTTTCAGTCTCTTTGGGTCGAACTACGGTGTTCTGACTTCCTCATTGCACGAGAGGATACGTAGGCATAACTTAACAGTTATCGAACAAAAAGTCTCTGTGTATTCCCCCTCCTTCCAGCTTTATTCTTTTAGCCTCATGTCTTGAGCATCTTAATCCTATCCTTACACTGACACTATACATATCACACTTTCACTTTCTTTTACACTGACACCTGTACATCCTTTTCCAGCTCTTTTATACACAAATTGCACTGACACTACCCCTTTAAAACACAAATCTTTTAAGCGTGGATCCCGTCGAGTACGACGGACAATCTGGGTGCTAATACCTTCCCAGGTTGTAACCAACCCCCTTTCTCAGTCTCTCTTGTTCGCAACCGTCTTATCCATATCTTTCCAGGTTTATGCAGCATTACCTTTCCTCCGGGATAAAAATGCCTAGCTGGCGACTCTATTCATTCCCCGTGAGTCCACTCCTGTGTGTTCTCACATCCCCCTCTCGCCGACCGTTTGCGTCTGTACCTTTATTTGGGCCATTTCCCATTTATCGGGAGCGACAACATGGACAAGAGTTGAAATTTAAAAGCGATGTAAACAATAACAGGGGAAGAACAAGTTTACAGCAGTAAAATAGAAGATAGGCAGTGAAAAATAAAGTTTAGTGGCGGTAAAAAGGAGCAAACTAATCCAATCCAGTTTCGATTTGTTCAGTTCTTTTTCAAACTAAGGAGATTAAGTCAAAAGGTGTAGTGATAGAACGGACAAAAAGAGCAGAAACAGCAGCAAGTTCACAGAACCAAAATTTTCACCAAATGGGCAACAAAAGGTTTTATATGAAAAAGGGAGAAACAAACATAGTAAAAGTGAGGAAATCCTTCAGTTAATTTTAAATGTGAAACCCTAATTTTATGATATAAAAGGAGAACGAATTCATTGACAAAGGGGGAGGATTTTCGAAAACTCAAAAATTCACAAAAAACCTAGAGAGCCGCAGCAGAATACATGAGAAAACACCCAAAACACTGAACAAGGAAGGAGGCAAAGCCTCCAAAGTACGAACACGCACCTAAGTTTCATCACGAAGTCGAACTACTCTTCGATCCAAACCTAAATCCACCTCGCCTCCAAACCATCACCATCGACGAAATTGAGAACCGAGAGAATCTTTCGATCCAAAAAAAATCGAGCAAGGCAGAAAGGACAATCTACCTGATATTCAGCTTCATATAATTTTGATCGTGATTTCGATTGGGGTTAGGGTTTCTAATTTTGTTTCTGTGTTGAATGTTTATTTATTTTTCTTACTTACCTGTTTGTTTGATCCACGATCTTCATATCATATCTGCGTGTCCGAATTTCTGCAAATTTGTGTGTCTCCATATTTGGTTTCCTGTGATGTTTGTTCGTAACAATGACAAGTTTTTTGGTTTTTTGTGATTTTCTTCTATGGATACGATTTGGGTATGCATGATGATAGAGGAAATAATATTCTGGTTCTTTAATCCCACATTTATTCCCTTTTAATGCGGCTTTAATAATTTAATTGATTTTTTGAATTGGTCAAGGTTTTTTCTGGATGGTTATAAGAGTGTGGTAACTAGCCGCCACCTTTTCCGTTTTTTACGCTATTTTTCAGTAGGTGTCTTTGAAACACTCATTTATTTGACCACATGCCATATTTTGGGTGAGTAATTAATTCATTAAAAATAGTTGTTGGAACTTAATGGTTAGTCATTGATGTTGGTCGATTTACAAATAGTTGTTTGTTCCCTATATTTCTAAATCACACTGCCCAAAGTTCGTCGGTTACAGTTGAGATTTCGAATTTGTTTATTATTTTCATTATTTTTGATTTTGTTTAAATAAGTATTAAAGGCTTGTGTTTAATGCGTACAACTGTCAAGTTATTGAGGCATTTTTTCTTTCTATATTTATGCTTGACCGAGTTTCAACATGGCACGACTTGGTTTCTTTTTATTATTTTATTTATTTATTTTTTATTCTAACTTCTTTGTTGACTATGGGTCGATGCTACTATAGGGCCGAATATGGACTTGTTGTTTGGCTATTTGGCACCCCTGGCTTGACATATTTGTTTTTCTAGCACATTTAAATCTTGATCTCATTAAAAAGTATTTCTCTCATTTTTTTTATGAAAAAATAAGTATAAATAAGTAAATATATTTAACTTGGTTTATTTTCTCATGTGTTTTCTCTCTCACTAAAATCAAGTAGTTTCCTTTCTTACATATTCTTGATTGATTTATTTGGTCAAATATTGATTGTATATCATACTTGTGTGATTTATTTGCGTGTTCACCATAAGTCTTTTAAGTAGATAATAATAAACACGATCACATTAAAACAAATCGTTTCAAAGATGATTTTATTAAGCCTTGGTATAACGCCAAGTAAAACATTTGTACGCATACATTTTACACACACATAAGTCGGTCATCCTTAAGATCTCCATTAGTACGTCTTTATTGCGTCATAAATTATTTGATGAGGAACTGAACTTCGGAACCTAGCATTCCATGGGTTCTTTAATGAGTAACTTTTGAGGCTGGCCCTCGAGTTGTGTTTCATTTGCTCCCTCATTTCTATAAAAACGTTATAAACCCTAAAACATCTAAGATAAAACACAAACTATATCAAAACATCTAAATCTCAATTAAAATTCACGAAAGAACAAAACTCAGGAATCTAGCATTTCTCGGGTTTTTGAATTGAATTACTTTTGAGGCTAGCCCTCGAGTTGTAATTCATTCGCCCTTTCGTATTCAAAACATCTAAATCTCAAATTAAAATCGTGAAAGAACTAAACTCAGGAATCTAGCATTCCTCAGATTTTTGAATTGAATTACTCTTGAGGCTAGCCCTCGAGTTGTGCTTCATTCGCCCTTTCACACTCAAAGATTACAACTTAAAACATATCCAACAAATGCAAATCATTTCATAATTAATCAATGAAGAACTGAACTCTGGAGTCAAGCACTCCACGGGTTCTTGAACGAAATCACTCCTGGGCTAGCCCCACGCGTTGTGGTCCATTTGCCTTTTCGTTTTAAAACACCTTAACAAAGGTTAAACACTTTTATCTAAAACGAACATTGTTTAAATCTTTTTATCTCGCAAACAAGCTAGCTCTTCAGCCTCCGCCGCGAGTAAAAGCCAACGCTTAGCATATTAGAAAGCATTTTTTAAACAATCGTTCATTAAAAAACACAAACGTAGTTACACGAACTACGAAGCTCTAACTTTCCCATTGCACAAGGAAATACATAGGCACAGGGATTTTAATCCTTCGCGAGCACAATAATAAAAAAATCTAATCTTTTCTCCATAATAATAATTAAAAACGTTTCCTTAAAACAAACATCTTAACAAATATTTAGAAGACAAAGACTAAAATCAACATTAAAATGCATAGTTAAATAAGAGGTTCTCATTGAGTACAACGCACGTTAGAGGTGCTAATACCTTCCCCTTGCGTAACCGACTCCCGTACTTAGAATTTGGTTTCGTTGACCATTTCTTATCCTTTTTAGGTTGTATCTATATCTCCCTTTTCTGTCGTAGAATAAATAGAATTAGGTGGCGACTCTGTTGTTTAATTCCGCGTCCCATTGCGAGGATCGTATTTTTTTCAAGGTATGACAGCTTGGCGACTCTGCTGGGGAATACCTCCATGCTAGAGAGAGTCGAGCCTAACTTAGCTTTGTGTGTTTATTTTGTTTGATCTTATCTTTTTGTCTTCTTTATGTTTATTATTTATGTTTGTTTATTTGTTCTCTTACCGCTTTCTCTTATTTGCTCATTATATTATTTGTCTGTGGGATCTTGGGATTACATCGCCAGTAAAACTTGAGTTATGAAAAAAGAAGAGGGAACACCTAGGTTAGAATTGGTAATTATTAGTTTTAGTCTCCAAGAAATCGCTTCTTGAGGGCCTAGCATGAAAGCTTCCCCAGATAGTTAGACTTTTCGTAGATCTTGTCACAACGCAGCTAGTCTGTCGCATGACCTGATTCATGAAAGGTCTGTGATTCTGGGATCCTTTGTTAAGAACCAGTTTCTATATTGGTAGTTGTGTAGTGTTAGTCTCCAAGGGCTCGCCCCTTGAGGGCCTAGCATGAGAACTCAACTCAGGGTAGACCTTATCGTTATTATTGTCAAAATGCAGCTAGCCTGCGGCGGGGCGTTAATACGATAAACGTCTGTGACCTTGAGTTTTCTTAAACCATCACCGTAGAAACCATCCTATGAGTGGGATTTATGGGTAGAAAAATATAGAACCAATCTCTTACAACCTACCTATTAAGAAGGTTCTGGATTTACTTGTGACACCTTGCATCCTTGCATCCCTGCATCTTTGCATCCTAGTATCATATGCATCATTTTAACGAGTTCATCAAGGAACAAAGAAATGTATATTTCAAACATCCTAATTTTACCACGAATGGACTTCATTTTATTACTTTTTTTAAATAAAAGTTTTGTCCATTTTGATGTTTTGCAATAACTTCTTAAGTCCCTTGAAGTATTTGCGTTTTTTCTACTAATGAGTGCATCTCCGCATTTTCATTTTGTCAAAAACTCATTCCCGTCACCTCCTTTCCAGACTGTCACACTGAGGATCTCACGCAAATACTCCACTCAAGCTCAAGCCAGGAAGAAGATGGCTGACAGAGACCCGGAGATGGACAAAGTTAATGAGGAGCTTACTGATCTTCGTGGAAATGTGGGCCAGATTATGGAAATGTTGCAAGTCATTCAAACAAAGATGGATATCCAACAGACTGTGGTTTCTGAGATTGTCACTACAACGACTGATCCTACACCATCAGTCACTACCCCTGTAACCTGGCCTCATTTTGGGCTTCCTCGCGGGTTTGTACCTCCTCCCCAAGGATTCGCTTCTCACGGGTTTATACCTCATTCCCAAGGATTTGTTTCTCAAGGTTTTATTCCTCCTTCCAAAGGACTTGCTTCTCAAGGTTTTTTTCCTCCTTCCCAAGGATTTGTTTCTCAAGGTTTCGCGCCTCCTTCTCAGGGATTTGAATTTCCTTCCCAAGGTTTTGTGCCTCCCCCTCAAGGATTTACCACTCAACAAACTATTCCTTTGACTACTGAAGAGAACCACGTGGTTACTAATTTTACACCAGATATTGTGCACACCCGTGTCCAACCGTACTTTAACGATCCTTAGGTGTACGATATCCCAGACATGTCTGAAAACGGTAATGAGAAACATGAGAAGATGCAAGAGAATTTTGACACTCTTTTAAAGAGGCTGAGGGAAATTGAAGGTGACCAGATCATTGGTGATGCTGCTAGAGAGATGTGTCTTGTATCTGGACTAGTGATACCTCCCAAGTTCAAGACACCCACTTTTGATATGTATGAAGGTGCAATGTGTCCTAAAAGCCATCTTTTAATGTACTATCAGAGAATGGCAACGCAAGTTGACAATGACAAACTAATGATCCATTACTTCCAGGATAGTCTGAAAGGAATTTCCTCCAAGTGGTATCTAACTCTATATCAGTCAAAAATCCGTTGTTTCCAAGATTTGACGGATGCTTTCATTCAACAATACAAGTACAATATGGATCTTGCTCCCGATAGGAGGAAGCTGCTGAGTATGTCCAGAAAGATTCCGAATCTTTTAAAGAATATGCTCAAAGGTGGAGAGGGACCGTTTCTCAAGTAGATCCCCTGTTGACTGAGAAAGAATTGGCTAACTGATTTGTAGACACTGTGCGATCAGAGTTCTTTGAAAGGATGGTGGGTAGCATAATGGCTAGTTTCTTTGATCTTGTGGCTGTGGGAATCAAGGTCGAACTTGGTCTGAAGAATGGTAAGATGAGTGGTGCATCCAGCAACTCTAGCAACAGTAGTGGGAGCAATGCTAAGAAGTTTACCTGCAATTTCCATAAAAAGAAAGAAGGCGAAATAAATGCAGTGATGACAGATCGAAGGAGAAATCAGCTTTGGCAGAGGCCTCCACTAGTGGCTCAACAACATTATGCCCATCCACCACAGTACGTTCAACATCCTTATGTAGCAGCAGTTCAACCATCATATAATCAACAAGTTCCAATGTATCGGCCAATGATCCGCGTGTCGCGCATGGATCAAAAACGAGTAATTTTGAAAACATAGTATAGCGACAATGACTCGAATCGTCTCACAAGGATTCTTGATCTTATTAACTAACAATAGTAACGATTTATGGGGTGTTTTTTATTTTGATTCAAAACGGAAGAAAAAGCAATTAAAATAAAAAGTGATTATCGAATAAAGTAAAACGACTAATCCTACTGATTTGGGTTCCGACTTATCATCGGTTATTATAATTTCAACCTCCTAAGTGGATTATCTATTCCTATTTGATTATAAAACTCATTGACAAGCATAACTGGTTTTATTTGATGTATGTTCCTATTATCTTAATTAAGCAAACAAATTTAAGCTCTCGTGAATTAAGCAAACACGATTTGATCAAACACGATAACGAATTAAGAAAACGCTAACGTGACTACGGTCAAGGATCATACAACAATCAAATTAAATCAACACTGATATATGATAATCGAATTAAGCAAACAATGATCACATAACAACATTGAAAGGAATAGAATTTGGATTGAAAATTATAATAACCTCAAAGTATGATGGAACCTGTAATCGGCAAAATTTTGCCTTGGGATTAGTTATCCATGAATCGTAAAGCAAAACAAAATTTGTTAAAAAAAAGTGTAAAAGAGCAGCTGCGGCTGCTAGGTTAAATAGAAAAACCTAAAAAACCTGTTTACAACCCAACATGGTCAAATACATTACCCAGACCCAATTCTAAATGACCTGAAACTAAATAAAACTAATGCAGCAGCTTCAAACAAAATTCTGGAAAATATGACTCCGAATCTGACTTTGACTCTAACACGAAAGTTCTATCTCTCTCTCTTAGCTTTCCGTCGACTGGTAGAACGCCTCAATCAGATTCCTGGAACTCCGGTTATGATCATTTTCGTAAAAGCTATTAAAGCTGAAAATTAAGTACGAAAATTAAATTAAGCCAAAAATAAAGTAAATTAGAAAAACAAATTAAAATATAAAAATAAACAAAGAAAACCAAAGAAATACTTAAGTGCAAACATGGTAGAATGTGCATTAAAATGCACTGATCAAATTCCCCCACACTTGAACTTTTGCACTCCGAGCAAAAATAAACTCAAGACTCAAGAAACACAACATCATTCAGATACTCATTCTAGGCTACAAACTCTTCTTCGATTAAGATAGCATCGATAGGTACTAATCTTACACACTAAGGATATCGTAAGAACACAAATCCGCAATTGTGCGGTCATAAGCCTCCCTCCTATACAAACCATTTAGAATCATGTTATTATGCCTAAGTCTAACTTACTCATCCTCCCTTTTTCTCTCTTTCATTCTAGCGCAATCACATTAAGCCCGTTATCTATTCATACACATGGTAAATAAGCCTGTTAGTGATTATGATTCATACTTGACAATATTTTAAAGTTACTTTAGTAACTACAAAAAAATTGCTTTCCTTTTTTTTTAAGGTTTCACATCCGTTAGGCTAAATGACCGGGTGAGGACCATCTAACTTAAAAGGTGGATTCCAATTCAGATTTATTTTTAAGCGCAAGATCATTCACTTATTTGCATCAGCTTAATTACTTAGTGTGTGATTTCTAGATGGTGCTGACTGCTAGATAAACTACTTAAGAGATATTAAAGGATGAGAACTCAAGGCTATGACATAACAAGTATTCAAAATGATTTCCATATTCAGGAGACTTAAGGTGTTAAAACGATACCGGTCTTGTGAACTTTTCCCAAGTCTCCACAACTAACCTCAAAACAATCTATAGCCTAAAACTTTCAACAACAGAAATGTCTAGTGTTTCTAAAACAAAACAAAACAAAAAACAAAACAAAAACAAAGAAAATAAATTATTCCCTCTCCCACACTTAAAACAAGCATTGTCCTCAATGAAAGGACATAAATATAAAATAAGAGGGAGAGAAAGGAAAGAACACACCCTAGTAGTCAAGGTGGATATGTGATCACATAAGCCGCATTTCCTAAAGAGAGCTCTTCTATAGTCTCTTCTTCCAAAGTGAGGATCTCATAGAGTAGCTTTAGGTAGTATCCATTAATATTGAAGTTTTTATTAGTGCCTTCGCCTTTTATTCCAGGATCAAAGAAGAATCTTTGATAAGTAAAAGTGTTGAATGTGAATATGATAGTGATCTCCTTTTCAACAACTTTAAGAATCAAAGGATTAAGGGGATTCCTCGCTACTTTTGTTCCATCTTCAATTGAGATCCTATGCATACTCATGGATGGGCTAATATCACAAGTGTCAACCAAATCCATCCAATTCTCTTCTTATGTTCCTGTAATGATTTCTCTTCCTGCACAAATTCAAATAAATTATTAGGAAGTGGTTTCAACTCTAAAGAGGGTGATTTCTCGATGGATGGTTTGTTCCGGGAAGCCGAGGTGTCAAGAGCTTCATTGACATGAACAAATTTATTTGCAATCTCATTTGCAGTAAGAATATCAACTTGCAAGGCAACCTCAATTTCAGCACAAACAGAGTAAATTTTAGTGTCAGTACAAACATCACAAGAGTAAACATCATTAAAATCAGACAATGATGGAAAATCAGCTGCAAACAAATTAATACAAGTATCATCAACAATTTTAGAAGGCAACTCTATTTGAAAAATAGAATGTTCTTCCGAAGGTTGTTGGTTTGATCCTTGAGCTTGCTGCATAGCATTCACCGAAGTGGTAAGTTGATCAAGCTGTGTTTGCAAAGCCTGAAGACTATAATCTGTTTGTTGCTAAAACTGGAGACTATTTGCAGCAATTTGCTTGACAAGGTCCTCTAGTGAAGGTTCGGAAGGTGCAGAGTACACAACCTGAAATTCATTCATATGCTTATGTGGATCCTCACCTGCAAAACCATTAAAACTTGGCAACAAGTGTGTTAAACCAAATTTCAATTCGAAAGGTGCATCAACAACATCAGGATATTCAATACATAAAGCATTATAATTCAAAAGTGCATCCAGTTCTCTCAGAGTTCTTTGATCAGTCATGATATGATTATAAATTTCAACACAGTATCAAATAAAATCAATACAGATTTAAAAAGAATGGAAAAAAAGAAAAGTGATTAAAATAAAATATAAAAAATATAAAAATAACGCTAAAAATCTAATTAAATCAAATAAAGCTCGCACAAAAAATTTCAGATTTTTTTGAAAATATGAAAAGAGAAAATAAATCAAATAAAATAGAAAAACGCAAAATTTGCGATTTTGAGGGTCGAAATCTTTTAAAATTCTATTCTAAAAGAGTATTGTTCTTCGATTTATTTCTGATTTTCTTGAAAAAAATCAGAGCAAATCGAAACAGTAGCTTCCAACTTACCTGAAAGGCTGAAAAAGTTATCATTGTACTGCAACCGGTATAGCAACCCTGAAAATCAACAAACACAACAAAAAAAACAAAAGAAAAAATATAGCAAGAAAACTATAACTATGACTATAAAATCGGTTAATAACAACAAGAATCCCTGGCAACGACGCCAATTTGATCCGCGTGTCGCGCACAGATCAAAAACGAGTAATTTTGAAAACGTAGTATAGCGACAATGACTCGAATCGTCTCACAAGGATTCTTGATCTTATTAACTAACAATAGTAACGATTTATGGGGTGTTTTCGATTTTGATTCAAAACGGAAGAAAAAGCAATTAAAATAAAAAGTGATTATCGAATAAAGTAAAACGGCTAATCCTACTGATTTGGGTTCCGACTTATAATCGGTTATTATAATTTCAACCTCCTAAGCGGATTATCTATTCCTATTTGATTATAAAACTCATTGACAAGCGCAACTGGTTTTATTTGATGTATGTTCCTATTATCTGAATTAAGCAAACAGATTTAAGCTCTCGTGAATTAAGCAAACACGATTTGATCAAACACGATAATGAATTAAGCAAACGCTAACGTGACTACAGTCAAATGTCGCTCCCACCAAATGACACAGGGCCAAGAGGGGTACAGACACGAACGGTCGCCAAAAGGGAAGAGATGAAAAGAGTCTCCAGCTAGGCATTTTTATCCCGAAGGAAAGGTAATGCTACATAAACCTAAGAAAAGATGGACAAGACGGTCGCGAACCAGAGAAACTGAAAAAGGGGTTGGTTACAACCTGGGAAGGTATTAGCACCCAGATTTTCCGTCGTACTCGACGGGATCCACGCTTAAAAGATTTGTGTTTAAAGGGGTAGTGTCAGTGCTATCTGTGAATCAAAGCTGGAAAAGAATGCAACTACCAGTGCAAAAGAAATGTGAAGTGAAATGAAGGAGTGTCAGTGTAAGGAGAGAGTGAAATGCTCAAGACTATGAGGCTTAAAGAATAATGTTGGAAGAGGGGGAATATACAGAGACTTTTGTTCGATAACAGTTAAGTTATGCCTATGTATCCTCTCGTGCAATGAGGAAGTCAGAACACCGTAGTTCGACTCAAAGAGACTGAAAGATAAATTGACTGTGAACTGCTTACTTGCATATGCTCAAGTGTATGACATGTCTGACTCAGGTGCTAACTGTCTTGCATTAGACGGAAGAAGCGAGTTCTCGTTTGTGAGTGAACAAGGTGAGAAAATAATCCCGAAGGAGACGATTATTGCTTGTTTTTGGTATTTTCAATCTTTTATTGCTTTTGAATTTTGTCATAAGAAAATGAGCTTAAGCCTAAACCAAGGGTTGGTAAACTCGTCACATATTCCCTTTGATTAGGGGTAATGAGAATACCTTAAGTGTGAAGTAAGCACCTCGCACTTAATCACCATGATGTGGGATTAAGATCATTAACCTACTTGTGATTATTTAGATGTTTTTTGGAGTTTTTGTTTAGTGTTAAGTAATGAGTTTAAGCCATAATCAAGGATTTAATGGACCCATTACACCATCCTAATAGAAGGATAATAGATGAGAACATTTAAGCTGAGAAAGGCTCCTCAACTTAATCCATGATTAGGGATTAACCTCATGACAAAACAAAGCCTTTATTAAAGTGGATTTTAATTAATGGTAAGATTAAGAAGTGGATTTTATGATTGGTAAGACACTTGAGAGGGACTTTTCCATTAACACTAGAGTTAGTCCTTCTTAACCAATTAAGGAAGAATTAGAACCCTAATGCAAGGCCCAAGTTACAAGCTTGATGTCTTAGTGATTATTAGATGAATTGATTAAAGGATTTAAACACATTAAGGGTTTAAAACTCAGGATTAAAGTTATACACTCCATCCTAATAGAAGGATACAGGCATAACCTTAATCACAAAGCCTTAAAACCTTTAGGGTTTAGTCCCTGATTATGAGGTGAGAAGAGAGATGGAAGGAAGAGAAGCTGAAAGAAACAAGTCAACTTACTTCATTTAAGAAGATAAGTTTCTTGAAGAAAGAAAGTGAGGAGGGAACATGAATGAGCAAGCTCACTCTAATACAAATACAAAATGCAGCAAAGGATGCATAAGAGAGATGAGAAGAGATTGTGAGAAGTGAAGGCAAATTCACTTCTCAAACACTTACCACCTGAAAAGTTAGTGAAAGGAAATGAAATGAAATGGAAATGAAAAGGATGCAATGGTGCAAACCAAAACCAGAAGCATATTCATGATGCTAATGATGCAAAGAGATGACATAAATGTATTTCATGAGATGCAGATGATCATACAAGCAATGAGGAGGCAAATGAAGCATGAAAGGAAGCATGAAAGATCATGAATGCACATGAAATGAAATGAAAGCAAAACATGGCAAATGGATGATGCAATGATCAAACATGATTTCAATATGTCCTAAGATGTCTTATATGTCATGTGGGTGCACAAAATGTCATGGCAAGTTCAAGTATGCAAGCTTATACAAGATGGATGCAAATGAAGATGCAAAGTAGGGTTATATGATCATATGAAATGCACAATTCAAAAACAGAAGCAAGACATGGGATAAAAAATTGAAAATGTACTCAAGGGGACCCTAAACCTATACAAGTTCACCATCCAAAGAGGGAGGTCAGAAGCTTAACCTAGAAGGACTTATGATTTTTCTAAGTTTCTAGGGTTTTAAGGGTGATCCTAAAGGTAAAATTCCAAACAAATTGAAAATGAAGGATAAAAATGAAACAAAAATGTTCTTATATGCTTGAAACAATGCATAACACAATGCAAAAAGAATCATTCACAAACTCACTTTGGTTCAAAAGTTATGAATTTTTGAAGTTAGGGTTAAAAATATTCAAGTTTAAGAACCCTAATTCAATTGAAAAATGTCAAAGTAAGGTAAAAACCAAAAAGAAATTTGTGTTGTGAGTTTGTAAATGTTTCTAAATGTTTGAAAATGCTCTCTGAATTTTTTTTGTGATTTTTAAATACCTAAATGTATTTTTAATTAATTAATTCTCATTAACTAATTAAAAATAATCATTTAAATGATTTAAAAATATTTTTAATGCAAAAAATAAAAACAAAACTATTTTTGGGTTCTGAAAATTAATTAGAGTTTGGATAAAAAATTTCAGAATTTTTTGACTAATTTTGCTATTTTTTAAAATTCGTACAAATAAAATAAAGAAAAATGCAATAAAAATTAATTAAAAGAAAAGTATGCTGGATGGAAGGCTGGGATGCAATCCGGGCTTAAAAAGTTTGACCTGGCGCGCATCTGGACGGCCCAGGTTCAAACTTCCTTAATTCTGATTAATTAAATATTAAACCTAAAATTAAAACTAATGGTTCAATCTGGTCCACACATTGCACGCGGGAAAGGCCCATATAATGGCTCACATTCAAATAAAACCCTAACCCTAATTAATCAACTTAATTACTTTCAGGTGGCCGGAAATGACCTCCGGTCATCTTCTCTGGCCACCTCTCCCCTGAAAATTTCGCAACTCACTCCCTATGCCATTTCTGGAGCTCTAAAGCTCCAGATTGCTTCCTCTCTCCATCCTAAACTCAACCCTAACCTCAAACTCCTTTTATTTTCAGCTATTAACATGATTCAAATCAAAGAACAAAAATGGCATAAATTTCAGAACAACCATACAACCTTATTTCTCAACTATTTTCAATAATTCAAAGTTCATCATGCTCAGGGGATCACACTTAACCATTTAAGAACTTAAAATAAAACTTCTGGAAAAAATGAATTCGCATGGCTACCTGAGGTGAAGCTTTCAACCCTGGAGCTTTTTGGCTGCTTCTTTGGTCCAAGATGCCTTTAATGAACTTCCTGAGGAGTTTGCAATGCTTGAATGGAGTTTTTTATGGCTGGTTTGTGATTTTGATGAAGTTCAGTTCAAAGGGGGAAGGAAATTGTGTTTTTGATATGGTGGCTTTCAGGGCAAAATGAAGGGTGGGAAATGATCAGTGGTTGATGCTGAGATGAATGGTGGATGAATTTTTAAGCTTTTATGTTTGTGTTGGGAGTTTCGAATGAAAATGCAAAGAGGGAGGTTTTTGTGTATGCTGACTTGTGGGAGAGCTTAGGCTATGTTCTTGTTATGTTTGGCTTGCATTTGATTAGTATAAACAAAAGTGATTGGTCAGAAAGTTGGTGATGGCATAGTGTGATTGGTATGGCTCATTTTGCAAAAAGTCATGGTTATGTGTCCTTTGAGGTATGGGAAAGTTCAGGCCAAGGACAAGGGCATGTCCTGCGCAGCATGATTCATGGGCAACCATGGAAATGAGATTGAGGCAAATCAGCAAGTGGATTGAAGCTTATGGGGTTTTGCAATTTTGGCAAAGTTTGGCCCTTTCTTAATTTCTTCATGTACAAGTCATGAAATTTTGAATTTCTTGGGCCAATTCTGACTTTTAGGCATTGCACAAAGTTTGTATGGTGATTAGAAGTCAATTTGAAGTCACAAATTTGCTTGGCATGGGGTTTTGCAAAATTCCCTCTTTGGCATGAAACTTGAAATTATGTGATTTTTGCCAACTTTGGAAAGCCATAACTTGAGTTCCAAAATGAATTAGATCTTGTTCTTGTACTTTTTGAAAATGGAAAGATCCAATATAAAACTTTCATTACCAAGAATTTTTCATTTGAAGCATTTTTGGTTAAGAAAGAGGAGGTTGAAAAACTTTCCCAAAATGGAAAGTTTACATTACAAGTCATTTCTATATTTGGCAACTTTTGGTTTAGCCCACTTTTCTTCAAATTTGTGAACTTCTAAGCACTCCAATGATCAAATAAAGACCATATAACTTAATTTTGATGAAAAATCCATTTTGGTTCCATGTTGGGGGACCTCAGATGCCTTGATTTTGCTCTGACTTGCTCAAGAAGTTACCCAGTGATCAGATGACTTCCACAATGAATTTTTCCATCAAACTTGGTATGTATGATCCTTATATCATATTGAGACCAATAGAAACAAGAATGACCAAAAAATTTGAAGTTATGGCCTCTGAAACCAAAACCCTAATTTTAGGTCATCTGTGCAGCTAAATCTGGCTCTGCTTCCATGCTTTGCCAATTCTTGTGATTTTTGAACATTCTTGATCTTTGAGGGATGAAATATGATGATTGAACATACATGGACCCTCTTGAGATGATTGAAGATCTTTGAGGTGGCTCAGATGAATCCTGGATTGCTCAGATCACAAACCCTAGGTGCATATGAACTTGACCTGGTGCAGTGAAGCAAAAATGCCACATGGTATGCTATGGTTGAACTAATGCAAAAGAAAAGATCACAAGCCATGGTGTGAACTTAGTGAGGGCAAATTTGGGGTGTTTACAGCTGCCCCTATTCAAGCATGAGTTAGCTATGCAGGATATAAGCATCGGGCTTAACAGGCAAGCAAGATAACTTATGGTTGAATACCAAAGACAATCCAAAATTTGCGCTCACTGAATGAAGAAGAAAAGGGATATAGATTGAAAAAGGAAGTAAATTATGATTATAAAGTGCAGGCAATGGAGGACGACCATCGAGCAGAGGACGACTGCTTGGGAAAAGCAACGACGGGGACGGCCGACATGCTGGGGAAATAAAACGGTAAATGAAATTTAAAGGGAAAGTCAATGATGGGGACGACCATCAGGTTTGAAAAGTAAAGGGTAAACAACGATGGGGACGGCCATCGGGTTAATGAAATGAATGATGAGGGACGGTCATCAAAGGTGAAGGACGATCACCTAGCAGGGGACGGCTGCTCTGTTGGGGAGAAAGATGAGGAAGGGTCATCTACGGTGAAGGACGATCACCTGGCAGGGTACGGCTGCCGAAGATATCACGACATAGGACGAATGCCAGATAGAAGAAAAGTCGACGATAGGGACGACCATCGGATAAGCATGATGAAGGACGATCATCAAGAGGTGAAGGACAATCACCTAGCAGGGTACGGCTGCTCTCAGGGTTTATCATGACATAGGACGAATGTCAGATAACAAGATCAACGATGGGGACGGCCATCGGATAAAATGATGAAAGACGATCATCAAGAGGTGAATAACGATCACCTAGCAGGGGACAGCTGCTAAAATATCACGACATAGGATGAATACCGGATAGAAAAGGGTTCCAATAATGGAGGCTCCGCTGGGGATATGGATGAGGGACGGTCATCCAAAGGTGAAGGATGATCACCTGGCAGGGTACGGCTGCCAAAAGTATCATGACATAGGACGAATGTCAGATAGAAAAGAAGTTTTGCTAAGGATTTGCTGGGGACTCCTCTGGGGAATGGTAGACACGGACGAGTGTCTACACTCAAGAAATGAAAGGTATAAGTGTTTGACATTGTGTATAGAATAAAGATGCAGACGAGAATCCTTAAGACTAAGATACAGACGAGTATCGGTAGAAACAACAGTTGACACATGTTCAGAGATGATGATACGGACGAGTACCAACTGGTTAACAAAGAACACGGACGAGTGTTGAATCTGAGGGGAAATAAGTGTGTATACAAGATACAGACGAGTATCTATATGAGTGAAAATAAACATGAGTGAGACACAGACGAGTGTTCAACTTACTGGGGAGTGTATGACACGGACGGGTGTCAAAAGAAAAAAGGTATAAGTTATGAACTTATAAGTGTAAGAGGTAATCTGGTGATCTGTGGGGATAAGATGACACGGACGGGTGTCAACTGAGGGTGTAAACAAGTGTTTGGGTTTACAATAAGTATTTAGGCGACCATGCTGGGGATGGGTGACACGGACGGGTGTCAAGAAAGTGTGTAAATATATTGTAAACACCCCAAATTTGCCCTCACCCAGTCACACCATGGCTGGTGATCATCTCATATGCATAAACACAATCATATCACCTCATATCTCATTTTTGATTCACTGCATAGATTCAAAGTCATCTGCATCTAGGGTTTGTGATCTGAACCATCCAAGAGCCTCTTGAGCCACTCCCAAAGGCCATCAATCACTTCAAGGGGGTCCATGTGTGTTCTTATATCATATTACATCCTCTCAAAGTCAAAAATGCCAAAGAATCACAAGAACTGGGATTGGTATGGATGCAGAGCCAAGTTTGGTTGCACAGTTGACCTAAAATTAGGGTTTTGGTTTCAGAGGCCATAATTCCAAATTTTTTGGTCATTCTTGTTTCTATTGGTCTCTATATGGTATAGGGAGTATGCATATCAATTTTCATGAAGAAATTCCATGGGGAAGTCATCTGATCAAGAGTTGACTTTCTGGACAAGTCAGTGCAAAATCAGGGCATCTGAGGCCCCCAATGACCCAACCAAGGGGTGATCTTCATCATTTTGAGTGTATATGATCTTTATTTGATCATGGAAGAAGTTAGAAGTTCACAAAATTCAAGAATTTGAAGTTTTTGCAAAGTTGACTTTTTTGGGCATAGTTGACTTTTCAAGAATATGTCATTTTATGCCATTTTTCAAGCCTTGCTTTTTGATCCAAAAATGCTTCAAATGGAAAAACTTTGGTCATGAAAGTTGTAGAATACATTTTTCCCTTTTCAAAAAGTACAAGAACATGACCTAATTCATTTTGGATCAAAAGTTATGGTGTGACAAAGTTGGCAAAAATCACTAATTTTCAAGTCATGCACCAAAAGGCAAAGTTGCAAATTCTCCTTTCAAGGCCAATTCAGTCATCATATGGGCTTCTAATTCACTCAACATGATCACATAACTTCTAAAAATCAGAATGGGCCAAGAAATCACATGTTTGTGTGGCCTTTGGAGCAAAATATTTCCATGAGAACCAAAGGAAGCCAACTTGCAAAAACCATCATAACACTTCACCAACTAGTTGCCTTGGCTGCTGAACCTTCCTAGCATCACACACACACCATGCTGCGCCAGCCCATGCTCTTGTACCAAGCTAGAGCTTAGCCCATGCCTCTCTTACAACAAAGTGGACTTTTTGCAAAAGTAGACATCCCAATCACAGCAGGCCAGGTCACATCACCTGACCAATGGGAGTTCTTTATGCAAGGAAAATGCTGGCCATAACACCCAAGAAGCAAGGCTGAAACAGATAACAACATCACATTCACAAAATCACCCTCACTTGCTTTTTCCTTCAAAACTCTTTGCACAAACCACCAACATTCAAACCAGTTTCACCAATCATTTCACCATGTTCCATTGAGCAAAAACCAACAAGACACAAGCCTGAATCAAGCAAGAACACCATTCCTCCATTTTCACTCTCAGAAGCAAAACCATTCGAAACTCACTCCACAGGCCATAAACACCCAAACAAACTCCACAAACCTTCTCCACTCATCATCCTGATCACAAAGAACCACTCACATTGACCTGAAACAGCCTGAATCACCATCACCATTTTCAACTGAGCTTGAACAGAACTTGTTCAATCTCTCAAACCAGCCAACATAAACTCCTTCTAAGCATTCAAGGATCATCAGGGGACCAAGTAGAGTGGATTGCATCAAAGGGAAAGGTCAGAAAGTTGCTGGGGTGAAAGCTTCGAAACTCAGGTAGCTCAAGAACATTTTTTCCAGAAATCATTTTTTAAGTTCTTAAGTTGTTCTATATGCTTCACTGATCGTTCTGATGCCTTTAGTTTTGAAAATGGTGGAGAGATGAGAGTTTAATTTGTTTCTGAAAGTTTTGCCCTAAAATCTTCTTTGTTTCGATTCATGAGATTAATGGAATATAAATGGTTTCTAGCTTAGGGTTTTGATTCAGTGGGTTATGGGGATCATTTCCATGTTCTTAGATTTCATTTTGGTTAGGTTTTGAGAGTTTTGGAGATTTTCAGGTGGGGTTCCCACCGGAGAAGACGACCGGAGGTCTTCTCCGGCCACCTGAAAATCATTAGGGCATAATCCCAGTCATTAAGGCAGTTTGAATCTGGAGCGTTGGATGCCTTGACTCTGTTGACTTCGCGCGCGTGTGAACGGTCCAGATGTGGTCATTAAACCCTAATCTCTATTATTTATTTAATTAATTGAGTTTAAGTCAGTTTGAATATGGGCCATCAGATGACGCGCGCAGTCAACCCATTCAAACCCAGAAGCTATCCCAGCCCTCCATTCAGTTGACTTTCCCTTTTTCTTTGTTTAATTCATTTATTTCATAATTGTTTTGCATAATTTATTTAAAATAGTAAAAATTGTCTAAAAATTATGAAACTTTTTCTCAAGACTTTCATTAATTTTTATGACACAAAAATATTTTTATTTTCATTTTTAGCATTTAAAAAGTATTTTAAAATATTTAAAAGTTTATTTTTAATTGATTAATGGAAATTAATTTATTAAAAATACTTTTAGGTATTTAAAAATCACCAAAAAATTCATGAAATGTTCTAAGACATTTAGAAACATTGTCCAACCTTCAAACCAAATTTATTTTTTGATCTTGATGCATTTTGAGAATTTTTCATTGATTTAAAATCATTTTTATGCATTAATTTGATCCAAAGTTCAAAAAAATCATTTCTGCCTACCCATGAAGAGTTGGACATTGATTCCTTTTGCATTGCATTGTGTTTAGCATGTAGTTTGTAAGATTAAATGGCCATGTTTTGATCTTTCATTTTCAATTTGTTTGGTAATTTTCTTGTTTAGGAACCCTAAAACCCTAGCAAACTTGTAAAAACCATAACTTGAGTTTGGTTAGGAGTTGAGACTTCTCCTTTGGGCATTGGTTTAGTATAGGATTAGGGGTCCTTTGAGTGGCATTTTCAATTTTTTATCTTAGTGTTTGCTTCTGATTTTGATTTTTGTTTGATGCATTGTTCATAAACCCTAGTTTGGGCTTTCATATGCACCCATCTTGCATTCTCTTGCATAACATGACTTGCCATGACATTTCAAGCATCCATTTGATTCATTTGACATCATAAGACATATTGAAAGCATGTTTGATCATTGCACCATGTATTTGCCATGTTGTATGCCATGTGCACTTCATAACTTTTTCATGTATGTCCATGTGCCTTAACTTGATTCATTTGCATTCATGAACTTGTATGATCATTTCCATGTGCTGCCTCATGTTTGTAGCATCTCATAGCATCATTAGCATCATGTATTTGCTTCTGGTTTTGTTTCTCATCATGTCACCTCATCCCATTTTGCATTGCATTGCATTTCTCTTCTAACCTTTCAGGTGGTAAGTAACTTTGAGAAGTGAATTTGCCTTCACTTCTCATAACTTTTCTTTTCATCTCTCTTGCATCCATTGCTGCATTTTTGTTTGTGTTTGAGTTTGAGCTTGCTCATTCTTCTTCTTCCCACTTTCTTTCCTCAAGTGACTTGACTTCTTGAATGAAGCAAGTTGCTTTGCTTCTCCTGATCCTTTCATCTGCTTCCTGGTGGTTCCATTGAAGGCTTCTTCTTGAAAACCTCACAAACCTTAGGGACAACCAAGCATGACAATGATTAGGGTTCTGATTACTCTCCCCTCTTAGTTTTACCTTTGTGTCTCTTTTGAGTCATCTCTCCTCATCTCATAATCAGGGACTAGACCCTAAAGGCTTTAAGGCTTTGTGATTAAGCTTATGCCTGCATCCTTCTATTAGGATGGAGTGTATAACTTTAATCCTAAGTATTAAACCCTTAATGTGTTTAACTCCTTTAATCAATTCACTTAATAACCATCAAGACATCAAGCTTGTAACTTGGGCCTTGCATTAGGGTTCTAATTCTTCCTTAATTGGTTAAGAAGGACTAACCCTAGTGTTAATGGACAAGTCCTCCTCAAGTTGTCTTACAAATCATAAAAATCACTTCATCATCATACCATTAAATAAAATTCACTTAATCAAAGGCTTGTTATGTCATGAGTTTAATCCCTAATCATGGATTAAGTTGAGGAGCTTTCCTCAGCTTAAACACTCTCATCTATTATCCTTCTATTAGGATGGTGTAATGAGTCTGTTTAATCCCTGATTATGGCTTAATTTCATTACTTAACACTAAACAAAAACAACAAAAAAACATCTAAATAACCACAAGTAGGTTAATGATCTTAACCCTACATCAAAGATGATTAAGTGTGAGAATCTGACTTCACACTTAAGGTACTCTCATTACCCCTAATCAGAGGGAAGATGTGATGAGTTTACTAAATCCATTGGTTTAGGCTTGAGCTCATTAACTTATGACAAACTTTCAAAAGCAATAAAAGACTGAAAACTCAAAAACAAACAATAATCGTCTCCTCCGGGATTCTTTTCTCATCTCATTCACTCACAAACGAGAACTTGCTTCTTCCGTCTAATGCAAGACAGTTAGCACCTGAGCCAGACAGGTCATACACTTGAGCATGGACAAGCAAGCAGTTCAATAGTCAATTCATCTTTCAGTCTCTTTGGGTCGAACTACTGTGTTCTGACTTCCTCATTGCACGAGAGGATACGTAGGCATAACTTAACAGTTATCGAACAAAAGTCTCTGTATATTCCCCCTCTTTCCAGCTTTATTCTTTTAGCCTCATATTCTTGAGCATTTTATTCTTGTTCCTGCACTGACACTATACATATTGCACTTCACTTACACTGACACCTGTACATTTTGTTTTCCAGCTCTTTTACACACAAATTGCACTGACACTACCCCTTTAAAACACAAATCTTTTAAGCGTGGATCCCGTCGAGTACGACGGACAATCTGGGTGCTAATACCTTCCCAGGTTGTAACCAACCCCCTTTCTCAGTCTCTCTGGTTCGCAACCGTCTTGTCCATCTTTTTCTAGGTCTATGCAGCATTACCTTTCCTCCGGGATAAAATGCCTAGCTGGCGACTCTATTCATCTCCAGTGAGTTCACTGCTGTGTGTTCTCATTGTTCCTCTCGCCGACCGTTCGCGTCTGTACCCTATTTGACCCGGCTTCATTTAGTGGGAGCGACAGCTGGCGACTCTGCTGGGGACTTTTCTTATTCTGTAACCAGGGCTTCTGGTTCTTTTTGTGGGTTCCTCCTAGCGTTTGATTGATTTGTGTTTACTGGGGTGTTATGTGCTACTTGTGTTTGTATACTTGTTTTATTTTTACTGCTTTATGTACAGTTGCTTTACTGCTTTCTTTATTGCTTTTGTATATATCATACTGTCATGCTGCTGGTTGGATCTGTTGTTTGCTTTGGTGGGTGGGTGTTTCATTGAGAGTTAAGGCCCTATACCTGGGACCTGAGTGACACCTAGGCTAGAGTGAATCATATTCTTTCCCATTCCATCTCGGTCTGGTGCGGGAATATGAAACACGGTTCAGATATGGGTTTCTTCTTGAGAGCTCTGTGTTGCAGATTTCCTGCAGTACTAGGGCTATCTGGGAAGCCTGCTAAGTCTGGATGACCTTTTAGTATTGACCTTCAGAAACTGAGGTGAATTAGAGGAGGAACTTTTATGGTTATTGTAAACACTGTACCTCCGGGTTAGAAGTGTTTACACTTCTCATAACTGATCCAAGTCTGAGGATCCTTGTTTTAGAACACCACCTGTGAGGGGGTTAGGCTGTTTACAGGTTTGCAGGTACCTTGACCTCAGAATACCCTGTTACTTTGATTTGATTGAGAATACTCCATGTTGGGACAGTTCTTGTGATTCTAAACCCTGGACATGTGGCTCTTTATTTGAGTCCCCCACCTTGGTTACTAGACTTATAGACCTCCATCTAGATTTCTTACACACATGGACTTCTATTAGAGCTTTTGATCAGATCCAGCTCAGTCACAAACCCTTGCATATCATTTGCATACATAATCATTGCATCATATTGACATTTGCTTATTTGTGTTTCAGGGTATCCATCTTCATTTGGTTTTGGTTTTGACCCCATCTTCAGTATTGACCTATCTTCATCAGCACTTGCTTCAGCTATCAGTTATCTACTTCAGCCAACCAGTGGCCCATTCTTCAGTATCACCATCAGCACTTGTCTCTACTCAGTCTCAACATTATGGCACCTAAAAAGAGCAACATCACCTACCACTTCTTCCAGCCAGAGTTAGCAGACATCAGGAAGATTCAGACCCTGATCACTCCAGACCATATACCACTGTTCAGGGAACACCATGGAGATATACTTGATATGGTTATGGATCTGGACCCCTCACAGAGAAGCCTGATCCACACTTGCCTTCAGTTTTATGATCCCCCACTGAGATGCTTCACTTTTCAGAACTTTCAGCTGGGCCCCTTATTGGAAGAATACTCATCATTAGTTGGTATACCTATCAGGGGTGGAGTCCCTTTCAACCCTGAGATGGTCTTTCCTGGTAAAGAAGAGGTAGCAAAGGCATTACATCTGGAACCAGTCCTGATTGGGCAGCATATGACTTCTAAGGCTGGAATCCCTGGCTTGCATCTGGATTTCTTGATCTCTCAAGCCACCTTGAAAGCTTCTTTAGGAGAGTGGAAAGCAGTCTGTGCTTTATTGGCCCTGAGCATATATGGGATCATATTATTTGCAGATGAGCCTCGATTTGTTAGCAAGAATGCAATCCATCTTTTCATCCTGAAGAACCCAGTACCCACTTTATTGGGGGATCTCTACTATTCAGTGCATCAGAGGAATGAAAAGCAGAGGGGAAGATTAGTGAGGTGATGTGCTCCTTTGTTCCATACTTGGCTTCTTAGGCATTTGCCCAGGACAGATGCATTTTTGAACCCTCATCAGCAGAGAAACTGGGCTGGAAGGCTTACTACTCTTACTTCAGCTGATATCAGGTGGTGCACTCAAAGCACAAAAGGCAGGGATATCATCACCAGCTGTGGGCATTTCCCCAATGTGCCCCTAATAGGAGTTAAGGGTAGTATTAATTACAACCCTCTGCTGTTCAAAAGACAACTGGGCTATGCACTGGTCCACGCTCCTAAGGCACAGGACTTGGTGGAGACTCTTTATTGTGAGAACAAGCTTAATCTGGCTATTGTCAGGCAGGCAGCCTGGGCCTGGGACAATGTGCAGACTAAAGGGATAACTATTCTTGGAAGATGCAATAATGTAGCCTCTGCCCAGTACTATGATTGGTCCCATGCCAGGGCTCAATTCTCTGGGATGCCCTTTACTATAGAGGACATGCCTGGGCCTTCCACAACACCACCTCCAGCAACTGTCAGCTTAGAGGAGTTTGAGAAATTGGAAGAGAGAAATAAGAAGTTGACTCAAGCTTTGCAGAAGACCCTCTATGAGAGGAGGGATGGAAGATTGGATATTGAAAGGTTGGAAAAGTTGAAGAAAGAGCATTTGGCTAGAATTGAGAAGTCTGAAGAGTACATTAAGAAGTCTAGGGCTGGAGAACAAATCCTGAAGAATGCTTGCAAAGAAGCCCAATTCCAGAAAGCCAGGACAGACATGTATTTGAAGGAGAGTCAGGCTAGGTGGGTCAGGATCACCGAGGCACGTACTCTGGAGGACAAGAGGGTCCAAGACAAGATGGAGCAGATGGAAGCTAGTGCAAGAGAGCAACAGGAAGCCCTGGCAGCAGCCCAGAGGGAGATATCAGAGCTGAAGATCAGAGCTGGAGTGAAGAGGTCAAAGGACCAAAGTCAACACAAGAAGCTAACTGCAGCTGTTACTACTCGGAACCTCCTTATCAGGAACCTCACGGAGCGTCCGGCTGATCCTGTGACCGAAGCACTTCTCAAGGAAGTTCGGGAGGATGAGTTTGGTCTTGGTGTTTGACCATTTGCTTGTTGTTGCTTTTATTCCATGTACTTTTATTTTCTTGTAATATATTTTGACCCCTCAGAGGGCTTGTATTTGTAAACAAAATATGTACCAGTGGCCTTTTGTAATATATGTATTAGTTTGTTCCATCCGAGTTTACTTCGAAAGCAACATCAACAGCATCATCTTCAAGGGTCTGGAAGGGTCAAAACTGAATGCCAAGCCGGATACCTTGAAAACAAATAAGCATACTGCATTGCATGCTAACCCTTTGTTTGTTTTGTAGGTGTTTGTTTTATTGTTGCTAACTCTGTTGTGATGTCCAGGAACTATTGCTCGGCGCCGAGTATTTCCCCTCAACCGTCCGCACCGATATCCAACCCGTAACAATCTTCCGGGCATACAGATGGATCAGGTACAACAGGACCTGGCAGAGGTCAGAAATCAAATGACCAACGAGAGGTTGGAAATGAGGACTCAAATGGCACAGTTTATGGAAGTAATGAACAACATGGCCCAAAGCCAGGAGAGGCTCAGAGCACTGGTGGAAGGGAGAAATCAGGAAGATCATCAGCCGGGGACTGCTGGGACTAGCAACAACGAAAGAGTCCAACCTCATGTCAATCCCCCAGTCTTTGGACCCCACCTCCATCCAGAGGCCAACATTCCTGTCAATATACAAGGGACTGCCACAGCAGGGAGGGTACTGCAAGAAGACCCTCAAGAAGACCAGTTCACAGTAATGGGAGCCGGGGAAGAAGCTTATGATAGAAGGTTGGAAGAGATAGCTGAGAAATTAAGATCCTTAGAGTCTCAAAACTCTTTGGGTTTTGATGTTATGGATATGGGCTTGGTAGATGGGGTCAGGATTCCCCACAAGTTTAAGCCACCATGCTTTGAGAAGTATAATGGGACTTCCTGTCCTCGGACCCATCTACAATCTTTTCTCGGGAGGCTAAAAGCCTATACCATGGACGAGAAGCTGTGGATGTTCTATTTTGAGGATAGCTTGACTGGAGCTTCGAGGGAATGGTATTCCCATCTGACAAGAGCAACTATTAGGTGCTGGAAGGACCTGGCAGAGGCCTTCATCAGACAGTATCAGTATAATCTGGATATGGCACCCAACAGGACCCTCCTAATGGGAATGTCACAGTCATCTAGAGAGAGCTTCCGAGAGTACGCTCAAAGATGGAGACAGCTTGCCGCCGCTGTCCAGCTACCTATGTCAGAAAGGGAGATGGCTGATATGTTCATGAACACCCTTCAGGGGACTTACATTGATAGGCTAGCTGCCTTCTCATCTACCAGCTTTGCAGATGTAGTCATAGCCGGGGAGAGAATTGAAAGCCTATTGAAGATGGGAAAGATCTCAGACAACGGTGCAAGCTCATCCAGTAATGCAAGAAAGCCTTTTACAGGCCCAAGAAGGACTGGTGAGACTAATGCCATCCGCACCAACAGGGGAAGGCCCCAATATGTTCATAGATCTGTGGCAGCAGTAACCATTCCCGCACCAGCTCATCCACAACCAGCTTATCAACCTCCGCAGCAAAACTATCAGCAACAACCTCAGTACCATCACCAAAATCAGTATCCTCCGAGAAATTACAACAACAGCAACACCAACAATAATAACCAGCAGAGGCCATTCCAGCAGAGGCCATCTCAAGCTAACAGGGTGATCGATCCGATCCCCATGCCATATGCTACATTGCTGCCACAGCTCCTGAAACTCAACCTAGTTGAGCTAAGGACGTTGGCACCTCCAGATCCCAACAGTCTACCCAGGAATTACGACTCCAATGCTAGGTGTGCCTTTCATTCAAACGCACCTGGCCATAGTACAGAAAAGTGCAGAGCCTTGCACATGAAGGTACAAGACCTGGTAGACTCAAAAGCTCTGAATTTCGCACCACCACCCAATGTCAACAAGAACCCCATGCCAAACCACGGTGGTCCCCGAATTAACGCTATTGAAGAAGACAAGCCGTCTTATTTAATAACCAGTGTGGGTCAGATCCGGACACCGTTGGTGGAAATTAAGGCTCAGCTCCTCGAGTGTCACATGTTCCCGGGATGTGAGTTAGGGTGTGCTTACTGCAATATTTCAGTAAACGGGTGCGATAACCTGAGGAATGGCATAGATGGTCTTATTCAGAGTGGCCAGCTTCAGATCACCACATCATTTCCAACAAATCCAGCAATCTCATCAGCAGCAATTCCGGTATCTCCTACAACTGCAGCAACCATTGTTCCTGACAATTCTTCGGCTTCATCAACAAGTACTTCATCTATCGCCTCAACTGATCAGCTATCAACAAATTTTTCTTCTACAACTTCAGCACCACTCCGATTTGAATCTCCTACAACAACGACGTCTATCCTTCCAACAATGTCTCCTACAACTCCTACAACAAATCATGAAGATGTCTCAACTGTCACCATATTTTATGATCCTGAAAACAACTCTGCCTACAATTCAGAAAGTGTTGCTCCCATCAGAGCACCAGTCACGATTTATTACGATCCACAAACTATCACAGTCCCTTCAGCAACTGCAATCAGTCCAGTCACTGTCACAGTGCCTGGACCAGTACCTTATGAAAGCAATAGGGCCATCCCTTGGCACTACGGCTCTGACGTATACTGCGAAGGAAAGAAAATCACCCTTGAACCATCAACACCTGCACCACAAATAGACAATGTGGGAGGAGGCGGAGGCTTCACTCGAAGCGGACGTCTCTTTGCTCCACAAATTCAAAGACCCACTGCCGAAGCAGAAGCTGCTGCCAAGGCAAAAGGAAAGAGCCCGGTACAGGAAGATCAAGCTGCTAAAGAAGTTTTGAAAACACCATTCGATCAAGAAGTTGATGAGTTTATGAGAATCATCAAAAAGAGTGATTACAAAATAGTGGATCAGCTTCACCAGACGCCATCCAAGATCTCTATCCTATCACTGCTTATGTGCTCCGAAGCCCATCGGAATGCACTACTCAAAGTCTTGCACGCAGCTTACGTGCCTGAAGAGATCACTGTCAATCAATTGGAAACCGTGGTCGGAAATGTTACTGCTAGCAACGGGCTAGGGTTCACCAATACTGACTTGACAACGGAAGGCCGCAACCATAACAAGGCCTTGCACATCACCATGGAATGTAAAGGTGCAGTCCTTTCCCATGTGCTGGTAGACACAGGGTCATCCCTTAATGTCTTACCGAAAAAGGCCCTGGTGAAGCTAGAGTATGAAGGATTAGCATTGCGTCCCAGTAACCTGGTAGTAAGAGCCTTTGATGGTTCTAAGAGATCGGTTCTGGGAGAGATTGAGCTACCTGTGACAATTGGCCCACAAACCTTTAAAACGATCTTCTATGTGATGGACATTCAGCCTGCCTACAGCTGTTTGTTGGGTAGACCATGGATTCATGCCGCTGGCGCAGTAACGTCTACCCTTCACCAGAAGTTAAAATTTGAGTGGGAAGGCCAAGTTGTTACTATCTGTGGGGAGGAGGATATATTTGTTAGCCATCTGGCTACTTACAAGTATATTGAGATGGATGGGGAGATCCATGAAACAATGAGCCAAGGGTTTGAGGCCCTGAATGTTAATGAAGCATCTGCTGTATCTGGGATCTCCATGTCATCTTACCAACAAGCCCGGAAGGTTGTTGAGGAAGGAACTGCCCAAGGCTGGGGCAAGGTTTTATCTGTGGAGGAGAAGAAAGACAAATTTGGGTTGGGTTACAGACCAACTCAACAACATCAAGCAAAGGCTGCTGAGAAGCCCGGTTTTGTCAGTGGGGGGATGCTCACCCCTGATGCTATCAACAATTTGGAAGACGAGCTGGAAGAGGAGCGCAATCTGGAGAATTGGATTCGTCCAAAGATCCCGGGGAGCAGTATCTCAAACTGGTCTTCCCAGGAAATTATAAGAGTTACTCATGCAGAGTAATTATTATTTCCTGTATTTTTTATAGCATGCATCAAAGTCTTGCATCTTGCCCAAGATGACAAGACTCATTTTGTGATCGGGCCATCTGTACTTTTTGTGCAAACAAGATTAATCAATGAAATATCAGACATCTTTTTGCAAATGAGTCTTTTTCCTTTTCGTTCACTGTTTTCCATTTTTCTTTTTGTACAAAAAATAAATGGCGATGTTTTCAAAATGATAACTTTGTTTCACTTTTCTAAAACAAGATTAAAATCAATCACTAAAATAAACAAACTGAACCCTTGCAGAGAGTGCCTTCCTGACAGCATCGACAACAGCACGGCTATGACTTCGTATGACTTTGACAATCCGATCAATCAAGCTGATGAAGGGGTTGAAGAAGAATATGAGCTTCCTGAAGAGCTAGCCAGGTTGTTAAGACAAGAGGAAAAGGTTATTACTCCTCACCAGGAGGGGGTTGAAGTGATTAATCTTGGTACAGATGAAGACGTGAAAGAGGTTAAAATCGGGGCCTGCCTGCAAGACTCGGTGAAGAGACAACTGATTGATCTGCTTCAAGAATATGTGGACGTGTTTGCTTGGTCTTATCAAGATATGCCAGGGTTGGACACCGACATTGTTGTGCACAAGCTGCCTTTGAGGGAAGAATGCCCACCGGTCAAACAGAAACTGCGCCGTACTCGCCCAGACATGGCAATGAAGATCAAGGAAGAGGTACAAAAGCAATGGGACGCCGGGTTCCTTGCTGTAACTAGCTATCCGCCGTGGGTTGCTAATATAGTACCTGTGCCAAAGAAAGACGGCAAAGTAAGAATGTGTGTTGACTACCGAGATCTGAACAGAGCTAGCCCGAAAGATGACTTCCCATTACCTCACATTGACGTATTGGTGGATAACACGGCTCAGTTCTCAGTATTCTCCTTCATGGACGGATTTTCAGGATATAATCAGATCAAGATGTCACCTGAAGACATGGAGAAGACAACATTCATTACACCTTGGGGCACGTTCTGTTACAAGGTAATGCCATTCGGACTGAAGAATGCTGGTGCAACATATCAACGGGCTATGGTGACATTATTCCACGATATGATCCATAAAGAAATAGAATGTTATGTGGATGACATGATTGCCAAGTCCCTTACTGAAAAAGACCACCTGGTGAATCTGCTGAAGCTGTTTAAGCGTCTGAGGAAGTACCAATTGAAGTTAAACCCCAACAAATGCACATTCGGGGTACGATCCGGTAAGTTGCTGGGCTTTATTGTAAGCGAGAAAGGGATTGAAGTTGACCCTGATAAGGTCAAAGCTATTCAAGAGATGCCTGCACCGAAAACAGAGAAAGAAGTTCGGGGGTTCTTAGGTCGATTGAACTACATCTCACGATTCATATCTCACCTTACAGCAACCTGTGAACCCTTGTTCAAGCTGTTAAGAAAAGAACAGACGGTCAGGTGGAACGAAGACTGCCAGAAGGCTTTTGACAAGATCAAAGAATATCTGCAAGAACCTCCAATCCTTATGCCTCCAGTTGAAGGAAGACCTCTGATAATGTACCTGACAATTTTAGAAGAGTCAATGGGGTGTGTGCTGGGCCAGCATGACGAGTCTGGTCGAAAAGAGTATGCAATATACTACCTAAGCAAAAAGTTTACCGACTGTGAACAACGTTATTCACTGCTCGAGAAAACTTGTTGTGCTTTAGCGTGGGCTGCTCGCCGACTAAGACAGTATATGTTGACCCACACTACTTTGTTGATCTCAAAAATGGACCCGGTTAAGTACATTTTCGAGAAGCCAGCTCTTACCGGACGGGTTGCAAGATGGCAAATGACTCTCACAGAATATGACATTCAGTACACCTCTCAGAAAGCCATCAAGGGCAGTGTATTGTCTGAATATCTTGCTGAGCAACCCATTGATGACTACCAGCCTATGAGATTCGACTTCCCTGATGAAGACATCATGTTCATAAAATCAAAAGATCATGAAGAGCCTATTCACACTGAAGGGCCTGACCCAGAAGAAGAATGGACTATGATGTTTGATGGGGCTGTTAATATGAATGGTCGTGGTGTTGGTGCAGTACTCATTACACCCAAAGGAGTTCACATGCCTTTCTCGGCAAAACTCACTTTCAACTGCACTAACAACGAAGCCGAATACGAAGCTTGCATTATGGGTCTTAAGGAAGCCATTGACCTCAGGATCAAGACACTGACTGTATTCGGAGATTCAGCTCTGGTAGTTAATCAAACCAACGGAAAATGGTACACCCACCAGGATCATCTGATACCTTACAGGGATTATACAAGGAGGTTGTTGACTTTCTTCACGACGGTCAAACTTGAGTATATCCCTCGGGACGAGAATCAGTTTGCAGATGCTCTTGCTACCATTTCATCCATGATCAAAGTTCAGGCTGCCAACTTTGTGCCTCAGATTTCAGTGTCCAGAATCGACAGACCGGCATATGTGTTCGCAGCAGATGTTGTCAAAGATAATAAGCCTTGGTTCCATGACATTAAATGCTTCTTGGAGGATCAAGCATACCCACCTGGGGCATCTTCCAATGATAAGAAGACTTTGAGAAGGCTTGCTGTTAGTTTCTTTCTGAACACTGATGGGTCTTTATACAAAAGGAACTTTGATATGGTACTCCTCAGATGTGTTGCCAGGACGGAAGCAGATTTGTTGATGCATGAAGTGCACGAAGGATCTTTTGGTACCCATGCAGGAGGGCATGCCATGGCTAAGAAACTGTTAAGATCAGGCTATTACTGGATCACAATGGATGCCGACTGTTGTGCTTATGCCAGAAGGTGCCACAAATGCCAGATTTATGCAGATAAGGTGCATGTGCCTCCCAATCCTTTGAACATCATGTCTTCACCATGGCCCTTTGCTATGTGGGGCATTGATATGATTGGCAAGATTGAGCCAACTGCTTCAAACGGCCACAGATTCATCCTGGTCGCCATTGATTATTTCACTAAGTGGGTCGAAGCAGCTTCATATGCAAATGTTACAAGACAAGTGGTAGCCAGATTTCTGAAGAGAGATATCATCTGTCGGTATGGAGTTCCCGAGCGAATCATTACTGATAATGGTTCCAACTTGAACAACAAAATGATGGCAGAGCTGTGCCGGGACTTCAAGATCCAACACCACAATTCTTCTCCTTACAGGCCAAAGATGAACGGCGCTGTTGAGGCAGCTAATAAGAATATTAAGAGGATTGTGCAGAAGATGGTAGTCACCTACAAAGACTGGCATGAAATGCTACCTTTTGCCTTGCATGGGTACCGCACGTCAATCAGAACATCCACTGGGGCAACACCGTATCAGCTTGTGTATGGTATGGAGGCAGTCCTACCAGTTGAAGTTGAATTACCCTCTTTACGAGTATTGATGGATGTTAAACTGAATGAAGCAAAGTGGGTTAGGTCCCGATACGAGCAACTGAGTCTGATTGAAGAGAAAAGATTGGCTGCAATCTGTCACGGGCAGCTGTATCAGAAAAGAATGAAGAAAGCCTTCGATCAGAAAGTCAGGCACCGAGAGTACCAAGTAGGAGATCTTGTGCTGAAGAGAATCCTCCCTCCTCATACAGACCACAGGGGCAAATGGACTCCCAATTATGAAGGACCATTCGTGGTAAAGAAAGTTTTTTCCGGTGGAGCACTGATGCTCAGCACCATGGATGGCGAAAACTTCCCGTCTCCTGTGAATTCAGATGCAGTTAAAAAATACTTCGCATAAAACGACCCGCTGGACATAAAAACAGAATGTAAGTCCAGGCAAAAATAGGGCATCCCGGCGAGTCAAAAACAGAATAAAAGACTCGGGAAAAAGTAAGGGAAAATAAATAAAAAATGTGTACACCCGCTGAGTTGAAAAGCCGCATTGGACAACTCAGGCCAAAAATGGGTATCCCGATGGATTGAAAACCCGAAAGGGCGATCCATGCAAAATAAGGGAATAAGCGAACAACTGCATTCTGAATTCGTCTGTATCGCCTACAACCTGTTAAGCTTCGAAAGGATCAAGCTTCAATCAGAATCAGCCTTCTTCAGAAAGCAAGACGAGAAGAACTTCGAAAGTCATACGAGTCATAGCAGAAGAGGAAGCTCCTTAAAGCGTCGTCAACATCGCCAGTACTTTGTTTCTCAATTTGTAACAGTCTCTTCATTTTAGGAGATTTGTTTCTTTGACTGTATCTTGCCAATTCAGGGCACATGAATTAATAAAATCGGATTTTCCAGTCATGTCTCGTCTTATACATTTTTATTTGCAAAGGATGTCTGATGTCTCTAAAAAACTGATTGCATAAGTACAAATATTTTTCTGCAAAAACACATGCTTACAGGGAATATACTTACTCTTGAAAGTGCTTAACTCCTATGACGGAATCCAGTAAAGGATACCTCGGGACCATTTGTGCGTTTCCTCATCTTTGCAGGATTGCAGGTATCCAGAACGCCCCTTGGGGCATGCAAGTTATATCCCAGCAAGCTGGCAAATCAACACTCACTCTTGGCACCAGAGGAGTTTTCTCCCCAGCTGAGTTGCCAACAACTTTCCCCAGCCAGTTGCCACTTGTCAATTTCCCCAGCTGTAGTGTCAATCATTCTTCCTCAGCAGAATGCAGAAGTCAGGGAACCATCTCCCCACAGAATCCTCGGCCTCTTTTCAGAAAAACAATGCATGAAGGAGTCACAACAGAGTACAGACGGCTTCTACGAACCCCAGCTGGGTCCCTCATTACAAGGATATGTCAATCAGTGACCTATATCCCCAAGCAAATATCATATCATCAGATCTGCCAATGATCTCATCCCCAGCTGGGAGGTCCTTTTCAAACAGATCAACCAGAGGTCTTCACAGCAACGGGATCCGAATCCCGGATCTGTACCTTTTGCATAATCATGGCATTTGCATCATATTCACCCACAAAGCGTAGCATTCCGTCTAATACGGAGCATTACGGCAAAAATCAAACACATAGCATAATCATAAGCCATGTTGTGAATCGGACTCTTGTGAATAATAACCATTCATCAGAATGCAGAATACAATACACAAAAATCCCCACCAGAGTCCCCAGCAAAAGCAGCTGCCTCACAAATCACAAACACCAGTATATACTCATTTTGACACCCGTCTGTGTCATAACCCCAGCAGAAAGCCAAAGACATCCTCTTTGCACTCACATATACCTATATATACAATTCCTTGACACCCGTCCGTGTCATATCCCCAGCGCAGTCGCTTACACTTTGACAGCCCATATACTTGTTGATATCATACTTTTCTCCTTTTGACACTCGTCCGTGTCACCCTCCCCAGCAGATAAACACTCATCTATACAAAACTCATACTCACTACTCATGTTACACTTATACAGATACTCGTCCGTATCTCGTATATGCCATTTATATCCCCACAGATTCAACATTGGTCCTTGTTCTTTGTTAACCAGTTGGTACTCGTCCGTACCATCATCTCAGAATATGCATCAAATGTTTGTTTCTACATGATACTCGTCCGTATCATAGTCTTAAGGATGCTCGTCCGTATCTTTAATCCATACACCGTGTCAAGCACTCTGGTCTTCTTGAATATAGATACTCGTCTATGTTTACTATTCCCCAGAAGAGTCCCCTCAGATACAACACTCGTCCATGTTCCTTGTTAACCAGTTGATACTCGTCCGTATCATCATCTCAGAACACATGTCAGTATTTGTTTCTACCTGATACTCGTCCGTATCATGGTCTTAGGGATGCTCGTCCGCATCTTTAATCTATACACAATACCAAACACTTATACCTTTTATTTCTTGAATATAAACACTCGTCCGTGTTTACTACTCCCCCAGTAGATCGCCAACAAAGCAAATTTTCTTTTTATCTGACACTCGTCCTGTGTCATGATGAACCCTGAGAGCAGCCGTACCCTGCTAGGTGGTCGTCCTCCACCTCTTGATGGTCGTCCTCCATCATGCTCATCCGATGGCCGTCCCCATCGTTGATTTTTAGCAGCCGTCCCCTGCTAGGTGGTCGTCCTCCACCTCTTGATGATCGTCCTTCATCATTTTATCCAATGGCCGTCCCCATTGTTGATTTTTGGTTATCTGGCACTCGTCCTGTGTCATGAGAAACCTTGAGAGCAGCCGTCCCCTGCTAGGTGGTCGTCCTCCACCTCTTGATGGTCGTCCTCCATCATGCTCGTCCGATGGCCGTCCCCATCGTTGACCTTTTATCCGGCATTCGTCCTATGTCGCGATATTTTCGGCAGCCGTACCCTGCCTGGTGGTCGTCCTCCACCTTAGATGACCGTCCCTCATCTTAACCCCAACAGAGCAGCCGTCCCCTGCTAGGTGATCGTCCTTCACCTTTGATGGCCGTACCTCATCATCTGTTTATTTCATTTATTCTTTAACTTGATGGCCGTCCCCGTCGTGGTCCCTTTTCTCTTTTAAGCCCGATGGCCGTCCCCATCGTTGTTTACTTTACTTTATGAACTTGATGGCCGTCCCCGTCATGTTTCACCAATTCCCAGAGAATCTTACAACTTTATCTTGATGGCCGTCCCCATCATGATTTTATTCTTCCCAGCTAGTCGGCCGTCCCCGTCTTAGCTTTACCTTTTATCCCCAGCATGTCGGCCGTCCCCGTCATTGCTATTTACCCAGCAGTCGTCCTCTGCTCGACGGTCGTCCTCCGTCGCCCACACTTTACAATATACTTTATTTTTCTTTTACAATCTATATCCCTTTTCTTCTTCATTCTGTGAGTGCAAATTTTGGACTGTCTTTGGTATTCAACCACAAGTTATCTTGTTTGCCTGATAAGCCGTCGCTTACATCCTGCACAGCTAACTCATGTTTGAATAGGGGCAGCTGTAAACACCCCAAATTTGCCCTCACCCAGTCACACCATGGCTGGTGATCATCTCATATGCATAAACACAATCATATCACCTCATATCTCATTTTTGATTCACTGCATAGATTCAAAGTCATTTGCATCTAGGGTTTGTGATCTGAACCATCCAAGAGCCTCTTGAGCCACTCCCAAAGGCCATCAATCACTTCAAGGGGGTCCATGTGTGTTCTTATATCATATTACATCCTCTCAAAGTCAAAAATGCCAAAGAATCACAAGAACTGGGATTGGTATGGATGCAGAGCCAAGTTTGGCTGCACAGTTGACCTAAAATTAGGGTTTTGGTTTCAGAGGCCATAATTCCAAATTTTTTGGTCATTCTTGTTTCTATTGGTTTCTATATGGTATAGGGAGTATGCATATCAATTTTCATGAAGAAATTCCATGGGGAAGTCATCTGATCAAGAGTTGACTTTCTGGACAAGTCAGTGCAAAATCAGGGCATCTGAGGCCCCCAATGACCCAACCAAGGGGTGATCTTCATCATTTTGAGTGTATATGATCTTTATTTGATCATGGAAGAAGTTATAAGTTGACAAAATTCAAGAATTTAAAGTTTTTGCAAAGTTGACTTTTTTGGGCATAGTTGACTTTTCAAGAATATGTCATTTTATGCCATTTTTCAAGCCTTGCTTTTTGATCCAAAAATGCTTCAAATGGAAAAACTTTGGTCATGAAAGTTGTAGAATACATTTTTCCCTTTTCAAAAAGTACAAGAACATGACCTAATTCATTTTGGATCAAAAGTTATGGTGTGACAAATTTGGCAAAAATCACTAATTTTCAAGTCATGCACCAAAAGGCAAAGTTGCAAATTCTCCTTTCAAGGCCAATTCAGTCATCATATGGGCTTCTAATTCACTCAACATGATCACATAACTTCTAAAAATCAGAATGGGCCAAGAAATCACATGTTTGTGTGGCCTTTGGAGCAAAATCTTTCCATGAGAACCAAAGGAAGCCAACTTGCAAAAACCATCATAACACTTCACCAACTAGTTGCCTTGGCTGCTGAACCTTCCTAGCATCACACACACACCATGCTGCGCCAGCCCATGCTCTTGTACCAAGCTAGAGCTTAGCCCATGCCTCTCTTACAACAAAGTGGACTTTTTGCAAAAGTAGACATCCCAATCACAGCAGGCCAGGTCACATCACCTGACCAATGGGAGTTCTTTATGCAAGGAAAATGCTGGCCATAACACCCAAGAAGCAAGGCTGAAACAGATAACAACATCACATTCACAAAATCACCCTCACTTGCTTTTTCCTTCAAAACTCTTTGCACAAACCACCAACATTCAAACCAGTTTCACCAATCATTTCACCATGTTCCATTGAGCAAAAACCAACAAGACACAAGCCTGAATCAAGCAAGAACACCATTCCTCCATTTTCACTCTCAGAAGCAAAACCATTCGAAACTCACTCCACAGGCCATAAACACCCAAACAAACTCCACAAACCTTCTCCACTCATCATCCTGATCACAAAGAACCACTCACATTGACCTGAAACAGCCTGAATCACCATCACCATTTTCAACTGAGCTTGAACAGAACTTGTTCAATCTCTCAAACCAGCCAACATAAACTCCTTCTAAGCATTCAAGGATCATCAGGGGACCAAGTAGAGTGGATTGCATCAAAGGGAAAGGTCAGAAAGTTGCTGGGGTGAAAGCTTCGAAACTCAGGTAGCTCAAGAACATTTTTTCCAGAAATCATTTTTTAAGTTCTTAAGTTGTTCTATATGCTTCACTGATCGTTCTGATGCCTTTAGTTTTGAAAATGGTGGAGAGATGAGAGTTTAATTTGTTTCTGAAAGTTTTGCCCTAAAATCTTCTTTGTTTCGATTCATGAGATTAATGGAATATAAATGGTTTCTAGCTTAGGGTTTTGATTCAGTGGGTTATGGGGATCATTTCCATGTTCTTAGATTTCATTTTGGTTAGGTTTTGAGAGTTTTGGAGATTTTCAGGTGGGGTTCCCACCGGAGAAGACGACCGGAGGTCTTCTCCGGCCACCTGAAAATCATTAGGGCATAATCCCAGTCATTAAGGCAGTTTGAATCTGGAGCGTTGGATGCCTTGACTCTGTTGACTTCGCGCGCGTGTGAACGGTCCAGATGTGGTCATTAAACCCTAATCTCTATTATTTATTTAATTAATTGAGTTTAAGTCAGTTTGAATATGGGCCATCAGATGACGCGCGCAGTCAACCCATTCAAACCCAGAAGCTATCCCAGCCCTCCATTCAGTTGACTTTCCCTTTTTCTTTGTTTAATTCATTTATTTCATAATTGTTTTGCATAATTTATTTAAAATAGTAAAAATTGTCTAAAAATTATGAAACTTTTTCTCAAGACTTTCATTAATTTTTATGACACAAAAATATTTTTATTTTCATTTTTAGCATTTAAAAAGTATTTTAAAATATTTAAAAGTTTATTTTTAATTGATTAATGGAAATTAATTTATTAAAAATACTTTTAGGTATTTAAAAATCACCAAAAAATTCATGAAATGTTCTAAGACATTTAGAAACATTGTCCAACCTTCAAACCAAATTTATTTTTTGATCTTGATGCATTTTGAGAATTTTTCATTGATTTAAAATCATTTTTATGCATTAATTTGATCCAAAGTTCAAAAAAATCATTTCTGCCTACCCATGAAGAGTTGGACATTGATTCCTTTTGCATTGCATTGTGTTTAGCATGTAGTTTGTAAGATTAAATGGCCATGTTTTGATCTTTCATTTTCAATTTGTTTGGTAATTTTCTTGTTTAGGAACCCTAAAACCCTAGCAAACTTGTAAAAACCATAACTTGAGTTTGGTTAGGAGTTGAGACTTCTCCTTTGGGCATTGGTTTAGTATAGGATTAGGGGTCCTTTGAGTGGCATTTTCAATTTTTTATCTTAGTGTTTGCTTCTGATTTTGATTTTTGTTTGATGCATTGTTCATAAACCCTAGTTTGGGCTTTCATATGCACCCATCTTGCATTCTCTTGCATAACATGACTTGCCATGACATTTCAAGCATCCATTTGATTCATTTGACATCATAAGACATATTGAAAGCATGTTTGATCATTGCACCATGTATTTGCCATGTTGTATGCCATGTGCACTTCATAACTTTTTCATGTATGTCCATGTGCCTTAACTTGATTCATTTGCATTCATGAACTTGTATGATCATTTCCATGTGCTGCCTCATGTTTGTAGCATCTCATAGCATCATTAGCATCATGTATTTGCTTCTGGTTTTGTTTCTCATCATGTCACCTCATCCCATTTTGCATTGCATTGCATTTCTCTTCTAACCTTTCAGGTGGTAAGTAACTTTGAGAAGTGAATTTGCCTTCACTTCTCATAACTTTTCTTTTCATCTCTCTTGCATCCATTGCTGCATTTTTGTTTGTGTTTGAGTTTGAGCTTGCTCATTCTTCTTCTTCCCACTTTCTTTCCTCAAGTGACTTGACTTCTTGAATGAAGCAAGTTGCTTTGCTTCTCCTGATCCTTTCATCTGCTTCCTGGTGGTTCCATTGAAGGCTTCTTCTTGAAAACCTCACAAACCTTAGGGACAACCAAGCATGACAATGATTAGGGTTCTGATTAGTCTCCCCTCTTAGTTTTACCTTTGTGTCACTTTTGAGTCATCTCTCCTCATCTCATAATCAGGGACTAGACCCTAAAGGCTTTAAGGCTTTGTGATTAAGCTTATGCCTGCATCCTTCTATTAGGATGGAGTGTATAACTTTAATCCTAAGTGTTAAACCCTTAATGTGTTTAACTCCTTTAATCAATTCACTTAATAACCATCAAGACATCAAGCTTGTAACTTGGGCCTTGCATTAGGGTTCTAATTCTTCCTTAATTGGTTAAGAAGGACTAACCCTAGTGTTAATGGACAAGTCCTCCTCAAGTTGTCTTACAAATCATAAAAATCACTTCATCATCATACCATTAAATAAAATTCACTTAATCAAAGGCTTGTTATGTCATGAGTTTAATCCCTAATCATGGATTAAGTTGAGGAGCTTTCCTCAGCTTAAACACTCTCATCTATTATCCTTCTATTAGGATGGTGTAATGAGTCTGTTTAATCCCTGATTATAGCTTAATTTCATTACTTAACACTAAACAAAAACAACAAAAAAACATCTAAATAACCACAAGTAGGTTAATGATCTTAACCCTACATCAAAGATGATTAAGTGTGAGAATCTGACTTCACACTTAAGGTACTCTCATTACCCCTAATCAGAGGGAAGATGTGATGAGTTTACTAAATCCATTGGTTTAGGCTTGAGCTCATTAACTTATGACAAACTTTCAAAAGCAATAAAAGACTGAAAACTCAAAAACAAACAATAATCGTCTCCTCCGGGATTCTTTTCTCATCTCATTCACTCACAAACGAGAACTTGCTTCTTCCGTCTAATGCAAGACAGTTAGCACCTGAGCCAGACAGGTCATACACTTGAGCATGGACAAGCAAGCAGTTCAATAGTCAATTCATCTTTCAGTCTCTTTGGGTCGAACTACGGTGTTCTGACTTCCTCATTGCACGAGAGGATACGTAGGCATAACTTAACAGTTATCGAACAAAAGTCTCTGTATATTCCCCCTCTTTCCAGCTTTATTCTTTTAGCCTCATATTCTTGAGCATTTTATTCTTGTTCCTGCACTGACACTATACATATTGCACTTCACTTACACTGACACCTGTACATTTTGTTTTCCAGCTCTTTTACACACAAATTGCACTGACACTACCCCTTTAAAACACAAATCTTTTAAGCGTGGATCCCGTCGAGTACGACGGACAATCTGGGTGCTAATACCTTCCCAGGTTGTAACCAACCCCCTTTCTCAGTCTCTCTGGTTCGCAACCGTCTTGTCCATCTTTTTCTAGGTCTATGCAGCATTACCTTTCCTCCGGGATAAAATGCCTAGCTGGCGACTCTATTCATCTCCAGTGAGTTCACTGCTGTGTGTTCTCATTGTTCCTCTCGCCGACCGTTCGCGTCTGTACCCTATTTGACCCGGCTTCATTTAGTGGGAGCGACATATATCTGCAGGGGAAAATATGAGGTGACACGGATGAGTGCCGAGAAGGGTGAATATGAACATGTATTTGTGAGTGAAAAGGGGACGCTTTGGCTTTCTGCTGGGGATATGACACAGACGAGTGTTGAGAAGCATTTGTTATGTATAAGTATCTGTTTGTAGAAAGTGCTCTAGTGACTTTCTGGGGAAAGATGACATAGACGAGTGCCAAAAGGAGCATGTATCTGTATTTTGGGAATGCAAAGAAGATGCTTTGGGCTTTCTGCCAGGGAATCTGAGAGGTATTTTGTATATTGTTGATGGAATGTCAGTATTCACAGGTGGCTAATTCAAAACATGACTTGTGATTATGCAATATGTTTGATTTTTTCCGTAATGCTCCGTATTAGACGGAATGCTACGCTTTTGTGGTGATTTATGATGCGAATGCTATGATTATGCAAAGATATCGATCCAGGATTTGGATCCCGCTGCTTGAGGGGATCTCCGACTGATCTACTTGAAAGTATATCCCAGCTGGGGATGAGATCACTGGTAGATCTGATATATTGCTCTGCTTGGGGAAATAAGTCACTGATAGACCTATCTTAGTAATGAGAAGCCCAACTGGGGTTGTAGAAGATTTCGTCACTTTGTTGTGCGGGAAATTCAAACATTTTGCTCTTCTGGGAGAGGCTGGAGCTCTGTGGGGAATGACTCCCTGTCTAGCACTCGGCTGGGGAAGAAGAAAGATCACTAAATGATCTTCCTGGAGATGTATGTGGGGATCCTGCTGAGGATGACACTTGACAACTCAGTTGGGAATATAGGCACCTTCTGGTACTGCCCTGACAGATGTGTTGGAGAAATGATGCTTGGCAGCTCTGATGGGGAAAGATCATTCATGATGCTGTCTGGAAGATGTGCTGAGGAAGCAGTGATTTTAGCAACATTTCTGGGGAAAACCTTCCATGCCCCATGTTGCATTCTGAATACCTACAATCCTGTTATGACAAAGAAACGCACAAGTATCCCGAGGCATCCCTTACTGGATTCCATCATAGGATTTTTAGAGACTCCTGGGAGCAAGAAGAATATCTCCTGCAAGCATATATTTTTAGAAAGGCACATCTGCTTTTTATGCAAACATTATATCAGAGATATTGGACATTTTTCGCAAATGAGATAAAAATGTACGAGATGAAGTGTGAATGAAAATCCTGACTTTATTAATTCGCGTGCCCCGAATTGGCAAGTACACTCAAAGAAACAGATCCCCTGAAATGAGGAGATTGTTACAAAATTGAGAAACAAAAGGTGCTGGCAATGTTGATGACGCTTCAATGCTTCCTTTTGCTATGACTCGTATGACATTGACGTTCTTCTCATCTTGCTTTCTGAAGAAGGTTGATTCTGACCAATGCCTTAACCTTTCGAAGTGATACAGAAGAATTCAGAATGCAGTCGTTCGCTTATTCCCTAATTTTTGCGTGGATCGCCCTTTCGGGTTTTCAATCCACCGGGATACCCATTTTTGCCTGAGTTGTCCAATGTGGCTTTTCAACTCAGCGGGTGTACACATTTTTTTTTATTCTCCCTTATTTTTGCCCGAGTCTTTTATTCTGTTTTTGACTGGCCAGGATGCCCTACTTTTTCCTGGACTTACATTCTGTTTTTGTGTCCAGCGGGTCATTTATGCGAAGTATTTTTTAACTGCATCTGAATTTACGGGGGACAGACAATCTTCACCATCCATAGTCATGAGCATCAGCGCTCCACCCGAGAAAACTTTCTTTACTATGAATGGACCATCATAATTCGGAGTCCACTTGCCCCTGTGGTCTGTATGAGGAGGAAGGAGTCTTTTTAGCACAAGATCTCCGACTTGGTATTCTCGAAGCCTGACTTTCTGATCGAAGGCTTTCTTCATTCTCTTCTGATATAGCTGCCCATGAAAAATTGCAGCTAATCTCTTTTCTTCGATCAGACTCAGTTGCTCGTACCGGGATCAGACCCATTATGCTTCATTCAACTTGACATCCATCAGTACCCGTAGGGAGGGTAATTCAACTTCAACAGGTAGGACTGCCTCCATACCATACACAATGTGATACGGTGTTTCCCCGGTGGATGTTCTGATCGATGTACGGTACCTATGCAAGGCAAATGGTAGCATTTCATGCCAGTCTTTGTAGGTGACCACCATCTTTTGCACAATCTTCTTGATATTCTTCTTAGTTGCCTCAACAACGCCATTCATCTTTGGCTTGTAAGGAGAAGAGTTGTGGTGTTGGATTTTGAAGTCCCGACACAATTTTGCCATCATCTTATTGTTCAAGTTGGAACCATTATCAGTAATGATTCGCTCGGGCACTCCATATCGACAAATGATGTCTCTTTTCAGGAATCAGGCTACCACTTGCCTTGTAACATTAGCGTACGAAGCTGATTCAACCCACTTGGTAAAATAGTCAATGGCTACAAGGATGAATATGTGGCCATTTGAAGCAGTCGGCTCAATCTTTCCAATCATGTCAATGCCCCACATGGCAAAGGGCCAAGGTGAAGACATCACGTTCAAAGGATTCGGAGGCACATGCACTTTGTCTGCATAAATCTGGTATTTGTGGCACTTTCTGGCATAGGCACAACAGTCTGCATCCGTTGTGATCCAGTAGTAACCCGATCTTAACAATTTATTGGCCATTGCATGTCCTCCAGCATGGGTACCGAAAGATCCTTCATGCACCTCGTGCATCAGCAAGTCTGCTTCTGTCTTATCAACACATCTGATAAGTACCATATCAAAATTTCTCTTGTACAAGGAACCATCAACATTCAAGAAGAAGCTACCAGCCAGCCTTCTTAATGTCTTCTTATCATTGGATGATGCCCCAGGTGGGTATGGTTGATCCTCTAAGAAGAATTTGATGTCATAGAACCAAGGCTTATTATTTTTAGCAACGTCTACTGAGAATACGTATGCTGGTCTGTCAAGTCGGGACACTGAAATTCGAGGCACAAAGTTGGCAGCTTGAACTTTGATCATGGATGAAATGGTAGCCAGAGCATCTGCAAACTGATTTTCATCTCAAGGGATATACTCAAGCTTGACTATAGTGAAGAAAGTCAGTAATCTCCTCCTATAATCCCGGTATGGAACCAGATGCTCTTGGTGGGTGTACCATTTGCCGTTGGTTTGATTGATTACCAAAGCTGAATCTCCGAATACAGTTAAAGTCTTGATCCTGAGGTCAATGGCTTCCTCAAGTCCCATAATACAAGCTTCATATTCAGCTTCGTTGTTAGTGCAGTTAAAGGTGAGTTTTTCCGAGAAAGGCATGTGAACTCCTTTTGGTGTAATGAGTACTGCACCAACACCACGACCATTCATATTAACAGCCCCATCAAACATCATTGTCCATTCTTCTTCTGGGTCAGGCCCTTCAGTGTGAACATGCTCTTCATGATCTTTTGCTTTTATGAACATGATGTCTTCATCAGGGAAGTCAAATCTCATAGGCTGGTAATCATCAATGGGTTGCTCAGCAAGATAATCAGACAATACACTGCCTTTGATAGCTTTCTGAGATGTGTATTGGATGTCATATTCTGTGAGAATCATCTGCCATCTTGCAACCCGCCCGGTAAGCGCTGGCTTCTCAAATATGTACTTGACTGGGTCCATCTTTGAGATCAATAAGGTAGTGTGGGTCAATATATACTGCCTTAGTCGGCGAGCAGCCCACGCAAAAGCACAACAAGTTTTCTCGAGCAGTGAATAACGTTGTTCACAGTCTGTAAACGTTTTGCTTAGGTAGTATATTGCATACTCTTTTCGACCAGACTCGTCATGCTGGCCCAGCACACACCCCATTTACTCTTCTAATACTGTCAAGTATATTATCAGAGGTCTTCCTTCAACTGGAGGCATGAGGATTGGAGGCTCTTGTAAGTATCCCTTGATTTTGTCAAAAGCCCTTTGGCAGTCTTCATTCCACCTGACCATTTGTTCTTTTCTCAACAACTTGAACAGAGGCTCACAGGTTTCTGTAAGGTGAGATATGAACCTTGAAATGTAGTTCAATCTACCTAGAAACCCCCGAACTTCTTTTTCAGTCTTTGGTGCAGGCATTTCTTGAATGCTTTGACTTTGTCGGGGTCAACTTCAATTCTTTTCTCACTCACAATAAATCCCAGCAGCTTACCGGATCGCACCCCAAATGTGCATTTGTTGGGGTTTAACTTCAACTGGTATTTTCTCAGACGTTTAAACAGTTTTAACAGATTCACCAGGTGGTCTTCTTCTGTGAGGGACTTGGCAATCATGTCATCCATATAACATTCAATTTCTTTATGGATCATGTCGTGGAATAATGTTACCATAGCCCGTTGATAAGTGGCACCAACATTCTTCAGTCCGAATGGCATTACTTTATAATAGAATATGCCCCAGGGTGTGATGAAAGTTGTCTTCTCCATGTCTTCAGGTGACATCTTGATCTGATTGTATCCCGAAAATCCATCCATGAAGGAGAATACCGAGAACTGAGCCGTGTTGTCGACCAATACATCAATGTGAGGTAATGGGAAGTCATCCTTCGGGCTGGCTCTATTCAGATCCCGGTCATCCACACACATCCGCACTTTTCCATCTTTCTTAGGCACAGGTACAATGTTAGCGACCCACGGCGGGTAACTAGTTACAGCAAGGAAACCGGTGTCCAACTGTTTTTATACCTCTTCTTTTATCTTCATAGCCATATCTGGACGAGTACGGCGAAGCTTCTGTTTTACTGGAGGACAGTCTTCCTTTAGAGGAAGCTTGTGCACAATGATGTCGGTATCCAACCCTGGCATGTCTTGATAAGACCAAGCAAAAACATCCACATACTCCCGAAGCATGTCAATAAGTTGCTCTTTCACTGAATCTTGCAGATGGGCCCCGATTTTCACTTCTTTCAAGTCTTCTTCGGTACTAAGATTTACCGTCTCAACTTCCTCCTGATGAGGAGTGATAACCTTCTCCTCTTGCCTTAACAGTCTGGCTAGCTCTTCAGGTAGTTCATAATCTTCTTCAACCCCTTCATCGGCTTGATTAATCGGATTGTCAAAGTCATACGAAGTCATAGCAGTGTTGTTGTCGGTGCAGTCTGGAGGGCACTCTCTGCAAGGGTTTAGATTGGTTCATTTTAGTGATTAGTTTTATCTTGTTTAGAAAAGGTGAAAAATGAAGTTATTATTTTGAAAAACATTGCCATTTTATTTTTTTACAAAAAATGAAAAATGAAAAACAGTGAGTGGGGAAAAAGAGACTCATTTGCAAAAGATGTCCTGATATTCATTAATTGATCGTTTGCACAAAATACAAGATGACCCGATTACAAAATGAGCCATGACATCTTGGGCAAGATGTAGGACTTGATGCATGCTTAAAGACAGGAAATAATAATTACTCTGCAGGAGTAACTCTTATAATTTCCTGGGAAGACCAGTTTGAGACTCGGTTCCCCGGGGTCCTTGGACGTATCCAGCTTTCCAGGTTGCGTTCTTCTTCTTCGTCTTCCAAACTATTCACAGCATCCGGGGTAAGCATTCCCCCGCTGACAAATTTGGGCTCCTTTGCAGCCTCCGTTTGATCTTGTCGAGTTATTTTGTAACCCAACCCGAATCTGTCTTCTTTCTTTTCTACTGGCAGCAGCTTGCCCCAGCCTTGAGCGGTACCCTCTTCAACAACCTTCCGGGCTTGCTGATATGAAGTGATGGAAGTTCCAGGCACAGCGGTTGCTTCATTTATGTTAAGGGCCTCAAATCCCTGACTCATAGTCTCATGGATCTCCCCATCCATTTCTATGTACTTATAAGTAGCCAGCTAGCTAACGAAAATGTCTTCTTCCCCACAGATTGTGATGATCTGGCCTTCCCACTCAAATTTTTATTTCTGGTGAAGGGTAGATGCAACAGCGCCAGCGGCGTGAATCCAGGGTCTACCCAACAAATAGCTATAGGCCGGCAGTATGTCCATCACGAAGAAAGTAGTTTTAAATATTTGTGGGCCAATCATCACAGGCAAATCAATCTCTCCAAGCACTAATCTCTTAGAGTCGTCAAACGCTCTCACTACCAAGTTACTCGGACGCAATGCCAATCCATCATACTCCAGCTTCACTAAGGCCTTCTTTGGGAGAACATTGAGCGAAGACCCAGTGTCCACCAGTACATGGGAGAGAACATCACCTTTGCATTCTAAGGTGATGTGCAAAGCGTTGTTATGGCTGCGTCCCTCCGTTGTTAAATCAGCATCTGTGAAGCCCAGCCCATGGCTGGTGTTAACATTTGCCACCACAGTCTCTAACTGATTAACAATAATCTCTTCTGGCATGTATGCTGCGTGCAGGACCTTCAACAATGCATTCCTATGGGCTTCGGAACACATTAACAGTGATAATATAGAGATTTTGGAGGGTGTCTGATGAAGCTGGTCTACCACCTTGTAATCACTCTTTTTGATTATTCTCATGAATTCGTCCACCTCTTGTTCAAAAGACGTCTTCTGAGTTTCCTTAGCAGTTGGCTCTTCGGATACCACATTCTTTCCTTTTGCCTTAACAGCAGCTTCTACTTCAGCATTAGGTCTTTGTGTTTGTGAGGCAAAAAGGCGTCCGCTTCTGGTGAAGCCTCCGCCTCCCCCAACATTGTCAACTTGTGGTGAAGAGGTTGATGAATCCAGAGTGATTTTCTTCCCATTGCAGTAGAGATCAGAGCCGTAGTGCCAAGGTATGGCATTACTGCTTTCATAAGGAACAGGTCCAGGCACCGTAATGGTAACTGGACTGATTACTGCAGAGGAAGGTACTGTAATGGTGTGCGGATCATAGTAAATCATGACTGGAGATCTGGCAGGAGGTGCTGTAGCTTGTTGTTGGAAATTGTGGTTGTTGTGAACATTTGTTGGGTCATAGTATATCGTGACCGTTGAGACATCTTCATTAACGTTTGCTGGTGTTGTAGGCGTTTCCGTTGATAAGATGGGTGCTGAGGTTGTAGAAGTAAATGTTGCTGAACTCTGATCGGTTGAAATAATGGGTGGGGTGATTGCTGGTGTTATTGATGAAACAGTGGGAATGATAGTTGTTGCGGTTGTAGGAGAAACTGTTGGAGGAAGAATTGCTAGTATTGTAGGATAATCAATTGTTATTGAAACAAGAGTTGATGGAGGAGATATTGAAGTAATTTGCAAGATTCCGTCTTTGATGAGGCCATTTATGCCAAACCTTAGCTTCTCACAACCATTAGTAGAAGTCTTGCACAATTCGCAGCAGGCTCCACAGCCTGGGAACACCTGGCATCTTAAGAGTTGAGTCTTAACTTCAGCTAGCGGTGTTTGAATCTGTGCAACATTGTCAATCAGTGTAGATGGTTGATCCTCTTCAATGGCATTAATCCTAGGCCCACCATGATTAGGCATAGGATTTCTATTAACGTTCGGAGGAGGTGCAAAATTGAGAGCTTTGGAATCGACCAAATCCTGAACCTTCATCTGTAAGGCTCTACATTTCTCGGTATTGTGGCCAGGTGCGTTGGAATGAAAGGCACACCGGGCATTAACATCATAATTCTTCGGGAGATTGAGAGGATTTGGTGGTTCCAACGTCCTTAACTCAACCAGGTTAAGTTTCAGGAGTTGTGGCAGTAGAGCAGCATAAGGCATAGGGATTGGGTCAATCACCCTATTTGCTTGAGATGGCCTTTGTTGGAAAGGGCGCTGCTATTGGTTTCTGTTATTGTTGTACGTTCTTTGTTGCGGAAAGTGAGAATGTTGTTGTTGATAGTGTTGTTGTTGTTGTTGTTGAGGATACAATGGCTGTTGTGGAACTGGAGCCGGAATGGTAACGGCTGCCACTGATCTGTGAGAATACTGAGGTCTGGCCCTGCTTGCATGGATAGCATTTGTTTCACCCGCCCTTCGGGGTCCTGCAAAAGGTTTTCTGGGGTTGTTGGAAGAGCTTGCACCGTTGTCAGAGATTTTGCCCATCTTCAAAAGACTTTCAATTCTCTCACCAGCTATAACTACATCAACAAAACTAGTGGAAGAGAAAGCAGCAAGTCTATCAATATAAGTTTGCTGCAAGGTGTTCATAAACATGCCAGCCATCTCCCGTTCGGACATGGGTGGCTGGACAGCAGCAGCAAGCTGTCTCCACCTCTGAGCATAATCCCGAAAACATTCCCTTGAAGACTGAGACATGCCCATTAGAAGAGTTCTATTGGGGGCCATGTCCAGATTCTACTGGTACTGACGAATGAAGGCCTCGGCCAAGTCCTTACAACATCTTATAGTGGCCCTTGTCAGGTGCGAATACCATTCTCTTGAAGCTCCAGTCAGACTGTCCTCAAAGTAGAACATCTGTAACTTCTCATCCATGGTATAAGCCTTGAGTCGTCCTAGGAAAGATTGCAGATGAGTACGCGCATAGGAGGTACCATTATATTTCTCAAAGCATGGGGGTTTGAATTTGTGGGGAATTCTCACCCCGTCTACCAATCACATATCTATCACGTCAAAACCTAAGGAATTCTAGGATTCCAAAGACCTTAACTTTTCAGCAATCTCATCCAATCTTCTATCATACACCTCATCCCCAGCTCCGACAACTGTGAATTGTTCCTCTTGGGGATCCTCTTGTAATATCCTGCCTGCAGCTGTATTTCCTGGAACATTCCCATTAACATCTGGATTCAAATGGGGTCAGAATTCTGGTGGGTTAATGCGAGGTTGTCCACATTCATTATTGCTAGTTCCTCCTGTACCCGGGTGAGGCTTTTCAGGTGTCTGCCTTTCTACCAGCTCTCTCAACCTCTCTTGGCTCTGGGCGAAGCCAATCATTACTGCCATAAAATGGGTCATCTAGTTTCTCATTTCGACCTTTTCGTTTTCCATCTGATTTCTCACTTCAGTCAGGTCCTACTGCACCTGATCCATTTGAATTCCCGGAAGGTTGTTACGGGTAGGGTACCGGTGCGTGCGGTTGACAGGGAACACTCGGCGACAAGCAATATTTCCTGAAAGCATAACAAAGTGAGAAACAAGATAACCTACAAAACAAAGAAAAAGGTTAGTATGCAATGCAGTATGCTTATTTGTTTTCCAAGGTATCCGGTTTGGTTCTTGGTTTTGACCTTTCCAGACCTCGAGGAGATGCTTGATGATGTTGAGAGGAAGCCCAATGAAACAAACTTAATATATTACAAATGATGAAAATACATAGTCTGTTTACAAAACACGCCCATGATGGGTCAAAAGTACAACAATTAAAAAGCAAAAGTACATCAAAAGAAAAGAAATACAAATAACAGGATCAGACATCCAATCCGAAGTCATCCTCCTTGACTTCCTTCAGGAGAGCCTCCGTCACTGGACCAGCTGGGTGCTCTGTAATAGTTCGAATGAGGAGGTTCCTGGTAGCGATGGCATTAGTCAGCTTCTTATGCCTGTCTTGATCTTTGGATCTCTTTAACCCTGCTCGGAGCTTTAATTCTGATATCTCCTTTTGTGCTGCCAACAAAGCTTCCTGCTGCTTCTTCTCATTGGCCTCTAACTGCTCAATCTTGGCTTGAGTCCTCTGGTCTTATAATGTACGGGCTTCGGTGATCTTGACCCACCTAGCCTGACTTTCTTCTAGATAATGCTCAACTCTAGCTTTCTGAATCTTGGCCTCCTTGCAGGCATTTTTCAGTATCTGTTCCCCGGCTCTTGCTTTCCTGATGTAGTCCTCTGTCCTTTCAATCTTGGTCAGATGCTCAACTTTGAGCTTTTCCAATCTCTCAATGTCCAGACGACCATCACTTCTTTCCCAAAGAGTCTTCTTTAGAGCCTCAGATAACTTCTCATTCCTTTCCTTCAACTTTTCAAATTCTTCCAGGCTGACAGTTGTTGCTGGCTATACTGTAGAGGGTCCAGGGGTGTCTTCCAGGGTGAAAGGCATTCTAGTAATCTGAGCCCTAGCACGGGACCAGTCTGAGTACTATGCTGAAGCAACATTATTACATCTTCCAAGAATAGCTGTTCCTTTGGTTTGGATGTTGTCCCAGGCCCAAACAGCTTGTTTGACAACAATAGAGCCAGATTGGATCTCACAATATAGGGTCTCAGCTAAATCCTGTTCCCTGGGAGGGTGAACCAAGGCATATCCCAATTGTCTTTTAAGCAGTAAAGGGTTGTAGTTGATGCAACCTTTTACTCCTATCAGAGGCACATTAGGGTATTGCCCGCAGCTGGTGATAATGTCTTTGCCTTTGGTGCTCTGGGTGCACCATCTGATGTCATCTGAAGTCAAGGAGATGAACCTCTTGGCCCAGTTCTTCTGCTGATGTGGGTTCAGGAAAGCATCTGATTTAGGCAGGTGTCTGAGTAGCCAGGAGTAGAACAAGGGAGCACAACATCTAACCAACTTCCCCTTTTGCTTTTCATTTCTCTGGTGGACCGAGTAGTAAAAATCCCCTAACAGTGTGGGCACTGGGTTCCTCAGCAAGAACAAATGGATGGAATTCTTACTAACAAACTTAGGCTCATCTACAAACAATATAGCCCCATATATGCTGAGGGCTAAGAGTGCACAGACTGCCTTCCATTCTCCCAATGTAGCTTTCAGGGTGGCCTGTGCAATCAAAAAGTCCAGATGTAACCCAGGAATTCCAGCTTTTGTTGTCATGTTTTGCTCAATAAGGGAAGGCTCCAAGTACAATGCCCTTGCTATCTCTTCACTTCTGGGAGCAGTCATCTCAGGGTTGAAGGGAATTCCTTTTCTGATAGGAACCCCAATCAATAAAGAAAACTCTTCCAACAAAGGCCCCATCTGAAAGTCAGGAAAGGGGAAGCACCTGAGAGGAGGGTCATAGAACTGTATGCATGTGTGGATCATGCTTCTTTGAGAAGAATCAAGATCCATAACCATGTCCAAAATTCCTCCATGGTGCTCTCTGAATAGAGGGATATGGTCAGGTGTGATGAGTGACTGGACCTGCCTGATACCAGTCAATATGGGCTCAAAAATGTGATAAGATATGTTGCTCTTCCTTGGAGTAGTCATGTTGTGCTGATGAAGAGGCTGAAGACAAGCTGAAGGTGTGTCTCTGGCAGACTGATGCAGGTGAGTCTCTGAAAGACTGATGCAAGTAACTAAAGGAGATAGCTGAAGCAGATGCTGAAGAAGAGGTCTAAGCAGTAGAAGGGGTCAAAACCAAAACCAAGATACAATGAGGTGGATACCCTGAAAAACAAATAAACAAATGTTAAATGATGCAATGATGATGTATGCAAATGATATGCAAGGGTTTGTGATCAAGAACTGGATCTGATTCTCTGTCCTAATATAAGTCTATGTATGTTCAAAGGTCTGGATGAAGGCTCAGAAATCTAGTAACCAAGGTGGGGGACTCAAATAAAGAGTCACATGTCCAGGGTTAATCACAAGAACTGTCCAAGGTGGAGCATTCTCAAACAAAACAGTAATAGGGTATGATGTGGTCAAGGGTTCCTGCAAAACCTGTAAACAACCCAACCCCCTCACATGTAGTGCTCTAGAACAAGGATCCTCAGACTTGGATCAGTTATGAGAAGTGTAAACACTTCTAACCCGGAGGTACAGTGTTTACAATAACTATAAAAGATCCTCCTCTAATTCACCCCAGATTCTGAAGGTCATAGTAAAGGTCATCCAGACTTAGCAGGCTTCCCAGATAGCCCTAACACTACAGGAAATCTGTAGCACAGAGTTCTCAAGAAGAAACCCACATCTGAACCGTGTTTCATATTCCCGCACCAGACCGAAATGGAATGGGAAAGAATATGAGCCAATATAGCCTAGGTGTCCCTCAGGTCCCAGGTATAGGACCTTAATCACTCAGTAGAATCCCACCCACCAAAACAGAAACCAGATCCAGCAATGACAGTATGAAATATGCATAAGACTGTAAATAAAGCAATAAATAAAGTTGTACATATAGCAATAAATAAAGAAAATAAAATAAACACAATTAGCACATAACACCCCAGTAAACACAAATAAAACAAGCGCTAGGAGGAACCCACAAAAAGAACCAGAAGCCCTGGTTGCAGTATAAGGTTCCCCAGCAGAGTCGCCAAGCTGTCGCTCCCACCAAATGACACAGAGCCAAGAGGGGTACAGACGCGAACGGTCGGCAAAAAGGAAGAGATGAAAAGAGTCGCCAGCTAGGCATTTTTATCCCGAAGGAAAGGTAACACTGCATAAACCTAAGAAAAGATGGACAAGACGGTCGCGAACCAGAGAAACTGAGAAAGGGGGTTGGTTACAACCTGGGAAGGTATTAACACCCAGATTGTCTGTCGTACTCGACGGGATCCATGCTTAAAATATTTATGTTTAAAGGGGTAGTGTCAGTGCTATCTGTATATCAAAGCTGGAAAAGAATGCAAGTGTCAGTGCAAAAGAAATATGAAGTGAAATGAAGGAGTGTCAGTGTAAGGAGAGAGTGAAATGCTCAAGACTATGAGGCTTAAAGAATAATGCTGGAAGAGGGGGAATATACAGAGAATTTTGTTCGATAACAGTTAAGTTATGCCTACGTATCCTCTCGTGCAATGAGGACGTCAGAACACCGTAGTTCGACTCAAAGAGACTGAAAGATAAATTGATTGTGAACTGCTTACTTGCATATGCTCAAGTGTATGACCTGTCTGGCTCAGGTGCTAACTGTCTTGCATTAGACGGAAGAAGCGAGTTCTTGTTTGTGAGTGAATGAGGTGAGAAAATAATCCCGAAGGAGACGATTATTGCTTGTTTTTGGTATTTTCAATCTTTTATTGCTTTTGAAGTTTGTCATAAGAAAATGAGCTTAAGCCTAAACCAAGGGTTGGTAAACTCATCACATCTTCCCTTTGATTAGGGGTAATGAGAATACCTTAAGTGTGAAGTAAGCACCTCGCACTTAATCACCATGATGTGGGATTAAGATCATTAACCTACTTGTGATTATTTAGATGTTTTTTGGAGTTTTTGTTTAGTGTTAAGTAATGAGTTTAAGCCATAATCAAGGATTTAATGGACCCATTACACCATCCTAATAGAAGGATAATAGATGAGAACATTTAAGCTGAGAAAGGCTCCTCAACTTAATCCATGATTAGGGATTAACCTCATGACAAAACAAAGCCTTTATTAAAGTGGATTTTAATTAATGGTAAGATTAAGAAGTGGATTTTATGATTGGTAAGACACTTGAGAGGGACTTTTCCATTAACACTAGAGTTAGTCCTTCTTAACCAATTAAGGAAGAATTAGAACCCTAATGCAAGGCCCAAGTTACAAGCTTGATGTCTTAGTGATTATTAGATGAATTGATTAAAGGATTTAAACACATTAAGGGTTTAACACTCGGGATTAAAGTTATACACTCCATCCTAATAGAAGGATACAGGCATAACCTTAATCACAAAGCCTTAAAACCTTTAGGGTTTAGTCCCTGATTATGAGGTGAGAAGAGAGATGGAAGGAAGAGAAGCTGAAAGAAACAAGTCAACTTACTTCATTTAAGAAGATAAGTTTCTTGAAGAAAGAAAGTGAGGAGGGAACATGAATGAGCACCTGAAAAGTTAGTGAAAGGAAATGAAATGAAATGGAAATGAAAAGGATTCAATGGTGCAAACCAAAACCAAAAGCATATTCATGATGCTAATGATGCAAAGAGATGACATAAATGTATGTCATGAGATGAAGATGATCATACAAGCAATGAGGAGGCAAATGAAGCATGAAAGGAAGCATGAAAGATCATGAATGCACATGAAATGAAATGAAAGCAAAACATGGCAAATGGATGATGCAATGATCAAACATGATTTCAATATGTCCTAAGATGTCTTATATGTCATGTGGGTGCACAAAATGTCATGGCAAGTTCAAGTATGCAAGCTTATACAAGATGGATGCAAATGAAGATGCAAAGTAGGGTTATATGATCATATGAAATGCACAATTCAAAAACAGAAGCAAGACATGGGATAAAAAATTGAAAATGGACTCAAGGAGACCCTAAACCTATACAAGTTCACCATCCAAAGGGGGAGGTCAGAAGCTTAACCTAGAAGGACTTATGATTTTTCTAAGTTTCTAGGGTTTTAAGGGTGATCCTAAAGGTAAAATGCCAAACAAATTGAAAATGAAGGATAAAAATGAAACAAAAATGTTCTTAGATGCTTGAAACCATGCATAACACAATGTAAAAAGAATCATTCACAAACTCACTTTGGTTCAAAAGTTATGAATTTTTGAAGTTAGGGTTAAAAATATTCAAGTTTAAGAACCCTAATTCAATTGAAAAATGTCAAAGTAAGGTCAAAACCAAAAAGAAATTTGTGTTGTGAGTTTGTAAATGTTTGTAAATGTTTGAAAATGCTCTCTTATTTTTTTTTGTGATTTTTAAATACCTAAATGTATTTTTAATTAATTAATTCTCATTAACTAATTAAAAATAATCATTTAAATGATTTAAAAATATTTTTTAATGCAAAAAATAAAAACAAAAATATTTTTGGGTTCTGAAAATTAATTAGAGTTAGGATAAAAAATTTCAGAATTTTTTGACTAATTTTCCTATTTTTAAAAATTCGTACAAATAAAATAAAGAAAAATGCAATAAAAATTAATTAAAAGAAAAGTATGCTGGATGGAAGGCTCGGATGCAATCCGGGCTTAAAAAGTTTGACCTGGCGCGTATCTGGACGGCCCAGGTTCAAACTTCCTTAATTCAGATTAATTAAATATTAAACCTAAAATTAAAACTAATGGTTCAATCTGGTCCACACATTGCACGCGGGAAAGGCCCATCTAATGGCTCACATTCAAATAAAACCCTAACCCTAATTAATCAACTTAATTACTTTCAGGTGGCCGGAAATGACCTCCGGTCATCTTCTCTGGCCACGTCTCCCCTGAAAATTTCGCAACTCACTCCCTATGCCATTTCTGGAGCTCTAAAGCTCCAGATTGCTTCCTCTCTCCATCCTAAACTCAACCCTAACCTCAAACTCCATTTATTTTCAGCCATTAACATGATTCGAATCAAAGAACAAAAATGGCAGAAATTTCAGAACAACCATACAACCTTATTTCTCAACTATTTTCAATAATTCAAAGTTCATCATGCTCAGGGGATCACACTTAACCATTTAAGAACTTAAAATAAAGCTTCTGGAAAAAATGAATTCGCATGGCTACCTGAGGTGAAGCTTTCAACCCTAGAGCTTTTTGGCTGCTTCTTTGGTCCAAGATGCCTTTAATGAACTTCTTGAGGAGTTTGCAGTGCTTGAATGGAGTTTTTTATGGCTGGTTTGTGATTTTGATGAAGTTCAGTTCAAAGGGGGAAGGAAATCGTGTTTTTGATATGGTGGCTTTCAGGGCAAAATGAAGGGTGGGAAATGATCAGTGGTTGATGCTGAGATGAATGGTGGATGAATTTTTAAGCTTTTATGTTTGTGTTGGGAGTTTCAAATGAAAATGCAAAGAGGGAGGTTTTTGTGTATGCTGACTTGTGGGAGAGCTTAGGCTATGTTCTTGTTATGTTTGGCTTGCATTTGATTAGTATAAACAAAAGTGATTGGCCAGAAAGTTGGTGATGGCATAGTGTGAATGGTATGGCTCATTTTGCAAAAAGTCATGGTTATGTGTCCTTTGAGGTATGGGCAAGTTCAAGCCAAGGACAAGGGCATGTCCTGCGCAGCATGATTCATGGGCAACCATGGAAATGAGATTGAGGCAAATCAGCAAGTGGATTGAAGTTTATGGGAGGTTTTGCAATTTTGGCAAAGTTTGGCCCTTTCTTGATTTCTTCATGTACAAGTCATGAAATTTGGAAGTTCTTGGGCCAATTCTGACTTTTAGGCATTGCACAAAGTTTGTATGGTGATTAGAAGTCAATTTGAAGTCACAAATTTTCTTGGCATGGGGTTTTGCAAAAATCCCTCTTTGGCATGAAACTTGAAATTATGTGATTTTTGCCAACTTTGGAAAGCCATAACTTGAGTTCCAAAATGAATTAGATCTTGTTCTTGTACTTTTTAAAACGGGAAAGATCCAATATACAACTTTCATTACCAAGAATTTTTCATTTGAAGCATTTTTGGTTAAGAAAGAGGAGGTTGAAAAACTTTCCCAAAATGGAAAGTTTACATTACAAGTCATTTCCATATTTGGCAACTTTTGGTTTAGCCCACTTTTATTCAAATTTGTGAACTTCTAAGCACTCCAATGATCAAATAAAGACCATATAACTTCATTTTGATGAAAAATCCATTTTGGTTCCATGTTGGGGGCCTCAGATGCCCTGATTTTGCTCTGACTTGCTCAAGACGTTACCCAGTGATCAGATGACTTCCACAATGCATTTTTCCATCAAACTTGGTATGTATGATCCTTATATCATATTGAGACCAATAGAAACAAGAATGACCAAAAAATTTGAAGTTATGGCCTCTGAAACCAAAACCCTAATTTTAGGTCATCTGTGCAGTTAAATTTGGCTCTGCTTCCATGCTTTGCCAATTCTTGTGATTTTTGAACATCCTTGATCTTTGAGGGATGAAATATGACGATTGAACATACATGGACCCTCTTGAGATGATTGAATACCTTTGAGGTAGCTCAGATGAATCCTGGATTGCTCAAATCACAAACCCTAGGTGCAGATGAACTTGACCTGGTGCAGTGAAGCAAAAATGCCACATGGTATGCTATGGTTGAACTAATGCAAAAGAAAAGATCACAAGCCATGGTTTGAACTTAGTGAGGGCAAATTTGGGGTGTTTACATCAAGGATCATACAACAATCAAATTAAATCAACACTAATATATGATAATCGAATTAAGCAAACAATGATCACATAACAACATTGAAAGGAATAGAATTTGGATTGAAAATTATAATAACCTCAAAGTATGATGGAACCTGTAATCGGCAGAATTTTTCCTTGGGATTAGTTATCCATGAATCGTAAAGCAAAACAAAATTTGTTAAAAAAAGTGTAAAAGAGCAGCTGTGGCTGCTAGGTTAAATAGAAAAACCTAAAAAACCCGTTTACAACCCAACTGGGTCAAATACATTACCCAGGCCCAATTCTAAATGACCCGAAACTAAATAAAACTAATGCAGCAGCTTCAAACGAAATTCTGGACAATATGACTCCGAATCTGACTTTGACTCAAACACGAAAGTTTTAGCTCTCTCTCTTAGCTTTCCGTCGAATGGTAGAACGCCTCAATCAGATTCCTGGAAGTCCGGTTATGATCATTTCCGTAAAAGCTGTTAAAGTTGAAAATTAAGTACGAAAATTAAATTAAGCCAAAAATAAAGTAAATTAGAAAAACAAATTAAAATATAAAAATAAACAAATAAAACCAAAGAAATACTTAAGTGCAAACATGGTAGAATGTGCATTAAAATGCACTGATCAGCCAACTCAAGCAGTGTTGATGTATCAACAAGCAGCTCCAGTGGTTCCAGCCTATCAACCAATGCTCAACAATCCAGGCTATCAACAAGCACCCAATGATTCATCCTACCAGTAGAGGAATCCAGTTCCTCATCTGAATTTCAACTTTCAGAATAGAAGACCAGGAGGAAGGCCTCCCAATCCTCGGATCCCTATGACCTATACTGAATTATATCCCTCACTACTGAAGAGAGGTTTTGTTACTCCAAGGCCGTTGGGTCCTCCACCAGATCCACTCCCACCAAGTTACAACCCAAGCGCCCACTGTCTATTACATGAAGGTGCTCCAGGGCACGATTTGGAAAGTTGTATTGCTTTGAAGTATGTTGTGAAGGATTTGATGGAAAAGAACATTTTGTCATTCAGAAATGTTGGTCCGAATGTCAAAGATAATCCTTTACCTAAACATGGGTCCATAAATGCCATTGTTGATGAGTCTGACAAAGATTTGATTTTCGATGCCACGGAGATCAAAACTTCGCTTAAAGACTTCCATTCGAAGTTAGTAGAGGTGGGTATGCTGAAAAACTGTCTTAAAATTTGTGAAGATTGTGCTGATAATCCAAAGGGATGTGAACTGGTCTTGAGAGATGTTCAAGATTTGATTCATCATGGTGTCTTGCAAGTAAGCGGTCGTGTGAAGAAGAACAAAGTGGCAATGATTGAACATATTTTAAACTTGCCTGAGTCTGATTCTACCATAGCACCAGTGTTGAATATGCTTGAATCATCAGGAGTTCAACCTGTCTTCAATATTCTAGAATTTGTGGTGCCAATTTTCAATTTTCCAAAACCGAGGATTGAGCAAGGAAGTAACCCTTTCCTTTATGGGAATACCAAACCAATCCCATGGAAGTATGATACAGGGGAAGTTCATCAGAATATTGAATAGGTTGGTCATAAAGAAGTTTGAAATGGCAAGTGCGGACATAGCAGGTGCAAGTCGATTAACTCGTAGTGGTCGTGTTTATACTCAACAAGTCAATACAGTTCCACCAGTTCCACCTAAAGAAGTCATTCTCGTTGTTGCCAACAAGGATAAAGGAACGGTCTTGGAAGAGGAGGATGCAAAATTTCTCAGAATTATCAAGAAGAGTGACTATAAGGTTATTTATCAGCTACATCAAACGCCTTCCAAAATATCTATCTTGTCACTTCTTATGCATTCGTCGGGTCATCGGGGTGCTCTCCAGAAGTTGCTAGCGCAAGCACATGTTACGCATGATATAATTGTGAATCAGTTTGACAGGGTCATTTCCAATATCACTGCATGTAATAATCTCAGCTTCAGTATGGAGGATCTTCCAAAAGATGTCTTAGACCATAACTGTGCTCTTCATATATCTGTGAAATTTCAGGAGGACACTTTAGCAAGAGTTCTTGTAGACACTAGATCTTCATTGAATGTTTTTCCAAAAAGGACGCTTGTTAAGTTATCATATCAAGGGGCAGAGATGAGGCCCAGTGCACTGATTATGAAAGCTTTTGATGGGTCAAGGAGGACTGTTATTGGATAAGTGGACCTACCAATCTTGATTGGACCGCATGTGTTCAAAGTCACTTTTCAGGTTATGGACATTAATCCTAATTACAGTTGTTTGCTGGGAAGACCGTGGATTCATGCCATTGGGGCAATCACTTCTACCTTACACCAAAAGATGAATTTTGTGGTCGAGAACAAGCTGGTAACTGTGTCTGAGGAAGAAGATCTCATGGTTAGCAACCTTTCCTCTTTTAGCTATATTGAGGCTGATGAAGATGCTTTGGAAACTGCTTTCCAAGCTCTTGAGATAGCCAATGTTGTCCTTATGGAAGTGGAGGAAACAAAGGGGAAGGGTATTCCATCTTTTGCATCATTAAAGAGTACGATTTCCACCATAAAAGAAGGAAGCTATGATGGTTGGGGTGATGTTATTGAAGTCAAGCAGAAGCTAGATCACTACGGGTTGGGTTACAAACCAACTAATGTGAAAGAAGGAGCATCAACCTACATCAAAGGACGTCCAAAGACCATTCAAGAGGTGTTTTCTAGTGCCGGTTATCAGATCAATGCAATTAATGGAGATTCTGAAGATGAAGATCTGGATCATTTGGTGTATCAGTGTGAAGCAGCTTTGGGCAATTGGGAGGCAGTTGAGATCCCAAAGATTTTTCCATTGTCAAAGTAATTTATTGTTTTTCTTTAAGTGTTTTCAAAGTTCCCTAGCTCTTTCCAAGGCTATGGGATCATTTTGTAGGGCCCCTTCTCATTTTCAAGTTATTTAATCAATGAAGGCATTTTGTTAAATTCTTACTTTGTTTTATTTACTGTTTTTTCTCTTTTCACCTTTAAAAGAAAATGGCAATCTTTCAAAACCAATAAAAAGTTTTTCTTGCATTTCTCTGTTTTCACTTTTAATAAAAGCAAATCATTCCCATATGTAGAACAAATGAAAACCCTGTTGAATCCAATGCCTCTATATTCTCTCCTAACTTTGATTCGCCCATCTGCCAAGCGGAAGATGAAAGTGAGGAAGATTGTGACATTCCCGAAGAACTGGCAAGATTGGTTGAGTATGAGTACACAGACCTTCAGCCACATAAGGAGCAGGTAGAGACCATCAACCTTGGCACCGATGAAGACAAGAAAGAAGTCAAGATTGGTACAACACTTGGGGAAGACGTCAGAGAAAGTTTGGTCAAGCTTCTCAGAGAGTATATGGACGTGTTTGCATGGTCGTATCAGGATATGCCCGGTTTAGACACGGACATAGTGGTCCACAAGTTTCCTCTTTGACCGGATTGTCTTCCAGTAAAGCAAAAGCTCCGAAGAACAAGACCGGACATGGCTCTGAAGATTCGAGAAGAGATCAAAAGACAGTTTGATGCTGGATTCCTCGCAGTGGCAAAGTACCCTGAATGTGTAGCTCACATCGTGCCAGCCCCCAAGAAGGATGGCAAGGTTAGAAAGTGCGTGGACTATATGGATTTGAACAAAGCCAGTCCAAAGGACGATTTCCCTCTTCTGCATATTGATACTTTGGTTGACAACACTGCTAAGTTTATTGTTTTCTCCTTCATGGATGGGTTTTCAGGATATAACCAGATCAAGATGGATCCTGACGATATGGAAAAGACTACCTTTATCACACCATGGGGCACTTATTGTTACAAGGTTATGCCATTTGGTCTCAGAAATGCAGGAGCCACCTATCAAAGGGCAGTGGTCACCCTTTTCCATGATATGATGCATAAAGAGATAGAAGTTTACGTGGATGATATGATTGCCAAATCACAGAGTGAGGAGGATCATTTGAATCATCTCCTGAAGTTATTTGAGCGCCTTAGAAAGTTCCAACTGTGCCTGAATCCAGCTAAGTGTACCTTTGGTGTCCGATCAGGGAAGTTACTTGGTTTAATTGGTAGTCAGTAAGGAATTGAGGTAGATCCAGACAAAGTCAGAGCAATTCAAGAGATGCCAGCTCCAAAAGCAGAAAAGAAAGTCAGAGGTTTCCTCTGAAGATTGAACTACATCTCCAGATTTATCTCCAACATAACTGCTACATGTGAGCCTTTATTCAAGTTTCTCTGAAAGGATCAAGCAATTGAGTGGAATTCTGATTGTCAACAGGCTTTTGAGAAGATTAAGGTTTATCTACATGAACCTCATATCTTGATCCCACTTACTCCAGGGAAGCCTCTCTTCATGTATCTGATTGTACTTGAGGGATCTATGGGTTGCGTATTAAGCAAACAGGACGAAATTGGTCGTAAGGAGCATTCCATTTATTACTTAAGCAGGAATTTATAGATTGTGAAAGCAGATATTCACTTTTAGAGAAGACTTGTTATGCTTTGGCATGGGCTTCCAGACGCCTCAGGCAGTATATGATTTGTCACACTACTTTGTTGATCTCGAAAATGGATCCAATAAAGTACATTTTTGAGAAGCCTGCCTTGATTGGAAGACTCGCCCGTTGGCACATGTTGTTATCTGAATATGACATCCAATATGTAACCCAGAAGTTTATCAAGGGAAGTGTTTTGTCTGAGTACCTTGTTGATCAACCTGTTGAAAATTATGAACCTTTGAAATTTGATTTCCCAGACGAGGACATTATGTTGATAAAGGACTGTGATGTTCCAGGTCCAAATGAGGGTCCAGAGCCAAGTTCTAGTTGGAAGATGATGTTTGATGGTTCCTCTAATTACATGGGGCATGGTGTGGAAGTTGTTTTGATGAATCCTGATGGTTGTTATACTCCTTTCACAGCCAGATTGTGTTTCGAATGTACAAACAAAATTGCAGAGTATGAAGCATGTGTTTTGGGTATCGAAGCTGCAATTGATACCAGAATCAAGATCCTAGAAGTATATGGAGACTCGACTTTAGTAATCTACCATGTCAAAGGTGAATGGGAAACCCGTGACGAGAATTTGATCTCGTACCGTGCCCACATTGTGGAATTGATCAAATACTTTGATGATGTCACTTTCCATCACGTTCCAAGGGCGGAGAATCAAATATCAGACGCCTTGGTTATGTTGGCCTCTATGTTTCAAGTCAGATTTCTTAATGAAGCTCCATTCATTACAATCTAGCGAAGAACTACACCAGCCTACTGTCTACTGGTAGAAGAAGAAACTGATGAGAAACCGTGGTTCTATGACATCAAGAACTACTTGCAAAATCAAGTATACCCAGCGGATGCAACAACTTTAAACAAGAAGACTCTGAGAAGATTAGCGTCCAAGTTTTTCCTCAGCAACAATGTGCTTTACAAGAGAAATCATGATATGGTTCTGCTCAGATGCGTGGACAAGCACGAAGTAGACTTATTGATCAGAGAAATCCATGAAGGATCATTTGGAACACATGCCAATGGACATGCCATGTCCAGGAAGATCTTGAGAGCTGGTTACTTCTGGTTGACCATGGAATCAGATTGTTTCAAGTATGTCAGGAAGTGTCATAAAGGCCAGATTTATGCCAACAAGGTGCATGTACCTCTGACCCTTTTGAATGTTCTATCATCGCCTTGGCCTTTCTCAGCGTGGGGCATTGATATGATAGGGGCAATTGAGTCTAAAGCTTCCAATGGTCACTGGTTCATCTTGGTTGTGATCGATTACTTTACCAAGTAGGTAGAAGTAGCTTCCTACGCTAATATGACAAAGCAAGTGGTTACCCGCTTCATCAAGAACCAAATTATCTGCCGTTATGGAATCCCAAGCCGAATCATCACAGATAATGAGACCAATTTAAACAAAAAGACGATGAAAGAGTTGTGTGAGACATTCAAGATTGAACATCATAACTCTTCTCTGTATTGTTCGAAGATGAATGGAGTTGTTGAAGCTGCGAACAAGAACATCAAAAAGATTCTACAGAAGATGGTAAAGACTTACAAAGACTGGCACGAGATGTTACTGTATGCCTTACACGAATATAGAACATCAGTTCACACTTCAACAGGGGCAACCCCTTTCTCTTTGGTGTATGGAATGGATGCAGTCCTCCCTATCGAAGTAGAGATACCATCTTTGAGGATCTTGATGGAAACTAAACTGGAGGAAGTTTAGTGGGTCCAGAACATATATGACCAACTGAACCTCATTGATGAAAAGAGAATGACCGCTATGTGCCATGGCCAGTTGCACCAGAAGCGCATCAAGAGAGCATTTGACAAGAAAGTCTGTCTCCGGGAATTCAAAGAAGGAGATCTTGTACTCAAGAAAATATTGCCAAACCACAAAGATACGAGTGGAAAGTGGAGTCCTAACTATGAAGGCCCATATGTTGTGACGGTGGCATTCTCTAGAGGTTCCTTAATCCTCACAACTATGGATGGTGAAGAACTGAAGCACCAGGTGAATTCTGATGCAGTCAAAAAATATTATGCCTAAATAAAGTCCGCTAGGTCGAAAACCAGAAATGGAGACCTAGGAAAAAAATGGGTATCCCGGTGGATCAAAACCTGTGAAGGAGATCAAAGAAAAAGTTAGGGATAAAAAAAATAAGAGCTCGCTATGTTAAAAACCCGAAAGGGCGGCTTAGGAAAAAAAGAGCGTCCCGGTGGATTGAAAACCCGAAAGGGCGGTCCAGGAAAAAATTAGGTACAAAGGCATTTGACTGTATCAGATGGTATTTACCATTATTGGAGGTCATTACTTGAAGACCAATCCAGTTACTCTTGTCAGAAGCAAGGTGTTGGCCAATTTTAATCATTAGGGATTATAGTGGTCGATGGATTCACTGTAGACCTTTCCCCATTGCAATTTTAAATTGTAATTGTCCATGGAGCTTTTGCTAATGGCAAACTACCATTCTTGAATGAAATACAACCTTTTCCTATAAACTGTGTCTTTCAGCTTCTTATTTTCTTTTGTTATGCAAAATGTCTTTACTGAATTACAATTTAACTCTGAAAATGACAAATATTTTAGAAAATTGTTTTTTGGAAAAATATGAAAAAAACTTTCAAATTTCTTTGACTTTAGAAAGATTGAAAAATCTTCTGTCTTCTCGAAAAATCCCCCGTCTTGCAGCAACACTCTCATGCCATTATTACAGAGATCCCCATAAAGGATTAAAAGCTGGTAGCACTCTTGGATGGATCCTTGGACCGAGCATTGAGTTCCGAGTTCGAAGACATCTCCCCATCATCTTTCATATTTCTCGTTTAAGTATTGGCATTGAGATCCTACTCTCCCCTACTTTGTCAAAACTCTTTCTCTCTCCTCAGAGTCAGCATTTGCATATCATGACCATTCGCATCATGCTCAATCATACGCATTTGACATAATCATTTGTCCCTCCCCAGTTGTCGTCTATCAGATTCTAGATCCAGATTACTGTCAATTTTCATTTTAAAATCCATTGTTGTTGGTACCCCAGTGTGGACAATCAAGGTCTTCTTACCAGTAACACTGGTATCCCCTACAGAAGTCCATTTTGTTGTTGGTATTTACCTTATTAACACCAATTTTCCTTTTAAGTCCAGTTGTCATTGGCGTAAATCCTTTAAGTTGTTTGCTTAAGATTTAAGGCTGTTTAATTCAACATGCATTCGTGTTTTTCCTGATGGGTCCTGAAGGTCTTCCTCGAACTCTTCATTTAGGGAATTTCCAGAGGTTGGACGTTTATCTTGTTTAAAACTCCAACATTTTTTGTTAGTTGGTCGCATAGAGCCACTGCCCAAACATTGTGTTCGCCTTCTTTATCCTCAATATCAACAGTTACACTTGAACCTGTTGATTTATCACTTTGGATTATTTTGTTTTATCTCGTCAACCGCCGTGTTGAGTTTGTTTTCCTGACCGTCGTGTCGATGACTGTTATTTATTTTCCTCAAACGCCGTGTTGAGTTTTGATTTCCCGGCCGCCGTGTCGATGTCTGTTATTTATCTTCTCAGCCGCCGTGTTGAGTTTTGATTTCCCGACCGCCGTGTCGATGTCTATTATTTATCTTCTCAGCCGCCGTGTTGAGTTTGGTTCCCCCGACCGCTATGTCGATGTTTGTTATTTATATCCTCAACCGCCGTGTTGAGTTTGCTTTCCCGACCATCGTGTCAATGTCTGTTATTTATTTCCTCAACCGTCGTGTTGAACTGTTTCCCCGACCGCCGTGTCGATGTCTGTTATTTATCTCCTCATCCGCCGTGTTGAGTTTGGTTCCCCCAACCGCCATGTTGATGTTTGTTATTTATTTCCTTAGTCGCCGTGTTGAGTTTGCTTTCCCGACCGCCGTGTCGATGTCTGTTATTTATTTCCTCAACCGCCGTGTTGAAATGTTTCCCCGACCGCCGTGTCAATGTCTGTTATTTATTTCCTCAGCCGCCGTATTGGGTTTGCTTTCTCGACCTCCGTGTCGATGTCTGCTATTTATTTCCTCAGCCGTCGTGTTGAGTTTGCTTTCCCGACCACCGTGTCAATGTCTGTTATTTATTTCTTCAACCACAGTGTTGAATTGTTTCCCCGACCGCCGTGTCGATGTCTGTTATCTATCTTCTCAGCCGCTGTGTTGAGTTTTGATTTCTTGACCGCCGTGTCGATGTATGTTATTTATCTTCTCAGCTGCTATGTTGAGTTTGCTTCCCCCGACCGCCGTATCGATGTATGTTATTTATTTCCTCAGTCGCCGTGTTGAGTTTGCTTTCTCGACCGCCGTGTCGATGTCTGTTATTTATTTCCTCAACCGCCGTGTTAAACTGTTTCCCCGACCGCCGTGTCGATGTCTGTTATTTATTTCCTCAGCCGCCATGTTGAACTGTTTCCACGACCGCCGTGTCGATGTCTGTTATTTATTTCCTCAACTTCCGTGTTGAGTTTTCTTTCCCGACCGCTGTGTCGATGTCTATTATTTATTTCCTCAACCGCCTTGTTGAACTGTTTCCCCAACCGCCGTTTCAATGTTTGTTATTTATTTCCTCAGCCGCCGTGTTGAGTTTGCTTTCCCGACCGCCGTGTTGATATCTGTTATTTATTTCCTCAACCACAGTGTTGAACTGTTTCCTCGACCGCCGTGTCGATGTCTGTTATTTATTTCCTCAGCCGCCGTGTTGAGTTCGCTTTCCCGACCGCCGTGTCGATGTCTGTTATTTATTTCCTCAAATGTTGTGTTGAACTATTTTCCCGACCGCCGTGTCGATGTTTGTTTTTTATTTCCTCAACCGCCGAGTTTAGTTTGTTTTCCCAACCGCTGTGTCGATATCTGTTATTTAATTCCTCAACCGCCATGTTGAACTGTTTTCCTGACCGCCGTGTCGATTTCTGTTATTGATTTCTTCAGCCGCCCTGCTGAGTTTGTTTTCACGACCGCCATGTCGATATCTGTTATTTATTTCCTCAATTGCCATGTTGAGTTTGCTTTCCCGACCGTCGTGTCGATGTCTGTTATTTTTTTCCTCAACCGCCGAGTTGAGTTTTGTTTTCCCGATCGTCAGGTCGATGTCACTTTAACTACCTTTCTCAACCGCCGAGTTGCTGTAATGGGATCTCCAGCAGTCACCCTTGAACTTGCTTAGCTCAATACTTCAGATAGTCTGTTCTTGTTCATAGTGTCAGTTTTTGTCGCATCAAGCCATTACGTTTTTTACTTTGAACTATTTTCTTACTATCCTAGGGTGTCGGCCTGTTCATTGATCTTATGCTCTGGGTTTTTGTTTTGTTTCCCATCTTTTTCTATTCTTAGTGCCAGCAGTTACACTTGAACCTGTTGATATATCACTTTGAATACTTCCTGTTTTTTCGTCTCGTGGTCCCCATCATATTGTTATCCCCAGTGAGTTTTTCCCCTCAGTTTTGTGGATCACCGTTAGCATATATCTTCAGCATTTCCCGCATACCATATGCAGCATATTCATCATTGAAAATCAGCATGCTAGGGTTCATGGCATCTCGCACGTCATAACCCCAGCAAAAACAAAAGAGAGTCCCTCATAAGTTCATAGCATGCCATTGCATTTAGGGGAAAAATTTTCGGTTATTTATATATTTAAATACCTTTCACTCTGATTTTATGAGGATTAACATCACTCATTCTATCTGGTAAAGTTATTTAAATAGGGGCAACTGTCACACCCAAAATTTTACCCTTAACCTTTTCATATCATATTTTCTATCTCATCATCGGCATACCAAGCATTCTGAAGTTTTGCAGGAATGGCAAGAAGGATTTGTTTGGCTTTGTAACAAATATTGGAGAAGCTGATCGTTTTGGTTCGAGAAATTAGGTTTTTGCGTTTAAAAGCTTATATTATTGGATTGTTTTCTTGAGCTATGGAATATGGAATTTCAAGTTTGGATATGGACTCTGGAGCTTTATCGTCATAAATGTTTGTGTCAAGATTCATCAAGTGCTCAATCCATTATTTGTTTCTTAGTGTCAGACTATAAGTTTGTTTCTTTTCAATGCTAAGGATTAAGATTTTCACGAGAAATTTTGTGCATAATTGGTTTTGAAGTAATCTGGCCGTATAGAGTTCATCTGGTCACCTAGTTGAGACAAGGGTATTGATAAGAATTTTTAAGTCTCATTTATATTCATTCCCAAAGTCATATTTCAAGTGGACTTTTGGGCCATTTCTTTAAGTTTTTCTCCTCAAGTGGTTTTCAAATTGATAACTCATTAATACCAATTCATGTCTTAAGGGAGTTATAGCACAAGGGCCACATATTTGGACTATTCCCTTCATGGGGAAATATGCTTGTTTTGTTGGTTGCTATAATGGAGTTACTTTCATTATATCAATATAATAAGGCTATAAACACAAAACCAATGGAAGCTAACGCTACATATTTTTTTGAGGGCACCGTCGGTGTTGGTCCCAATAGTCCACTTCCATTGGTAGTATTGGTCTATTATGTTAATTGGTATCATAACAAGTGTGGAAGACACCAAGATTTGTATTTTGACCTTGGCAAAGAAGTTTTTTACTCAAGGTTGAATGATGCATGTCGTAACAATTCCATACAAGGAGCTAAGGAACGAAAACCAAATTGGAGTGCAAACTAAGGTTTGATAAGACAAAGGTGTACTAATCGATTAAGCTCCAGTTGTTGCAAAAAAAAAGCTCAAATTCCAAAGAGTTACATCAATACAAAAAGACTTTCAAAATGGACTAGTACATAGATACGTTAAGAAAATTATTATTACAATTTTTTATCGCAATTGAAACGTCTAAAAGTCATAAGTGTATGTCTGAACTTAAGAAGATCGCAATAGCAAGAAATCATGCTTGTTGAGAATCCTTCTAGCCTTAGTTTCTCTTCATCCCGACAAGTGCATCGCATCATTGTTGTCCATCTGCAAACATAACAGGGATTTTATCAAGCTCAGAAATTGGTCATATAGAACAATTATCAAGCTCGAGTAATCACTTTCGTACAAGACCTTAAACAATGCCAGCGGCGAGGAAATTGCATTGATATCATAGCAGGGCATAAAATACTCTCATGGTCGTACTTGAATTGACAACTTTTCATACCTGCAACACGACAAAGACAATTGGTGAGAATTATGGCAAGTGTGTGAATGTCGTCAAGAATGGTAAACACACATGGGTAGAATTCAGAATTCCATCATTAGCAAAACAAGATGAAACTGGTCACAACAACAAGTGCTACAACAAAGCCAATTACTAAACATGAATGGAGTCGAACAAGATCAAAGAAAGTTTACCGTGTTACGAATCATCGGTTGGTTCGTCATACTCAAGTTATCAGTTCCACAACCTTAGTAGCATCATAAGTATTGTTGAAGCACCAAGCCTGATTGAATTACCATAATTAAAACATTATTAATAAGGCATGGACAAGAGTTGAAATTCAAAAGCGATGTAAACAATAATAGGGGAAGAACAAGTTTACAGCAATAAAATAGAAGACATGCAGTGAAAAATAGAGTTTAGTGGCGGTAAAAAGGAGAAAACTAATCCAGTCCAGTTTTGATTTGTTCAGTTCTTTTTCAAACTAAGGAGATTAAGTCAAAAGGTGCAGTGATAGAACAGACTAAAAGAGCAGAAACAACAGCAGGTTCACAGAAACAAAATTTTCACCAAATGGGCAACAAAGGTTTTATACGAAAAAGGGAGAAACATACATATAAAAGTGAGGAAATCCTTCAGTTAATTTCAAATGCGAAACCCTAATTTTATGATATAAAAGGAGAACGAATTCATTGACAAAGGGGGAGGATTTTCGAAAACTCAAAAATTCACAAAAAAAACCTAGAGAGTCGCATCAGAATACATGAGAAAACACCCAAAACAATGAACAAGGAAGGAGGCAAAGCCTCCAAAGTACGAACACGCACCTGAGTTTCACCACGAAGTCGAACTAATCTTCGACGCGAACCCAAATTTGCCACGCCTCCAAACCATCACCATCTACGAAATTAAGAACCGAGAGAATCTTTCGATCCAAACAAAATCAAGCAAGGCGGAAAGGACAATCTACCTGATATCCAGCTTCGTAGCATTTTGATTGTGATTTCGATTGGGGTTAGGGTTTCTAATCTTTTTCTGTGTTGATTGTTTATTTGTTTTTCTTACTTACTTGTTTGTTCGATCCATGATCTTCATATCGTATCTGTGTGTCCGAATTTCTGCAAATTTGTGTGTCTCCATATTTGGTTTCCTGTGATGTTTGTTCGTAACAATGACAAGTTTTTTGGTTTTTTATGATTTTCTTCTTTGGATACGATTTGGGTATGCATGTTGATAGAGGAAATAATATTCTGGTTCTTTAATCCCGCCTTTATTCCCTTTTAATGTGACTTTAATAATTTAATTGATTTTTTGAATTGGTCAAGGTTTTTTCAGGATGGTTATAAGAGCATGGTAACTTGCCGCCACCTTTTCTGTTTTTTACGCTATTTGTTAGTAGGTGTCTTTGAAACACTCATTTATTTGACCACATGCCATATTTTGGGTGAGTAATTAATTCATTAAAAATAGTTGTTGGAACTTAATGGTTAGTCATTGATGCTGGACGATTTACAAATAGTTGTTTGTTCCCTATATTTCTAAATCACACTGCCCAAAGTTCGTCCGTTACAATTGAGATTTCAAATTTGTTTATTATTTTCATTATTTTCGATTTTGTTTAAATAAGTATTAAAGGCTTGTGTTTAATGCGTACAACTGTCAAGTTATTGAGGCATTTTTTCTTTCTATATTTATGCTTGACCGAGTTTCAGCATGGCACGACTTGGTTTCTTTTTTTTTTTCTTTCTAATTTCTTTGTTGACTACGGGTCGATGCTACTATAGGGCTGAATATGGACTTGTTGTTTGGCTATTTGGCACCCCTGGCTTGACATATTTGTTTTTCTAGCACATTTAAATCTTGATCTCATTAAAAAGTATTTCTCTCTTTTTTTTAATGAAAAAATAAGTATAAATAAGTAAATATATTTAACTTGGTTTATTTTCTCATGTTTTTTTCTCTCACTAAAATCAAGTAGTTTCCTTTCTTTGAATTTAGTGATAGTTTATTCCAATTAGTTGCAAAAATAATCATCTTGATTCACGTGTGATTTCATTTGCTTATAACTTTTTTGGTTGAATTTGTGTTTGCTTGATTACATATTCTTGATTGATTTACTTGGTCAAATATTGATTGTATATTATACTTGTGTGATTTATTTGCGTGTTCACCATAAGACAGTTAAGTAAATAATAATAAACATGATCACATTAAAACAAATTGTTTCAAAGATGATTTTATTAAGCCTTGGTCTAACGCCAAGTAAAACATTTCTACGCATACATTTTACACACATATAAGTCGGTCATCCTTATGATCGCCATCTGCACGTCTTTATCGCGTCATAAATTATTTGATGAGGAACTGAACTTTGGAATCTAGCATTCTGTGAGTTATTTAATGAGTCACTTTTGAGGCTGGCCCTCGTGTTGTGTTTCATTTGCTCCCTCATTTCTAGAAAAAAAAACGTTATAAACCCTAAAACATCTAAGACAAAACACAAACTATATCAAAACATCTAAATCTCAATTAAAAATCACGAAAGAACTAAACTCAGGAATCTAGCATTCCTCGGTTTTTTAATTGAATTACTCTTGAGGCTAGCCCTCGAGTTGTAATTCATTCGCCTTTTCGTATTCAAAACATCTAAATCTCAAATTAAAATCGTGAAAGAACTAAACTCAGAAATCTAGCATTCCTCGGGTTTTTGAATTGAATTACTCTTAAGGTTAGCCCTCGAGTTGTGCTTCATTCGCCCTTTCACACTCAAAGATTACAACTTAAAACATTTCCAACAAATGCAAATCATTTCATAATTAATCAACGAAGAACTGAACTCTGGAGTCAAGCACTCCACGGGTTCTTGAATGAAATCACTCTTGGGCTAGCCCCACGTGTTGCGGTCCATTCACCTTTTCGTTTTAAAACACCTTAACAAAGGTTAAACACTTTTCACTAAAACGAACATTGTTTAAATCATTTTATCTCGCAAACAAGCTAGCGCTTCAGCCTCCGCCGCGAGTAAAAGCCAATGCTTAGCAGATTAGAAAGCATTTTTTAAACAATCGTTCATTAAAAAACACAAACTGTAGTTGCACAAACTACGAAGCTCTGACTTTCCCATTGCACAAGGGAATACGTAGGCACAGGGATTTTAATCCTTCGCGAGCACAATAATAAAAAAATCTAATCTTTTCTCCATAATAATAATTAAAAACTTTTCCTTAAAACAAACATCTTAACAAATATTTAGAAGACAAAGACTAAAATCAACATTAAAACGCATAGTTAACTAAGAGGTTCTCGTTGAGTACAACGGACGTGAGGGTTGCTAATACCTTCCCCTTGCGTAACCGACTCCCCAACTTAGAATTTGGTTTCATTGAGCATTTCTTATCCTTTCTAGGTTGTATCTATAATACCCATATACAAAACACATACATAAAGCATATTTTTCATATATAATTTTAAAATTTGGTACTGAAATACAAATAAGTTCTTAGGAACACATTGTATAAGTATAGTCACTACAACATAAGGTACTAAACAAGGCTATAAAATAATACAAGAGGTTCAAACTACAAATGATCTAAGAACTAGATCCGAAGATCTCAAAAATCCACAGCGGAAGACAAGCCATCAACTAGCAGGGATAATCAAGTCGCCTTATCCTTACCCTTAACGGAACCTGAAGTACCTAAAATAATAACATCAACATGGGGTGAGATAAAACATCTCAGTGGGTTCCCTACCTTAGAATTCTCTCGGCCCTAAGGGTTAATCTCAAATGAAACTCGCACGCTACCGCAAACAAACTCACACAAGGACCAAAAACATAAGGGAACTAAGGTCCACACACGATCTCAAAGTACAAGAAGAGAAATGTCTACCTCAAGTCCTTACGGATGCTCTAGTGAAATACATAGTAACCACATTGAGACTTACACAAGACCTTACAGAGGAATTAACATAGCACGCTCTTCGATCCTTACGGATGCTTCCTGTGGGACTAAAGATAACCCACCTCAAGACTTACTCAATATCAACACATAACTAGCATAGCACTTGCCTCAAGTCCTTACGGATGCTTCACGTGGGAATAAGGACAACCCACCTCAAGGCTTACTCAAGACCTTACGGAGGACTTATAGTCTACACGCCTCAAATCAACGCCCATGTATACAGAACGGGTACCTCAAGTCCTTACGGATGCTCTAGTGAAACACATAGTAATCACATTGAGACTTACACAAGACCTTACGGAGGATCCTAAAAAACCATAATTCATGATTCATTCGAGTTTAAGGGGAACTTAGATACCTCACAAGTCGTACCTTTCTCTATTTCCATTAACTCACACTTTCCATTTTATCAAAGTTTTGGCCATTTGAAAAAGTCGGGTAAAAGTTGGCTCAAAAATAATGTTTCTTGATCTCAATAGATAGATTATGTCATTAGCTTCAAGATGATATATGGAACGTTAAAAACGGATACCCGAATCAGAAGTTACGAATTAAATACCAAAGTTGGAACCTACAAGTCTCGTTGAGCGAACTCCCTCTCGTTGAGCGAAAAACCTCCTGGAACTCTTGCTGAGAGAGGGATGCTTGCTGAGCGAGCTATACCAGTTCAGGAAATTTTCAGGCTTGCGGGAATTCATCATTCCAACCCACAATCAACTCCAAACATCAACAAAAGCAGAAAAACATAACCAATCATGTTCATAAACATCATATGAGTATTTTAGTTAAACATCATATGAAGATTGGTGGAAAGATTGATTCGATTCAACGGACGGATGATCATGAATGAGGAAATGAAGCTTTTGGGGTTTTTCTCTCTTCTTCTTCTCTTCTCCTCTTCTTTCTTCTTTTCTTTCCTTACTATCTTTCTCTCCTTCTCATATTCTTTCTATATATATAAAAATACATAAAACTTATATTTTTACCACTGGGTCGAAAATTAGAGAGTATCCTAAAATGTATCTCAATCCGATATTTATAAAACCTCTGAGTCAACTAATATCAATTAATAAAATAATATCCCATGGATTACTCTATTTAGTTCCGTTAAAATTTCTTAGAGTAGTCCGGAATAATATTATTACCAACTAATATTATTCTGAGTTTTAAATAAAATACGGGGTATTACAGTATCTATATCTCCCTTTTCTCTCGTAGAATAAATAGAATTAGGTGGCGACTCTGTTGTTTATTTCCGCGTCCCATTGCGAGGATCGTATTTTTTACAAGGTACGACAAAAGTGGAAAATGAAGAAATCCTATAAGAAATTATTTCCATGTTGGGAAGACAATTCAACAAGGTCATGAAAAAGATGAATATGAACTCAAGGTCAAATGTCAGGGACACTTAATATGACATCGGAAGATCAAATGATTCAAGGACAAAGCCTGAAGAGAAGTCAAGTCAAAGCAAAAGAGTTCAGTGTCATGGGTGTGATGGTTTTGGCCACAATAGAGATGAATGTCCTACCTATCTAAAGGGACAAAAGAAAGGCCTATCTTCTACATGGTCTGATGGAGATTCTGAAAGTGACTTTGATGAGGAATCGGCTAAACATATCATTGTTTTGACAAGTACATGTGTGTCTGATGAAAACTCTAGTAAAGATGAACTGACCTTTAAAGAACTTGATGATACTTATCAAAAGCTATGTATTAGAAGTTCTCAAGTGATTCAAGAAAGAGAAAAGTAGAAGAAGATCATAGCAACCTTGGAGGTTGAAAAAGAAGAGCATTTGTCAACAATATTTAATCTGAATAATGAAGTAACCATACTGAATTCTAAGCTGGATCAGATGATCAAATCCATCAGAATGTTGAACAGTGGATCTGAAACACTTGATGATATCCTTTAGTTTGGAAGAAGTGCAGGAGACCCATCTTGGATAGGATTTAATGGTTCTAAAAACAATTTCTCAAGTAGCAACAAACCTGAGCTCAAGAATGATGTTTCAAAATAAATGTTGAAACCAGTGTCTCAAACATCATGGAACAAGAAGATCAGATCATCAAAGGAGAAGATATCAAAGATAGAGGTTGTAAACACCCCAAATTTTCCCTCACTAAGTTCACACCATGGCTTGTGATCTTTCATATTTACATTAGTTTAAGCATATCATCTCATATTGCATTTTTGCTTCACTGCATTGGTTCAGGTTCATCTGCATCTAGGGTTTGTGATCTGAGCAATCAAGGGTCCATATGAGCCACTTCAAGGGCCTCTAATCATCTCAAGAGGGTCCATGTATGTTCAATCATCATATTATATCCTCCCAAGATCAAGGAAGTCAAAGAATCACAAGAACTGGCAAGGCATAGAAGCAGAGCTAGGGTTTAACTACACGGATGACATGAAATTAGGGTTTTGGTTTCAGAGGCAATAACTCCAAATTTTTTGGTCATTCTTGTTTCTATTGGTCTTAATATGTTATAAGGATCATACATACCAAGTTTGATGAAGAAATTCATTGTGGAAGTCATCTGATCACTGGGTAACTTCCTAAGCAAGTCAGAGCAAAATCAGGGCATCTGAGGCCCCCATCAATGGACCCAAAGTGGATTTATCATCAAATTGAAGTTATATGATCTTTATTTGATCATTGGAGTGCTTATAAGTTCATAAATTTGAAGAAAAGTGAGCAAAACCAAAAGTTGCCAAAAATGGAAATGACTTGTAATGTAAACTTTCCATTTTGGGAAAGTTTTTCAACCTCCTCTTTCTCAACCAAAAATGCTTCAAATGAAAAATCATTGGTCATGAAAGTTGTAGATTGGATCATTCCCTTTTCAAAAAGTAAGGGAACAAGATCTAATTCATTTTGGAACTCAAGTTATGGCTTTCCAAAGTTGGCAAAAATCACATAATTTCATGTTTCATGCCAAAGAGGGATTTTTGCAAAACCTCATGCCAAGCTATTTTATGACTTCAAATGGACTTCTAATCATCATAATATCAAAATGCACTGCCTAAAACTCAGAATTGGCCCAAGAATTTCCAAATTCCATGACTTGCACTTAAATAAATCTCAAAAGGGCCAAAGGTTCATGAATTTGCAAAACATCCCATAACTTCTCACAAACATGTTGAATTGCCTCAAAGTGATTTCCATGGACATCCTTAAACCTTGCTGCACCAGACACCCCTTTGTACTAAGCCTGAAGCAGCCCATACCTCAAAGTACAACCAATGTTGACTTTTTGCATTTTACACCATACCAATCAGCATAGCCCACACCAACTCCACAGACCTATCACAGGTTGATATATGGACATTATGCAACTCATTTCACACAAGAACCAAGCCTGAATCCTCAGCATTGCCATAGTTCACAAAAATCACCTCCTTTGCATTTTCGTTCGAAACTCTCAGCACACTTAACAAAACTTAAAACTTCTTCCACCATTCATCTCCAAATTCATCATTGATCATAAGCCATCCCTCAAAACAGCCAAGAACACCTCACAAACAAAACATGATTTTCTGGCCAGTTGAACACAAACTCACAAACCAGCCTTCCTCAAATCTTTCCAAGCATCAAAGCTTCTTCAGGGAGGTCATTGGAGGCATTTTGAAGCAAGAAAGCAGCCAGAAAGCTCCAGGGTTGAAAGTTCCATCTCAGGTAGCCATGTGAATCAATTTTTCCAGAACCTTCATTTTGATTTATTAAATGGTTAAGCTTGTTCCCCTGAGTGCAATGAACTTTGTATTTTTGAAAATGATGAAGAAATGAGAATGTATGGTCTGTCTGAAAGTTTCACCATTTTTGTTCTTGGTTTCGAATCTTGAAATGGAGTGAAAATAAATTGTTTTTGAGGGTGGGGTTGATCTTAGGAGAGTGAGAGGAATCAATCTGGAGCTTTAAAGCTCCAAAAATGGCCTAGGGAGTGATTTGGAAATTTCTCAGGGGAGGTGTGGTCGGAGAAGATGACCGGAGTTCATTTCCGGCCACCTGAAAGTAATTAATTTGTTTAATTAGGGTTAGGGCATTTTTTAAATGTGGGCTGTTAGATCTTCATTTCCCGCGTGCTTTGTGTGGCTAGGATTAGATCATTAGTTTTAAATTAGGTTTAATTAAATAAATAATCAGGTTTAATGACATTTGAATTTGGGCCGTCCAGATACGCGCCAGTCAACAGATCCCAAGCCCAGAACCAATCCTGTCCCTCCATCCTGCATACTTTCCATTTATTTTGTTTTTAAGTAATTTTTCTAATTTATTTTGTACGAATTTTTAAAAATAGTAAAAACCATCAAAAAATTCTAAAACTTTTTATCAAACATTTTATTAATTTTCAGAACCCAAAAATATTTTTATTTTTATTTTTGGCATTTAAAAATTATTTTTTATACATTTAAATGTTTATTTTAATTATTTAATGAAAATTAATTAATTAAAACATCATTTAGGTTTCTAAAAATTCCCAAAAAATTCACATTGCATCTTTAAACATTTAGAGACATTGTAATACCATCCATACAAATTTATTTTTTGGTTTTGAATCATTTTGACATTTTTTCTTTGAACTTAGGGTTCATAAAATCCCATTTTTTCTAGCATATTTTTGTCATGAATTTCTTCTGCCTTTTTGAATTGATTGACATTTTTTCCCTTTAGGTACCTTAAAACCCTAGAAAACATAGAAAAATCATAACTCCCTTAGGGTTAAGAGTTGGGTCTCCTCCTTTGGGGTATTGAATCATATGGGTTTAAGGTTCCTTTGAGTGCATTTTCAATTTTTTATCTTGCCATTTGCTTCTGATTTTGAGTTTTGCATCTCATCCTTTCATAAAACCCTAATTTCGCATCTTCATTTGCATTCCTCTTGTATATGCTTGCATTCATGAACTTGCCATGAAATTTTATGCATCCACATGACTTATAAGACATCCTAGGACACATTAGAATCATGTTTGATCATTGCATCATCCATTTTCCATGTTATGCATCCATTTCATTTCATATGCATTCATGAACTTTCATGCTTCCTTTATGCTTCATTTGCATCTTCATTGCTGGTATGATCATTCACATCTCATGAAATACATTTTCATCATCTCTTAGCATCATTTACATCATAAATATGCTTCTAGTTTTTGTTTGCATCCTTGCATACTTTTCATTCCCATTTTATTTCATTGCCTTTTGCTAACTTTTCAGGTGGTAAGTACTTTGAGAAGTGAATTTGCCTTCACTTCTCATAATCTCTTCTCATCTCTCTTATGCATCTTTGCTGCATTTTTGATTGGCTTTGAGTGAGCTTGCTCATTCATGTTCCCTCTTCACCCTTCTTTCTTCAATCAACTTATCTTCTTAAGTGAAGTAAGTTGACTTGCTTCTTCTGCTTCTCCTCCTTTCATCTGTTTCTTCCTTGGTGTTTCTTCTTGAAGATCTCTTGTAAGCCTCATAAACCATAGGAATACCCAAGCATGATCACAATTAGGGTTTGATTAGTCCCCCATTAGTTTTACCTTTGTGTCATCTTTTGTGTATTCTCTTCTCACCTCTTAATCAGGGACTAAACCTTCTAGGTTTTAAGGCTTTGTGATTAAGGTTATGCTTGCATCCTTCTCTTAGGATGGAGTGTATAACTTTAATCCTAAGTGTTAAACCCTTAATGTGTTTAAGTCCTTTAATCAATTCACCTAAATAACCACTAAGACATCAAGCTTGTAACTTGGGCCTTGCATTAGGGTTCTAATTCTTCCTTAAATGGTTAAGAAGGACTAACCCTAGTGTTAATGGACAAGTCCCCCTCAAGTTGTCTTAAAAACCCTAAAATCCACTTCTTAATCTTACCATTAACTAAAATCCACTTTAATAAATGCTTTGTTTTATCATGAGGTTAATCCCTAATCATGGATTAAGTTTAGGAGCCTTTCTCAGCTTAAATGTTCTCATCTATCATCCTTCTATTAGGATGGTGTAATGAGTCCATTAAATCCTTGATTATGGCTTAAACTCATTACTTAACACTAAAAAAAAAACTATAAAAACATCTAAATAAGTTCAAGTAGGTTAATGATCTTAATCCTACATCATGGTGATTAAGTGTGAGGTGTTTACTTCATACTTAAGGTATTCTTATTACCCCTAATCAAAGGGAAGATGTGACGAGTTTACTGACCCTTGGTTTGGGCTTAAGCTCATTTTCTTATGACAAACACAAAAAGCAATAAAAGATTGAAAACACAAAAACAAAGAATAATCGTCTCCTCCGGGATTCTTTTCTCATCTCATTCACTCACAAACGAGAACTTGCTTCTTCCGTCTAATGCAAGATAGTTAGTGTCGCTCCCGATAAATGGGAAATGGCCCAGATAAAGGTACAGACGCGAACGGTCGGCGAAAGGAGGAATGCGAGAACACACAGGAGTGAACTCACAGGGAATGAAAAGAGTCGCCAGCTAGGCATTTTTATCCCGAGGGAAAGGTAATGCTGCATAGACCTAGAAAGATGTGGATAAGACGGTTGCGAACCAGAGAGACTGAGAAAGGGGGTTGGTTACAACCTGGGAAGGTATTAGCACCCAGATTGTCCGTCGTACTCGACGGGATCCACGCTTAAAAGATTTGTGTTTTAAAGGGGTAGTGTCAGTGCAATCTGTGTATAAAAGAGCGGGAAAAGAATGTACAGGTGTCAGTGTAAGAGAAATGAAGTGTAATATGTGAAGTGTCAGTGTAGGAACAGGAATGAAATGCTCAAGATCATGAGGCTTAAAAGAATGAAACTGGAAGGAGGGGGAATATACAGAGACTTTTGTTCGATAACTGTTAAGTTATGCCTACGTATCCTCTCGTGCAATGAGGAAGTCAGAACACCGTAGTTCGACCGAAAGAGACTGAAAGATGAATTGACTTGTGAACTGCTTACTTGCCTATGCTCAAGTGTATGATCTGTCTGGCACAGATGCAAACTGTTTTGCATTAGACGGAAGAAGCAAGTTCTCGTTTGTGAGTGAATGAGATGAGAAAAGAATCCCGGAGGAGACGATTATTGTTTGTTTTTGAGTTTTCAGTCTTTTATTGCTTTTGGAGATTTGTCATAAGTTAATGAGCTTAAGCCTAAACCAATGGGTTAGTAAACTCATCACATCTTCCCTCTGATTAGGGGTAATGAGAATACCTTAAGTGTGAAGTCAGCTTCTCACACTTAATCACCTTTGGTGTAGGATTAAGATCATTAACCTACTTGTGATTATTTTAGATGTTTTTGGAGTTTTTGTTTAGTGTTGAGTAATGAGGTTAAGCCATAATCAAGGACTAAACAAACTCATTACACCATCCTAATAGAAGGATGATAGATGAGAGTGTTTAAGCTGAGGAAAGCTCCTCAACTTAATCCATGATTAGGGATTAAACTCATGACAAAACAAACCTTTGATTAAGTGGATTTTATTTAATGATATGATGATGAAGTGATTTTTTAGGGTTTGTAAGACAACTTGAGGGGGACTTGTCCATTAACACTAGGGTTAGTCCTTCTTAACCAGTTAAGGAAGAATTAGAACCCTAATGCAAGGCCCAAGTTACAAGCTTGATGTCTTGATGATTATTAAGTGAATTGATTAAAGGAGTTAAACACATTAAGGGTTTAACACTTAGGATTAAAGTTATACACTCCATCCTAATAGAAGGATGCAGGCATAAGCTTAATCACAAAGCCTTAAAGCCTTTAGGGTTCAGTCCCTGATTATGAGATGAGAAGAGAAGACTAAAAGAGACACAAAGGTAAAAGCTAAGTGGGGAACTAATCCAAACCCTAATCATTGTCATGCTTGGTTGTTCCTAAGGTTTGTGAGGTTTAAGAAAGAAATCTTCAGAGGAACCACCAGGAAGCAGATGAAAGGATCAGGAGAAGCAAAGCCACTTGCTTCAATTAAGAAGACAAGTCACTTGAGGAAAGAAAGTAAGAAGAAGAAGAATGAGCAAGCTCAAACTCAAACAAATATCAAAATGCAGCATGGATGCATAAAAGAGATGAAGAGAAAGTTATGAGAAGTGAAGGCAAACTCACTTCTCAAATCCACTTACCACCTGAAAAGTTAGAAAAGAAATGCAATGCAATGCAGAATGGGATGGAATGGCATGATGAGAAACAAAACCAGAAGCACATACATGGTGTTAATGATGCTATAGGATGCTACAAACATGAAACAACACATGAGGATGATCATACAAGCTTATGGATGCAAATGAAGCAAGTTAAGACACATGAACATACATGAAAAGTTATGACATGCAAATGGCATACAACATGGCAAATGCAAGATGCAATGATCAAACATGCTTCCAATATGTCTTAAGATGTCAAGTGAATCAAATGGATGCATAAAATGCTATGGCAAGTCAAGGTATGAATGCAAATGCCAGATGGATGCATATGGAAGCCCAAATTAGGGTTTATGATCAAAGCATCAAACACAAACCAAAATCAGAAGCAAACATCAATATAAAAAATTGAAAATGCACTCAAAGGATCCCTAATCCTATACTAACTCACTGCCCAAAGGAGGGATTCCAACTCCTAACCTAATTCAAGTTATGATTTTCCTAAGTTTTCTAGGGTTTTAGGGTTCCTTAACAAGAAAAATGCCAATCAAATGGAAAATGAAAAATCAAATCATGGCCATTTAATCTCACAAACTACATGCTAAACACAATGCAATGCAAAAAGAATCAAAGTCCAACTCTCTTGGGTTAGGCAGAAATGATTTTTGGAAGTTTGGATCAAAATAATGCATTAAAATGGTTTTAATTCCATGGAAAATTCTCAAAATGCATCAAGATCAAAAAAGAAATTTGGTTTGAAGGTTGGACAATGTTTCTAAATGTTTTTAAATGTTTCATGAATTTTTTGGTGATTTTTAAATACCTAAAAGTATTTTTAATTAATTAATTCCCATTAATTAATTAAAAAGAAACTTTTAAATATTTAAAAATACTTTTTTAATGCTAAAAATAAAAATAAAAATATTTTTGGTTTCTGAAATTAAATAATAGTGTGCATAAAAAATTTCAGAATTTTTGAAGTATTTTTGCTATTTTTAATAAATTGTGGAAATTAAATATGAAACAAATAAAATAAAATGAAATTAAATGGGAAAAAAGAGAAAGTCAGCCAATCTAATGGCTGAGATTCAAACTCAGGGACGCGGGAGTTGACTGCGCGCGCGAACGAACGGACCAAATTCAAACTGGCTTAATTACACTTAACCCTAATTAAACAAACCCTAATTACTTTCAGACGACCGGAACACTGTTCCGGTCGTCTTCTCCGGCTAGGTCATCTCTCAATCTCCCTCAATACGCCATGAAAACATGCCAAACTCTCCAGAATCAAAGCTTAACTCATTCTAAACAAGATTCAAGCAACAAAAATCATTTATTTCAACACACAAACAAGATTCGAATCAAACATCAAAAACTGCCAAAATTTCAGAAACATCATACAACCTCATTTCTCCATCTTTTTCAAAAGTAACAAGTTCAGTGAACTCAGGGAAGCATGCTTTATCATTTAGAAACTTAAAAAGCAAGTTCTGGAAAAAAAGTTCACGAAGCTACCTGAGATTGAGCTTTCGATTCAGGAGCTTTCTGGCTTCTTCTTTGGCTCAAACAAGTCCCAATGATCTTCCTTTGAAGCTTTTGACACTTAGTTGGAGTTTGTGTAGCCTCTAGAGCAAGTTGGCAGGAGCTCAGGCCAAGGGAATGAGAAAATCGTATTTGTGATGTGGGAGGTTTCAGGCCAAAACAATGGTTGGTTTGTGATCAGTGAAGTGAGTTGAGATTGTTTGTGAAGTTTGTTTTTGTGTTTGAGGCTTGTGGGGAGAGTTTCGAAGGAAAATGCAAGTTGGAGTGATTTTGTGAATGCTGAGTTCTAGTATGTTTCAGGCTTGCCTCTTGTGTGGTTTGGCTTGCAATTTGTTTGTATAAACTAATCCTATTGGTCAGATGACATGACATGTCCTTTTGTGATAGGTATGGTAGCTTTTGCCAAAATGTCAACTTCTTGTAAGAGAAACATGGGTCATGTTCCAGCCAAGTACAAAGGGTGTGGGCTGCGCAGCAAGGTGAGGGAGAAAGGCTAGGATTGGTCAGCAGGCTAGGCAACAAGTGGATGAGAAGTTATCATTGGTTTTGCAACTTGGCTTGCCTTTGCTTTTCATGAAAAAGTCTTGCTCCAAAGGCCTCAAAAGTGAATGATCTCTTGGCCCATTCTGATTTTTGAATGTTGTGTGACCATGTGATGAAGTTTTGAAGTCATTTTGAAGTCAATAGAATGCTTGGTACATGAATTTGCAAGTTTTCCATTTGATGCATAACTTGAAATTTAGTGATTTTTGCCAACTTTGATGCACCATAACTTTTGATCCAAAATGAATTAGGTCATGTTCTTGTACTTTTTGAAAAGGGAAAGATCTATTCTACAACTTTCATGACCAAAGTTTTTCCATTTGAAGCATTTTTGGATCAAAAAGTAAGGGTTGAAAAGTTGCCTAAAATGACAAATTCCTTAAAAGTCAAACTTACCCCAAAAAGTCAACTTTGCAAAAACTTGTAATTCTTGAATTTTGTGAACTTCCAACTTCTTCCATGATCAAATAAAGATCATATACACTCAAAATGATGAAGATCACCCCTTGGTTGGGTCATTGGGGGCCTCAGATGTCCTGATTTTGCACTGACTTGTCTGAAAAGTCAACTCTTGATCAGATGACTTCCCCATGGAATTTCTTCATGAAAATTGACATGCATACTCCCTATACCATATAGAGACCAATAGAAACAAGAATGACCAAAAAATTTGGAGTTATGGCCTCTAAAACCAAAACCCTAATTTCAGGTCAACTGTGCAGTCAAGCCTGGCTCTGCTTCCACACCAATCCCAGTTCTTGTGATTCTTTGGCAGTCTTGACTTTGAGAGGATGTAATATGATACTTGAACACACATGGACCCCTTTGAAGTGATTGATGGCCTTTGGAGTGGCTCAGGAAGCTCTTGGACTGCTCAGATCACAAACCCTAGATGCAGATGACTTAGAATCTATGCAGTGAATCAAAAATGTAATATGAGATGCTATGATGGTGTTTATGCATATGAAAAGATCACAAGCTATGGTGTGAATGAGTGAGGGCAAATTTGGGGTGTTTACAGCTGCCCCTATTCAAACATGAGTTAGCTGTGCAGGATGTAAGCGACGGCTTATCAAACAAACAAGATAACTTGTGGTTGAATACCAAAGACAGTCCAAAATTTGTCTCACAGAATGAAGAAGAAAAGGGATATAGATTGCAGAAGAAAGTAAAGTATATTGTAAAGTGTGGGCGACGGAGGACGACCGTCGAGCAGAGGATGACTGCTGGGTGAAGAGCAATGACGGGAACGGCCGACATGCTGGGGAAAGTGCGGAAAGTAAAGCAATGACGGGGACGACCGACATGCTGGGGATAAAAGGGATTATGATGGGGACGGCCATTAAGGTAAAGTTGTAAGATTCTCTGGGAATTAATGAAACATGACGGGGACGGCCGTCAAGTTTACAAAGCAAAGTAACCAACGATGGGGACGGCCATCGGGCTAAAAAGAAAAGGGACCACGACGGGGACGGCCATCGGGTTAAAGAATAAATGAAATAAACAGATGATGAGGTACGGTCATCAAAGGTGAAGGACGATCACCTAGCAGGGGACGGCTGCTCTGTAAGGGTTAAGATGAGGGACGGTCATCTAAGGTGGAGGACGACCACCTGGCAGGGTACGGCTGCCGAAAATATCGCGACATAGGACGAATGTCGGATAGAGAAAGTCAACGATGGGGACGGCCATCGGATAAGCATGATGGAGGACGACCATCAAGAGGTGGAGGACGACCACCTAGCAGGGGACGGCTGCTCTCAGGGTTTGTCATGACATAGGACGAATGCCAGATAACCAAAATCAACAATGGGGACGGCCATTGGATAAAATGATGAAGGAAGATCATCAAAAGGTGAAGGACGATCACCTAGCAGGGGACGGCTGCTAAATATCACGACATAGGACGAATGTCAGATAGAAAAGGTCGACGATTGCGGACGGCCATCGGATGAGCATGATGAAGGACGATCATCAAGAGGTGGAGGACGACCAACTAGCAGGGTACGGCTGCTCTCAGGGTTTATCATGACATAGGACGAATGTCAGATAAAAGAAAATTGCTTTGCTGGCGATTTACTGGGGAATAGTAAACACGTACGAGTGTTTACATCTAAGAAACAAAAGGTATAAGTGTTTAGATATTTGTGTATAGATTAAAGATGCGGACGAGCATCCCTAAGACTACGATACGGACGAGTATCGAGTAGAAACAAATACTGACACGTGTTCAGAGATGATGATACGGACGAGTATCAACTGGTTAACAAAGAACACGGACGATTGTTGAATCTGAGGGGACTCTTCTGGGGAATAGTAGACACAGACGAGTGTCTATATTCAAGAAGACGTAAGTGTTTGACTCGGTGTATGGATTAAAAATGCGGACGAGTACCGGGTAGAAACAAACGCTTGACACATGTTCTGAGATGATGATACGGACGAGTATCAACTGGTTAACAAAGAACACGGACTAGTGTTGAATCTGCGGGGATATAAAGGGCGTATATAAGATACGGACGAGTATCTGTATAAGTAAAATAAGTATGAGTGGTGTATAGATGAGTGTTCAACCTGCTGGAGAGAGCGACACGGACGAGTGTCGAAAGGAGAGAAGTATAGTATAAACAAGTATCTGATATACAAAGTGTTTACATCATCGTGCTGGGAAAATGACATGGACGGATGTCCAGGAAATGTATATATATACGTATGTGTGAGTGTAAAAAGGATGTCTTTGGCTTTCTGCTGGGGATATGACACGGACGGGTGCCACAAGGAGTAGATACTGATGTTTGTGAATGTGAGGCAACTGCTTTTGCTGGGGAATCTGGAGGGTTATTCTGTATACTGGTGATGAATTGTCAATATTCACAAGTGTTTGATTCAAAACATGGCTTATGATTATGCAATATGTTTGATTTTTGCCGTAATGCTCCGTATTAAACGGAATGCTACGCTTTGTTTGGTGAATATGATGCGAATGCTATGACCATGCGAAAGATACCGATCCGGGATTCGGATCCCATTGCTATGAAAATCTCTGGTTGATCTGTTTGAAGTGAACGTCCCAGCTGGGGATGAGATCGCTGGTAGATCTGATGAGATGATTCTGCTTGGGGAAATGGGTCAATGATAGACCTATTCCTGTAAATTGGGGGACCCAGCTGGGGTTTGTAGAAGCTTTCGTCACTCTGTTGTGATTCCTTCATGAGTTGCTCTTCTGGATAGAGGCTGAAACTCTGTGGGGAAGCAGTTCCCTAGCGTTTGCACTCGGCTGGGGAAGAATGATTGGCAACTCGGCTGGGAGAAGCAACCAGTGGCAACTCAGCTGGGGAGAAACTACTTGGAATGCTAAGGCTGAGTGAGCGTTGATTTGCCAGCTTGCTGGGATGAAGCTTTCATGCCCCATGTTGCGCTTCGGATACCTGCAGTCCTGCAAAGACAAGAAACGCACAAGTAATCCTGAGGTATCCCTTACCGGATTCCGTCATAGGAGTTAGACAATTCTGAGGGTAAGTATATTCCCTGCAAGCACGCGTTTTATTTTCTTTACTTTTAAAGGTAACACCTGTATCCATGCAATCAGTTTTTCTTAAGACATCAGACATTCTTTGCAAACAAAAATGTACAAGACAAAACATGACTGAAAAATCTAATTTTATTAATTCATGTGCCCTGAATTGGCAAGATACAGTCAAGGAAACATATCTCCTGAAATGAGGAGATTGTTACAAATTGAGAAACAAAATGCTGGCAATGTTGACGACGCTTCAAGAAGCTTCCCCTCTTGCTATGACTCGTATGACTTTTGACGTTCTTCTCGTCTTGCTTTCTGAAGAAGGCTGATTCCGACAGAAGCTTGATCCTTTCGGGGCTTACCAAGTTGTAGGTGATACAGACGAATTCAGAACGCAGTTGTTCGCTTATTCCCTTATTTTGCATGGATCGCCCTTTCGGGTTTTCAATCCATCGGGATACCCATTTTTGCCTGAGTTGTCCAATGCGGCTTTTCAACTCAGCGGGTGTACACATTTTTTTGTTTATTTTCCCTTACTTTTGCCCGAGTCTTTTATTCTGTTTTTGACTCGCCGGGATGCCCTATTTTTGCCTGGACTTACATTCTGTTTTTAGGTCTGGCGGGTCATTTTTATGCGAAGTATTTTTTAACTGCATCTGAATTCACAGGGGACGGGAAATCTTCACCATCCATGGTGCTGAGCATCAGTGCTCCACCAGAGAAAACTTTCTTTACTACAAATGGTCCTTCATAATTTGGAGTCCATTTGCCCCTGTGGTCTGTATGAGGAGGGAGGATTCTTTTCAGTACAAGGTCTCCTACTTGATACTCTCGGTGCCTGACTTTCTGATCGAAGGCTCTCTTCATTCTTTTCTGATATAACTGCCCATGACAGATTGCAGCCAATCTTTTCTCTTCAATCAGGCTCAGTTGTTCGTATCGGGATCGGACCCATTCTGCTTCGTTCAGCTTAACATCCATTAGTACCCGTAGGGAGGGTAGCTCAACTTCAACAGGTAGGACTGCTTCCATACCATACACAAGTTGATACGGTGTTGCCCCAGTGGATGTTCTGATTGACGTGCGGTACCCATGCAAGGCAAATGGCAGCATTTCATGCCAGTCTTTGTACGTAACTACCATCTTCTGCACAATCTTCTTGATATTCTTATTAGCTGCCTCAACAGCGCCGTTCATCTTTGGCCTGTAAGGAGAAGAATTGTGGTGTTGGATCTTGAAGTCCCGGCATAGCTCAGCCATCATTTTGTTGTTTAAGTTGGAACCATTATCAGTAATGATTCGCTCGGGAACTCCGTACCGGCAGATGATATCTCTCTTCAGAAATCTGGCTACCACTTGCCTCGTAACATTTGCATATGAAGCTGCTTCGACCCACTTGGTGAAATAGTCAATGGCGACCAGGATGAATCTGTGGCCATTTGAAGCAGTCGGTTCAATTTTGCCAATCATATCAATGCCCCACATAGCAAAGGGCCAGGGTGAAGACATTATATTCAAAGGATTGGGAGGCACATGCACCTTGTCTGCATAAATCTGGCATTTATGGCATTTTCTGGCGTAGGCACAACAGTCTGCATCCATTGTGATCCAGTAATAACCTGATCTTAACAACTTCTTTGCCATGGCATGCCCTCCGGCATGGGTACCAAAGGATCCTTCGTGCACTTCATGCATCAACAAGTCTGCTTCCGTTCTATCAACGCATCTGAGGAGTACCATATCAAAGTTTCTCTTGTACAGGGAGCCATCAGTGTTCAGAAAGAAACTACCAGCAAGCCTTCTCAAGGTCTTCTTATCATTGGAAGATGCCCTAGGTGGGTATGTCTGATCCTCCAAGAAGCACTTGATGTCGTGGAACCAAGGCTTATCATCTTTGACAACATCTGCTGTGAACACATATGCTGGTTTGTCAAGTCTGGACACTGAGATTTGAGGCACAAAGTTGGAAGCTTGAACTTTGATCATTGACGAAATGGTAGCCAAAGCATCTGCAAAATGATTCTCGTCCCTAGGGATATACTCAAGCTTGACCATTGTAAAGAAAGTCAGTAACCTCCTTGTATAATCCCTGTAAGGTATCAGATGATCCTGGTGTGTGTACCATTTGCCGTTGGTTTGATTAACTACCAGAGCTGAATCTCCGAATACAGTCAGCGTCTTGATCCTGAGGTCAATGGCTTCCTCAAGACCCATAATACAAGCTTCGTATTCAGCTTCGTTGTTAGTGCAGTTGAAGGTGAGCTTTGCCGAGAAAGGCATGTGAACTCCCTTAGGTGTAATGAGTACTGCACCAACACCACGACCATTCATATTAACGGCCCCATCAAACATCATGGTCCATTCTTCTTCTGAGTCAGGCCCTTCAGTGTGAATAGGCTCTTCACGGTCTTTCGCTTTTATAAACATGATGTCTTCATCAGGGAAGTCAAATCTCATAGGCTGGTAGTCATCAATAGGTTGCTCAGCAAGATATTCAGATAGTACACTGCCCTTGATGGCTTTCTGAGAGGTGTACTGGATGTCATATTCTGTGAGAATCATCTGCCATCTTGCAACCCGCCCGGTAAGAGCTGGCTTCTCGAAAATGTACTTAACTGGGTCCATCTTTGAGATCAATAAAGTGGTGTGGGTCAACATATACTGTCTCAGTCGGCGAGCAGCCCACGCTAAAGCACAACAAGTTTTCTCGAGCAGTGAATAACGTTGTTCACAGTCGGTAAACTTTTTGCTCAGGTAGTATATTGCATACTCTTTTCGACCAGACTCGTCATGCTGGCCCAGCACACACCCCATTGACTCTTCTAATACTGTCAAGTACATTATTAGAGGTCTTCCTTCAACTGGAGGCATAAGGATTGGTGGCTCTTGCAGGTATTCTTTGATCTTGTCAAAAGCCTTCTGGCAGTCTTCGTTCCACCTGACCGTCTGTTCCTTTCTTAATAGCTTGAACAATGGTTCGCAGGTTGCAGTAAGGTGAGATATGAACCTTGAGATGTAGTTCAACCTACCTAGAAACCCTCGAACTTCTTTTTCAGACTTTGGTGCAGGCATTTCTTGGATGGCTTTGACTTTATCAGGGTCCACTTCAATCCCTTTCTCGCTTACGATAAAACCCAGCAACTTACCAGATCGTACCCCGAATGTGCATTTGTTGGGGTTCAATTTCAGTTGATATTTCCTCAGACGCTTGAATAGCTTCAGCAGATTTACCAGGTGGTCTTCTTCTGTGAGGGACTTGGCAATCATGTCATCCACATAACACTCGATTTCCTTGTGGATCATATCGTGGAATAATGTTACCATAGCCCGTTGATATGTCGCACCAGCATTTTTCAATCCGAACGGCATCACCTTGTAACAGAACGTGCCCCAGGGGGTGATGAAGGTTGTCTTCTCCATGTCTTCAGGTGACATCTTGATTTGGTTGTATCCTGAAAATCCGTCCATGAAGGAGAATACCGAGAACTGAGCCGTATTATCAACCAGTACGTCAATGTGAGGTAATGGGAAATCATCTTTCGGGCTGGCTCTGTTCAGGTCCCGGTAGTCAACACACATCCTTACTTTACCGTCTTTCTTAGGCACGGGCACAATATTAGAAACCCACGGTGGATAGCTAGTTACAGCAAGGAACCCGGCGTCCCACTGCTTTTGCACCTCCTCTTTGATCTTCATTGCCATGTCTGGGCGAGTACGGCGCAGTTTTTGCTTAACTGGTGGGCATTCTTCTCTTAAAGGCAGCTTGTGCATAACAATGTCGGTGTCCAACCCTGGCATATCTTGATAAGACCAAGCAAACACATCCACGTACTCTTGAAGCAGGTCAATCAGTTGTTTCTTTACTGAGTCTTGTAAGCAGGCCCCGATTTTATCCTCTTTCACATCTTCATCTGTACCAAGATTAATCGTTTCGACCTCCTCCTGATGAGGAGTGATAACCTTCTCCTCTTGTCTTAACAATCTGGCTAGCTCTTCAGGAAGCTCGTAATCTTCTTCAACCCCTTCATCAGCTTGATTGATCGGATTGTCAGAGTCATACGAAGTCATAGCCGTGCCGTTGTCGGTGTTGTCTGGAAGGCACTCTCTGCAAGGGTTCAGTTTGTTCAGTTTAGTGATTGATTTTAATCTTGTTTAGAAAAGTGAAATAAAGTTGTCATTTTGAAAACATTGCCATTTATTTTTTGTACAAAAAGAAAAATGGAAAAATAGTGAACAGAAAAGAAAAAGACTCATTTGCAAAAGATGTCTGATATTTCATTGATTAATCTTGTTGCACAAAAATTACAGATGGCCCGATTACAAAATGAGTCTTGTCATCTTGGGCAAGATGCAAGACTTGATGCATGCTTAAAATATACAGGAAATAATAATTACTCTGCAGGAGTAACTCTTATAATTTCCTGGGAAGACCAGTTTGGGATACTGCTCCCCGGGATCTTTGGACGAATCCAGCTTTCCAGGTTGCGTTCATCTTCCGACTCATCTTCCAAGTTGTTGACAGCATCAGGGGTGAGCATCCCCCCACTAACAAAGTTGGGCTTCTTGGCAGCCTCTGCTCGATCTTGTTGAGTTGGTTTGTAACCCAACCCAAATCTATCTTCTTTCTTCTCCACAGGCAGCAGTTTGCCCCAGCCTTGAGCGTTTCCTTCTTCCACCACCTTCCGGGCCTGTTGGTAGGACGTCATGGAAGTCCCAAGTACATCAAAGGTTTCATTAATATTCAGGGCCTCAAACCCTTGACTCATCGTCTCGTGGATCTCCCCATCCATCTCAATGTATTTATAAGTAGCCAGATGGCTAACAAAAATATCCTCTTCTCCACAAATAGTAACAACTTGGCCTTCCCACTCAAATTTTAACTTCTGGTGAAGGGTAGACGTTACTGCGCCAGCGGCATGAATCCATGGTCTACCCAACAAACAGCTGTAGGCAGGCTGAATGTCCATCACGTAGAAGGTCGTTTTGAAAGTTTGTGGGCCAATCGTTACAGGCAACTCGATTTCTCCCAGAACCGATCTCTTAGAGCCGTCAAAAGCTCTCACTACCAAGTTACTGGGTCGTAATGCCAATCCTTCATATTCCAGCTTCACAAGGGCCTTTTTGGGTAAGACATTGAGGGATGATCCTGTGTCTACCAGCACATGGGAAAGAACGGCACCTTTACATTCCATCGTAATGTGTAAGGCCTTGTTATGATTGCGGCCTTCCGTAGTCAAATCAGTGTTGGTGAATCCTAGTCCATTGCTAGCATTAACATTTCCAACCACAGCTTCCAACTGATTGACGGTGATCTCTTCTGGCACATAAGCCGCGTGCAAGACTTTGAGTAGTGCGTTCCGATGAGCTTCGGAGCACATAAGCAATGATAGAATGGAGATCTTGGAAGGCGTCTGGTGAAGCTGGTCCACTATTTTGTAATCACTTTTCTTGATGATTCTCATGAACTCATCAACTTCTTGATCAAAAGGTGTTTTCAAAGCTTCTCTAACAACCTGCTCTTCTTGCACCATGCTCTTCCCTTTTGCCTTAGCGGCAGCTTCTGCTTCGGCAGTGGGTCTTTGAATTTGCGGGGCAAAGAGACGTCCGCTTCGAGTGAAGCCTCCGCCTCCTCCCACATTGTCTATTTGTGGTGAAGAAGTTGATGATTCAAAAGTGATCTTTTGTCCTTCGCAGTATAAATCAGAGCCGTAATGCCAAGGGATGGCATTGCTGCTTTCATAGGGTACTGGTCCAGGCACTGTGACAGTGACTGGACTGATGGCAGCTGCAGAAGGAACCGTGATAGTCTGTGGATCGTAGTATATTGTGACTGGTGCTCTGGTAGGAGTGGCACTTTGTGAGTTGTAGGCAGAATCATTTTCAGGATCATAATAAATCGTAACTGTTGAGACATCTTCATGATTTGCTGCTGATGTTGTAGGAGACATTGTTGGAAGGATGGGTGTTGTTGTTGTAGGAGACTCTGAATGAAGTGGTGCTGAAGTTGTAGAAGGGATGTTTGCTGATATTTGGTCAGTTGAAATGACAGATGAAACACTTGTTGATGAAGCTGAAGAGTTGTCTGGAACAATGGTTGTTGCAGTTGTAGTAGACTCTGGAATTGTTGTTAATGAGATTGCTGGGTTGGTAGGTACTGATGTGGTGATTTGGAGCAGGCCACTCTGAATGAGGCCATCTATGCCATCTCTCAGGTTATCATAACCATTCACTGAAATGTTGCAATAAGCACACCCTAACTCACATCCTGGGAACATTTGACATTCCAAGAGTTGAGCTTTGATCTCCACCAAGGGTGTCCGAATCTGACCCACACTGGTTATCAAGTAAGACGGCTTGTCTTCTTCAATAGCATTGATTCGGGGACCACCATGGTGTGGCATAGGGTTTTTGTTGACATTTGGTGGTGGTGCAAAGTTTAAAGCCTTGGAATCCACTAGATCCTGCACTTTCATGTGCAAAGCTCTGCACTTTTCCGTACTATGACCAGGTGCATTTGAGTGAAAGGCACATCTGGCGCTGACGTCGTAATTTCTGGGCAGACTGTTAGGATCCGGAGGTGCCAACGTCCTTAGCTCAACTAGGTTGAGTTTCAAGAGTTGTGGCAGTAATGTGGCATAGGGCATAGGGATTGGATCGATCACCCTATTGGCCTGAGAGGGCCTCTGTTGGAATGGTCTCTGCTGATTATTGTTGTTGGTGTTGCTGTTGTTGTAATTTCTTTGAGGAGGAAACTGAGTTTGTTGCTGGTAATTTTGTTGCTGAGGTTGATAAGCTGGTTGAGGATGAATTGGAGCGGGAATGGTGACCGCTGCCACAGACCTATGAACATATTGGGGCCTGCCCTTGTTGGCGTGGATAGCATTGGTTTCACCAGTTCTTCTTGGGCCTACAAAAGGCTTTCTTGTGTTACTGGATGAGCTTGCACCGTTGTCTGAGATCTTACCCATCTTTAATAGGCTTTCAATTCTCTCCCCGGATATGACTACATCTGCAAAGCTGGTAGATGAGAAAGCAGCTAGCCTATCAATGTAAGTCCCCTGGAGGGTGTTCATAAACATATCAGCCATCTCCCTCTCCGACATGGGTGGCTGGACAGCAGCAGCAAGCTGTCTCCACCTTTGAGCGTATTCACGGAAACTTTCCCTGGATGATTGAGACATCCCCATCAGGAGGGTCCTGTTGGGGGCCATATCCAGGTTGTACTGATACTGTCTGATAAAGGCCTCTGCCAGGTCCTTCCAGCATCTAATGGTTGCTCTTGTCAAGTGGGAGTACCATTCCCTCGATGCTCCAGTTAAGCTATCCTCAAAATAGAACATCCATAGCTTTTCGTCCATGGTATAGGCCTTCAGCCTCCCCAGAAAGGATTATAAATGGGTCCGGGGACAGGAAGTCCCGTTATACTTCTCAAAGCATGGTGGTTTAAATTTGTGGGGGATCCTGACCCCGTCCACTAGACCCATGTCCATAACATCAAATCCCAAAGAATTCTGGGACTCCAAAGATCTCAGTTTCTCAGCAATCTCTTCCAGCCTTCTGTCATAGGCTTCTTCCCCAACTCCCATCACTGTGAACTGATCTTCCTGGGGGTCTTCTTGCAGCACTCTACCTGCTGTGGCAGTCCCTTGCACATTGACAGGGATGTTGATCTCTGGATGCTGGTGGGGTCCAAAGACTGGGGGATTGACATGAGGTTGGACTCTTTCATTGTTGCTTGTCCCAGCAGTCCCTGGATGATGGTCTTCCTGATTCCTCCCTTCTACCAGTGCTCTTAACCTATCTTGGCTTTGAGCCATATTGTTCATCACCTCCATAAATTGTGTCATCTGATTCCTCATTTCCAACCTCTCGTTGGTCATTTGATTCCTGACCTCCGTAAGGTCCTGCTGCATTTGGTCCATCTGTATGCCCGAAAGATTGTTGCGGGTGGGGTACCTGTGTGGACGGTTGAGTGGAAACCCTCGACGTCGAGCAATAGTTCCTGAAGTCACAACAGAGTTAGTAACAATAAAACAAAACCTACAAAACAAAACAAAAGGTTAGTATGCAATGCAGTGTGTCTATTTGTTTCCGAGGTATCCGGCTTGGTACTTGGCTTTGACCTTTCCAGACCCTTGAAGAAGATGCTTGTGATGTTGCTTGAAGAATTCAGATGAAACAAACCAACACATATATTACAAAAAGGTAAATGATACATTGTTTCTTTTACAATACAAGCCCTCTGAGGGGTTACAAATACAACATAAAGAAAAATACATAAAATGAAAGCAACAACAAGCAAAAGTCAAACACCCAGACCAAACTCATCCTCCTGAACTTCCTTGAGAAGTGCTTCAGTCACAGGATCAGCTGGACGCTCTGTAAGATTCCTGATGAGGAGATTCCTTGTAGCCACAGCTGCAGTTAGCTTCTTGTGCTGACTTTGGTCCTTTGACCTCTTTACACCAGCTCTGATTTTCAACTCTGAGATCTCTCTCTGGGCTGCTGCCAGGGCTTCCTGTTGCTCTTTTGCACTAGCTTCCATTTGTTCAATCTTATCCTGAGTCCTTTTGTCCCCCTGAGTACGAGCTTCAGTGATCCTGACCCACCTAGCCTGACTCTCCTTTAGATACAAATCAGTCTTGGCCTTCTGGAACTGAGCTTCCTTGCAGGAATTCTTCAAGATCTGTTCTCCAGCCCTAGACTTATTAATGTAATCCTCTGACTTCTCAATTCTAGCCAAATGCTCCACCTTCAACTTTTCTAGCCTCTCAATATCCAACCTAACATCACTCCTCTCCCAGAGGGTCTTCTGCAGAGCTTGAGTCAGCTTCTCATTTCTCTCTTTCAATTTCTCAAACTCCTCTAAGCTGACAGTTGCCGGAGGTGGTGCTGTGGAAGGCCCAGGCATATCTTCAATAGTGAAAGGCATTCCAGAAATTTGAGCCCTGGCATGAGACCACTCATAGTACTGAGCTGAGGCTACATTGTTGCATCTCCCAAGGATAGTTACCCCCTTAGTCTGCACATTGTCCCAGGCCCAGGCTGCTTGCCTGACAACAGTCAGATTAGGCTTGATTTCACAATAAAGGGTCTCAGTCAGATCTTGTGCTCTAGGAGGATAGACTAATGCATAGCCCAGTTGTCTTTTGAATAGCAGAGGGTTGTAGTTGATGCAACCCTTCACTCCTACCAGGGGCACATTGGGAAACTGCCCACAACTTGTAATGATGTCTCTGCCCTTGGTGCTCTGAGTGCACCATCTGATGTCATCTGAGGTTAGAGCAACAAGCCTCTTAGCCCAGTTCTTCTGCTGGTGAGGGTTCAAGAATGCATCAGTCTTTGGCAAATGCTTGAGCAGCCAAGTATGGAACAAAGGGTGCACAGCATCTCACTAATCTCCCCCTTTGCTTTTCATTCCTCTGATGAACTGAGTAGTAAAGATCTCCCAGTAAGGTAGGCACTGGGTTCCTCAGGATGAAAAGATGGACTGCATTCTTGCTAACAAACCTAGGCTCATCTGCAAAAAGTATGACCCCATATATGCTAAGGGCCAACAGAGCACATACTGCCCTCCACTCCCCCAGGGAGGCCTTCAGACTAGCCTGAGAAGTCAAGAAATCCAGATGAAAACCAGAGATTCCAGCTTTAGATGTCAAATTCTGCCCAATCAAAACTGGTTCCAGATGTAATGCTTTGGCTATCTCCTCATTACTTGGGAAAGCCATCTCAGGGTTGAAGGGGACTCCACCCCTGATAGGTACACCAACCAATGATGAATACTCCTCCAGCAAGGGTCCCAACTGAAAATTCTGAAATGTGAAGCACCTCAGAGGGGGATCATAGAACTGCAGGCAAGTATGTATCAAGCTCCTCTGTGAAGGGTCCAAATCCAATACCACATCAAGGATTCCTCCATAATGTTCTCTGAAATATGGTATATGGTCTGGAGTAATCAGGGTCTGAATCCTCCTGATGCTAGCTAGCTCAGGCTCAAAGAAGTGATAGGAGATGTTGCTTTTCTTAGGTGCCATTTTGCTGAAAGATAGGTGTTGATGATGAAGACTGAGGACAACACTGGAAATGGGCCACTAATAGGCTGAGACTGAAGATGCAAGTGACTGAAGCAGGTGGCTGATAACTGAAGTAAGCACTGATGAAGACAGGTCTATGCTGAAGAAGGGGTCAAAACCAAGCCAAAATGATAGGATGGATACCCTGAAAAACAAATAAACACATGTCAAAATGATGCAATGAGGATGTATGCAAATGATATGCAAGGGTTTGTGACTGATCTGGATCTGATTAACTGCTCTGATATGAGTCCAAGTATGTTCAAGAAATCCAGATGGAGGTTCATAAGTCCAGTAACCAAGGTGGGGGACTCAAATAAAGAGTCACATGTCCAGGGTTAAAAATCACAAGAACTGTTCCAACATGGAGTACTCTTAATCAAAGTAACAGGGTATGCTGAGGTCAAGGGTACCTGCAAACCTGTAAACAACCCAACCCCCTCACAGGTGATGTTCTAAAACAAGGATCCTCAGACTTGGATCAGTTATGAGAAGTGTAAACACTTCTAACCCGGAGGTACAGTGTTTACAATAACCATAAAAGATCCTCCTCTAATTCACCTCAGCTTCTGAAGGTCAATACTGAAGGTCATCTAGACTTAGCAGGCTTCCCAGATAGCCCTAGCACTACAGGAAATCTGTAGCACAGAGTTCTCAAGAAGAAACCCATATCTGAACCGTGTCTCATATTCCCGCACCAGACCGAAATGGAATGGGAAAGAACATGAACCACTCTAGCCTAGGTGTCACTCAGGTCCCAGGTATAGGACCTTAACTCTCAATAGAACACCCACCCACCAAAGCAACAAAACAGATCCAGCCAGCACAGTATGACAGTATGATATATGTAAAGCTATAAAGAAAGCAATAAAACAACTGTACATAAAGCAAAAATAAATACAAATACAAGCACAAATAGCACATAACACCCCAGTAAACACAAATCAAACAAGCGCTAGGAGGAACCCACAAAAAGAACCAGAAGCCCTGGTTACAGTATAACTCTCCCCAGCAGAGTCGCCAAGCTGTCGCTCCCGATAAATGGGAAATGGCCCAGATAAAGGTACAGACGCGAACGGTCGGGGAAAGGAGGAATGCGAGAACACACAGGAGTGAACTCACAGGGAATGAAAAGAGTCGCCAGCTAGGCATTTTTATCCCGAGGGAAAGGTAATGCTGCATAGACCTAGAAAGATGTGGATAAGACGGTTGCGAACCAGAGAGACTGAGAAAGGGGGTTGGTTACAACCTGGGAAGGTATTAGCACCCAGATTGTCCGTCGTACTCGACGGGATCCACGCTTAAAAGATTTGTGTTTTAAAGGGGTAGTGTCAGTGCAATCTGTGTATAAAAGAGCGGGAAAAGAATGTACAGGTGTCAGTGTAAGAGAAATGAAGTGTAATATGTGAAGTGTCAGTGTAGGAACAGGAATGAAATGCTCAAGATCATGAGGCTTAAAAGAATGAAACTGGAAGGAGGGGGAATATACAGAGACTTTTGTTCGATAACTGTTAAGTTATGCCTACGTATCCTCTCGTGCAATGAGGAAGTCAGAACACCGTAGTTCGACCCAAAGAGACTGAAAGATGAATTGACTTGTGAACTGCTTACTTGCCTATGCTCAAGTGTATGATCTGTCTGGCACAGATGCAAACTGTTTTGCATTAGACGGAAGAAGCAAGTTCTCGTTTGTGAGTGAATGAGATGAGAAAAGAATCCCGGAGGAGACGATTATTGTTTGTTTTTGAGTTTTCAGTCTTTTATTGCTTTTGGAGATTTGTCATAAGTTAATGAGCTTAAGCCTAAACCAATGGGTTAGTAAACTCATCACATCTTCCCTCTGATTAGGGGTAATGAGAATACCTTAAGTGTGAAGTCAGCTTCTCACACTTAATCACCTTTGGTGTAGGATTAAGATCATTAACCTACTTGTGATTATTTTAGATGTTTTTGGAGTTTTTGTTTAGTGTTGAGTAATGAGGTTAAGCCATAATCAAGGACTAAACAAACTCATTACACCATCCTAATAGAAGGATGATAGATGAGAGTGTTTAAGTTGAGGAAAGCTCCTCAACTTAATCCATGATTAGGGATTAAACTCATGACAAAACAAACCTTTGATTAAGTGGATTTTATTTAATGATATGATGATGAAGTGATTTTTTAGGGTTTGTAAGACAACTTGAGGGGGACTTGTCCATTAACACTAGGGTTAGTCCTTCTTAACCAGTTAAGGAAGAATTAGAACCCTAATGCAAGGCCCAAGTTACAAGCTTGATGTCTTGATGATTATTAAGTGAATTGATTAAAGGAGTTAAACACATTAAGGGTTTAACACTTAGGATTAAAGTTATACACTCCATCCTAATAGAAGGATGCAGGCATAAGCTTAATCACAAAGCCTTAAAGCCTTTAGGGTTCAGTCCCTGATTATGAGATGAGAAGAGAAGACTCAAAGAGACACAAAGGTAAAAGCTAAGTGGGGAACTAATCAAAACCCTAATCATTGTCATGCTTGGTTGTTCCTAAGGTTTGTGAGGTTTAAGAAAGAAATCTTCAGAGGAACCACCAGGAAGCAGATGAAAGGATCAGGAGAAGCAAAGCCACTTGCTTCAATTAAGAAGACAAGTCACTTGAGGAAAGAAAGTAAGAAGAAGAAGAATGAGCAAGCTCAAACTCAAACAAATATCAAAATGCAGCATGGATGCATAAAAGAGATGAAGAGAAAGTTATGAGAAGTGAAGGCAAACTCACTTCTCAAATCCACTTACCACCTGAAAAGTTAGAAAAGAAATGCAATGCAATGCAGAATGGGATGGAATGGCATGATGAGAAACAAAACCAGAAGCACATACATGGTGTTAATGATGCTATAGGATGCTACAAACATGAAACAACACATGAGGATGATCATACAAGCTTATGGATGCAAATGAAGCAAGTTAAGACACATGAACATACATGAAAAGTTATGACATGCAAATGGCATACAACATGGCAAATGCAAGATGCAATGATCAAACATGCTTCCAATATGTCTTAAGATGTCAAGTGAATCAAATGGATGCATAAAATGCTATGGCAAGTCAAGGTATGAATGCAAATGCCAGATGGATGCATATGGAAGCCCAAATTAGGGTTTATGATCAAAGCATCAAACACAAACCAAAATCAGAAGCAAACATCAATATAAAAAATTGAAAATGCACTCAAAGGATCCCTAATCCTATACTAACTCACTGCCCAAAGGAGGGATTCCAACTCCTAACCTAATTCAAGTTATGATTTTCCTAAGTTTTCTAGGGTTTTAGGGTTCCTTAACAAGAAAAATGCCAATCAAATGGAAAATGAAAAATCAAATCATGGCCATTTAATCTCACAAACTACATGCTAAACACAATGCAATGCAAAAAGAATCAAAGTCCAACTCTCTTGGGTTAGGCAGAAATGATTTTTGGAAGTTTGGATCAAAATAATGCATTAAAATGGTTTTAATTCCATGGAAAATTCTCAAAATGCATCAAGATCAAAAAATAAATTTGGTTTGAAGGTTGGACAATGTTTCTAAATGTTTTTAAATGTTTCATGAATTTTTTGGTGATTTTTAAATACCTAAAAGTATTTTTAATTAATTAATTCCCATTAATTAATTAAAAAGAAACTTTTAAATATTTAAAAATACTTTTTTAATGCTAAAAATAAAAATAAAAATATTTTTGGTTTCTGAAATTAAATAATAGTGTGCATAAAAAATTTCAGAATTTTTGAAGTATTTTTGCCATTTTTAATAAATTGTGGAAATTAAATATGAAACAAATAAAATGAAATGAAATTAAATGGGAAAAAAGAGAAAGTCAGCCAATCTAATGGCTGAGATTCAAACTCAGGGACGCGGGAGTTGACTGCGCGCGCGAACGAACGAACCAAATTCAAACTGGCTTAATTACACTTAACCCTAATTAAACAAACCCTAATTACTTTCAGACGACCGGAACACTGTTCCGGTCGTCTTCTCCGGCTAGGTCATCTCTCAATCTCCCTCAATACGCCATGAAAACATGCCAAACTCTCCAGAATCAAAGCTTAACTCATTCTAAACAAGATTCAAGCAACAAAAATCATTTATTTCAACACACAAACAAGATTCGAATCAAACATCAAAAACTGCCAAAATTTCAGAAACATCATACAACCTCATTTCTCCATCTTTTTCAAAAGTAACAAGTTCAGTGAACTCAGGGAAGCATGCTTTATCATTTAGAAACTTAAAAAGCAAGTTCTGGAAAAAAAGTTCACGAAGCTACCTGAGATTGAGCTTTCGATTCAGGAGCTTTCTGGCTTCTTCTTTGGCTCAAACAAGTCCCAATGATCTTCCTTTGAAGCTTTTGACACTTAGTTGGAGTTTGTGTAGCCTCTAGAGCAAGTTGGCAGGAGCTCAGGCCAAGGGAATGAGAAAATCGTATTTGTGATGTGGGAGGTTTCAGGCCAAAACAATGGTTGGTTTGTGATCAGTGAAGTGAGTTGAGATTGTTTGTGAAGTTTGTTTTTGTGTTTGAGGCTTGTGGGGAGAGTTTCGAAGGAAAATGCAAGTTGGAGTGATTTTGTGAATGCTGAGTTCTAGTATGTTTCAGGCTTGCCTCTTGTGTGGTTTGGCTTGCAATTTGTTTGTATAAACTAATCCTATTGGTCAGATGACATGACATGTCCTTTTGTGATAGGTATGGTAGCTTTTGCCAAAATGTCAACTTCTTGTAAGAGAAACATGGGTCATGTTCCAGCCAAGTACAAAGGGTGTGGGCTGCGCAGCAAGGTGAGGGAGAAAGGCTAGGATTGGTCAGCAGGCTAGGCAACAAGTGGATGAGAAGTTATCATTGGTTTTGCAACTTGGCTTGCCTTTGCTTTTCATGAAAAAGTCTTGCTCCAAAGGCCTCAAAAGTGAATGATCTCTTGGCCCATTCTGATTTTTGAATGTTGTGTGACCATGTGATGAATTTTTGAAGTCATTTTGAAGTCAATAGAATGCTTGGTACATGAATTTGCAAGTTTTCCATTTGATGCATAACTTGAAATTTAGTGATTTTTGCCAACTTTGATGCACCATAACTTTTGATCCAAAATGAATTAGGTCATGTTCTTGTACTTTTTGAAAAGGGAAAGATTTATTCTACAACTTTCATGACCAAAGTTTTTCCATTTGAAGCATTTTTGGATCAAAAAGTAAGGGTTGAAAAGTTGCCTAAAATGACAAATTCCTTAAAAGTCAAACTTACCCCAAAAAGTCAACTTTGCAAAAACTTGTAATTCTTGAATTTTGTGAACTTCCAACTTCTTCCATGATCAAATAAAGATCATATACACTCAAAATGATGAAGATCACCCCTTGGTTGGGTCATTGGGGGCCTCAGATGTCCTGATTTTGCACTGACTTGTCTGAAAAGTCAACTCTTGATCAGATGACTTCCCCATGGAATTTCTTCATGAAAATTGACATGCATACTCCCTATACCATATAGAGACCAATAGAAACAAGAATGACCAAAAAATTTGGAGTTATGGCCTCTAAAACCAAAACCCTAATTTCAGGTCAACTGTGCAGTCAAGCCTGGCTCTGCTTCCACACCAATCCCAGTTCTTGTGATTCTTTGGCAGTCTTGACTTTGAGAGGATGTAATATGATACTTGAACACACATGGACCCCTTTGAAGTGATTGATGGCCTTTGGAGTGGCTCAGGAAGCTCTTGGACTGCTCAGATCACAAACCCTAGATGCAGATGACTTAGAATCTATGCAGTGAATCAAAAATGTAATATGAGATGCTATGATGGTGTTTATGCATATGAAAAGATCACAAGCCATGGTGTGAATGAGTGAGGGCAAATTTGGGGTGTTTACAGTTAGCACCTGAGCCAGACAGGTCATACACTTGAGCATAGACAAGCAAGCAGTTCATCAGTCAATTTATATTTCAGTCTCTTTAAGTCGAACTACGGTGTTCTAACTTCCTCATTGCACGAGAGGATACGTAAGCATAACTTAACTGTTATCGAACAAAAGTCTTTGTATATCCCCCCTCCTTCCAGCATTATTCTTTAAGCCTCATAAGTCTTGAGCTTTGCACTCTTTCCTTACACTGACGCTCCTTTACTTCACTTCACATTTCTTTTACACTGACACTTGCATTCTTTTCCAGCTTTTTACACACAGATAGCACATACACTACCCCTTTAAACACAAACTTTCAAGCATGGATCCCGTCGAGTACGACGGAAAATTTGGGTGTTAATACCTTCCCAGATTGTAACCAACCCCCTTTCTCAGTTTCTCTAGTTCGCGACCGTCTTATCCATCTTTTCTTAGGTTTATGCAGCATTACCTTTCCTTCGGTATAAAAATGCCTAGCTGGCGACTCTTTTCAGTTCATCTTCATGTTCTCTCCTTTCGTCGACCGTTCACGTCTGTACCCCTCTTGGCCCCGTGTCATTTGGTGGGAGCGATAGCTTGGCGACTCTGCTGGGGACCCTTATACTGCAACCAGGGCTTCTAGTTCTTTTTGTGGGTTCCTCCTAACGCTTGTTTGATTTATGTTTACGGGGGTGTTATGTGCTATTTGTGTTTACTTATTTGCTTTATTTATTGCTTTATGTACAACTTTATTTACTGCTTTCTTTAAAGTTTTTTATGCATCATACTGTCATTATCATTGCTAGATCTGGTTTTCTTTGGTGGGTGGGGTTCCATTGAGTGATTAAGGTCCTATACCTGGGACCTGAGTGACACCTAGGCTAGAGTCGTTCGTATTCTTTCCCATTCCATTTCGGTCTGGTGCGGGAATATGAAACACGGTTCAGATGTGGGTTTCTTTTTGAGAACCCTGTGCTACAGATTTCCTGTAGTGCTAGGGCTATCTGGGAAGCCTTCTAAGTCTGGATGACCTTTATTTTGACCTTCAGAATCTGGGGTGATTTATAGGAGGATCTTTTATGTTTATTGTAAACACTGTACCTCCGGGTTAGAAGTGTTTACACTTCTCTTTACTGATCCAAGTCTGAAGATCCTTGTTCTAGAACACTACATGTGAGGGGGTTGGGTTGTTTACAGGTTTGCAGGAACCTTTGACCACATCATACCCTGTTACTGTATTGTTTAAGAATACTTCACTTTGGACAGTTCTTGTGATTAACCCTGGACATGTGGCTCTTTATTTGAGCCCCCCACCCAGGTTGCTGGATTTTTGAGCCTTCATCTGAACCTTTGAACATACATGGACCTTATATCAGGACAGAAAATCAGATCCAACTCTTGATCACAAACCCTTGCATATCATTTGCATACATCATCTGCATCATTTAACATTTGTTTATTTGTTTTTCAGGGTATCCATCATATCATATCTGGTTTGGTTTTGACCCCATCTATTTCTTAGACCTCTGCTTCAGTCATCTTCTTCAGCATTTGCTTCAGCTATCTCCTTCAGCACTTGCATCAGTCTGTCAGAAACTCACCTCCAGCTTCTCAGTCTGTGATCTTCATCAGCTTACTTTCAGCCTCTTCATCAGCACTCATGACTACTCCAAGGAAGAGCAATATATCTTATCATTTCTTTGAGCCTATATTGACTGGTATCATGTAGGTCCAGTCACTCATCACACACGACCACATCCCACTATTCAGAGAGCACCATGGGGGAATTTTGGACATGGTCATGGATCTTGATTCATCTCAGAGGAGCATGATTCACACATGCATGTAATTCTATGACCCTCCTCTTAGATGCTTCACCTTTCCTGATTTTCAAATGGGACCACTGCTAGAGGAGTTTTCCTTGTTGATTGGAGTTCCTATCAGAAAAGGAATTCCTTTCAACCCAGAGATGATTGTTCCCAGAAGTGAAGAGATAGCGAGGGCACTGCACTTGGAGCCTGTCCTTATTGAGCAAAACATGACAACAAAAGTTGGGATTCCTGGTTTACATCTGGACTTCTTGATTTCTCAAGCCACCCTGAAAGCTGCAGTGGGAGAATGGAAGGCAGTTTGTGCCCTCTTAGCCCTCAGCATATATGGGGCTATTTTATTTACAGATGAGCCCAAGTTTGTTAGTAAGAACGCCATCCACTTGTTCCTGCTGAAGAACCCAGTGCCTACATTGCTAGGGGATTTTTACTACTCCATCCACCAGAGAAATGAAAAGCAAAGGGGGAAGTTGGTTAGTTGTTGTGCTCCTTTGTTCTACTCTTGGCTACTCAGACACCTGCCTAAATCAGATGCTTTCCTGAACCCACATCAGCAGAAGAATTGGGCCAAGAGGTTCATCTCCTTGACTTCAGATGACATCAGGTGGTGCACCCAGAGCACCAAAGGCAAGGATATTATCACCAGCTGTGGGCAGTACCCTAATGTGCCTCTAATAGGAGTAAAAGGTTGCATCAACTACAACCCTTTACTGTTTAAAATGAAATTGGGATATGCCTTGGTTCATCCTCCCAGGGAGCATGATTTAGCTGAGACCCTATACTGTGAGATCCAATCTGGCTTTGTTGTAGTCAGGCAAGCTGCTTGGGCCTGGGACAACATCAAGACCAAAGGAACATCTATCCTTGGAAGATGTAACAATATCGCTTCAGCTCAGTTATCCGACTGGTCCTGTACTAGAGCTCAGATTACCATAATGCCTTTCACCTTGGAGGACACCCCTGGACCCTCTACAGTACAGCCAACAGCAACTGTCAGCCTGGAAGAATTTGAAAATTTGAAGGAAAGGAATGAGCGGCTATCTGAGGTTCTAAAGAAGACTCTTTGGGAAAGAAGTGATGGTCGTCTAGACATTGAGAGATTGGAAAAGCTCAAAATTGAGCATCTGACCAAGATTGAAAGGACAGAGGACTACATCAGGAAAGCAAGAGCCGAGGAACAGATATTGAAAAATGCCTGCAAGGAGGCCAGGATTCAGAAAGCTAGAGCAGAGCATTATCTAGTAGAAAGCCAGGCTAGGTGGGTCAGGATCACCGAAGCCCGTGCACTAGAAGACCAGAGGACTCAAGCCAAGATTGAGCAGTTGGAGGCCAATGAGAAGAAGCAGCAGGAAGCTTTGTTGGCAGCCCAGAAGGAGATATCAGAGTTGAAACTCCGGGCGAGGTTAAAGAGATCCAAAGATCAGGACAGGCATAAGAAGCTGACTAGTGCCATTGCTACCAGGAACCTCCTCATTCGGGCTATTACAGAGCACCCAGCTGGTCCAGTGACAGAGGCTCTCCTGAAGGAAGTCAAGGAGGATGACTTCGGATTGGATGTCTCATCCTTTTGCTAGCATTTCTTTTATTTTCATGTACTTTTGCTTTTGATTGTTGTATTTCTTTTGACCCACCACGGGCTTGTATTGTAAGCAGACTATGTATTTCCATTATTTGTAATATATCAGTTTGTTTTATTTTGGTGGGCTTTCTCTCAACATCATCAAGCATCTCCTCGAGGTCTGGAAAGGTCAAAACCAAGAACCAAACCGGATACCTTGGAAAATAAATAAGCATACTGCATTGCATGCTAACATTTTCTTTGTTTTGTAGGGTTTTGCTTATTCTTTGTTTCTCACTTTGTTATGCTTTCAGGAAACATTGCTCGTCGCCGAGCGTTCCCTGTCAACCGCACACACCGGTACCCAACTCGTAATAACCTTCTAGGCATTCAGATGGATCAGGTACAGCAGGACCTGACTGAAGTAAGGAGCCAAATGGCAAACGAAAGGGTCGAGATGAGAAACCAAATGACCCAGTTTATGGCAGTAATGACTGGCTTAGCCCATAGTTAAGAAAGGATGAGAGAGCTAGTAGAAAGACAGACACCTGAAGAGCCCCACCCTGGAACAGGAGGAACCAACAATAATGAGCGCGGACAGCCCCGCATCGACCCACCAGAATTTGGACCCCATTTGAATCCAGATGTTAATGTCACAAGGAATGTTCAAGGCAATACTGCTGGAGGCAGAATCCTGCAAGAAGATCCCCAAGAGGAACAATTCACAGTTGTCGGAGCTGGGGATGTGGTGTATGACAGAAGACTGGATGAGATTGCTGAAAAGCTGAGGTCCTTGGAATCTCAAAATTCTTTAGGCTTTGACGTGATGGATATGGGGCTGGTAGACGGGGTGAGGATTCCCCACAAATTCAAGTCCCCATGCTTTGAAAAATATAATGGTACCTCCTGCCCGCGTACTCATTTGCAATCCTTCTTAGGAAGACTTAAGGCTTATACCATGGATGAGAAGTTATGGATGTTCTATTTTGAAGACAGCCTGACTAGGGCTTCAAGAGAATGGTATTCGCACTTGACAAGGGCCACTATAAGATGTTAAAAAGACTTGGCCGAGGCCTTCATCCGTCAGTTCCAGTACAACCTGGACATGGCTGCCAATAGAACTCTTCTAATGGGCATGTCTTAGTCTTCAAGGGAAAGCTTTCGGGATTATGCTCAGAGGTGGAGACAGCTTGCTGCTGCTGTCCAGCCACCCATGTCTGAATGGGAGATGGCTGACATGTTTATGAACACCTTGCAGGGAACTTATATTGATAGACTTGCTGCTTTCTCTTCCACCAGTTTTGCCGATGTAGTTATAGCTGGTGAGAGAATTGAGTCTTTTGAAGATGGAAAAAATCTTTGACAACGGTGCAAGCTCTTCCAACAACCCTAGAAAACCTTTTGCAGGACCCCGAAGGGCGGGCAAAATCAATAATATTCATGCCAGCAGGGGCAAACCCCAATATTCTCACAGATCGGTAGCGGCCGTTACTATCCCGGCTCCGGCTCCGCAGCAACCACTTTTTCCTCAACAACAACAACAACATTATCAACAACAACCTCATTTTCCGCAACAAAGATCGTATAACAACAACAGCAACCAACAGCAGCGCCCCTTTCAACAGAGGCCATCTCAAGCAAATAGGGTGATTGACCCAATCCCTATGCCTTATACTACTCTACTGCCACAACTCCTGAAACTCAACCTGGTTGAGTTAAGGACGTTGGCTCCACCAGATCCTCTCAATCTCCCGAAGAATTATGATGCTAATGCCAGGTGTGCCTTTCACTCCAACGCACCTGGTCACAATACTGAGAAGTGTAGAGCCTTGCAAATGAAGGTTCAAGATCTGGTCGAATCTAAAGCTCTCAATTTCGCACCTCCTCTGAATGTTAACAGAAATCCTATGCCTAATCATGGTGGGCCCAGGATTAATGCCATAGAAGAGGACCAACCATCTGCACTAATTGATAATGTTGCACAGATTCAAACACCGTTGGCAGAAGTCAAAACTCAACTTTTAAGATGCCAGGTGTTCCCAGGTTGTGAGGCCTGCTGTGAATTGTGAAGGACTGCTGTTAATGGTTGTGAGAGGCTAAGGATGGGTATAGATGGCCTGATCAGAGATGGAATTTTGAAAATTACTACAACAACAACTCTTTCTTCAGCAACAGTGGATTCTCCTACAACATCAACAATCCTGTCTTCAGCAACAATAGATCCTCCTACAACTGCAGCAACTATCATTCCCACTGATTCATCCACAACACCAGCAATCACTCCATCCATTATTTCAACAGATCAGAGTTCAGCAACATTTTCTTCTACAACACTAGTACCCATCTTATCAATGGAGACGCCTACAACATCAACAAACATTAATGAAGATGTCTCAACGGTCACGTTCTATTATGACCCAACAAATGTTCATCCCAACAACAATCTGCAACAATAAACAGCAACACCTCCCGTCAGATCTACAGTCACAATCTATTACGACCCGCATACCATCACGGTTCCTTCCACTGCAGCAATCAGTCTGGTTACCATTACGGTACCTGGGCCTGTTCCTTATGAAAGCAGTAATGCCATACCTTGGCACTATCGCTCTGATCTCTACTGCGACGAAAAGAAGATCACTCTAGATTCAACAACCTCTTCACCACAAGTTGACAATGTTGGGGGAGGCGGAGGCTTCACCAAAAGCGGACGCCTTTTCGCCTCACAAACACCAAGGCCTAATGCTGAAGCAGAAGCTGTTGCTAAGGCAAAAGGAATGAATGTGGTATCTGAAGAGCCAACTGTTAAAGAAACTCAGAAGACATCTTTTGAACAAGAAGTGGACGAGTTCATGAGAATAATCAAAAAGAGTGATTACAAAGTGGTGGACCAGCTTCATCAGACGCCCTCCAAAATATCTATATTATCACTGTTAATGTGTTCCGAAGCCCATAGGAATGCATTGTTGAAGGTCCTGCACGCAGCCTATGTGCCGGAAGAGATTACGGTTAATCAGCTGGAAACAGTGGTTGCAAATGTTAACACCAGTCATGGACTGGGCTTCACAGATGCTGATTTAACAACGGAGGGACGCAGTCATAACAAGGCTTTACATATCACCTTAGAATGAAAAGGTGTTGTTCTTTCTCATGTGCTGGTGGACATTGGGTCTTCGCTCAATGTCCTCCCAAAGAAAGCCTTGGTGAAGTTGGAGTATGATGGTTTGGCATTGCGTCCGAGTAACTTGGTGGTGAGAGCATTTGATGGCTCTAAGAGATCAGTGCTTAGAGAGATTGATTTACCTGTGTTGATTGGCCCACAAACCTTTAAAACTACCTTCTTCGTGATGGACATACAACCAGCCTACATTTGTTTGTTGGGTAGACCCTGGATTCATGCCGCTGGAGCTGTTACATCTACCCTTCACCAGAAGTTAAAATTTGAGTGGGAAGGCCAAATCATCACAATCTGCGGAGAGGAAGACATTTTTGTTAGTTAGCTGGCTACTTATAAGTACATAGAAATGGATGGGGAGATGCATGAGACTATGAGTCAGGGATTTGAGGCCCTTAACATCAATGAAGCCACTGCTGTATCTGGAACTTCCATCACTTCATATCAACAGGCCCGGAAGGTTGTTGAAGAGGGTACCGCTCAAGGCTGGGGCAAGCTGCTGCTGGTAGAAATGAAAGAAGACAGATTCGGGTTGGGTTACATACCAACTCGACAAAATCAACCAGAGGCTACAATGGAGCCCAAATTTGTCAGCGGGGGAATGCTCACCTCGGATGCTGTGAACAGTTTGGAAGACGAGGAAGAAGACGAACGCAACCTGGAAAGCTGGATACGTCCAAGAATCCCGGGGAACCAAGTCTCAAACTGGTCTTCCCAGGAAATTATAAGAGTTACTCCTGTAGAGTAATTATTATTTCCTGTCTTTAAGCATGCATCAAGTCCTGCATCTTGCCCAAGATGTCAGGGCTCATTTTGTAATCGGGCCATCTTGTATTTTGTGAAAACGATCAATTAATGAATATCAGGACATCTTTTGTAAATGAGTCTCTTTTTTCCCGCTTACTGTTTTTCATTTTTCATTTTTTGTACAAAAATAAAATGGCAATGTTTTTCAAAATAATAACTTCATTTTCACTTTTTCTAAACAAGATAAAATTGATCACTAAAATGAACCAATCTAAACCCTTGCAGAGAGTGCCCTCCAGACCGCACCGATAACGACACTGCTATGACTTTGTATGACTTTGACAATCCGATTAATCAAGCCGATGAAGGGGTTGAAGAAGATTATGAGATACCCGAAGAACTAGCCAGGTTGTTAAGGCAAGAGGAGAAGGTTATCACTCCTCATCAGGAGGAAGTTGAGACCATTAATCTTGGTACCGAAGAAGATTTGAAAGAAGTGAAGATCGGGGCCCGTCTGCAAGATTCAGTGAAAGAACAACTTATTGACATGCTTCGAGAGTATGTGGATGTTTTTGCTTGGTCTTATCAAGACATGCCAGGGTTGGATACCGACATCGTTGTACACAAGCTGCCTCTAAAAGAAGATTGTCCTCCAGTAAAATAGAAGTTGTTGCCTCTAAAGGAAGACTGGCAATGAAGATAAAAGAAGAGGTGCAAAAATAGTGGGACGTCGGTTTCCTTGTTGTAACTAGTTACCCGCCGTGGGTTGATAACATTTTACCTGTGCCTAAGAAGGATGGCAAAGTGCAGATGTGTGTGGATTACCGGGATTTGAATAGAGCCAACCCGAAAGATGACTTCCCATTACCTCACATTGATGTATTGGTCGACAATACGGCTCAGTTCTCGGTGTTCTCCTTCATGGATGGATTTTCAAGATATAATCAGATCAAGATGTCACCTGAAGACATGGAGAAGATAACTTTCATCACACCCTAGGGCACATTCTGTTATAAGGTAATATCGTTTGGACTGAAGAATGCTGGTGCCACTTATCAGTGGGCTATGGTAACATTATTCCACGACATGATCCACAAAGAAATTGAATGTTATGTGGATGACATGATTGCCAAGTCCCTCACAGAAGAATACCACCTGGTAAATCTATTGAAGCTGTTCAAGCATCTGAGAAAGTACCAATTGAAGATGAACCCCAACAAATGCACATTCGGGGTGCGATCCGGTAAGTTGCTAGGATTTATTGTAAGTGAAAAGGGAATTGAAGTTGACCCTGACAAAGTCAAAGCCATTCAAGAAATTCCTGCACCAAAGACTGAAAAAGAAGTTCGGGGGTTCTTAGGTAGATTGAACTACATTTCAAGGTTCATATCTCATCTTACTGCAACCTGTGAACCCTTGTTCAAGTTGTTAAGAAAAGAGCAAACTGTCAGGTGGAATGAAGACTGCCAGAGGGCTTTTGACAAAATCAAGGAGTACTTACAAGAACCTCCAATCCTTATGCCTCCAGTAGAAGGAAGACCTCTAATAATGTACTTGACAGTATTAGAAGAGTCAATGGGGTGTGTGTTGGGCCAACATGACGAGTCTGGTTGAAAAGAGTATGCAATATACTACCTAAGCAAAAAGTTTACCGACTGTGAACAACGTTATTCACTGCTCGAGAAAACTTGTTATGCTTTAGCGTGGGCTGCTCGCCGACTAAGGCAGTATATGTTGACCCACACTACTTTGTTGATCTCAAAGATGGACCCAATCAAGTACATATTTGAGAAGCTAGCACTTACCAGACGGGTTGCAAGATGGCAAATGATCCTCACAAAATATGACATTCAGTACACATCTCAAAAAGCCATCAAGGGCAGTGTATTGTCTGACTATCTGGCTGAGCAACCCATTGATGATTACCAGCCAATGAGATTTGACTTTCCTGATGAAGACATCATGTTCATAAAAGCAAAATATCATGAAGAGCCTGTTCACACTGAAGGGCCTGACCCAGAAGAAGAATGGACCATGATGTTTGATGGGGCTGTTAATATGAATGGTCGTGGAGTTGGTGCAGTACTCATTACACCTAAAGGAGTTCACATGCCTTTCTCAGCAAAACTCACCTTTAACTGCACTAACAACGAAGCTGAATACGAAGCCTGTATCATGGGTCTTGAGGAAGCCATTGACCTCAGGATCAAGACTTTAATTGTATTCGGAGATTCAACTCTGGTAATCAATCAAATCAACGGCAAATGGTACACTCACCAGGAGCATCTGATTCCATACCGGGATTATACAAGGAGATTACTGGCCTTCTTCACTACAGTCAAACTTGAGTATATCCCTCGAGATGAAAATCAGTTTGCAGATGCTCTGGCCACCATTTCATCCATGATCAAAGTTCAAGCTGCCAACTTTGTGCCTCGGATTTCAGTATCCAGACTCGACAGACCATCATACGTGTTCTCAGTGGACATTGCTAAAGATGACAAGCCTTGGTTCCATGACATCAAATGCTTCTTAAAGGATCAAACATACCCACCAGGGGCATCATCCAATGATAAGAAGACACTCAGAAGGCTAGCTGGTAGTTTCTTCCTGAACGCTAATGGTTCCTTATACAAAAGAAACTTTGACATGGTGCTTCTCAAATGTGTCGATAAGACAGAGGCAGACTCGTTGATGCACGAGGTGCATGAAGGATCTTTCGGTACCCATGCTGGAGGACATGCAATGGCTAAGAAATTGCTAAGATCAGGTTATGACTGGATCACGATGGATGCAGACTGTTGTGCCTATGCCAGAAAGTGCCATAAATGCCAAATTTATGCGGATAAAGTGCATGTGCCTCCGAATCCTTTGAATGTGATGTCTTCACCTTGGCCCTTCGCCATGTGGGGCATTGATATGATTGGAAAGATCGAGCTGACTGCTTCAAATGGCCACAGATTCATCCTGGTAGCCATTGACTATTTTACCAAGTGGGTTGAAGCAGCCTCGTATGCAAATGTCACCAGGAAAGTGGTAGCCCGATTCCTAAAGAGAGACATCATTTTTCGGTATGGAGTGCCCGAGCGAATCATTACTGATAATAGTTCCAACTTGAACAATAAAATGATGACAGAACTGTGACGGGACTTCAAAATCCAACACCACAATTCTTCTCCTTACAGGCCAAAGATGAATGGCGCTGTTGAGGAAGCTAACAAGAATATCAAGAAGATTGTGCAAGAGATGGTGGTCACCTACAAAGACTGGCATGAAATGCTACCATTTGCCTTGCATGGGTACCGTACCTCAATCAGAACATCCACTGGGGCAACACCGTATCAACTTGTGTATGGTATGGAGGCAGTCTTACCTGTCAAAGTTGAATTACCCTCCCTACGGGTATTGATGGATGTCAAGCTGAATGAAATGGAATGGGTTCAATCTCGGTACATCAACTAAATCTGATCGAAGAGAAGAGATTAGCTGCAATCTGTCATGGGCAGCTGTATCAGAAAAGAATGAAGAGAGCCTTCGACCAGAAAGTCAGGCTTCGAGAATACCAAGTAGGAGATCTTGTGCTGAAAAGAATCATTCCTCCTCATACAGACCACAGGGGCAAGTGGACTCCGAATTACGATGGTCCATTCATAGTAAAGAATGTTTTCTCTGGTGGAGCACTGATGCTCACTACTATGGATGGTGAAGATTTCTTGTCCCCTGTGAATTCAGATGCAGTTAAAAAATACTTCGCATAAAATGACCCGCTGGACATAAAAACAGAATGTAAGTCCAGGCAAAAATAGGGCATCCCGGCGAGTCAAAAACAGAATAAAAAACTCGGGCAAAAATAAGGGAAAATAAAGAAAAATGTACACCCGCTGAGTTGAAAAGCCGCATTGGACAGCTCAGGCAAAAATGGGTATCCCGGTGGATTGAAAACCCGAAAGGGCGATCCACACAAGATAAGGGAATAAGCGAACAACTGCATTCTGAATTCGTCTGTATCACTCATAACTTGGCAAGTTTCGAAAGGTTAAAAGCATCGGTCAGAATCAACCATCTTCAGAAAGCAGGATGAGAAGAACGTCAAGATCATGCGAGTCATAGCAAAAGGGAAGCTCACTGAAGCGTCGTCAACATTGCCATCACCTTTTTATTTCTCAATTTTGTAACAATCTCCTCATTTCAGGGGATCTGTTTCTTTGACTGTACTTGCCATTTCAGGGCACACAAATTAATAAAATCAGATTTTTAGTCATGCTTCGTCTTGTACATTTTTATCTCGTTTGCAAAAATGTCTGATATCCCTGATATAATGCTTGCATAAAAAACATATGTGCCTTTTTAATCACATGCTTGCAGGAAATATATCACTTACTCCTGGGAGCGTTTAAATTCCTATGACGGAATCCGGTAAGGGATACCTCGGGATACTTGTGCGTTTCTTTGTCTTACCAGGAGTTCCGGTATTCAAAACGCAACATGGGGCATGAAAGGTTTTCCCCAGCAAAGTTGCCAAATCATTATTTCCTCAGCACATCTTCCAAACAGCACCAGAAATGCCCCTTCCCCATCAGAGTGACCAGGCATCACTTCTCCAACTCATTTTCTTCAGAGCAACATCTGAAGGTGCTCAGTTCCCCAGCTGAGTTGTCAAGTATCATTCTCAGAAAAATCCTCACGGAAATCTCTAGGAAGATCGTTCAGTGATCTTTTTTCATATTCCCAGCCGAGTGCTAGACAGGGAACCATCCCCCCACAGAGCTTCAGCCTCTCCCAGAAGAGCAATGTCTGAATTTCCTGCACAACAAAGTAACGAAAGCTCCCGCACCCCCAGCTGGGTTCCTCAATGCAAAGATATGTCTATCAGTGACCTATTTCCCCAAGCAGAGTCGTACATCTTATCAGATCTACCAATGATCTCATCCCCAGCTGGGATATTATTCTTTCGAGCAGATCAATTGGAGATCTCCACAGGCAAAGGGATCCGAATCCCGGATCGGTATCTTTTGCATAATCATAGCATTCGCATCATATTTCCCCTCAAAGCGTAGCATTCCGTTTAATACGGAGCATTACGGAAAAAATCAAACATATTGCATAAATCACAAGTCAGGTTCGAATCAGTCACCTGTACATATCAACACTCCATCAGTAATGTATATATGGACTCACAGTCCCCGCAGAACGCCAAAGCATCTCCTTTGCACTCCTAAAATACAGATACATGCTCCTTTTGACACTCGTCTGTGTCATCTTTCCCCAGAAAGTCGCCAGGACACTTTCTATAAACAGATACTTATACATAACATATCCCTCTCGACACTCGTCCGTGTCATCTCATATCTCCTCAGCAGAAAGCCAAAACGTCCTCTTTGCACTCTCAAACAAAAATACATGTTTATATATACTCTTCTCGACACTCGTTCGTGTCATCTCATATCATCCCCTGCAGATATATCTATACAATCTTACCTGACACCCGTCCGTGTCACCTATCCCCAGCATGGTCGCCTAATCACTTATTGTAAACCCAAACACTTGCTTGTAATACACTACTTTTGACACCCGTTCGTGTCATCCTTTCCTCACAGATCACCAAGGTTACCTCTTACACTTTCAAGTTCTTAACTTATGTGTTTCTTTTTATGACACTCGTCTGTGTCATACCCTACCCAACAAGTTGAACACTCGTCTGTGTCTCACTCATATTTGTTTTTACTCATACAGATACTCGTCCGTATCTTGTATACACCACTTTTCCCCCTTAGATTCAACACTCGTCCGTGTTCTTTGTTAACCAGTTGGTACTCGTTCGTACCATCATCTCTGAACACGCGTTAAGTTGTTTCTACCGATACTCGTCCGTATCATAGTCTTAAGGATGCTCGTCCGCATCTTTAATCTATACACAGCGTCAAACACTTATGCCTTTTATTTCTTGGATGTAAACGCTCGTCCGTGTTCACTATTCCCCAGCAAATCCCCAGTAAAAAGCAAAACTTATTTTCTATCCGGCATTCGTCCTATGTCATGATACTTTCGGCAACCATACCCTGCCAGGTGATCGTCTTTCACCTATGGATGACCATCCCTCATCCCTTTCCCCAGTGGAGTCTCCATTATTCGAACCTTTCTCTATCCGACATTCGTCCTATGTCATGATATTTTAGCAGCCGTCCCCTGCTAGGTAATCGTCCTTCACCTTTTTTATGATCGTCCTTCATAACTTTTATCCGATGGCCGTCCCCATCGTTGATCTTGTTATCTGACATTCGTCCTGTGTCATGATAAATCCTGAGAGCCCGTACCCTGCTAGGTGATCGTCCTTCACCTCTTGATGATCGTCCTTCATCATGCTTATCCGATGGTCGTCCCCATCGTCGACCTTTTCTATCCGACATTCGTCCTACGTCGTGATATTTTCGGCAGCCGTACCCTGCCAGGTGATCGTCCTTCGCCTTAGATGACCGTCCCTCATCTTTCTCCCCAACATAGCAGCCGTCCCCTGCTAGGTGATCGTCCTTCACCTTTGATAACCGTACCTCATCATTTATTTCATTTATACTTCAAACCTGATGGTCATCCCCATCATTGCTTTTACATTAATCCCCAGAGAATCTTGTTTCTTTACTTGATGGTCGTCCCCATCACGATCTCTTTATTTCCCCAGCATGTCGGCCGTCCCCGTCACCGCTTTATCCCCAAAAGTCGTCCTTTGCTCGATGGTCTTCCTCCATCTCCTGCACTTTATAATCATACTTTTCTACCTCTTACAATCTATATCCTTTTTCTTCTTCACCCAGTGAGTGCAAATTTTGGACTGTCTTTGGTATTCAACCACAAGTTATCTTGCTCGTCTATTAAGCCCGTCGCTTACATCCTGCACAGCTAACTCATGGTTGAATAGGGGAAGCTGTAAACACCCCAAATTTTCCCTCTAAGTTCACACCATGGCTTGTGATCTTTCATATTTACATTAGTTTAAGCATATCATCTCATATTGCATTTTTGCTTCACTGCATTGTTTCAGGTTCATCTGCATCTAGGGTTTGTGATCTGAGCAATCAAGGGTCCATCTGAGCCACTTCAAGGGCCTCCAATCATCTCAAGAGGGTCCGTGTATGTTCAATCATCATATTATATCCTCCCAAGATCAAGGAAGTCAAAGAATCATAAGACCTGGCAAGGCATAGAAGCAGAGCTAGGGTTTAACTGCACAGATGACTTGAAATTAGGGTTTTGGTTTCAGAGGCAATAACTCCAAATTTTTTGGTCATTCTTGTTTCTATTGGTCTCAATATGTTATAAGGATCATACATACCAAGTTTGATGAAGAAAATCATTATGGAAGTCATCTGATCACTGGGTAACTTCCTGAGCAAGTCAGAGCAAAATCAGGGCATCTGAGGCCCCCATCAATGGACCCAAAGTGGATTTTTCATCAAATTGAAGTTATATGATCTTTATTTGATCATTGGAGTGCTTAGAAGTTCATAAATTTTAAGTTATATGATCTTTATTTGATCATTGGATCATTCCATTTTCAAAAAGTACAAGAACAATATCTAATTCATTTTGGAACTCAAGTTATGGCTTTTCAAAGTTGGCAAAAATCACATAATTTCATGTTTCATGCCAAAGAGAGATTTTTGCAAAACCTCATGCCAAGCTATTTAATGACTTAAAATGGACTTCGAATCATCATAATATCATAATGCATTGCCTAAAACTCAGAATTGGCCCAAGAATTTCCAAATTCCATGACTTGCACTTAAAGAAATCTCAAAAGGGCCAAAGGTTCATGAATTTGCAAAACCTCCCATAACTTCTCACAAACATGCTGAATTGCCTCAAAGTGATTTCCATGGACATCCTTAAACCTTGATGCACCAGACACCCCTTTGTACTAAGCCTGAAACAGACCATACCTCAAAGTACAACTAATGTTGACTTTTTGCATTTTACACCATACCAATCAGCATAGCCCACACCAACTCCACAGACCTATCACAGGTTGATATGTGGACATTATGCAACTCATTTCACACAATAACCAAGCCTGAATCCTCAGCATTTCCATAGTTCACAAAAATCACCTCCTTTGCATTTTCATTCGAAACTCTCAGCACACTTAACAAAACTTAAAACTTCTTCCACCATTCATCTCCAAATTCATCACTGATCATAAGCCATCCCTCAAAACAACCAAGAACACCTCACAAACAAAACACGGTTTTCTGGCCAGTTGAACATAAACTCACAAACCAGCCTTCCTCAAAGCTCTCCAAGCATCAAAACTTCTTCAGGGAGGTCATTGGAGGCATTTTGAAGCAAGAAAGCAGCCAGAAAGCTCCAGGGTTGAAAGCTCCAACTCAGGTAGCCATGTGAATCAATTTTTCCAGAACCTTCATTTTGAGTTATTAAATGGTTACGCTTGTTCCCCTGAGTGCAATGAACTTTATATTTTTGAAAATGATGAAGAAATGAGAATGTATGGTATGTCTGAAAGTTTCACCATTTTTGTTCTTGGTTTCGAATCTTGAAATGGAGTGAAAATAAATTGTTTTTGAGGGTGGGGTTGATCTTAGGAGAGTGAGAGGAATCAATCTGGAGCTTTAGAGCTCCAGAAATGGCCTAGGGAGTGATTTGGAAATTTCTCAGGGGAGGTGTGGCCGGAGAAGATGACTGGAGGTCATTTCCGGCCACCTGAAACTAATTAATTTGTTTAATTAGGGTTAGGGCATTTTTTAAATGTGGGCCATTAGTTTTAAATAAATAATCAGGTTTAATGACATTTGAATTTGGGCCATCCAGATACGCGCCAGTCAACAGATCCCAAGCCCAGAACCAATCTTGTCCCTCCATCCTGCATACTTTCCATTTATTTAGTTTTTAATTCATTTTTTCTAATTTATTTTGTACGAATTTTTAAAAATAGTAAAAACCATCAAAAAATTCTGAAAATTATTATCAAACATTTTATTAATTTTCAGAACCCAAAAATATTTTTATTTTTATTTTTTGCATTTAAAAATTATTTTTTAGACATTTAAATGTTTATTTTAATTAATTAATGAAAATTAATTAGTTAAAACATCATTTAGGTTTCTAAAAAATCCCAAAAAATTCACATTGCATCTTTAAGCATTTAGAGACATTGTCATACCATCCATACAAATTTCTTTTTTGGTTTTGAATCATTTTGACATTTTTTTCTTTGAATTTAGGGTTCATAAAATCTCATTTTTGAACCCTAACTTCAAGAATTATTTTATGCCTAACCAAGAATGGTATGACCATGGTTCTTTTTGCATTGATCTTCATTTGAAATGTATTTTCTAGAATAGTTTTGTCATGAATTTCTTCTGCCTTTTTGAATTGATTGGCATTTTTTCCCTTTAGGTACCTTAAAACCCTAGAAAACTTAGAAAAATCATAAGTCCCTTAGGGTTAAGAGTTGGGTCTCCTCCTTTGGGGTATGGAATCATATGGGTTTAAAGTTCCTTTGAGTGCATTTTCAGTTTTTTATCTTGCCATTTGCTTCTGATTTTGAGTTTTGCATCTCATCCTTTCATAAAACCCTAATTTCTCATCTTCATTTGCATTCATCTTGTATATGCTTGCATTCATGAACTTGCCATGACATTTTATGCATCCACATGACTTATAAGACATCCTAGGACACATTAGAATCATGTTTTATCATTGCATCATCCATTTTCCATGTTATGCATCCATTTCATTTCATATGCATTCATGAACTTTCATGCTTCCTTTATGCTTCATTTGCATCTTCATTGCTGGTATGATCATTCACATCTCATGACATACATTTGAATCATCTATTAGCATCATTTAAATTATAAATATGCTTCTGGTTTTGGTTTGCATCCTTGCATACTTTTCATTCCCATTTTATTTCATTTCCTTTTGCTAACTTTTCAGGTGGTAAGTACTTTGAGAAGTGAATTTGCCTTCACATCTCATAATCTTTTCTCATCTCTCTTATGCATCTTTGCTGAATTTTTGATTGGCTTTGAGTGAGCTTGCTCATTCATGTTCCCTCTTCACCCTTCTTTCTTCAAGCAACTTATCTTCTTAAGTGAAGTAAGTTGACTTGCTTCTTCTGCTTCTCCTCCTTTCATCTGTTTCTTCCTTGGTGTTTCTTCTTGAAGATCTCTTGCAAGCCTCATAAACCCTAGGAATACACAAGCATGATCACAATTAGGGTTTGATTAGTCCCCCATTATTTTTACCTTTGTGTCATCTTTTGTGTCTTCTCTTCTCACCTCTTAATCAGGGACTAAACCTTCAGGGTTTTAAGGCTTTGTGATTAAGGTTATGCCTGCATCCTTCTCTTAGGATGGAGTGTATAACTTTAATCCTAAGTGTTAAACCCTTAATTTGTTTAAGTCCTTTAATCAATTCACCTAAATGACCACTAAGACATCAAGCTTGTAACTTGGGCCTTGCATTAGGGTTCTAATTCTTCCTTAAATGGTTAAGAAGGACTAAACCTAGTGTTAATGGACAAGTCCCCCTCAAGTTGTCTTACAAACCCTAAAATCCACTTCTTAATCTTACCATTAACTAAAATCCACTTTAATAAAGGCTTTGTTTTGTCATGATGTTAATCCCTAATCATGGATTAAGTTGAGAAGCCTTTCTCAGCTTAAATGTTCTCATCTATCATCCTTCTATTAAGATGGTGTAATAAGTCCATTAAATCCTTGATTATGGCTTAAACTCATTACTTAACACTAAAACAAAAACTCCAAAAACATCTAAATAAGTACAAGTAGGTCAATGATCTTAATCCTACATCATGGTGATTAAGTGTGAGGTGTTTACTTCATACTTAAGGTATTCTCATTACCCCTAATCAAAGGGAAGATGTGATGAGTTTACTGACCCTTGGTTTGGGCTTAAGCTTATTTTCTTATGACAAACACAAAAAGCAACAAAATATTGAAAACACAAAAACAAAGAATAATCGTCTCCTCCGGGATTCTTTTCTCATCTCATTCACTCACAAACGAGAACTCGCTTCTTCCGTCTAATGCAAGACAGTTAGCACCTGAGCCAGACAGGACATACACTTGAGCATAGACAAGCAAGCAATTCATCAGTCAATTTATATTCCAGTCTCTTTGAGTCGAACTATGGTGTTCTGACTTCCTCATTGCACGAGAGGATACGTAGGCATAACTTAACTGTTATCGAACAAAATTCTCTGTATATTCCCCCTCCTTCCAGCATTATTCTTTAAGCCTCATAAGTCTTGAGCTTTGCACTCTTTCCTTACACTGACACTCCTTTACTTCACTTCACATTTCTTTTACACTGACACTTGCATTCTTTTCCAGCTTTTTACACACAGATAGCACAGACACTACCCCTTTAAACACAAACTTTCAAGCGTGGATCCCGTCGAGTACGACGGACAATCTGGGTGCTAATACCTTCCCAGATTGTAACCAACCCCCTTTCTCAGTTTCTCTGGTTCGCGATTGTCTTATCCATCTTTTCTTAGGTTTATGCAGCATTACCTTTCCTTCGGGATAAAAATGCCTAGCTGGCGACTCTTTTCAGTTCATCTTCATGTTCTCTCCTTTCGCCGACCGTTCGCGTCTGTACCCCACTTGGCCCCGTGTCATTTGGTGGGAGCGACAGAGGTGTCACTACTGTGGGAGGTTTGGTCACATAAAACCTTTATGTTTCAGACTTCATGGATATCCTGATCATAATCCACAACCCAAACCTGAGAAAAACATGGTCATCAGGAAACAACAGTGGGTTCCTAAGCAGGTTTCCTTGATAGCTCATACTTCTCTTAGAGTATTAGCTAAAGAGGATTGGTATTTTGATAGTGGTTGTTCTAAGCATATGTCTGGAATAAAAAATCTAGTGGTTGATATCAAACCCCACCCTACCAGTTATGTAACATTTGGTGATTAAGCTAAAGGAGAAATCAAAGATGTAGGAAAACTTGAATGTTCAGGTGTTCCAAATCTTGATGATGTACTACTGGTGAAAGGATTGACTGATAATCTCATTAGAAATAGTCAGTTGTGTGATCAAAGATTTAGTGTCAGCTTCATAAAATCATAATATATTATCACAAACAAAGAGAATATGGTGGTCATGAAGGGAGTCAGGTCTAGAGATAATTGTTATCTCTGGGTCAATCAAGATACCATTTATTCGTCTGTGTGCTCTCTATCTAAATACGATGAAGTAAAATTGTAGCATCAAAAGATGGGTCAAGTTCATCTAAGAGGAATGAAAAGAGTTATAACTTTGGAAGCTGTAAGAGGGATCCCTAAGCTTCCGATCAATGAATTTAAAGTATGTGGTGAATTTCAAGTAGGCAAGCAAACTAAGATGTCACATCCGAAGATTCAACATCTTAATACATCCAAAGTTTTGGAGCTAATACACATGGACTTGATGGGTCCTATGCAGGGTTGAAGTCTGTGTGGAAAGAGGTATGCTTATGTGGTGATGGACGACTACCCAAGGTTTACTTGGATAAATTTTGATAGAGAGAAATATGATGTCTTTGATGTGTTCAAGGATCTCTGTCAAAGAATTTAGAGGAAAAAGGAAAGTTGTGTCATCAGGATTAGAAGTGACCATGGGGAGGAATTTGAGAATCAAAAGTTCTCTGAATTCTGCTCATCTGATGGAATCAGCCACGAATTTTCTTCTCCCATTACTCCTCAGCAAAATGGAGTTGTGGAAAGAAAGAATAAGACTATTCAAGAACCAGCTTGGGCCATGACTCATGCCAAGAAACTTCCTCTATACTTTTGGTTTGAAGTTATGAACATTGCGTGTAATGTTCATAATAGAGTAACTCTAAGAAAGGGAACTCATTCTACTCTCTAGGAGCAAAGGTATCATCAAAGTCAATTCCTTGAACTCCTTCCAGACTAGTTGCTCAAAGATATACTCAAATTCAAGGCATTGACTTTGATGATACCTTTGCTCTTGTTGCTAGACTTGAATCAATACAATTTCTATAGGGAGTTGCATGCATTTTGAAGTTTAAATTGTTCCAAATGGATGTAAAAAGTGCCGTTTTGAATGGATACTTGAATGAGGAAGTTTATATGGAGCAGGCTAAAGGTTTTGTTGATCCAAATCTTTCAGATCATGTCTACAAGTTAAGAAAGGCTCTGTATGGATTGAAACAAGCTCCTAGAGCTTGGTATGAAAGATTAACTGAGTTTTTCCTAAAGAATGGTTACAGAAAAGGAGGAGTTGACAAAAATCTATTTGTCAAAGACGAAGAAGAAAAAAATCATGATTGCTCAAATTTATGTGGATGATATAGTGTTAGGTGGGATGTCAGATGAGATGGTTAAGCATTTTGTCAGACAAATGCAATCTGAATTTGAGATGAGTCTTGTTGGGGAGTTAACCTTCTTTCTTGGTTTGCAAATTAAACAGGTGGAAGATTCCATTTTTATCTCTCAAAACAAATATTCCAGAAACATTGTTAAGAAGTTTAGAATGGAGAGTGCCAGTCACCAAAGAACACCTGCTCCTACTCATCTTAAAATGACTAAATATGAAAAAGGTGTAAGTGTTGATCAAAGCTTGTATAGAAGCATGATAGGTAGTTTGATGTATCTTACAGCTAGCAGACCTGATATTGCTTTTGTTGTTGGAGTATGTGCCATATATCAAGTAGAACCTAAATTTTCTCACATAAATCAAGTCAAAAGAATATTGAAATAAGTGAATGGGACTTGTGACTATGGCATGTGTATTCTCATGGGAGTGATCCTGTTTTAACTGGGTATTATGATGTTGATTGGGCTAGTAGTGTATATGATAGGAAAAGTACTTCTGGAGGGTGTTTCTTTGTAGGTAACAATATGATCTCGTGGTTTAGCAAGAAGTAGAATTGTGTCTCCTTATATACTGCAGAGGATGAGTACATAGCAGTTGGTAGTAGTTGTTCTCAGCTTGTTTGGATGAAACAAATGTTGTCTGAGTATAATGTCACTCAGGATGTCATGACATTATATTGTGACAAACTCAGTGCAATCAATATTTCCAAGAATCTTATTCAGCACAATAGGACAAAACATATTGATATTAGTCACCATTTGATCAAAGATCTTGTGGAAGATAAAGTGATCAAGTTGGAGCATGTTGCCACTGAACTGCAGCTGGTTGATATATTCACAAAGGCCTTGGATGCTAATCAGTTTTAAAACCTACGAGGTCAACTAGGAATTTTCCTTTATGAGGGTTTATAACAATTATTATCTTATGGAAGTCAAGTCAAGGGGAGCAGTCTGGAGAGGAATATGCTGGTGACACTGATGGTGGTTCAGAGAGTGAAGAACATGATGAAGTTTGGTTCTGGTGTTGTATTTGTTGGGTTTCTGCTATACCCTGGATTTCTGATCCTCATGAGCTTGGGGTTCTATGATTATGTCTTTGTTTTGCTCAACTTCTGGCTAAAAGCGGGAGTAATTATACTATTTATTAGTATAGTCAGACTGTTTGCTACATGGCTTAACAGGTTGAGGGAGAGATGAAATCTCTCTACTGGTGAAAATTTATGTTGATGTTGTTGTGTTGTATTTTGATACAGGTTGTGTTTGAGGGGGAGATAGTTTATCTCTCTGATGTGTGTTATTCTGTGTGCTCTGATTGTTGCTGAAAAATAATGCTTAAATTGTTGTAGCCAAAAATTTTCCAAAGGGGGAGTTTGTAGATGTTTTAGATTGGGTACACTTTATGGTAAAACATATGTCTGATTATGAATGTCATATATAATGTTATGACATGTGATTTAAGCATTATGCAGGTGTGAAGTTATTTGTGTGCAACTTATATATCAGGATGTCAAGACTGATGCCACGACATCTCTGACTGGGCCTGAAGACCCAGATGAATCCTATTTTTTGCGTGTAGTTTGCTGTTTTAGTTGTGTGTTTTGATTGAGTATCAATTAGCTTGGTTTATTAAAAGGAAATGATTCATCTTGGAGTTATTTTAGCATAACATTATTTGCTTCTATTTTTGTTCCTTCATTTAAGGAAATATCTTACTTGATTTGTGCAAGTTCAGTAGGCCCATGCCCATTCAAGATTATATTTTAAAGGTTGTATTACCCTAATTTGAAGACGTGAAAAATAAGGATTGAAGCTTTCAGCGTTTTCGTGTTTGTGTTTAGTTTTCTTGTGAGCCAAACATTTGTCATGTTGATGATTTTTTTGGACTAGGTTTTTGAATTGTATTGTTGTCCACTCAAAGATTTTAATCAAGAAAGTGTTTGTATATGACAGAAGCTGTGAAGCAAGGTCAAGGATTGTTTGAAGTGTGTCTTCGATTTTTTTATGATTTTTTTTCTGTTATCATTGTAGTGATTGAGGGGGTAAGATGGGTCTCATATCTAGGAGTTCCTAGGTAGAACTTGCATTAGGTAGTGATTAAGTGAGAAGATTGCAAATTGGGTTGTTTTCTGTGGGTCTTTGAATTAATACTATTGATAGTAGAGTTCCTTCCTGGCTTGGTAGCCCTCAGAGTATGTGTGTTTTTACCGAACTGGGTTAACAATTCCATGTGTTCTTTAATTCTTTATTTGCTTATTTACATTGTGTTTAACCTTGTCAGATATTGGTGCCGTGACATCGTATTCGACATTGTATATCTATTTCCAGAATTTCAAAATTTCAAAATTTATCCCTAAGTGAATTATTTAATTCACTTTAGGTACTTTGCATTAGTGAGATATTTTCATACTTGAATCCACCAAAATGAGTGATTGAACTTAAAGATGAAAGAATACAAGTGTAACTCAATTTGGTATTAATTTTATAAAACAAATATAACAACAATGTGTATGTGCATGATCTTTGCAAAACACAGAAAATATAAAGCAAGGAGTCCTTTGTGTGCGCCCAAACATGTTTTGTTGAAGTGTTTCAACATCTGGATCAACATGTCGAAGAAGATGTCAAGACACTTCATTCGACATCATGTACTTGCTAAGATGGATTGGAGTTTCTATTTTGGTTTCAACTGAAACAAAATATTTAAGATTTAAATCAATCCAATGGTGCTGATGTAAAAGATCTTGAAGAATCAAATTTAAATTGAAGACAAATATTGAGAAATATAGAGTTTCTATGTTTAGAGATATTTTAGGAGTTTTTAGATTTGAAGATCTTTTTGTATATTTGTAAGCATATTTTTCTGCATATTTGTAGCAGTTATTGTTGTGATTGTTTAGGCCCAAATCTAGTTGGGAATAGGTTATAAAAGAAACCTTGTAACCTAGTTTACAACCAACCAACCGATCAAAATGTAAACATCATTAGGGTTGTGTTCTTGTGCAGCCGTACGCAACAAGGAACCCTGTTGTGGCTGTGTATGTGTGATTCTCGAAGCTGCTAAACAAGAGAAGTGTTGTACTTAATTGAAGTTGCTAAGTAAGGTTAAGTTGTTTGTAATGGAAGTGTAGATTTTGTTGTGAATTATTGTGTAGGTAACAAGCCGTCAATAACAGCAACTAATTGTTGAGGACTGTGAGACATCACTGAGGTGATTGGAAGTGAGGATGAGTTTCTCATATTTAGGAGTTCCTAAGTAGAAGTTGCACAGGTAGTGATTAAGTGAGAAGACTGTAAACTGTAAGTGTTTGCTGTGAAGTCTTTGAATTGGTACTACATAGTGGATTTCCTTCCTGGCTTGGTAGCCCTCAGAGTAGATGAGTTTGATCGAATTGGGTTAACAATTCTGTTGTGTACTTTACAGCTTTTCTGTCTTTATATTGTGTAGTACCTGAACTCAATGTCCTATCAGATGTCACAACATTTGAAGCATGTTTGGCTCTGATATATCAGAATTTTTAAGTATTGATGTGTATGCCTTACCATGTTTATTAGTAACAGATAAGATGTCTCAACATCATATTCGACTTCTAAGTCTGTCATACCAGAATTTCAATTATGTACATATTAGTATTACTATTACTATACTAACATTTTAAGTTCCTCTTGCACCTTATCCTCTTTATTTTTATTTCTTGCACCCTTATCTCTTTTACATTTATTATGATTTATCATTCATTATCATGTTTATGTTTATGTTCATATATCCTTGTGCTTTATTTTCCTTTCTTCAATTTTCAAATATTCTTTCTTTTTCAAAGGATTCTTGTTTTAAAAACCATCACCTCTTTAATAAACAAAACCTTGACTTGTGTTAATGGCTTTTACTTCTTCTTTTCTTAAATAAATTTCAATGAACTTAATCATTTTGACTTTAATTCAAAAAATAAAAAGAACCAAACTCATTCAAGTTGTTTTGTGCCTTTGTGCACCTTTGTTTGTTTTCTTTACAAGTTTAGACTATGAGTCATTCTTTTCTAGTCAGGTGCAAGTCTCTCAATCTCCATGGTTTTAGTTTAATGTAATTGAGTCTCTTGTCATTCATAGGGGTTTAGTGACATACTCGTCGATTTTATCTGAGTTGGCACCCTCCCTGTAATGATGTATGAGTCCATGCCCTCGTTCTCATGGTAGATTTGTAAGGCTATCCACTTGAAAATGAAAAATTGTCTTCACTTAATAAAATCAATCAAAATGAACCATTTTTCACTATTTGTACCATGAACTATGGGGTTTTGATCATACATTGCACATTATGGGTACGTAGGCATGAGGTGGTAAACCTCTCCAAACATAAAAACATTAAAACTTAATTATTTTTTTCATCCCCCCACTCTCATTTGAACAAACTATTTTCAAACCAAAAGTAATAAATTTTTCAAATGGCTCCCGTAGAGTACCACAAATATTTTGGGTGCTTAAAACCTTCCCATTTTGTAACCTATCCCCTTACCCTCTCTCTGTTTGTTACTTTAGATTTTTTTCTTTTAGATTCATTAGGATTTATTCGCCCTTTTTTCCTTTTACTCTTGGAATAAAATAAAATCGCGGTGGTGACTATGTTTACTTTGAGTTAAATTAATTAATAGCTTGCACTCATGATTTTACCACTACAACTGGCACTAAACTGAAATGTTCAGAACGAGAAGGTTCTAATTCTGTTGCACCATAAAAATAGACACAGAAGAAAACTTCTAAGCCTAAATATCATGCACAAATTCCACTTGATTATTCTGCACAAAAGTCCAAAGGTGTAAGAACCTTTGGAAATACTAACAAGAAAAGACCCACAAAATGGGTACCTAAAATTGAGATAATCCATGTTACAGACATTCTTGATGGAGCCACAAAAACACCAGTCATGGTACATGGACATTGGATGCTCGCGACGCATGACGGGTGAAAGGAATATGTTCCAAGATTTGGAACTTAAGTTTGGAGGTATCATTGGTTTCAGAGGAAACTAGAAGCGAAAGATCATTGGCTCTAGAACCGTTGGTATTGGTAAACTTCTTTCCATCAACAAGGTTTTCTTAGTAGAAGTGATAATGCATAAATTATTGTCAATTAGTCAACTTAGTGACAATGTCTATGGTGTTATCTTTAATCAAACATCCTATAAGGTTGTTAATTAGAAGGATGGGTCAGTCATGTTCCATGGTAAGAGGAAGAACATCATTTATAAAACTAGATTATCAGATTTGAAAAATAGAATGTAAAAGTGTTTTCTATATGTTAATGACGAGCAATGGGTATGGCACATACGTTTGGTCCATGTTAGCTTAAGAAGAACTTCTCAACTAAACAAGCGAGGAATTGTCAGAGGCTTTCCCAATCTGAAGTATTCTTCAGATGCTCTTTATAAAGCATGCAAGGAAGGAAAATTTTCAAAAACTTTCTTTAAAGCAAAAAGGATTATTTCTACCTCTAAACCATTAGAACTTATTCACATTGACTTATTTGGACCGATGAAAACTGCTTCTATCATTGAAAAGAAATATGGACTATTCATCATTGACTAAACCCCTATGTATTTGCTTCCTTTTTCTCCCAAGTGCAAAATGAAAAGAATTGCAAAATTGTCAGAGTCATAAGTGATCATGGTGGAGAATTTGAAAACACATATTTTGAAGAACTTTTTGATTCTTAAGGAATATCCCATGATTTCTCCTGTCCTACACTCCACAATAGAATGGGGTTGTAGAAAGGAAGAATATGATGATGCAGGAAATGGCTCGTACCATGATCCAAGAAAATGACATGGCTAAGCACTTCTGGGAAGACGCAGTTAACACATCATGTTGATTCCCACTTCTATTAATGAATTATTTCTTCCTAATATAATATTCACCTGTGTATCTCCAAGAAGGTGGTGTACATTCACGTTGAAATTTCCACCCTTTGTCCTTACCTGAATAATTTATGTGGTTACTGTCGTTACCATAATCATTCTTCTTAATTGGTCCATTATACCATCTATCTTGAATAAACTCTCCCTTCTCAAAATCATCTTTCACACCTCTCCACGGTCCATATTCATTCTCACCTCCCCTACCTTTCTCATGAACAATCTTTCCTCTTTCCACGTCCTATCTTCTCCATTTCCCATGATGAAATTCTACCTTCTCAAACTCCCTTGTTTTCTATCTATCACTAACAATCTCCTCGTCCTTGATCTCACTTCATCTTGATGACAGATTCATTTCCAACACAACCTCACCATTTTCTATTTTAGTTTCACTTCTCGACGACTTCAAAGTAACCAATTCACCATATCCAACTTCTTCCTTCTGTGTCTTATCACCACATATCATTTCACCATTCTCAACATTACTTCCACTTCTCTTATTCACTCTATTGAAAAACTATTCAAACAATTATAGAATCATTTTTGCAAATGGAAGATAAGACAACAGTAGTACTTACAGTTCCCATAGTTTTACCAGATTTCCAAGTTCAGACTTCAAATTTCTACAGGTAATATAATGTCAATTCATTGTCCTAAGTTTTACTCATGAAATCAAGGGTATAAATTTTCGTTAAGAGACAAATTTTAATATGTAATAAATCACAGTGAGTGAAGAAGAATACTAACCATAAGGGCACGCAGAGTTCGTATTGTAACGCCCCGATTCGATTTTCCCAAATTTTGTGGAGTCTTTTATTTTATTTGGGTAATAATTGTTTTATTTGTGAAATTATCATGATTATATGATATGTTGAGGAATTAATGTGATAATATGATATGTTGTGCGATTTTACCGATTTGAGAATTTTCGGGTAAAATTGGGTAAGAGGGTACGTTAGATATTTGTTAATTAGTGATAAGTTAGAAATTAGTAGAATTGGTATTTTTGTGAGAGAATGATATTTGGTTGGAAAGAAATAGAAAGAATTGAGTTAAGTGTAGAAATAGGAAGGAAAGAATAAAAATAGTTAGTAAGAATAGAAATAGAGAGAAAATAGTATAAGTTAGGAGAAAGAGAAAGAAAAGGAAATAGAAAGAAAAAATGAAGAAAGAAAGGAAGAGAAGAGAAAAAAGGAAAAGCTAGGTTTTGATCAAGATTGCTCCGTGTAGACGAAATAATCGGGTAACGGTGATAAGCATTGTTATCTTAATATTGTGTATGATTATGTATGTGTTTGATTGGTTGAGTTTTGGTTTTGATGGAAGTTTAGAGAAGATGAATAGTTAGGGTTTGAGAGAAAATGTGAGAAATTGGTAGATTAATCGGTTAGAAATCGTTATAATCGAAGTATGATGTTAGATATATGCTTTAGATCACGTTTATGGAAGTATTGTGGAGATTGGGAAGGTTTTGGTAGGTATGTTCGCAGCTGAGAAATTCTGGAAATCGCAGTGGTCGCTCAGCGAGCTATCTCTCGCTCAGAGAAAGTTCCAGGGTGATTCTCGCTCAGCGAGCGAGAGGGCGCTCAGCGAGCCAGTAGGTTTTGAGGGATATGTGTTTTAATCCGTAGCTTTAGTTTTGGGTATCCGTTTTTAGTGCTCCTTATATCGATTCGAAGCTAGAAACGCGTAGAAACTAATGATGCTATAATATGTAATTTTTAGCCGACTTTTACCCTACTTTTCCGATAAAACGTAATTATGTTAATTATGGAATTGTGGTTTTGATTGTTGTGTTGTGGCCGTTTGGCAAGTAGATACATTGCTTGAATTAAATGCGAATGTATGTTAATTGAATGAGATGAATGCATAACTATATTGTGAATATGTATGCATTTTCAATAATGTTGTGTGTCATTTTGCATGTAAGCATAATGTATGCAATCTTGTGATGTGGTATTCTTTGTGAATCCGTTGTAGCATCGTGTGCTCATGTGGAGATTGAATGATGACTACAAAAAGATCGTGTGCCCATGTGGGGTGTGAGCGATTGGATTGTGTGCCCGTGTAGGGTGTGAGTAATCCAGAAACATCGTGTGCCCGTGTGGGGTGTGATAAATCCAGAAACATCGTGTGCCCATGTGGGGTGTGAGCGATGGGGAACATCGTGTGCCCGACAGGGAGTTACTTTAGGTAACAAGCGATGATTCCATTTGGTTCCTGAGTGAACCTGGTGAAATGTTGAGTCGGTACCGCATTGCATCTGCATAGAGACGTGTGTCGGTCTCTATGAGTTGCATTTTATCATTTTAATTATGATATGCAGAAATAAACATGAATATGCATATGTTTATTTGGAGTATTATGGAGATAATTGTACGTGTGATGAAACATACTTGTTGGTATATATGCATGTTTGATATATGTATATGTATGTGATTTATACATTTGTAATGTATATGTGTGATTAAACATAGATAGACGTATGTTTATGCGGAACGAATTGAATTGAGGAATAAACATAAATAATGTAAGTTTATGTGAATTAGTGAATTGGTGCATGATGAACATGCTTGATTTGTGTATGTACACGTTGCGATGTGTATAGGTGATGAGGTATGAATTGTGGTGAGAATATGTTTTATGTGTATGTTATATGTTGAGATATATAATTATATGCAATGTTATTATGATAATATTTCTCACCCTTCTGTTGTTTTATGATGCTCTACGAGGCATTGCAGAGTAGGTTGCTGGATGGCATTTTTTTTTGAAGCTCGACTTCATCTTTTTGTCGTTCGGCTCTGATTTGTAGCACCGGGTAGTTAGGTTGGCTTAGCGCCATTTTTGTGATGCATTGTGTACATGTATCTTTTGGATGGATATTTTGTATAGACATGAATATTTGTTGTTGGCATAAAACTTGTATATATATATATATATATATATATATATATATATATGAATGGAAATATATATATGTTTGATGTTGTTGAAATGTTTCCGCTATATAATTAGTTATCGTGTCGAAAATTACCCTATTGTTGCATATCTATTATGAGCAGGTGTAATGTGGTTTGGTTTCAAGTATAATGTGGCATTGCTCTTTTATACCATGTTTAATTATACTCTGATGAAATTTTTAACATGTGCCTAAATGATTTAATTGATTATTTGGGGGGTATAGAAAGGGGGTGTTACATTAAGTGGTATCAGAGCCAGTGTTGAGTCAGTTGTGTCTGTCTTGATGTTGTTATGATTGAACTTTTGTTTAATCTTGTTCTTGTCTTTGGGATCAATCGGAATATGGCTAGTAGAAATGACAATGTTATGGCTGTTGCTTTGGAAGCAATGGCTAGGGCGGTGTAGGGAGCGCCGAATGTGAATTCAGGAAGAACCAACCGCCGGTCTTCAAAGGAAGATTCGATCTTGATAGTGCTCAAAATTGGTTGAAGGAGATTGAAAGAATCTTCAGAGTCATGGACTGTGCTGAAGAGAGTAAGGTGAGGCTTAGTTATCCCATGCTGAAGGAAGAAGCCGACGATTGGTGGGTCGGTAGAAGTCAAGCTCTTGAGGAGGATGATGAAGAGATAACTTGGGAAGTTTTTCGTACTTAGTTCTTAGGGAAGTACTACCCTGAGAGTGTGAAGGGAAATAAGGAGATGGAATTCCTTGAGCTGAAGCAAGGTAGTATGTCAGTGGTTGACTATACTACTAAGTTTGTGGAATTGGTTCAATTTCATCCTCATTATGCTGCCGCTACTGCTGAGTTTTCTAAGTGCATTAAGTATGAGAATGGCTTGCGTCCTAAGATTAAACAAGCTGTGGGATATCAGAGGATTAGAAGGTTTTCATATTTGACTGAATGTTGTAGAATCTTTGAAGAAGATAGCAAATCTCGTTCTACGCATTACAAGAGTGTGAATGAGAGGAAAGGGAAGCAACAAGCTAGAAGTGGACTGTATGTGACACCCGCTGATAAGGGCAAACATAGGGGAAACTTTGATAGGAGATCTGGTGGAGGGAGTTCTGGTCCCGTTAAGTGTTACAAGTGTGGCGACTTGGGCCACAAGTCTTTTGAGTGTGGGAAGAATATTGTGAAATGTTCAAACTGTGGAGGTCTTGGACATGCTACTACCGAGTGTAGGAGGAATGTTGTGAAGTGCTTCGATTGTGGAGAAGTTGGTCACATTAGTACTAAGTGTACTAAGCCAAAGCAAGCTCAGGCGGGCGGAAAGGTATTTGTATTAGCAGGGAAGGACACTACTAGTGTATACCGTTTGATTAAAGGTACATGCTTTATTAATAGTACGACTTTAGTTACTATTATTGATACGGGAGCGACTCATTCGTTCATTACTCTTGAATGCGCTAAGCGTTTGAATTTGTTTATGTCTTCTTGGGGTGGTTAGATGGTTATTGAGACTCCTACTTCAGGGTCGGTAACTACTTCTTTGGTGTGTGTAAGTTGTTCTTTGACCATGTACGGTAAAGATTTTGTTATGGATTTAGTTTTTTTGCCATTGGAAGGTTTGGATGTGATCTCGGGTATGAACTGGTTGCAGTTTAATCGAGTTCATATAGATTGCTATCATAAGTTAGTAAGGTTTCCTTCTTTGGATGATGATGAAGAAGAGAGTTTCCTATCCACGAAAGAGTTGAAGAAACTTTTAGTGGACGAAGTTCAATTGTTTGGTTTGTTTGCATCGTGGTCAGTGGAAAGCGAAGTGGAGATAAGTAGGTTTCTAGTGGTGTCTAATTTTCCAGAAGTGTTTCTGGATGATATTAAGGATGTACCGCCGAAAAGAGAAGTTGAGTTTTATATTGATCTAGTTTCGGGTAATAGACCGATTTTGATGGCACCGTATCGTATGTCAGCTTCAGAGTTGGTAGAATTGAAGAAGCAGTTGAATGACTTGTTGGATAAGAGGTTTGTTAGGTCGAGTGTTTCTCCTTGGGGTGCACCAGTATTGTTGGTAAAGAAGAAGGATGGAAGTATGCGGTTATGTATTAATTATCGACAGTTGAACAAGGTAACAATTAAGAACAAGTATCCGCTTCCGAGATTAATGATTTGATGGACCAATTGGTTGGTGCGCGTGTTTTTAGTAAGATTGATTTAAGATCAGGATATCACCAGATTCGTGTGAAAGATGAGGATATTCAAAAGATGACTTTTAGAACACGGTATGGGCATTACGAGTATTCCGTGATGCCATTCGGAGTTTCTAATGCGTCAGGTGTGTTTATGGCATACATGAATCGTATTTTTCATGAACAGTTGGATCGTTTTGTGGTTGTGTTCATCGCCGACATTTTGATTTATTCTAAGTCTCAAGAAGAGCATGAAGAGTATTTAAGGATAGTGTTACATATTTTGAAAGAGAAGCAATGGTATGCTAAGTTGTCAAAGTGCGAGTTTTGGTTGTCGAAGGTAAGTTTTCTTGGGCATGTTATTTCCAATGGTGGTATTAGTGTTGATCCATCCATGATTGATGCGGTAATGCAATGGGAAGTTCCTAGATCGGTTACGGATATTCGAAGCTTTTTAGGCTTGGCGGGTTATTATTGGAGGTTTATTGAAGGATTTTCAAAGTTGGCACTTTCGTTAACGTAGTTGACTTGTAAAGGAAAGGCTTTCATTTGGGATATTCAGTGTGAAGAGAGTTTCATGGAACTTAAGAGAAGGTTAACAACGGCTCCGATCTTGATTTTTCCGAATCTGACGGAACCATTTGTAGTGTTTTGTGATGCTTCATTGGTTGGGTTAGGTGGTGTTTTGATGCAAGATGGAAAGGTTGTGGCTTATGCTTTAAGACAACTAAGGGTGCATGAAAATAATTATCCTACGCATGATTTGGAATTAGTGGCCGTGGTTTTTGCTCTAAAAATTTGGAGGCATTATCTTTATGGTGCAAGGTTCGAAGTTTTTAGTGATCACAAAAGTTTGAAGTATTTATTCAATCAAAAGGAATTGAACATGAGACAAAGGAGATGGTTAGAACTTTTGAAGGATTGTGATTTTAGTTTGAATTACCATCCGGGTAAGACGAGTGTGGTGGCCGATGCCTTGAGTCGTAAGTTGTTACATATGTCTGCATTGATGATAAGAGAATCGGAACTTTTGGAGAATTTTAGAGACTTGAGTTTGGTTTGCGAGATGACACCGAGAAGCGTGAGACTTGGTATGCTACGTGTTACTAATGACTTTCTTGCAACCGTTTGTGAAAAGCAAAATTTGGGTTTGAAATTTGTTGATTTGATGATGAATGAGAATGAGGATTTCAAGGTTGATAATTTTGGAGTTTTGAGATTCTGTGGTCGTATTTGTATTCTCGATGATGAGGAGTTGAAAAAGATGATATTGGAAGAGGGACACCGGAGTAATTTAAGTATACATCCGGGAGCGAATAAGATGTACCAAGATTTGAAAAAGATCTTTTGGTGAGCTTTCTAGACTTCAAAGCTCTTCCCAAACCAGTCATAGGAGTAACTCTTAAGAACACATGATCTCCCTCTTGGAACTCAAGTGCTTTCCTTCTCTTATCGTGATAACTCTTTTGACGACTCTGCGATGTTTTCATCCTTTCCTGAATCATTTTTATCTTTTCAGTTGTTTCTTGGACAATCTCTGGCCCAAGCACCAAACTCTCTCCTGACTCGTACCAACATAATGGAGTACGACAACGTCTACCATACAACGCCTCATATGGAGCCATCCCGATACTAGCATGAAAATTGTTATTGTACGTAAACTCGACCAACAGCAAATGACTATCCCAAGACCCTCCTTGATCTAATACACAAGCTCTCAGCAAATCTTCTAAATATTGGAATGTCCTTTCCGTCTGACCATCCGTCTGTGGATGATAAGCAGAATTCATCCTCAATTTAGTACCCAAAGCATCTTGCAAACTATTCCAAAACATCGACGTAAATCGCAGATCTCTATCTGATACTATACTCAAAGGTACACCGTGCAACTTCACAATTTTCTCAATATTAATCTCAACTAGCCTCTACATAGAATAATTAATATTTTTTGACAAGAAATGCGTCGGCTTAGTTAATCAGTCAATAATTACCCACATCAAATCATTACCTCTTGTAGTCTTAGGTAACCCAGTCACAAAATCCATGGAAATGCTATCCCATTTCCACTCAGGAACATTCAATGGTTGCATCATACCTGAAGGTCTCTGATGTTCAATCTTCGACTTCTAGCATGTCAAACAAACATATACAAATTCAGCAATACCCTTTTCATACCCGGTCACCAAAATAACCTGCGTAAATCCTAATACATCTTCGTAGCGCCATGATGAATACTCAGTCGACTTTTATATACCTAAAAAAACACTTTGTTAATTCCCGAAATGTCTGGAACACACAGTTTAAATCCAACATCAAAACAATCGGCTATCGACATCGTCTTCATTCGCAAACAACAACCCACTGCACCACGCATTCGCTGCGCACTCTGATTACTCTGCAAAGTTACATGACTACCAAGTTTATTTCCAACTTCTTAAATCACCAAACCAACACATCCATAACATATTCGACTTAACTCTTCTGAATTTCGTTTCAATAGGTATTCTACTCTTGTAGTTACCGAATACATCCAACTTAAATTCATAAGGTAACACTTCCAAACGTTCAATCATAAATACAACCGCGACAACTTCCAAATTTTTGGTCAAAAATTTACATACTTCATGAATTTCCAATTATCCTCAACACAACTACAACTTTACCATCTTAAATAATACCTCCTTCGAAAATTACCTTAAACACACTATATCATTATGAAAATATAAGGTACATCGATACCACAATTTCCACAAGATAACTCATATTTCTTTGCTTCTAATTAATCCAACGTATCGAATCCTCGATTCTTACTCATACTAACACACCTTTCATAAATTATTATCCGAACCAACGCAACCAAAACAATTATCCATGTTCTAATCAAAATCACGCTTTAACAAACCCACATATAATCTTACTTCGTCGGATTCTTTCAACTCAATTCAATCCTATACTCTTGAAAATCTTGGTCTTACTTTTCCATAAACCTTAACCTCGAATCACCTCAAGAAACTCCAAGCCTCATGCCACTTAATTTATCATCAAACAATAATTTTATTATCCAGAGTTTAACTACAAATTTCCACAATATTATTTACTCCCAACGTAACTTCATACCATTATTCTTAAATCTGACTAACTTTCTTATATATGATTCTTCCTCGATAATTCAAACAATGCTCAAATGCCCAGCTCGACTTCAACTGATTTAACTCATATACTATACTAGTTAGTATGACGCATCTATTCCTCAATTATGATTTCGTTTATTATCAACAATAGATTAAGGGTGATCAGTTCCTCAATTTGTCAATAAATATCTGACAACCATAATAGCGGCATAAATAGTCATTACCCAACACAATGGCGTACTTCAACTTATGTATAAAGTCCGTAGGCATAATTCCCGCTAACTCTCTAAGACTTATCAACATCCTCTTAGTTCCCTTAATTCCGACTTAGTCGATTTCACCCAGATGTCGCTCCCGATAAATGGGAATGGCCCAAATAAAGGTACAGACGCGAACGGTCGATGAAAAGGGGTGTGAGAATACACACAGGAGTGAACTCACAGGGAATGAATAGAGTCGCCAGCTAGGCATTTTTATCCCGGAGGAAAGGTAATGCTGCATAGACCTAGGAAGATACGGACAAGACGGTTGCGAACCAGAGAGACTGAGAAAGGGGGTTGGTTACAACCTGGGAAGGTATTAGCACCCAGATTGTCCGTCTTACTCGACGGGATCCACGCTTAAAAGATTTGTGTTTCAAAGGGGTAGTGTCAGTGCAATTTGTGTATAAAGAGCTGGAAAAGGATGTACAGGTGTCAGTGTAAAAGAATGTGAAGTGTGATATATATAGTGTCAGTGTAAGAACAGGAGTATAAAGCTCAAGATCATGGGGCTAAAAGAATAAAGCTGGAAGAGGGGGAATATACAGAGACTTTTGTTCGATAACTATTAAGTTATGCCTACGTATCCTCTCGTGCAATGAGGATGTCAGAACACCGTAGTTCGACCCAAAGAGACTGAAAGATGAATTGACTTGTGAACTGCCTACTTGTCTATGCTCAAGTGTATGACCTATCTGGCTCATGTGCAAACTGTCTTGCATTAGACGGAAGAAGCAAGTTCTCGTTTATGAGTGAATGAGATGAGAAAAGAATCCCGAAGGAGACGATTATTGTTTATTTTTGTGTTTTCAGTCTTTTATTGCTTTTGAAAGTTTGTCATAAGTTAATGAACTTAAGTCTAAACCAATGGATTAATAAACTCATCACATCATCCCTCTGATTAGGGGTAATGAGAATACCTTAAGTGTGAAGTCAGCTTCTCACACTTAAACACCTTTGGTGTAGGATTAAGATCATTAACCTACTTGTGATTATTTAGATGTTTTTGGTGTTTTTGTTTAGTGTTAAGTAATGAGGTTAAGCCATGATCAGGGATTGAACAGACTCATTACACCATCCTAATAGAAGGATAATAGATGAGAATGTTTAAGCTGAGGAAAGCTCCTCAATTTAATCCATGATTAGGGATTATACTCATGACAAAAAAAAGTCTTTATTAAGTGGATTTTAGTTAATGATAAGATGATGAAGTGATTTTTAGGGTTTGTAAGACAACTTGAGGGGGACTTGTCCATTAACACTAGGGTTAGTCCTTCTTAACCAATTAAGGAAGAATTAGAACCCTAATGCAAGGCCCAAGTTACAAGTGTGATGTCTTGATGATTATTAAGTGAATTGATTAAAGGATTTAAACATATTAAGGGTTTAACACTTAGGATTAAAGTTATACACTCCATCCTAATAGAAGGATGCAGGCATAAGCTTAATCACAAAGCCTTAAAGCCTTTAGGGTTTAGTCCCTGATTATGAGGTGAGAAGAGAAGACTCAATGAGACACAAAGGTAAAACTAAGTGGGGGGACTAATCAAAACCCTAATCATTGTCATACTTGGTTGTTCCTAAGGTTTGTGAGGTTTTCAAAAGACATCTTCAGAGGAACCACCAGGAAGCAGATGAAAGGAGCAAAGAGAAGCAAAGTAACTTGCTTCATTTAAGAAGACAAGTCACTTGAAGAAAGAAAGTAATAAGAAGAAGAATGAACAAGCTCAATCTCAAACACAATACAAAATGCAGCAATGATGCATAAGAGAGATGAAAAGAAATTGTGAGAAGTGAAGGCAAATTCACTTCTCAAAGTGACTTACCACCTGAAAAGTTAGTGAAAGAAATGCAATGCAATGCAAAATGAAATGAAATGGCATAATGCAAATCAAAACCAGAAGCACATACATGATGTTAATGATGTTATGAGATGCTGCAAACATGAAACAAAGCATGGGGATGATCATACAAACTTATGGATGCAAATGAAACAAGTTTAGAACCATGATCATACATGGAAAGTTATGAAATGCAAATGACATACAACATGGCAAATGAAAGATGCAATGATCAAACATGCTTCTAATATGTCTTAAGATGTCAAATGAATTAAATGGATGCACAAAATGCTATGGCAAGTCATGGTATGCAAGCAAATGCAAGATGGAAGCATATGGAAGCCCAAATTAGGGTTTATGATCAATGCAACAAACAAAAACCAAAATCAGAAGCAAACAACAAGATAAAAAATTGAAAATGCATTCCAAGGAACCCTAACCCTACACAAACTTACTGCCCAAAGGAGGGGTTCTAACTCTTAACCTAACAAAAGGTATGAATTTCCTAAGATTTCTAGGGTTTTAGGGTACCTTAACAAGAAAAATGTCAAACAAATTGAAAATGAAAGATCAAATCAAACCAATTTAATCCTACAAACTACATGATATGCAAAACACAATGCAAAAAGAATCAAAGTCCAACTCTCAATGGTTAGGCAGAAATGATTTTTTGAAGTTTGGATCAAAATAGTGCTTTGAAAATGAATTAATTCCAAGGAAAATTATCAAAATGCATCAAGATCAAAAAAAAAGAAATTTGGTTTGAGGGTTGGACAATGTTCCTAAATGATTTTAAAGGTTTCATGAATTTCTTGGTGATTTTTAAATACCTAAAAGTATTTTTAATTAATTAATTCTCATTAATTAATTAAAAATAAACTTTTAAATGATTTAAAAATATTTTTAATGCAAAAAAATAAAAATAAAAATGTTTTTGGTTTCTGAAAATTCATAAAAGTTTATACAAAAAATTTCAGAATTTTTAAAATTGTTTTGCTATTTTTAATAAATATGAGAAAACAAATGAAATAAAATGTAAAATAAAATAAATTAAACTGAGAGTGGGAAAAGTCAACACATCCAAGGGCTTAGGTTCAAACATACGCGCGCGGGAATGGACTTGGCGCCACATCCAAGGGTGGAAATTCAAACCTGGCTAATTAAATGATTAAGCCCTAATCCTGCCCTAATCACTTTCAGGCGACCGGAACACTGTTCCGGTCGTCTTCTCCGGCTATCTCATTCTTCAAACTCTCTCAAAACGCCATGAAATCGTGCCAAACTCTCCAGAATCAAACATTAATCACCCCTAAACCTAAACCCCACCCCAAAATCCATTCATTTCCACTGAATCATGAGACACGAATCAAAACGGAAAACAAAACAAAAATTTCAGAGATTAAATACATCCTACACACGCAACCATTTTCAATGATTCAAAGCTTAAAATGATCAGCACATCACATAGAATCAGTTTGTAACTCAAAACACAAGTTCTGGAAAAATGTTTTTTGGATGATACCTGAGATTGAGCTTTCGATTCCAGAACTTTCAGGCTGTTTCTTTGGCTCAAATCTACTCCACTGATCCTCCTAAGAAGCTTGCAAGGTTTGTTTGAAGTTTGCAATGGCTGGTTTGAGAGTTTGCTTGAGTTCTGTTCAATGGCAGGTGGTGATCGTGTTTTTGATTCAATGGCTTTCAGGCTGTTTTAAAGGTTGGTTTGTGTTCAGTGAAGCATGGTGAGATTGTTTGTGAAGTTGGTTTGGGTGTTTGAAGCTTGTGCTGAGAGTTTCGAAGGCTCTTGCAAATGGAGTGGAAAATGAGAATGATGTGCTATGGAGTGTTTCAGGCCTTTTTTCTTGTTGCTTTGGCTTGCTTTTGATGTGTATAAACTATAGTGATTGGTCAGAAGAAGTGATGTGTGCTTTTGTGATAGGTATGGCTCAAGTTGCCAAAATGTCAATGTTGGTGTAAGAGAGGTATGGGCTACTTTCTAGCCAAGTACAAAGAGTGTGTCCTACGCAGAAGGATGTGGGGAAAGGCCTAGGATGGTTCAGCAAGCTAGCAAGCAAGTGGATGATAAACTATGATGAGTTTTGCAACTTGCCTTGCTTTTGATCTTTATGAAATATCTTGCTCCATAAGCCATAAAACATGTGATTCTTTGGGTGCAATCTGACTTTTAGGACTTGTGTGATCATGTGGTGAAGTTTAGAAGTCCATTTGATAACTTAATTTTCCTTGAGAAGTGAATTTGCAACTTTGCCTCTTTGGTGGAAACTTTGAAATTTTGTGATTTTTGCCAACTTTGACAAGCCATAACTTTTGATCCAAAATGAATTAGGTCATGTTCTTGTACTTTTTGAAAAGGGAATGATCCATTCTACAACTTTCATGACCAAAGTTTTTCCATTTGAAGCTTTCTTGAATCAAAAAGTAAAGGTTGAAAAAGTTGCCTAAAATGGCATTTTCATTAAAAGTCAAACTTTCCCAAAAAGTCAACTTTGCAAAAGACTTGAAATTCTTCAATTTTGTGAACTTCCAACATCTTCTATGATCAAATAAAGATCATACACAATCAAAATGATGAAGAACACCCTTTGGTTAGGTCATTGGGGGCCTCAGATGCCCTGATTTTACACTGACTTGCTTGAAAAGTCAACTCTTGATCAGATGACTTCCCCAAAGAATTTCTTCATGAAAATTGATATGCATACTCCCTATACCATATAGAGACCAATAGAAACAAGAATGACCAAAAAATTTGGAGTTATGGCCTCTGAAACCAAAACCCTAATTTTTAGGTCATCTGTGCAGTCAAGCCTGGCTCTGCTTCCATACCATTCTCAGTTCTTGTGATTTTTTGACATTATTGACTTTGAGAGGATATAATATGATGCTTGAACATACATGGACCCCTTTGAAGTGATTGATGGCCTCTGGAGTGGCTCAAGAAGCTCTTGGATTGCTCAAATCACAAACCCTAGGTGCAGATGACTTTGAATCTATGCAGTGAATCAAAAATGTGGTATGAGATGCTATGATTGAGTTTATGCATATGAAATGATCACAAACCATGGTGTGAGTGGGTGAGGGCAAATTTGAGGTGTTTACAGCTGCCCCTATTCAAACATGAGTTAGCTGTGCAGGATGTAAGCGACGGCTTAACAGGCAAACAAGATAACTTGTGGTTGAATACCAAAGACAGTCCAAAATTTGCACTCACAGAATAAAGAAGAAAAGGGATATAGATTGTAAAAGAGAATAAAGTATAGTTATAAAGTATGGGCGACGGAGGACGACAGTCGAGCAGAGGACGACTGCTGGGTAAAGAGCAATGACGGGGACGGCCGACATGCTGGAGGAGTGCGGAAAATAAAGCAATGACGGGGACGGCCGACATGCTGGGGATAAAAGGGATTATGATGGGGACGGCCATCAAGTTCATAAAGCAAAGTAACCAACGATGGGGACGGCCATCGGGCTAAAAAAGAAAAGGGACCACGACGGGGACGGCCATCGGGTTAAAGAATAAATGAAATAAACAGATGATGAGGTACGGTCATCAAAGGTGAAGGACGATCACCTAGCAGGGGACGGCTGCTCTGTTGGGGACAAGATGAGGGACGGTCATCTAAGGTGGAGGACGACCACCTGGCAGGGTACGGCTGCCGAAAATATCGCGACATAGGACGAATGCCGGATAAAAGGTCAACGATGGGGACGGCCATCGGATGAGCATGATGGAGGACGACCATCAAGAGGTGAAGGACGATCACCTAGCAGGGGACGGCTGCTCTCAAGGTTTATCATGACATAGGACGAATGTCAGATAACCAAAATCAACAATGGGGACGGCCATTGGATAAAATGATGAAGGACGATCATCAAAAAGGTGAAGGACGATCACCTAGCAGGGGACGGCTGCTAAAGATATCACGACATAGGACGAATGTCGGATAAAAAGGTCAACGATGGGGACGGCCATCGGACGAGCATGATGAAGGACGATCATCAAGAGGTGAAGGACGATCACCTAGCAGGGTACGGCTGCTCTCAGGGTTTATCATGACATAGGACGAATGTCAGATAAAAAAGAAATTTGCTTTGTGGGCGATCTACTGGGGAATAGTAAACACGGACGAGTGTTTATATCCAAGAAATAAAAGGTATAAGTGTTTAGATGTGTATAGATTAAAGATGCGGACGAGCATCCTTAAGACTATGATACGGACGAGTATCAGGTAGAAACAAATACCTACACGTGTTCAGAGATGATGATACGGATGAGTATCAACTGGTTAACAAGGAACACGGACGAGTGTTGAATCTGAGGGGACTCTTCTGGGGAATAGTAGACACAGACAAGTGTCTAAATTCAAGAAGACAAAAGTGTTTGACACGGTGTATGGATTAAAGATGCGGACGAGCATCCTTAAGACTATGATACGGACGAGTATCAGGTAGAAACAAACGCTTGACACATGCTCTGAGATGATGGTACGGACGAGTACCAACGGGTTAACAAAGAACACGGACTAGTGTTGAATCTGCGGGGATATAAACGGTGTGTATAAGATACGGACGAGTATCTGTATAAGTGGAATGAGAGTGAAAAGTATGAGTAATGTATATTTGAGTGTTCAACCTGCTGGAGAGAGTGTCAAGAGGTATATATACAAGTATATGGTATACAAAGTGTTTGAGAGAATATGCTGGGAAAAGTGACACGGACGGGTGTCAAGAAAGTTACATATATATCTGTATCTGTGAGTGCAAAGGGGATACTTTGGCTTTCTGCTGGGGATTTGACACGGACGGGTGTCGAGAAGTGTCTGTAATATACAAGTGTTTGTTTGTAAAGAGAAACTCGGGCGACTTTACTGGGGAATCATGACACGGACGGGTGCCAGGAAGTATCTGTGTTTGTTAGTGGCAATGCCTTAACTCTCTGTTGGGGAATCTGAGGAGCATTCCGTATATTGTTGATAGATTGTCAATATTCAGAACATGGCTTATGATTATGCAGTATGTTTGATTTTTGCCGTAATGCTCCGTATTAGACGGAATGCTACGCTTTGTGGGGTGAATATGATGCGAATGCTATGACTATGCAAAAGATACCGATCCGGGATTCGGATCCCATTGTTGCGAAGATCTCGGGTCGATCTGTTTGAAGTAGACATCCCAGCTGGGGATGAGATCGTTGGTAGATCTGATAAGATGTATCTGCTTGGGGAAATGGGTTAATGATAGACCTATTCTTGGTAATGAGGGACCCAGCTGGGGTTTGTAGGAGCTTTCTTCACTCTGTTGTGATTCCTCTGTGTGGTGCTCTTCTGGACAGAGGTTGAGACTCTGTGGGGAGATGGTTCCCTGGCCTTTGTGCTTAGCTGAGGAAGAATTATTGGCACCTCGGCTGGGGAGAAAATAACAAGTGGCAACTCAGCTGGGGAGCAAGCACATGGGTGCTAAGACTGAGTGAGTGTTTATTTGCCAGCTTGCTGGGACGAAGCTTTCATGCCCCACGTGGCGCTTCGAATACCTGCAATCCTGCAAAGACAAGAGACGCACAAGTAATCCCGAGGTATCCCTTACTGGATTCCGTCATAGGAGTCAGACACTCCCGAGAGTAAGTATATTTCCTGCAAGCACGTAGTTTTTATTATTATTATTATTATTATTTATTTTTTTATTTTTTTTGAGGATAAGCATCTGTATTCATGCAATCAGTATTTTAAAGATATCAGACATTCTTTGCAAATAAAATGAAGTGTACGAGGTGAAACTTGACTGAAAATCTGTTTTTATTAATTCATGTGCCCCGAATTGGCAAGATACAGTCAAAGAAACATCTCTCCTGAAATGAGGAGATTGTTACAAATTGAGAAACAAAATGCTGGCAATGTTGACGACGCTTCAAGGAGCTTCCCTCTTGCTATGACTCGTATGACTTTTGACGTTCTTCTCGTCTTGCTTTCTGAAGAATGCTGATTCTGACAGAAGCTTGATCCTTCTGAAGCTTAACCGGTTGTAAGTGATACAGACGAATTCAGAATGCAGTTGTTCGCTTATTCCCTTGTTTTGCATGGATCGCCCTTTCGGGTTTTCAATCCATCGGGATACCCATTTTTGCCTGAGTTGTCCAATGCGGCTTTTCAACTCAGCGGGTGTACAATTTTTTTTTATTTGTTTCCCTTATTTTTGCTCAAGCCTTTTATTCTGTTTTTGACTTGCCGGGATGCCCTATTTTTGCCTGGACTTACATTCTGTTTTTATGTCCAGCGGGTCAATTTTATGCGAAGTATTTTTTAACTGCATCTGAATTCACAGGGGACGAGAAATCTTCACCATCCATGGTGCTGAGCATTAGTGCTCCACCGGAGAAGACTTTCTTTACCACGAATGGTCCTTCATAGTTTGGAGTCCATTTGCCCATGTGGTCTGTATGCGGAGGGAGGATTCTTTTCAGCACAAGATCTCCTACTTGGTACTCTCGGTGCCTGACCTTCTGATCGAAGGCTCTCTTCATTCTTCTTTGATACAACTGCCCATGACAGATTGCAGCCAATCTTTTCTCTTCAATCAGACTCAGTTGCTCGTATCGGGATCGAACCCACTCTGCTTCGTTTAGCTTAACATCCATCAATACCCGTAGGGAGGGTAGTTCAACTTCAACAGGTAGGACTGCCTCCATGCCATATACAAGCTGATACGGTGTTTCCCCAGTGGATGTTCTGATCGACGTGCGGTACCCATGCAAGGCAAATGGTAGCATCTCATGCCAGTCTTTATAGGTGACTACCATCTTCTGCACAATCTTCTTGATATTCTTATTAGCCGCCTCAACAGCGTCATTCATCTTTGGCCTGTAAGGAGAAGAATTGTGGTGTTGGATTTTGAAGTCCCGGCATAGTTCTGCCATCATTTTGTTGTTTAAGTTGGAACCATTATCAGTAATGATTCGCTCGGGAACTCCATACCGACAGATGATATCTCTCTTCAGGAATCGGGCTACCACTTGTCTTGTAACATTGGCATAGGAAGCTTCTTCGACCCACTTGGTGAAGTAATCAATGGCGACCAGGATGAATCTGTGGCCATTTGAAGCAGTCGGTTCAATCTTGCCAATCATGTCAATGCCCCACATAGCAAAGGGCCAGGGTGAAGACATCACGTTCAAAGGATTGGGAGGCACATGCACCTTATCCGCATAAATCTGGCATTTATGGCATTTTCTGGCATAGGCACAACAGTCTGCATCCATTGTGATCCAGTAATAACCTGATCTTAGCAACTTCTTAGCCATGGCATGCCCTCCCGCATGGGTACCAAAGGATCCTTCGTGCACCTCGTGCATCAACAAGTCTGCTTCTGTTCTATCAACGCATCTGAGGAGTACCATATCAAAGTTTCTCTTGTACAGGGAACCATCAGTATTCAGGAAGAAACTACCAGCAAGCCTTCTCAAAGTCTTCTTATCATTGGAAGATGCCCCAGGTGGGTATGTTTGATCCTCCAAGAAGCACTTAATGTCATGAAACCAAGGCTTATCATCTTTTACAACGTCGGCTGCAAATACATATGCTGGTCTATCAAGTCTGGACACTGAAATCTGAGGCACAAAGTTGGCAGCTTGAACTTTGATCATAGATGAAATGGTAGCCAGAGCATCTGCAAACTGATTCTCGTCCCGAGGGATATACTCAAGCTTGACTGTTGTGAAGAAAGTCAATAACCTTCTTGTATAATCCCTGTAAGGTATCAGATGATCCTGGTGGGTGTACCATTTGTCGTTGGTTTGATTAACTACCAGAGCTGAATCTCCGAATACAGTCAATGTCTTGATCCTGAGGTCAATGGCCTCCTCAAGACCCATATTGCAAGCTTCGTATTCAGCTTCGTTGTTAGTGCAGTTGAAGGTGAGCTTTGCCGAGAAAGGCATGTGAACTCCCTTAGGTGTAATGAGTACTGCACCAACACCACGACCATTCATATTAACAGCCCCATCAAACATCATAGTCCATTCTTCTTCCGGGTCAGGCCCTTCAGTGTGAACAGGCTATTCATGATCTTTTGCTTTTATGAACATGATGTCTTCATCAGGGAAGTCAAATCTCATAGGCTGGTAGTCATCAATAGGTTGCTCAGCAAGATATTCAGACAATACACTGCCCTTGATGGCTTTCTGAGATGTGTACTGGATGTCATATTCTGTGAGGATCATTTGCCATCTTGCAACCCGTCCGGTAAGAGCTGGCTTCTCGAAAATGTACTTAACTGGGTCCATCTTGGATATCAACAAGGTGGTGTGGGTCAACATATACTGTCTCAGTCGGCGAGCAGCCCACGCTAAAGCACAGCAAGTTTTCTCGAGCAGCGAATAACGTTGTTCACAGTCGGTAAACTTTTTGCTCAGGTAGTATATTGCATACTCTTTTCGACCAGACTCGTCATGCTGGCCCAGCACACACCCCATTGACTCCTCTAATACTGTCAAGTACATTATCAGAGGTCTTCCTTCAACTGGAGGCATAAGGATTGGAGGTTCTTGCAGGTATTCTTTGATCTTGTCAAAAGCCCTCTGGCAGTCTTCATTCCACCTGACCGTCTGCTCTTTTCTTAACAGTTTAAACAAGGGTTCACAGGTTGCTGTAAGGTGAGATATGAACCTTGAGATGTAGTTCAATCTACCTAGGAACCCTCAAACTTCTTTTTCAGACTTCGGTGCAGGCATTTCCTGAATGGCTTTGACTTTATCAGGTTCAACTTCAATCCCTTTCTCACTTACAATAAAGCCCAGCAGCTTACCAGATCGCACCCCGAATGTGCACTTGTTGGGGTTCAACTTCAGTTGGTACTTCCTCAGACGCTTGAATAACTTCAACAGATTTACCAAATGGTCTTCTTCTGTGAGGGACTTGGCAATCATGTCATCCACATAACACTCGATTTCTTTATGGATCATATCGTGGAATAGTGTTACCATAGCTCGTTGATATGTCGCACCAGCATTCTTCAATCCGAATGGCATCACCTTATAACAGAACGTGCCCCAGGGTGTGATGAAGGTTGTCTTCTCCATGTCTTCAGGTGACATTTTGATCTGATTGTATCCTGAAAATCCGTCCATGAAGGAGAATACCGAGAACTGAGCCGTATTATCAACCAATACATCAATGTGAGGTAATGGGAAATCATCTTTCGGGCTGGCTCTGTTCAGGTCCCGGTAGTCAACACACATCCTCACTTTGCCGTCTTTCTTAGGCACAGGTACAATATTAGCAACCCACGACGGATAGCTAGTTACAGCAAGGAACCCGGCGTCCCACTGCTTTTGTACCTCTTCTTTGATCTTTATTGCCATGTCCGGAGTAGTACGGCGCAGTTTATGTTTAACCGGTGGGCAATCTTCTCTTAAAGGCAGCTTGTGCATAACAATATCGGTGTCCAACCCTGGCATATCCTGATAAGACCAAGCAAACACATCCACATACTCTTGAAGCAGGTCAACCAGTTGTTTCTTCGCTGAGTCTTGTAAGCAGGCCCCGATTTTAACCTCTTTCACGTCTTCATCTGTACCAAGATTAATCGTCTCGACCTCCTCCTGATGAGGAGTGATAACCTTCTCCTCTTGTCTCAACAACCTGGCTAGCTCTTCAGGGAGCTCGTAATCTTCTTCAACCCCTTCATCAGCTTGATTGATCGGTTTGTCAAAGTCATACGAAGTCATAGCCGTGCTGTTGTCGGTGCTGTCTGGAAGGCACTCTCTGCAAGGGTTCAGTTTGTTCATTTTAGTGATTGATTTTAATCTTGTTTAGAAAAGTGAAATAAAGTTGTCATTTTGAAAACACTGCCATTTATTTTTTGTACAAAAAGAAAAATGGAAAAACAGTGAGCGGAAAAGAAAAAGACTTTTGCAAAAGATGTCTGATTATCATTGATTTATCTGTTTGCACAAAATTACAGATGGCCCGATTACAAAATGAGTCTTGTCATCTTGGGCAAGATGCAAGACTTGATGCATGCTTAAAATATACAGGAAATAATAATTACTCTGCAGGAGTAACCCTTATAATTTCCTGGGAAGACCAGTTTGAGATACGGCTTCCCGGAATCCTTGGATGTATCCAGCTTTCCAGGTTGCGCTCATCTTCCGACTCATCTTCCAAGTTGTTGACAGCATCAGGGGTGAGCATCCCCCCACTAACAAAGTTGGGCTTCTTGGCAGCCTCTACTTGATCTTGTTGAGTTGGTTTGTAACCCAACCCAAATCTATCCTCTTTCTTCTCCACAGGCAACAGTTTGCCCCAGCCTTGAGCATTCCCCTCCTCAACAACCTTCCTGGCTTGCTGGTAGGATGTCATGGAAGTCCCAAGTACAGCAGATGTTTCATTAATATTCAGGGCCTCAAACCCTTGACTCATCGTTTCGTGGATCTCCCCATCCATCTCAATGTATTTGTATGTAGCCAGATGGCTAACAAAAATATCTTCCTCTCCACAAATAGTAACGACTTGGCCTTCCCACTCGAATTTTAACTTCTGGTGAAGGGTAGACGTAACTGCGCCAGCGGCATGAATCCATGGTCTACCCAACAAACAGCTGTAGGCCGGCTGAATGTCCATCACGTAGAAGGTCGTTTTGAAAGTTTGTGGGCCAATCGTTACAGGCAACTCAATTTCTCCCAGAACTGATCTCTTAGAGCCGTCAAAGGCTCTCACTACTAAGTTACTGGGGCGTAATGCCAATCCTTCATACTCTAGCTTCACAAGGGCTTTTTTAGGTAAGACATTGAGGGATGATCCTGTGTCTACCAGCACATGGGAAAGAACTGCGCCCTTACACTCCATGGTAATGTGCAAAGCCTTGTTATGGTTGCGGCCTTCCGAAGTCAAATCAGTGTTGGTAAATCCTAGTCCATTACTAGCATTAACATTTCCAACCACAGCTTCCAACTGATTGACCGTAATCTCCTCTGGCACATAAGTTGCGTGCAAGACTTTTAGTAGTGCGTTCCGATGAGCCTCGGAGCACATAAGCAATGATAGAATGGAGATCTTGGAAGGCGTCTGGTGAAGCTGGTCCACTATCTTGTAATCACTTTTCTTGATGATTCTCATGAATTCATCAACCTCCTGATCAAAAGGGGGTTTCAGAGCTTCTTTAACTACTTGTTCTTCTTGCACCATGCTCTTCCCTTTTGCCTTGACAGAAGCTTCTGCTTCGGCACTGGGTCTTGGAATTTGCGGGGCAAAGAGACGTCCGCTTCGAGTGAAGCCTCCGCCTCCCCCCACATTGTCTATTTGTGGTGAAGAAGTTGATGATTCAAGAGTGATTTTTTGTCCTTCGCAGTATAGATCAGAGCCGTAATGCCAAGGGATGGCATTACTGCTTTCATAAGGTACTGGCCCAGGCACTGTGATAGTGACCGGACTGATGGCAGCTGCAGAAGGGACCATGATAGTCTGTGGATCATAGTATATTGTGACTGGTGCTCTGATAGGAGTGACATTTTGTGAGTTGTAGGAAGAATCATTGGCAGGATCATAATAAATTGTAACTGTTGAGACATCTTCATTGTTTGCTGTTGATGTTGTAAGAGACACTGTTGAATGGATGGGTGTTGCTGTTGTAGGAGATTCTGAATGGAGGGGTGCTGAAGTTGTAGAAGGGATGTTTGCTGATACTTGGTCCGTTGAAGTAACAGATGAAGCATTTGTTGATGAGATTGAAGAGTTGTTTGGAACAATGGTTGTTGCAGTTGTAGAAGATTCTGGAACTGTTGTGAAAGAGATTGCTGGATTGGTAGGTATTGATGTTGTGATTTGAAGCAGGCCACTCTGGATGAGACCATCTATGCCATCCCTCAAGTTATCACACCCATTCACTGAAATGTTGCAATAAGCACATCCTAGCTCACATCCCGGGAACATTTGACATTCAAGGAGTTGAGCTTTAATCTCTACCAAGGGTGTCCGAATCTGACCCACACTGGTTATCAAGTAAGATGGCTTATCTTCTTCAATAGCATTGATTCTGGGTCCTCCGTGGTGTGGCATAGGGTTCTTGTTAACATTTGGCGGTGGTGCAAAGTTTAGAGCTTTGGAGTCTACCAGGTCTTGTACCTTCATGTGCAAGGCTCTGCACTTCTATGTACTATGGCCAGGTGCATTTGAGTGAAAAGCACATCTGGCGCTGGCGTCATAATTTCTGGGCAGACTGGTAGGATCTGGAGGTGCCAATGTCCTTAACTCAACCAGGTTGAGTTTTAGGAGTTGTGGCAATAATGTGGCATAGGGCATAGGGATCGGATCGATCACCCTATTGGCCTGAGAGGGTCTCTGTTGGAACGGTCTTTGCTGATTGTTGTTGTTGGTGCTGTTGTTATTATAATTTCTCTGAGGAGGTACTGAGTTTGTTGCTGGTAATTTTGTTGCTGTGGTTGATAAGCTGGTTGTGGATGAATTGGAGCGGGAATGGTGACTGCTGCCACAGACCTATGAACATATTGGGGTCTGCCCCTGTTGGTATGGATAGCATTGGTCTCACCAGCTCTTCTTGGGCCCACAAAAGGTTTTTTGGGGTTGTTGGACGAGCTCGCACCGTTGTCAGAAATCTTACCCATCTTTAATAGGCTCTCAATTCTTTCCCCGGCTATGACCACGTCAGCAAAGCTAGTGGAAGAAAAGGCAGCTAGCCTGTCAATGTATGTCCCTTGGAGGGTGTTCATAAACATGTCAGCCATCTCCCTCTCTGACATGGGTGGCTGGACAGCAGCAGCAAGCTGTCTCCACCTCTGAGCGTACTCCCGGAAGCTTTCTCTGGGTGACTGTGACATTCCCATCAGGAGGGTCCTTTGGGAGCCATATCCAAGTTGTACTGGTATTGTCTGATAAAGGCTTCAGCCAGGTCTTTCCAGCATCTAATGGTTGCTCTAGTCAGGTGAGAGTACCATTCCCTTGAAGCTCCTGTTAAGCTATCTTCAAAATAAAACATCCATAGCTTTTCGTCCATGGTATATGCCTTCAGCCTCCCCAGAAAGGATTGTAAATGGGTTCGGGGACAGGAAGTCCCATTGTACTTCTCAAAGCACGGAGGTTTAAATTTGTGGGGAATCCTGACCCCGTCCACTAGACCCATGTCCATAACATCAAAGCCCAAAGAATTCTGGGACTCCAGGGATCTCAGTTTCTCAGCAATCTCATCTAGCCTTCTGTCATAGGCTTCCTCCCCAACTCCCATCACTGTGAACTGATCTTCCTGGGGGTCTTCTTGTAACACTCTGACTGCAGTGGCAGTCCCTTGTACATTAACAGGAATGTTGATCTCAGGATGAAGGTGGGGTCCATAGACTGGAGGATTAACATGGGGTTGAACTCTCTCATTATTGCTTGTCCCAGCAGTGCCTAGATGGGGGTCTTCCTGATTCTGCCTCTCTACCAGTGCTCTTAATCTCTCTTGGCTTTGAGCCATATTATTCATCACCTCCATAAATTGTGTCATCTGATTCCTCATTTCCAATCTCTCATTGGCCATTTGAGTCCTGACCTCTGTAAGGTCCTGCTGTACTTGGTCCATTTGTATACCCGGAAGGTTGTTGCGGGTTGGATATTTGTGTGGACGGTTGAGTGGAAACACCCGACGTCGAGCAATAGTTCCTGAGATCACAACAGAGTTAGTAACAACAAAACAAAAACCTACAAAACAAAACAAAAGGTTAGTATGCAATGCAGTATGTTTATTTGTTTCCAAGGTATCCGGCTTGGCACTTGGTTTTGACCTTTCCAGACCCCCAAGGAAGATGCTTTTGATGTTGCTTTGAAAGAACTCAGATAAAACAAACCAACACATATATTACAACAAGTAACTGATACATAGTTTGTTTTTTTTTTTTTTTTACAATACATGCCCTCTGAGGGGTCAAAATACAACAATAAAAAAGGAAAAGTACAATGAAATGAAAGCAACAACAAGCAAAAGTCAGACACCAAGACCAAACTCATCCTCCTGAACTTCCTTGAGAAGTGCTTCAGTCACAGGATCAGCTGGAAGCTCTGTAAGGTTCCTGATAAGGAGATTCCTGGTGGCAACAGCTGCAGTTAGCTTCTTGTGTCTGCCCTGGTCTTTTGACCTCTTCACACCAGCTTTGAGCTTCAATTCTGAGATCTCCCTCTGGGCTGCTACCAAGGCTTCCTGTTGCTCCTTTGTACTAGCCTCCAGCTGCTCAATCTTGTCCTGAGTCCTCTTATCCTCCTGAGTACGAGCTTCGGTGATCCTGACCCACCTAGCTTGACTCTCCTTTAGATACAAATCAGTCCTAGCTCTCTGGAATTGGGCCTCTTTGCAGGCATTCTTCAAAATCTGTTCTCCAGCCCTTGACTTCTTGATATAGTCCTCTGACTTCTCAATCCTGGCTAGATGCTCCACCTTTAGCTTTTCCAACCTTTCAATGTCCAGCCGACCATCACTCCTCTCCCAGAGGGTCTTCTGTAGAGCCTGAGTCAGATTCTCATTTCTCTCTTTCAATTTCTCAAATTCCTCTAAGCTGACAGTTGCTGGAGGTGGTGCTGTGGAGGGCCCAGGCACATCTTCAAGGGTGAAGGGCATCCCAGAAATTTGAGCCCTGGCATGAGACCACTCATAGTACTGAGCTGAGGCCACATTGTTGCATCTCCCAAGAATGGTTACCCCTTTAGTCTGGATATTGTCCCAAGCCCAGGATGCTTGCCTGACAATAGCCAGATTAGGCTTGATCTCACAATAAAGGGTCTCAGCTAGATCTTGTACTCTAGGAGGGTGGACTAATGCATAGCCCAGTTGACTTTTGAATAGCATAGGGTTGTAGTTGATGCAACCCTTCACTCCTATCAAAGGTACATTGGGAAACTGCCCACAACTAGTAATGATGTCTCTGCCCTTGGTGCTCTGAGTGCACCACCTGATATCATCTGAGGTCAGAGCAACAAGCCTCCTAGCCCAGTTCTTCTGCTGGTGAAGGTTCAAGAATGCATCAGTCTTGGGAAGGTGTTTGAGTAACCAGGTATGGAACAAAGGAGCACAGCACCTCACCAATCTTCCTCTTTGCTTTTCATTCCTTTGGTGAACAGAGTAGTAGAAATCTCCCAGTAAGGTGGGCACTGGGTTCCTCAGGATGAAAAGATGGATTGCATTCTTGCTAATAAACTTAGGCTCATCTGCAAATAATATAACCCCATATATGCTAAGGGCTAATAATGCACAGACTGCCTTCCACTCCCCAAAGGAGGCCTTCAGAATAGCCTGAGAGGTTAAGAAATCCAAGTGTAGACCAGAGATTCCAGCCTTGGCTGTCATGTTCTGCCCAATCAGAACTGGTTCCAGATACAATGCCTTTGCCAACTCTTCATTACTAGGGAAAGCCATCTCAGGGTTGAAGGGGACTCCACCCCTGATAGGTACACCAATCAGTGATGAATACTCTTCCAACAAGGGTCCCAACTGAAAATTCTGGAAGGGGAAGCACCTCAGAGGGGGATCATAGAACTGCAGGCAAGTATGAATCAAGCTCCTTTGTGAAGGGTCCAAATCCATAACCACATCAAGGATTCCTCCATAATGTTCTCTGAATAGTGGTATATGGTCTGGAGTAATCAGGGTCTGAATCTTCCTGATGCTAGCCAACTCAGGCTCAAAGAAATGATAGGAAATGTTACTTTTCTTAGGTGCCATGTTGCTGAAGAACAGATGCTGATGATGATGACTGATACTAGAAGATGGGCCACTGACAGGCTGAGACTAGTGATGCAGGTGACTGAAGCAGGTACTGGTGAAGATAGGTCTATGCAGATGAAGGGGTCAAAACCAAGCCAAATGTAATATGGGTACCCTGAAAAACAAATAAACACATGTTAAATGATGCAATGATGATGTATGCAAATGATATGCAAGGGTTTGTGATTGAGCTGGAACTGATCAAGTGCTCTGATATAAGTCCATGTATGTTCAAGAAGTCCAGATGGAGGTTCATAAGTCCAGTAACCAAGGTGGGGGACTCAAATAAAGAGTCACATGTCCAGGGTTAAAATCACAAGAACTGTTCCAAAATGGAGTACTCTTAACAATGTAACAGGGTATGTTGAGGTCAAGGGTACCTGCAAACCTGTAAACAGCCCAACCCCCCTCACAGGTGATGTTCTAAAACAAGGATCCTCAGACTTGGATAAGTTATGAGAAGTGTAAACACTTCTAACCCGGAGGTACAGTGTTTACAATAACCATAAAAGATCCTCCTCTAATTCACCTCAGTTTCTGAAGGTCAATACTAAAGGTCATCCAGACTTAGCAGGCTTCCCAGATAGCCCTAGCACTACAGGAAATCTGTAGCACAGAGTTCTCAAGAAGAAACCCATATCTGAACCGTGTTTCATATTCCCGCACCAGACCGAAATGGAATGGGAAAGAACATGAACCACTCTAGCCTAGGTGTCACTCAGGTCCCAGGTATAGGACCTCAACTCTCAATGGAACACCCACCCACCAAAGCAACAAAACAGATCCAGCCAGCACAGTATGACAGTATGATATATGTAAAGCTATAAAGAAAGCAATAAAACAACTGTACATAAAGCAAAAATAAATACAAATACAAGCACAAATAGCACATAACACCCTAGTAAACACAAATCAAACAAGCGCTAGGAGGAACCCACAAAGAGAACCAGAAGCCCTGGTTGCAGTATAAGGGTCCCCAGCAGAGTCGCCAAGTTGTCGCTCCCGATAAATGGGAATGGCCCAAATAAAGGTACAGACGCGAACGGTCGGCGAAAAGGGGTGTGAGAACACACAGGAGTGAACTCACAGGGAATGAATAGAGTCGCCAGCTAGGCATTTTTATCCCGAAGGAAAGGTAATGCTGCATAGACCTAGGAAGATACGGACAAGACGGTTGCGAACCAGAGAGAATGAGAAAGGGGGTTGGTTACAACCTGGGAAGGTATTAGCACCCAGATTGTCCGTCGTACTCGACGGGATCCACGCTTAAAAGATTTGTGTTTCAAAGGGGTAGTGTCAGTGCAATTTGTGTATAAAGAGCTGGAAAAGGATGTACAGGTGTCAGTGTAAAAGAATGTGAAGTGTGATATATACAGTGTCAGTGTAAGAACAGGAGTATAAAGCTCAAGATCATGGGGCTAAAAGAATAAAGCTGGAAGAGGGGGAATATACAGAGACTTTTGTTCGATAACTATTAAGTTATGCCTACGTATCCTCTCGTGCAATGAGGAAGTCAGAACACCGTAGTTCGACCCAAAGAGACTGAAAGATGAATTGACTTGTGAACTGCCTACTTGTCTATGCTCAAGTGTATGACCTGTCTGGCTCAGGTGCAAACTGTCTTGCATTAGACGGAAGAAGCAAGTTCTCGTTTATGAGTGAATGAGATGAGAAAAGAATCCCGAAGGAGACGATTATTGTTTGTTTTTGTGTTTTCAGTATTTTATTGCTTTTGAAAGTTTGTCATAAGTTAATGAACTTAAGTCTAAACCAATGGATTAATAAACTCATCACATCATCCCTCTGATTAGGGGTAATGAGAATACCTTAAGTGTGAAGTCAGCTTCTCACACTTAAACACCTTTGGTGTAGGATTAAGATCATTAACCTACTTGTGATTATTTAGATGTTTTTGGTGTTTTTGTTTAGTGTTAAGTAATGAGGTTAAGCCATAATCAGGGATTGAACAAACTCATTACACCATCCTAATAGAAGGATAATAGATGAGAATGTTTAAGCTGAGGAAAGCTCCTCAACTTAATCCATGATTAGGGATTAAACTCATGACAAAACAAAGTCTTTATTAAGTGGATTTTAGTTAATGATAAGATGATGAAGTGATTTTTAGGGTTTGTAAGACAACTTGAGGGGGACTTGTCCATTAACACTAGGGTTAGTCCTTCTTAACCAATTAAGGAAGAATTAGAACCCTAATGCAAGGCCCAAGTTACAAGTGTGATGTCTTGATGATTATTAAGTGAATTGATTAAAGGATTTAAACACATTAAGGGTTTAACACTTAGGATTAAAGTTATACACTCCATCCTAATAGAAGGATGCAGGCATAAGCTTAATCACAAAGCCTTAAAGCCTTTAGGGTTTAGTCCCTGATTATGAGGTGAGAAGAGAAGACTCAATGAGACACAAAGGTAAAACTAAGTGGGGGGACTAATCAAAACCCTAATCATTGTCATACTTGGTTGTTCCTAAGGTTTGTGAGGTTTTCAAAAGACATCTTCAGAGGAACCACCAGGAAGCAGATGAAAGGAGCAAAGAGAAGCAAAGTAACTTGCTTCATTTAAGAAGACAAGTCACTTGAAGAAAGAAAGTAATAAGAAAAGAATGAACAAGCTCAATCTCAAACACAAAACAAAATGCAGCAATGATGCATAAGAGAGATGAAAAGAAATTGTGAGAAGTGAAGGCAAATTCACTTCTCAAAGTGACTTACCACCTGAAAAGTTAGTGAAAGAAATGCAATGCAATGCAAAATGAAATGAAATGGCATGATGCAAATCAAAACCAGAAGCACATACGTGATGTTAATGATGCTATGAGATGCTGCAAACATGAAACAAAGCATGGGGATGATCATACAAACTTATGGATGCAAATGAAACAAGGTTAGAACTATGATCATACATGGAAAGTTATGAAATGCAAATGACATACAACATGGCAAATGAAAGATGCAATGATCAAACATGCTTCTAATATGTCTTAAGATGTCAAATGAATCAAATGGATGCACAAAATGCTATGGCAAGTCATGGTATGCAAGCAAATGCAAGATGGAAGCATATGGAAGCCCAAATTAGGGTTTATGATCAATGCAACAAACAAAAACCAAAATCAGAAGCAAACAACAAGATAAAAAATTGAAAATGCATTCCAAGGAACCCTAACCCTACACAAACTTACTGCCCAAAGGAGGGGTTCTAACTCTTAACCTAACAAAAGGTATGAATTTCCTAAGATTTCTAGGGTTTTAGGGTACCTTAACAATAAAAATGTCAAACAAATTGAAAATGAAAGATCAAATCAAACCAATTTAATCCTACAAACTACATGATATGCAAAACACAATGCAAAAAGAATCAAAGTCCAACTCTCAATGGTTAGGCAGAAATGATTTTTTGATGTTTGGATCAAAATAGTGCTTTGAAAATGAATTAATTCCAAGGAAAATTATCAAAATGCATCAAGATCAAAAAAAAAGAAATTTGGTTTGAGGTTTGGACAATGTTCCTAAATGATTTTAAAGGTTTCATGAATTTCTTGGTGATTTTTAAATACCTAAAAGTATTTTTAATTAATTAATTCTCATTAATTAATTAAAAATAAACTTTTAAAAGATTTAAAAATATTTTTAATGCAAAAAAATAAAAATAAAAATGTTTTTGGTTTCTGAAAATTCATAAAAGTTTATACAAAAAATTTCAGAATTTTTAAAATTGTTTTGCTATTTTTAATAAATATGAGAAAACAAATGAAATAAAATGTAAAATAAAATAAATTAAACTGAAAGTGGGAAACAAAACAAAAATTTCAGAGATCAAATACATCCTACACACGCAACCATTTTCAATGATTCAAAGCTTAAAATGATCAGCACATCACATAGAATCAGTTTGTAACTCAAAACACAAGTTCTGGAAAAATGTTTTTTGGATGATACCTGAGATTGAGCTTTCGATTCCAGAACTTTCAGGCTGTTTCTTTGGCTCAAATCTACTCCACTGATCCTCCTAAGAAGCTTGCAAGGTTTGTTTGAAGTTTGCAATGGCTGGTTTGAGAGTTTGCTTGAGTTTTGTTCAATGGCAGGTGGTGATCGTGTTTTTGATTCAATGGCATTCAGGCTGTTTTGAAGGTTGGTTTGTGTTCAGTGAAGCATGGTGAGATTGTTTGTGAAGTTGGTTTGGGTGTTTGAAGCTTGTGCTGAGAGTTTCGAAGGCTCTTGCAAATGGAGTGGAAAATGAGAATGCTGTGCTATGGAGTGTTTCAGGCCTTTTTTCTTGTTGCTTTGGCTTGCTTTTGATGTGTATAAACTATAGTGATTGGTCAGAAGAAGTGATGTGTGCTTTTGTGATAGGTATGGCTCAAGTTGCCAAAATGTCAATGTTGGTGTAAGAGAGGTATGGGCTACTTTCTAGCCAAGTACAAAGAGTGTGTCCTGCGTAGCAGGATGTGGGGAAAGGCCTAGGATGGTTCAGCAAGCTAGCAAGCAAGTGGATGATAAACTATGATGAGTTTTGCAACTTGCCTTGCTTTTGATCTTTATGAAATATCTTGCTCCATAAGCCATAAAACATGTGATTCTTTGGGTGCAATCTGACTTTTAGGACTTGTGTGATCATGTGGTGAAGTTTAGAAGTCCATTTGATAACTTAATTTGCCTTGAGAAGTGAATTTGCAACTTTGCCTCTTTGGTGGAAACTTTGAAATTTTGTGATTTTTGCCAACTTTGACAAGCCATAACTTTTGATCCAAAATGAATTAGGTCATGTTCTTGTACTTTTTGAAAAGGGAATGATCCATTCTACAACTTTCATGACCAAAGTTTTTCCATTTGAAGCTTTCTTGAATCAAAAAGTAAAGGTTGAAAAAGTTGCCTAAAATGGCATTTTCATTAAAAGTCAAACTTTCCCAAAAAGTCAACTTTGCAAAAGACTTGAAATTCTTCAATTTTGTGAACTTCCAACATCTTCTATGATCAAATAAAGATCATACACAATCAAAATGATGAAGAACACCCTTTGGTTAGGTCATTGGGGGCCTTAGATGCCCTGATTTTACACTGACTTGCTTGAAAAGTCAACTCTTGATCAGATGACTTCCCCAAAGAATTTCTTCATGAAAATTGATATGCATACTCCCTATACCATATAGAGACCAATAGAAACAAGAATGACCAAAAAATTTGGAGTTATGGCCTCTGAAACCAAAACCCTAATTTTTAGGTCATCTGTGCAGTCAAGCCTGGCTCTGCTTCCATACCATTCTCAGTTCTTGTGATTTTTTGACATTCTTGACTTTGAGAGGATATAATATGATGCTTGAACATACATGGACCCCTTTGAAGTGATTTATGGCCTCTGGAGTGGCTCAAGAAGCTCTTGGATTGCTCAGATCACAAACCCTAGGTGCAAATGACTTTGAATCTATGCAGTGAATCAAAAATGTGGTATGAGATGTTATGATTGAGTTTGTGCATATGAAATGATCACAAACCATGGTGTGAATGGGTGAGGGCAAATTTGAGGTGTTTACACCAGACATCCAAAATCCAATACACAATCCATCATACGTGCCCTTGTATAACACTGCTTCAAATATTCTTATAACACCGGAGTCACTACGACATTAAGCACAATCCAATTTGGTTCTCTTCCATTCATGACTTTCATTCAAATTATAATTCTTAACAACACAATTCAAACATCATCTTCTTCTCAACATTACTATCATCTAACATCAGAATTTTAATCATCCTCATTACACATTTATGCATTCTCCAAATACTTATGCATTCCCTCTAATACTGACATCTTATTTTATTTCAATATTTCATCTTCCTAAAATTTCCAGCAAAACACTCCCCACTTTTAACGTAATTATCTTCTCCAATAAAGACCTCCAAATCAAAAATATATATTCTAACATGAAGAAAATTTTGTGCAGATTTCAGAACTTCAAGAATCGCTCGAATCCGACTTACGAGTAAAAAGTTATCCTCCTTGGAATGAGGCTGGTCGACAATTCACGTATGCAGAATTTTCCAAAAATCAGCAGCAGACCCAACTATTAAAATGCACTTATCTCCCTCATTATAAACCTCCTGAATGCAAACCTTATATTCAAACTGTAGGGAATTTTGTAAGCTTTCCAAATAGTCCATAACCGATTCAATCCGAATCACGGTTAAAAAGTTATGCCACTTCTCGTGACAGCTGCTCCAAGATTGCAAAAACCAGAATTTTTTGAGATTGATGAATGTAATATCCACCTCTCTCCATCTTACTTCCAAGTTCTACCAAAAAAATCTTGCTCTACATCCAACTTCGAAAATTTCTCGACTTTAATCCAACTACACTCAAGGCATAGCAATCTACCGACTTGATCCTTCAACTTAGTTCATCAACTTGTCTTTTTATTTTGAATAAATCCTTCTTTCATACACAATCTCCATCCATAAATCCACGCACTTCTCAACCCGACCGATACAAATTCATGAATCCATGCTCTCGCTGGTCCACAACAACATCTCTTGAACAACCTTGCACTCTTGTAATCAAGATCAACTTTGAACTAACTTCTTCATACCAATAACATTTCGGAAGCAAGCTTCTCCCCCACTTAATTCCAAACTAATCGATGCAAACAACAACTAGAAACCAACAAACAAGTGCCGACAGTGTTTCACACACATATCGCGCACTAGGGAAATAAACGACATTAACGACACTGGCCGGACAGATCGACCTGCTCTGATACCACTAATGTAACACCTTTCTACCCCAAAATAAAATATTTAAATAATATCAGAGTAATCATCGAGAAAGGGTATCACATTGCAACGGAAAATCAAACACACAGTGTCCTGTCCCGTAACACGGGTTAAACAACATCAAGAATAACATGAAGCATTTCAAAGCGGAATTTAAACTTCAAAATTTAAAACTTCATTAGTTTACTTCATAAACATAATTTTCACCATCCTGAATTTAACATCATAAAATGGGAAACATTTATCCAAATAATAACATGACTGAAAACATTTTAGCAAAAGAAAACCCATCCCAGTGTTACATGACACAGAGCAGGACACATAAACCAGAACCACTAATAAGGAACACTAAAGAAGCTCCGAGACTCGTGAAACTCCTATTGCACTGCAAGTCTACTCTTCAACATCTGTAAGTTACCCACGAAGGAGGCAACATTTCCAAGCAGGCAGGGTGAGTAATCATAATTTATCATAAATATATTAAAATATGGAATATAAATAAATTAGCCTAAGCATGTCATAACATCTTCAACCATATAATTCAGCAACAACAACTCAATCATGAACACCTTATGAAAATTCAGCAACAACAACTCAATCGTGAATTCATCCAGACATATGCAATTCCAACTATCATGATATGCAATTATGCATGTGGTACCAATTTCATCGTGAGATGGATACATGACCATCAACCCTCCACAAGGGAGCACACCGTAATCATCGAGACACTCCAATCCACACAATGGGATTGAAGCTACTAAATAGGCCGAAGCCTCATTGTGAATATCATGAAATGCAATGATGCGTTACACCGTAAAATTCATCGAGAAATCAATTGCGCATCATTCATTTCATATCAACAACTCCACATCAATTAATCATATATTTCCATCGTAATAACACGTCAAAACCTCATTTCATTAGCTACCTCATCTCATCAAGACATAACCCATCATTTTTATGTTCAACAGATAATCATCATAAAATCATGTATTTCATCACGACAACACATCAACCATAATTCTTTTATCAATCATACCATAAAACAATTATTCGAATCAACGAGACAACCAAACAAATCCCCTCATCAACAACAACAAAATGCCAATTCACAATAACATCATGTTTATAATCATAAAACCAATTTTTAACAACTAAGCAAATGACTTGCTTCATCAACAACAATAAATCGTCAACTTACAATAGAATCCTATTTATAATTATAAAACCAACTCAACTTTTTATAAATATTAATCATTTAAAAATGTATCATTTCACTCATTTTATTTCATTAATTTAAAGTTCGTCTCGTTAGCTTTCCGACGCTTCAAATGGGACCTAAATCGGAGTTACGGATCAAAAGTTATGAATTTTTCAAAATAAAAGTTCCTCTGCTACAGTGTTAACCGGTTAACCAATAGCGTTAACCGGTTAACGCCTCATTGTTTTTCCCAAAACACATATTTTTCAATGGTTAATCAGTTAACACATATGGTTAACCGGTTAACACCTGTACATAAGTAGTTTTCTGCTGTTTTTATGAATTCTACACCAAAATACCTCAATTTTTCATACGAATTCATTCCAATGCAACCCAAAACTTCTTACCAATCAAAATTAATCATATACAACAACAATATATCAATTCAAACATCAAACACACCATTCTAAATCATCTTATCAATCCTAATTCACCAATTCATACTCTTATAACTCAATATATGTCATCAAACCTAACAATCACCAAAATCATACAAAACCTAATCTATTCATAAACCAATTCCTTTATAATTATAATAGATTATGAAAACTCCCCATACCTTAGAGAATTTCGCCGATTGATACACCTCTTCAAGGTTCTTCGTAACTTCCTGACTCTGAGCTTCTTCTCCTTCCTTTCTTCAGAGCTCTTTTCCAAAAACACGATAAATCCAATTTTGATCGTATACTCACTTTTACAAAAACTATCCCAGTTTATGTTTTTCCCAACTTAACCTTATAATTTCACAAAAAGACTACCTTACCCTTTTCTTTAATATATTTTTTAATAATAATAATAAAATAGCATAATAAAACACTATTTATCCTTATTATATAAAAATACTCATTTTCTCCAAAATTCTCAAAATAATCCAAACTCTCCAATTTTTTCTAAATTAATTAAATAAATGATTAAATAATTAAATTTAGATTTTCGGGGCGTTACATTTATGTTCATATATCCTTGTGCTTTATTTTCCTTTCTTCAATTTTCAAATATTCTTTCTTTTTCAAAGGATTCTTGTTTTAAAAACCATCACCTCTTTAATAAACAAAACCTTGACTTGTGTTAATGGCTTTTACTTCTTCTTTTCTTAAATAAATTTCAATGAACTTAATCATTTTGACTTCAATTCAAAAAATAAAAAGAACCAAACTCATTCAAGTTGTTTTGTGCCTTTGTGCACCTTTGTTTGTTTTCTTTACAAGTTTAGACTATGAGTCATTCTTTTCTAGTCAGGTGCAAGTCTCTCAATCTCCATGGTTTTAGTTTAATGTAATTGAGTCTCTTGTCATTCATAGGGGTTTAGTGACATACTCGTCGATTTTATCTGAGTTGGCACCCTCCCTGTAATGATGTATGAGTCCATGCCCTCGTTCTCATGGTAGATTTGTAAGGCTATCCACTTGAAAATGAAAAATTGTCTTCACTTAATAAAATCAATCAAAATGAACCATTTTTCACTATTTGTACCATGAACTATGGGGTTTTGATCATACATTGCACATTATGGGTACGTAGGCATGAGGTGGTAAACCTCTCCAAACACAAAAACATTAAAACTTAATTATTTTTTTCATCCCCCCACTCTCATTTGAACAAACAATTTTCAAACCAAAAGTAATAAATTTTTCAAATGGCTCCCGTAGAGTACCATAAATATTTTGGGTGCTTAAAACCTTCCCATTTTGTAACCTATCCCCTTACCCTCTCTCTGTTTGTTACTTTAGATTTTTTTCTTTTAGATTCATTAGAATTTATTCACCCTTTTTTCCTTTTACTCTTGGAATAAAATAAAATCGCGGTGGTGACTATGTTTACTTTGAGTTAAATTAATTAATAGCTTGCACTCATGATTTTACCACTACAACTAGCACTAAACTGAAATGTTCAGAACGAGAAGGTTCTAATTTTGTTGCACCATAAACATAGACACAGAAGAAAACTTCTAAGCCTAAATATCATGCATAAATTCCATTTGATTATTCTGCACAAAAATCCAAAGGTGTAAGAACCTTTGGAAATACTAACAAGAAAAGACCCACAAAATGGGTACCTAAAAGTGAGATAATCCATGTTACAGACATTCTTGATGGAGCCACAAAAACACCAGTCATGGTACATGGACATTGGATGCTCGCGACGCATGACGGGAGAAAGGAATATGTTCCAAGATTTGGAACTTAAGTCTGGAGGTATCATTGGTTTCAGAGGAAAATAGAAGCGAAAGATCATTGGCTCTAGAACCGTTGGTATTGGTAAACTTCTTTCCATCAACAAGGTTTTCTTAGTAGAAGTGATAATGCATAAATTATTGTCAATTAGTCAACTTAGTGACAATGTCTATGGTGTTATCTTTAATCAAACGTCCGATAAGGTTGTTAATTAGAAGGATGGGTCAGTCATGTTCCATGGTAACTGTCGCTCCCACCAAATAACACCTGGTCAAGAGGGGTACAGACGCGAACGGTCGACGAAAGGAGAGGGAATGAATAGAGTCGCCAGCTAGGCATTTTTATCCCGAAGGAAAGGTAATGCTGCATAAACCTAAGAAAAGATGGATAAGATGGTTGCGAACCAGAGAAACTAAGAAAGGGGATTGGTTACAACCTGGGAAGGTATTAGCACCCAGATTGTCCGTCGTACTCGACGGGATCCACGCTTAAAAGATTTGTGTTTAAAAGGGGTAGTGTCAGTGCAATTTGTGTTTCAAAGCTGGAAAAGAATGCAAGTGTCAGTGTAAAAGAAGTGTGAAGTGTATAAGAGAAGTGTTAGTGCAAGGACAGGAGTGTAAAGCTCAAGACTATGAGGCTTAAAGAATAATGCTGGAAGGAGGGGGAATATACAGAGACTTTTGTTCGATAACTGTTAAGCTATGCCTACGTATCCTCTCGTGCAATGAGGAAGTCAGAACACCGTAGTTCGACTCAAAGAGACTGAAAGATAAATTGACAATGAACTGCTTGCTTGTCTATGCTCAAGTGTATGACCTGTCTGGCTCAGGTGCAAACTGTCTTGCATTAGACGGAAGAAGCAAGTTCTCGTTTGTGAGTGAATGAGGTGAGAAAAGAATCCCGGAGGAGACGATTATTGTTTGTTTTTATGTTTTCAATCTTTTATTGCTTTTTGAAGTTTGTCATAAGAAAATGAGCTTAAGCCTAAACCAAGGGTTAGTAAACTCATCACATCCTCCCTCTGATTAGGGGTAATGAGAATACCTTAAGTGTGAAGTAAACACCTCACACTTAGCCACCATGATGTAGGATTAAGATCATTAACCTACTTGTGATTATTTAGATGTTTTTGTTGTTTTTGTTTAGTGTTGAGTAATGAGATTAAGCCATAATCAGGGATTTAATGGACTCATTACACCATCCTAATAGAAGGATAATAGATGAGAACATTTAAGCTGAGGAAGGCTCCTCAACTTAATCCATGATTAGGGATTAACCTCATGACAAAACAAGGCCTTTATTAGAGTGGATTTTAGTTAATGGTAAGCTTAAGAAATGGATTTTATGGTTTGTAAGACAACTTGAGGGGGACTTGTCCATTAACACTAGGGTTAGTCCTTCTTAACAAATTTAGGAAGAATTAGAACCCTAATGCAAGGCCCAAGTTACAAGCTTGATGTCTCAGTGATTTATTAGATGGATTGATTAAAGGATTTAAACACATTAAGGGTTTAACACTTAGGATTAAAGTTATACACTCCATCCTAATAGAAGGATACAGGCATAACCCTAATCACAAAGCCTTAAAACCTTTAAGGTTTATTCCTTGATTAAGAGATGAGAAGAGAAGACTCAAAGATGACACAAAGGAAAGAGTCTAAAGGGGACTAAACAATCCTAAAATGTTATCATGCTTGGAAGTCCTAGGGTTTGTGAGGCTTAAGAGAGGAAGAATCTTCAAAGAGCCACCAAAGAGGAACAAGATGAAAGGAGAAGAAGCAGAGAAGAGCAAGACAACTTGCTTCACTTAAGAAGACAAGTTGCTTGAAGGAAGAAGGTGGGGAAGAGCATGAATGAGCAAGCTCACTCTAATACAAAGATAAAATGCAGCAATGATGCATAAGAGAGATGAGGAAAGATTGTGAGAAGTGAAGGCAAATTCACTTCTCAAAACAACTTACCACCTGAAAAGTTAGCAAAGGAAATGAAATGCAATGAAAATGAGATGAAATGCCATGATGCAAACAAAAGTCAGAAGAATTGTGGATGATCATACAAGGATGAAGATGCAAATGAAGCATGCTTTGAACCATGGAAGTTCATGAAAGTTCATGCAATGCAAAGGATACAAAACATGTCAAATGGATGATGCAATGATCAAACATGATTCTAATATGTCCTAAGATGTCTTATATGTCATATGGATGCACACAATGTCATGACAAGTTCTTGTATGCAAGCAAATGAAAGATGGATGCAAAGGAAGGCAAGAATTAGGGTTTATGATCAACATGCAACACAAAAATTCAAAACCAGAAGCAAATGACATGATAAAAAATTGAAAATGGGATCAAAGGAACCCTAAACCTACACAAGTTCACTGCCCAAAGGAGGAGACCTAAATCTAAACCTAATGGGAGTTATGATTTTCTCAAGTCAACTAGGGTTTCAAGGCACTTCAAAAGGAAAAATGCTCATCAAATTGAAAATGAAAGATAAATTCAAACCAATTTTACCCTAGAAACTACATTCTATGAAGAGTGCAATGCAAGAAGAATCATCATCAAACTCTTCATGGTTAGGCAGAATGAATTTTTCTAAGTTTGAACAAAAATATTGCCTTTAAATGAATTTAATTCCAATGAAAAAGGTCAAAATGGATCAAGAACCAAAAAGAAATTTGTTTTGAGAGTTTGATAATGTTTCTAAATGTTTTAAAATGCAATGTGAATTTTTTGGTGATTTTTAAATACCTAAATGCATTTTTAATTAATTAATTTCCATTAACTAATTAAAAATAAGCATTTAAATGATTTAAAAATGATTTTTAATGCAAAAAATAAAAATAAAAATATTTTTTGGGTTCTGAAAATTAATGAAAGGCTTGACAAAAAATTTCAGAATTTTTCAATGCATTTTTCTATTTTTAAAAATTCGTATAAGTTAAATGAAAAAGAAATGAAATAAAATAAAAATAAAAGAAAGTATGCCAAAGGAGAGGTCCAGATTGAATCTGGGCTTGGGGTTGTTGACTTGGTGCGCAATCCTACGGCCCAAGTTCAAACCTGGCTAAACTTATTTAATATTTAATTAATCCTAGATTTAATTAATTAATGACTGATTAATGGCTAATGGGATGATCTGGTCCACACAAACACGCGCGGGAGAGCAGATCCAAGGGTCTCAATTTAAAACTGGCCTAAACCCTAATTAGGGTTAATAACTTTCAGATGACCGGAACAGTGGTTCCGGTCATCTTCTCCGGCAAGCACAAACCCTAGTTTCCTCTACAGGTTACCAAACTTCAAATTCCTTTCACCAAAATGATCCTCTCATCAATCTAAACCTAAAACCTCATCTCAAACTCATTTATTTCAACTCACAAGCACGAATCGAAACAAAATACAAAACACGGGCAAATGTTCAGAGTCATCATACATGTTAGTTTCTTCACCATTTTCAAAAGTAAATACATATTCATGATCATGGGAACACATAGCATCATAAAAGAACTTAAAAATTAGTTTCTGGGAAAAATGTTCTTCATGTTACCTGAGATGAAGCCTCTCTGATTTTGAAATTTCTGGACTTTTCTTTGTGCAATCCTTCTTCCTTGAACCTCCTGATGATGGAATGAAGCGTAGGAAACTTGGGGAGTGGCTGGTTTGAATGTTTCAACTCTGGTGTAGAAGAAATGGGAGTTTATGTATGTGGGGATTCAAGCTGTTTCAGGGGGTGATTCTGGTTCTATGAGTGATTTGTGACTTGTTGGTGGAAGAAAAATGAAGGTTTGATGGCTGAGGAAGGAGTTTCGAAGAAGAGAAGTTTTTGGACAGATTTTGTGGATGCTGGATTGTGTCTTGTTTCAATGCTGAATGAGTTGCTATATCACTCCCATAATGTTTGAGTAGGCTGTGGAGCAGGTTAGTAGAGGATGTTGATCACTATTCCAAGAGCATGGGAGAAATTGCAAAAAGTCAAGGTTTGGTGTACTTGAGGCATGGGCTGTGGCAGAGATGGTTTCCTGGCTTGTACTGCATCAGCTGAGTTCAAGGATGACTCTTGGATCAATTGTGGTGAGCTGTATGGCTTGGATCACAAGTTTGAAGGGATTTTGCATTTTGGCAACTTGTTACATTTTGTGACTTTTGGTTATGAACATGTGATGTCTCTTGGGCAATATGCAGCAAAATGCACCATACAATGTTGCTATGATACTTTGATAATGATTAGAGACCAAACAAAACCAAAGAAACCCTTCTTGCAAGATTTCCCTCTTTGTGATTTTCATGAAAAATGGTTTATGATACTTGGACACCAAGGCATGAAAATGAGAAATTTCTTGGGCCAATCTGAATTTTAGGCATTGCATTGTGTTTGTATGATAGTTAGAAGTCCATTTGAAGTCACATAAAGGCTTGTCATGAGAATTTGCAAGTTTTCCATTTTGTGCAAAAGTGAAAATTTAGTGATTTTATCCAACTTTTCCAAGCCATAACTTTTGATCCAAAATGAATTAGAAAGAGTTCTTGTACTTTTTGAAAATGGGAGGATCCATTCTACAACTTTCATGACCAAAGTTTTCTCATTTGAAGCATTTTTGAATCAAAAAGAGGAGGTTGAAAAACTTTCCCAAAATGGCAAGTTTGCATTATAAGTCACTTTCCCAAAAAGGCAACTTTGCAAATGGCTTGAAATTATTCAATTTTGTGAACTTCTAACATTTTCTATGATCAAATAAAGACCATACACATTCAAAATGATGGAGAATGCCCTTTGGTTGGGTCATTGGGGGCCTCAGATGCCCTGATTTTGCACTGACTTGCTCAAGAAGTCATCCTTTGATCAGATGTCTTCCCCATTGAATTTCTTCATGAAAATTGATATGCATGATCCTTATAACATATAGAGACCAATAGAAACAAGAATGACCAAAAAATTTGGAGTTATGGCCTCTGAAACCAAAACCCTAATTTTAGGTCATCTATGCAGTTAAACCTGGCTCTGCTTCCATGCCTTTCTCAGTTCTTGTGATTCTTTGACTTCCTTGGCCTTGTGAGGGTATAATATGATGTTTTAACATACATGGACCCTCTTGAGAGGATTGATGACCTTTGGAGTGGCTCCAATAGCTCTTGGATTGCTCAGGTCACAAACCCTAGATGCAGATGACTTAGAATCAATGCAGTGAATCAAAAATGTGGTATGAGATGCTATGATTGAACTTATGCAAATGAAAAGATCACAAGCCATGGTGAAATGAGTGAGGGAAAATTTGGGGTGTTTACAGCTGCCCCTATTCAAGCATGAGTTAGTTGTGCAGACTGTAAGCAACGGCTTAACAGGCAAACAAGATAACTTGTGGTTGAATACCAAAAGACAGTCCAAAATTTGCACTCACAGAATGAAGAAGAAAAGGGATATAGATTGTAAAAGGAAATAAAGTATGTTTATAAAGTGCGGGCAACGGAGGACGATCGCCGAGCAGAGGACGACTGCTGGGGATGAAGCAATGGCGGAGACGACCGACATGCTGGGGAAAATGCGGGAAATAAAGCAATGACAGGGACGACTGACAAGCTGGGGATATAAGAGACTATGATGGGGACGGCCATCAGGTAAAGCTATAAGACTCTCTGGGGATTATAGGTAAATGATGGGGACGGCCATCAAGTTCAAGGTATGAATGCAATAAATGATGAGGTACGGTCATCAAAGGTGAAGGACGATCACCTAACAGGGGATGGCTGCATTGTTGGGGATAAGATGAGGGACAGTCATCTAAGGTGAAAGACGATCACCTGGCAGGGTACGGCTGCCGAAAATATCACGACATAGGACGAATGTCGGATGAAAAGGTCGACGATGGGGACGGCCATCGGATAAGCATGATGAAGGACGATCATCAAGAGGTGAAGGACGATCACCTAGCAGGGTACGGCTGCTCTCAGGGTTTGCCATGACATAGGACGAATGCCAGATAACAGAATCAACGATGGGGACGGCCATTGGATAAAATGATGAAGGACGATCATCAAGAGGTGAAGGACGATCACCTAGCAGGGGACGGCTGCTAAAAATATCACGACATAGGACGAATGTCGGATAGAAAGGGGTTCTTACGAATAGAGACTCCTCTGGGAATGATGAAGGATGATCATCAAGAAGGTGAAGGACGATCACCTGGAAGGGTACAGCTGCCGGAAGGTATCATGACATAGGACGAATGCCATATAGAAAGGGAAATAAATCAAAGGAGTTTGCTGGGAATTCTTCTAGGGAATGGTAGACACAGACGAGTGTCTATATTCAAGAAGACATAAGTGTTTGACACGGTGCATAGATTAAAGATGCGGACGAGCATCCTTAAGAATATGATACGGACGAGTATCAGTAGAAACAAACACTTGATTCATGTTCAGAGATGATGATACGGACGAGTACCAACTAGTTAACAAAAAACATGGACGAGTGTTGATTCTGAGGGGATTTAAGTGGTATATACAAGATACGGAAGAGTATCTGTATGAGTAAAAAGTAAGAGTGAGACACAGACGAGTGTTTAACTTGCTGGGGGGAGCACGACGCGGATGAGTGCCAGAAAAAGTGTATTATAAACAAGTATTTGATTTACAAAGTGTTTAGGTAACAACGCTGGGGAGGGTGACACGGACGGGTGTCAAGGAATTGTATACATATGTATCTGTGTTAGTGAGTGCAAAGGGGACGCTTTTGCTTTCTGCTGGGGGATTGGGAAATATTCTGTATATCGTTGATGGATTGTCAGTATTTGCAAATGTTTGATTCAGAACATGGCTTATGACTTATGCAATATGTTTGATTTTTGCCGTAATGCTCCGTATTGAACGGAATGCTACGCTCTGTGGGGAAAATATGATGCGAATGCTATGATTATGCAAAGATACCGATCCGGGATTTGGATCCCGTTACTGTAGAGACCTCCTGTTGATCTGCTTGAAGTGGATATCCCAGCTGGGGGTGAGATCATTGGTAGATCTGACATATATGACTTTGCATGGGGAAATAGATCACTGATAGACCTATCTTAGTAATGAGGGACCCAGTTGGGGTTTGTAGAAGCTTTCTTTACTTTGTTGCGAGATCTTCAGGCGTTGCTCTTCTGGATAGAGGCCGAAACTCCGTGGGGAGATGGTTCCCTATCTAGCACTTGGCTGGGGAAGAAGGAAGATCACTGAAAGATCTTCCTAAAGATTTCTGTGGGGGATCCTACTGAGGATGATACTTGACAACTCAGCTGAGGATATGAACACCTTCTGGTGCTGCCCTTTTGAAGGAAATGTTGGTGAAGTGATGCCTGGCAACTCTGACGGGGAGAAAGCACTTCTGGTGCTGTTTGGAAGGGTGTGCTGAGGAAACAATGATTTGGCGGCCTACTGGGGAGAAGCTTTCATGCCCCATCTTGCGCTTCGGATACCTGCAATCCTGTAAAGACAAAGAAACGCACAAGTACCCCGAGGTATCCCTTACTGGATTCCATCATAGGAGTTTAGACACTCCCGGGAGTAAGCATATTTCCTGCAAGCATGTGATTAAAAGAGGTGCATCTGTACTTATGCAATCAATCATCTTAAAGACATCGGACATTTTTGCAAATGAAAATAAAATGTACGAGATGAAACATGACTGAAAATCTGATTTTATTAATTTGTGTGCCCTGAATTGGCAAGATACAGTCAAAGAAACAGATCCCCTGAAATGAGGAAATTGTTACAAATTGAGAAACAAACAAGATGCTGGCAATGTTGATGACGCTTTAAGGAGCTTCCCTTTTGCTATGACTCGTATGACATTTGATGTTCTTATCGTCTTGCTTTCTGAAGAAGGATGATTCTGACTGACGCTCGAACCTTTCGAAGCTTACCATGTTGTAAGTGATACAGATGAATTCAGAATGCAGTTGTTCGCTTATTCCTTTATTTTGCGTGGATCGCCCTTTCGGGTTTTCAACCCACCGAGATACCCATTTTTGCCTGAGTTGTCCAATGCGGCTTTTCAAATCAGCGGATGTATTTTTCTTTTATTTTCCCTTATTTTTGCCCGAGTCTTTTATTATGTTTTTGACTCGCCGGGATGCCCTATTTTTGCCTAGACTTATATTCTGTTTTTATGTCCAGCAGATCATTTTATGCAAAGTATTTTTTAACTGCATCTGAATTTACAGGGGACAGGAAGTCTTCACCATCCATAGTACTGAGCATCAGTGCTCCTCCAGAGAAAACTTTCTTTACTATGAATGGACCATCATAATTCGGAGTCCACTTGCCCCTGTGGTCTGTATGAGGAGGGAGGAGTCTTTTCAGCACAAGATCTCCCACTTGGTACTTGTCGCTCCCGATAAATGGGAACGGCCCAGATAAAGGTACAGACGCGAACGGTCGGCGAAGGGAGGGTGTGAGAACACACAAGAGTGAACTCACAGGGAATGAAAAAGAGTCGCCAGCTAGGCATTTTTATCCCGGAGGAAAGGTAATGCTGCATAGACCTAGAAGGATATGGATAAGACGGTTGCGAACCAGAGAGACTGAGAAAGGGGGTTGGTTACAACCTGGGAAGGTATTAGCACCCAGACTGTCCGTCGTACTCGACGGGATCCACGCTCAAACGATTTGTGTTTTAAAGGGGTAGTGTCAGTGCAATTTGTGTATAAAAGAGCTGGAAAAGAATGTACAGGTGTCAGTGTAAGAGAAGTGAAGTGTATAAGTGAAGTGTCAGTGTAAGAACAAAGATGAAATGCTCATGATAATGAGGCTAAAGAATAAGGCTAGAAGGAGGGGGAATATACAGAGACTTTTGTTCGATAACCGTTAAGTTATGCCTACGTATCCTCTCGTGCAATGAGGAAGTCAGAACACCGTAGTTCGACCCAAAGAGACTGAAAGATGATTTGACTTGTGAACTGCTTACTTGTCAATGCTCAAGTGTATGACCTGTCTGGCTCAGGTGCTAACTGTCTTGCATTAGACGGAAGAAGCAAGTTCTCGTTTGTGAGTGAATGAGATGAGAAAAGAATCCCGGAGGAGACGTTTATTGTTTGTTTTTGTGTTTTCAGTCTTTTATTGCTTTTTGGTGTTTGTCATAAGTTAATGAGCTTAAGCCTAAACCAATGGATTTGGTAAACTCATCACATCTTCCCTCTGTTTAGGGGTAATGAGAATACCTTAAGTGTGAAGTCAGCTTCTCACACTTAACCACCATGATATAGAATTAAGATCATTAACCTACTTGTGATTAATTAGATGTTTTTGTTGTTTTTGTTTAGTGTTGAGTAATGAGATTAAGCCATAATCAGGGATTAAACAGACTCATTACACCATCCTAATAGAAGGATAATAGATGAGAATGTTTAAGCTGAGGAAAGCTCCTCAACTTAATCCATGATTAGGGATTAATTTCATGACAAAACAAAGCCTTTATTAGATGGATTTTAATTAATGATAAGATGATGAAGTGATTTTTAGGGTTTGTAAGACAACTTGAGGAGGACTTGTCCATTAACACTAGGGTTAGTCCTTCTTGACCAATTAAGGAAGAATTAGAACCCTAATGCAAGGCCCAAGTTACAAGTGTGATGTCTTGATGATTATTATGTGAATTGATTAAAGGAGTTAAACACATTAAGGGTTTAACACTTAGGATTAAAGTTATACACTCCATCCTAATAGAAGGATGCAGGCATAAGCTTAATCTCAAAGCCTTAAAGCCTTTAGGGTTTAGTCCCTGATTATGAGGTGAGAAGAGAAGACTCAAAGAGACACAAAGTTAAAACTAAGTGGGGGGACTAATCAAAACCCTAATCATTGTCATGCTTGGTTGTTCCTAAGGTTTGTGAGGTTTACAAGAGAAATCTTCAATGGAACCACCAGGAAGCAGATGAATGGAGCAAGGAGAAGCAAAGTAACTTGCTTCATTCAAGAAGTCAAGTCACTTGAAGAAAGAAAGTAAGAAGAAGAAGAAAGAGCAAGCTCAATCTCAAACACATGACAAAATGCAGAAAGGATGCATAAGAGAGATGAAAAGAAGTTATGAGAAGTGAAGGCAAATTCACTTCTCAGAGTGACTTACCACCTGAAAAGTTAGTGAAAGAAATGCAATGCAATGCAAAATGAAGTGAAATGGCATGATGCAAATCAAAACCAGAAGCACATATGAGATGATAATGATGTTATGAGATGATGCAAACATGAAACAAAGCATGGGGATGATCATACAAACTTATGGATGCAAATGAAACAAGTTAAGAACCATGAACATACATGAAAAGTTATGAAGTGCAAATGGCATACAACATGGCAAATGCAAGATGTGATGATCAAACATGCTCACAATATGTCTTAAGATGTCAAATGAATCAAATAAATGCACAAAATGCTATGGCAAGTCATGGTATGCAAGCAAATGCAAGATGGATGCATATGGAAGCCCAAATTAGGGTTTATGATCAATGCATCAAACAAAAACCAAAATCAGAAGCAAACATCAAGATAAAAAACTGAAAATGCATTCAAAGGAAACCTGAACCTATACTAACTCACTGCCCAAAGGAGAGGTTCCAACTCTTAACCTAATAAAAGTTATGAATTTCCTAAGTTTTCTAGGGTTTTAAGGTACCTTAACAAGAAAAATGCCAAACAAATTGAAAATGAAAGATCAAATCATGCCAATTTAATCTCACAAACTACATGCTAAACAAAATGCAATGCAAGAAGAATCAAAGTCCAACTCTCAATGGTTAGGCAGAAATGATTTTTTGAAGTTTGGATCAAAATAATGCTTTGAAAATGAATTAATTCCATGGAAAATTATCAAAATGCATCAAGATCAAAAAAGAAATTTGGTTTGAAGGTTGGACAATGTTTCTAAATGGTTTTAAATGTTTCATGAATTTTTTGGTGATTTTTAAATACCTAAAAGTATTTTTAATTAATTAATTCTCATTAATTAATTAAAAATAAACTTTTAAATGATTTAAAAATATTTTTTAATGCAAAAAATAAAAATAAAAATGTTTTTGGTTTCTGAAAATTAATAAAAGTGTGTATAAAAATTTTCAGAATTTTTAAAATTGTTTTGCTATTTTTTATAAAATGTAGAAAACAAATGCATTTAAGTGAAAAATAAAAATGAATTAAACTGAAAAAAGAAAAGTCAGCGCATCCAATGGCCAGGGTTTAAACTAAAAGGGAGGGAATTGACCTGCGCGCGTATCTGGACGGTCCAAATTCAAACTTGCGCAATTAAGACTAAACCCTGATTAATTAACCCTAATGACTTTCAGGCGACCGGAACACTGTTCCGGTCGTCTTCTCTGGCAAGCTCAAATCTCCAACTCTCTCTACACGCATCTAAAACAAAATCTAACTACCCAGAAATCATCCCCACTCAGAAACGAATCAAACCCCTCAATCAAACAACATTGATCATTCAAAAACAGAGAGAATCGAATCAAACATTTTTTAGGGCAAAAGTTTCAGACAATGCATACATCCTGGTTTCTCAACCATTTCAAAAAGTAAGCACATATTCATGATCAGGGGAGTGCATAAAAGCTATTAAGAACTTAAAAACATGTTTCTGGAAAAAAGTTTTGAGTTGACTACCTGAACTGAAGCTTTCGATTCAGAAGCTTTCTGGCTGTTTCTTTGGCTCAAATGCACTCCAATGATTCTCCTAAGAAGCTTGCAATGTTGGTTTGGAGTTTAGAATGGATAGTTTGAGAGATGGCAGAATTTCTGTTCAATGGCAGGTGGTGATCGTGTTTTTGATTCAATGGCTTTCAGGCTGTTTTGAAGGGTGCTTTGTGATCAGGGAAGTGTGTTAAGTTGATTTGTGAAGTTTGTTTTAGTGTTTGAGGCTTGTGTGATGAGTTTCGAAGGCTCTTGCATATGAAGGTGAAAATGAGAATGCTGAGTTATGGAGTGTTTCAGGCTTGCTCTCTTGTTTCTTTGGCTTGCTTTTTCTTTGTATAAACAATTCCCATTGGTCAGATGAAGTGATGTGTGCTTTATTGATTGGTATGGGTCCTTTTGCCAAAATGTCAAAGTTGGTGTAAGAGAAGTATGGGCTACTTCTAGCCAAGTACAAGGAGTGTGTCCTGCGCAGCATGATGAGGGGAAAGGCCTAGGATGGTTCAGCAAGCTAGCAAGCAAGTGGATGAGAAGCTATGATGAGTTTTGCAACTTGCCTTGCTTTTGATCTTTGTGAAATATCTTGATCCATAAGCCACAAAAATGAGAAACTCCTTGGCCCATTCTGATTTTTAAGTGTTGTGTGATCATGTGGTGAAGTTTAGAAGTCCATTTGGTGGCTTTAGAACACTTGATCAAGTCATTTTGCAAAATGTCTCTTTGGTGGAAACTTTGAAATTTTGTGATTTTAGCCAACTTTGACAAGCCATAACTTTTGATCCAAAATGAATTAGGTCATGTTCTTGTACTTTTTGAAAAGGGAATGATCCATTCTACAACTTTCATGACCAAAGTTTTTCCATTTGAAGCTTTTTTGAATCAAAAAGTGAGGGTTGAAAAAGTTACCTAAAATGGCATTTTCATTTAAAGTCAAACTTGCCCAAAAAGTCAACTTTGAAAAAGACTTGAAATTCTTCAAATTTGTGAACTTCCAACCTCTTCCATGATCAAATAAAGATCATATTCAATCAAAATGATGAAGAACACCCTTTGGTTGGGTCATTGGGGGCCTCAGATGCCCTGATTTTACACTGACTTGCTTGAAAAGTCAACTCTTGATCAGATGACTTCCCCATGGAATTTCTTCATGAAAATTGATATGCATACTCCCTATACCATATAGAGACCAATAGAAACAAGAATGACCAAAAAAATTGGAGTTATGGCCTCTGAAACCAAAACCCTAATTCTAGGTCATCTGTGTAGTCAAACCTGGCTCTGCTTCCATACCAATCCCAGTTCTTGTGATTCTTTGACATTCTTGACTTTGAGAGGATTTAATATGATATTTGAACACACATGGACCCCTTTTAAGTGATTGATGGCCTTTGGAGGGGCTCAAGAAGCTCTTGGATTGCTCAGATCACAAACCCTAGATGCAGATGCCTTTGAATCTATGCAGTGAATCAAAAATGTGACATGAGATGCTATGATTGGGGTTTATGCATATGAAATGATCACAAGCCATGGTGTGAATGGGTGAGGGCAAATTTGGGGTGTTTACAGCTGCCCCTATTCAAACATGAGTTAGCTGTGCAGGATGTAAGCGACGGCTTATCAGGCAAACAAGATAACTTGTGGTTGAATACCAAAGACAGTCCAAAATTTGCACTCACAGAATGAAGAAGAAAAGGGATATAGATTGTAAAGGAAAATAAAGTATAGTATAAAGTATGGGCGACGGAGGACGACCGTCGAGCAGAGGACGACTGCTGGGTAAAGAGCAATGACGGGGACGGCCGACATGCTGGGAAAAGTGTGTGAAGAATAAAGCAATGACGGGGACGGCCGACATGCTGGGGATAAAAAAGGGTTATGATAGGGACGGCCACCAAGTAAAGCTGTAAGATTCTCTGGGGATTAATGAAAAATGATGGGGACGACCATCAAGTTCATAAAGCAACCAACGATGGGGACGGCCATCGGGCTAAAAAGAAAAGGGACCACGACGGGGACGGCCATCGGGTTAAAGAATAAATGAAATAAACAGATGATGAGGTACGGTCATCGAAGGTGAAGGACGATCACCTAGCAGGGGACGGATGCTCTGTAAGGGTTAAGATGAGGGACGGTCATCTAAGGTGGAGGATGACCACCTGGCAGGGTACGGCTGCCGAAAATATCGCGACATAGGATGAATGCCGGATAAAAGGTCAACGATGGGGACGGCCATCGGATGAGCATGACGGAGGACGACCATCAAGAGGTGGAGGACGACCACCTAGCAGGGGACGGCTGCTCTCAAGGTTTATCATGACATAGGACGAATGTCAGCTAACCAAAATCAACAATGGGGACGGCCATTGGATAAAATGATGAAGGAAGATCATCAAAAGGTGAAGGACGATCACCTAGCAGGGGACGGCTGCTAAAATATCACGACATAGGACGAATGTCGGATAAAAGGTCAACGATGGGGACGGCCATCGGATGAGCATGATGAAGGACGATCATCAAGAGGTGGAGGACGACCACCTAGCAGGGTACGGCTGCTCTCAGGGTTTATCATGACATAGGACGAATGTCAGATAAAAAAGAAAATTCACTTTACTGGGGAGTAGTAAACACGGACGAGTGTTTACATCCAAGAAATAAAAGGTATAAGTGTTTGGTATTGTGTATAGATTAAAGATGCGGACGAGCATTCCTTAAGACTATGATACGGACGAGTATCAGGTAGAAACAAAAACTGACACGTGTTCAGAGATGATGATACGGACGAGTATCAACTGGTTAACAAGGAACACGGACGAGTGTTGAATCTGAGGGGATTCTTCTGGGGAATAGTAGACACAGACAAATGTCTATATTCGAGAAGACACAACGTATGGATTAAAGATGCGGACGAGCATCCTTAAGACTATGATACGGACGAGTATCAAGCAGAAACAAACGCTTGACGCATGTTCTGAGATGATGGTACGGACGAGTACCAACTGGTTAACAAAGAACACGGACGAGTGTCGAATCTGCAGGGATGTAAATGGTGTATATAAGATACGGACGAGTATCTGTATAAGTGAAATGAGAGTGAAAAGTATGAGTAATATATATTGGAGTGTTCAACCTGCTGGAGAGAGTGTGATACGGACGAGTGTCAAAAGGAGAAGAGTATAGTATAAACAAGTATCTGGTATACAAAGTGTTTACATTACTGTGCTGGGAAAATGACATGGACGGATGTCAAAGAAATGTATATATAAGTATTTGTGAGTGCAAAGGGGACGCTTTTGGCTTTCTTCTGGGGATATGACACGGACGGGTGCCACAAGGAGTATGTATTCGTATTGATGAATGTGAGGCAACTGCTTTAGCTCCTGCTGGGGAATCCGGGGAGTATTCCGTATATTGTTGATGGGTTGCCAATATTCAGAACATGGCTTATGATTATGCAGTATGCTTGATTTTTGTCGTAATGCTCCGTATTAGACGGAATGCTACGCTTTGTGGGGTGAATATGATGTGAATGCTATGACTATGCAAAAGAAAACAGATCCGGGATTCGGATCCCGTTGCTGTGAAGATCTCTGGTTGATCTGTTTGAAGTGGACATCCCAGCTGGGGATGAGATCATTGGTAGATCTGATGAAATGATTCTGCTTGGGGAAATGGGTCGATGATAGACCTATTCCTGTAAATGAGGGACCCAGCTGGGGTTTGTAGAAGCTTTCGTCACTCTATTGTGATTCCTTCGTGCATTGCTCTTCTGGATAGAGGCTGATACTATGTGGGGAGATGGCTCCCAGGCTTTTTGTATTTGGATGAGAAGGAGTAACGGATGGCAACTCAGCTGGGGAGAAGCAATAAGCGGTAACTCGGCCGGGGAGAAAAGCACTCTGGGTGCTAAGACTGAGTGTTGATTTGCCAGCTTGCTGGGATGAAGCTTTCATGCCCCATGTTGTGCTTTTGAATACCTACAATCCTGCAAAGACAGAGAAACGCACAAGTAATCCCAAGGCATCCTTTACCGGATTCCGTCATGGGAGTGAGACGCTCCCGAGAGTAAGTATATTTCCTGCAAGCACGTAGTTTTTTTTTTTTTTAGGATAAGCATCTGTATTCATGCAATCAGTATTTTAAAGATATCAGACATTCTTTGCAAATAAAATGAAGTGTACGAGGTGAAACTTGACTGAAAATCTGTTTTTATTAATTCATATGCCCTGAATTGGCAAGATACAGCCAAAGAAACATATCTCCTGAAATGAGGAGATTGTTACAAATTGAGAAACAAAATGCTGGCGATGTTGACGACGCTTCAAGGAGCTTCCCTCTTGCTATGACTCGTATGACTTTTGACGTTCTTCTCGTCTTACTTTCTGAAGAAGGATGATTCTGGCAGAGGCTTGATCCTTTCGAGGTTTACCATATCGTAGGTGATACAGACGAATTCAGAATGCAGTTGTTCGCTTATTCCCTTATTTTGCATGGATCGCCCTTTCGGGTTTTCAATCCATCGGGATACCCATTTTTGCCTGAGTTGTCCAATGCGGCTTTTCAACTCAGCGGGTGTACATTTTTTTTATTTATTTCCCTTATTTTTGCCCAAGCCTTTTATTCTGTTTTTGACTTGCCGGGATGCCCTATTTTTGCCTGGACTCACATTCTGTTTTTATGTCCAGCGGGTCATTTTTATGCGAAGTATTTTTTAACTGCATCTGAATTCACAGGGGACGGGAAATCTTCACCATCCATGGTGCTGAGCATCAGTGCTCCACTAGAAAAAACTTTCTTTACTACAAATGGTCCTTCGTAGTTTGGAGTCCATTTGCCCCTGTGGTCTGTATGAGGAGGGAGGATTCTTTTCAGCACAAGATCTCCTACTTGGTACTCTCGGTGCCTGATTTTCTGATCGAAGGCTCTCTTCATTCTTTTCTGATACAACTGCCCATGACAGATCGCAGCCAATCTCTTCTCTTCAATCAGACTCAGTTGTTCGTATCGGGACCGGACCCACTCTGCTTCGTTCAGCTTAACATCCATCAGTACTCGCAAGGAGGGTAGTTCAACTTCGACAGGTAGGACTGCTTCCATACCATACACAAACTGATACGGCGTTGCCCTAGTGGATGTTCTGATCGACGTGCGGTACCCATGTAAGGCAAATGGTAGCATCTCATGCCAGTCTTTGTAGGTGACTACCATCTTCTGCACAATCTTCTTGATATTCTTATTAGCCACCTCTACAACGCCATTCATCTTTGGCCTGTAAGGAGAAGAATTGTGGTGTTGGATCTTGAAGTCCCGGCACAGCTCTGCCATCATTTTGTTGTTTAGATTGGAACCATTATCAGTAATGATTCGCTCGGGAACTCTGTATCGACAGATGATATCTCTCTTCAGAAATCTGGCTACCACTTGTCTTGTAACATTGGCATAGGAAGCCGCTTCAACCCACTTGGTAAAATAGTCAATGGCTACCAAGATGAATCTGTGACCATTTGAAGCAGTCGGCTCAATCTTGCCAATCATGTCAATGCCCCACATGGCAAAGGGCCAGGGTGAAGACATTATATTCAAAGGATTGGGAGGCACATGCACTTTATCCGCGTAGATCTGACATTTATGGCATTTTCTGGCGTAGGCACAGCAGTCTGCATCCATTGTGATCCAGTAATAGCCTGATCTTAGCAACTTCTTAGCCATGGCATGTCCTCCAGCATGGGTACCAAAGGATCCTTCGTGCACCTCGTGCATCAACAAGTCTGCTTCTGTTCTATCAAAACATCTGAGGAGTACCATATCAAAGTTTCTCTTGTATAGGGAACCATCAGTGTTCAGAAAGAAACTACCAGCAAGCCTTCTCAAAGTCTTCTTATCATTGGAAGATGCCCCAGATGGGTATGTTTGATCCTCCAAGAAGCACTTAATGTCATGGAACCAAGGCTTATCATCTTTGACAATATCTGCTGCAAATACATATGCTGGTCTGTCAAGTCTGGACACTGAAATCTGAGGTACAAAGTTGGCAGCCTGAACTTTAATCATTGATGAAATGGTAGCCAGAGCATCTGCAAACTGATTCTCGTCTCGAGGGATATACTCAAGCTTGACCGTTGTGAAGAAAGTTAATAACCTTCTTGTATAATCCCTGTAAGGTATCAGATGATCTTGGTGATTGTACCATTTGCCGTTGGTTTGATTAACTACCAGAGCTGAATCTCCGAATACAGTTAAAGTCTTGATCCTGAGGTCAATGGCTTCCTCAAGACCCATAATGCAAGCTTCGTATTCAGCTTCGTTGTTAGTGCAGTTGAAAGTGAGCTTTGCCGAGAAAGGCATGTGAACTCCCTTAGGTGAAATGAGTACTTCACCAACACCACGACCATTCATATTAACAGCCCCATCAAACATCATAGTCCATTCTTCCTCCGGGTCAGGCCCTTCAGTGTGAATAGGCTCTTCATGATCTTTCGCTTTTATGAACATGATGTCTTCATCAGGGAAGTTAAATCTCATAGGCTGGTAGTCATCAATAGGTTGCTCATCAAGATATTCAGACAATACACTGCCCTTGATGGCTTTCTGAGAGGTGTACTGGATGTCATATTCTGTGAGGATCATTTGCCATCTTGCAACCCGTCCGGTAAGAGCTGGCTTCTCGAAAATGTACTTAACCGGATCCATTTTTGATATCAATAAAGTGGTGTGGGTCAACATATACTGTCTCAGTCGGCGAGCAGCCCACGCTAAAGCACAACAAGTTTTCTCGAGCAGTGAATAACGTTGTTCACAGTCGGTAAACTTTTTGCTCAGGTAGTAAATTGCATACTCTTTTCGACCAGACTCGTCATGCTGGCCCAGCACACACCCCATCGACTCTTCTAATACTGTCAAGTACATTATCAGAGGTCTTCCTTCAACTGGAGGCATAAGGATTGGAGGCTATTGTAAATACTCCTTGATCTTGTCAAAAGCCCTCTGGCAGTCTTCGTTCCACCTGACCGTCTGTTCTTTTCTTAACAGCTTGAACAAAGGCTCACAGGTTGCTGTAAGGTGAGATATGAACCTTGAAATGTAGTTCAATCTACCTAGAAACCCTCGAACTTCTTTTTCTGACTTTGGTGCGGGCATTTCTTGAATGGCTTTGACTTTATCAGGGTCAACTTCAATCCCTTTCTCGCTTACGATAAAACCCAGCAGCTTACCAGATCGCACCCCGAATGTGCACTTGTTGGGGTTCAGCTTTAGTTGGTACTTCCTCAAACGCTTGAATAACTTCAGCAGATTTATCAAGTGGTCTTCTTCAGTGAGGGACTTGGCAATCATGTCATCCACATAACACTCAATTTCTTTATGGATCATATCGTGGAATAATGTCACCATAGCCCGTTGATATGTTGCACCAGCATTCTTCAATCCGAATGGCATCACCTTGTAACAGAACGTGCCCCAGGGTGTGATGAAGGTTGTCTTCTCCATGTCTTCAGGTGACATTTTGATCTGATTGTATCCTGAAAATCCGTCCATGAAGGAGAATACCGAGAACTGAGCCGTATTATCAACCAATACATCAATGTGAGGTAATGGGAAATCATCTTTCGGGCTGGCTCTGTTCAGATCCCGGTAGTCAACACACATCCTTACTTTGCCGTCTTTCTTAGGCACAGGCACAATATTAGCAACCCACGGTGGATAGCTAGTTACAGCAAGGAACCCGACGTCCCACTGCTTTTGTACCTCTTCTTTGATCTTCATTGCCATGTCTGGGCGAGTACGACACAGTTTCTGTTTAACCGGTGGGCATTCTTCTCTTAAAGGCAACCTATGCATAACAATATCAGTGTCCAACCCTGGCATATCTTGATAAGACCAAGCAAACACATCCACATATTCTTGAAGCAGGTCAATCAGTTGTTTCTTCACTGAGTCTTGTAAGCAGGCCCCGATTTTAACTTCTTTCACATCTTCATCTGTACCAAGATTAATCGTTTCAACCTCCTCCTGGTGAGGAGTGATAACCTTTTCCTCTTGTCTCAACAACCTGGCTAGCTCTTCAGGAAGCTCGTAATCTTCTTCAACCCATTCATCAGCTTGATTGATCGGATTGTCAAAGTCATACGAAGTCATAGCCGTGTTGTTGTCGGTGCGGTCTGGAAGGCACTCTCTGCAAGGGTTCAGTTTGTTCATTTTAGTGATTGATTTTAATCTTGTTTAGAAAAGTGAAATAAAGTTGTCATTTTGAAAACATTGCCATTTATTTTTTGTACAAAAAGAAAAATGGAAAAACAGTGAGCAGAAAAGAAAAAGACTCATTTGCAAAAGATGTCTGATATTTCATTGATTAATCTTGTTGCACAAAAATTACAGATGGCCCGATTACAAAATGAGTCTTGTCATCTTGGGCAAGATGCAAGACTTGATGCATGCTTAAAATTTACAGGAAATAATAATTACTCTGCAGGAGTAACCCTTATAATTTCCTGGGAAGACCAGTTTGAGATACGGCTCCCCGGGATCCTTGGACGAATCCAGCTTTCCAGGTTGTGTTCATCTTCCGACTCATCTTCCAAGTTGTTGACAGCATCAGGGGTGAGCATCCCCCCACTAACAAAGTTGGGCTTCTTAGCAGCCTCTGCTTGATCTTGTTGAGTTGGTTTGTAACCCAACCCAAATCTATCCTCTTTCTTCTCCACAGGCAACAGTTTTCCCCAGCCTTGAGCATTCCCCTCCTCAACAACCTTCCTGGCTTGCTGGTAGGATGTCATGGAAGTCCCAAGTACAACAGATGTTTCATTAATATTCAGGGCCTCAAACCCTTGACTCATGGTTTCGTGGATTTCCCCATCCATCTCAATGTATTTGTATGTAGCCAGATGGCTAACAAAAATATCTTTCTCTCCACAAATAGTAACGACTTGGCCCTCCCACTCGAATTTTAACTTCTGGTGAAGGGTAGACGTAACTGCGCCAGCGGCATGAATCCATGGTCTACCCAACAAACAGCTGTAGGCAGGCTGAATGTCCATCACGTAGAAGGTCGTTTTGAAAGTTTGTGGGCCAATCGTTATAGGCAACTCAATTTCTCCCAGAACTGATCTCTTAGAACCGTCAAAGGCTCTTACTACTAAGTTGCTGGGACGTAATGCCAATCCTTCATATTCCAGCTTCACAAGGGCTTTTTTAGGTAAGACATTGAGGGATGACCCTGTGTCTACCAGTACATGTGAAAGAACTGCACCCTTACACTCCATGGTAATGTGCAAAGCCTTGTTGTGATTGCGGCCTTCCGTGGTCAAATCAGTGTTGGTAAATCCTAGTCCATTACTAGCATTAACATTTCCAACCACAGCTTCCAACTGATTGACCGTGATTTCTTCTGGCACATAAGCTGCGTGCAAGACCTTTAGTAGTGCGTTCCGATGAGCTTCGGAGCACATAAGCAATGATAGAATGGAGATCTTGGAAGGCGTCTGGTGAAGCTGGTCCACTATCTTGTAATCACTTTTCTTGATGATTCTCATGAATTCATCAACTTCTTGATCAAAAGGTGTTTTCAAAGCTTCTTTAACAACTTGCTCTTCTTGCACCATGCTCTTCCCTTTTGCCTTGGCAGCAGCTTCTGCTTCGGCAGTGGGTCTTTGAATTTGCGGGGCAAAGAGACGTCCGCTTCGAGTGAAGCCTCCGCCTCCCCCCACATTGTCTATTTGTGGTGAAGAAGTTGATGATTCGAGAGTGATTTTCTGTCCTTCGCAGTATAGATCGGAGCCGTAATGCCAAGGGATGGCATTACTGCTTTCATAAGGTACTGGCCCAGGCACTGTGATAGTGACTGGACTGATGGCAGCTGCAGAAGGGACCATGATAGTCTGTGGATCATAGTATATTGTGACTGGTGCTCTGATAGGAGTGGCATTTTGTGAGTTGTAGGCAGAATTATTGGCAGGATCATAATAAATTGTAACTGTTGAGACATTCTCATTGCTTGCTGCTGATGTTGTAGGAGACATTGTTGAATGGATGGATGTTGTTGTTGTTAGAGAATCTGAATGAAGGGGTGCTGAAGTTGTAGAAGGGATGTTTGTTGATATCTGGTCCGTTGAAGTAATAGATGAAACATTTGTTGACGAGATTGAAGAGTTGTTTGGAACAATGGTTGTTGCAGTTGTAGAAGACTCTGGAACTGTTGTTAAGGAGATTGCTGGATTGGTAGGTATTGATGTTGTGATTTGAAGCATGCCACTCTGGATGAGACCATCTATGCCATCTCTCAAGTTATCACACCCATTCACTGAAATGTTGCAATAAGCACACCCTAGCTCACATCCCGGGAACATTTGACATTCAAGGAGTTGAGCTTTAATCTCTACCAAGGGTGTCCGAATCTGACCCACACTGGTTATCAAGTAAGACGGCTTATCTTCCTAAATAGCGTTGATTTTGGGGCCACCATGGTGTGGCATAGGGTTCTTGTTAACATTTGGTGGTGGTGCGAAGTTTAGAGCTTTGGAGTCTACCAGGTCTTGTACCTTCATGTGCAAGGCTCTGCACTTCTCTGTACTGTGGCCAGGTGCATTTGAGTGAAAAGCACATCTGGCGCTGGCGTCACAATTTCTGGGCAGACTGGCAGGATCTGGAGGTGCCAATGTCCTTAGCTCAACTAGGTTGAGTTTTAGGAGTTGTGGAAATAATGTGGCATAGGGCATAGGGATCGGATCGATCACCCTATTGGCCTGAGAAGGTCTCTGTTGAAATGGTCTTTGATGATTGTTGTTGCTGGTGTTGTTGTTGTTATAATTTCTCTGAAGAGGATACTGAGTTTGTTGCTGGTAATTTTGTTGTTGTGGTTGATAAGCTGGTTGAGGATGAATTGGAGCGGGAATGGTGACTACTGCCACAGACCTATGAACATATTGGGGTCTGCCCCTGCTGGCATGGATAGCATTGGTCTCACCAGTTCTTCTTGGGCCCACAAAAGGCTTTCTTGTGTTGCTGGATGAGCTAGCACCGTTGTCAGAAATCTTACCCATCTTTAATAGGCTCTCAATTCTTTCCCCGGCTATAACGACATCTGCAAAGCTGGTAGAAGAAAAGGCAGCTAGCCTATCAATGTATGTCCCTTGGAGGGTGTTCATAAACATATCAGCCATCTCCCTCTCTGACATGGGTGGCTGGACAGCAGTAGCAAGTTGTCTCCACCTTTGAGCGTACTCCCGGAAGCTTTCCCTGGATGATTGAGACATCCCCATCAGGAGGGTCCTGTTGGGAGCCATATCCAAGTTGTACTGATATTGTCTGATAAAGGCCTCAGCCAAGTCTTTCCAGCATCTAATGGTTGCTCTAGTCAGGTGAGAGTACCATTCCCTTGAAGCTCCTGTTAAGCTATCTTCAAAATAAAACATCCATAGCTTTTCGTCCATGGTATATGCCTTCAGCCTCCCCAGAAAGGATTGTAAGTGGGTTCGGGGACAGGAAGTTCCGTTGTACTTCTCAAAGCACGGAGGTTTAAATTTGTGGGGAATCCTGACCCCGTCCACTAAGCCCATGTCCATAACATCAAAGCCCAAAGAATTCTGGGATTCCAGGGATCTCAGTTTCTCAGCAATCTCATCTAGCCTTCTGTCATAGGCTTCCTCCCCAGCTCCCATCACTGTGAATTGATCTTCCTGGGGGTCTTCTTGCAGCACTCTACCTGCAGTGGCAGTCCCTTGTACATTAACAGGGATGTTGATCTCTGGATGAAGGTGAGGGTCCATAGACTGGAGGGTTAACATGGGGTTGAACTCTCTCATTATTGCTTGTCCCAGCAGTCCCTAGATGGGGGTCTTCCTGATTCTGCCTCTCTACCAATGCTCTTAATCTCTCTTGGCTTTGAGCCATATTATTCATCACCTCCATAAATTGTGTCATCTGATTCCTCATTTCCAATCTTTCATTGGCCATTTGAGTCCTGACCTCTGTAAGGTCCTGCTGTACTTGGTCCATTTGTATACCCGGAAGGTTGTTGCGGGTTGGATATCTGTGTGGACGGTTGAGTGGAAACACCCGACGCCGAGCAATAGTTCCTGAAGTCACAACAGAGTTAGTAACAACAAAACAAAAACCTACAAAACAAAACAAAAGGTTAGTATGCAATGCAGTATGCTTATTTGTTTCCAAGGTATCCGGCTTGGCACTTGGTTTTGACCTTTCCAGACCCCTGAGGAAGATGCTTTTGATGTTGCTTTGAAAGAACTCAGATAAAACAAACCAACACATATATTACAAAAAGTAAATGATACATAGTTTTTTTTTTTTTTTTTTTTTTTACAATACACGCCCTCCGAGGGGTCAAAAATACAACATAAAGGAAAGAAAAGTACAATGAAATGAACACAACAACAAGCAAAAGTCAGACACCAAGACCAAATTCATCCTCCTGAACATCTTTTAGAAGTGCCTCAGTCACAGGATCAGCTGGACGCTCTGTGAGGTTTCTGATAAGGAGATTCCTTGTAGTAACAACTGCAGTGAGCTTCTTGTGCCGACTCTGGTCCTTTGACCTCTTCACACCAGCTTTAATCTTCAACTCTGAGATCTCTCTATGGGCTGCTGCCAGGGCTTCCTGTTGCTCTTTTGCACTAGCTTCCAGCTGCTCAATCTTATCCTGAGTCCTCTTATCCTCCTGAGTACGAGCTTCGGTGATCCTGACCCACCTAGCTTGACTCTCCTTCAGATACAAATCAGTCCTAGCTCTCTGGAATTGGGCCTCTTTGCAGGCATTTTTCAAGATCTGCTCTCCAGCCCTTGACTTCTTGATATAGTCCTCTGACTTTTCAATCCTGGCTAGATGCTCCACCTTAAGCTTTTCTAACCTTTCAATGTCCAGACGACCATCACTCCTCTCCCAGAGGGTCTTCTGTAGAGCCTGAGTCAGATTCTCATTTCTCTCTTTCAATTTCTCAAACTCTTCCAGGCTGACAGTTGCTGGAGGTGGTGTTGTGGATGGCCCAGGCACATCTTCAAGGGTGAAGGGCATCCCAGAAATTTGAGCCCTGGCATGAGACCACTCATAGTACTGAGCTGAGGCCACATTGTTGCATCTCCACAGGAATGGTTACCCCTTTAGTCTGTACCTTGTCCCAAGCCCAGGATGCTTGCCTAACAATAGCTAGATTAGGCTTGATCTCATAATAAAGGGTCTCAGTCAGATCCTGTGCTCTGGGAGGGTGGACCAATGCATAGCCCAGTTGTCTTTTGAATAGCAGAGGGTTGTAGTTGATGCAACCCTTCACTCCTATCAGAGGCACATTGGGAAATTGCCCACAGCTAGTAATGATGTCTCTGCCCTTGGTGCTCTGAGTGCACCACCTGATATCATCTGAGGTTAGAGCAACAAGCCTCCTAGCCCAATTTTTCTGCTGGTGAGGGTTCAAGAATGCATCAGTCTTTGGCAAATGTTTGAGCAGCCAAGTATGGAATAAAGGAGCACAGCATCTCACTAATTTTCCCCTTTGCTTTTCATTCCTTTGGTGAACAAAGTAGTAAAGATCTCCCAGTAAGGTGGGCACTGGGTTCCTCAGGATGAAAAGATGGATTGCATTCTTGCTAACAAACTTAGGCTCATCTGCAAAAAGTATGACCCCATATATGCCAAGGGCCAACAAAGCACAGGCTGCCTTCCACTCCCCCAAGGAGGCCTTCAGGATGGCCTGAGAAGTCAAGAAATCCAAGTGTAGACCAGAGATTCCTGCTTTGGTAGTCATATTCTGCCCAATCAGAACTGGTTCCAGATACAAGGCTTTTGCCACCTCCTCATTGCTAGGGAAAGCCATTTCAGGGTTGAAGGGGACTCCACCCCTGATAGGTACACCAATCAGTGATGAATACTCTTCCAACAAGGGTCCCAACTGAAAATTCTGGAAGGTGAAGCACCTCAAAGGGGGATCATAGAACTGCAGGCAAGTATGAATCAAGCTCCTCTGTGAAGGGTCCAAATCCATAACCACATCAAGGATTCCTCCATAATGTTCTCTGAATAGTGGTATATGGTCTGGAGTAATCAGGGTCTGAATCTTCCTGATGCTAGCCAACTCAGGCTCAAAGAAATGATAGGAGATGTTGCTCTTCTTAGGTGCCATGTTGCTGAAGAAGAGCTGAGACAGATGCTGAGAATGACACTGAAGATGGGCCACTGACAGGCTGAGACTGGTGATGCAGGTGACTGAAGCAGGTAGCTAATAGCTGAAATAAGTACTGATGAAGATAGGTCTATGCTGAAGAAGGGGTCAAAACCAAGCCAAAATGTATGATGGATACCCTGAAAAACAAATAAACACATGTTAAAATGATGAAATGATGATGTATGCAAATGATATGCAAGGGTTTGTGACTGAGCTGGATCTGATTAACTGCCTTGATATAGGTCCATATATGTTCAAGAAATCCAGATGGAGGTTCATAAGTCCAGTAACCAAGGCGGGGGACTCAAATAAAGAGTCACAAGTCCAGGGTTAAAAATCACAAGAACTGTTTCCAAAATGGAGTACTCTTAATCAATATAAAGTAACAGGGTATGCTGAGGTCAAGGGTACCTGCAAACCTGTAAACAGCCCAACCCCCTCACAGGTGGTGTTCTAAAACAAGGATCCTCAGACTTGGATCAGTTATAAGAAGTGTAAACACTTCCAACCCGGAGGTACAGTGTTTACAATAACCATAAAAGATCCTCCTCTAATTCACCTCAGTTTCTGAAGGTCAATACTAAAGGTCATCCAGACTTAGCAGGCTTCCCAGATAGCCCTAGCACTACAGGAAATCTGTAGCACAGAGTTCTCAAGAAGAAACCCATATCTGAACCGTGTTTCATATTCCCGCACCAGACCGAAATGGAATGGGAAAGAACATGAACCACTCTAGCCTAGGTGTCACTCAGGTCCCAGGTATAGGACCTCAACTCTCAATAGAACACCCACCCACCAAAACAACAAAACAGATCCAGCCGGCACAGTATGACAGTATGATATATGTAAAGCTATAAAGAAAGCAAATAAACAACTGTACATAAAGCAAAAATAAATACAAATACAAGCACAAATAGCACATAACACCCCAGTAAACACAAATCAAACAAGCGCTAGGATGAACCCACAAAAAGAACCAGAAGTCCTGGTTACAATATAAGGTTCCCCAGCAGAGTCGCCAAGCTGTAGCTCCCGATAAATGGGAACGGCCCAGATAAAGGTACAGACGCGAACGGTCGGCGAAGGGAGGGTGTGAGAACACACAGGAGTGAACTCACAGGGAATGAAAAAGAGTCACCAGCTAGGCATTTTTATCCCGGAGGAAAGGTAATGCTGCATAGACCTAGAAGGATATGGATAAGACGGTTGCGAACCAGAGAGACTGAGAAAGGGGGTTGGTTACAACCTGGGAAGGTATTAGCACCCAGACTGTCCGTCGTACTCGACGGGATCCACGCTCAAAAGATTTGTGTTTTAAAGGGGTAGTGTCAGTGCAATTTGTGTATAAAAGAGCTGGAAAAGAATGTACAGGTGTCAGTGTAAGAGAAGTGAAGTGTATAAGTGAAGTGTCAGTGTAAGAACAAAGATGAAATGCTCATGATAATGAGGCTAAAGAATAAGGCTAGAAGGAGGGGAAATATACAGAGACTTTTGTTCGATAACCGTTAAGTTATGCCTACGTATCCTCTCGTGCAATGAGGAAGTCAGAACACCGTAGTTCGACCCAAAGAGACTGAAAGATGATTTGACTTGTGAACTGCTTACTTGTCAATGCTCAAGTGTATGACCTGTCTGGCTCAGGTGCTAACTGTCTTGCATTAGACGGAAGAAGCAAGTTCTCGTTTGTGAGTGAATGAGATGAGAAAAGAATCCCGGAGGAGACGTTTATTGTTTGTTTTTGTGTTTTCAGTCTTTTATTGCTTTTTGGTGTTTGTCATAAGTTAATGAGCTTAAGCCTAAACCAATGGATTTGGTAAACTCATCACATCTTCCCTCTGTTTAGGGGTAATGAGAATACCTTAAGTGTGAAGTCAGCTTCTCACACTTAACCACCATGATATAGAATTAAGATCATTAACCTACTTGTGATTAATTAGATGTTTTTGTTGTTTTTGTTTAGTGTTGAGTAATGAGATTAAGCCATAATCAGGGATTAAACAGACTCATTACACCATCCTAATAGAAGGATAATAGATGAGAATGTTTAAGCTGAGGAAAGCTCCTCAACTTAATCCATGATTAGGGATTAATTTCATGACAAAACAAAGCCTTTATTAGATGGATTTTAATTAATGATAAGATGATGAAGTGATTTTTAGGGTTTGTAAGACAACTTGAGGAGGACTTGTCCATTAACACTAGGGTTAGTCCTTCTTGACCAATTAAGGAAGAATTAGAACCCTAATGCAAGGCCCAAGTTACAAGTGTGATGTCTTGATGATTATTATGTGAATTGATTAAAGGAGTTAAACACATTAAGGGTTTAACACTTAGGATTAAAGTTATACACTCCATCCTAATAGAAGGATGCAGGCATAAGCTTAATCTCAAAGCCTTAAAGCCTTTAGGGTTTAGTCCCTGATTATGAGGTGAGAAGAGAAGACTCAAAGAGACACAAAGGTAAAACTAAGTGGGGGACTAATCAAAACCCTAATCATTGTCATGCTTGGTTGTTCCTAAGGTTTGTGAGGTTTACAAGAGAAATCTTCAATGGAACCACCAGGAAGCAGATGAATGGAGCAAGGAGAAGCAAAGTAACTTGCTTCATTCAAGAAGTCAAGTCACTTGAAGAAAGAAAGTAAGAAGAAGAAGAAAGAGCAAGCTCAATCTCAAACACATGACAAAATGCAGCAAGGATGCATAAGAGAGATGAAAAGAAGTTATGAGAAGTGAAGGCAAATTCACTTCTCAGAGTGACTTACCACCTGAAAAGTTAGTGAAAGAAATGCAATGCAATGCAAAATGAAGTGAAATGGCATGATGCAAATCAAAACCAGAAGCACATATGAGATGATAATGATGTTATGAGATGATGCAAACATGAAACAAAGCATGGGGATGATCATACAAACGTATGGATGCAAATGAAACAAGTTAAGAACCATGAACATACATGAAAAGTTATGAAGTGCAAATGGCATACAACATGGCAAAGGCAAGATGTGATGATCAAACATGCTCACAATATGTCTTAAGATGTCAAATGAATCAAATGAATGCACAAAATGCTATGGCAAGTCATGGTATGCAAGCAAATGCAAGATGGATGCATATGGAAGCCCAAATTAGGGTTTATGATCAATGCATCAAACAAAAACCAAAATCAGAAGCAAACATCAAGATAAAAAATTGAAAATGCATTCAAAGTAAACCTGAACGTATACTAACTCACTGCCCAAAGGAGAGGTTCCAACTCTTAACCTAATAAAAGTTATGAATTTCCTAAGTTTTCTAGGGTTTTAAGGTACCTTAACAAGAAAAATGCCAAACAAATTGAAAATGAAAGATCAAATCATGCCAATTTAATCTCACAAACTACATGCTAAACAAAATGCAATGCAAGAAGAATCAAAGTCCAACTCTCAATGGTTAGGCAAAAATGATTTTTTGAAGTTTGGATAAAAATAATGCTTTGAAAATGAATTAATTCCATGGAAAATTATCAAAATGCATCAAGATCAAAAAAGAATATGGTTTGAAGGTTGGACAATGTTTCTAAATGGTTTTAAATGTTTCATGAATTTTTTGGTGATTTTTAAATACCTAAAAGTATTTTTAATTAATTAATTCTCATTAATTAATTAAAAATAAACTTTTAAATGATTTAAAAATATTTTTTAACGCAAAAAATAAAAATAAAAATGTTTTTGGTTTCTGAAAATTAATAAAAGTGTGTATAAAAATTTTCAGAATTTTTAAAATTGTTTTGCTATTTTTTATAAAATGTAGAAAACAAATGCATTTAAGTGAAAAATAAAAATGAATTAAACTGAAAAAAGAAAAGTCAGCGCATCCAATGGCCAGGGTTTAAACTAAAAGGGAGGGAATTGACCTGCGCGCGTATCTGGACGGTCCAAATTCAAACTTGCGCAATTAAGACTAAACCCTAATTAATGAACCCTAATGACTTTCAGGCGACCGGAACACTGTTCCGGTCGTCTTCTCCGGCAAGCTCAAATCTCCAACTCTCTCTACATGCATCTAAAACAAAATCTAACTACCCAGAAATCATCCCCACTCAGAAACGAATCAAACCCCTCAATCAAACAACATTTATCATTCAAAAACAGAGAGAATCGAATCAAACATTTTTTAGGGCAAAAGTTTCAGACAATGCATACATCCTGGTTTCTCAACCATTTTCAAAAGTAAGCACATATTCATGATCAGGGGAGTGCATAGAAGCTATTAAGAACTTAAAAACATGTTTCTGGAAAAAAGTTTTGAGTTGACTACCTGAACTGAAGCTTTCGATTCAAAAGCTTTCTGGCTGTTTCTTTGGCTCAAATGCACTCCAATGATTCTCCTAAGAAACTTGCAATGTTGGTTTGGAGTTTAGAATGGATAGTTTGAGAGATGGCAGAATTTCTGTTCAATGGCAGGTGGTGATCGTGTTTTTGATTCAATGGCTTTCAGGCTGTTTTGAAGGGTGCTTTGTGATCAGGGAAGTGTGTTAAGTTGATTTGTGAAGTTTGTTTTAGTGTTTGAGGCTTGTGTGATGAGTTTCGAAGGCTCTTGCATATGAAGGTGAAAATGAGAATGCTGAGTTATGGAGTGTTTCAGGCTTGCTCTCTTGTTGCTTTGGCTTGCTTTTTCTTTGTATAAACAATTCCCATTGGTCAGATGAAGTGATGTGTGCTTTATTGATTGGTATGGGTCCTTTTGCCAAAATGTCAAAGTTGGTGTAAGAGAAGTATGGGCTACTTCTAGCCAAGTACAAGGAGTGTGTCCTGCGCAGCATGATGAGGGGAAAGGCCTAGGATGGTTCAGCAAGCTAGCAAGCAAGTGGATGAGAAGCTATGATGAGTTTTGCAACTTGCCTTGCTTTTGATCTTTGTGAAATATCTTGATCCATAAGCCACAAAAATGAGAAACTCCTTGGCCCATTCTGATTTTTAAGTGTTGTGTGATCATGTGGTGAAGTTTAGAAGTCCATTTGGTGGCTTTAGAACACTTGATCAAGTCATTTTGCAAAATGCCTCTTTGGTGGAAACTTTGAAATTTTGTGATTTTAGCCAACTTTGACAAGCCATAACTTTTGATCCAAAATGAATTAGGTCATGTTCTTGTACTTTTTGAAAAGGGAATGATCCATTCTACAACTTTCATGACCAAAGTTTTTCCATTTGAAGCTTTTTTGAATCAAAAAGTGAGGGTTGAAAAAGTTACCTAAAATGGCATTTTCATTAAAAGTCAAACTTGCCCAAAAAGTCAACTTTGCAAAAGACTTGAAATTCTTCAAATTTGTGAACTTCCAACCTCTTCCATGATCAAATAAAGATCATATTCAATCAAAATGATGAAGAACACCCTTTGGTTGGGTCATTGGGGGCCTCAGATGCCCTGATTTTACACTGACTTGCTTGAAAAGTCAACTCTTAATCAGATGACTTCCCCATGGAATTTCTTCATGAAAATTGATATGATACTCCCTATACCATATAGAGACCAATAGAAACAAGAATGACCAAAATATTTGGAGTTATGGCCTCTGAAACCAAAACCCTAATTCTAGGTCATCTGTGCAGTCAAACCTGGCTCTACTTCCATACCAATCCCAGTTCTTGTGATTCTTTGACATTCTTGACTTTGAGAGGATATAATATGATATTTGAACACACATGGACCCCTTTGAAGTGATTGATGGCCTTTGGAGGGGCTCAAGAAGCTCTTGGATTGCTCAGATCACAAACCCTAGATGCAGATGCCTTTGAATCTATGCAGTGAATCAAAAATGTGACATGAGATGCTATGATTGGGTTTATGCATATGAAATGATCACAAGCCATGGTGTGAATAGGTGAGGGAAAATTTGGGGTGTTTACAGTACTCTCGAAGCCTGACTTTCTGATCGAAGGCTTTCTTTTTTCTCTTCTGATACAGCTGCCCATGACAAATTGCAACCAATCTCTTTTCTTCAATCAGATTCAGTTGTTCGTATCGGGATCGGACCCATTCTGCTTCATTCAGTTTAACATCCATCAGTACCCGTAAGGAAGGTAATTCAACTTCAACAGGTAGGACTGCCTCCATACCATAAACAAGCTGATACGGTGTTGCCCCGGTGGATGTTCTGATTGACGTACGGTACCCATGCAAGGCAAATGGTAGCATTTCGTGCCAGTCTTTATAGGTAACCACCATCTTCTGTACAATCTTTTTGATATTCTTGTTAGCTGCCTCTACCGCGCCATTCATCTTTGGCCTGTAAGGAGAAGAATTGTGGTGTTTGATCTTGAAGTCCCGACATAGCTCTGCCATCATTTTGTTGTTCAAGTTGGAACCATTATCAGTAATAATTCGCTCGGGCACTCCATACCGATAGATGATGTCTCTCTTCAGAAATCGGGCTACCACTTGCCTGGTAACATTTGCATATGAAGCTGCTTCAACCCACTTGGTAAAATAGTCAATGGCTACCAGGATGAATCTGTGGCCATTTGAAGCAGTTGGTTCAATCTTGCCAATCATATCAATGCCCCACATGGCAAAGGGCCAGGGTGAAGACATCACATTCAGAGGATTTGGAGGCACATGCACTTTATCCGCATAGACCTGGCATTTATGGCATTTTCTGGCATAGGCACAACAGTCGGCGTCCATTGTGATCCAGTAATAACCTGATCTTAGCAGTTTTTTAGCCATTGCATGTCCTCCTGCATGGGTACCAAAGGATCCTTCGTGCACCTCGTGCATCAACAAGTCCGCTTTTGTCCTATCAACGCATCTGAGGAGTACCATATCAAAGTTTCTCTTGTACAGGGAACCGTCAGTATTCAGGAAGAAACTACCAGCTAGCCTTCTCAATGTCTTCTTGTCATTGGAAGATGCCCCGAGTGGGTATGTTTGATCCTCCAAGAAGCACTTAATGTCATGGAACCAGGGCTTATCATCTTTAACAACATCTGCTGAGAACACATATGCTGGTCTGTCAAGTCTGGACACTGCAATTTGAGGCACAAAGTTGGTAGCTTGAACTTTGATCATGGATGAAATGGTAGCTAGAGCATCTGCAAACTGATTTTCATCTCGAGGGATATACTCAAGCTTGAATGTTGTGAAGAAAGTCAATAACCTCCTTGTATAATCCCGATAAGGTATCAGATGATCTTGGTGGGTGTACCATTTGCCGTTGGTTTGATTAATTACCAAAGCTGAATCTCCGAACACGGTCAAAGTCTTGATCCTGAGGTCAATGGCTTCCTCAAGACCCATAATACAGGCTTCGTATTCAGCTTCGTTGTTAGTGCAGTTGAAGGTGAGTTTTGCCGAGAAAGGCATGTGAACTCCCTTGGGTGTAATGAGTACTGCACCAACACCACGACCATTCATATTAACCGCCCCATCAAACATCATAGCCCATTCTTCTTCTGGGTAAGTCCCTTCAGTGTGAATAGGCTCTTCATTATCTTTTGCTTTTATGAACATGATATCTTCATCAGGAAAGTCAAATCTCATAGGCTGGTAATCATCAATGGGTTGCTCAGCCAGATATTCAGACAATACACTGCCCTTGATGGCCTTTTGAGATGTGTATTGAATGTCATATTCTGTGAGGATCATTTGCCATCTTGCAACCCGTCCGGTAAGTGCTGGCTTCTCAAAAATGTACTTAACTAGGTCCATCTTTGAGATCAATAAGGTAGTGTGGGTCAACATATACTGCCTTAGTCGGCGAGCAGCCCACGCTAAAGCACAGCAAGTTTTCTCGAGCAGTGAATAACGTTGTTCACAGTCGGTAAACTTTTTGCTTAGGTAGTATATTGCATACTCTTTTCGACCAGACTCGTCATGCTGGCCCAGCACACACCCCATTGACTCTTCTAATACTGTCAAGTACATGATTAGAGGTCTTCCTTCAACTGGAGGCATAAGGATTGGAGGCTCTTGTAAGTATTCCTTGATTTTGTCAAAAGCCCTCTGGCAGTCTTCGTTCTACCTGACTGTTTGTTCTTTTCTTAACAACTTGAACAAAGGCTCACAGGTTGCCGTAAGGTGAGATATGAACCTTGAAATGTAGTTCAATCTACCTAGAAACCCCCGAACTTCTTTTTCTGACTTCGGTGCAGGCATTTCTTGAATGGCCTTGACTTTATCAGGGTCAACTTCAATCCCTTTTTCACTTACAATAAATCCCAGCAATTTACCGGATCGCACCCCGAATGTGCATTTGTTGGGGTTTAACTTCAGCTGATACTTCCTCAGACGCTTGAAAAGCTTCAACAGATTTTCCAGGTGGTCTTCTTCTGTGAGGGACTTGGCAATCATGTCATCCACATAACATTCAATTTCTTTATGGGTCATGTCGTGGAATAACGTTACCATAGCCCGTTGATAAGTGGCACCAGCATTCTTCAGTCCGAATGGCATCACCTTATAACAGAATGTGCCCCAGGGTGTGATGAAAGTTGTCTTCTCCATGTCTTCAGGTGACATCTTGATCTGATTATATCCTGAAAACCCATCCATGAAGGAGAACACCGAGAACTGAGCCGTATTATCAACCAATACATCAATGTGAGGTAAAGGGAAATCATCTTTCGGGATGGCTCTGTTCAGGTCCCGGTAATCCACACACATCCTCACCTTGCCATCTTTCTTAGGCACAGGTACGATATTAGCAACCCACGGCGGATAGCTAGTTACAGCAAGGAACCCGGCGTCCCACTGTTTTTGTACCTCTTCTTTAATTTTCATTGCCATATATGGGCGAGTACGGCGCAACTTCTATTTTACTGGTGGGCAGTCTTCTTTCAGAGGCAGCTTGTGCATGACAATGTCGGTGTCCAACCCTGGCATATCCTGATAAGACCAGGCAAAAACATCCACGTATTCCCGAAGCATGTCAATCAGTTTCTCTTTCACTGAATCTTGCAGACAGGCCCCGATCTTAACCTCTTTCACGTCTTCTTCCGTACCAAGATTAACCGTTTCAATCTCCTCCTGATGAGGAGTGATAACCTTCTCCTCTTGCCTTAACAACCTGGCTAGCTCTTCAGGTAGCTCATAATCTTCTTCAACCCCTTCATCAGCTTGATTGATTGGATTGTCAAAGTCATACGAAGTCATAGCAGTGTTGTTGTCGGTGCAGTCTGAAAGGCACCTTCTGCAAGGGTTTAGATTGATTTATTTTAGTGATTAATTTTATCTTATTTAGAAAAAAGTGAAATGAAGTTATCATTTTGAAAAACATTTCCATTTTATTTTTGTACAAAAAGAAAAAAATGAAAAACAGTGAGCGGAAAAGGAAAAGACTCATTTGCAAAAGATGTCCGATATTCATTGATTAATCCATTTTGCACAAAATTACCAGATGGCCCGATTACAAAATGAGTCTTGTCATCTTGGGCAAGATGCAAGACTTGATGCATACTTTAAAATACAGGAAATAATAATTACTCTGCAGGAGTAACCCTTATAATTTCCTGGGAAGACCAGTTAAGGACTTGGCTCCCCGGGATCCTTGGACGTATCCAGCTCTCCAGGTTGCAGTCGCTTTCCTCCTCGTCTTCCAAGTTGTTCACAGCATCTGGGGCGAGCATTCCCCCGCTGACAAAATTGGGCTCTTTCGCAGCCTCTGATTGATCTTGTTGAGTTGGTCTGTAACCCAACCCAAATATGTCTTCTTTCTTTTCCACGGGCAACAGCTTGCCCCAGCCTTGGGCGGTACCCTCTTCAACAACCTTCCGGGCTTGCTGATAAGACGTCATGGAAGTTCCCAGTACAGCAGATGCTTCATTAACGTTCAGGGCCTCAAACCCCTGGCTCATAGTTTCATGGATTTCTCCATCCATTTCTATGTATTTGTACGTAGCCAGATGGCTAACAAAGATGTCTTCCTCCCCACAGATAGTGATGATCTGGCCTTCCCACTCGAATTTCAGCTTTTGATGAAGGGTAGACGTAACAGCGCCAGCGGCGTGGATCCAGGGTCTTCCCAACAGACAGCTGTAGGCCGGCTGAATGTCCATCACATAGAAGGTAGTTTTGAGGGTCTGCGGGCCAATCATCACAGGCAGATCAATCTCTCCAAGCACTGATCTCCTAGAGCCATCAAATGCTCTCACTACCAAATTACTTGGACGCAATGCCAAGCCATCATACTCCACCTTCACTAAGGCTTTCTTTGGTAGAACATTGAGTGATGACCCAGTGTCTACCAGTACATGAGATAGAATAGCACCCTTTCATTCCAAGGTGATATGTAAAGCCTTGTTGTGGTTACGTCCCTCTGTTGTTAAGTCAGCATTGGTGAAGCCCAGTCCATGACTGGTGTTGACATTTGCCACCACAGTTTCTAGCTGGTTAACAGTGATCTCCTCCGGCACGTAAGCTGCGTGCAGGACTTTCAATAATGCATTCCTGTGAGCTTCAGAACACATTAACAGGGATAATATGGAGATTTTTGAGGGAGTTTGGTGAAGCTGATCCACCACCTTGTAATCACTTCTTTTTATGATTCTCATAAACTCGTCTACATCTTGTTCAAAAGATTCCTTATGAGTTTCTTTGATAATTGGCTCTTCAGATGTCACACTCTTTCTTTTTGCTTTGGCAATAGCTTCTGCTTCCGTATTAGGTCTTTGTGTTTATGAGGCAAAAAGGCGTCCGCTTCTGGTGAAGCCTCCGCCTCCCCCAACATTATCAATTTGTGGAGAAGAGGTTGATGAATCCAGAGTGATTTTCTCCCCGTTGCAGTAGAGATCAGAGCCATAATGCCAAGGTATGGCATTACTGCTTTCATAAGGAACTGGTCCAGGCACCGTAATGGTGACTGGACTAACTGTTGTACAGGAGGGTACTGTAATGGTATGCAGATCATAGTAAATTGTGACTGGTGGCCTGGCAGGAGGTGCCACTGTTTGTTGTTGAAAGTTGTTGTTTGGAGGAACATTTGATGGGTCGTAGTAGATTGTAACCGCTGAGACGTCTTCATTAAATTCTGCTGGTGTTGTAGAAGATCCTGCTAATAAAATGGATGCTGATGTTGTAGAAGAAATGGTTGTTGAAATTTGACTTGTTAAAGTGATGGACGAAGCCATTGCTGATGATATTGATGAATCGGTAGGAATGATTGTTGCTGCTGTTGTAGAAGAATCAGGAATTGTCGTCAAAGGAATTGCTGGATTTGTAGGCGCCGTTGTTGAGATCTGAAGGATACCATCCTTGATAAGACCATCTATGACACTTCTCAAATTATCACACCCGTTGACTACAATGTTGCAATACCCACAACCGAGCTCACACCCGGGGAACACCTGGCACTCTAGAAGCTGAGCTTTAATTTCGACCAGAGGTGTTCGAATTTGTGCAACACTGGTGATCAAAATAGATGGTTTGTCTTCCTCAATGGCATTAATCCTCGGCCCACCATGATTAGGCATAGGATTCCTGTTGACATTCAGAGGGGGTGCAAAGTTGAGGGCTTTAGAATCCACCAGATCTTGGACTTTCATTTGCAAAGCCCTGCATTTCTCTGTATTGTGGCCAGGTGCATTGGAGTGGAAAGCACATCTGGCGTTGACATCATAATTCTTTGGGAGATTGGAGGGATCTGGAGGTGCCAATGTCCTTAACTCAACCAAGTTAAGCTTCAGGAGTTGTGGCAATAAAGCGGCATAAGGCATAGGGATGAGGTCAATCACCCTGTTTGCCTGTGATGGTCTTTGCTGGAAGGGCCTTTGTTGTTGATTGCTATTGTTGCTGTTGTAGGTTCTCTGTGGCGGATACTGAACTTGTTGTTGATAATGTGGTTGTTGTTGTTGTTGATATGCTGGTTGCTGAGGAATCGAAGCTGGAATAGTGACAGCCGCTACTGATCTGTGAACATACTGAGGTCTACCCCTGCTGGCATGGATGACATTTGTCTCACCGGTCCTTCGAGGTCCCACAAAAGGCTTCCTGGGATTACTGGACAAACTTGCACCATTATCAGAAATTTTGCCCATTTTTAATAGACTTTCAATTCTTTCACCAGCTATAACTACGTTAGCAAAACTGGTGGAAGAAAAGGCAGCCATCCTATCAATGTATGTTCCTTGCAAAGTATTCATGAACATGTCGGCCATTTCTCTTTCCGACATGGGTGGCTGGACAGCAGCAGCAAGCTGTCTCCACCTTTGGGCATATTCCCTGAAGCTTTCTCTAGAGGATTGGGACATTCCCATTAGGAGGGTCCTGTTAGGAGCCATGTCTAGATTGTATTGATACTGCCTGATGAAAGCTTCAGCTAAGTCCTTCCAACATCTGATAGTAGCTCTGGTCAAGTGTGAATACCACTCCCTTGAAGCCCCAGTCAGACTGTCTTCAAAATAGAACATCCACAGCTTCTCATCCATGGTATATGCTTTAAGTCTTCCCAGAAAAGACTGTAGGTGAGTTCGTGGACAGGAGGTTCCATTGTATTTCTCGAAGCACGGGGATTTGAATTTGTGGGGAATTCTCACCCCATCCACTAACCCCATATCCATTACATCGAAGCCCAAGGAGTTTTGAGACTCCAAAGATCTCAATTTCTCAGCAATTTCATCAAACCTCCAGTCATAGACTTCATCTCCTGCTCCCATGACAGTAAACTGCTCTTCTTGGGGGTCTTCCTGCAGGATTCTCCCCCCAGTAGTATTTCCTTGCACATTACCCGGGATGTTGACTTCCGGATCTAGATGAGGTCCAAATACTGGTGGATTAACATGAGGTTGACCCCTTTCATTATTACTTGTTCCTCCAGTTCCAGGATGAGGTTCCTCGGGGGTTTGTCTTTCCACCAATGCCCTTAGCCTCTATTGACTCTGGGCCAAGCCAGTCATTACATTCATGAATTGGGTCATTTGGTTCCTCATCTCCAATCTTTCATTAGCCATCTGAGTTCTGACCTCGGTCAGGTCTTGCTGTACTTGCTCCATTAGAATACCCGGAAGGTTGTTGTGAGTAGGATACCGATGTGCACGGTTGACAGGGAACACTCTTTTGCGAGCAATATTTCCTGAGAGTCACAACAAGGTTAAAAACAAATAAATAATAACAAAAACCTACAAAACAAAACAAAAAGTTAGTATGCAATGCAGTATGCTTATTTGTTTTCCAAGGTATCCGGCTTGGTTCTTGGTTTTGACCTTTCCAGACCTCGAGGAAGATGCTTTGATGTTGTTGAGAAAAGAAATCCAAATGGAAACAAACTAAAATATATTACAAACGATGAATACATAGTCTGTTTTTTACAACACATGCCCCTGAAGGGTCAAAATACAACAAAAAAAGAAGAGTACATAAAATGAAAACAACAACAATCAAAAAGTCAGACATCTAGTCCAAACTCATCCTCCTTAACCTCCTTCAGAAGTACCTCAGTCACTGGACCAGCTGGATGCTCTGTAATGGTCCTGATGAGGAGGTTTCTGGTGGCAATGGCAGTGGTCAGCTTCTTGTGCATGTCCTGGTCCTTTGATCTCTTCAAACCAACCCTAAGCTTCAACGCTGAAATCTCCTTCTAGGCTGCCAACAAAGCTTCCTGTTGCTTCTTTTCATTGGCCTCTAACTGGTCAATCTTGGCTTGAGTTTTCTGATCTTCTTGAGTACGGGCTTCAGTGATCTTGACCCACCTAGCCTGACTCTCTTGCAGATAGAGCTTAGTCCTAGCCTTCTGAATCTTGGCCTCTTTACAGGCATTCTTTAATATTTGCTCCCCAGCTCTTGATTTCTTGATGTAGTCCTCTGTCTTCTCAATCTTGGCCAGATGCTCCACCCTAAGCTTCTCCAACCTCTCAATGTCCAGACGACCATCACTCCTTTCCCAAAGGGTCTTCTTCAAGGCTTGAGACATATTCTCATTCCTTTCCTTCAGTTTCTCAAATTCTTCCAGGCTGACAGTTGCTGCTGGCTGTACTGTAGAGGGTCCAGGTGTATCCTCCAAGGTGAAGGGCATTCCAGTAATCTGAGCTCTAGCATGGGACCAGTCATAGTACTGAGCTGAAGCAACATTATTACACCTTCCAAGAATAGCCATCCCCTTTGTCTGGATGTTGTCCCAAGCCCAGGATGCTTGTCTAACAATGGCTGAATTAGGTTTTACTTCACAATACAGGGTCTCAGCTAAATCTTGCACTCTAGGAGGGTGAACCAAAGCATAGCCCAGTTGTCTCTTAAACATCAAAGGATTGTAGTTGATGCAACCCTTTACTCCTATCAGAGGTACATTTGGGTATTGCCCACAGCTGGTGATGATGTCCTTGCCTTTGGCGCTCTGGGTGCACCATCTGATATCATCTGAAGTCAAGGCAATGAGCCTCTTGGCCCAATTCTTCTGTTGGTGAGGATTCAGGAAGGCATCTGACTTAGGCAGGTGTCTGAGCAGCCAGGTGTGAAACAGAGGAGCACAGCATCTTACTAACTTCCCCCTTTGTTTCTCATTCCTCTGATGAATGGTATAATAGAAATCTCCCAGCAATGTGGGTACTGGGTTCCTCAGAAGAAAAAGATGAATGGCATTCTTGCTGATAAATTTGGGCTCATCTGCAAACAGTATAACCCCATATATGCTGAGGGCTAACAATGCACAAACTTCCCTCCATTCTCCCAAAGAGGCCTTCAGGATGGCCTGAGAAATCAAGAAATTCAAGTGCAAACCAAGGATCCCAACTTTTGTTGTCATATTTTGCTCAATCAAAGTAGGCTCCAGATACAGTGCTTTTGCTACTTCTCCATTGCTGGGAGCTGGCATCTCTGGGTTGAAGGGGACACCACCCCTGACAGGTACTCCAATCAATGATGAAAACTCCTCCAGCAGAGGTCCTAGCTGAAAGTCTGAAAATGTGAAGCATCTCAAAGGAGGGTCATAAAACTGTAGGCAAGTGTGGATCATGCTCCTCTGAGAAGGGTCAAGGTCCATAACCATATCCAGGATACTTCCATAATGCTCTCTAAACAAAGGGATGTGGTTAGGGGTGATGAGTGACTGGACCTGCCTGATGCCAATCAACACAGGCTCAAAGAAATGGTAGGATATGTTGCTCTTCCTGGGAGTAGCCATGAATGCTGATGAAGATCAAAACTGATACTGGAGATGAGCCACTGACAGGATAATGCCGGTGATGATGAGAATAGCTGAAGCAGATAACTGATGAAGCAGAGGTCTATACAAGAGAAGGGGTCAAAACCAAACCAGATGTAATGTGGATACCCTGAAAAACAAATAAGCAAATGTTAAATGATGCAAATGATGAGTATGAAAATGATATGCAAGGGTTTGTGATCAAGCTGGATCTGATTATTTGTCTTGATATATAAGGCCCATGTATGTTCGAGAAGTCCAGATGGAGGTTCAGAAATCCAGTAACCAAGGTGGGGGACTCAAATAAAGAGTCACATGTCCAGGGTTAATCACAAGAACTGTCCAAGATGAGGTACTCTTAAACCAAATAAGTAACAGGGTATGATGTGGCCAAGGGTACCTGCAAACCTGCAAACAGCCCACCCCCCTCACAGGTAGTGTTCTAAAACAAGGATCCTCAGACTTGGATCAGTTATGAGAAGTGTAAACACTTCTAACCCGGAGGTACAATGTTTACAATAACCATAAAAGATCCTCCTCTAATTCACCTCAGTTTCGGAAGGTCATAATAAAGGTCATCCAGACTTAGCAGGCTTCCCAGATAGCCCTAGCACTACAGGAAATCTGTAGCACAAAGTTCTCAAGAAGAAACCCATATCTGAACCGTGTTTCATATTCCCGCACCAGACCGAAATGGAATGGGAAAGAACATGAACCACTCTAGCCTAGGTGTCACTCAGGTCCCACCAACCAAAACAGAAACCAGATCCAGCAACGATAATGACAGTATGAAATATGAAAGACTGTAAAGAAAGCAATAAATAAAGCTGTACATAAAGCAATAAATAAAGCAAATATATAAACACAATTAGCACATAACACCCCAGTAAACACAAATCAAACAAGCGCTAGGAGGAACCCACAAAAAGAACCAGAAGCCCTGGTTACAGTATAAGTGTCCCCAGCAGAGTCGCCAAGCTGTCGCTCCCACCAAATGACACCTGGTCAAGAGGGGTACAGACGCGAACGGTCGACGAAAGGAGAGGGAATGAATAGAGTCGCCAGCTAGGCATTTTTATCCCGAAGGAAAGGTAATGCTGCATAAACCTAAGAAAAGATGGATAAGACGGTTGCGAACCAGAGAAACTGAGAAAGGGGATTGGTTACAACCTGGGAAGGTATTAGCACCCAGATTGTCCGTCGTACTCGACGGGATCCACGCTTAAAAGATTTGTGTTTAAAAGGGGTAGTGTCAGGGAAATTTGTGTGTCAAAGCTGGAAAAGAATGCAAGTGTCAGTGTAAAAGAAGTGTGAAGTGTATAAGAGAAGTGTTAGTGCAAGGACAGGAGTGTAAAGCTCAAGTCTATGAGGCTTAAAGAATAATGCTGGAAGTAGGGGGAATATACAGAGACTTTTGTTCGATAACTGTTAAGCTATGCCTACGTATCCTCTCGTGCAATGAGGAAGTCAGAACACCGTAGTTCGACTCAAAGAGACTGAAAGATAAATTGACAATGAACTGCTTGCTTATCTATGCTCAAGTGTATGACCTGTCTGGCTCAGGTGCAAACTGTCTTGCATTAGACGGAAGAAGCAAGTTCTCGTTTGTGAGTGAATGAGGTGAGAAAAGAATCCCGGAGGAGACGATTATTGTTTGTTTTTATGTTTTCAATCTTTTATTGCATTTTTATGTTTGTCATAAGAAAATGAGCTTAAGCCTAAACCAAGGGTTAGTAAACTCATCACATCCTCCCTCTGATTAGGGGTAATGAGAATACCTTAAGTGTGAAGTAAACACCTCACACTTAGCCACCATGATGTAGGATTAAGATCATTAACCTACTTGTGATTATTTAGATGTTTTTGTTGTTTTTGTTTAGTGTTGAGTAATGAGATTAAGCCATAATCAGGGATTTAATGGACTCATTACACCATCCTAATAGAAGGATAATAGATGAGAACATTTAAGCTGAGGAAGGCTCCTCAACTTAATACATGATTAGGTTTTAACCTCATGACAAAACAAGGCCTTTATTAGAGTGGATTTTAGTTAATGGTAAGATTAAGAAATGGATTTTATGGTTTTTAAGACAACTTGAGGGGGACTTGTCCATTAACACTAGGGTTAGTCCTTCTTAACCAATTAAGGAAGAATTAGAACCCTAATGCAAGGCCCAAGTTACAAGCTTGATGTCTCAGTGATTTATTAGATGGATTGATTAAAGGATTTAAACACATTAAGGGTTTAACACTTAGGATTAAAGTTATACACTCCATCCTAATAGAAGGATACAGGCATAACCCTAATCACAAAGCCTTAAAACCTTTAAGGTTTAGTCCTTGATTAAGAGATGAGAAGAGAAGACTCAAAGATCACACAAAGGAAAGAGTCTAAAGGGGACTAAACAATCCTAAAATGTTATCATGCTTGGAAGTCCTAGGGTTTGTGAGGCTTAAGAGAGGAAGAATCTTCAAAGAGCCACCAAGGAGGAACAAGATGAAAGGAGAAGAAGCAGAGAAGAGCAAGACAACTTGCTTCACTTAAGAAGACAAGTTGCTTGAAGGAAGAAGGTGGGGAAGAGCATGAATGAGCAAGCTCACTCTAATACAAAGATAAAATGCAGGAATGATGCATAAGAGAGATGAGGAAAGATTGTGAGAAGTGAAGGCAAATTCACTTCTCAAAACAACTTACCACCTGAAAAGTTAGCAAAGGAAATGAAATGCAATGAAAATTAGATGAAATGCCATGATGCAAACAAAAGTCAGAAGCATGAACATGATGTTAATGATGCTAAGATATGATGCAAACACATGTCAAGAATTGTGGATGATCATACAAGGATGAAGATGCAATTGAAGCATGCTTTGAACCATGGAAGTTCATGAAAGTTCATGCAATGCAAAGGATACAAAACATGGCAAATGGATGATGCAATGATCAAACATGATTCTAATATGTCCTAAGATGTCTTATATGTCATATGGATGCACACAATGTCATGACAAGTTCTTGTATGCAAGCAAATGAAAGATGGATGCAAAGGAAGGCAAGAATTAGGGTTTATGATCAACATGCAACACAAAAATTCAAAACCAGAAGCAAATGACATGATAAAAAATTGAAAATGGGATCAAAGGAACCCTAAACCTACACAAGTTCACTGCCCAAAGGAGGAGACCTAAATCTAAACCTAATGGGAGTTATGATTTTCTCAAGTCAACTAGGGTTTCAAGGCACTTCAAAAGGAAAAATGCTCATCAAATTGAAAATTAAAGATAAATTCAAACCAATTTTACCCTTGAAACTACATGCTATGAAGAGTGCAATGCAAGAAGAACCATCATCAAACTCTTCATGGTTAGGCAAAATGAATTTTTCTAAGTTTGAACAAAAATATTACCTTTAAATGAATTTAATTCCAATGAAAAAGGTCAAAATGGATCAAGAACCAAAACGAAATTTGTTTTGAGAGTTTGATAATGTTTCTAAATGTTTTAAAATGCAATGGGAATTTTTTGGTGATTTTTAAATACCTAAATGCATTTTTAATTAATTAATTTTCATTAACTAATTAAAAATAAGCATTTAAATGATTTAAAAATGATTTTTAATGCAAAAAATAAAAATAAAAATATTTTTTGGGTTCTGAAAATTAATGAAAGGTTTGACAAAAAATTTCAGAATTTTTCTATGCATTTTTCTATTTTTAAAAATTCATATAAGTTAAATGAAAAAGAAATGAAATAAAATAAAAATAAAAGAAAGTATGCCAAAGGAGAGGTCCAGATTGAATCTGGGCTTGGGGTTGTTGACTTGGCGCGCAATCCTACGGCCCAAGTTCAAACCTGGCTAAACTTATTTAATATTTAATTAATCCTGGATTTAATTAATTAATGACTGATTAATGGCTAATGGGATGATCTGGTCCACACAAACACGCGCGGGAGAGCAGATCCAAGTGTCTCAATTTAAAACTGACCTAAACCCTAATTAGGGTTAATAACTTTCAGATGACCGGAACAGTGGTTCCGGTCATCTTCTCCGGCAAGCACAAACGCTAGTTTCCTCTACAGGTTACCAAACTTCAAATTCCTTTCACCAAAATGATCCTCTCATCAATCTAAACCTAAACCCTCATCTCAAACTCATTTATTTCAACTCACAAGCACTAATCGAAACAAAATACAAAACACGGGCAAATGTTCAGAGTCATCATACATGCTGGTTTCTTCATCATTTTCAAAAGTAAATACATATTCATGATCAGGGGAACACATAGCATCATAAAAGAACTTAAAAATTAGTTTCTGGGAAAAATGTTCTTCATGTTACCTGAGATGAAGCCTCTCTGATTTTGAACTTTCTGGACTTTTCTTTGTGCAATCCTGCTTCCTTGAACCTCCTGATGATGGAATGAAGCTTAGGAAACTTGGGGAGTGGCTGGTTTGAATGTTTCAACTCTGGTGTAGCAGAAATGGGAGTTTGTGTATGTGGGGATTCAAGCTGTTTCAGGGGGTGATTTTGGTTCTATGAGTGATTTGTGACTTGTTGGTGGAAGAAAAATGAAGGTTTGATGGTTGAGGAAGGAGTTTCGAAGAAGAGAAGTTTTTGGACAGATTTTGTGGATGCTGGATTGTGTCTTGTTTCAATGCTGAATGAGTTGCTATATCACTCCCATAATGTTTGAGTAGGTTGTGGAGCAGGTTAGTAGAGGCTGTTGATCACTATTCCAAGAGCATGGGAGAAATTGCAAAAAGTCAAGGTTTGGTGTACTTGAGGCATGGGCTGTGGCAGAGATGGTTTCCTGGCCTGTACTGCATCAGCTGAGTTCAAGGATGACTCTTGGATCAATTGTGGTGAGCTGTATGGCTTGGATCACAAGTTTGAAGGGATTTTGCATTTTGGCAACTTGTTACATTTTGTGACTTTTGGTTATGAACATGTGATGTCTCTTGGGCAATATGCAGCAAAATGCAACATACAATGTTGTTATGATACTTTGATAATGATTAGAGACCAAACAAAACCAAAGAAACCCTTCTTGCAAGATTTCCCTCTTTGTGATTTTCATGAAAAATGGTTTATGATACTTGGACACCAAGGCATGAAAATGAGAAATTTCTTGGTCCAATCTAAATTTTAGGCATTGCATTGTGTTTGTATGATAGTTAGAAGTCCATTTGAAGTCACATAAAGGTTTGTCATGAGAATTTGCAAGTTTTCCATTTTGTGCAAAAGTGAAAATTTAGTGATTTTATCCAACTTTGCCAAGCCATAACTTTTGATCCAAAATGAATTAGAAAGAGTTCTTGTACTTTTTGAAAATTGGAGGATCCATTCTACAACTTTCATGACCAAAGTTTTCTCATTTGAAGCATTTTTGAATCAAAAAGAGGAGGTTGAAAAACTTTCCCAAAATGGCAAGTTTGCATTATAAGTCACTTTCCCAAAAAGGCAACTTTGCAAATGGCTTGAAATTATTCAATTTTGTGAACTTCTAACATTTTCTATGATCAAATAAAGACCATTCACATTCAAAATGATGGATAATTCCCTTTGGTTGGGTCATTGGGGGCCTCAGATGCCCTGATTTTGCACTGACTTGCTCAAGAAGTCATCCTTTGATCAAATGTCTTCCCCATTGAATTTCTTCATGAAAATTGATATGCATGATCCTTATAACATATAGAGACCAATAGAAACAAGAATGACCAAAAAATTTGGAGTTATGGCCTCTGAAACCAAAACCCTAATTTTAGGTCATCTATGCAGTTAAACCTGGCTCTGCTTCCATGCCTTTCTCAGTTCTTGTGATTCTTTGACTTCCTTGGCCTTGTGAGGGTATAATATGATGTTTGAACATAAATGGACCCTCTTGAGAGGATTGATGACCTTTGGAGTGGCTCCAATAGCTCTTGGATTGCTCAGGTCACAAACCCTAGATGCAGATGACTTAGAATCAATGCAGTGAATCAAAAATGTGGTATGAGATGCTATGATTGAACTTATGCAAATGAAAAGATCACAAGCCATGGTGAAATGAGTGAGGGCAAATTTGGGGTGTTTACAGTAAGAGGAAGAACATCATTTATAAAACTAGATTATCAGATTTGAAAAATAGAATGTAAAAGTGTTTTCTATATGTTAATGACGAGCAATGGGTATGGCACATACGTTTGGTCCATGTTAGCTTAAGAAGAACTTCTCAACTAAACAAGCGAGGAATTGTCAGAGGCTTTCCCAATCTGAAATATTCTTCAGATGCTCTTTATAAAGCATGCAAGGAAGGAAAATTTTCAAAAACTTTCTTTAAAGCAAAAAGGATTATTTCTACCTCTAAACCATTAGAACTTATTCACATTGACTTATTTGGACCGATGAAAACTGCTTCTATCAATGAAAAGAAATATGGACTATTCATCATTGATGATTACACTCGTTGGACATGGGTAAAATTCTTAAGACACAAGGATGAGTCACACTATGTATTTGCTTCCTTTTGCTCCCAAGTGCAAAATGAAAAGAATTGCAAAATTGTCAGAGTCATAAGTGATCATGGTGGAGAATTTGAAAACAAATATTTTGAAGAACTTTTTGATTCTTAAGGAATATCCCACGATTTCTCCTGTCCTACACTCCACAATAGAATGGGGTTGTAGAAAGGAAGAATATGATGATGCAGGAAATGGCTTGTACCATGATCCAAGAAAATGACATGGCTAAGCACTTCTGGGCAGACGCAGTTAACACATCATGTTGATTCCCACTTCTATTAATGAATTATTTCTTCCTAATATAATATTCACCTGTGTATCTCCAAGAAGGTGGTGTACATTCACGTTGAAATTTCCACCCTTTGTCCTTACCTGAATAATTTATGTGGTTACTGTCGTTACCATAATCATTCTTCTTAATTGGTCCATTATACCATCTATCTTGAATAAACTCTCCCTTCTCAAAATCATCTTTCACACCTCTCCACGGTCCATATTCATTCTCTCCTCCCCTACCTTTCTCATGAACAATCTTTCCTCTTTCCACGTCCTATCTTCTCCATTTCCCATGATGAAATTCTACCTTCTCAAACTCCCTTGTTTTCTATCTATCACTAACAATCTCCTCGTCCTTGATCTCACTTCATCTTGATGACAGATTCATTTCCAACACAACCTCACCATTTTCTATTTCAGTTTCACTTCTCGACGACTTCAAAGTAACCAATTCACCATATCCAACTTCTTCCTTCTGTGTCTTATCACCACATATCATTTCACCATTCTCAACATTACTTCCACTTCTCTTATTCACTCTATTGAAAAACTATTCAAACAATTATAGAATCATTTTTGCAAATGGAAGATAAGACAACAGTAGTACTTACAGTTCCCATAGTTTTACCAGATTTCCAAGTTCAGACTTCAAATTTCTACAGGTAATATAATGTCAATTCATTGTCCTAAGTTTTACTCATGAAATCAAGGGTATAAATTTTCGTTAAGAGACAAATTTTAATATGTAATAAATCACAGTGAGTGAAGAAGAATACTAACCATAAGGGCACGCAGAGTTCATATTGTAACGCCCAGATTCAATTTTCCCAAATTTTGTGGAGTCTTGTATTTTATTTGGGTAATAATTGTTTTATTTGTGAAATTATCATGATTATATGATATGTTGAGGAATTAATGTGATAATATGATATGTTGTGCGATTTTACCGATTTGTGAATTTTCGGGTAAAATTGGGTAAGAGGGTATGTTAGATATTTGTTAATTAGTGATAAGTTAGAAATTAGTAGAATTGGTATTTTTGTGAGAAAATGATATTTAGTTGGAAAGAAATAGAAAAAATAGAGTTAAGTGTAGAAATAGGAAGGAAAGAATTAAAATAGTTAGTAAGAATAGAAATAGAGAGAAAATAGTATAAGTTAGGAGAAAGAGAAAGAAAAGGAAATAGAAAGAAAAAATGAAGAAAGAAAGGAAGAGAAGAGAAAAGAGAAGAGAAAAAAAGGAAAAGCTAGGTTTTGATCAAGATTGCTCCGCGTAGACGAAATAATCGGGTAACGGTGATAAGCATTGTTATCTTAATATTGTGTATGATTATGTATGTGTTTGATTGGTTGAGTTTTGGTTTTGATGGAAGTTTAGAGAAGATGAATAGTTATGGTTTGAGAGAAAATGTGAGAAATTGGTAGATTAATCGGTTAGAAATCGTTATAATCGAAGTATGATGTTAGATATATGCTTTAGATCATGTTTATGGAAGTATTGTGGAGATTGGGAAGGTTTTGGTAGGTCTGTTCGCAGCTGAGAAATTCTGGAAATCGCAGTGGTCGCTCAGCGAGCTATCTCTCACTCAGAGAAAGTTCCAGGGTGATTCTCGCTCAGCAAGCGAGAGGGCGCTCAGCGAGCCAGTAGGTTTTGAGGGATATGTGTTTTAATCCGTAGCTTTAGTTTTGGGTATCCGTTTTTAGTGCTCCTTATATCGATTCGAAGCTAGAAACGCGTAGAAACTAATGATGCTATAATATGTAATTTTTAGCCGACTTTTACCCGACTTTTCCGATAAAACGTAATTATGTTAATTATGGAATTGTGGGTTTGATTGTTGTGTTTTGGCCGTTTGGCAAGTAGATACATTGCTTGAATTAAATGCGAATGTATGTTAATTGAATGAGATGAATGTATAACTATATTGTGAATATGTATGCATTTTCAATAATGTTGTGTGTCATTTTGCATGTAAGCATAATGTATGCAATCTTGTGTTGTGGTATTCTTTGTGAATCCGTTATAGCATCGTGTGCTCATGTGGAGATTGAACGATGACTACAAAAAGATCGTGTGCCCATGTGGGGTGTGAGCGATTGGATTGTGTGCCCGTGTGGGGTGTGAGTAATCCAGAAACATCGTGTGCCCGTGTGGGGTGTGAGAAGTCCAGAAACATCGTGTGCCCGTGTGGGGTGTGAGCGATGGGTGATTTATTCACATTGATTGTGTACCCTTGTGGGGTGTGAGCAATCGGATTGTGTGCCCGTGTGGGGTGTGAGAAATCCATAAACATTGTGTACCCATGTGGGGTGTGAGCAATGAGGAACATCGTGTGCCCGACGGGGAGTTACTTTAGGTAACAAGCGATGATTCCATTTGGTTCCTGAGTGAACCTGGTGAAATGTTGAGTCGGTACCGCATTGCATCTGCATAGAGACGTGTGTCGGTCTCTATGAGTTGCATTTTATCATTTTAATTATGATATGCAGAAATAAACATGAATATGCATATGTTTATTTGGAGTATTATGGAGATGATAGTACGTGTGATGAAACATACTTGTTGGTATATATGCATATTTGATATATGTATATATATGTGATTTATACATTTGTAATGTATATGTGTGATTAAACATAGTCAGACGTATGTTTATGCGGAACAAATTGAATTGAGGAATAAACATAAATAATGTAAGTTTATGTGAATTAGTGAATTGATGCATGATGAACATGCTTGATTTGTGTATGTACACGTTGCGATGTGTATAGGTGATGAGGTATGAATTGTGGTGAGAATATGTTTTATGTGTATGTTATATGTTGAGATATATAATTATATGCAATGTTATTATGATAATGTTTCTCACCCTTCTGTTGTTTTATGATGCTCTACGAGGCATTGCAGAGTAGGTTGCTGGATGGCATATTTTTGTGAAGCTCGACTTCATCTTTTTGTCGTTCGGCTCTTATTTGTAGCATCGGGTAGTTAGGTTGGCTTAGCGCCATTTTTGTGATGCATTGTGTACATGTATCTTTTGGATGGATATTTTGTATAGACATGAATATTTGTTGTTGGCATCAAACTTGTATATATATATATATATATATATATATATATATATATATATATATGAATGGAAATATATATATGTTTGATGTTGTTGAAATGTTTCCGCTATATAATTAGTTATCGTGTCAAAAATTACCCTATTGTTGCATATCTATTATGAGCAGGTGTAATGTGGTTTGGTTTCAAGTATAATGTGGCATTGCTCTTTTATACCATGTTTAATTATACTCTGATGAAATTTTTAACATGTGCCTAAATGATTTAATTGATTATTTGGGGGGTATAGAAAGGGGGTGTTACATTAAGTGGTATCAGAGCCAATGTTGAGTCAGTTGTGTCTGTCTTGATGTTGTTATGATTGAACTTTTGTTTAATCTTGTTGTTGTCTTTGGGATCAATCGGAATATGGCTGTTAGAAATGACAATGTTATGGCTGTTTCTTTGGAAGCAATGGCTAGTGGCGGTGTAGGGAGCGCCGAATGTGAATTCAGGAAGAACCAACCGCCGGTCTTCAAAGGAAGATTCGATCTTGATAGTGCTCAAAATTGGTTGAAGGAGATTGAAAGAATCTTCAGAGTCATGGACTGTGCTGAAGAGAGTAAGGTGAGGCTTGGTTCTCACATGCTGAAGGAAGAAGCCGACGATTGGTGGGTCGGTAGAAGTCAAGCTCTTGAGGAGGATGATGAAGAGATAACTTGGGAAGTTTTTCGTACTGAGTTCTTAGGGAAGTACTACCCTGAGAGTGTGAAGGGAAAGAAGGAGATGGAATTCCTTGAGCTGAAGCAAGGTAGTATGTCAGTGGTTGACTATACTACTAAGTTTGTGGAATTGGTTCAATTTCATCCTCATTATGCTGCCGCTACTGCTGAGTTTTCTAAGTGCATTAAGTATGAGAATGGCTTGCGTCCTAAGATTAAACAAGCTGTGGGATATTAGAGGATTATAAGGTTTTCATATTTGAATGAATGTTGTAGAATCTTTGAAGAAGATAGCAAATCTCGTTCTACGCATTACAAGAGTGTGAATGAGAGGAAAGGGAAGCAACAAGCTAGAAGTGGACTGTATGTGACACCCGCTGATAAGGGCAAACATAGGGGAAAGTTTGATAGGAGATCTGGTGGAGGGAGTTCTGGTCCCGTTAAGTGTTACAAGTGTGGCGACTTGGGCCACAAGTCTTTTGAGTGTGGGAAGAATATTGTGAAATGTTCAAACTGTGGAGGTCTTGGACATGCTACTACCGAGTGTAGGAGGAATGTTGTGAAGTGCTTCAATTGTGGAGAAGTTGGTCACATTAGTACTAAGTGTACTAAGCCAAAGCAAGCTTAGGCGGGCAGAAAGGTATTTGTATTAGCAGGGAAGGACACTACTAGTGTAGACCGTTTGATTAAAGGTACATGCTTTATTAATAGTACGACTTTAGTTACTATTATTGATACGGGAGCGACTCATTCGTTCATTTCTCTTGAATGCGCTAAGCGTTTGAATTTGTTTATGTCTTCTTGGGGTGGTTAGATGGTTATTGAGACTCCTACTTCAGGGTCGGTAACTACTTCTTTGGTGTGTGTAAGTTGTTCTTTGACCATGTACGGTAAAGATTTTGTTATGGATTTAGTTTGTTTGCCATTGGAAGGTTTGGATGTGATCTCGGGTATGAACTGGTTGCAGTTTAATCGAGTTCATATAGATTGTTATCATAAGTTAGTAAGGTTTCCTTCTTTGGATGATGATGAAGAAGAGAGTTTCCTATCCACGAAAGAGTTGAAGAAACTTTAAGTGGACGAAGTTCAATTGTTTGGTTTGTTTGCATCGTGGTCAGTGGAAAGCGAAGTGGAGATAAGTAGGTTTCCAGTGGTTTCTAATTTTCCAGAAGTGTTTCTGGATGATATTAAGGATGTACCGCCGAAAAGAGAAGTTGAGTTTTCTATTGATCTAGTTCCGGGTACTAGACCGATTTCGATGGCACCGTATCGTATGTCAGCTTCAGAGTTGGTAGAATTGAAGAAGCAGTTGAATGACTTGTTGGATAAGAGGTTTGTTAGGTCGAGTGTTTCTCCTTGGGGTGCACCGGTATTGTTGGTAAAGAAGAAGGATGGAAGTATGCGGTTATGTATTGATTATCGACAGTTGAACAAGGTAACAATTAAGAACAAGTATCCGCTTCCGAGGATTAATGATTTGATGGACCAATTGGTTGGTGCGCGTGTTTTTAGTAAGATTGATTTGAGATCAGGATATCACCAGATTCGTGTGAAAGATGAGGATATTCAAAATACGGCTTTTAGAACACGGTATGGGCATTACGAGTATTCCGTGATGCCATTCGGAGTTTCTAATGCGCCAGGTGTGTTTATGGCATACATGAATCGTATTTTTCATGAACAGTTGGATCATTTTGTGGTTGTGTTCATCCACGACATTTTGATTTATTCTAAGTCTCAAGAAGAGCATGAAGAGTATTTAAGGATAATGTTACATATTTTGAAAGAGAAGCAATGATATACTAAGTTGTCAAAGTGCGAGTTTTGGTTGTCGAAGGTAAGTTTTCTTGGGCATGTTATTTCCGATGGTGGTATTAGTGTTGATCCATCCAAGATTGATGCGGTAATGCAATGGGAAGTTCCTAGATCGGTTACGGAGATTCGAAGCTTTTTAGGCTTGGCGGGTTATTATCGGAGGTTTATTGAAGGATTTTCAAAGTTGGCACTTTCGTTAACGTAGTTGACTTGTAAAGGAAAGGCTTTCATTTGGGATATTCAGTGTGAAGAGAGTTTCATGGAACTTAAGAGAAGGTTAACAAAGGCTCCGATCTTGATTTTTCCGAATCCGACAGAACCATTTGTGGTGTTTTGTGATGCTTCATTGGTTGGGTTAGGTGGTGTTTTGATGCAAGATGGAAAGGTTGTGGCTTATGCTTTAAGACAACTGAGGGTGCATGAAAATAATTATCCTATGCATGATTTGGAATTAGCGGCCGTGGTTTTTGCTCTAAAAATTTGGAGGCATTATCTTTATGGTGCAAGGTTCGAAGTTTTTAGTGATCACAAAAGTTTGAAGTATTTATTCAATCAAAAGGAATTGAACATGAGACAAAGGAGATGGTTAGAACTTTTGAAGGATTGTGATTTTAGTTTGAATTACCATCCGGGTAAGGCGAGTGTGGTGGCCGATGCCTTGAGTCGTAAGTTGTTACATATGTCTGCATTGATGATAAGAGAATGGGAACTTTTGGAGAATTTTAGAGACTTGAGTTTGATTTGCGAGATGACGCCGAGAAGCGTGAGCTTGGTATGCTACGTGTTACGAATGACTTTCTTGCAACCGTTAGTGAAAAGCAAAATTTGGGTTTGAAATTTGTTGATTTGATGATGAATGAGGATTTCAAGGTTGATAATTTTGGAGTTTTGAGATTCTGTGGTCGTATTTATTCTCGATGATGAGGAGTTGAAAAAGATGATATTGGAAGAGGGACACCGGAGTAATTTAAGTATACATCCGGGAGCGAATAAGATGTACCAAGATTTGAAAAAGATCTTTTGGTGGTCCGGATTGAAGAGAGATGTAGCTCATTGTGTGTATGCGTGTTTGACTTGTCTGAAGTCTAAGGTGGAACATCAGAAGCCTAGTGGTTTGATGCAACCGTTGGATATTCCAGAATGGAAATGGGATAGTATATCGATGGATTTTGTTACGGGATTGTCGAATACGCAAAGAGGTCATAATGCTATTTGGGTGATTGTCGATAGACTTACTAAATATGCTCACTTTATTCTGATTGATATTAGTTATTCTTTGGAGAAGCTAGCCGAGATTTATGTTTTTGTGATTTTGAAGTTACATGGAGTTCCTAAGAGTATTGTATCGGATAGAGATCCTAGATTTACATCGAGGTTTTGGGAAAGTTTGCAAAAGGCTTTGGGTTCTAAGCTAAGATTGAGTTCGGTTTACCATCCGCAAACGGACGGTCAAACCGAGAGGATAATCCAATCGTTAGAGGATTTGTTGCATGCTTGTGTGCTAGAGAAAAGTGGTGTTTGGGATAGTTATTTAGCGTTGATTGAGTTCACCTATAATAACAGTTTTCATTCGAGTATTGGTATGGCACCATTTGAGGCTTTGTATGGTCGGAGATGTCGAACACCTTTGTGTTGGCATGAAACCGGGGAAAGAACGGTAGTTGGACTGGAGATGGTACAACAAACGACGGAAAAAGTAAAGTTTATTCGGGAGAAGATGAGAGCTTCTCATAGTAGACAAAAGAGTTATCATGACAAGAGAAGGAAGGATCTTGAGTTTCAGTAAGGCGACCATGTGTTCTTGAGAGTGACACCGGTTACGGGTGTGGGTCATGCTTTGAAGTCGAAGAAGTTGACTTCTCGTTTTATTGGACCGTATCAGATTACTGCACGAGTGGGTGTTGTGGCTTATCGTGTGGCGTTGCCTCTGAATCTTTCGAATTGGCATGATGCGTTCCATGTTTCGCAACTTCGGAAGTATGTTCCGGATCCGTTGCATGTTATTCCTATAGACGAGGTTGAAGTAAGAGACAACCTTACGGTGGAAGCTTTGCCGATTAGGATTTTGGATCGTGAAATTAAGAAGCTAAGAGGCAAGGATATTGCGCTTGTGAAAGTGGCGTGGGGAGGCGCTGCGGAAGGCAATATGACTTGGGAATGGGAGAGTAGGATGCGCGAGTCATATTCGGAGTTGTTTGGATCAGGTAATATTTTCGAGGACGGAAATTTCTAAAGTGGGGGAAAGTTGTAACGCCCCGATTCGATTTTCCCAAATTTTGTGGAGTCTTTTATTTTATTTGGGTAATAATTGTTTTATTTGTGAAATTATCATGATTATATGATATGTTGAGGAATTAATGTGATAATATGATATGTTGTGCAATTTTACCGATTTGTGAATTTTCGGGTAAAATTAGGTAAGAGGGTATTTTAGGTATTTGTTAATTAGTGATAAGTTAGAAATTAGTAGAATTGATATTTTTGTGAGAGAATGATATTTGGTTGGAAAGAAATAGAAAGAATAGATTTAAGTGTAGAAATAGGAAGGAAAGAATAAAAATAGTTAGTAAGAATAGAAATAGAGAGAAAATAGTATAAGTTAGGAGAAAGAGAAAGAAAAGGAAATAGAAAGAAAAAGAGAAGAAAGAAAGGAAGAGAAGAGAAAAGAGAAGAAAAAAAGAGGAAAAGCTAGGTTTTGATCAAGATTGCTCCGCGTAGACGAAATAATCGGGTAAGGGTGATAAGCATTGTTATCTTAATATTGTGTATGATTATGTATGTGTTTGATTGGTTGAGTTTTGGTTTTGATGGAAGTTTTGAGAAGATGAATAGTTAGGGTTTGAGAGAAAATGTGAGAAATTGGTATATTAATCGGTTAGAAATCGTTATAATCGAAGTATGATGTTAGATATATGCTTTAGATCATGTTTATGGAAGTATTGTGGAGATTGGGAAGGTTTTGGTAGGTCTGTTCGCAGCTGAGAAATTCTGGAAATCGCAGTGGTCGCTTAGCGAGCTATCCCTCGCTCAGCGAAATTTCTAGGGTGATTCTCGCTCAGCAAGCGAGAGGGCGCTCAGCGAGCCTGTAGGTTTTGAGGGAATATGTGTTTTAATTCGTAGCTTTAGTTTCGGGTATCCAATTTTAGTGTTCCTTATATCGATTCGAAGCTAGAAACGCGTAGAAACTAATGATGCTATAATATGTAATTTTTAGCTGAATTTTACCCGACTTTTTCGATAAAACGTAATTATTTTAATTATGGAATTGTGGGTTTGATTGTTGTGTTGTGGCCGTTTGGCAAGTAGATAAATTGCTTGAATTAAATGCGAATGTATGCTAATTGAATGAGATGAATGCATAACTATATTGTGAATATGTATGCATTTTCAAGAATGTTATGTGTCATTTTGCATGTAAGCATAATGTATGTATTCTTGTGGTGTGAGATTCTTTGTGAATCCGTTGTAGCATCGTGTGCTCATGTGGAGTGTGAGCGATGACTACAACAAGATCGTGTGCCCATGTGGGGTGTGAGCGATCAAATTGTGTTCCCGTGTGGGGTGTGAGTAATCCAGAAACATCGTGTGCCCGTGTGGGGTGTGAGCGATGGGTGATTTATTCACATTGATTGTGTGTCCGTGTGGGGTGTGAGAAATCAGATTGTGTGCCCGTGTGGGGTGTGAGCAATCCATAAACATTGTCTGCCCATGTGGGGTGTGAGCAATGGGGAACATCGTGTGCCCGACGGGGAGTTACTTTAGGTAACAAGCGATGATTGCATTTGGTTCCTGAGTGAACCTGATGAAATGTTGAGTTGGTACCGCATTGCATCTGCATAGAGTCGAGTGTCGGTCTCTATGAGTTGCATTTTATCATTTTAATTATGATATGCAGAAATAAACATGAATGTGCATATGTTTATTTGGAGTATTATGGAGATGATAGTATGTATGATGAAACATACTTGTTGGTATATATGCATGTTTGATATATGTATATGTATGTGATTTAGACATTTGTAATGTATATGTGTGATTAAACATAGTTAGACGTATGTTTATGCGGAACGAATTGAATTGAGGAATAAACATAAATAATGTAAGTTTATGTGAATTAGTGAATTGGTGCATGATGAACATGTTTGATTTGTGTATGTACACGTTGCGATGCGTATAGGTGATGAGGTATGAATTGTGGTGAGAATATGTTTTATGAGTATGTTATATGTTGAGATACATAATTATATGCAATGTTATTATGATAATGTTTCTCACCCTTCTGCTCTTTTATGATCCTCTACGAGGCATTGTAGAGTAGGTTGCTGGATGGCATATTTTTGTGAAGCTCGTCTTCATCTTTTGGTCGGTCGGCTCTGATATGTAGCACCGGGTAGTTAGGTTGGCTTAGCGCCATTTTTGTGATGCATTGTGTACATGTATCTTTTGGATGGATGTTTTGTATAGACATGAATATTTGTTGTTGGCATCAAACTTGTTGATATATATATATATATATATATATATATATATATATATATATATATATATATATATATATATATATAAAATGGAAATATATATATGTTTGATGTTGTTAAAATGTTTTCGTTGTATAATTAGTTATCGTGTCGAAAATTACCCTATTGTTGCATATCTATTATGAGCAGGTGTAATGTGGTTTGGTTTTAAGTATAATGTGGCATTGCTCTTTTATACCATGTTTAATTATACTCTAATGAAATTTTTAACATGTGCCTAAATGATTTAATTGATTATTTGAGGATATAGAAAGGGGGTGTTACACGTATCATAATAATAGGCTCAACCATTTTCCAGTAAACCCCACTCTATAGAAAAATTTGAGGCAACGAAACAAATCTATGGAAATCCAGAAAAATATGAAAAATCAGAACAAACAAAATGAAAATGAAGATGATAAAAACGAAATCTTGAATAAATAAGAACAAACACAATAATTAAAACTGGAAAACGTTCAACCAAAATCAACATTACCTAGAGTTGATAGAAAGAAACTAGTAAGAATCAAAAGATTAAGAAAAATAGTTTAAAAAAGGAATATATTATTATTAAGTATTACATATTTGAACAACATGTAATTAAGCTTACAAATTCAAAAGAAAACATTAATCAAACTTTGAAGACACAAACTTCCATTTCTTCAACTGCTTCATAGTTGCAATAGAGATAGATTGTAGCCACATATGGTTTATTAAACGGAAAATACTTTTTTATTATTCAACAAGAGAAATTAAACAACATTCGTAAAAATATGGAGTGCTTTGAATAGGATCTGATCTCATCCCAACAATCAAAGTCCTTCCTGGTCCGGCTCACCTGACTCGCCTGCTTTTGAAGCTTTTGAAACTGGAATGCCTTTTTGGAGGAGGCTACCTGAGTCGTTGATATATCCACTTAACTTTTCTTTTATAATTTTGGATAATTTTTCTTCCATAGAAGCGGAAAGATGATTTCTCCAATCTCCTACTTGAGCCTTTCGAAACAAGAACTTATTTTCAATTTTTAGTTCAGTATTAGGTCCAATAGATCTAGATCCAGATTTATTTATTTTCAATTCCTTCATCTTTTCGAAACTACATAAACTAATTATGTTTTCTATCACTTTATTATTCTCCTCTTCTCTTGTGAAAGGACAACCCAGAAAGTTTGCAATTTTGATGACATGAAAAATAGGATCTTCTTTAAGATCTTCATATTTTAAGAATAGAACCTTGTGTGAGTTGGTGATGCTTTCATTTAAGTAACCCAAATTATGATCCCAAAATGAACCAAATGAACTTATACCATTACAATAACTTTCAAAAGCTTGTTCGAAGCTTGAATTTGGATGATTTGGCCTTATTTTATCAGCAAAAGCCCAAGAAGATACAAAAGTATCAAATGGATTTCTACTAATATAAATAATCTTACAATTAGACTCTTTAATTGACATGGAAAGTGAATGGAATGGAATGTGAGTTCCAAAAAGCCTTGGTTCACTCATTTTTGATATGTCAACTTGAGGAAATTGATCAGAGATATCATCACCATAAATATTGAATTCAAAGAAAGGTACTAATTCATGTGAATTTGATTTCAATAATGGATGATCCTCAAAAGAGCTGAAGTTATTTCGATTAAGAATAGCAAATGTAAGTGCTTTCAACCAAGTGGTGCCAGATTTTGGTAAGCTAGCAACAACAACATCGTTATCGTTTGCTTGAAAATAGTTTTGAAAAGAGTTTATAGGTTGAATTAAAATTGGTTCAATCCAAAATCCTTGATAAAAATAAGTATATTGGGAAGAAAACCACCCATTTTCTTTTGGAAGTGAAAGAATTAGTTGCTTACAGTCTTCTTGACTTGCTTGATCTTGTTCATCCTTTGATTGACTCACCATTTTTCTTTAGGAAGTGAAAGAATTAGCTTCTTGATTTGATGAATATTTTGTTCTATGTCAAGCTGATATTTATAGGACTAAAATGTTAGTCCCTGGTGCAAACAAAATTCAAAATAAAATATTATCATAAGTTCATTTCTTATGGTAACTTATTGTGCATGTTGATTTAATATCAAGTATTAGTTTAATTTGAATGAGAAGATGATTTTATTAATTTGACTCTTACTTTTAAATAGGAAAAATATAATCTAATTTTAAAATTTCAAAAAAAATTATTCACCCCTAAATTATGAATTTATATGAGCTAGAGGCATAAGATAATGATCTTTAAGTCTGTCAACTTAGTGCGTATATTTGTTAGCTATCTTATGTTGTCGTAAGTAGTTTAATTTATGTTGCTGAATTTGGTTGTTGTAGACGATCTTGAACCGCCTTTGTTTTGTATTGTTTTTTTTTTTTTTTTTAATTTAATATAAATTCTTTATTCCAAAAAAAAACATAGTCCGTATGTTTAAATATTTTGAGGCATTAAATTTATTTATAAAAAAAATACGAACATGTAATCGAGTAATGTAACAATGCATAATTTTACGAAAAATTAATTTTTGTAGAATTTTCTATATTTTCTATTTTCAATTTATTTTTCAAAATAAAAATTTAATTTTAAAGGGAAGGTTTATATGTATTCCATTTTATATTTATACAATTTTTTATATATATATATATATATATATATATATATATATATATATATATATATACATATATATATATATATACATATATATATATATACATATATATATATATATATATATATATATATATATATATATATATATATATATATATATAACTATTGGATTTAATTTAATTTAAAAGCTACGATAGTAAATTAAAAAAATTTACTCTTGGAGTAAGTTGATCCTGACATATATATATATATATATATATATATATATATATATATATATATATATATATATATATATATATATATATATATATATATATGTGTGTGTGTGTGTGTGTGTGTGTGTATATATATATATATATACACACATATATATATATACATATATACATATATATATATACATATATATATATATATATATATATATATATATATATATATATATATAACTATTGGATTTAATTTAATTTAAAAGCTACGATAGTAAATTAAAAAACTTTACTCTTGGAGTAAGTTGATCCTGACTCATATATATATATATATATATATATATATATATATATATATATATATATATATATATATATATATATATATATGATATTCTTACTATAGAAGTAAGTTTATAAAATTTAATCCACATCTTTATCCTTAAATTATTTTTATTCAATGGCTGAAAATAAGTCATAATTTTTCTGCAAATAATCAATAATTAAATTTGAAGTTGTAAGAATTTATTAAATTTTAAGAACTGTTGATATATGTTTTCTGAATTAGAATTAGAAAGTCAAAATTTTAAACCATTGAAAAATAGATATGACTACAAATAAATTAAAGTGAACATTGGATAATGCCTTACTTCGAAGTGTGAAATTGTGTTGGTATCAAAAAATTTGTAACATAAAAGTATTCTATTAAAACTATATATTTATTTTTAATATGTATTTGACTATAATATATATTTTAATTTAAGTCTATAAAACGAAATAAATTTTTTAGGAATAAATTTGTAGAATGAAAGACTCAAATAAATAATTTATTAAGTATAAATTTATTATTAACTTTGAAAAAGAAATATTGTTAAGTAAAAACTTATCCTATAAATATTTCACTAAAGTAAGTAATTACAGATCATTTACTTTGAAATTGCATTTATAACAAAAACTTATCCTATATATATATTGGCCAAACTGACCGAACAAATTGGTCCATACCATTACATGTTGAACATGTTGGAGCTATATACACGTTTATTTTGTTAAAAAATGGTAACCTTACATATATTTAATAATTTAAATAATAAAGTTGTTATAAAAAAATTGAAAACTTAAAAGAACCGATTTATTACACTAAAATATCTTAAAGCAATATATTCATTAAAAATGAGAATTAAGGGTTTTCGAATCTTGATTACAAAAAGACGATTAACAAGAGGGAGTCGATACAAAAAGAAATTGCTAACCAATTGCTTCTATGATAAAAAAGATATTAACGGGTCATTAAAAAAATCATAGAAATTGCAATTGGGTTTAACAATTTCACCCACCATCGACCATTTTCAAGTCGATCCAGACAATATCAAGATCATTCCAACTTTGGTTCTAAAAAATGCAACCATCCCTAGCGATCCATTCCAAATCAAAGCCAACTAAAAAACACATGCTTTCCCAACTTTCACTCCCTGAGATTTACAAAAAAATAAACCATCCCACGATGCTTTCTTTACAACATTCCGAGTCATCACCCCGCAATATCTACAAAACCAATTCACTCCCAAATTTCCCTCCAAATCAATTTCAACACCACACAACTCATATACAAATGCGCCGAATTTTCTACATTGTTAGAACAAAACACGCAAAGAGTATTATCTTCCAAAAAAGCCTCCAAGCAAAAGATTTGACACGCATAGGGACAACCAACTTCCAAAGCGTCCTCCAAACACCCTCTAAACCACCCCTACTCACCAAAAAACCATTATCTAAAACAGAAAACATAGGAACCAAAGAATGAGTTTGCCTGCTGTCAACATCAGGCAAAATAGCAGCAGCGCTGCTAGGTACCACAACAGTATCGCCTGTTATCTACACCATAGAGGTCATTAGAGACTTGTTATCCACATCATTATCGGATGAATCAGCAGAAAAATGAGGGTGAAATGCACCAGAAAGAAGTTCGGTGCTAGTACCTCTCATGATGCTCCCAGGTTGTAAACAGACAGCGCTACTGTCACCTTGTGGCACACCCGCGTAGGGTCCGAATCAACACTCGCACCAGAAAAAATAACACCAGGAAAAGTTCTATTAGATGCCAGAATAGCCGCGCAAGAACTTACCGAAAACCCCCGTCAATATCGGGTATCCAAAAAACATTACCCTTCTCTGAGTTGACTTGACCGTCACTTGTCAAAAAAAATGTCTTGAGGGATAAACATTGCCTATTTCCACCCTACAATTTTTCGCAAAAATGTCATCTTGAAATTTTTATCAATGTTCCCTAAATCTTTCCACCAATCTGATTTAGATAACTTAGACCCCACATCACCACTCCCCATGAAGATGTTCATGCAAATATCTCCATAACGAGCCCTCAAGATGTTATACCATAAGTAATTTGATCCTTCGAAAATTCTCCACCTCCATTTAAGGAGGAGCACCACATTGAATTCCTCAATGCTACGCACACCAACCTCACCCTTTTCAAATGGTAAACACATATCCCTCCAAGCAATCCAATAAACCTTTTTCCTATCCTCCGAGCTACCCCATAAAAATTTTCTTTGCAAATAAGAGAGTTCTTTAGAAATTTTAACCGAGATTCTATAAAAAGAAAGCATAAAAATGGACAAAGAACATAGAATCGATTTTAAGAGAGTAATACGACCTCCTAGGCTAAGCATCTGACATTTCCAACTAGAAAGCCTCTTCTTAATCTTATTCACCAAAACACTCCACATCGATAACCTCCTCGGACTAGACCCAATCGGAATGCCAAGGAAATTAAATCTACCTTCCTCCATCCTACACGAAAGAAAACAAGTTGCCTCCTCCAAAAAATAAGGATTCAAATTAATTCCAATAAGTTTACTCTTATGATAATTAATTCACAATCCCGAAACAAGCTCAAAACTCCTAAGAACCGCTTTTATAGCCCATATTTGTTTCCAATTAATTCCACCAATTAACAAAGTGTCATCCTCAAATTGAAGAACATCAATCGAACAACCCCTATCCACCAAAACTCCTTCGTACTCCCCTATTTCCACCACCTTCTTAACCAAGCATTCCTTTCTCATCCTTCTAATCTAATTTTGAGTAAGGCATTTATGACATACCTTAGAGTCATTTTGCCTAAGTTATTAGGATGCCATTTGATGTTTACAAATCACTTGTGTTCAATTATAGATCCCCATTTGATTTTTTGGGTTATTTGTTCATAAGTTTTCACCTTGTCCATAATGTCTCATTTGACCAAATTCACCTTCTTCTTTTACTTTGATACTTCTAAATTGGTTTTTTGAGCCTTGTATCCACTTCATGCTCTTTTTATACATCTCATAAGATGTTCAAGTCCATTCTCAAATCATTCCTTCAATTCATAAGTCCACTCACTTCTTTGTGTAATCTTTTGTACATGATGACTTCTAATTCAAGTTTCCTCATTCCATAACCCTAATCACTTCATGCTTGTTCTTTTGTGGTTGATTTTCCTTCTAATCTTCATCTTAACATATCATTTAGCCTCTGGAATTTGTATGGGGAATTCACCTTTCATTGTACATGTTTGACTTTTATTCTAAGTCAATTATCTCCTTATGAAATCACTTGTCCAATTCTCATTACTTATTCTCTACTCAACCTCTTTTACTTGAATCTCTTTGTTCATAGTTTCATTCACCTTTTGAGACACTTTAAATTTATGTTAGGTTATGGTTTTAACATTCAATCTTGGTCTAATACAAGTTTACCTTGCATTTTCATTCAAACTTCTCCAGCTAACTTCACCTTGAACTTCTTTAGGGTTTAGTACTTCATTAGGGCATATTTTGTTAGTGTTTGATTTCACAATCTTATAACACTTTAATATGGTTTAGCTATTGACTTTAGAAGCCTTTTATTATTTAATATCATTTACCTTTAGGACTTAGCTTTAGGAAACCCTTAGCACCTTTCCTTAGCTAGTTTGATTCCTACTTGGGCTTTTGCCATGCTTTATGTTTTCAATATGCATTGTAAAGCTAACCTTTGTTTTGTAGGTAGGTTGAAGTAAGCTTGTTTATACAAATTCTTTCCTCATATTCTTTATGCTTTCACATTGTGATTGTCTTAGCCCTTTAGGCTTTGTCTTGTACAACTTCATTATTTCCCTCTTTAAAAACAACTTAACTTCTTAGAGAAGTAAGTTGATTTCTAGTTTCCTCTTTCTTTCTTCTTCATTAGGATTAGAAAACCTAATTAACCATAGGACATCCATTTAATAAAAAAATTAGGGTGAGTCTTAGTTCCCCTAGCTTTTTTCCTTTCTCAACTTGAGTCGTCTTTCTCATCTCAAAGAAAAAACTAAAAAAAACACTTCAATAAAGATTTAAGTAGTCTTATATGCAGATACTTATTCCATGGGGCACTTGTATTCATCCCATCTTGGGATAGTACAAACTTGTCTAGCATGATGTACAAGTCTGATCATGAGACTATTTTCACAAACAAAAAACAACAAAAAAACACTTCTTTAAAAGACAATAAACAGACAACACACGTCTTTTCATGCGGGAATTCTTTTCTCATCACCTTCACTCTAAACAAGAACTTGCTAAGACATGTCTCTTTGCAAGACGGTAAACGCACTCGTACTAGACGAGATTGCAACACCTGAGCATATGCATAAGCAGTTCAATTCATAAAAAAACCCAAACAAGTTCCTGCCTTAGTTAGGCGAACTACGTCGACTCTGATCCTCATATTTGCGATGAGGTACGTAGGAAGTGGGGTAGGGCCCATTCGAGCACACTTTTTATTTTCCCTACATTTTTCTCGTACCTTTTCGTTCTCTTTTGTCGGTTCCCTTTCTCATTCCAGTTCCAGTTAGCAATTATTTTATTCAGCAACATGTTATTTCTCACCCTTTGAAACAAACTAACAAGCATGGATCCTGTCGGGTACGATAGACGATCTAGGGTGTTAATACCTTCTCAGGTCGTAACTGACTCCCGAACCCAGGTCTTTGGTTCATAGGACCTTGTCCTTTCCTTTTCTCTTCGGTTTGTGCAGCATTACCTTTCCCATTCATTCGGGATAAAAATGACTGGCTGGTGACTCTACCTTTTCCGCGCCACTTTCACGTTTGTACTAGAATGAAAACCCCGAAGCGACAGAGGTCTTAATGGATTGGTTTGGCCAAGACTTCAAGACTTTTTATTTTCCATTGAAAGAATAGGTGAATGGTGTGTTATTGTGAATATTGTTGAATATGTCAAACAACATGCCCTGACAAAGTGAAGAGTTTGCTTTTGCAGTTATTTTTTCAGTATGTTCTGTTTATTCCTGCTGCTGATTTTTTTTGTGTGTGATTTATCTTGTAATATTTTTTTTAGCCAAAATTTGCCAAAGGGGGAGATTGTAAGTTCTATACATTTAAGATTGACATTAATTTTGTAAAACAAATAAAGCAACAATGTGTATGTACATGTGTAAACACCCCAAATTTGCCCTCACTAATTTCACCATGGCTTGTGATCCTTTCATGTGCATAAGTTCAATCATAGCATCTCATATTGCATTTTTACTTCACTGCATTGTTTCTAAGTCATCTGCATCTAGGGTTTGTGATCTGAGCCATCCCTGAGCCATTTGAGCCACTCCAAAGGTCTTCAACCATCTAAAGAGGGTCCATATATGTTCAAGCATCATATTATATGCTCACAAGGTCAAGGAAGTCAAAGAATCACAAGAACTGAGAAAGGCATGGAAGCAGAGCCAGATTTAACTACACAGATGACCTAAAATTAGGGTTTTGGTTTCAGAGGCCATAACTCCAAATGTTTTGGTCATTCTTGTTTCTATTATTCTCTATATGTTATGAGGATCATGCATATCAATTTTCATGAAGAAATTCAATGGGGAAGGCATCTGATCAAGAGATGACTTCTTGAGCAAGTCAGTGCAAAATCAGGGCATCTGAGGCCCCCAGTGACCCAACCAAAGGGGTTTCTCCATAATTTTGAATGTGTATGATCTTTATTTGATCATAGAAGGTGTTAGAAGTTCACAAAATTGGAAAATTTCAAGTCATTTGCAAAGTTGCCTTTTTGGGAAAGTGACTTATAATGTAAACTTGCCATTTTGGGAAAGTTTTTCAACCTCCTCTTTTTGATTCAAAAATGCTTCAAATGAGAAAACTTTGGTTATGAAATTTGAATATTGGATCATTCCCTTTTCAAAAAGTACAAGAACTCTTTCTAATTCATTTTGGATCAAAAGTTATGGCCTTGCAAAGTTGGGAAAAATCATGAAAATTCACTTATGCACCAAAAGAGGAAAGTTGAAAAACTTCATGCCAAGGCTAATTGTGACTTCAAATCAACTTCTAAGCATTACACAAACATAAGTCATGACCTAAAATTCAGAATGCACCAAAGAATTGCTCACTTTCATTCCTTGATCATTAAGAAACTTCAAAAGGGCCAAACTTAGTGAAATTTGCAAAACCTCCCACCACTTCTCACAAACTTGCTAATTGGCCTCAATCTCATTTCCATGGTCATCCTTGAATCAAGCTGCAGCAGACATGCTTTTGTTCTAGCCCTAAAACAGCCCATACCTTATAGTACACATAGACTTGACTTTTTGCAAAAGGGGCCATGCCAATCACACTGTGCCACCACCAACCCTCTGCCCTATCACAGTTTGATAAGTGGACAAAATGAGACTAAAAACACACAAGAAGCAAGCCTGAAACCACAGCATTGCCATAGTTCCCAAAAAAACTTTCCTCTTGGCATTTTCCTTCGAATCTCATCACACAAACATCAAACCTCAAAACCAACTTCACCATTCATTCAGAAAAGCTTCATAGAGCATAAACCACCCTTCATCTTGCCTTGAAAGTCCTTGAAACAGAAATACGATTTTCCACTCCCTTGGACAAAACTTCATCAATCTCACAAACTAGCCACCATACACTCCAACTAAGCCTCAAAGCATCTTCAGGGAGATCATTAGAGGAGCTTTGAAGCAGGGAGGCAGTCTGAAAGCTCCAAATTAAAAGCTTCACCTCAGGTAGCTTCGCAAAATCATTTTTCCAGAAACCCCTCTTTAAGTTATTGAAATGATCTACATGTTCCCCTGAATGCTTTGCACTTTTTATTTTTGAAAATGATTGGCTATTGAGCATGTACTGCATCTCTGAAAGTTTAGTCAGTTTTTAGGTTTTGACTCGTATCTAGGTTTTGAGTGAGAAGAAATGGATTTTGAGGGTTGATTCATGTTTAGGGAGGTTGAGAGGTTTGATCTGGAGCTTTACAGCTCTTAAAATTGCCTGGGGAGTGGGATTGAAATTTTCAGGGAGGAATGTCACTGGAGAAGACGACCGGAGCTCTTCTCCGGTGACCTGAAAGTCATTAGGGTTTGGTAATTAGGGTTAGCTGAGTTTAAACGTGGGACGTTGGATCTGGGCTTCCCGCGCGTGTTAGAGGGTCAGGATGATTTCATTTAGCCCTAATTGTGATTAATTAAATTAATTAATTAGGTTTAGTTTTAAAATGCCAGTTTGAACCTAGGCCGTTGGATAACGCACGCAGTCTTCCCTCCATCTCCAGGTTTGAATGTGAGCCTCAGGATTTGCATACTTTTCCATTTTATTAATTTTAATTCATTTTATTTGCATTAAACTTCCACGAATTTTTAAAAATAGCAAAACAAATTAAAAAATTCTGATTTTTTTTTGTCAAACATTTCATTAATTTTCAGAACCCAAAAATATTTTTATTTTTATTTTTTGCATTAAAAATTATTTTTAAATCATTTAAATGTTTATTTTTAATTAGTTAATGGAAATTAATTAATTAAAAATGCATTTAGGTATTTAAAAATCACCAAAAAATTCACATTGCATTTTAAAACATTTAGAAACATTATCAAACTCTTAAAACAAATTTATTTTTGGTCCTTGATGTATTTTGACAATTTTCATTGGAATAAAAGTTGTTTAAAGGCAATATTTTTGTTCAAACTTAGAAAAATTCATTCTGCCTAACCATGAAGAGTTTGGTAATGGTTCTTCTTGCATTGCATCCTTCATAGCATGTAGTTTTTAGGGTAAAATTGGTTTGAATTTATCTTTCATTTTCAATTTGTTTGGCATTTTATCCTTAGGATCACCCTTAAAACCCTAGAAACTTAGAAAATTCATAAGTCCTTGTAGGTTAAGCTTCTGACCTCCCCCTATGGAGGGTGACTTAGTATAGGTTTAGGGTTCCCTTGATTGCATTTTCCATTTTTTATCATGTCATTTGCTTCTGTCTTTGCCATTTGCATCTTACATGATCATAAACCCTAATTCTTGCCTTCCTTTGCATCCATCTCTCATTTGCTTGCATACATGAACTTGTCATGATATTTTGTGCATCAATATGACATACAAGACATCTTAGGACATATTAGAACCATGTTTGATCATTTCATCTTTCATTTGCCATGTTATGCATTCATATCATTTCATAAACTTTCATGAACTTTCATGGTTCAAGCATGCTTCATTTGCATCCTCATCCTTGTATGATCATCCACAACTCTTGACATGTGTTTGCATCATCTCTTAGCACCCTTAACATCATGTTTATGCTTCTGACTTTGGTTTGCATCATGACATTTCATTTCATTTGCATTGCATTGCATTTCTTTTGCTAACTTTTCAGGTGGTAAGTTGTTTTGAGAAGTGAATTTGCCTTCACTTCTCACAATCTTTTCTCATCTCTTTTATGCACCATTGCTGCATTTTACCTTGTGTATTAGAGTGAGATTGCTCATTCATGCTCTTTCCCACTTTCTTCCTTCAAGCAACTTGTCTTCTTAAGTGAAGTAAGTTGTCTTGCTTCTCTCTGCTTCTTTCTCCATTCATCTGCTTCTTTCCTGGTCGTTTCTCTGAAGATCTTCTTGCAAACCTCATAAACCCTAGGAAAAACCAAGCATGATAACAATTAGGGTTTGATTAGTTCCCCATTTAGTTTTACCTTTGTGTCATCTTTGAGTCCTCTCTCCTCATCTCATAATCAAGGACTAAACCCTAAAGGTTTTAAGGCTTTGTGATTAAGCTTATGCCTGCATCCTTCTATTAGGATGGAGTGTATAACTTTAATCCTAAGTGTTAAACCCTTAATGTGTTTAACTCCTTTAATCAATCCACTTAATAATCACTAAGACATCAAGCTTGTAACTCGGGCCTTGCATTAGGGTTCTAATTCTTCCTTAACTGGTTAAGAAGGACTAACCCTAGTGTTAATGGACAAGTCCCCCTCAAGTTGTCTTACAAACCATAAAATCCATTTCTTAACCTTATCATTAACTAAAATCCATTTAAAAAAGGTTTTGTTTTGTCATGAGGTTAATCTCTAATCATGGATTAAGTTGAGGAGCCTTTCTCAGCTTAAATGTTCTCATCTATTATCCTTCTATTAGGATGGTGTAATGGGTCCATTAAATCCTTGATTATGGCTTAAACTCATTACTTAACACTAAACAAAAATACCAAAAACATCTAAATAATTACAAATAGGTTAATGATCTTAATCCTACACCATGGTGACTAAGTGTGAGGTGCTTACTTCATACTTAAGGTATTCTCATTACCCCTAATCAGAGGGAGGATGTGGTGAGTTTACTAACCCCTTGGTTTAGGCTTAAGCTCATTTAATTATGACAAACTTCAAAAGGCAATAAAAGATTGAAAACTCCAAAACAAACAATAATCGTCTCCTCCGGGATTCTTTTCTCACCTCATTCACTCACAAACGAGAACTTGCTTCTTCCGTTTAATGCAAGACAGTTTGCACCTGAGCCAGACGGGTCATACACTTGAGCATAGACAAGCAAGCAGTTCACAAGTCAATTTATCTTTCAGTCTCTTTAGGTCGAACTACGGTGTTCTGACTTCCTCATTGCACGAGAGGATACGTAGGCATAACTTAACAGTTATCGAACAAAAAGTCTCTGTATATTTCCCCTCTTTCCAGCATTATTCTTTAAGCCTCATAGTCTTGAGCATTTCATTCTTGTTCTCACACTGACACTTCTCTTATACACTTCACCTTTCTTTTAGCACTGACACTTGCATTCTTTCCAGCTTTGATACACAGATTGCACTGACACTACCCCTTTAAAACACAAATCTTTTAAGCATGGATCCCGTCGGGTACGGCGGACAATCTGGGTGCTAATACCTTCCCAGGTTGTAACCAACCCCCTTTCTCAGTTTCTCTAGTTCGCAACCGTCTTATCCATATCTTTTCTTAGGTCTATGCAGCATTACCTTTCCTTCGGGATAAAAATGCCTAGCTGGCGACTCTTTTCTTTTGAGTTCACCCTTGTGTGTTCTCTCTCTTTTCGCCGACCGTTCGCGTTTGTACCCCTCTGACCTAGGTGTCATTTGGTGGGAGCGACAGCTTGGCGACTCTGCTGGGGATCTTCTACTGTAGCCAGGGCTTCTGGTTCTTTTTGTGGGTTCCTCCTAGCGCTTGTTTGATTTGTGTTTACTGGGGTGTTATGTGCCAATTGTGATTGTTTATATGCTTTATTTATTGCTTTATGTACAACTTTATTTATTGCTTTCTTTACAGTTTTACATTTTTCGTACTGTCATTATCATTGCTGGATCTGGTTTTCTATTTTGGTGGGTGGGGTTTCATTGAGAGTTTAAGGTCCTATACCTGGGACCTGAGTGACACCTAGGCTAGAGTGGTTCATGTTCTTTCCCATTCCATTTCGGTCTGGTGCGGGAATATGAAACATGGTTCAGATATGGGTTTCTTCTTGAGAACTCTGTGCTACAGATTTCCTGTAGTGCTAGGGCTATATGGGAAGCCTGCTAAGTCTGGATGACCTTTATTATGACCTTCAAAAACTGAGGTGAATTAGAGGAGGATCTTTTATGGTTATTGTAAACACTGTACCTCCGGGTTAGAAGTGTTTACACTTCTCATAACTGATCCAAGTCTGAGGATCTTTGTTTTAGAACACTACCTGTGAGGGGGTTGGGCTGTTTACAGGTTTGCAGGTACCCTTGGCCACATCATACCCTGTTACTTGTTTTATTTAAGAGTACTCCACTTTGGACAGTTCTTGTGATTAACCCTGGACATGTGACTCTTTATTTGAGTCCTCCCACCTTGGTTACTGGATTTCTGAACCTCCATCTGGACTTCTTGAACAATACATGGGCTTTATATCAAGACAGATAATCAGATCCAGCTTGATCACAAACCCTTGCATATCATTTGCATACTCATCATTTGCATCATTTAACTTTTGTTTATTTGTTTTTCAGGGTATCCACATTATATCTGGCTTGGTTTTGACCCCTTCTTCTGCATAGACCCCTGTTTCATCAGTTATCTACTTCAGCTATTCTCATCATCACCAACATCAGCCTATCAGTGGTTCATCTCCAGTGTCAATCTTGATCTTCATCAGCACTTATCTTCAGTTCCTGCAGCAGTACTCATGGCTACTCCCAGGAAGAGCAACATATCCTACCAGAGGAGCATGATCCACACTTGACCCTTCTCAGAGGAGCATGATCCACACTTGCCTACAATTTTATGACCCTCCTTTGAGATGCTTCACATTCCCAGACTTTCAGCTAGGACCTCTGCTGGAGGAGTTTTCATCATTGATTGGAGTACGTATCAGGGGTGGAGTCCCCTTCAACCCAGAAATGACTTCTCCCAGCAATGGAGAGGTAGCAAAAGCACTGTACCTGGAGCCTGCCTTGATTGAGCAAGGCATGACAACAAAAGCTGGGATCCCTGGTTTGCACTTAGACTTCTTGATTTCTCAGGCCATCCTGAAGGCCTCTTTGGGAGAATGGAGGGCAGTTTGTGCACTGTTAGCCCTCAGCATATATGGGGTTATACTGTTTGCAGATGAACCCAAATTTATCAGCAAGAATGCCATTCATCTTTTTCTTCTGAGGAACCCAGTACCCACATTACTGGGAGATTTCTATTACTCCATTCAACAAAGGAATGAGAAACAAAGAGGGAAGTTGGTGAGATGTTGTGCTCCTTTGTTTTACACCTGGCTGCTCAAACACCTGCCTAAGTCAGATGCCTTCCTGAATCCCCACCAACAGAAGAATTGGGCCAAGAGGCTCATTGCTTTGACTTCAGATGATATCAGATGGTGCACCCAGAGCACAAAAGGCAAGGACATTATCACCAGCTGTGGGCAATACCCAAATGTACCTCTGATAGGAGTAAAGGGTTGCATCAACTACAATCCTTTGCTGTTTAAGAGACAACTAGGCTATGCTTTGGTTCACCCTCCTAGAGTGCAAGATTTAGCTGAGACCCTGTATTGTGAAGTAAAACCTAATTCAGCTGTTGTCAGACAAGCATCCTGGGCTTGGGACAACATCCAGACAAAGGGGATGGCTATTCTTGGAAGGTGTAATAATGTTGCTTCAGCTCAGTACTATGACTGGTCCCATACTAGAGCTCAGGTTACTGGAATGCCCTTTACCTTGGAGGACATACCTGGACCCTCTACAGTACAACCTACAGCAACTGTCAGCCTGGAAGAATTTGAGAAACTGAAGGAAAGGAATGAGAACCTGTCTCAAGCCTTGAAGAAAACTCTTTGGGAAAGGAGTGATGGTCGTTTGGACATTGAGAGGTTGGAGAAGCTTAGGGTGGAGCATTTGGCCAAGATTGAGAAAACAGAGGACTACATCAAGAAATCAAGAGCTGGGGAACAAATATTGAAGAATGCCTGTAAAGAGGCCAAGATTCAGAAGGCTAGGACCGAGCTCTATCTGCAAGAAAGTCAGGCTAGGTGGGTCAGGATCACTGAAGCCCGGACACAAGAAGATCAGAGAACTCAGGCCAGGATTGAACAGTTAGAGGCCAATGAAAAGAAGCAGCAGGAAGCTTTGCTGGCAGCCCAAAAGGAGATTTCAGAGTTGAAGCTTAGGGCTGGGTTGAAGAGATCAAAGGATCAGGATAGGCACAAGAAGCTGACCACTGCCATTGCCACCAGGAACCTCCTCATTAGGACCATTACAAAGCATCCAGCTGGTCCAGTGACTGAGGCACTTTTGAAGGAGGTCAAAGAGGATGAGTTTGGACTAGATGTCTGACTTTTTTGTTTGTTGTTGTTTTCATTTGATGTACTTTTTCTTTTTTTTGATGTATTCTGACCCTCCATGGGCATGTATTGTAAAACAGACTATGTATTGTTCAGTATTTGTAATATATTAGTTTGCTTTCATTGGGTTTCTTTTCTCAACAATATCAAGCATCTTCCTCGAGGTCTGGAAAGGTCAAAACCAAGAACCAAGCCGGATACCTTGGAAAACAAATAAGCATACTGCATTGCATACTAACTTCTGTTTTATTTTGCAGGTTTTGTTATTATCTTTGTTTCTAAATTTGTTGTGGTCTCAGGAAATATTTCTCGCCGCCGGGTGTTCCCTGTCAACCGTACGCACCGGTACCCTACTCGCAACAACCTTCCTGGTATCCAAATGGAGCAAGTACAACAGGACCTGACTGAGGTCAGAACCCAGATGGCTAATGAAAGAGTGGAGATGAGAAACCAAATGACCCAATTCATGGCTGTGATGACTGGCTTGGCCCAGAGCCAAGAAAGGTTAAGGGCATTGGTAGAAAGACAAACTCCCGAGGAACCTCATCCTGGGACTGGAGGAACTAGTAATAATGAGAGGGGCCAGCCTCATGCTAATCCACCAGTATTTGGACCTCATCTAGATCCAGAAGTCAACATCCCGGGAAATGTGCAAGGAAATACTGCTGGGGGGAGAATCTTGCAAGAGGATCCCCAAGAGGAGCAATTTACTGTCATGGGAGCTGGAGACGAAGTCTATGATAGGAGGTTTGATGAAATTGCTGAGAAGTTGAGATCTTTGTAGTCTCAAAACTCCTTGGGTTTCGATGTAATGGATATGGGGTTAGTGGATGGGGTGAGAATTCCCCACAAATTCAAACCCCCGTGCTTTGAGAAATACAATGGAACCTCTTGTCCACGAACTCACCTGCAGTCTTTTCTAGGAATACTTAAAGCATATACTATGGATGAGAAGCTGTGGATGTTCTACTTTGAAGACAGTTTGACTGGGGCTTCAAGAGAGTGGTATTCACACTTGACCAGAGCTACCATCAGATGCTGGAAGGACTTAGCTGAAGCCTTCATCAGACAATATCAATATAACCTGGACATGGCTCCTAACAGGACCCTTCTGATGGGAATGTCTCAATCTTCCAGAGAAAGCTTCAGAGAATATGCCCAAAGATGGAGACAGCTTGCTGCTGCTGTCCAGCCACCCATGTCGGAAAGAGAAATGGCCGACATGTTCATGAATACTTTGCAAGGAACCTATATTGATAGACTGACTGCCTTTTCTTCTACCAGTTTCGCTGACGTAGTTATAGCTGGGGAAAGGATTGAGAGTCTATTAAAAATGGGCAAAATTTCTGATAATGGTGCAAGTTCATCCAGTAATCCCAGGAAGCCTTTTGTAGGACCCCGAAGAACCGGTGAGATAAATGCCATTCATGCCAGCAGGGGCAGACCTCAGTATGTTCACAGATCAGTAGCAGCTGTCACCATTCCAGCTCCGATTCCTCAGCAATCATCATATCAACAACAATAACAACCACATTATCAGCAACAAATTCAGTATCCTCAACAGAGAACCTACAACAACAACAATAGCAATCAACAACAACGACCCTTCCAGCAAAGACCATCACAGGCAAACAGGGTGATTGACCCAATCCCTATGCCTTATGCTGCCTTATTGCCACAACTCCTGAAGCTTAACTTGGTTGAGTTAAGGACATTGGCACCTCCAGATCCCTCTAATATCCCGAAGAATTATGATGTCAACGCCAGGTGTGCTTTCCATTCTAATGCACCTGGTCACAATACCGAGAAATGCAGGGCCTTACAAATGAAAGTTCAAGATCTGGTGGATTCTAAAGCCCTCAACTTCGCACCTCCTCCGAATGTCAACAGAAATCCTATGCCTAATCATGGCGGGCCGAGGATCAATGCCATTGAGGAAGACAAACCATCTACCTTGATCACCAGTGTTGCACAAATTCGAACACCTTTGGTCGAAATTAAAGCTCAGCTTCTAGAGTGCCAAGTGTTCCCCGGGTGTGAGCTCGGTTGTGGGTATTGCAATATTGCAGTCAACGGGTGTGAAAAGTTGAGAAGAGGCATAAATGGTCTTATTAAGGATGGTATCCTTCAAATCTCAACAACGGCGCCTACAAATCCATCAATTCCTTTAACAACAATTCCTGATTCTTCTACAACAGCAGCAACAATCATTCCTACCGATTCATCAATATCATCAGCAATGGCTCCGTCCATCATTTCAACAAGTCAAATTTCAACAACCATTTCTTCTACAACATCAGCATCCATTTTATTAGCAGGATCTTCTACAACGCCACCAGAAATTAATGAAGACGTCTCAGCAGTTACAATCTATTATGATCCATCAGACGTTCCTCCCAGCAGCAATTTTCAGCAAACCATGGCACCTCCTGCCAGGTCACCAGTCACAATTTACTATGATCCGCACACCATTACAGTACCCTCCTCTGCAGCAGTCAGTCCAGTTACTATTACGGTACCTGGACCAGTTCCTTATGAAAGTAGTAATGCCATACCTTGGCATTATGGCTCTGATCTCTACTGCAACGGGGAGAAAATCACTCTGGATTCATCAACCTCTTCTCCGCAAATTGATAATGTTGGGGGAGGCGGAGGCTTCACCAGAAGCGGACGCCTTTTTGCCTCACAAGTACAGAGACCTAATGTTGAAACAGAAGCTGTTGCCAAAGCAAAAGGAAAGAGTGTGGTACCTGAAGAGCTAACTGTCAAAGAAACTCAGAAGACATCTTTTGAACAAGATGTAGACGAGTTCATGAGAATCATAAAAAGGAGTGATTACAAGGTGGCGGATCAGCTTCACCAAACTCCCTCAAACATCTCCATATTATCACTGTTGATGTGTTCTGAAGCTCACAGGAATGCATTATTGAAAGTCCTGCACGCAACATACGTGCCAGAGGAGATTACTGTTAATCAGCTAGAGACTGTGGTGGCAAATGTCAACACCAGTCATGGACTGGGCTTTACCAATGCTGACTTAACAACAGAGGGACGTAACCACAACAAGGCTTTACATATCACCCTGGAATGCAAGGGTGCTGTTCTATCTCATGTACTGGTGGACACTGGGTCATCACTCAATGTTCTACCAAAGAAAGCCTTAGTGAAGCTGGAGTATGATGGCTTGGCACTGCGTCCGAGTAATTTGGTGGTGAGAGCATTTGATGGCTCTAAAAGATCAGTGCTCAGAGAGATTGATCTGCCTGTGATGATTGGCCCGCAGACCTTCAGAACTACCTTCTATGTGATGGACATTCAGCCGGCCTACAGCTGTCTGTTGGGTAGACCATGGATCCACGCCGCTGGCGCTGTTACGTCTACCCTTCACCAGAAGTTGAAATTCGAGTGGGAAGGCCAGATCATCACCATCTGTGGGGAGGAAGACATCTTTGTTAGCAATCTGGCTACGTATAAGTACATAGAAATGGATGGGGAGATCCATGAAACTATGAGCCAAGGATTTGAGGCCCTGAACATTAATGAAGCATCTGTTGTACTAGGAACTTCCATAACGTCATATCAGCAAGCCCGGAAGGTTGTTGAGGAAGGTACCGCCCAAGGCTAGGGCAAGCTGTTGCCCGTGGAAAAGAAAGAAGACAGATTTGGGTTGGGTTACAGACCAACTCAACAAGATCAATCAGAGGCTGCCAAAGAGCCCAAGTTTATCAGCGGGGGAATGCTCACCCCGGATGCTGTGAACAATTTGGAAGACGAGGAGGAAAGCGACCGCAACCTGGAGAGCTGGATACGTCCAAGGATCCCGGGGGGCCAAGTCCTTAACTGGTCTTCCCAGGAAATTATAAGGGTTACTCCTGCAGAGTAATTATTATTTCCTGTATTTTTAAAGCATGCATCAAGTCTTGCATCTTGCCCAAGATGTCAAGACTCATTTTGTAATCGGGCCATCTTGTAATTTTGTGCAAATGGATTAATTAATGAATATCAGACATCTTTTGCAAACGAGTCTCTTTTTTTGTCGCTCACTGTCTTTTCTTTTTTCTTTTTGTACAAAAATAAAATGGCAATGTTTTTCAAAATAAAATAACTTCATTTTCACTTTTTCTAAATAAGATAAAACTTATCACTAAAATAAACTAATCTAAACCCTTGCAGAAAGTGCCTTTCAGACCGCACCGACAACAACACTGCTATGACTTCGTATGACTTTGACAATCCAATCAATCAAGCTGATGAAGGGGTTGAAGAAGATTACGAGCTACCTGAAGAGCTAGTCAGGTTGTTAAGGCAAGAGTAGAAGGTTATCACTCCTCATCAGGAGGAGATTGAAACAGTTAATCTTGGTACGGAAGAATACGTAATAGAAGTTAAGATCGGGGCCTGCCTACAAGATTCAGTGAAAGAGCAACTGATTGATATGCTTCGGGAGTATGTGGATGTTTTCGCTTGGTCTTATCAGGATATGCCGGGGTTGGACACCGATATTGTCATGCACAAGCTGCCTCTGAAAGAAGATTGTCCGCCAGTAAAACAGAAACTGCGCCGTACTCGCCCAGATATGGCAATGAAGATAAAATAAGAGGTGCAAAAATAGTGGGACGCCGGGTTCCTTGATGTGACTAGCTATCTGCCGTGGGTCGCTAATATTGTGCATGTGCCTAAGAAAGATGGCAAGGTGAGAATGTGTGTGGATTACCGGGACCTGAACAGAGCCAGCCCGAAAGATGACTTCCCTTTACCTCACATTGATGTATTGGTCGACAATACGGCTCAGTTCTCGGTGTTCTCCTTCATGGATGGATTTTTAGGATATAATCAGATCAAAATGTCACCTGAAGACATGGAGAAGACAACTTTCATCACACCCTAGGGCACGTTCTGTTATAAGGTGATGCCATTCGGACTGAAGAATGCTGGTGCAACTTATCAACGGGCTATGGTAACATTATTCCATGACATGATCCACAAAGAAATTGAATGTTATGTGGATGACATGATTGCCAAGTCCCTCACAGAAGAAGACCACCTGGTAAATCTGTTGAAGTTATTCAAGCGTCTGAGGAAGTACCAACTGAAGTTAAACCCCAACAAATGCACATTCGGGGTGCGATCTGGTAAGCTGCTGGGATTTATTGTAAGTGAGAAAGGGATTGAAGTTGACCCTGATAAAGTTAAAGCCATTCAAGAAATGCCTGCACCGAAGACTGAGAAAGAAGTTCGGGGGTTTCTAGGTAGATTGAACTACATTTCAAGGTTCATATCTCACCTTACAGCAACCTGTGAGCCTTTGTTCAAGCTGTTAAGAAAAGAACAAACGGTCAGGTGGAACGAAGACTGCCAGAGGGCTTTTGACAAAATCAAGGAATACTTGCAAGAGCCTCTAATCCTTATGCCTCCAGTTGAAGGAAGACCTCTAATCATGTACTTGACAGTATTAGAAGAGTCAATGGGGTGTGTGCTGGGCCAGCATGACGAGTCTGGTCGAAAAGAGTATGCAATTTACTACCTAAGCAAAAAGTTTACCGACTGTGAACAACGTTATTCACTGCTCGAGAAAACTTGCTGTGCTTTAGCGTGGGCTGCTCGCCGACTAAGGAAGTATATGTTGACCCACACTACCTTATTAATCTCAAAGATGGACCCAGTCAAGTACATTTTTGAGAAGCCAGCATTTACCGGACGGGTTGCAAGATGGCAAATGATCCTCACGGAATATGACATTCAGTACACATCCCAAAAGGCCATCAAAGGCAGTGTATTGTCTGATTACCTTGTTGAGCAACCCATTAATGATTACCAGTCTATGAGATTTGATTTCCCTGATGAAGACATCATGTTCATAAAAGCAAAAGATCATGAAGAGCCTGTTCACACTGAAGGGCCTGACCCAGAAGAAGAATGGACTATGATGTTTGACGGGGTTGTTAACATGAATGGTCGTGGTGTTGGTGCAGTACTCATTACACCTAAAGGAGTTCACATGCCTTTCTCGGAAAAACTCACCTTTAACTGCACTAACAACGAAGCTGAATACGAAGCTTGTATTATGGGTCTTGAGGAAGCCATTGACCTCAGGATCAAGACTTTGACTGTGTTCGGAGATTCAGCTCTGGTAATTAATCAGACCAACGGCAAATGGTACACCCACCAAGATCATCTGATACCTTACCGGGATTATACAAGGAGGTTATTGACTTTCTCCACAACGGTCAAGCTTGAGTACATCCCTCGAGATGAAAATCAGTTTGCAGATGCTCTAGCTACCATTTCATCCATGATCAAAGTTCAAGCTGCCAACTTTGTGCCTCAGATTGCAGTATCCAGGCTTGACATACCACCATATGTATTCTCAGCAGATGTTATTAAAGATGATAAGCCTTGGTTCCATGACATCAAGTGCTTCTTGGAGGATCAAACATACCCATATGGGGCATCTTCCAATGATAAGAAGACATTAAGAAGGCTAGCTGGTAGTTTCTTCCTGAATGCTGACGGTTCCCTGTACAAAAGAAACTTTGATATGGTACTCCTCAGATGCGTTGATAGGACAGAAGCGGACTTGTTGATGCACGAGGTGCACGAAGGATCTTTTGGTACCCATGCAGGAGGACATGCCATGGCTAAAAAGTTGCTAAGATCAGGCTATTACTGGATCACAATGGATGCAGACTGTTGTGCCTATGCCAGAAAATGCCATAAATGCCAGATCTATGCGGATAAAGTGCATATGCCTCCGAATCCTCTGAATGTGATGTCTTCACCTTGGCCCTTTGCCATGTGGGGCATTGATATGATTGGCAAGATTGAACCAACTGCTTCAAATGGCCACAGATTCATCCTGGTTGTCATAGACTATTTTACCAAGTGGGTTGAAGCAGCTTCATATGCAAATGTTACAAGGCAAGTGGTAGCCAGATTCCTGAAGAGAGACATCATCTATCGGTATGGAGTTCCCGAGCGAATCATTACTGATAATGGTTCCAACTTAAACAACAAAATGATGGAAGAACTATGCCGGGACTTCAAGATCCAACACCACAATTTTTCTCCTTACAGGCCAAAGATGAATGGCGCTGTTGAGGCAGCTAACAAGAATATCAAGAAGATTGTACAGAAGATGGTGGTTACCTATAAAGATTGGCATGAAATGCTACCGTTTGCCTTGCATGGGTACCGTACGTCAATCAGAACATCCACTAGGGCAACACCGTATCAGCTTGTGTATGGTATGGAGGCAGTCCTACCTGTTGAAGTTGAATTACCCTCCCTGCGGGTACTGATGGATGTTAAGTTGAAAGAAGCAGAGTGGGTCCGATCCCGATACGAACAACTGAATCTGATTGAAGAGAAAAGATTAGTTGCAATCTGTCATGGGCAGCTGTATCAGAAAAGAATGAAGAAAGCCTTCGATCAGAAAGTCAGGCTCCGAGAGTACCAAGTAGGAGATCTTGTGCTGAAAAGACTCCTCCCTCCTCATACAGACCACAGGGGCAAGTGGACTCCGAATTATGATGGTCCGTTCATAGTAATGAAAGTTTTCTTGGGTGGAGCGCTGATGCTCAGTACTATGGATGGTGAAGACTTCCTGTCCCCTGTGAATTCAGATGCAGTTAAAAAATACTTCGCATAAAATGACCCGCTGGACATAAAAACAGAATGTAAGTCCAGGCAAAAATAGGGCATCCCGGCGAGTCAAAAACAGAATAAAAGGCTCAGGCAAAAATAAGGGAAAATAAAAAAAATGTGTACACCCGCTGAGTTGAAAAGCCGCATTGGACGACTCAGGCAAAAATGGGTATCCCGGTGGATTGAAAACCCGAAAGGGCGATCCACGCAAAATAAGGGAATGAGCGAACAACTGCATTCTGAATTCGTTTGTATCACTTACCACAAGGTGAACTCCGAAAGGTTCGGGCGTCGGTCAGAATCAGCCTCCCTCAAAAGCAAGATGAGAAGAACGACAAAAGTCATACGAGTCATAGCAAAAGGGAAGCTCTTTGAAGCGTCATCAGCATTGCCAGCATCTTTTTGTTCTCAATTTGTAACGATTTCCTCATTTCAGGGGATCTGTTTCTTTGACTGTATCTTGCCAATTCAGGGCACACGAATTAATAAAATCAGATTTTCAGTCATGTTTCGTCTCGTACATTTTATTTTCGTTTGCAAAAATGTCCGATGTCTTTAAAATATTGATTGCATAAATACAGATGCTTCCCTTCTAAAATACGTGCTTACAGGAAATATACTTACTCCCGGAAATGTCTAAACTCCTATGATGGAACCCAGTAAGGGATACCTCGGGGTACTTGTGCGTTTCTTTGTCTTTACAGGATTGCGGGAGTTTAAAGCGCAACATGGGGCATGAAAGCTTCTCCCCAGTAAGCTGCCAAATCATTGTTTCCTCAGCACACTTTCCAAATAGCACCAGAGATGCTCTCTCCCCATCAGAGTTGCCAGACATCACTTCTCCAACATTTCCTTCAAAGAGCAGCACCAAAAGGTGTTCATATCCCCAACTGAGTTGTCAAGTATCATCCTCAGCAGGATCCCCACAGAAATCTCTAGGAAGATCTTTCAGTGATCTTTCTTCCTCCCCAGCCGAGTGCTAGACAGGGAACCATCGCCCCGCAGAGTTTCAGCCTCTATCCAGAAGAGCAACGCCTGGAGATCTCCCAACAGAGTGACGAAAGCTTCTTCAAACCCCAGCTGGGTCCCTCATTACCGAGATAGGTCTATCCGTGATCTATTTCCCCATGCAGAGTCAGATATGTCGGATCTACTAATGATCACATCCCCAGCTGGGATATCCACTTCAAGCAGATCAGTCAGGGATCTCCGCGGCAGCGGGATCCGAATTCCGGATCGGTATCTTTGCATAATCATAGCATTCGCATCATATTTTCCCCACAGAGCGTAGCATTCCATCTAATACGGAGCATTACGGCAAAAATCAAACATATTGCATAATCGTAAGCCATGTGTCGAACCAAATACTTGTAAATACCGAAATACTCCCCAAATTCCCCGGCAGAAAATTAAAGCATTTCCTTTACACTCACAAATACAGATACATATATACACACTCCTTTTGGCACTCGTCCGTGTCATCGTTCCCCAGTAAAGTCGCCCGAGCGTTCTTTACAAACAGACACTTATATTACAGATACTTCTTGACACTCGTCTGTGTCATACCCCCAGCAGAAAGCCAAAACATCCCCTTTGCACTCACAACACCTGTGTGCATATATCCATACACTTCCTTGACACCCGTCTGTGTCGTGCTCTCCCCAGCAAGTTGAGCACTCGTCTGTGTCCCACTCATACTTTTTACTCATACAGATACTCGTCCGTATCTTGTATATACCACTTAAATCCCCTCAGAATCAACATTCATCCGTGTTCTTTGTTAACCAGTTGATACTCGTCTGTATCATCATCTCTGAACATGCGTCAAGCGTTTGTTTCTATTGATACTCGTCCGTATCATAGTCTTAAGGATGCTCGTCCGCATCTTTAATCTATACACCATGTCAAACACTTATGTCTTCTTGAATTTAGACACTCGTCTGTGTCTACCCTTCCCCAGGAGAGTCCCCAGCAAATCCCATTGATTTATTTCCTATCTGACATTCGTCCTATGTCATGATACCTTCCGGCAGCCGTACCCTGCCAGGTGATCGTCTTTCACCTTTTTGATGATCGTCCTTCATCACCCCCAGTGGAGTCTCTATTCATTAGAACCCCTTCCTATCCGACATTCGTCCTATGTCGTGATATTTTCAGCAGCCGTCCCCTGCTAGGTGATCGTCCTTCACCTCTTGATGATCGTCCTTCATCATGCTTATCCGATGGCCGTCCCAATCGTCGACCTTTTCTATCCGGCATTCGTCCTATGTCGTGATATTTTCGGCAGCCGTACCCTGCCAGGTGATCGTCCTTCACCTTAGATGACCGTCCCTCATCTTATCCCCAACAGAGCAGCCGTCCCCTGCTAGGTGATCGTCCTTCACCTCTGATGACCGTACCTCATCATTTATTTCATTCATGCCTTGAACTTGATGGTCGTCCCCATCATTCACTTTACCTTTAACCCCCAGAAAATCTTATTTCTTTGCTTGATGGCCGTCCCTATCATAATCTCTTATATCCCCAGCTTGTCGGCCGTTCCCGTCTTTGCTTCATTCCCAGCAGTCTTCCTCTGCTCGACGGTCGTCCTCCGTCGCCCGCACTTTATGAACATACCTTATTTTCTTTTACAATCTATATCCCTTTTCTTCTTCATTTCAGTGAGTGCAAATTTTGGACTGTCTTTGGTATTCAACCACAAGTTATCTTGTTTGCCTGTTAAGCCGTCGCTCACATCCTGCACAGCTAACTCATGTTTGAATAGGGGCAGCTGTAAACACCCCAAATTTTCCCTCACTCATTTCACCATGGCTTGTGATCCTTTCATGTGCATAAGTTCAATCATAGCATCTCATATTGCATTTTTACTTCACTGCATTGTTTCTAAGTCATCTGCATCTAGGGTTTGTGATCTGAGCCATCCCTGAGCCATTTGAGCCACTCCAAAGGTCTTCAACCATCTCAAGAGGGTCCATATATGTTCAAGCATCATATTATATGCTCACAAGGTCAAGGAAGTCAAAGAATCACAAGAACTGAGAAAGGCATGGAAGCAGAGCCAGGTTTAACTACACAGATGACCTAAAATTAGGGTTTTGGTTTCAGAGGCCATAACTCCAAATTTTTTGGTCATTCTTGTTTCTATTGGTCTCTATATGTTATGAGGATCATGCATATCAATTTTCATGAAGAAATTCAATGGGGAAGGCATCTGATCAAGAGATGACTTCTTGAGCAAGTCAGTGCAAAATCAGGGCATCTGAGGCCCCCAGTGACCCAACGAAAGGGGTTTCTCCATCATTTTGAATGTGTATGATCTTTATTTGATCATAGAAGGTGTTAGAAGTTCACAAAATTGGAAAATTTCAAGTCATTTGCAAAGTTGCCTTTTTGGGAAAGTGACTTATAATGTAAACTTGCCATTTTGGGAAAGTTTTTCAACCTCCTCTTTTTGATTCAAAAATGCTTCAAATGAGAAAACTTTGGTCCTGAAAGTTGAATATTGGATCATTCCCTTTTCAAAAAGTACAAGAACTCTTTCTAATTCATTTTGGATCAAAAGTTATGGCCTTGCAAAGTTGGGAAAAATCATGAAAATTCACTTATGCACCAAAAGAGGAAAGTTGCAAAACTTCATGCCAAGGCTAATTGTGACTTCAAATCAACTTCTAAGCATTACACAAACATAAGTCATGACCTAAAATTCAGAATGCACCAAAGAATTGCTCACTTTCATGCCTTGATCATTAAGAAACTTCAAAAGGGCCAAACTTAGTGAAATTTGCAAAACCTCCCACCACTTCTCACAAACTTGCTAATTGGCCTCAATCTCATTTCCATGGTCATCCTTGAATCAAGCTGCAGCAGACATGCTTTTGTTCTAGCCCTAAAACAGCCCATACCTTATAGTACACATAGACTTGACTTTTTGCAAAAGGGGCCATGCCAATCACACTGTGCCACCACCAACCCTCTGCCCTATCACAGTTTGATAAGTGGACAAAATGAGACTAAAAACACACAAGAAGCAAGCCTGAAACCACAGCATTGCCATAGTTCCCAAAAAAACTTTCCTCTTGGCATTTTCCTTCGAATCTTATCACATAAACATCAAACCTCAAAACCAACTTCACCATTCATTCAGAAAAGCTTCATAGAGCATAAACCACCCTTCATCTTGCCTTGAAAGTCCTTGAAACAGAAATACGATTTTCCACTCCCTTGGACAGAACTTCATCAATCTCACAAACTAGCCACCATACACTCCAACTAAGCCTCAAAGCATCTTCAGGGAGATCATTAGAGGAGCTTTGAAGCAGGGAGGCAGTCTGAAAGCTCCAAATTGAAAGCTTCACCTCAGGTAGCTTCGCAAAATCATTTTTCCAGAAACCCCTCTTTAAGTTATTGAAATGATCTACATGTTCCCCTAAATGCTTTGCACTTTTTATTTTTGAAAATGATTGGCTATTGAGCATGTACTGCATCTCTGAAAGTTTGGTCAGTTTTTAGGTTTTGACTCGTATCTAGGTTTTGAGTGAGAAGAAATGGATTTTGAGGGTTGATTCATGTTTAGGGAGGTTGAGAGGTTTGATCTGGAGCTTTACAGCTCTTAAAATGGCCTGGGGAGTGGGATTGAAATTTTCAGGGAGGGATGTCACCGGAGAAGACGACCGGAGCTCTTCTCCGATGACCTGAAAGTCATTAGGGTTTGGTAATTAGGGTTAACTGAGTTTAAACGTGGGACGTTGGATCTGGGCTTCCCACGCGTGTTAGAGGGTCAGGATGATTTCATTTAGCCCTAATTATGATTAATTAAATTAATTAATTAGGTTTAGTTTTAAAATACCACTTTGAATCTAGGCCGTTGGATAACGCGCGCAGTCTTCCCTCCATCTCCAGGTTTGAATGTGAGCCTCAGGATTTGCGTACTTTTCCATTTTATTAATTTTAATTCATTTTATTTGCATTAAACTTCCACGAATTTTTAAAAATAGCAAAACATATTAAAAAATTCTGATTTTTTTTTGTCAAACATTTCATTAATTTTCAGAACCCAAAAATATTTTTATTTTTATTTTTTGCATTAAAAATTATTTTTAAATCATTTAAATTTTTATTTTTAATTAGTTAATTGAAATTAATTAATTAAAAATGCATTTAGGTATTTAAAAATCACCAAAAAATTCACATTGCATTTTAAAACATTTAGAAACATTATCAAACTCTCAAAACAAATTTCTTTTTGTTCCTTGATGTATTTTGACAATTTTCATTGGAATAAAAGTTGTTTAAAGGCAATATTTTTGTTCAAACTTAGAAAAATTCATTCTGCCTAACCATGAAGTGTTTGGTAATGGTTCTTCTTGCATTACATCATTCATAGCATGTAGTTTTTAGGGTAAAATTGGTTTGAATTTATCTTTCATTTTCAACTTGTTTGGCATTTTATCCTTAGGATCACCCTTAAAACCCTAGAAACTTAGAAAATTCATAAGTCCTTCTAGGTTAAGCTTCGTACCTCCCCCTATGGAGGGTGACTTAGTATAGGTTTAGGGTTCCCTTGATTGCATTTTACATTTTTTATCATGTCATTTTCTTCTGTCTTTGCCATTTGCATCTTCCATGATCATAAACCCTAATTCTTGCCTTCCTTTGCATCCATCTCTCATTTGCTTGCATACATGAACTTGTCATGATATTTTGTGCATCAATATGACATACAAGACATCTTAGGACATATTTGAACCATGTTTGATCATTGCATCTTTCATTTGCCATGTTATGCATTCATATCATTTCATAAACTTTCATGAACTTTCATGGTTCAAGCATGCTTCATTTGCATCCTCATCCTTGTATGATCATCCACAACTCTTGACATGTGTTTGCATCATCTCTTAGCATCCTTAACATAATGTTTATGCTTCCGACTTTAGTTTGCATCATGACATTTCATTTCATTTGCATTGCATTTCATTTCTTTTGCTAACTTTTCAGGTGGTAAGTTGTTTTGAGAAGTGAATTTGCCTTCACTTCTCACAATCTTTTCTCATATCTTTTATGCACCATTGCTGCATTTTACCTTGTGTATTAGAGTGAGCTTGCTCATTCATGCTCTTTCCCACTTTCTTCCTTCAAGCAACTTGTCTTCTTAAGTGAAGTAAGTTGTCTTGCTTCTCTCTGCTTCTTTCTCCATTCATCTGCTTCTTTCCTGGTGGTTTCTCTGAAGATCTTCTTGCAAACCTCATAAACCCTAGGAACAACCAAGCATGATAACAATTAGGGTTTGATTAGTTCCCCATTTAGTTTTACCTTTGTGTCATCTTTGAGTCCTCTCTCCTCATCTCATAATCAAGGACTAAACCCTAAAGGTTTTAAGGCTTTGTGATTAAGCTTATGCCTGCATCCTTCTATTAGGATGGAGTGTATAACTTTAATCCTAAGTGTTAAACCCTTAATGTGTTTAACTCCTTTAATCAATCCACTTAATAATCACTAAGACATCAAGCTTGTAACTTGGGCCTTGCATTAGGGTTATAATTCTTCCTTAACTGGTTAAGAAGGACTAACCCTAGTGTTAATGGACAAGTCCCCCTCAAGTTGTCTTACAAACCATAAAATCCATTTCTTAACCTTATAATTAACTAAAATCAATTTAACAAAGGTTTTGTTTTGTCATGAGGTTAATCCCTAATCATGGATTAAGTTGAGGAGCCTTTCTCAGCTTAAATGTTCTCATCTATTATTCTTCTATTAGGATGGTGTAATGGGTCCATTAAATCCTTGATTATGGCTTAAACTCATTACTTAACACTAAACAAAAATACCAAAATCATCTAAATAATTACAAATAGGTTAATGATCTTAATCCTACACCATGGTGACTAAGTGTGAGGTGCTTACTTCATACTTAAGGTATTCTCATTACCCCTAATAAGAGGGAGGATGTGGTGAGTTTACTAACCCCTTGGTTTAGGCTTAAGCTCATTTTCTTATGACAAACTTCAAAAGGCAATAAAAGATTGAAAACTCCAAAACAAACAATAATCGTCTCCTCCGGGATTCTTTTCTCACCTCATTCACTCACAAAAGAGAACATGCTTCTTCCGTCTAATGCAAGACAGTTTGCACCTGAGCCAGATGGGTCATACACTTGAGCATAGACAAGCAAGCAGTTCACAAGTCAATTTATCTTTCAGTCTCTTTGGGTCGAACTACGGTGTTCTGACTTCCTCATTGCACGAGAGGATACGTAGGCATAACTTAACAGTTATCGAACAAAAAGTCTCTGTATATTTCCCCTCTTTCCAGCATTATTCTTTAAGCCTCATAGTCTTGAGCATTTCATTCTTGTTCTCACACTGACACTTCTCTTATACACTTCACCTTTCTTTTAGCACTGACACTTGCATTCTTTCCAGCTTTGATACACAGATTGCACTGACACTACCCCTTTAAAATACAAATCTTTTAAGCGTGGATCCCGTCGGGTACGGCGGACAATCTGGGTGCTAATACCTTCCCAGGTTGTAACCAACCCCCTTTCTCAGTTTCTCTGGTTCGCAACCGTCTTATCCATATCTTTTCTTAGGTCTATGCAGCATTACCTTTCCTTCGGGATAAAAATGCCTAGCTGGCGACTCTTTTCTTTTGAGTTCACCCTTGTGTGTTCTCTCTCTTTTCGCCGACCGTTCGCGTTTGTACCCCTCTGACCTAGGTGTCGTTTGGTGGGAGCGACAACATGTTCTTTGCAAAACACAGAAAATATAAAGCAAAGAGTCATTTGTGTGCACCCAAACATGTTGTGTTGAAATGTTTCAACATCTAGATCAACATGTTGAATAAGATGTCTAGACAGTTCATTCGACATCATGAACCGCTGAAGATAGATTGAAGTTTCTGTTTTGGTTTCAACAGAAACAGAATATTTTGAAGATTTAAATCAATCCAATGGCGCTGATGTAAAAGATCTTGAAGACTCAAATTTAAATTGAAGACAAATATTGAAAAATATAGAGTTTCTATATTTAGTGATATTTTAGGAGTTTTTAGATTTGAAGATCTTTTTGTATATTTGTAATCAGATTTTTCTGCATATTTGTAGCAACTATTGCTGTGATTGTTTAGGCCCAAATCCAATTGGGAATAGGTTATAAAAGAAACCTTGTAACCTAGTTTAGAACCAACCAACTGATCAAAATGTAAACATCATTAGGGTTGTATTCTTGTGCATCCGTACATAACAAGAAACCCTGTTGTGGCTGTGTATGTGTGATTCTCGAAGCTACTAAGTGTAAACACCCCAAATTTGCCCTCTCACTTTCTCACACCTTGGATTGTGATCCTTCATATTGCATTGCATAAGCAAACCATCTCACACTGCATAATTATTTCACTGCATAGACTGCATAGCTAGGGTTTGTGATCAGATGAATCTTAGAAGTGGTTTAGGCTATCTCAAAGACCAAGAAGCATGTCAAGAGGGTCCATGAGTGTTCTATGGTCATTTTGTACCCCCAAGGGTTCTTGAAAGTTAAAAGATCACAAGATATTGCAAAGATGTCCAGGCAGGCTAGGATCTCCTACACAGATGACCTAAAATTAGGGTTTTGGGTTTGAGGCCCTTACACTCAAAATTTTTGGCCATTCTTGATTCTATTGGTCCATATATGTTATAAGGAGCATGTGTATCAGATTTCATGGAAAGATTCAATGTGGAAGTCATCTGATCAAATGGTAACTTCCTAAGCAAGAAAAGTCAAAATCAGGGCATCTGAGGCCCTAACAAGGGTTCCAATGGGTCATCATCATCATTTTGAAGTCATATGGTTTTTATTTGATCATTGGAGTGCTTGGAAGTTCACAAAATTGAAGAAAAATGAACAAAGCCAAAACTTGCCAAAAATGGAAATGACTTGTAATGTAAACTTTCTATTTTGGGAGAGATTTTCAACCTCCTCTTTCTTGATCAAAAAGGTTTCAAATGAATTTTCTTCAAACATGAAAGTTGTAGATTGTATCTTCCCATTTTCAAAAAGTACAAGAACTCATTCTAATTCATCCTAGAACTCAAGTTATGGCCTTGCAAAGTTGGCAAAAATCACATAATTTCAAGATTCATGTCAAAGAGGATTTTGTGCATTTTGGCATTTTAGGCTTCTAAGTGACCTCAAATGTGTTCAAATGTTACATAACATGTGCATACAAGTTGCCAAGATCAGAATTGTGCCAAGAATTCAAGGATTTCATGACTTTTTCTTCAAGATTTCACAAAGTTACAATTATGCATAAAGCTTGCAATCTCTTCATCTAAGCATCACAACTGCATTTCATCAATCCAAGGGCCATCCTTGAACCATGCTGAAGCAATCCAACCACAGAAAGAAAATCTGCACAAGCCCATACCTCAAGTACAACACAACTTGACTTTTTTGCATTTTGCTCCCATACCAATCCCACAGTGCTCAACTGCCCTCCTGATTCATTGGGACAACCTTAGCCATGCCTCAAGACTCTATAAAAGCAAGCTTCATGGCCTGAATCAACACACAACTTCAGATTGCCAAAAATTGCTCAAAACTTCATGCTATCGAATTTCTCAATCTAGCCAATAAAAACCAAAGTTTCTTTCACCATTCAACTCCATACAACCTAAGGATCAAATCCCACCCATCACCATAGCTTAAAACAAACTCTAGCCAAAACACGATTTCTACAACTTCAGAATCAAAACTCACAAACCAACCACTCTAAGCTCATTGCAAGCTTGCCAATAGCTTCAAGAGGTCAAAGGGGGTTGGATTGCATAAAGGAGAGGCCCAGAAAGCTGCATTTTGAAGAGCTTCATCTCAGGTAACCATTATGAACAATTTTTCCAGAAGCATGATTTCTTGTTAAAATATGAATCTATGTGTTGCCCTGATCATGCTGATGTGTTTAGTTTTAAAATGAGCAAGAAATGAGTATGTAATGACTTTCTGAAAGTTTGACATAGAAAATTGTTTGCTTTGAATCTCTGGATTTATGCATGATAAATGAATTTTGTTTGTGGATTCATGTTTTATGTTGTTAGAGGATCATTTCTGGGCAATTTTTTTTGTATTTTAGTGACTTGTAGAGGAAGTTGGCATTTTGGATGGCCGGAGAAGACGACCGGAGCTTATCTCCGGTCGTCTGAATTTGTTTAGGGTTTAGTTTTCCAGATTGTACAGGAGCCCTTAGATGTTGATTAGGGTTAGCAATGAACGGTCCAGATGCGCGCAATTAGTTTAATCCTGATTAATTAATTGTAAAACTCAATTAATTGCCAGATTGAATCTTGTCCATCAGATCACGCGCGTATCTCAGTTTTAAATGTGGGCCTTTAGATGCGCATACCCTGGGTCTCTTTGACTTGGGCTGTGGGCCTTTGATTCCCTTGCCAGCCAATCTGGACCATTGATCAAGCATACTTTTCCTTTTTTCTTTAATTTTATTTTCATTTATTTTCATTTTCTTTTCTTTATTTATAAAAAATACCAAAAATGATTTAAAAAATCTAAAAACTTTTGTCAACACTTCAATTAATTTTCCAGAGCCAAAAATATTTTTATTTTTATTTTTCTCACAAAAAATGCTTTTTTAAATAATTTAATTGTATATTTTAATTAATTAAATCCTTTTAATTAATTAAAAATACTTTGAAGTATTTAAAAATCACCAAAAAAATCGGAGAGGTTCTTTTAACATTTATAAACACTTACAAACTCATCTCACAAATTTATTTTTTGGTTATGATCATACTTTGGCAATTTTCATTGAATTAGGGTTTCCAAAATTCCTATTTTTCAACCCTAACTTCAAAAATTCATATCTCTCAAACCAAGATGATTTTTCATATGGTTCTTTTTGAATTCTTTCACAATTGACCTCTAGTTTCTAAAAATAGTTTTGTCTCATTTTTATCTTTCAGTTTCAAATTAATTTGCCTTTTTCATTGAAAAGTGTCCAAAACCCTAAACAATCTTAGGTAAACCATAACTTGAATTTGGTAAACCTTTAGACCTCCCCCTTTGGATGGTATTCTCATGAGTGCTCAAGGTTCCTTTGGATGCAATTTCAATTTTTTATCACGTGACTTGCTTGTGCTTTTGAGTTTGTACATATCTTGTTTTTAAACTAACCATTTCAGGTGCACTTGGTAAGTTGTTTAGGATGTGGATGTGCATCCACATCCAACCTCTCCTTATCTCTTTATTCTTATGCATCTTACTTGTGCTTGAAGTGAATCTCATTCACTTATGTTCTCTCTTGTTCCAAGGTTACTTAACTTCTTCATGAAGTAAGTAACTTAATCCTTCTCTCTCTCTCTCTCTCTCTCTCTCTCTCTCTCTCTCTCTCTCTCTCTCTCTCTCTCTCTCTCTCTCTCTCTCTCTCTCTCTCTTTTCATCTGCCTCTCTTCCTTGGTGGCCATCTGAAGACTTCTCTTGATGCCTCACAAACCATAGGAACATCCAAGCATGATAACTTTAGGGTTGTACATAGTCTCCCCTAGTTTTTACCTTTGAGTCTCTGTTTCTCACCTTATAATCAAAGACTAAACAGTTAAAGTTTTGGGACTCTGTATTAGGGTTATGCCTGTATCCTTATCTTAGGATGGAGTGTATAACTTTAATACCTAGTGTCAAACCTTTAAATAGTTTACACCTCCTAATCAAAACATCTAATAATCATTAAGACTTAAGCTTGTAACTTGGGCCTTATATTAGGGTTACATCTTTGCTTGTTGGTTCAGAGGGACTAACCCTAGTGTTCAATGGACAAGTCCCCCTCAGGTTTTGTCTAACAAACATAAAATCCTTTTCTTAATCCCACCCTTAATTAAAATCCACTTTAATAAAGACTTGTTATATAATGGTTTTAATCCCTAACCATGGATTAAGTTGAGGTATCTTCCTCATCTTAAGTGTTCTCATCTATCATCCTTCTCTTAGGATGGTGTAATGAGTTCACTAATCTTTGATTGGAGATTAAACTCATTACTTAACACTAAACAAAAATCCAAACACACAATAATCACAAGTAGGTTAATAATCTTAATCCTGCATCATTAGAGTAATTAATTTGATATTTTTCATCTCATACTTAAGTGGACTCATTATCCCTAATCAGGGATGATATAATGAGTTTGCAAACCCTTGATTAAGGCTTAAGCTCATTATCCTATGCAAAACACCGAAAACAATAAAAAACTGAAAACACAAAAACAAACAATAAACGTCTCCTCCGGGATTCTTTTCTCATCACATTCATTCAAAAATGAGAACTCGCTTCTCCCGTCTAATGTAAGACAATTAGCACTTGAGCCAGACGAGTCATACACTTGAGCATAGACAAACAAGCAGTTCACAACAAAAACATCCAGTCTCTTTGAGTCGAACTACGGTGTTCTGACTTCCTCATTGCACGAGAGGATACGTAGGCATAACTTAATAGTTATCGAACAAAAGTCTCTTTGTCTTCCCCCTTCTCCTTTTTCCAGCTCTCTTTCCTTAGCCTCAGCAATTGAGCACTCACTTTCTTTTCGCACTGACACTCTGCACATTCCTTTCTCCCTAGCTTCTTATGCACAGTTTAGCACATACACTACCCCTTTAAACACAATCAAGTAAGCGTGGATCCCGTCGAATACGACGAACGATTTGGGTGCTAATACCTTCCCAGGTCGTAACCAACCCCCTTTCTTAGTTTCTTTGGTTCGCAACCGTCTTATCCATACCCTTCCAGGTTTATGCAGCATTACCTTTCCTTCGGGATAAAAATGCCTAGCTGGAGACTCTATTCAACCTCAACCTCCAACATCGCCGAAGGTTCACGTTTGCATCGGGATGAAAATTTGGGGAGCGACAGCTTGGCGACTCTGCTGGGGACCTTTGCAACCAGGGCTCCTGGTTCTCTTGTGGGTTTCTCCTAGCGCTTGTTTATTTGTGTTTATTGGGGGTGTTATGTGCTATTTGTGTTTATTGTTGTTGCTTTATTTACTGCTTCCTGTGAAGCTTTATTTACTGCATTTACTTTATCGCTTTCATTTACTGCTTTCTGCATTTCATTATTATTACTGCATCACGGTGCTGGATTATTGTTACCTTGGTGGGAAGGGTATTCTAGTGAGAAAGGCTCAACACAAAGGCCTGAGTGACACATAGGACTATAGTGGTTTTGTATTCTTTCCCATTCCATTTCGGTCTGGTGCTGGAATATGAAAACGCGGTTCAAACATGGGTTTCTGTTTTAGAACTCTGTGCTACAGATTTCCTGTAGTGTCAGGGCTATCTGAGAAGCCTGCTAAGTCTAGATGACCTTTCTAGATGACCTTCACTATCTGAGGTGAATCAGAGGAGGATTCTTTATGATTAGGGTAAACATTGTACCTCCGGGTTAGAAGTGTTTACACTTCTCATAATAGATCCGAATCTGAGGATCCTTGTTCTAGAATAATACATGTGAGTGGGTTGGGTTGTTTACAGGTTTGCAGGAACCCTTGACCTCTTCATACCTTGCTATTGGAATTTGTTTTTAAGGTTGTACCATTTTGGACTAGTTCTTTGAAACCCTGGACTATTGACTCTTTATTTGAGTCCCCCACCTTGTTACTGGTTCTCAAGCCTTCATCTGAACTCTGAGCACTCAAAGGCAACTGATAATCCAACACTTGATCACAAACCCTTGCATATCATAAGCATACATCATATTGCATCATTTAACATTTGTCTATTTGTTTTACAGGGTATCCACCTTCACTTGGTTTTGTTTTGACTGTTCTTCTGCTCAGCTTATCTGCTTCATCTTCTTCAGTTACCTTCTTCAGTTATCTCCTTCAGCACACATCTTCAACATGGATTCAACAAGGAAAAGCAACATCACCTACCACTTCTTTGAGTATCCTCTAGCAGGCATCAGGAAGATACATGCCCTTATCACCCCTGATCATGTGCCCTTATTCAGAGAGCATTATGGTGGAATCCTGGACATGGTCATGGACTTGGACACATTATAGAGGAACATGATTCACAACTGTCTTCAGTTTTATGACCCTCCTCTATGTTGCTTCACTTTCCCAGATTTTCAGATTGATCCTTTGCTGGAAGAATACTCTATGCTATTGGGTGTCCCTATCAGAAGAGGAATTCCTTTCAATCCAGAAATGACCCCTCCAAAGAATGAAGACATAGCTAAGGCACTACATCTGGAAGTAACCACCATTGATAAACACATGAATTCCAAAGCTATAATCCCAGGCCTTCATTTGGACTTCTTGATCACTCAGGCTACAAAGCAGGCTGCAGTATGGAATTGGGAAACTGTGTGTGCTCTCCTAGCCCTCAGCATTTATGGTTTCATCTTGTTTGCAGACGAGCCTAAGTTTGTAAGCAAGAATGCCATCCACATCTTCATGCTAAAGAACCCAGTTCCCACCTTATTGGGAGACTTCTACTACTCAGATCATCAGAGGAATGAGAAACAAAGAGGAAGACTAGTGAGGTGTTGTGCACCTCTTTTCTATAGTTGGTTGATGAGACACATGCCGAAGACGGAAGCTTTCCTGAACCCACATCAGTCAAGGAATTGGGTTAAGAGGATGATTTCCCTTATTTCAGAAGATATCAGATGATGTACTCCGAACACCAAGGGTCGAGACATAATAACAAGCTGTGGGCAATACCCAAATGTGCCACTTATTGGAGTAAAGGGTTGCATCAATTACAATCCTTTACTTTTCAAGAGACAGTTGGGGTATGCCTTGATACATCCACCTAAGGAGCAAGACTTGGCAGAATCTCTTTATTGTGCTGTTCAGAACAATCATACCATCCGACAAGCAGCCTGGGCTTGGGACAACATACAGACTAAAGGGAATGCTATTTTGGGGAAATGCAACAACATAGCCTCTGCTCAGTACACTGAATGGTCATGCATCAAAGGACAGATTACCCGTATGCCATTCACCCTGGAAGATGTACCAGGGCCATCAGCAGTTGAGCCCATAGCTACAGTAAGCCTGGAAGGGTTTGAAAAGCTGAAAGAAAGAAACACCCAGCTGGCTGAAGCTTTGAAGAAGACCCTTTGGGAAAGGAATGATGGTCGTCTAGACATTGAGAGGTTAGAGAAGCTACGCATCGAGCATGCAACTAAAATTGAGAAGACTGAAGACTTCATCAGGAAAGCCTGGGCAGGAGAACTTGTGTTGAAGAATGCATGTAAGGAAGCAAAGATTCAAAGGGCAAGAGCTAAGCATTATCTGGAGGAGAGTCAAGATAGATGGGTCAGGATAACTGAAGCTCGTTTTCTAGAAGACCTGAAGATGCAAGCCAGGATAGAGCAGTTGGAAGCCAATGAGAAGAAAAGCCAAGAAGCACTGTTAGCAACTAAGAAGGAGATATCAGAGTTGAAACTCTAGGCGGGGTTAAAGAGATCCAAAGAACAAGATAAGTACCAGAAGATGACAAATGCCATTGCAACTAGAAACCTTCTCATTAGAACCATCACAGAGCACCCAGTTGGACCGGTAACTGATGCTCTCTTATAGGAAGTCAGGGAGGATGCTTTTGGACTGGACGTCTGATTTTCTTTAATTGTATCTATTTGATTGTACTTTAGCTCACCATGGTGATTTTGTTTATTGTATTCTCGAATTTGATTGTATTTTGATCCACCATAGGAGTTTGTTTGGTTGTATTCATGAACTATTTGTATTTTGGTGTTGTCACTTGTATTTTTATGGTTATGAATTGGATTTTCTTATGAACTTCGTTTGCTTCAAAAATCTTCATCTCACGGAGGTCTGAAAGGTCAAAACCAAGAACCAAACCGGATACCCTCGAAAGACAAATAGGCATATTACATTGCATTCTGACATACCTTTTGTTTTTGTAGGTGATTCTGTTGTTGTCTTCTCACTTTGTTGATTGTTTCAGGAAATATTGCTCGCAAGAGGGTCTTTTCCGTCAATCGCATTCACAGATATCCAACTCGACACAATCTTCCGAGTCTACAAATGGATCAACTACAACAAGAACTGACAGATGTAAGGACTCAGATGATTGGTGTAAGGACAGAAGTGAGGACCCGGATGAATAAATTCATGGTTGTGCTGACTGGGCTGGCACAGACCCAAGAAAGATTGAGGGAGTTAGTCGAGCGGCAAACTCCGGAAGATAACCATGCAGGCACTGGGGGTACAAGTAACAATGCGCGCAATCAGCCACGAACGACTCCGGTAATGTTTGGACCTCACAACAAACCTGAAGTTAATATCCTTGGGGATGGCCAAAGGAACACTAGAGATCGTATTCTGCAAGAAGACCCTCAGGATGAGCAGTTTACAGTGCTGGGTGTTGGGGCAGATGGAGCTTATGATCGTCTTCTGGACGAAATATCTGAGAAGCTGAAATCCCTGGAATCCCAGAACTCCTTGGGATTTGATGTGACAGATATGGGCTTAGTTGAAGGGGTGAGGATTCCTCACAAGTTCAAACCTCCATGCTTTGAAAAGTATAATGGTACCTCTTGTCCTCGTACCCATTTGCAGTCTTTTCTAGGAAGGCTGAAGGAATACACCATGGATGAGAAGCTGTGGATGTTTTATTTCGAAGACAGTTTGACTGGTGCATCCAGAGAATGGTATTCACACTTGTCAAGGGCTACCGTCAGGAACTGGAAAGATATAGCTGAGGCCTTTATACGCCAATATCAGTACAACCTGGATATGGCACCTAATAGGACCCTCTTGATGGGCATGTCTCAATCTTCAAGGGAAAGTTTCCGTGAGTACGCTCAAAGGTGGAGACAACTCTTTGCTGCTGTCCAACCACCTATGTCTGAAAGGGAAATGGCTGATATGTTCATGAATACCTTGCAAGGGACCTACATTGATAGACTTGTTGCCTTCTCTTCTACCAGTTTTGCTGACGTAGTCATAGCGGGAGAGAGAATTGAAAGTTTGCTGAAGATGGGCAAGAGTTTTGATAATGGTGCTAGCTCCAGCAATGTGAAGAAACCTTTCTCGGGACCTCGCAGGACAGGGGAGACCAATAGAGTACATGTTAATAGAGGAAGACCCCAGTACTTGCAAAGATCAGTGGCCGCAATCACCATCCCTACTCCAGCACCTCAGCAACAACAGTATCCTCAGTAACAATAGTTCCCACAACAGCAACAAAGATCTTATAACAACAACAATAACCAACAACAACGTCCTTTCCAACAAAGGCCTTCTCAACTTAACAGGGTGATCGATCCCATCCTGATGCCCTATGCATCCTTACTGCCACAACTATTGAAGCTTAACCTGACTGAACTGAGGACTTTGGCTCCACCAGACCCTCTGAATCTTCCAAGGAATTATGATGTCAACGCCAGATGTGCTTTTCACTCCAATGCACCTGGTCATTCAATAGAGAAGTGTAGGGCCCTGCACATGAAAGTCCAAGATCTAATCGACTTCAAAGCATTGAATTTTGCACCTCCACCAAATGTCACAAAGAATCCAATACCAAATCACGGTGGGCCGAGGATTAATTCTATTGAGGAGGACCAACCAACAATTCTGATTGAGGACATTGCAAGTATTCAAACACCACTGGCCGAAGTGAAAGCTCGGCTATTGAAGTGCCAAGTGTTTCCGGGTTGTGAGGCCTATTGTGAAGCTTGCAAAGTTTCTGCTAATGGTTGTACAAATATGAAGAATGGTATCAGCAGTCTTATCAGAGAAGGCATTCTATATATCACATCAACAGTTCCATCTTCTATAAAGACAACAAAAATCTCTTCTACAACTCCAGCAAACATTATCCCAACAGAATCGTCTACAACGCCAACAAAAGTCATTTCAATGGAAACGGCTACAATAACAACAAACACTTGTGACGACATCTCAACAGTTACCATTTACTATGATCCAACAATGATCCATGTTCCGGATCCCTTCAAAAACAACTTTCAACAACACCCTCCTCAACATCAACAACTTCCTGCACCTGCACCATCTTTAATCAGACCTCCTGTCACCATCTACTATGATCCACAGACTATCACAACTCCTTCTTCTACTGCAATTAGTCCGGTGACCATCACAGTGCCTGGACTAGTTCCTTATAATAACAACAATGTCGTGCCTTGGCATTATGGTTCGGATCTTTACTGTCACATAAGGAAGATCACTCTTGACTCCTTAACATCTGCACCACAAATTGACAATGTCGGGGGAGGCGGAGGCTTCACTCGAAGCGGACGTCTCTTCGCTTCACAGTTTCCCAGAGTTAATGTTGAAGCAGAAGTTGCTGCTAAAGCAAAAGGCAAAAATGTGGTGCCAGAAGAACCAGTTGCAAAAGAAACTCAGAAGACACCCTTTGATCAAAATCTAGACGATTTTATAAGGATTATCAAGAGAAGTGACTACAAGGTTGTGGATCAGCTCCAACAAACACCCTCCAAGATCTCTATACTATCTCTGCTCACGTGTTCTGAGGTTCACCGGAATGCACTACTCAAGGTCCTGCACGCAGCTTATGTGCTTGAAGAGATCACGGTCAATCAGTTAGAAACGGTGGTCGCAAATGTCAATACTAGTCATAAACTAGGTTTCACCAATGCTGACTTGACTATGGAGGGGCGTAATCACAACAAGGCTTTGCATATCACTTTGGAATGTAAAGGTGTTGTACTTTCTCATGTCCTTGTTGATACCGGATCATCACTCAATGTGTTTCCGAAGAAGGCTTTAGTCAAGATGGAGTATGATGGTCTTGCACTCCGTCCGAGCAACCTAGTTTTCAGAGCTTTTGATCGTTCTAAGAGATTGGTTCTCAGAGATATTGAGCTACCCGTGGTAATTGGCCCACAGGTTTTCAAAACTACCTTCTATGTGATGGACATACAGCCTGCCTACAGCTGTTTGTTGGGTCGACTCTGGATTCACGCCGCCGGCGCGGTAACGTCTACCCTTCACCAGAAGTTAAAATATGAGTGGGAAGGCCAAATTATCACCATCTGTGGAGAAGAGGACAACTTTGTAAGTCACCTGGCTACATACAAGTACATAGAAATGGACGGGGAGATCCATGAAACCATGAGTCAGGGTTTTGAAGCTTTGAACATCAACGAAGCTACAACTGAGGTGTTTGTTGCATCCCAAGAGGAAAGGATGGGCACCTAAATTGCTTCCTACAAACAGGCTCGGAAGGTTATGGAAGAAGGGAATGCCCAAGGCTGGGGCAAGCTGCTGAAGGTTCAGATGAAAGAAGACAAATTCGGTTTGGGTTACAAACCATCCCGACAAGTTCCAGAGGATGCTGCTGAAGCTCCCAAATTCATAAGTGGGGGAATGCTGACCCTGGATGATGTCAACACTTTGGAAGACGAGGCTGAGAGCGACTAAAATCTGGAAAGTTGGATCCGTCCAAGAGTCCCGGGCCAACAAGTCCTCAACTGGTCTTCCCAGGAAATTATAAGGGTTATTGCTGCAGAGTAATTATTATTTCCTGTTTTAAGCCAGCATCAAAGTCCTGCATCTTGCCTAAGATGTCGGGACTCATTTTGTAATAGGGCTATATGTATTTTGTGCAAATTTAATATTAATGAATAATGGACATCTTTTTGCAAAACGTCTTTTTCGCCCACTGTCTTTTCATTTTTGTCATTTTTGTTATTTTTGTTGGGTTTTATTGTAAGCGGAAAAGGAATTGAGGTTGATCCCGACAAAGTCAAAGCAATTCAGGAAATGCCTGCACCTAAGACTGAGAAAGAAGTTCGAGGGTTCTTAGGTAGATTGAACTACATCTCAAGGTTCATATCTCATCTCACTGCAACCTGCGAGCCCTTGTTCAAACTATTAAGAAAGGAACAGACGGTCAGGTGGAATGATGATTGTCAAAGAGCTTTTGACAAGATCAAAGAGTATTTACAAGAACCTCCAATTCTCATGCCTCCAGTTGAAGGAAGACCTCTAATAATGTACCTGACAATATTAGATGAATCAATGGGGTGTGTGTTGGGCCAGCATGATGAGTCTAGTCAAAAAGAGTATGTGATATACTACCTAAGAAAAAAGTTTATCGATTGTGAACAATGTTATTCACTGCTCGAGAAAACTTGTTGTGCTTTAGCGTGGGCTGCTCACCGACTAAGACAATATATGTTGACTCATACTACCTTGTTGATCTCAAAGATGGACCCAATCAAGTACATATTTGAGAAGCCAACACTTACCGGAAGGGTTGCAAGATGGAAAATGATTCTAACAGAGTATGACATTCAATACACCTCTCAGAAGGCCATCAAGGGCAGTGTATTGTCTGACTATCTGGCTGAGCAACCCATTGATGACTACCAGCATATGAGATTTGATTTCCCTGATGAAGACATCATGTTCTTGAATTCAAAAGATTGTGAAGAGTCTATTCACACTGAAGGACCTGATCCAAAAGAAGCATGGACTATGATGTTCGATGGGGCAGTTAATTGTAACGGTCGTGGGGTTGGTGCAATGCTTATTACACCCAAAGGAGTCCATCTGCCTTTTTCAGCAAGGCTCACCTTTGCCTGCGCTAACAATGAAACAAAGTACAAAGCTTGTATCATGGGTCTTGAGGAAGCCATTAACCTCAGGATCAAAACTTTGAATGTATTCAGAGATTCAGCTTTGGTGATCAACCAAACTAATGGCAAGTGGTATACTCATCAAGAGCATCTGGTGCCCTACCGTGACTATACGAGGAGATTGTTGACTTTCTTCACAACAGTCAAGGTTGAATACATCCCTCGAGATGAGAACCAATTTGCAGATGCCTTGCCCACTATTTCATCTATGATCAAAGTACAGACCGCAAACTATGTGCCTCAGATTTTAGTCTCCAGACTGGACCGACCAACATATGTTTTCTCTGTGGACATTGTTATTGACAACAAACCTTGGGTCCACGACATCAAATGCTTCCTGGAGACTCAGACTTACCCACCTGGGTTATCGTCTAATGATAAGAAGACATTGAGAAGGCTAGCCGGCAGTTTCTTCCTCAATACTGATGGCTCCTTATACAAGTGAAACTTCGACATGGTCTTGCTCAGATGTGTTGACAAGAAGGAAGCAGACCTGCTAATGCATGAAGTACATGAAGGTTCTTTTGGTACCCATGCCGGAGGACAAGCAATGGAAAAGATATTGTTAAGATCAGGTTACTACTGGATCACAATGGATGCAGACTGTTGTGCCTATGCCAGAAAATGCCATAAATTCCAGATCTATGCAGACAAAGTGCATGTGCCTCCCAATCCTTTGAATATAATGTCTTCATCCTGGCCCTTCACCATGTGGGGCATTGATATGATTGGAAAGATCGAGCCAACTGCTTCAAATTGTCACAGATTCATCCTTCTTTTAACCCATACAGATTTTTCTAACTAGTAAAAAGGTAGCAGAGGTTATCTCTCGTTGCTTGTGCTCCTACCCAGTAAATCCGATAGTTGAGAATTTTCTACCTAGTAAAAAGGTAGTGGAGGTTATCCCTCTTTGTTTTGCTCCTATCTAGTAAATTGATAGTTGAGTCCATCATTTTCATATCTTCTACCAAGTAAACCGGTAGTTGATGATTCTTTTCCAACTCGTTATTCCTCCATCTTTGGACTCGAATACTTTGATTGGTTATTATTCCTTGGAAGAGTGTTTACTCCCCCTTGTTGAATCTTTTACCTTGATTATATCATTTTTCCACATGTAGAGTCAGCTATCCAGTGATTTATTTTCTTGGCAACTCTTTTGGTGTCTTTCGTTTTCCCCAACGGGATTTTCTTCTGTGTCCCCAAGCTTTCGCTTTCCTTTGGTGGTCATGTTTTCCCCACATAGATCTTGGGTTTGCATATCATCTCATATTCATATCATATCATGTTCTCTTAGGACAAAAATTTGGGTTTTCTGTATTTAAGTCTCTCCCATCTTGCAAAGAGGAAGATGTCAATCTTCGTATCTCCAGATTGAAGAAACTTAAATAGGGGCAGCTGTAGCACCCTAATTGTTTCCCTAAGTTTTCTTCACATTTTCATCTGCATCTTGCATACAAACAAGATCACATTGGTTGCTCGATTCTTCTCGGGTGTAGGTTTATATCTCACAGGGGATCACCGTTGCCTTTAATTACTTAATTTGTTTATGTTTACTAACCATTAATCAAAATCCAAAAATATTTTTGTTTTCTTTCACTATTTTTTTCAAGAAGAGGAACCATTGAAAATGCCAAAAATAGCAGTCATGCTGCTCGAGTAAAATTTCACAGATAAAAGTCGAAGATGATCCGCAAATAATTCAAATTTATCTGATCAAGGATTTCCCAAATTAATTGATTCATTCAAGGGATTCCAAGGTTCATGTGTTTATTTCCATGTCTTCTTCAATGTACAAAAAGAATCGGGCCACAATAACCAAGCAGTCACATTTGAACAAAATATTCAAATTTCAGGTTGGTTAACCAGTTAACCAAATCCGTTAACCGGTTAACCAGTGTGGGATTTGAATATTTTATTCAAATTCAGCACCATTAAATCATTGATATAATTAGAATATTCTAGATCCATTGGTTTCTGATTTCTCTACATCACTTTGATCATTTCTTACTATAAACCCTCACTAATCACCACTCTTTTCCATTTCCCACCAAATTTTCAATTACAAGGCCTAATTTTAATTACCAAAGCAAGCTCTATTCCACCAAATTCCCATACCTAAAGTCTTTAAATAGGACCATAATTTCATTCATTCACCAAGCTTTTGAGAGCCAAAAAATCCATTGCAAAACATTCTCCCAAAACCAAAAATCTCACTAAAGCTCTTTTCCTCCTTTTGAAGTTATCAAGAATTCACATTGAATTCTTGACTAACTTGAGCTAAACCTTCATCCTACTCTTTCTTGTTCATCAATTTCAGTAGATCTAGCTTGATTTGGTCCAATTTGAAGAAGTGCTTTTGGTAATTCACTCTCTCCATAAATCCATATTCACCATCAACATTCAAGATGTAGATCTTTGGTGCATTTAATTCTAGATCCTTTAGATCTTAATTTGTTGTTTGATTGCAGGGATTTCACTGTATTTTGGTTTTAAATTTTGTGCAAATTCAGATCATGATCATCAAATATTTGTAAAAAGGTTTTAAAATGGATCATGCTGAATTTTCTGCATTTTTCTGCTATTGGTACAACGTTAACCTGTTAACCATTTATAGTGTAAATTGCTTAACTGGTTAACCAGTTTTAAAACAGCGCAGTATTTGAAAACTGCTTGCGTTAACCGGTTAACCATTCCCAATGCATTCTGGTTAACCAGTTAACACAAGTCAGAATGGTGTTTTTGGCTTGTTTTAAGCCCCTTTTTGATTCCTCTTTCTTTTTCTTCTTCCTCCTTTTTATTTTTACCCTGGGAAGCACTTTTGGGAGTGATTTCTCCATAATTTCAATGAACTTTGGGTGTAGATTAAAGTAGTTAATGTTCATTAATTCAAAACTACCTTTAAGTGAATTATTCAATTCATTTAAGGTACTTTGCATAAGTGATACATTTTCGTGCTTTAATCCACTGAGATGAGTGATTGAACTTAAGGATGGAAGAATACCATGATTGTGGCTCAATTTGGTATTCACCTTTAGTTTCGTGCGGTATTGCGTCCGGATAGCGATTTACATATCGTTTATCTCGCATGCATTAGCACTAACATTATGCACCTTAATTGGTGGTGGCCGACCTCATTTGTAGGGTAATTACTTCATAAATTACTCGGCGATTACTTAACATAGACCTAAATGTGTCCTGACTTCGGAATAAAAATCTAATTGGGTACTTGCACTTTCGTGGACCGGACCTCTTGTTGGTCGCGTAATCCCAAAGTGGTTAATCATATTGCATTAAGAATCGAGACTTATGAATGTTTGATGCGTAGGTGCTTTGGGTCTCCTAATCGCCTTTCAAATTTCATTGAATTCGATTCGGTTTGCCTTGCTTAATCGCTATAGTGTAAGATGCTAAGTGGATCCGGTTGCCTTTCGATTTTGGTTACTCTTTTGGTTGTGGTTGATTAAGTTCACCATACCATTCTTATGTAAATATTATTATACTATTATTATTATTAATGTTTTAATTTCTTGCACTTTAATTGCTTTTGCTATTAACATTTAAATTCTTGCACTTTTATTGATTTTATTTTATTATGCTTTATCCATCCATATCATGTTTATTATTTTCTCTTATTATTGTTTTGTTTATTTTCCTTTTGTCCATTTAGACACACAAAAATTAATAAAGGATTAAACTTCTAAAAAACTTGTAACTTTGACTTGTGGACTATTGGTTACTATCCTTGGCTTTGGAATGAAGATTTGGAATTAGATTTTTAGGACATATTTCCTTTGCCTTGACCTTCATGAAGTTGGAACTTGCCTTTATTTGGCCATTTGCCAGATTATAAGGATGAAACTTTTATGCTCATAATTGGAAGTATCATCAAGTTTGGTTAGATCTTTCTTCCTTTATCTCCTTTTTTTCTTTTTTGGATAGTCCCTTCATCTCCTCCCCTTCTTTAATTTTCAAAATCTTCTCTCTTTTTCAAAGGATTCTTGCTTTCTAAAATCATCACTTCTTTAATAAACAAAACCTTGACTTTTGTCAAGTGGATTTCACTCTTTTCTTTTCTCTTAAAAATAATGAATCTAATCATCTTGACTTTAATTCAAAAATAAAAAGAACCAAACTCATTTCAAGTTGTTTTGTGCCTTTGCGCACTTTTGTTTGTTTTATTTAAGAGGTGTCGATTATGAGTCATTATTCTTTAGTCGGGTGTAAGTCTCTCAATCTCCATGGTTGTAGTTTGATGTAATTGAATCTATTGTCATTTGTGGGGGTTTAGTGGCATACTCGTTGATTTTATCCGAGTTGGCGCCCTCCCCATAATGATGTATGAGTCCATGCCTTCATTCTCATGGTAGTTTGTTTGGCCATCCACTTGAAGATGACAAATTCTCTTGACTTAATAAACCCAATTACAACCAACCCTTTTCACTATTTGTACCATGAACTACGGGGTTTTGATCTCGCATTGCACTTTGTGGGTATGTAGGCATGAGGTGGTAAACCTCTCCAAACACAAAAATATTAATAAAATAATAATTCTTTTCTCATCCCCCCACTCTCATTTAACAAACCTTTTTCAAACCAAAAGCAGTAAATTTTTCAAAGGGCTCTTGTGGAGTACCACAGACATTTTAGGTGCGTAAAACCTTCCTATTGTGTAACCTATCCCCTTACCTGTTTCTCTGTTGTGTTTCTTTAGCTTTTTGCTTTTAGATTCATTAGGATTTATTCGCTTATTTTCCATTTCCTCTTGGAATAAAATAAAAGCGTGGTGGCGAATCTATTTTTTTTAGTTAAGTTAACTAATATCTTACACTCAAGATTTTACCGCTACATTCCCCACCAGAGCCTTCTTATCCCCAGCAGTACATGAAGATTCCTTATTCCCTAGCAGCGACGAAGATATTGAAAACTCGGATGGTTTTCCTTCTTACACCGTATTGTTTGCAATCACCCCCAGTAAAGTCATCAATTAAAGTCCAATCCTTATTGGCGTCTCTCCCTCAGACAGAAGACTATGCAGCTGAGGAATTCCCTTGCAGAAATTTTCCTCAGCAAAATATCAATAAATCCTCAGCGGAGTATCATCATACTCTTTCCTCAGCCAGGTTAGGAGGTTACTACTTCCCCAACGGAGTTCTACGAGTGGGGTACCTCCCACTCAAGTCCAAGCCAGATAAGACTTTCCCCAGTAGGGTCTTCATTTCTCAACTATCTCAAAGTCAAATTTATTTTTGGCAAGGGTGACAGTTCAGAGCCAGTGTATCACAAACAGTACCCCCTATAGAGTAGATCTTCCCCAGGGACTCATCGAATTAATGCAGTGATTATTTCTTCCCCCAGCGAAGCGGGTGTTGTTTCCTCATCAGGAGGTTCCTTTTGCATGTACATTTAGTAATCATCATTACATTTGCATCCTCAAAAAGCGTAGCATTTCCATTTTTATGGAGCCTTACACCATGGAAAAATTCAAACATATGCATACGAAGCATAAGTTAGTTCAGTACCTTGCACAAAAGCCTGAAGCATTGCCGACGGTGTCCCCACGGAGAAAACTTGTTATTCCCCAGCCGAGTCTGTCTAAGTACGATGTTCACGTTTCTGTTGAGTTTTCATCTAAGTATGATGATCTCATGTCTTTTAATTATGTCTAAGTACAATGGTTTCATTCCCTTCGATTCCGTCTAAGTACGATGGTCTCGTCTCCTTAGATTCCGTCTAAGTACGATGGTCTCGTTTCGTTCAATTCCATCTAAGTACGATGGTCTCGTCTCTTTTGATTTCATCTCAGTATGATGGTTTCATTCCCTTCGATTCCGTCTAAGTACGATGGTCTCGTTTCTGTTTAGTAAGTACGATGATCTCATGTCTTTTGATTTTGTCTCAGTACGATGGTCTCATTTCCTTCGATTCCATTTGAGTACGATGGTTTCGTTTCCGTTGAGTTTTCATCTAAGTACGATGATCTCATGTTTTTTATTTCATCTAAGTACGATGATCTCATGTCTTTTGATTCCGTCACAGTACGATGGTTTCATTCCTTTTGATTTCATCTAAGTACGGTGATCTCATGTCTTTTGATTCCTTCTCAATACGATGGTTTCATTCCCTTCGATTCCATCTAAGTACGATGGTCTCGTCTCGTTCAATTTTGTCTAAGTACGATGGTCTCGTCTCGTTCAATTTCGTCTAGGTACGATGGTCTCGTCTCGTTCGATTCCATCTCAGTACGATGGTCTCGTCTCGTTTGATTCCGTCTCAGTATGATGGTCTCATTTCCTTCAATTTCGCCTGAGTACGATGGTTTCGTTTCTGTTGAGTTTTCATCAAAGTACGATGATCTCATTTTCTTGATTCCGCCTAAGTACGATGGTTTCACTTCTTCGATTCCGTCTAAGTACGATGGTCTCGTGTCGTTTAATGTCATCTCAGTATGATGATCTCATTTTGTTGATTCCGTCTAAGTACGATGGTCTCGTGTCGTTTGATTTCATCTAAGTACGATGATCTCATTTCTTTGATTTCGTCTTAGTACGATGGTCACATTTCTTTCGATTCTGTCCAAGTACGATGGTCTCGTTCTTCAAGTTGTCATACGAGAATGGAATTCATCAACTAATTTTCTCACCCACAGGGTATAAATTTTCCAGTTTATTAGGGTATTCAATCCCTTCATACCATGAATGCCTGAAAGTCGATGCTATCACCCATTCAGGTCTACAATGATTGAATAGGGGCAGCTGTGATACCCCAAAATTCGTCCATACATTGCATAAATACAAAAATAATAATAATGCATGCATCTTTGGTCGAGGCATGGGGCATGTGATCAAGGGTTATTTAGCAATTATCGGGTCTTAGAAGGAAAAAATTAATCTCAGAAAATATGACCAAGACCGGATATCCAAGACTTCCCACCAAAAAGAATAAAAATTAAAATTTTGGTTGAAGTAACCGGTTACCTCATAGGTAGTAACCGGTTACTTTGTTCAAAATTTCAAAAAAAAAAACAAAAAATCAGTTAGTGCTTGTTCCATCATTTTTTACCTCACTTTGCTTTGCACTTTCTAGCCAATTCTAGAATATTTCACCACCTTCCAAAAGAATATTCTAATAATATACCAAAGGAATATTCCAATAATATGTCAATAAAATATTCTAGGAATATTCCCAACTAACTTTAACTAACCCTTAACTTAGGTTCCAAGCCTAAGGTCCAAACCTCACACCTAACCCAAACCTATCTCCAAACCTAACATCTATATAAGCCTTGTTCATTCCAAGCCTAAGGATATTACACACACTTCATCATTTTCACCAATTTCTCTCAATTCTCTCATTCTTCTCCATTTCCAAACTCACACCAAAGTTTCATCATCATAAATATTCTTCAAGTTTTGCATTGAAACTTGCAGAATCGGAAGCTAAGCCTCCACCATTTGCATCAATTCAGCGGATTATCAAAGAAGTTGATATAGTTCTAGTGTTTATTTCACCTTTCGGAAGTGCTTTTCGACGACCGCGACCAATTGCATTTATTTTGCACATTCACAGATTGAAGCTTCCAATCTCCGGTTTTCTCTTCTTCCGCGTATCGTTTCGACATTGCAACAATTGCCAAAGCAATCATCCGCTTTGTAGGTTGGTGAATCCGTAATCATTTCTCGTTTTAATTTATTTCTCTTCATCTCGCTTCGTGCATTCTTCACATTTTCTTGTTTTTTTATACGTTAATCAGTTTGATCATAGAATTTAGGATCCTGATGTGATTGTGGTGTTAATAGGTGTTAGTTTGTTGCATTTAGGAGTAATTTTCGTGCTTAGTTGATAGGCATTAGGATAGAGTTATTTGAATAAGTTACTATTGGTTTTGACATGAAAATGCAAAAAACAATTCTGGTTCCAGAGTAACCGGTTACCACCTAGGTGAATTTTTTATATCCATTCCCCCTCCAATCATCATAGATCTTTAGGATATGATTTTAGAGAATTTTTAGGAGTTGTTTAGATGCTGATGTGTGTGGTTTCGACAACTTCCGACGCGCATTTCTTTCGATTCCGGTTTTTAGCATAAGTGTTGAATTTGTGTTCATAACATGTTGTGAATGTTGTTTGCATGATTGAGCATCATCAATATCATGATAATAAGTGTTTATAATTCTGTTTTTCATTGTATTTGCGATCCATGCATGTTTCGGATGTTTATACGCATAATAGGAAATGTTGCACATTGTTCGAAATTGCATAATTCATATATTTGCATTCATTGTTGATTGTTTATTTGTTGCATTCCTTTGTTCATGATGCATTAAAATGTATGATCATTTCATTGCATTGTTTGCATTAAAGTTCTATTTTGCATTTGAAAAAGGATTAAAATTTGCCATGTTTTCACTGCTGCCTTTTGAAACATAATTTGTAAAAGATATGTTGCATTGTTCTATTTTGGCACTTTTTACACCTATTTTCATGTTGTTTGGTAGCTGTCATAGGTTGTTTGCATTGTTAGTTGCATCTAGTAGTTGATTGTGTGTTAGAGAGTTGTAGTAGCTACTGACTTTAGGCTTTGCTTAGTTTTTAGGCATCCTTGGGCTTAGGATTGAATCTAGTTTAGGTCATTTTACGTTAGGATATATTGGGTGCTTGATTACCTCTTTCCTTTATTCATTTTGGTTTTATGTAACTAACCTTTGTTTTGTAGGGGTTTATGGTAAGCCATGTGCGTTGGAGGGTGTCCTATGTACACCTTCTTCCTTATCACTTTCTTCATTTTTGCTTTATTTTTCTTTCTAGGATTAGAAAACCACACTAACCATAGGATCTCCATAGAATAAACAACTTAGGGTGAGTCTTAGTTTCCCCTAATTTTGTCCTTTCTCGATTTGATTCATTCTTTCTCATCTCAAAATAAAAATAAAATACCTAATAAAGGTTGAGCTTTCTTATGCGCCAGGAGACTTTGACATGAGTTATTTGCACGCATTCCATATCGGGATGAGGTGTATGATATCTATCATGATGAACAAGTCTTAGCATGAGAATGTTTCACAAACAACATAATCAAAAAACACTTATTCTAAAAGACAGTAAACAAACAACAAACGTCTTTTCGGTGGGAATTCTTTTCTCATCTCATTCACTCTAAACGCGAACTCGCTACGACTTTTATCTTTGCAAGACAATAATGCACTCGTACCAGACGAGCCTGCAACACATGAGCATAGACATAAGCAATTTATTCATAAAAAAACACAAAACAAGTTCTCGTCTTAGTTAGGCGAACTATGTTGACTCTGATTCTCATTTCCCATGAGATACGTAGGCAGTGGGGTAAGGCCCATTCGAGCATATTCTTTATTTTTCCTACATTTTTCCCGCACCTTTTCGTTCTCTTTTTCCATTTCCCTTTTCTCATTTCAGTTCCAGTAGCGGTTTTTATTCACTAGCAGTTTTATTCCTTACCCTTTGAAACAGACAAATAAGTGTGGATCTCGTTGGGTACGGTGGACGATCTGGGAATCTAATACCTTCCCAGGTTGTAACCGACTGATCCGCGTGTCGCGCACAGATCAAAAACGAGTATTTTTTAAAACGTAGTATAGCGACAATGACTCGAGTATCGTATCGCGAGGATTCTTGATTATTGTTAACCAAAGGTAAATCGAATTAAATGGGGGGGTTGGTTTGGTGTTCGATTGAGAAAAAGTGATTAACAAGTGATTATTTAAATAAGATGTTGTGAAATAAATGATTATGAAATAAGTCAATCTACCGATTCAGTTCCTACTATCATCGATTATTATAATTTTAATACCCAAAGCGGATTGTTCATTCCTATCTGGATACAAACTCAATGACAAGCGCGGCGAGGTTTGTAAGATGTACGATCCTATTGTCCGAATTAATCAAACGGGATAAAATTTTATAAATTAAGCAAACATGATTGATAAGACATAAAAACGATTTAAGCAAACGTGTCGTGTCTATGTTAGGATCATACAATCAACCAAATTGAATCAATATATTTCATGAAATTGAACTAAGCATACAATAACACAAAATATCATTGAAATGAATTAAACTAAAATTAACATTAAAATAATTTCAAGTGTTGGAACCCGAATTACAGTAGATCAACTCAAAGGCGATTAGTTCTCCATTACGGTTCTTTCAAGCGTAAGAAATCAAAATAAAATCGTGAAAAGGAGAAGAAACTCAACACTACCGCGGCTGCGGGTATTATGGGAAAATCAAAACAACCCAATTGGGTCAAATACATATACCAGACCCAATTCTAAATGAACCGAAACTAAATAAAACTAATGCTGCAGCTTCAAACGAAATTCTGGAAAACATTACTCCAAATATGACTTCTACTCCAACACGAAACTCATAGCTCTCTCTCTTAGCTTTTCGGCGATTATTAGAACGCCTCAATCGGATTCCTGGAACTCCAGTTATGATCGTTTCTGTAAAAGATGTTAAAGTTGAAAATTAAGTACGAAAATCAAATTAAATCAAAAATAAAATAAATTGGAAAAACAACTTAAAATATAAAAATAAACAAATAAAAACAAATAAATTCTTAAGTGCAAATATGGGAGATTCTGCATTAAAATGCATTAATCACCGACTCCCAAACTCAGTTCTTTGGTTTGCAGGACCTTGTCCTTTTCTTCTTTCTTAGGTTTGTTCAACATTACCTTTCTTATTCAATCGGGATAAAAATGCCTGGCTGGCGACTCTAACTTTTCCGCGCCACTTTCGCATTTGTACTAGGATGAAAATCCCGAGAGCGACAGCTGGCGACTCTGCTGGGGATCGAACCCATAATCTCTGGTTTCCCCTTTGAGAGTCAATCCTAACGCTCGTCTGTTTTTGTTTCTTTGGGTATTTATCTGTTTGCTGCTTTAGTTTAGCTTTACTGCTTTATTTACAACTTTACTTTACAGTTTTATTTACCGATTTTAGTATTTATTTTCTATGCATCATATATATACTTGATTGTCTGGACTGTACTGGTTTTCCTTGGCGGGATGGGGTTACTGAGTGAGGAGCCCAATACCAAGGCTCAAGTACACCCTAGACTTTAGCATGGACAGACATTGTACTTCCATGGTGTCTCACCATGATGAGTGGCGGTGTGTTCCACACCCATAGTGCGACCATCTTGGAAATATTATGTGTGAGGATTTCCTCCACTTCAGGGTATGACCTCGATAGTTATGTGCATTTGGGGACCGATCATTGAGGACCTTAGTGGAAACAACCCTCTCTAGTGATGACAATGGCAGACCACATTTGTTGGCAAACCCACTCGCATCCGAAGGCCTAGTGGGAACTCGCATAGGATGGCCTGGCTCTCTCATAGGAACTCAGTTAAAGCAAATTGTTTGTATGACAATAGTATTGTATCCCAAGGGCTGAATGTACTATTGTTTCTCGATTTCAGAGCTTGAAGTTGGTATCTTATGAGGGATGCTTGTTTTTCTCGGACTCAGTTGAGACCTCCCTGAGTAGTACATAATGATAAACTGATTCCCTAATATGGTAACACATCATTTCTCGGAGATGGTGAACATATTATTGATATTTGGCTTTGAGAGTCTGTGATGTTGACCCGAGGTAGGACACCCGTGAGATTGGGAAGGGTTTACAAGTTTGTAGGAGCCCTAAACTTTCAACATACCCGCTTCTCCAGTCTTATTTTGTGATGTGATCTAGTTCTATATAGTCCTTTGGTTTTGATGTCTAGAATTTCTGCACATAGATATTGTTTTTATGACTCGTCACAAACACTCAGCTCACTGCACAACACCAACACATACACCAGTCCCGGATCACATGCCAATGCATTGCATAACATCATTTTCATGCTCGCATTCCTAATGCATGTTTATTCACTGGTAGGAATGCATATTCCATCCTCGATTCCAGTTGCGGGTATTATTCCTTGAGTATGGAAAACAAGAGAAAAAAAATAAAGTGTTTCTATCTTCGTCCACTCCACAAAGTTGGAATCAGGGGATAGGATGCCTTAAAACTGAATAGACATGTCATGCGCATTCATTGCATACATTTCATATTTCCATTTTAATAGGTTATCCAGATCTCTTAACTTATTCAACTTCAGGCATAATATATAATCAACACATTCATCAATATCCAACTCGAAGAAACCAAGTGAGAATGGCTGAGCAAATGAAGAATGATCTCGCTGAGTTCCGACAGAGGATGGACCGGTTCATGGAACTGATGACCGACATGGCCCAGAACCAGGAATGCCTCATATTGATGGTTGAGCAACCCCAAAGAAATGCTAATAATGGAACACCTACTAAAAATGTGGATTTGAATGCTGCCCGTAATGGAGTGCCGACTCCAAATGGGATTGCTGCCCGTAATATGGTTTTGGAAGACACACAAGAGGATCAGTTCACTCTACTGAATGCTGACGTGGGTAATATGAATGAGATTAATGATCGAAGGTATGAAGAGTTGGCAGAGAAAATTAAGACATGGAATGTCAGAATTCCTTGGGCATTGATGTAACCAATCTGGGGTTGGTGCCTGGTGTCAGAATCCCTCCTAAGTTCAAGATGCCCTCATTCGAGAAGTTGGGGATGCACTTCTTCCAAGATAGCTTATCTAGAGCTTCATTGAGCTGGTACATGAAGCTAAGCAGGGTCTCTATCTGGAGCTAGAAAGACTTAGCTGAAGCTTTTCTCAAGCAATATCAATATAATATTGATATGGCTCCAAACCGCACCCAATTGCAGAACTTATCTCAAGGATCTAAAGAATGTTTTAAGGAGTATGCGCAAAGGTGGCGCGAGCTGGCTATCCAAGTTCAACCATCGTTGCTAGACCGGGAAATGGAAGACATGTTCATGGGCACCTTGCAGGGTGCATTCTTGGATCGTCTAGCTGCTTTCCCGTCCATTGGTTTTTCTGACATTGTCATTGCAGGAGAAAGGATAGAAAACTTGCTGAAGTTGGGAAAGATCCAAGATGTAAGTGGTGCTAGTTCTTTTGGCATAAGGAAGCTCGTTGCCAACGGCAAAAGAAGAAGATAAGGGGAGACCAATGTTTTGTACAGAGGTCGGGGCAGAGATTGTTCCCATGGGTACTACCAAGCAGTTGCAGTGACTATTCCTACGCCACAGGATCAACAACAACCTCAGGTTAAGCAACAACAACGACCGTTTCAACAAAGAATAAGAACGAGGTATCACAAAATTGACCCTATCCCATTGTCGTATTCCGCATTGCTTCCAGATTTGCTTATACTGAACATGGTCGAACTTCGTACCATGAGGGCTCCTTCGGATGACAATTTACCACCAAATTTTGATGCAAACGCCAGGTGAGAATTCCATTCGGGTGCCCAGGGGCACACTATTGAGAAATTCTTGGATTTTCAGAATAAGGTACAAGACCTTATTAATTTCAAGGCAATCAACTTTTCTCCTCCCCCAAATGTACTCCAAAATCCAATGGCTAATCATGGAAGAGCCGGAGTGAATGTTGTGAATGAAGGGGGAAGATTTGATTGATATAGAGGTTATTATGCCAGAGGGCCTACCTTTAAGTTGAATTCTTCAAATTAATCACCTAGTTTGAAAGGGTATCCGCAGAAGCAATAAATCCAGAAGTATTCAAATACTCTCAGTAATGGAAATTGTGTGTTTGTTTTTTCTTTAATTCATTTTCATCCCTAGTGGGGGCACTACATCGCTATTATTCTTCATTGTTCATGGGTCAATGAAGATACGCATGAAGAAGATCATCAGGTCTTTACGAGCAACCTTATATGTCAACTTTACTTTTCAGCGTTACTCTTTACAAGAACGAAATAACTAGAAGAGGAGGTATGATTGCTATGTTGGGCATATGGCCATTTAATGGGAGATTGCAAGCCCTTGAAAAAGCTATTGATCACTGAAAGTATCCAAGACTCATAATCCCAAACGGAGTCAAGTCTCCTCGATGATGTCAATGATTTAACTTCTTTACTGCATTTTTATTTGTAGTTTCTTTTATTTGCTAAACATTTGTCTACATGTATGAAACTTGTTTGTTTTTGAATATTAATCATATTAAAACACAAATGTTTTTCTTGAAGTAATTCATTCATGTTCACTTATAACTTTGTATGCATTGCAATGCCAACTCTCGTGCTTAAACTCTATAAAGGAGAATGATGAAACAAAAATGCAAAAATCTCTAATTGTGTGCTCTTGAATAAGACCCTGTTGATGATGTACAGACATTGTTTCAAATCCTAAACATCAAAGATATAAGGGAGATAGACCCTCGTTACCCCTTTTGAGCCTTGAAGTAGGAATTTCTTTTTGCAAAAAAAAGAAACCCTTACGATTAACCTAGGGGCAGGGTAGGTGTCAGCTAGTGGGACCGAGCGTTCAAAATTTCATAAAGGAGTGTATCGGAGGATCCATTACATCTTATTATCCCAATCAAGTGGTCCAAAGACTAGAAACCGCAATGGTTATGCTAATTAAGAGGTCCAAAGACTAGAAGCCACAGTGGTTATCCTTAATCGACCAAAGAATAAGGCAGTCACAACCCTCGCAAATCAATCAAGAGAAATAGTATCACACAATTTGGTCAACAAAAAAAAAGAATTGGAAAAAAATGGAAAAGCTCGCTAAGTCAAAATTTGAAAACAAGTGACTTAGGAAAAAATTACAGCATCCCGCTGGACTACAATTGCAAAAGATTCAAAATAATCAGTCCAAGAAAGAGTTAGGGATAAGCAAAAGAATGCAAAAGCGAAAAACAAAAAGAATTACGCAAGAAAGATCATTAAACAAGAACAAAGTCGTGTGATATAGACACGAAAGACAAAGGGGTGACTGTCTCCAAACGAAAACCTCAGTGGTCCTTGAACCGTTAGTAGCAATGGTTCCTCAACCATCACAAAACCCTTTTTGAAAGATGAGTGCTTGTGAAAGCTAGCTGAACATAGGAATGGAGAACATCACGAAGAGGGGTGGGCACATATAAACTTCGAGCTTATATCCTTTGTTTCTACAACCATGAACTAGGCCACGATACAACCCTTAAAAGACCTAACTAAAACAGGGTTAATTCGAGAGCATACTACCACGAGACAGCGTTCCTGACTCCTATGAGTTGTGCTAAAAGATCCTTGTTGGTATTGCATATGATTTCATAAAAAATAATGTCATGTCTTAACCAGTGATTCACTCACAAAGTTTCACAACATCTTTTCAATAAAAACTTTAAGATTAACATGTGTGTTACATTAGAATAATCATTCCTAGAGTAAAACATTTTTCTGCTTGCATACATTTGTTTGGCATCATAAAAGTTCACGTATGGAACCTCAGTACAGAAGCTTAATCTTGCCAAGTTGAGAAGTCTGAAACTTCTGAAAGAAAATCAGGTCGAGGTGCACTTTCCCAAGAAACCCCATTGAGTAGGGACTTTCCCAACCAGTCGTGGTAAGAGCTAGCCAATCTAGGGAAATCACTTCGAGATTCAAATCTCTCCCAGAGCAATTAGTGCGGATATTCCCTCAAAGATCAGTCAGTCAAGGGAAAAACAACTCAAAGACTCGTACTGGGGCAGGTCACCCCAAGAGCATTAGAATTTACTCTCTCCGGAAGATGGTTAATTAGAGGCAGCCTATCCAGAGTTCAGAATACTGAGGAAGTTGTACTTATGAAGTGTTTCTATGTTATCTTTTTGTCACAACTTTTACAAATTGAGTCCATTACTCATCTAGTGGTCGCTCGTCAAGCCAATTCTCTCGCTTAGCACTTCCAACAATTGCAAACTCATATGTGTTAACAATGGCTACCTCCCGAGCAAGATTATCCTACCAATTCATATGATCACTGCGATATCCAAGAGTTTAAAGACGCCGGGTCTTTTGTAAAATCCTCTTGAGATAAAGTCTGAGCAAAAGAAAATGATCACCAGCACAAGAATACTTGAGATATTTCCTCCCCAACAGGATGTGTTTCAGTCTTGTTTCTTCCCAACATACGGATGGATGTTATGTCCAGCGGAGGGCATCACAAACTTTTCTCTTCAGCAGGTTTCCTTGATTGGCTTCCTGAATAGATCTAGGGTGGCTCTTGTTCCCCCAGCAGATCTCAGACAAAATTTTCTCTTCCCCAACAGATCTTGGAAGATTCTCTTGCTCCAGCAGAGCAATAAGGATTGATAATCCCCAAGTAGAGAGTTGTACTCCCACAGTGAAGCGTTTCTTACAAGAATCCAAGTATTCCCGGCAGCCAGTTGAGTGGTGCCCTTCCCAACAGAGGTTTGGAAAATTCAAGTTGACAGAGAGCTCTCTTCAGCAGAGCCTTGACAAGACTATTCCCCAGCTAAGTCAGAAAGTTGTCGATCTCCCAACGAAGTCTTATGGGTGAGATTCAATCCCCGGTAGTTGAAGTATCCCCTAAAAGGGTCCTCAGAGCTAAACTCCAATTTATTTTTGGAAAATGTTCGAAGTAGACAGAACATTCACGTTCTTCTCTAGCAGAGATGTTATCCCCATAGAGCTTCTCGAGATCGAATTAATGATCATTGCATTCTCATCAGAGTCAATAGGGATTTGTGACTTCCTCATCAAGAAATCCCTTTACATTCACATCATTTACTTTGCATACTCAAAACATAGCATTCCCAATGTCATGGGGCATCATGCCATGCAATTCAACATATGCATACTCAGTATAATCCAGGTTTGATATCTTGCAAAGTCCAACCGTAGATTGGCGAAAGTCTATCCCCAGGGTGGAAAACTTTCTAAAGTCCAACCGCAGATTGACAAAATTCCATCCTCAGGGTGGCTAAATTTCTAAAAGTCCCTCGTAGTGTGGCAAAAAGCCCCCCGTAGTGTGGCAAAAAGTCCCCTGTAGTGTGGAAAAAGTCCCCCATAGTGTGGCAAAAATTCCCTCGTAGTGTAGCAAAAATTCTCCCGTAGTGTGGCAAAAGTCCCCCGGAGTGTGGCAAAGAGTCCCCCGTAGTGTGGCAAAAGTTCCTCGTAGTGTAGCAAGTCAGTAGTCGTCTAACGGTAATCTACAAGACGTTCTTAAATTCCAACCGCAAATTGGCCAAAGTCCATCCCCAGGGTAGCAAATTTCTGAAGACCAGCCGCAAATTGGCCAAAGTCCATCCCCATGGTGGCAAAATTTTTGAAGACCAACCGCGGATTGGCCAAAGTCCACCTCCATGGTGGCAAAATTTCTGAAGACCAACCGCAGATTGGCGAAGGTCCATCTCCAGGGTGGCAAATTTCTAAAGTCCAACCATAGATTGGCCAAAGTCCATCCCTAGGGTGTCAATATTTCTGAAGACCAACCACAGATTGGCCAAAGTCCATCCCCAACGTGGCAAAATTTCTAAAGACCAACCGCATATTGGAAAAGGTCCATCCCCGGTGTGGCAAATTTCTAAAGTCCAACCGTAGATTGGCCAAAGTCCATCCCCAGGGTGGAAAATTTCTGAAGACCAACCGCAGATTGGCGAAATTCCATCCTCAGGATGGCAAAATTCTTAAAGACCAATCGCAGATTGGCGAAAGTAAGTCCAACCACATATTGGCGAAAGTAATTCCAACCGCAGATTGGCGAAAGTCTGTCTACAAAATGGCAAGGTATCAGAATATCCACCCGCAGTCTGGCAAGTCAGTAGTCATCTGTCTCCATCCAAAAGATATCAATAAGGCACTGTTGCAGCCTATCGGGAGTGCACCCACAGCGTGACAAGTCAACAATCTTTGGGCATTGCTCAAAAGAGTGCAAATTTTCTTGTTGTTTCTAGTATTCAATCCCTACATATCTCAAATGTCTGAAAGCAACTGCTATCATCCATTCAGGTCTATAGTGATTGAATAGGGGCAACTGTAACACCCCAAAATTTTCCTTTTTATTTATCACTGGTTCTGAGTAACTTATGATTCGTTTCTGTGTCATCTTGCATATTTGTTCATACCTTGCATAGTAAAATACAGAAAGCATATATCATTTGTCGAGGCGTGGGGCATGTAATCAAGGGTTATTTGGCAATTATCGGGTCTCAGAAGGAAAAATAATCTCAAAAAATATGGCCAAGACCAGATATCCAAGACTTCCCACCAAAAAGAATAAAAATTAAAATTTTAGTTGAAGTAACCGGTTACCTCATAGGTAGTAACCAGTTACTTTGTGCAGAATTTCAAAAAAAATTCAAAATATCAGCCATTTTCCACCTCACTTTGCTTTGCACTTTCTAGCAAATTCTAGAATATTCCACCACCTTCCAAAGGAATATTCTAAGAATATGCCAAAGGAATATTCTAAGAATATGCCAATAGAATATTATAGAAATATTCCCAACTAACTTTAACTAACCCTTATTTTGCACATTCATAGATTGAAGCTTCGGATCTCCGGTTTTCTCTTCTTTTGTGTATCGTTTCGACATTGCAACAATTGCCAAAGCAAGTTGTTAGACGCTGTGGCGAGTGATCTAGAGGGGGGTGAATGGATCACCTCCTTGATTTCAAGGTTTTAAAACGATTTTAAGAGTTTTCAAAGAATTACGGAAACGAAGGTCCCGAATATACAAGCGTCTATTCTGAACCGGCCACTAGAAGACCAGACAAGCGATAACATGCTGGATTTACGATTGCGATGATAAAGGATTAAACACACAATATGAAAAACAGTTGAATGCACCTATCACTAAAGCTATTTCCAATGAATCGAAAAACAAATTAAAACGTAAATACAGATAGAGAAGAGATACAATACGCCGAGATTTGGTAAGGAAGTTCCCCACGTTCGTCCTCGCGTGTGGGTACGTCTCCCTCTCAATTTCAAATCGAAATTGAGAACTATTATATCAAAATTGCTGAATCCGTCGATTACAAGGTTGCAATACAAACACCTAGAACTTCCTATTGTATCAACCTTTACTTGATCTGAGCCCAATCAAGATTCCCTGCAAGTTATACACTCAATTCACCGGTTCCACGACCTATTTGCGAAATCCCCCGATTTCCAAAACTCTCGCTGCGGCTGAATCTGACTTGTAAACGTGACTAATAAACCCTCAAGAACACGCCCGTTCTTGAAGGAAAACCCAACTGGTTTTTCCTTGAAACCTTCTATCAATCTTCAACTCAGCTGGATCTCCGATCGTACCACTGAACGTTATCCCGAAAGCCTTCAATTCACAGGACATCAAACACTTCCTTGTTGATGTTCTTGAATTAAGATCTTTGAGAAGATGATGAATATGAATTTGATTCTAGGTTTCAAGCTTGCTCAACATTGAAGTTCCAACACTCCAAAATCCCTTTCTTGATGTGTTCTTCAATGATCTATCACTTTGATATTCGTATCTTTGATTTTCTGTGATCTGTAATATATCATCTAAAATGAAGCAAAAAACACATATATGTATGCAGATTCTGTTAGAGAAATAACATATTAATGAATCGATTCAAGCTTTGATGAATCGATACATACTGATCATTTTTGAAAAAACAGAACCATTTAAACAACATGAATCGATACATCATAAGATGAATCAATTCATTTTGCGAATTCCAGAAACCTTCAAACAGCATGAATCGATTCATGCTAGAATGTATCGATTCATTATGCGTGTTTTTCCAAAAGTTCAAAAACATTGAAAAACAAAAGAACCAAAACTAAAGCAAGCATATTTCTTAATGTGAAACAAACACAAACACTTAAAATTTATAATCAATCAAAAACTAAGGTTTCTCACAAACTCCCCCTTTTTGATGATGAAAAAATTTTGAAGTGTGAGAGAGTACTCCCCCTGAGTTTGTGCCTGTCATTGTCTTTTCACACTTGCCTTTTTCTCCCCCTTTGTCAACAGCAAGAAAGAGTTATAGGTGAAGAACCAGAAACAGCAGAACTAAGATACAAAAGCAAAGTTCACTCACAAAGAATGAAGCATGAAGCGCAAACAGTTTAAACAAAAGCAAATTACATAATCATAGGCAGTGAAATTGTCAAATAAAGTTGCGAATTACATAACTAAACCAAACCATAAATTGTTCAAACAAGAAAAACAAAGAAACTTAAGCAACACACAATGATGATATGCAAAATGAAATGCTTCAATGAGGAAAATGGCCACCACACGACTCCGCATCATCTCGATCAGGGTCACAGAAGCTTGGAGGAGGAGGTGGAGGAGGCAATTCATCTGGATTCTGTCCCATAAAAGCATAACGCCTGAAACGCCGCTGAACTTCTGTGCTTTGAAACCGTTCCATAATCCCCGGGTGCGAACGACAATCATCCATAAATCCAGACATCTGATTATAGAACACTTGATGCCACTTAACCAATTCAGTATGCCAGGAATATTGATTATGGTACATTCGAGTATGCTCATCATGCCATTCACGATGCTCTTTATGCCATTTCGTTTGCTGGACATGCCACGCACGAGCTTCCTCATGCCGGGCATTGTTTGCAACTTCCAATTGTGCAAACATATCAATGAGATAGGCTAGAGCAGCAGTGGATGAAGTCGGTGGAGCCGATGAGGGAGCGGGATCATAGTTTGTAGGAGACCACCTCTGTGGTACCCAGTCACCCCAACTGGTGTTGGCATTCACATCAAGAGGATTTTCAGCATCTTCCATATCTTCATCCCTTTGTTCTTCAACATAAATGTGTTCATCCGGATTGTCAAAGTTGTAGATACGGGTTCGAGTGCTGCATTCAAAGAAATAGTAGCAACGACGCTCGATATCCCATCGATAACCCATATGAGAGAGTGTGGCATTGTTGAATTCTTGCACACTAGAGGCTGATATGAGCGACACAGGAGGGAAAGTCACTTTCCAAAACTTGAGAATCCGCATGATCTGGGCAACATATGCAAGGGTGATGTTTTTGGAGTTGTTCCACGTAAGAAAGATACGCTTGACAAAGTAATTGGCCCAGTTTAAGGGTATCTTCTTCTGCAAAATGTACAACAAATGGATATCCGGCTTGTCCAAACGAGAATGCCCACCGGACCTTGGACGCAAGATATGTGAAAGGATCCAGTGCAGAATTCTTGGTACACTTTTGATCATACCTGAAGTCAGAGGCTCATCATCAGCAAGAGGTCTATCCAATTTGGAAATGGATGCACATAATTCCTTCAACTTAAACTGAGTTTCAAAGCTCTGGTCATGCCACATCCGCAATTCAGCCGACACAGATGGCAGACCGAACACTGTGGACCAGTCATCAGCCTCAAAACGGTATGTTCTGGTTCCAATCGAACACTTGAACGAGTATCCTTTTCCAGTTTTCACACCAGCATAGAAAGCACGAATAAAGTCTTCATGATACTCATCTTTACTAGTTAAAAAGGATCCAAGATTTTGTGCGTCGATTAAATCCGCCACTTCTTCTAAACTAAGAATACGTACATCACTAGTATAAAAAATATGTGGTTTCATAACTAAACTTGATTTAAAGGAAGCTTCAAATTCTTCAATAATGGCAGGATGAAGAATAGCAGTCCCGGATGGAGGAATTTCAGGAATTGCAGCCTGATGAGAAGACCCAACGGGTTCCTTGCCTTTTCGTTTTGCTCTTTCTCTTGGAATCAAAACTCTTGGAGGCATGGTGGAAGATTAGGGTTTGAGAGAAGAGGGGTTATTGAGACAGTTAGGGTTTGATGCAAATGAAGGAAATGATGTAAATGAGATAATGAGAGATACATAATGGGGTTTTGTAACTGATACAAATGTCATGGCAGTTGCTGATGTGTCGATTCATTAAAAAATAAACTGAATTTACGCCAGAATGAATCGATTCATCCCTGTATGTATCGATTCATTTCACGAAAAATTTTAAAAGTCAGAATGCTATGTATCGATTCAAGACACTATGAATCAATACATGTTGTAACTGGTTTGAAAGAAATTTAAAATAAAATCAACATGAATCGATTCAAGAAGATTGGGATCGATTCATTTTGCGTATTTTGGAATTTCAGATGACAGTGAATCGATACAAGTAATTATGAATCAATGCATACTGTAACGGGTTTGATAGAAAATTAAACTAAAATCAACATGAATCGATTCATGAGGGTTGGGATCGATTCATTATGCGAAAATTTGAAGTTTCAGTGGTTATTGCAAGAATTGACACACCAATGACTATGCAAAACAACCATTATGCGGCAGAATGAATCACAACATTGTATACATTCTTAAGAATACTTTACAAATAAAAACATCAATGTTCAAACATTCAATTGAAAAGAAGTTCATGAAAACAAGTAATCAATTCTCAAACATACATTGATCATACACTATCAACAAAGTGAAGAGAGGAACAATATTACCTCCGTCGTAGTATTCTCATGAGGCACTAGTGAAGACTACAATCAGAACTTAGCAAATACGATGAGATGAATAGAAACAACAGCAATCAAACTTAAGGAACCAATGCGGAGAGATCAAGAATCCCTAATTCGCGACAAATGTTGAAGAATGGTTCAGTTGCCAAAGGTTTAGTGAAAATTTCAGCAAGCTGATTTTTAGTATCAACATGCTCAAAGACAACATCTCCTTTTTCAACATGATCGCGAAGGAAGTGATGTCGAATCTCAATATGTTTGGTGCGCGAGTGTAGAACAGGATTCTTAGTGAGATTAATGGCACTAGTGTTGTCACATTTAATTGGAATATGTTTAAGTTCAATGTCAAAGTCTTGTAGTTGTTGTCTTAGCCACAAAATTTGAGCATAACAGCTACCGGCTGCAACATACTCAGCCTCTGCACTAGACAAAGCTACGGATACTTGCTTTTTACTGTGCCAACTTATTAACGAATTTGAAAACAGATGACATGTGCCACTAGTGCTTTTCCTATATGATTTGCAGCCAGCAAAATCAGAATCAGAGTAACCTACTAAGCTGCAATCGCTTCCTTTGGAATACCATAGCCCATATTTAGGTGTTCCATTAAGATACCTAAATATGCGCTTGACTGATTTTAAGTGAGATTCCTTAGGATTTGATTGATATCTTGCACACATACACACACTAAACATGATGTCTGGTCTAGAAGCAATAAGATACAAAAGAGATCCGATCATACCTCTATACCTCTTGACATCAACACACTTACCATGTTCATCTTTGTCCAAGTTTCCGTTGGTAGGCATAGGAGTGTCAATTGATTTAGAATCATTCATTCCAAAACGTTTGAGCAGCTCTCTACAGTATTTTGTTTGACATACTGCTGTACCTTCATCAAGTTGCTTTATTTGGAGGCCTAAGAAGTAGTTCAACTCCCCCATGAGACTCATCTCAAACTCACCCTGCATAACATTAGAAAATTCTTCGACCAAGTGTATGTTAGTTGAACCAAAAATGATATCGTCTACATAAACTTGAACTAAAAGAATGTGCTTTCCTTTGTGTTTAATGAAGAGTGTATTATCTATTTTACCTCTAGAATATCCATGATCAAGTAGAAATTTGCTAAGTCTTTCGTACCACACACGGGGTGCTTGCTTAAGACCATATAAAGCACGCTTTAATTTGTAAACGTGATCTAGATACTCAGAATTTTCAAAACCGGGAGGTTGTGAAACATATACTTCTTCATTTATAACACCATTTAAGAACGCACTCTTTACGTCCATTTGGTAAAGCTTGAAATTCATAGAACACGCATAGGCAAGCAAAAGACGTATGGCTTCAAGGCGAGCAACCGGAGCATAAGTCTCCTCATAATCTATGCCCTCCTCTTGGTTATACCCTTGTGCTACCAAGCGTGCCTTGTTTCTAGTTATCACTCCGCTTTCATCAAGTTTATTCCTAAAAACCCATTTAGTACCTATGATGTGATGATCTCGCGGACGAGGGACAAGTTCCCAAACGTCATTTCTTTTAAATTGATTTAGCTCTTCTTGCATGGCCATTAGCCAAAATTCATCAACCAAGGCCTCTTTAGCATTTTTAGGTTCCACTTGTGATACAAAAGCGAAGTGAGAACAAAAATTACTTATCTTAGAACGAGTCAACACTCCCTTTGAAATGTCTCCCAATATATTGTCTATGAGGTGGTCTTTAGAGGATTTCCAAGCTGGTGGAAGATCCTTCACTTCGGATGTTCCTTCCTCTTTATCTTTTTCAAGACATGTATCTTCCTCCTTCTCAATAGCAACCGCTTCGGATTGATCAATTTCCGAACCAGCTTCTTTGAGTATGTCTTGTGTAGATACACCTGCGTGATTAAAAGAGATACCTTTTCCGACAATTTTTGGGTAAGACTCATCAAAAGAAACATGGACAGATTCTTCAACAGAAAGTAAACGCCTATTATACACTCTATATGCTTTGCTTGATTGAGAGTAACCAAGAAAAATACCTTCATCAGCTTTGGCATCAAACTTCCCAAGATTTTCCTTACCGTTATTCAAAACAAAACATTTACAACCGAACACATGAAGATGAGACAAGTTTGGCTTTCTACCTTTTAAAATTTCATAAGGGGTTTTATTCAAAATATGACGAATTAAAATCCTATTCAAAACATAACAAGCTGTGCTAATTGCATCAGCCCAAAAGTATTTTGGTAATCCACCTTCATTGAGCATTGTTCTTGCCAATTCCTCTAAAACTCGATTTTTGCGTTCCACAACACCGTTTTGTTGTGGAGTTCGAGGAGCTGAAAAGTTGTGCTCAATGCCATACTTGTCACAATACTTATCAAAGAGATGGTTTTGAAATTCACCTCCATGATCGCTTCGGATTGTAACTATTTTAGAATTCATTTTGTTTTGGGACAGCTTTGCAAAACTTTTGAAAGCAGAAAAAGTTTCATCTTTGCTATGAAGGAATATAGTCCAAGTGAATCTAGAGTAGTCATCTACTATTACGAAACCATAATAGTTTCCACCTAAGCTCTTTGTCCTAGATGGTCCAAAGAGATCCATATGGAGAAGCTCAAGGGGTCTTGAAGTAGAAATTATATTTTTAGATTTAAAAGAGACCCTTGTTTGTTTTCCCATTTGGCAAGCATCACATAGGTGGTCTTTTGAAAATTTTATTTTTGGAAGACCTACTACTAGATCCTTGGATACAACCTTATTAAGCAAATCGAAATTAACATGCGCTAAGCGTCTATGCCATAGCCATGGATCATCATTTAAGGATACTAGACATTTAGTGCTTGTTAAGGATACACTCAAAAGATCAAGTATATATATATTGTTTACTCTTACACCCTTAAACACAACATTTTGTTCGGTATGTTCAATTTTGCAACATGTTTTTGTGAAAGAAACTTTATAACCTTTGTCACATAGTTGACTTATACTTAACAAATTGTGTTTAAGTCCCTCTACAAGATGTACATCAGAAATAGTAGTGGTAGAAGGATTACATACACTACCTTTACCAAGTATAGCTCCTTTGTTATTGTCTCCATAAGTAACATACCCCTTTTTCTTTGCTTTGAAGTCAATAAAAAGTGATATGTCACCCGTCATGTGCCTTGAACACCCGCTGTCCAGAAACCATCTTCTTTCCATGGATGCAAGGCACTCATCCTACAATATCAAAAGAAAGAGGTAGGTACCCAATTTTCATTGGGTCCAAGTGGGTAAGTGATAACATGGTTGTCTATAGGCTTCCATTGATAAATGCCTTTAGGCACAAGAAATCTTCTAAACTTGCATTTCTCAATGGTATGGCCAGCATGACAACAATAATGACAAACACTACGATAATGATGATGTTTACTATTGGTCCTTAAATCCTTTGGAACAAAAGAATATTTTGCATATGGAGGATTTAATGACTTTTTGAACAATCTAGTATCAACGGCATAAGTAATCTTAGGTTGCAAGGCTTTTTCCAATTTGGATTTAAGAGAGATGACCTCTTGTTGCCAAATATGGCACCTTTCACAATGCCTTATTTTACTACAACCATCAATATCAATAGCTTTTGAATTTTCTACAATACTAGCTTTCAAGCATTCTAAATCTTTTTCAGCATATTGTACTTTACCTTCCAAGTATGAAATTTTTTTTTTATCGGAAGCTAATCTTTTAAATGCTTCTTTAGCTTCGTTATGCAGTTTTTCAAAAGCTACTTTCAATTCAGAAAAAGACATAGAAGAGAAGTTGTTATAATAAGCTTGTTTTACCTTTTTATCATCACTTTTCTTCTTATGGTGGGACTGATTTTTGGTGTGAGCCATAAGACACAAATTTGCGGTTTCATCGCTATCACTTGTGCATTGTGTACTTGATGAATCACTATCACTCTCCCAAGCAATGTAAGCTCTTCTTTGCTTATTATTATACCTTCTTGGTGGAGCTTTTCCTTTATCCTTTTTCTTTAAAGGACAATCCGTTTTATAATGTCCGGACTTGCCACAATTAAAGCAAGACCCTCTTTCTCTATTCTTCTTAATCTCTTCCTGTTTTGAATCCATAGATTGTCTTCTAAAATTTATGAGATTTTTGTTGGAGTGCTTGATTCCATTCTTTCGAATGAATCTATTATATCTCCTAACAAAAAGTCCCATTTCTTCGTCACCGGAGTCTTCATCACTACTTGACTCATTGTTGCTTAGCTCTTTTTGTGAGGACTTAGAGTTAGAAGCCATGAGAGCTATAGGCCTCTTCTCACCCTCTTTGTCTTTATTCTTCTCCTTTCCCTTTCTACTTTTGTTCTCAAACTTTTCTAGACTTTCTAGTTCTTGCTGATGTTCCTCCAGCTTTCCAAACAAAGTAGTCATTGTGCGTGTCGTTAGATCATTGGCTTCCTTGATAGCTGTTACTTTAGGTTTCCATTCCCTGCTAAGACATCTCAGAATTTTATTAGTAGCAATATCATTGGAAACAGGTTTTCCAAGTGCATTCAAACGATTAATGAGATGAACAAATCTCTTTTGCATGTCGGGAATAGATTCTCCTTGTTTCATTCGAAAGAGTTCGAACTCTTGATTAAGTGTGTTAATGCGGGACTGTTTTACCTCAGTTGTACCTTCATGTGCAATTTCTAAAGCATCCCACATTTCTTTAGCTGTCGAGCAATGGGAAACTCGATAATACTCATCTGCACTAAGTGCTGAAATTAGCATATTTCGAGCTCTCCAATCACTTGACCACTTTTTCTCATCTTTTTCATCCCAATCATCTTCTGGTTTAGGTACTACGGCACCTGCCTCATTCATCATGGTAATTTGAAAAGGACCATTTTTAATGGCAGCCCATACGCGCCTATCAACAGAATTTATGTGAACTTGCATGCAGTCTTTCCAGTAGCCGTAATTTTCACCATTGAAAACAGGAGCTCTATTGTACGCCCCCTTTGGTTCAGAATCCATAACGTTACAGGCAGCCACAAAGCACCAGCGAACCGGTGCTCTGATACCACTTGTTAGACGCTGTGGCGAGTGATCTAGAGGGGGGGTGAATGGATCACCTCCTTGATTTCAAGGTTTTAAAACGATTTTCAGAGTTTTCAAAGAATTACGGAAACGAAGGTCCCGAATATACAAGCGTCTATTCTGAATCGGCCACTAGAAGACCAGACAAGCGATAACGTGCTGGATTTACGATTGCGATGATAAAGGATTAAACACACAATATGAAAAACAGTTGAATGCACCTATCACTAGAGCTATTTCCAATGAATCGAAAAACAAATTAAAACGTAAATAGAGATAGAGAAGAGATACAATACGCCGAGATTTGATAAGGAAGTTCCCCACGTTCGTCCTCGCGTGTGGGTACGTCTCCCTCTCAATTTCAAATCGAAATTGAGAACTCTTATATCAAAATTGCTGAATCCGTCGATTACAAGGTTGCAATACAAACACCATAATTCTAAACACCTAGAACTTCCTATTGTATCAACCTTTACTTGATCTGAGCCCAATCAAGATTCCCTGCAAGTTATACACTCAATTCACCGGTTCCACGACCTATTTGCGAAATCCCCCGATTTCCAAAACTCTCGCTGCGGCTGAATCTGACTTGTAAACGTGACTAACAAACCCTCAAGAACACGCCCGTTCTTGAAGGAAAACCCAACTAGTTTTTCCTTGAAACCTTCTATCAATCTTCAACTCAGTTGGATCTCCGATCGTACCACTGAACATTATCCCGAAAGCCTTCAATTCACAGGACAGCAAACACTTCCTTGTTGATGTTCTTGAATTAAGATCTTTGAGAAGATGATGAATATGAATTTGATTCTAGGTTTCAAGCTTGCTCAACATTGAAGTTCCAACACTCCAAAATCCCTTTCTTGATGTGTTCTTCAATGATCTATCACTTTGAAATTCGTATCTTTGATTTTCTGTGATCTGTAATCTATCATCTAAAATGAAGCAAAAAACACATATATGTATGCAGATTCTGTTAGAGAAATAACAGATTAATGAATCGATTCAAGCTTTGATGAATCGATACATACTGATCATTTTTGAAAAAACAGAACCATTTAAACAACATGAATCGATACATCATAAGATGAATCGATTCATTTTGCGAATTCCAGAAACCTTCAAACAGCATGAATCGATTCATGCTAGAATGTATCGATTCATTATGCGTGTTTTTCCAAAAGTTCAAAAACATTGAAAAACAAAAGAACCAAAACTAAAGCAAGCATATTTCTTAATGTGAAACAAACACAAACACTTAAAATTTATAATCAATCAAAAACTAAGGTTGCTCACACAAGTCTCCGCTTTGTAAGTTGGTGAATCCGTAATAATTTCTTATTTTAACTTATTTCTCTTCATCTAGCTTCACGCATTCTTCGCATTTTCTTGTTTTTTTATACGTTAAACAGTTTGATCTAGAAGTTAGGATTATGATGTGATTGTGGTGTTAATAGGTGTTAGATTGTTGCATTTAGGTGTAATTTTCGTGCTTAGTTGATAGGTATTAGGATAGAGCTTATTTGAATAAGTTAGTACTGGTTTTGACTTGAAAAAGCATAAATTTTTTATTTTGGTCTCAGAGTAACCGGTTACTGTCATACCCCAAATTTGTCCTACCTGCACCATTTTATTTTACTGTCTAACCATTATTCAAAAATCCAAAAATATGTCATTTATTTCCAAGTTCGGGTTTGTCCAAAATTGGAGGTCAGCTTGAGTTTATCATGTGTGTGTGGTGTGTTGTGTAGAGCCGGTTGTTCAATTATCACCTTATTTTTCTATTTATTATTTTTAAAGAAAATCAATTACCAAAAGTCTAAAAGGTGCATTTATTATTTTCAAATTAAAATAAATTCAATTTCTCTTTTTTATTTTTAATATTATCATAAATTTTTATTTTATTTAGTTCATTATTCAGAAAAATACAAAATCTCATTTTTTTTAATCATTTATTGTTATTAATCATCTTTTTTATTACTATCACTATTATTTTTATTGTTATCATCATTACTATCATTATCTTATTATTATTACTAATTTCTTATTATTATTATTATTAATGTTATTTCTTTTATAGTTTATTATTATTATTATTATTAATATTATTATTATTATTATTATCCCCTTTGTTTTTTCTTTTGACAGCATGTAATTTCCATCACACTCTCCTACATATCACATGACAACAACTCCACTGCATATTTTCAAAATCTTTCAAAACCACTAAACAGCAACAAACACATAACAATTTCCTCAGCTCAATCCATAACAAATTTACAGCTCACAATTCCATCCTTATCATCATTGTTTCCCCATTCTACCCTTCAGATTATTCCCTATAAAACTGATCCAGGATCGATCGAATATTCCAGGCATCTCCTCTGCAAATTCCAGTGGCCGTCCCCCATTGGATAATTCTCTACAACCTTTTGTTCCCCAAGCAATTTTACTCATTTTACCAACATTTCTCATCCGGGTTCGCCTATCATCCTTTGGTGGTAGTGATTTTAATTTTCTGTCACTTGGCATCCATATCGACCTAGTTTGAGTGCCAGGTTCGCCTATCATCCTTTGGTGGTAGTGATTTTAATTTTCTATCGCTTGGCATCCATATCGACCTAGTTAGAGTGTCGAGTTCGCCTATCATCCTTTGGTGGTAGTGATTTTAATTTTCTGTCACTTGGCATCCATATCGACCTAGTTCGAGTGTCGGGTTTGAAGGTGCGTAAAACACAAGGAAGGGGGTTGGAATTGGGTTTTATTTACCAACTAAAAATAACTTCTAATGACAAGTTGATTTATCCTGGTTCGTTTGAACTCAAACTACGTCCAGTCCACCCGCCAAGGTGATTTTGCCTCTATCACTGAGGTCTTAATCCACTATTCAATAAATGAATACACACACTGACCTACAGTCAATGTCCTCTTGAGTCTTCTGACTGAAACTAGTCACTCAAGGAATTTTACTTAACTATTACAATAATAATAATATAGTAACTATTTTGCTTCTAATAAAGCTAAGATCACTAAGTGAATGTTACAATATTTTAGCACAAATGATTCAGTCTTTTGCTCGTGAGTGTATTGTCTTCAAATCTTCAATTTGATTCCTTTATATAGTTCTTGAATAATTGTAGCCGTTGGAGACATCTTGAGCTAATTTTGGATATTAGTTAATACCATAAATTCCTTCCATAACAAGAGATACTTGTCTTTACCATTAATTAATATATTCTTTAATTAATGTCTTCATTATGAAGATCATCATCTTCTAGACGTAAATCAGAGATAATAAAGTCTTGATGCGCAGCCATTAAACCATGTCATTAAATGATGGATTCTTCAATAAGTGTATCTTCTATATATATGGCTCAATGTATCTTCTAGTAATGCACGTCTCCTTTAATTAACTTCCTCTTCTACACATATAATAAAGAGAGTCATTAGAACTTCTATTCTTGCATAATCATATTTGTTATCATCAAAACTCTTAGAGGTTTAGAACCATAATTGTTCTAACAGGGTTCGCCTATCATCCTTTGGTGGTAGTGATTTTAATTTTCTGTCGCTTGGCATCCATATCGACCTAGTTCGAGTGTCGTGTTCACCTATCATTCTTTGGTGGTAGTGATTTTAATTTTCTGTCACTTGGCATCCATATCGACCTAGTTCGAGTGTCGGGTTCGCCTATCATCCTTTGATGGTAGTGATTATTTAATTTTCTGTCACTCGGCATCCATATCGACCTAGTTCGAGTGCTGGGACCGCCTTATCATCCTTGTGGTGGTAAGTGATTATTTATTTTTCTCTCACTCGGCATCCATATCGACCTAGTTCGAGTGTCGGGTTCGCCTATCATCCTTTGGTGGTAGTGATTATTTAATTTTCTGTCACTCGGCATCCATATCGACCTAGTTCGAGTGCTGGGATCGTCTTATCATCCTTGTGGTGGTAATTGATTATTTATTTTTCTGTCACTCGGCATCCATATCGACCTAGTTCGAGTGCTGAGTTCGCCTATCATCCTTTGGTGGTAGTGATTATTTAATTTTTTGTCACTCGGCATCCATATCGACCTAGATCGAGTGTTGGGGCCGCCTTATCATCCTTTTGGTGATAGCGATTTATTTACTTTCAGTCAACTTGTTTTTTTGCTGTGTCACCTATTTTTCCAATTTTAAATCATCATCTTTTATCTTTATATATTTTCTTTTTTTCGGACAAATTCGGAGTCTGTTAGTATCTAATTGTCTTATACCTTGAAAGTTTGAACGCGAGCAAGTTCATCTTACTCGGTCTAAGCCAATTCGATAGGGGCAACTGTCATACCCCAAATTTGTCTTACCCGCACCATTTTATTTTACTGTCTAACCATTATTCAAAAATCCAAAAATATGTCATTTATTTCCAAGTTCGGGTTTGTCCAAAATTGGAGGTCAGCTTGAGTTTATCGAGTGTGTGTGGTGTGTTGTGTAGAGTCGGTTGTTCAATTATCACCTTATATTTCTATTTATTATTTTTAAAGAAAATCAATTACCAAAAGTCTAAAATGTGCATTTATTATTTTCAAATTAAAATAAATTCAATTTCTCTTTTTTATTTTTAATATTATCATAACTTTTTATTTTATTTAGTTCATTATTCTAAAAAATACAAAATCTCATTTTTTTATCATTTATTGTTATTAATCATTTTTTTATTACTATCACTATTATTTTTATTTTTATCATCATTACTATCATTATCTTATTATTATTACTAATTTCTTCTTCTTATTATTATTAATGTTATTTCTTTTTTAGTTTATTATTATTATTATTATTATTGTTATTGTCCCCTTTGTTTTTTCTTTTGACAGCACGTAATTTCCATCACACTCTCCAACATATCACATGACAACAACTCCACTGCATATTTTCAAAATCTTTCAAAACCACTACACAGCCACAAACACATAACAATTTCCTCAGCTCAATCCATAACAAATTTACAACTCACAATTCCATCCTTATCCTCATTGTTTCCCCATTCTACCCTTCGGATTATTCCCTATAAAACTGACCCCATTTCTCCTTCAATGGGAAGCTGGGAAGAAACAAAAAAACTCTGCAAAATAAACCAAAGCTTCAAAAAAATCCAAAAAAAAATCTTCAGAATATTCAAACCAAATAAACCAGAAAATCAACTTAACATCTCTCCTTCAAAAAAAAAATACAAAAATACTTCTTATTTCATCTCTCTACACAAACCAAAAAAAAGCAACCGAAAATTAGCCCTCAATCTTCATCAATAAACCTCTGTTTTCTCTCCACCAAACTGAAACACAAAAGCACAAACCTTCAGTATTCATGAATCCACAACCCATCGCTCACAATCCGAATCACTATCCACCAGCAAACCTTAAACAACCATGAAAACCAAACACTCGCCCAGAGCCACCACATCGCCTCATCGAACCTGTGAAACCCAATCTCGTCTGAGAGAAACCACCTCAGAACCAAACCATTCCCTGTAAATCAAAACCAAGAAATCTCGCCGTGAAATATTTTTGAAAACCGCTGCCATAGAAACTCCATCGAATCAGATCCTCCTCATTTTCAAAACCAACGAAATAAACCCACAAAGCCTGAACCGAAGAAATCCTTCACCATTAGCGGACCTCACCCAACCTTCTCCAAAGCCACCGCAACCCATGAAATCAAAAACCCATCACCGAAACGCAAAATTTGAGATTCGCAGATCCAAAACAAAAACCGAAACAGTGAGACGAGAGTTCGCGACCACCTCCATCCGAACGCAGAGCAACCATAAGAACCAATCACCACCACGTGAAAACACATAAACAGAACACACAAATCGCCGATGCAAACCGTGTAAACAACCGCGAAACAACCAAATGTCGGCGACGTAAAAACTCAGAACCACCAAAATCTGAAATGATTTAAAACGAAACCGTGCCGAGTTGAGCGCGTGAGGGTGAAACCAGCAAAGTAGAAACTGAGAATGAGTTGAAACCGCGAGTTGAGTGAGGGAGAATTGCGCCGCTAAGTTCGTGAAAAGGGTGGGTTCTATGATTCATTCATCTCTGTGTTTATAGCTTTACTAATATGATCTTCTAAATCCTTATATTTCTGATTTTATTGTTTTTTAGATTTTTTTCTTTTTTTCTTTTATTTAAATATTGTTGGGCTCAACCCATAGCTTATGGATTCACCCATTGGTCACTGCACACCACTAGTGGTCCGGTGCACCCCTTTCCTTTTTATTTTTGTTCTTTTCATATTTTATTTAGCTTTCTTTTTGTTTTATATATAGATCTTCGATTTTGTTATATATTGTTTTGTTTATTTTATGATTTTTTCTTTGATTTTCATTTCATTTTATTTTTGCTTATGGGCCAATGATATATTAAAAAATTAAGTTGGTTTCGATTTCATTAAATCGGAAAACTTGATTAATATGAGGCCACTCAATTTATTTTTGTTTATTATTTTATTTCAATTAATTTTCTCTTTGGCAAATTATTTAGTTTATATTATTTTATCGTTTATTTTAATTTTTGCGGTCGATGAACATCTAACTAGTTTTGAGATTTGTCGCAAGCCGACTCGACATCTCGACTAATGATGAGACCACTTTATTTAATTTATTTATTTTATTTTATTTTTTCGCATTTCATTTCAATATTGACGCTCGACTCCTTATAGAATGGTTCTAAACTTTGAATTGGTCCTAAGGAAGTCAACGAGCCACATTTCGCCGCATCCAATCAATAAAAGGTCCAACGCCTCCGAATAGTTAGAAACACTGAACACATGCTTCCTCTTGGGAAAACTACAACGATTCTCTTTATTTCTTGAAATCCCGTGTAACTTTACATGTATCCCTCACTCATTACTTTGTACGCATTTTATTTTCCGCGTTTATCAATTTTAATTCACTCGCAAACCCTTGGTCCAACGCCAAGCGGTTTCACTCGCACACTCGCACATATCATTCGGTTATAGTTTCGTATTACTAGGAGAACCCCTAGGGACTAGGAGTCGGATCCACCTAACCAACTCAAAACAATAAACCTCCATTTTTATTTACCTGTAAGTCGACTGCTTCGCGCATCGCCATCAAACCAAAAACCAAAACGTCACTTAGATCCAACCCTTGATCAAACATCAAGCGGTCTTAGATTAATAAAACACTTAACAACTATCGAAATAAGGTGATAAAAGGAGTGTATTGAATCTTCAGTGGGTTTCCTCAATTGTTTAGACACGAGACATCTGTTTCGGATGTGAGCAATTGACGCCTAATAAAATCAACCAACTAACCAACCTTAGATCCACGAACTACGAGGCTCTGACTTTCCCATTGCACAAGGGAATACGTAGGCACACGGATCTTACTCCTTTCTGAGCACCCTAGGAAGCTAACCACCATTTTCCCCTCTAATTACTAATCCTAGTTTAGAATCGTATCACATTTTATTTCCGCTTTTTATTCGAAGAAGATAAATGACATTCGTTAAGACATTCAATCACAAACCAAACTAAGAGTTTCCCGTTGAGTACAACGGACATAAGGGGTGCTAATACCTTCCCCTTACGGAATCGACTCACGAACTCAAAATCTGGTTCCAAAGACCAAGCCTCATCCATTTTCAAAAAAAGGTTTCTCGATATTTTCCTTTTCCTTAATTGGGATAAAATAAATTCGATGGCAACTCTGTTGATCATTTTAATTTTTCCCGTGGTGTCGCTCCCACCAAATGACACCTGGTCAGAAGGGGTACAGACGCGAACGGTCGGCGAAAGAAGAGAGTACACACAAGGGTGAACTCAGAAGACAAGAGTCGCCAGCTAGGCATTTTTATCCCGGAGGAAAGGCAATGCTGCATAGACCTAGAAAGATATGGATAAGACGGTTGCGAACCGGAGAGACTGAGAAAGGGGGTTGGTTACAACCGGGGAAGGTATTAGCACCCAGATTGTCCGTCGTACTCGACGGGATCCACGCTTAAAAGATTTGTGTTTTAAAGGGGTAGTGTCAGTGCAATTTGTGTATCAAAGCTGGAAAAGAATGCAAGTGTCAGTGTAAAAGAAAAGTGAAGTGTAGAAGAGAAGTGTCAGTGCAAGAGTGAAATACTCAAGACTATGAGGCTTAAAGAATAATGCTAGAAGGAGGGGGATATACAGAGACTTTTGTTCGATAACTGTTAAGTTATGCCTACGTATCCTCTCGTGCAATGAGGAAGTCAGAACACCGTAGTTCGACTCAAAGAGACTGAAAGGTAAATTGACTTGTGAACTGCTTACTTGTCTATGCTCAAGTGTATGACCTGTCTGGCTCAGGTGCTAACTGTCTTGCATTAGACGGAAGAAGCAAGTTCTCGTTTGTGAGTGAATGAGATGAGAAAAGAATCCCGGAGGAGACGATTATTGTTTGTTTTTGAGTTTTCAATCTTTTATTGCTTTTTGAAGTTTGTCATAAGTTAATGAGTTTAAGCCTAAACCAAGGGTTAGTAAACTCATCACATCTTCCCTCTTATTAGGGGTAATGAGAATACCTTAAGTATGAAGTAAGCACCTCACACTTAATCACCATGATGTAGGATTAAGATCATTAACCTACTTGTAATTATTTAGATGTTTTTGTTTAGTGTTGAGTAATGAGTTTAAGCCATAATCAAAGATTTAATGGACCCATTACACCACCCTAATAGAAGGATAATAGATGAGAACATTTAAGCTGAGGAAGACTCCTCAACTTAATCCATGATTAGGGATTAACCTCGTGACAAAACAAAGCCTTTATTAGAATGGATTTTAGTTAATGGTAAGATGAAGAAGTGAATTTTATGGGTTGTGAGACAACTTGAGGGGGACTTGTCCATTAACACTAGGGTTAGTCCTTCTTAACCAGTTAAGGAAGAATTAGAACCCTAATGCAAGGCCCAAGTTACAAGCTTGATGTCTTAGTGATTATTAAGTGGATTGATTAAAGGATTTAAACACATTAAGGGTTTAACACTTAGTATTAAATTTATACACTCCATCCTAATAGAAGGATGCAGGCATAAGCTTAATCACAAAGCCTTAAAACCTTTAGGGTTTAGTCCTTGATTATGAGGTGAGAAGAGAAGACTCAAGGGAAACTCAAAGGAAAGAGCTAAATGGGGGACTAATCAAACCCTAATTATGATCATGCTTGGTTGTTCCTAGGGTTTATGAGGCTTAAGAGAGAAAGAATCTTCAAAGAGCCACCAAGGAAAGAAGCAGATGAAAGGAGAAAGAAGCAGAGAGAAGTAAGACAACTTGCTTCACTTAAAAAGACAAGTTGCTTGAAGGAAGAAGATAGGAAAGAGATGAACATGAATGAGCAAGCTCACTCAAATACAAAGATAAAATTCAGCAATGATGCATAAGAGAGATGAAGAGAGATTGTGAGAAGTGAAGGCAAATTCACTTCTCAAAACAACTTACCACCTGAAAAGTTAACAAAAGAAATGAGTTGTAATGCAAATGAGATGAAATGTCATGATGCAAACCCAAGTCAGAAGCATAAACATGATGTTAATGATGCTATGGGATGATGCAAACACATGACAAGAGATGAGAATGATCATACAAGCATAAGGATGCAGATGAGGCATGCTTTGAACCATGAAAGTTCATGAAAAGTTTATGAAATGCAATGGACATATAACATGGAAAATGGAAGATGCAATGATCAAACATGATTCTAATATGTCCTAAGATGTATTATGAATCATGTGGGAGCACAAAATGTCATGGCAAGTCAATGGATGCAAGCAAATGAGAAATGGATGCAAAGGAAGGCACAAATTAGGGTTACATGCATTATGCAAAGCAAAAATCCAAAACCAGAAGCAAATGACATGATAAAAATTTGAAAATGCAATCAAAGATACCCTAAACCTATACAAGCTCACTGCCCAAAGGATGGGATCCAACTCTTATCCTAATGTGAGTTATGATTTTCCAAAGATGGCTAGGGTTTTGGGGTACCTCACAAAGAAAAATACCAAACAAATTGAAAATGCAAGATCAAATCAAACCAATTTTATCCTATAAACTACATGCCATGTAGGATGCAATGTAAGAAGAATCATCATCAAACTCTCAAGGGTTAGGCAGAATGAATTTTTTAAAGTTTGAACCAAAATATTGCCTTAAAATGAATTTAATTCCAATGAAAATGATCAAAAGGCATCAAGAACAAAAAAGAAATTTGGTTTGAGGGTTTGATAATGTTTCTAAATGTTTCTAAATGCAATGTGAATTTTTTTATGATTTTTAAATACTTAAATGTATTTTTAATTAATTAATTTTCATTAACTAATTAAAAATAAACATTTAAATGATTTAAAAATAATTTTTAATGCAAAAAATAAAAAATAAAAATATTTTTGTGTTCTGAAAATTCATGAAACCTTTGACAAAAATTTTCATAAATTTTTTAATGATTTTAGCTATTTTAAATAATTCGTATAAATAAAAGGAAAAGAAAATGAAATAAAAATGAAAATAATGAAAAGTATGCAAATCTGAAGGCTGACATTCAAATGGTTTTGGAGGGATTTGACTGGCGCATCATCCAACGGCTGCAATTCAAACTGACCAGATTAATTTAAAAACCTAATTAATTAACTTAATGACGTGGATTAGGGCTTAAGTGATGAATCTGAGCCATTCATTCGCGCGGGAGTCAACAAAAGTCCACAAGATCTAAGGTCCATATTCAAACCAAACCCTAATCGTAATTAAAACCCTAATGACTTACAGGTCACCGGAGAAGAGCTCCGATCGTCTTCTCCGGTGACACCCTCCCTGAGAAATCTCAAACTCACTCTCCTGGCCATTTCTGGAGCTCTATAGCTCCAGATCACTTCCTCTCACCTTCCTAAACTCATCCCTGCCCTCAAATGGAATTTATTTCTCACCATTAACAAGATTCGAAGCTATGAACAAAAATGGCAGAAATTTCAGGCAGACAATACACTCTCAATTCTTCATCATTTTCAAAAATAAAAAGTTCAATGAACTCAGGGGATCAAACTTAACAAGTTGAGAACTTAAAATGGAGCTTCTGGAAAAAATAAATTTCGAAGCTACCTGAGGTGAAGCTTTCAGTTTGGAGCTTTCAGCCTGCCTCCTTGCCTCCAATCACCTCTACTGACCTCCCTCAAGTGTTTGCAAAGCTTGTTTGGAGTTTATTTTGGCTGGTTTGTGAGTTTGAAGGAGTTCTGTTCAGAGAGGGGAGGAAATCGTGTTTTAGTTTCAGGGGGTTTCAAGGCAAGGTGAAGGGTCAGGGATGATCAGTGGAGTGTTTTGAGATGGATGGTGGAAGAAATTTCAAGTTTTAGTTGCTGAGTTGAGAGATTCGATAGAAAATGCAAAGGGAGGGATTTTTGTGAACTATGGCTTATGGGAGAGATCAGGCTTGTGTGTGTTGTGTTGAGTCTCTTTTGGTCCACTTATCACTCTTGGATGGGTCAGAGAAGTTGGTGTGGCACAGGCTGATTGGTATGGGGGTTTTTGCAAAAAGTCCAAGTTAGGTGTACTTGAGGTATGGGAAAGTGGGAGGTTGTGATAGGGGCATGGTTTGGCTCAGCTGAGATCATGGAGTTCTTGTGGATCAGATTTTGTGAGCTGTAACAAGTAGAGGCATGGCTACATGAGTTTTTGCAAGTTGGTACATCTTTGGCCCCTTTGGAAATTAATGAAGTTCAAGGCACCAAAATGCATAATTATTGGGCCAATTCTGATTTTTAGAAGTCACACGAGCATGTTGTGAAGAGTTTGTGCACATTTGAAGTCTTTAGAATGCTTGATCATACCATTTTGCAAAATGCCTCTTTGGTACAAAACTTGAAATTATGTGATTTTTCCCAACTTTGACAAGCCATAACTTTTGATCCAAAGTGAATTAGCATGAGTTCTTGTACTTTTTGAAAAGGGAATGATCCATTCTAAAACTTTCATGACCAAAGTTTTCTCATTTGAAGCATTTTTGAATCAAAAAGAAAGGGTTGAAAAACTTTCCCAAAATGGAAAGTTTCCATTACAAGTCACTTTCCCAAAAAAGCAATTTTGCAAATGGCTTGAAATTCTTCAACTTTGTGAACTTCTAACATCTTCTATGATCAAATAAAGATTATACACATTCAAAATGATGAAGAACACCCTTTGGTTGGGTCATTGGGGGCCTCAGATGCCCTGATTTTGTACTGACTTGCCCAAGAAGTCATCCCTTGATCAGATGCCTTCCCCATGGAATTTCTTCATGAAAATTGATATGCATTATCCTTATAATATATAGAGACCAATAGAAACAATAATGACCAAAAAATTTGGAGTTATGGCCTCTGAAACCAAAACCCTAATTCTAGGTCATCTGTGCAGTTAAACCTGGCTCTGCTTCCATGCCATTCTCAGTTCTTGTGATTCTCTGAATTTCTTGACTTTGTGAGGACATAATATGATGCTTGAACATACATGGACTCCTTTGAAGTGATTGATGACCTTTGGAGTGGCTCACGTAGCTCAGGGATTGCTCAGATCACAAACCCTAGATACAGATGACTTAAAATCAATGCAGTGAATCAAAAATGTGGTATGAGATGTTATGATTGGATTTATGCATATGAAAAGATCACAAGCCATGGTGTGAATGGGTGAGGGCAAATTTGGGGTGTTTACACGCGGCACCCTTTCTCGCCGTGAGGTCGTATTTTTCGGGGTACGACAATTACCACCTAGGTAGTAACCGGTTACCTGTGTTAAATTTGCGGAAATCCCAGTTTTTTGAACTGGTAACTGGTTACTGCATAGGTATTAACGGTTACCACTGAACCAGAATGGAAAATTCTTGGTTTTTCTTGAATTTTTGATATCCATTCCCCCTCCAATTATCATAGATCTTTTGTATATGATTTTAGGGAATTTTTAGGAGTTGTTTAGGTGTTGATGTGTGTATTTTCGACAACTTCCGACGTGCATTTAATTCGATTCCGATTTTTAGCATAAGTGTTGAATTTGTGTTCATAACATGTTGTGAATGTTTTTTTCATGATTGAGCATCATCAATTGCATGATAATAAGCGTTTATAATTCTGTTTTGCAATGTATTTGCGATCCATGTATGTTTCAGATGTTTATACGCATAATAGGAAATGTTGCACATTGTTCGAAATTGCATAATTCACATATTTGCATTCATTGTTGATTGTTTATTTATTGCATTCCTTTGTTCATGATGCATTAAAATGTATGATCATTCCATTTCATTGTTTGCATTAAAGTTCCATTTTGCATTTGAAAAAGGAATAAAATATGCCATGTTTTCACTGCTGCCTTTTGAAACAGAAGTTGTAAAAGATATGATGCATTGTTCTATTTTGGCACTTTTTACACCTATTTTCATGTTGTTTGGTAGCTGTCATAGGTTGTTTGCACTGTTAGTTGCATCTAGTAGTTGATTGTGTGTTAGAGAGCTGTAGTAGCTGCTGACTTTAGGCTTTGCTTAGTTTTTAGGCATCCTTAGGCTTAGGATTGAATCTAGTTTAGGTCATTTTACGTTAAGATAGATTGGGTGCTTGATTACCTCTTTCCTTTTATTCATTATGGTTTTATTTCACTAACCTTTGTTTTGTTGGGGGTTATGGTAAGCCATGTGCGTGGGAGGGTATCCTACGTACACCTTCTTCCTTATCCTTTTAAAATTTAATATGTGTTTGCGATAAGCATTTTTGCTTCTTCGGCATTTCACTTTATTCATTCTCTTTAAGGTCTAAACTCGTCTTCAACCTTTGAAGTGAGTTAGAACTTGCTTTATTTTTCTTTCTAGGATTAGAAAACCACACTAACCATAGGATCTCCATTGAATAAAAAACTTAGGGTGAGTCTTAGTTTACCCTAGTTTTGTCCTTTCTCAATTTGAGTCCTGCTTTCTCATCTCAAAATAAAAATAAAATACCTAAAAAGGTTGAGCTTTCTCACGCGCCAGGAGACTTTGCCATGGGGTATTTGCATGCATTCCATATCGGGATGAGGTGTTGGATATCTATCATGATGAACATGTCTTAGCATGAGAATGTTTCACAAATAACATAAAAAAACACAAAACAAGTTCCTGCCTTAATTAGGCGAACTATGTCGACTCTGATTCTCATTTCCCTTGAGATACGTAGGCAGTGGGGTAGTGCCCATTCGAGCACATTCTTTATTTTCCCTACATTTTTCCCGTACCTTTTCGTTCTCTTTTTCCAGTTCCCTTTTCTCATTCCAGTTCTAGTAGCGGTTTTTATTCAGCAGCAATTTTATTCCTTACCCTTTGAAACAGACAAACAAATGTGGATCTCGTCGGGTACAGCGGACGATCTGGGGTGCTAATGCCTTCCCAGGTCGTAACCGACTCCCGAACCCAGTTCTTTGATTCGCATGACCTTGTACTTTCCTTCTCTCTTATGTTTGTGCAACATTACCTTTCCCATTCATTCGGGATAAAAATGTCTGGCTGGAGACTCTATCTTTTCCGAAAGGGTTATAGAAAATTCCCAACTCGACTCCAAAAGGATGAAGGAAGAGACACAATTTGCTACCACAAAAAGGGTGATAGCAAAGTGAAACAAAATAATTCGCTATTACCAAAAGGGTGATAGTAAATTCTCAACACCAAAGGGATAAAGGTAAACAAAACTAACTAAATGTCTATCACCAAAAGGGTGACAGTAAATTCTCAACACCAAAAGGACGAAGGAAAAGACACAATTCACTACCACCAAAAGGGTAGTAGAAAATTCCCGACTCCAAAAGGATGAAGGTAAATTGGAACTAAATAATTCGATACCACCAAAAGGGTGATAGAAAATTCTCGATACCAAAAGTATGTACGTAAGTTGGAATAAAATAATTCGCTACCACCAAAAGGGTAATAGAAAATTCTTGACACCAAAAGGATGTAGGTAAACAAAACTAACTAAATGTCAATCACCAAAAGGGAGACACTAAATTCTTAACACCGAAAGGATGTAGGTAAACTAAAATAAAATAATTCGCTACCACCAAAAGGGTGATAGAAAATTCCCGACACCAAAAGAATGTAGTAAACAAAACTAACTAAATGTCTATCACCAAAAGGGTGATAGTAAATTCCTAACACCGAAAGGATGTAGGTAAACTAAAATAAAATAATTCGCTACCACCAAAAGGGTGATAGAAAATTCCCGACACCAAAAGGATGTAGGTAAATTGAAACTAAATGTCTATCACCAAAAGGATGAAGGACAAACTAGTTGAGAAATATTGGTATAATGAATAATATTATTTGGGGAGATCAACAAAAGGTTGAAGAAAATGATCCAATAGGGAATGCCCACTGAATAACACTTGGTAAGAACTTTGCTTGTAGAAATATTGGATAACTGAGAAACGGAGCTTCATTAAAAAAAGGTTGAAGAGATCAATTCCATGGGGAACACCCACTGGTTTTACTGAGGAGAATAACTTGATCAACAAAAGGTTGAAGAAAAAATTCCATGGGGAAGGTCCACTTAATTCGTTGAGGATTGGCCTGGAATCTTCGATTGATCCTAGATCCTGACTTATGCATATATGTATATTGGATTTTTGAAAAAGTACTCCATATTGGATGGAAATATTGTGCAAATGTTTATGCATTGAGATGTGAGTAAAATATAAATGTTGGGGATATGAAAATTATGATTCGTTTATGTATGAAAATGATGTGTATGATGTAGATTATGCATAATGATGCATATGAGGTGTTGATGCTTATAATGCATGTTTGAATGCATATAGGTAACTGGATATGTTTGATGAAAGATGCCAACATGGTGGACTTTAGGTAGTTGCCAATGACGATTAAACTTTGGGTGGGTGGAAGGGTTTGATTCCCCGATACTCGATCTTCGACGGTGTGTGCTCACAAGATGGATCTGGATGCTCCAAGTTTGATCACTTACTAATGAGGGTAGCGACTTTATCGATGCATAAATATTGCTCTTGCTTAAATAGTTCCCAATGTCTGGCAAGACTGCTTGTTAAGTTAGGGAAGAGAGAGAGGGGGACTTGCTCTTTGGTTTCTTTCCCTTGCCTGTAGGGTACTTGAAAGAATTTCGTTGGGGAAGCTTTGAGAGTGACCATGACATGAGATGTCCCACTGTCTGGATTTGGTAGGTGTCTACCCTTGATTGATATTTTGAAGATTATTTTCCCCTGATTGAGTTGTTAAGGGTATTGCCTCTGATTGAGAGAATTTTGAGGAAGTCTCGAATCGGGCCAGCACCAACAAAATTTCAAGTTCCTTTTTTATTTCCCCTTGCTAGAATGTCTTGATGTCAAGAACTGATTTGCAATTAAATTTTTCATGCACAAATGGTAATGTTAATGCAACGTTCATGCAAGTTTTGAAAAAGTAAATTATTTGAATGAAGTGATAGTGTGAGGAATGGACCATTAGTCCAAACGTGGTGTTGATTTAGCAAGTGGGTGAAAGATACAACAAGAAGAATATACTATCAAGATTGAGGATTAGCAAATATCTAAGAGTCGGTTTATGCAACTTTGTTGTTGTATGCTTTCAGAATAAACCCGGCCTCAATTAGGACTTTCGAAGGTTGTAACGCGGTTTGGTTCATGGTTATTAAAATAGAGGATATAAGGCTCAAAGTTTGATTTATACCCACCCATCTTCGTGATGTTCTCCAGTCCTACGTTTAGCTAACTCTACACATGCATTTGTCTTCTAAAGGGATTTGACGTTGTAAGGTGAAGATAAAACTTCAAGGTTCACTTTGAAGTGGCAGTCATCTTATTTTGTTCTGATTGGATGTCGGTGACCCTTTGATTCTAAATGTGGTGCTCACATAATCTTTGTTTTTGTCTTTGCTGAGGATTTGAGCCCCTCTTTTGCTTTGTCTTTGATCTGGATTCGCCTGGACTTCTTTATGAAGCGCTTGGTCCACTGGGATTTGCTATGATTCTTTTTTTACTAAGTCTCCCTTTGGGTGCTCAACTTAGTGGTTTTCTTTGACTTTATTCTTTTTTTTTATTTTGTTAACAGTCATTGGTTGATGGTTCCTCCGACAGGATGTCTCATCTTGTGATTCTTTTTGCCTAAGTCACCCTTTGGATGCTCAACTTAGCGGGTTTTTTTTATTTTTTATTTGTATTTTGTTGAATGTTGTGACTTCCAAGTCATTGGTTGATGGTCCTCCGACGGGATGTCTTATCTTGCGATTTGAAGGTGTAGTCGAGGTTAACTGAACAACTACCCTGCCCCGGGTTAAGCGTAAGGGTTTGTATCCAAAATAAACTCCTACTTCTTGGCTCAAAGTGGTTGACTATGGATTAACTCCTTATCTCTCCAATGTATGGGGATTTAAAAAAAATGTTTGTATTTCATTGACGAGGTCTTATTCGAAATCATACCACAACAGTTATGGGTTTTCAATTTTCATCATCCTCACTCAAATCTTTGTTGAAACATAGCTTGATAAAGGAAGAGAAGTGAGGAAATATTTTTGTGATTTTATGATAAATGAGAAATGATGAGCGAATGCGAAAAAGGCTAATTCAAAACATACATAAACATAATATTATCAAAACCAAATACGAATAACAATGTTTAGAGCAAATAGTACTTAAAAAAACAATACAAAATACAAGGATGCAAAATGATAAAGGGCATGTGATGGCCTTCATTATATGAATTGAATTTCTCTTGATTGATTGGTTTCTTCAGAGTTGGAGACTATTCTGCTTGGTCTTCGACAACCTCTTCAAAAGCATTCATTGACGGGCCACTTGCGGTGACATGATCTTTGTGGAATCTGATTCATTACTCGTAGGGCGTTGGCTTAAGCAGTATGGGAGTGTCGAGGAATCAACTTGATGATTTTTGGGTTTTCGGGATGAAACGCAAGATGCACAATTGATGCAAATACAATATGAAATGTTATGCATATGGATGCATTATTAGAATCCAGGATCATCATATCCGAGTCTTAAGTTAATCCAGTTAATGGACAAAATCTTTGATCACGGGATTTCATGAGTCCGAGGTAAGGATGAAGGATAAGGCTGACCACTCTCCTTACACGGATTTCACCAGGTTGGATCTAGAGTTGTAGGAACCCCAAACTTATCAACCCATTTGGTTGTTCATCAGACATGCCATAAATATGACAGTTGAATGACTCCCTCATATAAATCTCTTTTGGGTGAGATCTTTGTATCGAACAACGTGAGAGAAAACCTCTTAGTGCCCCATACTACGTGACTATCGACACGGGGTTTCAAACAAAGGTCTCAGAGTTGTGGATTATTCTCAATTATTTTCTGGACGTGTCAGCCATTTGACAGTCTGTCAACTCCATTAAGAAATCTTATTTTGAGTGAGGTCTTTGTATCAAACTACACGAGGGAAAACCCCTCGGTACCCCAAACTACGCGACCATCAATATTTGTTTGGACCAAATGGTTCAAGGTTCTAAAGGTCCTTAGAGTCGACAATCCTAATGAAAACACTGGTCGTCCGCGCTATAAATATGATGGTCGTCAATTTTCACATTAGAATCTACTCCAAGCGAGGTCTTCATATCCACCGTCCACGAGAGCAGTTTCTCAGGATCCCAAACTACATAACCTTTCCTAAGTTATGTTTTTACTCGTAAGCTCGGGTATATAGCCTTTCCCTTAAGTTTATTTTGCAATCAAAGTATCGATCCAATAATATTGTACCAAGGAGCCACAAGATATATAATATGGAAAGCGATAAAGAAAACAATAAAAATAAACAAGTAAGACTTCTTGATCGAGACAGGATTGTTACCTATTTTCTTTTCGTGCGACAATGTTTCTGGATGACGATCTACATATCGTTCATCTAACATGCATTAGAACTAACATTAGTTACCTAATTTGTTATTGACCGACCTCATTATAGTGTGACTTCTATATAAGTTACTTGGCGATTGCTTAACATAGCGCTACATTTTTCCCTCCCTCCTTATCGGAATTTGAACTTTCATGGACTGAACCTTGATTGGTTGTGCAAGTCCAAGCATGGTTATTCTTTTGTGCTAAGCTCACGATCTCGAATTTTATTATTTTAGAGGCTTTGATTCTATCAATCTTCTGACAAGTTTTCGTTAAAATGACTTAAGCACGTCTTTCAACCATATAGTTTAAGACACGAGACGAAATTTTTGATGTTGCCTTTGAGACTTTTGGCCTTGGTGCTTTTGTGACACTTTTCTTTGTGGATGATTAAGTTCAACAAATTATTGTATATTATTTTATTTATTTCTTTCTCCATATCCTTTTAATTTTCTTTCTTGCTCCTTTCTCTTTATTTCTTATGCTTTATATCATCAATTATCATGTTTATGTTTGTGTCATTTTTTTTGTCCATTTGGACTTTATTATCTCTTGTGCTTTTCTTTTCTCTTGTCCATATTTGACACCATATCCTTTTAATTTTCTTTCTTGCTCCTTTCTCCTTATCATTCATTATCATGTTTATGCATTGGAGGATCTCTACCTTTGGACTTCTTGGCTTGATTGTGGACCTATGGACTTAGTACTAGGATTTATCCCTTTGCTTGATTATTATGGAATGATTATGCTAGCCTTTATTTGTCTCATTTGCTCAAGAGGATGGAATTCTATGTTACTTATGCTTTGAAGTATCTTCAAGTGGTTAGATCTTTCCTACCTTAGCTCATTTTCTTTTATTTTTAGGGTAGTCTCTTCATCTTCTCTCGTTCTTTAATTTTCAAAATCTTCTCCCTTTTTCAAAGTATTCTTCTTTTTAAAACTTTCACCACTTTCATAAATCAAAATTTGACCTTGGTCAAGTGATTTTTACCTTTTCTTTCATTTCTTAATAAATTCTAATGAACTTAAGCATATTGACACCATTTTCAAAAGACGTTAAAAATGCAAAAACTCATTCACTCTCTTTTGTGCTTTGTGCACTTTTTATTTTAACTATTTTTATATGTTTAGACATGATTCATATTTTCTAGCGTAATTATTCGCTAAAGGATGACAACTTGTATTTACATTCTTAAAATCAATTAAAACCAACAAAAAAACTTTCTTTTTACCACGAACTACGGGGTTTTGATCTTACATTGCACTTTGTGGGTACGTAGGCATGCGATGAAAGTCTCGTCAAACACAAAAAGATTAAAATCAATTCTTTTCTCATCCCCTCACTCTCATTTAAACAAACCCTTTCAAACCAAAAGTTTTCAATAAATCAAAGATGTTCCCATGGATTACCATTGATGTTTTGGGTGCTAACACCTTTCATTTTCGTAACCAACCCCCTTACCCATTCTCTGTTTGTTTCTTTTAACTTTTGCTTTTAGATTCATTTTTAGGATTTATTCGCTCTTTTTTTCCTTTTCCATTTTTGGAATAAATTAAAACGCGGCGGCGACTCTGTTTTCCTTGAGTTAAGTTAATCAATAGCCTACACTCACGATTTTTACCGCTACACTATGGTAGTGTCCTTTGCAGCAGGAAGAATATCGGTATCAGCTCATTTTTCTTCTTTGAGTTCCCAAACTGCATTTGTGCGAGGGATGTTTTCGTTCTCTTTGGATGCATTAGCAATATGGTGGAAGTTGTAATTTCACTGAGGCGTAATAAATAGGGGAAATGTTTTGGGTTTGAGCATTTCAAAGAAGTGGAAGACATTAAGCATTTGGGGATTAAGTTAGACAATGTGTTGATTGTTGGGAAGAAGATACATGTTAACCCTCCAAGATTTGAGAGGGGTTTGGCTAAGAGTATCAATGGTGTGAGCATGAAGAGTAAAATAGATGGAATTCATGGTGTTTCTGTTATCAACTCAAAGATGAAAGCACATGGAGGTTCATATTCGAGGTTTTACGATGGGTCTAAATCATTCTCTAAGATTCTGGGTAACAAATCATGTTCTTCAGATTCACCTTATCTCAAGTACATTTCCAACATAGAGGATATTGCAATATTGAAAAGAGCATATGTCAACATAACTTTATCTCCTGGTATGATATATAATGTACAACGATGCTTTGAGTTAGAAAGGGTTTGTTCTATTAAGATTACTCCCATGGGTTCCAAACTTTGTTTGTTAGAAAATTTGGAGGAAGGAGACACCGAGGACTTGATTTCTGAGGGGTCTTCTAAATGGAAACAATAGTTTACTGAGATTAGGGAGTGGGAGGAGAAGGATGTCGATGAAGAAAGAGTGACCTGGTTAAGAGCTTACGAAATCTTATGTCAAGCATGGAACCTGGATTTCTATGAAAGTTTGGCCAACTCTTTTAGCTCTTATATTTGTTCGGATGAAAATACCCTTAAGTAGTATGGAGGCTTAAAGGCCTTTGTTGTTTTACTATGGATAGTTATGACATTGGGAACATTTCTGCAACGGCTTTTAAGTCTTTGCGTACGGAAGACACAAGGGTGGATGTACACTGGACAAATCATTTATGAGGTCAATTGGAATTGTGAGGGCCACGAGGTGTGCAAGAGTAATATTAAAAAGATGAGGTACACAAATTTAGGTGGGCCAAAGGGTCTTATTGGTGAGTCCGGTAAAGTAAAGGGTAAAGGAAAAAAAAAACAAATTCCAATTCAATGATCCCAACTTTATTGGCAGTGGCGTGTTTTCCTGAAGCTTCTATTACTTCTAAAGATAATGATAATTGTCTGGAATCTTCTTCCTCTATATATTATAGTAATAATTTTCCTGACTCCGATATCATTAGGAGCAAGACTCGTCTGTGGAAAAATTTGGACTCTAATGTTGGAGGTAAACTTTGGGAGGCAATTTCTAATCTCAGAATTATGCCCGCTGATTCGAAGAAGTACTGCAAGAGTAGATTAGACGCAATGGAGAGATTTGATAAGGATATAAAGTTGGGAGGTATGGCAAATTTAAAAATGAGGAAATGATTATCGGTTCTTTGAATATCAGAGTGGGTGGTAGTTTGATTAAGAGGAAGATAATTAGTCAAATTATTAATAACGGTAATGCGATTATGTTTCTGATTTAGGAATCTAAGTTAACATTTGTGTAAGATGTTTTGGCTAAAATCTTTTGGGCGAAGGAGAATATCAGATGGACTTTCTCGAGTGCCTCAGGTATGTCGGGTGGGCTCATTATTTTGTGGAAGGTTGGTACTGTGGAGGTTTTATGTTGTTTTAAAGGAGATGGTTATGTAGGTGTCAAAGTTTGTTGGAGGGATAACATTTTTTACACTGTCAACGTTTACTCGTCTTGCGTATTAGAATAAAAAAGAATTCTTTGGAGTAAATTATTGGATTTGAAGTCCCGTTACTTGTATGGTGATTAGTGTATTGTGGACAATTTTAATGCGATCACTAACTTGAGGAAGAGGAAGGGTAGGGTGATGGGTATTCGCAATTCAGAGATGAAGGGATTTTCGAACTTTATCATGGATAGTGAGTTGGTGGATGTTCCTTGAAAATGATTGAAGATTTTAATTTGCCTCTTCATAAGTAGAGGTGGAGGATTCTTGAAGGATCAGAGGAATTATGGTTCAAAGTTTTGAAAGCTAGATACGAAGACATTAGATTGTATGTGTCGGGGTGTATTTTTTCATGCTCTCGTTAGAGTTCTCATTCTTCATGGTGGATCGATTTATTATCCATCATTAAGAGTTATCCCGAAGACATTTTTATTAACAATTGTAAATTTTGGGTAAACAATGGTTTTATTATTCTGTTTTGGCATGTGATTTGGACGGGGACTAGTAGTCTAAAGATATTATTCCCGGATTTATTCTCTATCTCACTTTTGAAGGATGTTTTTGTGGCTAGTATGGGCGGATGGTCTGACGGGAGGTAGATATGCGGGGACTTAGGAATTCCTCAAGATGTTTCTAATTAGATTTCGAGTGACTCTGTGGCTTCGACTATGGCTGACAACATGGTGTATGAGCCAACAGAAGACCCTCACAGTCCGCCTTCATCCCCATTCATTATGGCAACAAACCTCACTTTTGTTTTGGCGGCGGATCATTTAAAAGCAGAAGTCAATTCTACTGTTAGGAATTATTTTCCTGAAGCACAGGTTTTTCTACAGACAGAGGATGAGGAGAAAAGTCTGTTCTTCTCTGATACGGCAGCAGCAGGCTTCATCCATGAAGCTGTGAATGTCATATCTTAGGGGGGAGTTGTTGATACTGTTATAGCAGATCATATGTATTCCTCGGTAGAGGATTTTGATGATGTTGCTCCGGATATGTTTGTAGCGGCTGGATTGGGTTATATGTGCTCTATTTTATCTTATATGAAGGATCGAGTGTTTTAGCCTCTAAAGGATGCTTCTGTTTTTTTAGTAAGTTCCTTCTACCGGTTGTCAATTTTTTATCGTATTCCTTTCGGACCTGCTAATCAGGACGACTTTACTTTCGAATTGGTTTGGAAAGTAGCGGCTTCTACACAAATTAAGGTGTTTGGGTGGAGATGTTTTTTGAATAAAACTCCGATGAAGGACCTTCTATTGTTTAGAGGTATTATTCCTCTGGCGAGCGATTTAAATTGTTTGTTTTGTAATACTCAACCAGAAACTTTGAAACACTCTCTTCTGAGTTGTCTGGTGGCTAAGTTGGTTTGATTGAATGTGGCTTTGTGGATTGGTTTCACTGATATCGGAGATAGAGGTTTCAAGGGAGCTTTTTGGATTGGTTTTCTTTTTGTAAATCCAAGAGGGTTAAGTCGGATAGAGAAGGTAGCATTTGTTTAGCGGTGTGTTGGAATTTGTAGATTATTAGGAATGATATCATTTTTAGGAATTCGGGTTGGAATGTGGTAGATATTATTTGAAAGGTCATATGTTTTATTTATCCTAGGTTTCAATTGGTATGTAATTTTTTCGCTTTTGTCGAATTTTGTCATGTTCCTTTTTATAATTAGGATTGAGTACCCATTATACTCTTATCAATATATCTCTTGCTTAAAAAAAACATTAATAATATATACTATTTAAATAAATTTACAGAGTTATGTCATTCACTTTTTTTATATAATATATTAGTGTAAGCAAAATGTTATAATTATGAATCCACAAAAATAAACTTCAAATTTAATTGTAGTAAAAATTTATTAAATTTTAAGAACGAATATGTTCTTCAAATTAGAAATGTAAAGTCAAAATTTTAAACCAGTAAAAATAGATCATTACATATACATTTAAGCCTTAAAATATTTCCTATATCCTTACATTTTATATAATTATTAAATAAAAGAAATCTAAAAAGTTGGAAAGTCTAGCATAACCTTACTCCAAAGTGTAAAATTGTGTTGATATCAAAAAAAATTTGTAACATAAAATTAATCTATTAAAATTATATGTTAATTTTTAAGATTTAGTTAACTATAATATATATTTAAATTAAAGTTTGGAAAACAAAATTAATTTTTTAAGAATAAATTTATAGAATAAAAGACTCAAGTAAGTAATTTTTTAAATATAGATTTATAATTCAATTTGAAAAAGAATAGTTGTTAAGTAAAAACTTATCCTATAAAATTTTCCACCAAAGTAAGTAATTAGAGGTCATTTACTCTCAAATTGCATTTATAAAATAATATCAATAGTATATATTCCACGGTTCTGGCGTGCCCCGTTTACATACAGAATGGTCCATAATAACTTGCTATATATGGTAAGTTTTAATAGGGTATAGATTGGCTATAATGGGCGAATACGCGGTCCATACCATTAGATGTTGGAGCAAACCCAACATTAATTTACTCGATATATATATATATATATATATATATATATATATATATATATATATATATATATATATATATATATATATATATATATATATATATATATATATATATATATATATATATATATATATATATGTCGGTTAAAGATCTGGGATCTATGGCTCTGCACCGATCAAATGTTAGATAGCACGAGACTCATTATTCAACTTGTTCCATTAAATTTAAAGTATAAATTTCTCCGTAAAGGGTTTTCAAGTACACGATCTCTAATCTCCACTTTCACTACCATTTTCTTGAATCCTAAACTGATTTGGGAGTTTGAGGGCTATTCATGCACGTACCATTTGAATTCACTGTATTAGAGATAGTAAACACCGATTAACGACATCACATCAAGATCGATCTCTTAGGTTCAAGAAGCACCATGATCACAATTTTCAATCCATGATGTCATCACATCAACATAATGCATTGGAAGCTTCGCTCCTCCGTAGATTCTGTAACCATCACCTTTTATGGTTCTGTAACAAATTGTGGCGCCAGTTGTGAAAATTGACTTATGATTCTTGCGAATTCCACGATGAAGCTCTCGATGGACTCGTCAAAGTCAAGCCTGATCCCATCCCAGGCAAGGAAAGAAGAAGTCGCCTCCAGGAAATAAGGTAACACCAATAATGTCATGTCCGGCCAACGCCAGATGTCTCATCATCGTAAAAGCCTTATGTTGGATGTCTCATCACCGGGGATTTGATTAATCTATTTAGTATAAATTATTCATGTTTATACGTAATTATTTAGTATAACATGCGATTTTAATTAAATATATTTTGAATTCTATATGTATGTGGTATATGGTGGGGTGTAGTGGAAGAATTGATGGGTTGGTAGAATGATTAAAATAATTATAAAATAATTAAAATTAATAATTATTTTTAATTAATTTAAGTTAAATAGATAATAGAGGTTTTGGAAGGAAAACAAAAACTAAGAAGAAATAAAGGAAGTGGTGGGAATTATGAGAGGAGTTTGGCTAAAGTGTAATTAACAAAAGATTAAATTAGGCTTTTAGGTATAAAAATGGGGTTAGTGGAGCTTTTGAAGAAAAATACGTAAAGTTTGAGTTTTTGGGGAAAATGAAGGTTAAGGCTTGAAGAGGGAATAACTGAAACCACTAATCGTAATCAAATTCAAAATTGCTATCAGGAGGAATCTGATGTAAGGGGGAGAAAGTGATTTTATATGGGTGTTTTGCATGAAAGGGTGGAAGAGAGACCCTTACTCACTTTAGAGATTGAATGAATTCTATTATGAATTGTTATTGATGCATGTTAATCTGAAAATTGATGATTGAATATGTTGCTATCTAGTTTTTGTGACTAAATTCATGTGTGTGAAATTATGCTTTATGTCTATATGATGTGTGCCATTATTGAGGTTTTGAAGATTTGAAGCATAAACATGAAATTCATCATGAAGTTGATGAATAAATTGTGTAAATTTGTGATTTAGCATGTTATTATGATATTATTATAAGTCGTATAATTTTATGGATGTTCTATGATGACTAGGAAGCCAAAATTGGAGTTTCAACTTAACTCACATGGCTCATTCGAGTTTCTGAAAACTAGTGCAGGGTGATGGGTGTCACCCAGATGACAAGTTAATCGTCACGTACTTTAAGACGCTGACGGACCGCAGCGCTATGACGGGGAGACCATTATGGTATCCAGGTTGTAAAAGCAAGCTTCTCAAATTTAATTTTGATGATAACAACTCAACATCAAGTCTTGATTGTTCAAAAGGGATTATCTAAAGTTTAATCAAAGAAATCATTTTCATGAAGAATCGAGCATTTTAATCAGAAGGTATAAAGATTTTTTTTCATGAAACAATAATATAAATAAGTGTTCATGTCTAGGGTGCATATGTGTTTTAAATTTGGAACAAAAACATTGCTTTTTCACTTTGCTGCTATACTGGTTTCAAAGAGGATTTTTCATATTTTTCCTCAAGTAACCGATTACCTTGTGGGTAGTAACCGGTTACTTCAACCCAGATTTCAAATATTTTTGTTACGTTGAAGCGTGTAATCAGTTACCACGTGAGTAGTAACCGGTTACCACTGTACTGAAGTGAAAAAAATGCAAGTTTTCATTTTAAATGTGTCTTTATATTTTTTGTTCAAATTAAAGCATCCCTTCATAAATTTTTATATCCTTTTAAAGGGGTGTCTTAATACATAAATATTTTTCATAATAAGAATTTTTTCCTTCGCCTCCTAAAAATTTCGTAACTTATTCTCCATTTTTATACAATTTTGAGTACACTCATTCAAAGTCATCAAAAAGTGAAACTTTTCATCAAATAATTTCATATCATCTTTAAAGTTTCATTTCATAAAATAATGAACACTTATTGATATATTATTGTGAGTGAGAAAAATTCATCAAAGGAGAAGATCAACATTGTTTGATAGAATATTCAAGACTTCATCATTTTTCATCCATACAAAAATCATCTTATCTCTTTGTATCAAGATTACCTTGTGTATTACCTTGTTGTCCAGGATTGTTGGAAACAAGTGAGCACTTGAAGATGATTGTTCTTCCTACACTTTAGTCACCAATAGATTAGATAGTAGGCTTCACATTTTGTGTGAGTAGGCTTGTACAATCATTCTAAACTATAGTGAAATCTCTTACATGTTGTAAGGGAACTAGATGTACTCTCGGATTATGAGGGGAACCAGGATAATTCTCTTGTGTCATTTTTCCTTTCCGCACTTTACTTTCAAGTCCTTAACAACTCACGGAAAAAGAACCAAGAATCGGTAAAAGATCGAAGATAATTTTTTATAACCTAATTCACCCCCCCCCTCTTAGGCGTATTTACAAGTTACACAGGCTTGGTTTTTCAATCGGTCAACATTGGAATGACGGGATGGGAGGTTTAACATGATGGCATGCATCACCCTGATGACGGGTTACCCGTCATGCTGTCAGAAGGGGCGTTTTATCCTTATTTGTGTAGTTCTAGCTATCGGTTTAGAATTTTGATGTTCTTCTGTCATTTGGTCTTGAATTGGCTACTACTTTTTGGCCGTGTTGGCGTGGTTAATTAATTATTATGAGTTAAATTAATTTTGGAGGAAATATCATTGTTTAATGGTAATTGACTTACTAACATGTTTACGTTTACATAGTGTAGAAATTATATGTGATACTTATGATGTTATTTTGTAATGATATATGATAATAAAATGACTAAATTGTAGTGAGAATTCATGATTATACGATGATTAATTATGTATATTTGATGTGATGAAAAATAGTTCAGAAGGGAGCTATTTGTAAGCTCATATGCATTGTTGTTATGATTGTTGGATTGTAGTTTAGAAGGGGGAATTAGTATTATGTGTTAATGCATGTTGTTTATGGTCAGAAGGGAGCCGTAGGAATTGTTATTGTTGTTGCATTGATATTTATTGACATGCATCATTGTGTCGTTTCATTGAACGAGGCATGTTCGCTAGTTTAGAACGAGGGACTAGTAGCTTGTCCCAAGCTTAGAATGGGGGCTCATGGGTTCTGAATGGGGACTCGGTTCCTGCGAGAACCAAATGTTGAGTTGGTACCACATGCATAGTGTCATATTGTGTCGTGAGTCTTATCACATATATGCGTATATGGTTGTAGAATGGGTGTGATATTGTGGTGATGTTGATTGTGCATTAGATGTATAATATGTTGTGTGTTTATCTACCATTTCATTCTTTACACCATTTTATATCAAAGTTTATTTCTCACCCATTTTACTTAATGTTGTCCACCATGGACATCTTATAGATAATCAAGAGTAAAGTTGTTTATGTGTGTGGAAGGTGGCTTGTTTGAGCTATTCTTCATTTACTTATCGTTTTATTGCAATTTAGTGGTTTTAGTGATCTATTCTTGTAACATCGAGAACAATGTGTTTTTCTATGTTTTGAGTTAATTCTAAATTATGTGGTTTAAAGTTAAATACTTTATTTATGAAGTTTAAATTGAAGTTGTTATGTTATGATTTTTTGCTGCTTATTGTCAACACATACGAGTTTTGGATGGTTGTCGTAATGACACCTTATTTCTCGATTAAAACTTTTAATACATGTTTCAGGGTTTAGAATTGTTACAATAATGGTATTAGAGCAGGTCGGTCCATCCGGCCAATTCTTTGTAATGTTGTCTATTCCCTAGTATGCGACGAGTGTATGAACATTGTCGATGAAATGTTTCTTATAATAGATGTTTAATGGTGCACAAATATATGACAGAAAGAAGAAACTATTGAGAGATTCTTGATGCTTTGGAAGTGATGGCTTAGTGTCGCTCCCACCAAATGACACAGGGCCAGAAGGGGTACAAACGCAAACAGTCGGTGAAAGGGAAAAGAATGAATAGAGTCGCCAGCTAGGCATTTTTATCCCGAAGGAAAGGTAATGCTGCATAAACCTGGAAAGAATGGATAAGACGGTTGCGAACCAGAGAAACCGAGAAAGGGGGTTGGTTACAACCTGGGAAGGTATTAGCAACCAGATTGTCCGTCGTACTCGACGGGATCCACGCTTGAAAGTTTGTGCTTAAAGGGGTAGTGTCAGTGCTATCTGTGTATCAAAACTGGAAAAGAATGCAAGTGTCAGTGCAAAAGAAATGTGAAGTGAAATAAAGGAGTGTCAGTGTAAGAACAGGAGTGAAATGCTCAAGAATATAAGGCTTAGGGAATAATGCTGGAAGGGGGGGGGATATACAGAGACTTTTGTTCGATAACTGTTAAGTTATGCCTACGTATCCTCTCGTGCAATGAGGAAGTCAGAACACCGTAGTTCGACTCAAAGAGACAGAAAGATAAATTGACTGATGAACTACTTGCTTGTCTATGCTTAAGTGTATGACCTGTCTGGCTCAGGTGCTAACTGTCTTGCATTAGACGGAAGAAGCGAGTTCTCGTTTGTGAGTGAATGAGGTGAGAAAAGAATCCCGGAGGAGACGATTATTGTTTGTTTTTGTGTTTTCAGTCTTTTATTGCTTTTTGTGTTTGTCATAAGTTAATGAGCTTAAGCCTAAACCAAGGGTTAGCAAACTCATTATATCCTCCCTTTGATTAGGGATAATGAGAATACCTTAAGTATGAGATAAACATTTCAACTTAATTACCATGATGATGTAGGATTAAGATCATTAACCTACTTGTGATTATTTAGATGTTTTTGAGTTTTTGTTTAGTGTTAAGTAATGAGTTTAAGCCATAATCAAGGATTAGTGAACCCATTACACCATCCTAATAGAAGGATAATAGATGAGAACACTTAAGTTGAGGAAGATACCTCAACTTAATCCATGATTAGGGATTAACCTCATGACAAAACAAACCTTTATTACATGGATTTTAATTAAGGGATAAGATTAAGAAGTGAATTTTATGATTTATAAGACAACTTGAGGGGGACTTGTCCATTAACACTAGGGTTAGTCCTTCTTAACCAATAAAGGAAGAATTAGAACCCTAATGCAAGGCCCAAGTTACAAGTTAATGTCTTAGTGATTATTAAGATGGATTGATTGAGAGGTTTAGACAAATTAAGGGTTTAACACTTAGGATTACAGTTATACACTCCATCCTAATAGAAGGATACAGGCATAACCTTAATCACAAAGCCTTAAAACCTATAAGGTTTAGTCCCTGATTAGGAGATGAGAAGAGAAGACACAAGAGATGACACAAAGGTAAAAATAGAGGGGGGACTAATCAAACCCTAATTGTGATCATGCTTGGATGTTCCTAGGGTTTATGAGGCTTGCAAGAAGTCTTCAAGATGAGCCACCAAGGAAGAAGCAAAGATGGAAGGAGAAGAAGCAGAAAGAAGCAAGCCAACTTACTTCACTTAAGAAGATAAGTTGCTTGAAGAAAGAAAGTGAGGAAGAGACATGAATGAGCAAGCTCACTCTAATACACAAGTAAAACGCAGCAATGAATGCATAAGAGATATGAGAAGAAATTGTGAGGAGTGAAGGCAAATTCACTTCTCAAAGTAACTTACCACCTGAAAAGTTAGTGAAAGGAAATGGAAATGAAATGAAAATTAAATGAATGCAATGATACAAACCAAAACCAGAAGCATGTTCATGATGAAAATGATGCTAAGAGATGATATGAAGGCATGTCATGAGGTGCAAATGATCATACAAGCAATGAGGATGCAAATGAAGCTTAAAGGAAGCATGAAAGTTCATGAATGCACATGAAATGAAATGAAAGCATAACATGGCAAATGAATGATGCAATGATCAAACATGATTCTAATATGTCCTAGGATGTCTTATGAGTCGTGTGAATGCACAAAATGTCATGGCAAGTTCATGGATGCAAGCATATGCAAGATGAATGCAAGTGAAGGCACAAAATTAGGGTTATATGATCATGTGAGATGCAAAACTCAAAAACAGAAGCAAATGACAAGATAAAAAATTGAAAATGCAACCAAAGGAACCCTAAACCTATGCTAGGTCACCTTCCAAAGGGGGAGGTCAGAAGCTTAACCTAGAAGGACTTATGATTTTCCTAAGTTTCTAGGGTTTTAAGGGTGATCCTAAAGGTAAAATGCCAAACAAATTGAAAATGAAATATAAAAATGAAACAAAAATGTTTTTAGATGCTTGAAACCATGCAAAACACAATGCAAAAAGAATCATTCACAAACTCAACTTGGTTTAAAAGTTATGAATTTTTGAAGTTAGGGTTAAAAATATTCAAGTTTAAGAACCCTAATTCATTTGAGAAATGTCAAAGTGTGATCAAAACCAAAAAGAAATTTGTGTGGTGAGTTTGTAAATGTTTGTAAATGTTTAAATATGCTCTCTGATTTTTTGTTATTTTTTAAATCCTTAAATGTATTTTTAATTAATTAATTCTCATTAACTAATTAAAAATAACATTTAAATGATTTAAAAATATTTTTTTAATGTAAAAAATAAAAATAAAAATATTTTTAGGTTTTGAAAATTAATTAAAGGCTGAATAAAAAATTTCAGAATTTTTTGATGTTTTTTTCTATTTTTAAAAATTCGTACAAATTAAATAGAAACATAGAAATAAAAATTAATTAAAGGGAAAGTATGCAGAATGGAGGGCTGGGATTGAAACTGGGTTTGAAAAGAGTTGATTGGGCGCGCATCTGGACGGCCCAGGTTCAAACTTCATTAAACCTAATTAATTAAATATTAATCCTGAAATTAAAACTAATCAAGAGATCCAGGCCACACAAACACGCGCGGGAAGCTTGATCTAACGGCCCACGTTCAAAACATGCCCTAACCCTAATTAATTATACTAATCACTTTCAGGTGGCCGGAAATGACCTCCGGTCATCTTCTCCGGCCACTCCTCCCCTGAAAATTTCCCAAAACGCTCCCTAGGTCATTTCTGGAGCTCTAAAGCTCCAGATTGATTCCTTTCACCTTCCTAAGATCAACCCTACCCTCAAACTTCATTTCTTTTCACTCATAAAAAAGATTCGAATCAAAGTTCAAAAATAGCAGAAATTTCAGAACAACCATACAACTTCATTTCTCAACCATTTTCAAAAATAAAAAGCTCAGTGTACTCAGGAGATCAAACTTAACCAATTAAGAACTTAAAACAAAGCTTCTGGAAAAATAATTTCGCATGGCTACCTGAGGTGAAGCTTTCAACCCTAGAGCTTTCAGGCTGCTTTCTTGCTTCAAAATGCCTCCAATGACCTCCCTGAAGAAGCTTTGATGCTTGATTGGAGTTTTTGTGACCTCCTTTTGAAGTTTGATGAAGTTCAGTTCAAAGGGGGAAAATCGTGTTTTGTGTATGGTGGCTTTTAGGGCAAAGTGAAGGGTGGGAAATGATCAGTGATTGATGCTGAGATGAATGGTGGTGTTGTTTTGAAGAATGAGTGGCTGAGTTGTGTGTTTCGATAGAAAATGCAGAGAGGGAGGTTTTGTGAATGCTTGAGTTATGGGAGAATTCAGGCTTGCTTCTTGTTGTGTTTGGCTTGCTTTTGATTAGTATAAACAAATGCAATTGGTCCAGAGAGTGGTTGTGGCATAGTGTGATTGTATGACTTGTTTTGCAAAAAGTCAAGGTTATGTGTCCTTTGAGGTATGGGCTGTTTCAGGCCAAGGACAAGGGCATGTCTGGTGCAGATGTGATCAAGGAGGACCATGGAAATGAGTTTGAGGCAAACCAGCAAGTTGTGACAAAGTTGTGGGAGGTTTTGCAATTTTGTGAAAGTTTGGCCCCTTTTGGATTTCTTCATGTGCAAGTCATGGAAATGTGAAATTCCTTGGCCAATTCTGAGTTTTAGGAATTGCATAATGATTTTATGATGTGTAGAAGTCACTTTGAAGTCACAAAATTGCTTGGCATGTGGTTTTGCAAAAATCCCTCTTTGGCATGAAACATGAAATTATGTGATTTTTGCCAACTTTGGAAAGCCATAACTTGAGTTCAAAAATGAATTAGATCTTGTTCTTGTACTTTTTGAAAAGGGAATGATCCAATCTACAACTTTCATGACCAAGAATTTTTCATTTGAAGCTTTTTTGTTGAGAAAGAGGAGGTTGAAAAACTTCCCAAAATGGAAAGTTTACATTACAAGTCATTTCCATTTTGGCAACTTTTGGTTTTGCTCACTTTTCTTCAAATTTGGGAACTTCTAAGCACTTCAATGATCAAATAAAGACCATATAACTTCAATTTGATGAAAAATACACTTTGGTTCCATGGATGGGGGCCTCAGATGCCCTGATTTTACTCTGGCTTGCTCAGGAAGTTACCAAGTGATCAGATGACTTCCACAATGAATTTCTTCATCAAACTTGGTATGTATGATCCTTATATCATATTGAGACCAATAGAAACAAGAATGACCAAAAAATTTGGAGTTATGGCCTCTGAAACCAAAACCCTAATTTTAGGTCATCTGTGCAGTTAAACCTTGGCTCTGCTTCCATGACTTGCCAGTTCTTGTGATTTTATGACTTCCTTGATCTTGGGAGGATATAATATGATGATTGAACATACATGGACCCTCTTTATATGATTTAAGACCTTTGGAGTGGCTCAGATGGATCTTGGATTGCTCAGATCACAAACCCTAGATGCAGATGAACTTGATCTAATGTAGTGAAGCAAAAATGCCACAAGATATGCTATGATTGAACTAATGCACATGAGAAAGATCACAAGCCATGGTGTGAACTTAGTGAGGGAAAATTTAGGGTGTTTACACTTAGGTGCTGCAGGGTCAGCAGAATCAGGCTAGTGATGAGTTTCGTGGATTGGGGAATTTTTAGAGTAACAATCTGCCAACCTTGAAGGGAAGATATGATCCAGAGGATGCACAAACATGGCTTAGTGATATTAAGAAGATTTTTCGAGTAATGGCTTGTACTGAAGCTCATAAAGTTCCTTTCGATGCTCATATGTTGTCAAAAGAGGTCGAAAACCAGTGGGATAATACGCGTCAGAGACAAGAGGCTTTGGTGTTGAGATTACATCTGATATGTTCATATTTAGAGATGTGTTTTCTATAGGACGTGCATATTAAGAAATAAATCGAGTTCCTCGAGCTAAAGCATGGAAATATGACATTTATTGAGTATGCTGATAAGTTTGAAGAGTTGATGATGATTTATCCACACTATAATAATGTGACACTTGAAGGGTTGAAGTATATCAAGTTCGAAAGAGGTTTTCATCTTGTGATCAATAAAGGTATAGGTTATGAGGAGATTCATCGATTTCCTATATTGGTAAATAAGCGCAGGATTTATGATAAGTATAACAGATCCCATTTTGCTCTCTATAAGAATCTTAGTGAGAGGAAATGGAACAATCAGAATCGTGGAAAATCATATAGTGCTCCAGCTGACAAAAGGAAGCAGAAGGCTTCAGGTGAGAACATGCTAAGTAGGGGAAAGACTCTCTCTTCTATCAAGTGCTTTAACTGTGGGTTTCGTACCTCGAAAAAGAGAATACGACCTCTACAAAGCGCGTCGCACACTCAAGGGATGGACTAACAAAGTCTCCACCAAAATTTATTTATTCAAAAAGAGGGAAAAAGAAAATATCGATAAAATCCGTAAAATAATGACAAGGATATGGTCGTCACAACCAAATCAAGGTTTAGGAGTCGATTACGCAATGGGAAGGTATTGGCACCCCTCACGTCCATTGTATTCAACGGGAACCGTTTAGTTAGTTATACGTATTAGTGTTAGCTTAGAAATATTAGGCTTTTCGACTTATTAAAAAGGAAAAGAGTATGACAAAAATGTTAATTTTTTACTAGGGTGTCTGACTTGAATCTCGCTCCTACGTATCTCTGGATGGGATGGAGAACTCAAGGCTACGTAGTTCGGGGTATAAAATGTTTGTTTGTTGGTCGAATTTAACGAAATCTATTTTGTCACAATCAACCTAAAAATATTATTTACCCAAAACAGTTTAGAGGAGCGGGTGTTTGCATCACATTTAATGAATTTCGACATATCAACATTCACGGGAAAACTTCAATTATCTCAATTCACACATTTGTGGATGAAGCATTGTTTTGCATCGTCTGGAGATGAAACATATTTTATTTGTGAAAAGAGTTATGATGTGTTGGATATTTTTGGGTGATGACGAGAACTCGGATGGGCGAGATATACATCTCGAATCCTAACCTCAGAAGCTCATGATATACACCAAGTTCCTTTTTTATCTTATTTGAGAAAGAGTTTTGATATTTTTAGGTATTTTAATTTTTATTTTGGGAAAAGAGCTTGATGTTGGATCAAGCGTTTTTATTTGCATTGCAAATTGGAAATGATTTGATGGTTTTGAAATCATTTGAAATATGAGTGAATGTCAAATGTTTTGAAAGTTTGAGTGATAGAAAGCTTGGTGTTGATCAAGTTCCTTTAAAAATGAAGCTTGGTGTTGACCAAGTGTTTTATTTTGTCATTGAAAAAGGTTGATTTTATTTTGGTCTATTATTTAATTAGTTCATTTATCTAACTAATGGCGATAAAATAAAAACAAGCAAGTAAATAAATATTACAATCAAATGGATGAGGGTATATTTTTCATATGGGGATTAATGAACAATGAAATAAGCAAATACTAGTGATAAAAAAACTAAACAATCAACATAAATACATATAAAACAAAACAAAGGAAAATAAATATTAATCACAAAATAAAAAAGATAATATTTTTGGATAAATTTTCTTTGTCCTTTTAATAAAAGTAAGAAAGTATTTTTTTTAATAAAATTTAATTATTGAAAATAAAAATGAGATTATTTTTTATTGAACACGACTTTTACAAATAAATATTAAAACTAAAAAAAAAAAGAAAAAAAAAGACAGTGAGCTACAAAAATAGAGCCCAAAAGAAAGGTGTGAATAGAAAACCATTAAGCCTAAAGCTTAATTGTCTAACCCCAACTAAACCCTAATTCTAATATCAATATTAAATAAATAAAATTTAAATACTCACAGTCAGCTCCAACAGCTCTGGCGATTTCCGGTGAACCTTTCTGTCTCCGACGAGGGTTGGTCTAGGGTTTAAGAAGCGGTTGACGGGACTGAGTTGAACTAGTTTGGTTTAAACTCCTTACCTTAGGGTAAGGGACCTTCTAGTTTGATTTGGTTCTGCTTAGCTTGCGGCTATGGGTCGAGGGAGAGGGCGACCAAGAAAGCATAAGGTACTTTCTCCACTGATTGCAACTGCACTCTTTCAAAATAGCATAAAGAAGAAGGATTCGGAGCAAGGGTCGTATGTGGGTACTGAATCGAACTCGATGAAGAGTTTTGATGGGAGTCGAGATACCCTAGAAGGGAATGATATGGGAACATTGAAGGAGGTTATGAGAAACATTCCAGTAACTGAAGTGATTGCAGATGAGAAGAAGGAGAATGTTGAAGAGGATTTTGGAACAAGAAGAAAAGAAGATGCCCAAAAACTATGGGTGGACATCATTAGTGGAAACCGAAACCCTGCAAATGGTGCACACATTGAATACATTGCGCCAAAGATAGTTGAAGGGGAAATTGAAGTTGACATTGAAGAAGCTGACATTGAATCTGAGGTACAATTCTGGGAATTTTCTCTAATCATGTATGTTATAGGGAAAGACCTTAGCATGAATGCAGTGAAACAATATATGTCTAGGTTTTGGAATTTTGTGAAATTGCCTGCGCTTTACTACCATGAGGAGGGATACTTTATTCTGAAATTCCAAACACAACAGGACAAGGAAGCAGTAGTGATGAAGGGCCCATATACCATTCAAAATATGCCCATGGTACTAAAAGATTGGACTCAATCTTTTGATTTTCAAAAAGATATGCTGAGGACTCTCCCAATATGGATTAAGTTACCTTTTTTACCTCTCCACCTATGGGGTGTTAGGAGCCTTGGAAAAATAGGGAGTGCATTAGGGGTGCCTCTATTCACAGATGAATGTACAGCAAACAAGTTAAGAGTTTCTTATGCAAGAATTCTGGTGGAGATAGATATAAAACAAAAACCAAGAGACTACATATTGATCAAAGATAGTGAGGGAAAGAAGAGAAAGCAAGCTGTTGAATATGAATGGAAGCCTACATTCTATGAGACATGCCAAAAAGTAGGGCACCAATGCAAGCCAAAAACAAAGCAGACATGGCAGGTGAAACCTAATATGGAGACTACAAGAAAAACAGATAGCAATGCTGTGGGGAATCAAACTGAACTGGCCCAAAATGTCCTCCCACCAATAGAGGAAAAATCAGAGGAGGAATGTAGATGGGAACTGGTTAGTAGTAGTAAAAGAAACAAAGGAAAAGTAGTGGTGAATGAGAAGCAGAATCTGATCAACTGCCAGAATGGTTTTCAAGCCTTGGTGAGTGGGGGTCCATCAAGGGCTTTGGTGGATATTACATGATAATTTCTTGGAATGTAAGGGGCTTAAATAATGGAGGCAAGTGCAATGAGGTTATAGCCCGTCTCAGAAACTTGCAGCCAGAAATTGCAATACTATTAGAAACTAGAATAAAGTCTAAGAATGCTGGAAAAATAAGAAAGAAGTTTGGTAAAAATTGGAGGTTCATTGACAATTATCTGAAACATGATAATGGTAGAATATGGATTTTGTGGGATGAGGATAAAGTAATAGTTCAAACTCACAAGATTGGAGAACAATTCATCCATTGCAATGTGTCAAGGAGGAATGGTACTAGCCAAACCTGGATCACTACAATCTATGCATCTAATCTGCTGGATCAGAGGAAAAAATTGTGGAAGGAACTGATTCAAATTCATGGTAGTGTGATAGGTCCTTGGTGTGTAATAGGAGACTACAACAATGTGCTTAGAGCTCATGACAGGGTGGGAGGTAACCTTGTGATGGAAAAAGAGTACAAAGACCTTATTGAAATGATGGAGATCACAGGGCTGCTTGAGAAAGACAGTACTGGCAATCATTTCACATGGTGTAATAATCAAAGAGATAACATGATCTATTCTAGAATAGATAGAGTGTTGGGGAATCTGATATGGCAGCAACAAAACATTGATGTAAACCTTCATATCATGAACCAAGGGGTCTCAGATCATGCTTTACTGTGCCTTAAACATAAGGAGGCTAATCATATAAAAAAGGGCACTTTCAAGTTTCAAAATGCTGTAATCCAAAATGGGGAATTTGAAGGAAAAGTTAAAAGAAGTTGGGAGGAGCCACTGGAGGATAGACCTCTATATACTGTCTGGAAAAAATTGCAAAGACTCCAACCAGTTATTAAAGAGCTCAGCAGACCTCTCTATGGAATCAGATACCAACTCATTCAGGCTAGATTGGAGTTAGAGAATGTGCAAAATGATTTGATCAGAGACAGAATGAATGTGAATCTGATTGATGCTGTAAAAGAAAAAATGCAGGATGTCATGAGGCTGAGTAACATTGAAGAAAACATCATCAAGCAGAAATCCAAGGTTGATTGGTTAAGGCTAGGGGATGGTAATAATGAATATTTTCATGCCTCCCTAAAAGCTAGACAAAAGCATAATAACATGGATGATCTAGTGAATGAGAATGGAGCTGTAATTCAAAACCAGAAAGAAATGGAAGAGGTGGTTATTAATTTCTACAAAGAGTTGGTTGGTTCATCTAGCAACAATCTGGTTAGCATTGATATTGAGGCCATGAGAAATGGACCTCAAATCAATAATATGCAGGGAGAGTACCTTACTAGTCCTGTAAATGAGATTGAGATTCAGAAAAGTTTACAAGGCATAAGTGATAATTCAGCTCCAGGACTTGATGGTTTCAATGCGAAATTTTTCAAAACTACATGGAATATTATAAAGGACGATATAATTAGAGCTGTGAAAGACTTCTTTGATAGGGGTAAGCTTTATAAAGCCATGAACTGTACTGTTGTGACCCTTATTCCTAAGATCCAACCTGCTACAAAAGTGAAAGATTTTCGCCCTATTTCCTGCTGTACTGTGATTTATAAGATAATCTCCAGAATCATTACAACTAGGCTTGGAAAAATTATTGGATCTGTGATCAATAACAGTCAAGCAGCTTTTGTCCCTGGGAAGAAAATCCATGATCATATTCTTATGGCTTTTGAGTTAGTTAGAGGATACAGTGTGAAAAAAGGGGCACCCAGATGCATGTTGCAGATGGACTTGCAAAAAGCGTACGACACGGTGGAGTGGATTGCTTTGGAAAACATCCTGATAGAATTTAGTTTTCCCCATAAATTCATTCAATGGATAATGGAAACAGTCCGAACAGTCTCGTACAGGTATCAGGTTAATGGGAATCTCACGAATGTGTTGGAGGCGAAGATAGGGCTTAGGCAAGGGGATCCCCTATCACCCTTGCTGTTTGTTCTGGTTATGGAATACTTGCACATGGTTCTCCAAAAACTCAAAGCCATCCCAAACTTCAATTATCATATTAAGTGTGAGAAGCTGGATATTATCAACCTTAGTTTTGCGGATGACCTGTTGTTGTTCTCGAGAGGAGATGTGAAATCAGTTCAGCTGATGCTTGATGGGTATGAAGTTTTCTCTAATTCTACAGGGCTGAAAATAAACCCGTCGAAATGCAAGGTTTATTTCGGCAGTGTGGTGGATGAGGACAAAAAGGAGATCCTTAGAATAACCAATTTTGAAGAAGGCCTGCTGCCGTTTCGCTACTTGGGAATTCCAGTCACAAGTAAGAAACTTAATGTGGCTCATTACTTGCCTCTGATGGATAAAATTCTGAGTAGAATCCACCATTGGAGTTCGCGACTGTTATCGATGGCAGGCAGAGCTCAACTGATAAACAGTGTTATTTTCGCTCTCACTAATTTCTGGGTGCAGTGCCTTCCCCTGCCAAAGAAACTGATTGTGAGGATAAATGATGTTTGCAGGACATTCCTTTGGTCAGGAAAGGAAACCATTTCGCGAAAATCCCCAGTAGCATGGGAAAGAGTTTGTACATCAAAGAAGAAGGGTGGGCTTAACATTGTGAATATCAGTACTTGGAATATAGCTTGCTTGGCAAAACTGCTTTGGAACTTATCTGAGAAAACTGACAGCTTATGGATTAAATGGATTCACTGCTATTATGTGAAAAGGAAAGATGTTATGAACATGGAGGTGAAGCAAAACTCTTCGTGGATAATGAAGAATATCATCAAAACCCGGGATAGAGTCAGTGGCCTTACGGAGTAGCGGAACAGTTTGCAAAATGGGAAATTTAGTACAAGACGGATATATGAGGAACTAAGTAACAATACTGAGGTCCCTTGGAGGAAACTTTTCATGCATAACCCAGCGAGACCTCGAGCTTTACACACTTTATGGATAGTGTGTCATGAGAGAATGGCCACAAAGGAGAGACTCATGCGATTTGGAATGATTAGTGAGAGTAGCTGTCTATTTTGTGATGCATTGGAAAATCAGGAACACCTTTTTTTTCAATGTCAACCTTTGGTGGAAATATGGAAGTCTGTCCTAGATTGGTTGGAGATTGTGCATAGTCCTTGTGGGTGGAAAGAGGAGCTTGCTTGGGTGCTGAAAAAAAGTAATCTAAGGAGTCCCCGCAGTGAGATTGTGAAATGTGCGATAGCGGAAACTATATATGAGATTTGGCATTGTAGAAACAACATTTGTTTCAAAAAAGATAACATTCTGAATGGGACGAAGGATAGAATCATAGATGTGATTGTTAACAGATGCTGGACTAGGCCTAGATTGCGTAAGGCTATCGGTAGAATGCTAATGGCTTAGTTTCTTTTACTTCTTAGTCTATTTGTCGTAGTGAGTAGCTGGATCTCCGTTGAGATCGCTTGATGTAATCTGTTTTTTGGTAATAAAGTATTATTTCTCCAAAAAAAATAAATTAAATAAATAAAATAAAATAAATAAATAAATAAAGGAATAAAATAAATGTTGTTGATGGTAGAGAGAGAGAGAGATTGAGTTCTTATTCAAAAGTCGTCCAATTAGCTTTTGACAAATGGCAGAGGAAAAATAAATAAATAAAAACTCTATTATCTCTCTCCCACTTGTAACACCTCGAAAATCTAAATTAATCATTTATTTATTTATTTTAGAATGAATTAAGAAGTTTAGTGATATTTGGAGAATTTTAGAGCAAGAAAGAGTATTTTTAAATAATTTGATAGAATGAATAATTAGTGTATTATTTATATTATTATTATTTCTAAAAATATTAAGAAAAAGGTAAGGTGGTCTTTAAGGAAAAGAGTAAGGATACTTTTGGAAATCCATGGAATGAGATTGACATATCTTAATTTTGACCCTGAATCATTTTCATCGGACGCATTTTGTCGCATTATCAAAAGTCATGCATAAAAGTCAATCACCTCTGTATTTAAAGTCAAATTGTCCATTAACCTTCCAAATCATGCATTTTACATTCAATTTCATCTTAATTTAATTTTGTTTTTATCTTAGATTTTATTTCAATTTAAAAATAGGATATTGTCTCATTTTATATTTTTATTATTTTTATTTTTATTTCTTTGTCAAATAATTATCTCAGACTATTTAGAATTAATTAGAATTAATTAGTTTAGTTTCAATATTAGTTTTAATTTAGTTTATATTTTAATTAGTTAATTTAATTAGATCATTTTAATTATTTAGTCTAATTTAATTAGATTTTATTTTTAAGTCTAGTTTATTTTATTTAGTAATTTTAAAAAAAAAATAGTTTCTAATTAGTTTAAATTTCAAGTTTAATTTTCAAATTAAGTTTTATTTTTATTTAAAGTTTATTTGGATTTAAGTTTAGTTTAATATGTTTGTTTGCTTAATCCAACAAAGAGGACATTTTTTCTTGTGATATTTTTCTTGTTCCATCGGTACACTACATGCCTGCAACCATCCTCCACTACACCCATAATTGTACCATACATACAACACAACAAGCATATCCAGACAAAGACCAAACCCATCCCAATGGTAACCTACAAAACTATCGGTCAAAACCAATTGCAACATAAGACCTGCACACTGCATCATCCTTACGCCAATTTATACAAAACTCCAAAATTGTTGCAGACCAAACTTTGACCAGCAACAACACGAGCAACGCTCCCCTATACCTTTCACGTATAATTTTTATTTTTCTTACTTCACTTTTTCTTCTTCTTATTCTTCCCATAGTTATACTACTCTTACTACTACAATAAAACACCAACACCATTCATCTCTCATGGTCCATTGTCACATATATTCCAAACCAAGCATCTCTTTTTTATGGCAGTAGCAACACACAAACAAACAAACTTCATACTCCATTCAACACTTACACCATTTGTATCAAAAAACACATAGTTCCATTTCCATCACAAAGACATCATCAACTAGCATCACAAAGACAACACCATCATGCCCTTGTAAGGAAACAAACTTCTAAAAAAAATCACCTAGAGAACCTTTCTTCTTCTTCATAGCCATGATACCTTAAAGTTTAAACCTCACATCTAAGCATCACCTTCAAAATCTTCACATACATAAATTGAAACATTTTTCTCCGTCACAAGCACTCCATCAAAAACACAAGTAAAACCCACCACCACCTTTGTTTTATTTTTCCGTCCACCCTTTGTCTTACCAACAAAACAAACTCTAATTCATGCCAAGCTTCTTCGTCGAAAGAGACGCAGTTAACCGCCGTATTTACAGCAAGTACGACAACAACATAAATTACACCCTCTTTACCTTTTGAAACACAAATCATCCACCAACACTTGAAGCACTTGCTGGAAAACTCGACATCCACGACTTGCTTCAACCGCCTGAGCATTACAAGCGACCGAAGCTTACACCAAAGATCACCAACATTGCAAAACCAAGAAAAGACTGCGAGATAAGATAGAGAGAGAATTACGCGGAGCATGTAGAGAGAGAGAGAGAGAGAGGCTGAGGGTTCACTATTCATGTACATATTCTTTCCGTTTTTGTTTCTGTATTGTGCGTTGAGTGATATTGTTACATATATTTTCCCTTGTTACAATTTCTTTTCATTTCAATTAGTATTAGTTATACTCCTAATGTAATATAATTAACTACTAATGTATGTTATTATTTCTTGTTTCTATTACACAACATTTTTTTATGTTATTTTAGTTTTAGTTATATTTGTCTTATTATTATACTATATTAATTTTAATGTAGGATAATACAGTCTAGGATAATAGTTCAGTTAGATACATACATCAGAAACTTTAGTAAATATCAATAGTTTTAGTTTTCAACATAAAACTAAATAGTTAGTTTTAGGAATTTAAACCTTAATTTTAGTTTTTTTAAAATAGTTTAATAGCTTTAGTTTAGATGTACAATTTAGTTACATAATATAAACTTTAATTTTTTTAAGAAAATAATCATTAGTTTTAGTTTAGAAAAGTCTTTCTTAGTCACTTTAAAAAAAATGATACTTAGACTAGATTTTAATTAAGAGTAATTTTTTTAATTAGAATCTTTCTTCTTAGATTTTCTCTTTTTATTTTTATTTTTTTTTAATTTAATGTATTCCTTTTAATTTGAAAAATAAAGAGAATCTAAAAAATTAGAAAATTAGGATAGTAATATCAATTCTGAAAAATTAAAAAAATTGTACTTGTCTTAGTCATTTAGGGTTTAGTTTAGTTTATTTTGATTTTGTCTTTCCCATTTACAAGTATCAATCTTTGCCTTAGTCTTAGGAGCTTGCACACTTTATTTACATTTTATGTTTTTCATTTTGTTAAATCCAAAGGGAAAGAACTCCTGCAGTTGATTCAACGACATAGGTAGTTTAGCCACCCCTATTTCCCATTCAACCTTAGCCATGAGGTCTTTTCTTTTTTGTGACTTTGTTAAGTCACGTGAGTGTTTTTCATAACACTTACCTCCCCTCGAACCTTGATCACAATCAAATGTTCGTTCATCCTTAGGAGAACTACGAGTGCTCTAATTCTATCCCCCGATATGTAGGCATCAACGCGATGTTGCGCAAGCACCATTAGAAATAAAAAACATTAGGTTCCCTTAGTGTTAGCAAGCAATAAATAACAAAAACACAAATATTAACAAGATGTTCCCGTAGGATATTGTGGATGCTTAGGATGCTAACACTTTCCCTAGGTATAGCTAATCCCCGAACCTAGATTCTCCATAATTAGGGTTTTTACGATCTTTTTCCCTTTTCCCTTTGGATTAAATTAAATTCGATGGTGAACATTTAATAATTGTGATTCAAGCTCACTCAATAGCTTGACATCTGATTCTCACCGCAACAGGGATATTTTGACAAAGAAGGGAAGACAATCGGTTTCTCATTTTATCGTGTATTGTGAAGAGTATAGAGGAAGAGAAGGAGAGGAGTCCTAAGATTTGAAGAGTTGCTATGAACCTTGGAGAAAGAAGAATAAGTTGCGGAATTCTCTAAGGTATATGGATTTTTCATGGTTTATTATAGTTTTGTAGGATTTGGTTGTGAACAGATCAAGTTTTATAGACTTTAGAGTAATTGTGGTATTTGATGATATAGATTGAGTAAGAAGTGAATGAATTGATGAAATAAAGTGAATTTTGAATGATATATGTTGATGTATGTGTATGGGGTGAACTAATTGATGCATTTTTGGTGTTGGAAAAATTGATTTTTGAGGCATTTGAGATAAAAAAAATGCAGCAGAAAATATTTGGGAAAAATCGGGTTTTTTTGTCGCATCCTGACACGGGTATGTTATCTCCCAAATTTCAATGTTAACATAGTTGGAATATTTGGCATAAAAAAGAGTTTTGCATTGTAAGCTAAAAGTGAGGTTTTTCGACCTTACTCAATGGAAGGCGTAGGTTGAAAGAACCCTTACCTACAGATTCTATAATTAGAGGAATTTTGAATTTGGAGTATTTTCTAAGTATTAATGGAATTCGACCATGCATAGTTCGACTAGAAATGGAAGTTACTCAGATTGCACGCTCTCAAGCCTTGGAGGGAAAATGTGTAACCTTCAATTCAAAAAACAAGGAAAAGTGGTGCAAGATGAAGCTTCTTCAACATGCAGTATGACAAGTGTCACAATCTTAGAATAAAACCATCGAAAGCGGTTACATTGTATTTCTATAAATAACTTAGTCTAGTGTTAGAATAACTGTGTGGAACATGTTGTACTAGTAACTCCGTAAACACTCAAAGTACCCACGTGTAGAGAAAAGAGTGAAGTGAGAATGTACGTGATGTAAACACCACCATTTTTTCCTTTAATATCATTTATCTTTCAAGTCTTTTATGTTAAAGCACTTTACATTCCTTTAAGTCATTTATCTTTCAAGTATTTTATGTTAAAGCACTTTACATCGTTTCTTCATTTACGTTTAAAGCAATTTACTACATTTTCTCTACATTTCCTTCCCTTTTAACATTCTTGCCTTGCATTTATCATTTCATTTACTTTGAAATCTTTCTCTTTTATCATATTTTCTTGTTCTTTACTACTTTCTGAGTCCTATCGAAGGATTCATGACATTTTCCCAAAAACATCATAATCAAAAAATTATTAGCACATGTCCTAGGATCAATCTGGCCAATCCTACGAGTAACTAAGGGTGTTTTAGTATCCTTAGAAGACCAACGATTATTTGCACATGTCCTAGGATCAATCTTTTATAAATTCTTTATTGTTGTAACTTCTTCTCTTGCGTAGGCATATATGTCGAAAAAATGGGAAAGTAGCTAATGCAGATCATTATATACCAAGGAAAAGAAATACAAGGAAGATGACGTCTAGCCAAGGAAACCAAAATGATTCAAATCCTACAACAACTGGGAGAATCTTCAATTGAGTAGTTCAAATGCTCATAGTGTGAATCCACAAGATGTGCCAAGGAGTGAGGCTATTCCAGTCTCCAACCCTTCGGCGGGGGTGTCAACAACACTAAGTGTGATGTCAGAACTAACTCCTTTGATGTCAAGGCTAGGAGAAACATATAATGGATATTATAGTCAACCAGTATTGGAGTACATTAGAAAAAATCCTCAAACCTCACCACCAAATGCATCCGCATTTAAAGCTATCATCCCTCTAGGATTTTCTCAGCCTTTTCCTAGAAATCCACACTATGGTATGCCAAAGACGATGATGATGGGCCTACGGAATGCACCTCTAGTTTTTTCAGAGAATGTGGTTCCTTCACCTTTGCAGGAATCTGGATCTGGAATAAATATGCGAAGGAATAGTCAAACCGTTGGGGTGGGATATTCGACTCAAAGTCATGCTCTAACAAATGAGTCTGCAACATATTTAAGACAACAGATGGACGAAAGCAACATGCAAATGGTTCAGACTTTATCTCAAACCATGGGAGATATTTTTCAGCCTTTGATTCAAGATATAACTCAGACGAACCAACAAATGTTATCTCAGATAGCGCGCATAGCAAAATTTATGGGAGTCCCGCGCATAGCAGAATTTATGGGAGTCCCAGCACCAGTTTGATGCCCAAATTGAAATTCTGGTGTAACAAAACCAGATATCGAATACGATGTTAAGACATCTGGTCTGTTATAAAAAACATGGCAATGTACAAACAACATCTTTACTATATTCTGATATACCAAATTCTAAATAACCTTCAGGATGTTTAGACATCTGATATGAAATTTAGCAAGAACATTGCACAATATACAAAACCGAAAATCATAAATAACACATTCAAATTATTAACCCAGTTCGATGCAAACTTATCTACTCATGGGGCTACCAGGCCAGGAAGGAAATCCACTATGTAGTATCAATTCAAAGACCCTTAGCAAACATCCCAGTTTACGATCTTCTCACCTAATTACTACCAATGCAACTTCTATCTAGGAACTCCTAAATACGAGAAATCCATCTCACTTCCAATCACCGCAATGATGTCTCACAGTCCCAACTCTCACTTGCTGATATTGACGATTCTTTACCTAAACAACAAGGCAAAACAGAAGACACAATTCCATGACAGCATCTCAGAGTTTCTTAAAAGCTTCCTCCAAGAACAATACACCTCTTACTTAACAGCTTCGAGGTTTACAAATAAACAGCCTTTAAGATTACATCTTTTAGCATACGTCTGCTACAAGAACTCAACCCTAATGATACAACTTTTACATCTTTGGTTGGTTACTAAACCTAGATTACAAGGCTTCTTTTTATAACCTAATCCCAACTGGATTTTGGGCCTAAATACGCAGCATAGCAACAACTACAATCATGCAGAAAAATTTGCTACAAATAAGATCTTCAAAAACAACAACTTCCTAAAATATCTCTAAATATAGAAAGTCTATATTTATTCAATATTTGACTCCAATATATTTGAATCTTCAAGATCTTTAAATTAGCGCCACATTGGATTGCTTTAATTCTCTGAATATTCTGCTTCTGTTAAATTATAATAGAATCTTCAGTCCACCTGTATCAGTTCTTGATGTCGAATGAACTATTTATGACATCTTCTTCGACATGTTTCTCTAGATGTTGAAACACTTCAACTCAACATGTTTAGGCGTATAATAGGACATCTTTGCTTAACATGTTCTTTATTTTGCAAGATCCTATACAATATATTGCTCCTATATCTACCATATAAAAAATTTGAGGCTCTGGAAAACACCATTCTACCCTTACTCTATTAAATTCCACATAAGTACTTTTTGGAATTTTTTGTCTTTTCATACCCCAAACCAAACTATACTACCTACTAATTGGATATTTTCTATTTAGTTACTCTTTATAACACATCATTTCAAATTGAAGTTAAGCTTTTCTGTCAACTAAACCAACTTTTGTGGAACCAAGTTTTTGTTTACCAACCAAATACATAATCTGAAGCTGCAGGACTATTTCTCTACATACACACATCTCAATGTCTACTTTAATTTGAAAATTTATGCATCTTCTCTTTCTCTCTCGTCCTTTTCAATGTCTCTCTTTTTTCTCTTTCTATATCTCTCTTACTTCAGTCTCCCTCATTTTTTTCTCTTCTTCCTTCTTTATCTCTTTCGCTATCGTCAGTGAATCTGTTGGGTTGAGATTTTAGGATTTCAAACTGTGCGAATTGGTTTGCATGGTTTCACCTGGGAAAAATATTCAAAGTCATCATTTGTAATATGAAAAAAAAATTAGTGAAGCTTGGAAATTGAATTAGTATGAATCAAAATTATTGAAATTGTTATTGAATTTGTTCACCTTTGATTCGGTTATGGAAGGTTGTTCATTGTTGTTGCTCTTTGTCTTTTTTCGTTGAGAGTTTTGTTTCGGTTTTGTTGACGTCGGTTACGAAGTTGATGCTATTAATTGGTGTTGTTCTTCTGTTCTTATCTTTCCTACTTTCAGGAGTATATATTTGAAGTAATTTCTTTCTTCGATTTTAGATTTTATCATATCTATACATATTTGTTGTTGTTGCTTTTACTACTTTGTTTCCTACTTAGATATGTGGTTTTGGATTTGTTGTTTTCAGATTTCAGATGGTGGATTATTCATTGATATGCTTTTAGATGGTGAGTTACTCACAGTTTTATTTCTCTTTTTCTACATGTAGGCAATAAAGACAGGGTGAGTTAATCCTAATATCAATCTAGAAAACCCAGATGAAGCATTGATATGTATTTGTTTGTATTTCTCTCTGATACCGTAGGAGCACATTTTTGTTTCGAAATGAAGTTTATAATTACAGACAGAGTTAACATCATATAAGGGGTTCTTTTCTATGATATTTCTTTTTTGATTTTATTTCAATTTGCTTTCTATCTAACAATTAAATGTTGTTTGATTTTTAATCATGTGTTATATTTCAACTTATTTTATTTTCACTTAAATTTTTAAGAGTTTAGGCAAGGCACAAATATTTGATGAACCTTTTGATTGCTTGAATCTATCGAAAATGGTATTGTTGTCCATTAGTTTGGTACAATTTATCCAACATGTAGATTCAATGAAATCAAAGATAATAAGGAATCACATAAGAATGGAGTCAATTTGCATTGATCAAAATCCGAACAATATTTATGTAAATGATTCCAACCCATGACTAATCTGTAAGGCCGACAACCTGATTTTCATTTTCTGGTAGTATTTATGAAGTTGAGTTTTTTATTTTTAAGGTGATGGGGAATTTGGAGAACCTTGTGAATTTGCAGGAGTTGTGGCTTGGACGGAATTGTACTCTTTAAAAAATAAGGGAAAGGGATTTAGAAGGAGGGGAAGACATATCCTGAAGACAATAAGTTTTGACGTTTTTGTCTTTAGATGGTATTGTCATGCTTTAGAAATGTAGTTTCCAACTCATTATTAAATTCATCACATATAACTCTTGCTTTTATTTTTAGTAAAAATTTCTTGAAAAATGAAGCAGGTGTGCCTAAGATTAAGCATGTTCCTAGGTATTGATTTGACCACATGTTCATATTGTGATGTTTTATTGTTTGAATGTTCAAATACATTTAGTCAGGGAAGATTCGATTACCATAGAGTTTTATTGTTAGATTTGAATGAACTGATTTATGAATTGTTATAACTATTTCCAATACTCACCCTTTTGTCCGAACGATTAAATATTTGTTTGGAATTCCCTCTGAAGGTACTGATACTACATGACAAGTTCATGATGTTGGAGTTGCTGGAGGAAATATAGTATGCAGTGAGCAAATTACAATATGCAGTGAGGAATTAACATCTAAAATGATAACATCATATTCTTTGATATGCAGATAAAGGAAGATGTTGAGGACTTCTTATGATAGGATATTTGTAGGAAAGTCTAGAATATCGTTTACCATTCCTGAAATCAGTATGTGATCATGATATCTCTAACATTAAAAATGCCTGGAATTTTGCAGGAAAGCTGATAACGTCTTCACTTTTATGGTAACCAATCTGAAATTCACAATTAGTCTTTATGCCATTAAATCTGCAAAAAAGTCGTATGTGATCCATCAGTTCTAACCTTAAATTATATCATTGTAGAGCTATGATGTTGTCACACACTTTGAAACCATTGTAAGAGATCTGGATGAGATGAACATGAAGATCACAACAAGATCTTTACAACAACCTCTGCTTTCATTTTATTACCATTGTTGTAGAGCTATGATTGTGTATGGTAATACAATCTAAGGAATTCTGAGGTAATTCCAATTAAGGTAGTTCACAACATTTTTATAGGGTGGATTTTGTCATGTAGCTGAATAGATTTTCAATTAACTTTGTTAGTTTACAAAATAATAAGTTTTCAATTAATTGGATAGAATATTTCAATTTTAATTTACGATTTTATATTTTACTATTTTTATAAAGAGAAAAATTTGACAGTGGTAAGCCTTTCTAATTTTTCATAACCTGTGTTGCTAGCAATGTGTTGAGTCAATGGGAATATCATTCTCATTCTAACTGGGATACTTTAATGTTTAGCTTGAATTTTATATGAACCTATTTGTTTGAATTGAGATTGACTCAAATAAATAAACTCGAATAATTTGGACAAATGAGCTCATTTGAGCTATGCTGCCTAACAAATTTGGTATGATAGGTTCATCAACATGTATATTCTATATAAGTAATAGTTTAGTATATATTATACTCCTTCTCATTGTCCTAATATTCTCCTGGTCAATCCTACACGAAATGGGTAGCACATATGGTTATATGACTCGGTACTAGATTTCCATGGATAGATCACCGACAATATGATGCTTCTGATCCTGTTGTAAGTTGTCTTTGTTGTGATGGCATTGGAAATTTTGCTTTGGACTTTAATTTTCTATTTTGGATGGTTCAGGTCATGATGTATTTAATTAGTTGGTCTGAAAGTTATCGTTAACTCAGTTATTTAACAATATAATTTTTTTAGGAGTTGTTACTTTTGTGGTGCAGGTGTCAGCCACGGTGTCCAAAAGTTATCGTGTTGCAATTTTGAAAACAAAGGTAGATGACTTTTATTATATTTCATTTGCATGGTTTTAGAAATAACTCAATTATTTTTATCTAGCTGCATAAAAATCTAATTTTTCTTGAACGTTTTTCATACTACATACTTTTTTCAAACAAAATTAAGAGGCTTCTATTAACACAATATTAACAAATATATATATATATATATATATATATATATATATATATATATATATATATATATATATATATATATATATATATATATATATATATATATATATATATATATATATATTATTGTTTTAAAATAGAATAATATGATTATTTTATTAAAAACATATTTTATCATATGTTAAAAATAATTTTGAATTATTTTTCTTCGTTCTAAAAATTTAATTGTTTGTATAGACACATTGAATTAAATAGTAATTTAAAGTTTAAACGTACATTAACAATCATTTTAAATTAAAATAGTTTCTATTTTATAAATAATATACTTTTAATTATTTGTTAGGGAAAAAAATTAAATGTAATTAAGTTCTAAGTAATGAATGGTATTAAAAAAATAATAAATATTATAAAGAGTAATAAATTTTATTTATCTTATAATAATAATTCAATTGTATAAATGACATTAAATAACTTTGCTTCTCATAATATTTTTTATTTATTTTATATATTTATTCAAAGTTTAATATTTATAAAACTGATTTTTTTTAATTATTTTCTTTTAAACTTATTAATACATGATACAAATTACAAAAAAAAAGTATATCCATTATGATTTCTATATTTTATTGACTTCTTGGTTAAAAAAGATATGCCTAATAATGAGTGTGTTATAAATTATTGTAATATATTTTTTATGATTATTATTTATCATGAGTTAAGAAAGAATAAAACAAATATTATGAATTTGTAACATATTGCAGATCAGATATAAAAAAACAACATGATTGTTGCAACATGTTTTATTTTAGTTTAAAAAATGATAATTAGGAGATCAAATACCCTCAAATAAGACGATGTCATAAAATAAGAAAGTTATAATTATAAATTAATTAGTATCATAATCATTTATTATTTTCATAAATATTTATTTAAAATCATTTATTTATTTAATTGTATTTAAAATTAGTATTGTAATTTCTCTTTCATAAATAATATACTTGTAATACTATTAAGATAATCTAAAACATATTTATTAATCAATAATATAAATAAGCAGTAAAAAATTAAATAAATAAGGTTTGATAAATATTCAATACTCTTTTGATAATGCCTTCTCTTTTGTATGTTTTTTATAAATATGTTTTGACAAAATTCAAAGAATTGTCAATCATATAAAATTCAAAGTTCAGAGCCGGCGTATCATTAACAAAATTCCCCGCAAAGTTGTTTCCTCTTCACCAAGACTAACCAGATCAATTCAGTGATCATCAGTTCCTTCCCAGTCAAGCCATCTGGGATACTTGCAGTCTCCTTCCGGGAGATCTTTTGCATTTGCATACGCATAATCACCATTGCATTTGCATCCTCCATTATCATGGAGCATTACGCCATAAATTCAAACATATGTGTCACTCCCGAGACTTTCATCCAAGTACAAACGCGAAAGTGACGCGGAAAATGTAGAGTCGCCAGCCAGACATTTTTATCCCGAATGAAAGGGAAAGGTAATGTTGCATAAACCTGAGGAAGAAGGAAAGGACGAGGTCCTGCGAACCAAAGATCTAGGTTCGGGAGTCGGTTACGACCTGGGAAGGTATTAGCACCCCAGATCGTCCGCCGTACCCGACGGGATCCATGCTTGTTTGTTTGTTTCAAAAGGTAAAAGAATAAAACTGCTGTTGGAACTAGAATGGAATGAGAAAGGGAACTGAGAAAGGAACTTGAGAATGGAAAGAAAGAGGGGAAAATGTAGGGAAAATAAAGAATGTGCTTGAATGGGCCCTACCCCACTGCCTACGTACCTCATCGGGAAAATGAGGATCAGAGTCGACGTAGTTTGCCTAACTAAGGCGGGAATTTTTTTTGTTTTTTCAGGATGACGTTGCCATAGCTCTAGCTCAGGTGTTACCGGCTCTGACACAAGGGTGTTTACCGTATCGCTGTTTGAACTGTCGAGGCAAGTTGCACTCGTCTGCAAAGATTAGGAGATGAGATGAGAAGACACGATGTCTTTGTTTATTGTCTTTTATGAGAAGTGTTTTGACTTTATTATTTGTGAAGGTAGCCTATGATTAGACTTGTACTTCATGCTAGACAATCTCACACTATTCCAAGATGGAATGAATATGAGTGCCCCATGTAATAAGGTTATACACAAAAGGCTATTTCAATCCTTTATTAAATGTCTTTTGGATTTTTGTTTGGAGATAAGAGAAGAAGACTCAAGTCGGAAAAGGACAAAAACTAAGGGGGACTAAGACCAATTGTAAGTTATTTATTCAATGGATGTCCTAATGGTTAGTGTGGCTTCTAAATCTAATAAGAAGAAAAGAGAGTTAGAAACTAACTTACTTCCTAAGGAAATTAAGTTGTTTCTAAGAGAGCAAAAGGGAAAGCCTATGATCAAAGCACAAGGTGCTAAGGCAAACACAATTAAAATGCATAAGAGATGAGAATGAAGTGATACTTACCTCAATCTTCCCCCCTACAAAACAATTGTTAGCATGGTAAACATGACAAATAAAATAAGGTAAACGAATACCAAATTAATTCCTAAGGGAACTAGGACCTGGATTAGACTCAATCTAAGTTTTAGTGAACCTAAAGGCAACGCAATGCAAAATTCAACAGCCTATAACAGCTACCAAATGCAAAAACAGCAATGAAATGCCATGTAACACCCAATCAGCGTTTTACAACACATACACAACATGCAAGACAGGTGTAAAAAGTCACCAACAACATGAACTACACAACAAACATCATACATTTTACAGCTCCTATATGCAGAGACAACTATGAAATGTAAAATGCAGCTCTGATTATTTTCATTTTTTATGCATAAATTCAATCATGAAATGCTCAATTAACATGAATATGCAATATGAATATGGATCAAGCACATAATTGAATGTCATGATTATTTTTTGAGGGATTATGCAAGAATGCACCACATGATTTGTTATGCAACAAGTATTCAAAATATGGCACATGAACATGGCATATGAACATTGATCATGAATATGCAACATGATACATCAACAAGAATGTCAAGCTTAATGCAAAATTCAAAATTGAATTGATGTGATGAAACATGCAACCAAATGAGTCTGCAACATATTTAAGAAAACAGATGGACGAAAGCAACATGCAAATGGTTCAGACTTTATCTCAAACCATGGGAGATATTTTTCAACCTTTGATTCAAGATATAACTCGGACGAACCAACAAATGTTATCTCAGATAGCGCGCATAGAAGAATTTATGGGAGTCCCGCACATAGCAAAATTTGTGGGAGTCCCAACACCAATTTGATGCCCAAATTGAAATTCTGGTGTAACAGAACCAGGTATCGAATACGATGTTAAGACATCTGGTCTGTTATAGAAAACATGGCAATGTACAAACAACATCATTACTATATTCTGATATACCAAATTCTAAATAACCTTCAGGATGTTTAGACATCTGATATGAAATTTAGCAAGAACACTGCACAATATACAAAACAGAAAATCATAAATAACACATTCAAATTATTAACCCAGTTCGATGCAAACTCATCTACTCACGGGGCTACCAGGCCAGGAAGGAAATCCACTATGTAGTATCAATTCAAAGCCCCTTAGCAAACATCCCAGTTTACGATCTTCTCACCTAATTACTACCAATGCAACTTCTATCTAGGAACTCCTAAATACGAGAAATCCATCTCACTTTCAATCACCGCAATGATGTCTCACAGTCCCAACTCTCACTTGCTGATATTGACGACTCTTTACCTAAACAACAAAGAAAAACAGAAGACACAATTCCATGACAGCATCTCAGAGTTGCTTAAAAGCATCCTCCAAGAACAATACACCTCTTACTTAACAGCTTCGAGGTTTACAAATAAACAGCCTTTAAGATTACATCTTTTAGCATACGTCTGCTACAAGAACTCAACCCTAATGATACAACTTTTACATCTTTGGTTGGTTACTAAACCTAGATTACAAGGCTTCTTTTTATAACCTAATCCCAACTGGATTTTGGGCCTAAAAATGCAGCATAGCAACAACTACAATCATGCAGAAAAATTTGCTACAAATAAGATCTTCAAACATAACAACTTCCTAAAATATCTCTAAATATAGAAAGTCTATATTTATTCAATATTTGACTCCAATATATTTGAATCTTCAAGATCTTTAGATTAGCGCCACATTGGATTGCTTTAATTCTCTGAATATTCTGCTTCTGTTAAATTATAATAGAATCTTCAGTCCACCTGTATCAGTTCATGATGTCGAATGAACTGTTTATGACATTTTCTTCGACATGTTGCTCTAGATGTTGAAACACTTCAACTCAACATGTTTAGGCGCATAATAGGACTTCTTTGCTTAACATGTTCTTTATTTTGCAAGATCCTATACAATATATTGCTCCTATATCTACCATATAAGAAATTTTGAGGCTCTGGAAAACACCATTCTACCCTTACTCTATTAAATGCCACATAAGTACTTTTTGGAAATTTTTTGTCTTTTCATACCCCAAACCAAACTATACTACCTACTAATTGGATATTTTCTATTTAGTTACTCTTTATAACACATCATTTCAAATTGAAGTTAAGCTTTTCTGTCAACTAAACCAACTTTTCTGGAACCAAGTTTTTGTTTACCAACCAAATACATAATCTGAAGCTGCAGGACTATTTCTCTACATACACACATCTCAATGTCTACTTTAATTTGAAAATTTATGCATCTTCTCTTTCTCTCTCGTCCTTTTCAATGTCTCTCTTTTTTCTCTTTCTATATCTCTCTTACTTCAGTCTCCCTCATTTTTTTTCTCTTCTTCCTTCTTTATCTCTTTCGGTATTGTCAGTGAATCTGTTGGGTTGAGATTTTAGGATTTCAAACTGTGCGAATCGGTTTGCATGGTTTCACTGGGAAAAATATTCAAAGTCATCATTTGTAATATGAAAAAAAATTAGTGAAGCTTGGAAATTGAATTAGTATGAATCAAAATTATTGAAATTGTTATTGAATTTGTTCGCCTTTGATTCGGTTATGGAAGGTTGTTCATTGTTGTTGCTCTTTGTCTTTTTTCGTTGAGAGTTTTTTTCCGGTTTTGTTGACGTCGGTTACGAAGTTGATGCTATTAATTGGTGTTGTTCTTCTGTTCTTATCTTTCGAACTTTCAGGAGTATATATTTGAATTAATTTCTTTCATCGATTTTAGATTTTATCATATCTATACATATTTGTTGTTGTTGCTTTTACTACTTTGTTTCCTACTTAGATATGTGGTTTTGGATTTGTTGTTTTCAGATTTCAGATGGTGGATTATTCATTGATATGCTTTCAGATGGTGAGTTACTCACAGTTTTATTTCTCTTTTTCTACATGTAGGCAATAAAGACAGGGTGAGTTCATCCTAATATCAATCTAGAAAACCCAGATGAAGCATTGGTATGTATTTGTTTGTATTTCTCTTCGATACATTAGAAGCACATTTTTATTTCGAAATGAAGTTTATAATTACAGATAGAGTTAACATCATATAAGGGGTTCTTTTCTATGATATTTCTTTTTTGATATTATTTCAATTTGCTTTCTATCTAACAATTCAATGTTGTTTGATTTTTAATCATGTGTTATATTTCAACTTATTTTATTTTCACTTAAATTTTTAAGAGTTTAGGCAGGGCACAGATATTTGATGAACCTTTTGATTGCTTGAATCTATCGAAAATGGTATTGTTGTCCATTAGTTTGGTACAATTTATCCAACATGTAGATTCAATGAAATCAAAGATAATAAGGAATCACAATAGAATGGAGTCAATTTGCATTGATCAAAATCCGAACAATATTTATGTAAATGATTCCAACGCATGACTAATCTGTAAGGCCGACAACCTGATTTTCACTTTCTGGTAGTATTTATGAAGTTGAGTTTTTTTATTTTTAAGGTGATGGGGAATTTGGAGAACCTTGTGAATTTGCAGGAGTTGTGGCTTGGACGGAATTGTACTCTTTACAAAATAAGGGAAAGGGATTTAGAAGGAGGGGAAGACATATCCTGAAGACAATAAGTTTTGACGTTTTTGTCTTTAGATGGTATTGTCATGCTTTAGAAATGTAGTTTCCAACTCATTATTAAATTCTTCACATATAACTCTTGCTTTTATTTTTAGTAAAAATTTATTGAAAAATGAAGCAGGTGTGCCTAAGATTAAGCATGTTCCTAGGTATTGATTTGACCACATGTTCATATTGTGATGTTTTATTGTTTGAATGTTGATTAACAACTATATTGTTCAAATACATTTAGTCAGGGAAGATTCGATTACCATAGAGTTTTATTGTTAGATTTGAATGAACTGATTTATGAATTGTTATAACTATTTCCAATACCCACCCTTTTGTCCAAACGATTAAATATTTGTTTGGAATTCCCTCTGAAGGTACTGATACTACATGACAAGTTCATGATGTTGGAGTTGCTGGAGGAAATATAGTATGCAGTGAGCAAATTACAATATGCAGTGACGAATTAACATCTAAAATGATAACATCATATTCTTTGATATGCAGATAAAGGAAGATGTTGAGGACTTCTTATGATAGGATATTTGTAGGAAAGTCTAGAATATCGTTTACCATTCCTGAAATCAGTATGTGATCCTGATATCTCTAACATTAAAAATGCCTGGAATTTTACAGGAAAGCTGATAACGTCTTCACTATTATGGTAACCAATTCTGAAATTCACAATTAGTCTTTATGCCATTAAATCTGCAAAAAAGTCGTATGTGATCCATCATTTCTAACCTTAAATTATATCATTGTAGAGCTATGATGTTGTCACACACTTTGAAACCATTGTAAGAGATCTGGATGAGATGAACATGAAGATCACAACAAGATCTTTACAACAAACTCTGCTTTCATTTTATTACCGTTGTTGTAGAGCTATGACTGTGTATGGTAATACAATCTAAGGAATTCTGAGGTAATTCCAATTGAGGTAGTTCACAACATTTTTATAGGGTGGATTTTGTCATGTAGCTGAATAGTTTTCAATTAACTTTGTTAGTTTACAAAATAATAAGTTTTCAATTAATTGGATAGAATCTTTCAATTTTAATTTACGATTTTATATTTTACTATTTTTATAAAGAGAAAAATTTGACAGTGGTAAGCCTTTCTAATTTTTCATAACCTGTGTTGCTAGCAATGTGCTGAGTCAATGGGAATATCATTCTCATTCTAACTGGGATACTTTAATGTTCAACTTGAATTTTATATGAACCTTTATGTTTGAATTGGGCTTGACTCAAATAAATAAACTCGAATAATTTGGACAAATGAGCTCATTTGAGCTATGCTACCTAACAAATTTGGTATGATAGGTTCATCAACATGTATATTCTATTTAAGTAATAGTTTAGCATATATTATACTCCTTCTCATTGTCCTAATATTCTCCTAGTCAATCCTACACGAAATGGGTAGCACATATGGTTATATGACTCGGTACTAGATTTCCATGGATATATCATCGACAATATGATGCTTCTGATCCTGTTGTAAGTTGTCTTTGTTGTGATGGCATTGGAAATCTTGCTTTGAACTTTAATTTTCTATTTTGGATGGTTCAGGTCATGATGTATTTAATTAGTTAGTCTGAAAGTTATCGTTAACTCAGTTATTTAACAATATAATTTTGTTAGGAGTTGTTACTTTTGTGGTGCAGGTGTCAGCCACGGTGTCCAAAAGTTATCGTGTTGCAATTTTGAAAACAAAGGTAGATGACTTTTATTATATTTCATTTGCATGGTTTTAGAAATAACTCAATTATTTTTATCTAGCTGCATAAAAATCTAATTTGTCTTGAACGTTTTTCATATTACATACTTTTTTCAAACAAAATTAAGAGGCTTCTATTAACACAATATTAACAAATATATATATATATATATATTATTGTTTTAAAATAGAATAATATGATTATTTTATTTAAAACATATTTTATCATATGTTAAAAATAATTTTGAATTATTTTTCTTCGTTCTAAAAATTTAATTGTTTGTATAGACACATTGAATTAAATAGTAATTTAAAGTTTAAACGTACATTAACAATCATTTTAAATTAAAATAGTTTCTATTTTATAAATAATATACTCTTAATTATTTGTTAGGGAAAAAAATTAAATGTAATTAAGTTCTAAGTAATGAATGGTATTAAAAAAATAATAAATATTATAAAGAGTAATAAATTTTATTTATCTTATAATAATAATTCAATGGTATAAATGACATTAAATAACTTTGTTTCTCATAATATTTTTTATTTATTTTATATCTTAATTCAAAGTTTAATATTTATAAAACTGATTTTTTTAATTATTTTCTTTTAAACTTATTAATACATGATACAAATTATAAAAAAAAGTATATCCATTATGATTTCTATATTTTATGACTTCTTGGTTAAAAAAGATATGTCTAATAATGAGTGTGTTATAAATTATTGTAATATATTTTTTATGATTATTATTTGTCATGAGTTAAGAAAGAATAAAACAAATATTATGAATTTGTAACATATTGCAGATCAGATATAAAAAAACAACATGATTGTTGCAACCTATTTTATTTTAGTTTAAAAAATGATAATTAGGAGATCAAATACCCTCAAATAAGACGATGTCATAAAATAAGAAAGTTATAATTATAAATTAATTAGTATCATAATCATTTATTATTTTCATAAATATTTATTTAAAATCATTTATTTATTTAATTGTATTTAAAATTAGTATTGTAATTTCTCTTTTATAAATAATATACTTGTAATACTATTAAGATAATCTAAAACATATTTATTAATCAATAATATAAATAAGCAGTAAAAAATTAAATAAATAAGGTTTGATAAATATTCAATACTCTTTTGATAATGCCTTCTCTTTTGTATGTTTTTTATAAATATGTTTTGACAAAATTCAAAGAATTGTCAATCATATAAAATTCAAAGTTCAGAGCCGGCGTATCATTAACAACATTCCCCGCAAAGTTGTTTCCTCCTCACCAAGACTAACCAGATCAATGCAGTGATCATCAGTTCCTTCCCAGTCAAGCCATCTGGGATACTTGCAGTCTCCTTCCGGGAGATCTTTTGCATTTGCATACGCATAATCACCATTGCATTTGCATCCTCCAAAGCGTAGCATTTCCATTATCATGGAGCATTACGCCAAAAATTCAAACATATGTGTCGCTCCCGAGACTTTCATCCTAGTACAAACACGAAAGTGACGCGGAAAATGTAGAGTCGCAAGCCAGACATTTTTATCCCGAATGAAAGGGAAAGGTAATGTTGCACAAACCTGAGGAAGAAGGAAAGGACGAGGTCCTGCGAACCAAAGATCTAGGTTCGGGAGTCGGTTACGACCTGGGAAGGTATTAGCACCCCAAACCGTCCGCTGTACCCGACGGGATCCACGCTTGTTTGTTTGTTTCAAAAGGTAAAAGAATATAACTGCTGCTGAATAAAACTACCGCTGGAACTGGAATGGAATGAGAAAGGGAACTGAGAAAGGAACTGGAGAATGGAAAGAAAGAGGGGAAAATGTAGGGAAAATAAAGAATGTGCTCGAATGGGCCCTACCCCACTGCCTACGTACCTCATCGGAAAAATGAGGATCATAGTCGACGTAGTTTGCCTAACTAAGGCGGGAACTTTTTTGTGGTTTTTTAGGATGACGTTGCCATAGCTCTAGCTCAGGTGTTACCGGCTCTGACACGAGGGTGTTTACCGTATCGTTGTTTGAACTGTCGAGGCAAGTTTCATTCGTCCGCAAAGATTAGGAGATGAGAAGAGAAGACACGATGTCTTTGTTTATTGTCTTTTATAAGAAGTGTTTTGACTTTATTATTTGTGAAGGTAGCCTATGATTAGACTTGTACTTCATGCTAGACAATATCACACTATTCCAAGATGGAATGAATATGAGTGCCCCATGGAATAAGGTTATACACAAAAGGCTATTTCAATCCTTTATTAAATGTCTTTTGGATTTTTGTTTGGAGATAAGAGAAGAAGACTCAAGTCGGAAAAGGACAAAAACTAAGGGGGACTGAGACCAATCGTAAGTTATTTATTCAATGGATGTCCTAATGGTTAGTGTGGCTTCTAAATCTAATAAGAAGAAAAGAAAGTTAGAAACTAACTTACTTCCTAAGGAAGTTAAGTTGTTTCTAAGAGAGCAAAAGAGAAAGCCTATGATCAAAGCACAAGGTGCTAAGGCAAACACAATTAAAATGCATAAGAGATGAGAATGAAGTGATACTTACCTCAATCTTCCCCCATACAAAACAAATGTTAGCATGGTAAACATGACAAATAAAATAAGGTAAACAAATACCAAATTAATTCCTAAGGGAACTAGGACCTGAATTAGACTCAATCTAAGGTTTAGTGAACCTAAAGGCAATGCAATGCAAAATTCAGCAGCCTATAACAGCTACCAAATGCAAAAACAGCAATGAAATGCCATGTAACACCCAATCAGCTTTTTACAACACATACACAGCATGCAAGACAGGTGTAAAAAGTCACCAACAACATGAACTACACGACAAACATCATACATTTTACAACTCCTATATGCAGAGAAAGCTACGAAATGTAAAATGCAGCTTTGATTATTTTCATTTTTTATGCACAAATTCAATCATGAAATGCTCAATTAACATGAATATGCAATATGAATATGGATCAAGCACATAATTGAATGTCATGATTATTTTTTGAGGGATTATGCAAGAATGCACCACATGATTTGTTATGCAACAAGTATTCAAAATATGGCACATGAAAATGGCATATGAACATTGATCGTGAATATGCAACATGATACATCAACAAGAATATCAAGCTTAATGCAAAATTCAAAATTGAATTGATGTGATCAAACATGCAACCAAATGCACATACATACATGGTTATGTTAAATGCAACATATACAATGATACAATGAGATGCAAATGAGTTAACGAAACATGCGAAAGATGCAAAAATAGAATGCAACATGATTATTTACATGACAAAAAATGCATGGACAATTCATGCATAAACTAACACATAAACACAAAATATGAGAAATGGACGGAAGCATGTCGAAACAACTCGAAATGGAGGAATGAGATGTCGAAACTAATCTTGAAAATCCCCTAAGATCAGGACATATCAATCTATGGTGGCAAGGGGGGAAGTAATGCCCAAGAAAATGAGGGGAAAAACAATTCTTGTAATCGACTTATTTCCTAAAGCTCCTAATGCAACTATTATCTAGTGAACACAAATTTTACACCTAAAAGCCATAATCTAAACCTTAATGGCACCTAGAATCAGCTTTAATTCTAACTACGAACAAACGAAATGATCAAATCGTAATCAAGACGAAATTAAACGGTCAAGCGCATACACAATGATAAACACACGAAGAATGTCGTCACGGCGAGATGAAGAGAATAAGTTAAATCAAGAAGGGGATTTAGATCACCAACCTACGATGTGGAGGATTGCTTCGGTGAGTGTTGTGATGTAGATCGAAACGCAAATGGAGAAGAAAACCGGAATATTCCTTAGAGAGTTCTAGAGTATTCTTTGGAATATTCCTATATTCCTTGGAAGGTTGTAGAAGACTCTAGAATATGGTAGAGTAATCCAAAAGAAGAGTGTGGAACAAATGTGAAGAGTGTGGAACAAAATGTGAAGGAAAGGAAAGAAAAAAACAGCAAAAAACAGCAAAAAAAAAACAGCTAATGTATCGATACGAAACTGCATGCATCGATACATGTCAGTTATATAACTGATATGTATCGATACGAAAATGTATGTGTCGATACATACTGAAGCTTTGGAAAATTAATTGAATCATGTATCGATACGAAACTTGTATGTATCGATACATACAGGCTTATGTATCGATACAAAATTCGTATGCGTCGATACGAAATGAGCAAATTTTTTTTTTAGTTTCTCCATCATTTCTTGACCAAAATGAGAGGGCGAATTTTAGGGTGTTACAGCTGCCCCTATTCAATCACTGTAGACTTGAATGGATGATAATAGTTGCTTTCAGACGTTTGATGTATACAAGGATTAAATACTAAAAACAACCGGAAAATTTGCACTCGATGGAAGAAGAAAAGGGAAATAAACCCAATCATCTGAACTCTGCTTGGGGAGACCTCTGATGTGAAGAATAGTAAACCGGTGAATATTTTGGAATAACGTTGGGAGATTGCCGATTTTCCACGCTACGGGTGAACTTTTGCTGGGCTATTAATGACGTGCCACACAACGGGTGGTCTTGTGAATGCTTTGCCACACTACGGGGACTTCAATACCTTTCCACTCCATAGGGGCCACTACTCGCTACGGGAGACTTTTGATACCTTACCACCCTGAGGATGGACTTCTGCTCACTCTGCGGGGATACTCTGCCCGCTACGGGGGACTTCTGCTCGCCACGGGAGACTTTCAGAAATTTTGCCACACTACGGGGGCACATTGCTCAGCTACGGGAGACTTTCAGAAAATTTGCCACACTACGGGGCACCTTTCTCAGCTATGGGAGACTTTCAGAAAATTTGCCACACTACGGGGGCACATTGCTCAGCTACGGGAGACTTCTGCTCACTACAGGAGACTTTAATATTTTTCCACACTAAGGGGGCTGTTGCTCGCTACTAGAGACTTTTGCTCACTACAGGAGACTTTTGCTCACTATGGAAGACTTTTTCTACACTACAGGGGGACTTCAATTTCTTGCCACACTACGGGGGCTGCTACTCGCTACTGGAGACTTTGGCCTACTACGGAGGACTTTTGCCACACTACGGGGGACTTCAATTTCTTGCCACACTACGGGGTTGCTTCTCGCTACTGGAGACTTTGGCTTACTACAGGAGACTTCTGCTCACTATGGGAGACTTTTGCCACACTACGGGGGACTTCAATTTCTTGCCACACTACGGGGCTGTTGCTCGCTATTGGAGACTTTGGCTCACTACAGGAGACTTCTGCTCACTACGGGAGACTTTAGAAATTTGCCACCCAAAGGATGGACTTTGGCCACTCTACGGTTGGACTTTGGATAAGTTGACACGCTGTGGGTGGACTTTGGATATCAACCTTGGATCGAGCACGCATATGTTGAACTGTATGACATGATGCCCCATGACACTGGGAGATAGGTACAAAGGGAATTCCTGACGCGGAAATAACAAACCATTGCTGACTCTGTGGGGAATATAAATGATTGCCGATATTTCTGTTGGAGAAGAGTGTGGTTAGTCTGTCTCGACTTATCACCTTGCCAAAAATAAATTGGACTTTAGATTTGAAGGCCCTGCTAGGGGATGCCTCAAATGCTGGGGATTGAATCTCACCCCAAGGATTTCGCTGGTGATCTGCAACTTTTCGACTTAGCTGTGGAAAGGCCTACCAAGGCTCTGCTGAGGAGAACTCTCCTGTCTACCTGAATTTTCCAAACCTCTGTGGGGAAGGAAACCGTTCAGCTGACTGTCGGGAATACTTGAATTCTTGTAAGAAATGTTTCACTACGGAAAGATGACTCTTGCTAGGGGTAATCGTTATTGCTCTGCTGGGGAAGAGAAGGATTTGTTTTGAGATCTGCTGGGAAATAAGATCAAGGAAACTTGCTGAAGAAAAGTTTGGCGACTTTATTGGGGATAACTTCCATGCGTCTGCTGGGGATAACAAAGTTGAACCGCGTCCTACTGAGGAGGAAAGATTTCTCGTAGTCTCATGCTAGGGATCATTTGCTTTTATCTGGACTTTACCTTAAGAGGATTTTACAAAAGATTGGGTGTCTTTAAACTCTCAGGTATCGTAGTGATTACCTGAATTGGCGTAATAACCTTGCTGAGGAGGTAACCATTGTCAACACAGATGAGCTTGGAGCTGTCGGAAGCGCTGAACGAGATAATTGGCTTGATGAGCGACCGCTAGATGGGTAATATACTCAATCAGTAAGAGTTATGAAAAGAGGGTGACATAGAAATTCTTTGAGAGTATAACTATCCCGGTACTCTGAACTTCGGGTAGATGCTTCCGATTGTCTGTCTTCGGGAAAGAATGAATTCTTGTGCGATTGGGGTGGCTTGCCCCAGTATGAGTCTTTGACTAATTTCTCTAGGACAGATCTGAATCTCGAGTGATTTCCCCAGTTTGGCTGAATTTTGAAGAGATTGCTCAATGTAATTGCCCCAGATTGGCTGGCCTTTACCATGACTGGTTGGGAAAGTCCTTACTCAATGGAGCTTTCTCGGAAAAGTGCACCTCGACGTGACTGTCTTTCAGAAGTTTTAGACTTCTCAACTTGGCAAGCTTAAGCTTCTGGACCGAATTTCCACATGTGAGCTTTTTATGAAGCCAAACAAATATATGCAAGCAGAAAAATGTTTTTTTTCTGAGAATGGAAATTCTAATGCAACACACATGTTAATCTTGAAGTTTTCATCGAAAAGGTGTCACAAACCTTTGTGAGCGAATCACTGGTTGAGATACGACATTATTTTTGAATGAAAGTATGTACATGCAATACCAACAAGTATCTTTTTGCACAACTCATAGGAGTTAGGAACACGGTCTCGTGGTAGTACGCTATCAAAATAACCCTGTTTCAGTTAGGAATTTTGTGGGTTATATCGTGGCCTGGTTCACGGTTATAGAAACAAAGGATATAGGCTCGAAGTTTATTTGTGCCCACCCCTCTTCATGATGTCCTCCATTCCTATGTTCAAATAATTTTCACAAGCGCTCACCTTTCATAAGGGTTTCGTGTCGGTTGAGGAAACATTGATGCTATCGGTTCAAGCACCAATCAGGTTATTGTTTGGAGCCAGTCACCCATTGGTCTTTTGTGTCTGTGCCACACGAATTTGTTCTTGCTCGAGGATTTTTCTTGTGTAATCCTTTCCGTCTTTCGCTTTTGCGTTATTTTGCTTATCCCTAACTTTTGCCTGGAGTGATTCTTGTGAATCTTTGATTTTGAAGTCCAGCGGGATGCCCTAACTTTTGCCTAAGTCGCTTGTTTTCAAGTTTCGACTTAGCGGGCTCTTTCATTTTTTCATTTTTTTTTGAACAAATCGTGTGACACTGTTTGTCTTGATTGCTTTGTGAGGGTTGTGACTGCCTCATTCTTTGGTCGATGAAGGATAACCATTGTGGCTTCCAGTTTTTGGACCTCTTGATTTGGATAACCATTGTGGTTTTCGGTATTTGGAACTCTTGATTAGCATAGTGGAATGTAATGGATCTTCAAATACACTCCTTTATGAAAGCCTGAATGCTTGGTCCGACTAGCTGACATCTACCCTGCCCCTGGGTTATATGTGAGGGTTTTTTGTGCGAAAAGAAGCTCCTACTTCAAGGATCAAAGGTGTTAGCGAGGGTCTATCTCCCTTATATCTCCAGTGTTTAGGGATTTGAAACAAAGCATGTACATCGTTAACAGGGCCTTACTCGAGAGCACACAGTTAGAGATTCTTGCGTTTTTGTTTCGTCATTCTCCCTCATAGAGTTTAAGCATGACAATTGGTATTGCAATGTAAACATGCAAAATTAAATTGACAAATGAATTACTTCAAGAAAACATGTGAGTTTTATTATTGATAACATTCAAAAGCAAACAAATTTCATACATGTATACAAATGTTTAGCAAATAAAAGAAACTACAAATGGAAATGCCATAAAGAAACTGAATAACGCCGTTGTTGAGGAAGTTTGACTCTGTCTGGACCTGTCAGTCTTGGATACTTTCAGTGATCGATAGCTCTTTCATAGACTTGTAATCTTAAAGTTGCAACCGTATACCCAACCATGGCAATCAAACCTCTGACTCTGACATGAGATATCTGAAGGAAAGAGTAAAGCTGGGGAGTAAAGTTGCCCCATAAGGTTGCTTGGAAAGACCTGACGATCTTCTGCCTACGTATCTTCATTGACCAATGACCAATGAAGAATTAGAGCGACGTAGTTCCCCTCAATAGGGATGAAAATGCATTGAAGAAAAACAAACAAATAGTTACCATTGCTGAGAGTATCTGAATACTAATGGCTTTATTTTCTTCCTAAAGATTCCAGCTTAACGTGGACCATCTGGTAAAACAACCGTGACACCGGCTCCGTTGTGATTAGGCATTGGGTTTTGGAGTACATTTGGGAGAGGAGCGAAATTGATCGCTTTGGAGTCAATTAGGTCATGTACCTTGTTCTGAAAAGCCCAACATTTCTCAATATTGTGCCCCTGGGCACCTAAATGGAATTCACATCTAGCATTTGCATCAAAATTTGGAGGTAGATTATCAGGAGAAGGAGCTCTCATGGTATGAAGCTCGACCATATTCAACTTTAGCAGCTCTGGAAGCAATACAACATACGGGCATGGGATGGGATCAAGTCTGCGGTTCCTCACTCTTGTTCTTTCCTGATTTGGTCTATGTGCCTGATATTGCTGACCTTGAGGTTGCTGAACCTGTGGTGTAATAGTTACTACAGCTGTTTGGTAGTAACCTTGAGAACGACCTCTGTCTCGGCCCCTATACACAACATTGGTCTCGCCTTCTCTTCATCTTTGGCCATTGCCAAAAGACTTTTTCACACCAGAAAAACCAACATTATTTGCATCTTGGATCCTCCCCAATTTCAGGAAATTTTCTATCCTTTCTCCAGCGATGACAATATCAGCAAAACCGATGGACGGGCAAGCGGCCAGACGATCCAAATATGCACCTTGAAAGGTGCCCATAAACATGTCTGCCATTTCCCAATCGAGAAATGGAGGTTGAACCTGTGCAGCCAATTCACGCCACCTCTGGGCGTATTCCTTAAAGCTTTCCTTAGGTCCTTGAGACAAGTTCTACAACTGAGTGCGGTTCGGAGCCATATCAATATTATATTGATACTGCTTGAGAAAAGCTTCAGCTAAATCTTTCCAGCTTCGAATAGAGACCCTGCTCAGCTTCATGTACCAACTCAATGAAGCTCCAGATAGACTATATTGGAAGAAATGCATCCAAAGTTTCTCATCATCAGTGTGAGCCGAGATTCTTCCAAAGTATGCATGAATGTGAGTCTAGGGCACGTGATACCATTGTACTTGTCAAATGATGGCGCTTTGAACTTTAGAGGGATTCTAACTCCTAGCACTAACCCAAGACTAGTTACATCGATGCCTAGGGAATTTTGACATTCCATGGCCTTAATCTTCTCTGCCAGCTCTTCATACATGCGGTCATTGATCTCATTCATATTACCCATGTCAGCATCCAGTAGAGTGAACTGGTCCTCTTGCGTGTCTTCATTACGAGCTGTAGTCCCATTTAGATTTGGCCCTCCGTTACGGGCAGCGTTGGGATCCACATTCTCAGTCGGTGTTCCAGTATTAGCATTCCCCTGGGGTTGCTCAACCATCGGCCTGAGACGCTCCTGGTTCTTGGCCATGTCAGTCATCATTTCCATGAACTGATCCATCCTCTGTCGGAGTTCATTGAGATCAGTCTGCATTCGTTCAGCCATTCTTACTCGGTTTCTTTTTGTTTGATACCGATGAACGCGTTGACCAGCTATATTGCCTGAAGTTGAATAAGTTAGGAAGTCCGAATAACTTGTAAAAAATGCAAAATATGCAAATCGTGCAATAAATGCGTATGGTATGTTCATGAGAATGTGACATGCGACCCTGCAAATGAGTAAACATGTGTTAGTAATGCAAGCATGCATAGGATGTTATGCAATGCATTGGCATGTGATCAAAGGTCTGGTGATCACTGGTCTAATGTTGATGCTGAGAAAACAGTAATGTGCTATTGAAGAGTCATAATAACAATACCATCGAAATCCCGGATCTCAGGACCAAAGGACCATGTGAAACCTGATCATAATATTGAACAATGATGACGAAGCGGGTATGTTGGAAGTTTCAGGGTTCCTGCAAACCTGTAAACCCCTCCCATTTCACGGGTATGCTACTCCGAGTCAACATCACGGACTCTCAAATCCGAATAGCAATAATACGTTCACCATTTCCGAGAAATGGATCATGACCAAATCAAGGAATCAGTTTGGCATTATATACTATCCAGGGAGGTCTCAGCTGAGTATGGGGAAAACAAACATCCCTCATAAGTCCCCAGCTTCAAGCATTGAATCGAGAAAAAATAGTACATTCATCCTGAAGGGTACAATACCATCGTCATACGAACAGTTTTCCTTGACTGGGTTCTTATGAGAGAACCGGGCCATCCTATGCGAGTTCCCAGTGGGCCCTCGGATGCGAGTGGGTTTGCCAACAAATATGGTCTGCCACTGTCATCACTGGAGAGGGATGTTTCCACAAAGGTTCTCAATGATCGGTCCCTTGACTGCACATAACTATCAAGGTAGTGTATTGCCCAGAAAGATTCTGGTGTCAATACATTTCCGAGAAGGTCGCAAGTCAAGGCGTGGAACTCACTAATACCAACATAGCAAAATGCCATGAAGCCAAAGTGGAACCACTCTAAGTACTAGGTGCACTCAAGCCGGGTATTTGGCTTATCTCACAGTATCTCCCATCCCGCAGGAAAAAATGAAAACCAGCACAGCCAGACAGTCCAGTATATATATGATGCATGATAAATACTGAAAGTAGTAAATAAATGACGTAAACTAAAGCTGCAAAATAAAACTGTAAATGAAAACAATAAAGCTAAACTAAAGCACACAACATCAAACAAATAAACACCCAAAGAAACAAAAAAAGACAAGCGGTAAGATTGACTCAACAAGGGAAACCAGAGATTCTGGGTTCGGTCCCCAGCAGAGTCGCCAGCTGTCGCTCCCAGGATTTTCATCCTAGTACAAACGCGAAAGTGGCGTGGAAAAGGTAGAGTCGCTAGCCAGACATTTTTATCCCGAATGAAAGGGAAAGGTAATGTTGCACAAACCTGAGGAAGAAGGAAAGGACGAGGTCCTACGAACCAAAGATCTGGGTTCGGGAGTCGGTTACGACCTGGGAAGGTATTAGCACCCCAGACCGTTCGCCGTACCCGACGGGATCCACGCTTGTTTGTTTGTTTCAAAGGGTAAAAGAATATAACTGCTGCTGAATAAAACTGCTGCTGGAACAGGAATGGAATGAGAAAGGGAATTGAGAAAGGAACTGGAGAATGGAAAGAAAGAGGGGAAATGTAGGGAAAATAAATAATGTGCTCGAATGGGCCCTACCCCACTGCCTACGTACCTCATCGGGAAAATGAGGATCAGAGTCGAAGTAGTTTGCCTAACTAAGGTGGGAACTTTTTTGTGTTTTTTTAGGATGACGTTGCCATAGCTCTAGCTCAGGTGTTACCGACTCTGACATGAGGGTGTTTACCGTATTGCTGTTTGAACTGTCGAGGCAAGTTGCATTCGTCCGCAAAGATTAGGAGATGAGAAGAGAAGACACGATGTCTTTGTTTATTGCCTTTTATGAGAAGTGTTTTGACTTTATTATTTGTGAAGGTAGCCTATGATTAGACTTGTACTTCATGCTAGACAATCTCACACTATTCCAAGATGGAATGATTATGAGTGCCCCATGGAATAAGGCTATACACAAAAGGCTATTTCAATCCTTTATTAAATGTCTTTTGGATTTTTGTTTGGAGATGAGAGAAGAAGACTCAAGTCGGAAAAGGACAAAAACTAAGGGGGACTAAGAACAATCGTAAGTTATTTATTCAATGGATGTCCTAATGGTTAGTGTGGCTTCTAAATCTAATAAGAAGAAAAGAGAGTTAGAAACTAACTTACTTCCTAAGGAAGTTAAGTTGTTTCTAAGAGAGCAAAATAGAAAGCCTATGATCAAAGCACAAGGTGCTAAGGCAAACACAATTAAAATGCATAAGAGATGAGAATGAAGTGATACTTACCTCAATCTTCCCCCATATAAAAAAATGTTAGCATGGTAAACATGACAAAAAATAAGGTAAACAAATACCAAATTAATTCCTAAGGGAACTAGGACCTGAATTAGACTCAATCTAAGGTTTAGTGAACCTAAAGGCAACGCAATGCAAAATTCAGCAGCCTATAACAGCTACCAAATGCAAAAACAGCAATGAAATGTCATGTAACACCCAATCAGCTTTTTACAACACATACACAGCATGCAAGACAGGTGTAAAAAGTCACCAACATCATGAACTACACAACAAACAGCATACATTTTACAGCTCCTATATGCAGAGACAGCTATGAAATGTAAATTGCAGCTTTGATTATTTTCATTTTTTATGCACAAATTCAATCATGAAATGCTCAATTAACATGAATATGCAATATGAATATGGATCAAGCACATAATTGAATGTCATGATTATTTTTTGAGGGATTATGCAAGAATGCACGACATGATTTGTTATGCAACAAGTATGCAAAATATGGCACATGAACATGGCATATGAACATTGATCATGAATATGCAACATGATACATCAACAAGAATGCCAAGCTTAATGCAAAATTCAGAATTGAATTGATGTGATCAAACATGCAACCAAATGCACACATACATGGTTATGTTAAATGCAACATATACATTGATACAATGAGATGCAAATGAGTTAACGAAACATGCGAAAGATGCAAAAACAGAATGCAACATGATTATTTACATGACAAAAAATGCATGGATATAGAAACAATATGCAATAAGCTAATTCATGCATAAACTAACACATAAACACAAAATATGTGAAATGGACGGAAGCATGTCGAAACGACTCGAAATGGAGGAATGAGATGTCGAAACTAATCTTGAAAATTCCCTAAAATCAGGACATATCTATCTATGGTGGCAAGGGGGGAAGTAATGCCCAAGAAAATGAGGGAAAAAACACTTCTTGTAATCGACTTATTTCCTAAAGCTCCTAATGCAACTATTATCTAGTGAGCACAAATTTTACACCTAAAAGCCATAATCTAAACCTTAATGGCACCTAGAATCAGCTTTAATTCTAACTACGAACAAACAAAATGATCAAATCGTAATCAAGACAAAATTAAACGGTCAAGCGCATACACAACGATAAACACACGAAGAATGTCGTCATGGCGAGATGAAGAGAATAAGTTAAATCAAGAAGCGGATTTAGATCACCAACCTATGAAGCGGAGGATTGCTTCGGTGAGTGTTGCGATGTAGATCGAAACGCATATGGAGAAGAAAACCAGAGAGTCGGAGCTTCGATCCACAAACGCGCAAAATAAATTCGGTTGATGATGCTTCTTGGCGAACACTTGATCAATAACCTCCAATAAGCTCAAAACTCTTCCAAAATCAGAATTAATTTTTCAAATAAGCTTCACAATCAGATGATTAATGGAGGTTTTAGCTTCAAGTTCTTCAAATTCCAATTTAGAATTTGAAGAACTTCTTATGAAGAAGCTTTGGTGAAAGGTTGAAAATGGTGGAAAAGTTTGGGAGAAGAATGAAAGAGATGAAGTGAAAATGAAGAAGAATAGAGAAAAAAAATGGGAGCGAGCTTAGCTTTGGGATGGTTTAAGTTTATATAATGTGTAGGCTTGGCATGAGGTTTGAGTTTGGAGGTTGCTTAGGAGTTGGGTTACGTTTGGAGTTAGTTAGGATTCTAGAGAGTTCTAGAGTATTCTTTGGAATATTCCTTAGAATATTCCTTGGAATATTCCTTGGAAGGTTGTAGAAGACTCTAGAATATGGTAGAGTAATCCAAAAGAAGAGTGTGGAACAAATGTGAAGAGTGTGGAACAAAATGTGAAGGAAAGGAAAGGAAAAAACAGAAAGAAAAAAAAACAAAAAATAGCAAAAAAACAGCTAATGTATCGATACGAAACTGCATGCATCGATACATGTCAGTTTTATAACTGATATGTATCGATACAAAAATGTATGCGTCGATACATACTGAAGCTTTGGCAAATTAATTGAATCATGTATCGATACGAAACTTGTATGTATCGATACATACAGGCTTATGTATTGATACGAAATTCGTATGCGTCGATACGAAATGAGCAATTTTTTTTTTTAGTTTCTCCATCATTTCTTGACCAAAATGAGAGGGAAAATTTTGGGGTGTTACAATATGCATGCCAGCATGGGCCAGTTTTGAGGTGCATTACGTACAACCTATAACATCTTCCCAACCTGAAGTACTCCCCACAGAAGATACTTATACCATTTCCCAGGCATCTTTGTCTTTCCAAGTCAATGTTTGTCATTCTTTCTGTGGCTTGATTCGCTCAGCAGTCGCGTGTTTTTTCTTTGTGGCTTGATTCGCTCAGCAGTCACATTGTCGAGTCCCATTCCACTAATGGTCTCGTTAAGCCTTGTTTCGCCAACAGGCACCTTCCGTGGATTGATTCGCTCAGCAGTCGCGTGTTTTTTCTTTGTGGCTTGATTCACTCAGCAGTCAAATTGTTGAGTCCCATTCCGCTAATGGTCTCGTTAAGCCCTGTTTCGCTAACAGGCACCTTCCGTGGTTTGATTCGCTCAGCAGTCGCGTATTTTTTTCTTTGTGGCTTGATTCGCTCAGCAGTCACATTGTCGAGTCCCATTCCGCTAATGGTCTCGTTAAGCCCTGTTTCGCCAACAAGCACTTTCCGTGGCTTGATTTGCTTAGCAGTCGCGTGTTTTCTCTGTGGCTTAATTTGCTCAGCAGTCACATTGTCGAGTTCTGTTTCACTAATGATCTCGTTAAGCCTTGTTTCGCCAACAGGCATCCTCTTTGTGGCTTGATTCGCTCAGCAGTCACATTGCAGGTCATTGCAATAATTCTATTCCACCGGGTTCTATTTCCGGTACCTATTTAGATGTCGAAACAAAAGAAAAAAATAAATAAAAGGCAGATGGCGTTTCTATTATCCACCGAGTTCAAATTTCCAGGTTTTTATTCGAGTATTCAATCACTTTATACCTTGAACGTCTAAAAGCTCTTGCAATTATTTGTTCAGGCCTGCAAATGATTGAATAGGGGCAGCTGTAATACCTCAAAATTTCCCTCTCATTTCCCCAATATTTTGCATAGCATTTCTCATACATAAGTTCATAAAATAACCAAAAACATTGCATCATGTGTAGCATGGCTGAGGCCTGGGTATGTGATCAATGATTGGAGCAACTGAAGGCTATACAAGGGCAATAAAAGGGCCACAAAACTTCTCAACATGGTGCAAAGGGTTCACAACATCCCACAAGTTCTCATTTGAAACCACAAGCCATGGAAAGATTTGGTTTGATCAGAGAAGGCAAGCAATGCAACATCTCCTGATAAAAAAAGGCCAAATTAGGGTTTCATTTCTACTGGGCTTCTGCATGAAGTTTTGATTCAAAGTGGATTTCATTGTCTTATATATGATGACAAGTGCCTAGGGTTCAAATTTCATCCACAAATTCAATATGGAAGAGGTTCAATTGACCAGATGACTGAAAATTAGGGATTTGGGGAAAAGTCAACCATGTTGAGGATAAAGTCAACTCCTGACTTTTTGAGATCAAAATCATGAAATTAGGGTTACAAGGATCCTATGGTTCAAATTTGATCAAGAAATGATGGAGGAATCAAGAGAAATCAAGAAAACCAAAACTTACCATTTTTGGAAAATTAGGGTTTCCAAAAATGGCAAGTTTTGGCCATTTTTGCAGCATCTTTGAGAGAGGCATTCTCCCAAAATATGAGGGATATTAAAATTCTACTTTGAGCCAATTAAAGAGGGCATCTTGAGCTTTAAATCCATAGGTGTAACTCCTCCATATCATTAAAAATAAGGGAGATATGATCTTGGCAAGATTGAACAATTCAAGGCCTAAGGCAAGTCATGGGCGAGGCAATTGGCTGGTCAGCACGCGCGCCCTGCCTGGCATATCATCAAACAGGTGGAGGGTCATATCTCAAGCCATCTTTCTTGGTCAAAAACACTTCAAATCAATTTTTGGTGAACTACAAAGTTGTTCCTTGATGCAATCTCTACAATATTGGTGTTCAAAGATTTCTCATTTGAGCAAGTCTTCTTGGGCTATTTGAGGGTCAAAGTGGAGAGGTTACAACTGGCCAGCCATAGGCCCATGGGCATAAGGCATGCCAAATTCGTGCAGGCCAATATGAAGCCTTGTGACATGATATGCAATGGTCATCTTGAGATGATTAAAGGTCATCATCCATTATGGTCCAAACACCAAACTTGTTCTATGATCCCTCCACTTCAATTTGAGTCCAAGAATTGTGGGAATTGATTGCTTGAGATGGAAGAAATCCTCCATTGAAGGTCATGATTATCAACTGGTTTTCTTGGGTGAGAAGGTATTGTACTAAGTTGCATTTCAGTTCACTTTCATCTCATTCAGATCAAATGCATTGCTCTAAGAGGATATGATCTTATGAATGCATATCCACACCATTGCTATGTACTTCACATCAGGATGTATTGGAATACTTGCTAGACTATGCTTCTTGCTATGCACCTCATAAAATTTATGCCAAATCACCATGCACTTCAAATTATAGTTAGAAGATCATGCTGCTCATTGCCATGCCTTGATCCACATCATAGACTTCATGAAGCTTGCAACATATGATCCAGCTCGAGTGGAAGCTTCTGGATGTTACAGCTGGCATAACTACCATAACTGTCTCACTCAGTTTAACCTCACTCACTCACTTAACCCAAGGGATGATTAACCATGGTTAAAAGCTCTATAAAGCAAGGTCCTCACCTCAGTGCCAGGTTCAGCTTCATTTCACCACAAAATCACCAAAATTGCAAAGTTTTCTCTCTGAATTTTCACATTGCAAATTGATTTGAGCAAGCTTTTTCATCATTGATTTGGATCCATTCTTCCTCCATTGATCATTTTCATCATCTCAAGCTCAATCACCAAGAATTGCACAACCTGAATCTTCAAGATCAAGCATGGCACATTGTTGAAGCTTCACTGCATTTTGGATTCAAACTCCTCAAATTGCCACAATCCTACTTCAATCTCTCTCAATCCATCATCAGCATCATCTCAAGTTTAAGATCCATGGAAGGCATAGCTTGAAACATCAAAGAATCAACACTGCATAACATTGATCTTCACTGCACTTTCCTCAATTTCCTAGGATTCATAGCTCCCAGAGGGTTTATTTCACTTCCATTGATCAAGATCAAAATCAAGCAAGCTAAGGATCCTCATCTCTGGCCTTCTAGCAACAATTTGACATCTCTGCAACTCAGGTATGTCCTGAAATTCCACTTGCTCGAATTGGTTGTTTTCAATTGGGTCTATGTTGATTAAGGCCTGATAGAGGTTACTGGATGACTGGCTAGTTGATAGGCATGGTAGATGCATAGATTCAATTTTCTCAGGTTTAGTTCTTGCTTTCGATTCAGAAGATTTAGGAACCCTAAATGATTTTTGAGGCCATATCTATGATCAGTGAGCAGAGACGAATCCATTGATGGTCCTAGTTTTCATTTTAGTGATGATTAGGGTTTTCACTACCGAAATGTTGAACAGAGAAGATGACTGGAATTCATCTCCGGTCATCTGAACAGTGCCCTAATTTAATCCTAACTTTATAACATAGCCCTTGATTTCATTTGATCCAACGCCCATAAGCATGCCAACACATTAATGAAAGTGTGCCATGCATGTGCTCTTCTGTTGACTTTTTGACTTCATATTCACACCCCCAGCGTGTTTGAACCAAGCCCAGTCATGTTGTTTTCTTCACTAAACACACCCCCAGGCCCAATGTTATTCACACCATTTTATTTTCTTTTTATATTTTATATCATTTTTGTTTCCTATTTTTAAAAATACCAAAAAGATATGAAAATTTCCAATTAAATTCATATAGGATCTTCATAATTTTCTTTAATTTTCCATATTTTTGGATTTCATTTTTGTCCAATTGTTAGATCAGAATTAATTTTCACTTTAATTGTTTCTCAATTTTCTCATTTTTGACCAATCATTTTGTGAATTTTTATCTCTTAAACCAAAAATGATAAAGACCCCATTCTTTTGGCATCCTCTTAGTGTTTCATTAAACTTCCTCAAAATATTTTTCTATGGATTTTTAGGTCATACTTAGATCCTTTTTGAGTCTATTCTTCCACATAAACCATATAAACCCTAATTGCATTCTAGTGTTCCTTTCACCACTCAAAATTAGTAGTTTTCATGAGAGTTTTTGTACACAAGTCATCCTCTGGATTGTGATGTCCAATATTAAATTTCATAATTTTTCTAAGTCATTTGATATTTTTCCTAAGTTGCTTAAGCCCTAAGTCCTTTTTGGCCCCTTTTACAAGTTTCCTTCATTCCATTTGAATAAGGCATTCATGCCATTGTTCTAAGGTCTTGATTCTGAGTCTTATAGGTCATATTAGAGGTCCTTAAGTGTAGTGCACCCTCATTGGATCTTTGTCTCTTGATTTTAGAGTTTTCTTAAGTCATAAGTCATCATTGCCTCCTTTTGACATAATTCTTCTTCATCCTCCACCTTAACCCCTCAAAACCAACTTTATGGCCATGCTATGCATGTTAAATCCTTTTCATACATCTCATAAGTGTTTCATACACATTTTCAAGTGTTCATTTCAAGTCATGAGTCTTTAGGCTTCATTTAGTGTCATATGCTTTCTTAATGCTTCATACTTAATACTTTGGTGTCCTTAGTCATAATGCTTCCATATCACCTTACTTGTAAGTCATTTGTGAGTTTTAATTCCATTCTAAAACTTCATCAAACCCCTGATTTTTGTATGGAGAATGAAAATCCTCTTGGTCATGTTTGAGTTTTACTTTAAATTTTTCCTTTCTTTTGTAATTCAAGACTCATTTCTTCTCATTCTCACACCATTACACATAATGTTTGGATTTCTTTCACTTAGATATCTTCATCCCCCCTTAATGTGACATCATAGGATACTCTCATTAAGTGTTAGCCCCTGGAATTTCTATTCACCTTAGGGTTTAGATATGGTTAGCTTACTTAACCATTTAAGTTTCTCCATGTAACTTCACCTTAACTCTTATTAGGGTTTAGCTTCCTTTTAGGGCATAGTTTGAAGTGTTTCATTTTTGTAGCTTTAGAATACTTAAGTTGAGTTTAGCTACTGACTTTTTAAGGTTACCATATTATAAGTTGCCTTAGGCTTAGGTAATTGTCTTAGGAGTTCACTAATCTCTTCCTTGGATAGTGTGAATTGTTTATGAAGTTTACCATCTAATAATTGTTCATTTTGATTCATCATACTAATGTTTGTTTTGAAGGGGGAAGATGAGGTAATCACTTCATTCTTATTCCTTAATGCATCTATTTGCTTTCACCTTAGCATCTTTGTGCTTTGTTCATAGGGCTTCCTTCTTTCTTTAAATTTCAACTTAACTTCCTTAGGAAGTAAGTTGAATTCTAGTTTGCTCTTTCTTCTCCTTAGGTTAGAATGCCTCATTAACCATAGGACCATACTTGTACATAACAAGATAACTTAGGGTTGTGTCTTAGTCCCCCTTAGCTTTTACCTTTCTCCTTTTGAGTCTTTCTCTTCTCATCTTTAAACAAAATCCAAAAAGACTTAATAAATGCATGAAAGAATCTCTTGTGTATAGCCTTATTCCACGGGGCACTTGAATTCATTCCATCTTGGAATGGTGTAGGCTTGTCTAGCATGATGTACAATTCTTATCAAGGGGTTGTTTCATAAAGAAAATCTAAAAGATACTTCTTCACAAGCTACAAAAACAAGTAATAAATTCAACAAGCTAGCGAACTTAAACCCTAACTCATGGAAACAAGTCTTGGATAAATTCTCCTTGCTTGGTGTGCTTGTTCTATTATTCCATCTTGGAATGTAGTAGCAAGTACACATTCCATGGAAAAGAGTTTTAATTCACTTCCTTGTGCCAAATTCATAAAAACTCTTAAAATGAAAACAACGAACAATAAGCGACTTTCCTGCAGGAACTTCTCCTTCTCATCTCATTCACTCTGAACGTGAACTTGCGACGACTTGTCTCGCATGCAAGACGGTAAACGCACTCGTACCAGACAATCCTGCAACACCTAAGCATAGACATACGCAGTTCCAGCGCATAAAAAACACAAACAAATAGTTCCCGCCTTAGTTAGGCGAACTACGTCGATTCTGATCCTCATTTTCTCGATGAGGTACGTAGGCAACGGGGTAGGGCCCGTTCGAGCACATTCTTTATTTTCCCTAAATTTTCCCCTTTCTTTTCATTCTCTTTTTTTCCAGTTCCTTTCTCATTCCATTCCAGTTAGCAGTTTTATTTCAGCAGCATCTTATTTCTCACCCTTTGAAACAAAACAAACAAGCGTGGACCCCGTCGGGTACGACGGACGATCTGGGGTGCTAATACCTTCCCAGGTCGTAACCGACTCCCGAACCCGAATCTTTGGTTCGCAAGGCCTTGTCCTTTCCTTCTTCCTCAGGTTTGTGCAGCATTACCTTTCCTATTCATTCGAGATAAAAATGCATGGCTGGCGACTCTACCTTTTCCACGCCACTTTCGCATTTGTACTAGGATGAAAATCCCGGGAGCGACAGCTGGCGACTCTGTTGGGAATCGAACCCAGAATCTCTGGTTTCCCTCGTAGAGTCAATCCTAGCTCCTGTTTGGTTTTGTTTCTTTGGGTGTTTATATGTGTGCGCAGTTGTGTTTTGTTTACTGTTTTCGTTTACAGTTTACTTTACAGCTTTATTTACTGCTTTCAGTATTTATTTTCACATGCATCATATACTGGACTGTGCTAGTTTCATTTTTCTGTGGGATGGGCTTTGTTATTGTCAGATAAGCCAAATACCCCGCTTGAGTGCACCAAGGATTTAGAGTGGTTCCACTTTGGCTTCATGGCATCTTGCTATGTTGGCATTAGTGAGTTCCACGCCTTGACTTGCGACCTTCTCGGAAATGTTTTGATACCAGAATCTTTCTGGGGTAGTACACTACCTTGATAGTTATGTGCAGTCAAGGGACCGATCATTGAGAACCTTTGTGGAAACATCCCTCTCCAATGATGACAGTGGAAGACCACATTTGTTGCCAAACCCACTCGCATCTGAGGGCCCACTAGGAACTCGCATAGGATGGTCTAGTTCTCTCATAGGAATCCAGTTAAGGTAAACTGTTCGTATGACGATAGTATTGTACCCTTCAGGATGAATGTATTATTGTTTCTCGATTCAGTGCTTGAAGCTGAGGACTTATGAGGGATACTTGTTTCCTTGGACTCAGCTAAGACCTCCCTGAGTAGTACATAATGCCAAACAGATTCCCTGATTTGGTCATGTGCCATTTCTCGGAAATGGTGAACGTATTATTGCTATTCAGCTTTGAGAGTCCGTGATGTTTGACCCGAGTAGCACACCCGCGAGATGGGGAGGGGTTTACAGGTTTGCAGGAACCCTAAACTTCAACATACCCATTATTCCAGCATACTTCAGTGATATGATCTTGTTCTACTAATTATGGATTCTGAAATCATGAACTCCTGTTCTACTAATTACAGACACATCACTGATCACATGCCTTTCCTTGCATAACATCATAACATCATTAATCATTTGTGTTCTTTTTATACTCAGGGTTCATTCCCTCCTATTCCTGGTCATTTTTACTGCTTCAACATGGAGATTCCAAGGAAGAGAAATGTCCATTATACTTTCCCACATCCAGAGACAGATGGTATTCAGAAGTTAACTAGCTTTATGGGTGACAAAATGCTTGATGATTTCAGAAAAGAGTTTGGAAAGATCATAGACTATGTGAATAGGCCAACCATTGACCAGAGGGATAACTTGCATTCTCTACTGCAGTTCTATGATCCACAGTTGAGGGTCTTTGTTTTCCCTGACTACATCTTGGCTCCCACATTAGAAGGGATATCCAGCATCCTCAGAATTCCCATAAAAAATGGTGCTCCTTACTATGGCTTAGAGAAGATGCCTTTATCCAAAGATATATCTGACTCCTTTCTTTTGGACTTATCCAAGGTTAGCAGAGGACTGGATGCCACCAAAGGTAAAGGACTTTTCTTGGATTTTCTTATCAAGGAAGCTCAGGATCCGGCCTCTGAAAATAAATGGGCTAAGTTCAGTACCTTGCTTGCTTTGATAGTGTATGGGACCAGTTTGTTTCTAGGAGAAAAACGTTTAATCAGCATGGAAGCCATCACTATATTTTCCAAAAGAAATCCAGTGCCTACTTTGCTAGGTGACTTTTACTATGGAGTCCATCATAGGAATGAAAAGAGGAAGGGACATGTAAATTGTTATGCTCCCCTATTTGCTGATTGGTTTTTAAGGCAACTCCCTAAATCATGGCCTTTCCAGGATTTGAAACAATCTTGGAAGTGGTCCAAAAGATTAATGGGCTTAACCTTAGTTGACATTGCTTGGGATGCAACATGGATCTTGTGGGAAAAGAAATCTTGGTCAGTTGTGGTAGCTTTCCAAATGTGCCCTTGATAGGAAGGAAAGGTGGGATTAGATACAATCCTATCTTATCCAGGAAACAATTTGGTTACCCCTTAAGAGTTGTACCTTTGATTTAGGAGATAAGTGAGTCTTTATACTTTCTAGTAGAAGGAAATCTCAAGATGAGTATACTAGAATCGCAGGCTTGGGAGGTTAGAGTGATGAAGGGGAAGAAAGACTTTGGGAGAGTAGATCCCAAGACTTATGATCCTTTTTCCACCTGGTTGGAAGATCATGTAGAGACTTTGTTGCTCCCATTCTCAAAGGATACACCTCTCTACCCTAAGGAGGTAGCACCTACAACTTCAGTTCCTCTTCAGGAATATCAAAAATTGGAAGCCTTGGTTCAATAACTCAGGTTGGAGAATCAAGAAGCCTACAATTCATGCCAGAAGTTGAAAATGAAAAACCAGAAATTGGAAGAAAGGGCTCACAAAGATGAAGAAATGGCCAGGCTCAAACAGCAAGACTTTCAAGAGAGAGATCTACTTCAAGAAAAGGGGATTAGCTGAAACTCACAAGGCGGCCCAGCGCCGGAAAGAGAAGAAAGAGTTGAATGAATATAATGAAGCTATTACTTTATGGCAAGAGAAGTGGGAAGACAATTTGAAGAAGAAAAAAGAGCTGGAGGCCAAGCACAAGCTAGAAATCAAGAGTCTTCAAGATTCTTTGGATGGACAGAGAGAGCTCCTTCAGAAAGCTTATCATCAAGAGAAGAGTCGTCTCCAAGGTCTAGCAGAAGGTCAACAAGCAGTAAAGGAAGCTCAGAAAGAAATATAAGAGTTGAAGTTGAAAGTTGATGTCAAGAGAACCAAGACTGATTCCACTGAAGGCCAGGAAAATGAAAAGGTGTACCTACAACAGATTGAGGAATTGCATGCCTCATTTGACCTTAGGGATATCCTGATTCAGAAGCTTGTGCAAGAACCTATGCATCCAGATATAGCTCAGCTGCTGCAAGGTTTCAAGCGCCTCAGTTGGAGGTTACATGATGTAGATCTTCCTAAGCTTTAGTCTTGTATTCATACGACTTGGATTACCCACAGGCTTGTTGTGGGAGTCCTCTCTCTCTCTCTTGATGTACCTTTTGATGTATGAACTTGTACCCATTGAGGTTTTTTGCTATTATAGTTTCCTTTTGATTCACCTGAAGTCTCTGATTGTTTATCTGTCGCACGTACACAAGATATTGAATGTTGCCACTGCACATCTGAATGTCACAATGTCTTCTTCTTCTCAACACCGAAATTGGAAAGTAACCAAAACCTTGAGAATAAAAGGAACACATTGCATTGCATACACATCATTTGCACTTTTCCTTGTTTTTGCAGGTTTTTCTACAAGTTGCTTAACTTATCTGCATTTCAGGCAAAGATTGCGCGAGCTGCCAAGACCCGTCACTTCAGACAGAACATTCCCCATCGTTAAGCAACATACAACAACCAGAGGACAGTCATGGATGATATGCAAACTGAACTTAATGAGTTCCGTACCAGGATGGGGGAATTCATGGTCATGATGCAAGGGATGGCCCAGGGATAACAAGATCTGAGAAATGCAATTCAGGGGCTCAACCCTCCTCAGACAGACCCTCATGTAGTCACTCTAGAGGTACAGGTGAATCCTCCCAACACCAACAATGGTCCAGGTGGACCTCCAGTTCCAGAACCTGGTACAACCTTCATTCCTGTGCAAGACATAAAAGAGGATCAGTTTTCTCCCTTTAACAATGATATGGGATTTGGTGCGGAAGGAAATTTCCAGGACTTTTTGCTGCTGGCTGAGAAGGTCAAAGCCCTTGAGTGTAAAGACACTCTAGGGATATATGTATCTGACATGGTCCTAGTCCCAGGGGTGGTTATTCCTCACAAGTTCAGGCCACCTACTTTCGATAAGTATAATGGCAGCTCCTGCCCCAAAACTCACCTGCAGGCGTTCTACCGAAAGATTGCTGCCCATACTAGGGATGAGAAGCTCTGGATGTACTATTTCCAGGACAGTCTCTCCGGAGGGTCCTTAGAATGGTATATGAAGTTAGAGAGAAGCTCCGTGAGAAGTAGGAAGGAATTGGGAGAAGAATTCTTTAAACAATATCAGTATAACATTGACATGGCGCCCAGTTGCACTCAACTCCAAAGTCTGACTCAGAAGAACTCGGAGAGCTTCAAATATTACACACAGAGATGGCGTGAAGTGGCTGCGAGGGTGCAACCACCGCTGCTAGAAAGATAGATTGTGGACCTTTTCATGGATACTCTTCCTGGGCACCTTATGGAAAGGTTGGCTGGATGTTCTTCAAGTGGTTTTTCAGATATTATCTTGATTGGCGAGAGGATAGAAAGCTGGATCAAACAAGGGAAGATTCAGAATGGGGGCACTTCAACTTCTAGTGTTAAGAAACCCTACTTGAAGAGGAGAGAAGGAGAGACTGGGGCAGTGTATGCACAGAGAGGCGGAAGTAACATAGGTGTTTATCAGCAAGTGGCCCCTGTCACTATCTCAGCTCAGCCTGTTCAACAACAAGTCCAACAACCGCCGCAACAACGCCAACAAGGGTATCAACAAAGAGCCCCTCGTCCATATTATCCCTAGAAGACCAGAGAAAGACAGTTTGAAACTCCACCTATGTCCTATTCTCAGCTTTTGAAGAATCTCCTCCAACTCCAGATGGTTCAGCTCAGAACTTTGCAGCCCCCGAAGCCGGGGCAACTCCCTGAAGGTTATGATACGAATGCCTGATGCGAATTTCATTTTGGAGCTCCCGAACATACCAAAGAAAACTGTAAAGCCTTAAAGTATGTAGTCCAAGACTTGGTAGATTCTAAAGCGATTAACTTCGCTCCTACTCCAAACGTGATACAAAACCCCATGCCTCCTCGTGGGGGTGCAGTTGGGGCAATTAGTGATGGAGAGAGTCTAAATCTGGTGTGCGATGTCAACGACTTGCAAACTTCGTTGAATGCTGTTAAGGCCTGTTTGGCCCAGAGGGGTGTTTTTCCAGGTTGTGAAGACGATTGTCCAAGGTGTTGTATCTCCAGATGGTTGTGAGCAGTTGAAAAAGGGGATCCAGAGCATGATCGATGAAGGGGTCCTACAGTTTGACAAAATTGTAAAAGAGAAAGAAGTTTCTACAGTAACTATTTTCTATGATTCGTCTCAAGTTCCTCCACAGGCCAGAGTAGCACCGATAACCATCACCACTACAGGGCCAGTAATGTATCAAATTGATAAAGCCATTCCTTGGCATTATGGTGGTGAGGTATATTGTAACGGCCAGAAGCAAGAATTGGCCACTTCTAGTACGTTTTCAGCTCAAGTAGAAAATGTTGGAGTAGGAGGCTTTACTAGGAGTGGGAGGTTGTTTGCGCCAGAAACACTGAGAAACAGTGTGAAACCAACCCGAGACACTGCAGAAGCCCAAGATAAAGCCAGAGGGAAACAACCAATGACTGCTAATGAACCCACACCAGCGGTGGACCCAGACATTACATTTGATAAAGAGGCTGAGGTGTTCTTTAGAATCATCAAAAAGAGTGATTACAAGATTATGGACCACTTGCAACAAACTCCATCGAAGATCTCTATCTTGTCCTTGTTAATGTGTTCTGACTCCCACCGGAAGGCTCTATTGAACATCCTGAATAAAGCTTATGTACCTTAGGATATCTCGGTGAAGCATTTGGAGACGGTGGTATCTAGTGTCAATGTCAGTCATGGATTGGGCTTTACAGACATGGATCTAACCTCTGAGGGTCGTGCTCACAATCGGGCATTGCATATTTCCTTAGAGTGTAAAGGTGCAATGTTATCTCATGTATTGGTGGATACCGGATCATCCTTGAATGTTCTTCCCAAGAAGGCATTGATGAAGTTGGATTATGACTGAGTGATTTTGAAGCCCAGTGACCTGGTAGTTAGAGCTTTCGATGGATCGAGAAGGTCAGTGTTTCGGGAAGTAGAATTGCCAATCAAAGTGGGTCCATAAATATTCAATGCCACATTCTATGTAATGGACATACAACCTTCATATAGTTGTTTCCTGGGAAGGCCATGGATACATTCAGCAGGGGCAGTATCATCCACACTCCATCAGAAACTGAAGTTCGTCTGGGAAGGACAAATTGTAACAGTCTGTGGGAAGAGGATATCTTCATCAGTCATTTGGCTTCATTCAAATATGTGGAGATGGATGGTGAGATAGTAGAGACTCCATGTCAGGATTTTGAGCCCCTGAAAACTGAATTGGCATCTTCGTCATCAGCTTCTTTTGAAGAATCAAAGAAGGGGGTTTCCATAACTTCTTATAAGCAAGCTTTGAAGGTAGTGGAATCAGGAACACGAGAAGGCTGGGGCAGTCCAGTAGAAGTGTCATAAAAGAAGGATATGTTTGGTGTTGGCTACCATCCTGGGCAGTCATCATCTGAACAGAGCGCTAGAGGCCGTCAAGGCCCAATTACCTTCACGAGTGCGGGAAGGGTGGATTACGGAAGCATCAGTGCCATGTAGGACGACATAGTTGATAGTGACTGTGACTTAGGTGAGTGGATCAGACCTTCTGCTCCAGGGGCTCAACTTAGCAATTGGTCGTCTGTAAGGCTTATCTCAGTCACCTCCTTCGAAGAGTAATGATTTTTTGCTTTTGTCTTTCCTGTACTCAAGCATTATGTCTTGCCCGGGGCATAGTAGCTTATTGTAAAGGTTCTTTTGTTCCTAACACAATACATAATCATTAATAAAACTGACGTTTCACATTCATCCTTGTTGTTCCTTGTCTTTCGTTTTTCAAAAAAAAGAAAGAAAAGTTTTAAAGTGGCAATGTTTCTCATTTTCTCAAACTCTTTCTAAAGCCTTACATGAATCACCATTCATGCAGGTGCTCGTCACTGGATCTTATCAATAACGACCCTGCTATGGCTAAGTATGACTTTGACAATCCGATTTACCAAGCCGATGAGGAAGGTGAAGAAGATTACGAACTACCCGAAGAGTTAGCCAGACTGCTTAAACAGGAGGAAAAGATAATTCAGTCTCATGAAGAAGCCATCGAAGTAATAAACGTGGATACCAAAGAAGACAAGAAAGAAGTTAAGATCGGGGCCGCATTAGAGGAATCTATCAAGACTCGTCTAATCGCCATGCTTCGAGAATATGTTGATGTCTTCGCCTGGTATTACCAGGACATGCCTGGTTTAGACACTGACATTGTGGTACACAAGTTGCCTTTGAGAGAAGACTGCCCGCCAGTGAAGCAAAAGTTGAGACGCACATGCCCTGATATGGCAATCAAGATCAAAGAGAAAGTACATAAGCAATTTGATGTTGGTTTCTTGGTTGTGACTAGTTACCCTCCATGGGTTGCTAATATTGTATCGGTCCCTAAAAAAGATGGTAAAGTCAGGATGTGTGTAGACTACAGGGATTTGAACATGGACATCCCTAAAGATGATTTCCCTCTGCCTCACATAGATGTGCATGTTGATAATACTGCTCAGTTTTCTGTGTTCTCTTTCATGGATGGGTTTTCAGGTTATAATCAGATTAAGATGTCTCCCGATGATATAGAAAAGACTACTTTCATCATGCCTTGGGGCACTTTCTGTTATAAAGTTATGTCATTTGGCCTTAAGAATGTTGGAGCCACTTACCAAAGGGAAATGGTGACGCTATTTCACGACATGATTCATCATGAAATTGAGGTTTATGTTGATGATATGATAGCAAAATCCCAAACAGAAGATGAGCACTTGGTCAATCTAGCAAAGTTGTTTGACAGACTCCGGAAGTTCAGATTGAGGTTGAATCCGAACAGGTGTACCTTTGGGGTCCGTTCCGGTAAGCTATTGGGTTTTATTGTTAGTGAGTGGGGAATTGAGGTTGATCCAGCCAAAGTAAAAGCCATCCAAGAGATGCTCGAGCCAAAGACTGAAAAGCAGGTGCGTGGTTTCTTAGGGAGACTAAACTACATTGCGCGGTTTATCTCTCACCTAACAGCCACATGTGAGCCCATCATTAAACTCCTGAGGAAGAATCAGGCCATCAAATGGAATGAAGACTGTCAGCAAGCCTTTGACCTAATTAAGGAGTACCTACTATAACCTCCAATTCTCATGCCTCCAGTGCCAGGGAGACCCTTGATCATGTATCTTACTGTGCTCGAAGGATCAATAGGGTGTGTGTTAGGTCAGCATGACGAGTCTGGTCGAAAAGAGCATGCCATTTATTACCTTAGAAAAAAGTTTACCGATTGTGAGACACGCTACTCACTACTCGAGAAAACTTGCTGCATTTTGGCATGGACTGCTCACTGACTAAGACAGTACATGTTGACTCACACCACTCTCCTAATCTCCAAAATGGATCCTGTGAAATATATCTTCGAGAAGCCAGCTCTAACAGGAAGGGTAGCCCGATGGTAGATGATTCTAACGGAGTATGATATCCATTACACTTTGCAAAAAGAAATTAAAGGGAGTGTGTTGTCTGAATACTTAGGGAGACTAAACTACATTGCGCGGTTTATCTCTCACCTAACAGCCACATGTGAGCCCATCTTTAAACTCCTGAGGAAGAATCAGGCCATCAAATGGAATGAAGACTGTCAGCAAGCCTTTGACCTAATTAAGGAGTACCTACTATAACCTCCAATTCTCATGCCTCCAGTGCCAGGGAGACCCTTGATCATGTATCTTACTGTGCTCGAAGGATCAATAGGGTGTGTGTTAGGTCAGCATGACGAGTCTGGTCGAAAAGAGCATGCCATTTATTACCTTAGCAAAAAGTTTACCGATTGTGAGACACGCTACTCACTACTCGAGAAAACTTGCTGCATTTTGGCATGGACTGCTCACTGACTAAGACAGTACATGTTGACTCACACCACTCTCCTAATCTCCAAAATGGATCCTGTGAAATATATCTTCGAGAAGCCAGCTCTAACAGGAAGGGTAGCCCGATGGTAGATGATTCTAACGGAGTATGATATCCATTACACTTTGCAAAAAGAAATTAAAGGGAGTGTGTTGTCTGAATACTTGGCTCAACAACCAATTGACGACTATCAACCCATGAAGTTCAAATATCCGGATGAGGACATCATGTTCCTCAAGTCGAAAGACTATGAAGAACCACTTCCGGAAGAGGGGCCAGACCCTGAATCCAAATGGAAGTTGATGTTTGAAGGAGCTGTGAACGTAAAAGGAAGTTGAGTAGGTGCTGTCATTATCTCACCAGAGGGTGTCCACATGCCATTCGTTGCTTGGTTGACTTTCGAATGTACCAACAATGAAGCCGAGTATAAGGCCTGTATCATGGGAGTTGAAGAGGAAATTGGCTTGCGGATCAAGAACCTCGAGATCTTCGGAGATTCTGCTCTGGTTGTGAACCAAGTCAATGGCAAATGGTTAGTTCATCAACCTCACTTGGTTCCTTATAGAGATTATACCAGGAGGCTGCTAACTTTCTTCACCAAAGTCAAGCTGAGTTATATTCCTCGAGATGAGAATCAATTTTGTTGATGCTCTAGCAACTCTGTCATCTATGATTAAAGTTTGTCAAGAGAATTTCGTGCCTCGAATCATGGTCTCCTGTCTCGAAAGACCTGCCTATGTCTTTGCAGTTGACAGTGGTGAAGATAACAAACCTTGGTATCATGATATCAAGCACTTCTTGAAGACTCAAGAATACCCGACTGGGGCATCCAGTAAAGACAAGAAGCCCCTCATAAGGATAGCAGGTGGCTTCTTCTTGAATCAAGATGGTGTGCTATACAAGCAAAACTTCGACATGGTTCTGCTCAGATGCGTGGATAGACACGAAGAAGACTTTTTGATGCAAGAGGTTCATGAAGGCTCCTTTGGTACCCATGCTGGAGGACATGTTATGGCCAAGAAATTATTGAGATCGGGATATTATTGGATCACCATGGAACCTGATTGCTGTAAATACTCCCGTAAATGTCACAAGTGTCAGATTTATGCCGATAAGATCCATGTGCCTCTGAATCCATTGAGTGTCATGTCTTCACCGTGGCCGTTCGCCATTTGGGGCATTGATATGATCGGCAAGATCGAGCCGACAACTTCCAAAGGTCACCGCTTCATCCTAGTTGCCCTAGACTATTTCACGAAGTGGGTCGAAGCATCGTCTTATGCCAACGTTACTAAACAAGTGGTAGCCTGGTTTATTAAAAGAGACATCATTTTCCGGTACGGAATTCCCGAAAGAATCATCACTGATAATGGTTCTAACCTCAACAACAAGATGATAGCTGACTTGTGTCGGGATTTCAAAATATAGCATCACAACTCTTCTCCATATTGCTCGAAGATGAATGGCGCCATCGAGTCGACCACAAGAACATCAAGAAGATCGTGCAGAAGATGGTTGTGACATATAAAGACCGGCATGAGATGCTACCATTCGCTTTACATGGGTACAGAACGTCAGTGTGTACCTCAACAGGGGCAACACCGTTCTCATTGGTATATGGTATGGAGGCAGTCCTACCAATTGAAGTAGAGATCCCCTCATTGAGTTTAATGATGGACATTAAGCTAGATGAAGCGGAGTGGCTCCGATCCAGGTACAATCAACTGAGCCTCATTGAAGAGAAATGCCTAACAGCTGTATGCCATGGATAGTTGTATCAACGACGCATGAAACAGGCCTTCGACAAAAAGGTACGGCCTCAAAGGTATATACCAGGCGACCTGGTGCTGAAAAGGATTCTTCATCCTCTTAACGATCACAGGGGCAAATGGACACCCAATTATGAAGGACCATTCATGGTTAAAAAGGTTTTCTCTGGTGGAACCTTAATGCTAACAACTATAGATGGAGAAGACTTCCATTCCCCTATCAACTCAGACGCAGTAAGAAAATACTTCGTGTAAAAAGACCCGGTGGATAAAAATAGAATAAAGATCCAGGCAAAAATGGGCATCCCGGCGAGGCAAAAACAGAATAAAAGACTCGGGCAAAAATGAGGGAAATCTTGAAAAAAATGTACATCCGCTGAGTTGAAAAGCCACATTGGACAGCTCAGGCAAAAAAGGGTATCCCGGTGGATTGAAAACCCGAAAGGGCGATCCACGCAAAAGAGGGACTAACACGAACGACTGCGATCTGCGAAATTCGTAATCCATCTGCAACTAAGGTTATTCTAAGGGTTGCAGACCAGTTCAATCACCTTTCTCAAGGGGCAGAGCAAGCGGACAGTCTTGAAGACATATGAGTCATAGCTGGGTTGAAACTTGATGAAATCCATTTTTCACATTGCCAATAGGATAGTTTGTTTTCCTTTTGGGCGATTTCCTCTTTCCAGGGAATTGCTTCTTGATGTAATTCCTATTCATGGCCATATTCCAAATCAATAAAAATCCAATTTCAGTCAACTCGTGACTATTTACTTCTTGTTTTTGTTTTTCATCTAGCATTGATTGATGGCGAAAACGTCCGGCAAATTGTGATTTTTTTACTGTGTTGTAAACATTTGAATGCTTTCTAACTCATGCAGGAGGAAAAAACATTTAATACAACTCTAAAAAGGTTAAGTGGTCGGGATAGTGATTCATACCATAAGCCTGGGACATACAGGTCCAGAACTAACTCTCCATGTTGTAGGCTGTAACACCCAAAAATTTGCCCTATTATTTATAACCATCTAACTGGCTTATGCTTCATCCATATGCATCTTACATTAGGTTATACACTCATAATCATGCATTTCATTGAACTCATGAGGCATGGGATGGGAGCATTCTCCGTTTATTTGATTTTTTTTATTCAGAGGAGAGTTATTTGACTATAACACTCGAATTAAGACAAAGGGTTGAGCTAACAAAATCAGGAGCATCTTTCTATCAAAGCTCATCCACATACAAGGCTTTCCTTTGCCGAGACTCGTTGGGGCTTGTTCCTTATTCAATGACAGACGATAATCATCGGGATTAATTCACCTTTCAAATAATTTTTTGTGTAAGATGTTGCGGTCCATAGATTAAGTCATGGTAATCTGGTTTCAAGGTTTAGTTCAGAGATTGGTGGGAATTCGGTTTTGATGTGATCTGCGGGTTTAATTCGAGATTGATTAATGATTTGCCTTATTTCCCAAGGATTGATCTAATTTGGTCTCAAATACGACTTTTGTGGGTTCGATCCAATCAAAGGAGTTTCGTCATGTCCAATTTCAAAGGTTTTTTAAATTGAGATATTATTCGGATGCACGTTGGTTATTTGTTTTTGGTTCATCATCACCCGTGAAGATTTTTATCTAAATATTCATTCAAGTGCGCAAGTTATCAAGATTTGTAAGTTTCCGATATCACCCAAGTTTCACCGAATTCAAGTTTCATGAGTATGGTTCAAGTGAATTCAAAGCAAAGTTCAAAAAATATAGAGGATGTAATTGGAAAAGGAGATTGTGATAAAAAAAAGACTTGAATTTCTTACAAGTTGCATTTATTTATTTTTTTAAGTACGGTTAAGGTCCCCACTCATCAATGAACTTACCAAGGGAGTTCTAATAATCCACTAGCTTTTTTTTTCTCTTTTCTTTTTTTAACAAATAAGAAAAGGTGAAAGTTACAAATTAACTCAAAACAAAAAAAAAGTCAGGGAGGACTGAACAAAAAAACGGAAAAAAGGAAATTACAATGGGACTTCTTCAACAACTCTCCTAAAAAATCTCGATTCAAGAGAAAAAGTTATGTATATGCAACAATAAAGGATTTCATGGCTCCATGGTCTTCAATTCACCTTTCGTCGCAACCATCATCATTTTACGATTCAAACGAAAAAACCTCAATCAACAAAGAAGCATCGCCTCATCGTCTTCAATAAATCCTACAACGAAAAATCCAGTTGCAAAGAATCAGAAGCATAATCGAAGTTCGAATACAAAAGTCACCAAACAATTATTTCCAATATCCAGAAATTAATGCCAAAGGCAGAAGAAACAAATACTTCACTTTCAGAATCAACCAGCTTCTATTAATCTTAATTGACCTTCATAAACCTCAATTATTTCCAATCTTTTCCCGGACTCGCCTCATCACCCAAAACTCTCCTTCAATTACGACCTTCAAACTCTGCTTTATTACCAAACCTGTAAGGTGCAATAAAAAAAAATCAAGACTCGAAAATCAGTGAAAAATCCCAATGCCCACAGCAGAGGATCGCAACAAAAAGTCAGTTAACCAAAAATAGAAAACTAACAAAAGCTTCTAACCGAATCTAACAAACTTTATCAGAGAATTTCTAGAAACTTTCCTGTTGAGATCTGTATATATTCGACTCTTTCCTTCATTCTTGGGGGGATTCATTCATCACCTTCTCCATTCACTCTTCAACATCTTCTCCATCTTCTCCATCTTCAACTATCTTCTCCACCATTCCTCCATTTTTTTCATTTTTTACAGAACTCTTCATCTCTCATTTTCTCTCTGATTCGCTTCTTTATTCAACTAAACTTCATCAATCTCCATGACCTCTCAGAATCCATTTTCATCAATTTCCACCTTTAACCAACTGCTTCTGCAATTTCAATCCTCTTCATCAATACCACGGTTTCAATCGAAAATTTCATCTTCATCTTCAATCGTCATCAACTTCAAACCGCAACACCATCTTCATTATCATTAAAACCTACATCAACAAGAATCACATCAACAAAAATCATCATTCAATAATGACAAACTCAGAATCACATAAGCAGAGCAATAGGAAGGTGGAGGAACACGGGAGTTTTACCTGCAAAATCGACGGTGAACCGATCAAAGATCTTGTACAGCTTTTCAAAGAAGCGATCATAAGTCTCCTTTGCGAGGTAGCGTGTAAGTATGGTGGTGTTGTGAATCGGACTTGCAAGATCACTGAGGGAGACATTGAGGCGATGACGATGAATGATGAGAGTATGACAGATATGTTATGGTACTTCGACGACGATGGTTTCTTTGAGGGAGGAAGAATGACGCAGAGAAGGCTTCAACGGCGTCGGCGGTGGTCTTTCTTGCTATCGACGGAGTATGTATGGAGAAGAAGCCGAATACGACACAAATGGTGAGGGAGAAAGGCATGTGAAGATTGCTGACTTATTTCTCCTTCTGTATCTCTTAAGCTATTAGGAATACAATAACCTGCAATCCTAAAAAATCAAATCAACAAAACATCAACGCAATCAACGTTGTGAGTTCAGAATCAAGAAGATCACGAAAGATCGAGAAACAAAACAAGAGATACCTCAGTTCGCGTCATCGTCACCTTCACCTTCGAAATCACTCCGGCAAGTTTCCTTCTTTTTTTTCATTTCCTCCATGTCTGAGTTAGTTTATTAATAAGGTTTTTTAGAAGTGTTGTGATGATTACTTAGATTCGGACTTAGAGAGTAGGTAATAAAGGATCGGAAGTGGGGGTTTGATTGTTCCGGTGCGGTGGATTGGCGTTGTTTTTCCGACGATGGTGATGAAGAGGGAGGCACCGTTTTAGTGAGAGAGAGAGAGACGTTAGGTTTTTTTTTGGAGAAGTTGAGTTTTTGAGAGAGAGAGAGAGAGAGAGAGAGAGAGAGAGAGAGAAAGAGAGAGAGAGAGGCCTGCGTTTTTTGAGAGAGAGGGACGTTTGTGTTTTTAATATGATTAGGTCTTTTATTCATGAGTTATTGATTTTGATTTTGAGTTATGAAAATAAAAACTTATAAACCTCATCTAATGCCATTAAAAACTCATAAATCCTGATTAACGCACCGTTAAAAGATTACAAAATCATAAAAATCTCATTCATTGCCACCACCCATTTTAAATTCGTGAAGATAAGATTCTTGGGGTGGTCCACTCCGGAGGTGACACTTGTCACCGTCCGGTTGGACCACCATATTTCAATCACACGTGTTACTCCCACTGTAAGCAATGTACACCTGCGGGCTCTATGCGTGTGGAATTTAACCAGATTGTTATCCGCACCTTCATTTCGGGCCCAGTTTTTTTTTTAAACTATTTTTGCTTCACATGCACCCCCTCCTGTAATTTCTTTATTTTTTTTTTATTTTCTGTTTAATACTTGTTCAATTTTAATCAACAAAAAATACTAAAAAGCCTAATAAAATTCTACAAAAAATATAGTAGCCTATTAGCTTATTTTAGAAATTTTCTACATTTTTACTCTCTGATATTTGCCATTTTTCAATTTTATTTCGATTTTCCATTTAATTGATTTTCTATTGAATTCTTTCATGAACACATAATTTTGTACATTTTATTTCTCCCACTTCCTATAAGATTTTTGTCCCATTCTTTTTGCTATGATTAGAGGACTAATAATATAACCTGGAATATTTTTTGGTATATTTTTTAGGCCATTTTATCCACTGTTTTGGTAGTGTTGTTTGTGTAAAATTGTGATTAGATCTTAGGTAGATTTAAGTGACCATTTGACATAGTTAGGTTATGAATTTTTAGGAGATTTGTTAACACAATATTATAGTCAGGTTAGGGACCCTAGGGAATTAATTTCATATTTTTTCCAGGACTTTTGCTATTTTTAGTGCCTTGATCTCATTCAACTTTTCCATTGTAAATCCATCTAGTTTAGCTTAGGATTTTATGGTGCATTAGGACATAGATTAATTAGGCTTAATCTTAGAATATTAGAAGGCCTTATTGTGGTTTAGCTACTGGTTTTAGAATGTTGATATCATGCAAAATCCTTTAGTTTTAGGACTTAGGCTTAGAAACCGTTCAAGTGTGTTTCCATGAAGCGATTAGCCATTATTTCGGTTTTATGCCTTATATGCTTTAGAAATTCTTGCAACTTTTCATTATCTTAATTCATTTTTGTCATATTGTGCATACTCATCTTCATTTCATTTACTAACATATTCTTTTTGTGCAAGGTATTTTTTCGAGGATTCGCTTATGGACATGGATTATTTTCATTTTGCCTCGATTATATTTTTGTGGTTTGTACTTTGTGATGTAATAGCTTAGAACTCTTATGCTTGTATAGTTCCTATAATTAGGATAGAAAAGATAAACGAATCGCTAGAAAACCAAATCTCAAAAATAAAATAAAGAAATACTTGATCCAACGTCGAGTAAATTTTCAAATAAATAAATAAAGTTTCATGTGACTTTAGGATTCCTCGATCACCATCGTTCCACTCCATTACACCAAAAGCAAACCTTGTATGTTGCACACCATAAGTCGTGCGTCTCAGCACCACGCAACTGACCCACCTGATCCATCGTTTCATCTCATTTACAATTCATACACGTTTTCACCCACCATGACGTAGGAGGGCCATATCATTGACTATTACTTTTTGTACTCGCATCTCTAGTCTAATATCCTTAGGTAGATTTAATCTTTCAAGCTTCAATAACCATAGGCCACCGTTATACTCAATTAACTTAGGGTCGAGTCATAGTCTCCCTTAGAGTTTTTCCTTTCGCAATTCTCATCTTAAAGAAAAATCAAAATACTTAATAAAGGAAAATGTGTACAATGCGCCACGAGCCATAAGCTATACGGGAAATGACTAGTGGAGATCTCCTTCACTCTTCTAGGATACTTTACAAACGTTCCATTGGGGGCGACCTTGGAAAGTATTCGCTCCTGTATCATAGTCTTTAGTGTTGTACATACAATAAACACAAAATCAAGACATTTCTTCTAAAAGACAATAAACCAACAAGACAACACGTCTTTTTTTTCTCATCTTCCATTCTTTGCGGACGAATACGACTTGCCTCGACAGTTCAAACAAGCGATACGGTAAACACCCTCGAGTCAGAGCTGGTAACACTTGAGCTAGAGCTATGGTAACGTCATCCTAAAAAAACACAAGCAAATGCCCGCCTTAGTTAGACGAACTACGACGACTCTGATCCTCATTTTCCCGATGAGGTACGTAGGCAGTGAGGTAGGGCCTATTCGAGCACATTCTTTATTTTCCCTACATTTTTCCCCTCATTTTCCATTTTCTTTTCCATATCCTTTTCTCAGTTCCATTCCATTCCAGATAGTCATTCTTTCATTTGAACATCATCTTATTTCTCACCCTTTGAAACAGACTTACAAGCGTGGATCCCGTCGGGTACGGCAGACGGATTAGGGTGCTAATACCTTCCTAATTCGTAATCGACTTCCAGACCCATATCTTTGGTTCGCAAGGCCTCGTCCTTTTCCTTCTTCCTCAGGTTTGTGCAACATTACCTTTCCCGTTCCTTCGGGATAAAAATGTTTGGCTAGAGACTCTACCTTTTCTGCGCCACTTTCGTGTTTGTATTAGGATAAAAATCCCGGGAGCGACACAGGCATTATCAATTGTGTTTACGCAGGTGCAGGTACATGTGTTGCTAGCAGAGCTAAAGCAGACTTCCAGGAAGAATATTTCAACAACATACTTGAACAAGAACAGGTGTATGCTCGGGTGTCTCCCATCATCCCCAATAGAGTGGGAGGTTGAAATCTTACCTAGTAGTAATGACAGAAGGCTGCTTGTCCTCCCCAAGTAGAGATTACCTTTCCATACAAGAGAAATCCCCAGCAGTACAAGGAGTGTATTTCCTCCCCAGCAGGTTGCTTCCTCAGCGGGGCCATAGCTCTGGTTCCCAGCCAAGTCAGGAGGTCTCCACCTCCCCATCAGAGTTCGAGAAGAGTTCATCTCCAGCAGGGTCTTGGCTCTCTAATCTCAAGGTCCAATTTATTTTTGGCAGTGGCGGCAGTTCAGAGCCGGCGTATCATTAACAACATTCCCCGCAAAGTTGTTTCCTCCTCACCAGGACTAACCAAATTAATGCAGTGATCCTCAGTTCCTTCCCAGTCAAGCCATCTGGGATACTTGCAGTCTCCTTCCGGGAGATCTTTTGCATTTGCATACGCATAATGACCATTGCATTTGCATCCTCCAAAGCTTAGCATTGCCATTATCATGGAGCATTACGCCATAAATTCAAACATATGCATGCCAGCATGGGCCAGTTTTGAGGTGCATTACGTACAACCTATAACATCTTCTCAACCTAAAGTACTCCCCATAGAAGATACTTATACCATTTTCCAGGCATCTTTGTCTTTCCAAGTCAATGTTTGTCATTCTTTCCGTGGCTTGATTCGCTCAGCAGTCGCGTGTTTTTTTCTTTGTGGCTTGATTCGCTCAGCAGTCACATTGTCGAGTCTCATTCCACTAATGGTCTCATTAAGCCCTGTTTCTCCAACAGGCACCTTCCGTGGCTTGATTCGCTCAACATTCGCATGTTTTTTTATTTGTGGCTTGATTCACTCAACAGTCAAATTGTCGAGTCCCATTCCGCTAATGGTCTCGTTAAGCCCTGTTTCGCCAACAGGCACCTTCCGTGGCTTGATTCGCTCAGCAGTCGCGTTTTTTTTCTTTGTGGCTTGATTCACTCAGCAGTCACATTGTCGAGTCCCATTCCGCTAATGGTCTCGTTAAGCCCTGTTTCGCCAACAGGCACTTTCCGTGGCTTGATTCGCTCAGCAGTCGCGTGTTTTCTCTGTGGCTTGATTCGCTCAGCATTCACATTGTCGAGTTTTGTTTCGCTAACGGTCTCGTTAAGCCCTGTTTTGCCAACAGGAATCCTCTTGGTGTCTTAATTTCTCAGTAGTCACATTGTCAAGTTCTGTTTCACTAACGGTCTCATTAAGCCCTGTTTCGCCAACAGGCATCCTCTTTGTGGCTTGATTCGCTCAGCAGTCACATTGCAGGTCATTGCTACAATTCTATTCCATCTGGTTCTATTTATGTTACCTATTCAGAGGTCGAAACAAAAGAAAGAAATAAATAAAAGGCAGATGGAGTTTCTATTATCCACTGAGTTCAAATTTCCAGGTTTTTATTCGAGTATTCAATCACTCCATACCATGAACGTCTAAAAGCTCTTGCAATTATTTGTTCAGGCCTGCAGATGATTGAATAGGGGCAGTTGTAATACCTCAAAATTTTCCCTCTCATTTCCCCAACATTTTGCATAGCATTTCTCATACATAAGTTCATAAAATAACCAAAAACATTGCATCATGTGTAGCATGGTTGAGGCATGGGTATGTGATCAATGATCGGAGCAACTGAAGGCTATAAAAGGCCAATCAAAGGGCCACAAAACTTCTCAACATGGTGCAAAGGGTTCACAACATCCCACAAGTTCTCATTTGAAGCCACAAGCCATTGAAAGATTTGGTTTGATCAGAGAAGGCAAGCAGTGCAACATTGTTGCACCCCAAAATTTGCCCTCCACAAGACAAGTCACTGTGTACTAAGAGGCTCACAAGGTTCACAAGGTTCACAAGACATCTCATGAGGTTCACAAGGTTCACAAAGTTCACAATTAGTCAGAAAGTTTGACAATTCCCTCAGACAATGCATCCTCCTAAGCAATGCATCCTAAACTAGGGTTTTGACTTTAATCAGGCTAAATGGACTTCAAAGACTTCAAGTGAGCTTCATAGCATCCTATATGTGTTCAAGAATCCCCATGTCAAGTTTCAAGACTTTCCCAAAAGATTTGCTCAGTCAGATGATCAGATAGGTTAAAATCAGTCAAAGCAGTTAAAAAGCCAAACTGAGGTCAACTGTGGTCAAACAAAAGTCAAACTTCATGATTTTTTTCCAACATCAAGTATATGAAGTAAAATTTTCATTTTATCAAGTTTTGATCATGATTCATCAAGGAGATTTCAGATCATCAAGAATCAGGAGTTTCTAAATTAGGGTTTTCATAGGAAAAGTCAACTAAACTTTGACCAGCCATAACTTTCACATGCTTCATCAAATTTTTTCCATACAAAGCTCATTTTGAAGGAAATTGAATTCTCTACAACTTTGTGTCTCACAAGCCAAGCCCAAAAATGCTTCATTTGGAAGGTATGAGCTAAGACATTATAGGTCCTTTTAAAAGTTAACAAAAAGTCAACAACTTCAAAAGAGCATAACTTGAGAATGGTAAAAGATATGGACATGATACCAATGAGGTTGGTTAGAGGACTCTTTAAGCTTTACAAAATGTCCAAGAACATCCTCATAGCATTAAAATTGAAGGATTTGTGCCCTTGCAAAGTTGGGAAATTTTTGAGTGGTTTATGAAGTAAATGGGGTCTTAAAACCATAATTCTTCAAATGGGCTGACTTTTTTGTGACCCAATGTGTTCCATGACATCATGCACGAAATTTATTTCATATTTTCATAATTTTATTCATTTCATTTTTATTTATTATGATTTTTATATTAAAAATCATTTTAAATTCAAATAAAATATGAAATAATGAAGATTTAAAATTATTTTGTTTCTAGAAAGTCATAAAAGTCATTTGGATCTAATTGATACAAGAGTTATGAAGATTATCCCAAAATAGCAATGTTGGATCAAAGAAAAATCAAATTTTATGACAAATCTTTTTCAATCTTCAATCATCCAAAAAGTCCAAAGAGTTATAACCTTTTTTTGACCTAATTCAATCCATATATATACACAAACACATTGCCAATAGGAGGGGACGAATTTGCAGCTTCTAATATCACTTTCAAACTTTCAAAATTCATCAAATTTTTGAAATTCGGATTCTAACATTGTGTGGTTTTTCAGGTGAATTAAGGACATCAATCTTCTCCTTGAACATCATTGATCATGTTTCAATTGTCATATGCATCCAAAGTCGCATGAATGCCCTTAACCGAATCACTTTTTCTTCATTTTTTTTGTTTATCGTTTTGATATGTTTGCTTGTTAAAACTTGAAACTAACCATTTATTTATGTTCCTTGTGAACTAGTGAAGCTTTCTGGGCAATTTGTTGTGAGTTTCGTGGACCAAACAGGATTATGCCATAGTTAGGGTTTATACCTCTAGATTAGGGTTTTATGGTATAAGTAATTTAAATGTTTTTTATGGACATATTTGTATTGTATGAGATGTAAGGATCACATTGATGTGATCAATTTGAAAAAATACTCTATGGATCATGCTGTATGGTATTCGCAGGTTTTCCTGCAAATAAAATTCGCAGGTAAATGCCTAGAAATTTTCGCAACAAATTTCATAGGTCTAGAGGTAGAAGAAGGACCTTGGCACGAATTCTTTGAATTCAAAATTCTGTTTGTTTTTATAATATGTATGTTCCATTTGTATGTCACAGCGCGCAGGTTGGCCTGGTGGTAAGACGTTTTGCTTGGTATGCGAAGGAGCTAGGTTCGAAACCAGCCAAGATGCAAAAATTTTGTTTAATTTCTTTTGTTTTCACAGAGTAGTAACAAAACCAAAGGGAGGTGGATCAGTATCAGCTGCGCACGCTAGCCCAGTGGATAGGCCCTTGCGTTTCCAGGTAAAGGACCTGGGTTCAAATCCCAGGTCCTGTTTTTTTGGCTTTTCTTTCTTTTTTTCCAGATTTATTTGTTTTATTTTATTATCTTTTAATCAAATTAATTTCTAAAAACATATTTACAAATGTTTTCTAATTAAACTTTATTTTCATAAATTTAAATTAATCTGTAAATGTTTATATATTCTAAAAAATTTTCTAAAAAAATAATTTGTTATTTATTTGAATTAAAATATGTGTATATTTGTTTAAATAATTAAATTAGTATTAGGTATCAAATTAAAATATTTTTGTACTTAAAACCCTAATTATATTATAAACCCTAATTTATTTTTCTAAACAATTCAAAACCCTAATTTTCTTTTATGATTTTGATTTCTTATTTTATTATGTTTGTTTAATTATAATTAATAAATATTTCTAATATGTATATATATAATTAAATTATTAAACTATTAATCATGTTTATTAGTATATAATTATTATGGTTTATTCTTCCTCTTAAAAAATTCTTAAAAAATGATTATTTATTTAAATTTGAACTTTTAATTTGTTTTCTATATTATATTATTATGCTAATCTCTTTTTCTCTTATGTTTATTTTATTTATTATTACTAATCTTCTTATTTATTTATTTATTTATTATATGCTTATTTATTTAAATTTTCTTATTATAATGTAATTGTGCAAGTTATGTAATAGTTGTAGAATTTTTATTATTTATTTAAATTGCTATGGTTAGTAAATTAGGGAGTGCAAACATGTTTGTATTTTAAAATTGAATTTGGATCACTAATTATAAGATAAATATTTAAATTTGTACACGCACGCACGTAAGTCGATCTTTGATCGTCATCTCACTTCTTAAGGGTTACCTCTCATGTTGCCTAAACAAAAAGGTCAAGTAAGGTGTATAAAGCAAAGTCCCTTATCTTATTAAATATCATCTTGTCCCTTTAAAGAATTATAAGATCAAGTCCCTTCATGGTTGCCTTCGTACATGATCTTGTCCCTTTCGAAATAAAAGATGATATGTCCCTTTGAATTGCTAATACACCTTACAGTTGCCTAATCACAAATGTCCCTTCACTTGTCCCTCATAACATCCAAGGTAATGACTACCTATTCCTTAATAATAGGGATAGTCTTACCATTTAAAGGACATTTAAGAACAAAAAAGATTTAACTTAGGGTAGGTTCCTCTTATGTACTTGCTCACCTTTTCAAAACATTTTAAGAACACTTCACATTTTCAAACAATTTTCAAAACAAAGTCTTTATATATATCCGTACATGGATCATTATAAAGTACTTAAGAAAATTTCTAATCACACACTACATTTTTCAAAACAATTTAAAGTGAGCTAAGTAACTAAGAGCCCATGGATAACCATGGATGTAAAGGGTGCTAACACCTTCCCTTTACATAACCTACCCCCCGAACCCAAAAATCTTTTAAGGTCTTTCCTGTTCTTTTATGCCCTTTCCTTTTGGATAAAATAAAAGTCGGTGGCGAATCTTGCTATCCGCAACATTTAACTAAAGTCAGTTCTCCCACCATGTTACAGAACTGGCGACTCTGCTGGGGATTTAATAAAAGAGGGGTACCCTTAGGAATTAGATCACTTTAAACTTGTTTGCTTTGTTTGCTTTACTTTACTTGTTGGGTGCTCTTATGTGTGAAAGATCCTAACCCGGATCTAGTGTACCTTAGGTAAATGGCAATAGACCAAGGAAACTGTACGGCGTATACCGATATGGTTGATCTGGTGGCCATAGTTAGTGTGACTTCTTGGTTGGTGCTTATGTTCCTTAAGTCAAGTTGAGGATAATATGAGGCTGCCATATGTTGTCAATACACTAAATAACTTTTAGAACCCTAGTTATCCCATCTTGGCCTTTAGAAAAGTAGTGAGATAACCGGCTTTGGTGCAGACTGAAGTTGGTTGATACTCGATACTACGCTCATTGAGATTCTAAACTTGGAGGGTTTTGGTTGGCAAGTAAGTTGCCTACTGAACAACCACCCTTGTGAAGGATCAATGATATTGAGATCCCTTAGAACCTTGTTACTTTATAGGACAGGATGAACCATCTAAACTTCAGGGGAGGGTACTTACCTTTAGACCTCATGCAAGCCTTCAAACCTAGAGCTATTGTGTGACTTGTTTGTGTGTGCCACATGTTTGTGATTGAGCATAACATCATAGCATCATCATGCATCATAAGCATAACATTTTCACTAACCATTTCAAGGACCAAAGGATTTATCTTTGTTCTTTGTTGCAGGTCATGGCTTCTACTCGTAGGAATACTATCAGGATCAACTTTGTAGGAATACCTCCTAAGCTTAAAGAATTGGTCTCTCAAGTTTCTGAAACCTCCCAGTTCATCAAGAGGCATGGTCACCTACTGAATCTAGTCACCTCAGGGTTCAATGAAGACATGATGAGTGTTCTGTTTCAGTTCTTTGATCCTAAGCACCATTGCTTCATGTTCCCCGACTATCAGCTGGTTCCTACAATGGAAGAGTTCTCTAAATTATTGGGTATACCTATACTTGATCAGAAACCCTTTACAGGCTTAGAGAAAGAGCCTAAACCTGAAGTCATTGTTGCAGCCCTACATTTGAAGAAATCATACATTGTTCTAGAAACGAGAAGCGGAGTTAAGGGTATTCTTGCTAAGGTGTTGATAGAGAAGGCTCAAGTGTTCTTGAAGGCTATGAGCTATGATGCTTTTGAGGATATCTTAGCCTTGTTGATTTATGGCTTAGTGTTGTTCCCCAATCCATATCAGTTCATAGACGTTCACGCCATCAACATATTTCTGAGTCACAATCCAGTGCCTACATTACTTGGAGACATCTTACACTCTCTTCATAATCGTACTACTGTAAACACCCCAAATTTGCCCTCACCCATTCACACCATGGCTTGTGATCATTTCATACGCATAATCACAATCATAACATCTCATACCACATTTTTGATTCACTGCATTGGTTCTAAGTCATCTGCATCCAGGGTTTGTGATCTGAGCAATCCAAGAGCTTCTTGAGCCACTCCAAAGGCCATCAATCACTTCAAAGGGGTCCATGTGTGTTCAAGTATCATATTATATCCTCTCAAAGTCAAGAATGTCAAAGAATCACAAGAACTGAGAATGGTATGGAAGCAGAGCCAGGCTTGACTGCACAGATGACCTAGAATTAGGGTTTTGGTTTCAGAGGCCATAACTCCAAATTTTTTTGTCATTCTTGTTTCTATTGGTCTCTATATGGTATAGGGAGTATGCATATCAATTTTCATGAAGAAATTCCATGGGGAAGTCATCTGATCAAGGGTTGACTTTCTGGGCAAGTCAGTGTAAAATCAGGGCATCTGAGGCCCCCAATGACCCAACCAAAGGGTGTTCTTCATCATTTTGATTGTGTATGATCTTTATTTGATCATAGAAGTTGTTAGAAGTTCACAAAATTGAAGAATTACAAGTCTTTTGCAAAGTTGACTTTTTGGGCAAGTTTGACTTTTAATGAAATTGTCATTTTAGGCAACTTTTTTTCAACCCTCACTTTTTGATTCAAAAAAGCTTCAAATGGAAAAACTTTGGTCATGAAAGTTGTAGAATGGATTATTCCCTTTTCATAAAGTACAAGAACATGACCTAATTCATTTTGGATCAAAAGTTATGGTTTGTCAAAGTTGGCAAAAATCACAAAATTTCAAAGTTTCCACCAAAGAGGCAAAGTTGCAAATTCACTTCTCAAGGCAAATCAAGTCATCAAATGCATTTCTAAACTTCACCACATGATCACACAAGTCCTAAAAGTCAGATTGCAACCACAGAATCACATGTTTTATGGCTTATGGGATCAAGATATTTCATAAAGCTCAAAAGCAAGGCAAGTTGCAAAACTCATCATAGTTTCCCATCCACTTGCTTGCTAGCTTGCTGAACCATCCTAGGCCTTTCCCCACATCATGCTGCGCAGGACACACTCTTTGTCCTTGGCTAGAAATTAGCCCATACCTCTCTTACACCAACTTTGACATTTTGGCAAAAAGACCCATACCAATCAATAAAGCACACATCACTTCCTCTGACCAATCACAGTTTTTTATACAAGCAAAAAGCAAGCCAAAGCAACAAGAACTCAGGCCTGAAACACTCCATAGCACAGCATTCTCATTTTCCACTCCATTTGCAAGAGCCTTCGAAACTCTCAGCACAAACCTCAAACACCCAAACCAACTTCACAAACAATCTCACCATGCTTCACTGAACACAAACCAACCTTCAAAACAGCCTGAAAGCCATTGAATCAAAAACACGATCACCACCTGCCATTGAACAGAACTCAAGCAAACTCTCAAACCAGCCATTGCAAACTTCAAACAAACCTTGCAAGCTTCTTAGGAGGACCAGTGGAGCAGATTTGAGCCAAAGAAACAGCCTGAAAGTTCTGGAATCGAAAGCTCCATCTCAGGTATCATCCAAAAACTTTTTTCCAGAACTTGTGTTTTGAGTTACAAACTGATTCTGTGTGATGTGCTGATCATTTTAAGCTTTGAATCATTGAAAATGGTTGCGTGTGTAGGATGTATTTGATCTCTGAAATTTTTGTTTGTTTTCCGTTTTGATTCGTGTCTCATGATTCAGTGGAAATGAATGGATTTTGGGGTGGGGTTTAGGTTTAGGGATGATTAATGATTGATTCTGGAGAGTTTGGCACGTTTTCATGGCATATTGAGAGAGATTGAAAGATGAGATAGCCGGAGAAGACGACCGGAACAGTGTTCCGGTCGCCTGAGAGTGATTAGGGCAAGATTAGGGCTTAATCATTTAATTAGCCAGGTTTGAATTCCCACCCTTGGATGTGGCGCCAAGTCCATTCCCGCGCGCGTATGTTTGAATCTAAGCCCTTGGATGTGCTGACTTTTCTCATTTTCAGTTTAATTCATTTTATTTTACATTTTATTTCATTTGTTTTCTCATATTTATTAAAAATAGTAAAACCTTTTCAAAAATTATGAAAATTTTTATGTAAACTTTTATTTAATTTCAGAAACCAAAAACATTTTTATTTTTATTTTTTGCATTTAAAAATATTTTTAAATCATTTAAAAGTTTATTTTTAATTAATTAATGAGGATTAATTAATTAAAAATACTTTTAGGTATTTAAAAATCACCAAAAAATTCATGAAACCTTCATAAACATTTAGAAACATTGTCCAACCTTCAAACCAAATTTCCTTTTTGATCTTGATGCATTTTGATAATTTTCTATGGAATTAATTCATTTTCAAAGTATTATTTTGATCCAAACTTCAAAAAATCATTTATGCCTAGTCTTTGAGAGTTGGACTTTGATTCTTTTTGCATTGTGTTTTGCATCTCATGTAGTTTGTGAGATTAAATTGGCATGAATTGATCTTGCATTTTCCATTTGTTTGACATTTTTCTTGTTAAGGTACCTTAAAACCCTAGAAAAATTAGGAAATTCATAACCCTCATTAGGTTAAGAGTTGGAACCTCTCCTTTGGGCAGTGAGTTTGTGTAGGGTTAGGGTTCCTTTGAGTGCATTTTCAATTTTTTATCTTGATGTTTGCTTCTGATTTTGGTTTTTGTTTGATGCATTGATCATAAACCCTAATTTGGGCTTCCATATGCTTCCATCTTGCATTTGCTTACATACCATGACTTGCCATAGCATTTTGTGCATCCATTTGATTCATTTGACATCTTAAGACATATTGTAAGCATGCTTGATCATCATATCTTGCATTTGCCATGTTGTATGCCATTTGCACTTCATAACATTTCATGTATGATCATGGTTCTTAACTTGCTTCATTTGCATCCATAAGTTTGTATGATCATCCTCATGCTTTGTTTCATGTTTGCATCATCTCATAGCATCATTAACATCATGTATGTGCTTCTGGTTTTGATTTGCATCATGCCATTTCATCTCATCTTGCATTGTATTGCATTCATTTCATTAACTTTTCAGGTGGTAAGTAATTTTGAGAAGTGAATTTGCCTTCACTTCTCACAACTTCTCTTCATCTCTCTTATACATCCTTGCTGCATTTTGTTATGTGTTTGAGATTGAGCTTGCTTTTTCTTCTCCTTCTTACTTTCTTTTCTCAAGTGACTTGTCTTCTTAAATGAATCAAGTTGCTTTGCTTCTCTTTGCTCCATTCATCTGCTTCCTGGTGGTTCCTCTGAAGATTTCTTTCTTAAACCTCACAAACCTTAGGAACAACCAAGCATGACAATAATTAGGGTTTTGATTAGTCCCCCACTTAGTTTTTTACCTTTGTGTCTCTTTGAGTATTCTCCTCTCATCTCATAATCAGGGACTAAACCCTAAAGGCTTTAAGGCTTTGTGATTAAGCTTATGCCTGCATCCTTCTATTAGGATGGAGTGTATAACTTTAATCCTAAGTGTTAAACCCTTAATGTGTTTAACTCCTCTAATCAATCCACTTAATAATCACTAAGACATCAAGCTTGTAACTTGGGCCTTGCATTAGGGTTCTAATTCTTCCTTAATTGGTTAAGAAGGACTAACCCTAGTGTTAATGGACAAGTCCCCCTCAAGTTGTCTAACAAACCATAAAAATCATTTCTTCATCTTATCACTAACTAAAATCCACTTAATAAAGGCTTTGTTTTGTCATGAGTTTAATCCCTAATCATGGATTAAGTTGAGGAGCTTTCCTCAGCTTAAACATTCTCATCTATTATCCTTCTATTAGGATGGTGTAATGAGTTTGTTTAATCCCTGATTATGGCTTAATCTCATTACTTAACACTAAACAAAAACACCAAAAACATTTAAATAATCACAAGTAGGTTAATGATCTTAATCTTACACCATGGTGATTAAGTGTGAGATGCTGACTTCACACTTAAGGTATTCTCATTACCCCTAATTAGAGGGAGGATGTGATGAGTTTACTAACCCATTGGTTTAGGCTTAAGCTCATTTTCCTATGACAAACTTCAAAAAACAATAAGAGACTGAAAACTCAAAAACAAACAATAATCGTCTCCTTCGGGATTCTTTTCTCATCTCATTCACTCACAAACGAGAACTTGCTTCTTCCGTCTAATGCAAGACAGTTTGCACCTGAGCCAGACATGTCATACACTTGAGCATAGACAAGTAAGCAGTTCATAAGTCAATTCATCTTTCAGTCTCTTTGGGTCGAACTACGGTGTTCTGACTTCCTCATTGCACGAGAGGATACGTAGGCATAACTTAACAGTTATCGAACAAAAGTCTCTGTATATTCCCCCTCCTTCTAGCCTTGTTCTTTAGCCTCATTATCATGAGCATTTCCTCCTTTTCTTACACTGACACTGTACATTTATACACTTCACATTTCTTTTACATTGACACCTGTACATCCTTTTCCAGCTCTTTTATACACAAATTGCACTGACACTACCCCTTTAAAACACAAATCTTTTAAGCGTGGATCCCGTCGAGTACGGCGGACAATCTAGGTGCTAATACCTTCCCAGGTTGTAACCAACCCCCTTTCTCAGTCTCTCTGGTTCGCAATCGTCTTATCCATATCTTTCTAGGTCTATGCAGCATTACCTTTCCTCCGGGATAAAAATGCCTAGCTGGCGACTCTATTCATTTCCTGTGAGTTCACTCTTGTGTGTTCTCGCATCTCTTTTCGCCGACCGTTCGCGTCTGTACCCCATTTGACCCGGCTTCATTTGGTGGGAGCGACAGCTTGACGACTCTGCTGGGGAATGCTTATACTGCAACCAGGGCTTCTGGTTCTTTTTGTGGGTTCCTCCTAGCGCTTGTTTGATTTGTGTTTACTGGGGTGTTATGTGCTATTTGTGCTTGTATTTGTATTTATTTTTGCTTTATGTACAGTTGTTTTATTGATTTCTTTATAGCTTTACATATATCATATTGTCATACTGTGCTGGCTGGATCTGTTTTGTTGCTTTGGTGGGTGGGTGTTTTACTGAGAGTTAAGGTCCTATACCTGGGACCTGAGTGACACCTAGGCTAGAGTGGTTCATGTTCTTTCCCATTCCATTTCGGTCTAGTGCGGGAATATGAAACACGGTTCAGATATGGGTTTCTTCTTGAGAACTCTGTGCTGCAGATTTCCTGTAGTGCTAGGGCTATCTGGGAAGCCTGCTAAGTCTGGATGACCTTTAGTATTGACCTTCAGAAGCTGAGGTGAATTAGAGGAGGATCTTTTATGGTTATTGTAAACACTGTACCTCCGGGTTAGAAGTGTTTACACTTCTCATAACTGACCCAAGTCTGAGGATCCTTGTTTTAGAACATCACCTGTGAGGGGGTTGGGCTGTTTACAGGTTTGCAGGTACCCTTGACCTCAGCATACCCTGTTACTTTGTTTTGATTAAGAGTACTCCATTTTGGAACAGTTCTTGTGATTTTTAACCATGGACATGTGACTCTTTATTTGAGTCCCCCACCTTGGTTACTGGACTTATGAACCTCCATCTGGGTTTCTTGAACATACATGGACCTATATCAAAGCAGTTAATCAGATCCAGCTTGATCACAAACCCTTGCATATCATTTGCATACATCATCATTGCATCATTTAACATTTGTTTATTTGTTTTTCAGGGTATCCATACTATATTTTGGCTTGGTTTTGACCCCTTCATCTGCATAGACCTACCTGCTTCAGCTACTGCTATCACCAGTCTCAGCCTGTCAGTGGCCCATCTTCAGTGTTATTCTCAGCATCTGTCTCAGCTCTTCTTCAGCAACATGGCACCTAAGAAGAGCAACATCTCCTATCATTTCTTTGAGCCTGAGCTGGCTAGCATCAGGAAGATTCAGACCCTGATTACTCCAGACCATATACCACTATTCAGAGAACATTATGGAGGAGTCCTTGATGTGGTTATGGATTTGGACCCTTCACAGAGGAGCTTGATTCATACTTGCTTGCAGTTCTATGATCCCCCTCTGAGGTGTTTCACCTTCCAGAATTTTCAGTTGGGACCCTTGTTGGAAGAGTATTCATCACTGATTGGTGTACCTATCAGGGGTGGAGTCCCTTTCAACCCTGAGATGGCTTTCCCTAGTAATGAAGAGGTGGCAAAGGCATTGTATCTAGAACCAGCTCTGATTGGGCAGAACATGACAGCCAAGGCTGGAGTCTCTGGTCTTCACTTGGATTTCTTGACCTCTCAGGCTATTCTGAAGGCCTCCATGGGAGAGTGGAAGGCAGTCTGTGCACTATTAGCCCTTAGCATATATGGGGTCATATTATTTGCAGATGAGCCTAAGTTTATTAGCAAGAATGCAATCCATCTTTTCATCCTGAGGAACCCAGTGCCCACCTTACTGGGAGATCTCTACTACTCTGTTCACCAAAGGAATGAAAAGCAAAGGGGAAGATTAGTGAGATGCTGTGCTCCTTTGTTCCATACTTGGCTGCTCAAACATTTGCCAAAGACTGATGCATTCTTGAACCCTCACCAGCAAAAGAATTGGGCTAGGAGGCTTGTTGCTTTAACCTCAGATGATATCAGGTGGTGTACTCAGAGCACTAAGGGCAGAGACATCATTACTAGTTGTGGGCAATTTCCCAATGTACCTCTGATAGGAGTGAAGGGTTGCATCAACTACAACCCTCTGCTATTCAAAAGACAACTGGGTTATGCATTAGTCCACCCTCCTAGAGTACAAGATCTAGCTAAGACCCTTTATTGTGAAATCAAGCCTAATCTGGCTATTGTCAGGCAAGCATCCTGGGCTTGGGACAATGTCCAGACTAAAGGGGTAACCATTCTTGGGAGATGCAATAATGTGGCCTCAGCTCAGTACTATGAGTGGTCTCATACCAAGGTTCAAATTTCTGGGATGCCCTTTACTATTGAAGATGTGCCTGGGCCATCCACAACACCACCTCCAGCAACTGTCAGCCTGGAAGAGTTTGAGAAATTGAAAGAGAGAAATGAGAATCTGACTCAGGCTCTACAGAAGACCCTCTGGGAGAGGAGTGACGGTCGCTTGGACATTGAAAGGTTAGAAAAGCTAAAGGTGGAGCATCTAGCCAGGATTGAAAAGTCAGAGGACTATATCAAGAAAACAAGGGCTGGAGAACAGATTTTGAAGAATGCCTGCAAAGAGGCCCAATTCCAGAGAGCTAGGACTGATCTTTATCTGAAAGAGAGCCAAGCTAGGTGGGTCAGGATCACTGAAGCTCGCACTCAGGAGGATAAAAGAACTCAGGATAAGATTGAGCAGTTGGAGGCTAATGCAAAGGAGCAACAGGAAGCCTTGCTAGCAGCCCAGAGGGAGATCTCAGAATTGAAACTCAGAGCTGGTGTGAAGAGGTCAAAGGACCAGGGCAGACACAAGAAGCTAACTGCAGCTATTGCCACCAGGAATCTTCTCATCAGGAACCTCACAGAGCATCCAGCTAATCCTGTGACTGAGGCACTTTTGAAAGAAGTTCAGGAGGATGAATTTGGTCTTGGTGTCTGACTTTTGCTTGTTGTTGCTTTCATTTCATGTACTTTTCTTTATGTTGTATTTTTGACCCCTCAGAGGGCATGTATTGTAAAAAAACAAACTACGTATCATTTACTTTTTGTAATATATGTGTTGGCCTGTTTTATCTGAGTTCTTTCAAAGCAACATCAAAAGCATCTTCCTTAGGGGTCTGGAAAGGTCAAAACCAAGTGCCAAGCCGGATACCTTGGAAACAAATAAGCATACTGCATTGCATACTAACCTTTTGTTTTGTTTTGTAGGTTTTTGTTTTATTGTTACTAACTCTGTTGTGACTTCAGGAACTATTGCTCGACGTCGGGTGTTTCCACTCAACCGTCCACACAGATATCCAACCCGCAACAACCTTCCGAGTATACAAATGGACCAAGTACAGCAGGACCTTACAGAGGTCAGGACTCAAATGGCCAATGAAAGATTGGAAATGAGGAATCAGATGACACAATTTATGGAGGTGATGAATAATATGGCTCAAAGCCAAGAGAGATTAAGAGCACTTGTAGAGAGGCAGAATCAGGAAGACCCCCATCTAGGGACTGCTGGGACAAGCAATAATGAGAGAGTTCAACCTCATATTAATCCTCCAGTCTATGGACCCCACCTTCATCCAGAGATCAACATCCCTGTTAATGTGCAAGGGACTGCCACTGCAGGCAGAGTGTTACAAGAAGACCCCCAGGAAGATCAATTTACAGTGATGGGAGCTGGGGAGGAAGCCTATGATAGAAGGCTAGATGAGATTGCTAAGAAACTAAGATCCCTGGAGTCCCAGAATTCTTTGGGCTTTGATGTTATGGACATGGGTCTAGTGGACGGGGTCAGGATTCCCCACAAATTTAAACCACCGTGCTTTGAGAAGTACAACGGAACCTCCTGTCCCCGAACCCATTTACAATCTTTTCTGGGGAGGCTGAAGGCATATACCATGGACGAAAAGCTATGGATGTTTTATTTTGAGGATAGCTTAACAGGAGCTTCAAGGGAATGGTACTCTCACCTGACTAGAGCAACCATCAGGTGCTGGAAGGACCTGGCTGAGGCCTTTATCAGACAATATCAGTACAACTTGGATATGGCTCCCAACAGGACCCTCCTGATGGGGATGTCTCAATCATCCAGGGAAAGCTTCCGGGAGTACGCTCAGAGGTGGAGACAGCTCGCTGCTGCTGTCCAGCCACCCATGTCAGAAAGGGAGATGGCTGATATGTTTATGAACACCCTCCAAGGGACATACATTGACAGGCTAGCTGCCTTTTCTTCCACTAGCTTTGCTGACGTGGTCATAGCCGGGGAAAGAATTGAAAGCCTATTAAAGATGGGTAAGATTTCTGACAACGGTGCGAGCTCATCCGGCAACACAAGAAAGCCTTTTGTGGGCCCAAGAAGAACTGGTGAGACCAATGCTATCCATACCAGCAGGGGCAGACCACAATATGTTCATAGGTCTGTGGCAGCAGTCACCATTCCCGCTCCAATTCATCCCAACCAGCTTATCAACCGCAGCAGCAATCCCATTACCAGCAACAAACTCAGTATCCTCCTCAGAGAAATTATAACAACAACAACACCAGCAACAACAATCAGCAAAGACCGTTCCAACAGAGACCTTCTCAGGCCAATAGGGTGATCGATCCGATCCCTATGCCCTATGCCACATTATTGCCACAACTCCTAAAACTCAACCTAGTTGAGCTAAGGACATTGGCACCTCCAGATCCTGCCAGTCTGCCCAGAAATTATGACGCCAGCGCCAGATGTGCTTTTCACTCAAATGCACAGGACTTGGTAGATTCTAAAGCTCTGAACTTTGCACCACCACCAAATGTTAACAAGAACCCTATGCCACACCACGGAGGACCCAGAATCAATGCTATTGAGGAGGATAAACCGTCTTACTTGATAACCAGTGTGGGTCAGATTCGGACACCCTTGGTAGAGATTAAAGCTCAACTCCTTGAATGTCAAATGTTCCCGGGATGTGAGCTAGGATGTGCTTATTGCAACATTTCAGTGAATGGGTGTGATAACTTGAGGGATGGCATAGATGGTCTCATCCAGAGTGGCCTGCTTCAAATCACAACATCAATACCTACCAATCCAGCAATCTCTTTCACAACAGTTCCAGAGTCTTCTACAACTGCAACAACCATTGTTCCGAACAACTCTTCAATCTCATCAACAAATGCTTCATCTGTTACTTCAACGGACCAGATATCAACAAACATCCCTTCTACAACTTCAGCACCCCTTCATTCAGAGTCTCCTACAACAACAACACCCATCCAGTCAACAATATCTCCTACAACATCAACAGCAAACAATGAAAGCGTCTCAACAGTTACAATTTATTATGATCCTGCCAATGATTCTGCCTACAACTCACAAAATGCCACTCCTATCAGAGCACCAGTCACAATATACTATGATCCACAGACTATCATGGTCCCTTCTGCAGCTGCCATCAGTCCAGTCACTATCACAGTGCCTGGGCCAGTACCTTATGAAAGCAGTAATGCCATCCCTTGGCATTACGGCTCCGACCTATACTGCGAAGGACAGAAAATCACTCTCGAATCATCAACTTCTTCACCACAAATAGACAATGTGGGGGGAGGCGGAGGCTTCACTCGAAGCGGACGTCTCTTTGCCCCGCAAATTCAAAGACCCACTGCTGAAGCAGAAGCTGCCGCCAAGGCAAAAGGGAAGAGCATGGTGCAAGAAGAGCAAATTGTTAAAGAAGCTTTGAAAACACCTTTTGATCAAGAAGTTGATGAATTCATGAGAATCATCAAGAAAAGTGATTACAAGATAGTGGACCAGCTTCACCAGACGCCTTCCAAGATCTCCATTCTATCATTGCTTATGTGCTCCGAGGCTCATCGGAACGCACTACTAAAGGTCCTGCACGCAGCTTATGTGCCAGAAGAGATCACGGTCAATCAGTTGGAAGTTGTGGTTGGAAATGTTAATGCTAGTAATGGACTAGGATTTACCAACACCGATTTGACTACGGAAGGCCGCAATCACAACAAGGCTTTGCACATTACCATGGAGTGTAAGGGCGCAGTCCTTTCACATGTACTGGTAGACACAGGGTCATCCCTCAATGTCTTACCTAAAAAAGCCCTTGTGAAGCTGGAGTATGAAGGATTGGCATTACGCCCCAGTAACTTGGTAGTGAGAGCCTTTGACGGTTCTAAGAGATCAGTTCTGGGAGAAATTGAGTTGCCTATAACGATTGGCCCACAAACTTTCAAAACGACCTTCTACGTGATGGACATTCAGCCGGCCTACAGTTGTTTGTTGGGTAGACCATGGATTCATGCCGCTGGCGCAGTTACGTCTACCCTTCACCAGAAGTTAAAATTCGAGTGGGAGGGCCAAGTCGTTACTATTTGTGGAGAGGAAGATATTTTTGTTAGCCATCTGGCTACATACAAATATATTGAGATGGATGGGGAGATCCACGAAACCATGAGTCAAGGGTTTGAGGCCCTGAATATTAATGAAACATCTGCTGTACTTGGGACTTCCATGACATCTTACCAACAAGCCAGGAAGGTTGTTGAAGAAGGGAATGCTCAAGGCTAGGGTAAACTGTTGCCTGTGGAGAAGAAAGAGGATAGATTTGGGTTGGGTTACAAACCAACTCAACAAGATCAAGCAGAGGCTGCTAAGAAGCCCAACTTTGTTAGTTGGGGAATGCTCACCCCTGATGCTGTCAACAACTTGGAAGATGAGTCGGAAGATGAACGCAACCTGGAAAGCTGGATTCGTCCAAGGATCCCGGGGGGCCGTATCTCAAACTGGTCTTCCCAGGAAATTATAAGGGTTACTCCTGCAGAGTAATTATTATTTCCTGTATATTTTAAGCATGCATCAAGTCTTGCGTCTTGCCCAAGATGACAAGACTCATTTTGTAATCGGGCCATCTGTAATTTTTGTGCAACAAGATTAATCAATGAAATATCAGACATCTTTTGCAAATGAGTCTTTTTCTATTCCGCTCACTGTTTTTCCATTTTTCTTTTTGTACAAAAAAATAAATGGCAATGTTTTCAAAATGACAACTTTATTTCACTTTTCTAAACAAGATTAAAATCAATCACTAAAATGAACAAACTGAACCCTTGCAGAGAGTGCCTTCCAGACAGCACCGACAACAGCACGGCTATGACTTCGTATGACTTTGACAATCCGATCAATCAAGCTGATGAAGGGGTTGAAGAAGATTACGAGCTTCCTGAAGAGCTAGCTAGGTTGTTGAGACAAGAGGAAAAGGTTATCACTCCTCATCAGGAGGAGGTTGAAACGATTAATCTTGGTACGGATGAAGATGTGAAAGAAGTTAAAATCGGGGCCTGCTTACAAGACTCAGTGAAGAAACAACTGATTGACCTGCTTCAAGAATATGTGGATGTGTTTGCTTGGTCTTATCAGGATATGCCAGGGTTGGACACCGATATTGTTACGCACAAGCTGCCTTTGAGAGAAGATTGCCCACCGGTTAAACAGAAACTGCGCCGTACTCGCCCAGACATGGCAATGAAAATCAAAGAAGAGGTACAAAAGCAGTGGGACGCCGGGTTCCTTGCTGTAACTAGCTATCCGCCGTGGGTTGCTAATATAGTACCTGTGCCTAAGAAAGACGGCAAAGTGAGAATGTGTGTCGACTACCGGGATCTGAACAGAGCTAGCCCGAAAGATGATTTCCTATTACCTCACATCGATGTATTGGTTGATAATACGGCTCAGTTCTCGGTATTCTCCTTCATGGACGGATTTTCAGGATATAATCAGATCAAAGTGTCACCTGAAGACATGGAGAAGACAACCTTCATCACACCCTGGGGCACGTTCTGTTACAAGGTGATGCCATTCGGATTGGAGAATGCTGGTGCAACGTATCAACGGGCTATGGTAACATTATTCCACGATATGATCCATAAAGAAATCGAATGTTATGTGGATGACATGATTGCCAAGTCCCTTACAGAAGAAGACCACCTGGTAAACCTGCTGAAACTATTCAAGCGTCTGAGGAAGTACCAACTGAAGCTGAACCCCAACAAGTGCACATTCGGGGTGCGATCTGGTAAGCTGCTGGGTTTTATCGTAAGCGAGAAAGGGATTGAAGTTGACCCTGATAAAGTCAAAGCCATCCAAGAAATGCCTGCACCGAAGTCTGAAAAAGAGGTTCGAGGGTTTCTAGGTAGATTGAACTACATCTCAAGGTTCATATCTCACCTTACTGCAACCTGTGAACCCTTGTTTAAACTGTTAAGAAAAGAACAGACGGTCAGGTGGAATGAAGACTGCCAGAGGGCTTTTGACAAGATCAAAGAATACTTGCAAGAACCACCAATCCTTATGCCTCCAGTTGAAGGAAGACCTTTGATAATGTACTTGACAGTATTAGAAGAGTCAATGGGGTGTGTGTTGGGCCAGCATGACGAGTCTGGTCGAAAAGAGTACGCAATATACTACCTGAGCAAAAAGTTTACCGACTGTGAACAACGTTATTCACTGCTTGAGAAAACTTGTTGTGCTTTAGCGTGGGCTGCTCGCCGACTGAGACAGTATATGTTGACCCACACCACCTTATTGATATCAAAAATGGACCCGGTTAAGTACATTTTCGAGAAGCCAGCTCTTACCGGACGGGTTGCAAGATGGCAAATGATCCTCACAGAATATGACATCCAGTACACATCTCAGAAAGCCATCAAGGGCAGTGTATTATCTGATTATCTTGCTGAGCAACCTATTGATGACTACCGGCCTATGAGATTTGACTTCCCTGATGAAGACATCATGTTCATAAAAGCAAAAGATCATGAAGAGCCTATTCACACTGAAGGGCCTGACCCGGAAGAAGAATGGACTATGATGTTTGATGGGGCTGTCAATATGAATGGTCGTGGTGTTGGTGCAGTACTCATTACACCTAAGGGAGTTCACATGCCTTTCTCGGCAAAGCTCACTTTCAACTGCACTAACAACGAAGCTGAATACGAAGCTTGCATTATGGGTCTTGAGGAAGCCATTGACCTCAGGATCAAAACTTTGACTGTATTCGGAGATTCAGCTCTGGTAGTTAATCAAACCAACGGCAAATGGTACACCCACCAGGATCATCTGATACCTTACAGGGATTATACAAGAAGGTTATTGACTTTCTTCACAACAGTCAAGCTTGAGTATATCCCTCGGGACGAGAATCAGTTTGCAGATGCTCTGGCTACCATTTCGTCAATGATCAAAGTTCAGGCTGCCAACTTTGTGCCTCAGATTTCAGTGTCCAGACTCGACAGACCAGCATATGTATTTGCAGCAGATATTGTCAAAGATGATAAGCCTTGGTTCCATGACATTAAGTGCTTCTTGGAGGATCAGACGTACCCATCTGGGGCATCTTCCAATGATAAGAAGACTTTGAGAAGGCTTGCCGGTAGTTTCTTTCTGAACACTGATGGTTCCCTGTACAAGAGAAACTTCGATATGGTACTCCTCAGATGCGTTGATAGAACAGAAGCAGACTTGTTAATGCATGAAGTGCACGAAGGATCCTTTGGTACCCATGCTGGAGGGCATGCCATGGCTAAGAAATTGCTAAGATCAAGTTATTATTGGATCACAATGGATGCCGACTGTTGTGCCTATGCCAGAAAAGGCCATAAATGCCAGATCTATGCGGATAAGGTGCATGTGCCTCCCAATCCTTTGAATATAATGTCTTCACCCTGGCCCTTTGCCATGTGGGGCATTGATATGATTGGCAAGATCGAGCCGACTGCTTCAAATGGTCACAGATTCATCTTGGTAGCCATTGACTATTTTACCAAGTGGGTCGAAACAGCTTCTTATGCAAATGTTACAAGGCAAGTGGTGGCCAGATTTCTGAAGAGAGATATCATCTGTCGATACGGAGTTCCCGAGCGAATCATTACTGATAATGGTTCCAACTTGAACAACAAAATGATGGCTGAGCTATGCCGGGACTTCAAGATCCAACACCACAATTCTTCTCCTTACAGGCCAAAGATGAATGGCGCTTTTGAGGCAGCTAATAAGAATATCAAGAAGATTGTGCAGAAAATGGTAGTCACCTACAAAGACTGGCATGAAATGCTACCATTTGCCTTGCATGGGTACCGCACGTCAGTCAGAACGTCCACTGGGGCAACACCGTATCAGCTTGTGTATTGTATGGAGGCAGTCCTACCTGTTGAAGTTGAATTACCCTCTCTACGGGTATTGATGGATGTTAAGCTGAACGAAACAGAATGGGTCCGATCCCGATACGAACAACTGAGTCTGATTGAAGAGAAAAGATTGGCTGCAATCTGTCATGGGCAGTTGTATCAGAAAAGGATGAAAAGAGCCTTCGATCAGAAAGTCAGGCACCGAGAATACTAAGTAGGAGATCTTGTGCTGAAAAGAATCCTCCCTCCGCATACAGACCACAGGGGCAAGTGGACTCCAAATTACGAAGGACCATTTGTGGTAAAGAAGGTTTTCTCTGGTGGAGCACTGATGCTCAGTACCATGGATGGTGAAGATTTCCCATCCCCTGTGAATTCAGATGCAGTTAAAAAATACTTCGCGTAAAAATGACCCGCTGGACATAAAAACAGAATGTAAGTCCAGGCAAAAATAGGGCATCCCGGCAAGTCAAAAACAGAATAAAAGACTTGGGCAAAAATAAGGGAAATAACAAAAATTGTACACCCGCTGAGTTGAAAAGCCGCATGGGACAACTCAGGCAAAAATGGGTATCCCGATGGATTGAAAACCCGAAAGGGCGATCCATGCAAAACAAGGGAATAAGCGAACAACTGCATTCTAAATTCGTCTGTATCACTTACAACCGGTTAAACCTCGAAAGGATCAAGCCTCTTTCAGAATCAGCCTTCTTCAAAAAGCAAGACGAGAAGAGTGTCAAAAGTCATACGAGTCATAGCGAGAGGGAAACTCCTTGAAGCATCGTCAACATTGCCAGCATTTTGTTTCTCAATTTGTAACAATCTCCTCATTCCAGGAGATATGTTTCTTTGGCTGTATCTTGCCAATTCAGGGCATATGAATTAATAAAAACAGATTTTCAGTCAAGTTTCACCTCGTACACTTCATTTTATTTGCAAAGAATGTCTGATATCTTTAAAATACGGATTGCATAAATACAGATGTTTATCTTCAAAAAAATGATACGTGCTTGCAGGAAATATACTTACTCCCGGGAGTGTCTGAACTCCTTTGATGGAATCCGGTAAAGGATACCTCGGGATTACTTGTACGTTTCTCTGTCTTTTTCAGGGTTGCAGGTATCCAAAGCACAACATGGGGCATGAAAGCTTCACTCCTAGCAGGCTGACAAATCAACACTCACTCAGTCTTAGCACCCAAGTGCTTGCTCCCCAGCTGAGTTGCCACTTGCTGCTTCTCCCAGCCGAGTTGCCAATAATTCTTCCTCAGCTAAGCACAAAGGCCAGGGAACCGCTTCCCCACAGAGTCTCAGCCTCTCTCCAGAAGAGCAACACACGAAGGAATCACAACGGAGTGACGAAAGCTTCTACAAACCCCAGCTGGGTCCCTCATTTACGGGAATAGGTCTATCATCGACCCATTTCCCCAAGCAGAATCATTTCATCAGATCTACCAACGATCTCATCCCCAGCTGGGATGTTCACTTCAACAGATCGACCAGAGATCTTCACAGCAACGGGATCCGAATCCCGGATCTGTTTCCCTTTGCATAATCATAGCATTCGCATCATATTCACCAAACAAAGCGTAGCATTCCGTCTTAATACGGAGCATTACGGCAAAAGTCAAACATATTGCATAATTATAAGCCATGTTCTGAATCAAACACTTGTGAATAATGGCAACCTATCAACAATATAAAGAATACTCCCCGGATTCCCCAGCAGAGAGCTAAAGCAGTTGCCTCACAGTAAAGTCGCCCGAGCTTTTCTTTGCAAACAAACACTTGTATATTACAGATACTTCTCGACACCCGTCCGTGTCATATCCCCAGCAGAAAGCCAAAGTATCCCCTTTGCACTCACAGATACAGATATATATATATAACTTTCCTTGACATCCGTCCATGTCATTTTCCCAGCACAGTAATGTAAACACTTTGTATACCAGATACTTGTTTTATACTCTTCTCCTTTTGACACTCGTCCGTGTCACTCTCTCCAGCAGGTTGAACACTTAAATATGCACCAATCATACTTATACAGATACTCGTCCGTATCTTGTATACACCATTTATATCCCCACAGATTCAACACTAGTCCGTGTTCTTTGTTAACCCGTTGGTACTCGTCCGTACCATCATCTCAGAACATATGTCAAGCGTTTGTTTCTACCCGATACTCGTCCGTATCGTAGTCTTAAGGATGCTCGTCCGCATCTTTAATCCATACACCGTGTCAAACACTTTTGAATATAGACACTTGTCTGTGTCTACTATTCCCAAGAAGAGTCCCCTCAGATTCAACACTCGTCTGTGTTCCTTGTTAACCAGTTGATACTCGTCCGTATCGTCATCTCTGAACACATGTCGATATTTGTTTTTACCTGATACTCGTCCGTATCATAGTCTTAAGGATGCTCGTCCGCATCTTTAATCTATACACATCTAAACACTTATACCTTTTATTTCTTGGATATAAACACTCGTCCGTGTTTAGTATTCCCCAGTAGATTACCCGTAAAGCAAATTTCTTTTTTACCTGACATTCGTCATGATAAACCTTGAGAGCAGCCGTCCCCTGCTAGGTGGTCGTCCTCCACCTCTTGATGATCGTCCTTCATCATGCTCGTCCGATGGCCGTCCCCATCGTTGACCTTTTTATCCGACATTCGTCCTATGTCGTGATATATTTGGCAGCCGTCCCCTGCTAGGTGATCGTCCTTCACCTTTTTGATGATCGTCCTTCATCATTTTATCCAATGGCCTTCCCCATTGTTGATTTTTGGTTATCTGACATTCGTCCTATGTCATGATAAACCTTGAGAGCAGCCGTCCCCTGCTAGGTGGTCGTCCTCCACCTCTTGATGATCGTTCTTCATCATGCTTGTCCGATGGCCGTCCCCGTCGTTGACCTTTTATCCAGCATTCGTCCTATGTCGCGATATTTTCGGCAGCCGTACCCTGCCAGGTGGTCGTCCTCCACCTTAGATGATCGTCCCTCATCTTATCCCTTACAGAGCAGCCGTCCCCTACTAGGTGATCGTCCTTCACCTTTGATGATCGTACCTCATCATCTGTTTATTTCATTTATTCTTTAGCCCGATGGCCGTCCCCGTCGTGGTCCCTTTTCTTTTTAGCCCGATGGCCGTCCCCGTCGTTGGTTACTTTATGAACTTGATGGTCGTCCCCGTCATGTTTCATTTAATCCCCAGTGAATCTTATAGCTTTATGTGATGGCCGTCCCCATCATGATTCTTTTATCCCCAGCATGTCGGCCGTCCCCGTCATTGCTTTATTTCCCGCACTTTTCCCAGCATGCCGGTTGTCCCCGTCATTGCTCTTTACCCAGCAGTCGTCCTTTGCTCGACGGTCGTCCTTCGTCGCCCACACTTTATACTATACTTTATTTCCTTTTACAATCTATATCCTTTTTCTTCTTCATTCTGTGAGTACAAATTTCGGACTGTCTTTGGTATTCAACCACAAGTTATCTTGTTTGCCTGTTAAGCCGTTGCTTACATCCTGCACAGCTAACTCATGTTTGAATAGGGGCAGCTGTAAACACCCCAAATTTTCCCTCACCCATTCACACCATGGCTTGTGATCATTTCATACACATAATCACAATCATAACATCTTATACCACATTTTTGATTCACTGCATTGGTTCTAAGTCATCTGCATCTAGGGTTTGTGATCTGAGCAATCCAAGAGCTTCTTGAGCCACTCCAAAGGCCATCAATCACTTAAAAGGGGTCCATGTGTGTTCAAGTATCATATTATATCCTCTCAAAGTCAAGAATGTCAAAGAATCACAAGAACTGAGAATGGTATGGAAGCAGAGCCAGGCTTGACTACACAAATGACCTAGAATTAGGGTTTTGGTTTCAGAGGCCATAACTCCAAATTTTTTGGTCATTCTTGTTTCTATTGGTCTCTATATGGTATAGGGAGTATGCATATCAATTTTCATGAAGAAATTCCATGGGGAAGTCATCTGATCAAGGGTTGACTTTCTGGGCAAGTCAGTGTAAAATCAGGGCATCTGAGGCCCCCAATGACCCAACCAAAGGGTGTTCTTCATCATTTTGATTGTGTATGATCTTTATTTGATCATAGAAGTTGTTGGAAGTTCACAAAATTGAATAATTACAAGTCTTTTGCAAAGTTGACTTTTTGGGCAAGTTTGACTTTTAATGAAATTGTCATTTTAGGCAACTTTTTCAACCCTCACTTTTTGATTCAAAAAAGCTTCAAATGGAAAAACTTTGGTCATGAAAGTTGTAGAATGGATCATTCCCTTTTCATAAAGTACAAGAACATGACCTAATTCATTTTGGATCAAAAGTTATGGTTTGTCAAAGTTGGCAAAAATCACAAAATTTCAAAGTTTCCACCAAAGAGGCAAAGTTGCAAATTCACTTCTCAAGGCAAATCAAGTCATCAAATGCATTTCTAAACTTCACCACATGATCACACAAGTCCTAAAAGTCAGATTGCACCCAAAGAATCACATGTTTTATGGCTTATGGGATCAAGATATTTCATAAAGCTCAAAAGCAAGGCAAGTTGCAAAACTCATCATAGTTTCCCATCCACTTGCTTGCTAGCTTGCTGAACCATCCTAGACCTTTCCCCACATCATGCTGCGCAGGACACACTCTTTGTCCTTGGCTATAAAGTAGCCCATACCTCTCTTACACCAACTTTGACATTTTGGCAAAAAGACTCATACCAATCAATAAAGCACACATCACTTCCTCTGACCAATCACAGTTTTTTATACAAGCAAAAAGCAAGCCAAAGCAACAAGAACTCAGGCCTGAAACACTCCATAGCACAACATTCTCATTTTCCACTCCATTTGCAAGAGCCTTCGAAACTCTCAGCACAAACCTCAAACACCCAAACCAACTTCACAAACAATCTCACCATTCTTCACTGAACACAAACCAACCTTCAAAACAGCCTGAAAGCCATTGAATCAAAAACACGATCACCACCTGCCATTGAACAAAACTCAAGCAAACTCTCAAACCAGCCATTGCAAACTTCAAACAAACCTTGCAAGCTTCTTAGGAGGACCAGTGGAGCAGATTTGAGCCAAAGAAACAGCCTGAAAGTTCTGGAATCGAAAGCTCCATCTCAGGTATCATCCAAAAACTTTTTTCCAGAACTTGTGTTTTGAGTTACAAACTGATTCTGTGTGATGTGCTGATCATTTTAAGCTTTGAATCATTGAAAATGGTTGCGTGTGTAGGATGTATTTGATCTCTGAAATTTTTGTTTGTTTTCCGTTTTGATTCGTGTCTCATGATTCAGTGGAAATGAATGGATTTTGGGGTGGGGTTTAGGTTTAGGGATGATTAATGATTGATTCTGGAGAGTTTGGCACGTTTTCATGGCATATTGAGAGAGATTGAAAGATGAGATAGCCGGAGAAGACGACCGGAACAGTGTTCCGGTCGCCTGAGAGTGATTAGGGCAAGATTAGGGCTTAATCATTTAATTAGCCAGGTTTGAATTCCCACCCTTGGATGTGGCGCCAAGTCCATTCCCGCGCGCGTATGTTTGAATCTAAGCCCTTGGATGTGCTGACTTTTCTCATTTTCAGTTTAATTCATTTTATTTTACATTTTATTTCATTTGTTTTCTCATATTTATTAAAAATAGTAAAACCTTTTCAAAAATTCTGAAAATTTTTATGTAAACTTTTATTTAATTTCAGAAACCAAAAACATTTTTATTTTTATTTTTTGCATTTAAAAATATTTTTAAATCATTTAAAAGTTTATTTTTAATTAATTAATGAGGATTAATTAATTAAAAATACTTTTAGGTATTTAAAAATCACCAAAAAATTCATGAAACCTTCATAAACATTTAGAAACATTGTCCAACCTTCAAACCAAATTTCTTTTTTGATCTTGATGCATTTTGATAATTTTCCATGGAATTAATTCATTTTCAAAGTATTATTTTGATCCAAACTTCAAAAATTTCTGCCTAGTCTTTGAGAGTTGGACTTTGATTCTTTTTGCATTGTGTTTTGCATCTCATGTAGTTTGTGAGATTAAATTGGCATGAATTGATCTTGCATTTTCCATTTGTTTGACATTTTTCTTGTTAAGGTACCTTAAAACCCTAGAAAAATTAGGAAATTCATAACCCTCATTAGGTTAAGAGTTGGAACCTCTCCTTTGGGCAGTGAGTTTGTGTAGGGTTAGGGTTCCTTTGAGTGCATTTTCAATTTTTTATCTTGATGTTTGCTTCTGATTTTGGTTTTTGTTTGATGCATTGATCATAAACCCTAATTTGGGCTTCCATATGCTTCCATCTTGCATTTGCTTACATACCATGACTTGCCATAGCATTTTGTGCATCCATTTGATTCATTTGACATCTTAAGACATATTGTAAGCATGCTTGATCATCATATCTTGCATTTTCCATGTTGTATGCCATTTGCACTTCATAACATTTCATGTATGATCATGGTTCTTAACTTGCTTCATTTGCATCCATAAGTTTGTATGATCATCCTCATGCTTTGTTTCATGTTTGCATCATCTCATAGCATCATTAACATCATGTATGTGCTTCTGGTTTTGATTTGCATCATGCCATTTCATCTCATCTTGCATTGTATTGCATTCCTTTCATTAACTTTTCAGGTGGTAAGTAATTTTGAGAAGTGAATTTGCCTTCACTTCTCACAACTTCTCTTCATCTCTCTTATACATCCTTGCTGCATTTTGTTATGTGTTTGAGATTGAGCTTGCTTTTTCTTCTCCTTCTTACTTTCTTTTCTCAAGTGACTTGTCTTCTTAAATGAAGCAAGTTGCTTTGCTTCTCTTTGCTCCATTCATCTGCTTCCTGGTGGTTCCTCTGAAGATTTCTTTCTTAAACCTCACAAACCTTAGGAACAACCAAGCATGACAATAATTAGGGTTTTGATTAGTCCCCCCACTTAGTTTTTTACCTTTGTGTCTCTTTGAGTATTCTCCTCTCATCTCATAATCAGGGACTAAACCCTAAAGGCTTTAAGGCTTTGTGATTAAGCTTATGCCTGCATCCTTCTATTAGGATGGAGTGTATAACTTTAATCCTAAGTGTTAAACCCTTAATGTGTTTAACTCCTCTAATCAATCCACTTAATAATCACTAAGACATCAAGCTTGTAACTTGGGCCTTGCATTAGGGTTCTAATTCTTCCTTAATTGGTTAAGAAGGACTAACCCTAGTGTTAATGGACAAGTCCCCCTCAAGTTGTCTAACAAACCATAAAAATCATTTCTTCATCTTATCACTAACTAAAATCCACTTAATAAAGGCTTTGTTTTGTCATGAGTTTAATCCCTAATCATGGATTAAGTTGAGGAGCTTTCCTCAGCTTAAACATTCTCATCTATTATCCTTCTATTAGGATGGTGTAATGAGTCTGTTTAATCCCTGATTATGGCTTAATCTCATTACTTAACACTAAACAAAAACACCAAAAACATTTAAATAATCACAAGTAGGTTAATGATCTTAATCTTACACCATGGTGATTAAGTGTGAGATGCTGACTTCACACTTAAGGTATTCTCATTACCCCTAATCAGAGGGAGGATGTGATGAGTTTACTAACCCATTGGTTTAGGCTTAAGCTCATTTTCCTATGACAAACTTCAAAAAACAATAAGAGACTGAAAACTCAAAAACAAACAATAATCGTCTCCTTCGGGATTCTTTTCTCATCTCATTCACTCACAAACGAGAACTTGCTTCTTCCGTCTAATGCAAGACAGTTTGCACCTGAGCCAGACAGGTCATACACTTGAGCATAGACAAGTAAGCAGTTCATAAGTCAATTCATCTTTCAGTCTCTTTGGGTCGAACTACGGTGTTCTGACTTCCTCATTGCACGAGAGGATACGTAGGCATAACTTAACAGTTATCGAACAAAAGTCTCTGTATATTCCCCCTCCTTCTAGCCTTGTTCTTTAGCCTCATTATCATGAGCATTTCCTCATTTTCTTACATTGACACTGTACATTTATACACTTCACATTTCTTTTACACTGACACCTGTACATCCTTTTCCAGCTCTTTTATACACAAATTGCACTGACACTACCCCTTTAAAACACAAATCTTTTAAGCGTGGATCCCGTCGAGTACGGCGGACAATCTGGGTGCTAATACCTTCCCAGGTTGTAACCAACCCCCTTTCTCAGTCTCTCTGGTTCGCAACCGTCTTATCCATATCTTTCTAGGTCTATGCAGCATTACCTTTCCTCCGGGATAAAAATTCCTAGCTGGCGACTCTATTCATTTCCTGTGAGTTCACTCCTGTGTGTTCTCGCATCTCTTTTCGCCGACCGTTCGCGTCTGTACCCCATTTGACCCGGCTTCATTTGGTGGGAGCGACAACTACAAAGGCACGAGGAACTCTGATGTGTTGTATACCTCTATTGTCCAGGTGGTTTATTTCTCACCTTCCTCGATCAGTGATGAAAAATGAACGAGGGTTCAGGTGGTCCAAGAGGATTATGTCACTTTCTCATTCAGATATTCATTGGTGCTCTAGATCTATGGAGAATGTTACTATCATTGACCGTTGTGGGGAGTTCCCTAATGTGCCACTCCTTGGCATAAGAAGGGGCATTACTTACAATCCTTCTTTAGCTCTACGTCAGTTTGGTTACGCTCGGAGTGATGGTCCTCATGACATGCTTATTCAGGGTATTGTGTTCGACTACGACAACGATCTGCAAGGTTATCGTCAAAGGTTCATACGAGCATGGGGAAAAGTGAACAAGGTTGACAGCAAGACTCTGGAGCCCAAGTACACTATTCCTATGGAAGCTTACCTCAGATGGGTGCGATCTCGTGCTCAGACTCTTATGATGCCATATCCTGCCATCCTACCAGTTACTATGGAGCCTGTTGCTGAAGGAGATACTTCTTATACCATCCTTCATCCAGACATGCCCACTGACATGGAAGACTTATAGAGGTCCTGGATCCAGTTGAAGGAGCAAAGGGATACTTTTGAGACTCATTACAAAGCAAGTCAAGAAAGAATCCTGGAGCTAACAAAGCTACTTCACGAGGAACGGAATCTCAACTCATACCTCAACACAAAGAGGAAACGTCCATGGGAGACTTAAAACCCCATTTCTTGTATTTATTTCATTTTTATTGTAAGCCCACGGGGCAAAACAAATTTATTACTAATAAAAGTTTACTTTCTTGGTTGTTTAAACAAATTTAAATCCTGCGGTCCTTGAAAACATTGCATACGCATTTATACACCATATCATTGCATCACAGGTTTCTTGTGCACATGTATTTTATCTTCTCGCTGTTTATTTCAGCAGAAATGGCTCTCGAACAAACAGTCAAAGATCTCCAGGCACAGAATGCACAGTTCCAAGAGTTGATCCTGAACTTGTCCAAGGGGAAGGATGAATTAAAGACATTGCTGGCCAAGAAGACTAAGAAGACTAGAAGGTTAGGAGGCCTCATCAACATGGGAAGAAGGTTCAGAGGTCCTGTCAAGACCAAGGAACAGGTTGAAGATTATGAGTCTGAGGAGTCTGAGAAAGAGGGTGGCAGTCTCCATAATACCATGGGGGACTCTGATTCTGAAGCTAATTACTATCATGATCTTAATGAGGATAAATTCCAGAGGCTGGTGGATAGAATGGATGCTATGGAATTGCAAAAGTCTTCTGGGCTGGATTTTGAAGACCTGAGTTTGATATCTGGAGTGGTTATACCCATTGGTTTCAAGGTCCCTGCTTTTGTAGTGTATGATGGTGTTTCATGTCCTAAGCTGCATCTGAGATCCTATGTCCGGAGAATCCAACCCCACACTGCTGATAAGAAGTTGTGGATCCATTTCTTCCAAGAGAGCTTGTCTGGACCTCAATTGGAGTGGTACTATCAGTTGGAGAGTGTCAACATCCGTGATTGGAATGATCTTGCTGAAGCCTTTTATAAGCAATATCAATACAATGCTGATCTAGCCCCTACTCGCATGCAACTACAGAGCATGTCTATGGGTGCTAAAGAAAATTTCAAGGAGTATGCCCAGAAGTGGAGAGATTTGGCTGGTAGAGTACAACCTCCTCTAACTGACAGAGAGTTAGTGGATATGTTCATGTGTACGTTGAATGGTCCTTTTTATAGTCATCTCATTGGAAGCTCATCATCTGGCTTCACTGAGTTGATAATGACAGGAGAGCGTGTAGAAAGCGGTATAAGGAGTGGCAAGATCCAAGTGGGTGCTTCTTCATCAAGTACTACAAAGAAGCCCCCTAGTGGGAAGAAAGAGTCAAATGTTGTCTATGGTCAACCTGATCGTAGTAGGAGGCACCAGTCTGTGAGTGCAGTTCATATCTCCAACCCTATTCCTGCAACACCAGAACAACCACAGAGCAATCAGCAGAGGCCTAGAAGACAGTTCACCAAGTTCAACATGTCACTGGCCCAAGCCTTGCAACACTTGCTGAAGGGTGAACTCATCACTTTGAAGGACCCTCCTCAGAACCCCAATGTTACCTCTCCCAGGTACAATCCTAATGCACGATGTGCATATCATTCTAATTGCCCGGGACATGATACCAATAATTGCTGGATATTGAAGAATAAGATCCAGGATATGATTGATGCTGGAGAAATTGAGTTTGACCCTCCGGGTACTCCAAATGTGATTACTGCTCCCATGCTAAATCATGAAAAGACTGTTAATGACATTGACGAAGTTTCACATATTTCCTCAGTTGCAGATGTAACCACACCATTGTCTGTTATTAAGAAGAAGTTGGTACAAGCTGGGTTCTTTCCAGGTTGTAATGAAGATTGTTTCTATTGTGCTTACAAACCGGATAGTTGCTGGAAGTTGAAAGACGGTATTCAACACCTCATGGACAATTACACCATATTGTTTGAAAGGAAACCTTCTATGGAGGGTATGGTTGAACACATAACTAAAGGTGTGAAGGTTGAAGAGGTGGATATGGTTGATAAAGTGCCGGTAAGGATTACTTCCAAGGGTCCTATCAAAATCACTCATAAGGGTCCAATTAAGATTACTGCTGAAGGCCCTGTGAAGATTGTTGCTGAAGCTAGAGTGGCTCCTATGATCATTACCACTCCTGGTCCTATTCCATATACTTCTGATAAAGCGGTGCCTTGGCATTATGGCTCCGATGTTTATATTCATGGTGTTAAGCAGGAACCCTTAGCTGAAACACCTGTTGCTGATAAAAATCTTGATGTTGACAATATTGCGGGATCTAGTAAGATCACACGAAGTGGAAGAGTTTTCTCTCCTCCGGTTACTTCCAGGAATACAGTTACTCCAACTACTACCTCCATTGCTGATGCTCGGGGCAAAGATCCTGTTATTGAACCTGTGCAAACTGATGCACCAACTGTTGATGACCTTTCTAAGCAGATGGAAGAAGTACTAAAGATCATTCGCAAGAGTGATTATGATGTTGTTGATCAATTGGGGCATACTCCCTCCAAGATTTCTATGTTGTCTTTATTGTTGTGTTCTGAGGCTCATGCCAAAGCCTTGATTAAATTCTTGAAGACTGCTCACGTACCAAATGAGATTTCTGTAGACCAGTTTGAAAATTGTGTTGCACACTTGACCTATGATAATGGGTTAAGTTTCTCCGATGCTGATTTGACTCCTGCCAAGAGGGATCATAACAGGGCTCTACATATCTCTATTGAATGTAGGGGCACTACCCTGTCACATGTGTTAATAGATAATGGTTCCTCTCTGAATGTGTTGCCCAAAGAAGTTCTGAATAAGCTTAGTCCTAAAGATGCTGTGTTGAGGCCCAGTAATATAGTGGTAAAGGCTTTTGATGGTTCAAGAATAGTGGTGCATGGAGAAATAGATCTCCCAATCAAAGTAGGTTCTCAGATCTTCAATGCTACCTTTTATGTAATAGATATTCGTCCTTTGTATTCTTGTTTGCTTGGACGCCCCTGGATCCATGGGGCAGGTGCTGTGACCTCCACCTTACATCAAAAGCTGAGATATCCAGTAGAGGGAAAGGTTGTCACTATTTACGGAGAGGAAGGATATATGATTAGCCATGTGAACACATTTAAATATCTTGAAGTGGAAGGTGAATAGGTCGAAACTCCGTGCCAGACGTTTGAAATAGTTCCTTGGGTTGTTCCTAATTTTGAAGCTCCTTCTGTGGTCAAGAAAGTTCCTGTGGTCACCAGAGTACCTCCAACGATGGCCTCCCTCAAGGATGCTAGAGCTGTGGTGGATGAAGGTGGTTGTACTATTTGGGGTCAGCTTCCTGACATTCCTTACAAGTCTGACAAGTTTGGTTTGGGTTTCACTGCAGAGTCCCAGAAGGTTGTTCGTCGTGCTCGTGCTGTTCGTATCACCAACCAAGGGGTCATGAAAGACCAGATCAATGATGTGGGTGACTATGATGAAGACTACAACCTGGATGCTTGGATTTTTCCTACTGTGGGTGATGGGCTCAATAACTGGAAAGTTGAAGATGTTATTCCTATATCCTTTAGTCAGGAGTAAATACTATTACTGTGTTATTACCTTTAAGTTTGTAATTTTTGAACACTTAAACTCTTAAAGCCTTGTGCCTTACCCGGGGCACAATGGTATGCTTGTTTCGGGATGTCATTTCATTTGCATACTTCATTCAATAAAAATCAGTGGACGTTTCGTTTTCGTAAATATCGTGTTCCTTGTCTTTCTTTTATTTTATTTTTGTTTTATCAGCTATGTGTTCTTACACACACCCACATCACTAAAATGCAGATCCTCATCCACTCTGGATCCTGTTGATAACAGTTCTACTATTGCCAATTATAATTTCGAGAATCCGATCTATCAAGCTGAAGATGGAAAGGAGGATGATTGTGAAGTACCTGTAGAGCTTGCTAGGTTGTTACAACAAGAAGAGAAAGTTATACAGCCACATGAAGAGCCAATCGAAGTTGTGAATTTGGGAACTGAAGAAAACAGGAAAGAAGTCAAGATAGGGGCTGAATTAGAGGATGGTGTTAAGAGCAGGCTGATTCAGATGTTACATGATTATGTGGAGATCTTTGCTTGGTCCTATGAAGATATGCAAGGGTTGGATACAGACATTGTGGTTCATCGTTTACCAGTAAAAGAAGATTGTCGTCCAAAGAAGCAGAAGGTTCGCCGCATGCGTCCTGAAATGTCAGAGAAGATTAAAGCAGAGGTGATGAAACAGTTTGATGCAGGGTTCTTAGCTGTGACCTCTTATCCTCAATGGGTGGCAAACATGGTGCCGGTACCTAAGAAAGATGGTAAGGTACGTATGTGTGTAGATTACAGGGATTTGAACAAGGCCAGCCCCAAAGATGACTTTCCACTTCCTCATATTGATGTTCTGGTAGACAACACTGCTCAGCATAAGGTATTCTCTTTTATGGATGGTTTCTCTGGTTACAATCAAATCAAGATGGCACCTGAAGATATGGAGAAGACAACATTTGTTACACAATGGGGCACTTTTTGTTATAAAGTGATGTCATTTGGTTTGAAGAATGCCGGGGCAACATATCAGCGTGCTATGGTGGCTTTATTTTACGATATGATTCATCATGAGATAGAGGTATATGTGGATGATATGATAGCCAAGTCCCAGAATGAAGAGCAACATCTCGATCATCTGCATAAGTTGTTTGAGAGATTGAAGAAATACAAGTTGAGATTGAACCCAAACAAGTGTACTTTTGGAGTTAGGTCTGGTAAACTCCTGGGTTTCATTGTCAGTGGAAAAGGTATTGAAGTGGATCCTGCAAAAGTGAAAGCTATACAAGAGATGCCAGCTCCCCGCACTGAGAAGGAAGTTAGAGGTTTCTTGGGACGATTGAATTACATTGCAAGATTTATTTCCCAATTAACTGCTACCTGTGAGGCAATCTTCAAGTTATTGAAGAAAGATCAGGTAATGGAATGGAATGATGAGTGCCAGACTGCCTTTGATGAAATCAAGAAATACCTACTAGAACCTCCAATTTTTATGCCACCAGTTGATGGAAGACCCTTGATTATGTACTTAACAGTGTTAGACAACTCAATGGGGTGTGTGTTGGGGCAACATGACGAGTCTGGTCGAAAAGAGCAGGCAATATACTATCTTAGCAAAAAGTTTACCGACTGTGAAACAAGATACTCGCTGCTCGAGAAAACTTGCTGCGCTTTGGCATGGGCTTCTCGCCGACTAAGACAGTATATGTTGACTCATACTACCTTATTGATTTCAAAGATGGATCCGATCAAGTACATATTCGAGAAACCTGCTCTCTCTGGACGAATAGCAAGATGGCAAATGATCTTAACAGAATATGACATATAGTATACTACTCAGAAGGCCATTAAGGGTAGTGTGGTAGCTGATCATTTGGCTCATCAAGCAGTGGATGATTACCAGTCAATGAGTTTTGAGTTCCCTGATGAAGACATTATAATTATTACCAAAGAACCTGGACAATATGACGGACCTGAACAAGGATCCCGATGGACTATGGTTTTTGATGGAGCTTCTAATGCACTTGGTAATGGTGTTGGTGTTGTGATCAGTTCCCCTGAAGGTTGTCATACCCCGATTACTGCAAGACTTTGTTTCTATTGTACTAATAACATGGCTGAGTATGAGGCATGTATCCTGGGTATCAAAGCTGCCATTGATATGAAGATTCAGTTCCTTGACGTGTATGGAGATTCAGCCCTGGTAGTAAGTCAGATCAAAGGAGATTGGGATACCAAGCATGATAACCTCATTCCTTACAGAGAGTATGTGTTGTCTTTGATCCCACATTTCAAAGAGATTACCTTTGGACATATTCCACGAAGAGAGAATCAGTTGGCAGATGCATTAGCCACCATGGCATCCATGTTTGAGATTAGCTGGGAGGATGAAGCTCCCAAGATTACTATTGATAGATTTGAGAAGCCTGCATACTGCAATGAGATTGACACTGAAGAAGCGGAGGAGAATCCTTGGTTTTATGAGGTGAAAAGGTATCTTGAAGCTCGGGAGTTCCCTGAAGGGGCATCTGTCAAAGATAAGAAGTTTCTGAGGAGGTTTTCTGCTAAGTTCCTTTTGAGTAATGGAATTTTGTACAAGCGCAATCATGATTCAACTTTGCTTCGTTGTGTGGATAAGAAGGAAGCAACATAGATTATGGAAGATATGCATGATGGGATCTTTGGCACTCATTCTAGTGGACATACTATGGCAAAGAAGATATTGAGAGCAGGTTACTATTGGTCTACCATGGAAGCTGACTGCTATCAACATTCCAGAACGTGTTACAAGTGTCAAATCTATGCTGATAAAGTACATATACCTCCATCACCATTGAATGTGTTGACTGCTCCTTGGCCTTTTGCCATGTGGGGCATTGATATGATTGGTGAGATCAAACCTACTGCTTCTAATGGGCATCATTTCATCCTGGTTGCTATTGATTACTTTACAAAGTGGGTGGAGGCAGTTTCATTTGCATCTGTTACTAAGAATGTGGTGGCCCGATTCATTAAGAATAATCTCATATGTAGGTATGGCATCCCTGAAAGGATTATTACTGACAATGGCTCTAATTTGAACAACACTATGATTACTGATCTCTGCATGCAGTTCAAGATTAAGCATCACAACTCTTCTCCGTATCGTCCAAAGATGAATGGGGCAGTAGAAGCTGCTAACAAAAACATTAAGAAGATTCTACAGAAGATGACTGTTACTTATAAGGATTGGCACGAGATGTTACCATTTGCTCTTCATGGTTATCGTACTACAATACGTACTTCAACAGGGGCAACCCCATTCTCCTTAGTCTATGGTATGGAAGCAGTTCTGCCCATTGAAGTTCAGATACCCTCCTTAAGAATCATGAAGGATGCGGGCTTGGATGAAGATGAGTGGATTCAGACTCGACTTGAACAGATAAATTTGATTGATGAGAAGAGGTTAGCAGTTGTTTGTCATGGCCAGATGTACCAGAAACGGATGATTAAGGCTTTTAATAAGAAATTTAAGCCAAAGGTATATCAGACTGGTGACTTGGTAATCAAACGTATCATACTACCACAGGGTGATCCTAGGGGCAAGTGGACTCCTACATATGAAGGACCATTTGTGGTCAAAACAGTATTCTCAGGAGGTGCCATGATGCTTACTACTATGGATGGTGAAGACTTCCCACAACCTGTAAACGTAGACATAGTTAAAAAATACTACGCATAAAAAGAGACCCGCTAGGTTGACGGGCCTAGGCAAAAATAAGGGCATCCCGGCGAACCAAAAGGGTTCGGGCAAAAATTAGGGATATATATATATATATATATATATATATATATATATATATATATATATATATATATATATATATATATATATAAATGTACACCCGGCAAGTCGAAAACCTGAAAAGGCGGCTTGGGCAAAAAAGGGTATCCCGGTGGATTGAAAACCTGAAAGGGAAATCCAGGCAAAAATTAGGGATTAAAGTGTATGACTATGACTCGTTTGGATCACCCATGAAACTCCAACCAGTTGTGCTACTTAGTTCAGGCTCTAATAGATAAAGCTCAATCCAATCATTTCCGTCTCAACAGCAGAAGATGAGATACTTGAAGATAATGGCAATAGTGGAATTGAAACTCAATAGGATTATTTCTCACATAGCTGATTTTCTTTGTTTTGTAAAAAAAAAAAAATTTTTTTACGACGAATTCCTCTTACTAGGATTTCTGTCTCCTTGTACAAACTTGCCTATATATATATAGGTCACTTTGTGATATAAATACAATTTCATCTTTGAATCCAAATTTACTTTTACCCTATTTACATAAGCGAAACGTCCATTGGTTGTGTTTGAATGTATGTATGCTTTTGAATATGATTGATGTTTACCAGAAATGCATAAAATGCTTAATATGATTGATGTTTACCAGAAATGCATGAAAATCCAGTAATAGTATTTACTAAGGACGAACGAGGGAAGGAATTCAACAAAGCTTCGCCGGTTCATCCACACAAGATAGCTACAAATCCCCAGTAGGGCAAATCTACCATCATAGATACTTCGAGTTACGTCTCCCCTTGAATTTATGTCCATCTCTTTTATCCTCAGTCGGGATACTCAGGAACTTATTCCTTCAAAAGAGTACGACGAACGAAAACGGGAAGTTATGAATACTATACTATCAAACGAAGACGTGAAATTATGAATACTATATTATCCAAACGAGACAGGAACGAGTTCCTCATATTCTCCAGCAACGAATCGGGATTTATTTTCCCTGGCCAACAGTGGTTTTACGAAGATATCCAGACGCTTCGGGCTGCATGATTCATACATGCATCATTTACATCATACCATAACATACATATCTATAAATACATAATACATTACTTAGGTGCATCATACTATACATACACATTGCATAAACTAACTTTCTCCTTGCAGGATAGTTAAATGCAGGTAAGACAATATCAACAACTTACAACGGGTCAGAAATGATCCATACATTTGCTCAAGTTGTCCTTGAATATCAGGCAAATGGTCTGTAAAAGGATCCATTCCCTGGTTCAAGACATTATTCAGAAGAACAAATCCTGACGTTCTTTTGGCCCTTGAATAGCAGGCAAACGGTCTGTAAAAGGATCCATTCCCTGGTTCAAGACATTATTCAGAAGAACAAATCCTGACGTTCTTTTGGCCCTTGAATAGCAGGCAAACGGTCTGTAAAAGGATCCATTCCCTGGTTCAAGACATTATTCAGAAGAACAAATCCTGACGTTCTTTTGGCCCTTGAATAGCAGGCAAACGGTCTGTAAAAAGATCCATTCCCTGGTTCAAGACATTATTCAGAAGAACAAATCCTGACGTTCTTTTGGCCCTTGGATAGCAGGCAAACGGTCTGTAAAAAGATCCATTCCCTGGTTCAAGATATTTTTTCAGAAGAACAAATCCTGACGTTCTTTTGGCCCTTGAATAGCAGGCAAACGGTCTGTAAAAAGATCCATTCCCTGGTTCAAGACATTATTCAGAAGAACAAATCCTGACGTTCTTTTGACCCTTGAATAGCAGGAAAACGGTCTGTAAAAGGATCCATTCCCTGGTTCAAGATATTTATTCAGAAGAACAAATCCTGACGTTCTTTTGACCTTGGAGAATAGGCAAACGGTCTGTACAAAGATCCATTCCCTAATCCAAGATACCTCCAGAAGAGATAATCATCACAAGATTTATTTCTACTGGTCCATTCAATAACTCAAAACATGTTGCATAAATGATTCAGAGACGGCTTATACAAAGACCTAGTACTGATATCCAGTATCAACATAAAGACATCATCACATCCTGATACTTTAGATGGCATCTCCAAGCCCATCTCCAGATGGCATCTCTAAGCCCATCTCCAATTCTTCCAAGTGGCATCTTTAAGCCCAATCAAGCATATACAACTAATCATCAGTGTTATTTTACGCACCGATGAGTGCAAATTTTTGGGCTTTTGTGTTCAATCCCCTTCAACCTTCCAGGTCACGACTGGCACATATGCCAGTCTAACCCCTCAGGTTTCAGAAAATTGAACAGGGGCAGCTGTTGCACCCCCAAAATTTGCCCTCCACAAGACAAGTCACTGTGTACTAAGAGGCTCACAAGGTTCACAAGACATCTCATGAGGTTCACAAGGTTCACAAAGTTCACAATTAGTCAGAAAGTTTGATAATTCCCTCAGACAATGCATCCTCCTAAGCAATGCATCCTAAACTAGGGTTTTGACTTTAATCAGGCTAAATGGACTTCCAAGACTTCAAGTGAGCTTCATAGCATCCTATATGTGTTCAACAATCCCCATGTCAAGTTTCAAGAATTTCCCAAAAGATTTGCTCAGTCAGATGATCAGATAAGTTAAAATCAGTCGAAGCAGTTAAAAAGTCAAACTGAGGTCAACTGTGGTCAAACCAAAGTCAAACTTCATGATTTTTTGCCAACATCAAGTATATGAAGTAAAATTCATCATTTGATCAAGGGTTGATCATGATTCATCAAGGAGATTTCAGATCATCAAGAATCAGGAGTTTCTAAATTAGGGTTTTCATAGGAAAAGTCAACTGAACTTTGACCAGCCATAACTTTCACATGCTTCATCAAAATTTTTCCATCCAAAGCTCATTTTGAAGGAAATTCAATTCTCTACAACTTTGTGTCTCACAAGCCAAGCCCAAAAATGCTTCATTTGGAAGGTATGAGCTAAGACATTATAGGTCCTTTTAAAAGTCAACAAAAAGTCAACAACTTCAAAAGAGCATAACTTGAGAATGGTAAAAGATATGGACATGAGACCAATGAGGTTGGTTAGAGGACTCTTTAAGCTTTCCAAAATGTCCACGAACACCCTCATAGCATTAAAATTGAAGGATTTGTGCCCTTGCAAAGTTGGGAAATTTTTGAGTGGTTTATGAAGTAAATGGGGTCTTAAAACCATAATTCTTCAAATGGGCTGACTTTTTTGTGACTCAATGTGTTCCATGACATCATGCACGAAATTTATTTGATATTTTCATAATTTTATTCATTTCATTTTTATTTATTATGATTTTTATATTAAAAATCATTTTAAATTCAAATAAAATATGAAATAATGAAGATTTAAAATTATTTTGTTTCTAGAAAGTCATAAAAGTCATTTGGATCTAATTGATACAAGAGTTATGAAGATTATCCCAAAATAGAAATGTTGGATCAAAGAAAAATCAGATTTTATGACAAATCTTTTTCAATCTTCAATCATCCAAAAAGTCCAAAGAGTTATAACCTTTTTTTGACCTAATTCAATCCATATACATATACACAAACACATTGCCAATAGGAGGGGACGAATTTGCAGCTTCTAATATCACTTTAAAACTTTCAAAATTCATCAAATTTTTGAAATTCGGATTCTAACATTGTGTGGTTTTTCAGGTGAATTAAGGACATCAATCTTCTCCTTGAACATCATTGATCATGTTTCAATTGTCATATGCATCCAAAGTCGCATGAATGCCCTTAACCGAATCACTTTTTCTTCATTTTTTTTTGGTTTATCGTTTTGATATGTTTGCTTGTTAAAACTTGAAACTAACCATTTATTTATGTTCCTTGTGAACTAGTGAAGCTTTCTGGGCAATTTGTTGTGAGTTTCGTGGACCAAACAGGATTATGCCATAGTTAGGGTTTATACCTCTAGATTAGGGTTTTATGGTATAAGTAATTTAAATGATTTTTATGGACATATTTGTATTGTATGAGATGTAAGGATCACATTGATGTGATCAATTTGAAAAAATACTCTGTGGATCATGCTGTATGGTATTCGCAGGTTTTCCTGCAAATAAAATTCGCAGGTAAATGCCTAGAAATTTTCGCAACAAATTTCATAGGTCCAGAGGTAGAAGAAGGACCTTGGCGCGAATTCTTTGAATTCAAAATTCTGTTTGTTTTTATGATATGTATGTTCCATTTGTATGTCACAGCACGCAGGTTGGCCTGGTGGTAAGACGTCTTGCTTGGTATGCGAAGGAGCTTGGTTCGAAACCAGCCAAGATGCAAAATTTTTGTTTAATTTCTTTTGTTTTCACAGAGTAGTAACAAAACCAAAGGGAGGTGGATCAGTATCAGATGCGCGCGCTAGCCCAGTGGATAGGCCCTTGCGTTTCCAGGTAAAGGACCTGGGTTCAAATCCCAGGTCCTGTTTTTTTGGCTTTTCTTTCTTTTTTTCCAGATTTATTTGTTTTATTTTATTATCTTTTAATCAAATTAATTTCTAAAAACATATTTACAAATGTTTTCTAATTAAACTTTTTTTTCATAAATTTAAATTAATCTGTAAATGTTTATATATTTCTAAAAAAATTTCTAAAAAAATAATTTGTTATTTATTTGAATTAAAATATGTGTATATTTGTTTAAATAATTAAATTAGTATTAGGTATCAAATTAAAATATTTTTGTACTTAAAACCCTAATTATATTATAAACCCTAATTTATTTTTCTAAACAATTCAAAACCCTAATTTTCTTTTATGATTTTGATTTCTTATTTTATTATGTTTTTTTAATTATAATTAATAAATATTTCTAATATGTATATATATATAATTAAATTATTAAACTATTAATCATGTTTATTAGTATATAATTATTATGGTTTATTATTCCTCTTAAAAAATTCTTAAAAAATGATTATTTATTTAAATTTGAACTTTTAATTTGTTTTCTATATTATATTATTATGCTAATCTCTTTTTCTCTTATGTTTATTTTATTTATTATTACTAATCTTATTATTTATTTATTTATTATATGCTTATTTATTTAAATTTTCTTATTATAATGTAATTGTGCAAGTTATGTAATAGTTGTAGAATTTTTATTATTTATTTAAATTGCTATGGTTAGTAAATTAGGGAGTGCAAACATGTTTGTATTTTAAAATTGAATTTGGATCACTAATTATAAGATAAATATTTAAATTTGTACACGCACGTAAGTCGATCTTTGATCGCCATCTCACTTCTTAAGGGTTACCTCTCATGTTGCCTAAACAAAAAGGTCAAGTAAGGTGTATAAAGCAAAGTCCCTTATCTTATTAAATATCATCTTGTCCCTTTAAAGAATTATAAGATCAAGTCCCTTCATGGTTGCCTTCGTAAATGATCTTGTCCCTTTCGAAATAAAAGATGATAAGTCCTTTTGAATTGCTAATACACCTTACAGTTGCCTAATCACAGATGTCCCTTCACTTGTCCCTCATAACATCCAAGGTAATGACTACCTATTCCTTAATAATAGGGATAGTCTTACCATTTAAAGGACATTTAAGAACAGAAAAGATTTAACTTAGGGTAGGTTCCTCTTATGTACTTGCTCACCTTTTCAAAACATTTCAAAAACACTTCACATTTTTAAACAATTTTCAAAACAAAGTCTTTATATATATCCGTACATGGATCATTATAAAGTACTTAAGAAAATTTCTAATCACACACTACATTTTTCAAAACAATTTAAAGTGAGCTAAGTAACTAAGATCCCATGGATAACCATGGATGTAAAGGGTGCTAACACCTTCCCTTTACATAACCTACCCCCCGAACCCAAAAATCTTTTAAGGTCTTTCCTGTTCTTTTATGCCCTTTCCTTTTGGATAAAATAAAAGTCGGTGGCGACTCTTGCTATCCGCAACATTTAACTAAAGTCAGTTCTCCCACCGTGTTACAAACATCTCCTGATAAAAAAAGGCAAAATTAGGGTTTCATTTATACTGGGAAGAGGTTCAAACTTCATCATCCATTATGGAAGAGGTTCAATTGACCAGATGACTGAAAATCAGGGATTTAGGGAAAAGTCAACCATGCTAAGGATAAAGTCAACTCTTGACTTTTTGAGATCAAAATCATGAAATTAGGGTTACAAGGATCCTATGGTTCAAATTTGATCAAGAAATGATGGAGGAATCAAGAGAAATCAAGAAAACCAAAACTTACCATTTTTGGAAAATTAGGGTTTCCAAAAATGGCAAGTTTTGGCCCTTTTTGCAGCATCTTTGAGATAGGCCTTCTCCCAAAATATGAGGGATATTAAAATTCTACTTTGAGACAATTAAAGAGGGCATCTTGACCTTCAAATCCATAGGTGGAACTCCTCCATAGCATTAAAAATGAGGGAGATATGATCTTGGCAAGATTGAACAATTCAAGGCCTAAGGCAAGTCATGGGCGAGGTAATTGGCTGGTCAGCATGCACGCCCTGCCTGGCATATCATCAAACAGGTGGAAGGTCATATCTCAAGCCATTTTTCTTGGTCAAAAACACTTCAAATCAATTTTTGGTGAACTACAAAGTTGTTCCTTGATACAATCCCTACAATATTGGTGTTCAAAGATTTTTCATTTGAGCAACTCTTCTTGGGCTATTTGAGGGTCAAAGTGGAGAGGTTGCAACTGGCCAGCCATAGGCCCATGGGCATAAGGCATGCCAAATTCGTGCAGGCCAATATGCAGCCTTGTGACATGCTATGCAATGGTCATTTTGAGATGATTAGAGATCATCATCCATTATGGTCCAAACACCAAACTTGTTCTATGATCCCTCCACTTCAATTTGAGTCCAAGAATTGTGGGAATTGATTGCTTGAGATGGAAGAAATCCTCCATTGAAGGTCATGATTTTCAACTTGTTTTCTTGGGTGAGAAGGTATTGTACTAAGTTGCATTTCAGTTCACTTTCATCACATTCAGATCAAATGCATTGCTCTAAGAGGATATGATCTTATGAATGCATCTCCACACCATTGCCATGCACTTCACATCAGGCTGCATTGGAATACTTGCTAGACTATGCTTCTTGCTATGCACCTCATGAAATTTATGCCAAATCACAATGCACTGAAAATTATTGTCAGAAGATCATGCTACTCATTGCCATTCCTTGATCCACATCATAAACTTCATGAAGCTTGCAACATATGATCCAACTCGAGTGGAAGCTTCTGGATGTTACAACTGGCATAACTACTATAACTATCTCACTCATTTTAACCTTACTCACTCAGTTAACCCAAGGGATGATTAACCATGGTTAAGAGCTCTATAAAGCAAGGTTCTCACCTCATTGCCAGGTTCAACTTCATTTCATCACAAAATCACCAAAATTGCAAAGTTTTCTCTCTGAATTTTCACATTAAAAATTGATTCGAGCAAGCTTTATCATCATTGATCTGGATCCATTCTTCCTCCATTTATCATCTTCATCATCTCAAGCTCAATCACCAAGCATTGCACAGCCTGAATCTTCAAGATCAAGCATGGCACATTGTTGAAGCTTCACTGCATTTTGGATTCAAACTCCTCAAATTGCCACAATCGTGCTTCAATCTCTCTCAATCCATCATCAGCATCATCTCAAGTTTAAGATCCATGGAACGTATAGCTTGAAACATTAGAATCAACACTGCATAGCATTGATCTTCACTGCACTTTCCTCAATTTCTCAGGATTCATAGCTCCCAGAGGGTTTATTTCACTTCCATTGATCAAGATCAAGATCAAGCAAGCTAAGGATCCTCATCTCTGGCCTTCTAGCAACAATTTAACATCTCTGCAACTCAGGTATGTCCTGAAATTCCACTTACTCGAATTACTTGTTTTCAATTGGTTCTATGTTGATTAAGGCCTTATAGAGGTTACTGGATGACTGGCTAGTTGATAGGCATGGTAGATGCATAAATTCAATTTTCTTAGGTTTAGTTCTTGCTTTCGATTCAGAAGATTTAGGAACCTTAAATGATTTTTGAGGCCATATCTATGATCAGTGAGGAGAGACGAATCCATTGATGGTCCTAGTTTTCATATTAGTAATGATTAGGGTTTGCCCTACCGGAATGTTGAACGTAGAAGATGACCGGAATTCATATCCGGTCATCTGAACAGTGCCCTAATTTAATCCTAACTTTATAACACAACCCTTGATTTCATTTAATCCAACACCCATAAGCATGCCAGCACATTAATGAAAGTGTGCCATGCATGTGCTCTTCTATTGACTTGTTGAATTCATATTCACACCCCAGCATGTTTGAACCAAACCCAGTCATGTTGTTTTCTTCACTAAACACACCCCCCAGGCCCAATGTTATTCACACCATTTTATTTTCTTTTTATATTTTATATCATTTTCGTTTCCTATTTTTAAAAATACCAAAAAGCCATGAAAAATTCCAATTAAATTCATGTAGAAGCTTCATAATTTTCTTTAATTTTCCATATTTTTGGATTTCATTTTTGTCCAATTTTTAGATCAGAATTAATTTACACTTTAATTGTTTCTCAATTTTCTCATTTTTGACCAATCATTTTGTGAATTTTTTCTCCTAAACCAAAAATGATAGAGACACCATTCTTTTGGCATCCTCTTAGTGGTTCATTAAACTTCCTCAAAATATTTTTCTCTGGATTTTTAGGTCATAATTAGACCCTTTTTGAGTCTATTCTTCCACATAAACCATATAAACCCTAATTGCATTCTAGTGTTCCTTTCACCACTCAAAATTAGGATTTTTCATGAGATTTTTTGTACACAAGTCACTCTTTGGATTGTGATGTTCAATATTAAATTTCATAATTTTTCTAAGTCATTTGATATTTTTCCTAAGTTGCTTAAGCCCTAAGTCCTTTTTGGCCCCTTTTACAAGTTTCCTTCATTCCATTTGAATAAGGCATTCATGCCGTTGTTCTAAGGTCTTGATTCTGAGTCTTGTAGGTCATATTAGAGGTCCTTAAGTGTAGTGCACCCTCATTGGATATTTGTCTCTTGATTTTAGAGTTTTCTTAAGTCATAAGTCATCATTGCCTCCTTTTGACCTAATTCTTCTTCATCCTCCATCTTAACCCCTCAAAACCAACTTTATGGTCATGCTTTGCATGTTAAATCCTTTTCATACATCTCATAAGTGTTTCATACACATTTTCAAGTTTTCATTTCAAGTCATGAGTCTTTAGGCTTCATTTAGTGTCATATGCTTTCTTAATGCTTCATACTTAACACTTTGGTGTCCTTAGTCATAATGCTTCCATATCACCTTACCTGTAATTCATTTGTGAGTTCTAATTCTATTCTAAAACTTCATCAAGCCCCTGGTTTTTCGTATGGAGAATTAAAATCCTCTTGGTCATGTTTGAGTTTTACTTTAATTTTTTCCTTTCTTTTGAAGTTCAATACTCATTTCTTCTCATTCTCACACCATTACACATAATGTTTGGATTTCTTTCACTTAGATCTCTTCATCCCCCCTTAATGTGACATCATAGGATACTCTCATTAAGTGTTAGCCCCTGGAATTTCTATTCACCTTAGGGTTTATATAAGGTTAGCTTACTTAACCATTTAAGTTTCTCCATGTAACTTCACCTTAACTCTTATTAGGGTTTAGCTTCCTTTAAGGGCATAGTTTGAAGTGGTTCATTTTTGTAGCTTTAGAATACTTAAGTTGAGTTTAGCTACTGACTTTTTAAGGTTACCATCTTATAAGTTGCCTTAGACTTAGGTAATTGTCTTAGGAGTTCACTAATCTCTTCCTTGGAAAGTGTGAATTGTTTATGAAGTTTACCATGTAATAATTGTTCATTTTGATTCATCATACTAATGTTTGTTTTGAAGGGGGGAAGATGAGGTAATCACTTCATTCTTATTCCTTAATGCATCTATTTGCTTTCACCTTAGCACCTTTGTGCTTTGTTCATAGGGCTTCCTTCTTTCTTTAGATTTCAACTTAACTTCCTTAGGAAGTAAGTTGAATTCTAGTTTGCTCTTTCTTCTCCTTAGGTTAGAATGCCTCATTAACCATAGGACCACACTTGTACATAACAAGATAACTTAGGGTTGTGTCTTAGTCCCCCTTAGATTTTACCTTTCTCCTTTTGAGTCTTTCTCTTCTCATCTTCAAACAAAATCCAAAATGACTTAATAAATGCATGAAAGAATCTCTTGTGTATAGCCTTATTCCATGGGGAACTTGCATTCATTCCATCTTGGAATGGTGTAGGTTTGTCTAGCATGATGTACAAGTCTTATCAAGGGGTTGTTTCACAAATAAAACCTAAAAGATACTTCTTCACAAGCTACAAAAACAAGTAATAAGTTCAACAAGCTAGTGAACTTAAACCCTAATTCATGGAAACAAGTCTTGGATAAATTCTCCTTGCTTGGTGTGCTTGTTCTATTATTCCATATTGGAATGTAGTAGCAAGTAAACATTCCATGGAAAAGAGTTTGAATTCACTTCCTTGTTCCAAATTCATAAAAACTCTTAAAAAGCAAACAACGAACAATAAGCGACTTTCCTGCAGAAACTTCTCCTTCTCATCTCATTCACTCTGAACGCGAACTTGCGATGACTTGTCTTGCATGCAAGACGGTAAACGCACTTGTACTAGACGAGCCTGCAACACCTGAGCATAGACATACGCAGTTCTAGCGCATAAAAAACACAAACAAATAGTTCTCGCCTTAGTTAGGCGAACTACGTCGACTCTGATCCTCATTTTCCCGATAAGGTACGTAAGCAGCGAGGTAGGGCCCGTTCGAGCACATTCTTTATTTTCCCTACATTTCCCCCTTTCTTTTCATTCTCTTTTTTTTCCAGTTCCTTTCTCATTCCATTCCAGTTAGCAGTTCTATTTTAGCAGCATCTTATTTCTCACCCTTTGAAACAAAACTAACAAGCGTGGATCCCGTCGGGTACGACAGACGATCTGGGGTGCTAATACCTTCCCAGGTCGTAACCGACTCCTGAACCCAGATCTTTGGTTCGCAAGACCTTGTCCTTTCCTTCTTCCTCAAGTTTATGCAACATTATTTTTCCCATTCATTCGGGATAAAAATGCATGGCTGGCGACTCTACCTTTTCCGCGCCACTTTCGCGTTTGTACTAGGATGAAAATCCCGGGAGCGACAACAACAAAACAAAAGGTAAAATATTCAATAAGTTTAAGCTTAAGGTAAAATATTCAATAAGTTTAAGCTTATATGATAACTTTTTCTATTTTATAGAGTGTAATACAATTGAACATACAAATATCATAATTGGATACAAATATGCACCAAAAAAGTTTAAATTAACACTTTGTCAACTAAGTCAACAAATATCATCTCAAAATACTCTTTGTGATGTCACGATTACAATTTAGAAATAGGTGCTTCAAACGTTATGGAACGTTATGGAATTGGTTTCTTGAATACCATAAACGTTCATGAATCATCAATAAGGGGAAGATTTGAGAAAAATAATTGAAAGTTGGAAGAATATAAAACAAATTATGTATATTCATTATGATTTCTATATTTTATTGACTTGGTTAAAAAAGATATGTCTAATAACGAGTGTGTTATAAATTATTGTAATATATTTTTTATGATTATTACTTGTCATGAGTTAAGAAAGAATAAAACAAATATTATGAATTTGTAACATATTGTATTATCTTTTTAATTATATTTCAAATTAGTATTGTGATTTCTCTTTTATAAATAATATATTTTTAATACTATTAAGATAATCTAAAACATATTTATTAATTATTTAATAATTTTTTATCTATTATATTTAAACAATAATATAAATAAGCAGTAAAAAATTAAATAAATATGGTTTGATAAATATTTCGTACTATTTTGATAATGCCTATTGTTTGGTAAATTCTTAATTTCTTCTATTATTTCCTCTATATGTTTCTAAACCTATGTAATTTGAAAAAATTCAAAGTAGAAACATCAATCATATGATTGATTCAAAGTAGTGTCAATTATATTTTCCTCTATATGTTTCTAAATATATATATATATATATATATATATATATATATATATATATATATATATATATATATATATATATATAACTTTCAAAGATTAAAGGCAGAAACCAATTTATTACTTTCATAAAAAAATAATAAGGGAAAAAGTTGGGAGAAGAGAAAAAATGAATTCTTTTAACCAATTCACGTGTCACATGTTTATTCCTAGTGTGTTTTCATTTATATGATAAATAATATTTGAATCACTTAATTTTTTTTATAAAAATATTTGTTGCACGTTTATAAAAGTAATATTGTCTATTTTTTATACTAAATCACTTTTTATATAATGTTTTATAATTTATTTTAATTGAAGGTAATATTTAATATTTTAAAATAGAATATACATTAGAAAATGAGATTAATTGGAATACACTGTGTAAGACCACCTTACACTCTAATTAAAATAGATTATTAAAATGGATTATTTTCTTACACTCTAATTAAAATAAATTATTAAAATGGATTATTTTGAAGAAAAGAGAAATATAAAAAATGGATTATTTTCTTATACTCTAAATAAAATAAACTATTAAAATGGATTATTTTGAAGAAGAGAGACATATGAAAGAAGTTGTTATTAAAATAGTTTAACTATAATTTATTTTTAATTCTATAATTATATGTCAAAATGATTTATTTTAAATGGATGATAAATATTTTACTGACTGTAATCCAACTAATCTATTAGAAAATTTAATAAAATTTAAAATTAACAAATTTATTATAATTTAAAAGTAAAAAAGAATATAAAAGGAAACAAATCAAATGCATATAATATTATTGTTTCATGGATTGTGTTGTGATGTGTAATAACGCTATTATAATAACAAAAATGCTAAATATAGACAAATTAATAGAACTAAATAAATCAATTTGAAATTTTAAATATGAAAATTTGACTCATTTTTAGTATTTGACCCATTTTATTCATTATATTTGAATCATTTTATTTAATTCTTAATGAAATGCGTGATGCATATTAAAAGCAAAAAAATAATATTTAATATTATATTAAAAGAATAATTACTGTTTAAGCATCACTTAATTTCAACCAAATTTTAAGCATCACTTAATTTCTGTTTATATATTTTAAAAAATATATTCAATAAATTTATTATATTTATTTAATTTATTGATATTTTATAATATAATAGTTTATTAATATATATATATATATATATATATATATATATATATATATATATATATATATATATATATATATATATATATATATAACTTTTCATATTTTAAAAATTATAATATGATACATACAACAGTACAATAGAAACATAACCATCTTTCAATATTCTCTAGATATCATATCAAGCCATATTTTCCTGATATCATATCAAGCCATGCAAAATAGTTCACTTTTCAACTGTTACATAATACATTGAATACATTTATAACCATGAAACTTAATTAAAATAAAAGATTTAAATATACATAATTACAATAGTGGTTCATAGCCTGTGATGGTTGCTCCAATTTGTTCGATGGTTGTTGCAATCTGGAGCAATCTGTCATCCCTAAGCGGACGACCTGATGAAACACAAGGAAAACAAAATTATAAGTTATATATCTTAAAATAATCCACATAATCATTATATATTATATAGCTCAAACGATGAACACATTCTTAATCAAAACCACACAACAAAATAAAACTTATTTTATCTAATTCATCAAACCCAAAAATGAATTGAATAAATCAAATCAAACAAAAACAAATATAACATGGTTCAGTTTATTCGTCAAAACCCATAAAATAAAATAAAAGTAAAAACTGAATCCTAATACGAAAAAGAAAAAACTAAATGCTTAAAAATTTTGTACAATGAAGATGAGACGAAAGTTGAATGTATGGAGGGTTATAAATATTACATGAATGACTATTGGGATGGTTGAAAGATTAATGAGGTAGAATGTGAAATATGGAGTTGAAACGTTTATGAAACCATGATTTCAATATCGTAACTCAACCGTAGAGTGTAAAATCTCAAATAATAAATGATGAATGATTTGAGAAAACAATAGAGGAGAATTGTGAGACCATCCACGTGGCTTGTTTGGAAAGAGCAGTATGAGTTTTCTTATATTATAGAAAAAGAGGTGATGGTTTTTAAAGAACCTATTGGATTATTTAGGAATCTATAAAAATATTATGAAACTTTATTTATGAATAATTATCAAAAATATATTAATCTATCCATGTAAAAAGGGAGGTGATGGGTTTTAAAGAACTGATTGTAATATTTTTTATGTAATTTTGATACCATAATTTTGATGTAATATAACTTTACAAATGAGAACAACTTTACAATTGATTCAATTTTTTTATTTCTAAATAGTATAAAATAAAATTAATATTTATAAACGGAAACAACTTTACAATTGATTCAATTTTTGTATTGCTAAATAGTATAAAATAAAATTAATATTTATAAACGGGAACAACTTTCCAATTGATTCAATTTTTTTTATTTCTAAATAATATAAAATAAAATTAATATTTATAAACGGGAACAAATTTACAATTGATTCAATTTTTTATTTCTAAATAGTGTAAAATAAAATTAATATTTATAAACGGAAACAACTTTACAATTGATTCAAGTTTTTTATTTCTGAATGGTGTAAAATAAAGTTAATATTTATAAACGGAAACAACTTTACAATTAATTTAATTTTTTAATTTCTAAATCGTGTAAAATAAAATTAATATTTATATACGGGAACAACTTTACTATTGATTCAATTTTTTTATTATAAATCGTGTAAAATAAAATTAATATTTATATACGGGAACAACTTTACTATATTGATTCAATTTTTTATTGTAAATCGTGTAAAATAAAATTAATATTTATATACGGGAATAACTTTACTATTGATTCAATTTTTTTAATTATAAATCGTGTAAAATAAAATTAATATTTTTATATACAGAAATAAATTCATTGTTGATAAAAAATATTTTTATATAATGGAGAAAACACTATTGTTATAAAAGGGAATACCTTTTCAATTGATTCAATTTTTTTATTTCTAAACTTTTCTCTAACATGATTTATTGGTGCAATTTCAAAGGTCCACAACGGTACCCGTGCGAATGCACGGGTATCCCACTAGTTTGTTTTACAAAATTGATGTCAATCTTAGAAATACAGAACTAACAATCTTCCCCTTTGGCAAATTTTGGCTAAAAAAATACAAGAAAGATTACAACAGCAAAACTGAAAAAATAACAGTAAAACTTTCTTCATCATGTCAGGACATGTTGCTCGACTTCTTCCTCAACAATCTTCTTTAGCTTAAGTGGAAACAGCAGTGGACAGGGAGTAGAAAGTCCTGAACTCTGAGCAGAAATTCCTGAACTCTTGACATAACTAATCCACCACTACCCCTATCCATCCAGGTTCCCAGAAACATTCCTTGCAGGATGAGAAACACTCCCCCTCAAGGAGACCAATGGTGGCATAAGAGAACTAGAACCTCATTCTCTTATGTAACTCAGAACACAAGTCACAATTGTGTTCATAACTCAGGACACAAGTCACAATCACTAACAACAACCTCCATCCAGTCACCATACCTGGAACCCGTCTGACATAGACATTGGAACAATAGCTCCAAACACACCATCTGAGCAAACCTTGCAAACCTTTTCTCCCCCTTTTTAGCCAAAAATTGGCAAACACATCCATCACAACACCATACCCACGCAATACTTATCCAAAAGCAAATGAAACCCATCAGAGAAAAGAAAAGATGAAAACATGCACAGGCTGAACAAGGAGAAACGCCTCTATAAATAGAAGGCAATGACATAGATAGTAACAAGCTATCTTTGAATAAAAAAGCGTTCTTGGTCAAGGATCTTTATTATAGGAGCAAAAACTTCTGCACCAATTAATGTGGACCGTCCAAATTAGACCTTGACCAACTGAATTTATTCTCCCATACTAAATGGACCAATAACAAATACGCATGAAAAAACTCGTGTTTCATATCTTTCTGCCAGCACCGTCCACAAAACTCCTAGTTTGGCTCACAACACACATGTTCTGAAACATGTTCTGACATCCTACCATAAGTTGTCTCCTAACAACACTACATGCATGGTTCATAACCCCTTATGTATTCAATTAATCATGTAGATAATAACTCTATCCAGACGAATCAATGAAGTCCTTTGTACACATATGACATCCCTTATTCAGATCTTCAAGGAAAAGGCACACAACAACTAATTAAAATATATCATCCTGAGAGATAAATTACCATACTTAGCAGACCATGTTACAACATAATGTATGACATCACATACACTTATCAGAGGCAAATATTCAGAGTATGAATAGGCCAAGGATCCATGATAATACTTCCTTTTAACTTCACAAGCCCAGCTCCACAAAAGTGTAACACTCTCTCCCTTTCAAGGACGACACGTGCTTCTTTGTACTTTGATGAATGGAAAACTAAGACGCATCTTCATGTCTTCAAGATCTCACTCTTTGTTCAATTCACAATTGAATACAATCATTCTTTTTACCAAAAACACACATGATCCCCTCTTGGTTTGTTGACATCACATCTTGACATGCTGATCAAATTCTTGCAAGCAAGACTTGACACTAGGACTATGTTCCCTTAACATCCTTTTCTCCTAAGCCAGACATTTCAAATCAATACTCATCCAATCCTTTAATCTTGATAATAGGATCAGTTGATGAATATCCACAATTAGACATTCAAGCAATCACTACCTGATCTACTTCAGTTTTTTTTTACCATCTCAAACCTGCTACTTCATCATTCTCCCATATGATAAGGTAGACTATAATTGGATACAATGTAGATAGACATCCCAGATAATGTCCTAACACCAGTTAGAGCATCTTCCATACACCAAGATGTTATCACCTTGATTCTTGATATGTTCCACCAACTGGACTTACTATACCATAGTAATCCAAAAATTGAAGACCTTCAACAACATTGTGCCACCATCTTGAATCAGAACTTCAGAAAGAGAGATACACTCTTATCCACCTTCAAGAAGAAAAAATCTCCTCGAGTCTTCAACTCATCACTCTTTTTCCCAAGAGAAACTTGTTCCAAGACAATCCTCAAGATTAACCAGTTGTCACACTCTGATTATCTTGATTCTTCGAATCCACTATAGAGATCAACCAATAGCCACAGTTTTATTACCTTATTTATGAATCCTCATATGAAAAAGCGAACTGTCACAATTTGTCTTCTTCACATTTGTCAGAATACTCACAAAGATATCATAATCAACTCAATAAAATTGATCTTCAGCAAGCTATCAAGAGAATAGTCTTTTTGAAGCAATAAATTCATGTAGATTATAACACCCCAAATTTGCCCTCTCTTTTCATAGCATTTAGCATGTCATATAGCATACTCCGCACTGCATCTACATAGAAAAATGAAGCATAACATAAAGCATGGTAGTGATTTCAGTTCAAGTGTGGTTGTTCAGTTTGCGATTCAATTCAGAGGGACGTTTGACCTAATCTTGGTCAAACGGTCAAGATTGCTTTGATTGCAAATCGTCGTCGTTTCAAATCCATAACCAATTCCAATTATCCATTTCTTTTATCATTTTCTAATATCCATAAATCAAGTTAATCCATTAGCCATTTTCTTTGCAATCTTTTTTCGATACCCATTTCCAATTTTATTTTTATATAGCCATTTACTTAATCCATTTTTTTTCCTAATCCATAATCCTTTTTAAATTCATACTCATGTTCAATTAAACCATTAAACCATATTTCAATCCACAACCATTTTAAGCCATTTTAACTTTCCCTTTTTCTTAAAAAACCATGTTATTCATTCAAAAATGTTCAAAGTAAAGCCCATTATTTTCTTTCATGTTTCAAACCTCATTACAAAGTATTAGCCCATTTATATCACTTTTATTCTACCAAAATATTTATAATAAAAAATCATTCCAAATATGAGCCCATTGTACAAAGTATTGAGTAAATTTGTCTGATATATTGAGCCACATTCCTTGAGCCAATACCATAAGTCTTCACGCCATACACACAGTTTCGAAAAACGGACAAGGCATCCAAATGCAAAAAAACGCAGCAAGGCCATCAGACGCTTTCTTCACCAACCAAAGCGCAGCCAAATACAACAAAATGCAGAAAGTTTCAGTAATCACGCATTACGCACACTCTAAAAACACACGCAATACACTAACAGAAATTGATAACAAAAAAAAAAGGAGTCAGTTACAAAAAGATTCCCAATGAAATGCTCGTTGTTCATCACTCCTCTTCATAACTGTCGCTCCCCGGATTTCCATCCTGGTACAAACGCGAAAGTGGCGCAGAAAAGAATAGAGTCGCCAGCCAGACATTTTTATCCCGAAGGAACGAGAATGGTAATGCTGCACAAACTAGAAGAAAAGAAAAGGAAGGACACGGGTCCTACGAACCAAAGAGACTGAGTTCGGGAGTCGGTTACGACCTGGGAAGGTATCAGCACCCCAGATCGTCCGCCGTACCCGACGGGATCCACACTTGCAGAAAAAATGTTTCAAAGGGTGAATAAATGAAAGCTGCTGCAAAGAAAATGAACTGAACTGGATAAAAGAAACGAAAAAGGAACTGAAAAAAGAAAAGAAAAGGAAAAAATGTAGGGAAAATGAAGATTGTGCTCGAACGGGCCCTACCCCGCTGCCTACGTACCTCATCGGGAAAATGAGGATCAAAGACGCCGTAGTTCCCCTAACTAGGGGTAGCAAAGAAATTGCTTGTGAATTAAGGCTTGAACTGCCTATGTCAATGCTCAGGTGTTGCAGACTCGGACGACGAGTGTGTAACCGTCTCGCAAAATGACAAGTAGGAGCAAGTTCGCGTACGGAGCGAATGAGGTGAGAAAAGAATTCCCGAAGGAAAGATGCTTGTTGTTTTTTTGTGTTTTTTAGAAGCTTTTAGGAGTTTTGCATAGGTAAGTGTACCTAAGTCTTACTCACTGGGATATGTACGTCTCACATCATCCCGAAATGGAATACGCAAGAGGCACTCCTATCTATGGAGGAAATCCCCAAATCTAGTCCCACAAGTGAAGGCTCAGACACACTGACCTATTGGCATTTATTAAGTGTTTTTTGTGATTTTTGGTTAAGAACTGTTTTTTATGCTTTTCTTTGTGAGGTAATCTCATGCTAAGACCTATCCACCACGAGGGATAACTTACACCTCGCCCCGAAACGGAACGCGCGCAAGTATCTCATAGCAAAGTCTCATGTCACATGAGAAGACTCAACCTTTTATTAGAGTGGATTAGAATTAAGTTTAAATATGAGAAGAGAGAGAGCACCAAAAGGATCTCAAAGGTGAAAAATCTAAGGGAGAATAAAATCCTAAGAGTTGTCATGCATGGATGAACCTAGATTAGTGAGGTTTGAATTCTGTCCTAGTGAAAAAGGAAAGAAAAGAAGAAGAAGAATGAGAGGAGGAGAGGAAAGTAAGGCCTAAGCCCAACAATTATAAGGTTAGCACAAGTAAACATAAGAAGAGAAGAGATGAGATTTGGAGATGTGGGAATCACATCCACACCTCTCACTTACCCTAGCCCCTGAAATGGTTAGCAACACAAGCATACAAGCAAAACAAAATGAACATAATGTCATATCAACATCATACAAACAGAAGTGAAGTCATACATACAAAAGCTTAATGCAAATGCAAGTAACAAGAATGAGAGAAGAAGCATACAAGTTAATTAAGAGGCAACATGAATCATATGGCAAAGCAAAGTAAACTTAAGAAGATGCAAAGCAAAAATGCAGAAGACATGTGCTCAAGGCACAAGACCAGAACCAAATCAAGTTAAAGAAGTGCTTTAGAAGAAAGAAATATGAGGAGAAGAGAAGCACAAAGCTAGACAATCACATTATAGGAAGAAGGGAACAAAGAATTGAGGTGGATGCACATAAGAAAGGATGAACTTCAAAGGTAAACCAAATCACAAAATTTCCAAGACACAAACCCTAAACCAAGATCATAAAGGTATCAATGCCCTAAAGAGACCCCAAACAAGATGAAGAAGTTGGCACAAGTGCCTTTCTAAGCTAAGGAGAAGACTTATGATAAAAAAGAATCAAAATGGGACGAGTTATGAACCAAAATTCAAATCAAATCAACAATGCACCCAAAAATTCCACAACTTTGGAAAAATGAACTTCAATCATGATATAACAACATGCCAAAAGGATAGAAAAAAATTCAGAAGCTATGCAAGTCAAATGGGGACATAAACATGAACTAGGGTTAAGAAACTTCATTCACAAGTCAAGGACCAAAACCAAATGAAAAAGTTCCTAAAAATCAGAATAAAAATCACACATGAAGCACACCCTATTGAGAGCCCAGAGCAAAAAGAACCACTCAAAAATTCAAAATGAGGATCACTATGGAAAATGGACAAGGCAGCATGCACAAAAAGGAATTAAAATGAACTAATTACATGAGGGAATTAATTTACACGTGGCTATTAAAAATAAATGGAAAATAAAAATATGAAAAATTAAAGAAAACTCCAATTAACATCCATGAATTATTTCAAAATTTTTTGAAACTCAGAACTAATTTTAAAAATTAAAAAGCAAAATGATATTAAAAGAAACAGAAGGAAAAAGAAAACAAAATGAGAAGAAGTCAGGAGGTGCGAATAAGAGAAAACTCAGTTCAAAATAACACCTGGGCCCAACAGCGGGTGCGTGTAGCAGATGGCCCTAGGCCTAAACGAAAATCACTCTTAACCCACTAATTAAACAGGATTATATATTAATTAAGTGTTATATTTTAATTATTAAAATGGAATAACAACCAGCATGTGACATACTATCAATTGGTCACTCTCATTTAAGTGAAATGAAATAACAAAAGAAAAAAACGAAAATGAAATAAAAACAAAACACAGGCCAACAGGAAGATGACATGTCATCGTCTTCCTCACCACACCATGAAAAACGCAAGCTAAGGGAAAAACAGGGCAAGATGCAGCATGAACACACCATCTTCACCATCGTGTACCTCTCTCAAATCTCAATGAAATTAAAAAAAGCAAAGACCAAAAATGAAGCCCCAAACGAGAGGATCACAACTGTACCATTAGTTTTCATAAACAAGCAGCATACAAAGAGATACGATGTCTTAAAGCTTGACACTCAAAACTGCAAATCACGAATTAACAACTTTCAAGACTTCACAATACTTCAAACAAGTTAAATTAAGCCTATACACCATGCAACAAGTATGAACAAGCCAAAACCGAAACCAAAATGAGGTGACTCTCAAACCTGGTATTGAGCTTTAGTTGAGATTCAAAGAAATCCAGAGGTGGGGATAGCTTCCTTATGCCTCATTTGATCTTCTTTGAGCCAAATAAAGGCACTGTGCTTTTGATTGTGGTGAGAAATAGAACCAAACCTAATTTGATGTCAATCTTCTACTTGTCAAAATGGCCTCTCTAAGACCATGTTTAATGGCAGATGATGATGCTATGGCTAGATGAGGTTGCTGAGGTTTTATGGATCGAGAATGGGAGCAAGATCCAGCTCTGAAACTCTTCTGTTTTATGAGGAAGAGAGCACAAACGCTTGAGTGTGTGGATTCTTCTTTTGTTGTTTTTTGTTTTTTTTAGTGAGAAAATGAAAGAGATAGTGAAGTTTGTTATGGTCAGCAAGGGTATCATGTAATGCCTTGCTTTTCTTCACATAAAAGGGAATCGCAAATGCCTCTGTGAAAAATGCAAAAAGTGAAGTTTGTTATGATCCCTCACCACAAATTCGTGCCTCTCCCTGCTCTCTCTCTCTCTTTCTGAATTTGTTTTCAAAAGGAAAAAATAATCATGTGTGTTATGGTGCATTCCATTGTGGTGGTACAAAATTGTTGTTGGATGGTTATTGGGTGATGGAGAGGAAAAGAAATGAAGGACAGCTGGGATTGGTCATTACATGAAGCTGCATGGAGTGCATGCCATTGGAGTCACGTGAAGACTCCTTTCTTTCCTTTGGGCTGTGGCGTGCGCGTGATGTGTGAGTGGGGAGGAAAACAAAAAAATCCAAGGCAAATGGAAGGAGGACACTTTACGGGCTGGAAATGGCGACCTCAACAAGTGTTGATCCTCTCATATTTTCGTGTACCACCACCTTTCATTCACATTATTCTTCTTACATTATTTTTATTAATAAAACAACAAAATAATAATGACCAATGGCCTTCTCACACACGTGAGGTCACATGAAAAATAGAATGGACATGAAATTTATATAGTAACAAAGAATTTATAAAATGTGAGTCAACAAAATGAAAGGACCCAATAGTATTTGGACAAGTGTCACACAAAAACCCTAAAATACACCCAAACTTCCAAAATTCATATCTTGAGTTCTATAAATGCTATGAGGGTGTTCTACGACTTTTTGGAAAGGGAAAATCATGCTCTACAACTTTCGTGTTTTCTGGAAAATCATTCAGAGCTTTTTCGCACATGAAATAATAGCCTGAAGTTAAGGATCAAATAATTTCTAAAAAATAGAAACTTCCAATTTTAGTAACTTTTTGCATACTCCCGACTTTTGACATTTAAGCTCAACTGAAATACTCCTTGACATAATATGACCTCAACAAGTGATAATCCTGATTAAAAAACTCTGAAATTGTCATGTTGACTTTTCTGACTGCGCAGTTGACTTTCTTGCTTCACCTTCAAGCAACTGAACCAAATCTTGACTTCTTCAGTGAATTTTTGCCTCCAACTTCATATATAAGCTATACAGACTAAATATAAGCCTTTGGCCTCAAGAAATGGTCAAAATTCAGAAGATAGGAGTGTCTAGCCCAAAACCCTAATCAGGATTTCCTTGTACAGGAGAAAAAGTTGCATCTTGAACTTCTTATGAAATAACTGACTTCCCTGAGGACTTTTCTCACCAAATTTCACCCTTAGGATCCTCTTGTCATATGAGAGACTTTGCCCAAATGAAATGGCCAAAGTCACAAAGTTTCCCTGCTTGAAACTCAAACCCTAATTTGGGATCATTGTGTATGAGCTTTGCTCTAGCTTGAATTCCCTGATGATCTTCCAACATTCTGAGCTTTTGTGAATAATCTTGAACTTGTGAATGCACTGTAGACTTCCCACAGGACTTTGAAAAATCCACTGGGACTCTTGTCATAGCTTGTGATTTCTTCAAAAACCTCCACAGATGATCATATGCCTAATGCTAGGTCATGAAGATGTTATGCCTCATCTTTCCATGCTAAGATGCCAAGAATATGATATGTTCATGATGAATATGATGTGATATGATGCTTAAAAAAGAAGAGGGAAAATTTGGGGTGTTCAGGCAATGATACAGACAAGTATCAGCTGGTGGTACAGACGAATACCAGAAATCTAACACAAACGAGCGTTTGGAGTAGCAATACAGACGAGTACCAGGGTAATTGTCAAATCAACACATGTGGATATAAGCTAACACAGACGAGTGTGAGGGATGATACAGACGAGTATCCAAACAATGCAAGCAAGCTTCAAATAGATAATAAAACATAGACAAGTGCCGGAGGATGCATACGAGCAATTAGATATCAAACACAAATGAGCATTGGGAAGTACAAACGAGCAACAGCAAAGTGATAACACAAACGAGTGTTAGAAAATGCAGACGAGCAATAAATACCAAACACAGACGAGTGTTGGAAATTGCAGATGAGCAACAACAAAGTAATCATGGGCCACTGCTGGGGAAAGCAAACGAGCAATATTGAAGTGACAACACAGACGCGTGTTGAGAAATGCAGACGAGCAGCAATAAAGTATGAACACAGACGAGTGTTGGAGAATGTTTTCCCTTATGGTTGGGAATTCCTCAAATATCCATTATTGGTGACAAACGTTCTGACAGACAAACTCTGTGGGGATGGGTCTCCCACTGCTTGCTGGGTATACTCCACTGGGGAAGATAAACTGCTTGGGCTACCTTCCAAGGCTTAGCTGGGGAAGATTCTGCTTGGGAGAATGTGACGTCATCCTGCAACAACAGAAAACACATATGTGCCCCGGGGACCTGCATGGTATGATCTGTTCATCCATTGTCACCCGACACTCAAAGAGGGTTTCAAATGTTTCCCTGCAATGTTATTTTCTTTCAAATTATCACCATGTTTTAAATGCAATGCTATTTTCGCCAAAAATTCAGGACATTTTGCAAACAAAAATAAACACAACACAACTTTTTTGACTGAATATTCTTTTTACTGAAAGGCCTCTGAATAGGCAAAGATTTACATCAGGAAGAAACCACCTGGAAAGAGGTAGCCACCATAAAATTGAGAAAATAAACTATCCTAATGGCAATGGACACGACATTCCAATGAGTTCCCTTTCTGCTATGACCACCATGTCTTCCAAACTCTCCATTCTTGCCTTTGCTTTCTGAAAAGATGAGGGGACTGATTCCTATCCTTCTGATATTGTCAAGTTATACGAAATGATGATTTGGTTCAGATTACTCGGATCGCAGTTGTTCGCTTATTCCCTTGTTTTGCGTGGATCGCCCTTTCGGGTTTTCAATCTGCCGGGATACCCCTTTTTTTGCCTGAGTTGTCCGATGTGGCTTTTCAACTCAGCGGGTGTACATTTTTTTTATTTATTTCCCTAACTTTTGCCCGAGCTTTTTATTCTGTTTTTAGCTCGTCGGGATGCCCTTTTTTTCCTGGACTTTAATTCTGTTTTTGTGTCCAGCGGGTCTCTTTATGCGAAGTATTTTTTAACTGCGTCTGAGTTAACAGGGGATTGGAAATCTTCTCCATCCATAGTGGTGAGCATCAGTGCTCCGCCTGAGAAAACTTTCTTCACTATGAATGGTCCTTCGTAGTTTGGGGTCCACTTGCCCCTGTGATCTGAACCGGGAGGAACAATCCTCTTGATCACAAGCTCTCCCACTTGATACTCCCGAGTACGTACTCGTTGGTCGAATGCTCGCTTCATTCTCCTCTGATAAAGCTAACCATGACAGATAGCCGCTAATCTCTTTTCCTCAATTAAGCATAGCTGATTGTAACGAGCACACACCCATTCAGCCTCATCAAGCTTCACATCCATCATCACACGCAATGAAGGAATCTCTACTTCCACGGGCAGGACTGCTTCCATGCCATATACCAATGAGAAGGGAGTTGCCCCAGTTGACGTCCTGACTGACGTTCGGTACCCATGCAGCGTAAATGGTAACATCTCATGCCAATCTTTGTAAGTGATAACCATCTTTTGCACAATCTTCTTGATATTCTTGTTTGCTGCCTCTACCGCACCATTCATCTTTGGTCGGTAAGGAGAAGAATTGTGATGCTGAATCTTGAAGTCCCGACATAACTCTGTCATCATCTTGTTGTTGAGATTAGAACCATTGTCAGTAATGATTCTTTCGGGCACTCCGTATTTGCAAATGATGTCCCTTTTCAGAAATCTGGCAACCACTTGACGAGTGACATTGGCATAAGATGCTGCTTCAACCCACTTTGTGAAGTAATCGATCGCAACCAGAATGAAGCGATGACCATTTGAAGCAATAGGCTCTATTTTCCCGATCATGTCAATGCCTCACATAGAAAAGGGCCAAGGAGATGACATGACGTTGAGCGGGCTTGGAGGAACATGCACTTTGTCTGCATAAATCATGCACTTGTGGCACTTACGAGCGAATGAACAACAGTCTGCATCCATTGTCATCCAATAATACCCCGATCTTAACAACTTCTTAGCCATAGCATGCCCTCCTGCATGAGTACCGAAAGATCCCTCGTGGACTTCCTTCATTAACAGGCTTGCTTTGTGTCTATCCACGCATCTGAGCAAGACCATGTCAAATTTTCTCTTGTACAAAACCACGTCTGTATTCAAGAAGAAGCTAGCAGCAAGTCGCCTTAAGGTCTTCTTGTCATTGGAAGATGCCCCAGTTGGGTATTCTTCCAGGAATAGCTTGATATCAAAGTACCAAGGTTTCTCGTCAGACACGGCGTCTACAGAGAAAGCATGAGCTGGAGCGTCAAGCCTGGAAATGTCAATTCTGGGCACATAATTCCAACACAAGACTTTGATAGACGAAGAAAGAGTGGCCAATGCGTCGGCAAATTGATTTTCATCACGTGGTATGTACTGAAGCTTAACTGTCGTGAAGAACGTCAATAGTTTTCTGGCATAATCCTTGTAAGGAATTAGATGCTCTTGATGCGTATACCACTTGCCGGTAATCTAGTTAATAACGAGGGCTGAATCTCCGAATATATCGAGGGTCTTAATCCGAAGATTAATAGCCTCTTCTATTCCCATTATGCATGCCTCGTATTCCGCTTCATTGTTGGTGCAGCCAAAAGTAATTTTGGCAGCGAAGGGAAAGTGAACACCTTCAGGGGTGATAAGAACAACACCAACTCCACGTCCATTGATATTGACTGCCCCATCAAACATCAGCTTCCATTTGGATTCAGGGTCTGGCCCCTCCTCCGGAAGTGGTTCCTCGCAATCATTAGCCTTGAGGTACATGATGTCCTCATCAGGGAAATCAAACTTCATTGGCTGATAATCATCTTCAAGAGGTTGTTGTGCAAGGTAATTTGACAATACACTTCCCTTGATGGCTTTCTGAGAAGTATATTGGATATCATACTCAGTTAAAATCATCTGCCACCTAGCAACCCTTCCGGTTAACGCTGGTTTCTCAAAGATGTACTTGACATGATCCATTTTGGAAATTAGCAGTGTGGTATGAGTCAACATGTACTGCCTCAGTCGGCGAGCAGCCCATACCAAAGCGCAACAAGTTTTCTCGAGCAGTGAGTAACGAGATTCACAGTCGGTAAACTTTTTGCTAAGGTAATAAATAACATACTTTTTTCGACCAGACTCGTCATGTTGGCCTAGAACACACCCCATTGACCCTTCTAGCACAGTCAAGTACATGATTAGAGGTCTTCCTTCAACGGGAGGCATTAGAATTGGAGGCTCCTACAAATACTCTTTTATCTTGTCGAAAGCTCTTTGGCTGTCTTCGTTCCACCTGACCGTTTGCTCTTTTCTTAGCAATTTGAATATTGGTTCGCACGTGGCAGTTAGATGAGATATGAACCGTGAAATGTAGTTCAACCTCCCTAAAAACCCGCACACTTCTTTTTCTATTCTCGGTGCAGGCATATCTTGAATTGCTTTTACTTTTGCAGGATCTACCTCAATTCCTTTCTGACTAACAATGAAACCCAGCAGTTTCCCGGAACGCACTCCGAAAGTGCACTTGTTTGGATTCAACCTCAGCTTGTATTTTATCAGTCTATCAAATAGCTTCTTAAGGTTGACCAGATGCTCTTCCTTGTCTCGGGACTTAGCAATCATATCGTCCACATAACACTCAATCTCCTTGTGTATCATGTCGTGGAACAATGTGACCATGGCCCGCTGATAGGTTGCCCCGGCGTTCTTCAAACCAAAGGGCATGACCTTGTAGCAGAATGTACCCTACGGGGTAATGAACGTTGTTTTCTCCATGTCTTCCGGCGCCATCTTAATCTGATTGTATTCGGAGAAGCCATCCATGAAGGAAAATACCGAGAACTGAGCAGTATTGTCTACCAGCACATCAATGTGAGGTAACGGAAAGTCATCTTTTGGGCTTGCTCTGTTCAAATCCCGGTAGTCAACGCACATCTGGACCTTGCCGTCCTTCTTTGGTACAGGTACAATGTTAGCTACCCAAGGTGGGTAACTAGTTACGGCAAGGAATTCGGCATCCCATTGCTTCTGAACCTCCTCCTTGATCTTCATCGCCATGTCAGGACGAGTTCTTCTCAACTTCTGTTTCACAGGAGGACAATCTTCTCTCAATGGTATCTTATGCACAAAAATGTTGGTATCCAACCCTGACATATCTTGATACGACCATGCAAAGATATCCACATATTCACGTAGCATACCAATAAACTCTTTCTTTACCTTGGCCTGCAGACTGGCCCCAATCTTGTTCTCTTTCTTCACATCTTCAGTGCCGATGTTGATGATCTCAATTTCTTCCTGATGAGGCTGAATAACCCGTTCCTCTTGTTTCAACAATCTGACCAACTCTTTAGGGAGTTCACAGTCTTCCTCAACCCCTTCATCAGCTTGATAGACAGGATTGTCAAAGTCATGCGTGGTCATAGCAGGAATGTTATCAATGGAATCCGGATGATCAACATTGCACAGATGATGTGCTTATTTCAGAATCTGTTTATTTTGGAAAGAGACGCAAACATGAAAAACAAAAAGGGAAAACACATTGCCATTTTTTTTTTGTGAAAAAATTTTAAAACAAAGAAAGAGAACACAATTTGTCTGAAAATGTCCTTTATTTCATGGTAAAATAAATGCATACAAAACATGGTGGCCCAAACAATGGATCCTAGCACCTTGGGCAGAATGCTGGATTTGACAATGCAGCATGATAAGAAAAGGAAATAAATAAATTACTCTGAGTGCCAGGTAACTTGGACGATGTCTTCAGCAGACCAGTTCTTCAGCGCCTCTCCGGGCGCACACGGATGAATCCAGTTGTCCCAGTCACTGTCACTGTCTCCATCTTCATTAGTTGCACAGATTTGGTTGCGGTCGAGCATCCCTGCGCTTGTAAAAGTAATGGCTTTACCACTTGGGGACCAATCAGATCCACTAGGCTGATAACCCAAACCAAACTTGTCGTCTTTATTTTCTAACTCCAGCAATTTGCCCCAGCCTTGGGCGCTTCCAGACTGAACCACTTCCTTTGCCTGCTTGTAGGAGTGAATGGAGGTACCTTCTTTCTCACTACCCTTCTCTACTGGAGTCAAAATGCTGACATTAACTGCTTCGAAGGCTTGACACAGAGTCTCATGAATCTCTCCATCCATCTCCACATATTTGAAAGTTGATAAGTGGCTTACGAAGATGTCTTCCTCTCCGCACACTGTGATTACTTGGCCATCAACCACATATTTGAGCTTTTGATGCAGAGTGGATGTTACAGCTCCGGCAGCATGAATCCATGGGCGTCCCAACAAGCAGCTGTACGCGGGCTGAATGTCCATGACGTAGAAGGTGCTTTTGAAAACTTGAGAACCTATCTTTACGGGTAACTCAACATCTCCAAACACTGACCTTCTGGACCCATCAAAAGCTTTGACAATCAAATCACTGGGTCTTAGGACGATACCATCAACATTGAGCTTCATTAATGCTTTCTTCAGAAGTACATTAAGAGACGAGCCTGTGTCAACCAGGACATGCGACAACACAACACCCTTACACTCCATAGTAATATGCAGTGCTTTGTTATGGTTACGGCCCTCTGACGTAAGGTCTCTGTCTGTAAAGCCCAGCCCGTGGCTTGCATTCACACTGCCCACTACAGCTTCCAGTTGATTAACAGTTATTTCTTGAGGAACATACGCCATCTGCAACACCTTTAGCAAGGCTTCTCTATGTGCAGGAGAACACATCAGCAAGGATAGAATAGATATTTTGGAAGGTGTCTGGTTCAACTATTCGACCACCTTATAATCACTCTTCTTAATTATACGCATAAATTCCTCGACCTCCTTCTCAAAGGTACCCTGTCCAGCAGTAGGAGTTGTTGTTTCTTCAGACGTTGTTTGCTTTCCTTTAGCCTTTGCCGAAGCCTCAGCCTTAGGATCTCCTCTCATAACTGGGGGAGCAAATAGACGACCACTTCTCGTAAAACCTCCAACCCCTCCGACGTTCACTACAGTCGGGTCAATAGCAACTGACTTGCTCTCAACTTTTTGTCCTTCCACGTACACATCTGATCCGTAATGCCATGGAATGGCCTTATCATCTGTATAAGGAACAGGCCCAGGCACAATGATAGTCACAAGACTAACTTCAGGAGCATAAATGGTCACAGGTTCCCTTCTAGCAGGCATCTCAGCTGGATCATAGAAAATGGTTATAGTGGACACATCCTCAGCTTCATTACCAACTTTGTCAAACTGCAAAAAGATCCTTCATCAACCAGATTCTGCAACCCCGTCCTCAGGTCTTCACAGCCGTTCACAGAATTTACACACTTCTCACAATCAGAACTGCATCCCAGAAACACCTGTCCTTTCAGCAATCTCTCCTACACTACCAACAGCGGAGTCTTCACTTCTTCTATGCTCAGAATCAAACTCAACTTCTCACCACCCTCAACAGCATTTATTCTAGCCCCTCCGTGGTTCGGAATAGGGTTTGAAGTAACATTTGGCGGTGGTGCAAAGTTAATCGCCTTGGAGTCAATTGGATCTTGAACTTTGTGCTGTAGCGCCCTGCACTTCTCAGTTGATTGCCCGGGTGCCCCTGAATAGAAAGCGCATCTAGCATTGACATCGTACCCCACTGGAAGGTCTCCAGGTGGTGGTGGTGCCAAAGTCCTCAGTTGTATCAAATTCAGGTCCATCAATCTCGGTAGCAACGTAGTATATGTCATGGGAATTGCCTCAAGCACCCTATTAGCCGGGCGAGTCTGCCTTGGCTGATAAGGTCTTTGTTGATAGTTGTTACGTTGTGGCTGCTGTTGTTGCTGTTGTTGTTGAGGCTGTGCCTGCTGCACAGGATTGGCAGGGATTGTGACAGCTGCCACTTACTCATATGATCTTCTATACCCTCGGCCCCGTCCTCGACCAAACACAGCATTGGTTTCACCTTCCCTCCTTCTCGAGGGTCCGCTGAAAGCTTTTCTTACTCCACTCGAGCTTGCTCGCACTCGTAGCCGAACAAGACGCCAATCTTTCGATAAACACACCTTGCAATGTCCCCATGAACATATCAGCCATCTCATTCTCCAGCAGGGGTGGTTGCACTCTGGCAGTGAGCTGACGCCACCTTTGAGCATATTCTTTAAACCCCTCCTTAGCAGTTTGAGACATGTTTTGCAATTGAGTGCGATTTGGAGCCATGTCCAAATTGTATTAGTATTACCTTACGAACGCCTCTGCCAGGTCCTTCCAGCTCTTAATGTTGGCTCTACTTAGCTTCATATACCATTCCAAAGAGGCCCCAACCAGGTTGTCCTGGAAATAGTACATCAATAGCTTTTCATCATCAGTATGGGCGGCAATCCTCCCCACAAAGGACTGAAGGTGAGTCTTTGGGAATGCTGTGCAGTTGTACTTCTCGAAAGTCAGGACCTTGAACTTGTAAGGGATTCTAACCCCTGGAACCAAGCCCAAGTCGGTAATGTCGAACCCCAAAGAGTTCTGAGATTGAATAGCCTTGATCTGTTCTGCCATCTCTTCAAATTTCCTGTTCATTTCAGCCCCCTGGCCTTCAGTTTCGTCCAGCAACATAAACTGTTCGTCTTGACTGTCCAATTGTACATTGTTTATTCCATCATTGATAATGGTAATCCCTGGCTGTGCTACAGGGATTTCAACCTGACGGGCGTCCGCACCGTTACGATTACCTCCATTAGCAGTACCGTTGTTCCTGGCTTGACTATTTTCTATCATCTCACGCAGACGTTCCTGATTCTGATCCATTCCTGCCATAAGGGTCATAAAATTGTCCATCCTCAGTTTCAAATCAGCTAAATCAGCTTGCATTTGATCCATGACTCTTTCTCTGTTGATTCTTGTTGGATATCTGTGTGCGACTGGCTGTTCTCGAACTTTCCTGGGAGCTATAATGCCTGAAACAGAAAAGACATTAGGAACTGGTGACCATACCTGCAAAACAAGAAAACAGGTGATATGTATGCAATGCAGTTGTTTATGTTTTCAATCCCAGGTCATTCATGCCCCGGCTCCGGCATTTAGCAAAGAAAACCAGATGGATGCTGATCCTCGACTTTCAGAAACCTTTGCATAGAAACCAAATTCAAACCATAATAGCAGGCACAGAAAAAAATGGTGAACTGAAAAACTGCATAACATAAACCAGCCTATTAGGCACAAATAACAGAATTCCCCGTAGGGTACAAGTTTCTAAGGAGAAAGCAAACAATCAGTATTCCTACAACATGTCTGTAGGTAATCCAAATACAAGGAAAATAAACTAAGAAGCAAGACCACTGCCTGAGGACCCTGAACCTCCCTCACTAAGTCCCAACTCAGACCTAGCCTTCTTGACTCTAGCCATCAACTTGAGGTCTTCAATATCTTTAAGTGTTGCTTCTAAGGCTTGCTGACTATCTGCTAACTGCTGAGTCTTCTCCCTTAGAATCTGGTGGGCTTGTTCCACTTCTTCCTTCTTGAAAGTCATTTGCACTTCGAAAAACTCTTCTTTTTCTTTATAGCTCTTCAACTCCTGCTCTCTTTGTCCCTGCAACCAGACAATAGACTGACGAGCTTCCTTGAGAGTTTTCAAAGTCTTTTTGCGTTCAGCTTCTCTTTTTGCTTCCATCATACCCAACCTGTGAAAGTGAGCTTCCCTACCAGCAAAGTCTTTCTCTTTAGCCTCCAAGGTGGTCTGCATCTTCAGCAGTTTCTCTTCAGCTTCATTCTTGGCCCGGTTGGCAAGATGGTACAGATTAACCATTTCAGTGTTCTCCACCCTGACTTCATGCAGCTGGATTTCCAACTTCTTGAACTCTTCTAAAGACACAGTATCATCAGACTCAGCAGCTGGAGGAACTGGAGGTGAGAATGGAAGCAATACCCTTCTGGCTCTGTCTTTCAACCAAGCCTCATACTCCGGGAAGGTCTGATTGTTGCAATTTCCAAAGCTAGCTATCCCTTCTCCCTTAATGCACTTCCAAGCTCCAGCAACTTTCCTCACTAAAGGCATATTGTCCTTTACCGGGAAGTAGAAAATAGGGGTCAACTTCAATTCTTCTAGTACCTCTCTCAAGGCATATCCCAACTGTCTTCTTAACAAGATTGGATTGTAATTGATCCCTCCAGTTACTCCCAACAAAGGTACACTAAGATAACTCCCACAGCTAGTGATGAAACGTGCACCCTGAAGCCTTTGAGTAATCTACCTGACATCCTTGGCAAGCAACTTTTCCAACTTCTGAGCCCATACCAAGGTATGATCACTAAACACTCCAGTACTAGGCAGATGCCTCATGAACCACATATGAAATAAAGGAGCACAACAACGAACTAAACCTCCCCTTTTCTTCTCAGTCTTGTAGTGCACCGAGTAATACAAATCTCCGAGCAATGTAGGCACAGGATTCTTCAGCAAGAAGAGATGTATGGCATTCATGTCTATGAACTTCTCCATATCTGCAAACAAAATAATGCCATAGATAGAAAGAGCCAAGATAGCACAGACAGAATCCCACTCCTCCTCAACATCCAAATTTTCCACCTTCTTTACTAAAGTCTCTACAGAAAACCCAGATACACCTCCCTTAATGATAGTCATAGAATTCACAGCAGAAGTGCTCAAATAAAGAGCCTTGGCAATAGCCTCAGGTGCAGGTCTACTTATCTCTACATTGAACGGAATCTAGTCTCGAACAGGAACTCCCAAGATCAAAGCATACTCCTCCAGCAAAGGACCTAACTGAAAACCGGGAAAAGTGAAACAACGAAGCTGAGGATCATAGTACTGAAGCAAGGTATGAATGGCACTTCTCTCAGAAGGATCTAACTCTACCACCACATCCAGAATGCTCCCATAAGCCTCCCTGAACCTCTCTACATGATTGGGTGCGATCAGCTTCACTATCTTCTTTAACAGGCTAACCTTAGTGTCAAAAAACTTGAAATGAATATTCTGCTTGCGAGGATCTTCCATCTCTGAACAGGATACCGGAACCGGAAGCAAAGATATGAACCTGTGAATGAAAACAAAACATGATTAATGATGAAATGATGCAATGCAAATGCAAATGCAAATGCAAAGACATAAGATCCATCTAGGACTGTCTGGAATCTAGATGCCAAGGCCAAGTGATCAGAAACCCAAATCCTCTGGATAACAACCCATAAATACTCAGATAATCTCAGATACACCCGATCTAGAACCAGATAAACTCAAGAACTCCGGAACCAAATTAAATGTATTAGAACATGAAACTGCACTGGTAACAAGGGTATGATGGAGTCAAGGGTTCCTGCAAACCTGTAAACCTCTCCCAATCTCACAGGTGTGCTCTGGGTCAAACATCACGGACTCTCAAAGCCAAATAGCAATAATACTTTCACCATTTCCGAGAAATGGCTCGTGACCAAATCAGGGAATCGGTTTGGCATTAAGTACTACGCAGGGAGGCCTCAGGCGAGCCCGGGAAAAACAAGCATCCCTTATAAGTCCCCAGCTTCGAGCACTAAAATCGAGAAACAATAGTACATTCAGCCCGTAGGATACAATACTAATGTCATACGACCAGATGCTTTGACTGAGTTCCTATAAGAGAACCAGGCCATCCTATGTGAGTCCCCAATGGACCCTCGGGTGCGAATGGGTTTGCCACAAAATGCAGTCTGCCACTGCCACCACTGGAGAAGGTTGTTTCCACAAAGGTTCTCAATGATCGGTCCCCAGATGCACATAACTATCAAGGTCCTATCCCGAAGTGGAGGAAATCCCCACACAAGATATTTCCAAGACGGTTGCAATCTGGGCGTGAAACACATCGCCACTCATCATGTCACATGTGAGTACAATATGTCCACTCTAATCCTATAGTGCACTCAAGTAGGGTACTTGGCTTATCTCTCAGAAATAGTATCACGCGAGCCCACCAAACAGAAAACCAGTCCAGACAGTCCAGTATGATATATGATGCGGAAAATAAATACTGAAAATTGTAAATAAAGCTGTAAATAAAAAACAGTAAAATACAACACACAACAACAAATAGTCAACACCCAAAGGAACAGAAACACGTAAGCGCTAGGAGAGACTCTCAAGGGAACCAGAGATTCTGGGTTCGATCCCCAGCAGAGTCGTCAGCTGTCGCTCCCCGGATTTCCATCCTGGTACAAACGCGAAAGTGGCGCGGAAAAGAATAGAGTCGCCAGCCAGACATTTCTATCCCGAAGGAACGGGAATGGTAATGCTGCACAAACCAGAAGAAAAGAAAAGGAAGGACACGGGTCCTGCGAACCAAAGAGACTGAGTTCGGGAGTCGGTTACGACCTGATAATGCTCCCAAAGATCTTTATTATAGGAGCAAAAACTTCTGCACCAATTAATGTGGACCGTCCAAATTAGACCTTGACCAACTGAATTTATTCTCCCATACTAAATGGACCAATAACAAATACGCATGAAAAAACGCGTGTTTCATATCTTTCTGCCAGCACCGTCCACAAAACTCCTAGTTTGGCTCACAACACACATGTTCTGAAACATGTTCTGACATCCTACCACAAGTTGTCTCCTAACAACACTACATGCATGGTTCATAACCCCTTATGTATTCAATTAATCATGTTGATAATAACTCTATCCAGATGAATTAATGAAGTCCTTTGTACACATATGACATCCCTTATTCAGATCTTCAAGGAAAAGGCACACAACAACTAATTAAAATATATCATCCTGAGAGATAAATTACCATACTTAGCATACCATGTTACAACATAATGTATGACATCACATACACTTATCAGAGGCAAATATTCAGAGTATGAATAGGCCAAAGACCCATGATAATACTTCCTTTTAACTTCACAAGTCCAGCTCCACAAAAGTGTAACACTCTCTCCCTTTCAAGGACGACACGTGCTTCTTTCTACTTTGATGAATGGAAAACTAAGACGCATCTTCATGTCTTCAAGATCTCACTCTTTGTTCAATTCACAATTGAATACAATCATTCTTTGTACCAAAAACATACATGATCCCCTCTTGGTTTGTTGACATCACATCATGACATGCTGATCAAATTCTTGCAAGCAAGACTTGACACTAGGACTATGTTCCCTTAACATCCTTTTCTCCTAAGCCAGAAATTTCAAATCAATACTCATCCAATCCTTTAATCTTGATAATAGGATCAGTTGATGAATATCCACAATTAGACTTTCAAGCAATCACTACCTGATCTACTTCAGTTTTTTTACCATCTCAAACCTACTACTTCATCATTCTCCCATATGATAAGGTAGACTATAATTGGATACAATGTAGATAGACATCCCAGATAATGTCCTAACACCAGTTAGAGCATCTTCCATACACGAAGATGTTATCACTATGATTCTTGATATGTTCCACCAACTGGACTTACTATACCATAGTAATCCAAAAATTGAAGACCTTCAACAACATTGCGCCACCATCTTGAATCAGAACTTCAGAAAGAGAGATACACTCTTATCCATCTTCAAGAAGAAAAAATCTCCTCGAGTCTTCAACTCATCACTCTTTTGCCCAAGAGAAACTCGTTCCAAGACAATCATCAAGATTAACCAGTTGTCACACTCTGATTATCTTGATTCTTCGAATCCACTATAGAGATCAAACAATAGCCACAGTTTTATTACCTTATTTATGAATCCTCGTAGGAAAAAGCGAACTATCACAATTTGTCTTCTTCACGTTTTTCAGAATACTCACAAAGATATCCTAATCAACTCAATAAAATTGATCTTCAGCAAGCTATCAAGAGAATAGTCTTTTTGAAGCAATCAATTCATGTAGATTATAACACCCCAAATTTGCCCTCTCTTTTCATAGCATTTAGCATGTCATATAGCATACTCCGCACTGCATCTACATAGAAAAATGAAGCATAACATAAAGCATGGTAGTGATTTCAGTTCAAGTGTGGTTGTTCAGTTTGCGATTCAATTCAGAGGGACGTTTGACCTAATCTTGGTCAAACGGTCAAGATTGCTTTGATTGCAAGTTATTTGTTCTGTGGTTACTTCTCAAGTGATGTGTATCAAATGCCAAGTTGTCATGTGTTGAATTCACCTGGTTATCAAGCAGTGATGTGTGAAAAGTTTGGTTTTGATTGAGGGGTCATTCAGTTTCATCATCGTTTCAAATCCATAACCAATTCCAATTATCCATTTCTTTTATCATTTTCTAATATCCATAAATCGAGTTAATCCATTAGCCATTTTCTTTGCAATCTTTTTTCGATACCAATTTCCAATTTTATTTTTATATAGCCATTTACTTAATCCATTTTTTTCCTAATCCATAATCCTTTTTAAACTCATACTCATGTTCAATTAAACCATTAAACCATATTTCAATCCACATCCATTTTAAGCCATTTTAACTTTCCCTTTTTCTTAAAAAACCATGTTATTCATTCAAAAATGTTCAAAGTAAAGCCCATTATTTTCTTTCACATTTCAAACCTCATTACAAAGTATTAACCCATTTATATCACTTTTATTCTACCGAAATATTTATAATAAAAAATCATTCCAAATATGAGCCCATTGTACAAAGTATTGAGTAAATTTGTCTGATATATTGAGCCACATTCCTTGAGCCAATACCATAAGTCTTCATGCCATACACACAGTTTCGAAAAACGGACAAGGCATCCAAATGCAAAAAAACGCAGCAAGGCCATCAAACGCTTTCTTCACCAACCAAAACGCAGCCAAATACAACAAAATGCAGAAAGTTTCAGTAATCACGCATTACGCACACTCTAAAAACACACGCAATACACTAACAGAAATTGATAACAAAAATAAAAAAAAAGGAGTCAGTTACAAAAAGATTCCCAATGAAAAGCTCATTGTTCATCACTCCTCTTCATAACTGTCGCTCCCCGGATTTCCATCCTGGTACAAACGCGAAAGTGGCGCGGAAAAGAATACAGTCGCCAGCCAGGCATTTTTATCCCGAAGGAACGGGAATGGTAATGCTGCACAAACCAAAAGAAAAGAAAAGGAAGGACACGGGTCCTGCGAACCAAAGAGACTGAGTTCGGGAGTCGGTTACGACCTGGGAAGGTATCAGCACCCCAGATCGTCCGCCGTACCCGACGGGATCCACGCTTTCAGAAAAAACGTTTCAAAGGGTGAATAAATGAAAGCTGCTGCAAGGAAAATGAACTGAACTGGATAAAAGAAACGAAAAAGGAACTGAAAAAAGAAAAGAAAAGGAAAAAATGTAGGGAAAATGAAGATTGTGCTCGAACGGGCCCTACCCCGCTGCCTACGTACCTCATTGGGAAAATGAGGATCAGAGATGCCGTAGTTCCCCTAACTAGGGGTAGCAAAGAAATTGCTTGTAAATTAAGGCTTGAACTGCCTATGCCAATGCTCAGGTGTTGCAGACTCGGACGACGAGTGCGTAACCGTCTCGCAAAATGACAAGTAGGAGCAAGTTCGCATACGGAGCGAATGAGGTGAGAAAAGAATTCCCGAAGGAAAGATGCTTGTTGTTTGTTTGTGTTTTTTAGAAGCTTTTAAGAGTTTTGCATAGGTAAGTGTACCTAAGTCTTACTCACTGGGATATGTACGTCTCACATCATCCCGAAATGGAATATGCAAGAGGCACTCATATCTATGGAGGAAATCCCCAAATCTAGTCCCACAAGTGAAGGCTCAGACACACTGACCTATTGGCATTTATTAAGTGTTTTTTGTGATTTTTGGTTAAGAACTGTTTTTTATGCTTTTCTTTGTGAGGTAATCTCATGCTAAGACCTATCCACCACGAGGGATAACTTACACCTCACCCCGAAACGGAACGCGCGCAAGTATCTCATAGCAAAGTCTCATGTCACATGAGAAGACTCAACCTTTTATTAGAGTGGATTAGAATTAAGTTTGAAGATGAGAAGAGAGAGAGCACCAAAAGGATCTCAAAGGTGAAAAATATAAGGGAGACTAGAATCCTAAGAGTTGTCATGCATGGATGAACCTAGGTTAGTGAGGTTTGAATTCTGTCCTAGTGAAAAAGGAAAGAAAAGAAGAAGAAGAATGAGAGGAGGAGAGGAAAGTAAGGCTTAAGCCCAACAATTAGGAGGTTAGCACAAGTAAACATAAGAAGAGAAGAGATGAGATTTGGAGATGTGGGAATCACATCCACACCTCTCACTTACCCTAGCCCCTGAAATGGTTAGCAACACAAGCATACAAGCAAAACAAAATGAACATAATGTCATACCAACATCATACAAACAGAAGTGAAGTCATACATACAAAAGCTTAATGCAAATGCAAGTAACAAGAATGAGATAAGAAGCATACAAGTCAATTAAGAGGCAACATGAATCATATGGAAAAGCAAAGTAAACTTAAGAAGATGCAAAGCAAAAATGCACAAGACATGTACTCAAGGCACAAGACCAGAACCAAATCAAGTTAAAGAAGTGCTTTATAAGCAATAAAGATGAGGAGAAGATAAGCACAAAGCTAGACAATCACATTATAGGAAGAAGGGAACAAAGAATTGAGGTGGATGCACATAAGAAAGGATGAACTTCAAAGGTAAACCAAATCACAAAATTTCCAAGACACAAACCCTAAACCAAGATCATAAAGGTATCAATGCCCTAAAGAGACCCCAAACAAGATGAAGAAGTTGGCACAAGTGCCCTTCTAAGCTAAGGAGAAGACTTATGATCAAAAAGAATCAAAATGGGACGAGTTATGAACCAAAATTCAAATCAAATCAACAATGCACCCAAAAATTCCACAACTTTGGACAAATGATCTTCAATCATGATATAACAACATGCCAAAAGGATAGAAAAAAATTCAGAAGCTATGCAAGTCAAATGGGGACATAAACATGAACTAGGGTTAAGAAACTTCATTCACAAGTCAAGGACCAAAACCAAATGAACAAGATCATAAAAATCACACATGAAGCACACCCTATTGAGAGCCCAGAGCAAAAAGAACCACTTAAAAATTCAAAATGAGGATCACTATGGAAAATGGACAAGGCAGCATGTACAAAAAGGAATTAAAATGAACTAATTACATGAGGGAATTAATTTACACATGGCTATTAAAAATAAATGGAAAAGAAAAACATGGAAAATTAAAGAAAACTCCAATTAACATCCATGAATTATTTCATAATATTTTGAAACTTAGAACTAATTTTAAAAATTAAAAAGCAAAATGATATTAAAGGAAACAAAAGGAAAAAGAAAACAAAATGAGAAGAAGTCAGGAGGTGCGAATAGGAGAAAACTCAGTTCAAAATAACACCTGGGCCCAACAGGGGGTGCGCGTAGCAGATGACCCTAGGCCCAAACGAAAATCACTCTTAACCCACTAATTAAATAGGATTATATATTAATTAAGTGTTATATTTTAATTATTAAAATGGAATAACAACCAGCATGTGACATACTATCAATTGGTCACTCTCATTTAAGTGAAATGAAATAACAAAAGAAAAAAAATGAAAATGAAATAAAAACAAAACAAAACACAGGCCAATAGGAAGACGACACGTCATCGGCTTCCTCACCACACCATGAAAAACGCAAGCTAAGGGAAAAACAGGGCAAGATGTAGCATGAACACACCATCTTCACCATCGTGTACCTCTCTCAAATCTCAATGAAATTAAAAAAAGCAAAGACCAAAAATGAAGCCCCAAACGAGAGGATCACAATTGTACCATTGGTTTTCATAAACAAGCAGCATACAAAGAGATACGATGTCTTAAAGCTTGACACTCAAAACTGCAAATCACGAATTAACAACTTTCAAGACTTCACAATACTTCAAACAAGTTAAATTAAGCCTATACACCATGCAACAAGTATGAACAAGCCAAAACTGAAACCAAAATGAGGTGACTCTCAAACCTAGTATTGAGCTTTAGTTGAGATTCAAAGAAATCCAGAGGTGGGGATAGCTTCCTTATGCCTCCTTTGATCTTCTTTGAGCCAAATAAAGGCACTGTGCTTTTGATTGTGGTGAGAAATAGAACCAAACCGAATTTGATGTCAATCTTCTACTTGTCAAAATGGCCTCTCCAAGACCATGTTTAATGGCAGATGATGATGCTATGGCTAGATGAGGTTGCTGAGGTTTTATGGATCGAGAATGGGAGCAAGATCCAGCTCTGAAACTCTTCTGTTTTATGAGGAAGAGAGCAAAAACTCTTGAGTGTGTGGATTCTTCTTTTGTTGTTTTTTGTTTATTTTAGTGAGAAAATGAAAGAGAGAGTGAAGTTTGTTATGGTCAGCAAGGGTATCATGTAATCCCTTGCTTTTCTTCACATAAAAGGGAATCGCAAATGCCTCTGTGAAAAATGCAAAAAGTGAAGTTTGTTATGATCCCTCACCACAAATTCGTGCCTCTCCCTACTCTCCCTCTCTTTCTGAATTTGTTTTCAAAAGGAAAAAATAATCATGTGTGTGATGGTGCATTCCATTGTGGTGGTACAGAATTGTTGTTGGATGGTTATTGGGTGATGGAGAGGAAAAGAAATGAAGGACAACTGGGATTGGTCATTACATGAAGCTGCATGGAGTGCATGCCATTGGAGTCACGTGAAGACTCCTTTCTTTCCTTTGGGCTGTGGCGTGCGCGTGATGTGTGAGTGGGGAGGAAAACAAAAAAATCCAAGGCAAATGGAAGGAGGACACTTGGCGGGCTGGAAGTGGCGACCTCAACAAGTGTTGATCCTCTCATATTTTCGTGTACCACCACCTTTCATTCACATTATTCTTCTTACATTATTTTTATTAATAAAACAACAAAATAATAATGACCAATGGCCTTCTCACACACGTGAGGTCACATGAAAAATAGAATGGACATGAAATTTGTATAGTAACAAAGAATTTATAAAATGTGACACAATAAAATGAAAGGACCCAATAGTATTTGGACAAGTGTCACACAAAAACCCTAAAATACACCCAAACTTCCAAAATTCATATCTTGAGTTCTATAAATGCTATGAGGGTGTTCTACGACTTTTCAGAAAGGGAAAATAGTGCTCTACAACTTTCGTGTTTTCCAGAAAATCATTCGGAGCTTTTTCGCACATGAAATAATAGCCTGAAGTTAAGGATCAAATAATTTCTAAAAAATAGAAACTTCCAATTTTAGTAACTTTTTGCATACTCCCGACTTTTGACATTTAAGCTCAACTGAAATACTCCTTGACATAATATGACCTCAACAAGTGATAATCTTGATTAAAAAACTCTGAAATTGTTATGTTGACTTTTCTGACTGCGTAGTTGACTTTCTTGCTTCACCTTCAAGCAACTGAACCAAATCTTGACTTCTTCAGTGAATTTTTGCCTCCAACTTCATATATAAGCTATGCAGACTAAATATAAGCCTTTGGCCTCAAGAAATGGTCAAAATTCAGAAGATAGGAGTGTCTAGCCCAAAACCCTAATCAGGATTTCCTTGTACAGGAGAAAAAGTTGCATCTTGAACTTCTTATGAAATAACTGACTTCCCTGAGGACTTTTCTCACCAAATTTCACCCTTAGGATCCTCTTGTCATATGAGAGACTTTGCCCAAATGAAATGGCCAAAGTCACAAAGTTTCCCTGCTTGAAACTCAAACCCTAATTTGGGATCATTGTGTAGGAGCTTTGCCCTAGCTTGAATTCCCTGATGATCTTCCAACATTCTGAGCTTTTGTGAATAATCTTGAACTTGTGAATGCACTATAGACTTCCCATAGAACTTGGACAAATCCACTGGGACTCTTGTCATAGCTTGTGATTGCTTTAAAAACCTCCACAGATGATCATATGCCTAATGTTAGGTCATGAAGATGTTATGCCTCATCTTTCCATGCTAAGATGCCAAGAATATGATATGTTCCTGATGAATATGATTTGATATGATGCTTAAAAAAGAAGAGGGCAAATTTGGGGTGTTACAATAACAAACTGATTCATCACCATAACATTCTTCTTCATCATCACAAAAAATTCCGAATCACTCATTCATAGGGACTCTTCTATCATCACATTATCACCACTCTTCACAATAATAGAAGGAATCATTCACTATTCTTTCGCCGACGTCAACAAAATTCAATCTTCTTCTTCATCATCATGCTATAACCGAATTCTTCGCCATCACCGTCAATTTAATTGATTGAGTGAGATACTCGTATCTCCGCCTCAATCTGCGGCCTCATCACTGCTTCATAATCGAAGTCATCATCATCAACACCCTGCATCATCAAGAACGAACTCTATCCAATCTTCATTAACCTACAAACAAAAGAGATTCATCACAAAAAGAAACCAAGACCGATTTCTTTCATCAAAATCAACATCATCAATCGTCAAGCCGAATCGAATTTGTGGAGGAAGGAAGGAGTGTGCAAAGACGAGACGAGATCAAATCTTACCGTGGTTTCATTATTCGCCATTTCGATTGTCAGGTGCACTCATTCGAAAATATTTTAGGCATGATTGTTGTTTACTCATATTTGTTTCGATTTATTATTGTTGAGTGTTGTTCATGCTTGTTGTTGTGTGCTCCGATTTAGTGTTTGAAGTTGTTTTTTGTGAAATGGTGGTGGATGTGTGATGAGCGCGAAGGTTTAGTAAGGTTGTGTTATGTTCTTGTTGTCTGGAGAAGGAGAAGGCGACGACAAGGCTTGACGGCGGCGTTGTGGTTGAGGGTGAAAGGAGGAAGATGAAGAGAAGTTAGTGGGAGAGGGAGAGCGTTAGATGGAGAGATATTATCGTGACTCTGTTGTGATTTGTTTTTGTTTTTGATTGTTAGGTTAAAGAGATTTTAAGAATTAGAGATAAGGGAAGATATAAGGTTATGGGGAATTTTGTGATTTTTTCCATGCCGGCGGTGATACTTGTGATCGTCTGATAGGACCTTCCGTTTGGATTCCCTGCATGCTCATACACTTTGTTTCCTTGCACTTGCGTTTTTCAACCGTTCGATGATCTTACTTTGAGAGTCCACGGATCTAACGCCTCTCATTCAGTCAATATCGTTGACCGCAAACCACTACCATGCACCTTCAGCCCCTGCGTTTTGGGCCCCTCTCAACTTTCTATCCGCACCCCAGTCAGGCTCACTTAGTTTTTTAACTGCCTTTTTTTGCTAGTTCGCACCCCCTCCCCTTTTCTTTGTTGTTTTTATTTTCTTTTTCATAGTTTTGTTTTTAATTCTTAAAAATATCAAAACACATTATAAAATTCCCAAAAAAATATTTTAGCTTCTTAATTCATTTTAGAGATTTTTCATACTTTTATTTTCTGATTTTATTAATTTCTCATTTTTATTTCAAATTTCCATTTATTTTCTTCCTCATTTAATTTCCATATTAACACCGTAGCTTGTAGAATTTATTTCTTCCACCTCAAGCAATATTTTAACTCCGTTCTTTTTGCATCATTTTGAAGACTTAGAAAAGTACATAAAAAATATTTTTGTTACATTTTTATTTTCATTTTATCTATAGTTTTAAGAGTTGTGTTTGTGCGATCTCTTTAGTTGTTCTTAAGCGACTTTGTGTGACTATTTGGTAGGGTTTCATTGTGAATTTTTGAGAGCCATTTGGGCACATTGTTTGCTACTGGTTGTTGACTTTAGAAATTTAATTTCATATTTTTCTCATGACCTTTGGTATTTGTTTGGTGTCTTGTTTCTTAGGTAGCTTTTTGTGCCTCTTCCTTCCTTCTTTCTAACATAGTTTGAGGAAGGCATTCATGCCATCCTATTAGGTTTGCTTGGTAGTTGTTATAGGTCACCTATAGGGTTTAGGTACTGACTTTTTGATTGAATTGATTTGTGATCTTCGTATTTGGTGTGTGTATTGTTTGAATATTATTATTTTCATCTTATGCTTATGTGGTTCACTAACCTTTGTTTTGTAGGGGCTCATGGTAAGTGAAGTGTGGATGATATCCACATTTCAAGTCTTCATCTCATCCTTTATTTTTTCTTTCTCATTTGTCTTTGTGATGTGCCTTATGCCATCTTGTGATTAATTCCATCTCTTCCCCTTTAGAAACAACTTATCTTCTTTAGAGAAGTAAGTTGTCTTCTAGCGTCTCCTTTCTCCTTTCTTCTTCTTTCTTTTCTTTCCTTCTTCTTCATTAGGATAGACTTCAAACCACACTAACCTAGGACTCCCATGCATGATAACATTAGGAGTAGTCTTCCCCTTATATTTTTACCTTTGAGATCCTTTTGGTGCTCTCTCTTCTCATCTTCAAACCTAACTTTAAGTCACTATAATAAATGACGAGTCTTCTCATGTGACACGAGACTTTGCTATGAGATACTTGCACGCGTTCCATTTCGGGGAGAGGTGTAGGATATCCCTCGTGGTGGATAGGTCTTAGCACGAGATTACTTCACAAAGAAAAGCTAAAAAAACACTTCTTAACCAAAAACCATAAAAACACTTAATAAATGCCAATAGGTCAGTGTGTCTGAGCCTTCACTTGTGGGACTAGATTTGGAGATTTCCTCCATAGCTAGGTGAGCCTCCTGCGCATTCCATTACAGGATGATGTAAGAAGTACGCATCCCATTAAGTAAGACTTAGGTACACTTACTTATGCAAACTTCAAAGAAGAAAATCATAAAAAACACTGGACAAACAATAAGCGTCTTTCCTTCGAGACTTCTCTTCTCATCATCTTCACTTTTAACGTGCGAACTTGCTCCTACTTGTCAATTTGCAAGACGGTAACGCACTCGCCGTCCGAGCCTGCAACACCTGAGCATTGACATGGGCAGTTCAAGCCTTAAGACACAAGCAATCTTTCCACCCCTAGTTAGGGGAACTACGATGACTTTGATCCTCATGTCTAGTGAGGTACGTAGGCAGCGGGGTAGGGCCCGTTCGAGCACAATCCTTATTTTCCCTACATTTTTCCTCTTTGTTTTCTTTCTCAATTCCTTTTCCAGTTTCAGTCCTTTCTTTTTGCAGCAGCCTTCAATCTTTCACCCTTTGAAACATTTTATTTGCAAACGTGTATCCCGTCGGGTACGACGGACAACCTGGGGTGCTAATACCTTCCCAGATCATAACCGACTCCCGAACTCAGTCTCTTTGGTTCACAGGACATGTTTCCTTCCTTTTCTTTTCTTTGGTTTGTGCAGCATTACCTTTCCCCGTTCCTTCGGGATAAAAATGCATGGTTGGCGACTCTACCCTTTTCTGCGCCACTTTCGCGTTTGTACCAGGATGGAAATCCAGGGAGCGACATAGATCATTCTATCTTAAATTGATGTGCCACTTCACCAACTAAGATTCTGATGTTGAACTAGATGTTAGAATATTATCAGTCCACATCCAGCTGTTGAATTCTGCTCCTTCTTCTGCCACTTGAAAGAACTTCCTCCCTTAACAAAATAAGAGTTCCATGCTCTTATAGACTTGATTCACCAACCAATTTTGAGTATACAACCTCCATTCTATTGATTCTGCAGTAGTCCTTACCAATATCACACATTGATGAGAATCTGCCAATGCTTCTCCAAAGTCCTCAAACCTGCCACTGTCTGAAACTTCAAAAGGAATAGTTAAGAACTACACCTCATAGCCATACCAAGGAAGACACCTTTCCTTTAGTAAAGCATTCTTCACAAAGTTCTGTTAATGCAATCTATTATAACTTCATGATAAACAACATGGTCTGCACCTGAACCAGAAATATACCATTCCAAGTGGTCATAAAAGTTATGATGTCTACATAGTCTATCATTTCCATCTCTGAGATGATACCAGGACCCCTTCGTGATGCTGCACAACCTCCCTTGTCATGGGAGGACAAAACTCTAACTACACACACCAAGACTAGTAAAAAAACGACCAATCTAATAACCATTATGATCAGCCCCAACAACACTCAAGCTTTATAAAAACAATATGCACCCTTGCACCAATAGACCATAGATAACACTCTTAACTCCCCCCTGATATTAGCAATCAAGGCTCCTTTTAGAGATGAGCACCGATATCTCAAAACACTTTCTGAATCATAATGTTCAGATTGCAAGTATGCATAATTTTTCAGATAAATATTGAGTCTCTCGTCAGAGTATCCACCTTTAATCATAAGCATCACAACAATAATAGACAAATACTAAGTCTCCCGTCAAAGTATTTACTATTAGTCAGATAAGATTACCTTCTCACACAAGGTAAGACAAGTAGTCTGACTTCTTCTTTTTGTTCTGCAAGCGTCTGACGCTTACTTGAGATGATGTTCTAACATCTTTTCAGACACCAGTATCAGTCACAAAAGGCTTCACAAATTATTATGGATTTGAAGGCACCCTTCATAGTAATCAACATATACACACACAAGGGAAAACAAGGGGATCATCCATCAGTAGCTAATCAAACTTTCAGGCCAACACACGAACAAATGCAGCAGCAGAACCATCTCAACAAACCTCTCCTTCAGACTCAGTATTCATACTATCTGACTTGAGATATCTTCACACCCAATATAGAAACTGGTCAACTTAACAATCTTGGATGCAACTATGTTCACAACAATCAAATCCACAAGTTGATACATCCCCACAACTTGACCTTCATGTACAAGGAGTCTCTTAGATATAATACTCCTTGAAGCTCAAGTACTTCACTCCTGCAGCAAGGAACAAAATTGTCCTCAGGAGGATACAACATGTTGATCACTCCTTGACCAACACACACATCTAAGATAAGTTCCAGGGCTAGAAACTTCTCAGATACACCACCCAGATGCCTCCTCTTCTAGATCAGGAGTAGGTTCCAAACACATGTGATTTAACCACATTAGTTTAGCTCCAAAACAATCTTCAGATCTCTTAACATCAACTTTTCTTAATAATGCCTTTATGAGTGGACTTGAAAAATCGTCTTCAAGTATCGTTAGCACAGTCAACAGAAGAAGATATACATATATCCCTATCACTATAGGATATATCTCCAGAGAAGAACAACCTTCACATCATCAGGAGTTTTCAGAAAGATGTGCAGCGGATTAACACAAAATCCTCAAGAACATCAAGTGTCACAAATCATCCCTAGTAACATATTCCAGGTGACACCAAACTACAATAGGTTTTAAAATAAATCAAACCTATAACAATGGAAGCTCACCGCCAGGCTGCAACAATAGAATAATCCATCCTCCACTTCTAGAGACCATTCGCACGACAAACAACTTTTCAGAAAAAATCTTCCACCTTAACCATGAACCAGAAAGTAACCCCCTTGGATCTCATCCAGAAACATACTAGGATGCTTGCTCTTATATTAATTGAAATTCTGGTGTGACAAAACCAGATGTCGAATACGATGTTGATACATCTGGTCTGTTATAGAAAACATGGCAAGGTACAAACAACAACATTATTATATTCTGATATACCATATTCTAAATAATCTTCAGGATGTTTAGACATCTGATCAGACATTCAGCAAGAACACTTCACGATATACAAACCAAAAAATCATAAATAACACATTCAAATTGTTAACCCAGTTCGATGCAAACTCATCTACTCTAGGGGCTACCAAGCCAGGAAGGAAATACACTATGTAGTATCAATTCAAAGACCCTCAGCAAAAATCCCAATTTACGATCATCTCACTTAATCACTACCAATGCAACTTCTATCTATGAACTCTTAAATATGAGAAACCCATCTCACTTCCAATCACCACAACGATGTCTCACAATCCCGACTCTCAGTTCCTGATATTGACGGCTCTTTACCTAAACAACAAGGAAAAACAAAAGACACACTTCCATGACAGCATCTCCGAGTTTCTTAAAAGCTTCATCCAAGAACAATACACCTCTTACTTAACAGCTTCGAGGTTTACAAATAAGAAGCCCTTAAGATTACCTCTTTTAGCATACGGATGCTACAAGAACTCAACCCTAATGATACAACTTTTACATCTTTGGTTGCTTACTAAACATAGGTTACAAGGCTTCTTTTTATAACCTAATCCCAACTGGATTTTGGGCCTAAAAACGCAGGATAGCAGCTGCTACTGTAACACCCTTTTTACCCACAACGAAATTAAACCTATTATTCAAAAAAAATCTAAGTTCCACATAAAGGGTATCACATTAATATTCCAACAACATCATAATAACAACAAAATTTATGTCCTGTCTCGTAACATGGGTTGCGATTTCGTTCATAAATAACACAATGTTTCAAATTACGCAGCGGATCAAACATTCATCTTATCGAATCGTTTTGAAATAAATAGTACGCCTATAATCCAAAACAAAACATCAACAAGTTTTGAATTCAACAGAAATGACAAAATAAAACAAACTTTCCCCAGTGTTACATGACTTGGAGCAGGACACCAGCTAACTTTATACACAACTATACGCACTCCAAGTTACCTCTGAAATCTCCAAACTAAGCTTCAGAATCTGCAGGATGGCATAATAGACCATCACAAAAGTAAGGTAGGGTGAGTAATCCAAATTCAATATACATAATACAAGGAATGAATTATAAGAAATATGCAATCATACATCATTTACAATAAACTCACCCACATAAAATCATCCACAATACACATCATAAAACAACAAATACGATCATGCTATCACAATCTATCAACAATTACCCCAACCCTAAGGTTTTCCCCTCTAAAACCCCTTTTTCTCATGAAACAATCATATACTATGATTATTGAATAAGAATACTTCCCATACCTTGATTAATGTCGCATTCTCTTGCACTTTTGATCAAAACCCCCCTTTTCCTCCTTGTTCTTCTTGTTCTCCATAACAACCTTCACCTTTTTTCCAAAACACGATAATGAGAACTTTTGATCGTATCCTCTATTCTCATAAAACTCTCAAATGACAACCTTGCCCATTAGACCTCCTGTTGTACCCTAAAATTTTCCCTCACATCTTTAAGACAATATGTCTTAAGTGGTCTTCTAATGATCACAAGATTCACAATTGCTCAAAAGGATTCAAGGTTTCATCAGACTAAGCCTCCTCCAAAGCAACGGATCTTAAACTAGGGTTTTGAGTTCTCAAATAAAATTGGACTTACAAAGACTCAATTGGACTTAATGTTATCTCACATACTTCAAAGGATCCTCATGTCAAGTTTCAAGGCTTTCCCTACAAGTTTGGTCAGTCATATGCTTAGATGATCCAAAAATTAGTTAACTTGGTCAAAAAGTCAATTGTGGTCAACACAAAGTCAAACTTCAATATTTTTGGTCAACATCAAGATTATTAGATGAAATTCATCATTTGATCAAGGGTTGATCATGATTCATCAAGGGAACCTCAGAATCATCAAGAATCAAGAGTTATTAAATTAGGGTTTTGTGTAGGAAAAGTCAATTGTACTTTGACCAACCATAACCTTCACATGCTTCATCAAATATTTCCCATCCAAATCTCATTTTGAAGGAAATTCAATTCCCTACAACTTTGTGTCTCACATGCCAAGGCCAAAAATGCTCCATTTGAGAGAGATATGAGCCAAGACATTACAGGTCCTCTGAAAAGTCAACAAAAAGTCAACTTTTTCAAAAGCTCATAACTTAAAAATGGAAGATCAAATGGACATGGGACTAAAATTATTAGTTAGAATACATTCTAAGATTTCTAAAAAGTCCTAGAACACATACATGGGATAAGAATTGAAAGAGTTATGCATTGTTGAAGTTGGGCAATTTTGAGGAGGTGCAAAAATGGCCAAAACTCAAGTTTCTTCCAAATGGGCCCATATTTTTCCAATCCAAACTCAATTATAAGATCATGCACGACCCATAGATCATAATATCTGATTTTTTATATTTATTTTATATTATATTGGATTTATTTCATTTAAATTCAATTTTAATTAAGATAAATATTGAAAAATCAAATATTTGATCCTAGGTCTATTTTGAGATCAAATATTTGATGTTTATGATGATTGTAAGTGTCCAAATTAGTGAAAGACCAAAAGAGTATGATTTCATCTAAATTTTTGACCAAATTGGAAACATATTTTCTTCATCCTCAAGTAACCTCTCAAACCATCACAAAAGCCCAAAATCTGACCTAAATTACACCCTCTATAAATACTTATCATCTCCACAAGTCAAGAGGAGGAAATTTTTTATCAAAGAGAGTATACAAAACTTCAAAAAACTCAAGAGTAAGTTGGATTCAGTTTTAGGGTTGCATCCATTCTCAAGGAGGTTTAAAGGTCCAAGAACATTCCTTAGACTCTTCTGAAGGCGTACCAATCATCACATTGCTCCAAAACCTCATAAAACGCCATAACCGAATTTGCTTTTTTTTTGTTTTTTTTTCAATTTTTCGATTTCATATTTATACGCATGATACATCTAATCTCTTTGTATATTTGTGTTTTGTATGATGTGAGCAAGTTATTTGGGCGATCGAATTGAAGTTTAGGGCACCATGGAGAACTAAACAGTGTGTTAATCTGCTGTAATCTGTTTCTGCTGATACTTTGAAGGCTGCAGTAGTGATAAGAATTCCAGTATGATAGGTAAGTCAGGTAAGTGCTACTGTTTCGATTTACTCCGAAATTTTTCCAGAAGTTCAGAAAAAAATGGAAGAACAATACTCTTTTAGAATAGAATAAAATTCTAAATGATTTTGACCCTCAAAATCGCAAATTCCTCTTTTTTTCTATTTTATTTGATTTATTTTCTATTTCCATATTTTCAAAAAAAATCTGAAAAAAATTGTGCGCTCTTTATTTAATTTTATTAGATTTTTAGCATCGTTTTAATATTTTTTAGATTTTATTTTAATCTCTTTTCTTATTTTCCATTATTTTAAAATCTGCAGTGATTTTATTTGACTCTGTTTATTTTTTTTATTCTTCTAATAGCATGATAAAAAACATATCCTTCTCTCATCTCAAACACTCAATATTCTTCCGATCTTTTCGTTTCGATTATTTTACAATTTCTAAAGATAATGTAACTGCTAAAGCCTTGTAATAGTTTAGGTTTATTTTCCGCACTTTACATTTTCTGTCAGGATTTTTTATATTTATGTATCTCTCCCAAAGCCATATAATAGTTTAAACTAGGGTTTTATTTTCTGCACTATAAATTGTTAGATGTATGCTTAATAGGATTGTATGGAAAGACTAAAATCAACCGTTAGCTAACCCTAATTCACAAGATAAAATATCTGAAATCAATATTCACACACGTAAGCCGATCGTTTTACGATTTCCATCTGCACCTCCTAGGGTTTCTCCTCTTGGTTGCCTTACGAAAATATGGTCAAGTCCCCCGAACATGGGGGTATCTTAGTCAAGTTGTCTACGAATAAAAAATCATCAAGTCCCTTCAGAAAAAAGATCATAGTTCCTTCGAGTTTCCTACGTATAAATGATCTAGTCCATTGATGACCCTATAGAAAAATGATGATCGTCCCTTCGAATTACTAAGATACCCCTACACGGTTTCCATCTATGAGCATACGATGACCCTACGCCTGTCCCTTTAAACATCCAAGGTAAAGACTACTTACTCACTAATAGTAAGGACATTCCTACCCTAAAGGAAATAAATAACAAGAAAGACCTTACAAACTTAGGGTAAGTAGTTCTTAAGTGCTTGCTCACTTCTTTTTCAAAACACTCTTTACACCCCACTTTTCAAAATACTTTCAAACTAAAAACTTTGTATATATCCATACGAAGATCATTGCAAAGTTAAAGATTTATGAAAATATTTTCTAAACACACACTACACTCTATTTCAAATAAAAGTAAAGTGAGCTAAGTAATTAAGAGCCCATGGATAACCATGGATACAAAGGATGCTAACACCTTCCCTCCTGAACTCAAATCTTTTTAAAGGTCTTTCCTGTTCTTTTATTACTTTTCTTTATTGGATAAAATAAAAGTCGGTGGCAACTCTTGCTATCCGCAACATAGTTTTTGGAAACAAAAACGCCCAAGTCAGTTTCCCACCGTGTTACAGAACTGGCGACTCTACTAGGGTGTACTAAGTAAAAGAAGGGTTACCTTAGGATTAGATCATTATACTTGTTTGAATTGTGTGCTTTATCTTTATTTGTTGTGGGGTTATTTTGAGAAAGATCCTAACCCGGATCTTGTGTACCTTAGGTAAGTAGCAATAGACCAAGGAAATTGTACGATGTATACCGATATGGTTGATCTGGTGGCTACAGTTAGTGTGATTTCTTGGTTGGTTCTTATGTTCCTTAAGTAAGTTGAGGATAACATGAGGCTGTCATATGTTGTCATTAACACTAACTTACTTTTAGAACCCTAATTGAGCCATCTTGGCCAATAGAAAGTACTGAGATAACCGACTTTGGTGAAGTCTAAAGTTGGTTGATACTCGATGTTACGCTCATTGAGAATCTAATCTTGGGAGTTTTTGGTTGGCAAGTCAGATGTCATATTGAACAACAACCCTTGAAAAGAATCAGTGATATTGAGATCCCTTAGAACCCGGTTACTATTACTAGGATAGGTTGAACTAACTAACTTCAGCAGGGAGGGTACTTACCTATGAACTTCATGCAAGATTTTAAACCTAATGCCTTTATGTGACTTGTTTGTGTTTTCCATTTGTTTTCTTTGAACATAACATCATAACATCATGACATCATAACATAGCATTTTCACTAACCATTTTAAGGACCAAAAAATTTATATTTGTTCTTTGTTGCAAGTTATGGCTTCTGCTCGTAGGAACACTATCCGTATCAGCTTTGTAAGGATACCCTCCAAGCTTAAGGAATTGTCTCTAAAGTTCCCGAAAGCTCTCAATTCCTCAAAAATCATGGTCATCTACTTGATTTGGTTACTTCAGGGTTTGATGAAGATAGGATGAGTGTTCTGTTCCAGTTCTTTGATCCTAAACATCACTACTTCAGATTTCTCGATTATCATCTGGTTCCCACAATGGAAGAATTCTCCAAATTACTTGGTGTGCCTATCCTTGATATGAAACCATTCACAGGCTTAGAGAAAGAGCCAACAACAGAAATTATTGCAGCAGCCTTACATCTGAAGAAGTTAGACATTGTATTGGAATCAAGAAGTGGAGTTAAGGGTATTCTTGATAAAGTACTGATAGAGAGAGCTCAGGTATTCCCTAATCCGTACCAATTCATAGATGTGTATGCCATTAACATATTTCTGACTCACAATCCTGTGCCTACCTTGCTTGGAGATATTTTGCACTCTCTTCACACTTGTACTACGAAGGAGCGGGGAACTCTGATGTGTTGCATACCTCTACTATCAAGGTGGTTTATTTCACATCTTGCTTGATCTGTGATGAAGAATGAACAAGGATTGAGGTGGTCTAGAAGAATAATGTCACTCTCATTCAGTCTCATGTCCATTTGGTGTTCCCGATCTATGGAAAATGTCACTATCATTGAACGTTGTGGAGAGTTCCCTAATGTGCCACTCCTTGGCATAAGGGGGGTATCACTTATAATCCTTCTTTAGCACTACGTCAGTTTGGTTATGCTCGGAGTAATGGTCCTCATGATATGATTATTCAAGGCATTGTGTTTGATTATGACAACGATCTTAAAGGTTACTGTCAAAGATTTATACGAGCTTGAACCAAGGTGAAAAAGATCAACAACAATACTTTGGAACCAAAACACTCCATCCCTATGGAACCTTACATCAGATGGGTGCGATCTCATGTTCAGACTCTTATGATGCCATATCCTGCCGTTCTACCAGTAACTGTTGAGCCAATTGTTAAAGGAGATGTTCCTTATTCCATTCTTCATCCTGACATGCCTATGGATCTACAAGAGCTGCAGAAATCTTGGATTCAAATGAAGGAGGAAATGGATAATTTTGAGGCTCAGTTCCATGATTACAAAGAGAAAGTGTTGGAGCTAATAAGGCAACTTCACGAAGAGTGGAACCTCAATACATATCTCAATCCAAAGAGAAAGCGTCCATGGGAGACTTGAGTCTCAGATGTTCTTATTTTAGTTGCAACCTTTTGTTTTCTTTCATTGTAAGCCCAAGGGACAATTATATTTTAAACTTACTAATAAAAGTTTTATTTTTGTTTTCCTTTAACAAATTTAAATCCTACCTGGTCCTTGAAAACATTGCATATGCATCTACATACCATACCATTGCATAACAGGTTTCTACGACATGTTTCTTATCTTCTCACTGATTATTTCAGTGGAAATGGCTCTCGAACATACTGTCAAAGATCTCCAAACCCAGAATGCTCAATTTCAAGGAGTGATCTTGAATTTGTCCAAGGGGCAAGAAGAGTTGAAAGCCCTCCTTACCAAGGACGCGAAAAAGAAGAATCATGAAGACAACAAGGATGATCAATTGGAACAACTGCAAGCTGAGATAGCAGATATGAGAATCTAGATGAATGGGCAGGTGGCTCTTATCCAAAACTTGGCCCAGGGGGCAAGAAGAGCTGAGAGTCTTTGTCAATAAACTTCAAGGTAACGGAGTTGGGAATCTAATCATCAGTCAACCTCTGATGAAACAAACTGACTTGGTTGAAAGGAATATGAGGATAAGAGAATGAAAGAGACAGGCTACTACTGATAGTTCTTCAATTAAAGGAGGAAGGTCTTATAGGGTTAATCCACCTTAACACAAGGAACATAAAAGACGGTTTATCAAAATCAACACGCCAATGTCGCAAACTTTGCAATGCTTGTTGGAGATGAAGCTAATCACCTTGAAAAACATGGCACAACAAACAAGGTATCATAAGTCATCAAACAAAGAGAAATTATTTTTCTGGACTCTACAGGCCTCGCTAAGTGACACACCTAGCTTGCTAAGCGATCAACGCTCTGTAAAACTCGCTCCAAAACACTTACTCGCTCACTAAGCGAGATCCTGCTCTCTAAGCGAGGAGGCAATTTTCTGCTAAAAACCCTGGGATTTTCTGCAGAACTCATACATGCCCAAGCATCACCAAACCTCACAATACATCAGAAAAATGAAGAAAACGACCAATTACCACATTTATCATCATAAATTCATCATTATTAACAACATACAACAACTAATCATCACAATCTACCAACAATTACCCCAACCCTAAGGTTTTCCCCTCTAAAACCCCTTTTTCTCATGAAACAATCCTATACTATGATTATTGAATAAGAATAATCCCCATACCTTGATCAATGTAGCCTTCTCTTGCACTTTTGATCAAAACCCCCTTTGTCTCCTTGTTCTTCTTATTCTTCATAGCAACCTTCACCTTTTTTCCAAAACACGATTGTGAGAACTTTAGATCGTATCCTCTATTATCATAAAACTCTCAAATGACAACCTTGCCCCTTAGACCTCCAAACTATTTTATTTTATTTTCTTAATAATAATATTAAATAATTTCTAATATTATTATATCATTATCTTAAATAAAATAATTCTTTTATTTTCCATAAAATACCACTTATTTCCAATTATTCATAAATAATTACTTAATTAATTAAATTATGAAATTGGGATGTTACAACTCTCCACCACTTTTGGAATTTTCGTCCTCAAAAATATTACCTGAAGCAAACAGAGTCGGATACGACTCCTTCACTGATCTTCACATTCCCAAAGCCAACTTTCACCTGCTGGTCCACCTCACAAATCAAGTAGTGAATGTAAGAGATGTTGTACCGCCAACAAATCTAGGGAAACAAGCAATGGTCAAACTATTAGAAGTAGAAGCCATCAAAAATCCAAGGAAAATACCATCAGAAGAGGAGCCAAGATTAATGGTGGTAAACAGGCATCAGGATGCTGACCATGTGGTTCAAAAAGTTCAACAGAATAACTTGGCAGCAGAAAACAACTTAGCAGCCCTTGTCGAATGAATAATGGCTCTAAGTGGGATAAATAGAGGTTTTGCTAGGCCAAACTTCACTTCACTAATAGTGGATTATATACTTTAGTCAGAATTACCTCCCAGGACAAAGGTTCCAAAGTTTACCAAGTTCTCAGGATATACGATTGAATCTACGGTCAAACATGTGGCGTGATACTTGATAGAGGCTGGTGAAATTGCTAATGATGAAATTCTGAGGATTAAATGTTTCCCTAGTTCTCTTACCAAGAATTCTTTTACTTGGTTCACTACATTACCACCTGGTTGGATTTGTAATTGGACTCAGTTGGAGCGTTTATTCTTTGAACAATTTTACATGGGTCAGACCAAGATCAGTCTGAAAGAATTGGCTAGTGTTAAATGAAAGTTTAATGAGTCAATTGATGATTACTTGAACAGATTTTGACTACTCAAGGCCAGGTGTTTTACTTAAGTACCCGAGCGTGAACTAATCGAAATGGTCGATGGTGTCCTAGACTATTCTATCAGGAAGAAGCTGGATACCCAGTACCTGAGAGACATGGCCCAATTAGCATATAGGGTTCGACAACTTGAATGTCTGAAGGACAAAAAAAGCCAGGGCGAACAAACATAAGAAAATAACTTACGTTGAGTATCAGGATGGGGTCGAAAATGTCTATGACGAAACCCTACCTCTCGATGATAACGAAATAGACCTAGCTAAACTCAAGCAGGGTCCTCCTTATTCTTGTAAACTTTTAGTCCTTTCAAATTGAAAGAATCCTATCAAAACTGAAAAGAATGACAGATTTCCAAAGAGAACATATACTTTTGACGTCACTAAATGTGACAAAAATTTTGATTTGTTGGTTAAGGATGGTCAAATACTTGTGCCCTCAGGTGCTAAAATACCACCCTTAGATCAAAGAAAGAAAAGAGGTTTTTGCAAATACCATAATTTTTTGGGTCATAAGACTTCTCAATGTTTTCTTTTCAGGGATTTGGTGCAAAATGTGATTCAAGAAGGGAGACTCAAGTTTGGGGATAAGACTAAATCACAAATGAAGATAACATTGATCCTCTTCAAGTTGTTGAGGCAAATTATTCTGAGCCCTCTGCAGTAAAGTGGGTCGAAGTTGCTGAACAATTTGCCGATGACACCAGCAGCCTTGTTTCAGTCGAAATAATGGGAAATCTTGTGATGATTAAAGTAACTAAAGACTTCACCAATGATGTTGTGCTGGTCAAAGGTTCTGAAGATCTAAGCAGTGAGCAACTAGAATACTTAATGTGCATGGCAACTGAGGGTTTCTTTAGGACATCACCTTATGTTGAAAGATTTAATGTGGGAGTTACCATCGTCCCACATGAGGAGGTCAAAGAATCAAATCTCCAACTAGTTACCAAAGAGACTGCTAATAGTTTCATTAAGATGGATGAGGCTGCTGAGGGCCTTGACTTAAACTTCTCCAAAATAGAATTGGGAGATGAAGTCAACATCAACATGGTCGAAGTAAGAAATGACCAAGTAATGGAGATGGATGACTCCACACCTCAAAAGGACTATGACAAAAAGGCTTATCCTGAAGAGGATGAGACAATTGTTGACCTCTTACATAGGTGCCAAAGTAAGTAGTCAGAGGTAATGCTTTGTCCAAGATGTAGTTCAATCTTCGACAGAGAAGCCGCTGAAAAGCCTTCAACAAGTGAAGAAGGTCAATAGAGGGCAAAATCTGAAGACTGCTCAAAAGCCAGACCGCTTCAACCCTAGGCGAGCCAATCCTCATCAACATGATGGCAAGCCCCCAACCCCTCAAGTCAAGACAACCCACTTTCAAACCAAGTGGCGAAGTCCCAAAGGACAAGTGGGTCAAGCCTGACGAGTCAGGAAAAAAGGGAAGCCATAAATGGAAAAAGTTTGATGTCGATAGAGGCCCCTAAATGGGATATAGGAAGGAGTTCATGACATCCAATAAGGTTGCATACGTGTCCAAAAACTATAAGGGTAAGCACCTTATGTTCAAGTCACAATGGCACAGGGAACAACACAGAAGGAATGCTCAGAGAGTAGCCTCCACAAATGATCTTGTTGAATCAAGCACAAATATGCTTAGTGGGGGTGGAAAGAACCATAAGGAGAAAATAATGAACAAGGTTCCTGTGGGGCGTAAGTTATTTCCATCCAGGAACAAGGAGGCTGAAATCAAAGCTAGGATAAGGGCTGAACTGAAAGCAGTCGAATATGAAGATATGACAGATAACTTCGACTACGATTATGAGGCCTCTCTTGATATCATAGTGAATATGGTTTCAATAATGCCTAGAGAATACAATCGAATTACTGAAGTGGAAAATCTGGACGCCAATACTGAGGAAGAGATGGCAGCACATCAACCAGTGTGCTACTATGTAATGAATAATTGGTGCGTCGAAGAGAAAAATGCTTTCTTTGAGAGACCCATTGAAGCTATGAGGGGCATCTGAAACCCCTATACATCATTGGAAAAGTGGAGAATGTGGTTGTCAATAAAATTCTGGTTGATTATGGCGCAACAGTGAATTTAATGCCACATTTCTTGCTAGCCAAAATTGGCAAGTTCGACACAGACCTTAAGCCTCATAACATGGTCTTGTCGAATTATGAGGGCAAGATTGGGGCAACACTAGGAGTTCAACAAGTTAATCTGACTGTCGGAACAGTCACCCGGCCCGCTCTGTTAATGGTTGTCGAAAGTAAGGCCAATTATAATCTTCTACTAGGAAGAGAGTAGATACTTGGCATAGGTGCAGTAACATCTTCAATGCATCAAAGGGTTACCATTTGGAGGCCAGATGGTATTATGGAGAATATTGAAACTGACCAAGGTTACTTCAAGGTGTCAGTTAATCACGTTGAAGGTGTGGAGTTCGACATGAACTTGGCGCATATTGGCCCATGCACACCAGCAGAATTTGATTTTGCTCCAGATGATCATGCATTCTGCTCACTACACCTTCATCCTATCGAAGGTTTCTATTGGGATAGGGAGGTCGTAGGAGAAGAGGGTAATTTCCTACCTTACTTTAGGGACCTTGTGGTTCACCCTAAAGGATGGGGAAGTGAGGGAAGTAATAATGACTGACCTCGACGCACTTATAAGAATTTCTGCCTATGTAGCTGAAACCAGAATACAAGTGGCCTTAGAGGCTGCAGGAATTCATATTGTTGTTGAGGCCATTACAGAGTTTATTGAAGAAAGTCCTATGATAATGAGCCTTTGGGATTTGAAAAGGATCCTTTGTCAGGAAATATCAAAATGTTGGCTTATGATCCTTTAGAAGAAATTGACCTAGGTGAAGGGAAGATAAAGAGGCCTACCTATATTAGTGCCAATCTCAACCCAGAACTCAAAGTCAAAATGGTCCAATTACTGAATGAATTCGAGGATTTATTTGATTGGGACTATGATGAAATGTCTGGTTTGAAGAGAGAGCTTGTCGAACATAAGCTACCAATCAATTCTGGGAAAAACCAGTAAAAACAATCCAAGACAGTTCACCCCTGTAATCTTCACTAAAATTAAAGAGGAAATCGAAAGGTTTCTTCGATGCAAGTTCATCCGTACAGCTAGGTATGTCGAATGGTTGGAAAATATTGTCCCAGTCATTAAAAAATGGCACTCTAAGGGTTTGCATAGATTTTAGAGATCTGAATTCAGCAACCCCTAAAGATGAGTATTCAATGTCTGTGGCAGATATGTTAATCGACTCTGTTGCAGGACATGAGTATCTAAGTATGCTAGATGGATACTCTGGATATAATCAGATATTCATTGTTAAGGAAGATGTCCCTAAAAATTATTTTCGATGCCCAGGGGCCTTGGGCACCTATGAATGGGTAGAAATGCCTTTTGGTTTAAAAAATGCAGGGGCAACTTATCAAAGAGCAATGAATTCAATTTTTCATGATTTCATATATACATTTATGCAAATCTATATTGATGACATTATTGTAAAGTCTATTTCAGGGATGGATCATGTCAATCATCTTCGACATTCTTTTGAAAGAATGAGAAAGCATGGTCTTAAAATGAATCCTCTTAAGTGTGCTTTTTGTGTACAGACAGGGGACTTTTTAGGATTTGTGGTCCACAAGAAAGGGATCAAAATCAATCAAAATAAAACCAAAGTTATCATGGAGACGAAAGCGCCATCGACCAAGAAGGAGTTGCAATCAATGTTAGGAAAAATAAACTTCTTGAGTAGGTTCATATCAAACCTAAGTGGCAAGACACAAGCCTTCTTTCTCACCCTTGCTGCGAATGGGCAAAGAAGGATTTGAATAGGGGCAAGCACAACAAGAAGCTTTCGACAAGATCAAGGAATACTTGAGTCATCCTCCAATTCTTTCCCCACCTTGTAGGAAGAAAAGTATGAGATTGTATGTAACACCCCATTTTCTACCTGATAAATATAATAAAATCAGAGTTATAAATTTTTCAACATAAAACGGGATATCACATTTTTAACTTCAAAAACCTCAACTTAATAGATAATCATGATTGATACATAACACATTCCAGGAGAATTCATAAATCAACATATAATACTCAAAATAATTCAACTTTATAAAATATTATGTAGCGGATTCATAATCAAAGTAGCAACATCTTTATTCAACATAAATAAACTTTAAAATAAGCAACAAGTAGTCTACAGTAATTCAACTTAAAAATTCAGCATGTAAACAATTCAACAAAACAAGACACGCGTCATCCCCCGAGTGTTACGTATCCGAGCGACAACCACCGACTCGACTAAAGGTAACCGACTACTCCTCTTAATTACCTGCACGTTGCCAACATAGGGACAACATTCAAACAAAAGGGGTGAGATATCGATAGTTAAAAACGATATATGATAAATAACACATAGACAAGGATCATACAAATGTCACCACTTCACATCATCAACCAAAGCAACAATCAACAACAACTCGAAAATTCAACTTTAATGCGACTCGACTATGTTATGCATGTGGTACCATTAGGAGTAAAACTCCCAACTTAAAATTGCCAATTTACCGATGCATCAAGGCATAAGCCTTCAACTTTCAACTTAGTGCCAATCCAGGCCAACATGGTGTGAGCAAACAGCTCCGACATAATATGCAAATTCATTATAGGACATATACGACTTCACAACATAAACAACATAACAAAATCAGCAACATAAAAAACTTATACGACATGAACAACTTAAAATCAACGTTGTCTTATCAAGCCTCCAAGATGAACAACTTACCAATTCAGTTGTACCTACAACTCAACTATTCCGATAATATTTCAACAAAACAATACAACAGAAATCGCCTACTAAACCATCCAACTTACCCCGACGATTTTCGTTAAATTCCGGGCAACTAAAATTTTCACCTAACTTGGCTAAACCGACTAAACCAACATTGTTTTAACATTTTGCGATTAGTACGAACTCTTTACAAAATTTTGTCAAAATTTGTGTTCTGATAAATTCCTACTATCATGAAAAATATAGGCTTATATTCTGTTTTCTGTCAAATTCCAAAACCATGTTACTATCAAAGTTATTTTGTTTCCTCTTTGCAACTGATAGATAGGGCTCCTGTTTCTAAAAACTTAATGCCAAATTCTGATTCTTAACAAAATCATGATTCATGGAATTAGTGTATTCTAAGAAATTATTTAATTTAGAAATAAAAATCACAAAACTACATGGAATGAATTAATTAATTAAGGTGCACATAAAAAAAAACTATAGGAACTATCCACTACAGGGTGGCTTGCACCAAACTTGCCTTTCAAACAATGTGGCCAGCACCACAATCCCTCTTATGGTGGCCACCAAAATGTGGCTGGAACCAAATGATGGTGGCTTGCGCCACATCATGTGAGGGAGAAGGTGGCTCCCGCCACATGTCCCTTTCTCCACTTTGGGTGGCTTGCGCCACTAGTGCATAATATCGTCGTCCCCAATTCTATTTTCAAAAAATTCCCGACTTCGCAACAACATACCAAAAATCAACATTTATACAAAATCAACTTAGAAACAACTTTATCATCATTGACCAATCAACAATTACACAAGAAAATATGATCACAACAACATCAAACAATACACAACAACACACAATTATAAAAATTGAACCCACCCTTACGTTGGATTAAAGGCAACCCTACTCGATTGGATTCCAGAAAAATGCTCTGATTGCAGCTTCACTCCCCTATCCTCTTCTCTCACGATCGTGCTAAGTTTTCTTCAATTCCACTTTCTGATAATAACCTAACTTCTCTAAATTCTATTTATTTTTATCAAATATTATTATTCTAATAATTAAATAATGGGCCTAAACAATGCACCCCTCTATTTGCTAATTCGGACACGATTTCTACCCCATTAACCAACACACACCAGCGACAATAATATTACTTCTAATATTATTTCCATGACTTTCCGACTTAATATTCTGACTTAATGACTTAATTCACCGCAACACAAAATCGACCGAATAAACACAAATAAATAATTAAATATTCGATAAAATAAATAATTAAATATTTGGGTGTAACACCTCTCCCCCACTTAGAATATTTTTGTCCTTGAAAATTTACCTGATTCAAAAAACTCGTGATAGGAGTCTCGCATCTTGCTCTCCAATTCCCAGATCATGCTTTCTCCAGCAGCTCCTAACCAGACAACTTTCACCAACACGATCTCTTACCCTTGAAGAGTCTTAGTTTCACGATCCTCAACTCGCATAGGCTTCGTCTCCACACTGAGATTATCCCGCACTTGCACATCATCCATACTAACCACATGAGACGAATTTGAAATGTATTTCCGAAGTTGCGACACATGAAACACATCATGCAAATTCAAAAGGTTTGGCGGTAATGCAATCCGATAAGCAACTTTCCCAACTCTGTCCAAAATCTGATACGGACCAATAAAACAAGGAGTGAGCTTCTTAGACTTCAAAGCTCTTCCAACACAAGTCACATGCGTGACTCTTAAAAACATATGACCACTAGCTTAGAATTCTAAATCCTTATTTCACTTGTCATGGTAACTCTTCTTCCTACTTTAAGAAGCCTTCATCTTCTCTCGGATCAACTTTACCGGATTCATGCCAACACAATAAAGTTCTACACCTCCGACCATACAGCGCTTCAAAAGGTACCATTCCTATACTAGAATGGTAACTATTATTATAAGTGAGCTCGATCAACGGAAGATAAGTATCCCACGAACCTCCCTGCTCAAGAACACAAGCTCTCAACAAGTCCTCCAACGACTGAATAGTTCTCTCAGTTTGGCCATCTGTCTGAAGATGATATGTCGAACTCAACCTCAATTTATAACCCAATGCCTCTTGTAGACTCTTCCAAAAATCCAACGTAAACCTCGAATCTCTATCTTATACAATACACAAAGGAACATCATGCAGCTTCACAATCACCCGGATATAAATCATCGCCAACTTCGCAATTGGATATGTGATGTTAATAGGTATAAAATTAGCCGACTTCGTAAGCCTATCAACAATCACCCAAATTGAATCATGCCCTCTTAGAGTAACAGGCAGCCCTGTCACAAATTCCATAGAAATGCTATCCCATTTCCATTCTGGAACTTACAACGGTTGCATCAACCCTGCAGGCTTTTGATGTTCAATCTTCGACTTCTGACAAGTTAAACACGCATGCACAAATCGTGCCATATCTTCTTTCATTCCCAACCACCAAAATATTTTCTTTAAGTCTTGATACATTTTTGTAGCTCCCGGATGAATACTCAGATTACTCATATGACCCTATTCAAGAATCCTCTTTTTCATATCTGCATCATCATGAATACAAATTCAATCATGAAGTCTCAACACATCTCTTGCATCAATATTAAATTCACTCTTCTCTGATTGACCACAACTATTCATGATGTCCACTAGTTTCACATCCAGCTTTTGAGCCTCTCGAATACTATCTAGAAAGTCATTATTAATCTTTAACATGCCCAACATAATACTCTGCGGTGTCACTTTACAAACCAAACTCATATCTCGAAACTGCTCAATTAATTACAACTCCTTAATCATCATTGCTAACATATGCAAGGTCTTTCGTCTTAAAGCATTGGCCACAACATTAGCTTTGCCTGGATGATAATTCAAACCAAAATCATAATCTTTTAGAAATTCTAACCATCTATGTTATCTCATATTCAACTCCTTCTGATCAAACAAATACTTAAGGATTTTATGATCACTATAAAATTCAAATATGGAACCATAAAGATAATGTCTCCAAATCTTCAGCACAAAAACAACTGCATCAAGTTCCAAATCATGCGTAGGATAGTTCTTTTCATGAGTTCTCAATTGTCGAGACACATAAGCAATTACCTTATTATTCTTCATAAGAACACCTCCTAAAACCAATAACGAAGCATCACAATAGACAACAAATGGTTCTTTTGGACTTGGTAAAGTCAAAACCGGAGCCGATGTCAACCTCTTTTTCAATTAGGTAAAACTTTCTTCGCACTGAACATCCCACACAAAAGCTTTACTCTTACAAGTTAATCTAGTTAACGGAAGTGCCAACTTCGAAAATCTTTCAATAAACCTTCTATAATGACCAGCTAGTCCCAAAAAGCTTCTAATCTCAGTAGCCGACCTTGGAGTTTCCCATTGCAACAAAGCATCTACCTTTGAAGGATCCACAACAATACCTCTACCTGAAATCACATGGCCAAGAAAACAGACTTCTTTCAACCAAAACTCACACTTGGATAACTTCGTATACAACTTCTTATCTTTCAAAACTTCCAACACTGTTCTCAAATGTTCCTTATGCTCTTCTTCTGACTTAGAATAAATCAGAAGTTCATCAATAAATACAACTACAAAATGGTCCAAATAAGTATGAAAAATACGGTTCATGTATTCCATAAATACTCCCGATGAATTAGTCATTCCGAAAGGCATCACTGAATACTCATAATGTCCATACTGTGTTCTGAACACTATCTTCTGAATATCTTTATCTTTATCTTTCACTTTGATTTGATGATAGTCCAATCTCAAATCAATCTTGCTAAATACACGAGCGCCCACCAATTGATCCATCAAACCATCTATTCTCGGAAGTGGATACTTGTTCTTAATCATCACTTTATTCATCTGTCTATAATCGACAAAAGGTCTTATAGTTCTATCTTTCTTCTTTACTAGCAACACTGGAGCTCCCCACGGCGATACACTTGGTCTTACAAACTTCTTCTCAAGTAATTCTTCCAACTGCTTCTTTAATTCAGACAACTCGGATTCCGACATTCTGTACGGTGCCATCAAAACAGGTCTAGTACCAGGTACAAGATCAATTGCAAATTCAACCTCTCTCTCTCTCTGGCGGTACATCAGGAATTTCATCAGGGAAAACTTCAGGAAATTCATTCACCACTAACAATTCCTAAATCTTAGCTTTACTCTCAACATACAACATTTCCATCAACGAAAACATTTGGGCTTCCTCTTTCATCAATTGATGTAGCTCCCTGAAAGATAACAATCCAACTCCTTCCTCTTTAGGAGTAGAAAATCTCACCGACTTGCGATAAAAATTTATATGAACATAATTATACTCTAACCAGTTTATACCAAGAATTACATCCATCCCATTCAACAGTAAGCACACGAAATCAACATAAAAGTCTTTATTGAAGATCGATAAAAGACACTTTAAACATACAAGAGAAGTAGATATTGATCCCTTAGCCGGAATCTCGACGATCTATTCACCATTCATAGCAGACAATTCGAGACCCAATCTTTGAACACAATCAGCAACAATAAAATAGTGCGCAACACCAATATCAATAATAGTAATTAAAGGAGTACTATTAATGAAGCATGTACCTCTAATAAGTCTGTCCTCGTTAGTTGTTTGAGTCTCTTCCTGTCACAACGCGAAAATCAACCGGTTGAAAACAGAAGAGTCGCCATCGATAGGTTTTATATTCCGACGAGGGAAAGGAGAACAATCGAAGAAAATCTGAGGAAAAAGGAAAAGACGAGGTCATCGCAACCAATTCTGGGCTCGGGAGTCGGTTACATGTAGGGAACGTATTAGCCCCCCTTCTTGTCCGTCGTACTCGATGGGATCCATGCTCGCTGCTATACTCAAAGGGTGTAGTCATCTGAAGCTCAATCTACTGCTAAACTGGAAAGGACAGGAAAGAAACAAGAACTAAAACGAAAAACAAAAAAATGGGTGATAGAAAGAAACAAACTCGATAGGGGATCGCACCCCAACCTGACATATCTCTTCGCAACAAGAATTGGAGTCCACGTAGTTCTGACAGAATGGGAATTGGGTCGACAAGCATCGCGCTTGTGCCTACGTATCTCCTAATGAGAATCAGATTGCCGTATGTCGTACCTCGAAAAATACGATCCTAAAACAAAAACAACAGAGCCGCCACCTAATTCTATTTATTCTACTAGAGAAAAGGGAGATATAGATACAACCTAAAGGAAGGATAAGAAATGGTTCACGAAACCAAATTCTAAGTTCGGGAGTCGGTTACGCAAGGGGAAGGTATTAGCACCCCTCACGTCCGTTGTACTCAACGGGAACCTCTTAGCTTAACTATGCGATTAAATTTTTGATCTTAAGTCTATGTCTTCTAAATGATTGTTAATATGTTTGTTAAAGTTTTAGATTATTATTATTTAGACGGAAAAAAGATTAAAGTCTTAAACAGAGAAATAGTTAAATTTTTTATTAGGGTGCTCGCGAAGGATAAAGATCCTCGTGCCTACGTATTCCCTTGTGCAATGGGAAAGTCAGAGCTCCGTAGTTCGTGCTACTACGGTTTGCAATTTTTATTGAACGATTGTTTGAAACGCATTCTACTGCTAAGCGTAGGCTTATACTCGCGGTGGAGGCTGAAGCACTAGCTTGTTCGAGAGATAGAATGATTTAAACAATGTTCATTTTAGAGAAAAAGTGTTTGAATTTGGTTAAGATGTTTTAAACGAAAGGGCGAATGAACACATCGCGTGGGGCTAGCCCAGTTGCGGTCCAATCCAGAACGTGTGGAGTGCTAGACTCCGGAGTTCTGTCTTTCGTGATTTAATTTAAATAAATGATTTGAATATTTTGATATATGAATGGTGATTGAACCATCGCGTGGGGCTAGCCCAGTTGCGGTCCAATCCAGAACGTGCGGAATGCTAGACTCCGGAGTTCCTTTTTCGTAATTTATTTTAAAAATAGTTTAAATATTTAAATTTATGAATGATGATTGAACCCTCGCGTGGGGCTAGCCCAGTTGCGGTCCAATCCAGAACGTGCGGAATGCTAGACTCCGGAGTTCTGTTTTCGTAATTAATTATAAAATGATTTAAATTTGTTGGTATACGAATCATGATTGAACCATCGCGTGGGGCTAGCCCAGTTGCGGTCCAATCCAGAACGTGCGGAATGCTAGACTCCAGAGTTCTGTTTTCGTAATTAATTATAAAATGATTTAAATTTGTTGGTATACGAATGATGATTGAACCATCGCGTGGGGCTAGCCCAGTTGCGGTCCAATCCAGAACGTGCGGAATGCTAGACTCCGGAGTTCCTTTTTCGTAATTTATTTTAAAAATAGTTTAAATATTTAAATTTACGAATGATGATTGAACCCTCGCGTGGGGCTAGCCCAGTTGCGGTCCAATCCAGAACGTGCGGAATGCTAGACTCCGGAGTTCTGTTTTCGTAATTAATTATAAAATGATTTAAATTTGTTGGTATACGAATCATGATTGAACCATCGCGTGGGGCTAGCCCAGTTGCGGTCCAATCCAGAACGTGCGGAATGCTAGACTCCAGAGTTCTGTTTTCGTAATTAATTATAAAATGATTTAAATTTGTTGGTATACGAATGATGATTGAACCATCGCGTGGGGCTAGCCCAGTTGCGGTCCAATCCAGAACGTGCGGAATGCTAGACTCCGGAGTTCCTTTTTCGTAATTTATTTTAAAAATAGTTTAAATATTTAAATTTACGAATGATGATTGAACCCTCGCGTGGGGCTAGCCCAGTTGCGGTCCAATCCAGAACGTGCGGAATGCTAGACTCCGGAGTTCTGTTTTCGTAATTAATTATAAAATGATTTAAATTTGCTGGTATACGAATGATGATTGAACCATCGCGTGGGGCTAGCCCAGTTGCGGTCCAATCCAGAACGTGCAGAATGCTAGACTCCGGAGTTCTGTTTTCGTAATTAATTAATAAATTGAATAATTGTTTTTAGATGTTTTAGAATCGATGTGATTAATAACGAAGGAGTGAAGGAACAATACGCGTGGGGCTAGCCCATTTGTAGTTCGTTCTAGAACAGGCAGAATGCTAGACTCCGGGGCTCTATTCCTTGTTAAATTTATTAAGACGCGATAAATTATTTGGAAACGTTAGAAATTAATATGATAAAAAGTACATGAAATAAATGGAATAAATAGATAACTTAAATAAAATGATAAATTGTGAAATTAGAAAAAATAAAATAAAATAAACAAGATGGCCTCATAGCAGCCACGATTAATCGGAAACGATTTAATCGTGGCTTTGTAATATCATCGGCCCCAAAAGAAGAAATAGCTAGTAATACATCTATAGTCAAAAAAATCAAATGTCATAAGAATCAATGAATCGTGAACTAAAATATTTTTTTTATGACTTTCACATGTAGGAAAAGCAAATAATAGACCTAAAGTTTTCCTAAAATAGAAAAAAAGAATGCCGAAATTATATGTAAAAGAAAAAAAGACAAAGAAACTAGGGAAAAAATAAATGAGAAACAAAATACCAACAAGGGAGGGGGTGCATCGGTGGCAGGATTTGGAGATATGATTTTGGGAAACAAACTCGTGGGCTACAAGGCCCACCTAATCTCAGCAAAAATAAGTGAAACAAAAAAACAAAATAAAATAAAATAAAGGGGTGTCCTTGTGCTGAAAAGGATAGAAATATGTTAATAATAGAACAATATATATATATATATATATATATATATATATATATATATATATATATATATATAAACGTTTCTAAAATTAAATATAAAAAACAGAAATGAAAAGGGGAAACCACCCGCCTTGTAGACGGAAAACCCAAAGAAAGCTCCGCGGCGCAGGTCTTTCTCTCTCCGATCGCGCTTCTGCTCTTCCTCCTCTCTTCTCAATCGCGGTGGATTTCGCTCAGCTCTCTTTCGCACGACTTCTCTCTTTTAGTCAGTCCATCTCTCTCAGGTTCTTGGCGATTTCTTACGGAGATTTCGAATGGAGATAGGGTCGCGATTAAATCTCTCTCACGGCGGCTTTCCGTTCATGATTCGGTGGTCCTACAGACGAAGTTCGGTTCGGCGGTGGTGAGTGGTGTTTCGAAAGGGTGGAGGAAGGTGGTTATGGAAGCACGGAGAGGGTGTGGCGGCGAAGGGGTTTGTTTCGGTTATGGTGGATTCGAAAGCATTTATGTGTTGTGATTTGGTGGAAATGGAGGGTTGCGTGAGTTGATGATTTGATGATTCTCAGATTTACACGGTGGGTTTCGGTGAGGAGGAAATGGTTGAGTGTCTCTCTCTCGCAGTGACGTATGTCTATGTGGTTGCGGTTTGCGAAGGTGGTTGGGCGAAGTTGAAGCTTGCCGGTTTTGATTTGCGGTTTGATTATGGTGCGGCGGTGAGCGATTGGTGGAAGGATGAAGGTGAGAGGGAGATTGTAAAATCTTCTCTAGCTTGTATGAAGATCTGTTTGGTTTTGTGAAGATTCTTTCTTTGAATATTTTTTGCTGTGATTAATTTTTGCAGAAGGTTTTTTCTTGGTGTTGATTTGAGTGATGAAAATAAAACTGGGTTTGTTTGCTGGGCGTGGAAAGTGTGTCTTTTCGTTTTTTCTTTTATTTCGAAAACCCCCCTTGCCTTTTGTTGACAGATTTTGGGAGGAGATCAAGAGGGAAAGGTTTTGGAAAGAGAATCGTTTGGTGTTGAAGGAATCGTTTCCAGGAGCCCCCCAAAAAGTAAGGTTGTTGCTGTCTCTTTTGTTCTGCAGTTTTTTTTTCTCTTGGTCAGCCTGATAAGAGGTTTATGTTGATGCCATTCTGAGATATGAAAGTGATGGCTGAGTTTTTTTTTTTGGGTGTTTTCGTCTTTGTCAAAGTCAAATCTGTGGTGCTTGTGCCTTTTTTATTGACTTGTTTTTTTCAACTTTTTGGTGCAGGTTTGGATTCTCACATTTTAGTGAAAAAAAACTGATGGAGTGTTGGAGGGTGTAGGTCTGCTTTGGGACAGCAAGGGCAGCAGAGAATGCAAAGTCACTTTCTTGTGGGGGGTGGAGTGCAAAGTCATGTTGACCCTAATTAACTCATTAGATAAAAAATAAAAAAAGTAAATAAGACCAAATTAAAATTTAACTAAACAAAAATATTAAATAATATAATAAACTAAGTTAAAAAACTAAAACTGAATATATTATATATAAAGAAAAGAATAATCAATTAAATAATAAAAATAAATAAATAAATTAAATAAATTTAAACTAAACTAAAATTTAAAATTTAGATAATTCTACAAAAAAATGAACCCTAAACATGAATTACAAACTAAATTGAAAGTGAATATTTTTTTAATTATTTTTTTTTAAAAGAACAATTAATTGATTTAGCATAAAAAATAAGATGAATGAAATAAATTGATTAAGACTAAACAACTAACTTTTAATTAAACTAAATCTTAACATGAACCAAAACAAAAATTATAATATAAACTAGAGACATTTCTAGATTATCTAATAATTATTGAACTAAACATAATAAATTATAAAGTGGAACGACTATCCTATTAAAATAATAATAATAAAAAACATTGAACTGATAAGTGAAAAGAAAATACGATGATTAGTAGTAAATGTACTAAAATACATAAATGATTGAATATCGATGCCGCGATACGAATGCGTCGAAAAAGAAATGATTTAAAAAAAAGTTCGGTCAAAATTTAGGGTGTGACAGTTGCCCCTATTTAATCTTCTTGAACCTGAATGTACGAATAACAGTTTTTTGGACATTCGAGGTGGAAGAGGATTAAATATTAAAACACCTAAAATTTTGACTGAATGCAGATGAAATGCAATGATATGCAATGTTACGAAATCATGATGGACCCTTTTTGTTTTGCTGGGATATGACATGCGGGATGCAGTGAACTCTATCATGCTGACTTTTTTTTATGATGAATATGCTGGACATGGTATGACGAAGACAAATGCAAACGGTAATCTACAGAAATGATAACGAGGGTGAAGACTCGCTGGGGATAACAATATGCTGGGGATGAAAAGACGAAAACGGAATGTATTCAAAGTGATAAATCAGCAGGTTCAAGTGTAACTGCTGGCACTAAGGAATGACATAAGACGGAAAACACAACATAAGATTAAAGACAGACGTCGACACGGTGGTCAGGAAAATAAAAGACAGGTATTGACACAGTGGTCGGGAAATAAAATAACAGACATTGACGCGGTGGTCAGGAAATAAAATAACGAACATTGACGCGGTGATCGGGAAAAAAAGAATAACAGACGTCGACACGGTGGTCAGGAAAATAAAAGACAGGTATTGACACGGTGGCCGGAAAATAAAATGACAGGCATATAATCCAAAGTGGTAAATCAACAGGTTCAAGTGTAACTGTTGAGACCGAGGATTGGGAAACAAAAACAGTACTCAGGCAATGGCTCCGTGCAAACCACTGATACTGGAAAAACGAAGCATTTAAAGATAAATCAACGGCTCTAAACGACCAACTGGCAATAAAATGTTGGAGTTTTAAACATGATAAACGTCCAACTTCCGGAAATTCCCTAAATGAAGAACTTGAAGAATTTGTGCCAATGACGATTGGACTTAAAAGAAATATTGGTGGTAGAAAGGTGGATATTAATAACAAGGAGGACCTCTGCAGGGGATATTAGTGTTACTGGGAAAACACTTTGATGAACCATACTAAAGAGCATCAACAACAAATGGATTTTCAGACAAAGCTGCTAATGACAAAATGATTTTTCTCTTGACATGCCAGACAGAAACTGGTTTCTTTATTGTCAGGCGGGGGCTGACCTTGGAAATGGTTTGTCAATCAAGAATTGGTTTTAAGTTGGATTTGGAAAAAAAAGATAACTGTCAGACAAGAACTGACTGTCAAATAACTTTTAAATGAAAATACCAGGTGGGAACTGGTTCAGAATGGACTAACAAACGAAAACTGGTTTGAAAAGAAAAATGAATATCAGACAGGAACTGGTTTGAAAATAAATGACTACCAGACAGGACTGGGTTGAAAATAAATGACTACCAGACATGACTGGGTTGAAAATAAATGACTAACAGACAGGACTGGGTTGAAAATAAATGACTACCAGACGGGATTGGGTTGAAAAATAAATGACTACCAGACGGGACTGGGTTGAAAATAAATGACTACCAGACGGGACTGGGTTGAAAATAAATGACTACCAGACGGGACTGGGTTGAAAATAAATGACTACCAGACAGGACTGGGTTGAAAATAAATGACTACCAGACAGGACTGGGTTGAAAATAAATGACTACCAGACAGGACTGGGTTGAAAATAAATGACTACCAGACAGGAACTGGGTTGGAAATAAATTGACTACCAGACAGGAACTGGGTTAGAAATAAATTTCAAAAGAAATACCATACGGGAATTGGGTTACCTGGGTTTTGACCTGGACATATGCTAGATGAGTGAGACGATATGCAAGGTTTAACGCTATGAGCGGAGCGACATGACTAAAGCATGAGAGTGATTATGCACTGACTCAGTGATTTTCAAAGAAATGCCCTGCGTGGTTAAGGATGGAATAGTCCTTGGAAGACGACTCTTTAAGAGGAGGTAAGGATGACGACATGATTCCCGACACCTGTTTTGAACTCAAAATTAGTTGTTGCATAGGGCCTGCTTGAACAACTTGTAGGCATGGAGAGGACTTGCCCCTGTGTGATTCATCTTGCTCCTAATCAAATGGTTTCTTGAACATATCCTTTTCAAAAGGTTTGGAAACAACCTGCCATGGTATGGACTTTGAAATGGTTGCCCTGGTGCTCGAACATCGGAGATTTTCCCCTGGTTATCTGATCCCTGGGATAGGAGACTCCTGACTTGACTGGTCGTTGAACTCTTGAATTGCTTGTGATAGCTCACTCTAGTCTGACAAGGTTCAAACTCTGAGTAGCTAGATCTGGAGGAGATTGACTCGGATTGACTTATCCTCAAAGTGTTTGCCCCTGGTTGGGCCCCCCCTTACCAAGTTAAATTCCCTAACTGGCTGAATTCGCTGGGATTCCCCTGATGTCGAATTGACTTGCAAATAAGCATTATACATTTAAAAATTGGCAATTTTAATGCAACGATTATGCAAGTTTTAAAATCACAATTTATTAGTATGATAGAGATACAGTGGAGTTAATTAAAATAAAATAAAAGTGGATCTAGCCATTTAGGGAACGGCAGACAAAATGATCAATACAAATGATTAGCAAAGATCGTTAGGAGTCAGGTTAACACAACCTTGTTGTAGTATGCTCTCGAAATAAACCCTGCCTCAATTAGGTCTTTTCAGGGTTGTAATGTGGCTTGGTTCACGGTTTATGAAATAAAGGATAAAAGGCTCAAAATTTATTTGTACACATCCCATCTTCGTGATGAACTCCAATCCTATGTTCAGTTAATTTGACATACGCATTCATATCTCAAAACTCTTTTGACAAATGCGTGATAAGGATCAGGATTTGAAAGTGATGGCAGCCACTTTGCTTTATCCTTGCTTTGCTGGATTTGATGACTTCCTTAATTTTCGCCTAAGTCGTCTTTTTCTGTTTTTTTTTACTTGGCGGACTTTTCTTTGTATTTCTTTTCCCTTACGTCATTCCTTTGTTGAATGGTTATGACTGCCATCTTATTGGATGATAGAGAATACATACTACAAACTTTTGGCTCTTCACGACTTCTTTAGCGTGAATGAAAGTAGGTTGCTGATCCTTCTTGAATAATGGATTGAATCTTGAAGATTGAATGTAAACAGATTAACTGAACTGGCTACCCTGCCCCAGGTTTGAAATTAAGGGTTTTTGCATTTTTGAAAAAAGAAAACTCCTACTTCTAGGCTCGAAGGGGTTAGCGAGGGATTATCTTCCTTATTTCACCGGTGTTTGGGAATTTGAAACAATGCCTGTACATCATCAGTAAGGTTTTAATTGAGAGCATACAAATGGAGAACTCAGGTATCTGGTTTTCATCATCCTCCCTCCAATCTTTGGTAAAACAAAAGTTTGATAAAGATAAATAAATGGGAGAAATATATCTTTGTTTTGTTTTTTAACAGTGAAAGAAAACGAGTGAACACGAATGGATCGATTCAAAAGATGCATAAACATTTCATTAATCTTGCCAATTCAAAAACAAAAATGCTAATAAGCAAATACAAAATCAACATGCAAAGAAAAATAACAACAACGCTGAAACAAACAAGGGTTTGCCAGCTTTAGGGAAATGAAAATGCCTTGATCTACTGTCTTCAAGAGATGCCCCAAAGAGTCTTTGTACTCAATTAGGTGAGAGGTTGACATGCACCAACAGATTTCCTTCTGAAAAGGATATGTACTTTTTATCAATCAAATGTTGCACCTTGGCTTGAAAAGCTCTGCAGTCTTCAGTTGAATGCCCTATTGATCCAGCATGATATCCACATTGCTCATGTGGATTATACTCAGGAGGGTATGGCTCTGACACTGGCTTGAGAGACTTAGGAACCACTAAAGAGCTTTGAATCAAAGGTTGCAGAAGCTGAGTGTACGATAAAGGTACTGGATGAAGAGGAGCATTCCTTCTTTCCAGATTGTTGCGAGGCTTATATGGACTCTGATGCTGATTCAGATATCCTTGGCTTTTGGCTCGCTGGCCTTGATGAGGAGAGATCCAGGGTTGCTGGTAAGGTACCCTAAACATTGTTGGTTGCCTACAAGGATGATGAGGCGTATGGAATAATGATTGCTGAAAAGATGGAGGGTCATAGGATCTTGCTGATGTACCACAAGAATACTTGACGTCTGCCATGACTGCATTGATTACATCCTCTTCCTCCTCTTGGGAACTGCTAAGGGATTCATTCTTACTAGCCTGGTTGCTTGAGGCGCCTTGGATCTTTCCGCTTTTGAGACTAATCTCAATACGTTCTCCCGTTTTTACCAGATCAGAGAAACTTGTTGAGGCGGTGCCTACCATCTTCTCAAAGTACGGGCTCTGCAGAGTGTCCATAAACAGGTTAACCAACTCCTTCTCTGACATCGGTGGTTGAACACGGTCAGCAAACTCTCTCCACCTACGGACGTACCGTTTGAATGGCTCATTACTTTCTTGAGATATGTCCTTCAAATGAAAGCGGCTGGGAGCTTCCTCCAAATTGTGATGGTATTGCTTCACAAAAGCATTGGCTAAGTCTAACCATGACTGAATATGACTTCTTTCCAAACCCATGTGTAAACACCCCAAATTTTCCCTCACTCATTCACACCATGGCTTGTGATATCTTCATATGCATAAGTTCAATCATAGCATCTCATATTGTATTTTTGCTTCACTGCATTGATTCAAAGTCATATGCACCTAGGGTTTGTGATCTGAGCAATCCAAGAGCCATTTGAGCTACTCCAAAGGTCATAAATCACTTCAAAGGGGTCCATGTATGTCCAAGCATCATATTATATCCCCACAAAGTCAAGAAAGTCAAAGAATCACAAGGACTGAGAAAGGCATGGAAGCAGAGCCAGGTTTAACTGCACATATGACCTAAAATTAGGGTTTTGGTTTCAGAGGCCATAACTCCAATTTTTTTGGTCATTCTTGTTTCTATTGGTCTCTATATGTTATGAGGATCATGCATATCAGTTTTCATGAAGAAATTCCATGGGGAAGGCATCCAACCAAGAGTTGACTTCTTGAGCAAGTCAGTGCAAAATCAGGGCATTTGAGGCCCCCAATGACCCAACCAAAGGGTGTTCTTCATCATTTTGATTATGTATGATCTTTATTTGATCATAGAAGATGTTAGAAGTTCACAAAATTGAAGAATTACAAGCCATTTGCAAAATTGCCTTTTTGGGAAAGTGACTTATAATGGAAACTTGCCATTTTGGGAAAGTTTTTCAACCCTTTCTTTTTGATTCAAAAAAGCTTCAAATGAGAAAACTTTGGTCATGAAAATTGTAGAATGGATCATTCCCTTTTCAAAAAGTACAAGAACTCATTCTAATTCATTTTGGATCAAAAGTTATGGCCTTGCAAAGTTGGATAAAATCATTGAAATTTCACTTTTGCACAAAATGGAAAAACTTGCAAATTCTCATGGCCAGCCTTTATGTGACTTCAATGTGAGCTCTAATCATCATACAAATACCATGCATGACCTAAAAATCAGTTTGGCCCAAGGGATTTCCCATTTTTGTGCCTTGGGTTTCAAGTAACTATAAGCCATTTTTCCATAAAATGCAAAAGCGAATTTCTTGCAAAATCATTCTCAAAGGGATTGTGTGATCTCTAGCTGGTCTCAAAACACTTCCATGACCTCATGAGACATTTCACACCAAAAATCCAGCAAGACTTATCACATGTTCATGGCCAAAAATCATGAAATGTAACAAGTTGCCAAGTTGCAAAAACACTTCCAACTTGTGATCCAAATGCTGCAGTCCTTCATGAATCATCCAAGGGCCATCCTTGACTCAAGCTGAGGCAGGACAAGCCCTAAGATTGCCTCTGACCCGAGCCATGCTTAGAGTACACAAATCTTGACTTTCTTGCATTTTGCCCATACCAATCCCACAGTGCCACCACCAACTCTCTGCCCAACCAGAGTATGATATGTGGACATCAAGCAACCCAAAAACACACCATACACAAGCTGAATCCTCCCACATTGCAGCACACACAAAAATCTGTCAAAACCTTTCCCTCTTCGAATCACTCAACACAGCCATCGAACCTCAATTCTTTCTTCATCAATGAACCACACACTCTCCATAGAACAAAAGCCCACCATCAAAACAGCCTGAAACCCCCTATCTCATAACTGTGAAACCTGCCATATCAGAACACAAGCTCACGAATCAGCCACCAACAAGAGGTTTGAAGCATCCCATTGAGTTTAGGAGGTTCAGGGTAGACATTTTGCACAAGAGAAGAGTCAGGAAAGCTCATATCCATAGCTCTTCACCTCAGGTAGCTTCGAATTTCAAACTTTTCAGAGCTTGATTTTTTTGTTACAAAATGAAAATACACATCATGGGGATCACTCTGGTGCTTTTAGTTTTGAAAATGGTGTGAAAATGAACATTTTATGCCTCTCTGAAATTTTGCCCGTGAAAATGTTTGGCTTCGATTCTCTTTGTTCATGCTTGATAAATGATGTTTGATGATGGATTTGAGTTTAGTTTGGATAGGAGAATGTTTCTGGGCAATTAATTTAGGTTGGGGTGGCCTGTAGAGGAAGCTAGGTATTTGGTTTCGCCGGAGAAGACGACCGGAACACTGTTCCGGTCGTCTGAATTTGTTTAACCCTAATTAGGTTTAGCAGCGTCATTAATGGGAGTTTGAATTTGGACTGTAGATGAGGTAGACTGAGGTTGACTCCCGCGCGTGTGTGTGGCTAGGATCTTGTCATTAAACCCTAATCCCTGATTAATTAATTAAATCCAGTTTAATTAATTATAAAACTTAAATTAGCCAGGTTTGAACTTGGGCCGTAGGATTGCGCGCCAAGTCAAACCCTCCAAGCCCAGATTGCATCTGATCCCTTCATTGTGCATACTTCCATTTATTTTAATTTTTATTTCATTTAATTTGATTTATCTTTTACATTTTATTTAAAATAGCAAAAATCATTTAAAAATTATGAAAATTTTTGTCAAACATTTCATTAATTTCTAAAACCCAAAAATATTTTTATTTTCATTTTTTGCATTAAAAATTATTTTTAAATCATTTAAATGTTTATTTTTAATTAGTTAATGAAAATTAATTAATTAAAAATGCATTTAGGTATTTAAAAATCACCAAAAAATTCACATTGCATTTAGGAACATTTAGAAACATTATCCAACTCTCAAACCAAATTTCTTTTTTGATCTTGATGCATTTTGATCATTTTCATTGGAATTAATTTCATTTTAAGGCAATATTTTGGTTCAAATTTTGAAAAATCCTTTCTGCCTAACCATTGAGAGTTGGATGATTATTCTTCTTGCATTGCATCCTTCATAGCATTTAGTTTATAGGATAAAATTGGTTTGATTTGATCTTGCATTTTCAATTTGTTTGGTATTTTTTCTTTATGAGGCACCCCAAGATCCTAGTAACCTTAAGAAAATCATAACTTGCACTAGGTTAAAAGTTAGGTCGCCTCCTTTGGGCAGTGAACTTGTATAGGTTTAGGGTATCTTTGATTGCATTTTCAATTTTTTATCATGTAATATGCTTCTGATTTTGAATTTTGCTTTGGGTGTTGATCATAAACCCTAATTTGTGCTTTCCTTTGCATCCTTCTTTCATTTGCTTGCATCATATGACTTGCCATGACATTTTGTGCATCCACATGATTCATAATACATCTTAGGACATGTTAGAATCATGTTTGATCATTTCATCTTTCATTTGCCATGTTGTATGACCATTGCATTTCATAAACTTTTCATGAACTTTCATGGTTCAAAGCATGCCTCATTTGCATCCTTATGCTTGTATGATCATTCTCATCTCTTGTCATGTGTTTGCATCATCTCTTAGAATCATTAACATCATGTTTATGCTTCTGGTTTTGGTTTTCATCATGGCATTGCATCTCATTCTCATTGCAATTCATTTTCTTGTGCTAACATTTCAGGTGGTAAGTTGTTTGAGAAGTGAATTTGCCTTCACTTCTCACAATCTCTTTTCATCTCTTTCATACTTTCTTTGCTGCATTTTGTATGTGTATTAGAGTGAGCTTTCTCATTCATGTTCATCATACTTTCTTCCTTCAAGCAACTTGTCTTCTTAAGTGAAGCAAGTTGTTTTGCTTCTCTTTGCCCCTTTCATCTGCTTCCTTCCTGGTGGTTCTTCTGAAGATCTTCTTGCAAACCTCATAAACCCTAGGAACAACCAAGCATGATAACAATTAGGGTTTTGATTAGTCTCCCTTTAGCTTTTACCTTTGTGTCATCTTTGATTCTTCTCTTCTCACCTCATAATCCAGGACTAAACCCTAAAGGCTTTGAGGCTTTGTGATTAAGCTTATGCCTGCATCCTTCTATTAGGATGGAGTGTATAACTTTAATCCTAAGTGTTAAACCCTTAATGTGTTTAAATCCTTTAATCAATCCACTTAATAATCACTAAGACATCAAGCTTGTAACTTGGGCCTTGCATTAGGGTTCTAATTCTTCCTTAACTGGTTAAGAAGGACTAACCCTAGTGTTAATGGACAAGTCCCCCTCAAGTTGTCTTACAAACCATAAAAATCACTCCTTCATCTTATCATTAACTAAAATCCATTTAATAAAGGCCTTGTTTGGTCATGAGGTTAATCCCTAATCATGGATTAAGTTGAGGAGTCTTTCTCAACTTAAATGCTCTCATCTATTATCCTTCTATTAGGATGGTTTAATGGGTCCATTAAATCCTTTATTATGGCTTAATCTCATTACTCAACACTAAACAAAAACAACAAAGACATCTAAATAATCACGAGTAGGTTAATGACCTTAATCCTACATCATGGTGATTAAGTATGAGGTGTTTACTTCATACTTAAGGTATTCTCATTACCCCTAAATCAGAGGGAGGATGTGATGAGTTTACTAACCCTTGGTTTAGGCTTAAGCTCATTTTCCTATGACAAACTTCAAAAAGCAATAAAAGACTGAAAACATCAAAAACAAACAATAATCGTCTCCTCCAGGATTCTCTTCTCATCTCACTCACTCACAAACGAGAACTTGCTTCTTCCGTCTAATGCAAGACAGTTTTCACCTGAGCCAGACATGTCATACACTTGAGCATAGACAAGCAAGCAGTTCACAAGTCAATTTATCTTTCAGTCTCTTTGAGTCGAACTACGGTGTTCTGACTTCCTCATTGCACGAGAGGATACGTAGGCATAACTTAATAGTTATCGAACAAAAGTCTTTGTATATCCCCCCTCCTTCCAGCATTATTCTTTTAGCCTCATTATCTTGAGCATTTCACTCTTGTTTTTACACTGACACTTCTCTTGTACACTTCACCTTCCTTTTACACTGACACTTGCATTCTTTTCCAGCTTTGATACACAAATTGCACTGACACTACCCCTTTAAAACACAAATCTTTTAAGCGTGGATCCCGTCGAGTACGACGGACAATCTGGGTGCTAATACCTTCCCAGGTTGTAACCAACCCCCTTTCTCAGTTTCTCTGGTTCACAACCGTCTTATCCATATCTTTCTAGGTCTATGCAACATTACCTTTCCTTCGGGATAAAAATGCCTAGTTGGCGACTCTATTCATTCATTCTCCTTTCGCCGACCGTTCGCGTCTGTACCCCTTCTGACCAGGTGTCATTTTGGTGGGAGCGACAGCTTGGCGACTCTGCTGGGGACCCTTATACTGTAACCAGGGCTTCTGGTTCTTTTTGTGGGTTCCTCCTAACGCTTGTTTGATTTGTGTTTACTGGGGTGTTATGTGCTAATTGTGTTTATATAGTTGCTTTATTTTACTGCTTTATGTACAGTTATTTATTGCTTTCTTTACACTTTTATACATCATACTGTCATACTGCCATCTTGCTGGATCTGTTTTGTTGTTGTGATGGGTGGGGTTTCTATTGAGAGTTTAAGGTCTTATACCTGGGACCTGAGTGACACCTAGGCTAGAGTGGTTCATGTTCTTTCCCATTCCATTTCGGTCTGGTGCGGGAATATGAAACACGGTTCAGATATGGGTTTCTTCTTGAGAACTCTGTGCTACAGATCTCCTGTAGTGCTAGGGCTATCTGGGAAGCCTGCTAAGTCTGGATGACCTTTATTATGACCTTCAGAAACTGAGGTGAATTAGAGGAGGATCTTTTATGGTTATTGTAAACACTGTACCTCCGGGTTAGAAGTGTTTACACTTCTCATAACTGATCCAAGTCTGAGGATCTTTGTTCTAGAACATTACCTGTGAGGGGGGTTGGGCTGTTTACAGGTTTGCAGGTGCCCTTGGCCACATCATACCCTGTTACTTATTTGGTTTAAGAGTACCTCATCTTGGACAGTTCTTGTGATTTAACCCTGGATATGTGACTCTTTATTTGAGTCCCCCACCTTGGTTACTGGACTTCTAAACCTCCATCTGGATTTCTTGAACACACATGGACCTTATATATCAAAACAGATAATCAGATCCAGCTTGATCACAAACCCTTGCATATCATGTGCATACATCATCATTGCATCATTTAACATTTGTTTATTTGTTTTTCAGGGTATCCACATCATATTTGGCTTGGTTTTGACCCCTTCATCTGCATAGACCTCTGTTCATCAGTTATTTGCTTCAGTTATTTTCATCATCACCAGCACCAGCCTATCAGTGGTTCATTTCCAGTATTGATCTTGATCTTCATCAGCACTTGCCTTCAACTCTTCATCAGCATACATGACTACACCCAGGAAAAGCAACATTTCATACCATTTCTTTGAGCCTGTGTTGACTGGTATCAGGCAGGTCCAGTCCCTTATCACTCCAGACCACATCCCATTATTCAGAGAGCATTATGGAGGCATCCTTGACATGGTTATGGATCTGGACCCTTCTCAGAGGAGTATGATCCACACCTGCCTACAGTTTTATGACCCTCCTTTGAGATGCTTCACATTCCAGAATTTTCAGCTAGGACCTCTTTTGGAGGAGTTCTCATCATTGATTGGAGTACCTGTCAGGGGTGGTGTCCCCTTCAACCCAGAGATGACTTCTCCCAGCAATGGAGAAGTGGCAAAAGCACTGTACCTGGAGCCTACTTTGATTGAGCAAAACATGACAACAAAAGCTGGAATCTCTGGCTTACACTTAGACTTCTTGATTTCTCAGGCCATCCTGAAGGCTTCCTTGGGAGAATGGAGGGCAGTTTGTGCATTATTAGCCCTCAGCATATATGGGGTTATACTGTTTGCAGATGAGCCCAAGTTTATCAGCAAGAATGCCATTCATCCCTTCCTTTTGAGGAACCCAGTACCCACATTGCTGGGGGATTTCTATTATTCTGTCCACCAGAGGAATGAGAAGCAAAGGGGGAAGTTGGTGAGATGCTGTGCTCCTCTGTTTCATACCTGGCTACTCAAACACTTACCTAAGACTGATGCCTTCCTGAATCCTCACCAACAGAAGAATTGGGCTAAGAGACTTATTGCTTTGACTTCAGATGACATCAGATGGTGCACCCAAAGCACCAAGGGCAAGGACATCATCACTAGCTGTGGGCAGTACCCCAATGTACCTCTAGTAGGAGTGAAGGGTTGCATCAACTACAACCCTTTGCTGTTTAAGAGACAACTGGGCTATGCTTTGGTCCACCCTCCTAGAATGCAAGATCTAGCTGAGACCCTGTATTGTGAGATAAAGCCTAATCTAGCTGTTGTCAGGCAAGCATCCTGGGCTTGGGACAACATCCAGACCAAAGGGATGGCTATTCTTGGGAGGTGCAATAATGTGGCTTCAGCTCAGTATTATGAATGGTCTCATGCTAGAGCTCAGATTTCTGGGATGCCCTTCACCATTGAGGATACACCTAGACCATCCACAGTACAGCCAACAGCCACTGTCAGCCTGGAAGAATTTGAGAAGCTGAAGGAAAGGAATGAGAATCTGTCTCAAGCTCTGAAGAAGACCCTCTGGGAGAGGAGTGATGGTCGTCTAGACATTGAGAGGTTGGAGAAGCTTAGGGTGGAGCATCTGGCCAGGATTGAGAAAGCAGAGGACTACATCAAGAAATCAAGAGCTGGGGAGCAAATATTGAAGAATGCCTGTAAGGAGGCCAAGCTTCAGAAGGCTAGGACTGATCTCTATCTGCAAGAAAGTCAGGCTAGGTGGGTCAGGATCACTAAGGCCCGTACTCAAGAAGATAAGAGAACTCAAGCCAGAATTGAGCAGTTGGAGGCCAATGAAAAGAAACAACAGGAAGCTTTGCTGGCAGCCCAGAAGGAGATTTCAGAGTTGAAGCTTAGGGTTGGTTTGAAAAGGTCAAAGGATCAGGACAGGCACAAGAAGCTAACCACTGCTATTGCCACTAGGAACCTCCTCATCTGGACTATTACGGAGCATCCAGCTAGTCCGGTGACTGAAGCACTTTTGAAGGAGGTTCAGGAGGATGAGTTTGGACTAGATGTTTGACCTTTTGATTGTTGTTGCTTTCATTAGATGTATTTTTCTTTTATGTTGTATTTTGACCCTTCAGGGGCATGTGTTGTAAAAAACAAAATATGTATTATGCACCATTTGTAATATATTTGTCAGTTTGTTTCATTGGATTTCTTTCTCTCAAGCAACATCAAAGCATCTTCCTCGGGGTCTGGAAATGTCAAAACCAAGCACCAAGCCGGATACCTTGGAAAATAAATAGGCATACTGCATTGCATACTAACTTTTGTTTTGTTTTGTAGGATTTGTTATTATTTTGTTTGTTTCTAACTCTGTTGTGGTTCAGGAAATATTGCTCGCAGAAGAGTGTTCCCCGTCAACCGTGCACACTGGTATCCTACTCGCAACAATCTTCCGGGTATTATCATGGAGCAAGTACAGCAAGACCTGACCGAGGTCAGAACCCAGATGGCTAACGAAAGAGTGGAGATGAGGAACCAAATGGCCCAATTCATGACAGTAATGACTGGCCTGGCCCAGAGTCAGGAAAGGTTAAGGGCATTGGTAGAAAGACAAACCCCCGAGGAGCCTCATCTTGGGACTGGAGGAACAAGCAACAATGAGAGGGGTCAGCCTCATGTTAATCCACCTGTATTTGGACCACATCTAGATCCGGAAGTCAACATCCCGGGTAATGTACAAGGAAATACTACTGGGGGAGGATCTTACAAGAAGACCCCCAAGAGGAGCAATTCACTGTCAAGGGAGCTGGTGATGAAGTCTATGACCGAAGGTTTGATGAAATTGCTGAAAAGTTGAGATCTCTGGAGTCTCAAAATTCCCTGGGTTTTGATGTAATGGATATGGGGTTAGTAGACGGGGTAAGAATTCCCCACAAGTTTAAACCCCCGTGCTTCGAGAAATACAATGGAACTTCTTGTCCACGAACTCACCTACAGTCTTTTCTGGGGAGACTTAAAGCATATACCATGGATGAAAAACTGTGGATGTTCTATTTTGAAGACAGTTTGACTGGGGCTTCAAGGGAGTGGTATTCACACTTGACCAGAGCTACTATCAGGTGCTGGAAGGACCTAGCTGAAGCTTTCATCAGGAAGTACCAATACAATCTAGACATGGCTCCTAACAGGACCCTTTTGATGGGAATGTCTCAATCCTCCAGGGAAAGCTTCAGGGAATATGCCCAAAGGTGGAGACAGCTTGCTGCTGCTGTCCAGCCACCCATGTTGGAAAGAGAAATGGCCGACATGTTCATGAATACTTTGCAAGGAACATACATTGACAGGTTGGTTGCCTTTTCTTCTACTAGCTTCGCAGACGTGGTTATAGCTGGTGAAAGAATTGAAAGTCTGCTAAAGATGGGCAAGATTTCTGATAATGGTGCAAGTTCGTCAAGTAATTCCAGGAAACCTTTTGTGGGACCTAGAAGGACCGGTGAGACAAATGCCATTCATGCCAGCAGGGGTAGACCTCAGTATGCCCACAGATCAGTAGCAGCTGTCACTATTCCAGCTTCGATTCCTCAGCAACAAACATATCAACAACCACAACAACCACATTACCAGCAGCAAGTTCAGTATCTGCCACAAAGAACCTACAACAACAATAACAGCAATCAACAGCAAAGACCATCACAGGCAAATAGGGTGATTAATCCTATCCCGATGCCTTATGCTGCCTTATTGCCACAACTCCTGAAGCTTAACTTGGTTGAGTTAAGGACATTGGCACCCCCAGATCCTTCCAATCTCCCGAAGAATTACGATGTCAACGCCAGGTGTGCTTTCCATTCCAATGCACCTGGTCACAACACAGAGAAATGCAGGGCTTTGCAAATGAAAGTTCAAGATCTGGTGGATTTTAAGGCCCTCAACTTCGCACCTCCTCCGAATGTCCACGGAAATCCTATGACTAAAAAATGGTGGGCCGAGGATTAATGCCATTAAGGAAGACAAACCATCTACTTTGATCACCAGTGTTGCACAGATTCGAACACCTCTGGTCGAAATTAAAGCTCAGCTTCTAGAGTGCCAGGTGTTTCCCGGGTGTGAACTCGGTTGTGGGTATTGCAACATTGCAGTCAACGGGTGTGATAATTTGAGAAGCGGCATAGATGGTCTTATCAAGGATGGTATCCTTCAGATCTCAACAACGGCGCCTACAAATCCAGCAATTCCTTTGACAACAATTCCCGATTCTTCTACAACAGCAGCAACAATCATTCCAACCGACTCATCAATATCATCAACAATGGCTTCATCCATCACTTCAACAAATCAAATGTCAACAACCATTTCTTCTACAACATCAGCATCCTTTTTATCAGCAGAATCTTCTACAACGCCAACAGAAATTACTGAAGATATCTCAGCAGTCACCATTTACTATGATCCATCAAGTGTTCCTCCAGACAACAACTTCCAACAACAAACAGTGGCACCTCCTGCCAGGTCACCAGTCACAATCTACTACGATCCGCACACCATTACAGTACCCTCCTCTGCAGCAGCCAGTCCAGTTACCATCACGGTGCCTGGACCAGTTCCATATAAAAGCAGTAATGCCATACCTTGGCATTATGGCTCTGATCTTTACTGCAACGGGGGAGAAAATCACTTTGGATTCTTCAACCTCTTCTCCACAGATTGATAATGTTGGGGGAGGCGGAGGCTTCACCAGAAGCGGACGCCTTTTCGCCTCACAATTACAAAGACCTAATGCCGAAGCAGAAGCTGTTGCCAAAGCAAAAGGAAAGAGTGTGGTGCCTGAAGAACCAATTATCAGAGAAACTCAGAAGACATCTTTTGAGCAAGATGTAGACGAGTTTATGAGAATCATCAAAAGAAGTGATTACAAAGTGGTGGACCAGCTTCACCAAACTCCCTCAAAAATCTCCATATTATCCCTGTTGATGTGTTCTGAAGCTCATAGGAATGCATTATTGAAAGTCCTGCACGCAGCATACGTACCAGAGGAGATTACCGTTAATCAGCTAGAAACTGTGGTGGCAAATGTCAATACCAGCCATGGGTTGGGCTTCACCAATGCTGACTTAACAACTAAGGGACGTAACCACAACAAGGCTTTACATATCACCTTGGAATGCAAGGGTGTTGTTCTATCTCATGTACTGGTGGACACTGGGTCCTCGCTCAATGTTCTACCAAAGAAAGCCTTGGTGAAGCTGGAATATGATGGCTTGGCATTGCGTCCGAGTAATTTGGTGGTGAGAGCATTTGATGGCTCTAAAAGATCAGTGCTTGGAGAGATTGATCTGCCTGTGATGATTGGCCCGCAGACTTTTAAAATTACCTTCTATGTGATAGACATTCAACCGGCCTACAGTTGTTTGTTGGGTAGACCCTGGATCCATGCCGCTGGCGCTGTTACGTCTACCCTTCACCAGAAGCTGAAATTCGAGTGGGAAGGCCAGATCATCACCATCTGCGGGGAAGAAGACATCTTTGTTAGCCATCTGGCTACGTATAAGTATATTGAGATGGATGGAGAGATCCATGAAACTATGAGCCAAGGGTTCGAGGCCCTGAACATTAATGAAGCATCTGCTGTACTGGGAACCTCCATGACGTCTTATCAGCAAGCCCGGAAGGTTGTTGAAGAAGGAACTGCCCAAGGCTGGGACAAGCTGTTGCCCGTGGAGAAGAAAGAAGACAGATTTGGGTTGGGTTACAGACCAACTCAACAAGATCAAACAGAGGCTGCTAAAAGCCCAGTTTTGTCAGCGGGGGAATGCTCACCCCGGATGCTGTGAACAACTTGGAAGACGGGGAGGAAAGCGACCGCAACCTGGAGAGCTGGATACGTCCAAGGATCCCGGGGAGCCAAGTCCTTAACTGGTCTTCCCAGGAAATTATAAGGGTTACTCCTGCAGAGTAATTATTATTTCCTGTATTTTTAAGCATGCATCAAGTCTTGCATCTTGCCCAAGATGTCAAGACTCATTTTGTAATCGGGCCATCTTGTAATTTTGTGCAAATGGATCAATCAATGAATATCGGACATCTTTTGCAAATGAGTATTTTCGCTCACCGTTTTTCATTTTTCTTTTTGTACAAAAATAAAATGGCAATGTTTTCCAAAATGATAACTTCATTTCACTTTTTCTAAATAAGATAAAATCGATCACTAAAATAAACCAATCTAAACCCTTGCAGAGAGTGCCTTTCAGATTGCACCGACAACAACACTGTTATGGCTTCGTATGACTTTGACAATCCGATCAATCAAGCTGATGAAGGGGTTGAAGAAGATTATGAGCTTCCTGAAGAGCTAGCCAGGTTGTTAAGGCAAGAGGAGAAGGTTATCACCCCTCATCAGGAGGAGGTCGAAACGGTTAATCTTGGTACGGAAGAAGACGTGAAAGAGGTTAAGATCGGGGCCTGCCTACAAGACTCAGTAAAAGAGCAACTGATTGATATGCTTCGAGAGTATGTGGATGTGTTTGCTTGGTCTTATCAGGATATTCCAGGGTTGGACACCGATATTGTCATGCACAAGCTACCACTGAAAGAAGATTGCCCACTAGTAAAACAGAAACTACGCCGTACTCGCCCAGATATGGCAATGAAGATTAAGGAAGAGGTACAAAAACAGTGGGACGCCGGTTTCCTTGCTGTAACTAGCTATCCACCATGGGTTGCTAATATTGTACCTGTGCCTAAGAAAGACGGCAAGGTGAGGATGTGTGTGGATTACCGGGATCTGAACAGAGCCAGCCCGAAGGATGACTTCCCATTACCTCACATTGATGTATTGGTTGATAATACGGCTCAGTTCTCGGTGTTCTCCTTCATGGACGGATTTTCAGGATATAATCAGATCAAGATGTCACCTGAAGACATGGAGAAGACAACTTTCATCACACCCTGGGGCACGTTCTGTTATAAGGTGATGCCATTCGGACTGAAGAATGCTGGTGCGACTTATCAACGGGCTATGGTAACATTATTCCACGACATGATCCATAAAGAAATTGAATGTTATGTGGATGACATGATTGCCAAGTCCCTCACAGAAGAAGACCACCTGGTAAATCTGTGGAAGCTATTCAAGCTATTCACTGCTGGGATTTATTGTGAGTGAGAAAGGGATTGAAGTTGACCCTGATAAAGTCAAAGCCATTCAAGAAATGCCTGCACTGAAGACAGAAAAAGAAGTTCGGGGGTTTCTAGGAAGATTGAACTACATTTCAAGGTTCATATCTCACCTTACAGCAACCTGTGAACCCTTGTTCAAGTTGTTAAGAAAAGAACAAACGGTCAGGTGGAATGAAGACTGCCAGAGGGCTTTTGACAAAATCAAGGAGTACTTACAAGAGCCTCCAATCCTTATGCCTCCAGTCGAGGGAAGACCTCTAATCATGTACTTGACAGTATTAGAAGAGTCAATGGGGTGTGTGCTGGGCCAGCATGACGAGTCTGGTCGAAAAGAGTATGCAATTTACTACCTAAGCAAAAAGTTTACCGACTGTGAACAGCATTATTCACTGCTCGAGAAAACTTGTTGTGCTTTAGCGTGGGCTGCTCGCCGACTAAGGCAGTATATGTTGACCCACACTACCTTGTTGATATCAAAGATGGACCTAGTTAAGTACATTTTTGAGAAGCCAGCACTTACCGGACGGGTTGCAAGATGGCAAATGATCCTCACAGAATATGACATCCAGTACACATCTCAGAAAGCCATCAAAGGCAGTGTATTGTCTGATTATCTTGCTGAGCAGCCCATTGATGATTACCAGCCTATGAGATTTGACTTCCCTGATGAAGACATCATGTCCATAAAAGCAAAAGATCATGAAGAGCCTGTTCACACTGAAGGGCCTGACCCGGAAGAAGAATGGACTATGATGTTTGATGGGGCTGTTAATATGAATGGTCGCGGTGTTGGTGCAGTACTCATCACACCTAAGGGAGTTCACATGCCTTTCTCGGCAAAACTCACCTTCAACTGCACTAACAACGAAGCTGAATACGAAGCTTGCATTATGGGTCTTGAGGAAGCCATTGACCTCAGGATCAAGACTTTGACTGTGTTCGGAGATTCAGCTCTGGTAATTAATCAAACCAACGTCAAATGGTACACCCACCAAGATCATCTGATACCTTACCGGGATTATACAAGGAGGTTATTGACTTTCTTCACAACGGTCAAGCTTGAGTATATCCCACGGGACGAGAATCAGTTTGCAGATGCTCTGGCCACCATTTCATCAATGATCAAAGTTCAAGCTGCCAACTTTGTGCCTCGGATTTCAGTGTCCAGACTTGACAGACCAGCATATGTATTTGCAGCAGATATTGTCAAAGATGATAAGCCTTGGTTCCATGACATTAAGTGCTTCTTGGAGGATAAAACATACCCACCTGGGGAATCTTCCAATGATAAGAAGATGTTAAGAAGGCTAGCTGGTAGTTTCTTCCTGAATTCCGACGGTTCCCTGTACAAGAGAAACTTTGATATGGTACTCCTCAGATGCGTTGATAGGACAGAAGCAGACTTGTTGATGCACGAGGTGCACGAAGGATCCTTTGGTACCCATGCAGGAGGGCATGCAATGGCTAAAAAGTTGCTAAGATCAGGTTATTACTGGATCACCATGGATGCCGACTGTTGTGCCTATGCTAGAAAATGCCATAAATGCCAGATCTATGCAGATAAAGTGCATGTGCCTCCAAATCCTCTGAATGTGATGTCTTCACCCTGGCCCTTTGCCATGTGGGGCATTGATATGATTGGCAAGATTGAACCGACTGCTTCGAATGGCCACAGATTCATCCTGGTAGCCATTGACTATTTCACCAAGTGGGTTGAAGCAGCTTCATATGCAAATGTTACAAGGCAAGTAGTAGCCCGATTTTTAAAGAGAGATATCATTTGTTGGTATGGAGTTCCCGAGCGAATCATTACTGATAATGGTTCTAACTTGAACAATAAAATGATGGCAGAGTTATGCCGGGACTTCAAGATCCAACACCATAATTCTTCTCCTTACAGGCCAAAGATGAATGGCGCTGTTGAGGCAGCTAACAAGAATATCAAGAAGATTGTACAGAAGATGGTGGTCACCTATAAAGACTGGCATGAAATGCTACCATTTGCCTTGCATGGGTACCGTACGTCAATCAGAACGTCCACTGGGGCAACACCGTATCAGCTTGTGTATGGAATGGAAGCAGTCCTACCTGTTGAAGTTGAGCTACCCTCTCTGCGGGTATTGATGGATGTTAAACTGAATGAGGCAGAATGGGTCCGGTCCTGATACGAACAACTGAGTCTGATCGAAGAAAAGAGATTGGCTGCAATTTGTCATGGGCAGCTGTATCAGAAAAGAATGAAGAAAGCCTTCGATCAGAAAGTCAGGCTCCGAGAGTACCAAGTAGGAGATCTTGTGTTGAAAAGACTCCTCCCTCCTCATACAGACCACAGGGGCAAGTGGACTCCGAACTATGAAGGGCCATTCGTAGTAAAGAAAGTTTTCTCCGGTGGAGCACTGATGCTCAGCACTATGGATGGTGAAGACTTCCTGTCACCTGTGAATTCAGATGCAGTTAAAAAATACTTCGCATAAAATGACCCGCTGGACGTAAAAACAGAATGTAAGTCCAGGCAAAAATAGGGCATCCCGGCGAGTCAAAAACAGAATAAAGACTCGGGCAAAAATAAGGGAAAATAAAAAAATGTACACCCGCTGAGTTGAAAAGCCGCATTGGACAACTTAGGCAAAAATGGGTATCCCGGTGGATCGAAAACCTGAAAGGGCGGTCCACGCAAAATAAGGGAATAAGCGAACAACTGCATTCTGAATTCGTCTGTATCACTTACAACGTGTTAAACTCCGAAAGGATCAAGCTTCTTTCAGAATCAGCCTTCTTCAGAAAGCAAGATGAGAAGAACGTCAAATGTCATACGGGTCATAGCAAAAGGGAAGCTCACTGAAGCGTCGTCAACATTGCCAACATCTTTTTGTTTCTCAATTTGTAACAATCTCCTCATTTCATGGGATCGGTTTCTTTGACTGTACTTGCCAGTTCAGGGCACATAAATTAATAAAATCAGATTTTCAGTCATATTTCGTCTCGTACTCTTTTATTTGCAAGATGTCCGATGTTATTAAATATATTGATTGCATAAATACAGATGCGCCTTTCTTAAAATACGTGCTTACAGGAAATATACTTACTCCCGGGAGTGTCTAAAATTCCTATGATGGAATCCAGTAAGGGATACCTCAGGATACCTGTACGTTTCCTTGTTAGGCAGGATTGCAGGTGTTCAGAGCGCAACATGGGGCATGAAAGTTCCTCCCCAGCAAGCTGTCAAATCATTATCTACTCAGTCCGTCTTCCAGATTAGCACAGGAGTTGTTTCCTCCCCAGCTGAGTTGTCGAGTATCATCCTCATCGGGATCCCTACAAAAATCTCTAGGAAGATCTTCCAGTGATCTTTCTTCTTCCCCAGCCAAGTACCAACCAGGGAACTACCTCCCCACAGAGTTTCAGCCTCTATCCAAAAGAGCAACGCGTGAAGAAGTCACAACAAAGTGAAGAAAGCTTCTACAAACCCCAGCTGGGTCCCCTCATTACCGATATAGGTCTATCAGTGATCTAGCTCCCCATGCAGAGTCAGATATGTCAGATCTACCAATGATCTCATCCCCAGCTGGGATATCCACTTCAAGAAGATCATCCGGAGATCTCCACAGTAACGGGATCCGAATCCCGGATCGATATATTTGCATAATCATAGCATTCGCATCATATTTTCCCCACAGAGCGTAGCATTCCGTCTAAAACGGAGCATTACGGCAAAAATCAAACATATTGCATAATCATAAGCCATGCTCTGAATCACATCAGTTAATACCAACAACAGTATACGAAAGACTCCCCTAAATTCCCCGGCTAAGAGCCACGACATTTCTCTTACAGTACAGATACTTCTTGACACCCGTCCGTGTCATATCCACAGCAGAAAGCCAAAGCGTCCCCTTTGCACTCACCATACAAATACATATACATACAATTCCTTGACGCCCGTCCGTGTCACCTTCCCCAACATAGTTACCTAAACACTTTGTAAATCATATATTTGCTTATAATACACTTTTTTCGACACTCGTCCGTGTCGCATTCTCCCCAGCAAGCTAGACACTCGTCCGTGTCTTACTCATACTTGTTACTCATGCTTTTTACTCATACGGATACCCGTCCGTATCTTGTATACACCACTTAAATCCCCTCAGATTCGACACTCGTCCGTGTTCTTTGTTAACCAGTTGGTACTCGTCCGTATCATCATCTCTGAACACGTGTCAGCGTTTGTTTCTACTGATATTCGTCTGTATCATAGTCTTAGGGATGCTCGTTCGCATCTTTAACCCATACACATTGTCAGATACTTTTACCTCTTTTTTTTAGAATTTAGACACTCGTCTGTGTCTATTATTCCCCAGAAGAGTCCCCTCAGATCCAACACTCGTCCGTGTTCTTTGTTAACCAGTTGGTACTCGTCCGTATCATCATCTCTGAACATGCGTCAAGCGTTTGTTTCTACCCGATACTCGTCCGTATCATAGTCTTAAGGATGCTCGTCCGCATCTTTAATCTATACAAAGTGCCAAAACACTTATACCTTTCATTTCTTGGTTGTAGACACTCGTCCGTGTTTACTTTTCCCCAGCAAAGTCCCCAACAACTTGTTAAACTATTTCCTTTCTATCTGACATTCGTCCTATGTCATGATACCCTTTCGGTAGCCGTACCCTGCCAGGTGATCGTCCTTCACCTTCTTTGATGATCGTCCTTCATCATTCCCAGTGGAGTCTTTATTCATTAGAACCCCTTCCTATCCGACATTCGTCCTATGTCGTGATATTTTCGGCAGCCGTACCCTGCCAGGTGATCGTCCTTCACCTCCTGATGATCGTCCTTCATCATTTTATCCGATGGCCATCCCCATCGTTGATCTTGTTATCTGACATTCGTCCTATGTCATGATAAACCCTGAGAGCAGCCGTACCCTTCCAGGTGATCGTCCTTCACCTCCTGATGATCGTCCTTCATCATTTTATCCGATAGTCGTCCCCATCGTTGATCTTGTTATCTGACATTCGTCCTATGTCATGATAAACCCTGAGAGCAGCCGTACCCTGCTAGGTGATCGTCCTTCACCTCTTGATGATTGTCCTTCATCATGCTTATCCGATGGCCGTCCCGATCGTCGACCTTGTTACCCGGCATTCGTCCTATGTCGTGGTACTTTCGGCAGCCGTACCTTGCCCGGTGATCGTCCTTCACCTTAGATGACCGTCCCTCATCTTATCCCCAACAGAGCAGTCGTCCCCTGCTAGGTGATCGTCCTTCACCTTTGATGACCGTACCTCATCATTTATTTCATTTACCTATAATCCCCAGAAAGTCTTATTTCTTTACTTGATGGTCGTCCCCATCATAATCTCTTATATCCCCAGCATGTCGGCTGTCCCCGTCATTGCACTTTCCCCAGCAGTCTTCCTCTGCTCGACGGTCGTCCTCCGTCGCCCGCACTTTATAATTATACATTATTTTCTTTTACAATCTATATCCCTTTTCTTCTTCATTCTGTGAGTGCAAATTTCGGACTGTCTTTGGTATTCAACCACAAGTTATCTTGTTTGCCTGTTAAGTCGTTGCTTACATCCTGCACACCTAACTCATGTTTGAATAGGGGCAGCTGTAAACACCCCAAATTTTCCCTCAACCATTCACACCATGGCTTGTGATCTCTTCATATGCATAAGTTCAATCATAGCATCTCATATTGTATTTTTGCTTCACTGCATTGATTCAAAGTCATCTGCACCTAGGGTTTGTGATCTGAGCAATCCAAGAGCCATTTGAGCTACTCGAAAGGTCATCAATCACTTCAAAGGGGTCCATGTATGTCCAAGCATCATATTATATCCCCACAAAGTCAAGAAAGTCAAAGAATCACAAGGACTGAGAAAGGCATGGAAGCAGAGCCAGGTTTAACTGCACATATGACCTAAAATTAGGGTTTTGGTTTCAGAGGCCATAACTCCAATTTTTTTGGTCATTCTTGTTTCTATTGGTCTCTATATGTTATGAGGATCATGCATATCAGTTTTCATGAAGAAATTCCATGGGGAAAGCATCCAACCAAGAGTTGACTTCTTGAGCAAGTTAGTGCAAAATCAGGGCATCTGAGACCCCCAATGACCCAACCAAAGGGTGTTCTTCATCATTTTGATTATGTATGATCTTTATTTGATCATAGAAGATGTTAGAAGTTCACAAAATTGAAGAATTTCAAGCCATTTGCAAAATTGTCTTTTTGGGAAAGTGACTTATAATGGAAACTTACCATTTTGGGAAAGTTTTTCAACCCTTTCTTTTTGATTCAAAAAAGCTTCAAATGAGAAAACTTTGGTCATGAAAATTGTAGAATGGATCATTCCCTTTTCAAAAAGTACAAGAACTCATTCTAATTCATTTTGGATCAAAAGTTATGGCCTTGCAAAGTTGGATAAAATCATTGAAATTTCACTTTTGCACAAAATGGAAAAACTTGCAAATTCTCATGGCCAGCCTTTATGTGACTTCAATGTGACCTCTAATCATCATACAAATACCATGCATGACCTAAAAATCAGTTTGGCCCAAGGGATTTCCCATTTTTGTGCCTTGGGTTTCAAGTAACTATAAGCCATTTTTCCATAAAATGCAAAAGGGGATTTCTTGCAAAATCATTCTCAAAGGGATTGTGTGATCTCTAGCTGGTCTCAAAACACTTCCATGACCTCATGAGACATTTCACACCAAAAATCCAGCAAGACTTATCACATGTTCATGGCCAAAAATCATGAAATGTAACAAGTTGCCAAGTTGCAAAAACACTTCCAACTTGTGATCCAAATGCTGCAGTCCTTCATGAATCATCCAAGGGCCATCCTTGACTCAAGCTGAGGCAGGACAAGCCCTAAGATTGCCTCTGACCCGAGCCATGCTTAGAGTACACAAATCTTGACTTTCTTGCATTTTGCCCATACCAATCCCACAGTGCCACCACCAACTCTCTGCCCAACCAGAGTATGATATGTGGACATCAAGCAACCCAAAAACACACCATACACAAGCTGAATCCTCCCACATTGCAGCATACACAAAAATCTGTCAAAACCTTTCCCTCTTCGAATCACTCAACACAGCCATCGAACCTCAATTCTTTCTTCATCAATGAACCACACACTCTCCATAGAACAAAAGCCCACCATCAAAACAGCCTGAAACCCCCTATCTCATAACTGTGAAACCTGCCATATCAGAACACAAGCTCACGAATCAGCCACCAACAAGAGGTTTGAAGCATCCCATTGAGTTCAGGAGGTTCAGGGTAGACATTTTGCACAAGAGAAGAGTCAGGAAAGCTCATATCCATAGCTCTTCACCTCAGGTAGCTTCGAATTTCAAACTTTTCAGAGCTTGCTTTTTTTGTTACAAAATGAAAATACACATCATGGGGATCACTCTGGTGCTTTTAGTTTTGAAAATGGTGTGAAAATGAACATTTTATGCCTCTCTGAAATTTTGCCCGTGAAAATGTTTGGCTTCGATTCTCTTTGTTCATGCTTGATAAATGATGTTTGATGATGGATTTGAGTTTAGTTTGGATAGGAGAATGTTTCTGGGCAGTTAATTTAGGTTGGGGTGGCCTGTAGAGGAAGCTAGGTATTTGGTTTCGCCGGAGAAGACGACCGGAACACTGTTCCGGCCGTCTGAATTTGTTTAACCCTAATTAGGTTTAGCAGCGTCATTAATGGGAGTTTGAATTTGGACCGTAGATGAGGTAGACTGAGGTTGACTCCCGTGCGTGTGTGTGGCTAGGATCTTGTCATTAAACCCTAATCCCTGATTAATTAATTAAATCCAATTTAATTAATTATAAAACTTAAATTAGCCAGGTTTGAACTTGGGTCGTAGGATTGCGCGCCAAGTCAAACCCTCCAAGCCCAGATTGCATCTGATCCCTTCATTGTGCATACTTCCATTTATTTTAATTTTTATTTCATTTAATTTGATTTATCTTTTACATTTTATTTAAAATAGCAAAAATCATTTAAAAATTATGAAAATTTTTGTCAAACATTTAATTAATTTCTAAAACCCAAAAATATTTTTATTTTCATTTTTTGCATTAAAAATTATTTTTAAATCATTTAAATGTTTATTTTTAATTAGTTAATGAAAATTAATTAATTAAAAATGCATTTAGGTATTTAAAAATCACCAAAAAATTCACATTGCATTTAGGAACATTTAGAAACATTATCCAACTCTCAAACCAAATTTCTTTTTTGATCTTGATGCATTTTGATCATTTTCATTGGAATTAATTTCATTTTAAGGCAATATTTTGGTTCAAACTTTGAAAAATCCTTTTTGCCTAACCATTGAGAGTTGGATGATGATTCTTCTTGCATTGCATCCTTCATAGCATGTAGTTTATAGGATAAAATTGGTTTGATTTGATCTTGCATTTTCAATTTGTTTGGTATTTTTTCTTTATGAGGCACCCCAAGATCCTAGTAACCTTAAGAAAATCATAACTTGCACTAGGTTAAGAGTTAGGTTCCCTCCTTTGGGAAGTGAACTTGTATAGGTTTAGGGTATCTTTGATTGCATTTTCAATTTTTTATCATGTCATATGCTTCTGATTTTGAATTTTGCTTTGGGTGTTGATCACAAACCCTAATTTGTGCTTTCCTTTGCATCCTTCTTTCATTTGCTTGCATCATATGACTTGCCATGACATTTTGTGCATCCACATGATTCATAATACATCTTAGGACATGTTATAATCATGTTTGATCATTGCATCTTTCATGTGCCATGTTGTATGACCATTGCATTTCATAAACTTTTCATGAACTTTCATGGTTCAAAGCATGCCTCATTTGCATCCTTATGCTTGTATGATCATTCTCATCTCTTGTCATGTGTTTGCATCATCTCTTAGCATCATTAACATCATGTTTATGCTTCTGGTTTTGGTTTGCATCATGGCATTGCATCTCATTCTCATTGCAATTCATTTTCTTGTGCTAACATTTCAGGTGGTAAGTTGTTTGAGAAGTGAATTTGCCTTCACTTCTCACAATCTCTTTTCATCTCTTTCATACTTTCTTTGCTGCATTTTGTATGTGTATTAGAGTGAGCTTGCTCATTTATGTTCATATTACTTTCTTCCTTCAAGCAACTTGTCTTCTTAAGTGAAGCAAGTTGTTTTGCTTCTCTTTGCCCCTTTCATCTGCTTCCTTCCTGGTGGTTCTTCTGAAGATCTTCTTGCAAACCTCATAAACCCTAGGAACAACCAAGCATGATAACAATTAGGGTTTTGATTAGTCTCCCTTTAGCTTTTACCTTTGTGTCATCTTTGAGTCTTCTCTTCTCACCTCATAATCCAGGACTAAACCCTAAAGGCTTTGAGGCTTTGTGATTAAGCTTATGCCTGCATCCTTCTATTAGGATGGAGTGTATAACTTTAATCCTAAGTGTTAAACCCTTAATGTGTTTAAATCCTTTAATCAATCCACTTAATAATCACTAAGACATCAAGCTTGTAACTTGGGCCTTGCATTAGGGTTCTAATTCTTCCTTAACTGGTTAAGAAGGACTAACCCTAGTGTTAATGGACAAGTCCCCCTAAAGTTGTCTTACAAACCATAAAAATCACTTCTTCATCTTATCATTAACTAAAATCCATTTAATAAAGGCCTTGTTTGGTCATGAGGTTAATCCCTAATCATGGATTAAGTTGAGGAGTCTTTCTCAACATAAATGCTCTCATCTATTATCCTTCTATTAGGATGGTGTAATGGGTCCATTAAATCCTTGATTATGGCTTAATCTCATTACTCAACACTAAACAAAAACAACAAAGACATCTAAATAATCACGAGTAGGTTAATGAACTTAATCCTACATCATGGTGATTAAGTATGAGGTGTTTACTTCATACTTAAGGTATTCTCATTACCCCTAAATCAGAGGGAGGATGTGATGAGTTTACTAACCCTTGGTTTAGGCTTAAGCTCATTTTCCTATGACAAACTTCAAAAAGCAATAAAAGACTGAAAACATCAAAAACAAACAATAATCGTCTCCTCCGGGATTCTCTTCTCATCTCACTTACTCACAAACGAGAACTTGCTTCTTCCGTCTAATGCAAGACAGTTTGCACCTGAGCCAGACAGGTCATACACTTGAGCATAGACAAGCAAGCAGTTCACAAGTCAATTTATCTTTCAGTCTCTTTGAGTCGAACTACGGTGTTCTGACTTCCTCATTGCACGAGAGGATACGTAGGCATAACTTAACAGTTATCGAACAAAAGTCTCTGTATATCCCCCCTCCTTCCAGCATTATTCTTTTAGCCTCATTATCTTGAGCATTTCACTCTTGTTTTTACACTGACACTTCTCTTGTACACTTCACCTTCCTTTTACACTGACACTTGCATTCTTTTCCAGCTTTGATACACAAATTGCACTGACACTACCCCTTTAAAACACAAATCTTTTAAGCGTGGATCCCGTCGAGTACGACGGACAATCTGGGTGCTAATACCTTTCCAGGTTGTATCCAACCCCCTTTCTCAGTTTCTCTGGTTCGCAACCGTCTTATCCATATCTTTCTAGGTCTATGCAGCATTACCTTTCCTTCGGGATAAAAATGCCTAGCTGGCGACTCTATTCATTCATTCTCCTTTCGCCGACCGTTCGCGTCTGTACCCCTTCTGACCAGGTGTCATTTTGGTGGGAGCGACACCATGTACCAATTCAACGGTGCCCCACTCAAACTATCTTGGAAGCAATGAATCATCAGCTTATCATCAAAAGCATATGCAGTCATTTTTCGACAGAACATCACCAAATGGTGCTTTGGACAGCTATCCCCTTTGTACTTCTGAAAAGCAGGTGCTTCAAACTTAGGAGGTATAACCAAACCAGGTACTAAGCACATGTTTAAATCATCCAGGTCAAAAGCATTCTTCTCCTCTAGAGCTTTGAGTCTTTCGTTCAGCATTCGACATTTCTCATTCATCTCAGCAACATCTGGCCCCTTGGTCCTTCTCACTGGGATTGCCCCTTGGGAAATTGGCTCAGAGAACCCAAAGCTTTGGTACTCAACGGCATCGTGAGGTAAGGAGTTTCCATCTCGAATAATGGTATGCTCTTGAATAACGGGTGCCCCAACTGGGGTCCTGGCAGACTGAGGTTGAACAAAACTGTTCCTTTGAGGTGGAGAGACATCTCCAATTATGGCAGCCTGTTGAGCATTATCCCCTCTCCTGATCAAAGCTGTCACAACATCCATGAGCTGGTTCATCTGGTCCCTTGTCAAATCAAAGTCTCCCCTTGTCGCAGTCTGCTTTTGTCCTTCAGGGTCTATGATCAATCAGGAACTACTTCAAGTCCAATGTAGGTGTCGGGAAATCAAACTGCGGGTTATGGACACAGGACGAGGATGAGCTTACTCTGAGGAAGGAAAAATGATATGCAATGCAAATGCAATGGTATGCAAACGGATGCAGTGTAAGGATGCTTAAGATCACAAGCACAAACAGACTCGGAAGCTGGCAAAGCTCAAAACTTCCTAAATGGTAGGATGTAAGAGATTGGTTCTACAGTCTGTACCCATAGATCCCACTCACAGGATGGTTTCTACGGCGATGGTTTAAGGAAACTCAAGGTCACGGATGTTTATCGTACTAACGCCTCGCCGCAGGCTAGCTGCATTGTGATGATAATAACGATAAGGTCTACCTTGAGTGGAGTTCTCATGCTAGGCGTGCAAGGAGCGAGTCCTCGGAGCCTAACATTACACAACTACCAAAGTTGAAACAGGTCCTAGGGGGTCCCAGAATCACAGCCCTTTCGTGAATCAGGTCACGCGACAGGCTAGCTGCGTTGCGACAAGATCTACGAAAAGTCTAACTATCTGGGGGAGCTTTCATGTTAGGCGTGAAAGGAGCGAGTCCTTGGAGACTAACACTAATAACATCCAATTCTAAACTTAGGTGTTCCATCTGCTTTTTCCACCACTCAAAATTTGCTTGCAATGCGACCCCGAGAACCCACAGACAAATATAATGAGCAATAAAGTAAAGCGGTAAAAGAACAGATAAACAAACATAAATAATAAACATATAGAAGACAAGAAAGAGGTAAGATCAAACAAATAAACACACAAAGCTAAGTTAGGCTCGACTCTCTCTAGCATGGAGCTATTCCCCAGCAGAGTCGCCAACTGTCGTACCTCGAAAAATACGATCCTAAAACAAAAACAACAGAACCGCCACCTAATTCTATTTATTCTACTAGAGAAAAGGGAGATATAGATACAACCTAAAGGAAGGATAAGAAATGGTTCACGAAACCAAATTCTAAGTTCGGGAGTCGGTTACGCATGGGGAAGGTATTAGCACCCCTCACGTCCGTTGTACTCAACGGGAACCTCTTAGCTTAACTATGCGATTAAATGTTTGATCTTAAGTCTATGTCTTCTAAATGATTGTTAATATGTTTGTTAAAGTTTTAGATTATTATTATTTAGACGGAAAAAAGATTAAAGTCTTAAACAGAGAAATAGTTAATTTTTTTATTAGGGTGCTCGCGAAGGATAAAGATCCCCGTGCCTACGTATTCCCTTGTGCAATGGGAAAGTCAGAGCTCCGTAGTTCGTGCTACTACGGTTTGCAATTTTTATTGAATGATTGTTTGAAACGCATTCTACTGCTAAGCGTAGGCTTATACTCACGGTGGAGGCTGAAGCACTAGCTTGTTTGAGAGATAGAATGATTTAAACAATGTTCGTTTTAGAGAAAAAGTGTTTGAATTTGGTTAAGATGTTTTAAACGAAAGGGCGAATGAACACATTGTGTGGGGCTAGCCCAGTTGCGGTCCAATCCAGAACGCGCAGAGTGCTAGACTCCGGATTTCTGTCTTTCGTGATTTAATTTAAATAAATGATTTGAATATTTTGATATACGAATGGTGATTGAACCATCGCGTGGGGCTAGCCCAGTTGCGGTCTAATCCAGAACGTGCAGAATGCTAGACTCCGGAGTTCCTTTTTCGTAATTTATTTTTAAAATAGTTTAAATATTTAAATTTACGAATGATGATTGAACCCTCGCGTGGGGCTAGCCCAGTTGCGGTCCAATCCAGAACGTGCGGAATGCTAGACTCCGGAGTTCTGTTTTCGTAATTAATTATAAAATGATTTAAATTTGTTGGTATACGAATGATGATTGAATCATCGCGTGGGGCTAGCCCAGTTGCGGTCCAATCCAGAACGTGCGGAATGCTAGACTCCGGAGTTCTGTTTTCGTAATTAATTAATAAATTGAATAATTGTTTTTAGATGTTTTAGAATCGATGTGATTAATAACGAAGGAGTGAACGAACAATACGCGTGGGGCTAGCCCATTTGTAGTTCGTTCTAGAACAGGCGGAATGCTAGACTCTGGGGCTCTATTCCTTGTTAAATTTATTAAGACGCGATAAATTATTTGGAAACGTTAGAAATTAGTATGATAAAAAGTACATGAAATAAATGGAATAAATAGATAACTTAAATAAAATGATAAATTGTGAAATTAGAAAAAATAAAATAAAATAAACAAGATGGCCTCATATCAGCCACGATTAATCGGAAACGATTTAATCGTGGCTTTGTAATATCATCGGCCCCAAAAGAAGAAATAGCTAGTAATACATCTATAGTCAAAAAAATCAAATGTCATAAGAATCAATGAATCGTGAACTAAAATATTTTTTTATGACTTTCTCATGTAGGAAAAGCAAATAATAGACCTAAAGTTTTCCTAAAATAGAAAAAAAAGAATGCCGAAATTATATGTAAAAGAAAAAAAGACAAAGAAACTAGGGAAAAAATAAATGAGAAACAAAATACCAACAAGGGAGGGGGTGCATCGGTGGCAGGATTTGGAGATATGATTTTGGGAAACAAACTCGTGGGCTACAAGGCCCACCTAATCTCAGCAAAAATAAGTGAAACAAAAAAACAAAATAAAATAAAATAAAGGGGTGTCCTTGTGCTGAAAAGGATAGAAATATGTTAATAATAGAACAAAAAAAATATTGGTAAGATTGCTATATATATATATATATATATATATATATATATATAAACGTTTCTAAAATTAAATATAAAAAACAGAAATGAAAAGGGGAAACCACCCGCCTTGTAGATGGAAAACCCAAAGAAAGCTCCGCGGCGCAGGTCTTTCTCTCTCCGATCGCGCTTCTGCTCTTCCTCCTCTCTTCTCAATCGTGGTGGATTTCGCTCAGCTCTCTTTCGCACGACTTCTCTCTTTTAGTCAGTCCGTCTCTCTCAGGTTCTTGGCGATTTCTTACGGAGATTTCGAATGGAGATAGGGTCGCGATTAAATCTCTCTCACGGCGGCTTTCCGTTCACGATTCGGTGGTCCTACAGACGAAGTTCGGTTCGGCGGTGGTGAGTGGTGTTTCGAAAGGGTGGAGGATGGTGGTTATGGAAGCACGGAGAGGGTGTGGCGGCGAAGGGGTTTGTTTCGGTTATGGTGGATTCGAAAGCATTTCTGTGTTGTGATTTGGTGGAAATGGAGGGTTGCGTGAGTTGATGATTTGATGATTCTCAGATTTACACGGTGGGTTTCGGTGAGGAGGAAATGGTTGAGTGTCTCTCTCTCGCAGTGACGTATGTCTATGTGGTAGCAGTTTGCGAAGGTGGTTGGGCGAAGTTGAAGCTTGCCGGTTTTGATTTGCGGTTTGATTATGGTGCGGCGGTGAGCGATTGGTGGAAGGATGAAGGTGAGAGGGAGATTGTAAAATCTTCTCTAGCTTGTATGAAGATCTGTTTGGTTTTGTGAAGATTCTTTCTTTGAATTTTTTTTGATGTGATTAATTTTTGCAGAAGGTTTTTTCTTGGTGTTGATTTGAGTGATGAAAATAAAACTGGGTTTGTTTGCTGGGCGTGGAAAGTGTGTCTTTTCGTTTTTTCTTTTATTTCGAAAACCCCCCCTGCCTTTTGTTGACAGATTTTGGGAGGAGATCAAGAGGGAAAGGTTTTGGAAAGAGAATCGTTTGGTGTTGAAGGAATCGTTTCCAGGAGCCCCCCAAAAAGTAAGGTTGTTGCTGTCTCTTTTGTTCTGCAGTTTTTTTTCTCTGTTCTATGCTATTGGTCAGCCTGATAAGAGGTTTATGTTGATGCCATTCTGAGATATGAAAGTGATGGCTGAGTTTTTTTTGGGTGTTTTCGTCTTTGTCAAAGTCAAATCTGTGGTGCTTGTGCCTTTTTTATTGACTTGTTTTTTTCAACTTTTTGGTGCAGGTTTGGATTCTCACATTTTAGTGGAAAAAAACTGATGGAGTGTTGGAGGGTGTAGGTCTGCTTTGGGACAGCAAAGGCAGCAGAGAATGCAAAGTCACTTTCTTGTGGAGGGTGGAGTGCAAAGTCAAGTTGACCCTAATTAACTCATTAGATAAAAAATAAAAAAAGTAAATAAGACCAAATTAAAATTTAACTAAACAAAAATGTTAAATAATATAATAAACTAAGTTAAAAAAACTAAAACTGAATATATTATATATAAAGAAAAGAATAATCAATTAAATAATATAAAAAAATAAATAAATTAAATAAATTTAAACTAAACTAAAATTTAAAATTTAGATAATTCTACAAAAAAATGAACCCTAAACATGAATTACAAACTAAATTGAAAGTGAATATTTTTTTAATTATTTTTTTTTTAAAAAGAACAATTAATTGATTTAGCATAAAAAATAAGATGAATGAAATAAATTGATTAAGACTAAACAACTAACTTTTAATTAAACTAAATTTTAACATGAACCAAAACAAAAATTATAATATAAACTAGAGACATTTCTAGATTATCTAATAATTATTGAACTAAACATAATAAATTATAAAGTGGAACGACTATCCTATTAAAATAATAATAATAAAAAACATTGAACTGATAAGTGAAAAGAAAATACGATGATTAGTAGTAAATGTACTAAAATACATAAATGATTGAATATCAATGCCGCGATACGAATGCGTCGAAAAAGAAATGATTTAAAAAAAAAGTTCGGTCAAAATTTAGGGTGTGACACCGTAGTTCGGCTAACTAAGTGTGACCATAGTCTTTTTGTCTTTTTTAAGTTGACTATGTCAAATGCGTGTTCCAGCAGTTAGGTGTTGCCACTCAGGCGTTTACCTGTTTGCGGTAGAACGGACTTGACAAGTCTTGCGTCTGCACCAAAATGAGATGAGAAAAGAATCTTGTGGGAAAGATTATTGAAGCTTGGTTCAAGTCTTTTAAGGAAGTATTTTTTTGTTGTTTTGTATTTATCAGATGTGTTTTTGGATTTTTTCTTATGGGAAAGAAGATAAAGACTCAAAGGTTTAAAAGAAAAACATTAAGGGAGACTCGATCCTAAATGTTATCATGTAATGATTAATCCTATAGTTGAGGTTTCTATCCTATTCCAACTTAATTCAAGATTAAGTTGGATTAGGCATCTAATGGAAAACTCGTGAACTAGGCACAAGTCAACCAACAGATAAACCAAACACAAAAGTGAACTCAAGATTTAAACAAACCTCAAGTAAAAATAAAATAGAAATGAGATGAAGAGGAAGTGTGTATGCAAATGAAATATGCAACAAATATGATGGAAGAATGCAATATGAAATGATCAAGCAATGCGCAAATAGAGCCTACACGAGGTAGGACTTTAGATGCAAACAATATGCTCCTAACATGGCATCAGGACTGAAATGAGGCATGAAAAAGATAGATTAAGTTTCAGTAATACCTAACGGAGAAGGTTTGTTGCCTCTTCAATGTGTGCAAACCAGCTCAAGAAAGTCGTCAAAATCTCAGAGTAAGTTAAGGTATCAAACTCAAGTTGTGTATCAAGATCACTGATCAACCAGAATATTCATCAAGATAAGTCAACAAGCCGTGATCAAATAAATCGATTACAAGACCATCACCAAGTTAAACCCTCCATCATTGAAATCAAGCATAAATCCTACAAAACATCAAACACAATGCTAAAACCAAAATCAAACAAATCTTATTTAACTAAATTAAATTAATCGAAATTAAAATCAAAGTTGTAATAATAATCAAAATTAAAGAAAAATTCTAATAAACCATAAATAAAAAATCTAATAAATTCTAATCAAAGATTAATTACAATATTAACAAAAATAAGAAAATAAAATAAAATATTATGAAATAAAAAGTAAAGACAAGGGTGGTGTCGGTGAAATCAAGATTTGTTAGGAGTATTTCAAATGGGCTTAGCCCACCACCAATAACAAACAAGGATAAACCCTAATATAATAAAAATAAGAAATATATATATATATATATATATATATATAATAAAAATAAAAAGATAAGGGAAATAAAGAGTCATCAGAAACACAGTTTCTTTCACACAGAGTTTTTCTTTTTCTTCTATTTTCACAGTGAGGTCCTCTCTGCAAGAAATATGCGTCAGTCTCAAAAACAACCGATCGACAAATATCTTTTTTAAATCACGCTGTCATCTTTTGTTCATCACAAACCAAATCTCCACCAGCCATCGCTTTATCAAGGGAGGAAATCAAAGAGTCGCGGTTTCTCACAATTTATCCGTCATCGTCATCCTTATTTCGCCGATTGATCTTTGTTCTCGACTCGTCCTCTATTCACTCATTTTGTTTCTCTTTGCATGGTTCATCTCTCCTTCTCTGTTCATGATTCTCACTTTTCTTCTACCCTTTCTCTGTTTCGATTTGTTGTTGGTTTCACTCTCTTCTTCTACACTTTCTCGGTTTGTGTGTTTGGAATTGTTGGGTTTTGATAATTGACGATTTGAGAAGAGGTGAGGTTCATTGAGGAAGGTTGAAGGTTGGTGAGTGTATTGGTGAGTTATTGATGAACAAAAGGGTTGAAGGTGATGGTTTAGTGTTTGAAGAGTGAAGATTGAAGGATGTTGTGGGTTGTGATGTTTCGGATTGAAGAAGAGGTTTGTTGTGTCTGGCAGAGGGTATTTGTGAGTTTGTTAGTATGAAGAAGAATGGATTATAAGTTGATTATTATGGTTTTTTTAATGGAAGAGTGGAGAATAATGAGTTTGTGTGGGTGGATTGAAGATAATGGAGGAGAATTTATGGAAAGGTTTTGTAAAGGGTGCATATGTGTACGGAATATTTGTGTGAAATGGCGTTGGCATGTGCGTGGAGCTGTACAGAGAAAACGCAGCTATTGTTCTATGTGATGGCCAAAAAATGAGTGTATGGAATGGAAAGAAAATTGATTTCTGAGTGTAGTAGTGGGAATAGTCACATGAATTGGTGAGAAGATGACGGTAGTGTAAAATATAAAATTGTGTGTGCTGAAAAAATGTTGAATAAATAATGTGGGGCCAAACTGATAAAAGCAACTTGTTTACTCTTTATCTTATTGTAAATTGGCTTGGAAAGAAAATGGACTAAAAAAATATATTGATGGGCCTTGTATTAATGAATATGGACTTGTATGGATAATGATAGAATTGAGTATTTAGAAAAATATAGATTTAAAATGGTATGAAAATAAAATATGGACATTGAGAAATTGAATAAAGGATAAAAATAATGAAATTAAGGATGCTGAATAATTGGATATTGGAAGAAGAAATTAATAAAAAAGGATAGAAATATGGATTAAGAATCTGAAATGAAATGGATTTGAAAGATGATTTGAATGATGAATAACCAAATAAATCCAAAAAAAATTCCACAAATCTCTGACAAAAATGAATCTCATGAACCACTGAACAATTCTCCATTAAAATAATGACCATCATCAAACTGAACAATAGAAAACTTAACATGAAGAAATTTTTTTGAATCTCTAATAACGAATGAAACAAGCTCTGAATCACTTTAAATCTATCTGAATCAATTTCTAGCAAGTTAAATCCACGGATGAACAAAACAAAAAACTGATGAACTCTAATCATGATGAACCTCATTTTCTGAACTAAGCCCCTCATGAACCACTGCTTAATACCCTGGTGAATTTTGTGCATGAAAGCCTAACCCACGATACACATTTCCTGAGAAATACCCCATAGATATCGATGACTTGCAGTTGAACAAAACTCTTGATAGTTTGACCAAGATTAGGTCAAACATCCATCTTAGCCTGGTCACGACTGAATAACCACACTTGAATAGAAACCAAAGCTTTTGAAATGTTGAAAAAGAAGAAAAGCCTTGAAATGCTGAAAAGAAGAGACCCCTGATTCACACTTCAATGTTGATGATGGGCTAGATGCGCCCGTGAACAGTCTTTGTAAGTGAAATTCTTGAATACCACTTAATCAGGGAAATAAACCCTAATCAAGTTATAAAAGCAAAAAGAAAATTATGTCAGTGATGGCGGCATAGCCAAAACCTTGAATCCACCTGATAACCACAAATAGGGTATTAAACCCTAATTTCTCATAAACTCTCGATCCGATGTCTTAGGAGCTTATGAAAATGAACAAATGCAAGTATATGACCTAATGAGGATGCACATGAATACAAACATAAGTCAGTTAAAGTTAGAATAAAAAAATCAGAGGGAAAAATTTGGGGTAAAACAGCTACCCCTATTCAAACAACTTAAACCTGGAAGGATGATGTCCTCGGCCTGCAGACATTCAAGGTGGAAGATGATTGAATACTAAAAGAACCAGGAAATTTGCACTTTGTGGGAGAAAATAAAATATGGTGGAAATGCTTGATGGAAACTGTAAAGAAGAAAGACTCTACTAGGGATAAGATAAAGAAGAACGACCTCAGACAGACTCTCAGGGAAATGAGTGATGACCTTAATCAACAAACAACAGGAAGTATACAAAAAACAATACCGACCTCAGACAGACTTGGAAAAGAATACCATCCTCGAATGATAAACCAGAAATAAACAAAACTGACCTCAGACGGAATCGAAAGGTATATCAACCTCAGAAGAAGACCGAAAAATACAAAGACTGGCCTCAAAAGGACTCCGTAAAGAGAAATAATGATCAAAAGAATGAAATCGGCCTCATACGAAATCAAGCGTCTATCGACCTTGGACGGTAAACAAACAGAAGCAAGACTGTCCTCAGACAGACTTAAAATGGTGTGTCAACATCGGTATAAATATTGACCTCGATCAATAAACTCAAAATGGCCTACCATCCTCGAATGTTAGCCAAAACAAACAAGACCAACCTCGGAAGGTCTTGAAAAGAGAATGTCGTCCTTGAATGACAACTCAAAATAAACGAAATTGACCTTAGACAGAATCAAAAGAGTATATCGGCCTTGGTCGATAACAAAAAGATACAAAGACTGAACTGCGTTCTGAACTGCCAAGAGAATGATGACCTTGTTGGGGAGGTCATATCTGAATCAACTCTGCTTGGGAAGAATTATAACCATGAAATTCCCCTGGGGAAATTACAACCTTATTACCCATTTGAGGAAAGGATGTATCAATGCTCTCCTAGGGAGAGAACTCTATTGGAGAAATAGAGAACTCTAGGGAAGACCTTTGAATCTCTCACATGCTAATCAAATCTCACCAAATTATGTCCTAAGTATAGAAAGTATGACATCTGTGTTGGGAAGATATGCCAATGAAGATTGGACTTTGTCTATGGAGAATAATCGACTCCTTATGAAGAAACCTTATTGGCTGGAGAAAGATTCTCTGATCGGGGAAGAATAAATTTCTAATACCCTGTTGGGAAATAAATACCAGACATTCACCCTGAGGATTAACTCGGTACTTCAAGCTTTTGAGCTCAACAATTGCATATTAATTATCATGAGTGAACAAACACTTTACTCTTCAAATTGGGCCCCAGACTGCATCGTCTACGAAAATATTGCCTCAAGAGCATTTTATAGAAAACATGTCATCCAAAATGCCCCAGCGTCTTCCAACTCTTGGAGAGGTACTTCTGATTAAACATCTTCTGGACAGGGTGACTTCTCGGGATGGCATGCCCCCAAAATGAGTATTGTAATGATTTTCCCCACATTATAATAGAAATACATGCATTTGAAGATATGATGCAAATGATGCAAGATATCGATGTATGCTCAGGATGCTGAGGACATGAATATGTGTGAGTTGCGGGATATGATTGAAACAAGTATGGTCGGGCGGTTGATAGTGATTATTTTTTTCTTTTTGGCTGATAAACAATTGGACTCTGAAGGTGAATAACCAGACGAGAACCAATTTATTAAAGGTAGACCGCCAGACGAAAACTGATGGGCAAAAAATAAGTTGTCAGACGAGAACTGACTTTGAAAAAGAATGACTACCATACGAGAACTGGAGTTCAAAAGGCTAAATGAAAAGGTGACTAGACGAGAACTGGTTTAGAGGTTTTCCTACCATACGAGAACTGGTATTTAAAGTTGGTTTGCCATACGAGAACTGTACTTTGGATTGGTTAAGTGAAGTGGGTTACAAGGCTCTTTGGATGTGAGATTGATGTTGAGAGGTAATGTCTGATGAATGATATGATATGTATGGATCTATGGTCGAGTGAAGCGACATGAATGATGTGTAAGAATGATTATTAAAAATTCCAGAAATTCTCCTGAGGTGGGTAAGGAGGTCTTTGTTACAAGGCTTCTTGTTGAGAAGGGTGACATGGCGAGGGTGGGTAGCATGATTTCCCGGCACTCAGCTTGAACTCGGAGATTTCCCCCGTTGTCGCTCCCGAAGATTTGCATCCTGGTACAAGCGCGAACGGTCGGCGAAAAGAGAAAATGAAATGAAATGAATAGATTCGCCAGCTAGGCATTTTTATCCCGAAGGAAAGGTAATGTTGCATAAACCTAAGAAAAGATGGATAAGACGGTCGCGAACCAGAGAAACTGAGAAAAGGGGGTTGGTTACAACCTGGAAAGGTATTAGCACACAGATTGTTCGTCGTACTCGACGGGATCCACGCTTGAAAGTTTGTGTTTAAAGGGGTAGTGTCAGTGCTATCTGTGTGCAAAAAGCTAGAAAAGAATGTACAAGTGTCAGTGCTGGAAAGTGAAGTGAAGAAAAGGAGTGTCAGTGTAAGGAAAGAGTGCAATGCTCAGGACAATGAGGCTTAAAAGAATAATGCTATAGGAGGGGAAATATACAGAGACTTTTGTTTGATAACAGTTAAGTTATGCCTACGTATCCTCTCGTGCAATGAGGAAGTCAGAACACCGTAGTTCGACTCAAGGAGACTGAAAGATAAATTGACTGTGAACTGCTTGCTTGTCTATGCTCAAGTGTATGACCTGTCTGGCTCAGGTGCAAACTGTCTTGCATTAGACAGAAGAAGCGAGTTCTCGTTTGTGAGTGAATGAGGTGAGAAAAGAATCCCGAAGGAGTCGATTATTGTTTGTTTTTGATTTTTTCAATCTTTTATTGCCTTTTTGTGTTTGTCATAAGTTAATGAGCTTAAGCCTAAACCAAGGGTTAATAAACTCATCACATTTTCCCTCTGATTAGGGGTAATGAGAATACCTTAAGTATGAAGTAAACACCTCAAACTTAATTACCATGATGTAGGATTAAGATCATTAACCTACTTGTGATTATTTAGATGTTTTTGGTATTTTTGTTTAGTGTTAAGTAATGAGTTTAAGCCATAATCAAGGATTTAATGGACCCATTACACCATCTTAATAGAAGGATAATAGATGAGCACATTTAAGCTGAGGAAGATACCTCAACTTAATCCATGATTAGGGATTAACCTCATGACAAAACAAAGCCTTTATTAAATTGGATTTTATTTAATGGTAAGATTAAGAAGTGGATTTTATTGTTTATAAGACAACTTGAGGGGGACTTGTCCATTAACACTAGGGTTAGTCCTTCTTAACCAATTAAGGAAGAATTAGAACCCTAATGCAAGGCCAAAGTTACAAGCTTGATGTCTTAGTGATTTATTAGATGAATTTATTAAAGGATTTAAACTAATTAAGGGTTTAACACTAAGGATTAAAGTTATACACTCCATCCTAAGAGAAGGATGCAGGCATACCCTTACTCACAAAGCCTTAAAACCTTGAAGGTTTAGTCCCTGATTATGAGATGAGAAGAGAAGACACAAAAGATGACACAAAGGTAAAACTAATGGAGGACTAATCAAACCCTAATTGTTATCATGCTTGGGTATTCCTAGGTTTTATGAAGCTTGTAAGAGATCTTCAGAGAAGCCACCAATGGAAGAAGCAGATGGAAGGAAAGGAAGCAGAAGAAACAAGTTAACTTACTTCATTGAAGAAGATAAGTTACTTGAAGAAAGAAAGTGAAGAAGGAACATGAATGAGCAAGCTCACTCTAAAGCACAAGCAAAATGCAGCAAATGCATAAGAGAGATGAGAAGAGATTATGAAAAGTGAAGGCAAATTCACTTCTCAAAGTACTTACCACCTGAAAGGTTAGCAAAAGGAAATGAAACGAAATGGAAATGAAATGAAATGCAAAGATGCAAACCAAAACCAGAAGCATATTTATGATGCAAATGATTCTAAGAGATGATGCAAATGTATGTTAAGATATGTGAATGATCATACAAGTAATGAGGATGCAAATGAAGCATGAAAGGAGCCTGAAAGTTCATGAATGCACAGGAAATGAAATGAAAGCATAACATGGAAAATGGATGATGCAATGATCAATCAGGATTCAAATATGTACTAAGATGTCTTATATGTCATGTGGATGCATAAAATGTCATGACAAGTTCATGGATGCAAGCATATGCAAGATGAATGCAAATGAAGATGCAAAGTTAGGGTTTTATGAAAGGATGAGATGCAAAACTCAAAATCAGAAGCAAATGACAAGATAAAAAATTGAAAATACACTCAAAGGAACCCTAAACCCATGTGATATCACACCCCAAAGGAGGAGGCCTAACTCTTAACCCTAAGGGACCTATGATTTTTCTAAATTTTCTAGGGTTTTAAGGTACCTAAAGGGAAAAAATGCCAATCAATTCAAAAAGGCAGAAGCTATTCATGACAAAAATATGTTAGAAACTACATCTCAAATTAAGATCAATTCAAAAAGAACCATGGTCATACCATTCTTGGTTAGGCAGAAAATAATTCTTGAAGTTAGGGTTCAAAAATGGGATTTTATGAACCCTAAATTCAAAGAAAAAATGTCAAAATGATTCAAAACCAAAAAGAAATTTGTGTGGATGATATGACAATGTCTCTAAATGTTTAAATATGCCATGTGAATTTTTTGGGATTTTTTAGAAACCTAAATGATATTTTAATTAATTAATTTTCATTAATTAATTAAAATAAATATTTAAATGTCTAAAAAATAATTTTTAAATGCAAAAAATAAAAATAAATATAATTTTGGTTTGAGAAAATTATTTGGAATGGAAATGCAGAAAGAAAATATTTTTTTGGATTTTCTATGTATTTTAAATAAAACGTGCAAAATAAATAAGAAAAATGAATTAAAAAATGAAATAAACAAAAGTATGCTGAATGGATGGTTTGGATTGATTCTGGATTTGGATCTGTTGACCTGGCGCGCTATCCTACGGCCCAAATTCAAATTCTAATAATCCTAATTAATTAATTCACTAATCCAGATTAATTTTAAATGAGCTAATCTCCACCCTCCATCTCACGCGGGAAAGACACATCCAAGGGCCCTCATTCAAACAGAAACCCTAACCCTAATTAGTCACTTAATGACTTTCAGGTGGCCGGAGAAGACCTCCGATCATCTTCTCCGGCCAGACTCTCCCCTGAAAATTTCCAAATCACTCCCTAGGTCATTTATGGAGCTCTAAAGCTCCGGATTCATTCCTTTCACTCCCCTAAAGTCAAATCCACCCTCAAAAACAATTTCTTTTCACTCAATCTCAAGATTCGAAGCAATGAACAAAAATGGTGAAACTTTCAGACAAGCAATACATTCTCAATTCTTCATCATTTTCAAAAATAACAAGCTCAGTGTATTCAGGGGAACATGCTTAACCATTTAGTAACTTAAAATAAAGGTTCTGGAAAAATTAATTCGCATGGCTACCTGAGATGGAGCTTTCAACCCTTGAGCTTTCTGGCTGCTTCCTTGGTTCAAAATGCCTCCAATGACCTCCCTGAAGATGCTTCGATGCTTGGAGAGCTTTGAGGAAGGCTGGTTTGTGAGTTTAGACTCCTCTGGTCAGAAAATCGTGTTTTTTTTTTGATGTGTTCTTGGCTGTTTTGAGGGGTGGTTTGTGATCAGTGATGGATTTTGAGATGAATGGTGGTGTTTGTTTTGAGTTTAAGCAATTGGGCTGTGTGTTTCGAAGGAAAATGCAAGAGAGGTGATTTTTTTGAACTAGGGCAATGCTGAGGATTCAGGCTTGGCTCTTGTGTGTTATGGCTTGCATAAAGTCCACATATCAACTTGTGATAGGTCTGTGGAGTTGGTGTGGGCTATGCTGATTGGTATGGGTGAAAATGCAAAAAGTCAAGGTTGGTTGTACTTTAAGGTATGGGCTGGTTCAGGCTTGGTACAATGGGGTGTCTGGTGCATCAAGGATCAAGGATGGCCATGGAAATCACTTTGAGGCAATTCAGCATGTTTGTGAAAGGTTATGGGAGGTTTTGCAATTTGAAGAAAGTTTGGCCCTTTTGAGATTTCTTCATGGGCAAGGCATGGAATTTTGAAATTCTTTGGGCAATTCTGATTTTTAGGCATTGCATAATGTTTGTATGATGCTTAGAAGTCAATTAGAGGTCATTAGAAAGCTTGAACATGCCATTTTGCAAAATCCCTCTTTGGCATGAAACTTGAAATTATGTGATTTTTGCCAACTTTGGAAAGCCATAACTTGAGTTCCAAAATGAATTAGATCTTGTTCTAGTACTTTTTGAGAAGGGAATGATCCAATCTACAACTTTCATGACCAATAATTTTTCATTTGAAGCAATTTTGGTTAAGAAAGTGGAGGTTGAAAAACTTTCCCAAAATGGAAAGTTTACATTACAACTCATTTCCATTTTTGGCAACTTTTGGTTTTGCTCATTTTTCTTCAAATTTGTGAACTTCTAAGCACTTCATTGATCAAATAAAGACCATATAACTTTAATTTGATGAAAAATCCACTTTGGTTCCATTGTTGGGGGCCTCAGATGCCCTGATTTTGCTCTGACTTGCTCAAGAAGCTACCCAGTGATCAGATGACTTCCATAATGAATTTCTTCATCAAACTTGGTATGCATGACCCTTATATCATATTGAGACCATTAGAAACAAGAATGACCAAAAAATTTGGAGTTATGGCCTCTGAAACCAAAACCCTAATTTCAGGTCATCTGTGTAGTTAAACCCTAGCTCTGCTTCCATGCTTTGCCAGTTCTTGTGATTCTTTGACTTCTTTGATCTTTGAAGGATATAATATGATGATTGAACATACATGGACCCTCTTGAGATGATTTTAGGCCTTTGAAGTGGCTCAGATGGATTCTTGGATTGCTCAGATCACAAACCCTAGCTGCAGATGAACTTAAACTAATGCAGTGAAGCAAAAATGCCACATGATATGATATGATTGAACTAATGCAAATATGAAAGATCACAAGCCATGGTGTGAACTTAGTGAGGGAAAATTTGGGGTGTTTACAGCTACCCCTATTCAAGCATGAGTTAGTTGTGTAGGATGTAAGCGACGGCTTAACAGGCAAACAAGATAACTTGTGGTTGAATACCAAAGACAGACCAGAATTTGCACTCACTGGGAGAAGAAGAAAAGGGATATATAAAAGGAAAGTATAATATGATTATAAAATGCGGGCGATGGAGGACGACTGTTGGGGATAAAGCAATGACGGGGACGGCTGACATGCTGGGGAAATAAAGGGATCCTGATGGGGACGACCATCAAGTAAAGGAAACAAGATTCTATGGGGATTTAAAGGTAAAGGCAATGATGGGGACGAATATTAGGTTTGTAAAGCAAGGGTAAACAATGATGGGGACGGCCATCGGTTCAAAGAATAAATGATGAGGGACGGTCATCAAAGGTGAAGGACGATCACCTAGCAGGGGACGGCTGCCCTGTTGGGGATAAGGATGAGGGACGGTCATCCAAGGTGAAGGACGATCACCTGGAAGGGTATGGCTGTCGAGAGTATCGCGACATAGGACGAATCCCGGATAGAAAAGGTCGACGATGGGGACGGCCATCGGATAAGCATGATGAAGGACGATCATCAAGAGGTGAAGGACGATCACCTAGCAGGGTACGGCTACTCTCAGGGTTTATCATGACATAGGACGAATGTCAGATAACAAAATCAACGATGGGGACGACCATCGGATAGAATGATGAAGGACGATCATCAGGACGGTGAAGGACGATCACCTAGCAGGGGACGGCTGCTAAATATCACGACATAGGACGAATGCCTGATATAAAAGGGTTCCAATAATGGAGACTCCGCTGGGAGAAGGATGAGGGACAGTCATCCAAAGGTGAAGGACGATCACCTGGCAGGGGACGGCTGCCGAAAGTATCATGACATAGGACAAATGTCAGATAAAAGAAAAGTTGCTTTGCTGGGGACTTACTGGGGAATAGTAAACACGGACGAGTGTTTACATCCAAAAAAATGAAAGGTATAAGTGTTTGACACTGTGTATAGATTAAAGATGCGGACGAGCATCCTTAAGACCATGATACGGACGAGTATCGGTAGAAACAAATGTTGAAGCATGTTCAGAGATGATGATACAGACGAGTATCAACTGGTTAATAAAGAACGCGGACGAGTGTCGAATCTGAGGGGAAATATGTGTGTATACAAGATACAGACGAGTATTTGTATGAGTAAAGATTAGCATTGGTGAGACACAGACGAGTGTTCAAATTGCTGGGGAGAGTGTGACACGGACAAGTGTCGAAAGAGAAAGTGCATAAGTTATGAACTTATAGGTGTAAAAGATATTCTGGCGATCTGTAGGGATAAGATGACACGGACGAGTGTCAACGGGAGTGTATTATAAACAAGTGTCTGGTTTGCGACAAGTGCTTAGGCAACCATGCTGGGGAGGGGTGACACGGACGAGTGTCAAGAGAGTATACAGATATCTGTTTGTGGTTTTATATCTGCAGGGGAGTGATATGACACGGACGGGTGTCGAATAGGTATATATGAACATGTATTAGTGAGTGCAAAGGAGATGCTTTGGCTTTCTGCTGGGAAATATGAGATGACACTGACGAGTTTTGGGATAAGCAGGTTATGTATAAGTATCTGTTTGTAGAGAGTGTTCTGGTGACTTTACTGGGGAATGATGACACGGACGAGTGTCAACAGGAACATGTATCTGTATTTTGAGGGTACAAAGGGGATGCTCTGGCGTTTTGCGGGGACTGCGAGTCTTTATATACATTGCTGATGAAATGTTGGTATGTATAGGTGACTGATTCAAACCTGACTTGTGATCATGCAATATGTTTGATTTTTGTCGTAATGCTCCGTATTAGACGGAATGCTACGCTCTAAGGGGAAATATGATGTAAATGCTATGATTATGCAAAAAGATACCGATTCGGGGTTCGAATCCCGTCGTTGTGAAGATCTTTGGCTGGTCTGCTTGAAAGAATATCCCAACTAGGGATGAGACCATTGGTAGATCAGATAAGATGTATGACTCTGCTTGGGGAAATAGGTCACTAATAGACCTATCTTTGCACTGAGGAACCCAACTGGGGGTGTGGAAGCTTTTGTCACTTTGTTGTGTGGGAAATTCAGACATTGCTCTTCTGGGAGAGGCTGGAGCTCTGTGGGGATCCCGCTGAGGATGATGATATCTGACAACTCAGCTGGGGAAATAAGCACCTTCTGATGCTGATGTGTTGGAGAAGTGATGCCCGACAACCCTGATGGGGAGAAAGTATTTCCGGTGCTATTTGGAAGATGTGTTGAGGAAATAATGGTTTGGCAGCTTTGTTGGGGGAATTCTTTCATGCCCCATGTTGCGCTCTGAATACCTGCAATCCTGTTATAACAAAGAAATGTGCCAGTATCCCGAGGTATCCCTTACCGGATTCCGTCATAGGAATTTATACACTCCCGGGAGTAAGTAATATATTTCCTGTAAGCATGTGATTAGAAAGGCACATCCGTTTTTATGCAAACATTATATCAAAGATATCGGACATTTTTGCAAGTGAAATAAAATGTACAAGACGGAGTGTGATTGAAAACTCTGATTTTATTAATTTGTGTGCCCTTAATTGGCAAATACAGTCAAAGGAACAGATCCCCTGAAATGAGGAGATTGTTACAAAATTGAGAAACAAAAAGGTGTTGGCAATGTTGAAGACGCTTCAGTGCTTCCCTTTTTGCTATGACCCGTATGACCTTGACGTTCTTCTCATCCTGCTTTCTGAAGAAGGCTGATTCTGACCGATGCTTTAACCCTTCGAAGCTTGCCATGTTGCGAGTGATACAGACGAATTCAGTATGCAATTGTTCGCTTATTCCCTTATTTTGCGTGGATCGCCCTTTCGGGTTTTCAATCCACCGGGATACCCATTTTTGCCTGAGCTGTCCAATGTGGCTTTTCAACTCAGCGGGTGTACATTTTTCTTTATTTTCCCTTATTTTTGCCCGAGTCTTTTATTCTGTTTTTGACTCGCCGGGATGCCCTATTTTTGCCTGGACTTACATTCTGTTTTTGTGTCCAGCGGGTCATTTTATGCGAAGTATTTTTTAACTGCATCCGAATTCACAAGGGATAAGAAATCTTCACCATCCATAGTAGTGAGAATCAGTGCTCCACCAGAGAAAACTTTCTTTACTATGAATGGACCATCATAATTCGGAGTCCACTTGCCCCTTTGGTCTGTATGAGGAGGAAGGAGTCTTTTCAGCACAAGATCTCCGACTTGGTATTCTCGAAGCCTGACTTTCTGATCGAAAGCTTTCTTCATTCTCTTCTGATACAGCTGCCCATGACAGATTGCAGCTAATCTCTTTTCTTCAATCAGATTCAGTTGATTGTACCGAGATCGGACCCATTCTGCTTCATTCATCTTGACATCCATCAATACCCGCAAGGAGGGTAATTCAACTTCGACAGATAGGACTGCCTCCATACCATACACAAGTGTCGCTCCCCGGATTTCCATCCTGGTAGAAACGCGAAAGTGGCGCGGAAAAGAAAAGAGTCGCCAGCCAGGCATTTTTATCCCGAAGAGAGGGAATGGTAATGCTGCACAAACCAGAAGAAAAGAAAAGGAAGGACACAGGTCCTGCGAACCAAAGAGACTGATTTCGGGAGCCGGTTACGACCTGGGAAGGTATTGGCACCCAGATCGTCCGCCGTACCCGACGGGATCCACACTTGCAAAAGAAACTGATTCAAAGGGTGAGGGTATGAAAGCTGCTGCAACAAAAGAAAATGAAAAGAAACTGGAACTGGAAAAGAAACTGGGAAAAGAACTGGATAATAAAGCAAAGAGAAAAAATGTAGGGAAAATAAAGATTGTGCTCGAACGGGCCCTACCCCGCTGCCTACCAACCTCATCAGGACAATGAGGATCAGAGACACCGTAGTTCCCCTAACCAGGGGTAACAAGGAAATTGCTTGTGAATTAAGGCTTGAACTGCCTATGCCATTGCTCAGGTGTTGCAGACTCGGACGACGAGTGCGTAACCGTCTTGCAAAATGACAAGTAGGAGCAAGTTCACGTACGGAGCGAAGGAGATGAGAAAAACAATTCCCGAAGGAAAGACGCTTATTGTTTGTTTTGGTGTTTTTTAGAAGCTTTTATGAGTGAAAGTTTACATAGGTAAGTGTACCTAAGTATTACTTAATGGGATGTGTACATCTCACATCATCCCGAAATGGAATGCGGAAGAGGCACACCTATCTATGGAGGAAATCCCCAAAGCTAGTCCCACAAGTGAAGGCTCAGACACACTGGCCTATTACCATTATTAAGTATTTTTGTGGTTTCTTGGTTAAGAAGTGTTTTTTTAGCTTTTCTTTGTGAGGTACTCATGCTAAGACCTATTCACCACGAGGGATAACACACCTCGCCCCGAAACGGAACGCGTGCAAGTATCTCATAGCAAAGTCTCATGTCACATGAAAGTACTCAACCTTTATTAAGTGAGTTAGAATTGAGTTTGAAGATGAGAAGAGAAAGCACCAAAGGATCACAAAGACAAAATTCTAAAAGGGGACTAAAGAAGCCTAAGTGTTAACATGCATGGATGTTCTAAGGGTTAGTGAGGTTTCTATCCTAATGAAGAAATAAAGAAGAAGAGAAAAAGAAGATAGAAGAAGAGATGAGACTGGCCTAAACCCAACAAAGAAAATGGTTAGCTCAATAACATAATAAGAGAATATGAGACTTGGAGATGTGGAACTCAACTTCCACACCTCACACTTACCATAGCCCCTGCAAGGTTAGTAACATGTATACAAGTGAAATGAAATGAACAAGATAACATGCCATCATCATACAAATAGAAGTGAAATGATATGAACAAATGCACAATGCAAATGCAATTCAAAATAATGAGAGATGAAGCTTACAAGTCAACATGATGCAATATGAACACATATGAAAACAAATGCACACTTAAGGAGGATACAAAGCAAATATACATAAACATGGACACAATGCACACAACCAGAACCAAAACAAGATGAAGAAGGGCTTAAGAATACAACAAGATGAATAAGGGCTTAAGAAGCCAACAAGATGAAGAGATAGGACACACCATACCAAACAATTACAAAATGGGAGTGAAAGAAGTAAGGAAGTGAGATGGAAACACTTAGGAAATGAAAGGACTTAAAAAGGAAGAAAACACAAAAATTCCTAAGACTCAAACCATAAGCTAGGACCAGGAAGGTACCCATACCCCAAAAGAACCCCAAATGAGAAGAAGAAGTTGGCACAAGTGCCCTTCTAAGCTTATAAGAGACTTAATGAACCAAAAGAAGCAAAATGGGACAAAGTTCAAAGTAAAATTCAAATCAAATCAACCAAGCATCTAAAAATTCCACAAATAAAAGCAAATGATCTTCAAACATGGTATACCAATGAGCCAAAAGGTTTGGGAAAGATTCAGAAGCAAACTAGGTCAAATGGAGGCAAGAACACAAACTAGGGTTAATAACTTCCCACACAAGTCAAAGGACCAAGACCCAAGAAATAAAATTCTAAAAATCAGGAGAAAAATCACACAAGAAGTATATTATCTTAGGAATCCAGAGCAAAAGGAATGAGCAAAAAACTCAAAATAGTGAAGTCTATGGAAATTGGGCAATGCAGTGTACTCAAGAAAGGATTAAAAAGAAGTCAATTGAAATAAGGAATTAATTATGACACGTGGAAATGGAAAAATGTAAAATAAAAAATATGGAAAAATAAAAGACACTTCAAAGATGACTCGTGAATATTTTTGGAATTTTTTAGTAATGGGAAGTATTTTAATTAATTAGAAACTAAAATGAAATAAAAGAATAAAAATAAGAAAAAAGAAATTAAAAGAAAAAAAGGCTGGGGGTGTTGGTAGCAAGGGTTTATAGTTGGAAATGTTTGGGCTTCAAGGACTGGGGGGTGCGCATATCAACATCCAGCCCATTAAACTGACGCAGGCATATATGACTTAGTGTGGAAATTAAGTGGAATAAGCTGGAAAAAACAAGGAGCGTAAGATTGATCAGACGCGTGTGGACCAAGGCTCATTAAATGACGTGGCTATATGCTGAATGGTGAGTGGATGGACTATGGTAATTAAGGTGGGCTGCGTCACATTTAGAATTAAAATAGAATAACAGAATCACGTGAAGGGGAGGTGGAGGCTAGGGCTAGGTGGCATGATCGTGGACGCACGTGAGAAAGATCTAATGGCTGGATAGTTATCTTCTTCAACGCAAACCCTAAGTTTCACAAACTCAGTTTCCGGTGACCGGAGCTAGGGCTCCGGCACCGGAATTCACACCAGACACACAAAACCCAATAGAAATTGATCAAAACCTCCAGATCCACTAAACAACATGTCCTGATTTCAAATATGGGATCAAAATCCTCTAAAACTTAATGAATCGAAGGGATCGAACAAGAACAACTTTGACCATCAAAACTGAAACTCTAATAACTCACTCAATATTGCACCATTTTCAAAACTAAAAAGTGCAGCATGATCAGTGAACTTCACACATCACAAAACACCTCATCAATTTCATTTCTAGATCACAAGATTCAGAACCATACCTGAGGTGAAGATCTTGATTCAAGATGATAGAAGACCAAATGCTGCGTGCAAATCACTCCACACTCACTCTAGATGCAAAATAAATGCATCTAAAGTCTTGAAATAAGCTGGATCTGAAGCTTTTCTCACACCTGCCCTGAAATGGCAAGCTTGCTGAACTTGAAGGAAAGCTTGAATGAATGGGTGCTTAATGATCCTTAGCTCTCACTGATCACAAATCCACAATTTGTTTTGAGATTGATCACTTGTATGAAGAGAAATGAGAGAAAATGCAAAGGTTGCAAGACGTTGGAAATGAGAGAATGAGAAAGAGGTTTCCAATTCTGAAACCCTAGCTGCTTAAGTATGATTTCACAAACCCTTGCTAAAAGAATTGAGAAGTTTGCACGTGTAAATCATGAGGTATGTGTGATTTTGCATAATTTGCAAATTGTGAGATAAGCATGCCACCCTCATGCCTTGCTTGCATTCTCAGCCCATGTGCAATGCAATTTGTACCCTTAATCATTATACAAAGGATCTTGGCCATTGGATTGAGGTATCACACTTTTCCCATGATTTTGCAAATAATCCACTTTGTAAGCAACTTACTTATTGTGCATGAAAATTGGAGTTTCTTTGGAGCAAATTGATCAAAATGCAATGTATTGTAACATTAGAAACCAATTTGAACCATACCAAGTCTTACAAACAAGTTTTGGAGCTTTTTGCCTTTGGTTGCATGCATGAAATTTGGATTTGCCCTAAAATACATCAAATTTTCGAGGGACCCCTAGGACAAACCACAAATCCGATGAAAATGTACTTGCACTTTTTGAAAATGGGAGCCCTTAATCTCCAACTTTCATGTTTGACTTTGGTCCATTTGAAGAATTTTTGATCATGTTAAGGCCATTTGAAAATTAGGGCAAAAGTTGCCAAATTTGGAAAATCTCAAAAACCAACTTTGTACCATTTTTGCAAAACCCTTCAAATCTCCATAATTCTTGAACTTTGATCATTCCAAACCTCTTATAACATTGTAAGGACCCCTCTTGGCCAAAAAAATTGGGTTAGACCCCTTGAAATCACACAGTTGACTTTTTAAGGGCACAGTTGACCAATTACTTCATCTGCAAGCAACTGAAGCATTCTCTGACTTCCACATGGAGTTTTCTCATGAAAATTGGTAACTAGGATCCTCTTGACATATAGAAGACTTTGCCCAAATGAAATGGCCAAAGTTGTGAGATTTTGGTGCTTGAATCTCAAACCCTAGTTTAGGTGCCTTGTGTAGGAGCTTTGTCTTGTCCTGAGATCTCTGATGATGATGCAATTTTCTGAGCTTCTGCCAATGGAATTGAACTTGCAAATGGAGTGTAGACTCACCATAGGACTTGTACAAACTCATTGGGACCCTTGTCATGGCTTGAAATGCTTCAAGGACCTCCCCAGATGACCATATGCTTGATGCTAGGACATGAAGAATGTTATGCCTCATCTTTCTATGCTAGGATGTTGAGAATATGGTATGTTCATGATGAATATGATGTAATATGATGCTTAAAATGAAGAGGGAAAATTTGGGGTGTTACAGCTGCCCCTATTCAAACAATTGTTGATCTGAAAAGGACGATAGCACGGGCTATCGACCGTTCAAGATAAACTGTGATTGAATACCAAGAAGACCAGAAATTTGCACTCTGACGAAGAATGCAAAACTGGGAAATAAACCCAACCAAAAGACGCTTTGGTGACTGCAGGGAAGGCAAAGCAGACGAGCTTCTTCCAAGTTGAAACTGATATCTGGAATAAGAGTACTTTGACAGACGAGTCTTCTTCGAACAATCCTGTGACGCCAGGAGCTGGACATACGAGTCCTCAAACACTACAAGAACATATGACTTGAGATAGACGAATCTCCTTCGGATATACCTGTTACGCCAGGACCGGGATGCATTAAAGTTTGTAGGATAGACATGTATAATCAAGGTAGACGAACCTTCTTCATATATTATCCAGGGATATATGGTATGAGACAAATGAGCCTTCTGAGCAAACCAGTTACGCCAGGTGCAGCAACAATAATGTGCCTGAGACAGACGAGCCTCCTTCGGATTTACCTGTTACGCCAGGACCGGTAACCATTTTGACATTAATTCCCACTGTCAGGATTTTAACCTCTTCAATACAGACGAGTATTGGATGATCATCAAGATAACACAGACGAGTGTCAAAAGTCAATGATACAGACGAGTATCAGACGATGATCTAAGAAAAACAGACGAGCGCTTCAGGCAATGATACAGACGAGTACCAGCAACTGGTATAGACGAATACCAAAAATTCAAACACAGATGAGCATTTGAAGTAGTAACAGAAGAATATCAGGGTAATCAGCAAATCCTCCCATACAGATGTAAGTCCAACACAGACGAGTGCTTGGGATGATACAGACGAGTATCCAAACAAAATAGGCGAGCTTCAAACAGATATCAAACACAAACGAGTGTTGGGAAGTTGCAGACGAGAAATAGCAAAGTGATAACAACAAGCACAGACGAGTGTTGGGAAGTTGCAGACGAGAAATAGCAAAGTGATAACAACAAGCACAGACGAGTGTTGGGGATTGCAGACGAGCAATAATAAGGTAATCATGTCAAACACAGACGAGTGTAGGAAATTGTAGACGAGCAATATTAAGGTAATCATGTCAAACACAGACGAGTGTAGGAAATTGCAGACGAGCAATATTAAGGTAATCATGGACCACTGCTGGGGAGAGCAAACGAGCAACACCAAAGGGATAACACATACGAGTGCTGGAGAGATGCAGACGAGCAGTAATAAAGCATGAGCACAGACGAATGCTGGAGATTGCAGACGAGCAGTAATAAAGCATGAGCACAGATGAATGCTGGAGATTGCAGACGAGCAGTAATAAAGCATGAGCACAGACGAATGCTAGAGATTGTAGATGAGCAATAAACAAATGCCTGATTGGCCACAAGAGTTACAACTCTGTAGGGGAAGACAAGTTAGGAGGCCTGGATACCTAACTCTGACTAAGGTGATGAATACCTGCTTGTATCATCAAATTGACCAACAGAATGGCAACCTTGCTGGGGAATATTTCACTAACGGAAGTGAAAATCCAATATGAACTCTGTGGGGAAGAGTCATCTTCAGACTTGGCTGGGAAAGATGCTTCAACAATGCTCTGGATGGGGAGAACATTTGCTGGTTCTAAGCTCTGGTTGTGACCCTTGCTGGGGATAAAATTCTGCTTAGGGATGTCAGGCTTTCAGATACCTGCTGGGCATACCCCACTAGGGAAGAATAAACTGCTTGGGCTGCTGCCAAGGCTTAGCTGGGGAAGAATTCTGCTTGAGATACTCTAGTGGGGAAGAGTAAATTGCTTGGGAGAATGTGACGCCATCCTGTAACCTGCAATAACAGAAAACACAAGTGTGCCCCAGGGATTTGCATGGTATGATCTGTTCATCCAAGGTCACCTGACACTCAAAGAGGGATATAGTGTTTCCCTGCAATGTCATTTTCTTTTAAAATTATCACCATGTTTAGATGCAATGCTATTTTTGCCAAAAATTTAGGACATTTTGCAAACAAAAATAAACACACACAGCTTTTTGACTGAATATACTTTTTATTGAAAGGCCTCTGAACAGGCAAAGATTTACATCAGGAAACAACCACCTGGAAAGAGGTAGCTACCATAAATTGAGAAAAGAAACTATCCTAATGGCAATGGGCACGTTATCCCAAGGAGTTCCATTTCTGCTATGACCAGCATGTCTTCAAGACTCTCCATTCTGCTTTGGCTTTCTAAGAGGATGAGGGGACTGTTTCCTATCCTTCTGATATTGTCAAGTTGTACGAAACGATGATGTGGTTCAGATTACTCGGATCGCAGTTGTTCGCTTATTCCCTTGTTTTGCGTGGATCGCCCTTTCGGGTTTTCAATCCACCGGGATACCCTTTTTTGCCTGAGCTGTCCAATGCGGCTTTTCAACTCAGCGGGTGTACATTTTTTTATTTGTTTCCCTAACTTTTTCTCGAGCTTTTTATTCTGTTTTTAGCTCGCCGGGATGCCCTTTTTTTGCCTGGGCTTTATTTCTGTTTTTGTGTCCAGCGGGTCTCTTTTATGCGAAATATTTTTTAATTGCGTCCGAGTTAACAGGGGATTGGAAGTCATCTCCATCCATAGTGGTGAGCATCAGTGCTCCTCCTGAGAAGACTTTCTTCACTATGAATGGTCCTTCGTAGTTTGGGGTCCACTTGCCCCTGTGATCTGAACCTGGAGGAACGATCCTCTTCAACACAAGCTCTCCCACTTGATACTCTCGAGTACGTACTCGTTGGTCGAATGCTTGCTTCATTCTCCTTTGATAATGCTGACCATGACAGATATCCGCTAATCTCTTTTCCTCAATTAGACAAAGCTGATTATAATGAGCACGCACCCATTCAGCCTCATCAAGCTTTACATCCATCATCAGCATTTTTATCCCGAAGAGAGAGAATGGTAATGCTGCACAAACCAGAAGAAAAAAAGAGGAAGGACACAGGTCCTACGAACCAAAGAGACTGAGTTTGGGAGTCGGTTACGACCTAGGAAGGTATTGGCACCTAGATCGTCCGCCGTACCCGACGGGATCCACGCTTGCAAAAGAAACTGATTCAAAGGGTGAGGGTATGAAAGCTGCTGCAACAAAAGAAAATGAAAACTAACTGGAACTGGAAAAGAAACTGGGAAAAGAACTGGATAATAAAGCAAAGAGAAAAAATGTAGGGAAAATAAAGATTGTGCTCGAACGGGCCCTACCTCGCTGCCTACGTACCTCATCAGGACAATGAGGATCAGAGACGCCGTAGTTCCCCTAACCAGGGGTAATAAGGAAATTGCTTGTGAATTAAGGCTTGAACTGCCTATGCCATTGCTCAGGTGTTGCAGACTCGGACGACGAGTGTGTAACCGTCTTGCAAAATGACAAGTAGGAGCAAGTTCATGTACGGAGCGAAGGAGATGAGAAAAGAATTCCCGAAGGAAAGACGCTTATTGTTTGTTTTGGGGTTTTTTAGAAGCTTTTATGAGTGAAAGTTTACATAGGTAAGTGTACCTAAGTCTTACTTAATGGGATGTGTACATCTCACATCATCCCGAAATGGAATGCGGAAGAGGCACACCTATCTATGGAGGAAATCCCCAAAGCTAGTCCCACAAGTGAAGGCTCAGACACACTGGCCTATTACCATTATTAAGTATTTTTGTGGTTTCTTGGTTAAGAAATGTTTTTTTAGCTTTTCTTTGTGAGGTACTCATGCTAAGACCTATTCACCACGAGGGATAACTCACACCTCGCCCCGAAACAGAACGCGTGCAAGTATCTCATAGCAAAGTCTCATGTCACATGAAAGTACTCAACCTTTATTAAGTGAGTTAGAATTGAGTTTGAAGATGAGAAGAGAAAGCACCAAAGGATCACAAGGGCAAAATTCTAAAAGGGGACTAAAGAAGCCTAAGTGTTAACATGCATGGATGTTCTAAGGGTTAGTGAGGTTTCTATCCTAATGAAGAAATAAAGAAGAAGAGAAAAAGAAGATAGAAGAGATGATGAGAAAGGCCTAAGCCCAACAAAGCAAATGGTTAGCTCAATAACATAATAAGAGAAGATGAGACTTGGAGATGTGGAACTCAACTTCCACACCTCACACTTACCATAGCCCCTGCAAGGTTAGTAACATGCATACAAGTGAAATGAAATGAACAAGATAACATGCCATCATCATACAAACAGAAGTGAAATGATATGAACAAATGCACAATGCAAATGCAATTCAAAATAATGAGAGATGAAGCTTACAAGTCAACATGATGCAATATGAACACATATGAAAACAAATGCACACTTAAGGAGGATACAAAGCAAATATGCATAAACATGGACACAATGCACACAACCAAAACCAAAACAAGATGAAGAAGGGCTTAAGAAGCCAACAAGATGAAGAAGGGCTTAAGAATCCAACAAGATGAAGAGAAAGGACACACCATACCAAACAATTACAAAATGGGAGTGAAAGAAGTAAGGAATTGAGATGGAAACACTTAGGAAATGAAAGGACTTAAAAAGGAAGAAAACACAAAAATTCCTAAGACTAAAACCCTAAGCTAGGACCAGGAAGGTACCCATACCCCAAAAGAACCCCAAATGAGAATAAGAAGTTGGTACAAGTGCCCTTCTAAGCTTATAAGAGACTTAATGAACCAAAAGAAGCAAAATGGGACAAAGTTTAAAGTAAAATTCAAATAAAACCAACCAAGCATCTAAAAATTCCACAACTTAAACCAAATGATCTTCAAACATGGTATACCAATGAGCCAAAAGGATTGGTAAAGATTCAGAAGCAAACTAGGTCAAATGGAGGCAAGAACACAAACTAGGGTTAATAACTTCCCACACAAGTCAAAGGACCAAGTCCCAAGAAATAAAATTCTAAAAATCAGGAGAAATATCACACAAGAAGTATATTATCTTAGGAATCCATAGCAAAAAGAATGAGCAAAAAACTCAAAATATTGAAGTCTATGGAAATTGGGCAAGGCAATGTACTCAAGAAAGGATTAAAAAGAAGTCAATTGAAATAAGGAATTAATTATGACACGTGGAAATGGAAAAATGGAAAATAAAAAACATGGAAAAATAAAAGACACTTCAAATATGACTCATGAATATTTTTGGAATTTTTTAGTAATGGGAAGTATTTTAATTAATTAGAAACTAAAATGAAATAAAAGAATAAAAATAAGAAAAAAGAAATTAAAAGAAAAGAGGCTGGGGGTGTTGGTAGCAAGGGTTTATAGTTGGAAATGTTTGGGCTTCAAGGACTGGGGGGTGCGCATATCAACATCCATCCCATAAACTGACGCAGGCATATATGACTTAGTGTGGAAATTAAGTGGAATAAGCTGGAAAAAACAAGGAGCGTAAGATTGATCAGACGCGTGTGGACCAAGGCTCATTAAATGACGTGGATATATGCTGAATGGTGAGTGGATGGACTATGGTAATTAAGGTGGGCTGCGTCACATTTTGAATTAAAATAGAATAACAGAATCACGTGAAGGGGAGGTGGAGGCTAGGGCTAGGTGGCATGATCGTGGACGCACGTGAGAAAGATCTAATGGCTGGATAGTCATCTTCTTCAACGCAAACCCTAAGTTTCACAAACCCAGTTTCCGATGACCTGGGCTAGGGCTCCGGCACCGGAATTCACACCAGACACACAAAACCCAATAGAAATTGATCAAAACCTCCAGATCCACTAAACAACATGTCCTGATTTCAAATATGGGATCAAAATCCTCTAAAACTTAATGAATTGAAGGGATCGAACAAGAACAACTTTGACCATCAAAACTGAAACACTAATAACTCACTCAATATTGCACCATTTTCAAAACTAAAAATTGCAGCATGATCAGTGAACTTCACACATCACAAAACACCTCATCAATTTCATTTCTAGATCACAAGATTCAGAACCATACCTGAGGTGAATATCTTGATTCAAGATGATAGAAGACCAAATGTTGCGTGCAAATCACTCCACACTCACTCTATATGCAAAATAAATGCATCTAAAGTCTTGAAATAAGCTGGATCTGAAGCTTTTCTCACACCTGCCCTAAAATGGCAAGCTTGTTGAACTTGAAGGAAAGCTTGAATGAATGGGTGCTTAATGATCCTTAGCTCTCACTGATCACAAATCCACAATTTGTTTTGAGATTGATCACTTGTATGAAGAGAAATGAGAGAAAATGCAAAGGTTGCAAGAAGTTGGAAATGAGAGAATGAGAGAGAGGTTTCCAATTCTGAAACCCTAGCTGCTTAAGTATGATTTCACAAACCCTTGCTGAAAGAATTGAGAAGTTTGCACGTGTAGATCATGAGGTATGTATGATTTTGCATAATTTGCAAATTGTGAGATAAGCATGCCACCCTTATGCCTTGCTTGCATTCTCAGCCCATTTGCAATGCAATCTGTACCCTTAATCATTATACAAAGGATCTTGGCCATTGGATTGAGGTATCACACTTTTCCCATGATTTTGCAAATAATCCACTTTGTAAGCAACTTACTTATTGTGCACGAAAATTGGAGTTTATTTGGAGCAAATTGATCAAAATGCAATGTATTGTAACATTAGAAACCAATTTGAACCATACCAAGTCTTACAAACAAGTTTTGGAGCTTTTTGCCTTTGGTTGCATGCATGAAATTTGGATTTGCCCTAAAATACATCAAATTTTCGAGGGACCCCTAGGACAAACCACAAATCCTATTAAAATGTACTTGTACTTTTTGAAAATGGTAGCCCTTAATCTCCAACTTTCATGTTTGACTTTGGTCCATTTGAAGAATATTTGATCATGTTAAGGCCATGTGAAAATTAGGGCAAAAGTTGCCAAATTTGGAAAATCTCAAAAACCAACTTTGTACCATTTTTGCAAAACCCTTCAAATCTCCATGATTCTTGAACTTTGATCATTCCAAACCTCTTATAACATTGTAAGGACCCCTCTTGGCCAAAACAAATTGGGTTAGACCCCTTGAAATCACACAGTTGACTTTTTAAGGGCACAGTTGACCAATTACTTCATCTGCAAGCAACTGAAGCATTCTCTGACTTCCACATGGAATTTTATCATAAAAATTGGTACCTAGGATCCTCTTGACATATAGAAGACTTTGCCCAAATGAAATGGCCAAAGTTGTGAGATTTTGGTGCTTGAATCTCAAACCCTAGTTTAGGTGCCTTGTGTAGGAGCTTTGTCTTGTCCTGAGATCTCTCATGATCATGCAATTTTCTGAGCTTCTGGAAATGGACTTGAACTTGAAAATGGAGTGAATACTCACCATAGGACTTGTACAAACTCATTGGGACCCTTGTCATGGCTTGAAATTCTTCAAGGACCTCCCTAGATGACCATATGCTTGATTCTAGGACATGAAGAATGTTATGCCTCATCTTTCTATGCTAGGATGTTAAGAATATGGTATGTTCATGATGAATATGATGCTTAAAATGAAGAGGGAAAATTTGGAGTGTTACAACAAGCTGATAAGGTGTTGCCACAGTGGACGTTCTGATTGAGGTACGGTACCCATGCAAGGCAAAAGGTAGCAGTTTGTGCCAGTCTTTATAAGCAACCACCATCTTCTGCACAATCTTCTTAATGTTCTTATTAGCTGCCTCAACAATGCCATTCATCTTTGGCTTGTAAGGAGAAGAGTTGTGGTGTTGAATCTTGAAGTCCCGGCACAGTTCTGCCATCATCTTGTTGTTCAAGTTGGAACCATTATCAGTAATGATTCGCTCGGGCACTCCATACCGACACATGATGTCTCTCTTCAGGAATCTGGCTACCACTTGTCTGGTAACGTTTGCGTACAAAGCTGCTTCAACCCATTTGGTGAAGTAATCAATGGCTACCAGGATGAATCTGTGGCCATTTGTAGCAGTCGGTTCAATCTTTCCAATCATGTCAATGCCCCACATAGCAAAGGGCCAAGGTGAAGACATCACATTCAAAGGATTCAGAGGTACATGCACTTTGTCTGCATAAATCTGGCATTTGAGGCACTTTCTGGCATAGGCACAACATTCTGCATCCATTGTGATCCAGTAGTAACCTGATCTTAATAACTTTTTATCTATTGCATGTCCTCCAGCATGGGTGCCGAAAGATCCTTCGTGCACCTCGTGCATCAGCAAGTCTGCCTCTGCCTTATCAACACATCTGAGAAGTACCATGTCAAAATTGCGCTTGTACAAGGAGCCATCAGCATTCAGGAAGTAACTACCAACCAGCCTTCTTAATGTCTTCTTATTATTGGATGATGCCCCGGGTGGGTATGTTTGATCCTTTAAGAAGCATTTGATGTCATAGAACCAAGGCTTGTCATCTTTAGCAATGTCTACCGAGAATACATATGCTGGTCTGTCAAGTCTGGATACTGAAATCTGAGGCACAAAGTTGGTAGTTTGAATTTTGATCATGGAGGAGATGGTAGCCAGAGCATCTGCAAACTGATTCTCATCTCGAGGGATATACTCCAGTTTGACTGTTGTGAAGAAGGTCAGCAATCTCCTCGTATAGTCCCGGTATGGAATCAGATGCTCCTGGTGAGTGTACCATTTGCCGTTGGTTTGATTGATTACCAGAGCTGAATCTCCGAACACAGTTAAAGTCTTGATCCTGAGGTCAATGGCTTCCTCAAGACCCATGATACAGGCTTCGTATTCAGCTTCGTTGTTAGTGCATGCAAAGGTGATTTTTGCCGAGAAAGGCATGTGGACTCCCTTAGGTGTAATGAGCACTGCACTGACTCCACGACCATTCATATTAACAGCCCCATCAAACATCATTGTCCATTCTTCTTCTGGGTCAGGCCCTTCGGTGTGAACAGGCTCTACATTATCTTTTGCTTTTAGGAACATAATGTCTTCATCAGGGAAGTCAAATCTCATAGGCTGGTAATCATCAATGGGTTGCTCAGCTAGATAGTCAGACAATACACTGCCTTTGATGGTTTTTTAGATGTGTACTGAATGTCATATTCTGTCAGAATCATTTGCCATTTTACAACCCTTCTGGTAAGTGTTGGCTTCTCAAATATGTACTTGACTGGATCCATCTTTGAGATTAACAAGGTAGTGTGGGTCAACATATACTGTCTTAGTCGGCGAGCTGCCCACGCTAGAGCACAGCAAGTTTTCTCGAGCAGTGAATAACGTTGTTCACAGTCGGTAAACTTTTTGCTTAGGTAGTATATTGCATACTCTTTTCGACCAGACTCGTCATGCTGGCCCAGCACACACCCCATTGATTCTTCTAATACTGTCAAGTACATTATTAGAGGTCTTCCTTCAACTGGAGGCATAAGAATTGGAGGTTCTTGTAAGTACTCCTTGATTTTGTCAAAAGCTTTCTGACAATCTTCGTTCCACCTGACCGTTTGTTCCTTTCTTAATAACTTGAACAAGGGCTCACAGGTTGCTGTAAGGTGAGATATGAACCTCGATATGTAGTTCAATCTACCTAAGAACCCCCGCACTTCCTTTTCAGTCCTCGGTGCAGGCATCTCCTGAATGGCTTTGACTTTGTCAGGGTCAACTTCAATTCCCTTTTCACTTACAATAAATCCTAGCAGCTTACTGAAACGTACCCCGAATGTGCATTTGTTGGGGTTTAGCTTCAGCTGATACTTCCTCAGGCACTTGAACAGCTTCAACAGATTTACCAGATGGTCTTCTTCTATGAGGGACTTGGCAATCATGTCATCCACATAACATTCAATTTCTTTGTGGATCATGTCGTGGAATAATGTTACCATAGCCCGTTGATAAGTGGCACCAGCGTTCTTCAATCCAAATGGCATTACCTTATAACAGAATGTGCCCCAGGGTGTGATGAAAGTTGTCTTCTCCATGTCTTCAGGTGACATCTTGATCTTATTATATCCTGAAAACCCATCCATGAAGGAGAATACCGAGAACTGAGTCGTGTTGTCGACCAATACATCAATGTGAGGTAAAGGGAAGTCATCCTTTGGGCTAGCTCTATTCAGATCCCGGTAATCCACACACATTCGTACTTTGCCATCCTTCTTAGACACTGGTACAATATTAGCAACCCATGGCGGGTAACTAGTTACAGCAAGGAAACCGGTGTCCCACTGTTTTTGCACCTCTTCTTTTATCTTCATAGCCATATCCGGACTAGTACGGCGCAATTTCTGCTTTACTGGAGGACATTCTTCTTTTAGAGGCAGCTTGTGCATAACAATGTCGGTATCCAGACCTGGCATATCTTGATAAGACCAAGCAAAAACATCCACATACTCCCGAAGCATGTCGATAAGTTGTTCCTTCACTGAATCTTGCAGGCGGGCCCCGATCTTCACTTCCTTCAAGTCTTCTTCGGTACCAAGATTAACTGTCTCAACTTCCTCTTGATTAGGAGTGATAACCTTCTCCTCTTGCCTTAACAGCCTGGCTAGCTCTTCAGGTAGCTCATAATCTTCTTCAACCCCTTCATTGGCTTGATTAATCGGATTGTCGAAGTCATACGAAGTCATAGCAGTGTCGTTGTCGGTGCAGTCTGGAGGGCACTCTCTGCAAGGGTTTAAATTTGTTCATTTTAGTGATCCGTTTTATCTTGCTTAGAAAAAGTGAAAATGAAGTTATTATTTTGAAAAACATTGCCATTTTACTTTTGTACAAAAAATGAAAAATGAAAAACAGTGAGCGGGAAAAAAGAAGAGACTCATTTGCAAAAGATGTCCTAATATTCATTAATTGATCGTTTGCACAAAATACAAGATGGCCCGATTACAAAATGAGCCCTGACATCTTAGGCAAGATGCAGGACTTGATGCATGCTTAAAGACAGGAGATAATAATTACTCTGCAGGAGTAACTCTTATAATTTCCTGGGAAGACCAGTTTGAGACTTGGTTCCCCGGGATCCTTGGACGTATCCAGCTTTCCAGGTTGCGTTCGTCTTCTTCCTCGTCTTCCAGACTGTTCACAGCATCCGGGGTAAGCATTCCCCCACTAACAAATTTGGGCTCCGTTGCAGCCTCCGGTTGATCTTGTCGAGTTGGTTTGTAACCCAACCTGAATCTGTCTTCTTTCTTTTCAAATGGCAGCAGCTTGCCCCAGCCTTGAGCGGTACCCTCTTCAACAACCTTTCGGGCTTGTTGATATGAAGTGATGGAAGTTCCAAACACAGTTGTTGCTTCATTGACGTTAAGGGCTTCAAACCCCTGACTCATAGTCTCATGGATCTCCCCATCCATTTCTATGTACTTATAAGTAGCCAGCTGGCTAACGAAAATGTCTTCCTCCCCGCAGATTGTGATGATCTGGCCTTCCCACTCAAATTTTAATTTCTGGTGAAGGGTAGATGTAACAGTGCCAGCGGCGTGAATCCAGGGTCTACCCAACAAACAGCTGTAGGCTGGCTGTATGTCCATCACGAAGAAAGTAGTTTTAAAGATTTGTGGGCCAATCATTACAGGTAAATCAATCTCTCCAAGCACTGATCTCTTAGAGCCATCAAATGCTCTCACCACCAAGTTACTTGGACGCAATGCCAAACCATCATACTCCAGCTTCACTAAGGCTTTCTTTGGGAGGACATTGAGTGAAGACCCAGTGTCTACCAGTACATGGGAAAGAACAGAACCTTTGCATTCTAAAGTGATGTGTAAAGCCTTGTTATGACTACGTCCCTCCATTGTTAAATCAGCATCTGAGAAGCCCAGTCCATGACTGGTGTTAACATTTGCAACCACTGTCTCCAGCTGATTAACCGTAATCTCTTCCGGAACGTAGGCTGCGTGCAGGACCTTCAAAAGCGCATTCCTATGGGCTTCGGAACACATTAGCAATGACAATATAGAGATTTTGGAGGGCATCTGATGAAGCTGGTCCACCACTTTGTAATCACTCTTTTTGATTATTCTCATGAACTCGTCCACATCTTGTTCAAAAGACGTCTTCTGAGTTTCTTTAACAACTTGCTCTTCGGGTACCACACTCTTCCCTTTTGCCTTAGCAGCAGCTTCTGCTTCAGCATTGGGTCTTGGTGTTTGTGAGGCAAAAAGGCGTCTGCTTCTGGTGAAGCCTCCGCCTCCCCCAACATTGTCAACTTGGGGTGAAGAGGTTGATGAATCTAGAGTGATCTTCTTTCCGTCGCAGTAGAGATCAGAGCCGTAATGCCAAGGTATGGCATTACTGCTTTCATAAGGAACAGGTCCAGGCACCGTAATGGTGACTGGACTGGTTGCTGCAGCGGAAGGAACTATGATGGTATGCGGGTCGTAATAAATTGTGACTGGAGATCTGACAGGAGGTGTTGCAGTTTGTTGTTGGAAATTGTTGTTGGGATGAACATTTGCTGGGTCATAATAGATTGTGACCATTGAAACATCTTCATTAATGTTTGTTGGTGCTGTAGGCGTTTCCGTTGATAAGATGGGTGCTGATGTTGTAGAAGTATATGTTGCTGAACTCTGATCTGTTGAAATAATGGATGGAGTGAGTGCTGGAGTTGTGGATGAATCAGTGGGAATGATAGTTGTTGTTGTTGTAGGAGGATCTATTGCTGCTGAAGAAAAGATTGTTGATGTTGAAGGAGAAACCATTGTTGCTGAAGAAAGAGTTGTTGAAGGAGTCGTTGTGGTAATTTGAAAAATTCCATCTCTGATGAGGCCATCTATGCCAAGCCTTAGCCTCTCACAACCATTAATAGAAGTCTTACACAATTCGCAGCAGGTCTCACAGCCTGGGAACACCTGGCATTTTAAGAGTTGAGCCTTGACTTCTGCCAACGGTGTTTGAATCTGTGCAACATTGTCAATTAGTGCAGATGGTTGATCTTCCTCTATGGCATTAATCCTGGGCCCACCATGATTAGGCATAGGATTTCTGTTAACATTCGGGGGAGGTGCGAAATTGAGAGCTTTGGAGTCGACCAGATCTTGCACCTTCATTTGCAAGGCTCTACATTTCTCAGTGTTGTGACCAGCATCATAATTCTTCGGGAGATTGAGAGGATCTGGTGGAGCCAACGTCCTGAACTCAAACAAGTTAAGCTTTAGGAGTTGCGGCAGTAGAGCAGTATAAGGCATAGGAATGGGGTCAATCACCCTATTTGCTTGAGATGGCCTCTATTGAAAGGGGCGCTGTTGTTGTTGTTGTTATACGATCTTTGTTGCGGAAAATGAGGTTGTTGCTGATAGTGATGTTGTTGTTGTTGTTGTTGAGGAAAAAGTGGTTGTTGTGGAGCTGGAGCCGGGATAGTAATTGCTGCTATTGATCTATGAGAATATTGGGGTCTGCCCCTGCTTGTATGAATAACATTTGTTTCGCCCGCCCTTCGGGGTCCTGAAAAAGGTTTTCTTGTATTGTTGGAGGAGCTTGCACCGTTGTCAGAGATTTTGCCCATCTTCAAAAGACTTTTTATTCTCTCTCCAGCTATGACTACATCAGCGAAGCTAGTGGAGGAGAATGCAGCAAGTCGGTCAATATAAGTTCCCTGCAAGGTGTTCATAAACATGTCCGCCATTTCCCGTTCAGACATGGGTGGCTGGACAGCAGCAGCAAGCTGTCTCCACCTCTGAGCATCATCCCAAAAGCTTTCCCTTGAAGACTGAGACATGCCCATTAAAAGAGTTCTATTGGGAGCCATGTCTAGGTTGTACTGGTACTGACGGATAAAGGCCTCGGCCAAGTCTTTCCAACATCTTATAGTGGCTCTCGTCAGGTGCGAATACTATTCTCTTGAAGCTCCAGTCAGGCTGTCCTCAAAATAGAACATCCATAACTTCTCATCCATGGTATAAGCCTTGAGTCTTCCTAAGAAGGATTGCAGATGACTATGCGGGCAAGAGGTACCATTATATTTTTCAAAGCATGGGGGCTTGAATTTGTGAGGGATCCTCACCCCATCTACCAACCCCATATCCATCACATCAAAGCCTAAAGAATTTTGGGATTCCAAAGACCTCAGTTTCTCAGCAATCTCATCCAGTCTTCTGTCATACACTTCATCCCCAGCTCTGACAACTGTGAATTGTTCCTCTTGGGGATCCTCCTGTAAGATTCTGCCTGCAGCTGTGTTTCCTTGAACATTCCTTATACCGTTAACCTCGGGGTTCAAATGGGGCCCAAACTCTGGTGGGTCAATGTGAGGCTGCCCGCGCTCATTATTGCTGGTTCCTCCTGTGCCAGGGTGTGGCTCTTCAGGGATCTGTCTTTCCACTAATTCCCTCAGCCTTTCTTGGCTCTGTGCCAAGCCAGTCATTACAGCCATAAACTGAGTCATTTGGTTTCTCATTTCGACCCTTTCGTTTGCCATTTGATTTCTTACTTCGTTCAGGTCCTGCTGCACCTGATCCATCTGAATGCCTGGAAGGTTGTTACGAGTTGGGTTCCGGTGTGCGCGGTTGACAGGGAACACTCTGCGACGAGCAATATTTCCTGAGATCACAACAAAGTGAGAAACAAACAATAAAAAACAACACCTACAAAACAAAGAAAAATGTTAGTATGCAATGCAGTATGCTTATTTGTTTTCCAAGGTATCCGGTTTGGTTCTTGGTTTTGACCTTTCCAGACCTCGAGGAGATGCTTGATGATGTTGAGAGAAAGCCCACCACAAATAAAACAAACTGATATATTTCAAATGATGGCAATACATAGTCTGTTTACAATACAAGCCCGTGGTGGGTCAAAATACAACAAAACGAAAAGTACATCAAAAGAAAGAAATACAAGCAAAAAGATCAGACATCCAATCCGAAGTCATCCTCCTTGACTTCCTTCAGGAGAGCCTCCGTCACTGGACCAGCTGGGTGCTCTGTAATAGTCTGAATGAGGAGGTTCTTAGTAGCAATGGCATTAGTCAGCTTCTTATGCCTGTCATGATCTTTGGATCTCTTTAACCCCGCCCGGAGTTTTAATTCTGATATCTCTTTCTGTGCTGCCAACAAAGCTTCCTGCTACTTCTTCTCATTGGCCTCCAGTTGTTCAATCTTGGCTTGAGTCCTCTGGTCTTCTTGTGCACGGGCTTCGGTGATCCTGACCCACCTAGCCTGGCTTTCTTCTAGATAATGCTCTGCCCTAGCTTTCTGAATTTGGGCCTCTTTGTAGGCATTCTTCAGTATCTGTTCCCCGGCTCTTGCTTTCCTGATATAGTCCTCTGTCCTTTCAATCTTGGTCAGATGATCAATTTTGAGCTTTTCCAATCTCTCAATGTCCAGACGACTGTCACTTCTATCCCAAAGAGTCTTCTTTAGAGCTTCAGATAGCCGCTCATTCCTTTCCTTCAACTTTTCAAATTCCTTCAGGCTGACAGTTGTTGCACGTTGCCTTGTGGAGGGCCCAGGGGTATCTTCTACAATAAAAGGCATCCTGGTGATCCGAGCTCTAGCACGGGACTAGTTAGAGTACTGAGCTGTAGCAACATTGTTGCATCTTCCAAGGATAGCTGTCCCTTTGGTCTGGATGTTGTCCCAGGCCCAAGCAGCTTGCTTGACAACAACAAAGCCAGATTGGATCTCACAGTATAGGGTCTTAGCTAAATCCTGTTTCCTGGGAGGATGAACCAAGGCATATCCCAATTGCCTTTTAAACAGTAAAGGGTTGTAGTTGATGAAACCTTTTACTCCTATCAGAGGCACATTAGGGTATTGCCCACAGCTGGTGATAATATCCTTGCCTTTGGTGCTCTGGGTGCACCACCTGATGTCATCTAAAGTCAAGGAGATGAACCTCTTGGCCCAATTCTTTTGCTGATGTGGGTTCAGGAAAGCATCTGATTTAGGCAGGTGTCTGAGCAGCCAAGAATAGAACAAAGGAGCACAACATCTAACCATCTTCCCCCTTTGCTTTTCATTTCTCTGGTGGATGGAGTAGTAAAAATCCCCTAACAGTGTAGGCACAGGGTTCCTCAGCAGGAACAAGTGGATGGCATTCTTACTTACAAACTTGGGCTCATCTGCAAACAATATAGACCCATATATGCTGAGGGCTAAGAGTGCACAGACTGCCTTCCATTCTCCCACTGCAACCTTCAGGGTGGCTTGAGAAATCAAGAAGTCCAGATGTAAACCAGGAATCCCAGCTTTTGTTGTCATGTTTTTCTCGATGAGGGCAGGCTCCAGATACACTGCCCTTGCTGCTTCTTCACCTCTAGGAGCAGTCATCCCTGGGTTGAAAGGAATTCCTTTTCTAATAGGAACTCCAATCAATAAAGAAAACTCTTCTAGCAGTGGTCCCATCTGAAAATCAGGAAAGGTGAAGCATCTAAGAGGAGGTCATAGAACTGCAAGCATGTGTGGATCATGCTCCTCTGAGATGAATCAAGATCCATGACCATATCCAAAATACCCCCATAGTGCTCTCTGAATAGTGGGATGTGGTCAGGTGTGATAAGGGACTGGACCTGCCTGATACCAGTCAAAATAGGCTCAAAGAAATGATAAGATATGTTGCTCTTCCTTGGAGGAGTCATGAGTGTTGATGAAGAATCTGAAGACAAGTGCTGATGAAGATCATAGACTGAGAAGCTGAAGGTGAGTCTCTGGAAGACTGATGAAGGTGCTGAAGGAGATAACTGAAGCAGAGGTCTAAGCAGTAGAAGGGGTTAAAACCAAACCAGATATGATATGATGGATACCCTGAAAAACAAATAAACGAATGTTAAATGATACAATGATGATGTATGCAAATGATATGCAAGGGTTTGTGATCAAGAGCTGGATTTGATTATCTGTTTTGATATAAGGTCCCTGTATGTTCAAAGGTCCAGATGAAGGCTCAGAAATCCAGTAACCAGGGTGGGGGACTCAAATAAAGAGTCACATATCTAGGGTTAATCACAAGAACTGTCCAAAATAGGGTATTCTTAAACAATACAGTAGCAGGGTATGATGTGGCCAAGGGTTCCTGCAAACCTGTAAACAACCCAACCCCCTCACATGTAGTGTTCTAGAACAAAGATCCTCAGACTTGGATCAGTTATGAGAAGTGTAAACACTTCTAACCCGAAGGTACAATGTTTACAATAACCATAAAGGATCCTCCTCTAATTCTCCCCAGATTATGAAGGTCATAGTAAAGGTCATTCAAACTTAGCAGGCTTCCCAGATAGCCCTAGCACTACAGGAAATCTGTAGCACAGAGTTCTCAAGAAGAAACCCACATCTGAACCGTGTTTCATATTCCCGCACCAGACCGAAATGGAATGGGAAAGAACATGAACCACTCTAGCCTAGGTTTCACTCAGGTCCCAAGTATAGGACCTTAATCACTCAATGGACCCCCACCCACCAAAACAGAAACCAGATCCAACAATGATAATGACAGTATGATATATATATATAAAAAACTGTAAAGAAAGCAGTAAATAAAGCTGTACATAAAGCAATAAACAAAGCAAATAAAAGCACAAGTAGCACGTAACACCCCCGTAATCACAAATCAAACAAGCGCTAGGAGGAACCCACAAAAAGAACCAGAAGCCCTGGTTGCAGTATAAGGGTCCCCAGCAGAGTCGCCAAGCTGTCGCTCCCGAAGATTTATATCCCGGTACAAGCGCGAACGGTCGGTGAAAAGGGAAAAGGAAATGAAATGAATAGAGTCGCCAGCTAGGCATTTTTATCCCGAAGGAAAGGTAATTCTGCATAAACCTAAGAAAAGATGGATAAGACGGTCGCGAACCAGAGAAACTGAGAAAGGGGTTTGGTTACAACCTGGGAAGGTATTAGCACCCAGATTTTCCGTCGTACTCGACGGGATCCACGCTTGGAAGTTTGTGTTTAAAGGGGTAGTGTCAGTGCTATCTGTGTGCAAAAAGCTGGAAAAGAATGTACAAGTGTCAGTGCTGGAAAGTGAAGTGAAGAAAAGGAGTGTCAGTGTAAGGAAAGAGTGCAATGCTCAGGACAATGAGGCTTAAAAGAATAATGCTAGAGGAGGGGAATATACAGAGACTTTTGTTCGATAACAGTGAAGTTATGCCTAGGTATCCTCTCGTGCAATGAGGAAGTCAGAACACCGTAGTTCGACTCAAGGAGACTGAAAGATAAATTGACTGTGAACTGCTTGCTTGTCTATGCTCAAGTGTATGACCTGTCTGGCTCAGGTGCAAATTGTCTTGCATTAGACGGAAGAAGCGAGTTCTCGTTTGTGAGTGAATGAGGTGAGAAAAGAATCCCGAAGGAGTCGATTATTGTTTGTTTTTGATGTTTTCAATCTTTTATTGCCTTTTTGTGTTTGTCATAAGTTAATGAGCTTAAGCCTAAACCAAGGGTTAGTAAACTCATCACATCTTCCCTCTGATTAGGGGTAATGAGAATACCTTAAGTATGAAGTAAACACCTCAAACTTAATTACCATGATGTAGGATTAAGATCATTAACCTACTTGTGATTATTTAGATGTTTTTGGTATTTTTGTTTAGTGTTAAGTAATGAGTTTAAGCCATAATCAAGGATTTAATGGACCCATTACACCATCCTAATAGAAGGATAATAGATGAGCACATTTAAGCTTAGGAAGATACCTCAACTTAATCCATGATTAGGGATTAACCTCATGACAAAACAAAGCCTTTATTAAAGTGGATTTTAGTTAATGGTGAGATTAAGAAGTGGATTTTATTGTTTATAAGACAACTTGAGGGGGACTTGTCCATTAACACTAGGGTTAGTCCTTCTTAACCAATTAAGGAAGAATTAGAACCCTAATGCAAGGCCCAAGTTACAAGCTTGATGTCTTAGTGATTTATTAGATGAATTGATTAAAGGATTTAAACACATTAAGGGTTTAACACTAAGGATTAAAGTTATACACTCCATCCTAAGAGAAGGATGCAGGCATACCCTTACTCACAAAGCCTTATGTAGAACCTCAAATTTGCCCTCTTTATTTTAGGCATCATAATACATCATTTGCATCATAAGCATATCATATGTATAACATTATAGCATGGGAAAATTAAAGCATGACAAGCATCAAACCCTAGCATGATGCATATGGCCATCTGGGGAGGTGTTGGGGGTCATTTAAGCTAAGACATGGGTTCTAATGGATTTGTGGGAGACCTATGATGAGTCTAGATTCTTTTGGCAAGGCCAAGTTCACCTACAAAAGCTCAGAAGATTGCTTAATCATCACAAGTTTTAAGACAAGGCAAGGCTCCTAAGCAATGCAGCCAAATTAGGGTTTTGGCTTCAAGGGCTTTAGGCTCATAATTTTGGCCAACTATTTTGGGAAATGTTTTCCATATGATAAGAGGTCCTTACATGTCAATTTTCATGAGAAAGTTCCAAATGGAAGTCAGTCATTGCCTTAGTTGCTTGCAGATGAAGTAATTGGTCAACTGTGCCTGTAAAAAGTCAACTGTCTGATTTCAAGGGGTCCAAGTCACTTTTTCTTGCCAAGGGAGGTCTTTACAATGTTATAAGATGTTTGGAAGGGTTGGAGATCAAGAATCATGGCTATTTGGAGGTTTTTGCAAAAATGGTATAAAGTTGGTTTTTGAGATTTTCCAAATTTAGCAACTTTTGCCCTAATTTTCAAGTGAGCTTAGCATGGTCAAAAATTCTTCAAATGAACCCAACCCAAACATGAAAGTTGAAGACTAAGGCCTGCCATTTTCAAAAAGTACAAGTACATTTTCATGGGATTTATGGTTTGAGAGATAAGGCCCTCGAAAATCTCATGCATTTTAGGGCAAAATCACATTTCCATGCACACACCAAATGCAAGAGGGTCCAAAACTCATTTTTAAGTGCTGGAATGGATCAAGTGAGGTTACTAAGTTACAATGCAATGTATTTAGATGGTTTTGCTCAAGAGAAACTTGCATTTTGATGCCAAGCATGGAAATGGCCTCAAAAGTGCAAATTTAGCCAAATCATGAGAAGTATGTATTGGCTAGTTCTAAGGGCCAAAGTTGTTGTTGTTCTGACCAAGGATTGGAAAAGGCTTATACATGTACCAAAAGGCCAAGCAAAGAGTGAGGTATGTGAACTTATCTCACACTTTTTCAAATGATGCAAAATCTCAAAAAGGGCTCATTTATTCCCATTCCAAGTGCAAGGTGAGGCCACTATCTTTTTATTCATGCCATATTAAGTTGTTAGCTCAAGAGAAATTGGAGGGTCCAAGCAAGGAGTTTGACATATTTCACAAAGTGCAAATACATGGGCATATGAGATTTTGGTGGCACATGAGATGTCAATTTTTCACCAAAGAGCAAGTTGTTATGGAATGAGGTTGCCAGCCATTTGTATACCATTTGGAGACACTATTCCACAATGCATGGTATGAAGAGGTTTTGGCCCAAAAGGGGTGCAGAAAGCATGAGTGGAATGTGAGATATCTCATAAGGAGCATTTTAGCGAAATGATAAGAATAGCATTATACACTGATCCAAGGGCCAGTTTTCTTCCACTTATGAATTAAGGGATCATTAGAGGTCAGCATGTGCAAAGGGAGTGGGAAGAGCACGAGTGAATGATTCCACCACTCACCTCATGCAAGTTTTGCAAAATCACCTCATGCACACTCCTCTCACGTGCATTCCTTTTCTCATTCCTTGGACTGATTTAGGGCATCATAAAAGGACCAGCTAGGGTTTTAGCTTGGCAAAAAAATCGCCACCATTCTCCCATTCCTCAGTTTTTGCTCCTGTTGCATTTTCCTCCATAGCTCATCATCCACTGCTCCATTCTCAAAGCAGACCCCATATTCTTGATCATGAAGCTCCATAGGACATAGATCAAGCTCCATTTCAAGCTAGAGAAGGGTTCTTGTACCAGTCCAGCTCAAACCAGATTCCACCAAAGAGCAAGGTTCAAGTGAATTTGAAGTTTCTTTCACATTTATTTTGTGAAAGGAGGTTGCTAGAAGATCATCCCAGGCTGGATTTTGGTTTTCTTGGAGAAATTTGAAGCTGTGCAATCTCAGGTATGCCTCAAATCCATAAGTTTGTAAATGATTTTTGTGATGTGCATTGCAATTTACATGTCACACTGAGCATGTGGAGCTTTTTGTTTTTGAAAATGATGTTGAAATGAGGTCGGGCTAGGGTTTTAAAGTTTCTAGATCCAATTTGTTTTGATGCTGTTCATGCTGTGTGTTTTGTTTTACATGTTTGTGATAGTTGATTCATATTGTGCTTGATCCGAGAATCATTTTTGGTGTTTGGTTCATGTGATTTCATGAAGAAATGGAGGAGATATGTTCCTTTGATATTTGTTGCCTTGCCACTGCTTGGTCCTGTTTCATTCGTGTTTTGCAGCTTTGTTTTCATGTTGTGAGGTTGAAGATGATGAGGTGGAACGCAGGGATTGGATGGATCCATGTTTTGTCTTTTCTGTTTTAAAACCCTAGCATGACCGGTTGATACAATGTTACATGTTTTTGTGCATTTGGTTTGTCTTGTGGAGTATGCCCTAAGTTCATGCGTGCCTGAGTATTTTTGTCTTGCATTGCTGCATGGGCCTGAGGCCAACATGCTAGGCGCGCCCCCCATGCTGGGCCCAGGCATTTGGCATGTGCTGGCCAGTTTTGTTTTGCACCCTTCCACCATGTTTCATAGTCCTTTTATTCCTTTCTTTTTTCTTCTTGCATTTTGTTCATTTTAAAATATTTCCAAACTTATAAAAAATCCATAAAAATTCATGTGCACTCTTTAGTTCATCTAGTATTTTATCATATTTTTTTCACATTTTTATTTTTATTTCCACGTGGCTAAATTAATTCAACACTAGGTTTTGTTTTATGGTAGGCTCTCTTGGACCAATCTGCCTTGTCCAATTTCCATCTTCTTCATCCTTTAAGCTATGAACCTCATTCTTTTTGCATTCAAATCTTAAGACATCCTTATATCTTCATGATTTATCTTAGATTTTTCACAAATTTCCTTGCTGGATTTTGTTTATGTTACTTGTGCATCAATTTTCTAAACCCTAGATGGTGATACCTTGCATTTTTGGGTTTCATTGACCTAGTTTGGGGCTGATTCTTTGCAAACCCTTTTGGATTCTCATTTCCTAGTATGTGAAGAGTACTTTGCTGGTTGGATAGATTTTTCATGTGCTTGGATTTATTTCTTAGGTATTTTCTTCCTCACTTTGCCTTGTTTTGCACCCTTTGAATCTTTTGGTTTCTTTTAAGTTTGGAAGAAGACTTATGCCAACTTTTCCTCATCTTTTGGGATCCTTTAAAGGTCTAGAGTTGTTCCTGGTCTTAGGATAGGGTTTGATTTTGCTTGAGCTTTGGTTTTGATTCCTTTCTTTGTGTATTACATCCTTAAGTGTTATGCATGCTTTCTTTGCATTTGTTTCACTCCCAATCATCTTGATATGATCTTGTATTGCTTTGTATATCATTTTGTGAACTCTTTGCCATGCCTATATGCTTGTGTAGCTTCTGACTTGTTGGTTCATGCCTTGATTGTATGTTGTTACACTAACTTTGCAGGAGCTATGGTAAGTGTGAGATGTGGGAATTGAGTTCCACATCTCCATCTCTCATCTTTTCTCATTTTTGTTTATATGGACTAACATCTTTTTGTTGGGCTTAGGCCTTTCTCATCCCCTCTTCTATCTTCTCCTTTTCTTTTTCTTCTTCAGTAGGATAGACACCCCACAAACCCTAGGAACCCCATGCATGCTAACTTAGGATAGAAACTTCCCTCTAGTTTTTTTCCTTTGCTCCTTTTGGTTCTTATTCTCTTCTCATCTTCAAACTTAATTTTAATTCACTTAATAAAGGTTGAGTACTTTCATGTGACATGAGACTTTGCTATGAGATGCTTGCATGCGTTCCATTTCGGGGCGAGGTGTGAGTCATCACTCGTGGTGGATAGGTCTTAGCATGAGTACCTCACAAAGAAAAGCTAAAAAACACTTCTTAACCAAAAAACCACAAAATACTTAATAATGGTAATAGGCCAGTGTGCTTGAGCCTTCACTTGTGGGACTAGCTTTGGGGATTTCCTCCATAGATAGGTGTGCCTCTTGAGCATTCCATTTCGGGATGATGTGAGACGTACACATCCCATTGAGTAAGACTTAGGTACGCTTACCTATGCAAACCTTCACTCATAAAAACTTCTATAAAAAAAACACCAAACAAACAATAAGCGTCTTTCCTTCGGGAATTCTTTTCTCATCTCCTTCGCTCCGTACGCGAACTTGCTCCTACTTGTCACTTTGCAAGACGGTTACGCACTCGTCGTCCGAGTCTGCAACACCTGAGCAATGGCATAGGCAGTTCAAGCCCCTTTAATTCACAAGCAATTTCCTTGTTACCCCTAGTTAGGGGAACTACGGCGTCTCTGATCCTCATTATCCCGATGAGGTACGTAGGCAGCGGGGTAGGGCCCGTTCGAGCACAATCTTTATTTTCCCTACATTTTTCTCTTTGTTTCCTTTTTCATTTTCTTTTATCAGTTCATTTTCCAGTCCGTTTCATTTCTGTTGCTGCATCTTTCATACCCTCACCCTTTGAAACAGTTTCTTTTGCAAGCGTGGATCCCGTCGGGTACGGCGGATGATCTGGGGTGCTAATACCTTCCCAGGTCATAACCGACTCCCGAGCCCAGTCTCTTTGGTTCGCAGGACCCGTGTTCTTCCTTTTCTTTTCTTCTGGTTTGTGCAGCATTACCATTCCCTTTCTTCGGGATAAAAATGCCTGGCTGGCGACTCTAACTCTTTCCGCGCCACTTTCGCGTTTGTACTAGGATGAAAATCCCGGGAGCGACAGCTGGCGACTCTGCTGGGGACTTGCACACCAGATAATCTCTGGTTCCCCTGTGAGTCTCTCCTAGCGCTTGTTTGTTGCTGTTTCATTGGGTGATGTTTATTTGATGTGGCTTGTTGTATTGTCGTTTGTTTACAGCTTTATTTACAGCTTTATTTACAGTTTTCAGTATTTATTTTATGCATCATGTATATCATACTGGACTGTCTGGACTGGTTTTCTGTTTGGTGGGAGGGGTGATACTGCTTCTGAGAGATAAGCCAAGTACCCGGCTTGAGTGCACCCTAGGATTAGAGTGGACATATTGTACTCGCATGTGGCATGATGAGTGGCGATGTGCTTCACGCCCAGATTGCGACTGTCTTGGAAATATCTTGTGTGGGGATTTCCCCCACTTCGGGATAAGACCTTGATAAGTTATGTGCATCTGGGGACCGATCATTGAGGACCTTTGTGGAAACAACCCTCTCCAGTGGTGGCAGTGGCAGACCACATTTTGTGGCAAACCCATTCGCACCCGAGGGTCCACTGGGAACTCGCATAGGATGGCCTGGTTCTCTTATAGGAACTCAGTCAAAGCATCTGGTCGTATGACATTAGTACTGTATCCTACGGGCTGAATGTACTATTGTTTCTCGATTTCAGCGCTTGAAGCTGGGAACCTATAAGGGATGCTTGTTTTTCCCGGACTCAGCTGAGGCCTCCCTGCGTAGTACATAATGCCTAACCGATTCCCCGATTTGGTCATGAGCCATTTCTCGGAAATGGTGAAAGTATTATTGCTATTCGGCTTTGAGAGTCTGTGATGTTTGACCCGGAGCACCCCCGTGAGGTTGGGGATGGGTTTACAGGTTTGCAGGGACCCTTGACTTCATCATACCCTTTGTTATCAGTACAGTTCATGCTATGATACAGTTACTTTGGTTCCGAAGTTCTGGTATTCTGATTCTGATATTCTTGGTACTGTGGTCCAGAGATTCTCTTCAGAGGGTTGTGATTTTCAGAGAGTGTGACTCATTGGACTTTTGGTTTGTCAGTTATTCAGAGGGGCCTTGTCAGTGGCCAGATTCCAGACAGTCTCAGATGGCCATTTGTCTTTGCATTTGCATCTGCATTGCATCATTACATCATTAATCATTGTTTTTGTTTTCATTCACAGGTTCATATATCTGCTCCCGGTTCCGGTATTCCTTTCAAAGATGGAAGATCCTCGCAAGCAGAATATTCACTTCAAGTTCTTTGATGTCAAGATTGGTTTGCTGAAGAAGATGGCAAAATTGATTACACCCAACCAGGTAGAGAGATTCAGAAAAGCTTATGGAAGTATTCTTGATGTGGTGATAGAGCTAAATCCATCAGAGAGGAGTGCCATTCATACATTGCTTCAGTATTATGATCCTCAGCTCCATTGCTTCACCTTTCCTGATTTCCAATTGGGCCCTATGCTGGAGGAGTATGCTTTGATCCTGGGTGTGCCAGTTCAAGATCAGATTCCTTTCAACTCTGAGATGAGTAGACCAGCACCGGAGGCTATTGCAAAGGCTCTTTATTTGAGTCCTTCTACTGTGAAGTCTTTGACCATTATCAAAGGAGGAGTGTCTGGGTTTTCTTTGGAGGCTTTGGTGAAGAAAGCGGGAGAATTGGCTGTTGAAGAAGAATGGGATGCTGTGTGTGCTATTTTGGCTCTGTCTATCTATGGCATCATTTTGTTTGCTGATATGGAGAAGTTCATCGATATAAATGCCATACACCTCTTTTTGCTGAAGAACCCGGTGCCTACCTTACTCGGGGATTTGTATTACTCAGTTCATTACAAAACTGAAAAGAAGAGGGGAGGTTTGGTTCGTTGCTGTGCTCCGTTGTTTCACATGTGGTTCATGAGGCATTTGCCTAGTACGGGAGTGTTTAGTGACCATAGCTTGATATGGGCTCAGAAGCTGGAAAAGTTGCTCGCCAAGGATGTTAGATGGTTCACTCAGAGGCTGCAAGGTGCACGTTTCATCACTAGCTGCGGAAGTTATCATAGTGTGCCTTTGTTGGGAATAGCTGGAGGGATTAATTACAATCCAACCTTGTTAAGAAGACAATTAGGATACGCTTTGAGAGATGTGCCAGAAGATCTGAAGCTGACCCCTATTTTCTACTTCCCAGTGGAAAATAATATACCCTTAGTGAGGAAGGTTACGAGAGCTTGGAAATGCATTAAAAGAGAAGGAATGGCTAGTTTCGGGAAGTGCAACAATCAGACATTCCCAGAGTATGAGGCTTGGTTGAAAGATAGAGCTAGAAGAGTTTTGTTACCGTTCTCAGCACCAGTTCCCCCAGTTGCTGAGCCCATTGATACTGTGCCTTTGGAAGACTTCAAGAAATTAGAAGCCCAGCTACATGCAGTTAGAGTTGAGAATACTGAGATGGTAAGTTTGTATCACCAAGCTAACAGGGCCAAGAAGGAAGCTGAGGAGAAGTTGCTGAAGATACAGACGACCTTGGAGGCTAAGGAGAAGGACTTTGCAGGAAAAGAAGCACATTTCCGTAGGTTGGGGATGATGGAGGCCCAAAGAGAAGTTGAGCGCAAGAAGAAGTCAAAGACCCTCAGAGAGGCTCGGCAGTCTATTGTCTGGTTGAAGGGGCAAAGAGATCAGGAGTTGAAGCAATATAAAGAAAAAGAAGAGTTCTTTGAATTTCAGATGGCTTACAAGAAAGAAGAGGTGGAGCAGGCTCACAGGATTCGCAGAGAGAAGACCCAACAGCTCGCAGACAATCAACAAGCCCTCGAAGCAGCGCTTAAGGAGGTTGAAGATCTAAAGTTGATGGCGGGAGTCAAGAAGGTCAGATCTGATGGGGTTTTTAGTGATGAAGTTTCAGGGCCTTTAGGTTTTGATTCTGCTTCTTAGTTTATTTTTCTTGTATCTGGACTACCTACAGGCATGTTGTAGGAGTCCTAGTTGTTTGTTTCTCCTTTGTAAAGACTTGTACCCTACGGGGAATTCTGTGTTATTTGTCTGATAGGTTGATTTATGTTTTGGTTTTTCTTCCATTATTTCCTGGTTCGTTTACTGTGTGGTTTGAATGTGGTCTCTCGAGAAGGTTCCTGGAAGTCGAGGATCAATGCCCATCTGGTTCTCCTTGCTGAAATACCGGGACCGGAGCATAAGTGACTTGTGATTGGAAACATAAACAACTGCATTGCATCCATATAACCTGTTTGTTGTTTTGCAGGTAGTGTCTCGGTTTACTAACGTATTTTGTGTTTCAGGCACTATAGCTCCTCGAAAAGCTCGGGGGCAGCCAACAGTACACAGGTACCCAACCAAGATTAACAGGGAGAGAGTCATGGATCAAATGCAGGCAGATTTGGCAGACCTAAGGCAGAGAATGGATAATTTCATGACGTTAATGGCCGGTATGGGGCAGAATCAAGAACGGCTGCGAGAGTTGGTTGAGAATCAGAACCGGAATGCTGCTGCTGCTGCAAATGCTGATAATCATGCTGGTGCGGGCGCACATCAAGGTGGAATTCCTGCTACACGACCAGGGGCGACAACAGTCAACGACGAGATGCATAACATTCATGTGGACCACCAGGAGGACCAGTTCACTTTGCTTGATGAGACCGAGGGTCAAGGGGTCGAAATGAACAAGAGATTCGAAGAGATGGCCGAGCAAATCAAGGCTATTCAGTCCCAGAGTTCTTTGGGATTCGACGTAACGGACTTGGGTTTGGTTCCGGGAGTCAGGATTCCATATAAATTCAAAGTTCCTACTTTCGAGAAGTATAACGGCACTGCTTGCCCAAGGACCCATCTGCAATCGTATGTTGGGAGAATTGCTGCGCATACGGACGATGAAAAGCTATGGATGTATTACTTTCAGGACAGCTTAGTGGGAGCTTCCCTTGAGTGGTACATGAAGCTCAGCAGGGTCAATGTTAAGAGCTGGAAAGATCTCGCTGAGGCCTTCGTGAAGCAATACCAATATAACATGGATATGGCTCCAAATCGCACCCAGTTGCAACATATGGCTCAGACGGCGAAAGAAGGCTTTAAAGAGTACGCCCAGAGGTGGCGTCAGCTAGCTGCCAGGGTGCAGCCACCCTTGTTAGAGAATGAAATGGCCGATATGTTTATGGGTACCCTCCAGGGAGTATTTCTTGAAAGATTGGCGTCGAGTTCTGCTACAAAGTTCAACGATATTGTCATTGCAGGAGAAAGGGTTGAAACACTGTTGAAGATGGGGAAGATACAAGACCCTGGTGCTAGTAGTTCGAATGGGGCGAGGAAAGCTTTTAGCGGACCTCCAAGAAGACGAGAAGGCGAGACCAATGCTGTATTCGGCCGAAGCCAGGGCCGTAGTTACAGAAGACCTTATGAGCATATGGCTGCTGTCACCATTCCTGCAGCTCCCATACAACAGATGCTACCTCCACCACAACAACAACAACAACAACAACAACAACAACAACCTAGAGCCAACTACCAGCAAAGGCCTTATCAGCCGAGGCAGGCTCGTCCTGCTAACAGGGTGATTGAAGCTATTCCGATGACATATACTGCTTTGTTGCCAAGACTACTAGACTTGAACCTTATTCAATTAAGGACTTTGGCACCACCACCTCCTGGAGAGCTTCCAGCTGGTTATGACGTCAACGCGCGATGCGCTTTTCATTCAGGGGCACCCGGGCACTCAACCGAGAAGTGCAGGGCGCTACATCACAAAGTTCAAGATCTCGTGGATTCAAAGGCAATCAACTTTGCGCCACCACCGAATATCAACTCGAACCCTATACCTGATCATGGAGGGGCAAGGGTTAATGCTGTTGAGCGTGATGACAAGTTGAGCTTGGTACTGAGTATTGACGAGGTCAAGACGCCGTTGAAGGTGGTGAAAGAAAGACTGTTGAAAGGTCAAGTATTTCCTGGTTGTTCTCTCGACTGTGAAGACTGTGCAAGTGCTGTGAATGGCTGCGAAAAATTGAAGATGGGTCTGCAAGGGCTGATTGATGATGGATCTCTGCAATTTAGCAAGATTAGTAATGAAAAGGCTGATGATGTGTCAACCATTACTATCTTCTACGATGAAGCTGATATGCCCGTCAGACAAAGGCCGGTTACCGTTTACGCTCCTCAGATTAGTCCTGTGACTATAACTGTACCTGGGCCAATGCCGTATAATGATGATAGAGCCATTCCGTGGCATTATGGTTCCGACGTCTATGTGGCGGGACAGAAGATGGAAAGTAGACCTGCTGCTGACTTGACTATTGAGAATGTGGGAGGTGTTGGAGGTTTTACTCGAAGTGGCCGTTTGTTTGCTCCCCCTGCACTGAGAAAGGATCCTGAGGTCGAAGCTTCATCAAAAGACAAAGGAAAGCAGATTGTGAATGATGAGTCGAATACTCCTGTAGCTGGACAGGGGACTTTTGAAAAGGAGGTAGAGGAATTTATGAAGATCATCAAAAGGAGTGACTATAAGGTGGTTGACCAGCTGAATCAGACGCCTTCAAAGATTTCTATTTTGTCGCTGTTGATGTGTTCTCCTGCACACCGAGAAGCCTTGCTGAAAGTACTTCAAATGGCTTACGTTCCTCAAGAGATTACGGTCAATCAACTTGAAGCTGTTGTCGGAAGTGTCAATGCTAGCCATGGCTTGGGCTTCACTGATAGAGATCTCACGTTGGAGGGAAGAAATCACAATAAAGCGCTGCATATCACGATGGAATGCAGGGGCGCTGTGTTATCCCATGTTCTGGTGGACACAGGCTCTTCTTTGAACGTGCTCCCGAAAAAGGCATTGATGAAGCTTGACATTGATGGGGTTATCCTGACGCCGAGTGATTTGGTGGTTAAAGCTTTCGATGGGTCAAGAAGATCAGTTTTCGGAGAGGTTGAGTTGCCTGTCAAGATAGGCTCTCAAGTCTTCAAGAGTGTCTTCTATGTCATGGATATCCAGCCTGCGTACAGTTGCTTGTTGGGCAGACCGTGGATACACGCAGCTGGAGCTGTCACCTCAACTCTACACCAAAAGCTTAAGTATGTGGTGGACGGTCAAGTCATCACAGTCTGCGGGGAAGAAGATATATTCGTCAGCCACCTGTCGACATTCAAATATGTGGAAATGGACGGAGAAATTCACGAGACTTTGTGCCAAGCATTTGAAGCAGATGTTAGTATCTTGACTCCGGTGAAGAAAAACAACGAAGGCACGTCAATTCACTCCTACCAGGAAGCAAAAGAGGCCGTCCAATCAGGCAATGTCCAGGGCTGGGGCAAGCTACTGGAGGTGGAAAAGAAGGGTGATAAATTCGGCTTAGGGTATCAGCCTGGAGGGTCTACTCGGAGTGGTAAGGCTATCTCATTCACAAGTGCTGGGTCGCTCGACCGCGATCAAATCTGTACGACAAACCAAGACGGGGACAGTGACAGAGATTGGGACAACAATTGGATCCGCCCGTGCGCACCCGGTGAGGAGCTAGGAAACTGGTCTGCTGAAGACATCGTCCAAGTTACCTGGCTCTCAAAGTAATTGTTTTGTTTCCTTTTATTTAGCATACTGCATTGTCAAATCCAGCATTCTGCCCAAGATGCTTGGATCCATTGTATTGGGCCACCATGTTTTGTATCGCATTGTTATTTTGCTATGAAATAAAGGGACATTTTCAGACAAACTGTGTTCCCTGTCTTTGTTTTTAAACTTTTTTCACAAAAAATATATAAAAATGGCAATGTGTTTTCATTTTGTTTTGTGTTAGCGTCTCTTTTCAAAGAGTAAGCAGATTCTGAATAAGCACATCATTTGTGCAGTGCTGATCATCCGGATTCCACAGATAACGTTCCTGCTATGACTATGCATGACTTTGATAATCCAGTCTACCAAGCTGATGAAGGGGTTGAGGAAGACTGTGACCTGCCTGAAGAATTGGTCAGACTGCTGAAACAAGAGGAACGAGTTATTCAACCTCATCAAGAAGAGATTGAGACTGTCAACCTTGGTAGCGAAGATGCAAAGAAAGAAATCAAGATAGGGGCCAATCTGCAGGCCGATGTCAAACAAGAGCTGATCAGTATGTTGAGAGAGTATGTGAGTATTTTCGCTTGGTCATATCAGGATATGCCAGGTCTAGATACCGATATTGTGATGCATAAGCTACCCCTGAGAGAAGACCGTCCTCCTGTGAAGCAAAAGTTGAGAAGAACTCGCCCAGATATGGCGATGAAGATTAAAGAGGAAGTGCAGAAGCAGTGGGATGCCGGGTTCCTTGCCGTGACTAGCTACCTACCTTGGGTAGCTAACATCGTACCAGTACCTAAGAAGGACGGCAAGGTCCGGATGTGCGTTGACTATAGAGATTTGAACAGAGCAAGCCCGAAGGATGATTTTCCGTTGCCACACATCGATGTGTTGGTCGACAATACTGCTCAATTCTCAGTGTTCTCCTTCATGGATGGATTCTCCGGTTATAATCAGATAAAAATGGCGCCGGAAGACATGGAGAAGACAACGTTCATTACCCCGTGGGGAACGTTCTGCTATAAGGTCATGCCCTTCGGTCTGAAGAACGCAGGGGCAACTTATCAACGGGCGATGGTCACGTTGTTCCATGACATGATCCACAAAGAGATCGAATGTTATGTGGATGATATGATTGCAAAGTCCAAAGACGAAGAGGAGCATTTGGTTAACCTGAAGAAGTTATTTGATAGATTGATCAAGTATAAACTGAGGTTGAATCCGAACAAGTGCACTTTCGGAGTGCGTTCCGGAAAATTGCTGGGTTTCATTGTAAGTCAAAGAGGAATTGAGGTAGATCCTGCTAAAGTGAAAGCTATTCAAGATATGCCTGCACCAAAGACAGAAAAAGAAGTGCGTGGGTTCTTAGGTAGATTGAACTATATTTCTCGGTTCATATCTCATCTAACTGCCACGTGCGAACCGATATTCAAACTGCTAAGAAAAGAGCAAACAGTCAGGTGGAATGATGATTGCCAAAGAGCTTTCGACAAAATAAAGGAATATTTGCAGGAACCTCCAATTTTGATGCCTCCGGTGGAGGGGAGACCATTAATCATGTACCTGACCGTGCTAGAGGGGTCGATGGGGTGTGTGCTCGGCCAACATGACGAGTCTGGTCGAAAAGAGTATGCCATTTATTACCTTAGCAAAAAGTTTACCGACTGTGAATCCCGATACTCACTGCTCGAGAAAACTTGCTGCGCTTTGGTATGGGCTGCTCGCCGACTGAGGCAGTACATGTTGACCCATACTACATTTCTCATTTCCAAGATGGACCCTGTCAAGTACATCTTTGAGAAACCAGCATTGACCGGAAGGGTTGCTAGGTGGCAGATGATTTTAACTGAATACGACATCCAGTACACTTCTCAGAAAGCCATCAAAGGAAGTGTATTGTCGGAATACCTTGCTCAGCAACCTCTTGAGGATGACTATCAACCAATGAGATTTGATTTCCCTGATGAGGACATCATGTACCTCAAAACAAACGATTATGAGGAATCACTTCCGGAGGAGGGACCTGATCCTGAACCCAAATGGGAGTTGATGTTTGATGGGGCTGTCAATATCAATGGTCGTGGAGTTGGTGCCGTACTTATTACTCCTGAAGGTGTCCATTTACCCTTCGCTGCCAAAATTACTTTTGGCTGCACCAACAATGAAGCGGAATACGAGGCGTGTATAATGGGAATAGAGGAGGCAATTGATCTTCGGATTAAGAACCTCGATATATTCGGAGATTCAGCCCTCGTCATTAACCAGATTACCGGCAAGTGGTATACACATCAAGAGCATTTAGTTCCGTACAGGGATTATGCTAGAAAACTGTTGACATTCTTCACGACGGTTGAGCTCAAATACATACCACGTGATGAAAACCAATTTGCCGATGCTTTGGCCACTCTCTCTTCGTCGATTAAAGTCCTGTGTTGGAATTTTGTGCCCAGAATTGACATCTCCAGGCTTGACTCTCCAGCTTATGCTTTCTCTGTAGACGCCGTGTCTGACGAGAAACCTTGGTATTTTGATATCAAGTTATTCCTGGAAAAGCAAGAATACCCAACAGGGGCATCTTCCAAAGACAAAAAGACCTTGAGACGGCTTGCTGCTAGTTTCTTCTTGAACACAGACGGGGTTTTGTACAAGAGGAACTTCGACATGGTCTTGCTCAGATGCGTGGATAGACACGAAGCAAGCCTGTTGATGCAGGAAGTCCATGAAGGATCTTTTGGTACCCATGCAGGAGGGCATGCTATGGCAAAGAAACTACTGAGATCAGGGTATTACTGGATGACAATGGATGCAGACTGTTGTTCATTCGCTCGTAAATGCCATAAGTGCCAAATATACGCAGATAAAGTGCATGTTCCTCCTAACCCGCTCAACGTCATGTCATCTCCTTGGCCTTTCTCTATGTGGGGCATTGACATGATCGGGAAGATCGAGCCAACTGCTTTGAATGGTCATCGCTTCATCCTGGTCGCGATTGATTACTTTACCAAATGGGTAGAAGCAGCGTCTTATGCCAATGTCACTCGTCAAGTGGTGGCAAGATTTCTGAAAAGAGATATCATATGCAGATATGGAGTGCCCGAAAGGATCATTACTGATAATGGTTCTAATCTCAACAATAAGATGATGGCAGACTTATGTCGGGACTTCAAAATACAGCATCACAATTCTTCTCCTTACCGACCAAAGATGAATGGTGCGGTAGAGGCAGCTAACAAGAATATCAAGAAGATTGTGCAGAAAATGGTTGTCACCTACAAGGATTGGCATGAGATGTTACCATTTGCTTTGCATGGGTACCGAACGTCGGTCAGGACGTCAACAGGGGCAACTCCTTTCTCTCTAGTGTATGGCATGGAAGCAGTCCTGCCTGTTGAAGTAGAGATTCCTTCACTGCGCGTGATGATGGATGTCAAGTTGGATGAGGCTGAATGGGTGCGTGCTCGTTACAATCAGCTATGTCTAATTGAGGAAAAGAGATTAGCGGCTATCTGTCATGGTCAGCTTTATCAGAGGAGAATGAAGCGGGCATTCGATCAACGAGTACGTACTCGAGAGTATCGAGTGGGAGAGCTTGTGTTGAAGAGAATCGTTCCTCCAGGTTCAGATAACAGGGGCAAATGGACCCCGAATTACGAAGGACCATTCATAGTGAAGAAAGTATTCTCAGGAGGAGCACTGATGCTCACCACTATGGATGGAGAAGACTTCCCATCCCCTGTTAACTCGGACGCAGTTAAAAAATACTTCGCATAAAGAGACCCGCTGGACGCAAAAACAGAATGTAAGTCCAGGCAAGAAAAGGGCATCCCGGCGAGCTAAAAACAGAATAAAAAGCTCGGGCAAAAATTAGGGAAATAAATATTAAAAAAATGTGTACACCCGCTGAGTTGAAAAGCCACATTGGACAGCTCAGGCAAAAAAGGGTATCCCGGTGGATTGAAAACCCGAGAGGGCGATCCACGCAAAATAAGGGAAATAAGCGAACGACTGCGATCCGAGTTATCTGAACCACGTCATCGTTTCGTACGGTTTGACAATATCGGAAGGATAGGAAATAGTCCCCTTGTCCTCTCAGAAAGCCAAAGCAGAATGGAGAGTCTTAAAGACATGCAGGTCATAGCGGAAATGGAACTCCTTGGAATGCCATGTACTTTGCCATTAGGATAGTTTCTTTTCTCAATTTCTATAGTGGCTACCTCTTTCCAGGTGGTTGCTTCCTAATGTAAATCTTTGCCTATTCAGAGGCCATCCAATAAAAATAATATTCAGTCAAAAAGCTGTGTGCGTTTATTTTTGTTTGCAAAATGTCCTGAATTTTTTTGGTAAAAATAGCATTGCATCTAAACATGGTGATAATCTTGAAAAGAAAACTGACATGCAGGGAAACTGTAATCCTCTTTGAGTGTCGGGTGACGATGGATGAACCGATCATTCCATGCAAATCCTCGGGACACACGTGTGTTTTATGTTGTTACAGGTTGCAGGATGGTTTTACATTCTCTCAAGCAATGTACTCTTTCCCAGTAGAGTATTTCCCCAAGCAGGGATTTCTTCTTCCAGCAGGTATTTGAAAGCCTGACCTGTCTAAACAGAGATTTTCCTCCAACCAAGCCTTGGCAGCAGCCCAACTTCTTCCCAGTAAAGTAGCAGTCTATTCTTCCCCAGTGGAGTATACCCAGCAGGTGCCTGAAGACCTGATGTCATCAGAGATGGAGTTAACAGTATTCTATCCCCAGCAAGAATTTTTACCTATCAGGTACCTGAAAGCCTGATATCCCCTCAGAGTCTTGAATCATCAGATGCTCTCCCCAGCCAGAGTATTTGCCCGAGAAGTTTCCCCAGCCAAGTCTGAAGATGATCTGTCCTCACAGAGTTCATATTTGATTTTCACCTCTATCCGTGAAATATTTCTCAGCCAAGTTGTCATACTTTTGAGCATTTGATGACACAGCCAGGTATTCGTCACTTCAGTCAGAGTGGATATCCAGACCTCTTGACTTGTCTCCCCCTGCAGAGCTGTATCACTTGTTGCCGATCAGGTTTCCGTTTATTGCTCGTCTGCAAGTTCCAACACTCGTCTGTGATTGGTTATGATAATTGCTCGTCCGCGACTCCTCAACACTCGTCTGTGATTGGTTATGATAATTGCTCGTCCGCAACTCCTCAACACTCGTCTGTGATTGGTTATGATAATTGCTCGTCCGCAACTCCTCAACACTCGCCTGTGATTGGTTATGATAGTTGCTCGTCCGCAACTCCTCAACGCTCGTCTGTGTTAGGATACCTTTGTCATTGCTCGTCTGCAACCTCCCCAACACTCGTCTGTGTTTGGTATTGGGTCCTTCGCTGCACTCGTTTGTGCCTCGATATGTGTTCTCTGCTGTTGCTCGTGTGCAACTATCCAACACTCGTCTGTGTTTGTTTGAAGCTCGTCTGCTTTTATTCCCCATAATTCCTTTGTGTTCTGAAGCTCGGATACTCGTCTGTATCATCCTCGGCACTCGTCTGTGCTAGCCTGCACCTGAATGTGAAGATTTGCTATTTACTCTAATTTCTGTGATCACTTCAAATGCTCGTCTGTGTTTGAATTCCTGGTATTCGTCTATACCAGTGGCTGATGCTCGTCTGTATCATTGCCTGAAACGCTCGTCTGTGTTTCTCAGATCATCGTCTGATACTCGTCTGTATCATTGACTCAGGACACTCGTCTGTGTTATCTTGATGATCATCCAATACTCGTCTGTATTGAAGAGGTTTCAAATCCTGACAGTGGGAATCGAGTGTCGAAATGGTTACCGGTCCTGGCGTAACAGGAATATCCGAAGGAGGCTCGTCTGACTCAAGCACCAGTTATGGTTGCTGCACCTGACGTAACAGGTTTGCTCAGAAGACTCGTCTGTCTTATACCATATATCCGCGGATAATATATGAAGAAGGTTCGTCTGCCTTGATCGCATGTCTATCCCACAGACTTATATGCATACCCGGAACCTGCATAAGGATCATCCGAAGAAGGCTCGTCCGTCTTATTCCACTTATCTGCGTAAAGGTTAGTGAAGGAGATTCGTCTATCTCAAGTTACTTTGAAGATTCTTAAGGAGCTCGTCTGCTCATCTCTCATCTCAGTTGCAACGTCTTTGGATTGGGTTTATTTCCCATTTCTTGTTTTCGGCATCAGAGCGCAAATTTCCGTTTCTTGGGTATTCAACCACAGTTTATCTTGAACGGTCGAAAGCGGAAGCAATCGTCCTTTTCAGATCAACAGTTGCTTGAATAGGGGCAGCTGTAGAACCTCAAATTTGCCCTCTTTATTTTAGGCATCATAATACATCATTTGCATCATAAGCATATCATATGTATAACATTATAGCATGGGAAAATTAAAGCATGACAAGCATCAAACCCTAGCATGATGCATATGGCCATCTGGGGAGGTGTTGGGGGTCATTTAAGCTAAGACATGGGTTCTAATGGATTTGTGGGAGACCTATGATGAGTCTAGATTCTTTTGGCAAGGCCAAGTTCACCTACAAAAGCTCAGAAGATTGCTTAATCATCACAAGTTTTAAGACAAGGCAAGGCTCCTAAGCAATGCAGCCAAATTAGGGTTTTGGCTTCAAGGGCTTTAGGCTCATAATTTTGGCCAACTCTTTTGGGCAATGTTTTCCATATGATAAGAGGTCCTTACATGTCAATTTTCATGAGAAAGTTCCAAATGGAAGTCAGTCATTGCCTTAGTTGCTTGCAGATGAAGTAATTGGTCAACTGTGCCTGTAAAAAGTCAACTGTCTGATTTCAAGGGGTCCAAGTCACTTTTTCTTGCCAAGGGAGGTCTTTACAATGTTATAAGATGTTTGGAAGGGTTGGAGATCAAGAATCATGGCTATTTGGAGGTTTTTGCAAAAATGGTATAAAGTTGGTTTTTGAGATTTTCCAAATTTAGCAACTTTTGCCCTAATTTTCAAGTGAGCTTAGCATGGTCAAAAATTCTTCAAATGAACCCAACCCAAACATGAAAGTTGAAGACTAAGGCCTGCCATTTTCAAAAAGTACAAGTACATTTTCATGGGATTTATGGTTTGAGAGATAAGGCCCTCGAAAATCTCATGCATTTTAGGGCAAAATCACATTTCCATGCACACACCAAATGCAAGAGGGTCCAAAACTCATTTTTAAGTGCTGGAATGGATCAAGTGAGGTTACTAAGTTACAATGCAATGTATTTAGATGGTTTTGCTCAAGAGAAACTTGCATTTTGATGCCAAGCATGGAAATGGCCTCAAAAGTGCAAATTTAGCCAAATCATGAGAAGTATGTATTGGCTAGTTCTAAGGGCCAAAGTTGTTGTTGTTCTGACCAAGGATTGGAAAAGGCTTATACATGTACCAAAAGGCCAAGCAAAGAGTGAGGTATGTGAACTTATCTCACACTTTTTCAAATGATGCAAAATCTCAAAAAGGGCTCATTTATTCCCATTCCAAGTGCAAGGTGAGGCCACTATCTTTTTATTCATGCCATATTAAGTTGTTAGCTCAAGAGAAATTGGAGGGTCCAAGCAAGGAGTTTGACATATTTCACAAAGTGCAAATACATGGGCATATGAGATTTTGGTGGCACATGAGATGTCAATTTTTCACCAAAGAGCAAGTTGTTATGGAATGAGGTTGCCAGCCATTTGTATACCATTTGGAGACACTATTCCACAATGCATGGTATGAAGAGGTTTTGGCCCAAAAGGGGTGCAGAAAGCATGAGTGGAATGTGAGATATCTCATAAGGAGCATTTTAGCGAAATGATAAGAATAGCATTATACACTGATCCAAGGGCCAGTTTTCTTCCACTTATGAATTAAGGGATCATTAGAGGTCAGCATGTGCAAAGGGAGTGGGAAGAGCACGAGTGAATGATTCCACCACTCACCTCATGCAAGTTTTGCAAAATCACCTCATGCACACTCCTCTCACGTGCATTCCTTTTCTCATTCCTTGGACTGATTTAGGGCATCATAAAAGGACCAGCTAGGGTTTTAGCTTGGCAAAAAAATCGCCACCATTCTCCCATTCCTCAGTTTTTGCTCCTGTTGCATTTTCCTCCATAGCTCATCATCCACTGCTCCATTCTCAAAGCAGACCCCATATTCTTGATCATGAAGCTCCATAGGACATAGATCAAGCTCCATTTCAAGCTAGAGAAGGGTTCTTGTACCAGTCCAGCTCAAACCAGATTCCACCAAAGAGCAAGGTTCAAGTGAATTTGAAGTTTCTTTCACATTTATTTTGTGAAAGGAGGTTGCTAGAAGATCATCCCAGGCTGGATTTTGGTTTTCTTGGAGAAATTTGAAGCTGTGCAATCTCAGGTATGCCTCAAATCCATAAGTTTGTAAATGATTTTTGTGATGTGCATTGCAATTTACATGTCACACTGAGCATGTGGAGCTTTTTGTTTTTGAAAATGATGTTGAAATGAGGTCGGGCTAGGGTTTTAAAGTTTCTAGATCCAATTTGTTTTGATGTTGTTCATGCTGTGTGTTTTGTTTTACATGTTTGTGATAGTTGATTCATATTGTGCTTGATCCGAGAATCATTTTTGGTGTTTGGTTCATGTGATTTCATGAAGAAATGGAGGAGATATGTTCCTTTGATATTTGTTGCCTTGCCACTGCTTGGTCCTGTTTCATTCGTGTTTTGCAGCTTTGTTTTCATGTTGTGAGGTTGAAGATGATGAGGTGGAACGCAGGGATTGGATGGATCCATGTTTTGTCTTTTCTGTTTTAAAACCCTAGCATGACCGGTTGATACAATGTTACATGTTTTTGTGCATTTGGTTTGTCTTGTGGAGTATGCCCTAAGTTCATGCGTGCCTGAGTATTTTTGTCTTGCATTGCTGCATGGGCCTGAGGCCAACATGCTAGGCGCGCCCCCCATGCTGGGCCCAGGCATTTGGCATGTGCTGGCCAGTTTTGTTTTGCACCCTTCCACCATGTTTCATAGTCCTTTTATTCCTTTCTTTTTTCTTCTTGCATTTTGTTCATTTTAAAATATTTCCAAACTTATAAAAAATCCATAAAAATTCATGTGCACTCTTTAGTTCATCTAGTATTTTATCATATTTTTTTCACATTTTTATTTTTATTTCCACGTGGCTAAATTAATTCAACACTAGGTTTTGTTTTATGGTAGGCTCTCTTGGACCAATCTGCCTTGTCCAATTTCCATCTTCTTCATCCTTTAAGCTATGAACCTCATTCTTTTTGCATTCAAATCTTAAGACATCCTTATATCTTCATGATTTATCTTAGATTTTTCACAAATTTCCTTGCTGGATTTTGTTTATGTTACTTGTGCATCAATTTTCTAAACCCTAGATGGTGATACCTTGCATTTTTGGGTTTCATTGACCTAGTTTGGGGCTGATTCTTTGCAAACCCTTTTGGATTCTCATTTCCTAGTATGTGAAGAGTACTTTGCTGGTTGGATAGATTTTTCATGTGCTTGGATTTATTTCTTAGGTATTTTCTTCCTCACTTTGCCTTGTTTTGCACCCTTTGAATCTTTTGGTTTCTTTTAAGTTTGGAAGAAGACTTATGCCAACTTTTCCTCATCTTTTGGGATCCTTTAAAGGTCTAGAGTTGTTCCTGGTCTTAGGATAGGGTTTGATTTTGCTTGAGCTTTGGTTTTGATTCCTTTCTTTGTGTATTACATCCTTAAGTGTTATGCATGCTTTCTTTGCATTTGTTTCACTCCCAATCATCTTGATATGATCTTGTATTGCTTTGTATATCATTTTGTGAACTCTTTGCCATGCCTATATGCTTGTGTAGCTTCTGACTTGTTGGTTCATGCCTTGATTGTATGTTGTTACACTAACTTTGCAGGAGCTATGGTAAGTGTGAGATGTGGGAATTGAGTTCCACATCTCCATCTCTCATCTTTTCTCATTTTTGTTTATATGGACTAACATCTTTTTGTTGGGCTTAGGCCTTTCTCATCCCCTCTTCTATCTTCTCCTTTTCTTTTTCTTCTTCAGTAGGATAGACACCCCACAAACCCTAGGAACCCCATGCATGCTAACTTAGGATAGAAACTTCCCTCTAGTTTTTTTCCTTTGCTCCTTTTGGTTCTTATTCTCTTCTCATCTTCAAACTTAATTTTAATTCACTTAATAAAGGTTGAGTACTTTCATGTGACATGAGACTTTGCTATGAGATGCTTGCATGCGTTCCATTTCGGGGCGAGGTGTGAGTCATCACTCGTGGTGGATAGGTCTTAGCATGAGTACCTCACAAAGAAAAGCTAAAAAACACTTCTTAACCAAAAAACCACAAAATACTTAATAATGGTAATAGGCCAGTGTGCTTGAGCCTTCACTTGTGGGACTAGCTTTGGGGATTTCCTCCATAGATAGGTGTGCCTCTTGCGCATTCCATTTCGGGATGATGTGAGACGTACACATCCCATTGAGTAAGACTTAGGTACGCTTACCTATGCAAACCTTCACTCATAAAAACTTCTAAAAAAAAAACACCAAACAAACAATAAGCGTCTTTCCTTCGGGAATTCTTTTCTCATCTCCTTCGCTCCGTACGCGAACTTGCTCCTACTTGTCACTTTGCAAGACGGTTACGCACTCGTCGTCCGAGTCTGCAACACCTGAGCAATGGCATAGGCAGTTCAAGCCCCTTTAATTCACAAGCAATTTCCTTGTTACCCCTAGTTAGGGGAACTACGGCGTCTCTGATCCTCATTATCCCGATGAGGTACGTAGGCAGCGGGGTAGGGCCCGTTCGAGCACAATCTTTATTTTCCCTACATTTTTCTCTTTGTTTCCTTTTTCATTTTCTTTTATCAGTTCATTTTCCAGTCCGTTTCATTTCTGTTGCTGCATCTTTCATACCCTCACCCTTTGAAACAGTTTCTTTTGCAAGCGTGGATCCCGTCGGGTACGGCGGATGATCTGGGGTGCTAATACCTTCCCAGGTCATAACCGACTCCCGAGCCCAGTCTCTTTGGTTCGCAGGACCCGTGTTCTTCCTTTTCTTTTCTTCTGGTTTGTGCAGCATTACCATTCCCTTTCTTCGGGATAAAAATGCCTGGCTGGCGACTCTAACTCTTTCCGCGCCACTTTCGCGTTTGTACTAGGATGAAAATCCCGGGAGCGACACCTTAAAACCTTGAAGGTTTAGTCCCTGATTATGATATGAGAAGAGAAGACACAAAAGATGACACAAAGGTAAAACTAATGGGGTACTAATCAAACCCTAATTGTTATCTTGCTTGGGTATTCCTAGGGTTTATGAAGCTTGCAAGAGATCTTCAGAGAAGCCACTAATGGAAGAAGCAGATGGAAGGAAAGGAAGCAGAAGAAACAAGTTAACTTACTTCATTGAAGAAGATAAGTTACTTGAAGAAAGAAAGTGAAGAAGGAACATGAATGAGTAAGCTCACTCTAAAGCACAAGCAAAATGCAGCAAATGAATAATGTAACACCCCAAATTTGCCCTCTTCATTTTAAGTATCATACTATATCATATTCATCATGAACGTATCATTTTCTTAGCATCCTAGCATGGAAAGATGAGGCATAACATTCTTCATGTCCTAGCATTAGGCATATGATCATCTGTGGAGGTTTTTGAGGCATCACAAGCCATGACAAGGGTCCCAATGGTTTTTTACAAGTCCTATGAGGGGTCTACATTGCATTTACAAGATCAAGTCCATTTGCAAAAGCTCAGAAGATTGCATGATCACCAGAGAATCCAGGATAGGGCAAAGCTCCTACACAAGGCACCTAAACTAGGGTTTGAGATTCAAGATTCAAAATCTCACAAATTTGGCCATTTAATTTGGGCAAAGTCTTCTATATGTCAAGAGGATCCTAGGTACCAATTTTCATGAGAAAATTCCATGTGAAAGTCAAGAAATTCTTCAGTTGCTTGCAGATGAAGTAATTGGTCAACTGTGCCCTTAAAAAGTCAACTGTGTGATTTCAAGGGGTCTAACCCAACTTTTCTTTCCAAGGGGTGTCCTTACAATGTTATAAGAGGTTTGGGATGCTTAAATATCAAGAATCATGGAGATTTGAGGCTTTTTGCAAAATTGGCACAAAGTTGGTTTTTGAGAGTTTCCATTTTTGGCAACTTTTGCCCTAATTTTCAAGTGAGCTTAACATGATCAAAAATTCTTCAAATGGACCAAAGTCAAACATGAAAGTTGGAGATTAAGGGCTCCCATTTTCAAAAAGTAAAAGTACATTTTCATGGGATTCATGGTTTGCAAGATATGGCCCTCCAAAAAGTGTTGCAAACAAGGGCAAATTCAAAAGTTTCATGCATGCACAAAAGCAAAAATGTTCAAAACTTGTTTTCAAGGCTTGGAATGGTTCAATCTTGTTTACTAAGTTACAATACATTGCATTTGGATCATTTTTCTCCAATGAATACCACATTTTCGTGCAGGCAAGGATTTCACTCCAAAAATGCAAAATTGGCAAAATCATGAGAAAAGTGTGATGACTTGATCTAAGGGCCAGGACTTGTTGCATTATGATCAAGGGTTGGAAAAGGATGGCCCATGTGCTGAGAGGCCAAGGAAAGCATGAGGAGTGCATGCTTCCCTCACAAATTGCAAATTTTTCAAATTCACAAAAAGCTTGTGATTCCCACGTGCAAATGAGCCAAGTTTTTCAGCATTGGTTTGTGACTTCACATAAAAGGAGCTAGGGTTTCAGAATTGGCAACCTCTCTCTCATTCTCACATTTCCAAGTTTATGCACAACTTGCATTTTCTCTCATTTCTCATCACACACTTGTTAATTTCAAAAACCAGTGATAGATCCTTGATCAGGGCAAGCTAAGGATCATTAATCACACCATCATTCAAGTTCTCTCTTAAGTTCAACAACATTGCCATTTCAGGGCAGGTGTGGGCAAAGCTTCGAATCCAACTTCATTCAAGGCTTTAGATGCATTTATTTTGTATCTAGAGTGAGTGTAGAGTGATTTGCATCCATCATTTGGCTTTCTATCTCATTATTTCCAGATCTGCAACTCAGGTAAGCTCAAAATTCGTCAGATCTAAAAATGAAATTGATTAGGTGTTTTGTGATATTTGAGGTGCACTGATCATTCTGCAACTTGTAGTTTTGAAAATGATGCATTGTAGCTTGAGATATTTGATTTTCAGTTTTCATGGTCACACTTTGTTTTCTTCGATTCAGTTGAGTCTTTGAGTTTTAGCCAATTTCATGTTCATTTTCGAATTCAGCATAGCTTAATTAGTGAATCTGGAAGGTTTGGTTCATTTATTTGAGGTTTTGTTCTTCTGGTATGAATTCCGGTGCCGGAGCCCTAGCTCCGGTCACCGGAAACTGCATTTGTTTGACCTAGGGTTTGTGATGAGGAAGATGACTCAGGCACCCTTGGATCTGGCCCTTGTACGTCCCAGATTTGACCACGCGTCCACAGGCTCACCCTCTCCCTCACGTGAATGTTTTATTTCATTTTAATTCACCATGTGACGCATCCCACAATAAGAACCATGGTCCATCCTCTCACGTTTTACCATTCGTCCACGTCAATTAATGACTGAGGCATAGCATGCGCTAGATTCATCTGTTGGTCTTGTATTTTTCCAGCTTTTTATTTCATAATTTCCACAATATCTAACATATGCCTGCGCACTAATGGCCCCAGCCCCTACTATTCACACCCCTCATACATCAAGCCTAATTATTTTACACGCAGATCTCTTACTACCAGCACCCCCCAGCCTCATTTCTTTTTATTTCTTTTTTTATTTTAATTCTTTTAATCCATTTTGATTTCCAATTATTTAAAATACTTCTGATTATTAAAAATTCCTAAAAAAATTCTTGAGTCTTCTTTTAAGTTTCTTTTATTTTTCTATATTTTTATTTTCCCTTTTTCCTAATTTCCACGTGTCATATTATTCCCTTATTTCAATTAACTTTTTTTTAGTTCTTTTTTTAGTACATTGCATTGTCCATTTTCCATAGGTCTCATTATTTTGAGTTTCTTGTTCATTATTTTTGCTTCTGGATTCCTAAGATGATGTAGTTCTTGTGTGATTTTTCCCCTGATTTTTAGAATTTTATTCCTTGGTTCTTGGTCCTTTGACTTATGTTGGAAGTTATTAACCCTAGTTTGTGTTCTTGCCTCCATTTGACCTAGTTTGCTTCTGAATTTTTCCAAATCCTTTTGGCTCATTGTTATACCATGTTTGAAGATCATTTTACTTGAGTTGTGAATTTTTTAGATGCTTGGTTGATTTAATTTGAATTTTTGTCTTGAACCTTGTCCCATTTTTGCTTCTTTTGGTTCATTAGCTCTCTCATAAGCTTAGAAGGGCACTTGTGCCAACTTCTTCTTCTCATTTGGGGTCCTTTTGGGGTATGAGTTCCTTTCTGGTCCTAGCTTAGGGTTTGTGTCTTAGAAGTTTTTGTGTTTGCTTACCTTTTAAGTCCTTTCATTTCTTAAGTGTGCTTTCACTTCTTCCTTACTTCTTTCACTCCCATTTTGTGATTGTTTGGTCTTGTGTGTCCATTCTCTTCATCTTGATGGCTTCTTAAGCTTTTCCTTGATTTGTGTTGGTTCTGATCTTGTGCATTGAGTCCATATTTGTGCATATTTTCTTTGAATCTTTCTTAAGTTTACATGTGTTTATCATTTGTTTCATGTTGCATCATGTTGTCTTGTTTGCTTCATTCCTCATTCTTATGAGTTACATTTGCATTGAGCATGTGTACATATCATTTCACTTCTGTTTGTATGATGATGGCATGTTATCTTGTTCATCTTGTTTCATTTGTTTGCTTATGATACTAACCTTGCAGGGGCTATGGTAAGTGTGAGGTGTGGGAATGAGTTCCACATCTCCAAATCTCATCTTTTCTTCTAATGTTTATTTGTACTAACCTTTTCTTGTTGGGCTTAGGACTTTCTCATCTCTTCTTCTATCCTCTTCTTCTTTGCTTCTTCTTTCTTCTTTAGGATAGAAAACCACACTAACCTTAGGATATCCATGCATGACAACACTTAGGATTTCTTTAGTCCCCCATTAGAATTTTGCCTTTGTGATCCTTTTGGTTCTTCTTCTCCTCTCATCTCATAACCATAAAAGACATCTTAATAAGTTTGAAGTGATGCCTTGAGCAATAGACTTATCCCATGAGGTGTGCTTGTAGTCTTCCCATCTTGGGATAGTACCAGTTTGCCTTGTGATGCACAAGTCTGATCAAGGTATCTTCTTCACCAAGAAAAGCATAAAAAACACTTCTTCATCTGTAAATACCAAAAACACATAATAATTCAACAATTTAGTGAGCTTAGGCCCTAATCTCTGGGTTCAAGTTTTGGGGATCTTCTCCTTACTTGAGTGTGCTTGTTCTATTATTCCATCTTGGAATGTAGTGACAAGTGCACATTCCATGGAAAAGAGTTTGAGTTCACTTTCTTGTGACACACTCATAAAAGCTTCATAAAAACACAAACAAACAATAAGCGTCTTTCCTTCGGGAATTATTTTCTCATCTCATTCGCTCCGTACGCGAACTTGCTCTGACTTATCCTTTTTCCAGACGGTTACGCACTCGTCGTCCGAGTCTGCAACACCTGAACAATGGCATAGGCAGTTCAAGCCTTAATTCACAAGCAATTTCCTTGTTACCGCTAGTTAGGGGAACTACGGCGTCTCTGATCCTCATTATCCTGATGAGGTACGTAGGCAGCGGGGTAGGGCCCGTTCGAGCACAATCTTTATTTTCCCTACATTTTTCCTTGTCTTTTCTTATTCAATTCTTTTCTTTTATCCAGTTCATTTCATTTTCTTTGCAGAAGCTTTCATACCCTCACCCTTTGAAACAGTTTTCTTTGCAAGCATGGATCCCGTCGGGTACGGCGGATGATCTGGGTGCTAATACCTTCCCAGGTCGTAACCGACTCCCGAACTCAGTCTCTTTGGTTCGCAGGACCCGTGTCCTTCCTTTTCTTTCTTCTGGTTTGTGCAACATTACCATTCCCGTTCCTTCGGGATAAAAATGCCTGGCTGGCGACTCTATTCTTTTCCGCGCCACTTTCGCGTTTGTACCAGGATGGAAATCCGGGGAGCGACAGCTGGCGACTCTGCTGGGGAGCGAACCCAGAATCTCTGGTTCCCCTGTGAGTCTCTCCTAGCGCTTGCTTGTTTCTGTTTCATTGGGTGATGTTTGTTTGCTGTGGCTTGTTGTATTTTATTGTTGTTTATTTACAGCCTTATTTACAGCTTTATTTACAATTTTCCGTATTTATTTTCTGCATCATGTATATATACTGGACTGTCTGGACTGGTTTTCTGTTTGGTGGGTTGGGTGATACTGTTTCTGAGAGATGAGCTCATTACCACGGCTCGGGTGCACCTTAGGACTTAGAGTGGTTCCACTTTGGCCTCATGAGATCTTGTCATGGGGGTAGTAGTGAGTTCCACACCCAGATTTGCAATTGTCTTGGAAATGTTTTGATTTGGGGATCTTCCTCTCTCATTTCATAACCTTGACAGTTATGTGCAGCTGGGGACCGATCATTGAGAACCTTGTGGAAACATCCCTCTTTAGTGATGACAGTGGCAGACCACATTTTGTGGCAAACCCATTCGCATCCGAGGGCCCACCTGGAACTTGCATAGGATGACCTTGTTTCCCGGACTCAGCTGAGGCCTCCCTGCGTAGTATATAATGCCAAACTGATTCCCTGATTTGGTCATGAGCCATTCCTCGGAGATGGTGAAAGTATTATTGCTATTCGGCTTTGAGAGTCCGTGATGTTTGACCCGGAGCCTACCAGTGAGATTGGGAGGGGTTTATAGGTGTGCAGGAACCCTTGGCCTCTACATACACTCATTATCAATGGTCCTATGATTATGATTTCTGGTCCTTTGGTCCTATGGTTCTGGAGTTCTGGTTTTCTTGGTTCTGGATTTCTTGGTACTATGGTTCTGAGATCTTCTATCAGAGAGTTGTGATTCAGAGGACTTTGTTTGTCAGTGATCAGAGGGGTCCTTGTGTTCAGTGATCCAGTATCCAGATGGTCCCAGTTGATCATATGCATGCATTGCATTTGCATTTCCATCATCCTTGCATTAACTGTTTATGTTTCCCATTTTTCAGGTCATTGTTCTTACTCAGTTCCCAGTTCTGGTAAATCTTATCTCCAGATGGCAGAAATCAGAAGAGTTCCAAGGAAAAAGAATGTTCACTATACTTTTCTTCAGCCTGAAGATAGAAGTGTTCAGAAGTTAGCAGGTCTGATGAATGACCAAGTCTTGGGCAATTTCAAGAAAAGATATGGCCAGATATTGAAGTTTGTGGACAAGCCCACTGCAGACCAGAAGGACAGTTTGCATACCTTGTTGCAGTTTTATGATCCTCTGCTGTGTTGCTTTGTGTTTCCAGGTTACATCTTAGCTCCTACATTGGAAGAGATCTCCAGCATGCTGAATGTTCCAGTCAGAGAGACATTGCCTTTCTATGGGTCAGAGGTTGTGCTTAAAGAAGAAGACATAGCCAAAGTTTGTCGTTTGCCAGCTGCTACAGTCAAGAAGGCTCTGAAGGATAGTGAAGGCAAAGGACTCCCTTGGAGTGTGCTCATCCCAGAGGCAGAGAGGTATGCTGCAAAGGGTAGTTAGGGTGATTTTGGTGCCTTACTTGCTTTAATGGTGTATGGGTCCAGCTTGTTCCCAGGAGAGAAAGAACTTGTAAGCTTGGAGGTGATTTCTATCTTTGCCAAAGGTAATCCAGTGCCTACTCTTTTGGGTGACATCTATTACAGTGTGCACTACAGAAATGAGAAAGGTAGGGGTGGTCCAGTAGTCTGTTGTGCTTCTTTGTTTGCTGAGTGGTTTGCCAGAAAGCTGCCAAAATTAGGTGCCTTCAAGGAGATGAGGGATGAGTGGAGATGGTCAAGGAGACTGATGGGGTTAACTGCTGAAGATATGGCCTGGGGATATGACAGAGATCTTCTAGGTAAAGAATTGCTGGTCAGTTGTGGAAGGTTTGCTGGAGTGCCTTTGCTGGGAAGGAAAGGTGTCATCAGTTACTATCCAACACTAGCCAGGAAACAGTTTGGCTACCCTTTGAAAGATCCTCCACAGATGGAAGAGTTTGCTGAGTCTTTGTACTTTCCTGTTGAGGAAAACAAGGAGTTAGTTCAACAAGCAGTCTAAGCTTGGGCTCACAGGATAAGGAGGGGTAAGAAAGACTTTGGTAGAGTTGATCCTAAAATGTATCCACTATTTGCTGCATGGTTGCAAAATCATATAGAAGAAATCCTCATGCCTTTTTCAGTAGAAGCTCCACTTTATCCCAGAGAAGTTCCAAGTCAGAGTAGTACAGTCTCCCTTGAAGAGTACAAGAAATTGAAAGCTCAGCTACATGAAGTTAGAGTGGAGAATGCTGAAATGGTAAGCCTATACCATCTTGCCAACAGGGCCAAGAATGAAGCAGAAGGTAAGCTGCAGAAGATCCAAGCCTCTTTGGAAGCCAAAGAGAAAGACTTTGCTGGTAGAGAAGCCCACTTTCACAGGTTGGGTCTAATGGAGGCTAAGAGAGAAGCTGAGCGCAAAAGGACTTTGAAGACTCTCAAGGAAGCTCGACAATCCATTGTTTGGTTGCAAGGCCAAAGGGAGGAAGAGCAGAAGAAGTTCAGAAAGAAAGAAGAGTTCTTTGAAGTGAAAATGGCCTTCAAGAAGGAAGAGGTGGAGCAAGTCCACACCATCCGTAGGGAAAAAGACCCAACAGCTAGCACAAAGCCAGTTAGCCTTGGAGGAAGCAAGGAAGGAGATTGAAGAGCTCAAGCTGAGAGCGGGTGTCAAGAAGAGCAGAGCAGAGGTGGCAGAGGTGGCAGAGCCGGGGTCCTTTGTTTAGTTTATTTTTCAGACTACCTACAGACTTGTTGTAGGAGTTTTGCTTATTTTGTATTTTGTCTTGTATTCATGTAATGGTTTGTAACCCTTTGGGGAATATTTTTGTTTGTACTCTGACTTTTGGGCCGGCAGTGGTTTGTCCATGATACAGTATTAATATGCAAAGATATTTTTTCTGAATGTGCAAGATTCGTTTGTCTGATACTGCTAATGTCTGAACACTTATCAAAGAGAAAGCTTGAAAGTTAATACTCAAAATAGCTGTCTGGAGTAGATGCCAGAACTGGGGCATGCAAATGCTTAAAACTTGGGAACATAAGTAGTTACATTGCATTGCATATAACCTGTTTGCTTGTTTTGCAGGTAGTGCTTCAGTTGCTAATGTGTTTTGTGTTTCAGGAACTATATCTCCCCGGAAAGTTCGGGAACAACCAATCGCACACAGATATCCAACAAAGGTCAACAGAGAGAGAATCATGGACCAGATGCAAGCTGACTTAGCTGACCTGAGGCTGAGGATGGACAACTTCATGACTTTGATGGCAGGCATGGGTCAGAATCAAGAGCGTCTGCGGGAGATGATAGAAAATGGTCAAGCCAGGAACAACACTGCTGCTGATGGTAATCGTACTGGTGCAGGCGCACGTCAGGTTGAAGTCCCTGTAACACAGCCAGGGGTGACTATAATCAATGATGGGCTGAATAATATTCAAATGGATAATCAGGACGAACAGTTCACTCTTCTAGACGAAGCTGAGGGTCAGGGGGCTGAGATGAACAAGAGGTTTGAGGAAATGGCAGAACAAATCAAGGCTATTCAATCCCAGAGTTCTTTGGGATATGACATTATAGACTTGGGCTTGGTTCCAGGGGTTAGAATCCCTTACAAGTTCAAGGTTCCAACTTTTGAGAAATACAATGGCACTGCGTGCCCGAAGACCCATCTTCAATCCTTTGTGGGAAGGATCGCTGCTCACACTGATGATGAAAAACTCTGGATGTACTATTTCCAGGACAGCCTGGTCGGGGCCTCCCTAGAATGGTATATGAAGCTTAGCAGAGTCAATATCAAGAGCTGGAAAGACCTAGCAGAAGTTTTTGTGAGACAATATCAGTATAATTTGGACATGGCTCCAAATCGCACTCAATTGCAACATATGTCTCAAACTGCTAAGGAGGGTTTCAAAGAATATGCTCAGAGGTGGCGTCAGCTCGCTGCCAGAGTGCAACCACCGCTGCTTGAGAACGAGATGGCTGACATGTTTATGGGGACTTTGCAAGGTGTGTTTCTTGAAAGATTGGCGTCCAGTTCTGCCACCAAATTCAATGACATTGTAATTGCTGGGGAGAGGGTTGAGACCTTGTTGAAGATAGGAAAGATCCAAGATACAAGTGCTAGCAGCTCGAATGGAGCAAGAAAAGCTTTCAGTGGACCTCCTAGAAGAAGAGAAGGGGAGACAAAGGTTGTATTTGGCCGAGGCCGGGGCCGAGGTTATAGAAGACCATACGAGCATGTGGCAGCAGTCACAATTCCTTCTACTCCTGTGCAACAGATGCAACCTCAACAACAACAGCAACCGCAACGCAACAACTATCAACAGAGACCGTATCAGCCAAGGCAAACTCGCCCGGCTAATAGGGTGCTTGAGGCAATCCCCATGATGTATGCTGCTTTGCTACCAAGATTGCTGGACCTGAATCTGATTCAACTGAGAACTTTGGCACCACCACCTCCTGGAGAGCTTCCAGTGGGTTATGATGTCAACGCAAGATGCGCTTTTCACTCAGGAGCACCCGGGCACTCAACTGAGAAGTGAAGGGCACTACATCACAAGGTTAAGGACCTGATAGACTCTAAAGCAATCAACTTTGCACCACCGCCGAATGTTACTTTGAACCCTATTATGAATCATGGAGGGGCTAGAATCCATGCTGTTGAAGGTGGTGAAAAGTTAAGTCTGATGCTCAGTATTGAAGAAGTGAAGACTCCTATATTGGTAGTAAAAGAAAGGTTGCTGAAAGGTCAAGTGTTTCCAGGATGCTGCTCTGATTGCGAAGAATGTGTGAATTCAAAGAATGGGTGTGAGAATCTGAAGATGGGATTGCAGAGTTTGATTGATGATGGATCTTTGCAGTTTAACAAAGTTGATGATGAAGCTGATGATATGTCCACCATTACCGTAGTCTATGATGAAGCTGAGATGCCTGTCAGAAGAGAGCCTGTTACCATTTATGTTCCGGAGATTAGTCCTGTGACTATCACCGTGCCTGGGCCTGTTCCTTACACAGACGATAAAGCCATCCCATGGTATTATGGCTCAGATGTATATGTGGATGGACAGAAAGTAGATAGCAAGTATGTTATTGTTGACCCGACTATAGAGAATGTCGGAGGAGTTGGAAGTTTCACTAGAAGTGGTCGTCTATTCGCTCCCCCAGTACTGAGAGGGGATCCTGAGGCTGAAGCTTCGTCAAAAGCCAAAGGAAAGCAAGCTGTGACTGATGAATCAACAACTCCTGTTGCTGGGCAGGGTACATTTGAAAAGGAGGTCGAGGAATTCATGCGCATAATCAAAAAGAGTGATTATAAGGTGGTCGAGCAGTTGAACCAGACACCTTCCAAGATATCCATTCTATCCTTGCTGATGTGTTCTCCCACACACAAAGAGGCCTTGTTGAAAGTGCTGCAGATGGCGTATGTTCCTCAAGAAATCACTGTCAACCAACTTGAAGCTGTGGTGGGCAGCGTGAATGCAAGCCATGGGTTGGGCTTCACAGATCGAGACCTGACGTCAGAGGGCCGAAACCACAACAAAGCACTACATATTACTATGGAGTGCAAGGGTGCTGTGTTGTTGCATGTTCTTGTAGACACAGGATCCTCTCTTAATGTGCTTCCGAAGAAGGCATTAATGAAGCTCAATGTTGATGGTATAGTCCTGAGACCCAGTGATTTGATTGTCAAAGCTTTCGACGGGTCCAGAAGATCAGTGTTTGGAGAGGTTGAGTTGCTTGTGAAGATAGGTTCTCAGGTTTTCAAAAGCATCTTCTATGTCATGGACATTCAGCCCGCATACAGTTGCTTGATAGGATGCCTGCGGATTCATGCTGCCGGTGCTGTGACGCCCACTCTGCATCAGAAGCTCAAATATGTGGTTGACGGCCAGGTAATCACAGTATGCGGAGAGGAAGACATCTTCGTAAGCCACTTGTCAACGTTTAAGTATGTAGAGATGGATGGAGAGATCCATGAGACTCTTTGCCAAGCCTTCGAAGCAGTCAACGTCAGCATCTTGACTCCTGTAGAGAGAAGCAGTGAGAAAGAAGGTACCTCCATCCATTCTTACAAGCAGGCAAAGGAGGTATTTCAGTCAGGAAGTGCCCAAGGCTGGGGCAAATTGCTGGAATTGGAAAAGAAAGACGACAAGTTTGGTTTGGGATATCAGCCTGGTGGATCTACTCCAAGTGGTAAAGTTATCACCTTTACAAGCGCTGGGATGCTCGACCGCAACCAGATTTGTGCAACTACTGAAGAGGGGGACAGTGATGGTGACTGGGACAACTGGATACATCAGTGCGCGCCTGGGGAGGAGCTAAGGAACTGGTCTGCTGAAGACATTGTTCAAGTTACCTGGCGCTCAGAGTAATTCATTTGTTTCCTTTTATTATCATACTGCATTGTCAAATCCAGCATTATGCCCAAGATACTAGGATCCATTGTATTGGGCCACCATGATTTGTATGCATTTTATTTTACCATGAAATAAAAGGACATTTTCAGACAAATTGCGTTCTCTTTCTTTGTTTTTAAAACTTTTCACAAAAATATAAAAAATGGCAATGTATTTTTCCTTTTTGTTTTTCTGTTAGCGTCTCTTTTTTCAAAATAAGCAGATTCTAAAATAAGCACATCATTTGTGCAGTGTTGATCATCCGGATTCCATTGATAACGTTCCTGCTATGACTACGCATGACTTTGACAATCCTGTCTACCAAGCTGATGAAGGGGTTGAGGAAGACTGTGACCTCCCTGAAGAATTGGTCAGATTGTTGAAACAAGAGGAACGGGTTATTCAGCCTCATCAAGAAGAAATTGAGATCATCAACATTGGTAGTGAAGATGTGAAGAAAGAGATCAAGATTGGGGCCAGTCTGCAGGCCAACGTCAAGAAAGAGCTGATCAGTATGCTGAGAGAGTATGTGGATATCTTTGCTTGGTCATATCAAGATATGCCAGGGTTGGATACCGATATCATAGTGCATAAGTTGCCTTTGAGAAAGGACTATCCTCCTGTGAAACAGAAATTGAGAAGAACTCGTCCTGACATGGCGATGAAGATTAAAGAGGAGGTTCAGAAGCAATGGGATGTCGGTTTCCTTGCTGTAACTAGTTACCCACCTTGGGTAGCTAACATTGTACCTGTACCAAAGAAGGACGGCAAGGTCCGGATGTGCGTTGACTACCGAGATTTGAATAGAGCGAGCCCAAAAGATGACTTTCCATTGCCACACATTGACGTGTTGGTAGATAATACTGCTCAATTCTCGGTATTCTCCTTCATGGATGGCTTCTCCGGGTATAACCAGATTAAGATGGCGCCGGAAGACATGGAGAAGACAACATTCATTACCCCGTGGGGTACATTCTGATATAAGGTCATGCCCTTTGGTTTGAAGAACGTCGGGGCAACTTATCAACGGGCGATGGTCACATTGTTCCACGACATGATACACAAGGAGATTGAGTTTTATGTGGACGATATGATTGCTAAGTCCCAAGACGAAGAAGAGCATTTGGTCAACCTGAAGAAGCTGTTTGATAGACTGATCAAGTACAAGCTAAGGTTGAATCCAAACAAGTGCACTTTCGGAGTGCGTTCCGGGAAATTGTTGGGTTTCATTGTTAGTCAAAGAGGAATTGAGGTAGATCCTTCCAAAGTAAAAGCTATTCAAGATATGCCTGCACCGAGAATAGAAAAGGAAGTGCACTGGTTTTTAGGGAGGTTGAACTACATTTCTCGGTTCATATCTCATCTAACTGCCACGTGCGAACCAATATTCAAATTGCTAAGAAAAGAGCAAACGGTCAGGTGGAACGAAGACTGCCAAAGGGCTTTCGACAAGATAAAAGAATATTTGTAGGAGCCTCCAATTCTTATGCCTCCAGTGGAAGGAAGACCTTTAATCATGTACTTGACTGTGCTAGAAGGATCAATGGGGTGTGTTCTAGGACAACATGACGAGTCTGGTCGAAAAGAGTACGCTATTTATTACCTTAGCAAAAAGTTTACCGACTGTGAATCTCGTTACTCACTGCTCGAGAAAACTTGTTGCACTTTGGTATGGGTTGCTCGCCGACTGAGGCAGTACATGTTGACTCATACCACATTGCTCATTTCCAAAATGGATCCTGTCAAGTACATCTTTGAGAAACCAGCGTTTACCGGAACGGTTGCTAGGTGGCAAATGATTTTAACTGAATATGACATCCAGTATACTTCTCAGAAAGCCATCAAGGGAAGTGTATTGTCGGATTACCTTACACAGCAACCTCTTGAAGATGATTATCAGGCAATGAAGTTTGATTTCCCTGATGAGGACATCATGTACCTCAAAGAAAACGATTGTGATGAACCACTTCCGGAGGAGGGGCCAGACCCTGAATCCAAATGGAAGTTGATGTTTGATGAGGCTGTCAATATCAATGGACGCGGAGTTGGTGCCGTTCTTATTACTCCCGAAGGTGTTCACTTTCCCTTCGCTTCCAGAATTACTTTTGGCTGCACCAATAATGAAGCGGAATACGAGGCATGCATAATGGGAATAAAGGAGGCAATTAATCTTCGGATTAAGAACCTCGATATATTCAAAGATTCATCCCTCGTCATTAATCAAGTTACCGGCAAGTGGTATACGCATCAAGAGCATCTAATTCCTTACAGGGATTATGCTAGAAAACTGTTGACATTCTTCACAACAGTTAAACTTCAATACATACCACGTGATGAAAATCAATTTGCCGACGCATTGGACACTTTGTCTTCGTCTATCAAAGTCTTGTGTTGGAATTATGTGCCCAGAATTGACATATCTAGGCTTGACGCTCCAGCTCATGCCTTCTCTGTAGACGCCGTGTCTGACTAGAAACCTTGGTACTTTGATATCAAGTTATTCCTGGAAAAGCAAGAATACCCAGCTGGGGCATCTTCCAATGACAAGAAGACCTTAAGGCAACTTGCTGCTAGCTTCTTCTTGAATACAGACGGGGTTTTGTACAAGAGAAACTTTGAAATGTTCTTGCTCAGATGCGTGGATAGACACGAAGCAAGCCTGTTAATGCAGGAAGTCCACGAAGGATCTTTCGGTACCCATGCAGGAGGGCATGCTATGGCTAAGAAGTTGTTAAGATCGGGGTATTATTGGATGACAATGGATGTAGACTGTTGTTCATTTGCTCGTAAGTGCCACAAGTGCCAAATATATGCAGACAAAGTGCATGTTCCTCCAAGCCCAATCAACGTCATGTCATCTCCTTGGCCCTTTTCTATGTGGGGCATTGACATGATCGGAAAAATAGAGCCTACTGCTTCAAATGGTCATCGCTTCATTCTGGTCGCGATTGATTACTTCACAAAGTGGGTGGAAGCAGCATCTTATGCCAACGTCACTCGTCAAGTGGTGGCAAGATTTCTGAAAAGGGATATCATATGCAGATACGGAGTGCCTGAAAGGATCATTACTGACAATGGTTCTAATCTCAACAACAAGATGATGGCGGAGTTGTGTCGGGACTTCAAGATACAGCATCACAATTCTTCTCCTTACCGACCAAAGATGAATGGTGTGGTAGAGGCAGCAAACAAGAATATCAAGAAGATTGTGCAGAAAATGGTTGTCACCTACAAAGATTGGCATGAGATGTTACCATTTGCGTTGCATGGGTACCGAACGTCAGTCAGGACGTCAATTGGGGCAACTCCCTTCTCTCTGGTATATGGCATGGAAGAAGTCCTGCCTATTGAAGTAGAGATTCCTTCATTGCGTGTGATGATGGATGTAAAGTTTGATGAGGCTGAATGGGTGCGTGCTCATTACAATCAGCTATGTCTAATTGAGGAAAAGAGATTAGCGTCTATCTGTCATGGTCAGCTTTATCAGAGGAGAATGAAGCATGCATTCGACCAACAAGTACGTACTCGGGAATATCAAGTGGGAGAGCTTGTGTTGAAAAGGATCATTCCTCCAGGTTCATATCACAGGGGCAAGTGGACCCCAAACTACGAAGGACCATTCATAGTAAAGAAATTTTTCTCAGGAGGAGCACTGATGCTCACCACTATGGATGGAGATGACTTCCAGTCCCCTGTTAACTCAGACGCAGTTAAAAAATACTTTGCATAAAGAGACCCGCTGGACACAAAAACAAAATTAAAGTCCAGGCAAGAAAAGGGCATCCCGGTGAGCTAAAAACAGAATAAAAAGCTCGGGCAAAAGTTAGGGAAAATAATAAAAAAATGTGTACACCCGCTGAGTTGAAAAGCCACATTGGACAGCTCAGGCTAAAAAGGGTATCCCGATGTATTGAAAACCCGAAAGGGCGATTCACGCAAAACAAGGGAATAAGCGAATAACTGCGATTCGAGTAATCTGAACCAAGTCATCATTTCGTACAACTTGAAAATATCAGAAGGATAGGAAACAGTCCCCTCATCCTCTCAGAAAGCAAAAGCAGAATGGAGAGTCTTGAAGACATGCTGGTCATAGCAGAAATGGAACTCATTGGGATGTCGTGCCCATTGCCATTAGGATAGTTTCTTTTCTCAATTTTATGGTGGCTACCTCTTTCCAGGTGGTTTTTTCCTGATGTAAATCTTTGCCTATTCAGAGGCCTTTCAATAAAAAGAATATTCAGTCAAAAAGTTGTGTTGTGTTTATTTTTGTTTGCAAAATGTCCTGAATTTTTGGCAAAAATAGCATTGCATCTAAACATGGTGATAATTTGAAACAAAAAATGACATGCAGGGAAACACTGTAACCCTCTTTGAGTGTCGGGTGATAATGGATGAACAGTTCATACCATGCAAGTCCCCGGGGCACACTTGTGTTCTCTGTTGTTGCAGGTTGCAGGATGGCGTCGCATTCTCCCAAGCAAAAAGTATTCTCCGCAGGAGGCTCAAGCAGTTTATTCTTCCCCAGTGGAGTATGCCAACAAGAAGCTGATATGCCCAGCAGAACTTCAAGGCTAGTTGAGCAGTTCTTATCCCCAAGTGGAGTCATCTTTCCACAGTGAAGTATTCCCAGCAGGAGGTTGAATGCCTGATATCCCCTCAGAGTTAGAATTGTCAGAATGCTTTCCCCAGCAAGGGTCACAGCTAGAGCTTGAACCAACAAATGCTCTCTCCAGCTAGAGTATTATTGAAGCATCTTTCCCAGCCAAGTCTGAAGATGATTCTTCCCCACAGAGTTCATATCTGATTTTCACTCCCGTCAGTGAAATATTCCCCAGCGAAGTTACCAATTTATTTAAGGTCAATATGGTGATACAGTCAGGTATTCATCACCTCAGTCAGAGTTAGGTGTCAAGGCCTATTGACTTGCTTTCCCCTGCAGAGTTATAACTCTTATGGCCAATCAGGAATTGGTTATTGCTCGTCTACAATTTTCAGCACTCGTCTGTGCTCTTGCTCGTCTGCATCTCTCCAGCACTCGTCTGTGTTCATACTATACTGTTGTTTGCTCGTCTGCAATTTCCAACATTCATCTGTGTTTGATATTTGATATCTGCTCACTGCTCGTCAGCATTTGTCGACACTCGTCTGTGTTATCCCTAAGCAGAGTATCCCCAGCAGTTACCCATGGTTGTAATTGTTTGTTGTTGCTTGGCTCTTGCTCGTCTGCAATTTCCAACATTCTTCTGTGCTTTGATATATAATCTTTGATGTTGCTCGTCTGCAATTCTCAACACTCGTCTGTGCTTTGATATATAATCTTTATTTTTGCTCGTCTGCAATTCTCAACACTCGTCTGTGCTTTGATATATAATCTTTGTTGTTGCTCGTCTGCAATTCTCAACACTCGTCTGTGCTTTGATATATAATATTTGTTGTTGCTCGTCTGCAATTCTCAACACTCGTCTGTGCTTTGATATATAATCTTTGTTGTTGCTCGTCTGCAATTCTCAACACTCGTCTGTGCTTTGATATATAATCTTTGATGTTGTTCGTCTGCAATTCTCAACACTCGTATGTGCTTTGATATATAATCTTTGATGTTGCTCGTCTGCAATTCTCAACACTCGTCTGTGTTTGATATGTTATCATTTGTTGTTGCTCGTCTGCAATTTCCAGCACTCGTCTGTGCTTTGAGATATACAATACTCTGTTGTTGCTCGTCTGCAATTCCCAGCACTCGTCTGTGTTTGGTGCTTGATATTTGTTTGCTTGACACTTGTCTGTGTTTGATATCTGATGTCTGTGATATTTGCTCGTCTGTATTCTCCGGCACTCGTCTGTGTTGATTACCTGTTGGAAGCTCGTCTGCTTTGCTTGGATACTCGTCTGTATCATCTCCATCACTCGTCTGTGTTAGGCTTACATCTGTATGTGTGGATTTGCTGATTATCCTGATACTCTTCTATTTTGCTACTCCAAATGCTCGTCTGTGTTTGAATTTCTGGTATTCGTCTATACCAGTGGCTGATACTCGTTTGTATCATTGCCTGAAGCGCTCGTCTGTGTTTCTTAGATCATCGTCTGATACTCGTCTGTATCATTGACTTATGGCACTCGTCTGTGTTATCTTGATGATCATCCAATACTCGTCTGTATTGAAGAGGTTTAAAGTCCTGACAGTGGGAATTAATGTCAAAATGATTACCGGTCCTGGCGTAACAGGTATATCCGAAGGAGGCTCGTCTGTCTCAGGCACCAATTATTATTGTTGCACCTGGCGTAACAGGTTTACTCGAAGAAGACTCGTCTGTCTTGTACCATGTATCCTCGGATAATATATGAAGAAGGTTCGTCTACCTTGATTATGCATGTCTATCCCACAGACTGTAAGTGCATCCCGGTCCTGGCGTAACAGGTATATCCGAAGGAGATTCGTCTATCTCAAGTTGTATGTTTTTGCAGTGAGGACTCGTATGTCCAGTTCTTTGCGTCACAGGATTGTTCGAAGAAGACTCGTTTGTCAAAGTATTTCTTATTCCAGATACCAGTTTCAACTTGGAAGAAGCTCGTCTACTTTTTCTCCCCTTCAGTCACCAAAGTGTCATTTGGTTGGGTTTATTTCCCAGTTTTGCATTCTTCGTCAGAGTGCAAATTTCTGGTCTTCTTGGTATTCAACCACAGTTTATCTTGAACGGTCGATAGCCCGTGCTACCATCCTTTTCAGATTAACAGTTGTTTGAATAGGGGCAACTGTAACACCCCAAATTTGCCCTCTTCATTTTAAGCATCATATCATGTCATATTCATCATGAACGTATCATTTTCTTAGCATCCTAGCATGGAAAGATGAGGCATAATATTCTTCATGTCCTAGCATTAGGCATATGATCATCTGAGGAGGTTTTTGAGGCATCACAAGCCATGACAAGGGTCCCAATGGTTTTGTACAAGTCCTATGAGGGGTCTACATTGCATTTACAAGATCAAGTCCATTTGCAAAAGCTCATAAGATTGCATGATCACCAGAGAATCCAGGATAGGGCAAAGCTCCTACACAAGGCACCTAAACTAGGGTTTGAGATTCAAGCTTCAAAACCTCACAACTTTGGCCATTTCATTTGGGTAAAGTATTCTATATGTCAATAGGATCCTAGGTACCAATTTTCATGAGAAAATTCCATGTGAAAGTCAAGAAATTCTTCAGTTGCTTGCAGATGAAGTAATTGGTCAACTGTGCCCTTAAAAAGTCAATTGTGTGATTTCAAGGGGTCTAACCCAACTTTTCTTGCCAAGGGGTGTCCTTACAATGTTATAAGAGGTTTGGGATGCTTAAAGATCAAGAATCATGGAGATTTGAGGCTTTTTGCAAAATTGGCACAAAGTTGGTTTTTGAGAGTTTCCATTTTTGGCAACTTTTGCCCTAATTTTCAAGTGAGCTTAACATGATCAAAAATTCTTCAAATGGACCAAAGTCAAACATGAAAGTTGGAGATTAAGGGCTCCTATTTTCAAAAAGTACAAGTACATTTTCATGGGATTCATGGTTTGCAAGATATGGCCCTCGAAAAAATGCTGCAAACTAGGGCAAATTCAAAAGTTTCATGCATGCACAAAAGCAAAAATGTTCAAAACTTGTTTTCAAGGCTTGGAATGGTTCAATCTTGTTTACTAAGTTACAATACATTGCATTTGGATCATTTTGCTCCAAAGAATACCACATTTTCGTGCAAGGCAAGGATTTCACTCCAAAAATGCAAAATTGGCAAAATCATGAGAAAAGTGTGATGACTTGATCTAAGGGCCAGGACTTGTTGCATTATGATCAAGGGTTGTAAAAGTATGGCCCATTTGCTGAGAGGCCAAGGAAAGCATGAGGAGTGCATGCTTCCCTCACAAATTGCAAATTTTGAAAATTCACAAAAAGCTGGTGATTCCCACGTGCAAATGAGCCAAGTTTTTCAGCATTGGTTTGTGACTTCACATAAAAGGAGCTAGGGTTTCAGAATTGGCAACCTCTCTCTCATTCTATCATTTCCAAGTTTATGCACAACTTGAATTTTCTCTCATTTCTCATCACACACTTGTTCATTTCAAAAACCAGTGATAGATCCTTGATCAGGGCAAGCTAAGGATCATTAATCACACCATCATTCAAGTTCTCTCTCAAGTTCAACAACATTGCCATTTCAGGGCAGGTGTGGGCAAAGCTTCGAATCCAGCTTCATTCAAGTCTTTAGATGCATTTATTTTGTATCTATAGTGAGTGTAGAGTGATTTGCATCCATCATTTGGCTTTCTATCTCACTATTTCCAGATCTGCAACTCAGGTAAGCTCAAAATTCCTCAGATCTAAAAATGAAATTGATTAGGTGTTTTGTGATATTTGAGGTGCATTGATCATTCTGCAACTGGTAGTTTTGAAAATGATGCATTGTAGCTTGAGATATTTGATTTTCAGTTTTCATGGTCACACTTTGTTTTCTTCGATCCAGTTGAGTCTTTGAGTTTTAGCCAATTTCATGTTCATTTTCGAATTCATCATAGCTTAATTAGTGAATCTGGAAGGTTTGGTTCATTTATTTGAGGTTTTGTTCTTCTGGTATGAATTCCGGTGTCGGAGCCCTAGCTCCGGTCACCGGAAACTGCATTTGTTTGACCTAGGGTTTGTGATGAGGAAGATGACTCAGGCACCCTTGGATCTGGACCTTGTACGTCCCAGATTTGACCACGCGTCCACAGGCTCACCCTCTCCCTCACGTGAATGTTTTATTTCATTTTAATTCACCATGTAACTCATCCCACAATAAGAACCATGGTCCATCCACTCACGTTTTACCATTCGTCCACGTCAATTAATTATTGAGGCATAGCATGCGCTAGATTCATCTGTTGGTCTTGTATTTTTCCAGCTTTTTATTTCATAATTTCCACAATATCTAACATATGCCTGCACACTAATGGGCCCAACCCCTGCTATTCACACCCCTCATGCATCAAGCCCAATTGTTTTACACGCAGATCTCTTACTACCAGCACCCCCCAGCCTCATTTCTTTTTATTTCTTTTTTTATTTTAATTCTTTTAATCCATTTTGATTTCCAATTATTTAAAATACTTCTGATTATTAAAAATTCCTACAAAAATTCTTGAGTCTTCTTTTAAGTTTCTTTTATTTTTCTATATTTTTATTTTCCCTTTTTCCTAATTTCCACGTGTCATATTAATTCCTTATTTCAATTAACTTTTTTTTAGTTCTTTTTTAGTACACTGCCTTGTCCATTTTCCATAGGTCTCATTATTTTGATTTTCTTGTTCATTCTTTTTGCTATGGATTCCTAAGATGATGTAGTTCTTGTGTGATTTTTCCCCTGATTTTTAGAATTGTATTCCTGGGTTCTTGGTCCTTTGACTTATGTTGGAAGTTATTAACCCTAGTTTGTGTTCTTGCCTCCATTTGACCTAGTTTGCTTCTGAATTTTTCCAAATCCTTTTGGCTCATTGTTATACCATGTTTGAAGATCATTTGACTTGAGTTGTGAATTTTTTAGATGCTTGGTTGATTTAATTTGAATTTTTTTTCTTGAACCTTGTCCCATTTTTGCTCCTTTTGGTTCATTAGCTCTCTCATAAGCTTAGAAGGGCACTTGTGCCAACTTCTTCTTCTCATTTGGGGTCCTTTTGGGGTATGGGTTCCTTTCTGGTCCTAGCTTAGGGTTTGTGTCTTAGAAGTTTTTGTGTTTGCTTACCTTTTAAGTCCTTTCATTTCTTAAGTGTGCTTTCACTTCTTCCTTACTTCTTTCACTCCCATTTTGTGATTGTTTGGTCTTGTGTGTCCATTCTCTTCATCTTGCTGGCTTCTTAAGCTTTTCCTTGATTTGTGTTGGTTCTGATCTTGTGCATTGAGTCCATATTTGTGCATATTTGCTTTGCATTTTTCTTAAGTTTACATGTGTTTATCATTTGTTTCATGTTGCATCATGTTGTCTTGTTTGCTTCATTCCTCATTCTTATGAGTTGAATTTGCATTGAGCATGTGTACATATCATTTCACTTCTGTTTGTATGATGATGGCATGTTATCTTGTTCATCTTGTTTCATTTGTTTGCTTATGATACTAACCCTGCAGGGGCTATGGTAAGTGTGAGGTGTGGGAATGAGTTCCACATCTCCAAATCTCATCTTTTCTTCTTATGTTTATTTGTACTAACCTTTGCTTGTTAGGCTTAGGCCTTTCTCATCTCTTCTTCTATCCTCTTCTTCCTTGCTTCTTCTTTCTTATTTAGGATAGAAAACCACACTAACCTTAGGATATCCATGCATGACAACACTTAGGATTTCTTTAGTCCCCCATTAGAATTTTGCCTTTGTGATCCTTTTGGTTCTTCTTCTCCTCTCATCTCATAACCATAAAAGACATCTTAATAAGTTTGAAGTGATGCCTTGAGCAATAGCCTTATCCCATAAGGTGTGCTTGTAGTCTTCCCATCTTGGGATAGTACCAGTTTGCCTTGTGATGCACAAGTCTGATCAAGGTATCTTCTTCACCAAGAAAAGCATAAAAAAAACTTCTTCATCTGTAAATACCAAAAACACTTAATAATTCAACAAGTTAGTGAGCTTAGGCCCTAATCTTTGGGTTCAAGTTTTGGGGATTTTCTCCTTACTTGAGTGTGCTTGTTCTATTATTCCATCTTGGAATGTAGTGACAAGTGCACATTCCATGGAAAAGAGTTTGAGTTCACTTTCTTGTGACACACTCATAAAAGCTTCATAAAAACACAAACAAACAATAAGCGTATTTCCTTCGGGAATTCCTTTCTCATCTCATTCGCTCCGTACGCGAACTTGCTCCTACTTGTCCTTTTGCAAGACGATTACGCACTCGTCGTCCGAGTCTGCAACACCTGAGCAATGGCATAGGCAGTTCAAGCCTTAATTCACAAGCAATTTTCTTGTTACCCCTAGTTAGGGGAACTACGGCGTCTATGATCCTCATTATCCTGATGAGGTACGTAGGCAGCGGGGTAGGGCCCGTTCGAGCACAATCTTTATTTTCCCTACATTTTTCCTTGTCTTTTCTTATTCAGTTCTTTTCTTTTATCCAGTTCATTTCATTTTCTTTGCAGCAGCTTTCATACCCTCACCCTTTGAAACAGTTTTCTTTGCAAGCGTGGATCCCGTCGCGTACGGCGGACGATCTGGGTGCTAATACCTTCCCAGGTCGTAACCGACTCCCGAACTCAGTCTCTTTGGTTCGCAGGACCCGTGTCCATCCTTTTCTTTCTTCTGGTTTGTGCAGCATTACCATTCCCGTTCCTTCGGGATAAAAATGCCTGGCTGGAGACTCTATTCTTTTCCGCTCCACTTTCGCGTTTGTACCAGGATGGAAATCCGGGGAGCGACAAATAAGAGAGATGAGAAGAGATTATGAGAAGTGAAGGCAAATTTACTTCTCAAAGTACTTATCACCTGAAAGGTTAGCAAAAGGAAATGAAATGAAATGGAAATGAAATGAAATGAAAAGATGAAAATCAAAACCAGAAGCATATTTATGATGAAAATGATGCTAATAGATGATGCAAATGTATGTCAAGAGATGTTAATGATCATACAAGTAATGAGGATGCAAATGAAGCATGAAAGAAGCCTGAAAGTTCATGAATGCACAGGAAATAAAATGAAAACATAACCTGGCAAATGGATGATGCAATGATGAAGCATTATTCTAATGTGTCCTAAGATGTCTTATATGTCATGTGGATGCATAAAATGTCATGGCAAGTTCATGGATGCAAGCATATGCAAGATGAATGCAAATGAAGATGCAAAGTTAGGGTTTTATGAAAGGATGAGATGCAAAACTCAAAATCAGAAGCAAATGACAAGATAAAAAATTGAAAATGCACTCAAAGGAACCCTAAACCCATGTGATATAACACCCCAAAGGAGGAGATTAACTCTTAACCCTAAGGGACCTATGATTTTTCTAAGTTTTCTAGGGTTTTAAGGTACCTAAAGGGAAAAAATGCCAATCAATTCAAAAAGGCAGAATAAATTCATGAAAAAAATATGTTAGAAACTACATCTCAAATGAAGATCAATGCAAAAAGAACCATGGTCATACCATTCTTGGTTAGGTAGAAAATAATTCTTGAAGTTAGGGTTCAAAAATGAGATTTTATGAACCCTAAATTCAAAGAAAAAATGTCAAAATGATTCAAAACCAAAAAGAAATTTGTGTGGATGGTATGACAATGTCTCTAAATGTTTAAATATGCAATGTGAATTTTTTGGGATTTTTTAGAAACCTAAATGATATTTTAATTAATTAATTTTCATTAATTAATTAAAATAAACATTTAAATGTCTAAAAAATAATTTTTAAATGAAAAAAATAAAAATAAAAGTATTTTTGGGTTGAGAAAATTATTTGGATTTTCTATGTATTTTAAATAAAACGTGCAAAATAAATAAGAAAAATGAATTAAAAAATGAAATAAACAAAAGTATGCTGAATGGATGGTTTGGATTGATTCTGTGTTTGGATCTGTTGACCTGGCGCGCTATCCTACGGCCCAAATTCAAATTCTAATAATCCTAATTAATTAATTCACTAATCCAGATTAATTTTAAATGAGCTAATCTCCACCCTCCATCTCACGCGGGAAAGACACATCCAAGGGCCCCCATTCAAACAGAAACCCTAACCCTAATTAGTCACTTAATGACTTTCAGGTGGCCGGAGAAGACTTCCGGTCATCTTCTCCGGCCAGACTCTCCCCTGAAAATTTCCAAATCACTCCCTAGGTCATTTCTGGAGCTCTAAAGCTCCAGATTCATTCCTTTCACTCCCCTAAAGTCAAATCCACCCTCAAAAACAATTTCTTTTCACTCAATCTCAAGATTCGAAGCAATGAACAAAAATGGTGAAACTTTCAAACAAGCAATACATTCTCAATTCTTCATCATTTTCAAAAATAACAAGCTCAGTGTATTCAGGGGAACATGCTTAACCATTTAGTAACTTAAAATAAAGGTTTTGGAAAAATTAATTCGCATGGCTACCTGAGATGGAGCTTTCAACCCTTGAGCTTTCTGGCTGCTTCCTTGGTTCAAAATGCCTCCAATGACCTCCCTGAAGATGCTTTGATGCTTGGAGAGCTTTGAGGAAGGCTGGTTTGTGAGTTTAGACTCCTCTGGTCAGAAAATCGTGTTTTGTTTGTGATGTGTTCTTGGCTGTTTTGAGGGGTGGTTTGTGATCAGTGATGGATTTTGAGATGAATGGTGGTGTTTGTTTTGAGTTTGAGCAATTGGGCTGTGTGTTTCGAAGGAAAATGCAAGAGAGGTGATTTTTGTGAACTAGGGCAATGCTGAGGATTCAGGCTTGGTTCTTGTGTGTTATGGCTTGCATAAAGTCCACATATCAACTTGTGATAGGTCTGTGGAGTTGGTGTGGACTATGCTGATTGGTATGGGTGAAAATGCAAAAAGTCAAGGTTGGTTGTACTTTGAGGTATGGGCTGGTTCAGGCTTGGTACAATAGGGTGTCTGGTGCAGCAAGGATCAAGGATGGCCATGGAAATCACTTTGAGGCAATTCAGCATGTTTGTGAAAGGTTATGGGAGGTTTTGCAATTTGAAGAAAGATTGGCCCTTTTGAGATTTCTTCATGGGCAAGGCATGGAATTTTGAAATTATTTGGGAAATTCTGAGTTTTAGGCATTGCATAATGTTTGTATGATGCTTAGAAGTCAATTAGAGGTCATTAGAAAGCTTGAACATGCCATTTTGCAAAATCCCTCTTTGGCATGAAACATGAAATTATGTGATTTTTGCCAACTTTGGAAAGCCATAACTTGAGTTCCAAAATGAATTAGATCTTTTTCTTGTACTTTTTGAGAAGGGAATGATCCAATCTACAACTTTCATGACCAATAATTTTTTCAGTTGAAGCATTTTTGGTTAAGAAAGTGGAGGTTGAAAAACTTTCCCAAAATGGAAAGTTTACATTACAAGTCATTTCCATTTTTGGCAACTTTTGGTTTTGCTCATTTTTCTTCAAATTTGTGAACTTATAAGCACTTAATTGATCAAATAAAGACCATATAACTTTAATTTGATGAAAAATCCACTTTGGTTCCATTGTTGGGGGCCTCAGATGCCCTGATTTTGCTCTGACTTGCTCAAGAAGCTACCCAGTGATCAGATGACTTCCATAATGAATTTCTTCATCAAACTTGGTATGCATGATCCTTATATCATATTGAGACCATTAGAAACAAGAATGACCAAAATATTTGGAGTTATGGCCTCTGAAACCAAAACCCTAATTTCAGGTCACCTGTGCAGTTAAACCCTAGCTCTACTTCCATGCTTTGCCAGTTCTTGTGATTCTTTGTCTTCTTTGATCTTTGAAGGATATAATATGATGATTGAACATACATGGACCCTCTTGAGATAATTGGAGGCCTTTGAAGTGGCTTAGATGGATTCCTGGATTGCTCAGATCACAAACCCTAGCTGCAGATGAACTTAAACTAATGCAGTGAAGCAAAAATGCCACATGATATGATATGATTGAACTAATGCAAATATAAAAGATCACAAGCCATGGTGTGAACTTAGTGAGGGCAAATTTGGGGTGTTTACACCCGTGTAGCACAATTTCCCCAGTCTGGCGGACCTTTAAAGAATTTCCCTTGGAAATGACTATGTTATGCCCTCGAGCTCTTGAAGTGTCTTGCTTCTGTATGAGCATGGAAGCGACTTAACTCATTCTGACTAAGCACTGGAGGGATTCACCCTTAGTCAACCGAAACTCTGGATAACCTTCCCCTGATTCATAGGATTACAAGTTGCTTGATTATGGCCATCAATGTTGAATAATCAAATTTTGTTTGATTTCTCTTTGTAGGAACTCCCCTGATGTCACATACCGACTTGCAATTAAAACTGTTCATTCACAAATGGTAATTTTAATGCGATGCTCATGTAAGTTTTGAAAAATTATTTATTTGAATATTGTGAATAGTGTGTGACAAATGGACCATAAGCCCAAACGTAGTGTTGATTTAGCAAATCTTTAGGAGTCAGTTTACACAACCTTGTCGTAGTATGCTTTCAAAATTGACCATACTTCAATTAGGATTTTCAAGGGTTATGACTTGTTTTGGTTCACGAGTTTAGAAAGAAGGATTTATGGCTCAAAATTTATTTGTGCCCACCCATTCTCCTTGATGTTCTTCAGTCCTACATTCAGCTAATTTGGCTTACGCGCTCACCTCTCGAAAGGGTTTTGTGATGGTTGAGGAACCAATGACACTGGCGATTTAAGCACCTATGAGATTATTTTGAATAACAGTCGCCCACTTGTCATTGTGTCTGGTCACACGACTATGTTCTTATGGAAGTTTTTCTTCTCTTTTTTTTTATTCCTTAACTTTTTCCTGGACTGATTCTCTTTGAATTTTTTTTTTGAATTTTTTTCGATTTTGGAGTCCAGCAGGATGCCCTAACTTTTTCTAAGTCATTTATTTTCATGTTTTTTGACTTAGCGGGCTTTATTTCTTTTTATTCTTTTTCTTTTGATTTTTTATTTTGATTTTTCTTGTTGAACAAATCGTGTGACACTAGTTGTCTGACTTGCTTGAAAGGGTTATGACTACCTCATTCCTTTATTATTCAGGGGTAGCCATTGTGGTTTTACGTCCCTTGACCTCTTGAGGTGTAATGAATAAAAGGTAATGGATCCTCAGATGCACAATACTTTGGAAATTTGAACGCTCGGTCAAACTAACAGATGACTACCCTGCCCTTAGTTGAATGTGAAGGTTTTTTCGCTCGGAAAAGAAACTCCTACTTCAAGGCTCAAAGGGGTTGACGAGGGTATTCTCCCTTATATCTTCGGTATTTGGGAAATTGAAGCAATGCTTGTACATCGTCAACAGGTTCTAATTGTAACACCCTAAGATTTTTCCTCTAGTTTTCTACCTTTTATCTGCTTTTTGTTTGCATTCATTCGCATTTTCCATTAGATCATACATTAGGTCATATCATTTGCATAGTTTCTAGGACATGGGATCGATTTTTTCCGAGGGTTAGGGTTTTCACTCCCTATTTTGTGGATTATCAGAAGAATTCAAAGTTTTTGGTTATGCGTCATCAATGTCATCATTCTTTTATTGCTTTTGTCGTTGAATTAGGGTTTATTTCCTTGATCAAGGATTTCATGTCTGCAAGGACTATTAACTATGCATATGGCCCATCATTAGGCTATTCTCTTCTTCATCAAGGCGCAAGGCTCTCCCTCTTTTCTTAGCATCTTCTTCTTTCTCGACATCTCAAAAGATCTGGTTTCAGCTCGCACGTGTTTGTTCACTTGTGATCCAGTTCAGTTGGACATTTGACCTAATTTGGTCAAAATATCAAGAGATTTCTTCAAGTGCAAATTATCTATTTCAGTAGACAATTTATCAGTCAGTGCGCGTCCAAGATTAAATTGTTGTGTATGGGGTTCTTCAGGGAGTATTTGGTCAGAAATTCAGAAGATGATTAATTCAGATGGTTGCTATATCAGTGGCGAATCTTTCAGTTTGTTTGGGAGATTCATTTTTGTCAAAGATGCAGGGAAAAGGTTCGAGTGTAGTGGTGGGATCAAATTCAGTCAAGTTGTGGGGTCATTCAAGTTCATCGTCATTCATTCAATCCACATAACATTTATTTATCTATTTGTCCATAATCCAGTTATCCATATTTCAATCCATTTTCGATTCAATTCATAATCCAATCATAATATCCATTTTATTTCTAACCAACATCCGTGTTTCGACCAATTAACCATTTTTCGAACCACAAATCGTTATTCCATTTTTCTAATTCATATCCAAGTTAAACCCATTTTATCCAATCTTTCTTATTCCATTTTTATTCCATTTATCCAAATTAATTTTATTTGTTCATAGTTCAAGATCCATTTTTTTCACATCTATATTTAGTCCAATTAGTCATTGTTACCTATTTTTCATACCATCTTTAAAGCCCATGATCATTTATAAAACCAAATAAGCCCATTTACACTTAGCCCATTTCTTTATTATTATTACACAAAAAATATACAAAGTTAACAAAATTCTGATTAACAAAAAGGGAGAGATGTTACATTTTGCACTACCATACAACTTGTGCAACATTCAACTTTCAGCGTACAATAAAGCCGCCTGCCAAAAAAATTCATCTGGACCCCACCACTCAAAAAAGGTGCGACGCGTTTTCCACTCAGCACAACATTTCCTTTGCTGCTCCATATTTACAACGTAACAACCTCACACAAAAGGGAGATAACAAATGACAACAACGTTTTTTGATGGCAATATACACAACAGGCAATACCCTCTGACTATCTCACTTTCTTCATTTTTCTTCATCAGCAAATATCATCCTCTACAAATCAAAAACAGAACACGCACAAAACACATTCATAAACATTCTCAGCATATTAACCAAAAATCTGAATGAAACAACCTTCACTCTCTCGATGACTCCTTTCTAAAAACCAAAATAACATTATTCCTGCATCAAAAAAAACACTTCTCACTATCACACAAATTCACCCTCAACATACCTCTAACCTTCTTCATAACCAACAATAACACATAACCTCCTTCACCACCTCCACTAACCCACCAACAACAAACAACATCAAATTAAAAATACAAAAATGGAATAAGAAGAAAAGATCTGAGAACTTGAGACGAGAAAGAGTGAGATCAAGAGGGCTTCACGAATGGAAAACGCGATGAACGGAGATAACAAATTTGTTACGAGTTTGATTACGAATACCAGAAAGAAGGAAAGGAATCGAAAAGCATCAAACTGTCTGCACAACCGTGTAAACAACGTCGTTTCTGGATCTTACATCGTCGGTTAGCTTTGAAGTCATCTGAGTCGCGCACCACAGGACTCACCGCGCGAGGCCCTCCCATCCGCGTCGCACATCTAAATCGCACGTCGCCGCAAACTACCGTCATTGTCTTTTGAATTGTGATGGAGAAGAAGGCTTTTGGTCTTGTCTGTTGTTTAAAGTCGTGTTTCGTTGAATTGAGTTTTGGCTGACCGATTGGTTTTCTTTGTGGTTATATTATTCTTTCTTTTCCTTTTAAATTTTTTCCATTGTTAAATTAGGTTGTCTTTATCAATTCATCATTGTTGACAGTGGGCTTTAGGCTTTTCAGCCCGTTTGATTTTTCCTCCCTGCACCCTTAAGTACAGCGACATACCCCCCTTCACCTATTATATTATTATTACTTATTTTCTTTGTTGGATTTAGTTCTTAGTTAGCAATTAATATCTGATTAACCATTGTTTAGGATTTTAATTAGTTTTTCTTGTTAAAGTGTTGCTGATATTTCTTAGAGTTTATTACCTAATTTTGGTTTAATTAATATAATTGCGTTTAATTTTGGTTTTAGCGTTGTGTTTAATGTTTTTGTAGGTTTTCTTACTTGATGTCGATAATGGAGGGTGTTGCTTGATGATGGCCTTGTTGTTAATTGTTCGTGGAACTTGATGCAAGTTGTGACACTTAGTAGATTATTTCCTAGACATGATGACTTATCTTGATGGACATTCTGGCTGATTGGTTTCTGACAAGTCTTTCTCGATTTCATTTGCGCATTGAAGAATTTGAGCTAACCCTAATAATTCGCGGAACACTTGAGGACTAATTGGTTTGACTATGTGAATCTTTGGACATCTTTATTGAGTTTGTTTGTGCATACTGAAGAGGCAACGAACATTCTCCGTTAGGTACCACTGAGACCTGATTTTTACCTTTTGCATATTGGTTACCTCTGAAGTCCTACTTCGTGTAGGCTCTATTTGCAATTGTCTGATTACCTGATGCTGCTCTTTCTTCACTTGCACACTTAATTCCTCCACACCTCAACTTCTTCTTTCCTTCATGTTTTCATACTTGTGTATGTGATGAGCTTAGGTCATCAATTGTACCACTTCTTTTCATCCCCCTTATAAACAACTTAACTTCTTTAAGAGAAGTAAGTTGCTTTCTACCTTCTTCTTCTTTCTTTTGTTCCTTCCTTCTTCTTCATTGGGATATATTTCAAACCAAACTGACCTAGGACTCCTATGCAGGATAACATTTAGGATTTGTTAGTTCCCCTTTAGTTTTTTACCTTTGAGATCCTTTTGGTGCTCTCTCTTTCTCATCTTCAAACAAAAACCTAAAAAACACTTAATAATGGTTGAAGTAGTCTTGTGTGTAGAGACTTATTCCATGGGGAACTCATATTCATCCCATCTTGGGATAGTATAAGCTTGTCTGTTAAGATGTACAGATCTAATCATAGGACTACTTTCATAAAGAAAATTATAAAATACACCTCTTCATCAAAAGCACAAAAACACTTAATAAGTTCAATGAGTTAGTGAGCTTAAGCCCTAATCCTTGGAACCAAGTCTTGGATAATTTCTCCTTACTTGGGTGTGCTTGTTTTTCATTCCATCTTGGAGTGTAGTAATAAGTACACATTCCATGGAAAAGGACTTGAATTCACTTTCTTGTGTCAAACACGAAAAAAAAGCTTTTAAGGCCACAAATAAAGAATAAATGTCTCTCCTTCGAGACTTCTTTTCTCATCACATTCATTCCTTATGTAAGAACTTGCTCCTACTTGTCACTTTGCAAGACGGTAACACACTCGTGCCAGTCGAGCCTGCAACACTTGAGCATTGACATAAACAATTTAAGCTTCAAAACACAAGCCATTTTCCTCCCTAGTTAGGGGAACTACGGCGACTCTGATCCTCATGTCCAGATGAGGTACGTAGGCAGCGGGGTAGGGCCTGTTCGAGCACTCTTTTATTTTCCCTACATTTTCCCCCTTCTTTTCTTTTCTTATCCAGTATTAGTCTTTATTTTGCAGCAACTTTCATTTCTTCACCCTTTGAAACATATTCTTTGCAAGCATGGATCCCGTCGGGTACGGCGAACGATATGGGGTGCTAATACCTTCCCAGGTCGTAACCGACTCCCGAACCCAGTTCTTTGGTTTGCAGGACCTTTGTCCTTTCTTTTCTTTTTCTCGATTTGTGCAGCATTACCATTCTCGTTCCTTTGGGATAGAAATGTCTGGCTGACGACTCTACCCTTTTCCGCGCCACTTTCGTATTTGTACCAGGATGAAAATCTCGGGAGCGACAGCTGGCATCTCTACTGGGGATCGAACTTATAATCTCTAGTTTCCGCTTGAGAGTCTCTCCTAGCGCTTGCATATTTCTGTTTCACTGGGTGTCTTATGTTTGTTGTTGCGTGTTTATTTTACTATTTTATTTACAGTTCTATTTACAGCTTTATTTACTGCTTTCAGTATTTTATGTTTCATGCATCATATGTATATACTGGATTGTCTGGACTGGTTTTCTTTTGGTGGGTTGGGAATTGTTACTGTGAGATGAGCTCGTAACCGGGGCTCGAGTGCACCCTAGGACTTAGCATGGACAGTCACTTTGGCTTCATGGCATCTTACTATGTTGGTTGTAGTGAGTTCCACACCCAGACTGCGACCGTCTTGGAAATGTATTGATACATGAATCTTTCTTGTATCATAACACGGCCTCGATAGTTATGTGCATCTGGGGACCGATCATTGAGGACCTTAGTGGAAATATCCCTCTTAGTGGTGACAGTGGCATACCACATTTTGTGGCAAACCCATTCGCACCCAAGGGTCCACTGAGAACTCGCATAGGATGGCATGGTTCTCTTATAGGAACACAGTTAAAGCATATGGTCGTATGACGATAATATTGTATCCCACAGGCTGAATTTACTATTATTTCTCGATTTCAACGCTCGAAGATGGGGAATTATAAGGGATGCTTATTTTTCCCTTACTCAGGCTGAGACCTCCCTGAGTAGTATATAATGCTTAACCGATTCTCTGATTTGTTCATGAGCCATTTCTCGGAGATGGTGAACGTATTATTTCTATTCGGCTTTGAGAGTCCGTGATGTTTGACTCGGAGCACACCCGTGAGATTGGGGGTTTACAGGTTGGCAGGAACCCTTGACCTCATCATACTCTGGTTACCAGTGTGGTTCTATGTTCGTATTCGGTCACTATGATTCTGGAGTTCTTGATCTTTGGTTCCGAGTTATTATCTGGGATTATTATTCAGAGGACCTTCAGGTTACAGACACTCGGTTCTTGGCCCAATATTCCACATCTAGACATATTCCAGACTTTGATCCCATGTCTTTGCATCTTTAGCATCCTCATATTGCATCTGCATTCATCAGCATTGCATATCATTCTCCAGAAAGCTCATCATTCCTCTTTTGTCCATGTCCAGCCAGCTGATTTCCCGGTACTCAGTTTGAACAAGTGGTAACCGTTGGAAGATGACGGAGTGTTTGAAGCAAGACTGAGCGGTGTTAAGAGTTAAGAAGTTCAGATTGGAAGCTGTTGGTAGCTATGTCGAGCAACAACCTTCAGGATGTTGATTTTCCACCTGGTTTCACTTTGATGACCAATCCTTTGTATGGTCTTTCTCCTAATGAGGATCTTCCACAAGTGAACAACCTCACTCAAGCTCAGCCCATGCAGAGCCCGATCGTGAATCAGGGTATACTTGAGCAGTCTATTATCAAAGATGCACATTCATCTTCTTTTGATACTACAGATTATCAGAGTTTTGAATTCTCTATGCCAAACTTCCAAGAGGAAGTCCCTCTTGTGAAAACCAAGGATCAACGAGCTTTTGAGTATGATGAAATGTTCTGTGCATTGGAGAAGCAACTCAAAGCCTTAGAAAGTCATGATGCCATTGGTTTTGATGCTTTAAACATGTGTTTATGTAAGTTTGAGATGCGCCTAAGAGGGGGTGAATTAGGCTTTAAAATTTCTTTTAAAGTTTTTCCGGTTTTTTTCGATTCTTTTACTTTCTTACGAGAACTAAGTAAGAAAATGATAAATGCAAAAAGTAAAAGAGACATAGAGAATTATCCTGGTTCCCTTTATAATCCGAAGGTACATCCAGTCCCCTTTCCAAACTGAAAGAGATTTCCACTATTATTAGATCTTTGTACAAGTCTAATTCCAAGACTTATCCTACAATCTTCTAACAACAACCCACCAAGAACAACCTCTTGGATTTTATAAAATTTAAGTCCTATTGAGAACAAATCTCACAATGGACCTCTTGTATCCACAATTCGGATAAAAAGGAAAACCACCCAAGTAGAACAAGAAAACAATCATTTCATTTCTACTCTCTTGTTTCCAACAAACTTGGACAACAAGGAATAATAATAATTCTAAATTTTGTAAGTGTATGGAAGATGAAGCTTTGAATCTTTTATCAATATAAATATTGATCTTCTCCTTGGAACAAGTATCACTCAACAATAAATATACAAGTGTTCTTGAATAAATGAGATAAAACTAGAATGATGTTCTTGAAAATTTATGAAAAGTTTATCTCAAAAAGTTTGAATATGAACACTTAAAAATATTTGAAATATGAAGTATATGAGTGATTTTTATTATGAAAATTATTGGAGGTGAAGGAAAAAAATTATGATTATAAAATGTATTTATAAGTGCATAACACCTTTTTGAAACATTGTAAAGTTATGCAAAAATATCATGAACAATTGTCAAGTTAAAAGAAATTGTTTCATGAAAAGATGCATGAAAATGTGTTAAAAAAATTATTGTTTTTTTTTTCAAAATCGTACATGACTTGTTAAGTCGGTTAACAGATATTTGACTTAACAAATGCAGAACAACTAAAATATTGTTTCAGAACGGTGCAAATTACGGTTGTTTTAGGCATGCTATGGCTGTTCAAAACGCCATAATTTACAAATATTTGTATGTTTAAATAAATTAAAAAATTAAAATTTGTTTAAATGTTTGGAAAAATATTATGAAATGTCTATTAATTTATCCAAATTAATAGATTATATTTAAAAGTGATTAAACATGGTTCAAATATGAAAAATAAATTTTCAAATGTATGATAAAAAAAATTGTTTTTTTTAAAGCTAGAAATAGTGATATATTTTTAACCAAATGAACCATGCATGCAAATAATTAATTTTAAAAGAAGTGAGCTATTAAAAAAAGGTTTGAAAAAAATTCTTACGATATATGTCATGCGAGAGATAAATAATTGAACACTTGTATAAGTATTTTAAATGATATTGGATATACCTTTGAGTTGTTCAATATTCGATCTTCAAAACTTGAAACTTGATTGGTTTGTATGTGAAGCTTTAATCCATTTTATTTTCTTCCTTTTTTCACATTCACATATGAGCATAATTTGTTGTCTTCATCAAAACATGATATTTGAAGGAAGCTTGTCTTCACAATCTCCCCATTTTTGATGATGACAACCTATTCTTGAAAATTTGCTCCAACTTTGTTTCTCCAACAAAAAGACCCCCCTTGATTGATGCTCCCCCTCAATCAAAGAAGTTATGGATAAAATTGTGCATAATAGATTTAGATAAACAACAATCCTTATACCCCTTTGTCATTTGCAAAAAGGATCGGAAAAGTCTTGAAGTATATAAGGAAATCTTTGAAAAATAAATAAACAAAACATAATTTTTACCTATGAGTTTTACCTCATGAGACTTCATCAAACATTTATCCTTGTCAAAACATGATTTTGAAGTCTTTGTCACAAAGTTGATTTGTACTTGGAAGATTATTCTTTAGTTCGTCAACTTAAAGTATATCTTCAATAGATATGAAATTTAGTGTTGCAACTTTGCTGATGCCAAGAATTTTTTCTTTAAGGGAATTCTTATATGTGAAATAACCCTTGGACTTTAGAACTAGATTTGAAATTTATTTTATATCTCCCATCAAGAACTTAGAACAACCACTTTGTTAATGAAACGTTGATTTTGAAGTGGTCTCCAAGCAAACCTACAAAACAATTTAAGTTTTATTTGATACCCAATGTTCTTTGGGTCCTCTTAGGTTAGATCTCTTTCTCACCCATACATACTCACCATAAGAAATACCATAATTTTTTATGTAGCAAGCATTAGAAGTATGACCTCTTACATTCAAATAAAAACATGTAGGCTTAAAAACAATATTCTTTTTATTGACATAAAAGTTATTTCTATCACAAGGTCTTTTATGATGATCTACAATATGTAATTTCATTGATTCCTTCTTGTTGAATTTGCTACTAGCTTTTACAAAGATAGTTTGACTTTTACTAGGTTTATTAAAATTAGAAAAGCTAAGTGCACATTTATTACTTGAATATATTTGACTGCTTAGCACATTATCTAAACTAATTTGACCTTTTTCATATTTGTTGATCATTTGGTTTAGTTCAACAATTTTGGATTCATATTCTTGACATTTATAGCATGTAGAATTTTGTACTTCTTCTAATTCCACTTTCTTTTCATTAGCCATACTTTCTAGTTTTAAAATAGTTTTCTTTTGATTTGAACATTTTCTAGAAGGTTTCAAAAATTCATCATATAATTCATCAAAAGCACTTTGTAACTATCATATGATGGTCTATCATCAATTTTAAAATCACTAACCTCATGTTCTTCATCACTTGAATGATATAAGGTTACCAATGCCTTGTTTACATGATCTTCATCTAAAGATGAACTTATTTCATTGTCATCCCATGCTACATATGCTCTTTTTTTCCATTTGTGATTCTTTCTTTTGAATATATATTTCTTTTCAAGTGTAGGACATTCACTCGTGACATGTCCCCTTTTTCCATATTCAAAACATTTAATCTTCCTTGTAGGTGCTTATTCTTTAATTATTTCTTTTTTTCTTTCTTTTCTCATAAATTTTACAAATTTCTTGATAAGTACATCATCTTCATCACTGTCAGATTCATCCTCTTGATTGATATCATAATTTTTTACTCGTGTCTTTAATGAAACGTCTTTTAAATCATTTACTTGAATTTCATGCTTCTCCAATCTTTCAAGTTCTAATTCATGCTCTTGAAGTTTTCCGAACAAGGAAGAGGATGTCATTGTAGAAAGACTTTTATTTTCAAAAATTGCCGTCACCTTTGGTTTCCATTCCCTGTTTAAAGACCTAAGCACTTAAAGATTTAATCCATCGTTAGTAAAAGTCTTACCAAGAGCAATCAGGTGATTGGTTAAGTGAACAAATCGCTTTTGTAGAGCAAGTATTGATTCTCGGGGCTGTATTTTGAACATTTCATATTCTTGACTCAATGTATTCAATTTTGATCTTTTTACTTAAATGGTTCCTTCATGAGTCTCCACCAAAGTATCCCATATTTGTTTTGCTGATGTACATGTTGAGACGCGAAAGAATTCATCCATGCTTAGTGCACTTTGTAGAATGTTAATTGCCTTTTTGTCATAGAGAACCTTATTTTTATCATCATCATCCCATGAACCTTTAGGCTTTGTTGAACTAATACCATTAACAACTACTGAAGGAACGAAAGGGCCATTTTGGACAGCATCCCATATTTCATCTCCTTGTGCTTCTAAGTGTGCATTCATTCGGATTTTCCAAAAATCAAAGTACTCTCTAGAGAATAGAGGAGGCTTGTTTCTACTACCACCATCTTTGAAAATCGGGATTACGGAAGCCATTCTGGATCTTTTAGGAACAAGTTACCTATAACTTGCTCTGATGCCAATTGTAAGTTTGAGATGCGCCTAAGAGGGGGGTGAATTGGGCTTTTAAATTTGTTTTAAAGTTTTTCCGGTTTTGTTTGATTCTTTTACTTTCTTACGTGAACTAAGTGCGAAAATGATAAATGCAGAAAGTAAAAGAGACACAGCGAATTATCCTGGTTTCCTTCATAATCCAAAGGTACATCCAGTCCCCTTTCCAAACCGAAAGAGATTTCCGCTATTGTTAGATCTTTGCACAAGCCTAATCCCAAGACTTATCCTACAATATTCTAACAACAACCCACCAAGAACAACTTCTTGGATTTTACAAATTTAAAGTCCTATTGAGAACAAATCTCACAATAGACCTCTTGTATCCACAATCCGGATAAAAAGGAAAACCACCCAAGTAGAACAAGAAAACAATCATTTCCTTTCTACTCTCTTGTTTCCAATAAACTTGGACAACAAGGAATAATAATAATTCTAAATTTTGTAAGTGTATGGAAGATGAAGCTTTGAATCTCTTGTCAATATAAATATTGATCTTCTCCTTGGAACAAGTATCACTCAACAATAAATATACAAGTGTTCTTGAATAAATGAGATAAAACTAGAATGATGTTCTTGAAAATTTATGAAAAGTTTCTCTCAATTTTTTTGAATATGAACACTTAAAATATTTGAAATATGAAGTATATGAGTGATTTTTATTATGAAAATTATTGGAGGTGAAGGAAAAAAAATTATGATTATAAAATGTATTTATAAGTGCATAACACCTTTTTGAAACATTGTAAAGTTATGCAAAAATATCAAGAACAATTGTCAAGTTAAAAGAAATTGTTTCATGAAAAGATGCATGAAAAATGTGTTAAAAAAATTATTGTTTTTTTTTCAAATTCGTACACGACTTGTTAAGTCGGTTAACGGATACCTGACCTAACAAATATGGAACAATTTTTTAATTTCAAAATTAAAATACTGTTTCAGAACGGTGCAAATTACGGCTGTTTTAGGCATGTTATGGCGGTTCAAAACGCCATAATATACAAATATCTGTATGTTTAAATAAATTTAAAAATTAAAATTTTGTCTAAATGTTTGAAAAAATATTATGAAATGTCTATTGATTTATCCAAATTAATAGATTATATTTGAAAGTGATTTAACATGGTTCAAATATGAAAAATAATTTTTCAAATGTATGATAAAAAAAATTGTTTTTTCTAAAGCTGGAAATAGTGATATATTTTTAACCAAGTGAACCATGCATGCAAATAATTAATTTTAAAAGGAGTGAGCTATTAAAAAAAGGTTTGAAAAAAATTCTTACAATATATGTCATGCGAGAGATAAATAATTGAACACTTGTATAAGTATTTTAAATGATATTTTATATACCTTTGAGTTGTTCAATATTCGATCTTCAATACTTGAAACTTGATTGGTTTGTATGCGAAGCTTTGATCCATTTTATTTTCTTCCTTTTTGCACATTCACATATGAGCATAATTTGTTGTCTTTATCAAAACATGATATTTGAAGGAAGCTTGTCTTCACAGTTTGGTGTCTGGTCTTGTCATTCCTCCAGATTTCAAAACTCCAAAGTTTGAGAAGTACACTGGTGTTAGTTGTCCAATGCATCATTTATTGATGTTCTGTAGAAAAATGACTTCTTATGCCCGCAACGATGAATTGATGATTCATTGTTTTCAGGATAGTTTAAGTGGTGCATTCTTAAATTGATATATGGATTTGGAGAGTAGTTGTATCCGGTCATGAAAAGATTTATCCAGAGCTTTCCTAAAGCAATACCTGTACAATTTGGACATAACGCTCTAGTCGCACGCATTTGCAAAGTCTATTGCCACACCCTAATTTTGACCCTGAATCGTTTTCATATAATGCATTTTTATCGCAGTATCAAAGACAATCTTTTTGCATAAAATAGTCCATTGATCATCAATCAAGCATATTTTTAATCGGTTTCATTTATTGTTTTGATCTCTAGGAGCACCCTTAGGGACTAGTTTAGATCTCGCCTTAGTTCGCGAACCCTTGGTCCAACACCAGGTGGTTTCGCTCTCACACTCGCACTTTTCATTCGACTATGGTGTCGTATTGCTAGGAGCAACCCTAGGGACTAGGAATCGAATCCACCTAATCAATCAAACAATTAACCTCCATTTGCATTTACCTTTAAAAATAGAGCGCATTATGCCTCATCTTCAAACTAATCAAGCTTTTCCATTACAAACATTCAAATTATTTTCATAATCAATTTACGGAAGAACTGAATCCTGGAGTCTAGCACTTCATGAGTTCTTGAATGAAACACTCCTGAGGCTCGCCCCACGGGACGTGGTTCATTCGCCATTTCGTCTTTCAGAAGACCTAATCAGTACGTATCAAATAATGAAAGAACTGAATTCTGGAGTCTAGCATTCCACAAATTCTTGAATGAATCACTCCTGAGGCTCGCCCCATGGGACTTGATTCATTCTCCCTTTTGTTCTTAAAATACTATATAAGATCGAACATTTTCTCTAAATGACCATTGTTTAGATCTCTTTCTATCTCGCAGACAAGCTAGCGCGTCAGCCTCCTATCATGAGCAGATAAGCCAACGCTTAACAGTTAGAAAGCAGTTTAAACAGTCGTTCATTAAAAAAACACCAACAAACCGTAGTAGCACGAACTACAAAGCTCTGACTTTCCCATTTCACTTGGGAATACGTAGCCACGAGGATTTTTATCCTTTGCGACCACACTAATAAAAAATTAACCATTTTCCCTATAACAATAATAATAATTAAAAATATTTATTTTCCCTTGAAACAAACATCTTAGCAAACCATTTAGAAGACAAATAACATAAATCAACATTCAATCGCATAGTTAGACTAAGAGGTTCCCGTTGAGTACAACGGACGTGAGGGGTGCTAATACATTCCTCTTGCGTAACTGACTCCCGAACTTAGATTAGTGGTTTTGTTTACCATTTTTTATCCTATTTAGGTTTTATCTATATCTCCCTTTTCTATAGTTAGAATAAATAGAATTAGGTGGCGACTCTGTTGTTTTTTAGTGTCCATCGCGAGGATCGTATTTTTCGAGGTACGATACCTATCCCAGAGGAGTAGTGAATCTTTCAGAGAATATGCACAGCGGTGGAGAGAATTGGCAGCCCAAGTGCAACCACCACTTTAAAACTGAGAATTAGTTGACTTGTTCGTGGACACCTTGCAAGGTCCATACTTGGAAAGAATGAGTAGCATTGGGACATCAAACTTCTCTGATTTGATAATAGTTGGAGGGTGCATTGAGAGTTTACTCAAAAGTGGAAAGATCCAAGACTCTTTGAACATCCCAGCTAGTGAAGGTGAAATTGTTGGTAGCTCCCAAGAGAAAGAGGAGTATGGAGTCAGTGCAGTCATGGCCAATATTGAATATTTTGGACCATCATCTTCTCAAAGATCGTCTTTTCCTGTGTTTGGCTATTCTTATGGACAATCGGCAATTCTCAGAGCACCATATTAGAAATCTTGGACTCCTCGTCGTCCAAATCTTCAAGCTCATGGTAGAAGACTTCAGAATCAACATCAGAGCCAACCTAAGCCTCACAACAATCTGGAAAGAAGGAATGATCCTCTTCATCCAGTCCCCATGGCATACAACCAACTTTTGCCACACCTAATTCAGAGCTCATTGGTGGTTCATAAGCCTCTCAAGTTGTTGCTAGAGCCATACCCTCCTGAGTATTATCCTCATGAGCAATGTGGATATCATGGTGGATTGATGGGGCATTCAATTGAAGATTGCAAAGCTTTTCAAGCCAAAGTACAATAGTTGATCGACAAGGGGTATATATCGTTTCCAGAAGGACGTTTGGTTGTACACATCAACCTCTCGCCTGATTGAGTTTGAAGACTTTGAATGAGCGTTTCCTGATTTCAGTGGCTCAGACAAGAAAGCATCTTTAGAAATGGAGATCATTGTATCCTTTCAATCATTTGCATTGTAATTTCTTTCCTATTAATTGCTACTTGTCTTTTAAACATTGTTGTTTTGAATGGTAATGTTAATGAAGTGATCATGCACTTTTTGAATCAATTATGTTGCATTCTCTCATTTATTTTCTTCACTTGCATCGAAAAAATAAAAAATATGCATCCATATACCTCCCATTTATTTCACTGTTGTTTAGCAGATATTTGAGGGAGGATAATGAAAACTGAATACCCATAATTTTTGAAGGTATACTTTCGGAGTAGAACCTGTTGACGATGTACATACATTGCCTCAATTCCCAAACACCGGAGATATAAAGGAGATAGACCCTCGTCAACCCCTTTGAGCCTTGAAGTAGGAGTTTCTTTTCTGAGCGAAAAAACCCTCACATTCAACCCGGGGCAGGGTAGTCATTAGTTAGTTTGACTGAGTGTTCAAATTTCCAAATTAGTGTGCATCCGAGGATCCATTACCTTTTATTCATTACACCTCAAGAGGTCAAGGGATGTAAAACCCCAATGGTTACCCCTCAACAACAAAGGAATGAGGCAGTCACAACCCTTTCATGCAAGCCAGACAAACCAGTGTCACACGATTTGTTCAAAAAAAAAAAGAATCAAAAAGAAGAAAAAGAAAAAAGAAAGTTCGGTTAGTAAAAAAAAATGTGAAAACAAATGACTTAGGCAAAACTTAGGGCATCCCGCTTGTAACACAGTGGGAGAACTGACTTTCTATAAATGTTGCGGATAGCAAGAGTCGCCACCGACTTTTATTTTATCCATAAGGAATGGACATAAAAGAACAGGAAAGACCGTTTTGAAAAGACTTGGGTTCGGGGGGTAGGTTATATAAAGGGAAGGTGTTAGCACCCTTTATATCCATGGTTATCCATGGGCTCTTAGTTACTTAGCTCACTTTAATTGTTTTTGAAAAGTGTAGTGTGTGATTAGAAAATTTCTAAGTACTTTGTAATGATCCTCGTATGGATGTATACAAAGCCTTGTTTGAAAATGTTTGAAAATATTGTGAGGTGTGAAAAGTAGTTTTAAGATGTGAGCAAGTAATTAGGAGATACCTACCCTAAGTTAAGATCGACTTATGTGTGTGAGTATTATTTTCAGATATTTATCTTGTTTAATTAGATTATCTAAGTCAAATTATTCACAAGCAGGTTTTCACGCCCTATTTACTAACCATACAGTTAATTTACAAAGAAAATATACACGAGAAAAGAAATTTACAAGCTATTACAAAGCTTTGGGATAGATACAAGTAATAATATAAATAAGCAAAGCAATAATATGAATATAAAATAAACAAAGTAAATATAATAGTAAATGAATTAGAAAAATAAATTGATTAATTAGAAGTCATTAGGAGAATTAATTATAATAATAAAAATTGTTACTTATAAATTATTAAAGTTTGATAAAAGGGTTTTTCAATTATATTGACAAAAATTAGAAATTGTTAAAAAAATATTTTTAAGTACAATTATAATAATGAGAAAATAATATTTATATTTTTAAAAGTAAGAGAATTTATTTTACACAAAATAATATAAGGATTAATATTTACAAAATAAAATTTTTAAGAAAATAATTATTATGTTAATTATATGTTAATTATAAAAATAAAAATTTAATTTAGAAAAAAAAGAAATTTGTTATTTACAAGAATTTATAAAGATAATAAGTAACTTAGAAATAGGTAGTATTTATTTACAAAAATATTTTAGAATATGTTATATACAAAAAAATAAAATTTGAATTATAATTACATATATATAAAATAATTATAGGTTTTTATTTGCTTAGAAAAAGTTTTAATTAATATTAATAATAATTATAATAAAATATATTAAAATTGTAAAAATAATAAATAAAAAAAAGACAGAAAACTCACCTGCTGGAGCCTGGGGTCGAACCCAGGACTCCTAGCTTCCACCACAGGCATGCCAACCAACTGAGCTACGCGCGCTGCGTGTCTGGGGATCGAACCCAGGTCGTCTGCCTCATACGTGTACACACTTACCACCACGCCACTTGCTTCTAACTGATATGAAACACAAAACATTAATCAAATAATAAAACTAAATTTGAAAATGAATTTCGCGCGCGGAGTCATCTTCTTCCTCCAGCCGTCCAGTTAGCCTATAGTGACACTTTGTCCGTCACAAAAGCTTATAGTGACGGTTTTGGTTCGTCACTAAAAGTCATGCATGCTCAAACATTAAAAATACCAACAATAAATTCAGTTTAGCAACCAAGATCATACAAATACAAACCAATAAACTCAAATATGTTCTTAATTTGGCCTAAAATTAGCTTGTGAACGAAATCCCAATTCAAAGTTTTTGAAACCCTAAATATGGTGTTTCACGAATCCAGCAAGGGACCTTCAAGAAACCTGTCCAGAATCACTCTATGAGTCATCACAAACAATAATATAAGGTCAAATGTGATTTATAACGCATGAGTAAGCAAGATTAGAAAACGAAAAAATCAAAAAAAATTCATCATCGGCTTATGCATATGAATATGTTTTGGATGCAAATGATGATTTGGATAACATCAAGGATGATCAAGGATCATGTTTGGACCTTCAAAGTGCCTGAAAAACAACAAAATATGAGAATTCGATTTTGAATTTTTTTCTTGAAATCTTTTACTTTGTTCTTGTTCTTGGAGGCATTGAATTCGTGTCCTTGTGCATTGGTTGACTTCATCTACTTATAGAGAAGTAAATTAGGTCAAAAATTGGATGGATTTGTGGGCTTGTGAAGTAACTTGATCATGAAGAAATCAATCACCATTAAAGTTTAAAAAATCAAATGAATACTTGCTATTTTAGGTCCAATCTAGTTTTAACTGATTTCCAATCATTCTAAATATGTCTTCAATGATTTCCAATCAAATATCTTGACCATTATTTGATTTTTCATATTTAATTCATATTTAAATTGAATTTTAGTAAATAAAATACAAATAAGTAGTAAATAAATAATAAAAATCAGAAATCCTTGTCATTGGGTCGTGCTTGATGTTTTTATGAAGATTGGATTACAAAATTACAAGCCCATTTGGAGAAATTTGGATTTAAGAACTCATTTGCTCAATGTACCCCTCAAATATTTCCCAACTTTGCCAAGGCATAACTCTCTCAATTTTAAGGCTATGAAGGTGTTCTTGGACTTTTTAGAAAGCTTAAATAGTCCTATAACCAATCTTTTTGGTCTCATGTCAATATCTTTTACCATTTTCAAATTATGAGCTTTGGAAAAAGTTGACTTTTTGTTGACTTTTAAAAGGACCTATAATGTCTTAGCTCATACCTTCCAAATGAAGCATTTTTAGGCTTGGCCTGTGAGACACAAAGTTGTAGAGAATTCAATTTCCTTCAAAATGAGCTTTGGATGGAAATTTTTTGATGAATTATGTGAAATTTATGTCTGGTCAAAGTTCAGTTGACTTTCCTTAAGAAAACCCTAAGTTAGAAACTCCTGATTATTGATGATCTGAAACTTTCTTGATGAATCATGATCAACCCTTGATCAAATGATGAATTTTACTTCATAATCTTGATGTTGGCAAAACAATCTTGAAGTTTGAATTTAATTTGACCATAGTTGACCTCAGTTTGACTTTTTAACTGCTTTGACTGATTTTTGCATATCTGATCATCTGACTGAGCAAACTCTTTGGGAAAGCTTTGAAATTTGTCATACGGATTCTTAAATTTATGTGGGATGCTATAAAGCTCACTTGAGGCCTTGAAAGTCAATTTATCCTGAAGAAACCCAAAACCCTAGTTTTAGATGTTTTGTGTAGGAGGAGGCATTGTCTGGGGAAACTTCCACACTTCTTGATCAATTGAGAATCTTGAGAAGCTTATGATCATTTAGAAGTCTTGAGAGACATTGTCTTGATTGTGGGAGGGCAAATTTTGGGGTATAACAGTTGCCCCTGTTCAAGTTTCTGAAATTTGAGGAGTTAGATTGGTATGTAAGTCATTCGTGACTTGAAGGTTGAAGAGGATTGAACACAAAAGCCCAAAAATTTGCACTCGCCGGTGCGTAGAATGATATTGCTGGTTGGTTGTGATGCTTGAATGGGCTTAAAGATGCCATTCAGATAAAAAGTCTTCAGATATGTTTCTTTGAGAGGGAATCAATCCCAAATATGAAGATAACTTTTTGGGAAGAATAAACGACGGCCTAAAAATGAGATAACCTTCGGGAGGAATAAACGACGGCCCGAGGTAACAAGTTAACCTTTGGGAAGAATAAACGACGGCCCAAGGTATCAATATGGCTTTTGAGAAGAATCACTGACGCCTCAAAATAACTTTTGGGAAGAATAAACGACGGCCCAAAATGAGATAACCTTCGGGAAGAATAAACGACGGCCCGAGGTAACAAGATAACCTTTGGGAAGAATAAACGACGGCCCAAGGTATCTATATGGATTTTGGGAAGAATAATCGATGGCCCAAAATGAGATAACCTTAGGGAAGAATAAACGACGGCCTGAGGTAACAAGATAACCTTTGGGAAGAATAAACGACAGCCCAAGGTATCAATATGGCTTTTAGGAAGAATAAACGACGGCCCAAAATGAGATAACCTTCGGGAAGAATAAATGACGGCCCGAGGTAACATGATAACCTTTGGGAAGAATAAACGATGGCCCAAGGTATCAATATGGATTTTGGGAAGAATAATAGACGGCCCAAAATGAGATAACCTTCGGGAAGAATAAACGACGGCCCGAGGTAACAAGATAACCTTTGGGAAGAATAAACGACGGCCCAAGGTAAGTTGTTGATGAAGTTTACCTGCTGGAGAATTAACTTGAAAAACAAGGTTAGTTCGGTGCAAATATAATGATATATATAACATTCTGCAAGATAATATTTTAGGAGAATGCGTATAATATGATATGATATGATGTATGTATGAATGAATTATGTAACCGAAGCGTATAAGTAGCTTCGTAAAACAAATGCCGCCTGGGGAAAATAAATCCCGATTTGTTGCTGAAGAGTATGAAGACTTTATTCCCGTCTTGTTTTAAGAATATCATACTTAGGAACTCCCATTTTCGTTCATCGTTCTTCTTATTGAAGGATTAGGTTCCTGAATATCTTGACTGAGGATAAAAGAGATGAACATAGATCCGAGAGACCTACGTAATTAAGTATCAATTCTTCGGAGGATATGAAACCGCTTGGAGACTTCGTAAAGCTGGAAGTGTAAGATATTACTTGAGGTATTCCGTAAGGATATCCGTAAAGATTACTCCATGGGGATGAACCGGAGAAGCTTCGTTGAATTTCTACCTCTGTTCGTTCTTAGTAAATGCTATTATTGTATTTTATGCATTTCTAGTAAACATCGATCATATTCAAAGGCATATATACGTTCAAACATAATCAATGGACGTTTTTCGCTTTAGGAAAAAAGGGAAAAATAAAGTTGAATAAAGAGGGAAAAGTAAAGCTGAATAAAAAGGGAAAAGTAAAGCTGAATACGAAAAATGGAGTTTTATTTATTTTAGAAATAGGCCTATAAACAGGCAGGTTTTAACACGGAGACGGAAATCCTAGTAAGAGGAGTTCGTCAAAGAAATTTTTACAAGGAAAAATAGCTATGTGTAAATAATCCTATTGAGTTTCAACTTTGCTATTGCCATTATCTTCAATTATCTCATCTTCAGCTATCGGAGAAGAAACGATTGGACTGATCGGTATCTGTTGAACTTGACGTAGATAACACAACTAGTAGGGGTTACATGGGTGATCCAACAAGACATAGTCATACACTTTAATCCCTAACTTTTTCCTAGATTGCCCTTTCAGGTTTTCAATCCACCGGGATACCCTTTTTTACCCAAGCAAATGGTAACATCTCATGCCAATCCTTATATGTAATTGTCATCTTTTACAAAATCTCCTTAATATTCTTGTTGGCGGCTTCCACTGTGCCATTCATCTTCAGACGATATGGAGAAGAATTGTGATGTTTAATCTTTAACTGCATGCAGAGATCAGTAATCATAGTGTTGTTCAGATTAGTACCATTATCTGTGATAATCCTTTCCGGGATTCCATATCTGTATATAAGATTATACTTGATGAACCGAGCCACAACATTCTAGGTAACAAAAGCAAATGAAGCTGCCTCTACCCACTTTGTGAAGTAATCAATAGCCACAAGGATGAAATGATGTCCATTGGAAGTAGTAGGTTTGACCTCATAATTGGCAATAGCAAAATTGTCATCAATAAGATCTAGAGTGGATGAAGATCTGCATTTCAGTGACGTGGGTGTGTGTAAGAACACATAGCTGTTTTTTTTATAAAAGGAAAAAGAGTAAAAGAAAGACAAAGAGCGCAATACTTACGAAAGCGAGAAACGTCCATTGATTTTATTGAATGAAAATATACAAATGAAATGACAACCCTAACAAGCATACCATTGTGCCCCGGGCAAGGCACAAGGCTTAAAAGTATTTAATTGTTCAAAATTACAAAAACTAAATTTAGAAAAATGAAATAGCATTTACCCATGACTAAAGGAGATAGGAATAAAGTCTTCAGCTCTCCAGTTGTTGAGTCCATCACCCATGGTAGGAAAAAACCAATCGTCCAGGTTGTAACCTTCATCATAATCTTCCATGGCATTGACTTGGTCCTTTATGATTCCTCTATGAGTGATACGAGCAACACGAGCACGACGAACATCCTTATGAGATTTTGCAGTAAAATCCAAACCAAACTTGTCAGACTTGTAAGGAATGTCATGAAGCTGACCCCAAATAGTACAACCACCTTCTTCAACCACAACTCTAGCATCTTTGAGGGAGGCCATTCTAGGAGGCACTCTGGTAATCTCAGGAACTCTTTTAATAACAGGGAGAGCTTCATAATTCCAGGGTATAACCTTGTTAGAAGTGTATGGGATAGGACCAGGAGTAGTAATAATCATTGGAGCCGCCTTTGGCTCAGCAGTAATCTTCACAGGACCCTTAGAAGTGATCCTCACTGGACCATTGGAAGTAATCTTCACAGGAATCTTGTTAACCATAGCCACATCTTCAACTTTCAAGTCTTGAGTCAAACCTCCACACAGACTCTCTATAGAAGGGGTCCTCTCAAATAGTATAGTATAGTTATCTATCAGGCGTTGAATACCTGACCTCAACCTCCAACAACTATCAGGTTTATAGGCACAGTAAAAACAATCTTCCCTGCAACCCGGAAATAAACCGGCTTGCACAAGTTTCTTCTTGACAATAGCTAAAGGAGTAGTTATTTCAGCCACAGTACAAACATAAACAACCTCATCAACATCATTAACAGTCTTCTCATGTTTAGGCATAGGAGCAGTAATCACATTAGGAGTTTCCGGAGGGTTAAACTCAATTTCTCCGTTCTCAATCATATCCTGAATTTTGTTCTTCAATGACCAGCAACTGTTAGTATCATGGCCAGGGCTATTAGAATGGTATGCACACCTTTCATTGGGATTATAACAAGAAGAGGAAGTATTGATATTTTGTGGTGGGTCCTTCAAAGTAATCAATTCTCCTTTCAACATATGTTGCAAATCCTGAGCCAACGACATATTGAGCTTAGTAAATTGCCTCCTAGGCTTGGGATGACTATTCTGCTGCTGCTCTTATGGTGGAGGAGTATGATTATAAAGCAAAACAGCTCCCACAGATTGGTTATGATTATTACGACCATGTTGGCCATACACAGGATTAGATTCCTTCTTCCCATTAGGGGACTTCTTGGTAGTACTTGAAGAAGCAACTATCTGAATCTTTCCACTTCGTATCCCACTCTCCACATGTTCTCCAATCATTATCAGCTCAGTGAATCCAGATGATGAGCTTCCAATGAGATGACTATAGAAAGGACCAGTCAATGTACTCATGAACATATCAACCAATTCCCTGTCAGTCAAAGGGGGTTGAACTCTACTTGCCAGATCTCTCTATTTCTGAGCATAATCCTTGAAACTTTCTTTGGCATCCATGGACATGCTTTGGAGCTGCATGCGAGTTGGTGCTAGATCAGAATTGTATTGGTACTGCTTATAGAAAGCCTCAGCAAGATCATTCCAGTTACGAATGTTGGTACTCTCCAGTTGATAATACCATTCCAGTTGGGACCCAGACAAACTTTCTTGAAAGAAATGCATCCATAACTTCTTATCAGGAGTATGGGGTTGAATTCTTCTGACATAAGACCTCAAATGCAATTTTGGGCAAGACACACCATCATACACCACAAAAGTAGGAACCTTGAAGCCCATAGGGATGGAGACTCCAGAAATCAAACTCAAATCTTCAAAGTCAAACCCAGAATTCTTCTGTAGTTCCATAGCATTCATTCTGTCCACCAGCATCTTATACTTCTCTTCACTAGTAGGATCATGATAATAGTTCTCCTCAGAATCAGAATCTTCCACACTATCATGGAGACTGCCTCCCTCTTTCTTAGAATTTTCAGAATCAAGATTCTCAACCTCTTCATTTGTCTTGACAGGACCTCTGAATCTTCTACCCAGGTTGATGAAGCCCACTGGTTTTCTGGCCTTCTTCTTTTTCTTGGTCAAAAGTGCCTTCAGCTCATCTTATCCCCTGGACAAATTCATAATCATTTCTTGAAATTGTGCATTCTGAGTCTTGAGATCCTTAACAATTTGTTCGAGAGCCATTTCTGCTGAAATAAACAGCGAGAAGATAAGATACCTATTTATAAGAAACCTGTGATGTAATGATATGGTATGTATATGTATATGTTTATGCAATGTTTTCAAGGACCGCAGGATTTAAATTTGTTTAAAGAAAACAAAAATAAAATTTTATTAGTAATATTTAATATAAGTTTTGCCCCTTGGGCTTACAAAGAAATAACAATAAAGTACAAAAGATAAATATATGGGGTTTTAAGTCTCCCATGGACGCTTCCTCTTTGTGTTTAGGTACTTGTTGAGGTTTTGCTCCTCGTGAAGTTTCCTTGTCAGCTCCAGAATTCTTTCTTGACCAGCTCTGAAATGAGTTTCAAAAGTATCCCTTTGCTCCTTCAACTGAATCTAGGACTTCTGCAATTCTTCCAAATCATTGGGCATGTCTGGATGAAGGATGGTATAAGGAACATCTCCTTCAGCAACAGGCTCCATAATGATTGGTAGAACAACAGGATATGGCATCATAAGAGTCTGAGCACGAGCTCACACCCATCTGAGATAAGTCTCCATAGGAATAGAATACTTTGGCTCCAAAGTGTTGTTGTCAATCCTGTTCATATTGTTCCAAGCTCGTATAAACCTTTGACGGTAACCCTGAGGATCATTGTCGTAGTCGAACACAATACCCTGAATAAGCATGTCATGAGTACCATTACTCCGAGCATAACCAAACTGACGTAGTGCTAAAGAAGGGTTGTAGGTAATGCCCCCTCTTATGCCTAGAAGTGGCACATTAGGGAACTCCCCACAACGGTCAATGATAGTAAAATTCTCTATAGATCGAGAGCACCAATGAATGTCTGAATGAGAAAGTGACATGATCCTCTTGGACCACCTTAACTCTTGTTCATTCTTCATCACTGATCGAGGAAGGTGAGAAATAAACCACCTAGACAATAAAGGTATGCAGCACATCAGAGTTCCCCTCGCCTTCGTAGTACGAGTGTGAAGAGAATGTAAAATGTCTCCAAGTAATGTAGGCACTGGATTGTGATTCAAAAATATGTTGATGGCGTGTATGTCTATGAACTGGTCTAGATTAGGGAACAACACTAAGCCATAGATCAATAGGGCTAGGATCTCCTCAAAAGCATCATAACTCATAGCCTTTAAGAACACTTGAGCTTTCTCCATCAATACCTTAGCAAGAATACCCTTAACTCCGCTTCTCGTTTCTAGGACAATGTCTGATTTCTTCAGATGTAGGGCTGCAGCAATGACTTCAGGCTTAGGCTCCTTCTCTAAGCCTATGAAGGGTCTCTGATCAAGGATAGGTATACCCAGTAGTTTGGAGAACTCCTCCATTGTAGGAACCAGCTAATAGTCAGGGAATGTGAAGCAATGATGTTTAGGATCAAAGAACTGGAATAGGACAATTATCATGTCTTCATTGAACCCTGAAGTGACTAAATCTAGTAGGTGACCATGTCTCTTGATGAATTGGGAGTTTTCAGAAACTTGAGAGACCAATTCCTTAAGCTTAGAAGGTATCCCTACAAAGTTGATCCGGATAGTATTCCTACGAGCAGAAGCCATGACCTGCAACAAAGAACAAAGATAAATCATTTGGTCCTTGAAATGGTTAGTGAAAATGTTATGCTTATGATGTCATGATGTCATGATGTTATGCTCAAACACAAACATGTGGAACACACAAACAAGTCACACAATAGCCTTAGGTTTAGAGGCTTGCATGAGGTTTAAAGGTAAGTACCCTCCCCTGAAGTTTAGTTGGTTCATCCTGTCCTACAAAAGTAACCAAGTTCTAAGGGATCTCAATATCACTGATCCTTCCCAAGGGTGGTTGTTCAGTAGGCAACTTACTTGCCAACCAAAACCCTCCAAGTTTAGGATCTCAATGAGCGTAGTATCGAGTATCAACCAACTTCAGTCTTCACCAAAGCCGGCTATCTCACTACTTTTTAAAGGCCAAGATGGGATAACTAGGGTTCTAAAAGTCAATTAGTGTATTGACAACATATGGCAGCCTCATATTATCCTTAACTTACTTAAGGAACATAAGCACCAACCAAGAAGTCACACTAACTATGGCCACCAGATCAACCATATCGGTATACGTCGTACAGTTTCCTTGGTCTATTGCCATTTACCTAGGGTACACTAGATCTGGGTTAGGATCTTTCACACAAAAAGCCCAACAGAAAAGTAAAGCAAACAAAGCAAACAATTAAGTGATCTAATTCCTAAAGGTACCCTTCTTTTACTTAATAACTCCCCAGCAGAGTCGTCAGTTCTGTAACACGGTGGGAGAACTGACTTTCTATAAATGTTGTGGATAGTAAGAGTCGCCACCGAATTTTATTTTATCCATAAGGAAGGGACATAAAAGAACAGGAAAGACCGTTTTGAAAAGACTTGGGTTCGGGAGGTAGGTTATATAAAGGGAAGGTGTTAACACCCTTTATATCCATGGTTATCCATGGGCTCATAGTTACTTAGCTCACTTTAATTGTTTTTGAAAAGTGTAGTGTGTGATTAGAAAATTTCTAAGTACTTTGTAATGATCCTCGTATGGATGTATACAAATCCTTGTTTGAAAATATTGTGAGGTGTGAAAAGTAGTTTTAAGATGTGAGCAAGTAACTAGGAGATACCTACCCTAAGCTAAGTCATTCAAGTTCTTTTATGTTTCTTCAAGAGTAAGACTATCCCTATTATTAAGGAATAGGTAGTCACTACTTTGGATTGTATTAAGGGACAATCGTAGGGTCATCGTATGGTCATAGAAGGCAACAGATAAGGGTGTTCTTAGCAATTTTTCTAAAGGGACTATCATCATATTTATCGAAGGGACAAGATCATTATCGTAGGCAACTTCGAAGGGACTTGATCTTTTAAATTCTCAAAAAGGACCATGATGATTTATTCTAAAAGGGACTATGCTTAAACACCCCTATATTCGAGGGACTTGACCATTTATTTTAAGGCAACCAAGAGGAATACCCTAGGAAGTGCTGATGGCGATCAAAGATCGACTTATGTGTGTGAGTGTTATTTTCAGATATTTATCTTGCTTAATTAGATTATCTAAGTCAAATTATTCACAAGCAGGTTTTCACGCCCTATTTATTAACCATACAATTAATTTACAAAGAAAATAAAGACGAGAAAAGAAATTTACAAGCTATTACAAGGCTTTGGGATAGATACAAGTAATAATATAAATAAGAAAAACAATAATATGAATATAAAATAAACAAAGTAAATATAATAGTAAATGAATTAGAAAAATAAATTGATTAATTAGAAGTCATTAGGATAATTAATTATAATAATAAAAATTGTTACTTATAAATGATTAAAGTTTGATAAAAGGGTTTTTCAATTATATTGACAAAAATTAGAAATTGTTATAAAAATATTTTTAAGTAGAATTATAATAATGAGAAAATAATATTTATATTTATAAAAGTAAGAGAATTTATTGTACACAAAATAATATAAGGATTAATATTTACAAAATAAAATTTTTAAGAAAATAATTATTAAGTTAATTATATGTTAATTATAAAAATAAGAATTTAATTTAGAAAAAAAAAAAGAAATTTGTTATTTACAAGAATTTATAAAGATAATAAGTAACTTAGAAATAGTTAGTATTTATTTACAAAAATATTTTAGAAAATGTTATATACAAAAAATAAAATTTGAATTATAATTACATATGTATAAAATAATTATAGGTTTTTATTTGTTTAGAAAAAGTTTTAATTAATATTAATAATAATTATTATAATAAAATATATTAAAATTGTAAAAATAATAAAAAAAGACAGAAAACTCACCTGCTGGAACCTGGGGTCGAACCCAGGACTCCTAGCTTCCACCACAGGCAGGCCAACCAACTGAGTTATGCGCGCTGAGTGTCTGGGGATCGAACCCAGGTCGTCTGCCTCATACGCGTACACACTCACCACCACGCCACTTGCTTCTAACTGATATGAAACACAACATTAATTAAATAATAAAACTAAATTTGAAAATGAATTTCGCGTGCGGAGTCATCTTCTTCCTCCAGCTGTCCAGTTAGCCTATAGTGATACTTTGTCCGTCACAAAAGCTTATAGTGACGATTTCGGTTCGTCACTAAAAGTCCTGCATGCTCAAACATTAAAAATACCAACAATAAATTCAGTTTAGCAACCCAGATCATACAAATACAAACCAATAAACTCAAATATGTTCTTAATTTGGCCTAAAATTAGCTTGTGAACAAAATCCCAATTCAAAGTTTTTGAAACCCTAAATATGGTGTTTCACGAATCCGGCAAGGGACCTTCAAGAAACCTGCCCAGAATCACTCTATGGATCATCACAAACAATAATATAAGGTCAAATGTGATTGATAACGCATGAGTAAGCAAGATTAGAAAACGAAAAAAAATCATCATCGGCTTATGCATATGAATATGTTTTTGATGCAAATGATGATTGGGATAACATCAAGGATCATGTTTGGACCTTCAAAGTGCCTGAAAAACAACAAAATATGAGAATTCTATTTTGAATTTTTTCCTTGAAATTTTAGACTTTGTTCTTGTTCTTGGAGGCAGTGAATTCGTGTCCTTGTGCATTGGTTGACTTCATCTACTTATAGAGAAGTAAATTAGGTCAAAAATCTGATGGATTTGTGGGCTTGTGAAGTAACTTGATCATGAAGAAATCAATCACCATTAAAGTTCAAAAAATCAAATGAATACTTGCTATTTTATGTCCAATCTGGTTTTAACTGATTTCCAATCATTCTAAATATGTCTTCAATGATTTCCAATCAAATATCTTGACCATTATTTGATTTTTCATATTTAATTAATATTTAAATTTAATTTTAGTAAATAAAATCCAAATAAATAGTAAATAAATAATAAAAAACAGAAATCCTTGTCATTGGGTCGTGCTTGATGTTTTTATGAAGACTGGATTACAAAATTACAAGCCCATTTGGAGAAATTTGGATTTAAGACCTCATTTGCTCAATGTACCCCTAAATAATTTCCCAACTTTGCCAAGGCATAACTCTCTCAATTTTAAGGCTATGAAGGTGTTCTTGGACTTTTTGGAAATCTTAAAAAGTCCTCTAACCAACCTTTTTGGTCTCATGTCAATATCTTTTACCATTTTCAAATTATGAGCTTTGGAAAAGTTGACTTTTTGTTGACTTTTAAAAGGACCTATAATGTCTTAGCTCATACCTTCCCAATGAAGCATTTTTAGGCTTGGCTTATGAGACACAAAGTTGTATAGAATTCAATTTCCTTCAAAATGAGCTTTGGATGGAAACTTTTTGGTGAAGTATGTGAAAGTTATGGCTGGTCAAAGTTCAGTTGACTTTCCTTAAGAAAACCCTAATTTAAGAAACTCCTGATTATTGATGATCTGAAACTTTCTTGATGAATCATGATAAACCCTTGATAAAATGATGAATTTTAATTCATAATCTTGATGTTGGCAAAAAATCTTGAAGTTTGACTTTAATTTGACCATAGTTGACCTCAGTTTGACTTTTTAACTACTTTGACTGATTTTTGCATATCTGATCATCTGACTAAGCAAACTCTTTGGGAAAGCTTTGAAATTTTTCATAGGGATTATTAAATTTATGTGGGATTCTATGAAGCTCACTTGAGGCCTTGAAAGTTAATTTATCCTGAAGAAACCCAAAACCCTATTTTTGGATGTTTTGTGTAGGAGGAGGCATTGTCTGGGGAAACTTCCACACTTCTTGATCAATTGAGAATCTTGAGAAGATTATGATCATTTAGAAGTCTTGAGAGACACTGTCTTGATTGTGGGAGGGCAAAGTTTGGGGTATAACACCGCTGGACTTCAAAATTGGAAAAAATTCAAAAAAAGAATCAGTCCAGGCAAAAGTTAAGGAGTAAAAAAAATCAGAAAAAAAGAAAAGTTACCATAAGAACAAAGTCGTGTGATCAGACATAAAGACAAAAGGGTGATTGTTACTCGAAAAAACCTCATTGGTGTATAAACCGTTAGTGTCATTGGTTCCTCAACCATCACAAAACCCTTTCGAGAAGTGAGTGTTTAGGTCAAATTAGCAGAACGTATGACTGGAGAACATCAAGGAGAATGGGTGGGAACAGATAAATTTTGAGCCTTAAATCTTTTCTTCTAAAACCGTGAACCAGACCACATCATAAACCTTGAAAGTCCTAATTGAAGCAGGGTCAATTCTGAAAGCATACTACGACGAAGTTGCGTAAACTGACTCCTAAAGATTTTCTAATTCATCACTACATTTGGACTAATGGTCCATTCGTCACACATTATCACAACATTCAGATAAACAAATTTTCAAAACTTGCATGAGCATCAGATTAAAATTACCATTTGTAAGTTAATAGTTTTAATTGCAAGTCAGTCTGTGACATCAGGGGAGTTCCTACAAAGAGCGAACCGAGGAGAATTTGATCATTCAGCAATGATAGCCAGAATCAAGAGCATCTTGTAGGCCTATGAATCAAGGGCATGTTATCCAGTGGTTTTGTTGATCAAGCAATCAGTCAGGGTAAAGCAGATCCCAAGCACCAGTTGATTAAGGGGAAATCATTCAAGAGTCGGTTGATCAGTTAATCTACCAAACAGGGGCAGGCCACCCGAATGACTTTAATTTCCTCCCGGTGAGGCTAAATAACACTTTCTTCTTGTCTCAACAACCTGGCTAATTCTTCAGGGAGTTCATAGTCTTCCTCAACCCTTTCATCAGCTTGATAGATAGGATTATCAAATTCATACTTGGTCATACCAGAACTATTATCCGTGAAACCCAAGTGATTAGGTCTGCACAAGTGATGTGCTTATTTTAAAGTTCATTTTTATGAAAAGAAAAAAAAACAAAATAAAACATTGCCATTTTATTGCTTTTTGTGAAAAAATTTAAAATGAAAGAAAGAGAACACAGTTTTGAATGAAAAATGTCCTTTATTCATGATAAAATAAAACTGCAATCAATGCAAAGGTGGCCCTACAAATAGATCCGTACACCTTGGGCAGAGTGTATGATTTGTTATGCAAAATGAAATGAGAAAAACAATAAAATTACTCTGTCTGAAGAGTAACTTGGACAATTTCCTCAGCGAACCAATTCTTGAGCTCTTCCCCGGGAATGCATGGGCGTATCCAGTTGTCCAGGTCGCAGACGCTATCAACATCCTCTCCCGCAGCAGAATACATCTGGTTAGGATCAATAACACCCCCACTAGAGAAGCTTATTAAACCATTGCTCTTGGAAACATCTGCTTGGCCTGATTGGTAGCCAATCCCAAACTTATCTTCTTTTTTGTCCACCTCAACAACCTTTCCCCAGACTTGGGCATTGTCTGATTGAACTACTTCCAAAGCATGCCTATAGGATGCTATGGAGGTACCCACATGCTCACTACTCTGAACCACCGGACTAGGAGAGACTTCATTGATATTCACAGTTTTGAAAGCCTGGCACAATGTGTCATGGATCTCACCATCCATTTCAACGTATTTGAACGTTGACAGATGACTCACAAAGATATCTTCTTCACCACAGACAGTGACTACTTGTCCGTCAACCACATATTTTAATTTCAGGTGCAGCGTGGATGTAACTGCGCCTGCAGCATGGATCCAAGGCTGGCTAAGAAGGAAACCATACGTTGGCTGTATATCCATCACATAGAAGATGCATTTGAAAGTTTGTAACCCAATTTTCACAGGAAGTTCCACTTCCCCAAACACAAATCTTTTGGAGCCATCGAAAGTACGCACCACTAAACCACTAGGCCTCAAGATAATCCCATCAGCGTCTAACTTCATTAAGGCTTTCTTTGGTAATACATTCAGAGATGAACTAGTATCAACCAAAACATGTGACAATACATCTCCCTTGCACTCCATCGTGATGTGCAAGGCCTTGTTGTAGTTGCGACCCTCTGATGTCAGATCATAATCTGTAAACCGTAGCCCATGGCTAGCATTAACATTTGCAACTACGGATTCCAGTTGATTGACTGTAATTTCTTGGGGTACATAGGCCATTTGCAAAACCTTCAACAATGTTTCCCTATGAGCCTGGAAACACATTAACAAGGATAAAATTGAAATCTTCAATGGGGTTTTATTCAACTGTTCCACCACTTTATAATCACTTTTCTTGATTATCCTCATAAAATCTTCAACCACTTTCTCAAATGTACTCTGACCTACAGCAGGAGACACCACTTCCTCAGTTTCTACCTGTTTACCCCTCTCCTTGGCTACTGCCTCAGCTTCAGTATTTATTCTCAAAGTCTATAGAGCAAACAAATGTCCACTGCGAGTAAAACCTCCGACTCCACCAACATTGTCAACGCCGGAACCACTTACTACCTAAGTCTTCTCCTCTTGCTTATGTCCCTGAATGTAAACATCCGCGCAATAATGCCACGAAATAACTTTCTCACTAGTGTAAGGCACAGGTCCAGGAACCGTGATGGTTATTGGGCTTACCTCATTATTCACAAAGATAGTAATAGGTTTCGGCCTTGGTGACACTAGAATCTCGACAGGTGTAAAGTAGATAGTAACAGTTAAAATGTCGTCTCTTTCTTTGTTAACCCTATCAAATTGCAGATAACCTTCGTTCACCAAGCTTTGGATTCCAACCTTCAACTTACTGCAACCATTATCACAAATAGTACATTCCTCACAACTATCATCGCATCCGGGGAACACCTTCCCCTTCAACAAACAATTCTTTACCACGAGTAATGGAGTTTTAACTTCACTTACATCAGCAATAAGATTCAGAACTTCCCCGCCTTCCACAACATTTACTCTTGCACCTCCATGATTGGGCATGGGATTATTAAGAACACTCGGAGGAGGAGAGAAATTTATAGCTTTCGCGTCGATTAAATCTTGCACCTTCAGCTGCAAAGCTCTACATTTTTTCAGTCGAGTTCCCGGGCGCACCCGAGTGAAAAGCACAACGAGCATTTGTGTCATAACTAGCAGGTAAAGGCCTAGTGGGAGGAGCCAAAGTTCTCAACTACACCAAGTTCAATTCCAACAACCTTTGCAACAAAGTTGTATATGTCATGGGGATAGGTTCAATAACACGATCAACCTGCCTAGCCGGACAGTGGTACTGCCTTTGTTGTTGATTATTTTGTTGTGGACGTTGTTGTTATTGTTGTTGAGTTGGCTCTGAGGGAATAGTGACAACAACCACTTGAGAGTAATAGTTAGAGCGACCTCTTCCTCTACCATAGACAACATTGGTTTCTCCTTCCCTCCTTCTTTGAGGTCTAGCAAATGGTTTTCTAGCTCCAGATGAGCTACCCTAACTCATATCTTGAATCTTGCCAAGTTTCAACAAATTCTCTATTCTTTCTCCAGCAACCACAACGTTAGCGAATCCTATAGAAGGAAAAGTAGCCAAACGATCCAGAAATGTGCCTTGCAACATGCCCGTAAACATGTATGCCATCTCACGGTCTAGCAATAGTGGTTGAACTCTGGCAGAAAGCTGGCACCAGCGTTGTGAAACTTTCCTTGGATGTATGTGTCATACTCTATAGCTGAGTACAGTTCGGTGCCATATCCATATTATATTGGTATTGTTTCAACTTCATGTACCATTCCAGGGATGCCCCAGTGAGGCTATCTTGAAAATAGTACATCTACAGTTTCTCATCATCTGTGTACGCGACAATTCTTCCTACATAGGACTATAGGTGAGTCTTAAGATAGGTTGAACCATTGTACTTTTCAAAGGTGGGCGGCTTAAACTTATGAGGAATCATGACGCCATGAACCAAACCCAAGTCTGCCACATCAAAGCCCAAGGTATTTTGAGATTCAATGGAGCGAATCTTCTCAGCAATTTCATCAAAATAACGATTCACCACAGCATTCTGAACCTCCATATCCCTCTCCATCAAAGTAAATTGATCTTCTTGATCGTCCATGTAGACATTACGACCTAGGTCTCCACCTGGACCACCAGCAGCAATAGTAGGAATAGGAATAGCCTCAGGGGTAACAGCAGTATTTCCCTGAGGTGTAAGACTAATACCTTTACCAACTCCAAGATTACCCTCCGGGATCGCTTGAGTCCTTTCGATCATCTCCCGAATCCTCTCTTGGTTTTGATTCATGCCAGTCATCAATGTCATGAACTGATCCATGCGAGTTCTCAGCTCCGCGAGCTCAACTTGCATCTGATCCATAGCTTTTACCCTGTTTTCTTTAGTTGGATAACGATGAATTCTTCATTCAGCAATAGTGCTTGAAAATGAAGAGATGTCAGAAATCTGGAACTTGTACCTGCAAAAACAAGAAAAGGGTGGCATGCATGTTATGCAAATGTTTGTATTTTCATTCTCAAGGTCGTTTGTGTCCCAGTTCTGATATTCAATGATGATAGAGAACTCCAGATGGCTTTTGGAACCCGACTTGCATGAATAAACCTTTGCATGAAACTCATATTTGGTTAGTTGGGATGACCAAGTGTCAGTGCACAAAAAAAGATTACAAAGATGAACAAGACTACATAACATAAACTAGGCCAAGAGGCAACAAAAAATCTCCCCGAAGGGTTACAAGTTTTACAAAACTGAAAAGTAAACAGAAGTAAACAAAGATTCCTACAACAAGCCTGTAGGTAATCTAAATACATCAGAAAGAAAAGAAACTAAAACCTAGGGAATTGCACATCCTTCAATCTCCAGCTGAGATGCTTGACAGCTTCAAACAAACGGGCCACATCCAGATGAGTAGGATATTCAATCAGCTTCTGGATCAACAAATCTCTCTTCTCGAATGAAGCGTGCAAATCAATAATCTGTTGTAGGAAAACCTCTATATTTTCCCCACTAGGTCCTGGCTCCGACCTAATCTTCTTAGTCTCTGTAAGGATCTTAAGCTCTTCTATTTCCTTCTACGTTTCTTCCAGTTACTTCTGGCTTTGCTCCAGCTTCTCTGACTACTCTCGTCGTTTCCCATGAGCTAGTAGAAGTTCTTCCTTCTGGTATTCTATCTGCAACTGGTAGTTTTCCTCTTTTTCTTTCTGCTCCTTCTGGTTCTTCTCCCACTTTTCCTGCCAAAGAGTCACAACTTTGTTGGCTTCCTTCAAATATTTCCTGACTTTCCTGCATTCAACATCCTTGCTAATGTCTGCTAAACCCTTCTTCTTGAAATACAATTCTCTATCAGCAAATTCCTTTTCTTTATCTTCCATCTCCTTCTGAATCCAGTGAATCTTCTTCTCCAATGCCTTATTAGTATGCATCATATGCTAGTACAAACTATTAACCTCAGAGTTCTCAACTCGGACTTCATGAAGTTGGGCTTCTAATTTCTGGTATGCTTCAAGAGGCACAGTGGTTATGGGTTCCGCCACTGAAGGAGGAGCTTAAGAAGAAAATGGAAACAACACTGCCTGGACCTTCTTCTTCAACCATGCTTCATACTCCAGGAAAGTCTGATTATTACATATACCTAAGCAAGCCACTCCTCTTCTCCTAATGAGCTTCAATGAACCAACAACGTTTCTCACCAATGGCAGATTATCCTTCACCGGGAAATAGAAAGTCTGAGCCAACTCCAACTCTTCAGGAACATCTTTTAAAGTACCCTAATTGACTTATTAGCAAAATCGGGTTATATTTAATTCCCCCAATCATTCCTAAAAGTGGCACATTTGGATAACTCCCACAACTGGTAATGAAATATTTTCCCTTTAGTCTCATAGTGATCCACCTGATATCTTTAGCAGATAGCCCTCCTAACCTTTAAGCCCAAACCAAACTAGGATCAGTGAATGCCTCAGTGTTAGGCAGATGTCTCATTAACCAACTGTGAAACAAGGGAGCACAGTAGCGTACCAAGCCTCCTCGTTTCTTCTCATTTTTGTAATGCACCGAGTAATAAAGATCCCCCAAAAGTGTAGGCATTGGATCTTCAGAATGAACATGTGTATGGCATTCATATCCACAAACTTGTCAAGGTCTACAAATAGGATGATCCCATAGTCTGGAAATCATGGAAAGTGAAACACCTCAGCAGAGGATCATAGTACTGTAGCAAGGTATGAATGGCACTTCTCTCAGAAGCATCCAAGTCTACTACCACATTCAAAATTCCCCCATAGACCCTCCTGAATTCTTTAACATGGTTGGGAGTAATCAGATCTACCATCCTATTTAGCATGTCGATCATGGTGTCAAAGAACTTGTAGTGGATATTCTTCTTTCGGGAATCCTCCATCTATGAACAAATTTACCAGAACCGGGGACAACAGATAAACCCTAAGAATGGAAAACATAAATGGTTAATGATGGTATGATGCAATGCAATGCAAGGCATGTGATCAATGATTGGTATCTGTCTGGATGTGGAATACTGAGCCAAGAACCAAGTGTCTATAATAACAGGATCTCTGAATAATAACCCAGAACGAATAACCAAGGACCCGGAATTCAAGAATCCCAAAAACCAGATCATAATATTGAAGAGCACTAATAATAAGGGTATATTTAGGACATGGTTACTGCAAACCTGTAAACATCCCCTAATCTCACTAGTATGCTCTGGGTCGACATCACGGACTCTCGGGTCAAGTAGTGATAATACGCCCACCATCTCCGAGAAACGGTTTAGTATTATGCACTAAAAGAAGAGGTCTCAATTGAGTCCGGGAAAAACAAGCATCCCTCATAAGTTCCCAGCTTCAAGCATTAAAATCAAAAAAACAATAGTATATTCATCCCGAAGGGTACAATACTATCGTCATACGACCAATTGCTTTAACTGAGTTCCTATGAGAGAACCAGGCCATCATATGCGAGTTCCCAGTGGACCCTCGGGTGCGAATGGGTTTGCCACAAAATATGGTATGCCACTGTCACCACTGGAGAGGGTTGTTTCCACAAAGGTCCTCAATGATAGGTCCTCAGATGCACATAAATATCAAGGTCGTATCCTGAAGTGGAGGAAATCCCCACATAGAATATTTCCAAGACGACCGTAGTCTGGGTGTGGAACACATCACCACTCATCATAATGATATATCATGGAAGTACAATGTTTGTCCATGCTAAGTGTCGTACCTCAAAAAATTCGATCCTAAAACAAAACAACAGAGCCGCCACCTAATTCTATTTATTCTACGAGAGAAAAGGGAGATATAGATACAACCTAAGAAAGGATAAGAAATGGTTTACGAAACCAAATTCTAAGTTCGGGAGTCGGTTACGCAAGGGGAAGGTATTAGCACCCCTCACGTCCGTTGTACTCAACGGGAACCTCTTAGCTAATTATGCGATTAAATGTTTGATCTTAAGTCTTTGTCTTCTAAATGATTCTTAATATGTTTGTTAAAAGGGAAATTAAAGTTTTAAATTATTAAGGCGGAGAAACGATTAAATTTTATTATTATTGCGATGAAGAGAAAATATTGATTTTTTTAATAGGGTGATTTAAACAGAGAAATAATTGAATTTTTTATTATTGTGCTCGCGAAGGATTAAAATCCCTGTGCCTACGTATTCCCTTGTGCAATGGGAAAGTCAGAGCTTCGTAGTTCGTGCGACTACGGTTGATGATTTTTAATTGAACGATTGTTTGAAATGCATTCTACTGTTAAGCATTGGCTTATACTCGCGGTGGAGGCTGAAGCGCTAGCTTGTTCGAGAGATAGAATGATTTAAACAATGTTCGTTTTAGAGAAAAGGTGTTTGAATGTTGTTAAGATGTTTTAAACGAAAGGGCGAATGAACCACGTCGCGTGGGGCTAGCCCAGGAGCGATTGCATTCCAAAACGTGCGGAGTGCTAGACTCCGGAGTTCTGTCTTTCGATAATTAATTTGAAAATAGTTTAAATATTTGGTGAATTTTAAGTTGTTTTTTAAGTGTGAAAGAGCGAATGGACCATGTTGCGTGGGGCTAGCCCAAATGCAATCCATTTTAGAACGTGCGGAGTGCTAGACTCCGGAGTTCGATTTTCTCGTAATTTAATTTAAAAGATTTGAAAATTTTGACATGCGAATGATGATTGAACACATCGCGTGGGGCTAGCCCAGTTGCGGTCCAATCCAGAACGTGCGGAATGCTAGACTCCGGAGTTCTGTTTTTTGTAATTTAATTTAAATAAATTGAATAATTGATATACGAATAGTGATTGAACACATCGCGTGGGGCTAGCCCTGTTGCGGTCCAATCCAGAACGTGCGGAACGCTAGACTCCGGAGTTCTGTTTTCGTAATTTAATTTAAATAAATTGAATAATTGTTTTTAGACGCTTTTAGAATGGATGTGATTAAATAACAAAAGAGACGAACGAAACAATACGCGTGGGGCTAGCCCAGTTGCAGTTTGTTCTAGAACGTGCGGAGTGCTAGACTCCGGAGCTCTATTCCTTGTTAATTAAATTAGGCGCGTAAAAGTGCAGATGGCGGTCACATAGGTGACCGACTTACGTATGTGCAAATGTAGACGCGATGAATTATTTTGGAACGTTAGAATGTAGTATTGTAAAAATGTAAGAAAAAATAAACAAACTAAATATACTAAATAGAATAATCATGAAATGAGAAAAAATTAATCTTATGAACTAAATAAATAAAAGATGGCCTCATATTGGTCGCAATTAGTCGGAAACGACTTATTGCGACTTTGTTATATCATTGGCCCATATTAAGGAAATAATTCAAATAAACTCTTAAGAAAATCATAATTCATCATTCATCCTAACAATAATTCTAGAATAATTAGGAAAAACAAAATTGAGTATATATAATAAAAGTTATCCTCACAAATAATCTTAAAATAATTAAAAAAATAAAAATAGAGTATCTAATGAAAGTTACCCTAACAATAATCTTAAAATAAATTAGAAAATGAAAATAGAATATATTTAATAAAGGTTATAAAAAGAGAAAATGAATTAGACAAAAAAAGAAAAGGATAAATCGCTGAGAGACCCAGTAGGAAAGGCCCACAGGGGCGTCGGGTAGAGACGGGCCTGGTCAGGTTGGACCCGGATCCGACTTGTTTTGCTTCAGCGAAAACTATGGTTTGGAAAGGAAAAAAAACTCTTGGTTCACTGAAATACAGCTTTTGTTATGAACAACAAAACACCGGCCAACACTCTCTCGCTCAGACTTCCTCTTTGCGAATCGTTTCCGTAAACTCCTTCTCCTCGAATCGTTCATCCTTCTCTCTCACTCGTAAACCTCTCTCTCTCAGAACCTCACAAATTCTCACTCAAACATCATCTCTCGCTCTCGAATCAAAACCACAAAACCTAAACCCCAATTCGAAAAACCCTATAACCCCAATTTAAACCGATTCAGAGCAATTTCAACATGATAATGAAAGAAAATTCAAAGTAAGGCAAGCGAAAGTTCAGAAAGCTACCAAATTGGAATCCTCGTGGCTACTGGTGAGTACCTTTCGTCCTTCTCTTCCCTCCTTGTTCGTCTCTCGACTGACCTTTTTTATTGGCCTTGATAAGTCGCGTTTGGTGTAGGGTTTGTGTTTTTGCTTAAGGTGGAGGTTTGAAGGTTTTTGAGCTTTCTCGCGGCGAAGGCGGTTTCATAATTCGGCCATTCTTGCTTCGATTTCATTCCACGGCGGAGGTGTGTTCGAACGATGATAAAACAGTTGTGGTGGTCGTTAGTGAGCCGCGGCAAGGTGAACGGTTATTGACGTTTCGGTTTTGATGAGGCGAAGGTCCTTTGTTCGTGTTGGTGAGTTCCGACTCACAAAGATTAGCTTTTTGTTGTTTGAGGATTAACTGTGTTTGAAGTCTCTATTTTTCCTGCAAGTGTTTCTGATGTTTTCGTTTCTGAACTTTCTGTAAAAACAATTTTCCTTTTTTACTCTGCTTTTTGTTCGCAGTGGTTGTGAGGGTTCAATGTTTAACAAGATGGTTGTGAAAAGTGATGTATGGTGATGTAACGTCAGTTGAAGGTGACTGATTCGGGATATTTCATCTCATTATTTCTCTGTTGTTGTTTGCTTGCAATTCTACATTGGCGTCTGGACCGGAAATGCCCCTTGCTACTCGCTCTCATGGACGGGATTTCTTGACACCGTCAGCATTCGATCTACCAGCTGCTCTCAATCTTCTAGCTTCTTCGTCGCGTAGTTTCGCATCCATCTCCTTGCTGGGAGGATATTTAGGAAGGCTAGAGGGATCATAAGCATAAGGCTTTGTAATAAAGAATTCACTATGCAATGCAGCAGTGGCAGTTAGCCGTTCATCTGGATCGATTGCGAGAAGGGTCTCAATCAGTGGCATGGACGACTGTGGAAAAGTCTCTACTATGCATCGCTTATATGATTGTTGCGGTTCAAAAAGGGTAGCATGTGGAAACTTTGATTTTGGTTGATGTAAGTTTTTTTTGAATCTCAGGCTTTTTGTGGCTGCTATTTTTGTGTATGATCTAAGTGTTTGGTTGTTGATGCTCTGGATGTTTTGCTGTTGATGTTCTGGATGTTTTGCTTTGATACAGTTTCGGATTTTTTGTGGCTTTTCCTAAAGGGCTCCTACTAGTTTTATGGTATTGTGGCTGGTTTGTGTATGATTTTAAGTACTTGGTTGTTGTACTTTTTGTGAGAATGTGGCTGTAGTTTTGGTGTGAAAAACTGTTGGTTAGGTTTTGCGGTTGAGGAAATTTGAATAGGAAGTTTTCCTTTGGTTTTTTGTGGCTGCTGCCCTGGTTTTGGATAAAACAGTTAGTATGCGGTTAGGACATTTTGATTGACTTTTTGAATTTTCTATGGTGGCTGGAGATTTGGTGTGGCTTCCCTGTTTTTATGTGATGTTGTTGGTATTGTTTTTTGCTGTTGTGGGAGTTTGAATATGAAGTTTTTGGTTTTGTGGCTGCTGAGTTTTTCTAAGACTCCCTAGGTTTTTCTTTTATAACATGTGGTTCGGTTTCCTCCCCCCCTCTTTACAGTTGTTAAACATGGTTTTTATAGGATAGCATTAGGGTTTGAAGTTGTAAAAACTTGTTGAAGAAGTATTGACTGAGTTTCTTGGGGAGGGAAGTTCTGAGTTTGAGAGTGATATGTGAGAACTGGACAGGCTGGAAATTTGCAGCAGGTCTGCTGCATTTGACTACAAATTTTGTTTGCTTGTGAGGTGTAAAAAAAGAGAAAAATCTTGCTATTACTGTGTTGTAATTTTGTTTGTTTGTGAAGTGTGAACTAGGTCCTTTTTTAACTTGCAGGTTTGGCTGGGTTTGGATGAGTTCTTTCACAAACTGGTGTAAAAGAAAACACAGGTCTTTGCTGGGACTTGCAGGAATACCACTTCCAGCTTGCGTGCTTGCTTGTACAGAACGAAAACTCCCCTGGTTGAAAGCAGGTTGTTGTCTTTGTTGGCAGTAAAGTCAAAGTATTAGGACCAAAAGCCCCCATGGTGACCAACAAATCAAGTGCAGAGCTTAAACTTATTGTGAAGTGTGGTCAAAAGTTCATAAGACTTGGACCTGCAACATTTTTATGTTGTAACAACAAAACTAATGGGCTTCAAAAATTGTTCATGGGCCCTTTCGAATCTTTGTAGAATGTTCTTAATAAAAAGAATTTTTTTGTTGTATTTTTTGGATAATGATGCTAAATATGAAAAATGAAAATGATCGGTAATATGGGTTAGATAATGAGAATGATAAATGAACATGAAATAAAAGTGGATGGTGTTGATAAATTGAATTGGAAGATAAAAATAAAGAGAAGGAATAAATAATTAAAAAAACAAATCAAATGACTTAGATAAGATAAATCTAATTTAAATAAACTAATTAACTAATAAAAACTAAATAATTTGATTAAAACTAAATTAACATATAAATTAAGGTTAGAAAATAAACCAAATTAAGTTTAATAAAATTATCCTAAATAAAATAAAGTCCTAAATTAAAATTGACTAAAAAAACTATTTCTAAAATAAATTTATAATTATTTGTCTAAAAAATAAAATAGAGAATAAGACAACATTCTAAATAAACTTCAAAATCAAATTCTCAAATAATAATGACATTAATCATACCAAAAACGACTAAACAAATGCATAATTCGATCAATGAAATGCATAAATAAAAAAAAATGCAAAAACCAAAAAACTTCGATATATTGACGAAAAAGCGTCAAATGAACAAAATTTTTTTAAAAAAAATCTCTGGTCAAAATTTAGGGTATGACAGTTGCCCCTATTTAAATAACTTCACGAGATAAAATGAGTGATGTTAATCCTCATAAAATCGGAGTGAAAGGTATTTAAATATAGAAATAACCGAAAATTTTGCCCCTAAATGCAATGACATGCCATGAACTATGAGGGACTCCTGCCGGGGATATGATATGCGAGATGCAAGGAAACTTAACATGCTGATTTTTTAATGAATATGCTGAATATGGTATGATGCAGACAAATGCAACGGTAATCCACATAAACGAAAACGAGGGTGAAGACTCACTGGGGATAACAATATGCTGGCGATGACAAAACGAAAACGGGATGTATTCCAAGTGATAAATCAGCAGGTTCAAGTGTAACTGCTGGCACTAAGAATGACAAAAGATGGAAAACAAAACGTCAGATTAAAGACTAAATTGAAGTGATGAGTTAACAAGTTCAAGGTGGTTGCTGGGGACTCCAATGCAACGATTCGGTGATTGAGAAAAAAGGAAAAGACATTGACTTGGAAGTTAGGAGAACAAAAATAGCAGACATTGACACGGTGGTCTGGAAATAAAATAATAGGCGTTGACACAGTGGTCTGGAAAATAAAAAAAACAAGCATCGACACGGTGGTCTGGAAATAAAAATAACAAGCAACGACGCGGTGGTATGGAAATAAAATAACAAGCAACGACACGGTGGTCTGGAAATAGAATAACAAGCAACGACACGGTGGTCTGGAAATAAAGGCGATGACGCGGTGGTCTGGAAATAAAATAACAGGAAATGACGCGGTGGTCTGGAAATAAAAGACAGACATTGACACGGCGGACTAGAAATAAAATAATTGGCATTGACGCGGTGGTCGGGAAATAAAATAACAGACATTGACGCGGTGGTCTGGAAATAAAATGACAGGCATAGACGCGGTGGTCTTGAAATAAAATAATAGGCATTGACGCGGTGGTCGGGAAATAAAATAATAGGCGTTGACACAGTGGTCTGGAAAATAAAAAATAACAAGCGTCGACACGGTGGTCTGGAAATAAAAATAACAAGCAACGACACGGTGGTCTGGAAATAAAATAACAAGCAACGACACGGTGGTCTGGAAATAAAATGACAGACAACGACACGGTGGTCTGGAAATAAAATAACAGGCGATGACGCGGTGGTCTGGAAATAAAATAACAGGCAATGACGCGGTGGTCTGGAAATAAAAGACAGGCATTGACACGGCGGTCTAGAAATAAAATAATAGGCATTGACGCGGTGGTCGGGAAATAAAATAACAGACATTGACGCGGTGGTCTGGAAATAAAATGACAGGCATAGACGCGGTGGTCTGGAAATAAAATAATAGGCATTGACGCGGTGGTCGGGAAATAAAATAATAGGCGTTGACACAGTGGTCTGGAAAATAAAAAATAACAAGCGTCGACACGGTGGTCTGGAAATAAAAATAACAAGCAACGACACGGTGGTCTGGAAATAAAATAACAAGCAACGACACGGTGGTCTGGAAATAGAATAACAAGCAACGACACGGTGGTCTGGAAATAAAATAACAGGCGATGACGCGGTGGTCTGGAAATAAAATAACAGGCAATGACGCGGTGGTCTGGAAATAAAAGACAGGCATTGACACAGCGGTCTAGAAATAAAATAATAGGCATTGACGCGGTGGTCGGGAAATAAAATAACAGACATTGACGTGGTGGTCTGGAAATAAAATAACAGGCATTGACGCGGTGGTCGGGAAATAAAATAACAGACATTGACGCGGTGGTCTGGAAATAAAATAACAGGCATAGACGCGGTGGTCTGGAAATAAAATAACAGGCATAGACACGGTAGTCTGGAAATAAAATGACAGGCAACGACACGGTGGTCTGGAAATAAAATAACAGGCAATAGACGCGGTGGTCAGGAAATAAAATGACAAGCATTGACACGGTGGATAGGAAATAAAATGACAGACAACGACACGGTGGTCTGGAAATAAAATAACAGACAAAGACGCGGTGGTCAGGAAATAAAATAACAGACAAAGACGCGGTGGTCTGGAAAATAAAAGACAATGACAAATGATTCAAAGGCGATAAATCAACAGGTTCAAGTGTAACTGTTGATACCGAGAATAAAGAAAACGAACACAATGTTCGGGCAGTGGCTTTGTGCAACCAACTGATACCAGAGGTAGAAAACAGCGTACTCAAATAGTCAACGGCTCCAAGAGACCGCCTGGTATTGAGAATAAAGACGAGAAGGTTGGATTTTTCAGCAAGATATCCAACCACTAGAAATTCCTTAAACGAAAAATCAAAAGAAAACCTTCAGTAACCAACAGGAAACACAAGTATGTGCCAAATTAAATGGACTTAGACTACAAGCAAAGGGTTTCACAATTAGCTTAAAAGATTTGCGCCAATGACAATTGGACTTCATATTTTTGTAAAGTGACAGTAGATTACATGTCAGCAGAGGCCTGTTTTGCAAGGTATGACTCTTTTCTACTGTGGGCAGATGCTCGATGAGTAAGTCGGTATCAAAACTTAACACTAAGAGCGAAGCGACATGACCAGCACATGAGAAAGACACACCGACTCATATGATTTCCAAATATGCCCCTGGATGGGTATGAGATGAAATAGTTCTTGGAAGACGACTCTCTAGAAGGAGACAAAAGATAACGACATGATTCCCGACACCTGTCTTAAACTCAGAATTTGCGGACATAAGGTATGCTTGAACATCTTGAAGGCACGGAGAAGATTTGCCCCTGTGTGATTCCTCTTGCCCCGGAATTAATGGTTTTGAAATTTTCCTCTTCTCAAAAAGTTTAGACCAGCCTGCCATGACATGGCCTTTGAAATGGTTGCCCCGGTGCTCAAACATCGGAAATTTGCCCCTGGTTATCTTATCCTTGGGATGGGAGACTTCTGGTCTAGCTGGCCATTGAACTCTTGAATTCTTTTTGATAACTCACTCAAGTATGAGTCTGGAGGAGAGCTCAACCTCTGAATTGTTGACTCCTGAATGGATTGATTCAGATTGACTGGTTCTTGAAGTGTTTTACCCATGGTTACCCAACTCCTAGGATGGGAAACTTTTGATTTGACTGGTCATTGAATTCTTGAACCGTTGGTGATAAATTGCTCTAGTATGAGCCTTGAGAAGAAGTTCAACCTCTGAGATGCTGACTCTTGAAGAAATTAATCGGCTTATTCTTGAAGTAATTGCCCCTGGCTGGGCTTCTCTTAATCAGTCGAATTCCCTAACTGGCTGCGTTCGTCGGGATTCCGTTGATGCTGAATTGACTTGCAAACAAACATTATTTATTTAAAAATTGGCAATTTTAATGCAACATTTATGCAAGTTTTGAAATCGCAATTTATTGGTATGACAGTGATACAATGGAGTTGATTTAAAATAAAAAGTGGATCTAGCCATTTTATGGAATGGCAGATCAAGTGATCAATACAAATGATTAGCAAAGATCATTAGTAGTCAGGTTAACACAACCTTGCTGTAGCATGCTCTTAAAATAAACCCTACCTCAATTAGGTCTTTTAAGGGTTGTAACGTGGCTTGGTTCACGGTTTATGAAACAAAAGATAAAAGGCTCAAAATTTATTTGTACCCATCCCATCTTCGTGATAAACCCCAATCCTATGTTCAGTTAATTTGACATACGCATTCACATCTCAAAAAGTCTTTTGACGGTGCGTGATAAGGATCAGGATTTGAAAGCGATGGCAGCCACCTTGCTTTTTCCTGCTTTGCTGGATTTGATGACTTTACTAATTTCGCCTAAGTTGTCTTTTTCTATTTTTTGACTTAGCGGACTTTTTCTTTGTATTTCTTTTTCCTTACGTCATTCTTTTATTGAATGGTTATGACTGCCATCTTATTGGATGATAGAGAATACGTACCACAAACTTTTGGCTCTTCACGACTTCTACGGCAGTGAATGAAAGTACGTTGTTGATCCTTCTTGAATAATGGATTGAATCTTTTGAAGATTGGATGCAAACAGATTAACTGAACCGACTACCCTGCCCCAGGTTTGAAATTAAAGGTTTTTGCATTTTCGGGAAAAAAAACTCCTACTTCTAGGCTCGAAGGGGTTAGCGAGGGATTATCTTCCTTATTTCACCGGTGTTTGGGAATTTGAAATAATGTTTGTACATCATTGGCAAGGTTTTAATTGAGAGCATACAAATGGAGAACTCAGGTATCTGGTTTTCATCATCCTCCCTCCAATCTTTGCTAAAACAAAAGTGATAAATAAAAGGAGAGAAATATATTTTTGCTTTTTTTTTAATATATCAATGAAAGAAAACGAGTGAATACGAATGGATTGATTCAAATGATGCATAAACATTTCATTAATCTTGCCAATTCAAAATAACAATGCTTACAAGAAAATACAAAAATCAACATGCAAAGAAAATACAACAGCGCTGAAACAGGGGATTGTCAGCTTTAGGGAATTGAAAATGTCTTGATTTACTGCCTTCAAGAAACGCACCAAGAAGTCACTCGGGCGAGAGGTTGACATGCACCAACAGACTCCCTTCTGAAAAGGATATGCACCTCATGTCGATCAAATGTTGTACCTTGGCTTGAAAAGCTCTGCAGTCTTCAGTTGAATGCCTCATTGATCCAGCATGATATCCATATTGCTCATGTGGATTATACTCAGGCGGGTATGGCTCTGCCCATGGCTTGAGAGATTTGGGAACCACCAATGAGTATTGAATCAAAGGTTGCAGAAGTTGAGTGTATGATAAAGGTACTGGATGAAGAGGAGCATTCCTTCTTTCCAAATTGTTGTGAGGCTTATGTGGACTCTGATGCTGATTCAGATAACCTTGGCTCTGGGCTTGCTAACTTGGACGAGAGTTGTCCCTGATAATCGGAGTAGTGTCTTCAAATGAAAGAATGTCCTTCTCAATTAAATATTTCACAGCGCGCTTTAAGGCGTAACAGCCTTCCAAATCGTGCCCTAAAGCACCATCATGGAATAGACAACGGACATTTGGATTGTAGTTTGCTGGGAGTGGATCCGGTAAGGGACCAAATGGCTTTGGAACAACCAATCCTTTCTTCAACAATGAAGGATATAATTCTGTGTAGGTCATAGGGATTTGAGGGGTTGGAGGCCTTCTCCCTTGTCTTCTATTCTGATTTGAGGCACCTTCCGGGTAAGAATCCCGAGCTCTCAATCTCTGACATGCTGGCACTACTGGCACACTAGGTACTGCTAGTCGCTTGTTGTGATGACTTTTTAGTTCCTCACACTCAATGCTGGATTTCATCTCTTTCGATCCACCTCCTACTTCTCTTTTGCTTTCGCCAGCAGGAGGGACGACATTGAAATTCCAAAGTGGTGTCCTGATACTCTTGTGAGAAAGCGAAGACGCTCCATCAGTTATGCGCATGACCTATTCTTTATGGTACAAAACTTTAAGAACCTTCATAGGTCTCTTTCCCTTCTTATCTCCTAGCTCAACAATCAAATTGTCTGCAATCGGCTCTCCTTCTTGGGGGACTAGCGACTTAATAACACTTTGTAACTCAAAACTATGGCATTCTTCGATAGGGTGCCCCAAGGCTCCAGTGCGGTATCTACATTCAACCTCTGGATGGTCCTCTTCAAGGATTAACCTTTTGCTATGGATCAACCTTTGTACCCAGACTTTCAATTCAGGGCAAGTATTCAAATCATGTCCTACCACCCCTTTATGGAATTCACACACTGTATTTGTATCAGGGTTATACCATGTATTTGGCGATGGCACAGGTGCGTAAGGAGTCATCAATGAATTTTGGATAAGTAGCGGGTAGAGCTTGCTGAGTGGCATAGGAATGGGTTCATAGTGAGCTTCACTCTCTTTGTTCTGACACTGCCCCTTGTTTCGCTTTCGCTTCTTTTTCCGACCTTGAGAAGAAGCTGCCAGTGGATATTGAGGTACTAATTTGAAAATCAGAGGTTGACTTTGACCTAATAGGGTAGAGCCATGAGTTGGCAGATGAGGAGTTGTCATAGGGAAACACTCTTGACTCGAGGTAGCATCGAATAGAGGTAGGACATTAGCTTTCTCTGCTGCGGAAATGGGCACAGGGCGACCCTCCTTCTTCAACAAAGCTTGTAAGGCTTCCAAGACCCACTCCATCTGTTTCTTCAAGGAAATAACCTCCTCTTTCAACAATTCTTGACTTCTTCTCAGTTCATCCACTGTTTCTTGAGACATGGTTCTTAGCTCAGGACACGTGCCGGGAATCAAACTGCTAAACTCGAGACAAAGGATAGAATGAGCTTACTCTGAGGGGAAAAAATGATATGCAATGTAGATGCAATGGTATGCGAACGGATGCAATGCAAGTATGCTTTCAAGGAACTCAAAAAGCAATACAAACATCCAAACATAAAAAAATTTCTAAAAGGGAATATAAGCTGAAGTTTGTCTATGGTTAAACTTGTGATGTTTGCAATAGACGTCTCTTTGTTCCTTGAAGACCTTACTGAGATGATGCATATGATGCTGAGATGCAAAGACGCGGGGATGCAAGGATGCAGGGTGCAAGGTGTCACAAGTAAATCTGGAAGTATTATGCAAGGTGTCACAAGTAAATCTCAGGTCAAGTAGCGATAATACGCCCACCATCTCCGAGAAACGGTTTAGTATTATGCACTAAAAGAGGAGGTCTCAATTGAGTCCGGGAAAAACAAGCATCCCTCATAAGTTCCCAGCTTCAAGCATTAAAATCAAAAAAACAATAGTATATTCATCCCGAAGGGTACAATACTATCGTCATACGACCAATTGCTTTAACTGAGTTCCTATGAGAGAACCAGGCCATCATATGCGAGTTCCCAGTGGACCCTCGGGTGCGAATGGGTTTGCCACAAAATATGGTATGCCACTGTCACCACTAGAGAGGGTTGTTTCCACAAAGGTCCTCAATGATAGGTCCTCAGATGCACATAACTATTAAGGTCGTATCCTGAAGTGGAGGAAATCCCCACATAGAATATTTCCAAGACGGACGTAGTCTGGGTGTGGAACACATCACCACTCATCATAATGATATATCATGGAAGTACAATGTTTGTCCATACTAAGTGTCGTACCTCGAAAAATACGATCCTAAAACAAAACAACAGAGCCGCCACCTAATTCTATTTATTCTACGAGAGAAAAGGGAGATATAGATACAACCTAAGAAAGGATAAGAAATGGTTTACGAAACCAAATTCTAAGTTCGGGAGTCGGTTACGCAAGGGGAAGGTATTAGCACCCCTCACGTCCGTTGTACTCAACGGGAACCTCTTAGCTAATTATGCGATTAAATGTTTGATCTTAAGTCTTTGTCTTCTAAATGACTGTTAATATGTTTGTTTAAAGGGAAATTAAAGTTTTAAATTATTAAGGCGGAGAAACGATTAAATTTTATTATTATTGCGATGAAGAGAAAATATTGATTTTTTTAATAGGGTGATTTAAACAGAGAAATAATTGAATTTTTTATTATTGTGCTCGCGAAGGATTAAAATCCCCGTGCCTACGTATTCCCTTGTGCAATGGGAAAGTCAGAGCTTCGTAGTTCGTGCGACTACGGTTGATGATTTTTAATTGAACGATTGTTTGAAATGCATTCTACTGTTAAGCATTGACTTATACTCGCGGTGGAGGCTGAAGCGCTAGCTTGTTCGAGAGATAGAATGATTTAAACAATGTTCGTTTTAGAGAAAAGGTGTTTGAATGTTGTTAAGATGTTTTAAACGAAAGGGCGAATGAACCACGTCGCGTGGGGCTAGCCCAGGAGCGATTGCATTCCAAAACGAGCGGAGTGCTAGACTCCGGAGTTCTGTCTTTCGATAATTAATTTGAAAATAGTTTAAATATTTGGTGAATTTTAAGTTGTTTTTTAAGTGTGAAAGAGCGAATGGACCACGTTGCGTGGGGCTAGCCCAGCTGCAATCCATTTTAGAACGTGCGGAGTGCTAGACTCCGGAGTTCGATTTTCTCGTAATTTAATTTAAAAGATTTGAAAATTTTGACATGCGAATGATGATTGAACACATCGCGTGGGGCTAGCCCGGTTGCGGTCCAATCCAGAACGTGCAGAATGCTAGACTCCGGAGTTCTGTTTTTTGTAATTTAATTTAAATAAATTGAATAATTGATATACGAATAGTGATTGAACACATCGCGTGGGGCTAGCCCAGTTGCGGTCCAATCTAGAACGTGCGGAATGCTAGACTCCGGAGTTCTGTTTTCGTAATTTAATTTAAATAAATTGAATAATTGTTTTTAGACGCTTTTAGAATGGATGTGATTAAATAACAAAAGAGACGAACGAAACAATACGCGTGGGGCTAGCCCAATTGCAGTTTGTTCTAGAACGTGCGGAGTGCTAGACTCCAGAGCTCTATTCCTTGTTAATTAAATTAGGCGCGTAAAAGTGCAGATGGCGGTCACATAGGTGACCGACTTACGTGTGTGCAAATGTAGACGCGATGAATTATTTTGGAACGTTAGAATGTAGTATTGTAAAAATGTAAGAAAAAATAAACAAACTAAATATACTAAATAGAATAATCATGAAATAAGAAAAAATTAATCTTATGAACTAAATAAATAAAAGATGGCCTCATATTGGTCGCAATTAGTCGGAAACGACTTATTGCGACTTTGTTATATCATTGGCCCATATTAAGGAAATAATTCAAATAAACTCTTAAGAAAATCATAATTCATCATTCATCCTAACAATAATTCTAGAATAATTAGGAAAAACAAAATTGAGTATATATAATAAAAGTTATCCTCACAAATAATCTTAAAATAATTAAAAAAATAAAAATAGAGTATCTAATAAAAGTTACCCTAACAATAATCTTAAAATAAATTAGAAAATGAAAATAGAATATATATAATAAAGGTTATAAAAAGAGAAAATGAATTAGAAAAAAAAGAAAAGGATAAATCGCTGAGAGGCCCAGCAGGAAATGCCCATAGGGGCGTCGGGTAGAGACGGGCCGGATCAGGTTGGACCCGGATCCGACTTGTTTTGCTTCAGCGAAAACTATGGTTTGGAAAGGAAAAAAAACTCTTGGTTCACTGAAACACAGCTTTTGTTATGAACAACAAAACACCGGCCAACACTCTCTCGCTCAGACTTCCTCTTTGTGAATCGTTTCCGTAAACTCCTTCTCCTCGAATCGTTTATCCTTCTCTCTCACTTGTAAGCCTCTCTCTCTCAGAACCTCACAAATTCTCACTCAAACATCATCTCTCGCTCTCGAATCAAAACCACAAAACCTAAACCCCAATTCGAAAAACCCTATAACCCCAATTTAAACCGATTCAGAGCGATTTCAATATGATAATGAAAGAAAATTCAAAGTAAGGCAAGCGAAAGTTCAGAAAGCTACCAAATTGGAATCCTCGTGGCTACTGGTGAGTACCTTTCGTCCTTCTCTTCCCTCCTTGTTCGTCTCTCGACTGACCTTTTTTATTGGCCTTGATAAGTCGCGTTTGGTGTAGGGTTTGTGTTTTTGCTTGAGGTGGAGGTTCGAAGGTTTTTGAGCTTTCTCGCGGCGAAGGCGGTTTCACAATTCGGCCATTCTTGCTTCGATTTCATTCCACGGCGGAGGTGTGTTCGAACGATGATAAAACAGTTGTGGTGGTCGTTAGTGAGCCGCGGCAAGGTGAACTGTTATTGACGTTTCGGTTTTGATGAGGCGAAGGTCCTTTGTTCGTGTTGGTGAGTTCCGACTCACAAAGATTAGCTTTTTGTTGTTTGAGGATTAACTGTGTTTGAAGTCTCTATTTTTCCTGCAAGTGTTTCTGATGTTTTCGTTTTTGAACTTTCTGTAAAAACAGTTTTCCTTTTTTACTCTGCTTTTTGTTCGCAGTGGTTGTGAGGGTTCAATGTTTAACAAGATGGTTGTGAAAAGTGATGTATGGTGATGTAACGTCAGTTGAAGGTGACTGATTCGGGATATTTCATCTCATTATTTCTCTGTTGTTGTTTGCTTGCAATTCTACATTGGCGTCTGGACCGGAAATGCCCCTTGCTACTCGCTCTCATGGACGGGATTTCTTGACACCGTCAGCATTCGATCTACTAGCTGCTCTCAATCTTCTAGCTTCTTCGTCGCGTAGTTTCGCATCCATCTCCTTGCTGGGAGGATATTTAGGAAGGCTAGAGGGATCATAAGCATAAGGCTTTGTAATAAAGAATTCACTATGCAATGCAGCAGTGGCAGTTAGCCATTTATCTGGATCGATTGCGAGAAGGGTCTCAATCAGTGGCAGGGACGACTGTGGAAAAGTCTCTACTATGCATCGCTTATATGAATGTTGCGGTTCAAAAAGGGTAGCATGTGGAAGCTTTGATTTTGGTTGATGTAAGTTTTTTTTGAATCTCAGGCTTTTTGTGGCTGCTATTTTTGTGTATGATCTAAGTGTTTGGTTGTTGATGCTCTGGATGTTTTGCTGTTGATGTTCTGGATGTTTTGCTTTGATACAGTTTCAGATTTTTTGTGGCTTTTCCTAAAGGGCTCCTACTAGTTTTATGGTATTGTGGTTGGTTTGTGTATGATTTTAAGTACTTGGTTGTTGTACTTTTTGTGAGAATGTGGCTGTAGTTTTGGTGTGAAAAACTGTTGGTTAGGTTTTGCGGTTGAGGAAATTTGAATAGGAAGTTTTCATTTGGTTTTTTGTGGCTGCTGCCCCGGTTTTGGATAAAACAGTTAGTATGCGATTAGGACATTTTGATTGACTTTTTGAATTTTCTATGGTGGCTGGAGATTTGGTGTGGCTGCCCTGTTTTTATGTGATGTTGTTGGTATTGTTTTTTGCTGTTGTGGGAGTTTGAATATGAAGTTTTTGGTTTTGTGGCTGCTGAGTTTTTCTAAGACTCCCTAGGTTTTTCTTTTATAACATGTGGTTCGGTTTCCTCCCCCCCCCCTCTTTACAGTTGTTAAACATGGTTTTTATAGGATATCATTAGGGTTTGAAGTTGTAAAATCTTGTTGAAGAAGTATTGACTGAGTTTCTTGGGGAGGGAAGTTCTGAGTTTGAGAGTGATATGTGAGAACTGGACAGGCTGGAAATTTGCAGCAGGTCTGCTGCATTTGACTACAAATTTTGTTTGCTTGTGAGGTGTAAAAAAAGAGAAAAATCCTGCTATTACTGTGCTGTAATTTTGTTTGTTTGTGAAGTGTGAACTAGGTCCTTTTTTAACTTGTAGGTTTGGCTGGGTTTGGATGAGTTCTTTCACAAACTGGTGTAAAAGAAAACACAGGTCTTTGCTGGGACTTGCAGGAATACCACTTCCAGCTTGCGTGCTTGCTTGTACAGAACGAAAACTCCCCTGGTTGAAAGCAGGCTGTTGTCTTTGTTGGCAGTAAAGTCAAAGTATTAGGACCAAAAGCCCCCATGGTGACCAACAAATCAAGTGCAGAGCTTAAACTTATTGTGAAGTGTGGTCAAAAGTTCATAAGACTTGGACCTGCAACATTTTTATGTTGTAACAACAAAACTAATGGGCTTCAAAAATTGTTCATGGGCCCTTTCGAATCTTTGTAGAATGTTCTTAATAAAAAGAATTTTTTTGTTGTATTTTTTGGATAATGATGCTAAATATGAAAAATGAAAATGATCGGTAATATGGGTTAGATAATGAGAATGATAAATGAACATGAAATAAAAGTGGATGGTGTTGATAAATTGAATTGGAAGATAAAAATAAAGAGAAGGAATAAATAATTAAAAAAACAAATCAAATGACTTAGATAAGATAAATCTAATTTAAATAAACTAATTAACTAATAAAAACTAAATAATTTGATTAAAACTAAATTAACATATAAATTAAGGTTAGAAAATAAACCAAATTAAGTTTAATAAAATTATCCTAAATAAAATAAAGTCCTAAATTAAAATTGACTAAAAAAACTATTTCTAAAATAAATTTATAATTATTTGTCTAAAAAATAAAATAGAGAATAAGACAACATTCTAAATAAACTTCAAAATCAAATTCTCAAATAATAATGACATTAATCATACCAAAAACGACTAAACAAATGCATAATTCGATCAATGAAATGCATAAATAAAAAAAAATGCAAAAACCAAAAAACTTCGATATATTGACGAAAAAGCGTCAAAATGAACGAAATTTTTTTAAAAAAAATCTCTGGTCAAAATTTAGGGTATGACACTAAGTCTTAGGGTGCACTCGAGCCTTGGTATTGGGATCCTCACTCAGTAACCCCCATTCCACCAAATAGAAAAACTAGTCCAGACAGTCCAGTATATGATGCATGAAAAGTAAAATGCGGAAAGCGTTAAATAAAGCTGTAAAGTAAAATTGTAAATAAAAATAGTAAACTAAACACACAACAACAAACAAACAAACACCCAAAGAAATAGAAACAAACAAGTGCCATGATTGACTCGCATAGTGAACCAGAGATACTGGCAAGTGATCTTCCCCAACAGAGTTGCCAGCTGTCGCTCCCAGGATTTTCATCCTGGTACAGACGCGAAAGTGGCACGGAAAAGGAAGAGTCGCCAGCCAGACATTTTTATCACGAAGGAATGGCAATGCTGCACAAATCAGAAAAGAAAGGAAAGAACACGGTCTTGCGAACGAAAGATACTAGGTTCAGGAGTCAGTTACGAATTGGGAAGGTATTAACACCCCCGATCGTTTGTCGTACCCGACGGGATCTATGCCTGCTAGAAACTGTTTCAAAGGGTAAAGAATAAAAGTTGTTGCCAAAATAGGACTGGAACTGGATGAAAGAAAAGAAAATTAAGGGGAAAATTTAGGGAAAATAAAAGAATGCTCGAATGGACCCTACCCCACTGCCTACGTATCTCATCAGGAAATGAGAATCAAAGTCGACGTAGTTCCCCTAACTAGGGAGGAAACGTTTTGTATTTTTTACGGTCTGAAATGCTTATGTCAGTGCTCAGGTGTTACAGGCTCGTCTGGCACGAGTGTGTTTGCTGTCTTGCAAGAGACAATTCGAAGTGAGTTCTTACGTTAAGAGTGAATGAGATGAGAAAATAATTCTCGCAGGAGAGACATTTATTGTTGGTTTGAATGTTTTTTAGAAGCTTTTTATTTGGGATTTTGCATAGAAGAGTATGTTTAAGTCTCATTCAATGGGATGTGTACTTATTACATCACCCCGAAATGGAATGGATAATAAGCACACCTAGATATGGAGCCCCAAACCTCCCAAAAATGAAGGCTCAAGCACACTAGCCTATTGTACTTTATTAAATGTTTTTGTGGTTTTTGATTAAGTGTTTTTTTATAGTTTTTGTTGGTGAAACATCCTCATGCTAAGACTTATTCATCTTGATAGATACCCTACACCTCATCCCCATATGGGATGTGTGCAAGTACCCCATGGCAAAGTCCCTTGGCATATGAGAAGACTTATCCTTTATTAGCTGTTTTGAGTTGTTGTTTTGAGATGAGAAGAGAGAGAGAGCACCAAAAAGATCTCAAAGGTAAACGTCTAATGGGGGACTAATAATCCTAAGAGTTATCATGCATGGGTGAACCTAGGTTAGTGAGGTTTAAACTCTATTCAGATGAAGAAGAAGGAGAGAAAAGAAATAAAAATAAGAAAAAGAAAAAGAAGAAGAAGAAGAAGAGAAGAAGAAGAAGAAGAAGAAGAAGTTAGAAGACAACTTACTTCTCAAAAGAAGCTAAATTGTTTCTAAGATGGGAAGTGATGAAGTTATACAAGTAAAGCACTAAGTGATAAGGCAAACACAACTTGAAAGCATAAAAAAAAAAGAAGAAGAATTTGGAATGTGGATGCTCATCCACATCCCTCTTACTTACCATTAGCCCCTACATGGTTAGTAAAAATAAGAAAATAAACACACAACTCCTATTACAATGCTTCAACACCTTATACAAGCAAACAAACACAAACAACATATAACAACCCACATTTAGCACCAAAACAGTTGTTAAAAGTCAAAACAAGTATAAACTGCGGGCCTTTTACAACACTTATGCACCAAAACAACAATGAAAAGCAAGAAATATTTGAATGCAAACATGAAAACACCGTGAAGGCAATGCGACACTCCATGTTTTATGCACCAATTCCACACCAAGAATGCCTCATAATCATACAATAGTGAGAATGGATGAACATCAATCAAACAACATGAATGTGCATCAAACAATTCTAAAATGCATTACATAATCAAGAAATGAACATGCAAGCTTAAATGCACTTATGATCAAACATGCAACCGAGAATATAGATCAATGCAAACATCTCAACATGTGGCAATAATTCAGCAAGCATGCAATCCATCAATATTGAAATCATGTATCACTTTTGATCAAGTATTCAAATTCATGCAACTTTAAACCTATGTGTGTGAATTATGAAAACATGGGGAACAATGCACATACTATGCACATCAGCAATTAAACATTGATTATCATGCAAACATCTCCATGCAATCACTCAAACATCATGTATAATGCTTCACGGATGTAAGACCTTAATTATGTCAAGTATCGGGAATGCACGAACTCACGCATCGAAAGAATGAAAATATGCACCAACAAGCATGCAAACAACTCTAAATAATCATCTAAAATGGTATCACAATGATACATGATGACTAAGGATGGTATGGTACACAAACAACCCTGCAAAAGCACAAAAATCTGAAAGTGCATCAATGTTAACTAGTTAACCAAAGTGTTAACCGATTAACGAGCCCAAAACCTACATAATTTGGAAAAATTACAACGTGTTAATCGGTTAACCAAAGTTTTAATCGATTAACACTGAACAATCAACAATAAAATCCTGCAGAAAAAGCACTTCCAACAGCAGCTTATTTCCATAATCTCCAGAGATTCCAGTAATCAAATGTGCATGAAAATTACACCAAATCAAACATGCATCGGACCCACAAACATCAACACATGAACCAAGTCACAAATTGACCAATCAACACAATCACAATATGGATCTACATCATAAGCATGCAAATGAGCTAAAAACAGAAGTAGATCTGAAATTAACCAACCTACAAAGCTGAGATTTACTTTGATGGATGTTGATCAAACTGAAATTGATGAATCAAGAGGAGAACTGTAAGGATCCAATGCTCTTCATTACAAAAAATGCAAAATAAATGCAAGTTGATGAACTTAATGCAAAAGCTCAATCCAAAAGAACTTCCAAGTACAAATTCAGATCCAAACCAGTAGCAAAAACCAGAATCGGGTGTGTAGAAAACCAATGGATGAAGGTTTAGTTCCAAGATCAACAAACTTCAATATGAAATTTGATGATCTTTGAAGGAAATGGAACTTTGAGTGTAAGGATTTGAAGAGAATTGAGAGAAAAGTGTGAGAGAACTCAGAAAATTTAGAAGGAAAATGAGAATTATGATAGTGAGTCTTGAGGTTTGGAGAAAAATGGCATAAATACCACTTAGGTTTGGGGCCCAAAAATGTGGTTTGGAGCTTGTTTATAAAGGTGATTAGGAACTAGCTTTGGGATTAGGCTTGGTAATCATTCTAAATCCTTCTCCATAATTCCTTTTTTAATTGAAATGAAATAAATCAAATCAAATAAAAAATGGGAAAAGTGAGCCAAAACACAAGGGGCTGAAAACCTGCAGAATTTTCAAAATTGGCAACCGTTAACCGGTTAACACAAGCCAGTTTTGAATTTTCTTTCCTTTTGGTGGGAAACCTCAGAAGTGCATCTGTGTCGTCCATTCTAAGCTTGTTTTGACTTTAAAACTTGATGAGAGATAATACTGCCTAGATACATCTGATCACATGCCTTATGCTTGATGATAAATGCTTTTTTCCTTTTTATTATTTTTATTATTTTTCCTAAATGCAATGCAAATGTATGCTAATGCCATGAAAATGAAAGGGCAGATTTTGGGTTGTTACAATGGCGGCATTATTTGTATGGTGTACATTTTGAAATGTTCAGCGACCACAAAAGTTTGAAATATTATTTGACCAGAAAGAGTTGAACATGAGACAAAGAAGATGGGTAAAGTACTTGAAGGATTATGATTTGGAGCTAAAGTACCATCCAGGGAATACAAATAAAGTGGCGGATGCCTTAAGTTGAAAGGTGATTCATAGTGCAGAGTTAATGATACTAGAGTATACCTTATTGGAAAAGTTTCGAGATCTTAATCTTCAATTTGTTGTGACACCTGATGGTGTGATTATGGGAAATTTGAATGTCAATTCTACTTTAAGAGATGAAATTCAAAAAGGTCATGAGCTGGATGAGAAGTTACGAGAGGTATTACTTCAACCGGGTTTCTTGCTGGCAACAAATGGCATCCTTCACTTTGGTCAAAGGATTTATGTTCTGAATGATGTAGTATTGAAAAGGAAAATTTTAGATGAAGCTCATAAGATTAATTTTACGATACATCCTGGTTCTTCAAAGATGTATAAAGACCTGAAGAGAGACTATTGGTGGTCTGACATGAAAAGAGACATTGCAGAGTATGTGTCAGAATGTGCAGTGTGTCAGCAAGTAAAAATTGAACATCAGAGACTGAGTGGTTTGTTACAACCTTTAGATATTCTAGTTTGGAAGTTGGATAACATTTATATGGATTTTATAGTTGGGTTACCCAGTACACAAGGTGTATATGATTCTATTTGGGTGATAGTGGATCAACTAACGAAATATGTGCATTTCTTAGTTGTGAAGACTACTTATAAGGAAAGTCATCTTGCAAGATTATTCGTTTTAAAATTGTGAGACTTCATGGTATTCCTTTGAACATTGTTTCAGATAGAGATTTGAAGTTTACTTCAAGATTCTGGAGAGCTTTTCAACAAGCTACGAGTACGAGGTTAAATTTGAGCACGTCGAACCATCCTCAAACGGACGGTCAAACTAAACGAACGATCCAAACTATGGAAGATATGTTAAGAGCTTATGTATTGGAGAGTAGAGGAAATTGGAAGGAACTATTGCTATTGATTGATTTTTCTTACAATAACAGTTATCATTCAAGCATCGGTATGGCTCCTTACGAGGATTTGTACGAGAGGAAGTATAAGACGCCTTCGTGTTGGGCAAAAATTGGTGAAGATAGAATTTTAGGACCCAAAATTATTCAAGAGTCTACTGAAAAAATTAAGATGATTCGTGAGAAAGTTAAGCAAGCACATGATCATCAAAAGAGTTATGCGGATAACCGAAGGAGACCTTTGGAATTTGAGGATGGTGACCATGTATTTTTTAAGGTTACTCTGAGATTGAGATTTAAAGGACCGTTTAAGTCACAGAAGTTGGGTCCAAGGTACGTGGGGCCATATGAGATCTTAGAAAGGATTGGCGAGGTAGCTTACAGGCTAGCCTTACCACCCTCTTTATCAGAGATGCATGATGTATTTCATGTGTCTCAACTTCGGAAGTTTGTCCCCGATCCTCTTCAACCAATACTTCCAGATTCTATTGAGATAGAAACAAATTTGACTTTTGAACCACAACCGAACCGTATCGTGGGAAGGGAAACCAAAGTGCTAAGAAACAAGGAAATACCACTTGTTAAGGTGTAGTGGGATGTGACGCATCCGGAGATGCTACTTGGGAACTCGAATCGAAAATACGAGATGTTTATCCTCATCTTTTCAGGTAATATTTTAAATTCGTGGACGAATTTCTATTTAAGGAGGGGAGGATGTAATACCCCGTAAATTTAATTAATACTCTAGATAATATTAATTAAGAATAATAGGGTTTTGGTGTACTCTGAGAGTTTTAATTTAAATAATTAGAGTAACCTAAGAACTCAAATTAAATAGTTAATATTACCTGACTAAGAAGTTTTATTAATCAAGTGACTCAGAGACTTTTTTTTGGATACCCTCAAGTTTAGACCGATTAAGTTACCAATTAGAGTGATATTAACATAACTTCTTCTTTTCTTTCATAACAACATTAGAACTTGGTGAGAGAGAGAAAGAAGAGAGAAGTTAGAGAAGAGGGAGAAGAGGAAAAAACTTGAAGTGAAGAAATTCTTGGATCATCAACTTCAATCCTTATCATTTCATATAACAATCTTCATCATCTTCATTGCTAGGTGAGCCTAGTTAGAAATCTTTCTCTTAGAAATTATTTTCTTGAGTTCTAGAGGCTAGGCTAGAATTGGTAAAATCTTCCAAATCTTTAAATCTAACAGTAGAAATGCGAAGTTTATCGGTTAGAATGATCAGGTAACATGTACATCAAACCTATATGACTTATTTTTCTGATCTTGGAGTTTTATTGATGAAAAATGGGTTTTGTTTTGAAGTTTACGGAACCCGAAAATCAAGAACAACTTTCTGTTTCTGGTGGAAACTACCGGGCGGCGCCTTGATCGTCGGGCGGTGAAGCTTTGAGCGTCGGGCGGAATTAATAGGGGATGGGGGAAAATCCATGTGTTTTTAAATTGTTGAGTTTGAACTTATGCCACTGTGATCGCCGGGCAAAGTAGCAGGCGCTGGGGTACCACCAGGCAAAACTTGGATCGTCGGGCGCCCCTGGCAGTTTCTTTTAAAATATTTTCCTATTTTTCAAATATCCATAACTTTTGTTTCGCTTATCCGTTTGATGCATATTTTATATCAACTCGAAGCTGATATAGTAATCTATCTATTGGAATGAGAAATTATTACTTTTGTCGATGAATTTAATTATTTAATCGATTTATTTGGATTATGTGCTTTATGGAATTAAATTATATTAAAAGCATAGAGACTAGGGTGAGTGAGGAAACCTTGTACACTACCTTATTTATGACCTAGTAGTATGACTAGGAAGTGGTTCGAACTAGATGGAGATGCTCAGACGTTAGGTATATAGATGTATGCCTTAGTCGAGTAAAGGTTTAGTGGTAAGTATACACCATATGGAACATGTGTGTGAAGTCTTAATTGTGTTAAGGCGAATGTGTCCTTGTGATTGGTATGTACGATCATGTTGTGTTGAAATCACGTAATCAAAACTGTTTTCCCTGAGATGTCATTTCATGAGCCTGGGGTTCCTCTAGAATGTACACATAATTACTTGGCATGTTTAGTTCCCGCGTTTAGTACGAATGGAACCTACGGGTAGAGACTTGAGATTGTTAACAGGTCATGGGAAGTGACGATTCTAGGTTAACAAGTCTAGGATCCAAATACATTTTGTATGCCAAGTAAATACAAGGATTTGTGACTCGTGTCGAATCTTAGACGTAGGAGAGGACGGGAATAGGGGATGCCTTTGTTTGATTTCCGGATTAGTGATAATTGTCGAGTTGGTAAACTCAAAGCATGTATCCATATGAGTGTGAGTGTTGTGAACTCAAGGTCTTAGTTCTTTTCGACTTGAGTAGGATTTGTTATAGAACCTTGATAAGTCGAGAGAATCCATAAGATAGAGACTCACTGAGATTTGTTATCTCACCCCTCATTGTTGATTATTGTTTCAGGTACTGCAGGTTCTGAGAAGGGTAAGAATAAAGTCGTTTGACTTATCCTTACTAGTTGATATTTTGGCATGACTTCCGCTGATGGAGTTATTTTTGAGATCATTGTTGATCTAGTTCTTAGCTTTTTATTTTGAATATCTTATATACATTATGCCTTAGTTTAGTCTTTTGTATTCGGGCATTTAATGGATTTAATGTGTTGACTAAGAACTTATTTGTATTTCAATATCCAAACTTGGATTCATGTATAATATATATGTTTTGACGTGTGTTGACTAATCATTTTTAATTTATAATTAAATAACTAATTTCAATTTTACATATGTAAATACGTTTTATATTGTATCAAATAATTTTTTATTTCACTGATCACTATAAACACAATACATATTTTATTCTAATCAATAATTATCTTAATTTAAAAGATAAATCCTTATTTTTAAATATATGTTTTTTTTATCTCACGAATCCCTTTTTCTTTATATTTTAATTTTTATTAATTTTATATAATTATATTTTATTTTAAAAATAATAATTAATTTTAATATATATATATATATATATATATATATATATATATATATATATATATATATATATATATATATATATATATATATATATATATATATATAAGTGGATATATTTTTACTCCAGGAGTAAGTTTAATAGACTTACTTCAAATCTTAACCATTGATTTGCATTAATCTAACGACTTTAATTGATCATTTAATCTAAATATATATGAAAATATTTTTCGACATAAATAATCAATCAAAGCCGTTAGATTAATGCAAATCAAGAGTTAAGATTTGGAGTAAGTCTATTAAACTTACTCCTGGAATAAAAATATTCTCAATATATATATATATATATATATATATATATATATATATATATATATATATATATATATATATATATATATATATATATATATATTGCATGGGTATCTTATTAAAGATTTCAGTTTAATTGTATAATTGAGTGATAAAGTTTTATTCGATGATATTATAAAATTAATTTACATTGTCAAATATATCATTAATCTCTTTAATATTTTTATCCCAAATAATTGGATTCTTAAATTTTTAAATTATTTAAAATTTAATAAATATGCACTGAGAATATAAAATTTGTACTCATCGTTAAAAATATATCACTCATTATATATACTATATATAAAGGGGATACATCGTTTTGGAGTGGATTATTTTAGTTCCTAAAATACCCTTTATTTTATTTTTTAATAAATAAAAAGAAATTTGAAAATTATAGTGTTGTAACTTCCATCCATTTTCAATTTCATCTTTGTAGTTAGTAGTTACAAAATCAAATTTTACACATTTAAATCTATAACTATATATAAAGGGGATATGAGATTTTTGGCTGACCTATTTTCATTCCTATTATACCCTTTAAAATATTGTTTATTTAATTTTAAAAGATAAAATAGTAACAAAAAGTGCAGTTTCTTCTTTTAAGAATTGTGATATTCCAAAAAAAAAAAATGTATAACCACCTATGTTTGTTTTTCCACTTTTTTACAGACCTTGTAAAACATAACTGCTACAAATTTAAATTATAAAACAAGTAATTGCAAAAATCAGTTTTGCATTTCTTTATAAATATTTTGTAAAATAATAGCCAATAATCTTTAGAAAGTAAATGCATTATCTATTTCCCGCAATACTTAAACGTGTCTAAAAAAATTGACCAGTTTTAATCACATTTTCATTTGAGAGGCTTGATGGTTATTTCGAGGAGAAACTTAAAATAAGGGAGTAAGTATTGCAAATATATATATATATATATATATATATATATATATATATATATATATATATATATATATATATATATATATATATTTGAGAGGCTTGAAGGTTTTGTTGTCTGTTTCAATCATTTTTATAATTTACTTTTTTTAAACTCAAATATGACCACCGACAAACCACTCAATATATTCATAAAATGTATTTTCTTTATACTCTATTCATTGTATATTCTTTAATTTGACTCATATTTTTTCTACTTTTATTGTTTGCAACATACTTCTCCCTCCTTGGTTATCTAGAAAAATTTAGATGAGTAAATAATAAGATATGTGGTAAAATAATTTTTTTCATCAATGATTTAGATTATATCTATACCTATATTAAAAGGGGATATATCATTTTGAAGTGACATATTTTATTTTTATTATTGTCCTTGAATATTACCCATTTATACATCAATTCTTACATTTGTTTATCTAAAAAAAATGTTGCAAATTTAAAAAATAAAATTCTGAAAAATGTACATGAGAAGTTGAGTGGTTACATGAGAAGAAAATAATAAAATTAAACTCTGACTTTGTTTTCTTAATTAATTAATAATAAATTATAATTTAAAAAATTCAGTGGTTAGTAATTAAAAGTTAACTTCCTTCTTTCAAACACATATATCATGGCTCTGATTAAAATAAAGATCCTCTTTCATATATATATTTTTTCTCATTCTATCTCTTTCTCAATTTGCATAATTTGTTATTTACGGAAAGTTTAGCAGTTTTATTAATGTCTACTCCTCATATTGTTTTATGCTCTAATGATCAAATAAGCTTAGTCACATAGAAAAATTTTCTTCTATCAATTTTTTTATGTGTATGGTTCCTCTCATATTTCATTTTTGGTTTGTAGGAATGTATAAATTGCAGGAATATGTATAACATGGTAGATACTCAAATTTGATTTGTTTATTGCTTTTTTTATTTGAAGATTGTTAACGAATTATACTTTTTTTAAAGGAATAGACATAGATATATTGTTGTGAAAAAGAAGTTAGAGTTCAAATGTGGGAGAGAGAGACTAGAGAGTAAAAACTAGAGAGTAAGATAATGTATAGATGATAGAGCAAAAATTGTCAGAGTTTATTGTTTCGACATTCAGAGTTTATTATTGCTTCAACTTCCAAGAAAAAGAAGAAAATTTTCTTTCTGTGACATTGACAAAGCATGAGATAAGTGATACATGAAGAAAAAATTGACCGGCTCTTCATTCTCTCTTTCACTTATTTTTCAATTTGTTCAATTTTAAAGGATGTTTGTTTAAATTTATTCAAGTATTGCTAAATTCATTTGGATTTATTTCTCAAAATATTAATGTAAGTTGATTTCAGTATGGTAAATTGTAAAGAGGAAAGCACCCATTTAACATGTTGTTTTGTAACTGTTTTATTTCTTTTTCTTAGTCACAAAATTTTCTTCTTTTTTCTTTATAATTTTTTTCACCTATTCTTTAAAGAACACTACTTCTATCTGTTTCCAGTTAACTTCTGTCATTTAAAACATATAATCCATCGTCACTTCCATAAGAAAAGTTCATGGGGCAAAAATCGTCTTCTATTTCTTCTCTCTTTTCATCTCTTTCTCATAAATCTTAATCTCTATTTTCAATTGATATAATTTTGTTATATACTTTTTATCCAATTTAATTTTGATTTTCATTACTATTATATTGTTATTGTTAATTTGTTATTATCATTTTTTATTAATGATGTTTAATTATAAGTGAATTGATTGAACTAATTTACATTTACTTAGATTAGTTTTTTTTAATAATCAAAAGCATTATATTAAAAAAACGTACTATGTGTACTTCAACCCGTTATACAAAATCCACATAGAGGATAAATCAACCTCATCTAATCCTAAAAGAATAAATTACAAAAAAAAAATCCTAGGATGATTGAACCAATCTAAAAAAGAACATCTTGAAAAATATTTACTCAACTTTACATATATTAGTTGTTGTTGGTTTTTTCATAATGTTACATCAATATTGAACTGAAAGAGTCAACAATATAAAAATGTTAAAAATAGATTCACATAAAATAACAATTAAAAATAAAAATTCATATTGAAATGGAAAAGAAAGGTTAAGAAGACAAACAAAATATTGTGGTAGCCTTAAATCAAGAGAAATAGAGAGATTTTTTTATTGTTATAGACAATTTGTTCAGATATTATTGATTTTATTTTATGTTCTTCTCTTTATTTCATAAAAATTGCTTTGAAAATAAATACATATAACATTTAGTTGTAGATACAAATATTATTATTTTTAACTCTATTAATTTAATCATAATTTATTCCATGTACGCACTAAAGAGAACGGATAACCAGAAATCAAAATACATATCACAAAATTTATTATACAAATAATTTAAATTATAATCAAAATTAAATAAAATATCCGTTTATATTTTAACATGTGTCCACACTAAAAATACGAACAAATGGACACGATTCACTTCTTCTTCAATGCTTACTTGGTGGGTTCATGTTGTTGCACAAAAGAGAGAGACAAGGCCAATCCAAACCCAAGGCAAGTGAGGTCATCGCATGAGGTCTCATTTTTTAGACTTTTAACATGAGAGTCAAATTAAAGATCCGAGAACATGGTTGTCGAGTGGTGAAGAATGTGGTCAAGATGTGGGTTCGATTATGCACCTCCACATTTTGCATAATTTACCATTTCTTGCCTAACTTCTTTTAAGTACATAACACTTTTCCATTTTAATAAATTAATTTTTTCAACTACATATTTTTGTGAAATCTATTAAATTCCATAATTTTTTAAAATTTGTTTAAAACAAATTCTAAAATTTCATTACACAAAAATTAAAATAAATGATTATATATGTTTTGTATATCTACGCCTATCTAAGAATTTCTCACTAAAATCAATGTAAAAAAGTTTTAGGTATATTTTTACCTATTTTGCTATTTTAACATTGGCCAAATCAATAGGAAAAACGATATTGGCAAGTACATGTTCCAATGATCTATATTTATATTTACTTAAATATAGCAATCTTGCTACATAGTACAGTTTTTTTTAATAATTTCTGAATTTATATCATTAGTCTCATCATATAAATAATTAATGTTAAAATCAAATTTATAAAAGTTGACACACTTAAAAGAATGTGTTTGAACGCTAGCATTATATAAATAATTTAAAATTTTCAATAAGATGTTAATCAATTAAAACACCCTGAGCTTATAACAATAACAATCTCTCGATCACAGATCAATCAATCGCTCACTCCGGCGGCAAATCTCACCACCCGTGACCGTCCCGATTGTGACTCTCCGATTGCTGTTCTTCTGATCAACCACCACCGCTCATCGTTGTAAGTCTCTTTAACCCTCTATCTGTTATGTGTTGTTTTTCCTCTCTCTGTTTGTCACTAAACCCTAATTCATCTTTCTCTCAAATCCCTTAATTGTGATTAATCGTTTTGAATTGACGGAGAATGATAACCAATTTCATCTCTATTAAATAAATCACCATGAATTAAGGATTACCTTTGTGTTTGTGCTTGATTAAACTCAATATTAAATAACTGTGAATATCACTAAACTCTAAACTTGACATTCTCTGAAAGCCCTAAATTGCGATTATTGGTGTCTGATTGATGAAGGGTCATGATATTCAGCTTTATTGATATTCAAGGGGTTAGGGACCTCATGTATGCTTTATTGCCGGCTTGAGAGTATGTAGCACCGACACCTCTGAATAAAGTTGTGTTTGTGTCGGTGTCTGTGTTCGTAACCGATACTCGTGATTATATTTAATTTATTCATTTTTCAATTTATTAACAGTTTCGATGTGTCTTCGGTGTCCGTGCTTCATAGTGAAAATATGCGTTGCACCTACTACCAACCTACTACCATTATGTTCTGTTGCCTAGATATATGTTATAAAATTTCCCTCAGGTGTTTAAATTATGCAGCATTATAATTCTTATTTGAGCCGTACTATAGGACGAATAATGATGCCATAAGTTAAGGTTTCATTAATTAGTTATACTTATGGACTCATTGAGGTATTTCATTAAAACTAGTGAGTTAACACTAAAACACAGAAATAATAATTTTCCAAATCATGTCTTCTTTCCTTTTTTGTTTCGTTTTGTTGGTGTGATATAGCTCTCCCCTCTCTACTAAACCTTACCAGTAAACTGAAATTTCCAAATCATGTCATTTTTTCATTCGAGTACTGAAAATTTCATTTTTAGTGATTTTGGAATGAAAACTTGATTTTGCCGTGCCTTTTGTCATTGCAGAAAATGTTCAAGAATACATTCCAGTCTGGATTTCTTTCCATATTATACAGCCTTGGGTATGCTGTGTTTTGGCTTGTTTGTTTCATATTTCAGTTTCACATGTTTGTTGTGAATTGTGATTAAGGTACTGAATTTTCGCATCGTGTTTCAATTTAAATTTTTATTTTTTTTGTAGGAGCAAACCTTTGCAGATATGGGACAAAGAAGGTAAATGTTTTTTTTTGTTTGCAGTGGCATGATTTGTAATCTTCGGCTTGTTAGAAATTTGATATGCTGAATTGAGTAGATAAAAAATCCTTCGCTCTAATTGATTATTTATTCTCATTGTTGAAGTTTTGTTATGTTGTACTTGTTGTGAAACGGTAAGGTTGCTGCCTTATCCGTTACACTGTCCATTTGGCCGTGTTGTGAAAGGCGGGTATGTAAAACATGTTGAATAGTGCTTGTTAGAGATAGAATTTGGTATTTTGACCCTCATTGTATTGTGAAAGGGAATTGGGGCATTCTGTATTTAGATCAATATGCTACGTGGCCCTTTATCTATTGGATTTAGTTACTCTTTCATTCAGTTGAGAAATGTTGTGTTTTGTAGAGCATGTATATTGCTTCAATGTGTAATTAACAATATCTTTTGAATTACTTTTTATGATCATGCTCTTGTTGTAGTTCAGGCTGAATGAAAATTTAGATAGACGAGTGGAAAAGAAAAACTTATATTAGGAATGAATTCATTCAGGAGAAAGTTGGAATAGAAGAGATATAGGAGGAGACGTCGGAAACTTGCTCTAGCTTGTTTAGCTGTGACTCCATTAAGAAAAAAAAAAAGAATTAATGGAACCTAATTTGGTTCAAAGGGTAGAGAAAAACTGAAGAAAACTTATGTAAAACTAAAAACCGCTGATAGGAATGCATTGAAAATTTAGTTCTTGATAGAGCCTTATTGCATCAATTGATCCATGTAATTGACTTTCTAGTAGTAGGAGAAGGCTAGATGGTGGTTTTTTAAAGGAGCTTGATAAAAAGTAATAAGATGGATAGAAAATTCAGTCTCTTATTATATTGACCGAAATGGAGAATTATATATAGGGAAAAACAATCCCTAGCCTGACCTGTGCTCCTATAGAAAGCTACTCATACCTAATTTCAAAATTCACCAAGCTACTCTTATAACATGGAAATAGTTATCAGTCTCTCTTTTTACCCTCACGTCAAAAACAAACTAAATTTACCCATATATTCCCTTTTTGCCCCTTCTAGAGTAAACCTTCAAAACTCTGGGCCCACTTGGCTCAATATGGACTAATTGTTCTCTTGGATGATTCTCTCCGAGTCCGTTCCTAACACTATGATATTTATTCTATTTCACATTCAACATTGTTTGTGTGATATACTTCGTACTCAACCTTGTAGCATTCAGAGAAATGAGAGTTAGATAAATTTTATGATAATCTATTCTGATTCCGTTCACTTGTTAGTCCTTTTGTGTTGTTTCTTGGTGATATTTAGTACTTTGGCAATGAAATTGTCTCTATTAGTTGGCTGTTTGTCTTAACATATCTATGGTTTGCTTGATGATAGTAACGGTTTTTTATACTTATGATTTTGTAGTTGTGAATGGCCATATTAAACGACCACAAGACGAAGACATACAATCCAATGTGCTCGAAATAATTGGATCAAATATTCAGTCCACATTCATTACGTGCCCGGCAGACCCCGCTGCCACACTTGGTATAAAACTTCCATTCTTGGTTATGATTGTCAAGAATCTAAAGAAGTACTTCACATTTGAGATTCAAGTTTTGGATGATAAGAATGTTAGACGACGATTTCGAGCTTCTAATTTCCAAGTGTGTAAGTCTGCCCATGATTGTGTGTCTATATATATATATATTTTCTTACTAGCAACACATTTGCATGATTTCTTTTGTTGAAATAAACTCTTGATAATAGTATCACAAATACAGTTGTCATTTCTACCCAAATTGCTATCAATGTGCATTGCAAGTGATTTATTTTATTATTTTCATTTGATAGGGTGTCACTCGAGTAAAGCCCTACATTTGCACTATGCCACTGAGAATGGATGAGGGTTGGAATCAAATCCAGTTTCACCTAGCTGATTTTACCAAGAGAGCATATGGTACTAATTATGTGGAGACACTTCGAGTTCAGGTCCATGCAAACTGTCGCTTGAGAAGGATATACTTCTCTGATCGTCTCTACTCGGAAGAGGAACTCCCACCAGAGTTTAAATTGTACCTTCCAATGCAGGTAAGAGATGTCTGTATATGAACATCTAGTCTTTTGGTTTATCTTTTCATCTCAATTGCATGCCGAGTTTCACCTTGTATTATTTTCATAATGCAGAAATCATGAAAATATTATGGGAGGATGGAATTGAAGCCACAAGATGTTATTTGAATGTTATGTGTAGTTCTGCATTGCACTAAAAATTGTATTCTCTGTAATGGTAGAACAAGAACTTGTTACAACTGCTCTTTTTCCTTTCAGTGTCAGATTAAGTTTTAGGGATTTTTTTTCTGTAATATTTAACCTCAATTTTATTGATAAACATGTGTTTTTATTGTCTTACCACAGAAAGAGGGGTGGATATGATTTGAATGCAAGTGAATATATGTGCCGGATTATTGGTAGGGTGTGTGTGGGTTGGTTATATTGGGCAGCAGAGTAGGGGGGTCAAAAAAGACCCATTCGATAAGGCCCTAATAGGCCCCTATTTGGTCCTTTTTTTTTAGGTCCCCTACTAAATAAATATTTTTTATTTTTTTTATTTTTAAGCCTCTCATATTTTTGTTTTTTATGGGGTCTAAGTAAGGGGTTCAAAATATAATAAATCAAATATTTTATTTGATAAAAAGTAATGATTTTCTTAAAAATATAATAAATCAATTTTTTTTTGAAAAATATTTGATTTTCTTAAAAAAGACTCGATTTTTAGAAAAGTATTCGATATTCCGAAAAAATACTTGATTTCTAGAAAAAAAAACTTGATTTTTTCAAAACAAACTCGATTTTTTAGAAAAAAAACTTGATTTATGAAAAATACTCTATTATTTTGAAAAATATGCGAATTTTTGAAAAAACTCGATTTTTTGAAAAATATTCGATTTTAAGGAAAAAAATGCGATTTTTTTTTAAAAATTCGATTTTTTGAAAAATAACTCGATTTTCAAAAAAAATTGATTTTTCAAAATATATTTGATTTTTCGAAAAAAATAATTCATTTTTCAAAAAAACTCGATTTTTCAAAAAAATATTTGATTTTCCAAAAAAAAAACATGATTTTTCGAAATAACTCGATTTTTCAAAAAATGTTCGATTTTTTGATAAAAATAACTCAAATTTTCAAAAAAAAAAACTCGAATTTTTGAAAAAAATATTTTTTTTTTCTAAAATCGATTTTTCCAAAAAAATAAAAATCAATTTTTTTTGGAAAAAAACATTAGAATTTTTTTCTTCAAAATAATATCAAATTTTTAAAATTAAAAAAAAATCAATTTTTTTTTCAAAAATAAAAGAAAATCAATTTTTGGAAAGAAAAAAAAATTAAATTTGTTTTGTAGAATATTAACGTGGAAAACCTCAACAAATAAAGGAAAAACCACCTCAACAAATAAGGGAAAAACTACGGTACCAATAGAAAAGATTTTTACTCGTTTGAAGAAATTACAACACTTCTCTCTAAATACAATGAGAGAATGAATTACAATATTTTTTGTAATTAGGAGTAGAAATAGGCTAGACCGATAAAATGGGGCTACGGTCTAGACCTACACAAACTCAGGCTAGATCAAGTTTTTTTTCTTAAAAATAGAAAAGGTCTAGATTTTTTTTTATAAACCTATTTAATTAAAACGACTAGGCCTCATACCATGAAAACTGTCTTTTAATTCCAATAGGCCGAGCTATCTAAATAAATATGAATATTTTTTTATTATCGTTATGTTATGTTTTGTACACTGAACTAAAATACATAAATAAAAAGTTGGTTATCTTGGAGAACTTATGAAAATAAGATAAAAATTCCTTATGAACAGTGTTATATGTTATTTTCATAAATTATCTTAAACAAACAAATAATAGGCTTTTATGTAGGCTAACAAGCTAATTAGATTTAAAAAAGAGTCAGATTCAGGCCTAAAAATAAGCATATGACAAACTACATACTAGACTTAGGCTTCGATTTTTTTGGCAGCTCAGGTTTAGGCTTGGCAAAGCCTAGCTTGACTCAGCCTATTTTCACCCCTACTTTAAATAGGAGAACACTCACTAAAAGAACCTTAAGAGTGTGTTTGGATGAAGCATTTTAATGAGGGAAAGTAATTTTTTGAGGGAATTTGAAATGTGATCCGCGTGTCGCGCACAGATAAAAAACGAGTCATTTTCTTTAAAATGTAGTATAGCGACAATGACTCGAATCGTCTCACAAAGATTCTTGATCTTATTAACTAACGATAATAACGATTAATGGGGAGTTGATTTTAAGGTCGAATTATAAAAACAGATTAAAATAAGTGATTAACAAATAAGCTGAAACGACAATTCTACTGATTCGGGTACCGACTTATCATTGGTTCAATAAACTTCAATCCCCTAAACGGTTTCTATTCCCCTACCGATTACAACACCAATTAACAAGCGAAATTTGCTCAATAAACTTCAATCCCCTAATAGGAAAGTACCAAAAATTCCCTTTCTAATCCAACTGGGTCAAAATATAACAAACCCGACTCAACTAATTATTTTTAAAACTCAGAATTCGGATTCTGGCTTCGACGACTTATTTGAGAATCATGCACTCCGAATCATATTTTTCACAAAACATGAAAGTTGTAGCTCTCTGTCTTAACTTTCCATCGACTGGTAGAACATCTCAAGCCGATTCCCATAGCTCCAGTTAAGATCATTTTAGTGCAAAATGATTTAACCAAAATCCATTTTTTGGATAAAAAATATGGAGAATTGTTAAAATGATGTATATTTATGGAGAGTTTTATTCATGTTAAATTTAAGAAATTTAAAATGACACCAAAAAGTAGAGAATTTCAAATTGTTTCATCACTCTAGATAATATGAATGTTAAATTGTTTGTTATTAAGTTTTCAAGTTTTGCAAGATGATCCTCATATTTTATAAAAATTTCAAATTCACCCTAAAATTTTTAAAAATATTATAAATAAGTCCCTAATAATCAAATTTTACAAATTGGTCCTTCAAATTTTCGAAAATTGTAAATTGGTCTCTATTTTTCATATTTTAGATTTGACCCAAATTTTTTAAAAATTATGAAAATTATCCAAAAAATTTACAATGAATCATTTTAATAGTCCATCCAAACAAAAGAATTTAAAATTGAATGTATTCTAATTGATTCATTTGAATTACCTAAAATTTTGAATTCCTTAAAAAATTTCTATTATCAAATCCAAACACACTCTAATGAGAAAATACAAAATATTCTTTTTCTCTAAATTTTTCTTTTATGTTTATTGCAATACTTTGTTTGGTGTTTTGAGAAATGCACCTCTATTTATAGGTGCACATCTTCACAAAACCTTGGGAGTTGTTACAAAATCATGGGTGTTGTTTAGATTGTTCACATGTTGTGATTTTATTCAACCACAATCCTAGACCATGACCACAATATTTGACAAGTTAAACTGTAATGTACCATTTCCTATAAATATAATGAAATCCTTCACTACAAACATAAATTTTCATATTGGTTTCACCTTATGTCGCAATTTTATTTTTGAAACAAATATTACTTGTTAAAACAGTCATTTTGAAATCATTCAATCAAAAGTAGAAACTGAGATTTAACAACCAGTTCATAGTTTCCTTACCTTTCAGTATTTATGAATTACTTAAAATTACGTCTTTAGGAATTCTAATATAGTTTCAGAAATTCGAACAGAGCCTATGGCCTCTTTAAACAGAGTTTCAGTGAATGCTACAGAGGATCTACTATTGCTTAGCCTTGCATCATCTCATTCCGACAAGATACACTTGTTTGCGGCAATCTCATAGAAGCTAGACTCACCCATGCGCACACCACCATATCTAAGCTAACCTCACTCATAACTATCTCTACCTCTTTTCAACCATTGTCACCGTTAACTACCATATTTACGCACACCTCAACACAACCAAGTATATCTGACCCATCAGTATCACCTTATCCATCCACTTCCACACATCCAACCTTCAATATCCTCCCTAACACGAGTACTTCAACCCGTCCTTCACCTTACATCACTAGACCAACCTACATTGTGCCGGTCATTGCAACTATTAATGACCTAATGATTTAATTATTTATTTAATTAAATATTATCGTATATTTGGTATTGACTTGTGTTGAGTTGTTAAGTTGGTTTTAGTTGAATTAAGTTGATTTAAGTTGTGTTGTGATTAGTTAGATTAAGTTAAGATGATTAATTTGTGGGTTTAATAGTAGAATTATACTAGTCTTTATAAATGGACTTGTGTGTGAATAGAAGTAGTAATTGTGGGAGGTGTATGGTTTAGGCCCAATGAAAATTATTAAGATTCAATTAATACCATAAGTTAACGAGAATTAGAGAAAATAGGTTACCAGTGAAATAAGGAAAACAAAAAGTTGAGAAAGAAGTTTTATGAAATGCTTAGGAGAAGAAAAACTAGGGTTCTGATCAAAGTGTTAGAGTCGTCTTCAATCCAAGATAAGAGTGGGGTTCTAACTCTATAATCGGGATAATATGACGATTACATGTGGGATTGAGTATATGGATTATTGATGTTAGCTGTTGTGTTGTTTGGTTGAATAAGTTGTTTTGGTTGTGACAAGTTGTTTTGGCTGAATAAAAGAATTAAATTGAGTTGTCGGATTAATCATAAATTGGTTAGGTAGTGATGTCGTGTATGAATATGTGGTCTTGTTGATTTTGTCGTACTGGGTTAGTTGGAGATTGGTCTGAGAAGGAGCTACAAAGACGAAGTAGAGAAACAAAGAGAAGTTGCAGGTTTGGCTTTGAGGACGACCGTCTCATTTGCCAGTCGTCCGTATGGGATGAGTGACGTCTGTCACCTCCCCAGGACAACCGTAAAAAAATGTGACGAGGGTCACCCAAGTGTGACGATGGTCACACGAGGTCTGGTGAAAATTTGTTGTTTTATTTTTGTGACATAATTAAGTTGAAGAATACTATTTGAAGTAGCAGTGATTATAATAATCATTTGATAGAGAGGTACTAAGTAATATTGAGATGAATTAGTAGAAGAAGATTAGATAACAGTGGAGTAGGATTAGTAGCAAGTTTGGTATGTTGGTTGCTGTCATGGATTTAACAGAAGTATAATAAGAAACTAGTAATAAGTAGTAATAATTGAGCGTAAGAAATAATTTAATTAATCGGTAGTCGGCACTTGTGTGAATAGGAATGTGATATAATTGGTTGCTCTTGTGTTGTGTTGCTTTGTTGTAAGTTGTAAAATTGTTGGTTGTTGTTTCATGTTACAGTGCCTTATGAATGGCAAGATTGTGAGTTGTAGGCCTTTGGCAAAAATTGAATGTTGTTGTGTTGCTATGTTGTCACAGTTGTTGTTGTTGTTCGACATTCATATTGAATCGCATAACATATCATTATTTAAGTTGGAGTTGCTGCTCGGTAAGTTGGCCTGGATTGGAAAAATAAAATTGAAGGCTTATGCCTTGTGTTGACGCCTCTATTAATTGACAAGATTATAAGTTGGGAGTTCTGCTCCAATGGTACCACATGCATTGCATTTGTCTAAGTTGCATCTCCGAGTTGCATAAGTATGTTATTGAGTTGTATTTTGTGTTGTTTCAGTTGTTTGTGAATTGTGAATTGTGAAGTGGTGGTTTATATAATCTAATTCAATATGTATTTATCATATGCTTGATTATATTAGTTCGATATCTCACCCCTTTTGTTTGAATGTTTCCCTCTTTGGTAACCTGCAGGTAATCCAGAGTAGAGTTGAGTACCTTAGTAGATTCAAGTCGGTGTTGTCTGTAACAACTCATTTCTACCCGGTAATAATCGATAAAATCAGAGTAATAAAATTCAACTCAATAAATCAATTAGGATGTCACATTTCAACTTTAAAATACTTTTTCATTTAATCAAATAATAACATTGATACATAACACTTTTGATTCAGATGAAACTATAACAACAACTTTTATTCATTTTTGAAACCAAAACAACTTTTACAACTACGCAGCGGATTCTCAAATATTCAACTAAACATAGTACAACATCTTTTTCAACTTAAGCAACTTAGTAGCAACATGCTTCTAATGCAAACAACTTGAAACAACAATGACTAGAACAAATACAACATTAAAGCAACTAAGCGTTCATCCCCCCGAGTGTTACGTATCAGAGCATCGACACCGACTCAAGCTAACGAATATAACAATCTTCCACCAAGCTAACATGCACGTTACTAACATAGGGGGTAGCATTCAAACAGAAGGGGTGGGATATCGAACAATATAAACAGGAGTATGATAATTAATACGTTAGATAAAATCATACAATTTCACTACTATCAAACAACAACAACTACAATCACCCACAATCTATCAACATACTTTATCACTTATTACATCTTCAACATTTACCACATAATCAGCAAATCAACATCATCACAATCAACGTAATCAACTTTAACAAACATAATCAACTTCAACAACTTCAGCAAACATAATCAATTTTATCAACATAAACATATACGTAACTTTATCAACATAATCATATAATCAACTTAAAGCAACCTAATCATATAAGCAACTACATCAACATGATCACGTACTTAACTTAATATCCTTCACGACATAGTCAACATAAACATATAATCCACTTAAGCAACATAATCAACTTTATCGACATAACTCACATAAACAACTTAATCAACATAAACAACCTCATCAACTTAAGCAACATAAAAAACTTCCTTGACTTAAGCAACGTAAACAACTTCATTAACTTAAACAACATATCATCAACTTAAGCAACATAACAACTTAATCTACTTAATCAACTTAATCAACAAAAACAACATGAACAACATAAATAATGCGACACATGATACGACTCGACTATGTGTATGTGTCGCTCCCACTAAATGAAGCCGGGTCAAATAGGGTACAGACGCGAACGGTCGGCGAGAGGGACAATGAGAACACACAGCCGTGAACTCACTGGAGATGAATAGAGTCGCCAACTAGGCATTTTTATCCCGAGGGAAAGGTAATGCTGCATAAACCTAGAAAGAGATGGATAAGACGGTTGCGAACCAGAGAGACTGAGAAAGGGGGTTGGTTACAACCTGGGAAGGTATTAGCACCCAGATTGTCCGCCGTACTCGACGGGATCCACGCTTAAAATATTTGTGTTTAAAAGGGGTAGTGTCGGTGCAATTTGTGTGTAAGAGCTGGAAAAAGGATGTACAGGTGTCAGTGCAAAAGAAGTGAAGTGTAATAAGTGAAGTGTCAGTGTAAGGAAAGAGTATGCTCATGATCATGAGGCTAAGAGAATGATGCTGGAAAGAGGGGGAATATACAGAGACTTTTGTTCGATAACTGTTAAGTTATGCCTACGTATCCTCTCGTGCAATGAGGAAGTCAGAACACCGTAGTTCGACTCAAAGAGACTGAAAGGTGAATTGACTTGTGAACTGCTTGCTTGCCTATGCTCAAGTGTATGATCTGTCTGGCTCAGGTGCAAACTGTCTTGCATTAGACGGAAGAAGCAAGTTCTCGTTTGTGAGTGAATGAGATGAGAAAAGAATCCCGGAGGAGACGATTATTGTTTGTTTTTGAGTTTTCAATTTTTTATTGCTTTTGAGAGTTTTTCATAAGTTAATGAGTTTAAGCCTAAACCAATGGGTTAGTAAACTCATCACATCTTCCCTCTGATTAGGGGTAATGAGAGTACCTTAAGTGTGAAGTCAGATTCTCACACTTAAACACCTTTGATGTAGGATTAAGATCATTAACCTACTTGTGATTATTTAGATGTTTTTGGTGTTTTTGTTTAGTGTTGAGTAATGAGGTTAAGCCATAATCAAGGATTAAACAAACTCATTACACCATCCTAATAGAAGGATAATAGATGAGAATGTTTAAGCTGAGGAAAGCTCCTCAACTTAATCCATGATTAGGGATTAAACTCATGACAAAACAAGCCTTTGATTAAGTGGATTTTATTTAATGGTATGATTATGAAGTGGATTTTATGATTTGTAAGACAACTTGAGGGGGACTTGTCCATTAACACTAGGGTTAGTCCTTCTTAACCAATTAAGGAAGAATTAGAACCCTAATGCAAGGCCCAAGTTACAAGTGTGATGTCTTGATGGTTATTAAGTGAATTGATTAAGAGAGTTAAACACATTAAGGGTTTAACACTTAGGATTAAAGTTATACACTCCATCCTAATAGAAGGATGCAGGCATAAGCTTAATCACAAAGCCTTAAAGCCTTTAGGGTTTAGTCCCTGATTATGAGATGAGAAGAGAAGACTCAAAGAAGATACAAAGGTAAAACTAAGAGGGGAGACTAATCAAAACCCTAATCATTGTCATGCTTGGTTGTTCCTAAGCTTTGTGAGGTTTACAAGAACAATCTTCAATGGAACCACCAGGAAGCAGATGAAAGGATCAAGAGAAGCAAAGCAACTTGCTTCATTCAAGAAGTCAAGTCACTTGAGGAAAGAAAGTGAGAAGCAAAAGAAAGAGCAAGCTCAATCTCATACACAAACATAAATGCAGCAAGGATGCCTAAAAAAGAGATGAAGAGAAGTTATGAGAAGTGAAGGCAAATTCACTTCTCAGGACAACTTACCACCTGAAAAGTTAGAAAAGAAATGCAATGCAAGACAAAATGGGATGAGATGACATGATGAGAAACAAAACCAGAAACATGTACATGATGCTAATGATGCTATGAGATGCTACAAACATGAGGCAGCACATGGAGATGATCATACAAGTTCATGAATGCAAATGAAGCAAGTTAAGGAGCATGGACATACATGAAAAGTAATGGAATGCAAATGACATACAAAATGGCAAATACATGATGCAATGATCAAACATGCTTTCAATATGTCTTATTATGTTAAATGAATCAAATGGAGGCATGGAATGTCATGGCAAGTCATGTTGTGCAAGAGAATGCAAGATGGGTGCATATGAAAGCCCAAACTAGGGTTTATGAACAATACATCAAACAAAAATAAAAATCAGAAGCAAACCCTAAGATAAAAAAATTGAAAATGCCACTCAAAGGACCCCTAAACCTATACTAACCCAATGCCCAAAGGAGAGGTCTCAACTCCTAACCAAGTTCAAGTTATGGTTTTCTAAGTTTGCTAGGGTTTTAGGGTTTCCAAACAAAAGAAATGTCAAACAAATGGAAAATGAAAGATCAAAACATGCCAAATTAATCTTACAAACTACATGCTAAACACAATGCAATGCAAAAAGAATCAATGTCCAACTCTTCATGGATAGGCAGAAATGATTTTTTGAACTTTGGATCAAATTAATGCATAAAAATGATTTTTATTCAATGAAAAATTCTCAAAATGCATCAAGATCAAAAAATAAATTTGGTTTGAAGGTTGGACAATGTTTCTAAATGTCTTAGAACATTTCATGAATTTTTTGGTGATTTTTAAATACCTAAAAGTATTTTTAATAAATTAATTTTAATTAATCAATTAAAAATAAACTTTTAAATATTTTAAAATACTTTTTAAATGCTAAAAATGAAAATAAAAATATTTTTGTGTTTTAAAAATTAATGAAACTCTTGAGAAAAAGTTTCATAATTTTTAAACAATTTTTACTATTTTAAATAAATTGCACAAGTTAAATGAGAAAAAATGAAATAAAAACAAAATAAAATGGAAAGTATTTAGATCTAGAGGCTGAGATTTGAACTGGGTTTGAAAGGGTTGACTGGCGCGCGAATCCAAGGGCTGTGGTTGGTTCTGATTAAATTAATTTAATTAAGATTAATTAAACTAATGAAAAGGGATTAGGGCTAAACAAATGAATCTGGGCCATTCAAGCAAGCGGGAAGTCAACAAAGTCAAATGATCTAACGCCTGAGATTCAAATAGAATTAATGACTGGGATTAGGGCATAACAACATTCAGGTGACCGGAGGGAAGCTCCGGTCATCTTCTCCGGCGACAACACAACCCTAATTCATGATTCAGGCATCTAAACATCAAATTAAACACAGCCAAATGATCCTCTAACAACTTAGGTCACGAATCCACCCTCAAACATCATTTAAACCACCAGAATCAAGCAAATCGAAAGCAACAAAATTTACGGGTGAAATTTCAGAACAGCAATACAAACTCATTTCTCATCTATTTTCGATTCTAAGAGTATCCCCATGACCAGCAAAGCATAAGCAATCGATTTATAACTTAAAATGCAAGCTTTGGGAGAAAATGTTCATGTTCATACCTGAGCTGGAAAGCTTCAATACTGAGCTTCCTTTGCGTGCAAATGAACTTCTTTGACTCCCTTGAACTCAAAGAGAAGCTCCAAAGTCCTTGTGGATGGCTGATTTGAGAGGAAGAGTTCTGATGTAGCAGATTGCACAGTCAGGATTTGTGAGGTTTTAAGCTATTCCAATGGTGGATTCTTGCTCCTTTGAATGTTTCTGACTTGTTGGTGAAGAGAAATGGGGTATTTGATGGCTGGAAAATGAGATTCGAAGAGAGAAGAGTTTCTGCAGGTTTTGTGGTATGCTATGTTCTAGTGTGCTTCTGGCTTGTTTCTTTGTTGGTTTAGGTTCAGTGAGACAAGGTGAGGAGGTTGGTGAGACTTGCTTGAATGTTTGTAGCTTGTGGAACCAGATTCGAAGGAAAATGCAGATTGGGGAGAGTTTGTGTATGTGTTGTTAGGGCTTGTTTCAGGCTGGCTCCTTATGTGAAATGGCTAGCAAATGGATAGTATAAACAACTCCAATTGGTCAGATGATGTGACCTGGCCTGCTGTGATTGGGATGTTCACTTTTGCAAATTGTCAACTTTGGTGTAAGGAGGGCATGGGCTAAGTTCTAGCTTGGTACAAGAGGCATGGGCTGGCGCAGCATGGTGTGTGAGTGAGGCTAGGGTGGTTCAATGGCCAATGCAGCAAGCTGGTGAAGTGTGATGAGTGGTTTTGCAACTTGCTTGCTTTTGAAACTTCATGAAAATGCCTTGTTATACAAACCATGTAACATGAGAAACCTTGGTTCAAATCTGATTTTTAGGTCACATGTGATGTTTATGCATTGGTTTGATGTGAACTAGAAGTCACAAATGGCCTTGATACATGATTTTGCAAATTTTCCAATTGGTGCATATCTTGAAAATTAGTGATTTTTGCCAACTTTGTCACACCACAACTTTTGATCCAAAATGAATTAGGTCATGTTCTTGTACTTTTTGAAAAGGGAAAAATGTGTTCTACAACTTTCATGACCAAAGTTTTTCCATTTGAAGCATTTTTGGATCAAAAAGTAAGGTTTGAAAAGTGACCTAAATTGACAAATTCTTTAAAAGTCAAACATGCCTTAAAAAGTCAACTTTGCAAAAAACTTCAAATTCTTGAATTTTGTGAACTTCAACCTTCTTCCATGATCAAATAAAGATCATATACACTCAAAATGATGAAGATCACCCCTTGGTTGGGTCATTGGGGGCCTCAGATGCCCTGATTTTGCACTGACTTGTCCAGAAAGTCAACCTTTGATCAGATGACTTCCCCATGGAATTTCTTCATGAAAATTGATATGCATACTCCCTATACCATATAGAGACCAATGGAAACAAAAATGACCAAAAAATTTGGAGTTATGGCCTCTGAAACCAAAACCCTAATTTCAGGTCAACTGTGCAGTCAAACTTGGCTCTGCATCCATACCAATCCCAGTTCTTGTGATTCTTTGGCATTCTTGACTTTAAGAGGGTATAATATGATACTTGAACACACATGGACCCCTTTGAAGTGATTGATGGCCTTTGGGAGTGGCTCAAGAGGCTCTTGGACTGCTCAGATCACAAACCCTAGGTGCAGATGACTTAGAAACTATGCAGTGAATCAAAAATGAGATATGAGATGATATGATTGTGTTTATGCATATGAAATGATCACAAGCCATGGTGTGAATGGGTGAGGGCAAATTTGGGGTGTTTACAGCTGCCCCTATTCAAACATGAGTTAGCTGTGCAGGATGTAAGCGACGGCTTATCAGGCAAACAAGATAACTTGTGGTTGAATACCAAAGACAGTCCAAAATTTGCACTCACAGAATGAAGAAGAAAAGGGATATAGATTGTAAAAGAAAAATAAAGTATATTGTAAAGTGTGGGCGACGGAGGACGACCGTCGAGCAGAGGACGACTGCTGGGTAAATAGCAATGACGGGGACGGCCGACATGCTGGGGATAAAAGGTAAAGCTAAGACGGGGACGGCCGACTAGCTGGGAAGAATAAAATTATGATGGGGACGGCCATCAAGTTCGTAAAGCAAAGTAACCAACGATGGGGACGGCCATCGGGCTAAAAAGGAAAGGGACCACGACGGGGACGGCCATCGGGTTAAAGAATAAATGAAATAAACAGATGATGAGGTACGGTCATCAAAGGTGAAGGACGATCACCTAGCAGGGGACGGCTGCTCTGTTGGGGTTAAGATGAGGGACGGTCATCTAAGGTGGAGGACGACCACCAGGCAGGGTACGGCTGCCAAAAATATCAACGATGGGGACGGCCATCGGATAAAAGGTCAACGATGGGGACGGCCATCGGACGAGCATGATGGAGGACGACCATCAAGAGGTGGAGGACGACCACCTAGCAGGGGACGGCTGCTCTCGAGGTTTCTCATGACACAGGACGAGTGCCAGATAACCAAAAATCAACAATGGGGACGGCCATTGGATAAAATGATGAAGGACGATCATCAAGAGGTGGAGGACGACCACCTAGCAGGGGACGGCTGCTAAAAATCAACGATGGGGACGGCCATCGGATGAGCATGATGGAGGACGACCATCAAGAGGTGGAGGACGACCACCTAGCAGGGTACGGCTGCTCTCAGGGTTTACCATAACACAGGACGAGTGTCAGATAAAAAGGAAGATTTGCTTTGTTGGTGATCTACTGGGGAATAGTAAACACGGACAAGTGTTTACAACCAAGAGAAGAAAGCATAAGTGTTTAGGTGTTGTGTATAGATTAAAAATGCGGACGAGCATCCTTAAGACTACGATACGGACGAGTATCGGGTAGAAACAAACTGACACATGTTCAGAGATGATGATACGGACGAGTATCAACGGGTTAACAAAGAACACGGACGAGTGTTGAATCTGAGGGGACTCCTGGGGAATAGTAGACACAGACGAGTATCTATATCCAAGAAGACAAAAGTGTTTGACACGGTGTATGGATTAAAGATACGGACGAGCATCCTTAAGACTATGATACGGACGAGTATCATGTAGAAACAAACATTTGATGCATATTCTGAGATGATGGTACGGACGAGTACCAACTGGTTAACAAAGAACAAGGACCAATGTTGAATCTGTGGGGATATAAATGGCATATACGAGATACGGACGAGTATCTGTATAAGTGTAACATGAGTAGTGAGTATGAGTTTTGTATGGATGAGTGTTTATCTGCTGGGGAGGGTGACACGGACGAGTGTCAAAAGGAGAAAAGTATGATATCAACAAGTATATGGGCTGTAAAAGTGTAAGCGACTGCGCTGGGGATATGACACGAACGGGTGTCAAGGAATTGTATATACAAGTATAGGTGAGTGCAAAGAGGATGTCTTCGGCTTTCTACTGGGGTATGACACGGACGGGTGTCAGGACGTATCTGTAATACGGGTGATCTTGTTTGTAAAGGATATTCAGGCGACTTTACTGGGGAGTGATGACACGGACGGGTGTCAACTGGTGTTTGTGAATTGTGAGGCAACTGCTTTTGCTGGGACTCTGGTGGGGACAGTTTCTGTGTATTGATGAATGGTTATTATTCACAAGAGTCCGATTCACAACATGGCTTATGATTATGCTATGTGTTTGATTTTTGCCGTAATGCTCCGTATTAGATGGAATGCTACGCTTTGTGGGTGGATATGATGCGAATGCCATGGTTATGCAAAGATACCAAACCGGGATTCGGATCCCAATGCCGCGAAGATCACTGGCCGATCTGTTTGAAGTGGACATCCCAGCTGGGGATGAGATCATTGGTAGATCTGATGATATGATATTTGCTCGGGGATATAGGTCACCGATTGACATATCCTTGTAATACAGGACCCAGCTGGGGTTTGTAGAAGCCTTCTGTACTCTGTTGTGACTCCTTCATGCGTTGTTCTTCTGAAAAGAGGCCGAGGATTCTGAGGGGAGATGGTTCCCTGACTTCTGCATTCTGCTGAGGAAGAATGATTGACACTACAGCTGGGGAAATTGACAAGTGGCAACTGGCTGGGGAAAGTTGTTGGCAACTCAGCTGGGGAGAAAACACCTCTGGTGCCAAGAGTGAATGTTGATTTGCCAGCTTGATGGGATGTAACTTGCATGCCCCAAGTTTCATTCTGGATACCTGCACTCCTGCAAAGATAGGGAAACGCACAAATGATCCCGAGGTATCCTTTACTGGATTCCGCCATAGGAGTTAGACACTCTAGAGAGTAAGTATATTCCCTGTAAGCATGTGTTTTTGAAGAAAAATATCTGTACTTATGCAATCAGTTTTTAGAGACATCAGACATCCTTTGCAAATAAAAATGTATAAGACGAGACAATGACTGGAAAATCCGATTTTATTAATTCATGTGCCCTGAATTGGCAAGATACAGTCAAAGAAACAAATCTCCTAAAATGAAGAGACTGTTACAAATTGAGAAACAAAGTGCTGGCGATGTTGACGACGCTTTAAGGAGCTTCCTCTTCTGCTATGACTCGTATGACTTTTGACGTTCTTCTCGTCTTGCTTTCTGAAGAAGGCTGATTCTGATTGAAGCTTGATCCTTTCGAAGCTTAACAGGTTGTAGGCGATACAGACGAATTCAGAATGCAGTTGTTCGCTTATTCCCTTATTTTGCATGGATCGCCCTTTCGGGTTTTCAATCCATCGGGATACCCATTTTTGCCTGAGTTGTCCAATGCGGCTTTTCAACTCAGCGGGTGTACACATTTTTTTATTTATTTTCCCTTACTTTTGCCCGAGTCTTTTATTCTGTTTTTGACTCGCCGGGATGCCCTATTTTTGCCTGGACTTACATTCTGTTTTTATGTCCAGCGGGTCGTTTTATGCGAAGTATTTTTTAACTGCATCTGAATTCACAGGGGACGGGAAGTCTTCACCATCCATGGTGCTGAGCATCAGTGCTCCACCGGAAAAAACTTTCTTTACCACAAATGGTCCTTCATAATTTGGAGTCCATTTGCCCCTGTGGTCTGTATGAGGAGGGAGGATTCTTTTCAGCACAAGATCTCCTACTTGGTACTCTCGGTGCCTGACTTTCTGATCGAAGGCTTTCTTCATTCTTTTCTGATACAGCTGCCCATGACAGATTGCAGCCAATCTTTTCTCTTCAATCAGATTCAGTTGCTCGTATCGGGACCTAGCCCACTCTGCTTCGTTCAGTTTAACATCCATCAGTACCCGTAGAGAGGGTAATTCAACTTCAACTGGTAGGACTGCCTCCATACCATACACAAGTTGATACGGTGTTGCCCCAGTGGATGTTCTGATTGACGTGCGGTACCCATGCAAGGCGAAAGGTAGCATTTCATGCCAGTCTTTGTAGGTGACTACCATCTTCTGCACAATCTTCTTGATATTCTTATTAGCTGCCTCAACAGCGCCGTTCATCTTTGGCCTGTAAGGAGAAGAATTGTGGTGTTGGATCTTGAAGTCCCGGCACAGCTCTGCCATCATTTTGTTGTTCAAGTTGGAACCATTATCAGTAATGACTCGCTCGGGAACTCCATATCGACAGATGATATCTCTCTTCAGAAATCTGGCTACCACTTGTCTTGTAACATTGGCATAGGAAGCTGCTTCGACCCACTTGGTGAAATAATCAATGGCAACCAGGATGAATCTGTGGCCATTTGAAGCAGTTGGCTCAATCTTGCCAATCATATCAATGCCCCACATAGCGAAGGGCCATGGTGAAGACATTACGTTTAGTGGATTTGGAGGCACATGCACCTTATCTGCATAAATCTGGCATTTATGGCATTTTCTGGCGTAGGCGCAACAGTCGGCATCCATTGTGATCCAGTAATAGCCTGATCTTAACAACTTCTTAGCCATGGCATGCCCTCCAGCATGGGTACCAAAGGATCCTTCGTGCACTTCATGCATCAACAAGTCTGCTTCTGTCTTATCAACACATCTGAGGAGTACCATATCAAAGTTCCTTTTGTATAAAGACCCATCAGTGTTCAGAAAGAAACTACCAGCAAGCCTTCTCAAAGTCTTCTTATCATTGGAAGATGCCCCAGGTGGGTATGTTTGATCCTCCAAGAAGCATTTAATGTCATGGAACCAAGGCTTATCATCTTTGACAACATCTGCTGCAAATACATATGCTGGTCTATCGAGTCTGGACACTGAAATCTGAGGTACAAAGTTGGCAGCTTGAACTTTGATCATGGATGAAATGGTAGCAAGAGCATCTGCGAACTGATTCTCGTCCCGAGGGATATACTCAAGCTTGACTGTTGTGAAGAAAGTCAATAACCTCCTTGTATAATCCCTGTAAGGTATCAGATGATCCTGGTGGGTGTACCATTTTCCGTTGGTTTGATTAACTACCAGAGCTGAATCTCCGAATACAGTCAATGTCTTGATCCTGAGGTCAATGGCTTCCTCAAGGCCCATAATGCAAGCTTCGTATTCAGCTTCGTTGTTAGTGCAGTTGAAAGTGAGTTTTGCCGAGAAAGGCATGTGAACTCCTTTAGGCGTAATGAGTACTGCACCAACACCACGACCATTTATATTAACAGCCCCATCAAACATCATAATCCATTCTTCTTCCGGGTCAGGCCCTTCAGTGTGAACAGGCTCTTCATGATCTTTTGATTTTATGAACATGATGTCTTCATCAGGGAAGTCAAATCTCATAGGCTGGTAGTCATCAATGGGTTGCTCAGCAAGATATTCAGATAGTACACTGCCCTTGATGGCTTTCTGAGAGGTGTACTGGATGTCATATTCCGTGAGAATCATTTGCCATCTTGCAACCCATCCGGTAAGAGCTGGCTTCTCGAAAATGTACTTAACTGGGTCCATCTTTGAGATCAGTAAGGTAGTGTGGGTCAACATATACTGTCTCAGTCGGCGAGCAGCCCACGCTAAAGCACAGCAAGTTTTCTCGAGCAGTGAATAACGCTGTTCACAGTCGGTAAACTTTTTGCTCAGGTAGTATATTGCATACTCTTTTCGACCAGACTCGTCATGCTGGCCCAACACACACCCCATTGACTCTTCTAATACTGTCAAGTACATTATTAGAGGTCTTCCTTCAACTGGAGGCATAAGGATTGGAGGCTCTTGTAAGTACTCCTTGATCTTGTCAAAAGCCCTTTGGCAGTCTTCATTCCACCTGACCGTCTGTTCCTTTCTTAACAGCTTGAACAAAGGCTCACAGGTTGCTGTGAGGTGAGATATGAACCGTGAGATGTAGTTCAATCGACCTAAGAACCCTCGAACTTCTTTCTCTGTTTTCGGTGCAGGCATCTCTTGAATAGCTTTGACTTTATCAGGGTCAACTTCAATCCCTTTCTCGCTTACAATAAAGCCCAGCAACTTACCGGATCGCACCCCGAATGTGCACTTGTTGGGGTTCAGCTTCAATTGGTACTTCCTCAGATGCTTGAATAGCTTCAGTAGATTCACCAGGTGATCTTCCTCTGTAAGGGACTTGGCGATCATATCATCCACATAACATTCTATTTCTTTATGGATCATATCGTGGAATAATGTCACCATAGCCCGTTGATATGTTGCACCAGCATTCTTCAGTCCGAATGGCATCACTTTGTAACAGAACGTGCCCCAAGGTGTGATGAAAGTTGTCTTCTCCATGTCTTCAGGTGACATTTTGATCTGATTGTATCCTGAAAATCCGTCCATGAAGGAGAATACCGAGAACTGAGCCGTGTTATCCACCAATACATCGATGTGAGGTAATGGGAAGTCATCTTTCGGGCTGGCTCTGTTCAGATCCCGGTAGTCAACACACATTCTTACCTTTCCGTCTTTCTTAGGCACAGGCACAATATTAGCAACCCACGGCGGATAGCTAGTCACAGCAAGGAACCCGGCGTCCCACTGCTTTTGTACCTCTTCTTTGATTTTCATTGCCATGTCTGGGCGAGTACGGCGCAATTTCTGTTTAACCGGTGGGCAATCTTCTCTTAAAGGCAGCTTGTGCATAACAATATCGGTGTCCAGCCCTGGCATATCTTGATAAGACCAAGCAAACACATCCGCATATTCCTGAAGTAGGTCAATCAGTTGTCTCTTCACTGAGTCTTGCAGGCAGGCCCCGATTTTAACCTCTTTCACGTCTTCATCTGTACCAAGATTAATCACTTCAACCTCCTCCTGGTGAGGAGTAATAACCTTTTCCTCTTGTCTTAACAACCTGGCTAGCTCTTCAGGAAGCTCATATTCTTCTTCAACCCCTTCATCAGCTTGATTGATCGGATTGTCAGAGTCATACGAAGTCATAGCCGTGCTGTTGTCGGTGCCGTCAGGAAGGCACTCTCTGCAAGGGTTCAGTTTGTTCATTTTAGTGATTGATTTTAATCTTGTTTAAAAAAGGTGAAATGAAGTTATCATTTTGAAAACATCGCCATTTATTTTTTGTACAAAAAGAAAAATGGAAAAACAGTGAACGAAAAGGAAAAAGACTCATTTGCAAAAAGATGTCTGATATTTCATTGATTAATCTTGTTTGCACAAAAAGTACAGATGGCCCGATTACAAAATGAGTCTTGTCATCTTGGGCAAGATGCAAGACTTTGATGCATGCTATAAAAATACAGGAAATAATAATTACTCTGCATGAGTAACTCTTATAATTTCCTGGGAAGACCAGTTTGAGATACTGCTCCCCGGGATCTTTGGACGAATCCAATTCTCCAGATTGCGCTCCTCTTCCAGCTCGTCTTCCAAATTGTTGATAGCATCAGGGGTGAGCATCCCCCCACTGACAAAACCGGGCTTCTCAGCAGCCTTTGCTTGATGTTGTTGAGTTGGTCTGTAACCCAACCCAAATTTGTCTTTCTTCTCCTCCACAGATAAAACCTTGCCCCAGCCTTGGGCAGTTCCTTCCTCAACAACCTTCCGGGCTTGTTGGTAAGATGACATGGAGACTCCAGATACAGCAGATGCTTCATTAACATTCAGGGCCTCAAACCCTTGGCTCATTGTTTCATGGATCTCCCCATCCATCTCAATATACTTATAAGTAGTCAGATGGCTGACAAATATATCCTCCTCCCCACAGATAGTAACAACTTGGCCTTCCCACTCAAATTTTAACTTCTGGTGAAGGGTAGACGTTACTGCGCCAGCGGCATGAATCCATGGTCTACCCAACAAACAGCTGTAGGCAGGCTGAATGTCCATCACATAGAAGATCGTTTTAAAGGTTTGTGGGCCAATTGTCACAGGTAGCTCAATCTCTCCCAGAACCGATCTCTTAGAACCATCGAAGGCTCTTACTACCAGGTTACTGGGACGCAATGCTAATCCTTCATACTCTAGCTTCACCAGGGCCTTTTTCGGTAAGACATTAAGGGATGATCCTGTGTCTACCAGCACATGGGAAAGGACTGCGCCTTTACATTCCATGGTGATGTGCAAGGCCTTGTTATGGTTGCGGCCTTCCGTTGTCAAGTCAGTATTGGTGAACCCTAGCCCGTTGCTAGCAGTAACATTTCCAACCACGGTTTCCAACTGATTGACGGTGATCTCTTCAGGCACGTAAGCTGCGTGCAAGACTTTGAGTAATGCATTCCGATGGGCTTCGGAGCACATAAGCAGTGATAGGATAGAGATCTTGGATGGCGTCTGGTGAAGCTGATCCACTATTTTGTAATCGCTCTTTTTGATGATTCTCATGAACTCATCAACTTCCTGATCGAATGGTGTTTTCAAAACTTCTTTAGCAGCTTGATCTTCCTGCACCGGGCTTTTTCCTTTTGCCTTGGCAGCAGCTTCTGCTTCGGCAGTGGGTCTCTGAATTGGTGGAGCAAAGAGACGTCCGCTTCGAGTGAAGCCTCCGCCTCCTCCCACATTGTCTATTTGTGGTGCAGGTGTTGATGTATCAAGAGTGATTCTCTTTCCTTCGCAGTATACGTCAGAGCCGTAGTGCCAAGGGATGGCCCTACTGCTTTCATAAGGTACGGGTCCAGGTACTGTGACAGTGACTGGACTGATGACAGCTGCAGAAGGAACTGTGATAGTTTGTGGATCATAATAAATTATGACTGGTGCTCTGATGGGAGCAACACTTTCTGAGTTGTAGGCAGAGTTGTTTTCAGGATCATAAAATATTGTGACGGTTGAGACATCTTCAGAGTTCGTTGCTGGAGTTGTAGGAGACATTGTCGGAAGGATGGATGTTGTTGTTGTAGGAGATTCAAATTGGAGTGGTGCTGAAGTTGTAGAAGAAAAATTTGTTGATAACTGATCAGTTGAGATGATAGATGAAGTACTTGTTGATGAAGCCGAAGAATTGTCAGGAACAATGGTTGCTGCAGTTGTAGGAGATACCGGTACTGTTGCTGATGAGATTGCTGGATTTGTTGGAAATGATGTGGTGATCTGAAGTTGGCCACTCTGAATGAGACCATCTATGCCATTCCTCAGGTTATCGCACCCATTTACTGAAATATTGCAGTAAGCACACCCTAACTCACACCCCGGGAACATTTGACATTCGAGGAGCTGAGCCTTAATCTCTATCAACGGCGTCCGAATCTGACCCACACTGGTTATTAAATAAGACGGCTTGTCTTCTTCAATAGCGTTGATTCTGGGACCACCGTGGTGTGGCATAGGATTTTTGTTGACATTGGGTGGTGGTGCGAAATTCAGGGCCTTAGAGTCTACCAGGTCTTGTACCTTCATGTGTAAGGCTCTGCACTTTTCTGTACTATGGCCAGGTGCATTCGAATGAAAAGCACATCTGGCGTTGGAGTCGTAATTCCTGGGTAGACTGTTGGGATCTGGAGGTGCCAATGTCCTTAGCTCAACTAGGTTGAGTTTCAGGAGTTGTGGCAGCAATGTAGCATATGGCATAGGGATCGGATCGATCACCCTGTTGGCTTGAGATGGCCTCTGTTGGAATGGCCTTTGCTGGTTATTGTTGTTGGTGTTGCTGTTGTTGTAATTTCTCGGAGGATACTGATTTTGTTGATGGTACTGAGGTTGTTGCTGATAGTTTTGCTGAGGAGGTTGATAGGCTGGTTGTGGGTGAGCTGGAGCAGGAATGGTGACTGCTGCCACAGATCTATGAACATATTGGGGCCTGCCCCTGTTGGTGTGGATGGCATTGGTCTCACCAGTCCTTCTTGGGCCTGTAAAAGGCTTTCTTGCATTACTGGATGAGCTTGCACCGCTGTCTGAGATCTTACCCATCTTCAATAGGCTCTCAATTCTTTCCCCGGCTATGACAACATCTGCAAAGCTGGTAGATGAGAAGGCAGCTAGCCTATCAATGTAAGTACCCTGAAGGGTGTTCATGAACATATCAGCCATCTCCCTTTCTGACATAGGTGGCTGGACAGCAGCAGCAAGCTGTCTCCATCTTTGAGCATACTCTCGGAAGCTCTCTCTAGACGACTGTGACATTCCCATCAGGAGGGTCCTGTTGGGTGCCATATCCAGATTATACTGATACTATCTGATGAAGGCCTCTGCCAGGTCCTTCCAGCATCTAATAGTCGCTCTTGTCAGATGGGAATACCATTCCCTCGAAGCTCCAGTCAAGCTATCTTCAAAATAGAACATCCAAAGCTTCTCGTCCATGGTATAGGCCTTTAGCCTCCCGAGAAAAGATTGTAGATGGGTCCGGGGACAGGAAGTCCCATTATACTTCTCAAAGCATGGTGGCTTAAACTTGTGGGGAATCCTGACCCCATCTACCAAGCCCATATCCATAACATCAAAACCCAAAGAGTTTTGAGACTCTAAGGATCTTAATTTCTCAGCTATCTCATCCAACCTTCTATCATAAGTTTCTTCCCCGGCTCCCATCACTGTGAACTGGTCTTCCTGGGGGTCTTCTTGCAGTACCCTCCCAGCTGTGGCAGTCCCTTGTATATTGACTGGGATGTTGGCTTCTGGATGGAGGTGGGGTCCAAAAACTGGGGGATTGACATGAGGTTGGACTCTTTCATTGTTGCTAGTCCCAGCAGTCCCTGACTGATGATCTTCCTGATTTCTCCCTTCTACCAGTGCTCTGAGCCTCTCCTGGCTTTGAGCTATGTTGTTCATTACCTCCATAAATTGTGTCATTTGAGTCCTCATTTCCAACCTCTCGTTGGTCATTTGGTTCCTGACCTCTGTAAGGTCCTGCTGTATCTGATCCATCTGTATGCCCGGAAGATTGTTACGGGTTGGATATCGGTGCGGACGGTTGAGGGGAAATACTCGGCGCCGAGCAATAGTTCCTGAACATCACAACAGAGTTAGCAACAACAAAACAAAAACCTACAAAACAAACAAAGGGTTAGCATGCAATGCAGTATGCTTATTTGTTTTCAAGGTATCCGGCTTGGCATTCAGTTTTGACCCTTCCAGACCCTTGGAGATGATGCTGTTGATGTTGCTTTCGAAGTAAACTCGGATGGAACAAACTAAATACATATATTGCAAAAGGCAAATGGTACATAGTTTGTTTACAAATACAAGTCCTCTGAGGGGTCAAAATACATTACAAGAAAATAAAAGTACATGGAATAAAAGCAACAACAAGCAAATGGTCAAACACCAAGACCAAACTCATCCTCCCGAACTTCCTTGAGAAGTGCTTCGGTCACAGGATCAGCTGGACGCTCCGTGAGATTCCTGATAAGGAGGTTCCGGGTAGTAACAGCTGTAGTTAGCTTCTTGTGTTGACTTTGGTCCTTAGACCTCTTCACTCCAGCTCTGATCTTTAGCTCTGATATCTCCCTCTGGGCTGCTGCCAGGGCTTCTTGTTGCTCTTTTGCACTAGCTTCCATCTGCTCTATCTTGTCTTGGACCCTCTTGTCCTCCAGAGTACGAGCCTCGGTGATCCTGACCCACCTAGCCTGACTCTCCTTCAGATACAAGTCTGTCCTGGCTTTCTGGAATTGGGCTTCCTTGCAAGCATTCTTCAGGATTTGTTCTCCAGCCCTAGACTTCTTAATGTACTCTTCAGACTTCTCAATTCTAGCCAAATGCTCTTTCTTCAACTTTTCCAACCTCTCAATATCTAGTCTTCCATCCCTCCTCTCATAGAGGGTCTTCTGCAAAGCTTGAGTCAACTTCTCATTTCTCTCTTTCAATTTCTCAAACTCCTCTAAGCTGACAGTTGCTGGAGGTGGTGTTGTGGAAGGCCCAGGCATATCCTCTATAGTAAAGGGCATCCCAGAGAATTGAGCCCTGGCATGGGACCAATCATAGTACTGGGCAGAGGCTACATTATTGCATCTTCCAAGAATAGTTATCCCTTTAGTCTGCACATTGTCCCAGGCCCAGGCTGCCTGCCTGACAATAGCCAGATTAAGCTTGTTCTCACAATAAAGAGTCTCCACCAAGTCCTGTGCCTTAGGAGTGTGGACTAGTGCATAGCCCAGTTGTCTTTTGAACAGTAGAGGGTTGTAATTAATACTACCCTTAACTCCTATTAGGGGCACATTGGGAAAATGCCCACAGCTGGTGATGATATCCCTGCCTTTTGTGCTTTGAGTGCACCACCTGACATCAGCTGAAGTAAGAGTAGTAAGTCTTCCAGCCCAGTTTTTCTGTTGATGAGGGTTCAAAAATGCTTCTGTCTTGGGCAAATGCCTGAGAAGCCAAGTATGGAACAAAGGAGCACAGCATCTTACTAATCTTCCCCTCTGCTTTTCATTCCTCTGATGCACTGAATAGTAGAGATCACCCAATAAAGTTGGCACTGGGTTCCTTAGAATGAACAGATGGATTGCATTCTTACTAATGAATCGAGGCTCATCTGAAAATAATACAATCCCATATATACTCAGGGCCAACAAAGCACAGACTGCTTTCCACTCTCCTAAAGAAGCTTTCAGGGTAGCTTGAGAGATCAAGAAATCCAGATGCAGGCCTGGGATTCCAGCTTTAGAAGTCATATGCTGCCCAATCAGGACTGGTTCCAGATGCATTGCCTTTGCTACCTCTTCATTACCAGGAAAGACCATCTCAGGGTTGAAAGGGACTCCACCTCTGATAGGTATACCAACTAATGATGAGTACTCTTCCAATAAAGGGCCCAACTGAAAGTCTTGAAAAGTGAAACATCTCAGTGGGGGATCATAAAACTGAAGGCAAGTGTGGATCAGGCTTCTCTGTGAGGGGTCCAGATCCATAACCATATCAAGTATATCTCCATGGTGTTCCCTGAACAGTGGTATATGGTCTGGAGTGATCAGGGTCTGAATCCTCCTGATGTCTGCTAACTCTGGCTGGAAGAAGTGGTAGGTGATGTTACTCTTTTTAGGTGCCATAATGTTGAGACTGAGTAGAGACAAGTGCTGATGGTGATACTGAAGAATGGGCCACTGGTTGGCTGAAGTAGATAGCTGATAGCTGAAGCAAGTGCTGATGAAGATAGGTCAATACTGAAGATGGGGTCAAAACCAAAACCAAATGAAGATGGATACCCTGAAACACAAATAAGCAAATGTCAATATGATGCAATGATTATGTATGCAAATGATATGCAAGGGTTTGTGACTGAGCTGGATCTGATCAAATGCTCTGATAGAAGTCCACGTGTGTAAGAAATCCAGATGGAGGTCTATAAGTCCAGTAACCAAGGTGGGGGACTCAAATAAAGAGCCACATGTCCAGGGTTTAGAATCACAAGAACTGTTCCAACATGGAGTATTCTTAATCATATCAAAGTAACAGGGTATTCTGAGGTCAAGGTACCTGCAAACCTGTAAACAGCCCAACCCCCTCACAGGTGGTGTTCTAAAACAAGGATCCTCAGACTTGGATCAGTTATGAGAAGTGTAAACACTTCTAACCCGGAGGTACAGTGTTTACAATAACCATAAAAGTTCCTCCTCTAATTCTCCTCAGTTTCTGAAGGTCAATACTAAAAGGTCATCCAGACTTAGCAGGCTTCCCAGATAGCCCTAGCATTGCAGGAAATATGCAACACAGAGTTCTCAAGAAGAAACCCATATCTGAACCATGTTTCATATTCCCGCACCAGACCGAGATGGAATGGGAAAGAATATGATTCACTCTAGCCTAGGTGTCACTCAGGTCCCAGGTATAGGACCTTAAACTCTCAATAGAACACCCACCCACCAAAGCAAACAAACAGATCCAGCCAGCAGCACAGTATGACAATATGATATAATGCAAAGCTATAAAGAAAGCAGTAAACAACTGTACATAAAGCAAAAATAAATACAAATATACCAACACAAATAAGCACATAACACCCCAGTAAGCACAAATCAATCAAGCGCTAGGAGGAACCCACAAAAAGAACCAGAAGCCCTGGTTACAGTATAAGGATCCCCAGCAGAGTCGCCAAGCTGTCGCTCCCACTAAATGAAGCCGGGTCAAATAGGGTACAGACGCGAACGGTCGGCGAGAGGGACAATGAGAACACACAGCCGTGAACTCACTGGAGATGAATAGAGTCGCCAGCTAGGCATTTTTATCCCGAGGGAAAGGTAATGCTGCATAAACCTAGAAAGAGATGGATAAGACGGTTGCGAACCAGAGAGACTGAGAAAGGGGGTTGGTTACAACCTGGGAAGGTATTAGCACCCAGATTGTCCGCCGTACTCGACGGGATCCACGCTTAAAAGATTTGTGTTTAAAAGGGGTAGTGTCGGTGCAATTTGTGTGTAAGAGCTGGAAAAAGGATGTACAGGTGTCAGTGCAAAAGAAGTGAAGTGTAATAAGTGAAGTGTCAGTGTAAGGAAAGAGTATGCTCATGATCATGAGGCTAAGAGAATGATGCTGGAAAGAGGGGGAATATATAGAGACTTTTGTTCGATAACTGTTAAGTTATGCCTACGTATCCTCTCGTGCAATGAGGAAGTCAGAACACCGTAGTTCGACTCAAAGAGACTGAAAGGTGAATTGACTTGTGAACTGCTTGCTTGCCTATGCTCAAGTGTATGATCTGTCTGGCTCAGGTGCAAACTGTCTTGCATTAGACGGAAGAAGCAAGTTCTCGTTTGTGAGTGAATGAGATGAGAAAAGAATCCCGGAGGAGACGATTATTGTTTGTTTTTGAGTTTTCAATTTTTTATTGCTTTTGAGAGTTTGTCATAAGTTAATGAGTTTAAGCCTAAACCAATGGGTTAGTAAACTCATCACATCTTCCCTCTGATTAGGGGTAATGAGAGTACCTTAAGTGTGAAGTCAGATTCTCACACTTAAACACCTTTGATGTAGGATTAAGATCATTAACCTACTTGTGATTATTTAGATGTTTTTGGTGTTTTTGTTTAGTGTTGAGTAATGAGGTTAAGCCATAATCAAGGATTAAACAAACTCATTACACCATCCTAATAGAAGGATAATAGATGAGAATGTTTAAGCTGAGGAAAGCTCCTCAACTTAATCCATGATTAGGGATTAAACTCATGACAAAACAATCCTTTGATTAAGTGGATTTTATTTAATGGTATGATTATGAAGTGGATTTTATGATTTGTAAGACAACTTGAGGGGGACTTGTCCATTAACACTAGGGTTAGTCCTTCTTAACCAATTAAGGAAGAATTAGAACCCTAATGCAAGGCCCAAGTTACAAGTGTGATGTCTTGATGGTTATTAAGTGAATTGATTAAGAGAGTTAAACACATTAAGGGTTTAACACTTAGGATTAAAGTTATACACTCCATCCTAATAGAAGGATGCAGGCATAAGCTTAATCACAAAGCCTTAAAGCCTTTAGGGTTTAGTCCCTGATTATGAGATGAGAAGAGAAGACTCAAAGAAGATACAAAGGTAAAACTAAGAGGGGAGACTAATCAAAACCCTAATCATTGTCATGCTTGGTTGTTCCTAAGGTTTGTGAGGTTTACAAGAACAATCTTCAATGGAACCACCAGGAAGCAGATGAAAGGATCAAGAGAAGCAAAGCAACTTGCTTCATTCAAGAAGTCAAGTCACTTGAGGAAAGAAAGTGAGAAGCAAAAGAAAGAGCAAGCTCAATCTCATACACAAACATAAATGCAGCAAGGATGCCTAAAAAAGAGATGAAGAGAAGTTATGAGAAGTGAAGGCAAATTCACTTCTCAGGACAACTTACCACCTGAAAAGTTAGAAAAGAAATGCAATGCAAGACAAAATGGGATGAGATGACATGATGAGAAACAAAACCAGAAACATGTACATGATGCTAATGATGCTATGATATGCTACAAACATGAGGCAGCACATGGAGATGATCATACAAGTTCATGAATGCAAATGAAGCAAGTTAAGGAGCATGGACATACATGAAAAGTAATGGAATGCAAATGACATACAAAATGGCAAATACATGATGCAATGATCAAACATGCTTTCAATATGTCTTATGATGTTAAATGAATCAAATGGAGGCATGGAATGTCATGGCAAGTCATGTTGTGCAAGAGAATGCAAGATGGGTGCATATGAAAGCCCAAACTAGGGTTTATGAACAATACATCAAACAAAAATCAAAATCAGAAGCAAACCCTAAGATAAAAAAATTGAAAATGCCACTCAAAGGACCCCTAAACCTATACTAACCCAATGCCCAAAGGAGAGGTCTCAACTCCTAACCAAGTTCAAGTTATGGTTTTCTAAGTTTGCTAGGGTTTTAGGGTTTCCAAACAAAAGAAATGTCAAACAAATGGAAAATGAAAGATCAAAACATGCCAAATTAATCTTACAAACTACATGCTAAACACAATGCAATGAAAAAAGAATCAATGTCCAACTCTTCATGGATAGGCAGAAATGATTTTTTGAACTTTGGATCAAATTAATGCATAAAAATGATTTTTATTCAATGAAAAATTCTCAAAATGCATCAAGATCAAAAAATAAATTTGGTTTGAAGGTTGGACAATGTTTCTAAATGTCTTAGAACATTTCATGAATTTTTTGGTGATTTTTAAATACCTAAAAGTATTTTTAATAAATTAATTTTCATTAATCAATTAAAAATAAACTTTTAAATATTTTAAAATACTTTTTAAATGCTAAAAATGAAAATAAAAATATTTTTGTGTTTTAAAAATTAATTAAACTCTTGAGAAAAAGTTTCATAATTTTTAAACAATTTTTACTATTTTAAATAAATTGCACAAGTTAAATGAGAAAAAATGAAATAAAAACAAAATAAAATGGAAAGTATTTAGATCTAGAGGCTGAGATTTGAACTGGGTTTGAAAGGGTTGACTGGCGCGCGAATCCAAGGGCTGTGGTTGGTTCTGATTAAATTAATTTAATTAAGATTAATTAAACTAATGAAAAGGGATTAGGGCTAAACAAATGAATCTGGGCCATTCAAGCAAGCGGGAAGTCAACAAAGTCAAATGATCTAACGCCTGAGATTCAAATAGAATTAATGACTGGGATTAGGGCATAACAACATTCAGGTGACCGGAGGGAAGCTCCGGTTATCTTCTCCGGCGACAACACAACCCTAATTCATGATTCAGGCATCTAAACATCAAATTAAACACAGCCAAATGATCCTCTAACAACTTAGGTCACGAATCCACCCTCAAACATCATTTAAACCACCAGAATCAAGCAAATCGAAAGCAACAAAAATTTACGGGTGAAATTTCAGAACAGCAATACAAACTCATTTCTCATCTATTTTCGATTCTAAGAGTATCCCCATGACCAGCAAAGCATAAGCAATCGATTTATAACTTAAAATGCAAGCTTTGGGAGAAAATGTTCATGTTCATACCTGAGCTGGAAAGCTTCAATACTGAGCTTCCAGAGCTTCCTTTGCGTGCAAATGAACTTCTTTGACTCCCTTGAACTCAAAGAGAAGCTCCAAAGTCCTTGTGGATGGCTGATTTGAGAGGAAGAGTTCTGATGTAGCAGATTGCACAGTCAGGATTTGTGAGGTTTTAAGCTATTCCAATGGTGGATTCTTGCTCCTTTGAATGTTTCTGACTTGTTGGTGAAGAGAAATGGGGTGTTTGATGGCTGGAAAATGAGATTCGAAGAGAGAAGAGTTTCTGCAGGTTTTGTGGTATGCTATGTTCTAGTGTGCTTCTGGCTTGTTTCTTTGTTGGTTTAGGTTCAGTGAGACAAGGTGAGGAGGTTGGTGAGACTTGCTTGAATGTTTGTAGCTTGTGGAACCAGATTCGAAGGAAAATGCAGATTGGGGAGAGTTTGTGTATGTGTTGTTAGGGCTTGTTTCAGGCTGGCTCCTTAGGTGAAATGGCTAGCAAATGGATAGTATAAACAACTCCAATTGGTCAGATGATGTGACTTGGCCTGCTGTGATTGGGATGTTCACTTTTGCAAATTGTCAACTTTGGTGTAAGGAGGGCATGGGCTAAGTTCTAGCTTGGTACAAGAGGCATGGGCTGGCGCAGCATGGTGTGTGAGTGAGGCTAGGGTGGTTCAATGGCCAATGCAGCAAGCTGGTGAAGTGTGATGAGTGGTTTTGCAACTTGCTTGCTTTTGAAACTTCATGAAAATGCCTTGTTATACAAACCATGTAACATGAGAAACCTTGGTTCAAATCTGATTTTTAGGTCACATGTGATGTTTATGCATTGGTTTGATGTGAACTAGAAGTCACAAATGGCCTTGATACATGATTTTGCAAATTTTCCAATTGGTGCATATCTTGAAAATTAGTGATTTTTGCCAACTTTGTCACACCACAACTTTTGATCCAAAATGAATTAGGTCATGTTCTTGTACTTTTTGAAAAGGGAAAAATGTGTTCTACAACTTTCATGACCAAAGTTTTTCCATTTGAAGCATTTTTGGATCAAAAAGTAAGGTTTGAAAAGTGACCTAAATTGACAAATTCTTTAAAAGTCAAACATGCCTTAAAAAGTCAACTTTGCAAAAAACTTCAAATTCTTGAATTTTGTGAACTTCAACCTTCTTCCATGATCAAATAAAGATCATATACACTCAAAATGATGAAGATCACCCCTTGGTTGGGTCATTGGGGGCCTCAGATGCCCTGATTTTGCACTGACTTGTCCAGAAAGTCAACCTTTGATCAGATGACTTCCCCATGGAATTTCTTCATGAAAATTGATATGCATACTCCCTATACCATATATAGACCAATGGAAACAAGAATTACCAAAAAATTTGGAGTTATGGCCTCTGAAACCAAAACCCTAATTTCAGGTCAACTGTGCAGTCAAACTTGGCTCTGCATCCATACCAATCCCAGTTCTTGTGATTCTTTGGCATTCTTGACTTTGAGAGGGTATAATATGATACTTGAACACACATGGACCCCTTTGAAGTGATTGATGGCCTTTGGGAGTGGCTCAAGAGGCTCTTGGACTGCTCAGATCACAAACCCTAGGTGCAGATGACTTAGAAACTATGCAGTGAATCAAAAATGAGATATGAGATGATATGATTGTGTTTATGCATATGAAATGATCACAAGCCATGGTGTGAATGGGTGAGGGCAAATTTGGGGTGTTTACAGTATGCATATGGTACCATCAGAGTAAAACTCTCAACTTAAAATATACCAGGATATCGAGGTATCTGCAAGGCATAAGCCTTCAACTTAATAATTTTTCCAATCAGGCCAACGTGGTGAACATCCGTTCAAACTTAGAAAATGCAATGTATGCCATGATTACAGCAACATAACACATAACAACAACCAACTCGAAACAACATACAATGGACAACATAGCAACTTTAATTCAACACAATTCAATTTTGGCCATAGGCCTACAACTTATATACATCAACGTTGGTCATACGACCTACAACTTGAATTTCAACATTGGTTATTCGACCTACAACTTAAAGATGTCCATAAACCGGAACAAAACAACATACTTGACGGTACGAGAAAATCCATCCATTCAACAAAATAAACCAACTAAAAATCACCTACTAATTATTACGAACTACCTCGACAATTTTTGTTAAACTCCAGACAACTAATTTTTCCGCTTAAATTGGCTAAACCGACTAAAATTGTATTGTTTCGACATTCTGCGATTATTACGAGTTTATTACAAAACCTGTCAATTTATGTTTTTCTGATACAATAATAATACTATAGTTAGAACATTCTGTCATGAAAATCAAGAAAACAATTTTTTTATCAGACCTCAAAACTCTGTTTCTATTAAACCAATTAACCTGGTAGTACTATTACTATTACTCATATTTCATTATCAATATTAATTCATCATTTTGATTCTATAAAACATGATAATATTCTAGTATTACTTTATATTAAAGTTCAAAAAAATAGTGTAAGGAATTAATAAGGAATTATGTATTTCTTAAGTAAATTATCATGAAAGAAAATTAGAATGAATTAAAGTGGTAAGTGGTCCCCGCTATATAATGTGGCTCTCAACGTGGGAAATGAGACTCTCAACATGGAAGTGTGGCTCTCAACATGATTTATGTGGCTTGCATCATAGAATTTGGTATTACTTTAATTTAAATAAGATACTATTATCAGTATCATGGAATAAAGTGAAAAGTGTGATTTAATGTATTAAAAAAACAAAACGCACTCCTCACTACATGGGTGGTTTGCGCCACCCTTTGTAAGGTACACCATGGCTTGCACCATGTCCCTTGTGGCTCCCGCCACTTGCCATATATCTTGTTTTGGGTGGCCTGTGCCACCCGTGCACCTGTACTGACTGCATTTTCGTCCAAACTATAATTTTCTAGAACCAACAATTTCATTGCAACATTCATAAAATTAATCTAGTAACAAATTTCGACCACATCGATCAATCAGTAATTTCACAGAAAACAACATTGTAACAACAACATCAATAAATCAACAACAACATTCATAAACACTACCCGATCCCAATTTCTATGTATCTATTATCGTATTCCCGATTATAGAATTCGAACCCCACCCTTACCTTAAATTGATGGCTGCTCGAATTTCCAATCAACTTTTCCGACTTGGCTCCGACGACAATTCTCCCGTATTCCTCTTTCTCTAACGTTTCCTCGTTCCTCTTCTACTGATACACCAAAACCTAATCTTCTTTTCCTTTTTCTTCTTTTAATAATCAACACCTCATACTTTGCTACTAACATAACAACTAAGCCCACTGTAGCGGTAAAAACATGAGTGTAAGCTATTAGTTAACTTAACTCAAAGTAAACAGAGTCGCCACCGCGCTTTTATTTTATTCCAAAAGGAAAAGGAAAAAGGAGCGAATAAATCCTAATGAATCTAAAAGCAAAAAGCTAAAAGAAACAAGCAAAGAATCCGGGTAAGGGGATAGGTTACACAATGGGAAAGTTTTATGCACCCAAAATGTCCATGGTACTCCACGGGAGCCCTTTGAAAAATTTACTGCTTTTGGTTTGGAAATGGTTTGTAAATGAGAGTGGAAGGATGAGAAAAGAATTATTTTTTAAAATATTTTTGTGTTTGGAGAGGTTTACCACCTCATGCCTACGTACCCACAAAGTGCAATGTGAGATCAAAACCCCGTAGTTCATGGTACAAATAATGAAAAGGGTTGGTTATGATTGATTTTATTAAGTGAAGAGAATTTATCATCTTTAAGTGGATAGCCAAACAAATCTACCATGAGAATGAAGGCATGGACTCATACATCATTATGGGGAGGGCACCAACTCGGATAAAATCAACGAGTATGCCACTAAACCCCCACGAATGACAATAGACTCAATTACATCAAACTACAACCATGGAGATTGAGAGTCTTGCACCCTACTAAAGAATAATGACTCATGATCGACACTTTTTAAAGAAAACAAACAAAAGTGCACAAAGGCACAAAACAACTTGAATGAGTTTGGTTCTTTTTATTTTTTGAATTAAAGTCAAAATGATTAAATTCATTGATTTTTTAAGAGAAAAGAAAATAGTAAAACCCACTTGAAAAAAGTCAAGGTTTTAATTATTAAAGAGGTGATGATTTTGGAAAAACAAGAATCCTTTGAAAAATAGGGAAGATTTTGAAAATTAAAGAAGAGGAAGAGATGAAGAGACTATCCTAAAAAAGAAAATATAGAGATAAAGGAGGAAAGATCTAACCAAACTTGATGATACTTCTAATTATGAGCATAAGGGTTTCATCCTTATAAGCTAGGAAATGGCCAAATAAAGGCAAGTATACCAACTTCATGAAGACCAAAGCAAAGGAGAGGTGTCCTAAAGTCTAAGTCCAAAACTCTATTCCAATGCCAAGGATAGTAACCAATAGTCCAAAGATTTAGATCACATTTTTTTTAGAGATTTAATCCTTTATTAATGTTTTGTGTCCAAATGGACAAAAAGAAAATCAATACAACAAAAATAAGAGCAAGAAATATAAACATGATAATGGATGGATAAAGCATAATAAAGCATAATAAAATAAAAGCAATAAAGGTGCAAGAAATTAAATGTTAGCAGCAAAAGAAATTAAAGTGCAAGAATCTAAAATATTAATAGTAGTAATAGTATAATAATATTTACATAATAGCGGTATGGTGAACTTAATCAACCACAATCAAAAGAGTAACCAAAACGAAAGGCAACCGGATCCGCTTAGTATCTTACACTATAGCGATTAATCAAGGCAAACCGAACCAAATTCAATGAAATTTGAAAGGCGTTTGGGAGTCCTAAAGCACCTACGAATCAAACATTCATAAGTCTTGGTTCTTAATGCAAAATAATCAAACGCTTTGGGATTACGCGACCAACAAGAGGTCCGGTCCATGAAAGTGCAAGTATCCAATGGAATTTTTATTCCGTATTCGGGACACATTTAGGTCTATGTTAAGCAATCGCCGAGTAATTTACGAAGTAATTACCCTACAAATGAGGCCGACCACCACCAATTAAGGTGAACAATATTAGTGCTAATGCATGCGAGATAAACGATATGTAAATCGCTATCCGAATGCAATACCGCATAAAACTAAAGATGAATACCAAATTGAGTCACACTTATGATATTCTTCCATCCTTAAGTTCAATCACTCATCTTGGTGGATTCGAGCATGAAAATATATCACTAATGCAAAGTACCTTAAATGAATTAAATAATTTACTTAAAGGTAGTTTTGAATTAATGAACATTAACTACTCTAATCTACACCTAAAGTTCATTGAAATTAAGGAGAAATCACTCCCAAAAGTGCTTCCCAAGGTAAAAATAAAAAGGAGGAAGAAGAAGAAGAAAGAGGAACCAAAAAGGAGCTTAAAGTAAGCCAAAAAACAGCCTCTGACTTGTGTTAACCGGTTAACCAAAATGCACTGGAAACGGTTAACCGGTTAATGCAACCAGTTTTCAAAACCTGCACATAAGAGAGACTATCCTACCCATGACTTAGAGTTAACAACCGTGGTTTTTGTGTTAAAGATTTGGAGACACTATCTGTTTGGATCGAGGTTTGAGGTGTTCAGTGATCATAAGAGTCTGAAATACTTGTTTAATCAGAAGAAACTAAACATGAGGCAAGGAAGATGGTTAGAGATGTTGAAAGACTTTGATTTTGATTTGAGTTACCACCCTGGTAAGGCTAATGTGGTTGCAGGTGCTTTGAGTAGAAAGACTTTGTATATGTCGATGTTGATGGTAAAAGAACTTAACATGATTGAGCAATTCAGAGACATGAGTTTGTTTGTGTGAGACCGCATCTGAGAGTGTGAAGCTGGGTATGCTGAAATTGACGAATGTTATTGTGGAAGAGATCTGTTTAGGACAACAATCAGACCTGAAGTTGGTGGATCAAATGACTTTGATTAACCAAGGTAACAAAGGAGAGTTCCTGATAATCCAGAGTTGAAGAAGAGTATTATTGAATAAGGACATCGAAGTAGATTGAGTATTAATCCTGGTGCTACTAAGATGTATCATGACTTGCAGAAACTGTTTTGGTGGCCGGGTATGAAGAGAGATGTTGTGGAGTTTGTGTATGCGTGTTTGGTTTGTCAGAAATCGAAGGTTGAACATCAAAAGCCTTTAGGTATGATGCAACCATTGAGTATTCCAGAATTGGAGTGGGATAACATTTCCATGGATTTTGTGACAAGGTTGGCAAAGACGGTGAGGGAAATAATTCCATTTGGGTGATTATGGATTAATTAACTAAGTAGGCGCATTTCTTACCAATGAAGATTAATCATTCCATGGAGAAGCTAGCAGAGATGTATATCGATGAAATTGTGAAGTTGCATAGGATACCGTTGAGTATTGTGTCAGATAGAGATCCACGATTTACATCGAGATTTTGGAAGAGTTTACAAGATTCTCTGGAAACTAATTTGAGGATGAGTTCTACTTATCATCCACAGACGGACGGTCAGACAGTACGAACTATCCAATCTTTAGAAGGTTTATTAAGGGCTTGTGTGTTGGATCATGGAGGTGTGTGAGATAGTCATTTTCCATTAATTGAGTTTACTTATAACAATAGTTTTCATGCAAGCACTGGTATGGCTTTGTACGAAGCATTGTATGAGAGGCGGTGTATGACTCTATTATGTTGGTATGAATCAAGCGAGAGTGTTGTGCTTGGACCTGAGATTATGCAAGCGACGACTGAAAAGATTAAGATGATTCAAGAGAAAATGAAGAATTTGCAAAGTCGTCAGAAGAGTTATCATGATAAGAGGAGGAAAGCAGTTGAATTTCAAGAGGGAGATCATGAGTTTTTGAGGGTTACTTCAGTGACTGGTGTCAGGCGAGCTTTGAAGTCCAGAAAGCTCACTTCGCGCTTCATTGGACTGTATCAGATTTCACAAAGAGTCAGAGAGGTGGCTTATCGGATTGCATTACCATCGTCACTTGCGAATTCGCATGATGGGTTTCATGTGTCACACCTGAGGAAATACATTGCAGATCCTTCGCATGTGATTCAGATGGATGATGTTCGAGTAAGAGATAATTTGAATGTGGAGGTTTCACCAGTACGAATAAATGGTAGAAAAATGAAGCAATTAAGAGGTAAAGAGATTTCCTTAGTGAAGGTATTGTGGGGTGGACCAGCTGGTGATAGTTGGACTTGGGAGCGAGAGGATCAGATGAAAGAGTCGTATCCGATGTTGTTTGCTTCAGGTACATTTTTTAGGACAAAAATTCTTAAGTGGGGGAGAGTTGTAACACCCCAAAGTCAATTTTAATTTAATTGACGTATTTTCTTGTGAAAATTTGATGTTTATGATGTTATTTGATGTTTTGTGGAGTTTTGAGGGTGACTTAATATTTTATTAATATTAGAATATTAAGTATAGTGGGTTTGGTTGATTATTTGAGATGAATATTAAATTAAATAAGATAAAATAGAGGATAAGGGTAATATGGTCTTTTGGTGGAGGATTGGTGAGGGTATTTTGGAGAAGATCTATTGAGGTCTTAGGGGCAGAAGTGACAAAAAGAGAAAAGTGGTTTTGTGAACGATCAATTGGAAATGATCGCACTTTTGGGAGAAGAGCTCTGAAGAAGAGGAAAAGCTTGGAATTAAAGGTTGGAAAGGTTTTCGAGGAGATTATCGGAAAGAGTACAAAACCTAAGGTATGGGGAGTAATTTTATTTCGGTATTGTAATGTGGGAATATAGTTAGGGGTTTGAGGTATAGTTTTAGGGTATAGGGTTTTGATTGATGATTTTGTGCTTTGATGATGATTTGATGAATATAATGATGTTAGAGGATGTATTTGTTGTTATTGTGAGGTATGTTGGTGTTGAATATGATTTTGTTGTTATGCTAATGTTAAAATGTGGATTTTTGATGAGTTTATCGCAAAAGAGGAATTCTGGAAATCGCATAAAATCTGCAGAATTCGCGAAGCTCGCTTAGCGAGCACAACCCGTGATCTGGTCGCTTAGTGAGCAAGATGTCTCGCTTAGCGAGACCTGGAATGATGAAAAATGATATTTTTGGCTCAGAAAGATTTTTCTCTCGAGGGGGTTTATGCTTTAGGATGTTATGATGTGTTTTAGGGGCTATATGAGTATAATTAGTGATTAAATGATGTATGTTGAATTATTTGATTTTTCTTTGAGTTATGAGGTATGATTACATGATGTAGAAGTATGATGTTAGATGAATATGTAGTATGATGTTCAATGAGTATATAATATGATGACATGCGTGAGTATGAGAATTATGATTAATGATGAATGCAGATGCAATCTTTATGATGTTTTGAGGATGATGTGTGTATATTACGTCTTGAAATCATGGCATTGAATTATGAGGGGACTTCGGTCCATTGGTAGTGTTGTACCCCAAAATTTACCCTCACATCTTCAAGACAATATGTCTCAAGAGGTCTCCTAATGGTCATAAGATCCTCAATTGCTCAAAAGGATTCAAGGTTTCATCAGACAAAGCCTCCTCATAGGCAATGGATCTTAAATTAGGGTTTTGAGTTTCTCAAAGCAAATGGGACTTCCAAAGCCTCAAGTGGACTTTATGATATCTCATATAATTCAGAGAATCCTCATGTCAAGTTTCAAGACTTACCCTACAAGTTTGGTCAGTCAAATGATCAAAAATCAGTTAACTTGGTTAAAAAGTCAATTGTGGTCAACATACAGTCAAACTTCAAGATTTTTGGTCAACATCAAGATTATGAAGTGAGATTCTTCATTTGATCAAGGTTTGATCATGATTCATCAAGAAAACCTCAAATTCATCAAAAGTCAAAAGTTGCTAAATTAGGGTTTCTTTAGAAGAAAGTCAATTGTACTTTGACCAACTCTAACTTTCACATACTTCATCAGAAATTTCCCATCTAAAGCTCATTTTGAATGAAATTCAATTCCCTACAACTTTGAGTCTCACAAGCTAAGGCCATAAATGCTTCATTTGAGAGATATGAGCCAAGATATTATAGGTCATTTAAAAAGTTAACAAAAAGTCAACTTTTTTCAAAAGCTCATAACTTGAACATGGAAGACCAAATGGACATGGGACCAAAAGGAGTGATTATAGGGCACTAATATTTCTTAAAATTCAAGAATACATCCGCATCCATGGGATAAAAATTGATAGAGTTGTGCATTGTTAAAGTTGAGCAAGTTTGAAGAGGTGTATAAGGCAAATAATGACCAAAACTCAAGTTTTTGTCAAATGGGCCTATATTTTCATAATCCAAACTTAATCATGAGATGATCCACGACCCATAAATCACATATTCTGATTTTTTGTGTTTATTTTATATTTTATTGGATTTAATTTATTTAAATTCAATTTTAATTAGAATAAATATTGAAAAATCAAATATTTGATCCATGGTCTATTTTCGGATCAGATATTTGAGTTTATTATCATAATATGGATCCAAAATTCGTGCAAGACAAGAGAATAAGTGTTTAATGACCAAATATGCAAAAATAGAAAGATTGGAATTACACTTGAATATCAAATCAAATATCTTCCACCTAAGCCCAAATTCTGACCTAAAATACACCCTCTATAAATACTCATCACATGCATAAGGACAAGACACGAATTCCATGCACAAAAACCCTAGAAAAAAATTCAAAAAAAAGGTAAAATTAGGGAAAACCATAAAAAACTTGTTGTAGTAAGTTTCCACCACTTTTCCACATCCAAACATCATCAAAGAGATCCCAGAAGGCAATCCCCATACTTTTTGAAGGTTGAAAATGCATGGAGCATGACTTATAAACATGTCCGCCCTTCACACTTTTTAATCTTTTCGAATTTCTCATTACATGTCATATTCATAGTTGTTTCATTCGTATTTGTGTTTAACTTGATGTTTAGGATCATTTAGATCCATTGTTTTCAGGTTATTATGCAAGAATGGAGAGTTGCCATTATTAGGGCATAAACCATCCAAGTTTCGAATCTCATTATACAATTGTTTTCTGGCCAAACGAACACCACCATTGAATTCCTATGGGTCGAATTAGTGGACATGGATGATCTTTTTTTATTTTAACCTTCAATTTTGTGATTTTTAATTTGCAGGTCATTTAGCTACGAACAAAATCGTATCTAATTCGTAGCTAACCCGCAATAATTTCGTAGCAAATTATACATGTAGAGAGGAATAAGATGATAGTATGGCGTGCGTTGATTGACTGGGGCTGGATTTTCGTTCAATTTTGATATTTAATTTATTGTATTCATTATTATTCACGCAGGAGCAATTGGCCTGGTGGCAAGGAAGCACACATGTGATCTTTGGGGCCTGGGTTTGAAACCCAACGCCCTCCCCTCTCTCTTTTTACCTTATTGCTTTGTTTTGTTTTTAAACTATTTTCTAATTTTCTTTTTTCTTAATTTTTATAACTTTTAATTTTTAATTAATAAATTAATTAACATTTAACCTTTTTTAATCAATCACAACATTAAGGAAAATTATTTTTTATTTTTTTATTTTTCTTGTAAATAAAAAAAAATATATATATTTCTTTTTATATAATTAAATTAGTAATTAATTTAGGTTTTAAAAATCATAAAAGTTCATTTTTGTTAATAAAAATTCAATTAACTGATTCTAATCAAATTCTCAATATTTCTTCCTTCTTCATTTTTATCCCTTCTCGATTTTATTTTCCTCGTTATTTATATTTATTAGAACAAGTGAATAGGATTTCCAATTATCTTGTAATAGTCAGTAGTTTTATTTTCCGCATTCCCCCGATTTAAAATATGTATCCATTCCCCATGATGTAATAGCTTAGGGTTTTTATTTCCGCTTTTAAATTCCGCAAAATAATTAAATGTGTGGTTAGTAATGATAGGGTGTGAAAAGATTTGTATGCAAATAAAAACGGACTTAGCCCACTAATCCAAAGATAAATAACTAGATACAACACACTCTTTATACATGCACCTCTAGGGTATCCCCTCTTGTTGCCTTACAACATATGGTCAAGTTCCTCAAACGTAGAGGTGTCTTAGCAAAGTTGCCTAAATAAATATCATTGTAGTCCCTTAGATATAAAGATCACAGTTCCTCGATGACCCTTCGAGTTGCCTTCGAATAAATGATATTGTCCCTACGAAAAAGATCATAGTCCCTCATTGTCCCTTCAAAGTTGACGTTGAATAAATGATCTTGTCCCTACGGAAAAATGATGGTAGTCCCTTCGAGTTACTAAGATGCCTTTACAAGGTTGCCTTCTATGACCATACGATGACCCTACGCATGTCCCTTATATCTTTGATAAGACTACTTACTAATTAATAGTACGGATAGTCTTATCTCTAAGAAAAGAAAAATAACATGAATGACCTTGAGTAGGTAGGAAACCATTAACTGCTTTCTCACTATTTCAAAAGCAAAAATACTCTTTACACCTCACAATTTCAAAATTTTCCAAGAAAAACCCTTTGTATACATTCATACAAGAATCATTACAAAGGTGGACCTTTTCTAAATACACCACCACTAATTTTTTCAAAGAAAAGTAAAGTGAGCTAAGCAGTTAAGAACCCATGGATAACCAAGGATACAAAGGGTGCTAACACCTTCCCTTTGTATAACCTACCCCCAAACTCAAAATCTAAATCAAGGTATTTCCTGATCTTTTCCACCTTTCCTATTTGGATAAAAGAAAAGTCGGTGGCAACTCTTGCTATCCGCAACATGGTTTTTGTGAAAACAAAAATGACAAAGTCAGTTCTTCCACCGTGTTACAGAATTGGCGACTTTGTTGGAGAGTTAACTATTTAAAAGAGGGGCTACCTTAGAGTTAGATCACCTTACTTGTTTGAATTATATGCTTTATTTTTAAAGGGTACTTGTTTTGGGGCTACTGTGTGAAAGATCCTAACCTGAATCTAGTGTACCTTAGGTAAGTGGCAATAGACCAAGGAAACTATACGGTGTATACCGCTATGGTTGATCTGGTAGCTACAGTTAGTGTGACATCTTGGTTGGTATCGATGTTCTTCAAGTCAGTTGAGGATAATATCAGGCTTCCATATGGTGTCATTTACACTAACTTCCCTTTAGAACCCTAATTGACCCATCTTGGCCAGTAGAAAGTAGTGAGATAGTCGGCTTTGGTGCAGTCTAAAGTTGGTTGATAATTGATGCTACGCTCATTGAGATTCTAATCATGGGATGTTTTGGTTAGCGAGACAGTTGCCACACTGAAATACAACCTTTGAGAAGAATCATTGATATTGAGATCCCTTAGAACCCAGTTACTATTGCTAGGACAAGTCGAACCAACTAAACTTCAGTGGGGAGGGTACTTACCTATGAACTTCATGCAAGCATTTAAATCTAAGGATCTTGTGTGACTTGTTTGTGTTTGCTATTTGCTTGCTTTAAACATAAACATAACATCATAACATCATAACATCATGGCATCATAACATAGCATTTTCACTAAACATTTCAAGGACCAAATGATTTATCTCTGTTCTTTGTTGTAGGTTATGGTTTCCGCTCGTAGAAACACTATCCAAATCAACTTTGTAAGGATACCTTCCAAGCTTAAGGAATTAGTCTCAAAAGTTCATGAGAGCTCTCAATTCATCAAAAAGCATGGTTATCTACTTGATTTGGTTACTTCTGGGTTTAATGAAGACATGATGAGTGTTTTGCTCCAGTTCTTTGACCCTAAACATCATTGTTTCACATTTCCCGATTATCAGTTGGTGCCCACAATGGAAGAATTCTCCAAACTATTTGGTGTGTCTATTCTTGATCAAAAACCTTTCATAGGCCTAGAGAAGGAGCCTAAACCTGAAATTATTGCAACATCTTTACATCTGAAGAAGTCAGACATTATACTGGAAACAAGAAGTGGAGTTAAAGGTATTTTTGCTAAAGTATTGATAGAGAGAGCTCAGGTGTTCTTGGATGCTATGAGTTACGATGCTTTTGAGGAGATCTTGGTTTTATTAATTTATCGCTTGATGTTGTTCCCTAATCCGAACCAATTCATAGATGTGCACGCAATTAACATATTTATGACTCATAATCCTGTACCTACCTTGCTTGGAGATATTTTTGCACTCTCTTCACACTCGTACTACGAAAGCGCGTGGAACTCTGATGTGTTGCATACCTATACTATCTAGGTGGTTTATTTCACACCTTCCTCGATCTGTGATGAAGAATGAACAAGGTTTGAGGTGGTCTAAAAGGATAATGTCACTCTCTCATTCAGATATTCATTGGTGTTCTCGGTCTATGGAGAATATCACTATTATTGACCGCAGTGGAGAATTTCCTAATGTGCCACTCCTTGGCATCAGGGGAGGCATTACTTATAATCCTTCTTTGGCGCTACGTTAATTTGGTTATGCTCATAGTGATGGTCCTCATGATATGATTATTCAAGGTATTATGTTCGATTATGACAATGATCTTCAAGGTTACCTTCAAAGATTTATACATGCTTGGGGCATGATGAATAAGATTAATAGCAACACACTGGAACCAAAATACTTCATCCCTATGGAGCCTTACCTCAGATGGGTGCAGTCTCGTGCTCAAACTCTTATGATTCCATATCCTTCTCTTCTACAGGTGATCGTTGAGCCTATTATTGAAGGAGACGTTCCTTACACCATTCTTTATCCTGACATACCTACTGACCTGGAAGAGCTACAGAAATCTTGGATCCAGTTGAAGGAAGAAAGGGATACCTTTGAGGCTCAATTTTATGCTAGCAAAGAAAAGGTGTTGGAGCTAACAAGGCAACTTCACGAAGAACGGAACCTTAATACATATCTCAACACGAAGAGGAAACATCCATGGGAGACTTGATTCTCAAATGTTTTTATTTTCTTTGTAACTTTTCTTTTTTTCCTTCATTGTAAGCCCAATGGACAGTTATATTTTGAACTTACTAATAAAAGTTTTGTTTCTGTTTTTCTTTAACAAATTTAAATCCTACAAGGTCCTTGAAAACATTGCATATGCATTTACATACCATACCATTGCATAACAGGTTTCCGTGACAGGTTTCTTATCTTCTCGCTATTTATTTCAGTGGAAATGGCTCTCGAACAAACTGTCAAAGATCTCCAAACTCATAACACCCAATTTCAAGAGATGATCCTGAACTTGTCCAAGGGACAAGAAGAGCTGAAGGCACTCTTGACCAAGAAGAAGAACAAAACCAGAAAACCATTTGGTTTCATTAACATGGGTAGGAGATTCAAAGGTCAAATAAGGATAGATGATGAGGTTGAAAATCATGAAGATGAAGATTATGTGAAAGAAGAAGGCAGTCAACATGGTACTACTGGGAATTCTGATCAAGCGGAAAATTATTACTATGATTCATCTGGTGATGAGAATTAGAAGTTACTAGAAGATCGTGTGAATGCCATGGAATTGCAGAAGACATTTGGGTTAGATTTTGAAGATTTGGGTTTGATTTCTAGAGTCGTCATCCCTCTTTGGTTCAAAGTTCCTAAGTTTGTGGTATATGATGGTGTTTCGTGCCCAAAGCTACATTTGAGGTCTTATATTCGAAGAATCTAGCCACACACTGCTGATAGAAAGTTGTGGATACATTTCTTCCAAGAAAGTTTATCTGGAGCTCAACTAGAATGGTACTACCAACTTGAGAGTACCAACATTTGTACTTGGAATGATCTTCCTGAGGCCTTCTACAAGCAATATCAATATAACTCTGATTTAGCGCTGACTCGCATGCAACTCCAAGAATGTCCATGGGTTCTAAAGAAAGTTTCAAAGAGTACGCTCAAAAATGGAGAGATCTTGCAAGTAGGGTTAAACCTCCTTTGACTGACAGAGAGTTGGTTAACATGTTCATGAGTATGCTGACTGGTCCTTTCTACAGTCATCTAATTGGAAGTTCGTCATCAGGTTTCACTGAGCTGATAATGACTGGAGAACATGTTGAAAGTGGAATACTGATGCGTTCTTTTCGCAAGTGTACGAACACGTCAGAGTAATATAAAAGATTGTCGAATCCATAGAGACCAAGTGTCAATCTATCGTACCTGTTGTTATGGTGTGTATCTAAGGCAATTAAAAATAATGGTTTTAAAGAGTGCGCAATGGTAAATAGAATAATAATTTTAAACAATTAATAAACACAGGCTTGAATGTAATTCACATAATCAATTGATAATCCGGTACTTGTTAATAGAACTACTTATGAGCAATGTTTTCCACTTTGAAAAGAACCAATTTAACAGGAACTGTCGCTTTCGCGTATTCAGAACCGAGTTGTATGCTCTAATCAACCCCTCCTATTGTCACGGATAAAAAGGTGTGTACTGCATTAGAGTAGTAAACCTATTTTTAAGAAATATAGTATCTTAACTAAGTTGAAAAGTATTTTAACCTGGATTTCTTAGCAAAAAGAGGTTCTCACGAACCAGACTCTAAACTTCTTAACGCGTCCGAAAATGGTTTTAAAATCTCTTTTCTTTTTAATCTAAAAAATCCTAATGAACTAGACAAAGCGCTTTTGGCTGTTTTTGAAATAGTTAAAAATAATTAAACTTAAATTGAAAGTTAAAATAGCCCTTTAGTGTTTCTACGAACAGTTGTACGGATTACTGGTTCAATTACAATCCTTACATTCTAACCTTTATGGATTTAGTTAGACATGGTAAAGTAAAAGTTCTTTTTATTATTTTTCATAAAATTAATTAGTGCGAGTGCGGAAAGTAAATAAAAGTAGTGCAAGTGCGGAAAGTAAATAAAAGTAATGCAAGTGCGAGAAATAAAGGTATTTAAAGCGATAGCGAGAAATAAAAGTAAAGTAAAGCGAAATAAAATAAAGTAAAGCAATGCGGAAAGTAAATAAAATAAAGCGAGTGCGGAAAAATAAAATACGAACTGGAATTAAAATGGCGGCAGGATTAACTTCCTTCCAGAGAGCTCCAAAACTCGATCACACAGACGTATACAGACTTGATCACTCGATTGTAGTAACACCCCGATGTGAAGTGATTACTACTTTAAAACTGATATATGCCTAAGAGATTCTAAGTTTGAATGCTAAAAACGAAATTCTAAAGTCCTATTTATAGGCAAACATTAAATGAGAAAAGACTAGGATGACCACCCTCCACTAAAAAATGGAGGGAAAGGTTTTTGCCTTGTGGCGCCCGCCACAGACTCATGGCGCCCGCCATGGGTGTAAAATGGTGAAGAAAGTGGGGATCGTGGGCTCTTGGAAGTTGTGGAGTGGTCTTGAGACGTGGCCACGTCATGGCTGACCCCATGGCGCCAGCCATGGTGGATGTCGTAAGTGTAAAAAGCTGAATTTCTTGATTTTTGTCCGTTTCAGCTCCTTTTTCGCTCCTTTTCTCGATTTAGGCCCCGATTACATAAAAAACCTGAAAATAAAGAAAATTAAAGTAATAACATAACTGTCGCTCCCGGGATTTTCATCCTAGTACAAACGCAAAAGTGGCGCGGAAAAGGTAGAGTCGCCAGCCAGGCATTTTTATTCTGAATGAATGGGAAAGGTAATGATGCACAAACCTGAGGAAGAAGGAAAGGAAAAGGTCCTGCGAACCAAAGATCTGGGTTCGGGATTCGGTTACGACCTGGGAAGGTATTAGCACTCCAGACTGTCCGCCGTACCCGACGGGATCCACGCTTGTTTGTTTGCTTCAAAGGGTGAGGAAATAAAGCTGTTGCTGAACAAACGAACTGCTAACTGAACTGGAACTGAAATGAGAAATGAAACTGGAATGAAAAGAAATAGGGAAATGTATGGAAAATAAAGTATGTGCTCGAACGGGCCCTACCTTGTTGCCTACGTACCTCATCAGGAAAATGAGGATCAGAGTTGACGTAGTTCGCCTAACTAGGCGGGAGCTATTTGTTTGTGTTTTTTATGTTGGAACTGCATATGTCCATGCTCAGGTGTTGCAGGCTCGTCTGGTACGAGTGCATTTACCGTCTTGCATGCGAGACAAGTCGTCGCGAGTTCGCGTTCAGAATGAATGAGATGAGAAAAGAAGTTCCCGCAGGAGAGTCGCTTATTGTTTGTTTTTGCCTTTTAAGAGTTTTTATGAATTTGGCACAAGGAAGTGAATTCAAACTCTTTTCCATAGAATGTGTACTTGCTACTACATTCCAAGATGGAATAATAGAACAAGCACCCCAAGCAAGGAGAATTTATCCAAGACTTGTTTCCACAGATTAGGGTCTAAGTTCACTAGCTTGTTGAACTTTGTTAAGTGTTTTTGTAGCTTTTGTGAAGAAGTATCTTTTATGTTTTCTTTGTGAAATAACCCCTTGATAAGAATTGTACATCATGCTAGACATGCCTACACCACTCCAAGATGGAATGAATGTAAGTGCCCCATGGAATAAGGCTATACACAAGGGATCCTTTCATGCATTTATTAAGTGTTTTTTATTTTATTTTGTTTGAATATGAGAAAGAAGACTCAAATCAGAACAAGGGAAAAACTAAGGGGGACTAAGACACAACCCTAAGTTATTTATTAAAATGGTGGTCCTAATGGTGAGTGAGGCTTTTCTAATCCTAATGGATAAAAGGAAACTAGAAATTACTAGAATTCAACTTACTTCCTAAGGAAGTTAAGTTGATTCTAAGAACAATGGGGAAGCCTATACAAGTGAGAAATTCAAATAATAAGGCAAATGCATTAAAATTGGAAGAAGAAATGAATTCTAAAAAATGCATATTAAGGCCTAAAACCAAAAGTAAGGCTACTTCACCTAAACTTATTAATTAGAAATTCTAAACCTAAGTCCTAAAACTAAGGAAATTATCTAATACCATCATCCTAAACTCAGTAATTAAACTATACTAAATCATTTTAAAATCCTAAGATTAAACCTAACTAAGCTAATCCTTAATGGAACATAATATCCTAAGCTAAACTAAATGGATTTATCATGTAAAAATGGCCTAAAGATTAATGCACTAAAAATAGTAAAATTCCTGGAAAAAATATGAAATTAATTCTCTAAGGTCCTAAACCTGACTATAGCATTGTACTAAAAAATATCCTAAAAATTCAGAAGCTAACTATGCCTAAAGGTCAATTAAATCTACCTAAGAATTAACTACAATTTTATGTGAATTAAGCTACCAAAATAGTGGATAAAATGGCCTAAAAATCTACCAAAAAATATCCTAATTTCTATTATCAGTCCTCTAATCATAGAAAAAAGAATGGGCTAAATATCCTACAGGAAGTGGAAAAAATAAAATGAACAAAATTAAGTGCAACTAAAGAAATTCAATAAAATGCTAATTACATAAAAAATCTAAATTAAATCAAAAATAGCCAAATTTCAGAAAATAAAAATGTCACAAATTTCTAAAATAAATTATGAACCTACTGGAATTTTTGTGGAATTTTCTGATGAATTTTACTATTTTTTAAGGATTTATTCCTAATTGTACCTAAAACAAAAATTGAATTTTAAATGAAAAAGGAAGAGGGTGCAATGAGTGATTTTTTCCAGTTATTATTCCAATTGGGCTTATTGCAGGGGGTGCAAATAGCGAACAAACAAGGCCCAAAAATGCAGGAAAATGAAGAGCATGATATGGGCTTCTGGTCAATTGTTTGACTTCATCACAACCGCACGATCAAGGGTCTTCTAAAAGTACTCAAATCATGGGATTCACAAACGCATGCCTATGAACGCTATGGTGGATAAAACGCACACGATCAGCCGCAGGACTAGTCTACCGGACGGTGACAAGTGTCACTGCCGGTGTGGCTGGGGGATTCAAAATCTTATCCTCTTCTACTTTGCATTTAACGGTGGATTAAAAGTGATTAATGAGTTTTTTTAATTTTCCAATTACCATCTTAATGTGTCTTTATGAGCATTAATCCAATTCTTATAACTTAAACTAACCCTAAAAAAGAAGCATCAGATTCACATCCTCACACGTTCTATTTCTTCTTAACAAACTTCACCTTCTTAAAGCAACTAAACCTAACCACGCCGTCAATGTCGCGACCTCTCACCTCTTCAACCTCTTAACGCCACCGATGACAACGCTGGAGGAAGCCACATTTCGGCAACCTAACCTACAATCCTCACACGAAACCTAAGCCAAACCTCACTCCGCTTCTAATCCGCGACCAAACAACAAACAGATACCCTTTTGAATTCACAAACCAAGAACAAACTCAACAACAATTTTATATGCGAGACACAGGGCGTACCTTGAATCGAAGTCGCGTTCATATTCCTAAAGTCGAAAAGATGTCATTGCCGCTGCTTCAATAATACCGTGAGATTGATGGAGAAGACGTCCGTCTGGTCGCTAAAAGAGGAAGAGAAATCTGAAACTTGACTTCGCGTTTTGGTCCGTTTGGATGACCTGGTGTTGCAGTGAGGAAGACGATCGAAATTGACACACAGTGATGCAAACCGAGTTGAATGACGACGGATCCTTCGACGTATAGGTAAGATTGTTCAACCTGCTTTTTATGTGATAATCATGAACTTTGGATCACAATTTGATGCGGACTAATGGCGAATTCGATTCTGATTCCATATCTGTTGCAAACCTGTTGATTATGGTGTTGTGTGTAGATGCAGGGACATTGAGTAGTTTCTGATGAAGATAGAAACTACTATTGGTAAGGGGTGATCGAATTTGCAAAAGATGATGATGATTGATGCAGGTTTGGAATGAGGAATTCCGGGAAAAAGAAGCGGTTGAAGAAGAAGAAGATTGAAGATGGATGATTGAGGGAAGAAGAAGAAGTTGAAGGAAGTTGCGATTCTGATTTATATAGATGGAAATCAAGGATCAATCCGGAACGTTCTCAGGTGAATTCAGTTATTATTCTGTTATGAAGTTTGTTAATATTATCTGTAACTGAATTCTTCACCTCTGAATGTTCTATGTGAATTTCCCCTGAATCTGGATTTTCATATCAGTTTTGGTTATTGCTTTTTTGTTGTTGTTGATGTAACTGAATTTTTCTACAACTCTGTTATAACTTTCGTGTGGATTTAATCTTTTCCGCCCTGAGGTCATTTTTCCTTATCAGCTCCCCGAGAGAACTCCCATCAATCAAAATTTTTTACTTAACTAAATTTCTGTTGGTAGAATTTTTTCGATTGAACCTCGCTGTCATAGTGTTAGAAGTTTGCCATGCCTTTTGCATAATGGCCTTTTCTCCGAAAACTCTCACGAATTTTTCAAGATACAACTACATTCTGAATTTAAGAATAAATATGCATTTTCATGATGAACCTGAAGTAGCAACTTGATAGGAAATGTTAGAGTAACTATTATTGCGGTTTTCATTCCGTTATTAGGAATTGGTTTTGACCGAACAAGAATGAATGTGAATTGAACCTCTTATTGCGTTACTTGAAACTAATGGTTGTTGGGTGAATTGATGTTGTTTTGCAGGCTGAATTTTAGAGATGAACCATGATACAAACAATCACTACCGTAACACATGCTTGAAAGTCCAGTGGCTGGCTTGGAGTCCAAATGAAGGTGCATTATGATGAAGCGAGCAAAGCTTGGAGGAAGACGTAGAAAGACTTAAAAATATAATTAAAGATTAGTTTGACTTTGGTTAATAGTTATGTAATATAGTGAACCAAATGTACTCATATAAGGAAAGTCTCAATTCAAAGTGAAATTGGTACATTTTCTTCATAATGTCTTAGTATGAGTGAACTTGTTTAAGAAACTTACCTTGAATATTATTTGTAATAATGGACATGGATCAATTATAGAAAGGAATTTGAAAGTGGAATTGTAATGACTTTTGAATCAGATTGAACAAGAGGATTGAACTGAATTTTTGGTGACTTAAATGGAAAACAATAATCGGATCATGGGTTGCGATAAAAAAAAAAAGAAAAAAAATGGACAATTATAAAATGGATATGTTTCTAACCATGGAGAAAAAGATGAAAGATGGAAATAGACATTAGTCATGACTTGGAATTGAAACTAGTTTGTGGAGAGCTAAAAAATGGACAAAAAGTGGTGAGTTGAGTAAGGATGAATAAACGGTTTGAATGGAATGAAATTTAAACCATGAGATTTTTTTTTGTAAGAAAAATGACATAAATCTTGAATGACCGTGAAATTTGTATTGAGCATGCTTTCCAACCTTTGCATCCAAATCAATTCCCGACGAAACGACTACTTAAGACCTTTGGCTTTATCCGTTTGCACAGTTTAAACTCAGAACGCCAAATAAAACTTGAATGAACATACCAAAAATCTTCCATTTCAATGAAGACCAACTCATATTCTTAATGAAAAAAGTCTAACTTCTATGCTTCAAACCTTATCAACCTTTATAAGTAATGACCTCAACACAAGACCAAATTCCTGAGGAAACATTGAAAATGACAAACTGGTCGTGAAGTGTATGGAGAAAAATGATCACTAAGATATCTTTAACATGAAACTCCTTGAAATGTATCTTGAGTAGCGAAATGGCTTAGATTGCTGAAAAAACCAAAACCCTAGTCCAATGACATTCTCAGTTGAAACCTTGTCGTTTTAACTCGCATGAAAGAACCCCAAAGAGAACATCAAACCCTAATTCAAACAATTCCTTGACCAAATGTCCTAACAGTCCAATGAAATGCATGATTGAATGTTATGACCTAATGGGAGGTGCAGATGAATGCGAAGCGATAAGCCAGTTAGTGGTAATAAATATGAGGGCAAATTTTGAGGTATTACAATAACAAAATAACAATAAAAACTAAGAATGCATGCGAAATCGGAGTCAAAAATATGGTGAAATTTAGTGTTATCAAATCCTCCCACACTTAGACCTTTGCTTGTCCTCAAGCAAACATTTAAAGCTCAAATGAAGAAAACTGGTGTTAACACGTGATTTTGGGCTAAAAAGGGCTTCTAAGTTTAGGTCAGGATGCAGTGATAGGTACTAACCAAGTGAACGAAGGGTATCATAATAACATAGACATAGACCTCAATCCTATATTAACCAACCCATGTCATCCCACAATATCTAGGCTTATCTTTTCATCTCTTTTTGGGTCTTTTTCATTCAGGCGCAATCACATTAAGCCCGTTATCCGTACATGCATCATAGTAGAGTGACCAATTAGTGATTCTGATCCAAAACATAAGGTTTCTGGCACATAAGCATGTGTAACCCCTTTTATTTGACCTAAATGCAGTTGTGGGGGATCAGATCGTAATCCGCCCTACCAAGTTCAGTGCCAGACACCTCTGAACCAACTAGCAACAGGTAACTGCAATTTTTTTCTTTTTGTGGCAAGAATTTTTTTCTTCTCTTTTTTTCGGTTTAAATGACTTTGTGAGGGTCACATATCCCAGAGTTTTCCTTTTTCTCTTTTTTATTAGCACTGGATCATTCACTTATGTTCATTGGTCCCCTACGTAGAGCATGCTTAGGCCGGAGCTGGCTGCTAGAATAAACTACTTAGGATAATTTTTTTGAATGATAATAAAGGCCATGGTGTGAGGGGTTTAGGAGTGATTCCTATATTCAAGAAGTCTATGGTGCTAAAATGATACTGATGTTTCAAAAAGTTTACCTGTGTCACCACATCCTAATCCAAACCTGTCTCGAAGCCCAAAAAACATGTGAAACAACATTGTTTTCTTTTGAAATTTTTTTTGGTAAGGCTAAGGAAATGGGAAAAATGAAGGTGTACTAAAGATACACTATACTGGTGACTCGTCAGACTCATGCATTATCTAAAAAAGCTTAAACTAAATAACTAACTGAAAAGGAAAATAACAGAAAGCAAATAAATAACTAAGAAGGGAAATAACAAAAAACAATAAAATCCCCTCCCACACTTAAATCGAACATTGTCCCCAATGTTTCGAAATAAGATAAGGAGAGTAACCTGGAAAACTACTGCGGAGGAGCACTGGTGCCCTCGTCGTCCTGCTGTGATGGTCTAGAACGACGAGATATACTGCGCTGCTGGTCCCTCCGGTCTAATCATGCTGATAAGGCAGCCTGGGCACTCCGGACCTCTTGAAGGTTACCTATGATGGAACCCTGAGTGGCCTCCATAAGCTGGTGGTGCCGGTGGTTGACTTCTCGCTGACGGACCTGCTCTGATGTGATGTCGGTCAAGGTGCGGCAAATGTTCTTGTAGGCACGATCCGATACCGATCGCGATTGTTCCATGTAGCTCATGTTGTCCGTCAGTTGTTGTGAAATGGTAGAGAGTAGGCTGTCTCACCTTTCCTCTCTAGCCGTCATATCATGCCACATCTCCTCAGTGATATAGAATCCAGGAGTAGCACCTGCAACAGGGTTAGAGGAATATGGTGCGGTGTGTGACTGTGAAGGGTGATGGGGGGGACACGTGAGGTACGGGAGAATGTTCTCTCCATTCATATTCTTCATCAGTGTCATGTGCCTCCCCATCAGGAATATTAGGAGGAAGTGGACCCAAAACAGGTGGAGCATTTAGATCATAGGTCCAGTTTCTTTCATTACGTACATCGGTACGTCTACTACAAGGTAAAACAACAGATGGGATAACTACCCCATGAACCATCAACTCATAACCACCTGCTTTCCTCGTTCGACACAATTTCATGTCTTTTAGAAATTTTAAATTAATTGTGTGAGGAGGTAGGGGTTCAAGTGTAGCTATTTCATTGTTCAAGTTAAGAGCCCGAGCAATAGACGTAACAAGTCCTCCAATAACAATCGGTCCTGTTTTATTAACAGTTAAAGCCATGTGTGCAAGCATAAACGGGACCAGATTGATATGAGTATTTGTGAGGCTTCCTTGCAAAAATAGAAGCTCTTTAGCGTTTACCTTATTTGGACTCTCCCGGCCAAAAATAGTACATGCCAAAGATATCTGAAAACACTTATGGTCGGGTTATGGATGGTCGACGCAAGTATTCCTTCAAAAGAATTTATTGAAGTACTTGACAGCCTCTGCCAGAAGGAAAATACTTCGGCCGACCATTCCGAATCCAAAGGTGCCTCACATATAGCACCTTCCCTATGAGGGATTCCTAACAAGCCTGTTAGTTCGCTGGTACTTTATTCGTATTCAATTCCAAACAGTCTAAAATTAACAATACCGACTGTGCTAGTAGTGTTAGGACTGACAATGTATATCAATGAACTCAAAAACTCAACTGTCAGCCTCTCATAGGTAGGTTCCTGATTTACAAAAATATTATGCAAGCCTAGAAAATCTAATAAATGAAAAAGACTATGATATAGACCCAAAGAGTAAAGACAGTTATCATCTACGTACCTAGTCGAGAGAATTTCTCGACTCTGAAGCCTTTGAATGATTTTCCTTTGCCTATCTCCCGGTCTTCCATCGCGAAGAAGATATCCGTTGAACTCCATTATGTTGCTCCTTGAGAAGTTGAATATGGTGAAGAGTGGTTTATGTAGGAAATGGTAAAGGTTGGATTTTTATGGTTTGTGGTGGATGAAAATAAAAATGGATTTTGGATGAGTTTTATAGATGGTGAATGTATGAGAATGGTGGGAGCTTTAATGGGGTTCAATGGGGTTTTTGGAAGTTGGAAAAATGGGTTTTGGAAGTTTGAAAGTGTAAAAATGGTGGGGGAGATGAATCTACCCCGAAATAAGGGGGAACGGCGTGGCGGGCGCCATAGGGCTATAATGGGCGCCATAAGGCCATTTCCCTTATGGGCCAAAAAATTTTAATTCCCCTTGTGGGCTTCGCGTACCTTTTGTCTTCGGGGGGGAGGGGGTCCGGATATCGTTTTCTTCTTTCTTCTAAGGCACAAAGCTTGCATATTTTTTTTATGAAGGCAAAAATAAAAATATTTTTGTTCTTTTTTCATTATTGGACATAAAATAAAATGAAAGAAAAAGAAAAAACATGAGTATTAGTGCACGAAATAATATATAAGATAAAAATCAAAGTACATGGAAAATGTAATATATGCGATAATATAAAATATGTTTGGGGGATGCGAGAAATAAAATAAGGCATGAAATATTAAATACTAGAGTAATAATGTCAGTGTAAAACGATCATGTGGTAGGCTTCTTTGCCTGGTTCGATCCACGAATCTCAGTTATCTCCCTCCGAAGCTCTCCAATCTCCTGATATAGAGCATCGGCCTCTGAGGCAGTCTCCTTGCGGAGCTCATAAATCTGGGTCTGTAGATCAGGCTGCTGCAAAGACATATTGTTAGACATAATAGTGATTCGGGGAGAAAGAGGTGTAGGAGTGTACTGAGTGGCGGGATGTGATTTTGGCTCTTCGATAGTCTCTCCATAACCCTCTAAAGCATAACTCCAATTAGCAGGGTCGTGGACACTGGTCATCAGTGGGTCAGGTAATGTAAAGTAATGTATCACTTCGTCGTCGATCAGTAATCTAAACGTGTTGAGCTCAAAAGAGGCCCTCCTCATCAATCCTCTGTCAAGACAAAAGTCAACATCCAGGGTGGTGTAGCAGCAGAAGGTCCCGAGGTGCAATAATTTACGAGACAAACCCAATGCAGTAGCAATCTGTGTAACAATCCCACCGACGTGTATAATGCCTATAGATGACCTGGCGACACCGACAAGGCTCTTCAACAGAAAGTTGCCACAAGCAACTGGGCGTGACTGAGTCGCATAAAACAGTAGGAAAATCTCCTTCTCACTCAGCAGAGTCTCTGTATCTGGAAAACCGAGGAAAGAGTGTGCCAGAATCATCTGGAAGTACCTTAATGCAGGATTATGGATTACCTGAGAAAACTGAGTGGAAGGATCTTGGCTGCCTCCACCTGAGATGTTACTCCAAAACTTCTCCACTTCTCTGCTCATAAAATACCCCATCGGTGTCTCTAGAATAGTATCAGGAGTAGTCTGAAAACCTAGTAAATCACCAAACTCTTTGTGAGAGAAAGATTAATCAGTCCCGAACAACCTGAAAACAACATGTCCATCGGGTCCAGCCCAAGGATCATAATCAAAGGAGCTGAGGAACTCTAGAGTCAAGTTCCTGTAAGTGTTGTTCATGTCGTCGAACTGGTCCCACTGGAGTTAGTGACATAAGAATCTGACGCTTGGCTCTATCCCCAAGGCATCCATGCAATCTTGGTATGGGTACCGTGTAGGTGCCATATGGCGCCTCATGTGGACATAGTAACGCTCTCTCTGTGCGTCGTCTCTGAAGGCCACGTGCATGTCGTCGGGGTTCTGCATTCTGAACAAGGTTAGCAAACAAGGGTCCTGAAATCACATAAAACATTCAATCGTTAGTCCTGACAGAATAATAAAGTAAAAAAATTAAAATAAAGTAAAAATAAATAAAAGTAAGTAAGATAAGAAAACCATGGGTTGCCTCCCATGCATTGCTTGTTTAACGTCATTAGCTCGACGACCGGATTTTATACATCATTCGAAGGATTTGGTGGATCACTTAGAGTATGGCTGGAGTATGTTGTTGGGATGTCACCTCCTTCGTAGGGCTTCAGTCTCTGTCCATTGACAATGAATGGTTTACATGTTTGGTTCTTGATTTCAATAGCTCCAGATCTTAGAATCTTAGATACTTCGAAAGGGCCAGTCCATCTCGATCGAAGCTTCCCTGGAAAAAGTCACAACCTAGAATCGAACAAAAGAACATGATCGCCTATTTTGAAGTCTTTTCTTATGATTCTTTTGTCATGCCAAGCTGTTTTTCTTTCTTTGTATATGATGGCATTTTCGTAGGTAGATTGTCTGAGCTCTTCTAATTTGTGGATATCAAGGATACGTTTTTCACCAGCAGTTAGGTAATCCAAATTCAAAGTTTTAATGGCCCAATAGGCTTTATGCTCTAACTCAAAAGGTAAGTGGCATGATTTTCCATAGACTAGTTGATAAGGGGTTGTTCCTATAGGGGTTTTGAAAGCGGTTCTATAGGCCCATAACGCTTCTTGAAGTTTCTGCGACCAATCTTTTCTAGATATAGAGACAGTCTTCTCAAGATTTTTTTTGATCTCCCAATTAGATACTTCCACTTGTCCATTAGTCTGTGGGTGGTATGGTGTTGCTACTCTATGCTTAATTCCATACTTGCTTAAAAGTTTATCAAATATTCTCGATATGAAGTGTGATTCTCCATCACTTATGACTAAACAGGGTGTTCCAAACCTGAGAAATATATAGTTTTTAAATAATTTGATGACTACTCTGGTGTCATTCGTGGGTGCAGCGTTAGCTTCAATCCATTTAGACACGTAGTCAACAGCTACTAAGATGTATTGGTTTCCTAAAGATGGTGGGAATGGTCCCATAAAGTCTATAACCCATACGTTGAAGAGTTCTACTTCTTGGATATTTCTTAGAGGCATTTCATTACGTCTTGAAATATTTCCTGTACGTTGGCATCTGTCATATTTTTTGACAATGAAAGCATGGACATCACGCCACATAGTGGGCCAGAATAGGCCAGCTTGAAGAATCTTGGCGTAGGTCTTAGATGTGCTTGCATGTCCACCATAGGGTGCAGAGTGACAATGCTCAATTATATTATGTACCTCCTCTTCTGGAACGCAACGGTGGAAAATGCCATCTTTACCTCTCTTGAAAAGAAATGGTTCGTCCCAATAGAAGTTTCTCACATCACTGTAGAACTTCTTCTTTCGGTGGTAATTTAAATCATGGGGTATGATGTCAGCGGCTAGGTAATTAACAAAGTCTGCATACCAAGGTACATTACTTATAGCTAAAGATTTATGAGAATGCTCATGTGGGTCTGGGTTATCATCTTCGATAGTTTCTAGTTGGGCTATCAGTCTATCATAGGCAAAATCGTCATTTATGGGTACTGAGTCAGGTTTTAGGTATTCTAGCCTAGAAAGGTGATCAGCTACTACATTATCTGTGCCTTTCTTATCACGGATATCTAAATCAAACTCTTGCAGTAATAGAATCCATCGAAGTAACCTAGGTTTGGCATCCTTTTTACTTAGTAAGTAACGAATGGCAGCATGGTCGGTGTAAACTATAATTTTGGCTCCTACTAGATAAGATCTAAATTTGTCTATGGCGAAAACTACAGCTAGGAGCTCTTTTTTCGGTTGTTGCGTAGTTAAGTTGTGCAGCGTCTAGGGTTTTACTGGCATAATAAATTACGTGTAACTTTTTATCTTTTCTCTGACCTAGAACGACTCCAACAACATAGTCACTAGCGTCACACATTATCTCAAACGATTTTGACCAATCAGGGGGTTTCATTATAGGTGCTGAAATCAAAGCTTGCTTCAGTAGATTAAATGCTTCAGTACATTTTTCATCGAAGATGAATTCAACATCTTTCATTAAAAGACCAGTTAAGGGCTTTGTTATTTTGGAGAAGTCCTTGATAAAACGTCGGTAAAATCCGGAATGTCCAAGAAAACTTCTTATCTCCCTGATAGTCTTCGGCGGTTTTAGATTCTCTATGACTTCTATTTTAGCTTTGTCTACCTCTATACCTTTTTCGGAAACTATATGTTCTAAATCAATCCCTTCGGTGACCATGAAATTACACTTTTCCCAATTTAGCACAAGGTTTACCTCCACACATCTTTCCAGGATTTTCTCAAGGTTGATAAGACAATTTTTGAAATCAGATCCACAAACTGAGAAATCGTCCATAAATACTTCCATGATTCCATCTAAATAGTCTGCAAAGATAGACATCATGCAGCGTTGGAAAGTGGCAGGGGCATTACAGAGTCCAAAAGGCATTCTTCTGTAGGCAAAAGTTCCAATAGGGCATGTAAAGGTAGTTTTTTCTTGATCTTCGGGGTGAATAGGTATTTGGAAGAATCCTGAATATCCATCTAGGTAACAAAAGTAAGATTTTCTGGCTAGGCGCTCCAACATTTGTTCTATGAATGGTAAAGGGAAATGGTCCTTCCTAGTTGCTTTATTTAATTTTCTATAGTCTATGCACATACACCAACCTCCATCAGTTCTTTTTGCTACAGGTTCGCCCTTCTCATTTTGCACGACTGTGATGCCTCCCTTTTTAGGTACTACATGCACAGGACTTACCCATTTACTGTCCGAGATCTGATATATTATAACTTCCTCTAGTAACTTAAGAACTTCAGTCTTAACTACTTCACTCATCATAGGATTTATTCTTCGTTGGTGTTCTCTGGAGGGTTTTGAATCTTCTTCAAGCAAAATCCGATGCATGCATACGGATGGGCTTATTCCTTTTAGATTTGAGATCTTATATCCTAAGGCTGAGGGGTACCTTCGTAAAACATATAACAATTGGTTTGTTTCCTCTTGGTCCATGGTGTAACACCCCAAATTTTCCCTCTTCATTTTAAGCATCATATCACATCATATTCATCATGAACATATCATTTTCTTAGCATCCTAGCATGGAAAGATGAGGCATAACATTCTTCATGTCCTAGCATTAGGCATATGATCACCTGTGGAGGTTCTTAAGGCATCACAAGCCATGACAAGGGTCCCAATGTATTTGTACAAGTCCTATGATGAGTCTACATTTAATTTACAAGTTCAAGTTCATGTGCAAAAGCTCAGAAGGTTGGATGATCATCAGAGATTCCAGGACAAGGCAAAGCTCCTACACAAGGGTCCTAAACTAGGGTTTGAGATTCAAGCATAAAAAATTCACAACTTTGGCCATTTCATTTGGGCAAAGTCTTCTATATGTCAAGAGGATCCTAGGTACCAATTTGCATGAGAAAATTCCATGTGGAAGTCAAGAAATTCTTCAGTTGCTTGCAGATGAAGTAATTGGTCAACTTTGCCTTTAAAAAGTCAACTGTGTGATTTCAAGGGGTCCAAGCCACTTTTTCTTGCCAAGGGGTGTCCTTACAATGTTATAAGAGGTTTGGAAAGGTCAAAGTTCAAGAATCATGAAGATTTGAAGGGTTTTGCAAAAATGGTACAAAGTTGGTTTTTGGAAATTTCCAATTTTGGCAACTTTTGCCCTAAAATTCAAGTGAGCTTAACATGATCAAAAATTCTTCAAATGGACCAAAGTCAAACATGAAAGTTGGAGATTAAGGGCTCCCATTTTCAAAAAGTACAAGTACTTTTTCATAGCTTGTGTGGATTAAGAGATATGTCCCTCGAAAAAATGCTTAAAACTAGGGCAAAACCAAAAGTTCATGCATGCACCAAAAGCCAAATGATGTGAAACTTAATTTTAAGGCTTGGAATGGATCAAGTTTGGTTCCAATGTTAAAATACAAGGAATTTGTCATACTTTTCTCAAGAGAAACTCAAGAATTCGTGCACTACAAGATTGTTGCTTCAAAAGTGGATATTTTGCAAATTCATGAGGAAAGTGTGACAACTTTGATCTAAGGGCCAGGACTTATTGGATTATAATCAAGGGTGCAGATTGGAGTGCACATGGGATGAAAGGCCAAGGAAAGCATGAGCATTGCATGCTCTCACACCAAATTGAAAAATTTGCAAGAATCACAAATTCTCCTCATTCCCACGTGCAAATCACACAAGTTTTTCAGCATTGGTTTATGAAGTCATATTTAACAAGCTAGGGTTTCCGAACTGCACAACTCTCTCTCATTCTCTCATTTCAAAATTCTTGCAAAAATTTCATTTCCTCTCAAATCTTCTCATACACTTGCTCAATTCAAAAACCAGTGGTAGATCCTTGATCAGTGCAAGCTAAGGATCATTAATCACACACTCATTCAAGCTTTCCTTCAAGATCAACAACCTTGCCATTTCAAGGAAGGTGCTTGCAAAGCCAAGGATCCATCCATCTTCAAGGATTTAGATGCATTTATTTTGCATCTAGAGTGAGTGTATAGTGATTTGCATCCATTATTTGGTCTTCTAGCACCTTGTTTCAAGATCTGCAACTCAGGTATGGTTCTAAATCTTAAGATCTGAAAATGAAATTAGTTGTGCATTTTGTGATCTGTGATGTTTGCTGATCATTCTGCAAGTTGTAGTTTCGAAAATGGTGCATTGTAGTGTGAGTTATTTGAGTTTCATTTTTCATGGTGCAAACTATTTTGGTTCGATCTGTGGGATCCTTTGATCCAATGAATTTTCCAATGTCATATTTGAACTCAGGGCCTATCATTTACCTAATCTTGAGTGTTTTGTTAGTTTTCATGGGTGTTTGTTCTTCTGGTATAAGTTCCGGTGCCGGAGCCCTAGCTCCGGTCACCGGAAACTGCATTTGTTGATTAGGGTTTTGGCAACGAAGAAGAAGGTCTTCCAGCCCTCAGATATGCCCTTCCAGCGTCCCAGATCTTGACACCTCACCTTGAAGCACACCATCCCAACCACGTGATGTTTTAATTTCATTTTAATACAACATGATTTTCACCTCACCATAAGTCTCATGCGTCTCCACTCATAATTCAGCAATAGGCCACGTCATTTAATGAGGTCCTTTACAGGACGCGTTAGATCAATCTCTTGGCTGTGTTATTTTCCACATTTTTCCTTGAATTTCCACACTAATTTTCATATACCAGCGCAAATGAACTGGGCTTAGTCTTGCTTTTCACACCCCCCAGATCTCTGGCCCAATACCATTTCAATGCAAACTCCTGCTATTTCCACCCCCAGCCATCTCTCTCATATTTTATGCTTTTTCTTTATTTCCTTTTATTCCATTTTACTTTCTAATTTTTAAAATTACTTCCAAGTCTTTAAAAATTCTCAATTAATTCATGTGTGTTCACTTGAGTTTTTCCTAATTTTTTACATTTTTATTTTTCATTTATTCCTAATATCCACGTGTCATTAATTTGTTCTTCTCCATTAATTCTTTTTAATCCTTTTTTGAGTACACTGTCTTGTTCATTTTCCCTAGGCTTCATTATTTTGAGTTTTGTGTTCATTCTTTTTGCTCTGGATTCCTAAGAGGATGTAGTTCTTGTGTAATTTTCCCCCTAATTTTTAGAAACTTTTTCATTGGGTCTTGGTCCTTTGACTTGTGTTGCAGGTTATTAACCCTAGTTTGTGTTTAAGCCTTCTCTTGACCTCTCTAGCTTCTGAATTTCTTCCAATCCTTTTGGCTCATTGATATATCATGTTTGAAGATCATTTGGTTTAAGTTGTGGAATTTTTAGATGCTTTGTTGATTTAATTTGAATTTTGTCTTGAACCTTGTCCCATTTTGCTTCTTTGTGACCATTAGCTCTCTTATAAGCTTAGAAGGGCACTTGTGCCAACTTCTTCTTCTCATTTGGGGTCTCTTTGGGGTATGGGTTCCATTATGGTCTTGACTTAGGGTTTGTGTCTTATAAATTTTTGTGTTTGCTTACCTTTTAAGTCCTTTCATTTCTTAAGTGTATTCATCTCACTTCTTTGCTCCTCTCACTTCATTTTGTGATTGTTTGGTCTTGTGTGTCCATTCTCTTCATCTTTCTTGCTTCTTAAGCTCTTCTTTGACTTATTTTGATTCTGGTTGTAGGCCTTGAGTCCATTTTTGAGCATTTTTGCTTTGCATCTTCACAAGTTTGCATTTGTTTGTCATGTGATTCATTATACTTCATACTTGACTTGTATGCTTCATTCCTCATTCTTATAACTTGCATATCCATTGAGCATTTGTATATATGAATCCACTTCTGTTTGTATGATGTTATCATGTCATCTTGTTCATTGTATTTCATTTGTATGCTTGTTACTAACCTTGCAGGGGCTATGGTAAGTGAGAGGTGTGGATGTGAGTTCCACATCTCCAAATCTCATCTCTTCTTCTCATTTCTTAATTGTGCTAACCTTTTGTTGCTGGGCTTAGGCCTTTTCAAATCTCATCTCTCTTCTTCTTCTTCTCTTCTTCTTTCCTTCTTCATTAGGATAGAAAACCACTCTAACCTTAGGATATCCATGCATGACAACACTTAGGATTCTTTAGTCCCCCTTTAGAATTTTGCCTTTGTGATCCTTTGGTTCTTCTTCTCTTCTCATCTCATAACCATAAAAAACATCTTAATAATGTTTGAAGTGATGCCTTGAGCAATAGCCTTATCCCATGAGGTGTGCTTGTAGTCTTCTCATCTTAGGATAGTACAAGTTTACCTTGTGATGTACAAGTCTGATCAAGGTATCTTCTTCACCAAGAAAAAGCATAAAAAACACTTCTTCATCTATAAATAACCAAAAACACTTAATAAGTTAATGAGTTAGTGAGCTTAGGCCCTAATCTCTGGGTTCAAGTTTTGGGGATCTTCTCCTTACTTGAGTGTGCTTGTTCTATTATTCCATCTTGGAATGTAGTGACAAGTGCACATTCCATGGAAAAGAGTTTGAGTTCACTTCCTTGTGACACATTCATAAAAGCTTCATAAAAAACACAAACAAACAATAAGCGTCTTTCCTTCGGGAATTCTTTTCTCATCTCATTCGCTCCGTACGCGAACTTGCTCCTACTTGTCATTTTGCAAGACGGTTACGCACTCGTCGTCCGAGTCTGCAACACCTGAGCAATGGCATAGGCAGTTCAAGCCTTAATTCACAAGCAATTTCCTTGTCACCCCTAGTTAGGGGAACTACGGCGTCTCTGATCCTCATTGTCATGATGAGGTACGTAGGCAGCGGGGTAGGGCCCGTTCGAGCACAATCCTTACTTTCCCTACATTTTTCCTTTTCATTTCTTTTTCATTTCTTTTCTCATTTCTTTTCCAGTTCATTTTCTTTTCTTTTAGCAGCAGCTTTCATACCCTCACCCTTTTGAAACAATTTTCTGTTGCAAGCGTGGATCCCATCGGGTACGGCGGACGGTCTGGGTGCTAATACCTTCCCAGGTTGTAACCGACTCCCAAACTCAGTCTCTTTGGTTCGCAGGACCTGTGTCCTTCCTTTCTTTTCTTCTGGTTTGTGCAGCATTACCATTCCCGTTCCTTTCGGGATAAAAATGCCTGGCTGGCGACTCTTTTCTTTTCCGCGCCACTTTCGCGTTTGTACCAGGATGGAAATCCAGGGAGCGACAACTGGCGACTCTGCTGGGGATCGAACCCAGAATCTCTGGTTCCCCTGTGAGTCTTTCCTAGTGCTTGTTTGTTCCTGTTTCTTTGGGTGATGTTTGTTTGTTGCTGTGTGTTGTACTTTACTGTTTTTATTTACAGTTTTATTTACAGCTTTATTTACAGTTTTCAGTATTTATTTCCGCATCATATATTATATATTGGACTGTCTGGACTTGATTTTCTGTTTGGTGGGATGGGTGTTACTGTGTCTGAGAGATGAGCTCATTACCACGGCTCGAGTGCACCTTAGGACTTAGAGTGGTTCCACATTGGCCTCATGAGATCTTGTCATGGGGGTAGTAGTGAGTTCCACGCCCAGATTTGCGACCGCCTTGGAAATGTTTTGATTTGGGGATCTTCCTCTCTCATTTCATAACCTTAACAGTTATGTGCAGCTGGGGACCGATCATTGAGAACCTTGTGGAAACATCCCTCTTTAGTGATGACAGTGGCAGACCACATTGTGTGGCAAACCCATTCGCATCCGAGGGCCCACTTGGGACTTACATAGGATGACCTTGTTTCCCGGACTCAGCTGAGGCCTCCTTGCGTAGTATATAATGCCAAACCGATTCCCTGATTTGGTCATGAGCCATTTCTCGGAGATGGTGAAAGTATTATTGCTATTCGGCTTTGAGAGTCCGTGATGTCTGACCTGGAGCCTACCAGTGAGATGGGGAAGGGGTGTACAGGTTTGCAGGAACCCTTGGCCTCTATATATACTCATTATCAGTGGTCCTTATTATTGATTCCTGGTTCTATGGTCCTATGGTTCTGGTGTTCTGGTTTTCTTGGTACTGTGGTTCTGAGATCTTCTATCAGAGAGTTGTGATTATTTCTATCAGAGAGTTGTGATTCAGAGGACTTTGTTTACCAGTGATCAGAGGGGTCCTTGTGTTCAGTGATCCAGTATCCAGATGGTCCCAGTTGATCATATGCCTACATTGCATTTGTATTTGCATCATTCTTGCATTAACTGTTTATGTTTCCATTTTTCAGGTCATTGTTCATACCTAGTTCCCAGTTCTGGTAAATCTTCTCTCTAGATGGCAGAAATCAGAAGAGTTCCAAGGAAAAAGAATGTTCACTATACTTTTCTTCAGCCTGAAGTTAGAGGTGTTCAGGAGTGACCAAGTCTTGGGTAATTTCAGGAAAAGATATGGCCAGATACTGAAGTTTGTGGACAAGCCCACTGCAGACCAGAAGGACAGTTTGCATACCCTGTTGCAATTTTATGATCCACTGCTGCGTTGCTTTGTGTTTCCAGGTTACATCTTAGCTCCTACATTGGAAGAGATTGCCAGCATGCTGAATGTTCCAGTCAGAGAGACATTGCCATTCTATGGGTCTGAGGTTGTGCTTAAAGAAGAGGACATAGCCAAAGTTTGTCGTTTGCCAGCTGCTACAGTCAAGAGGGCTCTGAAAGATAGTGAAGGTAAAGGACTCCCTTGGAGTGTGCTCATCCCAGAGGCAGAGATATATGCTACAGAGGGTAATTGGAATGACTTTGGTGCTTTACTTGCTTTGATGGTGTATGGGTCCAACTTGTTCCCAGGAGAGAAGGAATTTGTAAGCTTGGAGGTGATCTCAATTTTTGCCAAAGGCAATCCAGTGCCTACTCTTTTGGGTGACTTCTACTACAGTGTGCATTACAAGAATGAGAAAGGTAGGGGTGGACCAGTAGTCTGTTGTGCTTCTTTGTTTGCTGAGTGGTTTGCCAGACAACTGCCAAAATCAGGTGCCTTCAAGGAGATGAGGGATGAATGGAGATGGTCAAGAAGATTGATGGGGTTAACTGCTGAAGATATTTCCTGGGGATATGACAGAGATCTGCTAGGTAAAGAGTTGCTGGTCCGTTGCGGAATATTTGCTGGAGTGCCTTTGCTGGGAAGGAAAGGTATGATCAGTTATTATCCAACACTAGCCAGGAAGCAGTTTGGCTACCCTTTGATAGATCCTCCACAGATGGAAGAGTTTGCTGAGTCCTTGTATTTTCCTGTGGAAGGAAACAAGGAGTTAGTTCTACAAGCCTCCCAAGCTTGGGCTCACAGGATAAGGAAGGGTAAGAAAGACTTCGACAAAGTTGATCCCAAGACGTATCCACCATTTGCTGCATGGTTACAAAAACATGTAGAAGAAGTTCTCATGCCTTTCTCAGTTGAGGCTCCACTTTATCCCAGAGAAGTTCCAAGTCAGAGTAGTACTGTTTCCCTTGAAGAGTACAAGAAATTGGAAGCTCAGCTGCATGAAGTTAGAGTGGAGAATGCTGAAATGGTAAGCCTATACCATCTTGCCAACATGGCCAAGAATGAAGTAGAAGGGAAGTTGCAGAAGATCCAAGCCTCCTTGGAAGCTAAAGAGAAAGACTTTGCTGGAAGGGAAGCTCACTTTCACAGGTTGGGTATGATGGAAGCAAAAAGAGAAGCCGAACGCAAAAAGACTTTGAAGACTCTCAAGGAAGCTCGTCAATCCATTTTTTGGTTACAGGGCCAAAGGGAGGAAGAGCAGAAGAAGTTCAAAGAGAAAGAAGAGTTCTTTAAGGTGCAAATGGCCTATAAGAAGGAAGAGGTGGAGCAAGTTCACAACATCCGGAGGGAAAAGACTCAGCAGCTAGCACAAAGTCAGTTAGCCTTGGAGGAAGCAAGGAAAGAGATTGAAGAGCTCAAGTTGAGAGCGGGTGTCAAGAAGAACATAGCAGAGGTGGCAGAGCCTGGGTCCTTAGTTTAGTTTATTTTTCAGACTACCTACAGACTTGTTGTAGGAGTCTTGATTATTTTGTTTTGTCTTTTATTCATGTAATGGCTTGTAACCCTTCAGGGAATATTTTTGTTTATGCTCTGACTTTTGGCCGACAATTAGTTTGTCCATGATACAATGTTAATATGCAAATTATCTTTTCTGAATGTGCAAGACTCGTTTGTCTGATACTGCTAATAGCTGAACACTCTTCAAAGAGAAAGCTTGAAAGTTAAATACTCAAAGTGACTGTCTAGAGTAGATTCCAGAACTGGGGCATGCAAATGCTTAAAACCTGGGAACATGAGCAGTTACATTGCATTGCATATAACTTGTTTGTTTGTTTTGCAGGTAGTGCTTCAGTTTCTAATGTCTTTTGTGTTTCAGGCACTATAGCTCCCAGAAAAGTTCGGGAACAACCAGTCGCACACAGATATCCAACAAAGGTCAACAGAGAGAGAATCATGGACCAGATGCAAGCTGACTTAGCTGACCTGAGGCTAAGGATGGACAATTTCATGACTCTGATGGCAGGCATGGGTAAGAATCAAGAGCGTCTGCGGGAATTGGTTGAGAATTAAGCCAGGAACAACACTGCTGCTGCTGATAATCGTAACGGTGCGGGCGCACGTCAAATGGAAATCCCTGTAACACAGCCAGGGGTGACTATAATCAATGATGGGCTGAATAATATGCAAATGGATAACCAGGACGAACAGTTCACTCTGCTGGACGAAGCTGAGGGTCAGGGGGCTGAGATGAACAGGAAGTTTGAGGAAATGGCAGAATAAATCAAGGCTATTCAGTCCCAGAGCTCTTTGGGATTTGACATTATAGACTTGGGCTTGGTTCCAGGGGTTAGAATCCCTTACAAGTTCAAGGTTCCAACTTTTGAGAAATACAATGGCACTGCATGCCCAAAGACTCATCTTCAGTCCTTCGTAGGAAGGATCGCTGCTCACACCGATGATGAAAAACTCTGGATGTACTATTTCCAAGACAACCTGGTAGGAGCCTCTCTGGAATGGTATATGAAGCTTAGCAGAGTCAACATTAAAAGCTGGAAAGACCTGGCAGAAGCTTTTGTGAGACAATACCAGTATAATTTGGACATGGCTCCAAATCACACTCAATTGCAACATATGTCTCAAACTGCTAAGGAGGGTTTCAAAGAATATGCTCAGAGGTGGCGTCAGCTCGCTGCCAGAGTGCAACCACCGCTGTTGGAAAGGTGTGTTTCTTGAAAGATTGGCGTCCAGTTCTGCCACTAAATTCAATGACATTGTAATTGCTGGAGAGAGGGTTGAGACCTTGTTGAATATGGGAAAGATCCAAGATACAAGCGCAAGCAGCTCAAATGGAGCAAGAAAAGCTTTCAGTGGACCTCCAAGGAGAAGGGAGGGTGCGACAAATGCTGTGTTTGGCCGAGGACGGGGCCAAGGTTATAGAAGACCATATGAGCATGTGGAAGCAGTCACAATCCCTTCTAGTCCTGTGCAGCAGGCACCACCTTAACAACAACAGCAACAACAATAGCCATAGCGTACCAACTATCAACAGAGACCTTATCAGCCAAGGTAGACTCGCCCGGCTAATAGGGTGCTTGAGGCTATCCCCATGACTTATGCTGCTTTTCTACCCAGATTGCTGGACCTGAATCTAATTCAATTGAGAACTTTGGCACCACCACCACCTGGAGAGCTTCCAATGGGTTACGATGTCAATGCAAGATACGCTTTCCACTCAGGAGCACCCGGGAACTCGACTGAGAAGTGTAGGGCGCTGCAGCACAAAGTTCAAGACTTGATAGACTCCAAAGCGATTAATTTCGCACCACCGCCAAATGTTAAATTCAAACCCTATTCCGAATCATGGAGGGGCTAGAATCCATGCTGTTGAGGGTGGTGAGAAGTTAAGTCTGATGCTGAGTATTGAAGAAGTGAAGACTCCACTATTGGTAGTAAAAGAGAGGTTGCTGAATGGTCAAGTGTTTCCAGGATACAGTTCTGATTGCGAGAGTTGTTTGAATTCAGAGAATGGGTGTGAAGACCTGAAGAGGGGTTTGCAGAGTTTGATTGATGAAGGATCTTTGCAGTTTAACAAAGTTGATAATGAAGATGATGAGGTGTCAACAATAACCATTTTCTATGATGAAGCAGAGTTGCCTGCCAGAAGAGAGCCTGTTACCATTTATGCTCCTGAGGTTAGTCCCGTGACTATCACCGTGCCTGGGCCTGTTCCATATACCGACGATAAAGCCATTCCATGGCATTACGACTCAGATGTGTATGTGGCTGGACAGAAAATTGAGAGCAAGTATGTTGCTATTGACCTGACTGTAGTGAACGTCGGAGGTGTTGGAGGTTTCACAAGAAGTGGTCGTCTATTTGCTCCCCTTGTTCTAAGAGGGGATCCTGAGGCTGAAGCTTCGTCAAAAGCCAAAGGAAAGCAAGCTGTGACTGATGAGACAACAACTCATGTTGCTGGGCAGGGTACATTTGAAAAGGAGGTCGAGGAATTCATGCACATTATCAAAAAGAGTGATTATAAGGTGGTCGAGCAGTTGAACCAGACACCTTCCAAGATATCCATTCTATCGTTGCTGATGTGTTCTCTTGCACACAGAGAGGCCTTATTGAAAGTGCTGCAGATGGCCTATGTTCCTCAAGAAATCACTATCAACCAACTTGAAGTTGTAGTGGGCAGTGTTAATGCAAGCCATGGGCTGGGCTTTACAGACAGAGACCTCACGTCAGAGGGCCGGAACCACAACAAAGCACTACATATTACTATGGAGTGCAAGGGTGCTGTGTTGTCACATGTTCTTGTTGATACAGGCGCTTCCCTTAATGTGCTTCTGAAGAAGGCATTAATGAAGCTCAATGTTGATGGTATTGTCCTTAGACCCAGTGATTTGATCGTCAAAGCTTTTGATGGGTCCAGAAGATCAGTATTTGGAGAGGTTGAGTTACCCGTGAAAATAGGTTCTCAAGTCTTCAAAAGTGTCTTCTACGTCATGGACATTCAGCCCGCATACAACTGCTTGTTGGGACGCCCATGGATTCATGCTGCTGGAGCTGTTACTTCCACTCTGCATCAGAAGCTCAAATATGTGGTTGACGGCCAGGTAATCACCGTATGCGGAGAGGAAGACATCTTTGTAAGCCACTTGTCAACGTTCAAGTATGTGGAGATGGATGGAGAGATCCATGAGACTCTATGTCAAGCCTTCGAAGCAGTTAACGTCAGCATCTTAACTCCTGTAGAGAAGAGCAGTGAGAAAGAAGGTACCTCCATTCATTCCTACAAGCAGGCAAAGGAGGTAGTTCAATCAGGAAGTGCCCAAGGCTGGGGCAAGTTGCTGGAGCTAGAAAAGAAAGACGACAAGTTTGGCTTGGGTTATCAGCCTGGTGGATCTACTCCAAGTGGTAAAGCCATTACGTTTACAAGTGTTAGGATGCTCGACCGCAACCAAATCTGTGTGACAAGCCAAGATGGAGACAGTGATGGTGACTGGGACAACTGGATTCATCTGTGTGCGCCCGGAGAGGAGCTGAAGAACTAGTCTGCTGAAGACATAGTCCAAGTTACCTGGCACTCAGAGTAATTCATTTGTTTCCTTTTATTATCATACTGCATTGTCAAATCCAGCATTCTGCCCAAGATGCTAGGATCCATTGTATTGGGCCACCATGTTTTGTATGCATCTTATTTTACCGTGAAATAAAAGGACATTTTCAGACAAACCGCGTTCTCTTTCTTTGTTTTTAAACTTTTCACAAAAAATATAAAAATGGCAACGTGTTTTTCCTTTTTGTTTTTGTGTTAGCGTCTCTTTTAAAAATAAGCAGATTCTGAATAAGCACATCATATGTGCAGTGTTGATCATCCGGATTCCATTGATAACATTCCTGCTATGACCACGCATGACTTTGACAATCCTGTCTACCAAGCTGATGAAGGGGTTGAGGAAGACTGTGAACTCCCTGAAGAATTGGTCAGATTGTTGAAACAAGAGGAACGGGTTATTCAGCCTCATCAAGAATAAATTGAGATCATCAATATTGGCAGTGAAGATGTGAAGAAAGAGATCAAGATTGGGGCCAGTTTACAGGCCGAAGTAAAGAAAGAGATGATCAGTATGCTGCGAGAGTATGTGGATATCTTTGCTTGGTCATATCAAGATATGCCAGGGTTGGATACCGACATCGTTGTGCATAAGATACCTTTGAGAGAGGACTGTCCTCCAGTGAAACAGAAGTTGAGAAGAACTCGTCCTGACATGGCGATGAAGATCAAAGAGGAGGTTCAGAAACAATGGGATGTCGGGTTCCTTGCTGTAACTAGTTACCCACCTTGGGTAGCTAACATTGTACCTGTACCAATGAAGGACGGCAAGGTCCGGATGTGCGTTGACTACCGGGATTTGAATAGAGAAAGCCAAAAAGATGACTTTCCGTTGCCACACATTGATGTGTTGGTAGAAAATACTACTCAATTCTCGGTATTTTCCTTCATGGATGGCTTCTCCGGATATAATCAGATTAAGATGGCACCGGAAGACATGGAGAAAACAACGTTCATTACCCTGTGGGGTACATTCTGCTATAAGGTCATGCCCTTTGGTTTGAAGAACGTCGGGGCAACTTATCAGCGGTCAATGGTCACATTGTTCCATGACATGATACACAAGGAGATTGAGTGTTATGTGGACAATATGATTGCTAAGTCCCGAGACAAAGAAGATCATCTGGTCAACCTGAAGAAGCTGTTTGATAGACTGATCAAGTACAATCGGAGGTTAAATCCAAACAAGTGCACTTTCGGAGTGCGTTCCGGGAAACTGCTGGGTTTCATTGTTAGTCAAAGAGGAATTGAGGTAGATCCTGCAAAGGTAAAAGCAATTCAAGATATGCCTGCACCGAGAACAAAAAAAGAAGTGCGCGGGTTTTTAGGGAGGTTGAACTACATTTCTCGGTTCATATCTCATCTAACTGCCACGTGCGAACCAATATTCAAATTGCTAAGAAAAGAGCAAACGGTCAGGTGGAACGATGACTGCCAAAGAGCTTTCGACAAGATAAAAGAATATTTGCAGGAGCCTCCAATTCTAATGCCTCTAGTGGAAGGAAGACCTTTAATCATGTACTTAACTGTGCTAGAAGGGTCAATGAGGTGTGTTCTAGGCCAACATGACGAGTCTGGTAGAAAAGAGTACGCTATTTATTACCTTAGCAAAACGTTTACCGACTGTGAATCCCGTTACTCACTGCTCGAGAAAACTTGTTGCGCTTTGGTATGGGTTGCTCGCCGACTGAGGCAGTACATGTTGACTCATACCACACTGCTCATTCCAAAATGGATCCTGTCAAGTACATCTTTGAGAAACCAGCGTTAATCAGAAGGGTTGCTAGGTGGCAGATGATCTTAACTGAATATGACATCCAGTATACTTCTCAGAAAGCCATCAAGGGAAGTGTATTGTCGGATTACCTTGCACAGCAACCTCTTGAGGATGATTATCAGCCAATGAAGTTTGATTTCCCAGATGAGGACATCATGTACCTCAAAGCAAACGATTGCGAGGAACCACTTCCGGAGGAGGGACCAGACCCTGAATCCAAATGGAAGTTGATGTTTGATGGGGCAGTCAATATCAATGGACGTTGAGTTGGTGCCGTTCTTATTACTCCCGAAGGTGTTCACTTTCCCTTCGCTGCCAGAATTACATTTGGCTGCACCAACAATGAAGCGGAATACGAGGCGTGCATAATGGGAATAGAGGAGGCAATTAATCTTCGGATTAAGAACCTCGATATATTCGGAGATTCAGCCCTCGTCATTAATCAAGTTACCGGCAAGTGGTATACGCATCAAGAGCATCTAATTCCATACAGGGATTATGCTAGAAAACTATTGATGTTCTTCACAACAGTTAGACTTCAATATATACCACGTGATAAAAATCAGTTTGCCGACGTATTGGCCACTCTTTCTTCGTCTATTAAAGTCTTGTGTTGGAATTATGTGCCCAGAATTGACATCTCCAGGCTTGACGCTCCAGCTTATACCTTCTCTGTAGACGCAGTGTCTGACGAGAAACCTTGGTATTTTGATATCAAGTTATTCCTGGAAAAGCAAGAATACCCAACTGGGGCATCTTCCAATGACAAGAAGACCTTGAGGCGACTTGCTGCTAGCTTCTTCTTGAACACAGACGAGGTTTTGTACAAGAGAAACTTTGACATGGTCTTGCTCAGATGCGTGGATAGACACGAAGCAAGCCTGTTGATGCAGGAAGTCCACGAAGGATCTTTCGGTACCCATGCAGGAGGGCATGCTATGGCTAAGAAATTGCTGAGATCGGGGTATTACTGGATGACAATGGATGCAGACTGTTGTTCATTCGCTCGTAAGTGCCACAAGTGCCAAATATATGCAGACAAAGTGCATGTTCCTCCTAGCCCGCTCAACGTCATGTCGTCTCCTTGGCCCTTTTCTATGTGGGGCATTGACATGATCGGGAAGATAGAGCCTACTGCTTCAAATGGTCATCGCTTCATCCTGGTCGCGATTGATTACTTCACCAAGTGGGTGGAAGCAGCATCTTATGCCAATGTCACTCGTCAAGTGGTGGCAAGATTTTTGAAGAGGGATATTATTTGCAGAGATGGAGTGCCCGAAAGGATCATTACCGACAATGGTTCTAATCTCAACAACAAGATGATGGCAGAGTTGTGTCGGGACATCAAGATACAACATCATAATTCTTCTCCTTACCGACCAAAGATGAACGGTGCGGTAGAGGCAGTGAACAAGAATATCAAGAAGATAGTGCAAAAAATGGTTGTCACTTACAAAGATTGGCATGAGATGTTACCATTTGCGTTGCATGGGTACCGAACGTCAGTTAGGACGTCATCTAGGGCAACTCCCTTCTCTCTGGTTTATGGTATGGAGGCAGTCCTGCCTGTAGAAGTTGAGATTCCTTCATTGCATGTGATGATGGATGTAAAGCTTGATGAGGCTGAATGGGTGCGTGCTCGTTACAATCAGCTATGTCTAATTGAGGAAAAGAGATTAGCGGCTATCTGTCATGGTCAGCTTTATCAGAGGAGAATGAAGCGAGCATTCGACCAACGAGTACGTACTCGGGAGTATCAAGTAGGAGAGCTTGTACTCAAAAGGATCATTCCTCCAGGTTCAGATCACAGGGGCAAGTGGACCCCAAACTATGAAGGACCATTCATAGTGAAGAAGGTATTCTCAGGAGGAGCACTGATGCTCACCACTATGGATGGAGATGACTTCCAATCCCTTGTTAACTCGTACGCAGTTAAAAAATACTTCGCATAAAGAGACCCGCTGGACACAAAAACATAATTAAAGTCCAGGCAAAAAAGGGGCATCCCGGCGAGCTAAAAACAGAATAAAAAGCTCGGGCAAAAGTTAGGGAAAATAAATTAAAAAAAATGTACACCCGCTGAGTTGAAAAGCCACATTGGACAGCTCAGGCAAAAAAGGGTATCCCGGTGGATTGAAAACCCGAAAGGGCGATCCACGCAAAACAAGGGAATAAGCGAACAACTGTGATCCGAGTAATCTGAACCACATCATTGTTTCGTACAACTTGACAATATCAGAAGGATAGGAAACAGTCCCCCATACTCTCAGAAAGCAAAAGCAGAACGGAGAGTCTTGGAGACATGCTGGTCATAGCAGAAATGGAACTCATTGGGATGCCGTGCCCATTGCCATTAGGATAGTTTCTTTTCTCAATTTTATGGTGACTACCTCTTTCCAGGTGGTTGCTTCCCGATGTACAATATTTGCCTATTCAGAGGCCTTTCAATAAAAAGAATATTCAGTCAAAAAGTTGTGTTGTGTTTATTTTTGTTTGCAAAATGTCCTGAATTTTTGGCAAAAATAACATTGCATTAAAACATGGTGATAATTTTGAAAGAAAATGACATTGCAGGGAAACATTTGAAACCCTCTTTGAGTGTCAGGTGACGATGGATGAACAGTTCATACCATGCAAGTCCCCGGGGCACACTTGTGTGTTCTGTTGTTGCAGGTTGCAGGATGGCGTCACATTCTCCCAAGCAGAATTCTCCCCCAGCTAAGTCTTGGCAGGCAGCCCAGGCAGTTTTTTTCTTCCCCAGTGGAGTGCCCAACAGGAAGCTAAATGCCTGATGACCCCACAGAGCTTTGAACCAGCAAATGCTTTCCCCAGCCAGAGTATTGTTGAAGCGTCTTTCCTAGCCAAGTCTGAAGATGATCCTTCCCCACAGAGTTCATATTTGATTTTTCACTTCTGTCAGTGAAATATTCCCCAGCGAAGTTGCCAATTTATTTTTGGTCAATATGATGATACAGTTAGGTATTCATCACCCCAGTCAGGGTTAGGTGCCAGGCCTCTCAACTTATCTTCCCCTGCAGAGTGGTAACTCTTGTGGCCAACCAGGCATCTGTTTGTTGCTCGTCTGCACTCTCCAACACTCGTCTGTGTTCGTACTTTATTGCTGCACATCCGCATCTTTCAACACTCGTCTGTGTTATTATTTTGGTATTGCTCGTTTGCTTTCCCCAGCAGTGGTCCATGATTACCTTGATATCATTCGTCTGCAATTTTCAACACGCGTCTGTGTTTGGTGTATGGATGCTTTGTTGTTGCTCGTCTGCAATTTCCAACATTCGTCTGTGGTTGGAGCTTGTTTTGTTCTATTGCTCGTCTGCAATTCTCAACACTCGTCTGTGTTTGATATCTGTAAAATTTGTGATTGCTCGTCTGCATTCTCAACACTCGTCTGTGTTTGATATCTTTAAAATTTGTGATTGCTCGTCTGCATTCTCAACACTCGTCTGTGTTTGATATCTATAAAATTTGTGATTGCTCGTCCGCACTCTCCAACACTCGTCTGTGTTTGTCATCTATTTGAAATTCTTCTGTTTTGTATGGATACTCATCTGTATCATCCCCAACACTCGTCTGTGTTAGTTTATATTTGTATGTGTGGATTTGCTGATTATCCTGGTACTCTTCTGTATTGCTACTCCAAATGCTCGTCTGTGTTTGAATTTCTGGTATTCGTCTGTACCAGTTGCTGATACTCGTCTGTATCATTTCCTGAAACGCTCGTCTGTGTTTCTTAGATCATCGTCTGATACTCGTCTGTATCATTGACTTATGGCACTCATCTGTGTTATCTTGATGATCATCCAATACTCGTCTGTATTGAAGAGGTTTAAAATCCTGACTATGGGAATAAATGTCAAAATGGCTACCAGTCCTGGTGTAACAGGATTATCCGAAGGAGGCTCGTCTGTCTCAAGCACCACTTATTGTAGTTGCACCTGGCGTAACAGGTTTGCTCAAAGAAGACTCGTCTGTCTTATACCATATATCCACGGATAATATATGAAGAAGGTTCGTCTACCTTGGTTATGCATGTCTATCCCACAGACTAAAGTACATCTCGGTCATGGCGTAACAGGTATATCCGAAGGAGATTCGTCTGTCTCAAGTCATATGTTCTTGCAATGTGTTTGAGGACTCGTATGTCCAGTTCCTGGAGTAACAGGTTTGTTTGAAGATTCGGCTGTCAAAGTACTCTTATTCCAGATACCGGTTTCAACTTGGAAGAAGCTCGTCTGCTTTTTCTCCCCTTCAGTCACCAAAGCGTCATTTGGTTGGGTTTATTTCTCAGTTTTGCATTCCTCGTCAGAGTGCAAATTTCAGGTCTTCTTGGTATTCAACCACAGTTTATCTTGAATGGTCGATAGCTCGTACTACCGTCCTTTTCAAATCAACAGTTGTTTGAATAGGGGCAGCTGTAACACCCCAAATTTGCCCTCTTCATTTTAAGCATCATATCACATCATATTCATCATGAACATATCATTTTCTTAGCATCCTAGCATGGAAAGATGAGGCATAACATTCTTCATGTCCTAGCATTAGGCATATGATCACCTGTGGAGGTTCTTAAGGCATCACAAGCAATGACAAGGGTCCCAATGGATTTGTACAAGTCCTATGATTAGTTTACATTGTATTACAAGTTCAAGTTCATGTGCAAAAGCTCAGAAGGTTGGATGATCAATAGAGATTCCAGGACAAGGCAAAGCTCCTACACAAGGGTCCTAAACTAGGGTTTGAGATTCAAGCATCAAAACTTCACAACTTTGGCCATTTCATTTGGGCAAAGTCTTCTATATGTCAAGAGGATCCCAGGTACCAATTTTCATGAGAAAATTCCATGTGGAAGTCAAGAAATTCTTCAGTTGCTTGCAGATGAAGTAATTGGTCAACTATGCCTTTAAAAAGTCAACTGTGTGATTTCAAGGGGTCCAAGCCACTTTTTCTTGCCAAGGGGTGTCCTTACAATGTTATAAGAGGTTTGGAAAGGTCAAAGTTCAAGAATCATGAAGATTTGAAGGGTTTTGCAAAAATGGTACAAAGTTGGTTTTTGGAAATTTCCAATTTTGGCAACTTTTGCCCTAAAATTCAAGTGAGCTTAACATGATCAAAAATTCTTCAAATGGACCAAAGTCAAACATGAAAGTTGGAGATTAAGGGCTCCCATTTTCAAAAAGTACAAGTACTTTTTCATAGCTTGTGTGGATTAAGAGATATGTCCCTCGAAAAAATGCTTAAAACTAGGGCAAAACCAAAAGTTCATGCATGCACCAAAAGCCAAATGATGTGAAAATTAATTTTAAGGCTTGGAATGGATCAAGTTTGGTTCCAATGTTAAAATACAAGGCATTTGGCATACTTTGCTCAAGAGAAACTCAAGAATTCGTGCACTACAAGATTGTTGCTTCAAAAGTGGATATTTTGCAAATTCATGAGGAAAGTGTGACAACTTTGATCTAAGGGTCAGGACTTGTTGGATTATAATCAAGGGTGCAGATTGGAGTGCACATGGGCTGAAAGGCCAAGGAAAGCACGAGCATTGCATGCTCTCACACCAAATTGCAAAATTTGCAAGAATCACAAATTCTCCTCATTCCCACGTGCAAATCACACAAGTTTTTCAGCATTGGTTTATGAAGTCATATTTAACAAGCTAGGGTTTCAGAATTGCACAACTCTCTCTCATTCTCTCATTTCAAAATTCTTGCAAAAATTTCATTTCCTCTCAAATCTTCTCATACACCTACTCAATTCAAAAACCAGTGATAGATCCTTGATCAGTGCAAGCTAAGGATCATTAATCACACACTCATTCAAGCTTTCCTTCAAGATCAACAACCTTGCCATTTCAGGGCAGGTGCTTGCAAAGCCCAAGATCCAGCCATCTTCAAGGCTTTAGATGCATTTATTTTGCATCTAGAGTGAGTGTAGAGTGATTTGCATCCATTATCTAGTTTTCTAGCACCTTGTTTCAAGATCTGCAACTCAGGTATGGTTCTAAATCTTAAGATCTGAAAATGAAATTAGTTGTGCATTTTGTGATCTGTGATGTTTGCTGATCATTCTGCAAGTTGTAGTTTCGAAAATGGTGCATTGTAGTGTGAGTTATTTGAGTTTCATTTTTCATGGTGCAAACTGTTTTGGTTCGATCTGTGGGATCCTTTGATCCAATGAATTTTCCAATGTCATATTTGAACTCAGGGCCTATCATTTACCTAATCTTGAGTGTTTTGTTAGTTTTCATGGGTGTTTGTTCTTCTGGTATAAGTTCCGGTGCCGGAGCCCTAGCTCCGGTCACCGGAAACTGCATTTGTTGATTAGGGTTTTGGCAACGAAGAAGAAGGTCTTCCAGCCCTCAGATCTGCCCTTCCAGCGTCCCAGATCTTGACACCTCACCTTGAAGCACACCATCCCAGCCACGTGATGTTTTAATTTCATTTTAATACAACATGATTCTCACTTCACCATAAGTCTCATGCGTCTCCACTCATAATTCAACAATAGGCCACGTCATTTAATGAGGTCCTTTACAGGACGCGTTAGATCAATCTCTTGGCTGTGTTATTTTCCACATTTTTCCTTGAATTTCCACACTAATTTTCATATACCAGCACAAATGAACTGGGCTCAGTCTTACTTTTCACACCCCCCAGATCTCTGGCCCAATACCATTTCAATGCAAACTCCTGCTATTTCCACCCCCCAGCCATCTCTCTCATATTTTATGCTTTTTCTTTATTTCCTTTTATTCCATTTTACTTTCTAATTTTTAAAATTACTTCCAAGTCTTTAAAAATTCTCAATTAATTCATGTGTCTTCACTTGAGTGTTTCCTAATTTTCTACATTTTTATTTTTCATTTATTCCTAATATCCACGGGTCATTAATTTGTTCTTCTCCATTAATTCTTTTTAATCCTTTTTTGAGTACACTTCCTTGTTCATTTTCCCTAGGGTTCATTTTTTTGAGTTTCGTGTTCATTCTTTTTGCTCTGGATTCCTAAGAGGATGTAGTTCTTGTGCAATTTTCCCCCTAATTTTTAGAAACGTTTTCATTGGGTCTTGGTCCTTTGACTTGTGTTGGAAGTTATTAACCCTAGTTTGTGTTTAAGCCTTCTCTTGACCTATCTAGCTTCTGAATTTCTTCCAACCTTTTGGCTCATTGATATATCATGTTTGAAGATCATTTGGTTTAAGTTGTGGAATTTTTAGATGCTTTGTTGATTTAATTTGAATTTTGTCTTGAACCTTGTCCCATTTTGCTTCTTTGTGATCATTAGCTCTCTTATAAGCTTAGAAGGGCACTTGTGCCAACTTCTTCTTCTCATTTGGGGCCTCTCTGGGGTATGGGTTCCATTCTGGTCTTGACTTAGGGTTTGTGTCTTAGAAATTTTTGTGTTTTCTTACCTTTTAAGTCCTTTCATTTCTTAAGTGTATTCATCTCACTTCTTTGCTCCTCTCACTTCATTTTGTGATTGTTTGGTCTTGTGTGTCCATTCTCTTCATCTTTCTTGCTTCTTAAGCTCTTCTTTGACTTGTTTTGATTCTGGTTGTAGGCCTTGAGTCCATGTTTGAGCATTGTTGCTTTGCATCTTCACAAGTTTGCATTTGTTTGTCATGTGATTCATTATACTTCATACTTGACTTGTATGCTTCATTCCTCATTCTTATAACTTGCATATCCATTGAGCATTTGTATATATGAATCCACTTCTGTTTGTATGATGTTAGCATGTCATCTTGTTCATTGTATTTCATTTGTATGCTTGTTACTAACCTTGCAGGGGCTATGGTAAGTGAGAGGTATGGATGTGAGTTCCACATCTCCAAATCTCATCTCTTCTTCTCATTTATTAATTGTGCTAACCTTTTGTTGCCGGGCTTAGGCCTTTCCAAATCTCATCTCTCTTCTTCTTCTTCTCTTCTTCTTTCCTTCTTCATTAGGATAGAAAACCACACTAACCTTAGGATATCCATGCATGACAACACTTAGGATTCTTTAGTCCCCCTTTAGAATTTTGCCTTTGTGATCCTTTGGTTCTTCTTCTCTTCTCATCTCATAACCATAAAAAACATCTTAATAATGTTTGAAGTGATGCCTTGAGCAATAGCCTTATCCCATGAGGTGTGCTTGTAGTCTTCCCATCTTGGGATAGTACAAGTTTACCTTGTGATGTACAAGTTTGATCAAGGTATCTTCTTCACCAAGAAAAAGCATAAAAAACACTTCTTCATCTGTAAATAACCAAAAACACTTAATAAGTTAATGAGTTAGTGAGCTTAGGCCCTAATCTTTGGGTTCAAGTTTTGGGGATCTTCTCCTTACTTGAGTGTGCTTGTTCTATTATTCCATCTTGGAATGTAGTGACAAGTGCACATTCCATGGAAAAGAGTTTGAGTTCACTTCCTTGTGACACATTCATAAAAGCTTCATAAAAATCACAAACAAACAATAAGCGTCTTTCCTTCGGGAATTCTTTTCTCATCTCATTCACCCCGTACGCGAACTTGCTCCTACTTGTCATTTTGCAAGACGGTTACGCACTCGTCGTCCGAGTCTGCAACACCTGAGCAATGACATAGGCAGTTCAAGCCTTAATTCACAAGCAATTTCCTTCCCACCCCTAGTTAGGGGAACTACGTCGTCTCTGATCCTCATTGTCCTGATGAGGTACGTAGGCAGCGGGGTAGGGCCCGTTCGAGCACAATCTTTACTTTCCCTACATTTTTCCTTTTCATTTCTTTTTCAGTTCTTTTCTCATTTCTTTTCCAGTTCATTTTCTTTTCTTTTAGCAGCAACTTTCATACCCTCACCCTTTTGAAACAGTTTTCTTTTGCAAGCGTGGATCCCGTCGGGTACGGCGGACGGTCTGGGTGCTAATACCTTCCCAGGTCGTAACTGACTCCCGAACTCAGTCTCTTTGGTTCGCAGGACCTGTGTCCTTCCTTTCTTTTCTTCTGGTTTGTGCAGCATTACCATTCCCGTTCCTTTCGGGATAAAAATGCCTGGTTGGCGACTCTTTTCTTTTCCGCGCCACTTTCGCGTTTGTACCAGGATGGAAATCCAGGGAGCGACACATGGTAGCATTGACTATAACTGGACAGTCCATTTCTTCATCAAGAAATTCATATGTCAGGTTCTTAGGCAGTTCCTTAAGTTTTACGGTTGGTTTCATAGGGCAAGGCATAGGATCTGGGGTAAGAGATAAACATTCGTGAAGGTTATCATCAATGTAGGGTTTTTTATAACTGTCATCTTCCCAAATAAGGGTTGATGGCAATTTTATAGATTCAGTTTCTTCTTCTTGTTCTAATTCTCTAATGCATTCATCAATGATATCTAAGGCATAACAAGCATCTCCTATTACAGGTGCCATAAGAAATTTCAAGAGTACAAATTCTATCTTCTCGTTGCCTGCCTCGAAGGTTAGTTTCCCTTTTTTAACATCTATTATGGCTCCAGCGTTTGATAAGAACGGTCTACCTAGGAGGATTAGTATGTCGTCATCTTCTTTAATGTCCATGACAGCAAAATCAGTGGGGGATAAATAGCTGACCTATCCTAACAGAGACGTCTTCAAGTATTCCTATAGGGTATTTAACGGATCTATAGGCTAATTGAAGTGACATCTTAGTAGGTTGTAATTCTCCTAAGTTTAACCTTTCACAAACTGCTAAAGGCATTAAGCTCACACTAGCTCCTAAGTCTAGAAAGCTTTTTCGATGACATGATTCCCCAAAATACAAGGAATGGAAAAAATTTCGGGATCTTTATCTTTCTTTGCTAACTTATTTTCGGAAATAGAATTACATTCCACGGGTTTCGGATCTTCAAGCCTACGTTTATTTGTAAGTATGTCTTTGAGAAACTTTGCGTAAGAAGGTATTTGGGTGATGGCTTCTGTAAAAGGGGATTTATACGTGAAATTTTTCTATAACCTTAACGAATTTTTGATACTGATTATTGATCTTGTTTTGCTTTAGTCTTTGAGGGTATGGTATTGGTGGTTTGTATGGTGGTGGTGGTACATAGGTTTTGTTTTTAGGTTCTTCTCCTTTTTCTTGACTTTCCGGGTTTTCAAATTCCTTTGGTTCCTTCTCTTCATTTCTCTCAGAAGTTTCGGGATCACTTAATCTAGGGTTAGAAGGTTCCTTATAAGCGATTCCACTTTGTAGAGTAATTGCATTTTCTTGCCCTTTCGGGTTTTATTGAGGTTGTCCAAGGAACTGTCCTCCAGGTGTAGTCTGAGGGGCTTGGTTTAAAGCTACCTGAGAGATTTGGGTTTCAAGCATCTTATTGTGAGTAATAATTTGGTCAACCTTGGTTCCTAACTGGGTAATTAGTTCGTTAACATGGATGTTTTGGTTCATGAACTCTTTGTTTTGTTGTGTTTGAGCGGTGATAAAATTTTCCACAATTTTCTCAAGGCTCGGATTTGGTGGTACAGGTTGCATAGGTTGATTTGTTCTCAGGGCTTGGTAACCTTGTTGTCTCGGAGGTGCGGTATTTTGGATAGGGTTATTATTTTTATAGGAGAAGTTTGGGTGATTCCTCTATCCAGGGTTGTATGTGTTTGAAAACGGGTTCCCTTGGGTGTAGTTCACTTGCTCAGGGTTGGTCTCATTTAACAGATTTCATTCGGCGGATTGGTGTCCTTGCGTCCCACATATCTCACAATTTGACGAAACTGCAGCTACAATATTCGGGGTTGTACACATATGTTCGACTCTAAGGGCCAACGCGTCCATTTTAGCTTGCATCATGTCTATAGAGCTTAGCTCATGTATCCCTCCTTGGGTTTCCTTCTTTTCCACTGTTTCTCTTTCTACTCCCCATGATTGATGGTTTTGGGCCATATCTTCGATAAGGGCACTAGCTTCAGGGTAAGGTTTGTTCATCAGTGCGCCACCAGCGGCAACGTCAATGGTCATCTTAGTGTTATAATTAAGTCCATTATAGAAGGTTTGAATGATTAGCCAGTTCTCTAAACCATGATGTGGGCATGCTCTTAATAGCTCTTTATATCTCTCCCAGGCTTCGAACAACGATTCTCCTTGGTTTTGGGTAAATCTGGTTATTAGGTTTCGAAGAACATCGGTCTTGCTTGGTAGAAAATATCTAGCAAGGAATACTTTTCTAAGGTCTTCCCAAGTTGTTATGGAATTGGGTGGAAGAGAATCTAACCATGATAGAGCTTTATCTCTGAGGGAAAAAGGAAATAATCTTAAGTGGATTGCCTCAGGAGGAGCTCCATTGGTTTTAAAGGTGTATGCTAACTGGAGAAAGTTTTTTAAATGTTGGTTCGGGTTCTCGGTAGCAAGACCTGCGAATTGTCTCTGTTGCACTAATTGTAGCAGGGATGGTTTAAGTTCAAAATTATTGGCTGGGATAACAGGGTTTACTATACTGGAACTAGGTTCCTCGTTCGATGGTTGGGCGAAGTCCTTAAGAGGTCTTCTTTTTTGATCTTCGGCCATAGCTCTCCTAATCCTATGGAAAAATAAACGTGCGCGAGCGTAACGTTCAGGTTCAGCTAGAGGGTCTACTAAGCTTTCGACACTGCAAGTCTTTCGCATTGACCGGCAGGTAACAACCTTAGTCTAAACGATATACTTACAGGGTATGAAATTTGACGAAATTGGTCCCCGACAACGGCGCTAAAAACTTGATGCGTGATTTTCGCAAGTGTACGAACACGTCAGAGTAATATAAAAGACTGTCGAATCCACAAAGACCATGTGTCAATCTATCGTACCTGTTGTTATGGTATGTATCTAAGGCAATTGAAAATAATGGTTTTAAAGAGTGCACAATGATAAATAGAATAATAATTTTAAACAATTAATAAAGACAGGCTTGAATGTAATTCACATAATCAATTGATAATCCGATACTTGTTAATAGAACTACTTATGAGCAATGTTTTCCACTTTGAAAAGAACCAATTTAACAGGAACTGTCACTTTCGCGTATTCAGAACCGAGTCGTACGCTCTAATCAACCCCTCCTATTGTCACGGATAAAAAGGTGCGTACTGCGTTAGAGTAGTAAACCTATTTTTAAGAAATATAGTATCTTAACTAAGTTGAAAAGTATTTTAACCTGGATTTCTTAGCAAAAAGAGGTTCTCACGAACCAGACTCTAAACTTCTTAACGCGTCCGAAAATGATTTTAAAATCTCTTTTCTTTTTAATCTAAAAACTCCTAATGAACTAAACAAAGCGCTTTTGGCTGTTTTTGAAATAGTTAAAAATAATTAAACTTAAATTGAAAGTTAAAATAGCCCTTAAGTGTTTCTACGAACAGTTGTACGGATTACTGGTTCAATTACGATCCTTACATTCTAACCTTTATGGATTTAGTTAGACATGGTAAAGTAAAAGTTCTTTTTATTATTTTTCATAAAAGTAATTAGTGCGAGTGCGGGAAGTAAATAAAAGTAGTGCAAGTGCGGAAAGTAAATAAAAGTAGTGCGAGTGCGAGAAATAAAAGTAAAGTAAAGCGAGTGCGGAAATAAAATAAAGTAAAGCAATGCGGAAAGTAAATAAAATAAAGTGAGTGCAGAAAAATAAAATACGAACTGGAATTAAAATGGCGGAAGGATTAACTTCCTCCCAGAGTGCTCCAAAACCCGATCACACAGACGTATACAGACTCAATCACTCGATTGTAGTAACTCCCCGATGTGAAGTGATTACTACTTTAAAACTGATATATGCCTAAGAGATTCTAAGTTTGGATGCTAAAAACAAAATTCTAAAGTCCTATTTATAGGCAAACATTAAATGGGAAAAGACTAGGATGCCCCCCTCCACTTAGTGGAGGGAAAGGTTTTTGCCTTTGTCGCTCCCGGGATTTTCATCCTAGTACAAACGCGAAAGTGGCGCGGAAAAAGTAGAGTCGCCAGCCAGGCATTTTTATCCCGAAGGAACGGGAAAGGTAATGCTGCACAAACCTGAGGAAGAAGGAAAGGACAAGTGTCGCTCCAGCCAAATGACACCCGGGGCCAAGAGGGGTACAGACGCGAACGGTCGGCGAAAGGATGGATGAGAACACACAGGAGTGAACTCAAGAGAAAGAAAGAGTCGCCAGCTAGGCATTTTTATCCCGGAGGAAAGGTAATGCTGCATAAACCTAGGAAAAAGATACGGATAAGACGGTTGCGAACCAGAGAGACTGAGAAAGGGGGTTGGTTACAACCTGGGAAGGTATTAGCACCCAGATTGTCCGCCGTACTCGACAGGATCCACGCTTAAAAGATTTGTGTTTTAAAGGGGTAGTGTCAGTGCAATCTGTGTATCAAAGCTGGAAAGAATGCAAGTGTCAGTGTAAAAGAAATGTGAAGTGTATAAGAGAAGTGTCAGTGTAAGAACAAGAGTGAGATGCTCAAGACTATGAGGCTTAAAGAATAATGCTGAAAGAGGGGGAATAGACAGAGACTTTTGTTCGATAACTGTTAAGTTATGCCTACGTATCCTCGCGTGCAATGAGGAAGTCAGAACACCGTAGTTCGACCCAAAGAGACTGAAAGATGAATTGACTTGTGAATTGCTTACTTGTCTATGCTCAAGTGTATGACCTGTCTGGCTCAGGTGCTAACTGTCTTGCATTAGACGGAAGAAGCAAATTCTCGTTTATGAGTGAATATGATGAGAAAAGAATCCCGGAGGAGACGATTATTGTTTGTTTTTTGAGTTTTCAGTCTTTTATTGCTTTTGGAAGTTTGTCGTAGGATAATGAGCTTAAGCCTAAACCAATGGGTTAGTAAACTCATCACATCTTCCCTCTGATTAGGGGTAATGAGAATCCCTTAAGTGCGAAGTCAGCATCTCACACTTAATCACCATGGTGTAAGATTAAGATCATTAACCCACTTGTGATTACTTAGATGTTTTTGTTGTTTTTGTTTAGTGTTAAGTAATGAGATTAAGCCATAATCAGGGATTAAACAGACTCATTACACCATCCTAATAGAAGGATAATAGATGAGAGCATTTAAGCTGAGAAAGATTCCTCAACTTAATCCATGATTAGGGATTAACATCATGACAAAACAAAGCCTTTATTAAATGGATTTTAGTTAATGATAAGATGAAGAAGTGAGTTTTATGGTTTGTAAGACAACTTGAGGGGGACTTGTCCATTAACACTAGGGTTAGTCCTTCTTAACCAATTAAGGAAGAATTAGAACCCTAATGCAAGACCCAAGTTACAAGATTGATGTCTTGATGATTATTAAGTGAATTGACTAAAGGATTTAAACACATTAAGGGTTTCACACTTAGGATTAAAGTTATACACTCCATCCTAATAGAAGGATGCAGGCATAAGCTTAATCACAAAGCCTTAAAGCCTTTAGGGTTTAGTCCCTGATTATGAGATGAGAAGAGAAGACTCAAAGAGACACAAAGGTAAAAGCTAAGTGGGGGACTAATCAAACCCTAATTATTATCATGCTTGATCATTCCTAGGGTTTGTGAGGTTTAAGAAAGAAATCTTCAAAGAGCCACCAAGGAGAGAAGCAGATGAAAGGAGTAAAGAGAAGCAAAACAACTTGCTTCACTTAAGAAGTCAAGTTGCTTGAAGAAAGAAAGTGAGATGAACATGAATGAGCAAGCTCAAACCCAAACACATACAAAATGCAGCAAGTGAATTATGAAAGAGGTGAGAAGAGAATGTGAGAAGTGAAGGCAAATTCACTTCTCAAAGTAACTTACCACCTGAGAAGTTAGTGAAAGAAATGCAATGCAATGCATATGAGATGAAATGGCATGATGCAAGACAAAGTCAGAAGCAAATACATGATGTTAATGATGCTAAGAGATGATGCAAACATGTGGCAAGGCATGAGAATGATCATATAAACATATGGATGCAAGGGAAACATGCTTTGAACCATGAACATACATGAAAAGTTATGAAATGCAAATGACATACAACATGGCAAATGAAAGATGCAATGATCAAACATGGTTCTAATATGTCCTAAGATGTATTATGAATCAAATGGATGCACAAAATGTCATGGCAAGTCATGGTATGCAAGCAAATGGAAGATGTATGCAAAGGAAGGCATGAATTAGGGTTTATGATCAATGCACAAAACAAAATTCAAAACCAGAAGCATATGACATGATAAAAATTTGAAAATGCAATCAAAGGAACCCTAAACCTATACAAACTCACTGCCCAGAGGAGGGTATCCAACTCTTAACCTAGTGGAAGTTATGGATTTTCTAAGATTGCTAGGGTTTTAAGGTACCTTGACAAGAAAAATGCAAAACAAATGGGAAATGCAAGATCAATTCATGCCAATTTAATCCTATAAACTACATGTTATGCAAGATGCAATGCAAAAGGAATCATTGTCCAACTCTCAATGGTTAGGCAAAAATGAATTTTTGAAGTTTGAATCAAAATAATGCCTTGAAATGAAATTAATTCCATTGAAAATGATCAAAAGGCATCAAGAACAAAAAATAAATTTGGTTTGAGAGTTGGACAATGTTTCTAAATGTTTTTAAATGTTTCATGAATTTTTTTGTGATTTTTAAATACCTAAAAGTATTTTTAATTAATTAATTTTCATTAACTAATTAAAAATAAACTTTTAAATGATTTAAAAATAATTTTTAATGCAAAAAATAAAAATAAAAATATTTTTGGTTTCTGAAAATTAATAAAATGTTTGATAAAAATTTTCAGAATTTTTTGATGCTTTTTACTATTTTTAAAAATTCGTATAAATAAAATGCAAATAAAATGAAATAAAAATAAATAAATGAAGAAGTAATCAGATCCAAGAGCTGGTATTCAAACTGGGGTGAAATTGGTTGACTGGCGCGTCATCCAAGGGCTGAGGCTTATCCTGATTAAATCAACCTAATTATAATTAATTAAACTAATAAATGAGAATTAGGGCAAATCAAAACAATCCTGGCCACTGAAAACGCGCGCGCATCTCACATCTAACGCTCCACATTCAAACTTGGCTAATCACCTGAGATTAGCCCTAATTACACTCAAATGACCGGAATAGTGCTCCGGTCATCTTCTCCGGCAGCTCAAAACGCTATCTCTCTCCCCAAGCCTCTAAAATGAAATCTCTCTGCCCAGAATCAAACCCCACTCATCACTGAATCAAAACCCCCAATCAAAACTCATTTCTTATTCACCAACAATGCAAATCGAAGCAAAGTAATTTTAGGTCAGAAACTTTCAGACAACTCATACATACTCAATACTCCACCATTTTCATTTTTAAACACATCATGATGATCAGGATAACATGTAGAATCAATTCATAACAAGTAAATGGAGTTCTGGAAAATTTGTTCTTGATGGATACCTGAACTGAAGTTCTTCGAACTGGAGCTTTCTGAGCCTTTTTCTTATGCAAACCGACTCCTCTGGTCCCCCTGAGCTCAATGGAATACTTCAAAACTTTTGTTGATGGCTGATTTGGGAGATTGCAGAAGTTCTGTTCAGTGAGGGGTGAGGACCGTGTTTTGATTTCAGTGAGTTTCAGGTTGTTTCAATGGTTGGTTTGTGATCAGTGGAACATGTTGAGATTAATGGTGAAGTTTGTTTTTGTGTTTGAGGCTTGTATGATGAGTTTAGAAGGAAGTTGCATAAGAGGTGAGTTTCTTGAACTATGGCTTCTGATCTCTTTCAGGCTTGTGTGTGTGGTGTGTTATGCTGGCTTTGGTCCACTTATCACAACTAGAGAGGTCAGAGGAGTTAGTGTGGACTGTTGTGATTGGTATGGCTCAAGTTGCAAAAGGTCAAGCAAGTTGTACTTGGAGGTATGGGCAAGTGGCAGGCTGAGATAGGGGCATGGCTTGGCTCAGCTGAGTTTAGGGAGAACCATGGAATTTGATTTGAGATGATTCAGCAAGTTGCATGAAGTTTATAAGGTGTTTTGCAAATTTCCCAAAGTTTGGCCACTTTGGAAATTCATGAGATTCAAGGCATCAAAATGCAATATTCTTGGGCCAATTCTGATCTTTAGAGGTCATGTGATCATGTTGTGAAGAGTTTGTACACATTTTAAGCCTTTAGAACACTTGATCATACCATTTTGCAAAATGCCTCTTTGGTAGAAAACTTCAAATTATGTGATTTTGGCCAACTTTGACAAGCCATAACTTTTGATCCAAAATGAATTAGGACAAGTTCTTGTACTTTTTGAAAAGGGAATGATCCATTCTACAACTTTCATGACCAAAGTTTTCCCATTTGAAGCATTTTTGAATCAAAAAGCAAGGGTTGAAAAAGTTTCCCAAAATGGCAATTTTCCATTACAAGTCTTTTTCCCAAAAAGTCAACTTTGCAAATGGCTTGAAATTCTTTGATTTTGTGAACTTCTAACATCTTTTATTATCAAATAAAGATCATACACAATCAAAATGATGAAGAACACCCTTTGGTTGGGTCATTGAGGGCCTCAGATGCCCTGATTTTGCACTGACTTGCTCAAAAAGTCAACTCTTGATCAGATGCCTTCCCCATGGAATTTCTTCATGAAACTTGATAAGCATGATCCTTATAACATATAGAGACCAATAGAAACAAGAATGACCAAAAAATTTGGAGTTATGGCCTTTGAAACCAAAACCCTAATTTCAGGTCATTTGTGCAATTAAACCTGGCTCTGCTTCCACACCAATCTCAGTTCTTGTGATTTTTGACATTCTTGACTTTGAGAGGATATAATATGATGCTTGAACATACATGGACCCCTTTGAAGTGATTGATGACCTTTGGAGTGGCTCAAGAGGCTCTTGGATTGCTCAGATCACAAACCCTAGATGCAGATGACTTAAGAACAATGCAGTGAAGCAAAAATGCAATATGAGATGGTATGATTGAATTTATGCATATGAAGAGATCACAAGCCATGGTGTGAATGGGTGAGGGAAAATTTGGGGTGTTTACAGCTACCCCTATTCAAGCATGAGTTAGCTGTGCAGGATGTAAGCAACGGCTTAACAGGCAAACAAGATAACTTGTGGTTGAATACCAAAGACAGTCCAAAATTTGCACTCACAGAATGAAGAAGAAAAGGGATATAGATTGTAAAAGAAAAATAAAGTATAATTATAAAGTGCAGGTGACGGAGGACGACCGTCGAACAGAGGACGACTGCTGGGGAAAGAGGAATGACGGGGACGGCCGACATGCTGGAGAAAATGCGGGAAATAAAGCAATGACGGGGACGGCCGACATGCTGGGAAAAAATGCGGGAAATAAAGCAATGACGGGGACGGCCGACATGCTGGGAAAAATGCGGGAAATAAAGCAATGATGGGGACGGCCGACATGCTGGGAAAAATGCGGGAAATAAAGCAATGACGGGGACGACCGACATGCTGGGGATATAAGAGATTATGATGGGGACGGCCATCATGTAAAGCTATAAGACTCTCTGGGGATTATAGGTAAAAATAAATGATGAGGTACGGTCATCAGGTTCATAAAGTAATGCAAACAACGATGGGGACGACCATCGGGCTAAACTGATGAAGGACGATCATCAGGAAAAGGAAAAGGAACCACGACGGGGACGACCATCGGGTTAAAGAATAAATGAAATAATGATGAGGGACGGTCATCAAAGGTGAAGGACGATCACCAGGAAAAGGAAAAGGGACCACGACGGGGACGACCATCGGGTTAAAGAATAAATGAAATAATGATGAGGGACGGTTATCAAAGGTGAAGGACGATCACCAGGAAAAGGAAAAGGGACCACGACGGGGACGGCCATCGGGTTAAAGGATAAATGAAATAATGATGAGGGACAGTCATCAAAGGTGAAGGATGATCACCAGGAAAAGGAAAAGGGACCACGACGGGGACGGCCATCGGGTTAAAGAATAAATGAAATAATGATGAGGGACGGTCATCAAAGGTGAAGGACGATCACCTAGCAGGGGACGGCTTCTCTGATGGGAATAAGATGAGGGACGGTCATCTAAGGTGAAGGACGATCACCTGGCAGGGTACGGCTGCCGAAAGTATCGCGACATAGGACGAATGTCGGATAAAAGGTCGACGATGGGGACGGCCATCGGACGAGCATGATGAAGGACGATCATCAAGAGGTGAAGGACGATCACCTAGCAGGGTACGGCTGCTCTCAGGGTTTATCATGACATTGGACAAATGTCAGACAACAAGGTCGACGATGGGGACGGCCATCGGATAAAGTGATGAAGGACGATCATCAGGAGGTGAAGGACGATCACCTAGCAGGGGACGACTGCTGAAAATCACGACATAGGACGAATGCCGGATAGAAAAAGGGGTTCTAATGAAATAGAGACTCCGCTGGGGAAAGGATGAGGGACGGTCATCCAAAGGTGAAGGACGATCACCTGTCAGGGTACGGCTGCCGAAAGGTATCATGACATAGGACGAATGTTAGATAGAAAAGAAGTTTTGCTTTGCTGGCAACCTACTGGGGAATAGTAAACACGGACGAGTGTTTACATCCAAGAAATAAAAGGTATAAGTGTTTTGATATTGTGTATAGATTAAAGATGCGGACGAGCATTCCTAAGACTACGATACGGACGAGTATCAGGTAGAAACAAATACTGACACGTGTTCAGAAATGATGATACGGATGAGTATCAACTGGTTAATCAAGGAACACGGACGAGTGTTGATTCTGAGGGGACTCTTCTGGGGAATAGTAGACACAGACGAGTGTCTAAATTCAAGAAGACATGAGTGTTTGACACGGGTATGGATTAAAGATGCGGACGAGCATCCCTAAGACTATGATACGGATGAGTATCAGGTAGAAACAAACGCTTGACGCATGTTCTGAGATGATGATACAGACGAGTATCAACTGGTTAACAAAGAACACGGACGAGAGTCGAATCTGCGGGGATTTGAGTGATATATACAAGATGCGGACGGGTATCTGTATGAGTGAAACAGGAGTAATAAGTATGAGCGGCGTATAAATGAGTGTTTAACTTGCTGGTGAGAGTGACACGGACGAGTGTTCAAAAGAGAAAGGGTGTAATATATACAAGTATATGATTTACAAAATGTTTAGGCAACTGTGCTGGGGAAAGCGACACGGACGAGTGTCAGGGAATTTGTATAAAGATGTATCTGTGAGTGCAAAAAGGACGCTTTGGCTTCCTGCTGGGGATATGACACGGACGAGTGTCAAGAAGTATCTGTAATATATAAGTGTCTGTTTGTAAAGAAGGCTCGGGCGACTTTACTGGGGAATCATGACACGGACGGGTGCCAAAAGGAGTGTGTATTTGTATTTGTGAGTGTAAGGCCAGCGCTTTGGCTCTCTGGTGGGGAAATGACACGGACGGGTGTCGGGAAGTATCCGTATTTGTAAGAGAAATGTCTGGGCTCTCTGCCGGGGAATTTTGGGGAGTTTTCTGTATACCGCTGATGGATTGTCAGTATTCACAAGTGTTTGATTCAGATCATGGCTTACGATTTATGCAATATGTTTGATTTTTGCCGTAATGCTCCGTATTAGACGGAATGCTACGCTCTGTGGGGAGAATATGATGCGAGTGCTATGTTTATGCAAAGATAATGATCCGGGATCCGGGTCTCGTTGCTACGAAGATCTCCGGTTGATCTGCTTGAAGTGGACATCCCAGCTGGGGATGAGATCATTAGTAGACCTGATAAGATGCATCTGCTTGGGGATATAGGTCACTGATAGACCTATCTTTGGTAATGAGGGACCCAACTGGGGTTTGTAGAAGCCATCTTCACTCTGTTGTGAGATCTTCATGCATTGCTCTTCTGGATAGAGGCTGAAGTTCTGTGGGGAGATGGTTCCCCGACTTTCGCATTTGGCTGCGGAGGAATAGTAAATGGCAACTCGGCTGGGGAAGAAAAAAGACCATGAGAAAGTCTTCCCGGAGATTTCTGTAGGGGTCCTGCTGAGGATGATACTTGACAACTCAGCTGGGGGAAAACCATCTCCGGTGCTAATTAGGAGATAGACTGAGTAGATAAAGATTTGCCAGCTTTCTGGGGTGAAGCCTTCATGCCCCATGTTGTGCTTTGAATACCCGCAATCCTGAAAAGATAGAGAAGCGCACAAGTAATCCCGAGGTATCCCTTACCGGATTCCATCATAGGAGTTCAGACACTCCTGGGAGTAAGTATATTTCCTGCAAGCACGTATTTTTAGAAGAAAAGCATTTGTATTTATGCAATCAGTATCTTAAGGACATCGGACATTTTGCAAATGAAAATAAAGTGTACGAGACGAAACATGACTGAAAATCTGATTTTATTAATTCGTGTGCCCTGAATTGGCAAGGTACAGTCAAGGAAACAAATCCCTAAAATGAGGAGATTGTTACAAATTGAGAAATAAAGGGTATTGGAAATGTTGACGACGCTTCGGGGAGCTTCCCTTTGGCTATGACTCGTATGACTTTTGACATTCTTCTCGTCTTGCTTTCTGAAGAAGGTTGATTCTGACCGGCGCTTGAACCTTTCGAAGTTTACCGAGTTGTGAGTTATACGGACGAATTCAGAATGCAGTTGTTCGCTTATTCCCTTATTTTGCATGGATCTCCCTTTCGGGTTTTCAATCCATCGGGATACCCATTTTTGCCTGAGTCGTCCAATGCGGCTTTTCAACTCAGCGGGTGGACACATTTTTTTGTGTATATTTTCCCTTATTTTTGCCCGAGTCTTTTATTCTGTTTTTGACTCGCCGGGATGCCCTATTTTTGCCTGGACTTACATTCTGTTTTTATGTTCAGCGGGTAGTTTTATGCGAAGTATTTTTTAACTGTATCTGAATTCACAGGGGACGGGAAGTCTTCGCCATCCATAGTGCTGAGCATCAGTGCTCCACTGGAGAAAACTTTCTTTACTACGAATGGCCCTTCATAGTTTGGAGTCCACTTTCCCCTGTGGTCTGTATGAGGAGGGAGGAGTCTTTTCAGCACAAGATCTCCTACTTGGTACTTTCGGAGCCTGACTTTCTGATCGAAGGCTTTCTTCATTCTTTTCTGATACAGCTGCCCATGATAGATTGCAGCCAATCTTTTCTCTTCAATCAGATTCAGTTGTTCGTATCGGGACCGGACCCATTCTGCTTCATTCAACTTAACATCCATTAGTACCCGCAGGAAGGGTAATTCAACTTCAACAGGTAGGACTGCCTCCATACCGTATACAAGCTGATACGGTGTTGCCCCAGTAGATGTTCTGATTGATGTGCGGTACCCATGCAAGGCAAATGGTAGCATCTCGTGCCAGTCTTTGTAGGTGACTACCATCTTCTGCACAATCTTCTTGATATTCTTATTAGCTGCCTCAATAGCGCCATTCATCTTTGGCCTGTAAGGGGAAGAATTGTGGTGTTGGATCTTGAAGTCCCGGCATAGCTCTGCCATCATTTTGTTGTTTAAGTTGGAACCATTATCAGTAATGATTCGCTCGGGAACTCCATACCGGCAGATGATGTCTCTCTTCAGAAATCGGGCTACCACTTGTCTTGTAACATTTGCATATGAAGCTGCTTCGACCCACTTGGTAAAATAGTCAATGGCTACCAGGATGAATCTGTGGCCATTTGAAGCAGTCGGTTCAATCTTGCTAATCATATCAATGCCCCACATGGCAAAGGGCCAGGGTGAAGACATCACATTCAGAGGATTGGGAGGCACATGCACTTTATCCGCATAGATCTGGCATTTATGGCACTTTCTGGCATAGGCGCAACAGTCGGCATCCATTGTGATCCAGTAATAACCTGATCTTAGCAACTTCTTAGCCATGGCATGCCCTCCTGCATGGGTACCAAAGGATCCTTCGTGCACCTCGTGCATCAACAATTCTGCTTCTGTCTTATCAACGCATCTGAGGAGTACCATATCAAAGTTTCTCTTGTACAGGGAACCGTCCGTATTCAGAAAGAAACTACCAGCAAGCCTTCTTAGAGTCTTCTTATCATTGGAAGATGCCCCAGGTGGGTATGTTTGATCCTCCAAGAAGCATTTGATGTCGTGGAACCAAGGCTTATCATCATTGGAAACATCTACTGCGAATACATATGCTGGTCTGTCAAGTCTGGATACTGAAATCCGAGGCACAAAGTTGGCAGCTTGAACTTTGATCATGGATGAAATGGTAGCCAGAGCATCTGCAAACTGATTCTCGTCCCGAGGGATATACTCAAGCTTGACCGTTGTGAAGAAAGTCAACAACCTTCTTGTATAGTCCCTATAAGGTATCAGATGATCCTGGTGGGTGTACCATTTGTCGTTGGTTTGATTAATCACCAGAGCTGAATCTCCGAATATAGTCAAAGTCTTGATCCTGAGGTCAATGGCTTCCTCAAGACCCATAATGCAAGCTTCGTATTCAGCTTCGTTGTTAGTGCAGTTAAAGGTGAGTTTTGCCGAGAAAGGCATGTGAACTCCCTTAGGTGTAATGAGCACTGCACCAACACCACGACCATTCATATTAACAGCCCCATCAAACATCATAGTCCATTCTTCTTCTGGGTCAGGCCCTTCAGTGTGAACATGCTCTTAATGATCTTTTGCTTTTATGAACATGATGTCTTCATCAGGGAAGTCAAATCTCATAGGCTGGTAATCCTCAATGGGTTGCTCAGCAAGATAATCAGACAATACACTGCCCTTGATGGCTTTTTGAGACGTGTATTGAATGTCATATTCTGTGAGGATCATTTGCCATCTTGCAACCCGTCCGGTAAGCGCTGGCTTCTCAAAAATGTACTTGACGGGGTCCATCTTTGAAATCAACAAGGTAGTGTGGGTCAACATATACTGCCTTAGTCGGCGAGCAGCCCACGCTAAAGCACAACAAGTTTTCTCGAGCAGTGAATAACGTTGTTCACAGTCGGTAAACTTTTTGCTTAGGTAGTAAATTGCATACTCTTTTCGACCAGACTCGTCATGCTGGCCCAGCACACACCCCATTGATTCTTCTAATACTGTCAAGTACATTATCAGAGGTCTTCCTTCAACTGGAGGCATAAGGATTGGAGGCTCTTGTAAGTATTCTTTGATTTTATCAAAAGCTCTCTGACAGTCTTCGTTCCACCTGACCGTTTGTTCTTTTCTTAACAGCTTGAACAAAGGTTCACAAGTTGCGGTAAGGTGAGATATGAACCGTGAAATGTAGTTCAATCTACCTAGAAACCCTCGAACTTCCTTCTCTGTCTTCGGTGCAGGCATTTCTTGGATGGCTTTAACTTTGTCAGGGTCAACTTCAATCCCTTTCTCGCTTACAATAAAGCCCAGCAGCTTACCAGATCGCACCCCGAATGTGCATTTGTTGGGGTTCAGCTTCAGTTGGTACTTCCTCAGACGCTTAAATAACTTCAGCAGATTTACCAGGTGATCTTCTTCTGTGAGGGACTTGGCAATCATGTCATCCACATAACATTCAATTTCTTTATGGATCATGTCGTGGAATAATGTTACCATAGCCCGTTGATAGGTTGCACCAGCATTCTTCAGTCCGAATGGCATCACCTTATAACAGAACGTGCCCCAGGGTGTGATGAAAGTTGTCTTCTCCATGTCTTCAGGTGACATCTTGATCTGATTGTATCCTGAAAATCCGTCCATGAAGGAGAACACCGAGAACTGAGCCGTATTATCCACCAATACATCAATGTGAGGTAATGGGAAATCGTCTTTCAGGCTGGCTCTGTTCAGATCCCGGTAGTCCACACACATCCTCACCTTACCGTCTTTCTTAGGCACAGGTACAATATTAGCAACCCACGGCGGATAGCTAGTTACAGCAAGGAACCCGGCGTCCCACTGCTTTTGTACCTCTTCCTTTATCTTCATTGCCATATCTGGGAGAGTACGGCGCAACTTCTATTTTACTGGCGGGCAGTCCTCCTTTAAAGGCAGCTTGTGCATGACAATATCGGTGTCCAACCCTGGCATATCCTGGTAAGACCAAGCAAACACATCCATATACTCCCGAAGCATATTAATCAGTTGTTCTTTCACTGAGTCTTGTAGGCAGGCCCCGATCTTAACTTCTTTCACATCTTCTTCCGTACCAAGATTAACCGTTTCAACCTCCTCCTGATGAGGGGTGATAACCTTCTCCTCTTGCCTTAACAACCTGGCTAGCTCTTCAGGAAGCTCATAATCTTCTTCAACCCCTTCATCAGCTTGATTGATTAGATTGTCAAAGTCACACGAAGTCATAGCAGTGCTGTTGTCGGTGCAGTCTGAAAGGCATTCTCTGCAAGGGTTTAGATTGTTCATTTTAGTGATCGATTTTAATCTTGTTTAGAAAAAAGTGAAATGAAGTTTTCATTTTGGAAAACATTGCCATTTTATTTTTGTACAAAAAGAAAAATGAAAAACAGTGAGCGGAAAAGAAAAAGACTCATTTGCAAAAGATGTCCGATATTCGTTGATTGATCTGTTTGCACAAAATTACAAGATGGCCCAATTACAAAATGAGTCTTGACATCTTGGGAAAGATGCAAGACTTGATGCATGCTTAAAAATACAGGAAATAATAATTACTCTGCAGGAGTAACCCTTATAATTTCCTGGGAAGACCAGTTAAGGACTTGGCTCCCCGGGATCCTTGGACGTATCCAGCTCTCCAGGTTGCGATCGCTTTCTTCCTCGTCTTCCAAGTTGTTCACTGCATCCGGGGTGAGCATTCCCCTGCTAACAAAACTGGGCTTCTTGGTAGCCTCTGATTGATCTTGTTGAGTTGGTCTGTAACCCAACCCAAATCTGTCCTCCTTCTTCTCCACGGGCAGCAGCTTGCCCCTGCCTTGGGCAGTCCCCTCTTTAACAACCTTCCTAGCTTGCTGATAAGATGTCATGGAGGTTCCTAGTACAACAGATGCTTCATTTATGTTCAGGGCCTCAAATCCCTGGATCATAGTTTCATGGATCTCCCCGTCCATCTCAATGTACTTGTACGTAGCCAGATGGCTAACAAAGATATCTTCCTCACCACAGATGGTGACGATCTGGCCTTCCCACTCGAATTTCAGCTTCTGGTGAAGGGTAGACGTAACAGCACCAGCGGCATGGATCCAAGGTCTACCCAACAAACAGCTGTAGGCCGGCTGAATGTCCATCACATAGAAGGTAATTTTGAAGGTCTGCGGGCCGATCATCACAGGCAGATCAATCTCCCCTAGCACTGATCTTTTAGAGCCATCAAATGCTCTCACCACCAAATTACTTGGACGCAATTCCAAGCCATCATACTCCAGCTTCACCAAGGCTTTCTTTGGTAGAACATTGAGTGAAGACCCAGTGTCCACCAGTACATGGGATAGAACAGCACCCTTGCATTCTAGAGTGATATGTAAAGCCTTGTTGTGGTTACGCCCCTCAGTTGTTAAGTCAGCATTGGTGAAACCCAGTCCATGGCTGGTATTGACATTTGCTACCACGGTTTCTAGCTGATTAACTGTGATCTCCTCTGGCACGTATGTTGCGTGCAGGACTTTCAATAATGCATTCCTGTGAGCTTCGGAACACATCAGCAAGGATAATATGGAGATCTTTGAGGGAGTTTGGTGAAGCTGATCCACCACTTTGTAATCACTTCTCTTTATAATTCTCATGAATTCATCTACATCTTGCTCAAAAGATGTCTTCTGAGTTTCTTTGAGAATTGGTTCTTCAGGTATTACACTCTTCCCCTTTGCTTTTGCAGCAGCTTCTACTTCGGCATTAGGTCTCTGCACTTGTGAGGCAAAAAGGCGTCCGCTTCTGGTGAAGCCTCCGCCTCCCCCAACATTATCAATCTGTGGAGAAGAGGTTGAAGAGTCCAAAGTGATTTTCTCTCCGTTGTAGTAGAGGTCAGAGCCATAATGCCAAGGGATGGCATTACTGCTTTCATATGGAACTGGTCCAGGCACCGTGATGGTAACTGGACTGACCGCAGCAGAGGAGGGTACTGAAATGGTGTGCGGATCGTAGTAGATGGTGATTGGTGACCTGGCAGGAGATGCCACTGTTTGTTGTGGAAAATTGTTGTTTGGAGGAACATTTGATGGGTCATAATAAATAGTGACCGCTGAGATATCTTCATTATTTTCTGTTGGCGTTGTAGAAGATTCTGCTGAATAAATGGATGCTGATGTTGTAGATGATTCTGCAGAATGAAGGGATGCTGATGTTGTAGAAGAAATGGTTGTTGACATCTGATTTGTTGAAATGATGGACGGAGCCATTGTTGATAGCACTGATGAATTGGTCGGAATGATTGTTGTTGCAGTTGTAGGAGAGTCAGGAACTGTTGCCAAAGGGATTGCTGGATTTGTAGGCGCTGATGTTGTGATCTGAAGTATACCACTTTTGATAAGACCATCTATGCCACTTCTCAAGTTATTGCACCCATTGACCGAAATGTTGCAATAACCACAACCGAGCTCACACCCGGGGAACATCTGGCATTCTAGGAGCTGAGCTTTAATTTCTACCAGAGGTGTCCGAATCTGCCCAACACTGGTGATTAAGAAAGATGGCTTATCTTCTTCAATGGCATTAATTCTTGGTCCTCCATGATTGGGCATGGGATTCTTGTTGACATTTGGCGGGGGTGCGAAGTTAAGGGCTTTAGAATCTACCAGATCTTGTACCTTCATTTGTAAAGCCCTGCATTTCTCAGTACTGTGGCCAGCTGCATTGGAATGGAAAGCACACCTGGCGTTGACATCGTAGTTTCTTGGCAGACTGGAGGGATCTGGTGGTGCCAATGTCCTTAATTCAACCAAGTTGAGTTTCAGGAGTTGTGGCAATAAAGCGGCATAAGGCATAGGGATTGGATCAATCACCCTATTTGCCTGTGATGGCCTTTGCTGAAAGAGTCTTTGTTGCTGATTGCTGTTGTTGTTGTTGTAGGTTCTTTGTGGCGGATACTGAACTTGCTGTTGATAATGTGGTTGTTGTTGTTGTTGATATGCTGGTTGCTGAGGAATTGGAGCTGGAATTGTGACAGCTGCTACTGATCTGTGGACATACTGAGGTCTGCCCCTGCTGGCATGAATAGCATTAGTCTCACCGGTTCTTCTAGGTCCCACAAAAGGCTTCCTGGGATTGCTTGACGAACTTGCACCATTATCAGAAATCTTGCCCATCTTCAGAAGGCTCTCAATTCTTTCTCCAGCTATAACTACGTCAGCGAAGCTGGTGGAAGAAAAGGCAGCTAGCCTATCAATATATGTCCCTTGGAGGGTATTCATAAACATGTCGGCCATTTCTCTTTCCGACATGGGTGGCTGGACAGCAGCAGCAAGCTGTCTCCACCTCTGGGCATATTCCCGGAAGCTTTCTCTGGAGGACTGAGACAATCCCATCAGGAGGGTTCTGTTAGGAGCCATGTCCAGATTGTATTGGTATTGTCTGATGAAGGCCTCATCTAGGTCCTTCCAGCACCTGATAGTAGCTCTGGTCAAGTGAGAGTACCACTCCCTGGAAGCCCCGGTCAAACTGTCTTCAAAATAAAACATCCACAGTTTTTCATCCATGGTGTATGCCTTCAGTCTCCCCAGAAAGGATTGTAAGTGAGTTCGTGGACAGGAAGTTCCATTGTACTTCTCGAAGCATGGGGGTTTAAACTTATGGGGAATCCTTACCCCATCCACTAACCCCATATCCATGACATCAAAACCCAGGGAATTTTGAGACTCCAGAGATCTCAACTTCTCAGCAATTTCATCAAACCTTCTATCATAGGCTTCATCCCCAGCTCCCATTACAGTGAATTGATCCTCTTGGGGGTCTTCTTGTAAGACTCTTCCTGCAGTAGTATTCCCTTGCACATTAGTTGGGATGTGGACTTCCGGATGTAGATGAGGCCCATATACCGGTGGGTTAACATGAGGTTGAACCCTTTCGTTGTTACTTGTTCCTCCAGTCCCCAGAGGAGGTTCTTCCTGGGTCTTCCTTTCTACCAATGCCCTCAATCTTTCTTGACTCTGGGCCAAGCCATTCATTACTTCCATGAACTGGGTCATTTGGTTTCTCATCTCCAGCCTTTCGTTGGCCATCTGAGTCCTGACTTCTGTCAGATCTTGCTGTACTTGGTCCATCTGTATACCAGGAAGGTTGTTGCGAGTAGGGTATCTGTGCAGACGGTTGAGAGGGAACACCAGACGGCGAGCAATAATTCCTGAACCACAACAGAGTTAGATACAAATAACAATGACAAAACCTACAAAACAAAACAAAGGTTAGCATGCAATGCAGTATGCTTATTTGTTTCCAAGGTATCCGGCTTGGCTCTTGGTTTTGACCTTTCCAGACCCTGAGGACGATACTTTGATGTTTCTTGAGAAGAGAAACCCAAATGAAACAAACTGACAAATACATTACAAATGGTGGATCATACATAGCTCGTTTTTTACAACACATGCCCCTGAGGGGTCAAATTACAACATAAAAAAGAAAAGTACATGAAATGAAAGCAACAACAAGCAATAAGTCAGACACCAAGACCAAACTCATCCTCCTTAACCTCCTTCAGAAGTGCTTCAGTTACAGGACCAGCCGGATGCTCTGTAATGTTTCTGATAAGAAGGTTTCTGGTGGCAATAGCAGTGGTCAGCTTCTTGTGCCTGTCTTGGTCCTTTGACCTCTTCACACCAGCCCTAAGCTTCAACTCTGATATTTACTTCTGGGCTGCTAGCAGAGCCTCCTGTTATTTCCTCTCAATGGCCTCCAACTGCTCAATCCTGTCCCGAGTTCTCTTATCCTCTTGAGTGCGAGCTTCAGTGATCCTGACCCACCTAGCTTGACTTTCTTTCAGATAGAGATCAGTCCTACCTTCTGAAACTGGGCCTCTTTACAGGCATTCTTCAAAATTTGCTCCCCAGCTCTTGATTTCTTGATGTAGTCTTCTGACTTCTCAATCCTGGCTAGATGCTCCACCTTTAGCTTTTCTAACCTCTCAATGTCTAGACGACCATCACTCCTCTCCCAGAGGGTCTTCTTCAGAGCTTGAGACAGATTCTCATTCTTCTCCTTCAGTTTCTCAAATTCTTCCAGGCTGACAGTGGCTGGAGGTGGTACTGTGGATGGTCCAGGTGCATCCTCAATGATGAAGGGCATCCCAGAAATCTGAGCCCTAGCATGAGACCATTCATAATACTGAGCTGAGGCCACATTATTGAATCTCCCAAGAATGGCCATTCCTTTGGTCTGGATGTTGTCCCAAGCCCAGGATGCTTGCCTGACAACAACTAGATTAGGCTTTATCTCACAATACAGGGTTTCAGCCAAGTCTTGCACTCTAGGAGGGTGGACCAATGCATAGCCCAATTGTCTTTTAAACAGCAAAGGGTTGTAGTTGATGCAACCCTTCACTCCTATCAGAGGTACATTGGGGAACTGCCCACAGCTAGTAATTATGTCCCTGCCTTTGGTGCTCTGGGTGCACCATTTGATGTCATCTGAAGTCAATGCAATGAGTCTTCTAGCCCAATTCTTCTGTTGGTGGGGATTCAAGAAGGCATCAGTATTGGGTAAGTGTTTAAGCAGCCAGGTATGAAATAGGGGAGCACAGCATCTCACCAACCTCCCTCTTTGTTTCTCATTTCTTTGGTGGACAGAGTAATAGAAATCTCCCAGTAATGTGGGCACTGGGTTCCTCAGGAGGAAAAGATGAATGGCATTCTTGCTGATGAACTTGGGCTCATCTGCAAATAGTATCACCCCATATATACTGAGGGCTAACAATGCACAAACTGCCCTCCACTCTCCCAAGGAGGCCTTCAGGATGGCCTGAGAAGTCAAGAAATCCAAGTGTAGACCAGGGATACCAGCCTTTGTTGTCATGTTCTGCTCAATCAGAATAGGTTCCAGGTACAGTGCTTTTGCCACTTCTTCATTGCTGGGAAAAGTCATCTCTGGGTTGAAGGGGACACCACCCCTGACAGGTACTCCAATCAATGATGAGAACTCCTCCAACAGAGGTCCTAGCTGAAAGTTCTGGAAAGTGAAACATCTCAAAGGAGGGTCATAGAATTGTAGGCAAGTGTGAATCAAACTCCTCTGAGAAGGTTCCAAGTCCATAACCATGTCAAGGATGCCTCCATAATGTTCTCTGAATAATGGGATGTGGTCTGGAGTGATAAGTGCCTGGACCTGCCTGATGCCAGCCAGCACAGGCTCAAAGAAGTGGTATGAAATGTTGCTCTTCTTGGGTGCCATGACTGCTGATGAAGAGCTGAAGACAAATGTTGATGAAGAGCTGAAGACATGTGCTGATGAAGATCAAAAATCAATACTGGGGATGAGCCACTGATAGGCTGAGGCTGGTGATGAAGGTAACTGAAGCAGGTAGCTGATGAAGATAGCTGAAGCAGATAACTGGTGAACAAGGGTCTATGCAGATGAAGGGGTCAAAACCAAGCCAAATATGATGTGGATACCCTGAAAAACAAATAAACAAATGTTAAATGATGCAGTGATGATGTATGCAAATGATATGCAAGGGTTTGTGATCAAGCTGGATCTGATTAACTGCCTTGATATAAGTCCATGTATGTTTAAGAAGTCCAGATGGAGGTTCAGAAGTCCAGTAACCTAGGTGGGGGACTCAAATAAAGAGTCACATGTCCAGGGTTCAAATCACAAGAACTGTCCCAAAATGGAGTACTCTTAATCAAAACAAAGTATCAGGGTATGCTGTGGTCAAGGGTACCTGCAAACCTGTAAACAGCCCAACCCCCTCACAGGTGGTGTTCTAAAACAAAGATCCTCAGACTTGGATCAGTTATGAGAAGTGTAAACACTTCTAACCCAGAGGTACAGTGTTTACAATAACCATAGAAGATCCTCCTCTAATTCACCTCAGTTTCTGAAGGTCATAATAAAGGTCATCCAGACTTAGCAGGCTTCCCAGATAGCCCTAGCACTACAGGAGATCTGTAGCACAGAGTTCTCAAGAAGAAACCCACATCTGAACCGTGTTTCATATTCCCGCACCAGACCGAAATGGAATGGGAAAGAACATGAACCACTCTAGCCTAGGTGTCACTCAGGTCCCAGGTATAGGACCTTAAACTCTCAATGAACCCCACCCATCAGAACAATAAACCAGATCCAGCCAGATAACAGTATGACAATATGATATATAAAGCTGTAAAGAAAGCAATAAATAACTGTACACAAAGCAGTAAATAAAGCAAATATACAAACACAAATAGCACATAACACCCCTGGTAAACACAAATCAAACAAGCGCTAGGAGGAACCCACAAAAAGAACCAGAAGCCCTGGCTACAGTATAAGGGTCCCCAGCAGAGTCGCCAAGCAGTCGCTCCCACCAAATGACACCCGGGGCCAAGAGGGGTACAGACGCGAACGGTCGGCGAAAGGATGGATGAGAACACACAGGAGTGAACTCAAGAGAAAGAAAGAGTCGCCAGCTAGGTATTTTTATCCCGGAGGAAAGGTAATGCTGCATAAACCTAGGAAAAAGATACGGATAAGACGGTTGCGAACCGGAGAGACTGAGAAAGGGGGTTGGTTACAACCTGGGAAGGTATTAGCACCCAGATTGTCCGCCGTACTCGACGGGATCCACGCTTAAAATATTTGTGTTTTAAAGGGGTAGTGTCAGTGCAATCTGTGTATCAAAGCTGGAAAGAATGCAAGTGTCAGTGTAAAAGAAATGTGAAGTGTATAAGAGAAGTGTCAGTGTAAGAACAAGAGTGAGATGCTCAAGACTATGAGGCTTAAAGAATAATGCTGAAAGAGGGGGAATAGACAGAGACTTTTGTTCGATAACTGTTAAGTTATGCCTACGTATCCTCGCGTGCAATGAGGAAGTCAGAACACCATAGTTCAACCCAAAGAGACTGAAAGATGAATTGACTTGTGAATTGCTTACTTGTCTATGCTCAAGTGTATGACCTGTCTGGCTCAGGTGCTAACTGTCTTGCATTAGACGGAAGAAGCAAATTCTCGTTTGTGAGTGAAGATGATGAGAAAAGAATCCCGGAGGAGACGATTATTGTTTGTTTTTTGAGTTTTCAGTCTTTTATTGCTTTTGGAAGTTTGTCATAGGATAATGAGCTTAAGCCTAAACCAATGGGTTAGTAAACTCATCACATCTTCCCTCTGATTAGGGGTAATGAGAATCCCTTAAGTGCGAAGTCAACATCTCACACTTAATCACCATGGTGTAAGATTAAGATCATTAACCCACTTGTGATTACTTAGATGTTTTTGTTGTTTTTGTTTAGTGTTAAGTAATGAGATTAAGCCATAATCAGGGATTAAACAGACTCATTACACCATCCTAATAGAAGGATAATAGATGAGAGCATTTAAGCTGAGAAAGATTCCTCAACTTAATCCATGATTAGGGATTAACCTCATGACAAAACAAAGCCTTTATTAAATGGATTTTAGTTAATGATAAGATGAAGAAGTGAGTTTTATGGTTTGTAAGACAACTTGAGGGGGACTTGTCCATTAACACTAGGGTTAGTCCTTCTTAACCAATTAAGGAAGAATTAGAACCCTAATGCAAGGCCCAAGTTAAAAGCTTGATGTCTTGATGATTATTAAGTGAATTGACTAAAGGATTTAAACACATTAAGGGTTTAACACTTAGGATTAAAGTTATACACTCCATCCTAATAGAAGGATGCAGGCATAAGCTTAATCACAAATCCTTAAAGCCTTTAGGGTTTAGTCCCTGATTATGAGATGAGAAGAGAAGACTCAAAGAGACACAAAGGTAAAAGCTAAGTGGGGAACTAATCAAACCCTAATTATTATCATGCTTGATCATTGTAAACACCCCACCCATTCACACCATGGCTTGTGATCTCTTTATATGCATAAGTTCAATCATAGCATCTCATACCACATTTTTAATTCACTGCATTGTCTCTAAGTCATCTGCATCTAGGGTTTGTGATTTGAGCAATCCAAGAGCTTTTTGAGTCACTCCAAAGGTCTTCAATCACTTCAAAGGGGTCCATGTGTGTTCAAGCATCATATTATATCCTCTCAAAGTCAAGAATGTCAAAAAATCACAAGAACTGAGTTTGGCATGGAAGCAGTGCCAGGTTTGACTGCACAAATGACCTAGAATTAGGGTTTTGGTTCCAAAGGCCATAACTCCAAATTTTTTGGTCATTCTTGATTCTATTGGTCTCTATATGGTATAAGGATCATGCATATCAATTTTCATGAAGAAATTCCTTGGGGAAGGCATCTAATCAGGAGTTGACTTCTTGAGCAAGTCAGTGTAAAATCAGGGCATCTGAGGCCCCCAATGACCCAACCAAAGGGTGTTCTTCATCATTTTGATTATGTATGATCTTTATTTGATCATAGAAGATGTTAGAAGTTCACAAATTTGAAGCAATTCAAGCCATTTGCAAAGTTGACTTTTTGGGAAAGTTGACTTATAATGAAAATTGCCATTTTGGGAAACTTTTTCAACCCTTATTTTTGATTCAAAAAAAGCTTCAAATGAGAAAACTTTGGTCATGAAAGTTGTAGAATGGATCATTCCCTTTTCAAAAAGTACAAGAACTTGACCTAATTCATTTTGGATCAAAAGTTATGGCTTGTCAAAGTTGGCTAAAATCACATAATTTGAAGTTTTCTACCAAAGAGGCATTTTGCAAAATGGTATGATCAAGTGTTCTAAAGGCTTCAAAAGTGTACAAATTCTTCACAACATGATCCCATGACTCCTAAAAATCAGAATTGGCCCAAGAATCATCTCATTTCATGCCTTGAACTTCAAGAAATCACAAAGGGGCCAAACTTTGTGAAAATTGCAAAACCTATCACAAACCATAAACCACTTGCTGCATTGCCTCTAGACCTTTTCCATAGCTTTCCTTGATTCAAGCTGAGCCAAAGCAAGCCAAAAAGCAAGTTGTACCATTGCCCATACCTCAAGTACAAGTCAAGTTGACATTTTGGCAACTTGCCCATACCAATCACACTATGCCACGACCACTTTCTGAGCCAATCCCATTTGTTTATACAAATCAAAAGCAAGCCATTTCATATAACACACAAGCTTGAAAGCTCCAAGAAGACAGCATTCTCATTTTCAGCCTCTTATGCAAAACCATTCGAAACACTCTCCACAAGCATAGAACATCCAAACAAACTTCACAAACAATCTCAACATGACTCACTGATCACAAACCAACCATTGAAACAACCTGAAAGCCACTGAAACCAAAACACGATCACCACCCCCCCTTGAACAGAACTTCTGCAATCTCCCAAATCAGCCATCAACTAGAGTTGTGAAGCATTCCATTGAGCTCAGGGGGACCAGAGGAGTCAGTTTGCATAGGAGAAAGGCTCAGAAAGCTCCTGTTCGAAGGACTTCAGTTCAGGTATCCATCAAGAACAAATTTTCAAGAACTCCATTTACTTGTTATAAATTGATTCTACATGTTATCCTGATCATCATGATGTGTTTAAAGATGAAAATGGTGGAATATTGAGTATGTATGAGTTGTTTGAAACTTTCTGCCCTAAATTTGTTTTGCTTTGATTTGCATGATTGATGAATGAAAAATGGTTTTTGTTTGGGGGTTTTGATTCAGTGATAAGTGGGGTTTGATTCTGGGCTGTTAGATTTCCTTTTTATGGAGTTTGGAGAGAGTTAGAGAAATGGCTCGTCGGAGAAGACGACCGGAACCACTGTTCCAGCCGTCTGAAGGTCATTAGTGTTAATTAGGGTTTAGGACCAGGTTTGAATTTAAAGCGTAGGATGGGCTAACTTTGTTTGACCCGCGCGCGAATGGACGTCCCAGATGCGTTGATTAAACCCTAATCCAGTCATTTATGTAGTTAATTAGGATTAATTAAATTCAAATCTCAGATTGAATCCCAGCCACTCAAACGCGCGCCAGTCAATTCCCGCGTGTCAAATTTGAATCCTGGCCACTGGATCAGCATACTTCTCATTTTATTCAATTTTATTTTCATTTTATTTCATTTCTTTTGTACATTTTATAAAAAATAGCAAAACACTTTAAAAAATTCTGAAAATTTTTATCAAACCTTTTATTAATTTTCAGAAACCAAAAACATTTTTATTTTTATTTTTTGCATTAAAAATTATTTTTAAATCATTTAAAATTTTATTTTTAATTAATTAATGAGAATTAATTAATTAAAAATGCTTTTAGGTATTTAAAAATCACAAAAAAATTCATGAAGCATTTAAAATCATTTAGAAACATTGTCCAACTCTCAAACCAAATTTCTTTTTTGATCTTGATGCCTTTTGACAATTTTCAATGGAATTAATTTCATTTCAAGGCATTATTTTGATTCAATCTTCAAAAATTCATTTCTGCCTAGCCTTTAAGAGTTGGACAATGATTCTTCTTGCATTGCATCTTATATAGCATGTAGTTTATAGGATTAAATTGGCATGAATTGATCTTGCATTTCCTATTTGTTTGGCATTTTTCTTGATGAGGTACCTTAAAACCCTAGCCATCTTAGGAAATTCATAACTTTAACTAGGTTAAGAGTTGGATCCCCTCCTTTGGGCAGAGAGTTTGTATAGGTTTAGGGTTCCTTTGAATGCATTTTCAAATTTTTATCATGATGTTTGCTTCTGGTTTTGATTTTTGTTTTGTGCATTGGTCATAAACCCTAATTTGGGCCTTCCTTTGCATCCAGTTCTCATTTGCTTGCATATCATGACTTACCATGACATTTTGTGCATCCATTTGGTTCATAACACATCTTAGGACATGTTAGAATCATGTGTGATCATTGCATCTTTCATTTTCCATATTGAATGTCATTTGCATGTCATAACATTTCATGAACATTCATAGTCCCAAGCATGCTCCTTTTGCATCCACATGTTTGTAAGATCATTCTCATGCCTTGTTTAATGTTTGCATCATCTCATAGCATCATTAGTACCATACTTATGCTTCTGGTTTTGGTTTGCATCATGCCATTTCATCTCATTTGCATTGCATTTCATTCCTTTCACTAACTTTTCAGGTGGTAAGTTACTTTGAGAAGTGAATTTGCCTTCACTTCTCACAACCTCTTTTCATCTCTCTTATGCATCATTGCTGCATTTTGTCTTATGCTTGAGATTGAGCTTGCTCATTCTTCTTCATCTTTCTTTCTTTCTTCAAGTGACTTGTCTTCTTAAATGAAGCAAGTTACTTTGCTTCTCTTTGCTCCTTTCATCTGCTTCCTGGTGGTTTCTCTGAAGATCTTTCTTGCAAACCTCACAAACCTTAGGAACAACCAAGCATGATAATAATTAAGGCTTGATTAGTCCCCCACTTAGCTGTTACCTTTGTGTCCCTTTGAGTCTTCTCTTCTCATCTCATAATCAGGGACTAAACCCTAAAGGTTTTTAGGCTTTGTGATTAAGCTTATGCCTGCATCCTTCTATTAGGATGGAGTGTATAACTTTAATCCTAAGTGTTAAACCCTTAAGGTGTTTAAATCCTTTAATCAATTCACTTAATAATCATCAAGACATCAAACTTGTAACTTGGGCCTTGCATTAGGGTTCTAATTCTCCCTTAATTGGTTAAGAAGGACTAACCCTAGTGTTAATGGACAAGTCCCCCTCAAGTTGTCTTACAAACCATAAAACTCACTTCTTCATCTTATCATTAACTAAAATCCACTTAATAAAGGCTTTGTTTTGTCATGAAGTTAATCCCTAATCATGGATTAAGTTGAGGAGCTTTCCTCAGCTTAAACATTCTCATCTGTTATCCTTCTATTAGGATGGTGTAATGAGTCTGTTTAATCCTTGATTATGGCTTAACCTCATTACTTAACACTAAACAAAAACACAAAAACATCTAAATAATCACAAGTAGGTTAATGATATTAATCCTACACCATGGTAATTAAGTGTGAGATTCTGACTTTACACTTAAGGTATTCTCATTACCCCTAATCAGAGGGAGGATGTGATGAGTTTACTAACCCATTGGTTTAGGCTTAAGCTCATTAACTTATGTCAAACTTTCAAAAGCAATAAAAAACTGAAACTACAAAAAAACAAACAATAATCGTCTCCTCCGGGATTCTTTTCTCATCTCATTCACTCACAAACGAGAACTTGCTTCTTCCGTCTAATGCAAGACAGTTTGCACCTGAGCCAGACAGGTCATACACTTGAGCATAGACAAGCAAGCAGTTCACAAGTCAATGTATCTTTCAATCTCTTTGGGTCGAACTACGGTGTTCTGACTTCCTCATTGCACGAGAGGATACGTAGGCATAACTTAACCGTTATCGAACAAAAGTCTCTGTATATTCCCCCTCTTTCAGCATTATTCTTTTAGCCTCATGGTCTTGAGCATTTCATTCTTATTCTCACACTGACACTGTGCCTATTACACTTCACTTATACACTTTACAATTCCTTTCACACTGACACTTGTACATCCTTTTCCAGCTCTTTATACACAAATTGCACTGACACTACCCCTTTAAAACACAAATCTTTTAAGCGTGGATCCCGTCGAGTATGACGGACAATCTGGGTGCTAATACCTTCCCAGGTTGTAACCAACCCCCTTTCTCAGTCTCTCTGGTTCGCAACCGTCTTGTCCATATCTTTCTAGGTCTATGCAGCATTACCTTTCCTTCGGGATAAAAATGCCTAGCTGGCGACTCTATTCATTTCTCCTTTCGCCGACCGTTCGCGTCTGTACCCCTTCTGACCAGGTGTCATTTGGTGGGAGCGACAGCTTGGCGACTCTGCTGGGGAAAACCATTTCTGTAACCAGGGCTTCTGGTTCTTTTTGTGGGTTCCTCCTAGCGCTTGTTTGATTTGTGTTTACTGGGGTGATATGTGCTATTTGTGTTTGTATATTTGCTTTATTTACTGCTTTATGTACAGTTATTTATTGCTTTCTTTACAGCTTCATATACATCATACTGTCATACTGTTATCTGGCTGGATCTGGTTTTGTTGCTTTGGTGGGTGGGGTTCTACTGAGAGTTTAAGGTCCTGTACCTGGGACCTGAGTGACACCTAGGCTAGAGTGGATCATGTTCTTTCCCATTCCATTTCGGTCTGGTGCGGGAATATGAAACACGGTTCAGATATGGGTTTCTTCTTGAGAACTCTGTGCTACAGATCTCCTGTAGTGCTAGGGCTATCTGGGAAGCCTGCCAAATCTGGATGACCTTTTATTATGACCTTCAAAAACTGAGGTGAATTAGAGGAGGATCTTTTACGGTTATTGTAAACACTGTACCTCCGGGTTAGAAGTGTTTACACTTCTCATAACTGGTCCAAGTCTGAGGATCCTTGTTTTAGAACACCACCTGTGAGGGGTTTGGGCTGTTTACAGGTTTGCAGGTACCATTGGCCACAACATACCCTGTTACTTTGTTTTGATTAAGAGTACTCCACTTTGGACAGTTCTTGTGATTTAACCCTGGACATGTGACTCTTTATTTGAGTCCCCCACCTTGGTTACTGGACTTTTGAACCTCCAACTGGATTTATTAAACATACATGGACTTATATCAAGGCAGTAATCAGATCCAGCTTGATCACAAACCCTTGCATATCATTTGCATACATCATCATTGCATCATTTAACATTTGCTTATTTATCTTTCAGGGTATCCACATTTCATTTGGCTTGGTTTTGACCCCTTCATCTGCATAGATCCCTGTTCATCAGTATCTGCTTCAGCTATCTTCATCAGCTACCTGCTTCAGTTACCTTCATCACCAGCATCAGCCTACCAGTGGCTCATCTCCAGTGTTAGTCTCCATCATCAGCATTTGTTCCAGCTCTTCATCAACAGACATGGCACCCAAGAAGAGCAACATTTCATACCACTTCTTTGAGCCTGTGCTGGCTGGCATCAGGCAGGTCCAGGCACTTATCACCCCAGACCATATCCCACTATTCAGAGAACATTATGGAGGCATCCTCGATATGGTTATGGACTTGGACCCTTCTCAGAGGAGTTTGATTCACACTTGCCTACAGTTCTATGATCCTCCTTTGAGGTGCTTCACCTTCCAGAATTTTTAGTTGGGACCCCTGTTGGAGGAGTATTCATCACTGATTGGAGTGCCTATCAGGGGTGGTATCCCCTTCAACCCAGAAATGGTTTTTCCCAGCAATGAAGAAGTGGCAAAAGCACTATGCCTGGAGCCTATTTTGATTGGGCAGAACATGACTACAAAGGCTGGGATCCCTGGTCTACATCTGGGTTTTCTGATTTCCCAGGCTATCCTGAAGGCCTCCTTGGGGGAATGGAAGGCAGTTTGTGCATTATTAGCCCTCAGTATACATGGGGTTATACTGTTTGCAGATGAGCCCAAGTTTATCAGCAAGAATGCCATTCATCTTTGCATTCTGAGAAACCCAGTACCCACATTACTGGGAGATTTCTATTACTCTGTTCACCAAAGGAATGAGAAGCAAAAAGGAAGGTTGGTGAGATGTTGTGCTCCCCTGTTCCATACCTGGCTGCTCAAACACTTGCCCAAGACTGATGCATTCTTGAACCCTCACCAACAGAAGAATTGGGCTAGGGGACTTATTGCTTTGACTTCAGATGACATCAGGTGGTGCACCCAGAGCACCAAAGGCAGGGGCATCATTACCAGTTGTGGGTAGTTCCCCAATGTACCTCTGATAGGAGTGAGGGGTTGCATCAACTACAACCCTTTGCTATTCAAAAGATAGTTGGGCTATGCTCTGGTTCACCCTCCTAGAGTACAAGACTTGGCTGAAACCCTGTATTGTGAGATTAAGTCTAATCTAGCTGTTGTCAGGCAAGCATCCTGGGCTTGGGACAACATCCAGACCAAAGGGATGGCCATTCTGGGGAGATGCAATAATGTGGCTTCAGCTCAGTACTATGAATGGTCTCATGCAAGGGCTCAAATTTCTGGGATGCCTTTCACCATTGAGGATGCACCTGGACCATCCACAGCACCACTTCCGGCCACTGTCAGCCTGGAAGAATTTGAGAAACTGAAGGAGAGGAATGAGAATCTGTCTCAAGCTCTGAAGAAGACCCTCTGGGAGAGGAGTGATGGTCGTCTAGACATTGAGAGGTTGGAGAAGCTAAAGGTGGATCATCTAGCCAGGATTGAGAAGTCAGAGGACTACATCAAGAAATCAAGAGCTGGAGAGCAGATCTTGAAGAATGCCTGTAAAGAGGCCCAGTTTCAGAAGGCTAGGACTGACCTCTATCTGAAAGAAAGTCAAGCTAGGTGGGTCAGGATCACTGAAGCTCGCACTCAGGAAGATAAGAGAACTCAGGATAGGATTGAGCAGTTGGAGGCTAATGAAAGGAAGCAGCAGGAGGCTTTATTGGCAGCCATGAAGGAAATCTCAGAATTGAAGCTTAGGGCTGGTGTGAAGAGGTCAAAGGACCAAGACAGGCACAAGAAGTTGACCACTGCTATTACCACCAGGAACCTTCTTATCAGAAACATTACAGAGCATCCGGCTGATCCTGTAACTGAAGCACTTCTGAAGGACGTTAAGGAGGATGAGTTTGGATTAGATGTTTGACTTCTTTGCTTGTTGTTATTTCCATTTCATGTACTTTTCTTTTTATGTTGTATTTTGACCCTTCAGGGGCGTATGTTGTAAAAAAACAAACTATGTATGATCCACCATGTGTAATATATTTGTTAGTTTGTTTCATTGAGTTTCTTTTCTCAAGCAACACCAGAGCATCTTCCTCAGGGTCTGGAAAGGTCAAAACCAAGCGCCAAGCCGGATACCTTGGAGACAAATAAGCATACTGCATTGCATGCTAACCTTTGTTTTGCTTTGTAGGTTTTTGTCTTGTTTGTTACTAACTCTGTTGTGATTCAGGAATTATTGCTCGATGTCGGGTGTTCCCTCTCAATCTTCCGCACAGATATCCTACTCGCAACAACCTTCCGGGTATACAGATGGACCAAGTACAACAAGAACTAACAGAGGTCAGGACCCAGATGGTTAACGAAAGGCTGGAAATGAGAAACCAAATGACCCAGTTCATGGAAGTAATGAATGGCCTGGCTCAAAGCCAAGAAAGATTGAGGGCATTAGTAGAAAGGCAGACCCAGGAAGAACCTCCTCTGGGGACTGGGGGAACAAGTAACAATGAGAGGGTTCAGCCTCATGTTAATCCACCAGTGTATGGGCCTCATCTTCATCCAGAGATCAACATCCCTAATAATGTGCAAGGAAATGATACTGTAGGCAGAGTCTTACAGGAAGACCCCCAAGAGGATCAATTCACTGTAATGGGAGTTGGGGATGAAGCCTATGACAGAAGGCTCGATGAAATTGCTGAGAAATTGAGATCTCTGGAGTCTCAAAATTCCTTGGGTTTTGATGTCATGGATATGGGTTTAGTGGATGGGGTAAGAATCCTTCATAAGTTTAAACCCCCGTGCTTCGAGAAGTACAATGGAACTTCCTGTCCACGAACTCACTTGTAATCCTTTCTGGGGAGACTGAAGGCATATACCATGGATGAAAAACTGTGGATGTTTTATTTTGAAGACAGTTTAACTGGAGCCTCAAGGGAATGGTACTCTCACTTGACCAGAGCAACCATCAGATGCTGGAAGGACCTAGCTGAAGCCTTCATCAGACAATACCAATACAACTTGGACATGGCTCCTAACAGAACCCTTCTGATGGGAATGTCTCAGTCCTCCAGAGAAAACTTCAGGGAATACGCCCAGAGGTGGAGACAGCTTGCTGCTGCTGTCCAGCCTCCCATGTCGGAAAGAGAAATGGCCGACATGTTTATGAATACCCTTCAAGGGACATATATTGACAGGCTAGCTGCCTTTTCTTCCACCAGCTTCGCTGACGTAGTCATAGCTGGAGAAAGAATTGAGAGCCTTCTGAAGATGGGCAAGATTTCTGATAATGGTGCGAGCTCGTCCAGCAACCCCAGAAAACCTTTTGTGGGACCTAGAAGAACCGGTGAGACTAATGCTATTCATGCCAACAGGGGCAGACCTCAGTATGTTCATAGGTCAGTGGCAGCTGTCACTATTCCAGCTCCGATTCCTCAGCAACCAGCATATCAACCACCACAACAACCACACTATCAACAGCAAGTTCAGTATCCGCCACAAAGAAACTACAACAACAACAACAATCAACAACAAAGACCCTTTCAGCAAAGACCATCACAGGCAAATAGGGTGATTGACCCTATCCCTATGCCTTATGTCGCTTTATTGCCACAACTCCTGAAACTCAACTTGGTTGAGTTAAGGACGTTGGCACCACCAGATCCTTCCAGTCTGCCAAGAAACTACGATGTCAACGCCAGATGTGCTTTTCACTCCAATGCACCTGGCCACAGTACGGAGAAATGCAGGGCTTTACAAATGAAAGTGCAGGATCTAGTGGATTCCAAAGCCCTCAATTTTGCACCCCCGCCAAATGTCAACAAGAATCCCATGCCCAATCATGGAGGACCAAGAATTAATGCCATTGAGGAAGAAAAACCTTCTTTCTTAATCACCAGTGTTGGGCAAATTCGGACACCTCTGGTAGAAATTAAAGCTCAGCTCCTAGAATGCCAGATATTCCCCGGGTGTGAGCTCGGTTGTGGTTATTGCAACATTTCGGTCAACGGGTGTGATAACTTGAGAAGCGGCATAGATGGTCTTATCAAAAGTGGTATACTTCAGATCACGACATCAGCACCTACAAATCCAGCAACCCCTCTGACAACAATTCCTGAGTCTCCTACAACTGCAACAACAATCACTCCGAACAATTCATCAATTTCATCAACAATAACTTCATCCATCATTTCAACAAATCAGATGTCAACAACCGTTTCATCTACAACATCAGCATCCCTTCACTACGCAGAATCATCTACAGCATCAACATCCATTTATTCAACAGAATCTTCTACAACGCCAACAGACATCTCAGCAGTCACCATTTACTATGATCCGTCAAGTATTCCTCCAGACAACAACTTTCAACAACAAACAGTGGCACCTTCTGCCAGGTCACCAGTCACCATCTACTACGATCCGCGCACTATCTCTGTATCCTCCTCTGCAGCAGTCAGTCCAGTTACCATCATGGTGCCTGGACCAGTTCCATATGAAAGCAGTAATGCCATCCCTTGGCATTATGGCTCTGACCTCTACTGCAACGGAGAGAAAATCACTTTGGACTCTTCAACCTCTTCTCCACAGATTGATAATGTTGGGGGAGGCGGAGGCTTCACCAGAAGCGGACGCCTTTTTGCCTCACAATTGCAAAGACCTAATGCCGAAGCAGAAGCTGCTGCAAAAGCAAAGGGGAAGAGTGTAATACCTGAAGAACCAATTCTCAAAGAAACTCAGAAGACATCTTTTGAGCAAGATGTAGATGAATTCATGATAATTATAAAGAGAAGTGATTACAAAGTGGTGGATCAGCTTCACCAAACTCCCTCAAAAATCTCCATATTATCCCTGCTGATGTGTTCCGAAGCTCACCGGAATGCATTACTAAAAGTCTTGCACGCAGCATATGTGCCAGAGGAGATCACCGTTAATCAGCTGGAGACTATGGTAGCAAATGTCAATACCAGCCATGGATTGGGTTTTACCAATGCCGATCTAACAACTGAGGGGCGTAACCACAACAAGGCTTTACATATCACTCTAGAATGCAAGGGAGCTGTTCTATCACATGTGCTAGTGGACACTGGGTCTTCACTCAATGTTCTACCAAAGAAAGCCTTGGTGAAGCTGGAGTATGATGGCTTGGCATTGCGTCCAAGTAATTTGGTGGTGAGAGCTTTTGATGGCTCTAAGAGATCAGTGCTAGGGGAGATTGATCTGCCTGTGATGATTGGCCCGCAGACTTTTAAAATTACCTTCTATGTGATGGACATTCAGCCGGCCTACAGCTGTTTGTTGGGTAGACCTTGGATCCATGCCGCTGGCGCAGTTACGTCTACCCTTCACCAGAAGCTGAAATTCGAGTGGGAAGGTCAGATCATCACCATCTGTGGTGAAGAAGATATCTTTGTTAGCCATCTGGCTACGTACAAATACATTGAGATGGATGGAGAGATCCATGAGACCATGAGCCAGGGGTTTGAAGCCCTGAACATTAATGAAGCGTCTGCTGTACTTGGAACCTCCATGACATCTTATCAGCAAGCCAGGAAGGTTGTTGAAGAGGGGACTGCCCAAGGCTGGGGCAAGCTGTTGCCTATGGAGAAGAAGGAGGACAGATTTGGGTTGGGTTACAAACCAACTCAACAAGATCAATCAGAGGCTGCCAAGAAGCCCAATTTTGTCAGCAGGGGAATGCTCACCCCGGATGCAGTGAACAACTTGGAAGATGAGTCGGAAGATGAGCGCAACCTGGAGAGCTAGATACGTCCAAGGATCCCGGGAAGCCGTATCTCAAACTGGTCTTCCCAGGAAATTATAAGGGTTACTCCTGCAGAGTAATTATTATTTCCTATATATTTTAAGCATGCATCAAGTCTTGCATCTTGCCCAAGATGTCAAGACTCATTTTGTAATCGGGCCATCTTGTAATTTTGTGCAAACAGATCAATCAACGAATATCGGACATCTTTTGCAAATGAGTCTTTTCCTTTTCCGCTCACTGTTTTTCATTTTTCTTTTTGTACAAAAATAAAATGGCAATGTTTTCCAAAATGATAAACTTCATTTCACTTTTTCTAAACAAGATTAAAATCAATCACTAAAATGAACAATCTAAACCCTTGCAGAGAGTGCCTTTCAGACTGCACCGACAACAACACTGCTATGGCTTCGTATGACTTTGACAATCCAATCAATCAAGCTGATGAAGGGGTTGAAGAAGATTATGAGCTTCCTGAAGAGCTAGCTAGGTTGTTAAGGCAAGAGGAGAAGGTTATCACTCCTCATCAGGAGGAGATCGAAACGGTTAATCTTGGTACGGAAGAGGATGTGAAAGAAGTTAAGATCGGGGCCTGCCTACAAGACTCAGTGAAAGAGCAACTGATTGATATGCTTCGGGAGTATGTGGATGTGTTTTCTTGGTCTTACCAGGATATGCCAGGGTTGGACACCGATATTGTCATGCACAAGCTGCCATTAAAAGAAGACTGCCCGCCAGTAAAACAGAAACTACGCCGTACTCGCCCAGATATGGCAATGAAGATAAAAGCAGAGGTACAAAAACAGTGGGACGCCGGGTTCCTTGCTGTAACTAGCTATCCACCGTGGGTTGCTAATATAGTACCTGTGCCTAAGAAAGACGGCAAAGTGAGGATGTGTGTGGACTACCGGGATCTGAACAGAGCCAGCCCGAAAGATGATTTTCCATTACCTCACATTGATGTACTGGTTGACAATACGGCTCAGTTCTCGGTGTTCTCCTTCATGGACGGATTTTCGGGATACAATCAAATCAAGATGTCACCTGAAGACATGGAGAAGACAACTTTCATTACACCCTGGGGCACGTTCTGCTATAAGGTGATGCCATTCGGACTGAAAAACGCGGGTGCAACATATCAACGGGCTATGGTGACATTATTCCATGACATGATCCATAAAGAAATTGAATGTTACGTGGATGACATGATTGCCAAGTCCCTTACAGAAGAAGACCACCTGGTAAATCTGTTGAAGTTATTCAAGCGCCTGAGGAAGTACCAACTGAAATTGAACCCCAACAAGTGCACGTTCGGGGTGCGATCTGGTAAGCTGCTGGGATTTATTGTAAGCGAGAAAGGGATTGAAGTTGACCCTGATAAAGTCAAAGCCATTCAAGAAATGCCCGCACCGAAGACAGAAAAAGAAGTTCGGGGGTTTCTAGGTAGATTGAACTACATTTCAAGGTTCATATCTCACCTTACAGCAACCTGTGAACCCTTGTTCAAGCTATTAAGAAAAGAGCAAACGGTCAGGTGGAACGAAGACTGCCAGAGGGCTTTCGACAAAATCAAGGAATACTTACAGGAGCCTCCGATCCTTATGCCTCCAGTTGAAGAAAGACCTCTGATAATGTACTTGACAGTATTAGAAGAGTCAATGGGGTGTGTGTTGGGCCAGCATGACGAGTCTGGTCGAAAAGAGTACGCAATTTACTACCTAAGCAAAAAGTTTACCGACTGTGAACAACGTTATTCACTGCTCGAGAAAACTTGCTGTGCTTTAGCGTGGGCTGCTCGCCGACTGAGACAGTATATGTTGACCCACACTACTTTATTGATCTCCAAGATGGACCCAGTTAAGTACATTTTTGAGAAGCCAGCGCTTACCGGGCGGGTTGCAAGATGGCAAATGATCCTCACAGAATATGACATCCAGTACACATCTCAGAAAGCCATCAAGGGCAGTGTATTGTCTGATTATCTTGATGAGCAACCTATTGATGATTACCAGCCTATGAGATTTGACTTCCCTGATGAAGACATCATGTTCATAAAAGCAAAAGATCATGAAGAGCCTGTTCACACTGAAGGGCCTGACCCGGAAGAAGAATGGACTATGATGTTTGATGGGGCTGTTAATATGAATGGTCGTGGTGTTGGTGCAGTACTCATTACACCTAAGGGAGTTCACATGCCTTTCTCGGCAAAACTCACCTTTAACTGCACTAACAACGAAGCTGAATACGAAGCTTGCATTATGGGTCTTGAGGAAGCCATTGACCTCAGGATCAAGACATTGGCTGTATTCGGAGATTCAACTCTGGTAGTTAATCAAACCAACGGCAAATGGTACACCCACCAGGATCATCTGATACCTTATAGGGATTATACAAGGAGGTTACTGACTTTCTTTACAACGGTCAAGCTTGAGTATATCCCTCGGGACGAGAATCAGTTTGCAGATGCTCTGGCTACCATTTCATCAATGATCAAAGTTCAAGCTGCCAACTTTGTGCCTCGGATTTCAGTGTCCAGACTTGACAGACCAGCATATGTATTTGTAGCAGACGCCGTCAAAGATGATAAGCCTTGGTTCCATGACATTAAGTGCTTCTTGGAAAATCAAACATACCCACCCGGGGCATCTTCCAATGGTACCCATGCAGGAGGGCATGCCATGGCTAAAAAGTTGCTAAGATCAGGATATTACTGGATCACAATGGATGCTGACTGTTGCGCTTATGCCAGGAAGTGCCATAAATGCCAGATTTATGCGGATAAAGTACATGTGCCTCCCAATCCTCTGAATGTGATGTCTTCACCCTGGCCCTTTGCCATGTGGGGCATTGATATGATCGGCAAGATTGAACCGACTGCTTCAAATGGCCACAGGTTCATCCTGGTTGCCATTGACTATTTTACCAAATGGGTCGAAGCAGCTTCCTATGCAAATGTTACGAGGCAAGTAGTAGCCCGATTTCTGAAGAGAGATATCATCTGTCGGTACGGAGTTCCCGAGCGAATCATTACTGATAATGGCTCTAACTTAAATAACAAAATGATGGCAGAACTATGCCGGGACTTCAAGATCCAACACCACAATTCTTCTCCTTACAGGCCAAAGATGAACGGCGCTGTTGAGGCAGCTAATAAGAATATCAAGAAGATTGTGCAGAAGATGGTAGTCACCTACAAAGACTGGCATGAAATGCTACCGTTTGCCTTGCATGGGTACTGCACGTCAATCAGAACATCCACTGGGGCAACACCGTATCAGCTTGTTTATGGTATGGAAGCAGTCCTACCTGTTGAAGTTGAATTACCCTCCTTACGGGTACTGATGGATGTTAAGCTGAACGAAGCAGAGTGGGTCCGATCCCGATACGAACAACTGAGCCTGATTGAAGAGAAAAGATTGGCTGCAATCTGTCATGGGCAGTTGTATCAGAAAAGAATGAAGAAAGCCTTCGATCAGAAAGTCAGGCTCCGAGAGTACCAAGTAGGAGATCTTGTGCTGAAAAGACTCCTCCCTCCTCACACAGACCACAGGGGCAAGTGGACTCCAAACTATGAAAGACCATTCGTAGTAAAGAAAGTTTTCTCTGGCGGAGCACTGATGCTCAGTACTATGGATGGCGAAGACTTCCCATCCCCTGTGAATTCAGATGCAGTTAAAAAATACTTCGCATAAAAATGACCCGCTGGACATAAAAACAGAATGTAAGTCCAGGCAAAAATAGGGCGTCCCGGCGAGTCAAAAACAGAATAAAAGGACTCGGGCAAAAATAAGGGAAAATAAATAAAAAGATGTACACCCGCTGAGTTGAAAAGCCGCATGGGACAACTCAGGCAAAAATGGGTATCCCGATGAATTGAAAACCCGAAAGGGCGATCCATGCAAAATAAGGGAATAAGCGAACAACTGCATTCTGAATTCGTCTGTATCACTTACGACTTGGTAAGCTTCGAAAGGATCAAGCTTCTTTCAGAATCAGCCTTCTTCAGAAAGCAAGACTAGAAGAACGTCAAAAGTCATACGAGTCATAGCAAAAGGGAAGCTTCTTGAAGCGTCGTCAACATTGCCAACCCTTTCTTTCTCAATTTGTAACAATCTCCTCATTTTAGGGGATTTGTTTCTTTGACTGTATTTTGCCAATTCAGGGCACATGAATTAATAAAATCAGATTTTCAGTCATGATTCGTCTCGTACATTTTATTTTGCAAAAAAAAATGTCCGATGTCCTTAAGATATTGATTGCATAAATACAGATGCGACTTTTCCTAAATTGCGTGCTTGCAGGAGATATGCTTACTCCCGGGAGTGTCTGGACTCTTATGATGGAATCCGGTAAGGGATACCTCGGGATTACTTGTGCATTTCTATGTCTTTTCAGGATTGCAGGTACTCAAAGCGCAACATGGGGCACAAAAGCTTCATCCCAGCGAGCTGGCAAATCAATATTTACTCAATCTTAGCACCCGAAGTGATTTTTCCCCAGCTGAGTTACCATTTGTTATTTCTTCCCCAGCCGAGTTGCCATCTACTATTCCTCCGCAGCCAAGTGCAAAAGCCAGGGAACCATCTCCCCATAGAGTTTCAGCCTCTATCCAGAAAAGCAACGCCTGGAGGATTCACAACAGAGTGAAGAAAGCTGCTACAAACCCCAGCTGGGCCCCTCATTACCAAAAGATAGGTCTATCAGTGACCTATATCCCCAAGCAGTCCCATATGTCAGATCTACCAATGATCTCATCCCCAGCTGGGATGTTCACTTCAAGCAGATCAACCAGAGATCTTTGCAGCAACGGGATCCAAATCCCGAATCGTTATCTTTTGCATGATCATAGCATTCGCATCATATTCTCCCCACAAAGCGTAGCATTCCGTCTAATACGAAGCATTACGGAAAAAATCAAACATATTGCATAATCATAAGCCATGTTCTGAATCAAACACTTGTGAATATTGACAATCCATCAACAATGTACAGAAAAACTCCCCAGATTCTCCAGCAGAAAGCCAAAGCGTCCCCTTTGCACCCACAAGATACATCTTTATACAAATTCCCTGACACCCGTCCGCGTCACCTTCCCCAGCATAGTTACCCGAACACTTCGTAAATTAGATACTTGTTTATATCACACTCTCCGCTTTTGACACTCGTCCGTGTCACTCTCCCCAGCAAGTTAAAACCTCTCCTGTCCACACTCATACTTATACAGATACTCGTTCGTATCTTGTATATATCACTCAAAACCCCTCAGATTCGACACTAGTCCGTGTTCTTTGTTAACCAGTTGATACTCGTCCGTATCATCATCTCAGAACATGCGTCAGGCGTTTGTTTCTACCCGATACTCGTCCGTATCGTAGTCTTAAGGATGCTCGTCCGCATCTTTAACCCATACACTGTGTCAAACACTTTTGTCTTCTTGAAATTGGACACTCGTCTGTGTCTATTATTCCCCAGAAGGGTCCCCTCAGATTCGACACTCGTCCGTGTTCCTTGTTAACCAGTTGATACTCGTCCGTATCATCATCTCAGAGCATGCGTCAAGCGTTTGTTTCTACCCGATACTCGTCCGTATCGTAGTCTTAGGGATACTCGTCCGCATCTTTAATCTATACACAACGTCAAAACACTTATACCTTTTATGTCTGGGATATAAACACTCGTCCGTGTTTACTATTCCCCAGTAGGTCGCCAGCAAAGCAAAATTTCTTTTCTATCTGACATTCGTCCTATGTCATGATAAACCCTGAGAGCAGCCGTACCCTGCTAGGTGATCGTCCTTCACCTCTTGATGATCATCCTTCATCATGCTCATCCGATGGCCGTCCCCATCGTCGACCTTTTCTATCCGACATTCGTCCTGTGTCGTGATATTTAGCAGCCGTCCCCTGCTAGGTGATCGTCCTTCACCTCTTGATGATCGTCCTTCATCATTTTATCCGATGGCCGTCCCCATCATTGATCTTGTTATCTGACATTCGTCCTATGTCATGATAAACCTTGAGAGCAGCCGTCCCCTGCTAGGTGATCGTCCTTCACCTCTTGATGATCGTCCTTCATCATGCTCATCCGATGGCCGTCCCCATCGTCGACCTTTTATCCGACATTCGTCCTATGTCGCGATACTTTCGGCAGCCGTACCCTGCCAGGTGATCGTCCTTCACCTTAGATGATCGTCCCTCATCTTATCCCCAACAGAGCAGCCGTCCCCTGCCAGGTGATCGTCTTTCACCTTAGATGACCATCCCTCATCTTATCCCCAACAGAGCAGCCGTCCCCTGCTAGGTGATCGTCCTTCACCTTTGATGACCGTCCCTCATCATTATTTCATTTATTCTTTAACCCGATGGCCGTCCCCGTCGTGGTCCCTTTTCCTTTCCTAGGCGATCGTCCTTCACCTTTGATGATCGTCCCTCATCATTATTTCATTTATTCTTTAACCCGATGGCCGTCCCCGTCGTGGTCCCTTTTCCTTTTCCTGATGATTGTCCTTCATCAGTTTAGCCCGATGGCCGTCCCCATCGTTGTTTGCATTACTTTATGAACCTGATGACCGTGCCTCATCATTTGTCTTTATAATCCCCAGAGAGTCTTGATGGCCGTCCCCATCATAGTCTCTCATATCCCAGCATGTCGGCCGTCCCCGTCATTGCTTTATTTCCCGCTTTTTCCCCAACATGTCGACCGTCCCCGTCATTGCTTTATTTCCCGCTTTTTCCCCAGCATGTCGGCCGTCCCCGTCATTGCTTTATTTCCCGCTTTTTCCCCAGCATGTCGGCCGTCCCCGTCATTGCTTTATTTCCCGTTCTTTCCCCAGCATGTCGGCCGTCCCCGTCATTGCTTTATTTCCCGCTTTTTCCCCAGCATGTCGGTCGTCCCCGTCATTGCTTTATTTCCCGTTCTTTCCCCAGCATGTCGGCCGTCCCCGTCATTGCTCTTTCCCCAGCAGTCGTCCTCTGCTCGACGGTCGTCCTCCGTCGCCCATACTTTATAAATATAATTTATTTTCCTTTTACAATTTATATCCCTTTTCTTCTTCATTTTGTGAGTGCAAATTCTGGACTGTCTTTGGTATTCAACCACAAGTTATCTTGTTTGCCTGTTAAGCCGTTGCTTACATCCTGCACAGCTAACTCATGTTTGAATAGGGGCAGCTGTAAACACCCCAAATTTGCCCTCACCCATTCACACCATGGCTTGTGATCTCTTCATATGCATAAGTTCAATCATAGCATCTCATACCACATTTTTAATTCACTGCATTGTCTCTAAGTCATCTGCATCTAGGGTTTGTGATCTGAGCAATCCAAGAGCTTTTTGAGTCACTCCAAAGGTCTTCAATCACTTCAAAGGGGTCCATGTGTGTTCAAGCATCATATTATATCCTCTCAAAGTCAAGAATGTCAAAAAATCACAAGAACTGAGTTTGGCATGGAAGCAGTGCCAGGTTTGACTGCACAAATGACCTAGAATTAGGGTTTTGGTTCCAAAGGCCATAACTCCAAATTTTTTGGTCATTCTTGATTCTATTGGTCTCTATATGGTATAAGGATCATGCATATCAATTTTCATGAAGAAATTCCTTGGGGAAGGCATCTAATCAGGAGTTGACTTCTTGAGCAAGTCAGTGTAAAATCAGGGCATCTGAGGCCCCCAATGACCCAACCAAAGGGTGTTCTTCATCATTTTGATTATGTATGATCTTTATTTGATCATAGAAGATGTTAGAAGTTCACAAATTTGAAGCAATTCAAGCCATTTGCAAAGTTGACTTTTTGGGAAAGTTGACTTATAATGAAAATTGCCATTTTGGGAAACTTTTTCAACCCTTATTTTTGATTCAAAAAAAGCTTCAAATGAGAAAACTTTGGTCATGAAAGTTGTAGAATGGATCATTCCCTTTTCAAAAAGTACAAGAACTTGACCTAATTCATTTTGGATCAAAAGTTATGGCTTGTCAAAGTTGGCTAAAATCACATAATTTGAAGTTTTCTACCAAAGAGGCATTTTGCAAAATGGTATGATCAAGTGTTCTAAAGGCTTCAAAAGTGTACAAATTCTTCACAACATGATCCCATGACTCCTAAAAATCAGAATTGGCCCAAGAATCATCTCATTTCATGCCTTGAACTTCAAGAAATCACAAAGGGGCCAAACTTTGTGAAAATTGCAAAACCTATCACAAACCATAAACCACTTGCTGCATTGCCTCTAGACCTTTTCCATAGCTTTCCTTGATTCAAGCTGAGCCAAAGCAAGCCAAAAAGCAAGTTGTACCATTGCCCATACCTCAAGTACAAGTCAAGTTGACATTTTGGCAACTTGCCCATACCAATCATACTATGCCACAACCACTTTCTGAGCCAATCCCATTTGTTTATACAAATCAAAAGCAAGCCATTTCATATAACACACAAGCCTGAAAGCTCCAAGAAGACAGCATTCTCATTTTCAGCCTCTTATGCAAAACCATTCGAAACACTCTCCACAAGCATAGAACATCCAAACAAACTTCACAAACAATCTCAACATGACTCACTGATCACAAACCAACCATTGAAACAACCTGAAAGCCACTGAAACCAAAACACGATCACCACCCCCCCTTGAACAGAACTTCTGCAATCTCCCAAATCAGCCATCAACCAGAGTTGTGAAGCATTCCATTGAGCTCAGGGGGACCAGAGGAGTCAGTTTGCATAGGAGAAAGGCTCAGAAAGCTCCTGTTCGAAGGACTTCAGTTCAGGTATCCATCAAGAACAAATTTTCTAGAACTCCATTTACTTGTTATAAATTGATTCTACATGTTATCCTGATCATCATGATGTGTTTAAAGATGAAAATGGTGGAATATTGAGTATGTATGAGTTGTTTGAAACTTTCTACCCTAAATTTGTTTTGCTTCGATTTGCATGATTGATGAATGAAAAATAGTTTTTGTTTGGGGGTTTTGATTCAGTGATAAGTGGGGTTTGATTCTGGGCTGTTAGATTTCATTTTTATGGAATTTGGAGAGAGTTAGAGAAATGGCTCGTCGGAGAAGACGACCGGAACCACTGTTCCGGCCGTCTGAAGGTCATTAGTGTTAATTAGGGTTTAGGGCCAGGTTTGAATTTAGAGCGTAGGATGGGCTAACTTTGTTTGACCCGCGCGCGAATGGACGTCCCAGATGCGTTGATTAAACCCTAATCCAGTCATTTATGTAGTTAATTAGGATTAATTAAATTCAAATCTCAGATTGAATCCCAGCCACTCAAACGCGCGCCAGTCAATTCCCGCGTGTCAAATTTGAATCCTGGCCACTGGATCAGCATACTTCTCATTTTATTCAATTTTATTTTCATTTTATTTCATTTCTTTTGTACATTTTATAAAAAATAGCAAAACACTTTAAAAAATTCTGAAAATTTTTATCAAACCTTTTATTAATTTTCAGAAACCAAAAACATTTTTATTTTTATTTTTTGCATTAAAAATTATTTTTAAATCATTTAAAAGTTTATTTTTAATTAATTAATGAGAATTAATTAATTAAAAATGCTTTTAGGTATTTAAAAATCACAAAAAAATTCATGAAGCATTTAAAATCATTTAGAAACATTGTCCAAATCTCAAACCAAATTTCTTTTTTGATCTTGATGCCTTTTGACAATTTTCAATGGAATTAATTTCATTTCAAGGCATTATTTTGATTCAATCTTCAAAAATTCATTTCTGCCTAGCCTTTAAGAGTTGGACAATGATTCTTCTTGCATTGCATCTTATATAGCATGTAGTTTATAGGATTAAATTGGCATGAATTGATCTTGCATTTCCTATTTGTTTGGCATTTTTCTTGATGAGGTACCTTAAAACCCTAGCCATCTTAGGAAATTCATAACTTTCACTAGGTTAAGAGTTGGATCCCCTCCTTTGGGAAGAGAGTTTGTATAGGTTTAGGGTTCTTTTGAATGCATTTTCAAATTTTTATCATGATGTTTGCTTCTGGTTTTGATTTTTGTTTTGTGCATTGGTCATAAACCCTAATTTGGGCCTTCCTTTGCATCCAATTCTCATTTGCTTGCATACCATGACTTACCATGACATTTTGTGCATCCATTTGGTTCATAACACATCTTAGTACATGTTAGAATCATGTGTGATCATTGCATCTTTCATTTGCCATATTGAATGTCATTTGCATGTCATAACTTTTCATGAACATTCATAGTCCCAAGCATGCTCCTTTTGCATCCACATGTTTGTAAGATCATTCTCATGCCTTGTTTCATGTTTGCATCATCTCATAGCATCATTAGTACCAAAATTATGCTTCTGGTTTTGGTTTGCATCATGCCATTTCATCTCATTTGCATTGCATTTCATTCCTTTCACTAACTTTTCAGGTGGTAAGTTACTTTGAGAAGTGAATTTGCCTTCACTTCTCACAACCTCTTTTCATCTCTCTTATGCATCATTGCTGCATTTTGTATTTTGCTTGAGATTGAGCTTGCTCATTCTTCTTCATCTTACTTTCTTTCTTCAAGTGACTTGTCTTCTTAAATGAAGCAAGTTACTTTGCTTCTCTTTGCTCCTTTCATCTGCTTCCTGGTGGTTTCTCTGAAGATCTTTCTTGCAAACCTCACAAACCTTAGGAACAACCAAGCATGATAATAATTAGGGCTTGATTAGTCCCCCACTTAGCTGTTACCTTTGTGTCCCTTTGAGTCTTCTCTTCTCATCTCATAATCAGGGACTAAACCCTAAAGGTTTTTAGGCTTTGTGATTAAGCTTATGCCTGCATCCTTCTATTAGGATGGAGTGTATAACTTTAATCCTAAGTGTTAAACCCTTAAGGTGTTTAAATCCTTTAATCAATTCACTTAATAATCATCAAGACATCAAACTTGTAACTTGGGCCTTGCATTAGGGTTCTAATTCTCCCTTAATTGGTTAAGAAGGACTAACCCTAGTGTTAATGGACAAGTCCCCCTCAAGTTGTCTTACAAACCATAAAACTCACTTCTTCATCTTATCATTGACTAAAATCCACTTAATAAAGGCTTTGTTTTGTCATGAAGTTAATCCCTAATCATGGATTAAGTTGAGGAGCTTTCCTCAGCTTAAACATTCTCATCTGTTATCCTTCTATTAGGATGGTGTAATGAGTCTGTTTAATCCTTGATTATGGCTTAACCTCATTACTTAACACTAAACAAAAACACAAAAACATCTAAATAATCACAAGTAGGTTAATGATATTAATCCTACACCATGGTAATTAAGTGTGAGATTCTGACTTTACACTTAAGGTATTCTCATTACCCCTAATCAGAGGGAGGATGTGATGAGTTTACTAACCCATTGGTTTAGGCTTAAGCTCATTAACTTATGTCAAACTTTCAAAAGCAATAAAAAACTGAAACTACAAAAAAACAAACAATAATCGTCTCCTCCGGGATTCTTTTCTCATCTCATTCACTCACAAACGAGAACTTGCTTCTTCCGTCTAATGCAAGACAGTTTGCACCTGAGCCAGACAGGTCATACACTTGAGCATAGACAAGCAAGCAGTTCACAAGTCAATGCATCTTTCAATCTCTTTGGGTCGAACTACGGTGTTCTGACTTCCTCATTGCACGAGAGGATACGTAGACATAACTTAACCGTTATCGAACAAAAGTCTCTGTATATTCCCCCTCTTTCAGCATTATTCTTTTAGCCTCATGGTCTTGAGCATTTCATTCTTATTCTCACACTGACACTGTGCCTATTACACTTCACTTATACACTTTACAATTCCTTTCACACTGACACTTGTACATCCTTTTCCAGCTCTTTATACACAAATTGCACTGACACTACCCCTTTAAAACACAAATCTTTTAAGCGTGGATCCCGTCGAGTACGACGGACAATCTGGGTGCTAATACCTTCCCAGGTTGTAACCAACCCCCTTTCTCAGTCTCTCTGGTTCGCAACCGTCTTGTCCATATCTTTCTAGGTCTATGCAGCAATACCTTTCCGTCGGGATAAAAATGCCTAGCTGGTGACTCTATTCATTTCTCCTTTCGCCGACCGTTCGCGTCTGTACCCCTTCTGACCAGGTGTCATTTGGTGGGAGCGACAATCATTCCTAGGGTTTGTGAGGTTTAAGAAAGAAATCTTCAAAGAGCCACCAAGGAGAGAAGCAGATGAAAGGAGTAAAGAGAAGCAAAACAACTTGATTCACTTAAGAAGTCAAGTTGCTTGAAGAAAGAAAGTGAGATGAACATGAATGAGCAAGCTCAAACCCAAACACATACAAAATGCAGCAAGTGAATTATGAAAGAGGTGAGAAGAGAATGTGAGAAGTGAAGGCAAATTCACTTCTCAAAGTAACTTACCACCTGAGAAGTTAGTGAAAGAAATGCAATGCAATGCATATGAGATGAAATGGCATGATGCAAGACAAAGTCAGAAGCAAATACATGATGTTAATGATGCTAAGAGATGATGCAAACATGTGGTAAGGCATGAGAATGATCATATAAACATATGGATGCAAGGGAAGCATGCTTTGAACCATGAACATACATGAAAAGTTATGAAATGCAAATGACATACAACATGGAAAATGAAAGATGCAATGATCAAACATGGTTCTAATATGTCCTAAGATGTATTATGAATCAAATGGATGCACAAAATGTCATGGCAAGTCATGGTATGCAAGCAAATGGAAGATGTATGCAAAGGAAGGCATGAATTAGGGTTTATGATCAATGCACAAAACAAAATTCAAAACCAGAAGCATATGACATGATAAAAATTTGAAAATGCAATCAAAGGAACCCTAAACCTATACAAACTCACTGCCCAGAGGAGGGGATCCAACTCTTAACCTAGTGGAAGTTATGGATTTTCTAAGATTGCTAGGGTTTTAAGGTACCTTGACAAGAAAAATGCAAAACAAATGGGAAATGCAAGATCAATTCATGCCAATTTAATCCTATAAACTACATGTTATGCAAGATGCAATGCAAAAGGAATCATTGTCCAACTCTCAATGGTTAGGCAGAAATGAATTTTTGAAGTTTGAATCAAAATAATGCCTTGAAATAAAATTAATTCCATTGAAAATGATCAAAAGGCATCAAGAACAAAAAATAAATTTGGTTTGAGAGTTGGACAATGTTTCTAAATGTTTTTAAATGTTTCATGAATTTTTTTGTGATTTTTAAATACCTAAAAGTATTTTTAATTAATTAATTTTCATTAACTAATTAAAAATAAACTTTTAAATGATTTAAAAATAATTTTTAATGCAAAAAATAAAAATAAAAATATTTTTGGTTTCTGAAAATTAATAAAATGATTGATAAAAATTTTCAGAATTTTTTGATGCTTTTTACTATTTTTAAAAATTCGTATAAATAAAATGCAAATAAAATGAAATAAAAATAAATAAATGAAGAAGTAATCAGATCCAAGAGCTGGTATTCAAACTGGGGTGAAATTGGTTGACTGGCGCGTCATCCAAGGGCTGAGGCTTATCCTGATTAAATCAACCTAATTATAATTAATTAAACTAATAAATGAGAATTAGGGCAAATCAAAACAATCCTGGCCACTGAAAACGCGCGCGCATCTCACATCTAACGCTCCACATTCAAACTTGGCTAATCACCTGAGATTAGCCCTAATTACACTCAGATGACCGGAATAGTGCTCTGGTCATCTTCTCCGGCAGCTCAAAACGCTATCTCTCTCCCCAAGCCTCTAAAATGAAATCTCTCTGCCCAGAATCAAACCCCACTCATCACTGAATCAAAACCCCCAATCAAAACTCATTTCTTATTCACCAACAATGCAAATCGAAGCAAAGTAATTTTAGGTCAGAAACTTTCAGATAACTCATACATACTCAATACTCCACCATTTTCATTTTTAAACACATCATGATGATCAGGATAACATGTAGAATCAATTCATAACAAGTAAATGGAGTTCTGGAAAATTTGTTCTTGATGGATACCTGAACTGAAGTTCTTCGAACTGGAGCTTTCTGAGCCTTTTTCTTATGCAAACCGACTCCTCTGGTCCCCCTGAGCTCAATGGAATACTTCAAAACTTTTGTTGATGGCTGATTTGGGAGATTGCAGAAGTTCTGTTCAGTGAGGGGTGAGGACCGTGTTTTGATTTCAGTGAGTTTCAGGCTGTTTCAATGGTTGGTTTGTGATCAGTGGAACATGTTGAGATTAATGGTGAAGTTTGTTTTTGTGTTTGAGGCTTGTATGATGAGTTTCGAAGGAAGTTGCATAAGAGGTGAGTTTCTTGAACTATGGCTTCTGATCTCTTTCAGGCTTGTGTGTGTGGTGTGTTATGCTGGCTTTGGTCCACTTATCACAACTAGAGAGGTCAGAGGAGTTGGTGTGGACTGTTGTGATTGGTATGGCTCAAGTTGCAAAAAGTCAAGCAAGTTGTACTTGGAGGTATGGGCAAGTGGCAGGCTGAGATAGGGGCATGGCTTGGCTTAGCTGAGTTTAGGGAGAACCATGGAATTTGATTTGAGATGATTCAGCAAGTTGCATGAAGTTTATAAGGTGTTTTGCAAATTTCCCAAAGTTTGGCCACTTTGGAAATTCATGAGATTCAAGGCATCAAAATGCAATATTCTTGGGCCAATTCTGATCTTTATAGGTCATGTGATCATGTTGTGAAGAGTTTGTACACATTTGAAGCCTTTAGAACACTTGATCATACCATTTTGCAAAATGCCTCTTTGGTAGAAAACTTCAAATTATGTGATTTTGGCCAACTTTGACAAGCCATAACTTTTGATCCAAAATGAATTAGGACGAGTTCTTGTACATTTTGAAAAGGGAATGATCCATTCTACAACTTTCATGACCAAAGTTTTCCCATTTGAAGCATTTTTGAATCAAAAAGCAAGGGTTGAAAAAGTTTCCCAAAATGGCAATTTTCCATTACAAGTCTTTTTCCCAAAAAGTCAACTTTGCAAATGGCTTGAAATTCTTTGATTTTGTGAACTTCTAACATCTTTTATGATCAAATAAATATCATACACAATCAAAATGATGAAGAACACCCTTTGGTTGGGTCATTGAGGGCCTCAGATGCCCTGATTTTGCACTAACTTGCTCAAAAAGTCAACTCTTGATCAGATGCCTTCCCCATGGAATTTCTTCATGAAACTTGATAAGCATGATCCTTATAACATATAGAGACCAATAGAAACAAGAATGACCAAAAAATTTGGAGTTATGGCCTTTGAAACCAAAACCCTAATTTCAGGTCATCTGTGCAATTAAACCTGGCTCTGCTTCCACACCAATCTCAGTTCTTGTGATTTTTGACATTCTTGACTTTGAGAGGATATAATATGATGCTTGAACATACATGGACCCCTTTGAAGTGATTGATGACCTTTGTAGTGGCTCAAGAGGCTCTTGGATTGCTCAGATCACAAACCCTAGATGCAGATGACTTAAGAACAATGCAGTGAAGCAAAAATGCAATATGAGATGGTATGATTGAATTTATGCATATGAAGAGATCACAAGCCATGGTGTGAATGGGTGAGGGCAAATTTGGGGTGTTTACAACAAGGTCCCGCGAACCAAAGATCTGGGTTCGGGAGTCGGTTACGTCCTGGGAAGGTATTAGCACCCAGATCGTCCGCCGTACCCGACGGGATCCACGCTTGCTTGTTTGTTTCAAATGGTGAGAAAAATATAACTACTACTGAACAAATGAACTGCTAACTGGAATAGGAATGCGAAATGGAACTGGAAAAGAAAATGGAAAGGAATGGGGAGATGTAGGGAAAATAAAGAATGTGCTCGAACGGGCCCTACCCCGCTGCCTATGTACCTCATCGGGAGAATGAGGATCAGAGTCGACGTAGTTCGCCTAACTAATGCGGGAACTATTTGTTTGTGTTTTTTATGGATGGAACTGCATATGTCTATGCTCAAGTGTTGCAGTCTCGTCTGGTACGAGTGTGTTTACCGTCTTGCATGCGAAACAAGTCGTCGCAAGTTCGCGTTCAGAGTGAATGCTATGAGAAAATAAATTCCCGCAAGATAGTCGCTTATTGTTTGTTTTTGTCTTTTATGAGAAATGTCCCGTGGCATACATGAATATTTAACCTTTATTAAGTATTTTATTATTTTCTTTGTGAGATGAGAAAGAATGACTCAAGTTGCAAAAGGCAAAAACTAAGGGACTAAGACTCAATCCTAATTTTCGTTATTTATTCAAAGGTGGTCCTAATGGTTTGTGGGGTTTCCTAAACCTAAAGATAAAAGAATAGAATGCAACTTACTTCCTAGAGAAGTTAAGTTGATTCTACAAAAGAGGGGGAAATCCTACCAAACACAAGTATGAAAAGTAAAGGAAATTAAATGCAAATTAAATGCATAAACGAAGTAAAAGAATAAGTTGAAGGAAACTTACCTCAATCTTCCCCTCTACAAAACAAATATTAGTTAGCATCCATTCTATCCACCAGCATCTTGAACTTATCTTCATTAGGCTCATGATAGTAGTTAGCTTCAGAATCAGAGTCCCCCATTGTATTGTGGAGACTGCCTCCCTCTTTCTCAGACTCTTCAGACTCATAATCTTCAACCTGTTCTTTGGTCTTGACAGGACCTCTGAACCTTCTTCCCATGTTGATCAGGCCACCTGACCTCCTAGTCTTCTTAGCCTTCTTGGCCAGCAGTGTCTTCAATTCATCTTGCCCCTTGGACAAGTTCAGGATCAACTCTTGGAACTGTGCATTTTGTGCCTGAAGATCCTTAACTGTTTGTTCAAGAGCCATTGCTGAAATAAACAGCGAGAAGATAAGAAACCTGTGCACAATAAACCTGTGATGCAATGATATGATGTATTAATGCGTATGCAATGTTTTCAAGGACCGCAGGATTTAAATTTGCTTAAACAAATAAGAAGGTAAACTTTTATTAGTAATAAATTTGTTTTGCCTCTTGGGCTTACAAAAATGAAATGAAATAAATACAAGAGATGGGGTTTTAAGTCTCCCATGGACGTTTCCTCTTTGTGTTGAGGTATGAGTTGAGATTCCGTTCCTCGTGAAGTTGCTTTGTTAGTTCCAGGATTCTTTCTTGGCTTGCTTTGTAATGAGCCTCGAAAGTATCCCTTTGCTCCTTCAGTTGGATCCAGGATCTCTGTAAGTCTTCCATGTCAGTAGGCATGTCTGGGTGAAGGATGGTGTAGGAAGTATCTCCTTCAGCAACAGGTTCCATGGTAACTGGCAGGATAGCAGGATATGGCATCATGAGAGTCTGAGCACGAGATCGCACCCATCTGAGATAAGCTTCAATAGGAATAGTGTACTTAGGCTCCAAAGTCTTGCTGTCAACTTTGTTCACTTTTCCCCATGCTCGTATGAATCTCTGACGGTAACCTTGCAGATCGTTGTCGTAATCAAACACAATCCCCTGAATCAACATGTCATGTGGACCATCACTCCGAGCATAACCAAACTGTCGTAAAGCTAACGAAGGGTTGTAAGTAATGCCTCCTCTTATGCCTAGAAGTTGCACATTAGGAAACTCCCCACAACGGTCAATGATAGTGACATTCTCCATAGATCTGGAGCACCAATGGATATCTGAATGAGAGAGTGACATGATCCTCTTGGACCACCTGAACCCTTGTTCATTCTTCATCGCTGAGCGAGGAAGGTGATAAATAAACCACCTAGATAACAAAGGTATGCAACACATCAAAGTTCCTCTTGCCCTTGTAGTACGGTTATGAAGAGAGTGCAGGATGTCCCCAAGCAATGTAGGCACTGGATTGTGACTCAGAAATATGTTGATGGCATGCACGTCTATGAACTGATCAGGATTGGGGAACAACACTAAGCCATAAATCAACAAGGCTAAGATCTCCTCAAAAGCATCATAGCTCATAGCTTTCAAGAACCCTTGAGCCTTCTCTATCAACACCTTAGCAAGAATACCCTTAACTCCGCTTCTCGTTTCTAGAACAATGTCAGACTTCTTCAGATGTAAAGCTGCAGCAATAACCTCAGGTTTAGGCTCCTTTTCCAAGCCTGTGAATGGTTTCTGATCAAGTACAGGTATACCTAAAAGTTTAGAGAACTCTTCCATTGTAGGAACCAGCTGGTAGTCGGGGAATGTGAAGCAATGGTGTTTAGGGTCAAAGAACTGAAACAGGACACTCATCATGTCTTCATTGAACCCTGAAGTGACTAGATCCAGTAGGTGACCATGTCTCTTGATGAACTGGGAATGATCAGACACTTGAGAAATCAACTCTTTAAGCTTAGGAGGTATGCCTACAAAGTTGATCCTGATAGTGTTTCTACGAACAGAAGCCATGACCTGCAACAAAGAACAAAGATAAATCCTTTGGTCCTTGAAATGGTTAGTGAAAATGCTATGCTTATGATGCATGATGATGCTATGATGTTATGCTCAATCACAAACATGTGGCACACACAAACAAGTCACACAATAGCCCTAGGTTTGAAGGCTTGCATGAGGTTTAGAGGTGAGTACCCTCCCCTGAAGTTTAGATGGTTCATCCTGTCCTACAAAAGTAACCCGGTTCTAAGGGATCTCAATATCATTGATCCTTCACAAGGGTGGTTGTTCAGTAGGCAACTTACTTGCCAACCAAAACCATCCAAGTTTAAGATCTCAATAAGTGTAGTATCGAGTATCAACCAACTTCAGTCTTCACCAAAGCCGGTTATCTCACTACTTTCTAAAGGCCAAGATGGGATAACTAGGGTTCTAAAAGTCAGTTAGTGCATTGACAACATATGGCAGCCTCATATTATCCTCAACTTGACTTAAGGAACATAAGCACCAACCAAGAAGTCACACTAACTATGGCCACCAGATCAACCATATCGGTATACGCCGTACAGTTTCCTTGGTCTATTGCCATTTGCCTAAGGTACACTAGATCCGGGTTAGGATCTTTCACACATAAGAGCCCAACAAGTAAGTATAAAGCAAACAAGGCAAACAAGTTAAGTGATCTAATTCCTAAGGGTACCCCTCTTTAATATTAAATCCCCAGCAGAGTCGCCAGTTTTGTAACACGGTGGGAGAACTGACTTTAGTTATGTTGCGGATAGCAAGAGTCGCCACCGACTTTTATTTTATCCAAAGGAAAGGCATAAAAGAACAGGAAAGACCTTTTAAAAGATTTTTGGGTCCGGGGGGTAGGTTATGTAAAGGGAAGGTGTTAGCACCCTTTACATCCATGGTTATCCATGGGCTCTTAGTTACTTAGCTCACTTTAAAATGTTTTTTGAAATGTGAAGTGTGTGAATAAAAATTTTCTTAAGAGTTTCATAATGATCCATGTACGGATGCGTAAAAAACCTTTGTTTTGAAAATTGTTTAAAGTGTGTAAAGTGTTTGAAATATTTTTGAAAAGTGAGCAAGTATCTAAGAGGAACCTACCCTAAGTTTAAGTCTTTTCTGTTCTTGAATCCTTTGAATGGTAAGACTATCCCTATTATTAAGGAATAGGTATTCATTACCTTGGATGTGAGGGACAAGTGAAGGGTCATCTGTTATTTAGGCAACTGTGGGGTGTATAAGCAATTCGAAGGGGCTTATCATCTTTATTCGAAAGGGGCAAGATCATTACGAAGGCAACATTCGAAGGGACTTGATCTTTTTTTCTGTTTAAGGGACTAGATGATGTGGAATGAGGGACTTTGCTTTATACACCCTACTTGACCTTTTGTTTAGGCAACTTGAGAGGTATCCTTAAGGAAGTGAGATGGCGATCAAAGATCGACTTACGTGTGTGAGTGTACAATTTTAATATTTATCTTTAAATTTAATGAGCTAAATTAATTTTAAACATACAAACATGTTACACTCCCTATTTTACTAACCATAGCATAAAATAAATATTAAATATTACTATTAAAATATTACATCCAGGAGACAATTACATAATAATAATAATTAACAAATTAAATAAATAAGCAAAATAATAATAATAATATAATTGGGTTAGTAAAATAATAATAATAATAAATCACAATATAAATGAGGTTAGTAATAATAAAATATCATATAAACATAATTAATAATGTAAACAAAAATATTAGCATAATAATCAAAAGAGCAATTTTTTATATGAACAATTATTTTTTAAGATTAATAAGAAAATATAAACAATTATACTAATTATCATAAAGTTTTAAATTATTTACAAATTTTAAAAATTAGGTTAATTACAAACATGTTATAAAAACAAATTATATTTACAAAAATTAAATTAACAAGTTTTAATTATTTTTAAGCATATATTGAAAATTATTTATATATAAGAATTAAGTTATAAACAAATTATATAATATATATACATGATTAAATAATAAATCAAAAATTAAAAATTATAATAGAATTAAATGTTAAATAGAAGAAAATTAGGGTTTGTGAAAATTATTAGGATTAATTAGGGTTTTTACAAAATATTTTAGGTTTTAGAAAATTAGGGTTTATATACATATTTTTAGAATAATAAAATAACTATATATAATTTAACAATATTAATAATTTCTAAAAAATAAAATAAGTTTTTCTTATAAAATTAAAATTAAAAGAATGAATTCTAAAATAATATGAATATCCTATTTATTTTATTATTTGGATTTGTTTTAATAGAAAATTAATTAACAATCAAAATTAAAGAAAAGAATGAAAAAAATAAAACCTGCTTGGGCTGGGATTTGAACCCAGTCCCTAAGCTTTCCACACTCAGGACTAGCCTTCCATCGACTGGGCCATGCGCGCGCTGGCGTTAGAAGCAGGGAACCAATTCGTTTTGTTCATAACCTGAGAAACATCATAAAAAAGGAAGCAAAACAAATACACAAAAGGCCTGGGGGGGGATTCGAACCCAGGACCTTTACATAATACGCAGGCATACATTCCATCCAGCCGGGAGGGCGCTTCTGATAGTGTAATGGCTATAATGAATTATATATTAAACCTGTTAATTAAATGGAAAAACAAGAAAAAATTGTTGAACCCAGGATTCGATCCCTGGACCTTGGCCTCACACGCGCATCCCTTTACCACTAGACCAACTGCAGGTTGGTGATTATAACTGAAACCAATAATATAAAAAATAAGTCCAGAATTCAAATTTCCAGAACGCGCGAAACTTCATCTCCTAGCTCTAGACCTGCGAAATTTCCTATGAATTTTGCTACCATATTTCCTGCGAATTTCAAATTGCAGCAAACCCTACGAAACTCAAACATCATTATTCAAGCAAAATTTTGTCAAATTAAGTTCACAAACACAATCCAGAGGTCAATTAGAGTTGATCCATGGTCTTAGAATTTATTTATATTTGCTAAATCGATAAACCCTAAAAATGGCCGAAAACCCTAACAATGGTGGAAATCGTTCTAGTCCATGAAACTCAAATCAAACTGTCCAGAAAGCTTCAATACTTCACAATAAACATAAATAAATGGATAGTTTCCATTATCATTGCATAAATAACTCAAATCGAAAAAAATAAAAGTATGAACAATATGCATTCGGGTTATGGATATGAGCATGATTCATGTGTTTTTGAGAGCTGGGATAGGTTTAGTGATGTCCAAGGAACCCTTCCATGTCTTAAAAATACCTTACAAGCTCTTGTATGGAGAAAACCGAATTGAAGTTTTTGTGAGATTTTTGAATGTATGAACTTACTCTTGGAGGCCAGAAATTCGTGTCCAGTGCATTAGGTTATGTTGTATACTTATAGTACAATAGAATTAGGTCAAAAGATTTGATTGTTGTATGAAGTTTTTGATTGAAAAAGATTGAAAAAGATTATAACTTAAACTTCAAATATTTGTGAATTCAACCTTTCTATTTCAAGCCAATCACCATAATTCCTATATCAATTTGATCCAAATCATCTTTATGACTTTCTAGAAACAATATCCCATTTAAATATTTGATTTTTCTATTTTATTTTAATTTAAAATGATTTTAGATCAATAAAATCAAAATAAATAAAATAAAATAATAAAAAATCTGAAAAATTGAGGGTTGGGTCGTGCATGAGGTATTTGTATGGATTGGATCATCATATGGCAAGCCCATTTAGAAAAATTTGGTTTTAAACCTCCATTTTCTTCATAAATCAACCAAAAATTTCCCAACTTTGCAAGGGCACACATCCTTCAATTTTAATTCTATGAGGGTGTTCTTGGACATTTTGGAAATCTTGAAGAGTCCTCTAACCAACCCCATTGGTTTCATGTCCATATCAATTACCATTCTCAAATTATGCCCTTTTGAAGTTGTTGACTTTTTGTTGACTTTCAAAAGGACCTATAATGTCTTAGCTCATACCTTCCAAATGAAGCATTTTTGGGCTTGGCTTGTGAGACACAAAGTTGTAGAGAATTCAATTTCCTTCAAAATGAGCTTTGGATGGGAAAAATGTGATGAAGCATGTGAAAGTTATGGCTGGTCAAAGTTCAGTTGACTTTTCCTGAGGAAACCCTAATTTAGAAACCTCTGATTCTTGATGATCTGAACTATCCTTGATGAATCATGATCAACCCTTGATCAAATGATGAATTTTACTTCATATACTTGATGTTGGCAAAAAATCATGAAGTTTGATTTTGGTTTGACCACAGTTGACCTCAGTTTGACTTTTTAACTGCTTTGACTGGTTTTGACTTATCTGATCATTTGACTGAGCAAACCTTTGAGAAAAGTTCTGAAACTTATCATGGGGATTCTTAGACACATATAAGATGTTATGAAGCTCACTTTAAGTCTTGGAAGTCCATTTAGCCTGATTAAAGTTAAAACCCTAGTTTTGGATGCACTGCTTAGGAGGATGCATTGTCTGAGGGAATTGTCAAACTTTCTGACTATTTGTGAACTTTGTGAACCTTGTGAACTTCATAAGATGTCTTGTGAACCTTGTGAACCTCATGGGAGGTCTTGTGAATCTTGTGAACCTCATAAAGTGTCTTATAAACTTCATGAACCTCATGAAAGGTCTTGTGAACCCTGTGAACCTCATAAAGTGTCTTGTAAACTTCATGAACCTCATGAAAGGTCTTGTGAACCTTGTGAACCTTCTTAGCACACAAAGTCTTGTATTGTGAGGGCAAATTTTGGGGTGCAACAGCTGCCCCTGTTCAATTTTCTGAAACCTGAGGGGTTAGATTGGTATATTTGCCAGTCGTGACCTGGAAGGTTGAAGGGGATTGAACAGAAAAGCCCAAAAATTTGCACTCACCGGTGCGAAAAGTGATACTGATGACTAGTTGAATATGCTTGAGTGGGCTTAAAGATGCCACTTGGAGAACAGTTCTTCAGATATATTTCTTTTGGAGGATAAAGCTGTCCAAAATATGAAGATATAATGATAGCTTTCAGGAGGATAAACAACGTCCTGAGGTAATGGTGATAGCTTTCAGGAAGATAAACAACGTCCCGAGGTAGTGGTAATAGCTTTCAGGAAGATAAACAACGTCTTGAGGTATAATGATGTAACCTTTGGGAAGATAAACAACGGCCCAAGGGTAATGATATGCTTTCAGGAGGATAAACAACGTCCTGAGGGAATGATATGCTTTCAGGAGGATAAACAACATCCTGAGGTGATGATATGCTTTCAGAAGGATAAACAACGTTCTGAGGAAATAGTAGCTTTCAGGAGGATAAACAACGTCCTGAGGAAATAGTGTAACCTTTGGGAAGATAAACAACGGCCCAAGAGTAATGATATGCTTTCAGGAAGATAAACAACGTCCTGAGGAAATAGTGTAACCTTTGGGAAGATAAACAACGGCCCAAGAGTAATGATATGCTTTCAGGAAGATAAACAACGTCCTGAGGAAATGGAGTATAACTTTTGGGAGGATAAACAACGGCCCCAAAGTCATGATATGCTTTCAGGAGGATAAACAACGTCCCGAGGAAATGATATGCTTTCAGGAAGATAAACAACGTCCTGAGGAGATGATATAACCTTTGGGAAGATAAACAACGGCCCAAGGTCAAGATATGCTTTCAGGAGGATAAACAACGTCCTGAGGAAATGGTAACTTTTGGGAAGATAAACAATGGCCCAATAGTCACGAGTTGTTGATGAAGTCTGTCTGCTGGAGAATTAACCTGAAAAACAAGATTATAACATTCTGTATGATAATATTAGTTTATGCATTATGTATGCATGATGCACTTAAGTAACGTATTATGTATTTATAGATATGTATGTTATGGTGTAAATGATGGATGTATGCATCATGCAGCCTGAAGCATCTGGATATCTTTGTATAACAACTGCTGGCCAGGGAAAATAAATCCCGATTTGTTGCTGGAGAATATGAGGAACTCGTTCCCGTCTTGTTTGATAATATAGTATATATAACCTCCCGTCTTCATTCGATAGTAAGGTATTCATAACCTCCCGTCTTCGTTTGATAGTAAGGTATCCATAACCTCCCGTCTTCGTTTGATAGTAAGCTATACATAACCTCCCGTCTTCGTTCGTCGTACTCCTATTGGAAAAATAAATTCCCGATTATCAGTATGAGGATAAAAGAGATGGATATAAATTCCAGGGAAGATGTGACTCGAAGTACTTATGAAGATGAATTTGCCCTACTGGGGGACTTGTAGCTGTCTTGTGGGAATGAACCGGCGAAGCTTCGTTGAAATCCTTCCCTCGTTCGTCCTTAGTAAATACTATTACTGCATTTTCATGCATTTCTGGTAAACATCAATCATATTATGCATTTATGCATTTTTGGTAAACATCAATCATATTCAAAAACATACATACATTCAAACACAACCAATGGATGTTTCGCTTATGTAAATAGGGTAAAAGTAAATCTGGATTCAAAGATGGAATTTTATTTATATCGAAAGTGACCTATACATAGGCAAGTTTGTACAAGGAGACAGAAATCCTAGTAAGAGGAATTCGTCGTAAATTTTTACAAAACAAAGAAAATCAGCTATGTGGGAAATAATCCTATTGAGTTTCAATTCTACTATTGCCATTATATTCAAGTATCTCATCTTCTGCTGTCGAGACGAAAAACGATTGGATTGAGCTTTATCTGTTCAAACTTGAGTAAGTAACACAAATTGGTTGCAGTTTCATGCGTGATCCAAACGAGACATAGTCATACGCTTTAATCCCTAACTTTTGCCTGGATTGCCCTTTCAGGTTTTCAATCCACCGGGATACCCTTTTTTGCCCAAGCCGCCTTTTCAGGTTTTCAACTTGCTGGGTGTACATTTTTTTATATATATCCCTAATTTTTGCCCGAACCCTTTTGGTTCGCTGGGATGCCCTTATTTTTGCCTAGGCCAGTCAACCTAGCGGGTCTCTTTTTATGCGTAGTATTTTTTAACTATGTCTGCATTTACAGGCTGTGGGAAGTCTTCACCATCCATAGTAGTAAGTATCATAGCACCTCCTGAGAATACTGTCTTGACTACAAATAGTCCTTCATATGTGGGAGTCCACTTGCCCCTAGGATCACCCTGTGGTAATATGATATGCTTGATTACCAAGTCACCAGCCTGATATACTTTTGGCTTAACCTTCTTGTTAAAAGCTTTGATCATTCGTTTCTGGTACATCTGGCCATGACAAACTGCTGCTAACCTCTTCTCATCAATCAAATTTATCTGGTCAAGTCGGGTCTGAATCCATTCATCTTCATCCAAGCCTGCATCCTTCATAATTCTTAAGGAGGGAATCTGAACTTCAATGGGTAGAACTGCTTCCATACCATAGACTAAGGAGAATGGGGTTGCCCCTGTTGAAGTGCGTATTGTAGTACGATAACCATGAAGAGCAAATGGTAACATCTCATGCCAATCCTTGTAAGTAACAGTCATCTTTTGTACAATCTTCTTAATGTTCTTATTAGCAGCTTCAACTGCCCCATTCATCTTTGGACGATACGGAGAAGAGTTGTGATGCTTAATCTTGAACTGCGTGCAGAGATCAGTAATCATAGTGTTGTTCAGATTAGAGTCATTGTCAGTAATAATCCTTTCAGGGATGCCATACCTACATATGAGATTATTCTTAATTAATCGAGCCACAACATTCTTGGTAACAGATGCAAATGAAGCTGCCTCCACCCACTTCGTAAAGTAATCAATAGCAACCAGGATGAAACGATGCCCATTAGAAGCAGTAGGTTTGATCTCACCAATCATATCAATGCCCCACATGGCAAAAGGCCAAGGAGCCGTCAATACATTCAATGGTGATGGAGGTATATGTACTTTATCAGCATAGATTTGACACTTATGACACGTTCTGGAATGTTGATAGCAATCAGCTTCCATGGTAGACCAATAATAACCTGCTCTCAATATCTTCTTTGCCATAGTATGACCACTAGAATGAGTGCCAAAGATCCCATCATGCATGTCTTCCATAATCTCTGTAGCTTCCTTCTTATCCACACAACGAAGCATAGTTGAATCATGATTGCGCTTGTATAAAATCCCATTACTCAAAAAGAACTTAGCAGAAAACCTTCTCAGAAACTTCCTATCCTTGACAGATGCCCCTTCAGGGAATTCCTGAGCTTCAAGATATCTTTTCACTTTATAAAACCAAGGTTTCTCCTCTGCCTCTTCAGTGTTAATTTCATTGCAGTATGCAGGCTTTTCAAATCTATCAATAGTAATCTTGGGAGCTTCATCATCCCAGATGATCTCAAACATGGATGCCATGGTGGCTAGAGCATCTGCCAATTGATTCTCTCTTCGTGGGATATGTCCAAAGGTAATCTCTTTGAAATGTGGGATCAAAGACAACACATGCTCTCTATAAGGAATGAGATTATCATGCTTGGTATCCCAATCTCCTTTAATCTGACTTACTACCAGGGCTGAATCTCCATACACGTCAAGGAACTGAATCTTCATATCAATGGCAGCTTTGATACCCAGGATACATGCCTCATACTCAGCCATGTTATTAGTGCAATAGAAACAAATTCTGGCAGTAATCGGGGTATGACAACCTTCAGGGGAACTGATCACAACACCAACACCATTACCAAGAGCATTAGAAGCTCCATCAAAAACTATAGTCCATAGGGATCCTTGTTCAGGTCCGTCATATTGTCCAGGTTCTTTGGTAATAATCATAATGTCTTCATCGGGGAATTCATAACTCATTGACTGATAATCATCTACTGCTTGATGAGCCAAATGATCAGCCACAACACTTCCCTTAATGGCCTTCTGAGTGGTATATTGTATATCATATTCTGTCAATATCATTTGCCATCTTGAAATTCTTCCGGAGAGAGCAGGTTTCTCGAATATATACTTGATTGGATCCATCTTTGAAATCAATAAGGTAGTATGGGTCAACATATACTGTCTTAGTCGGCGAGCAGCCCATGCCAAAGCGCAACAAGTTTTCTCGAGCAGTGAGTATCTTGTTTCACAGTCGGTAAACTTTTTGCTAAGGTAGTATATTGCCTGCTCTTTTCGACCAGACTCGTCATGTTGCCCCAATACACACCCCATTGAGTTGTCTAACACTGTTAAGTACATAATCAAGGGTCTTCCATCAACTGGTGGCATCAAAATTGGTGGTTCTAGCAGATACTTCTTGATTTCATCAAATGCTGTCTGGCACTCATCATTCCATTCCATCACCTGATCTTTCTTCAACAACTTGAAGATTGGCTCACAGGTAGCTGTTAATTGGGAAATAAATCTTGCAATGTAATTTAATCGTCCCAAGAAACCTCTAACTTCCTTCTTAGTACGGGGAGCTGGCATCTCTCGTATAGCTTTCACTTTTAAAGGATCCACTTCAATACCTTTTCCACTGACAATGAAACCCAGGAGCTTACCAGATCTAACTCCAAAAGTACACTTGTTTGGGTTCAATCTCAACTTGTATTTCTTCAACCTCTCAAACAACTTATGCAGATGATCAAGATGTTGCTCTTCATTCTGGGACCTGGCTATCATATCATCCACATATACCTCTATCTCATGATGAATCATATCATGAAACAAAGCCACCATAGCACGCTGATATGTTGCCCCTGCATTCTTCAAACCAAATGGCATTACTTTATAGCAAAAGGTGCCCCACTATGTAACAAATGTTGTCTTCTCCATATCTTCAGGTGCCATCTTGATCTGATTGTAACCAGAGAAACCATCCATGAACGAGAATACTTTATGCTGAGCAGTATTGTCTACCAGAACATCAATATGAGGAAGTGGAAAGTCATCTTTGGGGTTGGCCTTGTTCAAATCCCTGTAGTCTACACACATACGCACCTTACCATCTTTCTTTGGTACTGGTACCACATTTGCAACCCACTGAGGATAAGAAGTCACAGCTAAGAACCCTGCATTGAACTGTTTCATTACCTCTGCTTTGATCTTCTCTGACATTTCAGGATGCATGCGACGAACCTTCTGCTTCTTTGGACGACAATCTTCTTTTACTGGTAAACGGTGAACCACAATGTCTGTATCCAACCCTAGCATATCTTCGTAGGACCAAGCAAAGATCTCCACATAGTCACGTAGCATCTGAATCAATCTGCTCTTGACACTATCCTCAAATTCAGCCCCTATCTTGACCTCTTTCCTGTTTTCTTCAGTTCCCAGATTCACAACTTCGACTGGCTCTTCATGTGGCTGTATAGCTTTCTCTTCTTGTTGTAACAACCTAGAAAGCTCTACAGGTACTTCACAATCGTCCTCATTTCCGTCTTCAGTTTGATAGATCGGATTCTCGAAATTATAATTGGCAATAGTAGAACTGTTATCAACAGGATCCAGAGTGGATGAGGATCTGCATTTTAGTGATGTGGGTGTGTGTAAGAACACATAGCTGATAAAACAAAAATAAAATAAAAGAAAGACAAGGAACACAATATTTACGAAAACGAAACGTCCACTGATTTTTATTGAATGAAGTATGCAGATGAAATGACATCCCGTAACAAGCACACCATTGTGCCCTGGGTAAGGCACAAGGCTTAAGAGTTCAATTGTTCAAGAAATTACAAACTTAAAAAGCAACAACACAGTAATAGTATTTACTCCTGACTAAAGGAGATAGGAATAACATCTTCAGCCCTCCAATTATTGAGTCCAGCACCCACAGTAGGAAAAATCCAAGCATCCAAGTTGTAGTCTTCATCATAGTCACCCACAACATTAATCTGATCTTTCATAATCCCCTGATTGGTGATACGAACAGCACGAGCACGACGAACAGCCTTCTGTGACTCTGCAGTGAAACCCAAACCAAATTTGTCAGACTTGTAAGGGATATCAGGAAGCTGACCCCAAATAGTACAACCACCTTCATCCACCACAGCTCTAGCATCTTTAAGGGAGGCCATTGTTGGAGGTACTCTAGTGACCACAGGAATTTTCTTGACAACAGGAGGAGCTTCATAGTCATTAACAATCCAAGGAACCACTTCAAATGTCTGACACGGAGTTTCAACATATTCACCTTCCACTTCCAGATATTTAAAAGTGTTTACATGGCTAACAACATATCCTTCCTCTCCATAAATAGTGACAACCTTCCCTTCTACTGGATATCTCAGCTTTTGATGTAATGTGGAAGTTACAGCACCTGCCCCATGGATCCAGGGACGTCCCAGCAAACAAGAATACGACGGGCGAATATCCATGACATAAAAGGTAGCATTGAAAACCTGAGAACCCACTTTGATTAGGAGATCAATTTCTCCATGCACCACTCTTCTCGAGCCATCAAAAAGCCTTCACCACTATATTACTGGGTTTCAACACAGCATCTTCAGGACTAAGCTTATTCAGGACTTCTTTGGATAACACATTCAACGAGGAACCATTGTCTATTAATACATGTGATAGGGTAATGCCTCTGCATTCAATTGAGATATGTAGAGCCCTGTTATGATCCCTCTTGGCAGGAGTCAAATCAGCATCAGAGAAACCTAACCCATTATCATAGGTCAAGTGTGCAACACAATTCTCAAACTGGTCAACAGAAATTTCATTGGGTACATGAGCAGTCTTCAGAAACTTAATCAAGGCCTTGGCATGAGCCTCAGAACATAACAACAAAGACAACATAGAAATCTTGGAGGGAGTATGCCCCAACTGATCAACAATGTCATAATCACTCTTGCGAATGATTTTCAATACTTCTTCCATCTGCTTAGAGAGATCATCAGCAGCTGGCACATCAGTAGGTATAGGTGTAATAACAGGACCTTTGCCCCGAGCATCAGTGGTGGAGGTAGCAGCTGGAGTAACTGCATTCTTAGAGGTAACTGGAGGAGAGAAAACTCTTCTGCTTCGTGTGATCTTACTAGACCCAGCAATATTATCAACATCAACAGGCATATCAGCTAAGGGTTCCTGCTTAACGCCATGGATATAAACATCAGACCCATAATGCCAAGGCACAGCTTTATCAGAAGTATACGGAATAGGACCAGGAGTGGTAATGACCATAGGAGCCACTCTAGCTTCAGCAACAATCTTCACAGGGCCTTCAGCAGTAATCTTAATTGGACCCTTATGAGCGATTTTGACAGGACCCTTAGAAGTAATCCTTACCGGCACTTTATCAACCATATCCACCTCTTCAACCTTCTTACCTTTAGTAATATGATCCACCATACTTTCTACAGAAGGTGGAGTCCTCTCAAACACTATGGTATAATTATTCATGAGACGTTGAATTCCATCTCTCAACCTCCAGCAGCTATCTGGCTTATAGGTACAATATAGACAATCTTCACGACAACCTGGAAAGAACCCAACTTTTACTAACTTCTTCTTAATAACAGACAAAGGTGTAGTCAACTCTGCAACTGAGGAAATATGTGAATCTTCATCAATGGCATTGACTGTCTTCTCATGATTTGGCATGGGAGTAGTAATCACATTTGGAGTACCCGGAGGGTCAAACTCAATCTCTCCCGCATCAATCATATCATGAATTTTGTTCTTCAATACCCAACAACTATTGGTATCATGTCCCTGACAGTTCGAATGATATGCACATCGTGCGTTAGGATTGTACCTGGGAGAGGTAACATTAGGATTCTGAGGAGCATCTTTCAGAGTGATAAGTTCAGCCTTCAACAAGTGTTGCAAGGCTTGGGCCATTGACATGTTGATCTTAGTGAACTGCCTTCTAGCCCTCTGTTGATTTCCCTGTGGCTGCTCTGTTGTTGCAGGAGTTGGATTGGAGATATGAACTGCACTTACAGACTGATGTCTTCTATTACGATCAGGTTGACCATAAACAACATTTGACTCTTTCTTTCCACTGGGAGGCTTCTTTGCAGCACCTGATGAAGAAGCACCCACTTGAATCTTGCCACTCCTTATACCACTTTCTACACGCTCTCCTGTCATTATCAACTCAGTGAAGCCAGATGATGAGCTTCCAATGAGATGACTGTAAAAGGGCCCATTCAACGTACACATGAACATATCAACCAACTCCCTGTCAGTTAAAGGGGGTTTCACTCTTCCAGCCAAGTCTCTCCACTTCTGGGCATACTCCTTGAAACTTTCTTTAGCACCCATAGACATGCTTTGTAGTTGCATGCGAGTAGGGGCTAGATCAGCATTGTATTGATATTGCTTATAGAAGGCTTCAGCAAGATCATTCCAATCACGGATGTTGACACTCTCCAACTGATAATACCATTCCAATTGAGCTCCAGATAAGCTCTCTTGGAAGAAATGGATCCACAACTTCTTATCAGCAGTATGGGGTTGGATTCTCCGGACATAAGACCTCAGATGCAGCTTGGGACAAGAGACACCATCATAAACAACAAAAGTAGGAACCTTGAACCCAATGGGTATGACTACCCCAGATATCAGACTCAGGTCTTCAAAATCCAGCCCAGAAGACTTTTGCAATTCTATAGCATCCATTCTATCCACCAGCATCTTGAACTTATCTTCATTAGGCTCATGATAGTAGTTAGCTTCAGAATCAGAGTCCCCCATTGTATTGTGGAGACTGCCTCCCTCTTTCTCAGACTCTTCAGACTCATAATCTTCAACCTGTTCTTTGGTCTTGACATGACCTCTGAACCTTCTTCCCATGTTGATCAGGCCACCTGACCTCCTAGTCTTCTTAGCCTTCTTGGCCAGCAGTGTCTTCAATTCATCTTGCCCCTTGGACAAGTTCAGGATCAGCTCTTGGAACTGTGCATTTTGTGCCTGAAGATCCTTAACTGTTTGTTCAAGATCCATTGCTGAAATAAACAGCGAGAAGATAAGAAACCTGTGCACAATAAACCTGTGATGCAATGATATGATGTATTAATGCGTATGCAATGTTTTCAAGGACCGCAGGATTTAAATTTGCTTAAACAAATAAGAAGGTAAACTTTTATTAGTAATAAATTTGTTTTGCCTCTTGGGCTTACAAAAAATGAAATGAAATAAATACAAGAGATGGGGTTTTAAGTCTCCCATGGACGTTTCCTCTTTGTGTTGAGGTATGAGTTGAGATTCCGTTCCTCGTGAAGTTGCTTTGTTAGTTCCAGGATTCTTTCTTGGCTTGCTTTGTAATGAGCCTCGAAAGTATCCCTTTGCTCCTTCAGTTGGATCCAGGATCTCTGTAAGTCTTCCATGTCAGTAGGCATGTCTGGGTGAAGGATGGTGTAGGAAGTATCTCCTTCAGCAACAGGTTCCATGGTAACTGGCAGGATAGCAGGATATGGCATCATGAGAGTCTGAGCACGAGATCGCACCCATCTGAGATAAGCTTCCATAGGAATAGTGTACTTAGGCTCCAGAGTCTTGCTGTCAACTTTGTTCACTTTTCCCCATGCTCGTATGAATCTCTGACGGTAACCTTGCAGATCGTTGTCGTAATCAAACACAATACCCTGAATCAACATGTCATGTGGACCATCACTCCGAGCATAACCAAACTGTCGTAAAGCTAACGAAGGGTTGTAAGTAATGCCTTCTCTTATGCCTTGAAGTGGCACATTAGGAAACTCCCCACAACGGTCAATGATAGTGACATTCTCCATAGATCTGGAGCACCAATGGATATCTGAATGAGAGAGTGACATGATCCTCTTGGACCACCTGAACCCTTGTTCATTCTTCATCGCTGAGCGATGAAGGTGAGAAATAAACCACCTAGATAGCAAAGGTATGCAACACATCAAAGTTCCTCTTGCCCTTGTAGTACGGGTATGAAGAGAGTGCAGGATGTCCCCAAGCAATGTAGGCACTGGATTGTGACTCAGAAATATGTTGATGGCATGCACGTCTATGAACTGATCAGGATTGGGGAACAACACTAAGCCATAAATCAACAAGGCTAAGATCTCCTCAAAAGCATCATAGCTCATAGCTTTCAAGAACCCTTGAGCCTTCTCTATCAACACCTTAGCAAGAATACCCTTAACTCCGCTTCTCGTTTCTAGAACAATGTCAGACTTCTTCAGATGTAGAGCTGCAGCAATAACCTCAGGTTTAGGCTCCTTTTCCAAGCCTGTGAATGGTTTCTGATCAAGTACAGGTATACCTAGAAGTTTAGAGAACTCTTCCATTGTAGGAACCAACTGGTAGTCGGGGAATGTGAAACAATGGTGTTTAGGGTCAAAGAACTGAAACAGGACACTCATCATGTCTTCATTGAACCCTGAAGTGACTAGATCCAGTAGGTGACCATGTCTCTTGATGAACTGGGAATGATCAGACACTTGAGAAATCAACTCTTTAAGCTTAGGAGGTATGCCTACAAAGTTGATCCTGATAGTATTTCTACGAACAGAAGCCATGACCTGCAACAAAGAACAAAGATAAATCCTTTGGTCCTTGAAATGGTTAGTGAAAATGCTATGCTTATGATGCATGATGATGCTATGATGTTATGCTCAATCACAAACATGTGGCACACACAAACAAGTCACACAATAGCCCTAGGTTTGAAGGCTTGCATGAGGTTTAGAGGTGAGTACCCTCCCCTGAAGTTTAGATGGTTCATCCTGTCCTACAAAAGTAACCCGGTTCTAAGGGATCTCAATATCATTGATCCTTCACAAGGGTGGTTGTTCAGTAGGCAACTTACTTGCCAACCAAAACCATCCAAGTTTAAGATCTCAATGAGTGTAGTATCGAGTATCAACCAACTTCAGTCTTCACCAAAGCCGGTTATCTCACTACTTTCTAAAGGCCAAGATGGGATAACTAGGGTTCTAAAAGTCAGTTAGTGCATTGACAACATATGGCAGCCTCATATTATCCTCAACTTGACTTAAGGAACATAAGCACCAACCAAGAAGTCACACTAACTATGGCCACCAGATCAACCATATCGGTATACGCCGTACAGTTTCCTTGGTCTATTGCCATTTGCCTAAGGTACACTAGATCCGGGTTAGGATCTTTCACACATAAGAGCCCAACAAGTAAGTATAAAGCAAACAAGGCAAACAAGTTAAGTGATCTAATTCCTAAGGGTACCCCTCTTTAATATTAAATCCCCAGCAGAGTCGCCAGTTCTGTAACACGGTGGGAGAACTGACTTTAGTTATGTTGCGGATAGCAAGAGTCGCCACCGACTTTTATTTTATCCAAAGGAAAGGCATAAAAGAACAGGAAAGACCTTTTAAAAGATTTTTGGGTCCGGGGGGTAGGTTATGTAAAGGGAAGGTGTTAGCACCCTTTACATCCATGGTTATCCATGGGCTCTTAGTTACTTAGCTCACTTTAAAATGTTTTTTGAAATGTGAAGTGTGTGAATAAAAATTTTCTTAAGAGTTTCATAATGATCCATGTACGGATGCGTAAAAAACCTTTGTTTTGAAAATTGTTTAAAGTGTGTAAAGTGTTTGAAATATTTTTGAAAAGTGAGCAAGTATCTAAGAGGAACCTACCCTAAGTTTAAGTCTTTTCTGTTCTTGAATCCTTTGAATGGTAAGACTATCCCTATTATTAAGGAATAGGTAGTCATTACCTTGGATGTGAGGGACAAGTGAAGGGTCATCTGTTATTTAGGCAACTGTGGGGTGTATAAGCAATTCGAAGGGGCTTATCATCTTTATTCGAAAGGGGCAAGATCATTACGAAGGCAACATTCGAAGGGACTTGATCTTTTTTTCTGTTTAAGGGACTAGATGATGTGGAATGAGGGACTTTGCTTTATACACCCTACTTGACCTTTTGTTTAGGCAACTTGAGAGGTATCCTTAAGGAAGTGAGATGGCGATCAAAGATCGACTTACGTGTGTGAGTGTACAATTTTAATATTTATCTTTAAATTTAATGAGCTAAATTAATTTTAAACATACAAACATGTTACACTACCTATTTTACTAACCATAGCATAAAATAAATATTAAATATTACTATTAAAATATTACATCCAGGAGACAATTACATAATAATAATAATTAACAAATTAAATAAATAAGCAAAATAATAATAATAATATAATTGGGTTAGTAAAATAATAATAATAATAAATCACAATATAAATGAGGTTAGTAATAATAAAATATCATATAAACATAATTAATAATGTAAACAAAAATATTAGCATAATAATCAAAAGAGCAATTTTTTATATGAACAATTATTTTTTAAGATTAATAAGAAAATATAAACAATTATACTAATTATCATAAAGTTTTAAATTATTTACAAATTATAAAAATTAGGTTAATTACAAACATGTTATAAAAACAAATTATATTTACAAAAATTAAATTAACAAGTTTTAATTATTTTTAAGCATATATTGAAAATTATTTATATATAAGAATTAAGTTATAAACAAATTATATAATATATATACATGATTAAATAATAAATCAAAAATTAAAAATTATAATAGAATTAAATGTTAAATAGAAGAAAATTAGGGTTTGTGAAAATTATTAGGATTAATTAGGGTTTTTACAAAATATTTTAGGTTTTAGAAAATTAGGGTTTATATACATATTTTTAGAATAATAAAATAACTATATATAATTTAACAATATTAATAATTTCTAAAAAATAAAATAAGTTTTTCTTATAAAATTAAAAGAATGAATTCTAAAATAATATGAATATCCTATTTATTTTATTATTTGGATTTGTTTTAATAGAAAATTAATTAACAATCAAAATTAAAGAAAAGAATGAAAAAAAATAAAACATGCTTGGGCTGGGATTTGAACCCAGTCCCTAAGCTTTCCACACTCAGGACTAGCCTTCCATCCACTAGGCCATGCGCGCGCTGGCGTTAGAAGCAGGGAACCAATTCGTTTTGTTCATAACCTGAGAAACATCATAAAAAAGGAAGCAAAACAAATACACAAAAGGCCTGGGGGGGGATTCGAACCCAGGACCTTTACATAATACGCAGGCATACATTCCATCCAGCCGGGAGGGCGCTTCTGATAGTGTAATGGCTATAATGAATTATATATTAAACCTATTAATTAAATGGAAAAACAAGAAAAAATTGTTGAACCCAGGATTCGATCCCTGGACCTTGGCCTCACACGCGCATCCCTTTACCACCAGACCAACTGCAGGTTGATGATTATAACTGAAACCAATAATATAAAAAATAAGTCCAGAATTCAAATTTCCAGAACGCGCGAAACTTCATCTCCTAGCTCCAGACCTGCGAAATTTCCTATGAATTTTGCTACCATATTTCCTGCGAATTTCAAATTGCAGCAAACCCTACGAAACTCAAACATCATTATTCAAGCAAAATTTTGTCAAATTAAGTTCACAAACACAATCCAGAGGTCAATTAGAGTTGATCCATGGTCTTAGAATTTATTTATATTTGCTAAATCGATAAACCCTAAAAATGGCCGAAAACCCTAACAATGGTGGAAATCGTTCTAGTCCATGAAACTCAAATCAAACTGTCCAGAAAGCTTCAATACTTCACAATAAACATAAATCAATGGTTAGTTTCCATTATCATTGCATAAATAACTCAAATCGAAAAAAATAAAAGTATGAACAATATGCATTCGGGTTATGGATATGAGCATGATTCATGTGTTTTTGAGAGCTGGGATAGGTTTAGTGATGTCCAAGGAACCCTTCCATATCTTAAAAATACCTTACAAGCTCTTGTATGGAGAAAACCGAATTGAAGTTTTTGTGAGATTTTTGAATGTATGAACTTACTCTTGGAGGCCAGAAATTCGTGTCCAGTGCATTAGGTTATGTTGTATACTTATAGTACAATAGAATTAGGTCAAAAGATTTGATTGTTGTATGAAGTTTTTGATTGAAAAAGATTGAAAAAGATTATAACTTAAACTTCAAATATTTGTGAATTCAACCTTTCTATTTCAAGCCAATCACCATAATTCCTATATCAATTTGATCCAAATCATCTTTATGACTTTCTAGAAACAATATCCCATTTAAATATTTGATTTTTCTATTTTATTTTAATTTAAAATGATTTTAGATCAATAAAATCAAAATAAATAAAATAAAATAATAAAAAATCTGAAAAATTGAGGGTTGGGTCGTGCATGAGGTATTTGTATGGATTGGATCATCATATGGCAAGCCCATTTAGAAAAATTTTGGTTTTAAACCTCCATTTTCTTCATAAATCAACCAAAAATTTCCCAACTTTGCAAGGGCACACATCCTTCAATTTTAATGCTATGAGGGTGTTCTTGGACATTTTGGAAAGCTTGAAGAGTCCTCTAACCAACCCCATTGGTTTCATGTCCATATCATTTACCATTCTCAAATTATGCCCTTTTGAAGTTGTTGACTTTTTGTTGACTTTCAAAAGGACCTATAATGTCTTAGCTCATACCTTCCAAATGAAGCATTTTTGGGCTTGGCTTGTGAGACACAAAGTTGTAGAGAATTCAATTTCCTTCAAAATGAGCTTTGGATGGGAAAAATGTGATGAAGCATGTGAAAGTTATGGCTGGTCAAAGTTCAGTTGACTTTTCCTAAGGAAACCCTAATTTAGAAACCTCTGATTCTTGATGATCTGAACTATCCTTGATGAATCATGATCAAAACTTGATCAAATTATGAATTTTACTTCATATACTTGATGTTGGCAAAAAATCATGAAGTTTGATTTTGGTTTGACCACAGTTGACCTCAGTTTGACTTTTTAACTGCTTTGACTGGTTTTGACTTATCTGATCATTTGACTGAGCAAACCTTTGAGAAAAGTTCTAAAACTTGTCATGGGGATTCTTAGACACATATAAGATTTTATGAAGCTCACTTGAAGTCTTGGAAGTCCATTTAGCCTGATTAAAGTTAAAACCCTAGTTTTGGATGCACTGCTTAGGAGGATGCATTGTCTGAGGGAATTGTTAAACTTTCTGACTATTTGTGAACTTTGTGAACCTTGTGAACTTCATAAGATGTCTTGTGAACCTTGTGAACCTCATGGGAGGTCTTGTGAATCTTGTGAACCTCATAAAGTGTCTTGTAAACTTCATGAACCTCATGAAAGGTCTTGTGAACCCTGTGAACCTCATAAAGTGTCTTGTAAACTTCATGAACCTCATGAAAGGTCTTGTGAACCTTGTGAACCTTCTTAGCACACAAAGTCTTGTATTGTGGGGGCAAATTTTGGGGTGCAACAGCAAGCATAACAAACATCATGTATTTTACAACACCTATATGCAAAGTCAGCTGTGAAATGCAAAATCCAGATTTGATTATTTTCATTTTTTAATGCACAAACTCAATGAAACATATACCAATTCATCATGAACATGCACTTGAACCTAAATCAACATATATAAATGCAAGAACATGAACATTTTTTTGAAGAATTATGCAAGAATGCATCACATGGTGGATTGTGCAACAAGTATGCAAAATTTGGCACATGAACATGGCATATGAACATGATGATTATTGATTATGAACATGCAATATGATAGCTCAAACATAATGTCAAACTTAATACAAAATTCAGAATTGAATTGATGTGAATGATATGATCAAGCATGCAACCAAATGCAACCAAATGCACATACATACATGATTATGCAAAATGCAACATATCTTGATACAATGAAATGCAAAATGACTTAATGCAATGTGAAACATGTAAAAACAGAATGCAACATGATTATTCACATGCCAAATGATGCATAAACATGGCAACAAAAATGCAAGAAAATAAGCTATACTCAAAGGAATACAAAAACGCATAATACGCAATATGAACGGAAACGCGTCGAAACGACTCGAAATGAGGGAATGAGCTACTGGAAATGGAACCAAAAATTCCCTAAAATCAATACCTAAACATGTATGAACATTAAAGGCACTAGAGATAAGGACTAAGCTATCAAATAAGCAAAAAAACCAAAAATTAACAGCGTTAACCGGTTAACCAAATGGTTAACCGGTTAACGGACCTAAAACTGCACCGTTTGTGGCTAAAACGCAAGCGTTAACCATTTAACCAAATGGTTAACCGGTTAATACTGATCCAGAATGTGAAAAAAGTTAAGAAATAAGTGCTTTTGGCCACAAACTCACTTCTAATGATCCCTAACAAACCTAGGAACATGCTAACACGAATTTCTACTTAATTAGGGTTTATTAACACATGCTAAAACCTATAACTATCCACACCTTAACTCTTAATCCATCACAAATCATAAATCGCAAGAAACACAAAACAGAAACAAAATCGATCGCAATCAAAACGAAAAGCAATTAAAGAATGCCGAAATGGCGAGATGAAGAGAATAACTTAAAGAAAAAGTGATTTAGATCACCAACCTACGAAGCAGAGAAGTGCTTCGGTGAATGTTGCAAGAATCGGAGCTTGATCGAAGAGAAAACCACGAAAACCGCGAAACCGCAAAATAAATGCGTTCTTGATGCTTGAACCTTCATGCGCTTCCGATAATCCGAAATCCTCACAAAATTCAGTAGCTTCTTCTTCCACAATCCACAAAATCAATGGAGGTTGGAGGCTAAGCTTCAAGATCTTCAAGTTTCAATGTGAAACTTGAAGAGCTTCTTCAAAAAGCTTTAGTGAAAAAGGGAAAATGGAGGAAAAGTGAGAGAGAAAAAAGTGATTGTGAGAGAATGAAAAATTTGGAAACTTGTGTGTGTGAAAATTGTGAGGTTTTTTTTCACAATGTTATGCTATGCAAAATGTTGAGGAAATGAGAGGGAAAATTTTGAGGTATTACAGCTGCCCCTATTCAATCATCTGCAGGCCTGAACGAATAATTGCGGGAGCTTTTAGACGTTCAAGGTATGGAGTGATTGAATACTCGAATAAAACCTGGAAATTTGAACTCTGTGGGAAATAAAATATATTGGGAAGAATGCCATCCTCAAACGATGATTCTCAAAAGATCCTCGGATCTAAAACGAAATCATCCTCGAATGGAAACGCAATGGTATACCGGCCTCAGTCGATAACCAGAAACACAAAGACTGACCTCAGACAGACTTTGCAAAAGAGACAAACTGACCTCAATCAATAAGCTCAAAATGGTCTATCATCCTCGAATGATAGCCACAACAAACAAGACCAACCTCAGAAGGACTTGGAGAAAAGAATGCCATCCTCGAATGTCAATTCTCAAAAGATCCTCGGATCTAACACAAAACCATCCTCGAATGGAAACACAATGATATACCGGCCTCAGTCGATAACCAGAAACACAAAGACTGACCTCAGACAGACTTTGCAAAAGAGACAAACTGACCTCAATCAATAAGCTCAAAATGGTCTATCATCCTCGAATGATAGCCACAACAAACAAGACCAACCTCAGAAGGACTTGGAGAAAAGAATGCCATCCTCGAATGTCAATTCTCAAAAGATCCTCGGATCTAACACAAAACCATCCTCGAATGGAAACACAATGATATACCGGCCTCAGTCGATAACCAGAAACACAAAGACTGACCTCAGACAGACTTTGCAAAAGAGACAAACTGACCTCAATCAATAAGCTCAAAATGGTCTATCATCCTCGAATGATAACCACAACAACAAGACCAACCTCAGAAGGACTTGAAGAAAAGAATGCCATCCTCATATGACAATTCTAAAAAGATCCTCGAATCTAAAACGAAACCATCCTCGAATGGAGACGTAATGGTATACTGGCCTCAGTCGATAACCAGAAACACAAAGACTGACCTCAGACAGACTTTGCAAAAGAGAAAAACTGACCTCAATCAATAAGCTCAAAATGGTCTATCATCCTCGAATGATAACCACAACAACAAGACCAACCTCAGAAAGACTTGAAGAAAAGAATTCCATCCTCGAATGACAATTCTCAAAAGATCCTCGGATCTAACACAAAAACATCCTCGAATGGAGACGCAATGGTATACCGGCCTCAGTCGATAACCAGAAACACAAAGACTGACCTTAGGCAGACTTTGCAAAAGAGACAAACTGACCTCAATCAATAAGCTCAAAATGGTCTATCATCCTCGAATAGTAACCACAACAAACAAGACCAACCTAAGAAGGACTTGAAGAAAAGAATGCCATCCTCGAATGACAACTCACAAGAGATCCTCGGATCTAATACGAAACCATCCTCGAATGGAGACGCAATGGTATACCGGCCTCAATCGATAACCAGAAACACAAAGACTGACCTCAGACAGACTTTGCAAAAGAGACAAACTGACCTCAATCAATAAGCTCAAAATGGTCTATCATCCTCGAATGATAACCACAACAAACAAGACCAACCGTAGAAGGACTTAAAGAAAAGAATGCCATCCTCGAATGACAACTCACAAGAGATCCTCAGATCTAACATGAAACCATCCTCGAATGGAGACGCAATGGTATACCGGCCTCAGTCGATAACCAGAAACACAAAGCATGACCTCAGACAAACTTTGCAAAAGAGACAAACTGACCTCAATCATTTAGCTAAAAATGGTCTATCATCCTCGAATGATAGCCACAACAAATAAGACCAAACTCAGAAGGACTTGAAGAAAAGAATGCCATCCTCGGATCTAAAACGAAACCATCCTCGAATGGAGATGCAATGGTATACCGGCCTCAGTCGATAACCAGAAACACAAAGACTGACCTCAGACAGACTTTGCAAAAGAGACAAATTGACTTCAATCAATAAGCTTAAAATGGTCTATCATCCTCGAATGATAACCACAACAAACAATACCAACCTCAGAAGGACTTGAAGAAAAGAATGCCATCCTCGGATGACAACTCTCAAAAGATCCTCGGATCTAAAACGAAACCATCCTCGAATGGAGACACAATGGTATACCGGCCTCAGTCGATAACCCGAAACACAAAGAAAATAGTACAAGATGGAACGGGATCGTTGTACATAAACGAAAGCCCAGGCAAACAGGACTATTGTACAAAGCGAGAACCTGCGACGCGACTGTTGTACCAAACAAGACGCGAAATAAGTGACAAATATTGACATGAAGAGGCAATGATGCCTGTAAAATGGTATTGGTATCCTCTGTGCGGAGTACTTCAGGTTGAGAAGATGTTATAGGTCATACGTAATATACCTCAAAACTGGCCCATGCTGGCACGCATATGCTTGGATTTATGGCGTAATGCTCCATGATGATGGAAATGCTACGTTTTGGAGGATGCAAATGTAATGATGATTATGCAAATGCAAATGCAAAGGATCTCCCGGAAAGGAGACTGCAAGTATCCCAGGTGGTTTGACTGGGGAGAACTGATGATCATTGTATTGATCTGATCCACCCTGAGGAGGAGGAGACAACTCTGCGGGGAAAGTTGTTAACGATACACCGGCTCTGAACAACCACCGTTGCCAAAAATAAATTGGACTTTAAGATTGGAGAGCCAAGACCCTGCTGGAGATGGACCCTTCTTGTACTCTGGTGGGGAAATGAAAATCCTCTGACTAGGCAGGGAACTAGAAGTATGACACTGCTGAGGAAGCAACATGCTCGGGAGGAAAGACACTCCTTGTACTGCTGGGAATTGCCCCTGTGATTGAAGGAAAGCTCCTGCTTGGGGAGGACACCAACATTTTGCTACATTGCTGGGAGAGATTTCAACTTCCAACTTTACTGGGGATGACTGGAGACACCTCGGAAGACACCTGTTCTTGTTCAAACATAAAGAAATGTTCCTCCTGGGAATCTGCTTTTAGCTCTGTTAGCAACACCTGTACCTGTACCTGTACCTGTACCTGTACCTGCATAAACACAATTAATAGTGCCTGCAACATGGAGAGTTAGTTTGGGCCCGTATGCCCTAGGCTCATAGAATGAACCATTATCTGGGCATCTCGACACCCTCTCAGAGATGTATTAAATGTTTTTGTCCTCCTGCATGAGTTAGAAAGCATTCAAATGTTCACAACACAATATAAATCACAATTTGCTGGACATTTCCGCAATCAATCAATGCTAGATGAAAAACAAAAAACGAGAAGCAGATAGTCACAAGTTGACTGAAGTGGAATTTTTATTGATTCGGAAAAATGGCCATGAATAGGCAATACAAAGGAAGCAGTTCCCTGGAAAGAGGAAACAGCCAAAAAGGAAAACAAACTATCCTATTGGCAATGTAATGAGTGGATCTCATTAAGTTTCAACCCGGTTATGACTCGTATATCTTCAAGACGATCCGCTCGCTCTGCCCCTTGAGAAAGGTAATTGAACTGATCTTCAACCCTTAGAATAACCTCAGCTGCAGGTAGGTTACGAATTTCGCGGATCGCATTCGTTCGTGTTAATTCCTCTTTTGCGTGGATCGCCCTTTCAGGTTTTCAATCCACCGAGATACCCTTTTTTGCCTGAGCTGTCCGATGTGGCTTTTCAACTCAGCAGGTGTACATTTTTTTCAAGATTTCCCTAATTTTTTCCCGAGCCTTTTATTCTGTTTTTGGCTCGCCGGGATGCCCATTTTCGCCTGGATCTTTATTCTGTTTTTATCCAGCGGGTCCTTTTTACACGAAGTATTTTCTTACTGCGTCTGCGTTGATAGGGGATTGGAAGTCTTCTCCGTCCATGGTTGTCAGCATCAAGGCTCCACCCGAGAAAACCTTTTTAACCAAGAACGGTCCTTCATAGTTAGGTGTCCATTTTCCCCTGTGATCGTTAAGAGGAGGAAGAATCCTTTTCAGCACCAAGTCACCTGGTATGTACCTCTGTGGTCGTACCTTTTTGTCAAAAGCCTGCTTCATCCGCCGCTGATACAACTGTCCATGACATACAACTGCTAGGCGCTTTTCTTCAATGAGGCTCAATTGATTATACCTGGACCGGAGCCACTCAACTTCATCTAGCTTAATGACCATCATTAACCTCAACGAGGGGATTTCCACTTCAATTGGTAGGACTGCCTCCATACCATACACTAGTGAGAACGGGGTTTCCCCTGTTGAAGTACGCACTGACGTTCTGTACCAATGCAACGCAAATGGTAGCATCTCATGCCAGTCTTTGTATGTTACAACCATCTTCTGCACGATCTTCTTGATGTTCTTGTTGGCCGCCTCGACGGTGCCATTCATCTTCGGGCGATATGGAGAAGAGTTGTGATGCTCTATTTTGAAATCCCGACACAAGTCAGCCATCATCTTGTTGTTGAGATTAGAACCATTATCAGTAATGATTCTTTCAGGAATTCCATACCAGCAAATGATGTCTCTTTTAATAAACCGGACTACCACTTGTTTAGTTACATTGGCATAAGATGCCGCTTCGACCCACTTCGTGAAGTATTCTATAGCAACCAGGATGAATCGGTGACCGTTGGAAGCTGTCGGTTCGATCTTGCCAATCATATCAATGCCCCACATGGGGAACGGCCATGGTGAAGACATGACACTCAATGGATTCGGAGGCACATGAACCTTATCGGCATAAATCGGACACTTGTGACATTTACGGGAGTATTTACAGCAATCAGATTCCATGGTGATCCAATACTATCCTGATCTCAACAATTTCTTGGCCATAGCATGTCCTCCAGCATGGGTACCAAAGGAGCCTTCATGAACCTCTTGCATCAACAGGTCCACTTCGTGTCTATCCACGCATCTGAGCAGAACCATGTCGAAGTTTCATTTGTATAACACACCATCTTGATTCAAGAAGAAACCACCTGCTAGTTTTCTGAGGGTCTTCTTGTCTTTACTGGATGCCCCAGCCGGGTATTCTTGAGCCTTCAAGAAATGCTTGATATCATGATACCAATGTTTGTTATCTTCACCACTATCAACTGTAAAGACATAAGCAGGTCTTTCAAGACGGGAGACCGTGATTCGAGGCACGAAATTATCTTGACAAACTTTAATCATAGACGACAAAGTTGCTAGAGCATCGGCGAACTGATTTTCATCTCGAGGAATATAATTCGACTTGACTTTGGTGAAGAAAGTTAACAGCCTTCTGACGTAATCTCTGTAAGGAACCAAGTGAGGATGATGAACTAGCCATTTACCATTGACTTGATTCACCACCAGAGCAGAATCTCCGAAGATCTCGAGGTCCTTGAATCGCAAGTTGATTGCCTCTTCAACCCCCATGATGCAAGTTTCATACTCTGCCTCATTGTTAGTGCATTCGAAAGTCAACCGAGCAGCTAAAGGTGTATGGACCCCTTCTGGCGAGATGATAACAACACCTACTCCACTTCCATTCATGTTCACAGCTCCGTCAAACATCAACTTCCATTTGGATTCAGGGTCTGGCCCCTCCTCTGGAAGTGGTTCTTCACAGTCTTTCAACTTGAGGAACATGACATCCTCATCCGGAAACTCGAACTTCATGGGTTGATAATCATCGATTGGCTGCTGAGCCAAGTATTCTGACAATACACTCCCTTTGATTGCCTTTTGCAAAGTGTAATGTATATCATACTCTGTTAGTATCATCTGCCATCGGGCTACCCTTCCTGTCAGAGCCGGCTTCTTGAAAATGTATTTCAAAGGATCCATCTTGGAAATTAAGAGAGTGGTATGAGTCAGCATGTACTGTCTTAGTCGGCGAGCAGCCCATGCCAAAGCGCATCAAGTTTTCTCGAGTAGTGAGTAGCGTATCTCACAATCGGTAAACTTTTTGCTAAGGTAATAAATGGTGTGCTCTTTTCGACCAGACTCATCCTGCTGACCCAACACACATCCCATCGATCCTTCAAGCACGGTAAGGTACATGATCAAAGGTCTCCCTGGCACCGGAGGCATGAGAATTGGAGGTTCTAGCAGGTATTCTTTGATTCGGTCAAAGGCTTGCTGGCAGTCTCCATTCCATTCAATGGCCTGATTCTTCCTCAGAAGCTTAAAGATGGGCTCACACGTGGCCGTTAGGTGAGAGATAAACTGTGCAATGTAGTTTAGTCTCCCTAAGAAACCACACACTTGCTTTTCAGTCTTTGGCTCAGGCATCTCTTGGATGGCCTTCACTTTGGCTGGATCAACCTCAATTCCTCGCTCACTAACAATGAAGCTAAGTAGCTTGATGGAACGGACCCCGAAGGTGCACTTATTCGGATTCAACCTCAATCTGAACTTTCGGAGTCTGTCAAACAAATTTGCTAGATTGACCAAATGCTCTTCTTCTGTTTGGGATTTTGCTATCATATCATCAACATAAACCTCAATTTCATGATGAATCATGTCGTGAAATAGCGTCACCATCGCTCGTTGATAAGTGGCCCCATCATTCTTCAGGTCAAACGGCATGACCTTGTAACAGAAAGTGCACCAAGGCGTGATGAAGGTTGTCTTTTCCATATCATCGAGAGACATCTTAATCTGGTTATACCGGAAAACCCGTCCATGAAAGAGAACACAGAAAACTGAGCAGTATTATCGACGAGAACATCTATGTGAGGTAGAGGGAAATCATCCTTGGGGCTGACCCTGTTCAAATCCCTGTAGTCCACACACATCCTGACTTTACCGTCTTTCTTAGGGACCGACACAATGTTGGCAACCCACGGAGGATAACTGGTCACGGCCAAGAAACCAGCATCGAATTGCTTTTGTACTTCTTCTTTTATTTTGATTTCCATATCAGGACGTGTGCGCCTCAACTTCTGCTTCACTGGAGGGTAGTCTTCTCTTAGAGGTAACTTGTGCACCACGATGTCAGTGTCTAAACCAGGCATATCTTGGTAGGACCATGCAAAGACATCAACATACTCTCGAAGCATAACAATTAAACGAGTCTTGACAGATTCTTCCAATGCGGCCCCGATCTTGACTTCTTTCTTGTCCTCTTCAATACCTAGGTTTATCACCTTAACAGCTTCTTCATGCGGCTGAATCATCTTCTCCTCCTGTTTAAGCAGTCTGGCCAATTCTTCAGGTAGTTCGCAATCCTCTTCACCCTCCTCATCGGCTTGATAAATTGGATTGTCAAAGTCATACTCAGCCATAACAGGGTCGTTATTGATAAGATCTGGTGACGAGCACCTGCATGAATGGTGATTCATGCAAGGCTTTAGAAAAGGCTTGAGAAAATGAGAAACATTGACAGTTTAAAACTTTTCTTTCTTTTTGAAAAACAAAAGCAAAAAATGAAAGACAAAGAACAACATGGATGAATGTGAAACGTCATCTTTATTTATGATTATGAATTGTGTTAAGAACAAAAGAACCCTTACAAAAAGCTACTATGCCTCGGGCAAGACATAGCGCATGAATACAGAACAACAGAAACAAAAATTATTACTCTTCGAAAGAGGTGACTGAGATAAGCCTTTCTGATGTCTAATTGCTAAATTGAGTCCCTGGAACAGCAGGCCTGATCCACTCATCTAAGCCACAGTCACTATCAACTGCGTCATCCTGCACGACACTGATGTTTCTATAATCCACCACTCCCGCACTCGTGAAAGTAATCGGGCTTTGACGACCTTTAGCACTTGGTCCAGACGATGACTGCCCATGATGATAACAAATTCCGAACATATCTTTCTTTTCTGGAACTTCTACTGGACTGCCCCAGCCTTCTCGTACCCCTGACTCTACCAACTCAAGAGCTTGCTTATAAGAGGCTATGGAAACCCCCTTCTTTGGTTCTTCAGAAGAAGCTGCCAATGAAGATGCTTGTTCAGTTTTCAGGGGCTCAAAAGCCTGACATGGAGTCTCAACTATTTCGCCATCCATCTCCACATACTTGAATAAAGCCAGATGAATAAAAAAAATGTCTTCTTCCTCACTGACAGTTACAATTTGACCCTCCCAGACGAACTTTAGCTTTTGATGAAGTGTGGACGATATTGCTCCTGCTGAATGTATCCAAGGTCTTCCGAGAAGACAACTGTATGCAGGATGTATATCCATTGCGTAAAATGTGGTATTGAAGATTTATGGACCTACTTTTACTGGTACCTCCACCTCCCCGAACACCGATCTCCTCGACCCATCAAATGCTCTAACTACCAGGTCGTTAGGCTTTAGAACTACTCCATCATAATCCAACTTCATCAATGCTTTCTTGGACAAAATATTCAACGACGATCCGGTATCTACCAACACGTGAGAGAGTACTGCACCTTTACATTCTAAAGAGATATGCAGTTCCCGATTATGAGCACGCCCTTCAGATGTTAGATCCATGTTTGTAAAGCCCAATCTGTAACTAGCATTGACACTAGATACCACCGCTTCCAACTGATTTACAAAAATATCCTGAGGCACATACGCCTTGTTCAGAATATTCAAGAGAGCCTTCCTGTGAGAGTCAGAACACATTAGCAAAGACAAGATGGAAATCTTTGACGGGGTCTGCTGCAGATGGTCCACAATCTTGTAATCGCTCTTTTTGATAATTCTCAGAAATTCTTCAGCTTCTTTTTCAAAGGTAACGTCTGGATCAGTTACTGGTGCGGGTTCATTGACGACCACTGGTTGCTTCCCTCTTGCCTTAGCCTGGGCCTCTGCGGTGTCTCTGGGTGGTATCACACTATTTCTTAGTGTTTCCGGCGCAAATAACCTTCCACTTCTAGTAAAGCCCCCTACTCCAACGTTTTATACTTGAGCTGGGATCGTACTAGATGTGGCCAACTCCTGCTTCTGGCCGTTACAGTATACTTCGCCACCATAATTCCAGGGAATGGCTCTATCGCTCTGATACATTACTGGTCCTGCAGTGGTGATGGTTATCGGTGCTACTCTGTCCTGTGGAGGAACTTGAGATGGATCGTAGAAGATGGTTATTGTAGAGACTTCGCTTTCCTTTACAACCTTGTCAAACTGCAACACTCCTTGATTAATCATGTCCTGGATCCCTGCTCTCAACTGCTCACATCCATTTGTAGCTTTAGCACATCCTGGACAATCAACTTCGCACCCAGGAAAAACTCCCTTTTGTGACAAGCAAACTTTAACAACACTCAACGGAGTCTGCAGGTCGTTGACATCACACACCAAGTTTAGATTCTCCCCTTCATCAATTGCCCCAACCGTACCTCCGTGAGGAGGCATGGGGTTTTGAATTACATTAGGAGTTAGAGAAAAGTTAATCGCTTTAGAATCCAGTAGGTCTTGAACAACATGCTTCAGTGCTTTGCAGTTCTCTGTGGTATGCCCGGGAGCTCCGGAATGAAATTCACATCTGGCATTTGTATCATAAACCTCGGGGATTTGACCCGGCTTCGGGGGTTGTAAAGATCGGAGTTGAACCATCTGGAGTTGTAGGAGATTCTTCAAAAACTGTGAATAGGACATCGGCGAAGCCTCGAATTGCCTTTCTCTGTTCCTCTGAGGATAGTATGGACGGGGAGCTCTTTGTTGATACCCTTGTTGGTGTTGTTGTTGCGGTGGTTGGACTTGTTGTTGAACAGGTTGAGTTGAGATAGTGATAGGGGCCACTTGCTGATAAAAACCTATGTTATTTCCTCCCCTCTGCGCGTACACTGCCCCAGTCTCTCCTTCTCTTCTCTTCACGAAGGGTTTCTTGATACCAGAATTTGAAGCGCCTCCGTTCTGAATCTTCCCTTGCTTGATCCAACTTTCTATCCTCTCGCTAGTCAAGATGATATCTGAGAATCCACTTGAATCCAACTAGCCTTTTCATGAAATGCCCGGGGAGGGTATCCAGGAACAGGTCTACCATTTCTCTTTCCAACAAAGGCGGTTGCACTCTAGCGGCCACTTCACGCCACCTTTGTGCGTAATCTTTGAAACTCTCCGAGCTTTTCTGAGCCACACTCTGAAGTTGAGTGCGACTGGGCGCCATGTCGATATTATACTTATACTTCTTGAGGAATGCTTCTCCCAATTCCTTCCAGTTTCTTACAGAGCTTCTTTCTAGCTTCATATACCATTCCAAGGACCCTCCGGAGAGACTATCCTGGAAGTAGTACATCCAGAGCTTTTCATCCCTAATATGGGCAGCGATCTTCTGGTAGAATGCCTGCAAGTGAGTCTTTGGGCAGGAGCTACCGTTATACTTGTCAAAAGTAGGTGGCCTGAATTTGTGAGGAATAACTATCCCGGTGACTAGGCCCATGTCAGACACGTCTATCCCCAAAGTATCCCTACACTCGAGGGCTTTGACTTTTTCAACAAGCATAAAAAAGTCTTGAAGATTTCCTTCTCCGCCGAACCCCATGTCATTGTTGAAAGAAGGGAACTGATCCTCCTGCATGTCTTGTACTGGAATGAAAGTTGGTGTGCCCTGCTCTGGAACTTGAGGCCCACCTGCACCATTGTTGGTGTTAGGAGGAGTCACTTGGACGCCATGAGTGGTTACAGGAGGATTAGTCCGAGGAGGGTTGAGCCCCTGAATTGCATTTCTCAAATCTTGTTGTCCCTGAGCCATCCCTTGCATCATGACCATGAATTCTCCCATTCTGGTACGGAACTCATTAAGCTCAGTTTGCATAGCATCCATGACTGTCCTCTGGTTGTTGCGAGTTGCGTAGCGATGCGGGATATTTTGTCGGAGATGTCGGGTCTTGGCAGCTCTCGCAATCTTTTCCTGAAACACAAATAAGTTAAGCATCCTGTAGAAAACCTGTAAAAACAAAGAAGAGCATGCAAATGATGCGTACGTAATGCAATGTGTTCCTTTTATCCTCAAGGTTTTTTCCCTTTTCCCGACCTGATATTAGGAGAATAATAATTGGGAAGAAGACCCATATGATGTTCAAATAACGTGACGGTCATGGAGAAATGGTTCTTATTACCCCGTGTCGGTGCAACAGATAACAAACAAGAAATTCAAAGTAAGTCAATCACATAAACTGAAGTTTGAAACAACAAAGTCCCCGAAGGGTGCCAATTAAAAGAACAACAAAGTATACCGATAAAAGGAATCCCACAACAAGCCTGTGGGTAATCCACGTACAATAGCATGAATGAGGAGGTCCCTGGATGAGTCTCTGGATGAGGAGGTCCCTTGGATCAAAGGAAGCATGTAACTCTTCAATCTGCTGCAGGAAAGCCTTCTCATTCTCTTTGCTCGGACCCGGCTCGGCCTTTGACTTCTTCACATCAGCTCGAAGCTTCAGCTCTTCAACTTCTTTCTGGACATCTTCAGCTATTTGTTGACTCTTTGTCATCTGACGAAGGCATTCTCTCTATTGCTCTTGTGCCTTCTGAACTAACTTCTCTTGCTCAACCAGGGCATCCTGAAGGTTCTTGATCTTCAACTTGAATTCAGCTTCTACCTCCTTTTGCTTTTTCTGATTATCGCTCCACTTCTCTTGCCAACGTGTGATGGCTTCATTAGCCTCATTTAGTTCTTTCTTATCCCTCCGACGATGACTCGCCTTATGGATCTCAGCCAACCCTCTCTTCCTAAAGTATAGCTCTCTTTCCTCAAATTCCTTTTGCTTAAGTCGAACCGTCTCTTCAGCTCGGATAGCTCTATCTTCTAACTGCTGGTTCTGAATCATCAATTTCTGACAAGAATTGTAAGCCTCTTGATTCTCAACTATAAGCTGCTTGACCAAAGCTTCCAATTTATGGTAATCTTCTAAAGGAATTGTGGTAGGTGGTGGTAACGGTGCAGAGAAAGGGATTAGAGTTACTTGAGCTTTCTCTCTTACCTAAGCTTTAAATTCGGGAAACATTTGATTATTACTCCTGCCCAAGCGTTCTATACCCTTTCTATTAATCAATTTCCAAGCACCTGCAGTTTCTCGAACCAATGGGAGATTGTCCTTCACAGGGAAATAGAAAGTCTGATCCAGCTCCAAATCTTTAGGCACATTCTTTAGAGCATATCCTAATTGTCTTCTCAAAAGTATAGGGTTGTAATTAATTCCCCCGGCTACTCCTAAGAGGGGAACATTAGGATACCCTCCACAGCTGGAGATGAGCTATTTCCCTTTTAGCCTTAAGGTGAACAATCTAATGTCTTTGGCAGTCAGTGGGCTTAGCTTTTGCGACCAGATTACTTTGGGATCCGTGAATACTCCAGTAATGGGGATGTGTCTCATAAACCATGTGTAGAATAACGGGGCACAACACCTAACCAGGCCACCTCGTCTCTTCTCATTCTTATAGTGTACTGAATAATACAAATCTCCCAAGAGAGTAGGTACAAGATTTTTCATCATAAACAAATGAATGGCATTCATATCCACGAACTTCTCCATGTCAGCAAACAAAACTATCCCATATACAGATAATGCCAAGATGGCGCAAACTGAATCCCACTGCTTTTCCATGGCACGTTCTTCAGCTCTTCTGACCAGAAACTCTAAAGGAAAACCAAGTACTCCTGCCTTGGTGGCAACCAGATTAGCAGATATCTCTGACGAGCTCAAATAAAGAGCTTTAGCGATGTCAGCATGAGTCAGTCTTGTCATCTCTGAATTGAAAGGAATTTGATCTTTGATAGGCAGTCCCAAAATCTCAACATACTCTTCTAGAAATGGACCTAGCTGGAAATCAGGAAATGTGAAACATCAGAGTCTAGGGTCATAATACTGTAGCAAGGTATGGATGGCACTCCTTTGTGAACTATCCAGATTGAACACCATGTCCAGAATATCACCATATCGCTCTTTGAAAAATCCCAAATGACCCGGGGTAATAAGAGACACCATCTGCTTGAGAAAATCCACCTTGGTATCAAAAAATTTGTAGAAAATATTCTTCTTTCTGATATCTTCCATCTTTGAAGCAAGTATACGACCAGGAACTGGGAGTAGTGCAGACCCTGAGAATAAAAAGAACACAAATGATTAATGATGTTATGATGCTTATGCAAGGCGAGGCATGTGATCAGTGAAGTGTCTGTGATGTGCCAATCATATAATCAGGTGTCGGTGCAAGGTCATAATATCAACATATCAAAATAACAATCCCTCTGATCTGGGATCCATATCTTAGAACCAGAGAACCAGATCACAAAACTGAACCAATGGCAAAGCGGGTATGCTGAAGGTCTTAGGGTTCCTGCAAACCTGTAAACCCCTCCCAATCTCACGGGTGTGCTACTCGGGTCAACATCACGGACTCTCAAAGCCGAATAGCAATAATACGTTCACCATTTCCGAGAAATGGCTCATGACCAAATCAAGGAATCGGTTTGGCATATGTACTACTCAGGGAGGCCTCAGCTGAGTCCGGAAAAATAAGCATCCCTCATAAGTCCCCAGCTTCAAGCACTGAATCGAGAAACAATAGTACATTCATCCCGAAGGGTACAATACTACCGTCATACGAACAATTTGCTTTAACTGGATTCCTATGAGAGAACCAGGCCATCCTATGCGAGTTCCCAATGGACCCTCGGATGCGAGTGGGTTTGCCAACAAATGTGGTTTGCCACTGTCATCACTGGAGAGGGGTGTTCCCATTAAGGTCCTCGAAGATCTTTCACCAGATGCACATAACTATCAAGGTCGTACCCTGAAGTGGGGTAATCCCCACACAGAATAGTTCCAAGACAGTCGCAATCTGGGTGTGGAACACATCGCCACTCATCATGGTGAGATACCATGGAAGTACAATGTTTGTCCATGCTAATCCTATAGTGCACTCAAGCCGAGTATTTGGCTTATCTCACAGTAACTCCCATCCCACAGAAAAAATGAAAACCAGCACAGCCATACAATCCAGTATAACATGATGCATGGAAAATAAATACTGAAAGCGGTAAATAAATGCGGTAAAGTAAAGCTGTAAAGTAAAAACTGTAAATAAAAATAGTAAAGCTAAACTAAAGCACACAGCAGCAAACAGATAAACACCCAAAGAAAGCAAAAACAAACAGGCGCTAGGATTGACTCTACGAGGGAAACCAGAGATTCTGGGTTCGATCCCCAGCAGAGTCGCCAGCTGTCGCTCTCGAGATTTTCATCCTAGTACAAACACAAAAGTGGCACGAAAAAGGTAGAGTCGCCAGCCAGACATTTTTATCCCGAAGGAACGGGAAAGGTAATGTTGTACAAACCTGAGGAAGAAGGAAAGGACAAGGTCCTGCGAACCAAAGATCTGGGTTCGGGACTCGGTTACGACCTGGGAAGGTATTAGCACCCAGATCGTCTGCCGTACCCGACGGGATCCACGCTTGCTTGTTTGTTTCAAAGGGTGAGAAAAATATAACTGCTGCTGAACAAATGAACTGCTAACTGGAATAGGAATGCGAAATGGAACTGGAAAAGAAAATGGAAAGGGATGGGGAAATGTAGGGAAAATAAAGAATGTGCTCGAACGGGCCCTACCCCGCTGCCTACGTATCTCATCAGGAGAATGAGGATCAGAGTCGACGTAGTTCGCCTAACTAAGGCGGGAACTATTTGTTTGTGTTTTTTATGGCTGGAACTGCGTATGTTTATGCTCAGGTGTTGCAGGCTCGTTTGGTATGAGTGCGTTTACCGTCTTGCATGCGAAACAAGTCGTCACAAGTTCGCGTTCAGAGTGAATGAGATGAGAAAAGAAATTCCCGCAGGATAGTCGCTTATTGTTTGTTTTTGTCTTTTATGAGAAATGTTTTGAATTTGTTTGTGAACATTCTCATACTAAGACCTATCCATCGTGGTAAATACTTACACCTCGCCCCGAAACAGGACGCGTATAAGCACTCCGCAACAAAGTCTCGTGGCGTACATGAATATTCAACCTTTATTAAGTATTTTATTATTTTCTTTGTGAGATGAGAAAGAATGACTCAATTTGCAAAAGGCAAAAACTAAGGGACTAAGACTCAATCCTAATTTTCGTTATTTATTCAAAGGTGGTCCTAATGGTTTGTGGAGTTTTCTAAACCTAAAGATAAAAGAATAGAATACAACTTACTTCTTAGAGAAGTTAAGTTGATTCTACAAAAGAGGGGGAAATCCTACCAAACACATGTATGAAAAGTAAAGGAAATTAAATGCAAATTAAATGCATAAAGGAAGTAAAAGAATAAGTTGAAAGAAACTTACCTCAATCTTCCCCTCTACAAAACAAATATTAGTGTGCAATTTATTAAAAATAATGAGGCAAACATACCCTAATTAAATCCTAATGACTCTATGACTCAATCTAAAATCTTTCTTAATTTTAGAGAACTAAAAAAATGCTAGGACAAAAATACAACACCTATTACAGCCCCTAATACACAAACAGCTATGAAAACAATGCATAACACCAAGCAACTTTTTACAGCCAGCATGCAACATGAAAAGGTAGGTGTAAAAGATCAAATACAGCATGCAAGCATAATAAACAACATGTATTTTACAGCACCTATATGCAAAGTAAGATGTGCAATGCAAAATCTAGATTTGATTTTTTTCATTTTTTAATGCACAAACTCAATGAAACATATACCAATTCATCATGAACATGCACTTGAACCTAAATCAACATATATAAATGCAAGAACATGAACATTTTTTTGAAGAATTATGCAAGAATGCATCACATGGTGGATTGTGCAACAAGTATGCAAAATTTGGCACATGAACATGGCATATGAACATGATGATTATTGATTATGAACATGCAATATGATAGCTCAAACATAATGTCAAACTTAAAGCAAAATTCAGAATTGAATTTATGTGAATGATATGATCAAGCATGCAACCAAATGCACATACATACATGATTATGCAAAATGCAACATATCTTGATACAATGAAATGCAAAATGACTTAATGCAATGTGAAACATGTAAAAATAGAATGCAACATGATTATTCACATGCCAAATGATGCATAAACATGGCAACAAAAATGCAAGAAAACAAGCTATACTCAAAGGAATACAAAAATGCATAATACGCAATATGAACGGAAACGCGTCGAAATGACTCGAAATGGGGGAATGAGCTACTGGAAATGGACCCAAAAATTTCCTAAAATCAATAAATAAACATGTATGAACATTAAAGGCACTAGAGATAAGGACTAAGCTATCAAATAAGAAAAAAAACCAAAAATTAACAGCGTTAACCGGTTAACGGACCTAAAACTGCACTGTTTGTGGCTAAAACGCAAGCGTTAACCGGTTAACACTGATCCAGAATGTGAAAAAAGTTAAGAAATAAGTGTTTTTGGCCACAAACTCACTTCTAATGATCCCTAACATACCTAGGAACATGCTAACACGAATTTCTACTTAATTAGGGCTTATTTACACATGCTAAAACCTATAACTATCCACACCTTAACTCTTAATCCATCACAAATCATAAATTGCAAGCAACACAAAACGGAAACGAAATCGATCGCAATCAAAACGAAAAGCAATTAAAGAATGCCGAAATGGCGAGATGAAGAGAATAACTTAAAGAAAAAGTGATTTAGATCACCAACCTACGAAGCGGAGAAGTGCTTCGGTGAATGTTGCAAGAATCGGAGCTTGATCGAAGAGAAAACCACGAAAACCGCGAAACCGTAAAATAAATGTGTTCTTGATGCTTGAACTTTCGTACGCTTCCGATAATCTGAAATCCTCACAAAATTCAGTAGCTTCTTCTTCCACAATCCACAAAATCAATGGAGGTTGGAGGCTAAGCTTCAAGATCTTCAAGTTTCAATGTGAAACTTGAAGAGCTTCTTCAAAAAGCTTTAGTGAAAAAGGGAAAATGGAGGAAAAGTGAGAGAGAAAAAAGTGATTGTGAGAGAATGAAAATTTTGGAAACTTGTGTGTGTGAAAATTGTGAGGTTTTTTTTCTTTGGTTTGGATGAAAATGGATTAAATATGGCTTAGGTTTGGGGCCCAAAAATTAGACTTGGGATCCAAAATTATGGTTTAGCAATGGAGCTAGGGTTGGTAGTTAGTTAGGGTTAGGGTTGGAGAAGGAATATTCCTTGGAACACTCTAGAAGATGGTAGAACATGGTGGAAGTTTTTAAGGGAAATGGAGTGGAATTGAAGTGGAAAAACAAGAGGGAAAGAATGAAAGGAAGTGTGGAAGGAAAGTGGAAGGAAAGGTGGAGGGAAACGGGAAACCAACCACTTTTCAAATGATTTTCTTTGATTTTTATGATTCCTCCATCATTTCTTGACCAAATTTAAACCATAGGATCATTGTAACCCTAATTTCATGACCTCGATCTTAAAAGTCAGGAGTCAGCCTTTTTTACTTAGCTCGATTTCCTTTTCCCCGATCCTCGATTTTCAGTCACCTGGCCAATTGAACCTCTTCCAAAATGATTTTGTGGATGAAATTTGAACCCTAGGCACTTGACATCATATATAAGACAATGGAATCCACTTTGAATCATAACTTCATGCAGAATCCCAATAGAAATGAAACCCTAATTTGGCCTTTTTCATCAGGAGATGTTGCACTGCTTGCCTCCTTCGATCAAATCAAATCTTTCCATGGCTTGTGGCTTTAAATGAAGACTTGTGGGATGTTGTGAACCCCTAGCATGATGTTGAGAAGCTTTGTGACCCTTTGATTGCCTTTGTATAGCCTTCAGTTGCTCCATCCTTTGACCACATGCCTATGCCTCAACTATGCTACACATGATGCATTGTTTTTTTGTTATTTCATAAACTTATGTATGCTAAATGCTATGCAAAATGTTGAGGAAATGAGAGGGCAAATTTTGAGGTATTACAGCCTTGTGGCGCCCGCCACAGGCTCATGGCGCCCGCCATGGGTGTAAAATGGTGAAGAAAGTGGGGATCGTGGACTCTTGGCAGTTGTGGAGTGGTCTTGAAACGTGGCCACGTCATGGCTGACCCCAGGGCGCCAGCCATGGTGGATGTCGTAAGTGTAAAAAGCTGAATTTCTTGATTTTTGTCCGTTTCAGCTCGTTTTTCGCTCCTTTTCTCAATTTAGGCTCCGATTACATAAAAAACCTGAAATTAAAGAAAAACAAAGTAATAACATAACAAAATAGCAATAAAAACTAAGAATGCATGCGAAATCAGAGTCATAAATACGATGAAATTTAGTGTTATCAAATACGAAGTGGTAAAATACAAATGACTGCCTCTTCAAGTACCACCAAGAAGCCCACTGTAAACACCCCAAATTTTCCCTCACCCATTCACACCATGGCTTGTGATCATTTCATATGCATAAACTCAATCATACCATCTCATATCACATTTTTGATTCACTGCATAGATTCTAAGTCATCTGCACCTAGGGTTTGTGATCTGAGCAATCCAAGAGCCTCCTGAGCCACTCCAAGGGCCTTCAAAGGGGTTCATGTGTGCTCTTATATCACATTACATCTTCCCAAAGTCAAGAATGCCAAAGAATCACAAGAACTGGGGTTTGTATGGAAGCAGAGCCAGGCTTGACTGCACAGTTGACCTAAAATTAGGGTTTTGGTTTCAGAGGCCATAACTCCAAATTTTTTGGTCATTCTTGTTTCCATTGGTCTCTATATGGTATAGGGAGTATGCATATCAATTTTCATGAAGAAATTCCATGGGGAAGTCATCTGATCAAGAGTTGACTTTCTGGACAAGTCAGTGCAAAATCAGGGCATCTGAGGCCCCCAATGACCCAACCAAGGGGTGATCTTCATCATTTTGAGTGTATATGATCTTTATTTGATCATGAAAGAAGGTTGAAGTTCACAAAATTCAAGAATTACAAGTTTTTGCAAAGTTGACTTTTTAGGGCATGGTTGACTTTTAAGAAATATGTCATTTTATGCCACTTTTCAAGCCTTGCTTTTTGATCCAAAAATGCTTCAAATGGAAAAACTTTGGTCATGAAAGTTGTAGATTAGATCTTTCCCTTTTCAAAAAGTACAAGAACATGACCTAATTCATCTTGGATCAAAAGTTATGGTGTGTCAAAGTTAGCAAAAATCACTAATTTTCAAGCTATGCACCAATTGGAAAATTTGCAAAATCATGAACCAAGGCAAAATGTAACTTCTAATTGACATCAAACCATTACACAAATATCACATGTGACCTAAAAATCAGATTTGAACCAAAAGATCACATGTTCATGGTTGGCAAAGTAAGAGATTTTCATGAAGTTTCAAAAGTAAACAAGTTGCAAAATCATCATAACACTTCCATCCACTTGATGTCTTGGATGCTGAACCATGCTAGCCTCCCTCACACACCATGCTGCGCCAGCCCATGTACATGTACTAGCCTAGGGCTCAACCCATGCTTTCCTTACACCAAAGTTGACATTTTGCAAAAGTGAACTTACCTATCACAGCAGGCCAGGTCACATCATCTGACCAATGGGAGTTCTTTATGCAAAGCAAATGCTGGCCATAACATACATCAAGCAAGGCTGAAGCTCACCACAACTCACCATTCACAAAAACACTCCATAGAGCAAAAGCCTTCGAATCTGTTTCCACAAGCCATAAACACTCAAACAAATTCCACTACTCATCTCACCATGTTTCATTGATCCCAAACCAACAAGACATAAGCCTGAAACCAGCAAGAACTCAGCTTCACCATTTTTCACTCTCAAAGCCAAAACCTTCGAAACTCAGAAAATAAGCCACAAACACACAAACCCACTTCATAGATCAACTCAATATGTTCCTCTGATCACAAAGCATCCATCACCATAGCCTAAAACCCCCAGAATCAGAAACACGATTCTTACACCATCCTGAACAGAACTTGTTCAAACCTCAAAACCAGCCAACATAAACTCCTTCTAAGCATTCAAAGATCATCAGGGGACCAAGTAGAGTGGATTGCATCAAAGGGAGAGGTCAGAAAGTTGCAAGAGTGAAAGCTTCGAAACTCAGGTAGCTCAAGAACTTTTTTTCCAGAAATGGATTTTTAAGTTCTAAAGTTGTTCTCCATGCTTCACTGATTGCTCTAATATCTTTAGTTTTGAAAATGGTGGAGAGATGAGAGTTTAATCAATCTCTGAAACTTTTTGCCCTAGATTTTGTTTGTTTCGATTCAGCCATTCCTGGAAAAATAAATATGTTTTGAATGGGGGTTTTGATTCGTGAGTGAGTGGGAATCATTTCTGTGTTTTTAGATTTCGTTTTAGATGCGTTTTGAAGGAGTTTGAGGTTTGGGGTGAACGGAGAAGATGACCGGAACACTGTTCCGGTCATCTGAAGGTGATTAACGGCAGGGTTAGGGCTTAAACATTAATTAGCCAGGTTTGAATGCTGGCCCTTGGATATGGCGCCAGGTCAATGCGCGCGCTGGCCAGTTTGAATCTCACGCGTTGGATTTGATTACTTTGCTTTTTCAGTTTAAAAATTCTTTTTATTTTCATAATATTTCATTTGTTTTACATAATTTATTAAAAATAGCAAAAATGCTTTAAAAATTATGAAATTTTTTATCCTGAGTTTCATTAATTTTTAAAACACAAAAATATTTTTATTTTCATTTTTAGCATTAAAAAAGTATTTTTTAAATATTTAATAGTTTATTTTTAATTGATTAATGAGAATTAATTTATTAAAAATACTTTTAAGTATTTAAAAATCACCAAAAAATTCATGAAATGTTCTAAGACATTTAGAAACATTGTCCAACCCTCAAACCAAATTTATTTTCTGATCTTGATGCATTTTAAGATTTTCTCATTGAATTAAAATCATTTTTATGCATTAATTTGATCCAAAGTTCAAAAAATCATTTCTGCCTATCCATGAGGAGTTGGACATTGATTCTTTTTGCATTGCATTGTGTTTAGCATGTAGTTTGTGAGATTAAATGGCCATGATTTGATCTTTCATTTTTCATTTGTTTGATAATTTTCTTGTTTAGGAACCCTAAAACCCTAGAAATCTTAAGAAAACCATAACTTGAATTTGGTTAAGAGTTGAAACCTCTCCTTTGGGCATTGAGTTAGTATAGGATTAGGGGTCCTTTGAGTGGCATTTTCAATTTTTTATCTTAGGGTTTGCTTCTGATTTTGGTTTTTGTTTGATGTATTGTTCATAAACCCTAATTTGGGCTTCCATATGCATCCATCTTGCATTCTCTTGCATAACATGACTTGCCATGACATTTCAAGCATCCATTTGGTTCATTTGACATCATAAGACATATTAAAAGCATGTTTGATCATTGCATCTTGCATTTTCCATGTTGTATGCCATTTGCATTGCATAACTTCTCATGTATGTTCATGCTCCTTAGCTTGCTTCATTTGCATTCATGAACTTGTATGATCATCTCCATGTGCTGCCTCATGTTTGTAGCATCTCATAGCATCATTAGCATCATGTGGATGCTTCTGGTTTTGTTTCTCATCATGTCATCTCATCCCATTTTGCATTGCATTGCATTTCTCTTCTAACCTTTCAGGTGGTAAGTGACTTTGAGAAGTGAATTTGCCTTCACTTCTCACAACTTTTCTTTTCATCTCTCTTGCATCCATGCTGCATTTTTATATGTGTTTGGGTTTGAGCTTGCTCATTCTTCTTCTCCCTACTTTCTTTCTTCAAGTGACTTGACTTCTTGAATGAAGCAAGTTGCTTTGCTTCTCTTGATCCTTTCATCTGCTTCCTGGTGGTTCCATTGAAGGCTTCTCTTGAAAACCCCACAAACCTTAGGAACAACCAAGCATGACAATGATTAGGGTTTTGATTAGTCTCCCCTCTTAGTTTTACCTTTGTGTCTCTTTTGAGTCTTCTCTTCTCATCTCATAATCAGGGACTAAACCCTAAAGGCTTTAAGGCTTTGAGATTAAGCTTATGCCTGCATCCTTCTATTAGGATGGAGTGTATAACTTTAATCCTAAGTGTTAAACCCTTAATGTGTTTAAATCTCTTAATCAATCCACATAATAATCATCAAGACATTACACTTGTAACTTGGGCCTTGCATTAGGGTTCTAATTCTTCCTTAATTGGTTAAGAAGGACTAACCCTAGTGTTAATGGACAAGTCCCCTTCAAGTTGTCTTACAAACCCTAAAAAACACTTCATCATCATATCATTAAATAAAATCCACTTAATCAAAGGTTTGTTTTGTCATGAGTTTAATCCCTAATCATGGATTAAGTTGAGGAGCTTTCCTCAGCTTAAACATTCTCATCTATTATCCTTCTATTAGGATGGTGTAATGAGTCTGTTTAATCCTTGATTATGGCTTAATCTCATTACTTAACACTAAACAAAAACACCAAAAACATCTAAATAATCACAAGTAGGTTAATGATCTTAATCCTGCATCAAAGGTGATTAAGTGTGAGAAGCTGACTTCACACTTAAGGTATTCTCATTACCCCTAATCAGAGGGAAGATGTGATGAGTTTACTAAATCCATTGATTTAGGCTTAAGCTCATTAACTTATGACAAACTTCCAAAAGCAATAAAAGACTGAAAACTCAAAAACAAACAATAATCGTCTCCTCCGGGATTCTTTTCTCATCATCTTCACTCTCAAACGAGAACTTGCTTCCTCCGTCTAATGCAAGACAGTCTGCATCTGTGCCAGACAGATCATACACTTGAGCATAGGCAAGTAAGCAGTTCACAAGTCAATTCATCTTTCAGTCTCTTTGGGTCGAACTACGGTGTTCTGACTTCCTCATTGCACGGGAGGATACGTAGGCATAACTTAACGGTTATCGAACAAAAGTCTCTGTATATTCCCCCTCTTTCCAGCACCATTCTTTTAGCCTCATATTCTTGGGCATCTCATCTTTGTTCCTACACTGACACTTCATTTATACACTTCACTTCATATACACTGACACCTGTACATTCTTTTCCAGCTATTTTATACACAAATTGCACTGACACTACCCCTTTAAAACACAAATCTTTTAAGCGTGGATCCCGTCGAGTACGACGGACAATCTGGGTGCTAATACCTTCCCAGGTTGTAACCAACCCCCTTTCTCAGTCTCTCTGGTTCGCAACCGTCTTATCCATATCTTTCTAGGTCTATGCAGCATTGCCTTTCCTCCGGGATAAAAATGCCCAACTGGCGACTCTATTCATCTCCAGTGAGTTCACTGCTGTGTGTTCTCATTGTCCCTCTCGCCGACCGTTCGCGTCTGTACCTTTATTTGGGCCAGTCCCATCTATCGGGAGCGACAGCTTGGCGACTCTGCTGGGGACCCTTATACTGTAACCAGGGCTTCTGGTTCTTTTTGTGGGTTCCTCCTAGCGCTTGATTGATTTGTGTTTACTGGGGTGTTATGTGCTTATTTGTGTTTGTATATTTGTATTTATTTTTGCTTTATGTACAGTTGCTTTACTGCTTTCTTTATTTCTTTTGTATATATCATACTGTCATACTGCTGGCTGGATCTGTTGTTTGCTTTGGTGGGTGGGTGATTCATTGAGAGTTAAGGTCCTATACCTGGGACCTGAGTGACACCTAGGCTAGAGTGAATCATATTCTTTCCCATTCCATCTCGGTCTGGTGCGGGAATATGAAACACGGTTCAGATATGGGTTTCTTCTTGAGAACTCTGTGTTGCAGATTTCCTGCAATGCTAGGGCTATCTGGGAAGCCTGCAAAGTCTGGATGACCTTTTAGCATTGACCTTCAGAAACTGAGGTGAATTAGAGGAGGAACTTTTATGGTTATTGTAAACACTGTACCTCCGGGTTAGAAGTGTTTACACTTCTCATAACTGATCCAAGTCTGAGGATCCTTGTTTTAGAACACCACCTGTGAGGGGGTTGGGCTGTTTACAGGTTTGCAGGTACCTTGACCTCAGAATACCCTGTTACTTTGATTTGATTAAGAATACTCCATGTTGGAACAGTTCTTGTGATTCTAAACCCTGGACATGTGGCTCTTTATTTGAGCCCCCCCACCTTGGTTACTGGACTTATAGACCTCCATCTGGATTTCTTACACACATGGACTTATATCAGAGCACTTGATCAGATCCAGCTCAGTCACAAACCCTTGCATATCATTTGCATACATAATCATTGCATCATATTGACATTTGTTTATTTGTGTTTCAGGGTATCCATCTTCATTTGGTTTTGGTTTTGACCCCATCTTCAGTATTGACCTATCTTCATCAGCACTTGCTTCAGCTATCAGCTATCTACTCCAGCCAATCAGTGGCCCATTCTTCAGTATCATCATCAGCACTTGTCTCTACTCAGTCTCAACATCATGGCACCTAAAAAGAGCAACATCACCTACCACTTCTTCCAGCCAGAGTTAGCTGACATCAGGAGGATTCAAACCCTGATCACTCCAGACCATATACCACTGTTCAGGGAACACCATGGAGATATACTTGATATGGTTATGGATCTGGACCCCTCACAAAGAAGCCTGATCCACACTTGCCTTCAGTTTTATGATCCCCCACTGAGATGTTTCACTTTTCAGGACTTTCAGCTGGGCCCCTTATTGGAAGAATACTCATCATTAGTTGGTATACCTATCAGGGGTGGAGTCCCTTTCAACCCTGAGATGGTCTTTCCTGATAATGAAGAGGTAGCAAAGGCATTGCATCTGGAACCAGTCTTGATTGGGCAGCATATGACTTCTAAGGCTGGAATCCCTGGCCTGCATCTGGATTTCTTGATCTCTCAAGCTACCCTGAAAGCTTCTTTAGGAGAGTGGAAAGCAGTCTGTGCTTTATTGGCCTTGAGCATATATAGGGTCATATTATTTGCAGATGAGCCTCGATTTATTAGTAAGAATGCAATCCATCTTTTCATTCTAAAGAACCCAGTGCCAACTTTATTGGGGGATCTCTACTATTCAGTGCATCAGAGGAATGAAAAGCAGAGGGGAAGATTAGTGAGGTGTTGTGCCCCTTTGTTCCATACTTGGCTTCTCAGGTATCTACCCAGGACAGATGCATTTTTGAACCCCCATCAACAGAAAAACTGGGCTGGAAGACTTACTACCTTAACTTCAGCTGATATCAGGTGGTGCACTCAAAGCACAAAAGGCAGGGATATCATCACCAGCTGTGGGCATTTTCCTAATGTGCCCCTAATAGGAGTTAAGGGTAGTATTAATTACAACCCTCTGCTGTTCAGAAGACAACTGGGCTATGCACTGGTCCACACTCCTAAGGCACAAGACTTGGTTGAGACTCTTTATTGTGAGAACAAGCTTAATCTGGCTATTGTTAGGCAGGCAGCCTGGGCCTGGGACAATGTGCAGACTAAGGGGATAACCATCCTGGGGAAGTGTAACAATGTGGCGTCAGCACAATACTATGATTGGTCCCATGCCAGGGCCCAATTCTCTGGGATGCCCTTTACTATAGAAGATATGCCTGGGCCTTCCACAGCACCACCTCCAGCAACTGTCAGCTTAGAGGAGTTTGAGAAATTGAAAGAGAGAAATGAGAAGCTGACTCAAGCTCTACAGAAGACCCTCTGGGAGAGGAGTGATGGCAGACTGGATATTGAGAGGTTGGAGAAGTTGAAAGTGGAGCACTTGGCTAGAATTGAGAAGTCTGAAAATTACATTAAGAAGTCTAGGGCTGGAGAACAAATTTTGAAGAATGCTTGCAAAGAAGCTCAGTTCCAGAAAGCTAGGACAGACTTGTATCTGAAGGAGAGTCAGGCTAGGTGGGTCAGGATCACCGAGGCTCGTACTCTGGAGGACAAGAGGGTCCAAGACAAGATAGAGCAGATGGAAGCTAGTGCAAAAGAGCAACAGGAAGCCCTGGCAGCAGCCCAGAGGGAGATATCAGAGCTAAAGATCAGAGCTGGAGTGAAGAGGTCAAAGGACCAAAGTCAACACAAGAAGCTAACTGCAGCTGTTACTACCCGGAACCTCCTTATCAGGAACCTCACGGAGCATCCAGCTGATCCTGTGACCGAAGCACTTCTCAAGGAAGTTCGGGAGGATGAGTTTGGTCTTGGTGTTTGACCATTTGTTTGTTGTTGCTTTCATTCCATGTACTTTTATTTTCTTGTAATGTATTTAGACCCCTCAGAGGGCTTGTGTTTGTAAACAAACTATGTACCATTGGCCTTTTGTAATATATGTTTAGTTTGTTCCATCCGAGTTTACTTCGAAAGCAACATCAACAGCATCTTCAAGGGTCTGGAAGGGTCAAAACTGAATGCCAAGCCGGATACCTTGAAAACAAATAAGCATACTGCATTGCATGCTAACCCCTTGTTTGTTTTGTAGGTTTTTGTTTTGTTGTTGCTAACTCTGTTGTGATGTTCAGGAATTATTGCTCGACGACGAGGGTTTCCACTCAACCGACCACACAGGTACCCCACCCGCAGTAACCTTCCGGGCATACAGATGGATCAGATGCAGCAGGACCTTACAGAGGTCAGGAACCAAATGACTAACGAGAGGTTGGAAATGAGGAACCAAATGACACAGTTTATGGAAGTAATGAACAACATGGCTCAAAGCCAGGAGAGGCTCAGAGCACTGGTAGAAGGGAGAAATCAGGAAGATCATCAGCCAGGGACTGCTGGGACTAGCAACAATGAAAGAGTCCAACCTCATGTCAATCCCCCAGTCTTCGGACCCCACCTACATCCAGAGGCCAACATTCCTGTCAATATACAAGGGACTGCCACAGCAGGGAGGGTACTGCAGGAAGACCCTCAAGAAGACCAGTTCACAGTAATGGGAGCCGGGGAAGAAGCTTATGATAGAAGGTTGGATGAGATAGCTGAGAAATTAAGATCCTTAGAGTCTCAAAACTCTTTGGGTTTTGATGTTATGGATATGGGCTTGGTAGATGGGGTCAGGATTCCCCACAAGTTCAAGCCACCATGCTTTGAGAAGTATAATGGGACTTCCTGTCCCCGGACTCATCTACAATCTTTTCTCGGGAGGCTAAAGGCCTATACCATGGACGAGAAGCTTTGGATGTTCTATTTTGAGGATAGCTTGACTGGAGCTTCGAGGGAATGGTATTCCCATCTGACAAGAGCAACTATTAGATGCTGGAAGGACCTGGCAGAGGCCTTCATCAGACAGTATCAGTATAATCTGGATACGGCACCCAACAGGACCCTCCTAATGGGAATGTCACAGTCATCTAGAGAGAGCTTCCGAGAATATGCTCAAAGATGGAGACAGCTTGCTGCTGCTGTCCAGCCACCTATGTCAGAAAGAGAGATGGCTGATATGTTCATGAACACCCTTCAGGGGACTTACATTGATAGGCTAGCTGCCTTCTCATCTACCAGCTTTGCAGATGTAGTCATAGCCGGAGAGAGAATTGAAAGCCTATTGAAGATGGGTAAGATCTCAGACAACGGTGGAAGCTCATCCAGTAATGCAAGAAAGCCTTTTGCAGGCCCAAGAAGAACTGGTGAGACCAATGCTATCCACACCAACAGGGGCAGGCCCCAATATGTTCATAGGTCTATGGCAGCAGTCACCATTCCCGCTCCAGCTCATCCACAACCAGCTTATCAACCTCCGCAGCAAAACTATCAGCAACCACCTCAGTACCATCAACAGAATCAGTATCCTCCGAGAAATTACAACAACAACAACACCAACAACCACAATCAGCAGAGACCATTCCAGCAGAGGCCATCTCAAGCCAACAGGGTGATCGATCCGATCCCCATGCCATATGCTACATTGCTGCCACAACTCCTGAAACTCAACCTAGTTGAGCTAAGGACATTGGCACCTCCAGATCCCAACAGTCTACCCAGGAATTACGACTCCAACGCCAGATGTGCTTTTCATTCGAATGCACCTGGCCATAGTACAGAAAAGTGCAGAGCCTTGCACATGAAGGTACAAGACCTGGTAGACTCAAAAGCTCTGAATTTCGCACCACCACCCAATGTCAACAAAAATCCTATGCTGCACCACGGAGGTCCCAGAATCAATGCAATTGAAGAAGACAAGCCGTCTTATTTAATAACCAGTGTGGGTCAGATTCGGACACCGTTGGTGGAGATTAAGGCTCAGCTCCTCGAATGTCAAATGTTCCCAGGGTGTGAGTTAGGGTGTGCTTACTGCAATATTTCAGTAAATGGGTGCGATAACCTGAGGAATGGCATAGATGGTCTTATTCAGAGTGGCCAGCTTCAGATCACCACATCATTTCCAACAAATCCAGCAATCTCATCAGCAACAGTTCCGGTATCTCCTACAACTGCAGCAACCATTGTTCCTGACAATTCTTCGGCTTCATTAACAAGTACTCCATCTATCATCTCAACTGATCAGTTATCAACAAATGTTTCTTCTACAACTTCAGCACCACTCCAATTTGAATCTCCTACAACAACAACATCCATCCTTCCGACAATGTCTCCTACAACTCCAGCAACAAATTCTGAAGACGTCTCAACTGTCACAATATTTTATGATCCTGAAAACAACTCTGCCTACAACTCAGAAAGTGCTGCTCCCATCAGAGCACCAGTCACGATTTATTATGATCCACAAACTATCACAGTCCCTTCTGCAGCTGTCATCAGTCCAGTCACTGTCACGGTGCCTGGACCAGTACCTTATGAAAGCAATAGGGCCATCCCTTGGCACTACGGCTCTGACGTATACTGCGAAGGAAAGAAAATCACCCTTGAACCATCAACACCTGCACCACAAATAGACAATGTGGGAGGAGGCGGAGGCTTCACTCGAAGCGGACGTCTCTTTGCTCCACAAATTCAAAGACCCACTGCCGAAGCAGAAGCTGCTGCCAAGGCAAAAGGAAAGAGCCCGGTGCAGGAAGATCAAGCTGTTAAGGAAGCTTTGAAAACACCATTCGATCAAGAAGTTGATGAGTTCATGAGAATCATCAAAAAGAGTGATTACAAAATAGTGGATCAGCTTCACCAGACGCCATCCAAGATTTCTATACTATCATTGCTTATGTGCTCCGAAGCCCATCGGAATGCACTACTCAAAGTCTTGCACGCAGCTTACGTGCCTGAAGAAATCACCGTCAATCAGTTGGAAACCGTGGTTGGAAATGTTACTGCTAGCAATGGGCTAGGGTTCACCAATACTGACTTGACAACGGAAGGCCGCAACCATAACAAGGCCTTGCACATCACCATGGAATGTAAAGGTGCAGTCCTTTCCCATGTGCTGGTAGACACAGGGTCATCCCTTAATGTCTTACCGAAAAAGGCCCTGGTGAAGCTAGAGTATGAAGGATTAGCATTGCGTCCCAGCAATCTGGTAGTAAGAGCCTTTGATGGTTCTAAGAGATCGGTTCTGGGAGAAATTGAGCTACCGGTGACAATTGGCCCACAAACTTTTAAAACGATCTTCTACGTGATGGACATTCAGCCTGCCTACAGCTGTTTGTTGGGTAGACCATGGATTCATGCCGCTGGCGCAGTAACGTCTACCCTTCACCAGAAGTTAAAATTTGAGTGGGAAGGCCAAGTTGTTACTATCTGTGGGGAGGAGGATATATTTGTTAGCCATCTGGCTACTTATAAGTATATTGAGATGGATGGGGAGATCCATGAAACAATGAGCCAAGGGTTTGAGGCCCTGAATGTTAATGAAGCATCTGCTGTATCTGGGATCTCCATGTCATCTTATCAACAAGCCCGGAGGGTTGTTGAGGAAGGAACTGCCCAAGGCTGGGGCAAGGTTTTATCTGTGGAGGAGAAGAAAGACAAATTTGGGTTGGGTTACAGACCAACTCAACAACATCAAGCAGAGGCTGCTGGGAAGCCCGGTTTTGTCAGTGGGGGGATGCTCACCCCTGATGCTATCAACAATTTGGAAGACGAGCTGGAAGAAGAACGCAATCTGGAGAATTGGATTCGTCCAAAGATCCCGGGGAGCAGTATCTCAAACTGGTCTTCCCAGGAAATTATAAGAGTTACTCATGCAGAGTAATTATTATTTCCTGTATTTTTTTATAGCATGCATCAAAGTCTTGCATCTTGCCCAAGATGACAAGACTCATTTTGTAATCGGGCCATCTGTACTTTTTGTGCAAACAAGATTAATCAATGAAATATCAGACATCTTTTTGCAAATGAGTCTTTTTCCTTTCCGTTCACTGTTTTTCCATTTTTCTTTTTGTACAAAAATAAATGGCGTTGTTTTCAAAATGACAACTTTACTTCACTTTTCTAAACAAGATTAAAATCAATCACTAAAGTGAACAAACTAAACCCTTGCAGAGAATGCCTTCCTGACAGCACCGACAACAGCACGGCTATGACTTCGTATGACTTTGACAATCCGATCAATCAAGCTGATGAAGGGGTTGAAGAAGAATATGAGCTTCCTGAAGAGCTAGCCAGGTTGTTGAGACAAGAGGAAAAGGTTATTACTCCTCACCAGGAGGAGGTTGAAGTGATCAATCTTGGTACAGATGAAGACGTGAAAGAAGTTAAAATCGGGGCCTGCTTACAAGACTCAGTGAAGAGACAACTAATTGATCTGCTTCAAGAATATGTGGACGTGTTTGCTTGGTCTTATCAGGATATGCCAGGGTTGGACACCGACATTGTTGTGCACAAGCTGCCTTTGAGAGAAGAGTGCCCACCGGTCAAACAGAAGCTGCGCCGTACTCGCCCAGACATGGCAATGAAAATCAAAGAAGAGGTACAAAAGCAGTGGGACGCCGGGTTCCTTGCTGTGACTAGCTACCCGCCGTGGGTTGCTAACATAGTACCTGTGCCTAAGAAAGATGGTAAGGTAAGAATGTGTGTTGACTACCGGGATCTGAACAGAGCCAACCCAAAAGATGACTTCCCATTACCTCACATTGATGTATTGGTGGATAACACGGCTCAGTTCTCGGTATTCTCCTTCATGGACGGTTTTTCAGGATACAATCAGATCAAAATGTCACCTGAAGACATGGAGAAGACAACTTTCATCACACCCTGGGGCACGTTCTGTTACAAAGTGATGCCATTCGGACTGAAGAATGCTGGTGCCACATATCAACGGGCTATGGTGACATTATTCCACGATATGATCCATAAAGAAATAGAATGTTATGTGGATGACATGATCGCCAAGTCCCTTACAGAGAAAGACCACCTGGTAAATCTACTGAAGCTATTCAAGCGTCTGAGGAAATACCAACTGAAGCTGAACCCCAACAAATGCACATTCGGGGTGCGATCTGGTAAGCTGCTGGGCTTTATTGTAAGCGAGAAAGGGATTGAAGTTGACCCTGATAAAGTCAAGGCTATTCAAGAGATGCCTGCACCGAAAACTGAGAAAGAAGTTCGAGGGTTCTTAGGTCGATTGAACTACATTTCACGGTTCATATCTCACCTTACAGCAACCTGCGAACCTTTGTTTAAGTTGTTAAGAAAGGAACAAACGGTCAGTTGGAATGAAGATTGCCAGAAAGCTTTTGACAAGATCAAGGAGTATTTGCAAGAACCTCCAATCCTTATGCCTCCAGTTGAAGGAAGACCTCTGATAATGTACTTGACAGTATTAGAAGAGTCAATGGGATGTGTGCTGGGCCAGCATGACGAGTCTGTTCGAAAAGAGTATGCAATTTACTACCTGAGCAAAAGGTTTACCGACTGTGAACAACGTTATTCACTGCTCGAGAAAACTTGCTGTGCTTTAGCGTGGGCTGCTCGCCGACTAAGACAGTATATGTTGACCCACACTACTTTGTTGATATCAAAAATGGACCCAGTTAAGTACATTTTCGAGAAGCCAGCTCTTACCGGACGGATTGCAAGATGGCAGATGATTCTCACGGAATATGACATCCAATACACCTCTCAGAAAGCCATCAAGGGCAGTGTATTGTCTGAATATCTTGCTGAGCAACCTATTGATGACTACCAGCCTATGAGGTTTGACTTCCCTGATGAAGACATCATGTTCATTAAAGCAAAAGATCATGAAGAGCCTATTCACACTGAAGGGCCCAACCCGGAAGAAGAATGGACTATGATGTTTGATGGGGCTGTTAATATGAATGGTCGTGGTGTTGGTGCAGTACTCATTTCACCTAAGGGAGTTCACATGCCTTTCTCGGCAAAGCTCACCTTTAACTGCACTAACAATGAAGCTGAATACGAAGCTTGCATTATGGGTCTTGAGGAAGCCATTGACCTCAGGATCAAGACATTGACTGTATTCGGAGATTCAGCTCTGGTAGTTAATCAAACCAACGGAAAATGGTATACACACCAGGATCATCTGATACCTTACAGGGATTATACAAGGAGGTTATTGACTTTCTTTACAACAGTCAAACTTGAGTATGTCCCTCGGGACGAGAATCAGTTTGCAGATGCTCTTGCTACCATTTCATCCATGATCAAAGTTCAAGCTGCTAACTTTGTACCTCAGATTTCAGTGTCCAGACTTGATAGACCAGCATATGTATTTGCAGCAGATATTGTCAAAGATGATAAGCCTTGGTTCCATGACATTAAATGCTTCTTGGAGGATCAAACATACCCACCTGGGGCATCTTCCAATGATAAGAAAACTTTGAGAAGGCTTGCTGGTAGTTTCTTTCTGAACACTGATGGGACTTTATACAAAAGGAACTTTGATATGGTACTCCTCAGATGTGTTGACAAGACGGAAGCAGATTTGTTGATGCATGAAGTGCACGAAGGATCTTTTGGTACCCATGCTGGAGGGCATACCATGGCTAAGAAGTTGCTAAGATCGGGTTATTACTGGATCACAATGGATGCAGACTGTTGTGCTTACGCCAGAAAATGTCACAAATGCCAGATCTACGCAGATAAGGTGCATGTGCCTCCCAATCCTTTGAACATCATGTCTTCACCGTGGCCCTTTGCTATGTGGGGCATTGATATGATTGGCAAGATTGAGCCAACTGCTTCAAATGGCCACAGATTCATCCTGGTCGCCATTGATTATTTCACCAAGTGGGTTGAAGCAGCCTCATATGCAAATGTTACGAGACAAGTGATAGCCAGATTTCTGAAGAGAGATATCATCTGCCGATATGGAGTTCCCGGGCGAATCATTACTGACAATGGTTCCAATCTAAACAACAAGATGATGGCTGAGTTATGCCGGGACTTCAAGATCCAACACCACAATTCTTCTCCTTACAGGCCAAAGATGAACGGCGCTGTTGAGGCAGCAAATAAAAATATCAAGAAGATTGTGCAGAAGATGGTAGTCACTTACAAAGACTGGCATGAAATGCTACCGTTTGCCTTGCATGGGTACCGCACATCAATCAGAACATCCACTGGGGCAACACCGTATCAGCTTGTGCATGGTATGGAAGCAGTCCTACCTGTTGAAGTTGAATTACCCTCTCTGCGAGTATTGATGGATGTTAAACTGAACGAAGCAGAATGGGTTCGATCCCGATACGAACAACTAAGCCTGATTGAAGAGAAGAGATTGGCTGCAATTTGTCATGGGCAGTTATATCAGAAAAGAATGAAGAAAGCCTTCGATCAGAAAGTCAGGCACCGAGAGTACCAAGTAGGAGATCTTGTGCTGAAAAGAATCCTCCCTCCTCATACAGACCACAGGGGCAAATGGACTCCAAACTATGAGGGACCATTTGTGGTAAAGAAAGTTTTTTCCGGTGGAGCACTGATGCTCAGCACCATGGATGGTGAAGATTTCCCGTCCCCTGTGAATTCAGATGCAGTTAAAAAATACTTCGCATAAAAAATGACCCGCTGGACATAAAAACAGAATGTAAGTCCAGGCAAAAATAGGGCATCCCGGCGAGTCAAAAACAGAATAAAAGACTCGGGCAAAAATAAGGGAAATAAATAAAAAAAATGTACACCCGCTGAGTTGAAAAGCCGCATTGGACAACTCAGGCAAAAAAGGGAATCCCGATGGATTGAAAACCCGAAAAGGCGATCCATGCAAAATAAGGGAATAAGCGAACAACTGCATTCTGAATTCGTCTGTATCACCTGCGACTTGGTAAAACTCCGAAAGGATCAAACCTCAGTCAGAATCAACTTTCTTCAGAAAGTAAGACGAGAAGAACGTCAAAAGTCATACGGGTCATAGCGGAAGAGGAAGCTCCTTGAAAGCGTCGTCAACATCGCCAGCACTTTGTTTCTCAATTTGTAGCAGTCTCTTCATTTTAGGAGATTTGTTTCTTTGACTGTATCTCGCCAATTCAGGGCGCCTAAATTAATAAAATCAGATTTTCCAGTCATGTCTCGTCTCATACATTTTATTTGCAAAGGATGTCTGATGTCTCTAAAAAACTGATTGCATAAAGTACAGATGTTTTTCTTCAAAAACACGTGCTTACAGGGAATATACTTACTCTCGAAAATGCTTAACTCCTATGACGGAATCCAGTAAAGGATACCTCGGGACCATTTGTGCGTTTCCTTATCTTTGCAGGATTGCAGGTATCCAGAACGCAACTTGGGGCATGCAAGTTACATCCCAGTAAGCTGGCAAATCAACACTCACTCTTGGCACCAGAGGTGTTTTCTCCCCAGCTGAGTTGCCAACAACATTCCCCAGCTGAGTTGCCAACAACTTTCCCCAGTGAGCTGCCACTTGCTACTACCACCAGCCGAGTTGTTGTTTCTCCCTCAACAGAATGCAGAAATCCAGGGAACCATCTCCCCACAGAATCCTCAGCCCCTGTTCAGAAGAGCAACGCATGAAGGAGTCACAACAGAGTACAGAAGGCTTCTACAAACCCCAGCTGGGTCCTATGTTACAAGGATATGTCCGTCAGTGACCTATATCCCCAGGCAGATACATCTCTCCAGATCTACCAATGATCTCATCCCCAGCTGGGAGGTCCATTTCAAACAGATCGACCAGAGATCTTCGTGGCAGCGGGATCCGAATCCCGGACCGTTATCTTTGCATAATCATAACATTCGCATCATACTCACCCCACAAAGCGTAGCATTCCGTCTAATGCGGAGCATTACGGCAAAAAATCAAACACGTAGCATAATCATAAGTCATGATCTGAATCAAACACTTGTGAATAATAACCATTCATCAGAATGCGGAATACTTTCCCCAAAATCCCCACCAGAGTCCCAGCAAAAGCAGCTGCCTCACAAATCACAAACACCAGTATATACTCCTTTTGACACCCGTCCGTGTCATCACTCCCCAATAAAGTCGCCTGAACACTCTTTACAAACAAAACCACCCGTATTACAGATACTTCCTGACACCCGTCCGTATCATATTCCCAGCAGAAAGCCAAAGACATCCCCTTTGCACTCACGGATACTTGTATATCCACTTTCTTGACACCCGTCCGTGTCATATCCCCAGCGCAGTCGCCTACACTTTTACAACCCATATACTTGTTGATATTATTATACTTTTCTCTCTTGACACTCGTCCGTGTCACCCTCCCCAGCAGATAAACACTCATCCATACAAAACTCATACTCACTACTCATGTTACACTTATACAGATGCTCGTCCGTATCTTGTATATACCATTCATATCCCCACAGATTCAACATTGGTTCATGTTCTTTGTTAACCAGTTGGTACTCGTCCGTACCATCATCTCAGAATATGCGTCAAGTGCTTGTTTCTACATGATACTCGTCTGTATCATAGTCTTAAGGATGCTCGTCCGCATCTTTAATCCATACACCGTGTCAAACACTTATGTTTCCTTGAATATGGGCACTCGTCTGTGTCTACTATTCCCCAGAAGAGTCCCCTCAGATTCAACACTCGTCCGTGTTCTTTGTTAACCCGATGATACTCGTCCGTATCATCATCTCTGAACACGTGTCAGTTTGTTTCTACCCGATACTCGTCCGTATCGTAGTCTTAAGGATGCTCGTCCGCATCTTTAATCTATACACTAACATCTAAACACTTATACCTTTTGTTTCTTGGTTGTAAACACTCGTCCGTGTTTACTATATCCCCAGTAGATCGCCAAGTAAGCAAATTTTCCTTTTTACCTGACACTCGTCCTGTGTCATGATGAACCTTGAGAGCAGCCGTACCCTGCTAGGTGGTCGTCCTCCACCTCTTGATGGTCGTCCTCCGTCATGCTCATCCGATGGCCGTCCCCATCGTTGATATTTAGCAGCCGTCCCCTGCTAGGTGGTCGTCCTCCACCTCTTGATGATCGTCCTTCATCATTTTATCCAATGGCCGTCCCCATTGTTGATTTTTGGTTATCTGACATTCGTCCTATGTTATGATAAACCTCGAGAGCAGCCGTCCCCTGCTAGGTGGTCGTCCTCCACCTCTTGATGGTCGTCCTCCATCATGCTCGTCCGATGGCCGTCCCCATCGTTGACCTTTTATCCGGCATTCGTCCTATGTCGCGATATTTTCGGCAGCCGTACCCTGCCTGGTGGTCGTCCTCCACCTTAGATGACCGTCCCTCATCTTAACCCCAACAGAGCAGCCGTCCCCTGCTAGGTGATCGTCCTTCACCTTTGATGACCGTACCTCATCATCTGTTTATTTCATTTATTCTTTAACCCGATGGCCGTCCCCGTCGTGGTCCCTTTTCTTGTTAGCCCGATGGCCGTCCCCATCGTCGGTTACTTTACTTTATGAACTTGATGGCCGTCCTCGTCATGTTTCATTAATTTCCAGAGAATCTTACGACTTTATCTTGATGGCCGTCCCCATCATAATTTCTTATTTTTCCCAGCTAGTCGGCCGTCCCCGTCTTGGCTTAACCTTTTATCTCCAGCATGTCGGCCGTCCCCGTCATTGCTGTATTTCCCACACCTTCCCCAGCGTGTCGGCCGTCCCCGTCATTGCTCTTTACCCAGCAGTCGTCCTCTGCTCGACGGTCGTCCTCCATCGCCCACACTTTACAATATACTTTATTTTCCTTTACAATCTATATCCCTTTTCTTCTTCATTCTGTGAGTGCAGATTTTGGACTGTCTTTGGTATTCAACCACAAGTTATCTTGTTTGCCTGTCAAGCCGTTGCTTACATCCTGCACAGCTAACTCATGTTTGAATAGGGGCAGCTGTAAACACCCCAAATTTGCCCTCACCCATTCACACCATGGCTTGTGATCATTTCATATGCATAAACTCAATCATACCATCTCATATCACATTTTTGATTCACTGCATAGATTCTAAGTCATCTGCACCTAGGGTTTGTGATCTGAGCAATCCAAGAGCCTCCTGAGCCACTCCAAGGGCCTTCAAAGGGGTTCATGTGTGCTCTTATATCACATTACATCTTCCCAAAGTCAAGAATGCCAAAGAATCACAAGAACTGGGGTTTGTATGGAAGCAGAGCCAGGCTTGACTGCACAGTTGACCTAAAATTAGGGTTTTGGTTTCAGAGGCCATAACTCCAAATTTTTTGGTCATTATTGTTTCCATTGGTCTCTATATGGTATAGGGAGTATTCATATCAATTTTCATGAAGAAATTCCATGGGGAAGTCATCTGATCAAGAGTTGACTTTCTGGACAAGTCAGTGCAAAATCAGGGCATCTGAGGCCCCCAATGACCCAACCAAGGGGTGATCTTCATCATTTTGAGTGTATATGATCTTTATTTGATCATGAAAGAAGGTTGAAGTTCACAAAATTCAAGAATTACAAGTTTTTGCAAAGTTGACTTTTTAGGGCATGGTTGACTTTTAAGAAATATGTCATTTTATGCCACTTTTCAAGCCTTGCTTTTTGATCCAAAAATGCTTCAAATGGAAAAACTTTGGTCATGAAAGTTGTAGATTAGATCTTTCCCTTTTCAAAAAGTACAAGAACATGACCTAATTCATCTTGGATCAAAAGTTATGGTGTGTCAAAGTTAGCAAAAATCACTAATTTTCAAGCTATGCACCAATTGGAAAATTTGCAAAATCATGAACCAAGGCAAAATGTAACTTCTAATTGACATCAAACCATTACACAAATATCACATGTGACCTAAAAATCAGATTTGAACCAAAAGATCACATGTTCATGGTTGGCAAAGTAAGAGATTTTCATGAAGTTTCAAAAGTAAACAAGTTGCAAAATCATCATAACACTTCCATCCACTTGATGTCTTGGATGCTGAACCATGCTAGCCTCCCTCACACACCATGCTGCGCCAGCCCATGTACATGTACTAGCCTAGGGCTCAACCCATGCTTTCCTTACACCAAAGTTGACATTTTGCAAAAGTGAACTTACCTATCACAGCAGGCCAGGTCACATCATCTGACCAATGGGAGTTCTTTATGCAAAGCAAATGCTGGCCATAACATACATCAAGCAAGGCTGAAGCTCACCACAACTCACCATTCACAAAAACACTCCATAGAGCAAAAGCCTTCGAATCTGTTTCCACAAGCCATAAACACTCAAACAAATTCCACTACTCATCTCACCATGTTTCATTGATCCCAAACCAACAAGACATAAGCCTGAAACCAGCAAGAACTCAGCTTCACCATTTTTCACTCTCAAAGCCAAAACCTTCGAAACTCAGAAAATAAGCCACAAACACACAAACCCACTTCATAGATCAACTCAATATGTTCCTCTGATCACAAAGCATCCATCACCATAGCCTAAAACCCCCAGAATCAGAAACACGATTCTTACACCATCCTGAACAGAACTTGTTCAAACCTCAAAACCAGCCAACATAAACTCCTTCTAAGCATTCAAAGATCATCAGGGGACCAAGTAGAGTGGATTGCATCAAAGGGAGAGGTCAGAAAGTTGCAAGAGTGAAAGCTTCGAAACTCAGGTAGCTCAAGAACTTTTTTTCCAGAAATGGATTTTTAAGTTCTAAAGTTGTTCTCCATGCTTCACTGATTGCTCTGATATCTTTAGTTTTGAAAATGGTGGAGAGATGAGAGTTTAATCAATCTCTGAAACTTTTTGCCCTAGATTTTGTTTGTTTCGATTCAGCCATTCCTGGAAAAATAAATATGTTTTGAATGGGGGTTTTGATTCGTGAGTGAGTGGGAATCATTTCTGTGTTTTTAGATTTCGTTTTAGATGCGTTTTGAAGGAGTTTGAGGTTTGGGGTGAACGGAGAAGATGACCGGAACACTGTTCCGGTCATCTGAAGGTGATTAACGGCAGGGTTAGGGCTTAAACATTAATTAGCCAGGTTTGAATGCTGGCCCTTGGATATGGCGCCAGGTCAATGCGCGCGCTGGCCAGTTTGAATCTCACGCGTTGGATTTGATTACTTTGCTTTTTCAGTTTAAAAATTCTTTTTATTTTCATAATATTTCATTTGTTTTACATAATTTATTAAAAATAGCAAAAATGCTTTAAAAATTATGAAATTTTTTATCCTGAGTTTCATTAATTTTTAAAACACAAAAATATTTTTATTTTCATTTTTAGCATTAAAAAAGTATTTTTTAAATATTTAATAGTTTATTTTTAATTGATTAATGAGAATTAATTTATTAAAAATACTTTTAAGTATTTAAAAATCACCAAAAAATTCATGAAATGTTCTAAGACATTTAGAAACATTGTCCAACCCTCAAACCAAATTTATTTTCTGATCTTGATGCATTTTAAGATTTTCTCATTGAATTAAAATCATTTTTATGCATTAATTTGATCCAAAGTTCAAAAAATCATTTCTGCCTATCCATGAGGAGTTGGACATTGATTCTTTTTGCATTGCATTGTGTTTAGCATGTAGTTTGTGAGATTAAATGGCCATGATTTGATCTTTCATTTTTCATTTGTTTGATAATTTTCTTGTTTAGGAACCCTAAAACCCTAGAAATCTTAAGAAAACCATAACTTGAATTTGGTTAAGAGTTGAAACCTCTCCTTTGGGCATTGAGTTAGTATAGGATTAGGGGTCCTTTGAGTGGCATTTTCAATTTTTTATCTTAGGGTTTGCTTCTGATTTTGGTTTTTGTTTGATGTATTGTTCATAAACCCTAATTTGGGCTTCCATATGCATCCATCTTGCATTCTCTTGCATAACATGACTTGCCATGACATTTCAAGCATCCATTTGGTTCATTTGACATCATAAGACATATTAAAAGCATGTTTGATCATTGCATCTTGCATTTTCCATGTTGTATGCCATTTGCATTGCATAACTTCTCATGTATGTTCATGCTCCTTAGCTTGCTTCATTTGCATTCATGAACTTGTATGATCATCTCCATGTGCTGCCTCATGTTTGTAGAATCTCATAGCATCATTAGCATCATGTGGATGCTTCTGGTTTTGTTTCTCATCATGTCATCTCATCCCATTTTGCATTGCATTGCATTTCTCTTCTAACCTTTCAGGTGGTAAGTGACTTTGAGAAGTGAATTTGCCTTCACTTCTCACAACTTTTCTTTTCATCTCTCTTGCATCCATGCTGCATTTTTATATGTGTTTGGGTTTGAGCTTGCTCATTCTTCTTCTCCCTACTTTCTTTCTTCAAGTGACTTGACTTCTTGAATGAAGCAAGTTGCTTTGCTTCTCTTGATCCTTTCATCTGCTTCCTGGTGGTTCCATTGAAGGCTTCTCTTGAAAACCCCACAAACCTTAGGAACAACCAAGCATGACAATGATTAGGGTTTTGATTAGTCTCCCCTCTTAGTTTTACCTTTGTGTCTCTTTTGAGTCTTCTCTTCTCATCTCATAATCAGGGACTAAACCCTAAAGGCTTTAAGGCTTTGAGATTAAGCTTATGCCTGCATCCTTCTATTAGGATGGAGTGTATAACTTTAATCCTAAGTGTTAAACCCTTAATGTGTTTAAATCTCTTAATCAATCCACATAATAATCATCAAGACATTACACTTGTAACTTGGGCCTTGCATTAGGGTTCTAATTCTTCCTTAATTGGTTAAGAAGGACTAACCCTAGTGTTAATGGACAAGTCCCCTTCAAGTTGTCTTACAAACCCTAAAAAACACTTCATCATCATATCATTAAATAAAATCCACTTAATCAAAGGTTTGTTTTGTCATGAGTTTAATCCCTAATCATGGATTAAGTTGAGGAGCTTTCCTCAGCTTAAACATTCTCATCTATTATCCTTCTATTAGGATGGTGTAATGAGTCTGTTTAATCCTTGATTATGGCTTAATCTCATTACTTAACACTAAACAAAAACACCAAAAACATCTAAATAATCACAAGTAGGTTAATGATCTTAATCCTGCATCAAAGGTGATTAAGTGTGAGAAGCTGACTTCACACTTAAGGTATTCTCATTACCCCTAATCATAGGGAAGATGTGATGAGTTTACTAAATCCATTGATTTAGGCTTAAGCTCATTAACTTATGACAAACTTCCAAAAGCAATAAAAGACTGAAAACTCAAAAACAAACAATAATCGTCTCCTCCGGGATTCTTTTCTCATCATCTTCACTCTCAAACGAGAACTTGCTTCCTCCGTCTAATGCAAGACAGTCTGCATCTGTGCCAGACAGATCATACACTTGAGCATAGGCAAGTAAGCAGTTCACAAGTCAATTCATCTTTCAGTCTCTTTGGGTCGAACTACGGTGTTCTGACTTCCTCATTGCACGGGAGGATACGTAGGCATAACTTAACGGTTATCGAACAAAAGTCTCTGTATATTCCCCCTCTTTCCAGCACCATTCTTTTAGCCTCATATTCTTGGGCATCTCATCTTTGTTCCTACACTGACACTTCATTTATACACTTCACTTCATATACACTGACACCTGTACATTCTTTTCCAGCTATTTTATACACAAATTGCACTGACACTACCCCTTTAAAACACAAATCTTTTAAGCGTGGATCCCGTCGAGTACGACGGACAATCTGGGTGCTAATACCTTCCCAGGTTGTAACCAACCCCCTTTCTCAGTCTCTCTGGTTCGCAACCGTCTTATCCATATCTTTCTAGGTCTATGCAGCATTGCCTTTCCTCCGGGATAAAAATGCCCAGCTGGCGACTCTATTCATCTCCAGTGAGTTCACTGCTGTGTGTTCTCATTGTCCCTCTCGCCGACCGTTCGCGTCTGTACCTTTATTTGGGCCAGTCCCATCTATCGGGAGCGACACCCACTAATGGGAAGATAGAATCCAATGTTATGTAAGACCAACAGGGTCGTAATAAGAACAACCGTAACCAATCTGTGGGAGTAGTTCTGATCTCTAATCCTGCACCTGTGCAACAAAATCAATAACAGAATAATCAGCCTAAGCAAGGTGCACCTAAGAGACAATTTTTAAAAATCAATATGTCATTGGCTCAGGTGCTGCAACACATATTGAAAGGAGAGCTGATTACCCTGAGGGACCCTCCTCAGAATCCCAATACTTCATCTCCTCGTTATAATCCCAATGCAAGGCGTGCATATCACTTCAACTGCCCCGGACATGATACTAATAACTTTTGGGCATTGAAGAATAAAATTCAGAATATGATTGATGTTGGGGATATTGAGTTCAATCCTCCTGAGACTCCTAATGTGATTATCGCTTCTATGCCCAATCATGAAAAGACTGTTAATGTTGTCGATAATGGTTCTTATGTTTCTACTATGGTTGATTTGACTACTCCTATGTCAATTGTTAAAAAGAAGATGTTGCAAGCCGATTTATTTACGGGCTGCAATAAAGACTGTTATTAATGTGCCTCTTAATCCAATGGTTGTTGGAAGCTGAAAGAGGGTATTCAGTGTTTGATGGACGGTCGTACTATATTGTTTGAGAAGAGCCTTTCTATAGGGAATTTATGTAAAGGTTTGTCCCAAGGTCTAAAGCTTGAAGATATGTTTATGGTTACTAAAACCCTTGTGAGGATTACTTCTAAGGGTCATGTTAAGATTACTACTGAGCCAAAAGTGGCTCCCCTGATTATTACTACTCCCGGTCAAATCTCATATTCTTCTGACAAGGTCATCCCTTGGAATTATGGCGCTGATGTTTATGTCCATGGTGTCAAGAAAGAGCCTTTAACTGATATACCTATTAAAGATACTAATCCTGATGTCGACAATATCGTTGGGACTAGTAAAGTTACTCGAAGCGGAAGGATTTTCTCTCCATAAGACACTTCAAAGACTGTTGTTGGTCCAGTTCATATCTCTACCTCCGGGCCAAGTACTGAAGCTCGAGGCAAAGGACCAGTGATTGAGCCTGTTCAAGTTGAAACACCGGTTACTGAAGATCTCTCTAAGTAGATGGAAGAAGTTCTAAAGATCATCTACAAGACTGATTATAATATTGTTGAACAGTTGGGACACACTCCCTCCAAAATCTATATGCTATCTCTATTGTTATGCTCTGAGATCCATGCCAAGGCTTTGGTGAAATTCCTGAAATCTGCGCACGTACCGCACGAAATCTCTGTGGATCAATTTTAAAATTGTGTCGTTAACTTGACAACTGACAATGGCTTAGGTTTTTCTGATGCTGATCTAACTCCTGCTGGAAGAAACCACAACAAAGCTATGCACGTCTCTATTGATTGTAGGGGCATTACTCTATCTCATGTGTTGGTGGATAATGGGTCATCATTAAATGTATTACCAAAGGTCATTCTTGACAAGCTCAACTATGAAGATGTTGTGCCAAGACCTAGTAATGTGGTGGTGAGAGCCTTTGATGGTTCAAAAAGAACGGTGTATGGAGAAATTTATCTTCTAATCAAAGAAGGTTCTCAAGTCTTTGACTCTACTTTTTATGTGATGGACATTCGTCCTGCCTATTCCTACTTGCTTGGACGCCCTTGGATACATGGGGCAGGTGCTGTAACCTCTACCTTAAACCAGAAGCTGGAATATCCGGTGAAGAGCAAGATTGTCATTGTCTATGGTGAAGAAGAGTACATGGTCAGTCATGTGAGTACTTTTAAGTATGTTGAAATGGATGGTGAATTTGTTGAGACTCCTTGTCAGACATTTGAAGTGGTTCCTTAGACTGTTCCTGTTCTTAAGCCTGATCCTATTATTTCTAGAGCAACTCCTGCAATGGCCTCTCAAAAATATTCTAAAGCTTTGGTTGAAAAAGGTGGTTGTACTATTTGGGGTCAGCTTCCGGATATTCCTTACAAGTCTGAAAAATTTGTTTTGGGTTTCACAACAGAGGCTCAGAAGGTTGTTCGTCGTGCTCGTGCTATTCGTATCACCAACAAAGGAGTTCAGAAAGATCAAGTCAATGTTGTGGAAGACTCTGATGAAGACTACAACATAGACAGTTATATCTTTCCTACCATTGGCAATGGGCTCAATAATTGGAAGACTGAAGACATTATTCCTATCTCTTTTAGTCATGAGTAAATGCTATTTTTTGTTTTTCTTATTTTGGTTTTGTAATTTGAACAATTAAAACTTTTAAGCTTTGTGCCTTGCCCGAGGCACAATGGTATGATTGTTAGTGATGTCATTTCATTTTCATATTTTCATTCAATAAAATCAATGGACGTTTTGCTTTCATAAATATTGTGCTCTTTATCTTTCTTTTATCTTTTCTTTCTTTATCAAAAAGCTATGTGTTCTTACACACACCCACGTCACTAAAATACAGATCCTCATCCAATCTACCAAGACGAGGATAGAAATGAGGAAGATTGTGAAGTGCCTATTGAACTTGCTAGGTTGCTACAACAATAAGAGAAAGTTATATATCCGCATGAAGAACCGATCGAAGTTCTGAATCTGGGAACTGAGAAAGATAAGAAAGAAATCAAGATAGGTGCTGAATTAAAAGACAATGTTAAGAACAAGTTAATTCAGATGCTACATGATTACGTGGAAATCTTTTCTTGGTCTTATGAAGATATGTCAGGACTTGATACTGATATTGTGGTCCACCTTCTGCCAATGAAGGAAGGTTGTCGCCCGATAAAGCAGAAAGTTCATCGTATGCGTCCTGAAATGTCAGAAAAGATCAAAGCTGAAGTGATGAAACAATTTGAGGCAGGGTTCGTAGCTGTCACTTCTTATCCTCAATAGGTTGAAAATGTGATTCCAGTACCTAAGAAGGATGGAAAAGTACGCATGTGCGTGGATTACAGGGATTTGAACAAGGCTACCCCAAAGATGATTTTTTGCTTCCACATATTGATGTTCTAGTAGACAACACAACTCAATATAAGGTATTATCTTTCATGGATGGTTTCTCTGGTTATAATCAGATTAAGATGGCACTTGAAGATATGGAGAAGACTATGTTTGTCACACATTGGGTCACCTTTTGTTACAAAGTAATGTCATTTAGTTTAAAGAACACTAGGGCAACATACCAGCGTGCTATGGTAGCATTGTTCCATGATATGATCCATCACAAGATAGAGGTATATGTTGATGACATGATAGCCAGATCCCAGACTGAAGAAGAAAATCTTGACCATCTACACAAACTGTTTGAGAGGTTGAAGAAATACAAGTTGAGATTGAATCCAAACAAATGTATGCTTGGAGTTAGATCTGTAAACTGTTGGGTTTTGTTGTCAGTGGTAAAGGTATTGAAGTTGACCCTGCGAAGGTAAAAGCTATACAAGATATGTCCGCTCCCTATACTGAGAAGGAAGTCAGAAGTTTCTTGGGACGCCTGAATTACATTGCAAGATTTATTTTCCAATTAACCACTACTTGTGAGCCAATCTTCAAATTACTGAAGAAAGATAAAGTAATGGAGTGGAACGACGAATGCATGATAGCTTTTGATGAGATTAAGAAATATCTCCAAGAACCTCTGATACTGATGCCACCAGTTGTGGAAAGACCCTTGATTATGTACTTAACAACGCTACACAATTCAATGGGTGTGTGTTGGGGAAACATGACGAGTTTGGTCGAAAAGATCAAGCAATATACTACCTTAGCAAAAAGTTTACCGACTGTGAAACAAAATACTCACTGCTCGAGAAAACTTGCTACGCTTTGGCATGGGTTGCTCGCCGACTAAGACAATATATGTTGACTCATACCACTTTATTGATTTCGAAGATGGATCCTATCAAATACCTATTTGAGAAACCTGCTCTCTCCGGACTAATAACAAGATGGCAAATGATTTTGACAGAATAAGACATTCAATACACTACTCAGAAGGCAATTAAGGGAAGTGTGTTAGCTGATCATTTGGCTCATCAAGCGGTGGATGACTATCAGTCTATGAATTTTGAGTTTCCAGATGAAGATATTATGCTTGTTACTAATCATAAAGAATATAGACCGTATGAAGGACCTAAATAGGGATCCCGATAGACTATGGTTTTTGATGGAGCTTCTAATGCACTTGGCAATGGTATTAGTGTTGTGATTATCTCTGCTGAGGGTTGTTATATGTCGTTCACTGCTAGACTTTGTTTTAATTGTACCAATAACATGGCTAAATATGAAGCGTGTATCATGGGTATCAAGGCTGCCATTGAGATGAAGAACCAATTCTTGAATGTAAATGGGGATCCAACCTTAGTAGTTAGTCATATTAAAGGAGAATGGGACACAAAGCATCCAAATTTCATTCATTATCGAGAACATGTGTTGAATTTGATTCCATACTTTGAAGAGATCACTTTCGAACATATTCCACGAGAAGATAATCAGTTGGCAGACGCATTAGCTACTATGTCATCTATGTTCAGAATCAGTTGGGATAATAAAGCTCCTAAAATTACTATTGATAGATTAGATGAGCTGGCATACTGTTATGAGGTTGATACTAAGGGAGTGGAAGAAAAACCTTGCTTCCACGAAGTAAAAAGATATCTCGAAGCTCAGGAGTATCCTGAAGGGGAATCTATCAATAACAAGAAGTTTCTAAGGAGATTCTCTGCCAAGTTTTTCCTGAGTAATAGAATTTTGTACAAGCGCAATCACGATTCGACTTTGCTTCGCTGTGTGGACAAGAAGGAAGCAAGAGAGATTATGGAAGACATGCATGATGAGATCTTTGGTACTCACTCTTGTGGGCATACGATAGCTAAGTAAGATTTTGAGAGCAGGTTACTACTGGTCTACCATGGAAGCTTATTGCTATCAACACTCCAAAACTTGTCATAAGTTCCAGATCTATGCTAATAAAGTACATGTGCCTCTAGTTCCGTTGAATGTAATAACTGCTCCTTGGCCTTTCTTCATGTGGGGCATTGATATGATTGGTGAGATCAAACATACCGCTTCCAATGGACATCGTTTCATTCTTGTTGCTATTGGTTACTTTACAAAATGGGTAGAGGAAGCCTCGTTTTCTTCTATTACCAAGAATGTTATGGCTCGGTTCATCAAGCATACTCTTATATGTCAATATGGCATCCCTGAAAGGATTATCAGAGACAATGGTACTAATCTGAACAACATTATTATTACTAAACTCTGCATGCAATTCAAGATTAAGCATCACAATTCTTCTCCATATCGGCCAAAGATGAATGGCGCAGTGGAAGCCGCCAACAAGAATATCAAGAAGACCTTGCAAAAGATGACAATGACATACAAAGATTGGCATGAGATGTTCCCATTTACTATTCATGGTTATCGCACCACAATACGTACCTCAGTCAGGGCAACCCTATTCTCTCTTGTATATAGTATGGAAGCAGTTTTACCCGTTGAAGTCCAGATTCCTTCCTTAAGAATTATGAAAGATATAGACTTAGATGAAGATGAATGGGTTCAGACTCGACTTGACCAAATAAATTTGATTGATGAAAAGAGGCTCGCGGCTATTTGTCATGGTCAGATGTATGAGAAGCTCATGATCGAAGCCTTTAATAAGAAAGTCAAGCATCAAGTATAACAGGCTAGAGATTTGGTAATAAAGCATATCATATTACCACATGGTGATCCCAGGGGCAAATGGATTCCCACATATGAAGGACCGTTTATGATCAAAAGGGTATTTTATGGAGGTGCTATGATACTTACCACCATGGATGGTGAAGACTTCCCACAATCTATGAACGCATACATAGTCAAAAAATACAACGCATAAAAAGAGACCCGCTAGGTTGACTGGCCTAGGAAAAAATAAGGGCATCCCGACGAACCAAAAGGGTTTGGAAAACCAGAAAAGGCGACTTGGGCAAAAACCCAAATTTTCCCTCTTCTTTCTAGCATCATTATCATGTCATAATCATCATAAGCATGTCATATCCTTAGCATCTTTGCATAGAAAGATGAAGCATAACATTCCCATGTTCTAGCATTAGGCATATGATCATTGGTGCATTTGAAGCCTTACAAGTCAAAGATAAGAAGTTAAGAGGCCTTGTCCAAGTTCCATGAAGTGTCTCTAGGCCCTATACAAGCTCAAGATTCTTTACAAGAGCCCATAAGGTTGAGAGATTATCAGATGATCCAAGAGAAGGCAAGTTCCTACACAAATGGTCCTCAAATTAGGGTTTCATTTTCAAGCAGGGATTCTTTGTGACTTTGGCCATTTCATGTGGGCAAAGTCCTTCATATGATATGATAATGCTATGGATGGAATTTGGTGAGGAAATTCATTGTGGAAGGCAGTCAATTCATCAGTTGCTTGCATAAGAAGAAATTGGTCAAACCGATTATTTGAAAAGTCAACTATGACAATGCAAGGGTTCCAATTCTATTTTTCAAGCCAAGGGATGTTCTTAAGGTCATAAAAGAGGTTTGGCAAAGTCAAAAGTAAAGAATCTAGGGTTTTTGCAAGGCTTGCTATTTTTGGAAATATGGCATGTAACTAACTTTCCAAATTTAGATAATTTTGCCCTAGTATTCAAAGCTTTCTTTCATGACCAAGATGACCTTAAATGGATTTTCTTTGAACATAAAAGTTGTAGGAAATTGTCTCCCATTTCTAAAAAGTACAAGAAAATGTTCATAGCCTTCATGGTTTGAAAGTTATGGCCATTTGAAGTTCACTTTCTTTTAGGGTTTCACATGAAATATCACTTTCCACCAAGTTGCAAATTCTCATGTAACTTACTTTCAAGCTATTTTATGGGTCATTTGTGACCATAATATTCAAAATAAATGCATGAAAGCTACTTTTGTCCAAAGAAGCAAGATAATTCGTGGCTTGATACATGTGCATTTCACAAAATGAAATTTTTGCAATTCCATCCAAAGGGCATGGTCCACTTAATTATAAGCTGCAAGGTTAATCCAAGGGTGAGGAAGGAATCATAGAGAATCAATGTGTTCACATGGGCCAGGGTTTTCACGCATGAATGAGTGTATCACACTTTTCTTTCCAAATTGCATTTTCCCTCCCATCACACTCTCGATGCTTCTATTTGATCAAAAACCCTAATCAGTATTCTAAGGTCATGATATATAAGTAACACACGCGAATTTGGCAGCTGACTCACTCTCATTTCACCATTTTCAATTTTCTTGCTTCTTTGCTTTTCTCTTCGAATCTCCTCACACATTCACACATTGCCAAGACAAATTACATATTCTTGATCCTGAGAGCATAAGGATCACAAATCCATATTCATTGAAGTTGAATCTCAAGATTTCATCAAGTGCAAGATAGGAGCAGTTGAGGTTGAAACTCTAGATCCAGGCCAATTCAATCACTCTCTTGCATTTATTTTGCAAGGAGGGGCTTAAGGAAGAAGATCTGCATCTCTTGGAGGTCTATCTCAAGCTAATTTGGACACTGCAAGTTTCAGGCTAACTTCAAATTCGTAGATCTAGATTTAGTTTTAATTATGTGCATTATGTTCTAATTGTTTCACTGATGATGCTGATCCATTTACTTTTGAAAATGAGCAAGAATTGAGTGAGTTATGTGGATTTTCAGTTTGATGTATGTTTATGTTTTGTTTCGATTTGGCTTGTACGTTGATCTATGTGAAAATCTAAGTGCATATTTGAGTTCAGCATGATTGATTTATGTGATCTGGAGTGTTTGAGTTATTTTTGAGCATGTTTGTTCTTGGACATGAATTTTCCGGTGTCGGAGCCCTAGCTCCGGTCACCGGATTCTTGAAATGGTTGGAAGCTGATGAACAAAGAAGATGATGTTTTAGCCACAGGATCTTGCATCTGGACGGTTCTTGAGTTGCCAACGCATTAAAAAGGGAGTGTCTCCCTCACGTGGCTTCTAATTTTACAATAATGCTGGATGTGTGCCATTCCACAGTAATTATCATGTGCGTGTGCTGAGGTTTGTGGATTGGTTGACTTTGTTTGATTCATTGACTTCATCCTGTGTGCTCATCTGATCCATTGGCCTTTGTTTTTTCCATTTTTTATTTGAATTTCCACCATAATGTTGGTAAGCCTGCGCAGATCCATGGGCCTTCGTTGCTAATCACACCTCCTTTTCATTAAGCCCAATTAATTTGAACTATGAGGACCTACTGAATGCACCCCTCATCATTTGTCTTTTATTATCTTTTCATTTTATTTTCAGTTTGGTTTTTGATATATAAAAATAGCAAAATGCATCTAAAAATTCTACAATAATTCATGACTAATTCTTTTAATTTTCTTTAATTTTTGATATTTTTATTTTCCACGTAGGAATTAATTTTCACTTTTATTAATTGTTTTTAATTCATTTTAAATACATGCTGACTTGTGGATTTTATATCTTGATCATCAATTGGAATTTTTAGTTGGTTCTTTTTGCATTTGATTCATATTAGGATGTAGTTTGTTGATGATTTTTCTTCTGGTTTTTAGAAGCTTGCATGAATATTTTTGGCAATTGACTTGAACATGATGTTTCAAAATCCTAGTTTGTGTTCATGAGGTCCTTTGACCTAGTTTGCTTCTTGTCCTGACTTTGCCCCTTTTGGTATAATGTTATCACATGTTTAAGGAACCTTTGTGCTTAGTTGTGTAATTTTTGGATGAACTCTTGATTTAATATGAGTTTTCTTGTTTGCTTACCCTATTTTGCATTCTTTTGAGTCATATGCTTGTTCCTTAGGCTAGGAGGGCAATTGTGCCAACTCCTATAGGGTGTTTAGAGTTCTTTTTGTGTGAGGATTGATCCCTGGTCTTTGATTGGTGCTTGCTTTGAAAATTTTGGTGTTATTTGTCTTTGAAGTTTCTCACAAATGAATGCATGTTCACCTCACCTTCTTTGTTCATTCCCTCTCCATGATGCTTATGCTTGAGTTTTTATGCTTCTTCCCATGTTTGTTTATGCTTCTTAGGAACTTTTTAACATGATTAGGTCCCTGATTTTTAGATGATGTTTATGTTTTGATTTGATTTGCATTTGTTTGTCCTTACACTTGTGCATATGTTCACTTCACTTCCCATTCTTATATTGTTTGTGTTTGAACTTGTATGGACCTTTCTTTGGTCTCTTGAGTTGTTTGTGCACATTCTTGTGTTGATTTGATTCTGGTCTTGATGATTGTGAAGCATGTGTAGCTTGTGTGATCTTTTCTATTTCATGCTTGCTTTTGTTTCTTTCATGGTAGCTTGTGTTGATTTGTTGTGATTTGATTGATCCACTTCTCATCTTATGTTGTATGCTTGATCTTGGCACTTGAGAGTGACATTTCAATTCTGGTTGTGATGTCTTGGCATGATCTTTTGTTCATTTGTATCTCATTTGATTTTATTTGCTTTTGTCTTACTCTTTGTTTATGCTACTAACCATTTCAGGGGCTCGTGGTAAGTGAAGTGTGGATGTTATCCATATTTCAATTCGTTATCTCTTCTTTTACTTTACTTTCTATCTTGTGATTGTTGATGTGCCTTAAGACATCTTGTGTTTCAATTCTTCATCTTCCTCCTTTAGAAACAACTTATCTCCTTTAGTGGAGTAAGTTGTTCTAATTTTCTTCTTCTTTCTTCTTCTTCTTTTCTTCTCTCCTCCTTCTTTAGGATAGTTGAAACCACACTAACCTAGGTCCATCTATGCATGATAACACTAGGATTATTCTTTCCCCATTAGACTTTTACCTTTAAGATCCTCTTTTGTCTCTTTCTCTTCTCATCTCAAAACAAAAACCTAAAAAACATTAATAAAGAAGTAAGTGACCTCTTGTGTATAGCCTTATTCCATGGGACATATGTATTCATTCCATCTTGGAATGGTACACTTGTCTAGAATGATGCACAAGTCTGATCATAAGGTCATCTTCATCAAGAAAACCATAAAAAAATACTTCTTCATTCTTAATCACTAAGATACCTAATAAGTTCAACAAGTTAGTGAGCTTAGGCCCTTGCCCTTGGAAACAAGTCTTAGATAAATTCTCCTTACTTGGTGTGCTTGTTCTACTATTCCATCTTGGAATGTAGTAGCAAGTACATATTCCATGGAAAAGAAGCTTGAGTTCACTTCCTTGTGCCAAATTCCTAAGAGACTTCTAAAAAACATTGGACAAATAATAAGCGTCTCTCCTTCGGGATTTCTCTTCTCATCACCTTCACTCCTTACGTACGAAATTTCTACTACTTGTCACTTTGCAAGACGGTTACGCACTTGTCGTTCGAGCCTGCAACACCTGAGCATTGACATAGGAAGTTCAAGCCTTAATTCACAAGCAATATTTTCCACCCCTAGTTAGGGTAACTACGGCGTCTCTGATCCTCATTGTCCAGATGAGGTACGTAGGCAGCGGGGTAGGGCCTGTTCGAGCACACTCTTTTATTTTCCCTACATTTTCCCCATTTCTTTTATTTTATCCAGTTCAGTTCCTTTTCTTTGCAGCAGCTTTCATTTCTTCACCCTTTGAAACAGTTTCTATGCAAGCGTGGATCCCGTCGGGTACGGCGGACGATCTGGGGACTCCTAACCAGAGTATCTCTGGTTCCCTTGAGGGTCTCTCCTAACACTTGTTTGTTTCTGTTATATTGAGTGCACCCTAGGACTTAGCGTGGACAGTCACTTTGGCTTTATGGCATCTTGCTATGTTGGTAGTAGTGAGTTCCACACCCAGACTTGCGACCGTCTTGGAAATATTTTGATGCAGAAATCTTTCTTGGATCATTACATGATCTCGATAGTTATGTGCATCTGGGGACTGATCATTGAGAACCTTTGTGGAAACATCCCTCTCCAGTGGTGACAGTGGCAGACCACATTCTGTGGCAAACCTACTCGCACCCGAGGGCCCACTGAGAACTTGCATAGGATGGCCTGGTTCTTTTATAGGAACTCAGTCAAAGCATTTGGTCGTATGACGATAGTATTATACCCTTTGGGATGAATGTACTATTGTTTCTCGATTTCAGCGCTCGAAGCTGGGAACTTATAAAGGATGCTTATTTTTCCCGGACTCACGCTGAGACCTCCCTGAGATGTACATAATGCCAAACTGATTCCCTAATTTGGTCATGAGCCATTTCTCGGAAATGGTGAACGTATTATTGCTATTAGGCTTTGAGAGTCCGTGATGTTTGACCCGGAGCACACCTGTGAGATTGGAAGGGGTTTACAGGTTTGCAGGAGCCCTTGACCTCATCATACCTCATTACCAGTACAGTCCTATGATTTGATATGGATACATGGATTTTAGAGTTCTTAAGTCATCTGATATCTGATTTGGGGCTTATTTGAGACTGAATTCTTGTTCATGGGACTTTATTTAGAGGATCATGGTTCTTGGTCACTTGGTTTCATTATTCAATATCCATACAGTCCCAGTTGTTGATCATATGCATGCATTGCATTTGCATCGCATCATACTTGCATTAACTGTTTGTGTTTCCATTTCAGGTTATCATTTATCCTCTGTACCCAGTTCTGGTATTGATTATTTCTCCAGATGACAGAAGTCCAAGAGATACCCAGAAAAAGGAATGCTCATTACACTTTCTCGCAACCAGAAATTGAGGGTATTCAGAAACTGGTGGGCTTGATGAGTGACAAGGTTTCAGATGATTTCAGAATCCGGTATGGGAAGATCTTGGGTTACATGAACAAACCTATTGTTGATAAGAGAGATAGCCTTCACTCTTTGTTGCAGTTTTATGATCCTCAGTTGAGAATTTTTGTATTTCCTGACTATGTCTTGGCTCCTACTATGGAAGAGATTTCGGACATCCTGAAGATTCCTATCATGAATGGTGTTCCCTATTATGCTGCAGAGAAGTGTCCCCCGTACAAGGATAATGCAAGTGCCTGTCATTTGAGTATGCTTAGAGTAAAGATGGAGTTGGAAGCTAGTAAGGGGAAGGGATTTACTCTGGATTTTCTTATCACATAAGCTCACATGTTTGCTTTAGGAGGGAAGTGGTTAGAATTTAGTGCATTGTTAGCATTAATGGTATATGGGATAAGTCTATTCCCAGGAGAGAAAGGACGGGTAAGCTTGGAGGCTATCACCCTTTTCATTAAAGAAAACCCAGTGCCTACGTTGTTGGGAGACTTTTACTTGGGTGTCCATCACAGAAATGAGAAAAGAAAAGGATACGTAAATTGTTGTGCTCCATTGCTTGCTGAGTGGTTTGCTAAGAAGCTTCCAAAGTCAGGACCGTTCAAAGATCTTAAGCAAGATTGGAAGTGGGCTAGAAGATTGATGGGGTTAACATATGATGATATAGCTTGGGGATGTAGCAGAAACTTAGTGGGGAAGGAGTTTATTACAAGGTGTGGTGAATTTCCTTATGTGCCTTTGTTAGGTAGGAAAGGAGTAATAAGTCATAACCTTGTGCTATCTAGAAAACAATTTGGCTATCCACTGAAGGATCCTCCATCAGATGAAGAAATAGCTAAGACTTTGTATTTTCCAGCTGAAGATAATGAGCAGTTGATTATTCAAGTATCTCAAGCTTGGGAAACAAAGGTTTGGGAGGGTAAGAAAGAATTTGGAAAGGTGGACCCTAAGACTTATCCCCCTTTTACTGCTTGGATACAAGGTAGGGTTGACACCTTCTTCCTTCCATTTTCAGATGAGGCTCCACTATATCCAAAACAAGTACCGGTACAAACCACTGTTTCTCTTGAAGATTATAAGAAATTGGAAGCTCAGTTGCACGAGGTTCGGGTAGAGAATTCTGGAATGGCTAGCTTGTATCACCATGCCAATCATGCTAAAACAGAAGCAGAAGAAAAGCTACAGAGGATGCAGGCTACCTTAGAAGCTAAAGAAAAGGAGTTTGCTGGGAGAGAATCTCATTTTCAGAGATTGGGTTTAACAGAGTCAAAAAGAGAAGCGGGGCGTAAGAAGACTTTGAAGACTCTTAGAGAAGCTCGTCAATCCATTACTTGGTTACAGGGTCAAAGAGAACAGGAGCAGAAAAAGTACAAAGAAAAGGAAGAGTTCTTTGAGGTGCAGATGGCATTCAAGAAAGAAGAAGTATAACAACTTCACAAAATACAAAGGGAAAAGACTCAGCAATTGGTACAGAACCAGGTAGCATTGGAGAAAGCAATGAAGGAGATTGCATATCTTAAGCTGAGAGCAGGCGTCAAGAAGAACCAGACAGGGGTAGTGACTGCAGAAGAGGAGCCTGAATCTTCTTTTAGCCTAGAGTTTTAGTTTATTGTATTCATACTACTTACAGGCTTGTTGTAGGAGTCTTGCTTTAACTTTTTGTTTTTGTAATCCTTTGGGAATTCTGTTTATGTTTGTGACTCTGGTTGTTGGTAGTCGTTCATGTTATACAATGATACTTTCTAGTTACCCTTTATGAATGAGCAAAGTTGTTTGTCCAAAGCCATCAGGGTCTGAATACTCCTCAAAAGAATTTGAAAAGCCAGTTTCCAAAAGGACATCTGGAGTATTTTCTGTCAAAAATACCAAAACTGGGGCATATTAATGCCTAGACATGGAAACATGAATAGTTACATTGCATTCACATAACGTGTTTGTTGTTTTGCAGGTAATTCATCAGTTTTCTAACATTTATGTCACTTTCAGGCACTATAGCTCCCAAGAAGGTTCAGAGGCAATCAACTGTACACAGATACCCTACAAAGGTGAACAGAGAGAGAGCAATGGATCAGATGCAATCGGATCTGGCTGACCTAAGGACAAGAATAGACAACTTCATAACCCTCATGGCTGGGATGGGTCAAACTCAAGAGGGTTTGACAAACTGGTAGAGAACAATCAGGCCCGGAATAATGGGACAATTGATGGAGGTAATCACAATGGGGCTGGCGCCCGTCATGTTGAAATCCCTACCAGGGGTCACTATTATCAATGATGGAGTGCATAACATGCATTTGGATGGGAAGGACGAACAATTCACTTTGCTGGATGAGGCAGAAGGCCAGGGGATTGACATGAATAGGAGGTTTGAAGAAATGGCTGAGCAAATTCGCGCCATTTAGTCTCAGAGTTCTCTAGGGTTTGACATTACTGGTCTGGGCTTAGTGCCAGGGGTGAGAATTTCCTACAAGTTCAAGGTCCCTACTTTTGATAAGTACAAAGGAACGGCTTGCCCAAAAACTCACCTTAAGTTTTTTGTGGGAAGGATTGTTGTGCATACAGATGATGAGAAGCTGTGGATGTATTACTTCCAGGATAGTCTTGTAGGAACTTCCTTGGAATGGTACATGAAGCTGAGCAGAGTCAATATTCGAAGTTGGAAGGATTTAACTGAGGAGTTTATGAAACAGTATCAGTATAATTTGGATATGGCTCCAAATCGTACCCAGTTGTAGACAATGTCTCAGAGTGCCAAAGAAGGGTTCAAAGAGTACGCCCAGAGGTGGCGTCAGCTTGCTGCTCGAGTACAACCTCCCTTGTTAGAGAATGAAATGGCAGACATATTTATGGGAACACTACAGGGGGTGTTTATTGAGAGATTGGCGTCTTGTTCAGCAACAAAGTTTAATGATATTGTGATAGCTGGAGAAAGGGTTGAAACTCTGCGGAAAATAGGGAAGATCCATGACAGTGGTGCAGGTAGCTCAAGCGGTGTCAGAAAAGCTTTCAATGGACCTCCAAGAAGAAGGGAGGGAGAAAATAATGCTATGTACGGCCAAGGCCGGGGCCGTGGATACAAGGGATCTTACGAGCAGGTGGCAGTTGTCACCATTCCAACAAGTCCAGTTCAACAACCACAACAACAACAGCAACAACAACAGCCGCAGCGCAATAACTATCAGCAAAGACCCTATCAACAGAGACAAGCTCGTCCAGCTAACAGGGTGCTTGAGGCCATCCTGATGACATACACAACACTACTCCAGAGATTGTTTGATTTGAATTTGGTTCAGTTGAGGACATTAGCACCACCACAACTTGGAGAGCTTTCAGTGGGGTATGATGTTAATGCAAGATGTGCATTTCATTCAGGAGCTCCCGGGCACTCAATAGAGAAATGCAGGGCATTATAGCATAAGGTCCAAGACTTGATTGACTCGAAAGCAATTAACTTCTCACCGCCTCCAAATGTTAGATCAAACCCCATTCCAAATCATGGAGGGGCCAGGATAAACGTTGTTGATGGTGGCGAGAGGTTGAACTTGATTTTGAGCGTGGATGAAGTGAAGACTTCGTTGTTAGTGGTGAAAGACAGATTGTTGAAATGGCAGGTTTTTCCAGGTTGTGATTTTGACTGTGAGGGTTGTTCAAATTCAGTTAATGGTTATGGAGAGCTGAAAGCTGGGTTGTAGTGTTTTATTGATGAGGGGTCTCTACGGTTTGACAGGGTCGACAATAGAAGTGATTGTGTGTCTACAGTAACAATTTATTTTGATCCTGCTGAAGTTCCTGCCTGGAGAGAGCCTGTGACTATTTATGTTCCGGAAGTGAGTCCTGTAACCATCACTATTCCGGGACCGGTTCCTTATGTTAATGACAAGGCCATCCCTTGGCACTATGGCTCAGACGTGTACGTAGAAGGCCAGAAGGTGGAAAGTAAAGCGATGACAATTGACCCGACTGTTGTGAATGTCAGAGGAGTTAGTGGGTTTACACGGAGTGGGCGTCTCTTTGCTCCTCAAACTCTTAAAGGTGATCCCGAAGTTGAAGCTGCTGCAAAGGCTAAGGGTAAACAAATAGTGACTGAAGAGGTGACAACTCCTGCTGCTAGTCAGGGCACTTTTGAAAAAGAAGTCGACGAATTCATGAGAATATTTAAGAAAAGTGACTATAAGGTGGTTGAGCAGCTGAATCAAACCCCATCCAAGATATCCATTATGTCGTTGTTGATGTGTTCTCAAGCTCACTGGGAGGCTTTGCTAAAGGTTTTGCAAATGGCATATGTACCACAAGAAGATAATTGTTAACCAGTTGGAGGTTGTGGTAGCCAGTTTGAACGCCAGCCATGGGCTGGGATTCACAGATAGAGATCTCACTTCCGAGGGACGTAATCACAACAAGGCCTTACACATCACCATGGAGTGTAAGGGTGTTATTCTATCACATGTCTTGGTAGATACAGGCTCTTCTCTCAATATTCTCCCTAAGAAGGCCTTAATGAAGCTGAATGTTGATGGCATTATTTTGCGACCCTGTGATTTGATTGTGAAAGCCTTTGACGGGTCACGGAGGTCTGTGTTTGGGGAGGTGGAGCTACCGGTAAAGATTGGGTCTCAGGTATTCAAGAGTACATTCTATGTTATGGATATTCAACCCGCTTATAGTTGTCTGCTTGGGCGGCCCTGGATTCATGCTGCTGGCGCAGTATCATCCACGTTGCATCAAAAGTTAAAGTATGTGGTAGATGACCAGGTTGTTACTGTATGCGGAGAAGAGGATATTTTCGTAAGTCATCTGTCGACCTTCAAGTATGTGGAAATGGATTAGGAGATCCATGAGACAAGTTGCCAAGATTTTGAGATAGTTAATGTTAGTACTTTGTCTCCGGTTGCTGCAGTTTAAAACCATGAGAAGGAAGGGACTCCTATCTACTCCTACAAGCAAGCTAAGGAAGTAGTCCAATCTGGAAACGCCCATGGCTGGGGCAAGTTGTTAGAAGTAGAAAAGAAAGATGACAAGTTTGGTCTTGGATATCAACCTGGTGGGTCTAGCTGGTCTCATGGCAATAAGTCCTTAACATTCACAAGTGCTGGAATGCTTGACTACAACAACATTTGTGCAACAGATGAAGAAGGGGATAGTGACTGCGACTTGGATAACTGGATTCACCCATGTGCACCTTGGGAGGAGCTCCGAAACTGGTCTGCTGAAGATTTTGTTCAAGTTACTGGGCAGTCAAAGTAAGTTTCTTGTTTCCATTTTTATCATACTGCATGTCAAATCCTGCACTCTGCCCAAGGTGCATGGATCCATCTGTAGGACGACCATGCTTTTAATGCATTTACTTTTTCCATGAAATAAAGGACATTTTTCAAGCAAATTGTGTTCTCTTTCTTTCGTTTTAAATTTTTTCACAAAAAACAAATAAAATGGCGATGTTTTCTTTTTTTAGTATTTTTGTGTGTTTGCGTCTCTTTTGAAAAGAACAGATTCTGAAATAAGTACATCATTTGTGCAGTGTTGATCATTCGGATTCCTGTGATAACGTTCCTGCTATGACTATGCATGACTTCGACAAACCTATCTACCAAGTTGATGAAGGGGTTGAGGAAGACTGTGAACTCCCAGAAGAATTGGCTAGGTTGTTGAAACAGGAGGAAAGGGTCATTCAACCTCATCAGGAAGAAATATAGATCATCAACATCGGGTCTGACGATGTAAAGAAAGAAATAAAGATTGGGGCCAGTCTGCAGGCCGAGGTAAAGAAGGAGTTGATTGGTATGCTACGTGAATATGTGGATATCTTCGCCTGGTCGTATCAAGATATGTTGGGGTTGGATACTGACATTGTTGTACACAAGCTGCCACTAAAGGAAGATTGTCCTCCTTTAAAGCAAAAGATGAGAAGAACTCGCCCTGATATGGCAATGAAGATCAAGGAGGAAGTTCAAAAGCAGTGGGATGTCGGGTTCCTTGCTGTAACTAGTTACCCACCTTGGGTAGCTAACATTGTACCTGTACCAAAGAAAGATGGCAAGGTCCGGATGTGCATCGATTATCGGGATCTAAACAGATCAAGTACAAAGGATGACTTTCCATTACCTCACATTGATGTGCTGGTAGACAACACCACTCAGTTCTCGGTATTTTCTTTCATGGATGGATTCTCCGGATACAATCAGATTAAGATGGTGCCGGAAGACATGGAGAAAACGACGTTCATTACCCCGTGAGGTACATTTTGTTATAAGGTAATGCCCTTTGGGTTGAAGAATGTCGGGGCAACATATCAACGGGCTATGGTAACTTTGTTCCACGATATGATACACAAGGAAATTGAGTGTTATGTGGACGATATGATTGCCAAGTCTCGGGACGAAGAAGAACACCTGGTCAATCTCAAAAGGTTATTTGATAGATTGATAAAGTATAAAATGAGATTGAATCCAAACAAGTTCACTTTCGGAGTGCGTTCCGGTAAATTGTTGGGTTTTATTGTTAGCCAAAGGGGGATCGAGGTAGATCCTGCAAAAGTAAAAGCAATACAAGACATGCTTGTACCGAAAACAGAAAAAGAAGTGTGTGAATTTTTAGGGAGATTGAACTACATTTCACGGTTTATATCTCATTTAACTGCCACATGTGAGCCAATCTTAAAATTGTTAAGAAAAGAACAAACGGTCAGGTGGAATGAGGACTGTCAAAGAACCTTTAAAAAGATAAAAGAATATTTGCATGAGCCTCCGATTATAATGCCTCCAATTCCAGGACGACCACTTATCATGTACTTGACTGTCTTAGAAGGGTCGATGGGGTGTGTGCTAGGCCAACATGACGAGTCTGGTCGAAAAGAGCATGCTATTTATTACCTTAGCAAAAAGTTTACCGACTGTGAATCCCGTTATTCGCTGCTCGAGAAAACTTGTTGCGCTTTGACATGGGCTGCTCGCCGACTGAGACAGTACATGTTAACCCACACCATATTGCTAATCTCAAAAATGGACCACGTCAAGTATATTTTCGAGAAACCAGCGTTAACCGGAAGGGTTGCAAGGTGGCAAATGATATTAACAGAGTATGACATACATTATACTTCCCAGAAATCCATCAAAGGAAGTGTATTGTCAGATTATCTTGCATAGCAACCGCTTGAGGATGATTACCAGCCAATGAAGTTTGATTTCCCTGATGAGGACATCATGTACCTCAAGGCAAGAGATTGCGAGGAACCACTTCCGGAGAAGGGGCCTGACCCTGAATCCAAATGGAAGTTGATGTTTGATGGGGTAGTCAATATCAATGGACGCGAAGTTGGTGTTGTTCTTGTCACTCCCGAAGGTGTTCACTTTCCCTTTGCTGCCAGAATTACTTTTGGTTGCACCAACAATGAAGCGGAATACGAAGCGTGCATAATGGGAATAGAGGAGGCTATTAATCTTCGGATTAAGACCCTCGATATATTCAGAGATTTATCCCTCGTTATCAACCAGATTACCGACAAGTGGTATACACATCAAGAACACTTAATTCTTTATAGGGATTATGCCAGAAGACTGTTGATGTTCTTCACAACAGTTAAGCTTCAATATATACCACGAGATGAGAATCAATTTGTCGATGCATTGGCTACTCTTTCTTCGTCCATTAAAGTCTTATGTAAGAACTATGTGCCCAGGATTGACATTTCCAAGATTGACGCACCAGCTTATGCTTTCTCTGTAGACGCAGTGTCTGATGAGAAACCTTGGTACTTTGATATCAAGCTTTTTCTGGAAAGATGAGAATACCCAACTGGGGCATCAGCCAACGACAAGAATACCTTAAGACGACTTGTTGCTAGCTTCTTCTTGAATGCAGACGGAGTTCTGTATAAGAGGAACTTTGACATGGTCTTGCTCAGATGCGTGGATAGACACGAAGCAGACCTGTTAATGCAGGAAGTCCACGAGGGATCCTTCGGTACTCATGCAGGAGGGCATGCAATGGCTAAGTTATTGAGATCAGGGTACTATTGGGTAACAATGGATGCAGACTGTTGTTTGTACGCCCGTAAGTGCCACAAATGCCAGATATATGCAGACAATGTGCATGTTCCTCCTAGCCCTCTCAACGTCATGTCATCTCCTTGGCCCTTTTCTATGTGGGGCATTGACATGATCGGGAAGATAGAGTCTACGGCTTCAAATGGTCATCGTTTCATCTTGGTTGCGATTCATTATTTCACCAAATGGGTTGAAGCAGCATCTTATGCCAAAGTCACTCGCCAAGTGGTAGCCAGGTTTCTGAAGAGAGACATCATTTGCGAATACTGAGTGCCCGAGCGAATCATTACTGATAAGGGTTCCAACTTAAACAACAAGATAATGACAGAACTGTGACGGGACTTCAAGATTCAACATCACAATTCTTCTCCTTACCGGCCAAAGATGAATGGCACGGTAGAGGCAGCTAACAAGAATATTAAGAAGATTGTGCAGAAGATGGTTGTCACTTACAAATATTGGCATGAGACGTTACCATTCGCACTGCATGGGTACCGAACGTCAGTCAAGATGTCAACCGGGGCAACTCCTTTCTCCCTGGTGTATGGCATGGAGGCAGTCATGCCTATTGAGGTAGAAATTCCTTCTTTATGTGTGATGATGGATGTGAAGCTTGATGAGGCTGAGTGGGTACGTGCTCGATATAATCAGTTGTGCCTAATTGAGGAAAAGAGATTAGCGGTTATTTGTCATGGTCAGCTTTATCAGAGGAGAATGAAGCGAGCATTCGACCAACGAGTACGTACTTGAGAGTATCAAGTAGGCGAGCTTGTACTCAAATGGATCATTCCTTCAGGTTCAGATCACAGGGGCAAGTGGACCCCAAACTACGAAGGCCCATTCATAGTGAAGAAAGTTTTCTCAGGTAGGGCACTAATGCTCACTACTATGGATGGAGAAGATTTCCAATCCCCTGTTAACTCGAACGCAGTTAAAAAATACTTCGCATAAAAAGACCCGCTGGACACAAAAATAGAATTAAAGTCCATGCAAGAAAAGGGCATCCCGGCGAGCTAAAAACATAATAAAAAAGCTCGGGAAAAAGTTAGGAAAATAAATATATAAAAAATGTGTACACCCGCTGAGTTGTAAAGCCACATCGGACAACTCAGGAAAAAAGGGTATCCCGGTGGATTGAAAACCCGAAAGGGAGATCCACGCAAAACAAGGGAATAAGTGAACAACTGGGATCCGGGTAATCTGAACCAAATCATCGTTTCATGCAGTCTGGCAATATCAGAAGGGTAGGAATTAGTCCCCTCATCTTCTTCAGAAAGAAAAGGCAAGAACGGAAAGTTTTGAAAACATGTTAGTCATAGCAGGAAGGAAACTCATTGGAATGTCGGGTACATTGCCATTAGGATAGTTTATTTTTCTCAATTTTATGGTAGCTACCTCTTTCCAGGTAGTTGCTTCCCGGTGTAAAACTTTTCCTATTCAGAGGCTTCTCAATGAATGAATATTTAGTCAAAAGTTGTGTTGTGTTTTGTTTACTTTGTTTGCAAAAATGTCCTGAATTTTTGGCAAAAAGAACATTGTGTTTGAAGCATGGTGATTTTCCAAAAAAAATGACATTGCAGGGAAACATTTAAGACTATCTTTGAGTTTCAGGTGACAATGGATGAACAGATCATACCATGTAAATCCCGGGGGCACATGTGTGTATATTGTTGTTGCAGGTTTTGCAGGATGGTGTGATATCTACCCAAGCGGAGAATATTCCCTATCTAAATTAGAGCAAGTGGAATCCCCAGCAGAACTTCAAAGGTAATTGAAGTATTCTTATCCCCAAGTGGTTTATCTTTCTACAGTAAAGTGTTCCCGGCAGGTAGTTGAACGCATGATTTCCCCACAGAGCTCATGGGTGGGATATACTCCCATCATTGAAGTAATTCCCCAGAGAAGTTGCCAATTTATTTTTGTCTAGTGTGATGATACACACAGTTATTCATCTCCCTTGAAGAGTTGTGATTCTTGTTGCCAATCAGGCATTTGCTTTTGCTCGTCTGCATTCCCCAGCACTTGTCTGTGTTTGTCATCTGTTTGAAGCTTGTTTTCATTTGACTGGATACTCGTCTGTATCACCATCCACACTCATTTGTGTTGGTTTATATCCATATGCGCTGATTTGATAGTTACTCTGGTACTCGTCTGTATTGGTACTCCAAATGCTCGTCTGTGTTGGATTTCTGGTATTCGTCTATATCAGTGGTTGATATTCGTCTGTATCATTGCCTGAAGCGCTCGTCTGTGTTTCTTAGATCATCGTCTGATATTTATTTGTATCGTGGACTTATGGCACTCGTCTGTGTTCTCTTGATGATCATCCAATACTCGTCTGTGTTGAAGAGGTTTGAAGTCCTGACGGTGGGATTAAACGTCAAAATGGTTACCGGTCCTGGCGTAATAGGTTATCCGAAGAAGGTTCGTCTGTCTCAGAGACCATATATCTACGCAAGATTTGTGAAGAGGGTTCGTCTAATCCTAATGTGACACTTGGCGTAATAGGTTATCGGAAGAAGACTCATCTGTCTTAGACCATATATCTACGGAGGATATATGAGGAGGGTTCGTTTATCCTGATTATACATGTCTATCCCACAGACTTAAGTGCATCACCGGTCCTGGCGTAACAGGTTTATCCGAAGGAGGTTCTTCTGTCTCAAGTCATATATTTTTGTAAAATGTATGAAGAGGGCTCGTATGTACAGTTCCTGGCATAACAGGTTGTCATGAAGAAGACTCGTTTGTCTAAGTTTTTCTTATTCGGCATAACAGGTCAAGGAGCTCGTCTGCTTTGTCTTCACTTCAGTCACCCAGAGCGTTATTTGGTTGAGTTAATTTCCCATTTCTGCTTTCTCCAGCTGAGTGCAAATTTCAGGTTTTCTTGGTATTCAACCATAGTTTATCTTGAATGGTCGATAGCCCGTGCTATCGTCCTTTTCAGATTAATAGTTGGTTGAATAGGGGCAGCTGTAACACCCTAAATTTTCCCTCTTCTTTCTAGCATCATTATCATGTCATAATCATCATAAGCATGGCATATCCTTAGCATCTTTGCATAGAAAGATGAAGCATAACATTCTCATGTTCTAGCATTGGGCATATGATCATTGGTGCATTTGAAGCCTTACAAGTCAAAGATAAGAAGTTAAGAGGCCTTGTTCAAGTTCCATGAAGTGTCTCTAGGCCCTATATAAGCTCAAGATTCTTTACAAGAGCCCATAAGGTTGAGAGATTATCAGATGATCCAAGAGAAGGCAAGCTCCTACACAAATGGTCCTCAAATTAGGGTTTCATTTTCAAGCAGGGATTCTTTGTGACTTTAGCCATTTCATGTGGGCAAAGTCCTTCATATGATATAAGAATACTATGGATGGAATTTGGTGAGGAAATTCATTGTGGAAGGCAGTCAATTCATCAGTTGCTTGCATAAGAAGAAATTGGTCAAACCGATTATTTGAAAAGTCAACTATGACAATGCAAGGGTTCCAATCCTATTTTTCAAGCCAAGGGATGTTCTTAAGGTCATAAAAGAGGTTTGGCAAAGTCAAAAGTCAAGAATCTAGGGTTTTTGCAAGGCTTGCTATTTTTGGAAATATGGCATGTAACTAACTTTCCAAATTTAGTAACTTTTGCCCTAGTATTCAAAGCATTCTTTCATGACCAAGATGACCTCAAATGGATTTTCTTTGCACATAAAAGTTGTAGGAAATTGTCTCCCATTTATAAAAAGTACAAGAACATGTTCATAGCCTTCATGGTTTGAAAGTTATGGACATTTGAAGTTCACTTGCTTTTAGGGTTTCACATGAAATATCACTTTCCACCAAGTTGCAAATTGTCATGTAACTTACTTTCAAGCTATTTTATGGGTCATTTGTGACCATAATATTCAAAAACAATGCATGAAAGCTACTTTTGTCCAAAGAAGCAAGAAAATTCGTGGCTTGATACATGTGCATTTCACAAAATGCAATTTTTGCAATTTCATCCAAAGGGCATGGTCCACTTAATTATAAGCTGCAAGGTTAATCCAAGGGTGAGGAGGGCATCATAGAGAATCAATGTGTGCACATGGGCCAGGGTTTTCACGCATGAATGAGTGTATCACACTTCTCTTGCCAAATTTCATTTTTAATCCCATCACACTCTCCATGCTTCTATTTGATCAAAAACCCTAATCAGTATTCTAAGGTCATGATATATAAGCAAGACAAATGAATTTGGCAGCTGACTCTCTCTCATTTCACCATTTTCATTTTTCTTGCATCTTTGCTTTTCTCTTCGAATATCCTCACACATTCACACATTGTCAAGACAAATTACATATTCTTGATCCTGAGATCATAAGGTTCACAAATCCATCATTCATTGAAGTTGAATCTCAAGATTTCATCAAGTGTAAGATAGGAGCAGTTGAGGTTGAAACTCTAGATCCAGGCCAATTCAATCACTCTCTTGCATTTATTTTGCAAGGAGGAGCTTAAGGAGGAAGATCTGCATCTCTTGGAGGTCTATCTCAAGCTAATTTGGACACTGCAAGTTTCAGGTTAACTTCAAATTCGTAGATCTAGATTTAGTTTTAATTATGTGCATTATGTTCTACTTGTTTCACTGATGATGTTGATCCATTTACTTTTGAAAATGAGCAAGAATTGAGTGAGTTATATGGATTTTCAGTTTGATGTATGTTTATGTTTATGTTTTGTTTCGATTTGGCTTGTACATTGATCTGTGTGAAAATCTAAGTGCATATTTGAGTTCAGCATGATTGATTTATGTGATCTGGAGTGTTTGAGTTATTTTTGTGCATGTTTGTTCTTGGAAATGAATTTTCCGATGTCGGAGTCCTAGCTCCGGTCACCGGATTCTTGAAATGGTTGGAAGCTGATGAACGAAGAAGATGATGTTTTAGCCACATGATCTTGCATCTGGACGGTTCTTGAGTTGCCAACACATTAAAAAGGGAGTGTCTCCCTCACGTGGCTTCTAATTTTACAATAATGCTTGATGTGTGCCATTCCACAGTAGTTATCATGTGCATGTGCTGAGGTTTGTGGATTGGTTGACTTTGTTTGATTCATTGACTTTATCTTGTGCGCTCATCTGATCAATTGGCCTTTGGTTTTTCCATTTTTTATTTGAATTTCCACCATTATGTTGGTAAGCCTGCGCAGATCCATGGGCCTTCGTTGCTAATCACACCTCATTTTCATTAAGCCCAGTTAATTTGAACTATGAGGACCTACTGACTGCACCCCTCATCATTTGTCTTTTATTTTCTTTTCATTTTATTTCAGTTTGGTTTTTGATATTTAAAAATAGAAAAATGCATCTAAAAAGTCTACAATAATTCATGACTAATTCTTTTAATTTTCTTTAATTTTTGATATTTTTATTTTCCATTTATTTTTATTTTCCACATAGGAATTAATTTTCACTTTTATTAATTGTTTTTAATTCATTTTAAATACATGCTGACTTGTGGATTTTATATCTTGATCATCAATTGGAATTTTGAGTTTGTTATTTTTTACATTTGATTCATATTAGGATGTATTTTGTTGATGATTTTTCTTCTGGTTTTTAGAAGCTTGCATGAATATTTTTGGCAATTGACTTGAACATGAAGTTTCAAAACCCTAGTTTGTGTTCATGAGGTCATTTAACCTAGTTTGCTTTTTGTCATGACTTTGCCCTTTTGGTATGATGTTATCGCATGTTTAAGGAACCTTTGTGCTTAGTTGCGGAATTTTGGTATGAACTCTTGATTTAATATGAGTTTTCTTGTTTGCTTACCCTATTTTGCATTCTTTTAGGTCATATGCTTGTTCCTTAGGCTAGGAGGGCACTTCTGCCAACTCCTATAGGGTGTTTAGAGTTCTTTTTGTGTGAGGATTGATCCCTGGTCTTTGATTGGTGCTTGCTTTGAAATATTTGGTGTTATTTGTCTTTGAAGTTTCTCACAAATGAATGCATGTTCACCTCACCTTCTTTGTTCATTCCCTCTCCATGATGCTTATGCTTGAGTTTGTATGCTTCTTCCCATGTTTGTTTATACTTCTTAGGCACTTTTTAACATGATTAGGTCCCTCTTTTTTAGATGATGTTTATTTTTTGATTTGATTTTCATTTGTTTGTCCTTACACTTGTCCACATGTTCACTTCACTTCACATTCTTATATTGTTTGTGTTTGAACTTATATGAACCTTTCTTTGGTATCTTGAGTTGTTTGTGTACATTCTTGTGTTGATGTGATTCTGGTCTTTATGATTGTGAAGTGTGTGTAGCTTGTGTGATCTTTTCTATTTCATGTTTGCTTTTGTTTCTTTCATGGTAGCTTGTGTTGATTTGTTGTGATTTGATTGATCCACTTCTCATCTTATGTTGTATGCTTGATCTTGGCACTTGAGAGGGGCAATTCAATTCTTGTTGTGATGTCTTGGCATGATCTTTTGTTCATTTGTTGGCATGATCTTTTGTTCATTTGTATATCATTTGATTTTATTTGCTTTTGTCTTACTCTTTGTTTATGCTACTAACCATTTCAGGGGCTCATGGTAAGTGAAGTGTGGATGTTATCCATATTTCAATTCTTTATCTCTTCTTTTACTTTACTTTCTATCTTGTGATTGTTGATGTGCCTTAAGCCATCTTGTGTTTAAATTCTTCATCTTCCTCCTTTAGAAACAACTTATCTCCTTTAGTGGAGTAAGTTGTTCTAATTTTCTTCTTCTTTCTTCTTCTTCTTTTCTTCTCTCCACCTTCTTTTGGATAGTTGAAACCACACTAACCTAGGTCCATCTATGCATGATAACACTAGGATTAGTCTTTCCCCATTAGACTTTTACCTTTAAGATCCTCTTTTGTCTCTTTCTCTTCTCATCTCAAAACAAAAACCTAAAAAACATTAATAAAGAAGTAAGTGACCTCTTGTGTATAGCCTTATTCCATGGGGCATATGTATTCATTCCATCTTGGAATAGTACACTTGTCTAGAATGATGCACAAGTCTGATCATAAGGTCATCTTCATCAAGAAAACCATAAAAAAAATACTTCTTCATTCTTAATCACTAAGATACCTAATAAGTTCAATAAGTTAGTGAGCTTAGGCCCTTTCCCTTTGAAACAAGTCTTAGATAAATTCTCCTTACTTGGTGTGCTTGTTCTACTATTCCATCTTGGAATATAGTAGCAAGTACACATTCCATGGAAAAGAAGCTTGAGTTCACTTCCTTGTGCCACATTCCTAAAAGACTTCTAAAATACACTGGACAAACAATAAGCGTCTCTCCTTCGGGATTTCTCTTCTCATCACCTTCACTCCTTATGTACAAACTTGCTACTACTTGTCACTTTGCAAGACGGTTACGCACTCGTCGTCCGAGCCTACAACACCTGAGCATTGACATAAGGAGTTCAAGCCTTAATTCACAAGAAATCTTTCCCACCCCTAGTTAGGGGAACTACGACGTCTCTGATCCTCATTGTCCAGATGAGGTGCGTAGGCAGCGGGGTAGGGCCCGTTCGAGCACACTCTTTTATTTTCCCTACATTTTCCCCCTTTCTTTTATTTTATCCAGTTCATTTCCTTTTCTTTGCAGCAGCTTTCATTTCTTCACCCTTTGAAATATTTTCTCTGCAAGCATGGATCCCGTCGAGTACAGCGGACGATCTGGGGTGCTAATACCTTCCCAGGTCGTAACCGACTCCCGAACCCAATCTCTTTGGTTCGCAGGACCTGTGTCCTTCCTTTTCTTTTCTTCGGTTTGTGTAGCATTACCATTCTCGTTCCTTCGGGATAAAAATGTCTGGCTGGCGACTCTACCTTTTCCGCGCCACTTTCGCGTTTGTACCAGGATGGTTCGCAATCAGATAAACATTGTTGTTATGATGTGACGTAATTGGAGTTGTACATGATTGAACTAGTGATGATAGAATTGTTGTTGTTGTGTTTTTTTTTAATTCTCATTCTTATATTACTTTATTGAATGTGAATTTACTCACCCTGTCTGCCTTCTGGTGATGGTCTATCATGTCATCCTGCAGATAATCAAGGTTAGCTCGATGCGCACTTAGCTTGGAGTTAGTGAGGTGTCTCCTTAGTTAGAAGTGGAGTCTTGCTTTGTATCCAGTAACATCGGGATGGGTTTTCTGTTTGAGTTGTTTTATGTTTACTTGAATTAAGATGTTTTCTTTGAAGTACTTTTGATTTTAAACAATGTTTGAATTAAATTATGAGGTTTTATTTTATTGAAGAGAGAGATGATTTTTTGTTTTTCGCTGCGTATTTGTTCCAAACGAGATATAAATGTGTTTCGTATGATTTTATTAACCCATGTTACGGGACATGACTCAATGTGATGTTTTATGATTTATGAGTTATTTGAAGAATGTGATATTCTTTCATGAGTTTTACTCTGATAATTGATCAAAAATGTATGTTATTGGTGATGGGGTAGAAAGGGTGTTACATGACACATTGGTAGCTAGTGTAAGAAACCAAAGAAGGCATAGACTGGAAAAGTGTTCGCGTTGGCTGAGACTCAAATAGCTAATGAGGACAGACTCATTATAGGTACATGTTTCATTAATAATACTCCTTTAATTACTATTATTGATATTGGTGCTACACATTTCTTTATTGTTGTTGATTGTGTTAAAAGATTGGGTCTTAAGTTGTCTGCTATGACTAGAGAATTGGTCGTCGAGATTCTGGCTAAGGGATCAGTGACTACTTCTCTTGTGTGTTTAAAGTTTCCATTATATATCTTTGATAGAGACTTTGCTATTGATTTGGTGTGTTTGCCGTTAACCGGAATGGATGTGATTTTAGGAATGAACTAGTTAGAATATAACTATGTTCATATCAATTGTTATAGTAAGTCAGTGAGGTTTTCTATACCTGAGGAAGAGAGAGATGGTTTTATTTTCTTTTAGAGAGTTGCAGCAGTTGATGAAAGAAGAAGCTCAGATGTTTTCATTGATGGCGACGTTGTTTATTGAGATCAAAGCTAAGATTGAGGAGTTGCAAGTGGTGCGTGAATTTATTGAAGTTTTCCCTGATGAAATTCCTAATGTACCTCCAGAAAGAGAAGTTGAATTTACGATTGATCTTGTACCTGGTACTAGACCTGTGTCTATGACACTGTACAAGATGTATGCATCTGAATTGTCAGGATTAAAGAAGAAATAGGAGGAGCTACTTGAGAAGAAGTTTGTGAGATCAAGTGTATCGTCGTGGGGAGCTTCAGTGTTGTTAGTAAAGAAGAAAGATGGAAGTATGAGACTTTGTGTTGATTATAGACAATTAAATAAAGTAACGATTAAGAACAAGTACCCGCTTTCGAGAATATATGATTTGATTGATCAATTGGTAGGTGCTTATGTGTTTAGCAATATCGATTTGACATCGGGATATCATCAGACTAAAGTGAAAGATGGGGATATTCAGAAGACGACCTTCAGAACATTTTATGGACATTACGACTATTCGGTGAGGCCTTTCGGTGTTACTAATGCGCCGGGAGTATTCATGGAGTACATGAACCGTATCTTTCATACCTATTTGGATCATTTTATGGTAGTGTTCATTGATGATATATTGATTTACTCTAAGTCGGAAGAAGAGCATGCAGAACAGTTGAAACTAGTATTGCAAGTTTTGAAAGAGAAAAAGTTGTATGCAAAGTTGTCTAAGTGTGAGTTTTGGTTGAAGGAAGTTAGTTTTCATGGGCATGTCATTTCAGGAAGTGGCATTGTTGTGGATCCATCTAAAGTAGATGTTGTGCTGCAATGGGAAACTCCAAAGTCGGTTACTGAGATTAGAAGCTTTTTGGATCTAGCTGGTTATTATATAAGGTTTACCGTAGGTTTTTCTAAGTTGGAACTTCCATAAACTAAGTTCACTTGTAAGAGTAGAGATTTTGTGTGGGACGTCCAGTGTGAGTTAAGTTTTACGGAATTGAAGAAGAGGTTGACGTCGGCTCCGGTTTTGACATTACCGAATTCAGGAGAACCGTTTGTGGTATACTGTGATACTTATATGATAAGTTTAGGAGGTGTGCTTATACAGAATCATAAGGTGGTTGCTTATGCATTTAGGTAGTTGAGAACTCATGAAAAGAATTATCATAAGCATAATTTAGAACTTGCTACAGTTGTTTTTGTGCTAAAGATTTGGAGAGATTATCTTTATAGTTATATATTTGAAGTGTTTAGTGACCATAAGAGTTTAAAGTATTTGTTTGATTAGAAGGATTTGAATATGAGGCAACAAATGTGGTTGGAATTATTGAAGGATTACGATTTCGGTTTGAACTATCATCCAGGAAAAGCTAATGTTATAGCTGATGCCTTAAGTCAGAAAATGTTGCATATGTTGGAGATGATGGTTAAAGAGTTGGAACTAATTGAACAGTTCAGGGATATGAGTTTAGGTTGCGAAGTGACACCAAAGAGTGTTATGTTGGGAATGTTGAAGATTAACAATGGTTTTCTAGAGAGTATCAGAAAGGCTCAAAAGTTAAATATGAAATTGGTATATTCGATGGTAGGAATCGATCAGTCTGAGAGTAATGATTTCAATGTGTTGAGGTTCCGTGATCGAATTTGTATTCCTGATGATGCAGAGATGAAGAAAGTTATTCTTGAAGAGAGACATAGGAGTAGTTGAGTATTCATCCAGGAGCTATAAAGATGTATCAAGATTTGAAGAGTTTGTTTTGGTGGCCTGGGATGAAGAACGATGTAGCACATTTTGTGTATGCATGTTTAACTTGTCAGAAGTCAAAAGTTGAACATCAAAAGCCTGTAGGGTTGATGCAACCGTTAGACGTTCCATAATGGAAATGGGATAGCATTTCAATGGACTTTGTGATGGGATTACCTAATACTTCGAGAGGACATGATTCAATATGGGTGATTGTTGATAGGCTTAGGAAGTTGGCTGATTTCATTCCTATTAACATCAGTTTTCCAGTATCTACGTTGGCAGATATTTAAAAGAGAGTGATTGTTAGGCTGCATGGTGTTCCTTTGTGTATTGTGTCTGATAGAGATCTGAGGTTTACTTCTAATTTTTGGAAGAGCATGCAGGAGGCGTTGGGTTCTAAGTAGAGATTGATTTTGGCATATCATCCTCAGACAAATGGTCAGACAGAGAGAACTATTCAGTCGCTAGAGAATTTTTAAGAGCGTGTGTTCTTGAACAAGGGGGTTCATGGGATACTTATCTTTCGTTGGTAGAATTCACTTATAATAACAGTTACCATTCTAGTATTGGATGGCGCCTTTTGAAGCATTGTATGGTCGGAGATGTAGGACTCCTTTGTGTTGGCATGAATCGGGATAAAGTGTAGTGCTTGGACATGAGATTGTTCGAGAGACTACAGAGAAGGTGAAGTTAATTCGATAAAAGATGAAAATTTCCCAAAGTAGGCAAAAAAGTTATCATGACAAGCGAAGGAAAGATTTGGAATTTCAAGTTGGTTATCATGTATTCTTTAGAGTTACACATGTAACCGGTGTTGGGCGTGCGTTAAAGTCTAGGAAGCTCACTCCTAGTTTTATTGGTCCGTATCAGATTTCAGAGAGAGTTTGGAATGTTACTTATAGAGTGGCTTTACCGCCTAATCTTTCGAATTTGCATGATGTGTTTCACGTGTCGCAACTTCAGAAGAACATTTCAGATCCACCTCAAGTGATTAGTATGGATGATGTGCAAGTACGGAATAATCTTACTATTGAGACGATGCCTATGCGAATCGCGAATTGTGAGGTGAAGAATCTAAGAGGCAAGGATATTGCGTTGGTGAAAGTAGCCTGGTTGGGAGTTATCAGAGAAAGTATGACGTGGAATTTGGAGAGCAAGATGTCAGAGTCTTATCCCGAGTTGTTTGAACAAGGTGAGATTTTCGAGGACAAAAATATCCTAAGTGGGGGAGAGTTGTAACACCCTGATTATTTAATTATTTATTTAATTAAATATTGTTGTATATTTGGTATTGACTTGTGTTGAGTTGCTAAGTTGGTTTTAGTTGAATTAAGTTGATTAAGTCGATTAAGTTTATTTAAGTTGTGTTGTGATTAGTTGGATTAAGTTAAGTTGATTAGTTTGTGGGTTTAATAGTAGAATTATACTAGTCTTGATAAATGGGCTTGTGTGTGAATAAAAGTAGTAAATTTGGGAGGTGTATGGTTTAGGCCCAATGGAAATTATTAAGATTCAGTTAAGACCATAAGTTAATGAGAATTAGGGGAAATAGGTTATCAGTGAAATAAAGAAAACAAGAAGTTGAGAAAGAAGTTATGTGAAGTGCTTAGGAGAAGAAAAGCTAGAGTTCCGATCAAAGTGTTAGAGTCACCTTAAATCCAAGGTAAAGGTGGGGTTCTAACTTTATAATCGGGATAATATGATGATTACATATGGGATTGGGTATATGGATTGTTGTTGTCAGTTGTTGTGTTGTTTGGTTGAATAAGTTGTTTTAGTTGTGATAAGTTGTTTTAGCTTAATAATAGAATTAAATTGAGTTGTTGGATTGATCATAAATTGGTTAGGTAGTGATGTCGTGTATGAATCTGTGTTTATGTTGTTGATTTTGTCGTATTGGGTTAATTGGAGATTGGTCTGAGAAGGAGTTACAGAGATGATCGTCTCATTTTCCAGACGTCCGTCTGGGATGAGTGACATCAGTCACCTCCCTAGGACGACCATCAAAAATGTGACGAGGGTCACCCAAGTGTGATGATGGTCACACGAGCCTGGAGAAAAAAATTGTTTTGTTTTTGTGTTTTATGTCTGCAAGATTGGTTTATCCTAGTTTATTTCCAGTGACATAATTAAGTTGAAGAATACTATTTGAACTAGCAGTGATTATAATAATCATTTGACAGAGAGTTAATAAGTAATATTGAGACTAATTAGTAGAAGAAAATTAGATAACAATAGAGTAGGATTAGTAGCAAGTTTGGTATGTTGGTTGTTGTCATGGATTTAATAGAAGCATAATAAGAAACTAGTAATAAGTAGTAATAACCGAGCGCAAGAAATAATTTAATTAATCGGTAGTCGGAACTTGCATGAATAGGAATGAGGTATAATTGGTTGCTCTTGTGTTATGTTGCTTTATTGTAAGTTGTAAAGTTGTTGGTTGTTGTTTCATGTTGCAGTGCCTTATGAATGGCAAGATTGTGAGTTGCAGGCCTTTGGCCAAAGTTGAATGTTGTTGTGTTGATATGTTGTCATAGTTGTTGTTGTTCGACATTCATATTGAGTCGCATAACATATCATTATATAAGTTAGAGTTTTTGTTCGGTAAGTTAGCATGGATTGGAAAAATAAAGTTGGAGGCTTATGCCTTGTGTTGACGCCTCTATTAATTGACAAGATTATAAGTTGGGAGTTTTGCCCCAATGGTACCACATGCATTGCATTTGTCTAAGGTGCATCTCCAAGTTGCATAAGTATGTTGTTGAGTTGTAGCTTGTGTTGTTTAAGTTGTTTGTGAATTGTGAAGTTGTGGTTTATATAATCTAATTTAATATGTATTTATCATATGCTTGATTATATAGTTCGATATCCCACCCCTTATGTTTGAATGTTTCCCTCTGTTGGTAACGTGCAGGTAATCTATAGTAGAGCTGAGTACCTTAGTAGATTCGAGTCGGTGTTGTCGCTTTGATACGTAGCACTCGGGGGATAACACATGTTTTCTATTGATGTTGGCTTTTATTATAGTTGCTGAATTTTAAAGTTGTTTTATTAAAGAATTGTTGTTTTTGAGTTGTTTTGATGTTGGTTACGATTAAAGTTGTTTTAAGTTGAATTTTATGAATCCGCTGCATAGTAATGAAAGTGTTTTATTTTAAAGACTAATTAGGTGTTGAATGTTGTTTTAAAGTTGAAAATTTATCATCTCATTTGAATTGGCAAAACTTTTATACTCTGATTTTATTAATAATTATCGGATAGAAATGGGGTGTTACACATACCATGTAAACCAGATCCAAAGATGTATTATTTTGTCTTAGACTTAATCCACACTTGATCTTACCTTCAGACAGTTGATCAGCGGCCAACAACACGTCGTAGGTAATTTCTGTGATTGACGGAGGGATAACAAGAGGTGTACCTGTAAGACACTATGATTCCTAAGTGAGGTTCATAGTAAAAAGAGAGCAAGTACAAAGTTTAGTGAAAATGAATTTAGAATACCTGACCCTCATACGGGGGAGGGTATATATAATGTGTCCCCGACATTTGGCCAAAGGTCATCCATCATGGGCTGGATCTATAGGCACATAACGCATGACTTCCAGGATCCTACGTGGAAGTAGGGAAGACCAACATCTGCTCTTCATCCAGGGTCAACTGCCCTGCGATCTTCGGAGTGGTGGAAGACTCACTCTTTATAGAGGGAAAAACGACTTTGCGGATACATAGGTTCGTTGGCTATGTGTCCTCATATGAGGAACACGTGGGGAAAATGTTCACCAATGAATATAATGGACTGGTCCATTTCGTTGGGCCTTCTTCGACATTGCATTAGACTGGGCTATGCCCAACGGCGGGCCAGCCTTAGGCCCAGTCCATAAAAAGAGCCCCCCCAAATCGTTGCTCTAAAGCAGAGGAGTAATGAGTTAGATTCAGTTCGTGAGTTGAGGTGGAAAGTGTTTGTGAATTCACATCAAATCTTTGTCGGAGGTATGCTCACAAGGGAATTTGTTTGAGGTAGTCACATGTGTCCGACAATGCGATCATGTTATGTTTTATTGCTCGCATTTGGTGACGTGAGATTTTTTTTTCATGTTTTCCGCTGAGGTTTTGCTTTTTGGTGTAAACCCTAGAGACCAATACTTTTGGTACTTGTATCGAATTATTTATTAATAATAAAAGGAATTTCTTTATTATGTTTGTATTTTCAAAATGATAAAGTACCTAGAATATCTAGCTCGTTTAATGAAATATTAAGTGTGACTTAATCATGAGATTCCATTAAACATAAACACATTATTCTTAAAGCATTCCTAGTTGAGCTTTAATGTGAAATGGGATAGCCTTAAAGCATTAAGACTATTATGTAGATAGACTGATGATCACATCTCATGGATCATGGATAAGGAGTTATCAAGTCTTGACATAGGTATGAATATTAGGAGTAATATTTATTCTAGATTGACCCATTATGGGAGTACTACATAAAATGTTATGCAAAGTGTCATAAGTTACTCTCAAGGTGATAATGGTGTATACCACCCTTCGACCTGAAGCTACTATGGACCCTAGATGTAGAGTCAAGTACTTTATTGTTGATAAAAAATGGTCTGTAACTGGATAATTATAAAGACAGTTGATGGGTACTTCACAAAGCATGCTGAGGGACATAAGTAGCCTAGATGGAATTTGCCCATCCTGCATAACAGGATAAATGTCTAAGGACCCAATATTTAATTGAACAAGGATGACACGGTATATGCCTTGCGTTCAATATAGACATAAGTGAAAAAGGGTAATTGTACACACAAGTACTATCACAAAAGGTTTTGTCATATCACATGACAATTTTGTGACTTGGGTAGCAGTGATGTGTTGCTAGACACTGCTCACTATTTATTATGTTAAATACATGATTTAATATAATTGCCAACGTCGTGAAATCCTACAGGGTCACACACATAAGGACAATTAGAGAACGAATAAAATAAATAAGGTACACCGTACGGTGCACTAGAATGGAATACGGAATATGGTAAGGTATCATGTGCTTAATTAACATATGATATAATAATAGTTATTATTAATTTTATAACAGTTATAAAATATAATAATAATAAAATTATGTTTATTATAATAATAGTTATTATAATAATATAATATTATTATTATTGACTTGGGCTTTTAGCTTGAAGCCCACACAAGTAGTTCTATAAGTAGAACCCTTGTGCAGAAGCTCAAATGTTGTTGTTTTTGAAACCCTGACCGTATTATATTTTTCCTCTCCCTCACTCTAAACCTTCAATCTAATCAGCTAGCACTATGGCTGAAGGAAGTTGTTTGTGTGGACTGAGTAGAGGCGATGTTCATTATATAACGCTTGTGATTATCCATCGGTTCAGATTCAAAGGTTTCATCGCTACAAGAGGTAACTTTTCTATCACGGATCATGACCTTTTGTAAGGATCTCTAAAGGGAAATTTTTGTTTTCCGCTACGTTTATATCAATAATTTCCCTTTAGTGGTATTAGAGACACTTGCGAAATAATGAGTCTGGTAATTGTTTATTTTATGTTATTTTGTTTTAATTTGATTAAAACACGTAAACAAAATTAAATCAAATCCTGATATTGAAATTTTTGGCATCATATTGTGTACGGTTTGGATGGTTGATATTGACTATGCTTCATAATCCGACAATAGTATGGTGAAGCAGCGATATGTCAATCGTCCATAAGTTACACATATATGATCGATCTAATTCATATTGATATGATTAACTTTGATGAAAATATGGTATATTGGATATACTATATTATTTCGTCAGTTCGAATCACGTAATTATTATCATTCGTTTGAGCGATATGTGGTCATTTGCTTCGGAATCCAACTTTAGTATGGTGAAGTGATGTCATACGGATCAATCATACTGAATTATTAATCATGGTGTTTTGAGGGTATGGAATTGTTGCATTAGGGTTCATGACGACACAAGGGTTGCACTGTCAATGAGGTCGCCAATAAAGTCATATATTCTGTAAGTGTGACGGTCACCATAAAACAAGTGACGGTCGTCATAGGCAGCAGTGTGACGGTCGTCATAGGCAGAAGTGTGACGGTCGTCATAGGAACTGTGACGGTGCAAGGGTTACGTCAATGCAGTCTGCGTTTTAGGTTATGCCTTTGCCGAAAATTCAATTTGATTTATTTAATTAACAGGATTTAAATTAATAATAATAAAATTTGTTTATTATTTTTCTTGTGGTGATCAGTTATGGCCTTAGTTTTTTTTTTTAATAAATATGATTTGCATGTCGTGCCTCTCTCTTATTGTCATCATGTAACTTCTTTTCTTATCTCACTCCCTTGTATGTAAAATGAGTTTCCTTTATGTAATATGTTATTATGAAGAAATAGAAGACTACAAAACAAAGAAGGACAACCTTGGAGATCTTGCTTGGATAAGTGAAGATCGTTATTAGGTTTAGCTTAAGTTCTCTCATTGGCTTGGGAGAACAATTGTGCTAAGGGCCATAACTGTATCATTTGTATGTATGTTGATATATATTGTATGTATGTTGATGCATGTGTGAGGAACAAGTTATATGATAAATAAGTCGTGAGATCAAACTAATTAAAATTTCCTCAAAGCTAATATTAAGTTTTTGCTTTCCAAGTTTTAGAACTCATAAATACTAGTATCGAATATTGTAGATTTCACCTAACGCGAGGTGCATGTTCTATATTAGCAAGATGTGATGGGATAAAAGTAATATCCAATTTCTAAAACAATGGGTCAAACTTAAATGAACAAAATATAATAAGATTATATACTTTTAGAAGCAAGAGTTAGGAATGATCCATATGATGGATTGGAATAAGGAGTTATTCACCCAACTGAAATATTCGAGAATTGTATTGGATGCAATTGGAAGGAGTTCCTACCTAAATAGCCGAGTTTTGTGTAAGCAACCTAACGTTGACTTAAAACAAAACAAAATATGGATCTCGATCCACTAGAAATCTTCCAACGGGATTTTCCGAATCAAATGATGAGGGTCATTTGTTTTGAGTAAAATAGTGGGAGCATATTAATTAAAGGTCTAATTAAATATGTTATTTTAATGATACTAATATCGCTACCATATTTTAATATAGATTACCATGACAACGAACACCTCTAATAACATTTTGCAATTAATCTTTGATAAGGAAAAATTGTTTGGGACAAATTTTCTGGATTGGCACCGAAATATGAGGATTATCCTTAAACATGACAAAAAGTTGTATGACTTAGAGACACATAATCCTTAAGAGGAACCTCCTAGTTCTGCTCCTAAGGTCTAAAGAGATGCTTATAAGAAGCATGTCGATGATGCCAATTCCATTCTGATGGTCAGTAATGAAAATAAACAGAACAAAAGGCCCACAAAGCAGGGTGGTAAATGGAAAGGCAAAGAAGTTGCCAAACCCAAACATATTGCACATGATTTGAAGGCTAGTGGAGGCATAGCTAAGGAGGGCACTTGCTTCTATTGCGATAAGACCAGACACTGGAAGAGAAACTTCCCAAAGTACCTGGAAGATAAGAAGAATGGAGTGGAGACTTCAACTTCATGTATTTTTGTTATAGAAATTAATTTATCTACTTCTACATCATGGGTATTAGATATTGGATGTGGTTTTCACATTTGTACCAATGTGCAGGGACTAAAAGGGAGTAGAGATTTGACAAAAGGTGAAGTTGACCTACGAGTTGGCAATGGAGCAAAGGTTGCTCCTTAGCCGTAGGAATTTATGATTTGACTTTACCTAGTGGTTTAATAATTTAGTTAGAGAACTTTTATTATGTACCTGCCATTAGTAGGAATATTATTTATGTTTCTTGTTTGGACAAGTTTGGTTTTTTTATTTATAATAAAGAATAATTGTTGCTCTATTTATTTAAATGATATATTCTATGTTACTGCACAAATGAACAATGGATTGTATATCTTTGATCTTGAAATGCCAATTTATAACATTAATACTAAAAGGATGAAACCTAATGAGTTAAATCCAAGTTACCTTTGGTATTGTCTCTTAGGCCATATAAATGAGAGACGCATCTCCAAACTCCATAAAGATGGACTCTTGGATTATTTTGATTTCGAATCATATGATACATGCAGATCTTGTTTAATTGGAAAAATGAAAAATACCCCATTCACAAGAAAAGGTGAAAGGGAAAATGATCTTTTGGCCCTCATACATACTGAGGTATGTGGACCATTGAACATACCAACCAGAGGAGGTTTTCAATACTTCATCACATTTACTGATGATTTCAGTAGATATGGTTATGTGTATTTAATGAAACACAAATCTGAATCCTTTGAAAAGTTCAAGGAGTTCAAGAATGAAGTACAGAACCAATTAGGTAAGAATATTAAAACTCTTCGATCAGATCGAGGCGGTGAATATTTAAGCCTAGAGTTTGATGACCATCTAAAAGAGTGTGGGATTTTATCCCAACTCACTCCTTCTGGAACACCACAATGGAATGGTGTATCTAAGAGAAGAAATCGAACCTTGTTAGACATGGTCTGATCCATGATGAGTCACGCTGATCTTCCAAACTCCTTTTGGGGACATGCACTACTGACAGCAGGTTACACACTTAACCATGTTCCATCCAAAAAGATAGAAAATACACTATATGAGATATGGAGTGGTAAGAAACCACATATGTCTTACATGAAGATTTGGGGTTGCGAGGTTTATGTGAAATGACAAGTTTCAACTAAGATTGAGCCCAAATATGACAAATGCTTATTTGTAGGGGATCCTAAAGAAACAAGCGGATATTACTTCTACAATCCTTCTGAGAGAAAGTGTTTGTCACTCGAACTGGAGTCTTCTTGGAAAAGGATTTTATTTCCAAGGGAATCAGTGGGAGGAAAGTAGAGCTTGAAGAAATTCAAGAATCACAAAGCATTGATACACCTATGGAGGAATTAGAGCAGGAATCACAAACAGTTGTGGAAGAGCAACCTGCTCAAGTAGAAGAAAACCATCGTAGGTCGAGAAGGATACATCACCAACCAAAGAGATATAGATATCTCATAACTGGTCAAGGTGATGTATTACTCATGGATCAAGATGATCCTGTAACCTACCAAGAGGCCATAACTGGTCCTGAGTTTGAGAGGAGGCTACAAGCCATGAAATCTGAAATGGATTCCATGTACACAAACCAAGTTTGGACCTTGGTAGAGCCTCCTGTAGGAGTTAATCCTATAGGATGCAAGTGGGCCTTCAAAAAGAAGACGGGCATGGATGGTAAGGTACATACCTATAAGGCAAGACTAGTTTCCAAAGGTTATAAACAAATTCCTGGGATAGACTATGATGAAACCTTTTCACTAGTTGCAATGCTTAAATGTATTCGTATTTTACTTGTTATCGCCGCATATCATGATTATGAAATATGGAAGATGGATGTCAAGACTGCTTTCCTTAATGGGAATCTTCTTGAAGATATGTACATCACACAACCTGAGGGATTTAACATACTTGAAGAAGCCCAAAAGATATGCAAGTTACAGCGATCAATCTACGGATTGAAGTAAGCTTCCAGAAGCTGGAATCTTCGTTTTGATGAAATTGTAAAATAGTATAGATTCATAAAGAATGAAGATGAGCCTTGTGTCTACAAGAAGGTTAATGGGAGCATGATCGTTTTCCTGGTATTATATGTAGATGACATATTACTTATTGGTAATGATATCCTATCTTGCAACAAGTAAAATCTTGGTTAGGGAAATACTTTTCTATGAAGGACCTTGTTGAAGCAGCCTATATATTAGGAATCAGGATCTATAGAGATAGATCATAAAAACTTCTTGGCCTAAGTCAGAATACATACATAGACAAAGTGTTGAGACACTTTAATATGCATGATTCCAAGAAAGGATTCATACCTATGCAACATGGTTTGTGTCTATAAAAAAACACAATCCCCTTCAACAAAGAAAGAAAGGGATCGCATGAATAAGACTCCATATGCATCTGCAATAGAATTTATCATTTATGTCATGTTATGTACTCGAGCAAATGTCTCGTATGCTTTAAGTGAAACGAGTAGGTACCAATTTGATCCCGGTGATGCTCATTGGGTAGTTTCGCTCCCCAGACTCTCGTCCCGGTGACGACGCGGACGGTCGGCGATGTTGGAGGTTGAGGTTGAATAGAGTCGTCAGCTAGGCATTTTTATCCCGAAGGAAAGGTAATACTGCATAAACCTGGAAGGGTATGGATAAGACGGTTGTGAACCAAAGAAACTGAGAAAGGGGGTTGGTTACGACCTGGTAATGTATTAGCACCCAGATCGTCCTTCGTACTCGACGGGAACCACGCTTACTTGATTGTGTTTAAAAGTGGGTAATGTGTGTGCCGACTGTGCATAAAAAGCTAGGGAGAAAGTACATTGTGTCAGTGCAAAAAGGAAAGTGAAATGCTCAAGACTGAGGCTTAGAAAAGAAAGCTGAAAGAGGGGGAAGACAAAGAGACTTTTGTTCGATAACTGTTAAGTTATGCCTACGTATCCTCTTGTGCAATGAGGAAGTCAGAACACCGTAGTTCGACTCAAAGAGACTGGAATGATTTGCTGTGAACTGCTTACTTGTCTATGCTCTAGTGTGTGACTCGTCTGGCTCGAGTGCTAATTGTCTTGCATTAAACGGAATAAGTGAGTTCGCGTTTTTAGAGTGAGTGTGATGAGAAAAGAATTCTGGAGGAGACGATTATTGTTTGTTTTTGTTGTAGATGTTTAGAATTGGCAGAATTTTTGACCAACAAGAAGTGTTGAACTTAGTTCAGGATGTCACACCAGATGTTGTGACATTATCAAACAGAGTATAAGTTAATGAACTTAATTCAGGATGTCACACCAGATGTTGTGACATTGTATAAGTTAATGAAGTAAGTTCAGATTTCAGGATGTCACACCAGATGTTGTGACATCTCAAACCTGCTACCAGAATTAAATAATGCTTAACAGAACTGAGTAAATTCAGGGAATTTATCTGGAATTAATTGTGATTGGATAAAACAGTACAAGGCGCATCTGTAGGGAGATTAGTTATATGATTTCAGTATAACAGAAGAACTGACTCACCTAGAATCAAGGAAGTAACAAACCATAATTCAAGGTGATGACAGCATGCGTATCAGGACTGGATAACCTACAGAAAGCCCAAAATCCAAGCATCTATTTAAGGAACAGAAAATCTCAGAATAGAGTACGAAATTAAGAAGACTAAATAGGGTGTTTGTGTTTAATATCAGGTTTTATATGTGTATCACTTTATGAGCTTTTAAGCAAAAGTGTATTGTGTCTTGATTGAAACTGTGAAGTAAAATCAAGCTGTTGTGTTTGAAGTGTGACTTAAATTTTATTAAACTTGTAACATATCACTGTGTGATTGAGGGGGAGTGAGTTGATACTCATATCTAAGTTGTGTCTTAGGTAGAAATTTCCTTGGGTAGATATTAAGTGAAAGATTAAACTGAGTGGTTTAAGTCTAGAATTAATATTACTTATATTGGATTTCCTTCCTGGCTTGGTAGCCCCCAGATGTAAGTGTGGAGATACACTGAACTGGGTTAACAATTTCCTGTGTTGTTTAATTTACCTGCACTTTAAGTTTTGTTTAAGTCTTCAAGTGTTTAAGCATCTCATTCGACATCACGTACCTGATCCCAGAATTTCAATTGGCATCAGAGCAGGCACCCTGCCTGTTTAACTGGGTGAGATCTAGGGACTGCATATTTTGGGAACATGGACAGAGATGTAGGATCTGTGAATAGACCACCTATATTGGATGGATCAAACTATGACTACTGGAAGCCAAGAATGGTAGCATTCTTAAAATCACTTGATAATAGGGCTTGGAAAGCAGTCAACAAAGGATGGGAGCACCCTGTCCAAGACAACAAGGATGGGGCAAAAGTGTTGAAACCTGAAGAAGAATGGAGCAAGGAGGAAGAAGATTCAGCACTTGGAAATTCCAAGGCCTTAAATGCCTTATTCAATGGCATTGATAGAAACATATTCAGACTTGTGCATCACTGTGAGCTGGCCAAAGATGTTTGGGACACTCTCAAAACCACTCATAAAGGAACATCAAAGGTGAAGATGTCAAAACTTCAACTTCTCACCACCAAGTTTGAAAATTTGAGAATGAAGGAAGATGAGACAATTCATGAGTTCAACATGAACATCCTGGAAATAGCTAATACTTCTGGTGCTTTGGGAGAAAAGATGAGTGAAGAAAAGCTGGTAAGAAAGATTCTCAGATCTTTACCAAAAAGATTTGACATGAAGGTTACAGCAATAGAAGAAGCTCAAGACATATGCACAATGAAGGTTGAAGAGCTCATTGGTTCCCTTCAAACATTTGAGATGGGAATGAATGATACAATTGTAAAGAAGAACAAAAGCATAGCCTTGGTTTCAAATACTGATAAAGAAGAAGAAAATCATGAAGCAGACCCTAAAGAAAATGTATCAGAAACAATTGCTATGCTTGGAAGACAATTCAAAAAGATTCTCAAAAGAATGGATAGCAGGTCCAAACCAAGTGGAAGAAACTCAAACTCTTCTGAGAATAAAAGACCTTATGATGCTAATAGAAGGTCATATTATGATGAAAAGACCAATCAAGAAAAAGGGATTAAATGTCATGGATGTGAAGGATATGGACACATCAGAAATGAATGCCCTACCTATCTAAAGAAGCAGAAGAAAGGTCTCTCTGTGACCTGGTCTGATGAAGACTCAGGATGTGATTCAGAAGAAGAATCAGCAAAGCACATCACTGCTCTAGCTGGAGTGTGTGAATCTGAAAGTGGATCCAGTGATGAGGAGCTGACTTTTGAAGAGCTTGAAGAATCATACAAAGAGCTGTGTAAAAGGAGCACTGGAGTATGCATGGAGAATATAAAGCAGAAGAAGCAGATTGAGGCATTGAAGGTTGAAAAGACAAGTAATCTAGAAATCATTGACACTTTGAAAAGTGAAGTAAGTCTTCTCAACTCCAAATTGGAACATATGTCCAAATCTGTTAGAATGCTGAACAGTAGCTCAAACACACTGGATGTCATTCTCAACAACAATAAGCATTCAGGGGATAGAACTGGACTGGGATTTAACAAAGCTCAAAAGGTTGAGGCTAGCACCAACAAAACTACTTCAAATCCCATAAAGTCAAACAAGATGTCCCAACAGATGTCCCAACATCATGAAAAGAACATGATGAAAAAGAAGTATCAAAAATGGAGATGTCATCATTGTGGAAGGCTTGGTCACATCAAACCTTATTGCTACAAGTTGCATGGATATCCAAATCAGATGCATCAGCAACCTCCTAAGAAGAAGATAAAGGTCACCAAGAAAGTGTTGCATGGACATCAAAATCAAAGATATCAGCAACCCCCTAAGCAGAAGACAGAGGTTATCAAGAAAGTATGGGTACCTAAAGCTAGTCTTCATGCTGATCAAAGCTACATGCCCAAGAACAAGTTCAACAAACAACCTTGGAGCTCTAAAGATAGACACTATACAGGGCAGAGGCATCAAAGGAAACCTCACAACAAGCAAAAATGGTCAAAGAAGGGTGTTGCCTATATAGCTCATACATCTCTCAGAGTATCAGCTAAGGAAGACTGGTACTTTGACAGTGGATGCTCAAGGCACATGACTGGATTGAAGAATCTGTTGGTAAACTTAAAGTCACATTCATCCAGATATGTAACCTTTGGAGATGGAGCTAAAGGAGAAATCAAGGGAGTCAGGACCTTGGACTGCCCAGATGTACCTAGACTAGATGATGTGCTACTGGTAAAAGGATTGACTGCTAACTTGATCAGCATAAGTCAATTATGTGATCAAGGTTACAGTGTAAACTTTACCAGAACTGAATGCATAGTGTCTAATAAAGAACAGAAGGTTGTCATGAGAGGAGCCAAATCTAAAGACAACTGTTATATGTGGGAACCTCAAGACTTCAGTCTCACTTCAACTTTCTCCTTATCCAAAGAAGAAGAAGTAAAGCTTTGGCACCAAAGACTGGGTCATCTTCATCTCAGAGGGATAAAGAAAATCATATCTATGGAGGCTGTAAGAGGTATTCCAAAACTGAAGATTGATGAAGGCAAAGTATGTGGTGAATGTCAAATAGGCAAGCAAACCAAGATGTCCCATCCAAAGCTCCAACATCTGACAACTTCCAAAGTTTTGGAGTTATTGCATATGGATCTTATGGGACCAATGCAGGTTGAGAGTCTTGGGGGAAAAAGGTATGCCTATGTAGTTGTTGATGACTTTTCAAGATATACATGGATAAATTTTATCAAAGAAAAGTCTGATGTGTTTGATGTATTCAAAGATCTGTGCCAAAGAATACAAAGAGAAAAAGCAAGCTGTGTGGTCAGAATAAGAAGTGACCATGGAAAGGAGTTTGAGAATCAAAAATTCTCAGATTTCTGTTCTTCAGAAGGAATCAATCATGAGTATTCTTCTCCTATCACCCCTCAACAGAATGGGATTATTGAGAGGAAGAACATAACTATCCAAGAGTCAGCAAGAGCTATGATCCATGCTAAAAAGTTACCACTGTACTCCTGGGCTGAAGCTATGAACACAGCTTGTTACATTCACAACAGAGTCACTCTAAGAAAAGGAACTTTGTCCACCATCTATGAAGTCTGGAAGGGCAGAAAACCTACAGTCAAGTACTTCCATGTGTTTGGAAGTAATTGTTACATTCTGGCTGATAGGGATCAAAGAAGAAAGATGGATCCTAAAAGTGATGAAGGGATTTTCCTTGGATACTCCATAAATAGCAGAGCCTATAGAGTATTTAACTCCAGAACCAAGGTTATAATGGAGTCCATAAATGTGATAATTGATGATGCCCCTGCAGATGTTGCAGATGATGTTGGAACATCTGCTGACAGTCAGACTGAAGCTGAACTAAAGAGTGATCATCCTGACTTCACTCTAACTGAGGCACGGACAAAACAATCCAGCAAACCTCCCTCCATCAGAATCCAGAAGGATCATCCTAAAGATCTGATAATTGGTGATCCCAACAGTGGTGTAATCACTAGATCAAGAGAGGTGATTTCAGGTTCTTGTTTTGTTTCAAAAATAGAACCTAAAAACATCAAGGAAGCTCTTAATGATGAGTACTGGATTTGTGCTATGCAAGAAGAATTAAGCCAGTTCACTAGGAATGAAGTGTGGGATCTTGTTCCTAGACCTGATGACATAAATGTGATTGGCACTAAATGGGTGTATAAGAACAAGTCAAATGAGCAGGGAGTTGTTACAAAGAACAAGGCTAGACTTGTAGCTCAAGGATACACACAAATTGAGGGAGTAGATTTTGATGAAACCTTTGCACCAGTAGCAAGGCTTGAATCAATCAGACTACTTTTAGAAATTGCTTGTATCCTGAAATTCAAGCTATTTCAAATGGATGTTAAAAGTGCCTTTCTAAATGGGTATCTTAATGAGGAGGTATATGTGGAACAGCCTAAGGGATTTGTTGATCCAAGCTATCCAAATCATGTATACAAACTAAGGAAGGCTCTTTATGGTCTGAAGCAAGCCCCAAGAGCATGGTATGAAAGGATGACTACTTTTCTCATAAAATAAGGGTACAGGAAAGGTGGAATAGACAAAACCTTGTTTGTGAAGGATGAAGAAGGAAATGTCATGATTGCTCAAATATATGTAGATGACATAGTCTTTGGTGGGATGTCAGACAAGATGGTTAAACATTTTGTCACTCAAATGGAATATGAATTTGAGATGAGCCTAGTAGGAGAACTAACCTAATTTCTTGGACTGCAAATCAAGCATATGGAGGACTCCATGTTCATATCCCAAAGCAAGTATGCAAAGAACATTGTCAAGAAGTTTGGGATGGACAATACTAGTCACAAAAGAACACCTGCCCCCACTCATTTAAAGCTGACAAAGGATGACAAGGGTGAAAATGTAGACCAAAGCTTATACAGAAGCATGATTGGAAGCCTTTTATATCTGACTGCTAGCAGACCAGATATAGCCTTTGCAGTAGGTGTATGTGCAAGATATCAAGCTGAGCCAAAAGTAAGTCATCTAAACCAGGTTAAGAGAATTCTGAAATATGTCAATGGTACTTGTGACTATGGCATAATGTACTCCCATGGATGTAAACCAATTCTCACTGGCTTCTGTGATGCTGATTGGGCTGGAAGTGTTGATGATAGAAAGAGCACATCAGGAGGATGCTTCTTTCTAGGAAACAATTTGATTTCTTGGTTCAGTAAGAAACAAAATTGTGTATCCTTATCCACTGCTGAAGCTGAATATATTGCAGCTGGTAGCAGTTATTCACAGTTGGTTTGGATGAAGCAAATGCTCACAGAATACAATGTCCCACAAGATGTCATGACATTGTACTGTGACAATTTAAGTGCTATTAACATATCAAAGAATCCTATCCAACACAGCAGGACCAAGCACATTGATATCAGGCATCATTTCATCAGAGATCTTGTGGAAGAGAAGGTGATCTCATTAGAACATGTAGCCACAGATCTGCAATTGGCTGATATATTTACTAAAGCTTTGGATGCTACCCAATTTGAAAACCTAAGGGGTAAAATGGGAATCTGTTTATGTGAAATTTAGTAGTTATGGAGAAGTGCCAACATGTCCTATGACATCGTGTGGCATGATCAACAAATGACAACACCAGTCTGGTCAATAACTCTGTGTATTCCACTCTTTGAAATTCCATCAGTAACGGCTTTTATAAAAGCTCAAGCTTGCTCTCAGCTCTTCATCTCCTCACTATTCTCTCAAAACTATTTGCATGCTAAAGCTGTTTTTCTGAGCTCATCAAAATCAATCAACCCTAAACTCTTCCTTCACCACATTCGAAAATGTCTCAACATCAAAACCCTAACATCATGGATGAAAATCTCAACCAAGAAGATGTGGTGCATGCAACCCCAATCTCCATGGTTCCAATGGATACTACTCCCATGGACGAAATCAGAGGAAGTGTCCCTCTTGCTCAAAAGCCTAGAACTCCAAATGTGAGAAGAGCAAATGAACCTGTGTTCAGCAAAAGCAAAGGGGTTCCTTCATCCTCAAACACCACCCCCAAAGCCTCTGAATATGTGGATGCCTCCATCAAGCATCTTGTTAATAGGATTTTGTCTGAGCAAAGAGTAGTGCGTGGGGTATCTATTCCCCTAAACACCATGCCTGCTCCACAAGAGGAACAGAGCAATCAAGCTGAAGAGGACACTCCTGTTCAACAGGATGTCCCAATAGATGTTGAAACATCTAAGGACCAGAACAAGGCCTCAACTGATGATGATGATGATGAAGCCACTGATGACCAAGCTTCTGTTGATCCACCTGCTGAAGAGGAGACTACCCAACCTCCTTCTATTGAAGCCATAGATGATGACTCTGACACAGAGATCATTGCATCTGTGGACCCTAGCATAGCCAAAAGACTTAGGGCTAGGAAGGAAAAGAAGACTGCAGGACATGCAACTCCTGAAAAGAAATAGCCTACTCCAAAGAAAGACAAGGCCAAAGTGGTATTTGGACCTACTAAACAATGGAGCAAGGTGAATACACAAAAGAGAAAAGCTGCTACTCCACCAGATTCAGATGTTGAAGAGGATGTCCCAACATCCCAACCAAAGAAGAAACCAGCACCTTCAAGGTCTACCTCTGCTGTTCCAGAAGCTCCTCTGGACAATGTGTCATTCCATCATGTGTCAAGTGTGAGCAGATGGAAATTTGTCTACCAAAGAAGGGTGGCACTGGAAAGAGAGCTGGGCAGCAATGCACTGGAGTGCACTGAGGTAATAGACCTGATTTCCTCTGCTGGTTTATTCAAAACAGTTTCAAACTTTTCACCCTGCTATGAGCTGCTAGTCAAGGAGTTCATTGTCAACCTTCAAGAAGACTGTGCTGATGGAAAGTCAGAAGAATTCAGAAAGGTGTATGTAAGAGGGAGATGTGTGGAATTCTCTCCTAGGGTTATCAATCATTACCTAGACAGACAACCAAGTTTGCAAGGTCATCACTGCCAATCAGGTCAAAACTTGGCCAGTCAAGGGCAAACTTTCTGTTAGCTTGCTAACAAGGAAGTATGCAATGCTGCATAGGATTGGCACTGTCAACTGGGTCCCCACCAACCATACCTCTTCAATAGCAACTGGATTGGGAAGATTCATTTATGCTGTGGGCACCCAAACAAAGCTGGACTTTAGGGCTTACATATTTGATCAAACACTGAAGCATCCAGGAACATCAGCAACAAAGCTTCCTATTGCCTTTCCATCTCTGCTATGTGGAATCATCCTCAGCCCGTATCCAGGTATCCTCACTAAGAAGGATTCAGTCTGCAAAAGAGAAAGTCCTCTGGCCTTCCATTACAAACTTTTCTTGAGTCATCATGCTGCTGATGTTGAAGCTCCCACTGGGACATCTGCTGGACCTTTAAAAGCAAAGTCTCCCATATCCAAAGCTGCCTTGATTGCAGAACTGAAGAACACCTGCAAAGAGCTGGATGCCAGGAAGCAAAAGCTTGAGGAAATTATTCAAAGGCTGGAGATGGAAGAGAGTACTCAGAAGGCTGCTAAAAATGATGATGACTCTGATGATGAATCTGAAGAAGAGGAAGATACTGAATATGAAGACTCTGAGTGAAAATGTGTGAGGAAAGTGTACTGTATCAGCATTGTATTTTGGTTTTGTAATTTTGTATTTCTCTCTGCTTATGTAATTTGGCCCCAATTTCTGTCTAACAAGGGGGAGAAGAGAAGTAACAACAACAACAACAACAACAATGTATGTTGCAGTTTACATGATTAATGAACAAGCTGTTTGTCTGTTTAGTATCTGCTTCTGAACTAAGTTTTTTTAAATTCTGTTGAACAAGTCAGAATACATACAGGTTTGAGGGGGAGCAAACTCTCATATGATTAAAACAGAAAACAACTCTACTGCACTCTGATAAATGAAACTCTGCTGCACTCTGATAAAACCAGAAGATTGTGTTAGCCAAAAATTAGCCAAATGGGGAGTTTGTAGATGTTTATAATTGGCAGAATTTTTGACCAACAAGAAGTGTTGAACTTAGTTCAGGATGTCACACCAGATGTTGTGACATTATCAAACAGAGTATAAGTTAATGAACTTAATTCAGGATGTCACACCAGATGTTGTGACATTGTATAAGTTAATGAAGTAAGTTCAGATTTCAGGATGTCACACCAGATGTTGTGACATCTCAAACCTGCTACCAGAATTAAATAATGCTTAACAGAACTGAGTAAATTCAGGGAATTTATCTGGAATTAATTGTGATTGGATAAAACAGTACAAGGCGCATCTGTAGGGAGATTAGTTATATGATTTCAGTATAACAGAAGAACTGACTCACCTAGAATCAAGGAAGTAACAAACCATAATTCAAGGTGATGACAGCATGCGTATCAGGACTGGATAACCTACAGAAAGCCCAAAATCCAAGCATCTATTTAAGGAACAGAAACTCTCAGAATAGAGTACGAAATTAAGAAGACTAAATAGGGTGTTTGTGTTTAATAGCAGGTTTTATATGTGTATCACTTTATGAGCTTTTAAGCAAAAGTGTATTGTGTCTTGATTGAAACTGTGAAGTAAAATCAAGTTGTTGTGTTTGAAGTGTGACTTAAATTTTATTAAACTTGTAACATATCACTGTGTGATTGAGGGGGAGTGAGTTGATACTCATATCTAAGTTGTGTCTTAGGTAGAAATTGCCTTGGGTAGATATTAAGTGAAAGATTAAACTGAGTGGTTTAAGTCTAGAATTAATATTACTTATATTGGATTTCCTTCCTGGCTTGGTAGCCCCCAGATGTAAGTGTGGAGATACACTGAACTGGGTTAACAATTTCCTGTGTTGTTTAATTTACCTGCACTTTAATTTTTGTTTAAGTCTTCAAGTGTTTAAACATTTCATTCGACATCACATACCTAATCCCAGAATTTCATTTGTGTTTTCAGTTTTTTATTATTTTTGGTGCTTTGCATAAGATAATGAGCTTAAGCCTAAATCAAGGGTTGTAAACTCATTATATCCTCCCTGATTAGGGATAATGAGCCTACTTAAGCATGAGATGAAGATCTCAACTTAATTACCATGATGATATAGGATTAAGATCATTAACCTACTTTGGTAATTATTAAGTGTTTTTTGGGTTTTTGTTTAGTGTTAAGTAATGAGTTTAATCTCTAATCAAGGATTAGTGAACTCATTACACCATCCTAAGAGAAGGATAATAGATGAGAACACTTAAGTTGAGGAAGATACCTCAAATTAATCCATGATTAGGGACTAAATTCATTATATAACAAGCCTTTATTAAAGATGGACTTTAATTAGAAGGTGATATTAAGAAGTGGATTTTATGTTTGTAAGACTAACTTGAGGGGGACTTGTCCATTAAATACTAGGGTTAGTCCCTCTTAACCATAAGGAAGAGATGTAACCCTAATATAAGGCCCAAGTTACAAGCTTAAGTCTTAGTGATTATTAGGTGTTTTGATTAAGAGGTGTAAACAAATTAACGGTTTAACACTAAGGATTAAAGTTATACACTCCATCCTAAGATAAGGATGCATGCATAACCCTAATTCAAAATACTAAAGCTTTAAGTGTTTAGCCTCTGATTATGAGATGAGAAGAGAGACTCAAGGAGACTCAAAGGTAAAAATCTAGGGGGGACTATATACAACCCTAAAATTATCATGCTTGGATGTTCCTATGGTTTGTGAGGCTTAAGAGAAAGATCTTCAGAAGGCCACCAAGGAAGGAGAAGCAGATGGAAAGAGAAGAGAAAAGAGGATAGGTTACTTACTTCCTGAAGAAGATAAGTAACCTAAGAGAAAGAGATAGGAGCAAGAAAGCACAAGTGATTCAAACTCACTTCAAAGACAAATAGAATATGCAAATGAAGAGAAGAGAAGAGGTGGTATGTGAAGGCAAATCCACATCCCAAACAACTTACCTTAAGCCCCTGAAATGTTAGTGTGAATGCATAAGATGCAAAGCAAAAAGAAATAAAGCAAATGGAAGTGCAATGCCCAATACCAGAAGTGAATATGCTATGCAAATGTGTCATGAGATGATGCAAAGACATATGAGATGCTTATGAATGTTCATACAAGAGATGAGATGCAAAGAGAATCATGTTAGAAGCTTAGAAACACATGGATGTTCATGAAATTTAATGAATGCAAAGCATACCAAATGAATGAATAAATGATCAAGCAATGTTCTAACATGTCCTAGGATGTCTAAGATGTCATACAAATGCTTGGAATGGCATGGCAAGTTCATATGATTGAGATATGCAAAGATGAATGCAAATGAACATAGAAAATTAGAGTTTTATGAATGTATGAGATGCATATGACCAAAACAGAAGCATACATCATGATAAAAAATTGAAAATGAACTCAACAAACCCTAAACACACATAAGAACACTCCCCAAAGGTGGAGGTCAGAAGCTAAACCTAGAGGAAGTTATGAATTTCCTAAGTTAACTAGGGTTTTTGGGTGGTTCTAAAGGAAAAATGCAAATCAATTTGAGAATGCAATGCAAAATTATGAGTTAAATAACCTAGATACTAGATGCAAATTATGAACAGTGAAAAAAGAACCAAATTCAAACTCATCGTGGTTGATCAGAAATGATTTTTTCAAGTTAGGGTTAGAAAAATGTGAATTTTATGAACCCTAATTCAAAGAAAATTGTGAAAACATGATCAAACCTAAAACGAAATTTGTATGGTGAGTTTGTAAATTGTTCTAAATGCCTAAGAATTCTTCATGAATTGTTTTGTGATTTTTAGATACCTAAATGTATTTTTAATTAATTAAAATCAATTAATTAATTAAATAAAACATTTAAATGATTTAAAAATATATTTTCAATGCAAAAATCAAAAATAAATTTTTTTTTGAGTTTAGAAAAATATTTAAAGTGAAAATGCAAAAAATGAGATTTTTAGAAATATTTTTGCTATTTTTAATAAATATATGAAAAGAAATATGAAATAAATAAAAGAAAATAAAAGTATGCAAGATCAAAGGTCAGGATTTGAAGCTGAGGTGACTTGGCGCGTGTTTGTGTGGTCAGGATTGCTTCTGATTAATTAACTTAATTAAACTAATTAATATTAATTAAAATGGATTAGGGTTTTAATGAAATGATCTGGGCCCTTCACGCACGCGGGAAACATGATCCTAGGGTCAAAATTCAAACTGGCTTAATTAATTGTGGATTAGCCCTAATCTTTTTCAGGCAACCGGAACAGTGTTTCGGTCGTCTTCTCGGGCATGCTCTTCACCCTAACGCTCTCCCTAGGCTACCCCAAGCTCCCAAAATCTCCAGAATGCATCCCCAAACAACATTAAACAAGAATCAAGCATCAAAAACCATTTATATTTCATGAATCAACTGAATCGAATCAAACAAGCTTTAGGTTAAAAAAATTCAGAAGCACGATACACACTCATTTTTCAATCATTTTCAAAAATAAAGACATCACAATGATCAGGGAAGCATACTCTTTCACATTTTAACTTAAAAACAGAGTTCTAGAAAAATGTTTCAAGAGAGCTACCTGAGATGAAGCTTTGTAGTTTGGTGCTTTCTGGCCCTTTCCTTGATGCTAATCCACTCCACTTGATCCCCTTATGCTTCTGAAAGGCTTAGAAAAATTTTAAATGGCTTGGTTTGTGAGATACATTTCTGGTTTGGCAGAAATCGTATTTTTGCTAGAGTGGCTTTTAGGGCAAAATGGAGGGTGATTTGTGTTCTATGGATGATTTTGAGATGAATGGTGAAAGAATGAGTGAGTTTTATTGGCTGAAGAGGGAGATTCGAAGAGATGAAGTTCTATGGAAATTTTGTGCAATCTAAGCTTGTGGATGTTTCAGGCTTGAATGTTGTTATGTTTGAGGTCCTTAGGGTTTGCATAAGATGTACCGATTGGCCAGAGAGTTGTTGTGGCATAGTGTGATTGGTATGGGCCAATTTGCAAAAAAGTCAAAAGTTGGCAACTATGAGTATGGCACGGGTCAGAGGAGATTTCATGGCTTGTCCTGCCTCAGCTTCATTCAAGGATGGCCATTGGATCAGATTTCATGAACTGGATGGCTTGATTCATGTGATAACATAGATTTTGCAATTTTCCCTCTTTGAGATTTTGTGAAAAGCAAGGCATGAAATCTTGTGATCCAAGGCACAAATTTGGTCAAGGCAAGTTGCATTATCATGTTATGATTCTTAGAGATCAATTAGAGGTCACAAGAAGTCTTAAGACTTGGTTTTGCAAAAATCCCTCTTTGGCACATACTTGAAAATTATAAGATTTTCCCAACTTTGAAACATCATATCTTGAGTTCTAGGATGAATCAAGAGAAGTTCTTGTACTTTTTGAAAATGGGAAGATCCGATCTACAACTTTCATGTTTAAAGATTTTTCATTTGAAGCCTTTTTATCAAGAAAGAGGAGGTTGAAAATCTTTCCCAAAATGGAAAGTTTTCATTACAAGTCATGTCCAAAAATGGAAAGTTTGCAAATGGCTTGAAATTCTTCAATATTGTGAACTTCTAACCACTTCTAAGATCAAATAAAGATCATAGAACCTCAAAATGATGAAGATGACCCTTTGGTACCATTGGTGGGGGCCTTAGATGCCCTGATTCTGACTTTTCTTGCACAATAAGTTATCAGTTGATCAGATGACTTCCACAATGAATTTCTTCATCAAATTTGGTACACATGATCCTTATAACATATTAAGACCAATGGAATCAAGAATGACCAAAAAATTGAGGTTAAGGGCCTCAAACCTAAAACCCTAATTTTAGGTCATCTATGCAGGAAATCTTCAGTCTGCCTCTATGCCTTTGCAATTCTTTGTGATTTCTTGACTTTTAAGAACCCTTGGGAGCATAAGATGATAATAGAACACTCATGGACACTCTTGGCATGCTTCAAGACCTTTGAGATGGCTCAGATCACTTCTAAGATTGCTCAGATCACAAACCCTAGATGCAGTTATGCAGATGAAATAAACTATGCAGTGTGAGCTGATATGCTTATGCAATGCTATATGAAATATCACAAGTCATGGTGTGAGAAAAAGAAGAGGGCAAATTTGGGGTGTTTACAAGTAGCTGTAAATATACTTAAGTACTTGAGAAGGACTAAGGATACATTATTGATATATGGAGGCCAGGAAGAGCTCGTGGTAATTGGTTACATCAATGCTAGCTTCCAGACAGATAAGGATGACTTTAGATCGCAATCTGGTTATGTGTTCTGCCTAAATGATGGCGATGTAAGCTGGAAAAGTTCAAAGCAAGAGACAGTTGTTGATTCTACAACTGAGGCCAAGTATATTGATGCCTCAAATGCATCAAAGGAAGTTGTTTGGATCAAGAAGTTCATTAGTGAACTTGGCATAATCCCTAGCATTATGGATCCCATTGATCTTTATTGTAATAACAATGGTGCCATCGCACAAGCTAAGGAGCCTAGATCTCACCAATGATTCAAACACATACTTAGGCGTTATCATCTCATTCGAGAGATAATAGATCGTGGAAATGTGAAGATATGTAGAGTACCTACACTTGACAATATTGCTGACCCACTAACAAAACCTCTTGCTCAGCAGAAGCATGATTGTCATACTAGATCTATGAGTATTAGGAGTATTCCTGATTGGCTATAGTACTACTAGGAGATTGTTGGTGTAAGCCCTAGAGGATAATACTTTTGGTACTTGTATCGAATTATTTATTAATAATATAAGGCATTTTTTTATTATGTTTGTTTTTCCAAAATGATAAAGTCCCTAGAATAGCTAGTTAATTTAATGAAATATTAAGTGTGACTTAATCATGAGATTCCATTAAACATAAGGACACTATTCTTAAAGCATCCATAGTTGAGCTTTAATGTGAAATGGGATAGCCTTAAAGCATTAAGACTATTATGTAGATAAACGGGTGATCACATATCATGGATCATGGATAAGGAGTTATCAAGTCTTGATATAGGTATGAATACTAGGAGTAATATTTATACTGGATTGACCCACTATGAGAGTACTACATAGAATGTTATTCAAAGTGTCATAAGTTACTCTCATGGTGATAGTGGTGTATACCACCCTTCGACTTGAAACTACTATGGACCCTAGATGTAGAGTCAAGTACTTTATTGTTGATCAAACATTGTCCGTGATTGGATAATCATAAAGACAGTTGATGGGTACTTCACAAAGCATATTGAGGGACATGAGTAGCCTAGATGGAATTTGCCCATCCTGCATAACAGGATAAATGTCTAAGGGCCCAATACTGAACTGGACAATGATGACACGGTATATGATTTGTGTTTAATATAGACATAAGGGCAAAAGGTTAATTGTATGCCCAAGTACTATCACAAAAGGTTTTGTCAGATCACATGACAATTTTGTGAGTTGGGTATCAGTGATGTGTTGTTAGATACCGCTCACTGTTTATCATGTTAAATACATGATTTAATATAATTGCCAACGTCGCGAAATCCTACAGTGTCACACACATAAGGAAAATTAGAGAACATATAAAATAAATAAGGTACACCATAAGGTACGGTGCACTAGAATGGAATACGAAATAGGTAAGGTATCATGTGCTTAATTAACATATGATATAATAATAGTTATTATTAATTTTATAATAGTTATAAAATATAATAATAATAAAATTATGTTTATTATAATAATATTATTATTGAGTTGGGCTTTTAGCTTGAAGCCCACACAAGTAGTTCTATAAATAGAACCCTTGTGCAGAAGCTCAAATGTTGTTGTTTTTGAAACCCTGGTCGTATTCTATTTTTCCTCCCCCTCACTCTAAACCTTCAATCTAATCAGCTAGCATTGTGACTGAAAGAAGTTGTTTGTGTGGACTGAGTAGAGGCGATGTTCATCGTACAACGCTTGTGATCATCCATCGATTCGGATTCAAAGGTTTCATCACCACAAGAAGTAACTTTTCTATCACGGATCATGACCTTTCGTAAGGATCTCTAAAGGGAAATTTTTATTTTCCGCTGCATTTATATCACTAATTTCCCTTCAGTGCTTACGAGGGATCTGTTCGAAGTCGTCGCGTGCGCCTAACAATGCGAAATTATCTCCAGTTTCCGCTTAAGCTCGACGTTGTAGACTTACTCGAAGTTCTGCTTTGGGGTTGTGCTCGTGAAGAAATGTGAAGATTGTCATTTGTGTCTGACGACAAAGTGAATTTTCTTTACGAGAACGTGTTCGTGATGGAATGTGAGAGGTTGACGCTTGAGCTCGACGCAATGGAATACGTAACATTAGGGCCTTGGGAAGATAAATGTCTAATCTTCTTCGTGCCCCACATTACAGATATTAAATGTGTCATCATAGCCTACCATGTCTAGGCTTAGGGAAAGGATGACCTATGTCTGCACGTTCTGTCCGCGTGGTGAGGCTGCTTATAAAAGGACAAAGGGGTCTCATTTGAAGCATTTCCAATCTTTTGTTTTCCTTCTGCTCTTTTGTTTGTTGCTACCTTTGGCATTCCCGTTGTTGTTTCTTATTTTCACCGTCTTCACCGCCGTCATACTCCACCTTCATCTATCCAATTAAGCTTTCTATCTTTTCCTAGGTTGCATGTTAGTGTTGCACCCCAAAATTTGCCCTCCACAAGACAAGTTATTGTGTACTAAGAGGCTCACAAGGTTCACAAGGTTCACAAGACATCTCATGAGGTTCACAAGGTTCACAAGGTTCACAAGACATCTCATGAGGTTCACAAGGTTCACAAGGTTCACAAGACATCTCATGAGGTTCACAAGGTTCACAAAGTTCACAATTAGTCAGAAAATTTGACAATTCCCTCAGACAATGCATCCTCCTAAGCACTGCATCCTAAACTAGGGTTTTGACTGTTATCAGGCTAAATGGACTTCCAAGACTTCAAGTGAGCTTCATAGCATCATATATTTGTTCAAGAATCCCCATGTCAAGTTTCAAGACTTTCCCAAAAGATTTGCTCAGTCAGATGATCAGATAGGTTAAAATCAGTCAAAGTAGTTAAAAAGTCAAACTGAGGTCAACTGTGGTCAAACCAAAGTCAAACTTCATGATTTTTTGCCAACATCAAGTATATGAAGTAAAATTAATCATTTGATCAAGGGTTGATCATGATTCATCAAGGAGATTTCAGATCATCAAGAATCAGGAGTTTCTAAATTAGGGTTTTCACAGGAAAAGTCAACTGAACTTTGACCAGCCATAACATTCACATGCTTCATCAAAAATTTTCCATCCAAAACTCATTTTGAAGGAAATTGAATTATCTACAACTTTGTGTCTCACAAGCCAAGCCCAAAAATGCTTCATTTGGAAGGTATGAGCTAAGACATTATAGGTCCTTTTAAAAGTCAACAAAAAGTCAACAACTTCAAAAGAGCATAACTTGAGAATGGTAAAAGATATGGACATGAGACCAATGAGGTTGGTTAGAGGACTCTTTAAGCTTTCCAAAATGTCCAATAACACCCTCATAGCATTAAAATTGAAGGATTTGTGCCCTTGCAAATTTGGGAAATTTTTGAGTGGTTTATGAAGTAAATGGGGTCTTAGAATCATAATTCTTCAAATGGGCTGACCTTTTTGTGACCCAATATGTTCCATGACATCATGCACGAAATTTATTTAATATTTTCATTATTTTATTTATTTTATTTTTATTTATTATGATTTTTTATATTAAAAATCATTTTAAATTCAAATAAAATATGAAATAGTGAAGATTTAAAATTATTTTGTTTCTAGAAAGTCATAAAAGTCATTTGGATCTAATTGATACAAGAGTTATGAAGATTATCCCAAAATAGCAATGTTGGATCAAAGAAAAATCAAATTTTATGACAAATATTTTTCAATATTCAATCATCCAAAAAGTCCAAAGAGATATAACTTTTCTTGACCTAATCTCATTCACATATATACATAGAACCTTTAGCAGCCTCAGGGACGAATTTTCAGAGCCTCTCACATCCTTTTCAAACTTCACAAAAACCATCCAAATTCAATTTTCGGTTTCCCTATTACAAGAGGTTTTAAGGTATTTTAAAGACACAAGAAGGTTCCTTGAGCTTCATTGAGTCGAAACCAACTCTTAAACGCATCCAATCCATGCTCATACACACAATCCGAATGCATCTTGTTCATGTTTAAATTTTTTTCGATTTGAATGATTTGTGCATTAATAATAAAAACTAACTATTGATTTGTGTTTGTTGTGATGTTTAGAAACTTTCTGGATGATTTAATTCAATTCTTATGGACTGTATCGAAATCCACCATTACTAGGGTTTGAAGCTCCAATTCGGGAACCTAGCATTTAGGGCCTCTAAATGAAATCTAAGAACATGGTTGTGACCTATGAGACTCTTATAATTGATTTTGGCTTCGAATTTGAATTGATATTATGATTTGCTTGGTGTTTGAAAAACATAGGATTCTGGTTTTAAAAACTTGCAGGAAAATTCGCAGGGATATTCAAAGGAAAATTCGCAGGTAATTTGAATGAGGAAGATGAAGTCTGGCGCCAAAATTCATATTTCAAAATTGGATATTATATTTTATGATATTGTTGTTATTATTATCTCAGAAGAACAACTTGGCTCAGTTGGCATGCGCGTTTGTTGGTAAAGGAATGGTCCTGGGATCGAAACCTCCCCAGGCCATTTTGGTTTTGTTTTATTTTTCAATATTTTTGCAGGACAAGAACAAAAGCAAGTGGATGCAACATGTTATCAGCCAGCGCGCGCTAGCCCAGTGGTCATGCTGTTGATTTTCCAGGTAAAAGACCTGGGTTCAAATCCCAGGTCCTGTTTTTTTTGGTTTTGATTTTTCTTGTTTTATTTTCTTTTATTATTTCTTTATATTATTCTCTAAACTAATTTAAATAATTTTCTAAACAAAATATGTGAATCATTTTTCTTTTAAAACTTATATTATATTTTTTTTATAGTTATATGTATATATTATTTAATAATTTTGTATATTAAAAATTCTAATATGTTTATATAAAACCTAATTATTTTCTTTATAAACCCTAATTTATTTTAAAACCCTAATTTATTTTCAAAACCCTAATTTCCTTTTATAATTTTAATTTCTTATTTTTATTATGTTTGTTTAATTATAATTAGTAAATATTTCTAATATGTATATATAATTAAATCATTAAATTATTAATCATGTTTATTAGTATATATAATTATTATTATTTATTTCTCTTCTTAAAATTCTTAAAAAATGATTATTTATTTAAATTTGAACTTTTAATTTGTTTTCTACATTATATTATTATGCTAACCTCTTTTTCTCTTATATTTATTTTATTTATTATTACTAACCTTTTATTTATTTATTTATCATATGCTTATTATTTAAATTATTTTATTATAATGTAATTGTGCAAATTATGTAATAGTCGTAGAATTTTTATTATTTATTTAAATTGCTATGGTTAGTAAAATAGGGAGTGAAAATATGTTTGTGTTTAAAATTGAATTTAGATCACTAATTTTAAGATAAATGTTATGAACATGAACACGCACACACGTAAGTCGATCCTGGATCGCCATCTCACTTCTTAAGGATTACCTCTCATGTTGCCTAAATAAAAGGTCAAGTAAGGTGTATAAAGCAAAGTCCCTTATCTTATTCAATATCATCAAGTCCCTTTAAGATTATAAGATCAAGTCCCTTCAATGTTGCCTTCGTAAATGATTTTGTCCCTTTCGAATAAAAGATGATAAGTCCCTTCGAATTGCTAATACACCTTACAGTGGCCTAATCACAGATGTCCCTTCACTTGTCCCTCATAACATCCAAGGTAATGACTACCTATTCCTTCATAATAGGGATAGTCTTACCATTTAAAGGATATTTAAGAACAGAAAAGATTTAACTTATGGTAGGTTCCTCTTATGTACTTGCTCACCTTTTCAAAACATTTCAAAAACACTTCACATTTTTAAACAATTTTCAAAACAAAGTCTTTATATATATCCGTACATGGATCATTATAAAGTACTTAAGAAGATTTTTAATCACACACTAGACTTCTCAAAACAATTTAAAGTGAGCTAAGTAACTAAGAGCCCATGGATAACCATGGATGTAAAGGGTGCTAACACCTTCCCTTTACATAACCTACCCCCCAAACCCAAAAAAAATCTTTTAAGGTCTTTCCTGTTCTTTTATACCCTTTCCTTTGGATAAAATAAAAGTCGGTGGCGACTCTTGCTATCCGCAACATTTAACTAAAGTCAGTTCTCCCACCGTGTTACAGAACTGACGACTCTGCTGGGGATAAGATTTAAAGAGGGGTACCCTTAGGAATTAGATCACTTTAAATTTGTTTGCTTTGATTGCTTTACTTTACTTGTTGGGTGCTCTTATGTGTGAAAGATCCTAACCCGGATCTAGTGTACCTTAGGTAAATGGCAATAGACCAAGGAAACAGTACGGCGTATACCGATATGGTTGATCTGGTGGCCATAGTTAGTGTGACTTCTTGGTTGGTGCTTATGTTCCTTAAGCAAGTTGAGGATAATATGAGGCTGCCATGTGTTGTCAATACACTAACTGACTTTTAGAACCCTAGTTATCCCATCTTGGCCTTTAGAAAAGTAGTGAGATAACCGGCTTTGGTGAAGACTGAAGTTGGTTGATACTCGATGCTACACTCATTGAGATTCTAAACTTGGAGGGTTTTGGTTGGCAAGTAAGTTGCCCACTGAACAACCACCCTTGTGAAGGATCAATGATATTGAGATCCCTTAGAACCTGGTTACTTTTGTAGGACAGGATGAACCAACTAACTTCAGGGGAGGGTACTTACCTTTAAACCTCATGCAAGTTGTAAACACCCCAAATTTTCCCTCACTCATTCACACCATGGCTTGTGATCTTTTCATGTGCATAAGTTCAATCATATCATCTCATATTGCATTTTTGCTTCACTGCATTGTTTCAAAGTCATCTGCATCTAGGGTTTGTGATCTGAGCCATCCCTGAGCTATTTGAGCCACTCCAAAGGTCATCAATCACTTCAAAGGGGTCCATGTATGCTCAATCATCATATTATATCCTCACAAAGTCAAAGAATCACAAGAACTGAGAAAGGCATGGAAGCAGAGCCAGGTTTAACTACACATATGGCCTAAAATTAGGGTTTTGGTTTCAGAGGCCATAACTCCAAATTTTTTGGTCATTCTTGTTTCTAGGGGTCTCTATATGTTATGAGGATCATGCATACCAATTTTCATGAAGAAATTCAATGGGGAAGGCATCTGATCAAGAGGTAACTTCTTAAGCAAGTCAGTGCAAAATCAGGGCATCTGAGACCCCCAATGACCCAACCAAAGGGTGTTCTCCATCATTTTGAATTTTTATGATCTTTATTTTGTCATAGAAGATGTTAGAAGTTCACAAAATTGAAGAATTTCAAGCCATTTGCAAAATTGCCTTTTTGGGAAAGTGACTTGTAATGTAAACTTGCTATTTTGGGAAAGTTTTTCAACCTCCTCAAATTGATTCAAAAATGCTTCAAATGAGAAAACTTTGGTCATGAAAGTTGTAGAATGGATCATTCCCTTTTCAAAAAGTACAAGAACTCATTCTAATTCATTTTGGATCAAAAGTTATGGCTTGTCAAAGTTGAGGAAAATCACTAAATTTTCACTTTTGCACAAAAGGGAAAACTTGCAAATTCTCATGCCAAGCATCTATGTGACTTAAAATCAGCCTCTAACCAATACACAAACATCATGTATGGCCCAAAAATTCAGATTGGCCCAAGAAATTTCTCATTTTCATGCCATAAATCATAAACTTCCATAAGCCATTTTCCATAAAAGTGCAAAAGGGGGAATTCTTGCAAAATGATTCCCAAAGGTTTGTATGATCTCTAGCTGGTCTCAAGACATTGCCATGACCTCATGAGACATCTCACACCAAGAATGAAGCAAGGGATATTACATGTTCATGACCAAAAACCACCAAATGTGACAAGTTGCCAAAATGCAAAATCATTTCAAACTTATGATCCAAGCCATACAGCTCACCACAACTGATCCAAGAGCCATCCTTGAACTCAGCTGATGTAGTATAGGCCAAGAAACCATCTCTGCCACAACCCATGCCTCAAGTACACCAAACCTTGACTTTTTGCAATTTCTCCCATGCTTTTGGAATAGTGATCAGCAGCCTCTACTAACCTGCTCCACAGCCTACTCAAACATTATGGGAGTGATAAAGCAAGCCACACACAAGCCAGAAACAACACACAATCCAACTTGCACAAAATCTGTCCCAAACTTCTTCTCTGAATTTTTCTTCACACAGCCATCAAACTTCACTTTTTCTTTCACCAACAAGTCACAAATCACCCTTAGAACAAGAATCATCCCCTGAAACAACTTGAAACATTGCGCACCAAGACCTCCATTTCTGATACACCAGAGCAAAACAGCCATAACCAGCCATTCTCAAAGCTCTCCAAGCTTCAGTTCATCATCAGGGTGTTCAAAGGAGAAGGATTGCACCAAGTTTGAGGCCAGAAAGCTCCAAAGTTCAAAGCTCCAGTTCAGGTATCATCAAGAACATTTTTTCTAGAAATGCAATCTCTTGTTATAGGATGATAGAGTTTGTTTCACTGATCATGTTAAGCTTTGAAACACTGAAAATGGTTGAGAAATGAGTGTGTATGCATGTTCTGAAGTTTTTGCAGTTTTCTTGATTTTGCTCGAATCTTGTTGTTGATGCATTGTAAATGTGATTTTGTGATTGATTCATGTTTGGGGTGGGTAGAGGATGAAATCTGGAGAGTTAGAGCACTTGAAACAGCTTAGGGAATGAGTTTGATTATGAATTTTTGGAAAATCACACATAATGAATCGATTCATTCTAGCTTGAATCGATTCATGCTGTTGAGTGGTTCCTGGATTTCGCAAAATGAATCGATTCATCCTTTGATGAATCGATTCATGTTGTTTAACTAATTCTGTTTTGTCAAAAATTGATCAGTATGAATCGATTCATCCAAGCTTGAACCGATTCATTCTTCTGTTAACCAATTTTAATTCATTTTGTTTGTATTTTATTTGCATGAATTTTAAAAAATAGCAAAACACTTTAAAAAATTCTGAATTTTTTTGTCAAGCATTTCATTAATTTTCAGAATCCAAAAAATATTTTTATTTTTATTTTTTTGCATTAAAAATTATTTTTAAATCATTTAAATGTTTATCTTTAATTAATTAATGAAAATTAATTAATTAAAAATGCATTTAGGTATTTAAAAATCACAAAAAAATTCACATTGCATTTTAAAACATTTAGAAACATTATCAAACTCTCAAAACAAATTTCGTTTTGGTTCTTGACCTATTTTGACAATTTTCATTGGAATTAAATTTGTTTAAAGGCAATATTTTTGTTCAAACTTAGAAAAATTCATTCTGCCTAACCATGAAGAGTTTGATGATGGTTCTTCTTGCATTGCATCTTGTATAGCATGTAGTTTCTAGGGTAAAATTGGTTTGAATTTATCTTTCATTTTCAATTTTATGAGCATTTTTCCTTTTGAGGTACCTTGAAACCCTAGTTGACTTGAGAAAATCATAACTCCCATTAGGTTTAGATTTAGGTCTCCTCCTTTGGGCAGTGAACTTGTGTAGGTTTAGGGTTCCTTTGATCCCATTTTCAATTTTTTGTCATATCATTTGCTTCTGATTTTGAATTTTGTGTTGCATGTTATGCATAAACCCTAATTCTTGCCTTCATTTGCATCCATCTCTCATATGCTTGCATTCAAGAACTTGCCATGACATTTTGTGCATCCTCATGACATATAAGACATCTTAGGACATATTGAAATCATGTTTGATCATTGAATCTTTCATTTTCCATGTTATGCATTCATATCATTTCATAAACTTTCATGAACTTTCATGGTTCAAAGCATGCTCCATATGCATCCATTCTCTTGTGTGCTCACATATATGCATCTTGTATGACCTTGCACCATCTCTTGACATCATTTGCATCATGTGTATGTTTCTGACTTTGGCCTTTGCCCATCCATATGCATTGTTTCATCTCATGTCTTCCCTTATGCATCTTGTACTAACTTTTCAGGTTAATGGTAAGTTTGTTTGGGAGGTGAATTTGCCTTCACCTCCTACCTCTTCTCATCTTGTCATTTTACTTCCTTGCTGCATTTTTTACTTGTCTTTGAGTGAGCTTTCTCACTTGTGCCTCTCTTCCCTCTTTTCTCTTCTCATCTCATCCCTTTTCTATCTTGCTTCTCCTTGGTGGCTTCCTTGAAGATTTCTCCTCTTAAGCCTCACAAACCCTAGGACTTCCAAGCATGATAACATTTTAGGATTGTTTAGTCCCCCTTAGACTCTTTCCTTTGAGTTTTCTTTGAGTCTCCTCTTCTCACCTCATAATCAAGGACTAAACCCTAAAGGTTTTAAGGCTTTGTGATTAAGCTTATGCCTGCATCCTTCTATTAGGATGGAGTGTATAAATTTAATCCTAAGTTTTAAACCCTTAATGTGTTTAAACCCTTTAATCAATTCACTTAATAATCACCAAGACATCAAGCTTGTAACTTGGGCCTTGCATTAGGGTCCTAATTCTTCCTTAAGTGGTTAAGAAGGACTAACCCTAGTGTTAATGGACAAGTCCCCCTCAAGTTGTCTTACAAACAATAAAAATCACTTCTTCATCTTACCATTAACTAAAACCCACTTTAATAAAGGCTTGTTTTGTCATGAGGTTAATCCCTAATCATGGATTAAGTTGAGGAGCCTTCCTCATCTTAAATGTTCTCTTCTATCATCCTTCTATTAGGATGGTGTAATGGGTCCATTAAATCCTTGATTATGGCTTAAACTCATTACTTAACACTAAACAAAAACTCCAAAAACATCTAAGTAAATACAAGTAGGTTAATGATCTTAATCCTATACCATGGTGATTAAGTGTGAGATGTTGACTTCGCACTTAAGGTATTCTCGTTACCCCTAATCAGAGGGAGGATGTGATGAGTTTACTAACCCTTGGTTTAGTCTTAAGCTCATTTTCCTATGACAAACTTCAAAAAGCAATAAAAGATTGAAAACACAAAAAACAGACAATAATCGTCTCCTCCGGGATTCTTTTCTCATCATCTTCACTCATAAACGAGAACTTGCTTCTTCCGTCTAATGCAAGACAGTTAGCACCTGAGCCAGACAGGTCATACACTTGAGCATAGACAAGTAATCAGTTCACAAGTCAATTTACCTTTCAGTCTCTTTGGGTCGAACTACGGTGTTCTGACTTCCTCATTGCACGAGAGGATACGTAGGCATAACTTAACAGTTATCGAACAAAAGTCTCTGTCTATTCCCCCTCTTTCAGCATTATTCTTTAAGCCTCATAGTTTTGAGCATCTCATTCTTGTTCTCACACTGACACTTCTCTTATACACTTCACTTTTCTTTTACACTGACACTTGCATTCTTTCCAGCTTTGATACACAGATTGCACTGACACTACCCCTTTAAAACACAAATCTTTTAAGCGTGGATCCCGTCGAGTACGACGGACAATCTGGGTGCTAATACCTTCCCAGTTTGTAACCAACCCCCTTTCTCAGTCTCTCTGGTTCGCAACCGTCTTATCCATCTTTTTCCTAGTTTATGCAGCATTACCTTTCCTCCGGGATAAAAATGCCTAGCTGGCGACTCTTGTCTTCTGAGTTCACCCTTGTGTGTTCTCTCTCCTTTCGCCGACCGTTCGCGTCTGTACCCCTCTTGGCCCCGTGTCATCAGGTGGGAGCGACAGCTTGGCGACTCTGCTGGGGATATAATATATTGTAACCAGGGCTTCTGGTTCTTTTTGTGGGTTCCTCCTAGCGCTTGTTTGATTTGTGTTTACTGGGGTGTTATGTGCTAATTGTGTTTATATAGTTGCTTTATTTATTGCTTTATGTACAGCTTTATTTATTGCTTTCTTTACAGTTTTTCATGTTTCATACTGTCATTATCATTGCTGGATCTGTTCTTCTGTCTTGGTGGGTGGGGTTCCATTGAGAGTTTAAGGTCCTATACCTGGGACCTGAGTGACACCTAGGCTAGAGTGGTTCATGTTCTTTCCCATTCCATTTCGGTCTGGTACGGGAATATGAAACACGGTTCAGATGTGGGTTTCTTCTTGAGAACTCTGTGCTACAGATTTCCTGTAGTGCTAGGGCTATCTGGGAAGCCTGCTAAGTCTGGATGACCTTTACTATGACCTTCAGAAACTGAGGTGAATTAAAGGAGGATCTTTTATGGTTATTGTAAACACTGTACCTCCGGGTTAGAAGTGTTTACACTTATCATAACTGATCCAAGTCTGAGGATCCTTGTTTTAGAACACTACCTGTGAGGGGGTTGGGCTGTTTACAGGTTTGCAGGTACCTTTGGCCACATCATACCCTGTTACTTGTTTGATTAAGAGTACCTCACTTTGGACAGTTCTTGTGATTTAACCCTGGATATGTGACTCTTTATTTGAGTCCCCCACCTTGGTTACTGGATTTCTGAACCTCCATTTGGACTTCTTGAACATACATGGGCCTTATATCAAGACAGATAATCAGACCCAGCCCTTGATCACAAATCCTTGCATATCATTCTGCATACATCATTTTGCATCATTTTAACATTTGTCTATCTGTTCTACAGGGTATCCACATTTTCTTTGGTTTGGTTTTGACCGTTCTTCTTTTCAACATCTGCACCTCTTCCAAGGGGTATGGAAGGTCAAAACCAAGAACCAAACCGGATACCCTCGAAGAACAAATAGACATACTGCATTGCATGCTAACCTCATCTCTTTTGTTTTACAGGAGTTTTATTGTTTGTTTCTCACCTCGTTGTGTACCTCAGGAAACATTGATCGTAGAAGGGTCTTTCCCGTCAATCACATCCACAAACATCCGACCCGTAACAACCTTCCGAGCTTACAGATGGATCAGCTTCTAGAAATCACCTCAACAGTTCCCACTCCTACAACTTCAACAAACATCTCTCCTACAACATCAGCAAACATCATTCCAGTGGAGATTACTACAACAACAGCAACCATCAAGGAGGACATCTTTGTCAGCCACCTGGCTACACATAAGTACATTGAGATGGATGAAGATATCCATGAGACAATGAGTCAGGGTTTCGAAGCTCTCAATGTCAATGAAGCAACAGTTGAAGTGTCTAGAACCTCAATAGCCTCATACAAACAAGCTCGGAAGGTTGTTGAAGACGGGAATTCCCAAGGCTGGGGCAAGCTGCTGCAAGTTCAGATGAAAAAGGATAAATTTGGTTTGGGTTACAAACCATCCCGACAAGTGCAAGAGGAGGCTGCTGAAGCTCCCAAGTTCATCATTGGGGGAATGCTAGCCCCAAATGCTATCAATAATGTGGGAGACGAGGCTGAAAGTGACTTCAACCTGGAGAGCTGGATACGTCCAAGGACCCCGGGGAGCCAAGTCCTTAACTGGTCTTCCCAGGAAATTATAAGAGTTACTCCTGCAGAGTAATTATTATTTCCTGTATTCTAAAGCATGCATCAAGTCTTGCATCTTGCCCAAGATGTCAAGACTCATTTTATAATCGGGCCATCTTGTAATTTTGTGCAAATGGATTAATCAATGAATATCAGACATCTTTTGCAAATGAGTCTTTTTTCCGCTCACTGTTTTTCATTTTTCTTTTTGTACAAAAATAAAATGGCAATGTTTTTCAAAATGATAACTTCATTTCACTTTTTTCTAAACAAGATTAAAATTGATCACTAAAATAAACCAATCTAAAACCTTGCAGAAAGTGCCCTCCAGATTGCACCGACAACAACACTGCTATGACTTCGTATGACTTTGATAATCCGATCAATCAAGCTAATGAAGGGGTTGAAGAAGATTATGAGCTACCTGAAGAGCTAGCCAGATTGTTGAGACAGGAGGAGAAGGTTATCACTCCTCATCAGGAGGAAATTGAAACGGTTAATCTTGGTACGGAAGAAGACGTGAAAGAAGTTAAGATTGGGGCCCGCCTGCAAGATTCTGTAAAAGAGCAACTGATTGATATGCTTCGGGAGTATGTGGATGTGTTTGCTTGGTCTTATCAGGATATGCCAGGGTTGGACACCGATATTGTCATGCACAAGCTGCCTTTGAAAGAAGACTGCCCGCCGGTAAAACAGAAATTGCGCCGTACTCGCCCTGATATGGCAATGAAGATTAAGGAAGAGGTGCAAAAGCAGTGGGATGCCGGTTTCCTTGCTGTAACTAGCTATCCTCTGTGGGTTGCTAACATTGTACATGTGCCTAAGAAAGACGGCAAGGTAAGGATGTGTGTGGACTACCGGGATCTGAACAGAGCCAGCCCGAAAGATGACTTCCCTTTACCTCACATTGATGTATTGGTTGATAATACGGCTCAGTTCTCGGTATTCTCCTTCATGGATGGATTTTCAGGATATAATCAGATCAAGATGTCGCCTGAAGACATGGAGAAGACAACTTTCATCACACCCTGGGGCACGTTCTGTTATAAGGTGATGCCATTCGGACTGAAGAATGCGGGTGCAACTTATCAACGGGCTATGGTAACATTATTCCATGACATGATCCATAAAGAAATTGAATGTTATGTGGATGACATGATTGCCAAGTCCCTCACAGAAGAAGACCACCTGGTGAATCTGTTGAAGTTATTCAAGCGTCTGAGGAAGTACCAATTAAAGTTAAACCCCAACAAGTGCACATTCGGGGTGCGATCCGGTAAACTGCTGGGATTTATTGTAAGTGAGAAAGGGATTGAAGTTGACCCTGAAAAAGTCAAAGCCATTCAAAAGATGCCTGCACCGAAGACAGAAAAAGAAGTTCGAGGGTTCCTAGGTAGATTGAACTACATTTCACGGTTCATATCTCACCTTACAGCAACCTGTGAGCCTTTGTTCAAGCTGTTAAGAAAAGAACAAACGGTCAGGTGGAACAAAGACTGCCAGAAGGCTTTTGACAAAATCAAGGAATACTTACAAGAGCCTCCAATCCTTATGCCTCCAGTTGAAGGAAGACCTCAAATAATGTACTTGACAGTATTAGAAGAATCAATGGGGTGTGTGTTGGGCCAACATGACGAGTCTGGTCGATAAGAGTATGCAATATACTACCTAAGCAAAAAGTTTACCAACTGTGAACAACGTTATTCACTGCTCGAGAAAACTTGTTGTGCTTTAGTGTGGGCTGCTCGCCGACTAAGGCAGTATATGTTGACCCACACTACCTTGTTGATATCAAAGATGGATCCAGTTAAGTACATTTTTGAGAAGCCAGCACTTACCGGACGGGTTGCAAGATGGCAAATGATCCTCACAGAATATGACATTCAGTACACATCTCAGAAAGCCATCAAAGGTAGTGTATTGTCTGAATATCTCGCTGAGCAACCCATTGATGATTACCAGCCTATGAGATTTGACTTCCCTGATGAAGACATCATGTTCATAAAAGCAAAAGATCATGAAGAGCCTATTCACACTGAAGGGCCTGACCCGGAAGAAGAATGGACTATGATGTTTGATGGGGCTGTTAACATGAATGGTCGTGGTGTTGGTGCAGTACTCATTTCACCTAAAGGAGTTCACATGCCTTTCTCGACAAAGCTCACTTTCAACTGCACTAACAACGAAGCTGAATACGAAGCTTGCATTATGGGTCTTGAGGAAGCCATTGACCTCAGGATCAAGACTTTGACTGTGTTCGGAGATTCAGCTCTGGTAGTTAATCAAACCAACGGCAAATGGTACACCCACCAAGATCATCTGATACCTTATCGGGATTATACAAGGAGGTTATTGACTTTCTTCACAACAGTCAAGCTTGAGTACATCCCTCGAGATGAAAATCAGTTTGCAGATGCTCTGGCTACCATTTCATCCATGATCAAAGTTCAAGCTGCCAACTTTGTGCCTCGGATTTCAGTATCCAGACTTGACAGACCAGCATATGTATTTGCAGCAGACGTTGTAAAAGATGATAAGCCTTGGTTCCATGACATTAAGTGCTTCTTGGAGGATCAAACATACCCACCTGGGGCATCTTCCAATGACAAGAAGACACTAAGAAGGCTAGCTGGTAGTTTCTTCCTGAATACTGACGGTTCCCTGTACAAGAGAAACTTTGATATGATACTCCTCAGGTGCGTTGATAGAACAGAATCAGACTTGTTGATGCACGAAGTGCACGAAGGATCCTTTGGTACCCATGCAGGAGAGCATGCAATGGCTAAAAAGTTGTTAAGATCAGGTTATTACTGGATCACAATGGATGCCGACTATTGTGCCTATGCCAGGAAATGCCATAAATGCCAGATTTACGCAGATAAGGTGCATGTGCCTCCGAATCCTCTGAATGTGATGTCTTCACCCTGGCCCTTTTCCATGTGGGGCATTGATATGATTGGCAAGATTGAACCGACTGCTTCAAATGGCCACAGATTCATCCTGGTAGCCATTGACTATTTTACCAAGTGGGTTGAAGCAGCTTCATATGCAAATGTTACAAGGCAAGTGGTAGCCCGATTTCTGAAGAGAGACATCATCTGTCGGTATGGAGTGCCCGAACGAATCATTACTGATAATGGTTCCAACTTGAACAATAAAATGATGGCAGAACTGTGTCGGGACTTTAAGATCCAACACCACAATTCTTCTCCTTACAGGCCAAAGATGAATGGCGTTGTTGAGGCAGCTAACAAGAATATCAAGAAGATTGTGCAGAAGATGGTAGTTACCTACAAAGACTGGCATGAAATGCTACCATTTGCCTTACATGGGTACCGTACGTCAATCAGAACATCCACTGGGGCAACACCGTATCAGCTCGTGTATGGTATGGAAGTGGTCCTACCTGTTGAAGTTGAGTTACCCTCCTTGCGAGTACTGATGGATGTTAAGTTGAATGAAGCAGAATGGGTCCGATCCCGATACGAAAAACTGAATCTGATCGAAGAGAAGAGATTGGCTGCAATTTGTCATGGGCAGTTGTATCAGAAAAGAATGAAGAAAGCCTTCGATCAGAAAGTCAGGCTCCGAGAGTACCAAGTAGGAGATCTTGTGCTGAAAAGACTCCTCCCTCCTTATACAGACCACAGGGGAAAGTGGACTCCGAACTATGAAGGGCCATTCGTAGTAAAGAAAGTTTTCTCCGGTGGAGCTCTGATGCTCAGCACTATGGATGGTGAAGACTTCCTGTCCCGTGTGAATTCAGATGCAGTTAAAAAATACTTCGCATAAAAATGACCCGCTGGACATAAAAATAGAATGTAAGTCCAGGCAAAAATATGGCATCCTGGCGAGTCAAAAACAGAATAAAAGACTCGGGCAAAAATAAGGGAAAATAAATAAATAAAAATGTGTACACCCGCTGAGTTGAAAAGCCGCATTGGACAACTCAGGCAAAAATGGGTATCCCGGTGGATTGAAAACCCGAAAGGGCGATCCACGCAAAATAAGGGAATAAGCGAACAACTGCATTCTGAATTCGTCTGTATCACTTACAATTTGGTAAGCTTTAAAAGGATCAAGCTTCAGTCAGAATCAGCCTTCTTTAGAAAGCAAGATGAGAAGAACGTCGAATGTCATACGGGTCATAGCAAAAGGGAAGCTCCTTGAAGCGTCATCAACATTGCCAGCATCTTTTGTTTCTCAATTTGTAACAATCTCCTCATTTCAGGGGATTTGTTTATATGACTGTATCTTGCCAATTCAGGGCACTCGAATTAATAAAATCAGATTTTCAGTCACACACTGTCTCGTACTCTTTTATTTGCAAAAATGTCCGATGTCATTAATTTGTTGATCGCATAAATACAGATGTGCCTTTCCTGAATTACATGCTCACAGGAAATATACTTACTCTCGGGAGTGTCTAAACTCCTATGATGGAATCCATTAAGGGATACCTCGGGGTACTTGTGCGTTTCTTTGCCTTTACAGGATTGCAGGTATTCAAAGCGCAACATGGGGCATGAAAGTTTCTCCCCAGTAGGCTGCCAAATCATTGTTTCCTCAGCACACCTTCCAAACAGCACCAGAGATGCTTTCTCCCCATCAGAGTTGCAGGCATCACTCCTCCAACATTTCCTTCAAAGGGCAGCACCAGAAGATGCTCCCATCCCCAGCTGAGTTGTCAAGTATCATCCTCAGCAGCATCCCCACAGAAATCTCTAGGAAGATCTTCCAGTGATCTTTCTTCTTCCCCAGCCGAGTGCTAGACAGGGAACCATCTCCCCACAGAGTTTCAGCCTCTATCCAGAAGAGCAACGCCTGGAGATCTCCCAACAGAGTGACAAAAGCTTCTACAGACCCCAGCTGGGTCCCTCACTACCAAGACAGGTTTATCAATGACCTACTTCCCCATGCAGAGTCATACATGTCAGATCTACCAATGATCTCATCCCCAACTGGGATATCCTTTCAAGCAGATTAGTCGGAGATCTTCACAGCGACGGGATCCGAACCCCGGATCGGTATCTTTGCATAATCATAGCATTCGCATCATATTTTCCCCACAAAGCGTAGCGTTCCGTCTAATACGGAGCATTACGACAAAAATCAAACATATTGCATAAATCATAAGCCATGCTCTGAATCACATCAGTTAATACCAACAACAGTATACGAAAGACTCCCCGAAATTCCCCGGCAGAGAGCCAAAGCATTTCCTTTACACTCACAAATACAGATATACGCTACTTCTTGACACCCGTCCGTGTCATATCCCCAGCAGAAAGCCAAAGCGTCCCCTTTGCACTCACTATACAGATACATATATATACACAATTCCTTGACACCCGTCCGTGTCACCCTCCCCAGCATAGTTACCTAAACACTTTGTAAATCAAATACTTGTTTATAATACACTTTTTTTGACACTCGTCCGTGTCACCCTCCCCAGCAAGTTGGACACTCGTCTATATCTCACTCATCACTTTTACTCATACAGATACTCGTCTGTATCTTGTATATACCACTTAAATCCCCTCAGAATCAACACTCGTCCGTGTTTGTTGTTAGCTAGTTGATACTCGTCTGTATCATCATCTCTGAACATGCGTCAGCGTTTGTTTCTACCGATACTCGTCCGTATCGTAGTCTTAAGGATGCTCGTCCGCATCTTTAATCCATACACAATGACAGATACTTTTACCTCTTTTAGAATTTAGACACTCGTTTGTGTCTATTATTCCCCAGAAGAGTCCCCTCAGAATCAACACTCGTCCGTGTTCTTTGTTAACTAGTTGATACTCGTCCGTATCATCATCTCTGAACATGTGTCAGCATTTGTTTCTATCGATACTTGTCCGTATTGTAGTCTTAAGAATGCTCGTCCGCATCTTTAATCTATACACAGTGTCAAACATTTATACCTCTCATCTCTTGAATGTAGACACTCGTCCGTGTTTACTTTTCCCCAGCGAAGTCCCCAGCAAAACTTCTCTTCTATCTGACATTCGTCCTATGTCATGATACCTTTTCAGCAGTCGTACCCTGCCAGGTGATCGTCCTTCACCTTTTTGATGATCGTCCTTCATCACCCCCAGTGGAGTCTCTATTCATTAGAACCCCTTCCTATCCTACATTCGTCCTATGTCGTGATTTTTTTAGCAGCCGTCCCCTGCTAGGTGATCGTCCTTCACCTCTTGATGATCGTCCTTCATCATTTTATCCGATGGTCGTCCCCATCGTTGATCTTTTTATCTGACATTCGTCCTATGTCATGATAAACCTCGAGAGCAGCCATACCCTGCTAGGTGATCGTCCTTCACCTCTTGATGATCGTCCTTCATCATGCTTATCCGATGGCCGTCCCCATCGTCGACCTTTTTATCCGACATTCGTCCTATGTCGTGATACTTTTGGCAGCCGTACCCTGCCAGGTGATAGTCCTTCACCTTTTTGATGATCGTCCCTCATCTTATCCCCAACAGAGCAGCCGTCCCCTGCTAGGTGATCGTCCTTCACCTTTGATGACCGTACCTCATCATTTATTTCATCCATACCTTGAACTTGATGGTCGTCCACATCATTCTCCTTACCTTTAACCCCCAGAAAGTCTCATTTCTTCTCTTGATGGCCGTCCCCATCATAATCTCTTATATCCCCAACATGTCGGCCGTCCCCGTCATTGCTTCATCCCCAGCAGTCGTCCTCTGCTCGGCAGTCGTCCTCCGTCGCTCGCACTTTATGAACATACTTTATTTTCCTTTACAGATCTATATCCCTTTTCTTCTTCATTCAGTGAGTGCAAATTTTGGACTGTCTTTGGTATTCAACCACAAGTTATCTTGTTTGACTGTTAAGCCGTTGCTTACATCCTGCACAGCTAACTCATGCTTGAATAGGGGCAGCTGTAAACACCCCAAATTTGCCCTCACTCATTCACACCATGGCTTGTGATCTTTTCATGTGCATAAGTTCAATCATATCATCTCATATTGCATTTTTGCTTCACTGCATTGTTTCAAAGTCATCTGCATCTAGGGTTTGTGATCTGAGCCATCCCTGAGCTATTTGAGCCACTCCAAAGGTCATCAATCACTTCAAAGGGGTCCATGTATGCTCAATCATCATATTATATCCTCACAAAGTCAAAGAATCACAAGAACTGAGAAAGGCATGGAAGCAGAGCCAGGTTTAACTACACAGATGGCCTAAAATTAGGGTTTTGGTTTCAGAGGCCATAACTCCAAATTTTTTGGTCATTCTTGTTTCTAGGGGTCTCTATATGTTATGAGGATCATGCATACCAATTTTCATGAAGAAATTCAATGGGGAAGTCATCTGATCAAGAGGTGACTTCTTGAGCAAGTCAGTGCAAAATCAGGGCATCTGAGACCCCCAATGACCCAACCAAAGGGTGTTCTCCATAATTTTGAATGTGTATGATCTTTATTTGGTCATAGAAGATGTTAGAAGTTCACAAAATTGAAGAATTTCAAGCCATTTGCAAAATTGCCTTTTTGGGAAAGTGACTTGTAATGTAAACTTGCTATTTTGGGAAAGTTTTTCAACCTCCTCAAATTGATTCAAAAATGCTTAAAATGAGAAAACTTTGGTCATGAAAGTTGTAGAATGGATCATTCCCTTTTCAAAAAGTACAAGAACTCATTCTAATTCATTTTGGATCAAAAGTTATGGCTTGTCAAAGTTGAGGAAAATCACTAAATTTTCACTTTTGCACAAAAGGGAAAACTTGCAAATTCTCATGCCAAGCATCTATGTGACTTCAAATCAGCCTCTAACCAATATACAAACATCATGTATGGCCCAAAAATTCAGATTGGCCCAAGAAATTTCTCATTTTCATGCCATAAATCATAAACTTCCATAAGCCATTTTCCATAAAAGTGCAAAAGGGGGAATTCTTGCAAAATGATTCCCAAAGGTTTGTATGATCTCTAGCTGGTCTCAAGACATTGCCATGAACTCATGAGACATCTCACACCAAGAATGCAGCAAGGGATATTACATGTTCATGACCAAAAACCACCAAATGTGACAAGTTGCCAAAATGCAAAATCATTTCAAACTTATGATCCAAGCCATACAGCTCACCACAACTGATCCAAGAGCCATCCTTGAACTCAGCTGATGCACTATAGGCTAAGAAACCATCTCTGCCACAGCCCATGTCTCAAGTACACCAAACCTTGACTTTTTGCAATTTCTCCCATGCTTTTGGAATAGTGATCAGCAGCCTCTACTAACCTGCTCCACAGCCTACTCAAACATTATGGGAGTGATAAAGCAATCCACACACAAGCCAGAAACAACACACAATCCAACTTGCACAAAATCTGTCCCAAACTTCTTCTCTGATTTTTTCTTCACACAGCCATCAAACTTCACTTTTTCTTTCACCAACAAGTCACAAATCACCCTTAGAACAAGAATCATCCCCTGAAACAACTTGAAACATTGCGCACCAAGACCTCCATTTCTGATACACCAGAGCAAAACAGCCATAACCAGCCATTCTCAAAGCTCTCCAAGCTTCAGTTCATCATCAGGGTGTTCAAAGGAGAAGGATTGCACCAAGTTTGAGGCCAGAAAGCTCCAAAGTTCAAAGCTCCAGTTCAGGTATCATCAAGAACATTTTTTCCAGAAATGCAATCTCTTGTTATAGGATGATAGAGTTTGTTTCACTGATCATTTTAAGCTTTGAAACACTGAAAATGGTTGAGAAATGAGTGTGTATGCATGTTCTGAAGTTTTTGCAGTTTTCTTGATTTTGCTCGAATCTTGTTGTTGATGCATTGTAAATGTGATTTTGTGATTGATTCATGTTTGGGGTGGGTAGAGGATGAAATCTGGAGAGTTAGAGCACTTGAAACAGCCTAGGGAATGAGTTTGATTATGAATTTTTGGAAAATCACACATGATGAATCGATTCATTCTAGCTTGAATCGATTCATGCTGTTGAGTGGTTCCTGGATTTCGCAAAATGAATCGATTCATCCTTTGATGAATCGATTCATGCTGTTTAACTAATTCTGTTTTGTCAAAAATTGATCAGTATGAATCGATTCATCCAAGCTTGAATCGATTCATTCTTCTGTTAACCAATTTTAATTCATTTTGTTTGTATTTTATTTGCATGAATTTTAAAAAATAGCAAAACACTTTAAAAAATTCTGAATTTTTTTGTCAAGCATTTCATTAATTTTCAGAACCCAAAAATATTTTTATTTTTATTTTTTTGCATTAAAAATTATTTTTAAATCATTTAAATGTTTATCTTTAATTAATTAATGAAAATTAATTAATTAAAAATGCATTTAGGTATTTAAAAATCACAAAAAAATTCAAATTGCATTTTAAAACATTTAGAAACATTATCAAACTCTCAAAACAAATTTCGTTTTGGTTCTTGACCTATTTTGACAATTTTCATTGGAATTAAATTTGTTTAAAGGCAATATTTTTGTTCAAACTTAGAAAAATTCATTCTGCCTAACCATGAAGAGTTTGATGATGGTTCTTCTTGCATTGCATCTTGTATAGCATGTAGTTTCTAGGGTAAAATTGGTTTGAATTTATCTTTCATTTTCAATTTGATGAGCATTTTTCCTTTTGAGGTACCTTGAAACCCTAGTTGACTTGAGAAAATCATAACTCCCATTAGGTTTAGATTTAGGTCTCCTCCTTTGGGCAATGAACTTGTGTAGGTTTAGGGTTCATTTGATCCCATTTTCAATTTTTTTTCATGTCATTTGCTTCTGATTTTGAATTTTGTGTTGCATGTTATGCATAAACCCTAATTCTTGCCTTCATTTGCATCCATCTCTCATATGCTTGCATTCAAGAACTTGCCATGACATTTTGTGCATCCTCATGACATATAAGACATCTTAGGACATATTGAAATCATGTTTGATCATTGCATCTTTCATTTTCCATGTTATGCATTCATATCATTTCATAAACTTTCATGAACTTTCATGGTTCAAAGCATGCTCCATATGCATCCATTCTCTTGTGTGCTCACATATATGCATCTTGTATGACCTTGCACCATCTCTTGACATCATTTGCATCATGTGTATGTTTCTGACTTTGGCCTTTGCCCATCCATATGCATTGTTTCATCTCATGTCTTCCCTTATGCATCTTGTACTAACTTTTCAGGTTAATGGTAAGTTTGTTTGGGAGGTGAATTTGCCTTCACCTCCTACCTCTTCTCATCTTGTCATTTTACTTCCTTGCTGCATTTTTTACTTGTCTTTGAGTGAGCTTGCTCACTTGTGCCTCTCTTCCCTCTTTTCTCTTCTCATCTCATCCCTTTTCTATCTTGCTTCTCCTTGGTGGCTTCCTTGAAGATTTCTCCTCTTAAGCCTCACAAACCCTAGGACTTCCAAGCATGATAACATTTTAGGATTGTTTAGTCCCCCTTAGACTCTTTCCTTTGAGTTTTCTTTGAGTCTCCTCTTCTCACCTCATAATCAAGGACTAAACCCTAAAGGTTTTAAGGCTTTGTGATTAAGCTTATGCCTGCATCCTTCTATTAGGATGGAGTGTATAACTTTAATCCTAAGTTTTAAACCCTTAATGTGTTTAAACCCTTTAATAAATTCACTTAATAATCACCAAGACATCAAGCTTGTAACTTGGGCCTTGCATTAGGGTTATAATTCTTCCTTAAGTGGTTAAGAAGGACTAACCCTAGTGTTAATGGACAAGTCCCCCTCAAGTTGTCTTACAAACAATAAAAATCACTTCTTCATCTTACCATTAACTAAAACCCACTTTAATAAAGGCTTGTTTTGTCATGAGGTTAATCCCTAATCATGGATTAAGTTGAGGAGCCTTCCTCATCTTAAATGTTCTCATCTATCATCCTTCTATTAGGATGGTGTAATGGGTCCATTAAATCCTTGATTATGGCTTAAACCCATTACTTAACACTAAACAAAAACTCCAAAAACATCTAAGTAAATACAAGTAGGTTAATGATCTTAATCCTATACCATGGTGATTAAGTGTGAGATGCTGACTTCGCACTTAAGGTATTCTCGTTACCCCTAATCAGAGGGAGGATGTGATGAGTTTACTAACCCTTGGTTTAGTCTTAAGCTCATTTTCCTATGACAAACTTCAAAAAGCAATAAAAGATTGAAAACACAAAAAACAGACAATAATCGTCTCCTCCGGGGTTCTTTTCTCATCATCTTCACTCATAAACGAGAACTTGCTTCTTCCGTCTAATGCAAGAAAGTTAGCACCTGAGCCAGACAGGTCATACACTTGAGCATAGACAAGTAAGCAGTTCACAAGTCAATTTACCTTTCAGTCTCTTTGGGTCGAACTACGGTGTTCTGACTTCCTCATTGCACGAGAGGATACGTAGGCATAACTTAACAGTTATCGAACAAAAGTCTTTGTCTATTCCCCCTCTTTCAGCATTATTCTTTAAGCCTCATAGTTTTGAGCATCTCATTCTTGTTCTCACACTGACACTTCTCTTATACACTTCACTTTTCTTTTACACTGACACTTGCATTTTTTCCAGCTTTGATACACAGATTGCACTGACACTACCCCTTTAAAACACAAATCTTTTAAGCGTGGATCCTGTCGAGTACGACGGACAATCTGGGTGCTAATACCTTCCCAGTTTGTAACCAACCCCCTTTCTCAGTCTCTCTGGTTCGCAACCGTCTTATCCATCTTTTTCCTAGGTTTATGCAGCATTACCTTTCCTCCGGGATAAAAATGCCTAGCTGGCGACTCTTGTCTTCTGAGTTCACCCTTGTGTGTTCTCTCTCCTTTCACCGACCGTTCGCGTCTGTACCCCTCTTGGCCCCGTGTCATCAGGTGGGAGCGACACAAGCCTTCAAACCTAGGGCTATTGTGTGACTTGTTTGTGTGTGCCACATGTTTGTGATTGAGCATAACATCATAGCATCATCATGCATCATAAACATAGCATTTTCACTAACCATTTCAAGGACCAAAGGATTTATCTTTGTTCTTTGTTACAGGTCATGGCTTCTGCACGTAGGAATACTATCCGGATCAACTTTGTAGGAATACCTCCTAAGCTTAAGGAGTTGGTCTCTCAAGTCTCTGAAAACTCCCAGTTCATCAAGAGACATGGTCAGCTACTGGATCTAGTCACTTCAGGGTTCAATGAAGACATGATGAGTGTCCTGTTTCAGTTCTTTGATCCTAAACATCATTGCTTCACATTCCCTGATTATCAGCTAGTTCCTACAATGGAAGAGTTCTCCAAGCTTCTGGGTATACCTATCCTTGATCAGAGACCCTTCACAGGCTTGGAAAAGGAGCCTAAACCTGACGTCATTGCTGGAGCCCTACATCTGAAAAAGTCAGACATTGTCCTAGAAATAAGGAGTGGAGTTAAGGGTATTCTTGCTAAGGTGTTGATAGAAAAGGCTCAAGTGTTCTTGAAGGCTATGAGCTATGATGCTTTTGAGGAGATCTTAGCCTTGTTGATTTATGGTTTAGTGTTGTTCCCCAATCCAGATCAGTTCATAGACGTTCACGCCATCAACATATTTCTGAGTCACAATCCAGTGCATACATTACTTGGAGACATCTTGCACTCTCTTCATACTCGTACTACAAAGGCACGAGGAACTCTGATGTGTTGTATACCTTTACTATCTAGGTGGTTTATTTCTCACCTTCCTCGATCAATGATGAAGAATGAACAAGGGTTCAGATGGTCCAAGAGGATTATGTCACTCTCTCATTCAGATATTCATTGGTGCTCTCGATCTATGGAGAATGTTACTATCGTTGACCGTTGTGGGGAGTTCCCTAATGTGCCACTCCTTGGCATAAGAGGGGGCATTACCTACAACCCTTCCTTAGCTTTATGACAGTTTGACATGTTGATTCAGGGTATTGTGTTTGACTACGACAACGATCTTCAAGGTTACCGTCAAAGGTTTATACGAGCATGGGGAAAAGTGAACAAGGTTGACAGCAAGACTCTGGAGCCCAAGTACACTATTCCTATGGAAGCTTATCTCAGATGGGTGCAATCTCGTGCTCAGACTCTTATGATGCCATATCCTGCCATCCTGCCAGTTACTATGGAGCCTGTTGCTGAAGGGGATACTTCTTATACCATCCTTCATCCAGACATGCCCACTGACATAGAAGACTTACAGAGGTCCTGGATCCAGTTAAAGGAGCAACGGGATACTTTTGAGACTCATTATAAAGCAAGTCAAGAAAGAATCCTGGAGCTAACAAAGCAACTTCACGAGGAGCGGAATCTCAACTCATACCTCAACACAAAGAGGAAACGTCCATGGGAGACTTAAAACCCCATATTTTTGTATTCATTTCATTTTTATTGTAAGCCCAAGTGGCAAACCAATTTATTACTAATAAAAGTTTACTTTTTGGTTGTTTAAACAAATTTAAATCCTGTGGTCCTTGAAAACATTGCATACGCATTTATACACCATATCATTGCATCACAGGTTTCTTGTGCACAGGTATCTTATCTTCTCGCTGTTTATTTCAGCAGAAATGGCTCTTGAACAAACAGTTAAAGATCTCCAGGCACAAAATGCACAGTTCCAAGAGCTGATCCTGAACTTGTCCAAGGGGCAGGATGAATTGAAGACACTGCTGGCCAAGAAAACCAAGAAGACTAGAAGGTCAGGAGGCTTGATCAACATGGGAAGAAGGTTCAGAGGTCCTGTCAAGACCAAGGAACAGGTTGAAGATTATGAGTCTGAAGAGTCTGAGAAAGAGGGAGGCAGTCTCCACAATACTATAGGGGACTCTGATTCTGAATCAAATTACTATCATGATCCTAATGAAGATAAGTTCAAGATGCTAGTGGATAGAATGGATGCTATGGAATTGCAAAAGTCTTTTGGGCTGGATTTTGAAGACCTGAGTTTGATATCTGGAGTGGTTATACCCATTGGGTTCAAGGTCCCTGCTTTTGTAGTGTATGATGGTGTTTCGTGTCCCAAGTTGCATCTGAGGTCCTATGTCCGGAGAATCCAACCCCATACTGCTGATAAAAAGTTGTGGATCCATTTCTTCCAAGAGAGCTTGTCTGGAGCTCAATTGGAGTGGTACTATCAGTTGGAGAGTGTCAACATTCGTGATTGGAAAGATCTTGTTGAGGCCTTCTATAAGCAATATCAATACAATACTGATCTAGCACCAACTCGCATGCAACTCCAAAGCATGTTTATGGGTGCTAAGGAGAATTTCAAAGAGTATGCCCAGAAGTGGGATTTGGCTGGAAGAGTACAACCTCCTCTAACTGACAGGGAGTTAGTGGATATGTTCATGTGTACGTTGAATGGTCCTTTCTATAGTCATCTCATTGGAAGCTCATCATCTGGCTTCACTGAGTTGATAATGACAGGAGAGCGCGTAGAAAGTGGTATAAGGAGTGGCAAGATCCAAGTGGGTGCTTCTTCATCAAGTACTGCAAAGAAGCCCCCTAGTGGGAAGAAGGAGTCAAATGTTGTTTATGGTCAACCTGATCGTAATAGGAGGCACCAATCTGTGAGTGCAGTTCATATCTCCAATCCTACTCCTGCAACACCAGAACAACCACAGAACAATCAGCAGAGGCCTAGAAGACAGTTCACCAAGTTCAACATGTCACTGGCCCAAGCCTTGCAACACTTGTTGAAGGGTGAACTCATCACTTTGAAAGACCCTCCTCAGAACCCCAATGTTACCTCTCCCAGGTACAATCCTAATGCACGATGTGCATATCATTCTAATTGCCCAGGACATGATACCAATAATTGCTGGATATTGAAGAATAAGATCCAGGATATGATTGATGCTGGAGAGATTGAGTTTGACCCTCCGGGTACTCCAAATGTGATTACTGCTCCCATGCCAAATCATGAAATGACTGTCAATGCCATTGATGAAGTTTCACATATTTCCTCAGTTGCAGATGTGATTACACCATTGTCTGTTATTAAGAAGAAGTTGGTACAAGCTGGGTTCTTTCCAGGTTGTAATGAAGATTGTTTCTATTGTGCTTATAAACCGGATAGTTGCTGGAAGCTGAAGGACGGTATTCAACGCCTCATGGACAATTACACCATATTGTTTGAGAGGACACCTTCTGTAGAGAGCATGGTTGAACACATAACTAAAGGTGTGAAGGTTGAAGAGGTGGATATGGTTGATAAAGTGCCGGTAAGGATTACTTCCAAGGGTCCTGTCAAAATCACTCATAAGGTTCCAATTAAGATTACTGCTGAAGGCCCTGTGAAGATTGTTGCTGAAGCTAGAGTGGCTCCTATGATCATTACCACTCCTGGTCCTATTCCGTACACTTCTGAAAAAGCGGTGCCTTGGCATTATGGCTCCGATGTTTATATTCATGGTGTTAAGCAGGGACCTTTAGCTGAAACACCTGTTGCTGATGAAAACCTTGGTGTTGACAATATTGTTGGATCTAGTAAGATCACACGAAGTGGAAGAGTTTTCTCTCCTCCGGTTACTTCCAAGAATACAGTTACTCCAACTACTACCTCCACTGCTGATGCTCGGGGCAAAGGTCATGTTATTGAACTTGTGCAAACTGATGTACCAACTGCTGATGACCTTTCTAAGTAGATGGAAGAAGTACTGAAAATCATTCGCAAGAGTGATTATGACATTGTTGATCAATTGGGGCATACTCCTTCCAAGATTTCCATGTTGTCTTTATTGTTGTGTTCTGAGGCTCATGCTAAAGCCTTGATTAAATTTTTGAAGACTGCTCACGTACCAAATGAGATTTCTGTAGACCAGTTTGAAAATTGTGTTGCATATTTGACCTATGATAATGGGTTAGGTTTCTCCGATGCTGATTTGACTCCTGCCAAGAGGGATCATAACAGGGCTTTACATATCTCTATTGAGTGTAGGGGCACTACCCTGTCACATGTGTTAATAGACAACGGTTCCTCGCTGAATGTGTTGCTCAAAGAAGTTCTGAATAAGCTTAGTCCTGAATATGCTATGTTAAGGCCCAGTAATATAATGGTGAAGGCTTTTGATGGTTCAAGAAGAGTGGTGCACGGAGAAATAGATCTCCCAATCAAAGTAGGTTCTCAGGTCTTCAATGCTACCTTTTATGTCATGGATATTCGTCCTTCGTATTCTTGTTTGCTTGGGCGCCCTTGGATCCATGGGGCAGGTGCTGTGACCTCCACCTTGCATCAGAAGCTGAGATATCCAGTAGAGGGAAAGGTTGTCACTGTTTATGGGGAGGAAGGATATATGATTAGCCATGTGAATACATTTAAATATCTTGAAGTGGAAGGTGAATATGTTGAAACTCTGTGCCAGACGTTTGAAGTAGTTCCTTGGGTAGTTCCTAATTTTGAAGCTCCTCCTGTTGTCAAGAAAGTTCATGTGGTCACCAGAGTGCCTCCTACAATGGCCTCCCTCAAAGATGCCAGAGCTGTGGTGGATGAAGGTGGTTGTACTATTTGGGGTCAGCTTCCTGACATTCCTTACAAGTCTGACAAGTTTGGTTTGGGTTTCACTGCAGAGTCCCAGAAGGCTGCTCGTCGTGCTCGTGCTGTTCGTATCACCAATCAAGGGGTTATGAAAGATCAGATCAATGTTGTGGATGACTATGATGAAGACTACAACTTGGATGCTTGGATTTTTCCTACTGTGGGTGATGGGCTCAATAACTGGAAAGCTGAAGATGTTATTCCTATCTCCTTTAGTCAGGAGTAAATACTATTACTGTGTTGATATTTCTTAAGTTTGTAATTTTTGAACAATTAAACTCTTAAGCCTTGTGCCTTACCCGGGGCACAATGGTATGTTTGTTTCGGGATGTCATTTCATTTGCATACTTCATTCAATAAAAATCAGTGGACATTTCGTTTTCGTAAATATTGTGTTCCTTGTCTTTCTTTTATTTTATTTTTGTTTTATCAGCTATGTGTTCTTACACACACCCACATCACTAAAATGCAGATCCTCATCCACTCTGGATCCTGTTGATAACAATTCTACTATTGCCAATTATAATTTCGAGAATCCGATCTATCAAGCTGAAGATGGAAAGGAGGAAGATTGTGAAGTACCTGTAGAGCTTGCTAGGTTGTTACAACAAGAAGAGAAAGCTATACAGCCACATGAAGAGCCAATCGAAGTTGTGAATCTGGGAACTGAAGAAAACAGGAAAGAGGTCAAGATAGGGGCTGAATTAGAAGATGATGTTAAGAGCAGATTGATTCAAATGTTACATGATTAAGTGGAGATCTTTGCTTGGTCTTATGAAGATATTCCAGGGTTGGATACAAACATTGTGGTTCACCGTTTACCGATAAAAGAAGATTGTCGTCCAAAGAAGCAGAAGGTTCGTCGCATGCGTCCTGAAATGTCAGAGAAAATTAAGGCAAAGGTGATGAAACAATTTGATGCAGGGTTCTTAGCTGTGACTTCTTATCCTCAATGGGTTGCAAATGTGGTACCGGTACCTAAGAAAGATGGTAAGGTACGTATGTGTGTAGATTACAGGGATTTGAACAAGGCCAGCCCCAAAGATGACTTTCCACTTCCTCATATTGATGTTTTGGTAGACAACACTGCTCAGCATAAAGTATTCTCCTTCATGGATGGTTTCTCTGGTTACAATCAAATCAAGATGGCACCTGAAGATATGGAGAAGACTACGTTTGTTACACAGTGGGGCACTTTTTGCTATAAAGTGATGCCATTTGGTTTGAAGAATGCAGGGGCAACATATCAGCGTGCTATGGTGGCTTTGTTTCACGATATGATTCATCATGAGATAGAGGTATATGTGGATGATATGATAGCCAGGTCCCAGAATGAAGAGCAACACCTTGATCATCTGCATAAGTTGTTTGAAAGGTTGAAGAAATACAAGTTGAGATTGAGCCCAAACAAGTGTACTTTTGGAGTTAGGTCTGGTAAACTCCTGGGTTTCATTGTCAGTGGAAAAGGTATTGAAGTGGATCCTGCAAAAGTGAAAGCTATACAAGAGATGCCAGCTCCCCGCACTGAGAAGGAAGTTAGAGGTTTCTTGGGACGATTGAATTACATTGCAAGATTTATTTCCCAATTATCTGCTACCTGTGAGCCAATCTTCAAGTTATTGAAGAAAGATCAGGTAATGGAATGGAATGACGAGTGCCAGACTGCCTTTGATGAAATTAAGAAATATCTCCTAGAACCTCCAATTTTGATGCCACCAGTTGATGGAAGACCCTTGATTATGTACTTAACAGTGTTAGACAACTCAATGGGGTGTGTGTTGGGGCAACATGACGAGTCTGGTCGAAAAGAGCAGGCAATATACTACCTTAGCAAAAAGTTTACCGACTGTGAAACAAGATACTCACTGCTCGAGAAAACTTGCTGCGCTTTGGCATGGGCTGCTCGCCGACTAAGACAGTATATGTTGACTCATACTACCTTATTGATTTCGAAGATGGATCCAATCAAGTACATATTCGAGAAACCTGCTCTCTCTGGACGAGTAGCAAGATGGCAAATGATCTTAACAGAATATGACATATAGTATACTACTCAGAAGGCCATTAAGGGTAGTCTGGTAGCTGATCATTTGGCTCATCAAGCAGTGGATGATTACCAGTCAATGAGTTTTGAGTTCCCTGATGAAGACATTATGATTATTACCAAAGAACCTGGACAATATGACGGACCTGAACAAGGATCTCGATGGACTATGGTTTTTGATGGAGCTTCTAATGCACTTGGTAATGGTGTTGGTGTTGTGATCAGTTCCCCTGAAGGTTGTCATACCCCGATTACTGCCAGACTTTGTTTCTATTGTACTAATAACATGGCTGAGTATGAGGCATGTATCCTGGGCATCAAAGCTACCATTGATATGAAGATTCAGTTCCTGGATGTATATGGAGATTCAGCCCTGGTAGTAAGTCAGATTAAAGGAGATTGGGATACCAAGCATGATAATCTTGTTCCTTATAGAGAGTATGTTTTGTCTTTGATCCCACATTTCAAAGAGATTACCTTTGGACATATTCCACGAAGAGAGAATCAGTTGGCAGATGCATTAGCCACCATGGCATCTATGTTTGAGATTAGCTGGGATGATGAAGCTCCCAAGATTACTATTGACAGATTTGAGAAGCCTGCATACTGCAATGAGATTAACACTAAAGAAGTAGAGGAGAAGCCATGGTTCTATGAAGTGAAAAGATATCTTGAAGCTCAGGAGTTCCCTGAAGGGGCATCTGTCAAAGATAAGAAGTTTCTGAGGAGGTTTGCTGCTAAGTTCTTCTTGAGTAATGGAATTTTGTACAAGCGTAATCATGATTCAACTTTGCTTCGTTGTGTGGATAAGAAGGAAGCAACAGAGATTATGGAAGATATACATGATGGGATATTTGGCACTCATTCTAGTGGTCATACCATGGCGAAGAAGATATTGAGAGCAGGTTACTATTGGTCTACCATGGAAGCTGACTGCTATCAACATTCCAGAACCTGTCACAAGTGTCAAATCTATGCTGATAAGGTACATATACCTCCATCCCCATTGAATGTGTTGACTGCTCCTTGGCCTTTTGCCATGTGGGGTATTGATATTATTGGTGAGATCAAACCTACTGCTTCTAATGGGCATCGTTTCATCCTGGTTGCTATTGATTATTTCACAAAGTGGGAGGAGGCAGCTTCATTTGCATCTGTTACTAAGAATGTTGTGGCTCGATTCATTAAGAATAATCTTATATGTAGGTATGGCATCCCTGAAAGGATTATTACTGACAATGGCTCTAATTTGAACAACACTATGATTACTGATCTCTGCATACAGTTCAAGATTAAGCATCACAACTCTTCTCTGTATCGTCCGAAGATGAATGGGGCAGTGGAAGCTGCTAATAAGAGCATTAAGAAGATTCTACAGAAGATGACTGTCACTTATAAGGATTGGCATGAGATGTTACCATTTGCTCTTCATGGTTATCGTACTACAATACGTACTTCAACAGGGGCAACCCCATTCTCCTTAGTATATGGTATGGAAGCAGTTCTGCCCATTGAAATTCAGATTCCCTCCTTAAGAATTATGAAGGATGCAGGCTTGAATGAAGATGAGTGGATTCAGACTCGACTTGACCAGATAAATTTGATTGATGAGAAGAGGTTGGCAGCTGTTTGTCATGGTCAGATGTACCAGAAACGGATGATCAAAGCTTTTAATAAGAAGGTTAAGCCAAAGGTATATCAGGCTGGTGACTTGGTAATCAAGCGTATCATATTACCACAGGGTGATCCTAGGGGCAAGTGGACTCCTACATATGAAGGACCATTTGTGGTCAAGACAGTATTCTCAGGAGGTGCCATGATGCTTACTACTATGGATGGTGAAGACTTCCCACAACCTGTAAATGCAGACATAGTTAAAAGATACTACGCATAAAAAGAGACCCGCTAGGTTGACTAGCCTAGGCAAAAATAAGGGCATCCCGGCGAACCAAAAGGGTTCGGGCAAAAAATTAGGGATATATATATAAAAAGAAATGTACACCCGGCAAGTCGAAAACCTGAAAGGGCGGCTTGGGCAAAAAAGGGTATCCCGGTAGATTGAAAACCTGAAAGGGCAATCCAGGAAAAAGCTAGGGATTAAAGCGTATGGCTATGTCTCGTTTGGATCACTCATGAAACTTCAACTGATGGGGCTACCTAAATAAAGCTCAAACAGATAAAGATCAATCCAATCGTTTCCGTCTCAACAACAGAAGATGAGATACTTGAAGATAATGGCAATAGTGGAATTGAAACTCAATAGGATCATTTCTCACATAGCTGATTTTCTTTGTTTTGTAAAAAAAAAAAAAATTTACGACGAATTCCTCTTACTAGGATTTTTGTCTCCTTGTACAAACTTGCCTATATATATATATAGGTCACTTTGTGATATAAATACAATTTCATCTTTGAATCCAGATTTACTTTTACCCTATTTACATAAGTGAAACGTCCATTGGTTGTGTTTGAATGTATGTATGCTTTTGAATATGATTGATGTTTACCAGAAATGCATGAAAATGCAATAATAGTATTTACTAAGGACGAACGAGGAAAGGAATTCAACGAAGCTCCGCCGGTTCATCCCCAAGACAGCTACAAATCCCCAGTAGGGAAAATCTACCCCCATAGATACTTCGAGTTACATCTCCCCTTGAATTTATGTCCATCTCTTTTATCCTCAGTCGGGATACTCAGGAACTTATTCCTTCAAAAGAGTACGACGAACGAAAATGGGAAGTTATGAATACTATACTATCAAACGAAGGCAGGAAGTTATGAATACTATATTATCAAACGAGACGGGAACGAGTTCCTCATATTCTCCAGCAACGAATCGGGATTTATTTTCCCCGGCCAGCAGTGGTTTTACGAAGATATCCAGACACTTCAGGCTGCATAATTCATACATACATCATTTACATCATACCATAACATACATATCCATAAATGCATAATACATTTACTTAGGTGCATCATATTATACATGTATACATAGTGCATAAACTAACATTCTCCTTACAGGATAGTTATATGCAGGTGAAACAATATCAACAACTTACAACGGGTCAGAAATGATCCATACATTTGCTCAAGATGTCCTTGAATAGCAGGCAAACGGTCTGTAAAAGGATCCATTCCCTGGTTCAAGACATTATTCAGAAGAACAAATCCTGACGTTCTTTTGGCCCTTGAATAGCAGGCAAACGGTCTGTAAAAAGATCCATTCCCTGGTTCAAGACATTATTCAGAAGAACAAACCCTGACGTTCTTTTGGCCCTTGAATAGCAGGAAAACGGTCTGTAAGAAGATCCATTCCCTGGTTCAAGATATTTTTCAGAAGAACAAATCCTGACGTTCTTTTGGCCCTTGAATAGCAGGCAAACGGTCTGTAAAAGGATCCATTCCCTGGCTCAAGACATTATTCAGAAGAACAAATCCTGACGTTCTTTTATCCCTTGAATAGCAGGCAAACGGTCTGTAAAAAGATCCATTCCCTGGTTCAAGACATTATTCAGAAGAACAAATCCTGACGTTCTTTTGGCCCTTGAATAGCAGGCAAACGGTCTGTAAGAAGATCCATTCCCTGGTTCAAGACATTATTCAGAAGAACAAATCCTGACGTTCTTTTGGCCCTTGAATAGCAGGCAAATGGTCTGTAAGAAGATCCATTCCCTGGTTCAAGATATTTTTCAGAAGAACAAATCCTGACGTTCTTTTGGCCCTTGAATAGCAGGCAAACGGTCTGTAAGAAGATCCATTCCCTGGTTCAAGACATTATTTAGAAGAACAAATCATGACGTTCTTTTGGCCCTTGAATAGCAGGCAAACGGTCTGTAAGAAGATCCATTCCCTGGTTCAAGATATTTTTTAGAAGAACAAATCCTGACGTTCTTTTGGCCCTTGAATAGCAGGCAAACGGTATGTAAAAAGATCCATTCCCTGGTTCAAGATATTTTTCAGAAGAACAAATCCTAGCGTTCTTTTGACCTTGGAGAGTAGGCAAATGGACTGTAAAAATATCCATTCCCTAATCCAAGATACTCCAGAAGAGATAATCATCACAAGATTTATTTCTACTGGTCCATTCAACAACTCAAAACATGTTGCATAAATGATTCAGAGACGGCTTATACAAAGACCTAGTACTGATATCCAGTATCAACACAAAGACATCATCACATCCTGATACTTTAGATGGCATCTCCAAGCCCATCTCCAGATGGCATCTCTAAGCCCATCCCCAATTCTTCCAAGTGGCATCTTCAAGCCCACTCAAGCATATACAACTAATCATCAGTGTTATTTTATGCACCGGTGAGTGAAAATTTTTGGGCTTTTGTGTTCAATCCCCTTCAACCTTCCAGGTCACGACTGGCACATATACCAATCTAACCCCTCAGGTTTCAGAAAATTGAACAGGGGCAGCTGTTGCACCCCAAAATTTGCCCTCCACAAGACAAGTCATTGTGTACTAAGAGGCTCACAAGGTTCACAAGGTTCACAAGACATCTCATGAGGTTCACAAGGTTCACAAGACATCTCATGAGGTTCACAAGGTTCACAAAGTTCACAATTAGTCAGAAAATTTGACAATTCCCTCAGACAATGCATCCTCCTAAGCACTGCATCCTAAACTAGGGTTTTGACTGTTATCAGGCTAAATGGACTTCCAAGACTTCAAGTGAGCTTCATAGCATCCTATATGTGTTCAAGAATCCCCATGTCAAGTTTCAAGACTTTCCCAAAAGATTTGCTCAGTCAGATGATCAGATAGGTTAAAATCAGTCAAAGTAGTTAAAAAGTCAAACTGAGGTCAACTATGGTCAAACCAAAGTCAAACTTCATGATTTTTTGCCAACATCAAGTATATGAAGTAAAATTCATCATTTTATCAAGGGTTGATCATGATTCATCAAGGAGATTTCAGATCATCAAGAATCAGGAGTTTCTAAATTAGGGTTTTCACAAGAAAAGTCAACTGAACTTTGACCAGCCATAACTTTCACATGCTTCATCAAATATTTTCCATCCAAATCTCATTTTGAAGGAAATTGAATTCTCTACAACTTTGTGTCTCACAAGCCAATCCCAAAAATGCTTCATTTGGAAGGTATGAGCTAAGACATTATAGGTCCTTTTAAAAGTCAACAAAAAGTCAACAACTTCAAAAGAGCATAACTTGAGAATGGTAAAAGATATGGACATGAGACCAATGATGTTGGTTAGAGGACTCTTTAAGCTTTCCAAAATTTCCAAGAACACCCTCATAGCATTAAAATGGAAGGATTTGTGCCCTTGCAAAGTTGGGAAATTTTTGAGTGGTCTATGAAGTAAATGGGGTCTTAGAATCATAATTCTTCAAATGGGCTGACCTTTTTGTGACCCAATATGTTCCATGACATCATGCACGAAATTTATTTAATATTTTCATTATTTTATTTATTTTATTTTTATTTATTATGATTTTTTATATTAAAAATCATTTTAAATTCAAATAAAATATGAAATAGTGAAGATTTAAAATTATTTTGTTTCTAGAAAGTCATAAAAGTCATTTGGATCTAATTGATACAAGAGTTATGAAGATTATCCCAAAATAGCAATGTTGGATCAAAGAAAAATCAAATTTTATGACAAATCTTTTTCAATATTCAATCATCCAAAAAGTCCAAAGAGATATAACTTTTCTTGACCTAATCTCATTCACATATATACATAGAACCTTTAGAAGCCTCAGGGACGAATTTTCAGAGCCTCTCACATCCTTTTCAAACTTCACAAAAACCATCCAAATTCAATTTTCGGTTTCCCTATTACAAGAGGTTTTAAGGTATTTTAAAGACACAAGAAGGTTCCTTGAGCTTCATTGAGTCGAAACCAACTCTTAAACGCATCCAATCCATGCTCATACACACAATCCGAATGCATCTTGCTCATGTTTAAATTTTTTTCGATTTGAATGATTTGTGCATTAATAATGAAAACTAACTATGGATTTGTGTTTGTTGTGATGTTTAGAAACTTTCTGGATGATTTAATTCAATTCTTATGGACTGTATCGAAATCCACCATTACTAGGGTTTGAAGCTCCAATTCGGGAACCTAGCATTTAGGGCCTCTAAATGAAATCTAAGAACATGGTTGTGACCTATGAGACTCTTATAATTGATCTGGGCTTCGAATTTGAATTGATATTATGATTTGCTTGGTGTTTGAAAAACATAGGATTCTGGTTTTAAAAACTTGCAGGAAAATTCGCAGGGATATTCAAAGGAAAATTCGCAGGTAATTTGAATGAGGAAGATGAAGTCTGGCGCCAAAATTCATATTTCAAAATTGGATATTATATTTTATGATATTGTTGTTATTATTATCTCAGAAGAACAACTTGGCTCAGTTGGCATGCGCGTTTGTTGGTAAAGGAATGGTCCTGGGATCGAAACCTCCCCAGGCCATTTTGGTTTTGTTTTATTTTTCAATATTTTTGCAGGACAAGAACAAAAGCAAGTGGATGCAACATGTTATCAGCCAGCGCGCGCTAGCCCAGTGGTCATGCTGTTGATTTTCCAGGTAAAGGACCTGGGTTCAAATCCCAGGTCCTGTTTTTTTTTGTTTTGATTTTTCTTGTTTTATTTTCTTTTATTATTTCTTTATATTATTCTCTAAACTAATTTAAATAATTTTCTAAACAAAATATGTGAATCATTTTTCTTTTAAAACTTATATTATATTTTTTTTATAGTTATATGTATATATTATTTAATAATTTTGTATATTAAAAATTCTAATATGTTTATATAAAACCTAATTATTTTCTTTATAAAACCCAATTATTTTCTTTATAAACCCTAATTTATTTTAAAACCCTAATTATATTATAAACCCTAATTTATTTTCAAAACCCTAATTTCCTTTTATAATTTTAATTTCTTATTTTTATTATGCTTGTTTAATTATAATTAGTAAATATTTCTAATATGTATATATAATTAAATCATTAAATTATTAATCATGTTTATTAGTATATATAATTATTATTATTTATTTCTCTTCTTAAAATTCTTAAAAAATGATTATTTATTTAAATTTGAACTTTTAATTTGTTTTCTACATTATATTATTATGCTAACCTCTTTTTCTCTTATATTTATTTTATTTATTATTACTAACCTTTTATTTATTTATTTATCATATGCTTATTATTTAAATTATTTTATTATAATGTAATTGTGCAAATTATGTAATAGTCGTAGAATTTTTATTATTTATTTAAATTGCTATGGTTAGTAAAATAGGGAGTGAAAATATGTTTGTGTTTAAAATTGAATTTAGATCACTAATTTTAAGATAAATGTTATGAACATGAACACGCACACACGTAAGTCGATCCTGGATCGCCATCTCACTTCTTAAGGATTACCTCTCATGTTGCCTAAATAAAAGGTCAAGTAAGGTGTATAAAGCAAAGTCCCTTATCTTATTCAATATCATCAAGTCCCTTTAAGATTATAAGATCAAGTCCCTTCGATGTTGCCTTCGTAAATGATCTTGTCCCTTTCGAATAAAAGATGATAAGTCCCTTCGAATTGCTAATACACCTTACAGTGGCCTAATCACAGATGTCCCTTCACTTGTCCCTCATAACATCCAAGGTAATGACTACTTATTCCTTCATAATAGGGATAGTCTTACCATTTAAAGGATATTTAAGAACATAAAAGATTTAACTTAGGGTAGGTTCCTCTTATGTACTTGCTCACCTTTTCAAAACATTTCAAAAACACTTCACATTTTTAAACAATTTTCAAAACAAAGTCTTTATATATATCCGTACATGGATCATTATAAAGTACTTAAGAAGATTTTTAATCACACACTACACTTCTCAAAACAATTTAAAGTGAGCTAAGTAACTAAGAGCCCATGGATAACCATGGATGTAAAGGGTGCTAACACCTTCCCTTTACATAACCTACCCCCCGAACCCAAAAAAAATCTTTTAAGGTCTTTCCTGTTCTTTTATACCCTTTCCTTTGGATAAAATAAAAGTCGGTGGCGACTCTTGCTATCCGCAACATTTAACTAAAGTCAGTTCTCCCACCGTGTTACAGTTAGAGCTAGGATTTTTCCTTTCTTTTCTGTTGGAAGTTAGTTACAATGGAGTTTATGCATTTTCTGATGAATTTATGAGTTTTTCGATGAGGACTCATGAAGTTTCCGGCGAACCTATGAGTTTTCCTGGAGGATTACGGGGTGAGGCTTTTGTACCATGTCATGGCATCTTTCCTCAGGGTTATAAGGAACAGTCTGCACTTGATAGCGCCTCTGATGTTGCGTTAGTCGAGCATATCATTGTTGCCTTCAATGTGAGTGTCTAGGTCTGTCGTGCCATTATAGGTCGCCAAAGGCAGGGGATTTTCCATCCCGGGGGGCAAGGGAGTTCCGTTGATCGCACAAGATAGTGGACCGTGGGGGTCATCTTCATCGCTCCAGACCGTTGAGCGCGGCGGGGAGCAATCGTACTGAGGGTTTTTTCCGTGGCGGGACGAGTTTCTTGGTCGACCCTTTGACTTATCCAGCTGCCCACCGAATTTTCTCTTCTTAGGAACCGGGGAGCGTCGCTCCCTGCGGGGAGGACTGCATTCACGCTTTTTGGTAACCGCGGGTTACGGTCTTTCCAGCAGCACGCGAAAACCGGGTTGTCGCGGGGAGAGGCTCCGAGACTCATTCCTTTGCTATCTCCCCGGGGGAGAGCACAGACGGGAGTTTTTTCGTCGTAGAGACGAGCTTCGAGATTCATAATGTCGATGTCTCCGCGGGGGATAGCGTGAACGACAGTCTTTCTCCAACATCTCAATTCGTTCACTCTGTTGGAAAATCATGAGGTTAGTCTAGTTGATCGTTGCGATCAGGGCCACCGTGGTAGGATCGACGTTAGGTGGCACAGGAATTGGTTGATAAACCCTAGGATTCTCGAAGTGTTAGGTGGTGGTGTAGGTTGTGTTGTCAGAGGATGGGGAGGCGATGAATTCGTCTCTATAGTCACCTTATTCAACAACATTCGTCACATTGTTGTTGTGGTTACCGCCGAAGGTGAGGGTGGTGAAGGCAATTTTATGAACGTTGTCTTCGCCCTGTTGGTTGGACATGATGATCGGTAGGTTTTTGGGTTTGCTTTGGTCTTTTAGGTTTCTAGGAAAAAAGACGGGGGAGCAAAGGTTCCCACATACGGCGCCACTGATCTTACCTGGATCAGAAAATTGATCAACGATCAATAATATGCCGTAGGTGATTTTTGCGATTGGCGGAGGAATGAGGAGGGGGTGTACCTGCAAGATACGCTGATGTCAAAGTGAGGTTCAAAGTCAAAAGAGAGCAAGTCCAGAGTTTATTGATGTTAGACGATAGCGCGGATCTAGAAGAGGGGTTGAATAGATCCCTTTTTAAAATTTATCTTTTCAAAATTAAGTTGAAATAGAATAGCGGAAGTTTCCCGGAAAATCGTCTAGTTCAAATTTGAAGTCACCGGAGATCGGATATGCGTAAAACCCAATTAGAATGAAATGATGACTAGATGAATTAATGATTTACAAATGATACACTTGAATATTCAGCACTTGATAAAACTAGTCTTAATGATGATTAGAGAAGAAAACAAATACAAAGATAGTGATCTTGTGTGATTGAGCTTTTTATCAAACACTTAGAGTGCACACTCCAAGGGCAATTTTGTTGTGTCAAATAGTGCAGAATTTTACTCACTCCAAACAACACTTTTGAGTGAATCAATTTATAAAACACCTTATTGTAACACCCCAAAATTTGCCCTCTCATATTTAGCATATCACTTTGCATTTTGCATAGCATTTAGCATACATAAATTCATAAAATAATCAAAAACATTGCATCATAACCATCACAGCAGGGGCATAGGTTTGTGATCAGTGAACAAAGCAACTGAAGGCTATACAAAGGCAATCAAAGGGCCACAAAGCTTCTCAACCTTGTGCAAATGGTCCACAATATCCCACAAGTATTCACTTGAAGCCACAAGTCCTATACAGAGGTGCTTTGATCAAGGGAGGCAAGCAATGCAACATTTCCCAGCAAAAAGGAGTCAGATGAGGGTTTCTAATGAACTGGTCTTATCAATGAGACTTTGGTCCAAGCATGGTTTCATGGTTCTCTACATGATGTCAAGTACCTATGGTTCAAATTTCACCATTGGATTCATTTTGGAAGGTCCTCAATTGTTCAGTTGATTAAAAATCAGAAAATTGGAGAAAAGTCAACCAGGATGAATAAAAGGTCAACTCTTGAATTTTTGGGATCAAAATCATGAAATTATGATCACAAGGCTCTTAGGGACCAATTTGAATCAAGAAAGAATGGAAAAAATCAAGAAAAATAAAACTTACCATTTTTTGGAAAGTTTGGGTTTCCAAAAATGGCAAGTTTTGGTCATCTTTGTAGCCACTTCAAGAGAGGTTTTTTCCCAAAATAAGAGTCCTATGAAAAGTATAGCTTGAGAAAATTAAAGAGGACATCCTAAGCTTCAAAACCATATGTGGAACTCCTTCATAGGATCAAAATTGAGAAAGATATGGCCGTTCAAAGTTTGGAAAAAAAACAAGGCAATACAGCAGGATGAATCGATTCATCCGTGTTATGAATCGATTCATAACAGTTAAAAAACTATTATGAATCGATACATCCATGTATGAATCGATTCATAATGCGTTTTTTTTTGCTAAAATTAGCTTTCTCTTCAGTATGTATCGATGCATAACCTTATGAATCGATTCATGATGCTGTTTTTTGCCATTTTGCTGCTGTTTTTGATGCAAAACAAGGGGGAATGCTATGCTATCTTTGGGGTTGAACGTGGAAATGATTGGTACACATCCTATAGCCCATTTAGCTTCACTTTGGCCTCAATTCAAGCTTCACCATTGCTGCTACATCAAAGTGGTCTTCACCACAAGTGTTCATGAGCTAGTATACTAAAGAAAGTTCTAGAGGAGCCAGCTCACCCTCTTCTACCACATTCTAGAGTTTTCTACAACCTTCCAAGGAGTTCTAGAATTCTCTAGAATCCCAACTAACTCCTAACTTAAGCTAACTCCTAAGCTACCTCCAAGCCCAAACCTCATGCCAAACCAATGCATTATATAAATCCATCTCCTCCCAAAGCTAAGGGTAATCAACAATCACCACAAATCACTCTCTCCCTTATTCTTCACTCAATCACCATTTTCACAATCTCAAATTCATCACTTTCTTTCCCACTTTTCCACCATTTTCACCATAGCTTTTCAACAAAAGTTCTTCAAGTTTCACATTGAAACTTGAAGTTCTTAAAGCTTAGCCTCCATCCTCCATTAAATTGAGCATTGTGGAAGAAGAAGTTACTGGTTTTTGGTGGAGATTGCGACTTATCGGAAGTGATTAATCGAGAAGCGTCAAGACCGAATAGCATTTATTTTGCATTCGCGGATTCTCCGGTTTTCTTCTCCATTCGCACTCCTATTCATTGCAACAATTACCGAAACACTCCTCCGTTTCGTAGGTTGGTGATTTAACCATTATGCCTTAATTTATCCTCTTCATCTCGCCTTAACGGCATTCTCCGCATGATTTTCGATTATGTTTGCGTTGTACCGTTCATTTTCGTTTTCATTGCTTTCTTGCTTGCAATTTGCATTTGGATTATTAGGAATTAGATTTGTAGTCTAATCTAGGCCCTAATAGGTGTAAAGAATCCCTTGTAAATAGGAAAAACGGTTCTCGTCGTAGGAATTTAGATTTTAGCTTATTTGATAGCTTAGTCTTAATTCTTCATGCCTATCACCCCCCATACATGTTTAGGTACTGATTTTAGGGAATTTTTAGGTCCATTTCCAGTAGCTAATTCCCCCATTTCGAGTTGTTTCGACACGATTCCGTTCATGTTACGTGTTGTGCGTTTTTGTGCTTCTTTGGGCATAGTTTAAGTTCTTGCATTTTGTTGCCATGTTCATGCATCATTAGGCATCTAATAATCATGTTGCATTTTGTTTTACATGTTTGCATTGCCTCAAATCATTTTTTGCATTCCATTATGTTGATGTATGTTGCATTTTGCATAATCATATGTATGTGCATTTGGTTGCATTTTGTTGCATATTTGATCACATCATCCATATCAATTCAATTCTGAATTTTGCATTGAGTTTAATATGTTTGTTGAGCTATCATGTTGCATGTTCATAATCAATAATCATCATGTGCATATACCATATTCATGTACCATACTTTTGCATTACTTGTTGCATAATAAACCATGTGACGAATTCTTGCATAATCTTCAAAATATTCATGTTCTTGCATTTTTATATGATGATCCATGTTCAAATGTATGTTCATGATGGATTTAGTGCATTATTCATTGAATTTGTGCATTAAAATATGAAAATAATCAATTCTGGATTTTGCATTTCATAGTTGTTGTTGCATATAGGTGCTGTAAAATGTGTGGTGTTTGTTTATAGTGCATGCTGTATTTGACCTTTTACACCTACTTTTTCATGTTGCAAGATAGCTGTAGTATGTTGTTTGTGTTATGCTTTATTTTCATAGCTGTTTGTGTGTTTGAGTGCTGTAAATAGTTGCTGAATTTTGGTTTAGCATAGTGTAGGCACCCTTAGAATTAAGATTGAGTCTAGTTTAGGTCCAAGAGCCTTAGGATTTAATTGTTGTGTGTTTGCTTTATTATTTGTAATAAAATGCACACTAATCATTTGTTTTGTAGTGGGGAAGATTGAGGTAAGTTTCCTCCACCCTATCCTTTATTTTTATGCATTTCTTTTATGCATTTTAAATTCATTTTTCCTTCCATATTTGTCTTTGGTAGGATCCCCCTTTGTTAGGACAAACTTACCTTCCTTAGGAAGTAAGTTGTATCCTATTTCTTCTTTCTTTTCCTTTTGCTCCTTAGGATTAGAAAACCTCACTAACCATTAGGACTTCCCTTTTTTGCATAATAAACAACTTAGGGTTGGTCTTAGTCCCCTTAGTTTTTCCTTTTCCGATTTGAGTCTTCTTCTCTCATCTTCAAACAAAATCTAAAAGACACCTAATAAAGGTTAAACGTTCTCATACGACACGAGACTTTGTTGTGGATTTCTTATACACGTCCTGTTTCGGGGCGAGGTGTAAGTCCCTACCACGATGGATAAGTCTTAGTATGAGAATGTTCACAAACAACAAACTCCAAAACACTTCTCATAAAAGAAAATAAACCAAGACATGGCGTCTTCTCTTCTCATCTCATACTCTTTGCGGACGAATGCGACTTGCCTCGACAGTTCAAACAGCGATACGGTAAACACCCTTGAGTCAGAGCCGGTAACACCTGAGCTAGAGCTATGGCAACGTCAGCTTAAAAAATACAAATAGTTCCCGCCTTAGTTAGGCGAACTACGTCGACTCTGATCCTCATTATCCCGATGAGGTACGTAGGCAGCGGGGTAGGGCCCGTTCGAGCACGTTCTTTATTTTCCCTACATTTCCCCCCTTCTGTTCCTTTTCTTTTTTATTTCCCTTTCTCATTCCCATTTCAGTCCCATGCCAGTAGCAGTTCTTTTATTCAGCAGCATTCTTATTTTCTCACCCTTTGAAAAAAACAAGCAAGCGTGGATCCCGTCGGGTACGGCGGACGATCTGGGGTGCTAATACCTTCCCAGGTCGTAACCGACTCCCGAACCCAGATCTTTGGTTCGCAAGGCCTCGTCCTTTCCTTCTTCCTCAGGTTTGTGCAACATTACCTTTCCCATTCTTTCGGGATAAAAATGTCTGGCTGGCGACTCTACCTTTTCCGCGCCACTTTCGCGTTTGTACTAGGATGAAAATCCCGGGAGCGACAGCTGGCGACTCTGCTGGGGACTAACCTGATTCTTCCGGTTTCCCTTGTAGAGTCAATCCTAGCGCCTGTTTGGTTTTGTTTCTTTGGGTGTTTATCTGTTTGCTGTTGCGTGCTTTAGTTTAGCTTTACTGTTTTCATTTACAGTTTTACTTTACAGCCTTACTTTACGGCATTTATTTACCGCTTTCAGTATTTATTTTCCATGCATCATATTATACTGGACTGTCTGGTTGTGCTGGTTTTCATTTTTTCTGTGGGCTGGGAGTCATTGTGAGATAAGCCAAATACCCGGCTTGAGTGCACTCTAGGATTAGAGTGGACATATTGTACTCGCATGTGACATGATGAGTGGCGATGTGTTTCACGCCCAGATTGCGACTGTCTTGGAAATATCTTGTGTGGGGATTTCCTCCACTTCGGGATACGACCTTGATGGTTATGTGCAGCTGGGAACCGATCATTGAGAACCTTAGTGGAAACAACCCTCTCTAGTGATGACAGTGGCAGACCACATTTGTTGGCAAACCCACTCGCATCCGAGGGCCCACTGGGAACTCGCATAGGATGGCCTGGTTCTCTCATAGGAACCCAGTCAAGGCAAACTGTTCGTATGACGATAGTATTGTACCCTTCGGGATGAATGTACTATTGTTTCTCGACTCAGTGCTTGAAGCTGGGGACTTATGAGGGATGCTTGTCTTCCCCGTACTCAGCTGAGACCTCCCTGGTTAGTACATAATGCCAAAACGATTCCCTGATTTGGTCATGAGCCATTTCTTGGAAATGGTGAACGTATTATTGCTATCCGGCTTTGAGAGTCCGTGATGTTGACTCGGTATAGCATACCCGTGAGATGGGAGGGGTTTACAGGTTTGCAGGAACCCTAAAAACTTCCAACATACCCCACTTTGCCAGCACATGGTCCTTTGGTTTGAAATTCAGGATTTCGGTGGTACTGTTATTACGACTCTTCACCAGCACATGAATGTTCTCTCGACACCAAAGTCAGACCAATGATCGCCATACCTTTGATCACACACCAGTGCATTGCATAACATCCTCTGCATGCTTGCATTACTAACACATGCTTACTCATTTGCAGGGCCGCATGTCGCATCCTCATGAACATATCATACGTATTTACTGCATGATTTGCATATTTTGCATTTTACAGGTTATTCGGACTTCCTAACTTATTCAACTTCAGGCAATATAGCTGGTCAACACGTTCATCGGTATCCAACAAAAAGAAACCGAGAGAGAATGGCTGAACGAATGCAGACTGGTATCGACGAGCTCCGACAGAGGATGGATCAGTTCATGGACATGATGACCGGCCTTGCTCAAAATCAAGAGCGTCTCAGGTTGATGGTTGAGCAACCCCGTGGGAATGCTAATGCTGGAACACCGACTGAGAATGTGGATCCTAACGCTGCCCGTGACGGAGGGCCAAATCTAAATGGGACCGCGGCCCGTAATGAAGACACTCAAGAGGACCAGTTCACTCTACTGGATGCTGATATGGGTAATATGAATGAGGTTAACAATCGAAGGTATGAAGAGCTGGCGGAGAAGATTAAGGCCATGGAATGTCAGAATTCCCTAGGCATCGATGTAACCAACCTTAGGTTAGTTCCAGGAGTCAGAATCCCTCCTAAGTTCAAGGTGCCATCATTCGACAAGTACAACGGCAGCACGTGCCCTAGAACTCACATCCATGCATACTTCGGAAAAATCTCGGCTCACACTGATGACGAGAAACTTTGGATGCATTTCTTCCAAGATAGTCTATCTGGAGCTTCATTGAGCTGGTACATGAAACTAAGCCGGGTCTCTATTCGATGCTGGAAAGATTTAGCTGAAGCTTTTCTCAAGCAGTATCAATACAATATTGATATGGCTCCAAACCGCACCCAGTTGCAGAACTTGTCTCAAGGACCCAAGGAAACTTTTAAGCAGTATGCCCAGAGGTGGCGTGAGTTGGCCGCACAGGTTCAACCTCCATTGCTGGATAGGGAAATGGCCCACATGTTTATGGGCACCTTGCAAGGTGTTTACTTGGATCGTCTGGCCGCCTTCCCGTCCATTGGTTTTTCTGATATTGTCATCGCTGGAGAAAGGATAGAAAACTTCCTGAAATTAGGAAAGATTCAGGATGCAAGCAGTGCTAGTTCATCTGGTGTGAAGAAACCTTTTGGCAATGGCCAAAGGCGAAGAGAAGGTGAGACCAATGCCGTGTATAGGGGCCGAGATAGAGGTCGTTCTCAAGGTTACTACCAAACAGCTGCTGTGACTATTACTCCACAGGTTCAACCACAACCTCAAGGTCAGCAATATCAAGCGCAGAGACCAAATCAGGAAAGGACAAGAGCGAGAAACCGCAGACTTGATCCCGTCCCATGCCCATATGCTGTATTGCTCCCAGAACTGCTAAAGTTGAACCTGGTCGAGCTTCGTACCATGAGAGCCCCTGCTCCTGATAATCTACCTCAGAACTTCGATGCAAATTCCAGATGCGAATTCCATTCAGGCGCCCAGGGGCACAGTATTGAGAAATGTTGGGCTTTTCAGAACAAGGTACAAGACCTAATTGACTCCAAGGCGATCAATTTTGCGCCTCACCCAAATATACTCCAGAATCCGATGCCTAATCACAACGGAACCGGTGTCACGGTTATTTTACCAGATGGTCCACGTTAAGCTGGAATCTTAAGGAAGCAAATAAAGCCATCAGTATCCAGATACTCTCAGCAATGGCAACTGTTTGTTTGTGTTTCTTCAATGCTTTTTTTCATCCCTATTGAGGGGAACTACGTCGCTCTGATTCTTCACTGGTCTTTGATCAATGGAGATACGTAGGCAGAAGATCGCCAGATCTTTCCGAGCAACCTTATGGGACAATTTTACTCCCCAACTTCACTTTTTCCTTCAGGCGTCTCATGTCAGGGTCAGAATAAGCTAGAAGAGGAAGTATTACTGCCATGGTTGGGCATGCAACTGCAAATTGAAGATTACAAGTCTGTGAAAAGAGTTATTGATCGTTGAAAGTATCCAAGACTGACAGGTCCGGACGGAGCCAAGCCTCCTCAACAACGGCAATATTCAGCTTCTTTACTGCATTTCCATTTGTAGTTTCTTTTATTTGCTAAAAATTTGTATACATGTATGAAATTTGTTTGCTTTTGAATGTTATCAATAATAAAACTCACATGTTTTTCTTGAAGTAATTCATTTGTCAAGTTAATTTTGCATGTTTACATCGCAATACCAACTATTGTGCTCAAACTCTATGATGGAGAATGACGAAACAAAAAGCGCAAAAATCTCTAATGGTGTGCTCTCGAGTAAGACCCTGTTGACGATGTATAGGCTTTGTTTCAAATCCCTAAACACTAGAGATATAAGGAAGAGACCCTTGCTAACCTCCTTGAGCCTTGAAGTAGGAGTTTCTTCTCGCATGAAAAACCCTCACATGTAACCCAGGGGCAGGGTAGATGTCAGCTAGTCGAACCAAGCATTCAGGCTTTCATAAAGGAGTGTATTTGAGGATCCATTACATTCCACTATGCTAATTAAGAGGTCCAAATACCAGAAGCTACAATGGTTATCCGAATCAAGAGGTCCAAAGACTGGAAACCACAATGGTTATCCTTCGTCGACTAAAAGAGGGGGCAGTCACAACCCTTGCAAAGTAATCAAGACAAACAGTGTCACACGAATCGTTCAAAAAGAAAAAGAAAAGAAAAAAGCCCGCTAAGTCGAAACTTGAAAACAAGCGACTTAGGCAAAAGTTAGGGCATCCCGCTGGACTTCACAATCAAAGATTCACAAGAATCAGTCCAGGAAAAAGTTAGGGATAAAGCAAAATAACGCAAAAGCAAAAGACGGAAAGGATTACACAAGAAAGATCCTTAAGCAAGAACAAAGTCGTGTGGCACAGACACGAAAGACAAAGGGGTGACTGACTCCCAACGACAACCTGATTGGTGCTTGAACCAATAGAAACAATGGTTCCTCAATCAACACGAAGCCCTTACGAAAGGTGAATGCTTGCGAAAACTAGCTGAACATAGGAATGGAGAACATCACGAAGAGTGGGTGGGCACAAATAAACTTCGAGCCTATATCTTTTGTTTCTATAACCGTGAACCAGGCCACGATACAACCCTCAAAAGTCCTAACTGAAACAGGGTTATTTTGAGAGCATACTACCACGAGATGGCGTTCCTGACTCCTATGAGTTGTGCTAAAAGATACTTGTTGGTATTGCATGTACATACTTTCATTCAAAAATAATGTTGTATCTCAACCAGTGATTCGCTCACAAGGGTTTGCGACACCTTTTCAAAACTTCAAGATTAACATGTGTGTTGCATTAGAATTTTCATTCTAAGAATAAGCATTTTTCGGCTTGCATACATCTGTTTGGCATCATAAAAAGCTCACATGCGGAAATTCAGTCCAGAAGCTTAAGCTTGCCAAGTTGAGAAGTCTAAAACTTCTGAAAGACGGTCACGTCGAGGTGCACTTTTCCGAGAAAGCTCCATTGAGTAAGGACTTTCCCAACCAGTCACGGTAAGAGCCAACCAATCTGAGGCTGTTATGTCAAGCAATGTCCTCAAGAGTCAGCCAATCTGGGGCAATTACTTCAAGATTCAAACCTCTCTCAAAGTAATTGACCAAAGATTCATACTGGGGCAAGCCACCCAATCGCATAAGGATTCATTCTTCCCCGAAGACAAATAATCGGAAGTTCAGAATACCGGGGCAATTATACTCCTAAAGAGTTTAAAGACACCAAGTCTTTTGTAAAATCCTCTTAAGGTAAAGCCCGAATCAAAGCAAATGATCCCTAGCACGAGACTACTTGAAATCTTTCCTCCTCAGCAGGACGCGGTTTAGTTTCGTTATCCCCAACAGACGCATGGAAGTTATCCCCAGTAAAGTCGTCAAACTATTTCTCCAGCAGGTTTCCTTGATTTTATTTCCCAGCGAATCTCAAATCAAATCCTCTCTTCCCCAGCAGAGCAATAAGGATCATCTCTATCAAGAGCCGTCTTTCCATAGTGAAGCACTTCTTACAAGAATCCAGAAATTCCCGACAGTTAGTTGAACGGGTCCCTTCCCCACAGAGGTTTGGAAAATTCAGATAGACAAGATAGTTCTCCTCAGCAGAGCCTTGACAGGTCTTCCCCCAACTAAATCGAAAAGTTGTCGATTCCCCAGCGAAATTTGTGGGGGTGAGATTCAATCCCCAGCAGTTGAGGCATCCCCTAGCAGGGTCTTCGAATCTAAAGTCCAATTTATTTTTGGCAAGTCGAGGCAGACTAGCCACACTCTTCTCCAGCAGAAATATCGGCAATCATCGGTATTCCCCACAGAGTCAGCAAAGATTTGTTACTTATCCCCCAGTGTCATGGGGCATCATGTCATACAATTCAGCATGTGTGTATTAAATCCAAGGTTGATATCCAAAGTCCACCCGCAGCGTGGCAATTCTCAAAGTCCACCCGTAGCGTGGCAATTCTCAAAGTCTACCCATAGCGTGGCAATTTATCCCAGGTCCACCCGCAGTGTGGCAAATTCTCAAAGTCCAACCGCAGATTGGCCAAAGTCCATCCTCTGGGTGGCGAATTCTAGAAGTCTCCCGTAGTGAGCAGAAGTCTCCCGTAGTGAGCCAAAGTCTCCCGTAGCGAGCAGCAGCCCCCGTAGTGTGGCAAGAAACCAAAGTCTCCCGTAGTGAGCAGAAGTCTCCCGTAGTGAGCAGAAGTCTCCCGTAGTGAGCCAAAGTCTCCCGTAGCGAGCAGCAGCCCCCGTAGTGTGGCAAGAAACCAAAGTCTCCCGTAGTGAGCCAAAGTCTCCCGTAGCGAGCAGCAACCCCTGTAGTGTGGCGAATCATCAAAGGTCTCCCGTAGCTGAGCAATGTGCCCCCGTAGTGTGGCGAATGAGCAGAAGTCTCCCGTAGTGAGCCAAAAGTCTCCCGTAGCGAGCAACAGCCCCCGTAGTGTGGCAAAACAACAAGGTCTCCCGTAGTGAGCATAAGTCTCCCATAGATGAGCAATGTATCCCCAGCGAAGTCGCCACATTGAAGCCTCCCGTAGCTGAGCAAGGTGCCCCGTAGTGTGGCAAAGTTTCTGAAAGACTCCCGTAGCGAGCAATGTGCACCCGTAGTGTGGCAAGATTTCCAAAGCCCCCGCAGTGTGGCAGAATATCCCCACAGAGTGAGCAAAAGTCTATCCAAAGTCTCCCGTAGCGAGCAGCGACCCCCGTAGTGTGGCAAAGCATTCAGAAGACCACCCGTTGTGTGGCATGTTATTAATATCCCAGCAAAAGTCCACCTGTAGCGTGGCAAATCAGCAATCTCCCGACATTATTCCGAAACATTCACAGATTCACTACTCTTCACATCCAAGTTCTCCCCAAGCAGAGTTCAGATGGTTGGGTTTATTTCCCTTTTCTCTTCCATCGAGTGCAAATTTTCTGGTTGTTTTTAGTATTCAATCCCTGCATACTTCAAACGTCTGAAAGCGACTGCTATCATCCATTCAAGTCTACAGTGATTAAATAGGGGCAGCTGTAACACCCCAAAATTTGCCCTCTCATATTTAGCATATCACTTTGCATTTTGCATAGCATTTAGCATACATAAATTCATAAAATAATCAAAAACATTGCATCATAACCATCACAGCAGGGGCATAGGTTTGTGATCAGTGAACAAAGCAACTGAAGGCTATACAAAGGCAATCAAAGGGCCACAAAGCTTCTCAACCTTGTGCAAATGGTCCACAATATCCCACAAGTATTCACTTGAAGCCACAAGTCCTATACAGAGGTGTTTTGATCAAGGGAGGCAAGCAATGCAACATTTCCCAGCAAAAAGGAGTCAGATGAGGGTTTCTAATGAACTGGTCTTATCAATGAGACTTTGGTCCAAGCATGGTTTCATGGTTCTCTACATGATGTCAAGTACCTATGGTTCAAATTTCACCATTGGATTCATTTTGGAAGGTCCTCAATTGTTCAGTTGATTAAAAATCAGAAAATTGGAGAAAAGTCAACCAGGATGAATAAAAGGTCAACTCTTGAATTTTTGGGATCAAAATCATGAAATTATGATCACAAGGCTCTTAGGGACCAATTTGAATCAAGAAAGAATGGAAAAAATCAAGAAAACTAAAACTTACCATTTTTTGGAAAGTTTGGGTTTCCAAAAATGGCAAGTTTTGGTCATCTTTGTAGCCACTTCAAGAGAGGTTTTTTCCCAAAATAAGAGTCCTATGAAAAGTATAGCTTGAGAAAATGAAAGAGGGCATCCTAAGCTTCAAAACCATATGTGGAACTCCTTCATAGGATCAAAATTGAGAAAGATATGGCCGTTCAAAGTTTGAAGAAAAAAAACAAGGCAATACAGCAGGATGAATCGATTCATCCGTGTTATGAATCGATTCATAACAGTTAAAAAACTATTATGAATCGATACATCCATGTATGAATCGATTCATAATGCGTTTTTTTTTTGCTAAAATTAGCTTTCTCTTCAGTATGTATCGATGCATAACCTTATGAATCGATTCATGATGCTGTTTTTTGCCATTTTGCTGCTGTTTTTGATGCAAAACAAGGGGGAATGCTATGCTATCTTTGGGGTTGAACGTGGAAATGATTGGTACACATCCTATAGCCCATTTAGCTTCACTTTGGCCTCAATTCAAGCTTCACCATTGTTGCTACATCAAAGTGGTCTTCACCACAAGTGTTCATGAGCTAGTATACTAAAGAAAGTTCTAGAGGAGCCAGCTCACCCTCTTCTACCACATTCTAGAGTTTTCTACAACCTTCCAAGGAGTTCTAGAATTCTCTAGAATCCCAACTAACTCCTAACCTAAGCTAACTCCTAAGCTACCTCCAAGCCCAAACCTCATGCCAAACCAATGCATTATATAAATCCATCTCCTCCCAAAGCTAAGGGTAATCAACAATCACCACAAATCACTCTCTCCCTCATTCTTCACTCAATCACCATTTTCACAATCTCAAATTCATCACTTTCTTTCCCACTTTTCCACCATTTTCACCATAGCTTTTCAACAAAAGTTCTTCAAGTTTCACATTGAAACTTGAAGTTCTTAAAGCTTAGCCTCCATCCTCCATTAAATTGAGCATTGTGGAAGAAGAAGTTACTGGTTTTTGGTGGAGATTGCGACTTATCGGAAGTGATTAATCGAGAAGCGTCAAGACCGAATAGCATTTATTTTGCATTCGCGGATTCTCCGGTTTTCTTCTCCATTCGCACTCCTATTCATTGCAACAATTACCGAAACACTCCTCCGTTTCGTAGGTTGGTGATTTAACCATTATGCCTTAATTTATCCTCTTCATCTCGCCTTAATGGCATTCTCCGCATGATTTTCGATTATGTTTGCGTTGTACCGTTCATTTTCGTTTTCATTGCTTTCTTGCTTGCAATTTGCATTTGGATTATTAGGAATTAGATTTGTAGTCTAATCTAGGCCCTAATAGGTGTAAAGAATCCCTTGTAAATAGGAAAAACGGTTCTCGTCGTAGGAATTTAGATTTTAGCTTATTTGATAGCTTAGTCTTAATTCTTCATGCCTATCACCCCCCATACATGTTTAGGTACTGATTTTAGGGAATTTTTAGGTCCATTTCCAGTAGCTAATTCCCCCATTTCGAGTTGTTTCGACACGATTCCGTTCATGTTACGTGTTGTGCGTTTTTGTGCTTCTTTGGGCATAGTTTAAGTTCTTGCATTTTGTTGCCATGTTCATGCATCATTAGGCATCTAATAATCATGTTGCATTTTGTTTTACATGTTTGCATTGCCTCAAATCATTTTTTGCATTCCATTATGTTGATGTATGTTGCATTTTGCATAATCATATGTATGTGCATTTGGTTGCATTTTGTTGCATATTTGATCACATCATCCATATCAATTCAATTCTGAATTTTGCATTGAGTTTAATATGTTTGTTGAGCTATCATGTTGCATGTTCATAATCAATAATCATCATGTGCATATACCATATTCATGTACCATACTTTTGCATTACTTGTTGCATAATAAACCATGTGACGAATTCTTGCATAATCTTCAAAATATTCATGTTCTTGCATTTTTATATGATGATCCATGTTCAAATGTATGTTCATGATGGATTTAATGCATTATTCATTGAATTTGTGCATTAAAATATGAAAATAATCAATTCTGGATTTTGCATTTCATAGTTGTTGTTGCATATAGGTGCTGTAAAATGTGTGGTGTTTGTTTATAGTGCATGCTGTATTTGACCTTTTACACCTACTTTTTCATGCTGCAAGATAGCTGTAGTATGTTGTTTGTGTTATGCTTTATTTTCATAGCTGTTTGTGTGTTTGAGTGCTGTAAATAGTTGCTGAATTTTGGTTTAGCATAATGTAGGCACCCTTAGAATTAAGATTGAGTCTAGTTTAGGTCCAAGAGCCTTAGGATTTAATTGTTGTGTGTTTGCTTTATTATTTGTAATAAAATGCACACTAATCATTTGTTTTGTAGTGGGGAAGATTGAGGTAAGTTTCCTCCACCCTATCCTTTATTTTTATGCATTTCTTTTATGCATTTTAAATTCATTTTTCCTTCCATATTTGTCTTTGGTAGGATCCCCCTTTGTTAGGACCAACTTACCTTCCTTAGGAAGTAAGTTGTATCCTATTTCTTCTTTCTTTTCCTTTTGCTCCTTAGGATTAGAAAACCTCACTAACCATTAGGACTTCCCTTTTTTGCATAATAAACAACTTAGGGTTGGTCTTAGTCCCCTTAGTTTTTCCTTTTCCGATTTGAGTCTTCTTCTCTCATCTTCAAACAAAATCTAAAAGACACCTAATAAAGGTTAAACGTTCTCATACGACACGAGACTTTGTTGTGGATTTCTTATACACGTCCTGTTTCGGGGCGAGGTGTAAGTCCCTACCACGATGGATAAGTCTTAGTATGAGAATGTTCACAAACAACAAACTCCAAAACACTTCTCATAAAAGAAAATAAACCAAGACATCGCGTCTTCTCTTCTCATCTCATACTCTTTGCGGACGAATGCGACTTGCCTCGACAGTTCAAACAGCGATACGGTAAACACCCTTGAGTCAGAGCCGGTAACACCTGAGCTAGAGCTATGGCAACGTCAGCTTAAAAAATACAAATAGTTCCCGCCTTAGTTAGGCGAACTACGTCGACTCTGATCCTCATTATCCCGATGAGGTACGTAGGCAGCGGGGTAGGGCCCGTTCGAGCACATTCTTTATTTTCCCTACATTTCCCCCCTTCTGTTCCTTTTCTTTTTTATTTCCCTTTCTCATTCCCATTTCAGTCCCATGCCAGTAGCAGTTCTTTTATTCAGCAGCATTCTTATTTTCTCACCCTTTGAAACAAACAAGCAAGCGTGGATCCCGTCGGGTACGGCGGACGATCTGGGGTGCTAATACCTTCCCAGGTCGTAACCGACTCCCGAACCCAGATCTTTGGTTCGCAAGGCCTCGTCCTTTCCTTCTTCCTCAGGTTTGTGCAACATTACCTTTCCCATTCTTTCGGGATAAAAATGTCTGGCTGGCGACTCTACCTTTTCCGCGCCACTTTCGCGTTTGTACTAGGATGAAAATCCCGGGAGCGACACTTATTTGCACTAATTTGATACACCGGAATTTTCAAGCACACAATATCAATATGAACAAAAGTAGAAAGCGAGAAATAATAAGAACACAAGGAATTTGTTGAGGCAGTTCCTTCGTCGTCCTCGCTCGAAGTACTCTGCCCCCAATTCGAAATTGAATTGGGAAATTTTATTAAATCGCAATTGTTTTACAAGAAGAGAAATGAATTAAACAACAAACCAAACCAAGTTGAAAGTGCTGTCAATTCTTCTTTTTGTCCCTTGATCCAAAGTAGAATCAAGTCTTCCACGCGTGTCGAGAAAGCCTCCGATTAATTTGCTCCCTTATTGCAAGAATACACGATTCTTCAAACTTTGAGCACGGCTGAGTTTCTCCCACACTTGTGAACCCACAAAGACCTTCGCAATCCTCCGTCTACCGTGATATGAGAGAACGATCCACTTGATCTTCAATCTACCTCACTCAGCTGAATTTACGACCGATCAATGTGTGCAAAACCCCCAAATCACCAACGATCTTGGAGGATAAAACCCTACGGATTTTTCCAAGGAAAACCCACACACTCTAAACCCAATCTGAATTTCTGATTCACGATTGAACGTTATCTTCAAAACGTACACCAAGATCGAACAAAGATTATTGTGTGTAATTGTCTAATTGATGCAAGAATGAAGAAGATGAAGAGAATTATGTGTATATCTTTCACTTTCCTTGTTCTTACTTCTCAAAAGAAATTCAGCAGCTATTTATATTGGTTAGAGGAAATGAATCATAAGAGAGAGAAAAATAAATAAATAAATGAGTCAGCACAGTAATGAGCCGACTCAAACCCTTACATGAGCCGGCTCAAACTTACAGATGAGTCGACCTAAATTTACAGAGAGGCAGCCTGTTGAGACCCGTGAAAACTGAGAGGAAGACATTTCTTGATGAGTCGGCTCATGAGGGATTATGAGTTGGCTCATCCACTCTCATGAGTCGACCAAAATCATGTTCCAGGCAGCCTGTTTGGACCCGTGCATTTACCACAATTTTACACTTGAATGAGTCAGCTCATAAAGAGTTGTGAGTCGACTCATACACACTTGTGAGTCGACCAAAATGATGTATCAGGCAGCCTGTTTGGACCCGTGCATTTATCATCAATTTAACACTAAATGAGTCGGCTCATTGATGAATTTGAGTCGGCTCATTCAGTATATTTTTCAAAATTGCCAATCCTTCCTTTTTCATTTTGAACCTGTCAAGCTTTCGAAACATGCCAAGTTTTTGACACATTAAAACCATGCTATGTCACACAATTGAGAATGAATTCAAAATATCTGACCCTCATGCGGGGAGGGTATTTATAATATGTCCCCAACACTGAGTCGATCATCCGTCATGGGTTGGATCTGCAGGCCCATAATGCATGACTGTCAGGATCCTACGTGGAAGTAGGGAAGACGAACATGTGGTCTTCATCTAGGGTCAACTGCCTCGCGATCTTCGGAATGGTGGAAGACTCGCTCTTCACGGAGGGCAAAACGGATTTGCGGGATGTGTGGGTTAGTTGGCCACGTGTCCTCGAATGAGAAACACGTGGGGGAAATATTCCCCAACAGTTATAATGGACTGGGTCATTTCATTGGACCTTCTTCGACATAACGTTGGACTGGGTCGTGCCCGACGGTGGCCAACCTCAAGCCCAATCCAAAACAACACTCTTATTTATGTTCATGATGAACCTAAAATCATAAAACAAGCCTTGTCCGACCCTACTTCGATGGATGACATTGAATAACAATGTCACTTGGTCTCTTGTTCCTTTCTCACGTGGTAAAGTTCTTATTGGTTACAAGTGGGTGTTGTGGGTGTTGTGAAAGAAAGAGAATCATAATTGATTTGTCAACAAATGATAGGCTAGACGTTTAGCAAAAGGTATCGTGATGACTATATTGAAAATTTCTCACCAGCCATGGTCAAAACTATCCTCACTCTAGCAATTTCTCAAGGCTGGAAACTTAAAATAGTTAGATGTTAATAATGCATTTTTCAACCCACTGATTTTGAGTCCCAAAGCAAGTCTTATGTGTGCAAACTTCACAAAGCATTATATGACACAAAGTTCATGGAATTGGACTTTTTTTCAAATAGAAAGTACTTCAAAAACAAAACATCAAATGGTGCATATCTCTGGTCTTCAACACTGATGATATGACCAAGGCCTTACCTCCGATCAAGTTTGAAGAGTTCAGATCCAAGCTTAGTGAATGTGCCATCACTCCTAATTGAGTTTGTGGGGGCATATTAAAGATAGATTAGTGGAATATCACTGCAACATCCTACACCCTCACACACAAGATTTCAACTCTAAACAGATTATGTTGCACACTATAATTGAGTTTTGTGTGATGTAGCCAACTATATTCAGTCGTAACTAAATGACTGACACAAGCTATAATCAATAACTTCATATACTCTAGTTTCTTAATATATAGGATATGCACCAATGTAATAATTAAATGAATTCACTCAATCAAAAGTAGAAGCTGAGATTCCGCCTTCTGATCATATTTGCAACATTTATGAATAACGTAAAATTCCAATTACATGTTTATAAAATCTAATAAGATGTTTGGCTCCTCATTAGTTAATTGTCTAATGTTAGTTATGGCAATCCGATGAAAGAAAATCTCAAAATTATGGATAACACTAGGGGTGTGCATGAATCATAAACCAAACCAAATTGAACCATATATATGGTTTGGTTTGGATCTTGAAATTGTTTCTATAAAACTAGTTTTATTTTTTAAAAACCGGTTTACAAGTGGATCAGTTCAGTTCCAAACCGGTTTTTCACAAAAAACAATTTTTTTTAAAACCAGTTTTAAACCGGTTTCTCTTAAAATCAGTTTTTTATTTTCTTTAAAAAACCAATTTTAAAACCAGTTTTATAAAAAAAAACAATTTTAAAACCAGTTTTATAAAAAAAATCAATTTTATATCAAAAATAGTTTTGTTTTCTTTGATTAGCCTTTTTATTTTAACTAGTTATAAAACTAGTTTATGTCAAAAACATTCATTGAAAAAATTGCTTTAAATTTTATTCTTATAATCTCAATAAACAATATCTCGATTAAAAATAATACCAAAGTATGATGTGTTACATAAAAATGATCACAAAATAAAGTAATTATCAACATGTCTCTATAAATCATAATTGTTCATAAATCATCTAAGCTTCCAACATCTCTTTGCATCATCTAAGTTTCCAACATCTCTTTGCATCATCTAAGTTTTCCAACATCTCTTTGCATCATCCATCACATCTACAAGTAAAATAAATAAAGTGGAAGATCAATGAAGCTGAATTAAGAAGACCAAGTTAAGATATCATATAACACTATATTGTTGCAATATTGTTCTAGAAACAACCATAAAGGATAAAATACCTACTCAAACTTATCAATATGGGAATACAATTCATGAGTAAATTTCATGTGACAAAGACAATTAACAAAAACTTAATCAATAATTAGTGCTTTGAAAGAGGAAAATTTAATCAATAATACCGTTAAGTCATCTTCGAGTGCAACTGAGGTTGAAGAGGTTGAACAACTAGCACCATCTTCCGTATAAAGTAATTCTACAAAACATATAAAGATATTTCATTATGCCTCAAGTATAATAAATATTAATAAATTAGGCAATATAGTTAGTTATCATACCTTGCTCAAATCTCTCGAGAATATCAAAATCTTCATTTGTAATCAAGGATGAAGATGTTCCTTTGAGCCAATCATGGGTGCATATCAACGCTTCGACTGTTGTAGGTGTTAACGAGCTGCGATATGGATCAAGCACTCTTTCACCTGTACTGAATGCAGATTCAGACGCCACCGTGCTTATAGGAATAGCCAGCACGTCTCTTGCAATGTTTGCGAGGATGGGATATCGACCAGAGTTAACTTTCCACCACTCTAGTACATTTATCTCCGTGTTATGCTCCAACTTCTCTCCAAGATAAGTATTTAACTCATTATCTGCATTGTCACACCCTTCTGAAAGATAGAACTCAGCAGTTCCATAAGGATGACTAACACTACCAAAAGCTTGCGGCTCATCTGAGTTACCTTGAGGAGGCATAAAACCAGCACAATATTCCTCATAAATAGATTTCAAACAAGAATCTAAGTTTGCTTTCAAGGCATCGGCATCTTCCTTATTGTAGTATCGCCTTACCATCCAATCGACCAATCTAATCTTGCGCCTAGGGTCAAAAACTAGAGCAACCAACAACATCATGTTAAGCTTCTCATGAGGTCCCCAATACTTATCATACTTCTTCTTCATCTTTTGAGCTGCTGAACGTAGATGTTCATCTTCAGACGCACACATATCCACAATGCTCTTTCCAATACCCAAGACCTCAAACATATAAATATTGCTTGTCAAATAAGATGACCCTGATATGTGTACCGTAGCATCATAAAACAACTTCAAGAATGGAATAATTAAGTTGATATGCTTCCAATCGTCTTTTGTAGGGACACCTTTTCCCTTCTTTGTCAACTCATTCACATACCTAGCACAACATAAAATGTTTATCATAAATACATCATGAGAAACATAATAATATTTATGGAAAGCGATAAAGGACTAGATTCCTGCTATTTTTTCTTATATGCAAACAAATCTCTACATTAAGGAAAATCATATAAATCTTCAAATGATGTTGACCTTTCATTCCACATGCACCAATATATTCTAGTTTCAGATATGATAGATAAGTAGCTCCAACATTAAAACAAATCTACAAAATTGTTCTGTTTTTCACAAGTTGCATGGCTAGACCAAAAAACCTTATGAAACCAAAGAAACAGCGTGCATGTTTGGAATATTTCAAACTGTAGATTTTGCAAAATTATAATGGTTCAAGGTGTAGTCCAAACATACACAACAAACACCATGTAACAATAAATAAGACTCATTTTACACAAGAAATGTAACAACATGAAACCAAAGAACACCTTATGGAATTTCTCATCTGACAGTTGATGTCCATGCCTCATTTTTTGTGAAATAGATACTCATCATGTCTAGCTCAGTTCTGCTGCCTTTTTAGTAAACAACCATGAACCTATTATTGTGAAATTAAATATTGGTTTCAAGCCTTTATCACTCCAATTGAGGTAGAAAATCTGATCAAGGAAAATGCATTGTGAAGGCTAATCACTTCTTTGTCGAGTTACCAGACAAGGACTTAAACCAATATGATGTAAGATCTTTTAATGTAGTGTCATCATAATTATGTGTTGGTTTTGTATTGAAGGTTACTATTACTCCTGAGGTGTCTTCAAGAATAGTAAACAAATCCATTATAACTGAGCTTGTGAGATTGTATAAAGACTCTGACTTAGGGATGAGGCTTCCTGCTTATGATGGGAAAATGTGTACAGACTTAATACCAAGTATAACAATACAAACTCCTGAGGTGCAATGCAGTACAGACTACAGAGGCTTCTTTCTATAACAAATTGTGTGTGACTTAATACCAAGTATAACAATAACAACAAAAACTAAGGCATTTACTTTGCAAGATCAAGCATCAGGTCATGTATCATAAGAAATGAGTATTTGTGTGTGAGATTTTAACTTTTAATTTCAAATATACCGTATCACTAGAAACCCAACAACATGAAATAAATTTGCTTATAATATACAACTCTTCATGAAAGAGTACATTAATAAATTTTCACGTACCTTTTATTTCGAAAACCTAATTCTTCAAAGGTTCTTTCATGTTTGATGCGGATACTAACATCAAGTAAGTTAAATTCCAACGAGTCTCAACATCTAGAGAAACTAAACCTTTATAGTCCATGCTCTCCACATCAATACATGCCTTGAATTTAGCAAGTCTCGCGGGAGAAGATCTAGCATACCAAACAGCATGACGAACTCTATAAACAGAATTATCAATGTCTTTCAAACCTTCTTTCACAATTAAATTCAATATGTGTGCACAACACCTCATATGAAAATGGTTTCCGCTCATAACTAAACTATTCTTAGACAAAAGCCTTCTCTTGAGACGTTCAACTCCAACATCATTTGATGAAGCATTATCAACCGTCAAACTAAGCACGCGGTTTAAACCCCAATTGTTCAAACACATCTCCATTGTTTCACAAATAGCATCTCCCGTATGACTTGTGACTTGACAAAAAGTTAAAATCTTCTTCTGTAAGTGCCAGTTATTGTCAATGAAATGGGCCGTCACACACATATAGCTCAACTTTTGACAAGAAGTCCACATATCAGTGGTAAGACAAACTCTTCGACAATTCAGAGAGAGAAAGTTTTTCAAAATCATTCTTTATGTATCCCATAGTTTCAAGACATCACGTGCCAATGTTGTGCGCGAACAAATCTGAAATCTTGGTGAAGCAAGACTCATAAATTCATGAAAAGACTCATGTTCGACCTTCCGAAAAGGAATCTCCATGTTTATGAACATCTTAACCATTGCTCTTCGAATGGCTTCTTGGTCAAACTTGACAATTAAAGGAGAGCCAATAAGTTCTTCAGAACTTGTCATGGTAGATGATGTCCTTTGCCTCTTGTAAACAAGGCATCTCGATAAATGGGCATGCATGGAACTAGTTCCGTTACTATACTTAATTTTTATTCCACAATATTTGCACGAAGCTTTTTGTTCTTCTTCCGACGATACAATGAAATGATTCCAAGCCTCTGAACGATTCTTTCGCTTCTTAGTGTGAGGAGGTGGCATTTCATTAGAGACCGAAGGTGGAGGGGTTGAAACCGTATTCTCAGATGTTGCATAAGTTGTGCCAACATTAGTCATCTTGATTCTGTTAAAAATAGGAAAACAAATTAGAAACGAACAAGTTGTTTCAAATTAAAAATGGAACTGTTCAACACAACACCAACATCGTACAACACAACACCAACATTAAATACTTGATAAAATGTTTACAAATAGAATTCAAGCATTGTATGAAGCTATTGTAACTACCTTAACAATTCCATTGGAATGTTTACAGCAACTTACACTCACTGCACTGAATTCTGCTGGCGCAAAACCAAATTTACAAATAGATTTTTTTTTCCTAGCACACAACCTATATCATGCATCAACTAGAAAGTCCATGCGATACATTTCCTACTACCCCTTTCTTTTCCTAGCATGGCTCTCAGAGTAAATGAAATGGCTCACAACCTATACATTAAAAGCATTACGCCTGACCTTGGCTATTACAAATCATTTTTCAATTGTCCATAAATTAATATTGGAAATTCAGATTAACTACTTTGATTTAAACTTAACTTGAAATCCTCTTCTTCTCTTCAATTTCACCTGATATATGTTGATCTAGGCCATTGATTTTATGATGCTTAACCTACTCCTATATCAGACAATGTGATATTAGAAAAAGAGTTCTCCTATGCGAACTGCTTAAGTAGAGATTTATTGGCCTAATTGTAGAATTAACTTTCAGTTTCATAAACCAAGGACTTACTTACCATAACTATAAGCCTAAAGTACTAATTCAAAAGGATGGAATAAATAACTCTAAAACTTATAATTCAACAAAGGCTTTAATTTATTTTCATTTTCCAAATGATTTTATAGAGTTACAATATTCACACACTACACAAGGCTAATCTCTCAAAATTTCTATTCTAATCTAGAGGTATAGAATTGATTATGAAGTTAGGAGTGAGTGGAAAAAAAAGGAGGAAAGGGGAACCACAAGTATTTGCAGTTTATTTTGCCACGTCATAAATCCTATATTTGAATAAATGAAATGGAATTGAATACATTTATATGATGTTGTTTCATTAATTTAAAAATAATGATGAAAACAATGAACATGTAGATATTGTGTATTAAAAAGAAGCCTTAAACCCACCTAAAATAAAGGGCTACTTGAGAAATTTCCAGTTACAACAAACACAAATATTGTGTATCGAGAAAACATGTAGATATAGTTTTGCATCCTCAAACTACAAATTTTAGTTCAATCTCATTATATACTTGTACACAACAATGATCTCTTAGAAAATACTAGTTCTACATTATCAACTTCTTTAGCTGTTGGAATGACAAAACACATATCAGCATTGAAACATGATTCATAAAATATCCAATTTCTTGCCTTTTAAACTCAACTTCTAGGCCTAGACCTGCTATCTCCTCATAAATTTCTTGAAAGTCATGGACACTAATAGAAACATAAACCACACTAATAGATAGGAAAACACACAATATTGCACTCATAAATTTCTTGTCTCAGGGAGATGGTCTCATCACTAAGAGTATCATTTTATTTTTATCATTTTACTATCTCTTGCCATTGTATTCATTTACTATTTCACTCATAAATTTTCCAAACCACACAAAGGTGAAAATTGTATCAACTTCATGGAAGAAACATCAATCCATGAAATAGTTCCCCATTTATCAGTAACATAAAACTGACCCTTCTTAAGTTGATTCCTACTCAACTCTCACACCATACAACACAACACCAACATTAATTACTATTTTAGCATCTTAGTTCAACACACAATCAAACAACCACAATGAACCTACCTTCACAACAGAGTAACTACTACATTTACAACTCAATTTTGTTCAACACAAAAAGTTAAAAGCTACCTAGTTCAACAAATTTCGTAGATTTTACTATTAATTTGTTTCTACTGAGTCAAAGATGAAAATGAAAACTAAAGCAAAGTAGAATTTCACTTTAACCTGTTACAGTTGTGGGGTGTCGTTGAGGGACGTGCTCGTTGAATTTGAAGAATAATTTTGCCGATTTTACAAGTATTTTGATAAACCCATGATTGTGATTTGGAGAATTAAGATATAAATGAGATTAGGGTTGGAAATTTGAAGAATGATGAAGAAGATTTGGATTTTGAGGACTAAGGTTTCTGAAATTTGTGTTGTTGTTGATTTCTTCCAAAGTATTGTGCATTTGTTTCTAAAGGTTCTTGAAAAATGGTAACCGGATTCTTGATCCAGTTTGGAACAATGGTTACCGGTTTTTTTTTTAATTTGATAAATGGGCCACCAAATTAAAAATATAACTTTGGGCTGGATTTTAAAATTTGGATTAATTTGGATAGAAATTTGGTTCATGGTTATTGGTTATTTTGCACACCTCTAGATAACACGACATAATAGCCTTTTTAATTAATTACATAATAATTAAATTTGTGTTGTGAACCTTTTGTCTAGTTATGACAAGAGTTTGGAGAATGTTTTATAATGGCTTGTGTAAAATCAAGCATAATAGGCATAATTTGCTCTAGATACAGAGTGACACAATTGCAATGATGATATCTATCATGCGCTTAAATTTAAGCGATTAATATGAACTATCTGAAACATCTTGGCCACAAATTTGGGATTTCATTACACGTATTGTGTAAAATATTCTGTCAATAGATATTCATGTTTTCCGGTTTATTACTCATTTATTTTTGATCTTACAGCTACCTTTTCCCGCTGGTCTATTTGGTGATGGAAAAGTAGCAAAAGGAGGAATTTAGCTGATGATAAAACACTGATAATGTGTATGTAGCTAGTTCAGCAGCTATTTGATTAAGTTTGTTAGCTGATAGCGGCACAAACCAGTTAATGAGCATTGTTATACAAACAATGAATGTGTTGCTTCAGAGTCTGATCACATTGTAAACTCGACTTAAAGAACCTAGGTGGGTTACATCATTGAAAGTACTCTAATCAACCACATTATCAAGCATGTATTATAAAAAGATGACAAATGTGGAAATGTCCTTACAATATGCAGTAGTAAATATAATAATCAGGAAAGAGTTTCTTGTAAGTCCTTGAGGTAAACAGTGTTACAAAACAATCCGAATATATTGATTCACCTATTGTTCACTTTCAGAAAACAGCACAAGTTTCAACATAATCATTAGTTGCTGTAGCAGTGACCATGCATAATTAACCTTCCAAATCTGAGGTGCGTCAAGGGCGATGTGTATTAATGGTGAGAGTGAAAATAGAAACTTGTTAGCGATAGTCACTCGAGCTTAGCTGTATGTTTGGAGTGGGTATACTCTACAGCTTTGAAAACAGAAGAATATTTATGTTGACGAATAATCATGACCAGGATGAATATGTTGGCGGCAAGAAACATTAAGCCTGCCACCCAAAGCTGTAAGAAAACATTTTTACCCTTGAACTCGAGAAGGTAACCCCACATTAACCAATGGGTCTGAGCTCCGATCCACAGAAGAATGCAAGACAATCCGCCCCATTTTAGCTTCATCTTACTCCATGGGAGAATTAGAGGCAACAAGCTAAAGAACCAAACAAAGTACTGTGCAGTAATCACCTGCAAGAAATGCTGAAATCAGATGCGTCCAAGGGTTTTCTGCTAAAATATGAGGATATGTGTAGATTAATTTGATGTATTTGCAAGAAAAGGCTCCAGTAGAGACAGTGATGTTTGAAATAAAACAATTTAAAATACTGGTAATTAAATGATAATAAGTAGCAATATTGTAAATTTCAGTATATGTTATTCAGTATTACTTAACAAACCTTATTGAAGGCGACAAATGATACAGTCTGCACAAATAGGCAAAATGGCAAATCCTGTGCAAAGCTGAAAATAAGAACCAGCTGAACCAAAAACTGTGGCAAAAAGGAGACAAGCTTTTCCACCACTGAGATATTGTGCCCATAATGAAGATAGATATGGTAGAAATAGATCGAGAAGTTATGCCTTGGATCGGTACGAGTAAGATGGTACAGTAGTGCCTCGTGTAGAAATTCCCAACCATATAAGCAGAAGAACAGACCAGTACAAAAGAGGAAAACTGATCCTGAAACCAGTCCAAATATCACCCTGTTCCATGTGAATATGCTTTTCAATAAATTAAGTAGGGTAAACCAGCCATTCGGGTCTTCAGGTTTCTCTTTCTGAACAGCACTCCAATTCCTTAGGACGGGTTTCTGACCAGATGGGAAGAAGTTCGGATCAAGAACCAGGATTATAGGAATAGAATAAATTATAGGATAAATCCTGAAATGGACAACAAGTCCATACCAAATTGCTGACTGTAACACATTACCTGCAAACCAGGGGGAACAAGAAGGAAAATGGGACAGAAAAAAAAAGAATACCATCAAAGCAACAAGATATATGCAAATATCTAATATTTTACATCTTTTAAGAAAAAAGTTTCCTTTGGTGTGTCAATCAACAGCAAGACTAAGAATCAAATGAAAGACCCAAATGTAATCCTATTCACAAATTGATATTAATATTAGAAAACAAATTTGAAACAAAGGTAAAAGGCATTCTACTTTACCCCCTATTTAAAAAAATATAGATATTCTGTTTCAGTCTTGAATGCTTAGTAAAAAACACTGAAAAATTATTTTGGATCTTTTACATAATGACAATTAAAAAGTGGGATTTTGAAAAACATTTTAAAAATGACAATTAGACCGGGAATGAGGTTCTAATAGTGGATGAACTCAAGTAAACCAGGTTCTAATAGCTCTGTTATTTGATCCCTCTTAAGTTGTTTTTTCACCCACTTCACTATGTCTTCATCCTGGGTGAACATTATTGGTTTCTTTCCTGTTAGGAGTTCCAACAACACAATGCCAAAGCTGTAAACATCAGACTCTTTCATGACTTCGCTGGTTAAGATTGCTTCTGGCGAAATGTAACCTAAAGTGCCAACTGAAGATAAACTGGAGGCTGCTTCTCCTTGAGTTGCTGCTGTTAGTCTTTCTAACTCGAAATCTGATAAATGGGATCCAAAATCTGCGCCAAATAGAACGTTTTGAGGTTTCACGTTGCCATGGACCATTGAGGATTGGTGAATGAAGGCTAATCCACGGGTGATTCCTAGTGCAATGAGGTGTGGCATTGGCCAATTTTGAACATGGCCATCTTGGTGAGAAGCTTCTTGGTGGAGAGTTGCAAGGTTTCCGTTGGGCATGTATTCATAGGTCAAGAGTGGCATATCTGGCGGTCCTGCATAATAACCTCTGAGAACAGTTAAATTTATGTGCTTTATTTTGCCTAGCGATTCAGCTTCTTTCCGGTACATGTTCTCACTAATGATCCATCAGGGAGCCTATGAATGGAGAGGACCATTCCATCATTGTAACTGGCCTTGAATACTAATCCATACCTTGTTCTACTTAGTACATTTTCTTCGTCAAACTGTCTCGTTGCTTCAATTGTTTCCGCAAATGTAACTTTGGTGTTGAACTTCACCAGTTTTGGGCCACCATTTTCACTGCTACCACGACCTCCACTTGCTCCTGGACTTCCTCTTGCTGGGCTTCTTTTCTTCTCCCCAGAAACCCTTTCTTTGAGCTTCTTGCGCCATCTCCATAAGCTGATGATGTAAAAACAGCAAAAAAGGACTAACATGCAAGCCCCTGTTGCAATGATGATAATCAACACTATCAACCTCTTTTTGTCCCTATTGTCTACTCCCTTGCACTTTGATTCCAATAGCTTTCCACATAAAGCCTGATTATCAGAAAATACAGAAGGGTTGTTGAACCGAGATCCCAAAGTTTGTGGTATATCTCACCTTCCAAATTGTTCCCCAACACATTGAAATACACCAAATCAGGGATCATAGAAAAAATTACTAGGAATTTCCCCACTCAAGTTGTTAGTAGACAGATCCAGCATTGCTAGCTTTGATAAATTCGACAATGACCCTGGTATGGCACCTGAAATATGAATCTGATCTACTAACAATGCAGTTAACAAGACATTTGTAGATCTCCTAAGGCATATCCCCAGTTAAATTGTTACCACCCAGATCAAGCACTTCCAAACGGGTGGGGCGAGATAGATCAGTAGGAGTACGACCTGACAATGAATTTTAACGAAGCTCGAGAATTTCTATATCAGTGCTGTTTCCAATTTCAGAAGGAATTGTTCCTCTAATGTGATTATGAGACAGTGAAAGAACAACCAAGGATCTAAGAAAACCATAGTTCTATGGAAAATGCCCAGAAAATGCATTAGAGCTGAGATTCATACTACAAACTCATCAAACTGCTGAATCCTTCAGTTCAGGCATTGCACCAGAAAACTTGTTCTCCTGCAGAGCAATAACCTGCCGATTTGGTAGTCCAAAGAGCTCAAAAGGTAACTCCCCATAGAGATTCTGCTTACTCAAATCAAGTGTAGTTAGTCTGAAAAGAATTCCCAAACTAGAAGGAATATTTCCAGAGAAGCCATTACCACTCAGATTGAGGACTAACAATCTATTCAAATTTACTATCATAAATTTCACCTATAAATTTGTTATCACTAAGGTCCAGCGTTGTCAAATTGCTCAACCTAATTATCATTTCAGGCATAAATCCATTTAATCTGTTGCTTCTCAAACTCAAGGTTTCGAGTAAGGAAAGCTTACCAAAACTCACCGGAAATGAACCAAAGAAGCTATTTCCACCAAGAGATAGAACCTTGAGTCCCTTCATATCACCAAAAAAGAAGGAACTTCTCCGGCAAAATTGTTGCCTTCAAAATCAACAACACAAAGGGACCCACATTTCTTGATTTCCAACGGAATGACACCAGTATATTAACTATTAGCCATCTTCAGCTCCATCAACGCAGTAAGATTTCCTATATATGGCAGAACCTCACCAGAAAGTGCATTGCTGGAAAGATCAAGTACTGACAACGTGGTTATATTGGTTAACCACAAAGGAAACATGCCTCTTATGCTATTATGTTGAATATCCAAAATCTGAAGACTAAAACACGTGTTGTCTCGAGCCCGACGAAACCCGTGATACCATTAAATCCAAGTCGAACTATCCGCAGAGACGGCGCGTGGAATGAAACATTGCAGTAAACAGAAGCAGGAATTGAGCCAGTAAGATTGTTCTGAGAAAGAAATCACTTAAAGATTCGAAAGTGCCAAAATTGCTGATGGAAGCACGCCGCCGAGTGCATTTCCCTCTGCGCTCAAGTGGATGAGCAAAGAGCAATTAGCAAGTGCAGAATGTTAGGTTCCTCCAAGGAAGTTATATGGTCAAACCAGAGATATTGCAGTTTCTGAAGCTCCCCAAACGTCACCAGAATCTCACCAGAGAACTCATTGTACGAGAGGTTGATAAGCTGAAGATGAGACAGATTAGAAACAGTCCCCGGAATCTCGCCAGAGAAAGTGTTTGATGAAAGGTCAAGGTACTTGAGACTAAGAGGAAGCTCGCTCTGAACAGTTCCTGAGATATGATTCTGTGCAGCGTTGAGAATTTGAAGACCGGTGAGATTTCCGATCTCAGGTGGAAGGTTACCAGAAAACACATTGTCCTGCAAGAACAAGAACCGTAGAAGCTTACATTTCATGAGCGACGAGGCAATACTTCCGTTGAAAAAATTTGAACGAAGGCTTATCTTCCTTAACATACACAACTCAGAAAGACATTCACCGAGTCTACCACCGGGTTGAAGACGAGGCAAACTCAGCTCAGTAACTCGGTCGTTATTGCAGGCAATGTCGCGCCAGTGACACGGCGCTTCCAGCGTGGATGTATCCTAACCGACAAGAGCTCCAAGAGGATCATGGAGGTTGTGCTTAAACGACATTAAGGCTTGGATCTCTGTAACGGTTACTGCGCTGCGATCGGCGTAGAATAAGAACGGTGCGCAGAGTACCAAAATGAGAAGAAACGCATGCATAGTTTAGGAGAGAAGTGAAACAGAGAAGTGTAATGAGGAAGATTATTCTAGCGTGCTATGGTTAGCATTTAGAAGCATACATTAGCATAGTGCAGAGTGAATAAAAAGAGAGGGTAGTGTAAATGTGCGCCAGTGTGCGTATTTTCCAGATTATGCAAATAAATTCTTTGTTCTTAAGGTGGAAAAATCTAATTTATGATTTCTTGTCAATTTCAACATTACTATTACAAGTTAACAATGACATCAATTTATTCTAATACAGATGGCAGAACCATACCTTTCATAAGACAGACAATAATCCACAATATCATGGCAGAAACAATGGGTTCACAGTTCCCGCGTGTCCCAATGGTGAACGTAAATGGATTAAAAAGCCATGCCATGACAGAGTAGTTGCAGAGGTTTTCAGGAACCTTCTGCAGCTTTAGAATGTAATAGATGAAATATCCCACTAGTATATCTGCATTTAAGAAACGACAGACATTTGCTTAGGTGTGATCAACGGAATGTTGTTCAGCAAAGACATATAATATTCATTGTCTAACAACGCGAACATGTTAATTTAAATGTATTAGAACCAAGCACTTTGGGCCAAGAGTCTTGGCCACTGTTTGTAAGGCCAGCCCTAGGACAAGCTGGGGATGACATGGCGCTCTAAGGTCTGACTAGTGATGCTGTCAAAAAATGTTTGGTCAACAACAGTGACACACGGAGACAAGTGATTAGTCCTTGGTTGAACTTGAAAGCATCGAGATACATTAGATCTTAGATAAAAAAAGAAAGAAAAAACCACACATTGCATAGGGACAAAATGAACCCTAAAATCACTCAATAACGGAAATTTCTTAAAATTCCGATTCTCACCTGCAACACTTCTGAATTTTGTAACTTTTACTAGAAGATGGAGCAATATTTTTTTTTTTTTTTTTTTACTTTTTCTTTATTTTGGTTTTGATAGAAAGAACATTCTAATATCCAAAAGAACTACATAAGACCGAATTGATCGGTACCAAAATTATACAAGGATTTGCCTCAACTAAAATGCGGATTACACTTTCATAAAGTATAGTTATTCATGACTCGATAGCATCTAATGAGGTCCCAGTAAAATCGAGGACATCAACGATCCCCAAATAAATTAACGGTTAGATGGACTCAAATCCGAATCCTCTCCAACCGATCTTCGGCATTTCTATCTCCCTCCAAATCCCTCTCTTTCTCTCTAACATGTAGCCTCTCTATCACTCTCCTAACTCCCAATCCATGGTTATATGTCCATGCCTTTTTTGTCTCTAAAGTACATACCTCATATCTAGGAGAAGCAAAATTCTATATAAAAATTTACGCATAATCGCTTCAAAAAAAATAAAAATTAACCTACCTCCACACATCTTTGTCCAAACCGGTCACACTTCAGCTATCACAAAAGTAATTATGTATAAGCACTTATGTAGTTAAGCTATTTTGATGCTACAAAATGTAAACTATCTTCATAAACTTGATAGAACTTATCGAAACAAGTTGAAAACATTGCATAGACATGTCATAAGCTATTCTCACATACAAGCTCCGAAACACTCTGACTAGTGATTACGTACTTAGATAAGCTCAAATTCATTCATCAACTCAAACCCTAAAATCAAATCTCTTCAAATCAGTAAAACAAAACATAAACTAAAATGTGCATAGAAACAAGATCTGAGATCATTAGAGATACCTGCAGAAGAGAAGAGAAACTTTCCCCAAGAGCGATGAAGAAACGAATTAGGAACAAGAAGAAAAGCGAGTAAAGGAGAATAACGGTATGTGGTTCTGTTGTAAGGAGAAAAGCCAGAAGCGACTAGAGAAGCAGCGTCAGAAAAAACGATGTAATCAACATCGGTGTATCTAACTTCCAAGTGAGAATCTTGCCATTCTCCGTAAAGGATTAAGACTACGCGGAAAATTGCAGAAAATGTGAGAAGGGAACGAATATCGAACCGTGCCATTGATTGGATTCAAAGATAATAGAGATATTCCATCATCTTCTATCGCTATCCATGGTGCTCGAAATTTAAAGAAATGGGAAGTTTTGGATGCGATTGATGAAGGAGTAGTGATCAGTGAAGGTTTGGATGTTGATATGGTGGAAGAGAAATATAGAGATTTAAGTTAGTGAATGTGTAAAACGTTATTAAGTGATTCGATGAAAGATTCATAAAGCGGTAAACATAAACATTAGAGTTAGATTTATGATAGATGGTAATTGTTGTGATTCTTTTCTAGATTTGTGTATCCATTGCTTTTATCATGTTAAGGGCGTGTTTGGATTCACATATACGAGGTTTTCAATGTTTTGGGATTGTTTATTATCTCCTAAATTTCCTATCAGATCTTTTAAATTATTTAATTCTAACAATGTAGTCACTTATATTTTTTTTTACGAATAGATTCTTTTGTGTTTTATTTTTGTAACGATTTGTTATTTATTTTGGACGAAATACATAATAAAAAACCGTTGATCCGACCAAAATACATAATCAAACGCAAAACTAATTACATATTTGTGATCAGTGCGAAAAATCATTTCAAAAGGTATATGAGTTTGCAATTTATTATAACGGAGATTTTTAAAAAATAACAAAGTGTTACAAAAAAAACTTGACTAACTTGATATTTTTAAATAAATTAAAGGACCATGTGGGTAATTTAGTCTATAAGCTCTTTTCGGCTTATTTCTATAGATTTCTCATGATAGTTGTAGATTTTATGAGAATGATGGCAGAATTCGATTTAAATGGAAGAATAGTTAGAGGAGCAAACGGTGTGTCCATGGTTCTGATTCCTAAAAGAAAAAACCTTCAAAGGTTTCTGAATTCAAGCCAATATCCATCGTCGGTTGTATATATAAGGTAATAGCCAAGGTATTGGCTAACAGACTGAAAAATGTGATCAACAAAATTATTTCAGAAACCCAATCAGTTTTTATTGCAGGAAGACAGATTCTGGATGGAATTAATAATGATCTATCCAATGAAAAGTGAAAATATTAATAATGATGTGGGATTAATTAATCGGTGGCATTTGAATGAAAATGATAATATTCTTATGTCATGAGTTATTATGTGTTTTCGCTTATGTTATCACATTATGTTATACATGTACATGTGTCGTTAATTGTTATAAGTATCATGATAGTGGTTTGATGCTTGATGAGGAACCTTTGTCCTAAAAGTCCTATTGTGTTGGTGAGGGGCTTGGCTCCGAAAGGCCTATCATTTATGTGAATCATTTATATTCATGTTTTTGTTATGTATCGTATGAAATGATGTAAAGAGGTGATTAACGATAAAATGCCTAAAAGATGGAATAGAAAGAGTGAGGAGAACTTACCCCTGTTATAGTAGAACCTAGTTATGACTAGGAATTTAATAGAAACTAGATGGCGATGTTCGGACGTTCGATGCTTAGAGAAGTATATTAGTCGAGTAATAATCTAGTGGTGAGTGATACATTATATGGAACATGTGTGTGAACCCGTTTGGGTGTTTATTTTTGTGGAAAAGGTTAACATACCTTAGGAGTGTTTTATACATTCCCATTTGAGTGAAATCACGTAATCGAAACCGTTTTCTCTGAGATGTCATTTCATGAGCCAGGGGCTCCTCTGGAATGTACGTATGCATTACATGACAGGTTTGATTCCCGTGTTTAATACTAATGGAGCCTACGGGTAAAGAGACTTGTGATGGTGTACGGACTATACGAAGTGACGATTCTAGGTGTACGGACCTAGGATCCGAACCAATTTCGTATGTCAAGTAAATAAAAGGATCTATGACTTGGGCCGACTTCTAGACGTAGAAGAGGACGGGAATAAGGGATGCCTTTGTGGTTTCCGGATTAGTGATACTTTTCGAGTTAGTGAACTCGAGACATGTTTCTATATGAGTGTGAGATTCTGAACTCAAGGTCTAGGTTTTCCCCCGACTTGAGTAGAATTTTGTTAGAACCTTGTAAAGCCGGGAGAATCCATAAGATAAGGAACTCACTGAGATGTTGATATCTCACTCCATTATTTTTGTTGCTTTTAAGGTTTTGTTTGCAGGTCGGATTTACAAGTGGAGCTATGCTCGGGATATTTCAAGATAAACATAGATTGAGTTTTTCCGCGGTGTATTTTATCTTTAGTACAATGATGGATATTGTATTGATCTTAGTATATTTATTTTAGTAAAATTTCCATGTCTTGTACCATAGATTGTATTGTTTTTAAAATTGGTCAAGAATGTGAATTGTGTTATTAGACACTTATGATGGTGTCAGTACCAAACAAACGCTTATATGATATTATTCTAGATAAATATTATATGGGGCGTTACATTTGAGCTCCTCATCATTATCAATCTTGTTTAACGGAAGCCCTACAAGCCAATTCAAGATGAGCCGAGGTCTTAGGCAAGGAGATCTGTTATCCCCATTCTTGTTCTTAATCGTCATAGAAGCATTCAATGTGATGATGAAAAAGGTGATAAGTTCAGGGAAGTTTCAAGGCTTCAAATTCGATGAAGGTGATGAAAGGTTTTCACATTTATAGTATTCAGACGATACTTTGATTATTTGTGAGAAATCTTAGTCAAATATCAGAACAGTTAAGGGTTTTCTAAGGTTGTTTGAGTTGTTATTCAGGCTGGAAGTTAACTTGAATACGAGTAAATTGGTGGGAGTCAATGTCGATCAAGAGTGGATGATGGAGGCAGCGAAGATCTTACAGCGTGGTACAAGATATATCCCTATCAAATACATTGGTTTACCTATTGGAGCAACCCCAAAATGGTTGGACACATGAGTTGAAGTGTTAAATAACGTGAAAGCAATGGTAGCTACTTGGAAGAACAAATATCTTTCCATTGGTGGTAGAATTGTCATCCTGAATTCAGTATTATATGTGATTCTAGTGTATTTTATCTCATTCTTCAAGGCTCCGACAGGTATAATTCTCAGATTAGAATCCATTTTCAAGCAATACCGATGGGGGGTGAGGTTGGGAGAAAAATCAATTGGGTCAAGTGGAATTTGGTGTGTAAACCAATAGATGAAGGGGGATTAGGAATTAGTAGGTTAGGCATCTTTAATTAAGCATTATTAGGCAAACGGAAGTGGAGAATAAATAATGAAAAATGAGGTATTTGGTTCTCCGCTCTAGTTAATAGATATGAGTTTAATGCGAAGAGACTAAATCCAAGGGTTATGGATAGTTCAAGTTGGTGGAAAGAGTTGTATGCTTAGGATCTAGGAAATTTAGAAATGTCGAGTGAATATTCAGTTAAGCATGTTTACAACAATATAATGCCTGAAAGTACAATGGATAATAGGAGTTGTGGTCAAAGTTTTGGAGTACAATAATTCCTTCAAAAGTGTCTAGTTTGGTTTGGAGATTGTTACAAAATAAGATTGCAATGATAGATAATATATAAAAGAGGGGTGTTCTGTCACAGGGTCAAAATAGGTGTGTGGCTGGTTGCGGAAGTGAGGAATCGGTATCTCACATTTTCTTTGAGTGCCATCTTTTTGCAGGTTTTTGCTATAATATTAGCAATTGGATTGGAGTCTCAATGACTTTTCACAAAGATGGTTTGCAACATATGTTGCAGTTCAAAAATCTTCTTAGCAGCGGAAAAAAATCGTCATTAAAGTTATGAACGTTGTGGTGTGCTTGCATATGGAGCATTTGGAAATCAAGGAATCAGAATAAATTTAAGAAGGGAGAAATTCAATTGATAAAGATGATTGAGAAAGCAATAGTCTTGTCTATGAGATGGTTAAAATTGAAATAAAAAAGGAACCTGGATGAGATTGTAATGTGGTGGTTAAATCCTAAGGCATGCTTGAGTTAGGATCATGGCAGCAGTACCATTGGTGTCTAAGAGTCTTCGGATGATCTTTCAGAGTTGTTAGGCTGCAACTATTACATATAGTATCGATTTTTCTACAAAAGAGTTTATTGATAGTGGTTGTGACATCTATTCAAAAGGAATTTTATTTTTCAGCAGACCTGGTTTTTTTTCCAATTTGGTGCGAAGATATCGGTTTCAAATCCTTGGATGCCTCAATAGAGCTTGTATTTTACTGTCAGATTATTTCCCAGTTTTTTTAGTCTTAGGTGATTTTGAACCTTGTCTGTTTGGATAATTTTGTTAGCTTATGGTCAGTTTTATTTTATTCTGGTGTAGTGGCTTAGGTGGTTCATCTCTTAGGGTGGTTAGTTGTATGGTTTAGTTGTTGCCTAATTAATTTTTAACAATATTGAGTGATTTGTTGTTTTTATTTCTAAGTTGAACTTTGGTGTTGTATTATCATGCATAACTTATACCTTTTGTTTTCTTTTAATTTAATTCACTTCTTTGTTGTTTAAAAAAATAGTTTATTTTCTTATAAAAAAATCGAAACAACTTATTCACAAGGGTTTGTATAATAAGTGCTTAATTATTATATATTTTATCCAAACATCTTTAGAATTCTTAAGAAATTCTTGTATTTCTAAGAAATTTTCTGTGTAGAATGACAATTGTCGTAACTGAGTTCATGACATATGGTAGAGTAGTTGGGTTGTGTTGATGGGGTTACTGATGTGCGGTCTGTGCGATTGAAGGGTAACATTGGTATGAAACATTCGTTGGAGAAAGGTCGAAATGGTTATTGTGGTGTTTGATAGTGTTTTGGTCAATTCGAACAGGTCCCCGAGGCCTTCAGCGTAAGGCAACAACAATAGTTGTAGGAAAGGGGGTGGTGTACTTGCAAGGTACTCCGACGCTCAAGTAAGTTTTAGTGGGAGAGTGAAAGCAAAGTGAAAGCGTGTTAGGTAATGTAAACACCCCAAATTTGGCCTCTCTTTTTCTCACACCATGGCTTGTGATCTTTTCATATTGCATTTGCATAAGCATACCATCTCACATTGCATATTTGTTTCACTGCATAAGTTGCATAGCTAGGGTTTGTGATCAGGAGAATCCAAGAAGTGATCTGAGCCATATCAAAGGCCTTGAAGCTTGTCAAGAGGGTCCATGTATTTTCTATGATCATAATATGCTCCCCAAAGTTCATTAAAGTCAAGAGATCACAAAGCATTGCAAAGGCATAGAGGCAGACTGAAGATTTCCTGCACAGATGACCTAAAATTAGGGTTTTGGGTTTGAGGCCCTTAATCTCAAATTTTTTGGTCATTCTTGATTCTAGTGGTCTTTATATGTTATAAGGATCATTTGTACCAAATTTGATGAGAAAATTCATTGTGGAAGTCATCTGATCAACTGGTAACTTATTGTGCAAGAAAAGTCAGAATCAGGGCATCTGAGGCCACTACCAATGGTACCAAAGGGTCACATTCATCATTTTGAGGTTCTATGATCTTTATTTGATCTTAGAATTGGTTAGAATTTCACAAGATTGAATAATTTCAAGCCATTTGCAAACTTTCCATTTTTGGACATGACTTGTAATGAAAACTTTCCATTTTGGGAAAGATTTTCAACCTCCTCTTTCTTGATCAAAAAGGCTTCAAATGAAAAATCTTCAAACATGAAAGTTGTAGATTGGATCTTCCCATTTTCAAAAAGTAGAAGAACTCCTCTTGATTCATCCTAGAACTCAAGATATGATGTTTCAAAGTTGGGAAAAATCTTATAATTTTCAAGTATGTGCCAAAGAGAGATTTTTGCAAAACCAAGTTTTAAGACTTCTAATGACCTCTAATCCACTTCTAAGCTTCATAACATATTCATACAATATTGCAAGACCAAATTTGTGCCTTGGATCACAAGAAACCATGTCTCATCTTCACAAAATTTCCAAAGAGGGAAAATTGCAAAAGCCATGCTATCTTGCAATCCAAGTGGTACAGATCCTCAAATCCAATCCAAGGGCTCTCCATAAACTTAGTTGAGGCAAGACAACCCTTCAAACCAGCTCTGACCCGTGCCATGATTTTGGTACACATTCTTTGACTTTTTTGCAAAACCTCCCATACCAATCACATTATGCCACACCAACTTTCTAACCAATCACAACATCTTATGCAAACATCATGGACCTCATTTCATACAACACACAAGCCTGAAACATCCACAAGCTCAGATTGCACAAAATTTCCATAGAACTTCATCTCTTCGAATCTCCCTCTTCAGCCAACAAAACTCACTAATTCTTTCATCAATCATCTCCACTTGACCTAAGGAACAAATCTCAACCATCAAAATGACCTGAAACCTCATAAACCAAAGGCACGATTTCTGCCACACCAGAACCAAACATCATAAACTAGCCATTATAAACTCCATCTAAGCCTTTCAGAAGCACAAGGGGATCCATTGGAGTGGTTTTGCACAAGAGAGGAGGCCAGAAAGTACCAAACTGAAAAGCTTCATCTCAGGTAGCTCATTCGAACTTCTTTTTTTCCAGAACTTGCTTTTTAAGTTACAAATTGATTCTACATGATGTGCTGACACTACAAGAAAAAAAGAGATTTACGACACTTGAGTTGCGACAGTTATCACAAAATTGTCCTTATTTCTGGATTGCGACGGTTGTCACGACAGTTAAGGTCAACTGTCGTTGATTTTTTGTGACAAATATCACAAAACCTTCCTTATTCCTGGACTGCGACGGTTGTCACAACAGTTAGGGACTGTACTGCGACGGTTGTCACGACAGTTATCACAAAACCGTCATTATTATGTTTTTTACTTAACTTTTTATTTTATAAAATATTTTTTTTATTGAGAGTTAAATGAAAAGGGAAAATTTGTTCCCCCAATTTAGAAAACAAAAAACCTTATCGGCTCCTCGATGGGAAATTTATTCCCTCTCAAATAATAAAAAACCCCTCGATCAACTTTTCTTCTATCTGATTCTTCTTCCAAACCTTAATCTTAACCATTTCTTCTTTATCTATTGTTGCAGCGATTCATCATTCACTACAAGAAGTTTATCCTATACACTAATGCACAAATGATATTAGAATTATTGATATTATAGACTCTTATTAAAAAAAGTTGTAAAATTTAAAACAAGTGAAATATTATAACATATAATAACACTTATTTTTAAGAAAACAGGTATGAAATAGACTATTAACACATTTATAAAATAAATAAATACCATATTTTAATTAAAAAATGGGTGTGTTAGATTGTTAGGTTAATTACTATATTTTTCTCGCGATAATTCTTTTCTCGCTCTTAGTGAAAATCTCATGCTTACATGAAAACACAACCCGCACTTTAAAGGACAAAAACACACATTGTTTTGCTTTGATCTAAAACCCTAAGAAACCTTATTCAGATTCGATTGATGATTCTCCTTTCAATTTCTATCTCAATCGAAATCACCGATTATGCTCTAAAAAACCCTATTGAACATGTTCAAAATCGCTCCAATCCCTCTCTCGATTGAAGATTTTCAATTTTTTCCTCTCTCAATCAAAATTTTAGATCAATTCCAATCTTTGTTCATAATCTCATATCAATTTCAATCTTGATTCAGAATCCCTCACAATCTCTCACTCGATACCCGCTCTCAGAACCTGTGTCTCCTTTGTTGAAATGTAGCTCGCGGTACGGTGTTCATCGAAATAATATTTCACTCTTGACATGGTACGAGCATTTTATTAATATTTATTATTATTTTAATATTTTTACTTCTATTTTCCCCTAAGTCCATATTTTAATTTTGTTAAATTTTTTACCCTGTATTTTCCTTCGGAATGAAATTGTGTGTCATTAAGATTTTATCTCATGTAGTGGTTTTGGATAAACATGACTTTTGGCGTGGCTATTTATGTTCTGATGTAGTTGATTATATCATATTCGTGTTTTCTGTTTATTGTTTTAGGTGGTTGCTATAATCTTGCGGTTTTTTTGGTTATGTGATATCTCCATATACTTGGAAGGTTTTAATAATTTTTATAATTTTGACGAAACTTGATTTGATTGTTTTGTTTGGATTGGAACTTAACTTTCAATGTATATAGTAGATAACAATGTTTTGGGCTACTTTTGACGAGTCATTGAAGCCAAGTGATATACTAGTTGGTAAATAATAGATCCTTTGGAAAATAGGAGTTCTTTATGGAAGAAATTGTTCTTTTATCTTAGGATGATAAACGATTAAATTGATTTTCTGTGCAAATGGAATTGTTGTTTTAGGTACTTTGATGCTGCTTCATTGCGTGGATTCAAATTAATGTTGTTTGTTCATTAATAATAGTATTTTCTTAGAAACTAATATCTCTATCTTTGTAGCAATGGAAATACTTTTTTGGCTTGGTTTAATTCTTATAACCAAATTCAATGAAAAATGCAGTAAAAGGTTTGCTCCTCGCTACTTTAGATTTCTATAATTTTAGCAGTTAATCATGCTAGATTGATTTATTTTTTTAATGTTGGATTGGAGCTACATTTAAGTTTGATTGTAACTATGTAATTCAAAACCTACTCTACCATTCTCTCCAATCTAATATTCTAGTACTACTTTAAATTATATTTAAAAAAATTAAACTAGCTTCTAAGTATTCTTTTTTACTCCCACACATCTAGCTATTTTATACATGATTTTTATTCTAAAGAGTGTTAATCTTTGCCAATATCAGTGTTGATGTATTGTTAAGTGATTATCTTATAATAGAGTTGACTCTAACAACCTCAATTATTCAAACATTGTTTAGTACTATTTTTGTTTTATCCTTTTTTTATTATTTACTACTTGAACCTTTCATAAAACAATGTCTAAGTTGCAAATTTCTTAGTCAAGTCAACAAACAATGTATTGTGTATATATCATAACATGTTCTAATCACTCTGTTACAATGTAGAAGATAATTAAGAATAACAACTTTGTTCATTTCCAATTACAAAAACAAAAGGTTTATGTTTGTTTCAATTAAGGAAGCATGAAGGTTTGATTACTTAAATTATTATAATTTGGAGTTTTTATTTTCTTTTTTCTTTTCCTTTGTGGTAAATTTCTTAATTAACTATATTTGTAAAATGACAAATACAACAAAAAATAGTTATAAAGTTGTCATGGACAAAGAGAAGTGCATAAACAAAACCCTCAAAAGTGTTGTTGAATTCAAAGGTAATCATCATATCAATCCCTTTATTTCTTTGCAACACACATCACATATGTAATCATTTTATTTTTATTTTTATGGATGACAGATAGTTTTTCCTTTTCAGTAGGTTGATGGATTTGAATATTTCAAGATGTTGGTTAGTCATCATGAAAGAATATCATCCAATCGATCTAATCGTGACGGTGTTCTGGTTATTGTTTACGAGAGAGGCATGGTAATATGAAGGCTGTAACAGTGTCCGAGACTATAACAATGTCTAAGTTGTGCAGACATGAAGTCATATTGGCAACTAGTGTTTGCAGTGCACTAATGCATGGACTTAAGGACGAGTTTTTTGAGGTAATTTTTTAAAAATATCATAGCAATATATTATTTTTTGGTTACAACGGATCATCTATATGTTGACTGCAATCTGCCTTAATCTCAAAACCAATTCCTTATTTGATTATATGAAAATTATACAGTGTTTCTACTTTACCTGTAGGTGTGAAAGTCTACATGCCAGTCCTTACACAAACTCACAATCCTCTCTGTTGATTTTGCTCGTGAAGCCTATGACTTATTAATGGATATGTTGAACGTTGATTTCGTGGTGGTTAGGTTACAAGCTTTAGAAACCATGAATCATATGAAAATTAATGGTTGTCCAAAGCTTCAAGAAAAGCACCTGCACATGGTATCTTTCTGATTTTTTATTAGTAATTTTTCTCTATGTCTAGAATATAATTTATTGTCAGTAGTTTTCTTATGTTCGAAACTGCAAGATCCACCTCATTGTAATTGGTTAAACTATCCTTCTGGCCTATGTTTGGGACCAAAATGGGGTTGGAGTTTTCATGGTTAATAAGTTCTGCTAGTGGCTTGATTGAATTCCTTGATGATGAGTAGATTAGTTATAATTTTTTGGATTTCATTATGATGAATAATTTATCTTACTAGGTTTGTAGAATTCCAGATCACTAGAGTTGAAAATTGCTTTTGGAATGTGAAGATTGACTAGTGAGGTGCGTAGAGATATTGTTCTTGATGGAAGCCAAAAAGGTATCCTTTCTAACATTTATTAGAAGTTGAACTTGTGATAAACAAAACTAAATGTGTTTAGGCATCTGAGTAGCTCAAATAAAATAAAATAAAAACATATTTTGGGATTGGTAATCAAATGTAATACCAATGACTTTTGTGTCTACAAAAAATAATACTACATTTCACTTAATTGCAGACTTTATTCTTCAACTAAATTTTTTTTGGATGGATCTAAAGAGGTGTTGTCGAAGACGTTGTGTTTCTCGACTTTATGCTCAAAGAGGATCGAGAAAGAAGCTACGTCCAAGAGTGTAATGATTCTCGGGTTAGAGGAAATGAATGAACCTGGTGGCATGTTGGTTTTGAGTTGGAATTGAACCTGAGAGTGGGTTCTGATACATATAAAAATTCTACTACCTACTGCAATTTCCAATCTCTTGTAAACACAATGATTTCAAGTTTATCTCTATCACCTCTCTTTGTGGATTACACTCCAAACCAATTATTGCATAGTGTTGTGGTTAAAGAATTCCATGATGATAATGCAACTGTTGTAATAGTGAAAGATGGTCCGGTATAACAATCAGGTACTATAATTGTAATAGTGAAAGATTTTATATTATGCAATAGTTCTGTCTGCTGAATAATATGTTTACAAGTTGCTACATTATTTTACATCACCATAGTTTGGTTGAAATTTGCAATTCATATTCTGAGTTTTATAAGAACGTTTCATAGAATTAATTTCTCTTGTGAATTATTGGGACAATGTATGTTGTTTTTATCCATGATTAATCAAATATATCACGAGTCATTGACTTTGGATTGACTAGTGTTTGTGACTACCATTGTTGGTGTCAAACTAAACAATGATTTGGTGATTTTTGGAGGAGGGCATGATGTGTCAATAGTACTCTGCTGCAAAAAAAAAGTCTTGTGAAGCCCAAAGTTATAGTTGTTATTGCCCAACTTGGTTTGCTATAGCTTTTAATTTTTTTTTTAAAATAATATAATTAACGGCGGTTACAACTGTCGTTATTTTAGATGAAATATATATTATATAATTATGGCGGTTACAACCGTCGTTATTTTCAATGAAATATATATTATATAATTATGGCGGTTACAACCGTCGTTATTTTCAATGAAATATATATTATATAATTATGGCGGTTACAACTGTCGTAATAATATATTTGAGGCAGTTTCAAAACTGTCGCAGAATGTTACGGCAGTTGGAGCGACAGTTTTTTAAACTGTCGTAAAACAGCCTTGCGACACACGTTTCCACGACAGAGGGGGAACCGTCGTGACTTGCAATTTACGACGGTTCTAACCGTCGTAAACTGTCAAAATTAATTGTTGTAATTTGCCATTTTTTTTGTAGTGTGATCATTGTGATGTGTTTGGTTTTGAAAATGAGTGGAAAATAAGCATGTATTGATCTTCTGAAACTTTGACCGTGAAACTTGTTTTGCTTTGATTCTCCTTTTTGGTGTGTTATAAATGGATTTTGTTGCTGGATTCGTGTTTAGGGTTGTTAGATGAGTGATTCTGGAGCTTTAGAGAGCTTGGGGTGGCCTAGGGAATGAGTTCAGGTGATTGAGTGGTCGGAGAAGACGACTGGAACACTGTTTCGGTCGCCTGAAAAAGATTAAGGTTAATCTCATTAATTAGCCAGGTTTAAATTTCATCCCTTGGATCTTAGGTTTACCGCGTGTGTGGACGGCCCAGATTAACCATTAAACCCTAATCCTCATTTAATTAATTTAATTAAGTTAATTAGCTCAGAGTGAATCTCAGCCACACAAACACGTGCCAAATCACCAACTTCAAATCCTGGCCACTGATTTTGCATACTTTTATTTTTCTTTTAATTATTTCATATTTCTTTTCATATATATATATATATATATATATATATATATATATTAAAAATAGCAAAAATATTTATAAAAATCTCATTTTCTGCATTTTTATTCTAAATATTTTTCTAAACTCAAAAATATTTTTATTTTTAATTTTTTTCATTAAAAATGTATTTTTAAATCATTTAAATGTTTATTTAATTAATTAATAGATTTTAATTAATTAAAAATACATTTAGGTATCTAAAAATCACAAAAAAAATCATGATGCATTCTCATACATTTAGAAAAATTTACAAACTCACCATACAAATTTCTTTTTAGGTTTGATCATGTTTTCACAATTTGCTTTGAATTAGGGTTCATAAATTTACATTTTTCTAACCCTAACTTGAAAAAATCATTTATGATCAACCATGATGAGTTTGCATTTGGTTCTTTTTGCACTGTTTCATATTTGGCATCTACTATCTAGGTTATTTAACTCATAATTTTGCATTGCATTTTCAAATTGTTTAGCATTTTTTATGAAGAACCACCCAAAAACCCTAGTTAACTTAGAAAATTCATAAATTTCTCTAGGTTTAGCTTCTGACCTCCACCTTTGGGGAGTGATCTTGTGTGTGTTTAGAGTTTGTTTGAGTTCATTTTCAAATTTTTATCATGATGTATGCTTCTGTTTTGATCATGTGCATCTCACACATTCATAAAACCCTAATTTCTCATGTTCATTTGCATTCATCTTTGCATATCATCATCATATGAACTTGTCATGCCATTCCAAGCATTTGTATGCCATCTTAGACATCTTAGGACATGTAAGAACATTGCTTGATCATTTCTTCATTCATTTGGTATGTTTTGCATTCATTACATTTCATGTGTATCCATGTGTTTCTAAGCTTCTAACATGCTTCCTTTGCATCTCATCCCTTGTATGAACATTCATAAGCATCTCACATGTCTTTGTATCATTCCATAACACATTTGAATAGCATATTCACTTCTGGTCTTGGTCTTTACACCTTAATTTGCTTTATGACCTTTTGCTTTGCATCTTATGCATTCACACTAACCTTTCAGGGGCTTATGGTAAGTTGTTTGGGATGTGGATTTGCCTTCACATCCCACCTCTTATCATCTTTTCATTTGCATATTTTACTTGTCTTTGAAGTGAACTTGCTTCACTTGTGCTCTCTTGCTCTTATCTCTTTCTTTTAGGTTACTTATATTCTTCAGGAAGTAAGTAACATATCCTCATTTCTCTTCTCTTTTCATCTGCTTCTTCTTCCTTGGTGGCCTCCTGAAGATCTTTATCTTAAGCCTCACAAACCATAGGAACATCCAAGCATGATAATTTTAGGGTTGTATATATTCTCCCCTTAGTTTTTTACCTTTGAGTCTCCTTGAGTCTCTCTTCTCATCTCATAATCAGAGGCTAAACACTTAAAGCTTTAGGACTTTGAATTAGGGTTATGCCTGCATCCTTATCTTAGGATGGAGTGTATAACTTTAATCTTTAGTGTTAAATCTTTAATTTGTTTACACCTCTTAATCCAAACACCTAATAATGATTAAGACTTAAGCTTGTAACTTGGGCCTTATATTAGGGTTACATCTCTTCCTTTTGGTTAAGAGGGACTAACCCTAGTGTTTAATGGACAAGTCCCCTTCAGGTTGTCTTACAACATAAAACTCACTTCTTCATCCAACCTTTAATTAAAATCCACTTAATAAAGGCTTTTTATATAATGAATTTAATCCCTAACCATGGATTAAGTTGAGGTATCTTCCTCAGCTTAAGTTTTCTCATCTATCATCCTTCTCTTAGGATGGTGTAATGAGTTCACTAATCTTTGATTGGAGATTAAACTCATTACTTAACACTAAACAAAAACCCAAAAACACTTAATAATTACCAAAGTAGGTTAATGATCTTAATCCTATATCATCATGGTAATTAAGTTGAGATCTTTATCTCATGCTTAAGTAGGCTCATTATCCCTAATCGGGGAGGATATAATGGGTTTACAACCCTTGATTTAGGCTTAAGCTCGTTATCCTATGCCAAACACCAAAAACAATAAAAAACTGAAAACACAAAAACAAACAATAAACGTCTCCTTCGGGATTCTTTTCTCATCACACTCATTCTGAAAATGAGAACTCGCTTCTTCCGTCTAATACAAGACAGTTAGCACTCGAGCCAGACGAGTCGCACACTTGAGCATAGACAAGTAAGCAGTTCACAACCAAATCATCCAGTCTCTTTGAGTCGAACTATGGTGTTCTGACTTCCTCATTGCACGAGAGGATACGTAGGCATAACTTAACGGTTATCGAACAAAAGTCTCTTTGTCTTCCCCCTCTTTCAGCTTTCTTTCTAAGCCTCAGTCTTGAGCATCTCACTCTCTTTTTTGCACTGACACTTTGTACATTTATCCCTAGCTTTTTATACACAGTCACCACATACATTACCCTCTTTTAAACACAATCAAGTACGCATGGATCCCGTCGAGTACGATGGACGATCTGGGTGCTAATACCTTCTCAGGTCGTAACCAACCCCCTTTCTCAGTCTCTTTGGTTCGCAACCGTCTTATCCATACCCTTCCAGGTTCATGAAACATTACCTTTCCTTCTGGATAAAAATGTCTAGCTGGTGACTCTATTCAACCTCAACCTCCAACATCATCGACCGTCCGCGTCTGCACCGGGACGAGAGTCCGGGGAGCGACAGGTAAGAGTGTAGAGACTTAATTGAATACCTGTCCCTCCAAAGGGGAAGGGTATTTATAAAACTCTATATGGCCGAAATATGTGGGCATGTGGTCCATGAATTGGTCCAGTTGTTCCCGTGAGTTTCGGAGGGGAAGTTGGTCGTGTGAACTACAAGCGTGTGAATGGGAGATCCCCAACGACTATAACTTCAACGACTATATCATCCCAGGTTGCTTATTGGGCTTATGCCCATTGTACATACCCAATATATTTAAGGGTCAGGCTCTATAGCCAGACATGACAAGGTGTGAACAAAGTCACGAGAGCGGGAAAGATTGAGATAACACAAAGGTCATAACAGCAACCCCTACAAATTGGGCCTATCTCATACTTCACTCTATCCGGACCAAACTTCATTCTATAACATGCCTCCTATAAGGTCGGGTATCATATCTCCACAACCCGACATCCATGTACCTATTCATCGTACAGTCAAAGGTTGTAGCAGTTACGCCACATCAATGCAGTCGTTACCAAGCCTTCAAGGTAGGCAATTATGAATGAGAGTTACACATTGAATACTTTGCAACAGTAGAAGGTCAATGTGCTTCCCTTAAATGACCTTTCTTAATGAAGACTTGGAAGACAGATGTAAAAGGGGCTCCCGCAAGAGGGATACGCAAGGCACATTCATCTTGAGACTTACTACTTCAATACTGCTCTCGAACCCCTAAATGTATTGCTCAACATAGATGGTGTAGATCTCCTTGCCTAGAAAGAGGGAAGCTAGCACCTTTGGCTCCCACCGTAGAGCCTAGGTTAAACATTTACCAGGACACACCTTTTACTATCAACATGTCTGACGACGGAACTGACCCTCCTCCAACCATGGCACAATTCTTGGCCATGATGGAGGATATGTGTCAGCAGGACAAAATGTGGCAAGACAATGTACACACATTACAGTAGAAAACTCAAATTGAAGATGATCTAGAAGAGGAAGTGCTCGAGTCACAACCTCTCTCTCAAGAAATTTGCGACGACCACATCCCAGATAACTTCAAAGCATCATCATTGGTATCATATGATGGCAAGATGTATCCTTAGGAGCACATTATAGCTTTTAACAATCAAATGTTTATGTAGCCCTCAGGTTGTACATTAGTCTCCCAAGACTCTTTGTCGTGAGCTACCAAGACCTGACCAAAACATTGGTACAACGCTTCTCGGCAAGCAAGCTCCGGAGAGTGTCCACTACTACTCTATTCAGTGTCCGCCAAAAACATTTTGAGTCTCTCAGAGAGTACCTGGATAGATTAAATGAAGAAACCCTCAAGTTATCCCATCCTAACTGGGAGTTATTCGTTGGAGCCTTCCAGGGCCAGGCAATTCAACGAGTGCTTGGCTCAGAAGCCGACCGCCAATATGGATGAAATTACATCCCGGGCCGAATGCTATATCAAATGTGAAGAAAACAACCAAGAGAAAAGAACCTGGGATGGCACGGAAAGGTCAAAGAGTAAAGAGGAGATTACAAGCCGGAAAAAGGAGTCACCTCAAACAATCGCCCGAGAACGACATTCCCCAGGTTGTATAAGTTGGCACCTGAGCCGGACAGGGATTATACCCCACTGAATACCTGGAGAGGGCATCTCGAAGGAAGTAAGTTACATGAACTTGTTACTTGAACCTAATCGCCTTAAGAGAGCAAATGAAATCATGGGGAGGGATCCAGAGGTATAATGTAACTACCATCGAATAAAGGATCATCATATAGAGGATTGCCAACAATTGAAAAGGGAAATTGAGGCTCTAATTCAAAGAGGTCACCTTCTGTCCTATGTGAAGGATTCCTGATCACATAACAATAAGAGGAGTCTATGTCGAGACGATTCAGGTTCTGAAAAATCATCTCAGAAGAAGGGTTCATACGACGGTGATGGTCATGAAACAAAAGTTGCTCTCCACACACTGAACACCATAACCGGAGGCTTTGCAGGCGAATTGCTCTCCCATCAGACCGAGTACTAGAATAAAGTCGAGATTCTTAAGCATTATAACAACATGACGCTCAAGCGTAATGCGGCCTTGGAAGAGAATGAACGACTAAAGTCCAAAGTAGCCGAGCTGGAGGGTGCAATAGCTCCCGAGGAGGAGAAGGTTCTAAAGACTCGGGCGAAGCTGATTGCCCGTATCCGTCTGTTGGAGCACGATAACTTGGCCATGGAAGCCTATGGGTTCGTAGAGCAAATTCTGGTGAAGAATCCCGGTGTACAACTGGCCATTGACGTAATCGGTGTTATGCACCACGTGGCTAACAGTGAGGTGGTCTCTCTCGAGGTTGAAGAGTAGTTTGTTTATTGGCTTGTGCGCCACAAAATTTTGTCGGGCTGCAAGCCGTTTTGATGTATTTTTACTATGGGGTTATGCAATATTTAAGACAATTTCCGACCTGGTGGTCAGCTTTTTAATATAACTTATCTTGTGCATGTTGTATGTGATATTTTTATTTGCTTGAAATATATATTACTGCAAATTCGTTATTTAGTATAGGAGTTTTTGTCGCTCCCGGGATTTTCATCCTAGTACAAACGCGAAAGTGGCGCGGAAAAGGTAGAGTCGCCAGCCAGGCATTTTTATCCCGAATGAAAATGAAAGGTAATGCTGCAAAAACCTAAGAGAAAAGGAAAGTAAAAGGTCCTGCGAACCAAATATCTGGGTTTGGGAGTCGGTTACGAACTGGGAAGGTATTAGCACCCCTGATCGTTCGCCGTACCCGACGAGATTCACGCTTGCTTGAATTGTTTCAAAGGGTGAGAAAACAAAGTTGTTGTTGAATAAAAAACCGCTATTGGAACTAGAATGAGAAAGGGAACTGGAAAAGAGATCGAAAATGTAGGGAAAATAAAGAATGTGCTCGAACAGGGCCCTACCCCGCTGCCTACGTACCTCATCGGGAAAATGAGGATCAGAGTCGACGTAGTTCGCCTAACTAAGGCGGGAACTATTTATTTGTGTTTTTTATGAGTTGGAAATACTTATGTCTATGCTCAGGTATTGCAAGCTCGCCTTGAACGAGTGTGTTTACCGTCTTGCAAATGAGACAAGTCGTAGCAAGTTCGCGTTGAGAGTGAATGAGGTGAGAAAAGAATTCCCGCAGGAAAAGACGTTTATTGTTTGTGAGTTGTCTTTAAAAAGAAGTATTTTCTGTTTATTGTTTGTGAAACATTCTCATACTAAGACTTGTTCATCGTGGTAGATGCCTTACACCTCACCCCGAAACAGGACGTGTATAAGTAACCCATGACAAAGTCTCCTGCCGTATGAGAACATTCAACCTTGGTTAGGTGTTTTATTGTTTTTCTTTATGAGATGAGAAAGAGAGACTCAAATTGCAAAAGGACAAACTAAGGGGGATTAAGACACAAACCTAAGTTGTTTATTGCATGCAAAAGGAGATTCTAATGGTTTGTATGGTTTTATAATCCTAATGAGAAAAGGGAAAAAAGGAAAGAGAAAACTAGAACTCAACTTACTTCCTAAGGAAGTTAAGTTGTTTCTAAGAAAGGGGAAAAGCCTATACAAGCAAAGTACAAAGTGCTAAGGAAATCATAATTAGAAAACATAAAGAGATGAAGGAGAAGTATATAACCAAGGCTTACCTCAACCTCCCTACAAAACAAAGGTTAGCTTTACAAAGTAAATTGAAAAAACATAAAGCATGGCAAAAGCTCAAATAAAGCACACACTAGCTAAAAGAATACACTAAGAGCTTCTTAGGGTTAAGACCTAAAACTAAAGGATACTATATGATAAGAGAATTCTAAATTCAGTAGCTAAATCCTATTAAAGTATTCTAGGGTCACAAGATCAAACAATTGCACTCTATGCTCAAACTAAGTGCTAAACCCTATCGAAGTTCAAGGATGTAGTTAAATGGAGGAATTTGAATGATTATGCAAGGTAAACTTGAATGAGGTCAAAGGTGAATGTTGAAACCAGAACCTAACACTAAATGAAATTGTCTCAAGATTTAAACCAAAGTGGGAAGAAAGATATTCAAGTTAGAGAGATTCAAACATAATACTGAAGGATGAAAGAATGGGAATTGAACATGTGATTTCAAAAGGATAAAGGAACTTAGAAAAAAAAGTCAAACATGATCAATTAAATTTGAACTTCCCATACAAAAACTAGGGGCTTAATGAAAAGTTAAGATGAAGTTTAAACTCAAAAATTATCCACAAAAGAACTATAATGAATTGCATTAGGGTTAAGGAACAAACAAACTTGATTTAGAAGTCTTATGTACCAAAGTAAACACTAATGAAGCATAATGACTTATGACTTGAAATGAAGACATGAAAATAGATGTGGGACACTTATAATATGTATAAGAATAATATAACATGACTATCATACTCACAAATTTTATTTAGAAGTGTGAAGATGGAAGAAGAATGAGAATTAGGTCAAAGATGGCATACATGAGCACAAGTGAATCTTAAGGAATAAGTAAACCAACAATTCTAAGTGTGATGAACTATAATAGATAAAAATGATCTAAAGATATAAAATGGTATCTTAGGAGCTCAAATTGATGACCTCAAATGAATGGCATAAATGCCTTATCAATATGGAATGAGAAGGATAAGAAAATAAGGACCAAAAAGTGACTTGTAACACAAGGGACTTAAAAAAATACCAAATGGCATGGAAAAATTATGAAAATTGGGATTCAAGATCTTGAACTAGGGACTAACACAATTCTAAAAGATCTCACAAAAAAATGGAATTTTACTCAATCAAATAAAGGCACAAAGACAATTAGGGTTTTGGAGGACAAGGCTCAAAGAAATGACTCAAAAAGGGACCAAAGATGACCTATAAATTAAGGGAAAAATATTTTTGGGAACCTTACTGTGTCCTCTAAGTAGACCAAAAAGAATGGGATCAATATCAATTTTTGTTTAGGAGAAATAAAATTGGAAAGAGCAAGAGGTTAAAATGTGGAAAAACCAAAAAGAAATTAAATGGAAAACTAATTTTGGTCAGAAAATAAAAGAAAAATGAAATTAAAAATTATGGAAAATTTGGTAAATTGTTGAAAAGTCAGAGGGAATGATTTGAGGATTTTTGGATGTTGTTTGGTATTTTTATAAAATGAAAATTGAAATGAAAAAGAAAAAGAAATTAAAATGAAAGAAAATGATAGAGGGTGCATATAGAAATGATTTGAAGTTCAAAACCAATGGGCCTTTGGAAGAGGGGTGTGATTATCAAGAAGAGCCCAACCCTGAATACGCTGAACCCACAAGACTTATGGTGGTCCTTGGTCAACATGTTGACTCCCTCTGAACCCTATAATATAGTCCAATGTTGATGATCAAGAAAGTATGCTAATGCAGTGGCTCACAATGAATGCACGTGGTTATTATGATGAACGCACGCGTATCAAACAAGTCAAGGTCAACCTAAATCCAATTCAGAGCCACGTGAGGGAGAGGTGGCCTCATTAATGTGGTGTCACACTTTGGAACGCACGATCAAAACAAATCAACGACTGTGTTATAATCTTATCACAAAGGTTAGGGTTACTATTCCGTCACCGGAAAAGACCTCCGGTCATCTTCTCTGGTGACCTGTAGTTAGGGCACAACTCAAATCTTCACTAAAATGCAAAATGAAACCATATGAATGATCACTAAGTTACGCACAAAAAGAATTTGGCCTCAAATCTCATTAATCATACATAATCATGGCAAATTAAAGCAAACAAATTCAACCTGAAAATTGAATCTAAGCACCTAAGGTGCCTATCAACTAGCCAGAGTTCAACAAGCTTTTATCAAGCTTCAAGCATCATGAAAATAATTAAAAAGCATGAAATTAAGCTATGAGGATTAAGGTGAAAACCTGAAATGCAGTGCTTCAGTTTGTTGAAGAAAACCATATAGGAGGTTTCAATGCCTTCTACTATTGGTCTTGATCTTCAAATGATGAAACAATCACTATGCAATGCTTGAATCTTTGCAGAATTGTTGAAAATGCATAGAAAAAACCAGAAGCTCGTTCTTGATGATTTTGATGAATTTAGCCATGGAAACTGATCAAAAGACGACGATGATAATTATGAATTGAAGATAATTGAGGATTGTAGATGGAGAATCAAGCAATGTTGAAGCAAAATGCAGTGATTGAACTCTTCCAAAACCAGATAAAATCAGAGAGAGAGAGAGAGTGTGTGATTTTTGGTGCAATATTAAGAAAATGATGAATGTAGTGTAATTCAGTTATGGCTTTGGCTTTTATATATGAAGTTAAGCTCCTAACCCACTGTAGTTAATAATTGGAACCATAGTTAACTGAGTCAAGTTTGTTTAGAGCTAGTTATGGTGAGTGGAAGTTTGTTTAACTTGAGCTTGATCCCTTGTATGGAGAAGAGCATGATAGTTATGCTGAGGTTTAGTATGATTGTATGAAACTGATCAATGCAGCTTGAATACAAAGTAAGTTCCTCATCTTTATTTGATTCTCAAAGGGATGCATAGCAGCATGAGGTGTATGTGCATACATGGGATGACTTGCACTCTAAGTATGAACTTTGGTGACCAATGCATGATTAGTGAGGTTTACAAACTTGAACTGCATAAAATTTGATCATGTTGCAGCCAATAACCAATGCCTTAGCATCCAAGAAAACCAGATGAGATTCATGATCTTTAATTAAGTGAACCTTCAAGAACAAGGCATCAAACTATGAGGTTATTGGGCTAAATTTGAAGTATATGTTGCATTCAACCAGTTTGTAGTTCAATCAATCAGGGAATGAGACCTCTAAGTGTCTCAAATGTATCATTGAACATCATGTCACCTGGTTGTATTTTTTGCCCGCATGAGATAAGCTTGCCTAGCAAGATGCCCAAGGCAATTTCAGTTTTCAAAACCCTCACTTTGACCCCTCATATGACCATGATAAATTGATGAAATAAAAATATGTCCAACATTAATTTTGAAGAAAACATGGAGATGAACAACTTTCATGTTGGAAGATTATTCATTTGAGGTAATCTTGATGGATAAAAATGACCATACTTGTGACACACCACCTTTTTGACAAAATTCCTTGCCTGGCGCGCGCAGGATGCAAGGCATGACTTGGTTTTTGCCCTAGTTTGCTCAAACTTTGATTGATCATAACTTATTCAATTTTAATGCTATGAACATGTTCTACCCATAGATTTGAAGCTTATGATGACCTCTTTAAAACAACCCAAGTGGATTTTTCATTTGACTTTTATTTTGGGAGTAGGCCTCTCTTGAACTTGGCTGCAAAATGGCAAAAACTTGCCATTTTTGGAAACCCTAATTTTCCAAAAATGGTAAGTCTTGATTTTCTTGATTTCTAATGATCCCTCCATCATTTATTGATCAAATTTGGTCCATAGACTCCTTGTAACCTCAATTTCATGAATTTGACCTCAAAAATCAGGAGTTGACTTTTTCCTCATCCTAGTTGACTTTTCCCCAATTCCTTGATTTTCAAGTAACTAAACAATTGAAGACCTTCTGAAATGATTCAATGGATGAAATTTCAACCCTATTGTTGCACCCCAAAATTTTCCCTCACCTAGACAAGACAATGTTTCCCAAGTATCCTCTCAAGGTTCACAAGGTTCACAAGATTCACAATTAGTCAAGAAGTTTGACAATTCCCTGAGACAATGCATCCTCCTAAGCAATGCATCTTAAACTAGGGTTTTGGATTTCATCAGGCTAAATGGACTTAAAAGGCTTCAAGTGAGCTTCATAGCATCCTATATGTCTTTAAGAATCCCTATGACAAGTTTCAAGGCTTTCCCAAAAAGTTTGCTCAGTCAGATGATCAGATAGGCTAAAATCAGTCAAAGCAGTTAAAAAGTCAAACTGAGGTCAATTGTGGTCAAACCAAAGTCAAACTTCATGATTTTTTGCCAACATCAAGTATATGAAGTAAAATTCATCATTTGATCAAGGGTTGATCATGATTCATCAAGAAGATTTCAGATTATCAAGAATCAGGAGTTTCTAAATTAGGGTTTTCACAGGAAAAGTCAACTGAACTTTGACCAGCCATAACTTTCACATGCTTCATCAAAAAATTTCCATCCAAATCTGATTTTGAAGGAAATTGAATTTTCTACAACTTTGTGTCTCACAAGCCAAGCCCAAAAATGCCTCATTTGGAAGGTATGAGCTAAGACATTATAGGTCATTTCAAAAGTCAACAAAAAGTCAACAACTTCCAAAGAGCATAACTTGAGAATGGTAAAAGATATGGATATGAGACCAAAGAGGTTGGTTAGAGGACTCTTTAAGCTTTCCAAAATGTCAAAGAACACCTTCATAGCATTAAAATTGAGGGATTTGTTCCCTTGCAAAGTTGGGAAATTTTTGAGAGGTTTATGAAGCAAATGGGATCTTAGAACCAAATTTCTCCAAATGGGCTTGCATTTTTATGATCCAAACACTTCCATGACATCATGCACGAATTAAAAATTATTTATTCAAATTTTTATTCATTTTATTTTATTTATTATGATTTTTTACATTAAAAATCATTTTAAATCAAAATAAAATATAAAAGTGTGAATATTTGATGAGATTTTTGTTCTAGAAAGTCTTAATGGTCATTTAGAAGTGATTGAGATTATACAAAATCAGATCATTCAAAAATAGCAAGGATATATCAAGTTATTTTCAATATTTGCAGGTGAATCTTTTTCAATCTCAATTGATCCATAAGTCCAAAGTTTGATCTGATTTTTTGACCTAAATAGTTCACACTATATATGTACAACATAAGGGACACAAGGGACACGAAATTGGTAGCCTCAAGAACCATAATCAAACTTCAAAAATTCAAGCAAAAACACATATTCGGTTTTTGATTTGCAGGAGGTTTCAAGGTCTTTTAAAGGTGGAGACATGATCCTTGATGCTTCTTAAAGCTATCCTGATCATTTGCATCACTCAAAATGCCCCCATACCCATGAACCAAATTCAAATAACTTGACATTTGTGATTTTTCGATTCTGTTTATTTGCATATTGTTAATGATTTTTAACCTCATATTGTTGATTGTGATGATGTATAGAGTGTTTCTGGGTAAAAAACTTGAAGCTTCATGACCTAATATGCTCGCGGCCATTGTTAGGGTTTTAAACTTAGTTTTAGGGCTTTACGATTTAAGTAATTTAAAGACTTTTAAATGACATAATTGAACTGTGTTAATCATGGGTAATTGTTTGGTGCTAATATTGTGGCTTGATTCGGTATGATTCGATGTGTTTGGAGAACATAGGTTTTCCTGCAAGTTTAAATCGCAGGTAAATTGGCAACAATTTTCGCAGGTATTTTTGCAGGTCTGAAGGAAGAAGAAGAAGTCCTGCGCGCGAAATATAATTTCAAATTTTCATCTTTATATTTTATTCATTTGTTCTATATAATTATTACAAACGCGCAGGTGCTCTGGTGGTTTTGGTATGCGCGCAGCATGGTGTGAGACCTGAGTTCGAATCCTGGAGGCACCATCTTTTTTATTATTCTTCCTGATATTCATTAGGTTTTATATATTATTATTTGTTGCTAGTCAATTTCCAGACGCGCCCCATGTGCCTTGATGGCAAAGACTTGACTTGATATGTAGGAGGGCTAGAGATCGAATCTGGCCTCTAACTATTTTTTTTGCTTTAATTCCATTTGTTCTACAAGCTTACAACATAAGGATTGCCTTGCCCTTAGATGTCAAACGCGCGCAGTAGCTCAGCTGGTTTTGGAGCATGTCTGTTCAGGTAAAGGACCTGGGTTCAAATCCCAGGTCATATCTTTTTGAGTTTTTTTTTCCAATTTCCATTATTTTTGCTATTTTCTTGTTTATTAATAAAATTAAAATAGTTTCTAAAATAATAACTAATTATATTTTTCATAAAAATTTATATTTTCTTAAGACTCATACTTATTTTCTTAAGAATGTAAATTATTAGTATTTAATTTTTATAATAGGTTTATATATAATAATTAGGTATATTATATAAATAAATTAATAATGCATTCTTATTACACTCAAAACCCTATTTTTTTCAAAATCCTAATTTTTATTAACCCTAATTTTTATTAATTTTAACATTTAACTTAATTAATTTTTTTGTTCTAATGTATAATTAAATAATTAATCATGTTTTGTAAATAATTATTATTTTGTTTATTATTATTATAATTATTCTATTTTCTTTTAAAAATTTCTAAAACTGTTTATTTAACTTTAAAAATAATATTTTTCTTAAATGTTTATATTCTTTATATTTTTAATAACTTTTTATTATTATCATTATTATTATTACTAACCATTTAAATTATTTTTTATTCATTATATTTATTGTTAATTATTATTATGTAATTGTGAAAGCCATGTAATAGTCGTAGGTTTATTCTTGTTTCTATTTTATTTTTGTAAATATTATTATTGCCATGGTTAGTAATTTTAGGGTGTGTATAACTATTTGTAATTAAAATAATTTAGAAAACTAATTAAATAAGATAAATACTTGAATATAAACACTCACACACGTAAGTCGATCTTTGATCGCCATCCTACACTTTCTAGGATTACTCCTCATGTTGCCTAATTCTAAGGTCAAGTAAGGTGTCTTAAGCAAAGCCCCTTCATAAAATATCATCAAGTCCCTTTAAGTTTATAAGATCAAGTCCCTTCGAGGTTGCCTACGATAAATGATCTTGTCCCTTCGAATAAAAGATGATAAGTCCCTACGAATTGCTAAAGACACCTCACAGTTGCCTAAATTCAGATGTCCCTTCACATGTCCCTTATCACATCCAAGGTAATGACTATCTATTCCTTAATAATAGGGATAGTCTTACCATTGAAAGAACATATAAGAACAGTAAAGACTTAATATAGGGTAGGTTCCTCTTAAGTACTTGCTCACTTTTTCAAAATACTTTTTACATTTCACATTTCAACAAATTTTCAAAACAAAGTCTTTATATACATCCATACGAGGATCATTATAAAGTACTTAGAAATTTTTTTATCACACACTACACCTTTCTCAAAACAATTTAAAGTGAGCTAAGTAACTAAGAGCCCATGGATAACCATGGATATAAAGGGTGCTAACACCTTCCCTTTGTATAACTTACCCCCCGAACTCAAAATCTTTTTAAGGTCTTTCCTGTTCTTTTATGTCCTTTCCTTTTTTGATAAAATAAAAGTCAGTGGCGACTCTTGCTATCCGCAACATTTAACTAAAAGTCAGTTCTTCCACCGTGTTACAGAACTGACGACTCTGCTGGGGATACTATTAAAGAGGGGTACCCTTAGGAATTAGATCACTTTAAATTGTTTGTTTTGTTTGCTTTATATTACTTGTTGGGCTTTATGTGTGAAAGATCCTAACCCGAATCTAGTGTACCCTAGGTAAATGGCAATAGACCAAGGAAACTGTACGGCGTATACCGATATGGTTGATCTGGTGGCCATAATTAGTGTGACTTCTTGGTTGGTGCTTATGTTCCTTAAGCAAGTTGAGGATAATATGAGGCTGCCATATGTTGTCAATACACTAACTAACTTTTAGAACCCTAGTCATCCCATCTTGGCCTTTAGAAAGTAGTGAGATAACCGGCTTTGGTGAAGACTGAAGTTGGTTGATACTCGATACTACGCTCATTGAGATCCTAAACTTGGAGGGTTTTGGTTGGCAAGTAAGTTTCCTACTGAACAACCACCCTTGTGAAGGATCAATGATATTGAGATCCCTTAGAACCTGGTTACTTTGTAGGACAGGATGAACCATCTAAACTTCAGGGGAGGGTACTTACCTTTAAAGCTCATGCAAGCCTTTCAACCTAGGGCTATGGTGTGACTTGTTTGTGTGTGCCACATGTTTGTGATTGAGCATAACATCATAACATCATCATGCATCATAAGCATAGCATTTTCACTAACCATTTCAAGGACCAAAGGATTTATCTTTGTTCTTTGTTGCAGGTCATGGCTTCTGCTCTTAGGAATACTATCCGGATCAATTTTGTAAGGATACCTCATAAGCTTAAGGAATTGGTCTCTCAAGTTTCTGAAAACTCCCAGTTCATCAAGAAGCATGGTCACCTACTGGATCTAGTCACTTCAGGGTTCAATGAAGATATGATGAGTGTCCTATTCCAGTTCTTTGATCCTAAACATCATTGCTTCACATTCCTCGACTATAAGTTGGTTCCTACAATGGAGGAGTTCTCCAAGCTTCTGGGTATACCTATCCTTGATCAGAGACCTTTCACAGGCTTGGAAAAAGAGCCTAAGCCTGAAGTCATTGCTGCAGCCCTACATTTGAAGAAATCAGACATTGTCCTAGAAACAAGAAGTGGAGTTAAGGGTATTCTTGTTAAGGTATTGATGGAGAAAGCTCAAGTGTTCCTGAAGGCCATGAGTTATGATGCTTTTGAGGAGATCTTAGCCCTATTGATCCATGGCTTAGTGTTGTTCCCCAATCCAGACCAGTTCATAGACGTACACACCATCAACCTATTTCTGACTCGCAATCCAGTGCCTACATTACTTGGAGACATCTTACACTCTTTTCATACCCGTACTACGAAGGCACGAGGAACTCTGATGTGTTGTATACCTCTATTGTCTAGGTGGTTTATTTCTCATCTTCCTCGATAATTGATGAAGAATGAACAAGGGTTAAGATGGTCTAAGAGAATTATGTCACTTTCACATTCAAATATTCATTGGTGTTCTAGATCTATGGAGAATGTTACTATCATTGACCGTTGTGGGGAGTTCCCTAATGTGCCACTCCTTGGCATAAGAGGGGGCATTACCTACAATCCTTCTTTAGCTCTACGTCAGTTTGGTTACGCTCGGAGTGATGGTCCTCATGACATGCTTATTCAGGGTATTGTGTTCGACTACGACAATGATCTACAAGGTTACCGTCAAAGGTTTATACGAGCATGGGGTAAAGTGAACAAGGTTGACAACAAGACTCTGGAACCCAAGTACACTATTCCTATGGAACCTTATCTCATATGGGTGCGATCTCGTGCTCAGACTCTTATGATGCCATATCCTGCTATCCTGCCAGTTACCATGGAGCCTGTTGCTGAAGGAGATACTCCTTATACCATCCTTCATCCAGACATGCCCACTGACATGGAAGAGTTACAGAGGTCCTGGATCCAGCTGAAGGAGCAAAGTGATACTTTCGAGATGCATTTCAAAGCTAGTCAAGAAAGGATCCTGGAACTAACAAAACAACTTCACGAGGAGCGGAATCTCAACTCATACCTCAACACAAAGAGGAAACGTCCATGGGAGACTTAAAACCCCATTTTTGTATTCATTTCATTTTTGTTGTAAGCCCAAGGGGCAAACAAATTTATTGATTACTAATAAAAGTTTACTTTCTGTTTGTTTAAACAAATTTAAATCCCGCGGTCCTTGAAAACATTACATACGCATTTACATACCATATCATTGCATCACAGGTTTCTTATGAACAGGTATCTTATCTTCTCGCTGTTTATTTCAGCAGAAATGGCTCTTGAACAGACTGTCAAAGATCTCCAGGCTCAGAATGCACAATTCCAAGAGTTGATTCTGAATTTGTCCAAGGGGCAAGATGAGCTGAAGACACTGCTGGCTAAGAAGAAGAAGAAGACTAGAAGGTCAGGAGGCCTCATCAATTTGGGAAGAAGATTCAGAGGTCCTATCAAGACTAAGGAACAGGTTGAGGATTCTGAGTCTGAAAATTCTGAGAAAGAGGGAGGTAGTCTTCATGATACTGTGGGAGATTCTGATTCTGAAGCAAATTATTATCATGATCCTGCTAGTGAGGATAAGTACAAGATGCTGGTAGATAGAATGAACGCTATGGAACTACAAAAATCTTCTAGGCTTGATTTTGAAGATCTGAGTTTAGTTTCTGGAGTGGTTATACCTATTGGTTTCAAGGTTCCTGTCTTTGTGGTATATGATGGTGTTTCATGTCCTAAGCTGCATTTAAGATCCTATGTCTGGAGGATTCAACCACATACGGCTGATAAGAAGTTATGGATTCACTTCTTCCAAGAGAGCTTGTCTGGAACTCGGTTGGAATGGTACTATCAATTGGAAAGTGTTAATATTTGTGATTGGAATGACCTTGTTGAGGCCTTCTACAGACAATATCAATATAATGCTGATTTAGCACCTACTCGCATGCAGCTCCAAAGCATGTCAATGGGTGCTAAGGAGAATTTCAAGGAGTATGCCCAAAAATGGAGAGACTTGGCTGGCAGAGTTCAACCTCCTCTGACTGACAGGGAGCTAGTGGATATGTTTATGAGTACATTGAGTGGTCCTTTCTATAGTCACCTCATTGGAAGTTTGTCATCTGGTTTCACCGAACTGATAATGACTGGAGAACATGTGGAGGGTGGTATAAGAAGTGGTAAGATACAGGTGGGTGCCTCTTCATCAAGCACTGCTAAGAAGCCATCTAGAGGAAAGAATGAGTCTAATATTGTGTATGGTCAACATAATCGTAGTAGGAGTCACCAATCTGTGGGAGCAGTTCACATTTCCAATCCTACTCCTGCAGCACCAGAGCCACCACAAAACAATCAATAGAAGCCTAGAAGACAACTCACCAAGATCAACATGTCACTGGCCCAAGCCTTGCAACACATGTTGAAAGGGGAACTCATTACTTTGAAGGACCCTCCTCAGAATCCTAATACTTCCTCTCCTCGGTACAATCCTAATGCAAGATGTGCCTATCATTCTAATAGTCTGGGACATGACACCAACAACTGCTGGGTGTTGAAAAACAAGATTCAAGACATGATTGAAGCTGGGGAAATTGAATTTGATCCTCCTGGGACGCCAAATGTGATTACTGCTCCCATGCCCAACCATGAGAAGACTGTTAATGCTGTTGATGAAGTTTCATATGTTTCCTCAGTAGCAGATGTGACTACTCCCTTATCCATTATCAAGAAGAAGCTGGTGTAGGCTGAATTCTTTCCAGGTTGCAATGAAGACTATTTTTACTGTGCTTACAAACCTGATAGCTGCTGGAAGTTGAAGGATGGTATTCAACGCCTCATTCACAATTACACTATATTGTTTGAGAAGACACCTTCTGTGGAGAGTATGTGTGAACATCTAACTCAAAGTATGAAGCTTGAAGATGTAGCTATGGTTGATAAAGTGCCAGTGAAGATTACCTCCAAAGGCCCTGTCAGGATCACTTCTAAGGGTCATGTCAGGATTACTGCTGAAGGCCCTGTGAAGACTGTTGCTGAAGCTAGAGTGGCTCCCATGATTATTACCACTCCTGGCCCTGTTCCTTATACTTCTGATAAAGCTATACCCTGGAATTATGGTTCTGATGTTTACATCCATGGTGTCAAGCAAGAACCTCTGACTGATGCACCTGTTACTGATGATAGTCTTGATGTTGATAATATTGTTGGATCTAGTAAGATCACCCGAAGTGGAAGAATTTTCTCTCCTCAGGCTACCTCCAAAGATACAGTTACTCCAACTACTACCTCCAATTCTGAGCCAAGTACTGATGCTCGGGGCAAAGGTCCTGTGGTTGAACCTGTGCAAGCTGAGGCACCGACTGCTGAAGATCTTTCTAAACAGATGGAAGAAGTGTTGAAGATCATTTGCAAGAGTGATTATGATATTGTTGACCAGTTGGGGCATACTCCCTCCAAAATCTCCATGTTATCTTTGTTGCTGTGTTCTGAGGATCATGCTAAAGCCTTAATCAAGTTCTTGAAGACTGCTCATGTGCCAAATGAGATTTCTGTGGATCAATTTGAGAATTGTGTTGCGCATCTGACTTATGATAATGGGTTAGGCTTTTCTGATGCTGACTTGACTCCTGCCAAGAGAAACCATAACAGAGCCTTGCATATATCCATTGAATGTAGGGGCACTACCTTGTCTCATGTGCTGGTGGACAATGGCTCTTCATTAAATGTGCTCCCCAAAGAGGTTCTAGACAAGCTCAACCCTGAAGACGTTATGTTAAGGCCAAGTAATGTAGTGGTAAGGGCCTTTGATGGCTCAAGAAGAGTGGTACATGGAGAAGTAGATCTCCCGATCAAAGTAGGCTCTCAAGTCTTCGACTCTACTTTTTATGTAATGGATATTCGTCCTGCGTACTCCTGTTTGCTTGGATGCCCATGGATCCATGGGGCAGGTGCTGTGACTTCCACTTTACATCAGAAGTTGAAATATCCGGTGAAAGGAAAGATTGTCACTGTTTATGGTGAAGAAGAATACATGGTCAGTCATGTGAATACTTTTAAATATGTTGAGGTAGAGGGTGAATATGTTGAGACTCCATGCCAGACATTTGAAGTAGTTCCTTGGGTCGTTCCTGCTACTGAAACTCCCCCTGTTGTTAAAAGAGTTCCTGTGGTTACCAGAGTACCCCCTCAAAGATGTTAGAGTTGTAGTTGAAGAAGGTGGTTGTACTATTTGGGGTCAGCTTCCTGACATCCCTTACAAGTCTGACAAGTTTGGTTTGGGTTTTACTGCAGAATCCCAAAAGGCTGTTCGTCGTGCTCGTGCTGTTCGTATCACCAATCAAGGGGTCATGAGAGATCAAGTCAATGCTGTGAGTGACTGTCATGAAGACTACAACCTGGATGATTGGATCTTTCCTACTGTGGGTGATGGGCTCAACAACTGGAAGACCGGAGACGTTATTCCTATCTCCTTTAGTCAGGAGTAAATACTATTACTGTGTTTTTATTTTTGTAATTTCGAACGATTAAACTTTTAAGCCTTGTGTCTTACCCGGGGCACAATGGCACGCTTGTTTCGGGATGTCATTTCATTTGCATACTTCATTCAATAAAAATCAATGGACGTTTCGTTTTCGTAAATATTGCGCTCCTTGTCCTTCTTTTTATTTTTATTTTTTGTTTATCAGCTATGTGTTCTTACACACACCCACATCACTAAATGCAGATCCTCATCCACTCTGGATCCTGTTGATAACAGTTCTACTATTGCCAATTATAATTTCGAGAATCCGATCTATCAAGCTGAAGATGGAAATGAGGAAGATTGTGAAGTACCTGTAGAGCTTGCTAGGTTGTTACAACAAGAAGAGAAAGCTATACAGCCACATGAAGAGCCAATCGAAGTTGTGAATCTGGGAACTGAAGAAAATAGGAAAGAGGTCAAGATAGGGGCTGAACTAGAAGATGGTGTTAAGAGCAGATTGATTCAGATATTACATGATTATGTGGAAATCTTTGCTTGGTCCTATGAAGATATGCCAGGGCTGGATACAGATATTGTGGTTCACCGTTTATCGGTAAAAGAAGATTGTCGTCCGAAGAAGCAGAAGGTTCGTCGCATGCATCCTGAAATGTCAAAAAAGATTAAAGCAGAGGTGATGAAACAGTTTGATGCAGGGTTCTTAGCTGTGACTTCTTATCCTCAATGGGTTGCAAATGTGGTACCAGTACCTAAGAAGGATGGAAAGGTACGTATGTGTGTAGACTACAGAGATTTGAACAAGGCCAACCCTAAAGATGACTTTCCACTTCCTCATATTGATGTTCTAGTAGACAACACTGCTCAGCATAAGGTATTCTCTTTCATGGATGGTTTCTCTGGTTACAATCAAATCAAGATGGAACCTGAAGATATGGAGAAGACTACATTTGTTACACAGTGGGGCACATTTTGTTATAAAGTGATGCCATTTGGTTTGAAGAATGTCGGGGCAACTTATCAACGTGCTATGGTGGCTTTGTTTCACGATATGATTCATCATGAGATAGAGGTATATGTAGATGATATGATAGCCAGGTCCCAGAATGAAGAACAACACCTTGATCATATGCATAAGCTGTTTGAAAGGTTGAAGAAGTACAAGCTCAGATTGAACCCAAACAAGTGTACTTTTGGAGTTAGGTCTGGCAAACTCCTGGGTTTCATTGTCAGTGGAAAAGGTATTGAAGTAGACCCCGCAAAAGTGAAAGCTATACAAGAGATGCCAGCTCCCCGTACTGAAAAGGAAGTTAGAGGTTTCTTGGGACGACTGAATTACATTGCAAGATTTATTTCCCAGTTAACTGCTACCTGTGAGCCAATCTTCAAGTTATTGAAGAAAGATCAGGTGATGGAATGGAATGATGAGTGCCAGACAACCTTTGATGAAATCAAGAGATATCTGTTGGAACCTCCAATTTTGATGCCACCAGTTGATGGAAGACCCTTGATTATGTACTTAACAGTGTTAGACAACTCAATGGGGTGTGTGTTGGGGCAGCATGACGAGTCTGGTCGAAAAGAGCAGGCAATCTACTACCTTAGCAAAAAGTTTACCGACTGTGAAACAAGATACTCACTGCTCGAGAAAACTTGATGCGCTTTGGCATGGGCTGCTCGCCGACTAAGACAGTATATGTTAACTCATACTACCTTGTTGATTTCAAAGATGGATCCAATCAAGTACATATTCGAGAAACCTGCTCTCTCCGGACGAATAGCAAGATGGCAAATGATCTTAACGGAATATGATATACAATACACTACTCAGAAGGCCATTAAAGGAAGTGTTGTAGCTGATCATTTGGCTCATCAAGCAGTGGATGATTATCAGTCAATGAGTTTTGAGTTCCCTGATGAAGACATTATGATTATTACCAAAGAACCTGGACAATATGACGGACCTGAACAAGGATCTCGATGGACTATGGTTTTTGATGGAGCTTCTAACGCGCTTGGTAATGGTGTTGGTGTTGTGATCATTTCCCCTGAAGGTTGTCATACCCCGATTACTGCAAGACTTTGTTTCTATTGTACCAATAACATGGCGGAGTATGAGGCATGTATCTTGGGCATCAAAGCTGCCATTGATATGAAGATTCAGTTCCTGGATTTATTTGGAGATTCAGCCCTGGTAGTTAGCCAGATTAAAGGAGATTGGGATACCAAGCATGAAAATCTAATTCCTTACAGAGAGCATGTGTTGTCTTTTATCCCATATTTCGAAGATATTACTTTTGGACATATTCCACGAGGAGAAAATCAGTTGGCAGATGCACTAGCCACCATGGCATCTATGTTTGAGATTAGTTGGGATGATAAAGCTCCCAAGGTTACTATTGATAGATTTGAGAAGCCTGCATACTGCAATGAGATTGATACTGAAGAAGCAGAGGGGAAACCTTGGTTCTATGAAGTGAAAAGATATCTTGAAACTCAGGAGTTCCCTGAAGGGGCATCTGTCAAAGATAAGAAGTTTATGAGGAGGTTTTCTGCTAAGTTCTTCTTGAGTAGTGGAATTTTGTACAAGTGCAATCATGATTCAACTTTGCTTCGTTGTGTGGATAAGAAAGAAGCAACAGAGATTATGGAAGATATGCATGATGGGATCTTTGGCACTCATTCAAGTGGTCATACCATGGCAAAGAAGATATTGAGAGCAGGTTACTATTGGTCTACCATGGAAGCTGACTGCTATCAACATTCCAGAACATGTCACAAATGTCAAATCTATGCTAATAAAGTGCATATACCTCCAGCTCCATTGAATGTGTTGACTGCTCCTTGGCGTTTTGCCACGTGGGGCATTGATATGATTGGTGAGATCAAGCCTACTGCTTCTAATGGGCATCGTTTCATCCTGGTTGCAATTGATTACTTTACGAAGTGGGTGGAGGCAGCCTCATTTGCATCTGTTTCTAAGAATGTTGTGGCTCGATTCATTAAGAATAATCTCATATGTAGGTATGGCATCCCTGAGAGGATTATCACGGACAATGGCTCTAATCTGAACAACACCATGATCACTAATCTCTGCACGCAGTTCAAGATTAAGCATCACAACTCTTCTCCGTATCGTCCAAAAATGAATGGGGCAGTAGAAGCTGCCAATAAGAACATTAAGAAGATTCTACAGAAAATGACTGTTACTTACAAAGATTGGCATGAGATGTTACCATTTGCTCTTCATGGTTATCGTACTATAATACGTACTTCAACAGGGGCAACCCCATTCTCCTTAGTATATGGTATGGAAGCAGTTCTGCCCATTGAAGTTCAGATCCCCTCCTTAAGAATCATGAAGGATGCAGGCTTAGATGAAGATGAGTGGATTCAGACTCGACTTGACCAGATAAATTTGATTGATGAGAAAAGGCTGGCAGCTGTTTGTCACGGTCAGATGTACCAGAAACGGATGATCAAAGCTTTTAATAAGAAGGTTAAGCAAAATGTATATCAGGCTGGTGACTTGGTAATCAAGCGTATCATACTACCACAGGGTGATCCTAGGGGCAAATGGACTCCTATGTATGAAGGACCATTTGTAGTCAAGAAGGTATTCTCAGGAGGAGCCATGATACTTACTACTATGGATGGTGAAGACTTCCCACAGCCTGTAAACACATACATAGTTAAAAAATACTACGCATAAAAAGAGACACGCTAGGTTGATTGACCGAGGAAAAAATAAGGGCATCCCGGCAAACCAAAAGGGTTTGGGCAAAAATTAGGGATATATATATAATAAAAAAATGTACACCCGGCAAGTCGAAAACCTGAAAGGGCGGCTTGGGCAAAAAAGGGTATCCCGGTGGATTGAAAACCTGAAAGGGAAATCCAGGCAAAAGTTAGGGATTAAAGCGTATGACTATGTCTCGTTTGGATCACCCATATAGCCCCAACTAGTTATGTTACTTCACTCAAGTTCGAACAGATAAAGAACAATCCAATCATTTCCGTCTCAACAGCAGAAGATGAGATATTTGAAGATAATGGCAATAGTGGAATTGAAACTCAATAGGATTATTTCTCACATAGCTGTTTTTATTTGCTTTGTAAAATTTTACGACAAATTCCTCTTACTAGGATTCCTGTCTCCTCGTACAAACTTGCCTGTGTATAGGTCACTTTATAATATAAATAAAATTTCATCTTTACCCTATTTACATAAACGAAAACGTCCATTGGTTGTGTTTGAATGTATGTATGCTTTTGAATATGATTGATGTTTACCAGAAATGCATAAAATGCAGTAATAGTATTTACTAAGGAAGAACGAAGGTAGGAATTCAACGAAGATTCGCCAGTTCATCCCCACAGGACAACTACAAATACCCAGCAGGGCAAGTCTATCTTCATAGATACTTCGAGTTACATCTCTCCTTTAATTTATGTCCATCTCTTTTATCCTCAGTCGGGATACTCAGGAATTTATTCCTTCAATAGAGGTACGACGAACGAAGACGGGAGGTTATAGGTACTATACTATCAAACAAGACAGGAACGAGTTCCTCATATTCTTCAGCAACGAATCGGGATTTATTTTCCCTAGCCAGCAGTTGTTATACAAAGATATCCAGACGCTTCAGGCTGCATGATTCATACATACATCATTTACATCACATCATAAGCATACGTATCCATAAATGCATAATACATTTACTTAGATGCACCATGCCATGCATGCACACATAATGCATAAACTAACCTTTTCCTTGTAGGATGGTTATATACAGATAAAATACTATCAACAATTCACAACAGGTCAGAGACGATCTATACGAAGGTCTAGTGCTGATACTTAATTCAGGGATGATCACCACGAAGATTCATTGCTGATAATCATTACTCAAGTTATCCTTGGATAGTAGGCAAACGGTCTATACGAAGATCTATTCCCTAATCCAGGATATTTTCAAGGGATATAATCGTCACGAAGATTTAATCCTGATACTCTTTTATCCTTGGATAGTAGGCAAACGGTTTATACGAAGATCTATTCCCTAATCCAGGATATTTCCAGAAGAGATAATCGTCACGAAGATTTATTTCTACTGGTCTATTCAACAACTCAAAACAGTTCAGAGATGATCTATACAAAGATCTAGTGCTGATACTTAATTCAGAAAGAAATCGCCACGAAGATTTGGTTCTGACACTTAAATTAAAGTATGTTCTTAGATATGGTTCAGAGACGATCTATACGGAGATCTAAGCCCTGACACTTAATGAAGGATATTCTTTTTCCCCCAGAGATAATGCAGAGACGATCTATACGAGGATCTAGTGCTAGCATTCAACTCAAACCATGTTGCATAAACGATTCAGAGACGGCCTATACGAAGACCTAGTACTGATATCCAGTATCAACATCAAGATATTATCACCTCCTGATAGTATGGATGGCATCTATAAGCCCATCTCCAGTTCTTCCAAGTGGAATCTTCAAGCCCACTTAAGCATATACAACCAGTCATCAGTGTTACTTTACGCACCGGCGAGTGCAAATTTTTGGGCTTTTGTGTTCAATCCCCTTCAACCTTCCAGGTCACGAATGACACATATACCAATCTAACCCCTCAGGTTTCAGAAAATTGAACAGGGGCAGCTGTTGCACCCCAAAATTTTCCCTCACATAGACAAGACAATGTGTCCCAAGTATCCTCTCAAGGTTCACAAGGTTCACAATTAGTCAAGAAGTTTGACAATTCCCTCAGACAATGCATCCTCCTAAGCAATGCATCTTAAACTAGGGTTTTGACTTTCATCAGGCTAAATGGACTTCCAAGGCTTCAAGTGAGCTTCATAGCATCCTATATGTCTTTAAGAATCCCTATGACAAGTTTCAAGGCTTTCCCAAAAAGTTTGCTCAGTCAGATGATCAGATAGGCTAAAATCAGTCAAAGCAGTTAAAAAGTCAAACTGAGGTCAACTGTGGTCAAACCAAAGTCAAACTTCATGATTTTTTTCCAACATCAAGTATATGAAGTAAAATTCATCATTTGATCAAGGGTTGATCATGATTCATCAAGGAGATTTCAGATTATCAAGAATCAGGAGTTTCTAAATTAGGGTTTTCACAGGAAAAGTCAACTGAACTTTGACCAGCCATAACTTTCACATGCTTCATCAAAAATTTTCCATCCAAATATTATTTTGAAGGAAATTGAATTCTCTACAACTTTTTGTCTCACAAGCCAAGCCCAAAAATGCTTCATTTGAAAGGTATGAGCTAAGACATTATAGGTCATTTCAAAAGTCAACAAAAAGTCAACAACTTCCAAAGAGCATAACTTGAGAATGGTAAAAGATATGGATATGAGACCAAAGAGGTTGGTTAGAGGACTCTTTAAGCTTTCCAAAATGTCAAATAACACCTTCATAGCATTAAAATTGAGGGATTTGTGCCCTTGCAAAGTTGGGAAATTTTTGAGAGGTTTATGAAGCAAATGGGATCTTAGAACCAAATTTCTCCAAATGGGCTTGCATTTTTATGATCCAAACACTTCCATGACATCATGCACGAATTAAAAATTATTTATTCAAATTTTTATTCATTTTATTTTATTTATTATGATTTTTTACATTAAAAATCATTTTAAATCAAAATAAAATATAAAAGTGTGAATATTTGATGAGATTTTTGTTCTAGAAAGTCTTAATGGTCATTTAGAAGTGATTGAGATTATACAAAATCAGATCATTCAAAAATAGCAAGGATATATCAAGTTATTTTCAATATTTGCAGGTGAATCTTTTTCAATCTCAATTGATCCATAAGTCCAAAGTTTGATCTGATTTTTTGACCTAAATAGTTCACACTATATATGTACAACATAAGGGACACAAGGGACACAAAATTGGCAGCCTCAAGAACCATAATCAAACTTAAAAAATTCAAGCAAAAACACATATTCGGTTTTTGATTTGCAGGAGGTTTCAAGGTCTTTTAAAGGTGGAGACATGATCCTTGATGCTTCTTAAAGCTATCCTGATCATTTGCATCACTCAAAATGCCCCCATACGCATGAACCGAATTCAAATAACTTGACATTTGTGAATTTTCGATTCTGTTTATTTGCATATTGTTAATGATTTTTAACCTCATATTGTTGATTGTGATGATGTATAGAGTGTTTCTGGATAAAAAAACTTGAAGCTTCATGACCTAATATGCTCGCGGCCATTGTTAGGGTTTGAAACTTAGTTTTAGAGCTTTACGATTTAAGTAATTTAATGACTTTTAAATGACATAATTGAACTGTGTTAATCATGGGTAATTGTTTGGTGCTAATATTGTGGCTTGATTCGGTATGATTCGATGTGTTTGGAGAACATAGGTTTTCCTGCAAGTTTAAATCGCAGGTAAATTGGCAACAATTTTTGCAGGTATTTTTGCAGGTCTGAAGGAAGAAGAGGAAGTCCTGCGCGCGAAATATAATTTCAAATTTTCATCTTTATATTTTATTCATTTGTTCTATATAATTATCACAAACGCGCAGGTGCTCTGGTGGTTTTGGTATGCGCGCAGCATGGTGTGAGACCTGAGTTCGAATCCTGGAGGCACCATCTTTTTTATTATTCTTCCTGATATTCATTAGGTTTGATATATTATTATTTGTTGCTAGTCAATTGCCAGACGCGCCTCATGTGGCTTGATGACAAAGACTTGACTTGATATGCAGGAGGGCTAGGGATCGAATCCTGCCTCCAACTATTTTTTTTGCTTTAATTCCATTTGTTCTACAAGCTTACAACATAAGGATTGCCTTGCCCTTAGATGTCAAACGCGCGCAGTAGCTCAGCTAGTTTTGGAGCATGTCTGTTCAGGTAAAGGACCTGGGTTCAAATCCCAGGTCCTATCTTTTTGAAGTTTTTTTCCAATTTCCATTATTTTTGCTATTTTCTTGTTTATTAATAAAATTAAAATAGTTTCTAAAATAATAAATAATTATATTTTTCATAAAACTTTATATTTTCTTAAGACTCATACTTATTTTCTTAAGAATGTAAATTATTAGTATTTAATTTTTATAATAGGTTTATATATAATAATTAGGTATATTATATAAATAAATTAATAATGCATTCTTATTACACTAAAAACCCTATTTTTTTCAAAACCCTAATTTTTATTAACCTTAATTTTTATTAATTTTAACATTTAACTTAATTAATTTTTTTGTTCTAATGTATAATTAAATAATTAATCATGTTTTGTAAATAATTATTATTTTGTTTATTATTATTATAATTATTCTATTTTCTTTTAAAAATTTCTAAAACTGTTTATTTAACTTTAAAAATAATATTTTTCTTAAATGTTTATATTCTTTATATTTTTAATAACTTTTTATTATTATCATTATTATTATTACTAACCATTTAAATTATTGTTTATTCATTATATTTATTGTTAATTATTATTATGTAATTGCGAAAGCCATGTAATAGTCGTAGGTTTATTCTTGTTTCTATTTTATTTTTGTAAATATTATTATTGCCATAGTTAGTAATTTTAGGGTGTGTATAACTATGTGTAATTAAAATAATTTAGAAAACTAATTAAATAAGATAAATACTTGAATATAAACTCACACACGTAAGTCGATCTTTGATCGCCATCCTACACTTTCTAGGGTTACTCCTCATGTTGCCTAATTCTAAGGTCAAGTAAGGTGTCTTAAGCAAAGCCCCTTCATAAAATATCATCAAGTCCCTTTAAGTTTATAAGATCAAGTCCCTTCGAGGTTGCCTACGATAAATGATCTTGTCCCTTCGAATAAAAGATGATAAGTCCATACGAATTGCTAAAGACACCTCACAGTTGCCATAATTCAGATGTCCCTTTACATGTCCCTTATCACATCCAAGGTAATGACTACCTATTCCTTAATAATAGGGATAGTCTTACCATTGAAAGAACATATAAGAACAGTAAAGACTTAATATAGGGTAGGTTCCTCTTAAGTACTTGCTCACTTTTTCAAAATACTTTTTACATTTCACATTTCAACAAATTTTCAAAACAAAGTCTTTATATACATCCATACGAGGATCATTATAAAGTACTTAGAAATTTTTTTATCACACACTACACCTTTCTCAAAACAATTTAAAGTGAGCTAAGTAACTAAGAGCCCATGGATAACCATGGATATAAAGGGTGCTAACACCTTTCCTTTGTATAACCTACCCCCCGAACTCAAAATCTTTTTAAGGTCTTTCCTGTTCTTTTATGTCCTTTCCTTTTTGGATAAAATAAAAGTCGGTGGCGACTCTTGCTATCCGTAACATTTAACTAAAAGTCAGTTCTCCCATCGTGTTACACCTATACACTTAATATCACGTGGAAAACAATGAAATCAAGTTTGAACCAAAATTTCATTGGGAAGCTCATTTAATCAGAAACCCTAATTTCACCCCCTTTTGTTAGGAGGTGTTGCACTGCTTGAATTGCTTGATCAATCCACTTCTTTCTGAGACTTGAGGAACCAAATGAGATCTTGTGGAATGTTGTGAACCCTTTTCACAATGTTTATAATCCATGTAGCCCTTTGATTGCCTTTGGATGACCATCAATTTCTTCAGTCATTGATCACAAACCTTATGCTTTAGCTATGATTGTTATGATGCAATGCTTTGGGCCATGATATGGAATTGTGTATGCAATGTGATATGCTAGATGCCATGAAAATAAGAGGGCAAATTTTGGGGTATTACAGCTGCCCCTATTCAATCATCTGCGGATCTGAACGGATAATAATAATGGCTTTTAAACTTTCAAGGTATGGAGTGGTTGAATACTCGAATAAACCGGAAAATTTGTACTCTGTGGGAAATAAAATAGGTTGGGAAGAATGTCATTCTTGGATGACGAAGCAAACGAAACACGCTGTGAGTGGATCAGGAAAGAAACCATCATGACTTTGATGACAGCTCAAGGACACGATACCGAACTTGGCGGAATCAAAAAGTACCTATCCTACGTGGGAGATAAGATCTGAAAAGAGACTATCATAATGTGGATTATAGCTTGAACAAACGAGACCGAACATGGCGGAATCGACAAAAATTTATCCCGTGTGGGAGATAAAACCCTGAAAATAGAATATCATAACGTGGATGACAACTCAAACAAACGAGACTGAACGTGGCGGAATCGACAAGAATTTATCCCGCGTGGGAGATAAAACCCTAAAAAGAGACTATCATAACATGGATGATAACTCGAACAAACGAGACCGAACGTGGCAGAATAGACAAGAATTTATCCCACGTGGGAGATAAAACCATGAAAAGAGACTATCATAACGTGGATGATAACTCGAACAAACGAGACCGAACATGGAAAAATCGACAAGAATTTATCCCACGTGGGAGATAAAACCCTGAAAAGAGACTATCATAACGTGGATGATAGCTCGAACAAACAAGACCGAACGTGGCGGAATCGACAATAATTTATCCCACGTGGGAGATAAAACCCTAAAAAGAGACTATCATAACGTGAATGACAACTCAAACAAAAGAGACCGAACGTGGTGGAATCAACAAGAATTTATCCCACGTGGGAGATAAAACCCTGAAAAGAGACTATCATAACGTGGATGATAACTCGAACAAATGAGACCGAACATGGCGGAATCGACAAGAATTTATCCCACGTGGGAGATAAAACCCTGAAAAGAGACTATCATAACGTGGATGATAGCTAGAACAAACGAGACCGAACATGGAGGAATCGACAAGAATTTATCCCACATGGGAGATAAAACCCTGAAAAGAGACTATCATAACGTGGATGATAACTCAAACAAACGAGACCAAACATGGATGAATCGACAAGAATTTATCCCACGTGGGAGATAAAACCCTGAAAAGAGACTACCATAACATGGATGATAACTCGACTGGAGATAACAAGCATTGACTTGTAAAATATAATAGTAATGAGGAATGCACGTGGTACTCTCTGTGGGGAAAATCTCAGGTTGAAAAGATGTTATGGGCTTTTGTGCAAGGTACCCAAAACTAGCCTATGCTGGTATGCATATGTTTGAATTTTTCCATGGTGTAATGCTCCATAATGATGGAAATGCTACGATTTTGAGAATGCAAATGTAGTGATGATTACTAGATGCAAATGCAAGGGGATCTCTTGATGAGGAGATGACAGGTATCCTTGCCAACTTCACTGGGAAGAAACCATTAATGCGTTGATTGTGATGAATCCCTGTGGGGAAAAAACTTTGTGGGGGATGGTGTTAATGATACACTGGCTCTGAACTTCCACCATTGCCAAAAAATAATTGGACTTTAAGATTGGAGAGCCAAAACCCTGTTGGGGATGAGCTTGATCTGAGAGGTGCGCTACCCGCTGAACTCCGTTGGGAAAGTGATACTCTTCTGACTCGGCTGGGGAACCAGATGCGTTGATGCTCTGCTGAGGAAGAACTCTGTTGGGGAATCGCTCAAATACGCAACCTTCTACTTGGGGAAGAGATGCCAATGAGGATTAGAATTTGATTGGCGAACACGCTGGAGAAATTGCTAACAACTACTGTGTAAGAAAGCAAACCCTCAAGTTCGTCCATATCTTCGCCTCTGCTAGGGAATGATGAATTTTCCCGTACTGTTGGGGATATGAAGATTTTGGTTGGGGATATTTCTTCATTAAATGACAAATATAAGCTTGGGGAGAGAATCATCATCCTTCTGTTACCTTGATGGGGAAGATTTCAAGTTTCACTCTACTGGTGATGTCAAATGAGAATACTCCCTATTAAAGCTACAAGCTTGATCACCTCTTGCTGGGAAGGAGAGGTATGGAGCGTATCGTGATGGGGATGAGATATAATGATACCCTTATGTAAATACCCCAAATTTTCCCTCACTAATTTCACACCATGGCTTGTGATCTTTCATATTTGCATTAACATAAGCATACCACCTCATATTGCATCCGCATTAGTTCAAGTTCATATGCATCTAGGGTTTGTGATCTGAGCAATCCAAGGATCCATTTGAGCCACTCCAAAGGTCTCCAATCATTCCAAGAGGGTCCATATGTGTTTTACCATCATATTATATCCCACAAATATCAAGGAAGTCAAGAAATCACAAGAACTTGAAAAGCATGGAAGTAGAGCTAGGGTTTCACTACATAGATGACCTATAATTAGGGTTTTGGTTTCAGAGGCCATAACTCCAATTTTTTTGGCCATTCTTGTTTCTAATAGTCTCAATATGTTATAAGGATCATGTGTACCAAGTTTGATGAAGAAATTCATTGTGGAAGTCATCTGTTCACTGGGTAACTTCTTGAGCAAGTCAGAGCAAAATCAGGGCATATAAGCCCCCCAACATTGGAACCAAAGTGGATTTTTCATCAAATTGAAGTTATATGATCTTTATTTGATCATTGAAGTGCTTGGAAGTTCACAAAATTGAAGAAATTTGAGCTAAACCAAAAGTTGCCAAAAATGGAAATGACTTGTAATGGAAACTTTCCATTTTGGGAAAGTTTTTCAACCTCCTCTTTCTCAACCAAAAATGCTTCAAATGAAAAATTGTAGGTCATGAAAGTTGTAGATTGGATCATTCCCTTTTCAAAAAGTACAAGAACATGTTCTAATTCATTATGGAACTCAAGTTATGGCTTTACAAAGTTGGCAAAAATCCTATAATTTTCACTTTCACACCAAAGAGGATTTTTTGCAATTTCACAAACCAAGTCATTTTGTGACCTCTAATCACTCTCTAAATATCATACAAACATAACACAATGCATTGTGACCAAAATTGCCCAAAGAATCATTCCATTTCATGCCTTGAACTTCAAGTAATTCAAAAGGGGCCAAAATTCTTCAAAATTGCAAAAGGGGATGAATCTTCTCATACACTTGCTGCATCACCCCAAAACATTTTCCATGGCTCTCCTTGATCAATGCTGAACCAGGACATGCCCTAAAACAGCTGAAAAATGAGCCCATACCTCAAGTACACAATTTGTTGACTTTTTGCAAGAGAGCCCATACCAATCAGCTGCATCCACAACCACTCTATGGCCAATAGGGTTATGGTATGTGGATCAAAAACAAGCCAATCCATAACACACACAAGCTCAGATCATCCCACACACCAAGTTTCACAAAAATCACCTTCAAGCAAAAACCTTCGAAACTTTCTGTCCAGCCACTCAAACTCCAAACAAACTTCATCATTCAACTCTCCATCACCATTAGAGCATTTCCCAACCATCAAACAAGCCTGAAAGCCAGCCAAACAAAAACACGATTTCAGACCAGTTGGAGTGTAACCTCTCATTCCAGCCATTCTAAACTCCATCAAAGCATTCCAACATCATCAGAAGGTCAAGTGAGGTGGGTTTGCACAAGAGAAGAGGTCCAAAAGCTCCAAACTGAGAAAGCTCAAGCTCAGGTAACCTCAAGAACTTTTTTTCCAGAAATGAAATTTTAAGTTCCTAAATGATTCCTTATGATTCACTGATCATGCTGATGTGTTTAGAATTGAAAATGGTTGCGTATTGAACATTTCATGGCTGTCTGAAATTTTGCCCGTAAAAATGTTTTGCTTCGATTCTCTTAATTTACATGTTATAAATGTTGTTTGTTTATTGATTTGAGTTCCATGATGTTTGGGGATCATTTCTGGGCAAGAAATTTGAAGTTTAGTTGCTTATTTAGGAAGTTAGCATTTTGTCCCGCCGGAGAAGATGATCGGAGCTTAGCTCCGGTCACCTGAAAATCATTAGGGCTGATCCACGTAATTAGGGAAGTTTGAATTTAGGCCGTTGGATGAGGATTAGGGTTAGGCAGTGAATGGCTCAGATTAGCCCATTAAGATTAAACCTGATTAATTAATTGTAAAATCTAATTAAATGCCAGAACGCATCCCAGCCATTGATCTGCGCGCACAGTCAAGGCATTTCCCTCCAGTTTGAATCTGATCCATTGGATTGGATTACTTTTGTTTAAATTCCTTTTTATTTTCATTTAAATCCTTTTTTCTTTACCAATTTATTTAAAATACTTAGAAAAGTCCAAAAAATATTTTCTTCTTCATTTTAATTTCAAATATTTTTCTTCACCCAAAAACATTTTTATTTTTATTTTTTTCATTAAAAAATCATTTTAAAAATATTTAAATGTTTATTTTAATTAATTAATGGAAATTAATTAATTAAAATACCATTTAGGTTTCTAAAAATTCCAAAAAAATTCACATTGCATCTTAGGACATTTAGAAACATTATCAAACCATTGATACAAATTTCCTTTTGGTTTTGATCCAACTTTGACATTTTTTCTTGAATTTAGGGTTCATAAAATTCCTTTTTTGGAACCTTAACTTTGAAAATTCTTTTCTGCCTAACCATGAAGGGTTTGATAATTATTCTTTTTGCATTGTTCTTCATATAGCCTGTAGTATCTAGGATATTTTTGTCATGAATTTATCTTGCATTTTCCAATTGATTTGCATTTTTCCTCTTAAGGTACCCAAAAACCCTAGTTAACTTAGAAAATTCACAACTTTTAATAGGTTAAGAGTTAGACCTTCTCCTTTGGGGTGTGATATCATATGGGGTTAGGGTTCCTTTGAGTCCATTGGCAATTTTTTATCATGTGATTTGCTTCTGTTTTTGTCATTTACATCTCATCTTTTCATATAACCCTAATCTTGCATCCATACTTGCATCTTACATTGCATTGCATGAACATGTGAACTTGCCATGACATTCTAAACACTTGTATGCCATCTTAGACATCTTAAGACATTGCTTGAACATGCTTGGTCATTTATTCATACATTTGCTATGCCTTGCATCCATTTCATTTCATAAACATCCATGTGTTTTCATGCTTCCTACATGCTTCATTTGCATTCATTATCTTTGTATGAACATTCATAACACTTTGTATGCCTTTGCATCATCTCATAGCATCATTTGCATTATGTGTTTGCTTCTGGTTTTGGTATTTACCTTTGCATATGCTTCATTTTCATTTCATTTCCTTTTTATGCTAACATTTTCAGGTGGTAAGTAATTTGAGAGGTGAATTTGCCTTCACTTCTCATTTCCCTTCATCCTTTTCATATGCATCATTGCTGCATTTTTCTTTGCCTTAGAGTGAGCTTGCTCATTCATGTTCATTCACTTTCCTTCTCCAAGTTACTTATCTTCTTCAGTGAAGTAAGTAACTTGTTTCTTCTGCTTCTCCTCCTCTCATCTGCTTCTTCCCTTGGTGGCTTCTCTGAAGATCTCTTTTAAGCCTTACAAACCATAGGAATATCCAAGCATGACAATAATTAGGGTTGTGATTAGTCCCCTTTTAGCTTTTACCTTTGTGTCTTCTTTGTGTCTCTTTTCTCACCTCATCATTAGAGACTAAACCTTTAAGGTTTTAAGACTTTGGGATTAGGGTTATGCCTGCATCCTTCTCTTAGGATGGAGTGTATAAATTTAATCCTAAGTGTTAAACCTTTAATTTGTTTAAATCTCTTAATTAATACATCTTAATAATCACTAAGACATTAACTTGTAACTTGGGCCTTGCATTAGGGTTCTAATTCTTCCTTCATTGGTTAAGAAGGACTAACCCTAGTGTTAATGGACAAGTCCCTCTCAAGTTGTCTTACAAACCTTAAAATCCATTTCTTAATCTTACCCTTAATTAAAATCCACTTCAATAAAGGCTTGTTTCGTCATGAGGTTAATCCCTAATCATGGATTAAGTTGAGGTATCTTCCTCAGCTTAAGTGTGCTCATCTATTATCCTTCTATTAGGATGGTGTAATGGGTTCACTAGTCCTTGATTATGGATTAAACTCATTACTCAACACTAAACAAAAACTCAAAAAAACATCTAAATAATCACAAGTAGGTTAATGATCTTAATCCTATATCATCATGGTAATTAAGTTGAGATGTTTATCTCATACTTAAGGTATTCTCATTATCCCTAATCAAAGGGAGGATATGATGAGTTTACTAACCCCTTGATTTAGGCTTAAGCTCATTAACTTATGACAAACACAAAAAGCAATAAAATATTGAAAACAAAAAAACAAACAATAATCGTCTCCTTCGGGATTCTTTTTCTCATCACACTCATTCATAAACGAGAACTTGCTTCTTCCGTCTAATGCAAGACAGTTAGCACTTGAGCCAGACGAGTCGTACACTTGAGCATAGACAAGCAAGCAGTTCATCAATCAATTTATCTTTCAGTCTCTTTGAGTCGAACTACGATGTTCTGACTTACTCATTGCACGAGAGGATACGTAGGCATAACTTAATCTTTATCGAACAAAAGTCTCTGTCTCTTCCCCCCTCTTCCAGCATTCTTTTTTTTAAGCCTCATTCCTGAGCACCTCACTTCATTTTCTTGCACTGACACTTGTAGTTTCTTTTCCAGCTTTTGCATACAGATAGCACAGACACTACCCCTTTAACACAAACTTTCAAGCATGGATCCCGTCGAGTACGACGGACAATCTGGGTGCTAATACCTTCCCAGGTTATAATCAACCCCTTTTCTCAGTTTCTCTAGTTCGCAACCGTCTTATCCATCTCTTTAAAGGTTTATGCAACATTACCTTTCCTTCAGGATAAAAATGCCTAGCTAACGACTCTATTCACCTTCATTTCATTTTCTCTTTTCACCGACCGTTCGCGCTTGTACCGGGATGCAAATCTCCGGGAGCGACAGCTTGGCGACTCTGCTGGGGATGTTTATATTGCAACCAGGGCTTTTGGTTCTTTTTGTGGGTTCCTCCTAGTGCTTGTTTGATTTGTGTTTATGGGGGTGTTATGTGCTACTTGTGCTTATTTATTTTCTTTATTTATTGCTCTATGTACAGCTTTATTTATCGCTTTCATTTTATGCATTTCATACTGTCATTATCATGTGTTGGATCTCTTGTCTGTTTTGGTGGGTGGGGTTCATTGAGTGATTATGGTCCTTGTCGCTCCCACAAAAAATGACACCTGGTCAGAAGGGGTACAGACGCGAACGGTCGGCGAAAGGAGAAAAGGAATAGAGTCGCCAGCTAGGCATTTTTATCCCGAAGGAAAGGTAATGCTGCATAAACCTAAGAAAAGATGGATAAGACGGTCGCGAACCAGAGAGACTGAGAAAGGGGGTTGGTTACAACCTGGGAAGGTATTAGCACCCAGATTGTCCGTCGTACTCGATGGGATCCACGCTTAAAAGATTTGTGTTTTAAAGGGGTAGTGTCAGTGCAATTTGTGTACCAAAGCTGGAAAAGAATGCAAGTGTCAGTGCAAAAGGAAATGTGAAGTGTATAGAAGAAGTGTCAGTGTAAGAACAGGAGTGAAATTCTTAAGATAATGAGGCCTAAAGAATAAAGCTGGAGGAGGGGGAATATACAAAGACTTTTGTTCGATAACTGTTAAGTTATGCCTACGTATCCTCTCGTGCAATGAGGAAGTCAGAACACCGTAGTTCGACTCAAAGAGACTGAAGGATAAATTGACTTGTGAACTGCTTACTTGTCTATGCTCAAGTGTATGACCTGTCTGGCTCAGGTGCAGACTGTCTTGCATTAGACGGAAGAAGCAAGTTCTCGTTTGTGAATGAAGATGATGAGAAAAGAATCCCGAAGGAGACGATTATTGTTTGTTTTTGTGTTTTCAGTCTTTTATTGCTTTTTGAAGTTTATCATAAGAAAATGAGCTTAATCCTAAACCAAGGGTTAGTAAACTCATCACATCCTCCCTCTGATTAGGGGTAATGAGACTACCTTAAGTATGAAGTAAGCACCTCACACTTAATCATCCGGATGTAGGATTAAGATCATTAACCTACTTGCATTTATTTAGATGTTTTTGTGGTTTTCGTTTAGTGTTAAGTAATGAGATTAAGCCATAATCAAGGATTTAATGGACTCATTACACCATCCTAATAGAAGGATAATAGATGAGAACATTTAAGCTGAGAAAGACTCCTCAACTTAATCCATGATTAGGGATTAACCTCATGACAAAACAAAGCCTTTATTAAATGGATTTTAGTTAATGATAAGATGAAGAAATGATTTTTATGGTTTGTAAGACAACTTGAGGGGGACTTGTCCATTAACACTAGGGTTAGTCCTTCTTAACCAATTAAGGAAGAATTAGAACCCTAATGCAAGGCCCAAGTTACAAGCTTGATGTCTTAGTGATTATTAGATGGATTGATTAAAGGATTTAAACACATTAAGGGTTTAACACTTAGGATTAAAGTTATACACTCCATCCTAATAGAAGGATGCATGCATAAGCTTAATCACAAAGCCTTAAAGCCTTTAGGGTTTGGTCCTTGATTATGAGATGAGAAGAGAAGACTCAAAGATGACACAAAGGTAAAAGCTAAATGGGGGACTAATCAAACCCTAATTATTCTCATGCTTGGTTGTTCCTAGGGTTAATGAGGTTTGCAAGAAGATCTTCAGAGAAACCACCAGGAAGGAAGCAGATGAAAGGAGCAAAGAGAAGCAAAACAACTTGCTTCACTTAAGAAGACAAGTTGCTTGAAGGAAGAAAGTAAGAAATGAACATGAATGAGCAAGCTCACTCTAATACACATACAAAATGCAGCAAAGAAAGTATTAAAGAGATGAAAAGAGATTGTGAGAAGTGAAGGCAAATTCACTTCTCAAAACAACTTACCACCTGAAATGTTAGCACAAGAAAATGAAATGCAATGAGAAAGAGATGCAATGCCATGATGCAAACCAAAACCAGAAGCAAGAACATGATGTTAATGATGCTATGAGATGATGCAAACACATGACAAGAGATGAGAATGATCATACAAGCATAAGGATGCAGATGAAGCATGCTTTGAACCATGAATGCACATGAAAAGTTATGGAATGCAAAGGACATATAACATGGAAAATGAAAGATGTAATGATCAAACATGATTCTAATATGTCCTAAGATGTATTATGAATCATGTGGATGCACAAAATGTCATGGCAAGTCATTGGATGCAAGCAAATGAGAAATAGATGCAAAGGAAGGCACAAATTAGGGTTACATGCATCATGCAAAGCAAAAATCCAAAACCAGAAGCAAATGACATGATAAAAATTTGAAAATGCAATCAAAGATACCCTAAACCTATACAAGCTCACTGCCCAAAGGAGGGGATCCAACTCTTAACCTAGTGTAAGTTATGAATTTCCTAAAATTGCTAGGGTTTTGGGGTACCTCATCAAGAAAAATGCAAAACAAATTGAAAATGCAAGATCAATTCAAACCAAATTTATCCTATAAACTACATGCCTTGAAGGATGCAATGCAAGAAGAATCATCATCCAACTCTCAATGGTTAGGCAGAAAGGATTTTTCAAAGTTTGAACCAAAATATTGCCTTAAAATGAAATTAATCCCAATGAAAATGATCAAAATGCATCAAGATCAAAAAAAAAATTTTGTTTGAGAGTTGGATAATGTTTCTAAATGTTTCTAAATGCAATGTGAATTTTTTGGTGATTTTTAAATACCTAAATGCATTTTTAATTAATTAATTTTCATTAATTAATTAAAAATAAACATTTAAATGATTTAAAAATAATTTTTCATGCAAAAAATAAAAATAAAAATATTTTTGGGTTTTAAAAATTAATGAAATATTTGACAAAATTTTTCATAATTTTTAAATGGTTTTTGCTATTTTAAATAAAATGTATAAAATAAATGGGAAAAAAAGAATTAAAACTGAATTTAATAAAAGTAAACGCAATGGAAGGATGGGATTGAATCTGGGTTTGGAATGGTTGACTGCACGCCAGATCTAAAGGCCCATATTCAAACTGACTAAATTAAGTTTTATAATTAATTAAACTGGATTTAAATAATTAAACAGGGATTAAGGTTTAATGACAAGATCCTGGACACACACATGCGCGGGAGTCAACCCCAGTCCACCTCATCTACGGTCCAAATTCAAACTCTCATTAATGACACAATTAGGGCTAAACAAAATCAGACGGCCGGAACAGTGTTCCGGTCGTCTTCTCCGGCGAAACCAAAAACCTAGCTTCCTCTACAGATCACCATTCTTCAAATTTCTTTCACCAAAATGATCCCCTAACCATTCTAACCCTAAACCCCCAATTAAAATCCATTTATTTTACTTCATAAGCATGAATCGAAGAAAAATAGAAAACACGGGCAAACTTTCAGAACAACATGAAATGGTCATTTCTTGCTCATTTTCAATTCTAAACACATCTAGATGATCAGTGCAACATGTAGATTCATTTTGTAACAAGAAAATGGAGTTCTGAGAAAAAAGTTCTTAGGTTATACCTGAGTTGGAAACCTTCGAAAGTGAGCTTTCAGAGCCTCCCCCTTGTGCAAATGGCCTCCTTTGAACCTCCTGAGGCAAATGGAATACTTGAATGGGGTTGAAAGTGGCTGGTTTGAAAGGTTCAGTTCTGATATGGCAGAAAATGAGGTTCTTGTGTGTTGTGTTTTAGACCATTGTGAGGGGTGGGATTTGTTCTATGGGTGATGTATGGTTGATTGGTGAAGGAATTATTGAAGTTTGATGGCTGTGTTGAGTGTTTCGAAGAGGGAAAGGTTTTGACAGATTTTTGTGTGTGCTGCAATGTGGGAGGATTCAGCTTGTGTATGGTGTGTCTTTGGGTTGCTTGATGTCCACATATCATACTCTGGTTGGGCAGAGAGTTGGTGGTGTCACTGTGGGATTGGTATGGGCAAAATGCAAGAAAGTCAAGATCTTGTGTACTTCAAGTATGGCTCGGGTCAGAGGCAATCTCATGGCTTGTCCTGCCTCAGCCTGAGTCAAGGAAGACCCTAGGATCAAGAGAAGACAGCTGGGTGCATTGGATGACATGTTTGAATTGTTTTTGCAATATGGCAACTTGTTACATTTCATGATTTTTGGCCATGTACATGTGATAAGTCTTGCTGAATTTTGGTGTGAGATGCCTCATGAGGTTATGGCAATGTCTTGAAACCAGCTAAAGATCATACAATCCCTTTGAGAATCATTTTGCAAGAAATCCCTCTTTGCACTTTCATGAAGAATGGCTTATGGTTACTTGAAACTCAAGGCATAGGAATGGGAAATCCTTTGGGCCAAACTGATTTTTAGGTCATGCATTGTATTTGTATGATGATTAGAGGTCACATTGAAGTCACATAAAGGCTTGTCATGAGAATTTGCAAGTTTTCCATTTTGTGCAAAAGTGAAATTTTAATGATTTTATCCAACTTTGCAAGGCCATAACTTTTGATCCAAAATGAATTAGAATGAGTTCTTGTACTTTTTGAAAATGGGAGGATCCATTCTACAACTTTCATGACCAAAGTTTTCCCATTTGAAGCTTTTTTGAATCAAAAAGAAAGGGTTGAAAAAGTTTCCCAAAATGGCAAGTTTTCATTACAAGTCACTTTCCCAAAAAGGCAACTTTGCAAATGGCTTGAAATTCTTCAATTTTGTGAACTTCTAACACCTTCTATGATCAAATAAAGATCATACACAATCAAAATGATGGAGAACACCCTTTGGTTGGGTCATTGGGGGCCTCAGATGCCCTGATTTTGCACTGACTTGCCCAAGAAGTCAACTCTTGATTGGATGCCTTCCCCATGGAATTTCTTCATGAAAATTGATATGCATACTCCTCATAACATATAGAGACCAATAGAAACAAGAATGACCAAAACATTTGGAGTTATGGCCTTTGAAACCAAAACCCTAATTCTAGGTCATCTGTGCAGTTAAACCTGGCTCTGCTTCCATGCCATCCTTAGTTCTTGTGATTCTTTGACTTTCTTGACTTTGTGGGGAGATAATATGATGCTTTAACACACATGGATCCCTTTTAAGTGATTGATGACCTTTGAAGTGGCTCAGATAGCCCAGGGATTGCTCAGATCACAAACCCTAGATGCAGATGACTTAGAACTAATGCAGTGAAGCAAAATGCAACATGGGATGCTATGATTGAACTTATGCGTATGAGAAGATCACAAGCCATGATGTGAATGGGTGAGGGCAAATTTGGGGTGTTTACAGCTGCCCCTATTCAAGCATGAGTTAGCTGTGCAGGATGCAAGCAATGGCTTAACAGTCAAACAAGATAACTTGTGGTTGAATACCAAAGACAGTCCAAAATTTGCACTCACAGAATGAAGAAGAAAAGGGATATATATTGTAAAGGAAAATAAAGTATGATTATAAAGTGCGGACGACCGTCGAGCAGAGGACGATTGCTGGGAAAAGAGCAATGACGGGGACGACCGACATGCTGGGGATATAAGAGATTATGATGGGGGCGGCCATCAAGTAAAGCTATAAGACTCTCTGGGGATTATAGGTAAATGAAATAAATGATGAGGTACGGTCATCAAAGGTGAAGGACGATCACCTAGCAGGGGACGGCTGCTCTGTTGGGGAATAAGATGAGGGACGGTCATCTAAGGTGAAGGACGATCCCCTGGCAGGGTACGGCTGCCGAAAATATCACGACATAGGACGAATGTCGGATAGAAAAGGTCGACGATGGGGACGGCCATCAGATAAGCATGATGAAGGACGATCATCAAGAGGTGAAGGACGATCACCTAGCAGGGTACGGCTGCTCTCAGGGTTTATCATGACATAGGACGAATGTCAGATAACAAGATCAACGATGGGGACGACCATCGGATAAAATGATGAAGGACGATCATCAAGAGGTGAAGGACGATCACCTAGCAGGGTACGGCTGCCGAAAGAAATCACGACATAGGACGAATGTCGGGTAGGAAGGGGTTCTAATGAATAGAGACTCCACTGGGGGTTGATGAAGGACGATCATCAAAAAGGTGAAGGACGATCACCTGGCAGGGTACGGCTGCCACAAAGGTATCATGACATAGGACGTATGTCAGATAAAAAGGAAATTTTGCTGAGGACTTCGCTGGGGAAAAGTAGACACAAACGAGTGTCTAAATTCAAGAAAATATAAGTGTGTTGACACTGTTGTCGTACCTCGAAAAATACGATCCTAAAACAAAACAATAGAGCCGCCACCTAATTCTATTTATTCTACGAGAGAAAAGGGAGATATAGATACAACCTAAAGGAAGGATAAGAAATGGTTTACGAAACCAAATTCTAAGTTCGGGAGTCGGTTACGCAAGGGGAAGGTATTAGCACCCCTCACGTCCGTTGTACTCAACGAGAACCTTTTAGCTAATTATGCGATTAAAAGTTTGATCTTAAGTTTTTTTTTTGTCTTCTAAATGGCTATTAATATGTTTGTTCTAAGGAAATTAAAATTTTAAATTATTATTATTATGAAGATGACGGAGAAAAGATTAAGATTTTTTATTATTGTGTTTCAAACGGAAAAATAATTAAATTTTTTATTAGGGTGCTCGCGAAGGATTAAAATCCCCGTGCCTACGTATTCCCTTGTGCAATGGGAAAGTCAGAGCTTCGTAGTTCGTGCTACTACGATTTGCATTTTTTAATTGAACGATTGTTTGAAATGCATTCTACTGTTAAGCATTGGCTTATACTCGCGGTGGAGGCTGAAGCGCTAGCTTGTTCGAGAGATAGAATGATTTAAACAATGTTCATTTTGAGAAAGTGTTTTGACTTTGTTAAGATGTTTTAAACGAAAGGGCGAATGAACACATCGCGTGGGGCTAGCCCATGTTGCGGTCCAATCCAGAACGTACGGAGTGCTAGACTCCGGAATTCAGTCTTTCGATAATTAATTATAAAAATGATTTAAATTTGCTGGTATACGAAAGATGATTGAACCATCGCGTGAGGCTAGCCCATTTGCGGTTCAATCCAGAACGTGCGGAATGCTAGACTCCGGAGTTCTGTTTTCATACGATTAAATTATGCGATTATGATTTGAATATTTTTATATACGAATGATGATTGAACCATCGCGTGAGGCTAGCCCATTTGCGGTTCAATCCAGAACGTGCGGAATGCTAGACTCCGGAGCTCTGTTTTCGTAATTTTTATTTAATTTAAGATTTGGATATTTGATATACGAATGGTGATTGAACCATCGCGTGAGGCTAGCCCATTTGCGGTTCAATCCAGAACATGCGGAATGCTAGACTCCGGAGTTCCTTTTTCGTAATTTAATTTAAATAGATTTGAATAATTGTTTTTAGACGTTTAGAACCGATGTGTAATTAATAACGAAGGATTGAACGAACAATACGCGTGGGGCTAGCCCATTTGCAGTTCGTTCTAGAACGTGCGGAGTGCTAGACTTCGGAGCTCTATTCCTTGTTAAATTAATTAAAATACACAATAAAGTCGCGCAGATGGCGGTCACTTGGTGACCGACTTACGTATGTGAAAGTGTAGTCGTATGGATTAAAAGATTACTTGGCGTATGAATTAAAAGATTACTCCAAGGCCTTTGGGTCCTCCACCAGATCCACTCCCTCCAGGTTACAACTCAAATGCCCACTGTTTGTTCCATGAAGGTGCTCCGGGGCACGATTTGGAAAATTGTATTTCTTTGAGGTATGCTGTGAAGGATCTAATGGATAAGAACATTTTGTCATTTGGAGATACTGGTCCGAATGTTAAAAATAATCCTCTTCCGAAGCACGGATCCATAAATGCCATTGTTGACGAGTCTGACAAAGATTTGATTTTCAACGCTACAGAGATCAAGACCCCGCTTAGAGACTTCCATGCGAAGTTAGTAGAGGTGGGTATGTTGAAGAACTGTCATAAGGGTTGTGAAGTTTGTGCGAATAATCCAAAGGGATGTGAATTGGTCTTGAAAGATGTTCAAAGTTTGATTAATCTGGGTGTCTTACAAGTAAGCGGTCGTGTGAAGAGGAATGAAGTGACAATGATTGAACCCATTTTCAACTTGCCTGAATCTGATTCTACCTTGGTACCAATGTTCAATCTGCCTGAGTCCTCCAGGGTTCAACCTATCTTTAATATACCAGAACCTGTGGTACCCATTTTCAATATACCTGAGCCAAGGTTTGAGCAAAGGAGTAACCCTTTCCTTTGTGAAGACACTAAAGCAGTTCCATGGAATTATGGTACAAGGAGGTTTCATCAGAAGTTTGAACAAGATAGTCAGAAAGCTAGTTCAAAAGTGGCAAGCGCTGACATAGCAGGTGCAAGTCGTTTAACTCGCAGTGGTCGTGTTTATACTCAGCAAGCCAATACAGTTCCACCTAAAGAAGTCATTCCAGCTGTTGTCAACCAGGATAAGGGGTTCGCTTTGGAAGAAGAGGATGCAGAGTTTCTCAGAATCATTAAGAAGAGTGATTACAAGGTTATTGATCAGCTACATCAAACACCTTCCAAAATATCTATCTTATCACTTCTTATGCATTCACCGGCCCATCGGAGTGCTCTCCAAAAATTACTAGCCCAAGCTCATGTTACGCATGATATAACTGTGAATCAGTTTGATGGAGTCATTGCCAATATCACTGCATGTAACAATCTCAGTTTCAGTATGGAGGACCTTCCAAAGGATGGCTTGGACCATAATCGTGCTTTTCACATATCTGTAAAATGTCAGGAGGATACTTTAGCAAGAGTTCTTGTGGATACAGGATCTTCATTGAATGTTTTGCCGAAAAGAACGCTTTCCAAGTTATCTTATCAAGGGGCAGAGATGAGGCCCAGTGCACTGATCGTAAAAGCTTTTGATGGGTCGAGGAGGACCGTTATTGGGGAAGTCGACTTGCCAATCTTGATTGGACCACAGGTGTTCAAGATCACGTTCCAGGTTATGGACATTAACCCTAATTACAGTTGTTTACTGGGAAGACCTTGGATCCATGCTGCTGGGGCAGTCACTTCTACCTTACACCAGAAGATGAAGTTTGTGGTCGATAATAAGCTGGTAACTGTGTCTGGTGAAGAAGATCTCATGGTCAACAACCTTTCCTCCTTTAGCTACATTGAGGCTGATGAAGATGCTTTGGAAACTGCTTTCCAAGCTCTAGAGATAGCCAATGTTGTCCTTATGGAAGTGGAGGAACCAAAGGGGAAGGGTATCCCATCTTTTGCATCATTGAAGAGTACCATTTCCACAATTGAAGAAGGAAGCTACCAAGGTTGGGGTGATGTCATTGAAGTCAAGCAGAAGCTAGATCACTATGGGTTGGGTTACAAACCAACTCATGTGAAGGAAGGAGCGTCAACCTCCGTCAAAGGACGTCCAAAGACCATTCAAGAAGTGTTTTCCAGTGCCGGCTATCAGATCAATGCGATTAATGGGGATGCTGAAGATGAAGATGTGGATCATTTGGTTTATCAGTGTGAAGCAGCTTTGGGCAATTGGGAGGCAGTTGAGATCCCAGAATTTTTTCCATTGTCAAAGTAATTTATTGTTTTCCTTAAGTGTTTTCAAAGTTCCCTAGCTCTGCCCAAGGCTATGGGATCATTTTGTAGGGCCCCTTTTCATTTTCAAGTTAATCAATCAATGAAGGCATTTTGTTAAATTCTTACTTTGTTTTTATTTACTGTTTTTTCTCTTTTCACTTTTAAAAAAAAATGGCAATCTTTCAAAGCTAATAAAAAGTTTTACTTGCATCCCTCTATTTTCACTTTTGATAAAAGCAAATCATTCCCATATGCAGAACAAATGAAAACCCTGTTGAATCCAATGACTCTATATTCCCTCCTAACTTCGATTCGCCCATCTACCAAGCGGAAGATGAAAGTGAGGAAGATTGTGATATTCCCGAAGAACTGGCAAGATTAGTTGAGGATGAGCACACAGATCTTCAGCCCCATAAGGAGCAGGTTGAGACCATCAACCTTGGCACCGAGGAAGATAAAAAGGAAGTCAAGATTGGTACAACACTTGGGGCAGACGTCAGAGAAAGATTGGTCAAGCTTCTCAAAGAGTATGTGGATGTGTTTGCATGGTCGTACCAGGATATGCCCGGTTTGGACACAGACATAGTTGTTCATGACCAGATTGTCCGCTAGTAAAGCAAAAGCTCCGAAGAACAAGACCAGACATGGCTTTGAAGATTAGAGAGGAGGTCAAAAGACAGTTTGATGCTGGATTCCTTGCAGTTGCAAAGTACCCTGAGTGGGTAGCTAACATTGTGCCAGTCCCCAAGAAGGATGGCAAGGTCAGGATGTGCGTGGACTATAGAGATTTGAACAAAGCCAGTCCCAAGGACGATTTCCCTCTTCCGCATATTGATACGTTGGTTGACAACACTGCTAAGTTTGCTGTTTTCTCTTTCATGGACGGATTTTCCGGATATAACCAGATCAAGATGGATCCTGATGATATGGAAAAGACCACTTTTATCACACCATGGGGCACGTATTGTTACCAAGTTATGCCATTTGGTCTTAGAAATGCGGGAGCCACTTATCAAAGGGCAATGGTCACCCTCTTCCATGATATGATGCATAAGGAAATAGAAGTTTATGTGGATGATATGATTGCCAAATCACAGAGTGAGGAGGATCATTTGAATCATCTCCTGAAGTTATTTGAGCGTCTTAGAAAGTTCCAACTGCGTCTGAATCCAGCTAAGTGTACCTTTGGCGTCCGATCAGGAAAGTTACTTGGTTTCATTGTTAGTCAGCAAGGAATTGAAGTAGATCCAGATAAGGTCAGAGCAATTCAAGAAATGCCAGCTCCAAAAACAGAAAAGCAAGTCAGAGGTTTCCTTGGAAGACTGAACTACATCTCCAGATTTATCTCCAACATGACTGCCACCTGTGAGCCTTTATTCAAGTTGCTCCAGAAGAATCATGCAATTGAGTGGAGTCCTGATTGTCAACTAGCTTTTGAGAAAATTAAGGTTTATCTACAGGAACCTCCTATCTTGATCCCACCTACTCCAGGGAAACCTCTCTTCATGTACCTGACTGTACTCGAGGGATCTATGGGTTGCGTATTAGGCCAACAAGACGAAACTGGTCGTAAGGAGCCTGCCATTTATTACCTAAGCAAGAAGTTTACAGACTGTGAAAGCAGATATTCGCTTTTAGAGAAAACTTGCTGTGCCTTGGCATGGGCAGCCAAACGTCTCAGGCAGTATATGATTTGTCACACTACTTTGTTGATCTCAAAAATGGATCCAATAAAGTACATCTTTGAGAAGCCTGCTTTGACTGGAAGACTTGCCCGATGGCACATGTTGTTATCCGAATATGACATCCAGTACGTAACCCATAAGTCTATTAAAGGCAGTGTTTTGTCTGAATACCTCGCTGATCATCCTGTCGAAGATTATGAACCTTTGAAGTTTGATTTCCCGGACGAGGACATTATGTTGATAAAGGACTGTGAAGTTCCAGGTCCAGATGAAGGTCCCGAGCCAGGTTCTCGTTGGAAGATGATGTTTGATGGTTCCTCTAACTACATGGGGCATGGTGTAGGGGCCGTTTTGATGAATCCTGATGGTGGTTATACTCCCTTCACGACTAGATTATGTTTTGAATGTACAAACAACATCGCTGAGTACGAAGCCTGTGTTTTAGGTATCGAAGCTGCAATCGATACCAGAATCAAGATCCTTGAAGTATATGGAGACTCAGCCTTAGTAATCTACCAAGTTAAAGGTGAATGGGAGACCCGTGACGAGAAGTTGATTCCTTACCGTGCCCACATTGTGGAATTAATCAAGTACTTTGATGAAGTAACTTTCCATCATGTTCCAAGGGCAGAGAATCAAATTGCAGATGCTTTAGCTATGTTGACATCTATGTTTCAAGTCAGATTTCTTAATGAAGCTCCACTCATTACAATCGAGCGAAAGACTGCACCAGCCTACTGTCTACTGGTCGAGGAAGAAACTGATGAGAAACCATGGTTCTATGACATCAAGAACTACTTGCAAAACCAGGAGTACCCAGCTGATGCAACAATTCTAGACAAGAAGACTCTGAGAAGATTGGCATCCAAGTTTTTCCTCAGCAACAATGTACTTTACAAGAGAAATCATGATATGGTTCTGCTCAGATGTGTGGACAAGCGCGAAGCAGACTTATTGATCAGGGAAATCCATGAAGGATCATTTGGAACACATGCCAATGGACATGCCATGTCCAGGAAGATTTTGAGAGCTGGATACTTCTGGTTGACCATGGAATCAGATTGTTTCAAATACGCCAGGAAGTGTCATAAATGCCAGATTTATGCCGACAAGGTGCACGTACCTCCAACCCTTTTGAATGTGCTGTCATCACCTTGGCCTTTCTCAATGTGGGGCATTGACATGATAGGGGAGATTGAGCCTAAAGCTTCCAATGGTCATCGGTTCATTTTGGTTGCAATTGATTACTTTACCAAATGGGTAGAAGTAGCTTCCTACACCAACGTGACGAAGCAAGTGGTTTCCCGTTTCATCAAGAACCAAATTATCTGCCGATATGGGATCCCAAGCCGAATCATCACAGATAATGGGACTAATTTGAACAACAAGACAGTGAAGGAGTTGTGTGATACATTCAAAATTGAACATCATAACTCTTCTCCGTATCGTCCGAAGATGAATGGAGCTGTTGAAGCTGCGAACAAGAACATCAAGAAGATCTTGCAGAAGATGGTGAAGACTTACAAAGACTGGCACGAGATGTTACCGTATGCCTTACACGGATACAGAACCTCAGTTCGCACTTCAACAGGGGCAACCCCTTTCTCTTTGGTGTATGGGATGGATGCAGTTCTCCCTATCGAAGTAGAGATACCATCTTTGAGGATCTTGATGGAAACCAAACTGGAGGAAGCTGAGTGGGTCCAGAGCAGATATGACCAACTGAACCTCATTGATGAGAAGAGAATGACCGCCATGTGCTATGGCCAGTTGTACCAGAAACGCATCAAGAGAGCATTTGACAAGAAGGTCCATCTCCGAGAATTCAAAGAAGGGGACCTTGTACTCAAAAAAATCTTTCCAGTCCACAAAGACATGCGTGGGAAATGGAGTCCTAACTATGAAGGCCCATATGTTGTGAAGGTGGCATTTTCTGGAGGTTCCTTAATCCTCACAACTATGGATGGTGAACAACTGAAACACCCGGTGAATTCCGATGCAGTCAAAAAATATTATGCCTAAATAAAGCCCGATAGGTCGAAAACCAGAAATGGCGACCTATGCAAAAATGGGTATCCCGGTGGATCAAAACCTATGAAGGAGATCCAGGCAAAAGTTAGGGATAAAAAAAAAAAATAGAGCTCGCTAGGTTGAAAACCCGAAAGGGCGGCTTAGGCAAAAAAGAGCGTCCCGGTGGATTGAAAACCCGAAAGGGCGGTCCAGGCAAAAGTTAGGGACAAAGGCATTTGGCTGTATCAGATGGGGTTTATCGTTACTGAAGATCATTACTTGAAGACCAATCCAGTCACTCTTGTCAGAAGCAAGGTGTTGGGCAGTTTTAGTTACTAGGGATTATAGTGGTCGTTGGATTCGATGTTGACCTTTCCCCATGGCCATTTTCAAATTGTAATTTTCCATGGAGCTTTTGCTATTGGCAAGCTACCATTCTTGAATGAAATACAACCTTTGCCTTTAAACTTTGTCTTTTAGTTCTTATTTTCTTTGTTATGCGAAATGTCTCTACTGAATTACAATTTAACTTTGAAAATGACAAAAAAAAATTTTAGAAACAGTTTTGAAAACGTACGGGAAAACATTCAAATTTCTTTGACTTTAGAAAAATTAAAAGATTCTCTGTCTTCTAAAAACCTTTGGCTGGTGACAACACTCTCATGCCATTATTACAGAAGTTCCCCACAGAGAATTAAAAGCTGGTAGCACTCCTGGATGGATCCTTGGACCAGACACCGATTTCCAATTTTGAGGACATCTCCCCAGCATTTTTCTTACTGCTCGTCTGAGTATTTGCGTTGAGATCCTACTTTTCTCCCTTTATCAAGACTCTCTGTCTCTCCATAGAGTCAACATTTGCATATCATAGTCATTCGCATCATGTTCATCGCATAAGCATTCGCCATAATCATCTGTCTATCCCCAGTTGTCGTCTAATTCACCCCAGATCCAGATTACTTTCTTTTGTTGTTTTAAAGTCCACTGTTATTGGTACCCCGCAGTGTAGTTGACCAAGATTTCTTTTTCCCAGAAACGCTGGTATCCCTTGCAGAGGCCCTTCTTGATGTACCTTAATACCACCAGTACTTCTTTTTAAGCCCAATTATCATTGGCATGAATCCTTTAAGCTGTTTGCTTAAAGCTTAGAACTGTCTAATTCAAATGCATCTGTGTTTCCCTGATAGTTCCTAAAAGTTCTTCTAAAAAAGGTTCTTCGTTTTAAGAATTTCTTGAGGTTGGTCGTTTATCTCGTTGAAAACCCCAACATTTATTCTTATTTTCCAGCTTGGTCGCTTAGAGCCATTCAATTTATCTTTAAACGCTTCGCATGTTACTCCCAGCGTCAGTGTGTATGCACAGAGCCACTGCCTGAATACTATTTTTATTTTCCAATTCTTAGTTTCAACAACTACACTTGAACCTGTTGATTTACTATTTTAGACTTATGACAGTTATTTATTTCTCCAACCACCGTGTTGAATTTTATTTTCAGACCACCGTGTCAATATCTGTTATTTTATTTCCAGACCACCGTGTCGTTGCCTGTTATTTTATTTCCAGACCACCGTGTCGTTGCCTGTTATTTATTTCCAGACCACCGCGTCTCTGTCTGTTATTTTATTTCCAGACCACCGCATCAATGCCTGTTATTTTCATTTTTTCCAGACCACTGTGTCACTGCCTGTTATTTTATTTCCAAACCACCGCGTCTCTATCGGTTATTTTATTTCCAGACCACCGCGTCTTTGCCTGTCATTTTATTTCCAGACCACTGTGTCACTACCTGAAATTTTATTTTCCTGACCACCGCGTCTTTACCTAAAATTTTATTTTCCTGACCACCGCGTCTTTGCCTGAATTTTATTTTCCAGACCGCTGCGTCTCTATCTGTCTTTTATTTCCTTACCACCGTGTCGTTGCCTGTTATTTTATTTTCAGACCACCGCGTCTCTATCGGTTATTTTATTTCCAGACCACCGCGTCTTTGCCTGTTATTTTATTTCCATACCACCGTGTCTTTGTCTGTTCTTTTATTTCCAGACCACCGCGTCTTTGCCTGTTATTTTATTTCCAGATCACCGTGTCAATGTCTGTTATTTCGGTTCTCCTGGCTGCCAGGTCGAGGTATTTTCCTTTTTCTCAATAACCGAGTTGTTGCATTAGGATCCCCAGCAACCTTGAGCTTGTTAACTCATCACTGCAGATAGTCTGTTTCTAATCTTGCATTTTGTTTTCCGTCTTATGTCATTCCTTGGTGCCAGCAGTTACACTTGAACCTGCTAATTTATCACTTTGGATACATCTCGTTTTCGTCTTGTCATCCCCAGCATATTGTTACCCCCCAGTGAGTCTTCACCCTCAGTTCGCGTTGCTGCGGGTCACCGTCAATTCATCATACCATGTTCAGCATATTCATCATCAAATCCGCATGATGGGGTTCGTTGCATTTCGCATGTCATATCCCAGCAAAACAAAAAGAGTCCCTCATAAGTTCACAGCATGCCATTGCATTTAGGGGCAAATTTTTCGGTTATTTCTATATTTAAATACCTTTCACCCTGATTTTATGAGGATTAACATCACTCATTTGCATACCATTTGTGCATATCAATCAGGTTGGATTTGCAAGGAATGTTAAAACAGGCCTTTGGTTTTACGGCAAGTACCTGAAGAATTAGGAAGGAGTTGGATTTTGAACGACTTCACGAGTCGGATTAGGTTCTGAGGATAGGAATATGTTTTTAAAAAAAGAGGATAATTCAAAAGTTCAATTTAAATCCAAGTTTGAATCATCCACAAGGATAGTGGAAAATCTGGATTGAGCAACTTATAGCATGATTAGTATGTGGCTAAGAAATATGTTCAAGTTATGGAGGAATGATGATTAAAATACAAAGTGTATGTTGCAAATGATGAAAGGGATTTATGCTCTCATGTTTGTCCAAAGGTATGCTTAAGTGGACTAAGGATAAGTTTAGGGATTGAGTGTTATTTTCATGAGTGGCCAAAAGGATGTTACATGATATGATATTGCAACGTTTTTTTGCATCATTGATTCACAGCATGACAAAATTGCATTAAGACAAAGTGGTTTTTATTACAAACTACCTGGCATGGGATGACGCTGCTGACTGACTTAGCATGATATATAGTTTTAATGCATTACCTTAATTGAGAAATCCTTTTAGAATAAGATAATTATGTTTGAAGTATGTCCCAGCTTACAAAATAATTCCAATGGCTTATTTTCTTAGTACAAGTTTAGGTTTACAAATTACAAATTTATTCATGCAATTAGTGTTCATTATATGTCCTAAGGGAATCTTAAGTGTGACCACATCTAAGGACAATCACCATACACCAAGCTCCATGATCATTCTGTCTTCTAAAGGAAGTTTACACAACTGAGGTCCTCCATTTTGTTCCAAGTTACCATCTTGGCGCCGTATTCGCATACCAAGCATCATCCTCCATTGTTTTACTACACTTCAAGCATGTTGTTCCGCATTACGATTTTGCCTCCAAACCAAAAACAACAACCTGCAACAATTGATAGTAATCAGTAAATGGGACTTCAAGAAAGAAGAAGATCAGTTCGATCGCTATTCATTTATTTTAAGACAGAACCAAGCCTTACATGTAAGTCGGAGTTGCAGAAAATCTCATTGAAGAACAGCGCAATCCTCGATATGAGAAAGAAGCTTCTCATCTCATGTTCCTCTCTCCGCTCAAATCTCAACGTCACTCCCAAATCCATTCACTTGTCTATTGAGGTTTGTGATTCTGTTGGATCATCAAAGTTACAGTGGCGTGGAAGGTCATATGCTGCTGCTACTGTTGCTTGTGCTCCTTCAGAAACTTCAGATACCTGCCGGAAAAGAGGACAGAGGGTTCCGAAACATGAACGGAGAGCTATGGTGGAGTCTTTTGTGAATAAGTATCAATCAGAGAATGCTGGAAAACTCCCAGCAATAAAACATACCCAGAAAGAAGTTGGTGGCAGCTATTACGTTATTCGGGAAATCATTCAGGAACTAGAATACAAATCCAAAATGAAACCTTTAAACAACATTGGTATGGCTGTCTATGGCGAAACAATACGAGTTCCACTCCTTTGCACCTTTTGAGGCTCAGCTTGTGTCCTAGCTGCGCTACAACCTGTCACGTACAAAAAAAGATAACAATGAATTCGAGCTTTACGGTGAATGAAGAAATGAACAGCAAAGATAACATTGACGCATTCGAGAACCAAGGGATATAAAGTCAGTAGTGGTAAGAATAACAACGGCATATCTACAACTCATGTTCATGATAATCAATTTGGATTACCTTCGAAGTACGATTCAGTGCGGTTTGCAAATGCATACTTCATATCAACTCATCCATCCGAGTATTCTCCGGTTCCCAGTCCCAAGCTCCAGCCACGGTAAACATGAAATTGAGATAAAAATCACGGAATTAAAGCATGAACCGCAGGTCAGCAAGAGAGTTTGAGAACAATACCAATAAACATCACCAGCAGTAATTATCAAAAAACATCAGTAGCAGCAACTACAGCAGCAAGAGCATTCTGCTTACCTTCAGCAGCTACAGCCGTCAACACAAAGCAGCAGCAATCCCACAAAGAGAGACCGATGCTCTTGTTCGTTTGCTCCCGTTAATTGGATCTTCAAGTTTCAGTTGTTTGTTCTAAGGAGTGCTCTCGGGATTTCTTATGTTCAAGCTCACAACCTTCTCACTTCCGTCACCTTTGCGCCATCATTTCCAACCTGCAAAATTCCCAGAAATCAGCAGACAAATTCAAAAGAATACAAGAACCATTTTTGAAGACTTTAATTGTTTCTAGAAATCAAGGGGGGGATAAGAGGGAAAGTCCTTGAGAATCCGATTTTTTTTCACAAAGGGAAAAGCAACATCAACAACACTTATCCTCATCTTGCGAAACAGGTTGAAGTATGCTTGGACATGCCATGAGTTTGTTGCTATACTGATGCCGCTTTGCGATTCCGAAATGCCACAAACAGATTTTACCAAGTAGGAATTCTGATGGAAGCTTAGCTGAGAATAAGCGATTGGCTACACCATCACTTCACAGGTCGATCAATGTTCCCTCCGACACCGGTGTGGCAAGTAAAACCATTACTACTGCATCAGTTAAACCCAGAAACGGAATAAATATTGTTGCAAAAGACTAAAGTCTATTGGAGCCTCAATGGAGAAGAGACTAACTTCAAGGTCAATCCACATGTCTATCAACCTCTCTTCTGGTGCTGGCGAGACAACACGAATAGCAGCACAGGCATCTCACGATTTGTTAAATCAAGATCCAGCAAATCCTCCTTCTCAAGGCAAAAGCTGTCTGAAATCTTCAAGCACATAAACCAGTATTCCACCTGCGCGAGAGTTTGTCTCAAGTTTTCCTTCTCCCTGCAAAAGTTGTTACCACAGTTAAAAAGAAAGGGCAGGAATTTACAACAGTAAAAAACGCAAATGAATCATTTGAAACCAACTTTCCCATCCAGTCCAGATTTAATCTTTTAAGTTCATTTCGAACTAAGTCAGACAATACGAGACCAAGTTTCACAAAAATCGTAAAAAACAGTTTGATGCAGAAAGGTGCAGTAACAGACAGAATGGCAGCAGGTTCACAGAACCAAAATTTCACGAAAATAGTAAAGATTTTCTCTTGACGCAGAAAGAGATGACAAACCTATTCCAATTTCATTTTCTCAGCAAGATTTTCAAGGTTGCAAACCCTAATTTCAGATTATAAAAAGGGGGAGAGAATTGATGAAAAAAAAAGGAAAAAAAGGAACCTAGCGGCGAGAGCACAGAAGAGAAAACCCTAATCTCTTCTCAAAAAGTTTTCAAAGAACACCAAAGAACTCACCAGATCAAGAACGAAATCTGGGCCGAAGCGAACCAAAAAAATCTTCACCCTCACACGAAACACCCCGACTATCCTCTGAAGCCGCAACTCCTCCTAATCGCCCACCGCCCTCCATTGTCACGATCTCGCACCAACCAAATCGTCAAACACCATCATGGCCGCTCTCATCATCGTTTCGAATCGTGAACCGCGAGCTTAAGAGTGACGAGGATCTGAACAAGAAGACATCGGTATCAAAAGCGACAAACAAAAAAACGCAAAGCAATCAAATGAAGAAGGAAGGAAGCAGAATACCTTCTGAAGCGTCTTGAATCGGTAGTTTGTTTGTTTACTTTTATTGTCAAATGTTGTTTGTAGCATATTTGTTTTCTTTCGAATTTGTTCTTGTTACCTTCTGAATGAGCGATTTGTTTAAGAATGGATTGAGCTTGAGTTTAGGTTTCCTTCTGATTCTAGAATGTTGTTTCTGTTTGAGTTTAGCGTTTCCCCTTTGCTGCGATTCGGTTAGGGCTAGCTGCTGCATCGTTCAGCTTGGATTTTTTCCATCTTGTTTTCTGTCTTTTCTCATTTCACTTTGGGCCGAAACGGGTCGGTTCCTGACCCAGCCTGTCCTCTCTGATCCAGCGGATTGGCCCATGGATGGTTTCTCTTAGATCATTCGGTGTTCATGTGCTTTGGTTACTTTTTTTTCTTTCTTTCCTTTTAAAAAAAAAAACAAATTTCTTTATGTTGTTAGACTTTGGATTATATATATAAGCTTTTAAAACATTGAAAATATCTTTTTATAAAAAAAAAGGATGTAAGATTTAATTTCCAAATAAAAACAAGATGAAGTCTTATTTAGTTTAAATAAATTTTCCTTTTTTAGGATAATTTGGTTATCTTTTGTTCGTTTTTTTATGAGACTATTATATGTTTATATCCTTTGCTTGTAATTCGTTTGTTACAACGATGTATAGCGTATACGTGTTTATGTTTTTTTATTTATTTATTTATCTATTTTTATATTTTGATAGAAATTTGTTAATTGAAATGTATCCAATATCATAAATAAATGCTTACAAAAAAAATAATCGTTTCAAGAAAAATAAATTTATTTTCGTGATCCAACGCCAAGTAATCTTTTAATCCATACGACTACACTTTCACATACGTAAGTCGGTCACCAAGTGACCGCCATCTGCGCGACTTTATTGCGTATTTTAATTAATTTAACAAGGAATAGAGCTCCGGAGTCTAGCACTCCGCACGTTCTAGAACGAACTGCAAATGGGCTAGCCCCACGCGTATTGTTCGTTCAATCCTTCGTTATTAATTACACATCGGTTCTAAACGTCTAAAAACAATTATTCAAATCTATTTAAATTAAATTACGAAAAAGGAACTCCGAAGTCTAGCATTCCGCACGTTCTGGATTGAACCGCAAATGGGCTTGCCTCACGCGATGGTTCAATCACCATTCGTATATCAAATATCCAAATCTTAAATTAAATAAAAATTACGAAAACAGAGCTCCGGAGTCTAGCATTCCGCACGTTCTGGATTGAACCGCAAATGGGCTAGCCTCACGCGATGGTTCAATCACTATTCGTATATCAAAATATTCAAATCATAATCGCATAATTTAATCGTACGAAAACAGAACTCCGGAGTCTAGCATTCCGCACGTTCTGGATTGAACCGCAAATGGGCTAGCCTCACGCGATGGTTCAATCATCTTTCGTATACCAGCAAATTTAAATCATTTTTATAATTAATTATCGAAAGACTGAATTCCGGAGTCTAGCACTCCGCACGTTCTGGATTGGACCGCAACATGGGCTAGCCCCACACGATGTGTTCATTCGCCCTTTCGTTTAAAACATCTTAACAAAGTCAAAACACTTTCTCAAAACGAACATTGTTTAAATCATTCTATCTCTCGAACAAGCTAGCGCTTCAGCCTCCACCGCGAGTATAAGCGAACGCTTAACAGTAGAATGCATTTCAAACAATCGTTCAATTAAAAAATGCAAATCGTAGTAGCACGAACTACGAAGCTCTGACTTTCCCATTGCACAAGGGAATACGTAGGCACGGGGATTTTAATCCTTCGCGAGCACCCTAATAAAAAATTTAATTATTTTTCCGTTTGAAACACAATAATAAAAAATCTTAATCTTTTCTCCGTCATCTTCATAATAATAATAATAATTTAAAATTTAAATTTCCTTAGAACAAACATATTAATAGCCATTTAGAAGACAAAAAAAAACTTAAGATCAAACTTTTAATCGCATAATTAGCTAAAAGGTTCCCGTTGAGTACAACGGACGTGAGGGGTGCTAATACCTTCCCCTTGCGTAACCGACTCCCGAACTTAGAATTTGGTTTCGTAAACCATTTCTTATCCTTCCTTTAGGTTGTATCTATATCTCCCTTTTCTCTCATAGAATAAATAGAATTAGGTGGCGGCTCTGTTGTTTTGTTTTAGGATCGTATTTTTCGAGGTACGACAACTGTGTATAGATTAAAGATGCGTACAAGCATCCTTAAGACTATGATACAGACGAGTATCAGTAGAAACGAACGCTGACACATGTTCAGAGATGATGATACGGACGGGTATCAACTAGTTAACAAAGAACATGGACGAGTGTCGAATCTGAGGGGACTCTTCCGGGGAATAATAGACACAGACGAGTGTCTAAATTCTAAATGAGGTAAAAGTATCTGTCATTGTGTATGGATTAAAGATGCGGACGAGCATCCTTAAGACTATGATACGGACGAGTATCGATAGAAACAAACGCTGACGCATGTTCAGAGATGATGATACGGACGAGTATCAACTAGTTAATAAAGAACATGGACGAGTTTCGAATCTAAGAAAGATAAGTGGTGTATACAAGATACGGACGAGTATATGTATGAGTAAAAAGATAATGAGTAACAAGTATGAGCGAAACACGGACGAGTGTTTAACTTGCTGCGGAGAGCATGACACGGACGGGTGTCTGAAAAAGTGTATTATAAACAAGTATATGGTTTACAAAGTGTTTAGGCAACTGTGCTGGGGAAGGTGACACGGACGAGTGTCAAGGAATTGTATATATGTACCTGTGAGTGCAAAGGGGACGCTTTGGCTTTCTACTGGGGATATGACACGGACGGGTGTCAGGAAGTATCTGTATCTTTAGGGAAAGTACCTTGGCTCTCTGCCGGGGAATTTGGGAAGTTTTCTGTATATCGTTGATGGATTGTCAATATTCACAAGTGTTTGATTCAGATCATGGCTTATGTTTATGCAATATGTTTGATTTTTGCCGTAATGCTCCGTATTAGACGGAATGCTACGCTCTGTGGGGAGAATATGATGCGAATGCTATGATTATGCAAATATATCGATCTGGGATACGGATCCCGTTGCTGTGAAGATCTCCGGATGATCTTCTTGAAGTGGACATCCCAGCCGGGGATAAGATCATTGGTAGATCTGATAAGATGTATCTGCATGGGGAAACAGATCACTGATAGACCCATCTCAACAATGGGGGACCCAGCTGGGGTTTGCGGGAGCTTTCTTCACTCTGTTGTGATTTCTTCACGCGTTGCTCTTCCGGGTAGAGGCTGACACTCTGTGGGGAGATGGTTCCATGGATTTTGTACTTGGTTGAGGAGGGATAATAAATGGCAACTCAGCTGGGGAGAAAGCACCTCTGGTGCTAATTGGGAGATAGACTGAGTAGATAATGATTTGCCAGCTTACTGGAGTAAAGCTTTCATGCCCCATATTGTGCTTTGAATACTTGCAATCCTGAAAAGACAGAGAAACGCATAAGTAATCCCGAGGTATCCCTTACCAGATTCCATCATAGGAGTTTAGACACTCCCGGGAGTAAGTATATTTCCTGCAAGCACGTATTTTTAGAAGAGAAGCATTTGTATTTATGCAATCAATATCTTAAAGTCATCAGACATTTTTGCAAACGAAAATAGAATGTATAAGACAAAACATGACTGAAAATCTGATTTTATTAATTCGAGTGCCCTGAATTGGCAAGATACAGTCATAGAAACAAATCCCCTAAAATGAGGAGATTGTTACAAATTGAGAAACAAAAGATGCTGGCAATGTTGATGACGCTTCAAGGAGCTTCCCTTTGCTATGACTCGTATGACATTTGACGTTCTTCTCGTCTTGCTTTCTGAAGAAGGTTGATTCTGAACGAAGCTTGAACCTTTCGAAGCTTACCAAGTTGTAAGTGATACAGATGAATTCAGAATATAGTTGTTCGCTTATTCCCTTATTTTGCATGGATCGCCCTTTCGGGTTTTCAATCCACAGGGATACCCATTTTTGCCTGAGTTGTCCGATGTGGCTTTTCAACTCAGCGGGTGTAAATTTTTTTGTTTATTTTCCCTTATTTTTGCCCGAGTCTTTTATTCTGTTTTTGACTCGCCGGGATGCCCTATTTTGCCTGGACTTACATTCTGTTTTTATGTCCAGCGGGTCATTTTTCATGCGAAGTATTTTTTAACTGCATTTGAATTCACAGGGGACATGAAATCTTCACCATCCATAGTACTGAGCATCAGTGCTCCACCAAAGAAAACTTTCTTTACCACAAATGGCCCTTCATAGTTTGGGGTCCACTTGCCCCCGTGGTCTGTATGAGGAGGGAGGAGTCTTTTCAGCACAAGATCCCCTACTTGGTACTCTCGGAGCCTAACTTTCTGATCGAAGGCTTTCTTCATTCTTTTCTGATAAAGCTGCCCATGACAGATTGCAGCCAATCTCTTCTCTTCAATCAGATTCAGTTGTTCGTATCGGGACCGGACCCATTCTGCTTCGTTCAACTTAACATCCATTAGTACCCGTAGGGAGGGTAATTCAACTTCAACAGGTAGGACTGCCTCCATACCATACACCAGTTGATACGGTGTTGCCCCAGTGGATGTTCTGATTGACGTACGGTATCCATGTAAGGCAAATGGTAGCATTTCATGCCAGTCTTTGTAGGTGACTACCATCTTCTGCACAATCTTTTTGATATTCTTATTAGCTGCCTCAGAAGCGCCATTCATTTTTGGCCTGTAAGGAGAAGAATTGTGGTGTTGGATCTTGAAGTCCCGGCATAGTTCTGCAATCATTTTTTTGTTCAAGTTGGAACCATTATCAGTAATGATTCGCTCGGGCACTCCATACCGACAGATGATGTCTCTTTTTAGAAATCGGGCTACCACTTGCCTTGTAACATTTGCATATGAAGCTGCTTCAACCCACTTGGTGAAATAGTCAATGGCTACCAGGATGAATCTGTGGCCATTCGAAGTAGTCGGTTCAATCTTGCCAATCATATCAATGCCCCACATGGAAAAGGGCCAGGGTGAAGACATCACATTCAAAGGATTGGGAGGCACATGCACTTTATCCGCATAAATCTGGCATTTATGACATTTCCTGGCGTAGGCACAACAGTCAGCATCCATTGTGATCCAGTAATAGCCTGATCTCAACAACCTTTTAGCCATTGCATGTCCTCCCGCATGGGTACCAAAGGATCCTTCGTGCACTTCGTGCATTAACAAGCCTGCTTCTGTCTTATCAACGCATCTGAGAAGTACCATATCAAAGTTCTCTTGTACAGGGAACCGTCAATATTCAGGAAGAAACTACCAGCTAGCCTTCTTAACGTCTTCTTATCATTGGAAGATGCCCCAGGTGGGTATGTTTGATCCTCCAAGAAGCACTTAATGTCATGGAACCAAGGCTTATCATCTTTGACAACATCTACTGAGAATACATATGCTGGTCTGTCAAGTCTGGACACTGAAATCTGAGGCACAAAGTTGGCAGCTTGGACTTTGATCATGGATGAAATGGTAGCTAGAGCATCTGCAAACTGATTTTCGTCTCGAGGGATATACTCAAGCTTGACTGTTGTGAAAAAAGTCAATAACATTCTTGTATAATCCCGGTAAGGTATCAGATGATCTTGGTGGGTGTACCATTTGCCGTTGGTTTGATTAATTACCAGAGCTGAATCTCCGAACACAGTCAAAGTCTTGATCCTGAGGTCAATGGCTTCCTCAAGACCCATAATACAAGCTTCGTATTCAGCTTCGTTGTTAGTGCAATTGAAGGTGAGTTTTGCCGAGAAAGGCATGTGAACTCCCTTAGGTGTAATGAGTACTGCACCAACACCACGACCATTCATATTAGCAGCCCCATCAAACATCATAGTCCATTCTTCTTCTGGGTCAGGCCCTTCAGTGTGAATAGGCTCTTCATGATCTTTTGCTTTTATGAACATGATGTCTTCATCGGGGAAGTCAAATCTCATAGGCTGGTAATCATCAATGGGTTGCTCAGCAAGATAGTCAGACAATACACTGCCTTTGATGGCCTTCTGAGAGGTGTACTGAATGTCATATTCTGTGAGGATCATCTGCCATCTTGCAACCCGTCCGGTAAGTGCTGGCTTCTCAAAAATGTACTTAACTGGGTCCATCTTTGATATCAACAGAGTAGTGTGGGTCAACATATATTGTCTCAGTCGGCGAGCAGCCCACGCTAAAGCACAACAAGTTTTCTCGAGCAGTGAATAACGTTGTTCACAGTCGGTAAACTTTTTGCTTAGGTAGTATATTGCATACTCTTTTCGACCAGACTCGTCATGCTGGCCCAGCACACACCCCATTGATTCTTCTAATACTGTCAAGTACATTATTAGAGGTCTTCCTTCAACTGGAGGCATAAGGATTGGAGGCTATTGTAAGTATTCTTTGATTTTGTCAAAAGCCCTCTGGTAGTCTTCGTTCCACCTGACCGTTTGTTCTTTTCTTAACAGTTTGAACAGAGGTTCACAAGTTGCTGTAAGGTGAGATATGAACCTTGAAATGTAGTTCAATCTACCTAGAAACCCCCGAACTTCTTTTTCTGACTTCGGTGCAGGCATTTCCTGAATGGCTTTAACTTTATCAGGGTCAACCTCAATCCCTTTCTCGCTCACAATAAATCCCAGCAGCTTACCGGATCGCACCCCGAATGTGCACTTGTTGGGGTTTAACTTCAGCTGGTACTTTCTCAGACGCTTGAATAGCTTCAACAGATTTACCAGGTGGTCTTCTTCTGTGAGGGACTTGGCAATCATGTCATCCACATAACATTCAATTTCTTTATGGATCATGTCGTGGAATAATGTTACCATAGCCCGTTGATAAGTTGCACCTGCATTCTTTAGTCCAAATGGCATCACCTTATAACAGAATGTGCCCCAGGGTGTGATGAAAGTTGTCTTCTCCATGTCTTCAGGTGACATCTTGATCTGATTGTATCCTGAAAATCCGTCCATGAAGGAGAACACCGAGAACTGAGCCGTATTGTCGACCAATACATCAATGTGAGGTAAAGGGAAGTCATCCTTCGGGCTGGCTCTGTTCAGATCCCGGTAATCCACACACATCCTCACCTTGCCGTCTTTCTTAGGCACAGGTACAATATTAGCAACCCACGGCGGATAGCTAGTCACAGCAAGGAACCCGGCATCCCACTGTTTCTGTACCTCTTCCTTGATCTTCATTGCCATATCTGGGCGAGTACAGCGTAATTTCTGTTTTACTGGTGGGCAATCTTCTTTTAAAGGCAGCTTGTGCATGACAATATCGGTGTCCAACCCTGGCATATCCTGATAAGACCAAGCAAACACATCCACATACTCCCGAAGCATATCAATCAGTTGTTCTTTTACTGAATCTTGTAGACAGGCCCCGATCTTAACTTCTTTTACATCTTCTTCCGTACCAAGATTAACTGTTTCAACCTCCTCCTGATGAGGAGTGATAACCTTCTCCTCTTGCCTTAACAGCCTAGCTAGCTCTTCAGGTAGCTCATAATCTTCTTCAACCCCTTCATCGGCTTGATTGATTGGATTGTCAAAGTCATACGAAGCCATAGCAGTGTTGTTGTCGGTGCAGTCTGAAAGGCACTCTCTGCAAGGGTTTAGATTGTTCATTTTAGTGATCAATTTTAATCTTGTTTAGAAAAAGTGAAATGAAGTTATCATTTTGGAAAACATTGCCATTTTATTTTTGTACAAAAATAAAAAATGAAAAACAGTGAGCGGAAAAGAAAAAGACTCATTTGCAAAAGATGTCCGATATTCATTTATTAATCTGTTTGCACAAAATTACAAGATGGCCCGATTACAAAATGAGTCTTGACATCTTGGGCAAGATGCAAGACTTGATGCATGCTTAAAAATACAGGAAATAATAATTACTCTGTAGGAGTAACCCTTATAATTTCCTGGGAAGACCAGTTAAGGACTTGGCTCCCCGGGATCCTTGGACGTATCCAGCTCTCCAGGTCGCGGTCGCTTTCCTCCTCGTCTTCCAAGTTGTTCACAGCATCCGGGGTGAGCATTCCCCCGCTGACAAAGTTGGGCTTCTTGGCAGCCTCCGATTGATCTTGTTGAGTTGGTTTGTAACCCAACCCAAATTTGTCCTCCTTCTTCTCCACAGGTAGCAGCTTGCCCCAGCCTTGGGCAGTACCCTCTTCAACAACCTTCCGGGCTTGCTGATAAGACGTTATGGAGGTTCCCAGTACAGCAGATGCTTCATTAATGTTCAGGGCCTCAAACCCCTGGCTCATAGTTTCATGGATCTCTCCATCCATTTCTATGTACTTGTACGTAGCCAGATGGCTAACAAAGATGTCTTCTTCCCCACAGATGGTGATGATCTGGCCTTCCCACTCGAATTTCAGCTTCTGGTGAAGGGTAGACGTAACAGCGCCAGCGGAATGAATCCAGGGTCTACCCAACAAACAGCTGTAGGCCGGCTGAATGTCCATCACATAGAAGGTAATCTTAAAAGTCTGCGGGCCAATCATCACAGGCAGATCAATCTCTCCAAGCACTGATCTTTTAGAGCCATCAAATGCTCTCACCACCAAATTACTTGGACGCAATGCCAAGCCATCATACTCTAGCTTCACTAAGGCTTTCTTTGGTAGAACATTGAGTGAAGACCCAATGTCTACCAGTACATGAGATAGAACAGCACCGTTGCATTCCAAGGTGATATGTAAAGCCTTGTTTGTGGTTACGCCCCTTAGTCGTTAAGTCAGCATTGGTGAAGCCCAGTCCGTGACTGGTATTGACATTTGCCACCACAGTTTCTAGCTGATTAACGGTGATCTCCTCTGGCACGTATGCTGCGTGTAGGACTTTCAATAATGCATTCCTGTGAGCTTCAGAACACATTAACAGGGATAATATGGAGATTTTTGAGGGAGTTTGGTGAAGCTGATCCACCACTTTGTAATCACTTCTCTTTATGATTCTTATGAACTCGTCTACATCTTGTTCAAAAGATGTCTTCTGAGTTTCTTTGACAATTGGCTCTTCAAATACCACGCTCTTTCCTTTTGCTTTGGCAGCAGCTTCTGCTTCGACATTAGGTCTTTGTAACTGTGAGGCAAAAAGGCGTCCGCTTCTGGTAAAGCCTCCGCCTCCCCCGACATTACCAATTTGTGGAGAAGAGGTTGAAGAATCCAAAGTGATTTTCTCCCCATTGCAGTAGAGATCAGAGCCATAATGCCAAGGTATGGCATTGCTGCTTTCATATGGAACTGGTCCAGGCACCGTGATAGTAACTGGACTTACTGCTGCAGAGGAGGGTACTGAAATGGTGTGCGGATCGTAGTAGATTGTGACTGGTGACCTGGCAGGAGGTGCCACTGTTTGTTTTTGGAAGTTGTTGTCTGGAGGAACACTTGATGGATCATAGTAAATGGTGACTGCTGAGACATCTTCATTAATTTCTGTTGGCATTGTAGAAGATTCAGCTGAATAAATGGGTGCTAATGTTGTAGAAGAAATGGTTGTTGACGTTTGATTTGTGGAAGTGATGGATGAAGCCATTGTTGATGATATTGATGAATCGGTAGGAATAATTGTTGCTGCAGTTGTAGGAGAATCAGGAATTGTTGTCAAAGGAATTGCTGGATTTGTAGGTGCCATCATTGAGATCTGAAGGATACCATCTTTGATAAGACCATCTATGCCTCTTCTCAGATTATCACACCCGTTGACTGCAATGTTGCAATACCCACAACCGAGTTCACACCCGGGAAACACCTGGCACTCTAGAAGCTGAGCTTTAATTTCGACCAGAGGTGTTCGAATTTGTCCAACACTGGTTATCAAGAAAGATGGCTTGTCTTCCTCAATGGCATTAATTCTCGGCCCACCATGGTTAGGCATAGGATTTCTGTAGACATTCGGAGGCGGTGCGAAGTTAAGGGCTTTAGAATCCACCAGATCTTGAACTTTCATTTGCAAAGCCCTGCATTTCTCAGTATTGTGGCCAGGTGCATTGGAATGGAAAGCACACCTGGCGTTGACATCGTAATTCTTCGGGAGATTGGAGGGATCTGGTGGTGCCAATGTCCTTAACTCAACCAAGTTAAGTTTCAGGAGTTGTGGCAATAATGCAGCATAAGGCATAGGGATAGGATTAATCACCCTATTTGCCTGTGATGGTCTTTGCTGAAAGGGTCTTTGCTGTTGATTGTTGTTATTATTGTTGTAGGTTCTTTGTGGCGGATACTGAACTTGCTGCTGGTAATGTGGTTGTTGTGGTTGTTGATATGTTGGTTGCTGAGGAATTGGAGCTGGAATAGTGACAGCTGCTACTGATCTGTGGGCATACCGAGGTCTACCCCTGCTGGCATGAATGGCATTTGTCTCACCGGTCCTTTTAGGTCCCACAAAAGGTTTCCTGGAATTACTTGACGAACTTGCACCATTATCAGAAATCTTGCCCATCTTTAGCAGACTTTCAATTCTTTCACCAGCTATAACCACGTCTGCGAAGCTAGTAGAAGAAAAGGCAGCCAACCTGTCAATGTATGTTCCTTGCAAAGTATTCATGAACATGTCGGCCATTTCTCTTTCCGACATGGGTGGCTGGACAGCAGCAGCAAGCTGTCTCCACCTTTGGGCATATTCCCTGAAGCTTTCCCTGGAGGATTGAGACATTCCCATCAAAAGGGTCCTGTTAGGAGCCATGTCTAGATTGTATTGGTACTGCCTGATGAAGGCTTCAGCAAGGTCCTTCCAACATCTGATAGTAGCTCTGGTCAAATGTGAGTACCACTCCCTTGAAGCCCCAGTCAAACTATCTTCAAAATAGAACATCCACAGCTTTTCATCCATGGTATATGCTTTAAGTCTTCCCAGAAATGACTGCAGGTGAGTTCGTGGACAGGAGGTTCCATTGTATTTCTCGAAGCACGGTGGTTTGAACTTGTGAGGGATTCTTACCCCATCTACTAACCCCATATCCATTACATCAAAACCCAGGGAATTTTGAGACTCCAGAGATCTCAACTTCTCAGCAATTTCATCAAACCTTCGGTCATAGACTTCATCACCAGCCCCCATGATAGTGAATTGCTCCTCTTGGGGGTCTTCTTGTAAGATCCTCCCCCCAGTAGTATTTCCTTGCACATTAGCCGGGATGTTGACCTTCGGATCTAGATGAGGTCCAAATACAGGTGGGTTAACATGAGGCTGACCCCTCTCATTGTTGCTTGTGCCTCCAGTCCCAGGATGAGGTTCCTCGGGAGTTTGTCTTTCTACCAATGCCCTTAACCTTTCTTGGCTCTGAGCCAAGCCAGTCATTACTGTCATGAATTGGGCCATTTGGTTTCTCATCTCCACCCTTTCATTAGCCATCTGGGTCCTGACCTCTGTCAGGTCTTGCTGTACTTGCTCCATTATAATACTCGGAAGGTTGTTGCGAGTAGGATACCGGTGTGCACGGTTGACGGGGAACACTCTTCTGCGAGCAATATTTCCTGAGCCACAACAGAGTTAGAAACAAACAAAATAATAACAAAACCTACAAAACAAAACAAAAGTTAGTATGCAATGCAGTATGCCTATTTATTTTCCAAGGTATCCGGCTTGGTGCTTGATTTTGACCTTTCCAGACCCTGAGGAAGATGCTTTGATGTTGCTTGAGAAAAGAAGCCCAATGGAAACAAACTAACAAATATATTACAAATGGTGCATAATACATAGTTTGTTTTTTTACAACACATGCCCCTGAGGGGTCAAAATACAACAAAACAAAAGAAAAGTACATGAAATGGAAATGAACAACAAGCAAAGAAGTCAAACATCTAATCCAAACTCATCCTCCTTAACCTCCTTCAAAAGTTCCTCAGTTACAGGACCAGCCGGATGCTCTGTAATAGTCTTGATAAGGAGGTTTCTAGTGGCAATAGCAGTGGTCAGCTTCTTGTGCCTGTCTTGGTCCTTTGACCTCTTCAAACCAGCCCTAAGCTTCAACTCTGAAATCTCCTTCTGGGCTGCCAACAAAGCTTCCTGTTGTTTCTTTTCATTAGCCTCCAACTGCTCAATCCTGGCTTGAGTTCTCTTATCGTCTTGAGTACGGGCTTCAGTGATCCTGACCCACCTAGCCTGACTTTCTTGCAGATAGAGATCAGTCCTAGCCTTTTGAAGCTTGGCCTCTTTATAGGCATTCTTCAATATTTGCTCCCCAGCTCTTGATTTCTTGATGTAGTCTTCTGCTTTCTCAATCTTGGCCAGATGTTCCACCTTAAGCTTCTCCAACCTCTCAATGTCTAGACGACCATCACTCCTCTCCCAGAGGGTCTTCTTCAGAGCTTGAGACAGATTCTCATTCCTTTCCTTCAGCTTCTCAAATTCTTCCAGGCTGACAGTTGCTGCTGGCTGTACTGTGGAGGGTCCAGGTGTGTCCTCAAGGGTAAAAGGCATTCCAGTGATCTGAGCCCTAGCATGGGACCATTCATAGTACTGGGCTGAAGCAACATTATTGCACCTTCCAAGAATAGCCATCCCTTTGGTTTGGATGTTGTCCCAAGCCCAGGATGCTTGCCTGACAACAGCTAGATTAGGCTTTATCTCACAATACAGGGTCTCAGCTAAATCTTGCACTCTTGGAGGGTGAACCAAAGCATAGCCCAATTGTCTCTTGAACAGCAAAGGATTGTAGTTGATGCAACCCTTCACTCCTACTAGAGGCACATTGGGGTACTGCCCACAGCTAGTGATGATGTCCTTGCCCTTGGTGCTCTGGGTGCACCATCTGATGTTATCTGAAGTCAAAGCAATAAGTCTCTTAGCCCAATTCTTCTGTTGGTGAGGATTCAGGAAGGCATCAGTCTTAGGTAAGTGTTTGAGTAGCCAGGTATGAAACAGAGGAGCACAACATCTCACCAACTTTCCTCTCTGTTTCTCATTCCTCTGATGAATGGAATAATAGAAATCTCCCAGCAATGTGGGTACTGGGTTCCTCAGAAGAAAAAGATGAATGGCATTCTTGCTGATAAACTTGGGTTCATCTGCAAACAGTATAACCCCATATATGTTGAGGGCTAACAATGCACAAACTGCCCTCCATTCTCCCAAGGAGGCCTTCAGGATAGCCTGAGAAATCAAGAAGTCTAAGTGTAAGCCAGAGATCCCAACTTTTGTTGTCATGTTCTGCTCAATCAAAATAGGCTCTAGGTACAGTGCTTTTGCTACTTCTCCATTGCTGGGAGAAGTCATCTCTGGGTTGAAGGGGACACCACCCCTGACAGGTACTCCAATCAATGATGAGAACTCCTCCAAAAGAGGTCCTAGCTGAAAATTCTGGAATGTGAAGCACCTCAAAGGAGGGTCATAAAACTGTAGGCAGGTGTGGATCATACTCCTCTGAGAAGGGTCCAGATCCATAACCATGTCAAGGATACCTCCATAATGTTCTCTGAATAATGGGATGTGGTCTGGAGTGATGAGGGACTGAACCTGTCTGATGCTAGTCAACACAGGCTCAAAGAAATGGTATGAAATGTTGCTCTTCCTGGGTGCAGACATGAGTGCTGATGAAGAGCTAAAGACAAGTGCTGATGAAGAGCTGAAGACAGGTGCTGATGAAGATCAAAAATCAATACTGGAGATGGGCCACTGATAGGCTGGTGCTGGTGATGATGAAGATAACTGAAGCAAATAAATGATGAACAGAGGTCTATGCAGATGAAGGGGTCAAAACCAAGCCAAATATGATGTGGATACCCTGAAAAACAAATAAACAAATGTTAAATGATGCAATGATGATGTATGCAAATGATATGCAAGGGTTTGTGATCAAGCTGGATCTGATTATCTGTCTTGATATATAAGGCCCATGTATGTTCAAGAGAAGGTCCAGATGAGGGTTCAGAGATCCAGTAACCAGGGTGGGGGACTCAAATAAAGAGTCACATGTCCAGGGTTAATCACAAGAACTGTCCAAAATGAGGTACTCTTAAACAAAACAGGTAACAGGGTATGATGTGGCCAAGGGTACCTGCAAAACTGTAAACAGCCCAACCCCCTCACATGTAGTGTTCTAAAACAAGGATCCTCAGACTTAGATCAGTTATGAGAAGTGTAAACACTTCTAACCCGGAGGTACAATGTTTACAATAACCATAAAAGACCCTCCTCTAATTCACCTCAGTTTCTGAAGGTCATAATAAAGGTCATCCAGACTTAGCAGGCTTCCCAGATAGCCCTAGCACTACAGGAGATCTGTAGCACAGAGTTCTCAAGAAGAAACCCACATCTGAACGGTGTTTCATATTCCCGCACCAGACCGAAATGGAATGGGAAAGAACATGAACCACTCTAGCGTAGGTCTCACTCAGGTCCCAGGTATAGGGCCTTAAACTCTCAATAGAACCCCACCCACCAAAACAGAAACCAGATCCAGCCATGACAGCATGACAGTATGAAATATGGAAAACTGTAAAGAAAGCAATAACTAAGGCTGTACATAAAGCAATAAATAAAGCAACTATATAAACACAATTAACACATAACACCCCAATAAACACAAATCAAACAAGCGCTAGGAGGAACCCACAAAAAGAACCAGAAGCCCTGGTTACAGTATAAGGGTCCCCAGCAGAGTCGCCAAGCTGTCGCTCCCACCAAAAATGACACCTGGTCAGAAGGGGTACAAACGCGAACGGTCGGCGAAAGGAGAAAAGGAATAGAGTCGCTAGCTAGGCATTTTTATCCCGAAGGAAAGGTAATGCTGCATAAACCTAAGAAAAGATGGATAAGACGGTCGCGAACCAGAGAGACTGAGAAAGGGGGTTGGTTACAACCTGGGAAGGTATTAGCACCCAGATTGTCCGTCGTACTCGACGGGATCCACGCTTAAAAGATTTGTGTTTTAAAGGGGTAGTGTCAGTGCAATTTGTGTACCAAAGCTGGAAAAGAATGCAAGTGTCAGTGCAAAAGGAAATGTGAAGTGTATAGAAGAAGTGTCAGTGTAAGAACAGGAGTGAAATTCTTAAGATAATGAGGCCTAAAGAATAAAGCTGGAGGAGGGGGAATATACAGAGACTTTTGTTCGACAACTGTTAAGTTATGCCTACATATCCTCTCGTGCAATGAGGAAGTCAGAACACCGTAGTTCGACTCAAAGAGACTGAAGGATAAATTGACTTGTGAACTGCTTACTTGTCTATGCTCAAGTGTATGACCTGTCTGGCTCAGGTGCAGACTGTCTTGCATTAGACGGAAGAAGCAAGTTCTCGTTTGTGAATGAAGATGATGAGAAAAGAATCCCGAAGGAGACGATTATTGTTTGTTTTTGTGTTTTCAGTCTTTTATTTCTTTTTGAAGTTTATCATAAGAAAATGAGCTTAAGCCTAAACCAAGGGTTAGTAAACTCATCACATCCTCCCTCTGATTAGGGGTAATGAGACTACCTTAAGTATGAAGTAAGCACCTCACACTTAATCACCCGAATGTAGGATTAAGATCATTAACCTACTTGCATTTATTTAGATGTTTTTGTGGTTTTCGTTTAGTGTTAAGTAATGAGATTAAGCCATAATCAAGGATTTAATGGACTCATTACACCATCCTAATAGAAGGATAATAGATGAGAACATTTAAGCTGAGAAAGACTCCTCAACTTAATCCATGATTAGGGATTAACCTCATGACAAAACAAAGCCTTTATTAAATGGATTTTAGTTAATGATAAGATGAAGAAATGATTTTTATGGTTTGTAAGACAACTTGAGGGGGACTTGTCCATTAACACTAGGGTTAGTCCTTCTTAACCAATTAAGGAAGAATTAGAACCCTAATGCAAGGCCCAAGTTACAAGCTTGATGTCTTAGTGATTATTAGATGGATTGATTAAAGGATTTAAACACATTAAGGGTTTAACACTTAGGATTAAAGTTATACACTCCATCCTAATAGAAGGATGCAGGCATAAGCTTAAGCACAAAGCCTTAAAGCCTTTAGGGTTTGGTCCTTGATTATGAGATGAGAAGAGAAGACTCAAAGATGACACAAAGGTAAAAGCTAAATGGGGGACTAATCAAACCCTAATTATTATCATGCTTGGTTGTTCCTAGGGTTAATGAGGTTTGCAAGAAGATCTTCAGAGAAACCACCAGGAAGGAAGCAGATGAAAGGAGCAAAGAGAAGCAAAACAACTTGCTTCACTTAAGAAGACAAGTTGCTTGAAGGAAGAAAGTAAGAAATGAACATGAATGAGCAAGCTCACTCTAATACACATACAAAATGCAGCAAAGAAAGTATGAAAGAGATGAAAAGAGATTGTGAGAAGTGAAGGCAAATTCACTTCTCAAAACAACTTACCACCTGAAATGTTAGCACAAGAAAATGAAATGCAATGAGAAAGAGATGCAATGCCATGATGCAAACCAAAACCAGAAGCAAGAACATGATTTTAATGATGCTATGAGATGATGCAAACACATGACAAGAGATGAGAATGATCATACAAGCATAAGGATGCAGATGAAGCATGCTTTGAACCATGAATGCACATGAAAAGTTATGGAATGCAAAGGACATATAACATGGAAAATGAAAGATGTAATGATCAAACATGATTCTAATATGTCCTAAGATGTATTATGAATCATGTGGATGCACAAAATGTCATGGCAAGTCATTGGATGCAAGCAAATGAGAAATGGATGCAAAGGAAGACACAAATTAGGGTTACATGCATCATGCAAAGCAAAAATCCAAAACCAGAAGCAAATGACATGATAAAAATTTGAAAATGCAATCAAAGATACCCTAAACCTATACAAGCTCACTTCCCAAAGGAGGGGATCCAAATCTTAACCTAGTGTAAGTTATGAATTTCCTAAGATTGCTAGGGTTTTGGGGTACCTCATCAAGAAAAATGCAAAACAAATTGAATATTCAAGATCAATTCAAACCAAATTTATCCTATAAACTACATGCCTTGAAGGATGCAATGCAAGAAGAATCATCATCCAACTCTCAATGGTTAGGCAGAAAGGATTTTTCAAAGTTTGAACCAAAATATTGCCTTAAAATGAAATTAATCCCAATGAAAATGATCAAAATGCATCAAGATCAAAAAAGAAATTTGGTTTGAGAGTTGGATAATGTTTCTAAATGTTTCTAAATGCAATGTGAATTTTTTGGTGATTTTTAAATACCTAAATGCATTTTTAATTAATTAATTTTCATTAATTAATTAAAAAAAAACATTTAAATGATTTAAAAATAATTTTTCATGCAAAAAATAAAAATAAAAATATTTTTGGGTTTTAAAAATTAATGAAATCTTTGACAAAAATTTTCATAATTTTTAAATGGTTTTTGCTATTTTAAATAAAATGTATAAAATAAATGGGAAAAAAAAGAATTAAAACTGAATTTAATAAAAGTAAACGCAATGGAAGGATGGGATTGAATCTGGGTTTGGACTGGTTGACTGCGCGCCAGATCTAAAGGCCCGCATTCAAACTGACTAAATTAAGTTTTATAATTAATTAAACTGGATTTAAATAATTAAACAGGGATTAGGGTTTAATGACAAGATCCTGGCCACACACATGCGCGGGAGTCAACCCCAGTCCACCTCATCTACGGTCCAAATTCAAACTCTCATTAATGACACAATTAGGGCTAAACAAAATCAGACGGCCGGAACAGTGTTCCGGTCGTCTTCTCCGGCGAAACCAAAAACCTAGCTTCCTCTACAGATCACCATTCTTCAAATTTCTTTCACCAAAATGACCCCCTAACCATTCTAACCCTAAACCCCCAATTAAAATCCATTTATTTTACTTCATAAGCATGAATCGAAGAAAAATAGAAAACACGGGCAAACTTTCAGAACAACATGAAATGGTCATTTCTTGCTCATTTTCAATTCTAAACACATCTAGATGATCAGTGCAACATGTAGATTCATTTTGTAACAAGAAAATGGAGTTCTGAGAAAAAAGTTCTTAGGTTATACCTGAGCTGGAAACCTTCGAAAGTGAGCTTTCAGAGCCTCCCCCTTGTGCAAATGGCCTCCTTTGAACCTCCTGAGGAAAATGGAATACTTGAATGGGGTTGAAAGTGGCTGGTTTGAAAGGTTCAGTTCTGATATGGCAGAAAATGAGGTTCTTGTGTGTTGTGTTTTAGACCATTGTGAGGGGTGGGATTTGTTCTATGGGTGATGTATGGTTGATTGGTGAAGGAATTATTGAAGTTTGATGGTTGTGTTGAGTGTTTCGAAGAGGGAAAGGTTTTGACAGATTTTTGTGTGTGCTGCAATGTGGGAGGATTCAGCTTGTGTATGGTGTGTCTTTGGGTTGCTTGATGTCCACATATCATACTCTGGTTGGGCAGAGAGTTGGTGGTGTCACTGTGGGATTGGTATGGGCAAAATGCAAGAAAGTCAAGATCTTGTGTACTTCAAGTATGGCTCGGATCAGAGGCAATCTCATGGCTTGTCCTGCCTCAGCCTGAGTCAAGGAAGACCCTAGGATCAAGAGAAGACAACTGGGTGCATTGGATGACATGTTTGAAGTGTTTTTGCAATATGGCAACTTGTTACATTTCATGATTTTTGGCCATGTACATGTGATAAGTCTTGATGAATTTTGGTGTGAGATGCCTCATGAGGTTATGGCAATGTCTTGAAACCAGCTAAAGATCATACAATCCCTTTGAGAATCATTTTGCAAGAAATCCCTCTTTGCACTTTCATGAAGAATGACTTATGGTTACTTGAAACTCAAGGCATAGGAATGGGAAATCCTTTGGGCCAAACTGATTTTTAGGTCATGCATTGTATTTGTATGATGATTAGAGGTCACATTGAAGTCACATAAAGGCTTGTCATGAGAATTTGCAAGTTTTCCATTTTGTGCAAAAGTGAAATTTTAATGATTTTATCCAACTTTGCAAGGCCATAACTTTTGATCCAAAATGAATTAGAATGAGTTCTTGTACTTTTTGAAAATGGGAGGATCCATTCTACAACTTTCATGACCAAAGTTTTCCCATTTGAAGCTTTTTTGAATAAAAAAGAAAGGGTTGAAAAAGTTTCCCAAAATGGCAAGTTTTCATTACAAGTCACTTTCCCAAAAAGGCAACTTTGCAAATGGCTTGAAATTCTTCAATTTTGTGAACTTCTAACACCTTCTATGATCAAATAAAGATCATACACAATCAAAATGATGGAGAACACCCTTTGGTTGGGTCATTGGGGGCCTCAGATGCCCTGATTTTGCACTGACTTGCCCAAGAAGTCAACTCTTGATTGGATGCCTTCCCCATGGAATTTCTTCATGAAAATTGATATGCATGCTCCTCATAACATATAGAGACCAATAGAAACAAGAATGACCAAATATTTTGGAGTTATGGCCTTTGAAACCAAAACCCTAATTCTAGGCCATCTGTGCAGTTAAACCTGGCTCTGCTTCCATGCCATCCTCAGTTCTTGTGATTCTTTGACTTTCTTGACTTTGTGGGGGAGATAATATGATGCTTGAACACACATGGATCCCTTTGAAGTGATTGATGATCTTTGAAGTGGCTCAGATAGCCCAGGGATTGCTCAGATCACAAACCCTAGATGCAGATGACTTAGAACTAATGCAGTGAAGCAAAATGCAACATGGGATGCTATGATTGAACTTATGCGTATGAGAAGATCACAAGCCATGATGTGAATGGGTGAGGGAAAATTTGGGGTGTTTACAGTCCTATACCGGGGACCTGAGTGACACATAGGCTAGAGTGGCTTCATATTCTTTCCCATTCCATTTCGGTCTGGTGCGGGAATATGAAACACGGTTCAAACATGGGTTTCTTCTTGAGAAATCTGTGCTACAGATTTCCTGTAGTACTAGGGCTATCTGGGAAGCCTGCTAAGTCTAGATGACCTTTTTATGACCTTCAGCATCTGAGGTGAATTAGAGGAGGATTTTTTATGGTTATTGTAAACATTGTACCTCCGGGTTAGAAGTGTTTACACTTCTCATAACTGATCCAAGTCTGAGGATCCTTGTTCTAGAACATTACATGTGAGGGGGTTGGGATGTTTACAGGTTTGCAAGAACCCTTGGCCTCATCATACCTTGTTACTAGATTTGTTAAGGTTGTATTATTTGGATAGTTCTTGTGATTACCCTGGACTTGTAACTCTTTATTTGAGTCCCCCACCTGGTTACTGGATTTCTAAGCCTCCATCCGGACTTATGAACATACATGGACTTTTACCAAGGAAGATAAACGGATCCAGCACTTGATCATAAACCCTTTGCATATCATTTTGCATACATCATTTCTGCATCATTTAACATTTTCTTATTTGTTTTACATGGTATCCACCATTTTGTTTTTGGTTTGGTTTTGACCCCTTCTACTGCTTAGACTCCTTCAGTTATCTTCTCCAGCACCTTCATCAGTTTGTCAGTGATTCTCCTCCAGCTATATTCATCAGAGACCCACCTCCAGCATCTCATCCAGTGACCTTCATCAGGGTTTATCTCAGCTTCTTCACCAACACCCATTATCAGTATGGACACTTCAAGAAAGAGCAACATTACATACCACTTCTTTGAGCCCACCCTGACTGGCATCAGGCAGATCCGGTCCCTCATTACTCCTGATCATGTCCCACTGTTCATAGAGCATTATGGAGGCATATTGGACATGGTCATGGATTTAGATGCATCTCATAGGAGCATGATCCATACTTGCTTGCAGTTTTATGATCCTCCACTCAGATGCTTCACTTTTTCTGATTTCCGGTTGGGACCTCTGCTAGAAGAGTTTTCCATGTTGTTAGGAGTTCCTATCAGGAGAGGGATTCCTTTCAACCCTGAGATGGTTGTTCCCAGAAATGAAGACATAGCCAGGGCATTGCATTTGGAGCCTTCCCTCATTGATCAGAACATGACAACCAAGGCTGGGGTTCCAGGCCTTCACCTAGACTTCTTGATCTCCCAGGCTACCTTGCAGGCTGCAATAAGGGAATGGAAGGCTGTCTGTGCACTTCTAGCCCTTAGCATATATGGGGTTATCTTGTTTTCAGATGAGCCAAAGTTTGTGAGAAAGAATGCCATTCACCTGTTCTTATTAAGGAACCCAGTTCCTACCTTGCTTGGAGACTTCTACTACTCAGTACATCAGAGGAATGAGAAGAAAAGAGGAAGACTAGTCAGATGTTGTTCTCCTCTCTATTACTCTTGGCTGCTAAGACACTTGCCAAAGACAGATACCTTCCTGAACCCTCATCAGCAAAAGAACTGGGCTAAGAGATTTATTGCCTTGACATCAGAAGACATTAGATGGTGCACTCAGAGCACCAAAGGCAAGGACATCATTACTAGTTGTAGGTAATATCCTAATGTGCCTTTAATAGGAGTGAAAGGTTGCATCAATTACAACCCTTTACTGTTTAAGAGACAATTGGGGTATGCTTTGGTTCATCCTCCCAGAGGGCAAGATTTGGCTGAGACCCTCTACTGTGAAATCCAACCCAACTCTGCTGTTGTCAGGAAAGCTGCATGGGCTTGGGATAACATCCAGACTAAGGGAATAACCATCCTTGGCAAGTGCAACAACATTGCTTCAGCACAGTATTCTGATTGGTCTCGTACCAGAGCTCAGATCACTCGGATGCCATTTACTTTAGAAGATGTACCTGGACTTTCTACAGTACAGCCTGTAGCTACTGTTAGTTTGGAAGCGTTTGAGAAACTGAAAGAGAGGAATTCTCAGCTATCTGAAGCCCTAAAGAAGACTCTATGGGAGAGAAATGACAATCGTCTAGATAATGAGAGATTGGAAAGGCTCAGGATTGGGAACTTGACCAAGATTGAGAAGACGGATGACTACATCAGGAAGGCAAGGGCAGGGGAGTTGGTACTGAAGAATGCTTGCAAGGAAGCAAAGACTCAGAAATCTAGGGAAGAGCACTATCTGGAGGAGAGCCAGGCTAGGTGGGTCAGGATCACTGAAGCCCGTGCACAGGAAGATCAGAGAACTCAAGCTAAGATAGAGCAACTGGAGGCTAGTGAGAAGAAGCATCAGGAGGCATTATTGGCAGCACAGAGGGAAATATCTGAATTGAAACTCCGGGCGGGGTTGAAGAGGTCGAAGGATCAGGACAAGCATAAGAAGTTAACCAGTGCCATTGCTACCCGGAATCTCCTCATCAGGACTATCATAGAGCATTTAGTGGGTCCAGTGACTGAGGCCCTCCTAAAGGAAGTCAGGGAGGATGACTTTGGATTAGATGTTTGACTCTTTTGCTTGTACTTTTCTTTTGTTGTACTTTTCATTTGTTGTTGTATTTTGACCCCCCATGGGGATGTATTGTAATCAAACTATGTATTTTCACTCTTTGTAATATATCAGTTTATATTATTTTTGGTGGGCTTTATCTATCTCTACAACATCATCAACATTTCCTCGAGGTCTGGAAAGGTCAAAACCAAAGAACCAAACCGGATACCCTTGGAAGACAAATAGGCATCCTGCATTGCATAGTAACATTTTCTTTGTTTTGTAGGTCTTTGTTTTATTGTTGTTTCTCACTTTGTTGTGGTTTCAGGAAACATTGCTCGCAGAAGAGTGTTCCCTGTCAACAGAATACACCGGTACCCGACGCGAAACAACCTTCCGAGACTCCGGATGGATTAAGTTCAGCAAGACTTGAATGAAGTAAGGACCCAAATGGCCAATGAGAGGGTCGAGATGAGGAATCAGATGACCCAATTCATGACTGTAATGACTGGTTTAGCTCAAAGCCAGGAAAGACTAAGGGAGTTGGTTGAAAGGCAGACTCCTGAAGAACACCATCCAGGTACAGGAGGCACCAGTAACAACGATCACGTGCAACCTCGCACTGATCCACCAGAGTTTGGGCCTCATCTGAACCCAGAAATCAATGCCATAAGGAATACTCAGGGTAACACTGCTGGAGGAAGGGTCTTGTAAGAGGATCCTCAAGAAGAGCAGTTTACAGTTGTTGGGGCTGGAGACGAGGTTTACGACCGTAGGCTGGATGAGATTGCAGAAAAGCTGAGATCCCTTGAATCCCAAAACTCCCTAGGATTTGATGTCATGGACATGGGACTGGTGTAAGGGGTGAGAATTCCTCACAAGTTCAAACCCCCGTGTTTTGAAAGGTATAATGGCACATCCTGCCCACACACCCACCTTTAATCATTCTTGGGAAGATTAAAAGCATACACCATGGACGAAAAGTTGTGGATGTTTTACTTCGAGGATAGTCTAACAAGGGCATCCCGAGAATGGTATTCCCATTTGACCAGAGCCACAATAAGAAACTGGAAAGACTTGGCTGAAGCTTTTATCCGTCAGTATTAGTATAACCTAGACATGGCTCCAAACAGGACCCTTCTAATGGGAATGTCTTAATCTTCCCGTGAGAGCTTCAGAGAATATGCCCAAAGGTGGAGGCAACTGGCTGCTGTAGTTCAACCCCCCATGTCTGAAAGGGAAATGGCAGACATGTTCATGAATACTCTCCAAGGAACCTACATTGACAAATTGGCTGCATTTTCTTCTACCAGCTTTGCAGATGTGGTGATAGCTGGGGAAAGAATAAAGAGCCTATTGAAGATGGGAAAGATCTCCGATAACGGTGCCAGTTCAAGCAGTACAAGGAAACCATTTGCTGGGCCCCGTAGATCTGGTGAGACAAACTCTCTGCACATGGGAAGAGGGAGACCCCAATACTTGCCCAGAACAGTTGCTGCTGTTAATATCCCTGCTCCACCTCCTCAGTATACTCAACAACCACAACACTTTCCGCAACAACAACCGTTTCCGCAACAGAGATCATACAACAATAATAACAACAATCAACAACAACGCCCGTTTCAACAGTGGCCATCTCAGGTCAACCGGGTAATTGACCCCATTCCAATGCCATATGCTACACTGCTGCCACAACTCCTAAAGCTCAATCTTGTTGAGTTAAGGACCTTGGCTCCACCTGATCCTCAAAACCTTCCAAGGAACTACGATGTCAATGCTAGGTGTGATTTTCACTCTAATGCACCTGGTCACTCTACGGAAAAATGCAGAGCTCTGCATATGAAGGTTCAGGATCTGGTAGATTCAAAGCCCCTGAACTTTGGACCTCCTCCCAATGTAATGAAAAATCCTATGCTAAGCCACAATGGGCCAAGGATTAATGTTGTAGAAGATGGCTCACCCCTGAGTTTAATAGAAGATATTGCATGTATTCAAACACCTCTGGCAGAGGTTAAAGCCCAACTTTTAAAGTGCCAAGTGTTCCCAGGTTGTGAGGCCTGTTGTGAATTATGCAAACTTTCTGAGAATGGGTGTGCAAGCTTGAGGAATGGCATTAATGACTTGATCAAAAAAGGCATTCTGCAAATTACAACCACAGCTTCTACAACACCAACAACCCTTTTGTCAACAACAAGTGATTCTTCTACAAATGCAACAACCACCTTTCCCACTAGTTCTTCTACAACTGCAACAACCATTGTTCCAACTGATTCAGCTACAACTACAACAATCATTCCATCTGTCACTTCAACACACAACAATTCATTTGCACCGGCTACTACAACTTCAGCAACCACCAATAATGATGTTTCCACTGTCACAATTTATTATGACCCGACAACGGTCCCGAATTTCAACAACTTTCAACAACCTCAACAACAGTTTCAACCAAGCTTCAATTCACCTCTATCAACATCCACCAGAGGTCCTGTTACTATTTTTTATGATCCACAGACTATTACGGTTCCAACATCTACTGCAGTGAGCCCAGTCACCATCACGGTGCCCGGGCCAATTCCATATGACAAAGACAGTGCTTTACCATGGCATTATGGTGCTGACCTTTACTGCAACGGAGAGAAAGTCCTTCTTGATTCTCCAATTCTCACTCCCCAAGTGGACAATGTTGGGGGAGGCGGAGGCTTCACCCGAAGCGGACGTCTATTCGCGTCACAAGCTCCCAGAATTAATACTGAGGCAGAGGCTGCTGCCAGAGCCAAGGGGAAGAGTGTGATACCTGAAGAATCTGCACCAAAATAAACTCATAAGTCATCCTTTGATCAAGATGTGGATGAGTTTATGAGAATTATTAAGAGGAGTGACTATAAAGTTGTGGACCAGCTCCACCAGACTCCTTCAAAGATCTCAATACTATCACTGCTGTTGTGTTCCGAAGCCCATCGGGATGCACTACTCAAAGTTCTGCATGTTGCCTACGTGCCAGGAGAGATCACTGTAAATCAGCTAGAAACAGTGGTGTCAAATGTCAATACTAGCCATGGGCTAGGTTTCACTGATGCTGATTTAACAACAGAAGGACGTCTCCACAATAAAGCTTTGCACATAACCCTGGAATGCAAAGGAGCTGTACTATCTCATGTTCTTGTAGACACTGGGTCCTCACTCAATGTCTTACCCAAGAAAGCCCTTGTCAAGCTCGAGTATGATGGGATAGCTCTCCGGCCAAGTAATCTTGTGGTCAAGGCTTTTGATGGTGTAACACGGTGGGAGAACTGACTTTAGTAATGTTGCGGATAGCAAGAGTCGCCACCGACTTTATTTTATCCAAAGGAAAGGCATAAAAGAACAGGAAAGACCTTTTTAAAAGATTTTTGGGTCCGGGGGGTAGGTTATGTAAAGGGAAGGTGTTAGCACCCTTTACATCCATGGTTATCCATGGGCTCTTAGTTACTTAGCTCACTTTAAAATGTTTTTGAAATGTGAAGCGTGTGAATAGAAATTTTCTTAAGAGTTTGATAATGATCCATGTACGGATGCGTAAAAAACCTTTGTTTTTGAAAATTGTTTAAAATGTATAAAGTGTTTGAAATGTTTTTGAAAAGTGAGCAAGTATCTAAGAGGAACCTACCCTAAGTTTAAGTCTTTTCTGTTCTTTGAATCCTTTAAATGGTAAGACTATCCCTATTATTAAGGAATAGGTAGTCATTACCTTGGATGTATGGGACCGATGAAGGGACATCTGTTATTTAGGAAACTGTGGGGGGTATAAGCAATTCGAAGGGACTTATCATCTTTATTCGAAAGGGACAAGATCATTACGAAGGCAACATTCGAAAGGGACTTGATCTTTTATTTGTTAAGGGACTAGATGATGTGAAATTGAGGGACTTTGCTTTATACACCCTACTTGACCTTTTTAGGCAACATGAGAGGTATCCTTATGGAAGTGAGATGGCGATCAAAGATCGACTTACGTGTGTGAGTGTACAATTTTAATATTTATCTTTAAATTAGTGAGCTAAATTAATTTTATATTACAAGTATGTTTACACTCCCTATTTTACTAACCATAACATAAAATATAAATAATAAACATTATTAATAAAATATTACATCCAGGAACAATTACATAAAGCAAATTAAATATAATAAGCAAAAATAAATAATAATAATAATTGGGTTAGTAGAAAATAATAATAATAAAAATAATATAAAGTTAAAAGGGGTTAGTAATAATAAAATATCATATAAACATAATTAATAATAATAATAATGAAATAAGCAAGAATATTATAATAATTAAAAGATCAAATTTTTATATAAACAATTATTTAAGATTAATAAGAAAATATGAACAATTATATTAATTATTATAAAGTTTTAAATTATATGCAAATTATAAAAATTAAATTAATTATAAACATAAAATTATAATTACAAAATTAAATTAGCAATTTTAAACATATATTAAAAAATTATTTATATACAAAAATTAAGTTATAAACAATTTATGCCATATTATTATATTAACAAAATTAAATTAAGAATTTTAATTTTAAACATATTTATATACAAGATTTAAATTATAAACAAATTAAAAAAAATGTACATGATTAAAGTTCATAAGTAAGAAATTTAAGAATTAAGTTTTAAGTAAAAATAAAATTAGGGTTTGTATATTTTTTAACCTAAATACAACTAATTTATTTATACAAATCAAATAACATTAATAATATATAATAAAATAGTTTTAATAATAAAGTTTTAATTTTTTTTTTGAAAATACAAGTTTAGAATTTATATACAAGAAATAATATATTTTATTTTTAACATTTATAATTTACTAAATTAATTAAAAAAACATAAACAAGAATTAAATAAAATAAGAAGAAAAAGGGATAAAAACTTACCTGGGGCTGAGATTCGAACCCAGGCCCTAGGCTTCATGCGTCTTGGACCAATAGCACAACCACCAGGCCAGGCGCGCGCTGGTGTTAGAGGATGAGTAGCAATGCGTTTTGTTGTTTGTTCCTGAAAATATCATGAAAAAATAAAAACAACACAAAAGGCCTGGGGGGGATCGAACCCAGGACCTTTACTCAATTCACAAACGCATTTACCATTCCAGCCGGGAGGGCGCTTCTGTTAGTATAGTGACTACAATGAATTATATATTAAATCCAACCATTAAACAGAAAAATAAGAAAAATTTGTGGAACCCAGGATTCGATCCCTGGACCTTAGCATCATACGCGCATCCTTCTACCAACTGAACCAACCACATAACTGTGAAACAATATCAAAACAAAACAAAAAAATATTATATCAAATATTTAAAATCTGAAATTCGCGCCAGGGCATCATCTTCTTCCTCCAGCCCTGGGATTTTAGCTGCGAATTCAGTTGCCAACTTTCCTACGAATTTAGACTTGCAGCAAAACCTACGAATCTTATACACCATCAAAACTGCAAAATTTCATCAAATTAATTATACAAACATGATCCATAGATGAATTGGCATTGATCTGTGTTCTTAGAATTGATTTATATTAGCTTAAGAACAAAACCCTAAAGAGGGCCGAAAACCCTAACAATGGTGGTTTCTCAAACCTGCACTGAAACTACAATTAAACCATCCAGAATCAATCCATAACTTCATACAAACACAAAACAATGATAAAAAGTTATTAAAATCCAGTCAATATGCAAAATCGAAAAATCAAGATAGGAAGAACATTATGAATTCGGGTTATGCATATGAGGGTGATTTTGATGCTTTTGATGGCTGGGATTGGTTTAAGGATGTCCAAGGAACCCTTCCATGTCTTTAAAATACCTTAGAATCTCTTGCAATGATGAAACCGAATTGGTGTTTTTGGTGAATTTTTGAAAACTTGAACTTACTCTTGGAGGCAGAATTTCGTGTCCAATGCAATGAGTTATGTTGTGTACTTATAGTAGAGTGGATTTAGGTCAAAAAAGTGGATCATTGTGTGGAAGATTTGATTCAAAAAGATTGAAAAAGATTCAAGCTTAAATTTCAAATATTCTTGCATAAACCCTTTCTATTTCAAGCCAATCACCATTATTTTTGTATCAATTTGATCCAAGGAACTTTTATGACTTTCTAGAAGCTCAATCTCTTTTAAATATTTAATTTTTCTATTTTATTTTAATTTAAAATGATTTTAAATGAATAATATCAAAATAAATAAAATAAAATGATGAAAAATCTGAATTTTAGAGATTTGGGTCGTGCATGAAGTATTGGTATGGATTGGATCATCATATGGCAAGCCCATTTAGAAAGAATTAGTTTTAAACCTCCATTTTCTTCATAAACCAACCAAAAATTTCCCAACTTTGCAAGGGCACACATCCTTCAATTTTAATGCTATGAGGGTGTTCTTGGACATTTTGGAAAGCTTGAAGAGTCCTCTAACCAACCCCACTGGTTTCATGTCCATATCATTTACCATTATCAAGTTATGCCCTTTTGAAGTTGTTGACTTTTTGTTGACTTTCAAAAGGACCTATAATGTCTTAGCTCATACCTTCCAAATGAAGCATTTTTGGGCTTGGCTTGTGAGACACAAAGTTGTAGAGAATTCAATTTCCTTCAAAATTAGCTTTGAATGGAAAATTGGTGATGAAGCATGTGAAAGTTATGGCTGGTCAAAGTTCAGTTGACTTTTCCTGAAGAAACCCTAATTTAGAAACCTCTGATTCTTGATGATCTGAAATCTCCTTGATGAATCATGATCAACCCTTGATCAAATGATGAATTTTACTTCATATACTTGATGTTGGCAAAAAATCATGAAGTTTGACTTTGGTTTGACCATAGTTGACCTCAGTTTGACTCTTTAACTGCTTTGACTGATTTTGACTTATCTGATCATCTGACTGAGCAAACCTTTGAGAAAAGTCTTGAAATTTGTCATGGGGATTCTTAGACACATATAAGATGTTATGAAACTCACTTGAAGTCTTGGAAGTCCATTTAGCCTGATTAAAGTCAAAACCCTAGTTTTGGATGCACTGCTTAGGAGAATGCATTGTCTGAGGGAATTGTCAAACTTCTGATCAATTGTGAACTTTGTGAACCTTGTGAACCATCATAAGATGTCTTGTGAACCTTGTGAACCTCATGGGAGGTCTTGTGAACCTTGTGAACCTCATAAAGTGTCTTGTAAACTTCATGAACCTCATGAAAGGTCTTGTGAACCTTGTGAACCTCATAAAGTATCTTGTAAACTTCATGAACCTCATGAAAGGTCTTGTGAACCTTGTGAACCTTCTTAGCACACAAAGTCTTGTATTGTGAGGGAAAATTTTGGGGTGCAACAGCTGCCCCTGTTCAATTTTCTAAAACCTGAGGGGTTAGATTGGTATATTTGCCAGTCGTGACCTGGAAGGTTGAAGGGGATTGAACACAAAAGCCCAAAAATTTGCACTCACCGGTGCATAGAGTGATACTGATGACTTGTTGTAGATGCTTGAGTGGGTTTAAAGATGCCACTTGGAGAAAAGTTCTTTAGATACATTTCTTGGAGGATAAAGCAGTCCAAGATATGAAGGTATAATGATAGCTTTCAGGAGGATAAACAATGTCCTGAGGTAATGGTGATAGCTTTCAGGAAGATAAACAACGTCCCGAGGTAGTGGTATGCTTTCAGAAGGATAAACGACATTCTGAGGAAATGATATGCTTTCAGGAGGATAAACAACGTCCTGAGGAAATAATATGCTTTCAGGAGGATAAACGACGTCCTGAGGTATAAGTATAACTTTTGGGAGGATAAACAACGGCCCAAGGCAATAATATGCTTTCAGGAGGATAAACAACGTCCTGAGGAAGTGATGATAGCTTTCAGGAAGATAAACAACGTCCCGAGGTAGATAATATGCTTTCAGGAGGATAAACAACGTCCTAAGGAAATAATATGCTTTCAGGAGGATAAACGACGTCCTGAGGAAATAATATGCCTTCAGAAGGATAAACAACGGCCCAAGGTCATGATAGCTTTCAGGAAGATAAACAACGTCCCGAGGAAATAATATGCCTTCAGAAGGATAAACAACGTTCTGAGGAAGTAGTATGCTTTCAGGAGGATAAACAACGTCCTGAGGTATAAGAAGCTTTCAGGAGGATAAATAACATCCTGAGGAAATGATAACTTTTGGGAAGATAAACAACGGCCCAATAGTCACAATTTGTTGATGAAATTTGTCTTGTTGGAGAATTAATCCTGAAAACAAGGTAGCATTCTGTATGATAATATTAGTTTATGCATTATGCATGTATGTATAATATGATGCACTTAAGTAATGTATTATGTATATGTATGATATGATGTAAATGATGTATGTATGCATCATGCAGCCTGAAGCGTCTGGATATCTTCGTATAACAACTGCTGGCCAGGGAAAATAAATCCCGATTTGTTGCTTGGAGAATATGAGGAACTCGTTCCCGTCAGATAATATAACCTCCCGTCATCGTTTGATAGTAAGGTATACATAACCTCCCGTCTTCGTTCGTCGTACTTCTATTGGAAGAGTAAATTCCCGACTATCCGTATGAGGATAAAAGAGATGGATATAAATTCCAGGGGAGATGTGACTTGAAGTATTCATGAAGATGGATTTGCCCTACTGGGGAACCTGTAGTTGTCTTGTGAGGATGAACCGACGAAGCTTCGTTGCAATCCTTCCCTCGTTCGTCCTTAGTAAATACTATTACTGCATTTCTATGCATTTCTGGTAAACATCAATCATATTAAGCATTTATGCATTTTTGGTAAACATCAATCATATTCAAAAGCATACATACATTCAAACACAACCAATGGACGTTTCGCTTATGTAAATAGGGTAAAAGTAAATCTGGATTCAAAGATGGAATTTTATTTATATCAAAAAGTGACCTATACATAGGCAGGTTTGTACAAGGAGACATAAATCCTAGTAAGAGGAATTTGTCATAAAGTTTTACAAAACAAAGAAAATCAGCTATGTGGGAAATAATCCTATTGAGTTTCAATTCTACTATTGCCATTATCTTCAAGTATCTCATCTTCTGCTGTTGAGACGGAAACGATTGGATTGAGCTTTATCTGTTTAAACTTGAGTAAGTAACACAACTGGTTGCAGTTTCATAGGTGATCCGAACGAGACATAGTCATACGCTTTAATCCCTAACTTTTGCCTGGATTGCCCTTTCAGGTTTTCAATCCACCGGGATACCCTTTTTTGCCCAAGCCGCCTTTTCAGGTTTTCGACTTGCCGGGTGTACATCTTTTTATATATATATATCCCTAATTTTTGCCCGAACCCTTTTGGTTCGCCGGGATGCCCTTATTTTTGCCTAGGCCAGTCAACCTAGCGGGTCTCTTTTTATGCGTAGTATTTTTTAACTATGTCTGCATTTACAGGTTGTGGGAAGTCTTCACCATCCATAGTAGTAAGTATCATGGCACCTCCTGAGAATACTGTTTTGACCATAAATGGTCCTTCATATGTAGGAGTCCACTTGCCCCTGGGATCACCCTGTGGTAATATGATACGCTTGATTACCAAGTCACCAGCCTGATATACCTTTGGCTTAACCTTCTTGTTAAAAGCTTTGATCATTCGTTTCTGGTACATCTGGCCATGACAAACTGCTGCTAACCTCTTCTCATCAATCAAATTTATCTGGTCAAGTCGAGTCTGAATCCACTCATCTTCATCCAAGCCTGCATCCTTCATAATCCTTAAGGAGGGAATCTGAACTTCAATGGGCAGAACTGCTTCCATACCATAGACTAAAGAGAATGGGGTTTCCCCTGTTGAAGTACGTATTGTAGTACGATAACCATGAAGAGCAAATGGTAACATCTCATGCCAATCCTTGTAAGTAACAGTCATCTTCTGTACAATCTTCTTAATGTTCTTATTAGCAGCTTCAACTGCCCCATTCATCTTTGGACGATACGGAGAAGAGTTGTGATGCTTAATCTTGAACTGCGCGCAGAGATCAGTAATCATAGTGTTGTTCAGATTAGAGCCATTGTCAGTAATAATCCTTTCAGGGATGCCATACTTACATATGAGATTATTCTTAATGAATCGAGCCACAACATTCTTGGTAACAGATGCAAATGAAGCTGCCTCCACCCACTTCGTGAAGTAATCAATAGCAACCAGGATGAAACGATGCCCATTAGAAGCAGTAGGTTTGATCTCACCAATCATATCAATGCCCCACATGGCAAAAGGCCAAGGAGCAGTCAACACATTTAATGGTGATGGAGGTACATGGACTTTATCGACATAGATTTGACACTTGTGACACGTTCTGGAATATTGATAGCAGTCAGCTTCCATGGTAGACCAATAGTAACCTGCTCTCAATATCTTCTTTGCCATAGCATGACCACTAGAATGAGTGCCAAAGATCCCATCATGCATGTCTTCCATGATCTCCGTTGCTTCCTTCTTATCCACACAACGAAGCATAGTTGAATCATGATTGCGCTTGTACAAAATCCCATTACTCAAAAGAACTTAGCAGAAAACCTCCTCAGAAACTTCCTATCCTTGACAGATGCCCCTTCAGGGAACTCTTGAGCTTCAAGATATCTTTTTACCTCATAGAACCAAGGCTTTTCTTCTGCTTCTTCAGTGCCAATCTCATTGCACTATGCAGGCTTTTCAAATTTATCAATAGTAATCTTGGGAGCTTCATCATCCCAGCTGATTTCAAACATGGATGCCATGGTGGCCAAGGCATCTGCCAACTGATTCTCTCTTCGTGGAATATGTCCAAAGGTAATCTCTTTAAAATGTGGGATCAAAGACAACACATGCTCTCTGTAAGGAATGAGGTTATCATGTTTGGTATCCCAATCTCCTTTAATCTGACTTACTACCAGGGCTGAATCTCCATACACGTCTAGGAACTGAATCTTCATATCAATAGCAGCTTTAATACCCATGATACATGCCTCATACTCAGCCATGTTATTAGTACAATAGAAACAAAGTCTGGCAGTAATCGGGGTATGACAACCTTCAGGGGAACTAATCACAACACCAACACCATTACCAAGAGCATTGGAAGCACCATCAAAAACCATAGTCCATCGGGATCCTTGTTCAGGTCCGTCATATTGTCCAGGTTCTTTGGTAATAATCATAATGTCTTCATCAGGGAACTCAAAACTCATTGACTGATAATCATCCACTGCTTGATGAGCCAAATGATCAGCCACAACACTTCCTTTAATGGCCTTCTGAGTAGTATACTGTATGTCATATTCTGTTAATATCATCTGCCATCTTGCAATTCTTCCGGAGAGAGCAGGTTTCTCGAATATGTACTTGATTGGATCCATCTTCGAAATCAATAAGGTAGTATGGGTCAACATATACTGTCTTAGTCGGCGAGCAGCCCATGCCAAAGCGCAGCAAGTTTTCTCGAGCAGTGAGTATCTTGTTTCACAGTCGGTAAACTTTTTGCTAAGGTAGTATATTGCCTGCTCTTTTCGACCAGACTCGTCATGTTGCCCCAAGACACACCCCATTGAATTGTCTAACACCGTTAAGTACATAATCAAGGGTCTTCCATCAACTGGTGGCATCAAAATTGGAGGTTCTAGCAGATATTTCTTGATTTCATCAAAGGCAGTCTGGCACTCATCATTCCATTCCATCACCTGATCTTTCTTCAATAACTTGAAGATTGGCTCATAGGTAGCTGTTAATTGGGAAATAAATCTTGCAATGTAATTCAATCGTCCCAAGAAACCTCTAACTTCCTTCTCCGTACGGGGAGCTGGCATCTCTCGTATAGCTTTCACTTTTGCAGGATCCACTTCAATACCTTTTCCACTGACTATGAAACCTAAGAGCTTACCAGATCTAACTCCAAAAGTACACTTGTTTGGGTTCAGTCTCAACTTGTATTTCTTCAACCTTTCAAACAACTTGTGCAGATGATCAAGGTGTTGCTCTTCATTCTGGGACCTGGCTATCATATCATCCACATATACCTCTATCTCATGATGAATCATATCATGAAACAAAGCCACCATAGCACGCTGATATGTTGCCCCTGCATTCTTCAAACCAAATGGCATCACCTTATAACAAAAAGTGCCCCACTGTGTAACAAATGTTGTCTTCTCCATATCTTCAGGTGCCATCTTGATCTGATTGTAACCAGAGAAACCATCCATAAAAGAGAATACCTTATGCTGAGCAGTGTTGTCTACCAGAACATCAATATGAGGAAGTGGGAAGTCATCTTTGGGGCTAGCCTTGTTCAAATCCCTGTAGTCCACACACATACGCACCTTACCATCTTTTTTAGGTACCGGCACCACATTTGCAACCCACTGAGGATAAGAAGTCACAGCTAAGAACCCTGCATTGAACTGTTTCATTACCTCTGCTTTGATCTTTTCTGACATTTCAGGACGCATGCGACGAACCTTCTGCTTCTTTGGACGACAATCTTCTTTTACTGGTAAACGGTGAACCACAATGTCTGTATCCAACCCTGGCATATCTTCATAGGACCAAGCAAAGATCTCCACATAGTCACGTAACATCTGAATCAATCTGCTCTTGACACTATCTTCCAATTCAGCCCCTATCTTGACTTCTTTCCTGTTTTCTTCAGTTCCCAGATTCACAACTTCGACTAGCTCTTCATGTGGCTGTATAGCTTTCTCTTCTTGTTGTAACAACCTAGCAAGCTCTACAGGTACTTCACAATCGTTCTCATTTCCGTCTTCAGTTTGATAGATCGGATTCTCGAAATTATAATTGGCAATAGTAAAACTGTTATCAACAGGATCCAGAGTGGATGAGAATCTGCATTTTAGTGATGTGGGTGTGTGTAAGAACACATAGCTGATAAAACAAAAATAAAAGAAAAGAAAGACAAGGAACACAATATTTACGAAAACGAAACGTCCACTGATTTTTATTGAATGAAGTATGAAAATGAAATGACAGCCCGTAACAAACATACCATTGTGCCCCGGGTAAGGCACAAGGCTTGAAAGTTTAATTGTTCAAGAAATTACAAACATAAAAAGCAACAACACAGTAATAGTATTTACTCCTGACTAAAGGAGATAGGAATAACATCTTCAGCTCTCCAGTTATTAAGCCCAACACCCACAGTAGGAAAAATCCAAGCATCCAGGTTGTAGTCTTCATCATAGTCACCCACAGCATTGATTTGATCTTTCATAATCCCCTGATTGGTGATACGAACAGCACGAGCACGACGAACAGCCTTCTGGGACTCTGCAGTGAAACCCAAACCAAATTTGTCAGACTTGTATGGGATATCAGGAAGCTGACCCCAAATAGTACAACCACCTTCATCCACCATAGCTCTAGCATCTTTAAGGGAGGCCATTGTTGGAGGTACTCTGGTAACCACAGGAACCTTCTCGACAACAGGAGGAGCTTCATAATCATTAACAACCCAAGGAACCACTTCAAATGTCTGACACGGAGTTTCAACATATTCACCCTCCACTTCTAGATACTTAAAGGTGTTCACATGGCTAACAAAATATTCTTCCTCTCCGTAGACAGTAACAACCTTCCCTTCTACCGGATATCTCAGTTTCTGATGTAATGTAGAGGTTACAGCACCTGCCCCATGGATCCAGGGACGCCCAAGCAAACAAGAATATGACAGACGAATATCCATAACATAAAAGGTAGCATTGAAAACCTAAGAACCCACTTTGATTGGGAGATCAATTTCTCCATGCACTACTCTTCGGGAACCATCAAAAGCCTTCACCACTATATTACTGGGTTTCAACACAGCATCTTCAGGACTCAGCTTATTCAGGACTTCTTTGGGTAACACATTCAAAGAGGAACCATTGTCTATCAATACATGTGACAGGGTAGTGCCCCTGCATTCAATAGAGATATGTAGAGCCCTGTTATGATCCCTCTTGGCAGGAGTCAAATCAGCATCAGAGAAACCTAACCCATTATCATAGGTCAAGTGTGCAACACAATTCTCAAACTGGTCAACAAAAATTTCATTGGGTACATGAGCAGTCTTCAGAAACTTGATCAAGGCCTTGGCATGAGCCTCAGAACATAACAACAAAGACAGCATAGAAATCTTGGAGGGAGTATGCCCCAATTGATCAACAATGCCATAATCACTCTTGCGAATGATTTTCAATACTTCTTCCATCTGCTTAGAGAGATCATCAGCAGCTGGCACATCAGTAGGTATAGGTTCAATAACAGGACCTTTGCCCCGAGCATCAGTGGTGGAGGTAGCAGCTGGAGTAACTGCATTCTTGGAAGTAACTGGAGGAGAGAAAACTCTTCCGCTTTGTGTGATCTTACTAGATCCAACAATATTATCAACATCAACAGGCATATCAGCTAAGGGTTCCTGCTTAACACCATGGATATAAACATCAGACCCATGATGCCAAGGCACAACTTTATCAGACGTATACGGAATAGGACCAGGAGTGGTAATGACCATAGGGGCCACTCTAGCTTCAGCAACAATCTTCTCAGGGCCTTCAGCATTAATCTTAATTGGACCCTTATGAGTGATTTTGACAGGACCCTTGGAAGTAATCCTTACCGGCACTTTATCAACCATATCCACCTCTTCAATCTTCTTACCTTTAGTAATATGATCCACCATACTCTCTACAGAAGATGGAGTCCTCTCAAACACTATGGTGTATTTATCCATGAGACGTTGAATTCCATCTCTCAACTTCCAGCAACTATCCGGCTTATAGGTACAATACAAACAATCTTCACGACAACCTGGAAAGAACCTAGCTTGTACTAACTTCTTCTTGATAACAGACAATGGTGTGGTCAACTCTGCAATTGAATAAATATGTAAATCTTCATCAATTGCATTGACAGTCTTCTCATGATTTGGCATGGGAGCAGTAATCACATTTGGAGTACCCGGAGGGTCAAACTCAATTTCTCCAGCCTCAATCATATCTTGAATTTTGTTCTTCAATACCCAGCAACTATTGGTATCATGTCCCTGGCAGATTGAATGATATGCACATCGTGCATTAGGATTGTACCTGGGAGAGGTAACATTAGGATTCTGAGGAGCATCTTTCAGAGTGATAAGTTCAGCCTTCAACAAGTGTTGCAATGCCTGAGCCATTGACATGTTGATCTTAGTGAACTGCCTTCTAGCCCTTTGTTGGTTGCCCTGTGGCTGCTCTGGTGTTGTAGGAGTTGGATTTGAGATATGAACTGCACTCACAGACTGATGCCTTCTATTACGATCAGGTTGACCATAAACAGCATTTGATTCTTTCTTCCCAGTGGGAGGCTTCTTTGCAGCACCTGATGAAGAAGCACCCATTTGAATCTTGCCACTCCTGATACCACTTTCTACACGTTCTCCTGTCATTATCAGCTCAGTGAAGCCAGATGATGAGCTTCCAATGAGATGACTGTAAAATGGACCATTCAATGTACACATGAACATATCAACTAACTCCCTGTCAGTTAGAGGTGGTTGCACTCTTCCAGCCAAGTCTCTCCACTTCTGAGCATACTCCTTGAAACTTTCTTTAGCACCCATAGACATGCTCTGAAGTTGCATGCGAGTAGGGGCTAAATCAGCATTGTATTGATACTGCTTATAGAAGGCTTCAGCAAGATCATTCCAATCACGGATGTTGACACTCTCCAACTGATAATATCATTCCAATTGAGCTCCAGATAAGCTCTCTTGGAAGAAATGGATCCACAACTTCTTATCAGCAGTATGAGGTTGGATTCTCCTGACATAAGACCTCAGATGTAGCTTGGGACAAGAGACACCATCATAAACAACAAAAGTAGGAACCTTGAAACCAATGGGTATAACCACCCCAGATATCAAACTCAAGTCTTCAAAATCCAGCCCAGAAGATTTCTGTAATTCCATAGCATCCATTCTATCCACCAGCATCTTGAACTTGTCCTCGTTAGGCTCATGATAGTAGTTAGCTTCAGAATCAGAGTTCCCCATAGTGTTGTGGAGACTGCCTCCCTCTTTCTCAGACTCTTCAGACTCATAGTCTTCAACCTGTTCCTTGGTCTTGACAGGACCTCTGAACCTTCTTCCCATGTTGATCAGGCCACCTGACCTCCTAGCCTTCTTAGTCTTCTTGGCCAGCAGTGTCTTCAATTCATCCTGCCCCTTCGACAAGTTCAGGATCAGCTCTTGGAACTGGGCATTTTGTGCCTGGAGATCCTTAACTGTTTGTTCAAGAGCCATTGCTGAAATAAATAGCGAGAATATGAGAAACCTGTGCACAATAAACCTGTGATGCAATGATATGGAATGTAAATGCATATGCAATGTTTTCAAGGACCGCAGGATTTAAATTTGCTTAAACAGACAAGAAGGTAAAATTTTATTAGTAATAAACTTGTTTTGCCTCTTGGGCTTACAGAAAATGAAATGCAATAAATACGAGAGATGGGGTTTTAAGTCTCCCATGGACGTTTCCTCTTTGTGTTGAGGTATGAGTTGAGATTCCGTTCCTCATGAAGTTGCTTTGTTAGTTCCAGGATTCTTTCTTGGCTTGCTTTGTAATGAGCCTCGAAAGTGTCCCTTTGCTCCTTCAACTGGATCCAGGATCTCCGTAAGTCTTCCATGTCAGTAGGCATGTCTGGGTGAAGGATGGTGTAGGAAGTATCTCCTTCAGCAACAGGTTCCATGGTAACTGGCAGGATGGCAGGATATGGCATCATGAGAGTCTGAGCACGAGATCGCATCCATCTGAGATAGGCTTCCATAGGAATAGTGTACTTAGGCTCCAGAGTCTTGCTGTCAACCTTGTTCACTTTTCCCCATGCTCGTATGAATCTCTGACGGTAACCTTGAAGATCGTTGTCGTAGTCAAATACAATGCCCTGAATCAACATATCATGTGGACCATCACTCCGAGCGTAACCAAACTGTCGTAGAGCTAGAGAGGGGTTGTAAGTAATGCCTCCTCTTATGCCTAGAAGTGGCACATTAGGAAACTCCCCACAACGGTCAATGATAGTGACATTCTCCATAGATCTGGAGCACCAATGAATATCTGAATGCGAGAGTGACATGATCCTCTTGGACCACCTGAACCCTTGTTCATTCTTCATTATTGAACGAGGAAGGTGAGAAATAAACCACCTAGATAGCAAAGGTATGCAGCACATCAGAGTTCCTCGTGCCTTTGTAGTACGAGTATGAAGAGAGTGCAAAATGTCTCCAAGCAATGTAGGCACTGGATTGTGACTCAGGAATATGTTGATGGCGTGAACGTCTATGAACTGATCTGGATTGGGGAACAACACTAAGCCATAAATCAACAAGGATAAGATCTCCTCAAAAGCATCATAGCTCATAGCTTTCAGGAACACTTGAGCTTTCTCCATTAATACCTTGGCAAGAATACCCTTAACTCCACTCCTTGTTTCTAGGACAATGTCTGATTTCTTCAAATGTAGGGCTGCAGCGATGACTTCAGGTTTGGGCTCTTTTTCTAAGCCTGTGAAGGGTCTCTGATCATGGATAGGTATACCCAGAAGCTTGGAGAACTCTTCCATTGTTGGAACCAGCTGGTAGTCGGGGAATGTGAAGCAATGGTGCTTAGGATCAAAGAACTGAAACAGAACACTCATCATGTCTTCATTGAACCCTGAGGTGACTAGATCCAATAGCTGACCATGTCTCTTGATGAACTGGGAGTGATCAGGCACTTGAGAAACCAACTCTTTGAGCTTAGCAGGTATACCTACAAAGTTGATCCTGATAGTGTTTCTACGAGCTGAAGCCATGACTTGCAACAAAGAACAAAGATAAATCCTTTGGTCCTTGAAATGGTTAGTGAAAATGCTATGCTTATGATGCATGATGATGTCATGATGTTATGCTCAATCACAAACATGTGGCACACACAAACAAGTCACACAATAGCCCTAGGTTTAAAAGCTTGCATGAGGTTCAAAGGTAAGTACCCCCCCTGAAGTTAGTTGGTTCATCCTGTCCTACAAAAGTAACCATGTTCTAAGGGATCTCAATATCATTGATCCTTCACAAGGGTGGTTGTTCAGAAGGCAACTTACTTGCCAACCAAAACCCTCCAAGTTTAGAATCTCAATGAGTGTAGCATCGAGTATCAACCAACTTCAGTCTTCACCAAAGCCGGTTATCTCACTACTTTCTAAAGGCCAAGATGGGATAACTAGGGTTCTAAAAGTTAGTTAGTGCATTGACAACATATGGCAGCCTCATATTATCCTCAACTTGACTTAAGGAACATAAGCACCAACCAAGAAGTCACACTAACTATGGCCACCAGATCAACCATATCGGTATACGCCGTACAATTTACTTGGTCTATTGCCATTTACCTAAGGTACACTAGATCCGGGTTAGGATCTTTCACATATAAGAGCCCAACAAGTAAGTATAAAGCAAACAAAGCAAACCAGTTTAAAGTGATCTAATTCCTAAGGGTACCCCTCTTTAATATTAAGTCCCCAGCAGAGTCGCCAGTTCTGTAACACGGTGGGAGAACTGACTTTAGTAATGTTGCGGATAGCAAGAGTCGCCACCGACTTTTATTTTATCCAAAGGAAAGGCATAAAAGAACAGGAAAGACCTTTTTAAAAGATTTTTAGGTCCGGGGGGTAGGTTATGTAAAGGGAAGGTGTTAGCACCATTTACATCCATGGTTATCCATGGGCTCTTAGTTACTTAGCTCACTTTAAAATGTTTTTGAAATGTGAAGCGTGTGAATAGAAATTTTCTTAAGAGTTTGATAATGATCCATGTACGGATGCGTAAAAAACCTTTGTTTTTGAAAATTGTTTAAAATGTATAAAGTGTTTGAAATGTTTTTGAAAAGTGAGCAAGTATCTAAGAGGAACCTACCCTAAGTTTAAGTCTTTTTTGTTCTTTGAATCCTTTAAATGGTAAGACTATCCCTATTATTAAGGAATAGGTAGTCATTACCTTGGATGTATGGGACCGATGAAGGGACATCTGTTATTTAGGCAACTGTGGGGGGTATAAGCAATTCGAAGGGACTTATCATCTTTATTCGAAAGGGACAAGATCATTACGAAGGCAACATTCGAAAGGGACTTGATCTTTTATTTGTTAAGGGACTAGATGATGTAAAATTGAGGGACTTTGCTTTATACACCCTACTTGACCTTTTTAGGCAACATGAGAGGTATCCTTATGGAAGTGAGATGGCGATCAAAGATCGACTTACGTGTGTGAGTGTACAATTTTAATATTTATCTTTAAATTAGTGAGCTAAATTAATTTTATATTACAAGTATGTTTACACTCCCTATTTTACTAACCATAGCATAAAATATAAATAATAAACATTATTAATAAAATATTACATCCAGGAACAATTACATAAAGCAAATTAAATATAATAAGCAAAAATAAATAATAATAATAATTGGGTTAGTAGAAAATAATAATAATAAAAATAATATAAAGTTAAAAGGGGTTAGTAATAATAAAATATCATATAAACATAATTAATAATAATAATAATGAAATAAGCAAGAATATTATAATAATTAAAAGATCAAATTTTTATATAAACAATTATTTAAGATTAATAAGAAAATATGAACAATTATATTAATTATTATAAAGTTTTAAATTATATGCAAATTATAAAAATTAAATTAATTATAAACATAAAATTATAATTACAAAATTAAATTAGCAATTTTAAACATATATTAAAAAATTATTTATATACAAAAATTAAGTTATAAACAATTTATGCCATATTATTATATTAACAAAATTAAATTAAGAATTTTAATTTTAAACATATTTATATACAAGATTTAAATTATAAACAAATTAAAAAAAATGTACATGATTAAAGTTCATAAGTAAGAAATTTAAGAATTAAGTTTTAAGTAAAAAGAAAATTAGGGTTTGTATATTTTTTAACCTAAATACAACTAATTTATTTATACAAATCAAATAACATTAATAATATATAATAAAATAGTTTTAATAATAAAGTTTTAATTTTTTTTTGAAAATACAAGTTTAGAATTTATATACAAGAAATAATATATTTTATTTTTAACATTTATAATTTACTAAATTAATTAAAAAAACATAAACAAGAATTAAATAAAATAAGAAGAAAAAGGGATAAAAACTTACCTGGGGCTGAGATTCGAACCCAGGCCCTAGGCTTCATGCGTCTTGGACCAATAGCACAACCACCAGGCCAGGCGCGCGCTGGTGTTAGAGGATGAGTAGCAATGCGTTTTGTTGTTTGTTCCTGAAAATATCATGAAAAAATAAAAACAACACAAAAGGCCTGGGGGGGATCGAACCCAGGACCTTTACTCAATTCACAAACGCGTTTACCATTCCAGCCGGGAGGGCGCTTCTGTTAGTATAGTGACTACAATGAATTATATATTAAATCCAACCATTAAACAGAAAAATAAGAAAAATTTGTGGAACCCAGGATTCGATCCCTGGACCTTAGCATCATACGCGCATCCTTCTACCAACTGAACCAACCACATAACTGTGAAACAATATCAAAACAAAACAAAAAAATATTATATCAAATATTTAAAATCTGAAATTCGCGCCAGGGCATCATCTTCTTCCTCCAGCCCTGGGATTTTAGCTGCGAATTCAGTTGCCAACTTTCCTGCGAATTTAGACCTGCAGCAAAACCTACGAATCTTATACACCATCAAAACTGCAAAATTTCATCAAATTAATTATACAAACATGATCCATAGATGAATTGGCATTGATCTGTGTTCTTAGAATTGATTTATATTAGCTTAAGAACAAAACCCTAAAGAGGGCCGAAAACCCTAACAATGGTGGTTTCTCAAACCTGCACTGAAACTACAATTAAACCATCCAGAATCAATCCATAACTTCATACAAACACAAAACAATGATAAAAAGTTATTAAAATCCAGTCAATATGCAAAATCGAAAAATCAAGATAGGAAGAACATTATGAATTCGGGTTATGCATATGAGGGTGATTTTGATGCTTTTGATGGCTGGGATTGGTTTAAGGATGTCCAAGGAACCCTTCCATGTCTTTAAAATACCTTAGAATCTCTTGCAATGATGAAACCGAATTGGTGTTTTTGGTGAATTTTTGAAAACTTGAACTTACTCTTGGAGGCAGAATTTCGTGTCCAATGCAATGAGTTATGTTGTGTACTTATAGTAGAGTGGATTTAGGTCAAAAAAGTGGATCATTGTGTGGAAGATTTGATTCAAAAAGATTGAAAAAGATTCAAGCTTAAATTTCAAATATTCTTGCATAAACCCTTTCTATTTCAAGCCAATCACCATTATTTTTGTATCAATTTGATCCAAGGAACTTTTATGACTTTCTAGAAGCTCAATCTCTTTTAAATATTTAATTTTTCTATTTTATTTTAATTTAAAATGATTTTAAATGAATAAAATCAAAATAAATAAAATAAAATGATGAAAAATCTGAATTTTAGAGATTTGGGTCGTGCATGAAGTATTGGTATGGATTGGATCATCATATGGCAAGCCCATTTAGAAAGAATTAGTTTTAAACCTCCATTTTCTTCATAAACCAACCAAAAATTTCCCAACTTTGCAAGGGCACACATCCTTCAATTTTAATGCTATGAGGGTGTTCTTGGACATTTTGGAAAGCTTGAAGAGTCCTCTAACCAACCCCACTGGTTTCATGTCCATATCATTTACCATTATCAAGTTATGCCCTTTTGAAGTTGTTGACTTTTTGTTGACTTTCAAAAGGACCTATAATGTCTTAGCTCATACCTTCCAAATGAAGCATTTTTGGGCTTGGCTTGTGAGACACAAAGTTGTAGAGAATTCAATTTCCTTCAAAATGAGCTTTGAATGGAAAATTGGTGATGAAGCATGTGAAAGTTATGGCTGGTCAAAGTTCAGTTGACTTTTCCTGAAGAAACCCTAATTTAGAAACCTCTGATTCTTGATGATCTGAAATCTCCTTGATGAATCATGATCAACCCTTGATCAAATGATGAATTTTACTTCATATACTTGATGTTGGCAAAAAATCATGAAGTTTGACTTTGGTTTGACCATAGTTGACCTCAGTTTGACTCTTTAACTGCTTTGACTGATTTTGACTTATCTGATCATCTGACTGAGCAAACCTTTGAGAAAAGTCTTGAAATTTGTCATGGGGATTCTTAGACACATATAAGATGTTATGAAACTCACTTGAAGTCTTGGAAGTCCATTTAGCCTGATTAAAGTCAAAACCCTAGTTTTGGATGCATTGCTTAGGAGAATGCATTGTCTGAGGGAATTGTCAAACTTCTGATCAATTATGAACTTTGTGAACCTTGTGAACCATCATAAGATGTCTTGTGAACCTTGTGAACCTCATGGGAGGTCTTGTGAACCTTGTGAACCTCATAAAGTGTCTTGTAAACTTCATGAACCTCATGAAAGGTCTTGTGAACCTTGTGAACCTCATAAAGTATCTTGTAAACTTCATGAACCTCATGAAAGGTCTTGTGAACCTTGTGAACCTTCTTAGCACACAAAGTCTTGTATTGTGAGGGCAAATTTTGGGGTGCAACAGATGGCTCCAAAAGATCTGTCCTTAGAGAGGTGGAGCTGCCAGTGATAATCGGTCCACAAGTCTTCAAGACCGTTTTCTATGTGATGGACATACAGCCTGCTTAAATCTGTTTGCTAGGTCGACCTTGGATTCACGCCGCAGGCGTTGTAACGTCGACCCTTCACCAGAAACTGAAGTATGAGTGGGAAGGACAGATTATCACCATCTGTGGTGAGGAAGACATATTTGTTAGCCATCTGGCTACATACAAGTATATCGAGATGGATGGTGAAATCCATGAGACAATGAGCCAAGGGTTCGAGGCCCTGAATGTCAATGAAGCTGCGACTGAAGCATTTGCTGCATCCCAGGAAGACAGGATGGGTACTTCAATCGTTTCCTATCAGCAAGCCCGAAAGGTTGTTGAAGACGGTAATGCCCAAGGCTGGGGCAAGCTGCTGCCGGTGGAGAAAAAGGAAGATAGATTCGGTTTGGGTTACAGACCATTCCGACAAGATCAATCAGAGGCTGCAAAAGAGCCCAAGTTCGTCAGCGGGGGAATGCTCACCCCAAATGCTGTTAACAATCTGGAAGACAAGGCGGAAAGCGACCGCAACCTGGAGAGCTGGATACATCCAAGGATTCCGGGGCATCAAGTCCTTAACTGGTCTTCCCAGGAAATTATAAGGGTTACTCCTGCAGAGTAATTATTATTTCCTGTCTTTTTAGCATGCATCAAGTCCTGCATCTTTCTCAAGATGTCAGGACTCATTTTGTAATACGTCCATATTGTAATTTTGTGCAAATGATTAATCAATGAATATCAGACATCTTTTGCAAACGAGTCTCTTTTTCGTTCACTGTCTTTTCATTTTTCACTTTTTGTACAAAAAAACAATAAAATGGAAATGTTTTCAAAATAAAACAACTTCATTTTTACTTTTTCTAAACAAGATTAAAACTGGTCACTAAAACGAACCAATCTCAACCCTTGCAGAGATTATCCTCCAGATTGCACCAACAACAACATTGCTATGACCTTGTATGACTTCGACAATCCAATTAATCAAGCCGATGAAGGGGTTGAAGAAGACTATGATTTACCGGAAGAGTTAGCCAGGTTATTGAGGCAAGAAGAGAAAGTGATCACTCCTCATCAGGAGGAGGTGGAAACAGTGAATCTTGGTACCAAAGAGGATTTGAAAGAAGAAAAGATTGGGGCCAGTCTGCAGAATTCAGTGAAAGAACAGCTTATTGACATACTTCAAGAATACATCGACGTCTTTGCTTGGTCCTATCAAGACATGCCAGGTCTGGATACTGACATTGTTATGCACAAGCTGCCTTTGAAAGAAGATTGTCCTCCAGTGAAACAGAAGCTACGCCGTACTCGTCCAGATATGGCCATGAAGATTAAAGAGGAAGTACAAAAACAGTGGGACGCCGGTTTCCTTGCTGTAACTAGTTACCCGCCGTGGGTTGCTAATATTATACCGGTGCCTAAAAAGGATGGCAAAGTACGGATGTGTGTGGATTACCGAGATCTGAACTGAGCTAGCCCGAAGGATGATTTCATATTACCTCACATTGATGTATTGGTCGACAACACAGCTCAGCTCTCGGTATTTTCCTTCATGGATGGCTTTTCTGGGTATAATCAAATCAGGATGTCACCCGAAGACATGGAGAAGACTACCTTCATCACACCTTGGGGCACATTTTGTTACAAGGTAATTCCTTTTGGATTGAAGAATGCCGGTGCTACTTATCAACGGGCTATGGTGACATTGTTCCACGATATGATCCACAAAGAAATTGAATGCTACGTGGATGACATGATTGCCAAGTCCCTCACTGAAAAAGATCATCTGGTAAATCTGCTGAAGTTGTTCAAGCGTCTGAGAAAGTATCAGCTGAAGCTAAACCCCAACAAATGCACATTTGGGGTACGTTCCGGTAAGCTGTTGGGATTCATTGTAAGTGAGAAGGGAATAGAAGTTGATCCTGACAAAGTCAAAGCCATTCAAGAGATGCCTGCACCTAGGACTGAAAAGGAAGTTCAAGGGTTCTTGGGTAGATTGAACTACATATCAAGGTTCATATCTCACCTTACTGCAACCTGTGAGCCCCTTTTCAAACTATTAAGAAAGGAACAAACGGTCAGGTGGAACGAAGATTGTCAGAAGGCTTTTGACAAAATCAAGGAGTACCTACAAGAACCTTCGATTCTTATGCCTCCAGTTGAAGGAAGACCTCTGATAATGTACCTGACAGTATTAGAAGGATCAATGGGGTGTGTGCTGGGCCAACATGACGAGTCTGGTCGAAAAGAGTATGCAATATACTACCTAAGCAAAAAGTTTACCGACTGTGAACAACGATATTCACTGCTCGAGAAAACTGGTTGTGCTTTAGTGTGGGCTGCTCGCCGACTAAGACAGTATATGTTGACTCACACTACCTTGTTGATCTCAAAGATGGACCCCGTCAAGTACATATTTGAGAAGCCAGCGCTTACCGGAAGGGTTGCAAGATGGAAAATGATTCTGACAGAATATGACATTCAGTACACATCTCAAAAAGCCATCAAAGGCAGTGTACTGTCTGACTATCTGGCTGAGCAACCCATTGATGATTACCAACCAATGAGATTTGACTTCCCTGATGAAGACATCATGTTTCTAAAAACAAAAGATCATGAAGAGCCTGTTCACACTGAAGGGCCTGACCCAGAAGAAGAGTGGACAATGATGTTTGATGGGGCTGTCAATATGAATGGTCGTGGAGTTGGTGCAGTGCTCATTACACCTAAAGGAGTTCATATGCCTTTCTCGGCAAAACTCACTTTTGCATGCACTAACAACGAAGCTGAATACGAAGCCTGTATCATGGGTCTTGAGGAAGCCATTGACCTTAGGATCAAGACTTTAACTGTATTCAGATATTCAGCTTTGGTAATCAATCAGACCAACGGCAAATGGTACACTCACTAAGAGCATCTGATTCCATACCGTGACTATACGAGGCGATTATTGACTTTCTTCACAACAGTCAAACTTGAGTACATCCCTCGAGACGAAAATCAGTTCGCAGATGACTTGGCTACCATTTCCTCCATGATCAAGGTTCAGACTGCCAATTATGTGCCTCGGATTTCGGTATCCAGACTGGACTGACCAGCATACGTATTCTCTGTGGACATTGCTAAAAATGACAAGCCTTGGTTCCATGACATCAAATGCTTCTTAGAGGATCAAACATACCCACCTGGGGCATCATCCAATGATAAGAAGAAATTAAGAAGGCTGGACGGTAGTTTCTTCCTTAATGCTGATGGTTCATTATACAAGCAAAACTTTGACATGGTTCTGCTCAGATGTGTTGATAAGAAAGAAGCAGACCTGCTGATGCACGAGGTGCATGAAGGATCCTTCGGTACCCATGCTGGACGACATGCAATGGCTAAAACGTTTTTACGATCAGGTTACTACTGGATCACAATGGATGCAGATTGTTGTGCCTATGCCAGAAAATGCCATAAATGCCAGATTTATGCAGATAAAGTGCATGTGCCTCCAAATCCTTTGAATGTGATGTCTTCACCTTGGCCCTTTGCCATGTGGGGCATTGATATGATTGGAAAGATTGAACCGACTGCTTCAAATGGCCACAGATTCATCCTGGTAGCCATTGATTACTTCACCAAATGGATTGAAGCAGCTTCGTATGCAAATGTCACCAGACAGGTGGTAGCCAGATTTCTAAAAAGAGACATCATCTGTCGATATGGAGTACCCGAGCGAATCATTACTGATAATAGTTCCAATTTGAACAACAAAATGATGACCGAACTGTGTCGGGACTTCAAAATTTAACACCACAACTCTTCTCCTTACAGACCAAAGATGAATGGCGTTGTTGAGGCAGCTAACAAAAACATCAAGAAGATTGTGCAAAAGATTGTGGTAACTTACAAAGACTGGCATGAAATGCTACCATTTTCCTTGCATGGGTACCGTACCTCAATCAGAACGTCTACTAGGGTAACACCGTATCAACTTGTGTATGGTATGAAGGCAGTCTTACCTGTTGAAGTTGAATTACCCTCCTTACGGGTACTGATGGATGTAAAACTGAATGAAGCAGAATGGGTCCGATATCGGTATAATCAACTGAATCTGATCGAAGAAAAAAGATTAGCTGCAATCTGTCATGGGCAGTTATATCAGAAAAGGATGAAGAAAGCCTTCGATCAGAAAGTCAGGCTTCGGGAATACCAAGTGGGAGATCTTGTGCTGAAAAGACTTCTTCCTCCTCATACAAACCACAGGGGAAAGTGGACTCCGAATTACGATGGTCCATTCATAGTAAAGAAAGTTTTCTCTGGTGGAGCACTGATGCTCACTACTATGGATGGTGAAGATTTCTTATCCCCTATGAATTCAGATGCAGTTAAAAAATACTTCGCATAAAATGACCCGCTGGACATAAAAACAAAATGTAAAGTCCATGCAAAAATAGGGCATCCCGGCGAGTCAAAAACAGAATAAAAGACTCGGGAAAAAATAAGGGAAAATTAAGAAAAAATGTACACCCGCTGAGTTGAAAAGCCGCATTGGACGGCTCAGGCAGAAATGGGTATCCGTTGGATTGAAAACCCAAAAGGGCGATCCACGCAAAATAAGGGAGTAAGCGAACAACTGCATTCTGAATTCGTTTGTATCACTTACAACATGGCAAACTTCGAAAGGATAAAGCATTGGTCAGAATCAACCTTCTTCAGAAAGCAAGATGAGAAGAACGTCAAGGTCATACGGGTCATAGCAAGGAAAGCTCTCCGCAATGTCATCGACATTGCCAGCACTTTTATTTTTTCAATTTGTAACAATCTCCTCATTCCAGGGGATTTGTTTCTTTGACTGTATTTGCCAATTCAGGGCACCCAGATTAATAGAATCAGATTTTCAGTCACACCTCGTTTCGTACATTTTTGTTTCATTTGCAAAATATCCAATATCCATGATATAATATTTGCATAAAACAAATGTGCCATTCTTAAATAAACGCTTGCAGGAAATAATCTCACTTCCAGGAATATCTAACTCCTATAAGGGAATCCGGTAAGGGATACCTCAGGATACTTGTGCGTTTATTTGTTTTAACAGGTTGCAGGTATTCAAATACGCAGCATGGGGCATACCAAGCATCACTTCCCCAACACACTTCCTCTAAGCAGTATCTGAAATACTTTTCCCAATGGAGTTGTCAAAGCCTCCTCATCCCCAGCCGGGATCCCCACAGATATCTCTAGGAAGATCGTCCAGTGATCTTTCCTCCCCCCAAACAGAGTGCCAAGTCTCTCAAAGACAAAAGAACCATTTCCCCGCAGAGTTCCCCCTACAAAGTGTAGCATTCCGTCTAATACGGAGCATTACGACAAAAATCAAACATTTGCATGATCACAAGCCAGGTTCAAGCCAGTCGCCTGCAAATACCCTTAGTATCTCATCAGCAATGTACATAAAAGCTCACATCCCTTACGAATAAAAGCCAAAGCGTCCCCTTTGCACCCTCCAACACAAATACATGTTCATGTATACCTTTCCGACACTCGTCCGTGTCATTTTATTCCCCTGCAGATATAAACCACAAACATCCTCTGTGATTACAGATACCTATACACTCTCTTGACACCCGTCCGTGTCACCACTCCCCAGCATAGTTGCCTAAACACTTGTTGCAAACCAAACACTTGTTTATAATACACTCTCATTGACACCCGTCTGTGTTATCCCATCCCCACAGGTCGCCAGAATACTTTTTACACTCATAAGTTCATAACTTATACACTTTTTCTTCTGACACCCGTCTGTGTCAAACTTTTCCCAGCAAGTTGAACACTCGTCCGTGTCTTGCTCATCCTTCATAACACTTGTTCATACCTTTACAGATACTCGTCCGCATCTTGTATATATATTCATCTCCCCACAGATTCGGCACTCGTCCTTGTTCTTTATTAACTAGTTGGTACTCGTCCGTATCATCATCTCTGAACACGCGTCAGCATTTGTTTCTACCGATACTCGTCCGTATCATGGTCTTAAGGATGCTCGTCCGCATCTTTAATCTATACACAACATCAAAACACTTATACCTTTTATTTCTTAAGCGTAAGCACTCGTCCATGTTTACCACTCCCCGACAGAATAACTTTTTTTTCTATCCAACATTCGTCCTATGTCGTGATACTTTCGGCAGCCGTACCATGCTAGGTGATCGTCCTTCACCTTTGGATGACCGTCCCTCATCCTTTCCCCCAGCGGAGTCTCCATTATTGGAACCCTTTCCTACCCGACATTCGTCCTATGTCGTGGTAAAGAGCAACCGTCCTCTGCTAGGTGATCGTCCTTCACCTTTTGATGATCGTCCTTCATCATTTTGCCCGATGGCCGTCCCCATCGTTGATCTTGTTATTTGACATTCGTCCTATGTCATGAAACAAACCCGAGAGCAGCCGTACCCTGCTAGGTGATCGTCCTTCACCTCTTGATGATCGTCCTTCATCATGCTTATCCGATGGCCGTCCCTATCGTCGACTTTTTCTATCCGACATTCGTCCTATGTCGCGATATAGAGCAGCCGTCCCCTGCTAGGTGATTATCCTTCACCTTTGATGACCGTCCCTCATCATTATTTCATTTATTTTTTGAACTGATGGTCGTCCCCATCGTTTTTTACTTTACTTTCAAAACCTGATGGCCGTCCCCATCATCTCCTTACTTCAATCCCCAGAGAGTCTTGTTTCCCAAGCATGATGGCCGTCCCCGTCATGATCTTTTATTTCCCCAGCATGTTGGTCGTCCCCGTCGTTGCTTTATCCCTAGAAGTCATCATCTGCTCGATGGTCGTCCTCCATCATCCGCATTTTTATAATCATGTTATACTCCCTTTTACAATTTATATCCCTTTTCTAATTCTACCGAGTGAGTGCAAATTTCGGACTGTCTTTGGTATTCAACCACAAGTTATCTTGTTTGACTGTTAAGCCTGTCGCTTACATCCGGCACAGCTAACTCATGCTTGAATAGGGGCAGCTGTAAACACCCCAAATTTGCCCTCACTAATTTCACACCATGGCTTGTGATCTTTCATATTTGCATTAGCATAAGCATACCACCTCATATTGCATCTGCATTAGTTCAAGTTCATCTGCATCTAGGGTTTGTGATCTGAGCAATCCAAGGATCCATTTGAGCCACTCCAAAGGTCTCCAATCATTCCAAGAGGGTCCATATGTGTTCTACCATCATATTATATCCCTCAAAGATCAAGGAAGTCAAGAAATCACAAGAACTTGAAAAGCATGGAAGCAGAGCTAGGGTTTCACTACACAGATGACCTAAAATTAGGGTTTTGGTTTCAGAGGCCATAACTCCAATTTTTTTGGTCATTCTTGTTTCTAATAGTCTCAATATGTTATAAGGATCATGTGTACCAAGTTTGATGAAGAAATTCATTGTGGAAGTCATCTGTTCACTGGGTAACTTCTTGAGCAAGTCAGAGCAAAATCAGGGCATTTGAGGCCCCCAACATTGGAACCAAAGTGGATTTTTCATCAAATTGAAGTTATATGATCTTTATTTGATCATTTAAGTGCTTGCAAGTTCACAAAATTGAAGAAATTTGAGCTAAACCAAAAGTTGCCAAAAATGGAAATGACTTGTAATGGAAACTTTCCATTTTGGGAAAGTTTTTCAACCTCCTCTTTCTCAACCAAAAATGCTTCAAATGAAAAATTGTTGGTCATGAAAGTTGTAGATTGGATCATTCCCTTTTCAAAAAGTACAAGAACATGTTCTAATTCATTATGGAACTCAAGTTATGCCTTTGCAAAGTCTGCAAAAATCCTATAATTTTCACTTTCACACCAAAGAGGATTTTGTGCAATTTCACAAACCAAGTCATTTTGTGACCTCTAATCACTCTCTAAACATCATACAAACATAACAAAATGCATTGTAACCAAAATTTCCCAAATAATCATTCTATTTCATGCCTTGAACTTCAAGTAATTCAAAAGGGGCCAAAATTCTTCAAAATTGCAAAAGGGGATGAATCTTCTCATACACTTACTGCATCACCCCAAAACATTTTCCATGGCTCTCCTTGATCAATGCTGAACCAGGACATTCCCTAAAACAACTGCAACATGAGCCCATACCTCAAGTACACAATTTGTTGACTTTTTGCAAGAGAGCCCATACCAATCAGCTGCATCCACAACCACTCTCTGGCCAATAGGGTTATGTTATGTGGATCAAAAGCAAGCCAATCCATAACATACACAAGCTCATATCATCCCACACACCAAGTTTCACAAAAATCACCTTCAAGCAAAAACCTTTGAAACTTTCTGTCCAGCCACTCAAACTCCAAACAAACTTCATCATTCAACTCACCATCACCATTAGAGCATTTCCCAACCATCAAACAAGCCTGAAAGCCAGCCAAACAAAAACACGATTTCAGACCAGTTGGAGTGTAACCTCTCATTCCATCCATTCTAAACTCCATCAAAGCATTCCAACATCATCAGGAGGTCAAGTGAGGTGGGTTTGCACAAGAGAAGAGGTCCAAAAGCTCCAAACTGAGAAAGCTCAAGCTCAGGTAACCTCAAGAACTTTTTTTCCAGAAATGAAATTTTAAGTTCCTAAATGATTCCTTATGATTCACTGATCATGCTGATGTGTTTAGAATTGAAAATGGTTGTGTATTGAACATTTCATGGCTGTCTGAAATTTTGCCCGTAAAAATGTTTTGCTTCGATTCTCTTAATTTACATGTTATAAATGTTGTTTGTTTATTGATTTGAGTTCCATGATGTTTGGGGATCATTTATGGGCAAGAAATTTGAAGTTTAATTGCTTATTTAGGAAGTTAGCATTTTGTCCCGCCGGAGAAGATGACCGGAGCTTAGCTCCGGTCACCTGAAAATCATTAGGGCTGATCCACGTAATTAGGGAAGTTTGAATTTAGGCCGTTGGATGAGGATTAGGGTTAGGCAGTGAATGGCTCAAATTAGCCCATTAAGATTAAACCTGATTAATTAATTGTAAAATCTAATTAAATGCCAGAACGCATCCCAACCATTGATTTGCGCGTGCAGTCAAGGCATTTCCCTCCAGTTTGAATCTGATCCATTGGATTGGATTACTTTTGTTTAAATTCATTTTTATTTTCATTTAAATCCTTTTTTCTTTACCAATTTATTTAAAATACTTAGAAAAGTCCAAAAAATATTTTCTTCTTCATTTTAATTTCAAATATTTTTCTTCACCCAAAAACATTTTTATTTTTATTTTTTTCATTAAAAAATCATTTTAAAAATATTTAAATGTTTATTTTAATTAATTAATGGAAATTAATTAATTAAAATACCATTTAGGTTTCTAAAAATTCCAAAAAAATTCACATTGCATCTTAGGACATTTAGAAACATTATCAAACCATTGATACAAATTTCTTTTTGGTTTTGATCCAACTTTGACATTTTTTCTTGAATTTAGGGTTCATAAAATTCCTTTTTTGGAACCTTAACTTTGAAAATTCTTTTCTGCCTAACCATGAAGGGTTTGATAATGATTCTTTTTTCATTGTTCTTCATATAGCCTGTAGTATCTAGGATATTTTTTTCATGAATTTATCTTGCATTTTCCAATTGATTTGCATTTTTCCTCTTAAGGTACCCAAAAACCCTAGTTAACTTAGAAAATTCACAACTTTCAATAGGTTAAGAGTTAGACCTTCTCCTTTGGGGTGTGATATCATATGGGGTTAGGGTTCCTTTGAGTCCATTGGCAATTTTTTATCATGTGATTTGCTTCTGTTTTGTCATTTACATCTCATCTTTTCATATAACCCTAATCTTGCATCCATACTTGCATCTTACATTGCATTGCATGAACATTTGAACTTGCCATGACATTCTAAACACTTGTATGCCATCTTAGACATCTTAAGACATTGCTTGAACATGCTTGGTCATTTATTCATACATTTGCTATGCCTTGCATCCATTTCATTTCATAAACATCCATGTGTTTTCATGCTTCCTACATGCTTCATTTGCATTCATTATCTTTGTATGAACATTCATAACACTTGGTATGCCTTTGCATCATCTCATAGCATCATTTGCATTATGTGTTTGCTTCTGGTTTTGGTATTTACCTTTGCATATGTTTCATTTTCATTTCATTTCCTTTTTATGCTAACATTTTCAGGTGGTAAGTAATTTGAGAAGTGAATTTGCCTTCACTTCTCATTTCTCTTCATCCTTTTCATATGCATCATTGCTGCATTTTTCTTTGCCTTAGAGTGATCTTGCTCATTCATGTTCATTCACTTTCCTTCTCCAAGTTACTTATCTTCTTCAGTGAAGTAAGTAACTTGTATCTTCTGCTTCTCCTCCTCTCATCTGCTTCTTCCCTTGGTGGCTTCTCTGAAGATCTCTTTTAAGCCTTACAAAACATAGGAATATCCAAGCATGACAATAATTAGGGTTGTGATTAGTCCCCCTTTAGCTTTTACCTTTGTGTCTTCTTTGTGTCTCTTTTCTCACCTCATCATTAGAGACTAAACCTTTAAGGTTTTAAGACTTTGTGATTAGGGTTATGCCTGCATCCTTCTCTTAGGATGGAGTGTATAAATTTAATCCTAAGTGTTAAACCTTTAATTTGTTTAAATCTCTTAATTAATACATCTTAATAATCACTAAGACATTAACTTGTAACTTGAGCCTTGCATTAGGGTTCTAATTCTTCCTTCATTGCTTAAGAAGGACTAACCCTAGTGTTAATGGACAAGTCCCTCTCAAGTTGTCTTACAAACCTTAAAATCCATTTCTTAATCTTACCTTTAATTAAAATCTACTTCAATAAAGGCTTGTTTCGTCATGAGGTTAATCCCTAATCATGGATTAAGTTGAGGTATCTTCCTTAGCTTAAGTGTGCTCATCTATTATCCTTCTATTAGGATGGTGTAATGGGTTCACTAGTTCTTGATTATGGCTTAAACTCATTACTCAACACTAAACAAAAACTCAAAAAAACATCTAAATAATCACAAGTAGGTTAATGATATTAATCTTATATCATCATGGTAATTAAGTTGAGATGTTTATCTCATACTTAAGGTATTCTCATTATCCCTAATCAAAGGGAGGATATGATGAGTTTACTAACCCCTTGATTTAGGCTCAAGCTCATTAATTTATGACAAACACGAAAAGCAATAAAAGATTGAAAACACAGAAATAAACAATAATCGTCTCCTTCGGGATTCTTTTTCTCATCACACTCATTCATAAACGAGAACTTGCTTCTTCCGTCTAATGCAAGACAGTTAGCACTTGAGCCAGACGAGTCGTACACTTGAGCATAGACAAGCAAGCAATTCATCAGTCAATTTATCTTTCAGTCTCTTTGAGTCGAACTACGATGTTCTGACTTCCTCATTGCACGAGAGGATACGTAGGCATAACTTAACCGTTATCGAACAAAAGTCTCTGTCTCTTCCCCCCCTCTTCCAGCATTCTTTTTTTAAGCCTCATTCCTGAGCACCTCACTTCATTTTCTTGCACTGACACTTGTACTTTCTTTTCCAGCTTTTGCACACAGATAGCACATACACTACCCCTTTAACACAAAATTTCAAGCGTGGATCCCGTCGAGTACGACAGACAATCTGGGTGCTAATACCTTCCTAGGTTGTAACCAACCCCCTTTCTCAGTTTCTCTGGTTCGCAACCGTCTTATCCATCTCTTTAAAGGTTTATGCAACATTACCTTTCCTTCGGGATAAAAATTCCTAGCTGGCGCCTCTATTCACCTTCATTTCATTTTCTCTTTTCGCCGACCGTTCGTGCTTGTACCGGGATTCAAATCTCCGGGAGCGACACCTTCTTCTCGGGAAATATCATTTTCTTTGTTGTTGCTCTGCTGGAGGGGAGATGGTCTAATGGGACTTGCTAAGGAGTCATGCTTCAAGATCTGTCGAGGCAAAGTTTCCTGAAGCTCTGTGCTGGCCATGGCCTCGCTAGCAACGCCTGTAACTGCATGTTAATGAACACAACTGATAGTACCTGCGAAACGAAGAGTTAGTTTGGCCTGCATGCCCCGGGCTCATGGTCTAAATCACCATCCCAGTCACTCAACACATCAAATGTGCGTCAAATGTTTTTTACTCTCCTGCATCTGTTATAAAGTATTCATATGTTTATAATGCAATATTTATCACAATTTGTTGGAAGTCTTTGTAATCAATCAATGGTAGACGGAAAAAAAACACATGGAAGCAATTTTGAATGAAATTGCACTTTTATTGATTGAAAATATGGCCGTGAATAGGCATTACACCGGGAAGCAATCCTTGGAAAGAGGAAATTTCACAACAGGAAAATAAACTATCCTAATGGCAACGCGAAAAACAAATCTCATCGAGCTTCGACCCGACTATCACTTGTATATTCTCAAGATTATCTGCCTGCTTCGCTTCGAAGAAGGTGATTGAATTGATCTTCAACCTTTGGATTGTCCTTGATTGCAAATGACGAATCACAGATCTCGCAGATCGCAGTTGTTCGTTTTAGTCCCTCTTTTGCGTGGATTGCCCTTTCGGGTTTTCAATCCACCGGGATACCCTTTTTTTCCTGAGCTGTCCAATATGGCTTTTCAGCTCAGCGGGTGTACATCTTTTCAGATATCTCCCTAACTTTTGCCCGAGCCTTTTATTCTATTTTTTGGCTCGCCGGGATGCCCATTTTTGCCTGGACCTTTATTCTGTTTTTGTCCAGCGGGTCTCTTTATACGAAGTATTTTCTAACTGCATATGCGTTGACAGGGGATTGGAAATATTCACCATCCATGGTTGTTAACATCAAGGCTCCGCCCGAGAAGACCTTTTTAACCACGAATGGACCTTCATAGTTGGGTGTCCATTTGCCCCTGTAATCTGTATTAGGAGGAAGAATCCTTTTCAGCACTAAGTCATCGGGTATGTAGCGCTGAGGTCGTACTTTCTAGTCGAAAGCCCATTTCATTCGTTGTTGATACAACTGTCCATGGTATACAGCTGCTAGGCGTTTCTCTTCAATGAGGCTCAGTTGATTGTACCTGGATCGGAGCCACTTAGCTTCATCAAGCTTGATATCCATCATTATTCTCAGCGAAGGAATCTCGACTTTGACCGATAGGACTGCCTCCATACCGTAAATAAGAGAGAATGGGGTTGCCCTAGTTGAAGTGCGCACGGGCGTCCTATACCCATGTAGTGCAAATGATAACATCTCATGCCAGTCCTTGTATGTCACCACCATCTTCTGCACTATCGTTTTTATGTTCTTGTTGGCCGCCTCGACGACGCCATTCATCTTTGGGCGATACGGCGAAGAGTTGTGATGCTCAATTTTGAAATCCCGACATTGGTCTGCCATCATCTTGTTGTTGAGATTAGAACCATTGTCAGTAATGATTATTTTGGGAATTCCAGCAGATGATATCCCTTTTGATGAATCTGACTACCACCTATTTGGTAACACTGGCATAAGACGCCGCTTCGACCCACTTCATGAAATAGTCTATGGCAACTAGGATGAAACGGTGACCGTTAGAAGCAGTTGGTTCAATCTTACCAATCATATCAATGCCCCACATGGCAAATGGCCAAGGTGAAGACATATCACTTAATGGATTTAGAGGTAGATGGACCTTATCAGCATAAATTTGGCACTTGTGGCACTTGCGGGAGTATTTACAGCAATCGGATTCCATGGGAATCCAATAATACCCCGACCTGAGAAGTTTCTTTGCCATAACATGCCCTCCAGAATGGGTACCAAAGGAGCCTTCATGAACTTCTTCCATCAACAGGTCCGCTTCGTGTCTATCCACGCATCTGAGCAAGACCATGTCGAAGTTCCATTTGTAGAGCTGTAACACCCCAAAATTTGCCCTCTTATTTATTATCAACCTCGAGCGATTTACGCTTCATTCCCGCATCATTCCGCATATCATTGCATCGCATTTGAAAAATTAAATAAATAAATCATCATCCCTTGCATACGCATGATGTGTGTGGCTTGCCAAACATTAGAGTTCAAGAGAAAAATAATCCAAACCATTTCCAAGCTAACCAACCAAAAAAGGGAAATTCACCTTTCTCTCCCTTTTCTTTCCCTTTTCCTTCCACTTTCTTTCCATATTTCCTTTCATTCTTTCCCTCTTGTTTTTCCACTTCAATTCCACTCCATTTCCCTTGGAAACTTCTACCATGTTCTACCATCTTCTAGAATATTCCTTCTCCTAACTAACTACTAACCTAGCTCCATTGCTAAATCCTAACCTCATTACCAAACCATAATTTTGGATCCCAAGCCTAATTTTTGGGCCTCAAACCTAAACCTTATTTAATCCATTTTCATCCAAACCAAAGAGGACTCTCTCACAATTTTCATTCACACAAGTTTTTTTTCCAAATTTTTCATCCTCTCACAATCACTTTTCTCTCTCACTTTTCCTCCATTTTCCCTTTTTTCACTAAAGCTTTTTGAAGAAGCTCTTCAAGTTTCACATTGAAACTTGAAGATCTTGAAGCTTAGCCTCCAACCTCCATTGATTTTGTGGATTATGGAAGAAGAAGCTACTGATTTTTGTGAGGATTTCGGCTTATCGGAAGTGCACGAAGGTTCAAGCATCAAGAACGCATTTATTTTGCGGTTTCACAGTTTTCGTGGTTTTCTCTTCGATCAAGCTCCGATCCTTGCAACATCCACCGAAGCACTTCTCCGCTTCGTAGGTTGGTGATCTAAATCACTTCTCCCTTAAGTTATTCTCTTCATCTTGCCACTTTTGGCGTTCTTTAATTGCTTTTCGTTTTGCTTGCGATCGATTTTGTTTCCGTTATGTGTTGCTTGCGATTTATGATTTGTAATGGATTAGAAGTTAAGATGTAGATAGTTATAGGTTCTATCATGTGTAAATAAGTCCCAATTAAGTAGAAATTAGTGTTAGCATGTTCCTAGGTATGTTGGAGATCATTAGAAGTGAGTTTGTGGCCAAAAACACTTATTTCTTAACTTTTTTCACATTCTGGATCAGTGTTAACCGGTTAACCATTTGGTTAACCGGTTAACGATTGCGTTTTAGCCACAAATAGTGCAGTTTTAGGTCCGTTAACCGGTTAACCATTTGGTTAACTGGTTAACGCTGTTAAATTTTGGATTTTTAGCTTATTTGATAGCTTAGTCCTTATTTCTAGTGCCTCTAATGTTCATACATGTTTAGGTATTGATTTTAGGGAATTTTTTGGTCCATTTCCAGTAGCTCATTCCCCCATTTCGAGTCGTTTCGACGCGTTTCCGTTCATATTGCGTATTATGCATTTATGTGTTCCTTTGTGCATAGCTTGGTTTCTTGCATTTTGTTGCAATGTTTATGCATCGTTTGGCATGTGAATAATCATGTTGCATTCTGTTTTTACATATTTCACATTGCATTAAATCATTTTGCATTCCATTGTATCAAAATATGTGGCATTTCACATAATCATGTATGTATGTGCATTTGGTCGCATTTTGGTTGCATGCTTGATCATATCATTCACATCAATTCAATTCTGAATTTTGCATTGAGTTTGGCATTCTTGTTGATCTAACATGTTGCACATTCATGATCAATGCTCATTATGTTCATATGCCATGTTCATGTGCCATATTTTGCATACTTGTTGCATAATCAATCATGAGGTGTATTCTTGCATAATCCTCCCAAAATGATCATGTTCACTCATTTGTGTATATTGATCTATGTTTAAATGCATATTCATGTTTAATTAGTACATGTTTCATTAAGTTTGTGCATTAAAAAATGAAAATAATTAAATCTGGATTTTACATTTCATAGCTGACTTTGCATATAGGTGCTGTAAAATACATGCTGTTTTTATGCTTGCATGTTGTATTTGACTTTTTACACCTACCTTTTCATGCTGCATGCTGGCTGTAAAAAGCTGATTTATGTTATGCATTGTTTTCATAGCTGATTGTGTGTTTGAGTGCTGTAAATAGTTGCTGAATTTTAATTTAGCATAGTGTAGACACCCTTAAACTTAGGATTGAGTCTAGTTTAAGTCCAAGTTGCCTTAGGATTTGTTTGGTATGTGTTTACCTCATTCCTTTTTAATAAAATGTACACTAATCTTTGTTTTGTAGGGAGGGAAAGGTATGTTTCCTTACACCTTATCCTTTTAATTTTTTATGCATTTTCTTTATGCATTTTCTTTATGCATTTAAGCCACCTTTTACTTCCATATTTGTGATTGGTAGGATTCCCCTTTGTTAGGACCAACTTACCTTCCTTAGGAAGTAAGTTGCATCCTTTTTATTCTTTCTTTTCCTTTTCTTCCTTAGGATTAGAAAACCTCATAAACCATTAGGATCTCCCTTTTGTGCATAATAAATAACTTAGGGTTGGTCTTAATCCCCCTTAGTTTTGTCCTTTTTCCGATTTGAGTCTTCTTCTCTCATCTTCAAACAAAATCTAAAAGACACTTAATAAAAGATTGAAATAGTCTCTTGCGCATAGCCTTATTCCATGGGGCACTCATATTCATTCCATCTTGGAATAGTGTGGGCTTGTCTAGCATGATGTACAAGTCTAATCATGAGACTATATTCACAAACAATAAACTCCAAAACACTTCTCATAAAAGACAACCAACAAAGACATCGCGTCTTCTCTTCTCATCTCCTAATCTTTGCGGACGAATGCGACTTGCCTCGACAGTTCAAACAGCGATACGGTAAACACCCTCGAGTCAGAGCCGGTAACACCTGAGCTAGAGCTATGGCAACGTCATTCTAAAAAACACAAAAAGTTCCCGCCTTAGTTAGGCGAACTACGTCGACTCTGATCCTCATTTTCTCGATGAGGTACGTAGGCAGCGGGGTAGGGCTGGTTCGAGCGCATTCTTTATTTTCCCTACATTTCCCCCTCTTTCCTTTTATTCTCTTTCTCTAGTTCCCATTCTCTTTTCCATTCCCATTCCAGTTAGCAGTTCATTTGTTCAGCAGCAGTTATTTCTCACCCTTTGAAACAAACAAGCAAGCATGGATCCCGTCGGGTACGGCAGACGATCTGGGGTGCTAATACCTTCCCAGGTCGTAACCGACTCCCGAACCCAGATCTTTGGTTCGCATGACCTTTTCCTTTCCTTCTTCCTTAGGTTTGTGCAGCATTACCTTTCCCTTTCTTCGGGATAAAAATGCCTAGCTGGCGACTCTACCTTTTCCGCGCCACTTTCGCGTTTGTACTAGGATGAAAATCCCGGGAGCGACAAGAGCACATCATCTTGATTTAAGAAGAACCTGCCTGCCAATCTCCTAAGGGTATTCTTATCTTAACTTGATGCCCCTGCCGGGTATTCCTGATACTTTAGAAATTGCTTGATATCATAATACCAGGGTTTGCTATCGTCAGTACTGTCAACTGCAAATACATACGCTGGTCTCTCGAGACGAGATACATCGATTCTAGGCACATAGTTCTTTTGATGAACCTTGATCATGGAAGACAAGGTCGCCAAAGCATCAACAAACTGATTCTCGTCTCGTGGTATATAGTGCAGCTTGACTTCTGTGAAGAAAGTTAACAATCTCCTGGTATAGTCCCTATAAGGAGTCAAGTGGGGTTGATGAACTAGCCATTTGTCGTTAAATTGGTTGATGACCAAAGCCAAATCACCGAAGATCTCGAGGTTCTTGATTCTCAAGTTGATTTCTTCCTCAATCTCCATTATGCAGTCTTCATACTCTGCTTCATTGTTAGTGCATTCGAATTTCATATGGATCCCTTCCAGCGTGATAATGACTGTAAACACCCCAAATTTGCCCTCACCCATTCACACCATGGCTTGTGATCATTTCATATGCATAAACACCATCACATCATCTCATGACACAGTTTTGATTCACTGCATAGATTCAAAGTCATCTGCATCTAGGGTTTGTGATCTGAGCAATCCAAGAGCTTCTCCAAAGGTCAACAATCACTTCAAGGGGTCTATATGTGTTCAAGTATCATATTACATCCTCTCAAAGTCAAAAATACAAAAGAATCACAAGAACTGGGATTGGTGTGGGTGCAGAGCCAAGTTTGACTGCACAGTTGACCTAAAATTAGGGTTTTGGTTTCAGAGGCCATAACTCCAATTTTTTTGGTCATTCTTGTTTCCATTGGTCTCTATATGGTATAGGGAGTATGCATATCAATTTTTATGAAGAAATTCCATGGGGAAGTCATCTGATCAAGAGTTGACTTTTCAGACAAGTCAGTGTAAAATCAGGGCATCTGAGGCCCCCAATGACCCAACCAAGGGGTGATCTTCATCATTTTGAGTGTATATGGTCTTTATTTGATCATGGAAGAAGATTGAAGTTCACAAAAATCAAGAATTTGAAGTTTTTTGCAATGTTGACTTTTTAGGGCATGGTTGACTTTTCAAGAATATGTCATTTTAGGTCACTTTTCAAGCCTTGATTTTTGATCCAAGAAAGCTTCAAATGGAAAAACCTTGGTCATGAAAGTTGTAGATCACATTTTTCCCTTTTCAAAAAGTACAAGAACATGATCTAATTCTTCTTGGATCAAAAGTTATGGTGTGACAAAGTTGGCCAAAATCATTGATTTTCAAGATGTGCACTAAATGGAAAGTTTGCAAGATCATGAACCAAGGCTGTTTGTAACTTCTAGTTGACATCAAACCAATGTATAAACATCACCTAAGTCCTAAAAGTCAGAATTGAACCAAGAATTCTCATGTTCCATGGCTTATGGAATGGGAAATCACATGTGAACCAAGGATGAAACCACTTGCAAAAACTATCATCACATCTCACCAACTTGATGCATTGGTTACTACACTTTGCTAGCCCTTCCCCTCACCCTTGCTGCACAGCCCCATGCCTTGTACTAGCCTAGAACCAAGCCATGCCTTCCTTACACAAAAAAGTTGACTTTTGGCAAAAGCAAACATCCCAATCACAGCAGGCCATGTCACATCCTCTGGCCACTTGCAATTGTTTATACTTTCCATCTGCTAGCAAAACATATCAAGAGGCCAAGCAAAAACAGACCACAACATCACATTCCAAAAACCACCCCATTTGGCATTTCTCTTCGAATCTGCCTCCACAAACCTCAAACACTAAAACCATTTTCATACATCAACCCACAGTGCCTCATTGAGTAGAAACCAGCAAGAAACAAGCTTGAATCAGACAAGAACACTCCATTACCATTTTTCACCTCAGCCTGCATTTTTCTTCGAATCCCTTTATCCAGTCATCAAACACACCATTTTTCTTCACCAACAAGTCAAGCACATCACAAGGAGTCAAAACCACCCTTCACATTGATCTGAAGCTGCCTATACACAGAGCTCATTTTCTGCTATATCAGATTGGAACCTCTCAAAATAGCTTGCTTAAGCTTATTCCAAGCCTGCCATTAGCATCAGGAGGATCAATGGAGTAAGTTGGCACCAAGAAGCAGTCCAGAAAGCCCAGAAATTGAAGTTTCCAGCTCAGGTATGAACATGAACACTTTCTCCCAAAGCTTGCATTTTAAGTTATAATATGATTGTTTATGCTTTGCTGGTCATGGGGATGCTTTCAGAATCAAAAATGAGTGAGAAATGAGTTTGTATGATCCTTCTGAAATTTTGCCCGTGGATTTTGTTTCTTTCGATTCGTTTGATTCATGGTGTTTAAATGATGTTTGAGCATAGATTCGTGTCCTAGGATGTTAGAGGATCACTTGGGTGTGCTTAATTTGTGGAATAGGTGCCTGAATCATGTTTTAGGGTTTTTGGGGTACCGGAGAAGATGACCGGAGCTTCTCTCCGGTCACCTGAATGTGATTAGCCCTAAACTCAGGTCATTAAGGGTGTTTGAATGTGGAGCGTTAGATTGGTTGACTTAGTGGACTTCCCGCGCGCATGAGTGGCCCAGATCACTTTGCTTTGCCCTAATCCACTTTAATTAATTAAATAAATCATAATTAGTTTAATTAACTCAGATGCAATCCCAGCCGTCCAGATGCGCGCTGGTCAACCCTTTCAAACCCAGGATCAATCTCAGCCTTTCCTTTCGTTTACTTTTCCATTTATTTTAATTTAATTCCATTTCTTTTTATTTTATTTGCATAATTTATTAAAAATAGTAAAAAATGTCTAAAAATTATGAAACTTTTTCTCATGAGTTTTATTAATTTTTAAGACCCAAAAATATTTTCATTTTTATTTTTATCATTTAAAAAGTTTTTTTAAATATTTAAAAGATTATTTTTAATTGATTAATGAAAATTAATTTATTAAAAATACCTTTAGGTATTTAAAAATCACCAAAAAATTCATGAAATGTCCTAAGACATTTAGAAACATTGTCCAACCTTCAAACCAAATTTCTTTTTTGATCTTGATGCATTTTGAGAATTTTTCATTGAATTAAAATCATTTTTGTGCATTGTTTTGATCCAAAGTTCAAAAAATCATTTCTGCCTATTCATGAGGAGTTGGACATTGATTCTTCTTGCATTGCATTGAGTTTAGCATGTAGTTTTTGAGATAAAAAGGTCATGATTTGATCTTTCATTTTCAAATTGTTTGACATTTCTTTTGTTTAGGAACCCTAAAAACCCTAGAAACTTGTAAAAATCATAACTTGAGATTGGTTAAGAGTTGAGACCTCTCCCTTGGGCATTGGTTTAGTATAGGATTGGGGGTCCTTTGTGTGGCATTTTCCATTTTTTATCTTAAGGTTTGCTTCTGTTTTTTTGGGTTGTGTTTGATGTTTGATTCATAAACCCTAATTTGGGGCTTTCATTTGCATCCCTCTTGCATTCTCTTGCATAACATGACTTGCCATGACATTTCAAGCATCCATGTGATTCATTTGACATCATAGGACATATAGAAAGCATGTTTGATCATTGCATCATGTGTTTGCCATTTTGTTTGCATTGTGCACTTCATAACTTTTCATGTATGTACATGCTTCTTAGCTTGCTTCATTTGCATTCATAATCTTGTGTGAACATTTCCATGTGCTGCCTCATGCTTGCATCACTTCATAGCATCATTATCATCATCAACATGCTTCTGGTTTTGTTGCTCATCATGTCGTTTCATTTCATTTTGCATTGCATTGCATTTCTTTCTAACTTTTCAGGTGGTAAGCAACTTTGAGAAGTGAATTTGCCTTCACTTCTCACAACTTCTTTTCATCTCTTTCAGGCATCCTTGCTGCATTTTACTTTGTGTTTGAGATTGAGCTTGCTCATTCTTCTTCCTCTCACTTTCTTTCTTCAAGTGACTTGACTTCTTGAATGAAGCAAGTCACTTTGCTTCCCTTGATCCTTTCATCTGCTTCCTGGTGGTTCCATTGAAGATTGTTCTTATAAACCTCACAAACCTTAGGAACAACCAAGCATGACAATGATTAGGGTTTTGATTAGTTCCCCCCCTTAGTTTTACCTTTGTGTCTCATTGAGTCTTCTCTTCTCACCTCATAATCAGGGACTAAACCCTAAAGGCTTTAAGGCTTTGTGATTAAGCTTATGCCTGCATCCTTCTCTTAGGATGGAGTGTATAACTTTAATCCTAAGTGTTAAACCCTTAATGTGTTTAAATCTCTTAATCAATTCACTTAATAAGTATCAAGACATTACACTTGTAACTTGGGCCTTGCATTAGGGTTCTAATTCTTCCTTAATTGGTTAAGAAGGACTAACCCTAGTGTTAATGGACAAGTCCCCCTCAAGTTGTCTTACAAATCATAAAAATCACTTCATCATCATATCATCAAATAAAATCCACTTAATCAAAGGCTTGTTTTGTCATGAGCTTAATCCCTAATCATGGATTAAGTTGAGGAGCTTTCCTCAGCTTAAACATTCTCATCTAATATCCTTCTATTAGGATGGTGTAATGAGTCTGTTTAATCCTTGATTATGGCTTAACCTCATTACTTAACACTAAACAAAAACATCAAAAACATTTAAATAATCACAAGCAGGTTAATGATCTTAATCCTACATCAAAGGTGGTTAAGTGTGAGAAGCTGACTTTACGCTTAAGGTATCCTTATTACCCCTAATCAGAGGGAAGATGTGATGAGTTTACTAAATCCATTGGTTTAGGCTTAAGCTCATTAACTTATGACAAACACCAAAAAGCAATAAAATACTGAAAACTCAAAAACAAACAATAATCGTCTCCTTCGGGATTCTTTTCTCATCTCATTCATTCATAAACGAGAACTTGCTTCTTCCGTCTAATGCAAGACAGTTTGCATCTGTGCCAGACAGATCATACACTTGAGCATAGGCTAGCAAGCAGTTCACAAGTCAATTCATCTTTCAGTCTCTTTGGGTCGAACTACGGTGTTCTGACTTCCTCATTGCACGAGAGGATACGTAGGCATAACTTAACAGTTATCGAACAAAAGTCTCTGTATGTTCCCCCTCTTTCTAGCCTCATTCTTTTAGCCTCATGATCTTGAGCATCTTATTCTTGTTCTTACACTGACACTGTACATTTATACACATCACATTTCTCTACACTGACACCTGTACATTCTTTTCCAGCTATTGTATACACAGATTGCACTGACACTACCCCTTTAAAACACAAATCTTTTAAGCGTGGATCCCGTCGAGTACGACGGACAATCTGGGTGCTAATACCTTCCCAGGTTGTAACCAACCCCCTTTCTCAGTCTCTCTGGTTCGCAACCGTCTTATCCATCTCTTTCTAGGTCTATGCAGCATTGCCTTTCCTCCGGGATAAAAATGCCTAGCTGGCGACTCTATTCATCTCCAGTGAGTTCACGGCTGTGTGTTCTCATTGTTCTTTTCGCCGACCGTTCGCGCCTGTACCCCTTTTGACCCGGTGTCATTTGGTGGGAGCGACAGCTTGGCGACTCTGCTGGGGACCCTTATACTGCAACCAGGGCTTCTGGTTCTTTTTGTGGGTTCCTCCTAGCGCTTGATTGATTTGTGTTTACTGGGGGTGTTATGTGTTTATTTGTGCTTATATATGTGTTATTTTTGCTTTATGTACAGTTGTTTATCTGCTTTCTTTACTGCTTTACATATATCATACTGTCATACTGTGCTGGCTGGATCTGTTTTTGTTGCTCTGATGGGTGGGGTTCTATTGAGAGTTGAGGTCCTATACCTGGGACCTGAGTGACACCTAGGCTAGAGTGAATCATATTCTTTCCCATTCCATCTCGGTCTGGTGCGGGAATATGAAACACGGTTCAGATATGGGTTTCTTCTTGAGAACTCTGTGTTGCAGATTTCCTGCAATGCTAGGGCTATCTGGGAAGCCTGCTAAGTCTGGATGACCTTTTAGCATTGACCTTCAGAAACTGAGGTGAATTAGAGGAGGAACTTTTATGGTTATTGTAAACACTGTACCTCCGGGTTAGAAGTGTTTACACTTCTCATAACTGATCCAAGTCTGAGGATCCTTGTTTTAGAACATCACCTGTGAGGGGGTTGGGCTGTTTACAGGTTTGCAGGTACCTTGACCTCAGAATACCCTTGTTACTTTGACTTGATTAAGAGTACTCCATGTTGGGATAGTTCTTGTGATTCTAAAACCCTGGACATGTGGCTCTTTATTTGAGCCCCCTACCTTGGTTACTGGATTTATAGACCTCCATCTGGTATTCTTGAATATGTCTTGGACTTATATCAGAGCTCTTGATCAGATCCAGCTCAGTCACAGACCCTTGCATATCATTTGCATACATACTCATTGCATCATATTGACATTTGCTTATTTGTGTTTCAGGGTATCCATTTTCATTTGGTTCTGGTTTTGACCCCATCTTCAGTATTGACCTATCTTCATCAGCATCTGCTTCAGTTATCAGCTATCTGTTCTAGTCACCTGCACCAGCCATTCAGTGGCCAGTTCTTCAGTGTTATCATCAGCACTTATCTCTACTCATCTTCAGCATCATGGCTCCTAAAAAGAGCAACATCACCTATCACTTCTTCCAGCCAGAGCTATCTGACATCAGGAGGATTCAGACCCTGATCACTCCAGATCACATACCATGGTTCAGGGAACATTATGGAGATATACTTGATATGGTTATGGATCTGGACCCTTCACAGAGAAGCCTGATCCACACTTGCATTCAGTTCTATGATCCCCCATTGAGATGTTTCACTTTCCAAGACTTTCAGTTGGGCCCTCTACTAGAAGAATACTCATCATTGGTTGGTATGCCTATCAGGGGTGGGATCCCTTTCAACCCTGAGATGGTCTTTCCTGGTAATGAAGAAGTAGCAAAGGCTTTGCATCTGGAACCTGTTCTGATTGAGCAGCATATGACTTCCAAAGCTGGAATCCCTGGTTTTCATCTGGACTTCTTGATCTCTCAAGCTACCCTGAAAGCTTCTTTAGGAGAGTGGAAAGCTGTATGTTCTCTATTGGCCTTGAGTATATATGGAATTGTATTGTTTGCAGATGAGCCTCGATTCATTAGCAAGAATGCAATCCATCTGTTCATCTTGAAGAACCCAGTGCCCACTTTATTGGGGGATCTCTATTATTCAGTGCATCAGAGGAATGAAAAGCAGAGGGGAAGATTAGTGAGGTGTTGTGCTCCATTATTTCACACTTGGCTTCTCAGGCATCTACCCAGGACAGATGCATTTTTGAACCCTCATCAGCAGAGCAACTGGGCTAAGAGACTCACTGCACTAACTTCAGCTGATATCAGGTGGTGCACCCAGAGCACCAAGGGCAGGGATATCATCACCAGCTGTGGGCATTTTCCCAATGTGCCCCTAATAGGAGTTAAGGGAAGCATTAATTACAATCCTCTGTTGTTCAGAAGGCAACTGGGCTATGCACTAGTCCATACTCCTAAGGCACAGGACTTGGTTGAGACTCTCTATTGTGAGAACAAGCTAAATTTGACTATTGTTAGGCAGGCTGCCTGGGCCTGGGATAATGTTCAAACAAAGGGAATAACTATTTTGGGGAAGTGAAACAATGTGGCATCAGCACAATATTATGAGTGGTCTCGTACCAGGGCCCAATTCTCTGGAATGCCCTTTACTATAGAAGATATGCCTGAATCATCTTCAGCACCACCCCTTGCCACTGTCAGTTTGGAGGAGTTTGAGAGTCTGAAAGAAAGAAATGAGAAGTTAACTCAAGCTTTGCAGAAGACCCTCCGGGAGAGGAGTGATGGTATGAGGGAGGTTGAGAGATTGGAGAAGTTGAGAGTGGAGCATCTGGTTAGGATTGAGAAGTCTGGGGATTATATCAAAAAGTCTAAGGCTGGAGAGCAAATTCTGAAGAATGCTTGCAAAGAAGCCCAGTTCCAGAGAGCAAGGACAGACTTGTATCTGAAGGAGAGTCAGGCCCGGTGGGTCAGGATCACCGAGGCTCGTACTCTGGAGGACAAGAAAGTTCAAGACAAGATGGAGCAACTGGAAGCTAGTGCAAAAGAGCAGCAAGAAGCCCTGGCAGCAGCCCAGAGGGAGATATCAGAACTGAAGATCAAAGCTGGGGTGAAGAGTGTAAACACCCCAAATTTGCCCTCACCCATTTCACCATGGCTTGTGATCATCCTCATATGCATAAACACAATCATATCATCTCACATCTCATTTTTGATTCACTGCATAGTATCTAAGTCATCTGCACCTAGGGTTTGTGATCTGAGCAATCTCAGGGCATCTTGAGCCACTCCAAAGGCAACCAATCTATTCAAAGGGGTCCATGTGTATTCTTACATCATATTACATCCTCACAAAGTCAAAAATGCAAAGGAATCACAAGAACTGGGGTTGGTGTGGATGCAGAGACAGGCTAGACTGCACAGTTGACTGAAAATTAGGGTTTTGGTTTCAGAGGCCATAACTCCAAATTTTTTGGTCATTCTTGTTTCCATTGGCCTCTATATGGTATAGGGAGTATGCATATCAATTTTCATGAAGAAATTCCATGGGGAAGTCATCTGATCAAGGGTTGACTTTTCAGACAAGTCAGTGTAAAATCAGGGCATCTGAGGCCCCCAATGACCCAACCAATGGGTGATCTTCATCATTTTGAGTGTATATGATCTTTATTTGATCATGGAAGAAGGTTGAAGTTCATAAAAATCAAGAATTTAGGGTTTTTGCAAATGTTGACTTTTTGGGCATAGTTGACTTTTCAAGAATGCATCATTTTAGGTCATTTTTCAAGCCTTGATTCTTGATCCAAAAAGGCTTCAAATGAAAAAACTTTGGTCATGAAAGTTGTAGATCTCATCTTTCCCTTTTCAAAAAGTACAAGAACATGATCAAACTCTTCTTGGATCAAAAGTTATGGCAAGGCAAAGTTGGCTAAAATCATTAATTTTCAAGGCATGCCTCATTTGGAAATTTTGCAAAGTCATGAACCAATACATTATGTGACTTCTAATTCATCTCAAACCAGCACACAAACTTTCTCTAAGCCACAAAATCAGATTTGAACCAAGATCACATGTGTTTAGTTCATGTAACAAGGCATTTTTATCATGTGAACCATAAAGTAACCAAGTTGCAAAACTCATGATCATGCTTCACCAACTTGTTGCATTGGTCCTTGAATCAAGCTGGCCTCACACACTCACCATGCTGCGCCAGCCCTAGCCTTTGTACTTGCCTAGAGTCAAGCCATGCCTCACTTACACAAAAGGTGGACTTTATGCAAAAGCAAACATCCCAATCACCACAGGCCATGTCACATCCTCTGGCCACTTGCATTTGTTTATTGTATCCTTTGGCAAGCCATAACACTAAGCAAGCAAGGCTGAATCCATACACAAGATCACATTCACAAAAACACACCACATTGCAACTTGCTTCGAATCTGTCTCCACAGCCTGAAAACACTTCAACCATTTTCACCACTCAACTCACCTTGTTCCATAGACCACAAAGCACCAAGAACACAAGCCTGAAACAGCCTGAACATCTCACTGCCATTTCTCACTTCATTTTGCAGTTTCATTCGAAACTCTCACTATAGTTCACAAACACACTAACAAACACCACAGACCTTCTTCATTCATCCTCAGGACCACAAACCATCATTCACAATGCCCTGAAACCCCCAGAAACTCCATTGCCATTTCTGACCAAGCTTGAGCAGGAGCTTTCGAAACTCACTATCCAGCCAACTTAAACTCTCATTGAGCATTCAAACATCATCTGGGGATCAAGTAGAGTAGATTGCACAAGGAGAGGTGGCCAGAAAGTTCTCAGGTTGAAAGCTCCAAATCTCAGGTAGCTTGAAATTTATTTTTCCAGAAATTGTTTTTCTTGTTACAAACTTGTTCCTTATGATTCACTGAGCATCCTGGTGTTTTTAGTTTTTGATTTGGTTCTGGAATGAGAGTTTAATTTCTCTCTGAAGCTTGCGTGCCCTAGTTTTATTTCTTTCGATTCAGCTTATTTAGGAAGAAGAAATTTGTTTTGAGAGAGGGGTTTGATTCGTGAGAGGCTGGAGATCATTTCCCAATTCATAGATTTTGTTTTTGTTACGTTTTGAGGGGTTTTGAAGTTTCTCAGGGAGGGAGCTGGCCGGAGAAGACGACCGGAAGTCTTCTCCGGCGGCCTGAATGTGATTAAACCCTAATTGTGTAATTAATGACCATTTGAATGTGAGCCACTGGATGCGTTGACATTTTTGACTCCCCGCGCGAATGAAAGGCCAGGATCAGTTTGATTTGCCCTAATCTCTCTCATTAGCTTTAATTAATTCGTAATTAAATTAATTAAGTCAGATGCAATCTCCACCATCCATTCACGCGCCAGTCAACACATTTAAACCCAGAGCCCATCTCAGCCTTCCATTTGGTTTACTTTTCTTTTTATTTGATTTTTAATTCATTTTATTTCAATTAACTTGCATAATTAATTTAAAATAGCAAAAAATTCTTAAAAATTATGAAACTTTCTCCTTAAAGTTTTATTAATTTTTAAGACCCAAAAATATTTTTATTTTATTTTTTATCATTAAAAAAGTATTTTTAAATATTTAAAAGATTATTTTTAATTGGTTAATGGAAATTAATTAATTAAAAATACTTTTAGGTATTTAAAAATTACAAAAAAATTCATGAAATGTTCTAAGACATTTAGAAACATTGTCCAACCTTCAAGCCAAATTTCTTTTTTGATCTTGATGCATTTTAAGAATTTTTCATTGAATTAAATCATTTTTTATGCATTATTTTGATCATGGGTTCAAAAATTCATTTCTGCCTATCTAAGAAGAGTTGGACATTGGTTCTTCTTGCATTGTTTTATGTTTAGCATGTAGTTTCTAGGATAAAATGGCCATGATTTGATCTTGCATTTTCCAATTGCTTGGCATTTCTTTTGTTAAGAACCCTAAAAAACCCTAATAACTTATAAAATTCATATCTTGAGATTGGTTAAGAGTTGAGACTTCCCCTTTGGACCTTGGGTTAGTATAGGATTAGGGTTTCTTTGGGTGGCATTTTCCATTTTTTATCTTAGGGTTTGCTTCTGTTTTGGGTTTTTGTTTGATGCATTGTCCATAAACCCTAATTTGGGCTTTCATATGCATCCCTTTTGCATTCTCTTGCATAACATGACTTGTCTTTGCATTTTATGCATGCTTGTGTTCCATTTGACATCTTAAGACATGTAGGAAGCATGTTTGATCATTGCATCACATATTTGCCATGTCATTTACCTTGTGTGCTTCATAACTTTCCATGCTTATCCATGCTCCTTAACTTGCTTCATATGCATTCATGATCTTGTATGAACATCTCCATGTCTTGCCTCATGTTTGCAGCACCTCATAACATCATAATCATCATCAACATGCTTCTGGTTTTGCTTAGCATCATGCCATTTCATCCCATCTTGCATTGCATTGCATTTCTTTCTAACATTTCAGGTGGTAAGTAGCTTTGAGAAGTGAATTTGCCTTCACTTCTCATAACTTTTCTTCTCATCTCTCTTGCATCCATTGCTGCATTTCTATATGTGTTTGAGTTTGAGCTTGCTCATTCTTGTTCCTCCCACTTTCTTTCTTCAAGTGACTTGACTTCTTGAATGAAGCAAGTCACTTTGCTTCTCTTGGCTCCTGTTCATCTGCTTCCTGGTGGCTCCTTTGAAGATTGTTCTTGTTTAAACCTCACAAACCTTAGGAACAACCAAGCATGACAATGATTAGGGTTTTGATTAGTCTCCCCTCTTAGTTTTACCTTTGTGTCTCTTTGAGTCTCCTCTTCTCATCTCATAATCAGGGACTAAACCCTAAAGGCTTTAAGGCTTTGTGATTAAGCTTATGCCTGCATCCTTCTCTTAGGATGGAGTGTATAACTTTAATCCTAAGTGTTAAACCCTTAATGTGTTTAAATCTCTTAATCAATTCACTTAATAATCATCAAGACATCACACTTGTAACTTGGGCCTTGCATTAGGGTTCTAATTCTTCCTTAATTGGTTAAGAAGGACTAACCCTAGTGTTAATGGACAAGTCCCCCTCAAGTTGTCTTACAAATCATAAAAATCACTTCATCACCATATCATTAAATAAAATCCACTTAATCGAAGGCTTGTTTTGTCATGAGTTTAATCCCTAATCATGGATTAAGTTGAGGAGTTTTCCTCAGCTTAAACATTCTCATCTATTATCCTTCTATTAGGATGGTGTAATGAGTCTGTTAAATCCCTGATTATGGCTTAACCTCATTACTCAACACTAAACGAAAATACCAAAAACATCTAAATAATCACAAGTAGGTTAATGATCTTAATCCTACACCATGGTGGTTAAGTGTGAGAATCTGACTTCACACTTAAGGTATTCTCATTACCCCTAATCAGAGGGAAGATGTGATGAGTTTACTAAATCCATTGGTTTAGGCTTAAGCTCATTATCTTATGACAAACTTCCGAAAGCAATAAAAGACTGAAAACACAAAAACAAACAATAATCGTCTCCTTCGGGATTCTTTTCTCATCATCTTCACTCACAAACGAGAACTTGCTTCTTCCGTCTAATGCAAGACAGTTTGCACCTGAGCCAGACAGGTCATACACTTGAGCATAGACAAGTAAGCAGTTCACAAGTCAATTCACCTTTCAGTCTCTTTGGGTCGAACTACGGTGTTCTGACTTCCTCATTGCACGAGAGGATACGTAGGCATAACTTAACAGTTATCGAACAAAAGTCTTATATTCCCCCTCTTTCTAGCCTTATTCTTTAAGCCTCATGTTCATGAGCATCTCACTCTTATCCTTACACTGACACTATATATTTATACACTTCACACTTCACTTTACACTGACACCGGTACATCCTTTTCCAGCTCATTTATACACAAATTGCACTGACACTACCCCTTTATAGCACAAATCTTTCAAGCGTGGATCCCGTCGAGTACGACGGACAATCTGGGTGCTAATACCTTCCCAGGTTGTAACCAACCCCCTTTCTCAGTCTCTCTGGTTCGCAACCGTCTTATCCATATCTTTCTAGGTCTATGCAGCATTGCCTTTCCTCCGGGATAAAAATGCCTAGCTGGCGACTCTATTCATTCTCCAGTGAGTTCACGGCTGTGTGTCCTCATTGTTCCCTTCGCCGACCGTTCGCGTCTGTACCTTCATTTGACCCGGTGTCATTTGTCGGGAGCGACAAAGAGGTCAAAGGACCAAGGTCAACACAAAAAGCTAACAGCAGCTGTTACGACCCGGAACCTCCTCATCAGGAATCTCACGGAGCGTCCGGCTGATCCTGTGACCGAAGCACTTCTCAAGGAAGTTCGTGAGGATGAGTTTGGTCTTGGTGTTTGACCATTTGTTTGTTGTTGCTGTCATTCCATGTACTTTTATTTTCCTGTAATGTATTTTGACCCTTCCGAGGGCTTGTATTTGTAATAAAAACTATGTACCATTTGCTTTTGTAATATATGTATTAGTTTGTTCCATCCGAGTTTACTTCAAAAGCAACATCAACAGCATCTTCAAGGGTCTGGAAGGGTCAAAACCGAATGCCAAACCGGATACCTTGAAAAGCAAATAAGCATGCTGCATTGCATGCTAACTCTTTGTTTGTTTTGTAGGTTTTTATTTCATTACCACTAACTCTGTTGTGATGCTCAGGAACTATTGCTCGGCGCCGAGTATTTCCCCTCAACCGTCCGCACCGTTATCCGACCCGTAACAACCTTCCGGGCATTCAAATGGATCAGATGCAGCAGGACCTCACTGAGGTCAGAAATCAAATGACGAACGAAAGGCTAGAAATGAGGAATCAAATGACTCAGTTTATGGAAGTGATGAACAACATGGCTCAGAGCCAGGAAAGATTGAGGGCCATGGTGGAAAGGCAGAATCAAGAAGATCCACATATAGGGACTGCCGGCACCAGCAACAATGAAAGGGTCCAACCTCATGTTAATCCCCCTGTATTTGGCCCCCATCTTCATCCAGAGGCCAATATTCCTGCAAATGTTCAAGGAACTGCCACTGCAGCCAGGGTACTTCAAGAAGACCCCCAGGAGGATCAATTCACAGTAATGGGTGCTGGGGAAGAAGCTTATGATAGAAGGTTGGATGAGATAGCTGAGAAGTTGAGGTCCTTAGAGTCTCAAAACTCTTTGGGTTTCGACGTCATGGACATGGGCTTGGTAGACGGGGTCAGGATTCCCCATAAGTTTAAGCCTCCTTGTTTTGAAAAATATAACGGGACTTCATGCCCCCGGACTCACTTACAGTCATTTCTGGGAAGGCTGAAGGCCTATACAATGGATGAGAAGCTCTGGATGTTCTATTTCGAGGATAGCTTAACTGGAGCGTCAAGAGAATGGTACTCTCACTTGACAAGGGCAACTATCAGATGCTGGAAGGACCTGGCAGAGGCCTTCATCAGACAGTATCAGTACAACTTAGATATGGCACCCAACAGGACCCTCCTAATGGGAATGTCACAGTCGTCAAGGGAAAGTTTCCGAGAATATGCCCAGAGATGGAGGCAATTGGCTGCTGCTGTTCAGCCACCTATGTCTGAAAGGGAAATGGCAGACATGTTTATGAACACCCTTCAGGGAACGTATATTGACAGGCTGGCTGCTTTCTCTTCCACTAGCTTTGCAGATGTTGTCATAGCTGGGGAGAGAATTGAAAGCCTATTGAAGATGGGTAAGATCTCAGACAACGGAGCAAGCTCGTCCAGTAGTACAAGGAAGCCTTTTGCGGGCCCGAGAAGAACTGGCGAGACCAATGCCATCCACACCAACAGGGGCAGGCCCCAATATGTTCACAGATCAATAGCAGCAGTCACCATTCCTGCTCCAGCTCATCCTCAACCAGTTTATCAACCTCCGCAACAAAACTATCAATCACAACCTCAGTACCATCAACAGAATCAGTATCCTCCGAGAAATTACAACAACAGCAACACCAACAATAATAACCAGCAAAGGCCATTCCAACAGAGGCCTTCTCAAGCCAATAGGGTAATCGATCCGATCCCTATGCCATATGCTACATTGCTGCCACAACTCCTGAAACTCAACCTAGTTGAGCTAAGGACGTTGGCACCTCCAGATCCCAACAGTTTACCCAGGAATTATGACTCCAACGCCAGATGTGCCTTCCATTCAAATGCACCTGGCCATAGTACGGAAAAGTGCAGAGCTTTGCACATGAAGGTGCAAGACCTGGTAGACTCAAAAGCTCTGAATTTCGCCCCACCACCTAATGTCAATAAGAACCCCATGCCAAACCACGGTGGTCCCAGGATTAACGCTATTGAAGAAGACAATCCGTCTTATTTAATAACCAGTGTGGGTCAGATCTGGACACCGTTGGTAGAAATTAAGGCTCAGCTCCTCGAATGTCAAATGTTCCCGGGGTGTGAGTTAGGGTGTGCTTACTGCAATATTTCAGTAAATGGGTGCGATAACCTGAGGAATGGCATAGACGGTCTCATTCAGAGTGGCCAACTTCAGATCACCACATCATTTCCAACAAATCCAGCAATCTCATCAGCAACAACTTCAGAACCTCCTACAACTGCAGCAACTATTGTTCCTGACAATTCTTCGGCTTCATCAACGAGTACTTCATATATTATCTCAACTGATCAGTTATCAACAAATTTTTCTTCTACAACCCCAGCACCACTCCATTTTGAAACTCCTACAACAACAACATCCATTCTTCCACCAATGTCTCCTACAACACCAGCAACAAATCATGAAGATGTCTCAACTGTCACAATATTTTATGATCCTGAAAACAACTCTGTCTACAACTCAGAAGGTGCTGCTCCCATCAGGGCACCAGTCACAATTTATTACGATCCACAGACTATCACAATTCCTTCTACAGCTGCAGTCAGCCCAGTCACTATCACGGTGCCTGGACCAATGCCTTATGAAAGCAGCAATGCCATCCCGTGGCATTACGGCTCTGACCTGTACTGTGAAGGACAAAGAATCACTTTTGAATCATCAACCCCTGCACCACAAATTGACAATGTGGGAGGAGGCGGAGGCTTCACTCGGAGCGGACGTCTTTTTGCTCCACAAATTCAGAGACCCACTGCCGAAGCAGAAGCTGCTGCTAAAGCAAAAGGAAAAAGCTTGGTGCAGGAAGAGCAGACTGTTAAAGAAGCTTTGAAAACACCCTTTAACCAAGAGGTTGATGAGTTCATGCGAATCATCAAGAAGAGTGATTATAAAATAGTGGATCAGCTTCATCAGACGCCTTCCAAGATCTCGATTCTATCACTACTTATGTGCTCCGAAGCCCATCGGAATGCACTACTCAAAGTCTTGCACGCAGCTTACGTGCCGGAAGAGATCACTGTCAATCAGCTGGAAGCTGTAGTTGGAAATGTCAATGCTAGTCACGGACTGGGGTTCACCAATACTGATTTGACAACGGAAGGCCGCAACCATAACAAAGCCTTGCACATAACCATGGAATGTAAAGGTGCTGTCCTTTCCCATGTGCTGGTAGACACGGGGTCATCCCTCAATGTCTTACCTAAGAAGGCCCTGGTGAAGCTAGAATATGATGGATTGGTGTTAAGACCCAGCAACCTGGTGGTAAGAGCCTTTGATGGTTCAAAGAGATCGGTTCTGGGAGAGATTGAATTGCCCATAACGATTGGCCCGCAGACCTTCAAAACTACCTTCTACGTGATGGATATACAGCCTGCCTACAGCTGTCTATTGGGTAGACCGTGGATTCACGCCGCTGGCGCCGTGACCTCTACCCTTCACCAGAAGTTAAAATATGAGTGGGAGGGTCAAATCGTTACAATATGTGGAGAAGAGGATATTTTTGTCAGCCACCTGGCTACCTATAAGTATATTGAGATGGATGGGGAGATCCATGAAACAATGAGCCAGGGTTTTGAAGCCTTGAATGTCAATGAAACATCTGCTGTGCCTGGTACTTCAATATCATCATACCAACAAGCCCGGAAGGTTGTTGAGGGAGGAAACGCCCAAGGCTGGGGCAAACTGTTATCGGTAGAGAAGAAAGAGGACAGATTTGGGTTGGGTTACAAACCAACTCAACAAGATCAAGCAGAGGCTGCGAAAGAGCCCAACTTTGTGAGTGGGGGGATGCTCACCCCTGATGCTGTCAATTGTTTGGAAGATGAGCTGGAAGAAGAACGCAACCTGGAAAGCTGGATTCGTCCAAAGATCCCGGGGAGCAGTATCTCAAACTGGTCTTCCCAGGAAATTATAAGAGTTACTCATACAGAGTAATTATTATTTCCTGTATTTTTATAGCATGCATCAAAGTCTTGCATCTTGCCCAAGATGACAAGACTCATTTTGTAATCGGGCCATCTGTACTTTTTGTGCAAACAAGATTAATCAATGAAATATCAGACATCTTTTTGCAAATGAGTCTTTTTCTTTTCCACTCACTGTTTTTCCATTTTTCTTTTTGTACAAAAAATAAATGGCAGTGTTTTCAAAATGATAACTTTATTTCACTTTTCTAAAACAAGACTAAAATCAAATCACTAAAATGAACAACTGAACCCTTGCAGAGTGTGCCTTCTAGACTGCACCGACAACAGCACGGCTATGACTCCGTATGACTTTGACAATCCAATCAATCAAGCCGATGAAGGGGTTGAAGAAGAATATGAGCTTCCTGAAGAGCTAGCCAGATTGTTGAGACAAGAGGAAAAGGTTATTACTCCTCACCAGGAGGAGGTTGAAGTGATCAATCTTGGTACAGATGAAGACGTGAAAGAGGTTAAAATCGGGGCCTGCTTACAAGACTCAGTGAAGAAACAACTGATTGACCTGCTTCAAGAGTATGTGGACGTGTTTGCTTGGTCTTATCAAGATATGCCAGGGTTGGACACCGACATTGTTGTGCACAAGCTGCCTTTGAGAGAAGAATGCCCGCCAGTTAAGCAGAAACTGCGCCGTACTCGCCCGGACATGGCAATGAAAATCAAGGAAGAGGTACAAAAGCAGTGGGACGCCGGGTTCCTTGCTGTAACTAGCTATCCACCGTGGGTAGCTAACATAGTACCTGTGCCTAAGAAAGACGGCAAAGTAAGGATGTGTGTTGACTACCGGGATCTGAACAGAGCCAGCCCGAAGGATGATTTCCCTTTACCTCACATTGATGTATTGGTGGATAATACGGCTCAGTTCTCGGTATTCTCCTTCATGGATGGATTTTCAGGCTACAACCAGATTAAGATGTCACCTGAAGACATGGAGAAGACAACATTCATCACACCCTGGGGCACGTTCTGCTACAAGGTAATGCCATTTGGGCTCAAGAATGCTGGTGCGACATATCAACGGGCTATGGTAACATTATTCCACGATATGATCCATAAGGAAATCGAGTGTTATGTGGATGACATGATTGCCAAGTCCCTTACAGAGGAAGATCACCTGGTGAATCTACTGAAGTTATTCAAGCGTCTGAGGAAGTACCAGTTGAAGCTGAACCCCAACAAGTGCACATTCGGGGTGAGATCTGGTAAGCTGCTGGGCTTTATTGTGAGCGAGAAAGGGATTGAAGTTGACCCTGATAAAGTCAAAGCCATCCAAGAGATGCCTGCACCGAAGACAAAAAAAGAAGTTCGAGGTTTCTTAGGTCGATTGAACTACATCTCACGGTTCATATCTCACCTTACAGCAACCTGTGAACCCTTGTTCAAGCTGTTAAGGAAAGAACAGACGGTCAGGTGGAATGAAGACTGCCAGAAGGCTTTTGACAAGATCAAAGAATATCTGCAAGAACCTCCAATCCTTATGCCTCCAGTCGAAGGAAGACCTCTAATCATGTACTTGACAGTATTAGAAGAGTCAATGGGGTGTGTGTTGGGCCAGCATGACGAGTCTGGTCGAAAAGAGTATGCAATATACTACCTAAGCAAAAAGTTTACCGACTGTGAACAACGTTATTCACTGCTCGAGAAAACTTGCTGTGCTTTAGCGTGGGCTGCTCGCCGACTGAGACAGTATATGTTGACCCACACTACTTTGTTGATCTCAAAGATGGACCCAGTCAAGTACATTTTCGAGAAGCCAGCTCTTACTGGACGGGTTGCAAGATGGCAGATGATCCTTACAAAGTATGACATTCAGTACACTTCTCAGAAAGCCATCAAGGGCAGTGTATTGTCTGAATATCTTGCTGAGCAACCTATTGATGATTACCAGCCTATGAGGTTTGACTTCCCTGATGAAGACATCATGTTCATAAAATCAAAAGATCATGAAGAACCTGTTCACACTGAAGGGCCTGACCCGGAAGAAGAATGGACTATGATGTTTGACGGGGCTGTTAACATGAATGGTCGTGGTGTTGGTGCAGTACTCATTACACCTAAAGGAGTTCACATGCCTTTCTCGGCAAAACTCACTTTCAACTGCACTAACAACGAAGCTGAATACGAAGCTTGCATTATGGGTCTTGAGGAAGCCATTGACCTCAGGATCAAGACATTGACCGTGTTCGGAGATTCAGCTTTGGTAATCAATCAGACCAATGGCAAATGGTACACCCATCAGGATCATCTGATACCTTACAGGGATTATACAAGGAGGTTATTGACTTTCTTCACAACAGTCAAACTTGAGTATATCCCTCGGGACGAGAATCAGTTTGCAGATGCTCTGGCTACCATTTCATCCATGATCAAAGTTCAAGCTGTTAACTTTGTACCTCAGATTTCAGTGTCCAGACGTGATAAACCAGCATATGTGTTCGCAGCAGATGTTGTTAAAGATGATAAGCCTTGGTTCCATGACATTAAGTGCTTCTTGGAGGATCAAACATACCCACCTGGGGCATCTTCCAATGATAAGAAGACTTTGAGAAGGCTTGCTGGTAGTTTCTTCCTGAACACTGATGGGTCTTTATACAAAAGGAACTTTGATATGGTACTCCTCAGATGTGTCGATAAGACGGAAGCGGAGTTGTTAATGCATGAAGTGCACGAGGGATCCTTTGGTACCCATGCTGGAGGGCATGCCATGGCTAAAAAGTTGCTAAGATCCGGCTATTACTGGATCACGATGGATGCTGACTGTTGTGCCTATGCCAGAAAATGCCACAAATGTCAGATCTATGCAGATAAGGTGCATGTGCCTCCCAATCCTTTGAATGTGATGTCTTCACCCTGGACCTTTGCTATGTGGGGCATCGACATGATTGGTAAGATTGAGCCGACTGCTTCGAATGGCCACAGATTCATCCTGGTTGCCATTGATTATTTCACCAAGTGGGTTGAAGCAGCCTCATATGCAAACGTCACAAGACAAGTGGTAGCCAGATTTCTGAAAGGAGATATCATCTGTCGGTATGGAGTGCCCGAGCGAATCATTACTGATAATGGTTCCAACCTAAACAACAAAATGATGGCTGAGCTATGTCGGGACTTCAAGATCCAACATCACAATTCTTCTCCTTACAGGCCAAAGATGAACGGCGCTGTTGAGGCAGCAAATAAGAATATCAAGAAGATTGTGCAGAAGATGGTAGTCACTTACAAAGACTGGCACGAAATGCTACCGTTTGCCTTGCATGGGTACCGCACGTCAATCAGGACATCCACTGGGGCAACACCGTATCAACTTGTGTATGGTATGGAAGCAGTCCTACCAGTTGAAGTTGAATTACCCTCTCTACGAGTATTAATGGATGTTAAACTGAACGAAGCAGAATGGGTTAGGTCCCGATACGAACAACTGAGTCTGATTGAAGAGAAAAGATTGGCTGCAATCTGTCATGGACAGTTGTATCAGAAAAGAATGAAGAAGGCCTTCGATCAGAAAGTCAGGCATCGAGAGTATCAAGTAGGAGATCTTGTGCTGAAAAGAATCCTCCCTCCTCATACAGACCACAGGGGCAAATGGACTCCAAATTATGAAGGACCATTCGTGGTAAAGAAAGTTTTCTCTGGTGGAGCACTGATGCTCAGCACCATGGATGGTGACGATTTCCCGTCCCCTGTGAATTCAGATGCAGTTAAAAAATACTTCGCGTAAAAGTGACCCGCTGGACATAAAAACAGAATGTAAGTCCAGGCAAAAGTAGGGCATCCCGGCGAGTCAAAAACAGAATAAAAGACTCGGGCAAAAATAAGGGAAAATAGATAAAAAAAAATGTACACCCGCTGAGTTGAAAAGCCGCATTGGACAGCTCAGGCAAAAATGGGTATCCCGATGGATTGAAAACCCGGAAGGGCGATCCATGCAAAATAAGGGAATAAGCGAACAATTGCATTCTGAATTCGTCTGTATCATCTACAACTTGGTAAACTTCGAAAGGATCGAGCTTCAATCAGAATCGACATTCTTCAGAAAGCAAGATGAGAAGAACGTCAAAAGTCATACGAGTCATAGTGGAAGAGGAAACTCCTTAAAGCGTCATCAACACTGCCAACATTTTGTTTCTCAATGTGTAACAATCTCCTCATTTCAGGGGATATGTTCCTTTGACTGTATCTCGCCAATTCAGGGCATTTGAATTAATAAAATCAGATTTTCAGTCATGTCTCGTTTTGTACATTTTATTTGCAAAAAATGTCTGATGTCTTAAAAGAAAAACTGATTGCATAAGAATACAGATGCTTATCTTCAAATAAAAACATGCTTGCAGGAAATATGTTTACTCTCAGAAGTATTCTAAATCCCTATGGTGGAATCCGGTAAGGGATACCTCGGGATCATTTGTGAGTTTCCTTATCTTTGCAGGATTGCAGGAATCCAGAACGCAACTTGGGGCATATAAGCCTCATCCCGGCAAGCTGGCAAATCAACACTCAATTGTGGCACCCGAGGTGCTTTCTCCCCAGCTGAGTTGCCTCTCATGACTTCCCCAGCTGAGTTGCCTTTTATTATCTATCCCCATCAGAATTGCCAGGCATCGCAAAAGGCACATATATCCCCGGCTGAGTCAAGGATTCTCTTCAACAGAACCCCTAGGGAGGTCTCTCATTGATCTCTCTTTCTCCCCAGCCGAGTTGCCATCTCGCCCTCGGCCGAGCACAAAAGCCAGGGAACCGCTTCCCCACAGAGTTCCAGCCTCTATCCAGAAGAGCAACGCATAAAAGATCACAACAGAGTGAAGAAAGCTTCTATAAACCCTAGCTGGGTCTCTCATTCATAAGGATAGGTCTCAATGACCCGAATCCCCAAGCAGATACATCTCATCAGATCTACCAAGGATCTCATCCCCAGCTGGGACGTCTATTTCAAACAGGATCGATCGAAGATCTTCGCAGCAACGGGACCCGGATCCCGGTGTGGTATCTTTGCAATCATAGCATTCGCATCATATTCACCCACAAAGCGTAACATTCCGTTTTAACACGGAGCATTACGGCAAAAATCAAACACATAGCATAATCATAAGCCGTGTATGAATCGAACGCTTGTGAATAATGACCATTCGTCAGAATGAAGAATACTTTCCCCCAAAATCCCCACCAGAGTCCCCGGCAAAAGCAGCTGCTTCTCGATCAACAAACACCAGTATATACTCATTTTGACACCCGTCCGTGCCATCTTTCCCCAGTAAAGTCACCTGAACACTCTTTACGAACAAGATCACCCGTATTACAGATACGTCCTGACACCCGTCCGTGTCATACCCCAGCAGAAAGCCAAAGACATCCTCTTTGCACTCACATACACTCACATATGACAATCCTTTGACACCCGTCCGTGTCATATCCCCAGTGCAGTCGCCTACACTTTGTATATCAGATACTTGTTCATATTATACTTTTCTCTCTTGACACTCGTCCGTGTCACTCTCCCCAGCGGATAAACACTCATCTATATATACTCATACTACCTATACAGATACTCGCAGATTCGACTTCGGTCCTTGTTCTTTGTTAACCAGATGGTACTCGTCCGTATCATCGTCTCAGAGCATGCGTCAAGAGTTTGTTTCTACATGATACTCGTCCGTATCATAGTCTTAAGGATGTTCGTCCGCATCTTTAATCCATACACCGTGTCAAACACTTTTGTCTTCTTGAATATAGATACTCGCCTGTGTATACTATTCCCCAGAAGGATCCTCTCAGATTCAACACTCGTCCGTGTTCTCTGTTAACCAGTTGATACTCGTCCGTATCATCATCTTTGAACACGTGTCGGTATTTGTTTCTACCCGATACTCGTCCGTATCGTAGTCTTAAGGATGCTCGTCCGCATCTTTAATCTATACACAATATCTAAACACTCATACCCTTTTGTCTCTTGGATGTAAACGCTCGTCCGTGTTTACTACTCCCCAGTAGATCGCCAACAAAGCAAATTTTCTTTTTATCTGACACTCGTCCTGTGTCATGATAAACCCTGAGAGCAGCCGTACCCTGCTAGGTGGTCGTCCTCCACCTCTTGATGGTCGTCCTCCATCATGCTCAATCCGGTGGCCGTCCCCATCGTTGATTTTTAGCAGCCGTCCCCTGCTAGGTGGTCGTCCTCCACCTCTTGATGATCGTCCTTCATCATTTTATCCAATGGCCGTCCCCATTGTTGATTTTGGTTATCTGGCATTCGTCCTATGTCATGATAGACCTCGAGAGCAGCCGTCCCCTGCTAGGTGGTCGTCCTCCACCTCTTGATGGTCGTCCTCCATCATGCTCGTCCGATGGCCGTCCCCATCGTTGACCTTTTATCCGATGGCCGTCCCCATCGTTGATATTTTCGGCAGCCGTACCCTGCCAGGTGGTTGTCCTCCACCTTTGATGGTCGTCCCCATCATATTTCTTTTATTCCCAACAGAGCAGCCGTCCCCTGCTAGGTGATCGTCCTTCGCCTTTGATGGCCGTACCCCATCGTCTGTTTATTTCATTTATTCTTTAACCCGATGGCCGTCCCCGTCGTGGTCCCTTTTCCTTTTAGCCCGATGGCCGTCCCCGTCGTGGTTTACTTTATTTTATGAACTTGATGGCCGTCCCCGTCATGTATCATTAATCCCCAGAGAATTTTACAGCTTTACTTGATGGCCGTCCCCATCTTAATCTTTTACTTTTCCCAGCTAGTCGGCCGTCCCCGTCTTGGCTTTACCTTTTATCCCCAGCATGTCGGCCGTCCCTGTCATTGCTTTATTTTCAGCACTTTCCCCAGCATGTCGGCCGTCCCCGTCATTGCTCTTTACCCAGCAGTCGTCCTCTGCTCGACGGTCGCCCTCCGTCGCCCACACTTTACAATATACTTTATTTTCCTTTACAATCTATATCCCTTTTCTTCTTCATTCTGTGAGTGCAAATTTTGGATTGTCTTTGGTATTCAACCACAAGTTATCTTGTTCGCCTGTTAAGCCGTTGCTTACATCCTGCACAGCTAACTCATGTTTGAATAGGGGCAGCTGTAAACACCCCAAATTTGCCCTCACCCATTCACACCATGGCTTGTGATCATTTCATATGCATAAACACCATCACATCATCTCATGACACAGTTTTGATTCACTGCATAGATTCAAAGTCATCTGCATCTAGGGTTTGTGATCTGAGCAATCCAAGAGCTTCTCCAAAGGTCAACAATCACTTCAAGGGGTCTATATGTGTTCAAGTATCATATTACATCCTCTCAAAGTCAAAAATACAAAAGAATCACAAGAACTGGGATTGGTGTGGGTGCAGAGCCAAGTTTGACTGCACAGTTGACCTAAAATTAGGGTTTTGGTTTCAGAGGCCATAACTCCAATTTTTTTGGTCATTCTTGTTTCCATTGGTCTCTATATGGTATAGGGAGTATGCATATCAATTTTTATGAAGAAATTCCATGGGGAAGTCATCTGATCAAGAGTTGACTTTTCAGACAAGTCAGTGTAAAATCAGGGCATCTGAGGCCCCCAATGACCCAACCAAGGGGTGATCTTCATCATTTTGAGTGTATATGGTCTTTATTTGATCATGGAAGAAGATTGAAGTTCACAAAAATCAAGAATTTGAAGTTTTTTGCAATGTTGACTTTTTAGGGCATGGTTGACTTTTCAAGAATATGTCATTTTAGGTCACTTTTCAAGCCTTGATTTTTGATCCAAGAAAGCTTCAAATGGAAAAACCTTGGTCATGAAAGTTGTAGATCACATTTTTCCCTTTTCAAAAAGTACAAGAACATGATCTAATTCTTCTTGGATCAAAAGTTATGGTGTGACAAAGTTGGCCAAAATCATTGATTTTCAAGATGTGCACTAAATGGAAAGTTTGCAAGATCATGAACCAAGGCTGTTTGTAACTTCTAGTTGACATCAAACCAATGTATAAACATCACCTAAGTCCTAAAAGTCAGAATTGAACCAAGAATTCTCATGTTCCATGGCTTATGGAATGGGAAATCACATGTGAACCAAGGATGAAACCACTTGCAAAAACTATCATCACATCTCACCAACTTGATGCATTGGTTACTACACTTTGCTAGCCCTTCCCCTCACCCTTGCTGCACAGCCCCATGCCTTGTACTAGCCTAGAACCAAGCCATGCCTTCCTTACACAAAAAAGTTGACTTTTGGCAAAAGCAAACATCCCAATCACAGCAGGCCATGTCACATCCTCTGGCCACTTGCAATTGTTTATACTTTCCATCTGCTAGCAAAACATATCAAGAGGCCAAGCAAAAACAGACCACAACATCACATTCCAAAAACCACCCCATTTGGCATTTCTCTTCGAATCTGCCTCCACAAACCTCAAACACTAAAACCATTTTCATACATCAACCCACAGTGCCTCATTGAGTAGAAACCAGCAAGAAACAAGCTTGAATCAGACAAGAACACTCCATTACCATTTTTCACCTCAGCCTGCATTTTTCTTCGAATCCCTTTATCCAGTCATCAAACACACCATTTTTCTTCACCAACAAGTCAAGCACATTACAAGGAGTCAAAACCACCCTTCACATTGATCTGAAGCTGCCTATACACAGAGCTCATTTTCTGCTATATCAGATTGGAACCTCTCAAAATAGCTTGCTTAAGCTTATTCCAAGCCTGCCATTAGCATCAGGAGGATCAATGGAGTAAGTTGGCACCAAGAAGCAGTCCAGAAAGCCCAGAAATTGAAGTTTCCAGCTCAGGTATGAACATGAACACTTTCTCCCAAAGCTTGCATTTTAAGTTATAATATGATTGTTTATGCTTTGCTGGTCATGGGGATGCTTTCAGAATCAAAAATGAGTGAGAAATGAGTTTGTATGATCCTTCTGAAATTTTGCCCGTGGATTTTGTTTCTTTCGATTCGTTTGATTCATGGTGTTTAAATGATGTTTGAGCATAGATTCGTGTCCTAGGATGTTAGAGGATCACTTGGGTGTGCTTAATTTGTGGAATAGGTGCCTGAATCATGTTTTAGGGTTTTTGGGGTACCGGAGAAGATGACCGGAGCTTCTCTCCGGTCACCTGAATGTGATTAGCCCTAAACTCAGGTCATTAAGGGTGTTTGAATGTGGAGCGTTAGATTGGTTGACTTAGTGGACTTCCCGCGCGCATGAGTGGCCCAGATCACTTTGCTTTGCCCTAATCCACTTTAATTAATTAAATAAATCATAATTAGTTTAATTAACTCAGATGCAATCCCAGCCGTCCAGATGCGCGCTGGTCAACCCTTTCAAACCCAGGATCAATCTCAGCCTTTCCTTTCGTTTACTTTTCCATTTATTTTAATTTAATTCCATTTCTTTTTATTTTATTTGCATAATTTATTAAAAATAGTAAAAAATGTCTAAAAATTATGAAACTTTTTCTCATGAGTTTTATTAATTTTTAAGACCCAAAAATATTTTCATTTTTATTTTTATCATTTAAAAAGTTTTTTTAAATATTTAAAAGATTATTTTTAATTGATTAATGAAAATTAATTTATTAAAAATACCTTTAGGTATTTAAAAATCACCAAAAAATTCATGAAATGTCCTAAGACATTTAGAAACATTGTCCAACCTTCAAACCAAATTTCTTTTTTGATCTTGATGCATTTTGAGAATTTTTCATTGAATTAAAATCATTTTTGTGCATTGTTTTGATCCAAAGTTCAAAAAATCATTTCTGCCTATTCATGAGGAGTTGGACATTGATTCTTCTTGCATTGCATTGAGTTTAGCATGTAGTTTTTGAGATAAAAAGGTCATGATTTGATCTTTCATTTTCAAATTGTTTGACATTTCTTTTGTTTAGGAACCCTAAAAACCCTAGAAACTTGTAAAAATCATAACTTGAGATTGGTTAAGAGTTGAGACCTCTCCCTTGGGCATTGGTTTAGTATAGGATTGGGGGTCCTTTGTGTGGCATTTTCCATTTTTTATCTTAAGGTTTGCTTCTGTTTTTTTGGGTTGTGTTTGATGTTTGATTCATAAACCCTAATTTGGGGCTTTCATTTGCATCCCTCTTGCATTCTCTTGCATAACATGACTTGCCATGACATTTCAAGCATCCATGTGATTCATTTGACATCATAGGACATATAGAAAGCATGTTTGATCATTGCATCATGTGTTTGCCATTTTGTTTGCATTGTGCACTTCATAACTTTTCATGTATGTACATGCTTCTTAGCTTGCTTCATTTGCATTCATAATCTTGTGTGAACATTTCCATGTGCTGCCTCATGCTTGCATCACTTCATAGCATCATTATCATCATCAACATGCTTCTGGTTTTGTTGCTCATCATGTCGTTTCATTTCATTTTGCATTGCATTGCATTTCTTTCTAACTTTTCAGGTGGTAAGCAACTTTGAGAAGTGAATTTGCCTTCACTTCTCACAACTTCTTTTCATCTCTTTCAGGCATCCTTGCTGCATTTTACTTTGTGTTTGAGATTGAGCTTGCTCATTCTTCTTCCTCTCACTTTCTTTCTTCAAGTGACTTGACTTCTTGAATGAAGCAAGTCACTTTGCTTCCCTTGATCCTTTCATCTGCTTCCTGGTGGTTCCATTGAAGATTGTTCTTATAAACCTCACAAACCTTAGGAACAACCAAGCATGACAATGATTAGGGTTTTGATTAGTTCCCCCCCTTAGTTTTACCTTTGTGTCTCATTGAGTCTTCTCTTCTCACCTCATAATCAGGGACTAAACCCTAAAGGCTTTAAGGCTTTGTGATTAAGCTTATGCCTGCATCCTTCTCTTAGGATGGAGTGTATAACTTTAATCCTAAGTGTTAAACCCTTAATGTGTTTAAATCTCTTAATCAATTCACTTAATAAGTATCAAGACATTACACTTGTAACTTGGGCCTTGCATTAGGGTTCTAATTCTTCCTTAATTGGTTAAGAAGGACTAACCCTAGTGTTAATGGACAAGTCCCCCTCAAGTTGTCTTACAAATCATAAAAATCACTTCATCATCATATCATCAAATAAAATCCACTTAATCAAAGGCTTGTTTTTTCATGAGCTTAATCCCTAATCATGGATTAAGTTGAGGAGCTTTCCTCAGCTTAAACATTCTCATCTATTATCCTTCTATTAGGATGGTGTAATGAGTCTGTTTAATCCTTGATTATGGCTTAACCTCATTACTTAACACTAAACAAAAACATCAAAAACATTTAAATAATCACAAGCAGGTTAATGATCTTAATCCTACATCAAAGGTGGTTAAGTGTGAGAAGCTGACTTTACGCTTAAGGTATCCTTATTACCCCTAATCAGAGGGAAGATGTGATGAGTTTACTAAATCCATTGGTTTAGGCTTAAGCTCATTAACTTATGACAAACACCAAAAAGCAATAAAATACTGAAAACTCAAAAACAAACAATAATCGTCTCCTTCGGGATTCTTTTCTCATCTCATTCATTCATAAACGAGAACTTGCTTCTTCCGTCTAATGCAAGACAGTTTGCATCTGTGCCAGACAGATCATACACTTGAGCATAGGCTAGCAAGCAGTTCACAAGTCAATTCATCTTTCAGTCTCTTTGGGTCGAACTACGGTGTTCTGACTTCCTCATTGCACGAGAGGATACGTAGGCATAACTTAACAGTTATCGAACAAAAGTCTCTGTATGTTCCCCCTCTTTCTAGCCTCATTCTTTTAGCCTCATGATCTTGAGCATCTTATTCTTGTTCTTACACTGACACTGTACATTTATACACATCACATTTCTCTACACTGACACCTGCACATTCTTTTCCAGCTATTGTATACACAGATTGCACTGACACTACCCCTTTAAAACACAAATCTTTTAAGCGTGGATCCCGTCGAGTACGACGGACAATCTGGGTGCTAATACCTTCCCAGGTTGTAACCAACCCCCTTTCTCAGTCTCTCTGGTTCGCAACCGTCTTATCCATCTCTTTCTAGGTCTATGCAGCATTGCCTTTCCTCCGGGATAAAAATGCCTAGCTGGCGACTCTATTCATCTCCAGTGAGTTCACGGCTGTGTGTTCTCATTGTTCTTTTCGCCGACCGTTCGCGCCTGTACCCCTTTTGACCCGGTGTCATTTGGTGGGAGCGACAATGACAACACCAATTCCACTTCTGTTCATGATAACGGCTCCGTCAAAAATCAAACTCCATTTGGATTCGGGGTCTGGCCCCTCCTCTAGGAGTGGTTCTTCACAGTCTTTCGACTTGAGGAACATGATGTCCTCATCCGGAAATTCGAACCTCATTGGTTGGTAATCATCAATTGGCTGCTATGCCAGATAGTCCGACAATACACGTATCTTGATAGCTTTTTGTGACATGTATTGGATATCGTATTCTGTCATAATCATTTGCCACCTGGAATACCTCAAAATTTTTCCTCTCATTTCCTCAACATTTTGCATAGCATTTAGCATACATAAGTGCATGAAATAACCAATAACATTGCATCATATGTAGCATAGCTGAGGAATAGGTATGTGATCAATGATTGGAGCAACTAAAGGCTATACAAAGGCAATCAAAGGTCCACAAAGCTTCTCAACATTGTGCAAAGGGTTCACAACATCCCACAAGTCATCATTTGAAGCCACAAGCCATGGAAATATTTGGTTTGATCAAAGAAGGCAAGCAGTGCAACATCTCCTGATGAAAAAAGGCCAAATTAGGGTTTCATTTATATTGGGCTTATGCATGAAGTTATGATTCAAAGAGGATTCCATTGTCTTATATATGATGACAAGTGCCTAAGGTTCAAATTTCATCCATAAATTCATTTTGGAAGGAGTTCAATTGGCCAGATGATTGAAAATCAGGGATTTGGGGAAAAGTCAACCATGCTGAAGAAAAAGTCAACTCCTGACTTTTTGAGATTAAAATCATGAAATTAGGGTTACAAGGATTGTATGGTTCAAATTTGATCAAGAAATGATGGAGGAATCAAGAGAAATCAAGAAAACCAAAACTTACCATTTTTGGAAAATTAGGGTTTCCAAAAATGGCAAGTTTTGACCATTTTTGCAGCATCTTTGAGAGAGGCCTTCTCCCAAAATATGAGGATATCAAAAGTCTACTTTGATCCAATTAAATAGGGCATCTTGAGCTTAAAATCCATAGGTGGAACTCCCCCATAGCATTAAAAAGGAGAGAGATATGGTCTTGCAAAGTGGAAGGAAAGTAGGGCAAAATGCAAGGCATGGGCGAGGCAGCCTGCAGACCAGCACGCGCGCCCTGCCTAGCATTTCATCAAACAGGTGGAGGGTCAAATGTCCAACCATTTTTATTGGTCAAAAAGACTTCAAAACAATTTTTTGTGAACTACAAAGTTATTCCCCTACATGATCCCTACAATATTGATGTTCAACAATTTTTCATTTGAGCAAAGGATTGATAGCTATGAGGGGCTAAAGTGAGAGGGTTTCAACTGATCATGCATGGGCACCATGGGCTTGAGGCAAGGCAATCTGGTAGGCAAATTGTGCAGCTTGGTGACATGCTATTCAATGGTCATTTTGAGATGATTAGAGGTCATCATTCATCATGGTATCAACTTCAAACTTGTTCCACACATTGCCAGCTTCAATTTGAGTCCAAGAATCACTTGAATTGATTGCTTGAGATGGAATAAATATTCCATTGAAAGCCATGGGTCTAAAATGGTTTCTTGTAAGAGAAGGCATGGCACCAAGGTTCAAATCAGTTCAGTCCATTGGCACCAATCCATAAAGAATGATCAAAATACATTGTTCTAAGAGGATGTGATCTCATGGATGCCTCTCCACACTATTTCCATGCACTTCACATCAATCAAGCTAATTGGATCAAGCATGGATACATCTAAATCACATTGTATTCCACCATAAGATCATGGATGCAAATGTATGGGATTCAAATGTTCAAGCACAAATAGGTTGCATTGGAATACTTGCTGACCATGCTTCTTGCTATGCATCCCATGAAACTTATTTTAAATCACATTGCACTGCAAGTTATAGTCAGAAGATCATGCTACTCATTTCCATGCTTTGATCCACACCATAAACTTCATGAAGCTTGCAACATATGATCCAGCTCGAGTGTGGAAGCTTCTGGATGTTACAGCTGGCATAACTGCCATAACTGCCTCACTCATTTAACCTCACTCACTCAGTTAACCCAAGGCATTATTAACCATGGTTAAGGGCTCTATAAATCAAGATCATCACTTCAGTACAAGGTTCAGCTTCATTCTTCATCAGAAATCACCAAAAATTGCAAAGTTTTCACTTTGAATTTTCACATTGCAAATGGATTCGAGCAAGCATTATCATCATTGATATGGATCCATTCTTCCTCCATTGATCATCTTCATCATCTCAAGCTTAATCATCAAGCATTGCACATCCTGAAAGCTTCAAGATCCAGCACTACACATTGTTGATCTTCACTACATTTTGGATTCAAACTCTTCAAATTGCCACAATCCTTCTTCAATCTCTCTTCATCCATCATCAGCATCATCTCAAACTCAAAATCCATGGAAGGCATAGCTTGAAACATCAAGGAATCAGCACTGCATAACACTGATCTCCACTGCACCTTCATCAATTACTCAGGATTCATTGCTCCCAGAGTGTTTATTTCACTTCCATTGATCAAGATCAAGGTCCAGCAAGCTAAGGATCCTCATCTCTGTCCTTCTAGCAACAATTTGACATCTCTGCAACTCAGGTATGTCCTGAAATTCCACTTGCTCGAATTGCATGTTTTTGACTGGTTTTATGTTGATTGAGGCCTGATAGAGGTTATGGATTGACTGGCTAGTTGATTGGAATGGTAGATGCATAAATTCAATTTTCTCAGGTTTAGTTCTTGCTTTCGATTCAGAAAATTTAGGAACCTTAAATGATTTTTGAAGCCATATTTATGATCAGTGAAGAGAGGTGAATCCATTGATGGTCATGATTTTCATTTTAGTGATGTTTAGGGTTTTCCCTACCGAAATAGTGAACGGAGAAGATGACCGGAATTCATCTTCGGTCATCTGAATAGTGCCCTAACATATTTCCCAACTTTAAGTCATGGCCCTTGATTCTTTCTGATCCAATGACTTAGGTAGTGCCAGCGCATTAATGAGAGCGTGTCAGGCATATGACCAATTCTGTTGACCTTGACTTCCTACTCACACCCTTAGCGCACTTCATCTCAGCCCAGTTATGTTGTTTTTATTACTTTTGGAACCCCCTAAGGCTCAATGCATTTTCATTTCATTTTATTTCTTTTTTTATTTTATTCCAATTTCGTTTCATATTATAAAAAATAGCAAATTGCATAAAAAAATTCCAAAAACAATCTTGAGCATTCTTCTCATTTTTCTTTAATTTTCCATATTTTTAGATTTTATTTTTATTCACTTTTGAAGCCAGAATTAATTTTCCTTTTAATTGTTTCATAATTTCTTCATTTTTGACACATCATTTTCTACATTTTTGCTCTCATAAACCATAAATGATAAAGGTCCCATTCCTTTTTCATTCTCTTAATGTTTCATAATACTTCTTCAAAAGATTTTTCTCTGGATTTTTAGGTCATGTTTAGGTCCTTTTGAGTCCATTCTTCCACATAGGTTCATATAAACCCTAATTGCATTCTAGTGATCCTTTAACCATTCAAAATTAGGAGTTCTTGTGAGACTTTTTGTACACGTTTCATTCTCTGGATTGTGATGTTCAATATTAAATTTCATAATTTTTCTAAGTCATTTGATATTTTTCTCAAGTTACCTAAGCCCTAAGTCATTTTTGGTCCCTTTTGGAAGCTTCCTTCATCTCCATTTGAATAAGGCATTCATGCCATTGATCTAAGGTATTGATTCTGAGTTTTGTAGGTCACATTAGAGGTCCTTAAGTGTAGAGTACAATCATTGAGTTTTTGTCTTCTGATTTTAGGGTTTGCTTGAGTCATAAGTTGCCTTTGCCTCCTTTTGCCCTAATTCTTCTTCATCTTCCATCTTAACCTTTCAAAACCAATTTTATGATAATCATTGCATGTTTAAACCACATCTTAACACTTCATCAAGTCCCTGGTTTGTGTATGGAAAAGTCACATCTCATTATTCATGTTTGAATTTTACTTTAAGTTTTTCTTCCTTTGAAGTTTTATATGCATTTTCTTCTCATTCTCACACCATTGCACATAATGTTTGGATCTCTTGCACTTGGATCTCTTCATCCCCTTTTAGTATGACATCATAGGATACTTTTATTAGGTGTTAGCCCCTGGATTTTCTATTCACCTTAGGGTTTATACAATTTTAGCCTACTTAACCATTTAGGTTTCTTCATGTAACTTTACCTTAGCTCTTATTAGGGTTTAGCTTTCTTTTAGGGCATAGTTTGAAATTGTTCATTCTTGTAGCTTTAGAATACTTAAGTTGAGTTTAGCTACTGACTTTTCAAGTTTTCCATCTTATAAGTTTCCCTAGGCTTAGGTATTTGTCTTAGGAGTTCACTAATCTTTTCCTTAATTGGTGTGAATTGTTTGTGAAGATTGCCATGTTATAATTGTTCATTCTTCTCCATCATGCTAACATTTGTTTTGTAGGGGGGAAGATAAGGTAATTACTTCATCCTTATTCTTTTTGCATTTATTTTCTTTCACCTTAACACATTGGTGCTTTGTTCATAGGACTTCTATCTTTCTTTAGATTTCAACTTAACTTCCTTAGGAAGTAAGTTGAATTCTAGTTTGCTCTTTCTTCTCCTTAGGTTAGAATACCTCATTAACCATAGGACCACACTTTTGTACATAATATGATGACTTAGGGTTGTGTCTTAGTCCCCCATTAGCTTTGACCTTTACCTCTTGAGTCTTTCTTTTCTCATCTTCAAACAAAAATCCAAAAAGACTTAATAAATGTATGAAAGGATCCCTTGTGTATAACCTTATTCCATGGGTCACTTGCATTCATTCCATCTTGGAGTGGTGTAGGCTTGTCTAGCATAATGTACAAGTCTTATCAAGGGGTTGTTTCACAAAGTAAAATCTAAAAGATATTTCTTCACAAAAGCTACAAAAACACTTAATAAAATTCAACAAGTTATTGAACTTAAACCCTAATCCTAGGAAACAAGTCTTGGATAAATTCTCCTTGCTTGGTATGCTTGTTCTATTATTCCATCTTGGAATGTAGTAGCTAGTACACATTCCATGGAAAAGAGTTTGAATTCACTTCCTTGTGCCAAATTCATACAAAATGCATAAAAGACAAAAACAAACAATAAGCGACTATCTTGCGGGAACTTCTCTTCACATCTCAATCATTCTAAACGCGAACTCGCGACAACTTGTCCCGCATGCAAGACGGTAAACGCACTCGTACCAAACGAGCCTGCACCACCTGAGCATAGACATACGAAGTTCCAGCCATAAAAAACACAAACAAATAGTTCCCGCCTTAGTTAGGCGAACTACGTCGACTCTGATCCTCATTTTCCCGATGAGGTACGTAGGCAGCGGGGTAGGGCCCATTCGAGCACATTCTTTATTTTCCCTACATTTCCCTCTTTCTTTCCATTCCAGTTCTCTTTCTCATTTCAATTCTAGCTTCAGTTATCAGTTCATTTGTTCATCAGCACTTTATTTCTCACCCTTCGAAACAAACAAACAAGCGTAGATCCCGTCGGGTACGGCGGACGATTTGGGGTGCTAATACCTTCCCAGGTCGTAACCGACTCCCGAACCCAAATCTTTGGTTCACATGACCTTGTCCTTTCCTTCTTCCTCAGGTTTGTGCATCATTACCTTTCCCATTCCTTCGGGATAAAAATGCCTGGCTGGCGACTCTACCTTTTTCGCACCACTTTCGCTTTTGTACTAGGATGAACATCCCGGGAGCGACAACTTGCGACTCTGCTGGGGATCGAACCCATAATCTCTGGTTTCCCTCGTAGAGTCAATCCTAGCGCCTGTTTGATTTTGTTTTCTTTGGGTGCTTATATGTGTGTGTTATTGTGTTTATTTACTGTTTTCATTTGCAGTTTACTTTACAACTTTATTTACTGCTTTCAGTATTTATTTTCCATGTATCATATTATACTGGACTATCTGGCTGTGCTGGTTTTCATTTTTTCTGCGGGATGGGAGTTACTGTGAGATAAGCCAAATACCCGGCTTGAGTGCACCTAGGATTTAGAGTGGTTCCCCTTTGGCTTCATGGCATTTTGCTATGTTGGTATTAGTGAGTTCCATGCCTTAACTTGCGACCTTCTCGGAAATGTATTGACACTGGAATCTTTCTGGGGCAATACACTACCTTGATAGTTATGTGCAATCAAGGGACCAATCATTGAGAACCTTTGTGGAAACATCCCTCTCCAGTGATGACAGTGGCAGACCACATTTGTTGGCAAACCCACTCGCATCTGAGGGCCCACTGGGAACTCGCATAGGATGGCCTGGTTCTCTCATAGGAATCCAGTTAAGGCAAATTGTTCGTATGACAATAGTATTGTACCCTTCAGGATGAATGTACTATTGTTTCCCGATTCAGTGCTTGAAGCTGGGGACTTATGAGGGATGTTTGTTTCCTTGGACTTATCTGAGACCTCCCTGAGTAGTACATAATGCCAAATCGATTCCCTGATTTGGTCATGAGCCATTTCTCAGAAATGGTGAACGTATTATTGCTATTCGGCTTTGAGAGTCCGTGATGTTGACCCGAGTAGCACACCCGTGAGATTGGGAGGGGTTTATAGGTTTCCAGGAACCCTAAACTTCAACCTACCCATTATACCAACACACTTCAGTGATATGATCTTGTTCTGTTAATTATGGATTCTGAAATCATGAACTCCTGATCAGAGAGATAATTGTGATGATGTTGTGGCCTTGCACAGACACTTGATTACTTGATTCACTACACAGACACATCACTGATCACATGCCTTGCCTTACATAACATCATAACATCATTAATCATATGTGTTCTTTTTATTCTCAGGGTTCATTACCTCTTATTCCTGGTCATATTTGCTACTTCAACATGGAGATTCCAAGGAAGAGAAATGTCCATTATACTTTCCCACATCCAGAGACAGATGGTATTCAGAAGTTAATTAGCTTGATGGGTGACAAAGTGCTTGATGATTTCAGAAAGGAGTTTGGAAAAATACTAGACTATATGAATAAGCCAACCATTGACCAAAGGGATGGCTTGCATTCTCTACTGCAGTTCTATGATCCATAACTGAGGGTCTTTGTTTTCCCTGACTACATCTTGGCTCCCACATTAGAATAAATTTCCAACATCCTCAGGATTCCCATCAAGAATGGTGCTCCTTACTATGGCTTAGAGAAGATGCCTTCATCCAAAGATATAGCTGATTCCTTCCATGTGGATTTATTCAAGGTCAGTAGATGGCTGGATGCCACCAAAGGTAAAAGACTTTTCTTGGATTTTCTTATCAAGGAAGCTCAGGATTTGGCATCTGAAAACAAATGGGCTAAGTTCAACACCTTGCTTGCTTTGATAGTGTATGGGATTAGTTTGTTTCCAGGAGAAAAGGGTTTGATCAGCATGGAAGCTATCACTATATTTTCCAGAAGAAATCCAGTGCCTACTTTGCTAGGTGACTTTTACTATGGAGTCCACCATAGGAATGAAAAGAGGAAGGGACATGTAAATTGTTGTGCTCCCCTATTTGCTGATTGGTTTGTAAGTCAACTCCCTAAATCAGGGCCTTTCCAGGATTTGAAACAATCTTGGAAGTGGTCCAAAAGATTAATGGGCTTAACCTCAGTTGACATTTCTTGGGGATGCAACAAGGATCTTGTGGGCAAAGAAATATTGGTCAGTTGTGGTAGCTTCCCAAATGTGCCCTTGATAGGAAGGAAAGGTGGGATCAGCTACAATCCTATCTTATCTAGGAAACAATTTGGTTATCCTTTAAGAGCTATACCTTTGATTGAAGAGATGAGTGAGTCTTTATACTTTCCAGCAGAAGGTAATCTGAAGATGAGCATGCTAGCATCCCAAGCTTGGGAGGTTAGAGTGATGAAGGGGAAGAAAGACTTTGGGAGAGTAGATCCCAAGACTTATGATCCTTTTGCCACCTTGTTGGAAGATCGTGTAGAGACTCTGTTGCTCCCATTCTCTAAGGAAACACCTCTCTACCCTAAGGAGATAGCACCCACAACTTCAGTTCCTCTTCAGGAGTATCAAAAGTTGGAAGCCTTGATTAAACAACTTAGGTTGGAGAACCAAGAAGCCAATAACTCATGCCAGAAGTTGAAAATGTAAAACCAGAAATTGGAAGAAAGGGCTCATAAAGCTGAAGAAATGGTCAGGCTCAAGTAGCAAGACTTTCAAGAGAGGGAGCTCTATTTCAAGAAAAGGGGATTAGCTGAAACTCACAAGGAGGTCTAGCGCCGGAAAGAGAAGAAAGAGTTGAATGAAGCTAATGAAGCTATCACCTTATGGAAAGAGAAGTAGGAAGACAATTTGAAGAGACAGAAAGAGCTGGAAGTCAAGTACAAGTGGGAGATCAAGGGTCTTCAGGATTCTTTAGTTGAATAGGGAGAGCTCCTTCAGAAGGCTTATCACCAAGAGAAGAGTCGTCTCCAAGACCTAGCAGAGAGTCAACAAGCAGTAAAGGAAGCTCAGAAAGAGATAGAAGAGTTGAAATTGAGAGCTGATGTCAAGAGAACCAAGACTGATTCCATTACAAGCCAGGAAAGTGAAAAGGTATTCTTACAACAAATTGAGGAATTGCATACCTCCTTTGACCTTAGGGATATCCTGATTCAAAAGCTCGTACAGGAACCTACACATCCAGATATAGCTCAGCTGCTGCAAGGTGTCAAGCGCCTTAGTTGGAGGTTACAAGATGTAGATCTTCCTAAGCTTTAGTCTTGTATTCATATGACTTGGACTACCCACATGCTTGTTGTGGGAGTCCTCTCTCTCTTGATGTACTTTTCCTCTTTGACATATGAATTTGTACCCTGTGAGGGTTTTTGCTATTCCAATTATCTTCTGATTTACCTGAAGTCTCTGGTTATCATCTGTTGCACAGACACGAGATAAATGCTACCACTTCATATCTGAATGTCACACAAGATCTTCTTGCAAAGGATATTTTCTCAACACCAGGATGGGAGAGTAAACAAAACCTTGAGGATAAAAGGAACACACTGCATTGCATGCACATCATTTGCATTTTTTCTTTGTTTTTGCAGGTTTTCTACAGGTTGCTTAACTTATCTGCGTTTCAGGCAAAGATTGCGAAAGCTGCCAAGACCCGGCATCTCCGAAAAAATATCCCGCATCGTTATGCAACATGCAAAGACCAGAGGACCATCATGGATGCTATGCAAACTGCACTTAATGAGTTCCGCACCAAAATGGGGGAATTCATGGTCATAATGCAAGGGATGGCACAGGGGCAACAAGATTTGAGGAATGCTATTCAAGGAATCAATCCTCCTCAGACTGACCCTCCTGTACTCACTCTTGAGGTTCAAGTGAATCCTCCCAACACCAACAACGGAGCAGGTGGACCTCCAGTTCCAGAACCTGGTGCAACAACTTTTATCCCGGTGCAGGACCGACAAGAGGATCAGTTTCCTCCTTTTAACAATGATATGGGGTTTGGCAGAGAAGGAAATTTCCAGGACTTCTTGTTGCTTGCTGAGAAAGTCAAGGCCCTTGAGTGTAGAGACACTCTTGGGATAGATGTATCTGACATGGGCTTAGTCCATGGGGTGGTCATTCCGCACAATTTCAGGCCACCAACTTTTGACAAGTATAATGGTAGCTCCTGTCCCAAAACTCATCTACAGGTGTTCTAACGAAAGATTGCTGCCCATACTAAGGACGAAATGCTCTGGATGTACTATTTCCAGGATAGTCTCTTCGGAGGATCCTTGGAATGGTATATGAAGCTGGAGAGAAGTTCTGTAAGAAGTTGGAAAGAGTTGGGAGAAGCTTTTCCGAAACAATACCAGTATAACATTGACATGGCGCCTAGTCGCACTCAGCTTCAGAGTCTGACACAGAAAAATTCGGAGAGTTTCAAAGATTACGCACGGAGGTGGCGTGAAGTGGCCGCCAGGGTACAACCACCATTGCTAGAAAGAGAAATGGTAGACCTTTTCCTGGACACCCTTCTTGGGCATTTCATGGAAAGGTTGGCTGGATGTTCTTCATGTGGTTTTTCAGATATTATCTTGACGGGCGAGAGGATAGAGAGCTGGATTAAATAGGGAAAGATCCAGAATTGTGGTGCTTCGACTTCCGGTATCAAGAAGCCTTTCTTGAAGAAGAGAGAAGGAGAGACTGGGGCAATGTATGCACAGAGAGGCGAAGGTAATAGAGGTGTCTATCAGCAAGTGGATCCCGTCACTATCTCAACTCAGCTTATTCAACAGCAAGCTCAGCAACCGCAACAGCAACGCCCACAGGGTTATCAACAGAGGGCCCCCCGTCCCTATTATTCCCAGAAGACCAGGGAAAGGCAGTTTGAAACTCCACCTATGTCCTATTCACAGCTTTTGAATAATCTTCTCCAGCTCCAGATGGTTCAGCTCAGAACTTTACAACCCCTGAAGCCGGGGAAACTCCCTAAAGGTTATGATATAAACGCCCGATGCGAATTTCATTCCGGAGCCCCCGAACATACCACAGAAAACTGCAAAGCCTTGAAGTATGTAGTCCAAGACCTGGTAGATTCCAAAGCGATTAACTTCGCTCCTACTCCGAATGTGATACAAAACCCCATGCCTCCTCTCGGGGGTACAGTTGGGGAAATTGATGACGAAGAGAATCTGAATTTGGTGTGTGATGTCAATGACCTGCAAACTCCGTTGAGTGCTGTTAAAGCTTGCTTGGCCTAGAAGGGTATTTTTCCAGGTTGTGAAAATGATTGTCCAGAGTGCGCTGAAGCTTCCAATGGTTGTGAGCAGTTGAAAAAGGGGATACAGAGCATGATTAATGAAGGGGTCTTGCAATTTGACAAAATTGTAAAAGAAAAAGAAGTTTCTGCAGTAACCATTTTCTATGACCCATCTCAAATTTCTACACAGGCCAGAGTAGCACCAATAACTATCACTACTGCAGGGCCAGTAATGTATCAAAGTGATAAGGCCATTCCTTGGCATTATGGTGGTGAAGTATATTGTAACGGCCAGAAGCAAGATTTGGCCACGTCCAGTACGTCTCCAACTCAAGTAGAAAATGTTGGAGTAGGAGGCTTTACTAGAAGTGGAAGATTGTTCACGCCGGAGACACTAAGAAACTGTGTGATACCACCCAGAGACACTGCAAAAGCCCAGGATAGGGCCAGAGGTAAGCAACCAATGACTTCTAATGAGCCCACACCAGTGGTTGACCCAGACATTACATTTGATAAAGAAGCCGAGGAGTTTTTGAGAATCATCAAAAAGAGCGATTACAAGATTGTGGACCATTTGCAATAGACTCCATCGAAGATTTCCATCTTGTCTCTGTTAATGTGTTCTAAATCCCACATAAAAGCTCTCTTGAACATCCTGAACAAAGCTTATGTGCCTTAGGATATCTCGGTGAACCAGTTAGAAACTATGGTATCCAGTGTCAATGCCAGTCATGGATTGGGATTTACTGACATGGATCTAACCTCCGAGGGTTGTGCTCACAATCGGGCATTGCATATTTCTTTGGAATGTAAAGGTGCAATGTTATCTCATGTGTTGGTAGATACCAGATCATCCCTGAATGTTCTTCCCAAGAAGGAATTAATGAAGTTGAATTATGACGGAGTTGTCCTGAAGCCCAATGATCTGGTGGTTCGAGCTTTTGATGGATCGAGAAGATCAGTGTTTGGGGAGGTGGACTTGCCAATCAAAGTAGGTCCATAAATCTTCAACGCCACATTCTATGTAATGGACATACAACCTGCATATAGTTGTTTGTTAGGGAGGCCCTGAATACATTCAGCAGGGGCAGTGTCGTCCACACTTCATCAGAAACTGAAACTCGTCTGGGAAGGGCAAATCGTAACGGTCTATGGAGAAGAGTATATCTTTATCAGTCATCTGGCTTCATTTAAATATGTAGATATGGACGGTGAGATAGAGGAGACTCTGTGTCAGGCTTTTGAGCCCCTGAAGACTGAATTGGCATCTTCATCAGCAGCTTCTTCTGAAGAATCAAAGAAGGGGGTTTCTATAGCTTCTTATAAGCAAGATTTGAAGGTAGTGGAATCAGGAATACGAGAAGGCTGGGACAGTCCAGTAGAAGTGTCAGAAAAGAAGGATATGTTTGGTGTTGGCTACCATCCTGGGCAGTCATCATCTGAACAAAGTGCTAGAGGTCGTCATGGCCCGATTACCTTCACGAGTGCGGGAATGGTGGATTACGGAACCATCAGTGTCGTGCAGGACGACACAGTTGATAGTGACTGTGACTTAGATGAGTGGATTAGACCCTGCGCTCCAGAAATTCAACTTAGCAATTGGTCGTCTGAAAGGCTTATCTCAGTCACCTCCTTTGAAGAGTAATGATTTTTGCTTTTGTCTTTCCTGTACTCAAGCACTATGTCTTGCCCGGGGCATAGTAGCTTATTGTAAGGGTTCTTTTGTTCCTAACACAATACATAATCATTAATAAAGCTGACGTTTTGAATTCATCCATGTTGTTCCTTGTCTTTCATTTTTGCTCTTGTTTCCAAAAAAAGAAAGAAAAGTTTTAAAAGATGGCAATGTGTTTTCAAACTCCTTCTAAAGCCTTGCATGAATCATCATTCATGTAGGTGCTCTTCACCGAACCTTATCAATGGCGACCCTGCTATGGCTAAGTATGACTTTGACAATCCGATTTACCAAGCCGATGAGGAAGGTGAAGAAGATTGCGAACTACCTGAAGAGTTAGCCAGACTGCTTAAACAGGAGGAAAAGATGATTCAGCCGCATGAAGAGGCCATCGAAGTGATAAACTTGGATACCGAAGAGGATAAGAAAGAAGTCAAGATTGGGGCTGCATTAGAGGAATCTATCAAGACTCGTCTAATCTCCATGCTTCGAGAAAATGTTGATGTCTTCACCTGGTCTTACCAGGACATGCCTGGTTTAGACACTGACATTGTGGTACACAAGTTACCTTTGAGAGAAGATTCCCCGCCAGTGAAGAAAAAGTTGAGGCACTCACACCCTGATATGGCAATCAAAATCAAAGAGGAAGTACAAAAGCAGTTTGATGCTTGATTCTTAGATGTGACCAGTTACCCTCAATGGGTTGCCAATATTGTGTCGGTCCCTAAAAAAGACGGTAAAGTCAGGATGTGTGTAGACTACTGTAAACACCCCAAATTTTCCCTCACTTTTTCTCACACCTTGGCTTGTGATCTTTCATTTTTGTTTTAGTATAAGCATACCATCTCATATTGCATATTTGTTTCACTGCATAGCTCCATTTTCATCTACATCTAGGGTTTGTGATCTGAGCAATCCAAGAATCAATCTGAGCCATCCCAATGGTTTTGAAGCTTGCCAAGAGGGTCCATGTGTATTCCATGATCATAATATGCTCCCCAAAGTTCATGAAAGTCAAGAGATCACAAAGAATGACAAAGGCATAGAGGCAGAGCTAGGGTTATCCTGCACAGATGACCAAAATTAGGGTTTTGGTTTCAGAGGCCTTAACTCTAAATTTTTTGGTCATTTTTGTTTCTAATGTTCTTAATATGTTATAAGGATCATTTGTACCAAGTTTGATGAAGAAATTCATTGTGGAAGTCATCTGATCATTGGGTAACTTCTTGAGCAAGTAAAGTCAAAATCAGGGCATCTGAGGCCCCCATCAAGGGTACCAAAGGGTCATCATTTTGAGTCTCTATGATCTTTATTTGATCTTATAAGTGGTTGGAAGTTCACAAAGTTGAAGAATTTTGAGCCAAATGCAAACTTGCTATTTTTGGAAATGACTTGTAATGAAAACTTTCCATTTTGGGAAAGATTTTCAACCTCCTCTTTCATGACCAAAAATGCTTCAAATGAAAAATTCTCGGACATGAAAGTTGTAGATTAGGTCTTTCCATTTTCAAAAAGTACTAGAACATGTCTTGATTCATCATAGAACTCAAGATATGGCCTTTCAAAGTTGGCAAAAATCCTATAATTTTCAAGTTCATGCCATTTCATGACCTCTAATTGATTGCTAGGCATCATACAAACATAGTGCATTGCATTTGAACCAAAATTGTGCCTTGGATTGCAAGTTTCCACAAGACATTTTCATGAAATTCTCAAAGAGGGAAAAGTTGCAAAACCTCTTGAAACCTTCCCTCCACTTGTGCCAGCTGCATAAAACCAATTCCATGGCTCTCCTTGATGCAAGCTGAGGCCAGACACCCCTTGAAGCCAGTTTTGCCATGGCCCATACCTCCAAGTACACAAATTTGACTTTTTTTGCAAAACCTCCCATACCAATCAAGCTGAGCCACAATAACTCTTCTGACCAATCAAGACGTCACATACAAGCATCATGGACCTCATTTCATATCTTCTTGGAGCATGAAACACAACACAAGTCAGATTGCACAAAATCCACCAAAATCTTCATCTCTTCGATTCTCTCAACACAAAACAAAAACCTCAAAACTCTTTGCACCACTAAATCATACACATCCTCAGGATCACAAAGCAACCCTCACAATGACCTAAAAGCCTCTGAATCAAAAACACGATTTCTCACCTCTCAAAACTGAAACTCACAAAGGAGGCCATTAAAACTTGTTCTAAGCTCCTCCTCATCATTAGGGAGCTCATTGGGGTTGGTTTGAACAAAGAAAGAGGCTAGAAAGCTCAGATTGTGAAAGCTTTATCTTAGGTAACCATGAAGAACATTTTTTCCAGAACTCCCATTTTAAGTTCTTAAACGATTCTACATGATGCACTGATCATCCTGATATGTTTACTTTTGAAAATGGTTAAGAATCAAGCATGTATTGAACTTCTGAATTTTTTTGAATATTTTTCCGTTTTGCTTTGATTCATGATTTTGGTGGAACATAAATGTTATTTGATGCTGGATTCATGCTTAGGGATGTTAGAGGATCATTTCTAGAACTTTAGAGGGTTTGATTTAGCCTAGGGAAGAAGTTAGGTTGAGAGGGTGACCGGAGAAGATGATCGGAGCTAGCTCCGGTCACCTGAAAGTAATTAGGGTTTAGTCTTCAGTTTAAATGTGGACCATTGGATCTGGTTTCGCACGCGTATGTGTGGTTCAGATCATTTCACTTAAGTTTAAATTTTAATTAATTAAGTTAATTAGATTAATTAGCCAGTTTCAATCCAGGCCCTCCATCTGCGCGTGCAGTCAAGCCCAGTTTAAACCTCAACCCTCAGATCAGTTGACTTCCATTTAATTGCATTTTTAATTCATTTTTGTCCATTTCTTTTGCATATTTTATTTAAAATAGTTAAAAACATCACAAAAATATGATCTTTTGCATTTCTGATCCAAATATTTTTCTCAACCCAAAAATGATTTTTATTTTATTTTCTGCATTAAAAACGTATTTTTAAAATATTTAAATGTTATTTTTAATTAATTAATGGATTTTAATTAATTAAAAATACATTTAGGTTTCTAAAAATCACCAAAAAAATCATGAACCATTCCAATACATTTATAAACATTTTCAAACTCTTCATACAAATTTCTTTTTAGGTTTGATCATAATTTCACAATTTTCTTTGAATTAGGGTTCTTAAAAATCACATTTTTTAACGCTAACTTGAAAAATTCATTTCTGCCTAACCATGATGAGTTTGAACTTGATTCTTTTTGCATTGCTTCACATATTGCATGTAGTTTCTAGGTTATGTTTCGCATGAATTTATCTTGTATTTTCAATTTGATTTGCATTTTCTCTTAAGAATCACCCAAACACCCTAACAAACTTAGAAAATTCATAACTTTCAATAGGATTAGCTTCTGACCTTCTCCTTTGGGGTTTGATCTTGTATAGGTTTAGGGTTTATTTGAGCTTGATTTCAATGTTTTTATCATGTTGTTTGCTTCTGTTTTGGTCATTTGCATCTCACATGTTCATAAAACCCTAATTTCTCATGTTCATTTGCATTCATCTTTGCATATCATCATCATGTGAACTTGCCATGACATTTCAAACATTCATATGACATCTTAGACATCTTAAGACATGCTTGAACTTTGCTTGATCATTTCTTAATTCATTTGCCATGTCTTGCATTCATTTCATTTCATAAACATCCATGTATTTTCAAACTTCTAAACATGCTTTCATGACATCTCATCTTTGTATGAACATTCATATGCATATTGTATAATTTTTCATCATATCATATTCCATTTGCATTACATTTTTACTTCTGACTTTGGTCTTTACATCTCATTTCAATTCATTTCTTTATGCTTTATGTCTTATGCATTCATACTAACATTTTCAGGATCTTTTGGTAAGTTATTTGGGAGGTGGATTTGCCTTCACCTCTCACCTATTATTATCTCATTCATATGCATATTTAATTGTCTTTGAAGTGAACTTGTTTCACTTATTCTCTCTCCTTCTTACTTTCTTTCTTTCAAGTTACTTATCTTCTTCAGGAAGTAAGTAACTTGTTCTTCTTTCTCATTCTCTTTTCATTTGCTTCTTCCATTGGTGGCCTTGAAGATATTTTCTCCTAAGCTTAACAAACCATAGGATATCCAAGCATGATAAATTTTAGGGTTGTGTATAGTCCCCCATAGTCTTTTACCTTTGAGTCTCCTTGAGTCTCTCTTCTAATCTCAATAATCAGAGGCTAAACTCTTAAAGTTTTAGGACTTTGGAATTAGGGTTATGCCTGCATCCTTATCTTAGGATGGAGTGTATAACTTTAATCCTTAGTGTTAAACCTTTAATTTGTTTTCACCTTTTAATCAAAACACATTAATAATCACAAAGACTTTATCTTGTAACTTGGGCCTTACATTAGGGTTCTATCTCTTCCTTATGGTTAAGAGGGACTAACCCTAGTGTTTAATGGACAAGTCCCCCTCAAGTTGTCTTACAAACTTAAAATCCACTTCTTAATCTCATCCCTTAATTAAAATCCATTTAATAAAGGCTTGTTATATAATGAATTTAATTCCTAACCATGGATTAAGTTGAGGTATCTTCCTCAGCTTAAGTGCTCTCATCTATTATCCTTCTATTAGGATGGTGTAATGAGTTCACTAATCTGTGATTAGAGATTAAACTCATTCCTTAACACTAAACAAAAAAACCAAAAACATATAAATAATCACAAGTAGGTTAATGATCTTAATCCTAAATCATCATGGTAATTAAGTTGAGATGCTTATCTTATACTTAAGTATGCTCATTATCCCTAATCAGGGAGGATATAAGGAGTTGACAACCCTTGATTTAGGCTTAAGCTCATTTACTTATGCAAAACACCAAAAACAATAACAAGACTGAAAACACAAAAACAAACAATAATCGTCTCCTCCGGGATTCTTTTCTCATCACACTCATTCACAAACGAGAACTTGTTTCTTCCATCTAAATGCAAGACAGTTAGCACTCGAGCCAGACGAGTCATACACTTGAGCATAGGCAAGCAAACAGTTCACAGTCAATTTACTTTTCAGTCTCTTTGAGTCGAACTACGGTGTTCTGACTTCCTCATTGCACGAGAGGATATGTAGGCATAACTTAACAGTTATCGAACAAAAGTCTCTGTGTCTTCCCCCTCTTTCAGCATTCTTTCAAAAGCCTCAGTCCTGAGCATTTCAATTCCATTTGCACTGACACCTGTACATTCATTTCTTAGCGTTTGCACACAGATAGCACACACACTTACCCCTTTTAAACACAATCTTGTAAGCATGGACCCCGTCGAGTACGACGGACAATCTGGGTGCTAATACCTTCCCAGGTTGTAACCAACCCCCTTTCTCGGTTTCTCTGGTTCGCAACCGTCTTATCCATTTCTTTCTAGGTTTATGCAGCATTACCTTTCTTTCGGGATAAAAATGCCTAGCTGGCGACTCTATTCAATTCATTTTCCTTTTCTCTTTTCACCGACCGTTCGCGTCTGCACCTTGGGACCCTGGTGTCTTTTCAGGGGAGCGACAACTTGGCGACTCTGTTGGGGACATAATTCTTGCAACCAGGGCTTCTGGTTCCTTTTGTGGGTTTCTCCTAGCGCTTGTTTGATTTATGTTTATGGGGGTATTATGTGCTATATGTGCTTTTTTGTTTATTGCTTTATTTATTGCTTTATGTACAGCTTTATTTATTGCTTCATTTACTGTTTTATTGCATTCCATGTTACTGTCATCATATCATTGTGTTGGATCTGTTGTTTACCTTGGTGGGAGGGATATTCAGTGAGTAAGGTTCCATACCGGGAGCCTGAGTGACACATAGGATATAGTGGCTTCATATTCTTTCCCATTCCATTTCGGTCTGGTGCGGGAACATGAAACACGGTTCAGACATGGGTTTCTTCTTGAGAACTCTGTGCTACGGATTTCCTGTAGTACTAGGGCTATCTGGGAAGCCTGCTAAGTCTGGATGACCTTTTTAGATGACCTTCAGCATCTAAGTTGAATTAGAGGAGGATCCTTTATGATTAATGTAAACACTGTACCTTCGGGTTAAAAGTGTTTACACTTCTCATAACTGATCCAAGTCTGAGGATCCTTGTTCTAGAACAATACTTGTGAGGGGGTTGGGATGTTTACAGGGTTGTAGGAACCCTCGGCCTCATCATACCCTGTTACCAGATTTGTTAAGGTTATACTATTTTGGACTGGTCTTATGAAACCCTGGACTTGTGACTCTTTATTTGAGTCCCCCACCTGGTTATTGGTTCTCTAAGCCTTCATCTGGACTTATGAACACACATGGACCTTATCAAGGCAGATAACAGATCCAACACTTGATCACAAACCCTTGTATACCATTCAACATACATCATTTTGCATCATTTTAACATTTGTCTATTTGTTTTACAGGGTATCCACATCTTATCTTTGGTTTGGTTTTGACTGTTCTTCTGCTCAGCTATCTTCATCAGATATATTCACCAGCTATCTTCATCAGAGATTCTCTTCAGCACCTTCATCAGTTATCCTTCATCGGTGTTTCTCCTCAGTTATCTTCATCAGCATCCATTGTCAGTATGGACACATCCAGGAAGAGCAACATCACATACCATTTCTTTGAGCCCTCCCTAGCAGGCATCGGGCAGATTCAGACACTCATCACTCCTGATCATGTCCCTTTATTCAGGGAACATTATGGTGGCATTATGGACATGATCACAGACTTGGATGCATCACAGAGGAGTATGATCCACACTTGCCTTCAGTTCTATGACCCTCCTCTCAGATGTTTTACCTTTCTAGATTTTTAGTTGGGCCCTTTGTTAGAGGAGTTTTCCATGTTGTTGGGTGTCCCCATCAGGAGAGGGGTTCCTTTCAACCCTGAGATGACTGCTCCTAGGAATGAGGATATATCTAAGGCTCTGTATTTGGAATCCACCATCATTGATCAAAATATGACCACCAAGGCTGGAATCCCAGGCCTCCATTTGGACTTCTTGATTACTCAGGCCACCAGTCATGCTACAGCAGGGAAGTGGGAAACTGTTTGTGCTCTCTTGGCCCTTATCATATATGGTATCATCTTGTTTGCAGACGAGCCTAAGTTTGTAAGCAAGAATGCCATCCATCTCTTCCTGCTGAAGAATCCAGTTCCTACCTTTCTCGGGGATTTCTATTACTCGGTGCATCAAAGGAATGAGAAGCAGAGGGGAAGATTAGTCAGATGTTGTGCACCTCTCTTCTACTGTTGGTTATTGAGACACTTGCCGAAGACGGAAGCTTTCCTGAATCCTCATCAGTCAAGAAACCAGGCTAAGAGAATGATTGCCCTTACATCAGAAGACATCAGGTGGTGCACTCAGAGCACCAAGGGCAGAGACATAATCACCATTTGTGGGGAGTATCCCAATGTACCTCTGATTAGAGTGAAGGGTTGCATCAACTACAATCCTTTGCTGTTCAAAAGGCAATTAGGGAATGCCTTAGTACATCCACCAAGAGAGCAGGACTTGTCAGAAACCCTCTATTGTGACATTCAGAATAATCATGCTATCATCTGACAAGCAACCTGGGCTTGGGATAACATTCAGACAAAAGGGACTGCTATTCTGGGCAAGTGTAACAACATAGCTTCAGCTCAGTATTTTGATTGGTCACGTATCAGAGGACAAATCACCCGCATGCCATTCACCCTAGAGAATGTTCCTGGACCATCAGCAGTAGAGCCTGTGGCTACAGTCAGCTTAGAGGAATTTGAGAAGTTGAAAGAAAGGAACAGTCAGCTTTCTGAAGCTTTAAAGAAAACCCTCTGGGAGAGGAATGATAGTCGTCTGGACAATGAAAAAAGGTTAGAGAAGCTCCGGATCGAGCATATGACCAAGATTGAGAAGACAAATGATTACATCAGAAGAGCCCGGGCAGGAGAGTTAGTGTTGAAGAATGCTTGCAAAGAAGCTAAGGTTCAGAAGGCCAGAGCTGAGCACTACTTGGAAGAGAGTTAGGCTAGATGGATCAGAATTACCGAGGCTCGTTCACAGGAAGATCAGAAGACCCAGGCTAGGATAGAGCAGCTAAAAGCTAATGAGAAGCAAAGTCAGGAAACCTTGTTAGCAGCACAGAAGGAAATCTCCGAATTGAAACTCCGGGCGGGGTTAAAGAGATCAAAAGACCAAGACAAGTATAAGAAGTTGACAAATGCTATTGCCACCAGGAACCTTCTTATCAGGTCCATCACAGAGCATCCAGTTGGACCAGTGACTGATGCTCTCCTGAAGGAAGTCAAAGAAGATGACTTTGGGCTGGATGTCTAATTTCTTTGTATTTGTACTTCATTTTGTTTGTACTTTTGTTGATTTTGTTGTATTTTGACCCATCATGGGAACTTGTTGTAATCATAAACTATGTATCTTTACATTTTGTAATATATGGTTTGTGTTTTATCCTTTGGGCGTCATTTCTCTTCAACATCATCATTCCTCGAGGTCTGGAAGGTCAAAACCAAAGAACCAAACCGAATACCCTTGGAAGACAAATTGACGTACTGACCCCCCGGAGTTTGGACCTCATCTTAACCCTGAAGTTAATGCTATCAGGAATACCCAAGGTAATACTGGAGGACATGCCTTGCAGGAGGACCCTCAAGAGGAACAATTCACTGTAGTTGGGGCTGGAGATGAAATCTATGATCGTCGCCTGGACGAGATAGCAGAAAAGCTAAGATCTCTGGAGTCTCAAAACTGCTTAGGATTTGATGTTATGGATATGGGGCTGGTGGAGGGAGTAAGAATTCCTCACAAATTCAAACCTCCATGCTTTGAAAGATATAATGGAACATCTTTCCCTCGCATCCATCTTCAATCTTTTCTGGGGAGGTTGAAGGCTTACACTATGGATGAAAAGCTATGGATGTTTTACTTTGAGGATAGTTTGACTGGGGCATCCCGTGAGTGGTACTCTCATCTGACTAGAGCAACAATCAGAAATTGGAAGGATTTGGCCGAGGCTTTCATACGCCAATATCAATACAATCTAGACATGGCTCCTAACAGAACTCTTCTAATGGGTATGTCACAGTCCTCCAGAGAAAGCTTCAGAGAGTATGCTCAGATATGGAGACAATTAGTTGCTGCTGTTCAACCTCCAATGTCGGAAAGAGAAATGGCAGATATGTTCATGAACACCCTACAGGGGGCATACATTGATAGGCTGGCTGCTTTTTCTTCCACTAGATTTGCTGACGTGGTCATAACAGGAGAGAGGATTGAGAGTTTGTTAAAAATGGGTAAGATCTCTGTTAATGGCGCCAGCTCTAGCAACACAAGGAAACCTTTTGCAGGGCCTCGCAGGTCGGGTGAAACCAATTCTATACACATGGGCAGAGTTAGGCCCCAGTACATGCCAAGGTGAATTATCGTTGTCACAATTCCCGCTCCATCACCTCAACAGCAATACACTCCACAACCACAACATTTCCCTCATCAACAACATTTTCCTCAACAAAGGTCTTATAACAACAACAACAACCAACAACAACGTCCTTTCCAGCAAAGGCCATCTCAAGTCAACAGGGTAATCGATCTTATACCGATGCCCTATGCCACTTTGCTACCACAACTTTTGAAGCTTAATCTTGTTGAATTAAGGACTCTGGCTCCACCATATCCTCAAAACCTTCCAAGGAATTACGACGTCAACGCCAGATGTGCCTTCCATTCCAATGCACCTGGCCACACAACAGAAAAGTGCAGAGCTTTGCACATGAAGGTCCAGGATCTAGTTGATTCAAAGGCTTTAAATTTTGCACCCCCTCCTAACGTCACGAAGAATCCTATGCCTAGCCATGGTGGGCCCAGGATAAATGCAATTGAGGAGGATCAACCAGTGAACCTAATTGAAGATACTGCAAGCATTCAAACACCTCTAGCAGAGGTTAAAGCTCAGATTTTAAAATGCCAGGTGTTCCCAGGTTGTGAGTCCTGATGTGAATCTTTCAAAGTTTCCGTCAATGGTTGTGCGAGTTTAAAAAGTGGCATCAATGGCCTTATCAGAGAAGGTATCTTGCAGATAACATCAACGGTTTCTACAACATCAGCAATTCCTCCTACAGTACCAACAAGCACCTCTCTTACAACTTCAAAAACAATTGTTCCGACAGACTCTGCTACAAAGTAAACAATCATCTCCTCTACCACTTCACCAAACATTAGTTCGACCGCATCCGCTTCTACAACTACAACAACCATTAATAATGACATAACCACAATCACTATATATTACGACCCGACAATCGTCCCTGATTCCAACAATTTTCAGCAACAATCTCAACAACAACCTAACTTCAGTCTTCCACCACCACCATCAGTCAGAATTCCTGCTACCATATATTACGATCCATAGATAATAACAGTTCCTACTTCCGCTGCAGTTAGTCCAGTCACCATCACGGTACCTGGACCCATTCCATATGAAAAAGATAATGATGTACCATGGCACTATGGTTCAGACCTCTACTGCAACGGAGAGAGAGTCGTTCTTGATTCTTCAACTCATACACCATAGATCAATAATGTCGGGGGAGGCGGAGGCTTCACTCGAAGCGGACGTCTCTTCGCGTCACAAGTTCTGAGAGTTAATGTTGAGGCAGAGGCTGCTGCCAAGGCTAAAGGCAAAAATGTGGTGCCTGAAGAACCAGTTTTGAAAGAAGCTCAGAAAACGTCCTTTGATCAGGATGTCGATGAATTTATGAGGATAATCAAGAGAAGCGATTATAAGGTTGTGGATCAGCTTCACCAGACTCCTTCCAAGATCTCCATTCTATCATTTTTGTTGTGTTCCGAAGCTCATCGGGATGCATTACTTAAAGTCATGCACGCAGCCTACGTGCCTGAGGAGATTACGGTAAATCAGCTAGAAACAGTGGTTTCTAATGTTAATACTAGCCATGGGCTAGGCTTCACCAACGCTGATTTAACTACGGAAGGTCGTTATCATAATAAAGCTTTGCACATCACACTAGAGTGTAAAGGGGCTGTGCTTTCACATGTTCTAGTTGACACTGGGTCTTCACTCAATGTCTTGCCAAAGAAACCCCTTGTTAAGCTTGAATATGATGATATAGCTCTCTGACCAAGCAACCTGGTGGTTAGAGCTTTTGATGGTTCCAAGAGGTCTGTTCTTGGAGAGGTGGAGCTTCCTGTGATAATTGGCCTACAGGTCTTTCAAACTACTTTCTACGTGATGGACATTCAGCCGACCTACAGCTGTTTGTTGGGTCGACCATGGATTCACGCCGCTGGAGCAGTTACGTCGACCCTTCACCAGAAATTAAAATACGAGTGGGAAGGGAAAATTATCACAATCTGTGGTGAAGAGGACATTTTTGCTAGCCATCTGGCTACCTACAAATACATTGAGATGGATGGTGAAATCCACGAGACCATGAGCCCAGGTTTCGAAGCGCTGAACGTCAATGAGGCGACAACTGAAGTATTTGCAGCATCCCAGGAGGATAGGATGGGTATTTCAATTGTATCCTACCAACAAGCTCAGAAGGTTGTTGAAGATGGGAACGCCCAAGGCTGGGGCAAGCTGCTACCTGTGGAGAAGAAGGAGGACAGATTCGGTTTGGGTTACAAACCATTCCGACAAGATCAAGCAGAGGCTGCTAAGGAGCCCAAGTTCGTGAGTGGGGGAATGTTGACCCCAGATGATGTCAATAACGTGGAAGACGAGGCTGAAAGCGACCTCAACCTGGAGAGCTGGATTCGTCCAAGGATCCCGGGCCAACAAGTCCTTAACTGGTCTTCCCAGGAAATTATAAGAGTCACTCCTGCAGAGTAATTATTATTTCCTGTTTAAGCATGCATCAAGTCCTGCATCTTGCCCAAGGTGTCAGGACTCATTTTGTAATAGGGCCATATTTGTATTTTGTGCAAATGGAATATCAATGAACAATGGACATCTTTTGCAAACAATTTTCTTTTTCGCTCACTGTCTTTTCATTTTTGTTATTTTTCACACAAAACAATAAATGACAATGTTTTCAAAATAATAACTTCGTTTACACTTTTTTCTAAACAAGATTAAAATTAATCACTAAAAAGAAAAAATCTCAACCCTTGCAGAGATAATCTCCAGATTGCACCGTCAATAGCACTGCTATGACCTTGTATGACTTCGACAATCCAATTAATCAAGCAGATGAAGGGGTTGAAGAAGACTATGATTTACCTGAAGAGTTAGCCATGTTGGTGAGGCAAGAAGAGAAGGTGATTACTCCTTATCAGGAGGAAGTTGAAACTGTTAATCTTGCTACCGAGGAAGATGTGAAAGAAGTGAAGATTGGGGCCAGTCTGCAAGCTCCAGTGAAAGAACAACTTATCAGTATGCTTCGGGAATACGTCGACGTCTTTTCTTGGTCCTATCAAGACATGCCAAGTCTAGATACAGATATTGTCATGCACAGGCTACCATTGAAAGAAGAGTGCCCACTAGTTAAACAGAAGTTGCGCCGCACTCGCCCAGATATGGCCATGAAGATTAAGGAAGAAGTACAAAAGCAATAGGACGCCGGTTTCCTTGCTGTAACTAGCTACCCGCCGTGGGTTGCTAACATTGTACCCGTGCCTAAGAAGGATGGCAAGGTGCGTATGTGTGTGGATTACCGGGACCTGAATAGAGCTAGCCCGAAGGATGATTTCCCATTACCTCACATTGATGTATTGGTGGACAACACAACTCAGTTCTCGGTATTTTCTTTCATGGACGGATGTTCTGGATACAATCATATCAAGATGTCACCCGAAGACATGGAGAAAACAACTTTCATCACACCTTGGGGCACATTTTGTTACAAGGTAATGCCGTTTGGACTGAAGAACGCCGGTGCAACATATCAACGGGCTATGGTAAGATTATTCCACGATATGATCCACAAAGAAATCGAATGCTATGTGGATGATATGATTGCCAAGTCCCTCACAAAAGAAGATCATCTGGTGAATCTGCTGAAGTTGTTTAAGTGTCTGAGGAAGTATCAGCTGAAGTTGAACCCCAATAAATGCACATTTGGGGTACGTTCCGGTAAGCTGCTGGGATTCATTGTAAGTGAAAAAGGAATTGAGGTTGATCCCGACAAAGTCAAAGCCATCTAGGAGATGCCTGCACCTAATACTGAGAAAGAAGTTCGAGGGTTCTTAGGTAGATTGAACTACATATCAAGGTTCATATCTCATCTCACTGTAACCTTTGAACCATTGTTTAAGCTGTTAAGGAAAGAACAAACAGTCAGGTGGAACAACGATTGTCAGAAAGGTTTTGACAAGATCAAGGAGTACCTGCAAGAACCTCCAATTCTCATGCCTCCAATTGAAGGAAGACCTCTGATAATGTACCTGACAGTATTAGAAGGGTCAATGGGGTATGTGTTGGGCCAGCATGACGAGTCTGGTCGAAAAGAGTATGCAATATATTACCTAAGCAAAAGGTTTACCGACTGTGAACAACGTTATTCACTGCTCGAGAAAACTTGATGTGCTTTAGCGTGGGTTGCTCGCCGACTAAGACAATATATGTTGACTCATACTACCTTGTTGATCTCAAAGATGGACCCAGTCAAGTACATATTTGAGAAGCCAGCACTTACTGGGAGGGTTGCAAGATGGCAAATGATTCTAACAGAGTATGACATTCAGTACACTTCTCAAAAGGCCATCAAGGGCAGTGTATTGTCTGATTATCTGGCTGAAGAACCCATTGATGATTACCAGCCCATGAGATTTGACTTCCGGGATGAGGATATCATGTTCTTAAAAGCAAAAGACTGTGAAGAGACAGTTCACACTGAAAAGCCTGACCCAGAAGAAGCATGGACTATGATGTTTGATGGGGCTGTCAATATGAACGATCGTGGAGTTGGTGCAACGTTTATTACACCTAAAGGAGTTCATATGCCTTTCTCGGCAAAAATCACCTTTGCTTGCACTAACAACGAAGCAGAATATGAAACTTGTATCATGGGTCTTGAGGAAGCCATTGACCTCAGGATTAAAACCTTGAATGTATTCGGAGATTCAGCTTTGGTAATCAACCAGACCAACGGCAAATGGTACACTCATCAGGAGCATCTGATTCCATACCGTGATTATACGAGGAGATTGCTGACTTTCTTCACAAAAGTCAAACTTGAATACATCCCTCGAGATGAGAGTCAGTTTGCAGACACTTTGGCCATCATTTCATCTATGATCAAAGTACAAGCTGCCAATTATGTGCCTCGGATCTTGGTATCCAGACTGGACCGACCGGCATATGTATTCTCCGTGGACACAGCTAGTGACACCAAGCCTTGGTTCCATGACATCAAATGCTTCTTGGAGACTCAGACATACCCACCTGGGGCATCATCAAATGATAAGAAGACATTAAGAAGGCTAGCCGACATTTTCTTCCTCAATACTGATGGTTCATTATACAAGCGAAACTTCGACATGGTCCTGCTCAGATGTGTTGACAAGGAGGCAGACCTACTGATGCACGAGTGTCACTCCCCGGATTTCCATCCTGGTACAAACGCGAAAGTGGCGCGGAAAAAGAATAGAGTCGCCAGCCAGGCATATTTATCCCGAAGGAGCGAGAATGGTAATGCTGCACAAACCAGAAGAAAAGAAAAGGAAGGACACGGGTCCTGCGAACCAAAGAAACTGAGTCCGGGAGTCGGTTACGACCTGGGAAGGGATTAGCACCCAGATCGTCCGCCGTACCCGACGGGATCCACGCTTGCAAAAGAAACTGTTTCAAAGGGTGAGGGTATGAAAGTTGCAGCAAAGAAATGATAATGAAAAGAAAAATGGAACTAGAAAAGAACTGAATATGGGACTGAAAGAGAAACAAAGAGAAAAATGTAGGGAAAATAAAGATTATGCTCGAACGGGCCCTACCCCGCTGCCTACGTACCTCATCGGGAAAATGAGGATCAGAGTCGCCGTAGTTCCCCTAACTAGGGGTACTAAAAGGAAATTGCTTGTGAATTAAGGCTTGAACTGCCTATGTCAATGCTCAGGTGTTGCAGACTCGGACGACGAGTGCGTAACCGTCTTGCAAAGTGACAAGTAGGAGCAAGTTCGCGTATGGAGCGAATGAGATGAGAAAAGAATTCCCGAAGGAGAGACGCTTATTGTTTGTTTGGGTCTTTTATGAAGCTTTTAAGAGTGTGTCACAAGGAAATGAACTCAAGCTCTCTTCAATGGAATGTGCACTTGTCACTACATTCCAAGATGGAATAATAGAACAAGCACACTCAAGTAAGGAGAAGATCCCCAAAACTTGAACCCAGAGATTAGGGCCTAAGCTCACTAACTTGTTGAATTATTAAGTGTTTTTGGTTATTTACAGATGAAGAAGTATTTTTTATGCTTTTCTTTATGAAGAAGATACCTTGATCAGACTTGTGCATCACAAGGTAAACTTGTACTATCCCAAGATGGGAAGACTACAAGCATACCTCATGGGATAAGGCTATGGATCAAGACATCACTTCAAACTTATTAAAGTGTTTTTAAGAGTTATGAGATGAGAAAAGAAGAAGAACCAAAAGGATCTCAAAAGGAAAAATTCTAAAGGGGGACTAAATAATCCTAAGTGTTAACATGCATGGATGTCCTAAGGGTTAGTGAAGTTTCTATCCTAATGAAGAAGGAAAGAAGAAGAGAAGAAGAAGATAGAAGAAGGGATGAGAAAGGCCTAAGCCCAACAACAAAGAGTTAGTGCACATAAACATAAGAGGAGAAGATGAGAATTGGAGATGTGGAACTCAATTCCCACACCTCACACTTACCATAGCCCCTGCAAGGTTAGTAAAGCATATAAGTGAAGCAAGATAAAGCAAATGGCATGCTAACATCAAACAATCAGAAGTGAAATGGTAAGAACAAATACACAATGCAAATGCAACTCAAAGGAATGAGGAGTGAAACTTACAAGCAAAAAATGCAACATGAAACACATATGAAAACAAATGCACATTTATGAAAGATGCAAAGCAAAATGCACAAGATATGAACACAATGCTCACAACCAGAACCAAAACAAGATGAAGAAGAGCTTAAGAAGCCAACAAGATGAAGAGAAAAGAGGTACAAGACCAAACAATTACAAAATGGAAGTAAAAGAAACAATGAGATGAAGTGAAAGCACTTAAGGAAATAAATGACTTAAAGAAGAAGAAAACACAAAAATTCTTAAGACACAAACCCTATCCTAGGACCAGGAAGGTACCCACACCCCAAGAGAACCCCAAATGAGAAAAAGAAGTTGGCACAAGTGCCCTTCTTGGCTTATATGAGAGCTAAAGGTTCAAAGGAAGCAAAATGGGACAAGGTTCAAGATAAAATTCAAAACAAATCAACCAAGCATCTGAAAATTCCACAATTGAAACCAAATGATCTTAAAATATAATTTAACAAAGGGCCAAAAGGATTTGGAAAGATTCAGAAGCACACAAGGTCAAGAGGAGGCAAGAACACAAGCTAGGGTTACAAACTTCCATCACAAGTCACAAGATCAAAACTCAAGAAATAAGTTTCTAAAAATCAAGAGAAAAATCACATGAGAAGTAAAATGTCTTAAGAATCCAGAGCAAAATGAATGGGATCAAAATTCAAAATATTGAAGTGTATGGAAAATGGACAAGGCAGTGTGGTCAAAATGGACTTAAAAATAAGTTACTTGAAACAATGAGTTAATTCAGACACGTGGCAATGGAAAAAAATAAAATAAAAAAATGATAAAATAAAAGAGACATTAAATGAGACTCATGATTTTTTTGGGATTTTTTTAATGAAGGGAAGTATTTTAAAATAATTGAAAGCTAAACTGAATAAAAGAAAATTAAATTGTAAAAAGAAAATAAAAGAATTGGAATTGGGTGTGATTAGTAAGGGTTTTGCGTTGAATTTGTGTGGGCTGAGTGTGAAGGGGGTGTGCTTAGCAAGGCTGAAGGCCCAATGTTGCGCAGGTTCATGTTATTTAGGGTGGTATTTAGTGAAATTAATTGGAAAATACAGGATCTGTTGGATTGATCCAACGCGCACGCTTGTCCCTTCATTAATTGAGCTGGCCAATATGTGGATGGTGATTGGTTGGTGTATGCTAGTTACAATGGGCAGTATCACATGTTGTATTTAAATGAAACAAAAGAGAAACATATGAGACGTATAGAGCCCTAGGGCTACGTGGCAAGCTGTGGTGCGCAAGATGGCCAGATCTGACGGCTTAGACTTTGTCTTCATCATGGAAACCCTAGGTATGAACACAACAATTTTCCGGTGACCGTAGCTAGGGCTCCGGCACCGGAATTTATGACAACACCTCAAAACAACAAATAAACGAATAAAAATAACCCAGATCAAGTAAATCCACCCCCCTGAGTTCAAAAATGGCCTAAAAAACAACTACAACTCAATGAATTGGACAGATCGAAGCAAAACAACATTGACCTTCAAAACTGAAATCAAGATAACTTAGGCTACAATGCACCAATTTCAAATCTAAAATTTGCATCATGCTCAACAAACATCAAGGAACACAAAACACGATATTAATTCCATTTTTAGATCATGAGATTTTGAGCCATACCTGAAGTGTAGATCCTGATTCAGTGAGCTAGAAAACCAAGTAATGCGTGAAAATCACTCCACTTACTCCCTATATGCAAAATAAATGCATATAAGGTCTTGAAACACACTGGATCTGAGGTTTCAAAGCAAGTTGTCTTGAAATGGCAAGCTGGCCACACTTGAGAATAAGCTTCAATGAGGGGGTGTTTAATGATCCTGAGCTTGCCTAGATCCTAGATCCACAATTTGTTTTGTGTTTGCTTGCCTGGATGAAGAGAAAAGAGAGAAAATGCAAAGTTGCATGAAGTTTGTGAATGAGAGAATGAGAGAGATCTGAGGCTTGATGAAACCCTAATTGCTTTTATATGTGATCACAAATCCTTGCTGAAAGAATGAGGTGAAATGCACGAGTGAATCATGTAATTTTTGTGAATTTGCATAATTTGCAACATGTGAGATAAGCATTATATGCTCATGCTTCTTTAGGCCTCTCAGCACATGGGCAATGCATTTCCCACCCTTGATTCAAATCCAAACAATCCTGGCCTTTAGATCAAGCCCTCACACTTGTTTCATGACTTTTGCCAATTTTGCAATTTTTGAGTGATTTTCTTGTTGTGCATGAAAATGAACAATTCTTTAGAGAAAATTGGTCACAATGTGATGTATTTTAAGTTTGAAACAAGTTTGAACCCATAACAAGTCTCACAATTAAGATTTGAAGCTTCTTGCATTTGGTGCCACACTTGAAAAGTGAATTTTGCCCTAGAATACCCAAATTTTCGAAGGACATATAGGGAGTTCTACAAATCCTATGAAAATGTACTTGTAATTTTTGAAAATGGGAGCCCTTACTCTTCAACTTTCATGTTTGACTTTGGTCCATTTGAAGAATTTTTGATCATGTTAAGGCCATTTGAAAATTAAGGCAAAAGTTGCCAAATTTGGAAAATTCCATAAACCAACTTTGTACCATTTTTGCAAAACCCTTCAAATCTCCATGATTCTTGAACTTTGATAATTCCAAACCTCTTATAAAATTGTAAGGACCCCTCTTGGCCAAAAAAATTGGGTTAGACCTCTTGAAATTGCACAATTGACTTTTTAAGGGCACAGTTGACTTTTTACTTCATCTGCAAGCAACTGAGGCATTGACTGACTTCCACATGGAATTTTCTCATGAAAATTGACACATAGAATCCTCTTAATATATAGAAAACTTTGCCCAAATTAAATGGCCAAAGTTGTGAGATCTTGGTGCTTGAATCTCAAACCCTAATTTGGGTGCCTTGTATAGGAGCTTTGCCTTGTCCCGAGATCTCTGATGGTCATGAAATCTTCTGAGCTTTTGCCAATGGACTTGATCTTGTAAATGGAGTGTAGAATCACCCTAGGACTTGTATACAACCATTGGGACCCTTGTCATGGCTTGAAATTCTTCAAGGACCTCCACAGATGACCATATGCTTGATGCTAGGACATGAAGGATGTTATGCTTCATCTTTCTATGCTAAGATGCTGAAAAAAATGATATGAGTATGATGAATATGATGTGATATGATGCTTAAAATGAAGAGGGAAAATTTGGGGTGTTACAGCTGCCCCTATTCAATCATCAGTTAATCTGAAAAGGGCGGTAGTACGGGCTATCGACCATTCAAGATAAACTGTGGTTGAATACCAAGAAGACCAGAAATTTGCACTCTGACAAAGAATGCAGCACTGAGAAATAAACCCAACCAGATGACGCTCTGGGGATAAGAAGGAGAGAAAAAGCAGACGAGCTTCTTCCAAGTTGAAACTGATATCTGGAGTAAGAATACGTTGACAAACGAGTCTTCTTCAAACAATCCTGTGACACCAGGACCTGGACATACGAATCCTCAAACACTGCAGGAACATAATCTGAGACAGACGAGTCTTCAAACAATCATGTGACGCCAGGAACTAGACATACGAGTCCTTAAAGAGTTTGCAAGAACATAAACTGAGACAGACGAGTCTCCTTCGGATTTACCTGTTACGCCAGGACCGGTAATGCACTTAAGTCTGTGGGGATAGACATGCAAATCAAGGTAGACGAACCTTCTTCATATATTATCCGTGGATATATGGTATAATAAAAATGAGTCTTCTTCGAGCAAACCTGTTACGCCAGGTGCAGCAACAATAATTGGTGCTTTAGACAGACAAGCCTCCTTCGGATTTACCTGTTACGCCAGGACCGGTAACCATTTTGACATTAAATCCCACTGTCAGGATTTTAAACCTCTTCAATACAGACGAGTATTGGATGATCATCAAGATAACACAGACGAGTGCCATAAGTTAATGATACAGACGAGTATCAGACGATGATCTACGAAACACAGACGAGCGCTTCAAGCAATGATACAGACGAGTATCAGCAACTGGTATAGACGAATACCAGAAATTCAAACACAGACGAGCATCTAAAGTAGCAACATAGAAGTAATAACAGGATAATCAGCAAATCCTCACATACAGATGTAAGCCTAACACAGACGAGTGTTGGGAATGATACAGACGAGTATCCAAGCAAAGTAGACGAGCTTCAGAACACAGACAACCTCTGGGGACAAAAAGCAGACGAGCTTCAAACAAACACAGACGAGTGCCGGAGAATGCAGACGATCAAACATCAAATATTATCATCCATCCAACACAGACGAGTATTGGAATTTGCAGACGGGTAAAGATCAAATATCAAATATCAAACACAGACGAGTGTTGGCGACTTCACTGGGGAAAAGCAACAAATATGGATATCCAACACAGACGAGTATTGGAATTTGCAGACGAGCAATAACATATATTTAACACAGACGAGTGTTTAAAATTGCAGACGAGCAATATCAAGGTAATCATGAACCACCGCTGGGGAAAGCAAACGAGCAAGCCGGAGTGATAACACAAACGAGTGTTGAGAAATGCTGATGAGCATCAATAATAGGTCGTTGCTGGGGAATACTCTGCTCAGGGATAACACAGACGAGTGTTAAGAAGTGCAGACAAGCATCAATAAGGTATCAAATACCAAACACAGACGAGTGTTACGGATTACAGACGAGTAATAAACAAGGCTGGAGCACAGACGAGTGCTGAAAATTGCAGACGAGTAACAAACAAATGCCTGATTGGCCACAAGAGCTACAACTCTGCAGGGGAAGACAAGTCGAGAGGTCTGGATACCTAACTATGACTGCGGTGATGAATACCTGACTGTATCATCAAAATACCCAAAAGTATGGCAACTTCGTTGGGGAATATTTCACTGACGGAAGTGAAAATCAAATATGAACTCTGTGGGATAGGATCATCCTCAGACTTGGCTGGGAAAGATACATCAACAATACTCTAGCTGGGGAGAGCATCTGCTGATTCAAAGCTCTGGCTGAGAAAGACTCTTGTTGAGGATAGAATTCTGATAATTCCAACTTTGGTGATGTCAGGCTTTCAAATACCTACTGGGCATACTCCCCTGGGGAAGAATGGACTGCTACTTCACTGGGGAAGAAGAAACTGCTTGGGCTGCTGCCAAGGCTTAGCTGGAGAAAATTGGAGAAAATCTCTGATGGAGATGTCAGGCTTTCAGAGACCTGCTGGGAGAAGAAATCTCTTCTTGGGGGAGATACTCTACTGGGAAGGAGTAAATTTGCTTGGGAGAATGTGACACCATCCTGCAACCTGCAACAACAGAAAACACAAGTGTGCCCCGGGGATTTGCATGGTATGATTTGTTCATCCATCGTCACCCGACACTCAAAGAGGGTTACAGTTTCCCTGCATGTCATTTTTTTTCAAAATTATCACCATGTTTTAATGCAATGCTATTTCTGCCAAAAATTCAGGACATTTTGCAAACAAAAATAAACACACACAGCTTTTTGACTGAATATTCTTTTTATTGAATGGCCTTTGAATAGGCAAAGATTTACATCAGGAAGCAACCACCTGGAAAGAGGTAGCCACCATAAAATTGAGAAAAGAAACTATCCTAATGGCAATGGGCACGACATTCCAAGGAGTTCCATTTCTGCTATGACCAACATGTCTTCGGGACTCTCCATTCTGCTTTGGCTTTCTGAGAGGATGAGGGGACTGTTTCCTATCCTTCTGATATTGTCAAGTTGTACGAAACGATGATGTGGTTCAGATTACTCGAATCGCAGTTGTTCGCTTATTCCCTTGTTTTGCGTGGATCGCCCTTTCGGGTTTTCAATCCACCGGGATACCCTTTTTTGCCTGAGTTATCCGATGTGGCTCTTCAACTCAGCGGGTGTACATTTTTTCATTTATTTCCCTAACTTTTGCCCGAGCTTTTTATTCTGTTTTTAGCTCACCGGGATGCCCTTTTCTTGCCTGGACTATAATTTTGTTTTTGTGTCCCGCGGGTCTCTTTATGCGAAGTATTTTTTAACTGCGTCCGAGTTAACAGGGGATTGGAAGTCATCTCCATCCATAGTGGTGAGCATCAGTGCTCCTCCTGAGAAGACTTTCTTCACTATGAACGGTCCTTCGTAGTTTGGGGTCCACTTGCCCCTGTGATCTGAAACTGGAGGAACGATCCTCTTCAATACAAGCTCTCCCACTTGATATTCTCGAGTACGTACACGTTGGTCGAATGCATGTTTCATTCTCCTCTGATAAAGCTGACCATGACATATAGCCGCTAATCTCTTTTCCTCAATTAGACATAGCTGATTGTAACGAGCACGCACCCATTCAGCCTCATCCAGCTTAACATCCATCATCACACGCAATGAAGGGATCTCTACTTCAACAGGTAGGACTGCTTCCATGCCATACACCAGAGAGAAGGGAGTTGCCCCTGTTGAAGTCCTGACTGACGTTCGGTACCCATGCAACACAAACGGTAACATTTCATGCCAATCTTTGTAGGTGACAACCATTTTCTGCACAATCTTCTTGATATTCTTGTTTGCTGCCTCTACCGCACCATTCATCTTTGGTCGGTAAGGAGAAGAATTGTGATGCTGTATCTTGAAGTCCCGACACAAGTCTGCCATCATCTTGTTGTTGAGATTAGAACCATTGTCAGTAATGATCCTTTCGGGCACTCCGTATCTGCATATGATATCTCTTTTCAGAAATCTTGCCACCACTTGATGAGTGACGTTGGCAATAAGATGCTGCCTCCACCCATTTGGTGAAGTAGTCAATCGCGACCAAGATGAAGCGATGACCATTTGAAGCAATTGGCTCTATCCTCCCGATCATATCAATGCCCCACATAGAAAAGGTCCAAGGAGATGACATGACGTTGAGCGGGCTAGGAGGAACATGCACTTTGTCTGCATATATCTGGCACTTGTGGCACTTACGAGCAAATGAACAACAGTCTGCATCCATTGTCATCTAGTAATACCCCAATCTCAGTAATTTCTTTGCCATAGCATGCCCTCCTGCATGGGTACCGAAAGATCCCTCGTGGACTTCCTGCATCAACAGGCTTGCTTCGTGTCTATCTACGCATCTGAGCAAGACCATGTCAAAGTTTCTCTTGTACAAAACCCCGTTTGTGTTCAAGAAGAAGCTAGCAGCAAGTCACCTCAAGGTCTTCTTGTCATTGGAAGATGCCCCAGTTGGGTATTCTTGCTTTTCCAGGAATAACTTGATGTCAAAATACCAAGGTTTCTCGTTAGACACGGCGTCTACAGAGAAGGCATGAGCTGGAGCGTCAAGCCTGGATATATCAATTCTGGGCACATAATTCCAACACAATACTTTAATTGACGAAGAGAGCGTGGCCAATGCGTCGGCAAACTGATTTTCATCACGTGGTATGTGTTGAAGTTTAACTGTCGTGAAGAACGTCAACAGTTTTCTAGCATAATCCCTGTATGGAATTAAATGCTCTTGATGCGTATACCACTTGCCGATAACTTGGTTAATGACGAGGGCTGAATCTCCGAATATATCGAGGTTCTTAATCCGAAGATTAATTGCCTCCTCTATTCCCATTATGCATGCCTCGTATTCCGCTTCATTGTTGGTGCAGCCAAAAGTAATTCTGGCAGCGAAGGGTAAATGAACACCTTCGGGAGTAATGAGTACGGCACCAACTCCACGTCCATTGATATTGACTGCCCCATCAAACATCAACTTCCATTTGGATTCGGGGTCTGGCCCCTCCTCCGGAAGTGGTTCCTCGCAATCGTTTGCTTTGAGGTACATGATATCCTCATCAGGGAAATCAAACTTCATTGGCTGATAATCATCTTCAAGAGGTTGCTGTGCAAGGTAATCCGACAATACACTTCCCTTGATGGCTTTCTGAGAAGTATACTGGATGTCGTATTCAGTCAAAATCATCTGCCACCTAGCAACCCTTCCGGTTAACGCTGGTTTCTCAAAGATATACTTGACAGGATCCATTTTGGAAATGAGCAGTGTGGTATGAGTCAACATGTACTGCCTCAGTCGGCGAGCAGCCCATACCAAAGCGCAGCAAGTTTTCTCGAGCAGTGAATAACGGGACTCACAGTCGGTAAACTTTTTTGCTAAGGTAATAAATAGCGTACTCTTTTCGACCAGACTCGTCATGTTGGCCTAGAACACACCCCATTGACCCTTCTAGCACGGTCAAGTACATGATTAATGGTCTTCCTTCCACTGGAGGCATTAGAACTGGAGGCTCCTGCAGATATTCTTTTATTTTGTCGAAAGCTCTTTGGCAGTCATCATTCCACCTGACCGTTTGCTCTTTTCTTAGCAATTTGAATATTGGTTCGCACGTGGCCGTTAGATGAGATATGAATCGAGAAATGTAGTTCAACCTCCCTAAAAACCCGCGCACTTCTTTTTCTGTTCTCGGTGCAGGCATATCTTGAATAGCTTTTACTTTAGCAGGATCTACCTCAATTCCTCTTTGACTAACAATGAAACCCAGCAGTTTCCCGGAACGCACTCCAAAAGTGCACTTGTTTGGATTCAACCTCAGCTTGTACTTGATCAGTCTATCAAACAGCTTCTTCAGGTTGACCAGATGCTCTTCTTCGTCTCGGGACTTAGCAATCATATCGTCCACATAACACTCAATCTCCTTGTGTATCATGTCATGGAACAATGTGACCATCGTCCGTTGATAAGTTGCCCTGGCGTTCTTCAAACCAAAGGGCATGACCTTATAGCAGAATGTACCCCACGGGGTAATGAACATTGTCTTCTCCATGTCTTCCGGCGCCATCTTAATCTGGTTATATCCGGAGAAACCATCCATGAAGGAAAATACCGAGAATTGAGCCGTATTGTCTACTAACACGTCAATGTGTGGCAACGGAAAGTCATCTTTTGGGCTTGCTCTATTCAAATCCCGGTAGTCAACGCACATCCGGACCTTGTCGTCCTTCTTTGGTACAGGTACAATGTTAGCTACCCAAGGTGGGTAGCTAGTTACAGCAAGGAACCCGACATCCCATTGCTTCTGAACCTCCTCTTTAATTTTCATCGCCATGTCAGGACGAGTTCTTCTCAATTTCTGTTTCACAGGAGGTCAGTCCTCTCTCAGAGGTAATTTATGCACAACGATGTCGGTATCCAACCCTGGCATATCTTGGTATGACCAAGCAAAGATATCCACACACTCTCTTAGCATACTGATCAGCTCTTTCTTGACGTCGGCCTGCAGACTGGCCCCAATTTTGATCTCTTTCTTCACATCTTCACTGCCAATGTTGATAATCTCAATTTCTTCTTGATGAGGCTGAATAACCCGTTCCTCTTGTTTCAACAATCTGACCAATTCTTCAGGGAGGTCACAATCTTCCTCAACCCCTTCATCAGCTTGGTAGACAGGATTGTCAAAGTCATGCGTGGTCATAGCAGGAACGTTATCAATGGAATCCGGATGATCAACACTGCACAGATGATGTGCTTATTCAGAATCTGCTCATTTTGAAAAAGAGACGCTAACACAAAAGCAAAAGGAAAAACGCATTTCCATTTTTATATATTTTTGTGAAAAAGTTTAAAAACAAAGAAAGAGAACACAACTTGTCTGAAAATGTCCTTTTATTTTATGGTAAAAATAAGATGCATACAAAACATGGTGGCCCAATACAATGGATCCAAGCATCTTGGGCAGAATGCTGGATTTGACAATGCAGTATGCTAATAAAAGGAAACAAAATAATTACTCTGAGTGCAAGGTAACTTGTATGATGTCTTCAGAAGACCAATTTGTTAGCTCCTCGTCGGGCGCACACGGGTGAATCCAATTGTCCCAGTCACCGTCACTGTCCCCATCTTGGCTTGCTGTACAAATCTGGTTGCGGTCGAGCAACCCAGCACTCGTAAAGGTGATGGCTTTACCACTCGGAGTAGATTCACCAGGCTGATATCCTAAGCCAAACTTATCATCTTTCTTTTCTAGCTCCAACAGCTTGCCCCAGCCTTGGGCACTGCCTGATTGAACAACCTCCTTTGCCTCTCTGTAGGAATGGATGGATGTACCCTCTTTCTCGCTGATCTTCTCCACAGGTGTCAAGATGCTGACGTTGACTGCTTCGAAAGCTTGGCACAAAGTCTCATGGATCTCTCCATCCATTTCCACATACTTGAACGTTGACAAATGGCTTACGAAGATGTCCTCCTCTCCGCAAACTGTGATAAGTTGGCCGTCAACCACATATTTGAGCTTCTGATGAAGGGTTGAAGTAACAGCTCCAGCAGCATGTATCCATGGGCGACCCAACAAGCAGCTGTACGCAGGCTGGATGTCCATGACGTAGAAAACACTTTTGAAAACTTGAGAGCCTATCTTGACGGGCAATTCAACTTCTCCAAAAACTGATCTTCTCGAACCATCAAAAGCTTTGACAATCAAATCACTTGGTCTCAGGACTATTCCATCAACATTAAGCTTCATCAATGCCTTCTTCGGAAGCACATTCAGGGAAGTGCCTGTGTCTACAAGAACATGCGACAACACAACACCCTTGCACTCCATAGTAATATGTAGTGCTTTGTTGTGGTTTCGACCCTCTGACGTAAGGTCTCTGTCTGTAAAGCCTAGGCCATGGCTTGCATTAACACTTCCTACAACAACTTCTAGTTGGTTGACAGTGATTTCCTGAGGAACATAGGCCATTTACAGAACTTTCAATAAGGCCTCTCTGTGTGCGGGAGAACACATCAGTAGTGATAAGATGGATATCTTTGAAGGTGTCTGATTTAGCTGATCAACCACCTTATAGTCACTCTTTTTGATAATCCGCATGAATTCCTCGACCTCTTTTTCAAATGTACCCTGCCTAGCCATAAGAGTAGTTGATTCATCATTCACAGCTTGCTTTCCTTTGGCCTTGGATGAAGCCTCAACCTCAGGATCCCCTCTCAGCACAGGGGGAGCAAATAAACGACCACTTCTGGTGAAACCTCCAACTCCTCCGACATTCTCTACAGTCGGGTCAGCAGCAACAGACTTGCTCTCAATCCTTTGTCCAGCTACATATACATCTGAGCCATAATGCCAAGGAATGGCTTTATCGTCTGTGTAAGGAACAGGCCCAGGTACGGTGATTGTCACGGGACTAATCTCAGGAGCGTAGATTGTTACAGGCTGTCTTCTTGCAGGCATGTCTGCTTCATCATAGAAAATGGTAATTGTTGACACATCATCAGCTTCAGTACCAACTCTGTTAAACTGCAAAGATCCATCATCAATCAAACCCTGCAAACCTCTCTTCAGCTTCTCCAGCCATTCTCAGCATTCAGACAGTCTTCACAATCAAAACAGCAACCAGGAAACACTTGACCATTCAACAGTCTCTCTTTCACTACTCTCAAAGGAGTCTTCACTTCTTCAATACTCAGCAAAAGACTCAACTCTTCACCACCCTCAACAGCATTAATTCTTGCCCCTCCATGATTCGGAATAGGGTTCGAATTAACATTCGGCGGTGGTGCAAAGTTGATTGCTTTAGAGTCTATAAGATCTTGAACCTTGTGATGGAGTGCCCTGCACTTCTCAGTCGAGTGCCCCAGAGTGGAAAGCGCATCGCGCATTGATATCATAACCTACTGGAAGCTCTCCAGGAGGTGGTGGTGCCAAAGTTCTCAGTTGAATCAGATTAAGGTCTAGCAGTCTTGGAAGCAAAGCAGCATAAGTCATAGGGATAACTTCAATCACCCTATTAGCCGGGCGAGTTTGCCTTGGCTGATAAGGTCTCTGCTGATAGTTGGTTCTTTGTGGTTGTTGTTGTTGATGTTGAGGTTGCATCTGTTGCACTGGAGTAGAAGGAATTGTGACTGCTGCCACATGCTCATACGGTCTTCTATAACCACGGCCCCGGCCTCGGCCAAATACAGCATTTGTCTCACCCTCTCTTCTTCTAGGAGGTCCACTGAAAGCTTTCCTCGCTCCATTCGAGCTGCTAGCACTTGGATCTTGGATCTTCCCCATCTTCAGCAAGGTCTTAACCCTCTCTCCAGCAATAACAATATCATTGAATTTGGTGGCAAAACTGGACGCCAATCTTTCAAGAAACACACCCTGTAAAGTCCCCATAAACATGTCAGCCATTTCGTTCTCAAGCAGCGGTGGTTGCACTCTGGCAGCGAGCTGACGCCACCTCTGAGCATACTCTTTGAAACCTTCCTTAGCAGTCTGAGCCATGTGCTGCAATTGCATGCGGTTTGGAGCCATGTCCAAATTATACTGATATTGTCTCACAAAAGTTTCTGCTAGGTCTTTCCAGCTCTTGATATTGACTCTGCTAAGCTTCATATACCATTCCAGAGAAGCTCCAACCAAGCTGTCTTGGAAATAGTACATCCAAAGTTTTTCATCATCCGTGTGAGCAGCAATTCTCCCAACGAAAGATTGAAGATGGGTCTTCGGGCATGCAGTGCCATTGTATTTCTCAAAAGATGGAACTTTGAACTTGTATGGGATCCTGACCCCAGGAACCAAGCCCAAGTTTGTTATATCAAATCCCAAAGAGCTCTGGGATTAAATAGCTTTGATTTGCTCTGCCATTTCTTCAAACCTCTTGTTCATCTCAGCCCCCTGACCTTCAGCTTCGTCAAGCAGAGTGAACTGTTCGTCCTGATTATCCATTTGAATATTGTTCAACCCATCATTGATTATTGTCACCCCTGGCTGTGTTACAGGAGCTTCAACCTAACGTGCGCCCGCACCGGTACGATTATCAGCAGCAGCAGTGTTGTTCCTGGGTTGGCCATTTTCAATCATCTCTCGCAGACGCTCTTGGTTCTGACCCATGCCTGCCATCAAAGTCATAAAGTTATCCATTCTCAATCTCAGATCTGCCAAGTCAGCTTGCATCTGGTCCATAATTCTCTCTCTGTTGATCTTTGTTGGGTATCTATGTGCTACTGGTTGTTGTTGAACTTTCCGAGGAGCTATAGTGCATTAAACACAAAACACGTTAGCAACTGAGACACTACCTGCAAAACAAACAAATAGGTTATATGCAATGCAATGTAACTGTTCATGTTCCCAAGTTTTTAAGCATTTGCATGCCCCAGTTCTGGCATCTATTCCTGACAATCACTTTCAGGATTTAACTTGCAAACTTTCTCTTTGATGAGTGTTCAGACATTAGCAGTATCAGACAAACGAGTCTTGCACATTCAGGAATGATAACTTGCACATTAATACTGTATATGGACAACCCACTGCCGGCTAAAAGTCAGAATACAACCAGAAATATTCCCCGAAGGGTTACAAGCCAGTACATAAATAAAAGACAAAAGAAATAAAAGCAAGACTCCTACAACAAGTCTGTAGGTAGTCTGGAAAATAAACTAAGCTAAGGACCCAGGCTCTGCCACCTCTGCTCTACTCTTCTTGACACCCGCTCTCAGTTTGAGCTCTTCAATCTCTTTTCTTGCTTCCTCCAGGGCTAACTGGCTTTGTGCTAGCTGTTGGGTCTTTTCCCTCCGGATGGTATGGACTTGCTCCACTTCCTCCTTCTTGAAGGCCATCTGAAATTCAAAGAACTCTTCTTTCTCTCTGAACCTTTTCTGCTCTTCCTCTCTTTGGCCTTGCAACCAAACAATGGATTGACTAGCATCCTTGAGAGTCTTTAAGGTCTTTTTGTGCTCAACTTCTCTCTTAACCTCCATTAGGCCCAACCTATGGAAGTGTGCTTCTCTGCCAGCAAAGTCCTTCTCTTTGGCTTCTAGAGAGGCTTGGAGCTTCTGCAACTTGTCTTCAGCTTCATTCTTGGCCCTGTTGGCTTGGTGGTATAGGCTTACCATTTCAGCATTCTCAACTCTGACTTCATGCAACTGAGCCTCTAGCTTCTTGTACTCCTCAAAGGAAACTGTACTACTCTGACTTGGCACTTCCCTGGGATAAAGTGGGGCCTCAACTAAGAAAGGCATGAGAACTGCTTCTACATGTCCTTGCAACCATGCAGCATATGGTGGATACGTCTTGGGATCAACTCTGCCGAAGTCTTTCTTACCCTTCCTTATCCTGTGAGCCCAGGCTTGGACTACTTATTAAACTAACTCCTTGTTTCCTTCAGCAGGAAAGTACAAAGATTCAACAAACTCTTCCATCTAAGGAAGATCTTTCAAAGGGTAGCCAAACTGCTTCCTGGCTAATGTTGGATAATAACTGATGACACCTTTCCTTCCCAGCAAAGGTACTCCGGAAAATCTTCCGCAACCGACCAACAACTCTTTACCTAGCAGATCTTTGTCATATCCCCAGGCAATATCTTCTGCAGTCAGACCCATCAACCTTCTGGACCATCTCCACTCATCCCTCATCTCCTTGAAGGCACCTGACTTAGGCAACTGCCTGGCAAACCACTCAACAAACAAAGGAGCACAGCAAACCACTGGACCACCCCTACACTTCTCATTTCTGTAATGAACACTGTAGTAGAAATCACCCAAAAGAGTAGGCACTGGATTGCCTTTTGCAAAGATTGAGATCACCTCCAAGCTGACAAACTCTTTCTCTCCTGGGAACAAGCTGGACCCATACACCATCAATGCAAGAAAAGCACCAAAATCATTCCACTTAGCCTCTGTAGCATATCTCTCTGCCTCTGGGATGATCACACTCCAAGGGAGTCCTCTGCCTTCACTCTCTTGCAGAGCCTTCCTGACAGTAGCAGCTGGAAGACGACAAACTTTGGCTATGTCTTCATCTTTAAATACAACCTCAGACCCATAGAATGGCAGTGTCTCTCTGACTGGAACATTCAGCATGCTAGAGATCTCTTCCAATGTAGGAGCTAAGATGTAACCTGGAAAAACAAAGCAACGCAACAGAGGATCATAAAATTGCAACAAAGTATGCAAACTGTCTTTCTGGTCTGCAGTGGGCTTGTCAACAAACTTCAGTATCTGGCCATATCTTTTCTTGAAATTGCCCAAGACTTGGTCATTCATCAGACCTGCTAAATTCTGAACACTTCTAACTTCGGGTTGAAGAAAAGTATAGTGAACATTCTTTTTCCTTGGAACTCCTCTGATTTCTGCCATGGAGATAAGATTACCAGAACTGGGACTTGATTATGAACAATGACCTGAAAAATGGGAAACATAAACAGTTAATGCAAAGAATGATGCAAATGCAATGCAATGCAAGCATATGATCAACTGGGACCATCTGAACTGGAAACTGACAAGGGCCCCTCTGATCACTGGCAAACCAAAATTCCTCTGAGTCACAACCCTCTGATAATCACAACTCTCTGATAGAAGATCTCAGAACCACAGTACCAAGAAAATCCAGAACAAGAACTCCAGAAAACCAGAACTCCAGAACCATAGGACCATAGAACCAAAGATCATAACCATAGGACCACAGATCATAACAAGGACCAATGAATAGTGAGTGTATATTGAGGCCATGGGTTCCTGCACACCTGTAAACTCCTTCCCAATCTCACTGATAATAGGCTCCGGGTCAGACATCACGGACTCTCAAAGCCGAATAGCAATAATATTGTCACCATCTCCGAGAAATGGCTCATGATCAAATCAGGGAATCGGTTTGGTATTATATACTACGCAGGGAGGCCTCAGCTGAGTCCGGGAAACAAGGTCATCCAATGTGATCCCCAGGTGGGCCCTCGGATGCGAATGGGTTTGCCACAAAATGTGGGCTGCCACTGTCATCACTAAAGAGGGATATTTCCACAAGGTTCTCAATGATCGGTCCCCAGCTGCACATAACTGTCAAGGTTATGAAATGAGAGAGGAAGATCCCCAAATCAAGACATTTCCAAGACAATCGCAACCTGGGTGTGGAACTCACTACTACCCCCATGACAAGATCTCATGAGGCCAAAGTGGAACCACTCTAAGTCCTAAGGTGCACTCGAGCCGGGTACTTGGCTCATCTCTCAAGAACAAGTAACACCCATCCCACCAAACAAAAAACCAGTCCAGACAGTCCAGTATATATACATGATGCGTAAAATAAAGACTGAAAACTGTAAATAAAGCTGTAAATAAAACTGTAAATAAACAACAATAAAATACAACAAGCCACAACAAACAAACATCACCCAAAGAAACAGACACATAAGCGCTAGGAGAGACTCACAGGGGAACCAGAGATTCTGGGTTCGTCCCCAACAGAGTCGCCAAGCTGTCGCTCCCCGAATTTCCATCCTGGTACAAACGCGAAAGTGGCGCGGAAAAAGAATAGAGTCGCCAGCCATGCATTTTTATCCCGAAGAAGCGGGAATGGTAATGCTGCACAAACCAGAAGAAAAGAAAAGGAAGGACACGGGTCCTGCGAACCAAAGAAACTGAGTTCGGGAGTCGGTTACGACCTGGGAAGGGATTAGCACCCAGATCGTCCGCCGTACCCGACGGGATCCACGCTTGCAAAAGAAACTGTTTCAAAGGGTGAGGGTATGAAAGCTGCATCAAAGAAATGATAATGAAAAGAAAACTGGAACTGGAAAAGAACTGAATATGGGACTGAAAGAGAAACAAAGAGAAAAATGTAGGGAAAATAAAGATTGTGCTCGAACGGGCCCTACCCCGCTGCCTACGTACATCATCGGGAAAATGAGGATCAGAGTCGCCGTAGTTCCCCTAACTAGGGGTACTAAAAGGAAATTGCTTGTGAATTAAGGCTTGAACTGCCTATGTCAATGCTCAGGTGTTGCAGACTCGGACGACGAGTGCGTAACCGTCTTGCAAAGTGACAAGTAGGAGCAAGTTCGCGTACGGAGCGAATGAAATGAGAAAAGAATTCCCGAAGGAGAGACGCTTATTGTTTGTTTGGGTCTTTTATGAAGCTTTTAAGAGTGTGTCACAAGGAAATGAACTCAAGCTCTCTTCAATGGAATGTGCACTTGTCACTACATTCCAAGATGGAATAATAGAACAAGCACACTCAAGTAAGGAGAAGATCCCCAAAACTTGAACCCAGAGATTAGGGCCTAAGCTCACTAACTTGTTGAATTATTAAGTGTTTTTGGTTATTTACAGATGAAGAAGTATTTTTTATGCTTTTCTTTATGAAGAAGATACCTTGATCAGACTTGTGCATCACAAGGTAAACTTGTACTATCCCAAGATGGGAAGACTACAAGCATACCTCATGGGATAAGGCTATGGATCAAGACATCACTTCAAACTTATTAAAGTGTTTTTAAGAGTTATGAGATGAGAAGAGAAGAAGACCAAAAGGATCTCAAAAGGAAAAATTCTAAAGGGGGACTAAATAATCCTAAGTGTAAACATGCATGGATGTCCTAAGGGTTAGTGAAGTTTCTATCCTAATGAAGAAGGAAAGAAGAAGAGAAGAAGAAGATAGAAGAAGGGATGAGAAAGGCCTAAGCCCAACAACAAAGAGTTAGTGCACATAAACATAAGAGGAGAAGATGAGAATTGGAGATGTGGAACTCAATTCCCACACCTCACACTTACCATAGCCCCTGCAAGGTTAGTAAAGCATATAATTGAAGCAAGATAAAGCAAATGGCATGCTAACATCAAAAAATCAGAAGTGAAATGGTATGAACAAATGCACAATGCAAATGCAACTCAAAGGAATGAGGAGTGAAACTTACAAGCAAAAGATGCAACATGAAACACATATGAAAACAAATGCACATTTATGAAAGATGCAAAGCAAAATGCACAAGATATGAACACAATGCTCACAACCAGAACCAAAACAAGATGAATAAGAGCTTAAGAAGCCAACAAGATGAAGAGAAAAGAGGTACAATACTAGACAATTACAAAATGGAAGTAAAATAAACAATGAGATGAAGTGAAAGCACTTAAGGAAATAAATGACTTAAAGAAGAAGCAAACACAAAAATTCTTAAGACACAAACCCTATCCTAGGACCAGGAAGGTACCCACACCCCAAGAGAACCCCAAATTAGAAAAAGAAGTTGGCACAAGTGCCCTTCTTGGCTTATATGAGAGCTAAAGGTTCAAAGGAAGCAAAATGGGACAAGGTTCAAGATAAAATTCAAAACAAATCAACCAAGCATCTAAAAATTCCACAATTGAAACCAAATGATATTCTAATATAATGTAACAAAGGGCCAAAAGGATTTGGAAAGATTCATAAGCACACAAGGTCAAGAAGAGGCAAGAACACAAGCTAGGGTTACAAACTTCCATCACAAGTCACAGGATCAAAACTCAAGAAATAAGTTTCTAAAAATCAAGAGAAAAATCACATGAGAATTACAATGTCTTAAGAATCCAGAGCAAAAATAATGGGATCAAAATTCAAAATATTGAAGTGTATGGAAAATGGACAAGGCAGTGTGGTCAAAATGGACTTAAAAAGAAGTTACTTGAAACAATGAATTAATTCAGACACGTGGCAATGGAAATAAAATAAAATAAAAAAATGATAAAATAAAAGAGACATTAAATGAGACTCATGATGTTTTTGGGATTTATTTAATGAAGGGAAGTATTTTAAAATAATTGAAAGCTAAACTGAATAAAAGAAAATTAAATTGAAAAAAGAAAATAAAAGAATTGGAATGGGGTGTGATTAGTAAGGGTTTTGCGTTGAATTTGTATGGGCTGAGTGTGAAGGGGGTGCGCTTAGCAAGGCTGAAGGCCCAATGTTGCGCAGGTTCATGTTATTTAGGGTGGTATTTAGTGAAATTAATTGGAAAATATAGGATCTGTTGGATTGATCCAACGCGCACGCTTGTCCCTTCATTAATTGAGCTGGCCAATATGTGGATGGTGATCTGTTGGTGTATGCTAGTTACAATGGGCTGTATCACATGTTGTATTTAAATGAAACAAAAGAGAAACATATGAGACGGAGAGAGCCCTAGGGCTACGTGGCAAGCTGTGGTGCGCAGGATGGCCAGATCTGACGGCTTAGACTTCGTCTTCTTCATGGAAACCCTAGGTATGAACACAACAATTTTCCGGTGACCGGAGCTAGGGCTCCGGCACCGGAATTTATGACAGCACCTCAAAACAACAAATAAACGAATAAAAATAACCCAGATCAAGTAAATCCACCCCCCCTGAGATCAAAAATGGCCTCAAAAACAACTACAACTCAATGAATTGGACAGATCGAAGCAAGACAGCATTGACCTTCAAAACTGAAATCAAGATAACTTAGGCTACAATGCACCAATTTCAAATCTAAAAGTTGCATCATGCTCAGCAAACATCAAGGAACACAAAACACCATATTAATTCCATTTTTAGATCATGAGATTTTGAGCCATACCTGAAGTGTAGATCCTGATTCAGTGAGCTAGAAAACCAAGTAATGCGTGCAAATCACTCCACTTACTCCCTAGATGCAAAATAAATGCATATAAGGTCTTGAAACACACTGGATCTGAGGTTTCAAAGCAAGTTGTCTTGAAATGGCAAGCTGGCCACACTTGAGAATAAGCTTCAATGAGGGGGTGTTTAATGATCCTGAGCTTGCCTAGATCCTAGATCCACAATTTGTTTTGTGTTTGCTTGCCTGGATGAAGAGAAAAGAGAGAAAATGAAAAGTTGCATGAAGTTTGTGAATGAGAGAATGAGAGAGATCTGAGGCTTGATGAAACCCTAATTGCTTTTATATGTGATCACAAAGCCTTGCTGAAAGAATGAGGTGAAATGCACGAGTGAATCATGTGATTTTTGTGAATTTGCATAATTTGCAACATGTGAGATAAGCATGCTATGCTCATGCTTCTTTAGGCCTCTCAGCACATCGGCAATTCATTTCCCACCCTTGATTCAAATCCAAACAATCTTGGCCTTTAGATCAAGCCCTCACACTTGTTTCATGACTTTTGCCAATTTTGCAATTTTTGAGTGATTTTCTTGTTGTGCAAGAAAATGAACAATTCTTTAGAGAAAATTGGTCACAATGTGATGTATTTTAAGTTTGAAACAAGTTTGAACCCATAACAAGTCTCACAATTAAGATTTGAAGCTTCTTGCATTTGGTGCCACACTTGAAAAGTGAATTTTGCCCTAGAATACCCAAATTTTCGAAGGACATATAGGGAGTTCTACAAATCCTATGAAAATGTACTTGTACTTTTTGAAAATGGGAGCCCTTACTCTTCAACTTTCATGTTTGACTTTGGTCCATTTGAAAATTAAGGCAAAAGTTGCCAAATTTGGAAAATTCCATAAACCAACTTTGTACCATTTTTGCAAAACCCTTCAAATCTCCATGATTCTTGAACTTTGATCATTCCAAACCTCTTATAACATTGTAAGGACCCATCTTGGCCAAAACAATTGGGTTAGACCTCTTGAAATTGCACAGTTGACTTTTTAAGGGCACAATTGACTTTTTACTTCATCTGCAAGTGTCGCTCCCGGGATTTTCATCCTAGTACAGACGCGAAAGTGGCGTGAAAAAGGTAGAGTCGCCAGCCAGACATTTTTATCCCAAAGGAATGGGAAAGGTAATGTTGCACAAACCTGAGGAAGAAGGAAAAGGACGAGGCCTTGCGAACCAAAGATCTGGATACGGGAGTCGGTTACGAATTGAGAAGGTATTAGCACCCCAATCCGTCCGCCGTACCCGACGGGATCCACGCTTAAAAGACTGTTTTCAAAGGGTGAGAAATAATATGCTGTTTAACTGAAAGAATAGCTATCTGGAAGGAAATCGAATGAGAAAAGAAATGGAATTGACAAATGGGAATAAAGGGGGAAAAGTGTAGGGAAAAAGAAAGATTGTGCTCGAATGGGCCCTACCCCACTGCCTACGTACCTCATCGGGATAAATGAGGATCAGAGACGCCGTAGTTCGTCTAACTAAGGCTTACACTCGTTTGATGTATTTTAGGATGACGTTGCCATAGCTCTAGCTCAGGTGTTACCGGCTCTGACTCGAGGGTGTTTACCGTATCGCTGTTTTGAACTGTTGAGACAAGTCATGTTCGTCCGCAAAGAGTATGAGATGAGATGAGAAGACGTGACTTCTTGGTTTGTTGTCTTTTATAACAAATGTTTTGAATTTGTGTTTATTGAATGTACAACACTAAAGACTATGACACAGGAGTGAATACTTTCCAAGATCGCCCCCAATGGAACGTTTGTAAAGCATCCTAGAAGAGTGAAGGAGACCTCCACTAATCATTTCCCGTATAGCTTAAGGCTCGTGGCGCATTGTACACCTTTTCCTTTATTAAATGTATTTGATTTTCTTTTAAGATGAGAAGTGAGACTCAAGTTGTCAAAGGAAAAATTCTAAGGGAAACTAGACTTACCCTAAGTTAGTTTGAATTTGAAGATAACCTATGGTTAGTGAGGTTTGAGATTTAATCTACCTAAGAGATACTAAACTAGAAATGCAAGTAAAAGAAATTAATAATGAGCAATAGGGTCCTCCTAAGTCATGGTAGGTAAAAACGTGAATGAAATGTAAATGAGATAAAACAATGGATCGGGTGGGTCAGTTGCGTGGTGCTAAGACGCACGACTTATGGTGTGAAACATACAAGGCTTGCCTTTGGTTGAATGGAGTGGCACGATGGTGATCGAGGAACCCTAAAACAATATGAACTTTATTTATTTATTTGAAAATATACTCGACGTTGGATCGAATACTTTATTTGTTTTTTTTGAGATTTTGGTTTTCTATCGATTCGTTTTATCTTTTCTAACCTATTTATGGAAACTATACAAGCATACAAATTCTAGGCTATTACATCACAAAGTACACAAAGTATAAAACACAATTAAGGCATAAAAATATCCAAGTCCAATAAGCCAACCCTTGAAAACATACCTTGCACAAAGAAAAAGCAAATAGTTAGTAAATGATATGGATTATGAATATGCATAATGTGAAGGAATGAATTAAAATGACAAAAATATTAAAAGTCATGAAAAAAATGTGAAATTAAATTCCTAAGGTCTTCAACCTAATTAAATTATTGTGTTAAAAAATCTCTTAGAAATTTTAATCCTAATTATGTCACATGGTCATCTAAATTTATATAAGATTTAATCACAAATTTACACAAATTATACTACCAAAACAATAGAAAAAAAGTCCTAAAAATTCACAAAAAAATCTTCTAGGTACTTTAACTTGTCTTTTAAACATAGCAAAAAGAATGGGCAGAAAATATTATGGGAAGTAGTAGAAATAAATTGTACAAATTTATATGTCCAAATGGAAATTCAATATAAGTCCATTAAATTAAAATTCGAAATTAAATTGAAAAATGATTAAATTCAGAAAGTAAAAATTGGGAATGGTTCTAAAATGTCTTAATATCCTACCATAATTTTTGTAGGATTTTAATATGCTTTTTAATATTTATTTGTGAATTAAATTAAAAAGATACTAAACCAAAATTAAAATAACAAGGAAATAGATAAGGGGGTGCATGGAGTAAGCAAAAATAGTTAAAATGACAAATGGACTGATCCAGAGGGTGGGAATAGTGCTTGTATTCGGCCCAATTCGCAGCAAGGCCTGAGGGTGCGAATAGAAACATTTTTTAGGTTAAAATGAATTGGGCTCAGCATGGGGTGTAAATATCAAGTCTGCAAAGCCCAACAGCACATAAATCTCCCCCCAAAGTCAAAAAGGGCGGTGGAGGATTAATGAGTTGTTTATGACTCCTAATATTTCTTAATGGTGCATTATTATCATTCATGAGCTTTTAATTTTCTAATTAACATAATTGATCCAAATCAAAACAGGATAATGAAAACACGTCATAAAAATAACAAAAAAATATGGAAACACACAAACCTCAAACACGTTTGCCCTCTCTCTCTCACAACCACTCAAACTCCACCACTCTCAAACCCTAGCGGCGCCTTCCTTCCGCTTCTTCTTCTTCAGTAAGACCTCAGCCGCCACTTTCTTGTTCATACCGCCGCTCTCTTACATCAGAGTCGTCCATTATCATCCTGTTATCATCGTTAGCCATCATCTTCATCATGTCATGTTCCCTAATCTCCACTCATCCTTGCTTCTTTCGTTTCAAATCCTGCGTCAATCGGAGCTCTTCCCTCCACTTCCGTTTTGCCGCGTCGAGAGCCACCGTGCCGACGAATAACATTCAACGGAGAACACCGGCTCCTTCAGGGATTCGAAATCCGAATCACCACAACAACAAAGATGCGATCGAACCACCTCTACGAGATGACGACGAAGGTACACAGCGCTTCAGGTAGACTTTGACTTCAACCTGTTCTTCTTATTCTAATGTTTCTGCACCTGTTACGATACGATTGAGCGATGATTCTTGTTGCGATTCGGTTTGTCGCACTTTTGTTGATGTTGATTCCGCTTGGTTTCATATTCTCGCAGATCGAAGGTGAATCTACGAGATTGGTGATGATTATTCGAAGGGCTAATTGTTTGAGACAACGTTGACGTGAAGAGGAAAAGGGTGACGAAATATTGAAAATCAATGAGATTGTGGAGGAAGCGTCGATTCGGTGTATTCTTTGGTGATCCTGCGGCTGATTCTCGATTGAAACTTGCAGGTGAATCCGGATGCAGGATGGCGATGCCGATTCAAGATGATGTAATTAGTTGTTGTTAGAGCTCCGAAGGTGATCCCCGATTTGATAATGGTATGAACAGGGTTGAAGATTTGAAAGTTCCGATTGCAGGTTGCTTGTTCTTGATCTTCTGTGATGCGATTCTTAACTGGTTGATATTGATTCTTGCAGGTCTTGATGAAACTTGGTGGTATTGATGATTTGCTGACAAAGTTAATGCCTAGAGGTGTGTCGGTGATTCTTCGGATCGCTCTCTTGAGGATAAGGCCATAGTGTGGCAGCCTGAAAGTGATGACTTCTTGAAATAGGGAGATCGAAGATTCACTTACGGTAAACATCCAAATTCCGACTTCATTCTTCTTTCCCCATATCTGAACTTGTTGGATTCATGGATCTTTTCTTCCAACTCTGTTCTTTCGATGGTTCTCAATTGCGATCGGTGATTGATTCAGCTGTTATGATGTCGATTTTTATGTTTTCTTGCAGGCTGAAGATCATGGTGATGTAGGACGGATGGAAAAATCGAAAGTCATGATGAAGGAGGGCTTTTAATGTGTGAAGAATTGAAGATGGAGAATACGGATGTAGGAGTGAAGGTAGAAGATTCTGGGAATTGGAAGGAGAATCGGGAAGAGGAAAGCTCAGCATTCAAGCCGAAGAAAACTCAGTAGTGAATGGATCCGTATCTATATACCGATCCACATGAAGCTTCCGGAAGTTTCGGTTAAGAGCTTCTAGATCTAGTTGGAAACTTCTGTTAGTTTTTTTTGTTAGAGATTCAGTTAGAGTCTGTCATAGCAGTTAGGATTTGTTAAGAATCAGATAGAAGTTTGCAACTGAAATTTTGGAGTTGTTTTGTAACTGAATTTTGTATTGATTTCCTTCATGAATCTTCTGGTTTTTCTATTTAGAATTCTCCATCAAGTATTATAATGTGAATTTTTAACAGTCAGCCTTAAAGAAAAATGTCATTAAAATCTTGAGGAAAATTGATGACTAAAGTGAATATTTGCATTGCCCAATTCGCACAGTCATTGTGATAAGATTTGTCATAGAGATTGGAAAAGCTAGAAACAACCATAAAAGGAGCAGACATGCTAATTTATCTAATTCAAAGCGTTTATCCTGTGGGTTGAATAAAGAATGATTTTTCTTTGGTTTGCTTACGTGGTCTTTGGGCTTATTTTAAGATCAAAGTAAAAGTGGTACAATTAGATTAAAGATTTGAGAATTGGATATGGTTTTGGATATCGATGAACAAAAAAGGTAAAAATGGGCCTCAAAATGGTTCGGGTTTAGGGAAAATAATTCGGAATGTAGTCTACTCGGATTGGAAGTTTATTGGGTACTTGGTTTAATGAACTTGTATGTGGTATTTTGGCCCATTGTAATATGTTACATTCAACTCAAATCCATATCCCAAAATCATCTTGTACTCGATCAACCAACTAAGCAACTGAGATGATCGCCTTGTGAATTTTAAAAAAAGTAACCCTGGCGGCCTGATGCAGAAAAATTCCTTAATAACCATGAATCCAAGCCTTAATTCACAAATTTTATTAACCTGACACTTGTTATTGAAAATCCTGGAGGAAAGTGAATATTTATATCTGATGAACCCTAGTAGGAAATTATGTGATGTGGGGAGCTCAACCTTTGTTTCAGCCTTGGATGTAAAAGTCATATAGATCACCCACGAATAGGAAAACTCAAATCACTAGAGAATACTTCGATCCCATGCCTTAAGAGTTCAACTCAAGTGCGCGATTATGAATGCCATGGCCTAATGAGAAATGTAGATGAATGTGAAGTGTAAACCAGCTAGAGGGTGATAAATACGAGGGCAAATTTTGGGGTGTTACAGCTGCCCCTATTCAATCACTGTAGACTTGAATGGATGATAGCAGCTGCTTTCAGACATTTGAAGTATGCAGGGATTGAATACCAGAAACAACCAGAAAATTTGCACTCTACGGCAAAGGATCCGGGAAATAAACTCAACCGAACGAACTTTGCTGGGATATAATTATGATGTGAAGAAAAGTAAACGGGGGATGCCCTTTGAATGATACCAGAAGGCTACTGGCTTGCCACACTGTGGGTGGACTTGTGGTATACTGCCACCCTGAGGATGGACTTTCGCCAATCTGCGGTTGGACTTCAAAATACTTTTGCCACACTGCAGGTGGACTTTGGAAATTGCCACGCTGTGGGTGGACTTCTGAAATTTGCCACTCTGCGGGTGGACTTGGGATAAGTTGCCACGCTGCGGGTGGACTTTGGAAGTTGCCACGCTGTGGGTGGACTTTTGCTCAATACGGGAGACTTTTGCTCACTACGGGAGACTTTTGCTCACTACGGGAGACTTTTGCCCACTGCGGGGGACTTTAGAGATTTGCCACACTGCGGGTGGACTTTTGCTCACTACGGGAGACTTTTGCTCACTACGGGAGACTTTTGCCCACTGCGGGGGACTTTAGAGATTTGCCACACTGCGGGTGGACTTTTGCTCACTACGGGAGACTTTTGCTCACTACGGGAGACTTTTGCCCACTGCGGGGGACTTTAGAGATTTGCCACACTGCGGGTGGACTTTTTCTCACTACGGGAGACTTTTGCTCACTACGGGAGACTTTTTCCCACTGCGGGGGACTTTAGAGATTTGCCACACTGCGGGTGGACTTTTGCTCACTACGGGAGACTTTTGCCCACTGCGGGGGACTTTAGAGATTTGCCACACTGTGGGTGGACTTTTGCTCACTACGGGAGACTTTTGCTCACTACGGGAGACTTTTGCTCACTACGGGAGGCTTTTGCCCACTGCGGGGGACTTTTGCTCACTACGGGAGACTTTTGCTCACTACGGGAGACTTTTGCTCACTACGGGAGGCTTTTGCCCACTGCGGGGGACTTTAGAGATTTGCCACACTGCGGGTGGACTTTTGAAAATTGCCACCCGAAGATGGACTTTGGCCAGTCTGCGGCTGGACTTTTGCTCACTACGGGAGACTTTTGCTCACTACGGGAGGCTTTTGCTCACTACGGGAGGCTTTTGCCCACTGCGGGGGGCTTTTGCCCACTGCGGGGGACTTTAGAGATTTGCCACACTGCGGGTGGACTTTTGAAAATTGCCACCCGAAGATGGACTTTGGCCAGTCTGCGGCTCGACTTTTGCTCACTACGGGAGACTTTTGCTCACTACGGGAGGCTTTTGCTCACTACAGGAGGCTTTTGCCCACTGCGGGGGACTTTAAAGATTTGCCACACTGCGGGTGGACTTTTGAAAATTGCCACCCGAAGATGGACTTTGGCCAGTCTGCGGCTGGACTTTGAAATCTGCCACCCGAAGATGGACTTTGGCCAGTCTGCGGCTGGACTTTGAAATCTGCCACCCGAAGATGGACTTTGGCCAGTCTGCGGCTGGACTTTGCATATGTTGAATTGCATGGTATGTTGCCCCATGACACTGGGGATATTATGTCTTGAGTATTGTTAATGAACTGGTGTGAATGTGAAAGAAATTCCTGACGCGGAAGTAATAAGTCCCTGCTAACTCTGTGGGTAAACGCAATGATCACGTGTTCGATCCCAAGTAGTCCCGTGGGGATAACATCTCTGTCGGAGAGGAGCGTGAATAATTCATCTGTCCCGAATTATCACCTTTGCCAAAAATAAATTGGACTTTTAGATTCGAGTCGTGCCTTGGGATACCTCGACTATTGGGGATTACCCACTCTTATGGATCTGCTGGGGAGGAGAATGATTTATCTGAAATCTTCTAGGGGAATAGGAATTGCCTTAGATCTGTTGAGGAACCGAGATCAAGGGAACCATCTGAAGGAAAAAAGTGCTGAATTTAGTGAGGATAACTTCTATTTGCTTGCAGGTGATGACAACACCGAGACACGTCCTGCTGAGGAGGAAAGATTTCAAGTTGTCTCGTACTGGGGATCAGTTGCTTCCGTATGGATTTTACCTCAAGAGGATTTTACAAAAGACTTGGCGTCTTTAAACTCTTAGGTATCGTAACGACTGCATGAATCAGTATAATAACCTTGCTGGGGAGGTAACCATTGCCAATGTGGATGAGTTTGTATCTGTCAGAAGTGCTGAACAAGATAGTTGTCTTGACAAGTGCCCACGGTGTTCTAAACTCCGGGTGAATGCTCCCGATTGTCTGCCTTCGGGAAAGAATGAACTATCGTACTATTGGGGTGGCCTGCCCCAGTACAAGTATTTGAATAGATTTGCACCTGAGTGACTGATCTTCGATCTTGGAGAGATTTGAATCTCGAGGTGATTGCCCCAGTTTGACTGAAATTTGAAGAGATTGCTCCACATAACTGCCCCGGATTGGCTCAGTACTCTAATTTTGAAGAGATTGCTCGACGTGACTGCCCCGGATTGGCTAGCTCTTACCATGACTAGTTGGGAAAGTCCTTTCTCAATGAAGCTTTTTTCGGAAAAGTGCACCTTGACCTGACAGTCTTTCAGAAGTTTTAGACTTCTCAACCTGGCAAGCTTGAGCTTCTGGATTGAATTTCCGCATGTGAACCATTTATGATGCTCAACAAATGTATGCAAGTGAGAAAATGTTTATTCTTAGAATGAAAATCCTAATTCAACAAACATGTTAATCTTGAAGTTTTGAAAATGGATCGTTAACCTTCGTGAGCAAACCACTGGTTAAGATATGACCTTTATTTGAATGAAAGTATGTACATGCAATACCAATAAATGTCTTTTAGCACAACTCATAGGAGTCACGAACGCAGTCTCGTGGTAGTACGCACTCAAATTAACCCTGTTTCAGTTAGGACTTTTAAGGGTTGTATCGTGGCCTGGTTCACGGTTATAGAAACAAAGGATAAAGGCTCGAAGTTTATTTGTGCCCACCCACTCTTCGTGATGTTCTCCATTCCTATGTTCAGCTAGTTTTCACAAGCATTCACCTTTCATAAGGGTTTCGTGTTGATTGAGGAACCATTGCTACTATTAGTTCAAGCACCAATCAGGTTATTGTTGAGAGTCAGTCACTCCTCTATTTTTCGTGTCTGTGTCACACGACTTTGTTCTCATTTGAGGATCTTTCTTGTGTAGTCCTTTTCCGTCTTTTGCTTTTGCATTATTTTGCTTATCCCTAACTTTTGCCTGGACTGATTCTTGTGAATCTTTGATTGTGAAATCCAGCGGGATGCCCTAACTTTTGCCTAAGTCGCTTGTTTTCAAGTTTCGACTTAGCGGGCCTTTTCTTTTTCTTTTTTTTTTGCATTTTGAACAAGTCGCTTGACATTGTTTGTCTTGATTGCTTCACGAGGGTTGTGACTGCCTCATTCTTTGGTCAACGAAGGATAACCGTTGTGGTTGTCAATCTTTGGACCTTTTGACTTGGATAACCATTGTGGTTTCGGGTCTTTGGACCTCTTGATTAGCATAGTAGAATGCAACGGATCTTCAAATACACTCCTTTATGAAAGTCTGAACGCTTGGTCTGACTAGCTGACGTCTACCCTGCCCCTGGGTTACATGTGAGGGTTTTTTTATGTGAAAAGAAACTCCTACTTCAAGGCTCGAAGGGGTTAGCAAGGGTTTATCTTCCTTATATCTCCAGAGTTTAGGATTTGAAACAATGCCTGTACATCATCAACAGGGCCTTACTCGAGAGCACACAATTAGAGATTTTGCGTTTTTGTTTCGTCATTCTCCTTTATAGAATTTAAGCATGACAATTGGTATTGCAATGTACGCATGCGAAATTATAAGGGAATGCAAATGAATTTACTTCAAGAAAAACATGTGAGTTTTATTATTGCTAACATTCAAAAGCAAACAAATTTCATACATGTAGACAAATGTTTAGCATATAAAAGAAACTACAAATGGAAATGCAGTAAAGAAACTGAATATTGCCGTAGTTGAGGAGACTTGGCTCCGTTTGGACCTATCAGTCTTGGATACTTTCAACGATCAAAAGCTCTTTTCACAGACTTGTAATCTTCAATTTGCAGTTGCATGCCCAACCATGGCAGTAATACTTCCTCTTCTAGCTATTCTGACTCTGACGCGAGACATCTGAAGGAAAGAGTGAAGCTGGGGAGTAAAGTTGCCCCATAAGGTTGCTCGGAAAGACCTGACGATCTTCTGCCTACGTATCTCCATTGACTGATGACCAATGAAGAATCAGAGCGACGTAGTTCCCCTCAATAGGGATGAAAATGGACAATGAAGAAAGGCAAACACATAAATGCCATCACTGAGAGTATTTGAATACTGCTGGCTCTATTTGCTTTATGAATACCCTGGCGTCCTGGGTGATTAACTCGAAGACTTCAGCTTAACGTGGACCATCTGGTAGAATAACCGTGACACCGGTTCCGTCATGATTAGGCATCGGATTCTGGAATACCTTTGGATGAGGAGAAAAAATGATTGTCTTGGACTCAATTAAGTCTTGTACCTTGTTCTGAAAAGCCCAACATCTCTCAATACTGTGCCCCTGGGCACCTGAATGGAATTCGCACTTGGCATTAGCATCAAAATTCGGTGGTAGATTATCAGCAGAAGGAGCTCTCATGGTACGGAGCTCAACCAAGTTCAACTTCAGAAGTTCTGGAAGCAATACAACATATGGAAATGGGATAGGATCAAGTCTGCGGTTCCTCGCTTTTGTTCTTTCCTGAAACAGTCTCTGTACCTGTTGTTGTTGACCCTGTGGTCGTGATTGAAAACTTCGTTGTTGACATTGCGTTGGATGCCTGACATGTCTCTGTACTCTTTTACTCATACTCGGCCGAGGAGTGAATGAAGATTGTTGATGTAGTCCCTTTGAAGACTTGGCCTGAGTAATGATTCTAGAAGGAGGAAAGTCGACCACTTCTTTTGTATTCATGCATGCTAAAGGAGGAGTTAGCTCGTGACACTCAATCAATCCCATTTTGAGCAGTTGTGGACATAACTCAGCATAAGACATGGGTATCGGATCAATAACCCTTTCTTGAACCTGTTGATGACGGGTTGCTAGCAATGGAGGAGTTATAGCCGAAATCGGTTGAAGTATTTCTCCTGAAAACCAAGGCGTAGCAGCTGAGGAGGATCCCTGATAAGGAAAGAAAGTGCTCACTTCTTTGGTAACGATTGGTGTAGGATCATTCAGTTCACATGTGGAGTTGGTTCCTATCTGATGCTCTTCCTGACTACCGAGTGGTGATTGTTGGTGAAGAGATTCGAACTGTAAAGGAAATCCATCTAAAGAACCCTGATTTATTGGACATCCCAAAGAGATGGGAGAAACATGACCTTCTGTTTGAAAAGCAGACACACAGCTATTCGACATAGCATTCATGATTCCTGTAAGCAGCTTTATCTGAGTCTTCATCAAGTCGAATTCTTCTCTCAGAAATTTCTGATCCTGGGACAACGCTCGAATGTCCACTATAACATGCCCCAGTTGGGCCTTCATCTCAGTCATCTCCGCCCGGAGTTGTTCCATGTCTAAGCCTTGACAGTCGTGATTCAAATTGACCATTCTTGAGAGAAACCAGGTCATGATAAGAATTTGTCTCTGAACACCTGTAAAAAATGCAAGGATGTATGCAAATGCCATGTTCGGTTATTTCCAAGGAATCCATCTGTTTTGATCCAAGTTTTAATGCAGAAGAAAATCCGACATAATCCAGATATGAGATCCTTAGAAGTAACTGAACATGTATGCTAAAATGCCATGATGTAATGTATGCAACTGGCATGTGGTCAGCGGTCCGACGCTGGTGTGGATCAGATAACCAAGTGTTGGTGAAGATCATGATATCAGTATCTCTGTGCAGAAGTTCCAGAATTCTCAACCAAGTATCATATAGGACCGGATCATAACACGGAGTAATACTGGCAAAAGCGGGTATGTTGGAAGTTTCAGGGTTCCTGCAAACCTGTAAACCCCTCCCAATCTCACGGGTATGCTACTACGGGTCAACATCACGGACTCTCAAAGCCGAATAGCAATAATACGTTCACCATTTCCGAAAAATGGCTCATGACCAAATCAGGGAATCGGTTTGGCATTATGTACTACTCAGGGAGGCCTCAGCTGAATTCCGGAAAAACAAGCATCCCTCATAAGTTCCCGGCTTCAAGCACTGAAGTCAAGAAACAATAGTACATTCATCCCGAAGGGTACAATACTACCGTCATACGACCAGTTGCTTTAACCAGGTTCCTACAAGAGAACAAGGTCATCCTATGCGATTTCCTAGTGGGCCCTCGGGTGCGAATGGGTTTGCCACGAAATGTGGTCTGCCACTGTCACCACTGGAGAGGGTTGTTTCCACTAAGGTCCTCGATGATCGGTTCCCAGTGTTAGCAGCTCAGGTGAGAACATTCCATGGTCTGCCTAGGAAGTATAGAACATATCCCAAGAGAGCCTGATCTGGGTGTGGGACTCGTGAAAACTACACGTGCTCAAGACCACGCAAGCCACACGACTGCCCACTCTAAATCCTATGTGTATACTCAAGCCGGGTATTTGGCTTATCTCACAATAATCCCATCCCGCCAAGGAAAACCAGAACAGCCAGTACAGTATATGCCAGTATATGCGACAGTAAAGTAAAGTGCAGAAAGCTGTAAATAAAACTGTAAAGGAAAGCGATAAACTGTAAAACAGTAAAGCTAAACAAAAGTATAACAGCGAATGAATAAACACCCAAAGAAAACAAAACAGACAAGCGCTAGGATTGACTCTCAAAGGGGAAATTAGAATTTCTAAAGTCCCCAGCAGAGTCGCCAGCTGTCGCTCCCGGGATTTTCATCCTAGTACAGACGCGAAAGTGGCGCGAAAAAGGTAGAGTCGCCAGCCAGACATTTTTATCCCAAAGGAATGGGAAAGGTAATGTTGCACAAACCTGAGGAAGAAGGAAAAGGAGAGGCCTTGCGAACCAAAGATCTGGATACGGGAGTCGGTTACGAATTGAGAAGGTATTAGCACCCCAATCCGTCCGCCGTACCCGACGGGATCCACGCTTAAAAGACTGTTTTCAAAGGGTGAGAAATAATATGCTGTTTAACTGAAAGAATAGCTATCTGGAAGGAAATCGAATGAGAAAAGAAATGGAATTGACAAATGGGAATAAAGGGGGAAAAGTGTAGGGAAAAAGAAAGATTGTGCTCGAATGGGCCCTACCCCACTGCCTACGTACCTCATCGGGATAAATGAGGATCAGAGACGCCGTAGTTCGTCTAACTAAGGCTTACACTCGTTTGATGTATTTTAGGATGACGTTGCCATAGCTCTAGCTCAGGTGTTACCGGCTCTGACTCGAGGGTGTTTACCGTATCGCTGTTTTGAACTGTTGAGACAAGTCATGTTCGTCCGCAAAGAGTATGAGATGAGATGAGAAGACGTGACTTCTTGGTTTGTTGTCTTTTATAACAAATGTTTTGAATTTGTGTTTATTGAATGTACAACACTAAAGACTATGACACAGGAGTGAATACTTTCCAAGATCGCCCCCAATGGAACGTTTGTAAAGCATCCTAGAAGAGTGAAGGAGACCTCCACTAATCATTTCCCGTATAGCTTAAGGCTCGTGGCGCATTGTACACCTTTTCCTTTATTAAATGTATTTGATTTTCTTTTAAGATGAGAAGTGAGACTCAAGTTGTCAAAGGAAAAATTCTAAGGGAAACTAGACTTACCCTAAGTTAGTTTGAATTTGAAGATAACCTATGGTTAGTGAGGTTTGAGATTTAATCTACCTAAGAGATACTAAACTAGAAATGCAAGTAAAAGAAATTAATAATGAGCAATAGGGTCCTCCTAAGTCATGGTAGGTAAAAACGTGAATGAAATGTAAATGAGATAAAACAATGGATCGGGTGGGTCAGTTGCGTGGTGCTAAGACGCACGACTTATGGTGTGAAACATACAAGGCTTGCCTTTGGTTGAATGGAGTGGCACGATGGTGATCGAGGAACCCTAAAACAATATGAACTTTATTTATTTATTTGAAAATATACTCGACGTTGGATCGAATACTTTATTTGTTTTTTTTGAGATTTTGGTTTTCTATCGATTCGTTTTATCTTTTCTAACCTATTTATGGAAACTATACAAGCATACAAATTCTAGGCTATTACATCACAAAGTACACAAAGTATAAAACACAATTAAGGCATAAAAATATCCAAGTCCAATAATCCAACCCTTGAAAACATACCTTGCACAAAGAAAAAGCAAATAGTTAGTAAATGATATGGATTATGAATATGCATAATGTGAAGGAATGAATTAAAATGACAAAAATATTAAAAGTCATGAAAAAAATGTGAAATTAAATTCCTAAGGTCTTCAACCTAATTAAATTATTGTGTTAAAAAATCTCTTAGAAATTTTAATCCTAATTATGTCACATGGTCATCTAAATTTATATAAGATTTAATCACAAATTTACACAAATTATACTACCAAAACAATAGAAAAAAAGTCCTAAAAATTCACAAAAAAATCTTCTAGGTACTTTAACTTGTCTTTTAAACATAGCAAAAAGAATGGGCAGAAAATATTATGGGAAGTAGTAGAAATAAATTGTACAAATTTATATGTCCAAATGGAAATTCAATATAAGTCCATTAAATTAAAATTCGAAATTAAATTGAAAAATGATTAAATTCAGAAAGTAAAAATTGGGAATGGTTCTAAAATGTCTTAATATCCTACCATAATTTTTGTAGGATTTTAATATGCTTTTTAATATTTATTTGTGAATTAAATTAAAAAGATACTAAACCAAAATTAAAATAACAAGGAAATAGATAAGGGGGTGCATGGAGTAAGCAAAAATAGTTAAAATGACAAATGGACTGATCCAGAGGGTGGGAATAGTGCTTGTATTCGGCCCAATTCGCAGCAAGGCCTGAGGGTGCGAATAGAAACATTTTTTAGGTTAAAATGAATTGGGCTCAGCATGGGGTGTAAATATCAAGTCTGCAAAGCCCAACAGCACATAAATCTCCCCCCAAAGTCAAAAAGGGCGGTGGAGGATTAATGAGTTGTTTATGACTCCTAATATTTCTTAATGGTGCATTATTATCATTCATGAGCTTTTAATTTTCTAATTAACATAATTGATCCAAATCAAAACAGGATAATGAAAACACGTCATAAAAATAACAAAAAAATATGGAAACACACAAACCTCAAACACGTTTGCCCTCTCTCTCTCACAACCACTCAAACTCCACCACTCTCAAACCCTAGCGGCGCCTTCCTTCCGCTTCTTCTTCTTCAGTAAGACCTCAGCCGCCACTTTCTTGTTCATACCGCCGCTCTCTTACATCAGAGTCGTCCATTATCATCCTGTTATCATCGTTAGCCATCATCTTCATCATGTCATGTTCCCTAATCTCCACTCATCCTTGCTTCTTTCGTTTCAAATCCTGCGTCAATCAGAGCTCTTCCCTCCACTTCCGTTTTGCCGCGTCGAGAGCCACCGTGCCGACGAATAACATTCAACGGAGAACACCGGCTCCTTCAGGGATTCGAAATCCGAATCACCACAACAACAAAGATGCGATCGAACCACCTCTACGAGATGACGACGAAGGTACACAGCGCTTCAGGTAGACTTTGACTTCAACCTGTTCTTCTTATTCTAATGTTTCCGCACCTGTTACGATACGATTGAGCGATGATTCTTGTTGCGATTCGGTTTGTCGCACTTTTGTTGATGTTGATTCCGCTTGGTTTCATATTCTCGCAGATCGAAGGTGAATCTACGAGATTGGTGATGATTATTCGAAGGGCTAATTGTTTGAGACAACGTTGACGTGAAGAGGAAAAGGGTGACGAAATATTGAAAATCAATGAGATTGTGGAGGAAGCGTCGATTCGGTGTATTCTTTGGTGATCCTGCGGCTGATTCTCGATTGAAACTTGCAGGTGAATCCGGATGCAGGATGGCGATGCCGATTCAAGATGATGTAATTAGTTGTTGTTAGAGCTCCGAAGGTGATCCCCGATTTGATAATGGTATGAACAGGGTTGAAGATTTGAAAGTTCCGATTGCAGGTTGCTTGTTCTTGATCTTCTGTGATGCGATTCTTAACTGGTTGATATTGATTCTTGCAGGTCTTGATGAAACTTGGTGGTATTGATGATTTGCTGACAAAGTTAATGCCTAGAGGTGTGTCGGTGATTCTTCGGATCGCTCTCTTGAGGATAAGGCCATAGTGTGGCAGCCTGAAAGTGATGACTTCTTGAAATAGGGAGATCGAAGATTCACTTACGGTAAACATCCAAATTCCGACTTCATTCTTCTTTCCCCATATCTGAACTTGTTGGATTCATGGATCTTTTCTTCCAACTCTGTTCTTTCGATGGTTCTCAATTGCGATCGGTGATTGATTCAGCTGTTATGATGTCGATTGTTATGTTTTCTTGCAGGCTGAAGATCATGGTGATGTAGGACGGATGGAAAAATCGAAAGTCATGATGAAGGAGGGCTTTTAATGTGTGAAGAATTGAAGATGGAGAATACGGATGTAGGAGTGAAGGTAGAAGATTCTGGGAATTGGAAGGAGAACCGGGAAGAGGAAAGCTCAGCATTCAAGCCGAAGAAAACTCAGTAGTGAATGGATCCGTATCTATATACCGATCCACATGAAGCTTCCGGAAGTTTCGGTTAAGAGCTTCTAGATCTAGTTGGAAACTTCTGTTAGTTTTTTTTGTTAGAGATTCAGTTAGAGTCTGTCATAGCAGTTAGGATTTGTTAAGAATCAGATAGAAGTTTGCAACTGAAATTTTGGAGTTGTTTTGTAACTGAATTTTGTATTGATTTCCTTCCTGAATCTTCTGGTTTTTCTATTTAGAATTCTCCATCAAGTATTATAATGTGAATTTTTAACAGTCAGCCTTAAAGAAAAATGTCATTAAAATCTTGAGGAAAATTGATGACTAAAGTGAATATTTGCATTGCCCAATTCGCACAGTCATTGTGATAAGATTTGTCATAGAGATTGGAAAAGCTAGAAACAACCATAAAAGGAGCAGACATGCTAATTTATCTAATTCAAAGAGTTTATCCTGTGGGTTGAATAAAGAATGATTTTTCTTTGGTTTGCTTACGTGGTCTTTGGGCTTATTTTAAGATCAAAGTAAAAGTGGTACAATTAGATTAAAGATTTGAGAATTGGATATGGTTTTGGATATCGATGAACAAAAAAGGTAAAAATGGGCCTCAAAATGGTTCGGGTTTAGGGAAAATAATTCGGAATGTAGTCTACTCGGATTGGAAGTTTATTGGGTACTTGGTTTAATGAACTTGTATGTGGTATTTTGGCCCATTGTAATATGTTACATTCAACTCAAATCCATATCCCAAAATCATCTTGTACTCGATCAACCAACTAAGCAACTGAGATGATCGCCTTGTGAATTTTAAAAAGAGTAACCCTGGCGGCCTGATGCAGAAAAATTCCTTAATAACCATGAATCCAAGCCTTAATTCACAAATTTTATTAACCTGACACTTGTTATTGAAAATCCTGGAGGAAAGTGAATATTTATATCTGATGAACCCTAGTAGGAAATTATGTGATGTGGGGAGCTCAACCTTTGTTTCAGCCTTGGATGTAAAAGTCATATAGATCACCCACGAATAGGAAAACTCAAATCACTAGAGAATACTTCGATCCCATGCCTTAAGAGTTCAACTCAAGTGCGCGATTATGAATGCCATGGCCTAATGAGAAATGTAGATGAATGTGAAGTGTAAACCAGCTAGAGGGTGATAAATACGAGGGCAAATTTTGGGGTGTTACAGCAAGCAACTGAGGCATTGACTGACTTCCACATGGAATTTTATCATGAAAATTGACACATAGAATCCTCTTAACATATAGAAAACTTTGCCCAAATGAAATGGCCAAAGTTGTGAGATATTGGTGCTTGAATCTCAAACCCTTATTTGGGTGCCTTGTATAGGAGCTTTGCCTTGTCCTGAGATCTCTTATGGTCATGCAATCTTCTGAGCTTTTGCCAATGGACTTGATCTTGTAAATGGAGTGTAGACTCACCCTAGGACTTGTATACAACCATTGGGACCCTTGTCATGGCTTGAAATGCTTCAAGGACCTCCACAGATGACCATATGCTTGATGCTAGGACATGAAGGATGTTATGCTTCATCTTTCTATGCTAAGATGCTGAAAAAAATGATATGAGTATGATGAATATGATGTGATATGATGCTTAAAATGAAGAGGGCAAATTTGGGGTGTTACAACGAGATACATGAAGGTTCATTCGGCACCCATGCCGGAGGACATGAAATGGCAAAGAAGTTATTAAGATCGGGTTACTACTAGATCACAATGGATGCAGACTGTTGTGCCTATGCTAGAAAATGCCACAAATGTCAGATCTACGCAGATAAAGTGCATGTGCCTCCAAATACTTTGAACGTAATGTCTTCACCTTGGCCCTTTGCTATGTGGGGCATTGACATGATTGGAAAAATTGAACCGACTGCTTCAAATGGTCACAGATTCATCCTGGTAGCCATTGATTACTTCACCAAATGGGTTGAAGCGGATTCGTATGCAAATGTCACCAGACAAGTGGTAGCCAGATTTCTGAAAAAGGATATCATCTGTCGATATGGAGTTCCCGAGCGAATCATTACGGATAATGGTTCCAATTTGAACTACAAAATGATGGCAGAACTTTGTCGGGACTTCAAAATTCAACATCACAACTCTTCTCCTTACATGCCAAAGATGAATGGCGTTGTTGAGGCAGCCAACAAGAACATCAAGAAAATTGTGCAGAAGATGGTAGTTACCTACAAAGACTGGCATGAGATGCTACCATTTGCCTTGCATGGGTACCGAACCTCAATCAGAACATCTACTGGGGCAACACCTTATCAGCTTGTGTCTGGTATGGAAGCTGTCCTGCCTGTTGAAGTGGAGCTGCCCTCCTTACGGGTAATGATGGATGTAAAACTGGATGAAGCAGAATGGGTCCGGTCTCGGTACAATCAACTGAATCTGATTGAAGAGAAAAGATTAGCTGCAATCTGTCATGGGCAGTTATATCAGAAACGAATGAAGAAAGCCTTCGATCAGAAAGTCAGACCTCGGGAATACCAAGTGGGAGAGCTTGTTCTGAAGAGAATCCTTCCTCCTCATACAGACCACATGGGCAAGTGGATACCGAACTATGAAGGTCCCTACGTGATAACTGTAGCGGTAAAATCATGAGTGTAAGCTATTGATTAACTTAACTCGATATACACAGAGTCGCCACCGCGCTTTTATTTATTTCCAAATGGAAAAAGGAAAATGAACGAACAAAACCTTAATGAATCTCAAAAGCTAAAAAGCTAAAAGAATCAAACAGAGAATGGGTACGGGGATTGGTTACAAATCGGGAAGGTTTTAAGCACCCGACTTGTCCGTGGTACTCCACGGGAACCCTTTGAAATGTTTACTGCATTTTTTGGTTTGAAATGGTTTGCTTGAAAAAAGATTGAAGAGATGAGAAGAAGAATTTTTTTTAAGATTTTGGTGTTTGAAGAGACGAACGTCTCATGCCTACGTACCCACAAAGTGCAATGCGAGATCAAAACCCCGTAGTTCGTGGTACAAATTGTGAAAAAGGCAAATGAGTTGAATTGATTTTAAAATGTAAAGATAAGTCGTCATCCTTTAGCGAATAATTCCGCTAGAAAGGATGAATCATATCTAAACATAAAAAGGTTAAAAGAAACATGCACGAGGGCACAAAAGCAATTGAATGAGTTGTGAATGTTTTAAAGTTTTTGAGAAGAAGGTTTCGATATGCTTATGTAGTTTAGCATTTATTAAAGAAATGAAATGAAAAGGTAAAAGCACATGACCGAAGTCAAGGTTTAATTGAGAAAAATGTTTGAAGTTAGAAAACAAAGAAAGTTTTGAAAATAGGAAGGAGATTTGAAAATTGAAGAAGATGGGAAGAGATGAAGGGACTATCCTATAACTTGAAAATAGAAGCTAAAGGAAGAGTTTACCAAACCAAAATATGCACAATTCTTGAAACCATTGGATTTCCATCTTCATGAACAAGTAAACTCAACCGGAGCCAAAGTCTTCAATCCATAACAAATGAGCAAAGGGATGATCCTAGATTCTAAGTCCGAAACTCCAAGTCTCAAGCTAAGGATAGTAACCATAGTCCGAAATTAAAAGTCACCCATTTTTTAGATGTTTAATCCGTTATTAGTGTTTTTGTGTCCAAATGGACAAAGGAGAAATAACAAGTATCACAATATAAACAATAAGCAAAATGATGAATGATATAGTATAATAAAGCATAATAAGAAGATAAAGGAGCAAGAAATTAAAGTAAAAGGATAAGGTGCGAGAGATTAAAATTAAATGTTAGTATATTCACATTATTATAATATTTACAATAATAAGTGGTATGATGAACTTAATCAAGCACAACCACGAAAAGAAAAAGAAAGTCGAGGCAACCGGATCCAAGTGGATCGCATTCCGAATCGGGATAACTTTAGGTCTATGTTAAGCAATCGCCGAGTAATTTACGGAGTAATTACCCTACAAATGAGGCCGGCCACCACTAATTAAAGTGGAAAATATTCGTGTTAATACATGTTAGAGAAACGATATTATGAATCATTCTCCGAAAACATGCCACACTAAAAGAAGAAGAACGGTCTAATCTTAATCGAGATTATCGTTGAATTTATCGAAAAGCAACCTATCACGATCTCAAAGTATGGAGAATGATCCAAATGATCATTCATCCATAGATTTGAAATAATGAAGGTTAAACTTATCGGAAATCAACAATCTCGAATCGGAGATTGTCATCGACCAAAAAGAAAATAAGATGAATAAAAGTGATGGATCTAAAAGAATAAATCCATCAAAAGAAATAGAAATATTTTCAAAATCCTTTTTCTAAAAATCTTTTTCTAAAAATTGTTTCTAAAAATTCTTTTTCTAAACTTTTCCTAAAATTGTTTTCTACAAGTTTCTAAATATTTTCTTAACACATATTTTCTAGACAACTATTATATCAAAAAAAAGACTTGGAATAAAACCTTTAAAGAAAAAGAAACTAAAAGATTTAAAAAAAGAAACCAAAGAAGTGGAAAGGGGGAGAGAAGGAAATGCAGGGTGCAAGGAGTGGATATAGAAAATCCAGGCCCAACAACTACATATTATTTTTTATTAAAAAAAAGATGAAACAAAATTATATAAAAAATTAAACAAAAGGAAAGAAGGAACAAAGTCTTCTTCTTCTTCCTCATGAAGATGAACGGCGGCGGACCACATAAACGCAAAGCAAGAACCAACTCTCACAGCGGCGGAACAAAATTTACATCGTCCTCACCGTTAATTTTCGAAGCCGTACAACAACCAATCGACAATCTCTCCCTCTCTCGCGAATTTCTAAATCGCGCGGCTCTCTCTTCTTCTTTTTGATTCTTCACTCAAAGCCTTCTTCTTCTTCTATCAATTTCGGATGAATGGAATTTTTAGGGATTTGAAAGAAAAATGAATGAAAATGAAGGTTGGATTGGGATGAAAAAATGGAGGTTGATGAGGTTTTTCGGATTTGGGAAAATGAAAAGAAGATTTGTTTGAAGCTTTGGAATTATTTGTGCAGGGAAATGGTATGGCTCTCTAAGCTTGGTAAATTGAAGAGGAATGAAGTCTTTAAATAGAAAAAGAAGGTGAGTTTCGAAGCTTGCCGTTTTGCTCAGATTTTGTGCGTTTTGAAACTCACAAGAATCCCGTGTTTGCTGCGTTTTGAATTTGAGCCTCTGATTTTGCTTTAGCCTTGCGTTTTATGCAGGTTTTGAGTGCGTTTTGGTTTGGACCTGCATTTCACGTGCGTGTATTTCGCAGGGAGTTTGCGCGTGCGTTGCTGGCTTGCGGCTTGAGCCTGTGGTAGTTCTTGCTGGGCGTGTGAGCTGAAAGTATTGTTTTTGTTGTTTTCGGCTGAAGGTTGTGCGAGCGAAGGCTTGAGAAGTGCGGCCTAGATCACGTGCTGGCTGATGAGGTTATGTTGTTTGGCTTACGGAAGAGCTGGTAGTGTGTTTTTGCTTGGAGCTGTAGGAAGGCTTTGTTGTGTAAAGCTGAATTTCGTTTTGCCTTGGAAGCTTGCTGTACGGGAGGCTACTGTTTGAGCTGTTGGAATTGGCTGATGGGAGTGATGCGGATGGCTGGAAATTATGAAGGAATTGTTTGCAGGCTGAATCTTGGGCTGGGGCTAAACATGTGATTCGCGTGTGTGGCATAAGTTGTTGGCTGACTTGTGGAGGCTTACGGATTGAAGCTTGAATTGTTGTAGTGAAGCCGTGAATTTTAGGCCTGCGTTTTGTTGATTATAGCTGGGAAAATTGTGTGTTTTGGCTGAGGGATAATAAGGATAGTGTACGGCTTTGGCTTGCGTACGGGACATCACGTGCAGCTGATGGGGAGTACTGCTTTTGGGCAGCTGATGTGAGATTGTGAGGGGCTTTGCTAGCTGGCTGGAGATGCTAGGCGTGAGGTGTGAGCCAAGCATTAGAATTCCTGTGACTAGAAAAAGGCTGACTTGAAGCTTGTTTGACTTCCCTTTTTTTGAACATGACTTTTGTAATGGGCTTGACAACTATGAGCCTAAATATGATTTTTTTTTTATAAAATAAAAAATGGATTTACTTGGTATAAAAGGGATAGACTTTTTTTTTTATATAAGTGAACTTATATTAGTTTTGTGATGGGAATTAAAAAAATAGATGATGGAAAAATAAATTGGATTATTTTATATAATGGTAATATGGATATTGAAAAGAAAAGGATTTATTGATATTTGGAAAAATGGATATAAATCGAAATGAGGTAGAATGGTCATATGAAATGATTTAATAAAAAATGGATAGGGATGATTTTACAAAAAATAGAAAAGGATAATGACTAAAAAAAATGATGGTCTGTTCGAAAAATAGGTAATGAAAGAAGTGATACATTTTTAAGACCCACGAACAACTCCTGGTTTTTTTTTCTTGCACAAGCCACTGATGAACACAGTCAATCTAAAACCACTGAATAGATCACAACTTTGTCACCTAAGCCAACAATCACTTGAATCGTCTGAAAACTGTCCTGATAACCACAATCACTGAAATTTGTCTTGATTATTCGCATCCATGTTGTGGAAAATAAATCCACAAACGAATCATTGATAAACTGATGAACATTGAATATTCGAACCAAATTTCGCACAAAACACTGTCTGATAAACTGATGATTTCCAACACATAACAACTTGAACTTTTGAACACGCACAGTCAGAGAAACAGACTACTGTCACACACATCTTGCAGTCGAAACAAATCTCATGATAGTTTGACCAAGATTAGGTCAAACGTCCATCTGAATCGAATTGTGACTGAACAAACGCATCTGAATTGAAATCACTGTCACACTTTAGATCCTGCAACACAGAAAAAGAAGAAGCAACTGCAACATATTTTTTGTATTTGGGTTAGAAGTCAGTAAAATATGAACAGATAACAGAAAATAAACATGGTGATCCTCTGCAAAGCAAAGACCTGCACCTGGAGAAGGATAAATGAACCAGTACGTGATCTTGTTTGTATGCAAATGCAGATGAGATGTGAGAAATCTTAGGTCAAAAATTAGGGTCTGACAGATGCCCCTAATTATGTTTCTTCAATCCAGAGAAGATGAAGATTAAAATCTTCGTTTCGACAAGATGGAAGATACTTAAATATCAAAAAAACCCAATTTTTGATCCTAAGATGCCAAAAACTGGAATGAAATGGAATGAACGATATGAAATGATATGGAAATGATATGAAGCATATGAAACAGTTTATGAAAGCACATGAGATGGTATGAGAAAAATATGAAATGTAGAGAAAATATGCGAAATGGATATGAAAAATTATGAGAAAATTCATGAGATGACATGAAATGTATCTGTAACCAAATGAAATGCAGAGAAATCCGTGAGGGACAAGACGACACATGAAATAAAATAAACGCTGGGGATAAGGAGCAAAAGACTCCGACGGGAAAAACAACATGCTAGAGACCAACTCATGGCTCAGCTGAGGTGAAAATGTCCAAGAATGGCAATTGGACAGAACAGGATCACAACATCCAGGAATGGCACTGAATGAAGTGAGAAAAAGTCCCGAAACAGTATACCAGAAGCATCCATAGATGACATTACTGACTTTAATAGGGATATCCGAGAATGGCAATCGGAAAAAGGGTAATCACAACATCTGAGAATAGCAATCAGATAAACATATGCGAGTCTCAACATTCAGGAACAGCACTGAATGAAATGGGAAATATTCGGGAAAGTACATCAATTCAATGATGACTACAACATGAAAATCCGAGAATGGCAATCGGAAGGTAAGTGATCAATAACATCTGAGAATGGCAATAGATAAAAATATGAATCACAACATTCAGGAACAACACTGAATGAGATGGGAGAATTTCGTGAAAACACATCAACTCAAAGATGATTCCAACATGAAAATTCGAGAATGGCAATCGGAAGTGAAGTGATCACAAAATCTGAGAATGGCAATCAGATAAAATGCAAAGCACAACATTCAGGAACAGAACTGAATGAAATGGGAGAAAGGTCCAGGACAGTACATCCAATCAATGATGACTTCACTATGGACATCCGAGAATGGCAATCGAAATGGAAATGATCACAACATCTGAGAATGGCAATCAGATAAAATGTGAATCACAACATTCAGGAACAGAACTGAATGAAATGGGAAAAAGTTCAGGAAAGCACATCAACTTAATGATGATTCCAACATGAAAATCCGAGAATGGCAATCGGAAGGAAGTGATCACAACATCTGAGAATGGCAATCAGATAACATGGGAATCACAACATTCAGGAACAGAACTGAATGAGATGGAAAAAAGGTCCCGGACAGTACATCAAATCAATGATGACTTCACTATGGACATCCGAGAATAGCAATCGGGTAAAAGGGTATAATATCTGAGAGACAACAAGTAGGTGAAGAAAAAGTTCTGGAGAGACAGACAAATGCCAAGTAAGTTGGACTTTGACCAAAAAGTAAGAAGTTGAAAACAACAAGACTTTGAGAAATGCATATGAGGACTAAAACACTCAGTATGCAGACATTTACGAAAATGGGGACCAAACCACCCAAGAATATGCATAATGAGGACTAAAACACTCAAATATACAAAGGTTAACAAGAAATGGGGAATAACACACCCAAGGAAATGCATAATGAGGACTAAAACACTCAAATATGCAAAGGTAAACTAGACTGGGGAATAACACACCCGAGAAAACGCATAATGAGGCATAACACACTCAAATATGCAAACTTTTCAAAAAATGGGGAATAACACACCCAAGGACATAATATGAGAAAAATGATGACAACCAGTTTAGACTCTTAGAGGAGTGAAAAGATGAAAGACTGATTCCTCAACACAGATATCACTGCCATTCTGCTCGGAAATTAGAGATGCTACTGCTGAACAAATCTCTATCACACCAGTAAACTATTCCAAGTTGCAAATCTTTTTGAGAGAAGTCATGCAAAGCTGCTTGGGGATTCTTGAAGAAAGTTGCCCCAAATTCAATGACTAATGAAGGTAAACTGATGATGGATTCAGTTCTTGACTACTGCTGGAGAAAATAATCAAATCTTTGAAGTAACTGTTGAGAAGATAAACTGTTCATGGCTTCAGTTTTTGAAATGACTGCTGAGAAAATAATCACTTCTTTGAGATAACTGGTGAGAAAAATAAACTGATCATGGCTTCAATCCTTGAAATGAATGTTGAGAAAATAAACTAATCATGGCCTCAGCCCTTGAGAAAATGTTGAGAAAATAAATCCAGTATGAATCTTGCAGAGAATCTTCTGACCAACCAAATCTGAGAATAACTTGCTTTGAGCAACAACATCTTGAAATAGTAGGAACTGAGAAAAACTTGCCCCTGATAAGATCACCGACCAAGTTTCTCACCTGCTTGAAAATTCTTTGATGAGGAAAGTTTAATTGCAAATAAAAATGTTTGTACAGACCTAGTAATTTTAATGCAAAATTCAATGCAAAGTTTGAAATCAAGAATCATTTTTGGAATGACATTTATTGCTGTAAAGTAAATGAAAACTTGTCACAACACGGCGGTTGAGACAAAATTAAAAATAAAGCAAAAGTAAGAAAACAAATGATTGGTAAAGAACTTGGGAGTCAGTTTACGCAACCTTGTTGTAGTATGCTTTTCAAAAGAAACCTGGATTCAATTAGGACTTTTTGAAGGTTGTAACGTGGTCTGGTTCACGGTTTATGAAACAAAGGATATAGGCTCAAAGTTTATTTGTACCTAACCCAACTTCGTGATGAACTCCAGTCCTACATTCAATTAATTCAGCTTATGCATTCAAGTTCCAAACAATTTAGGATTGCACAGATGAAGATGATTCATAAGCCAAAGGATTTTGAGATAGCAGTCACCTCTTCCTTTTGTTATTTCTAGTGAGGACCTTGGTCAACTCAACTTATTTTTGCTGAGGATTTTGATGACCTCTTGATAAATCTTTCTTTTTATTATCCCTAACTTTTGCCTGAACTGTGTCATTTGATCTTACAGCCAGCGGGATGCCCCTAGTTTTTTTTGCCTAAGTCTCCTTCATAGGTGTTGACTTAGCGGGTTTTGGTTTTTTTCATCATTCTTTTTCAATATCATTTTTTTTTGAAAGATAATGACTGCACGGCTTAATGATTACAACGAACCATCATTGGCTTTTGAATTGAGAAATATCTTCAACACTTCTTGATGTGTGTGAAGGAAAACTTGAGATTGCAACCTTTATTGAAAGGTGTCTTGAATGATTCTCTTGTACTTGAATGCACATTCGAATTAATTGAAAACTACCCATCCCCAGGTTAAAATTGCGGGTTTTTTCGAATAGAAAGAAACTCCAACTTCAAAGCTCAAAGGGGTTGACAAAGGATTAACTTCCTTATTTCTCCAGTGTTTAGGATTTGAAACAATGCCTGTATATCATCAACCAAGTCTCAATTGAAAGCATACCAACAACCATTATGGGTATCTCGTTTTCATCATCCTCCCTCCAATCATTGTAAAACTTTTAAGAAAAGATAAATGAACTTGAAATGTAAAGCATAAAGATGCAAATAGTAAATGAAATCAAAACAAAGCAATGCTCATTTCATTAAAATCAACATGAAAGTACAAACAAGCTTAAAAGCAAACAACTTAATATGATTGAATAAAATTGCAAACATAAAGAAACAATGGCCTAGTGATCCATCAACAACAAGGATGAGCTGTCCCGGCTGATATTCTGGCCTTGAAGAAAATTTTAACAATTGAAGTCTTCTAGAAGATTCACTTCCCAAGCTTTGGAAAAGGATTGTTGATAACATTGGGATTAAGATCATTAAAGTAAAGGATGTTGTTCCTGATAAGTTCTTGCACTTTAGCCTTCAGTGCAAAGCAATGCTCTAAGTCATGACCAGTTCCACCTTGATGAAACTCACAGCGAAGATCCGATCTATAACCAACTGGAAGAGGATTTGGAACAGGAGGCGGAGGCCTAGTAGTAATTAAACATTTCTCAATCAAGGAAGGAAAAAATTCAGTGTAAGACATCGGAATAGGATCAAAGTTTGGCCTATTTCGATACTGATTTTGTCCAGCAGCAGGATGAGGAGTCTGAGCTTGAGCTCGAATCTGAACTTGAGCTTGAGCTGGTCGAGCTTGACCTTGAACTTGAGTTTGAGCAGGTTGAGTTTTAACAATAGGAGCCACTGCAGCTACGTATGGCTGAACATATCGTTGTTGCGGGCGATAAGGCCTCCTCTCAGTTGAAACATCATAAGCATCACCATCTCTTTTCTTGTGAGGATTCCCAAAAGATTTTTTTGCAGCATTAGGAGCTTCAGAATTGGTGATCTTACCTTTCTTGATACCTTCCTCTAGTCTTTCTCCAATAGTGACTAGATCAGAAAAACCAGATGAAACACTTCCTACCATTTTCTCCCAAAAGAACGGTTGAAGAGTGTCCATGAACAAACCAGTTAATTCCTTTTCAGGCAAAGGTGGCTCAACTTGAGCAGCTAGCTCTCTCCAATGCTAAGCATACTCTTTGAATGATTCTTTCTCTTTCTGTGACATATTTTGAAGTTGACGACGGTCAGGCGCCATGTCCAGATTGTACTTATACTGTCTTACAAAAGCATCAGATAAATCTTTCCAGCTTCAGATATGACTCTTCTCAAGTCCCACATACCACTTCATAGAAGCACCACTCAAACTATCTTGAAAACAGTGAATAAGCAACTTGTCATCTTTAGCATGCGCAGCCATTTTGCGACAATACATCAGCAGATGAATCTTTGGACAAGTATGACCATTGTACTTCTCAAATACAGGAACTTTGAACTTATCAGGAAGAACCAAGTTGGAAACCAAACACATGTCTATAGCAGCAGAACCAAAGACATTTTTTCCTTCTAGACCTCTTACCCTCTTCTCGAGAGTCAAGCATTGCTCTCTAACTTCATCCATATATCCAGGTTCACCCTGACTTTCAGCTTGTTAACCAGCAGCTTGGTACAAGAAAGGAGAATTCTGATAAGTAGTCTGAGCAGTAGTGTGCATAACAGGTTGAGGTTCAGCAAAAGTCGGAGCTGAAAAGCCTGGCACAACAGATGGACCACCAATCTGAGCAGTAGCAGAAACTGGCACATAATCCGGAGGTAACCCATATTCTGGCCAAGTAGAAGCTGGTTGCTGAACAACAGGAGGATCAACAACAGCAGTAAAAACTTCAGAGATAACAGTCCTTTGAGGTGGTTCACCTCGAGCAATCAGAACTTGCATCATTTCAGTGAGCTTGGTCATACCGGCCTTCAACTCATCAATTTCCATTCGAACTTCCATGTTATGCTGTTCTTGGCGTTCCATTCTCAATCTAATAGCTCTTCGTCTGATAACAGCTCTAGTACCGTATTTGTGGTGAGGAGTCAGCTTGACGGATCAACAGACAACTGAGGAAAGAAACAACCGGGATGAGTTCCCACACAACTCGGATTAACACAAGAATATGCGAGGATGCAATGCAATGCAATGTTCACTTCCCTTTTCACAAAAACAACTCGATTATTGCAAACATGATCAACATTGAGAATACTGTCATGAAAAATCTTGACAAAAAAGAATATTTACTTTTTTCCAATATTTGCAATAATCGGAATTATTTTCCTTGAAAAATGGTTGTGATGATGATCATGATGAATATGTAGATGCAAAAAACACAAACAAGATCACGCAAAGCACACAGGTTCAAAGGTTCGGATTACAAGCATGGAGTCATGGGATAAGAACACCAACCCACACAGGTATGTACTAAGGTTTGTCTTCATTGTACCTGCAAAAAACCAGAAGGGTGCTAACAGAGGTTCCCGGAGTTAACGGCCATCTTTAGAATATCATCGGTACGTTGGATTACTCCCCAACCAATAACATTCTTAAAATAGACCTCGTCCGAGTGTAGTATCGCGTGACAACCACCTTAGGTTTCCACCCAGACAGTTTCCGCACTACGTTCCTAAATTGGCTTAGATTGGTTAAAGGTTTTATGGTCCTCAGTATGATCAGCTCAAAGTCGGAAAATAATGCCACGTACGATTACTCGTCATGACATTGATAGTCCAAGAGAGCCTAACCGAGTGGAGATTATCAAATTGATACTGCTTTGGACTACTCCATCGCATATCGCTTCGAATATCGCCGTCCTATCATAAGTGTTACTCAGATCCGGGTTAGAATCTATCTCACAGAGGATCACCAAAACCAAAACAGAACAACCAAGTAACAAGCAAATCAAACTAAAGCAGTAAACAAATCAAAGTAGGCCGAATCCACTTAGAGATTGACTCCCCAGCAGAGTCGCCACTTTTCTGTAGCGGTAAAATCATGAGTGTAAGCTATTGATTAACTTAACTCGATATACACAGAGTCGCCACCGCGCTTTTATTTATTTCCAAATGGAAAAAGGAAAATGAACGAACAAAACCTTAATGAATCTCAAAAGCTAAAAAGCTAAAAGAATCAAACAGAGAATGGGTACGGGGATTGGTTACAAATCGGGAAGGTTTTAAGCACCCGACTTGTCCGTGGTACTCCACGGGAACCCTTTGAAATGTTTACTGCATTTTTTGGTTTGAAATGGTTTGCTTGAAAAAAGATTGAAGAGATGAGAAGAAGAATGTTTTTTAAGATTTTGGTGTTTGAAGAGACGAACGTCTCATGCCTACGTACCCACAAAGTGCAATGCGAGATCAAAACCCCGTAGTTCGTGGTACAAATTGTGAAAAAGGCAAATGAGTTGAATTGATTTTAAAATGTAAAGATAAGTCGTCATCCTTTAGCGAATAATTCCGCTAGAAAGGATGAATCATATCTAAACATAAAAAGGTTAAAAGAAACGTGCACGAGGGCACAAAAGCAATTGAATGAGTTGTGAATGTTTTAAAGTTTTTGAGAAGAAGGTTTCGATATGCTTATGTAGTTTAGCATTTATTAAAGAAATGAAATGAAAAGGTAAAAGCACATGACCGAAGTCAAGGTTTAATTGAGAAAAATGTTTGAAGTTAGAAAACAAAGAAAGTTTTGAAAATAGGAAGGAGATTTGAAAATTGGAGAAGATGGGAAGAGATGAAGGGACTATCCTAAAACTTGAAAATAGAAGCTAAAGGAAGAGTTTACCAAACCAAAATATGCACAATTCTTGAAACCATTGGATTTCCATCTTCATGAACAAGTAAACTCAACCGGAGCCAAAGTCTTCAATCCATAACAAATGAGCAAAGGGATGATCCTAGATTCTAAGTCCGAAACTCCAAGTCTCAAGCTAAGGATAGTAACCATAGTCCGAAATTAAAAGTCACCCATTTTTTAGATGTTTAATCCGTTATTAGTGTTTTTGTGTCCAAATGGACAAAGGAGAAATAACAAGTATCACAATATAAACAATACGCAAAATGATGAATGATATAGTATAATAAAGCATAATAAGAAGATAAAGGAGAAAGAAATTAAAGTAAAAGGATAAGGTGCGAGAGATTAAAATTAAATGTTAGTATATTCACATTATTATAATATTTACAATAATAAGTGGTATGATGAACTTAATCAAGCACAACCACGAAAAGAAAAAGAAAGTCGAGGCAACCGGATCCAAGTGGATCGCATTCCGAATCGGGATAACTTTAGGTCTATGTTAAGCAATCGCCGAGTAATTTACGGAGTAATTACCCTACAAATGAGGCCGGCCACCACTAATTAAAGTGGAAAATATTCGTGTTAATACATGTTAGAGAAACGATATTATGAATCATTCTCCGAAAACATGCCACACTAAAAGAAGAAGAACGGTCTAATCTTAATCGAGATTATCGTTGAATTTATCGAAAAGCAACCTATCACGATCTCAAAGTATGGAGAATGATCCAAATGATCATTCATCCATAGATTTGAAATAATGAAGGTTAAACTTATCGGAAATCAACAATCTCGAATCGGAGATTGTCATCGACCAAAAAGAAAATAAGATGAATAAAAGTGATGGATCTAAAAGAATAAATCCATCAAAAGAAATAGAAATATTTTCAAAATCCTTTTTCTAAAAATCTTTTTCTAAAAATTGTTTCTAAAAATTCTTTTTCTAAACTTTTCCTAAAATTGTTTTCTACAAGTTTCTAAATATTTTCTTAACACATATTTTCTAGACAACTATTATATCAAAAAAAAGACTTGGAATAAAACCTTTAAAGAAAAAGAAACTAAAAGATTTAAAAAAAGAAACCAAAGAAGTGGAAAGGGGGAGAGAAGGAAATGCAGGGTGCAAGGAGTGGATATAGAAAATCCAGGCCCAACAACTACATATTATTTTTTATTAAAAAAAAGATGAAACAAAATTATATAAAAAATTAAACAAAAGGAAAGAAGGAACAAAGTCTTCTTCTTCTTCCTCATGAAGATGAACGGCGGCGGACCACATAAACGCAAAGCAAGAACCAACTCTCACAGCGGCGGAACAAAATTTACATCGTCCTCACCGTTAATTTTCGAAGCCGTACAACAACCAATCGACAATCTCTCCCTCTCTCGCGAATTTCTAAATCGCGTGGCTCTCTCTTCTTCTTTTTGATTCTTCACTCAAAGCCTTCTTCTTCTTCTATCAATTTCGGATGAATGGAATTTTTAGGGATTTGAAAGAAAAATGAATGAAAATGAAGGTTGGATTGGGATGAAAAAATGGAGGTTGATGAGGTTTTTCGGATTTGGGAAAATGAAAAGAAGATTTGTTTGAAGCTTTGGAATGATTTGTGCAGGGAAATGGTATGGCTCTCTAAGCTTGGTAAATTGAAGAGGAATGAAGTCTTTAAATAGAAGAAGAAGGTGAGTTTCGAAGCTTGCCGTTTTGCTCAGATTTTGTGCGTTTTGAAATTCACGAGAATCCCGTGTTTGCTGCGTTTTGAATTTGAGCCTCTGATTTTGCTTTAGCCTTGCGTTTTATGCAGGTTTTGAGTGCGTTTTGGTTTGGACCTGCATTTCACGTGCGTGTATTTCGCAGGGAGTTTGCGCGTGCGTTGCTGGCTTGCGGCTTGAGCCTGTGGTAGTTCTTGCTGGGCGTGTGAGCTGAAAGTATTGTTTTTGTTGTTTTCGGCTGAAGGTTGTGCGAGCGAAGGCTTGAGAAGTGCGGCCTAGATCACGTGCTGGCTGATGAGGTTATGTTGTTTGGCTTACGGAAGAGCTGGTAGTGTGTTTTTGCTTGGAGCTGTAGGAAGGCTTTGTTGTGTAAAGCTGAATTTCGTTTTGCCTTGGAAGCTTGTTGTACGGGAGGCTACTGTTTGAGCTGTTGGAATTGGCTGATGGGAGTGATGCGGATGGCTGGAAATTATGAAGGAATTGTTTGCAGGCTGAATCTTGGGCTGGGGCTAAACATGTGATTCGCGTGTGTGGCATAAGTTGTTGGCTGACTTGTGGAGGCTTACGGATTGAAGCTTGAATTGTTGTAGTGAAGCCGTGAATTTTAGGCCTGCGTTTTGTTGATTATAGCTGGGAAAAGTGTGTGTTTTGGCTGAGGGATAATAAGGATAGTGTACGGCTTTGGCTTGCATACGGGACATCGCGTGCAGCTGATGGGGAGTACTGCTTTTGGGCAGCTGATGTGAGATTGTGAGGGGCTTTGCTAGCTGGCTGGAGATGCTAGGCGTGAGGTGTGAGCCAAGCATTAGAATTCCTGTGACTAGCAAAAGGCTGACTTGAAGCTTGTTTGACTTCCCTTTTTTTGAACATGACTTTTGTAATGGGCTTGACAACTATGAGCCTAAATATGATTTTTTTTTTGATAAAATAAAAAATGGATTTACTTGGTATAAAAGGGATAGACTTTTTTTTTATATAAGTGAACTTATATTAGTTTTGTGATGGGAATTAAAAAAATAGATGATGGAAAAATAAATTGGATTATTTTATATAATGGTAATATGGATATTGAAAAGAAAAGGATTTATTGATATTTGGAAAAATGGATATAAATCGAAATGAGGTAGAATGGTCATATGAAATGATTTAATAAAAAATGGATAGGGATGATTTTACAAAAAATAGAAAAGGATAATGACTAAAAAAAATGATGGTCTATTCGAAAAATAGGTAATGAAAGAAGTGATACATTTTTAAGACCCACGAACAACTCCTGGTTTTTTTTTCTTGCACAAGCCACTGATGAACACAGTCAATCTTAAACCACTGAATAGATCACAACTTTGTCACCTAAGCCAACAATCACTTGAATCGTCTGAAAACTGTCCTGATAACCACAATCGCTGAAATTTGTCTTGATTATTCGCATCCATGTTGTGGAAAATAAATCCACAAACGAATCATTGATAAACTGATGAACATTGAATATTCGAACCAAATTTCGCACAAAACACTGTCTGATAAAATGATGATTTCCAACACATAACAACTTGAACTTTTGAACACGCACAGTCTGAGAAACAGACTACTGTCACACACATCTTGCAGTCGAAACAAATCTCATGATAGTTTGACCAAGATTATGTCAAACGTCCATCTGAATCGAATTGTGACTGAACAAACGCATCTGAATTGAAATCACTGTCACACTTTAGATCCTGCAACACAGAAGAAGAAGAAGCAACTGCAACATATTTTTTGTATTTGGGTTAGAAGGATAAATGAACCAGTACGTGATCTTGTTTGTATGCAAATGCAGATGAGATGTGAGAAATCTTAGGTCCAAAATTAGGGTCTGACAATAACCAAAGTCTTCTCAGGTGGAGCACTGATGCTTGCGACCATGGATGGTGAAGACTTCCCGTCTCCTATGAATTCAGATATAGTTAAAAAATACTTCGCATAAAATGACCCGCTGGACACAAAAACAGAATGTAAGTCTTAGCAAAAATAGGGCATCCTGGCGAATCAAAAACAAAATAAAAGACTCGGGCAAAAATAAGGGGAAAAAAAGAATGTACACCCGGTGAGTTGAAAAGCCACATTGGACAGCTCAGGCAAAAATGGGTATCCTGGTGGATTGAAAACCCGAAAGGGCGATCCACGCAAAATCAGGGAATAAGCGAACAACTGCATTCTGAATTCGTCTGTATCACTCACAACATGGCAAGCTTCGAAAGGACAAAGCTTCAGTCAGAGTCAGCCTTCTTCAGAAAGCAAGATAAGAAGAACGTCGAGGTCATACAGGTCATAGCAAAGGAAGCTCACTGGAGCGTCATCTTCAACATTGCCAATGCTTTTATTTTCTCAATTTTACAGCAATCTCCTCATTTCAGGGGATTCGCTTCTTTGAATGTACTTGCCTATTCAGGGCGCGCGAATTAATAAAATCAGAATTCTCAGTCACACTTTGTTTTGTACATTTTTGTTTCGTTTGCAAAATGTCCAATGTTCATAATACAACACTTGCATAAAAACATATGAGCCATTTTAATAAAAGCTTGCAAGAAATATGTTGCTCTCAACAAATCTAATTCCTATGATGGAATCCGGTTAAGGATACCTCGGGACACTTGTGCGTTTCCTTTTTCTTAACAGTTTGCAGGTACTCAAGACAGACAATATTTCGTAACACGGGGAATATCAAGCATTAAATCCACAACATACTACTTCTCAGAAGTTATCTCCTCCCTAAGAGGAACTTCCCGAGCAGTGCCTTACAGCCTCCTTCATAGCAAGGTGGTCAAAGAACCTTCCTATCCCCCACCAGAGATGCCAGAATTCTCTCACCCTCAGCAGAGATAGTGAAGTTGATTCCCCACAGGGTTGCCTCCCCAGTAGAGCAATACCTGAAACACATCCCCAGCGGAGTTTCTAAAACCTCCTCATCCCCCATTAAGGAGTCCTCCCTCTAGACAAATCAATCAGTGATCTCTTTCCCCACCTGAGTTCTCCTTCCAAGCAGATCGGCCAGAGATCTTTATATCCGCAGGATCCGAATCTCGGATCAAGTTTCTCACTTGCATAAACATAACATTCGCATCATATTTCCCAAAATAAGCGTAGCATTCCGTCTAATACAGAGCATTGTGGCAAAGATCAAACATTTGCATGATCACAAGCCAGGTTCGAGCCAGTCACCTGCAAATACCATCATCTCATACAAAACTCATATCCCCTGCAGATAAAAGCCAATGTGTCACCTTTGCACTCTCAAGTACAGATACTTGTTCATACGTGCTCTTTTCGACACTCGTCTGTGTCATCTTATTCCCTCGCAGGTCTCCAGAATACCTTCTGCACTCTCAAATACAGATATTTGTTCACAACTCGTACATATTCTTTTTGACACTCGTCCGTGTCATGCTTCCCCAGCAAGTCAAACACTCTTCCGTGTCCCTTGCCCAATCTTTCGACACTCGTCCGTGTCTTGCACATACTTCACCAACAGATCAACACTTGTACATATACAATCCTTTGATACTCGTCCATATCTTGTATATATCACCCCCCGGCAGAATAAACACTCGTTCGTGTTCCTTGCTTAACCAACTGATACTCGTCCGTATCATTATCCTTAAAACACGTGTCAGCGTTTGTTTCTATCGATACCCGTCCGTATCATGGTCCTAAGGATGCTCGTCCGCATCTTTAGTCTATACACACCGTCAAACACTTATATCTTTTATTTTTGAAGACGTAAACACTCGTCCGTGTTTACCATTCCCCAGTAAGTCACCAACAAAACAACTTTCTCCTATCCGGCATTCGTCTTATGTCGTGATACTTTCGGCAGCCGTCCCCTGCCAGGTGATCGTCCTTCACCTTTGGATGACCGTCCCTCATCCTTTCCCCAGTGGAATCTCCATTATTGGAACCTTCTATCCGGCATTCGTCCTATGTCGTGATATTTTTAGCAGCCGTCCCCTGCTAGGTGATCGTCCTTCACCTTTTGATGATTGTCCCTCATCATTTATCTGATGGCCGTCCCCATCGTTGATCTTGTTATCCGACATTTGTCTTATGTCATGATAATCCCCGAGAGCATCTGTACCCTGCTAGGTGATCGTCCTTCACCTTTTGATGACCGTCCCTTATCATGCTTATCCGATGGACGTCCCCATCGTTGGCCTTTTCTATCCGACATTCGTCCTATGTCGTGATATTTTCAACAGCCGTCCCCTGCTAGGTGATCGTCCTTCACCTTTGATGACCGTTCCTCATCCATATTTCATTTATTCTTTCACCCGATGGTCGTCCCCATCATTGTTTAATTTACTTTCCAAACCTGATGGCTGTCCCCATCATTGCCCCGTCAATCCCCAGAGAGTTTTATTTCCTTACCCGATGGTCGTCCCCGTCGTGGTCTCTTTATTTCCCCAGCTTGTCGGTCGTCCCCGTCATTGCTTTGCTTACTGTTTTACCCCCAGCAGTCGTCCTCTGCTCGATGGTCGTCCTCCATCGCCTTCATTTGATAATCATACTATACTACCTTTTACAATTTATATCCCTTTTCTTCTTCTCACCAGCAAGTGCAAATTTCGGACTGTCTTTGGTATTCAACCACAAGTTATCTTGTTTGTCTGTTAAGCCAGACGCTTACACCTTGCACAGCTAACTCATGCTTGAATAGGGGCAGCTGTAAACACCCCAAATTTGCCCTCACTTTTTCTCACACCTTGGCTTGTGATCTTTCATTTTTGTTTTAGTATAAGCATACCATCTCATATTGCATATTTGTTTCACTGCATAGTTCCATTTTCATCTGCATCTAGGGTTTGTGATCTGAGCAATCCAAGAATCAATCTGAGCCATCCCAATGGTTTTGAAGCTTTCCAAGAGGGTCCATGTGTGTTCCTTGATCATAAGATGCTCCCCAAAGTTCATGAAAGTCAAAAGATCACAAAGAATGACAAAGGCATCGAGGCAGAGCTAAGTTTTCCTACACAGATGACCAAAATTAGGGTTTTGGTTTCAGAGGCCTTAACTCCAAATTATTTGGTCATTTTTGTTTCTAATGTTCTTAATATGTTATAAGGATCATGTGTACCAAGTTTGATTAAGAAATTCATTGTGGAAGTCATCTGATCATTGGGTAACTTCTTGAGCAAGTAAAGTCAAAATCAGGGCATTTGAGGCCCCCAACAAGGGTAGCAAAGGGTCATCATCATCATTTTGAGTCTCTATGATCTTTATTTGATCTTATAAGTGGTTGGAAGTTCACAAAGTTGAAGAATTTTGAGCCAAATGCAAACTTGCTATTTTTGGAAATGACTTGTAATGAAAACTTTCCATTTTGGGAAAGATTTTCAACCTCCTCTTTCATGACCAAAAATGCTTCAAATGAAACATTCTTGGACATGAAAGTTGTAGATTAGGTCTTTCCCTTTTCAAAAAGTACTAGAACATTTCTTGATTCATCCTAGAACTCAAGATATGGCCTTTCAAAGTTGGCAAAAATCCTATAATTTTCAAGTTCATGCCAAAGAGGATTTTTTTTGCAAATTCAAGTTCCAAGCCATTTCATGACCTCTAATTGATTGCTAGGCATCATTAAAACATAGTGCATTGCATTTGAACCAAAATTGTGCCTTGGATTACAAGTTTCCACAAGACATTTTCATGAAATTCTCAAAGAGGGAAAAGTTGCAAAACCTCTTGAAACCTTCCCTCCACTTGTGCCAGTTGCATAAAACCAACTCTATGGCTCTCCTTGATGCAAGCTGAGGCCAGACACCCCTTGAAGCCAGCTCTTCCATGGCCCATACCTCCAAGTACACAAATTTGACTTTTTTGCAAAACCTCCCATACCAATCAAGCTGAGCCACAACAACTCTTTTGACCAATCAAGACATCACATACAAGCCTCATGGACCTCATTTCATATCTTCTTGGAGCCTGAAACACAACACAAGTCAGATTGCACAAAATCCACCAAAATCTTCATCTCTTCGATTCTCTCAACACAAACCAAAAACCTCAAAACTCTTTGCACCATTCAATCATACACATCCTCAGGATCACAAAGCAACCCTCACAATGACCTTAAAGCCTCTGAATCAAAAACACGATTTCCCACCTCTCAAAACTGAAACTCACAAAGGAGTCCATTCAAAAAAATTCTAAGCTCCTCATCATCATCAGGGAGCTCATTGGGGTTGGTTTAAACAAAGAAAGAGGCAAGAAAGCTCAGATTGTGAAAGTTTCATCTCAGGTAACCATGAAGAACATTGTTTCCAAAACTCCCATTTTAAGTTCTTAAACGATTCTACATGATGCACTGATCATCCTGATATGTTTACTTTTGAAAATGGTTAAGAATCAAGCATGTATTGAACTTCTGAAAGTTTTGAATATTTTTCTGTTTTTCTTCGATTCATGATTTTGGTGGAACATAAATGTTATTTGATGCTGGATTCATGCTTAGGGATGTTAGAGGATCATTTCTGGAACTTTAGAGGGTTTGATTTAGCCTAGGGAAGAAGTTAGGTTGATAGGGTGACCAGAGCTAGCTCTGGTCACCTGAAAGTAATTAGGGTTCCTAATTAGGGTTTAATCTTCAGTTTAAAAAATGTGGACCATTGGATCTGGTTTCGCACGTGTGTGTGTGGTTCAGATCATTTCACTTAAGTTTAAATTTTAATTAATTAAGTTAATTAGATTAATTAGCCAGTTTCAATCCAGGCCCTCCATCTACGTGCGCAGTCAAGCCTTGTTTAAACCTCAACCCTCAGATCAGTTGACTTCCCTTTAATTGCATTTTTAATTCATTTTTGACCATTTCTTTTGCATATTTTATTTAAAATAGTTAAAAACATCACAAAAATAAGATCTTTTGCATTTCTGATTCAAATGTTTTTCTCAACCCAAAAATGATTTTTATTTTATTTTTTGCATTAAAAAAGTATTTTTAAAATATTTAAATGTTATTTTTAATTAATTAATGGATTTTAATTAATTAAAAATACATTTAGGTTTCTAAAAATCACTAAAAAAATCATGAACCATTCCCATACATTTAGAAATTTTTTCAAACTCTTCATACAAATTTCTTTTTAGGTTTGATCATAATTTCACAATTTTCTTTGAATTAGGGTTCTTAAAAATCACATTTTTTAACCCTAAATTGAAAAATTCATTTCAGCCTAACCATAATGAGTTTGAACTTGATTCTTTTTGCATTGCTTCAAATATTGCATGTAGTTTCTAGGTTATTTTTCTCATGAATTTATCTTGCATTTTCAATTTTATTTTCATTTTCTCTTAAGAATCACCCAAAAACCCTAGGAAACTTAGAAAATTCATAACTGTCAATAGGATTAGCTTCTGACCTTCTCCTTTGGGGTTTGATCTTGTATATGTTTAGGGTTTGTTTGAGCTTGATTTCAATTTTTTTATCATGTTTTTTGCTTCTGTTTTGGTCATTTGCATCTCACATGTTCATAAAACCCTAATTTCTCATGTTCATTTGCATTCATCTTTGCATATCATCATCATGTGAACTTGCCATGACATTTCAAACATTAATATGACATCTTAGAAATCTTAAGACATGCTTGAACTTTGCTTGATCATTTCTTCATTCATTTGCCATGTATTGCATTCATTTCATTTCATAAACATCCATGTATTTTAAAACTTCTAAACATGCTTTCATGACATCTCATCTTTGTATGAACATTCATATGCATATTGTATGACTTTGAATCATGTCATATGCCATTTTCATTACATTTTTACTTCTGACTTTGGTCTTTACATCTCATTTCAATTCATTTCTTTATGCTTTATGTCTTATGCATTCATACTAACATATTTTGGATCTGTTGGTAAGTTATTTGGGAGGTGGATTTGCCTTCACCTCTCACCTCTTCTTATCTCATTCATATGCATATTTACTTGTCTTTGAAGTGAACTTGTTTCACTTATGCTCTCTCCTTCTTACTTTCTTTCTTTCAAGTTACTTATCTTCTTCAGGAAGTAAGTAACTTGTTCTTCTTTCTCATTCTCTTTTCATCTGCTTCTTCCATTGGTGGCCTTTGAGTCTCCTTGAGTCTTTCTTCTCATCTCAATAATCAGAGGCTAAACTCTTAAAGTTTTAGGACTTTGGAATTAGGGTTATGCCTGCATCCTTATCTTAGGATGGAGTGTATAACTTTAATCCTTAGTGTTAAACCTTTAATTTGTTTTCACCTCTTAATCAAAACACATTAATAATCACAAAGATTTTATCTTGTAACTTGGGCCTTACATTAGGCTTCTATCTCTTCCTTATGGTTAAGAGGGACTAACCCTAGTGTTTAATGGACAAGTCCCCCTCAAGTTGTCTTACAAACTTAAAATCCACTTCTTAATCTCATCCTTTAATTAAAATCCATTTAATAAAGGCTTTTTATATAATGAATTTAATTCCTAACCATGGATTAAGTTGAGGTATCTTCCTCAGCTTAAGTGCTCTCATCTATTATCCTTCTATTAGGATGGTGTAATGAGTTCACTAATCTGTGATTAGAGATTAAACTCATTCCTTAACACTAAACAAAAAAACCAAAAACATCTAAATAATCACAAGTAGGTTAATGATCTTAATCCTACATCATCATGGTAATTAAGTTGAGATGTTTATCTCATACTTAAGTATGCTCATTATCCCTAATCAGGGAGGATATAAGGAGTTCACAACCCTTGATTTAGGCTTAAGCTCATTTACTTATGCAAAACACCAAAAACAATAACAAGACTGAAAACAAAAAAACAAACAATAATTGTCTCCTCCGGGATTCTTTTCTCGTCACACTCATTCACAAACGAGAACTTGTTTCTTCCGTCTAAATGCAAGACAGTTAGCACTCGAGCCAGACGAGTCATACACTTGAGCATAGGCAAGCAAGCAGTTCACAATCAATTTACTTTTCAGTCTCTTTGAGTCAAACTACGGTGTTCTGACTTCCTCATTGCACGAGAGGATACGTAGGCATAACTTAACAGTTATTGAACAAAACTCTCTGTGTTTTCCCCCTCTTTCAGCATTCTTTCAAAAGCCTCAGTCCTGAGCATTTCACTTTCTTTTGCACTGACACCTGTACATTCATTTCTTAGCTTTTGCACACAGATAGCACATACACTTACCCCTTTTAAACACAATCTTGTAAGCGTGGATCCCGTCGAGTACGGCGGACAATCTGGGTGCTAATACCTTCCCAAGTTGTAACCAACCCCCTTTCTCAGTTTCTCTGGTTCGCAACCGTCTTATCCATTTCTTTCTAGGTTTATGCAGCATTACATTTCCTTCGGGATAAAAATGCCTAGCTGGCGACTCTATTCAATTCATTTTCCTTTTCTCTTTTCGCCGACCGTTCGCGTCTGCACCTTTGGACCCTGGTGTCTTTTCAGGGGAGCAACAACTACAGGGATTTAAATCGGACCAGCCTTAAAGATGACTTCCCCCTGCCTCACATAGATGTGCTGGTTGATAATACTGCTCGGTTTTTAGTGTTCTCTTTCTTGGACGGGTTTTCAGGTTATAACCAGATTAAAATGTCTCCCGATGATATGGAAAAGACTAACTTCATCACGCCTTGGGGGACCTTCTGTTACAAGGTCATTCCATTTGGTCTTATGAATGTTGGAGCCACTTACCAACAGGCAATGGTGATTCTATTTCATGACATGATTCATCATGAGATTGAGGTCTATGTTGATGATATGATAGAAAAATCCCAAACAGAAGAAGAGCGCTTGGTCAATCTAGCAAATTTGTTTGACAGACTCCAGAAGTTCAGATTGAGGTTGAATCCGAACAAATGCACCTTTGGGGTCCGTTCCGGCAAGCTACTGGGTTTCATTGTTAGTGAGCGTGGAATTGAGGTTGACCCAGCCAAAGTAAAAGTCATCCAAGAGATGCCTGAGCCGAAGACTGAAAAGCAAGTACGTGGCTTCTTAGGGAGACTAAACTACATTGCATGGTTTATCTCGCACCTAACTGCCACGTGTGAGCCCATCTTTAAGCTTCTGAGGAAGAATCAGGCCATCAAATGAAATGAAGACTGTCAGCAAGCCTTTGACCGAATCAAGGAGTACCTGCTAGAACCTCTAATTTTCATGCCTCCAATGCCAGGGAGACCCTTAATCATGTATCTTACCGTACTCGAAGGATCGATGGGGTGTGTGCTGGGTCAGCAGGACGAGTCTGGTCGAAAAGAGCATGCCATTTAATACCTTAGTAAAAAGTTTACCGATTGTGAGACACGTTACTCACTACTCGAGAAAACTTGCTACGCTTTGGCATGGGCTGCTCGCCGACTAAGACAGTACATGCTAACTCACACCACCTTCCTAATTTCTAAGATGGATCCTGTAAAATATATCTTCGAGAAGCCGGCTCTCACAGGAAGGGTAGCCCGATGGCAGATGATTCTAACGGAGTATGATATCTATTACACTTCGCAAAAAGCAATCAAAGGGAGTGTATTGTCAGAATACCGGGCTCAGCAGCCAATTCACGATTATCAACCCATGAAATTTGAGTTTCCGGATGAGGATATCATGTTCCTCAAGTTGAAAGACTGTGAAGAACCACTTCTAGAGGAGGGGCCAGACCCTGAATCCAAATGGAAGTTGATGTTTGACGGAGCTGTGAACATGAACGGAAGCGGAGTAGGTGTTGTTATCATCTCACCAGAAGGGGTCCATACACCTTTAGCTGCTCAATTGACTTTTGAATTCACTAACAATGAGGCAGAGTATGAATCCTGTATCATGGGGGTTGAAGAGGAAATTGGCTTGCGAATCAAGAACCTCGAGATCTTCAGAGATTCTGCTCTGGTTGTGAACCAGGTCAATGGCAAATGGTTAGTTCATCAACCTCACTTGGTTCCTTATAGGGATTATACCAGGAGGCTGTTAACTTTCTTCACCAAAGTCAAGCTGAATTATATCCCTCGAGATGAAAACCAGTTCGCTCATGCTCTAGCAACTTTGTCATCTATGATTAAAGTTTGTCAAGAGAATTTTGTGCCTCGAATCATGGTCTCCCGTCTTGAAAGACCTGCTTATGTCTTTGCAGTTGACAGTGGTGAAGATAACAAACCTTGGTATCATGATATCAAACAGTTCTTGAAGACTCAAGAGTACCCGACTGGGGCATCTAGTAAAGACAAGAAGACCCTCAGAAGACTAGCAGGTGGTTTCTTCTTGAATCAAGATGATGTGTTATACAAGCGAAACTTCGACATGGTTCTGCTCAGATGCGTGGATAGACACGAAGCAGACCTGTTAATGCAAGAGGTTCATGAAGGTTCCTTCGGTACCCATGCTAGAGGACATGCTATGGCAAAGAAACTATTGAGATCGGGATATTATTGGATCACCATGGAATCCGATTGTTGTAAATATTCCCGCAAATGTCATAAATGCCATATTTACGCCGATAAGGTCCATGTACCTCCGAATCCTTTGAGTTTCATGTCTTCACCATGGCCGTTTGCCATGTGGGGCATTGATATGATTGGCAAGTTTGAGCCAACCGCTTCCAACGGTCACCGCTTCATCCTGGTTGCCATAGACTATTTCACGAAGTGGGTCGAAGCGTTGTCTTATGCCAACGTTACTAAGCAAGTGGTAGCCCGGTTTATCAAAAGAGATATCATTTTCCAGTATGGAATTCCCGAAAGAATCATTACTGATAATGGTTCTAACCTCAACAACAAGATGATGGCTGACTTGTGTCGGAATTTCAAAATAGAGCATCACAACTCTTCTCCGTATCGCCCAAAGATGAAAGGCGCCGTTGAGGCGGCCAACAAGAACATCAAGAAAATCGTACAGAAGATGGTTGTGACATACAAAGACTGGCACAAGATGCTAACATTTGCGCTACATGGGTGTCGAACATCTGTGCGTACTTCAACCAGGGAAATCCCGTTCTCATTGGTATATGGTTGGAGGCATTCCTACCAATCGAAGTGGAGATCCCCTCGTTGAGGTTAATGATGGATATTAAGCTAGATGAAGCTGAGTGGCTTCGATCCAGGTACAATCAACTAAGCCTCATTAAAGAGAAGAGCCTAAAAGCTATGTGCCATGGACAGTTGTACCAACGACGAATGAAACAGGCTTTTGACTAGAAGGTACGGCCTCAAAGGTACATACCAGGTGACCTGGTGCTGAAAAGGATTCTTCCTCCTCTTAACGATCACAGGGGCATATGGACACCCAATTATGAAGGACCATTTATGGTTAAAAAGGTTTTCTCAGGTGGAGCCTTGATGCTAATAACTATGGATGGAGAAGACTTCCATTCCCCTGTCAACACAGACGCAGTAAGAAAATACTTCGTGTAAAAAGACCCGCTGAATAAAAACAGAATAAAAGATCCAGGAATAAATGGGCATCCCGGCGAGCCAAAAACAGAATAAAAGGCTCGGGAAAAAGTTAGGAAAATATTGAAAAAAATGTACACCCGCTGAGTTGAAAAGCCACATCAAAGAGCTCAGGCAAAAAGGGGTATCCCGATGGATTGAAAACCTGAAAGGGTGATCCACGCAAAAGAGGTACTAAAACGAACGACTGGGATCTACGAAATTCGTAATCCATCTGCAACTAAGGTTATTCTAAGGGTGAAGACCAGTTCAATTACCTTTCTCAAGGAGCAGAGCAAGCGGATAGTCTTGAAGATATACAAGTCATAGCCGGGTCGAAACTTGATGAGATCCATTTTTCACATTGCCAATAGGATAGTTTATTTTCCTTTGGCTATTTCCTCTTTCCAGGGAATTGCTTCCTATTGTAATGCCTATTCATGGCCATGTTCCAAATCAATAAAATTCAATTTCAGTCAACTTGTGACTATTTGCTTCTTGTTTTTGTTTTTCATCTAGCATAGTTTGATTGCGAAAACGTCCAGCAAATTGTGATTTATATTGTGTTGTGAACATTTGAATGCTTTCTAACTCATGCAGGAGGACATAAACATTTAATATAACTCTAAAAAGGGTGTTAAGTGGCCAGGATGACGATTCATGCTATAAGCCTGGGGCATACAGGTCCAAACTAACTCTCCTTGTTGTAGGCACTATCAATTGTGTTTACGCAGGTACGGGTGCATGTGTTGCTAGCAGAGCTAAAGCATATTTCCAGGAGGAATATTTCAACAACGTACTTGAGCAAGAACAAGTTCCTTCCCTTGTGTCTCCTGGTATCCCCAGTAGAAGTGAAGCTGAAATTCTTCCCCAGCAGTAATGACAAAAGATGTTTGTCCTCCCAAAGCAGAGGTTTTCTTTCAACACAGGGGCAATCCCCAGCAGTACAAGGAATGTCTTTCCTCCCCAAAAAGTTGCTTCCTCAGCAGTGCCATACCTCTGGTTCCCAGCCAAGTCAGGAGGTCTTCACTTCCCCATCAGAGTTCAAGAAGAGTCCATCTCCAACAGGATCTTGGCTCTCCAATCTCGAAGTCCAATTTATTTTTGGCAACGACGGAAGCTCAGGTCTGGTGTATCATTAATAACATTCCCCGCAGGGTTGTTTCATCCTCCCCAGGATTAACCAGATCAATGAGTGATCATCATTTCTCCCCAGTCAAGCAATATGGGATACTTGCAGTCTCCTTGCCAGGAGATCCTTTTGCATTTGCATACGCATAATCATCATTGCATATGCATCCTCCAAAGCGTAGCATTTCCATCATCATGGAGCATTATGCCATAAACTCAAACATGTGCATACTAACATGGGCCAGTTTTGAGGTATATTTCATACGACCTATAACATCTTCTCAACCAGAAATATCCCTCACAGAAGATACTTACACCATCTGCCAGACATCTTTGTCTTTCCAAGTCAATGTTTGTCATTTTTCCGTGGCTTGATTCGCTCAGCAGTCACGTGTTAAGCCCTGTTTCGCCAACATGCACTTTCTTTGTGGCTTGATTCGCTCAGCAGTCACATTATCGAGTCCTATTCCGCTAATGGTCTCGTTAAGCCCTGTTTCGCCAACAGGCACTTTCTTTGTGGCTTGATTCGCTCAGCAGTCACATTGTCGAGTCTCATTCCGCTAATGGTCTCGTTAAGCCCTGTTTCACCAACAGGAACTTACTTTGTGGCTTGATTCGCTCAGCAGTCACATTGTCGAGTCCCATTACGCTAATGGTCTCGTTAAGCCCTGTTTCGCCAACATGCACTTTCTTTGTGGCTTGATTCGCTCAGCAGTCACATTGTCGATTCCCATTCCGCTAATGGTCTCGTTAAGCCCTGTTTCGCCAACAGGCACTTTCTTTGTGGCTTAATTCGCTCAGCAGTCACATTGTCGAGTTCTGTTTTGCTAACAGTCTCGTTGTCAAGCCCTGTTTCGCCAACAGGCACCTTCTGTGGCTTGATTCGCTCAGCTGTCACGCATTAAGCCCTGTTTCGCCAACATGAACTTTCTTTGTGGCTTGATTCGCTCATCAGTCACATTGTCGAGTCCTATTCCACTAATGGTCTCGTTAAGCCCTGTTTCGCCAACATACACTTTCTTCGTGGCTTGATTCGCTCAGCAGTCACATTGTCGAGTTCTGTTTCGCTAACGGTCTCGTTAAGCCCTGTCTCGCCAATATGCATCCTCTTTGTGGCTTGATTCGCTCAACAGTTGCATTGCAGGTTATCATTATGTACAATGATTCTATTCCACCTTGTTCTCTTCCCGCTACCTACTCAGAGGTCAAAACAAAAAAAAAAGATAAATAAAAGGCAGATGACATTTTTCTTATCCACCGAGTTCAAATTTCCAGGTTTTTATTCGAGTATTCAATCACTCCATACCTTGAACATCTAAAAGCTTTTGCAATTATCCATTCAAGCCCGCAGATGATTGAATAGGGGCAGCTGTAATACCTCAAAATTTGCCCTCTCATTTCCTCAACATTTTGCATAGCATTTAACATACATAAGTGCATGAAATAACCAACAACATTGCATCATGTGTAGCATAGCTGAGGCATAGGTATGTGATCAATGATTGGAGCAACTGAAGGCTATACAAAGGTATCAAAGGGCCACAAAGCTTCTCAACATTGTGCAAAGGGTTCACAACATCCCACAAGTCATCATTTGAAGCCACAAGCCATGGAAAGATTTGGTTTGATCAAAGAAGGCAAGCAGTGCAACATGTCCTGATGAAAAAAGGCCAAATTAGGGTTTCATTTCTATTGGGTTTCTGCATGAAGTTATGATTCAAAGAGGATTCCATTGTCTTATATATGATGACAAATGCTTAGGGTTCAAATTTCATCCACAAATTCATTTTGGAAGGAGTTTGTTGTACCCCAAAATTTTCTCTCCCACAATCAAGACAATCTCTCTCAAGACTTCTAAATGATCATAAGGTCCTCAAGACTCCCAATTGATCAAGAAGTGTGGAAGTTTCCCCAGACAATGCCTCATCCTAAGCAAAGTGTCCAAAACTAGGGTTTTGTGTTTCCTTAGGTTAAAATGATTTTTAGGGCCTCAAGTGAGCTTCATAACATCCCACATGTATTCAAGAATCCCCATGTCAAGTTTCAAGGCTTTCCCAATGATTTTGCCCAGTCAGATGATCAGATATTCAAAAATCAGTCAGAGCAGTTTAAAAGTCAAACTAAGGTCAACTATGGTCAAATCAAAGTCAAACTTCAAGATTTTTTGCCAACATCAAGTTTATGAAGTAAAATTCATCATTTGATCAAGGGTTGATCATGATTCATCAAGGAAGTTTCAGATCATCAAGAATCAAGAGTTTCTAAATTAGGGTTTTCTAAGGAAAAGTCAACTGAACTTTGACCAGCCATAACTTTCACATGCTTCATCAAAAGACTTCCATCCAAAGCTCATTTTGAATGAAGTTTAATTCTATACAACTTTGTGTCTCACAAGCCAAGCCTAAAAATGCTTCATTTGAAAGGTATGAGCTAAAACATTATAGGTCATTTCAAAAGTCAACAAAAAGTCAACATCTTCCAAAGGGCATAATTTGAAAATGGTAAAGGATATGGACATGAGACCAAAGATGTTGGTTAGAGGACTCTTTAAGCTTTCCAAAATGTTCAAGAACACCTTCATATCTTTAAAATTGAGGGATTTATGCCTTTGCAAAGTTGGGAAATTGTTAAGGGGTATATTGAGCAAATGAGGTCTTAAAACCAAATCTTTTCAAGTGGGCTTGCAATTTTGTAATCCAATCCTTACAGTGACATCATGAACGACCCAATGATTATTTTTTCAGATTTTTATAGTTTATTTTATATTTATTTGGATTTTATTCATTAAAATTCAATTTAAATATATATAAAATATGAAAAGTCAAATGAAGAATGAAATCTTTGATTGAAAATTAGTTGAATTATATTTAGAATGATTGGAAATCAACTAAAGTCAGATTGAGCCTAAAATAGCAAGTTTTCATATGATTTTTGAACTTTTATGGTGATTGGAAACTTCATGATCAAGCTACCCAAAAGCCCATACAAGACATCAATCTTTTGACCTAATTCACTTCTCCTATAAGGATACAAGTTAACCAACACATCCCACACGAATTTTGCAGGTCCAAAGCACAAGAACAAAGTCAACTTTTTTCAAAGAAAATTCAAATTCGGTTTCTCACTTTTTGTTGTTTTTCAGGAAATTTGAAGGTTTAAACATGATCCTTGAACATCATTGAACATATCTCAACCCTCATTCGCATCCAAATCATGCTAAAATCCATGAACCGATTCTCTCTTGTTCTTACTTTTGCAATTTTCGATTCTTACTAATTATGCATCATACACTAATTTTGCTTGTTGATTTGTGTTTATAATGAAGTATACAAACTTTCTGGATAATTTTCATGAAGAACTATAGCCTAAAACGCAAACGGCCATTGTTAGGGTTTGAGCTTTCGTTTTGGGGCTTCACGCAATAGGCCATATAAATATTGTTTGAGACCATAATTGAATTAAATGAACTTTGTAGATCATGTTGGCATGATCAATTTGTGGAATCTGTACGTTTTTGTAGAAGTATGTGTTTCGTAGGTCTTGTTCGCAGGAAAATTTGCAGGAAGCTTTGCAGGAAAATTCGCAGGTAAACCTGCGAATTTCAGAGGAAGAAGATGAAGTCCTTGGCGCCATTTGGGAATTCAAATATTTGATTTAATATTTTATTGTATTGTTTATGTTTTATTTCAACAAACGTTGGTTGGCCCAGTGGTCAGAGCATACGCGTGTGGATGGAAGGTCCTGAGTTCAAACCTGGGTGAGACCATTGTTTTTCTCATTTATTTTCATTATTCAACAAGTTTACTATATAATTGTTTATTGTTGTTTATTATCAGACGCGCCACATGTGGCTTAATGGCAAAGGCTTGGCTTGGTAAAAGGAAGGGCTGGGGTTCGAATCCTGGTGTCTAACAAATTTTTCCATTTTTCATTATATTTTGAAGATTTAATATATAATCAAATGTTGCTGATTCCTATCACCAACGCACACGCAGCTCAGTTGGTAATTCTCCTCTTCATCCAAGTTAGGGACCTGAGTTCAAATCTCAGGTCCATCCTTTTCCTTATTTTTTCTTCTTTTTTCTAATTTTCTTTATTTTTTATAAATAAACTTAATTAATATAATCCAAATATTTTCTAAATAATTAACCAATAATTTTTTATAAATCTTATATTAAAACTCATAATTTTTCTTAATATTTATTTTAATTAATTTGGTCTTCCTAATATTATTATTTGTACATAATTGTTATTATATATATATTTTGTAAATAAAAATTAACTTATTAAAACCCTAATTATTTTCTAACCCTAAAAATTTAACCTAATTTTCCTAAACCCTAATTAAAATATTTTTTATAATAACTTTTTATTTTGTATAAATACCTTATTCTTTTATTACTATTATTATTTAAACTTATTATTTTTCTTAAAAATCTCTAAAATTTCTAACTTATTTAATTTAAACATGTTTCTTTTAAAAAAATTTCTAACTTCTCTTTTATTTCTTCATTATTATTTTCTTTATTTTTCTAATATTTATTATTGCTTTATTTATTATTATTATTGCTTTTATTTGCTTTATTATTATTTATTATTATCCAATTATATTGTAACTATCCCAAAGCCATGTAATAATTCTAGATTTATTTTCCGTCTTTATTTTTATTATATTTATTGCGTGGTTAGTAAATAGGGTGTGGAAACTATTTGTAATTAATTAATTTAGATAATTAACTTTAAAAAAGATAAATATTTGAAAATAAACACTCACACACGTAAGTCGATCTTTGATCGCCATCTTGCACTTCCTAGGGTATTCCTCTTGGTTGCCTTATCTAAATGGTCAAGTCCCTCGAATATAGGGATGTCTTAAGCAAAGTCCCTTCACTTATAAAATCATCAAGTCCCTATAGATTTAAAAGATCAAGTCCCTTCGAGGTTGCCTACGATAATGATCTTGTCCCTTCGAATAAATGATTATAGTCCCTACGAATTGCTAAAGACATCCCTTAAGTTGCCTTCTATGACCATACGATGACCCTACGCTTGTCCCTTAACACATCCAAGGTAATGACTACCTATTCCTTAATAATAGGGATAATCTTACCATTGAAAGAGCATACGAGAACATGAAAGACTTAATCTATGGTAGGTACCTCTTAATTACTTGCTCACTTCTTAAAATTACTCCTTACACTTCACTTTCTTAAACAATTTTTCAAAACAAGGCTTTGTATACATCCATACGAGGATCATTACAAAGTGAATAGAAAAATTTCTAATCACACACTACACTTTCCAAAAACAATTTAAGTGAGCTAAGTAACTAAGAGCCCATGGATAACCATGGATATAAAGGGTTCTAACACTTTCCCTTTGTATAACCTACCCCCGAACTCAAGTCTTTTAAAATAGGTCTTTCCTGTTCTTTTATGTCCTTTCCATTTGGATAAAATAAAAGTCGGTGGCGACTCTTGCTATTCGCAACATGACTAAAAGTTAGTTCTCCCACCGTGTTACAGAACTGGCGACTCTGCTGGGGAGTTACTAAGTAAAAGAGGGGTACCCTTAAGAATTAGATCACTTAAATTGTTTGCTTTGTTTGCTTTATATTACTTGTTGGGATTTATGTGTGAAAGATCCTAACCCGGATCTAGTGTACCATAGGTAAATGGCAATAGACCAAGGAAACTGTACGGCGTATATCGATATGGTTGATATGGTGGCCATAGTTAGTGTGACTTCTTGGTTGGTGCTTATGTTCCTTAAGTAAGTTAAGGATAATATGGGGCTGCCATATGTTGTCAATACACTAACTAACTTTTAGAACCCTAGCTATCCCATCTTGGCCTTTAGAAAGTAGTGAGATAACCGGCTTTGGTGAAGACTAAAGTTGGTTGATACTCGATGCTACGCTCATTGAGATCCTAAACTTGGAGGGTTTTGGTTGGTAAGTAAGTTTCCTACTAAACAACCACCCTTGGGAAGGATCAGTGATATTGAGATCCCTTAGAACCTGGTTACTTTTGTAGGACATGATGAACCAACTAAACTTCAGGGGAGGGTACTTACCTTTAAACCTCATGCAAACCTTCAAGCCTAGGGCTATTGTGTGACTTGTTTGTGTGTGCCACATGTTTGTGATTGAGCATAACATCATGACATCATGCATCATAAGCATAGCATTTTCACTAACCATTTCAAGGACCAAAGGATTTATCTTTGCTCTTTGTTGCAGGTCATGAATTCTGCTCGTAGGAATACTATACGGATCAACTTTGTAGAAATACCTCCTAAGCTTAAAGAATTGGTCTCTCAAGTTTCTGAAAACTCCCAATTCATCAAGAGGCATGGTCATCTACTGGATCAGTCACTTTAGGGTTCAATGAAGACATGATGAGTGTCCTATTTCAGTTCTTTGATCCTAAACATCACTGATTCACATTCCCCGACTATCAGCTGGTTCCTACAATGGAAGAGTTCTCCAAACTACTGGGTATACCTATCCTTGATCAGAGACCTTTCACAGGCTTAGAGAAGGAGCCTAAACCTGAAGTCATTGCTGCAGCCCTACATCTGAAGAAATCAGACATTGTCCTAGAAACGGGAAGTGGAGTTAAGGGTATTCTTGCTAAGGTATTGATGGAGAAAGCTCAAGTGTTCTTGAAGCCTATGAGTTATGATGCTTTTAAGGAGATCCTAGCCCTATTGATCTATGGTTTAGTATTGTTCCCTAATCCAGACCAGTTCATAGACGTACACGCTATCAACATATTTCTGACTCATAATCTAGTGCCTACATTACTTGGAGATATCTTATATTCTCTTCACACTTGTACTACGAAGGCGAGAGGAACTCTGATGTGCTGCATACCTTTATTGTCTAGGTGGTTTATTTCTCACCTTCCTCAATCAGTGATGAAGAATGAACAAGGGTTCAGGTGGTCTAAGAGGATCATGTCACTTTCGCATTCAGACATTCGTTGGTGCTCTCGATCTATGGAGAATGTTACTATCATTGACCGTTGTGGGGAATTCCCTAATGTGCCACTCCTTGGCATAAGAGGGGGCATTACCTACAACCCTTATTTAGCTCTACGTTAGTTTGGTTATGCTCAGAGTAATGGTCCTTACGACATGCTTATTCAGGGTATTGTGTTCGACTACGACAACGATCTTCAGGGTTATCATCAAAGGTTTATACGAGCTTGGAACAAGGTGAACAAGATTGACAGCAACACTTTGGAGCTAAAGTATTCTATTCCTATGGAGCCTTATCTCAGATGGGTTCAATCTCGTGCTCAGAATCTTATGATGCCATATCCTGTTGTTCTACCAATCATTATGGAGCCTGTTGCTGAAGGAGATGTTCCTTATACCATCCTTCATCCAGACATGCCCACAGATTTGGAAGAGTTGCAGAAGTCCTAGATTCAGTTGAAGGAGCAAAGGGATACTTTTGAGACTCATTTCAGAGCTGGTCAAGAAAGAATTCTGGAGCTAACGAGGCAACTTCACGAGGAGGAAAACCTCAACAAGTACATCCACACAAAGAGGAAGCGTCCATGGGAGACTTAAAACCCCATATATTTATGTTTTGTATCTTATTTTTATTTCTTTGTAAGCCCAAGGGGTAAAACTTATATTAAGTATTTACTAATAAACTTTTGTTCTTGTTTTCGTTTAAACAAATTTAAATCCTGCGGTTCTTGAAAACATTGCATATGCATCTACAAACCATATCATTGCATCACAGGTTTCTTATGAACAAGTATCTTATCTTCTCGCTGTTTATTTCAGCAGAAATGGCTCTCGAACAAACTGTTAAGGATCTCCAGACTCAGAATGCACAATTTCAAGAAATGATCCTGAACTTGTCCAAGGGACAAGATGAGCTGAAGACACTTCTCAATAAGAAAAAGAAGAAGACTAGAAAATCAGTGGGCCTTATCAACCTGGGTAGAAGATTCAGAGGTCCTGTCAAGACAGAAGAAGAGGTTGAGAATCTTGAGTCTGAAAATTCCGAGGGAGAAGGAGGCAGTCTTCATGACACTGTGGAAGATTCTGATTTTGAAAAGAACTATTATCATGATCCTGCTAGTGAAGAGAAGTATAAGATGCTGGTAGACAAGAATGAATGCCATGGAACTACAGAAGAATTCTGGGTTTGACTTTGAAGATTTGAGTTTGATTTCTGGAGTCTCCATCCCTATGGGTTTCAAAGTTCCTACTTTCGTGGTGTATGACGGTATGTCTTGTCCAAAACTGCATTTAAGATCTTATGTCAGAAGAATTCAACCCCATACTCCTGATAAGAAGTTATGGATACATTTTTTTCAAGAGAGTTTGTCTGGATCCCAATTGGAATGGTATTATCAACTGGAGAGTATCAATATTTGCAACTAGAATGATCTTGCTGAAGCTTTCTATAAGCAGTACCAATACAATTCTGATTTAGCACCGACTCGCATGCAACTCCAAAGCATGTCCATGGATGCCAAAGAAAGATTCAAGGAGTATGCTCAGAAATGGAGAGATCTGGCAAGTAGAGTTCAACCCCCTTTGACTGATAGGGAATTAGTTGATATGTTCATGAGTATGTTGACTGGTCCTTTCTATAGTCATCTCATTGGAAGCTCATCATCTGGCTTCACTGAGCTGATAATGACTGGAGAACGTGTGGAAAGTGGGATACGAAGTGGAAAGATTCAGATAGTTGCTTCTTCAAGTATTGCCAAGAAGCCCCCTCCTGGGAAGAAGGAATCTAATGTTGTGTATAGCCAGCGTAGTCGTAATGATCGTAACCAATCTGTGGGAGCTGTTTTGATTTCTAACCCTACACCTCCACCACAAGAGCAACAACAGAATAATCATCCCAAGCCTAGGAGGCAGTTTACTAAGTTCAATATGTCATTGGCTCGGGCTTTGCAGCATATGTTGAAAGGAGAATAGATTACTTTGAAGGATCCACCACAGAATATCAATACCTCCTCTTCTCGCTACAATCCCAATGCAAGGTGTGCATACCATTCTAATAGCCCTGGCCATGATACTAACAGTTGCTGGTCATTGAAGAACAAAATCCAGGATATGATTGAGAATGGAGAAATTGAGTTTTACCCTCCAGAGACTCCTAATGTGATTACTGCTCCCATGCCTAAACATGAGAAGACTGTTAATGTTGTTGATGAGGTTGTTTATGTTCGTACTGTGGCTGAAATAACTACTCCTCTAGCTATTGTCAAGAAGAAGCTTGTGCAAGCCGGTTTATTTTCGGGTTGCAGGGAAGATTGTTTTTATTGTGCCTATAAACTTGATAGTTGTTGGAGGCTGAGGTCAGGTATTCAACGCCTGATAGATAACTACACTATACTATTTGAAAGAACCCCTTCTATAGAGAGTCTGTGTGAAGGTCTGGCTCAAGATGTGAAAATTAAAGATGTGGCTATGGTTAACAAGATTCCTGTGAAGATTACGTCCAGTGGTCCAGTAAAGATCACTTCTAAAGGTCCTGTGAAGATTACTGCTGAGCCAAAGGTGGCTCCAATGATTATTACTACTCCTGGTCCTATCCCATACACCTCTGACAAAGCTATACCCTGGAATTATGGTTATGATGTTTATATCCATGATGTCAAACAAGAACCTTTGACTGATGCACCTGTTACTGATGTTAATCTTGATGTGGACAATATTGTTGGATCCAGTAAGGTTACTAGGAGTGGAAGAATTTTCTCTCTAGAAGACACCTCAAAAGTTGCTGCTACTCCAGTTCATATCTCTAACTCTGGGCCAAGTATTGAGGCTCGGGGAAAAGGACCAGTGATTGAACCTGTTCAAGTTGAGGCACCAGCTAGTGAAGATCTCTCTAAGCAGATGGAAGAAATACTGAAAATTATCCGCAAGAGTGATTATGATGTTGTTGACCAGTTGGGGCATACCCCCTCCAAAATCTCCATGTTATCTTTGCTATTATGTTCTAAAGCCCACACCAAGGCTTTAATCAAATTCCTGAAGACTGCTCATGTGCCACATGAAATCTCTGTGGACCAATTTGAAAATTGTGTTGCTCATCTAACTAGTGATAATGGTTTGGGTTTTAATGATGCTGATTTGACTCCTGCCGGCAGAAACCATAATAGAGCTCTGCACGTCTCCGTTGAGTGTAGGGGCACTACTTTGTCTCATGTATTGGTGGATAATGGTTCCTCATTAAATGTATTACCTAAGGAGGTTCTAGACAAACTCAATTTGAATGATGTAGTGTTAAGACCAAGTAATGTGGTGGTGAGGGCCTTTGATGGTTCAAGAAGAATGGTGCATGGAGAGGTGGATCTTCCAGTCAAAGTAGGCTCTCAAGTTTTTGATTCCACTTTCTATGTGATGGATATCCATCCTGCGTACTCCTGTTTGCTTGGGCGCCCCTGGATCCATGGGGCAGGTGCTGTGACTTCCACTCTACATCAAAAGTTGAAATATCCGGTGAAAGGAAAGATTATCACTATTTACGGTGAAGAAGAATACATGGTCAGTCATGTGAATACCTTTAAATATGTTGAGATGGAGGGTGAATTTGTTGAGACTCCTTGCTAGATATTTGAAGTCGTTCCTTGGGTTGTTCCTGCTACTGAAGTTCCCCATGTTGTCAAAAGAGTTCCTGTGATTACTAGAGTGCCTCCTACAATGGCCTCCCTCAAAGATGCTAGAGTTGTGGTTGAAGAAGGTGGTTGTACTATTTGGGGTCAGCTTCCTGACATTCCTTACAAGTCTGACAAGTTTGGTTTGGGTTTTACTGCAGAATCTCAGAAGGCTGTTCGTCGTGCTCGTGCTGCTCGTATCACTCATAGAGGGGTCATAAAAGACCAAGTCAATGCTGTAGAAGATTATGATAAAGGTTACAACCTGGACGATTGGATTTTTCTTACCATGGGGGATGGACTCAACAATTGGAAGGTTGAAGACGTTATTCCTATCTCCTTTAGTCAGGAGTAAATTCTATTTCATTTTTTCTAAATTTATTTTTGTAACTTTGAATAATTAAAAACTTTTGAGCCTTGTGCCTTGCCCGGGGCACAATGGTATGCTTATTAGGGTTGTCATTTCATTTGCATATTTTCATTCAATAAAATCAATGGACGTTTCTCGCTTTCGTAAATATCGTGCTCTTTGTCTTTCTTTTATTTTTTCCTTTTATAAAAAATAAAGCTATGTGTTCTTACATACACCCACATCACTAAATGCAGATATTCATCTACTCTGGATCCTATTGATAACAATTCTGCTATTGCCAATTATGACTTCGAAAATCCGATCTATCAAGCCGAGGATGGAAAGGAGGAAGATTGTGAAGTACCTATATAGTTGGCTAGATTACTACAACAAGAAGAGAAAACTATACAACCACATGAGGAACCAATTGAAGTCGTGAACTTAGGAACCAAAGAAAACAGGAAAGAAATCAAGATAGGTGCTGAACTAGAGGATGGTATCAAGGACAGTTTGATTCAGACGTTACATGACTATGTGGAAGTTTTTTCTTGGTCTTATGAAGATATGCCAGGGTTGGATACAGATATTGTGGTTCACCATCTACCCGTGAAAGAGGATTGTCGTCCTATAAAGCAGAAAGTTCGTCGTATGCGTCTTGATATGTCAGAAAAGATTAAGGCAGAGGTGATGAAACAATTCAATGCAGGATTTCTAGCTGTTACTTCTTATCCACAATGGGTTGCAAACGTGGTGCCAGTACCTAAGAAAGATGGTAAAGTACGCATGTGTGTAGATTACATGGATTTGAATAGAGCCATCCCTAAAGATGATTTTCCACTTCCACATATTGATGTTCTGGTAGACAACACTGCTTAGCATAAAGTGTTTTCTTTTATAGATGGTTTCTCTGGGTATAATCAGATTAAGATGGCACCTGAAGACATGGAGAAGACTACATTTGTTACACAATGGGGCAATTTCTGCTATAAGGTAATGCCATTTGGTTTGAAGAATGCTGGGGCAACATATCAGCGTGCTATGGTAGCTTTGTTCCATGATATGATTCACCATGAGATAGAGGTATATGTGGATGATATGATAGCCAGATCCCAAAATGAAGAGGAACACCTTGATCACCTGCATAAGTTGTTTGAGAGGTTGAAGAAATACAAGTTTAGGTTGAACCCAAACAAATGTACTTTCGGAGTTAGATCTGGTGAACTTCTGGGTTTTATTGTTAGTGGTAAAGGTATTGAAGTAGATCCTGCAAAGGTAAAAGCTATACAAGAGATGCCTGCTCCTCGTACTGAGAAAGAAGTTAGAGGTTTCCTGGGACGACTAAATTACATTGCAATATTTATTTCTCAGTTGACTGCTACTTGCGAACCAATTTTTAAGTTGTTGAAGAAAAATCAAGTATTGGAATGGAATGATGAATGCCAGACAGCTTTTGATGAAATTAAAAGGTATTTACAGGAACCTCCCATATCGATGCCCCCAGTTGAAGGAAGACCCTTGATCATGTACTTGACAGTATTGGATAACTCAATGGGGTGTGTGTTGGGTCAACATGACGAGTCTGGTCGAAAAGAGCAGGCAATATACTACCTTAGCAAAAAGTTTACCGACTGTGAAACAAGATACTCACTGCTCAAGAAAACTTGTTGCACTTTGGCATGGGCTGCTCGCCGACTAAGACAATATATGTTGACTCATACCACTCTATTGATTTCAAAAATGGATCCAATCAAGTATATATTTGAGAAACCTGTTCTCTCCGGGCGAATAGCAAGATGGCAAATGATCTTGACGAAATATGATATACAGTATATTAATCAGAAAGCAATCAAAGGAAGTGTAGTAGCTGGCCATTTGGCTCATCAAGCAGTGGATGACTACCAATCTATGAATTTTGAGTTTCCAGATGAGGATATTATGATTGTTACTAAAGAACCTAGACAATATGAAGGACCTAAACGAGGATCTCGATGGACTATGGTTTTTGATGGAGCTTCTAACGCGCTTGGTAATGGTGTTGGTGTTGTGATTATCTCTCCTAAAGGTTGTTATACACCAGTTACTGCAAAGCTTTGTTTTAAATGTACCAATAATATGGCTGAGTATGAAGCGTACATCCTGGGTATCAAGGTTGCTATTGAAATGAAAATCCAATTTTTGGATGTGTATGGAGATTCAACCCTAGTAGTCAGTCAAGTTAAAGGAGATTGGGACACCAGGCATCCTAATATTATCCCTTACAGAGAGCATGTGTTGTCTTTGATCCCGTACTTTGAAGATATTACCTTTGGACATATTCCACGAGAAGAGAATCAGTTGGCAGATGCATTAGCTACCATGGCATCTATGTTTGAAATCAGTTGGGATGATGAAGCTCCGAGAATTACTATTGATTGATTTGATAAACCCGCATACTGCAATGAAGTGAGTACTGAAGGAGTAGAAGAAAAGCCTTGGTTCCATGAAGTGAAGAGGTATCTTGAAGAACTAGTGCAGAAGGGGACTCACAGTGCCCTCACTGAGGAGGAGGAGGAGGATAAGGATCTTGCAACCTCATCTGCTGCAACCATTCATGCATTTCACCGATTAACCTTCCTTGTCGAATTTGTTCCTTCCCTTGTCGGGTTTGTTCGTCTACTTGCTTTTTTTGCTCACTCCTGAGGTAGCACATCTCATTCTGTATCCATTCCCATTCTTCTTTACTCATACTCCACGAACCATTCTCCTGATTCGTTGAGTTACCAACATGTGGCAGAGGAACCTCGCTAGCTTGATACCTTTCTTCACCATCTGAACCTACAAAATCATCAAACTGCTCTTCGTCGTCCTGCATAGGACTCTCATACAACCAGTTAGCCTCTTTTTCAATACTAATAAAATCCGGAGTAGGTAGAGCTAACAAATGATTATTTCTACTTACCAAAGAGTAATAATCGTTATAAACATTAATCATACCTTGAGTTGTAAGGGTTTCTAGGTCAATCTTGGTTTTACCTGATACAATAGTGTCCTCCATTAACAACGGACCGTACTCGAGGTGATCAACAATCTGTGTAATCATTCCCTCTACAGAAATTTCACCAGAAGATGCGTTCGCAACGCGCTTCAGGTGATCAGCAGAAAAGGCAACTACATTAATGAGCTCTTTGTGTGCCATGCCATAGAGGAATAATAAATCCTTCTATATGGCTACCCCAGTACTGTCTCCTCTGCCGAAAATGGTGTAAGCCAAACCCTTTTGGGCGTACCTAAAGCACGGGTTGTGAATCCCAGACGCTTTTGCTGCCTTTGCAACATAGTCAGATTTTCCCGTGATAGCTCTCCAAAAGTCTCCTGCATTAAAATTTGTTGGGGGGCTCCAGGTACAAAACTAGGAAATTTCAGAACCGCTCCCAACTCAGCAACTGACAGTGTATGGTCCGCGTTAAACATGCGGAATTTCATCGTACCAAAGTACTCTTCATCAGATCCTGTCCACCTGTGTTTCAGCTGAAATTCTAAAGTACTTAAAAACTCAAGTGTTAGATGCTCATATATCGGTGCTTCAAACTGCATGAATTCCAACATACCCAGTACATGAAACATTCTATGAAGTTCAATTTTTAAACCTAAGTTATCCAATATTTCATTGCAAATGTACCTGGTGGGGCTCATCTCACGCTTTACCAACATCGAATATTTTCTTTGGTGGGTATCGTCCTCAAACAGAATATCATGAGCGTTAGCCATTCGATGGGCTCATTTTCGAGGACATGAGGGCTCTGCAACCGCTTTGCATGTGTCTCTCCTTGGCGGCATAATGTACCTGCAAACAACAACAAAGAGCAAAAACGAATTTTGGGGTTAGAGGAAACTGTTACCGTAGAAGTGACCGAAATGGGTAGGGGATTAGTTTTCATGAAGCGGGTGATGTGTTTTGGTAAATGGATGATAATGTAGATGAATCTTTTTGAGAAGAAAGACAATGGAGGTTAGGGATTGTTGAGAGATGAAGGGTTGAAGAAGAAAGAAGTGTGGTAAAGAAAAGGATAAAAAAGTGGTAATTGTGGTTTAAAGAATAGTTAAGAGGATTAAATGTGGGGGCCCACTCAGAAAAAACATGAAAATTGTGAAAATAAATTCAGAACTCAAAGATCAAAACACGCGCTCCCTGACACGGGCCGTGTCGTGTGACATGGGCACCCGTGTCAGGTCCCTGAAACTTCTTCCAAAAATCACAAAAAACCCAAAACCATCAGCATTCACGACACTGGTCGTGTCCTATGACACAAGCACCCATGTTAGGCCCTTGAAACTTCTTTCAAATAACCCAAATCCCCCAAAAACCTCAGTATTCACGACACGGGCCGTGTCCTATGACATGGGCACCCATGTTGCACCTCTGGATCTTGTGAATTTTCAACCCTTCTTTCTAACTTTCTTGCTTGAATTTTAACCCGTCTTTCCAACCTTTCCTTCATCCAGCTCGATCTATGAGAAACACAAACGATAAACCTACAACATGAACACACAACTGTTAGCGAAAACATCGTGGGTTGCCTCCCACGCAGCGCTGCGTTTAACGTCGCATGGCTCGACGGTCCTTCGTCCTATTGAGTGAGACGAATGATATCAATATGTCCAGTTGGTTGACCTTGGAAATATGGTTTTAATCTCTACCCATTAACTTTGAATATGTATCCATTCGTTTCATTCTTAATCTCTACCGCTCCGTGCGGAAACACCTTATGAACCACGAATGGTCCCGACCATTTGGACCACAATTTACCTGGAAATAGCTCCAAACGGGAGTTGTGCAGCAGGACCAATTTCCCTTCCCAAAACTCTTTTCTCTGGATCTTCCTATCATTCCACTTCTTGGTTTGTTCCTTGTATACCTTGGCATTTTCATACGCATTATTCTTGAAACTCTTCCAGTTCATGCAGCTGGAGGAGTCTTGAATTTCCTGCTAGGGACAAATCTATATTCAAGAATTTTGTTGCCCAAAATGCCTTATGTTCCAACTCTAAAGGTAAATGACATGCTTTTCCATAGACCAGCTGACATGGTGACATCCGGATGAGTGTTTTGAACGCAGTTTGATAAGCCCATAATGAATCATCTAACTTTGTTGACCAATCCTTCCGGGATGAATTTATCGTCTTCTCCAAAATCTGCTTGAGTTGTCTATTTGATACCTCTACTTGGCCACTCGTTTGAGGGTGATACCGAGTGGCTATCTGATGCTTCACATTGTATTTCTGAAGAAGCTTATCCATGAGGTGATTCAAGAAGTGAGTTCCTTCATCACTTATCAATGCTCTCGGTACCCCAAACCTTGTGAATATATTTTCCTTCAAGAACTTGACTACCACCTTCGCATCGTTGGATGGTAAAGCCACTGCTTCGACCCATTTCGAGACATAGTCCACAACGACTAAGATGTAATTCTTCCTAAAAGACGATGGAAACGGACCCATGAAATAAATTCCCCACACATCAAACAATTCAACCTCTAGCATGAAGTTCTGGGGCATCTGATTTTTCTTAGATATGTTCCCTGTTCTTTGACACTTATCACATTCTTTCACCATCTCCTGGGCATCCTTGAACAATGATGGCCAGTACAGTCCTGACTACAGGACTTTAGAAGCATTACGATCGCAACTGAAATGTCCTCCATAATCAGAATTGTGACATGCTCTCAACACATCTTTTTGTTCTTCCTCGGGTACACAACGTCGTATCAAGCGATTTACTCCTCTCTTGTACAGGTATGGGTAGTCCTATAGATAGAACCTGCAATCATGAACAAACTTTTTCTTACGATTAGAATCAAAATCCCCCGGTATTATACCGCCAACAAGGTAATTAGCATAATCTGCAAACCACGACACTCCAATAATAGCTAGGATGTGTTCATCAACAAATTCATCCTTTATTAGACGCCTATCTTCGGTTTCCTTAATTGGTGACATCTGAGAAAGATGATCAGCCACAGTGTTCTCGCATCCTTTCTTGTCTCAGATCTCGACATCAAACTCCTGGAGAAGTAGGATCCACCTCAAGAGTCTGGGTTTAGAATCCTGCTTAGCAAAAAGATATTTCAAGGCAACATGGTCAGTATAAACAATCACTTTTGAACACAACAGATACTGCCTGAATTTATCAAAGGCGTAGACCACAACCAACAACTCAATTTTTGTAGTTGCGTAGTTCATCTATGCAGGGTTCAAAATGTGATTAGCATAATAAATAACATGAAGCAATTTCTCTCTCCGCTGTCCAAGAACAGCCCCTACTACAATGTCGCTCGCATCGCACATGATCTCAAAGGGTAGAGACCAATCGGGGGAAATCACAATGGGTGCCGACACTAATTTATTTTTCAGTGTCTCAAAAGCACCAGCACACTCTTTATCAAACACAAAAGCTTTATCTTTAACCAATAAAGTAGTTAAAGGCTTGGCTATTTTGGAGAAATCTCTTATGAACCTGCGGTAGAAGCCCACATGTCCCAAGAAACTTCTTATACCTTTTTCATTCACGGGAGGTGGTAGCTTAGAAATCACCTCCACTTTAGCCTTATCCACTTCGATCCCCTTGTGGGAGATTTTGTGGCCTAGAACAATTCCTTCCCGTACCATAAAATGGCACTTCTCCCAATTTAGGATCAAATTGCTTTCCTGACATCGATGCAAAACAAGTGAAAGGTTAGTTAAACAGCTGTCAAACGAGGAGCCAAATACAGAAAAGTCATCCATGAAGACTTCCATATGTTTCTCAAGCATATCGGCAAAAATGGAAGTCATGCTTCTTTGGAATGTCGCTGGGGCGTTACACAACCCAAATGGCATCCTCCTATAGGCAAACACACCATACGGGCATGTAAACGCTGTCTTCTCTTGATCTTCCGGTGCAACCGCAATTTGGTTGTACCCGGAGTACCCATCTAGAAAACAATAGTAGTCGTGCTCAGCCAATCTTTCTAACATCTGATCAATGAACGACAATGGAAAGTGATCTTTTCTCGTTGCTAAAGTTAACCTCCTGTAATCAATGCACACCATCCAACCAGTAACCGTTCTAGTAGGAATCAACTCATTCTTTTCATTAGTTATCACAGTTGTACCTCCTTTCTTGGGCACTACATGAACATGACTCACCCACGCACTCTCTCATATAGAATAGATAAGCCCTGCATCTAACAACTTCACAACTTCCTTTCTCACAACCTCCTTCATAACAGGGTTCAATCTCCTTTGTGGCTGCACAACCGGTTTGTGATCTTCTTCCATGAGGATTTTGTGCATGCACACAGTAGGACTTATTCCCTTTAAGTCTTCAATTTTCCAAACAATAGCTCCTTTGAACTTTTTAAGAACTTCAATCAACTTGTCCTCTTGCACAGTTTTCAAGCTTGAACTAATAATAGCGGGACATTTTTCTTCATTGTCAAGGAAAACATATTTGAGGTTTTCAGGTAGCTGCTTTAGCTATGAACTTTTCGGCTTGTCTTCATTTTCGTCCACCACTATAGGTTACCTTAGATCTTCCCACCGATGTGTTCGAGATCTTTTTAGGATAATATGAGTTTCCAACATTGCTACCACTTCCATATCACTACCATCAACATCCTTATCATCCTCAAAAATAGACATGCTTAAAACTCTCTCCAATGGCAATTGGGACACACTCTCCAAATGTTCACTCGCTTCCATTTGTTCTAGCACTTGAATGTTGCTACTAGTGCCAACATCATCTTTATGCTTCAAGGTATTCCTCACATCAATTTTTAACTCTTCATCATACACTTTCAAAGTCAGTGTTCCCCCTTCTATATCTACCATTACTCTCCCGGTTTCAAAGAATGGGCGGCCCAAAATTAAAGGAATTTCTTCATCTTTCGGCATTTCAAGGATCACAAAATCTATCGGAAACACAAACTTGTCCATTTTCACTAGAACATCATGGACTACCCCATAAGGTCGCCTAACTGAATGATCCGCAAACTGAAGGGTCATCTGAGTGTCATGAACAACACCGATGCCCAATTTTTTGTAGATGGACAACGGCATGAGACTAATACATGCTCCCAAATCGATTAAAGCTCTCTTAAACGATCTATCACCAATAATGCATGGAATGGTGACAGCTCCACTGTCCTTCTTCTTCACCGGAATCTTTAAACCCTACAAAATAGAACTACAAGATTCGGTTAGAATAATAGGTTCAACCTCAAGGGTTCACTTTTTAGCGATGATATCCTTCATGAATTTGGCATATGTGGGCATTTGCTCAAGTGCTTCCAGTAACGGAATATTCAGCTCCAGCTTTTTGAACAACTCAAGGAACTTCTCAAAATTCTTCTCTTGATGTCCTTTCTTTTTATTTCTCGAGGGATAAGTGTAAACACCCCAAATTTTCCCTCTCTTTTTCTCACACCTTGGCTTGTGATCCTTCATACTACATAGCATATCATCACATCTCACATTGCATATTTTTCCTTTAGCAACTCATTGCATAGCTGCATAGCTAGGGTTTGTGATCAGATGAACCCAAGAAGTGGTCTGAGCAATCTCAAAGGCTTTGAAGCATGCCAAAAGGGTCCTTGAGTGTTCTATGGTTGTTTTGTACCTCCAAGGGTTCTTTGAAGTCAAGAAATCACAAGGGATTGCAGAGATGTCCAGGCAGGCTAGAAGCTCTTACACAGATGACCTAGAAATTAGGGTTTTGGGTTTGAGGCCCTTACACTCAAACATTTTGGCCATTATTGATTCTATTGGTCTATATGTGATATAAGGAGCATGTGTATCAAATTTGAAGCAAAAATTCCTTGTGGAAGTCATCTGATCAAGTGGTAACTTGTTGTGCAAGAAAAGTCAGAATCAGGGCATCTGAGGCCACCAACAAGGGTTCCAAAGGGTCATCATCGTCAATTTGAGGTCCTATGATCTTTATTTGATCTTAGGAAATCTTGGAAGTTCAAAAAGTTGAAGAATTTTGATCCATTGCAAAAGTTGCCATTTTTGGACATGACTTGTAATGAAAACTGTAGATGTTAAGAATTGGCAGAATTTTTGACAAACTAGAATAAGTGAACTTAGTTCAGGATGTCACACCAGATGTTGTGACATTGTTAAACAGAGTAACAGTTAATGAACTTAAGTCAAGATTTCAGGATGTCACACCAGATGTTGTGACATTATCAAACAGAGTAACAGTTAATGAACTTAAGTCAAGATATCAGGATGTCACACTAGATGTTGTGACATTGTCAAACAGAGTAAACACTTAAGTCAAGACATCAGGATGTCACACCAGATGTTGGGACATCGTAAACCTGCTACCAGACTTAAATGATGCATAACAGAACTGAGTAAATTCAGGGGATTTTATCTGGAATTAATTGGAAAGAGATAAGCAATACATGGCGCATATTCAGGGAGATTAGTTATCTGATTTCAGTACAACAGAATAACTAACTCACCTTGAATCAAGGAGATAACAAACTAACCCTAATTCAAGGTGATGACAGTAGGATTTATCAGGTCTGGATTATTTGCGAAAAGCCCAAAAACCAAGCATCTATTTAAGGAACAGAAACTCTCAGAATAGAGTACGGATTTTAGAAGACCAACAAGGGTGTTTGTGTTTTATAGCAGGTTTTAATTGTGTATCACTTTATGAGCTTTTAAGCAAAAAGTGAATTTTGTCTTGATTGAAACTCTTAAGTAAGATCAAGCTGTTGTGTTTGAAGTGTGACTTCAATTTTATTAAACATTGTAAAATATCATTGTGTGATTGAGGGGGAGTGAGTAGGTACTCATATCTAAGTTGTGTCTTAGGTAGAAATTGCCTTGGGTAGATATTAAGTGAAGGATTAAACTGGTTGGTTTAATTCCAGAATTAATATTACTTATATTGGATTTCCTTCTTGGCTTGGTAGCCCCCAGATGTAAGTGTGGAGATACACTGAAATGGGTTAACAATTTCCTGTGTTATTTAATTTACCTGCACTTTAAGTTTTGTTTAAGTCTTCAAGTGTTTAAACATCTGATTCGACATCATGTACCTGATCCCAGAATTTCAAAAACTTTCCATTTTGGGAAAGATTTTCAACCTCCTCTTTCTTGATCAAAAAGGTTTCAAATGAATTTTCTTCAAACTTGAAAGTTGTAGATTGGATCTTCCCATTTTCAAAAAGTACAAGAACTCCTCTTGATTCATCCTAGAACTCAAGATATGGCAAGTCAAAGTTGGGAAAAATCTTGTAATTTTCAAGTTCATGTCAAGGAGGGAAATGTGCAAAATGGTATTTCAGGGCTTTATGTGACCTCTAATCCACTCAAATATATCATGCCATGATCAAACGACTTTTAAAGATCATAATTGGGCCAGGAACCTAAGGTTTTAATGACTTGCTTCTCAAGAAATGTCAAAGTTGTGAAATTGCAAAACCACTTCAATCTCATGATCCAAGCCATACAACTCACAACTTTCGATCCAAAGGCCCTCCTTGAAGCCAGCTGAGGCAGCCCAAACCCTCAAATCACTTCTGCACCATGCCATACCTCATGATGTGTTTTGATTTCTTGTTATAAAATGATTCTACATGTTATCCTAATCATCATGATGTGTTTAGAATTGAAAATGATTGAGAAACAAACATGTATTGTTGTTTTGAAAATTTGCCCGTGAAAATGTTTTGATTCGATTCTTGTTGTTCATGTGTTATAAATGATTTTTATTTATGGATTTGTATTCTGTGATGTTTGGGGAACGTTTCTGGGCAGATTTGATGTTGTTTAGTGACTTAGGGAAGAAGTTGGGGATTTGGCTGGCTGGAGAAGATGACCGGAGCTTATCTCCGGTCACCTGAAAATCATTAGGGTTAATTAGGGTTTTGTTTTCTATATTGATTGTGAGCCTTAGGATATGTTTTTAATTAGCGAACGTGTGGCCCAGATTCATCACTTAACCCTAATTTAATTAATTAAGTTAATTATAATTAATTAAATCAGAATGAACCATAGCCATTGGATCACGCGCGAAGCCCAAATTTAAATCTGGACCCTTGATCCCTCATACCTCAAGTCAAGATGACCTGCAATCCTAGCCTTTGATCCATCTCCCACGCAATCTGGACCTCTCATTTCAATTACTTTTCATTTTCTTTTTATTTATTTTGCATTTGTTTCCTTTAATTATTTAAAATAGCAAATCATTTTCAAAAATTATGATCTCTTGCATTTTGTCTTTAAATAATTTTTAGAAACCAAAAACATTTTTATTTTTAATTTTTGCATTAAAAATCTATTTTTAAATAATTTAAATGTATTATTTAATTAATTAATTCATTTTAATTAATTAAAAATACTTTTAGGTATTTAAAAATCACAAACAAATTCGTGAAACATTCTCACATATTTAGAACAATTTAAAAACTCATCTTACAAATTTATTTTAGGGTTTGATCATGTTTTGACAATTAACCATGAATTAGGGTTTCCAAATTTCTTATTTTTCTAACCCTAACTTCAAAAATTCATTTCTGATCAACCAAGATGAGTTTGTACATGGTTCTTTTTGCATTCTTTCACACTTTGCATGTAGTATCTAGGATATTTAACTCATATTTTTTCATTGCATTTTCCATTTGTTTAGCATTTTTCATAAAGAAGTACCCAAAACCCTAGCCTAACTTAGAAAAACCATAACTTGACTTTGGTTTAGCTTCTGACTTTCATCTTTGGGGAGTGATCTTATGTGTGTTTAGGGTTCATTTTGTTACAATTTCAATTTTTTATCATGTGTTTGGCTTCTGTTTTGATCATATGCATCTCACACTTTCTTAAAACCCTAATTTGCCATGTCCATTTGAATTCATCTTTGCATACCTTCATCATGTGAACTTGTCATGACATCTCATGCATTTGTATGTCATTTTAGACACCTTAGGACATGTGTGAACATTGGTTGATCATTGTTGCATCCATTTGGTATGTTTTGCATCCATTACTTCTTATGTGTATTCATGTGATTTCAAGTTTCTAACATGCTTTCTTTTGCATCTCATCTCTTGTATGATCATACATAAACATTGTACAAGTCTTTGCATCATTTCAAAACACATTTTCATTGTGTTTTCACTTCTGGTCTTGATCATTGCATCTTCATTTGCCTTATTTCCTTTTGTTTCATGTCTTATGCATTCATACTAACCATTTCAGGGGCTTCAGGTAAGTTGTTTAGAATGTGGATTTGCCTCCACATCCAATCTCTTCTCATCTTTTCATTTGTATCTTGATTTGTCTTTGAAGTGAGTTTGACTCACTTGTGCTCTCTCTTGCTCCTTTTTCTTTCTCTTAGGTTACTTAACTTCTCCAGGAAGTAAGTAACCTATTCTCATTTCTCTTCTCTTTTCATCTGCTTCTTCTTCCTTGGTGGCCATCTGAAGACTTCTCTTTAAGACTCACAAACCATAGGAACATCTAAGCATGATAACTTTAGGGTTGTAAATAGTCTCCCCTATTTTTTCACCTTTTGAGTCTTCTTGAGTCTCTCTTTCTCACCTCAATAACAATGGCTAAACAGTTAATGTTTTAAGACTCTGTATTAGGGTTATGCCTGTATCCTTATCTTAGGATGGAGTGTATAACTTTAATACTTAGTGTTAAACCTTTAAGTTGTTTTCACCTCTTAATCAAAACACCTAATAATTATCAAGACTTAAGCTTGTAACTTTGGCCTTATATTAGGGTTACATCTCTGCCTTTGGGTCAGAGGGACTAACCCTAGTGTTTAATGGACAAGTCCCCCTCAGGTTTAGTCATACAAACATAAAATCCATTTCTTAATCCCACCTTTAATTAAAATCCACTTTAATAAAGATTTGTTATATAATGATTTTAATCCTTGACCATGGATTAAGTTGAGGTATCTTCCTCATCTCGAGTGTCCTCATTTATCATCCTTCTCTTAGGATGGTGTAATGAGTTCACTAATCCCTGATTAGAGATTAAACTCATTACTTAACACAAAACAAAATCCAAAAAAACACTTAATAATCACAAGTAGGTTAATGATCTTAATCTTGCATCATTAGCGTAATTAAGTTGAGATTTTCATCTCATGCTTAAGTAGACTCATTATCCCTAATTAGGGGTGATATAATGAGCTTATGACCCTTGATTAAGGCTTAAGCTCATTATCATATGTAAAGCACCAAAAACAATAAAAAACTGAAAACACAAAAAAAAAAACAATAAAGTCTCCTCCGAGATTCTTTCCTCATCATATTCACTCTGAAAACGAGAATTCGCTTCTTCCGTCTAACGCGAGACAGTTAGAACTCGAGCCAGACGAGTCATACACTTGAGCATAGACAAGTAAGCAGTTCACATAAAAAACATCTAAGTCTCTTTGAGTCGAACTACGATGTTCTGACTTCCTCATTGCACGAGAGGATACGTAGGCATAACTTAACAGTTATCGAACAAAAGTTTCTTTGTCCATCCCCTCTCCTCCTCTCAGTTATCTTTCATCAACCTCAGTTTTTAAGCACTCACTTTCTTCTTGCACTGACACTCTTTACATCCATTCCTCCCTAGCCTTTTATACACAGTTTAGCACATACACTATCCCCTTTTAAACAAAATCAGGTATGCGTGGATCCCGTCGAGTACGATGGACGATCTGGATGCTAATATCTTCCCAGGTCGTAACCTACTCCCTTACTCAGTCTCTTTGGTTCGCAGCCGTCTTATCCATATCTTTCTAGGTCTATGCAACATTCCCTTTCCTTCGGGATAAAAATGCCTAGCTGGCGACTCTATTCAACCTCAACCTTCAACATCGACGACGATTCGCGTTTGCACCGGGATGAAAATCCGGGGAGCGACAGCTTGGCGACTCTGCTAGGGACCTTTGCAACCAGGGATTCTGGTTCTCTTGTGGGTTTCTCCTAGCGCTTGTTTGTTTGTGTTTATTGGGGGTGTTATGTGCTATTTGTGTTTATGTTTTTGCTTTATTTATTGCTTCCTGTATAGCTTTATTTATTGCATTTACTTTATCGCTTTCATTTACTGCTTTCTGCATTTCATTTATTATTATCATATCATTGTGCTGGATTTCTGGTTTGCTTTGGTGGGAGGGGTATTCCAGTGAGAAAGGTCCAACACAAAGGCCTGAGTGACACATAGGATTAGAGTGGTTTTGTATTCTTTCCCATTCCATTTCGGTCTGGTGCGGGAATATGAAAACACGGTTCAAACATGGGTTTCCTTTTGAGAACTCTGTGCTACGGATTTCCTGTAGTGCTAGGGCTATCTGAGAAGCCTGCTAAGTCTGGATGACCTTTTTAGATGACCTTCAGCATCTGAGGTGAATTAGATGAGGATCCTTTATGATTAGGGTAAACATTGTACCTCCGGGTTATAAGTGTTTACACTTCTCATAATAGATCTGAATCTGAGGATCCTTGTTCTAGAACAATACCTGTGAGTGGGTTGCGTTGTTTACAGGTTTGCAGGAACCCTTGACCTCAACATACCTTGCTACTGGAGTTTGTTCTTAAGGTTGTACTATTTTGGACTAGTTCTTTGAAACCCTGGATTATTGACTCTTTATTTGAGTCCCCAACCTGGTTACTGGTTCTCAAACTTCCATCCGAAACTCTGAACACTCAGGGATCCCACCAGAGGAAACTAATAATCCAACACATGATCATAAACCCTTGCATATCATCATCATTCATCATATTTCATCATTTAACATTTGTCTATTTGTTTTACAGGGTGTCCATCTTCCCTTTGGTTTGGTTTTAACCGTTCTTCGGCTCAGCTTATCTGCTTCAGCACTTCTTCAGCTATCTTCTTCAGTTGTCCTCTTCAGTAATCTCCTTCAGCACACATCTTCAACATGGATTCAACCAGGAAAAGCAACATTACCTACCACTTCTTTGAGTATCCTATAGCAGGCATCAGGCAGATACAGGCCCTTATCATCCCTGATCATGTTCCCTTATTCAGAGAACATTATGGTGGAATCCTGGACATGATCATGGACCTGGATGCATCACAAAGGAGTATGATTCACACTTGTCTTCAGTTTTATGACCCTCTTCTCCGTTGTTTCACTTTCCCAGATTTTTAGATAGGTCCTTTGCTGGAAGAATACTCTATGCTATTGGGTGTCCCTATCAGAAGAGGAATTCCTTTCAATCCTGAAATGACTCCTCCAAAAAATGAAGACATAGCCAAAGCATTACATCTGGAAGTAACTACCATTGATGAGCACATGACTTCCAAAGTTGGAATCCCTGGCCTTCATCTGTACTTCTTGATCACTCAGGCTACAAAGCAAGCTGCAGTAGGGAATTGGAAAACTATGTGTGCTCTCCTGACTCTCAGCATTTATGGTATCATTTTGTTTGTAGACGAGCCTAAGTTTGTAAGCGAAAATTCCATCCACATCTTCATGCTAGAGAACCCGGTTCCTACCTTATTGGGAGACTTCTACTACTCAGTTCATCAGAGGAATGAGAAACAGAGAGGAAGACTGGTAAGGTGTTGTGCACCTCTTTTCTACAGTTGGTTGATGAAGCATATGTCGAAGACGGAAGCTTTCCTAAACCCACATCAGTCAAGGAATTGGGCTAAGAGGATGATTGCCCTTACTTCAGAAGATATCAGATGGTGTACTCAGAACACCAAGGGCTGAGACATAATAACAAGCTGTGGGCAATACCCAAATGTGCCACTTATTGGAGTAAAACGTTGCATCAATTACAATCCTTTACTTTTCAAAAGACAGTTAGGGTATGCCTTGATACATACTCCTAGGGAGCAAGACCTAACAGAGTCCCTTTATTGTGCTATTCTGAACAATCATGCCATTGTCCGACAAGAAGCCTGGGCTTGGGACCACATACAGACTAAAGGAACTGCTATTCTGGGGAAATGCAACAACATAGCTTCTTCTCAGTACACTGAATGGTCACGCATCAGAGGACATATTACTTGTATGCCATTCACCCTGGAAGATGTACCAGGACCATCAGAAGTTGAGCCCATAGCCATAGTCAGTCTGGAAGAATTTGAGAAGATGAAAGAAAGGAACACCCAGCTGGCTGAAGCTTTGAAGAAGACCCTTTGGGAAAGGAATGATGGTCGTCTAGACATTGAGAGGTTAGAGAAGCTGTGCATCGAGCATGTAACCAAAATTGAGAAGACTGAAGACTTCATCAGGAAAGCCCGAGCATGAGAACTTGTGTTGAAGAATGCATGCAAGGAAGCAAAGATTCAAAGGATAAGAGCTGAGCATTATCTGGAGGAGAGTCGGGATAGATGGGTTAGGATAACTGAGGCTCGTCTGAAATAAGACCAGAAGATGCAAGCCAAGATAGAACAATTAGAGTCTAATGAGAAAAGAAGCCAAGAAGCACTGCTAGCAGCTCAGAAGGAGATCTCAGAATTGAAACTCCAGGCGGGGTTAAAGAAATCCAAAGAACAAGATAAGTATCAGAAGATGACGAATGCCATTGCATCCAGAAACCTTCTCATCAGAACCATCACAGAGCACCCAGTTGGACCAGTAACTGATGCTCTCCTGAAGGAAGTCAGGGAGGATGCTTTTGGACTGTATGTCTGATTTTCTTTACTTGTATTTATTTGATTGTACTTTAGCTCACCATGGTGATTTTGTTTGTTGTATTCTCGAATTTGATTGTATTTTGATTCACCATGGGAGTTTGTTTGTAATTCATGAACTGTTTATATTCTGGCATTGCCACTTGTTTTTTATGGTTATGTATTGAATTTTCTTATGGACTTCGTTTGCCTCAACATCTTCATCTCCCAGAGGTGTGGAAGGTCAAAACCGAAAACCAAACCGGATACCCTTGAAAGACAAATAGGCATATTGCATTGCATTCTGACATACCTTTTGTTTTTGCAGGTGATTTTGTTGTTGTCTTCTCACTTTATTGATTGTTTCAGGAAATATTGCTCGCAGGAGGGTCTTTTCGGTCAATTGCATCCACAGATATCTGACCCATAACAACCTTCTGGGCCTACAAATGGATCAGCTATAGCAGGAACTAACAGATGTAAGGACTCAAATGACTGATGTGAGGACAGAAGTGAGGACTCAGATGAATCAATTCATGGTTGTGATGAATGGACTGGCACAGACCTAGGAAAGATTGAGGGAGTTGGTCGAGCGGCAAACTCCAGAAGATAACCACGCTGGTACTGGGGGTACAAGTAACAATGCGCGCGATCAGCCGCGAATGACTCCGATGGTGTTTGGACCTGACAATAATCCTGAAGTTAATATCCTTGGGAATGGCCAAAGGAACACTGGAGATCATATTCTGCAGGAAGATCCTCAAGATGAGCAGTTTACAGTGTTAGGTGTTGGGGCAGATGAAGCTTATGACCGTCGGCTGGACGAGATCTCAGAGAAGCTAAGATCCTTGGAATCCCAGAACTCCTTGGGATTTGATGTGATGGATATGGGCCTAGTTGAGGGACTGAGGATTCCTCACAAGTTCAAACCTCCATGCTTTGAAAAGTATAATGGTACCTCCTGTCCTCGTACCCATTTGCAATCTTTTCTGGGAAGATTAAAAGCATATACCATGGATGAGAAACTGTGGATGTTTTACTTTGAAGACAGTTTAACCGGGGCATCCAGAGAGTGGTATTCACACCTATCAAGGGCTACTGTCAGGAACTGGAAAGACTTAGATGAGGCCTTTATACGCCAATATCAGTACAACCTGGATATGGCACCCAATAGGACCCTCTTGATGGGTATGTCTCAGTCCTCAACAAAAGGTTTCCGCGAATACGCTCAAAGGCGGAGACAACTCGTTGTTGCTGTCCAACCACCTATGTCTGAAAGGGAAATGGATGATATGTTTATGAATACCTTGCAAGGGACCTACATTGATAGACTTGCTGCTTTCTCTTCTACCAGTTTTGCTGATGTGGTTATAGCAGGCGAAAGAATTGAAAGTTTGATGAAGATGGGCAAGATTTCTGATAATGGTGCTAGCTCCAGCAATGCAAGGAAACCCTTCTCAGGACCTCAAAGAACAGGGGAGACCAATGCAGTACATATTAGTAGAGGTAGAGCCCAGTACTTGCAAAGATCAGTGGTTGTTGTTACCATTCCTACTCCAACACCTCAGCAACAATAGTAGCCTCAACAACAACAAAGATCTTACAACAACAACAACCAACAGCAACGTCCTTTCCAGCAAAGGCCTTCTCAGATTAATAGGGTGATCGATCCAATCCCGATGCCCTATGCAGTTTTACTCCCGCAGCTATTGAAGCTTAACCTGACTGAACTAAGGACTTTGGCTCCACCATATCCTTTGAATCTTCCAAGGAATTGTGATGTCAATTCCAGATGTGCTTTTCACTCCAATGCACCTGGTCATTCAACAGAGAAGTGTAGAGAACTGCACATGAAAGTCCAAGATTTGATTGACTCAAAAGCTTTAAATTTTGCACCTCCACCAAATGTCACAAGGAATCCAATACCAAATCATGGTGAGCCAAAGATCAATGCATTGAGGAGGACCAACTGACAATCCTAATTGATGACGTTGCAAGTATTCAAACACCACTGGCTGAAGTAAAAACTCAGCTATTAAAGTGCCAAGTGTTTCCGGGTTGTGAGGCCCGTTGTGAAGCTTGCAAAATTTCTACCAATGGTTGTGCAAATCTGAAGAATGGTATTAGCAGTCTTATCAGAGAAGGAATCCTGCAAATCACATCAATAATTCCATCTTCTACAACTGCAACACAAATCTCTTCTACAACGCCAACAAAAGTCATTTCAACAGAATCCACTACAACAACAGCAAACACTAGTGACGACATCTCAACGGTTACCATCTATTATGATCCAACAACCATCCATGTTCCGGATTCTTTCAACAACAACTTTCAACAATACCCTCCTCAACATAAACAACTTCCTGCACCTGTACCATCTTCAATCAGACCTCCTGTCACCATCTACTATGATCCATAGACAATCACGACTCCTTCTTCTGCTGCAACTAGTCTGATGACCATCACGGTGCCTGGGCCAATTCCCTATGACAACAACAGTGTCGTGCCTTGGCACTACGGCTCAGATCTTTACCACCACGGAAGGAAAGTTACCCTTGATTCTTCAACTTCTACACCAAAAATTGATAATGTCGGGGGAGGCGGAGGCTTCACTCGGAGCGGACGTCTCTTCGCTTCACAGTTTCCAAGAATTAATGCTGAAGCAGAAACTGCTGCCAAAGCAAAAGGCAAAAGTGTGGTGCCAGAAGAACATGCTGCAAAAGAAACTCAGAAGACACCCTTTGATCAGGATGTAGACGAGTTTATGAGGATTATCAAAAGAAGTGATTACAAAGTGGTGGATCAGCTCCATCAAACACCCTCCAAGATTTCCATACTATCTCTGCTCATGTGTTCCGAGGCTCACCGGAATGCACTACTCAAGGTCCTGCATGCAGCTTACATGCCTGAAGAGATCACGGTCAACCAGTTAGAAACGGTGGTTGCAAATGTCAATACTAGTCATGGACTAGGTTTCACCAGTGCTGACTTGACTACGGAGGGGCGTAACCACAACAAGGCTTTGCATATCACTTTGGAATGTAAAGGTGATGTACTTTATCATGTCCTAGTTGATACCGAATCATCACTCAATGTGTTGCCGAAGAAAGCTTTAGTCAAGCTGGAGTATGATGGTCTTGCACTCCGTCCGAGCAACCTAGTTGTCAGAGCTTTTGATGGTTGTAAGAGATCGGTTCTCTGAGAGATTGAGCTGCCTGTGGTAATTGGCCCACAAGTTTTCAAAACTACCTTCTACATGATGGACATACAGCCTGCCTACAGCTATTTGTTGGGTCGACCCTGGATCCACGCCGCCAGCGCGGTAACATCTACCCTTCACCAGAAGTTAAAATATGAGTGGGAAGGCCAAATTATCACCATTTGTGGAGAAGAATACATCTTCGTCAGTCACCTGGCTACATACAAGTACATAGAGATGGATGGGGAGATCCATGAAACCTTGAGTCAAGGTTTTGAAGCTTTGAACATCAACGAAGCTACAACCGAGGTGTTTGCTGCATCCCAATAGGAAAGGATGGGCACCTCAATTACTTCCTACAAACAGGCTCGGAAGGTTGTGGAAGAAGGGAATGCCCAAGGCTGGGGCAAGCTGCTGAAGGTTCAGATGAAAGAAGACAAATTTGGTTTGGGTTACAGACCATCCCGACAAGTTCCAGAGGAGGCTGCTGAAGCTCCCAAGTTCATAAGTGGGGGAATGCTGACCCTGGATGCTGTCAACACTTTGGAAGACAAGGCTGAGAGAGACTACAACCTGGAAAGCTAGATCCGTCCAAGAGTCCCGGGCCAACAAGTCCTCAACTGGTCTTCCTAGGAAATTATAAGGGTTGCTGCTGCAGAGTAATTATTATTTCCTATTTTAAGCATGCATCAAAGTCCTGCATCTTGCCCAAGATGTCGGGATTCATTTTGTAATAGGGTCATATGTATTTTGTGCAAATTGAATATTAATGAACAATGGACATCTTTTTGCAAACAATCTTTTTCGCTCCCTGTCTTTTCATTTTTGTTATTTTCGCACAAAACAATAAATGGAAATGCTTTCTCAATAATAACTTCATTCACTTTTTCTAAACAAGATAAAATCAATCACTAAAATGAACCAAATCTCAACCCTTGCAGAGATATCCCTCTAGATTGCACCGACAACGACACTGCTATGACCTCGTATAACTTCGACAATCCGATTAATCAATCAGATGAAGGGGTTGAAGAAGACTACGATTTACCCGAAGAGCTGGCCAGGTTATTGAGGCAAGAGGAAAAGGCGATTGCTCCTCATCAGGAGGAGGTTGAGATAATCAATCTTAGTACCGAAGAAGATGTGAAAGAAGTGAAGATTGGAGCCAGTCTGCAAACTCCAATAAAAGAACAACTTATCAGTATAATGCGGGAATATGTCGATGTGTTCGCTTGGTCTTACCAAGATATGCCGGGTTTGGATACAAATATCGTCATGCACAAGCTTCCATTAAAAGAAGATTGTCTGCCAGATAAACAGAAGTTGCGCCGTACTTGCCCAACATGGCCAGGAAAATCAAAGAAGAAGTACAAAAGCAGTGTGACGCCGGTTTTCTTACTGTAACTAGTTACCCGCCGTGGGTTGCTAACATTGTACCCGTACCTATGAAGGATGGCAAGGTGCGCATATGTGTCGATTACCGGGATCTGAACAGAGCAATCCCGAAAGATGACTTCCCATTACCTCACATTGATGTATTGGTAGACAACACATCCTAGTTCTCGGTATTTTCCTTCATGGACGGATTTTCTGGATACAATCAGATCAAGATGTCACCTGAAGACATGGAGAAAACAACCTTCATCACACCATGGGGCACGTTCTGCTACAAAGTAATGCCGTTTGGTTTGAAGAACGCCGGTGCAACATATCAACGGGCTATGGTAACATTATTCCACGACATGATCCATAAAGAAATTGAGTGTTACGTGGATGATATGATTGCTAAGTCCCTCACAGAGGAAGAGCATTTGGTAAATCTATTGAAACTTTTCAAGCGTCTGAGGAAATATCAGTTAAGGTTAAACCCCAACAAGTGCACATTCGGGGTACGTTCTGGTAAGCTGCTGGGGTTTATTGTGAGCGGAAGAGGAATTGAGGTTGACCCCGACAAAGTTAAAGCAATTCAGGAAATTCTTGCACCTAAGACTGAGAAAGAAGTTCGAGGGTTCTTAGGTAGATTGAACTACATTTCAAGGTTCATATCTCATCTCACTGCAACCTGCGAGCCCTTGTTCAAACTTCTAAGAAAGGAACAAATAGTCAGGTGGAACAATGATTGTCAGAAAGCTTTTGACAAGATCAAAGAGTATTTGCAAGAACCTCCAATTCTCATGCCTCCAGTTGAAGGAAGACCTCTAATAATGTACCTGACAGTATTAGATGAATCGATGGGGTGTGTGTTGGGCAAACATGACGAGTCTGGTCGAAAAGAGTATGCAATATACTACCTAAGAAAAAAGTTTACCGACTGTGAAAAACGTTATTTACTGCTCGAGAAAACTTGATGTGCTTTAGCATGGGCTGCTCGCTGACTAAGATAGTATATGTTGACTCATACCACCTTGTTAATCTCAAAGATGGACCCAATCAAGTACATATTTGAGAAGCCAGCGGAAGGGTTGCAAGGTGGAAAATGATTCTAACAGAATATGATATTCAGTACACCTCTTAGAAAGCCATCAAAGGCAGTGTATTGTCTGACTATCTGGCCAAATAACCCATCGACGACTATCGGCCTATGAGATTTGATTTCCCTGACGAAGACATCATGTTCTTAAAGTCAAAAGATTGTGAAGAGCCTATTCACACTGAAGGGCTTGATCAAGAAGAAGCATGGGCTATGATGTTCGATGGGGCAGTTAATTGTAATGGTCGTGGGGTTGGTGCAGTACTTATTACACCCAAGGGAGTCCATATGCCTTTCTCAGAAAAGCTCACCTTCGCCTGTACTAACAACGAAGCAGAATACGAAGCTTGTATCATGGGTCTTGAAGAAGCCATTGACCTCAGGATCAAACCTTGAATATATTCGGAGATTCAGCTTTGGTGATCAACCAAACTAATGGCAAGTGGTATACTCATCAAGAGCATCTGGTTCCCTACCGAGACTATACGAGGAGATTGTTGACACTCTTCATAACAGTCAAGCTTGAATACATCCCTCGAGATGAGAACCAGTTTGCGGATGCCTTGGCCACCATTTCATCTATGATCAAAGTACAGACTTCCAACTATGTGCCTCGGATTTTGGTATCCATACTGGACCGACCGACATATGTCTTCTCTGTGGACATTGTTACTGACAACAAACCTTGGTTCCACGACATCAAATGCTTCTTAGAAACTCAGACATACCCACCTGGGGAATCGTCCAATGATAAGAAGACATTAAGAAGATTAGCCGGAAGTTTCTTCCTCAATACTGATGGCTCCTTATACAAGCGAAACTTCGACATGGTCTTGCTCAGATGTGTTGACAAAAAGGAAGCATACCTACTGATGCACGAAATACACGAGGGTTCTTTCGGTACCCATGCCGGAGGACATGCAATGGCGAAGAAATTGTTGAGATCAGGTTACTGTTGGATCACAATGGATGCAGACTGTTGTGCCTATGCCAAAAAATGCCATAAATGCCAGATCTACGCAGACAAAGTGCATGTGCCTCCAAATCCTTTGAATGTATTGTCTTCACCCTGGCCCTTCGCCAAGTGGGGCATTGATATGATTGGAAAGATTGAACCAACTGCTTCAAATGGTCACAGATTCATCCTGGTAGCCATTGATTACTTCACCAAATGGGTCTAAGCAATTTCGTATGCAAATGTCACCAAGCAAGTGGTAGCCCGATTTCTTAAAAAGGATATCATTTGTCGATATGGAGTTCCCGAGCAAATCATTATTGATAATGGTTCAAACCTTAACAACAAAATGATGGCAGAACTGTGCCGAGACTTCAAAATTCAACATCACAACTCTTCTCCTTATAGGCCAAAGATGAATGGCGTTGTTGAGGCAGATAACAAGAACATTAAGAAGATTGTGCAAAAGATGGTAGTCACGTACAGAGACTGGAACGAAATGTTACCATTCGCCTTACATGGGTACCGAACTTCCATTAGAACATCTACCGGGGCAAACCTTATCAGCTTGTATATGGTATGGAAGTAGTCCTACCTGTTGAAGTTGAATTACCCTCCTTGCGGGTAATGATGGATGTAAAACTGGACGAAGCAGAATGAGTCCGATCTCGTTATAACCAACTGAACCTGATTGAAGAAAAGAGATTAACAGCTATTTGTCATGGTCAGTTATATCATAAGCGGATGAAGAAAGTCTTCAATCAAAAATTCAGTCCTCGGGAATATCAAGTGGGAGAGCTTGTACTAAAAAGGATCCTTCCTCCTCATACAGACCACAGGGGCAAGTGGACACCAAACTATGAAGGTCCCTATGTGATAACTAAAGTCTTCTCGGGCGGAGCACTGATGCTCGCAACCATGGATGGTGAAGACTTCCCGTCTCCTGTGAATTCAGATGCAGTTAAAAAATACTTCGCATAAATGACTCGCTGGACGTAAAAACAGAATGTAAGTTCAGGCAAAAATAGGGCATCCCGGCGAGTCAAAGATAGAATAAAAGACTCGGGAAAAAATAAGGGAAAAATTTGAAAAAATGTACACCCGCTGAGATTGAAAAGCCACATCGGACAACTCAGGCAAAAATGGGTATCCCGGTGGATTGAAAACCCGAAAGGGCGATCCACGCAAAATCAGTGAAAAAGTGAACAACTGCATTCTGAATTCGTCTGTATCACTCATATAACATGGCAAGCTTTGAAAGGACAAAGCGTCGCTCAGAATCAACTTTCTTCAGAAAGAAAGATAAAAAGAGCGTTCAGGTCATACAGGTCATAGCAAAGGGAAGATTGAAGCATCAACTTCAGCATTGCCAAATAGCACTTTTATTTTCTCAATATTGTAGCAATCTCCTCATTTTAGGGATTAGCTTCCTCGTTGTACTCGCCTATTTAGGGCACACAAATCAATAAATTCAAATATTCATTCACACTTTGTTTTGTACCTTTTTGTTTTGTTTGCAAAATGTCCAAAGTTCGTAATACAACATTTGCATGAAAACATATAAGCCATTTTCAATAAATACTTGCAGGAAATATATGCTCTTAAGCGAACCTAACTCCTACGACGGAATTCGGTTGAGGATACCTCAGGGCACTTGTGTGTTTCCTTTGTTTAACAGGTTGTAGGTACTCAAGGTGGACAACCTTTCACAGCATGAGGCATATCAGGCACTATATCCCTAGCCAAGCCGACAGTCACATCATCAGAAGGATTACTTGACGAGAGTATTCCCCCATGGAGCTTTTTATCCCCTCGGAGTATCCCCCACAAAGCTGATCCTCCAATAGATTACTTCCCAGAAGATCTCTCCTCCCCAAGCAGGATCTCCAAAGCAATGCCTGAATCACTTTTCCCCAGCGAGTTGCCAGATCTTCTCATCCCCAACATTGGCTCCTCACAGAGTTCTTCCCCCAAAGTTCTTTAGACAGATCGTGCAGCGGACATTTCTCCCCACAGATCGCCCAGTGATCCGCTCTCCCAGCAGATTTCAGATTGCGGATCTCGTTTCTCTCATTTGCATAATCATAGCATTCATATCATTTCCCACCAAACAGAGCGTAGCATTCCGTCTAATACGGAGCATTACAGCAAAAAGCAAACATTTTCATGATCATAAGCCAGGTTCGAGCCAGTCACCTGCAAATACCAAGATCATTCCTCTTGCATTACGCAAAAAACTTATCCCCTGCAGATAAAAGACAAGATATCCTTTTGCACTCTCAATACAAATACTTGTACATACTTATACACAATCCTTATGATACTCGTCCGTATCCTACTAATACATAAATCTTTGATACTCATTTGTATCTTACGCATCTCCCCGGCAGATCAACACTCGTCTGTGTTCCTTGTTCAAACAATTGATACTCGTCCGTATCATCACTCCTTAAACATGCGTCGTCATTTGTTTCTATCATGGTCCTAAGGATACTCGTCTGTATCTTTAATCTATACACACTTTCGAAACACTTATACCATTTTATTTTTAGGGCTTAAACACTCATCCGTGTTTATCTATCCCCAGAAGTCGCCAACAAAACAACTTTCTATCCGACATTCGTCCTATGTCGTGATATCTTTTAGCAGCCGTACCCTACTAGGTGATCGTCCTTCACCTTTTGATGATCGTGCCTCATCATTCATCCGATGGCTGTCCCCATCGTCGATCTTTTTATCTGGCGTTCATCCTATGTCGCGATAATCCTCAGCAGCCGTACCCTGCTAGGTGATCGTCCTTCACCTTTTGATGACCGTACCTCATCATTCATTCGATGGTCGTCCCCATCATCGATCTTTTCATCCGACATTCGTCCTATGTCGTGATAATCCTTAGCAGTCATACCCTGCTAGGTGATCGTCCTTCACCTTTTGATGACCGTCCCTCACCATTTTATCTGATGGCCGTCCCTATCATTGATCTTCCTATCCGATATTCGTCTTGTATTGTGATATCTTTCAGCAGTCGTCCCCTGCTAGGTGATCGTCTTTCATCTTTTGATGACCGTCCCTCATCATTGATTTATTTATTCTCCACCCAATGGTCGTCCCCGTCGCGGTTTCTTTATTCTTCAGCCTGACGGTCATCCCCGTTAGTGCTTTTAAACCCCTAGTAAAGTCGCCTTTCTTTACCCGATGGTCGTCCCCGTCACGGACTCTTTATTCCCCAGCATGACGGTCGTCCCCGTCAGTGCGTTTCTCACCTTTTTATCCCTAGCAGTCGTCCTCTGCTCGATGGCCGTCCTCCGTCGCTATCATTTGATATTCATTCTATACTGTCTATTACAATTTATATCCCTTTTCTTCTTATAATAAAGAGTGCAAATTTTGGACTGTCTTGGTATTCAACCACAAGTTATCTTGTTTGTCTGTTAAGCCAGGCGCTTACATCCTACACAGCTAACTCATGCTTGAATAGGGGCAGCTGTAAACACCCCAAATTTTCCCTCGCTTTTTCTCACACCGTGGCTTGTGATCCTTCATACTCCATAGCATATCATCACATCTCACATTGCATATTTTTTCTTTAGCAACTCATTGCATAGCTGCATAGTTAGGGTTTGTGATCAGGTGAACCCAAGAAGTGGTTTGAGAAATCCCAAAGGCTTTGAAGCATTCCAAGAGGGTCCTTGAGTGTTCTATGGTTGTTTTGTACCTCCAAGGGTTCTTTGAATTCAATAAATCACAAGGGATTGCAGAGATGTCCAGGCAGGCTAGGAGCTCCTACACAGATGACCTAGAAATTAGGGTTTTGGGTTTGAGGCCCTTACACTTAATTTTTTTGGCCATTCTTGATTCTATTGGTCTATATCTGATATAAGGAGCATGTGTATCAAATTTGAAGCAAAAATTCCTTGTGGAAGTCATCTGATCAAGTGGTAACTTGTTGTGCAAGAAAAGACAGAATCAGGGCATCTGAGGCCACCAACAAGGGTTCCAAAGGGTCATCATCATCAATTTGAGGTCCTATGATCTTTATTTGATCTTAGGAATGCTTGGAAGTTCACAAAATTGAAGAATTTTTAGCCATTTCAAAAGTTTCCATTTTGGGACATGACTTGTAATGAAAACTTTCCATTTTGGGAAAGATTTTCAACCTCCTCTTTCTTGATCAAAAAGGTTTCAAATGAATTTTCTTCAAACATGAAAGTTGTAGATTGGATCTTCCCATTTTCAAAAAGTACAAGAACTCCTCTTGATTCATCCTAGAACTCAAGATATGGCAAGTCAAAGTTGGGAAAAATCTTGTAATTTTCAAGTTCATGTCAAGGAGGGAAATGTGCAAAATGGTATTTCAGGCCTTTATGTGACCTCTAATCCACTCAAATACATCATGCCATGATCAAACGAATTCTAAAGATCAAAATTGGGCCAAGAACCTAAGGTTTTCATGACTTGCTTCTCAAGAAATGTCAAAGTTGTGAAATTGCAAAACCACTTCAATCTCATGATCCAAGCCATACAAATCACAACTTTCGATCCAAAGGCCCTCCTTGAAGCCAGCCGAGGCAGCCCAAACCATTAAATCACTTCTGCACCATGCCATACCTCAAGTACACCAAACCTTGACTTTTTACAATTTCTCCCATACTCTTAGAATAGTGATCAGCAACCTCTACAAACCTACTCCATGACCTATTCAAAGATTATGGGAGAGATATAACAGCTAATTTCAGCCTTAGAACGGACACACTTCAGATTACACAAAATCCTCTCAAAACTTCATCTCTTCGAATCTCATTACACAGCCTTCAAACCTCAAATTTTCTTTCACCATTCAATCATACATGACCTAAGGAACATTTCCCACCCATCACCATGACCTGAAACAGCCTCAAACAAAAACACAATTTTTGCCATATCAGAACTGAACACTTCAAAATAGCCCCTCTCAACTCCATTCAAGCTTTCCATTAGCTTCAGAGGGACCAAAGGAGCTGATTTGCACAAGAGGGAGGCCCTAAAAGCTCCAGTTTGAAGAACTTCAGTTTAGGTATCCATCAAGAACTTTTTTTCTCAGAACTTTGATTTCTTGTTATAAAATGATTCTACATGTTATCCTGATCATCATGATGTGTTTAGAATTGAAAATGATTGAGAAACAAGCATGTATTGTTGTTCTGAAAATTTGCCCGTGAAAATGTTTTAATTCGATTCTTGTTGTTCATGTGTTATAAATGATTTTTGTTTGTAGATTTGTGTTCTATGATGTTTGGGGAACGTTTCTGGGCAGATTTGATGTTGTTTAGTGACCTAGGGAAGAAGATGGGGATTTGACTGGCCAGAGAAGATGACCGGAGCTTATCTCCGGTCACCTGAAAATCATTAGGGTTAATTAGGGTTTTGTTTTCCAGATTGATTGTGAGCCTTAGGATCTATTTTTAATTAGCGAACGAGTGGCCCAGATTCATCACTTAACCCTAATTTTAATTAATTAAGTTAATTATAATTAATTAAATCAGAATGAACCATAGCAATTGGATCACGCGTGAAACCCAAATTTAAACCTGGACCCTTGATCCCTCATACCTCAAGTCAAGCTGACCTGCAATCCTAGCCTTTGATCCATCTCCCACGCAATTTGGACCTCTCATTTCAATTACTTTTCATTTTATTTTTATTTATTTTGCTTTTGTTTCCTTTAATTATTTAAAATAGTAAATCATTTTCAAAAATTATGATCTTTTGCATTTTGTCTTTAAATAATTTTCAGAAACCAAAACCCTTTTTATTTTTAATTTTTGCACCAAAAATCTATTTTTAAATAATTTAATTGTATTATTTAATTAATTAATTCATTTTAATTAATTAAAAATACTTTTAGGTATTTAAAAATCACAAAAAAATTCATGAAGCATTCTCACATATTTAGAACAATTTACAAACTCACCTTACAAATTTCTTTTAGGGTTTGATCATGTTTTGACAATTAACCATGAATTAGGGTTTCCAAATTTCTTATTTTTCTAACCCTAACTTCAAAAATTCATTTCTGATCAACCAAGATGAGTTTGTGCATGGTTCTTTTTTCATTATTTCACACTTTGCATATAGTATCTAAGATATTTAACTCATATTTTTTCATTGCATTTTCCATTTGTTTAGCATTTTTCATGAAGAAGTACCCAAAACCCTAGCCTAACTTAGAAAAACCATAACTTGACTTTGGTTTAGCTTCTGACTTTCATCTTTGGGGAGTGATCTTATGTGTGTTTAGGGTTCATTTGGTTGCAATTTCAATTTTTTATCATGTGTTTGGCTTCTGTTTTGATCATATGCATCTCACTTTCTTAAAACCCTAATTTGCCATGTCCATTTGCATTCATCTTTGCATACCTTCATCATATGAACTTGTCATGACATCTCATGCATTTGTATGTCATTTTAGACACCTTAGGACATGTATGAACATTGGTTGATTATTGTTGCATCCATTTGGTATGTTTTGCATCCATTACTTCTTATGTGTATTCATATGATTTCAAGTTTCTAACATGCTTTCTTTTGCATCTCATCTCTTGTATGATCATACATAAACATTTTACATGTCTTTGCATCATTTCATAACACATTTGCATTGTGTTTTCACTTCTGGTCTTTATCATTGCATCTTCATTTGCCTTATTTCCTTTTGTTTCATGTCTTATGCATTCATACTAACCATTTCAGGGGCTTCAGGTAAGTTGTTTAGGATGTGGATTTGCCTCCACATCCAATCTCTTCTCATCTTTTCATTTGCATCTTTATTTGTCTTTGAAGTTATTTTTACTCACTTGTGCTCTCTCTTGCTCCTTTTTCTTTCTCTTAGGTTACTTAACTTCTCCAGGAAGTAAGTAACCTATTCTCCTTTCTCTTCTCTTTTCATCTGCTTCTTCTTCCTTGGTGGCCATCTGAAGACTTCTCTTTAAGCCTCACAAACCATAGGAACATCTAAGCATGATAACTTTAGGGTTGTAAATAGTCTCCCCTAGTTTTTCACCTTTTGAGTCTTCTTGAGTCTCTCTTTCTCACCTCAATAACAATGGCTAAACAATTAAAGTTTTAAGACTCTGTATTAGGGTTATGCCTATATCCTTATCTTAGGATGGAATGTATAACTTTAATACTTAGTGTTAAACCTTTAAGTTGTTTTCACCTCTTAATCAAAACACCTAATAATTATCAAGACTTAAGCTTGTAACTTGGGCGTTATATTAGGGTTACATCTCTGCCTCTGGGTCAGAGGGACCAACCCTAGTGTTTAATCGACAAGTCCCCCTCAGGTTTAGTCTTACAAACATAAAATCCATTTCTTAATCCCACCTTTAATGAAAATCCACTTTAATAAAGATTTGTTATATAATGATTTTTATCCCTGACCATGGATTAAGTTGAGGTATCTTCCTCATCTCGAGTGTCCTCATTTATCATCCTTCTCTTAGGATGGTGTAATGAGTTCACTAATCCCTGATTAGAGATTAAACTCATTACTTAACACAAAACAAAATCCAAAAAAACTCTTAATAATCACAAGTAGGTTAATGATCTTAATCCTGCATCATTAGGGTAATTAAGTTGAGATTTTCATATCATGCTTAAGTAGACTCATTATCCCTAATCAGGGGGTGATATAATGAGTTTACGACCCTTGATTAAGGCTTTAGCTCATTATCCTATGTAAAGCACCAAAAACAATAAAAAACTGAAAACACAAAATAAAAAAACAATAAACGTCTCCTCCGGGATTTGTTCCTCATCATATTCACTATGAAAACGAGAATTTGCTCCTTCCGCCTAATGCGAGACAGTTAGCACTCGAGCCAGACGAGTCATACACTTGAGCATACACAAGTAAGCAGTTCACATCAAAAACATCTAAGTCTCTTTGAGTCAAACTACGGTGTTCTGACTTCCTCATTGCACGAGAGGATACGTAGGCATAACTTAACCGTTATCGAACAAAAGTCTCTTTGTCCACTCCCCTCTCCTTCTCTCAGTTCTCTTTCCTCAGCCTCAGTTTTTAAGCACTCACTTTCTTCTTGCACTGACACTCTGTACATCCATTCCTCTCTAGCCTTTTATACACAGTTTACTACATACACTATCCCCTTTTAAACACAATCAGGTATGCGTGGATCCCGTCGAGTACGACGGACGATCTGGTTGCTAATACCTTCCCAGGTCGTAACCTCTCCCCTTACTCAGTATTTTTGGTTCGCAACCGTCTTATCCATATCTTTCTAGGTCTATGCAGCATAACCTTTCCTTCGGGATTAAAATGCCTAGCTGGAGACTCTATTCAACCTCAACCTTCAACATCGCCGACGGTTCGCATTTGCACCGGGATGAAAATCCGGGGTGCGACAATAAGGAAGCTTTATCACCAGTTTCGGTTCCACCTCTTTTTCTTTAGTTACCGGTGCTGGTGTTACCACTTCTTCTTCAACAACCTCATTTTCTTTTATTTCTAACTCCACTTCCAGCATGTGATCATCACTCTTAGAATTATCCTTCACCTCTTCACTCTTTTTCCCTCTTCGCGTAGTGACTGCATTAACTTTATGGTTGTCCTTGGGATTAGTTACAATGGCGCTTGAAAGGGCTCCCAGTCTTTGAGGAATTGCAAGATGTTGGGCAATTTGACTCATTTGCACTTCAAGATTCTTGATTGAGGCTCTGGTATTCATAAGTTACTTCTTGTTTCTTCTTGGAATTGGGAACTTTGAGTGGCCATCTTTTCAATAAAAATTTCCCAATCCGCCTTTCTTGGACCCTGTTGATGATATTGTTGTTGCTGAGGTTGGTACGGTTGTTGGCCTTGAACCGGTTTCTGAACATTTCCTTGCTGATCTTTCCATGATAAATTCAGGTGATTTTTCCAACCCGGATTATATGTGTTGGCATAAAGATTGTTCTACCTCAACATATTAATCTGCTCAACCTGTTCTTAAGTTGCCAAACAATGCATGTCAAAGTGTGGTCCACAACAAATTTCACAAATCACCGCTTGAACTGGTTCCACCTGTGCCACTGTTTGAGTGCCAATATTCATTTTCTTCAACCTCCTTTCAACTTCTGCAGTTATTTGATCCTCCATTTTAACAACCTACTCTGTCAGCTTTAAATCAATCTTACCATTTTGTTGGCTCAGAGTGCGATCATATAACTCAAGATGCTCATTAGAGGCAATTGCTTCTATGATTCTTTTAATACCAGTGGCTGTTGAAAAGTTTGTTGAGCCACCCGCAGCAGTATCTATAAGCTGTTTTGTCTTGAGTCGCAACCCATTCACGAAGTTTTGCATCTGCTCGGTCGCATCCATGTTATGAGTAGGACAAGCTGTCAGACACCTTTTGAACCTCTTGTACGCATCCCCAAGTGATTCCCCTTCTTTTTATTTGAAATTGACAATGTCGTATCTTTTTCGGATGAAAACTGAAGCAGGAAAATACTCGTTGAGGAAGGTTGTTTCCATCTCTTGCCATGTTATGATACTCGCAGCTGGAAGTGAGTAGAACTACTCTTCTGCATCATCGGTAAGTATAAATGGAAACATAAAAAGTCTCTTTGCCTCTTCTGAATGACCTTCTATCTTCAATGACGTAGTGGTAGTAAGGAATCTCTGAAGATGCTTGTTTGCATCCTCATTGATTTTTCCGGAGAAAGTTTTGCTCTCCAACTAGCGAATGGTGGAAGGATGTAACTGGAAGTGTGCCACATTCACCGGTTGGTTAATAATGGTCATCCGGTTGGGTTGAGCATTTGCTCCTCCATAGTCCCCTAATAATCTTTCTGCAGGAGGTTGATTTCCTGCCATGTCACCAAATCCTTGATTTATCTCTCTGTCAGAGTCAGAGTCACTGTGCTCAGAATATATCGATATTTCGTCTTCCATTTCCTGATTTAAGACACTAGGACCTGCACTAGCAGCTGCCAGTCTATCGATTCTTGCCTTGCAGCGTCTCTTATGCAAAGCTATTTTTGGTTTTGTGTCAAAGGAAAATTTAGCTTAGGTCTGACCTCGCATAAACAGTTAGACAAAAGTTAGAATAGATAACAAAATTTCAATAACACTAAAATAATATAAAAATAAAATTTTAGTTGCAGAGCAACAAAATTTTAATTGGAATAGGAAAATAAACTTAATCTTTGGCAGTCTCCGGCAACGGCGCCAAAAACTTGATGGAAAATAGCAATGTACTATTTTTGCCCACTGTAGTAATAATAGGGAAATTCCCCGAATATCGATCTCGAGGACTGCGTAGTGGATTAAGTTTTCTAACTGTTTCAATTGAACAAAAGTTCTTCGGGGTTGGTTTTAAAACTCTAATTATTGTAAAATAAGCTACGAACATGAAATTATAGGAAAAATAACACGTATGACAAACATGAGAATCACACTAGGGAAGGTGTATGAAAATCCTTATAATGACAAGTAATCTTACTCGTTAAAACAACCCTGCAACTAAATCATTACCGCCTTTCAAGTTTAGTTTTTTAAAGATTCCTCTGAGAAAAACCCTTTGGTATTCCTTCTATACCCCAATTCCTTGGTTGTATAGAAACAATATCAAGCTTTGGAATATCAAAAGTTTTACGGTTACAATATGGTATCCCAATTCCTTGGTGATATCCGATAAAAAGGTTTTGATTGAAAAGCGTTAACAATGGTATTCCTACCTACTATTAACCTAAGAGTAAAAATCTTATTTTCCAATTTAGGTTTTTACATAAAGAACAGATCAATCAACACAATGAAAATTAGAATGCAGTGAAATTCATATAATAAGGATCAATGTCATTACAAGAAAATCAGGGACACCCCCTAGCATTGGGGGGTTTAGCCACTCGTATTCAAAACAATGAAAATAACATAAACAAGGAAAAGAGACATTACAATATTCTAAGGATTCGTTGGATCGTCAATTGCTTCCGCTTTTGATCGATCCTTCTTCTCCCCACAATCTCTCGTTCTTTCCCAAGCGTTAAATTACAAAGTAAAACGTAAAAAGTTTTTCAAACCACATTGTGCCTAATGTATCAGATCTTCAATTACAACACGAAATGTCCGAAATTCCCTCTGGAATAAAACAAGTCCAGGAAATAAAATAAATAAATTTTTCACTTCCAGGAGCCCTGACACAGGTGACCGTGTCAGGTTGTTGATCCATCATGCACACGCATCTTCTTCAAGGGCCATGACACGGGCCGTGTCATGTGACACAGGAACCCGTGTCATGCTTCTGACTAGCCTCAAACTTGATCCAAAGTCTTCTCTCCAAAGGGCCTCTTGACACGGGCCGTGTCAGGTGACACGGGCACCAGTGTCAGGCTTCTGATATCTCTTTTTCCCACATTCCTCTGCACTCAAAGCATTTTCGCAATGGCGTCTGATCATCAACTTGTTGCGAGCCTGAAAACACACTGAAAAACAAGAAAATCACACGCACCAACGGTAAAAATGATAAAAACATAGAAACATGACTTGCTTGACAAAATACGAAAACAACGATGAAAACATGATTAAAAGACTCAAAAACACATGAAAGCATAGGAAACGAACGACTCGAACAACTTGAAATATACGACTAAAGATCACTGATCACTTAGGATGCCCTCTTTCAAACATCCCAAGTGGAATGTTCATTTGACATGCACCAACGGTAAAAATGATAAAAAAAACATAGAAACACGACTTTCTTGACAAAATACGAAAACAACGATGAAAACATGATTAAAAGACTCAAAAACACATGAAAGCATAAGAAACAAACGACTCGAACAACTTGAAATATACGACTAATGATCACTGATCACTTAGGATGCCCTCTTTCAAACATCCCAAGTGGAATGTTCATTTGACTTTTATTTTGGGAGTAAGCCTCTCTTGAACTTGGCTGCAAAATGGCCAAAACTTGCCATTTTTGGAAACCCTAATTTTCCAAAAATAGTAAGTCTTGATTTTCTTGATTTCTAATGACCCCTCCATCATTTCTTGATCAAATTTGGTCCATATACTCCTTGTAAACTCAATTTCATGAATTTGACCTCAAAAAATCAAGAGTTGACTTTTTCCTCAGCCTGATTGACTTTTCCCCAATTCCTTGATTTTCAAGTAACTGAACAATTGAAGACCCTCTGAAATGATTCAATGGATGAAATTTCAACCCTAGATACTTAATATCATGTGGAAAACAATGAAATCAAGTTTGAACCAAAATTTCATTGGGAAGCTCATTTAATCAGAAACCCTAATTTCACCCCCCATTTTGTTAGGAGGTGTTACACTGCTTGAATTGCTTGATCAATCCACTTATTTCTGAGACTTGGGGAACCAAATGAGATCTTGTGGGATTTTGTGAACCCTTTTCACAATGTTGAGAAGCCATGTAGCCCTTTGATTTCCTTTGGATGACCATCAATTTCTTCAGTCATTGATCACAAGCCTTATACTTCAGCTATGATTGTTATGATGCAATGCTTTGGGCCATGATATGGAATTGTGTATGCAATGTGATATGCTAGATGCCATGAAAATGAGAGGGAGAATTTTGAGGTGTTACAGTTTACTCGACTTGTTTAGGATTCTCGACTAATGTATGGAACTGTCGAGGAATCGAAAGACGTTTCGCCAGTTAAAGTAACTAGGATCTCGGTCGAGGTCCTGATCCTATAAGGCTTGGATCTTTCCCATCGCGAGCTGGGAGACCTGCCACGCTGGTATGACAATGGCAAAGCTTGATTGAGGTATCCCGGTTGGACATAGAATATGCTCGTCCCATGAGTGAAAACTTGCCTTCGTTGTATAAAATGGAACATTCCTTTGGCCAAGTGATTTCCTCCCTGTTGTGGGATGAGGTCATCGGTAGTTAATCCCTATTGATTAGTAAATTTAATTGTAATATTGTTTAAGCTTTTTAGCGTTCCATGGTCGAGAAAATGGTTCTCCGTTTAGATGTTTGAGGTAGTAGGCCCCCGTGCATGTTTTTGATTTGATATGGTATGGTCCTTCCCAATTGTTGGCCAGATTGCCCTTACGTGTATCCTTTTGATTTTTGTGTTGGACCAGGCTGCCCAATTTGAATTCCCGTTTTATAACTTTGGTGTTGTGGCACAATGTTATCTTTTTTTAGCGAAGCTTCGCGAAGGACTGCCTTTGATCGGATTTCTTTGACCAGATCGAGTTCCTCCCTCAGGGCTTCATCGTTTAGCTCCCCGTCGAGAGGAGATTTTGTTCATTTGAAAGGTTCTCTAATTTGCACGGGGATAATTGTCTCTATTCCGTATGCTAGTCGGAAAGGGGTTTCAGCTTCACCCAACCTTCGCCTCAGACCCTGCAAGATAACCCTGTTTGCGGCTTCTGCTTGCCCATTGGTTTGAGGATGCTCGACGGAGGTATAATGTTGCTTGGTGCCTAAGTTGTCGACGAAGTCTTGGAATTTTCTATTTGTGAAATGTGTTCTGTTGTCCGTTATTAGGGCTTGGGGTACACTGAATCGAGCGGGCATTTTCCTCTTATAAAAGCGCAATGTGTTGAACACAATGATTTTGGCCATAGCTTCAGCATCAATCCATTTGGTAAAGTAATCTACAACCACAATTAAGTATTTGTTCTGATAGGAACCTAAAGTAAAGGGGCCAAGGATGTCCATCCCCCATTGAGAAAAGGGCCATGGTAATGACAAGGTTTTTAGCTCGTCAGAGGGTGCTAGGTGTAACACCCTAAAATTTTCCCTCTCATTTTCATGGCATTCATCATGCATTTGGATTGCATTTAGGAAAAATAATAATTAACAAAAAACATTGTCATCCAGCATAAGGTATGTGATCAGAGGTATCCGGGCAGTATTATATCTCATCAAGTTTCAAAGTCAAAACAAGCTCAGAACGGACGGCACAGATGCATTCTTGAGGTTTCCCACCAAAAGGAGGGAAAATTTCAAAAGTGGCTTGTGTTTACCGGTTAACACATCCGTTAACCGGTTAACGCATGCGAATTTTGAAAATTCAGCAGGTTACAACATGCTTGGTCTTGGTTCATTTTTCCATTTTTCTGATTTATTTCATTTCAATTAAAATGGCATTATGGAGAAGGATCTAGAATGATTACCAAGCCTAATCCCAAAGCTAATTCCTAATCACCTTTCTAAGCAAGCTCTAAACCACATTTTTTGGGCCCCAAACCTAAGTGGTATTTATGCCATTTCTCTCCAAACCTCATAGACACACTCTCATAATTCTCAATTTCCCTCTCAATTCTCTGAGTTCTCTCACACTTTTCTCTCTACTTTCTCCCAAATATTTTTCAAAACCCTCACACTCAAAGTTCCGTTTCCTTGAAGGATCATCAAATTTCACTTTGAATTTTGTTGATCTTGGAACTAAGCCTTCATCCATTGGTTTTGTACACATCCATTGTTAGTTTTTGCTACTGATTCAGATCTGAATTTCTGCTTGAAAGTGCTTTTGGGACTGAGTTTTGCATTAAGTTCATCAACTTGCATTTATTTTGAATTTTTGTGAAGAAGAACATTGGATCCTTGAAGTTTTCCTCTAGATTCATCAGTTTTAGCTTGATCAACACTCACCAAAGCAAATCTCAGCTTTGTAGGTTGGTTAATTTCAGATCTACTTCTACTTTTAGTTTATTTTCATGTTCATGATGTAGATCCATAATGTGGTTGTGTTCATTGATCAATTTATGAATTGGATTTTGTGTTGATGCTTGTGGATCCAATGAATGCTTGAATTGTGTTGAATTTGGTGTAATTTTCGTGTACATTTGATTGTTGGTACCTCTGGAGATTATGGAAATAAGCTATTGCTGGAAGTTCTTTTTTTCTGTAGGTTTTTATTGTTGTTTGTTCAGTGTTAATCGGTTAACATTTTGGTTAACTTGTTAACACGTGTTAATTTTGACCAATTATGCAGATTCTGGGCTGGTTAACCGGTTAACACTGATGCAATTTGAGTTTTTTGTGCTTTTGCAGGGCTGTTTGTGTACCATGCCTTCCTTAATCATCATGGATCATTGTGATATCATTTTAGATAATTGCTTAAGGCTGTTTGCATGTATGTTGATGCATGTTTTCATTCCTTCGACACTCGAGTTCATGCATTCTCGATATTTGATATAATTGATGTTTTGCATCCATGAAGCATTGAACATGATGATTATGTGTTTGCATAGACTTGTTAGCATGCTAATATTTGTTCAATTTTTTGATTGTACATGGTATATGCATTATGTCTCATGTTTTCAAAATTCACACATATAATCTCCAAGTTGCGTGATTGTGAATATTTGGTCAAAAAGTGATACATGACTCAATGTTGTTTGATTTTCATTCTTGTTGAGTTATTCCCATGTTATTGCTATGTGTTGAGGTGTTTTCACTAACCTATTCCCTTGATTGAATGTTGATCATAACCTCATCTAAGCTTGCATGTTCATGTGGTGCATTTGAAGTTGTTTAATGCATATTCATGTTGTTTGATTGATGTTCATCCATGCTCTTTTTGGTATGATTATGATGAATTCTTGGTGTGCCATTGGTGCATGATGCTTGGAGTTTTGCATTCGCTCTATGGTGTTCATTTCTTGCATACAAATCTGTCGGGCCTTTCATTGATGTCTCGTTGCATGTGTGTTTTAAAAAGTGTGATGTTTATGTTCTGTTTTGACTTTTAATAGTTGTGTTGGTTCTGAATGTAGGCTGTTATAAGTTGTTTATGTTTGTTTGCTTACTATCATGCTTATGTAAGTGCTAAAGCGCTATAATAGGTGTTGTTTGTTGGCTTTCTTATTTGTACTAACCAAGTAGGGTCTAATGGTAAGTAATTGGAGTATGGACAAGTCTCTATGTTCCAGCTTCTCCTTTTCTTTGTATGCTTTCAAGTTGTGTTTGCCTTAGCACCTAGTGCTTTGCTTGTATAATTTCATCACTTCCCTCTTAGAAACAACTTATCTTCTTTTGAGAAGTAAGTTGTCTTCTAACCTTTTCTTCTTCTTTCTTTTCTCTCCTTCTTCTTTATTAGGATCGATTTAAAACCATGCTAACCTAGGTTTACCTATGCATGATAACTCTTAGGATTATTAGTCCCCCATTAGACTTTTACCTTTGAGATCTTTTTGGTGCCTTCTCTCTTCTCATCTCAAAATAACATTAATTGATAACTCTGAGATCAACAGTTTGTATCAGCATTTGGTGCATACTAATAAAGCATTGGAGGAAAAAGTTCATCAGGCTCAGAAGGTTATGGAAGACAAGAAGAAGGAGTTTGCTGACAGGGAGTTATACTTCAAGAAGAAAGGCTTGACTGAGATTAGCAAGGCTGGTGAACATAGAAAGATCAAGAAGTCTTTTGATGAAACGAATGAAACCATAACTCTTTGGCAAGAACAATGGGAGACAAATCAGAGAAAGCAGAAGGAAATAGAAAAAGGATATCAGCAGAAGATTAAAGATTTGCAAGTGCAGGTAGAAAGTAGAACTGAAGAACTTCAGCAAGCTCTTGAGCGGAGAAGGGAATACTTCCAAAGGCTAGAGCAAAGTCAGAAGTTAATGGAGGATGCTCCAAAAAAATTGAAGAGCTCAAGATTCTTGCAGAAACCAAAAAGTATAGGTCAGAGCCATGTTCTAGTAGGGAGAATGAAGAGGTCTTCTTGCAACAAATTAGTGACTTGCATGCTTCTTTTGATCAGAGAGACTTGTTTATTCAGAAGCTAACTGAAGACTCGGGGCATCCATATGCTTCTCAACTGTTCGAGGTTGTCAAGAAGTTCAGTTGGAGGTTGAAAGATGTGGAGTTTCGTAGAGTTTAGTTCTTTTGTTGTACTTGGATTACCCATAGGCTTGTTGTGGGAATCTTTGCTTTATCTTTATATTTATTTTCTTTGCTGATGTAAAACTTCTAACCCTATGGGGAGATATTTTGTTGCTATATGAGCTCATTTTATGTTATTTTTTTCTTGCTTATCTTCCTGAATATTGTCTACACACCGATACTTTTTCATCCAGACCAACCATATCTGAGTCTTGTATGAATGCTTCTTCTAAAACAGTCGGGTTCCAAAAGCCATATGGATTTCTTTAATTGTTATTGAATACCGTAACTGGGGCATAAATTTCCTTGAGAATGAAAGACACGGCATTGCATAGCATGCATATCACCCTTATTCTTGTTTTGCAGGTACAAGTTTCAAGTTTCTGACGTCTCTTCTGTTTTAGGCACTATAACTGACAAGAGAGTTCACCGATACTTGACAAGGTAAAACAGAACAAGGATTATGGATCAAATGCAAGCAGAGTTGACTGAGTTGAGGACACGTATGGATCAATTAATGACTTTGATGGCGTGAATGAACCAAAATCAAGAAAGGATTTGAGAAATGGTGGAAAGAACTCAAGAGGCTCCAGAAGGTAATGCAGGCAACGACATTCCAACTCCTCAGGGTAATCTTATAGTTACCCCTGCTGCTAATATGAATGGTGCTCCGGGAGGAGAGATGGGTCATTATGGAACTTACATAGATGGTCAAGAGGACCAATTTACTTTGGTAGATGAGAACATCGAGGCGCAGAACGCTGTTGTGAACCGTAGATTTGATGAAATTGGTGAAAGGATTTGATATATTGAATCACAAAACACACTTGGTTTTGATGTGTCTGATTTGGTATTGGTTCTAGGAGTAAGGATTATGTCGCTCCCAGGATTTTCATCCTAGTACAAACGCGAAAGTGGCTTGGAAAAGGTAGAGTCGCCAGCCAGGCATTTTTATCCCGAAAGAATAGGAAAGGTAATGTTGTACAAACCCGAGGAAGAAAGAAAGGACTAGGTTCTGCGAACCAAAGATCTTGGTTTGGGAGTCGGTTACGACCTGGGAAGGTATTAGCACCCCAGACCGTCCGCCATACCCGACGGGATCCACGCTTTCTATGTTTGTTTCAAAGGATGAGAAAAATATAATTGCTGCTGAACAAAACTGCTACTGGAATGGAACTGGAGATAAGAAAGGGAACTGGAAAAGAAAAAGAACAGGAGGGGGAGAATGTAGGGAAAATAAAGAATGTGCTTGAACGGGCCCTACCCCGCTGCCTACGTACCTCATCGGGAAAATGAGGATCAGAGTCGACGTAGTTCGCCTAACTAACGCGTGAACTATTTGTTTGTGTTTTTTATGGCTGGAACTGCGTATGTATATGCTCAGGTGTTGCAGGATCGTCTGGTAAAAGTGCATTTACCGTCTTGCAAATGAGACAAATCTTCGCAAGTTCGCGTTCAGAATGAATGAGGTGAGAAGACAAGTTCCCGCAGGAAAGTCGCTTATTGTTTGTTGTTTGCTTTTTAAGAGATTTTTATGAATTTGGCACAAGGAAGTGAATTCAAACTCTTTTCCATGGAATGTGTACTTGCTACTACATTCCAAGATGGAATAGTAGAACAAGCACACCAAGCAAGGAGAATTTATCCAAGACTTGTTTCCAAGGATTGGGGTCTAAGTTCACTAGCTTGTTGAACTTATTAAATGTTTTTGTAGCTTTTGTGAAGAAGTGTCTTTTAGATTTTTTCTTTGTGAGACAACCCCTTGATAAGACTTGTACATCATGCTAGACAAGCCTACACCATTCCAAGATGGAATGAATGCAAGTGCCCCGTGGAATAAGGCTATACACAAGGGATCCTTTCATATATTTATTAAGTCTTTTTTCTGGATTTTGTTTGAAGATGAGGAGAGAAAGACTCAAGAGGCAAAGGTCAAAGCTAATGGGGGACTAAGACACAACCCTAAGTCATCTTATTATATACAAAAGTGTGGTCCTATAGTTAATGAGGTATTCTACCCTAAAGAAAGGAAAAAAAGCAAGTTAGAATTCAACTTACTTCCTAAGGAAGTTAAGTTGAATCTAAAGAACAAAAGGGAAGCCTATGAACAAAGCACCAAGGTGCTAAGGCAAGAACAAATAAATGCATAAGAGATGAGGAATGAAGTTATTACCATATCTTCCCCCTACAAAACAAATGTTAGCATGATGAAGAAATATGAACAATTAAGATATGTCAAACTTTCTCAAACTAACTACACTAGCTAAGGAATAGTGTTAATGAACTCCTAAGGTTAGTACTTAAGCCTAAGGCATCCTATAAGATAACAAACATAAAAAGTCAGTAGCTAAACTCAACTTAAGTATTTTAAAGCTATAAGAATGAACAACTTCAAACTATGCCCTAAAAGGAAGCTAAACCCTGAAGGGAGTTAAGGTGAAGTTACATGAGGAAACCTAAATGGTTAAGTATGCTAAACTTGTATGAAATAAAAGGTGAATAAAAAATCCAGGAGCTAAAACTTAATGAAAGTATCCTAAGATGTAAAACAAAATGGGAGAAAAGATACTCAAGTGAAAAAGATTCAAACACTATGTGGAATGGTGTGAGAATAAGAAGAAATGAACATTGAACTTCAAAGGAAGGAAAAGACTTAGAGTAAAATCCAACATGATCAAGAGGATTTGAACTTCTCATGAAAAAACCAGGAGCTTGATGAAGTATTAAAATGTGGTTTAAACACAAAAATTGGTCACAAAGGACATGGAGTGAATGGCATTAGGGTTAAGGAACATAAATGTGAAGTTTTGAAGTCTTAAGGAGGCATATGACACTACATGAAGCACAAGGACTAAAGACTTGAAGTTAACACTTGAAAATGTGTATGAAACACTTATGAAGTATATGACAATGATTTAACAAGTATGACATGGTCACAAAGTTGGTTTTGAGGGGTTAAAATGGAAGAAGAAGAAGAAGAATTAGGGCAAAGGAAGGCATATGTGACTTATGGCTCAAGAAAATATAAAATCAAAAGACAAGGACCTAATGAGTGTACTCAACATTTAAGGACCTCTACTATGACCTAAAAGACTCAAAATCAAGACCTTAGAGCAATGGCATGAATGCCTTATTCAATTGGATCACAAGGAAGCAAAAGAAAGGACCAAAAATGGCTTAAGACCCCCAAACAACTTGAAAAATATCAAATGACTTAGAAAAATTATGAGAATTAACATTGAGGATCACAATCCATAGAATGAGTTATGTACAAAAAATCTCACAAAAACTCCTATTTTTGAGTGGTCAAATGAATACTAGAATGGAAGTAGGGTTTATATAGACATATGTGAAAGAATGGACTCAAAAGGACCTAAACATGACCTAAAAATACAGAGAAAAATATTTTGAAGGAGTATGATGAATTATTAAGAGGATGCAAAAAGAATGGGACATTTATCATTTTTAGTTTAGGAGAACAAAACTGGACAAATTACTTGGTCTAAAAAGAAGAAATTATGAAACAATTAAATGGAAAATTAATTTTGGCTTCAGATATGAATAAAAATAAAATCTAAAAATATGAAAAATTAGAGAAACATGTAAAGAATGCTCATGAATTTAATTGGAATTTTTGAATGCATTTTGGTATTTTTAATAAAAGGAAACAAAATTGGAATAAAAATGAAAAAAAGAAAATAAAAGGAAACCAATGCATTGGGCATGGGGGGTTCAGAAAGCAACAAAAACCACACAACTGGGCTTAGTCATTTGCGTATGGGGGTGTGAATATGAAGTCAAAGTCAACTAGGTTGAGAGAGATAGTCACGTGATGGTCATGTGGATTTTAATGTGCTGGCAATGTCACGAGCGTTGGATGAGTTTGATCTAAAAGCTGTGTTTTAAAGTTATGGAAATTGGGGCAACACTGTTCAGATGACCGGAGATGAATTCCGGTCATCTTCTCCGGCCAAGCCCCGGTAGGGCAAACACAAATCCTCACCAAAATTAAAACTAAGAACATCTATGGACTCGTCTCTCTTCCCTGATCACAAATATGGCCTCACAATCCATTTAGGGTTCCTAAATCTCATGAATCGAAAGCAAGAAGATCAACCTGGAAAATTGAATCTAAGCACCTAGAATGCATATCAACTAGCCAGTCATCCAATAGCTTCTTTCAAGCTTCAATCAACATGAAACCAATGGAAAACATACAATTTGAGCAAGTGAAATTTCAGGACATACCTGAATTGCATAGAGATCAAAGTGTTGCTAGAAGACCAGAGAGGAGGATCCTTAGATTGCTTGTTCTTGATCTTGATCAAAGAGAGTGAAATAAACACTCTGGGAGCTATAAATCTTGAGTTGTTGATGAAAATGCAGTGAAGATCAATGTTATGTAGTGTTGAATTCTTGGTGGTTTAAGCTGTGAATTCCATGGATCCTATGCTTAAGATGATGCTGATGATGGATTGAAGATGAATGAAGCCAGATTGATGCAATTTGAGGAGTTTGGATCTAAAATGCAATGAAGCTTCAAAATGTGCAGTGCTTGATCCTTGAAGTTTTAGGCTATGCAATCCATGGAGATTGTGCTTGAGGTGATGGAAATGATGAATTGAAGAAGAATGGATCTAGCTGGTTGAAGATGAATTCTCCTCGAAGCCAAATGCAATGTGAAAATTCAGAGAAATGCTTGAAAATTTTGGTGATTTGTGATTAAATGATGCTCAACCTGCAAACTGAGGTGGTGAGTTTCTTTTATCGGGCCCTTAACCATGGTTAACATGCCCTGAGTTAACTGAGTGAGTGAAGTTAAGTGAGTGAGGTTGTTATGGCAGTTATGCCAGCTGGATATTCTAGAATCCTCTAGGTTCAAGCTCAATCTCATGTTGCAAGCTTCATGCTACTTAAACTGAGGATGAGAGTGTTACAATGAAACTGAAGACATGATCAACTTGGCATTGGCCCTGATGATTTGCTTCCCATGGTAATTGTTATGATCTTGAGTGCACACAATTGCAGCAACCTGAACTTGAGGCAAATGGATCCAATGCAACCATGACCATGCTCCTTATGGTGAGATGAATTATGATACCAGTTGTGGTATGACCATGTGTGCATCCAATGCAACCCATATGCAGTTTCACTCTCTTGGCTTGGATTCTTCATGATAGTGTATGGTAAGAAGTGTGGTAATGCAGTCATGGGATCACTCTTCTAATGCAGTGCCCTTTGACCACCATGTGATGAGCAATACAAATGAAGCTGAGGTGAAATGAGGTTTGATGCCATGCTGCATAAGGCACATGTTAGATATGAAGAACTTCCATAGATGTTTGCTTCATGATCAAGCAATCAAAGGCCATGGTTCTTGGACTCAAATTAAAGAGAATGATATGTAGAACATGTTTGATATTGATACCATCACAATACAAGACCTTAAGATGCCTCAAAAATGTCTTTGAAGTTCATGGCACCAAACTGAACCATTAGCTTGAGGTGTATGGCAAGGCATGCGCCCATGGCTAGTGAATCCTGCAGTGTCACCATCCTCTCTTTGTCCCTCCACAACTCTCAATCCATTGCTCAAATAAAAAATCTTTGAACATCAAAGTTGTAGAAAACATGTCAATAAACAACTTTGAAGTTCAAAGAAAATTCATTTGGAGCCTCCTTAATGGAGAAAAATGGATTGACATGTTGAACCCCACCTATTTGATGAATTGCCAGGCAGGGCGCGCGTGCTAGCCTGCAAGTTGCCTCGCCCATGACCTAGTTTTGCCCTAATTTGCTCCAACTTTGCAAGATCATATATCTCTAAATTTTTATGCGATGAGTGAGTTCCACCTATGGATTTGAAGCTCAATATGCCCTATTTGATTGGCTCCAGGTATAATTTTGATAGCCCTCATATTTTGGGAGAAGGCCTCTCTCAAAGATGCTGCAAAAATGGCCAAAACTTGCCATTTTTGGAAACCCTAATTTTCCAAAAATGGTAAGTTTTGGTTTTCTTGATTTCTCTTGATTCCTTCATCATTTTTTGATCAAATTTGAACCATAGGATCCTTGTAACCCTAATTTCATGATTTTGATCTTAAAAAGTCGGGAGTTGACTTTTTCTTCAGCATGGTTGATTTTTCCCCAAATCCCTGATTTTCAGTCATCTGGCCAATTGAACCTCTTCCAAAATGAAATTATGGATGACATTTGAACCCTAGGCACTTGACATCATATATAAGACAATGGAATCCACTTTGAATCAAAATTTCATGGGGAAACCCAACAGAAATGAAACCCTACTTTGATCTTTTTCATCAGGAGATGTTGCACTGCTTGCCTCCTCTTATTAATTCAAATCCTTCCATGGCTTGTGTCTTCAAATGAAGACTTGTGGGATGTTGTGAACCCCTTGCACATGGTTGAGAAGCTGTGTGGCCCCTTGATTGCCTTTGTATAGCCTTCAATTTCTCCAATCATTGATCACATACCTATGCCTCAGCCATAATGAATATAATGCAATGTTTTTGGTTATTTTATGAATTTATGTATGCTAAATGCTATGCCAAATGTTGAGGAAATGAGAGGGCAAATTTTGAGATATTACAGTTGCCCCTATTCAATCATCTGCAAACCTGAACGAATAATTGCAACAACTTTTAGACGTTCAAGGTATAGAGTGATTGAATACTCGAATAAAACCTGGAAATTTGAACTCTGTGGATGAGATAAACATCATCTGCTTTTTTTCTGTTTTGACCTCTGAATAGGTAACAGGAATAGAACCAGGTGGAATAGGATCGTTGTACATAACGATAACCTACGATGTGACTGTTGAGCGAATCAAGCCACGGGATGGGGGCCTATTGCCGAAAAAGGGCTTGAAAAATGAGACCATTGTACAAAAAAGAAATCGATGTGACTACTGAGCGAATCAAGCGATATAAAGGGAGCCTGTTGGCGAAACAGGGCTTAACGACGCGACTGCTAAGCGAATCAAGCCACAGAAAGGGTGCCTGTTGGCGAAACAGGAGTTAAAAACGAGACCATTGGCGAAATGGAACTCGACAATGTGACTGTTGAGCGAATCAAGCCACAGAAAGGGTGCATGTTGGCGAAATAGGGCTTAAAAACGCGATTGTTGAGCGAATCAAGCCACGGAAAGGGTGCTTGTTGGCGAAACAGGGCTTAAGAACGAGACCATTGGCGAAATGGAACTCGACAATGTGACTGCTGAGCGAATCAAGCCACAGAAAGGGTTCTTGTTGGTGAAACAGGGCTTAAAAACGAGACCATTGGCGAAATGGAACTCGACAAGGTGACTGCTGAGCGAATCAAGCCATAGAAAGGGTGACTGTTAGCGAAACAGGGCTTAAAAACGAGACCATTGGAAAAATGGAACTCGACAATGTGACTGCTGAGCGAATCAAGCCACATAAAGGGTGTCTGTTGGCGAAACAGGGCTTAAAAACGAGACCATTGGCGAAATGGAACTCGACAATGTGACTGCTGAGTGAATCAAGCCACAAAAAGAAAATGACAAACATTGACTTGGAAAGAAAAATGTTCCTGGAAAATGGTATAAGTATCTTCTATGGAGAGTATTTCAGGTTGAAAACACGTTATAGGTCGTATGTAATATACCTCAAAACTGGCCCATGCTGGCATGCATATGTTTGAATTTATGGCGTAATGCTCCATGATGATGGAAATGCTACGCTTTGGAGGATGCACATGTAATGATGATTATGCAAATGCAAAGAGATCTCCTGATGAGGAGATAAAAGGTATCCTAGGTGGCTTGACTGGGGAGAACTGATGATCACTGCATTGATCTGGTTAATCTTCGTGAGGAGAAAACAACTCTGCAGGGAACGTTGTTAATGATACGCCGGCTCTGAACTGCCGCCATTGCCAAAAATAAATTGGACTTTGAGATTGGAGAGTCAAGACCCTGCTGGAGATGGACTCTTCTTGAACTCTGATGCGGGAAGTGAAGACCTCCTGACTTGGCTGGGAACCAGAAATATGACACTGCTGATGTAGCAAACTGATGGGGAGGAAAGACACTCCTTGTACTGCTGGGGATTGCCCCTGTATTGAAAGGAAACCTCTGCTTGGGGAGCACAACAATATTTCTGTCATTACTGCTGGGGAATAAATTTCCACTTCACCTCTACTGGGGATAACAGGAGATACACGGGAAGACACTTGTTCTTGTTCAAGCACATTGTGGAAATATTCTTCCTGGAAGTTCACTCTAATTCTACTTGCAACACCTATACCTGCACCTGTATAAACACTAATGATAGTTCCTGCAACATAGAGAGTTAGTTTGGACCTATATGCCCCAGGCTCATGGTATGAATCATCATCCTGACCACTTAACACCCTTTTTAGAGTTGTATTAGATGTTTTTGTCCTCCTGCATGAGTTAGAAAGCATTTGAATGTTCGCAACACAATATAAATCACAATTTGCTGGACGTTTTTGCAATAAAAAAATGTTAGATGAAAAACAAAAACAAAAGTGACTAGTCACAAATTTGACTGAAATTGAATTTTATTGATTTGGAACATGGCCATGAATATGCATTACATTAGGACGCAATTCCCTGGAAAGAGGAAATCGCCCAAAAGGAAAACAGATTATCCTATTGGCAATGTGAAAAATGGATCTCATCACGTTTCGACCCGGCTATGACTCGTATATCTCCAAGACTGTCCGCTTGCTCTGACCCTTGAGAAAGGTGATTGAACAGGTCTTCAACCCTTAGAATAACCTTAATTGCAGATGGATTACGAATTTCGCAGATTGCAGTCATTTGTGTTAGTCCCTCTTTTGTGTGGATCGCCCTTTCGGGTTTTCAATCCACCGGGATGCCCTTTTTTGCCTGAGTTGTCTGATGTGGCTTTTCAACTCAGCGAGTGTACATGTTTTTCAATATTTCCCTAATTTTTGCTCGGGCCTTTTATTCTGTTTTTGGCTCGCCGGGATGCCCATTTTTTTCTGCACCTTTATTCTGTTTTTATCCAGTGGGTCTTTCTTACACGAAGTATTTTCTTACTGCGTCTGCGTTGACAGGGGAATGGAAATCTTCTCCATCCATGGTTGTTAGCATCAAGGCTCCGCCTGAGAAAACCTTTTTAACCACGAATGGTCCTTCATAATTGGGTGTCCATTTGCCCTTGTGATAGTTGAGAGGAGGAAGAATCCTTTTCAACACCAAGTCACTTGGTATGTACCTTTGAGGTCGTACCTTCTTGTCAAAGGCCTGTTTCATGCGCCGCTGATACAACTGTACATGGCATAAGGTTGTTAGGCATTTCTCTTCAACGAGGCTCAGTTGATTGTATCTGGATCGGAGTCACTCGACCTCATCTAGCTTAATGTCCATCATTAACCTCAATGAGGGGATCTCCACTTCAATTGGTAGAACTGCTTCCATACCATATACCAATGAGAACGGGGTTGCCCCTGTTGAGGTACGTACTGACGTTTGGTACCCATGTAGTGCGAATGGTAGCATCTCATGCCAGTCTTTGTATGTCACAACTTTAACATCCCGATTTTAGTAATTATTTATTTATATTAATTACGTAATTGTGTAATTGTGTGCCTAATTAAATTATTTGACTTGTTTGACCTAATTGACTTATTGGATTTATTTGAATTAATTAATTAAATTAAAATTATGTGATTTAATTTAATTAATTGAATTATTTATTTTATTTGAAATAATTGATATAAGTGACTTAATTGATCTATTTGATTTATTGAAATTAATTGATTTATTAGATTTATTTTATTTTGTGGAATAGAATAGATTTAGTAAATTTAATTAATTGGGCCAAATGAGTGTGTGATTAGTAAGTTAGTGAGTGAGTTAGAAAGCCCAATAAGAGAATAGAATGTTTATGAGTAGATTTTAGGGTTTTAACAAAAGAGATAGAAATAATAGAAAGATAGAAGAGGCTAGGAGAGGAGGAAGAGAAAGAGAAGCTCAATAGCAACTAGAAAGCTCAAGGAAAATTCAAGGTAAGGGTGGGTTTTCATAAAATTATTGGGATTATTAGATAGTGTGTAATGGGTAGAAATGTGGTTAGGATGAAATCCCAATTTTTTTTTATGATTTTATGATTATTAGGTTTAGATGATAATCTTTGATTTTGTGATAATTATTTGTGTTTGTAGTTGGTATATTAGTATACTATTGGGATCCATTTATATTTGAAATAAATAATTTGATATAGATATTGAGATGTACAGTAGCAAAGTAATAGTATCAATTTCATGTGAAGTCCTTATAATTCCCTGTAGTCGGTTTCTTATTGTGGATGTATAATTAATGGTTCATGACGGCACTATCCCATGGCTTGATGCAAATTATGATAGGTGAATTTTGTTTTATTAATAATATGAAGAATATTAAAGCCTTATGTCACGGTATTTTAAGTCTAAATATTGAATTTGTGTGTATGCAAATATTAAGTGATAAAAACAAGGAGTCCTGTAACTACTTAGTAGTGAAGTAACTACATAATATATTTTAGTCATTGGTTCAGTGCCATATGCATCAAGAAAACAAGGAAATGAGTTAGCTTTACTACACTGTGTAGTCATCTGAGTGTGTGTGCCATGCGATGGAAATGTAGTATTTTGAGAAATAAGAACTTTAGTGAATTAATTAATCATGGTGATAGCTTATTTCTATTTTTTGTGTGTAGAGAAATAACAGAGAATTGTCTTTCTAATTACATGACACTTTTGTATATTAGGATAAGTATGTATGTTTTTATATTAGGGGTAAAATCATCTGTTGTTTCTATTATAGCCACACTTTTTAAAATACCACTAGAGTTTAATTATTTGGTGAAAATACTAATATTGTCACACCTTTAAACTCTATGACAAGTTTGTTTTCATATCTTGTGTATCATATTTGTAGTAGAAAGTTCTATGACTAGAATAAACGGTAGCAAATATTAATAAATAGACGACACACTTCTTGGTTGCCAAAGTAAAAGTATGATATATGCTTTTATAAAACATAATAAAGAAAATTTATTAAATTAGAAACTATATTGAGTATTAATATAGTTAGTGAGGATTAATATAGTGGTTGAGTATTAATATAATTATTGAATATCGAATTTTAATTTGTTGATTAAATCGATGATTATTTTAGTGATTATATTGGTGATTAATTTAGTGATTATTTTGGTGATTAACTTTATGATAAATTAATCATTTCATGTTTAATCAGTAATGCATATTTTGTTAATTGTGATTGAATTGTGTTGATACCTCTTGGATTACTCGCTTGTTGTGAGATAATGTCATTGAGATTATATTGTAAAAGGTGTTGTATACTGTTTAAAATTCATTTGTGTGTGGATGATGCATAAATATGTGCAAGTATGTGTAATTGTGTGGTAATTCAAATGTGATGAATTATTGAAGATATGCATGAATATTAAGATTAGGGAATGATCTTAATTGTATATGGTTCTTGAACTTGCACATGCATCATTTTGTCAAGAGGCAATGCTTGCTAGTTCCGTGGGAGCTAGTGACTTGTCCCAAACCTAGAGGACGGGTTTGAAAGCTTAGAGAACGGGCTTTTGTGAGTTATCGGTCTAGAGGACGGACCCGGTTTAATGTAAAAACCCAAACAATGATAACAAGAGATTGTTGCCACATGCATGAGTTGCATTTGAGTCTTGCATCGAGTCTCATTGCATCTATGGTTACAATATGAGATTATGTGGATTATGTGAATTGTTGGATTGATGAAATTGTGAATTGTGTATACTTGTGAATAGTATGGTTACTTGATTGATAACTTATTGATGAAGTTATGGAGTGTGAGATTAATTATGTATGCTTGTATGATTCCAACTATATATTATATTATGATTTTGATAATTATATGAATTCTCACCCTTCTGTTGGAATGATGTTTTATACGACATCGCTCAGGTACCGAGGAGTAAAGCTTCTTCTAGCGTGAGGTAGCCGTTGGAGTAGCCTATTTTAGTTTCTTATTTATTTTGGGTTGAGTCGTGCTCTGATTATGTAACACTAGGGAATGTTTCAATTCATGTTTCGAGAGATACTTTATGTATTCTACTTTATTTCGCTATTGTTATTTGAATTACATGAAGTATTGGCTTTTATGCCTAAGTGATGATTATGAAATGAGTTGATCATGAGATTTTCATTATGTCTATTATGACTGAAGCATATCCGCTGCTATATGCTAATGTGAAAGTATATAAAAAAAATAAAAATATATTTCAAGTGTTATTAAGCATGGCTGGTGTTTATATGATGTTTTGAAAAATATGTGACATCCTAATTTGAGATGCATGATTAATTTACTCTGGTTATTTGTATATATTCCATGGGGTTTAGAAGGGTGTTACATAAGTGGTATCAGAGCAGGTCGGTCCGTCCGGCCAGGTTGTTTTATGTTGTTTGTCCCCGGGTATGCGACATGTGTGTGAAAACACTGTTGGTACACATTTGTACTTCTAAACTTTTGTGCAGGAGTGGGATTGAAACAAGTGGGGGAGAATTTTTTGCTTCTCTGAGATGTTTTAGTTGTGGATCGTTGTTTTGGTGTACTGCCGATTGCAAGGAAAACTTTTATAGTTTGGTAAAGATGGTTTATGCTTCATCATGATTGTCAGCTGCCTATTGACAAATTTAGGAACTGGTCATCCTTAATCCTTTGTTGATAGTAGACGAGATCATGTTGGATGGAATAGACGTGTCTTACGAGCTTAAATGGTGTGTGCAGTGAATTATTTGTATTTAAGCAAAGTGCTTGCAGATTCTTGTGATAAGACTATTATTTTCCTTGAACTTGAGAATGAAGGGGACTTGTTATGTCTGCTAAGAAATTTAATGAGTCAGTGCAAGATGGCGCCGAGATGTTTATGTTGATGGAAACATTGAGTATTAGTGGGAGTGAAGAGGTTGGTGTTTTGCCGATCGTTTTTGATTTTCTGGAAGTTTTTCCTAATGAGATAAGTGATTTACCGTCGTAATGCAAGGTGGAGTTTACAATCGACTTAGTTCCTGGACCTAGTCAGGTATCGATGACTCCATATTGTATGTATGCACGGAATTGAAATAGTTGAAGATTCAAATTGAAGATCTGCTTGAGAAGAGTTTTATTCGCCCGAGTGTTTCACTGTGGGGTGCACCAATTATTTTGGTTAGGAAGAAAGTATGAGGCTTTGTATGAACTATAGACAACTGAACAAAGTGACTATTAAAAATAAGTATCCACTTACGAGGATTGATGATTTGATAGATAAGTTGGTTGGTGCAAGCGTGTTAGATAAGATTGATTTGAGATCTTTGTATCATCAGATATGTGTGAAGGTTGGAGATATTCAGAAGACTACTTTTAGAACGAGGTATGGTCATTATGAGTATTATGTGATGTCATCTGGTGTGACTAGTGCACCAGGTGTATTTATTGAGTACATGAATAGGATTTTCTATCTGTATTTGGATAAGTTTGTGGTTGTGTTCATTGATGATATTTTGATCTGTTCGAAGAGTGAAGATGATCATGTTGAGCATCTGAGGGTTGTGTTATCCGTGTTGAAAGAGAAGCAGTTGTATGCTAAACTTTCTTAGTGCGATTTTTGGTTGAAGGAAGTGATTTTCCTTGGCCATGTGATTTTGAGTAGAGGTATTGCGGTTGACCCGTCGAAGTTGAAGTTGTATCATAATGGGGAGCTTCGAAATCAGTTTTTGAGATTAGCAGTTTTCTTGGTTTACCAGTTTATTATCGAAAACCAACTGAAGGATTTTCTAAGTTATCTTTTCCATTGAAGCAGTTGACTAGAAAAGGGTCATGCTTTTGTCTGGAATGCAAAGTGTAAAGAAAGTTTTCAAGAGCTTAGGAGGAGGTTGACGATAACTTTTGTTTTGATTTTTGCTGAACCCGACAGAACCATTTGTGTATTGTGATGCTTCGTTGATGGTGTTGGAAGGTGTATTGATACAACATCAACAAGTCGTAGCTTATGCTTCAAGGTAACTTAAATTGTATGAGAGGAATTATTTGACGCATGACTTGGAGTTGGCCGCTGTTGTGTTTGTATTGAAGCTTTTGAAGCAATATTTGTTTGGATCGAGATTTAAGGTATTTAGTGATCATAAGAGTTTGAAGTATATCTTTGATCAGAAAGAATTGAATGCAAGGCAAAGGAGATGGTTAGAACCTCTGAAGGATTATGATTTTGGTTTGAATTTCCATTCGGGTAAAGCAAATGTGGTAACCGATGCATTGAGTCGGAAATCTTTGCAAATGTCGATGATGATGTTTAAAGGGTTGGCAATGATTGAGCCCTTTTGAGATATGATTTTGGTTTGTGAAGAGACTTTTTAGGGAGTTGAGCTTGGTATGTTGAAGCTCACTAGTGGCATTCTTTATGAGAAACGCGAGGAGGTCAGAAATATGATTTGGGTTTGGTAGATCGATTGATTTTGATCAATCAAGGTCGCGGTGGTGATTTTTGGATTGATGAGAATGATATCATGAGATGTCATGATCGAGTTTATGTTTCAGATATTACTGAATTAAAGAAGATAATTCTTGAAGAAGGTCATCATAGTGGATTAAGTATTCATCCAAGTACGACTAAGATGTATCAAGATCTGAGGAAAGTATGTTGGTGGTCTGAAGAAGGATATTGCAAAGTTTGTTTATTCTTGTTTGACTTGTATAAGTCAAAGATTGAACATCAGAAACCACCAGGTTTGATGCAACCGTTATCTATTCTTGAGTGGAAATGAGAGAATATATCAATGGATTTGGTGTATGTTTTACCTAGAACACCGAGTAATTGTGAAGCTATTTGGGTTATTGTGGATAGATTGAAGAAATTTGCTCACTTCATTCCTATGAGGATGGATTACCTGTTGGAGAAGTTAGCAAAGTTATATATCGAGAGGATTGTCAGTTTGCATGGTATTCCGTCTAGCATTGTATCGGATAGAGATCTGAGGTTCACATCGAGATTTTGGGAGAGTTTATAAAGTGCTTTGGGTACTAAGTTGCGATTGAGTTCTGCTTATCATCCGCAGACGGATGGTCAGATGGATAGGACGATTCAATCACTTGAGGATCTTTTGAGAGCTTGTGTGTTGGAAAAGGGAGGAACTTGGGATAGTTACTTGTCTTTGATTGAGTTTATTTACAACAACAATTTTCATTCGAGTATTGGTATGGCACCATTTGAAGCATTGTATGGTAGGAGGTGTAGGACGCCATTGTGTTGGTATGAGGCTGGAGAGAGTGAGGTGGTTGGACCTGAGATAGTTCAACAAACTACAAATAAGATTAAGATAATTCAGGAGAAGATGAAGATTTCTCAAAGTCGTCAGAAGAGTTATCATGACAAGAGGAGGAAAGCACTTGAGTTCCAAGAAGGATATCATGTGTTTCTTCGAGTTACTCCGATAACTGGCGTTGGTAGGGCATTGAGGTCGTGCAAGTTGACACCACGTTTTATTGGTCCTAATCAGATATTACAGAGGATATGGGAGGTAGTCTATCGAATTGCTTTGTCGTCGTAGCTTGCTAATCTCCATGACATATTCCATGTATCTCAGTTGAAAAAATACATTGTGGATCCGTCTCATGTAGTCCAAGTAGATGATGTACAAGTGAGAGATAACTTGATTGTGGACACATCACCTATCTGGATAGAAGATCGGGAGTTGAAGCAACTTCGAGGTAAAGATATTGATTTGGTGAAGGTCGCTTGGGGAGGACCAGCTGGTGGAAATGTGACTTGGGAACTCGAGAGTCAAATGAGGGAGACTTATCCCGAGTTATTCGTTTGAGATAATTTTCGAGGGCGAAAATCTTTTAAGTGGGGGAGAGTTGTAGCATCCCGATTTTAGTAATTATTTATTTATATTAATTACGTAATTGTGTAATTGTGTGCCTAATTGAATTATTTGACTTGTTTGATCTAATTGGCTTATTGGATTTATTTGAATTAATTAATTAAATTAAATTATGTGATTTAATTTAATTAATTGAATTATTTATTTTATTTGAAATAATTGATATAAGTGAATTAATTGATTTATTTGATTTATTGAAATTAATTGATTTATTAGATTTATTTTATTTAGTGGAATAGAATAGATTTAGTAACTTTAATTAATTGGGCCAAATGAGTGTGTGATTAGTAAGTTAGTGAGTGAGTTAGAAAGCCCAATAAGAGAATAGAATGTTTATGAGTAGATTTTAGGGTTTTAACAAAAGAGATAGAAAGAATAGAAAAATAGAAGAGGCTAGGAGAGGAGGAAGAGAAAGAGAAGCTCAATAGCAACTAGAAAGCTCAAGGAAAATTCAAGGTAAGGGTGGGTTTTCATAAAATTATTGGGATTATTAGATAGTGTGTAATGGGTAGAAATGTAGTTAGGATGAAATCCCAATTTTTTTTTTATGATTTAATGATTATTAGGTTTAGATGATAATCTTTGATTTTGTAATAATTAATTGTATTTGTAGTTGGTATATTAGTATACTATTGGGATCCATTTATATTTGAAATAAATAATTTGATATAGATATTGAGATGTACAGTAGCAAAGTAATAATATCAATTTCATGTGAAGTCCTTATAATTCCCTGTAGTCGGTTTCTTATTGTGGATGTATAATTAATGGTTCACGACGGCACTATCCCATGGCTTGATGCAAATTTTGATAGGTGAATTTTGTTTTATTAATAGTATGAAGAATATTAAAGCCTTATGTCACGGTAATTTTAAGTCTAAATATTGAATTTGTGTGTATGCAAATATTAAGTGATAAAAACAAGGAGTCCTGTAACTACTTAGTAGTGAAGTAACTACATAATATATTTTAGTCATTGGTTCAGTGCCATATGCATCAAGAAAACAAGGAAATGAGTTAGCTTTACTACACTGTGTAGTCATCTGAGTGTGTGTGCCATGCGATGGAAATGTAGTATTTTGAGAAATAAGAACTTTAGTGAATTAATTAATCATGGTGATAGCTTATTTCTATTTTTTTTTTGTAGAGAAATGACAGAGAATTGTCTTTCTAATTACATGACACTTTTGTATATTAGGATAAGTATGTATGTTTTTATATTAGGGGTAAAATCATCTGTTGTTTCTATTATAGCCACACTTTTTAAAATACCACTAGAGTTTAATTATTTGGTGAAAATACTAATATTGCCACACCTTTAAACTCTATGACAAGCTTGTTTTCATATCTTGTTGTAAACACCCCAAATTTAGCCTCACTAAGTTCACACCATGGCTTGTGATCTTCACATTTGCATTATTTTAATCTTACCATTTCATGTTGCATTTTTGCTTCACTGCATTAGTTCAAGTTCATCTGCATCTAGGGTTTGTGATCTGAGCAATCCATGATCCATCTGAGCCACTCCAGAGGCCATCAATCATCTCAAGAGGGTCCATGTATATTCAATCATCATATTATATCCTCCAAAGATCAAGGAAGTCAAAGAATCACAAGAACTGGCACAGCATGGAAGCAGGGCGGGTGAAACAAATGCTATTCATGCAGGCAAGGGTAGACCCCAGTATTCTCACAAATCAATAGCAGTCGTTACCATACTGGCTCCAGCTCCACAACAACCACTTTTTCCTCAACAACAACAACAACATCACTATCAGCAACAACCTCATTTTCCGTAATAAAGATCGTATAACAACAACAACAGCAACCAACAGCAGCGCCCCTTTCAACAAAGGCCATCTCAAGCGAATAGGGTGATTGATCATATCCCTATGCCTTATGCCACTCTACTACCACAACTCCTGAAGCTCAACCTGGTTGAGTTAAGGACGTTGGCTCCAATAGATCCTCTCAACCTCCCGAAGAATTATGATGCTAATGCCAGGTGTGCCTTTCACTCCAACGCACCTGGTCACAATACTGAGAAATGTAGAGCCTTGCAAATGAAGGTTCAGGATTTGGTCGATTCCAAAGCTCTCAATTTCTCACCTTCTCCGAATGTTAACAGAAATCCTATGCCTAATCAGGGTGGGCCCAGGATCAATGTCGTAGAAGAGGACCAACCATCTGCACTAATTGATAATGTTGCACAGATTCAAACACCGCTGGCTGAAGTCAAGACTCAACTCCGAAGATGCCAGGTGTTCCCAGGATGTGAGGCCTGCTGCGAGTTGTGCAAGACTGCTATTAATGGTTGTGAGAAGCTAAGGTTCGGCATAGATGGCCTTATCAGAGATGGAATTTTACAGATTATCACAACGGCTCCTACAACATCAACAACTCTTCCTTCAACAACGGAAAATCCTCCTACAACTGCAACAACTATCACTCCCACTGATTCATCTACAACTCCAGCAATCACACCGTCCATCACTTCAACAAACCAAAGTTCAGTTACATATACTTCTACAACATCAGCACCCATTTTATCACGGAAACTCCTACAACACCAACAAACATTAATGAAGATGTCTCAACGGTCACGATCTATTATGACCCAGCAAATGTTAATCCCAACAACAATTTTCAACAACAAACTACAACACCTCCTGCCAGATCTCCAGTCACAATCTACTACGACCCGCATACTATCACAGTTCCTTCCGCTGCAGCAATCAGTCAGGTCACCATTACGGTGCCTGGACCTGTTCCTTATGAAAGCAGTAATGTTATACCTTGGCACTACGGCTCTGATCTCTACTGCGAAGGAAAGAAAATCATTCTAGATTCATCAACCTCTCCACCATAAGTTGACAATGTTGGGGGAGGCGGAGGCTTCACCAGAAGCGGACGCCTTTTTGCCTCACAAACACCAAGACCCAATGCTGAAGCAGAAGTTGCTGCTAAGGCAAAAGGAAAGAATGTGGTACCCGAAGAGCAAGGTGTTAGAGAAACTCAGAAGACATCTTTTGAACAAGAGGTAGACGAGTTCATGAGAATAATAAAAAAGAGTGATTACAAAGTGGTGGACCAGCTTCACCAGACACCCTCCAAAATCTCTATATTATCATTGTTAATGTGTTCTGAAGCCCATAGGAATGCACTTTTGAAGGTCCTGCACGCAGCCTATGTGCCGGAAGAGATTACGGTTAATCAGCTGGAAACAGTGGTTGCGAATGTTAACACCAGTCATGGACTGGGCTTCACAGATGTTGATTTAACAACGGAGAGACGCAGTCATAACAAGGCTTTACACATCACCTTAGAATGCAAAGGTGATGTTCTTTCCCATGTACTGGTAGACACTGGGTCTTCGCTCAATGTCCTCCCAAAGAAAGCCTTAGTGAAGCTGGAGTATGATGGTTTGGCATTGCGTCCAAGTAACTTGGTGGTGAGAGCATTTGACGGCTCTAAGAGATCAGTGCTTGAAGAGATTGATTTACCTGTAATGATTGGCCCACAAATCTTTAAAACTACTTTCTTCGTGATGGACATACAGCCGGCCTACAGTTGTTTGTTGGGTAGACCCTGGATCCACGCCGCTGGCGCTGTTACGTCTACCCTTCACCAGAAATTAAAATTTGAGTGGGAAGGCCAGATCATCACAATCTATAGGGAGGAGGACATTTTCGTTAGCCAGCTGGCTACTTATAAGTACATAGAAATGGACGGGGAGATCCATGAGACTATGAGTCAGGGGTTTGAGGCCCTTAACATCAATGAAGCAACTGCTGTGTCTGGAACTTCCATCACTTCATATCAACAAGCCCGAAAGGTTGTTGAAGAGAGTACCGCTCAAGGCTGGGGCAAGCTGCTGCCAGTAGAAAAGAAAGAAGACAGATTCGGGTTGGGTTACAGACCAACTCGACAAGATCAACAAAAGGCTGCAACGGAGCCCAAATTTGTCAGCGGGGGAATGCTTACCCCGGATGCTGTGAACGGTCTGGAAGACGAGGAAGAAGACAAACGCAACCTGGAAAGCTGGATACGTCCAAGGATCCCGGGGAACCAAGTCTCTAACTGGTCTTCCCAGGAAATTATAAGAGTTACTCCTGCAGAGTAATTATTATTTCCTATCTTTTAAGCATGCATCAAGTCCTGCATCTTGCCCAAGATGTCAAGACTCATTTTGTAATCGGGCCATCTTGTATTTTGTGCAAACGATCAATTAATAAATATCAGGACATCTTTTGCAAACGAGTCTCTTTTTTCCGCTCACTGTTTTTCATTTTTCATTTTTTGTACAAAACAATAAAATGGCAATGTTTTCAAAATAATAAATTTTCACTTTTTTAAACAAGATAAAACTGATCACTAAAATGAACCAATCTAAACCCATGCAGAGAGTACCCTCCAGATCGCACCTACAATCGCGCTGCTATGACTTTGTATGACTTTGACAATCCGATTAATCAAGCCGATGAAGGGGTTGAGGAAGATTATGAGCTACCTGAAGAGCTAGCCAGACTGCTAAGGCAAGAGGAGAAGGTTATCACTCCTCATCAAGAGGAAGTTGAGACAGTTAATCTTGGTACCGAAGAAGACTTGAAAGAAGTAAAGATCGGGGCCCGTCTACAAGATTCAGTGAAGGAACAACTTATTGACATGCTTCGAGAGTATGTTGATGTCTTTGCTTGGTCCTACCAAGACATGCCAGGGTTGGATACCGACATCGTTGTGCACAAGCTGCCTTTGAAGGAAGACTGTCCTCCAGTAAAACAGAAGTTACGCCGTACTCGTCCGGATATGGCCATGAAGATAAAAGAAGAGGTGCAAAAACAGTGGGACGCCGGTTTCCTTGCTGTAACTAGTTACCCGCCGTGGGTTGCTAACATTGTACCAGTGCCTAAGAAGGATGGAAAAGTACGGATGTGTGTGGATTACCGGGATCTGAATAGAGCTAGCCCGAAAGACGATTTCCCTTTACCTCACATTGACGTATTAGTCGACAACACGGCTCAGTTCTCGTTATTCTCCTTCATGGATGGATTTTCAGGATATAATCAGATCAAGATGTCACCTGAAGACATGGAGAAGACAACTTTCATCACACCCTGGGGCACATTCTGTTATAAGGTAATGCCATTCGGACTGAAGAATGCTGGGGCCACTTATCAACGGGCTATGGTAACATTATTCCACGACATGATCCACAAAGAAATTGAATGTTATGTGGATGACATGATTGCCAAGTCCCTTACTGAAGAAGATCATCTGGTGAATCTGCTGAAGTTGTTCAAACGCCTGAGAAAATACCAGTTGAAGTTAAACCCCCAACAAATGCACATTCGGGGTACGTTCTGGTAAACTGCTGGGATTCATCGTAAGTGAAAAAGGAATTGAAGTTGACCCTGACAAAGTCAAAGCCATTCATGAGATACCTGCACCAAAGACTGAAAAGGAAGTTCGGGGTTTCTTAGGTAGATTGAACTACATTTCAAGGTTCATATCTCACCTTACTGCAACCTGTGAGCCCCTGTTCAAACTACTAAGAAAAGAACAAGCGGTCAGGTGGAATGAAGACTGCCAGAAGGCTTTTGACAAAATCAAGGAGTACTTACAAGAACCTCCAATCCTTATGCCTCCAGTTGAAGGAAGACCTCTGATAATGTACCTGACAGTATTAGAAGGATCAATGGGGTGTGTGCTGGGCCAACATGACGAGTCTGGTCGAAAAGAGTATGCAATATACTACCTAAGCAAAAAGTTTACCGACTGTGAACAACGTTATTCACTGCTCAAGAAAACTTGTTGTGCTTTAGAGTGGGCTGCTCGCCGACTAAGGCAGTATATGTTGACCCACACTACCTTACTGATCTCAAAAATGGATCCAGTCAAGTACATATTTGAGAAGCCAGCACTTACCGGACGGGTTGCAAGATGGAAAATGATTCTGACAGAATATGACATTCAGTACACATCTCAAAAGGCCATCAAGGGCAGTGTATTGTCTGACTATCTGGCTGAGCAACCCATTGATGATTACCAGCCAATGAGATTTGACTTCCCTGATGAAGACATCATGTTCCTGAAAACAAAAGATCATGAAGAGCCTGTTCACACTGAAGGGCCTGACCTAGAAGAAGAATGGACAATGATGTTTGATGGGGCTGTTAATATGAATGGTCGTGGAGTTGGTGCAGTACTTATTATACCTAAGGGAGTCCACATGCCTTTCTCGGCAAAACTCACCTTCAACTGCACTAACAACGAAGCTGAATACGAAGCCCGTATCATGAGTCTTGAGGAAGCCATTGACCTCAGGATCAAGACTTTAACTGTATTCGAAGATTCAGCTTTGGTAATCAATCAGACCAACGGCAAATGGTACACTCACCAAGAGCATCTGATTCCATATTGTGACTATACGAGGAGATTACTGACTTTCTTCACTACAGTCAAACTTGAGTATATCCCTCGAGATGAAAATCAGTTCGCAGATGCTCTGGCTACCATTTCCTCCATGATCAAAGTTCAAGCCGCCAACTTTGTGCCTCGGATTTCAGTGTCCAGACTTGACAGACCAGCATATGTATTCTCTGTGGACATTGCTAAAGATGACAAGCCTTGGTTCCATGACATCAAATGCTTCTTAGAGGATCAAACATACCCACCCGGGGCATCATCCAATGATAAGAAGACATTAAGAAGGCTAGCTGGTAGTTTCTTCCTGAATACGGATGGTTCCTTGTACAAGAGAAAATTTGACATGGTACTTCTCAGATGCGTTGATAAGACAGAGGCAGACTTGTTGATGCACGAGGTGCATGAAGGATCTTTCGGTACCCATGCTGGAGGACATGCAATGGCCAAGAAATTATTACGATCAGGCTACTACTGGATCACAATGGATGCAGACTGTTGTGCCTATGCCAGAAAATGCCATAAATGCCAGATCTACGCGGACAAGGTGTATGTACCTCTGAATCCTTTGAATGTGATGTCTTTACCTTGGCCCTTTGCCATGTGGGGCATTGATATGATTGGAAAGATTGAGCCGACTGCTTCCAATGGTCACAGATTCATCCTAGTAGCCATTGATTACTTCACCAAGTGGGTTGAAGCAGCTTCGTATGCAAACGTCACCAGACAAGTGGTAGCCAGATTTCTAAAAAGAGACATCATCTGTCGATATGGAGTTCCCGAGCGAATCATTACTGATAATGGTTCCAATTTGAATAACAAAATGATGGCAGAACTATGTCGGGACTTCAAGATTCAACATCACAACTCTTCTCCTTACAGGCCAAAGATGAATGGCGCTGTTGAGGCAGCTAATAAGAACATTAAGAAGATTGTGCAGAAGATGGTGGTCACCTACAAAGACTGACATGAGATGCTACCATTTGCCTTGCATGGGTACCGTACCTCAATCAGAACATCCACTGGGGCAACACCGTATCAGCTTGTGTATGGTATGGAGGCAGTCCTACCTGTTGAAGTCGAATAACCTTCCTTACGGGTACTGATGGATGTAAAGTTAAATGAAGCAGAATGGGTCCGTTCTCGGTACAATCAACTGAATCTGATCGAAGAGAAGAGATTAGCTGCAATCTGTCACGGGCAGTTATATCAGAAGAGAATGAAGAAAGCCTTCGATCAGAAAGTCAGGCTTCGAGAATACCAAGTAGGAGATCTTGTGCTGAAAAGACTCATTCCTCCTCATACAGGCCACAAGGGCAAGTGGACTCCGAATTATGATGGTCCATTCATAGTAAAGAAAGTTTTCTCTGGTGGAGCACTGATGCTCACCACTATGGATGGTGAAGATTTCCTGTCCCCTGTGAATTCAGATGCAGTTAAAAAATACTTCGCATAAAATGACCCGCTGGACATAAAAACAGAATGTAAGTCCAGGCAAAAATAGGGCATCCCGGCGAGTCAAAAACAGAATAAAAGACTCGGGCAAAAATAAGGGAAAATTGAAAAAAATGAACACTCGCTGAGTTGAAAAGCCACATTGGACAGCTCAGGAAAAAATGGGTATCCCGGTGGATTGAAAACCCGAGAGGGCGATCCACGCAAAATTAGGGAATAAGCGAACAATTGCACTCTGAATTCGTATGTATCACTCTCAACATGGCCAACTTCGAAAGGTTAAAGCATCGGTCAGAATCAACTTTCTTCAGAAAGCAGGATGAGAAGAACGTCAAGGTCATACAGGTCATAGCAAAAGGGAAGCTCACTAAAGCGTCATCAACATTGCCAACACCTTCATTTTTCTCAATTTGTAACAATCTCCTCATTTCAGGGGATCTGTTTCTTTGACTGTACTTGCCAATTCAGGGCACACAAATTAATAAAATCAGAGTTTTCAGTCACACTGCGTCTAGTACATTTTTTTCGTTTGCAAAAATGTCAAATATTCATGATATGATACTTGCATAAAACAGATGACACCTTTCTAAAATAAATGCTTGCAGGAAATATATTTACTTCTAGGAATATCTAACCTCCTATGACGGAATCCGGTAAGGGATGCCTCGGGATACTTGTACATTTCTTTGTTTTGACAGGATTGCAGTATTCGGAATACATTTCCTCAGCAAAATTGCCAAATCATTGTTTCCTTAGCACATCCTCCAAACAGCACCGGAAATGCTTTCTCCCCATCAGAGTGGCCAGGCATCACTTCTCCAACACACTTTCTCCAGGACAGCATCAGTAAATGCTCATTTCCCAGCTGAGTTGTCAAATCTCCTCATCCTCAACAGAATCCTCACAGGTATCTCTAAGAAGATCGTTCAGCGATTTTTTCTCCCCCAGAGTGCCAAATCTCTCATCTCCAGCAAAGATAGGGAACCATCTCCCCACAGAGCTCCAGCCTCTCCCGGAAGAGCAATGTCTGAATTTCCCACACAACAAAGTGACGAAGGCTTCCTCACCCCCAGCTGGGTTATCTCATCAGATAGATCTATCAGTGATCTAATTCCCCAAGCAGATCAGTCAGAGATCTCCACAAGCAGCGGGATCCGAATCCCGGATCGGTATCTTTTACATAATCATAGCATTCGCATCATAAATCACCGCAAAAGCGTAGCATTCCGTCTAATACGGGGCATTATGGCAAAAATCAAACATATTGCATGATCACAAGTCAGGTTCGAACCCGTCACCTGTAAATACCAACGATACCTCTTCATGTATACAGATACTTCTTGACACTCGTCTGTGTCATATCCCCAGTAGAAAGCCAAAGCGTCCCCTTTGCAATCAGCAAGCATATAATCATATGGACTTTCGACATTCGTCCGTGTCGTATCATCTCCTGCAAATATAAATCAAACCAATGCTTGACACCCGTCCATGTCACCTATCCCCAGCATGGTCGCCCAAACACTTATTACAATACTTCTTCTGACACCCGTCTGTGTCATCTTACCCCCACAAGTCGCCGAAACACCTTTTACACACTCCTATACAAATGGTTGCTCATAACTTATACACTTTCTCTTATGACACCCGTTCGTTTCGTACCTTTTCCCAGCAAGTCGAACACTCGTCCGTGTCATTGCTCATACTTCACAATACTTACTTCACTTATATAGATACTCGTCCGTATCTTGTATACACTTATTTCCCCTCAGATTCGACACTCGTCCGTGTTCTTTGTTAACCAGTTGATACTCGTTCGTATCATCATCTCTGAACACGCGCCAGCATTTGTTTCTACCGATACTCGTCCGCACCGCAGTCTTAAGGATGCTCGTCCGCATCTTTAATCTATACACCGCATCAAACACTTATACCTTTTATTTCTTGGATGTAAACACTCATTCGTGTTTACTATTCCCCAGCAAATCGCCAGTAAAAGTAACTTCTCTTATATCCGACGTTCGTCCTATGTCGTGATATTTTCGGCAGCCGTACCCTGCCAGGTGATCGTCCTTCACTTATGGATGACCGTCCCTCATCCTTTCCCCCAGCGGGGTCTCCATTATTGGAACCCTTTTCTATCCGACATCCGTCCTATGTCGTGGTACTTTCAGTAGCCGTCCCCTGCTAGGTGATCATCCTTCACCTCGGATGACCGTCCCTCATCCTTGTCCCCAACAGAGCAGCCATCCCCTGCTAGGTGATCGTCTTTCACCCTTTTGATGATCGTCCTTCATCATTTTATCCGATGGTCGTCCCCATCGTTGATCCTGTTATCTGACATTCGTCCTATGTCATGATAAAACCCGAGAGCAGCCGTACCCTGCTAGGTGATCGTCCTTTACCTTTTGATGATCGTCCTTCATCATGCTTATCCGATGGCCGTCCCCATCGTCGACTTTTTTCTATCCGACATTCGTCCTATGTCGTGGTAAAGAGCAGTCGTCCCCTGCTAGGTGATCGTCCTTCACCTTTTGATGACCGTCCCTCATCATTATTTCATTTATTCTTTAAACCGATGGCCGTCCCCATCGTTGTTTATCTTTACTTTGCAAACCTGATGGTCGTCCCCATCATTGTTTACGTTAAACCCCCAAGAGTCTTATCTCCTTACTTGATGGTCGTCCCCATCATGATTTCTTCATTTCCCTAGCTTGTCGGCCGTCCCCGTCATCGCGTGATTTACAGTTTATCCCCAGCAGTCATCCTCTGCTCGATGGTCGTCCTCCATCGCCTTTATTTGATAAATCATACTATACCTTTCTTTTACAATCTATATCCCTTTTCTTCTTCTCTCCAGTGAGTGCAAATTTTGGACTGTCTTTGGTATTCAACCACAAGTTATCTTGTTTGTCTGTTAAGCCAGGCGCTTACCCCCTGCACAGCTAACTCATGTTTGAATAGGGGCAGCTGTAAACACCCCAATTTTGCCCTCACTAATTTCACACCATGGCTTGTGATCTTCACATTTGCATTATTTTAATCTTACCATTTCATGTTGCATTTTTGCTTCACTGCATTAGTTCAAGTTCATCTGCATCTAGGGTTTGTGATCTGAGCAATCCAGGATCCATCTGAGCCACTCCAGAGGCCATCAATCATCTCAAGAGGGTCCATGTATGTTCAATCATCATATTATATCCTCCAAAGATCAAGGAAGTCAAAGAATCACAAGAACTGGCACAACATGGAAGCAGAGCTAGGGTTTAACTACACAGATGACCTGAAATTAGGGTTTTGGTTTCAGAGGCCATAACTCCAAAAATTTTGGTCATTATTGTTTCTATTAGTCTCAATATGTTATAAAGATCATGCATACCAAGTTTGATGAAGAAATTCATTGTGGAAATCATCTGATCACTGGGTAACTTCCTGAGCAAGTCAGAGCAAAATCAGGGCATCTGAGGCCCCCCAACATGGACCCAAAGTGGATTTTTCATCAAATTGAAGTTATATGATCTTTATTTGATCATTTAAGTGCTTAGAAGTTCACAAAATTGAAGAAAAGTGAGCTAAACCAAAAGTTGCCAAAAATGGAAATGACTTGTAATGTAAACTTTCCATTTTGGGAAAGTTTTTCAACCTCCTCTTTCTCAACCAAAAATGCTTCAAATGAAAAATTATTGGTCATGAAAGTTGTAGAATGGATCATTCCCTTTTCAAAAAATTACAAGAACAAGATCTAATTCGTTTTGGAACTCAAGTTATGGCTTGTCAAAGTTGGCAAAAATCACATAAATTTCAAGAATGCACCAAAAGGGATTCTTTGCAAAACCACTTGCCAAGGCTTTTTGTGACTTCAAACACACTTCAATACGTCATACAAACATTGTGCATTGCCTAAAAATCAGAATTGGCCAAAGAATCATGTTATTCCATGTCTTGCATATCAAGAAATCCAAAAGGGGCCAAAACTTCATGAATTTGCAAAATGGCACACAACCTCTCATCCACTTGCCATAGCTCATCAAATCTGATTCACAAGCATTCCTTGATCTCAGCTGAACCAGGACATGCCCAAATCCAAGCCTTCCACTTGCCCATACCTCAAGTACAAGAAATGTTGACTTTATGCAAATTCACCCATACCAATCAACTGCAGCCACCACCCACTCTCTGCCCAACCAGAACCCTACAAGCATGCTTCAAGGATACATTTTCATAACACACACAAGGCTAACTCTCCAAGAACTTAGCATTGCAAAAAATACCTCTCTTGCATTTTCCTTCGAAACACACAGCACACTTGCTCAAACTCAAAACAAATTCCACCATTCATCTCTAAATCAATCACTGATCACAAACCACCCACCAAAAACAGCCAAGAACACACCACAGGCAAAACACGATTTTCTGACCAGTGGAGTACAAACTCACAAACCAGCCATCCTCAAAGCTTTCCAAGCATCAAAGCTTCTTCAGGGAGGTCATTGGAGTCATCTTGCACAGAAGAAGAAGCCAGAAAGCTCAAGGGTGAAAAGCTCCATCTCAGGTAGCCATTCGAATTAATTTTTCCAGAACTTCTATTTTATGTTACAAAATGATAAAGCATGCTCCACTGATCACATTGAACTTGGAATTATTGAAAATGGTTGAGAAATGAGAATGTATTGCTTGTCTGAAATTTTTGTCATGTTTATGTTTTTCTTCGAATCATGAGATTGAGTGAAAAGAAATGAGGTTTGAGGGTGGATTTAGGTTCAGGGGAGTGAGAGGAGTGAATCTGGAGCTTTAGAGCTCCAGAAAGTGCCTAGGGAAGAAGTTGAGAATTTTCAGGTGAAGGTCTGGCCGGAGAAGATGACTGGAGGTCTTCTCCGGCCACCTGAATGTCATTAGTGATTTAATTAGGGTTAGGGCAAACTTTGAATGTGGACCCTTTGATTTGTCTTCCCGCGCGTGTTTGAATGGCTAGGATCTTCTCATTAATTATTAATCTGGATTTTATAATTAATTAATTAAGATTAAGCAAGTTTGAATTTCGTCCGTAGGATTGCGCGCCAGGTCAACTTAGAATTCCCCAGTTTCAATGAGAACCCTTGGATCAGCATACTTCAGTCTATTTTAATTTTTATTTCATTTTTTCTTATTTATTTTGTACATTTATTTTAAAATAGTTAAAAAATCCCAAAAATATTTTTATTCAGCATTTTGATTCCAAATAATTTTTTTAACCCAAAAATATTTTTATTTTTATTTTTTGCATTTAAAAATAATTTTTTAAACATTTAAATGTTTATTTTAATTAATTAATGAAAATTAATTAATTAAAATAACATTTAGGTTTCTAAAAAATCCCAAAAAAATTCATATTGCACCTTTAAACATTTAGAGACATTGTTATACCATCCACACAAATTTCTTTTTGGTTTTGAATCACCTTTGATAATTTTTCTTGAATTTAGGGTTCATAAAATCCTATTTTTGAACCCTAACTTCAAGAATTCTTTTCTGCCTAACCAAGAATGGTATGACCATGGTTCTTTTTGCATTGATCTTCATTTGACATGTAGTTTCTAGCATAATTTTGTCATAAATTTCTTCTGCATTTTTGAATTGATTTGCATTTTTCCCCTTTAGGTACCTTAAAACCCTACATAACTTAGAAAAATCATAACTTCCTTAGGGTTAGGAATTAGGTCTTCTCCTTTGGGGTGTGATATCATATGGGGTTAGGGTTCCTTTGATTCCATTTTCAATTTTTTATCTTATCATTTGCTTCTGCTTTTGAGTTTTGCATCTCATGTTGCATGAAAACCCTAATTTTTCATCTTCATTTGCATACATCTTGCATAAGCATTCATTCAAGAACTTGCCATGACATTTTATGCATTCGCATGACATATAAGACATCCTAGGAGACATTAGATTCATGCTTGATCATTTCTTCATCCATTTGTCATGTTATGCATTCATTACATTCCATGAGCATTCATGAACTTTCATGCCTCTTTCATGCTTCATTTGCATCCTCATCACTTGTATGATCATTCACAACTCTTGGCATACATTTGCATAATCTTTTAGCATCATTTACATCATAAATATGTTCCTGGTTTTGGTTTACATCCTTGCATTCCTTTTATTTTTCATTTCATTTCATTTCCTTATGCTAACTTTTCAGGTGGTAAGAACTTTGAGAAGTGAATTTGCCTTCACTTCTCACAATCTCTTCTCATTCCTCTTATGCATTCATTGCTGCGTTTTACTTTTGCTTTAGAGTGAGCTTGCTCATTCATGTTCCTCCTTCACTATCTTTCTCCAAGTAACTTATCTTCTTAAGTGAAGTAAGTTAGCTTGTTTCTTCTGCTTCTCCTCCTTTCATCTGCTTCTTCCTTGGTGGCTTCTCTTGAAGATCTCTTGCAAGCCTCACAAACCCTAGGAACACCTAAGCATGATAACAATTAGGGTTTGATTAGTCCCCCCATTAGTTTTACCTTTGTGTCATCTCTTGTGTCTCTCCTCTCATCTCTCAATCAGAGACTAAACCTTTAAGGTTTTAAGGCTTTGTGATTAAGATTATGCCTGCATCTTTCTCTTAGGATGGGGTGTATAATTTTAATCCTAAGTGTTAAACCCTTAATTTGTTTAAATCTCTTAATCAATCCACCTAATAATCACTAAGACATCAAGCTTGTAACTTGGGCCTTGCATTAGGGTTCTAATTCTTCCTTAATTGGTTAAGAAGGACTAACCCTAGTGTTAATGGACAAGTCCCCCTCAAGTTGTCTTACAAACCATAAAATTCACTTCTTAATCTTACCATTAACTAAAATCCACTTTAATAAAGGGTTTGTTTTGTCATGAGGTTAATCCCTAATCATGGATTAAGTTGAGGAGCCTTCCTCAGCTTAAATGTTCTCATCTATTATCCTTCAATTAGGATGGTGTAATGAGTCCATTAAATCTTTGATTACGGCTTAAACTCATTACTTAACACTAAACAAAAATACCAAAAAATTAATCACAAGTAGGTTAATGATCTTAATCCTACATCATGGTGATTAAGTGTGAGGTGCTTACTTCATACTTAAGGTATTCTCATTACCCCTAATCAGAGGGAGGATGTGATAAGTTTATTAACCCTTTGGTTTAGGCTTAAGCTCATTAATTTATGACAAACCCCAAAAGCAATAAAAAAGCTGAAAACACAAAAAACAAACAATAATTGTCTCCTTCGGGATTCTTTTCTCATCACACTCATTCTATAAGCGAGAACTTGCTTCTTCCGTCTAATGCAAGACAGTTAGCACTCGAGTCAGACGAGTCTTACACTTGAGCATAGACAAGCAGGCAGTTCACAGTCAATTTATCTTTCAGTCTCTTTGAGTCGAACTACGGTGTTCTGACTTCCTCATTGCACGAGAGGATACGTAGGCATAACTTAATTGTTATCGAACAAAAGTCTCTGTATATTCCCCCTCTTCCAGTTTTATTCTTTAAGTCTCATTCCTGAGCAATTCACTTCACATCTCTTTTGCACTGACACATGTACATTCCTTTCCAGCTTTTGCACACAGATAGCACAGATTCTACCCCTTTAAACACAAACTTTCAAGCGTGGATCCCGTCGAGTACGACGGACAATCTGGGTGCTAATACCTTCCTAGGTTGTAACCAACCCCCTTTCTCAGTTTCTCTGGTTCGCAACCGTCTTTATCCATCTCTTTCCAGGTTTATGCAGCATTACCTTTCCTTCGGGATAAAAATGCCTAGTTGGCGACTCTTTTCAGTTCATCTTCATGTTCTCCTTTCGCCGACCGTTCGCGTCTGTACCCTTTCTGGCCCGGTGTCATTTAGTGGGAGCGACACTTGTGTATCATATTTGTAGTAGAAAGTTCTATGACTAGAATAAACGGTAGCAAATATTAGTAAATAGACGACACACTTCTTGGTTGCCAAAGTAAAAGTATGATATATGCTTTTATAAAACATAATAAAGAAAATTTATTAAATTAGAAACTATATTGAGTATTAATATAGTTAGTGAGGATTAATATAGTGGTTGAGTATTAATATAATTATTGAATATCGAATTTTAAATTGTTGATTAAATCGATGATTATTTTAGTGATTATATTGGTGATTAATTTAGTGATTATTTTGGTGATTAACTTTATGATAAATTAATCATTTCATGTTTAATTAGTAATGCATATTTTGTTAATTGTGATTGAATTGTGTTGATACCTCTTGGATTACTCGCTTGTTGTGAGATAATGTCATTGAGATTATATTGAAAAATATGTTGTATACTGTTTAAAAATCATTTGTGTGTGGATGATGCATAAATAATTGCAAGTATGTGTAATTGTGTGGTAATTCAAATGTGATGAATTATTCAAGATATGCATGAATATTAAGATTAGGGAATGATCTTAATTACATATGGTTGTTGAACTTGCACATGCATCATTTTGTCAAGAGGCAATGCTTGCTAGTTCCGTGGGAGCTAGTGACTTGTCCCAAACCTAGAGGACGGGTTTGAAAGTTTAGAGAACGGGATTTTGTGAGTTATCGGTCTAGAGGACGGGCCCGGTTTAATGTAAAAACCCAAAAAATGATAACAAGAGATTGGTGCCACATGCATGAGTTGCATTTGAGTCTTGCATCGAGTCTCATTGCATCTATGGTTACAATATGAGATTATGTGGATTATGTGAATTGTTGGATTGATGAAATTGTGAATTGTGTGTATATACTTGTGAATAGTATGGTTACTTGATTGATAACTTATTGATGAAGTTTTGAAGTGTGAGATTAATTATGTATGCTTGTATGATTCCTACTATATATTATATTATGATTTTGATAATTATATGAATTCTCACCCTTCTGTTGGAATGATGTTTTATACAACATCGCTCAGGTATCGAGGAGTAAAGCTTCTTCTAGCGTGAGGTAGCCATTGGAGTAGCCTATTTTAGTTTCTTATTTATTTTGGGTCGAGTCGTGCTCTGATTATGTAACACTGGGGAATGTTTCGATTCATGTTTTGAGAGATACTTTATGTATTCTACTTTATTTCGCTATTGTTATTTGAATTACATGAAATATTGGCTTTTATGCCTAAGTGATGATTATGAAATGAGTTGATCATGAGATTTTCATTATGTCTATTATGACTGAAGTATATCCGCTGCTATATGCTAATGTGAAAGTATATAAAAAAATAAAAATATATTTCAAGTGTTATTGAGCATGGCAGGTGTTTATATGATGTTTTGAAAAATATGTGACATCCTAATTTGAGATGCATGATTAATTTAATCTGGTTATTTGTATATATTCCATGGGGTTTAGAAGGGTGTTACATTAGTGGTATCAGAGAAGGTCGATCCGTCCGGCCAGGTTGTTTTATTTTGTTTGTCCCCGGGTATGCGACATGTGTGTGAAAACACTGTTGGTACACATTTGTACTTCTAACCTTTTGTGCAGGAGTGGGATTGAAACAAGTGGGGGATAAGTTTTTGCTTCTCTGAGATGTTTTAGTTGTGGATCGTTGTTTTGGTGTACTGCCGATTGCAAGGAAAACTTTTATAGTTTGGTAAAGATGGTTTATGCTTCATCATGATTTTCAGCTGCCTAATGACAAATTGAGGAACTGATCATCCTTAATCCTTTGTTGATAGTAGACGGGATCATGTTGGATGGAATAAACGTGTCTTGCGAGCTTAAATGGTGTGTGCAGTGAATTATTTGGAATTAAGCAAAGTGCTTGCAGATTCTTGTGATAAGACTATTATTTTCCTTGAACTTGAGAATGAAGGGGACTTGTTATATCTGCTAAGAAAGTTAATGAGTCAGTGCAAGATGGCGCCGAGATGTTTATGTTGATGGAAACATTGAGTATTAGTGGGAGTGAAGAGGTTGGTGTTTTGCCGATCGTTTGTTATTTTCTGGAAGTTTTTCCTAATGAGATAAGTGATTTACCGTTGTAACGCAAGGTGGAGTTTACAATCGACTTAGTTCCTGGACCTAGTCAGGTATCGATGACTCCATATTGTATGTATGCACAGAATTGAAATAGTTGAAGAGTCAACTTGAAGATCTGCTTGAGAAGAGGTTTATTCGCCCGAGTGTTTCACTGTGGGGTGCACCAATTTTATTGGTTAGGAAGAAAGTATGAGGCTTTGTATGAACTATAGACAACTGAACAAAGTGACTATTAAAAATAAGTATCCACTTACGAGGATTGATGATTTGATAGATAAGTTGGTTGGTGCAAGCGTGTTCAATAAGATTGATTTGAGATCTTTGTATCATCAGATATGTGTGAAGGTTGGAGATATTCAGAAGACTACTTTTAGAACGAGGTATGGTCATTATGAGTATTATGTGATGTCATCTGGTGTGACTAGTGCACCAGGTGTATTTATGGAGTACATGAATAGGATTTTCTATCTGTATTTGGATAAGTTTGTGGTTGTGTTCATTGATGATATTTTGATCTGTTCGAAGAGTGAAGATGATCATGTTGAGCATCTGAGGGTTGTGTTATCTGTGTTGAAAGAGAAACAGTTGTATGCTAAACTTTCTGAGTGCGATTTTTAGTTGAAGGAAGTGAGTTTCCTTGGCCATGTGATTTTGAGTAGAGGTATTGCGGTTGACCCGTCGAAGTTGAAGTTGTATCATAATGGGGAGCTTCGAAATCAGTTTTTGAGATTAGCAGTTTTCTTGGTTTGGCAGTTTATTATCGAAAACCAACTGAAGGATTTTCTAAGTTATCTTTTCCATTGAAGCAGTTGACTAGAAAAGGGTCATGCTTTTGTCTAGAATGCAAAGTGTGAAGAAAGTTTTCAAGAGCTTAGGAGGAGGTTGACGATAACTTTTGTTTTGATTTTTGTTGAACCCGACAGAACCATTTGTGTATTGTGATGCTTCATTGATGGTGTTGGAAGGTGTATTGATACAACATCAACAAGTCATAGCTTATGCTTCAAGGTAACTTAAATTGCATGGGAGGAATTATTTGACCCATGACTTGGAGTTGGCCGCTGTTGTGTTTGTATTGAAGCTTTTGAAGCATTATTTGTTTGGATCGAGATTTGAGGTATTTAGTGATCATAAGAGTTTGAAGTATATCTTTGATCAGAAAGAATTGAATGCAAGGCAAAGAAGATGGTTAGAACTTCTGAAGGATTATGATTTTGGTTTGAATTTCCATTCGGGTAAAGCAAATGTGGTAACCGATGCATTGAGTCGGAAATCTTTGCAAATGTCGATGATGATGTTTAGAGGGTTGGCAATGATTGAGCACTTTTGAGATATGATTTTGGTTTGTGAGAGACTTCTTAGGGAGTTGAGCTTGGTATGTTGAAGCTCACTAGTGGCATTCTTGATGAGATACGAGGAGGTCAGAAATATGATTTGGGTTTGGTAGATCGATTGATTTTGATCAATCAAGGTCGTGGTGGTGATTTTTGTTTTGATGAGAATGATATCATGAGATGTCATGATCGAGTTTATGTTTCAGATATTACCGAATTGAAGAAGATAATTCTTGAAGAAGGTCATCATAGTGGATTAAGTATTCATCCAAGTACGACTAAGATGTATCAAGATCTGAGGAAAGTATGTTGGTGGTCTGAAGAAGGATATTGCAAAGTTTGTTTATTCTTGTTTGACTTGTATAAGTCAAAGATTGAACATCAGAAACCGTCAGGTTTGATGCAACCGTTATCTATTCTTGAGTGGAAATGAGAGAATATATCAATGGATTTGGTGTCTAGTTTACCTAGAACACCGAGTAATTGTGAAGCTATTTGGGTTATTGTGGATAGATTGACAAAATTTGCTCTCTTTATTCCTATGAGGATGGATTACCTATTGGAGAAGTTAGCAAAGTGATATATCGAGAGGATTGTCAGTTTGCATGGTATTCCGTCTAGCATTATATCGGATAGAGATCTGAGGTTCACATTGAGATTTTGGGAGAGTTTACAAAGTGCTTTGGGTACTAAGTTGCGATTGAGTTCTGCTTATCATCCGCAGACGGATGGTCAAATGGAGAGGATGATTCAATCACTTGAGGATCTTTTGAGAGCTTGTGTGTTGGAAAATGGAGGAACTTGGGATAGTTACTTGTCTTTGATTGAGTTTATTTACAATAACAATTTTCACTCGAGTATTGGTATGACACCATTTGAAGCATTGTATGGTAGGAGGTGTAGGACGCCATTGTGTTGGTATGAGGCTGGAGAGAGTGCGGTGGTTGGACCTGAGATAGTTCAAAAAACTACAAATAAGATTAAGATGATTCAGGAGAAGATGAAGATTTCTCAAAGTCGTCAGAAGAGTTATCATGATAAGAGGAGGAAAGCACTTGAGTTTCAAGAGGGATATCATGTGTTTCTTCGAGTTACTACGATAACTGGTGTTGTTAGGGCATTAAGGTCGCGCAAGTTGACACCACGTTTTATTGGTCCTTATCAGATATTACAGAGGATATGAGAGGTAGTCTATCGAATTGCTTTGCCGCCGTAGCTTGCTAATCTCCATGACGTATTCCATGTATCTCAGTTGAAGAAATACATTGTGGATCCGTCTCATGTAGTCCGAGTAGATGATGTACAAGTGAGGGATAAATTGATTGTGGAGACATCACCTATCTGGATAGAAGATCGGGAGTTGAAGCAACTTCGAGGTAAAAGATTGCTTTGGTGAAGGTCGCTTGGGGAGGACCAGCTAGTGGAAATGTGACTTGGGAACTTGAGAGTCAGATGAGGGAGACTTATCCCGAGTTATTCGTTTGAGGTAATTTTCGAGGGCAAAAATCTTTTAAGTGGGGGAGAGTTGTAACATCCCAATTTTAGTAATTATTTATTTATATTAATTACGTAATTGTGTAATTATGTGCCTAATTGAATTATTTGACTTGTTTGATCTAATTGACTTATTGGATTTATTTGAATTAATTAATTAAATTAAATTATGTGATTTAATTTAATTAATTGAATTATTTATTTTATTTGAAATAATTGATATAAGTGAATTAATTGATTTATTTGATTTATTGAAATTAATTGATTTATTAGATTTATTTTATTTAGTGGAATAGAATAGATTTAGTAACTTTAATTAATTGGGCCAAATGAGTGTGTGATTAGTAAGTTAGTGAGTGAGTTAGAAAGCCCAATAAGAGAATAGAATGTTTATGAGTAGATTTTAGGGTTTTAACCAAGAGATAGAAGAGGCTAGGAGATGAGGAAGAGAAAGAGAAGCTCAATAGCAACTAGAAAGCTCAAGGAAAATTCAAGGTAAGGGTGGGTTTTCATAAAATTATTGGGATTATTAGATTGTGTGTATTGGGTAGAAATGTGGTTAGGATGAAATCCCAATTTTTTTTTATGATTTTATGATTATTATGTTTAGATGATAATCTTTGATTTTGTGATAATTAATTGTGTTTGTAGTTGGTATATTAGTATACTATTGGGATCCATTTATATTTGAAATAAATAATTTGATATAGATATTGAGATGTACAGTAGCAAAGTAATAGTATCAATTTCATGTGAAGTCCTTATAATTCCCTGTAGTCGGTTTCTTATTGTGGATGTATAATTAATGGTTCACGACGGCACTATCCCATGGCTTGATGCAAATTTTGATAGGTGAATTTTGTTTTATTAATAGTATGAAGAATATTAAAGCCTTATGTCACGGTAATTTTAAGTCTAAATATTGAATTTGTGTGTATGCAAATATTAAGTGATAAAAACAAGGAGTCCTGTAACTACTTAGTAGTGAAGTAACTACATAATATATTTTAGTCATTGGTTCAGTGCCATATGCATCAAGAAAACAAGGAAATGAGTTAGCTTTACTACACTGTGTAGTCATCTGAGTGTGTGTGCCATGCGATGGAAATGTAGTATTTAGAGAAATAAGAACTTTAGTGAATTAATTAATCATGGTGATAGCTTATTTCTATTTTTTTTGTAGAGAAATGACAAAGAATTGTCTTTCTAATTACATGACACTTTTGTATATTAGGATAAGTAAGTATGTTTTTATATTAGGGGTAAAATCATCCGTTGTTTCTATTATAGCTACACTTTTTAAAATACCACTAGAGTTTAATTATTTGGTGAAAATACTAATATTGCCACACCTTTAAACTCTATGACAAGCTTGTTTTCATATCTTGTGTATCACATTTGTAGTAGAAAGTTCTATGACTAGAATAAACGGTAGCAAATATTAGTAAATAGACGACACACTTCTTGGTTGCCAAAGTAAAAGTATGATATATGCTTTTATAAAACATAATAAAGAAAATTTATTAAATTAGAAACTATATTGAGTATTAATATAGTTAGTGAGGATTAATATAGTGGTTGAGTATTAATATAATTATTGAATATCGAATTTTAAATTGTTGATTAAATCGATGATTATTTTAGTGATTATATTGGTGATTAATTTAGTGATTATTTTGGTGATTAACTTTATGATAAATTAATCATTTCATGTTTAATTAGTAATGCCTATTTTGTTAATTGTGATTGAATTGTGTTGATACCTCTTGGATTACTCGCTTGTTGTGAGATAATGTCATTGAGATTATATTGTAAAATATGTTGTATACTGTTTAAAAATCATTTGTGTGTGGATGATGCATAAATAATTGCAAGTATGTGTAATTGTGTGGTAATTCAAATGTGATGAATTATTCAAGATATGCATGAATATTAAGATTAGGGAATGATCTTAATTACATATGGTTGTTGAACTTGCACATGCATCATTTTGTCAAGAGGCAATGCTTGCTAGTTCCGTGGGAGCTAGTGACTTGTCCCAAACCTAGAGGACGGGTTTGAAAGTTTAGAGAACGGGATTTTGTGAGTTATCGGTCTAGAGGACGGGCCCGGTTTAATGTAAAAACCCAAAAAATGATAACAAGAGATTGGTGCCACATGCATGAGTTGCATTTGAGTCTTGCATCGAGTCTCATTGCATCTATGGTTACAATATGATATTATGTGGATTATGTGAATTGTTGGATTGATGAAATTGTGAATTGTGTGTATATACTTGTGAATAGTATGGTTACTTGATTGATAACTTATTGATGAAGTTTTGAAGTGTGAGATTAATTATGTATGCTTGTATGATTCCTACTATATATTATATTATGATTTTGATAATTATATGAATTCTCACCCTTATGTTGGAATGATGCTTTATACGACATCGCTCAGGTACCGAGGAGTAAAGCTTCTTCTAGCGGGAGGTAGCCGTTGGAGTAGCCTATTTTAGTTTCTTATTTATTTTGGGTCGAGTCGTGCTCTGATTATGTAACACTGGGGAATGTTTCGATTCATGTTTTGAGAGATACTTTATGTATTCTACTTTATTTCGCTATTTTTATTTGAATTACATGAAGTATTGGCTTTTATGCCTAAGTGATGAATATGAAATGAGTTGATCATGAGATTTTCATTATGTCTATTATGACTGAAGTATATCCGCTGCTATATGTTAATGTGAAAGTATATAAAAAATAAAAATATATTTCAAGTGTTATTGAGCATGGCAGGTGTTTCTATGATGTTCTGAAAAATATGTGACATCCTAATTTGAGACGCATGATTAATTTACTCTGGTTATTTGTATATATTCCGTGGGGTTTAGAAGGGTGTTACAACAACCATCTTTTGCACAATTTTCTTGATGTTCTTGTTGGCTGCCTCGACGGCACCATTCATCTTCAGGCGATATGGCGAAGAGTTGTGATGCTCTATTTTGAAATCCCGACACAAGTCAGCCATCATCTTTTTGTTGAGATTAGAACCATTATCAGTAATGATTCTTTCGGAATTCCATACCGGAAAATGATATCTCTTTTGATAAACCGGGCTACCACTTGTTTAGTAACGTTGGCATAAGACGTCGCTTCGACCCACTTCGTGAAATAGTCTATAGCAACCAGGATGAAGCGGTGACCGTTGGAAGTTATTGGCTCAATCTTGCCAATCATATCAATGCCCCACATGGTGAACGACCAAGGTGAAGACATGACACTCAATGGATTCGGAAGCACATGGACTTTATCAGCATAAATTTGACATTTGTGATATTTACGGGAGTATTTACAACAATCAGATTCCATGGTGATCCAATAATATCCCGATCTTAACAATTTCTTAGCCATAGCATGTCCTCCAGCATGGGTACCAAAGGAGGCTTCATGAACCTCTTGCATCAACAGGTCTGCTTCGTGTCTATCCACGCATCTGAGCAGAACCATGTTGAAGTTTCGCTTGTACAGTACATCATCTTGATTCAAGAAGAATCCACCTGCTAACCTTCTGAGAGTTTTCTTGTCTTTACTAGATGCCCCAGTAGGGTATTCTTGAGTCTTCAAGAAGTGTTTGATATCATGATAACAAGGTTTGTTATCTTCACCATTGTCAACTGCAAAGACATAGGCAGGTCTTTCAAGACGAGAGACCATGATTCGAGGCACAAAATTCTCTTGAAAAACTTTAATCATAGATGACAAAGTTGCTAGAGCATCAGCGAAATGATTTTCATCTCGAGGAATATAACTCAGCTTGACCTTAGTGAAGAAGGTTAGCAGCCTCCTGGTGTAGTCCCTGTAAGGAAACAAGTGAGGTTGATGAACTAACCATTTTCCATTGACTTGGTGTACCACCAGAGCAGAATCTCCGAAGATCTCGAGGTTCTTGACTCGCAAGTTGATTGCCTCTTAAACCCCCATGATGAAAGCTTCATACTCTACCTCGTTGTTAGTACATTCGAAAGTCAACCGAGCAGCTAAAGGTGTATGGACCCCTTCTGGTGAAATGATAACAGCACCTACTCCGCTTCCGTTCATGTTCACAGCTCCGTCAAACATCAACTTCCATTTGGATTCAGGGTCTGGCCCTTCCTCCGGAAGTGGTTCTTCACAGTCTTTCAACTTGAGGAACATGATATCCTCATCCGGAAACTCGAATTTCATGGGTTGATAATCGTCAATTGGCTGTTGAGCCAGGTATTCAGACAACACATTCCCTTTGATTTCTTTTTGCGAAGTGTAATGGATATCATATTCTGTTAGAATCATTTGCCACCGAGATACCCTTCATGTTAGAGCTGGCTTCTCGAAGATATATTTCACAGGGTCTATCTTGGAAATCAGGAAGGTGGTGTGAGTTAGCATGTACTATCTTAGTCGGCGAGCAGCCCATGCCAAAGCGCAACAAGTTTTTTCGAGTAGTGAGTAGCGTGTCTCACAATCAGTAAAAATTTTGCTAAGGTAATAAATGGCATGCTCTTTTCGACCAGACTCGTCTTGCTGACCCAACACACATCCCATTGATCCTTCAAGCACAGTAAGATACATGATCAAGGGTCTCCCTGGCACTAGAGGCGTGAGAATTGGAGGTTCTAACAAATACTCCTTGATTCGGTCAATGGCTTCTTGACAATCTTCATTCCATTTGATAGCCTGATTTTTCCTCAGAAGTTTGAAGATAGGCTCACACGTGGAAGTTAGGTGTGAGATAAACCGTGCAATGTAGTTTAGTCTCCCTAAGAAACCACGTACTTACTTTTCAGTCCTTGGCTCAGGCATCTCCTGGATGACTTTTACTTTGGCCGGGTCAACCTCAATTCCCCGCTCACTAACAATGAAACCCAATAACTTGCCAGAACGTACCCCAAAGGTGCATTTGTTCGGATTCAACCTCAATCTGAACTTCCGGAGTCTGTCAAACAATTTTGCTAGATGGACCAAGTGCTCTTCTTCTGTTTGGGATTTTTCTATCATATCATCAACTTAAACCTCAATTTCATGATGAATCATGTCGTGAAATAACGTCACCATTTCCCGTTGGTAAGTGGCTCCAGCATTCTTAAGACCAAACGGCATGACCTTGTAACAGAAGGTTCCCCACGGCGTGATGAAGGTAGTCTTTTCCATATCATCGGGAGACATCTTAATCTGGTTATAACCTGAAAACCCGTCCATGAAAGAGAACACAAAAAACTAAGCAGTATTATTAACAAGCACGTCTATATGAGGCAGAGGGAAGTCGTCTTTAGGGCTGGCTCAGTTCAAATCCCTATAATCTACACACATCCTGACTTTACCGTCTTTTTTAGGGACCGGCACAATATTAGCAACCCATGGAGGGTAACTAGTCACATCCAAGAAACCGACATCAAATTGTTTATTTACTTCCTCTTTGATCTTGATTGCCATATCAGGGCGTGTGCGCCTCAACTTTTTCTTCACTGGCGGGCAGTCTTCTCTCAAAGGCAGCTTGTGTACCACAATATTAGTATCTAAACCAGGCTGGTCTTGGTAAGACCAAGCAAAGATATCAACATATTCTCAAAGCATGACGATTAGACGAGTCTTGATAGATTCCTCTAACGCAACCCCGATCTTTACCTCTTTCTTGTCTTCTTCGGTACCCAGGTTTATCACTTCAACGACCTTTTCATGCAGCTAAATCATCTTTTTCTCCTGTTTAAGCAGTCTGGCTAACTCTTCAGGTAGCTCGCAATCTTCTTCACCTTCCTCATCGGCTTTGTAAATTGGAATGTCAAAGTCATACTTAGCCATATCAGGGTCGTCATTGATAAAATCTGGTGAAGAGCACCTGCATGAATGATGATTCATGCAAGGCTTTATAAGGAGTTTGAAAAAAAAAACATTGCCATCTTTTAAAACTTTTCTTTCTTTCTTTTTTTTGAAAACAAAAGAAAAAATGAAAGACAAGGAACAATATGGATGAATGCAAAACGTCAACTTTATTAATGATTATGTATTGTGTTAGGAACAAAAGAACCCTTACAATAAGCTACTATGCCCCGGGCAAGACATAACGCTTGAGTACAGGAAAGACAAAAGCAAAAATCATTACTCTTCAAAGGAAGTGACTGAAATGAGCCTTTCGGATGACCAATTGTTAAGTTGAGTCTCTGGAGCATAAGGTCTGATCCACTCGTCCAAGTAACAGTCATTATCAACTGTGTTGTCCTGCACTGTGCTGATACTCCCATAATCAACCATTTATGCACTCGTGAAGCTAATCGGGCCTTGACGACCTCTAGCGCTTTGTTCAGTTGATGACTGCCCTGGATGGTAGCCAACACCAAACATATCCTTCTTTTCTGATACTTCCACTGGATTGCCCTAGCCCTCTCGTATTCCTGATTCCACTACCTTCAGAGCTTGTTTATAAGAGGTTATGGAAACCCCTTTCCTTGATTCTTCGGAAGAAGCTACCAATTCAGTCTTCAATGGCTCGAAAGCCCGACACGGAGTCTTAACTATCTCACCGTCCATCTCTACATATTTAAATGAAGCCAGATGACTGATAAAGATATCCTCTTCTCCACAGACCGTTACGATTTTCCTTTCCCAGACGAATTTCAGTTTCTGATGGAGCGTGGACGATACTGCCCCTGCCGAATGTATTCAGGGCCTCCCCAGTAAACAACTATATGCAGGCTGTATGTCCATTACATAGAATGTGGCATTGAAGATTTGTGGACCTACTTTTATTAGTAAGTCCACTTCCCCAAACACTAATCTTCTCGATCCATCAAACGCTCGAACCACCAGGTCACTGGGCTTCAGAATCACTCTGTCATAATCCAACTTCATTAATGCCTTCTTGGGAAGAACATTCAGTGATGATCGGTATCCACCAACACATGAGATAACATTGCACCTTTACACAGTAAAGAAATATGTAGTGCCTGATTGTGAGCACGACCCTCAGATGTTAGATCCATGTCAGTAAAACCCAATCCATGACTGACATTGACACTGGAAACCATAGTTTCTAATTGGTTCACCGAGATATCCTGAGGTACATAGGATTTGCTCAGGATGTTCAAGAGAGCTTTCCTGTGAGAGTCATAACACATTAACAAAGACAAGATGGAGATCTTTGATGGAGTCTATTGCAAATGGTCCACAATTTTATAATCGCTCTTTTTGATGATTCTCAAAAATTCTTCAGCTTCTTTGTCAAATGTAATGTCTGGGTCAACCACAGGTGTGGGCTCATTAGCAGTTACTGGTTGCTTCCCTTTGGCCTTAGCCTGGGCTTATGCAGTGTCTCTGGATGGTATTACACTGTTTCTCAACGTCTCCGGCATGAACAATCTTCCACTCCTAGTAAAACCTCCTACTCCAACATTCTCTACTTGAGCTGGAGATATACTAGGTGTGGCCAAATCTTGCCTCTGGCCATTACAATATACCTCCCCTTCGTAATGCCATGGGATGGCCTTATCACTTTGGTACATCACTGGCCATGCAGTAGTGATAGTTATTGGTGCCACTCTGGCTTGAGGAGGGACTTGGGATGGATCATAGAAAATGGTCACCGTAGAGACTTCTTTTTCTTTTGCAACCTTGTCAAACTGTAGGACCCCTTCATCAATCATGCTTTGTATCCCCTTTTTCAGTTATTCACAATTATCAGGAGTTTTAGCACACTCTGGACAATCATGCTTACAGCCTGGAAAGATACCCTTCTGTGCCAAACACGTTTTGACAGTACTCAACGGAGTTTGCAGGTTATTGACATCACACACCGAATTCAGATTCTCTCTGTCATCAATTGCCCCAACTGTACCTCCGTGAGGGGGCATGGGGTTTTGTATCACATTCAGAATGGGAGCGAAGTTAATCGCTTTGGAATCTAACAGGTCTTGGACTACATATTTCAGGTCTTTGCAGTTTTCTGTGGTATGACCGGGGGCTCCGGAATGGAATTCGCATCGGGCATTTGTATCATAACCTTCGGGGAGTTGCCCCGGCTTCAGAGGTTGTAAAGTTCGGAACTGGACCATTTGGAGCTAGAGAAGATTCTTCAAAAGCTGTGAGTAATACATAGGTGGAGTTTCAAAATGCCTTTCTCTGGTCTTCTAAGAATAATAGGGACGAGGAGCCCTTTGTTGCTGATAACCCTGTTGGCGCTGCTGTTGCGGTTGTTGAACTTGTTGTTGAATAGGATGAGCTGAGATAGTGACAGGAGCCACTTGCTGATAAACACCTTTGTTACCTCCGCTTCTCTGTGCGTACACTGCCCTAGTCTCTTCTTCCATCTTCTTCAAGAAAGGCTTCTTGATACCGGAAGTTGAAGCGCCACCATTCTGGATCTTTCCCTGCTTAATCCAGCTCTCTATCCTCTCACCAATCAAGATAATATCTAAAAAACCACTCGAAGAACATCCAGCCAACCTTTCCATGAAATGCCCGGGAAGGGTGTCCATGAAAAGGTCCACCATTTCTCTTTCTAGCAAGGGTGGTTGTACCCTAGCGGCCACTTCACGCCATCTCTGTGTGTAATCTTTGAAGCTCTCTGAATTTTTTCTGTGTCAGACTTTGGAGCTGAGTGCGACTAGGCGCCATATCGATTTTATACTGATATTATTTCAGAAAAGCTTCTCCTAACTCTTTCCAGCTTCTTACTGAGCTTCTTTCCAACTTCATATACCATTACAAGGATCCTCCGGAGAGACTATCCTGGAAATAGTACATCCAGAGTTTCTCGTCCCTAGTATGGGCATCAATCTTTCGATAGAAGGCCTGCAAATGAGTTTTAGGGCAAGAGCTACCATTGTACTTGTCAAAAGTATGTGGCCTGAACTTGTGAGGAATAATCACCCCTGGGACTAAGCCCATGTCAGATACATCTATCCCAAGAGTGTTTTTACACTCAAGGGCTTTGACCTTCTCAGCAAGAAGCAAAAAGTCTTGAAAATTTCCTTCCACACCAAATCCCATATCATTGTTAAAGGAAGGAAACTGATCCTCTTATCGGTCTTGCACAGGGATGAAGGTTGTTGTGCCAGGCTCTTGAACTGGAGGTCCACCTGTTCCATTGTTGGTGTTGGGAGGATTCACTTGAACTTCTGGAGTGACTACAGGAGGATCAGTCTGAGGAGGGTTGAGTCCTTGAATATCATTCCTCAAATCTTGATGTCCTTGGGCCATCCCTTGCATCATAACCATAAATTCTCCCATCCTAGTGCGGAGTTCATTGAGCTCACTTTGCATAGCATCCATGACGGTCCTCTGGTTGTTGCGTGTTGCGTAACGATAAGGAATATTTTGTCAGAAGTGCTGGGTCTTGGCAGCTCGCGCAATCTTTGCCTAAAATGAAAATAAGTTAAGTAACCTGGAGAAACCTGCAAAAACAAAGAAAAATGCAAATGATATGTATGCAATGCAGTGTGTTCCTTTTATCCTCAAGGTTTTGTTTACTTTCCCATTCTGGTGTTCACAAAAATAGCCTTTGCAAAAAGACCTTGTGTGACAATTAGATGTGAAGTGGCAGTATTTAATATCTCGTGTTCGTGCAACAGATAATCAACCAGGGACTTCAGGTGAATCAAAAGAAAACTTGGAATAGCAAAACCCTCATGGGGTACAAGTTCATACATCAGAGAAAAAAAGTACATCAAGAGAGAGGATTCCCACAACAAGCCTGTGGGTAATCCAAAACATATGAATACAAGACTAAAGCCTAGGAAGATTTACATCCTACAACCTCCAACTAAGGCGCTTGACACCTTGCAGCAGCTGAGCTATATCTGGATGTGTAGGTTCCTGTATGAGCTTTTGAATAAGGATATCCCTAAGGTTAAAGGAGGCATGTAATTCTTCAATTTGTTGTAGGAACACCTTTTCACTTTCCTGGCTTGTGATGGAATTAGTCTTGGTCCTCTTGACATCAGCTCTCAGCTTCAACTCTTCTATCTCTTTCTGAGCTTCTTTCACTGCTTGCTGACTCTTTGCTATATCTTGAAGGTGACTCTCCTCCTAGTGATAGGCCTTTTGAAGGAGCTTCCCCTGCTCAGCTAAATAATCTTGAAGGCCTTTAATATCTAACTTGTACTTGGCTTCCAGCTCTTTCTGCCTCTTCAAGTTGTCTTACCATTTCTCTTGCCATAAGGTGATAACTTCATTAGCTTCATTCAACTCTTTCTTATCTTTTCGGCGCTGGACCGCCTTGTGAGTTTCAGCTGATCCCCTTTTCTTGAAATAGAGCTCCCTCTCTTGAAATTCTTGTTGCTTGAGCCTGACCATTTCTTCAGCTTTGTGATCCCTTTCTTCCAATTTCTGGTTTTGCATTTTCAACATCTGGCATGAATTGTTGGCTTCTTTATTCTCCAACCTGAGTTTTTTAACCAAAGCTTCCAATTTTTTATACTCCTGAAGAGGAACTGAATTTTTGGGTGCTACCTCTTTAGGGTAGAGAGGTGGTTCCTTAGAGAATGAGAGCAACACAGTCTCTACACGATCTTCCAACCAGGTGGCAAAAGGATCATAAGTCTTGGGATCTACTTTCCCAAAGTCTTTCTTCCCCTTCATCACACTAACCTCCCAAGCTTGGGATGCTATCAAGCTCATCTTTAGGTTACCTTCTGCTGGAAAGTATAGTGACTCATTCACCTCTCCAATGAAAGGTACAACTCTTAGAGGATAGCCAAACTATTTCCTGGATAGGATTGTAGCTGATTCCACCTTTTCTTCCTATCAAGGGCACATTTGGGAAACTCCCACAACTAACTAAGATCTCTTTGCCTACAAGATCCCTATTGCATCCCCAAGCAATGTTAACTGAGGTTAAGCCCATCAATCTTTTGGACCATTTCCAAGATTGTTTCAAATCCTGGAAAGGCCCTGATTTAGGGAGTTGCCTTACAAACCAGTCAGCAAACAAGGGAGCATAATAATTCACATGTCCCTTCCTCTTTTCATTCCTGTGGTGAACCCCATAATAAAAGTCACCCAACAAGGTAGGCATTGGGTTTCTTATGACAAATATGGTAATAGATTCCATGCTGATTAGCCCTTTCTCATCTGGAAACAAGCTGATCCCATACACTATCAAAGCAAGCAAGGTACTGAACTTAGTCCATTTGTTTTCAGAGGCTAGACCCTGAGCTTCTTGGATAAGAAACTCTAAGAGAATTCCTTTACCTTTGCTGGAATCCAGCCCTTTACTGACCTTGGATAAATCCAAATGAAAATAATCAGCTATGTCTTTACATGAAGGCACCTTCTCCAAGCCATAGTAAGGAACACCATCCTTGATGGGTATCCTGAGGATGCTGGATATCTCTTCTAATGTAGGAGCCAATATGTAATCAGGGAAAATAAAGACCCTTAATTGTGGATCATAAAATTGCAACAGAGAATGCAGGCTATCCCTCTGGTCAATTGTTGGTTTGCTCACATGATCCAGGATTTTTCCAAACTCCTTTCTGAAATCATCAAGAACTTTGTCACCCATCAAGCTAATCAACTTCTGAATACCCTCTGTCTCTAGTTGTGGGAGTGTATAGTGGATATTTCTCTTCCTTGGAACCTCCATCTTGAAGCAGCAGTATGACCAGGAATAGGAAGTAATATGGACCTTGAGAATAAAAAAAAACACAAATGATTAATGATGTTATGATGTTATGAAAGGCAAGGCATGTAATCAGTGATGTGTCTGTGTAGTGAATCAGGTAATCAAGTTTCTGTGCAAAGTCACAACATCATCACAAGTATCTCTCTGATCAGAGGTTCAACTCTCAGAATCCATGTGTAACAGAACAAGATCACAATACTGAAGCATGTTGGTACAGTGGGTATGTTAAAGGTTAGGGCTCCTGCAATCCTGTAAACCCCTCCCAATCTCACAGGTGTGCTACTAGGGTTAACATCACGGACTCTCAAAGCTGAATAGCAATAATACGTTCACCATCTCCGAGAAATGGCTCATAACCAAATCAGGGAATCGGTTTGGCATTATGTACTACTCAGGGAGGTCTCAACTGAGTCTAAGGAAACAAGCATCCCTCAGAAGTCCCCAGCTTCAAGTACTGAATCAAGAAACAATAGTACATTCATCCCGAAGGGTACAATACTATCGTCATACGAGCAGTTTGCCTTAACTGGGTTCCTATGAGAGAACCAGGTCATCCTATGCGAGTCCCCAGTGGGCCCTCGGATGCGAGTGGGTTTGCCAACAAATGTGGTCTGTCACTGTCATCACTGGAGAGGGATGTTTCCACAAAGGTTGTCAATGATCGGTCCCCTGACTGCATATAACTATCAAGGTTGTGTATTGCCCCAGAAAGATTCCGGCGTCAATACATTTCCGAGAAGGTCGCAAGTCAAGGCGTGGAACTCACTAATACCAACATAGAAAAATGACATAAAGCCAAAGTGGAACCACTCTAAATCCTAGGTGCACTTAAGCCGGGTATTTGGCTTATCTCACAGTAACAAATCCCATCCCACAGGAAAAATGAAACCAGCACAGTCCAGTATATGATGCATGGAAAATAAATACTGAAAGCAGTACTGTAAATAAAAACAGTAAACACCATAACACACACATGTAAACACCCAAAGAAAACAAAAAAAACAGGAACTAGGATTGACTCTACAAGGGAAACCAGAGATCCTGGGTTCGATCCCCAGCAGAATCGCCAGCTATCGCTCCCGGGATTTTCATCCTAGTACAAACGCGAAAGTAGCGCGGAAAAGGTAGAGTCGCCAGCCAAGCATTTTTATCCTGAAAGAATGGGAAAGGTAATGTTGCACAAACCCGAGGAAGAAGGAAAGGACTTGGTCTTGCGAACCAAAGATCTGGGTTCGGGAGTCGGTTACGACCTGGGAAGGTATTAGCACCCCAAGCCGTCTGTCGTACCCGACGGGATCCACGCTTGCTTGTTTGTTTCAAAGGGTGAGAAAAATATAATTGTTGCTGAAAAAAACTGCTACTGGAATGGAACTGGAGATAAGAAAGAGAACTGGAAAAGAAAAAGAACAGAATGGGAAAATGTAGAGAAAATAAAGAATGTGCTTGAACGGGCCCTACCCCGCTGCCTACGTACCTCATCGGGAAAATGATGATCAGAGTCAACGTAGTTCGCCTAACTAAGGCTGGAACTATTTGTTTGTGTTTTTTATGGCTGGAACTGCGTATGTCTATGCTCAGGTGTTGCAGGCTCGTCTGGTACGAGTGCGTTTACCGTCTTGCAAATGAGACAAGTCGTCGCAAGTTCGCGTTCAGAATGAATGAGGTGAGAAGAGAAGTTCCTGCAGGAAAGTCGCTTATTGTTTGTTGTTTGCTTTTTAAGAGTTTTTTTTATGAATTTGGCACAAGGAAGTGAATTCAAACTCTTTTCCATGGAATGTGTACTTGCTACTACATTCCAAGATGGAATAGTAGAACAAACACACCAAGCAAGGAGAATTTATCCAAGACTTGTTTCCAAGGATTAGGGTCTAAGTTCACTAGCTTGTTGAACTTATTAAATGTTTTTGTAGCTTTTGTGAAGAAGTGTCTTTTAGATTTTTTCTTTGTGAGACATCCCCTTGATGAGACTTGTACATCATGCTAGACAAGCCTACACCATTCCAAGACGGAATGAATGTAAGTGCCCCATGGAATAAGGCTATACACAATGGATCCTTTCATATATTTATTAAGTCTTTTTTCTGGATTTTGTTTGAAGATGAGGAGAGAAAGACTCAAGAGGCAAAGGTCAAAGCTAATGGGGGACTAAGACACAACCCTAAGTCATCTTATTATATACAAAAGTGTGGTCCTGTGGTTAATGAGGTATTCTACCCTAAAGAAAGGAAAAAAAGCAAGTTAGAATTCAAATTACTTCCTAAGGAAGTTAAGTTGAATCTAAAGAACAAAAGGGAAGCCTATGAACAAAGCACCAAGGTGCTAAGGCAAGAACAAATAAATGCATAAGAGATGAGGAATGAAGTGATTACCATATCATCCCCCGTACAAAACAAATGTTATCATGATGAAGAAATATGAACAATTAAGATATGTCAAACTTTCTCAAACTAACTACACTAGCTAAGGAAGAGTGTTAATGAACTCTTAAGGTTAGTACTTAAGCCTAAGGCATCCTATAAGATAACAAACTTAAAAAGTCAGTAGCTAAACTCAACTTAAGTATTATAAAGCTATAAGAATGAACAACTTCAAACTATGCCCTAAAAGGAAGCTAAACCCTAATGGGAGTTATGGTGAAGTTACATGAGGAAACCTAAATGGTTAAGTATGCTAAACTTGTATGAAATCAAAGGTGAATAGAAAATCCAGGAGCTAAAACTTAATGAAAGTATCCCAAGATGTAAAACAAAATGGTAGAAAAGAGACTCAAGTTAAAGAGATTCAAACACTATGTGGAATGGTGTGAGAATAAGAAGAAATGAACATTGACCTTCAAAGGAAGGAAAAGACTTAGAGTAAAATCCAACATGATCAAGAGGATTTGAATTTCTCATGCAAAAACCAGGAGCTTGATGAAGTGTTAAAATGTGGTTTAAACACAAAAATTGGTCACAAAGGACATGGAGTGAATGGCGTTAGGGTTAAGGAACCTAAATGTGAAGTTTTGAAGTCTTAAGGAGGCATATGACACTACATGAAGAACAAGGACTAAAGACTTGAAGTGAACACTTGAAAATGTGTATAAAACACTTATGAGGTATATGACAATGATTTAACAAGTATGACATGGTCACAAAGTTGGTTTTGAGGGGTTCAAATGGAAGAAGAAGAAGAAGAAGAAGAAGAAGAATTAGGGATAAGGAAGGCATATGTGACTTATGGCTCAAGAAAATCTAAAATCAAAAGACAAGGAACTAATGAGTTTACTCAACATTTAAGGACCTATAATATGACCTAAAAGACTCAAAATCAAGACCTTAGAGCAATGGCATGAATGCCTTATTCAATTGGATCACAAGGAAGCAAAAGAAAGGACCAAAAATGGCTTAAGACCCCCAAACAACTTGAAAAATATAAAATGACTTAGAAAAATTATGAGAATTAACATTGAGGATCACAATCCAAAGAATGACTTATATACAAAAAATCTCACAAAAAATCCTATTTTTGAGTGGTCAAATGAATACTAGAATGGAAGTAGGGTTTATATAGACCTATGTGAAAGAATGGACTCAAAAGGACCTAAACATTACCTAAAAATCCAGAGAAAAATATTTTGAAGAAGTATGATGAATTATTGAGAGGATTCAAAAAGAATGGGACATTTATCATTTTTAGTTTAGGAGAACGAAAATGGACAAATTGCTTGGTCTAAAAAGAAGAAATTATGAAACAATTAAATAGAAAATTAATTTTGGCTTCAGAAATGAATAAAAATAAAATCTAAAAATATGAAAAATTAGAGAAAAATGTAAATAATGCTCATGAATTTAATTGGAATTGTTTGATGCATTTTGGTATTTTTAATAAAAGGAAATGAAATTGGAATAAAAATGAAAAAAAAGAAAATAAAAGGAAACCAATGCATTGGGCTTGGGGGGTTCAGAAAACAACAAAAACCACACAACTGGGCTTAGTCATTTGCGCATGGGGGTGTGAATATGAAGTCAAAGTCAACTAGGCTGAGAGAGATAGTCACGTGATGGTCATGCGGATTTTAATGTGCTGGCAATGTCACGAGCGTTGGATGAGTTTGATCTAAAGGCTGTGTTTTAAAGTTATGGAAATTAGGGCAACACTGTTCAGATGACCGGAGATGAATTCTGGTCATCTTCTTCGGCCAAGCCCCGGTAGGGCAAACACAAATCTTCACCAAAATGAAAACTAAGACCATCTATGGACTCGTCTCTCTTCCCTGATCACAAATATGGCCTCACAATCCATTTAGTGTTCCTAAATCTCATGAATCGAAAGCAAGAAGATCAACCTAGAAAATTGAATCTAATCACCTAGAGTGCATATCAACTAGCTAGTCATCCAATAGCTTCTATCAAGCTTCAATCAACATGAAACCAATGGAAAACATACAATTCGAGCAAGTGAAATTTCAGGACATACCTGAATTGCAGAGAGATCAAAGTGTTGCTAGAAGACCAGAGAGGAGGATCCTTAGATTGCTTGTTCTTGATCTTGATCAAAGAGAGTGAAATAAACACTCTAAGAGCTATGAATCTTGAGTTGTTGATGAAAATGCAGTGAAGATCAATGCTATGTAGTGTTGAATTCTTGGTGGTTCAAGTTGTGAATTCCATGGATCATATGCTTGAGATGATGCTGATGATGGATTGAAGATGAATGAAGCCAGATTGATGCAATTTGAGGAGTTTGGATCCAAAATGCAATGAAGCTTCAAAATGTGCAGTGCTTGATCCTTGAAGTTTCAGGCTATGAAATCCATGGAGATTGTGCTTGAGGTGATGGAAGTGATGAATTGAAGAAGAATGGATCTAGCTGGTTGAAGATGAATTCTCCTCGAAGCCAAATGCAATGTGAAAATTCAGAGAGAATGCTTGATAATTTTGGTGATTTGTGATGAAATGATGCTCAACCTTCAAACTGAGGTGGTGAGTTTCTTTTATAGGGCCCTTAACCATAGTTAACATGCCCTGAGTTAACTGAGTGAGTGAAGTTAAGTGTGTGAGGTTGTTATGGCAGTTATGCCAGCTGGATATTCTAGAATCCTCTAGGTTCGAGCTCAATCCCATGTTGAAAGCTTCATGCTACTTAAATTGAGGATGGGAGTGTTACAATGAAGCTGAAGGCATGTTTAACTTGGCATTGGCCCTGATGATTTGTTTCCCATGGTAATTGTTATGATCTGGAGTGCACACAATTGCAGCAACCTGAACTTGAGGCCAATGGATCCAATGCAACCATGAACATGCTCCTTATGGTGAGATGAATTATGATACCAGTTGTGGTTTGACCATGTGTGCATTCAATGCAGCCCATATGCAGTTTCACTCTCTTGGCTTGGATTCTTCATGATAGTGTATGGTAAGAAGTGTGGTAATGCAGTCATGGGATCACTCTTCTAATGCAGTGCCCTTTGACCACCATATGATGAGCAATACAAATGAAGCTGAGGTGAAATGAGGTTTGATGCCTTGCTGCATAAGGCATAGGTTGGATATGAAGAACTTCCATAGATGTTTGCTTCATGATCAAGCAATCAAAGGCCATGGTTCTTGGACTCAAATTAAAGAGAATGATATGTAGAACATGTTTGATATTGATACCATCACAATACAAGACCTTAAGATGCCTCAAAAATGTCTTTGAAGTTCATGGCACCAAACTGCACCATTGGCTTGAGGTGTATGGAAAGGCATGCGCCCATGGCTAGTGAATCATGCAGTGTCACCATCCTCTCTTTGTCCCTCCACAACTCTCAATCCATTGCTCAAATAAAAAATCTTTGAACATCAAAGTTGTAGAAAACATGTCAATAAACAACTTTGAAGTTCAAAGAAAATTCATTTGGAACCTCCTTGATGGAGAAAAGTGGCTTGACATGTTGAACCCCACTTGTTTCCTGAATTGCCAAGCAGGGCGCGCATGCTGGCCTGCAAGTTGCCTCGCCCATGACCTAGTTTTGCCCTAATTTGCTCCAACTTTGTAAGATCATATCTCTCTCAGTTTTTATGATATGAGTGAGTTCCACCTATGGATTTGAAGCTCAAGATGTGATCTTTGATTGTCTCTAGGTATATTTTTGATAGCCCCTCATATTTTGGGAGAAGGTCTCTCTCAAAGATGCTACAAAAATGGCCAAAACTTGCCATTTTTGGAAACCCTAATTTTCCAAAAATGGTAAGTTTTGGTTTTCTTGATTTCTCTTGATTTCTCCATCATTTTTTGATCAAATTTAAACCATAGGATCCTTGTAACCCTAATTTCATGATTTTGATCTCAAAAATTCAAGAGTTGACTTTTTCTTCAGCATGGTTGACTTTTCCCCAAATCCCTGATTTTCAGTCATCTGGCCAATTGAACCTCTTCCAAAATGAAATTATGGATGAAATTTGAACCCTAGGCACTTGACATCATATATAAGACAATGGAATCCACTTTGAATCAAAATTTCATGGGGAAGCCCAGCAGAAGCGAAACCCTAATTTGGCCCTTTTTCATTAGGAGATGTTGCAATGCTTGCCTCCTCTGATTAATTCAAATCCTTCCATGGATTGTGGCTTCAAATGAAGACTTGTGGGATGTTGTGAACCCCTTTCACAAGGTTGAGAAGCTTTGTGGCCCCTTGATTTCCTTTGTATAGCCTTCAATTACTCCAATCATTGATCACATATCTATGCCTCAGCCATGATGAATATAATGCAATGTTTTTGGTTATTTTATGAATTTATGTATGCTAAATGCTATGCCAAATGTTGAGGAAATGAGAGGGCAAATTTTGAGGTATTACAGATTCCCCACAAGTTCAAACCCCCTAGTTTCGATAAGTATAATGGCTCTACTTGTCCAAAGACCCATTTGAAATTCTATGTGGGAAGAATTGTTGCCCATACGGATGACGATAAATTATGGATGTATTACTTCCAAGATAGCCTTACTAGGGCATCGTATGAGTTGTACATGAAGCTGAATAGAGCATTTGTGAGAAGCTGGAAAGAGTTGGCCGAAGCCTTTGTGAAACAATATCAGTATAACATGGATATGACACCCAATCGTACTCAACTTCAGAGTATGGGCCAGACAGCTAAGGAAAGTTTCAAGGAGTACGCCTAGTGTTGGTGCCAACTTGCTGCTAGAGTTCAACCTCCCTTACTTGACCATGAAATGGCCGACATGTTCATGGAAACATTACAAGGGGCATACCTTGATAGATTAGTTTCATGTCCATCCACAGGTTTTGATGATATTGTTGTTGTTAGTGAGAGGATTTAGAGCTTATTGAAGATGGGTAAGATTCGGGATGTTAGCGGAGCGAGCTCATCAGGAGCGAGAAAGCCTTTTGATGGTCCTCAAAGGAGGAGAGAGGGAGAAACTAATGATGTGTACATAAGAGATATGGGCAGAGGATGTCCTAATTACTATTCTCAAGTGTTTGTCGTCACTATTCCTACAGAACCTGCTCAACAACAGCAACAACAGCGAACGTAGCAGAATAACCAGTAACAAAGACCATATCAGCAGCATCAACCCTGACAAGCTGATAGGTTCATTGAGCCAATTCCTATGAAATATGATGCTCTGTTACAGAGATTATTGGAGTTGAACATGGTTCAGTTGAGAACACTAGCACCTCCAGTGGGACCTTTACCTCAAGGGTATGATGCTAACGCTCGATGCGCTTTCCATTTCGGTGCTCCCGGGTATACAACAGAGAAATGTAGGGCTTTGCAATGGAAGGTCCAAAATTTAATAGATTCAAAGGCTATCAATTTTACTCCTCCCCAAGTGTACTCAATAATCCAATGCCTAATCACGACGGTGCCAGAGTGAATATTGTGGATGACGGTGAGGGTGTGAATATTGTTTCTGATGTGAATTTAGTGAAGACTTCTTTGTTAGTGATAAAGAACAGATTGTTGAAGGGACATGTGTTCCCTGGTTTCTATGAGAATTGTGTTGAGTGTGTTGATCGAAGCAATGGTTGTGACCAATTGAAAGCTGGATTTCAGAAGTTGATGGATGAGGGTCGCCTACAGTTTAACCAGTTGAACAAAGGAAAAGATGACGTGTCAATTGTGACCATATATTACAATCCTGTGAACATTCAAGTGCCAGTCAGGCCTCCACCTGTTAACATTATTGTACCTACTGAGGCAAGTCCAATTACTATTACGGTACCTGGATCTGTTCCGTAGACTAGTTAAAGAACTATCACGTGGCATTACGGAGCAGACGTATATGTCCAAGCGCAAAAACAGGAAGAGAAAGTTGCAGTGGGTGTTGGTTAGAGTGTTGATAATGTTGGTGAATTAGGTAGATTCACGAGGAGTGGATGTTTGTTTGCACCACAAACTCTGAGGACTAGCACAGAAAATGAGGCAGCAGCAAAAGCCAAGGGTAAGCAGGTTGTGATTGACGAGGTTGTAGCTCCTAAAGATCTTCAAAAGAGCACGTTTGAGAAGTAAGTAGAAGAGTTTATGAGGATCATTAAGAGGAGTGATTATAAAGTGGTGGACCAGCTAAATCAGACTCCGTCAAAAATCTCCATATTGTCTCTGTTGATGTGTTCACAGGCACACCGGGAAGCATTGTTAAAAGTGTTGAAGATTGCTCATGTGCCACAGGAAATTACTATCCGTCGATTGGAATTCGTAGTCTCTAATGTCAATGCCAGCCATGGGTTGAGTTTCACGGATCATGACTTGACATCAGAAGGTCATAATCACAATAAGGCCCTGCATATCACCATGGAATGTAAAGGTGTTGTGTTGTCCATGTGTTGGTGGATACTGGATCGTCTTTAAACATATTGCCAAAGAAATCCTTGATGAAATTGGATACTGATGGAATCATTCTTAGACCTAGTGACTTCGTAGTGCAAGCTTTTGACGGATCAAAGAGATCAGTATTCTGGGAGGTTGAGTTGCCTGTGAAAATTGGTCTCCAAACTTTCAAGTGCACATTTTATGTGATGTACATCCAACCGACATACAATTGTCTTCTAGGCAGGCCCTGGATTCATGTTGCTGGAGCAATTACATCTACCATGCACTAAAAGTTGAAGTACGTGGTTGTCGGTCAAGTTGTGACAGTTTGTGGGGAGGAAGATATCTTTGTGAGCCATTTGTTTACATTTAGTTATGTAGAAATGGACAGTGAGATTCACTAAATGTTATGCCAAGCCTTTGAAGCTGTTAATGTTAGTGAAGTCTCTCCTAATTCAGTGGTCCAAGGTAATGAGCAAGTGGGCACTTCCATATCGTCTTACAGGAAGGCTTTGGAAGTGGTTCAAGCACGCAACACCCAAGGCTGGGGCAAAGTGGTCAAGGTGGAAAGGAAAGAAGATATGCATGGAATAGGCTATCAATCGGGTCAAGAAGCTGCTTCAGAGAACAAAGGGTTGATTAATTTCTCCAGTGGAGGTGTCATTGATCCCAACTAAATATGTGATGTTGTGAGGGAAGACGTTGACAGTGACTGCGACCTGGATAACTGAGTGCGCCCATGTATCCCCAGATAGGAGTTAAACAATTGGTTTGCAGAGAATATCATCCAAGTTACTCTACAAACAAAGCAATTTTCTATGTTTTTCTCATTATCATTTGCATGTCAAGTTCCACAATATGCCCAAGGTGTATGAATCCATTTGTAGGGTCACCCTTTGCATATTTGCAAGTTTATTTTATCATTAATAAATGACGTTTTTCATTTAAAATTGTGTTCACTTTCTTTCATTTTTAAATTTTTCACAAAAAAACAATAAAATGACAATGTTTATTTTCTTTTTTCTTTTTCATAAAAGTGGATTCTAAAATAAAGCACATCACTCATGCATACTTGATCACCCGGATTTCACTGATAACGGTTCTGCTATGTCCAAGTATGACTTTGACAATCCAATATATCAAGCTGATGAAGGGGTTGAGGAAGACTGTGAACTCCCTGAAGAATCAACCAGGTTGTTGAGACAATAGGAAAGGGTTATTTAGCCTCATCATGAGGAAATTGAGGTCATCAACATCAGGTCCGAGGGCGCTAAGAAATGGATAAAGATTAGGGCCAGTCTACAGGTCAATGTTAAATAAGAGTTGATTGGTCATCAACATCGGGCCCGAGGATGCTAAGAAAGAGATAAAGATTGGGGCCAGTCTTTAACCATGTTTGTGCGTCTTTTCATCCTTACTTCTTCTTTTGCATCTTCTTTGAACTTCTTCATCTCTTTTGTACTTCTTTGCAAGTTGTTTGAGTGTGGGTGAGTTCTTTGAATCTTGGAAGTATTGTTATAATGTGGTTCTGACTTGTAAGATATTGGCACATTTGTTTCTATTTCATTTATGTTCTAAGTGTGTTTGGTTTTCACTTTACTTCTTTTGAAAGTTTCATGCTTCATTTGCTAACCTTGCAGGGGCTTTGGTAAGTTGAAGGGATGTGGATGTGATTCCATATTCCAATATCTCCTTTCTCTTTTAATGTTCATACTTGTGTTTTTGCAAGCATTCAATGTGCTTTGTCTTTTCATAATTGCTTCTCATCCCCTTTAGAAGCAACTCAACTTCTATCTTGGAAGTAAGTTGTCTTCTAATCCTTTCTCCTTTCTTCTTCTTTTTCTTTTCTTCTTCTCTTCTTAATTCTTCTTTAGGATAGAGTTTTTGAGCCTCACAAACCTAAGATATCTAAGCACGATAACTTTATTAGGTTTAGTGTCCCTTAGAAATTTTACTTATGAAGATCCTTTTGGTGTTTTGTCTCTTCTCATCTCAAAACAACTAAAAAAGACTTAATAAAGGTTGAAGTGACTTCTTGTGTTATGGACTTATTCCATAGGGAATTTGCATCTATCCCATCTTGGGGTAATGTGAACTTGTCTAGCATGATGTACAAGTCTAAACTTGAAGTCATTTTCACAAAGAAAATCTTAAAAAACACTTCTTCACTTCAAAATACAAAAACACTTAATAAAGACAATGTGTTAGTGTACTTAATCCCTAATCTTTGGAACCATGTCTTGTGGGTCTTCTCCTTGATTGTGTGTACTTCTTACTCATTCCATCTTGGAGTGATGTAAGAAGTATGTATTCCATGGAAAGGGACTTGAATACACTTTCTTGTGCCAAATTCAATAAAAGCTTCTAAAAACATTCAAACCAACAATAAACGTCTTTCCTTCGAGAATTATTTTCTCATCTCACTCACTCTTAATGAAAAAACTTGCTCCTACTTGTCTCTTTGCAAGACGATAAACACACTAGTGCCAGACGAGCCTGCAACACCTGAGCATAGACATAAGCAGTTCAAGCCATAAAAAACACAAATAAACAGTTTTCCTCTCTAGTTAGAGGAACTACGTCGAATCTGATTCTCATTCTAATGAGATACGTAGGAAGTGGGGGTAGGGCCCATTCGATCCCTCTCTTTATTTTCCCTACATTTTCTCATTCTTTTTCTTCCTCCTTTCAGCAGCAGTTTATTCTCACCCTTTGAAGCAGTTCTAGCAAGCGTGGATCCCGTCGGGTACGACAGACGATCTGGGGTGTTAATACCTTCTCAGTTCGTAATTGACTCTCTTACCCCTTCTCTTTGGTTCGCAAGACCCCGCTTTCTCATTCTTTCCTAGTTTTTGCAACATTACCATTCCTTCGGGATAAAAATGCCTGACTAGCGATTATTCCTCTTCCACGCCACTTTTGTGTCTGTACCAGGATAGAAATCCTGGGAGCGACATTCAGATAGAGTTTTGGAAGAACTTCAAAATAAAGAAACATATCCGGAAGAACATCAGATAAGCAAAGTTATATCTGAAAAAACATCAGATAAGCAAAGAGAGTTCTGGAAAAACATCAGAAGAAAGAGAGATATATATCCGGAAGAACATCGGATAGACACAGTCAAATCTGGTAGAATATCAAATAAGACACAAAAGTAAAGGTTCCAAGTAAGTTGGTCTTTGTAGAAATGTAAGATCTTGATAACAACACGACTGATGGTGAATGCAAATGAGGATTAAAACACTCTTGTAATGCAAAGTATAAGAAAATGTTTTAAATGTATGATTAAATGTATGTAATGCAAATGAAAATGCTGACAACAAGTTTAGACTCTTTGTAGAGTGAAGATCAATAAATTCTTACCCTTTTAGGGAGTGCAGATCAACAAGTTTATACTCATTTGGGGAGTAAAAATCAACAATTTTATACTCATTTGGGGAGTAGAGATCAACAAGTTTATACTCTTTTGGGGAGTAGGGATCAACAAGTTAATACTCTTTTGGAGAGTAGAGATCAACAAGTTTATACTCTTTTGGGGAGTAGAGATGAACAAGTTTATACTCATTTGGGGAGTGATAACAAGACATGGAAGACTGATTCCTCAATACGGAGATCACTGCCACCTATTTCGGGACTAAAGATGTTGCTTTGTTGAATGTATCTTTGTCACACTGGTAAACTTATATCATATTGATAATCCTTGAAGGAATGTTGTAAAGCTTCTTAGGGGTTTCCTTGCCCCATACTTGTTGAATGTAGTGGATGAACTGATCATTGCTTCAGCTTGAATGAAAATAAATGTTTTACTGTACACTCAGAAGACTTGCCCCAAGTAACGAGTCTTGAAGAATTTATGAATAAACCAATCCTGAAAAGGTCTTGCACTGAGCAAATCTTAAACTGATTCTTAACAGGCTATGGAAAGAACGTACCCCTAATAGGATCACTGACTAAGTTTCTAAACTGTTTTGAAAATTCCTTGAGAGGAAAGCTAGTTTGCAATCAAAAGTGATTATTTAAACATGGCAATTTTAATATAAAGTTCATGTAAAATGTTTTGAAAACAAAATCATTATTTAGAAAATGCAAAGCAATTAATGGTTTAAAACAAGATGGTTTAAAACCATTTAAAATGATAAGTAAAACAGAGGTATGATACCGAAATAAATGATTAGCAGAAAATGATTTTGGAGTTAGTTTACGCAATCTCGTTGTAGTATACTTTCAAAATAACCTTGCTTCTGCTAGGTCTTTTAAGGGTTATAACGTGGTCTGGTTCAAAGTTTATGAAAGAAAGGATAAAGGCTCAAAGTTTATTTGATTCCCACCCATTCGTGATGTTCTCCAATTCTAAACTCATTTAAACTTAGATTATGCATTCAGGTTCCAAAAGGTTTTGAAATTGTATTGATTATAGTGATGACAATGGTCCAGAAGTCTTAAGATAGTAGCTATTGCTTCTTTACAACATTGAGTTGTTTTCATCCTTGTGGAATTTATGAGGATCGAGGATTTAAGGACCTCTTTTCTTTGTGTTATCCCTAACTTTTGCCTGAACTATTTATTTTGAACTTTATAGTCAGCGGGATGCCCCAATTTTTGCCTAAGTCTCCTTCATAGGTTTTGATTTAACGGGAATTTTCTAATTTAGAAAGTGATTGCTTGATTTGATGATTACGACGGGCCGTCATTGGCTTTTTATTTGAAAGACGTCTTTGACATATGTGTGTTGTGTGTATGAGCTTCCCAACTTTCTTAGCTTTTGCCTTGAAAGGGACTCGACTCATTCTTTGAGTAAGGACTCCTTTAACGATCCTTTGCATAACATTCATTTACTTGATCTACGACCGTCATTTGAAAAGTATCTTCGACGCTTGTAAGCTCTTTGAAAGGCATCTTGCATGAAACTTTTGTAACTGAATGCATAACTAAATCAAACTGAAAAACTACCCTGTCCCGGGTTAAGATTATGGGTTTTAGTAACGAAAAGAAACTCATACTTCAAGGCTCAAAGGGGTTGACAGAGGGATTATCTTCCTTAAATCTCCAGTGTTTGGGAATTGAAAAAAAATTCCTTACATCGTCAGCAAGGTTTATTCAAAAGCATTATCAACAACAATTATGGGTTTTACATATTCATCATCCTCCCACAAATATTTGCATAATAAAAGAAAATAAAAAGAGGAGTATATATATTTTTTTGAAAGAGAAAGCATAATGACAACAATGATTTGAAGAAAAATATTGTACATGCTCATTTTATTAAGACGGCCATTTAAAGATAAACAAGTATGAAGGTAAATAAATATGATACAAATAAGAGAAATGCAAGACAGAAAGAAACAAGGTCAGTGACTAATCAAACACCAGGAAGAGATGTCCTATCTTTAGGAAGTAACTGAGCCGACATTGCTTGAAGCTTCAATTCTTATGTTTTGGCAGAGGATTGCTTAGGACATTAGGATTAGTATCTTTAAAGATGAGGATCTTATCCCTGATCGAGTTATGCACTATAGCCTTTAGTGGATAACATCTTTCCAAATTGTGACCTGCAACTCCTTCATGGAATGCGCAGTGAAGGTCAGATCTGAATCCAGGTGGAAGTGGATTTGGAAGAGTATGTGTTATCCCAGTAGTAATATGTCCTTTTTGAACCTAGATCGGATACAACTCAGTGTATGTCAAAGGAATAAGATCAAAGTTTGTCCTATTGTGATCCTGGTATTGTCCCGCAGTTGGGCGTTAATGAGCTTGAATTGGTCAAGCAGCAACCACATGAGTGACAGCAGCAATATGAGGTTTTTGAGGTTTTTACTGAGGTTTCCTGTTCACAGTCAAGGCATAATTGGTCTGGTATTCTCTTTTCCTTTGGAAGTTCTCATAGGATTTCTTTACAGCGTTGGAAGATTCAACATGCTTAGATACATTCCCACTCTTGATGCCTTCTTCGAATCTTCAACCAATGGTGACCAAGTAGGTAAAGTTTGATGAGACAATGCCAATCATCTTTTCCCAAAAGAATGAAGGCAAAATGTCCAAGAACAGTCCAGTAAGTTCTTTCTCTCCAAGAGGAGTTTCGACTTGAGAAGCTAACTCCCTCCAGCGTTGAGCGTATTCTTTGAAAGATTCCTTCCCATTCTGAAACATGTTCTAGAGCACACGACAGTCTGGAGTCATGTCTATGTTGTACTTGTATTGGTCCATAAAAGCATTGGCGAGATCTTGAGAGCAATGGAGGTTGCTTCATTCCAGGCTCATGTACCATTTGAGTGAAACTCCACTTAAGTTGTCCTAGAAGCAGTGGATGAGTAACTTTTGATTGTTGGTGCAGGCATAAATCTTCTAGAAGTACATAACCAAATGGGCTCTTGGTCAAGAGTTGCCTTTGTACTTTTCAAACTCGGGAGTCTTGAATTTGTTAGGCATAACAAGGTTAGACACAAGACATGTGTTGTCTGCATCAATGTTGAGGAAGTCGTTTCCTTCTATGGCCCTGAGTCTCTTCTCCAGAGTCTGATATTGTTCATTGACATCCTCAGGTTCAACATCCATATTGTCCTCACTTTTAGCACTAGCATTGAAATCAAAATTAGGATTCTCGTAGGGAATTCTTGCAGTATGTACCACTGGTCTGGATTATGAGAATATAGGAGCTTGAAGTCCTGATCTTGAAGCTTGACCAACCAAAATGGTAGTGACTTATGGTGGAGAGAAGTTGTGAAGTAATCTAAATTCAGGCCATGTCGATGGTGGTATCTAGACAGGTTGAGGCTCAATAGCAGCACTTCTAACTTCTTGGATGACAGTCCTTTGAGGTGGTTCCCCTATAGCAATTAGGACCTGAAGCATCTTCGTCAAATTAGTCACACTTGACTTCAGATCTTCAATTTCCATTCCGATCTCTGCATTGTGAACCTCCTGTTCTGACATTCTACGTTTGAAGTACGATATAGTCCCGTATCGGTGATGAGTTGACGATGACCCGGAAGTATGAATGAGATATGCAAGGGATGCAAATGCAATGCATGGATGCAGCAAAAAAACATGGGTTTAAAGGTTCGGTGCCATAAAGTCAAGGCTCCGCCGATTCCTAAAGGTTTTATTTTCTAAGGATAAGATTTTTGTACCTATAGATCATGTAAGTCAAGGTCAAGGGGTAAATGTTTACTAAATCCTCAGCGTTATGAGTATCCGATTTGAAATCGCCGAGTTTTCGCAAAGTATGTTATAAACATCGATTTCACATCGGATACCTAGACTGATTCAGTGACTTTTGAGGTTTCACTTGGTCGGGATTGGACTCCCTACAAGCTATCTCAATTATGCCATACTTATCTTAGAGTGCATTCTAGCTCACCCAGATGCGGATTAATCGCATTCCCATTTTTTCAAGAAACCACCCCAAGGGTATCACATAGGCAGTATATTTTGCGGAAACATATATACGATATTTATAGTAAAATATAAAAGTGGTATAAAAGCAATATATATATATATATATAGTATGATCCTAAGTCTAAGGTTTCTACCAAAACAAAGTGGTTTCCCGCAGACGGCGCCATTTTTCTGTAGCACGATTTTTTGTGGTCTTTAATCACTATCGTGTTTGTGCTACTTTCTGATTTCTATATTTTATCCTAGTGAAGCTGGTTAAGGAAGGGAAAAGATATCTTAAACTAACCCCGCTTTACATATTGTTGATTGACAGATGCCCACATGGTCTTGGATTCTCCTTAGGTTATTTGGTTAGAATTAGGAATTTATACTGCTTATTAAATGAGAAAGGTTCTCCTTTGGGAGAGGATGAAATTAAAGATTAAATGGAAAGAGAAACATTTCACCGGGAAACATCGTATCTCTGGGGAGTTGAATTTCTCTTGTAGATAGAATTATCAGAACTTTCTAAAAAGTGTAAACAGAAAAAACTAAAATAGTCTAAGAAGAGGTTCACAAAGAATAATGTCCTTCTTATGTCCATATTGTTTATGCCCAAGAGGAGGCCAAATTGTATGGTAATCTTATTCGGGAGAACGTTGAATGTAAGGTGTTCCGGACTGGCCCAACTACCATAAATAGGCCCTATCTATCTCGCGGCCCAACGACTCTACGACGCTCGGAATCCTGAGGACCAACTGCTCGATAGACCCCTTGCTCGGTACTAAGGCCATCCGACCAGAGATAAGTCGAGCAGATCTAATCTTACCCTAATGGCTAGTTCTTAACCGTTACCAGTTACCACGGAATCTGCGATCCAGGCCCAACAATACAGACCAATCACCATCCACCAAGACCAATATAAAAATTGATCGTACCTGGAGATCAGGATCCGATGTGGCCGCGTCGAACGTGGATGAGCACGATTGATGATGGAGAAAAGGGGGTGTACCTGCAAAGTCACTCTGATGCTAAAGTCAGAGAGTGAGTAACGAGTGAGCAAGTACAAGATTTTGGGGTCAAGATTTGAATACCTGACACTCTCGTGTGAGAGGGTTTTTATATTGGTCTTGGTGGATGGTGATCGGTCCGTATAGTTGGGTCTGGATCGCGGATTCCGTAGTAACCTGTAGTGGTTAAGAACTAGCCGTTAGGGCAAGATTAGATCTGCTCGAATTGTCCTTGGTCGGATAGCCTTAGTACCGAGCAAGAGGTTTGTTGAGCAGTTGGTCCTCAGGATTCTGAGCATCGTAGAGTCATTGGGCCGTTGGGCCGCGAGATAGATAGGGCATATTTCTGGTAATTGGGCCAGTCCTGAACATGAGCCCCCAAGTCGTTGCTTCTGGTCGAATAAGTGATGACTTAAGGGTGGCTTTTTCCTCGGGAATATCTGTAATCATTGGTGGGTTGGTTTTTCGAGTGTCTTCCGCGGAGAGACAAAGGAGCTTGACAGGCGAGCATCCCATCCGTTGGTCGGTGCAGTGGAAGAAGAAACGAAAAGGTGACGTTTCTTGATATTTGTGTCAATTTAATGTCCTGGAGGCTAGCCTAGGGGCTAGCGCATAGGCTATCATTACCTAGGGATAGGGGTCACGCTTCAGCTGCACATGCCCCCTTCCCTATAAATAGAGGAATTATCTCATTTTTGTACTTTTTCGTTTCGTCTTCTTCTTTACTCTATGCTCGCACCTCCGTCAACCGTATTCCACCGTCGATCACCGTTCTCTTTCGCCGACCACCGTGCTTCTCAACATAATCTCTTGAAATGGCGTCTCAAGGTCAAGGTAAGAACTTCATTTCGACTTTTAGACTTAGTTCTTATGAAATAGTGATGCATGCGGTTTAGGCTTTGATTTTAGCAGTAGATTAGAGTAATGTAGATGGATTTTAGGTTTAAGTAGTCATTGTTGTGCTGTCTGCTATAAACCCTGGTTCGCGGTCGGCGGCGACCTTGGTCGATTCTCGATAGAGGTTTAGGGTTTCGCGATGAGCATCTATTCGTCGCGAAATCTGTGCTTTTACGATTCCTTATCGAGCGTTGATAGAATGTTTTGGGCGTCGATTACTCGAGGGCTTTGGTTGGGACCCTGTTCTCGGGCCGTTGAGCGCCCTTTCACTTGATAGATAGTGGAAAGGTGGATTTGATATTCTGATCGAATTCACTGACACCTTTTCTCTACTTTTCAGGTGAAAACGCGCTCTTCGATCCCTACGACATCTCCTCAGAGGAAAGCTCGTCGGAAAATTCGGGCACCTCGGCAACTGTTCCATCGGACTCTAGAAGTTCCTCGGGGGATTCAGAGGCAACTGAAATAAATGATGCGGCGACAGTGTCTGGGGAAGAGGATGGCGCTCCTGTGGTTCCAAAAGAGGAGGAAAGGGCCCTTACGCCCGAGGAGTGGGTTGTTGAGGATTTGCTAGATAAAATCTCGTCTTATGCTCGACCACGCGGAGATCCCCTTCTTGTGGTGTGGGATCCTGTCCACTGGAAGGTGATATGTCCGGGTAACGACGATAGAATTTTCTCGGATTTCGGGGGGAGACAATTTTCAATGTATGAGTATGCCATTTTGACCTTGGGGATCAGGTTGCTTTTCAGCGACTTGGTATGCTCGGTGCTCGGTTACCTGGGGGTAGCGCCCTCGTAGCTGCATCCAAACTCTTATGCCTTTATGAGGGCATTCAAGCTGACATGCACGCATTTGCGGGTCGGGGCTACTCTTTCTCTCTTTTTCCGGCTGTTCTCTCTACAACGCCAGGTGGGGCGAGGGAATGCCTGGAAGGGTTTTATCTCCTTCAAGCAACGGGCTAAGATCTTCAAGGCGCACTCGGAGTCTATCTGATCATTCAAATGCGACTACTTCTTGATCGAGCCTGTGAGCTGAGACGCTAAAAGGTCGATCAGCTTTATGGGCGTCGACACCGACAAGAATGACGTGCCCGGTTGGATGCTGAAGGGCGCCAGATCCGTAGGAGGATTTGGAGGTTTCCCTTTTCGTGGCATTACGGTCATTATGGGCGACCTGTGAGTGATTTCGTTCAAATAGGGGACGCTTTGACCAAGGACGATGCAACTAGCTTCGAGGAGTTTCATAAGCTGGTGTCTTCTTTCACTCCAACCCCGATGCTCGACGAAGAGGGGAAGGTGATGTTAGCTTTTGACGGGGGAGAAGCTGTGGAACGTCCGCTAATCGATGTCACAGCTCTCCTGGCTTGTAAAAACGGTCAAGAAGTGTCCGACTTGTTTGGTACTTGTTTTATTTTTGGTTTCTGTTTATCTGTCATATGATTTTGTGCTCGTAGCCGATCTGATCTTTTTCTTTTTCTTCTGTTTTGCAGGCTCTATGGCGAGTTCCCTGGATAAAATCCAGGATAAGTTGAGGCAAAGTAACAAGAGGAAGGCTAAGATCGTTCAGACCCGATTGGTGGGTAACGAAACGAGCGGCTCTGGCTTGGGTCCCATCGCTCGAGGCTCCCCGGGCGTGACTTCTGGTTTGAGTCTTAAGAAGCATAAAATTGGAACGACCGTTATGGACCTGACAACCAACGCTCCTTCGAAACCCAAACATGCACTGCCGCCATGTTTTGTGAGGCGTAACTTCTTCGAGGAAACTTCTCTGGAGGTCGAGCGGGCGGACTCGTTGTATCTCGAGCAGATGGATCACCCTGCTCGGAGGTTATCCCTGACGCAGGATGCCAGTGTTGTGATGCAGGTGCTGTCAATGGCCTCGATGCTAGCCGAGGGAAGCTCCGGGCAGGAGCGTGAAGTTAATTGCTTGAAGTTGCTCCTAGCCGATTCTGAGGAAAAAGCGAGGAAGGCCACCGAGGACGCTGAGGTTACGGCCAAAGAGCTGATGGCGCGGGCTGATGTGATCGCCAAACTAGAAGTGGATAAAAAGAAAGTTATTGATCAGAATAGGAAGTTGAAAGAAACTTTATTTCCCAAGGATGACGAGGATGAAGACACCAAGGGTCTGATGAGCAGGGCGCACTTCCTTGCCCGGTTGGACCAAGATCTGGAAGACTTGAGGGACACGACCAAGTTGAGTTTTCAGAATGTTGTGGATCAGATCAAGGCCCTCCATCCGGAGTTGGACCTTGATACTGATCAGATCAGCTATTTGTACAAGGTCATGGATGGTCATGTTGTAGTCCCAAATTATATGATCGTGGATGATTCTCATTCGGGGGAGCCTGACCAGTCGGTCCAGTCTGAAGCTCAGCAACCTCCGAGCGAAATTCAGCCAGGGGCGCAAGAGGAAGAGGGTAATTAGGTTGGCCTGCGTGCCCAAAACATATGTAATTTATAGTTTTTGCTCGGGGACATGGTCCCTTTTTAATGTAATTCTGAACAAGTCGGCCCTTAGGGGTCGCAGCTTTTTGATGAATGTTTCCGACCTTGGTGGTCGTTTTATGATTTTGCAATGTTTTTGTTTATATGTATGACTGCCCGTCCGTCGGAGGACTTTTATTTTAAATGTATTTTTTTTGCTAAGTATTTTGCGCTCGTCTGGCGCGAGGAATATGAAATAGTGATCGACTAGGGGGTGAATGCTCATAAGAAAATATGATCTGTCGGTTTGGGGACCAGTTAGATGTATGGAGGCTGGCTCTGGGTCGGTATCCAGGTCAAGATCATGGCTCGGATTCCATGGCTTGAACGTCCTATCGCGAGCTGGGGTTCTGTCTGGTCATAGTACTTAGGCGACATATGACTCGTTTGAGTATCCGTTCGTGCTACAGTTACCTTCCTCTTCGTGAGGGGGGGTCCTGTTGATCAAAGTTTTGGGCTGCAATGCTTGTACCTGGGCATGCAGATTTGGCCGGACTATCTGCTCCTTGTATGGGAGCAGGGCGACCTTCATACTAGATGTAGTATTGCTTGAGTTTCTCGGTGTTCCATGGCCGTGCGAGCTCTTCCCCTTGAAGAGTTTCTAAGTAATAGGCCCCGTTTTCGGTCTTTGCTCGGACGCGATATGGGCCCTCCCAATTTGGTGCCAGCTTCCCTTCTCGGGAGTCTTTGTGATTTCTCCTCAATACGAGACTTCCGACTTCTAATGCTTGTTTAATAACCTTGGAGTTATGTTGAGCTGCAATTTTTTGTTTGAGCGTAGCAGTCCAGAACAAAAACCCTCTCACACGAGAGGGTCAGGTATTCAAATCTTGACCCTAAAAATCTCGTACTTGCTCACTCGTTGCTCGCACTCTGACTTTGGCATCGGAGTGCCTTTGCAGGTACACCCCATTTTCTCCATCATCAACCGTACTCATCCACGTTCAACGTCGGCCATATTAGATCCTGATCTCCAGGTCCGATCAGGTGGCGCCGTCTGTGGGAAACTAACTTCCCCGTTCTTCTTCATCAAAGAACTCAAGAACCAAAGTTTACTATCCAAAAAGATCCATGGCCACTAACGACGTTCCGTGCAAAGCCCGTACCGCTGATGGTATCCTCATTACCCAACGGGGGAGCAACCTTTTCATCCCCTCACATGAAGAAACCGTCCAAGATCAACAGGACGGAAAGACAGCTTCACCCTAACCGAAGCGCGACCAACCGCTCGAGAGCCAACTAGAAGTCATACCTTCCGTGGCCGCGCCCACCGGGTCATACTTCGCCGTGCTGGTTGAAACACTCAACCAAACCCACCTCCTGCTCCTAGCGCACGGTGCTAAGATAACCCGTCTCGAAGAAACCGGTCGTCGATCATCTCGATCTCCTAAAAGGCACCGGGGGCAACGCAACTTATGCCCCCGAAGAAAGAAGGATAAAGGCCACCACGAAGAATCCTCTATCCGGAATCTAGGTCATTCACCTCCTCGAAGACGTCGCTCACCTGTACTAACCAAGACTCATCAAGGTTTGCAGGACGATGATCGACGTTCCCCTCCTCAGAAAAGGCGACAATCTCGATCACCATCTCCAAAATGATCAAGAAAGAACAGGTCGAACTCTCCGTCCCCGCGACGAAACAGAAAACGCCATTCAAGATCCCCTTCACTCACCTCCAGTGACGACGACAATATCAGAGGACCCTTCTCATTTGAGATTATGGATACCAAATTACCAAGAGGGCTCGAGAAACCCCCACCCCTAGGTTCATATGACGGAACAACTGATCCCGACGAACATATTGAGAACATCAACGCCCTGCTTGATTATAGGGGCGTCCGAGGAGCAATCAAATGTCGAATATTTCCGACCACCTTAAGAAAAGGAGCGATGACTTGGTACAAAAGTCTGGAGCCCGAATCCATCACTTCCTGGAGGCAGCTTGGTTGGACTTTCTCCAGGAATTTCACCGCTTCCAAGCGCCATCCTAAAACAGAGGCGTCCCTTGAAGCCATTATCCAGGGCAAAGATAAGCCCCTCAGGACCTATATCGAAAGGTTCAATAAAGAAGTTGTCCAGGTCTCGACCATAGACGACATGAAAAAGTATTTGCTGGAGTGCGAGTTACGCCCGTCCACCGACTTCCATAGAGCAGTAGGCATTGAGACGCCCGCCACTCTTGACGTTTTCCTCTTGAAAGCTCAAGCGTACATCCAATACGAAGAGAAGCAAGTGGCCAGCTCCGTTCGTGATGTCCGACGTAGAGAAGACGCCAACCCTTCCAAATCCGACGAACCCTCGACATCTCGTCGAGGAGGTGACAAAAGAAAGGAAGACCGCCCCCGTGAACTGCTGGAGCAAAGAGGACCAGTAGGCCGATTTCATGAGTAAACACCTCTATTGGTGTCGAGAGAGAAAATATTGTCTGAATATGCTAATTCAGAGTTCCGTCAAGCGGGGGTTCACTTCCCAAACAGCTGCCCGCAAAACCGGGCACCGACAAAACCAAATACTGCAGGTTCCACAAAAGCCACGGACACAATACTAAGGATTGCATCCACCTGAAGGACGTAATAGAGATACTCATCAAAGCCGGTCACCTCAAACAATTCACGAAATCCAAAGAAACCTCCAGACAGGAAGCACAGGAGACCATAAAAGTCGAGGAAGCGGTAGCGGTGCCCGCATACACCAATATGCAGGTCGCTCTCAGCATCTATCGCCCTGAAGATTTATTTCTGCCCGATCTCCAGAACAGTCCTGGTTACCTGTCTTCTCATAGCCCCTGGGAAACATTCCCATCCGCTATGGTGATTTCAGGCGAAGGATTCAACAAAATCATGGTCGGTTCTGTGAAGAGAAAGTTCGACCAACTAATCACAAAGGGACCGGCCCTGAACGCTACGTTAGACCCACCCAGAGACAACTCGGTGCCCATCTCATTCTACAAAGACGAACTACGTGTGGGAGCACCTAACACCAGCATTCCACTACTCATTCGGGCCCAGATGGCCAACTTTGACGTCCGCAGAATACTAGTCGACCAGGGCAGTTCATGCGATATCATGTATTCCCAGCTGTTCGCGACACTCCTACTGAACGAGACTCACCTAACCCCATACATGGGATCCGACCTCCAAGGTTTCAATGGGGTGGTATCGCGACCATGGTGTTATGTCGACCTCGTAGTCACTTTTGGAGCCGTAGAAACCGCCCGGTCAGTCCGCGTCCAATTTCTGGTCGTCGATTGCCCTTCTCTATATCAATGCATTCTTGGCCGACCGACGTTGGCCGATCTCCTGGCTGTTCCATCAACTGTCCATCTAAAGATGAAGTACTACACGACGTCAGGGAGGGTGGCCACCCTGCACGGTGACGTCGAAGCTGCCCGTCGCTTTTTCGAAGCACCCTCTAAAGGCCTTAGCTCGATATCATACCAGCCCAAAACTTCCACCTCAACATCCTCCATAAACACAGAAGTGCCTGCACCTCTCCCTCGGGTCGATTCCACCGACCTAGATTGCAAGTTTCCAGACGAAGCCGAAAGCTCCCAGCAGCCCTCTACTTCGTTAGCCCGGCCAATCCCCGACGGCGAATTCGAGCTAATCCCGCTGGGGGAAGATTCGAACAGATGTGTAAAGATTGGGGCCCATCTCCCAGACCCGGCGAAGAAACAACTAGAGGAATGCCTAAAAGGGAACGCCGACCTATTCGCATGGAGCGCAGCAGAGATGCCCGGACTCAACTCGAACGTGGCCTGCCACCATCTCTCCATTGATCCTAATCACAAGGTCGTTGCCCAACAAAGGAGAAAACAATCGACCAAAAAAACTAAAGCGGCCGAAAAAGCTGTAGAAAACCTCCTAGAGGCAAACTTTGTAACGGAAGCCAGGTACACTACCTGGCTCTCCAATGTTGTACTTGTGAAAAAATCTAATGGAAAGTGGAGAATGTGCATTGATTACACCGATCTTAATCGGGCTTGCCGAAAGATGCTTACCCATTGCCAAATATTGATAAACTGGTCGACAACTTGGTCGGTTTCAAACTACTATCTTTTATGGACGCATATTCAGGATATAATCAAATCCCCATGGTCGTGACTGACAAAAAGCACATGGCCTTCATGACCGAATCAGACAATTACTACTATAACGTTATGCCCTTCGGCTTGAAAAATACGGGCACCACTTATCAGCGCATGATGAACAAGGTTTTCCAAGCAAAAATTGGAGACATGCTCGAAGTGTATATGGACGACATGATCGTTAAATCTCAGCAAGAGACAAATCACGCTTCCCGCCTACGAAAGGTGTTCGACCAAGCTCGAAAATGCAAGATGCATTTCAACCCCGAAAAATGTACATTCAGAGTTCGAGCGGGTAAATTCCTCAGGTTTTATTTGACTGAGCAAGGAATCGAAGCCAACATAGACAAATGTTGGGCATTCGCGGAGATACCTACCCCAAACTCTAAGAAATCCATACAATCGTTAAATGGAGTGCTCGGTTCCCTCGCCCGATTTGTGGCTAAGTCCGCCCAACACGCGCTCCCATTCTACAAACTCCTTCGCAAAGAATCAACTTTCGAATGGACCGACGAATGCGAGCGAGCCTTGACCCACCTGAAAAAAGCACTATTTGAGCCCTCAGTACTCTCCAGGCCTAACAAAGGAGAAACGCTATACCTTTACCTCACTGTCGCAAACGAGACGGTGAGCGTTGCCCTTATTCATGAGCTGCCCGAGGGGCAAAAACCTATTTACTTTACAAGCAAAGCCTTGAATGGCCCTGAACTTAAGTACCTGCAAATCGAAAAGGTAGCTCTAGCCCTCCTCTTTGTAGCAAGAAGGTTACGACACTACTTCTTGGCCCATACTATTGTCGTCAGGACAGACCAGCCCATCAGGCAGATGCTCGGAAGGCCAGATATGGTCGGACGAATGCTGAAATGGTCACTGAAATTATTCGAGTTCGACATCAAGTTCGAGGGACGACAGAACCTCAAAGCTCAAGCCTTGGCCGACTTTGTTGCAGAACTTACCTTCACCGAGCATACTTCAACATCCCCATCTAGGTGGACCATCTTCGTAGACGAAGCATCTAGCTCGACAGGCAGCGGGGCCGGGGTGATATTGGAGAACGAGGAAGGAACCCTCATCGAAGTATCCTTAACCTTGTCTTTCTCTACGTCCAATAATCAAGCAGAATACGAAGCCTTCCTGGCCGGTTTACGTCTTGCAGACGACCTAGGAGCAGAGGAAATTGTAATATGTACAGACTCCCAGTTGGTCGCCAACCAAATGCGAGGTGACTTCCAAGCTAAGAATGACAACATGACTGAATACTTAGCCTTGGTCAAAGAGAAACTAAAACGATCCACATCCGTAGAAGTCAGACACGTCCCACGCGAAAACAACACCCGAGCGGATATATTGTCCAAACTGACAAGTACCAAGAAGAAGGGGGGCAACAGATCCGTCATACAAGAGATACTCCCTCGGCCCAGCATTGGGCGGTCATCATCCCCGGTAGACGTCAACGTTGTGGGCAACGCTAACTGTTGGATGACCCCAGTATTCAATTATTTGACCAAGGACGAATTACCAACAGACCCAAAAGCGACCAGCACCGTGCAGCATAGGTCATGCTCGTATATGATGGTCGGGGGAAAGATGTATCGCCAGGTTTCTCCATGCCGCTCCTCAGATGCGTCGAGGAAGAAAACATTCCACACGTGTTGAGGGAAGTCCACGGAGGGATCAACGCACAACATCCAGGTGGGCGATCGCTCGCTCGCAAAATCCTACGAACAAGATACTACTGGCCAACGATGCAGAACAATACGAAGGAACACGTTAAAAAATGTGACAAATGCCAACGACATGGTGACGTACACGTGGCGCCTCCTACCGAGTTGAAATCATTATCTTCCCCATGGCTGTTTGCATGGTGGGGACTAGACACATTAGGGCCCTTCGTCATCGACACCGACCAGAACAAATATCTCATCGTGGGCGTCGATTATTTCACAAAATGGATCGAAGCAGAGGCCTTGGCCAAAATCACTGTGCTTAACATCTTACGCTTCTTCAAGCAGAATATCCTCACCCGATTTGGGGTGCCGCTCGCCATCGTGACAAACAATGGAACCTAGTTCACTAACAAGCATTTCCAAGAGTTCGTAGCCTCGGTCGGAACCAAACAGCACTTCGCCTCGGTCGAGCACCCCCAGACTAACGGGCAAGCGGAAACTGCTAACAGGGTAATCTTAAAAGGTCTTAAGCGAAGATTGGACGAGCACAAAAAACGTTGGGTCGAAGAGTTACACAGCGTTCTTTGGGCGTACAGAACCACACCTCACTCAACAACCGGAGAATTCCCATTCCGGCTAGCATACGGAACCGGAGTGGTCATCCCCATGGAGATGCACATACCGTCCAGGCGAACAGACTCACCTATGGACTAAGATACCAACTCTGAAACACTGAGAAAAGAGCTCGACTTAGTCGAAGAAATCCGATCCGGAGCAACCCTTCGAGAGGCTACACTTAAACAAAAAATAGCAGCTCAACATAACGCCAAGGTTATTAAACAAGCATTCGAGGTCGGAAGTCTCGTCTTGCAGAGAAATCACAAAGACTCCCTGATGCGTGTTTTTCGCAAGTGTACGAACATGTCAGAGTAATGTAAAAGATTGTCGAATCTACAGAGACCAAGAGTCAATCTATCGTACCTGTTGTTATGGTGTGTATCTAAGGCAATTGAATATAATGGTTTTAAAGAGTGCGCAATGGTAAATATAATAATAATTTTAAACAATTAATAAATACAGACTTAAATGTAATTCACATAATCAATTAATAATCCGGTACTTGTTAATAGAACTACTTATGGGCAATGTTTTCCACTTTGAAAAGAACCAATTTAACAGGAACTGTCGCTTTCGCGTATTCAGAACCGAGTTGTACTCTCTAATCAACCCCTCCTATTGTCACGGATAAAAAGGAGCGTACTGCGTTAGAGTAGTAAACCTATTTTTAAGAAATATAGTATCTTAACTGAGTTGAAAAGTACTTTAACTTGGATTTCTTAGCAAAAAGAGGTTCTCACGAACCAGACTCTAAACTTCTTAACGCGTCCGAAAATCGTTTTAAAATCCCTTTTCTTTTTAATCTAAAAACTCCTAATGAACTAGACAAAGCGCTTTTGGCTGTTTTTGAAATAGTTAAAAACAATTAAATTTATATTGAAAGTTAGAATAGCCCTTAAGTGTTTCTACGAACAATTGTATGGATTACTGGTTCAATTACGATCCTTACATTCTAACCTTTATGGATTTAGTTAGACATGGTAAAGTAAAAGTTCTTTTTATTATTTTTCATAAAAGTAATTAGTGTGAGTGCGGATAAATAAATAAAAGTAGTCCGAGTGTGGGTAATAAAGAAAGTAAAGCGAGTGCAAGAAATAAAAGTATTTAAAGCGAGTGCGAGAAATAAAAGTATTTAAAGTGAGTGCGGAAATAAAATAAAGTAAAGTGCGAGTGCGGATAATAAATAAAGTAAGGCAATGCGGAAAGTAAATAAAATAAAGCGAGTGCGGAAAAATAAAATACGAACTGGAATTAAAATAGCGGCAGGATTAACTTCCTCCCAGAGTGCTCCAAAACTCGATCACACAGACGTATACAGACTCGATCACTCGATTGTAGTAACACCCCGATGTGAAGTGATTACTACTTTAAAACTGATATATACCTAAGAGATTCTAAGTTTGGATGATTGAAAACAAAAATCTAAGGCCCTATTTATAGGAAAACAAATAGTAAGAAAAGACTAGGATGCCCCCTCCACTAAAAAGTGGAGGGAAAACTTTTTGCCTTGTGGCGCCCGCCACTGGCCTATGGCGCCCGCCATAGGTGTATTTTGGTGAAGAAAGTGGGGATCGTGGGCTCTTGGCAGTTGTGGAGTGCTCTTGAGACGTGGCTACGTCATGGCTGACCCCATGGCGCCAGCCATGGTGGATGTCGTAAGTGTAAAAAGCTGAATTTCTTGATTTTTGTCTGTTTCAGCTCCTTTTTCGCTCCTTTTCTCGATTTAGGCCCCGATTACATAAAAAACCTGAAAATAAAGAAAAACAAAGTAATAACATAAAAAAATAGCAATAAAAACTAAGAATGCATGCGAAATTGGAGTCGGAAATACGGTGAAATTTAGTGTTATCAAATCCTCCCACACTTACACCTTTGTTTGTCCTCAAGCAAACATTTAAAGCTCAAAAATGAAGAAATCTGGAGTCAACACGTGATTTGGGCTAAGAGGGCTTCTAAGTTCAAGCCAGGATGCAGTGACAGGTACTAACTAAGTGAACCAAGGGTACCATAATAACACAGACATAGACTTCAATCCTATATTAACCACCCCATGTCATCCCACAATACCTAGGCCTATCTTCTCATCTCTTTTTGAGTCTTTTTCATTCAGGCGCAATCACATTAAGCCCGTTATCCGTACATGCTTCATAGTAGAGTGACCGGTTAGTGATTCTGATCCAAAACATAGGGTTTCTGGAACATAAGCATGTGTAAACCCGTTTTATTTGACCTAAATGCAGCTGCGGGGGATCGGGTCGTAATCCTCCCTACCAAGTCCAGTGCCAGATACCTCTGAACCAACTAACAATAGGTGACTGCAATTTTTTTCTTTTTGTGGCAAAAAAAATTTTTCTTCTCTTTTTTCGGTTTAAATGACTTTATGAGGGTCACCTATCCCAGAGTTTTCCTTTTTTTTCTTTTTTATATTAGCACTGGATCATTCACTTATGTTCACCGGCCCCCTATGTAGAGCATGCTTAAGCCGGAGCTGACTGCTAGAATAAACTACTTAGGACAATTTTTTTTAATGATAAAAAAGGCCATGGTGTGGGGTTTAGGAGTGATTCCTATATTCAAGAAGTCTATGGTGCTAAAATGATACTGATGTTTCAAAAAGTTTACCTAAGTCACCACATCCTAATCCAAATCTGTCACAAAGCCCAAAAAACATGTGAAACAACATTGTTTTATTTTTTAAAAAAATTGATAAGGCTAAGGAAATGGGAAAAATGAGGGTGTACTAAAGATACATTATACTGGTGACTCGTCAGACTCATGCATTATATAAGAAAACTTAAACTAAATAACTAACTGAAAAGGAAAATAACAGAAAACAAATAAATAACTAAGAAGGGAAATAACAGAAAGTAATAAAATCCCCTCCCACACTTAAATCGAATATTTTCCCCAATGTTTCGAAATAAGATAAGGAGAGTAACCTGGAAAACTACTGCGGAGGAGCACTGGTGCCCTCGCCGTCCTGTTGTGATGGTCTGGAACAACGAGATCTACTGCGCTGCTGGTCCCTCCGGTCAAGTTGTGCGGATAAGGCAGCCTGGGCACTCCGGACCTCTCGAAGGTTACCTAGGATGGAACCCTGAGTGGCCTCCATAAGCTGGTGGTGTCGGTGGTTGACTTCTCGCTGATGGGCCTGCTCTGATGTGATGTCGGTCAAGGCGCGGAAAATGTTATTGTAGGCACGATCCGATATCGATCGCGATTGTTCCATGTAGCTCATGTTGTCCGTCAGTTGTTGTGAAATAGTAGAGAGTAGGTTGTCTCGCCTTTCCTCTCTAGTCGTCAAATCACGCCACATCTCCTCAGTGATATAGAATCCAAGAGTAGCACCTACAACAGGGTTAGAGGAAGATGGTTCGGTGTGTGACTATGAAGGATGATGGGGGGACACATGAGGTACGGGAGAATGTTCTCTCCGATCATATTCTTCATCAGTGTCATGTGTCTCCCCATCAGGAATATTAGGAGGAAGTGGGCCCAAAACAGGTGGAGCATTCAGATCATAAGTCCAGTTCCTTTCATTACGTACATCGGTACGTCTACTGCAAGGTAAAGCAACAGATGGGATAGCTACCCCATGAACCATCAACTCATAACCACCTGTTCTCCTCGTTCGGCACAATTTCATGCCTTTTAGAAATTTTAAATTAATTGTGCGAGGAGTTAGGGGTTCAAGTGTAGCTATCTCATTGTTCAGGTTAAGAGCCCGAGCAAGAGACGTAACAAGTCCTCCAATAACAATCGGTCCTGTTTTATTAACAGTAAAAGCCATGTGTGCAAGCATAAACGGGACCGGATTGATAGGAGTATTAGTGAGGCTTCCTGGCAAAAATAGAAGCTCTTTAGCGTTTACCTTATTTGGACTCTCCCGGCCAAAAATAGTACATGCCAAAAGATATCTGAAAACTCTTATGGCCGGGTTATGGATGGTCGACGCAAGTATTCCTTCAAAAGAATTTATTGAAGTACTTGACAGCCTCTGCCAGAAGGAAAATACTTCGGCCGACCATTCTGAATCCAAAGGTGCCTCACATATAGCACATTCCCTATGAGGGATTCCTAACAAGCCTGTTAGTTCGCCGGTACTGTATTCGTATTCAATTCCAAACAATCTAAAATTAACAGTACCGACTGTGCTAGCAGTGTTAGGACTGACATTGTATATTAATGAACTTAAAAACTCAACTGTCAGCCTCTCATAGGTAGGTTCCTGATTAACAAAAATATTATGCAAGCCTAGAAAATCTAATAAATGAAAAACATTATGATATAGACCCAAAGAGTAAAGACAGTTATCATCTACATACCTAGTCGAGAGAATTTCTCGACTCTGAAGCCTTTGAATGATTTTCCTTTGCCTATCTCCTGGTCTTCCATCGCGAAGAAGATATCTGTTGAACTCCATTGTTGTTGCTCCTTGAGAAGTTGAAAATGATGAAGAGTGGTTTATGTAAGAAATGGTCAAGGTTGGATTTTTATGGTTTGTGGTGGATGAAAAAAAATGGATTTTGGATGGGTTTTATAGATGGTGAATGTATGAGAAAGGTGAGAGCTTTAATGGGGTTCAATGGGGTTTTTGGAAGTTGGAAAATTGGGTTTTGGAAGTTTGAAGGTGTGAAAATGGTGGGGGAGATGAATCTTCCTTGAAATAAGGGGGAACGGCGTGGCGGGCGCCATAGGGTCATGGCGGGCACCATAAGGCCATTTCCCTTATGGGCCAAAAATTAATTCCCCTTGTGGGCTTCGCGTACCTTTGGTCTTCGGGGGGTCCGGATAGCGTTTTCTTCTTTCTTCTAAGGCATGAAGCTTGCATATTTTTTTATGAAGGCAAAAATAAAAATATTTTGTTCTTTTTTCATTATTCGACATAAAATAAAATAAAATGAAAGAAAAAGAAAAAATGAGTATTAGTGCACGAAATAATATATAAGATAAAAATCAAAGTACTTGGAAAATGTAATATATGTGATAATATAAAATATGTCTGAAGATGCAAGAAATAAAATAAGGCATGAAATATTAAATACTAGAGTAATAATGTCAGTGTAAAACGATCATGTGGTAGGCTTCTCTGCCTGGTCCGATCCACGAATCTCTGCTATCTCCCTCTGAAGCTCTCCAATCTCCTGATATAGAGCATCGGCCTCTGAGGCATGAGTGAGATCAGATATCTCGATCTGTAATGCCAAGTCCGCTACTTCCTGCTTGAGCAGGGCAGTCTCCTTGCAGAGCTCGTAAATTTGGGTCTGTAGATCAGGCGGCTGCAAAGACATATTGTTAGACATAACAGTGATTCGGGGAGAAAGAGGTGTAGGAGTGTACTCAGCGGCGGGAGGTGATTTTGGCTCTTCGATAGTCTCTTCATAACCCTCTAAAGCATAAATCCAATTAGCAGGGTCGTGGACACTGGTCATCATTGGGTCAGGTAATGTAAAGTAATGTATCACTTCGCCGTCGATCAGTAATTTAAACATGTTGGACTCAAAAGAGGCCCTCCTCATCAATCCTCTGTCAAGACAAAAGTCAACATCCAGGGTGGTGTAGCAGCAGAAGGTCCTGAGGTGCAATAATTTACGAGACAAACCCAATGCAATAGCAATCTGTGTAACAATCCAACCAACATGTATAATGCCTACAGATGACCTGGCGACACCGGCAAGGCTCTTCAATAGAAAGTTGCCACAAGAAACTAGGCGTGATTGAGTCGCACAAAACAATAGGAAAATCTCCTCCTCACTCAGCAGAGTCTTTGTATCTGGAAAACTGAGGAAAGAGTGTGCCAAAATCATCTGGAAGTACCTTAACGCAGGATTGTGGATTACCTGAGAAAACTGAGTGGAAGGATCTTGGCTGCCTCCACCTGAGATGTTATTCCAAAACTTCTCCACTTCTCTGCTCATAAAATACCCCATCGGTGTCCCTGGAATAGCATCAGGAGTAGTCTGGAAACCTAGTAAATCACCAAACTCTTTGTGAGAGAAAGAGTAATTAGTCCCGAACAACCTGAAAACAGCATGTCCATCGGGTCCAGCCCAAGGATCATAATCAAACGAGCTGAGGAACTCTAGAGTCAAGTTCCTGTAGGTGTTGTTCATGTCGTCGAACTGGTCCCACTGGAGTTGGTGGCATAAGAATCTGACGCTTGGCTCTATCCCCAAGGCATCCATGAAATCTTGGTCTGGGTACCGTGTAGGTGCCATAGGGCGTCTCATGTGGACATAGTAACGCTCTCTCTGTGCGTCGTCTCTGAAGGCCACGTGCATGTCGTCGGGGTTCTGCATTCTGCACAAGGTTAGCAAACAAGGGTCCTGAAATCACATAGAACATTCAATCGTTAGTCCTGACAGAATAATAAAGTAAACAAATTAAAATAAAGTAAAAATAAATAAAAGGAAGTTAAGATAAGAAAACCATGGGTTGCCTCCCATGCAGCGCTTGGTTAACGTCATTAGCTCGACGACCAGATTTTACACATCATTCGAAGGATTTGGTGGATCACTTAGAGTATGGCTGGAGTATGTTGTTGGGATGTCACCTCCTTCGTAGGGCTTCAGTCTCTGTCCATTGATGATGAATGGTTTACATGTTTGGTTCTTGATTTCAATAGCTCCAGATCTTAGAATCTTAGATACTTCGAAAGGGCCCGTCCATCTTGAACGAAGCTTCCCTGGAAAAAGTCGTAACCTAGAATCGAATAGGAGAACAGGATCGCCTATTTTGAAGTCTTTTCTTATGATTCTTTTGTCATGCCAAGCTTTTGTTCTTTCTTTGTATATGATGGCATTTTCGTAGGCAGATTGTCTGAGCTCTTCTAATTTGTGGATATCAAGGATACGTTTTTCACCAGCAGTTAGGTAATCCAAATTCAAAGTTTTAATGGCCCAATAGGCTTTATGCTCCAACTCAAGAGGTAAGTGACATGATTTTCCATAGACCGGTTGATAAGGGGTTGTTCCTATAGGGGTTTTGAAAGCGGTTCTATAGGCCCATAACGCTTCTTGAAGTTTCTACGACCAATCTTTTCTAGATATAGAGATAGTCTTCTCAAGAATTTGTTTGATCTCCCTATTAGATACTTCCACTTGTCCATTAGTTTGTGGGTGGTATGGTGTTGCTACTCTATGCTTAACTCCATACTTGCTTAAAAGTTTATCAAATATTCTCAATATGAAGTGTGATCCTCCATCACTTATGACTAAACGGGGGGTTCCAAACCTGGGAAATATATAGTTTTTAAATAATTTGATAACTACTCTGGTGTCATTCGTGGGTGCGGCGATAGCTTCAATCCATTTAGACACGTAGTCAACAGCTACCAAGATATACTGATTTCTTAAAGATGGTGGGAACAGTCCCATAATGTCTATACCCCATACGTCGAAGAGTTCTACTTCTTGGATATTTCTTAGAGGCATTTCATTACGTCTTGAAATATTTCCTGTACGTTGGCATCTGTCACATTTGACAATGAAAGCATGGACGTCACGCCACATGGTAGGCCAACTTGAAGAATCTTGGCGTAGGTCTTAGATGTGCTTGCATGTCCACCATAAGGTGCAGAGTGGCAATGCTCAATTATATTATGTTCCTCCTCTTCTGGAACGCAACGGCGGAAAATGCCATCTTTACCTCTCTTGAAAAGAAATGGTTCGTCCCAATAGAAGTTTCTCACATCACTGTAGAACTTCTTCTTCCGGTGGTAATTTAGATCGGGGGGTATGATGTCAACAGCTAGGTAATTAACAAAGTCTGCATACCAAGGTACATTACTTATAGCTAAAGATTTATGAGAATGCTCATGTGGGTCTGGGTTATCATCTTCAATAGTTTCTAGTTGGGCTATCAGTCTATCATAGGCAAAATCGTCATTTATGGGTACTGAGTCAGGTTTCAGGTATTCTAGCCTAGAAAGGTGATCAGCTACTACATTATATGTGCCTTTCTTATCACAGATCTAAATTTGTCTATGGCGAAAACTACAGCTAGGAGCTCTTTTTTGGTTGTTGCGTAGTTGAGTTGTGCAACGTCTAGGGTTCTACTGGCATAATAAATTACATGTAACTTTTTATCTTTTCTCTGACCTAGAACGGCTCCAACAGCATAGTCACTAGCATCACACATTATCTCAAACAGTTATGACCAATCAGGGGGTTTCATTATAGGTGTTGAAATCAGAGCTAGCTTCAATAAATTAAATGCTTCAGTACATTTTTCATCGAAGATGAATTCAGCATCTTTCATTAAAATACCAGTTAAGGGTTTTGTTATTTTGGAGAAGTCCTTGATAAAACGTCGGTAAAATCCGGCATGTCCAAGAAAACTTCTTATCTCCCTGATAGTCTTCGGCGGTTTTAGATTCTCTATGACTTCTATTTTAGCTTTGTCTACCTCTATACCTTTTTCGGAAACTATATGTCCTAAAACAATCCCTTCGGTGACCATGAAATGACACTTTTCCCAATTTAGCACAAGGTTTACCTCCACACATCTTTCCAGGATTTTCTCAAGGTTGATAAGATAATTTTTGAAATTAGATCCACAAACTGAGAAATCTTCCATAAATACTTCCATGATTCCATCTAAATAGTCTGCAAAGATAGACATCATGCAGCGTTGGAAAGTGACAGGGGCATTACAGAGTCCAAAAGGCATTCTTCTGTAGGTAAAAGTTCCAACAGGGCATGTAAAGGTAGTTTTTTCTTGATCTTCAGGGTGAATAGGTATTTGGAAGAATCCTGAATATCCATCTAGGTAACAAAAGTAAGAGTGTATGGCTAGGCGCTCCAACATTTGGTCTATGAATGGAAATGGGAAATGGTCCTTCCTAGTTGCTTTATTTAATTTTCTATAGTCTATGCACATACGCCAACCTCCATCAGTTCTTTTTGCTACAGGTTTGCCCTTCTCGTTTTGCACGACTGCGATGCCTCCCTTTTTAGGTACTACATGCACAAGACTTACCCATTTACTGTCCGAGATCTGATATATTATACCTGCCTCTAGTAACTTAAGAACTTCAGTCTTAACTACTTCACTCATCATAGGATTTATTCTTCGTTGGTGTTCTCTGGAGGGTTTTGAATCTTCTTCAAGAAAAATCCGATGCATGCATACGGATGAGCTTATTCCTTTTAAATCTGAGATCTTATATCCTAAGGCTGAGGGGTACCTTCGTAAAACATCTAACAATTGGTTTGTTTCCTCTTGGTCCAAGGTAGCACTGACTATAACTGGACGATCCATTTCTTCATCAAGAAATTCATATCTCAGGTTCTTAGGCAGTTTCTTAAGTTTTACAGTTGGTTTCATAGGGCAAGGCATATGATCTGGGGTAAGAGATAAACATTCGTGAAGGTTATCATCAATGTAGGGTTTTTTATAACTGTCATCTTCCCAAATAAGGGTTGATGGCAATTTTATATATTCAGTTTCTTCTTCTTGTTCTAATTCCCTAATGCATTCATCAATGATATCTAAGGTATAACAAGCATCTCCTATTACAGGTGCCATAAGAAATTTCGAGAGTACAAATTCTATCTTCTCGTCACCTACCTCAAAGGTTAGTTTCCCTTTTTTAACATCTATTATGGCTTCAGCGGTTGATAAGAACGGTCTACCTAGGAGGATCGGTATGTCGTCATCTTCTTTAATGTCCATGACAACAAAATCAGTAGGTATAAACAGCTGATCTATCCTAACAGGGACGTCTTCAAGTATACCTATAGGGTATTTAACGGATCTATCGGCTAATTGAAGTGACATCTTAGTAGGTTGTAATTCTCCTAAGTTTAACCTTTCATAAACTGCTAAAGGCATTAAGCTCACACTAGCTCCTAAGTCTAGAAAAGCTTTTTCGATGACATGATTCCCCAAAATACAAGGAATGAAAAAAATTTCGGGATCTTTATCTTTCTTTGCTAACCTATTTTCGGAAATAGAATTGCATTCCACAGGTTTCAGATCTTCAAGTCTACGTTTATTTGTAAGTATGTCTTTGAGAAACTTTGCGTAAGAAGGTATTTGGGTGATGGCTTCTGTAAAGGGGATTTCTACGTGAAGTTTTACTATAACCTTAACGAACTTTTGATACTGATTGTTGATCTGGGTTTGCTTTAGCCTTTGAGGGTATGTTATTGGTGGTTTGTATGGCGGCGGTGGTACATAGGTTTTGTTTTTAGGTTCTTCTCCTTTTTCTTGACTTTCCGGGTTTTCAGATTCCTCTGGTTCCTTCTCCTCATTTCTCTCAGAAGTTTTGGGATCACTTAATCTAGGGTTAGAAGGTTCCTTATAAGCGGTTCCACTTCGTAGAGTAATGACATTTGCTTGCCCTTTCGGGTTTTGTTGAGGTTGTCCAGGGAACTGTCCTCCAGGTATAGTCTGAGGGGCTTGGTTTAAAGCTACCTGAGAGATCTGGGTTTCAAGCATCTTGTTGTGAGTAATAATTTGGTCAACCTTGGTTCCTAACTGGATAATTAGTTCGTTAACATGAACATTTTGGTTCATGAACTCTTTGTTTTATTGTGTTTGAGCGGTGATAAAATTTTCCATAATTTTCTCAAGGCTCGGATTTGGTGGTACAAGTTGCATAGGTTGATTTGTTCTCAGGGCTTGGCAACCTTGTTGTCTCGGAGGTGCAGTATTTTGGATAGGGTTATTATTTTTATAGGAGAAGTTTGTGTGATTCCTCCATCCAGGGTTGTATGTGTTTGAAAATGGGTTCCCTTGGGTGTAGTTCACTTGCTCCGGGTTGGTTTCATTTAACAAATTGCATTCGGCGGATTAGTGTCCTTGCGTCCCACATATCTCACAATTCGACGAAACTGCAGCTACATTATTCGAGATGGTACACATATGTTCGACTCTAAGGGCCAACGCGTCCATTTTAACTTGCATCATGTCTATAGAGCTTAGCTCATGTATTCCTCCTTGGGCTTTCTTCTTTTCCATTGTTGCTCTTTCTACTCCCCATGATTGATGATTTAGGCCATATCTTCGATAAGGGCACTAGCTTCAGGGTAAGATTTGTTCATCAGTGCACCACCAGCGGCAGCGTTGATGGTCATCTTAGTGTTATAATGAAGTCCATTATAAAAGGTTTGAATGATTAGCCAATTCTCTAAACCATGATGTGGGCATGCTCTTAATAGTTCTTTATATCTCTCCCAGGCTTCGAACAACCATTCTCCTTGGTTTTGGGTAAATCTGGTTATTAGGTTTTGAAGAACAGCGGTCTTGCTTGGGGGAAAATATCTAGCAAGGAATAGTTTTCTAAGGTCTTCCCAGGTTGTTATGGAATTGAGTGGAAAGGAATCTAACCATGATAGAGCTTTATCTCTGAGGGAAAAAGGAAATAATCTTAAGCGTATCGCCTCAGGAGGAGCTCCATTGGTTTTAAAGGTGTATGCTAACTGGAGAAAGTTTTTTAAATGTTGGTTTGGGTTCTCGGTAGCAAGACCCGCGAATTGTCTCTGTTGCACTAAATGCAGCAGGGATGGTTTAAGTTCAAAATTATTGGCTAGGGTAACGGGGTTTACTATACTGGAACTAGGTTCCTCGTTTGATGGTTGGGCGAAGTCCTTACGAGGCCTTCGGTTTTGATCTTCAGCCATAACTCTCCTAATCCTATGGAAAAATAAATGTGCACGAGCGTAACGTTCAGGTTCAGCTAGAGGGTCTACTAAGCTTCTGGCACTGCGAGTCTTTCGCATTGACCGGTAGGTAACAACCTTAGTCTAAACGGTATAACTACAGGGTATGAAATTTGACGAATTTGGTCCCCGGCAACGGCGCCAAAAACTTGATGAGTGTTTTTCGCAAGTGTACGAACACGTCAGAGTAATAAAAAAGATTGTCGAATCCACAGAGATCAAGTGTCAATCTATCGTACCTGTTGTTATGGTGTGTATCTAAGGCAATTGAATATAATGGTTTTAAAGAGTGCGCAATGGTAAATATAATAATAATTTTAAACAATTAATAAAGACAGGCTTGAATGTAATTCACATAATCAATTAATAATCCGGTACTTGTTAATAGAACTACTTATGGACAATGTTTTCCACTTTGAAAAGAACCAATTTAACAGGAAATGTCGCTTTCGCGTATTCAGAACCGAGTTGTACTCTCTAATCAACCCCTCATATTGTCACTGATAAAAAGGTGCGTACTGCGTTAGAGTAGTAAACCTATTTTTAAGAAATATAGCATCTTAACTGAGTTGAAAAGTACTTTAACCTGGATTTCTTAGCAAAAAGAGGTTCTCAGGAACCAGACTCTAAACTTCTTAACGCGTCTGAAAATCGTTTTAAAATCCCTTTTCTTTTTAATCTAAAAACTCCTAATGAACTAGACAAAGCGCTTTTGGCTGTTTTTGAAATAGTTAAAAACAATTAAACTTATATTGAAAGTTAAAATAGCCCTTAAGTGTTTCTACGAACAATTGTATGAATTATTGGTTCAATTACGATCCTTACATTCTAACCTTTATGGATTTAGTTAGACATGGTAAAGTATTTTTATTATTTTTCATAAAAGTAATTAGTGCGAGTGCGGATAAATAAATAAAGTAGTGCGAGTGCAGGTAATAAAGAAAGTAAAGTGAGTGCGAGAAATAAAAGTATTTAAAGCGAGCGCGAGAAATAAAAGTATTTAAAGCGAGTGCGGAAATAAAATAAAGTAAAGTGCGAGTGCGGATAATAAATAAAGTAAGGCAATGCGGAAACTAAATAAAATAAAGCGAGTGCGGTAAAATAAAATACGAACTGGAATTAAAATGGCGGCAAGATTAACTTCTTCCCAGAGTGCTCCAAAACTCGATCACACAGACGTATACAGACTCGATCATTCGATTGTAGTAACACCTCGATGTGAAGTGATTACTACTTTAAAACTGATATATGCCTAAGAGATTCTAAGTTTGGATGATTGAAAACAAAAATCTAAGGCCCTATTTATAGGAAAACAAATAGTAAGAAAAGACCAGGATGCCCCCTCCACCAAAAAGTGGAGGGAAAACTTTTTGCCTTGTGGCGCCCGCCACAGGCCTATGGTGTCCGCCATAGGTGTATTTTGGTGAATAAAGTGGAGATTGTGGGCTCTTGGCAGTTGTGGAGTGGTGTTGAGACGTGACCATGTCATGGCTGACCCCATGGCGCCAGCCATGGTGGATGCCGTAAGTGTAAAAAGTTGAATTTCTTGATTTTTGTCCGTTTCAGCTCCTTTTTCGCTCCTTTTCTCGATTTAGACCCCGATTACATAAAAAACCTGAAAATAAAGAAAAACAAAGTAATAACATAACAAAATAGCAATAAAAACTAAGAATGCATGCGAAATCGGAGTCAGAAATACGGTGAAATTTAGTGTTATCACTCCCGAGAAGGGAAGTTGGCACCAAATTAGGAGGACCCATATCGCGTCCGAGCAAAGACCGAGAACAAAGCCTATTACTTAGAAAATCTTCAAGGGGAAGAGCTCGCTCGGCCGTGGAATGCCGAGAAACTCAAACAATACTACAACTAGTATGAAGGTCGCCCTGCTCCCAAATGAGGATTAGATAGTTCGGCCAGACCTGCATGCCCAAGTTTTAGCATTGTAGTCCAAAACGTTTGATCAGCAGGACCCCCCTCACGAAGAGGAAGGTAACTGTCACACAAATGGATACTCAAACGAGTCCAACGTCGCCTAAGTACCATGACCAGGCAGAACCCCAACTCAAGATGGGATGTTCAAGCCACGAAATCCAAGCCATGATCTTGACCTGGATACCGACCCGGAGCCAGCCTCCATACATCTGACCGGTTCCCCAAACCAACAAATCACATTTTCTTACGAGCGTTTACCCCCTATTCGACCATTATATCATATTCCTTGCGCCAGACGAGCGCAAAATACTTAGCGAAATAATACATTTAAAATAGTTAGTCCTCCGACGGACGGGCAGTCATACGATAAAATAAAAACACTACAAAAATCATAAAACGACCACCAAGGTCAGAAACATTCATCAAAAAGCTACGACCCCTAAGGGCCGACTTGTTCGGAATTACATAAAATGGGGACCATGTCCCCAAGCAAAAGCTATAAATTACATATATTTTGGGCACGCAGGCCAACCTAATTACCCTCACCCTCTTGGACCCCAGGTCGACCTTCACTCGGAGGTTGCTGAGCTTCAGGCTGGACTGGCTGGTCGGGCTCCCCCGATTGAGAATCATCAACGATCATATAATCGGGGACTACAACCCGACCGTCCACGACCTTATACAAATAACTTATCTGATCAGTATCAAGATCCAACTTCGGGTGAAGGGCCTTGATCTGATCCACAACATTCTGAAAACTCAGTTTGGTCGTGACCCTTAAGTCTTCCAGATCCTGGTCCAACCGCGCAAGGAAGTGCGCCCTGCTCATCAGACCCTTGGTATCTTCATCCTCATCATCTTTGGGAAATAAAGCCTCTTTCAACTTTTTATTGTGGTCGACAGCCTTCCTTTTGTCCACTTCTAGCTTGGCGATCACGTCAGCCCGCGCCGTCAGCTCTTTGGCCGCAGCCTCAATGTCCTCGGCGGCCTTCCTCGCTTTTTCCTCCGAATCGACTAGGAGGGACTTCAGGCGACTAATCTCACGCTCTTTCTCGGAGCTTCCCTCGGCTAAAATCGAGGTCATCGAAAGCACCCGCATTACAACACTGACATCCTGTGCCAAAGATAACCTCCGAGCAGGGCGATCCATTTGCTCGAGATACAACGAGTCCTCCTGTTCGACCTCCAGGGAAGTTTCCTCGAAGAAGTTACGCCGCACAAAACATGGAGGCAGTGCATGTTTGGGTTTTGAAGGAGCGTTAGTCGTCAGGTCCATGCCGGTCATTCCAATTTTATGTTTCTTAAGACTCGGACCTGAAGTCACGCCCGAGGAACCTCGAGCGATGGGACCCGAACCAGAGCCGCTCGTATCATTACCCACCAATCGGTTCTGAGCGATCTTGGCCTTCCTCTTATTACTTTGCCTCAATTTATCTTGGATCTTATCCAGGGAATTCTCCATAAAGCCTGCAAAACAGAAGAAAAAGAAAAATATCAGAGCGGCTACGAGCATAGAATCACATGACAAATAAACAAAAATAAAAAACAAAACAAATACCAAACAGTTCGAACACTTCTTGCCCATTTTTACAAGCCAGGAGAGTTGTGACGTCGATCAGCAGACGTTCCACAACTTCTCCCCCGTCAGAAGCTAACATCACTTTCCCCTCTCCGTCGAGCATCGGGGTCGGAGTGAAAGAAGACACCAGCTTACGAAACTCCTCGAAGCTGATTGCGTCATCCTCGGTCAGAGCGTCCCCTATTTGAACGAAATCACTCACGGATCGCCCATAATGACTGTAATCCCACGAAAAAGGAAACCTCCAAATCCTCCTACGGATCTGGCGCCCTTCCGCATCCAGCCGGGGCACGTCATTCTCGTCGGTATCGACGCCCATAAAGATGATCGACTTTGTAGCTTCTCGGCTCACAAACTCGATCAAGAAGTAGTCACCCTTAAATGATCGGATAGACTCCGAATACGCCTTGAAGATCTTAGCCCGTTGCTTAAAGGAGATAAAACATTTCCGGACATTCCCTCGCCCCACCTGGCGCTGCAGAGAAAACAACCGGAAAAGAGAGGAAGAGTAGCCCCGACCCCCAGATGCGTGCATGTCAGCTTGAATGCCCTTATAAAGGCATAAGAGTTTGGATGCAGGTGCGATGGCGCTACCCCTAGGTAACCGAGCACCGAGCATAACAAATCGCTGAAAGGCATCCTAATCCCTAGGGTCGAAATAACATACTCATACATTGAAAATTTTCTTCCCCTAAAATCCGAGAAAATTCTGTCGTCATCGCCCGGACATGTCACCCTCCAGTGGACAGGATCCCCCACCACGGGCAGCGGATCTCCTCGCGGCCGAGCATAAGATGAGACTTTGTCCAGCAAGTCCTCAACAACCCACTCCTCAGGTGTAAGAGCCCTTTCCTCTTCTTCGGAAACCACAGGAGCGCCAACTTCTCCCCTAGACACGGTCGCATCATCATTTATTTCGGTCGCCTCTGAGTCCCCCGAGGAAGTTTTAGAGCTCGATGGAACAATGGCCGAAGAGCCTGAATCTTCCGACGTGCTTTCGTCCGAGGAGATGTCGTAGGGATCGACGAGCGCATTTTCACCTGAAAAAATAGAGGAAAAGTGTCAGTGAATTCGATTCAAATATCAAATCCACCCTTCCACTACCTATCAAGTGAAAGGGCGTGCAGCGGCCCGGGAACAGGGTTCCGATCAAAGCCCTTGAGTGATCGACGCCCAGGATGACCGATCAGCGCTCGGTAGGGAACCGTCAAAACACAAGGTTCGCGACGAACAAATGGTCATTGTGAAACCCTAAACCTCGATCGAGAATCGACCAAGGTCGCCGCCGGCCGCAAACTAAGGTTCATAACATGCAGCGCAACAGTAACCACTTAAACCTAGAATCCATCTACATTACTCTAATCTACTGCTAAAATCGAAGCCTAAACCACATGCATTACTACTCCATGAGAACTAAGTCTAAAATTCGGAAAAACGGTTCTTACCTTGACCTTGAGACGCCATTGCAAGAGATTATGTTGGGAAGTACGGTGGTCGGCGAAAGAGAACGGTGATCGACGGCGGAATACAGTTGACGGAGGTGCGAGCAGGGAGTAAAGAAGAAGACGAAAAAGTACAAAAATGAGACAATTCTTCTATTTATAGGGAAGGGGCACGTGCAACTGAAGCGTGATCCCTATCCCTAGGTAATGATAGCCTACGCGCTAGCCCCTAGGCTAGCCGTCAGGACATTAAATTGGCACAAATCTCAAGACATGTCACCTTTTCGTTTCTTCTTCCACTGCACCGACCAACGGATGGGTTGCTCGCCTGTCGAGCTCCTTTGTCTCTCCACGGAAAACGTGCGAAAAACCAACCCACCAACGATTACAGATATTCCCGAGCAAAAAGCCACACTTAAGTCACTTCTTCGACCAGAAGCAACGACTTGGGGGGCTCCTATTCTGGACTGCCCCAATTACCAGAAATAGGCCCTATCTATCTCGCGACCCAACGACCCAATGACTCTACGACGCTCGGAATCCTGAGGACCGACTACTCGACAGACCCCTTGCTCGGTACTAAGGCCATCCGACCAGAGACAAGTCGAGCAAATCTAATCTTACCCTAACGGCTAGTTCTTAACCGTTACCGGCTACCACGGAATCTGCGATCTAGGCCCAACAATACGGACCAATCACCATCCACCAGGACCAGTATAAAAACCCTCTCACACGAGAGGGTCAGGTATTCAAATCTTGACCCTAAAAATCTCACACTTGCTCACTCGTTGCTCGCTCTCTGACTTTGGCATCAGAGTGCTTTTGCAGGTAAACCCCATTTTATCCATCATCAACCGTGCTCATCCACGTTCAACGCCGGCCATATCGGATCCTGATCTCCAGGTATGATCATAAGGAAACAATGAAAAAATAAAAAGGTTGTCCGCTAAGACTTTACAGTCCAATGCCTACGTATCCTCAACGGGATCTTGAGGAATCAGAGCGATGTAGTTCGGTCTAAGGCCACTACGGAAAAGAAAACTTACATATTAGAGCAATGTCCAATGCCTCTTCTCAAACTTCTAGAAGTGAGGTAAAGATCCACAAGGTCTCCGACAAAACTTTAAGTATCCAATGAGCTTTCGATGATCGTTAGGGCGTCAATTAAGAATTTATGTATCAGATGGAAAAACCAAACAAGCGGAGAAAACCAAAGATCGCATAAAAATGACCTCGTCTCATCAAGTGGTTAGATATAAACATTCACGGAAAAACATCGCGAAATAAATAAACATATACACGGCAAAACATCGTATGTGGAATTGAATACATGGAAAAACATCGTGAAACCAAACATTTAATCGAGGAAAAACATCAAGATCAATAATCATGTCATTATAAAGATTAAAATTCAACAAGATGGAAATTAAAAAAAATAAAAAATTTATGATCAATTTGACAAAGAAATTAATATGTATAACATCTATTAAAACAAAATAATAACTAAAAAATAAACAAATTAATTTGAACAAAACTTAAGATTGATTTAAGAAAAGAACCCGAGTTTTAAAATTATCACTTAAAGATTAATTATATTAAAATAACATTAATATCATAATAAAAAAATTAGTTACCTAAGATTAATCATGATGAATTAATATTATGACTAATACTCATAAAAAAGATGGGCCATGGGTTAGCAACATAAGGGTGCAGTTAGTCATGAAATGAGCCAAAAATCAATCCACCACAATTTAACCTATTTTCTCATAATAACAATAATAATATATTAAACGAAAAAAAAAAAGAGGAACCTGAGGTATTTCCCAATTCACGATCTAAGTTCGTTTCTCCTTCCTTGTATTTCTGCAACTCGATCTCCGTCTCTCACCATTTACGATCCGTCTCCGGCTGTGATTCCTCCGTCAACGATGCGTTCTTCTGCGGTGATCCTTCGTCTGTTCATGATTTCCCAGCGCGGTGGTGGAGCGATTTGCAGCGAGCGAGCTTAAACCCTCTTTGTTTCCTCTGTTTCGCCGGCGACGTGAGAGTAGCGGCCGCGATAAATTTCCGACGGTGGTGGATTTGAGGCTTGCGGCGTTTTTTGGTTCCAGGTATGTTTCTTCTATTGTTTTGATTTTTCTCTCTGCAATTCTGCTTCTGTTTCTCAAATCTTGGTTTTTCTGTATGAAACAAACAAATTAGTGAAATTGATATTGATTTAGTGTAAAGACTATGAAATTGAAAAGAATTTAATTCAATTTCCTCGGCGAGTTTTTGAGTAATTGCATGTTTATGATTATGGGTAGCAAAATGGAGGGATGAGATGTATATGGAGAAATCAAAACAAGCATTAATCCATTAACAATTAAGCTCTCATAATATTTTTAATTTTATAAAAATTTAAAATTCAAAAAAATAAATTCATATTCTGATTTTAAAAATTTCTTTAAAAAATTTAAATTTCACAGAAAAAAAGATAATTTAAATTTCATAAAAAAAATTAATTTTACTGAAAAATTTAAATTTCATAAAAAAATCTAAATTTCACAAAAAGAAAATTAATATTCTTAATTATTTTTTAAATTTCGTTAAAAAATTTAAATTTCACAAAAAAAATTAATAATTTGAATTATTTTTTAAATTTCATAAAAAAAATTAAATTTCACAAAAAAAATATAATTTAAATTTCATAACAAAATTAAATTTCATTAAAAAGTTTAAATTTCATAAAAAAATTAAATTTCACCAAAAAAATTAATATTCTTAATTATTTTAAATTTCTTTAAAAAATTTAAATTTCACATTTTTTTTAAATATTCTAAATTATCTTTTACTCAAGTTCAAGTGATCCAGACAAGTTCAAGATTTGATATAAAACACATTCTCATGGCACAAATCATATTCATTCAAAAAGGGGATCATTTCATATTACAAGTTAATAAATCATTCAACACAACATCCAAATTTCAAATTACGAATTGTGACCTAAAGTTGAATCTGGTCAACTAATTGACCAAAATCAACCCTTAATTCACACATATGTCTTCTTCCATAAATCACTCATTCTTGTTCACAAAATCCTTCGTAAAGATATGATCATGGTCTTGCCTATTTGCCTCAATCACATTGAACTTGCAATATAACCATAACACATAATCAGCATATGCATCAATGTATTCAATCATAGTCATTGAGATACATTCACATAACTAAATCATATTCTCGTCAACCATATTATAGCAGCCCGTAACTCATCTAAACAAGCTTATCATGAGAGTTTCACACATTCTAGTTAAACCAATTAACACATATATGATTAACGCACAAATTCAAATATATTCATCACAATAAGTAAAGAAATCAAACATTCAATGCTTTAATCCATAAGATTGTACAAAACATTTAATATCATGTAATCTCACTCAATGTTTGTCAAAAAACATTTCACACTATATTCTCACAACCAATGTAAATCAGCATCATATAAAACCATTTTCATACACTATAACATAAATGTATTAAAAAACTTATTCAATAAAAAAAACTTAATTTATCTGCATGACTATGCAAGAGAACCTAAGGAAAAGCCCCATATTCACAGAAAAATACTGAATCAGAGCCAGCTACATAAGACAAAAGTGTATAAAACTCTCATCTTTTTCTGTTAATCTATAAGGGAGCAACTGAGATGGTAATTCCTAAACAAAATTCTCATTTCTGGCCCTATCATATTATGAAACATGTGTCCTACTTACCCCGGTTCTTTGTTGATTCAATCCTCCACTAGCTGCAATAAGCAAGTAGCCATTTGACATCTGCTCAGGCACAATAACTATATTATCCGATTGTGAAATTAAGAAAGTTAGCAATGCAAAAAATGTTAATATATTACTCAACTCATTCTCAAGAAGATCATCAGTTCACAAACAAATTAAAACACAAAACAGGTTCAAAACATTTAATATTATGTAATCTCACTCAATGTTTGCTACAAAACATTTCACACTATATTCTCACAACTAATGCAAACCAACATCATATAAAACTATTTTCATACATTATAACATAAATGTATTAAAAAACAATGTGATGTGATGTTATATTCCTTAACATTAACATCAGCATATTTCTCCTACTATTCTCAACTAACTTTCTATTATTCCACTTTTCTTTAATAGAAAAAACAGTATCACAAACACTAAAATTACTTAAGTTCTCTTTAATAGAAAAAACAGTATCAAAACTCAAGTAACCTCATGTTAAAGGAAAGAAGGGTGAAAGGTCCTTAGCAAAAATGGGTCCATCAAAATGAGAAAGTAAAAAATAATTAAACATTTATTAATTAAAAAGAAGATAAATGAAAAGAATACAAATGGAAATGTTGTAGATACTAACTCGAAGTTCCAAAAAGCCAATCATGTGTACACAACAATGTTTCAACATTTTCAGATAAAAGAACGCTTTGATATTTGTCAACTATACGTTCACCTAAACTAAATGTTGATTTTGATACAACTGTAGTAATTGGAATGTTCAAAGGTCACGTGCCAATATAGAAAGTTTAGGATATTTATGCTCATTTGCTTTCCAATATTGCAAAACATCCAAATCAGCCTATTACTCATGGTCAATTTTTTTTTCCATTCAAATAAGTTTCTAAATCAGACTCAGCTTTTGATGGTCCACACAATTTACTTTTGTAAGTCCTAAAATCCTGCAAGTCATTTGAGGGAATGTATGGACTACCTCTAATTGACCTTTATGAAAATGAAGTGCTTGCTTCATTTGAGGACTTAAGATATTATTGGAAAAAAAAGATTTCAACTTATCAAAAATCAACTCTGCAACTTGTACTCCCTCACCACCTAACAACCTCACATAGCACCAAACAAACTGCAACTTATATCTAGGATCTAAGATGACAACAAATGATAGCACAACACTATAAGAATTCCAATATTTATAAAAAAAATCTCCATTCTTCTAACTAAGCAACATAATTGATTTTGTTTTTCAAACTCACAATGATCAACACATCCAACTTCCTTGATTTTCATATGAATTCTCCAGACGCCACTGAAATAGAGGTTGACGGTTGGATAAGTGATACCCGAAAAAAGCATTGTGATATCATAAAATGACATTTGAAAGTTGTTTTAAGCAAGATGCAAACTTTATCTTTCGAGCTTCTGGGCCTTTTACATATTTCACGCACAACCTAATCTTATCCAAAGATCCATTTATCACCTTCAATCAATCGTGAACAATTAAGTTTAATATGTTCGCTCCACATCTAACATGCAAATAAGTTCCTTCAGCTATCAATCCTAATCCTGATAATAGATGCTTCTTCAATATATTCACCATAACATCATATTGTATAAAGTTATTTTGAATATTTTTTTCTCAATACCTGACTCCTTTAGCAGACTTATATCAGCCAATAAAAAACCGCTATGAGGTGGTGAATAATGAATGAATGATAAAACTTTTTTCTCTAATTCCCAATTCTTATTAAATGTGCAGTCAAAACCATATATTGACATGTATTTATCGCAGACCATGGATCGGATGTTAAATAAATTTTTTCCTTGAATTGACTGCAAATAGGATTTCAAGTTTTCTTTTTATTTTCTAAACAACTTAAGAGCATCAGATTTTGCAGTATTTCTAGTCATTGACTTAACATTGGGGTGTAATAAACAAAGTAAGTCAACCATCGTTTCATGTTCAACAAAATTAAAAGTATAAATGTGTTTTGACAATTACCTTAGAAACCTTTTCCCTATAAACTTTTTGATCCAGTGGTGGATAAGAACCTCTTCCAACACATTTCATCGAATGTTTTATCAAATTTGAAGTTCTACCACCATCTCTAGCCATGTAAATTTTAGCACAATTTTTGTATTTGGCCTCTAGGAGTCCTTTATCGTCAACAATTTTTCAAAAAATTCTCAAGTCGTAAAAGTTTTTGTTCTTTTTGAACTATGAACTGAACTTTCAACAACTTCATCCTCAATTTGAATTACGGGTTCATCGCCTTCAATCATTGTCTATGTCTATCGAAGGCGATGAACTCATAATTCAAATTGAGAGGATGAAGTTGTTGAAAATTCTGTTCATAGTTCAAAAAGAACAAAAACTTCTACGGCTTGGGAATTTTTTGAAAAGTTTATTGACGATAAATGACTCTCAAAGGCCAAATACAAAAATTATGCTAAATTTTACATGGTTAGAGATGGTGGTGAAACTTCAAATTTGATAAAAATATTCGATAAAATGTGTTGGAAGAGGGAATGGATCTTCTTATCCGCCACTAGATCAAGAAATGTATAGGGAAAAGGTTTCTAAGGTAATTGTCAAACACAATTATCCTTTTAATTTTGTTGAACAAGAAGTGATGGTTGACTTACTTTGTTTCTTACCCCCGATTCGATGAAGTCAATTCCAGGAAAAAAAATTAACATCCGATATATGGTCTGCAATAAATACATATCAATATATGGTTTTGACTGCCCATTTTGTTAATATGAATTGGGAATTAGAGAAAAAAAATTTTATCCTTCATTCACTATCCACCACCTCAGAGCGGTTTTTTATTGGCTGAGAAGTTAATAAGTCTGTTAAAGGAGTGAGTATTGAGAAAAAAGTATTCACAATAACTTTAGATAATGCATCTAACAATGATGCTATGGTGAATATATTGAAGAAACATCTATTATTAGGATTGATAGCTGAAGGAACTTATTTGCATGTTAGATGTGGATCGACATATTAAACTTAATTTGTTCACGATGGATTGAAGGTGATAGTTGGATCTTTGGATAAGATTAGGTTGTGTGTGAAATATGTAAGAGGCTCAGAAGCTCGAAAGATAAAGTTTTCATATTGCTTAAAACAACTTTCAAATGTCACTTCTAAGCAAGTTCGTCAAGACTTGCCTATTAGGTGGAATTCCACTTATATGATGCTTGAGACTGTTATAGGTCAACGAGAAGCCTTTACCGTCCTAAGCGATATTGATCCCTATTTAGATTATTGCTTATCAAACGAGGAGTGGGATGAGGTAAAAACCATAGCTGATTTTTTTAAGCCATTTTATGATATCATAATGCTTTTTTCGGGTAGCACTTATCCAACCGCCAATCTCTATTTTAGTGGCCTCTGGAGAATTCATATGAAAATCAAGGAAGTTGCATGTGTTAATCATTGTGAGTTTGAAAATCAAAATCAATTATGTTGCATGGCTAGAAGAATGAAGAATTTTTTTTTGATAAATATTGGAATTCTTATAGTGTTGTGCTATCATTTGCTGTCATCCTAGATATAACTTGCAGTTTGTTGAGTGGTACTATGTGAGGTTGTTAGGTGGTGAGAGAGTACAAGTTGCAAAGTTGAATTTTGATAAGTTGAAAGCTTTTTTTCAAGAATATCTTAAGTCCTCAAATGAAGTAAACACTTCATCTTCACCAAGGTCAATTAGAGGTAGTCCAAACATTCCCTCAAATGACTTGCATGATTTTGGGACTTGCAAATGTAAATTGTGTGAACCATCAAAAGATGAGTCTGATTTGGAAACTTATTTGAATAAAAAATTTGACCATGAGCAATATGCTGATTTGGATATTTTGCAATATTGGAAATCAAATGATGGTAAATATCCTAAACTTTCTATATTGGTACGTGACCTTTTGAGCATTCCAATTACTACAGTTGCATCAACATTTAGGTGGACGTATACTTGACAAGTATCGAAGCATTCTTTTATCTGAAAATGTTGAAGCATTGTTGTGTACACATGATTGGTGATCGCGACTTTCCGAGTCTAAAGATTATAACTGCAAGTATACAGCCCAATCGCGTAGTAATAAAAGATATTGATCCCAGAGAGACTCGATAATCAATCTAGCACTATCGAGTGTTACTATGTTTAGCTAAGGAGAGTGATATTTTAAGTTTAAAGGGCGAGAAAGTAAGAATCAAAGATTAAATTATAATAATGATATCGGTATGTAATTGGTACGTCTTCGCGAATTCGATAAAGGGTCGGCTTATTAAGGGTTGTCAAGTTATCTTTTCGTAGAAACTGTTGGTTTAAAAGTCGTTGACTCACACTCTCGTGGTCTTGCCTATTACTAAACTCCTAAGTTCAATTGAGCGCTATCACTATGTCAATTAAAGTTAGAAATACTTTTTGGAAACCTAAAGGTTCTAATTGATTTTAAATCGCTTCCGTTGTATTTAAAAGCAATGCTCGATTTCAGCTATCCAGTTACAATCTCACACTCCCGTGGTCTTAATCCTAACCTTTTATAATTTCTTACTCTCGTAACAAAAGTTGTTTTATAAATAAGAAATCGAAACCAAAAAGTAACTCGACTAAAGGTTTTAGCCTAGGTCTATTAAATTCGTTTCGGTTATACAATCACATACCATTTAAATGGTTTAGCCAGACATATTAAATAAATGCGAAGAAATGTAGAAGAAGAAGTGTATAAAAATAAATAACATTATAATTAAATGGTAAAGCATTAAATTAGGAAACCTGATCGAAGTACTCTTGATCAATCAATCTTGAAGTAACTTAAACTAAAAACAAAATGCAGTGGCTAGAAAGAAATAAATGGTGATAGCTTCCCAAGGAAGGAAACTATCATTTTGGTTCAGGTAATGGAAAATTAAAGCAATACTGAAACGAAAACAAAAGTAAACTCTGAACAGAAAATTATGTCTTCGATCGGAATTTTGGCAGCAAATTAATATGGTAAACAAAGCTCTCTTTGGAACTTGTGGAAGTTGCTATTTATAGCTTATGTAACTTAAGTTTGTTGAGAGTGATACGAAATCATATTTGTTGGGCCTTGACCACTTGAGTTGACTGAAGTTGAGTAGGGTTGAGGAAAAATCTCTACTGAATGAGAAGAACGCACATACTGATATCTTTGTTTTTGACTGAATTGATGCGCATATTTAGGTTTCTAATATAAGCCTTATGACGTTCGTCTTGGGCTCATGACGCTCGTCTGGGATGTGGGACGTTCGTCTTGCTTCTGTGATGGTCGTCGTACAGTAAAAAACCAGAATCTTCATTTTTCTGCAGTTTTGCCTCATTTCTTGTCCTAAAAGTCTTGTTTTTGTCTCGTTTTCATTCTTTTCTTCTACAAGTCAGGTGTAATTGAATATCTGCAAAATAAACACAAACTTCACATAATATTGTTCGAAATAAAGAAATTAATAACTTAAATGATCGGAAACCATATTAAATAATCGATACAAATTCGTGATATCAAACTCCCTCAGACTTGAATCTTTGCTTGTCCTCAAGCAAACAATCAAGTAGGTTTTGAAAAATATCCTTCAGACACATAACACATTGCTCATCTATACGTGGTTGTGTGGTATTTCGCTAAATGAACTAATAGTGACACGAACACTAAAGGTACACTAATGACACTAAAACATACAATGTTCATAAACCTTTCATACAAACCAGTTCGAATCATTCCATTATAACTCAACCTGATGCTCTTGTTTCTGTTTCACCCGGTTTCATTCTGACGCAATCACATTAAGCCTTTTACCTTTACACGCGTGTAACACAGTGGGAGAACTGACTTTTAGTCATGTCGCGGATAGCAAGAGTCGTCACCGACTTTTATTTTATCCATAAGGAAGGGACATAAAAGAACAGGAAAGACCGTTTTGAAAAGACTTGGGTTCGGGGGGTAGGTTATATAAAGGGAAGGTATTAGCACCCTTTATATCCATGGTTATCCATGGGCTCTTAGTTACTTAACTCACTTAACTATTTTTTGAAAAGAAAATATAGTGTGTGTTTAGAAATTTTTCTAAGTACTTTGTAATGATCCCCGTATGGATGTATACAAAGCCTTTAAGTTGAAAAATGTTTGAAAATATTGTGAGGTGTGAAAAGTATTTTTATTTTTGAAGAGTGAGCAAGTAACTATGAGGTACCTACCCTAGACTAAACCATTCAAGTTCTTTTATGTTTCTTCAAGAGTAAGACTATCCCTATTATTAAGGAATATGTAGTCATCACTTTGGATTTTATTAAGGGACGGGCGTAGGGTCATTGTATGGTCAATGAAGGCAACATATAAGGGTGTCTTTACCAATTTGAAGGGACTATCATCATATTTACCGAAGGGACAAAATCATTATATCGTAGGCAACCTCGTAGGGACTTGATCTTTTAAGTTTATATGGACTTGATGATTTTTCTGTTTGAAGGGACTTTGCTTAAGACACCCCTATTTTCGAGGGACTCGACCATTTTAAATAAGGCAACCAAAAGGAATACCCTAGGAAGTACAAATGGCGATCAAAGATCGACTTACGTGTGTGAGTGTTATTTTTTCCAGATATTTGTCTTGAATTTAATTTTCTAAGTTCAATTATTTACAGTTAGTTTTGCACTCCCTAAATTACTAACCACGCAGTTATATATTTACAAAGAAAATAAAGACAGAAAAATAAATCTATAAGCTATTACAAGGCTTTGACAGATACATAATAGTAGGATAAAAATAAATTATAAAACAAGAATAATAGATATAATAAAATAGTAAATAAGCAATAATAATACTAATAAAGTAAAAATAATAAAGTTAAAATAAATTAAAAAAAAAGAAAAAGTTTAGGTTAGACAAGTTAGATTTTTTAGAAGTTATTAGAATTAGTGAAAAAAGGGAATTAAGTTTAGAGAAAAACAATTAAAGATTATTGAGAAAACTTTTAATTATTTACACTATATGATTATTACTATTATAATAAAATACTATTAATATATAAAATATTATTGACGAAATGTTATTGAGAAATTTGTAGAGAAATTTTTTTTTAATATGTACAAAATAATAAAAGAGTTAGTATTTACAAAATAAAGATTTATTGTTATAAATAATAAAATAAGTTTATAAAAATAATTAGCATTTATTTACAAAACATATAAAGATTATAGAAAAATATTAAATAATTAATTTAGTAGGTTTTCACGCCCTACATTACTAAACCACGCAGTTAATATAGGATCAATGACAGGAATTAAATGGCAGAAAAATAAAATGGCAGAAAATAAAATCCTAACTATTACAACGCTTTGAGGCAGTTACATAATAAAGATGGCGAAAAATAAAACTGAAAATATTACAAGTTAAAACTTAAAATATTTCAAGGACGAAGCAATTACAGTGTATGAATAACATAAACATGAGCGAAAATAAGAAATAATAATATGTTTGTTAAAGTTTGAGAAACGGTTTATGGTTTAGAGGAAATAACACGGTTAAAGTTTATGAGAAAGTTTTAAGGTTTACATGAAAAATTAAGGTTTATGAAAAGTTTGAGGTTTATAAAAAAAAACTAATTAGTTAATTTTCTAAAAAATATATATAAACAAATAATGGTAATAAAAAAAATTAGGTTTAATTTTAGGTAAACAAAGAAGTTTAAAAAAAAACTAGATCTAACTGTTAATTTACAACAAAAGAAATAATAACTAATATTATAAATTGATCGGACATGTAAATGTACATGACACTAAGACACGCGCGCACATGTGAGTGTACTTGACACTAAGACACGCGCGCACATGTGAATGTACCTAATCAAACGTGAGATGTGAGAATATATGTATACCACGATAAATTTAAGTGTTAACAAAACATGAAAAGTTTATATGCCATAATAACCAATAAGCATTAGTATAAAGTAAGATATCAGTGTACGGAACCCAACAAAAAATGTTTATGTATCTCAATATCAGATCTGCCGCTTACGCTACAAAATATTTTTCTTTCTGTCCCTTTTGGTCTCTCTACTAGTAAGTATATATAGGACTAATTTAGGGTTAATAATAATGGGCTTAAGTATTTATTTTGAGACCCAATAAAATATTAATTTAAAACTAAATAAAGTTTAATAATTAAAATAGTTAAAATTAAAATAAAAAATAACAATTATATTTATTTATTCTAGACCCAATAAAATGTTAATTTAAAACTAAATAAAGTTTAATAATTAAAATAGTTAAAATAAAAATAATAACTGATAATCCTATTTATTTATTCTAGACTCTATAAAAATAAATAGACTCAAAAAATAAAAGTCGGGCGCCAAAGTGCTCGAAAAAATAAAATGAACACATCAAAATAATCAGCGCGAAATAAATGACTCGGAAAAATACAGCGTTTGGTCGGATTTTGAAATAAAAATTATGACTGTTTAAACTGCTCAGACTGATCAACATATGATAAAAAATAGTCGTAAAAATATTTTTAGCATGTCAAATTAAACCACGTGAACTGCAGATTAATGTTACCGACATTTGCAAACTTAAACTTGACATTTTTTCGTTGACTAATTTTAGGCACAGTTAAAAAGTTAAATTGTCCAGTCTGTTTGTAAATTCCGAGAAATTATTCCGGCTAATATTAAGACGGAAAAAAATGTTATGCTATGAAGATGATGCAAATGAATGTGAAACAAAAAGTCAGTTAAAGTTAAAAATAGAGGGCAAATTTTGGTGTACAACAGCTGCCCCTGTTCAATTTTCTGAAATTTGAGGAGTTAGATTGGCATGTATGCCATTCGTGACTTGAAGGTTGAAGAGGATTGAACACAAAAGCCCAAAAATTTGTACTCGCCGGTGCGCGGAATGATATTGTTGGTTGGTTGTGATGCTTGAATGGACTTAAAGATGCCATTCGGAGAAAAAGTCTTCAGATAGTTTTCCTTGAGAGGGAAGCAATCCCAAATATGAAGATAACTTTTTGGGAAGAATAAACGACGACCCAAAAATGAGATTACCTTCGGGAAGAATAAACGACGGCCCGAGGTAACAAGATAACCTTTGGGAAAAATAAACGACGGCCCAAGGTATCAACATGGCTTTTGGGAAGAATAAACGACGACCAAAAAATGAGATTACCTTCGGGAAGAATAAACGACGGCCCGAAGTAACAAGATAACCTTTGGGAAGAATAAACGACGGCCCAAGGTATCAACATGGCTTTTGGGAAGAATAAACGACGATCTAAAAATGAGATTACCTCCGAGAAGAATAAACGACAGCCCGATGTAACAAGATAACCTTTGGGAAGAATAAACGACGGCCCAAGATCTCAAAATATCTTTTGGGAAGAATAAACGATGGCCCAAAATGAGATAACCTTCGGGAAGAATAAACGACGGCCCGAGGTGATAAGATAACCTTTGGGAAGAATAAACGACAGCCCAAGGTATCAATATGACTTTTGGGAAGAATAAACGACGGCCCAAAATGAGATAACATTCAGGAAGAATAAACGACGGCCCGAGATAACAAGATAACCTTTGGGATGAATAAACAACGGCCCAAGGTATCAAAATAACTTTTGGGAAGAATAAACGACGATTCAAAATGAGATAACCTTCGGGAATAATAAACGACAGCCCGAGGTAACAAGATAACCTTTGGGAAGAGTAAACGACGACCCAAGGTCTCAAAATATCTTTTGGGAAGAATAAATGACGGCCCAAAATGAGATAACCTTTGGGAAGAATAAACGACGACCCGAGGTAACAAGATAACCTTTGGGAAGAATAAACGACGACCCAAGGTAAGTTGTTGATAAAGTTTGCTTGCTGGAGAATTAACCTGAAAAACAAGGTTAGTTTGGTGCAAATATAATGATATATATAACAATCTGCAAGATAATATTTTATGAGAATGCGTATGAAATGATATGATATGATATGATATGATGTATGTACGAATGAATTATGTCGGGAAGCTGATCAGTAGCTTCATATAACAACTGCTGGCTGGGGGAAATAAATCCCGATTTATTGCTGAGGAGCATGAAGACTTCGTTCCCGTCTTGTTTAAGAATATTGTATTTAGAACCTCTCGTTTTCATTCGTCATACTTCTTATTGAAGGATTAAGTTCCTGAATATCCTGACTGAGGATAAAAGAGATGGACATAGATCCGGGAGACCTATTCGGTTAAGTATCAATAGCTTGAAGACTTCGTAGAGTTGGAAGTATAAGATATTACTTGAAGTACTCCGTAAAGATATCCGTAAAGATTAATCTGTGGGGATGAACCGGCGAAGATTCGTTGAATTCCTACCTCCGTTCGTCCTTAGTAAATGCTATTGTTGCATTTCATGCATTTATGGTAAACATCAATCATTTTCAAAGGCATATACACATTCAAACATAACCAACAGACGTTTCTCGCTTTAGTAAAAAGGGGAAAATAAATCTGGATTCTGAAAACAATTCTTCATTGAATAAAGAGGGAAAAGTAAACCTGAACTTGAAAACATAAACGTTTCAACTTTGAGAGTGTATAACCAATTGGATTTAGAGCTTCTAAGGTTCTTAACTTTCCTGAATAATTTCCCAGAGATTCTCATGGCTAGATTCGAAGACATGATACTGACACCATCTGATACTACTGGTATAGACAGTTAATTTCCACAATGGCTTCTGCTGAGAATTAAATATCAAGGTAATACAATGAGAGGAACGTGCCTTCAAATTGTGATGGACCATATATGCTCCGAGTATTAGATTTGGAAAGAGAGCGTTGTCCCTTGGTTGAGGATGAATTGTTCCATAATGGGAGTATCTGAAAGGAGCTACCTCAAGAGAAATAAGCAGAATACCTCACAATAATATGCCTTTGGCATCGTGAACTCTGTAATGTTACCCTTGGTAATTCAGATAGATGAAGAGAACTGCCCCTGGCTATTAAGCATTGTTGAATCTTGACCTGACTGCCCCAACTGGATTGGATAGTAATATGGAATGCCCCTTTGTATATATTGGCTTTGATCCAGAAAGTAACTTTGTCTGTTGGAAGGACTCTGGTTTATTGAGTGTTCATCATGTAAGTTTCTCTGCTGTCAAACACTTAGTTATATGCAAACAATGATATTCAAAAATGCAATGCTTATGTCTGTCTTGAAGTTTTGAAAAAAAGTTATTTTAGTAAAACATTGTTTATGAAAATTGTGATATTAACTCAAGTTTTATAATAAGCCCTAAAGGAGTCAGGATACCTTTTTGTGGCAATATGCTTTTAACTAAGCATGCTTCAATTAGGACTTTTGAGGGTTGTAATGTGGTTTGGTTCACGGTTTAAGAAACAAAGGATAAAGGCGCAAATTTTATTTGTACCCAACTCATTCTTCATGATGTTCTTCAGTCCTATGTTCGATTAACTTATGCATTGAAGCTCCAGAGGAGTTTGGAATTGTAACACTTATATTTGTGATGGTTCAGAAACCAAAAATTCATTTGAACATTCAGTCATCTTTCTTTGTTGAGGATTTATAATGACCTCTTTTTTTCTCTTTTGACTTTATTATCCCTTCTTTTTGTCTGAACTGTTTATTTCAAGGTTACAGTCAGCGGGATGTCTTAATTTTTTACTAAGTCTCCTTCATAGACTTAGTGAGCTTTTCTTTTGCTAGATATTGACTTGCAGACTTTAGTGATTACAGGGAACCATCATTAGTTGTGTACAACAGAAACAAATGGCATTGTTGAGTTAACTGAGTAACTACCCTGCCCCAGGTTATGAATAAAGGTTTTAATTTGCCTGAGAATGAAAACTCCTACTTCATATGCTCAAAAGGGTTGACTAGGGATTAACTTCCTTATATCTCCACTGTTTAGGAATTGAAACAATGCCTGTACATCACCAGCATAGTCTGTTCAAAAGCATACTGCCTAAGATTATGGTATTGTTTTCGTCATCCTCCCTCTATAGGCTTATAGCTTTATCAGGAGTTAAATATCACAAAATAGAAATATGAAGCATAGTTCAAAATATAGTGAAACGAATGGATTAATTCAAGACAAACATATGCAATGCATTAATGAAAACAAAAATTTGACATAATAGTAAGTGGTTAAACAAACAAAAGAAATTACAAATGAAAATTCAAATGTTCTCATAGTCTCTCCCTCTAAACTGGTTACTCTAGATGTCTGGGCGCTTTGATGTTTGATGGGCAATAGAAAAACTCAATCTGGCCTTCTGGCGTAACCTCGAGGATTCCTTCGTCAATCAGGTCTTGAATCTTTTTCTTCAATGCCCAACAACTATTAGTATCGTGTCCGGGACAGTTGGAGTGATACATACACCTTGCCTTGGGATGATAGCGAGAAAAGGAAATATTAGGATTTTGAGGAGGATTTTCCAAGGAAATTAGCTTCATCTCCAACAAGCATTGCAAAACTTGTGACATTGGAGTGCTAAATTTGATAAACTGTCTTTTATATTCCTTGTGTCGAAGTGGATTAATCTTACAAGGTCTTTTTTCTTCAACTGAAGAACAATCAGTGGTAGCCTGTCTCTTTCCTTCTCTTATTCTTTTCTTTTTTTCGACCAAGTCAACTTGTTTTATCGGAGGTTGACTGACGATTAGATTCTCGACTCTATTACTTTGAAGTTTGTGGACAAAGGTTCTCAACTCTTCTTGCCCTTGAGCTAAACTTTGGATAAGAACCACCTGGCCATTCATCTGGATCCTCATTTCTGCCATCTCAGCTTGCAATTGTTCCAACTAACCATTCTTGTTATCTTCAGGATTTTCAGAGAGGGATGCTTTCAACTCTTCTTGTCCCTTTGACAAATTCAAGGTAACTTCTTGGAACTGAGCATTCTGAGCCTGGAGATCCTTGACAGTTTGTTCGAGAGCCATTTCTGCTAAAATAAACAGCGAGAAGATTGAGAAACCTGTCATGCAATGATATGGTATGTAGATGCATATGCAATGTTTTCAAGGACCGCCGAATTTAAATTTGTTTAAAAACAAAATTTTATTAGTAAGTGTTTAATATGAATTTGTCCCTTGGGCTTACAATGAAAGAAAATAACAATAAAGTACAAAAATAAATATATGGGGTTTTAAGTCTCCCATGGACGCTTCCTCTTGGTGTGGAGGTATTTGTTGAGGTTCCGCTCTTCGTGAAGTTGCCTTGTTAGCTTCAGAATTCTTTCTTGACCAGCTCTGAAATGAGTCTCAAAAGTATCCCTTTGTTCCTTCAACTGAATCTAGGACTTTTGTAACTCTTCCAAATCAGTGGGCATGTCTGGATGAAGGATGGTATAAGGAACATCTCCTTCAGCAACAAGCTCCATAGTGACTGGTAGAACAGCAGGATATGGCATCATAAGAGTCTGAGCACGAGATCACACCCATATGAGATAAGGTTCCATAGGAATGGAGTACTTTGGTTCCAAAGTCTTGCTCTCAACTTTATTCACCTTGCTCCAAGCTCGTATAAACCTTTGACGGTAACCCTAAAGATCGTTGTCGTAGTCGAACATAATACCCTGAATAAGCATGTCATGAGGACCATTACTCCGAGCATAACCAAACTGACGTAGAGCTAAAGAAGGGTTGTAGGTAATGCCCCCTCTTATGCCAAAGAGTGGCACATTAGGGAACTCCCTACAACGTTCAATTATAGTAACATTCTCCATAGATCGAGAGCACCAATGAATATCTGAATGATAAAGTGACATAATCTTTTTAGACCACCTTAACCCTTGTTCATTCTTCATCACTGATCGAGGAAGGTGAGAAATAAACCACCTAGCCAATAAAGGTATGCAACACATCAAAGTTCCCCTCGCCTTCGTAGTACGAGCGTGAAGAGAATGTAAGATATCTCCAAGTAATGTGGGCACTGGATTGCGAGTCAGAAATATGTTGATGGCGTGTACATCTATGAACTGGTCTGAATTAGGGAACAACACTAAGCCATAGATCAACAAGGCTAGGATCTCCTCAAAAACATCTAGCTCATAGCCTTCAAGAACACTTGAGCTTTCTCCATCAATACCTTAGCAAGAATACCCTTAACTCCACTTCTCGTTTCTAGGACAATGTCTGATTTCTTCAGATGTAGGACTGCAACAATGACTTCAAGTTTAGGCTCCTTCTCTAAGCCTGTGAAGGGTCTCTGATCAAGGATAGGTACACCCAACAATTTGGAGAACTCTTCCATTGTAGGAACCAGCTGATAGTCGGGGAACGTGAAGCAATGATGTTTAAGATCAAAGAACTGAAATAAGACACTCATCATGTCTTCATCAAACCCTGAGGTGACCAAGTCAAGTAGGTGACCATGTTTCTTGATGAACTGAGAGTTTTCAGAAACTTGAGAGACCAATTCCTTAAGCTTAGAAGGTATCCCTACAAAGTTGTTCTTCTGGAGCAGCGGCATCTGGTGAAGGGGCATCGAGATCATAACGCCAGTTAGCTCTAGTCCTTACATCTGTGCGTGTATGACATGGTGGGATGATGCTTCGAACAACTCAGTTATGCACTACCAATTTGTACATGTCATCCCTCCGCTGCTTGATGAGGTGGCAATTCTTGCAGTACTCCATGTCAAGAAACAAGGCGGGAGTGGCTCGCAAATGACCAAGACGATCACCTAGACCAAGCTTCAGCGCGATATCGGTGATCATCCCGTCAAAACAAAAAGGAGTCTTCCCTCTTGTACAGGTGAGTTGGATGTTGGACAGTATGAAGGCCACTGGATTCACAGGGATGGAAAGAAAAGCACATCGGAGCAGAAACAGCTCCCTCTGGTTCACATTATGATTGTTGTATCTCCCAAAAACGATGTTGCTCAAGACCCTATGAAAATAACGGATGGCGGGGTTTTGGATGTGAGTAGCGTAGGGCTCGTCCCACGCCGAATGTCTTTCACCTGACAAATCCTCCCAAAGCTGAAAAGCTTCTGCCTGCCAATCTGCGTCTCTTGGAAGGCAGAGGTGCACACCGTCGCCTTGTTGGAATCCGAAAAACTCGCTTAAGGTTTCCTAAGTAACGGTTTACTCTGTTCCGAGTAGTCGAAACGTAGCATTACCAACCAGGTACTTTGTTGCGTCATTTGGAGTGTTGTAAGCGTAAGAGCTTAGGAACTCCATAGTCAGAGTGACACACGTCAGACTGTTGCTCTTGCAAAGCGATGTCAGGCCGATATTCGAAAGTAACCAGTTAACAATGTTAAGGAGCCCAAGTTGGGTTAGACATTCCTCGTCAATATAACGAGTTACTTCGACCGTCCTTTCTCTATAAGCGACGAATCAGACGCGTTGGAGTTCTCCGGCTTCACCCTCTCGGGAAGGGATATTGATAGGAGTTGGGTTTGCCATTATATCAAAAGGTTAGAAAATGAAAGGAGATGAAAAGAAAAATAAGGCTCTGATTTTTGTGTGAACAAAGAAGGTGGAGATATGAAACTAAAGCTCGTACTGATATATATATATATATATATATATATATATATATATATATATATATATATATATAGAGAGAGAGAGAGAGAGAGAGAGAGAGAGATGGAGAGAGAGAGGAACAAGGATGAAGAAATGGTGCTAAAAATGCTACGGAAGTGGGTGGTTGAAGAGTTTGTGAGAAAGTGGCATGTGAAGATGCCTATAAATAGGGGGTGGTGGAATATGACCGTTGAGAGGAGTGGGGGTGGTGGACAACGGTCATAAGAACGTTGCAGATGACTGTTTGGGATTCTGACTGCGTGACGATCGTCTGGCCAACCTGATGCTCGTCAGGATGCCAGGACGGTCGTCCCAAAGGGGAGAGGGTCGTCACCCTTAGGTAATGGGGAACGTGCTAACGACTCTTTCTTCTATTTTTTCACTTATTTTAATTAATAATATTATTATAATTAACCCACTTACTTTATGAAGCATAAGGCAAACTATTAGTAATAGCAGTGCAATATTAGTAGCATATATTAGTAATAGCCGTGCAATATATTTGTAACACAGAGGAATAAAAATGACAATAGTAGCACTAATGCAGACAAGTATTATACTTGTAATATTGAAGTTAAAGAAAACACTATTGAACACTTATAAACTCAGACACCAATTAATGAAGCAGAACTAAAAATCTTTATTAAAACTTAGAGAAACGCAGTAGTCATAAATTGAAACAAACTGAAAGTTGAAAAACAACTAAAAATCAAATTGAACTAAAATTAAAAATGCTGAATTCAAATAGAAATGCTGGAAAATTTTGATGAGTGCTGGAATCAGATATTAGCCACGATGATTGCGGACGAACTCTAATGCTTGACTCAGATGGTCGAATTGTTCTACAAACATATCTCTCAAAGTAATGATGCCTATATGCAAGTCGCGTATGTCATATTGCATAATTTGCATCTCGGTACAGAGAGTTTCTATGATCAACTCAGGATTGGCTGGAGCAGTGGTAGGTGTAGATACGTTAGCTTGTTTAGGCTTTTCCTCTTCTTCTTTCATATCCTCAGGGTAGTCCGAATCATAATAATTCAAAGGAGTCTTGGGATCAATTTCAACCTCCGACCAAGCATCTTCTGGTTCATAAATCGGCTCATCCATATCATATAGTCAGTTGTGCTTATTATGCACACTCGTGCGCTCATGGTCAGGTAAAGTTAAATGTGGCACAACTACGCCATTGATCAGAAGCTTAAAATGATGTGGTCCACGATCGTACAACATAACTCTCTCAAAACAGAAGGTGATGTTCATTGGTTTGAATTCCCCAAGCTGGTTGATCTGGGATAGGCAGGTCCTAAATCTCATTGCATCAACAATCTTGGTAACTTTGTCACCTATTAGGATTGGATGGTGTTCATTTTGAATAATCCTACAGAAATCTGCAAACATGAAAGTTTCCCCATTAACCCTTCCGGAAGTAAAAGCACAAAACATGATAAATAATTCATCTCTCAAGACATTGTTATCAATTTCGGTTTTTCTGAACAATGTGTAGGCCAGAATCATATGGAAATACCTAATAGCTGGGTTGTGGATCTCAGTGGACAACATAGGGTGTAAATCATGGTCAGGTCGTCCTGAGAAACTACTCCAAAAGCGGTCAAGCTCATCCCGCGCAAGCACGTTCTCCTCTGCTTCTGAGAAAATAGTAGGGCCATGTGGAAAATCTAAAAGGTTAGCCATCTCACGAATGTTAAACTCACATGGGTATCCAAATAGTCTGAATGATATCCTCCCTCTTATAAAACCTTTTCCACAGTTAGAATCGTAAACTAGTGAACTCGTGAATTCTAGAGTCAGCCCATAATAAGTTCTATGCTTCCTAGCTGCAAATCCTTCCCAACCTATCTGGTTAAACAAGTAGTAAATGCTTGCACATATGCCTAAAGCTTTCATGGTAGGTCCATGGGAAAATTTGGTCAGGGCCATAGGTCTTTGAGCTAAGGCTTCATAACGGCGCCTCTGGGTGCCATCTCTAAAGTCCACAGTCAAGTTGGTGGTCATTGTCAGAGTCAGTGAGAACGAAAAACAAAGAAGGAATAGAAGGTAGAAAAACTTTAAAAATTATGGAATCACACAATAAAACAAACCAACACAGCAATCAGTGAATTTAAAACATTTTGAAAATCAAAATTTTGAAAACTAGAATGAAAACTAAATGAAAAAATAAAATAAAGTCGAAAATAAAATCGCGGGTTGCCTCACACAAAGCGCTTCATTTAATGTCGGGGCTCGACACAGCTAAAAGGAAATTAATCTAAGGTTTCCGATGGCAATTCTGCTTGTTTAAAATCTGTTGTGAATTCTTTATCCTTTACGCAATTATAATGCTTAAGGCGTTGTCCATTTACTATAAATGGTGCACTGGACCTACCCTTAATTTCTATAGCGCCACTAAGTAAAACTTTAGTTATTTCGAAAGGACCAGACCATTTGGATCGTAATTTTCCAGAAAACAGCCTAAGCCTAGAATTGAATAGGAGAACTACGTCTCCCACACTAAATTCTTTTTTTAGAAATACGCTTGTCATGACATCTCTTTGTTCTTTCCTTATATATGCGGGCATTCTCATAAGCGTCTAACCTTAGTTCTTCCAATTCATGTAAGTCTAAAATACGTTTCTCACCAGCGTCAGTATAGTTAAAGTTAAGAGTTTTAATCGCCTAATAGGCTTTGTGTTCTAATTCTACTAGCAAGTGGCGGGATTTTCTGTAGACTAACTTGAAAGGTATGGTTTCGATGGGTGTCTTAAAGGTTGTTCTGTAAGCCCATAAAGCTTCAGGTAACTTGGTAGACCAATCTTTCCTAGATATGGCGATAGTTTTCTCTAAAAAAATTTTTATCTCTATATTTGAAACCTCTACTTGTCCACTAGTTTGCGAATGGTAAGGTGTTGCTACACGGTGTCTTACTCCATATTTTAATAAGAGTTTATCGAATATTTTAGATATGAAATGAGAGCCTTTGTCACTTATGATGAGTCTTGACACCGAATCTAGGGAATATAATACTCTTGAAGAGCTTTATGACTACTCGTGTGTCATTTGTTGGAGAAGTTATGGCTTCGATCCACTTTGAAACATAATCGACAGCTACGAGGATAAACTTATTTCCAAAAGAAGATGGGAATGGTCCCATAAAGTCAATTCCCCACACATCGAAAACTTCTACTTCTAAAATGCCTTTTTGGGGCATCTCATAGCGCCTCGAGATGTTACCAGTGTGTTGCCATCTGTCGCAATTTAGAATGGCGAGGTGAACATCTTTCCAAAGAGTGGACCAAAATAGGCCTGATTGAAGGATCTTTGCGCAAGTCTTCACAGTGCTTGCGTGTCCACCATAAGGATCAGAGTGACAATGGGAAATTATGTTTTCCATTTCTTCTTCTGGGACACATCGACGGAAAATACCATCGGACCCTCGCTTGAAAAACAATGGTTCATCCCAGTAATACTGTTTTAAATCATGGAAGAACTTCTTCTTTTGTTGGTACGTAAGATCTGGTGGAAGTACCCCGACAGCTAAATAGTTGACTATGTCAGCATACCATGGCAGAGTGGTTTACGCACAAATTTATGTGAAGTCAAGCTTCTTCAATATCATGTTTTGATGAAGACAACTATGTGCATTTATCAAATGATGAGAAAAAGCATCATGAAGCAATATGGCTATGGATCAAGATTGCAACATTATGAAGACTTGCATTGATCTTTATTTATTGAGGTATAAGCATGCAATATATATTGATAAAATAGTGCTCAAAATAATATCCAAAATTCATTTGCATGCATGGTTCATTTCGTTGAAAATATATCACTATTTCTAGCTTAAAAAACATTTTTTTATCATACATTTGAAAATTTATTTTTCATATTTGAACCATATTAAATCACTTTCAAATATAATCTATTGATTTTGATAAATCAATATACATTGCATAATATTTGTTCAAACATTTAGACTATTTTTTTATTTTTTTATTTATTTAAACATGCAGTTTTTGGTAAATTATGGCAGTTTGAACTGTCGTAACAGGAATAAAAACCGCCGTAATTTGCATCCGTCTGAAGCAGTATTTTAATTTTGAAATTCAAAAATTGTTCTGCATTTGTTAAGTCTGGTATTTGTTAAAACTGACTTAACAAGTCTTGTACGCATTTGAAAAAACAATAATTTTTTTAATACCTTTTCATGCATCTTTTCATGAAACAATTTCTTTTAACTTGACAATTGTTCATGATATTTTTGCATAACTTTACAGTGTTTCAAAAATGTGTTATGCACTTATAAATACATTTTATAATCAGAATTTTTTTTCTTGACCTCCAAAAAATTTCATAAATATTTTCTTACTCACTTATTCTACATTTTCATACAATTTTGAGTACACTTATTCAAAATCTTCAAAAAGTGAAACTTTACATTAAATATTTTCATATCATTTTTAAAGTTTCATTTCATAAAATAGTGAACACTTATATATATTATTGTGAGTGACAAAAATTCATCAAAGAAGAAGATCAATACTTATATTGAAAAAAATTCAAGACTTCACCATTTTCATCTATTCAAGAACTACTTATTTCTTGGTATCATTGTTACTATTTATCCTTAGGATTGTTAGGGATAAATTAGTGTGATTACCTTGCTTTCAGGGTTGTTGAAAGTAAGTGTGTGCTTTGAAGAGGATTGTTCTTCCAGCACTTGAAATACTTATATGTTAGATAAGTAAGCATCACCGGAGTGTGAATAGGCTGTACAATTGAAAGGGGACCGGACGTACTCTCGGATTGTGAGGGGAACCAGGATAATTCTCTTGTGTCATTTTTCCATTTCGCACTTTACTTTCAAGTCTGTAACAACTTATGGAAAAAGAACCAAGAATCGGTCAAATCGAAGATAATTTTTTGATAATCTAATTCACCCCCCCTCTTAGGTGCATTTACAAGTTACAATTGGCATTAGAGTAGGTGATAGGTAACCTGTTCCTACTCAATTCAGATGGCTTCCGCAAATAACAATCTTGTATTCAGAGATGGTGGTAGTAGCAACAAGTCTCCTTTGTTTTGTGGCGAATATTTCGACTTTTGGAAGATCCGCATGAAGGCACATTTAGAAGCACAAGGAAGTGATATATAGGAGGTTATTCAAAATGGTCCTTTTATTCCTACAACAGTTGTCAACGGATTTAGTTCAACAAAGTCGCGAGGATCATGGAATGATGATGATAAGAAAAAGGTTCTTTATGACAAAAAGGCGATAAATATCTTACAAAGTGCACTTGGAATGAATGAATTCTTCCGCGTTTCAACATGTACAACAACCAAGTAGTGACACTCTTGTAGAGAAACTCATGAAGGAACCGTCGAAGTCAAAAGATCCAGATTGAACACATTAAGTCAAGAGTACCAGTTATTCAGAATGCAACCAGGAGAATCTATCCTCGACTTGCAGAAAAGATTCATGCATTTGACAAATCACTTGAATGCACTTGGTAAGACACTAACAAATGATGAACTTAATCTTAAAGTGCTTAGGTCTTTATCAAGAGAATGGCAACCCGAAGTGACGGCGATTTCCGAGAAGAAAAGTCTATCAACATGACATCCGCTACTTTATTCGGAAAACTTCAAGAATATGAGACGGAACTTGGACGATTGGAAAAACATGAAATTCAAGAAAAGAAATCCAAGAGAATTGCCTTAAAATTTGAATCCAAAGAAGTGGAGAAAGAAGACAATCCCGAAGATGACGAAAATTTTATGCTTCTTGTAAAAAGACTAGGAAAATATTTTGGTGCAAAAAATAATATATGAAACTCCAGTTTTATGAGAAGAAAGAAATTTTCAAAGAACAAAGAAACATAATCATCAACATCCAATGGAGACATTAAATGCTATGAATGTGGAAAGCAAGGCCACATCAAACCGGAATGTCTTAAACTCAAAGAATCGTGACAACAAATGAAGGAAGGATTACAAAAAGAAGGCCTACATTATTGGGATGACAACAAAATAAGTTCTTCATCGGACTTCGATAGTGATCAAAGCGCAAATCTAGCATTGATGACATCACATCATTCCGACGACGAAGACAATGCGGTTAGTAGTGAGTTTTCAATTTTTGATAATGATGCTCAAGGAGAAATTAATGAACTTTTAAGTGAATGTAAAATATTATATAAAACTATTTCATCTCAAAAGAAACAAATATCAATTTTAGAAGAAAATATTGAGAAAATGGAAAATAATTTTAAAGATGAAAAAGAAGAACTAATTAAGAATTTTGCATGCACTAAATGTGAGTGACTTTCTTTTCAAATAGTCCAATTAAAAAAAGTCCAAGAAAGATATGAGATATGAAAAATTGGATTGGAATGTGTTCTTAGTAATCAAAGATACTCAAATGATAAAAGTGGTCTTGGTTACTCTAAATTTTCTAAACAAACTTCTAACAAGACCATCTTTGTAAAAGTTAAAGAACAAATTCCTAAATAAAAAAGTGACAAGCATGAAATAGTTCATCAATATGCCAAAAAGAAAAGAAATAATAAAAGGAAGTCTTATAATAAGAAGAAATTTTATCCCTTAGATATAAAAGTAACTTTGAGCCTACTTGTTTCTATTGTGGTATAAAAGGTCATACTCCAAAAGCATGTTATATTAGAAATTTTAGTATTGCTCAAGGCCATTATGTATGGGTTAAGAAAGGAACTAACTATGAAGGACCCAAGGCAATTTGGGTACCTAATAAAACATAACTTTTTTTTGTAGGTATGCTTGAAGACTTCTTTAAATCAATGGAATCTTGATAGTGGATGTTTGAGGCACGTGACGGGTGACTTAAGCAAATTTTCACATCTAACGCTTAAGGCCAAAGGCTTTGTTACTTATGGTGATAACAACAAAGGAAGAATCCTTGACGTAGGCATCATTGGTTCACCACCTTTCAACAACTATAGAAGATGTCCTATATGTGGAAGGTGTTTACCCCCAAAGTTGGTAAACAACCGCTGGTCCTTTGAAGATACCAAAAATACCCTCGGTTACTCGCAGGATCGACCAGAATGATCCTAGGACATGTGCTAAGAAAAAGTTTGGTTTGGTATATCACGTTTTTGGGAGAAAAAAAAAGGTCTTGAATCTTTCAACAAGATTCAGAAATTGTTTTAAAAGGAAAACAAAGTAAAAGGCAAAGACTTTCAAAATAAATTAAGGTAAAAGACAAGGCTTGAATGTAAATGAAATTTAAAGGCAAGGCAAATAATGTTAAATTGCTGAAAAAATTAAGGGGTTGAAATTGTAAAGGAAATGCAGTAAATTGCTGAAAAGATAAATGACTTTGAAACATAAATTGCTTTAAAATAAAGGCTTGTAAAGGATAAATGGCTTCAAAAGTAAATGACTTGAAGATAAATTTGACATTGAAGATAAATTGGTGGTGTTTCAATCACGTACATTCTCACTACACTCCTTTCTCTACACGCGGATACTTTGAGTATACGGAGTTACTAGTACATATGATTTTCACACACTTATTCTAACACTAGACTAAGTTATTTATATACATTACAAAGTAATCCATCTCGACGGTTTCTCTTACAACTATCCTAAGATGGTGACATTTGTCCCACTATATGTTGAAGAAGCTTCATCTTGCGCCACTTGTCTTTGTCTTTGAATTGAAAACTACACACTTTCCCTCCAAAATTGAACGTGCAAGAACCTTGGTAATTGTCATCTTTGTCGAACATACACTTGGTCGAATCCCTCCAACACTTAGAAAATATTCCAAACTTAGAATTTCACTAAGTATGAAACTTATAGGCAGGTTCCTTCGACTTTCATCCTTTAGTTAGTTAGGTCAAAACCTTACTTTTAGCTTATCACAAAAAAACTCTTTTATTAAGCCAAAATAACCTTATTAATTGCTAGCGTCGAAATTTAGGGATAACAAATTGCCCCCCAAAAATGTTCTTTTCGATCATCTTGATGAAAATATCATTTTTTTATATTCATCTTTTCGACGCCGGCTTAGGTCAGACAAAAGCATGGTTGAAACCACCTACCCCATGTTCTAAAATTGTTGTGATTCTTCATCCACGTGCATGACGTCATGTCATAATGACAAAAATCCCAAAAGTTCCATCATTCGTATCTACGGCTTTCTGATCATGAGTTTCTCCTTGAAATAATGCGTTAATGTCTTTTCCATTAACTACTTCCTCAACGCGTCAGGTTCCAAGTGCCACGTGCCCCACCACTTCACGTCTCCATTAAGTGGCTAGACTTCACAACTTCTCATTGCCTACGCCTATAAATACCTTCTTCAACAAAACAAAGAAAATTTCCCAAACTCTTGCGAATTTATCTCCTTCTTGCTAAAGTCTTCTCATTTCTTTCTAAGAGCCCTAGAAAACCTCCATTTTCTTCTCCAACAATGGCGTCCTCTAAGACTAATCTTTCTCAGAAGAAGGGTCAGAAAGCCAAAACTTTCCACTTCGACAAACTCTTCCACCCTTCAACAACATTTCTAAACCAAAAACAATAAAAAAAATCCTCAGTTCGCACCCGAACCCTTGAACAACGAAACAAGGAGTTTATACCGATCTTAGGTAATGATTCCCTTCCTTGTAAATGATTGTCCTTTTGATGTATATGGTCCTTTAGCTACTATACAGAGCACAGAAGAAAAACTGAAAGAGTTATTTCCTTGCTACCGCAAAACTCAACCTTTAGGGCATAAGCACCTCCCTAAATCTGACGACTCTTCCTCTGACCCACCTCTTCTTAATGAATTGGATTTGAAGTACCTACATGATGGTACCAGGCTGGTTAGAGCTGTCAGCCAGTTTGCTGAGTTTGATATGTGGTTAGCTAGGTTAGAGAAAACTAAGGCTCACCACTGGAAAAGCATAGGGATATATGATATTTTAATGCTGACAAAGACGCTTATACCCTATTGCTTGAACCTCCTGGCCGCCTCTTTGTACTTCTGGGACTGCACCCACTATACATTTCATCTTCCTTGTGGGATGGTTACCCCCACTATTTTTGACATAACCGCTATCGCAGGTGTAACACCCCAAATTTGCCCTCTTCCTTTTTAAGCATCATATCACATCATATGCATCATACTCATATCATTTCCTCAGCATCATATCATGGAAATATGAACCATAACATTCCTCATGTCCTAGCATCAAGCATATGGTCATCTGTGGAGTTCTTTGAAGCCTTTCAAGCCATGACAAGGGTCCCATTGAGTTTGTACAAGTTTTATGGTGAGTCTACACTCCATTTATAAGATCAAGTCCATTGGCAAAAGCTCAGAAGATCGCATGATCATCAGAGATCTCACGACAAGGCAAAACTCCTATGCAGTGTACCCAAATTAGGGTTTGGGATTCGAGTACCAAGACCTCACAACTTTGGCCATTTCTTGTGAGCCAAGTCTTCTACATGTTAAGAGGATCCCATGTGTCAAATTTCATGAGAAAATTCCATGAGGAAGTCAGACAATGCCTCAGTGGCTTGCAGATGAAGCAAAAAGTCAACAGAGCCCTGAAAAAGTCAACTGTGCAATTTCAAGGGGTCCAACCCAAATTTTTTGGCCAAGAGGGATCCTTACAATGTTATAAGAGATTTTGAATGCCTAAAGTTCAAGAATCATGGAGATTTGAGGGGTTTTGCAAAAATGGTACAAAGTTGGTTTTTGAAATTTTGCAAATTTGGCAACTTTGGCCCTAATCTTCAAGTGGCCTTAACATGATCAAAAATTCTCCGAATGGACCAAAGTCAAACATGAAAGTTGGAGAGTAAGGGCTGCCATTTTTAAAAAGTACAAGTGTGTTTTCACCGGATTTACCAATCTCCCCCTAGCTAATTCGAAAATTCCTCTCCCAAGGGCAAAAAATCACTTTTCCAAAAATGCATCATGTGCAAGAAGGCTCCAATCTTGATTTTTGTGAGTTGGTTCAGGCCCAAACTTGTTTCTAACTTAAAATACATTGCCTTAAGACCAATTTGCTCCAGAAAAATAGTCATTTTCATACACTTTTGAAAACTCCCTCCAAAACATGCCAATTTGCAAAATTCATGAAACAAGTGTGAAGGTTTGATCTAAGGGCCAGGAGTTAATGGATTTGGATCAAGGGTGGAGATTGAAACTTGCACATGCTGAGAAGCCCAAGGAAGCATGCATATTCCACCAAGTGCACAATTTGCATATTCACACTTTTCTCATTCAATTTTCGTGCACTTTCTTTCACACTTTCAGCACTCACTCTAAACATCACAACAAAGAAAAAGAAGCAAAAACCAGATCTGAATCTCTCTCATTCTCTCATTCTCAACCTTCTTGCATTCTTGCATTTTGCTCCATACCTCTTGATTCCTTTACATTCTCCACAAATCTCTTCCATATTCTTGATCAGTGAATCATCTGGATCAAGAATCATCCACTCATTCAAGCTTAGAACACAGTATTGGAGGTTCACCATTTCAAAGCCTCTTGTGTTGAAATCTCAGATCTACACCATTTCAAGACCTTAGATGCATTTATTTTGCATCTAAGGAGTAAGAGGAGTGATTTGCACGGATTATCTGGTTTTCTATTTCAACATTTCGAGATCTCCATCTCAGGTATGGCTTTAAACTTTTTGTTCTGGAAATGGAATTTAATTGTTGCTTTGCGTTCCTTGTTCTTCCCTGATCATGCTGCACTTTGTAGATTTGATTTTGGTGCATTATATCATGAGTTATGTGCATTTAAAGTTTGATGATCAATGTTGTTTTGCTTCGATCCGGCCGATCCTTTGAGTTTTAGCTATTTTTGATGTTATATTTGGATTTAGTGATGTTGAGTTAGTCAATTTGGACTATTGGTTTGCATTATTTGATGAATTTTTGCTTCTGGTTTGGTCTCTGGTGTCGGAGTTCTAACTCCGGTCACCGGAATTTGTCTTGTGAGTCTCTATGAAAAAGATGATGTTTCCACCCTTGGATCTAACATCCAGCCGTCCATATGCTGCCACGTGGCCTTTTATTGCTCCAAATTCATGTTTAAAATTCTGTTTCATATTTAATAATCCGTGTGGACATGACTATGGTACATACCGTGAGCTCACCAATAACATTCCAGCATGCTGCCACCTCATTTAATGAGGTGGTCTTCTCCAGCCTTTGGATCAATCTCGCGGTCTCTCCTTTTCCTGCATTTCTTTTATTAATTCAAATAAAGTCCACAACAATAGCCATGCACTTCAGCGTACTGGGCCCAAGCCAGGCGCTATCCACACCTCACCTTTTCCAGCCCAATGCCAATTGAACGCACAACCCTTACTTCATACACCTCACTTCATTTCTTTATTTTTCTTTTTTCCATTTTAATTTCTCTTTAATCTAGTTTCATTTTAATTCGTGTAAAATACCTCCACTCACCTAAAAATTCCAAAAACATTCATGAACATTCTTTTGTGTCTCTAATATTTTGCCATATTTTTATTTTATTTTTTTTCATTGATCCACGTGCCAGAATTAATTCACCTTTGTTCATAGCTTCTTTTTAAGTCTTTCTTGACCAGTTTGCCTTGTTTAATTTCCATAGACTTCATTATTTTGATTTTTGATCCCATTCTTTTTGCTTTGTGTTCTTAAGATTTGGTACTTTTCATGTAATTTTTCCCTGAATTTTTAGAAACATATTTCTTGAGTCTTGGTCTGGTATCTTGTGATGTAAGTTTTCTGTCCTAACTTGTGTTCTTGCTTCCATTTGACTTAGTTCCCTTCTGAATCTTTGCCAATCCTTTTGGCTAGTTGATATATCATGTTTGAAGGTCATTTGGTTTCAATTGTGGATTTTTTAGGTGGCTGGTTGTTTTGTTGTGGATTTTATCTTGAACCTTGTCCCGTTTTGCTTCCTTTGAACCGTTTGGTCTCTTCTAAGCCTAGAAAAGCACTTGTGCTCACTTCTTCTTCTCATTTGGGGTTCCTTTAGGGTGTGGGTACCTACCTGGTCCTAGGATAGGTCCTGTGTCTTCTGAATTTTTGAGTTTGTTACTTATTCAAGTCTTTTGCTTCTTTAAGTGCTTTCATTTCATCTTATGGTTTCTTTTGCTTCCATTTTGATATTGTTTGGTCTTGTACCTCTTTTCTCTTCATCTTGTTGGCTTCCTAAGCCATTCTTCATATTGTTTAGGTTCTGGTCTTGAGCATTGGGTCTTTATTTTGTGCATTTTTGCTTTGCATATTTCATAAGTGTGCATTCGTTTTCATATGTATTCATGTTGCATCCTTTTGAGTCATAAGTCTCTTCTTCTCATTTCTTTGAGCGGCATTTGCATTGTGCATATGTGCATACCATGTCACTTCTGATTGTGTGATGTTAGCATGTTAATTTGCTCATTTTGTTTCATTTATGTGCATACTAACCTTGCAGGGGCTATGGTAAGTGTGAGATGTGGGAATTGAGTTCCACATCTCCAATTCTCATCTTCCTCTTATGTTTATGTGTACTAACCCTTTGTTGTTGGGCTTAGGCCTTTCTCATCCCTTCTTCTATCTTCGTCTTCTCTTCTTCATTAGGATAGAAACCTCACTAACTCTTAGGACATCCATGCATGTTAACACTTAGGATTATTTTAGTCCCCTTTAGAATTTTTCCTTTGTGATCCTTTTGGTTCCTCTTCTCTTCTCATCTCATAACTCTAAAAAACACTTTAATAAGTTTGAAGTGATGCATTGATCCATAGCCTTATCCCATGAGGTATGCTTGTAGTCTTCCCATCTTGGGATATCACAAGTTTACCTTGTGATGCACAAGTCTGATCAAGGTATCTTCTTCATAAAAGAAAAGCATAAAAAACACTTCTTCATTTGTAAATAACCCAAAACACTTAATAAGTAAACAAGTTAGTGAGCCTAGGCCCTAATCTTTGGGTTCATGTTTTGGGGATCTTCTCCTTACTTGAGTGTGCTTGTTCTATTATTCCATCTTGGAATGTAGTGACAAGTGCACATTCCATGGAAAAGAGCTTGAGTTCACTTCCTTGTGACACACTCATAAAAGCTTCTAAAAAACACCAAACAAACAATAAGCGTCTTTCCTTCGGGAATTCTTTTCTCACCTCATTCGCTCCGTACGCGAACTTGCTCCTACTTGTCACTTTGCAAGACGGTTACGCACTCGTCGTCCGAGTCTGCAACACCTGAGCAATGGCATATGCAGTTCAAGCTTTAATTCACCAGCAATTTCCTTTTAGTACCCCTAGTTAGGGGAACTACGGCGTCTCTGATCCTCATTATCCTGATGAGGTACGTAGGCAGCGGGGTAGGGCCCGTTCGAGCACAATCTTTATTTTCCCTACATTTTTCTCTTTGTTTCTTATTCAGTTCTTTTCTCAGTTTATTCCCAGTTCATTTTCATTTCTTTTGCTGCAACTTTCATCCCCTCACCCTTTGAAACAGTTTCTTTTGCAAGCGTGGATCCCGTCGGGTACGGCGGACGATCTGGGTGCTAGTACCTTCCCAGGTCGTAACCGACTCCCGAACTTAGTCTCTTTGGTTCGCAGGACTTGTGTCCTTCCTCTTCTTTCTTCTGGTTTGTGCAGCATTACCATTCCCTTTCTTCGGGATAAAAATGCCTGGCTGGCGACTCTATTCTTTTTCCGCGTCACTTTCGCGTTTGTACCAGGATGGAAATCCGGGGAGCGACAGCTGGCGACTCTGCTGGGGACACTCCCAGAATCTCTGGTTCCCCTGTGAGTCTCTCCTAGCGCTTGTGTGTTTCTGTTTCATTGGGTGATGTTTGCTTGCTGTGGCTTGTTCTATTTTATTGTTGTATATTTACAGCTTTATTTACAATTTTCAGTCTTTATTTACTGCATCATGTATATATACTGGACTGTCTGGACTGGTTTTCTGTTTGGTGGGATGGGTGTTACTTGTTCTTGAGATATGAGCCAAGTACCCGGCTCGAGAGCACCATAGGACTTAGAGTGGTTCCACATTGGCCTCATGAGAGCACCATAGGACTTAGTAGTGAGTTCCACACCCAGCCTGCGATTGTCTTGGAAATGTTTTGATTTGGGGATCTTCCTCTCTCATTACATGACCCTGACAGTTATGTGCAGCTGGGGACCGATCATTGAGAACCTTGTGGAAACATCCCTCTTTAGTGATGACAGTGGCAACCCACATTTTGTGGCAAACCCATTCGCATCCGAGGGCCCACCTGGGGATCGCATAGGATGACCTTGTGTCCTGGACTCAGATGAGGCCTCCCTGCGTAGTATATAATGCCAAACCGATTCCCTGATTTGGTCATGAGCCATTTCTCGGAGATGGTGACAGTATTATTGCTATTCGGCTTTGAGAGTCCGTGATGTCTGACCCGGAGCCTTTAACCAGTGAGATTGGGGGTGTTTACAGGTGTGCAGGAACCCATAACCTCAACATACACTCATCTATTCAGTGGTCCTTGTTATGATCTGTGGTTCTATGGTTATGATTTTTGGTTCCATGGTCCTATGGTTCTGGAGTTCTGGTTTGCTGGAGTTCTTGTTCTGGATTTCTTGATACTATGGTCCTGAGATCTTCTTCAGTGAGTTGTGATTATCAGAGAGTGTGACTCAGGGGACTTTTGGTTTGCCAGTTATTCAGAGGGGCCCTTGTCAGTGATCCAGTTCAGATGGTCCCAGTTGATCATATGCTTGCATTGCATTGCATTTGCATCATTCTTTGCATTAACTGTTTATGTTTCCCATTTTTCAGGTCATTGCTCATATCTGCTCCCAGTTCTGGTAATCTAATCTCCATGGCAGAAATCAGAAGAGTTCCAAGGAAAAAGAATGTGCATTATACCTTTCTTCAGCCTGAAGTTAGAAGTGTTCAGAGGTTAGCAGGTCTGATGAACGATCAAGTCTTGGGAAATTTCAAGAAAAGATATGGCCTGATACTGAAGTTTGTGGACAGGTCCACTGCAGACCAGAAAGACAATTTGCATACCTTGTTGAAATTTTATGATCCCCTGCTGCGTTGCTTTGTTTTTCCAGGTTATATCCTAGCTCCGACATTGGAAGAGATCTCCAGCATGCTGAATGTGCCGATCAGAGAGACATTGCCGTTCTATGGGTCAGAGGTTGTGCTCAAAGATGAAGACATAGCCAAGGTTTGTAGGTTGCCAGCTGCTTCTGTCAGGAAGGCTCTGCAAGAGAGTGAAGGCAAAGGTTTACCCTGGAGTGTGATTATCCCAGAAGCTGAGAGATATGCTACAGAGGCTAAGTGGAATGACTTTGGAGCTTTGCTTGCATTGATGGTATATGGGTCCAGCCTGTTTCCTAGAGAGAAGGAGTTTGTCAGCTTAGAGGTGATCTCGATCTTTGCAAAAGGCAATCCAGTGCCTACTCTATTGGGTGACTTCTACTACAGTGTCCATTACAGAAATGAGAAGGGTAGGGGTGGTCCAGTAGTCTGTTGTGCTCCTTTATTTGCTGAGTGGTTTGCTAGACAGTTGCCTAATTCAGGTGCCTTCAAAGAGATGAGGGATGAGTGGAGGTGGTCCAGAAGACTGATGGGGTTAACTGTTGAAGACATTGCCTGGGGTTATGACAGGGATCTGCTAGGTAAAGAGTTGATGGTCAGTTGCGGAAGGTTTGCTGGAGTACCTTTGCTGGGAAGGAAAGGTGTCATCAGTTACTATCCAACATTAGCCAGAAAGCAGTTTGGCTACCCTTTGAAAGATCCTCCTCAGATGGAAGAGTTGGATGAATCTTTGTTCTTTCCTGCTGAAGAAAACAAAGAGTTGGTGCAACAAGCAGTCCAAGCTTGGGCTCACAGGATAAGAAAGGGTAAGAAAGACTTCAGCCGAGTTGATCCCAAGACATATCCACCATATGCTGCATGGTTGCAAAGCCATGTAGAGTCAGTTCTCATGCCTTTTTCAGTTGAGGCTCCACTTTATCCCAGAGAGGTGCCTAGTCAGAGCAGTACTGTTTCCTTGGAAGAGTACGAGAAGCTAGAAGCTCAGCTGCATGAGGTCAGAGGGGAGAATACTGAGATGGTAAGCCTATACCACCAAGCCAACAGGGCCAAGAATGAAGCTGAAGACAAGTTGCAGAAGCTCCAAGCCTCTCTAGAAGCCAAAGAGAAGGACTTTGCCGGTAGAGAAGCCCATTTCCACAGGTTGGGTATGATGGAAGCCCAAAGAGAAGCTGAGCGCAAGAAGGCTCTAAAGACTCTCAAAGACGCTCGTCAATCCATTGCTTGGCTGCAAGGCCAAAGGGAGGAAGACCAGAAGAAATTCAAAGAGAAAGAAGAGTTCTTTGAAGTTCAGATGGCCTTCAAGAAAGAGGAGGTGGAGCAAGTCCACACCATCCGGAGGGAAAAGACCCAACAGCTAGCACAAAGTCAGTTAGCCTTGGAGGAATTAAGGAGAAAGAATGAAGAGCTCAAGCTGAGAGCGGGTGTCAAGAAAAGCAGAGCAGAGGTGGCAGAGCCTGAGTCTTTAGCTTAGTTGTTTATTTTTGCAGACTACCTACAAGCTTGTTGTAGGAGTTTTGCTTGTATTTTCTTTATTTTATGAACTGGCATGTAACCCTTCAGGGATTATTTTTGGTTGTATTCTGACTTTTAGCCGGCAGTGGTTTGTTCATATACAGTATTAATGTGCAAGTTATCATTTTGAATGTGCAAGACTCGTTTGTCTGATACTGCTAATGTCTGAACACTTGTCAAAGAGAAAGCTTGAAAGTTAAAAATTCAAAGTGTCTGTCTGAGAATAGATGCCAGAACTGTGGCATTGCAAATGCTTAAACTTGGATACATAAACAGCTGCATTGCATACATATCACCTGTTTCCTTGTTTTGCAGGTATGGCCACAGGCTCCTAATGACTTTTCTGTTACAGGCACTTTCGTCGCAACAAGATTTCAAGGACAGGTTTTTATCTTAATCAGATCTCTTGATAGAATGGCCAACTTGAGTCAGGTTTCCCAGAACATGAACTTTGAGCAACTCCGAGCGGAGGTAGATGAGATGAAGGCCCAGATGGGGCAATTCAGGGCAGAGATGCAAGCTTTGTCACAAGGCCAGATGTTCTTGAAGGGAGAGTTTGACATGATGAAAACTCAAATGAAGTTGTTGACAGAGATCATGAATGCCTTGCTGGAGAAAGAAAATGGTCAGGCGTCCGTTTCTCCACCAGAAGGTCTTATTTCTCCCATCTCTTTGGGGTTTCCACTTAACCAAGTGTTGTCAGGAGGACCCTCTCCACAGTTCGGGCTTCCTCACCAACAGTCACCACTGGGTCGTCCAGAAGAGCCCAGGACAGAGATTAATCTTGCCTTACCTGATTCAAATGAGATGAATGGTCCCATGCTAGTTACGGCCAAAGAAGTGAGCACTTTCTTTCCATATCAAGGAACTTCCTCAGCTCCTACACCCTGGTTTCCCAAAGAAGGATTTCGGCAGATGTCAGGTGTATCTCCTCCAGTGGTGGCAACCCGTTCCCGACAGAAGCAAGAAAGAGTTATTGATCCTGTGCCCATGTCTTATGCTGAGTTGTGCCCACAGTTGCTCCGAATGGGATTGATTGAATGTCGTGAATTGTCGCCTCCTACTAGTGAACTCTCCCAAGGTTGGAATCCTTATGCCTACTGTGTCTTTCACTCTGGAGCTCAAGGGCATGATATCAATGATTGCAGGGCATTTATGCATCAGGTGCAAGATTTGGTTGATGACGGAGTAATTAACTTTAAGCCAAATAAGTTGAAGGTGTCACAGGTGAACAATGAAGAGGCGGCCAAGTTCCATTCTTCTGAAGTTACCACTCAAGTTGAATCTTCTAAGAGGCTACCACAACGATCTTCTTTGGTTCCTCGTTCGAATCTAGGTAAGAAAGTGCAGTGGCCTGCTAGACGTTCGAAGCAACATCAGCAACAGACTGCTCAACCACAACGAAGGCCTTATCCACAGAGAGTTTCACAAGCTGATCGTGTTCTTGATCCTATCTCCATATCCTACACTGCCATGTTACGTCAATTGCTGAGGTTTGGTTTAATCCAGTTGCGGATCTTGGCACCACCAGAAGGGAGTCTGCCAAAGGGATATGATGAAGACGCGCGTTACGAGTTTCACTCAGGTTCCCCGGGGCATTCAACTGAAGGATGCAGGGCTTTACAATGGAATGTTCAAGATTTAATTGACTTGAAGGTCATCACACCAGATGGTCAGCTAGGGAGGCAGAGACCTTTGGACTAGATCTGGTGCTTGTAGGCTTTAGCTTTTTCATGTATCTGGTTACCCTCAGGTTTGTTGAGGGAATCCTTGTTGCTGTACTTATTTGTGTTGGTTCAGTACCTTGTATGACTTTGCTCTTGCGGGCTTTCTATGAGATGTGTTTGGATTTCTGAAGCAGTGGCTTTCCTATTCATACGATGACCCTTGGTCGCAGGATGATTCTTATGCTGGATCTTGCGTACATAGTTTCTTTTGAGAGAGTTCTCTCATTTGTGGTGTTTCTGAGCATTTGCATGGCATAACATTGTGCATATCCTATCTTGCTATCTTTGTTTTTCAGGTACACTGGCCGTTTCTCGTCTTTATTCTATTTCAGGAAACGGTGTTAGTAAAGCAGAATCGGAATGGCAGATCAGGTACAAGCTGAGCTTGTAGATTTGAAGGCTCGCATGGAGCAGTTCATGACCCTGATGACAGGGATGGCCCAGAGGCAAGAACAACTAAGGATGAGGGTCGAGAGGCCCGAGAATGAGATTCTTGAAGAGGGAAGTCAGAGAAATCATAATGGAGCTCTGGGCGGAGACAATAACTGTAATGTTGGCTACGTGGACAAACAGGAGGATCAGTTCACTTCGATTGATGATGAGACGGATCAACTTAATGCTGTTGTGGATCTTCGTTTCGACGAGCTTGCTGAGAAGATAGAGGCCATTAAGTCTCAGAACCCTCTAGGTTTTGATGTTGCGAATTTGGGATTAGTTCCTGGAGTGAAAGTTCCTCACAAATTCAAGCCTCCTGTTTTTGAGAAGTATAAAGGGAACTCTTGTCCGAAAACTCACATCCAGTCTTACTTTGGGAAGATTTCTGCTCACACGGATGATGAGAAGTTATGGATGTTTTACTTCTAAGATAGTTTATCTGGGGCATTTTGGACTGGTACATGGGTCTGAACAAGAATGTTATCCGAAGCTGGAAGGATTTGGCTGAAGCTTTTGTGAAACAATACCAGTTTAATCTCGATATGGCGCCTAACCGCATTCAACTCCAGAGTCTTTCTCAGAAGAGGCCTGAAAGTTTCAAATAGTATGCTCAGAGATGGCGAGAGATGGCCACCCGAGTACAACCTCCATTGTTGGAGAGGGAGATGACGAATATATTCATGAGCACTTTGCAGGGTGTGTTTCTAGACCGTCTAGCTGCTTGTCCATCCACTGGATTTGCTGATATTGTGATCGCTGGTGAGCGAGTTGAGAGTTTGCTAAAGCTGGGGAAGATTCAAGACTACAGTACGTCAGGTTCAGGTTCTAAGAAACCCTTCGTCAGTGGTCAGAGCAGGAATGAAGGGGAAGTTGGGGCAACATCTCATCAACGTGGAAAGGGTAGAAGATACCATCCACGTCATCAGCAAGTAGCTTCTGTGGCTACGACCCTGAATAATCATCTGAGGCGTCAGACAAGACAAAGGAACCCTCAACAGGGTCAGCGTCAGCAAAGGAGAGAATTAGTTCTTGATCCGTTACCGATGTCGTATACTGATGTACTTCACATTTGCTTCAGTTGAAACTGATCGAGCTTCGCAAGCTATCCCCACCTCCTTATCCATTGCCAGAGGGATGGGATGCCAATGCTCATTGTGACTTCCATTCTGGGGCACCAGGACACCATATTGGTGGATGCAAAGCTTTTCACCGCAAGGTACAAGATTTGATTGATTTGAAGGTTATCAATTTCGCTCCGTACAGATGAAGCATGGTTTTTTTCTGAATCAGAGTGTGTCAGAGAAGAATTAAAGCAATAAAGCCAGAAGTATCAGTGATGGCAGTCAGTAGTTGTCTTCTCTGCATTTCCTCCCTTTTAAGGGGAACTACGTTGCTCTGATTCTTCATTGGTATTTGGTCAATGGAGATACGTAGGCAGAAGATCGTCAGGTCTTTCCGAGCAACCTTAGGTGCCAAACTTATGTGGCAAGTTCATCTCAGTGTCACTCTTTTCTTCAGACGTCTCGTGTGATTGTTTGAACGTCTAAAGCGTATGGTCCTAATAATTGAGAATGAAGTATGGTGCTGACTGCAGAGCTCATCAGAAAAAGTTGTTGACTATTGAAAGTATTCAAGATCAACCGGTCCAGACAGAGTCAAGTCTCCTCAACAATGGCATTGCTTAGTTTCTTTACTGCATTTGCATGTGTGACTTTTGTCTGTTTGTTTGAACATTTGTATGCTTGCATGAAACTTGTTTGTTTTGAATGTTAATTAATGAAATGCACATGTTTTTCTTGAAGTAATTAATTCGTATTTTTACTTATAATTTTGTGTGTGCATTGCAATACCAACTGTTGTTCTTAAACTCTGTGATGGAGGATGACGAAATGAAAACGCAAAAATCTCCAATTGTGTGCTCGTGAATAAGACCCTGTTGACGATGTACATGCATTGTTTCAAATTCCTAAACACTGGAGATATAAGGGAGATAAACCTTCGTTAACCCCTTTGAGCCTTGAAGTAGGAGTTTCTTTTCACACGAAAAAAAACCCTCACATTTAACCCGGGGAAGGGTAGGTGTCAGCTAGTTGGACCGAGCGTTCAGACTTTCACCAAAGGAGTGTACTTGAGGATCCACTACCTTTCAGTGTACCAAATTAAGAGGTCTAAAGACCGGAAACCACAACGGTTATCCACCAGCGACCAAAGAGTGAGACAGTCATAACCCTTACAAAACAGTCAAGACAAACAGTGTCACACGATTTGTAAACAAAAAAAAAGAAGGAAACAAAAAGCCCGCTAAGTCGAAACTTGAAAACGAGCGACTTAGGCAAAAATTAGGGCATCCCGTTGGACTCCAATTTTAAAAGATTCAAAAGGATCAGTCCAGGAAAAAGTTAGGGATAAACAAAAAGAATGAAAAAGCGAAAAGACGAAAAGGATTACACAAGAAAGGTCCTCAAACAAAAACAAGTCGTGTGATACAGACACAAAAGACAATAGGGGTGACAGACTCCAAAAAAATAACCTCAGTGGTGCTTAAACAGTTATTAGCATTGGTTCCTCAACCATCTCAAAATCCTTAGGATCGCTCGATACCATTTCCTTAGCAGATCGTTTGATCTTGTCCGAGTTGTAAATCGCTTGATATTACTCCTCGTTGTTTGAGCCGTGCTCACATTCCTGGTTATGGATCGCTCGATGCCATTTCCTTAGCAGATCGTTTGATCTTGTCCGAGTTGTAAATCGCTTGATATTACTCCTCGTTGTTTGAGTCGTGCTCACATTCCTGGTTATGGATCGCTCGATGCCATTTCCTTAGCAGATCGTTTGATCTTGTCCGAGTTATAAATCGCTTGATATTACTCCTCGTTGTTTGAGCCGTGCTCACATTCCTGGTTATGGATCGCTCGATGCCATTTCCTTAGCAGATCGTTGGACCTTGTCTGAGTCGTAAATCGCTTGATATTACTCCTCGTTGTTTGAGCCGTGCTCACATTCCTGGTTATGGATCGCTCGATGCCATTTCCTTAGCAGGTCGCTTGATCTTATCCAACGCTCGGTCGTGTTGAGGAGGTTTGAAGTCCTGACGGTGGAATTAAACGTCAAAATGTTTATTGCTCCTGGCGTCACAGGATTGTCTGAAGAAGACTCGTCTGTCAACGTATTCTTATTCCAGATATCGGGTTCAACTTGGAAGAAGCTCGTCTGTTTCTTTCTCCCATGCAGTCCCCAGAGCGTCATCTGGTTGGGTTTATTTCCCAGTGTTGCATTCTTCGTCAGAGTGCAAATTTCTGGTCTTTTTGGTATTCAACCACAGTTTATCTTGAATGGTCGATGGCCCGTACTATCGTCCTTTTCAGATTAACTGATGATTGAATAGGGGCAGCTGTAACACCCCAAATTTGCCCTCTTCCTTTTTAAGCATCATATCACATCATATGCATCATACTCATATCATTTCCTCAACATCATATCATGGAAAGATGGAGCATAACATTCCTCATGTCCTAGCATCAAGCATATGGTCATCTGTGGAGTTCTTTGAAGCCTTTCAAGCCATGACAAGGGTCCCATTGAGTTTGTACAAGTTTTATGGTGAGTCTACACTCCATTTACAAGATCAAGTCCATTGGCAAAAGCTCAGAAGATTGCATGATCATCAGAGATCTCAGGACAAGGCAAAGCTCCTATGCAGTGTACCCAAATTAGGGTTTGGGATTCGAGTACCAAGACCTCACAACTTTGGCCATTTCTTGTAAGCCAAGTCTTCTACATGTTAAGAGGATCCCATGTGTCAAATTTCATGAGAAAATTCCATGAGGAAGTCAGACAATGCCTCAGTTGCTTGCAGATGAAGTAGAAAGTCAACAGAGCCCTGAAAAAGTCAACTGTGTAATTTCAAGGGGTCCAACCCAATTTTTTTGGCCAAGAGGGATCCTTACAATGTTATAAGAGATTTGAAATGCCTAAAGTTCAAAAATCATGGAGATTTGAGGGGTTTTGCAAAAATGGTACTAAGTTGGTTTTTGAAATTTTGCAAATTTGGCAACTTTGGCCCTAATCTTCAAGTGGCCTTAACATGATCAAAAATTCTCCGAATGGACCAAAGTCAAACATGAAAGTTGGAGAGTAAGGGCTGCCATTTTTAAAACGTACAAGTGCGTTTTCACCGGATTTACCAATCTCCCCCTAGCTAATTCGAAAATTCCTCTCCCAAGGGCAAAAAATCACTTTTCCAAAAATGCATCATGTGCAAGAAGGCTCCAATCTTGATTTTTGTGAATTGGTTCAGGCCCAAACTTGTTTCTAACTTAAAATACATTGCCTTAAGACCAATTTTCTCCAGAAAAATAGTCATTTTCATACACTTTTGAAAACTCCCTCCAAAACATGCCAATTTGCAAAATTCATGAAACAAGTGTGAAGGTTTGATCTAAGGACCAGGAGTTAATGGATTTGGATCAAGGGTGGAGATTGAAACTTGCACATGCTGAGAAGCCCAAGGAAGCATGAGGGAAGCATGCATATTCCACCAAGTGCACAATTTGCATATTCACACTTTTCTCATTCAATTTTCGTGCACTTTCTTTCACACTTTCAACACTCACTCTAAACATCACAACAAAGAAAAAGAAGCAAAAACCAGATCTGAATCTCTCTCATTCTCTCATTCTCAACCTTCTTGCATTCTTGCATTTTGCTCCATACCTCTTGATTCCTTTACATTCTCCACAAATCTCTTCCATATTCTTGATCAGTGAATCATCTGGATCAAGAATCATCCACTCATTCAAGCTTAGAACACAGAATTGGAGGTTCACCATTTCAAAGCCTCTTGTGTTGAAATCTCAGATCTACACCATTTCAAGACCTTAGATGCATTTATTTTGCATCTAAGGAGTAAGAGGAGTGATTTGCACGGATTATCTGGTTTTCTATTTCAACATTTCGAGATCTCCATCTCAGGTATGGCTTGAAACTTTTTGTTTTGGAAATGGAATTTAATTATTGCTTTGCGTTCCTTGTTCTTCCCTGATCATGCTGCACTTTGTAGATTTGATTTTGGTGCATTATATCATGAGTTATGTGCATTTAAAGTTTGATGATCAATGTTGTTTTGCTTCGATCCGGCCGATCCTTTGAGTTTTAGCTATTTTTGATGTCATATTTGGATTCAGTGATGTTGAGTTAGTCAATTTGGACTATTGGTTTGCATTATTTGATGAATTTTTGCTTCTGGTTTGGTCTCCGGTGTCGGAGTTCTAACTCCGGTCACCGGAATTTGTCTTGTGAGTCTCTATGAAGAAGATGATGTTTCCACCGTTGGATCTAACATCCAGCCGTCCATATGCTGCCACGTGGCCTTTTATTGCTCCAAATTCATGTTTAAAATTCTGTTTCATATTTAATAATTCGTGTGGACATGACTATGGTACATACCGGGAGTTCACCAATAACATTCCAGCATGCTGCCACCTCATTTAATGAGGTGGTCTTCTCCAGCCTTTGGATCAATCTCGCGGTCTCTCCTTTTCCTGCATTTCTTTTATTAATTCAAATAAAGTCCACAGCAATAGCCATGCACTTCAGCGTACTGGGCCCAAGCCAGGCGCTATCCACACCTCACCTTTTCCAGCCCAATGCCAATTGAACGCACAACCCTTACTTCATACAGCTCACTTCATTTCTTTATTTTTCTTTTTTCCATTTTAATTTCTCTTTAATCTAGTTTCATTTTAATTCGTGTAAAATACCTCCACTCACCTAAAATTTCCAAAAAAAATCATGAACATTCTTTTGTGTCTCTAATATTTTGTCATATTTTTATTTTATTTTTTTTCATTGATCCACGTGCCAGAATTAATTCACCTTTGTTCATAGCTTCTTTTTAAGTCTTTCTTGACCAGTTTGCCTTGTTTAATTTCCATAGACTTCATTATTTTGATTTTTGATCCCATTCTTTTTGCTTTGTGTTCTTAAGATCTGGTACTTTTCATGTAATTTCCCCCCGAATTTTTAGAAACTTATTTCTTGAGTCTTGGTCTGTATCTTGTGATGTAAGTTTTTTGTCCTAACTTGTGTTCTTGCTTCCATTTGACTTAGTTCCCTTCTGAATCTTTGCAAATACTTTTGGCTAGTTGATATACCATGTTTGAAGGTCATTTGGTTTCAATTGTGGAGGTTTTAGGTGGCTGGTTGTTTTGTTGTGGATTTTATCTTGAACCTTGTCCCGTTTTGCTTCCTTTGAACCGGTTGGTCTCTTCTAAGCCTAGAAAAGCACTTGTGCTCACTTCTTCTTCTCATTTGGGGTTCCTTTGGGGTGTAGGTACCTTCCTGGTCCTAGGATAGGTCCTGTGTCTTCTGAATTTTTGAGTTTGTTACTTATTCAAGTCTTTTGCTTCTTTAAGTGCTTTCATTTCATCTTATGGTTTCTTTTGCTTCCATTTTGATATTGTTTGGTCTTGTACCTCTTTTCTCTTCATCTTGTTGGCTTCCTAAGCCATTCTTCATATTGGTTAGGTTCTGGTCTTGAGCATTGGGTCTTTATTTTGTGCATTTTTGCTTTGCATATTTCATAAGTGTGCATTCGTTTTCATATGTATTCATGTTGCATCCTTTTGAGTCATAAGTCTCTTCTTCTCATTTCTTTGAACGGCATTTGCATTGTGCATATGTGCATACCATGTCAATTCTGATTGTGTGATGTTAGCATGTTAATTTGCTCATTTTGTTTCATTTATGTGCATACTAACCTTGCAGGGGCTATGGTAAGTGTCAGATGTGGGAATTGAGTTCCACATCTCCAATTCTCATCTTCCTCTTATGTTTATGTGTACTAACCCTTTGTTGTTGGGCTTAGGCCTTTCTCATCCCTTCTTCTATCTTCGTCTTCTCTTCTTCATTAGGATAGAAACCTCACTAACTCTTAGGACATCCATGCATGTTAACACTTAGGATTATTTTAGTCCCCTTTAGAATTTTTCCTTTGTGATCCTTTTGGTTCCTCTTCTCTTCTCATCTCATAACTCTAAAAAACACTTTAATAAGTTTGAAGTGATGCATTGATCCATAGCCTTATCCCATGAGGTATGCTTGTAGTCTTCCCATCTTGGGATAATACAAGTTTACCTTGTGATGCACAAGTCTGATCAAGGTATCTTCTTCATAAAAGAAAAGCATAAAAAACACGTCTTCATTTGTAAATAACCCAAAACACTTAATAAGTAAACAAGTTAGTGAGCCTAGGCCCTAATCTTTGGGTTCATGTTTTGGGGATCTTCTCCTTACTTGAGTGTGCTTGTTCTATTATTCCATCTTGGAATGTAGTGACAAGTGCACATTCCATGGAAAAGAGCTTGAGTTCACTTCCTTGTGACACACTCATAAAAGCTTCTAAAAAACACCAAACAAACAATAAGCGTCTTTCCTTCGGGAATTCTTTTCTCACCTCATTCGCTCCGTACGCGAACTTGCTCCTACTTGTCACTTTGCAAGACGGTTACGCACTCGTCGTCCGAGTCTGCAACACCTGAGCAATGGCATATGCAGTTCAAGCTTTAATTCACCAGCAATTTCCTTTTAGTACCCCTAGTTAGGGGAACTACGGCGTCTCTGATCCTCATTATCCTGATGAGGTACGTAGGCAGCGGGGTAGGGCCCGTTCGAGCACAATCTTTATTTTCCCTACATTTTTCTCTTTGTTTCTTATTCAGTTCTTTTCTCAGTTTATTCCCAGTTCATTTTCATTTCTTTTGCTGCAACTTTCATCCCCTCACCCTTTGAAACAGTTTCTTTTGCAAGCGTGGATCCCGTCGGGTACGGTGGACGATCTGGGTGTTTTTACCTTCCCAGGTCGTAACTGACTCCCGAACTCAGTCTCTTTGGTTCGCAGGACCTGTGTCCTTCCTCTTCTTTCTTCTGGTTTGTGCAGCATTACCATTCCCTTTCTTCGGGATAAAAATGCCTGGCTGGCGACTCTATTCTTTTTCCCTGCCACTTTCGCGTTTGTACCAGGATGGAAATCCGGGGAGCGACAGCAGGGCTTAGACCTTATGGTCCTACTTATGACCCTACCATTGATGCTGGAGATATTGTTGACTTCAATATATCCAAACTGACATACACCCTCTTCCTCAGGCACCATTCCAAACCAAATGAAGAGGAGGTTTCTGATAAGGAACATATTTCCTTCCTTACTTTCTGGTTGTCTAGATATGTCTTATGTACCAAGTCTTTACAGGTGGCAAAGAAATATCTACCCTTGGCAAACCAACTTCAAAACAACAAAGAGGTTTGCTTAAGTGAACTTATTCTGACCAGTCTTTATGAGTCTCTCGGTGAAGGAGTGACTTGAGTGAGGTACCCAGACCACAACTCTGGTACCATGAGTCTCAATGGTCCTCTCTGGCTCCTTCAACTTTGGCTAAATGCCACCTTTGAGCCTGTGCTTCCCAGAAAAGGGAAAGTTGATGAGGAATCAGAGGAGATCAGGCTCAGGAGTATTGAGGGCATTCAACTAGCCAAGCTCACTCCCAATGATGAAGTCAAAACCCTAAAAAGGGATTTTTCTAGTTTTATGATGATGTTTGCACATCAGTATGATTTTACATCGTCCATGGCTCCCTTTGTTGGTAGAAAGTGTGGTCCCATATGGTTCACTGGGGCTTTTCCCAACTCCCCCACAAGGAAACTTCACATGGACTCTGTTGGAATTTGGGAAGCCTTTTTAATTCCCAGATTCTTTGTTTACAGACTGAATGACGGAAAACCCGACATAGTCCTTATTGCTTACCAACCCAATTTGGTTTCTAGGCAGTTTGGGCTGAGTCAGAGCTTCCCTAGATGCCTCTATGATAGAAAGGGCCAAGTCCTTTTTTACACTAATGTTTTCGACAAGGATGATGTTGCTAACGTCTTCGCCATATGGGAATCCTAGAAGGCAGTCATGTCTCCTGTCTTCTTTCGACCTTTGACCCAGCACACCCATCTCTTTAATGATTGGTGGCGCAAGTACTACAGTGAGAACTTTCTCACTGCCTCTGAATTTTCTGCTCAACTTGACCCTTCTTTTGTTAATGTGCAAAAGAAGGTCAAGAAAAGTAAGCCTGCTCACATCCAAGAGATACAAGCTTTCCAAAAATACTTTGAAGTTTTCTATCGACCAGATGATCTTAGTCGAACCGTTCGTGAGGCTGCTGTCACTTTGAAGGAGAAATTTTTACAAAATATGGATAAGTTGAAAATCCCTCCAAACGTTCCTCGTGAGAGGCGGTATGAGGTGGCTTTTCGACTTTTTCCCCCGAAATTCCCTCGACTTCCTACTGTTGATTTTGGAGTGGCCCTTGCCCCTCCATTTCCAGACTAGTTCATCAGTGGAGATTCGATTAAAATCCTTTGACAACAGTCTCAGCCGAAAGCTCAAAGAGTGGTTACGACTAAAGCACACACTGGATAGTTTCAAAGGGCACCTTCATATAGGGCTCAAAGACGTTCGCGTCGAATCCGAAATATATGAAGGTTTGAGGTCTTTATTTTCTCTAACTGAGTAATCAAATATTAACTCATAACAATTGTTTTTGGCATTTCTAGCAATCACCAGAAAAACCACTTCCAGCAGAGGCGTGGTAATACAGACGGAGAACAAAGAAGGCACTAAGGTATTTCATCATCCTTACTTTCTATAACTTTTCATACGTCTGTCTTCTAATATTTGGTCTTTCTGTTAGACAACCAAAAAGCCTTCGACGTCCCCAAGAAAGGGAAAAAAGACTTCAAGTGTTGTCATCGCTGTGGACGATGATGAATCCCCTGAGGAGTTGCCCCTCAAGAGGAAGAGGAAGATTGCACAGTCTCCTAGTGCTTCTGGCCAAACTTCATCCAAGGTGGCCAAAATTTTGAAAAAGGTACCCACTGAGGGTGGTGTCGGAGCTAAACTTCCCTCCCACTCTTGTGGCGAAACCTACTGCTGGCCCTCCTGAGAATGCCAACTCAAGTCCCGGTGGTGAAGAGAATCGGGAACTTAACTTGGCATTTGACCCTTTTTTAATCTCTTCTCACAACCTCGACTTAACTTCTTTTCTTGTCAATAGACTGGTGCAGGCGTTGCCCAACAACCTTCAACTGCCACTCTTTTGCCTACATTTCTTCTGAACAACCAATGTGAGCCTACTTATCACCCAACTTCTGATTCTGGCTCTGATTATAGCTCTTTGGGTGATATTAACCAACCCATAAATATGGCAGTTGCCCCTCCTCCAACGGCTTCGCACAAAACTCTCCTGCTAAAACAATTACTCAGCAGCTTCACACTGATGACTCAGAGCGTGAGTATGAGAATTTGTCTGTCAAGGACTTTGTTGGCCAGACAAGCAGGCTTACTAAGGAGATGGACGCAACCTTTGCTATTGAGGAAGAAAATGATAAAGAGACTGAAGAATCTTCCCCCTCTAGCCCAAAAAGTAAAGAGCCAGAGATTGCGGATAATCCCCAAGCTGCTACTCAAGAGAAAGTCCTAAATGATCCTGAGTAGGAGGATGAAGAGGAGGAGGAAGAGGATGATGATCAGGACGAGGATGAAGTTAAACAAGAGACAGAGCCTGAAAAGACTCAATCAACCTTGCCTGAAGGAGATTCTCAACAAACTCCTATCGTCCAACTTCCAACTCCTGCAGTTGGGGACCAAATGTCAATTCTGAAGCAGTCGAACCCCAAAGAGTATGCTAGGCTGAAGCTTAGGAAGAGTCTTGGCTTTTCTAGAAGCAGCTCTTTGACAGCTCCTGGGGCCTCTGCAACTGATGATTTTGTCGGTCCAATCCTCAAGAAAATAAAGGAAAAATTCTTCAAGAGGGATATTCGTACTACTTTGGGCACAGACCCCACTGCACGTCTTTACCTGAAAGACACATTGAAACAGCTGGACCTCTCGACCCTTGATCCTAAGGTCTCCAGTGCCCTTATGGAGCTAAGTACTCTGGTGAACCAGATGTCTGATGATCTTAAACTGGCTCCAAAGGTTGAAGATATCATTCAAAAAACCGGAGTCAATAGTGGTAATGCATGGGATCGAGCTAGGGAAGCTGAGAATGAAGTCGAAAGGCTGGAGGGAATCAAGGCTAAGAGGGAGAGACAAATAGATGCCAACAACTTATCCTTTGAAGTTTGGGAAAAAGAGCTTGAAGAACTTCAGAAGAAAATCGTTGAGGCTAAGCAGAGCAACCTTGAGCTAAGTCAGTTTGACAGTGCTAAACTGACTACTGAATTGAAGCGCACTATTGACCTCATTGATATTGCTGAGGTGCTCGACAAGGAACTTCTTGCTGCCAAACTTGACATGGCTTTCTGTGAAAACCGCCTTTTAATCAGCCAGCACAATTTTCTTCAATTGCAGTCAAAGCTCCCTTTCTGATCTTCGGTGGCTTTTGTCACGTCTTAGGACTTTGTGTTTCCCTCTTTATGTAATTTTCTTTTGGCCCTGATGTGGCCTTTATGTAATGACAATTTAGGGCATCATTTCCCCATTTAATTTATGCATTTTTATCATTTTCGACTTACGTTCTCTTTTTCTGCATAAATAATGTGTTTTTTTTTGTTATTGACATAACCTTTAAGTTAGTCAGAAAGATTCTAACTTATATTTGGGTCAAAGCGTTATTGCTTTACCCTTAATTATGGCAGCGGCGTTTCAGTCTTTAATGTCTCATACTTATTGTTGCTCCCGGGATTTTTATCCTAGTACAAACGCGAAAGTGGCACGGAAAAGGTAGAGTCGCCAGCCAGACATTTTTATCCCGAATGAATGGGAAAGGTAATGTTGCACAAACCTGAGGAAGAAGGAAAGGACAAGGTCCTGCGAACCAAAGATCTAGGTTCGGGAGTCGGTTACGACCTGGGAAGGTATTAGCACCCCAGATCGTCCGCCGTACCCGAGGGGATCCACGCTTGTTTGTTTGTTTCAAAGGGTGAGAAATAACTGCTGCTGAATAAAATTGCTGACTGGAACTGGAATAGAAATGAGAAAGGGAACTAGAGAAAGAGAATAAAAAGAAAGAATGGGGAAAATGTAGGGAAAATAAAGAATGAGCTCGAACGGGCTCTACCCCGCTGCCTACGTACCTCATCGGGATAATGAGGATCAGAGTCGACGTAGTTCGCCTAACCAAGGCGGGAACTATTTGTTTGTGTTTTTTATAGCTAGAACTGCGTATGTTTGTGCTCAGGTGTTGCAGGCTCGTCTGGTACGAGTGCGTTTAGCGTCTTGCATGCGAGACAAGTCATCGTGAGTTCGCATTGAGTATGAATGAGATGAGGAAAGAAGTTCCCGCAGGAAAGTCGCTTATTGTTTGTTGTTGCCTTTTAAGAGTTTTGCATGAATTTGGCACAAGGAAGTGAATTCAAACTCTTTTCCATGGAATGTGTACTTGCTACTACATTCCAAGATGGAATAATAGAACAAGCACACCAAATAAGGAAAATTTATCCAAGACTTGTTTCCTAGGATTAGGGTTTAAGTTCACTAGCTTGTTGAACTTTATTAAGTGTTTTTGTAGCTTTTCTGAAGAAGTATCTTTTAGATTTTTATTTGTGAAACAACCCCTTGATAAGACTTGTACATCATGCTAGACAAGCCTACACCACTCCAAGATGGAATGAATGCAAGTGCCCCATGGAATAAGGTTATACACAAGGGATCCTTTCATGCATTTATTAAGTCTTTTTTAGATTTTTGTTTGAAGATGAGAAAGAAGACTCAAATGGAGAAAAGGAAAAAACTAAGGGGGACTAAGACACAACCCTAAGTTATTTATTAAAATGGTGGTCCTATGGTGAGTGAGGTTTTTCTAATCCTAAAGAGCAAAAGGAAGAGAAAAAAGGAAAAGGATGCAACTTACTTCCTAAGGAAGATAAGTTGGTCATAACAAAGGGGAATCCTACCAATCACACATATGGAAGTAAAAGGAATGAATTAAATGCATAAAAAATGCATAAAAATAAAATGATAAGGTGAAGGAAACTTACCTCAATCTTCCCCTCTACAAAACAAAGGTTAATGTGCATTTTTATAAAAAACGAAATGAGGTAAACACACACTAATTAAATCCTAATGACTCTAGGACTCAATCTAAATTCTATTTTAATTCTAGAAGACTAAAAATATGCTAAAACAAAAATACAACACCTACTACAACCCCTAACACACAAACAGCTATGAAAACAATGCACAACATAATGCCATTTTTTACAGCCAGCATGCAACATGAAAAGGTAGGTGTAAAAGATCAAATACAGCATGCAAGCAAAAAAACAGCATGTATTTTACAGCACCTATATGCAAAAACAACTATGAAATGCAAAATACAGATTTGGTTATTTTTATTTTTTAATGCACAAACTCAATGAAACATGCACCAACTTCATCATGAACATGCATTTGAACATGGATCATCATACATAATTGAAATAACATGAACATTTTTTAGGATTATGCAAGAATGCATCACATGATGGATTATGCAACAAGTAATGCAAAATATGGCACATGAACATGGCATATGAACATAATGAGTATTGATCATGAATGTGCAACATGTTAGATCAACAAGAATGTCAAACTCAATGCAAAATTCAGAATTGAATTGATAAAAATGATATGATCAAGCATGCAACTAAATGCAACCAAATGCACATACATACATGATTATGCAACATACATTGATACAATGAAACGCAAGATGACTTAATGCAATGCAAAAGATATAAAAACAGAATGCAACATGATTAATCACATGCCAAATGATGCATAAACATGGCAACAAAAATGCAAGAAATCAAGCTATACACAAAGGAATACAAAAACGCATAATATGCAATATGAACGGAAACGCGTCGAAACGACTCGAAATGGGGGAATGAGCTACGTGAAATGGACCCAAAAATTCCCTAAAATCAATACCTAAACATGTATGAACATTAAAGGAACAAGAAATAAGGACTAAGCTATCAACTAAACTAAATTTACAAAATTCAACAGCGTTAACCGGTTAACCAAATGGTTAACCGGTTAACGGACCTAAAACTGCCCTGTTTGTGGCTAAAACGCACGCGTTAACCGGTTAACCAAATGGTTAACCGGTTAACACTGATCCAGAATGTGAAAAAAGTTAAGAAATAAGTGCTTGGCCACAAACTCACTTCTAATGATCTCCAACATACCTAGGAACATGCTAACACTAATTTCTACTTAATTGGGACTTATTTACACATGATAGAACCTATGACTATCTACACCTTAACTTCTAATCCATTACAAATCATAAATCGCAAGCAACACATAACGGAAACGAAATTGATCGCAAGCAAAACGAAAAGCAATTAAAGAACGCCAAAAGTGGCAAGATGAAGAGAATAACTTAAAGGAGAAGTGATTTAGATCACCAACCTACGAAGCGGAGAAGTGCTTCGGTGGATGTTGCAAAGATCGGAGCTTGATCGAAGAGAAAACCACGAAAACCGCGAAACCGCAAAATAAATGCGTTCTTGATGCTTGAACCTTCGTGCACTTCCGATAAGCCGAAATCCTCACAAAAATCAGTAGCTTCTTCTTCCACAATCCACAAAATCAATGGAGGTTGGAGGCTAAGCTTCAAGATCTTCAAGTTTCAATGTGAAACTTGAAGAGCTTCTTCAAAAAGCTTTAGTGAAAAGGGAAAATGGAGGAAAAGTGAGAGAGAGAAAGTGATTGTGAGAGAATGAAATTTTTTGAAACTTGTGTGTATGAAAATTGTGTGAGAGTCTTTCTTTGGTTTGGATGAAAATGGATTAAATATGGTTTAGGTTTGGGGCCCAAAAATTAGGCCTGGGATCCAAAATTATGGTTTGGTAATGAGGTTAGGATTTAGCAATGGAGCTAGGTTAGGAGAAGGAATATTCTAGAAGATGGTAGAAGCTTCCAAGGGAAATGGAGTGGAATTGAAATGGAAAAATAAGAGGGAAAGAGTGAAAGGAGGTGTGGAAGGAAAGTGGAAGGAAAAGTGGAGGGAAATGTGAAATTAACCACTTTTCAAATGATTTTTTTGTATTGATTTTTTATGCTTCCTCCGTCATTTCTTGACCAAATTTGAACCATAGGATCATTGTAACCCTAATTTCATGATCTTGATCTTAAAAGTCAGGAGCCGACCCCTTTTTCCTAGCTCGGTCGCCTTTTCTCCGATTCCCCGATTTTCAGTCATCTGGCCAGTCGAACCTCTTCCAAAATGAATTTGTGGACGAGATTTGAAACCTAAGCACTTGACATCATATATAAGACAAAGGAATCCTCTTTGAATCATAACTTCACGCGGAAGCCCCGTAGAGGTGAAACCCTAATTTGGCCTTTTTCATCAGGAGATGTTGCACTGCTTGCCTCCTTTGATCAAACCAAATCTTCCCATGGCTTGTGGCTTCAAATGAAGACTTGTGGGATGTTATGACCCTTCGCACGATGTTGAGAAGCATTGTGGCCCTTTGATTGCTTTTGCAATGCCTTCAGTTGCTCCAATCATTGATCACATACCCATACCTCAGCTATGCTATACATGTTGCAATGTTTTTGGTTATTTTATGAATCTATGTATGAAAAATGTTATGCAAAATGTTGGGGATATGAGAGGGCAAATTTTGAGGTATTACACTTATGTGGCACAAGTTCCCAATTAACCATTGGAGCCAGAACGCCTTTTTAGGATGTTATTCCCAAGGAAGACTTTACGTGCTTTTTGGCTACCTTTTATCTGGCCAATCAGCGCATAGGCCTTTCTCCTATAAATAACCCTTATTCAGTCCATCTTTTCATCACAACAACATGGAGAATTATGCAAATGAAGTAGATGACATTGTTTCATACGAACAAGAGAAGAGCATAAAAAAGAAAGAGAACCCTTCTCCTCATGTAGGGGTAGTCACTTGTTCCCAAACAAAGGGGGGTAGGACGGCCTCTCCCACCAAGGAGCCTCCCAAGAGTGAGCAATCACTTGATGAGGACTGGATGAATTACCTTAATTCCCTTACTTGGGAGGATGTTGAAGTCTAGGTTTTCTTTTCTTTTGGTTGTTAAACCATGTTTTTAGACTCCTGTAATTGCAGGCCCTTCATGGCCCCCTTAATTATCAATGAAATTTTTATTTTCTTATATGAATCTCTTGAAGCATTGGCCTATATTTTTTTAAATATTTCCCATTTACTTTAAAGACTCTTAAATCAGCTTCAATCTCATGAATCTTGTTAAGAAATGTGATTGGGCCTAACTCAACCCTACAAAATTGGTTGGTCAAGTGAGGATTGCCCGTACTTATATACACAAGTTCAGACCATATATTGTCCGATGTGGGAATCTTAACACACCCCCTCACGCCCAGGATTGGACATCTAGAGCGTGGAAATAAATGGTGGGTGGCCCGATAGCGGAAACCATAGAAGGTGGCCCACCGGATCTTAAATGAGGCTCTGATACCATGTTAAGAAATGTGATTGGGCCTAACTCAACCCTACAAAATCGGTTGGTAGAGTGAGGATTGCCCTTACTTATATACACAAGTTCAGGCCATATATTATCCGATGTGGGACTCCTAACAAATCTCATACGCATTGTTACTTAAAACGTTTGTAACTTGGAAAGGGCCTTCCCATTTGGGTGACCATTTCCCTAAGGATCTAGTCTTTCAATCCATAGGTAATATGACTTTTCACACTAATTCACCAACTGAAAAGGTTTTCAATTTGACGTTTTTGTTGTAGGATTTCTCTATCCTCTTCTTCTGCCTTTCTAATAACTCTAAGGCATGAAGTCTTTCTTCGTCCAAGTCAAGTAATTCATCTAACATCATGACCCAATAGGTTACAGCTGGAATCCCATGGCACCTTTGAATTCTTGTGGACTGAAGATAAATTTCAAGGGGCAAAACTGCGTCGTGCCCGTAAGTAAGTCGAAACGGGGTAGTATTGGTTGCTTCTTTGGGTGAAGTTCGACATGCCCATAGGATTTGGTCTAATGTCTTGTGCCAATTCCTTGACTTCTTACCCACATGTTTTTTTATCAAACCAATAATTATTTTATTCACTGCTTCGACCTGGCCATTGGCCTAGGCATAATAAGATGTAGATGTCAAAAGTTTAAAACCCATTTTTGCGGCGAACTCTTGCATCTTTTGACCAGTAAATACAGACCCTTGATTTGTAGTGATTGTTTTTGGGATGTCATATCTATATATGATATGTTTCTGAATAAATTCAATTACATCTTCTTGGTCGACATTTGGCAATGAAATTGCTTCGACCCATTTGGAGAAATAATCAATCCCTACAAAAATGTACTTATGATATTTTAAAGATGCTTGTCGAATTTCTCCAACCAAATACAAAGCCCATCCTCTGAAAGGCCAAGGTTTTATTATAGAATGTAATTCACTTGCAGGCACATGTTGGATGCCAGCGTGCACTTGACATTCTTGACATCCTTTGGAAAATTCTATGCAGTCTTTCAACATAGCAGGCCAATACACACCTTGTCGAAATAAAAGCCACTTCATTTTTTGGCCTACTTGGTGTGTTCCATATGCCCCACTGTGGACACTCGAAAGAGCTAAATATGCTTCAGCCTCACTAAGACATTTAAGCAATAGTCATTTAGTTGTCTTTTTAAACAATTCATTCCCCAAAAGAACATAGCTTAAGTCTTGGTATTTGACTTTCCTTTCCGTCAAAGCTGTTAGATTTTCTAGTTAGTCCACTAAGGGCTTCCTCCAATCTGTATCACTTATGTTATCGACCATCAATATTGTAAAGTTTTCTTCGTCAGCATACCCAAGCTTAGTTTCTTCTAAGTCTGATGGGGCTAAACCCACTGACACAACCTTTCCTCTAACCTTAATTGCACTTTGTAATTTTTCTTTTGAAACTTTATATCCTTATGAAATTTGAGCTAGGTCATTTGAGACTTGATTTTGTAATCTAGGAATGTGTCGAAAGGTGACTGATTGAAATTTTTTCAACAGCCTATTTACTACTACAAAGTACATAATTAAATTTTCTTTTATGCATTTGTATTCTTTGGTGACTTGTTTTATTACCAACTCAGAGTCTCCCGTTATTTCGACACGAGTTGCCCCCAATTCCAACAATACCTCAAGTCCAGCTATTAAAGCTTCATATTCGGCCTCATTGTTTGAACAATGACCTTCGATTTTATACTTGAGTGTTGTTGGAATTTTATTAGGAGAAATAAAAAGCACTCCAATTTCAGTCCCATCTTTATGACTAGACTCGTCGAATTATAACTTCCATGGCTCAATCTCAAGATAATTCAAGGGACTCTGATTTATAGAATGGTCGACTATAAAGTCTGCAACCACTTGCCTCTTAACAGCTTTTAAGGGTTTATAAGTTAGAGAGTACTCAGTTAATGCTAGTGCCCATTTTCCAATTCGACTATGCAAAATAGGTTTGGGCAACATATGTTTAACATCACAATGAGAAGAAACATAAACATCAACTGGTTTTATATATTGTTTCAATTTAGTACAAGAGTAATACAAACATGGGCATAATTTTTCTATCGTACTATACCGAGTTTCTGCATCATTTAAAACTCTACTAAGGTAATAAATGGCTCTTTTGAGGCCATCATCATCCTTTTGGGCTAACATACTCCCTAAAGTTCTATCTGAAGCAGCTATGTACAATCTCATACTTTTCTTTCTACGGGGTGGAGAAAGAATTGGAGGATGACTCAAGTACTACTTGATCTTGTCGAAGGCTTCCTGTTGAGCTTTCCCCCACTAAAATTCTTCTTTGCCCATGCGCAGCAAAGGTGAGAAAGCTTGAGTCTTTCCACTCAGGTTTTATATGAACCTCCTTAAGAAGTTGATCTTGCCTAAGAGTGATTGGATCTCCTTCTTTGTCGAAGGCGCTTTAGCCTCCATGATATATTTAGTCTTATTCTAATTGATTTCAATCCCCTTTTTGTGGATCACAAATCCCAGAAAGTCCCCTGCCTGCACACAAAAAGCACATTTAAGAGGATTCATTTTAAGACCATATTTTCTCATTCTTTCAAAGGAATGTCTAAGATGATCAACATGGTCGAGTCTAGAGATAGACTTTACAACTATGTCATTAATGTAAATTTGCATAAACGTATCTATGAAATCATGAAAAATTGAATTCATTGCTCTTTGATAAGTTGCCCCTGCATTTTTCAAACCAAAAGGTATAACTACCCATTCATAGGTGCCTAAGGCCACTGGGCATCGAAAAGCAGTTTTAAGGACATCTTCCTCAGCAATGAATATCTGATTGTATCCTGAGTAGCCATCTAGCATACTTAGATACTCATGTCCCGCAGCAGAATCGATCAACATTTCTGCCACAAGCATTTAATACTCATCTTTAGGGATTACTGAATTTAGATCTCTAAAATCTATGCACACCCTTAAAGAACCATTCTTTTTAATTACTAGCATAATATTTGCTAACCATACGACATACCTTGTTGTGCGAATGAACTTGCTCCGAAGCAGCCTTTCAATCTCCTCTTTAATTTTCGTGAGGATTGTTGGGGAAAACCGTATTGGATTTTGTTTGACAGGCTTCTTCCCAGCTTTGATTGGTAGCTTGTGTTCGACGAGCTCTTTTTCTAAACCAGGCATTTCATTGTAGTCTCATGCAAAACAATATTTGAATTCTTTCAGCTGGTGGACCACTTCGGACTTAAGTTCTGGGTTGAGGTTGGCACTGATGTATGTAGGCCTTTTCAACTCCCCTTCCCCCAGGTCTATTTCTTCTAAAGGAACCTGAGCCATCATTTTGATACTTTCTGGCAAGGGGTCCTTCTCAAATCCCAAAGGCTCATTATCATAAATGACATCAAGCCTCTGGTCTAAATCTCCTTGAACCTTATCTGAGGACTCTTGGTCGAAATCCTTCGCAGGGATCTCTTCAACAAATTCAGTGATGGCCTCTACAGCCATATCATTTCCTGCAACCTCCAAGGCCACCTGTATCCTTGTTTCAACCACATAGGCTGAAATTCTTTTTAGCGCGTCGAAGCCAGTCATTATTACTGCCCTCTCTTCCCCAACCTATGGGCCAAATTTAAGGATCATGGAAATAAGGTGGGAGATTTCCTGCTTCTCCTACAACCTCTTTATCCCACCGGAATCCTTCGATGGGATGGAGGTTCAATGTGCAGTATGCGTTATCATCTGGTGTGAACTTGAATCCTGTTGGTGCACATGGACCAATATGTGCTAGATTCTTATCAAACTCCACACCTTCTACGTGATTCACTGGTACCTTAAAGTACCCCTGATCAACTTCGATGTTTTCGACAATACCATCTGGCATCCATATGGTGACCCTTTGGTGCATTGAAGATGGCACTACTCATATGCCATGTATCCATTCTCTCCCTAACAGGAGGTTGTAGTTGGCCTTACTCTCTACCACCATAAGGAGAGTGGGCCTTGTGACTGTTCCCACGGTCAAGTCAACTTGTAGGACCCCCATAGTGGGTCCAGTCTTGCCCTCATAGTTCGACAGGACCAAGTTGTGGGGCTTTATGTCTGTGTTGAATTTGCCAATTCTGGGTAGCAAGAAATATGGCATTATGTTTACTGTAGCGCCACAATCAACCAGAATCTTGTTGATGGCCACATTTTCTACTTTTACAATAATATAAAGGGGGTTTCAGGTGCCCCCTCATGGCCTCAGTGGGTCTTTCGAAGAAAGCGTTCTGCTCTTCGATGCAACCGTTGTTCATTACATAGTAGCACATTGGTTGATATGTTGCCATTTCTGCTTCAGTATTAGCATCCAGATTCTCAACCTCAGTGATACGGTCATACTCTCTAGGCATTACGGAAACTACATTGACCAAAACGTCCAGAGATGCCTCTGATTCACATTCAAAGTTATCGGTCATTTCTTCGTCTTCAACAACCCTCAACTCAACTTTTATTTTTGCCTTAATGTCAGCTTCTTTGTTCCTGAACGAAAGTCCTTTGTGCCCCCACAGGAACTTTATTATTCACTTTAAGATTGTCCCTAGCTTTACCAAGGGCACTCGTGTTGGATTCAACACAATCACCTCTGGAGGCTTCCCTTTGAGCCTTTTTCATGTGTTGCTCCTTACGCCATTGAGACTTGGACATAGGATTATTACCCTTGTAATTCTCAGATACATACGCAACTTTGTTAGAGGTCCTAACCTCCTTTGTGTATCCCATTGAGGGTCCTCTTTCGACCTCAAATTTTCTCCACTTCTGTCATCTCCTCTCTCCTGACTCATTAGGCTTGAACCACTTGTCATTGGGAACTTCCCCACTTGGTTTAAATGTGAGTTATTTGGACTTGAGAGACTGGGGCATGCCCCTTTGTTGATAGGGGTTAGCACATCTTGGGTCGAAACGGGCATGTTTTTGGGCATTTTTCACCTTTTGCCCCCCATGCACCTTATTTGATTGTTGAAGACTTCGAGCGGCCTTCTTGTCGAAGATGGAACTACTTCTTGGACAGAGCATCACTTTTGACTTCTTGTTTTGGCATCTCTGCAAGAAATCAACAATTGTCTCATCCTCCTTGGGATAAGCCTTCTTATAATGGTCTTTCTGGACTGCAGAATGATCCACCTTTAGCACCTAGCTATCTGTTACTTCGACCATGTTGACATTAACTTCATCCTTGAGTTCCATCTTGGAGAAGTTAAGGTCTAGGCCATTAGTGGCCTTATCCATCTTTACAAAACTCTCAGCAGTTTCTTTGGTAATGAGTGGGAGGCTTGACTCTTCGACCTCCTCATGGGGGACGATGATAACCCCCACGTTAAACCTTTCGAAATCTGATATTATCTTGAAGAATCCTTCGGCAGCCTTGCATATCAGTTGTTCCCATTGCTCACTAGTCAATTCATCATTGGCCTTGAACATTATGGCCTCGTTGTTGGGGTTTTCAGTAACCTCAACTACCACAGGATCAACTACAACCTCAACTGAATCAGGACTTCCATTGTCATCAGCAACTTTCTCAATGATGTCAACCCAGTTCACTGCAAAAGGTTCAGAGTAATTTGCCTCATCCATCTGAAGAGGATCAATATCGATCTTCATCTGCGCTTTTGGCTTGTCGCCGAACTTGAGTCTTCCTTCCTGGATTGCATCTTGCACCAAATCCCTGAAAAGAAAACATTGAGAAGTTTTATGACCCAAATAATTATGGTATTTACAAAATCCTTTTTTCTTTCTTTGATCTAAAGGTGGTGTCTTAGCACCAGGAGGTACAAGTATTGTCCATCCTTAACTAATAAATTAAAAATTTCGCCACACTTAGTAACGTCGAAAGTATATGTTTTCTTTGGAAATCTATCATTCTTTTCAACTTCGACAGGATTCTTTCCATTTGAGGGAACTAATAGTTTACAGGAGTAAGGAGGGCCCTGTTTAAGTTCAGCTAAGTCTATCTCGTTATCATCTAGAGGTAGAGTTTTGTCATAGACGTTTTCGACCTCATCTTGATATTCGACGTAAGCTATCTTTTTATGTTGGTTCTCCCTAGCTTTCTCGTCCTTCAGACGTTCAAGCTATCGAACTTTGTCTGCTAATTGGGCCATGTCTCTCAAGTATTGGGTATCCAGCTTCTTCCTGATTGAATGGTCAAGGCCACCAGCAGCCATTTCGACCAATTCACGCTCATGTACTTGAGTAAACCATCTTGCCTTAAGCAATCAAAATCTGTTCAAGTAGTCGTCAATGGACTCATTGAACTTTCGTTTGACATTGGCCAATTCCTTTAAACTAATCTTAGTCTGACCCATATAGAATTGCTCGTGAAACAAATGCTCTAATTGAGTCCAATTACATATCGAACCGGGTTGTAGAGTACTGAACCAAGTGAAAGCATTTTTGGTAAGGGAGCAAGGGAAATATTTAATTCTTAGACTTTCATCATTGGCAATCTCCCCAGCCTCTATCATGTATTGTGCCACATGTTCGACCGTAGATTCTGTTGTATCCCCTGAGAACTTGGTAAATTTGGGAACCTTCATCCTAGGGGGAAATTCGGATTGGATTATATAGTCCACTATTGGTGAAGTAAAGTTTGGCCTAGTAAAACCAATGTTTATTCCACTTCGCGCCATTATTCGTTCGACAATAGCTGCCAAGTTATTCTCTGTTGCCAGATTATTCTTTCGAACTTGTTGGACTACATGGTCTGCATTTTGATGTCTATTGACCACTCTCACTCTTCGCTCCTCTTCTATTGGTATATGTCTTTGATCTCTAATGGGTTCGACGTCTACTGGTTCGACCATAGGTGGATTCTCTTGGTTTAATGGCTGCATAACTTCTCTTACTACAGGTAAGTAATGGGGTTATCAAACTGGTGTTGGGACTCCCATGAATTCTACTATGCGTGCCATTTGAGACACCATCTATTGATTTGTCTGAGTCATATTCTGAATCAAAGGTTGGAAAATCTCTCATAAAGTATGGGACAGAGTATGAACCATTTTCATGTTTCTTTCATCCATCAGTTTCCTTAAATTGGCCACAGACTCATTTGTCAAAGCATGACTCTGAGTCGAATGCCTCAAGCCGCCGGTCTGGTTATTCATTCTCATATTTATTGCAGAACCATATTCTTGCAAAGGTGAAGAAACAACGTTGTCTGAATAAATTGGGGGAGCATTTCTCAATCCTGCCATGGTGGTTGAAGCACCAAAGATTCTGGGAAAAGCCTGAGAAAGTGATGTGGGCATATAGGGTCTAAATGTATACGAACTTGGTGGTGGAGTTTGAGCATTTGGCCCTATATACTCCAACATTGGCTGATTATAGTATCTATTAACTGTCTCTCATGGTCCTGTCGAATGGGCTTGTTCTAACATCACGTTTGGTGTGGTTGAAGCTCCTACCGAAGGATTGGAGGTTGGGATGACCACATTCCTTGGTCCATCTTGTGTGTTTGTACTACAAACGTTTGAACTACCCACTTGAGGATTCAACCCACTTGTTGCGGTTACTGAATCACTTGGGTTTCCTTGACTAAATGTCATCCTTCGCGTGTTTCTTCTTTTAGGGATATAATGGTATGTACTGGCTACCTTGCAACTTCTCAAATGCAGACAACAAAAGTAACCGTTTTTTCTACCAGACCGTCCACGTAAAGGAAGTTATGAAACACGGAAGTTACAAAATGGACGTTACGAAAAGGGAAAAGTTATGAACATTTCTAAAAAAACATTTTTATCTTAGCATTGTCCCACTGGGCATGCCAATTTGCTTACACCCAAAATTGGTAACCAACCGCCGGTCCTCTGAAGATACCAAAAATACCCTCAATTACTCGCATGATCGACTAGATTGATCATAGGACATGTGCTAAGAAAAAGGTTGGTTTGGTATATCACGTTTTTGGGGGGAAAAGGTCTTGAATCTTTCAACAAGATTCAGAAATTGTTTTAAAAGGAAAATAAAGTAAAGGGCAAACGCTTTCAAAATAAATTAAGGTAAAAGACAAGGCGTGAAAGTAAATGAAATTTAAAGGCAAGGCAAGGAATGTTAAATTGCTGGAAAATTAAAGGGGCTGGAATTGTAATGGAAATGCAGTAAATTGCTGAAAAGATAAATGACTTTGAAACATAAATTACTTTAAAATAAAGGCTTGTAAAGGATAAATGGCTTCAAAAGTAAATGACTTGAAGATAAATTTGACATTGAAGATAAATTGGTGGTGTTTCAATCACGTACATTCTCACTACACTCATTTCTCTACACGCGGATACTTTGAGTATACGAAGTTACTAGTACATATGATTTCCACACACTTCTTATAACACTAGATTAAGCTATTTATATAGATTACAAAGTAACCTCTCTCGATGGTTTCTCTTACTACTATCCTAAGATGGTGACATTTGTTCCATTATATGTTGAAGAAGTTTCATCTTGCGCCACTTGTCCCTGTCTTTGAACTGAAAACTACACACTTTCCCTCCAAAATTGAACGTGCAAGAACCTTGGTAATTTCCATCTTTGTCGAACATACACTTGGTCGAATCCCTCCAACACTTAAAAAATATTCTAAACTTAGAATTTCACTAAGTATGAATCTTATAGGTAGGTTCCTTCGACTTTCATCCTTTAGTTAGTTAGGTCAAAACCTTACTTTTAGCTTATCACAGGAAAACTCTTCTATTAAGCAAAAATAACCTCATTACTTGCTAGCGTCAAAATTTAGGGATAACATAAGGTCTAAAGCATAGTGTCCTTAGCATTAGCCAATTGTGTGACCGAGGTTTCAAAATCAAATTCACTAAAAATGAATGCTTGATTGAAAACGGAGTTACTCATGAAGTTATGCTAAAAGGTAAAATAATTAATAACATATTTTTAGTTAGTTAGATAACTTGTCTTTAAATGTTAGGTGTCTCTTGGAAAGCAACAATGAATAATGGTTATGGCATAAGAGGTTTGCTCACATTCATATGGAGCACTTGAATAAATTGATCAAACATGACTTAGTCATTGGATTGCCGAAGATCAAATTCATCAAAGATAGGTTGTGTGGCACTTGCCAAAAAGGAAAGCAAACTAAGTCAACTTTCACATCCAAGAATGTGGTGTCCACAACTAGGCCACTACAACTGTTGCACATGGACCTCTCTGGTCCATCGAGAACAAAAAGCTTAGGAGATAATGTTTATGCATTAGTAATTGTAGATGAATTTTCTAGATACACTTGGACTTTCTTCTTAATGCAGAAAAGTGAAGCTTTAAAGGCATTCAAGAAGTATGCAAAACAAATTCAAAATGAGAAGTCTCTTACAATTGCCTCCATTAGAAGCAACCACGGTGGAGAATTCCAAAACGCCTTATTTGAAGAATTTTGCAAAGAACATGGAATCTCACACAATTTCTCCACAACAAGAACTCCACAACAAAATGGTGTCATAGAAAGGAAGAATAGGTCAATGGTGGAACTTGCAAGGACAATGCTAAGTGATTCAAATCTTCCTAAGTACTTTTGGGCGGATGCGGTGAGAACGACATATTTTGTAAGTAATCGTGTTAATATTAGGCATATTCTAAAGAAAACCCCTTATGAACTTTTCAAAGGGAGAAAACCAAATATTTCCTTCTTTCATATTTTTGGGTGCAAGTGCTTTGTCCTAAACAACGACAAAGACAATCTTGGTAAGTTTGACGAGAAATCCGATGAAGGTATTTTTCTAGGCTATTCTCTCTCTAGTAAGGCTTTTAGAATTTTTAATAAAAGAACTTTAACTATAGAAGAATCTACTCATGTCAAGTTTGATGAATCTAACCCCTCGAAAGAGGAAACTATTGTTTGTGATGATGATGATTTTATAGAAACTTCTAAAGAAGAAAACTCCAAAGTCTCAAATGAAATTCAAGTAGAACTTCAAGAAGAAAAAATTCAACAAGATTGTATTGTAAATAATCTACCAAAGGAATGGAGGACACATAGATCATCGTGTTGACAAGATTATTGGAGACATATCTCAAGGAGTTTCAACTCGGTTAAATCTTAAAGATGCTTGTCTCAACATGGCATTTGTTTGACAAATAGAACCTTCTAAAGTCCATGATGTCTTAGATGATTATCAATGGATTCTAGCCATGAAAGAAGAACTAAATCAATTTGAAAGAAAGCAGGTATGGGGCTTAGTTCCAAGACCAAAAGGTAAGCATATTATTGGTACTAAATGGACTTTTAAAAATAAACTAGATGAAAATGGTATCATTATAAGGAACAAGACAAGATTAGTAGCCCAAGGCTATAATCAAGAGGAAGTTATAGACTTTGAGGAAACATTTGCACCCGTTGCTAGACTAGAAGTAATCAGATTATTGTTAGCATATGCTTGCTCTTTGAATTTTCAGTTGTACCAGATGGAAGTTAAAGGCGCCTTCCTAAATGGTTACATACTTGAAGAAGATTATGTAAGTCAACCTCTGGGATTTGAAGATTTCAAACATCCTAATCATGTTTACAAACTCAAAAAGGCCTTGTATGGATTGAAGCAATCACCAAGGGCGTGGTATGATAGGTTAAGTAATTTTCTATGCGAACATGGTTTTGAAAAAGGTAAAGTAGATACTACTTTGTTTATCAAAAGAACTAACAATCATACTATCTTAGTGCAAATCTATGTAGATGACATCATATTCGGATCCACAAATAAATCCTTATGTGAAAAATTCTCATCAATCATGCAAGGAGAATTTGAAATGTCCATGATGGGTAAGTTGAACTACTTTCTTGGGTTGCATATTAAACAAACAAAGAATGGGATATTTAGCAACCAATATATGTATTGCAAAGAGCTTATCAAAAGATCTGACATAGATTCATGCAAAGAGTTAGCAACTCCGATGGGATCCGATACTTATCTTGATCAAGACGAATCCGGAGTTCCAATTGATATTACAAAATATCGAGGTATGATCGGATCTTTATTATAACTAATTGTTAGTCGACCTGATATTATGTTTAGTGTATATTTATGTGCACGATTTCAAGCATGTCCGAAGGAATCACATCTCACTGTTGTGAAGAGGATAATGAAGCATCTTAAAGGATCATCCAATGTCGGTCTATAGTACCCCAAAGGTAGTGTATGTAGTCTTGTTGGTTTCTCTGATGCAGATTATGCAGGATGTAAGACGGACAAAAAAAGCACAAGTGGTATGTGTCACATTTTTGGAAATGCCTTAGTCTCTTGGTCATGCAAAAAGCAAGCCAGTGTGGCTCTTAGTACTGCAAAAGCATAATATATCGCCGCATGTAGCTGCCGTTCGCAAATACTTTAGTTGAAGCAACAACTTCGTGACTATGGTGTAAATCTAGGAAGCATCTCTCTCAAATGCGATAATACAAGTGCAATCAACATATCAAAGAATCCAATCATGCATTCAAGAACCAAGCACATCGATATAAGGCATCACTTCCTTCGCGATCATGTGTTAAAATGTGACATTGATATTTTCTTCATCGATACACAAAATCAACTTGCGTATATTTTCACAAAACCTCTCGCAAAAGAGGAATTCTTTAAGATTCGTCGTGAACTTGGAATTTTGGATGACAATGTCATATAGATTCTTCATCCGTTTTATACATCGAAGGTGCACAAATGTCTATAATTCTTCTAATTATTCTTCAAATTTATTTTTAGTGCATCTCTCATTCTACTCCTTCTTATAATTGTTTATTATATTTGATATACATTAAAGTATGGTTAAAATATGTTTTGTTGCATGTTGTTTTTTGTTTTTGGAAAAATTTCACATAAGCAATCGATTCCACGCCTATGCCAATCGATTGCACACTAGTGCAAATCGATTTGCACCTGTTACATTGCCAAAAATTGTTATTTATTTATTATTTTCTCATTAGGTTTAGTCCATTGAATGGTCATTCATGCACATCAATTCAAATCAATATTTTTTATTCTTTCCCTTCTTTTTGCTAATGACAAAGGGGGAGAAGATGTATGTGTTTAAGATGTATGTGTTTGTGTTTTTTTCCTCTCTAACAAAATGCAGCTAGCAAAGACTCTCTAAAATCATGAATTTAGGGGAGCATGGATCAAGGGGGAGCCTTTTGTGTTAGAGAAACAATATTATAACAAATTTTCAAAATTCGGTTGTCATCATAAAAAAGGGGGAGAATGTGAAGTCAAGTTTCTTCAATATCATGTTTTGATGAAGACAACTACTATGTGCATTTATCAAATGGTGAGAAAAAGCATCATGAAGCAATATGACTATGGATCAAGATTGCAACATTATAAAGACTTGCATTGATCTTTATTTATTAAGGTATAAGCATGCAATATATATTGATAAAATAGTGCTCAAAATAATCTCCAAAATTCATTTGCATGCATGGTTCATTTGGTTGAAAATATATCATTATTTCTAGCTTTAGAAAAAAACAATTTTTTTATCATACATTTGAAAATTTATTTTTCATATTTGAACCATGTTAAATAACTTTCAAATATAATCTATTGATTTGGATAAATCAATATACATTGCATAATATTTGTTCAAACATTTAGACAAATTTTTTATTTTTTAATTTATTTAAACATGTAGTTTTTGGTAAATTATGGCAGTTTGAACCGTCGTAACAAGAATGAAAACCGCCTTAATTTGCACCTGTCAGAAGCAGTATTTTAATTTTGAAATTCAAAAATTGTTCTGCATTTGTTAAGTCTGGTATCCGTTAAAACTGACTTAACAATTCATGAACACATTTGAAAAAACAATAATTTTTTTAACACCTTTTCATGCATCTTTTTATGAAACAATTTATTTTAACGTGACAATTGTTCATGATATTTTTGCATAACTTTACAGTGTTTCAAAAAGGTGTTATTCACTTATAAATATATTTTATAATCAGAATTTTTTTTCTTTACCTCCACAAAATTTCATAAATATTTTCTTACTCACTTATTCTACATTTTCATACAATTTTGAGTACACTTATTCAAAATCTTCAAAAGTGAAACTTTACATTAAATATTTTCATATCATTTTTAAAGTTTCATTTCATAAAATAATAAACACTTATATATATTATTTTGAGTGAGAAAAATTCATCAAAGGAGAAGATCAATACTTGTATTGATAAAAAGTTCAAGACTTCACCATTTTCATCTATTCAAGAACTACTTATTTCTTTGTATCATTGTTACTATTTATCCTTAGGATTGTTAGGGATAAATTAGTGTGATTACCTTTCTTTCAGGGTTGTTGAAAGTAAGTGTGTGCTTTGAAGAGGATTGTTCTTCTAGCACTTGAAATACCTATAGGTTAGATAAGTAAGCATCACCGGAGTGTGAATAGGATGTACAATTGTCTGACTATAGTGAAATCTCTTTCAATTGAAAGGGGACTGGACGTACTCTCGGATTGTGAGGGGAACCAAGATAATTCTCTTGTATCATTTTTCTTTTTCGCATTTTACTTTCAAGTCCTTAACAACTTACGGAAAAAGAACCAAGAATCGGTAAAAATCGAAGATAATTTTTTGATAACCTAATTCACCCCCTCTCTTAGGCGCATTTACAAGTTACAATTTCTTCCATTGTTTCTTCTTGGATTTTTTCATCTAGAGTTAAGTAAGATATCTCACTTTATAATTGGGATATAAGACGTTCATCGGGAAAATCATCATTGATATGTATTTGGTCTAGTTTTATTCCTTCCATACGTGATAAGTGGTTTGCTACTACGTTGTCAGTTCCTTTCTTATCCTTAATTTCCAAATCAAATTTTTGTAACAGAAGGATCAATCTTAGTTGTCTAGGTGTCACCTCCTTTTTACTTATAAGGTACCTAATGGCAGCGTGATCGGTATAGATGATGATTTTGGCTCCTACTAGTTAGGAACGAAATTTATCGAGTGCGAACACGACGATTAAGAGTTCTTTCTCTGTTGTGGCGTAGTTCATCTGAGCAGGGTATAAAGTCCTACTCGCATAGTATATTGTGTGAAGTTTCTTATCTTTTATTTGTCCTAAGATTGCGCCTACAGCGTAATCACTCGCATCGCACATAATCTCGAATGGTAACGTCCAATCAGGTGGTTGCATGATGGGTGTAGTGATAAGAGTTGTTTTAAGTGTTTCAAATGCTTTTAAATAGTCTTTGTCAAAGATAAACTCAGTGTCCTTCATTAGCAAACCAGTCAACGACTTAGTGATCTTGGAAAAATCCTTAATGAATCGTCGGTAAAAACTGGTGTGTCCTAAGAAACTTCGTATTTCTTTCACTGTTTTCGGCGGTTGAAGGTCTTTTATTACTTATATTTTTTCTTTATCTACCTCGATGCCTTTATTGGATATCACATGTCCTAAAACGATTCCTTGCCTGATCATAAAGTGGCACTTTTCCCAATTAAGTACAAGATTTACTTTTACCATCTCTAAGTTCGATAGACATCCTTCGAAACTTTGTCCGCATACGGATAAGTCATCCATAAACACTTACATGATATCGTTTATGAAATATGCAAAGATTGTCATCATACATCGTTGGAATGTCGTTGGAGCATTACACAAACTGAATGGCATACGACTGTAAGCAAATGTTCCGTAGGGGTATGTGAAGGTGGTTTTCTCTTGGTCATCAAGATGAATAGGAATTTGGAAGAATCTTGAGTAACCTTCTAGGTAGAAAAAATACAAATGTTTGGCTAATCTCTCCAACATTTAATCGATGAAGGGTAGAGGAAAATGGTCTTTCCGGGTAGCTTTGTTTAGTTTTTGGTAATCGATACACATTCTATTCCCGATCACTATTCTCTGTGTTATGAATTCACCTTTGTTGTTCTTAGTGACATTAATGCCTCCCTTCTTTAGTACGACATACACTAGGTTAACCCATTGACTGTCGGATATTGGATATATAATTTTGGCGTCTAGTAACTTCTTTAGTTCATCTTTGACTATGGTACTTAGAATCAGATTAATCCTTTCTGAGGTTCTCTAGAGGTCTTACAGTCTTCCTCTAGCATAATATGGTGCATACAGATTGAAGGACTTATTCCTTTCAGGTCGGATATGTTATAGCCTAACGCAGTTGGATATTTTCTCAAGACGTCTAATAGTTTCTCGGTATTGAGTTGTCCTAAGTCTGCATTTACTATAACAAGTCTTTTTTGAGTTCTGAATCTAGGAATTTGTATCTAAGATTATTAGGTAATACCTTGAGCTCTAGAGCGGGTTCTTTTGGGCATGGCATATGGTCTGGTGTAAGAGCTAGGCATTCATTTAAACTGTCGTCCTTATAAGGTTCTTACCAATTATTATCTTCAAGGATTTGAGGGGATGGGATCTTCATTATATCAGAATAGGTAGTCTCTTATTTTTCCATTTCCCTTTTTCACTCGTCAATGACGTCTATTATGTAATAGGTATTGTCTATGGCTGGATCTTCATCGCTTATTTCCAGTGACGACGAAGACGCTCGGGGTCCCCTGTCATCTGAAATTATGGCAGCCAAGCTCCCAAGAGGCTTGGAGAAACCTCCTCCTTTAGGCTCGTACGACGGGACTACCGATCCAGACGAACACATCGAGAACATCGATGCCTTGCTCGACTATCGGGGCGTTCGGGGAGCAATTAAATGTCGACTCTTTCCCACGACGCTGAGGAAAGGGGCAATGACGTGGTACAAAAGTCTTGAAGCTGAATCCATCACATCATGGAAACAACTTGGGCGCACGTTCTCTAGACACTTTACTGCATCAAGACGACACCCTAAGACAGAGGCTTCGCTCGAAGCGATAATCCAAGGGAGGGACGAGCCTTTACGAACTTACATCGAAAGGTTCAATAAAGAGGCAGTCCAAGTGTCTACGACCGACGACATGAAAAAGTACCTGCTGGAACGAGGGTTACGTCCCTCGACCGATTTCCATCGGGCGGTGGGCATTGAAACCCCGGCCACCCTTGACGCATTCTTGCTAAAAGCCCAAGCTTACATCCAATATGAAGAAAAGCAAGCGGCCAGTTCAGTCAGAGACGCTCGACGCCGTGAAGACGCCAAACCACACCGAGTTGATGAACCCTCGACATCTCGTCGAGGAGGAGACAAAAGAAAGGACGAGCGCTCCCGTGAACCGCGAGAGCACCGAGGACCTATTGGTTGGTTCCACGAATACACGCCCCTCCTAGCCTCTAGGGAGAAAATTTTGTCTGAATGCGCCAATTCAGAATTCAAACAAGCGGGAGTACGCTTTCCGAGGCAACAACCTAGCAAGCCCGGTACAGATAAAACAAAATACTGTAGATTCCACAAGAGTCATGGGCACAACACAGAGGATTGCATCCACCTCAAGGACGCAATCGAAATCCTCATCAAAGACGGGCACCTAAAACAGTTCACGAAGTCCAGAGATAATCCTCGACAAGATACTCAAGAGACCCAGAAAATCGAAGAAGCCGTGCCAATCCCTGCAGACGCTAACATGCAAGTCGCCCTGAGCATTTACCGCCCGAAAGATTTCTTTTTGCCAGACCACACCAATGGTACGGGATACCTCTCCTCCCACAGTCCGTGGGAGGCATTCCCTTCGGCAATGGTCATATCAGGGGGAGGCTTCAATAAAATCATGGTCGGTTCCGTGAAGAGAAAATTCGACCAGTTAATCGCCAAAGGGCCCGCGCAAAACGCCACTCTAGATCCACCGAGGGAAGGTTCCATACCCCTCGCATTCTATCGAGAAGAGCTCCTGGGAGGAGCACCCAACGCCAGCATTCCTTTACTCATCCGAGCTCGCATGGCGAACTTCGATGTAAGGAGGATATTGGTGGACCAAGGTAGTTCATGCGACATCATGTACTCCCAACTGTTTTCAACACTCCAACTGAACGAAACACATCTGACTCCATACGTCGGATCAGACCTGCAAGGTTTCAACGGAGCGGTATCTCGACCGTGGGGTTATGTTGACCTGTTTGTCACTTTCGGGGCAGGCGAGACAGCCAGGACAGTTAGAGTCCAATTCCTTGTCGTGGATTGCCCGTCGCTATACCAATGCATATTAGGACGACCAACTCTAGCCGAGTTGATAGCCGTGTCGTCCACCGTCCACTTGAAGATGAAGTACTATACTACTTCGGGCAGAGTCGCCACATTGCACGGAGACGTCGACGCTGCCCGCAGATGTTTCGAGGCAGCATCAAAAGGCCTCAGCTCGATATCGTACCAACCAAGTCCCGCAACATTGGATTTGCCAGATGTACCCAAGGCTTTCCCTCAAGTCGATTCGATCGATCTAGACTGCAGGTTTTCAGATAGTAGCGAGAGCGTCCAGAGACCAGCAGAGGCCTTAGCCCGACCAATACCGGACGGAGACTTCGAGCTAATTCCCTTGGGAGAGGACCCTGCCCGGTGCGTCAAGATCGGGGCACATATGCCCGAATTTGTGAAACGACAGTTAGAAGCTTGCCTCAAAGGGAACGCAGACTTGTTTGCATGGAGCGTCGCAGAAATGCCAGGGCTCGACCCAGAAACAGCTTGTCACCACCTCTCTATCGACCCAACACATAAAGCGGTCGCTCAACGCAGGAGAAAGCAGTCGAGCGAGAAGACTGATGCTGCCGAATCTGCTGTTAAAGACCTCCTAGAGGCTAAATTTGTAACCGAGGCCAGGTATACGACCTGGCTCTCAAACGTTGTACTTGTGAAAAAATCTAGTGGAAAATGGAGAATGTGTGTTGATTATACCGATCTCAATCGGGCGTGCCCGAAAGATGCATACCCTTTACCTAACATCGACAAGTTGGTCGACAATTCGTCCGGATACAAATTATTATCCTTCATGGACGCATATTCGGGGTATAATCAAATACCCATGGCCGTGTCTGACAAAAAATACACGGCCTTCATGACCGAGTCGGGCAATTACTTTTACAACGTTATGCCCTTCGGTCTAAAAAACGCAGGAGCAACGTATCAACGCATGATGAATAAAGTTTTCCGAACCGAAATCGGAGACATGCTCGAAGTATACATGGACGACATGATCTTCAAATCTCAACGAGAAACGGACCATGCGTCCCATCTGCGAAAAGTGTTCGACCAGGCACGAAAGTGCAAAATGCGCTTCAACCCTGAGAAATGCACCTTTGGTGTCCGAGCGGGAAAATTCCTCGGATTCTATTTGACTGAGCGGGGCATCGAGGCAAATCCCGATAAGTGTCGAGCGTTCGCGGAGTTCCCAACCCCCACGACCAAGAAGTCCATACAATCACTAAACGGGGTCATTACCTCCCTTGCTCGATTCGTATCAAAATCGGCTCAACACGCTCTCCCCTTTTACAAGCTCCTCCGTAAGGAAGCAACTTTCGAATGGACGGCAGAATGCGAGTTAGCACTATCCCACCTGAAAAAAGCATTAAGTGAACCTCCAGTCTTATCCAGACCGGAAGAGGGGGAGACTCTGTATCTCTACCTTGCGGTCACGAACGAAGCAGTGAGCGCGGCCCTTGTGCGCGAACGACCCGATGGGCAAAAGCCCGTGTATTTCACGAGCAAAGCTCTCCACGGCCCGAAAATTCGGTACCTTCAGATAGAAAAGGTCGCATTGGCCCTCCTTCTCGCAGCAAGAAGACTACGCCATTACTTCCTGGCTCATACCATCATCGTAAGGACCGATCAACCCATAAGACAGTTGCTCGGTCGACCAGACATGGCCGGCCGAATGTTAAAATGGTCATTAGAACTATCTGAGTTCGACATCAAATTTGAAGGAAGACAGGCCCTCAAAGCTCAAGCGCTGGCCGACTTCGTGGCTGAACTCGCTTTCACCGGGCAAGACCCGAAAGCTTCGTCCAAGTGGGTTATTTTCGTGGATGGCGCATCTGGCCCGACGGGCAGCGGGGCCGGTATCATTTTGGAGAACGAAGAAGGGAACGTCATCGAAGTATCCTTGACTTTATCTTTCCCCACTTCTAACAACCAAGCAGAATATGAAGCCTTCCTGGCAGGCATACGGCTCGCAACCGACCTAGAAGCAGAAGAGATCACAGTTTGCACGGATTCCCAACTGGTTGCAAGCCAAGTCCGAGGGGATTTCCAGGCTAGAAGTGACAGCATGGCCGAGTATCTGGCCCTCGTAAAAGACGAAATAAAACAGTTTAAGAGTGTGGAAGTCAAACACGTTCCTCGGGAAAACAACGCTCGCGCGGATATCCTGTCCAAGCTGGCGAGCACTAAAAGGAAAGGGAACAACAAGTCCGTCATACAAAAACTGCTTCCCCAACCAAGTATCGGGCACTCTTCAGCCTGCGTACACGTTAACGTCGTGGGCGACACGGGTTGCTGGATGACTCCAGTGTTCAACTATCTAACCAAAGGAGAGTTACCAACCGACTCAAAAGAGGCCAGTACTGTACGACGAAGGGCATGCTCGTACTCTTTAGTAGGCGGACGTATGTATCGTCGAGGATTCTCTACACCCCTCCTCAGATGCGTAGAGGAGGAAAACATTCCACACGTACTCAGGGAAGTCCACGAAGGAATCAATGCGCAGCATCCTGGCGGACGTTCGTTAGCTCGGAAAATTTTGAGGGCAGGATACTACTGGCCCACCCTCCAGCACGACGCAAAAGAGCATGTAAGAAGATGCGACAGATGCCAACGACATGGAGACGTGCACATAGCACCCCCATCCGAGCTAAAATCGTTATCATCCCCCTGGCCGTTCGCGTGGTGGGGAATGGACATTTTAGGACCATTCGTCGTGGGGTCTGGTCAGAACAAATACTTAATTGTAGGCGTCGACTATTTCACCAAATGGATAGAAGCTGAGGCCCTGGCCAAAATTACTGCACTCAATATACTTCGATTCTTCAAAAGAAACATCCTCGCCCGGTTCGGAGTGCCCCTCGCCATTGTGACCGACAACGGGACTCAATTCACGGATAAACATTTCAAGGAATTCGTTGCGTCAATGGGGACAAAACAACACTTCGCTTCAGTCGAGCACCCTCAAACTAACGGGCAAGCCGAGGCCGCAAACAGGGTACTCCTGAGAGGTCTGAAACGAAGGTTGGACGAGCATAAGAAACACTGGGTCGAGGAGTTACATAGCGTATTATGGGCATATAGGACCACTCCCCATTCAACGACCGGAGAGTCCCCATTTCGATTAGCATATGGGACCAAAGCAGTAATTCCAATAGAAATGCATGTCCGATCGAGACGCACGGAATTCCCCATGGAACAAGATATCAATGCTGAAGCTTTAAGAGACGAGCTTGACATGGTCGAAGAAATTCGATCGGAAGCCGCTCTTCGAGAAACTATTCTCAAACAAAAGATAGCCGCTCGGTATGATTCCAAGGTCATCAGGCGGACGTTCGAAATAGGCAGCCTTGTCCTTAGAAGAAACCACAGGGATCCCCGCGAGGGAAAATTAACGCCCAACTGGGAAGGCCCATATCGCGTTCGAGCAAAAACCGAGAACGGTGCTTATTACTTAGAAAACCTACACGGGGAAGAACTCGCTCGGCCTTGGAACGCCGAAAAACTTAAACAATATTATAGTTAAATCAGTCACCTTGCTCAACTACCAAGCGAAGAGAGAGAGAGGCTAACAAAAAACTGCGTGCCTAGGTACGAGCACGTCAGCCCAAATATCACAAATCAAGCAAGACCTCTTTTCGAGCAAAAGAAAAACTTGTTGCACGAACGGATACTCAAACGAGTCCGACGTCGCCTAAGTACCACGACCAGGTAGAACCCCAGCTCGCGATGGGACGTTCACGCCACGGAGCCCGGGCCTTTATCTTGGCTCGAGCACCGATCGAGGGTAAAACCCTCTAACACTGATTGGTTCCCCTAACCAACAGATCATCCATACTCCCCCGTATTTATCCAATTGCTTCTAACTAAGGCAAATACGAGCATCAAACACTTAGTAAAAATAACAAATAAACTGTGTCCTCCGACGGATGCATTATTACGAGCAAACAATATATGCAACCGACCTCCAGGGTCAAACACTTAACATTTAAAAGAAATGCGGCACCAAAAGGCCGACTTGTTCGGAGTTACAAATAAAGGGGGCCACGCCCCCCAAAACAAAATACATTATAAATTACAAGGCACGAAGGCCACCAATTAATTATCTTCACCCACTGGGCGGCTTTCCTCTGCACGAGCTTCCTCCTGGTCCGGCTGCTCCTCTGGTTGATCAGGCTGAGCAGTCGTCCCCGGCTGAGAGTCGGCCACCACCAAGTCCGCAGGAACCACAATCTGACCATCCACCACCTTGTAAAGATAATTCATCCGATCAACATCCAAGGCTAGGTCAGGGTGGAGAGCTTTTACTTGGTCCACCGCATTCTGGAAACTGAACTCAGTAGACGCGTTCAGATCTTCCATATCTTGGTCGATCCGAGCGAGAAGCTGAGCCCTCGTCACCAAATGTTTGGTGTCCTCGTCCTCGTCCTCCTTGGGGAAAAAAGCATCTTTTAGCTTCTTATTCTGCTCGAGCAACCTCTTCTTGTCGACCTCTAATTTGGCGATGATCGTTGCTCGCTCAGCCGACTCTGTGGTGACCTTTTTTACCTCCTTTGTGGACGCCGTCAGCTTGGCCTCGGAAGCAGCCAACTGCTCCTTGAGTTTGCTGTTCTCCCGCTCCAGCATGGGGGACCCCTCGGCCGTCATCCAAGCCATGGTCAGGACCCGTATAACCGCGCTCGCGTCCTGGGCCAAAGAAAGCCGCCGAGCAGGACGATCCATCCCCTCCAGGAACAGAGAGTCCGCCCGGTCCACATCCATAGTATTCCCCTCGAAAAAGTTCCGAACAACGAAACACGGGGGTATCCCATGCCTTGGCTTTGGGGGAGCACCGGCCGTCAGGTCCACAGTAGCCGTCGCTTTGTGTTTCTTCATCAAAGAGCCGGTAGAGGCCCCTGGAGAGCCCTGGACCAAAGGACCTGAGCCCGAACCGCTTGCTTCAGTAAGCCTGGTCTGCACGACCCTCGACCGCTTCCGCTGCTGCTGGACCAAACGCTCGTGGATCTTGTCCAGAGGATTTGTCAAAGAACCTGAAAAGAAGAACAAAACCCAAATTAGCTACGAGCAACAAAGTCAAATCGAAAATTTAACGAGCATAAGCGAACAGATACCAAAAAAGTCAGATATCTCCTGCCCGTTATTACAGGCCAGCAGGTCAGTAACACTGATCAGGGGACGCTCCAAAGCTTCTCCCCCATCTTGATCGACCATAACCTTCCCTTCCCCGTCCAATAGAGGGGTCGGAGTAAAAGAAGCTATTAACTTTCTAAAGGCTTCAAAGCTGGCCGCATCATCGTCATTCAAGGTGTCCCCCACCTGAACAAATTCCCCCACTGGTCGCTCATAATGCACATGACTCCAGGAGAAGGGAAACATCCATAATCTCCTCGGAATCACCTCACCTTGGTCGTCAAGCCTGGGCTCGTCGTTCTCATCAGTATCTATTCCGAGAAAACTCATAGCTCTCACGGCCGCATCACTCGCAGGCTTTATCCAGAAGTAGTCGGTCTTGAAAGCCCGGATAGATTCTGAGTGGGCCTTGAAGATCTTGGTCCGCTGCTTGAAAGACAAGAACCCCTTCTGGTCGGTTCCCCGCCCGACTTGGCGCTGTAAAGAGAAGAGGCGGAAGAAGAGAGGAAGCGTGGCCCCGACGCCCAGAAAAGCGCACGTCATCTCAAACGCCCTCAGGAAGGCATATGAGTTGGGATGCAGCTGAGAAGGAGCTATGCAGAGGTGTCCGAGCACAGCACTCACAAAATCGCTGAAGGGCAACGTCACCCCCAGAACCGAAGTAGCATACTCGTACATAGAAAATGCCCGACCGCGAAAGTCTGAGAAGATACGGTCGTCGTCTCCCGGGCAGGTCACGACCCAGTCAGCAGGATCCCCAACAACTGGCAGCGGCTCCGACCGAGGTCTCGAGAAGGAAGACAATTTGTCCAGCAAGTCTTCCACCACCCACTCTTCGGGCGAGACCCTCGACTGGGCAGGACACTGAGGCGATTCTGTCGACTGCCCCGTGGTACTCGTACTTGAACTATCCGAAGAGCTTCCTGAGTCTGAAGGAATGGACGCAGACGATTCCGTACTCCCCGAGGACGTATCCTCAGAAAGCACAACCAGCGGATCCCCGAGCGAGTTGTCACCTGAAAAGCAGAGGAAAGGCATCAGTGAATTCGATTAAGAATATCAAATCCACCCTTCCACCGCTCAACAAGTGAAAGGGCGCGCCTCAGCTCGGAAACTACGTTCCGAGCTGTAGCCCTGGCTAACCATTGCTCGAAGCAACAGCCGACGCCCAACAGTATAAATGAAGAAAATCTATCCAACAATCTAATCTAAGTCGACCAAGATCTCCGTCGACCCTAAAGTTAGGGTTCACAGCCGACCAGCTACGGTGGCAAGAACTTCAAGGTTTACTAATCCTAAATCCTAAAACTACCGGTAGAATCACCCTAAACCGCATGCATTCTACGAAAACTACTCTACAAACACTTAAGAGAGAGGAAAAGAATGGTACCTTGAGCGTGAGAAGACATTTTGGAAGAGAGTAAGCTTCTGCGAAGGGTGGTCGGCAAGGAATGACGGTGGTCGACGGCTGAGACAACGGTGGCTGAACGGGCAGAGTCTTGAGGGAGAAGATGAAACGAAAAGGTCAAAATGGGCCCTGAGAATCCTATTTATAGGGAAGAAGACACGTGTACGCACGCGTGACCCCTATACGCTAGCCCCTAGACTAGCCGTCAAATCATTAATAGGCGCGAATATCCAGATATTCCAGCTTTTCGTTTCACATTCCTCTACCGAGCAACGTATCGTTTGCCCGGAAGACCGACAGCATAGATCCTCGACCATGACATCACGCTCCGTCGATCACTATATCGTTTTTCTTAAGTCACTGCTCGACAGCATGAGCAATGACTTGGGGGGCTCCTGTTCCGGCCTGGCCCAATCCTTCTTATTGGGCCAGAAAGATTGATCAATTCACCTCGCTCGACGTCGAGCACAATCATGAAAAGTGGTCCTCAGTCGACCACCAACGATCTGGACCTAAGGAGGTCCTCTAACGGCTAATATTGACCGTTTCCTATCTTCACGGACCCCTCGATCCGCTCTTCACCTAACGAACCAATAGTATTCTAGTCAGTCCCTTATAAAAACCCTCTCATTTGAGAGGGGGAGGTATTCAATTCTCAACCCTAATACTAGTATTTGCTCACTCTTGCTCGGTTACTTACTTTAGCATCGGAGTGCCTTGCAGGTACACCCCTTTTTTCTCCTCAACGACCATATCCATTCGCTCTCGAGACCAGCCGCATCGGATCCTGATCTCCAGGTACGATCAGTAAGTATTTAAAATAGTGAATAAAATAAAAAGGGATTAGAATTTTTTTATTTTAAAAAGAAAAAAATGCATTTTTTTTTGGGATTTTTGGTAATTGATTTTTTTTGAATAAGATATAAAAGGATATTGGATATGGATGAAATTAGATAATGGACAAAATCAGGTATAAAAATAAAATAAAAACAAGTGACACATTTTGGATTTTTGAATATCTGTTAGAAAATAAAATGGTACATATTTTGGGATTTTTAAAATATCTGGTAGACAAAAATAAAAATGGTGCATATTTTTGGATTTTTGAATATGGTTAAATAAAATGGTAAAAGTAGGACAAATTTGGGGGATGACACATGGGACCAAAAGGATTGATTAAAGGACACTTCAAGCTTTCTAAAAAGTCCAAGAACACATTCATGGAATAAAAATTGAGAAAGTTGTGCATATTGTTAAATTGAGCAAAATTGAGGACGTGCATAAATCAAATAATGACCAAAACTTGAGTTTGTGCCAAATGGCCCTATCTTTTCACAATCCAAACTTAATCTTAAGATAGTCCACAACCCCTAAGTCATATTTTCTGATTTTTCTTTATTTATTTCATATTTTATTGGATTTAATTCTTTTAAATTCAATTTTAATCAAATTAAATATAAAAAATCAAAGATTTGATATTTGGACTATTTTAGGATAAGATATTGAGATTTATTTACATAATATTTGATCCAAAATTCGTGCAAAACAAGAGGAAAAAGATATGATGGCCAAATATGACCAAAATAGAAAGTTTTCAAATCACATTTCAATCAAATCCTATCATCCCAAAATAAATTGAACCCAACCCCATAAGTTGACCTAAATCCTTCCTCTATAAATACATAATACCTTCAGATAGCAAGGACACGAATTTTTTTATCAAATAGAGTATACAAAACTTCAAAAAAAACTCAAGAGTAAGTTGGATTCAGTTTTAGGGTTGTAGCCATTCTCAAGGAGGTTTGAAGGTCCAAGAACGTTCCTTAGACTCTTCTGTAGGTGTACCAATCATCACATTTCCACAAAACCTCATAAAATGCCATAACCGAATTTGCTTTTTTTTCAATTTTTTCGATTTCATATTTATACGCATGATACATCTAATTTCTTTGCATATTTGAGTTTTGTATAATGTGAGCAAGCTATCTGGGCAATCGAATTGAACTTTAGGTGCAAGAATCATGATCTGCCACTGTTAGGGTTGGAAGACGTGAGTTTGGGGAACCCTAGCTAGAAGCAATTTCAGACCAAATTGAATGGACCAATGAACTCAAAGGACTATTCCCAGCGTCCCTCCCTCTATATTTGAACCTTTTCCTTTTTTCTTTGTTTATATGCCTTATTTTCTTTTCTTTTTTATTTTTCAAATAATCGCCTAATTTAAATTAATATATTTTTCTAACCAATAAAAAAATAACTTAATAATATCATTATTTTCATAAAATTCATAAAACATCAAAAAATATTTACTTTTACATAATTAATTCAAATTTAATTTATTTCATTAAACTATTTTTTTTATCAAACATTCTTTTAATAAAAATCAATTAATCAAAATCTTAATTAATATTTCCTTTATATTTTTCTTCTCGATTTTATTTTATTGTTTTAGAATAATTGTATAGGATGTGTGGAATTTGTAATAATTTATTTTTCTCGCACAATTTTATTTTCGTTCAAATAATGTAATTGCTAAAGACTTGTAATAGTTTTAGATTTTATTTTCCGCACTTTACGGTTTCTGTCAGGTTTTATTAATGTATCTCTCCCAAAGCCATGTAATAGCTTAAATTAGGGTTTTATTTTCCGCACATTATAAATTTTGAGATGTATGCTTAATAGGATTGTATGGTAAGACTAAAATCAACTGTTAGCTAACCCTAATTTTCAAGACTAAAATAATTGAATTGAATACACTTGCACCCTCACACCTCTAGGGTAACCTCTATTTGTTGCTTTACAATAAATGGTCAAGTCCCTCGAACGTAGGGATACCTTAACTTGTTGAAAGAAATAAATCATCACAGTTGCCTTTCGAATAAAAGATCATAGTCCCTCGTTGTCCCTTCAAAGTTGCCTTCGAATAGATGATCTTATCCCTACGAAAAAGATCATAGTTCCTCATTGAGAATTCGAGTTGCCTTCGAATAAATGATCATATCCATGTAAGAATGACGATAGTCCCTTCGAATTGTTAAGGTATCCCTACATGTTTCCTTTTATAACCATGACGATGACCTTATGCATGTCCCTTCAAATCCAAGGATAAGACTACTTACTAACTGATAGTAAGGACAGTTTTATCCCTATGGAAATGAAATAACAAGAAAGACTATACAAACTCAGGGTAAGTACCTCTTAATGCTTTCTCACAACTTTCAAAACAAATATTTACACCTCACTCTCTCTTTTTTAAAATACTTTCAAACAAGTACACACTTTGTATACATTCCTATGAGAATCATTACAAAGTTAAATCTTTACGAAAATATTTTAATCACACACTACACTTTTCAAACAAAACAAATAAAGTGAGCTAAGCAATTAAGAGCCCGTGGATACAAAGGGTGCTAACACCTTCCCTTTGTATAACTTACCCCCCGAACTCAAAATTTGTTTAAAGGTCTTTCCTGTTCTTTTATGCCTTTCCTAATTGGATGAAATAAAAATTGGTGGCGACTCTTACTTACCGCAACATATTTTGCGACAAAAATAAAAGTCAGTTCTCCCACCGTGTTACAAGAACTTATCCCAATTATAATATAATCTAGTAGTATAACTAGAGATCTATAGTGAACCTAGATGGCAATGCTTATATATTCGATGTATAGATGTGCATCCTTGATAAGTAATGGTCTAGAGTTTAGAGAGATACTATATGGAACATGTGTGGACTTGTGTTTGGTGTAAAAGGCGAATGTGGCCTAAGAGATTATCATATGCAATCGCGTTGTGTAAAGTCACATAATTGGAACCGTTTCCTTGAGATGTAATTTCATGAGCTAAGGGCTCCTCTGAAATGTATGCTTAATTACTTGACATGTTTGATTCCCGTGTTTAGTATGAATGAATCCTACCGGTAAAGAGACTTATGATGATGCACATACCATATGAAATGACGATTCTAGGTGCACAGACCTAGAATCTGAATCCATTTCGTATGTCAAGTAAATACAAGGATCCATGACTCGGGTCGACTTCTAAACTTAGAAGAGGGATTGAAAAGGGGATACCTTAATGTGGTTACCGAGTAGTGATAGTTGAATGTGTGAACTCGAAACATGTTTCCATATGAGTGTGAGATTGTTAACTCATGGTATTAGCTTTCCCCCGACCATAGTATGATTTTGTAGAACCCATTAAAGCTGAGAGAATCCATAAGATAGGGATCTCGTGAGATGTTGATATCTCACCCCACTATTGTTGTTGCTTTTCATGTTTCTTTTGCAAGTTTGATTTACAAGTGGATCTATGCTTGGATGTTTCAAGAGAAGCTTAGTATTAGTTATTATGTTGTGTATTATCTTGGTACAATGAAGGATATTGTATTTGATCTTAGTATTTTTACTTTAGTATGATTTCCATCTCTTATACCAAAGTTTTGTATTATATTTTAGTATTAGTCAAGAATGTGAATTATGCTATTAGGCACTTGTGATGGTGTCAGTACCAAACAAACACTTGTATGATATATATATATATATATATATATATATATATATATATATATATATATATTGTTGTACCCCAAAATTTTCCCTCATATATTCAAGACAATATATCTCAAGAGGTCTCCTAATGGCCATAAGATTCTCAATTGCTCAAAGAGACTCAAGGTTTCATCAAATAAAGCCTCCTCCTAAGCAATAGATTTCAAATTATGGTTTTGTGTTTCTCAAAGTAAATTGGACTTCTGAAGCCTCAAACGGACATCATGGTATCCCACATACTTCAAAGGATCCTCATGTCAAGTTTCAAGACGTGCCCTACAAGTTTGGCCAGTCAGATGCTCAGATAATCAATAATCAATTAACTTAGGTAAAAAGTCAATTATAGTCAACATATAGTCAAACTTTAATATTTTTGGTAAACATCAAGATTATGAAGTAATATTCATCATTTTATCAATGGTTGATCATGATTCATCAAGAAAATCTCAAATTCATCACAAATCAAGAGTTACTAAATTAGGGTTTCTCAAGGAGAAAGTCAACTGAACTTTGACCAGACCTAACTTTCACATGCTTCGTCGGAAATTTCCCATACAAAGCTATTTTTTAAGGAAATTCAATTCTTTATAACTTTGTTACTCACAAGTGTAATACCTCAAAATTTGCCCGCATTCTTTTTACCTTAACTGGCTCACGCTTTCCATTCATCTGCATTTCTCAATAGGTCATTAACATTCACAATCAGGCATTTTAATAGCTCCTAAGGCATGGGATCAATCCACTCTGAAAATCCAGTTTATTCTATTTGTTTATGGTTTCCACTTCACTGGAGTTTGTTTCATGGATTATTGAATTAGGGCTTCGCACCCTATGACTTGTTTCTCTGATTAAGTGATCTTCAAGGATTTCACTGAAGGAGAGTATCCATTGGTACATCGTCATTATTGTCAAGTAGCTTTATTATATTTGCTTTGGATCGGGATTTTGGGCTCTTCTCAACATTTCAATTCGTATTCTTCTTCATTGAATATATCAAAGAATTTGGGATCTTTATTCATGACTGGCCTTAGGGTACTTCACCAATTGAGGTCCGATGTATTAAAGATTTGGAATCATTTGCTTATGGAACAATGATTCGGGATTGTGCGGAGTTTATTATGGCATCAACTTAAGAGTGGATTGTGTCGAAGGATTGGATTCATGTTGTCGCTCCCACCAAATGACACCGGGCCAAGAGGGGTACAGACGCGAACGGTCGGCGAAAGAGAAGAATGAATAGAGTCGCTAGCTAGGCATTTTTATCCCGAAGGAAAGGTAATGCTGCATAGACCTAAGAAAAGATGGATAAGACGGTTGCGAACCAGAGAAACTGAGAAAGGGGGTTGGTTACAACCTGGGAAGGTATTAGCACCCAGATTGTCCGCCGTACTCGACGGGATCCACGCTTAAAAGATTGTGTTTAAAGGGGTAGTGTCAGTACTATCTGTGTGCAAAAGCTGGAAAAGAATGCAAGTGTCAGTGCTGGAAGAAAGTGAAGTGAAATATGTGAAGTGTCAGTGCTGGAAAGAGTGCAAGGCTCAAGACTATGAGGCTTAAAGAATGATGCTGGAAGGAGGGGGAATATACAGAGACTTTTGTTCGATAACTGTTAAGTTATGCCTACGTATCCTCTCGTGCAATGAGGAAGTCAGAATACCGTAGTTCGACTCAAAGAGACTGAAAGATAAATTGACTTGTAAACTGCTTACTTGTCTATGCTCAAGTGTATGACCTGTCTGGCTCAGGTGCTAACTGTCTTGCATTAGACGGAAGAAGCGAGTTCTCGTTTGTGAGTGAAGATGATGAGAAAAGAATCCCGGAGGAGACGATTATTGTTTGTTTTTTGTGTTTTCAATCTTTTATTGCTTTTGGTGGTTTGTCATAAGAAAATGAGCTTAAGCCTAAACCAAGGGTTAGTAAACTCATCACATCTTCCCTCTGATTAGGGGTAATGAGAATACTTTAAGTATGAAGTAAGCACCTCACACTTAATCACCATGGTGTCGGATTAAGATCATTAACCTACTTGCATTTATTTAGGTGTTTTTTGTTGTTTTTGTTTAGTGCTAAGTAATGAGTTTAAGCCATAATCAAGGATTTAATGGACTCATTACACCATCCTAATAGAAGGATAATAGATGAGAACATTTAAGCTGAGGAAGGCTCCTCAACTTAATCCATGATTAGGGATTAACCTCATGATAAAACAAAACCTTTATTAAAGTGAATTTTAGTTAATGGTATGATTAAGAAATGGATTTTATGGTTTGTAAGACAACTTGAGGGGGACTTGTCCATTAACACTAGGGTTAGTCCTTCTTAACCAGTTAGGGAAGAATTAGAACCCTAATGCAAGGCCCAAGTTACAAACTTGATGTCTTAGTGATTATTAGATGGATTGATTAAAGGATTTAAACACATTAAGGGTTTAACACTTAGGATTAAAGTTATACACTCCATCCTAATAGAAGGATGCAGGCATAAGCTTAATCACAAAGCCTTAAAACCTTTAGGGTTTAGTCCTTGATTATGAGATGAGAAGAGAAGACTCAAAGAAAACTCAAAGAAAAGAGTCTAAGGGGGACTAAACAATCCTAAAATGTTATCATGCTTGGAAGTTCTAGGGTTTGTGAGGCCTAAGAGGAGAAATCTTCAAGGAAGCCACCAAGGAGGAGCAAGATAGAAAAGGGATGAGATGAGAAGAGAAGAGAGGGAAGAGAGGCACAAGTGAGCAAGCTCACTCAAAGACAAGTAAAAATGCAGCAAGGATGCAAAATGATTAGATGAGAAGAGGTAGGAGGTGAAGGCAAATTCACCTCCCAAACAAACTTACCATTAGCCTGAAAAGTTAGTACAACATGCATAAGGGAAGAAAAGAGATGAAACAAATGCATATGGATGGGCAAAGGCCAAAGTCAGAAACATAAACATGATGCAAATGATGTAAAGAGATGGTGCAAAGTCACACAAGATGCATATATGTGAGCATACAAGAGAATGGATGCATATGAAGCATGCCTTGAACCATGAAAGTTCATGAAAGTTTATGAAATGCAATGAAGATATGACATGTCAAATGAATGATGCAATGATCAAACAAGATTCTAAAGTGTCCTAATATGTCTTATGGATCATGTAAATGCACAAAATGTCATGGCAAGTTCTTAAATGCAAGCAAATGGAAGATGGATGCAAAGGAAGGCACAAATTAGGGTTTATGAACAACATGCATCACAAAATTCAAAATCAGAAGCAAATGACATGACAAAAAATTGAAAATGGGATCAAAGAAACCCTAACCCTACACAAGTTCACTGCTCAAAGGAGGGAACCTAACTCTTAACCTAGTGAAAGTTATGAATTTCTCAAGTCAATTAGGGTTTCAAGGTACCTCACCATGAAAAATGCAAAACAAATTGAAAATGGAAAATGAATTCAAGCCAATTTTACCCTAGAAACTACATGCTATGAAGGATGCAATGCAAGAAGAACCATCATCAAACTCTCAATGGTTAGGCAGAATGGATTTTTCCAAGTTTGAACAAAAATATTTCCTTTAAAAGAATTTAATTCCAATGAAAATTGTCAAAATGCATCAAGAACCAAAAAGAAATTTGTTTTGAGAGTTTGATAATGTTTCTAAATGTTTTGAAATGCAATGTGAATTTTTTTGTGATTTTTAAATACCTAAATGCATTTTTAATTAATTAATTTCCATTAACTAATTAAAAATAAACATTTAAATGATTTAAAAAATATTTTAAATGCAAAAAATAAAAATAAAAATATTTTTGGGTTCTGAAAATTAATGAAATGCTTGACAAAAAAATTCAGAATTTTTAAATATGTTTTACTATTTTTAATAATTCGTATAAATAAATGCAATGAAAATGAAAATAAAATTAAATAAAATGGGAAGTATGCAAAATGGAAGGACCAGATTGAATCTGGGCTAGGGGCTGTTGACTTGGCGCCACATCCAATGGCCCAAGTTCAAACCTGACTGATTTTATTTAATAATTAATTAATCCTAGGTTAGACTAATTAATTGTTGATTAGGGTTTAAGTGAGCTATCTGGACCATCCAAGTGCGCGCGGGAATCATGATCCTAAGGCCATTATTCAAACTTGCTAATTAAACACAATTAGGGCAAATGACATTCAGATGACCGGAACAGTGGTTCCGGTCATCTTCTCCGACGAGCACAAACCCTAGATTCTTCTACAGGTTACCAAACACCAAATTTCTTTCACCAAAATGATCCCCACATTCTTCTAAACCTAAACCCTCATCTCAAATTCATTTATTTTCTCTCACAAGCCTGAATCGAAACAAAATGTAAAACACGGGCAAATGTTCAGAGATGTCATACATGCTGGTTTCTTCACTATTTTCAAAAGTAAACACATATTCATGATCAGGGGAACACATAGCATCATAAAAGAACTTAAAAATTAGTTTCTGGGAAAAATGTTCTTCATGTTACCTGAGATGAAGCTTCTCTGTTTTTGAGCTTTCTGGACTTTCCCTTTGTGCAAGCCTGCTTCTTTGAACCTCCTGATGATGGAATGAAGCTTAGAAAACTTGGGGAGTGGCTGGTTTGAATGATTCAGCTCTGGTGTAGCAGAAATGGAGGTCTTAGTGTGTGATGTTTCAAGCTGTTTCAGGGGGTGGTTTTTGTTCTAGGGATGATTTGTGACTTGTTGGTGAAAGAAAAAGTGAAGTTTGATGGTTGTGTGAAGAGATTCGAAGAAGAGAAGTTTTGGACAGATTTTGTGGATGCTGGATTGTGGGAGCTTTCTGGCTTGTGTGTGGTGTGTTTTGGGATGCTTGAGGTCCACATATTAGACTCTGATTGGGCAGAGAGTGGGTGGTGGCACAGTGTGATTGGCATGGGCAAAAATGCAAAAAGTCAAGATCTTGTGTACTATGAGTATGTCTCGGGTCAGAGGAGATCTTAGGGCTTGTCCTGCCTCAGCTTAAGTCAAGGAAGGCCTTTGGATCTGATTTTGTGAGCTGGCTGGTCTTGATCAAGGGTTTCCAAGGTTCTTGCATATTTCCCTCTTTGAGTTTTCTTATGAGCCAAGGCAAAGAAACTTGTGATATCTTGGGCAAAATGCAGCAACATGAGCCATATGAAGTTGCTAGAATGATTTGAGATCAATTAGTGTTCAATTCAAGCATGAAAAATTCTTTTTGCAAATATTCAATTTTGAAATTTCATGAGAAGAATGCCTTATGCAACTTGTAATCCAAGGTATGCAAGTGAGAAATTATTGGCACAAATCTGACTTTTAGGCATTGCAATGTGTTTGTATGATGATTAGAAGCCACTTTGAAGTCACAAATTGGTTTGGCAAGGGATTTGCAACTTTTCCCTCTTTGGTGCAAAAGTGAAAATTTAGTGATTTTATCCAACTTTGCCAAGCCATAACTTTTGATCCAAAATGAATTAGAATGAGTTCTTGTACTTTTTGAAAATGGGAGGATCCATTCTACAACTTTCATGACCAAAGTTTTCTCATTTGAAGCATTTTTGAATCAAAAAGAGGAGGTTGAAAAACTTTCCCAAAATGGCAAGTTTTCATTACAAGTCACTTTCCCAAAAAGGCAACTTTGCAAATGGCTTGAAATTCTTCAATTATGTGAACTCCTAAAATCTTCTATGATCAAATAAAGATCATACACATTCAAAATGATGGAGAATGCCCTTTGGTTGGGTCATTGGGGGCCTCAGATGCCCTGACTTTGCACTGACTTGCTCAAGAAGTCAACCCTTGATCAGATGCCTTCCCCATTGAATTTCTTCATGAAAATTGATATGCATGATCCTCATAACATACAGAGACCAATAGAAACAAGAATGACCAAAAAATTTGAAGTTATGGCCTCTGAAACCAAAACCCTAATTTTAGGTCATCTGTGTAGTTAAACCTGGCTCTGCTTCCATGCCTTTCTCAGTTCTTGTGATTCTTTGACTTTTTGACTTTGTGAGGACATAATATGATGCTTGGACATACATGGACCCCTTTGAAGTGATTGATGACCTTTGGAGTGGCTCAAATGACTCTTGGATTGCTCAAGTCACAAACCCTAGATGCAGATGACTTTGAAACAATGCAGTGAAGCAAAAATGCAATATGAGTTGATATGATTGAACTTATGCAAATGAAAAGATCACAAGCCATGGTGAAATGAGTGAGGGAAAATTTGGGGTGTTTACAGCTGCCCCTATTCAAACATGAGTTAGCTGTGCAGGATGTAAGCAGCGGCTTAACAGGCAAACAAGATAACTTGTGGTTGAATACCAAAGACAGTCCAAAATTTGCACTAATAGAATGAAGAAGAAAAGGGATATAGATTGTAAAAGAAAATAAAGTATAATTATAAAGTGCAGGTGACAGATGACGACTGTCGAGCAGAGGACGACTGCTGGGGATAAAGCACTGACGGGGACGACCGACATGCTGGGAAAATGCGGGAGATAAAGCAATGACGGGGACGGCCGACAAGCTGGGGATATAAGAGATTATGAGGGGGACAACCATCAGGTAAAGCTGTAAGACTCTCTGGGGATTATAGACAAATGATGGGGACGGCCATCAAGTTCAAGGCATAAAATAAATGATGAGGTACGGTCATCAAAGGTGAAGGACGATCACATGGCAGGGTATGGCTGCTCTGTTGGGGATAAGATGAGGGACAGTCATCTAAGGTGAAGGTCGATCACCTGGCAAGGTACGGTTTCCAAAAGTATCACGACATAGGGCGAATGCCGGATAACAAGGTCGACGATGGGGACGGCCATCGGATAAGCATGATGAAGGACGATCATCAAGAGGTGAAGGACGATCACCTAGCAGGGTACGGCTGCTCTCAAGGTTTATCATAACATAGGACGAATGTCAGATAACAAGATCGATGATAGGGACGACCATCAGATAGAACGATGAAGGACGATCATCAAGAGGTGAAGGACGATCACCTAGCAGGGGACGGCTGCTAAAAATATCACGACATAGGACGAATGTCGGATAGGAAGGGGTTCCAATGAATAGAGACTCCACTGGGGGTGATGAAGGACGATCATCAAAAATGGTGAAGGACGATCACCGGGCAGGGTACGGCTGCCGAGGGGTATCATGACATAGGACGAATGCCAGATAGAAGAGAAGTTTTGCTGGGGACTTCGCTGGGGAAAAGTGGACACAGACGAGTGCCTAAATTCAAAACGATATAAGTGTTTGACACGGTGTATAGATTAAAGATGCAGACGAGCATCCTTAAGACTATGATACGGACGAGTATCAGTAGAAACAAACGCTGACGCATGTTCAGAGATGATGATACGGACGAGTACCAACTGGTTAACAAAGAACACGGACGAGAGTTTATCCTAAGGGGACTCTTCTGGGGAATAATAGACACAGATGAGTGTCTAAATTCTAGAAAGAGGTAAAAGTATCTGATATTGTGTATGGATTAAAAACATGGACGAGCATCCTTAAGACTCTGATACGGACGAGTATCGGTAGAAACAAACGCTGACGCATGTTCAGAGATGATGATACGGACGAGTACCAACTGGTTAACAAAGAACACGGACGAGTGTTTAACTTGCTAGGGGGAGTGCGACACGGACGAGTGTCGGAAAAAGTGTATTATAAACAAGTATTTGATTTATAAAGTGTTTAGGTAACTATGTTGGGGAAGGTGACACGGACGGGTGTCAAGGAATTGTATATATATGTACCTGCGTTAGTGAGTGCAAAGGGGACGCTTTGGCTTTCTACCGGGGGTATGACACGGACGGGTGTCAAGAAGTATCTGTACTGTATAAGCATCTATTTGCTCGGGCAATTTACTGGGGAATGATGACACGGACGAGTGCCAAAAGGAGCGTGTATCTGTATTTGCAAGTAAATGCTTTGGCTCTCTGGTGAGGAATTGGGGAATGTTCTATATATTGTTGATGGATTGCCAGTGTTTGCAAATATTTGATTCGAAACATGGCTTATGATTACGCAATATGTTTGATTTTTGCCGTAATGCTCCGTATTAGACGGAATGCTACGCTCTGTGGGGAAAATATGATGCGAATGCTATGATTATGCAAAGATGCCAATCCGGGATTTGGGTCCCGTTGCTGTGGAGATCTCTGGCTGATCTGCTTGAAGTGGATATCCCAGCTGGGGATGAGATCATTGGTATATATGACATGTATGACTCTGCTTGGGGAAATAGATCACTGATAGTCCTATCTCGGTAATGAGGGACCCAACTGGGGTTTGTAGAAGCTTTCTTCACTTTGTTGTGAGATCTTCGGGCGTTGCTCTTCTGGATAGAGGCTGAAACTCTGCGGGGAGATGGTTCCCTGTCTAGCACTCGGCTGGGGAAGAAGAAAGATCACTGAAAGATCTTCCTAGAGATTTCTGTGGAGATCCTGCTGAGGATGATACTTGACAACTCAGCTGGGGATATGAACACCTTCTGGTGCTGCTTTTTGAAGGAAATGTTGGAGAAGTGATGCCTGGCCACTCTGATGGGGTGAAAGCATCTCTGGTGCTGTTTGGAAGGGGTGCTGAGGAAACAATGACTTGGCAGCCTACTGGGGAGAAGCCTCCATGCCCCATGTTGTGCTTTGGATACCTGTAATCCTGTAAAGACAAAGAAATGCACAAGTACCCCGAGGTATCCCTTACTGGATTCCATCATAGGAATTTAGACGCTCCTGGGAGTAAGTATATTTCCTGTAAGCACGTATTTTTAAGAAAGACGCATCTATATTTATGCAATCAATATATTAATGACATCGGACATCTTGCAAATGAAAGAGTACGAGACGAAATGTGACTGAAAATCTGATTTTATTAATTCGTGTGCCCTGAATTGGCAAGATACAGTCAAAGAAACGGATCCCCTGAGATGAGGGAATCGTTACAAATTGAGAAACAAAAAGGTGCTGGCAATGCTGATGACGCTTCAAGGAACTTCCTCTTTGCTATGACTTGTATGACTTTTGACGTTCTTCCCACTTTGCTTTCTGAAGGAGGCTGATTCTGAACGAAGCTTGACCCTTTCGAAGCTAACCATGTTGTAAGTGATACAGATGAATTCAGAATGCAGTTGTTCGCTTATTCCCTTATTTTGCGTGGATCGCCTTTTCAGGTTTTCAATCCACCGGGATACCCATTTTTGCCCGAGTTGTCCAATGCGGCTTTTCAACTCAGCGGGTGTACACATTTTTACTTATTTTCCCTTATTTTGCCCGAGTCTTTTATTTTGTTTTTGACTCGCCGGGATGCCCTATTTTTGCCTGGACTTACATTCTGTTTTTATGTCCAGCGGGTCATTTTATGCGAAGTATTTTTTAACTGCATCTGAATTCACAGGGGACAGGAAGTCTTCGCCATCCATAGTACTGAGCATCAGTGCTCCACCAGAGAAAACTTTCCTTACTATGAATGGACCATCGTAGTTCGGAGTCCACTTGCCCCTGTGGTCTGTATGAGGAGGGAAGAGTCTTTTCAGCACAAGATCTCCTACTTGGTACTCTCGGAGTCTGACTTTCTGATCGAAGGCTCTCTTCATTCTTTTCTGATACAGCTGCCCATGACAGATTGCAGCTAATCTCTTCTCTTCAATCAGATTCAGTTGTTCGTATCGGGATCGGACCCACTCTGCTTCAATCAACTTGACATCCATCAGTACCCGCAGGGAGGGTAATTCAACTTCAACAGGTAGGACTGCCTCCATACCATACACAAGCTGATACGGTGTTGCCCCAGTGGATGTTCTGATGGATGTTCGGTACCCATGCAAGGCAAATGGTAGCATTTCATGCCAGTCTTTGTAGGTGACTACCATCTTCTGTACAATCTTCTTGATATTCTTATTAGCTGCCTCAACAACGCCATTCATCTTTGGCCTGTAAGGAGAAGAATTGTGGTGTTGGATCTTGAAGTCCCGGCACAGCTCTGCCATCATTTTGTTGTTCAAGTTGGAACCATTATCAGTAATGATTCGCTCGGGCACTCCATACCGACAGATGATGTCTCTCTTTAGAAATCGGGCTACCACTTGCCTTGTAACATTTGCATACGAAGCTGCTTCAACTCACTTGGTAAAATAGTCAATGGCTACCAGGATGAATCTGTGGCCATTTGAAGCAGTCGGTTCAATCTTGCCAATCATATCAATGCCCCACATGGCAAAGGGCCAAGGTGAAGACATTATATTCAGAGGATTTGGAGGCACATGCACTTTGTCCGCATAAATCTGGCATTTATGGCATTTTCTGGCATAGGCACAACAGTCTGCATCCATTGTGATCCAGTAATAGCCTGATCTTAACAACTTTTTAGCCATTGCATGCCCTCCAGCATGGGTACCAAAGGATCCTTCGTGCACTTCATGCATTAACAAGTCTGCTTCTGTCTTATCAACGCATCTGAGGAGTACCATATCAAAGTTTCTCTTGTACAAGGAACCGTCAGCATTCAGGAAGAAACTACCAGCTAGCCTTCTTAATGTCTTCTTATCATTGGAAGATGCCCCAGGTGGGTATGTTTGATCCTCCAAGAAGCATTTGATGTCATGGAACCAAGGCTTATCATCTTTAACAACATCTGCTGAGAACACGTATGCTGGTCTGTCAAGTCTGGATACTGCAATCCGAGGCACAAAGTTGGTAGCTTGAACTTTGATCATGGATGAAATGGTAGCCAGAGCATCTGCAAACTGATTTTCATCTCGGGGGATATACTCAAGCTTGACTGTTGTGAAGAAAGTCAACAACCTCCTTGTATAGTCCCGATAAGGTATCAGATGATCTTGGTGTGTGTACCATTTGCCATTGGTTTGATTAATTACCAGAGCTGAATCTCCGAACACAGTCAAAGTCTTGATCCTGAGGTCAATGGCTTCCTCAAGACCCATAATATAAGCTTCATATTCAGCTTCGTTGTTAGTGCAGTTGAAGGTGAGCTTAGCCGAGAAAGGCATGTGAACTCCCTTAGGTGTAATGAGTATTGCACCAACACCACGACCATTCATATTAATAGCCCCATCAAACATCATAGTCCATTCTTCTTCTGGGTCAGGCCCTTCAGTGTGAATAGGCTCTTCATGATCTTTTGCTTTTATGAACATGATGTCTTCATCATGGAAGTCAAATCTCATAGGCTGGTAATCGTCAATGGGTTGCTCAGCAAGATATTCAGACAATACACTGCCCTTGATGGCCTTTTGAGATGTGTATTGAATGTCATATTCTATGAGGATCATTTTCCATCTTGCAACCCGTCCGGTAAGTGCTGGCTTCTCAAAAATGTACTTAATTGGGTCCATCTTTGAGATCAATAAGGTAGTGTGGGTCAACATATACTGCCTTAGTCGGCGAGCAGCCCACGCTAAAGCACAACAAGTTTTCTCGAGCAGTGAATAACGTTGTTCACAGTCGGTAAACTTTTTGCTTAGGTAGTATATTGCATACTCTTTTCGACCAGACTCGTCATGCTGGCCCATCACACACCCCATTGACTCTTCTAATACTGTCAAGTACATGATTAGAGGTCTTCCTTCAACTGGAGGCATAAGGATTGAAGGCTCTTGTAAGTATTCCTTGATTTTGTCAAAAGCCCTCTGGCAGTCTTCGTTCCACCTGACCGTTTGTTCCTTTCTTAACAACTTGAATAAAGGCTCACAGGTTGCCGTAAGGTGAGATATGAACCGTGAAATGTAGTTCAATCTACCAAGAAACCCCCGAACTTCTTTTTCAGTCCTTGGTGCAGGCATTTCTTGAATGGCTTTAACTTTGTCAGGGTCAACTTCAATCCCTTTTTCACTTACAATAAATCCCAGCAGCTTACCAGATCGTACCCCGAATGTGCACTTGTTGGGGTTTAACTTCAATTGGTACTTCCTCAGACGCTTGAATAACTTCAATAGATTTACCAGGTGGTCTTCTTCTGTGAGGGACTTGGCAATCATGTCATCCACATAACATTCAATTTCTTTGTGGATCATGTCATGGAATAATGTCACCATAGCCCGTTGATAAGTTGCACCAGCATTCTTCAATCCGAATGGCATCACCTTATAACAGAATGTGCCTCAGGGTGTGATGAAAGTTGTCTTCTCCATGTCTTCAAGTGACATCTTGATCTGATTATATCCCGAAAATCCATCCATGAAGGAGACACCGAGAACTGAGCCGTATTATCAACCAATACATCAATGTGAGGTAAAGGGAAATCATCTTTCGGGCTGGCTCTGTTCAGATCCCGGTAGTCCACACACATCCTCACCTTGCCGTCTTTCTTAGGCACAGGTACAATATTAGCAACCCACGGCGGATAGCTAGTCACAGCAAGGAAACCGGCGTCCCACTGCTTTTGTACCTCTTCTTTTATCTTCACTGCCATATCTGGGCGAGTACGGCGCAACTTCTGTTTTACTGGCGGGCAGTCTTCTTTCAGAGGTAGCTTGTGCATGACAATATCGGTGTCCAACCCTGGCATATCCTGATAAGACCAAGCAAAAACATCCACATATTCCCGAAGCATGTCAATCAGTTGCTCTTTTACTGAATCTTGCAGGCAGGCCCCGATCTTAACTTCTTTTACGTCTTCTTCCGTACCAAGATTAACCGCTTCAATCTCCTCCTGATGAGGAGTGATAACCTTCTCCTCTTGTCTTAACAACCTGGCTAGCTCTTCAGGTAGCTCATAATCTTCTTCAACCCCTTCATCAGCTTGATTGATTGGATTGTCAAAGTCACACGAAGTCATAGCAGTGTTGTTGTCGGTGCAGTCCGAAAGGCACATTCTGCAAGGGTTTAGATTGGTTTATTTTAGTGATCAATTTTAATCTTATTTAGAAAAAGTGAAAATGAAGTTATTTATTTTGAAAACATTGCCATTTTATTGTTTTGTACAAAAGTGAAAAATGAAAAGACAGTGAGCGAAAAAAGAGACTCGTTTGCAAAAGATGTCTGATGTTCATTGATTAATCCATTTGCACAAAATTACAAGATGGCCCGATTACAAAATGAGTCTTGACATCTTGGGCAAGATGCAAGACTTGATGCATGCTCTAAAATACAGGAAATAATAATTACTCTGCAGGAGTAACCCTTATAATTTCCTAGGAAGACCAGTTAAGGACTTGGCTTCCCGGGATCCTTGGACGTATCCAGCTCTCCAGGTTGCGGTCGCTTTCCTCCTTGTCTTCCAAGTTGTTCACAGCATCTGGGGTGAGCATTCCCCCGTTGACAAAATTGGGCTCTTTCGCAGCCTCTGATTGATCTTGTTGAGTTGGTTTGTAACCCAACCCAAATCTGTCTTCTTTCTTTTCCACGGGCAACAGCTTGCCCCAGCCTTGGGCAGTACCTTCTTCAACAACCTTTCGGGCTTGCTGATACGACGTAATGGAAGTTCCCAGTACAGCAGATGCTTCATTAATGTTCAAGGCCTCAAACCCCTGGCTCATGGTTTCATGGATTTCTCCATCCATTTCTATGTACTTATACGTAGCCAGATGGATAACAAAGATGTCTTCCTCCCCACAGATGGTGATGATCTGGCCTTCCCACTCGAATTTCAACTTTTGGTGAAGGGTAGACGTAACAGCGCCAGCGGCGTGGATCCAGGGTCTACCCAACAGACAGCTGTAGGCCTGCTGAATGTCCATCACATAGAAGGTAGTCTTGAAGGTCTGCGGGCCAATCATCACAGGCAGATCAATCTCCCCAAGCACTGATCTTTTAGAGCCATCAAATGCTCTCACCACCAAATTACTCGGACGCAATGCCAAGCCATCATACTCCAGCTTCACTAAGGCTTTCTTTGGCAGAACATTGAGTGATGACCCAGTGTCTACCAGCACATGAGATAGAACAGCACCCTTGCATTCCAAGGTGATATGTAAAGCCTTGTTGTGGTTACGTCCCTCCGTTGTTAAGTCAGCATTGGTAAAGCCCAGTCCATGACTGGTATTGACATTTGCAACCACAGTTTCTAGCTGATTAACGGTAATCTCCTCCGACACGTATGCTGCGTGCAAGACTTTCAATAATGCATTCCTGTGAGCTTCGGAACACATCAACAGGGATAATATGGAGATTTTTGAGGGAGTTTGGTGAAGCTGATCCACCACCTTGTAATCACTTCTCTTTATGATTCTCATGAACTCGTCTACAACTTGTTCAAAAGATGTCTTCTGAGCTTCTTTGATAATTGGCTCTTCAGATATCACACTCTTTCCTCTTGCTTTGGCAGCAGCTTCTGCTTCCGCATTAGGTCTTTGTGTTTGTGAGGCAAAAAGGCGTCCGCTTCTGGTGAAGCCTCCGCCTCCCCCAACATTATCAACTTGTGGAGAAGAGGTTGAAGAATCCAGAGTGATTTTCTCCCCGTTGCAGTAGAGATCAGAGCCATAATGCCAAGGTATGGCATTACTGCTTTCGTAAGGAACTGGTCCAGGCACCGTGATGGTAACTGGACTGACTGCCGCAGAGGAGGGTACTGTGATGGTGTGCGGATCGTAGTAAATTGTGACTGGTGACCTGGCAGGAGGTGCCACTGTTTGTTGTTGAAAGTTGTTGTTTGGAGGAACATTTGATGGGTCGTAGTAGATTGTAACTGCTGAGACGTCTTCATTAATTTCTGTTGGCGTTGTAGAAGATTCTGTTAATAACATGGATGCTGATGTTGTAGAAGAAATGGTTGTTGAAATCTGACTTGTTGAAGTGATGGATGGAGCCATTGCTGATGATATTGATGAATTGGTAGGAATGATTGTTGCTACTGTTGTAGAAGAATCAGGAATTGTTGTCAAAGGAATTGCTGGATTTGTAGGCGCCGTTGTTGAGATCCGAAGGATACCATCCTTGATAAGACCATTTATACCGCTTCTCAAATTATCACACCCGTTGACCGCAATGTTGCAATACCCACAACCGAGCTCACACCCGGGGAACACCTGGCACTCTAGAAGCTGGGCTTTAATTTCGACCAGAGGTGTTCGAATTTGTGCAACATTGGTGATCAAGGTAGATGGCTTGTCTTCCTCAATGGCATTAATCCTTGGCCCTCCATGATTGGGCATAGGATTTCTGTTGACATTCGGAGGAGGTGCGAAGTTGAGGGCTTTAGAATCCACCAGATCTTGGACTTTCATTTGCAATGCCCTACATTTTTCCGTATTGTGGCCAGGTGCATTGGAGTGGAAAGCACACCTGGCGTTGACATCATAATTCTTTGGGAGATTGGAGGGATCTGGTGGTGCCAATGTCCTTAACTCAACCAAGTTAAGCTTCAGGAGTTGTGGCAATAAAGCAGCATAAGGCATGGGGATGGGGTCAATCACCCTATTGGCCTGTGATGGTCTTTGTTGAAAGGGTCGTTGTTGTTGATTGCTATTGTTGTTGTAGGTTCTCTGTGGCGGATACTGAATTTGTTGCTGATATTGTGGTTGTTGTTGTTGTTGATATGCTGGTTGCTGGGGGATCGGAGCTGGAATAGTGACAGCTGCTACTGATCTGTGAACATACTGAGGTCTTCCCCTGCTGGCATGAATGGCATTTGTCTTACTGGTTCTTCTAGGTCCCACAAAAGGCTTCCTGGGATTACTGGACGAACTTGCACCATTATCAGAAATTTTGCCCATTTTTAATAGACTTTCAATTCTTTCACCGGCTATAACTACGTCAGCAAAACTGGTGGAAGAAAAGGCAGCCAGCCTATCAATATATGTTCCTTGCAAAGTATTCATGAACATGTCGACCATTTCTCTTTCTGACATGGGTGGCTGGACAGCAGCAGCAAGCTGTCTCCACCTTTGGGCATATTCCCTGAAGCTTTCTCTGGAGGATTGAGACATTCCCATTAGGAGGGTTCTGTTAGGAGCCATGTCCAGATTGTATTGATACTGCCTGATGAAGGCTTCAGCCAAGTCCTTCCAGCACCTGATGGTAGCTCTGGTCAGGTGTGAATACCACTCCCTTGAAGCCCCGGTCAAACTGTCTTCAAAGTAGAACATCCACAACTTCTCATCCATAGTATATGCTTTAAGTCTTCCCAGAAAAGACTGCAGGTGAGTTCGTGGACAAAAGGTTCCATTGTATTTCTCAAAGTACGGGGGTTTGAATTTGTGGGGAATTCTCACCCCATCCACTAGCCCCATATCCATTACATCGAAACCTAAGGAGTTTTGAGACTCCAAAGACCTCAACTTCTCAGCAATTTCATCAAACCTCCTATCATAGACTTCGTCTCCAGCTCCCATGACAGTAAACTGCTCTTCTTAGGGATCTTCTTGCAAAATTCTCCCCCCAGTAGTGTTTCCTTGCACATTACCCGGGATGTTGACTTCCGGATCTAGATGAGGTCCAAATACTGGTGGATTAACATGAGGTTGACCCCTTTCATTATTACTTGCTCCTCTTGTGCCAGGATGAGGTTCCTCGAGGGTTTGTCTTTCTACTAATGCCCTTATCCTTTCCTGACTCTGAGCCAAGCCAGTCATCACAGTCATGAATTGGGCCATTTGGTTTCTCATCTCCACTCTTTCATTAGCCATCTGGGTTCTGACCTCAGTCAGGTCTTGCTGTACTTGCTCCATTAGAATACCCGGAAGGTTGTTGCGAGTAGGATACCGGTGTGCACGGTTGACAGGGAACACTCTTCTGCGAGCAATATTTCCTGAGACCACAACAGAGTTAGAAACAAATAATAACAAAACCTACAAAACAAAACAAAGGTTAGTATGCAATGCAGTATGCTTATTTGTTTTCCAAGGTATCGGGCTTGGTTCTTGGTTTTGACCTTTCCAGACCTCGAGGAAGATGCTTTGATGTTGTTGAGAAAAGAAAACCCAAAATGAAAACAAACTAAAATATATTACAAATGATGAATAATACATAGTCTATTTTTTACAATACATGCCCCTGAAGGGTCAAAATACAACTCAAAAGAAAAGTACATCAAATGAAAACAACAACAATCAAGAAGTCAGACATCTAGTCCAAACTCATCCTCCTTAACCTCCTTCAGAAGTGCCTCAGTCACTGGACCAGCTGGATGCTCTGTAATAGTCCTGATGAGGAGGTTTCTGGTGGCAATGGCAGTGGTCAGCTTCTTGTGCCTGTCTTGGTCTTTTGACCTCTTCAATCCAGCCCTAAGCTTCAACTTTGAAATCTCCTTCTGGGCTGCCAGCAAGGCTTCCTGTTGCTTCTTTTCATTGGGCTCTAACTGCTCAATCTTGGCTTGAGTTTTCTGATCTTCTTGAGTACGGGCTTCAGTGATCCTGACCCACCTAGCCTGACTCTCTTGCAGATAAAGCTCAGCTCTAGCCTTCTGAAGTTTGGCCTCTTTACAGGCATTCTTCAATATTTGCTCCCCAGCCCTTGCTTTCTTGATGTAGTCCTCTGTCTTCTCAATCTTGGCCAGATGCTCCGTCCTAAGCTTTTCCAACCTTTCAATGTCCAAACGACCACCACTCCTTTCCCAAAGGGTTTTCTTCAAAGCTTGAGACAAATTCTCATTCCTCTCTTTCAGTTTCTCAAATTCCTCCAGGCTGACAATTGCTGTAGGCTGTACTGTAGAGGGTCCAGGTGTATCCTCAATGGTGAAAGGTATTCCAGTAATCTGAGCTCTAGCATGGGACTAGTCATAGTACTGAGCTGAAGCAACATTATTGCACCTTCCAAGAATAGCCATCCCTTTTGTCTGGATGTTGTCCCAAGCCCAAGATGCTTGTCTGACAACAGCTGAATTAGGTTTAACTTCACAATACAGGGTTTCAGCTAAATCTTGCACTCTAGGAGGGTGAACCAAACCATAGCCCAGTTGTCTCTTAAACAACAAAGGATTGTAGTTGATGCAACCCTTTACTCCTATCAGAGGTACATTTGGGTATTGCCTACAGCTGGTGATAATGTCTTTGCCTTTGGTGCTCTGAGTGCACCATCTGATATCATCTGAAGTCAAAGCAATGAGCCTCTTAGCCCAATTCTTCTGTTGGTGAGGGTTCAAGAAGGCATCTGATTTAGGTAGGTGTCTGAGCAGCCAGGTGTGAAATAAAGGAGCACAACATATCACTAACTTCCCCCTTTGCTTCTCATTCCTCTGATGAATGGAGTAGTAGAAATCTCCCAGCAATGTAGGTACTGGGTTCCTCAGAAGGAAAAGATGAATGGCATTCTTGCTGATAAATTTGGGCTCATCTGCAAACAGCATAACCCCATATATGCTGAGGGCTAGCAATGCACAAATTGCCCTCCATTCTCCCAAGGAGGCCTTCAGGATGGCCTGAGAAATCAAGAAGTCTAAGTGTAAGCCAGGGATCCCAGCTTTTGTTGTCATGTTTTGCTCAATCAAAGTAGGCTCTAGGTACAGTGCTTTTGCTACTTCTCCATTACTGGGAGCTGGCATCTCTGGGTTGAAGGGGACACCACCCCTGACAGGTACTCCAATCAATGATGAAAACTCCTCCAGCAGAGGTCCTAGCTGAAAGTCTTGGAATGTGAAGCATCTCAAAGGAGGGTCATAAAACTGTAGGCAGGTGTGGATCATGCTCCTCTAAGAAGGGTCTAGGTCCATAACCATATCAAGGATACCTCCATAATGCTCTCTGAATAATGGGATGTGGTCAGGGGTGATCAGTGACTGGACCTGCCTGATACCAGTCAACACAGGCTCAAAGAAATGGTATGAAATGTTGCTCTTCCTGGGTGTAGCCATGAATGCTGATGAAGAGCTGAAGGCAAGTGTTGATGAAGATCAAGATCAATACTGGAGATGAGCCACTGACAGGCTAATGCTAGTGATGATGAAGATAGCTGAAGCAGATAACTGAAGAAACAAAAGTCTATGCAGAAGAAGGGGTCAAAACCAAGCCAGATATAATGTGGATACCCTGAAAAACAAATAAACAAATGTTAAATGATGCAGACGATGAGTATGCAAATGATATGCAAGGGTTTGTGATCAAGCTGGATCTGATTATCTGTCTTGGTATATAAGGCCCATGTATGTTCAAGAAGTCCATATGGAGGTTCAGAAATCCAGTAACCAAGGTGGGGGACTCAAATAAAGAGTCACATGTCCTGGGTTAAATCACAAGAACTGTCCAAAATGAGGTACTCTTAAACCAAATAGTAACAGGGTATGATGTGGCCAAGGGTACCTGCAAACCTGTAAACAGTCCAACCCCCTCACAGGCATGGTTCTAGAACAAGGGTCCTCAGACTTGGATCAGTTATGAGAAGTGTAAACACTTCTAACCCGGAGGTACAGTGTTTACAATAACCATAAAAGATCCTCCTCTAATTCACCTCAGTTTCTGAAGGTCATAATAAAGGTCATCCAGACTTAGCAGGCTTCCCAGATAGCCCTTGCACTACAGGAAATCTGTAGCACAGAGTTCTCAAGAAGAAACCCATATCTGAACCGTGTTTCATATTCCCGCACCAGACCGAAATGGAATGGGAAAGAACATGAACCACTCTAGCCTAGGTGTTACTCAGGTCCCAGGTATAGGACCTTAAACTCTCAATGGAACCCCACCCACCAAGACAAAAGCACAGATCCAGCAATGATAATGACAGTATGAAATATGAAAAACTGTAAAGAAAGCAATAAATAAAGTTGTACACAAAGCAATAAATAAAGCATATAAACAAGCACAATTAGCACATAACACCCAAGTAAACACAAATCAAACAAGCGCTAGGAGGAACCCACAAAAAGAACCAGAAGCCTTGGTTACAGTATAAGAAAATGAGCTTAAGCCTAAACCAAGGGTTAGTAAACTCGTCACATCTTCCCTCTGATTAGGGGTAATGAGAATACTTTAAGTATGAAGTAAGCACCTCACACTTAATCACCATGGTGTAGGATTAAGATCATTAACCTACTTGCATTTATTTAGGTGTTTTTTGTTGTTTTTGTTTAGTGCTAAGTAATGAGTTTAAGCCATAATCAAGGATTTAATGGACTCATTACACCATCCTAATAGAAGGATAATAGATGAGAACATTTAAGCTGAGGAAGGCTCCTCAACTTAATCCATGATTAGGGATTAACCTCATGACAAAACAAAACCTTTATTAAATTGAATTTTAGTTAATGGTATGATTAAGAAATGGATTTTATGGTTTGTAAGACAACTTGAGGGGGACTTGTCCATTAACACTAGGGTTAGTCCTTCTTAACCAGTTAGGGAAGAATTAGAACCCTAATGCAAGGCCCAAGTTACAAACTTGATGTCTTAGTGATTATTAGATGGATTGATTAAAGGATTTAAACACATTAAGGGTTTAACACTTAGGATTAAAGTTATACATTCCATCCTAATAGAAGGATGCAGGCATAAGCTTAATCACAAAGCCTTAAAACCTTTAGGGTTTAGTCCTTGATTATGAGATGAGAAGAGAAGACTCAAAGAAAACTCAAAGGAAAGAGTCTAAGGGGGACTAAACAATCCTAAAATGTTATCATGCTTGGAAGTCCTAGGGTTTGTGAGGCCTAAGAGGAGAAATCTTCAAGGAAGCCACCAAGGAGGAGCAAGATAGAAAAGGGATGAAATGAGAAGAGAAGAGAGGGAAGAGAGGCACAAGTGAGCAAGCTCACTCAAAGACAAGTAAAAATGTAGCAAGGATGCAAAATGATTAGATGAGAAGAGGTAGGAGGTGAAGGCAAATTCACCTCCCAAACAAACTTACCATTAGCCTGAAAAGTTAGTACAAAATGCATAAGGGAAGAAAAGAGATGAAACAAATGCATATGGATGGGCAAAGGCCAAAGTCAGAAACATACACATGATGAAAATGATGTAAAGAGATGGTGCAAAGTCACACAAGATGCATATATATGAGCATACAAGAGAATGGATGCATATGAAGCATGCCTTGAACCATGAAAGTTCATGAAAGTTTATGAAATGCAATGAAGATATGACATGTCAAATGAATGATACAATGATCAAACAAGATTCTAAAGTGTCCTAAGATGTCTTATGGATCATGTAAATGCACAAAATGTCATGGCAAGTTCTTAAATGCAAGCAAATGGAAGATGGATGCAAAGGAAGGCACAAATTAGGGTTTATGAACAACATGCATCACAAAATTCAAAATCAGAAGCAAATGACATGACAAAAAATTGAAAATGGGATCAAAGAAACCCTAACCCTACACAAGTTCACTGCCCAAAGGAGGGAACCTAACTCTTAACCTAGTGAAAGTTATGAATTTCTCAAGTCAATTAGGGTTTCAAGGTACCTCACCATGAAAAATGCAAAACAAATTGAAAATGGAAAATGAATTCAAGCCAATTTTACCCTAGGAACTACATGCTATGAAGGATGCAATGCAAGAAGAACCATCATCAAACTCTCAATGGTTAGGCAGAATGGATTTTTCCAAGTTTGAACAAAAATATTGCCTTTAAAAGAATTCAATTCCAATGTAAATTGTCAAAATGCATCAAGAACCAAAAAGAAATTTGTTTTGAGAGTTTGATAATGTTTCTAAATGTTTTGAAATGCAATGTGAATTTTTTTGTGATTTTTAAATACCTAAATGCATTTTTAATTAATTAATTTCCATTAACTAATTAAAAATAAACATTTAAATGATTTAAAAAAGATTTTAAATGCAAAAAATAAAAATAAAAAATATTTTTGGGTTCTAAAAATTAATGAAATGCTTGACAAAAAAATTCAGAATTTTTAAATATGTTTTACTATTTTTAATAATTCGTATAAATAAATGCAATGAAAATGAAAATAAAATTAAATAAAATGGGAAGTATGCAAAATGGAAGGACCAGATTGAATCTGGGCTAGGGGCTGTTGACTTGGCGCCACATCCAATGGCCCAAGTTCAAACCTGGCTGATTTTATTTAATAATTAATTAATCCTAGGTTAGACTAATTAATTGTTGATTAGGGTTTAAGTGAGCTATCTGGACCATCCAAGTGCGCGCGGGAATCATGATCCTAAGGCCATTATTCAAACTTGCTAATTAAACACAATTAGGGCAAATGACATTCAGATGACCGGAACAGTGGTTCCGATCATCTTCTCCGGCGAGCACAAACCCTAGATTCTTCTACAGGTTACCAAACACCAAATTTCTTTCACCAAAATGATCCCCACATTCTTCTAAACCTAAACCCTCATCTCAAATTCATTTATTTTCTCTCACAAGCCTGAATCGAAACAAAATGTAAAACACGGGCAAATGTTCAGAGATGTCATACATGCTGGTTTCTTCACTATTTTCAAAAGTAAACACATATTCATGATCAGGGGAACACATAGCATCATAAAAGAACTTAAAAATTAGTTTCAGGGAAAAATGTTTTTCATGTTACCTGAGATGAAGCTTCTCTGTTTTTGAGCTTTCTGGACTTTCCCTTTGTGCAAGCCTGCTTCTTTGAACCTCCTGATGATGGAATGAAGCTTAGAAAACTTGGGGAGTGGCTGGTTTGAATGATTCAGCTCTGGTGTAGCAGAAATGGAGGTCTTAGTGTGTGATGTTTCAAGCTGTTTCGGGGGGTGGTTTTTGTTCTAGGGATGATTTGTGACTTGTTGGTGAAAGAAAAAGTGAAGTTTGATGGTTGTGTGAAGAGATTCGGAGAAGAGAAGTTTTGGACAGATTTTGTGGATGCTGGATTGTGGGAGCTTTCTGGCTTGTGTGTGGTGTGTTTTGGGATGCTTGAGGTCCACATATTAGACTCTGATTGGGCAGAGAGTGGGTGGTGGCACAGTGTGATTGGCATGGGCAAAAATGCAAAAAGTCAAGATCTTGTGTACTATGAGTATGTCTCGGGTCAGAGGATATCTTACGGCTTGTCCTGCCTCAGCTTAAGTCAAGGAAGGCCTTTGGATCTGATTTTGTGAGCTGGTTGGTCTTGATCAAGGGTTTCCAAGGTTCTTGCATATTTCCCTCTTTGAGTTTTCTTATGAGCCAAGGCAAAGAAACTTGTGATATCTTGGGCAAAATGCAGCAACATGAGCCATATGAAGTTGCTAGAATGATTTGAGATCAATTAGTGTTCAATTCAAGCATGAAAAATTCTTTTTGCAAATATTCAATTTTGAAATTTCATGAGAAAAATGCCTTATGCAACTTGTAATCCAAGGTATGCAAGTGAGAAATTATTGGCACAAATCTGACTTTTAGGCATTGCAATGTGTTTGTATGATGATTAGAAGCCACTTTGAAGTCACAAATTGGTTTGGCAAGGGTTTTGCAACTTTTCCCTCTTTGGTGCAAAAGTGAAAATTTAGTGATTTTATCCAACTTTGCCAAGCCATAACTTTTGATCCAAAATGAATTAGAATGAGTTCTTGTACTTTTTGTAAAATGGGAGGATCCATTCTACAACTTTCATGACCAAAGTTTTCTCATTTGAAGCATTTTTGAATCAAAAAGAGGAGGTTGAAAAACTTTCCCAAAATGGCAAGTTTTCATTACAAGTCACTTTCCCAAAAAGGCAACTTTGCAAATGGCTTGAAATTATTCAATTTTGTGAACTCCTAACATCTTCTATGATCAAATAAAGATCATACACATTCAAAATGATGGAGAATGCCCTTTGGTTGGGTCATTGGGGGCCTCAGATGCCCTGACTTTGCACTGACTTGCTCAAGAAGTCAACCCTTGATCAGATGCCTTCCCCATTGAATTTCTTCATGAAAATTGATATGCATGATCCTCATAACATACAGAGACCAATAGAAACAAGAATGACCAAAAAATTTGAAGTTATGGCCTCTGAAACCAAAACCCTAATTTTAGGTCATCAGTGCAGTTAAACCTGGCTCTGCTTCCATGCCTTTCTCAGTTCTTGTGATTCTTTGACTTTTTTGACTTTGTGAGGACATAATATGATGCTTGGACATACATGGACCCCTTTGAAGTGATTGATGACCTTTTGAGTGGCTCAAATGACTCTTGGATTGCTCAAGTCACAAACCCTAGATGCAGATGACTTTGAAACAATGCAGTGAAGCAAAAATGCAATATGAGATGATATGATTGAACTTATGCAAATGAAAAGATCACAAGCCATGGTGAAATGAGTGAGGGCAAATTTGGGGTGTTTACACATGTTAAGGGATAAGGCACAATTTTTGGTTTACTGGGAAGGCGTAATTCAAGTTCAAAAGATCATTGTTGATCCATATTCTAATATTCATTTCATTATTGATAACCATTTTAAACCGCATTTCATCCATATATCCAAAATAAAGGCCACATCTATTTATCCAAAATAAATTGCTCGAATAAATTATCCGATTTGAATCCTAGGTCAAAATCCGAGTCAATCTCAAAACCCATTGCCACTTAGCTTCATATTTTCTCTCTTTGAAAATCAAAGTGAGTCATTCTTTTTGCCCAAATTAAATTCAAGTTTATGTTCAAGCCATTCTCATTAGTTAATCAATAACTAGGAAATTCTTGTTAGTTATTTTTATTTTTTATTTGTCCTTTTTCTTACACCAATTATTATAACACCAAGAGAAAAATGAGAATAACAGAACTTAGGAGAAAAAACCATTAGAAGTTCAGCTACAAAGGGATGAGAATTCAGTTACAAAAAAAAACATAAACTAACAGAAATAGATGGAGGGATTTTGGGATTCGCTAACTGATATCAGAATTCTAAAAAAACTGAGATATACCAGAAGAAAAAGGACTAGCAGAGACAGTTACAAGAAACTGAGAATGAGGATAACTATCAAAAAAAATTCATAATATGCATCATCTGAATCCTCTTCAAGATCTGCATCATCATCTTCCAATCCCATTCAATCAACTTCAACCTGCAACCCCTCTGCATCATCAATCTTGATCTTCATGAACTCTTCACCAACAAATTCAGAATCATCACACTTCTTCACAAAACTTCATCAACCTCCTTGATCTTCAATCCATCAATCTCCATTGAAAATCTTCAACATTAACCTTCATACATCAATCTTCAATCATCATCTTCGAGGCAGAACTTTTCCAAACTGAATCAACACTCTTCAAAAACCTTCGTCATCCTCATACATAGTGATCTTAACCTTCTTCTGCAATCGAATCAACAACCATAACTCAACGCTTGTTTTGTAGCAAGAAGAAGAATAAGATTGTGGAATCAAACGAATAGGTTAACGAAATAAAATCTGAGATACCTGAAAGCAAGGCGAAAGAAATCAAAGAAGAATCGAAACGATTTTGCACCCGATGTCACAAATCCTCATCCCTTTTTTTCAATCTTCTTCATAATTCTTTATCACCTTCTTCCTCAATTTGAACATAAACCAGCATTGCTCTTCTTTGTTGTTCATCATCAATCTGCAATCTACATCCATCAAGCTTCTTCATCAATCTGCAAAACGCTGCAAGAAGCAACAACAACAAACCAGAACAAGAATTTCAAATCCACGGAAAATAATCGGAGTAGAAAAAGAGACATGAGAGGAGATCATGAAATTACCGGAGCTGTGAAATTCCGTTCATCATTGTCGCATCAAAATCGGCATCAGGATATGGCGAAAAAGTGAATCGGACTTCCGCCATGGCCATTGATGGATCCCGGCATGGCTGGTCTTATTTATCCTGGTATTCGATCTGCGTGAGGCTTCAAAAAAATAGGAGAAGTTCACCTCCATTGTTAATAGAGGAAGAGACATCGCATCTCACATCTTCTTCGTATCATCCTCATCATCACCAATACACAAATATGCTAATCCAAGAAAGACCTGCAAACCTTCAACAACCACATTTCAGAAGTAGCGAAACAGATGAGAAGGAGGATTCAGAAGATGGCAAGCTCGGAGTCTTGAAATCGTACTTGGACCAAGCTCCGATTCAAATAGGTGAGTCAAGGAGAGTTATGGCAAGCGTGATAGGGATGTTAGTTTATTCCGTCGTCGTCGGCGTAAGGCCAAGGCATGGCAGAGACTGTTGTGTTGGTGTACATTGAAGAGCAAGACGAAGCTTAAAGGATGACGAGCGAGAGATTGACGGAGGGAGATGGAGAAGACGAAGAGGGTGATCCGTCGGCGTGTGATGAAGGCGAGTTAGCTCCGAAGATTTGTTCGGCGAGGTTTATAGTTGCTCATGGCGAAGAAGACGAAGACGTGCACAGGGAAGGTCAGCGGCGCTGAAGAATGTGTTGGTTTTGTTACTGTGGTTTAACCCTAATTCTTCAATTCCTTTTTTTTATTTATCTTTTTTTTAAAATAATGTGGAAATTTAGTGAATTGAAGATAATTCTTATTGATGATGTTTTTTTGTGTTCCATGAACATGGATCAGGCCCAAAGCAAGGAAACGCCATGGATTCATTCTCACACCATCTCAATTTTCCTAACACACCCCTCCCTGCGAAACTCTTCAAGGAAATACACCCCCTGTCTCTATTTTTATGTTCTATTATTATTGGATAGTTAGTGATCATTAGAAATTAATTATGGTTAAGAGTTTTTCTTAATTAATTTTTGAGAATTAATCTTTTAAAATTTTTGATAAGATTTTGTATCAATTTTAATTATTGTGGTGGATTAATTTTGGTAAGTATTCATGAATTTATTTTTCGATCGATTTTGATTACGGTGGCTCTTCACAAAGCAATTATGGAAGATGAGCATTTATTTTGCTCATGGGAGATTACAAGGCTTGGCTTGAGGTTTTTTTGGATTTCTTTTATATGAAAAATCGGTACTTCGCTCAAGTAAGTAATTTCGATTCTCCACTTTAATGCACAATTCTAGTTGTGTGCGGCTTAGGATCATATAACTTAAGGTGCATATTGAGCCCTCCCACCTGAGGCACTGGATTTATTTATGATTTTTGATTATATGTGTCGATTTCGGAGCTTAGGGATTAGGTTATGGATTGTAGAATTCACTTCCTCTCGCTTTCCCTTAAAATATCGTTTTTTGCCCGTTTCGTCGCAATTATTAAAAATATTTTTTGGTGGGATAAAATTCTGGAAAAATTCATGAGTGATCCTCATCCTCTTAATTAATTTTCCATATTTTTTGACTCCAGGTTTGATTGGATTTAGTAATTAATTTGGATTTTTCATTCCAAGTTGTCCCAAACGAAATGGTATTGACATAAGAGACCAAAACCATTTTTCCCCATAGGTGTGAGACCTATTTTTTGTGTGTGATTAAGCACTGGAATTGGTGACATTATGATGCTACTTATTCATATTTTTACATAATTTTTGGTGCCATTTTTGATCCACTTTGTGGAGTTATATTTCGGCGATCATGCATTGTTATCTTGCTCATCAAGTAATTGTTTTGGAACTTTGGTGCATAATTTTGTGAAATACTTTTAGACCATGTTATATACTAACTTCAACATTCCATGGATTTAATTTTATAATTTTTAAATGCTTTTTGCTATTTTTACATGCCACCTAGATCATAGGTTGAGTTATGTGCTTATTTGTCCCATATCCTAGGATTTAGCAAGGTATTCATGCCATTGGCTTGAGAGACTTTTTGGTAACTCTTAGGAGTTAATTATAGGTCACTTTTAAGACCTTAATTCCAGTTATAGTTCACTTTTTGAACCATACTCATTTGGTTTGTTTTGGTGTTTCAAAGTGCATACTTATGTGAACTAATTTTAACCTAAACTCATTTCTCTTCTCCTCTAATTGTTAACATGAATTATGTGGGAATCATTAATTCCTATCCATGCATTCTAATTTCATCTCATAACTTGTATGCTACTGATACATAATCATATCATGCATATTCATATGCCATTCATCTTTAACTTGCATCATTTGTGATCTTATGCGATGTTTGCTCATTTGTTCTCACATCTTCTTCTCATTGCTCCATATGCTTAAGTCATTGCATCCATGATTGTATATTCATTCATACACATTCATAAGAATTCACTACTGACTTTGATGCTCATTTTATGTATTAATTCATGCTTGTAAGCCATACGCATCCACACTTCATCCATAAACCCTAACTTGCATTCATGTGAACTTAGGTGAACTTTTTGTACATAGTTTGACATAATTTGAACTTGTGAGATATCCTAGCATATCTAGGTATATATAGCATGTAGATACTGACTTTAGAAGTAATATAACCTTTAGGTACCTTCACCTTTAGACTTAGGTCTTACTTTGAACCCTAGTTCCATTTTAGGACTTTTTCGGTACTTAATCGCTTTTATGTTTTGATTTTACTTTCAATATGCATTGTCATGCTAACTTTTTTTTTGTAGGGGGGAAAACTGAGGTAAGTCTCACTTCATTCCTATCTCTTATGCTTTATAATTGTGTTTTCCTTAGCACCTTCTGCTTTGCTCTTAGGTTTTCCCTTTCTTTAGAGACAACTTAACTTCCTTAGGAAGTAAGTTAGTTTCTAATTCTCTTTTCTTCTTTTCCTTTTCTTTCTTAGGATTAGAATACCTCATTAACCATAGGATCATACTTGTACATAATAAGATGACTTAGGGTTTTGTTTTAGTCCCCCATTAGCTTTTACCTTTGCCTTTTGAGTCTTCTCTCCTCATCTTCAAGCAAATCCAAAAAGACTTAATAAATGCATGAAAGGATCCCTTGTGTATAGCCTTATTCCATGGGGCACTTGCATTCATTCCATCTTAGAGTGGTGTAGGCTTGTCTAGCATGATGTACAAGTCTTATCAAGGGGTTATTTCACAAAGAAAAATCTAAAAGACATTTCTTCACAAAAGCCACAAAAACATGTAATTAAGTTCAACAAGCTAGTGAACTTAGACCCTAATTTATGGAAACAAGTCTTGGATAAATTCTCCTTGCTTGGTGTACTTGTTCTATTATTTCATATTGGAATGTTGTGGCAAGTACACATTCCATGGAAAAGAGTTTAAATTCACTTCCTTGTGCCAAATTCATACAAAACTCTTAAAAAGAAAACAACAAACAATAAGCGACTTTCCTGCGGGAACTTCTCTTCTCATCTCATTCATTCTCAGCGCGAACTTGTGACGACTTGTCTCGCATGCAAGACGGTAAACGCACTCATACCAGACGAGCCTGCAACACCTGAGCATAGACATACACAGTTCCAGCATAAAAAAACACAAACAAATAGTTCCCGCCTTAATTAGGAGAACTACGTCGATTTTAATCTTTATTATCTCGATGAGGTACGTAGGCAGTGGGGTAGGGCCCATTCGAGCACATTCTTTATTTTCCCTACATTTTCCCCCTTATGTTCTTTCTCTTTTCCAGTTCCTTTCTCATTTCAGTTCCAGTTCCAGTTAGCAATTTATTTGTTCAGCAGCAGTTATATTTTTCTCACTCTTTGAAACAAACAAACAAGCGTGGATCCCGTCGGGTACGACGGACGATCTGGGGTGCTAATACCTTCCCAAGTCATAATCGACTCCCGAACCCAGATCTTTGGTTCGCAGGACCTTGTCCTTTCCTTCTTCCTCAGGTTTGTGCGGCATTACCTTTCCCATTCTTTCGGGATAAAAATGTCTGGCTGGCGACTCTACCTTTTCTGCACCACTTTCGCGTTTGTACTAGGATGAAAATCCCGGGAGCGACAGCTGGCGACTCTGCTGGGGGTCGAACCCAGAATCTATGGTTTCCCTCGTAGAGTCAATCCTAGCGCCTGTTTGGTTTTGTTTCTTTGGGTGTTTATATGTTTGCTGTTGTGTGCTTTAGTTTAGCTTTACTGTTTTCATTTACAGTTTTACTTTACAACTTTACTTTACAGCTTTATTTACTGCTTTCAGTTTTTATTTCACATGCATCATACTGGACTGTGCTGGTTTCATTTTTTTCTGTGGGATGGGCTTTGTTACTATGAGATAAGCCAAATACCCGGCTTGAGTGCACCTAGGATTTAGAGTGGTTCCACTTTGGCTTTATGGCATCTTGCTATGTTGGTATTAGTGAGTTCCACGCCTTGACTTGCGACCTTCTCGGAAATGTATTGACGCTGGAATCTTTCTGGGGTAATACACTACCTTGATAATTATGTGCAGTTAGGGGACCGATCATTGAGAACCTTTGTGAAAACATCCCTCTCCAGTGATGATAGTGGCAGACCACATTTGTTGGCAAACCCACTCGCATCTGAGGGCCCACTGGGAACTCGTATAGGATGGCCTGGTTCTCTCATAGCAATCCAGTTAAGGCAAATTGTTCGTATGACGATAGTATTGTACCCTTCGGGATGAATGTACTATTGTTTCTCGATTCAGTGCTTGAAGCTGAGGACTTATGAGGGATTCTTGTTTCCTTGGACTCAGCTGAGACCTCCCTGAGTAGTACATAATGCTAAACCGATTCCCTGATTTGGTCATGAGCCATTTCTCGGAAATGGTGAACGTATTATTGCTATTCGACTTTGAGAGTCCTTGATGTTGACCCGAGTAGCAGACCCGTGAGATTGGGAGGGGTTTACAGGTTTGCAGGAACCCTAAACTTCAAAATACCCACTTTGCCAGTATTGTTCAGTGTTCTTTGGTTCTTTGATTCTGAGATCCGGGATTTCTATTCAGAGAAATTGTTACTGTGATTGTCATTGTGACCTTGTTATTGTGACTGTTATTCTGACTCTCCACAGACACTTGGCTCGTTGTTCAACTTCAACACCATCAGTGACTGTTCTATTATGTGATCCAGTTCTACAGTTATTGGGTTCTCGGTTATGGAGTTCTATACAGAGATGGTGTTGCTATTGTGGCTCTATCTAGACACTTGACTCACTGCTCAACACCGACACCAACATTAGACCATTAATCACATGCTTGCTGCATACATGACATCATAGCATTCCATCACACATGTTCAGTTATTTATGAGGATCACATATCTAAATCATACCATTGGACTTTTTCTATGTCAAAACTTGAATCAAAGCGGATAGATTCCTGGGAAATAACCGAACATGGCCTTTGCATACATCTTTGCATTCATAACAGGTGTTCAAAGACATATTATTATCCTGACTTGGTTTCCCTTCATGATGGCCAACTTGAATCACAACTATCAAGGTATAACTCCCGGAAAAGGTAACCGAATGAAGACCCAGCTGGGGCAATTAAGGCAAAGGTGAAATCTTTATTTCAAAGTCAGAGACTGCGGAAAGAGGAAGTCAACCAGATGAAGACTCAGATGAGCTTGGTTATAGAAATCTTGAATGCAGTGTCAAGGAAATGAAGCTATTTTCATCCCTATTGAGGGGAACTACGTCGCTCTGATTCTCCATTGGTCAATGGAGATACGTAGGCAGGAGATCATATGAGATCTTTCTGAGCAACCTTATTTATTAACTTCTTCCCTCCAGATGTCATTTGTCAGCATCCAACCTGAGCTTCCCAAGAGAATCCTAGGGGGAAAGCATACGGGTAAAATCCAGAACAACTTGAGAAGAAGTTTGATCATATTTTGATGTCGTACGTGCAACATGTTTCCTCATTTGCTCAGATTCAGGCTAGTTGAGCTAGTCACATCAGGATCATCTACAACAAAGCTTCTTGTGGGGTTTCAATGCCAAGTATGATTACCATTCTGGGGCACCTGGCCTTTTAATTGAAGATTACAAGTATTTCAGAGGCAAAGGTAAAGACAAGGTCGCGATTTTGATCGACTCCAAGACTATTGTGTTCACGCTAGGAAAAAGTGGGAATATGACACCAAAACAGTAATGGAATGAATATCCAGACTGCTGACTGCTGAAAGTCTCCGAGAGCAATAAATCCATACGGAGTCAGGCCTCCTCAATAATGGCAACCACGGTGGGAATGCTAGATGCAAGTACCACTCAGGGGCATTTAGGCATACCATTTGACAATTGTGATGCGTTCAGGCACAAGGTGCAAAATTTGATCGACTCAAAGGTCATCATGCCAGAAAGTCTGCTCACATATTGAAGTCTCCTCATCAAATGGACCTCCCAATTTGCAAAGGCATTTTCAGAAGCAATAAGTCCAGACGGAGTCAAGTCTCCTCAATGACGACAATGTTCATCTTCTTTACTGCATTTTCATTTGTAGTTTCTATTGTTTGTTTAAACATTTGTATGCGTGCATGAAACTTATTTGTTTTTGAATGTTAATCATAATATAACACACATGTTTTTCTTGAAGTAATCCATTCGTATTCACTCATGATTTTGTATATGTGCATTGCAATACCAACCATTGTGCTTAAACTCTGTGACGGAGAATGACGAAATGAAAACGCAAAAATCTCTAATTGTGTGCTTTTGAGAAAGACCCAGTTGATGATGTACAGGCATTGTTTCAAATCATAAACACCATAGATATAAGGGAGATAAACCCTCGCCAACCCATTTGAGCCTTGAAGTAGAAGTTTATTTTGCATGAAAAAACCCTTGCACTTAACCCAGGGGCAGGGTAGGTGTCAGTTAGTTTGACTGAGCGTTCAAAATTTAAAAAGGAGTGTACATCTGAGGATCCATTACCTTTCGTTGTACCAAATCAAGAGGTCCCATGACCAGAAACCACAATGGTTATTGTAAACACCCCAAATTTGCCCTCACCCATTCACACCATGGCTTGTGATCATTTCATATGCATAAACACAATCATATCATCTCATATCTCATTTTTGATTCACTGCATTGATTCAAAGTCATCTGCATCTAGGGTTTGTGATCTGAGCAATCCAAGAGCCTCTTGAGCCACTCCAAAGGCCATCAATCACTTCAAAGGGGTCCATGTGTGTCCTTATATCATATCACATCCTCTCAAAGTCAAAAATGCCAAAGAATCACAAGAACTGGGATTGGTATGGAAGCAGAGCCAGGCTTGACTGCACAGTTGACCTAAAATTAGGGTTTTGGTTTCAGAGGCCATAATTCCAAATTTTTTGGTCATTCTTGTTTCTATTGGTCTCTATATGGTATAGGGAGTATGCATATCAATTTTCATGAAGAAATTCCATGGGGAAGTCATCTGATCAAGAGTTGACTTTCTGGACAAGTCAGTGTAAAATCAGGGCATCTGAGGCCCCAATGACCCAACCAAGGGGTGATCTTCATCATTTTGAGTGTATATGATCTTTATTTGATCATGGAAGAAGTTAGAAGTTCACAAAATTCAAGAATTTGAAGTTTTTGCAAAGTTGACTTTTTTGGGCATAGTTGACTTTTCAAGAATATGTCATTTTATGCCATTTTTCAAGCCTTGCTTTTTGATCCAAAAATGCTTCAAATGGGAAAACTTTGGTCATGAAAGTTGTAGAATACATTTTTCCCTTTTCAAAAAGTACAAGAACATGATCTAATTCTTCTTGGATCAAAAGTTGTGGTGTGACAAAGTTGGCCAAAATCATTAATTTTCAAGACATGCCTCAAATGAGAAATTTGCAAAATCATGAACCAAGGCAAATTGCAACTTCTAGTTCACATCAAACCAATGCACAAACATTCTATGTGACCTAAAAATCAGATTTGAGCCAAAGTTTCTCATGTTGCATGGCTTGTGTAGCAAGATAGTCACATGTGAACCAAAGATGACCAACTTGCAAAACCATCATCACACTTTCACCAACTTGCTGCATTGGCTATTGAACCTTTCCAGCTTCACTCACACACCATGCTGCGCCAGCCCCATGCTTGTACTAGCCTAGAACCAAGCCCATGCCTCTCTTACAACAAAGTGGACTTTTTGCAAAAGTAAACATCCCAATCACAGCAGGCCAGGTCACATCATCTGGCCAATTGGAATTGTTTATACTATCCATTTGCAAGCTAAACACAACATCAAGCCAGCCTGAAGCAAGCCCTAGCACAGCATACACAAACTCACCCCAATCTGCATTTTCCTTCGAATCATCTTCCACAGGCCTAAAACACTAAAACCAATTCCACATATCAACTCACCTTGCTTCATTGAGCAGAAACCAACAAGACTCAGGCTTGAACTGAGCAAGAACATAGCTTCACCATTTTTCATCCTCACAGCCAGAACCTTCGAATCTCACTTCCCAGCCATCAAACATCCCATTTTTCTTCACTAACAAGTCAAACACACTCAAGAGAGCAAGAACCAACCATTAACAGAGCTTGAAACCACTCACACACAAACTCCATTTTCTGCTACACCAGAACTGGATTTCTCAAAGCAGCTTGTCTAAGCTCATTCCAAGCCTTCCATTAGCATCAGGGGAGACAAAGAAGTTCATTTGCACGCAAAGGAGGCTCTGGAAGCTCAGTATTGAAGCTTTCCAGCTCAGGTATGAACATGAACATTTTTTTCCCAAAGCTTGCATTTTAAGTTATAATCTGGTTGCTTATGTCTTGCTGGTCATGGGGATGCCTTTAGAATCAAAAATAGATGAGAAATGAGTTTGTATTGTTACTCTGAAATTTCACCCGTGGATTTTGTTGCTTTCGATTTGCCTGATTCTTGGTGTTTAAATGATGTTTGAGGGTGGATTCGTGACCTAGGTTGTTAGAGGATTGTTTGGCTGTGTTTAATTTGTTGATTAGATGCCTGAATCATGAACTAGGGTTTTGGGGTCGCCGGGGAAGATGACCGGAGCTCCCCTCCGGTCACCTGAATTTGTTTTGCCCTAATCTCAGGTCATTAAGTCCATTTGAATGTAGAGCGTAGGATCCTTTGACCCCATTGACCTCCCGCGCGCATGTGTGGCCTGGATTCACTCAGTTAGCCCTAATCCCTTTAGTTAGTTTTAATTAATTATAATTAAATTAATTAACCCAGAAGCAATCTAGACCCTTCATTCACGCGCGTGGTCAACCCATTCAAATCCAGACTCAATCCTGGCCCTCCACTCAGTTGACTTCAGTTTAATTCATTTTTTTATTTCATTTTTTTCATTTAACTTCCACAATTTATTAAAAATAGTAAAATTGTTTTAAAAATTATGAAACTTTTTGTCAAGAGTTTCACCAATTTTTAAAACACAAAAATATTTTTATTTTTATTTTTAGCATTTAAAAAGTATTTTAAAATATTTAAAAGTTTATTTTTAATTGATTAATGGAAATTAATTTATTAAAAATACTTTTAGGTATTTAAAAATCACCAAAAAATTCATGAAATGTTCTAAGACATTTAGAAACATTGTCCAACCTTCAAACCAAATTTCTTTTTTGATCTTGATGCATTTTGAGAATTTTTCATTGAATTAAAATCATTTTTGTGCATTAATTTGATCCATAGTTCAAAAAATCATTTCTGCCTATTCATGAGGAGTTGGACATTGATTCTTCTTGCATTGCATTGTGTTTAGCATGTAGTTTGTGAGATTAAATGGCCATGATTTGATCTTTCATTTTCCATTTGTTTGATAATTTTCTTGTTTGGAAACCCTAAAACCCTAGCAAACTTGTGAAAATCATAACTTGAGTTTGGTTAGGAGTTGAGACTTCTCCTTTGGGCATTGGTTTAGTATAGGATAAGGGGTCCTTTGAGTGGAATTTTCAATTTTTTATCTTAGTGTTTGCTTCTGATTTTGGTTTTTGTTTGATGCATTGTTCATAAACCCTAATTTGAGCCTCCATTTGCATCCACCTTGCATTCTTTTGCATAACATAACTTGCCATGACATTTCAAGCATCCATGTGATTCATTTGACATCATAAGACATATTGAAAGCATGTTTGATCATTGCACCATGTATTTGCCATGTTGTATGCCATGTGCACTTCATAACTTTTCATGTATGTCCATGCTTCTTAACTTGCTTCATCTGCATCCATAAGCTTGTATGATCATCTCCATGCCTTGTTTCATGTTTGTATCACTTCATAGCATCATTATCATCATCAACATGCTTCTGGTTTTGTTTCTCATCATGTCATCTCATCCCATTTTGCATTGCATTGCATTTCTTTTCTAACATTTCAGGTGGTAAGTGAATTTGAGAAGTGAATTTGCCTTCACTTCTCATAACTTTTCTTTTCATCTCTCTTGCATCCATGCTGCATTTCTATTTGTGTTTGAGTTTGAGCTTGCTCATTCTTCTTCTTCCCACTTTCTTTCTTCAAGTGACTTGACTTCTTGAATGAAGCAAGTCACTTTGCTTCTCTTGATCCTTTCATCTGCTTCCTGGTGGTTCCATTGAAGATTGTTCTTATAAACCTCACAAACCTTAGGAGTAACCAAGCATGACAATGATTAGGGTTTTGATTAGTCCCCCATTTAGTTTTACCTTTGTGTCTCTTTTGAGTCTTCTCTTCCCATCTCATAATCAGGGACTAAACCCTAAAGGCTTTAAGGCTTTGTGATTAAACTTATGTCTGCATCCTTCTATTAGGATGAAGTGTATAACTTTAATCCTAAGTGTTAAACCCTTAATGTGTTTAAATCTCTTAATCAATCCACTTAATAATCATCAAGACATCACACTTGTAACTTGGGCCTTGCATTAGGGTTCTAATTCTTCCTTAACTGGTTAAGAAGGACTAACCCTAGTGTTAATGGACAAGTCCCCCTCAAGTTGTCTTACAAATCATAAAAATCACTTCATCATCATACCATTAAATAAAATCCACTTAATAAAGGTTTGTTTTGTCATGAGTTTAATCCCTAATCATGGATTAAGTTGAGGAGGTTTCCTCAGCTTAAACACCCTCATCTATTATCCTTCTATTAGGATGGTGTAATGAGTCTGTTTAATCCTTGATTATGGCTTAACCTCATTACTCAACACTAAACAAAAACACCAAAAACATCTAAATAATCACAAGTAGGTTAATGATCTTAACTCTACATCAAAAGGTGATTAAGTGTGAGAATCTGACTTCACACTTAAGGTATTCTCATTACCCCTAATCAGAGGGAAGATGTGACGAGTTTACTAACCTATTGGTTTAGGCTTAAGCTCATTAACTTACGACAAACTTTCAAAAGTAATAAAAGACTGAAAACTCAAAAACAAACAATAATCGTCTCCTTCGGGATTCTTTTCTCATCATCTTCACTCACAACCGAGAACTTGCTTCTTTCGTCTAATGCAAGGCAGTTTGCATCTGTGCCAGACAGATCATACACTTGAGCATAGGCAAGTGAGCAGTTCACAAGTCAATTTATCTTTCAGTCTCTTTGGGTCGAACTACGGTGTTCTGACTTCCTCATTGCACGAGAGGATACGTAGGCATAACTTAACAGTTATCGAACAAAAGTCTCTGTATATTCCCCCTCTTTCCAGCATCATTCTCTTAGCCTCATGATCATGAGCATACTCTTTCCTTACACTGACACTTCACTTATTACACTTCGCTTCTTTTACACTGACACCTGTACATCCTTTTTCCAGCTCTTTATACACAAATTGCACTGACACTACCCCTTTAAAACACAAATCTCTTAAGCGTGGATCCCGTCGAGTACGGCGGACAATCTGGGTGCTAATACCTTCCCAGGTTGTAACCAACCCCCTTTCTCAGTCTCTCTGGTTCGCAACCGTCTTGTCCATCTCTTTCTAGGTCTATGCAGCATTACCTTTCCTCCGGGATAAAAATGCCTAGCTGGCGACTCTATTCATCTCCAGTGAGTTCACGGCTGTGTGTTCTCATTGTCCCTCTCGCCGACCGTTCGCGTCTGTACCTTTATCTGGGCCTATGTCCACTTATCGGGAGCGACAGTTATCTCGAACAAGAGGTCCAAAGACCGAAAACCACAAAGGTTATCCTTCCTCAACCAAGAAGTGAGACAGTCACGACCCTCGCAAAGCAATCAAGACAACCAGTGTCACACGATTTGTTCAAAAAAGAGAGTTGAAAAAAAAGAAATGAAAAAGCCCGCTAAGTCGAAACTTGAAAACGAGCGACTTAGGCAAAAATTAGGGCATCCCACTGGACTTCACAATCAAAGATTCACAAGAATCAGTCCAGGAAAAAGTTAGGGATAAGCAAAAAATGCAAAAGCGAAAGACAAAAAGGATTAAATAAGAAAGATCCTTGAACAAGAAAAAAATCGTGTGGCACAGACATGAAAGACAAAGGGGTGACTGACTCCCAACAATAACCTGATTGGTGCTTAAACCGTTAGTGTAATTGGTTCCTCGACCATCACAAAACCTTTTTTGAGAGGTGAGCGCTTGAGAAAGCTAGCTTGAACATAGGAATGGAGAACATCACAAAGAGGGGTGGGTACCTATAAACTTCGAGCATGTATCCTTTGTTTTTATAACCGTGAACCAGGCCACGTTACAACCCTCAAAAGTCCTAACTGAAACAGGGTTATTTCAAGAGCGCACTACCACAAGATCGCGTTCCTGACTTCTATGAGTTGTGCTAAAAGATCTGGGTTGGTGTTGCATATGCATGCTTTCTTCTATCAAAAATCAATGTCGTATTTTAACCAGTGATTCACTCACAAAGGTTAGCGACATCATTTTACAGTAAAACTTCAATATTAACATGTGTGTTGCATTAGAATTTTCATTCTCAAAATAAACATTTTCTGCTTGCATACATTTGTTTGGCATCATAAAAGTTTACATATGGAATCTCAGTCCAGAAGCTTAATCTTGCCAAGTTGAGAAGTCTGAAACTTTCGAAGGTCAATCTATTGAGATGCACTTTTCCAAAAAAAACTCCATTGAGTGGGGACTTTCTCAACCAATTGTGGTAAGAGCCAGCCAATCCGGGGCAATCACGTTGAGCAATCTCTTCAAAATTCAATCAAACTGGGGCAATCACTTCGAGATTCAAATCTCTCAAAGAGCCATTAGTCTGAGGCATGCATTCAAATTTTAGCCAAATTGGGGCAATTACTTCGAGATCCAATCTCTCAAAGAACAGTTGGTCTGGGTGTTTTCTTCAAAGCACAGTCAGTCAGAGGTGATCACTTCAAGGCTCGTTCTGGGGAAGGCCACCCCAAGAGCATGAGAAGTCACTCTCTCCCGAAGACGGTCAATCCGAAGCACTTATCCAAAGTTCAAAATACTGGGGCAGAATATTTCACGGTGATATGAGGTTTTTTATGAATCCTCGCGAGGCAAATTTCTTTCATAGACCATGCAGTCTGGGGCAGTTATTTCGAGATCCGATGAATCTCTCCAAGAGTTTGAAGACACCGAGGCATCTTGAATGCCAGTTTTCTGTAAAATCCTCTTGAGACATTATCTTTTGATAGATCCTAGTAGGAAGCGAGTTGAAAATTGCAAAGAACCGTTGTTCACTCATGATTAGTTGGCAATCTATCAACCCAGAGTCTAAGGGCAAAGCCATTGTCAGCATAGTACTTCAAGAGTTGTTTCATCTGCGGACTTCATCGATCAAAATTCCTTAGCAAGTCTCATTAGACAATCCCTGCTTCAGCAGTGTAGCAAAGGGAAGGATACTTCTTGAGCAGAAGGGTATCATCGCCTCTCATCCCCAGCGAGGGGCAACTTAAACTCTTATCTTCAGCAGGAAGCTTTATCATTGACATCCTCCATCATCCCCAGTAGAGTTGGAAGTTGAAATCTCCCCCAGCAAGGCAGCTGAAGGTTGGTGTCCTCCCCAAGCAGAGACTTCCCTTCAACACAGGGGCAATTCCCAGCAGTAAAAGGAGTGTCTTTCCTCCCCAGCAGGTTGCTTCCTCAACAGTGTCATACTTCTAGTTCTCAGCCGAGTCAGAAGATTTTCACTTCCCCACCAGAGTGCAAGAAGGATCCATCTCCAGCAGGGTCTTGGTTCCCTAATATCAAAGTCCAATTTATTTTTGGCAGTGGCGGCTGTTCAGAGCCGGTGTATCATTAACAATGTTCCACGCAGAGTTGTTTCCTCTCATGGAGATTAACCAGATCAATGCAGTGATCACCAGTTCTTCCCATTCAAGCCATCTTGGATACTTGTAGTCTCCTTGTTAGGAGATCCTTTTGCATTCGCATACGCATAGTCATCATTGTATTTGCATCCTCCAAAGCGTAGCATTTCCATCATCATGGAGCATTACGCCATAAATCCAAACATATGCATACCAGCATGGGCCAGTTTTGAGATATATTACATATGACCCGGAGCGTCTTTTCAACCTAAGATATTCCCCACAGAAGATAATTATACCATTTTCCAGACATCTTTGTCTTTCCAAGTCAATTTTGTCATTTTTCTTTGTGGCTTGATTCGCTCAGCAGTCACATTTCCGAGCTCCGTTTTGTACAATGGTCTCATTAAGCCCTGTTTCGCCAACAGACACTTTTTGTGGCTTGATTCGCTCAGCAGTCGCGTGTTTTCTTTGTGGCTTGGTTCGCCCAGCAGTCACATTATTGAGTTCTGTTTCGCTAACGGTCTCGTTAAGCCCTGTTTCGCCAACAGGCACCTTCCGTGACTTTATTCGCTCAGCAGTCACGTATTTCCTTTGTGGCTTGATTCGCTCAGCAGTCACATTGTCGAGTCCCATTCCGCTAATGGTCTCGTTAAGCCCTATTTCGTCAACAGGCACCTTCTGTGGCTTGATTCGCTCAGCAGTCGCGTTCTTTGTGGCTTGGTTCGCCCAGCAGTCACATTGTCGAGTTCTGTTTCGCTAACGGTCTCGTTAAGCCCTATTTCGCCAACAGGCACCCTCGTTGTGGCTTGATTCGCTCAGCAGTCATAGTGCAGGTTATTGCATTGATTCTATTCCACCTGGTTCTATATCTGCTACCTATTCAGAGGTCAAAACAAAAGGGAAAAAAGCAAATAAAAGGCAGATGGCATTTCTATTATCCGCAGAGTTCACATTTCTAGGTTTTATTCGAGTATTCAATCACTCCAAACCTTGAATGCCTGGAAGCCGTCGCTATCATCCATTCAGGTCTGTAGATGATTGAATAGGGGCAACTATAATACCTCAAAATTTGCCCTAATTATTTTTACCTTAACTGGCTTACGCTTTGCATTCATCTGCATTTCTCAATAGGTCATTAACATTCACAATCAGGCATTTTAATAGCTCCTAAGGCATGGGATCAATGCACTCTAAAAATCCAGTTTATTCTATTTGTTTATGGTTTCCACTTCACTGGAGTTCGTTTCATGGATTATTGAATTAGGACTTCGCACCCTATGACTTGTTTCTCTGATTAAGTGATCTTCAAGGATTTCACTGAAGGAGAGTATCCATTGGTACATCGTCATTATCGTCAAGTAGCTTTATTATATTTTCTTTGGATCGGGATTTTGGGCTCTTCTCAACATTTCAAGTCGTATTCTTCTTCATTGAATATCTCATAGAATTTGGGATCTTTATTCATGACTGGCCTTAGGGTACTTCACCAATTGAGGTCCGATGTATTAAAGATTTGGAATCATTTGCTTATGGAACAATGATTCGGGATTGTGCGGAGTTTATTATGGCATCAACTTAAGAGTGGATTGTGTCGAAGGATTCGATTCATGTTAAGGGAGAAGGCACAATTTTTGGTTTACTGGGAAGGCGTAATTCAAGTTCAAAAGATCATCGTTGATCCATATTCGAATATTCATTTCATTATCGATAACCATTTTAAACCGCATTTCATCCATATATCCAAAATAAAGGCCACATCTGTTTAACCAAAATAAATTGCTCGAATAGATGATCCGATTTGAATCCTAGGTTAAAATCTGAGTCAATCTCAAAACCCATTGCCACTTAGCTTCATATTTTCTTTCTCTTTGAAAATCCAAGTGAGTCATTCTTTTTGCCCTAATTAAATTCAATTTTATGTTTAAGCCATTCTCATTAGTTAATCAATAACTAGGAAATTCTTGTTAGTTATTTTTATTTTTTATCTGTCCTTTTTCTTACATCAATTATTATAACACCAAGAGAAAAATGAGAATAACAGAACTTAGGAGAAAAAACCATTAGAAGTTCAGCTACAAAGGGATGAGAATTCAGTTACAAAAAAAACAGAAACTAACAGAAACAGATGGGGGGATTTTGGGATTCGCTAACTGATATCAGAATTCTAAAAAAACTGAGATATACCAGAAGAAAAAGGACTAGCAGAGACAGTTACAAGAAACTAAGAATGAGGATAACTATCAAAAAAATTCAGAATATGCATCATCTGAATCCTCTTCAAGATATGCATCATCATCTTCCAATCCCATTCAATCCACGGAAAATAATCGGAGTAGAAAAAGAGACATGAGAGGAGATCACGAAATTACTGGAGCTGTGAAATTCCGTTCATCATTGTCGCATCAAAATCGGCATCAGGATATGGCGAAAAAGTGAATCGGACTTCTGCCATGGCCATTGATGGATCCCGGCATGACTGATCTTATTTGTCCTGGTATTCGATATGCGTGAGGCTTCAAAAAAAGAGGAGAAGTTCGCCGCCATTGTTAATAGAGGAAGAGACATTGCATCTCACATCTTCTTCGTATCATCCTCATCATCACCAATCCGGAAATCTGCTAATCCAAGAAAGACCTGCAAACCTTCAACAACCACATTTCAGAAGCAGCGAAACAGATGAGAAGGAGGATTCAGAAGATGGCGAGCTCGGAGTCTTGAAATCGTACTTGGACCAAGCTCCGATTCAAAGAGGTGAGTCAAGGAGAGTTATGGCAAGCGCGATAGGGATGTTCGTTTCTTCCGTCGTCGCCGATGTAAGGCCAAAGCATGGCAGAGACCGTTGTGTTGGTGTACATTGAAGAGCAAGACGAAGCGTAAAGGATGACGAGCGAGAGATTGACGGAGGGAGATGGAGAAGACGAAGAGGGTGATTCGTCAGCGTGTGATGAAGGCGAGTTCGCTCCGAAGATTTGTTTGGCGAGGTTTATAGTTGCTCATGGCGAAGAAAACGAAGACGTGCACAGGGAAGGTTAGCGGCGCTGAAGAACGTGTTGGTTTTGTTACTGTGGATTAACCCTAATCCTTCAATTCCTTTTTTTTATATATCTTTTTTTTTAAAATAATGTGGAAATTTAGTGAATTGAAGATAATGTTTATTGTTGGTGTTTTTTTGTGTTCCATGAACATGGATCGGGCCCAAAGCAAGGAAACGCCATGGATTCCTTCTCACACCATATAAATTTTACTAACACACTCCTCCCTGCGAAACTCTTCAAGGAATTTGGGCCAAAGCACCATTAAAGTGTTATTTGCGCAGCCCGTATTCGGAAATACACCCTTTGTCTCTATTTTTATGTTCTATTATTATTGGATAGTTGGTGATCATTAGAAATTAATTATGGTTAAGAGTTTTTCTTAATTAATTTTTTAGAATTAATCTTTTAAAATTTTTGATAAGATTTTGTATCAATTTTAATTATTGTGGTGGATTAATTTTGGTAAGTATTCATGAATTTATTTTTCGATCGATTTGTATCGATTTTGATTATGGTGGCTCTTCACAAAGCAATTATGGAAGATGAGAATTTATTTTGCTCATGGGAGATTACAAGGCTTGGCTTGAGGTTTTTTTAGGTTTCTTTTATATGAAGAATCGGTACTTCGCTCAAGTAAGTAATTTCGATTCTCCACTTTAATGCACCATTCTAGTTGTATGTGGCTTAGGATCATATGACTTAAGGTGAATATTGAGCTCTCCCACCTGAGGCACTGGATTTATTTAAGATTTTTGATTATATGTGTCGATTTCGGAGTTAGGGATTAGGTTACGAATTGTAGAATTCACTTCCTCCCGCTTTCCCTTAAAATATCGGTTTTTGCCCGTTTCGTCGCAATTATTAAAAATAGTTTTAGGTGGGATAAAATTCTGGAAAAATTCATAAGTGATCCTCATTCTCTTAATTAATTTTTCATATATTTTGATTCCAGGTTTGATTGGTTTTAGTAATTAATTTGGATTTTTCATTCCAAGCTGTCCCAAAAGGAATGGTATTGACATAAGAGACCAAAACCATTTTTTACCCATAGGAGTGAGACCTATTTTTTGTGTGTGATTAAGCACTGGAATTGATGACATTATGATGCTACTTAGGAATTTTTTTCATAATTTTTGGTGTCATGTTTTATCCACTTTGTGGAGTTATTTTTCGGCGATCATGCCTTGTTATCTTGCTCATCAAATAATTGTTTTGACACTTTGGTGCATAATTTTGTGAAATCCTTTTATACCATATTAGATACTAACTTCAAAATTCCAGGGATTTGATTTCATAATTTTTAAAGCCTTTTTGCTATTTTTTCATGCCACCTAGATCATAGGTTGAGTTATGTGCTTATGTGTCCCATATCCTAGGATTTAGCAAGGTATTCATGCCATTGGCTTGAGATACTTTTTGGTAACTCTTAGGAGTTAATTATAGGTCACTTTTAAGACCTTAATTCCAGTTATAGGTCACTTTTTGAACCATACTCATTTGGTTTGTTTTGGTGTTTCAAAGTGCATACTTATGTGAACTAATTTTAACCTAAACTCATTTCTCTTCTCCTCTAATTGTTAACATGAATTATGTGGGAATCATTAATGCCTATCCATGCATTGTAATTGCATCTCATATATTTTATGCTACTGATACATAATCATTTCATGCATATTCATATGTCATTCATCTTTAACTTGCATTATTTGTGATTTTATGTGATGTTTGCTCATTTGTTCTCACATCTTCTTCTCATTGCTCCATATGCTTAAGTCATTGCATCCAGGATTTTATATTCATTCATCCACATTAATAAGAATTTATTACTTACTTTATGTATTAATTCATGCTTGTAAGCCATACGCATCCACACTTCATCCATAAACCCTAACTTGCATTCATGTGAACTTAGGTGAACTTTGTATACATAGTTTGACATAGTTTGAACTTGTGAGATATCCTAGCATACCTAGGGACCTATAGCATGTAGCTATTGACTTTAGAAGTCATATAATCTTTAGGTACCTTCACCTTTAGAATTAGGTCTTATTTTGAATCTTAGTTCCATTCTAGGACGTTTATGGTACTTAATCGCTTTTATGCTTTGATTTTACTTTCAATATGCATTGTCATGCTAACTTTTGTTTTGTAGGGGGGAAGACTGAGGTAAGTCTCACTTAATTCCTATCTCTTATGCTTTATAATTGTGTTTTCCTTAGCACCTTGTGCTTTTCTCTTAGGCTTTCCCTTTCTTTAGAGACAACTTAACTTCCTTAGGAAGTAAGTTAGTTTCTAATTCTCTTTTCTTCTTTTTGTTTTCTTCCTTAGGATTAGAATACATCATTAACCATAGGATCACACTTGTACATAATAAGATGACTTAGGGTTGTGTTTTAGTCCCCCATTAGCTTTTACCTTTGCCTTTTGAGTCTTCTCTCCTCATCTTCAAGCAAATCCAAAAAGACTTAATAAATGCATGAAAGGATCCCTTGTGTATAGCCTTATTCCATGGGGAACTTGCATTCATTCCATCTTGGAGTAGTGTAGGCTTGTCTAGAATGATGTACAAGTCTTATCAAGGGGTTATTTCACAAAGAAAAATCTAAAAGACATTTCTTCACAAAAGCCACAAAAACATGTAATTAAGTTCAATAAGCTAGTGAACTTAGACCCTAATCTATGGAAACAAGTCTTGGATAAATTCTCCTTTCTTGGTGTACTTGTTCTATTATTTCATCTTGGAATGTAGTGGCAAGTACACATTCCATGGAAAAGAGTTTGAATTCACTTCCTTGTGCCAAATTCATACAAAACTCTTAAAAAACAAACAATAAACAATAAGCGACTTTCCTGCGGGAACTTCTCTTCTCATCTCATTCATTCTCAACGCGAACTTGCGACGACTTGTCTCGCATGCAAGACGGTAAACACACGCATACCAGACGAGCCTGCAACACCTGAGCATAGACATACGCAGTTCCAGCATAAAAAAAACACAAACAAATAGTTCCTGCCTTAGTTAGGTGAACTACATCGACTCTGATACTCATTATCCCGATAAGGTACGTAGGCAGTGGGGTAGGGCCCATTCGAGCACATTCTTTATTTTCCCTACATTTTTCCCCTTCTGTTATTTCTCTTTTCTAGTTCCTTTCTCATTTCAGTTCCAGTTCCAGTTAGCAGTTTATTTGTTCAGCAGCAATTATATTTTTCTCACCCTTTGAAACAAACAAACAAACAAGTGTGGATCCCGTCGGGTACGAAGGACGATCTGGGGTGTAATACCTTCCCAGGTCGTAACCGACTCCCAAACCCAGATCTTTGGTTCGCATTACCTTGTCCTTTCCTTCTTCCTCAGGTTTGTGCAGCATTACCTTTCCCATTCTTTCGAGATAAAAATGCATGGCCTGCGACTCTACCTTTTCTGTGCCACTTTCGCGTTTGTACTAGGATGAAAATCCCGGGAGCGACAATAAGCCAAGGCCAGAATTGCTTCATTTGAGAGATATGGGCCAAGACATTACAGGTCCTCTAAAAAGTCAACTTTTTCAAAAGCTCATAACTTGAACATGAAAGATTAAATTGACATGGGACAAAAAGGAGTTATTAAAACACACTTTAAGCTTTTTAAGAAGTCCAAGAACACATTCATAGGATGAAAATTGAGAGAGGTGTGCATTGTTAAAGTTGAGCAAAATTGAGGAGGTGCATAAGGCAAACAATGACCAAAACTTGAGTTTCTTCCAAATGGGCCTATCTTTTCACAATCCAAACTTAATCTTAAGATATTCCACGACCCCTAAGTCATATTTTCTGATTTTTCTTTATTTATTTCATATTTTATTGGATTTAATTCATTCAAATTCAAATTTAATCAAAATAAATATGAAAAATCAAAGATTTGATATTTGGACTATTTTAGGATCAAATATTGAGAGTTATTTACATAATATTTGATCCAAATTCTTGAAAAACAAGAGGAGAAAGATATGATGGCCAAATATGACTAAAATAGAAGGTTTTCAATGACAAAATTAATCAAATCCTATCATCCCAAAAAGATGTGAACCCATGCCCACAAGTTGACCTAAATCCTTCCTCTATAAATACATAACACCTTCAGATAGCAAGGACACGAAATCATTGATCAAAGAACTCTACAAAATTCCAAAATTTTCAAGAAACTTTCAAAATATGTATCCCATTTTTTACTAAGTTTCAATCCCTTCCAAGGCTTGATTCTTCTTCATAAGGACCAGAGGAAGAGATCTCAATCCTTTGTTGCAAGTTTCAAAGCTTGAATCAAGCTCCTCAAGGGCATGATTTTTTTGTAAAACTTTGAATCTTTGAAACTTCTAATCTAATCATATTTTGTGATATCTTGATGTGTGTTTGTGTTTGTATGAGCATATGGAGCATTCCTGAGCAATTAGTTTGAAGGTTTCATGTGCGAATCAAGAGATGCCATTTTTAGGGTATAAAATTTCCATGCTTTGAATCTCCATTTACAGACGTTTTTAAGCCAAATGGAAGGCACCAATGAGTTCCTAGGGTCATTTCCAGTCTGTAATACGGTGGGAGGACTGACTTTCTATATATGTTGCAGATAGCAAGAGTCGCCACCGACTTTTATTTTATCCATATGGAAAGGGCATAAAAGAACAGGAAAGACCTATTTTTAAAGACTTGAGTTCGGGGGGTGGGTTATATAAAGGGAAGGTGTAAGCACCCTTTATATCCATGGTTATCCATGGGCTCTTAGTTACTTAGCTCACTTAATTATTTTGAAAAAGGAAAGTGTAGTGTGTATTTAGAAATTTGTCTACGTACTTTGTAATGATCCTCGTATGGATGTATACAAAGCCTTTGTTTGAAAATGTTTAAAAATAGTGAGGTGTTGAGATATGTGTTGAGGTATGTGTTAAGGTTCCGCTCCTCGTGAAGTTGTCTTGTCAGCTCCAGAACTCTTTCTTGACTAGCTCTGAAATGAGTCTCAAAAGTATCCCTTTGCTCTTTCAATTGAATCCAAGATTTCTGCAACTCTTCCAAATCAGTGGGCATGTCTGGATGAAGGATGGTATAAGGAATATCTCCTTCAGCAACATGCTCCATAGTAACTGGTAGAACAACAGGATATAACATCATAAGAGTTTGAGCACGAGATCGCACCCATCTGAGATAAGGTTCCATAGGAATGGAGTACTTTGGTTCCAAAGTCTTGTTCTCAACTTTATTCACCTTGCTCCAAGCTTGTATAAACCTTTGACGGTAACCTTGAAGATTGTTGACGTAGTCAAACACAATACACTGAATAAGCATGTCATGAGGACCATTACTCCGAGCATAACCAAACTGACGTAGAGCTAAAGAATGGTTGTAAGTAATGCCCCCTCTTATGCCAAGGAGTGGCACATTAGGGAACTCTCCACAACGGTCAATGATAGTGACATTTTTCATAGATCGAGAACACCAATGAATGTCTGAATGAGAAAGTGACATGATCCTCTTAGACCACCTTAACCCTTGTTCATTCTTCATCACAAATCGAGGAAGGTGAGAAATAAACCACTTAGATAGCAGAGGTATGCAACACATCAGAGTTCCTCACGCCTTCGTAGTACGAATGTGAAGAGAGTGTAAGATATCTCCAAGTAATGTAGGCACTGGATTGTGAGTTAGAAATATGTTAATGGCATGTACGTCTATGAACTGGTCTGTATTAGGGAACAACACTAAGCCATAGATTAATAAGGCTAAGATCTCCTCAAAATAATCATAGCTCATAGCATCTAAGAACACCTGAGCTTTATCCATTAATACCTTAGCAAGAATACCCTTAACTCCACTTCTCGTTTCTAGGACAATGTCTGATTTCTTCAAAAGTAGGGTTGCAGCAATGACTTCAGGTTTAGGCTCCTTCTCTAAACCTGTGAAGGGTCTCTGATCAAGGATAAGTATACCCAGTAGTTTGGAGAACTCATCCATTGTAGGTACCAGCTAATAGTCGGGGAATGTGAATCAATGATGTTTAGGGTCAAAGAACTGGAATAGGACACTCATCATGTCTTCATTGAACCCTGAATTGACTAGATCCAGCAGGTAACCATGCTTCTTGATGAATTGGGAGTTTTCAGAAACTTGAGAGACCAATTCCTTAAGCTTAGAAGGTATTCCTACAAAGTTAATCCGGATAGTATTCCTACGAGCAAAAGCCATGACCTGCAACAAAGAACAAAGATAAATCCTTTGGTCCTTGAAATGGTTAGTGAAAATGTTATGCTTATGATGTCATGATGTCATGATGTTATGCTCAATCACAAACATGTGGCACACACAAACAAGTCACACAATAGCCCTAGGTTTGAAGGTTTGCATGAGGTTTCAAGGTAAATACCCTCCCCTGAAGTTTAGTTGGTTCATCCTGTCCTACAAAAGTAACCAGGTTCTAAGGGATCTCAAAATCACTGATCCTTCCCAAGGGTGGTTGTTCAGTAGGCAACTTACTTGCCAACCAAAATCCCTCAAGTTTAGGATCTCAATGAGCGTAGCATCGAGTATCAACCAACTTTAGTCTTCACCAAAGCCGGCTATCTCACTACTTTCTAAAGGCCAAGATGGGATAACTAGGGTTCTAAAGGTCAGTTAGTGTATTGATAACATATGGCATCCCCATATTATCCTTAACTTACTTAAGGAACATAAGCACCAACCAAGAAGTCACACTAACTATGGCCACCAGATCAACCATATCGGTATACGCCATACAGTTTCCTTGGTCTATTGCCATTTACCTAGGGTACACTAGATCCGGGTTAGGATCTTTCACACAAAAGCCCAACAGATAATATAGAGCAAACAAAGCAAACAATTAAGTGATCTAATTCCTAAGGGTGTCCCTCTTTTACTTAGTAAGTCCCCGGCAGAGTCGCCAGTTCTGTAACAGGGTGGGAGAACTGACTTTCTATATATGTTGCGGATAGCAAGAGTCACCACCGACTTTTATTTTATCCATATAGAAAGGGCATAAAAGAACAGGAAAGCCCTATTTTTAAAGACTTGAGTTTGGGGGGTAGGTTATATAAAAGGAAGGTGTAGGCACCCTTTATATCCATGGTTATCCATGGGCTCTTAGTTACTTAGATCACTTAATTGTTTTGAAAAAGGAAATTGTAGTGTGTATTTAGAAATTTGTCTAAGTACTTTGTAATGATCCTCGTATGGATGTATACAAAGCCTTTGTTTGAAAATGTTTGAAAATGTTTGAAAATAGTGAGGCGTGAAAAGTATTTTCTTTTTGAAGAGTGAACAAGTAACTATGAGGTACCTACCCTAGACTAAGTCATTTATGTTCTTGTATGTTCTTTCAAGGGTAAGACTATCCCTATTATTAATGAATAGGTAGTCATTACCTTGGATTTGTTTAAGGGACGGGTGTAGGGTTATCGTACGGTCAACGAAGGCAACTATAGGGTGTCTTTAGCAATTGGGAGGGACTATCATCTTTTAAACCAAAGGGACAATATCATTTATCGTAGGCAACCTCGTATGGACTTGATCTTTTAGAATCTGGGAGGGACTAGATGATTTATTTCATGAAGGGACTTTGCTTAAGACACCCTACTTTCGAGGGACTTGACCGTTTAATAAGGCAAAATGGATAACCCTAGGAGGTGCAGACAGCGATCTTAGATCGACTTACGTGTGTGAGTGTTTATGTTCAGATATTTTTATCTTTTTAATTAATTATCTGAATTCAATTAATTACAATTACGTTTCCACTCCCTATTTACTAACCACGCAAATAAAAATAAATAAATAAAATGCGAAAAAATAGTAAATCTTAAGCTATTACATCGCTTTGGGGCAGATACATAATTATATAAGCAGAAAAATAAATTACAATAATGATACCTATACAATTTTTCTAATAAGAGAAATAAAGCAAAATTAAATATAAATAAATAGATTAATAAAGCAAAATTAAATATAATGAAAATAATAATTAGGGTTAGAAAAAAAAACAAGTAAATAAATTAGGTTTTTAGGTTAAGTTTAGATTTTTTTTATTAAAGAGAATTAAATTAACTATTAATTATAATATACAAAAACTAAATATACACAAAAAATATTACTAATTTATGAAAATATAAAGAAAATTTAATTATGTTCACAATTATCATTAAAGAAATAATTAGGGATTTAAAAATAAAATAAGGTTAAGAGTTTTTATTAGAAAAATACTAATTAAACTATTAATTTATTTACAAATTAGAATAAGATAAATATAGAAAAAGAATTGATTAAAATAAGATAAATATAGAAAAATATGATAAATATAGAAAAATATGAAGAAAAAAAACAAGAAAAGTTTAAAAAAGAAAGGACCTGGGAATCGAACCCAGGTCCTATACCTTCAAGAAATGTAGCCTTGACCAACTAAGTTGTGTGCGCGTGTTGATATCCAGTGGCTAACATGCATGATATATAAAAACCTGTGAACATAAGATAAAATAAAAAAAAAGTTGCAAAACCTGGGAATCGAACCAGGCCCCTTGGCTTCACATACAAGCGCTCCTTCCATCAGGCTACCAGATGCGTTCTGATATTTGTTTGGACCTAATTAATAAAATAATAAAACGAAATTTTGAATTTAAAAGTTGGCGCCATCTGAGTCATCTTCTTCCTTGGGATTTCATAGGTTTTCCTGCGAAATTTCCCACCAACTTTCCTGTGATTTTTCATACGAACGAAACCTGCAAAAATTGAACTACCCAGAACACGCACGATTTCTTCAAATTGATCATGCCAACATGATCCTTATGATTCACACAGTTCATTTATATGCTTAAAATTCATTTATATTTGGTGAATTAGAAAGCCCTAATTCAAAAGGGCAACCCCTAGCCATGGCCGAACCTGTTTTAAGCTATGGAACTTCACCCAAATGTCCAGAATCGTTCTATAGGTCATCACAAACAACATTGCACAATAAAATTAAAGTTTAAACACATGTATAAACAGAATTGAAATTTGAAAAAAAAACAAGAAAAGTGGCGTTCGGTTTATGCGATTTGGCATGCTTTTGATGATGCAATTGATCAGGATAGCTTCAAGATACATCAAGGAGCATGTCTCAACCTTTAAAAAGCCTTGATACTATCTGCAAGCAAGAATCCGAATTGAGATTTTTTGTGAAAATTTTGGAAGTTTGAAACTCCTTCTTGGCTGCTGCAAATCGTGTCCCTTGCATTCTTTAGGTTTGTACATATATGGTGAATGAAATTAGGTCAGAAAATTGATGGGTTGTTTGGGCTTTTAGGTAACTTGATGATGAAGATTTCCAAGTTTCAAATATTTGAAATTTCCATCAACTCTTGCCATATTTGATTCAATCTGATTTCATATAATGTCTAAACCTTCTAAATATGATTTCCATGATCTTCAATCAAATATTTCACACATTATTTGATTTTTCATATTTTATATGTATTTAAATTGAATTTTAATGATTAAAATCCAAATAAATAATGAATAATTTATAAAAATAAGAAATAATTGGAATTGGGTCGTGCTTGATGTTATTGTGTAGATTGGATTGCAATTTCATAGGCCCATTTGGAAAAAAAATGGATTTGAGACCCTTTTTGCTCAATGCACCCTTTGAAAATTTCCCAACTTTGACAAGGCATAGATCCCTCAGTTTTAATGCTATGAGAGTGATCTTGGACTTTTTAGAAAGATTAAAGAGTCCTCTAACAAACCTCTTTGGTCTCATGTCCATATATTTTACCATCTTCAAATTATGCTCTTTGGACAAAGTTGACTTTTTGTTGACTTTTGAAATGACCTATAATGTCTTAGCTCATACCTTCCAAATGGAGCATTTTTAGGCTTGGCTTGTGAGACACAAAGTTGTAGATAATTAAATTTCCTTAAAAATGAGCTTTGGATGGGAAATTATTTATGAAGCATGTGAAAGTTATGGCTGGTCAAAGTTCAGTTGACTTTTACTATGAAATCCTAATTTAAAAACTTCTTGATTCTTGATGATCTGAGATCTTCTTGATGAATCATGATCAACCCTTGATCAAATTATGAATTTTACTTCATAACCTTGATGTGGCAAAAAATCTTGAAGTTTGACTTTAATTTGACCACAGTTGACCTCAGTTTGACTTTTTAACCACTTTGACTGATTTTTGCATATCTGATCATCTGACTGGTCAAACTTATTGGGAAAGCTCTGAAACTTGACATAGGGATTCTTGAAGTCATGTGGGATGTTATGAAGCTCACTGAAGTCTTGGAAGTCCATTTAGCTTAGATAAACTCAAAACCCTGGTTATGGATCCATTGCTTAGGAGGAGGCTCTGTCTGAGGGAACTCTCAAACTTTCTAACCCATTGTGAACTTTGTGAACCTTGTGAACCTTGAGAGAACTCTAGGGACACATTGCTTTGATTGTGGGAGGGCAAATTTTGGGGTACAATAGCTGCCCCTATTCAATTTTCTAAAACCTGAGGAGTTAGATTGGCACGTACGCCATTCGTGACTGGAAGGTTGAAGGGGATTGAACACAAAAGCCCAAAAATTTGCACTCGTCGGTGCGTAGAATGATATTGTTGGTTGGTTGTATTGCTTTAATGGGCTTAAAGATTCCATTCGGAGAAAATATTATATTTCTTGAATGGGCTTAAAGATGCCATTCGGAGAAAAATCTTCAAATATACTTCTCGGAGAATAAGGTAGTCCAAAGTATGAAGATATAGTTGTTGGGAAGATAAACAATGGCCCAAAGTAATGATATAGCTTTTGGGAAGATAAACAATGGCCCAAGGCAATGATATATCTTTTGGGAAGATAAACAACGGCCCAAGGTAATGATATAGCTTTCGGGAGGATAAACAACGTCCCAAGGTAATGATATAGCTTTCGGGAGGATAAACAACGTCCCAAGGTAATAATATAGCTTTTGGGAAGATAAATAGCGGCCAAAGGTATAAGTTATTAATGACGTTTGTCTGCTGGAGAAATAACCTGAAAAACAAGGTTAGTTCTATGCAAATATCATGATGAATATAACACTTTGCAAGATAATATCTCATGATAATGTTGTATGCGTATGCGTATGATATGATATGATATGATATGATATGATATGATATGATATGATATGATATGATATGATATGATATGATATGATATGATATGATATGATATGATATGATATGATATGATATGATATGATATGATATGATATGATATGATATGATGTGATGTATATATGAATTATGTAGTTTGAAGCGTATAATTAGCTTCGTAGAACAACTGCTGGCTGGGGAAAATAAATCTCGATTTGTTGTTGAGGAGTATGAAGACTTTGTTCCCGTCTTGTTTAAGAATATCATACTTAGAAACTCTTGTTTTTGTTCGTTGTACTTCTTATTGAAGGATTAAGTTCCTGGATATCCTAACTGAGGATAAAAGAGATTGACATAGATCCGGGAGACCTATTCGGTCAAGTATCAATTCTTCGGAGGATATGAAACTGCTTGACAACTTCGTATAGTTGGAAGTACAAGATATTACTTGAAGTATTCCGTAAGAATATCCGTAAAGATTACTCTATGGGGATGGACCAGAGAAGATTCGTTGAATTCCTACCTCCGTTCATTCTTAGTAAATGCTATTATTGTATTTTATGCATTTATGGTAAACATCAATCATATTCAAAAGCATATATCCATTCAAACATAACCAACGAACATTTCTCGCTTTAGTAAAAGGGGAAAAGTAAACCTGAATAAAGAGGGAAAACAAGGAAAAATAACTATGTGTAAATAATCTTATTGAGTTTCAACTCCGTTATTGCCATTATCTTCAAGTATCTCATCTTTAGTTGTCGAAAAAGAAACGATTGGACTGATCTGTATCTGTTGAATTTGACATAGATAACACAACTAGTAGAGGTTACATGGGTGATCCAACGAGACATAGTCATACGCTTTAATCCCTAACTTTTTCCTGGATTGCCTTTTCAGGTTTTCAATCCACCGGGATACCCTTTTTTGCCCAAGCTGCCTTTTCAGGTTTTCGACTTGTCGGGTGTACATTCTTTTATATATATATCCCTAATTTTTGCCCGAACCTTTTTGGTTCGCCGGGATGCCCTTATTTTCGCCTAGGCCAGTCAACCTAGCGGGTCTCTTTTTATGCGTAGTGTCGCTCCCACCTGATGGCACATGGCCAAGAGGGGTACAGACGCGAACGGTCGGCGAAAGGGAAGGGAAAGAATAGAGTCGCCAGCTAGGCCTTTTTATCCCGAAGGAAAGGTAATGCTGCATAAACCTAAGAAGAGATGGATAAGACGGTTGCGAACCAGAGAAACTGAGAAAGGGGGTTGGTTACAACCTGGGAAGGTATTAGCACCCAGATTGTCCGTCGTACTCGACGGGATCCACACTTAAAATATTTGTGTTTTAAAGGGGTAGTGTCAGTGCAATTTGTGTATCAAAGCTGGAAAAGAATGCAAGTGTCAGTGTGAAAGAAATATGAAGTGAAATATGAGAGTGTCAGTGCAAGGAAAGAATGCAAAGCTCAAGACTATGAAGCTCAAAGGACAATGCTGGAATAGGGGGGATGTACAGAGACTTTTGTTCGATAACTGTTAAGTTATGCCTACGTATCCTCTCGTGCAATGAGGAAGTCAGAACACCGTAGTTCGACTCAAAGAGACTGAAAGGTGAATTGACTTGTGAACTGCTTACTTGTCTATGCTCAAGTGTATGACCTGTCTGGCTCAGGTGCTAACTGTCTTGCATTAGACGGAAGAAGCGAGTTCTCGTTTGTGAGTGAATGAGGTGAGAGAAGAATCCCGGAGGAGACGATTATTGTTTGTTTTTGAGTTTTCAATCTTTTATTGCCTTTTGAAGTTTGTCATAAGAAAATGAGCTTAAGCCTAAACCAAGAGTTAGTAAACTCATCACATCTTCCCTCTGATTAGGGGGTAATGAGAATACCTTAAGTATGAAGAAAATACCTCACACTTAATCACCATGATGTAGGATTAAGATCATTATCCTACTTGCAATTATTTAGATGTTTTTGGAGTTTTTGTTTAGTGTCAGGTAATGAGTTTAAGCCATAATCAAGGATTTAATGGACTCATTACACCATCCTAATAGAAGGATAATAGATGAGAACATTTAAGCTGAGGAAGGCTCCTCAACTTAATCCATGATTATGGATTAACCTCATGACAAAACAAACCTTTATTAAATGGATTTTAGTTAATGATAAGGTTAAGAAGTGATTTTTATGGTTTACAAGACAACTTGAGGAGGACTTGTCCATTAACACTAGGGTTAGTCCTTCTTAACCAATTAAGGAAGAATTAGAACCCTAATGCAAGGCCCAAGTTACAAGCTTGATGTCTTAGTGATTATTAAGTGGATTGATTAAAGGATTTAAACACATTAAGGGTTTAACACTTAGGATTAAAGTTATACACTCCATCCTAATAGAAGGATGCAGGCATAAGCTTAATCACAAAGCCTTAAAACCTTTAGGGTTTAGTCCTTGGTTATGAGGTGAGAAGAGAAGACTCAAAGAAAACTCAAAGGAAAGAGTCTAAGGGGGACTAAACAATCCTAAAATGTCATCATGCTTGGAAGTCCTAGGGTTTGTGAGGCTTAAGAGGAGAAAACTTCAAGGAAGCCACCAAGGAGAAGCAAGATAGAAAAGGGATGAGATGAGAAGAGAAAAGAGGGAAGAGATGCACAAGTGAGCAAGCTCACTCAAAGACAAGTAAAAATGCAGCAAGGATGCAAAATGATGAGATGAGAAGAGGTAGGAGGTGAAGGAAAATTCACCTCCCAAACAAACTTACCATTAGCCTGAAAAGTTAGTACAAAATGCATAAGGGAAGAAATGAGGTGAAACAATGCATATGGATGGGAAAAGGCCAAAGTCAGAAACATATACATGATGCAAATGATGTCAAGAGATGGTGCAAAGTCATACAAGATGCATGTATGTGAGCATACAAGAGAATGGGTGCATATGGAGCATGCCTTGAACCATGAAAGTTCATGAAAGCTTATGAAATGTAATGAAGATATGACATGTCAAATGAATGATGCAATGATCAAACATGATTCTAGAGTGTCCTAAAATGTCTTATGGATCATGTAAATACACAAAATGTCATGACAAGTTATTGAATGCAAGCAAATGGAAGATGGATGCAAAGGAAGGCACAAATTAGGGTTTATGAACATCATGCATCACAAAATTCAAAATCAGAAGCAAATGACAAGATAAAAAATTGAAAATGGGATCAAAGGAACCCTAACCCTACATAAGTTCACTGCCCAAAGAAGGAAACCTAACTCTTAACCTAGTGAAAGTTATGAATTTCTCAAATCAAATAGGGTTTTGGGATACCTCAAAAAGAAAAAATGATCATCAAATTTAAAATGAGAGATAAACTCAAACCAATTTAACCCTAGAAACTACATGATATGAAGGATGCAATGCAAGAAGAACCATCATCAAACTCTTCATGGTTAGGCAGAATGGATTTTTCTAAGTTTGAACAAAAATATTGCCTTTAAATGAATTTAATTCCAATGAAAAGGGTCAAAATAGGTCAAGAACCAAAAAGAAATTTGTTTTGAGAGTTTGATAATGTTTCTAAATGTTTTAAAATGCAATGTGAATTTTTTTTGTGATTTTTAAATACTTAAATGCATTTTTAATTAATTAATTTTCATTAACTAATTAAAAATAAACATTTAAATGATTTAAAAATAATTTTTAATGCAAAAAATAAAAATTAAAATATTTTTGGGTTCTGAAAATTAATGAAAAGCTTGACAAAAAATTTCAGAGTTTTTAAATGTATTTTCCTATTTTTAAAAATTCGTATAAGTTAAATGAAAAAGAAATGAAATAAAATAAAAATAAAAGAAAGTATGCAAAAGGTGAGGACCAGATTGAATCTGGGTTTGAAGGTGTTGACTTGGCGCCACATCCGATGGCCCAAGTTCAAACTTGGCTAAACTTACTTAATATTTAATTAATCCTGGATTTAATTAATTAATGAATGATTAATGGCTAATGGGAAGATTTGGTCCATACATGCACGCACGGGAAGGCAGATCCAAGGGTCTCAATTCAAAACTGGCTTAAACCCTAATTAGGGCTAATGACATTCAGATGACCGGAACAGTGGTTCCGGTCATCTTCTCCGGCAAGCACAAACCCTAGAGTCTTCTACAGGTTACCAAACATCAAATTTCTTCCACCAAAATGATCCTCTCATCAATCTAATCCTAAACCCTCATCTCAAATTCATTTATTTCAACTCACAAGCACGAATCGAAACAAAATACAAAACACGGGCAAATGTTCAGAGTCATCATACATGTTGGTTTCTTCACTATTTTCAAAAGTAAACACATATTCATGATCAGGGGAACATATAGCATCATAAAAGAACTTAAAAATTAGTTTCTGGGAAAAATGTTCTTCATGTTACCTGAGATGAAGCTTCTCTATTTTTGAGCTTTCTGGACTTTCCCTTTGTGCAAGCTTGCTTCTTTGAACCTCCTGATGATGGAATGAAGCTTAGAAAACTTGGGGAGTGGCTGGTTTGAATGATTCAGCTCTGGTGTAGCAGAAATGGAGGTCTTAGTGTGTGATGTTTCAAGCTGTTTCAGGGGGTGGTTTTTGTTCTAGGGATGATTTGTGACTTGTTGGTGAAAGAAAAAGTGAAGTTTGATGGCTGTGTGAAGAGATTCGAAGAAGAGAAGTTTTGGACAGATTTTGTGGATGCTGGATTGTGGGAGCTTTCTAGCTTGTGTGTGGTGTGTTTTGGGATGCTTGATGTCCACATATTAGACTCTGATTGGGCAGAGAGTTGTTGGTGGCACAGTGTGATTGGCATGGGCAAAAATGCAAAAGTCAAAAGTTTGTGTACTACAAGCATGGGCTGGGAAAGAAGAGATCTAAAGGGGTGTCTTGCCTCAGCATGATTTATGGTGAGCCATGGGATCAACAAGATGCAGCTGGATGGCTTGGATAGCAAGATGGCATGAGTTTTGCATTTTGCCCTCTTAGAAGTTTCTTGTGAGTCAAGGCATGAAACCTCATGATTTCTTGGGCAATTTGTGACAAAATGAGTTATGTGATGTTGTTATGGTGTTTTGATACCAATTAGAAGTCAAACCAATCCTTGGACATCATTTTTGCAAAAGTTCTTTTTTGGAGAATTTCATGGAAAATAGCTTTATGAAAGTTTGTGATTTAAGGCATGAATCTTGAAAACTCTTGGGCAATTCTGATTTTGCCAAGTTGTAACATGTTATAATGATGCAAATAAGTCATTTAGAGGTCTTGGAAGTGCTTGGAATTTGAATTTGCAAAAATCCCTCTTTGGTGCCAAAAGTGGAAATTTCATGATTTTTCCCAACTTTGCAAAGCCATAACTTTTGATCCAAAATGAATTAGAAAAAGTTCTTGTACTTTTTGAAAATGGGAGGATCTATTCTACAACTTTCATGACCAAAGTTTTCTCATTTGAAGCATTTTTGAATCAAAAAGAAGAGGTTGAAAAACTTTCCCAAAATGGCAAGTTTTCATTACAAGTCACTTTCCCAAAAAGGCAACTTTGCAAATGGCTTGAAATTCTTCAATTTTGTGAACTTCTAACATCTTCCATGATCAAATAAAGATCATACACATTCAAAATGATGGAGAACACCCTTTGGTTGGGTCACTGGGGGCCTCAGATGCTCTGATTTTGCACTGACTTGCTCAAGAAGTCAACCCTTGATCAGATGCCTTCCCCATGGAATTTCTTCATGAAAATTGATATGCATGATCCTCATAACATATAGAGACCAATAGAAACAAGAATGACCAAAATTTTTGGATTTATGGCCTCTGAAACCAAAACCCTAATTTCAGGTCATCTGTGCAGTTAAGCCTGGCTCTGCTTCCATGCCTTTCCCAGTTCTTGTGATTCTTTGACTTTTTTAGATTTTGTGAGGATATAATATGATGCTTGAACATACATGGACCCATTTGAAGTGATTGATGACCTTTGGAGTGGCTCAAATGGCTCAGGGATGGCTCAGATCACAAACCCTAGATGCAGATGACTTAGAAGCAATGTAGTGAAGCAAAAGTGCAATATGAGATGATATGATTGAACTTATGCAAATGAAAAGATCACAAGCCATGGTGGAATGAGTGAGGGAAAATTTGGGGTGTTTACACGTAGTATTTTTTAACTATGTTTGCGTTCACAGGTTGTGGGAAATCTTCACCATCCATAGCGGTAAGCATCATGGCACCTCCAGAAAATACTCTCTTAACAACAAATGGCCCTTCATAGGTGGGGGTCCATTTTCCTTTGGGATCACCCTGTGGTAATATGATACGCTTGATCACCAAATCATCAGCCTTATATACTTGTTGCTTAACTTTCTTATTGAAGGCTTTGATCATACGTTTCTGATACATATGACCATGACAAATAGCTGCCAACCTTTTCTCATCAATCAAGTTTATTTGGTCAAGTCGAGTCTGAATCCATTCATCTTTATCTAAGCCTGCATCTTTCATAGTTCTTAAGGAAGGAATCTGAACTTCAATGGGTAAAACTGCTTCCATACCATAGACAAGAGAGGATGGGGTTGCCCCTATTGAAGTACGAATAGTGGTACGATAACCATGAAGAGAAAATGGTAACATCTCATGCTAATCTTTATATGTAACTGTCATCTTCTGCAAGATCTTCTTAATATTCTTGTTGGCGGCTTCCACTGCGCCATTTATCTTTGGACGATATGGAGAAGAATTATGATGCTTAATCTTGAATTGCGTGCAGAGGTCAGTAATCATAGTATTGTTCAAATTGGTACCATTATCTGTGATAATCCTTTCATGGATGCCATACCTACATATAAGATTATACTTGATGAATTGGGCCACAACATTCTTGGTAACAGAAGAAAACAAGGCTGCCTCTACCCACTTCGTGAAGTAATCAATAGCAACAAGGATGAAACGATGTCCATTAGAAGCAGTAGGTTTGATCTCTACCGCACTTTATATTTCTGCTAGGTTTTTTTATAATTATGTATCTCTCCCAAGGCCATGTAATAGCTTAAACTTAGGTTTATTTTTCCGTACTTTAAATTGTTTGATGTATTTTTAATAGGATTGTATGGAAAGACTAAAATCAATCGTTAGATAACCCTAATTTCAAGACTAAAATAACTGAATTGAATACACTTGCACACTCACACCTCTAGGGTAACCTCTCTTTGTTACCTTACGATAAATGGTCAAGTCCCTCGAACGTAGAGATACCTTAACTTGTTTCCTAAAGAAATAAATCATCACAGTTGCCTTTCGAATAAAAGATCATAGTCCCCTATTGTCCCTTCAAATTTGCCTTCGAATAAATGATCTTGTCCCTATGAAAATGATGATAGTCCCATCGAATTGTTAAGGTATCTCTAAATGTTGCCTTCTATGACCATAATGATGACCCTACATTTGTCCCTCTAAATCCAAGGATATGACTACTTACTAATTAATAGTAAGGGCAGTTATATCCCTAAGGAAACGAAAATTACAAGAAAGACCTTACAACTCAGGGTAAGTAAATTTTAAATGCTTGCTCACAACTTTCAAAACAAATACTTTTTACACCCTACACTCTTTTTCAAAATACTTTCAAATAAGTAAACACTTTGTATACATTCATACGAGAATCATTACAAAGTTAAATCTTTACGAAATATTTTAATCACACACTACACTTTTCAAACAAAGCAAGTAAAAAGTGAGCTAAGCATTTAAGAGCCCATGGATAACCATGGATACAAAGGGTGCTAACATTTTACCTTTGTATAACCTATCCCCCGAACTCAAAATCTTTTTAAAGGTCTTTCATGTTCTTTTATGCCTTTCCTAATTGGATGAAATAAAAGTCGGTGGCGACTCTTGCTTACCGCAACATATCTTGCGGCAAATACTAAAAGTCAGTTCTCCCACCGTGTTACAGAACTGATGACTCTGTTGGGGACTTTAGACTCATAAAAAGAGGGGTTACCTTAGAGTTAGATCACTTTACTTGTTTGAATTATATTCTTTATTTTTAAAGGGTACTTGTTTTGGGGCTACTTGTCATACCCCAAATTTGTCCTACCTTATTTTTTCAATTTTATCTCTGAAAGATCATCTGGCCCATGACCATGATTTTTTAGGAATTAGGTCATAAAAATCTTGTGTTTATGATGACTAAACAAATTGGCCAAGGGCGTTAAAGTCAGATTATGATCAGGTTGAGGTCTCATTGAGTTTATTTGGTCTGATAGTTTCTAAGTGTTTTGGGGACATATACAAACTTCATCCTCAAGAGGGTACATGGATCATGTTCCAACTATGTAAAGGGATTCATTGAGTTATTTTTGGTATCTTATTTGATTTCAAGAAGGTATTCTATTGGGTTTTGGGCATTAATTTCATGTTGATTCATATGGTACTTTATGAGGAATTTGGACATATTTCATGTTTGAGTTCAAAATTAGCAGCATGTGGTTTAAAGCGTGAATCCATGGTACAAATGTCCCAATTGAAAAAATTACGGTCATTATTGTGATTTAAGAACTTTGAATCATATTGTAAGAAAGAACAGGTTTCAAGTGTACCAAGTTTGAATCCTTTGCTTGTGTTCTAAGCCACAAAGAACGAATGTGTCCCAAATTTGCAAATTCAAAGGTTCAAAAAGCATAGATTTCAAAGGATGAGTTCCATTAATTACAAATTACAAACAAGTACAAGATTTTCTACAGAATAATAAATGTCAAGTGTACAAATCTCTAATGTGAAACCATATGCTATTGCTTGAATCCCAAGTTACTAGTGGAAGTATTGTTCAGCCAATGCCACACACTATCACTAATCCTAAAAATCAAACTCCAGCCAAAAGCAGGCTATCTTGACTTCCTCTCCTCTAAGCATTGTCTTCCAGCATATTCCAAGCTCAAGCTCCACCATCGTATTACCAGTGGCCTCATCATCATTTCAGAATGAACATTCATACAAGCCTCACCATGGGCATCACAGGCATATGAAGAAAAAAAAGGTAATAAGTTGGAAATAGAAAAAAGAAACCAAGGCAAAATAAAGGTATTCAGCAAACACAACACCAAAATTCAAGGCACTAATTTGATTTTGACACAAGCAGTAAGTACAATGATTCTTCTGCACCACTTATGGGCTCATAGATAACTAGGATACATGACAGAGCAATCAAATGAAAATAATAGTTACTAAGAAGTATGTGTATGAATACATTGAGAAGTTTTGCTCCATCCCATTGTACTTGGTGCAGTTCCTAGCCTTTCTGAATTCTACTTACAACTAGATTCCTCATCAAAAGGAAAACATCTTCTTGATAAGCATTTAATCCTCATTGAAACTTTAAAAAAAAGAGACAAAGAGAAGGTTCCCTGTCATTTATCTGAAAATAATACACAACAACAAAAAAAGCTCAATATGCTCCCAGTAACTCCCATCATCATTAGTCACGAAGGACACAAGTAAACCAAGTCACGATACCCTTACTACCATGGTTTGTTTATCAACTTGGTGTGAAGCTTTCATACAAGATCAAATCATTACTCCTAGTCACAACAATTACAAAAGCCAAGAATACAAGTCAGGCCAATTCTATGGATGCTTCTTCCTTGCAAAAGAGACACACAAGTCAGATTTCTTTATCCTGGTGCTTAGAGGACACAAATTATGAATTCTTCTTCCAAAGTAACACCAAGCCATGACTTCGAGCCTTGTTCAGCCACCATGTCAAGTTGTTGTTTTTTTTCAAAGATTCACACCAACAAAAACAAGTTAGTATGTGTAACACGGTGGGAGAACTGACTCTTAGTCATGTTGCGGATAGCAAGAGTCGCCACCGACTTTTATTTTATCCAAAAGGAAAGGACATAAAAGAACAGGAAAGACCTATTTTTAAAAGACTTGAGTTCGGGGGGGGGGGGGGGGGGGGTAGGTTATACAAAGGGAAGGTGTTAGCACCCTTTATATCCATGGTTATCCATGGGCTCTTAGTTACTTAACTCACTTTGTTTGTTTGCAAGAGTGTAGTGTGTGATTAGAAACTTTCTAAGTACTTTGTAATGATCCTCGTATGGATGTATACAAAGCCTTGTTTTTGAAAATTTGTTTGAAAAGTGTGGTGTAAAGAGCATTTTTGAAATGTGAGCAAGTAATTAAGAGAAACCTACCCTATATTAAGTCTTTATTGTTCTTATGTTCTTTCAATGGTAAGACTATCCCTATTATTAAGGTATAGGTAGTCATTACCTTGGATGTTATTAAGGGACATGTGTAGGGACATCTGGATATAGGCAACTGTAAGGTGTCTTTAGCAATTTGTAGGGACTTATCATCTTTTATTCGAAGGTACAAGATCATTTATCGTAGGCAACCTCGAAGGGACTTGATCTTTAAAATTATAGGGACTTGATGATATTTATAAAGGGACTTGCTTAAGACATCCTACTTGACCTTTTGAAATAGGCAACTGAGAGGCAACCCTAGGAAGTGCAAGATGGCGATCAAAGATCGACTTACGTGTGTGCGTGTTCATTTTCAAATATTTATCTTATTTAAGTTAATTTTTCTAAATTGATTTTAATTACAAACATGTTATACACACCCTAGAATTACTAACCACATAGTGAAATATTTACAATAAATAAAGCAAAAATATAAACCTATAAATATTACAAGGCTTTGGGACAATTACAATATAATCAAGAAATAATAATAATGGTAAATATAATAATAAATAAATAAGCAATGATTAAATATTAGTAATAATAAGATAAGAATAAAGGTTAGAATAATAAAATAAAAGAAATAAGAAATTTAGCAAGAAAAATTAATATTAGAAAAGTTTTTAAGAATTAATTAAGAAAATAAGTTTTAATAATAATAAACAAATAATAAACTATTTACATATTAAAATAATAATTAATGGTTAATTATGGTTTAGAAAAAATTAGGTTAAATATTAGGGTTAATAAAAAACTAGGGTTAAGAAAATTAGGGTTAGGAAAATTAGGGTTTTGAAAATTAGGGTTTTGAAAATTAATCTAAACCTAATTAATTTATTTACAAAAATATATATATGATAATAATAAATATAAACATATTAAAATATAAATAGAACCAATTTAAGTTTAAGAAAATAAATTATGATTTTGAAAAGATAAAGTTTTTTATAAGAAAATATTATAAGTTATTGTTTAGAAATTAGTTTTATAAGAATTTAAATGAATATAATAATATAAACAAATAAAAGTACAAAAAATTGAAGAAAAAAACAACATACCTGGGGCTGGGATTCGAACCCACGCCCTAGGCTCTCTCTCTCTCTTTGGTCCAGCATCATCACCACTAGGCCAGCTGCGCTTGGTTTGTATGAAGTGAGTATCAATTCTTTTATTTTAAACCTGCAAAAAATCAAATAAAACACAAAACAAAATGGCCTGGGGGAGATTCGAACCCAGGACCATTGCAATAACACACAAACACTCCAACCAGCTGAGCCACATGGGGCGCGTTCAATAATTAACCAACACTAATCATTATAAAATAAATATTAACACGCTTCTCAAATGTAACATCTCATGCCAATCTTTATACGTAACAGTCATCTTCTGTAGAATCTTCTTAATGTTCTTATTAGCAGCTTCGACTGCCTCATTCATCTTTGGACGATACGGAGAAGAATTGTGATGCTTAATCTTAAACTGCGTGCAGAGATCAGTAATCATGGTGTTATTCAGATTAGAGCCATTATCTGTGATAATCCTTTCAGGGATGCCATACCTACATATGAGATTATTCTTAATGAATCGAGCCACAACATTCTTAGTAACAGATGCAAATGAGGCTGCCTCCATCCATTTTGTAAAGTAATCAATGGCAACCAGGATGAAACGATGCCCATTAGAAGTAGTAGGCTTGATCTCACCAATCATATCAATGCCCCACATGGCAAAAGGCCAAGGAGCAGTCAACACATTCAATGGAACTGGAGGTATATGCACTTTATCAGCATAAATTTGACACTTGTGACATGTTCTGGAATGTTGATAGCAGTCAGCTTCCATGGTAGACCAATAGTAACCTGCTCTTAATATCTTATTTGCCATGGTATGACCACTAGAGTGAGTGCCAAAAATCCCATCATGCATGTCTTCCATAATCTCTGTTGCTTCCTTCTTATCCACACAACGAAGCAGAGTCGAATCATGATTGAGCTTGTACAAAATTCCATTACTCAAGAATAACTTAGCAGAAAACCTCCTCAAAAACTTCTTATCTTTGACAGATGCCCCTTCAGGGAATTCCTGAGCTTCAGGATATCTTTTTACTTCATAGAACCAAGGTTTTCCCTCTCCTCCTTCAGTATCAATCTCATTGCAGTATGAAGGCTTCTCAAATCTATCAATAGTGATCTTGGGAGCTTCATCATCCCAGCTAATCTCAAATATAGATGCCATGGTGGCTAGTGCATCTGCCAACTGATTCTCTCCTCGTGGAATATGTCCAAAGGTAATCTTTTCAAAATATGGGATCAAGGACAACACATGCTCTCTGTAAGGGATGAGATTTTCATGCTTGGTATCCCAATCTCCTTTAATCTGACTAACTACCAGGGCTGAATCTCCATATACGTCCAGGAACTGGATTTTCATCTCAATGGCAGCTTTGATACCCATGATACATGCCTCATATTCAGCCATGTTATTGGTACAATAGAAACAAATTCTAGCAGTAATTGGGGTATGACATCCTTCAGGGGAAATGATCACAACACCAACACCATTACCAAGTGCATTAGAAGCTCCATCAAAAACCATAGTCCATCGGGATCCTTGTTCAGGTCTGTCATATTGTCCAGGTTCTTTAGTAATAATCATAATGTCTTCATCAGGGAACTCAAAACTCATTGACTGATAATCATCCACTGCTTGATGAGCCAAATGATCATCTACAACACTTCCTTTGATGGCCTTTTGAGTAGTGTATTGTATATCATATTCTATTAAAATCATTTGTCATCTCGCTATTCGTCCGGAGAGAGCAGGTTTCTCGAATATGTACTTGATTGGATCCATCTTTGAAATCAAAAAGGTAGTATGAGTCAACATATACTGTCTTAGTCGGCGAGCAGCCCATGCCAAAGCGCAGCAAGTTTTCTCGAGCAGTGAGTATCTTGTTTCACAGTCGCTAAACTTTTTGCTAAGGTAGTATATTTCCTGCTCTTTTCGACCAGACTCGTCATGTTTCCCCAACACACACCCTATTAAGTTATCTAATACCGTTAAGTACATAATCAAGGGTCTTCCATCAACTGGTGGCATCAAAATTGGAGGTTCTTAGGAGATATCTTTTGATTTCATCAAAGGTTATCTGGCACTCGTCATTCCACTCCATTACCTGATCTTTCTTCAACAACTTGAAGATTGGCTCACAGGTAGCAGTTAGCTGGGAAATAAACCTTGCAATGTAATTCAATCATCCCAAGAAACCTATAACTTCCTTCTCAGTACGGGGAGCAGGCATCTCTTGTATAGCTTTTACTTTTGCAGGATCCACTTTGATACCTTTTCCACTGACAATGAAACCCAAGAGTTTACCAGACCTAACTCCAAAAGTACACTTGTTTGGATTCAATCTCAGTTTATACTTTTTCAACCTGTCAAACAACTTATGCAAGTGATCAAGGTGTTGTTCCTCATTCTTAGACCTGGCTATCATATCATCCACATATACCTCTATCTCATGATGAATCATATCGTGAAATAAAGCCACCATAGCACGCTGATATGTTTCCCCGACGTTCTTCAAACCAAATGGCATCACCTTATAACAAAAAGTTCCCCACTGTGTAACAAATGTAGTCTTCTCCATATCTTTGGGTGCCATCTTAATCTGATTGTAACCAGAGAAACCACCCATGAAAGAGAATACCTTATGCTGAGCAGTGTTGTCTACCAGAACATCAATATGTGGAAGTGGAAAGTCATCTTTAGGGATGACCTTATTCAGATCTCTGTAATCTACACACATACGTACCTTACCATCCTTCTTAGGTACTGGTACCACATTTGCAACCCATTGAGGATAAGAAGTCACAACTAAGAACCCTGCATCAAACTGTTTCATCACCTCTACTTTAATCTTTTCTGACATTTCAGGACACATGCGACGAACCTTCTGCTTCTTTGGACGACAATCTTATTTTACCGGCAAACGGTGAACCACAATGTTTGTATCCAACCCTGGCATATCTTCATAAGACCAAGAAAATATCTCCACATAATCACGTAACATTTGGATCAATCTATTCTTAACACCATCCTCTAACTCAGCTCCTATCTTGACCTCTTTCCTGTTTTCTTTCGTTCCCAGATTTACAACTTCGATTGGCTCTTCATGTGGCTGTATAGCTTTCTCTTCTTGTTGTAACAACCTAGCAAGCTCTACAGGTACTTCACAATCTTCCTCTTTTCCATCTTCAGCTTGATAGATTGGATTCTCAAAGTCATAATTGGCAATAGTAGAACTGTTATCAACAGGATCCAGAGTGGATGAGGATCTGCATTTTAGTGATGTGGGTGTGTGTAAGAACACATAGCTGATAAAACAGAAAATAAAAAGAAAAGAAAGACAAGGAGCACAATATTTATGAAAACGAAACGTCCATTGATTTTATTGAATGAAGTGTGAAAATTAAATGACATCCCGAAACAAGCATACCATTGTGCCTCGGGCAAGACACAAGGCTTAAAATTTTAATTGTTCGAAATTACAAACTTAAAATAAAAACACAGTAATAGTATTTACTCCTGACTAAAGGAGATTGGAATAACATCTTCAACCTTCCAATTGTTGAGCCCATCACCCATGGTAGGAAAGATCCAATCATCCAGGTTGTAGTCTTCATTACAATCACCCACAGCATTGATTTGATCTCTTATGATCCCTTGATTGGTGATACGAACAGCACGAGCACGACGAACAGCCCTCTGAGATTCTTTTGCAACCACAGCCTTAGCATCTTTGAGGGAGGCCATTGCAGGAGGTATTCTAGTAACCACAGGAACTCTTTCTGAAGCAGGGACAGACTGAGCAATAGGAGCAGAGCAAGGAACAACTTCAAATGTTTGACACGGAGTTTCAACCATTTCACCCTCCATTTCTACATATTTGAAAATATTCACATGGCTAACCATGTACTCTTCTTCACCATAGACAGTGACAATTTTGTTTTTTACCGGATATTTTAACTTCTGATGCAAGGTGGAAGTCACAACACCTTCCCCATGGATCCAGGGGCGACCAAGTAAACAAGAATACGCAGGACGAATATCCATCACATAGAAAGTAGAGTTGAAGACTTGAGAGCCTACTTTGATTGGAAGGTCTACTTCTCCATGTACCACTCTTCTTGAACCATCAAAGGCCCTCACCACCACATCACTTGGTCTTAACACAACGTCTTCAGGACTGAGCTTGTCCAGAACCTCTTTAGGGAGCACATTTAATGAAGAACCATTGTCCACCAGTACATGAGACAAAGTAGTGCCCCTACATTCAATGGAGATATGCAGAGCTCTGTTATGGTTTCTCTTGGCAGGAGTCAAATCAGCATCAGAAAAGCCCAGACCATTATCACTAGTTAGATGTGAAACACAATTCTCAAATTGATCCACAAAAATTTCATTTGGTACATGAGCAGCCTTTAAGAACTTGATTAAGGCTTTAGCATAAGCCTCAGAACATAGAAACAAAGATAACATAGAGATTTTGGAGGGAGTATGCCCCAACTGGTCAACAATATCATAATCACTCTTGCGAATGATCTTTAATATTTCTTCCATCTGTTTAGAAAGATTTTCAGCATTTGGTGCCTCAGCTTGTACAGGTTCAATCACAGGACCCTTGCCCCGGGCATCAGTACTTGGCCCAGAAGTGGAGGTATGAGTTGGAGCAACTGCACTTTTAGAGGTATTCTGAGGGGAGAATATTCTTCCACTTCTAGCAATATTGTCAACATCGAGACTAGTATCAGAAATAGGTGCATCAGTCAAAGGTTCTTGCTTGACACCATGGATATACACATCAGAACCATAATTCCAGGGTATAGCTTTATCAGAGGTATAAGGAACGGGGCCAGGAGTGGTAATGATCATGGGAGCAATTCTAGCTTCAGCAACAGTCTTCACAGGGCCTTCAGCAGTAATCCTGACAGGACCTTTGGAAGTAATCTTCACTGGTACTTTATCAACCATAGCTACATCTTCAAGCTTCGTGTTTCGAGTCAGATGTTCACACATACTTTCCACAGAAGGAGTCCTCTCAAAAAATATGGTGTAATTGTCCATGAGGCGTTGAATACCATCCTTCAACTTCCAGCAACTATCAGGTTTATAGGCACAGTAAAAACAGTCTTCATTGCAACCTGGAAAGAAACCAGCCTGCACCAGCTTCTTCTTGATAATGGATAGAGGAGTAGTCACATGTGCTACTGAGGAAACATAGAAAACCTCATCCCCAGCATTAACAGTCTTCTCATGGTTGGGCATTGGAGCAGTGATCACATTTGGGGTCCCAGGAGGGTCAAATTCAATTTCCCCAGCTTCAATCATGTCTTGAATCTTGTTTTTCAACACCCAGCAGTTGTTGGTGTCATGTCCCAGACTATTAGAATGATATTCACATCTCGCATTAGGATTGTATTGAGGAGAGGATGTATTAGGATTCTGAGGAGGATCCCTCAAAGTAATTAGTTCCCCTTTCAACATGTGTTGCAAGGCTTGGGCCAGTGACATGTTGATCTTGGTGAACTGTCTTCTAGGCTTTTGTTGATTGTTTTGTTGTTGCTCTGGTGCTGCAGGAGCAGGATTGGAGATGTGAACTGCTCCCACAGATTGGTGACTCCTGTTACGACTATGTTGACCATACACAGCATTGGACTCCTTTTTTCCACTATGGGTCTTCTTAGCAGTGCTTGGTGAAGAGGCACCCATCTGTATCTTACCACTTCTTATACCACTTTCCACACGCTCTCCAGTCATTATCAGCTCGGTGAAACCAGATGATGAGCTTCCAATGAGGTGACTATAGAAAGGACCATTCAGCGTACTCATAAACATATCCACCAGCTCCCTGTCAGTCAGAGGAGGTTGAACTCTGCCAGCCAAGTCTCTCCATTTCTGGGCATACTCTTTGAAACTCTCTTTAGCACCCATAGATATGCTTTGCAGCTGCATGCAAGTTGGTGCTAAATCAGCATTATATTGGAATTGCCTATAGAAGGCCTCAGCAAGATCATTCCAATCGCGAATATTAACACTTTCCAGTTGATAGTACCATTCCAACTGAGCTCCAGACAAGCTCTCTTGGAAGAAATGAATCCACAGTTTCTTATCAGCAGTATGTGGTTGAATCCTCCGGACATAGGACCTTAGGTGCAACTTAGGACATGAGACACCATCATACACCACAAAAACAAGAACCTTGAAGCCAATAGGTATAACCACTCCAGAAACTAAACTCAAGTCTTCAAAATCAAGCCCAGAAGATTTTTGTAGTTCCATAGTATTCATTCTGTCTACCAGCATCTTGTACTTCTCTTCACTAGCAGGATCATGATAATAGTTTTCTTCAGAATCAGAATCTTCCACAGTATCATGGAGACTACCTCCCTCTTTCTCATAATTCTCAGACTCAGAATCCTCAACCTCTTCCTTTGTCTTGATAGGACCTCTGAATCTTCTACCCAGGTTGATAAGGCCTCCTGATTTCCTAGCTTTCTTCTTCTTCTTATCCAGCAGTGCCTTCAGCTCATCTTGTCCCTTGGACAAGTTCAGGATCAGCTCTTGGAATTGTGCATTCTGAGCCTGGAGATCCTTAACAGTTTGTTCGAGAGCCATTTCTGCTTCAAATAAGCAGCGAGAAGATAAGATACATGTTCATAAGAAACCTGTGATGCAATGATATGGTATGTAAATGCGTATGCAATGTTTTCAAGGACCGTATGATTTAAATTTGTTTAAACAACCAAAAAGTAAACTTTTATTAGTGATCAATAAACTTGTTTGCCTCTTGGGCTTACAACAAAAATGAAATGAATACATAGATGGGGTTTTAAGTCTCCCATGGACGTTTCCTCTTTGTGTTGAGGTATGAGTTGAGATTCCGCTCCTCGTGAAGTTGTTTCGTCAGCTCCAGGATTCTTTCTTGACTAGCTTTGAAATGAGTCTCAAAAGTATCCCTTTGCTCCTTCAACTGGATCCAGGACCTCTGTAACTCTTCCATGTCAGTGGGCATGTCTGGATGAAGGATGATATAAGCAGTATCTCCTTCGGCAACAGGCTCCATGGTAACTAGCAGGATATCAGGATATGGCATCATAAGAGTCTGAGCACGTGCTCGTACCCATCTGAGATAAGGTTCCATAGGAATGGAGTACTTTGGTTCCAGAGTCTTGTTGTCAACCTCGTTCACCTTTCCCCACGCTCGTATGAACCTCTGACGGTAACCTTGCAGATCGTTGTCGTAGTCGAACACTGTACCCTGAATAAGCATGTTATGAGGACCATTACTCTGAGCATAACCAAACTGACGTAGAGCTAAAGAAGGGTTGTAAGTAATCACCCTCTTACGCCAATGAGTGGCACATTAGGGAATTCCCCACAACGGTCAATGATAGTAACATTCTCCATAGATCGAGAGCACCAATGAATGTCTGAATGAGAAAGTGACATAATCCTCTTGGACCACCTGAACCCTTGTTCATTCTTCATCATTGATCGAGGAAGGTGAGAAATAAACCACCTAGACAATAGAGGTATACAACACATCAGAGTTCCTCGTGCCTTCGTAGTACAGGTATGGAGAGAATGTAAGATGTCTCCAAGTAATGTAGGCACTGGATTGCGAGTCAGAAATATGTTGATGGCGTGTATCGTCTATGAACTGATCTTGATTAGGGGACAACACTAGGCCATAAATTAGTAAGGCCAAGATCTCCTCAAAAGCATCATAACTCATAGCCTTCAGGAACACTTGAGCTTTCTCCATCAATACCTTGGCAAGAATACCCTTAACTCCACTTCTTGTTTCTAGGACAATGTCTGATTTCTTCAGATGTAGGGCTGCAGCAATGACTTCGGGTTTAGGCTCTTTCTCTAAGCCTGTGAAGGGTTTCTGATTGAGGATAGGTATACCCAGTAGTTTGGAGAACAAAGAACAGAGATAAATCCTTTGGTCCTTGAAATGGTTAGTGAAAATGCTATGCTTATGATGCATGATGATGTTATGATGTTATGTTCAATCACAAACATGTGACACACACAAACAAGTCACACAATAGCCCTAGGTTTGAAGGCTTGCATGAGGTTTAAAGGTAAGTACCCTCCCATGAAGTTAGTTGGTTCATCCTGTCCTACAAAAGTAACCAGGTTCTAAGGGATCTCAATATCATTGATCTTTCACAAGGGTGGTTGTTCAGTAGGCAACTTACTTGCCAACCAAAACCCTCCAAGTTTTGGATCTCAATGAGTGTAGCATCGAGTATCAACCAACTTCAGTCTTCACCAAAGGCGGCTATCTCACTACTTTCTAAAAGCCAAAATGGGATAACTAGGGTTCTAAAAGTCAGTTAGTGTATTGATAACATATGGCAGCCTCATATTATCCTCAACTTGCTTAAGGAACATAAGCACCAACCAAGAAGTCACACTAACTATGGCCACCAGATCAACCATATCGGTATACGCTGTATAGTTTCCTTGGTCTATTGTCATTTACCTAAGGTACACTAGATTCGGGTTAGGATCTTTCACACAAAAAGCCCAACAAGTAATATAAAGCAAACAAGACAAACAATTTAAGTGATCTAATTCCTAAGGGTACCCCTCTTTTACTTAGTAGTCCCCAGCAGAGTCGTCAGTTCTGTAACACGGTGGGAGAACTGACTTTTAGTCATGTTGCAGATAGCAAGAGTCGCCACCGACTTTTATTTTATCCAAATGGAAAGGACATAAAAGAACAGGAAATACCTTTTTTTAAAAAGACTTGAGTTCGGGGGCTAGGTTATACAAAGGGAAGGTGTTAGCACCCTTTATATCCATGGTTATCCATGGGCTCTTAGTTACTTAGCTCACTTTGTTTGTTTGCAAGAGTGTAGTGTGTGATTAGAAACTTTCTAAGTACTTTGTAATAATCCTCGTATGGATATATACTGTAGAACCTCAAATTTGCCCTCTTTATTTTAGGCATCATAATACATCATTTGCATCATAAGCATATCATATGTATAACATTATAGCATGGGAAAATTAAAGCATGACAAGCATCAAACCCTAGCATGATGCATATGGCCATCTGGGGAGGTGTTGGGGGTCATTTAAGCTAAGACATGGGTTCTAATGGATTTGTGGGAGACCTATGATGAGTCTAGATTCTTTTGGCAAGGCCAAGTTCACCTACAAAAGCTCAGAAGATTGCTTAATCATCACAAGTTTTAAGACAAGGCAAGGCTCCTAAGCAATGCAGCCAAATTAGGGTTTTGGCTTCAAGGGCTTTAGGCTCATAATTTTGGCCAACTCTTTTGGGCAATGTTTTCCATATGATAAGAGGTCCTTACATGTCAATTTTCATGAGAAAGTTCCAAATGGAAGTCAGTCATTGCCTTAGTTGCTTGCAGATGAAGTAATTGGTCAACTGTGCCTGTAAAAAGTCAACTGTCTGATTTCAAGGGGTCCAAGTCACTTTTTCTTGCCAAGGGAGGTCTTTACAATGTTATAAGATGTTTGGAAGGGTTGGAGATCAAGAATCATGGCTATTTGGAGGTTTTTGCAAAAATGGTATAAAGTTGGTTTTTGAGATTTTCCAAATTTAGCAACTTTTGCCCTAATTTTCAAGTGAGCTTAGCATGGTCAAAAATTCTTCAAATGAACCCAACCCAAACATGAAAGTTGAAGACTAAGGCCTGCCATTTTCAAAAAGTACAAGTACATTTTCATGGGATTTATGGTTTGAGAGATAAGGCCCTCGAAAATCTCATGCATTTTAGGGCAAAATCACATTTCCATGCACACACCAAATGCAAGAGGGTCCAAAACTCATTTTTAAGTGCTGGAATGGATCAAGTGAGGTTACTAAGTTACAATGCAATGTATTTAGATGGTTTTGCTCAAGAGAAACTTGCATTTTGATGCCAAGCATGGAAATGGCCTCAAAAGTGCAAATTTAGCCAAATCATGAGAAGTATGTATTGGCTAGTTCTAAGGGCCAAAGTTGTTGTTGTTCTGACCAAGGATTGGAAAAGGCTTATACATGTACCAAAAGGCCAAGCAAAGAGTGAGGTATGTGAACTTATCTCACACTTTTTCAAATGATGCAAAATCTCAAAAAGGGCTCATTTATTCCCATTCCAAGTGCAAGGTGAGGCCACTATCTTTTTATTCATGCCATATTAAGTTGTTAGCTCAAGAGAAATTGGAGGGTCCAAGCAAGGAGTTTGACATATTTCACAAAGTGCAAATACATGGGCATATGAGATTTTGGTGGCACATGAGATGTCAATTTTTCACCAAAGAGCAAGTTGTTATGGAATGAGGTTGCCAGCCATTTGTATACCATTTGGAGACACTATTCCACAATGCATGGTATGAAGAGGTTTTGGCCCAAAAGGGGTGCAGAAAGCATGAGTGGAATGTGAGATATCTCATAAGGAGCATTTTAGCGAAATGATAAGAATAGCATTATACACTGATCCAAGGGCCAGTTTTCTTCCACTTATGAATTAAGGGATCATTAGAGGTCAGCATGTGCAAAGGGAGTGGGAAGAGCACGAGTGAATGATTCCACCACTCACCTCATGCAAGTTTTGCAAAATCACCTCATGCACACTCCTCTCACGTGCATTCCTTTTCTCATTCCTTGGACTGATTTAGGGCATCATAAAAGGACCAGCTAGGGTTTTAGCTTGGCAAAAAATCGCCACCATTCTCCCATTCCTCAGTTTTTGCTCCTGTTGCATTTTCCTCCATAGCTCATCATCCACTGCTCCATTCTCAAAGCAGACCCCATATTCTTGATCATGAAGCTCCATAGGACATAGATCAAGCTCCATTTCAAGCTAGAGAAGGGTTCTTGTACCAGTCCAGCTCAAACCAGATTCCACCAAAGAGCAAGGTTCAAGTGAATTCGAAGTTTCTTTCACATTTATTTTGTGAAAGGAGGTTGCTAGAAGATCATCCCAGGCTGGATTTTGGTTTTCTTGGAGAAATTTGAAGCTGTGCAATCTCAGGTATGCCTCAAATCCATAAGTTTGTAAATGATTTTTGTGATGTGCATTGCAATTTACATGTCACACTGAGCATGTGGAGCTTTTTGTTTTTGAAAATGATGTTGAAATGAGGTCGGGCTAGGGTTTTAAAGTTTCTAGATCCAATTTGTTTTGATGCTGTTCATGCTGTGTGTTTTGTTTTACATGTTTGTGATAGTTGATTCATATTGTGCTTGATCCGAGAATCATTTTTGGTGTTTGGTTCATGTGATTTCATGAAGAAATGGAGGAGATATGTTCCTTTGATATTTGTTGCCTTGCCACTGCTTGGTCCTGTTTCATTCGTGTTTTGCAGCTTTGTTTTCATGTTGTGAGGTTGAAGATGATGAGGTGGAACGCAGGGATTGGATGGATCCATGTTTTGTCTTTTCTGTTTTAAAACCCTAGCATGACCGGTTGATACAATGTTACATGTTTTTGTGCATTTGGTTTGTCTTGTGGAGTATGCCCTAAGTTCATGCGTGCCTGAGTATTTTTGTCTTGCATTGCTGCATGGGCCTGAGGCCAACATGCTAGGCGCGCCCCCCATGCTGGGCCCAGGCATTTGGCATGTGCTGGCCAGTTTTGTTTTGCACCCTTCCACCATGTTTCATAGTCCTTTTATTCCTTTCTTTTTTCTTCTTGCATTTTGTTCATTTTAAAATATTTCCAAACTTATAAAAAATCCATAAAAATTCATGTGCACTCTTTAGTTCATCTAGTATTTTATCATATTTTTTTCACATTTTTATTTTTATTTCCACGTGGCTAAATTAATTCAACACTAGGTTTTGTTTTATGGTAGGCTCTCTTGGACCAATCTGCCTTGTCCAATTTCCATCTTCTTCATCCTTTAAGCTATGAACCTCATTCTTTTTGCATTCAAATCTTAAGACATCCTTATATCTTCATGATTTATCTTAGATTTTTCACAAATTTCCTTGCTGGATTTTGTTTATGTTACTTGTGCATCAATTTTCTAAACCCTAGATGGTGATACCTTGCATTTTTGGGTTTCATTGACCTAGTTTGGGGCTGATTCTTTGCAAACCCTTTTGGATTCTCATTTCCTAGTATGTGAAGAGTACTTTGCTGGTTGGATAGATTTTTCATGTGCTTGGATTTATTTCTTAGGTATTTTCTTCCTCACTTTGCCTTGTTTTGCACCCTTTGAATCTTTTGGTTTCTTTTAAGTTTGGAAGAAGACTTATGCCAACTTTTCCTCATCTTTTGGGATCCTTTAAAGGTCTAGAGTTGTTCCTGGTCTTAGGATAGGGTTTGATTTTGCTTGAGCTTTGGTTTTGATTCCTTTCTTTGTGTATTACATCCTTAAGTGTTATGCATGCTTTCTTTGCATTTGTTTCACTCCCAATCATCTTGATATGATCTTGTATTGCTTTGTATATCATTTTGTGAACTCTTTGCCATGCCTATATGCTTGTGTAGCTTCTGACTTGTTGGTTCATGCCTTGATTGTATGTTGTTACACTAACTTTGCAGGAGCTATGGTAAGTGTGAGATGTGGGAATTGAGTTCCACATCTCCATCTCTCATCTTTTCTCATTTTTGTTTATATGGACTAACATCTTTTTGTTGGGCTTAGGCCTTTCTCATCCCCTCTTCTATCTTCTCCTTTTCTTTTTCTTCTTCAGTAGGATAGACACCCCACAAACCCTAGGAACCCCATGCATGCTAACTTAGGATAGAAACTTCCCTCTAGTTTTTTTTCCTTTGCTCCTTTTGGTTCTTATTCTCTTCTCATCTTCAAACTTAATTTTAATTCACTTAATAAAGGTTGAGTACTTTCATGTGACATGAGACTTTGCTATGAGATGCTTGCATGCGTTCCATTTCGGGGCGAGGTGTGAGTCATCACTCGTGGTGGATAGGTCTTAGCATGAGTACCTCACAAAGAAAAGCTAAAAAACACTTCTTAACCAAAAAACCACAAAATACTTAATAATGGTAATAGGCCAGTGTGCTTGAGCCTTCACTTGTGGGACTAGCTTTGGGGATTTCCTCCATAGATAGGTGTGCCTCTTGCGCATTCCATTTCGGGATGATGTGAGACGTACACATCCCATTGAGTAAGACTTAGGTACGCTTACCTATGCAAACCTTCACTCATAAAAACTTCTAAAAAAACACCAAACAAACAATAAGCGTCTTTCCTTCGGGAATTCTTTTCTCATCTCCTTCGCTCCGTACGCGAACTTGCTTCTACTTGTCACTTTGCAAGACGGTTACGCACTCGTCGTCCGAGTCTGCAACACCTGAGCAATGGCATAGGCAGTTCAAGCCCCTTTAATTCACAAGCAATTTCCTTGTTACCCCTAGTTAGGGGAACTACGGCGTCTCTGATCCTCATTATCCCGATGAGGTACGTAGGCAGCGGGGTAGGGCCCGTTCGAGCACAATCTTTATTTTCCCTACATTTTTCTCTTTGTTTCCTTTTTCATTTTCTTTTATCAGTTCATTTTCCAGTCCGTTTCATTTCTGTTGCTGCATCTTTCATACCCTCACCCTTTGAAACAGTTTCTTTTGCAAGCGTGGATCCCGTCGGGTACGGCGGATGATCTGGGGTGCTAATACCTTCCCAGGTCATAACCGACTCCCGAGCCCAGTCTCTTTGGTTCGCAGGACCCGTGTTCTTCCTTTTCTTTTCTTCTGGTTTGTGCAGCATTACCATTCCCTTTCTTCGGGATAAAAATGCCTGGCTGGCGACTCTAACTCTTTCCGCGCCACTTTCGCGTTTGTACTAGGATGAAAATCCCGGGAGCGACAGCTGGCGACTCTGCTGGGGACTTGCACACCAGATAATCTCTGGTTCCCCTGTGAGTCTCTCCTAGCGCTTGTTTGTTGCTGTTTCATTGGGTGATGTTTATTTGATGTGGCTTGTTGTATTGTCGTTTGTTTACAGCTTTATTTACAGCTTTATTTACAGTTTTCAGTATTTATTTTATGCATCATGTATATCATACTGGACTGTCTGGACTGGTTTTCTGTTTGGTGGGAGGGGTGATACTGCTTCTGAGAGATAAGCCAAGTACCCGGCTTGAGTGCACCCTAGGATTAGAGTGGACATATTGTACTCGCATGTGGCATGATGAGTGGCGATGTGCTTCACGCCCAGATTGCGACTGTCTTGGAAATATCTTGTGTGGGGATTTCCCCCACTTCGGGATAAGACCTTGATAAGTTATGTGCATCTGGGGACCGATCATTGAGGACCTTTGTGGAAACAACCCTCTCCAGTGGTGGCAGTGGCAGACCACATTTTGTGGCAAACCCATTCGCACCCGAGGGTCCACTGGGAACTCGCATAGGATGGCCTGGTTCTCTTATAGGAACTCAGTCAAAGCATCTGGTCGTATGACATTAGTACTGTATCCTACGGGCTGAATGTACTATTGTTTCTCGATTTCAGCGCTTGAAGCTGGGAACCTATAAGGGATGCTTGTTTTTCCCGGACTCAGCTGAGGCCTCCCTGCGTAGTACATAATGCCTAACCGATTCCCCGATTTGGTCATGAGCCATTTCTCGGAAATGGTGAAAGTATTATTGCTATTCGGCTTTGAGAGTCTGTGATGTTTGACCCGGAGCACCCCCGTGAGGTTGGGGATGGGTTTACAGGTTTGCAGGGACCCTTGACTTCATCATACCCTTTGTTATCAGTACAGTTCATGCTATGATACAGTTACTTTGGTTCCGAAGTTCTGGTATTCTGATTCTGATATTCTTGGTACTGTGGTCCAGAGATTCTCTTCAGAGGGTTGTGATTTTCAGAGAGTGTGACTCATTGGACTTTTGGTTTGTCAGTTATTCAGAGGGGCCTTGTCAGTGGCCAGATTCCAGACAGTCTCAGATGGCCATTTGTCTTTGCATTTGCATCTGCATTGCATCATTACATCATTAATCATTGTTTTTGTTTTCATTCACAGGTTCATATATCTGCTCCCGGTTCCGGTATTCCTTTCAAAGATGGAAGATCCTCGCAAGCAGAATATTCACTTCAAGTTCTTTGATGTCAAGATTGGTTTGCTGAAGAAGATGGCAAAATTGATTACACCCAACCAGGTAGAGAGATTCAGAAAAGCTTATGGAAGTATTCTTGATGTGGTGATAGAGCTAAATCCATCAGAGAGGAGTGCCATTCATACATTGCTTCAGTATTATGATCCTCAGCTCCATTGCTTCACCTTTCCTGATTTCCAATTGGGCCCTATGCTGGAGGAGTATGCTTTGATCCTGGGTGTGCCAGTTCAAGATCAGATTCCTTTCAACTCTGAGATGAGTAGACCAGCACCGGAGGCTATTGCAAAGGCTCTTTATTTGAGTCCTTCTACTGTGAAGTCTTTGACCATTATCAAAGGAGGAGTGTCTGGGTTTTCTTTGGAGGCTTTGGTGAAGAAAGCGGGAGAATTGGCTGTTGAAGAAGAATGGGATGCTGTGTGTGCTATTTTGGCTCTGTCTATCTATGGCATCATTTTGTTTGCTGATATGGAGAAGTTCATCGATATAAATGCCATACACCTCTTTTTGCTGAAGAACCCGGTGCCTACCTTACTCGGGGATTTGTATTACTCAGTTCATTACAAAACTGAAAAGAAGAGGGGAGGTTTGGTTCGTTGCTGTGCTCCGTTGTTTCACATGTGGTTCATGAGGCATTTGCCTAGTACGGGAGTGTTTAGTGACCATAGCTTGATATGGGCTCAGAAGCTGGAAAAGTTGCTCGCCAAGGATGTTAGATGGTTCACTCAGAGGCTGCAAGGTGCACGTTTCATCACTAGCTGCGGAAGTTATCATAGTGTGCCTTTGTTGGGAATAGCTGGAGGGATTAATTACAATCCAACCTTGTTAAGAAGACAATTAGGATACGCTTTGAGAGATGTGCCAGAAGATCTGAAGCTGACCCCTATTTTCTACTTCCCAGTGGAAAATAATATACCCTTAGTGAGGAAGGTTACGGGAGCTTGGAAATGCATTAAAAGAGAAGGAATGGCTAGTTTCGGGAAGTGCAACAATCAGACATTCCCAGAGTATGAGGCTTGGTTGAAAGATAGAGCTAGAAGAGTTTTGTTACCGTTCTCAGCACCAGTTCCCCCAGTTGCTGAGCCCATTGATACTGTGCCTTTGGAAGACTTCAAGAAATTAGAAGCCCAGCTACATGCAGTTAGAGTTGAGAATACTGAGATGGTAAGTTTGTATCACCAAGCTAACAGGGCCAAGAAGGAAGCTGAGGAGAAGTTGCTGAAGATACAGACGACCTTGGAGGCTAAGGAGAAGGACTTTGCAGGAAAAGAAGCACATTTCCGTAGGTTGGGGATGATGGAGGCCCAAAGAGAAGTTGAGCGCAAGAAGAAGTCAAAGACCCTCAGAGAGGCTCGGCAGTCTATTGTCTGGTTGAAGGGGCAAAGAGATCAGGAGTTGAAGCAATATAAAGAAAAAGAAGAGTTCTTTGAATTTCAGATGGCTTACAAGAAAGAAGAGGTGGAGCAGGCTCACAGGATTCGCAGAGAGAAGACCCAACAGCTCGCAGACAATCAACAAGCCCTCGAAGCAGCGCTTAAGGAGGTTGAAGATCTAAAGTTGATGGCGGGAGTCAAGAAGGTCAGATCTGATGGGGTTTTTAGTGATGAAGTTTCAGGGCCTTTAGGTTTTGATTCTGCTTCTTAGTTTATTTTTCTTGTATCTGGACTACCTACAGGCATGTTGTAGGAGTCCTAGTTGTTTGTTTCTCCTTTGTAAAGACTTGTACCCTACGGGGAATTCTGTGTTATTTGTCTGATAGGTTGATTTATGTTTTGGTTTTTCTTCCATTATTTCCTGGTTCGTTTACTGTGTGGTTTGAATGTGGTCTCTCGAGAAGGTTCCTGGAAGTCGAGGATCAATGCCCATCTGGTTCTCCTTGCTGAAATACCGGGACCGGAGCATAAGTGACTTGTGATTGGAAACATAAACAACTGCATTGCATCCATATAACCTGTTTGTTGTTTTGCAGGTAGTGTCTCGGTTTACTAACGTATTTTGTGTTTCAGGCACTATAGCTCCTCGAAAAGCTCGGGGGCAGCCAACAGTACACAGGTACCCAACCAAGATTAACAGGGAGAGAGTCATGGATCAAATGCAGGCAGATTTGGCAGACCTAAGGCAGAGAATGGATAATTTCATGACGTTAATGGCCGGTATGGGGCAGAATCAAGAACGGCTGCGAGAGTTGGTTGAGAATCAGAACCGGAATGCTGCTGCTGCTGCAAATGCTGATAATCATGCTGGTGCGGGCGCACATCAAGGTGGAATTCCTGCTACACGACCAGGGGCGACAACAGTCAACGACGAGATGCATAACATTCATGTGGACCACCAGGAGGACCAGTTCACTTTGCTTGATGAGACCGAGGGTCAAGGGGTCGAAATGAACAAGAGATTCGAAGAGATGGCCGAGCAAATCAAGGCTATTCAGTCCCAGAGTTCTTTGGGATTCGACGTAACGGACTTGGGTTTGGTTCCGGGAGTCAGGATTCCATATAAATTCAAAGTTCCTACTTTCGAGAAGTATAACGGCACTGCTTGCCCAAGGACCCATCTGCAATCGTATGTTGGGAGAATTGCTGCGCATACGGACGATGAAAAGCTATGGATGTATTACTTTCAGGACAGCTTAGTGGGAGCTTCCCTTGAGTGGTACATGAAGCTCAGCAGGGTCAATGTTAAGAGCTGGAAAGATCTCGCTGAGGCCTTCGTGAAGCAATACCAATATAACATGGATATGGCTCCAAATCGCACCCAGTTGCAACATATGGCTCAGACGGCGAAAGAAGGCTTTAAAGAGTACGCCCAGAGGTGGCGTCAGCTAGCTGCCAGGGTGCAGCCACCCTTGTTAGAGAATGAAATGGCCGATATGTTTATGGGTACCCTCCAGGGAGTATTTCTTGAAAGATTGGCGTCGAGTTCTGCTACAAAGTTCAACGATATTGTCATTGCAGGAGAAAGGGTTGAAACACTGTTGAAGATGGGGAAGATACAAGACCCTGGTGCTAGTAGTTCGAATGGGGCGAGGAAAGCTTTTAGCGGACCTCCAAGAAGACGAGAAGGCGAGACCAATGCTGTATTCGGCCGAAGCCAGGGCCGTAGTTACAGAAGACCTTATGAGCATATGGCTGCTGTCACCATTCCTGCAGCTCCCATACAACAGATGCTACCTCCACCACAACAACAACAACAACAACAACAACAACCTAGAGCCAACTACCAGCAAAGGCCTTATCAGCCGAGGCAGGCTCGTCCTGCTAACAGGGTGATTGAAGCTATTCCGATGACATATACTGCTTTGTTGCCAAGACTACTAGACTTGAACCTTATTCAATTAAGGACTTTGGCACCACCACCTCCTGGAGAGCTTCCAGCTGGTTATGACGTCAACGCGCGATGCGCTTTTCATTCAGGGGCACCCGGGCACTCAACCGAGAAGTGCAGGGCGCTACATCACAAAGTTCAAGATCTCGTGGATTCAAAGGCAATCAACTTTGCGCCACCACCGAATATCAACTCGAACCCTATACCTGATCATGGAGGGGCAAGGGTTAATGCTGTTGAGCGTGATGACAAGTTGAGCTTGGTACTGAGTATTGACGAGGTCAAGACGCCGTTGAAGGTGGTGAAAGAAAGACTGTTGAAAGGTCAAGTATTTCCTGGTTGTTCTCTCGACTGTGAAGACTGTGCAAGTGCTGTGAATGGCTGCGAAAAATTGAAGATGGGTCTGCAAGGGCTGATTGATGATGGATCTCTGCAATTTAGCAAGATTAGTAATGAAAAGGCTGATGATGTGTCAACCATTACTATCTTCTACGATGAAGCTGATATGCCCGTCAGACAAAGGCCGGTTACCGTTTACGCTCCTCAGATTAGTCCTGTGACTATAACTGTACCTGGGCCAATGCCGTATAATGATGATAGAGCCATTCCGTGGCATTATGGTTCCGACGTCTATGTGGCGGGACAGAAGATGGAAAGTAGACCTGCTGCTGACTTGACTATTGAGAATGTGGGAGGTGTTGGAGGTTTTACTCGAAGTGGCCGTTTGTTTGCTCCCCCTGCACTGAGAAAGGATCCTGAGGTCGAAGCTTCATCAAAAGACAAAGGAAAGCAGATTGTGAATGATGAGTCGAATACTCCTGTAGCTGGACAGGGGACTTTTGAAAAGGAGGTAGAGGAATTTATGAAGATCATCAAAAGGAGTGACTATAAGGTGGTTGACCAGCTGAATCAGACGCCTTCAAAGATTTCTATTTTGTCGCTGTTGATGTGTTCTCCTGCACACCGAGAAGCCTTGCTGAAAGTACTTCAAATGGCTTACGTTCCTCAAGAGATTACGGTCAATCAACTTGAAGCTGTTGTCGGAAGTGTCAATGCTAGCCATGGCTTGGGCTTCACTGATAGAGATCTCACGTTGGAGGGAAGAAATCACAATAAAGCGCTGCATATCACGATGGAATGCAGGGGCGCTGTGTTATCCCATGTTCTGGTGGACACAGGCTCTTCTTTGAACGTGCTCCCGAAAAAGGCATTGATGAAGCTTGACATTGATGGGGTTATCCTGACGCCGAGTGATTTGGTGGTTAAAGCTTTCGATGGGTCAAGAAGATCAGTTTTCGGAGAGGTTGAGTTGCCTGTCAAGATAGGCTCTCAAGTCTTCAAGAGTGTCTTCTATGTCATGGATATCCATCCTGCGTACAGTTGCTTGTTGGGCAGACCGTGGATACACGCAGCTGGAGCTGTCACCTCAACTCTACACCAAAAGCTTAAGTATGTGGTGGACGGTCAAGTCATCACAGTCTGCGGGGAAGAAGATATATTCGTCAGCCACCTGTCGACATTCAAATATGTGGAAATGGACGGAGAAATTCACGAGACTTTGTGCCAAGCATTTGAAGCAGATGTTAGTATCTTGACTCCGGTGAAGAAAAACAACGAAGGCACGTCAATTCACTCCTACCAGGAAGCAAAAGAGGCCGTCCAATCAGGCAATGTCCAGGGCTGGGGCAAGCTACTGGAGGTGGAAAAGAAGGGTGATAAATTCGGCTTAGGGTATCAGCCTGGAGGGTCTACTCGGAGTGGTAAGGCTATCTCATTCACAAGTGCTGGGTCGCTCGACCGCGATCAAATCTGTACGACAAACCAAGACGGGGACAGTGACAGAGATTGGGACAACAATTGGATCCGCCCGTGCGCACCCGGTGAGGAGCTAGGAAACTGGTCTGCTGAAGACATCGTCCAAGTTACCTGGCTCTCAAAGTAATTGTTTTGTTTCCTTTTATTTAGCATACTGCATTGTCAAATCCGGCATTCTGCCCAAGATGCTTGGATCCATTGTATTGGGCCACCATGTTTTGTATCGCATTGTTATTTTGCTATGAAATAAAGGGACATTTTCAGACAAACTGTGTTCCCTGTCTTTGTTTTTAAACTTTTTTCACAAAAAAATATATAAAAATGGCAATGTGTTTTCATTTTGTTTTGTGTTAGCGTCTCTTTTCAAAGAGTAAGCAGATTCTGAATAAGCACATCATTTGTGCAGTGCTGATCATCCGGATTCCACAGATAACGTTCCTGCTATGACTATGCATGACTTTGATAATCCAGTCTACCAAGCTGATGAAGGGGTTGAGGAAGACTGTGACCTGCCTGAAGAATTGGTCAGACTGCTGAAACAAGAGGAACGAGTTATTCAACCTCATCAAGAAGAGATTGAGACTGTCAACCTTGGTAGCGAAGATGCAAAGAAAGAAATCAAGATAGGGGCCAATCTGCAGGCCGATGTCAAACAAGAGCTGATCAGTATGTTGAGAGAGTATGTGAGTATTTTCGCTTGGTCATATCAGGATATGCCAGGTCTAGATACCGATATTGTGATGCATAAGCTACCCCTGAGAGAAGACCGTCCTCCTGTGAAGCAAAAGTTGAGAAGAACTCGCCCAGATATGGCGATGAAGATTAAAGAGGAAGTGCAGAAGCAGTGGGATGCCGGGTTCCTTGCCGTGACTAGCTACCCACCTTGGGTAGCTAACATCGTACCAGTACCTAAGAAGGACGGCAAGGTCCGGATGTGCGTTGACTATAGAGATTTGAACAGAGCAAGCCCGAAGGATGATTTTCCGTTGCCACACATCGATGTGTTGGTCGACAATACTGCTCAATTCTCAGTGTTCTCCTTCATGGATGGATTCTCCGGTTATAATCAGATAAAAATGGCGCCGGAAGACATGGAGAAGACAACGTTCATTACCCCGTGGGGAACGTTCTGCTATAAGGTCATGCCCTTCGGTCTGAAGAACGCAGGGGCAACTTATCAACGGGCGATGGTCACGTTGTTCCATGACATGATCCACAAAGAGATCGAATGTTATGTGGATGATATGATTGCAAAGTCCAAAGACGAAGAGGAGCATTTGGTTAACCTGAAGAAGTTATTTGATAGATTGATCAAGTATAAACTGAGGTTGAATCCGAACAAGTGCACTTTCGGAGTGCGTTCCGGAAAATTGCTGGGTTTCATTGTAAGTCAAAGAGGAATTGAGGTAGATCCTGCTAAAGTGAAAGCTATTCAAGATATGCCTGCACCAAAGACAGAAAAAGAAGTGCGTGGGTTCTTAGGTAGATTGAACTATATTTCTCGGTTCATATCTCATCTAACTGCCACGTGCGAACCGATATTCAAACTGCTAAGAAAAGAGCAAACAGTCAGGTGGAATGATGATTGCCAAAGAGCTTTCGACAAAATAAAGGAATATTTGCAGGAACCTCCAATTTTGATGCCTCCGGTGGAGGGGAGACCATTAATCATGTACCTGACCGTGCTAGAGGGGTCGATGGGGTGTGTGCTCGGCCAACATGACGAGTCTGGTCGAAAAGAGTATGCCATTTATTACCTTAGCAAAAAGTTTACCGACTGTGAATCCCGATACTCACTGCTCGAGAAAACTTGCTGCGCTTTGGTATGGGCTGCTCGCCGACTGAGGCAGTACATGTTGACCCATACTACATTTCTCATTTCCAAGATGGACCCTGTCAAGTACATCTTTGAGAAACCAGCATTGACCGGAAGGGTTGCTAGGTGGCAGATGATTTTAACTGAATACGACATCTAGTACACTTCTCAGAAAGCCATCAAAGGAAGTGTATTGTCGGAATACCTTGCTCAGCAACCTCTTGAGGATGACTATCAGCCGATGAGATTTGATTTCCCTGATGAGGACATCATGTACCTCAGAACAAACGATTATGAGGAGCCACTTCCGGAGGAGGGACCTGATCCTGAATCCAAATGGAAGTTGATGTTTGATGGGGCTGTCAATATCAATGGTCGTGGAGTTGGTGCCGTACTTATTACTCCTGAAGGTGTCCATTTACCCTTCGCTGCCAAAATTACTTTTGGCTGCACCAACAATGAAGCGGAATACGAGGCGTGTATAATGGGAATAGAGGAGGCAATTGATCTTCGGATTAAGAACCTCGATATATTCGGAGATTCAGCCCTCGTCATTAACCAAGTTACCGGCAAGTGGTATACACATCAAGAGCATCTAGTTCCATACAGGGATTATGCTAGAAAACTGTTGACATTCTTCACGACGGTTGAGCTCAAATACATACCACGTGATGAAAACCAATTTGCCGATGCTCTGGCCACTCTTTCTTCGTCGATTAAAGTTCTGTGTTGGAATTTTGTGCCCAGAATTGACATCTCCAGGCTCGACTCTCCAGCTTATGCTTTCTCTGTAGACGCCGTGTCTGACGAGAAACCTTGGTATTTTGATATCAAGTTATTCCTGGAGAAGCAAGAATACCCAACAGGGGCATCTTCTAAAGACAAAAAGACCTTGAGACGACTTGCTGCTAGTTTCTTCTTGAACACAGACGGGGTTTTGTACAAGAGGAACTTCGACATGGTCTTGCTCAGATGCGTGGATAGACACGAAGCAAGCCTGTTGATGCAGGAAGTCCATGAAGGATCTTTTGGTACCCATGCAGGAGGGCATGCTATGGCAAAGAAACTACTGAGATCAGGGTATTACTGGATGACAATGGATGCAGACTGTTGTTCATTCGCTCGTAAATGCCATAAGTGCCAAATATACGCAGATAAAGTGCATGTTCCTCCTAACCCGCTCAACGTCATGTCATCTCCTTGGCCTTTCTCTATGTGGGGCATTGACATGATCGGGAAGATCGAGCCAACTGCTTCGAATGGTCATCGCTTCATCCTGGTCGCGATTGATTACTTTACCAAATGGGTAGAAGCAGCGTCTTATGCCAATGTCACTCGTCAAGTGGTGGCAAGATTTCTGAAAAGAGATATCATATGCAGATATGGAGTGCCCGAAAGGATCATTACTGATAATGGTTCTAATCTCAACAATAAGATGATGGCAGATTTATGTCGGGACTTCAAAATACAGCATCACAATTCTTCTCCTTACCGACCAAAGATGAATGGTGCGGTAGAGGCAGCTAACAAGAATATCAAGAAGATTGTGCAGAAAATGGTTGTCACCTACAAGGATTGGCATGAGATGTTACCATTTGCTTTGCATGGGTACCGAACGTCGGTCAGGACGTCAACAGGGGCAACTCCTTTCTCTCTAGTGTATGGCATGGAAGCAGTCCTGCCTGTTGAAGTAGAGATTCCTTCACTGCGCGTGATGATGGATGTCAAGTTGGATGAGGCTGAATGGGTGCGTGCTCGTTACAATCAGCTATGTCTAATTGAGGAAAAGAGATTAGCGGCTATCTGTCATGGTCAGCTTTATCAGAGGAGAATGAAGCGGGCATTCGACCAACGAGTACGTACTCGAGGGTATCAAGTGGGAGAGCTTGTATTGAAGAGAATCGTTCCTCCAGGTTCAGATAACAGGGGCAAATGGACCCCGAATTACGAAGGACCATTCATAGTGAAGAAAGTATTCTCAGGAGGGGCACTGATGCTCACCACTATGGATGGAGAAGACTTCCCATCCCCTGTTAACTCGGACGCAGTTAAAAAATACTTCGCATAAAGAGACCCGCTGGACGCAAAAACAGAATGTAAGTCCAGGCAAGAAAAGGGCATCCCGGCGAGCTAAAAACAGAATAAAAAGCTCGGGCAAAAATTAGGGAAATAAATATTAAAAAAATGTGTACACCCGCTGAGTTGAAAAGCCACATTGGACAGCTCAGGCAAAAAAGGGTATCCCGGTGGATTGAAAACCCGAGAGGGCGATCCACGCAAAATAAGGGAAATAAGCGAACGACTGCGATCCGAGTTATCTGAACCACGTCATCGTTTCGTACGGTTTGACAATATCGGAAGGATAGGAAATAGTCCCCTTGTCCTCTCAGAAAGCCAAAGCAGAATGGAGAGTCTTAAAGACATGCAGGTCATAGCGGAAATGGAACTCCTTGGAATGCCATGTACTTTGCCATTAGGATAGTTTCTTTTCTCAATTTCTATAGTGGCTACCTCTTTCCAGGTGGTTGCTTCCTAATGTAAATCTTTGCCTATTCAGAGGCCATCCAATAAAAATAATATTCAGTCAAAAAGCTGTGTGCGTTTATTTTTGTTTGCAAAATGTCCTGAATTTTTTTGGTAAAAATAGCATTGCATCTAAACATGGTGATAATCTTGAAAAGAAAACTGACATGCAGGGAAACTGTAATCCTCTTTGAGTGTCGGGTGACGATGGATGAACCGATCATTCCATGCAAATCCTCGGGACACACGTGTGTTTTATGTTGTTACAGGTTGCAGGATGGTTTTACATTCTCTCAAGCAATGTACTCTTTCCCAGTAGAGTATTTCCCCAAGCAGGGATTTCTTCTTCCAGCAGGTATTTGAAAGCCTGACTTGTCTAAACAGAGATTTTCCTCCAACCAAGCCTTGGCAGCAGCCCAACTTCTTCCCAGTAAAGTAGCAGTCTATTCTTCCCCAGTGGAGTATACCCAGCAGGTGCCTGAAGACCTGATGTCATCAGAGATGGAGTTAACAGTATTCTATCCCCAGCAAGAATTTTTACCTATCAGGTACCTGAAAGCCTGATATCCCCTCAGAGTCTTGAATCATCAGATGCTCTCCCCAGCCAGAGTATTTGCCCGAGAAGTTTCCCCAGCCAAGTCTGAAGATGATCTGTCCTCACAGAGTTCATATTTGATTTTCACCTCTATCCGTGAAATATTTCTCAGCCAAGTTGTCATACTTTTGAGCATTTGATGACACAGCCAGGTATTCGTCACTTCAGTCAGAGTGGATATCCAGACCTCTTGACTTGTCTCCCCCTGCAGAGCTGTATCACTTGTTGCCGATCAGGTTTCCGTTTATTGCTCGTCTGCAAGTTCCAACACTCGTCTGTGATTGGTTATGATAATTGCTCGTCCGCGACTCCTCAACACTCGTCTGTGATTGGTTATGATAATTGCTCGTCCGCAACTCCTCAACACTCGTCTGTGATTGGTTATGATAATTGCTCGTCCGCAACTCCTCAACACTCGTCTGTGATTGGTTATGATAATTGCTCGTCCGCAACTCCTCAACACTCGTCTGTGATTGGTTATGATAATTGCTCGTCCGCAACTCCTCAACACTCGTCTGTGATTGGTTATGATAATTGCTCGTCCGCAACTCCTCAACACTCGCCTGTGATTGGTTATGATAGTTGCTCGTCCGCAACTCCTCAACGCTCGTCTGTGTTAGGATACCTTTGTCATTGCTCGTCTGCAACCTCCCCAACACTCGTCTGTGTTTGGTATTGGGTCCTTCGCTGCACTCGTTTGTGCCTCGATATGTGTTCTCTGCTGTTGCTCGTGTGCAACTATCCAACACTCGTCTGTGTTTGTTTGAAGCTCGTCTGCTTTTATTCCCCATAATTCCTTTGTGTTCTGAAGCTCGGATACTCGTCTGTATCATCCTCGGCACTCGTCTGTGCTAGCCTGCACCTGAATGTGAAGATTTGCTATTTACTCTAATTTCTGTGATCACTTCAAATGCTCGTCTGTGTTTGAATTCCTGGTATTCGTCTATACCAGTGGCTGATGCTCGTCTGTATCATTGCCTGAAACGCTCGTCTGTGTTTCTCAGATCATCGTCTGATACTCGTCTGTATCATTGACTCAGGACACTCGTCTGTGTTATCTTGATGATCATCCAATACTCGTCTGTATTGAAGAGGTTTCAAATCCTGACAGTGGGAATCGAGTGTCGAAATGGTTACCGGTCCTGGCGTAACAGGAATATCCGAAGGAGGCTCGTCTGACTCAAGCACCAGTTATGGTTGCTGCACCTGACGTAACAGGTTTGCTCAGAAGACTCGTCTGTCTTATACCATATATCCGCGGATAATATATGAAGAAGGTTCGTCTGCCTTGATCGCATGTCTATCCCACAGACTTATATGCATACCCGGAACCTGCATAAGGATCATCCGAAGAAGGCTCGTCCGTCTTATTCCACTTATCTGCGTAAAGGTTAGTGAAGGAGATTCGTCTATCTCAAGTTACTTTGAAGATTCTTAAGGAGCTCGTCTGCTCATCTCTCATCTCAGTTGCAACGTCTTTGGATTGGGTTTATTTCCCATTTCTTGTTTTCGGCATCAGAGCGCAAATTTCCGTTTCTTGGGTATTCAACCACAGTTTATCTTGAACGGTCGAAAGCGGAAGCAATCGTCCTTTTCAGATCAACAGTTGCTTGAATAGGGGCAGCTGTAGAACCTCAAATTTGCCCTCTTTATTTTAGGCATCATAATACATCATTTGCATCATAAGCATATCATATGTATAACATTATAGCATGGGAAAATTAAAGCATGACAAGCATCAAACCCTAGCATGATGCATATGGCCATCTGGGGAGGTGTTGGGGGTCATTTAAGCTAAGACATGGGTTCTAATGGATTTGTGGGAGACCTATGATGAGTCTAGATTCTTTTGGCAAGGCCAAGTTCACCTACAAAAGCTCAGAAGATTGCTTAATCATCACAAGTTTTAAGACAAGGCAAGGCTCCTAAGCAATGCAGCCAAATTAGGGTTTTGGCTTCAAGGGCTTTAGGCTCATAATTTTGGCCAACTCTTTTGGGCAATGTTTTCCATATGATAAGAGGTCCTTACATGTCAATTTTCATGAGAAAGTTCCAAATGGAAGTCAGTCATTGCCTTAGTTGCTTGCAGATGAAGTAATTGGTCAACTGTGCCTGTAAAAAGTCAACTGTCTGATTTCAAGGGGTCCAAGTCACTTTTTCTTGCCAAGGGAGGTCTTTACAATGTTATAAGATGTTTGGAAGGGTTGGAGATCAAGAATCATGGCTATTTGGAGGTTTTTGCAAAAATGGTATAAAGTTGGTTTTTGAGATTTTCCAAATTTAGCAACTTTTGCCCTAATTTTCAAGTGAGCTTAGCATGGTCAAAAATTCTTCAAATGAACCCAACCCAAACATGAAAGTTGAAGACTAAGGCCTGCCATTTTCAAAAAGTACAAGTACATTTTCATGGGATTTATGGTTTGAGAGATAAGGCCCTCGAAAATCTCATGCATTTTAGGGCAAAATCACATTTCCATGCACACACCAAATGCAAGAGGGTCCAAAACTCATTTTTAAGTGCTGGAATGGATCAAGTGAGGTTACTAAGTTACAATGCAATGTATTTAGATGGTTTTGCTCAAGAGAAACTTGCATTTTGATGCCAAGCATGGAAATGGCCTCAAAAGTGCAAATTTAGCCAAATCATGAGAAGTATGTATTGGCTAGTTCTAAGGGCCAAAGTTGTTGTTGTTCTGACCAAGGATTGGAAAAGGCTTATACATGTACCAAAAGGCCAAGCAAAGAGTGAGGTATGTGAACTTATCTCACACTTTTTCAAATGATGCAAAATCTCAAAAAGGGCTCATTTATTCCCATTCCAAGTGCAAGGTGAGGCCACTATCTTTTTATTCATGCCATATTAAGTTGTTAGCTCAAGAGAAATTGGAGGGTCCAAGCAAGGAGTTTGACATATTTCACAAAGTGCAAATACATGGGCATATGAGATTTTGGTGGCACATGAGATGTCAATTTTTCACCAAAGAGCAAGTTGTTATGGAATGAGGTTGCCAGCCATTTGTATACCATTTGGAGACACTATTCCACAATGCATGGTATGAAGAGGTTTTGGCCCAAAAGGGGTGCAGAAAGCATGAGTGGAATGTGAGATATCTCATAAGGAGCATTTTAGCGAAATGATAAGAATAGCATTATACACTGATCCAAGGGCCAGTTTTCTTCCACTTATGAATTAAGGGATCATTAGAGGTCAGCATGTGCAAAGGGAGTGGGAAGAGCACGAGTGAATGATTCCACCACTCACCTCATGCAAGTTTTGCAAAATCACCTCATGCACACTCCTCTCACGTGCATTCCTTTTCTCATTCCTTGGACTGATTTAGGGCATCATAAAAGGACCAGCTAGGGTTTTAGCTTGGCAAAAAATCGCCACCATTCTCCCATTCCTCAGTTTTTGCTCCTGTTGCATTTTCCTCCATAGCTCATCATCCACTGCTCCATTCTCAAAGCAGACCCCATATTCTTGATCATGAAGCTCCATAGGACATAGATCAAGCTCCATTTCAAGCTAGAGAAGGGTTCTTGTACCAGTCCAGCTCAAACCAGATTCCACCAAAGAGCAAGGTTCAAGTGAATTCGAAGTTTCTTTCACATTTATTTTGTGAAAGGAGGTTGCTAGAAGATCATCCCAGGCTGGATTTTGGTTTTCTTGGAGAAATTTGAAGCTGTGCAATCTCAGGTATGCCTCAAATCCATAAGTTTGTAAATGATTTTTGTGATGTGCATTGCAATTTACATGTCACACTGAGCATGTGGAGCTTTTTGTTTTTGAAAATGATGTTGAAATGAGGTCGGGCTAGGGTTTTAAAGTTTCTAGATCCAATTTGTTTTGATGCTGTTCATGCTGTGTGTTTTGTTTTACATGTTTGTGATAGTTGATTCATATTGTGCTTGATCCGAGAATCATTTTTGGTGTTTGGTTCATGTGATTTCATGAAGAAATGGAGGAGATATGTTCCTTTGATATTTGTTGCCTTGCCACTGCTTGGTCCTGTTTCATTCGTGTTTTGCAGCTTTGTTTTCATGTTGTGAGGTTGAAGATGATGAGGTGGAACGCAGGGATTGGATGGATCCATGTTTTGTCTTTTCTGTTTTAAAACCCTAGCATGACCGGTTGATACAATGTTACATGTTTTTGTGCATTTGGTTTGTCTTGTGGAGTATGCCCTAAGTTCATGCGTGCCTGAGTATTTTTGTCTTGCATTGCTGCATGGGCCTGAGGCCAACATGCTAGGCGCGCCCCCCATGCTGGGCCCAGGCATTTGGCATGTGCTGGCCAGTTTTGTTTTGCACCCTTCCACCATGTTTCATAGTCCTTTTATTCCTTTCTTTTTTCTTCTTGCATTTTGTTCATTTTAAAATATTTCCAAACTTATAAAAAATCCATAAAAATTCATGTGCACTCTTTAGTTCATCTAGTATTTTATCATATTTTTTTCACATTTTTATTTTTATTTCCACGTGGCTAAATTAATTCAACACTAGGTTTTGTTTTATGGTAGGCTCTCTTGGACCAATCTGCCTTGTCCAATTTCCATCTTCTTCATCCTTTAAGCTATGAACCTCATTCTTTTTGCATTCAAATCTTAAGACATCCTTATATCTTCATGATTTATCTTAGATTTTTCACAAATTTCCTTGCTGGATTTTGTTTATGTTACTTGTGCATCAATTTTCTAAACCCTAGATGGTGATACCTTGCATTTTTGGGTTTCATTGACCTAGTTTGGGGCTGATTCTTTGCAAACCCTTTTGGATTCTCATTTCCTAGTATGTGAAGAGTACTTTGCTGGTTGGATAGATTTTTCATGTGCTTGGATTTATTTCTTAGGTATTTTCTTCCTCACTTTGCCTTGTTTTGCACCCTTTGAATCTTTTGGTTTCTTTTAAGTTTGGAAGAAGACTTATGCCAACTTTTCCTCATCTTTTGGGATCCTTTAAAGGTCTAGAGTTGTTCCTGGTCTTAGGATAGGGTTTGATTTTGCTTGAGCTTTGGTTTTGATTCCTTTCTTTGTGTATTACATCCTTAAGTGTTATGCATGCTTTCTTTGCATTTGTTTCACTCCCAATCATCTTGATATGATCTTGTATTGCTTTGTATATCATTTTGTGAACTCTTTGCCATGCCTATATGCTTGTGTAGCTTCTGACTTGTTGGTTCATGCCTTGATTGTATGTTGTTACACTAACTTTGCAGGAGCTATGGTAAGTGTGAGATGTGGGAATTGAGTTCCACATCTCCATCTCTCATCTTTTCTCATTTTTGTTTATATGGACTAACATCTTTTTGTTGGGCTTAGGCCTTTCTCATCCCCTCTTCTATCTTCTCCTTTTCTTTTTCTTCTTCAGTAGGATAGACACCCCACAAACCCTAGGAACCCCATGCATGCTAACTTAGGATAGAAACTTCCCTCTAGTTTTTTTTCCTTTGCTCCTTTTGGTTCTTATTCTCTTCTCATCTTCAAACTTAATTTTAATTCACTTAATAAAGGTTGAGTACTTTCATGTGACATGAGACTTTGCTATGAGATGCTTGCATGCGTTCCATTTCGGGGCGAGGTGTGAGTCATCACTCGTGGTGGATAGGTCTTAGCATGAGTACCTCACAAAGAAAAGCTAAAAAACACTTCTTAACCAAAAAACCACAAAATACTTAATAATGGTAATAGGCCAGTGTGCTTGAGCCTTCACTTGTGGGACTAGCTTTGGGGATTTCCTCCATAGATAGGTGTGCCTCTTGCGCATTCCATTTCGGGATGATGTGAGACGTACACATCCCATTGAGTAAGACTTAGGTACGCTTACCTATGCAAACCTTCACTCATAAAAACTTCTAAAAAAACACCAAACAAACAATAAGCGTCTTTCCTTCGGGAATTCTTTTCTCATCTCCTTCGCTCCGTACGCGAACTTGCTTCTACTTGTCACTTTGCAAGACGGTTACGCACTCGTCGTCCGAGTCTGCAACACCTGAGCAATGGCATAGGCAGTTCAAGCCCCTTTAATTCACAAGCAATTTCCTTGTTACCCCTAGTTAGGGGAACTACGGCGTCTCTGATCCTCATTATCCCGATGAGGTACGTAGGCAGCGGGGTAGGGCCCGTTCGAGCACAATCTTTATTTTCCCTACATTTTTCTCTTTGTTTCCTTTTTCATTTTCTTTTATCAGTTCATTTTCCAGTCCGTTTCATTTCTGTTGCTGCATCTTTCATACCCTCACCCTTTGAAACAGTTTCTTTTGCAAGCGTGGATCCCGTCGGGTACGGCGGATGATCTGGGGTGCTAATACCTTCCCAGGTCATAACCGACTCCCGAGCCCAGTCTCTTTGGTTCGCAGGACCCGTGTTCTTCCTTTTCTTTTCTTCTGGTTTGTGCAGCATTACCATTCCCTTTCTTCGGGATAAAAATGCCTGGCTGGCGACTCTAACTCTTTCCGCGCCACTTTCGCGTTTGTACTAGGATGAAAATCCCGGGAGCGACATATACAAAGCCTTGTTTTTGAAAATTTGTTTGAAAAGTGTGGTGTAAAGAGCATTTTTGAAATGTGAGCAAGTAATTAAGAGAAACATACCCTATATTAAGTCTTTATTGTTCTTATGTTCTTTCAATGGTAAGACTATCCCTATTATTAAGGAATAGGTAGTCATTACCTTAGATGTTATTAAGGGACATGTGTAGGGACATCTGGATATAGGCAACTGTAGGGTGTCTTTAGCAATTCGTAGGGACTTATCATCTTTTATTCGAAGGGACAAGATCATTTATCGTAGGCAACCTCGAAGGGACTTGATCTTCAAAACTATAGGGGCTTGATGATATTTATGAAGGGACTTGCTTAAGACATCCTACTTGACCTTTTGAAATAGGCAACTGAGAGGCAACCCTAGGAAGTGCAAGATGGCGATCAAAGATCGACTTACGTGTGTGCGTATTCATTTTCAAATATTTATCTTATTTAAGTTAATTTTTCTAAATTGATTTTAATTACAAACATGTTATACACACTCTAGAATTATTAACCACATAGTGAAATATTTACAATAAATAAAGCAAAAATATAAACCTATAAATATTACAAGGCTTTGGGACAATTACAATATGATCGAGAAATAATAATAATGGTAAATATAATAATAAATAAATAAGCAATGATTAAATATTAGTAATAATAATAAAATAAGAATAAATGTTAGAATAATAAAATAAAAGAGATAAAAATTTAGCAAGAAAAATTAATATTAGAAAAGTTTTTAAGAATTAATTAAGAAAATAAGTTTTAATAATAATAAACAAATAATAAACTATTTACATATTAAAATGATAATTAATGGTTAATTATGGTTTAGAAAAAATTAGGTTAAACATTAGGGTTAATAAAAAATTAGGGTTAAGAAAATTAGGGTTGACTAAATTAGGGTTTTGATTAAATTAGGGTTAAGAAAATTATTCTAAACCTAATTATTTAATTTATTTACAAAAATATATACATGATAATAATAAATATAAACATATTAAAATATAAATAGAACCAATTTAAGTTTAAGAAAATAAATTATGATTTTGAAAAGATAAAGTTTTTTATAAGAAAATATTATAAGTTATTGTTTAGAAATTAGTTTTATAAGAATTTAAATGAATATAATAATATAAACAAATAAAAGTACAAAAAATTGAAGAATAAAACAACATACCTGGGGCTGGGATACGAACCCACGCCATAGGCTCTCTCTCTCTCTCTTTGGTCCAGCATCATCACCACTAGGCCAGCTGCGTTTGGTGTGTATGAAGTGAGTATCAATTCTTTTATTTTAAACCTGCAAAAATCAAATAAAACACAAAACAAAATGGCCTGGGGGAGATTCGAACCCAGGACCATTGCAATAACACACAAACACTCCAACCAGCTGAGCCACATGGGGCGCGTTCAATAATTAACCAACACTAATCATTATAAAATAAAACAAATATCAAAGTTGAATTTCCGCGCCAAAACTTCATCTTCTTCATTCAAATTTCCTGCGAAATTTCCTTTGATGCTTCCTGCGAATTTACCTGCGTTCGAAACCTGCAAATCTCATATCATCATCAATACGTATTGATTCTTCAAATTGATCACATGGTCATGATCCACAAACATTCTATAGTTCATTTACAGCTTTAGAATTAATTTATAATGGCTAAATCGAAGAACCCTAAATTTTGTCCAAGAACCTTAACAATGGCAACTTTCGGTTTAGGTCAAGGTTCTTCAATTTCTTTGCCCAGAAACCATCTATAGATCATGACTAACACAAATCAAACAACAAAATTAGTTTATATTAGCTAAATATGTGAAATCGAAAAAAAATATTTTGAAGAACAAGAATGATTCGGTTAGCATGTTTCAATGCATGAAGGGATGATTTTATGATCCAAAAATATTCAGTGATATTCTATGAAATTTGAAGTTTTGTTCTTGCTCTTGGAGGCAGGATTTCGTGTCCTTGTGATTGTCTTTAGTTTGTGTATATGTATGGAACAGAATTAGGTTAAAACTTTGTGGATTTTTGGGCTTTTGGTGGTTGCTTGATCATGAAGTTTCACCACTTTCAAATATCCTCAAAAATCTTATAAAACCTTTCTAAATTGGGTGAGCACGAATTTTGATGATACCAATCAGCTTTGAATATCCTTTAAGAGTTTCTAGAATGAGAATCATATCAAATATTGAGCTTTTCATATTTTATTTTGATTTAAAATGATTTTTAATGTATAAAATCAAAATAAATAAAAATAAACTAATAAATCTGAATAAAGTATATTTGATTCGTGCTTGATGTCATGGTAGAGATTGGGTCATAAAAATGCAAGCCCATATGGAAAGAATTGGTTCTAAGACCCCATTTGCTCAAAAAACCTCTCAAAACTTTCCCAACTTTGCAAAGACACAAATCCCTTAATTTTAAGGCTATTAATGTGTTCTTGGACATTTTGGAAAGCTTAGAGAGTCCTCTAACCAACCTCATTAGTCTCATGTCCATATCCTTTACCATTTTCATGTTATGCCCTTTGGAAGATGTTGACTTTTTGTTGACTTTTGAAATGACCTATAATGTCTTAGCTCATACCTTCCAAATGAAGCATTTTTAGGCTTGGCTTGTGAGACAAAAAGTTGTAGAGAATTCAATTTCATTCAAAATTATCTTTGGATGGGAAATTTTTGATGAAGCATGTGAAAGTTATGGCTGGTCAAAGTTCAGTTGACTTTTCCTTAGAAAACCCTAATTTAGAAACTCCTGATTCTTGATGATCTGAAATCTCCTTGATGAATCATGATCAACCCTTGATCAAATGATGAATTTTACTTCATAAACTTGATGTTGGCAAAAAATCATGAAGTTTGACTTTGGTTTGACCATAATTGACCTCAGTTTGACTTTTTAACCACTTTGACTGATTTTTGAATATCTGATCATCTGACTGAGCAAACTTGTTAGGAAAGCCTTGAAACATGACATAGGGATTCTTGAAGAAATATAGGATACTATGAAGCTCACTTGAAGCCATGGAAATCCATTTATCCTGATGAAACTCAAAACCCTAGTTTAGGATGCATTGCTTAGGAGGATGTTTTGTCTGAGGGAATTGTCAAACTTTCTGACTAATTGTGAACCTTGTGAACCTTGTGAACCTCTTGGGACACCTTAGTACACAATGTCTGGTCTAGGTGAGGGCAAATTTTAGGGTTCAACAGTTATAAAACAAATATCAAGGATGAATTTCCGCGCCAAAACTTCATCTTCTTCATTCAAATTTCCTGCGAAATTTCCTTTGATGCTTCCTGCGAATTTACCTGCGTTCGAAACCTGCAAATCTCATATCATCATCAATACGTATTGATTCATCAAATTGATCACATGGTCATGATCCACAAACATCATACAGTTCATTTACAGCTTTAGAATTAATTTATAATGACTAAATCGAAGAACCCTAAATTTTGTCCAAGAACCCTAACAATGGCAACTTTCGGTTTAGGTCATGGTTCTTCAATTTCTTTGCCCAGAAACCATCTATAGATCATGACTAACACCAATCAAACAACAAAATTAGTTTATATTAGCTAAATATGTGAAATCGAAAAACAATATTTTGAAGAACAAGAATGATTCGGTTAGCATGTTTCAATGCATGAAGGGATGATTTTATGATCCAAAAACATTCAGTGATCTTCAAGGAATGACGTGCAACCTTCAAAAGCTTTGGAAATAGTCTGGAAGTGAGAATCCGATTATGAGATTTTTTGTGAAATTTGAGGTTTTTTATTTGCTTTTGGAGGCAGCAAAATCGTGTCCTTGTGATTATCTTTAGTTTGTGTATATGTATGGAACAGAATTAGGTTAAAACTTTGTGGATTTGTGGGCTTTTGGTGGTTGCTTGATCATGAAGTTTCACAACTTTCAAATATCCTCAAAAATCTTATTAAACCTTTCTAAATTGGGTGAGCACGGATTTTGATGATACCAATCAGCTTTGAATATCCTTTAAGAGTTTCTAGAATGAGAATCATATCAAATATTGAGCTTTTCATATTTTATTTTGATTTAAAATGATTTTTAATGTATAAAATCAAAATAAATAAAAATAAACTAATAAAATCTGAATAAAGTATATTTGATTCGTGCATGATGTCATGGTAGAGATTGGGTCATAAAAATGCAAGCCTGGGTGGAAAAAAATTGGTTCTAAGACCCCATTTGCTCAAATAACTTCTCAAAAACTTCCCAATTTTGCAAAGACACAAATCCCTCAATTTTAAGGCTATGAAGGTGTTATTTGACATTTTGGAAAGCTTAGAGAGTCCTCTAACCAACCTCATTGGTCTCATGTCCTTATCTTTTACCCTTTTCAAGTTATGCCCTTTGGAAGATGTTGACTTTTTGTTGACTTTTGAAATGACCTATAATGTCTTAGCTCATACCTTCCAAATGAAGCATTTTTAGGCTTGGCTTGTGAGACACATAGTTGTAGAGAATTCAATTTCCTTCAAAATTATCTTTGGATGGGAAATTTTTGATGAAGCATGTGAAAGTTATGGCTGGTCAAAGTTCAGTTGACTTTTCCTGTGAAAACCCTAATTTAGAAACTCCTGATTCTTGATGATCTGAAATCTCCTTGATGAATCATGATCAACCCTTGATCAAATGATGAATTTTACTTCATAAACTTGATGTTGGCAAAAAATCATGAAGTTTGACTTTGGTTTGACCACAATTGACCTCAGTTTGACTTTTTAACCACTTTGACTGATTTTTGAATATCTGATCATCTGACTGAGCAAACTTTTTGGGAAAGCCTTGAAACTTGACATAGGGATTCTTGAAGAAATATAGGATACTATGAAGCTCACTTGAAGCCTTGGAAATCCATTTATTCTGATGAAACTCAAAACCCTAGTTTAGGATGCATTGCTTAGGAGGATGTTTTGTCTGAGGGAATTGTCAAACTTTCTGACTAATTGTGAACCTTGTGAACCTTGTGAACCTTGTGAACCTCTTGGGACACCTTAGTACACAATGTCTGGTCTAGGTGAGGGCAAATTTTAGGGTGCAACAGCTATAAAACAAATATCAAGGTTGAATTTCCGCGCCAAAACTTCATCTTCTTCATTCAAATTTCCTGCGAAATTTCCTTTGATGCTTCCTGCGAATTTACCTGCGTTCGAAACCTGCAAATCTCATATCATCATCAATACGTATTGATTCATCAAATTGATCACATGGTCATGATCCACAAACATCATACAGTTCATTTACAGCTTTAGAATTAATTTATAATGACTAAATCGAAGAACCCTAAATTTTGTCCAAGAACCCTAACAATGGCAACTTTCGGTTTAGGTCAAGGTTCTTCAATTTCTTTGCCCAGAAACCATCTATAGATCATGACTAACACCAATCAAACAACAAAATTAGTTTATATTAGCTAAATATGTGAAATCGAAAAACAATATTTTAAAGAACAAGAATGATTCGGTTAGCATGTTTCAATGCATGAAGAGATGATTTTATGATCCAAAAACATTCAGTGATCTTCAAGGAATGACGTGCAACCTTCAAAAGCTTTGGAAATAGCCTGGAAGTGAGAATCCGATTATGAGATTTTTTGTGAAATTTGAGGTTTTTTATTTGCTTTTGGAGGCAGCAAAATCGTGTCCTTGTGATTGTCTTTAGTTTGTGTATATGTATGGAACAGAATTAGGTTAAAACTTTGTGGATTTGTGGGCTTTTGGTGGTTGCTTGATCATGAAGTTTCACAACTTTCAAATATCCTCAAAAATCTTATTAAACCTTTCTAAATTGGGTGAGCACGGATTTTGATGATACCAATCAGCTTTGAATATCCTTTAAGAGTTTCTAGAATGAGAATCATATCAAATATTGAGCTTTTCATATTTTATTTTGATTTAAAATGATTTTTAATGTATAAAATCAAAATAAATAAAAATAAACTAATAAAATCTGAATAAAGTATATTTGATTCGTGCATGATGTCATGGTAGAGATTGGGTCATAAAAATGCAAGCCTGTGTGGAAAAAAATTGGTTCTAAGACCCCATTTGCTCAAATAACTTCTCAAAAACTTCCCAATTTTGCAAAGACACAAATCCCTCAATTTTAAGGCTATGAATGTGTTATTTGACATTTTGGAAAGCTTAGAGAGTCCTCTAACCAACCTCATTGGTCTCATGTCCTTATCTTTTACCCTTTTCAAGTTATGCCCTTTGGGAGATGTTGACTTTTTGTTGACTTTTGAAATGACCTATAATGTCTTAGCTCATACCTTCCAAATGAAGCATTTTTAGGCTTGGCTTGTGAGACACAAAGTTGTAGAGAATTCAATTTCCTTCAAAATTATCTTTGGATGGGAAATTTTTGATGAAGCATGTGAAAGTTATGGCTGGTCAAAGTTCAGTTGACTTTTCCTGTGAAAACCCTAATTTAGAAACTCCTGATTCTTGATGATCTGAAATCTCCTTGATGAATCATGATCAACCCTTGATCAAATGATGAATTTTACTTCATAAACTTGATGTTGGCAAAAAATCATGAAGTTTGACTTTGGTTTGACCACAATTGACCTCAGTTTGACTTTTTAACCACTTTGACTGATTTTTGAATATCTGATCATCTGACTGAGCAAACTTTTTGGGAAAGCCTTGAAACTTGACATAGGGATTCTTGAAGAAATATAGGATACTATGAAGCTCACTTGAAGCCTTGGAAATCCATTTATTCTGATGAAACTCAAAACCCTAGTTTAGGATGCATTGCTTAGGAGGATGTTTTGTCTGAGGGAATTGTCAAACTTTCTGACTAATTGTGAACCTTGTGAACCTTGTGAACCTCTTGGGACACCTTAGTACACAATGTCTGGTCTAGGTGAGGGCAAATTTTAGGGTGCAACAGCTATAAAACAAATATCAAGGTTGAATTTCCGCGCCAAAACTTCATCTTCTTCATTCAAATTTCCTGCGAAATTTCCTTTGATGCTTCCTGCGAATTTACCTGCGTTCGAAACCTGCAAATCTCATATCATCATCAATACGTATTGATTCATCAAATTGATCACATGGTCATGATCCACAAACATCATACAGTTCATTTACAGCTTTAGAATTAATTTATAATGACTAAATCGAAGAACCCTAAATTTTGTCCAAGAACCCTAACAATGGCAACTTTCGGTTTAGGTCAAGGTTCTTCAATTTCTTTGCCCAGAAACCATCTATAGATCATGACTAACACCAATCAAACAACAAAATTAGTTTATATTAGCTAAATATGTGAAATCGAAAAACAATATTTTAAAGAACAAGAATGATTCGGTTAGCATGTTTCAATGCATGAAGGGATGATTTTATGATCCAAAAACATTCAGTGATCTTCAAGGAATGACGTGCAACCTTCAAAAGCTTTGGAAATAGCCTGGAAGTGAGAATCCGATTATGAGATTTTTTGTGAAATTTGAGGTTTTTTATTTGCTTTTGGAGGCAGCAAAATCGTGTCCTTGTGATTGTCTTTAGTTTGTGTATATGTATGGAACAGAATTAGGTTAAAACTTTGTGGATTTGTGGGCTTTTGGTGGTTGCTTGATCATGAAGTTTCACAACTTTCAAATATCCTCAAAAATCTTATTAAACCTTTCTAAATTGGGTGAGCACGGATTTTGATGATACCAATCAGCTTTGAATATCCTTTAAGAGTTTCTAGAATGAGAATCATATCAAATATTGAGCTTTTCATATTTTATTTTGATTTAAAATGATTTTTAATGTATAAAATCAAAATAAATAAAAATAAACTAATAAAATCTGAATAAAGTATATTTGATTCGTGCATGATGTCATGGTAGAGATTGGGTCATAAAAATGCAAGCCTGTGTGGAAAAAAATTGGTTCTAAGACCCCATTTGCTCAAATAACTTCTCAAAAACTTCCCAATTTTGCAAAGACACAAATCCCTCAATTTTAAGGCTATGAAGGTGTTATTTGACATTTTGGAAAGCTTAGAGAGTCCTCTAACCAACCTCATTGGTCTCATGTCCTTATCTTTTACCCTTTTCAAGTTATGCCCTTTGGGAGATGTTGACTTTTTGTTGACTTTTGAAATGACCTATAATGTCTTAGCTCATACCTTCCAAATGAAGCATTTTTAGGCTTGGCTTGTGAGACACAAAGTTGTAGAGAATTCAATTTCCTTCAAAATTATCTTTGGATGGGAAATTTTTGATGAAGCATGTGAAAGTTATGGCTGGTCAAAGTTCAGTTGACTTTTCCTGTGAAAACCCTAATTTAGAAACTCCTGATTCTTGATGATCTGAAATCTCCTTGATGAATCATGATCAACCCTTGATCAAATGATGAATTTTACTTCATAAACTTGATGTTGGCAAAAAATCATGAAGTTTGACTTTGGTTTGACCACAATTGACCTCAGTTTGACTTTTTAACCACTTTGACTGATTTTTGAATATCTGATCATCTGACTGAGCAAACTTTTTGGGAAAGCCTTGAAACTTGACATAGGGATTCTTGAAGAAATATAGGATACTATGAAGCTCACTTGAAGCCTTGGAAATCCATTTATTCTGATGAAACTCAAAACCCTAGTTTAGGATGCATTGCTTAGGAGGATGTTTTGTCTGAGGGAATTGTCAAACTTTCTGACTAATTGTGAACCTTGTGAACCTTGTGAACCTTGTGAACCTCTTGGGACACCTTTGTACACAATGTCTGGTCTAGGTGAGGGCAAATTTTAGGGTGAAACAACTATAAAACAAATATCAAGGTTGAATTTCCGCGCCAAAACTTCATCTTCTTCATTCAAATTTCCTGCGAAATTTCCTTTGATGCTTCCTGCGAATTTACCTGCGTTCGAAACCTGCAAATCTCATATCATCATCAATACGTATTGATTCATCAAATTGATCACATGGTCATGATCCACAAACATCATACAGTTCATTTACAGCTTTAGAATTAATTTATAATGACTAAATCGAAGAACCCTAAATTTTGTCCAAGAACCCTAACAATGGCAACTTTCGGTTTAGGTCAAGGTTCTTCAATTTCTTTGCCCAGAAACCATCTATAGATCATGACTAACACCAATCAAACAACAAAATTAGTTTATATTAGCTAAATATGTGAAATCGAAAAACAATATTTTAAAGAACAAGAATGATTCGGTTAGCATGTTTCAATGCATGAAGGGATGATTTTATGATCCAAAAACATTCAGTGATCTTCAAGGAATGACGTGCAACCTTCAAAAGCTTTGGAAATAGCCTGGAAGTGAGAATCCGATTATGAGATTTTTTGTGAAATTTGAGGTTTTTTATTTGCTTTTGGAGGCAGCAAAATCGTGTCCTTGTGATTGTCTTTAGTTTGTGTATATGTATGGAACAGAATTAGGTTAAAACTTTGTGGATTTGTGGGCTTTTGGTGGTTGCTTGATCATGAAGTTTCACAACTTTCAAATATCCTCAAAAATCTTATTAAACCTTTCTAAATTGGGTGAGCACGGATTTTGATGATACCAATCAGCTTTGAATATCCTTTAAGAGTTTCTAGAATGAGAATCATATCAAATATTGAGCTTTTCATATTTTATTTTGATTTAAAATGATTTTTAATGTATAAAATCAAAATAAATAAAAATAAACTAATAAAATCTGAATAAAGTATATTTGATTCGTGCATGATGTCATGGTAGAGATTGGGTCATAAAAATGCAAGCCTGTGTGGAAAAAAATTGGTTCTAAGACCCCATTTGCTCAAATAACTTCTCAAAAACTTCCCAATTTTGCAAAGACACAAATCCCTCAATTTTAAGGCTATGAAGGTGTTATTTGACATTTTGGAAAGCTTAGAGAGTCCTCTAACCAACCTCATTGGTCTCATGTCCTTATCTTTTACCCTTTTCAAGTTATGCCCTTTGGGAGATGTTGACTTTTTGTTGACTTTTGAAATGACCTATAATGTCTTAGCTCATACCTTCCAAATGAAGCATTTTTAGGCTTGGCTTGTGAGACACAAAGTTGTAGAGAATTCAATTTCCTTCAAAATTATCTTTGGATGGGAAATTTTTGATGAAGCATGTGAAAGTTATGGCTGGTCAAAGTTCAGTTGACTTTTCCTGTGAAAACCCTAATTTAGAAACTCCTGATTCTTGATGATCTGAAATCTCCTTGATGAATCATGATCAACCCTTGATCAAATGATGAATTTTACTTCATAAACTTGATGTTGGCAAAAAATCATGAAGTTTGACTTTGGTTTGACCACAATTGACCTCAGTTTGACTTTTTAACCACTTTGACTGATTTTTGAATATCTGATCATCTGACTGAGCAAACTTTTTGGGAAAGCCTTGAAACTTGACATAGGGATTCTTGAAGAAATATAGGATACTATGAAGCTCACTTGAAGCCTTGGAAATCCATTTATTCTGATGAAACTCAAAACCCTAGTTTAGGATGCATTGCTTAGGAGGATGTTTTGTCTGAGGGAATTGTCAAACTTTCTGACTAATTGTGAACCTTGTGAACCTTGTGAACCTCTTGGGACACCTTTGTACACAATGTCTGGTCTAGGTGAGGGCAAATTTTAGGGTGCAACAGCTATAAAACAAATATCAAGGTTGAATTTCCGCGCCAAAACTTCATCTTCTTCATTCAAATTTCCTGCGAAATTTCCTTTGATGCTTCCTGCGAATTTACCTGCGTTCGAAACCTGCAAATCTCATATCATCATCAATACGTATTGATTCATCAAATTGATCACATGGTCATGATCCACAAACATCATACAGTTCATTTACAGCTTTAGAATTAATTTATAATGACTAAATCGAAGAACCCTAAATTTTGTCCAAGAACCCTAACAATGGCAACTTTCGGTTTAGGTCAAGGTTCTTCAATTTCTTTGCCCAGAAACCATCTATAGATCATGACTAACACCAATCAAACAACAAAATTAGTTTATATTAGCTAAATATGTGAAATCAAAAAACAATATTTTAAAGAACAAGAATGATTCGGTTAGCATGTTTCAATGCATGAAGGGATGATTTTATGATCCAAAAACATTCAGTGATCTTCAAGGAATGACGTGCAACCTTCAAAAGCTTTGGAAATAGCCTGGAAGTGAGAATCCGATTATGAGATTTTTTGTGAAATTTGAGGATTTTTATTTGCTTTTGGAGGCAGCAAAATCGTGTCCTTGTGATTGTCTTTAGTTTGTGTATATGTATGGAACAGAATTAGGTTAAAACTTTGTGGATTTGTGGGCTTTTGGTGGTTGCTTGATCATGAAGTTTCACAACTTTCAAATATCCTCAAAAATCTTATTAAACCTTTCTAAATTGGGTGAGCACGGATTTTGATGATACCAATCAGCTTTGAATATCCTTTAAGAGTTTCTAGAATGAGAATCATATCAAATATTGAGCTTTTCATATTTTATTTTGATTTAAAATGATTTTTAATGTATAAAATCAAAATAAATAAAAATAAACTAATAAAATCTGAATAAAGTATATTTGATTCGTGCATGATGTCATGGTAGAGATTGGGTCATAAAAATGCAAGCCTGTGTGGAAAAAAATTGGTTCTAAGACCCCATTTGCTCAAATAACTTCTCAAAAACTTCCCAATTTTGCAAAGACACAAATCCCTCAATTTTAAGGCTATGAAGGTGTTATTTGACATTTTGGAAAGCTTAGAGAGTCCTCTAACCAACCTCATTGGTCTCATGTCCTTATCTTTTACCCTTTTCAAGTTATGCCCTTTGGGAGATGTTGACTTTTTGTTGACTTTTGAAATGACCTATAATGTCTTAGCTCATACCTTCCAAATGAAGCATTTTTAGGCTTGGCTTGTGAGACACAAAGTTGTAGAGAATTCAATTTCCTTCAAAATTATCTTTGGATGGGAAATTTTTGATGAAGCATGTGAAAGTTATGGCTGGTCAAAGTTCAGTTGACTTTTCCTGTGAAAACCCTAATTTAGAAACTCCTGATTCTTGATGATCTGAAATCTCCTTGATGAATCATGATCAACCCTTGATCAAATGATGAATCTTACTTCATAAACTTGATGTTGGCAAAAAATCATGAAGTTTGACTTTGGTTTGACCACAATTGACCTCAGTTTGACTTTTTAACCACTTTGACTGATTTTTGAATATCTGATCATCTGACTGAGCAAACTTTTTGGGAAAGCCTTGAAACTTGACATAGGGATTCTTGAAGAAATATAGGATACTATGAAGCTCACTTGAAGCCTTGGAAATCCATTTATCCTGATGAAACTCAAAACCCTAGTTTAGGATGCATTGCTTAGGAGGATGTTTTGTCTGAGGGAATTGTCAAACTTTCTGACTAATTGTGAACCTTGTGAACCTTGTGAACCTCTTGAGACACCTTAGTACACAATGTCTGGTCTAGGTGAGGGAAACTTTTAGGGTGCAACAGCTATAAAACAAATATCAAGGTTGAATTTCCGCGCCAAAACTTCATCTTCTTCATTCAAATTTCCTGCGAAATTTCCTTTGATGCTTCCTGCGAATTTACCTGCGTTCGAAACCTGCAAATCTCATATCATCATCAATACGTATTGATTCATCAAATTGATCACATGGTCATGATCCACAAACATCATACAGTTCATTTACAGCTTTAGAATTAATTTATAATGACTAAATCGAAGAACCCTAAATTTTGTCCAAGAACCCTAACAATGGCAACTTTCGGTTTAGGTCAAGGTTCTTCAATTTCTTTGCCCAGAAACCATCTATAGATCATGACTAACACCAATCAAACAACAAAATTAGTTTATATTAGCTAAATATGTGAAATCGAAAAACAATATTTTAAAGAACAAGAATGATTCGGTTAGCATGTTTCAATGCATGAAGGGATGATTTTATGATCCAAAAACATTCAGTGATCTTCAAGGAATGACGTGCAACCTTCAAAAGCTTTGGAAATAGCCTGGAAGTGAGAATCCGATTATGAGATTTTTTGTGAAATTTGAGGTTTTTTATTTGCTTTTGGAGGCAGCAAAATCGTGTCCTTGTGATTGTCTTTAGTTTGTGTATATGTATGGAACAGAATTAGGTTAAAACTTTGTGGATTTGTGGGCTTTTGGTGGTTGCTTGATCATGAAGTTTCACAACTTTCAAATATCCTCAAAAATCTTATTAAACCTTTCTAAATTGGGTGAGCACGAATTTTGATGATACCAATCAGCTTTGAATATCCTTTAAGAGTTTCTAGAATGAGAATCATATCAAATATTGAGCTTTTCATATTTTATTTTGATTTAAAATGATTTTTAATGTATAAAATCAAAATAAATAAAAATAAACTAATAAAATCTGAATAAAGTATATTTGATTCGTGCATGATGTCATGGTAGAGATTGGGTCATAAAAATGCAAGCCCGTGTGGAAAAAATTGGTTCTAAGACCCCATTTGCTCAAAAAACTTCTCAAAAATTTCCCAATTTTGCAAAGACACAAATCCCTCAATTTTAAGGCTATGAAGGTGTTATTTGACATTTTGGAAAGCTTAGAGAGTCCTCTAACCAACCTCATTGGTCTCATGTCCATATCTTTTACCCTTTTCAAGTTATGCCCTTTGGAAGATGTTGACTTTTTGTTGACTTTTGAAATGACATATAATGTCTTAGCTCATACCTTCCAAATGAAGCATTTTTAGGCTTGGATTGTGAGACACAAAGTTGTAGAGAATTCAATTTCCTTCAAAATTATCTTTGGATGGGAAATTTTTGATGAAGCATGTGAAAGTTATGGCTGGTCAAAGTTCAGTTGACTTTTCCTGTGAAAACCCTAATTTAGAAACTCTTGATTCTTGATGATCTGAAATATCCTTGATGAATCATGATCAACCCTTGATCAAATGATGAATTTTACTTCATAAACTTGATGTTGGCAAAAAATCATGAAGTTTGACTTTGGTTTGACCACAATTGACCTCAGTTTGACTTTTTAACCACTTTGACTGATTTTTGAATATCTGATCATCTGACTGAGCAAACTTTTTGGGAAAGCCTTGAAACTTGACATAGGGATTCTTGAAGAAATATAGGATACTATGAAGCTCACTTGAAGCCTTGGAAATCCATTTATCCTGATGAAACTCAAAACCCTAGTTTAGGATGCATTGCTTAGGAGGATGTTTTGTCTGAGGGAATTGTCAAACTTTCTGACTAATTGTGAACCTTGTGAACCTTGTGAACCTCTTGAGACACCTTAGTACACAATGTCTGGTCTAGGTGAGGGCAAATTTTAGGGTGCAACAGCTATAAAACAAATATCAAGGTTGAATTTCCGCGCCAAAACTTCATCTTCTTCATTCAAATTTCCTGCGAAATTTCCTTTGATGCTTCCTGCGAATTTACCTGCGTTCGAAACCTGCAAATCTCATATCATCAATACGTATTGATTCATCAAATTGATCACATGGTCATGATCCACAAACATCATACAGTTCATTTACAGCTTTAGAATTAATTTATAATGACTAAATCGAAGAACCCTAAATTTTGTCCAAGAACCCTAACAATGGCAACTTTCGGTTTAGGTCAAGGTTCTTCAATTTCTTTGCCCAGAAACCATCTATAGATCATGACTAACACCAATCAAACAACAAAATTAGTTTATATTAGCTAAATATGTGAAATCGAAAAACAATATTTTAAAGAACAAGAATGATTCGGTTAGCATGTTTCAATGCATGAAGGGATGATTTTATGATCCAAAAACATTCAGTGATCTTCAAGGAATGACGTGCAACCTTCAAAAGCTTTGGAAATAGCCTGGAAGTGAGAATCCGATTATGAGATTTTTTGTGAAATTTGAGGTTTTTTATTTGCTTTTGGAGGCAGCAAAATCGTGTCCTTGTGATTGTCTTTAGTTTGTGTATATGTATGGAACAGAATTAGGTTAAAACTTTGTGGATTTGTGGGCTTTTGGTGGTTGCTTGATCATGAAGTTTCACAACTTTCAAATATCCTCAAAAATCTTATTAAACCTTTCTAAATTGGGTGAGCACGAATTTTGATGATACCAATCAGCTTTGAATATCCTTTAAGAGTTTCTAGAATGAGAATCATATCAAATATTGAGCTTTTCATATTTTATTTTGATTTAAAATGATTTTTAATGTATAAAATCAAAATAAATAAAAATAAACTAATAAAATCTGAATAAAGTATATTTGATTCGTGCATGATGTCATGGTAGAGATTGGGTCATAAAAATGCAAGCCCGTGTGGAAAAAATTGGTTCTAAGACCCCATTTGCTCAAAAAACTTCTCAAAAATTTCCCAATTTTGCAAAGACACAAATCCCTCAATTTTAAGGCTATGAAGGTGTTATTTGACATTTTGGAAAGCTTAGAGAGTCCTCTAACCAACCTCATTGGTCTCATGTCCATATCTTTTACCCTTTTCAAGTTATGCCCTTTGGAAGATGTTGACTTTTTGTTGACTTTTGAAATGACATATAATGTCTTAGCTCATACCTTCCAAATGAAGCATTTTTAGGCTTGGATTGTGAGACACAAAGTTGTAGAGAATTCAATTTCCTTCAAAATTATCTTTGGATGGGAAATTTTTGATGAAGCATGTGAAAGTTATGGCTGGTCAAAGTTCAGTTGACTTTTCCTGTGAAAACCCTAATTTAGAAACTCTTGATTCTTGATGATCTGAAATATCCTTGATGAATCATGATCAACCCTTGATCAAATGATGAATTTTACTTCATAAACTTGATGTTGGCAAAAAATCATGAAGTTTGACTTTGGTTTGACCACAATTGACCTCAGTTTGACTTTTTAACCACTTTGACTGATTTTTGCATATCTGATCATCTGACTGAGCAAACTTTTTGGGAAAGCCTTGAAAATTGACATAGGGATTCTTGAAGACATATAGGATACTATGAAGCTCACTTGAAGCCTTGGAAATCCATTTATCCTGATGAAACTCAAAACCCTAGTTTATGATGCATTGCTTAGGAGGATGTTTTGTCTGAGGGAATTGTTAAACTTTCTGACTAATTGTGAACCTTATGAACCTCTTGGGACACTTTAGTACACAATGTTTGGTCTAGGTGAGGGAAAATTTAAGGGTGCAACAGTTATAAAACAAATATTAAGGTTGAATTTCTGCGCCAAAACTTCATCTTCTTCATTCAAATTTCCTGCGAAATTTCCTTTGATGCTTCCTGCGAATTTACCTACGTTCGAAACCTGCAAATCTCATATCATCATCAATACATATTGATTCATCAAATTGATCACATGGTCATGATCCACAAACATCATACAGTTCATTTACAGCTTTAGAATTAATTTATAATGACTAAATCGAAGAACCCTAAATTTTGTCCAAGAACCCTAACAATGGCAACTTTCGGTTTAGGTCATGGTTCTTCAATTTCTTTGCCCAGAAACCATCTATAGATCATGATTAACACCAATCAAACAATAAAATTAGTTTATATTAGATAAATATGTTAAATCGAAAAACAATATTTTGAAGAACAAGAATGATTCGGTTACCATGTTTCAATGCATGAAGGGATGATTTTATGATCCAAAAACATTCAGTGATCTTCAAGGAATGACTTGCAACCTTCAAAAGCTTTGGAAATAACCTGGAAGTGAGAATCTGATTATGATATTTTTTGTGAAATTTGAGGTTTTGTTCTTGCTTTTGGAGGCAGCAAATTCGTGTCCTTGTGATTGTCTTTAGTTTGTGTATATGTATGGAACAGAATTAGGTTAAAACTTTGTGGATTTGTGGGCTTTTGGTGGTTGCTTGATCATGAAGTTTCACAACTTTCAAATATCCTCAAAAATCTTATAAAACCATTCTAAATTGGGTGAGCATGAATTTTGATGATACCAATCAGCTTTGAATATCCTTTAAGAGTTTCTAGAATGAGAATCATATTAAATATTGAGCTTTTCATATTTTATTTTGATTTAAAATGATTTTTAATGTATAAAATCAAAATAAATAAAAATAAACTAATAAAATCTGAATAAAGTATATTTGATTCGTGCATGATGTCATGGTAGAGATTGTGTCATAAAAATGCAAACCCGTGTGGAAAGAATTGGTTCTAAGACCCCATTTGCTAAAAAAACTTCTCAAAAATTTCCCAACTTTGCAAAGACACAAATCCCTCAATTTTAAGGCTATGAAGGTGTTATTTGACATTTTGGAAATCTTAGAGAGTCCTCTAACCAACCTCATTGGTCTCATATCCATATCTTTTACCATTTTCAAGTTATGCCCTTTGGAAGATGTTGACTTTTTGTTGACTTTTGAAATAACCTATAATGTCTTAGCTCATACCTTCCAAATGAAGCATTTTTAGGCTTGGCTTGTGAGACACAGTTGTAGAGAATTCAATTTCCTTCAAAATTATCTTTGAATGGGAAATTTTTGATGAAGCATGTGAAAGTTATGGCTGGTCAAAGTTCAGTTGACTTTTCCTCTGAAAACCCTAATTTAGAAACTCCTTATTCTTGATGATCTGAAATCTCCTTGATGAATCATGATCAACCCTTGATCAAATGATGAATTTTACTTCATAAACTTGATGTTGGCAAAATATCATGAAGTTTGACTTTGGTTTGACCACAATTGACCTCAGTTTGACTTTTTAACCACTTTGACTGATTTTTGTATATCTGATCATCTAACTGAGCAAACTTTTTGGGAAAGCTTGAAACTTGACATAGGGATTCTTGAAGACATATAGGATACTATGAAGCTCACTTGAAGCCTTGGAAATCCATTTATCCTGATGAAACTCAAAACCTTAGTTTAGGATGCATTGCTTAGGAGGATGTTTTGTCTGAGGGAATTGTCAAACTTTCTGACTAATTGTGAACCTTGTGACCCTCTTGGGACACCTTAGTACACAATGTCTGGTCTAGGTGAGGGAAAATTTTAGGGTGCAGCAGCTATAAAACAAATATCAAGGTTGAATTTCCACGCCAAAACTTCATCTTCTTCATTCAAATTTCCTTTGATGCTTCCTGCGAATTTACCTGCGTTCGAAACCTGCAAATCTCATATCATCATCAATACGTATTGATTCATCAAATTGATCACATGGTCATGATCCACAAACATCATACAGTTCATTTACAGCTTTAGAATTAATTTATAATGACTAAATCGAAGAACCCTAAATTTTGTCCAAGAACCCTAACAATGGCAACTTTCGGTTTAGGTCATGGTTCTTCAATTTCTTTGCCCAGAAACCATCTATAGATCATGACTAACACCAATCAAACAACAAAATTAGTTTATATTAGCTAAATATGTGAAATCTAAAAACAATATTTTGAAGAACAAGAATGATTCGGTTAGCATGTTTCAATGCATGAAGGGATGATTTTATGATCCAAAAACATTCAGTGATCTTCAAGGAATGACTTGCAACCTTCAAAAGATTTGGAAATAGCCTGCAAGTGAGAATCCGATTATGAGATTTTTTGTGAAATTTGAGGTTTTGTTCTTGCTTTTGGAGGCAGCAAATTCGTGTCCTTGTGATTGTCTTTAGTTTGTGTATATGTATGGAACAGAATTAGCTTAAAACTTTGCGGATTTGTGGGCTTTTAGTGGTTGCTTGATCATTAAGTTTCACAACTTTCAAATATCCTCAAAAATCTTATAAAACCTTTCTAAATTGGGTGAGCACGAATTTTGATGATACCAATCAGCTTTGAATATCCTTTAAGAGTTTCTAGAATGAGAATCATATCAAATATTGAGCTTTTCATATTTTATTTTGATTTAAAATGATTTTTAATGTATAAAATCAAAATAAATAAAAATAAACTAATAAAAATCTTAATAAATGATATTTGATTCGTGCATGATGTCATGGTAGAGATTGGGTCATAAGAATACAAGCCCGTGTGGAAAGAATTGGTTCTAAGACCCCATTTGCTCAATAAACCACTCAAAAATTTCCCAACTTTGCAAAGACACAAATCCCTCAATTTTAAGGCTATGAAGGTGTTATTTGAAATTTCGGAAAGCTTAGAGAGTCCTATTACCAACCTCATTGGTCTCATGTCCATATCTTTTACCATTTTCAAGTTATGCCCTTTTGAAGATGTTGACTTTTTGTTGACTTTTTAAATGCCCTATAATGTCTTAGCTCATACCTTCCAAATGAAGCATTTTTAGGCTTGGCTTGTGAGAACCAAAGTTGTAAAGAATTAAATTTCCTTCAAAATGAGCTTTGGATGGGAAATTTTTGATGAAGCATGTGAAAGTTATGGCTGGTCAATGTTCAGTTGACTTTTCCTATGAAAACCCTAATTTAGAAACTCCTGATTCTTGATGATCTGAAATCTCTTTGATGAATTATCATCAACCCTTGATCAAATGATGAATTTTACTTGATATAATTGATGTTGGCAAAAAAATCATGAATTTTGACTTTGGTTTGACCACAGTTGACCTCAGTTTGACTTTTTAACCACTTTGACTGATTTTTGAATATCTGATCATCTGACTGAGCAAACCTTTTAGGAAAGCCTTGAAACTTGACATGGGGATTATTGAAGACATGTAGGATGTTATGAAGCTTACTTGAAGCCTTGGAAGTTCATTTATCCTGATGAAACTCAAAACCCTAGTTTAGGATGCATTGCTTAGGAGGATGTTTTGTCTGAGGGAATTGTCAAACTTTCTGACTAATTGTGAACCTTGTGAACCTCTTGAGATACCTTGTGAACCTCTTGGGACACCTTAGTACACAATTTTTGGTCTAGGTGAGGGCAAATTTTGGGGTGCAACAGTATGCAGGCAGAAGAAATCAATACAAAAATCACAGCTAGCATCTTAAATCTTAAATTGGTAAGCAATCCACAATCAATAATTGAAATGTCATGCAGCAGTAAAGCATAAACAAAGCAGGGGTCATCACAACATTTGCAAAGTCATTGCAAGCTATAAACAGTTTGAATCCAAAAGTAGTAAACTCAGTAATTTGAACCATGGATCACTTGGTGTTGTTTCCAAAACTCTTTCAACAAAACTTTGCTAGACCAAAAGATTACCGGTTATGCTTGACCTGTTTCAGAATTTCAGTTTTCTCAGAGCTTTATGCTAATTTCCCTCCAAGACACTTCTTGCCAAATTTCCTCATACCATAAGTGCATACATAAAAAAGAAAAAAGGTTAGAAAGGTTTCATAGAAATGTTCCACTGCAAGAACTTCACAACACATGTATAATTTTGTTCCTCATCAGTCAGAAAGTACAAACAAATTCCAAGTTCAATGAATGTATGTTTAAACTAAAATCATCACCAAAATGCAAAGGCCAAAAGCAGAGAGATTATAGTGGAAACAAAGCAACATTCATAGTTCAAACAAGGTCAAAATTCACAGCATTAAAGACAAGGTTGTGCGGTGAAAATTCAAATATATCAGAGTGACCCCACAAGACTTCTAGAAACTTTTCTTCACTACAGACAAAAGAATTTCAACCTGTCACCATCCTAAGAGGTCCCCACACCAAAAATATTCCTAAAAGATTTCTGATTTCACAACCTTCATTCACATGTATCACTCAACAAACTTCATACAAATCCTCGTCCTCACACGTATGAGCCCTGCGAAAAATTCCTCTATATAAAGGCCTCATCATTGAGCAATGAAGGACCTGAACGACACCTGCAAAAAAAACCTAGCCATCAGAGAAAATACAGACGAAAAATTCCTCAGAAATTACTCCCAAAAAAACCCTAAGTTCTAAAGCTCATTCTCAGAAGCTCTTTGACTCTCACATTGAGACTCAAATTTGCTCGAGCTAAGCCATCTCACAAACTTCATCCAACAATGTTCGCTAATCACAACGACAAAGTTTCAGTAGAGGAAAAGAAGGCGAACAAACAAAAAACCAGAGTTCAAGCAATACCTGGAGTGGAATCGACCCTCTGAGAACATTCAGAGCAGGTATACACTTGGTTTCACCCTTTTCGTCTCACATTGGTTGTTGTCGTTGAGCATCCTTTGCGTTTCCTTTTCCGCTTTAATGGTTGACATCATCGATGTATCATCAATGTGTTTGGTATGTATTTTGATATTTTGTTGAGTTTTGGAAGCCTGAATGATATGATGAAGCTGATGATCTCGTGGAGAGAGGCAAAATTGATGAGTTTTAAGGATGATTGTTCTCTTGTTGTTGTTATTGGTTAAGAGTTTAGAGTGTGAACGAGAGAAGAGGAAGGTCGATGAAGATTTTTTCCTGAGACCATATTTCTTTGTTTCAAACTGATTTAAGCGTGTATTTGTTTTACACCTATGTTGGTATTTGTTCTTTTGTAATTATTGTTTTAAACTTCCTGAGGAATTCAGAGTTTCATTGTTCAACTTTAATGGTTTTGATAAAAAAAAATTTTAAAGGTTGGTTTCTTTTGTTAAAATGATTTTAAGAAATTTGCATCTTCCCAAGTTGAGATTACATTGCCCAAGATCTGCTTTACTGGGAAGATTCCACTAACTAGGTGAATCGGCAGTGAGTTGGCCAATCATGGGACACTTGTCCCAGTGAGGTACTCCCTTATCAGTAATCAGGAGCGTCTCTCTAGGTCCTTATCATACATTGTCTCCTTTCTCAACCCTTAGATCATAGGTCTTACAAAAAGTCTCCTTGATTAATGTCCCAGATTCGCTGGAGAAGTCAACATGGGTTAACTGAGAGTCTTTGGTGCTCCCTAGCCAGCAATGGGCCTCTTGATCATTTGGGCTTGTTTTTTGTTCCTAAACACACACCTGATTTTACTTCTTGAACCAATCCATTCCTCATTTTATTTATTTTATTGGATTTCTTTCTTTAATTTTCCTTTTTATAAAAAATCTTAAAAACGAATTTTTTATTTATTAATTGATTATTTAAATTATTTTATTTAATAAAATTAATTAATTTTCCTAAATGATTTAATTAATTAATTAATTAATTCTTTCTCTTTAAACTTTCGAAAAAATTCAAAAAAACATTTTCTTAATCATTTTCGTTTAAATTTTAATTTTCATATCTTTCGATTTAATTTCTATTTGAATAAAAAAAATAAAAAAAACTTTTTCATTGATTAATTATCTTAAATAGTTTTATTTAATTCGATTAATTAATTTGTTAATTAATCTAATTAAATATTTCTACTTAATTTGATTAATTCACTTTTCCCCTTTGTTCGATTTTCTTATGTGCATGATGAATATTTGTGTAAGCTCGATTTTTTCTTGCTTGTGATATGATACTATATGACTTGATAAAACTTGTATGATTTATTTATGCATTTTGACCATATTGTAAAGTAAAAATAAACGCGACCACCAAGATAAATCGTTTCAAAGATAATTAAATCTTTTGGTCCAACGCAAAGTAAATATTCACATACACTTTGTCCACACGTAAGTCGGTCATTCTATGATCTCCATCAACCTTATCCCAACACTCGCACCCACTCGCACCCACTGCACCATTAGGTTATCCGTACCAATTTACCTCAAACTTAAAACTTTATTATACGAACGTAAGCCTCGATCCAACGTCGAGTCATTTTCTTAAAGGTGTAAAAGAGAAATGTGGAATTTTCTATGTTTCTCCTCAACTGTTTGAATATGAGGCATATGTCTCGTAGGTCAGTAGTTGACACCTCTTAACTTCAAAACACTTAACATTTATCAAACACATCTTTTCTCAAAGGTGTAAAAGAAAGTTGTCGGATCTCCGATGCCTTTCCTCAATTGTTTCTGTGTGAGGCATTTGTCACGCACGTGAGCAGTTGACGCCTCTAAAACAAACAACCGACCAACCTTAGTACCATGAACTACGAGGATCTGACTTTCCCATTGCACAAGGGAATACATAGGCACATAGATCTTACTCCTTGTCGAGCACCCTAGGACTAAAACTACCCATTTTCCATAACGTATCGTTCACCCTTAAAAAGAAGACATTTAGCATAAGTTAACACCCGATTGCAAACTAGACTAAGAGGTTCCCTTTGAGTACAACGGACGTAAGAGGTGCTAATACCTTCCTCTTGTGTAACCGACTCCCGAACCTAGAATTTGGTTTCAACGACCAAGTTCTTTCCTTTATAGGTTTTATCTATATTTCCCTTTTCCTTTATTAGGAATAGATTAAAATTAGGTGGTGACTCTGTTGTTTGTTTTTTCCGTGTCCTTCGCGAGGATCGTATTTTTTGAGGTACAATAGATGGCGACTCTGCTGGGGACTAGCCTTGTGCATAAGAGAGTCGAGCCTAACTTAGGATTGTTTGTTCTTGTGTGTTAGCCTTGCTTGTTTGTCTTCTTATTTGATTGTGTGCTTTCTCTTATTCGCTTTGATTACATACTTTATATTATTTATTTACTCGCTTACCTTTATTATTCATATTATCATTGTGGTCATTATTGAGGTACTTAGATCATTGGTACTGAGTGAGATAGGTTCACTACCAAGGCCTGAGAAAAAACCTAAGCTTAAAATCGATGGTTGTGTAGTGGAGGACTATGGGGAATCTTCCTCGTAGGACAAAGCGAAAACCATCACTTGGAGTAGATTCTCTTAGAAATATTGGAATGCGATGAATCTTCGTCATAGTACAATGTTTTCAAGTTGAATTGTTGACTCTGGGGACCTTCAAACCATTCTATAGTGGTTAGTAGTGTTAACTTACGAGATCTTTGTGACTCAATGGGTTAATGCGAAAACCACAATCAAACTAGATCCTTTGAACGTATTACTATCTGATAGTAATATTTTCAATCTCGATCGACGATGTTTGAGAAATCCCATTTTCGAAAACCTGGAATCGATGGTTGTGTAGTAAAAGCCTATGAGGAATATTCTTTGTAGGCCGATACGAAGACCTCACCTATAAGCGATTGTTTCAAAAATATTATTAATTTTGATGGATCTCTGTCAATGTAATAATGTTTTTGGTAATGATCCATGCTTCTAGGCACCTACCTGTTTAGAACTTACCTATGGGGTTTCTTTTGATCAAAGATACTTGTGTTTGACTCCATCTTCAGAATTAGATACCTGTGATCATGATACTGTGCATTGACATTATTTATGCATCTTCATAACATTTACATTTCTTTTGTTTCTAAGGAATCTAAGAATTATTCTAAGCAGCAATTCAGAAATCATGGGATCAAACGTTTGAGGCTTTCACACTTACAAATTCAAGGAGTTAGATGTAGCTGATTTACGAAGCTTAGTTTCTCGGATACCTTCTGTTTATCGCATCAACTTTGGAGGGCACTTTGGCAAATTACTCCAAATTTTGAACCAGGACTTTAACCCTAAGGTACTCACAACCTTGGCCCAGTTCTATGATACACCATTGAGATGCTTCACATTTCAAGACTTTCAGCTAGCACCAACCCTAGAAGAGTTTGAAACTTTGGTAGGGATTCCTATGAAGAACAAGTTACCATTTGTGGGAGTAGACGCGTCATTGAAGGATGAAGTTATAGCTAAGGCTTTGCACATGCAAAAGAGAGACATCACTGCTACTTGGAAGACCAATAAGGGTGTCAAAGGCTTTCCCATATGAATGCTTGTTATGTGGCTATAGCATTAGCCATATATGGGACTGTTTTATTTCCTAATAAGGAAGAGCGCGGATTCATAGATATCCATGCCATCAACATTTTTCTTACTGGGAACCCCGTACCAACTCTACTGGCTGATGTTTACTATTAATTAGTTGGAGGCATGGTAAAGGTGGTTTGCTTACATGTTATGCTCCTCTTTTGTATCATTGGCTACAGATGCATCTTCTGACTAAGGGACATTTTGTAGAGCAAGTTGAAGATAGTTGGGCTCAAAGGTTTGGATCCCTTAGATCTGTTGATTTCTCGTGGTACTCTCAGGATTATGACAAAGTTATATCTAGTTGTGGTAGTTTCCCGAATGTTCCCCTCATTGGGACTCAAGGTTGTGTGAACTCTAATCCTACGCTTTCTGTCAGACAGCTTAGGTACCCAATGGTTGGACCACCTGAAGAGAAGGCATTGAAGGCATTCTTGGTGCATGGGTTATGTGATGCAAATTCTGACCTAATTAATGATATCGCACGAGCTTGGAAGACCATTAACAGAGTAGGGAAAACTGAGTTGGGAAGAAGAAACAGTATTACAAGAGAGCCGTATTTTTAGTGGGTGACGGAAAGGATAAAGGTAATCAAAATTCCTTTTGAATTCAAGATGACTGGTCCTCTTCCAGAGCCCATACCTACTCATGTTCCAGTTGAGGAATTTGATGAGCTCAAGGCCAAGATAGAGAGGATGGCCAAAGAAAATGAACAACTGTTTGATCAACTTTTGAAGGTCACTAATAAGAAGAATGACTTGAAACATCAACTCACCCGGAAGACCACTCAATTCAAAGCAGTACAAGAAAAGGCGGATGAGGAAAGGCGAAAGAAGGAGAATGTTAAAGGTTACTTGGATCAGACTTATAGGCGAGTATATCATCTAAAAAAAGATTGCAACCAAGTCTGCAAACAAAGTGCAGCCAATGAAGACTGGTTCTTTCATGCTACTAAGAAGACCAAGAAGGTAAGGGATGAGCTGGGAGAAGAAATTGAAAAACTCAAAACGGCTCTTAAAAATGCGGTAGCAAGTTCAGAACGGGAGCATGAGCTTAGGGTTCAAGCTATGAAAGTCCCCGGGATTTTGTTTGGAGATTGGAGTATCAAATGCCAAGAATCGGAGAATGCCGCAAAAAGTGCTCAACATTGGAAAAGCCAATATGAAATTATGCTCAATGGCCGCAAACGTTTGGGAGGCGGCAAGGAAGGAAGTGAAGAGCTATTTCGACGGGTATGAGCGGGTTGTGAGTATGAGAACAGAAGAAAGGGACATGTATCGTTCGAAGCTTAACGAGCTTGTTGATCGGTGCAACGAGTTGGTCGATGCATTACCCTATAGACTCATGTTGGAAATAGGAGAGTTTGAAGAAAACAACATTGACTCCCCCGCTGTGGGATACTTCTTTGAAAATTGTCAGATCATGTTGAGGAAATTCAGAGAGGATTTGAAGGAGCGCCAGGCTCGGAAAGACTAATTTCTGTTATTATGTTATTTTGTATTTACCATCTGAGTTGTAACCCGAATGTTGAGTTTATCGTTTTGTAATGAATACCCATTGAATGAATGCATATTGTTTTTGCTTCACGATTGTTTGTTATATCCTTTATGTTTCTGAATGGCTAAATGATTAATTCAAATGATTCCCTAAAAACAAAAGCATATCATTTGCATTCCCGCATACATTTTCAAACAAAAAAACACAAAAGCTCATATACTTTACCTTCCTTCCATAGAAAAATTGACTTTCCGGATTTTCCGACGAAGGTACGATACTAGAAGGATCTATAAGAGGACTTTGGAGCAAATTCAAGAGGAACAGAATGCTATAAGGTCTGATATCGATTCACTCAAAGGAAAGTTGGACCAAATTCTCGAGGCCATCACTATGGCCAGGAAAGAAGAAGAAGCTGAAGGACTTGCAAGACAGGTTGGAACTTCAGGAACTGCCAAGGAGAATCCCAATCTTATTGGGGTGAGTCCACCCAATTTCTCCTCCTTAACAGCTCACTATGGGTCAGCCAAGGATATGGATAAGCAGTCTGATGTTTTTTATGTGGACCCACCAGTTCACAACACCGAAGCTCTTCCAGGACTAGTGGTAGAGAGGTTGCGCTCGGTAGAAGAAAAGCTTAAGGCCATGGATATCAAGACCGTTTCGGGTATAGATGTTGTTGAGATGTGCTTTGTGTCAGGATTGGTAATCCCGCATAATTTCAGGGCTCCAGACTTTCTTGATAAGTATAAGGGGAACTGCTGCCCCCATACTCATCTTCGGGCCTAATGCAGAAAAATGGCTTTGTATGCCAAGAACGACCAGCTCCTAATTCACTACTTTCAGGATAGCCTGTCTGGGGCATGCTGGAATGGTACGTCCAGTTGGAGAGGGGCCGAGTCAAGATATGGAATGATCTCTCTCATGCATTCATTGAGCATTATCAGTATAATGTTGATCTTGCACCCAACCGCACCCAATTGCAAGACATGACTCAACGCAACAATGAGTCATTCAAGGAGTACGCACAGAGATGGAGAGAACTTGATGCACATGTTCAACCACCATTACTTCCTAAGGAGTTGACAAACATGTTCTTAAATACTCTGGAGAACAAGTATATGGATCGAATGATGGGAGCTAGCTTTCCTAGTTTCTCTGAAATCGTATTTGTGGGTGAAAGGATCGAAAGCCAGCTGAAGAAAGGAAAATGAGCAACTACTTCTACAAACGGAGGCAAGAAACCCTACTCTAATTTCCAAAAGAAGAAAGAGGGGGAAACCAATGCCATTATGGGAAGAAGAGCCAGAGTTCCATACAATATTTCTTATGAGCATGTGGCTAATGTTGCACCAGCTCCTTATCAGCCTCAGGCCCAACAGCAACAACAGTATCAACAGACTCCTGCACAACAGCCTAATCAACAGTACAAACAAAATGGTCCATCATAGAGACAGCCTAGGCAAAGGAGACACATTGATCCAGTTCCAATGCCTTATCGAGAAATCTTCAACCAGTTGCACCAACGTGCACAATTGACTTTAAGGGATTTAAGACCAACCACTTTCCCTTATCCTCTTAACTATGATGCCAACGCAACCTGTGAGTTCCATAAAGGTGCGCCCGGGCATACCATAGACAAATGTTATGCATTCCAGAATCATGTGCAAGACTTGGTGGAGTCAAAGGATCTGAATTTTACTCAGAGGGGCCCAAATGTCAAGACCAACCCCATGCCACCTCATGGAGGAGCAGCTGTTAATGTTGTGGAAGAAGAAGATGAACATGAATTAATCCTGATGGTAGAAGAGGTTCAAACACCGATGGTTGAGATTGGGAAGCAATTGAAAAGATTTGGTTTGATGTTGTCAAAGGATGAAGATGTTGACCCTATTGAGGAGGAGGTTAAAGATTGTCTAGAAGAAATCCTTAATCAAGGTGTGATACAAATTGAACGACAAGGAAAGACAAATAATAAGATGGTGGCTACAACCAAGTTGTATTATGATGCGCCATAGAATCCAAATACTACCAGTCCGATAGTTCTGGAGTATTCATCTCCCTCCACCGGTGAGAGTAACCAAGTTGTACCTTGGAATTATGAGCTCGTAACTTCTAGACGGGGACAAAGGAGGCAACCTATCAATATTGAAATACCTGCTGTAACATCCATTGCTAGTCCAAGTGGGATGACTCGTAGTGGTCGAGTGTTTGTGCCAAGACCAGTAGAGCTTCCAGCCAATCCAAGAAAGAAGACGATTACTTCACCAGTTACCGCTCATGTTCCTACTCAAGAATCACCAATAGCTTCATCTTCTCCAAAAGTTGCATTTACTCAGAAGGAAGTAGAGGAGTTCCTGAAAATTATAAAGAAACGCGACTACAAGGTAGTTAATCAGCTAAATCAGACTCCCGCTAAGATATATATATGCTAGCTTTACTACTCAGTTCTGAAGCACATAGATCATCGTTGCTTAAAGTGTTAAGTGTAACTCATATCATGAGGGACATTACAGTATCTTAGTTCGATGATGTAATAGCCAGTGTTACCACCGGTAATTTCCTTGGCTTTAATGATGATGAGCTCACTGCTGATAAGAAGAACTATAACAAATCCTTGCACATCTCTATAAGGTGTGAGGATACATTGATGTCAAGGGTGTTGGTGGACACCGGTTCTTCCTTAAATGTGATGCCAAAGACAACTCTGGAAAGAATGCATGTTCAGGGAGTGGTTATGAAGCCAAGCACGTTGATAGTGAAAGCATTTGATGGTTCTAGATGAGCAGTCATAATGGAAGTGGATCTCCCAATCAAAATAGGGCCATCATTTTTCACCATTACTTTCCAAGTGATGGATATCCATCCCGGATATAGCTGCCTTTTGGGAAGACCCTGGATTCACTATGCAAGGGCTGTCACATTAATCCTTCACCAGAAACTGAAGTTTCCCATGCAAACTCGGATAGTTGTGATTGGTGGAGAGGAAGATATTCTGGTGAGTCACTTGACTTCATTTCGGTATATTGATGTTGAAGGCGAGACAGTTGAGACACCATTCCAGTCCTTTGAAATAGTGAGAATTCTAGCAGTGCATCGAGAGTCTGAATGCCAACAGCCGTCAATGTCGATGGCAACCCTGAAAGGAGCTTTAGCTGTCCTGGAAACTGGAAATACACAGGGCTGGGGTAAAGTTGTCGAAGTGCAAGATAAAAGAGATATGTATGGAATTGGTTATCAGCCATCCTCCAGCACAACGATGGTCTTAGTGTATGAAGAGCAAGGTCAGCTTCCTCTGGTGAGTGAAACATTTACAAGTGTCGGATACATCTTTGAAGGCCATGTTGCAATGATCTCTGACGAAGACTATCATGAAGTGACTTACAATTGGATCCGTCAAGCCGATATGAGAGAAGAGCTAGAGAATTGGAAGACTATTGAGATTCCTCAGTTTATTTATCCTCAAGAGTAATTTTACTTCTTTTCAAAACCATATGCTATGCCCAAGGCATATTGGAATGTTGTAGGGCCACTAATGTTTTAAAACTTTGCTTATCAGTAATAAATCAACACTTTGCATTCAATATTTGTTCTCTTTCTTTCGCATTTTCTTTTACAATAAAAATGGCAATATTTTAATGCATGCACTTTCTAAAATAAATGCATAAATCATAAACATGCAGAAACACCACCGAGGTCCTTGATAACAATGTTGTTATGGTCCTATATGACTTTGATTGTCCGATCAACCAAGCGGAGGAAGAAGGCGAGGAAAATTGTGAACTCCCTGAGGAGCTAACCCGACTACTCAAGAAGGAAGAGAAGGTCATCCAGCAGCACCAAGAAGACATTGAAGTTATCAACCTAGGATCTGAGGAGGACAAAAGAGAAGTGAAGATAGGTCCCTCTTTGGAAGCGGAAGTAAAGACAAGACTGATAGAGCTTCTTCATGAGTATGTTAATGTGTTCACATGGTCATATTAGGATATACCTGGGTTGAATACTGATATTGTCGTACACATGTTTCCTCTCAAGGAAGAATGCCAGGCCGTCAAGCAGAAGTTGAGAAGAACTCGTCCGGACATGGCTCTCAAGATTCGAGAAGAAGTGAGGAAGCAGTTTGATGTTGGATTTCTGGCGGTAACCAAGTACCCACAATGGATTGCTAACATTGTACCAGTTCCAAAGAAAGATGGAAAAGTTCACATGTGTGTCGATTACAGAGACCTAAATAAAGCTAGTCCTAAAGATGATTTCCCACGACCTCATATCGATGTATAGGTGGATAATACAACTTAAGTCTTAGTGTTTTCTTTTATGGATGGTTTCTCTGGATACAACCAGATCAAGATGGATCTAGAAGATATGGAGAAAACCACGTTCATCACACCATGGGGAACCTTTTGTTACAAGGTGATGCCATTTGGACTTAAAAACGTTGGGGCAACATATCAGCACGCCATGGTAACTCTCTTTCATGACATGATCCATAAAGAGATCGAAGTTTACGTTGACGATATGATTGCCAAATATCAAAATGAAGAGGATCGCATTGTTAACTTGCAAAAGTTGTTTGTACGACTGAGAGAGTTCAAGCTCAGACTTAACCCTAATAAGTGCACATTTGGGGTTCGATCTGGAAAGTTGTTAGGATTCATTGTGAGTCAGAAGGGGATTGAGGTTGATCCTGACAAAGTCAGAGCCATCCAGAACATGCCTGCTCCAAGAATTGAGAAGGAAGTCAGAGGTTTCCTTGGAAGGTTGAATTACATTGCCAGATTTATTTCACATCTCACTGCTACCTGCAAACTGATCTTTAAGCTTTTAAGAAAAGATCAAGCAATTGAGTGGGGTGGTGAATGCCAAACAACCTTCGATAGAGTTAAGGAATATCTGCAAGAACCACCAATCTTAATACCTCTCGTTCCTGGAAGGCCTCCCATAATGTACATGAAAGTTCTTGACGAGTCCATGGGCTGTGTGTTGGGGCAACAAGACGAGAATGGAAAGAAGGAACGTGCCATTTACTACTTAAGCAAGAAGTTCAATGATTGTGAAACGAGATATTCAGCATTGGAAAAGACTTGTTGCGCTCTTGCGTGGGCTGCCAAGCGTCTTAGACAATATATGTTGACCCACACAACATATTTGATTTCCAAGATGGATCCTCTTAATTATATATTTGAGAAACCAACTCTCACTGGCAGAATTGCCGGATGGCAAATGCTTTTGTCAGAATACGACATCCAATATGTCACTCAAAAGGCCATCAAATGCAGTGTGCTAGCAGATCATCTCGCCCACCAGCCTGTGGAAGACTACCAACCTTTGAAGTTTGACTTTCCAGACGAGGATGTCATGTTGATTAGAGATTATGAAGAGCATGTGCCTGATATAGGACCTGAACTAGGGGAGCGATGGACTCTCATGTTCGATGGTACCGCTAATGATCGTGGTTGTGGAATTGGGGCAGTATTGACATCTTCTAAGGATTTTCATCTACCTTTCACAGCTAAGCTTTGTTTTCCGTGCATGAATAATGTGGCTGGATATGAAGCATGCATTATGGGACTAGAAGAAGCCATTAATTTGAGGATTAAAACACTTGATGTATATGGTGACTTAGCTCTGGTGATATATCAAACCACATGCGATTGGGAAGTAAGACGTGATCATCTGATTCCATATCGGGATTATATGTTGAAGTTACTCCCTAGGTTTGATGATATTACTTTCACTCATGTGTCTCGTAATGAGAACCAAATGGCTGGCGCTCTAGCCACCCTGGCATCCATGTACCAGCAGATATGGCACAACCATCAGTTGTCCATTAATCTCAAGCGTTTTGAAGAACCTGCTCATTATTTGACCACCGAAGAAGAATCAAGTAGCAAGCCTTGGTTATATGATATCAAGCGCTACTTGGAAAAGAAAGAATACCCAGAAGGTGCTTTGAGTATGGACAAGAGAACACTGAGAAGACTGGCCTCAAATTTCTTTTTGAATGGAGAAATTTTGTACAAGAGAAATCATGACATGATCCTACTCTGATGTGTAGATGAACACGAGGCAGAGCAAATCATGAAAGAGATACATGAAGGATTGTTTGGTACCCATACGAGTGGTCACACCATGGCAAAGAAGATCCTTAGAGCAGGCTATTATAGGCTAATGATGGAGGCTGATTGTTATGCTCATGTTCGAACATGCCACAAATGCCAAATCTATGTTGACAAGGTGCACGTACCTCCCACTCCATTGAATGTCTTGACGTCACCATGGCCTTTCTCTATATGGGGAATATACATGATTGGGATGATTGAACCTAAAGCCTCGAACGGGCATAGGTTTATACTTGTCGCCATAGATTACTTCACTAAGTGGTTCGAAGCCTCTTCTTATGCCAATGTTACCAAGCAAGTGGTCGCCCGCTTCTTGAAGAATAACATCATATGCAGATATGGGTTTCCTCACCGGATCATTACTAACAACGGGTCAAATCTCAACAACAAAACAATAGAAGAGTTATGTGTCAGTTTCAAGATTGAGCATCATAATTCAACACCATACAAACCCAATATGAACGGAGTTGTCGAAGCTGCAAACAAAAATATCAAGAAGATCATTCAGAAAATGGTGGTCACATATAAGGATTGGCACGAGATGCTACCTTTCGCGTTGCACGGTTATCGTACCTCGGTACGCACTTCGAGAGGGGCAACCCCTTATTCTTTGGTGTATGGCATGGAGGTCGTCCTCCCAATAGAAGTTGAAAGCCCCTCAATGAGAGTTCTGATGGAAGCCAAATTAGATGAAGCGGAATGGGTCTAGAAGAGGTTTGATGAGCTCAACCTTATTGAAGAGAAGCGTATGACGGCACTATGCCATAGACAGCTCTACCAGAGGCGTATGAAGAAAGCTTTGACAAAAAATTGCGTCCTCAGACCTACCAAGAAGGTGACTCGGTGCTCAAACAAATCACAACCATGCACAGAGAACCCAAGGGCAAGTGGGCACCTAATTATGAAGGTTCATTTGTGGTGGTGAGAGCTTTCTCCGGAGGTGCCTTGATCCTTGCAAGTATGGACGGTGAAGAATGGCCTACCCCCGTGAACGCATATGCAATCAAGAGATAATATAACTAAAAGAGTGGAATAAAAAGCCGCTAATTCGAAAACTTGAAAGGGCGACTTAGGCAAAAAATGGCTATCCCGGTGGACTGAAAACCCGAAAGGGCGGTCCAGGAAAAAATTAGGATAAAAATAAAAGAATCTAGCCCGCTGAGTTGAAAACTCGAAAGGGCGGATCAAGCAAAAAAGGGCGTCCCGGTGGATTGAAAACCCGAAAGGGAGATCCAGGAAAAAGTTAGGGACTAATTCCAAGGCAAAGATTGTATTTTGTACACCCATTTGACTTTGTTGAGCTACGAAAGAAAAGGATTAGTTTGATCGTCTTCCTACAAAGTTTAAATGATGAGATCTTCAGAGATATAAGGACCAAAGCAGTGTCGAAACTCAATGGAACCTCATTAATTTTCATTGCCATTATACTTTTCTGGCACATCAGTTACCTCGTTAAGGAATTGCATTTGTATGTACATTTATACCCTTCGTGGGTTTTCGCAATGAAAAGAGAAATTTCTCATCAAAATTGTGCTAAATCATTTTTACTTTATCTGTTTGTTTGCGAAATTTTTTTTATCATTGATAAACTTTGTTTTGAAATTTTGGTAAAAATAATAACAACATTTGAAAGGTAGTACGATTATCTTGTTGGTTGACAAAAGAAATTGGACGATTTCCCATTGACTAACATCAATATCATTGTCAGTCACTATGATCGTTTCAACACAAACAGCATAACCCACTGAAGGATGTTAAACCTCAATCGAAGTTCTCCCATGGGCATTCATGTCTTCTTGTTGCTTACAACTTTATCCAGGTCTCGTGTACCAAGTGTTGGAAAGTCTAATACCCTCCACCACCCCCAAAGTCCAATATTCATTGGCAACCACCAAAAGGCTTGAAGTCCACCGTGTTGGCATCCTTCATAAAACCTAAAGTCCAATTTCATTGGCAACTACTAAAAAGCAAAAGTCCAATTTTATTGGCACTCTCGTGATTCCCGAAAGTCCACTATGGTGGCAATTACCAGAAAGCCAAAAGTCCAACCATGTTTGGCACACCTCTCCAAAGTCCACCTTGTTGGCAACCATGAAACAACTAAGAGTCCACCACGTTGGCATTCATCCCTCCAAAGTCCAATATTCTTGGCGACTACCAAAAAACCTATCTCCAACATATACAACCATTTGCATTGTCACAAGCATGACATGCATAACATTCTTATCCAAAAACAAGAATGTCATCAAACACAATCATATTAATCATCAACATAAGAAACAAATCATTTGCATTAAAATTCCTAACAGTTGCATTTTCATATAAGTAATTGTGCATCATGCAATGCACGACATCATATCAAACATAACATAGCAAGATCCAGGACATGCATCCAGGACCATCCTATCTCAACGTCGGCAGTATTCCTCTCAGAGGAACTAATACCCCGCACGTGCTCGCCGTATTTCTTCCCTCAGCAAGTCATTCTTCAACTTTATGGTTGATAATGATGACCCCCAGCATGTTCACTGTTGTTTCTCCCCAAGATGAGGTTATTTTGTGAGCCTTTCCTCTGCAAAAGCTTAGCTAGTATATTTTCTCAAGAAATCTTGTGGATCGGTTTTTCCCTCAACATCTCACTATTCAAGATACTGCTTTGGATTTCTCTGAAGAACCTTAATCGAAAAGGTACTACTTTGCAAGACCCAAAGAATCTCAGGTTATGGATAAGATATTGTTCTATAATCACCGAAGAACCTTGTAAGGAACAGATTCGCTTGATCTGGAAAGTCTTGTACCATTTGGAAGAGATATTTCTCTAAGTATCCCCAAAGAGAATTTATTGTTAAGGTACTGCTTTGCATGGATTAGAGAATCTCATTTGTTTGAGATACTGCTTTGGCATTCTCCGAAGAACCTTAATAGAAAAGGTACTGCTTCACAAGACTCGAAGAATCTCATGTTTGGTAAAGATACTGTTCTAGTATCACCAAAGAGCCTTGGTTGTAAGGAACTGCTTCGCTTGACCTAGAAAGTCTTGTACCGTTTGTTCAAGATACTACTCTAAGTATCCCCAAAGAGCCTTTATTGTTAAGGTACTTCTTTGCATGGATTAGAGAATCTCATTTGTTTGAGATACTGCTTTGGCATTCTCCAAAGAACCTTAATAGAAAAGGTATTGCTTCGCAAGACCCGAAGAATCTCATGTTTGGTAAATATATTGTTCTAGAATCACCGAAGAACCTTGGAAAGGGACTGTTTCACTTGACCTAGAAAATTTTATACCCTTTGTTTGAGATATTGTTTTAGTATCACCAGAGACTTTATAAGGGAATGTTCCGCTTGATCTAGAAAATCTTATGTTTCTGTTGAAAATGTTGTTATAGTATCCTTGGAGAATCTTTGATACGATTGAGGTATCATTCCCCATGTTGGAATATCTCAGTCAATAAGAGACTGTTTCATTGGTTTATAGAATCTTACTTCCCCTAGAAAAGATAATTCTCCAAATATCCCTGAAAAGCCTTAGATTGTAAGGTATTGTTTCATGTGATGCGGAGGATCTCATTTCTTTGGTAAGTCACTTTAATAGTCTCCGGAGAACCTTAATTTATAAGGTACTGCTTCGCGTAATTCGAAGAATTTCACTTATTAAACTGAGACACTGCTTTGTTAATTCAAAGAATCTTAGACATTTTGTGAAATCTGCCATCCCATCCTTATATCCTTTATCATTGCATTGCATTTTCTTTGTCGGAAAAATTTTAGGATCTTCTTATATCTAATTGACTTTTACCCTAAAATTGAACGCCATGCAGCGATTCATTTTCTCGGGTTCAAGGCAATTAGATAGGGGCATCTGTCATACCCCAAGTTTGTCCTACCTTTTTTTTTCAATTTTATATCTGAAAGATCATCTGGCCCATGACCATGATTTTTTAGGAATTAGGTTATAAAAATATTGTGTTTATGATGACTAAACAAATTGGCGCATGGGCGTTAAAGTCAGATTATGATCAGGTTGAGGTGTCGCTCCCACCAAAATGACACCTGGTCAGAAGGGGTACAGACGCGAACGGTCGGCGAAAGGGGAGAGAACACACAGGGGTGAACTCAGAAGACAAGAGTCGCCAGCTAGGCATTTTTATCCCGGGGGGAAGGTAATGCTGCATAAACCTGAGGAAAGATGGATAAGACGGTTGCGAACCAGAGAGACTGAGAAAGGGGGTTGGTTACAACCTGGGAAGGTATTAGCACCCAGATTGTCTGTCGTACTCGACGGGATCCACGCTTAAAAGATTTGTGTTTTAAAGGGGTAATGTCATTTTGCAATCTGTGTATCAAAGCTGGAAAGAATACAAGTGTCAGTGTAAAAGAAATATGAAGTGTATAAAAGAAATGTCAGTGTAAGAAATGAATGGAATGTTCAAGACTATGAGGCTTAAAGAATGATGCTGGAAGGAGGGGGAATATACAGAGACTTTTGTTCGATAACTGTTAAGTTATGCCTACGTATCCTCTCGTGCAATGAGGAAGTCAGAACACCGTAGTTCGACTCAAAGAGACTGAAAGATAAATTGACTTGTGAACTGCTTGTCTGCCTATGCTCAAGTGTATGACCTATCTGGCTCAGGTGCAAACTGTCTTGCATTAGACGGAAGAAGCAAGTTCTCGTTTGTGAGTGAATGAGATGAGAAAAGAATCCCGGAGGAGACGATTATTGTTTGTTTTTTATTTTTTCAATCTTTTACTGCTTTTTGGTGTTTGTCATAAGAAAATGAGCTTAAGCCTAAACCAAGGGTTAGTAAACTCATCACATCTTCCCTCTGATTAGGGGTAATGAGAATACCTTAAGTGTGAAGTAAACACCTCACCCTTAATCACCATGATGTAGGATTAAGATCATTAACCCACTTGCATTTATTTAGATGTTTGTGTTGTTTTTGTGTTTAGTGTTAAGTAATGAGTTTAAGCCATAATCAGAGATTTAATGGGCTCATTACACCATCCTAATAGAAGGATAATAGATGAGAACATTTAAGTTGAGGAAGGCTCCTCAACTTAATCCATGATTAGGGATTAACCTCATGACAAAACAATGCCTTTATTAGAGTGTATTTTAGTTAATGGTAAGATTAAGAAATGGATTTTATGGTTTGTAAGACAACTTGAGGGGGACTTGTCCATTAACACTAGGGTTAGTCCTTCTTAACCAATTAAGGAAGAATTAGAACCCTAATGCAAGGCCCAAGTTACAAGCTTGATGTCTTGATGATTATTAGATGGATTGATTAAAGGATTTAAACACATTAAAGGTTTAACACTTAGGATTAAAGTTATACACTCCATCCTAATAGAAGGATGCAGGCATAAGCTTAATCACAAAGCCTTAAAGCCTTTAGGGTTTAGTCCTTGATTATGAGATGAGGAGAGAGGAAACAAAGAAAACTCAAAGGAAAGAGTCTAAGGGGGACTAAACAATCCTAAAATGTTATCATGCTTGGAATTCCTAGGGTTTGTGAGGCTTAATAGGAGAAAGATCTTCAAAGAAACACCAAGGAGGAGCAAGAGAAAGGAGGAGGAGCAAGAGAAACAAGCTAACTTACTTCACTTAAGAAGATAAGTTACTTGAAGAAAGAAGGTAAGAGATGAACATGAATGAGAAAGCTCACTCTAATTCACAAGTAAAATGCAGCAATGAATGCATAAGAGAGATGAGAAAAGATCATGAGAAGTGAAGGCAAATTCACTTCACAAGTACTTACCACCTGAAAAGTTAGCAAAAGGAATGAAATGAAGTGAACATGAAATGGATGCAATTATGCAAACCAAAACCATAAGCATAAACATGATGTTAATGATGCTAAGAGATGATGCAAACACATGTCAAGAGTTATGAATGTTCATACAAAAGATGAGAATGTAAATGAAGCATGTAGGAAGCATGAAAGTTCATGAAAGTTTATGAAATGAAAAGGACACATAACATGGCAAATGAAAGATGCAATGATCAAACATGATTCTAATATGTCTTAAGATGTATTATGAATCATGTGGATGCACAAAATGTCATGACAAGTTCTTGTATACAAGCAAATGAAAGGTGAATGCAAATGGAGGCAAGAATTAGGGTTTATGCACAGGATGCAAAGCAAAATTCAAAATCAGAAGCAAATGACATGATAAAAAATTGAAAATGGGATCAAAGGAACCCTAACCCTACACAAGTTCACTGCCCAAAGGGGGGGACCTAACTCTTAACCTAGTGCAAGTTATGAATTTCTCAAGTCAATTAGGGTTTTGGGATACCTCACAAGGAAAAATGCAAAACAAATTGAAAATGGAAGATAAATTCAAACCAATTTAAACCTAGAGACTACATGCTATGAAGGATGCAATGCAAGAAGAACCATCATCAAACTCTCAATGGTTAGGCAGAATGAATTTTTCAAAGTTTGAACAAAAATATTGCCTTCAAATGAATTTAATTCCAATGAAAATGGTCAAAATGCATCAAGAACCAAAAAGAAATTTGTTTTGAGAGTTTGATAATGTTTCTAAATGTTTTGAAATGCCATGTGAATTTTTTGGTGATTTTTAAATACCTGAATGCATTTTTAATTAATTAATTTTCATTAACTAATTAAAAATAAACATTTAAATGATTTAAAAATGATTTTTAATGCAAAAATAAAAATAAAAATATTTTTGGGTTCTGAAAAATAATGAAATGCTTGACAAAAATTTTCAGAATTTTTGAATGTTTTTTACTATTTTAAATAATTCGTAAAAGATTAAAACAAATAAAATGAAATAAAAATTGAATTAAAGGGAAAGTCAACAGATCCTGAGGCTGAGGTTTAAATGGTTTTGGAGGGAGTTGACTGGCGCCAGATCCAGTGGCCCAGATTCAAACTGGCTGGATTAAATTAAACCTGATTAATTAAATGTTAATGACGTGGATTAGGGCTTAATGGGGTGATCTGAGCCACACAAACGCGCAGGAGTCAACACTGGTCAACTGAATCCATGGTCCACATTCAAACTGAACCCTAAACGTGATTAATGAATTAATGACTTTCAGGTGGCCGGAAATGACCTCCGGTCATCTTCTCCGGCCACACCTCTCCCTGAAAATTACTATCTCTCTCCCTAAGCTTCTAACACTCAATTTTTCTGCCCAGAAATGATCCCCATACATTATACATTAAGAATCAACAAACAAACAACATTTAAAACACATCAAAAGTGAGAATCGAATCAAAACAGTTCTAGGTCAAAAAATTTCAGAACACGAATACATACTCATTTCTCAACCATTTTCAAAACAAAACACATCAGCATGATCAGTGAAGCACAAAGAATCATTTAGTAACTTAAAAACAAGTTTCTGGAAAAATTGTTCTTGAGCTCACCTGAAATGGAGCTTTCAATCCAGGAGCCTTCTGACTGCTTCTTTGCTTCAAAATGGCTCCAATGATCTTCTTGAGGAAGCTTTGAGGCTTGGTTGGAGTTTAATGTGGTTGGTTTAAGAGTTTGATGAAGTTCTGTTCAGGAGGGGTGAAAAATCTTGATTCTGCTTGGGGTGATTTCAGGGAAAATTGATGGTTGGGAAATGATCAGAGGGTCATGGTGAATGGTTTTGTGAAGTTTGTTTTGATGTTTGAAGCCTGTATGGAGGGATTCGAATGAAAATGCATAAGAGGTGAGTTTTGAGGATGCTGACTTGTGGGAGAGATTAGGCTGTGTTGTGTGTTGTGTTGAGTTCCTTTTGGTACATGTATCAAGTTGGGATAGGTCAGAGAGTTGTTGCTGGCCTAGCTTGATTGGTATGGGCCATTTTGCATAAAGTCAACTTTTTGTGTAAGAGAAGGCATGGGCTATTTCAGTCAAGGTACAAGGGCATGTCTGCTGCAGCTTGAATTAAGGCTGTCCATGGAAATGAATTTGAGGCAATGCAGCAAGTGGATTAGGGTTTATGTGATGTTTTGCAATTTCACAAAGTTTTGGCCCTTTTGAAGTTTCTTAAAGATCAAGGCATGAAAATGAACAATTCTTTGGTGCATTCTGATTTTTAGGTCATGGTTCATGTTTGTGTAATGCATAGAAGTCCATTTGAAGTCACATTTTGCCTTGGCATGAGGTTTTGCAACTTTGCCTCTTTGGTGTAAAACTTGAAATTATGTGATTTTGTCCAACTTTGACAAGCCATAACTTTTGATCCAAAATGAATTAGAATGAGCTCTTGTACTTTTTGAAAATGGGAAGATCCATTCTACAACTTTCATGACCAAAGTTTTCTCATTTGAAGCATTTTTTAATCAAAAAGAGGAGGTTGAAAAACTTTCCCAAAATGGCAAGTTTTCATTACAAGTCACTTTCCCAAAAAGGCAACTTTGCAAATGGCTTGAAATTCTTCAATTTTGTGAACTTATAACATCTTCTATGATCAAATAAAGATCACACACATTCAAAGTGATGGAGAATTCCCTTTGGTTGGGTCATTGGGGGCCTCAGATGTCCTGATTTTGCACTGACTTGCTCAAGAAGTCATCCTTTGATCAGATGCCTTCCCCCATTGAATTTTTTCATGAAACTTGATATGCATGATCCTCATACCATATAGAGACCACTAGAAACAAGAATGACCAAAAAATTTGGAGTTATGGCCTCTGAAACCAAAACCCTAATTCTAGGTCATCTGTGCAGTTAATCCTGGCTCTGCTTCCATGCCTTTCTCAGTTCTTGTGATTCTTTGGCTTCCTTGACTTTGTGAGGATATAATATGATGCTTGAACATACATGGACCCCCTTGAAGTGATTGATGACCTTTGGAGTGGCTCAAATGGCTCAGGGATGGCTCAGATCACAAACCCTAGATGCAGATGACTTAGAAACAATGCAATGAAGCAACAGTGCAATATGAGATGATATGATTGAACTTATGCACATGAAAAGATCACAAGCCATGGTGAAATGGGTGAGGGAAATTTTGGGGTGTTTACAGCTGCCCCTATTCAAACATGAGTTAGAGGTGCAGGATGTAAGCAACGACTTAACAAGCAAACAAGATAACTTGTGGTTGAATACCAAAGACAGTCCAAAATTTGCACTCACAGAATGAAGAAGAAAAGGGATATAGATTGTAAAAGAAAATAAAGTATGTTTATGAAGTGCGGGCGACGGAGGACGACCGCCGAGCAGAGGACGACTGCTGGGGATGAAGCAATGACGGGGACGGCCGACAAGCTGGGGATATAAGAGATCACGATGGGGACGACCATCAGGTAAAGCTATAAGACTCTCTGGGGATTAAAGGTAAAGGCAATGATGGGGACGACCATCAGGTTAAACACATAAATGAAATAAATGATGAGGTACGGTCATCAGAGGTGAAGGACGATCACCTAGCAGGGGACGGCTGCTCTGTTGGGGATAAGATGAGGGACGGTCATCTATTGGTGAAGGACGATCACCTGGCAAAGGTACGGTTGCCAAAAGTACCGCGACATAGGACGAATGCCGGATAAAAGGGTCGACGATGGGGACGGCCATCGGATAAGCATGATGAAGGACGATCATCAAGAGGTGAAGGACGATCACCTAGCAGGGTACGGCCGCTCTCAGGGTTTATCATGACATAGGACGAATGCCAGATAACAAGATCAACGATGGGGACGACCATCGGATAAAATGATGAAGGACGATCATCAAAAAGGTGAAGGACGATCACCTAGCAGGGGACGGCTGCTAAAAATATCACGACATAGGACGAATGTCGGATAGGGAGAGGTTTTAAAGAATAGAGATTCCTCTGGGAATGATGAAGGACGATCATCAAAAAGGTGAAGGACGATCACCTGGCAGGGTACGGCTGCCGGAAATATCATGACATAGGACGAATGTTAGATAGAAAGGAAATAAATCATTAAGATTTACTGGGATTCTTCTGGGGAAAGGTAGACACAGACGAGTGTCTAAATTCAAAAGGACATAAGTGTTTGACACGGTGTATAGATTAAAAATGTGGACGAGCATCCTTAAGACTATGATACGGACGAGTATCAGTAGAAACAAACGCTTGACGCATGTTCAGAGATGATGATACAGACGAGTACCAACTAGTTAACAAAGAACACGGACGAGTGTCGAATCTGAGGGGGTATAAGTGCCATATACAAGATACAGACGAGTATCGGTACGAGTGAAAAGCGATGAGTGAGACACAGACGAGTGTTTAACTTGTCGGGGAGAGTGACACGGACGAGTGTCAAAAGAGAAAGTGTATTATAAACAAGTATATGGTTCCCAAAGTGTTTAGGCAACTGTACTGGGGAAGGTGACACGGACGAGTGTCAGGGAATTGTATATATATATATGCATCTGTGCTGCGAGTGCAAAGGGGACGCTTTGGCTTTCTGTTGGTGGTATGACACGGACGAGTGTCAAGAAGCATCTGTAATGTATAAGCATCTGTTTGCTCGGGCAATCTTACCAGGGAATGATGACATGGACGAGTGCCAAAAGGAGTGTGTATCTGTATCTGTAAAGGAAATGTTTTGACTCTCTGATGGGGAATGGGAAATATTATGTGTATTGTTGAGGGATTGTCAGTATTTACAAGTGTTTGCTTCAGAACATAGCTTATGATTATGCAATATGTTTGATTTTTTGCCGTAATGCTCCGTATTAGACGGAATGCCACGCTCTATGGGGAAAATATGATGCGAATGCTATAATTATGCAAAGATAACGATCTGGGATCCGAATCCCGTTGCCGCGGAGATCTCTGGCTGATCTGCTTGAAGTGGATGTCCCAGCTGGGGATGAGATCATTGGTAGATCTGACATATATGACTCTGTTTGGGGAAATAGATCACTGATAGACCTATCTTAGCAATGAGGGACCCAGCTGGGGTTTGTAGAAGCTTTCTTTACTCTGTTGTGAGATATTCAGGCATTGCTCTTCTGGATAAAGGTCGAAACTATGTGGGGAGATGGTTCCCTGTCTAGCACTCGGCTGGGGAAGAAGAAAGATCACTGAAAGATCTTCCTAGAGATTTCTGTGGGGATCCTACTGAGGATGATACTTGACAATTCTGCTGGGGATATGAACACCTTCCGGTGCTGCTCTTTTGAAGGAAATATTGGAGAAGCGATGTCGGGCAACTCTGATGGGGAGAAAGCAACTTCGGTGTTGTTTGGGAGGTATGCTGAGGAAACAATGATTTGGCAGCCTACTGGGGAGGAGCTTTCATGCCCCACGTTGTGCTTTGAATACCTGTAATCCTGTAAAGACAAAGAGATGCACAAGTACCCAGAGGTATCCCTCACTGGATTCTATCATAGGAATTTAGACACTCCCGGGAGTAAGTATATTTCTTGTAAGCACGTATTTTTAAGAAAGACGCATTTATATTTGTGCAATCAATATACTAATGACATCGGACATCTTGCAAATAAAAGAGTACGAGACGAAATATGACTGAAAATCTGATTTTATTAATTCGGGTGCCCTGAATTGGCAAGATACAGTCAAAGAGACGGATCCCCTGAAATGAGGAAATCGTTACAAATTGAGAAACAAAAAGACGCCGGCAATGCTGATGACGCTTCAAGGAGCTTCCCTTTTGCTATGACTCGTATGACATTGACGTTCTTCTCATCCTGCTTTCTGAAGAAGGCTGATTCTGACCGATGCTTTGACCTTTCGGAGCTTACCACATTGTAAGTAATACAGACGAATTCAGAATGCAGTTGTTTGCTTATTCCCTCGTTTTGCGTGGATCGCCCTTTCGGGTTTTCAATCCACCGGGATACCCATTTTTGCCTGAGTTGTCCAATGCGGCTTTTCAACTCAGCGGGTGTACATTTTTTCTTTTATTTTCCCTTATTTTTGCCCGAGTCTTTTATTCTGTTTTTGACTCGCCGGGATGCCCTATTTTTGCCTGGACTTACATTCTGTTTTTATGTCCAGCGGGTCATTTTATGCGAAGTATTTTTTAACTGCATCCGAATTCACAGGGGACAGGAAATCCTCGCCATCCATAGTACTGAGCATCAGTGCTCCACCAGAGAATACTTTCTCTACTATGAATGGGCCATCATAATTCGGAGTCCACTTGCCCCTGTGGTCTGTATGAGGAGGAAGGAGTCTTTTCAGCACAAGATCTCCTACTTGGTACTCTCGGAGCCTGACTTTCTGATCGAAGGCTTTCTTCATTCTTTTCTGATATAGCTGCCCATGACAGATTGCAGCTAATCTCTTTTCTTCAATCAGATTCAGCTGTTCGTATCGGGATCGGACCCACTCCGCTTCGTTCAGCTTAACATCCATCAGTACCCTCAAGGAAGGTAATTCAACTTCAACAGGTAGGACTGCCTCCATGCCATACACAAGCTGATACGGTGTTGCCCCAGTGGATGTTCTGATTGATGTACGGTACCCATGCAAGGCGAATGGTAGCATTTCATGCCAGTCTTTGTAGGTGACTACCATCTTCTGCACAATCTTCTTGATATTCTTGTTAGCTGCCTCAACAGCGCCATTCATCTTTGGCCTGTAAGGAGAAGAATTATGGTGTTGGATCTTGAAGTCCTGGCATAGTTCTGCCATCATTTTGTTGTTTAAGTTGGAACCATTATCAGTAATGATTCGCTCGGGAACTCCATACCGACAAATGATGTCTCTCTTCAGAAATCGAGCTACCACTTGCCTGGTGACATTTGCATAAGAAGCTGCTTCAACCCACTTGGTAAAATAGTCAATTGCTACCAGGATGAACCTGTGGCCATTTGAAGTAGTTGGTTCAATCTTGCCAATCATATCAATGCCCCACATAGCAAAGGGCCAGGGTGAAGACATCACATTCAGAGGATTCGGAGGCACATGCACTTTATCCGCATAGATCTGGCATTTATGGCATTTTCTGGCATAGGCACAACAGTCGGCGTCCATTGTGATCCAGTAATAGCCTGATCTTAGCAACTTTTTAGCCATGGCATGTCCTCCTGCATGGGTACCAAAAGATCCTTCGTGCACCTCGTGCATCAATAAGTCTGCTTCTGTCCTATCAACACATCTGAGGAGTACCATATCAAAGTTTCTCTTGTACAAGGAACCGTCAGTATTTAGGAAGAAACTACCAGCTAGCCTTCTCAAAGTCTTCTTATCATTGGAAGATGCCCCAGATGGGTATGTTTGATCCTCCAAGAAGCACTTGATATCATGGAACCAAGGCTTATCATCTTTGACAACATCTGCTGCAAATACATATGCTGGTCTGTCAAGTTTGGACACTGAAATCCGAGGCACAAAGTTGGCAGCTTGAACTTTGATCATGGAGGAAATGGTAGCCAGAGCATCTGCAAACTGATTTTCGTCTCGAGGGATATACTCAAGCTTGACTGTTGTGAAGAAAGTCAACAACCTCCTTGTATAATCCCGATAAGGTATCAGATGATCTTGATGGGTGTACCATTTGCCGCTGGTCTGATTGATTACCAGAGCTGAATCTCCGAACACAGTCAAGGTCTTGATCCTGAGGTCAATGGCTTCCTCGAGACCCATAATACAGGCTTCGTATTCAGCTTCGTTGTTAGTGCAGTTGAAGGTGAGTTTTGCCGAGAAAGGCATGTGAACTCCCTTAGGCGTAATGAGTACTGCACCAACACCACGACCATTCATATTAACAGCCCCATCAAACATCATAGTCCATTCTTCTTCTGGGTCAGGCCCTTCAGTGTGACCAGGCTCTTCATGATCTTTTGCTTTTATGAACATGATGTCTTCATCAGGGAAGTCAAATCTCATAGGCTGGTAATCATCAATGGGCTGCTCAGCAAGATAATCAGACAATACACTGCCTTTGATGGCTTTCTGAGATGTGTATTGGATGTCATATTCTGTGAGGATCATTTGCCATCTTGCAACCCGTCCGGTAAGTGTTGGCTTCTCAAAAATGTACTTAACTGGATCCATCTTCGAGATCAATAAATTAGTGTGGGTCAACATATACTGCCTTAGTCGGCGAGCAGCCCACGCTAAGGCACAACAAGTTTTCTCGAGCAGTGAATAACGTTGTTCACAGTCGGTAAACTTTTTGCTTAGGTAGTATATTGCATACTCTTTTCGACCAGACTCGTCATGCTGGCCCAGCACACACCCCATTGACTCTTATAATACTGTTAAGTACATGATTAGAGGTCTCCCTTCAACTGGAGGCATCAGGATCGGAGGTTCTTGTAAGTATTCCTTGATTTTGTCAAAAGCCCTCTGGCAGTCTTCGTTCCACCTGACTGTTTGTTCTTTTCTTAACAGCTTGAACAAAGGCTCACAGGTTGCTGTAAGGTGAGATATGAACCTTGAAATGTAGTTCAATCTACTTAGGAACCCTCGAACTTCTTTCTCTGACTTTGGTGCAGGCATTTCTTGGATGGCTTTGACTTTGTCAGGGTCAACTTCAATCCCCTTTTCACTTACAATAAATCCTAGCAGCTTACCGGATCGTACCCCGAATATGCACTTGTTGGGGTTTAACTTCAACTGGTACTTCCTCAAACGCTTGAATAGCTTCAATAGATTTACCAGGTGGTCTTCTTCTGTGAGGGACTTGGCAATCATGTCATCCACATAACATTCAATTTCTTTGTGAATCATGTCATGGAATAATGTTACCATAGTCGCACCTGCATTCTTCAGTCCGAATGGCATCACCTTATAACAGAATGTGCCCCAGGGTGTGATGAAAGTTGTCTTCTCCATGTCTTCAGGTGACATCTTGATCTGATTGTATCCTGAAAATCCGTCCATGAAGGAGAATACCGAGAACTGAGCCGTATTATCAACCAATACATCAATGTGAGGTAAAGGGAAGTCATCTTTCGGGCTGGCTCTGTTCAGATCCCGGTAGTCCACACACATCCTTACCTTGCCGTCTTTCTTAGGCACAGGTACAATATTAGCAACCCACGGCGGATAGCTAGTTACAGCGAGGAAGCCAGCGTCCCACTTCTTTTGTACCTCTTCTTTAATCTTCATTGCCATATATGGGCGAGTACGGCGCAACTTCTGTTTCACTGGTGGGCAGTCTTCATTCAAAGGCAGCTTGTGCATGACAATATCGGTGTCCAACCCTGGCATATCTTGATAAGACCAAGCAAAAACATCCACATATTCACGAAGCATATCAATCAGTTGCTCTTTTACTGAATCTTGCAGGAAGGCCCCGATCTTAACCTCCTTCACGTCTTCTTCCGTACCAAGATTAACCGTTTCGATCTCTTCCTGATGAGGAGTGATAACCTTCTCCTCTTGCCTTAACAACCTGGCTAGCTCCTCAGGTAGCTCATAATCTTCTTCAACCCCTTCATCAGCTTGATTGATTGGATTGTCAAAGCCATACGAAGTCATAGCAATGTTGTTGTCGGTGCAGTCTGAAAGGCACTTTCTGCAAGGGTTTAGATTGGTTTATTTTAGTGATCGATTTTATCTTATTTAGAAAAAAGTGAAATGAAGTTATCATTTTGTAAACATTTCCATTTTATTTTTGTACAAAAAGAAAAATGAAAAAACAGTGAGCGGAAAAGGAAAAGACTCATTTGCAAAAGACGTCTGATATTCATTGATTAATCCATTTGCACAAAATTACAAGATGGCCCGATTACAAAATGAGTCTTGACATCTTGGGAAAGATGCAAGACTTGATGCATGCTTAAAAATACAGGAAATAATAATTACTCTGCAGGAGTAACCCTTATAATTTCCTGGGAAGACCAGTTAAGGACTTGGCTCCCCGGGATCCTTGGACGTATCCAGCTCTCCAGGTTGCGGTCGCTTTCCTCCTCGTCTTCCAAGTTGTTCACAGCATCCGGGGTGAGCATTCCCCCGGTGACAAAATTGGGCTCTTTTGCAGCCTCTGATTGATCTTGTTGAGTCGGTTTGTAACCCAACCCAAATCTGTCTTCTTTCTTCTCTACGGGCAGCAGCTTGCCCCAGCCTTGGGCAGTACCTTCTTCAACAACCCTTCGGGCTTGCTGATACGATGTTATGGAGGCTCCCAGTACAGTAGATGCTTCATTAATGTTCAGGGCCTCAAACCCCTGGCTCATGGTTTCATGGACTTCTCCATCCATTTCAATGTACTTATATGTAGCCAGATGGCTAACAAAGATGTCTTCTTCCCCACAGATGGTGATGATCTGGCCTTCCCACTTGAATTTCAGCTTCTGGTGAAGGGTAGACGTAACAGCGCCAGCGGCATGGATCCAAGGTCTACCCAACAAACAGTTGTAGGCCGGCTGAATGTCCATCACATAAAAGGTAGTTTTGAAGGTCTGCGGGTCGATCATCACAGACAGATCAATCTCTCCAAGCACTGATCTTTTAGAGCCATCAAATGCTCTCACCACCAAATTACTCGGACGCAATGCCAAGCCATCATACTCCAGCTTCACTAAGGCTTTCTTTGGTAGGACGTTGAGTGAGGACCCAGTGTCCACCAGTACATGAGATAGAACAACACCTTTGCATTCCAAGGTGATATGTAAAGCCTTGTTGTGGTTACGTCCCTCAGTTGTTAAGTCAGCATTGGTGAAGCCCAGTCCATGACTGGTATTGACATTTTCCACCACAGTTTCTAGCTGATTAACGGTAATCTCCTCTGGCACGTATGCTGCGTGCAGGACTTTCAATAATGCATTCCTGTGAGCTTCAGAACACATCAACAGTGATAATATGGAGATTTTTGAGGGAGTTTGGTGAAGCTGATCCACCACCTTGTAATCACTTCTCTTTATGATTCTCATGAACTCGTCTACATCTTGTTGGAAAGATGTCTTCTGAGTTTCCTTGATAATTGGCTCTTCAGATATCACACTCTTTCCTCTTGCTTTGGCAGCAGCTTCTGCTTCCGCATTAGGTCTTTGTGTTTGTGAGGCAAACAGGCGTCCGCTTCTGGTGAAGCCTCCGCCTCCCCCAACATTATCAATTTGTGGAGAAGAGGTTGATGAATCCAGAGTGATTTTCTCCCCGTTGCAGTAGAGATCAGAGCCATAATGCCAAGGTATGGCATTGCTGCTTTCATAAGGAACGGGCTCGGGCACCGTTATGGTGACTGGACTAACTGCTGCAGAAGAGGGTACTGTAATGGTGTGCGGATCGTAGTAGATTGTGACTGGTGACCTGGCAGGAGGTGCCACTGTTTGTTGTTGGAAGTTGTTGTCTGGAGGAACACTTGATGGATCGTAGTAGATGGTGACTGCCGAGACATCTTCATTAATTTCTGTCGGCGTTGTAGAAGATTCTGCTAATAAAGCGGATGCTGATGTTGTAGAAGAAATGGTTGTTGAAATCTGATTTGTTGAAGTGATGGATGGAGCCATTGTTGATGATATTGATGAATCGGTAGGAATGATTGTTGTTGCTGTTGTAGAAGAATCAGGAATTGTTGTCAAAGGAATTGCTGGATTTGTAGGTGTCGTTGTTGAGATCTGAAGAATACCATTCTTGATAAGACCATCTATGCCGCTTCTCAAATTATCACACCCGTTGACCGCAATGTTGCAATACCCACAACCGAGCTCACACCCGGGGAACACCTGGCACTCTAGAAGCTGAGCTTTAATTTCGACCAGAGGTGTTCGAATTTGTGCAACACTGGTGATCAAAGTAGATGGTCTGTCTTCCTCAATGGCATTAATCCTCGGCCCACCATGATTAGGCATAGGATTTCTGTTGACATTCGGAGGAGGTGCGAAGTTGAGGGCTTTAGAATCCACCAGATCTTGAACTTTCATTTGCAATGCCCTGCACTTTTCCGTATTGTGGCCTGGTGCATTGGAATGGAAAGCACACCTGGCGTTGACATCATAATTCTTCGGGAGATTGGAGGGATCTGGAGGTGCCAATGTCCTTAACTCAACCAAGTTAAGCTTCAGGAGTTGTGGCAATAAGGCAGCAAAAGGCATAGGGATAGGGTCAATTACCCTATTGGCCTGTGATGGTCTTTGCTGAAAGGGTCGTTGTTGTTGATTGCTATTGTTGTTGTTGTAGGTCCTCTGTGGCGGATACTGAACTTGCTGTTGATAGTGTGGTTGTTGTGGTTGTTGATATGTTGGTTGCTGAGGGATCGGAGCTGGAATAGTGACGGCTGCTACTAATCTGTGAACATACTGAGATCTACCCCTGCTGGCATGAATGGCATTTGTCTCACCGGTCCTTCGAGGTCCCACAATAGGCTTCCTGGGATTACTGGACGAACTTGCACCATTATCAGAAATTTTGCCCATTTTCAGCAAACTTTCAATTCTTTCACCGGCTATAACTACGTCAGCAAAACTGGTGGAAGAAAAGGCAGCCAACCTATCAATATATGTTCCTTGCAAGGTATTCATGAACATATCGGCCATTTCTCTTTCCGACATGGGTGGTTGGACGGCAGCAGCAAGCTGTCTCCACCTCTGGGCATATTCTCTGAAGCCTTCTCTGGAGGATTGAGACATTCCCATTAGGAGGGTTCTGTTGGGTGCCATGTCCAAATTGTATTGATACTGCCTGATGAAAGCTTCAGCTAGGTCCTTCCAGCATCTGATGGTAGCTCTGGTCAAGTGTGAATACCACTCTCTTGAAGCTCCAGTCAAGCTATCTTCAAAGTAGAACATCCACAGTTTTTCATCTATGGTATATGCTTTAAGTCTTCCCAGAAAAGACTGCAGGTGAGTTCGTGGACAGGAGGTTCCATTGTATTTCTCGAAGCACGGAGGTTTGAATTTGTGGGGAATCCTCACCCCATCCACTAACCACATATCCATTACATCGAAGCCTAAGGAATTTTGAGACTCCAAAGACCTCAACTTCTCAGCAATTTCATCAAACCTTCTATCATAGACGTCATCCTCAGCTCCCATGACAGTAAATTGCTCTTCTTGGGGGTCTTCTTGCAAGATCCTCCCCCCAGTAGTATTTCCTTGCACATTACCCGGGATGTTGACTTCTAGATCTAGATGAGGTCCAAATACGGGTGGATTAACATGGGGCTGACCCCTTTCATTGTTACTTGTTCCTCTAGTTCCAGGATGAGGTTCCTCGAGGGTTTGTCTTTCTACCAATGCCCTTAGCCTTTCTTGGGTCTGTGCCAAACCAGTCATCACAGTCATGAATTGGGCCATTTGGTTCCTCATCTCCACTCTTTCGTTAGCCATCTGGGTTCTGACCTCTGTTAGGTCTTGTTGTACTTGCTCCATTAGAATACCCGGAAGGTTGTTGCGAGTAGGATACCGGTGCGCACGGTTGACAGGGAACACTCTTCTGCGAGCAATATTTCCTGAAGTCATAGCAAAGTTAGAAACAAATAAAAACAAAACCTACAAAACAAAGCAAAAGTTAGTATGCAATGCAGTATGCTTATTTGTTTTCCAAGGTATCCGGCTTGGTTCTTGGTTTTGACCTTTCCTAGACCTCGAGGAAGATGCTTTGATGTTGCTTGAGAAAAGAAACCCAATGAAAACAAACTAACAAATAAATTACAAATGGTGAATCATACATAGTTTGTTTTTTACAACACATGCCCCTGAAGGGTCAAAATACAACAAAAAAAGAAGAGTACATAAGATAGAAACAACAACAATCAAAAAGTCAGACATCTAGTCCAAACTCATCCTCCTTAACCTCCTTCAAAAGTGCCTCAGTCACTGGACCAGCTGGATGCTCTGTAATAGTCCTGATGAGGAGGTTTCTGGTGGCAATGGCAGTGGTCAGCTTCTTGTGCCTGTCTTGGTCCTTTGATCTCTTCAATCCAGCCCTAAGCTTCAACTCTGAAATCTCCTTCTGGGCTGCCAGCAAAGCTTCCTGCTGCTTCTTTTCATTGGCCTCTAACTGTTCAATCCTGGCTTGAGTTCTCTTATCTTCTTGTGTCCGGGCTTCAGTGATCCTGACCCACCTAGCCTGACTCTCTTGCAGATAGAGCTCAGTCCTAGCCTTCTGAATCTTAGCCTCTTTACAGGCATTCTTCAATATTTGCTCCCCAGCTCTTGATTTCTTGATGTAGTCCTCTGTTTTCTCAATCTTGGCCAGATGCTCCACCCTAAGCTTCTCCAACCTCTCAATGTCCAGACGACCATCACTCCTCTCCCAGAGGGTCTTCTTCAGAGCTTGAAACAGATTCTCATTCCTTTCCTTCAGTTTCTCAAATTCCTCCAGGCTGACAATGGCTGTTGGCTGTACTGTAGAAGGTCCAGGTGTGTCCTCAATGGTAAAGGGAATTCCAGTAATCTGAGCTCTAGTATGGGACCAGTCATAGTACTGAGCCGAAGCAACATTATTACACCTTCCAAGAATAGCCATCCCTTTTGTCTGGATGTTGTCCCAAGCCCAGGATGCTTGTCTGACAACAGCTGAATTAGGTTTCACTTCACAATACAGGGTCTCAGCTAAATTTTGCACTCTAGGAGGGTGAACCAAATCATAGCCCAGTTGTCTCTTAAACAGCAAAGGATTGTAGTTAATGCAACCATTTACCCCTATTAGAGGTACATTTGGGTATTGCCCACAACTGGTGATAATGTCCTTGCCTTTGGTGCTCTGGGTGCACCATCTGATGTCATCTGAAGTCAAAGCAATGAGCCTCTTAGCCCAATCCTTCTGTTGGTGAGGATTCAAGAAGGCATCTGTCTTAGGTAAGTGTTTGAGTAGCCAAGTGTGAAACAAAGGAGCACAACATCTCACCAGCTTCCCTCTTTGTTTCTCATTCCTCTGATGAACAGAATAATAGAAATCCCCCAGCAAAGTAGGTACTGGGTTCCTCAGAAGGAAAAGATGAATGGCATTCTTGCTGATAAATTTAGGCTCATCTGCAAACAGTATAACCCCATATATGTTGAGGGCTAACAGTGCACAGATTGCCCTCCATTATCCCAAAGAGGCCTTCAGGATGGCCTGAGAAATCAAGAAATCCAAGTGCAAACCAGGGATCCCAGCCTTTGTTGTCATGTTCTGCTCAATCAAAGTAGGCTCCAGGTATAGTGCCTTTGCTACTTCTCCATTGCTGGGAGAAGTCATTTCTAGGTTGAAGGGGACACCACCCCTGATAGGTACTCCAATCAATGATGAAAACTCCTCCAGCAGAGGTCCTAGCTGGAAGTCTGGGAAAGTGAAGCATCTCAAAGGAGGATCATAAAACTGTAAGCAGGTGATCATGCTCCTCTGAGAAGGGTCTAGGTCCATAACCATATCCAGGATACCTCCATAATGCTCTCTGAATAATGGTATGTGGTCAGGAGTAATAAGTGACTGGACCTGTCTGATACCAGTCAACACAGGCTCAAAGAAATGGTAAGATATGTTGCTTTTCCTGGGTGTAGCCATGAATGCTGATGAAGAGCTGAAGACAAGTGCTAATGAAGATCAAGACTAGTACTGGAGATGAGTCACTGATAGGCTAGTGCTGGTGATGAAGGCAGCTGAAGCAGACAACTGATGAAGATAGCTGAAGCAGATAACTGATGAAACAAAGGTCTATGCAGATGAAGGGGTCAAAACCAAGCCAGAGATAATGTGGATACCCTGAAAGACAAATAAACAAATGTTAAATGATGCAAATGATGAGTATGCAAATGATATTCAAGGGTTTGTGATCAAGCTGGATCTGACTATCTGTCTTGATATAAAGTCCAAGTATGTTCAAGAAGTCCAGATGGAGGTTCAGAAATCCAGTAACCAGGGTGGGGGACTCAAATAAAGAGTCACATGTCCAGAGTTAAATCACAAGAACTGTCCAAAGTGAGGTACTCTTAAACAATACAGTGATTGGGTATGATATGGCCATGGGTACCTGCAAACCTGCAAACAGCCCAACCCCCTCACAAGTAGTGTTCTAAAACAAGGATCCTTAGACTTGGATCAGTTATGAGAAGTGTAAACACTTCTAACTCGGAGGTACAGTGTTTACAATAACCATAAAAGATCCTCCTCTAATTCACCTCAGTTTCTGAAGGTCATAATAAAGGTCATCCAGACTTAGCAGGCTTCCCAGATAGCCCTAGCACTACAGGAAATCTGTAGCACAGAGTTCTCAAGAAGAAACCCATATCTGAACCGTGTTTCATATTCCCGCACCAGACCGAAATGGAATGGGAAAGAACATGAACCACTCTAGCCTAGGTGTCACTCAGGTCCCAGGTATAGGACCTTAAACTCTCAATGAAACCCCACCCACCAAGACAGAAGAACAGATCCAGCAATGATAATGACAGTATGAAATATGAAAAACTGTAAAGAAAGCAATAAATAAGGTTGTGCATAAAGCAATAAATAAAGCAACTATATAAACACAATTAACACATAACACCCCAGTAAACACAAATCAAACAAGCGCTAGGAGGAACCCACAAAAAGAACCAGAAGCCCTGGTTACAGTATAAGGGTCCCCAGCAGAGTCGCCAAGCTGTCGCTCCCACCAAAATGACACCTGGTCAGAAGGGGTACAGACGCGAACAGTCGGCGAAAGGGGAGAGAACACACAGGGGTGAACTCAGAAGACAAGAGTCGCCAGCTAGGCATTTTTATCCCGGGGGGAAGGTAATGATGCATAAACCTGAGGAAAGATGGATAAGACGGTTGCGAACCAGAGAGACTGAGAAAGGGGGTTGGTTACAACATGGGAAGGTATTAGCACCCAGGTTGTCCGTCGTACTCGACGGGATCCACGCTTAAAAGATTTGTGTTTTAAAGGGGTAATGTCAGTGCAATCTGTGTATCAAAGCTGGAAAGAATACAAGTGTCAGTGTAAAAGAAATATGAAGTGTATAAAAGAAATGTCAGTGTAAGAAATGAATGGAATGTTCAAGACTATGAGGCTTAAAGAATGATGTTGGAAGGAGGGGGAATATACAGAGACTTTTGTTCGATAACTGTTAAGTTATGCCTACGTATCCTCTCGTGCAATGAGGAAGTCAGAACACCGTAGTTCGACTCAAAGAGACTGAAAGATAAATTGACTTGTGAACTGCTTGCCTGCCTATGCTCAAGTGTATGACCTGTCTGGCTCAGGTGCAAACTGTCTTGCATTAGACGGAAGAAGCGAGTTCTCGTTTGTGAGTGAATGAGATGAGAAAAGAATCCCGGAGGAGACGATTATTGTTTGTTTTTTATGTTTTCCATCTTTTACTGCTTTTTGGTGTTTGTCATAAGAAAATGAGCTTAAGCCTAAACCAAGGGTTAGTAAACTCATCACATCTTCCCTCTGATTAGGGGTAATGAGAATACCTTAAGTGTGAAGTAAACACCTCACCCTTAATCACCATGATGTAGGATTAAGATCATTAACCCACTTGCATTTATTTAGATGTTTTTGTTGTTTTTGTGTTTAGTGTTAAGTAATGAGTTTAAGCCATAATCAGAGATTTAATGGGCTCATTACACCATCCTAATAGAAGGATAATAGATGAGAACATTTAAGCTGAGGAAGGCTCCTCAACTTAATCCATGATTAGGGATTAACCTCATGACAAAACAATGCCTTTATTAGGGTGTATTTTAATTAATGGTAACATTAAGAAATGGATTTTATGGTTTGTAAGACAACTTGAGGGGGACTTGTCCATTAACACTAGGGTTAGTCCTTCTTAACCAATTAAGGAAGAATTAGAACCCTAATGCAAGGCCCAAGTTACAAGCTTGATGTCTTGATGATTATTAGATGGATTGATTAAAGGATTTAAACACATTAAGGGTTTAACACTTAGGATTAAAGTTATACACTCCATCCTAATAGAAGGATGCAGGCATAAGCTTAATCACAAAGCCTTAAAGCCTTTAGGGTTTAGTCCTTGATTATGAGATGAGGAGAGAGGACACAAAGAAAACTCAAAGGAAAGAGTCTAAGGGGGACTAAACAATCCTAAAATGTTATCATGCTTGGAAGTCCTAGGGTTTGTGAGGCTTAAGAGGAGAAAGATCTTCAAAGAAACACCAAAGAGGAGCAAGAGAAACAAGCTAACTTACTTCACTTAAGAAGATAAGTTACTTGAAGAAAGAAGGTAAGAGATGAACATGAATGAGCAAGCTCACTATAATTCACAAGTAAAATGCAGCAATGAATGCATAAGAGAGATGAGAAAAGATCATGAGAAGTGAAGGCAAATTCACTTCTCAAGTACTTACCACCTGAAAAGTTAGCAAAAGGAATGAAATGAAGTGAACATGAAATGGATGCAATGATGCAAACCAAAACCAGAAGCATAAACATGATGTTAATGATGCTAAGAGATTATGCAAACACATGTCAAGAGTTATGAATGTTCATACAAAAGATGAGAATGTAAATGAAGCATGTAGGAAGCATGAAAGTTCATGAAAGTTTATGAAATGCAAAGGACACATAACATGGCAAATGAAAGATGCAATGATCAAACATGATTCTAATATGTCCTAAGATGTATTATGAATCATGTGGATGCACAAAATGTCATGACAAGTTCTTGTATGCAAGCAAATGAAAGGTGAATGCAAATGGAGGCAAGAATTAGGGTTTATGCACAAGATGCAAAGCAAAATTCAAAATCAGAAGCAAATGACATGATAAAAAATTGAAAATGGGATCAAAGGAACCCTAACCCTACACAAGTTCACTGCCCAAAGGGGGGGACCTAACTCTTAACCTAGTGCAAGTTATGAATTTCTCAAGTCAATTAGGGTTTTGGGATACCTCACAAGGAAAAATGCAAAACAAATTGAAAATGGAAGATAAATTCAAACCAATTTAAACCTAGAGACTACATGCTATGAAGGATGCAATGCAAGAAGAACCATCATCAAACTCTCAATGGTTAGGCAGAATGAATTTTTCAAAGTTTGAACAAAAATATTGCCTTCAAATGAATTTAATTCCAATGAAAATGGTCAAAATGCATCAAGAACCAAAAAGAAATTTGTTTTGAGAGTTTGATAATGTTTCTAAATGTTTTGAAATGCCATGTGAATTTTTTGGTGATTTTTAAATACCTGAATGCATTTTTAATTAATTAATTTTCATTAACTAATTAAAAATAAACATTTAAATGATTTAAAAATGATTTTTAATGCAAAAATAAAAATAAAAAATATTTTTGGGTTCTGGAAAATAATGAAATGCTTGACAAAAATTTTCAGAATTTTTGAATGTTTTTTACTATTTTAAATAATTCGTAAAAGATAAAACAAATAAAATGAAATAAAAATTGAATTAAAGGGAAAGTCAACAGATCATGAGGCTGAGGTTTAAATGGTTTTGGAGGAAGTTGATTGGCGCCAGATCCAGTGGCCCATATTCAAACTGGCTGGATTAAATTAAACCTGATTAATTAAATGTTAATGACGTGGATTAGGGCTTAATGGGGTGATCTGAGCCACACAAACGCGCGGGAGTCAACACTGGTCAACTGAATCCATGGTCCATATTCAAACTGAACCCTAAACGTTATTAATGAATTAATGACTTTCAGGTGGCCGGAAATGACCTCCGGTCATCTTCTCCGGCCACACCTCTCCCTAAAAATTGCTATCTCTCTCCCTAAGCTTCTAACACTCAATTTTTCTGCCCAGAAATGATCCCCATACATCATACATTAAGAATCAACAAACAAACAACATTTAAAACACATCAAAAGTGAGAATCGAATCAAAACAGTTCTAGGTCAAAAAATTTCAGAACACGAATACATACTCATTTCTCAACCATTTTCAAAACAAAACACATCAGCATGATCAGTGAAGCACAAAGAATCATTTAGTAACTTAAAAACAAGTTTCTGGAAAAATTGTTCTTGAGCTCACCTGAAATGGAGCTTTCAATCCAGGAGCTTTATGATTGCTTATTTGCTTCAAAATGGCTTCAATGATCTTCTTGAGGAAGCTTTGAGGCTTGGTTGGAGTTTAATGTGGTTGGTTTAAGAGTTTGATGAAGTTCTGTTCAGGAGGGGTGAAAAATCGTGTTTCTGCTTGGTGTGATTTCAGGGCAAATTGATGGTTGGGAAATGATCAGAGGGTCATGGTGAATGGTTTTGTGAAGTTTGTTTTGATGTTTGAAGCCTGTATGGAGGGATTCGAATGAAAATGCATAAGAGTTGAGTTTTGAGGATGCTGACTTGTGGGAGAGATTAGGCTGTTTTATGTGTTGTGTTGAGTTCCTTTTGGTACATGTATCAAGTTGGGATAGGTCAGAGAGTTGTTGCTGGCCTAGCTTGATTGGTATGGGTCATTTTGCATAAAGTCAACTTTTTGTGTAAGAGAAGGCATGGTCTATTTCAGTCAAGGTACAAGGGCATGTCTGCTGCAGCTTGAATCAAGGCTGTCCATGGAAATGAATTTGAGGCAATGCAGCAAGTGGATTAGGGTTTATGTGATGTTTTGCAATTTCACAAAGTTTTGGCCCTTTTGAAGTTTCTTAAAGATCAAGGCATGAAAATGAACAATTCTTTGGTGCATTCTGATTTTTAGGTCATGGTTCATGTTTGTGTAATGCATAGAAGTCCATTTGAAGTCACATTTTGCCTTGGCATGAGGTTTTGCAACTTTGCCTCTTTGGTGTAAAACTTGAAATTATGTGATTTTGTCCAACTTTGACAAGCCATAACTTTTGATCCAAAATGAATTAGAATGAGCTCTTGTACTTTTTGAAAATGGGAAGATCCATTCTACAACTTTCATGACCAAAGTTTTCTCATTTGAAGCATTTTTGAATCAAAAAGAGGAGGTTGAAAAACTTTCCCAAAATGGCAAGTTTTCATTACAAGTCACTTTCCCAAAAAGGCAACTTTGCAAATGGCTTGAAATTCTTCAATTTTGTGAACTTCTAACATCTTCTATGATCAAATAAAGATCACACACATTCAAAGTGATGGAGAATGCCCTTTGGTTGGGTCATTGGGGGCCTCAGATGTCCTGATTTTGCACTGACTTGCTCAAGAAGTCATCCTTTGATCAGATGCCTTCCCCATTGAATTTTTTCATGAAACTTGATATGCATGATCCTCATACCATATAGAGACCAATAGAAACAAGAATGACCAAAAAATTTGGAGTTATGGCCTCTGAAACCAAAACCCTAATTCTAGGTCATCTGTGCAGTTAATCCTGGCTCTGCTTCCATGCCTTTCTCAGTTCTTGTGATTCTTTGGCTTCCTTGACTTTGTGAGGATATAATATGATGCTTGAACATACATGGAACCCCTTGAAGTGATTGATGACCTTTGGAGTGGCTCAAATGGCTCAGGGATGGCTCAGATCACAAACCCTAGATGCAGATGACTTAGAAACAATGCAATGAAGCAACAGTGCAATATGAGATGATATGATTGAACTTATGCACATGAAAAGATCACAAGCCATGGTGAAATGGGTGAGGGCAAATTTGGGGTGTTTACATGAGGTCCCATTAAGTTTATTTGGTTTGATAGTTTCTAAATGTTTTTGGGACATATACAAACATCATCCTCAAGAGGGTACATGGATCATGTTCCAACTATGTAAAGGGATTCATTGAGTTATTTTTAAGCTAAACAAGGAGTCCGTGATCTTTTGGTATCCTATTTGATTTCAAGTAGGTATTTTATTGGGTTTTGGGCAGTAATTTCATGTTGATTCATATGGTACTTTATGATGAATTTGGACATATTTCATGTTTGAGTTCAAAATTAGCAGTATGGGGTTTAAAGTGTGAATCCATGGTACAAATGTCCCAATTGACAAAATTATGGTCATTATTGTGATTTAAGAACTTTGAATCATATTGTAAGAAAGAACAGGTTTCAAGTGTACCAAGTTTGAATCCTTTGTTTGTGTTCTAAGCCACAAAGAACGAATGTGTCCCAAATTTGCAAATTCAAAGGTTCAAAAAGCATAGATTTCAAAGGATGAGTTCCATTGATTAAAAATTTACAAACAAGTACAAGATTTGCTACAGAATAATAAACGTCAAGTGTACAAATCTCTAATGTGAAACCATATGCTATTGCTTGAATCCCAAGTTACTAGTGGAAGTATTGTTCAGTCAATGCCACACACTATCACTAATCCTAAAAATCGAACTCCAGCCAAAAGCAGGATATCTCGACTTCCTCTCCTCTAAGCATTGTCTTCCAGCATCTTCCAAGCTCAAGCTCCAGCATCATTTTACCAATGGCCTCATCATCATTTCAGAATGAACATTCATACAAGCCTCACCATGGGCATCACAGGCACATGAAGAAAAAAAAGGTAACAAGTCAGAAATAGAAAAAAGAAACCAAGGCAAAATAAAGGTATTCAGCAAACACAATACCAAAATTCAAGGCACTAATTTGATTTTGACACAAGCAGTAAGTACACTGATTCTTCTGCACCACTTATGGCCTCATAGATAACTAGGATACATGACAGAGCAATCAAATGAAAAGAATAATTACTAAGAAGTATGTGTATGAATACATTGAGAAGTTTTGATCCATCCCATTGTACTTGGTGCAGTTCCTAGCCTTTCTGAATTCTACTTACAACCAGATTCCTCATCAAAAGGAAAACATCTTCTTGATAAGCATTTAATCCTCATTGAAACTTCAAAAAAAAGACAAAGAGAAGGTTCCCTGTCATTTATCTGCAAATAATACACAACAACAAAAAAGCTCAATATGCTCCCAACAACTCCCATCATCATTAGTCACGAAGGGCACAAGTAAACCAAGTCACAATACCCTTGCTACCATGGTTTCTTTATCAACTTGGTGTGAAGCTTTCATTCGAGATCAAATCATTACTCATGGTCACAACAATTACAAAAGCCAAGAATACAAGTCAGGCCAATTCCATGGATGCTTTTCCTTGCAAAAGAGACGCACAAGTCAGATTTCTTTATCCCGGTGCTTAGAGGCCACAAATTATGCATTCTTCTTCCAAAGTAACACCAAGCCATGACTTCGGGCCTTCTTCATCCACCGTGTCAAGTTGTTTTTTTTAAAAGATTCACACCAACAAAAACAAGTTAGTATGCAGGCAGAAGAAATCAATACAAAAATTACAGCTAGCATCTTAAATCTTCAATTGGTAAGCAATCCACAATCAATAATTGAAATGTCATGCAACAGTAAAGCATAAACAAATCAGGGGTCATCACAACATTTGCAAAGTCATTACAAGCTACAAACAGTTTGAATCCAAAAGTAGTAAACTCAGCAATTTGAACCATGGATCACTTGGTGTTGTTTCCAAAACTCTTTCAACCAAACTTTGCTAGACCAAAAGATTACCTGCTATGCTTGACCTGTTTCAGAATTTCAGTCTTCTCAGAGCTTTATGATAATTTCCCTCCAAGACACTCCTTGCCAAATTTCCTCATACCATAAGTGCATACATAAAAAAGAAAAAAAGGTTAGAAAGGTTTCATATAAATGGTCCACTCCAAGAACTTCACAACACATGTATAATTTTGTTCCTCATCAATCAGAAAGTACAAACAAAGTCCAAGTTCAATGAATGTATGTTTGAACTAAAATCATCACCAAAATGCAAAGGCCAAAAGCAGAGAGATTATAGTGGAAATAGGGCAACATTCAAAGTTCAAACAAGGTCAAAATTCACAGCAGTAAAGACAAGGTTCTGCGGTGAAAATTCAAATATGTAAGAGTAACCCCACAAGACTTCTAGAAACTTTTCTTCACTACAGACAAAATATTTGCAACCTGTCACCATCCTAAGAGGTTCCCACACCAAAAATATTCCTAACGGATTTCTGATTTCACAACCTTCATTCACACGTATCACTCAACAAACTTCATACAAATCCCTTTCCTCACACGTATGAGCCCTGCAAAAAATTCCTCTATATAAAGGCCTCATCATTGAGCAATGAAGGACCTGAACGACACCTGCAAAAAAACCCTAGCCATCAGAAAAATACAGACGAAAAATTCCTCAGAAATTACTCCCCAAAAAACCCTAATTTCTAAAGCTCATTCTCAGAAGCTCTTTGACTCTCACATTGAGACTCAAATTTTCTCGAGCTAAGCCATATCACAAACTTCATCCAACAATGTTCGCTAATCACAACAACGGAGTTTCAGTAGAGGAGAAGAAGGCGAACAAACAAAAAACCAGAGTTCAAGCAATACCTGGAGTGGAATCGACCCTCTGAGAACATTCAGAGCATGTATACACTTGGTTTCACCCTTTTCGTCTCACATTGGTTGTTGTCGTTGAGCATCCTTTGCGTTTCCTTTTCCGCTTTCATGGTTGACATCGTCGATGTATCATCAATGTGTTTGGTATGTATTTTGATATTTTGTTGAGTTTTGGAAGCCTGAATGATATGATGAAGCCGATGATCTCTTGGAGAGAGGCAGAATTGATGAGTTTTAAGGATGATTATTCTTTTGTTGTTGTTATTGGTTAAGAGTTTAGAACGTGAACGAGAGAAGAGGAAGGTCGATGAAGATTTTTTCCTGAGACCATATTTCTTTGTTTCAAACTGATTTAAGCGTGTATTTGTTTTACACATATGTTGGTATTTGTTCTTTTGTAATTATTGTTTTGATAATTGTTTTTTTTAAAGGTTGGTTTCTTTTGTTAAAATGATTTCAAGAAATTTGCATCTTCCCAAGTTGAGATTACATTGCCCAACATCTGCTTTATTGGGAAGATTCCATTGACTAGGTGAATCCGCGGTGAGTTGGCCCATAATGGGACACTTGTCCCAGTGAGGTACTCCCTTATCAGTAATCAGGAGCGTCTCTCTAGGTCCTTATCATACATTGTCGCCTTTCTCAGACTCGCTGGAGAAGTCAACATGGGTTAACTGAAAGTCTTTGGTGCTCCCTGGCCAGCGATGGGCCTCCTGATCATTTGGGCCTGTTTTTTTTTCCTAAACACACACATGATTTTACTTCTTGAACCAGTCCAATTCCTCATTTTATTTATTTTATTGGATTTCTTTCTTTAATTTTCCTTTTTATAAAAAATCTTAAAATCGAAAAAACTTTTATTAATTGATTATTTAAATTATTTTATTTAATAAAATCAATTAATTTGTTAATTAATTTTACTAAATGATTTAATTAATTAATTCTTTCTCTTTAAACTTTCAAAAAAAATTCAAAAAAATATTTTCTTAATCTTTTTTGTTTAAATTTTAATTTTCATATCTTTCGATTTAATTTCTATTTGAATATAAAAAGAAAAAAACTTTTTCATTGATTAATTATCTTAAATAGTTTTATTTAATTCGATTAATTAATTTGTTAATTAATCTAATTAAATATTTCTACTTAATTTGATTAATTAACTTTTCCCCTTTGTTCGATTTTCTTATGTGCGTGATGAATATTTGTGTATGCTCAATTTTTTCTTGCTTGTGATATGATACTATATGACTTGATAAAACTTGTGTGATTTATTTATACATTTTGACCATATTGTCAAGTAAAAATAAACGCGACCACCAAGATAAATCGTTTCAAAGATAATTAAATTTCTTGGTCCAACGACAAGTAAATATTCACATACACTTTATCCACACGTAAGTCGGTCATTCTATAATCACCATCAACCTTATCCCAACAATCGCACCCACTACACGACTTCTCTTTGGCTTTCTTACAATGAGCGGTAGTTGATCAATTATATCTAATCGGTCTTCTATGAAGGCTAACATCCTCTGTTAGCACACTTAAAATCAAAAACAATTTAATTAAATGAACGCATCGCGCTTGTTTTCCATAGCCACTCATAGCACTTGATCCACATATCAAGTTCCATCCAATTCTTGCAAAGTCGAGCGCATCGTGCCTCGCAATCATTTTTTTATAGCACCCGTAAGTCGAGCGCATTGTGCCTCGCCATCTACTTTAACCCAGTCCATTAGGTTATCCGTACCAATTTACCTCAAACTTAAAACTTTCTTATACGAACGTAAACCTCGATCCAACGTCGAGTCATTTTCTTAAAGGTGTAAAAGAGAAATGTGGAATCTTCTATGTTTCTCCTCAACTATTTGAATATGAGGCATTTGTCTCGTAGGCGAGCAGTTGACACCTCTTAACTTCAAAACACTTAACATTTATAAAACACATTTTTTCTCAAAGATGTAAAAGAAAGTTGTCGGATCTCCGATGCCTTTCCTCAATTGTTTCTGTGTGAGGCATCTGTCACGCACGTGAGCAGTTGACGCCTCTAAAACAAACAACCGACCAACCATAGTACCACGAACTACGAGGCTCTGACTTTCCCATTTCACAAGGGAATACGTAGGCACACGGATCTTACTCCTTGCCGAGCACCCTAGGACAAAAACTACCCATTTTCCATAACGTATCGTTCACCCTTAAAAAGAAGACATTTAGCATAAGTTAACACCCGATCGCAAACTAGACTAAGAGGTTCCCATTGAGTACAACAGACGTAAGAGGTGCTAATATCTTCCTCTTGCGTAACTGACTCCCAAACCTAGAATTTGGTTTCAATGACCAAGTTCTTTCCTTTATAGGTTTTATCTATATTTCCCTTTTCCTTTATTGGGAATAGATTAAAATTAGATGGCGACTCTGTTGTTTGTTTTTTCCGTGTCCTTCGCGAGGATTGTATTTTTCGAGGTATGACATTACTGTGAGAAAGATCCTAACTCGGATATAGTGTACCTTAGGAAAGTGGCAATAGACCAAGGAAATTGTACGACGTATATCGCTATGGTTGATCTGGTAGCTACAGTTAGTGTGACATTTTGGTTAGTATTGATGTTCTTCAAGTCAGTTGAGGATAATATCAGGCTACCATGTGGTGTCATTTACACTAACTTCCTTTTATAACATTAATTGACCCATCTTGGCCAATAGAAAGTAGTGAGATAGTCGACTTTGGTGCAGTCTAAAGTTGGTTGATAGTCGATGCTACACTCATTGAGATTCTAATCTTGGGATGTTTTGGTTGGTGAAACAGTTGCCACACTGAAATAAACTTTGAGAAGAATCATTGATATTGATATTCCTTAGAACCTAGTTACTATTGCTAGGACAGGTTGAACCAACTAAACTTCAGTGGGGAGGGTACTTACCTATGGACTTCATGCAAGCTCTTAAACCTAAGGCTCTTGTGTGACTTGTCTGCCATTTGCTTAATTTAAACATGAACATAACATCATAACATTATAACATTATAACATAGCATTTTCACTAACCGTTTCAAGGATCGAGGGATTTATCTTTGTCCTTTGTTGCAGGTTATGGCTTTCGCTCGCAGAAACACTATCTGAATCAACTTTGTAAGGATTCCTTCTAAGCTTAAGGAATTAGTCTCAAAAGTTCATGAGAACTCTTAATTCACCGAAATACACGGTTCTCTACTTGGTTTGGTAACCTCATGGTTTAATGAAGACATGATGAGTGTTTTGTTCCAGTTCTTTGACCCTAAACATCACTGTTTCACATTTCCCGATTATCAGTTGGTGCCCACAATGGAAGAATTCTCTAAGCTACTTTGTGTACCTATTCTTGATCAAAAACCTTTCACCGGTCTAGAGAAGGAGCCTAAACCTGAAATTATTGCAGCAACTTTGCATCTGAAGAAGTCAGATATTGTATTGGAAACAAGAAGTGGAGTTAAAGGTCTTCTTGCTAAAGTCTTGATAGAAAAAGCTCAGTTATTCCTAAATTCCATGAGTTACTACGATTTTGAGGAGATATTGGACCTGTTGATCTATGGTTTGGTGTTGTTCCCTAATCCGGACCAATTCATAGATGTGCATGCAATCAAGATATTTCTGACTCATAATCCTATGCCTACCTTGCTTGGAGATATTTTGCACTCTCTTCACACTCGTGCTACGAAAGCGCGAGGGACTCTGATGTGTTGAAAACCTCTACTATCAAGGTGGTTTATTTCACACCTTCCTTAATCTGTGATGAAGAATGAACAAGGTTTGAGGTGGTCTAGAAGGATAATGTCACTCTCTCATTCAGATATCCATTGGTGTTCTCGATTTATGGAAAACATTGTTATCATTGACTGATGTGGGGAGTTCCATGATGTACCACTCCTTGGCATCAGGGGAGGAATCACTTATAATCCTTCTTTAGCACTACATCAATTTGGTTATGCTCGGAGATATGGTCATCATGATATGATTATTCAGGGTATTATGTTCGATTATGACAACGATTCTCAAGGTTACTGTCAAAGGTTTATACATGCTTAGGGCATGGTGAATAAGATTAATAGCAACACTCTGGAACCAAAATATTCCATCCATATGGGGCCTTACCTCAGATGGGTGTGGTCTTGTGCTCAAACTGTTATGATGCCATATCATGTTGTTCTACTAGTGATCGTTAAGCCAATTGTTGAAGGAGATGTTCCTTACACCATTCTTCATCCAGACATGCCTACTGACCTGGAAGAGCTACAAAAATCTTGGATCCAACTGAAGGAGGAAAGGGATACCTTTGAGGCTCAGTTCTATGCTAGCAAAGAGAAAGTGTTGGAGCTGACAAAGCAACTTCACGAAGAGCGGAACCTCAATAAACATCTCAAAACGAAGAGGAAACGTCCATGGGAGACTTGAGTTTTAAAGTCTCAATTGCTTTTTTTTCCTTTATAGCTTCTTTCTTGTTTTTCCTTCATTGTAAGCCCAAGGGGCAGTTATATTCTGAACTTACTAATAAGAGTTTTGTTTCTGTTTTTCGTTAACAAATTTAAATCCCACGAGGTCCTTGAAAACATTGCATATGCATTTACATGCCATACCATTGCATAATAGGTTTCTAAAACAAGTTTCTTATCTTCTCACTGTTTATTTCAGTTGAAATGGCTCTCAAACAAACTGTCAAAGATCTCCAGACCAAGAACGCCCAATTCCAAGAGATGATCCTGAACTTGTCCAAGGGATAGGAAGAACTGAAAGCACTATTGACCAAGAAGAATAAGAAAACAAGAAAATCAGTAGGCCTCATTAACATGGGGAGGATATTCAAATGTCAAATTAAGACAGACGGTGAGGTCGAAATTCATGGAGACGGTGATTCTGTAAAAGAAGAAGATAGTCACCGTGGTACTTTTGGAAATTCTGATCACGATGAGAATTATTATTATGATTCGGCCGATGATGAGAAATACAAGTTACTGGAAGACCGTTTGAATGCCATGGAGTTGCAAAAAACATCTGGTTTGGATTTAGAAGATTTGAGTCTGATTTGTGGAGTTGTCATTCCTCTTGGGTTCAAAGTTCCTACTTTTGTGGTATATGATGGTGTTTCGTGTCCGAAGCTGCATCTGAGGTCCTATGTCCGAAGGATCCAGCCTTACACTGCTGATAGAAAGTTGTGGATACATTTCTTCCAAAAACGTTTATCGGGAGCTCAACTAGAATGGTACTACCAACTTGAGAGTACCAATGTTCATACCTGGAATGATCTTGCTGAAGCTTTCTACAAACAATATCAATATAACTTTGATTTAACGCCAACTCGTATGCAACTCCAAAGCATGTCCATGGGCTCTAATGAAAGTTTCAAAGATCACGCTCAAAAATGGAGAGATCTTGCAATCAAGGTTCAACCTCATTTAACTGACAGGGAATTGGTTGACATGTTCATGAGTATGTTGACTGGTCCTTTCTATAGCCACCTAATTGTAAGTTCGTCATTTGATTTCACCGAGCTGATAATGACTGGAGAACATGTTAAAAATGGAATACGAAATGGTAAAATACTAGTGGCTACCTCTTCAAGTACCACCAAGAAGCCACCTGGTGGGAAAAAGGAATCCAATGTTGTGTATGCCCAACAGGGTCGTAAGAAGAACAACCGTAACCAATCTGTGGGAGCAGTTCTGATCTCTAATCTTGTACCTGCACAACAAAATCAACAATAGAATAATCAACGTAATCAGGACACACCTAGGAGACAATTTACAAAAATCAATATGTCATTGGCTCAGGCGCTGCAACACATGTTGAAAGGGGAGCTGATTACCTTGAAGGACCCTCCTCAGAATCCCAACACTTCCTCTCCTCGCTATAACCCCAATGCAAGGTGTGCATATCACTTCAACTGTCTCGGACATGATACTAATAATTGTTGGGCATTTAAGAATAAAATTCAGGATATGATTGATGTTGGGGAAATTGAATTTGATCCTCCTGAGACTCCTAATGTGATTACCTCTCATATGCCCAATCATGATAAGACCGTTAATGTTATTGATGATGGTCCTTATGTTTCTACAGTGGCTGACTTGACCATTCCTCTATCAATTGTTAAAAAGAAGCTATTGCAAGCCGGTTTATTTTCGGGCTGCAATGAAAACTGTTATTACTTTGCATCTCAATCCAATGGTTGTTGGAAGCTGAAAGAAGGTATTCAGCGTTTGATGGATGACCGTACTATAATGTTTGAGAAGAGTCCTTCTATGGAGAGTTTATGCAAAAGTTTGTCCCGAGGTCTGAAACTGGAGGACGTGTCTGTGGTTACTAAAACTCCCGTGAAGATTATCTCAAAAAACCCTGTAAGGATCACCTCTAAGGGTCATGTGAAGATTACTGCTGAGCTAAAAGTGGCTCCCCTGATTATTACTACTCCCGATCCGATCCCATATTCTTCTGACAAGGTCATCCCCTGGAATTATGACGTTGACGTTTATGTCCATGGTGTCAAGCAAGAGCCTTTAACTGATAGACCTGTTGAAGACACGAATCCCGATGTCGACAATATTGTTGGGACTAGTAAAGTAACTCGAAGTGGAAGGATTTTCTCTCCAGAAGACACTTCAAATACTTTTGTTACTCTAGTTTGTATTCCTACCTCTGAGCCAGGTACTCAGGCTCGAGACAAAGGACCAGTGATTGAGCCTGTTCAGACTGAGACACCGGCTACTGAAGATCCCTCTAAGCAAATGGAAGAAGTACTAAATATCACCCGCACGAGTGATTACAACATCGTCGAACAATTGGGACACACTCCCTCCAAGATCTGTATGTTATCTCTGTTGTTATGCTTTGAGGCCCATGCTAAAGCTTTGGTTAAATTCTTGAAATCTGCGCACGTACCGCACGAAATCTCTGTGGACCAATTTGAAAATTGTGTTGCTAACTTGACGGCTGACAATGGCTTAGGTTTTTCTGATGCTGATCTAACTCTCGTTGGAAGAAACCACAACAAAGCTCTGTACGTCTCTATTGAGTGTAGGGGCATTACTCTATCTCATGTGTTGGTGGATAATGGTTCCTTATTAAATGTGTTACCGAAGGCCGTTCTTGACAAGCTCAACTGTGTGTAAACACCCCAAATTTGCCCTCACTCTTTATCACACCATGGCTTGTGATCTTTCATGTTTGCATAAACATAAGCATACCACATCACATTGCATTTTTGTTTCACTGCATAAGTTCAAATTCATCTGCATCTAGGGTTTGTGATCTGAGCCATCCAAGAATCCATCTGAGCAATCCCAAAGGCCTCAAAGCTTTCCAAGAGGGTCCATGTGTGTTATATCATCATATTATACTCCTCAAAGATCATGAAAGTCAAGAAGTCACAAGAACTGGCAAAGGCATGGAAGCAGAGCTAGGGTTTTCACTACACAGATGACCAAAATTAGGGTTTTGGTTTCAGTGGTCTTAACTCCAAATTTTTGGGCCATTCTTGTTTCTAATGTTCTTAATATGTCATAAGGATCATGTGTACCAAGTTTGATGAAGAAATTCATTGTGGAAGTCATATGTTCACTGGGTAGCTTCCTGAGCAAGTTAAGTCAAAATCAAGGCATCTAAGGCCCCCAACAATGGAACCAAAAGGATGTTTTCATCAAATTGAAGTTATATGATTTTTATTTGATCTTAGAAGTGGTTGGAAGTTCACAAGATTGAAGAATTTTGAGCCAATTGCAAACTTGCCAAAAATGGAAATGACTTGAAATGCAAACTTTCCATTTTGGGAAAGTTTTTCAACCTCCTCTTTCTCAACCAAAAATGCTTCAAATGAAAAATTCTTGGTCATGAAAGTTGTAGATTGGATCTTCCCCTTTTCAAAAAGTATAAGAACATGTCTTGATTCATTCTAGAACTCAAGATATGGCCTTTGAAAGTTGGCAAAAATCCTATAATTTCAAGTTTCATGTCAAAGAGGGATTTTGCAAATTGGCATGATCAAGCATTCTAATGACTTCTAATATGCACAAACACTTCACAATATGTCAAAGCATCCTCTAAACATCAGAATTGGCCCAAGTTTCCATTGCTTTCATGACTTGAACTTCAAGAAATCACAAAAGGGCCAAAACTTTCAAAAATTGCAAAATGCATTGGATTCTCTCATCCACTTGTGCCAGCTGCATCAGAACCATTCCATGGCTCTCCATGAAACTTGCTGAGGCCAGACACCCCAAGAAATCAGATCTGCCATGGCCCATACCTCAAGTACACAAATCTTGACTTTTTTGCAAAACACCCCATACCAATCAACCTGTGCCACAACAACTTTCTGAGCATTTCCATTGGCTAAAGCAAACATTATGGAACACATTTCATAACACACAAGAGCCTGAAACCTCCAAGAACTCAGAATCCACAAAAATTTTCAAAAACTTCCTCTCTTCGAAACTCAAAAACCAACCACTGAAACTTCAAGCTTCCTTCACCAATCAACTCAAAAACACCTCAGGGTCATTTCCCACCCTTCACCATAGCCTAAAACACCCCAAATCAGAAATACGATTTCTGCATATGCAGAACCAAACACTTCAAAATGACCATCACAAAGCTTTCTCTAAGCTCCTCATCATCATTAGGGAGTCCATTGGGGTGAATTTGAACCAGGAGGGAGGCCAGAAAGCTCAAGAACACAAAGCTTCAACTCAGGTAGCTTCATGAACTTTTTTCCCAGAACTTGCTATTTAAGTTTCTAAATGAATCTACATGCTTAGCTGATCACCCTGATATGTTTATTTTCGAAAATGGTTGAAAAATGAGTATGTATTGAACTTCTGAAAGTTTTGAATGTTTTCACGATTTTCTTCGAATCTTGCTTTTGATGAATGATAAATGTGTTTTGATGATGGATTCTTGTTGAGGGAGGTTAATAGATCATTTCTGGAGAGTTAGAGGATTTGATTTAGCCTAGGGAAGAAGATAGGTTGTTTGGCTTGCCGGAGAAGATGACCGGAGCTAGCTCCGGTCACCTAAAAATGATTAGAACCCTGATTAGGGTTTAGTTGCCCAGTTTGAATCTTAACCCTTATATTAGGATTAGCGCGTGTTTGAATGATCCTGATTCATTCACTTAGCCCTAATTCGTGATTAATTAATTTAATTAAGTCATTTAGCCAGAAGCAATCCCAGCCTTCCATCTGCGTGCGCAGTCAACCCTCACCCTCTTGATTTGAATCTGGGCCTTAGGATCAGCATACTTTCATTTTTATTGCATTTTAATTCATTTTAATTCATTTATTTTGCATAATTTATTTAAAATAGTAAAAAACATCCAAAAAATATTTTCTTTTGCATTCTGACTTTAAATATTTTTCTCATTCCAAAAATGATTTTTATTTTATTTTTTGAATTAAAAAATTATTTTTAAAATATTTAAATGTTATTTTTAATTAATTAAAAATACATTTAGGTTTCTAAAATTCACCAAAAAAATAATGAATCATTCCAATGTATTTAGAAACATTTTCAAACTCTTCACACAAATTTCTTTTTAGGTTTGATCATAGTTTACCAATTTTCTTTGAATTAAGGGTCATTAAAAATCATTTTTTGAACCCTAACTTTGAAAAATCATTTCTGCCAAACAAAGAAGAGTTTGAAGTTGATTCTTTTTGAATTGTTTTGAATATTGCATGTAGTTTATAGGATATTTTCCTCATGAATTTATCTTGCATTTTCAAATTGATTTGCATTTTTCCCTTTGAACCACCCAAAAACCCTAGAAAACTTAGGAAAATCATAACTTTTGATAGGTTAGGCTTCTGACCTTCTCCTTTGGGGTGTGACCTAATATGGAATTAGGGTTGGTTTGAGTTTAATTTCAATTTTTTATCATGTCATTTACTTCTGTTTTATCCATTTGCATCTCACATGTTCAAATAACCCTAATTTCACATGTTCATTTGCATCCACCTTGCATATACATCATTACATGAACTTGCCATGACATTTCATGCATTCACATGTCATCTTAGATATCTTAGGACATGTTAGAACCATGCTTGATCATTTCTTCACTCATTTGCCATGATTAGCATTCATTTCATTTCATGAACTTTCATTTGTTTCCAAACTTCAAAGTATGCTTCCATAATATCCCATCCTTGTATGATCACACATATGAACTTTGCATGCCTTTGCATCATCTTACATGGCATTTGAATTTCATAAACACTTATAACTTTGGTCATTTCATCTCATATCATCTCATTTCACTTCATTTCTTTATGCTTCATACCTTATGCATCCATGTTAACTTTTCAGGTTTTGGTAAGTTACTTTGAGAGGTGGATTTTCCTTCACTTATCACTTCTTCTTATCTATTTCATTTTCATTTTGGTTGTCCTTGAAGTGAATTTGATTCACTTGTGTTCCATCTCTCTCACTTTATTTCTTTAAGTCACTTATCTTCTTCAATGAAGTAAGTAACTTATTCTTCTGCTTCTTCCTCCTTTCATCTGCTTCTTCCATTAGTGGCTTCCTTGAAGATCTTTCTTAAGCCTTATAAACCATAGTAACATCCAAGCATGATAATAATTAGGGTTTTGATTAGTCCCCCTTAGCTTTTTTACCTTTGAGTCAACTTGAGTCTCTCTTCTCATATCAATAATCAGAGACTAAACTCTTAAAGTTTTAGGACTTTGGAATTAGGGTTATGCCTGCATCCTTCGCTTAGGATGGAGTGTATAACTTTAATCCTAAGTGTTAAATATTTAATTTTTTTAAACCTATTAATCAAATCACTTAATAATCATCAAGACTTTATCTCGTAACTTGGGCCTTACATTAGGGTTCTAATTCTTCCTTATGGTTAAGAAGGACTAACCCTAGTGTTTAATGGACAAGTCCCCCTCAAGATGTCTTACAAATCATAAAATCCATTTCTTAATCTTATCCCTTAATTAAAATCCACTTAATAAAGGCTTATTATATAATGAATTTAATCCCTAACCATGGATTAAGTTGAGGTTTCTTCCTCAGCTTAAGTGTTCTCATCTATTATCCTTCTATTAGGATGGTGTAATGAGTTCACTAATCTGTGATTGGTGATTAAACTCATTACTTAACACTAAACAAAAACCCAAAAACATCTAAATAATCACAAGTAGGTTAATGATCTTAATCCTGCATCATCATGGTAATTAAGTTGAGATGCTTTTCTCATACTTAAGTAAGCTCATTATCCCTAATCATGGAGGATATAATGAGTTTACAACCCTTGATTTAGGCTTAAGCTCATTAACTTATGCAAAACACCAAAAAAAATAAAAAACTGAAAACACAAAAACAAACAATAATCATCTCCTTCGGGATTCTTTTCTCATCACACTCATTCATAAACGAGAACTTTCTTCTTCCGTCTAATGCAAGACAGTTAGCACTCGAGCCAGACGAGTCATACACTCGAGCATCGGCAAGTAAGCAGTTCACAGTCAATTTATCTTTCAGTCTCTTTGAGTCGAACTACGGTGTTCTGACTTCCTCATTGCACGCGAGGATACGTAGGCATAACTTAACAGTTATCGAACAAAATTCTATGTGTCTTCCCCCTCTTTCAGCATTCTTTTCTAAGCCTCAGTTCCTGAGTAATTCACCCTTTTGCACTGACACTTATACATTTATTTTACAGCTTTTGCACATAGATAGCACATAAACTACCCCTTTAAACACAAACTTTCAAGCATGGATCCCGTCGAGTACGACGGATAATCTGGGTGCTAATACCTTCCCAGGTTGTAATCAACCCCCTTTCTCAGTTTCTCTGGTTCGCAACCGTCTTATCCATCTTTCGTCAGGTTTATGCAGCATTACCTTTCCTTCGGGATAAAAATGCCTAGCTGGCGACTCTATTCAGTTCATTTCATTTTCTCTTTTCGCCGACCGTTCGCGCTTGTACCGGGATGCAAATCTTCGGGAGCGACAGCTTGGTGACTCTGCTGGGGACCCTTATCTTGCAACCAGGGCTTCTGGTTCTTTTTGTGGGTTTCTCCTAGCGCTTGTTTGATTTGTGTTTATAAGGGTGTTATGTGCTACTTGTTCTTGTTGTTTATTGCTTTTTTTATTGCTTTATGTACAGCTTTATTTATTGCTTTCATTTACTGTTTATATGCATTTCATACTGTTATCATATCATTTGTGCTGGATCTCTTGTCTATTTTGGTGGGTGGCACATACCGGGAGCCTGAGTGACACATAGGATAGAGTGGCTTCATATTCTTTCCCATTCCATTTCGGTCTGGTGCGGGAATATGAAACACGATTTAGACATGGGTTTCTTCTTGAGAACTCTGTGTTACGGATTTCCTATATTACTAGGGCTATCTGGGAAGCCTGCTAAGTCTGGATGACCTTTTTATGACCTTCAGCATCCGAAGTGAATTAGAGGAGGATCCTTTATGGTTATTGTAAACATTGTACCTCCGGGTTAGAAGTGTTTACACTTCTCATAACTGATCCAAGTCTGAGGATCCTTGTTCTAGAATAATACATGTGAGCGGGTTGGGATGTTTACAGGTTTGCAGGAACCCTTAGCCTCATCATACCCTTTTTACTAATATTGTGTTAAGGTTGTATAATTTTGGATTGTTCTTGTGAAACCCTGGACTTGTGACTCTTTATTGAGTCCCCCACCTGGTTACTGGTTTTCTAAGCCTTCATCCGGACTTATGAACACACATGGACCCTATCAAGGCAGATAATAAATCCAGCACTTGATCACAAACCCTTGCATATCATTCTGCATACATCATTTTGCATCATTTAACATTTGTCTATTTGTTTTACAGGGTATCCACATCTTATCTTTGGTTTGGTTTTGACCTGTTCTGCTGCTCAGATTCTTTCAGCCATCTGCACCAGCCTCTGCATCAGTTATCTTCACCAGAGATTCTTTTCAGCTCTCTTCACCAGTTGTCTTCATCGGAGACTCTTCTTCAGCATCTTCTTCAGTGGACTTTATCAACAGTTACCCTCATTCTTCTTCACCATCATCCATTGTCAGCATGGACACATCCAGGAAGAGCAACATCACTTATCACTTCTTTGATCCCACTCTGACAGGCATCAGGCAGATTCAGTCTCTCATCACTCCTGATCATGTCCCTTTATTCAGGGAACATTATGGTGGCATTATGGACATGATCATGGATTTGGATGCATCCCAGAGGAGCATGATCCACACCTGTCTATAGTTCTATGACCCTCCTCTCAGATGTTTCACTTTCCCAGATTTCCAGTTGGGACCATTGATGGAAGTGTTCTCCATGTTGTTAGGTGTCCCCATCAGGAGAGGGATTCCCTTCAACCCTGAGATGGTTTCTCCCAAGAATGAAGATGTAGCTAAGGCTTTGCACTTGGAGCCTACCCTCATTGACCAGAATATAACCACTAAGGCTGGAATCCCGGGCCTTCACTTGGACTTCTTGATTACTCAGGCCACCCTGCATGCTGCAGCAGGAAAGTGGGACACTGTTTGTGCTCTTTTGGCCCTCAGCATATATGGAGTCATCTTGTTTGCAGACGAGCCTAAGTTTGTAAGAAAGAGTGTTATTCATCTCTTCCTGTTGAGGAATCCAGTCCCTACCCTGCTTGGAGACTTTTATTATTCAGTGCATTAAAGGAATGAGAAGCAAAGGGGAAGATTGGTCAGATGTTGTGCACCCCTCTTCTACTGTTGGTTGTTAAGGCACTTGCCGAAGTCAGACACTTTCTTGAATCCTCATCAGCCAAGGAATTGGGCTAAGAGAATGATTGCCCTTACATCAGAAGACATCAGATGGTGCACTCAGAGCACCAAGGGCAAAGATATCATCACCAGCTGTGGGCAGTATCCCAATGTACCCCTGATTGAAGTGAAGGGTTGCATCAACTACAATCCTTTGATTTTCAAAAGGCAATTAGGATATGCCTTGGTACATCCCCCAAGAGGGCAAGATTTGACAGAAACCCTCTATTGTGACATCCAGCACAACCTTGCCACTGTCAGACAGGAAGCCTGGGACAATATTCAGACTAAGAGGACAACTATTCTTGGCAAGTGCAACAACATAGCTTCAGCTCAGTATCTTGATTGGTCTCGTACCAGGGGACAGATCACCCGCATGCCATTCACTTTAGAGGATGTACCTGGACCATCAGCAGTGGAGCCTGCAGCTACTGTCAGTTTGGAGGAGTTTGAGAAATTGAAGGAAAGGAATACTCAGCTCTCTGAAGCCTTGAAGAAGACCCTCTGGGAGAGGAATGGTAGTCGTCTGGACAATGAAAGGTTGGAAAAGCTCCGGATTGAGCACTTGACCAAGATTGAGAAGACAAACAATTACATCAGAAAGGCTAGAGCAGGGGAGTTAGTGCTGAAGAATGCTAGCAAGGAAGCTAAGACTTAGAAGGCCATAGCTGAGCATTACTTAGAGGAGATTCAGGCTAGGTGGATCAGGATCACTGAGGTTCGTGCACAAAACGATCAGAGGACCCAAGCTAGGATAGAGCAGCTGGAAGCCAATGAAAAGAAGAATCAAGAGGCCTTGTTAGCAGCACAAAAGGAGATCTTTGAGTTGAAGCTCCGGGCAGGGTTGAAGAGATCAAAGGATCAGGATAAGCACAAGAAATTGACCAGTGCCATTGCCACCAGGAACCTTCTTATCAGGACCATCACAGAGCATCCAGTTGGCCCAATGACTGAGGCTTTCCTGAAAGAAGTCAGAGAGGATGATTAGGGATTGGATGTTTGATTCCTTTGTTTGTACTTCCTTTTTTTTGTACTCTTGATTTTGTTGTTGTATTTTAACCCACCATTGGAACTTTGTTGTAATCAAACTATGTATCTTCACATTTTTGTAATATATGGTTTGTATTATTTCATGGGCTTTATCTCCCTCTGCAACATCATCATTTCCTCGAGGTCTGGAAGGTCAAAACCAAAGAACCAAACCAGATACCCTTGGAAGACAAATAAGCATCCTGCATTGCATACTAACATCTTTTCTTTGTTTTGTAGGTTTTTGTTTTTGTTGTTGTTTCTCACTTTGTTGTGGTTTCAGGAAACATTGCTCGCAGAAGAGTGTTCCCCGTCAATAGAGTACACCGGTATCCGACAAGAAACAACCTTCTGGGATTACAAATGGATCAGGTTCAACAGGATTTGACTGAAGTGAGGACCCAAATGGCCAATGAAAGGACTGAGATGAGGGCCCAAATGAATCAATTTATGGCAGTGATGACTGGTTTGGCTCAGAGCCAGGAGAGACTGAGAGAGTTAGTCAAGCGGCGAACTCCAGAAGAAAACCATCCAGGCACAAAGGGTACCAGCAACAACGATCACGTACAGCCTCGTACTGATCCCCCAGAGTTTGGACCTCATCTGAACCCGAAAATCAATGCTATAAGAAACACCCAAGGCAACACTAGAGGGAGGGCTTTGCAGGAGGACCCTCAAGAAGAACAATTTATTGTGGTTGGGGCAGGAGACGAAGTCTATGATCGTCGGTTGGATGAAATCGCAGAAAAGCTAAGGTCTCTTGAATCCCAAAACTCTCTGGGTTTTGATGTCATGGATATGGGATTAGTGGAAGGGGTTAGAATTCCTCACAAATTCAAACCTCCATGTTTTGAAAGATACAATGGCACATCCTGCCCACGTACCCATCTTCAGTCTTTCCTGGGGAGATTGAAAGCCTACACCATGAATGAAAAACTGTGGATGTTTTACTTTGAGGATAGCTTGACAGGGGCATCCCGGGAGTGGTACTCTCACTTAACCAGGGCCACAGTAAGAAATTGGAAAGACTTGGCTGAAGCTTTCATTCGTCAATATCAATATAATATGGACATGGCTCCAAACAGAACCCTTCTGATGGGAATGTCACAGTCTTCCCGGGAAAGCTTTAGAGAGTACGCCCAAAGATGAGGCAATTAGTTGTTGTCGTTCAACCCCCGATTTCAGAAAGGGAAATGGCAGATATGTTCATGAATACCCTCCAGGGGACTTATATTGATAGGTTGGCTGCTTTTTCTTCCACTAGCTTCGCAGACGTGGTAATAGCTGGGGAAAGAATTGAGAGCTTACTGAAGATGGGAAAGATTTATGACAACGGTGCCAGTTCAAGCAGTGCAAGGAAACCATTTGCAGGGCCCCGCAGATCCGGTGAAACAAATTATGTACATATGGGGAGAGGGAGACCCCAGTATCTGCCAAGATCAGTTGTCGCTATCACTATCCCTACTCCACCTCCTCAATACACTCAACAACCACAACACTTTCCTCAACAGCCACAGTTTCCTCAACAAAGATCCTACAATAACAACAACAACAACCAACAACAACGCCCTTTCCAGCAGCGGCCATCTCAGATCAACAGGGTGATTGACCCTATACCAATGCCATATGCCACATTGTTGCCACAACTCCTAAAGCTTAATCTTGTCGAGCTAAGGACATTGGCTACCAGATCCTCAGAACCTTCCGAGAAATTTAGACGTCAACGCCAAGTGTGCTTTTCATTCCAATGCACCTAGTCACTCCACAGAAAAGTGTAGGGCTCTGCACATGAAGGTCCAGGATCTGGTAGATTCAAAAGCCCTGAATTTTGCACCACCTCCTAATGTCACGAAGAATCCTATGCCCAGCCATGGTGGGCCAAGGATAAATGCAATAGATGGGGGCTCACCTATGAGTTTGATTGAAGATACCATAAGTATTCAACACCTTTGGCAGAGGTTAAAGCTCAGCTTTTAAAATGCCAGGTGTTTCCAGGTTGTGAGGCCTGTTGTGAATCTTGCAAGGTTTCCATGAACGGGTGTGCAAGCTTGAGGAATGGCATCAATGGCTTGATCAAAGAGGGTATCCTGCAAATAACAACAATAGCTTCTACAACACCAGCAACTCCTTTGTCAACAACAAGTGTTTCTCCTACAACTGCAAAGACAATTGTTCCTACAGACTCGTCTACAGAATCAACAACCACTTCTTCCATCACTTCAACAAACAACAGTTCGATTGCATCTACTTCTACAACTACAACAACCACCAACAACAACGTTTCCACAGTCACCATCTATTATGACCCTGCAACGGCCCCTATTTCCAACAATTCTCAGCAACAATTTCAGCAACAACCAAGCTTCAATCAACCACCGCCAACATCAACCAGAAGTCCTGTCACTATCTTTTATGATCCACAGACAATAACGGTCCCAACCTCTACTGCAGTTAGTCCAGTCACCATCACGGTGCCAGGGCCTATTCCATATGATAAAGACAATGTTGTACCATGGCATTATGGTTCAGACCTTTATTGAAACGGAGAAGAGTCCTTCTTAATTCTTCGGTTCACACTCCACAAGTAGATAATGTCGTGGGAGGCGGAGGCTTCACCCGAAGCGGACGCCTCTTCGCGTCATAAGCTCCAAGAACTAATACTGAGGCAGAGGCTATTGCCAAAGCCAAAGGAAAAAGTGTGGCACCTGAAGAACCCGCACCAAAAGAGACCCATAACTCATCCTTTGATCAAGATGTGGATGAATTTATGAGGATAATTAAAATAAGTGACTACAAGGTTGTGGATTAGCTCCACCAGACCCCTTCCAAGATCTCCATCTTATCCCTGCTGTTGTGTTCCGAAGCTCATCGGGATGCACTACTTAAAGTCTTGCACACTCCCTACGTGCCGGAGGAGATCACAGTGAATCAGCTCGAGACAGTGGTGTCTAATGTTAATACTAGTCATGGGTTAGGTTTCACCAATGCTGACTTGATAACGGAAGGACGTCACCACAACAAAGCTTTGCACATCACCCTAGAGTGTAAAGGGGTTGTGCTCTCTCATGTTCTTGTTGACACTGGGTCTTCACTCAATGTCTTGCCAAAGAAAGCTCTTGTCAAGCTCGAATATGATGGTATAGCTCTCCGACCAAGCAATCTTGTGGTCAGGGCTTTTGATGGCTCCAAGAGGTCTGTTCTTGGAGAGGTAGAGCTGCCTGTGATAATCGGTCTGCAGGTCTTTCAGACTACTTTCTATGTGATGGACATTCAGCCGGCCTACAGCTGTTTGTTGGGTCGACCATGGATTCACGCCGCTGGTGCAGTTACGTCGACCCTTCACCAGAAATTGAAATATGAGTGGGAATGACAAATTATCACCATCTGTGATGAAGAGGATATCTTTGTTAGCCATCTGGCCACTGTTGCACCCCAAAAGTTGTCCTCACCTAGACCATACATTGTGTACTAAGGTGTCCCGAGAGGTTTACAAGGTTTACAAGGTATCTCAAGAGGTTCACAAGGTTCACAAGGTATCTCAAGAGGTTCACAAGGTTCACAATTAGTCAGAAAGTTTGACAATCCCCTCAGACAAAGCATCCTCCTAAGCAATGCATCATAAACTAGGGTTTTGGATTTCATCAGGCTAAATGGACTTCCAAGGCTTCAATTGAGCTTCATAAATCCTACATGTCATCAAGAATCCCTATGTAAAGTTTCAAGCCTTTCCCAAAAGGTTTTCTCAGTCAGATGATCAAATAAGCTAAAATCAGTCAAAGCAGTTAAAAAGTCAAACTGAGGGCAACTGTGGTCAAACCAAAGTCAAACTTCATGATTTTTTGCCAACATCAATTATATGAAGTAAAATTCATCATTTGATAAAGGTTTGATCATGATTCATCAAGGAGATTTTAGATCATCAAGAATCAGGAGTTTCTAAATTAGGGTTTTCACAGGAAAAGTCAACTGAACCTTGACCAACCATAACTTTCACATGCTTCATCAAAAAATTTCCATCCAAAGCTTATTTTGAAGGAAAGTGAATTCTCTAAAACTTTGTGTATCACAAGCCAAGCCTAAAAATGCTTCATTTGGAAGGTATGAGCTAAGACATTATAGGTCATTTTAAAAGTCAACAAAAGGTCAACATCTTCCAAAGGGCATAATTTGAAAATGGTAAAGGATATGGACATGAGACCAAAGAGGTTGGTTAGAGGACTCTCTAAGATTTCCAAAATATCCAAGAACACCTTCATAGCCTTAAAATTGATGGAGATATGCCTTTGAAAAGTTGGGAAATTTTTGGGAGGTATATGAAGCAAATGGGACCTTAAAACGAAATTTTTCCAAATGGGCTTGCAATGTTGTGATCCAATCCATACAAAGACCTCAAGCACGACCCAAAGCAACAAAATCCTGATTTTTATTATTTATTTATTATTTATTTTGATTTTATTCATTAAAATACAATTTAAATATAAAATAAATTTGAAAAATCAAATATTGGACAAGATATGTGATTGGAAATTATCTAAATCATATTTAGAATGATTGGGAATGAGTTAAAGTCAGATTGATCAAAATTTGAAAGGTTTGATGAGATATTTTTCAATATTTGAAAGGTTGAAACTTCATGATCAAGTAACCATTACAAAGCCCAAAAATCCATGATATTTTGACCTAATTACATTCCATACAAATACACAAACTCAAGACAAGCACAAGGACACGAAATCCTGCCTCCAAGAACACTCTTCAAACTTCAAATTTTCAAGGAAAAAGTGAGAATCGGATTCAAGCATCCAAGCCATCTCCAAAGCTTTTGAAGGTTTCAAATCATTCCTAGAAGATCACACAATGTTTTTGGATCATAAAATCATCCATTCATGCATCAAAACATGCAAACCGAATTCCTCTAGTTCTTGATATTTCAATTTTTTTATTACATTCGTTTATGCATTATTATGGAAATTTGACTGTGCTTTGATGTTTATAGTGATGTGTGGAACGTTTTTGGACACTTAGATCAAAGCTTCATGGCCGGAATAGGATAACGCCATTGTTAGGGTTTTATGTTCCAGATTAGGGCTTCCTGATTTAGCAAATATAAATGAATTATAAATGCATAATTGAACTGGACTGGTTGTGGGGAGTACAGTGGTACTCTCAATTTGTTAAAATTTTACAGGTTTGATGATCTTTGTACAAAGCTAGGAAATCCTACGAAACCAGGTAAATTCGCAGGAAGAGTCATAGGAAATTTCGCAGGAAATTTGAATGGGGAAGACGAAGTTTGGCGCGGAAATTCCACTTTGAAAACTTGTTTTATTTTATAATGATTAGTGATGGATATTTGTTGCACGCGTCCCATATGGCTCAGTTGGTTGGAGTGTTTGTGTATTATTGCAATGGTCCTGGGTTCGAATCTGGCCGCAGGCCATTTTGTTTTTGTATTTTATTTGTTATTGCAGGTTTAAAATAAAAGGATGAGTACCCATTATATGTTCACCACAGCGCAGGTGGCCTGGTGGTAAGGTGGCTGGACCAAGGATGGAAAGCTAGGGCGTGGGTTCGAATCCCAGCCCCAGGTATTTTGCTTTTCTTTCATTTTTTTTGTATTTATTTGTTTTTATATTATTCAATTCCTTTAAATTCTTATAAAAATAATTTTTAAACAATAATTCATAATATTTTCCTATAAAAAATTTATATTTTCAAAAATCATAATTTATTTTCTTAAATTTAAATTGTTTGTATTTATTTTATAATATGTTTATATGTATAATTATTATGTAGTTTTTGTAAATAAATTAATAATGTATAATTATAATAAACAAAACCCTAATTTTATTAATTCAAACATTAACCCTAATTTTTTTTGTCAAACCTAATTTTTATCTTAACCTTAATATTTAACCTAATTTTTTTTAAACCCTAATTAAATCATTAATCATTATTTCTAATATGTAAATAATTTATTATTTGTTTATTATTATTTAACTTATTTTCTTAATTAATTCTAAAAAACTTTTCTAAATATTGATTTCTCTTGCTAAATTCTTATTTCTTTTGTTTATTTATTTTTCTAACCCTTCTTATTCTTATTATTATTGATATTTAATTATTGCTTATTCATTACTATTATTATATTTATCATTATTATTTTTATGTAACTGCTAAAGCCTTGTAATATTTATAGGTTTATTTTCTCATGTTTATTTTTATTGTAAATATATTTATTGTATGGTTAGTAATTTAGGGTGTGTATAACATGTTTGTAATTAAAATTAACTTAGAAAATTAATTTAAAGAGATAAATACTTGAAAATAAACACGCACACACGTAAGTCGATCTTTGATCGCCATCTTGCACTTCCTAGGGTTGCCTCTCAGTTGCCTTATACAAAAGATCAAGTAGGGTGTCTTAAGCAAAAGTCCCTCCACAAAACAAATCATCTAGTCCCTCTCCAGATTCTAAAAGATCAAGTCCCTACGAGGTTGCCTACGATAAATGATCTTGTCCCTTCGAATAAAAGATGATAAGTCCCTACGAATTTCTAAAGACACCCTACAGTTGCCTATATCCAGATGACCCTACACATGTCCCTTAACACATCCAAGGTAATGACTACCTATTCCTTAATAATAGGGATAGTCTTACCATTGAAAGAACATACGAGAACATGAAAGGTTTAATCTAGGGTAGGTTTCTCTTAAGTTGCTTGCTCACTTTTCAAAAACACTCTTTACACCCCACTTTTCAAACAATTTTCAAAAAAAACAAGGCTTTGTATACATCCATATGAGGATCATTACAAAGTACTTAGAAAGTTTCTATTCACACACTACACCTTTTCAAAACAATTTAAAGTGAGCTAAATAACTAAGAGCCCATGGTTAACCATGGATATAAAGGGTGCTAACACCTTCCCTTTATATAACCTACCCCCCGAACCTAAGTCTTTTAAAAATAGGTATTTCCTGTTCTTTTATGTCCTTTCTTTATGGATAAAATAAAAGTCGGTGGCGACTCTTGCTATCCGCAACATGACTAAACGTCAGTTCTCCCACCGTGTTACAGAACTGGCGACTCTATTGGGGACTTACTAAGTAAAAGAGGGGTACCCTTAGGAATTAGATAACTTTAATTTGTTCGCTTTACTTTACTTGTTGGGGCTCTTATGTGTGAAAGATCCTAACTCGGATCTAGTGTACCTTAGGTAAATGGCAATAGACCAAGGAAATTGTACGGCGTATTCCGATATGTTTGATCTGATGGCCATAGTTAGTGTGACTTCTTGGTTGGTGCTTATGTTCCTTAAGAAAGTTGAGGATAATATGAGGCTGCCATATGTTGTCAATACACTAACTGACTTTTAGAACCTTAGTCATCCCATCTTGGCCTTTAGAAAGTAGTGAGATAACCATCTTTGGTGAAGACTGAAGTTGGTTGATACTCGATACTACGCTCATTGAGATCCTAAACTTTGAGGGTTTTGGTTGGCAACTAAGTTGCCTACTGAACAACCACCCTTGTGAAGGATCAATGATATTGAAATCCCTTAGAACCTGGTTACTTTATAGGACAAGATGAACCATATAAACTTCAGGGGAGGGTACTTACTTTCAAACCTAGGGCTATTGTGTGACTTGTTTGTGTGTGCCACATGTTTGTGATTGAGCATAACATCATAACATCATCATGCATCATAAGCATAGCATTTTCACTAACCATTTCAAGGACCAAAGGATTTATCTTTGTTCTTTGTTGCAGGTCATTGCTTCTGCTCGTAGGAATACTATCCGGATCAACTTTGTAGGAATACCTCCTAAGCTTAAGGAATTGGTCTCTCAAGTTTCTGAAAACTCCCAATTCATCAAGAGACATGGTCACCTACTGGATCTAGTCACTTCAGGTTTCAATGAAGACATGATGAGTGTCATATTTCAGTTCTTTGATCCTAAACATCATTGCTTCACATTCCCCGACTACTAGCTGGTTCCTACAATGGAAGAGTTCTCCAAGTTACTAGGTATACCTATCCTTAATCAGAGACCTTTCACAGGCTTAGAAAAAGAGCCTAAACCTGAAGTCATTGTTGCAGCCCTACATCTGAAGAAATCAGACATTGTCCTAGAAACAAGAAGCGGAGTTAAGGGTATCCTTGCCAAGGTATTGATGGAGAAAGCTCAAGTGTTCCTGAAGGCTATGAGTTATGATGCTTTTGAGGAGATCTTAGCCTTATTGATCTATGGCCTAGTGTTGTTCCCTAATCTAGACCAGTTCATAGACATACACGCCATCAACATATTTCTGACTCGCAATCCAGTGCCTACATTACTTGGAGACATCTTACATTCTCTCCATACCCGTACTACAAAGGCACGAGGAACTTTGATGTGTTGCATACCTTTATTGTCTAGGTGGTTTATTTCTCACCTTCCTCGATCAGTGATGAAGAATGAACAAGGGTTCAGGTGGTCCAAGAGGATCATGTCACTTTCTCATTCAGATATTCATTGGTGCTCTCGATCTATGGAGAATGTTACTATCATTGACCGGTGTGGGGAGTTCCCTAATGTGCCACTCCTTGGCATAAGAGGGGGCATTACCTACAATCCTTCTTTAGCTCTACGTCAGTTTGGTTATGCTCGGAGTAATGGTCCTCATGACATGCTCATTCAAGGTATTGTGTTCGACTACGACAACGATCTGCAAGGTTACCGTTAAAGGTTCATACGAGCTTGGGGTAAAGTTAACAAGGTTGGAAACAAGACTCTGGAACCAAATTACTCCATTCCTATGGAACCCTACCTCAGGTGGGTACGAGCACGTGCTCAAACTCTTATGATGCCATATCCTGCTATCCTGCCAGTTACCATGGAGCCTGTTGCCGAAGGAGATACTCCTTATATCATCCTTCATCCAGACATGCCCACCGACATGGAAGAATTGCAGAGGTCCTGGATCCAGTTTAAGGAGCAAAGGGATATTTTTGAGACTCATTTCAAAGCTAGTCAAGAAAGAATACTAGAGCTGACAAAACAACTTCACGAGGAGCGGAATCTCAACTCATATCTCAACACAAAGAGGAAACGTCCATGGGAGACTTAAAACCCCATCTTTGTATTCAGTTCATTTTTATTGTAAGCCCAAGAGGCAAACAAGTTTATTGATTATTAATAAAAGTTTACTTTCTGGTTGTTTAAACAAATTTAAATCCTGCGGCCCTTGAAAACATTGCATATTGTTGCACCCCAAAATTTGCCCTCACCTAGACCAGACATTGTGTACTAAGGTGTCCCAAGAGGTTCACAAGGTTCACAAGGTATCTCAAGAGGTTCACAAGGTTCACAATTAGTCAGAAAGTTTGACAATTCCCTCAGACAAAGCATTCTCCTAAGCAATGCATCCTAAACTAGGGTTTTGAGTTTCATCAGGCTAAATGGATTTCCAAGGCTTCAAGTGAGCTTCATAGCATCCTATATGTCTTCAAGAATCCCTATGTCAAGTTTCAAGTCTTTCCCAAAAGGTTTGCTCAGTCAAATGGTCAGATAGGCTAAAATCAGTCAAAGTAGTCAAAAAGTCAAACTAAGGTCAACTGTGGTCAAACCAAAGTCAAACTTCATGATTTTTTTCCAACACCAAGTATATGAAGTGAAATTCATCATTTGGTCAAGGGTTGATCATGATTCATCAAAGAGATTTCAGATCATCAAGAATCAGGAGTTTCTAAATTAGGGTTTTCACAAGAAAAGTCAACTGAACTTTGACCAGCCATAACTTTCACATGCTTCATCAAAAATTTCCCATATAAAGCTCATTTTGAAGTAAATTTAATTCTCTACAATTTTGTGTCTCACAAGCCAAGCCTAAAAATGCTTCATTTGGAAGGTATGAGCTAAGACATTATAGGTCATTTTAAAAGTCAACAAAAAGTCAACATCTTCCAAAGGGCATAACTTAAAAATGGTAAAAGTTATGGACATAAGACCAATGAGGTTGGTTATAGGACTCTATAAGCTTTCCAAAATGTCCAATAACACCCTTATATCCTTAAAATTGAGGGAGATATGCCTTTGCAAAGTTGGGGAATTTTCAGGAGGTATATGAAGCAAATGGGGCCTTAAAACCAATTTTTTCCAAATGGGCTTGCAATGTTGTGATCCAATCCATACAAAGACCTCAAGCACGACCCAAAGCAACAAAATCCTTATTTTTGTTATTTATTTATTATTTATTTTGATTTTATTCATTAAAAAACAATTTAAATATTAAAAAAAATATGAAAAATCAAATATTGGACAAGATATGTGATTAGAAATTATCTAAATCATATTTAGAATGATTGGGAATGAGTTAAAGTCAGATTGATCAAAATTAGAAAGGTTTGATGAGATATTTTTCAATATTTGAAAAGATGAATCTTCATGATCAAGTAATCACTACAAAGCCCACAAATCCATGATATTTTGACCTAATTCTCTTCCATACAAATACACAAACATAAGACAAGTACAAGGACACGAAATCCTGCCTCCAAGAACACTCTTCAAACTTCAAATTTTCATCCAAAAAGTGAGATTCGGTTTTTTACCTAGAGGCTATATCAAGAGGTTTTGAAGGTTGCAATGCATTCCTAGATGATCACTGAACCTATTTGAATCATTTGCAGCATCCAAATCATGACATATTGCATAAACCGAATCAAGATTGTTCTTGTTCTTATTTTTTTCGATTTTGATTATTTGTGTAATGATAATTAATTCTAACCATATATTCTTGTTATTTGTGATGTTTAGATGATTTCTGGGCAAAAAGATTGAAGAACCATGACCTAAACCGAAAGGTGCCATTGTTAGGGTTCTTGGACAAAATTTAGGGTTTCTCAATTTAGCTATTATAAATTGATTCTAAGACTGTAAATGAACTGTGTGATGGTTGTGGATCATAATCATGTGATCAATTTGATGAAACATTACGTATTTATGATGATATGAGATTTGCAGGTTTTATTCGCAGGAAGTTTCACAAGTGAATTCGCAGGAAATTTTGCAGGTACAATGAAGAAGATGAAGATGCTTGGCGCGCAGCTGGGATTTGAATTTTTGACTTGATATTTTATGAAATTGTTTTAGTATGATATCAATTGATGTTGCTTGGCCCAGTGGTAATGGTTGCGCGTGTTATTGTTCATGACCTTGGTTCGATCCTTAGTGACAACATTCTTTTTATTGATTTTTCTCTTATTCATGTGACTTAATATATTATGAATTATTGTTGTTGTTTTAGCAGACGCGCCCCATGTGGCTTAGTGGCTGGAGTGTTTGGTTGTTGGTTGATGCACAAGGGTTCGAATCCAGGTTCCCACATTTTTTTCACAATTATTTTGTTTTGGCAGGTTTATAATATAATGATTTGGAGTCATGTGATTATAACCAGCGCATGCAGGCTCAGCTGGTTTTGAGAGTGGTGTTTGAGGCAAGGGACATGGGTTCAAATCCCATGTCCTATCTTTTTAGCATTTTTTAGCATTTTCTTATTTTTAACTATTTTCTCAACTTTAATCCAATTTAATATAATTCAAATAATTTCTAAATAAATATCAATAATATTTTCCTATAAAAACTTCATATTTTCAAAAATCATAATTTATTTTCTTAAATTTAAATTGTTTCTATTTATTTTATAATATGTTTATATTTATTATTATCATGTATATATTTTTTTAAATAAATTAACTAATTAGGTTTAGATTAATTTTCTTAACTCTAGTTTTTTTAACCCTAATTTTCTTAACCTTAATATTTAACCTAATTTTTTCTAAACCCTAATTAAATCATTAATCATTATTTTTTTTAATGTGTAAATAGTTTATTATTTGTTTATTATTATTAATCTTATTTTTCTAATTAATTCTTAAAAACTTTTCTAATATTATTTTTTCTCGCTAAATTCTTATTTCTTTTATTCTATTATTCTAACCCTTATTCTTATTTTATTATTATTATTATTAATATTTAATTATTGCTTATTTATTATTATTATTATTATATTTATCATTATTATTATTTCTCGATTATATTGTAATTGTCCCGAAGCCTTGTAATATTTGTAGGTTTATTTTCTCGTATTTATTTTTATTGTAAATATATTTATTATATGGTTAGTAATTTAGGGTGTGTATAACATGTTTGTAATTAAAATTAACTTAGAAAATTAATTTAAAAAAAGATAAATACTTGAAAAGAAACACGCACACACGTAAGTCGATCTTTGATCGCCATCTTGCACTTCCCAGGGTTGCCTCTCAGTTGCCTAATTCAAAAGGTCAAGTAGGGTGTCTTAAGCAAGTTCCTTCATAAATATCATCAAGTCCCTACAGTTTTAAAGATCAAGTCCCTTCGAGGTTGGTTACGATAAATGATCTTGTCCCTTCGAATAAAAGATGATAAGTCCCTACGAATTTCTAAAGACGCCCTACAGTTGCCTATATCCAGATGACCCTACACATGTCCCTTAATACATCTAAGGTAATGACTACCTATTCCTTAATAATAGGGATAGTCTTACCTTTGAGAGAACATACAAGAACATGAAAGACTTAATCTAGGGTAGGTACCTCTTAGTTGCTTGCTCACATTTCAAAATACTTTTTACACCTCACTTTCTTAAACATTTTTCAAAACGAGGCTTTGTATACATCCATACGAGGATCATTATAAAGTACTTAGAAAAATTTCTAATCACACACTACACTCTTCAAAAACAATTTAAGTGAGCTAAGTAACTAAGAGCCCATGGATAACCATGGATATAAAGGGTGCTAACACCTTCCCTTTGTATAACCTACCCCCCGAACCCAAGTCTTTTAAAATAGGTTTTTTCTGTTCTTTTATGTCCTTTCCATTTGGATAAAATAAAAGTCGGTGGCGACTCTTGCTATCCGCAACATTTATAGAAAGTCAATTCTCCCACTGTGTTACAGAACTGGCGACTCTGCTGGGGATCTTAATAAAAGAGGGGTACCCTTAGGAATTAGATCACTTAAATTGTTTGCCTTGTTTGCTTTATATTATTTGTTGGGCTTTTTGTGTGAAAGATCTTAACCCGGATCTAGTGTACCTTAGGTAAATGGCAATAGACCAAGGAAACTGTACGGCGTATACCGATATGGTTGATCTGGTGGCCATAGTTAGTGTGACTTCTTGGTTGGTGCTTATGTTCCTTAAGTAAGTTGAGGATAATATGAGGCTTCCATATGTTGTCAATACACTAACTGACTTTTAGAACCCTAGTTATCCCATCTTGGCCTTTAGAAAGTAGTGAGATAACCGGCTTTGGTGAAGACTGAAGTTGATTGATACTCGATACTACACTCATTGAGATCCTAAACTTTGAGGGTTTTGGTTGGCAATTAAGTTGCCTACTGAACAACCACCCTTGGGAAGGATCAGTGATATTGAGATCCCTTAGAACCTGGTTACTTTTGTAGGACAGGATGAACCATCTAAACTTCAGTGGAGGGTACTTACCTTTAAACCTCATGCAAGCCTTCAAACCTAGGGCTATTGTGTGACTTGTTTGTGTGTGCCACATGTTTGTGACTGAGCATAACATTATAACATCATCATGCATCAAAAGCATAGCATTTTCACTAACCATTTCAAGGACCAAAGGATTTATCTTTGTTCTTTGTTGCAGGTCATGGCTTTTGCTCGTAGGAATACTATCCGGATCAACTTTGTAGGAATACCTCCTAAGCTTAAAGAATTGGTCTCTCAAGTTTCTGAAAACTCCCAATTCATCAAAGGGCATGGTCACCTACTGGATCTAGTCACTTCAGGGTTCAATGAAGACATGATGAGTGTTCTGTTTCAGTTCTTCGATCCTAAACATCATTGCTTCGCATTCCCCGACTATCAGCTGGTTCCTACAATGGAAGAGTTCTCCAAGCTACTGGGTATACCTATCCTTGATCAGAGACCTTTCACGGGCTTGGAAAAAGAGCCTAAGCCTAAAGTCATTGTTGTAGCCCTACATTTGAAGAAATCAGACATTGTCCTAGAAACAAGTAGTGGAGTTAAGGGTATCCTTGCTAAGGTATTGATGGAGAAAGCTCAAGTGTTCCTGAAGGTTATGAGTTATGATGCTTTTGAGGAGATCTTGGCCTTATTAATCTATGACCTAGTGTTGTTCCCTAATCCAGACCAGCTCATAGACGTACACGCCATCAACATATTTCTGACTCGCAATCCAGTGCCTACATTACTTGGAGACATCTTACATTCTCTCCATACTCGTACTACGAAGGCACGAGGAACTCTGATGTGCTGCATACCTTTATTGTCTAGGTGGTTTATTTCTCACCTTCCTCGATCAGTGATGAAGAATAAACAAGGATTCAGGTGGTCCAAGAGGATCATGTCACTTTCTCATTCAGATATTCATTGGTGGTCCCGATCTATGGAGAACGTTACTATCATTGACCGTTGTGGGGAGTTCCCTAATGTGCCACTTCTTAGCATAAGAGGGGGCATTACCCACAACCCTTCTTTAGCACTACGTCAGTTTGGTTATGCTCGGAGTGATGGTCCTCATGACATGCTTATTCAGGGTATTGTGTTCGACTATGACAACGATCTACAAGGTTACCGTCAAAGTATCATACTAGCTTGGGGTAAGGTGAACAAGGTTGACGACAAGACTCTGGAACCAAAGTACTCCATTCCTATGGAACCTTATCTCAGATGGGTACGAGCACGTGCTCAGTCTCTTATGATGCCATATTCTGCTATCCTGCCAGTTACCATGGAGCCTGTTGCTGAAGGAGATACTCCTTATATCATCCTTCATCCAGACATGCCCACTGACATGGAAGAGTTACAGAGGTCCTGGATCCAGTTGAAGGAGCAAAGGGATACTTTTGAGACTCATTTCAAAGTTAGTCAAGAAAGAATCATGGAGCTGACAAAACAACTTCACGAGGAGCGGAATCTCAACTCATACCTCAATACAATGAGGAAACGTCCATGGGAGACTTAAAACCCCATCTTTGTATTCATTTCATTTTTGTTGTAAGCCCAAGAGGCAAACAAGTTTACTGATTACTAATAAAAGTTTACTTTCTGGTTGTTTAAGCAAATTTAAATCCTGCGGTCCTTGAAAACATTGCATATGCATTTACATACCATGTCATTGCATCACAGGTTTCTTATGAACAAGTATCTTATCTTCTCGCTGTTTATTTCAGAAGAAATGGCTCTTAAACAGACTGTCAAGGATCTCCAGGCTCAGAATACACAATTCCAGGAGCTGATCTTGAACTTGTCCAAGGGACAAGATGAGCTAAAGGCACTGCTGGATAAGAAGAAGAAGAAGAAGAAGACTAGGAAATCAGGAGGTCTTATCAACCTAGGTAGAAGATTCAGGGGTCCTATCAAGACAAAGGAAGAGGTTGAGGATTCCGAGTCTGAGAATTCTGAGAAGGAGGGAGGAAGTCTTCATGATATTGTGGGAGATTCTGATTCTGAGGCAAACTATTATCATGATCCTGCTAGTGAGGAGAAGTACAAGATGCTGGTAGACAGAATGAACGCTATGGAACTGCAAAAATCTTCTGGGCTTGATTTTGAAGATTTGAGTTTAGTTTCTGGAGTGGTCATACCTATTGGTTTCAAGGTTCCTGTTTTTGTGGTGTATGATGGGGTTTCATGTCCTAAACTGCATTTAAGGTCCTATGTCTGGAGGATTCAACCACATACTGCTGATAAGAAACTGTGGATCCATTTCTTCCAAGAGAGCTTATCTGGAGCTCAATTGGAATGGTACTATCAACTGGAAAGTGTTAATATTCGTGATTGGAATGATCTTGCTGAGGCCTTCTATAGGCAATACCAATATAATGTTGATTTAGCACCAACCCGCATGCAGCTCCAAAGCATGTCTATGGGTGCTAAGGAGAGTTTTAAAGAGTATGCCCAGAAATGGAGAGACCTGGCTGGCAGAGTTCAACCTCCTCTGACTGACAGGGAACCGGTGGATATGTTTATGAGTACGTTGAATGGTCCTTTCTATAGTCACCTTATTGGAAGCTCATCATCTGGTTTCACCAAGATGATAATGACTGGAGAACGTGTGGAAAGTGGCATAAGAAGTGGTAAGATACAGGTGGGTGCCTCTTCATCAAGCACTGCTAAGAAGCCCCCTAGTGGAAAGAAAGAGTCTAATGCGGTGTATGGTCAACATAGTCGTAACAGGAGTCACCAATCTGTGGGAGCAGTTCACATCTCCAACCCTGCCCCTGCAGCACCAGAGCAACAACAAAATAATCAACAGAAGCCTAGAAGACAGTTCACCAAGATCAACATGTCACTGGCCCAAGCCTTGCAACACATGTTGAAAGGGGAACTAATTACTTCGAGGGATCCTCCTCAGAATCCAAATACATCCTCTCCTCGGTACAATCCTAATGCAAGATGTACATATCATTCTAATAGTCCGGGACATGACACCAACAACTGCTGGGTATTGAAAAATAAGATTCAAGACATGATTGAAGCTGGAGAAATTGAATTTGACCCTCCTGGGACTCTAAATGTGATCACTGCTCCTATGACTAATCATGAGAAGACTGTTAATGCTGTTGATGAAGTTTCCTATGTTTCCTCAGTAACAGATGTGACTACTCCTCTATCCATTATCAAGAAGAAGCTGGTGCAGGCTGGGTTCTTTCCAGGTTTCAATGAAGACTGTTTTTACTGTGCCTATATGCCTGATAGTTGTTGGAAGTTGAATGATGGTATTCAACGCCTCATGGACAATTACACTATATTGTTTGAGAGGAATCCTTCTGTTGAAAGTATGTGTGAACATTTGACTCGAAGCACGAAGCTTGAAGATGTAGCTATGGTTGATAGAGTACCAGTTAAGATTATCTCCAAAGGTCCCGTTAGGATCACCTCTAAAGGTCCCGTCAGGATTACTGCTGAAGGCCCTGTGAATACTGTTGCTGAAGCTAGAGTGGTTCCCATGATCATTACCACTCCCGGCCCTGTTCCTTATACTTCTAATAAAGCTATACCCTGGAATTATGGTTCTGATGTTTATATCCATGGTGTCAAACAAGAACCTTTGACTGATGCACCTATTTCTGATACTAGTCTTAATGTTGACAATATTGCTGGATCTAGTAAGATCACTAGAAGTGGAAGAGTCTTCTCCCCTCAAGCTACCTCAAAAAGTGCAACCACTCCAACTCCTACCTCTAATTCTGGCCCAAGTACTGATGCCCGGGGCAAGGGTCCTGTGATTGAACCTGTGCAAGCTGAGGCACCAACTGCTGAAAATCTTTCTAAACATATGGAAGAAGTACTGAAGATCATTCACAAAAGTGATTATGATATTGTTGACCATTTGGGGCATACTCCCTCCAAAATCTCCATGTTATCTTTGCTGTTGTGTTTTGAGGCTCATGCTAAAGCCTTAATCAAGTTCTTAAAGACTGCTCATGTGCCAAATGAAATTTCTGTGGACCAATTTGAGAATTGTGTGGCACATTTAACTAGTGATAATGGGTTGGGCTTTTCTGATGTTGATTTGACTCCTGCCAAGAGAAACCATAACAGAGCTTTGCATATCTCCATTGAATGTAGGGGCACTACTTTGTCTCATGTACTAGTGGACAATGGTTCTTCATTGAATGTGTTCCCTAAAGAGGTTCTGGACAAGCTCAGTCCCAAAGATGTTGTGTTAAGACCAAGTGATGTGGTGGTAAGGGCCTTTGATGGTTCAAGAAGAGTGGTACATGGAGAAGTAGACCTTCCAATCAAAGTAGGCTCTCAAGTCTTCAATTCTACTTTCTATGTGATGGATATTCGTCCTGCGTATTCTTGTTTGCTTGGATGCCCCTGGATTCATGGGGCAGGTGCTGTGACTTCCACCTTGCATCAAAAGTTGAAATATCCGGTGAAGAACAAAAGTGTCACTGTCTATGGTGAAGAAGAGTACACGGTGAGCCATGTGAATACTTTCAAATATGTAGAAATGTAGGGTGAAATGGTTGAAACTATGTGTCAAACATTTGAAGTTATTCCTTGCTCTGCTCCTGTCCTCAGTCTGTCCCTGTTTCTGAAAGAGTTCTCGTGGTTACTAGAATACCTCCTGCAATGGCTCCCTCAAAGATGCTAAGGATGTAGTTGCAAAAGGTGGTTCTGCTATTTGGGGACAGCTTCCCAACATCCCTTACAGGTCTGACAAGTTTGGTTTTGCTTTTACTGCAGAATCTCAGAAGACTGTTCGTCGTGTTCGTGTTGTTCGTATCACCAATCAAGGGGTTATAAGAGATCAAATCAATGATGTGGGTGACTGTAATGAAGACTACAACCTGGATGATTGGATCATTCCTACCATGGGTGATGGGCTCAACAATTTGAAGACTGAAGACGTTATTCCTATCTCCTTTAGTCAGGAGTAAATACTATTACTATGTTTTTATTTTAAGTTTGTAATTTCGAACAATTAAACTTTTAAGCCTTGTGTCTTTACCGGGGCACAATGGTATGCTTGTTTCGAGATGTCATTTCATTTGCATACTTCATTCAATAAAAATCAATGGACGTTTCGTTTTCGTAAATATTGTGCTCATTGTCTTTCTTTTCTTTTTATTTCTGTTTTATCAGCTATGTGTTCTTACACACACCCACATCACTAAAATGCAAATCCTCATCCACTCTGGATCCTGTTGATAACAGTTATACTATTGCCAATTATAATTTCGAGAATCCGATCTATCAAGCTGAAGATGGAAAGGAGGAAGATTGTGAAGTACTTGTAGAGTTTGCTAGGTTATTACAACAAGAAGAGAAAGCTATATAGCCACATGAAGAGCCAATCAAAGTTGTGAATCTGGGAATAGAAGAAAGCAGGAAAGAGGTCAAGATAGGGGCTGAATTAGAGGATGGTGTTAAAAATAAACTGATTCAGATGTTACGTGATTATGTGGAAATCTTTGCTTGGTCTTATGAAGATATGCCAGGGTTGGATACAGACATTGTGGTTCACTATTTACTGGTAAAAGAAGATTGTCGTCTAAAGAAGCAGAAGGTTCGTCGCATGCGTCCTGAAATGTCATAAAAGATTAAAGCAGAGGTGATGAAACAGTTTGATGCAGGGTTCTTAGCTGTGACTTCTTATCCTCAATGGGTTGCAAATGTGGTACCAGTACCTAAGAAGGATGGTAAGGTACGCATGTGTATGGATTGCAGGGATTTGAACAAGGCTAGTCCTAAAGATGACTTTCCACTTCCACATATTGACGTTTTGGTAGATAACACCGCTCAGCATAAGGTATTCTCTTTCATGGATGGTTTCTCTGGTTACAATTAGATCAAGATGGCACCTGAAGATATGGAGAAGACTAAATTTGTTACACAGTGGGGCACTTTTTGTTATAAAGTGATGCCATTTGGTTTGAAGAACGTCGGGGCAACATATCAACGTGTTATGGTAGCTTTGTTTCACGATATGATTCATCATGAGATAAAGGTATATATGGATGATATGATAGCCAGGTCCCAGAATGAGGAACAACATCTTGATCACCTGCATAAGTTGTTCGAGAGGTTGAAGAAGTATAAACTGAGATTGAATCCAAACAAGTGTACTTTTGGAGTTAGGTCTGGTAAACTCCTGGGTTTCATTGTCAGTGGAAAGGTATTGAAGTGGATCCTGCAAAAGTAAAAGTTATACAAGAGATGTCGGCTCCCCGTACTGAAAAGGAAGTTAGAGGTTTCTTGGGACGACTGAATTACATTGCAAGATTTATTTCCCAATTAACTGCTACCTATGAGCCAATTTTCAAGCTATTGAAGAAAGATCAGGTAATGGAATGGAATGATGAGTGCCAGACAACCTTTGATGAAATCAAGAGATATCTCCTAGAACCTCCAATCTTGATGCCACCAGTTGATGGAAGACCCTTGATTATGTACTTAACAGTATTAGACAACTCAATGGGGTGTGTGTTGGGGCAACATGACGAGTGTTGATCCCATATTTTGAAGAGATTACCTTTGGACATATTCCACGGGGAGAGAATCAATTGGCAGATGCACTAGCCACCATGGCATCTAAGTTTGAGATTAGTTGGGATGATGAAGCTCCCAAGATCACTATTGACAGATTTGAGAAGCCTGCATACTGCAATGGGATTGACACTGAAGGAGTAGAAGGAAAGCATTGGTTCTATGAAGTGAAAAGGTATCTTGAAGCTAAGGAGTTCCCTGAAGGGGCATCTGTCAAAGATAAGAAGTTTTTGAGGAGGTTTTCTGCTAAGTTCTTCTTGAGTAATGGAATTTTGTACAAGCGCAATCATGATTCGACTTTGCTTCGTTGTGTGGATAAGAAGGAAGCAACAAAGATTATGAAAGACATGCATGATGGGATTTTTGGCACTCATTCTAGTGGCCATACCATGGCAAATAAGATATTGAGAGCAGGTTACTATTGGTCTACCATGGAAGCTGACTGCTATCAACATTCCAAAACATGTCACAAGTGCCAGATTTATGCTGATAAGGTGCATATACCTCCAGCTCCATTGAATGTGTTGACTGCTCCTTGGCCTTTTCCCATGTGGGGCATTAATATGATTGGTGAGATCAAGCCTACTGCTTCCAATGGGCATCGTTTCATCCTTGTTGCCATTGATTACTTTACAAAGTGGGTGGAAGCAGCCTCATTTGCATCTGTTACTAAGAATGTTGTGGCTCGATTCATTAAGAATAATCTCATATGTAGGTATGGCATCCCTGAAAGGATTATCACAAATAATGGCTCTAATCTGAACAACACCATGATTACTGATCTCTGCACGCAATTCAAGATTAAGCATCACAACTCTTCTCCGTATCGTCCAAAGATGAATGGGGCAGTAGAAGCTGCAAATAAGAACATCAAGAAGATTCTACAGAAGATGACTGTTACATATAAGGATTGGCATGAGATGTTACCATTTGCTCTTCATGGTTATCGAACTACAATACGTACTTCAACAGGGGCAACCCCATTCTCCTTAGTCTATGGTATGGAAGCAGTTCTACCTATTGAAGTTCGGATACCCTCCTTAAGAATCATGAAGGATGCAGGCTTGGATGAAGATGAGTGGATTCAGACTCGACTTGACCAGATAAATTTGATTGACGAGAAAAGGCTGGCAGCTGTTTGTCACGGTCAGATGTACCAGAAACGGATGATCAAAGCTTTTAATAAGAAGGTTAAGCAAAAGGTATATCAGACTGGAGACTTGGTAATCAAGCGTATCATATTACCACAGGGTGATCCTAGGGGAAAATGGACTCCTACATATGAAGGACCATTTGTAGTCAAAAGGGTATTTTCAGGAGGTGTCATGATGCTTACTACTATGGATGGTGAAGATTTCCCACAGCCCGTGAACGCAGACATAGTTAAAAAATATTACGCATGAAAAGAGACCCGCTAGGTTGATTGGCCTAGGAAAAAATAAGGGCATCCCGGCGAACCAAAAAGGTTCAGGCAAAAATTAGGGATATATATATAAAATGTACACCTGGCAAGTCGAAAACCTGAAAAGGCGGCTTGGGAAAAAAAGGGTATCCCGGTGGATTGAAAACCTGAAAGGGCAATCCAGGCAAAAATTAGGGATTAAAGCGTATGACTATGTCTCGTTTGGATCACTCATCTAACTCCAACTATTGATGCTACCTAAATCAAGTTCAAACAGATAAAGCTCAATCCAATCATTTCCATCTCAACAACAAAGGATGAGATACTTGAAGATAATGTCAATAGTGGAATTGAAACTCAATAGGATTATTTCTCACATAGCTGTTTTTCTTTGTTTTTGTAAAACTTTTACGACAAATTCCTCTTACTAGGATTTCTGTCTCCTTGTACAAACTTGCCTGTGTATAAGTTACTTTCTAAAATAAATAAAATCTCATCTTTGAATTCAAATTTGCTTTTTACTTAAACGAAAACGTCCATTGGTTGTGTTTGAATGTATGTATGCTTTTGAATATGATTGATGTTTACCAGAAATGCATAAAATGCAGTAATAGTATTTACTAAAGACGAACGAAAGTAGGAATTCAACGAAACCTCGCCGGTTCATCCCCACAGAGTAATCTTTTCAGATATTTCAAGTAACATCTCCCCTCGGATTTATGTCCATCTCTTTTATCCTCAGTCAGGATACTCAGGAACCTAATCCTTCAATAAGAAGTACGACGAACGAAGACGGGAGGTTCTGAGTACCATACTATCAAACAAGACGGGAACAAAGTCCTTATATTCCTCAGCAACGAACCGGGAGTTATTTTCCCTAGCCAGCAGTTGTTATACAGAGATATTCAGACGCTTCAAGCTACATAATTCATACATACATCATTTACACCATATCACAGCATACGCATCCATAATGCATAAAAACATTTACTTAGGTACATCATGCCATACATGCATGTATATTGCATAAACTAACCTTTTTCTTTTCGGGATAGTTGCAGGCAGATAAACGCTATCAACAATTTGAAACAGTTCAGAGACGATCTATACGAAGATCTAGTACTAATACTTAATTCAGAGATAATCGCTACGAAGATTCATTTCTGATGATCAATACTCAAGTTGTCCTTGGAAGGGTACGTAAGTGATCTATACGAAGATCTAGTACTTAATCCAGGATATTTCCGGAGGAGATAATCGTTACGAAGATTTATTTCTGATGGTCAATTATCTTTGGATGGTGTGTGTAAACACCCCAAATTTGCCCTCACCCTTTCACACCATGGCTTGTGATCATTTCATATGCATAAGATCAAATCATACCATCTCATATTGCATTTTTGCTTCACTGCATTGTTCTTAAGTCATCTGCATCTAGGGTTTGTGATCTGAGCAATCCAAGAGCTTCTTAAGCCACTCCAAAGGTCATCAATCACTTCAAAGGGGTCCATGAGTGTTCAAGCATCATATTATATCCTCTCAAAATCAAGAATGTCAAAAAATCACAAGAACTGAGAATGGTATGGAAGCAGAGCCAGGTTTAACTGCCCAGATGACCTAGAATTAGGGTTTTGGTTTCAGAGGCCATAACTCCAAATTTTTTGGTCATTCTTATTTCTATTGGTCTCTATATGGTATAGGGAGCATGCATATCAATTTTCATGAAGAAATTCAGTGGGGAAGTCATCTGATCAAGAGTTGACTTTTTGAGCAAGTCAGTGCAAAATCAGGGCATCTGAGGCCCCCAATGACCCAACCAAAGGGTGTTCTTCATCATTTTGATTATGTATGATCTTTATTTGATCATAGAAGATGTTAGAAGTTCACAAATTTGAAGAATTTCAAGCCATTTGCAAAGTTGACTTTTTGGGTAAATGACTTTTAATTGAAAATTGCCATTTTGGGAAACTTTTTCAACCCTTGCTTTTTGATTAAAAAATGCTTCAAATGGGAAAACTTTGGTCATGAAAGTTGTAGAATGGATCATTCCCTTTTCAAAAAGTACAAGAACTTGACCTAATTCATTTTGGATCAAAAGTTATGGCTTGTCAAAGTTGGGAAAAATCACATAATTTCAAGTTTTCTACCAAAGAGGCAAAGTTGCAAAATCCCTTGCCAAGGCAAATTGTGCTACCAAATGGACTTCTAATCTTCATAAAAACATGAACCAATGCCTAAAGATCAGAATTCACCAAGAGTTTGCTCATTTTTGTGACTTGTGGAACAAGAAACTTCAAAAGGGCCAAGGATGAAGCAAGTTGCAAAACCTCACTCAAACCCTAATCCACTTGCTTGCTGACTTCAGAATTGATCCTAGGGCTCTCCACACTTCTTGCTGCGCAGGACACCCCATTTGTCCTTGGCTAGCTATGAGCCCATACTTCTCTTACACAAAGTTTGACATTTTGGCAACTTGCCCATACCAATCACAATAGGCCAGCACCCACTCTCTGACCTATCACACTTCTTTATGTGGATCATTTGCAAGCAAAAGCACAAGACACACAAGCCTGAAAGCTCCAAGAAGACATCATACTCAAAAACCCTCACATTTGCAAAAGCTTTCGAATCCTTTGATTCAGCCATCAAACCTTCAAACTTTTTCCACCATTTAACTTCATAAACCTCACTGATCATTTCCCTGCCCTCATTTTGCCCTAAAACCTCCACAATCAAAAACACGATTTTCACATTTCATGAACTGAGATTCTGCAAACTCTCTCCAGAGGCCATTTAAACTCCAACCAAGCATCGCAAGCTTCCTAGGAGGTTCATTGGAGTGGATTTGAAGCAAAGAACTGGCCAGAAAGTCCCTGATTCGAAAGCTCAAGCTCAGGTAGCCATGGCATTTATTTTTCCAGAACTCTCATTTTATGTTATAGAATGATTCTACATGTTTCACTGATTGCCATGATGTGTTTAGTTTTGAAAATAGTTGAGAAATAAGCATTTCATGAGCTTCTGAAATTTCTGTGTTCTTTTCCGTTTTGCTTCGATTCATGAATTTGATGATGAGTAAATGAATTTTGATGACTGATTCTTGTTGGGGTTGGGGAGAGGATCATTTCTGGAGAGTTTTAGGGCTTGGGGATGCGTATTAAGAGAGATAGCATGAATGGTTGGCCGGAGAAGATGACCGGAACACTGTTCCGGTCACCTGAAAGTGTTTAGGGTTCAGATTAGGGTTAATGACTTAATTAGCGTAGTTTGAATGTGAGCCGTCCAGATGCGCGCGCTGGTCAATTCCCTCCCTTTCTTGTTTGAATCCTGGCCCTCAGATTTGATTACTTCAGTTAATTCATATTTTTATTTCATTTAATTTCATTTCTTTTCCTCATTTATTTTAAAATAGCAAAACATCTTTAAAAATTCTGAAATTTTTTGTCAAAGGTTTAATTAATTTTCAGAACACAAAAATATTTTTATTTTTATTTTTTGCATTAAAAATTATTTTTAAATCATTTAAGAGTTTATTTTTAATTAGTTAATGAGAATTAATTAATTAAAAATACTTTTAGGTATTTAAAAATCACAAAAAAATTCAGGAAACATTTAAAAACATTTAGAAGCATTGTCCAACTCTCAAACCAAATTTCTTTTTTGATCTTGATGCCTTTTGACAATTTTCAATGGATTTAATTTCATTTCAAGGCATTATTTTGATTCAAACTTCAAAAATTCATTTCTGCCTAGCCATTGAGAGTTGGACAATGATTCTTTTTGCATTGCATCTTGCATAACATGTAGTTTATAGGATTAAATTGGCATGATTTGATTTTGCATTTCCAATTTGTTTGGCATTTTTCTTGACAAGGTACCTTAAAACCCTAGCAATCTTAGGAAATTCATAACTCTCACTAGGTTAAGAGTTGGATCCCCTCCTTTGGGCAGTGAGTTTGTATAGGTTTAGGGTTCCTTTGAATGCATTTTCAAATTTTTATCATGATGTTTGCTTCTGGTTTTGAATTTTGTTTTGTGCATTGATCATAAACCCTAATTTGGGCCTTCCTTTGCATCCATTTCTCATTTGCTTGCATACCATGACTTGCCATGACATTTTGTGCATCCATTTGATTTATAAGGCATCTTAGGACATGTTAGAATCATGTGTGATCATTGCATCTTTCATTTGCCATATTGTATGTCATTTGCATCTCATAACTTTTCATGAACATTCATGGTCCCAAGCATGCTTCTTTTGCATCCATATGTTTGTAAGGTCTTTCTCATGCTTTGTTTCATGTTTGCATCATCTCATAGCATCATTAGCACCATACTTATGCTTCTGGTTTTGGTTTGCATCATGCCATTTCATCTCATTTGCATTGCATTTCATTCCTTTCACTAACTTTTCAGGTGGTAAGTTACTTTGAGAAGTGAATTTGCCTTCACTTCTCACAATCCCTTTTCATCTCTCTTATGCATCATTGCTGCATTTTGTCTTGTGCTTGAGATTGAGCTTGCTCATTCTTCTTTATCTTACTTTCTTTCTTCAAGTGACTTGTCTTCTTAAATGAAGCAAGTTACTTTGCTTCTCTTTGCTCCTTTCATCTGCTTCCTGGTGGTTTCTCTGAAGATCTTTCTTGCAAACCTCACAAACCCTAGGAATGACCAAGCATGACAATAATTAGGGTTTTTATTAGTCCCCCATTTAGCTTTTACCTTTGTGTCATCATTGAGTCTTCTCTTCTCATCTCATAATCAGGGACTAAACCCTAAAGGCTTTAAGGCTTTGTGATTAAGTTTATGCCTGCATCCTTCTATTAGGATGGAGTGTATAACTTTAATCCTAAGTGTTAAACCCTTAATGTGTTTAACTCCTTTAATGAATCCACTTAATAATCATCAAGACATCAAGCTTGTAACTTGGGCCTTGCATTAGGGTTCTAATTCTTCCTTAATTGGTTGAGAAGGACTAACCCTAGTGTTAATGGACAAGTCCCCCTCAAGTTGTCTTACAAACCATAAAATTCACTTCTTCATCATATCATTAACTAAAATCCATCTTAATAAAGGCCTTGTTTTGTCATAAGGTTAATCCCTAATCATGGATTAAGTTGAGGAGCTTTTCTCAGCTTAAACATTCTCATCTATTATCCTTCTATTAGGATGGTGTAATGAGTCTGTTTAATCCTTGATTATGGCTTAATCTCATTACTCAACACTAAACAAAAACAACAAAAACATTTAAATAATCACAAGTAGGTTAATGACCTTAATCCTACATCAGGGTGATTAAGTGTGAGATGATGACTTCAAACTTAAGGTATTCTCATTACCCCTAATCAGAGGGAGGATGTGATGAGTTTACTAACCCTTGGTTTAGGATTAAGCTCATTTTCTTATGATAAACTCCAAAAAGCAATAAAAGATTGAAAACACCAAAAACAAACAACAATCGTCTCCTACGGGATTCTTTTCTCATCTTATTCACTCATAAACGAGAACTCGCTTCTTCCGTCTAATGCAAGACAGTTTGCACCTGAGCCAGACAGGTCATACACTTGAGCATAGACAAGTAAGCAGTTCATCAGTCAATTTATCTTTCAGTCTCTTTGGGTCGAACTACGGTGTTCTGACTTCCTCATTGCACGAGAGGATACGTAGGCATAACTTAACAGTTATCAAACAAAAGTCTCTGTATATTCCCCCTCCTCCAGCATTATTCTTTAAGCCTCATTATCTTGAGCATTACACTCTTGTTCTTACACTGACACTGTACATACTACACTTCACACTTCTTTTACACTGACACTTGCATTCTTTCCAGCTTTGATACACAAATTACACTGACACTACCCCTTTAAAACACAAATCTTTTAAGCGTGGATCCCGTCGAGTACGACGGACAATCTGGGTGCTAATACCTTCCCAGGTTGTAACCAACCCCCTTTCTCAGTCTCTCTGGTTCGCAACCGTCTTATCCATATCTTTCTAGGTTTATGCAGCATTACCTTTCCTTCGGGATAAAAATGCCTAGCTGGAGACTCTATTCATTTCTCTTTTCGCCGACCGTTCGCGTCTGTACCCTATTTGAATTAGCCTCATTTAGTGGGAGCGACAGCTTGGCAACTCTGCTGGGGACCCTTATACTGTAACCAGGGCTTCTGGTTCTTTTTGTGGGTTCCTCCTAGCGCTTGTTTGATTTGTGTTTACTGGGGTGTTATGTGCTATTTGTGTTTGTATATTTGCTTTTATTTATTGCTTTATGTACAGTTATTTATTGCTTTCTTTACAACTTTATATATCATACTGTCATATCGTCATCTGGCTGGATTTGTTTTTTTTTGCTTTGGTGGGTGGGGTTCTATTGAGAGTTTAAAGGTCCTATACCTGGGACCTGAGTGACACCTAGGCTAGAGTGGTTCATGTTCTTTCCCATTCCATTTCGGTCTGGTGCGGGAATATGAAACACGGTTCAGATATGGGTTTCTTCTTGAGAACTCTGTGCTACAGATCTCCTGTAGTGCTAGGGCTATCTGGGAAGCCTGCTAAGTCTGGATGACCTTTACTATGACCTTCAGAAACTGAGGTGAATTAGAGGAGGATCCTTTATGGTTATTGTGAACACTGTACCTCCGGGTTAGAAGTGTTTACACTTCTCATAACTGATCCAAGTCTGAGGATCCTTGTTTTAGAACACCACCTGTGAGGGGGTTGGGCTGTTTACAGGTTTGCAGGTACCATTGGCCACATCATACCCTGTTACTATTTGGTTTAAGAGTACCTCATTTTGGGACAGTTCTTGTGATTTAACCCTGGACATGTGACTCTTTATTTCAGTCCCCCACCTTGGTTACTGGACTTTTGAACCCCCATCTGGACTTCTTAGACATACATGGACTTATATCAAGGCAGTTAATCAGATCCAGCTTGATCACAAACCCTTGCATATCATTTGCATACATCATCATTGCATCATTTAACACTTGCTTATTTGTTTTTCAGGGTATCCATATCACATTTGGCTTGGTTTTGACCCCTTCATCTGCATAGACCCCTGTTCATCAGTATCTGCTTCAGCTATCTTCATCGGCTACCTGCTTCAGTTACCTTCATCACCAGCATCAGCCTATCAGTGGTTCATCTCCAGTGTTAGTCCTCATCATCAGTATTTGTTTCAGCTCTTCATCAGCAGACATGGCACCCAAGAAGAGCAACATTTCATACCACTTCTTTGAGCCTGTGCTGGCTGGCATCAGGCAGGTCCAGGCACTTATCACTCCAGACCATATCCCATTATTCAGAGAGCATTATGGAGGCATCCTTGATATGGTTATGGACCTAGACCCTTCTCAGAGGAGTTTGATTCACACTTGCCTACAGTTTTATGATCCCCCTTTGAGATGCTTCACTTTCCAGAACTTCCAGTTGGGACCTTTGCTAGAGGAGTTCTCATCATTGATTGGAGTACCTGTCAGGGGTGGTGTCCCCTTCAACCCTGAAATGGCTTTTCCCAGCAATGAAGAAGTGGCAAAAGCATTGTACCTGGAGCCTATATTGATCGAGAAGAACATGACAACAAAGGCTGGAATTCCTGGCCTACACTTGGATTTCTTGACTTCTCAGGCCATCCTGAAGGCCTCTTTGGGAGAATAGAGGGCAGTTTGTGCATTGTTAGCCCTCAACATATATGGGGTTATATTATTTGCAGACGAGCCCAAGTTTATCAGCCAGAATGCCATTCATCTCTTCCTTTTGAGGAACCCAGTGCCCACATTACTGGGAGATTTCTACTACTCTGTTCACCAAAGGAATGAGAAGCAAAGAGGGAGGTTGGTGAGATGATGTGCTCCTCTATTCCATACTTGGCTGCTTAAACACTTACCCAAGACTGATGCCTTCCTGAATCCTCACCAACAGAAGAATTGGGCTAGGAGACTTATTGCTTTGACTTCAGATGATATCAGATGGTGCACCCAGAGCACCAAAGGCAGGGACATAATTACTAGTTGTGGGCAGTTCCCCAATGTACCTCTGATAGGAGTGAAAGGTTGCATCAACTACAACCTTTTGCTATTCAAAAGACAGTTGGGTTATGCTCTGGTTCACCCTCCTAGAGGGAAAGACTTGGCTGAAACCCTGTATTGTGAGATAAAGCCTAATCTAGCTGTTGTCAGACAAGCATCCTGGGCTTGGGACAACATCCAGACCAAAGGGATGGCCATTCTTGGGAGATGCAACAATGTGACTTCAGCTCAGTATTATGATTGGTCTCATGCTAGGGCTCAAATTTCTGGAATGCCTTTCACCATTGAGGATGCACCTGGACCATCCACAGCACCACCTCCAGCCACTGTCAGCCTGGAGGAATTTGAGAAACTGAAAGAGAGGAATGAGAATTTGTCTCAAGCTTTGAAGAAAACCCTCTAGGAGAGGAGTGATGGTCGTCTGGACATCGAGAGGTTAGAAAAGCTAAAGGTGGAGCATCTAGCCAGGATTGAGAAGTCAGAAGACTACATCAAGAAATCAAGGGCAGGAGAGCAAATTTTGAAGAATGCCTGTAAAGAGGCCCAGTTTCAGAAGGCTAAGACTGACCTCTATCTGAAAGAAAGTCAAGCTAGGTGGGTCAGGATCACTGAAGCTCGCACTCAAGAGGATAAGAGAACTCAGGACAGGATTGAGCTGTTGGAGGCCATTGAAAGGAAACAACAAGAGGCTCTGCTGGCAGCCCAGAAGGAAATCTCAGAATTGAAGCTTAGGGCTGGTGTGAAGAGGCCAAAAGACCAACACAGGCACAAGAAGCTGACCACTGCTATTACCACCAGGAACCTTCTTATCAGGAGCATTACAAAGCATCCGGCTGATCCTGTAACTGAAGCACTTCTGAAGGAGGTTAAGGAGGACGAGTTTGGTTTAGATGTTTGACTTATTTGCTTGTTGTTATTCCCATTTCATGTACTTTTCTTTTTGTGTTGTATTTTGACCCTTCTGGGGCATATGTTGTAAATACAAACTATGTATGATCCTCTATTTGTAATGTATTTGTCAGTTTGTTTCATTTGAGTCTCTCTCTCTCAAGCAACATCAAAGCATTCTCCTCAGGGTCTGGAAAGGTCAAAACCAAGAGCCAAGCCGGATACCTTGGAAACAAATAAGCATACTGCATTGCATGCTAACCTTTGTTTTGTTTTGTAGGTTTTTGTCATTGTTATTAGTGTCTAACTCTGTTGTGGTTCAGTAATTATTGCTCGCCGTCGGGTGTTCCCTCTCAACCGTCCGCACAGATATCCTACTCGCAACAATCTTCCTGGTATACAGATGGACCAAGTACAGCAAGAACTGACAGAGGTCAGGACCCAGATGGTTAACGAAAGGCTGGAAATGAGAAACCAAATGACCCAGTTCATGGAAGTAATGAATGGCTTGGCTCAAAGTCAAGAAAGATTGAGGGCATTGGTAGAAAGGCAGATCCCGGAAGAACCCCCTCTGGGGACTGGAGGAACAAGTAACAACGAAAGGGTTCAACCTCATGTTAACCCACCGGTATATGGGCCTCATCTACATCCGGAGGTCCACATCCCAACTAATGTGCAAGGGAATACCACTGCAGGCAGAATCTTACAAGAAGACCCCCAGGAAGAACAGTTCACTGTGATGGGAGCTGGGGATGAAGTCTATGACAGAAGGCTCGATGAAATTGCTGAGAAATTGAGATCTCTGGAGTCTCAAAATTCCCTGGGTTTTGATGTCATGGATATGGGTTTAGTGGACGGGGTAAGGATTCCCCATAAGTTTAAACCCCCGTGCTTCGAGAAGTACAATGGAACTTCCTGTCCACGAACTCACTTGCAATCCTTTCTGGGGAGACTGAAGGCATACACCATGGATGAAAAACTGTGGATGTTTTATTTTGAAGATAGTTTAACTGGAGCTTCAAGGGAATGGTACTCTCACTTGACCAGAGCAACCATCAGATGCTGGAAGGACCTAGCTGAGGCCTTCATCAGACAGTACCAATACAACTTGGACATGGCTCCTAACAGGACCCTCCTGATGGGCATGTCTCAGTCATCCAGAGAAAGCTTCAGGGAATACGCCCAGAGGTGGAGACAGCTTGCTGCTGCTGTCCAGCCACCCATGTCGGAAAGGGAAATGGCCGACATGTTTATGAATACCCTCCAAGGGACATATATTGATAGGCTAGCTGCCTTTTCTTCTACCAGCTTCGCTGACGTAGTTATAGCTGGAGAAAGAATTGAGAGCCTTCTGAAGATGGGCAAGATTACTGATAATGGTGCAAGTTCGTCGAGCAATCCCAGGAAGCCTTTTGTGGGACCTAGAAGAACTGGTGAGACAAATGCCATCCATGCCAGCAGGGGCAGGCCTCAGTACCTTCACAGATCAGTGGCAGCTGTCACAATTCCAGCTCCAATTCCTCAGCAACCAGCATATCAACCACCACAGCAACCACACTATCAACAACAAGTTCAGTATCCGCCACAAAGAAACTACAACAACAACAACAACAGCAATCAACAGCAAAGACCTTTTCAGCAAAGACCATCACAGGCCAATAGGGTGATTGATCCAATCCTTATGCCTTATGCCGCTCTATTGCCACAACTCCTGAAGCTCAACTTGGTTGAGTTAAGGACATTGGCACCCCCAGATCCTTCCAGTCTGCCAAGAAACTACGATGTCAACGCCAGATGTGCTTTTCACTCCAATGCACCTGGCCACAGTACGGAAAAATGCAGGGCTTTACAAATGAAGGTACAGGATCTGGTGGATTCTAAAGCTCTAAACTTTGCACCCCCGCCAAATGTCAACAAGAATCCCATGCCCAATCATGGAGGACCAAGAATTAATGCCATTGAGGAAGATAAGCCATCTTTCTTAATCACCAGTGTTGGGCCGATTCGGACACCTCTGGTAGAAATTAAAGCTCAACTCCTAGAATGCCAGATGTTCCCCGGGTGTGAGCTCGGTTGTGGTTATTGCAACATTTCGGTCAATGGGTGTGATAACTTGAGAAGCGGCATAGATGGTCTTATCAAAAGTGGTATACTTCAGATCACGACATCAGCACCTACAAATCCAGCAAACCCTTTGGCAACAGTTCCTGACTCTTCTACAACTGCAACAACAATCACTCCGAACAATTCATCAATTTCATCAACATTAACTTCATCCATCATTTCAACAAATCAGATGTCAACAACCGTTTCATCTACAACATCAGCATCTTTTCATTCTGCAGAATCATCTACAACATCAGCACCCATTTATTCAACAGAATCTCCTACAACGCCAACAGATATCTCAGCAGTCACTATTTACTATGACCCGTCAAGTGTTCCTCCAGACAACAACTTTCAACAACAAACAGTGGCACCTTCTGCCAGGTCACCAGTCACCATCTACTACGATCCGCACACTATCTCTGTATCCTCCTCTGCAGCAGTCAGTCCAGTTACCATCACGGTGCCTGGACCAGTTCCATATGAAAGCAGTAATGCCATCCCTTGGCATTATGGCTCTGACCTCTACTGCAACGGAGAGAAAATCACTTTGGACTCTTCAACTTCTTCTCCACAGATTGATAATGTTAGGGGAGGCGGAGGCTTCACCAGAAGCGGACGCCTTTTTGCCTCACAATTACAAAGACCTAATGCCGAAGCAGAAGCTGCTGCAAAAGCAAAGGGGAAGAGTGTGGTAGTGGAAGAGCCAACTATCAAGGAAACTCAGAAGACATCTTTTGAACAAGATGTAGACGAGTTCATGAGAATTATAAAGAGAAGTGATTACAAAGTGGTGGACCAGCTTCACCAAACTCCCTCAAAGATCTCCATATTATCCCTGCTGATGTGTTCCGAAGCTCACAGGAATGCATTATTGAAAGTCTTGCACGCAGCTTACGTGCCAGAGGAGATCACAGTTAATCAGCTAGAAACCGTGGTAGCAAATGTCAATACCAGCCATAGGTTGGGTTTTACCAATGCTGATTTAACAACTGAGGGACGTAACCACAACAAGGCTTTACACATCACTCTAGAATGCAAGGGTGCTGTTCTATCCCATGTACTGGTGGACACTGGGTCTTCACTCAATGTTCTACCAAAGAAAGCCTTGGTGAAGCTGGAGTATGATGGCTTGGCATTGCGTCCAAGTAATTTGGTGGTGAGAGCATTCGATGGCTCTAAAAGATCAGTGCTTGGGGAGATTGATCTGCCTGTGATGATTGGCCCGCAGACTTTTAAAATTACCTTCTATGTGATGGACATTCAGCCGGCCTACAGCTGTTTGTTGGGTAGATCTTGGATCCATGCCGCTGGCGCAGTTACGTCTACCCTTCACCAGAAGATGAAATTCGAGTGGGAAGGCCAGATCATCACCATCTGTGGTGAAGAGGACATCTTTGTTAGCCATCTGGCTACGTACAAATACATAGAAATGGACGGGGAGATCCATGAAACTATGAGCCAGGGGTTTGAGGCCCTGAACATTAATGAAGCATCTGCTGTGCTTGGAACCTCCATGACATCTTATCAGCAAGCCAGGAAGGTTGTTGAAGAGGGGACTGCCCAAGGCTGGGGCAAGCTGCTGCCCGTGGAGAAGAAGGAAGACAGATTTGGGTTGGGTTACAAACCAACTCAACAAGATCAGTCAGAGGCTGCCAAGAAGCCCAGTTTTATCAGCGGGGGAATGCTCGCCCCGGATGCTGTGAACAACTTGGAAGATGAGTCGGAAGATGAGCGCAACCTGGAGAGCTGGATACGTCCCAGGATCCCGGGGAGCCATATCTCAAACTGGTCTTCCCAGGAAATTATAAGGGTTACTCCTGCAGAGTAATTATTATTTCCTGTATATTTTAAGCATGCATCAAGTCTTGCGTCTTGCCCAAGATGACAAGAATCATTTTGTAATCGGGCCATCTTGTAATTTTGTGCAAACAGATCAATCAATGAATATCGGACGTCTTTTGCAAATGAGTCTTTTTCTTTTCCGCTCACTGTTTTTTCGTTTTTTCTTTTTGTACAAAAATAAAATGGCATTGTTTTCCAAAATGACAACTTCATTTCACTTTTTCTAAACAAGATTAAAATCAATCACTAAAATGAACAATCTAAACCCTTGCAGAGAGTGCCTTTCAGACTGCACCGACAACAGTACAACTATGACTTCGTATGACTTTGACAATCCAATCAATCAAGCTGATGAAGGGGTTGAAGAAGAATATGAGCTTCCTGAAGAGCTAGCCAGGTTGTTAAGGCAAGAGGAGAAGGTTATCACCCCTCATCAGGAGGAGGTTGAAACGGTTAATCTTGGTATGGAAGAAGAAGTGAAAGAAGTTAAGATCGGGGCCTGCCTGCAAAATTCAGTAAAAGAGCAACTGATTGATATGCTTCGGGAGTATGTGGATGTGTTTGCTTGGTCTTACCAAGATATGCCAGAGTTGGATACCGATATTGTCATGCACAAGCTGCCATTAAAAGAAGACTGCCCGCCAGTAAAACAGAAGCTGCGCCATACTCGCCCAGATATGGCAATGAAGATAAAAGAAGAGGTACAAAAGCAGTGGGACGCCGGGTTCCTTGCTGTAACTAGCTATCCACCGTGGGTTGCTAATATAGTACCTGTGCCCAAGAAAGACGGCAAAGTGAGGATGTGTGTGGACTACCGGGATCTGAACAGAGCCAGCCCGAAAGACGATTTCCCATTACCTCACATTGACGTATTGGTTGATAATACAACTCAGTTCTCAGTGTTCTCCTTCATGGACGGATTTTCAGGATACAATCAGATCAAGATGTCACCTGAAGACATGGAGAAGACAACTTTCATCACACCATGGGGCACGTTCTGTTATAAAGTGATGCCATTCGGACTGAAGAATGCTGGTGCAACCTATCAACGGGCTATGGTAACACTATTCCACGATATGATCCATAAAGAAATCGAATGTTATGTGGATGACATGATTGCCAAGTCCCTCACAGAAGAAGACCACCTGGTAAATCTGTTGAAGTTATTCAAGCGTCTAAGGAAGTACCAACTGAAGTTGAACCCCAACAAATGCACATTCGGGGTGCGATCTGGTAAGCTGCTGGGCTTTATTGTAAGCGAGAAAGGGATTGAAGTTGACCCTGATAAAGTCAAAGCCATTCAAGAGATGCCTGCACCGAAGTCTGAAAAAGAAGTTCGAGGGTTCTTAGGTAGATTGAACTACATTTCACGGTTCATATCTCACCTTACAGCATCCTGCGAACCTTTGTTCAAGTTGTTAAGAAAAGAAAAAACGGTCAGGTGGAACGAAGACTGCCAGAGGGCTTTTGACAAGATCAAGGAGTACTTGCAAGAACCTCCAATCCTTATGCCTCCAGTTGAAGGAAGACCTCTGATAATGTACTTAACAGTATTAGAAGAGTCAATGGGGTGTGTGTTGGGCCAGCATGACGAGTCTGGTCGAAAAGAGTATGCAATTTACTACCTAAGCAAAAAGTTTACCGACTGTGAACAACGTTATTCACTGCTCGAGAAAACTTGCTGTGCTTTAGCGTGGGCTGCTCGCCGACTAAGGCAGTATATGTTGACCCACACTACTTTATTGATCTCAAAGATGGACCCAGTTAAGTACATATTTGAGAAGCCAGCGCTTACCGGACGGGTTGCAAGATGGCAAATGATCCTCACAGAATATGACATCCAGTACACGTCTCAGAAAGCCATCAAGGGCAATGTATTGTCTGATTATCTTGCTGAGCAACCCATTAATGATTACCAGCCTATGAGATTTGACTTCCCTGATGAAGACATCATGTTCATAAAAGCAAAAGATCACGAGGAGCCTATTCACACTGAAGGGCCTGACTCGGAAGAAGAATGGACTATGATGTTTGATGGGGCTGTTAACATGAATGGTCGTGGTGTTGGTGCAGTACTCATTACACCTAAAGGAGTTCACATGCCTTTCTCGGAAAAACTCACCTTTAACTGCACTAACAACGAAGCTGAATACGAAGCTTGTATTATGGGTCTTGAGGAAGCCATTGACCTCAGGATCAAAACTTTGACTGTATTCGGAGATTCAGCTCTGGTAGTTAATCAAACCAACGGCAAATGGTACACCCACCAGGATCATCTGATACCTTATAGGGATTATACAAGGAGGTTATTGACTTTCTTTACAACGGTCAAGCTTGAGTATATCCCCCGGGACGAGAATCAGTTTGCAGATGCTCTGGCTACCATTTCATCCATGATCAAGGTTCAAGCTGCCAACTTTGTGCCTCGGATTTCAGTGTCCAGACTTAACAGACCAGCATATGTATTTGCAGCAGATGTTGTTAAGGATGATAAGCCTTGGTTCCACGACATTAAGTGCTTCTTGGAGGATCAAACATACCCACCTGGGGCATCTTCCAATGATAAGAAGACTCTAAGAAGGCTTGCTGGTAGTTTCTTTTTGAACGCTGATGGTTCCCTGTACAAAAGAAACTTTGATATGGTACTCCTTAGATGTGTTGATAGAACAGAAGCAGACTTGTTGATGCACGAAGTGCACGAAGGATCCTTTGGTACCCATGCTGGAGGACATGCAATGGCTAAAAAGTTGCTAAGATCAGGTTATTACTGGATCACAATGGATGCTGACTGTTGTGCCTATGCCATAAAGTGCCATAAATGCCAGATTTATGCGGATAAAGTGCATGTGCCTCCCAATCTTCTGAATGTGATGTCATCACCCTGGCCCTTTGCCATGTGGGGCATTGATATGATCGGCAAGATTGAACCGACTGCTTCAAACAACCACAGATTCATCCTGGTTGCTATTGACTATTTTACCAAGTGGGTTGAAGCAGTTTCCTATGCAAATGTTACGAGACAAGTGGTAGCTCGATTTCTAAAAAGAGACATCATCTGTCGGTATGGAGTTCCCGAGCGAATCATTACTGATAAGGGTTCCAACTTAAACAACAAAATGATGGCAGAGTTATGCCGGGACTTCAAGATCCAACACCACAATTCTTCTCCTTACAGGACAAAGATGAATGGCGTTGTTGAGGCAGCTAATAAGAATATCAATAAGATTGTGCAAAAGATGGTAGTCACCTACAAAGACTGGCATGAAATGCTACCGTTCGCCTTGCATGGGTACCGTACGTCAATCAGGACATCCACTGGGGTAACACCGTATCAGCTTGTGTATGGTATGGAGGCAGTCCTACCAGTTGAAGTTGAATTACCCTCCCTGCGGGTACTGATGGATGTTAAGCTGAACGAAGCTGAGTGGGTCCGATCCCGATACGAACAACTAAGTCTGATCGAAGAGAAGAGATTGGCTGCAATCTGTCATGGGCAATTATATCAGAAAAGAATGAAGAAAGCCTTCGATCAGAAAGTTAGGCTCCGAGAATACCAAGTAGGAGATCTTGTGCTGAAAAGACTCCTCCCTCCTCATACAGACCACAGAGGCAAGTGGACTCCGAATTATGAAGGACCATTCGTAGTAAAGAAAGTTTTCTCTGGTGGAGCACTGATGCTCAGCACTATGGATGGTGAAGACTTCCCGTCCCCTGTGAATTCAGATGCAGTTAAAAAATACTTCGCCTAAAATGACCCGCTGGACATAAAAAACAGAATGTAAGTCCAGGCAAAAATAGGGCATCCCGGCGAGTCAAAAACAGAATAAAAGACTCGGGCAAAAATAAGGGAAATAAACAAAAAATGTACACCCGCTAAGTTGAAAAGCCGCATTGGACAACTCAGGCAAAAATGGGTATCCCGATGGATCGAAAACCCGAAAGGGCGATTCATGCAAAATAAGGGAATAAGCGAACAACTGCATTCTGAATTCGTCTGTATCACTTACAACTTGGTAAGCTTCGAAAGGATCAAGCTTCTTTCAGAATCAGCCTTCTTCAGCAAGCAAGGAGAAAAGAACGTCAAATGTCATACGAGTCATAGCAAAGGGAAGCTCCTTGAAGCGTCGTCAACATTGCCAACGTCTCTTGTTTCTCAATTTGTAATAATCTCCTCATTTTAGGGGATTTGTTTCCTTGACTGTATCTTGCCAATTCAGGGCACACCAATTAATAAAATCAGATTTTCAGTCACACTTTGTCTCGTACTCTTTTATTTGCAAAATGTCTGATGTCTTTAAGATACTGATTGCATAAATACAGATGTTTCTCTTCTGAAGAATACGTGCTTGCAGGAAATATATTTACTCCCGGGAGTGTCTAAACTCTTACGACGGAATCCGGTAAGGGATACCTCGGGATTACTTGTGTGTTTCTCCGTCTTTTCAGGATTGTAGGCATTCAAGGCACAACATGGGGCGTGTAAGTTTCTCCCCAGCAAGATGGCAAATCATTATCTACTCGGTCTTAGCACCAGAGGTGCTTTTCTCCCCATCTGAGTTGTCAAGTAGCATCCTCAGCAGGACCCCTACAGAAATCTCCAGGAAGACCTTCCCATGGTCTTTCTTTTTCCCCAGCCGAGTTACCATTTACTATTCCTCCGCAGCCAAGTGCAAAAGCCGGGGAACCATCTCCCCACAGAGCTTCAGCCTCTATCCAGAAAAGCAACGTCCGAAGAAATCACAACAGAGTGAAGAAAGCTTCTACAAACCCCAGCTGGGTCCCTCATTACCAAGGATGGGTCTATCAGTGACCTATTTCCCCAAGCAGATACATCTTATCAGGTCCACCAATAATCCCATCCCCAGCTGGGATGTCCACCTCAAGCAGATCAACCGGAGATCTTCATAGCAACGGGATCTGAATCCCGGATCGGTACCTTTGCATAATCATAGCATTCGCATCATATTCTCCCCACAGAGCGTAGCATTCCGTCTAATACGGAGCATTACGGCAAAAATCAAACATATTGCATAATCATAAGCCATGATCTGAATCAAACGCTTGTGAATAATGACAATCCATCAAAGATATACAGAAAACTCCCCAGATTCCCCAGCAGAGAGCCAAAGCACTGGCCTTACACTCACAAATACAAATACACACTTTTTTTTGGCACCCGTCCGTGTCATCATTCCCCAGTAAAGTCGCCCGAGCACTCTTTACAAACAGACCACTTATATATTACAGATACTTCTTGACACCCGTCCGTGTCATACCCCCAGCAGAAAGCCAAAGCGTCCTCTTTGCACTCACAGATACATATATATACAAATTCCCTGACACCCGTCCGTGTCGCTTTCCCCAGCATAGTTACCTAAACACTTTGTATATCAGACATTTGTTTATATTACACTTTTCTCTTTCTTGACACTCGTCCGTGTCACTCTCCCCAGCAAGTTAAACACTTGTTTGTATACCACTCATACTTGTTACTCCTGTTTCCCTCATACAGATACTCGTTCGTATCTTGTATATATCACTCAAAACCCCTCAGATTCGTCACTCGTCCGTGTTCTTTGTTAACCAGTTGGTACTCGTCCGTACCATCATCTCAGAACATGCGTCAAACGTTTGTTTCTACCCGATACTCGTCCGTATCATAGTCTTAAGGATGCTCGTCCGCATCTTTAATCCATACACGTGTCAAACACTCATGTCTTCTTGAATTTAGACACTCGTCTGTGTCTACTATTCCCCAGAAGAATCCCCGTAGAATCAACACTCGTTCGTGTCCTTTGTTAACCAGTTGATACTCGTCCGTATCATCATTTCTGAACATGTGTCAGTATTTGTTTCTACCCGATACTCGTCCGTATCGTAGTCTTAGGGATGCTCGTCCGCATCTTTAATCTATACACAACACCAAAACACTTATACCTTTTATTTCTTGGATGTAAACACTCGTCCGTGTTTACTATTCCCCAGTAGGCCGCCAGCAAAGCAAAATTTCTTTTCTATCTGACATTTGTCCTATGTCATGATAAATCTTGAGAGCAGCCGTCCCCTGCTAGGTGATCGTCCTTCACCTCTTGATGATCGTCCTTCATCATGCTCATCCGATGGCCGTCCCCATCGTTGATCTTTGCTACCCGACATTCGTCCTATGTCGTGATATTTTTAGCATCCGTCCCCTGCTAGGTGATCGTCCTTCACCTTTTGATGAATCGTCCTTCATCATTTTATCCGATGGCCGTCCCCATCGTTGATCTTGTTATCTGACATTCATCCTATGTCATGATAAACCTTGAGAGCAGCCGTCCCCTGCTAGGTGATCGTCCTTCCCCTCTTGATGATCGTCCTTCATCATGCGCATCTGATGGCCGTCCCCATCGTTGACCTTTTATCCGGCATTCGTCCTATGTCGCGATATTTTCGGCAGCCGTACCCTGCCAGGTGATCGTCCTTCACCTTAGATGATTGTCCCTCATCTTATCCCCAACAGAGCAGCCGTCCCCTGCTAGGTGATCGTCATTCACCTTTGATGACCGTCCCTCATCATTATTTCATTTATTCTTTAACCCGATGGCCGTCCCCGTCGTGGTCCCTTTTCCTTTTCCTGGTGATCGTCCTTCACCTTTGATGACCGTCCCTCATCATTATTTCATTTATTCTTTAACCCGATGGCCGTCCCCGTCGTGGTCCCTTTTCCTTTTCCTGGTGATCGTCCTTCACCTTTGATGACCGTCCCTCATCATTATTTCATTTATTCTTTAACCCGATGGCCGTCCCCGTCGTGGTCCCTTTTCCTTTTCCTGGTGATCGTCTTTCACCTTTGATGACCGTCCCTCATCATTATTTCATTTATTCTTTAACCCGATGGCCGTCCCCGTCGTGGTCCCTTTTCCTGGTGATCGTCCTTCACCTTTGATGACCGTCCCTCATCATTATTTCATTTATTCTTTAACCCGATGGACGTCCCCGTCGTGGTCCCTTTTACTTTTCCTGATGATCGTCCTTCATCAGTTTAGCCCGATGGTCGTCCCCATCGTTGTTCACATTACTTTATGAACCTGATGACCGTACCTCATCATTTATTTTTACCTATAATCCCCAGAGAATCTTATAGCTTTATCATGATGGCCGTCCCCATCATAATCTCTTTTATCCTCAGCATGTCGGTCGTCCCCGTCATTGCTTTATTTCCCACATTTTCCCCAGCATGTCGGCCGTCCCCGTCATTGCTTTATTTCCCGCTTTTTCCCCAGCATGTCGGCCGTCCCCGTCATTGCTCTTTCCCCAGCAGTCATCCTCTGCTCGGCGGTCGTCCTCCGTCACACGCACTTTATAGTTATACTTTATTTTCTTTTACAATCTATATCCCTTTTCTTCTTCATTCTGTGAGTGCAAATTTTGGACTGTCTTTGGTATTCAACCACAAGTTATCTTGTTAGCCTGTTAAGCCATTGCTTACATCCTGCACAGCTAACTCATGCTTGAATAGGGGCAGCTGTAAACACCCCAAATTTTCCCTCACCCTTTCACACCATGGCTTGTGATCATTTCATATGCATAAGATCAAATCATACCATCTCATATTGCCTTTTTGCTTCACTGCATTGTTCTTAAGTCATCTGCATCTAGGGTTTGTGATCTGAGCAATCCAAGAGCTTCTTAAGCCACTCCAAAGGTCATCAATCACTTCAAAGGGGTCCATGAGTGTTCAAGCATCATATTATATCCTCTCAAAATCAAGAATGTCAAAAAATCACAAGAACTGAGAATGGTATGGAAGCAGAGCCAGGTTTAACTGCCCAGATGACCTAGAATTAGGGTTTTGGTTTCAGAGGCCATAACTCCAAATTTTTTGGTAATTCTTATTTCTATTGGTCTCTATATGGTATAGGGAGCATGCATATCAATTTTCATGAAGAAATTCAGTGGGGAAGTCATCTGATCAAGAGTTGACTTTTTGAGCAAGTCAGTGCAAAATCAGGGCATCTGAGGCCCCCAATGACCCAACCAAAGGGTGTTCTTCATCATTTTGATTATGTATGATCTTTATTTGATCATAGAAGATGTTAGAAGTTCACAAATTTGAAGAATTTCAAGCCATTTGCAAAGTTGACTTTTTGGGTAAATGACTTGTAATTGAAAATTGCCATTTTGGGAAACTTTTTCAACCCTTGCTTTTTGATTCAAAAATTCTTCAAATGGGAAAACTTTGGTCATGAAAGTTGTAGAATGGATCATTCCCTTTTCAAAAAGTACAAGAACTTGACCTAATTCATTTTGGATCAAAAGTTATGGCTTGTCAAAGTTGGGAAAAATCACATAATTTCAAGTTTTCTACCAAAGAGGCAAAGTTGCAAAATCCCTTGCCAAGGCAAATTGTGCTACCAAATGGACTTCTAATATTCATACAAACATGAACCAATGCCTAAAGATCAGAATTCACCAAGAGTTTGCTCATTTTTGTGACTTGTGGAACAAGAAACTTCAAAAGGGCCAAGGATGAAGCAAGTTGCAAAACCTCACTCAAACCCTAATCCACTTGCTTGCTGACTTCAGAATTGATCCTAGGGCTCTCCACACTTCTTGCTGCGCAGGACACCCCATTTGTCCTTGGCTAGCTATGAGCCCATACTTCTCTTACACAAAGTTTGACATTTTGGCAACTTGCCCATACCAATCACAATAGGCCAGCACCCACTCTCTGACCTATCACACTTCTTTATGTGGATCATTTGCAAGCAAAAGCACAAGACACGCAAGCCTTAAAGCTCCAAGAAGACAGCATACTCAAAAACCCTCACATTTGCAAAAGCTTTCGAATCCTTTGATTCAGCCATCAAACCTTCAAACTTTTTCCACCATTTAACTCCATAAACCTCGCTGATCATTTCCCTGCCCTCATTTTGCCCTAAAACCTCCACAATCAAAAACACGATTTTCACATTTCATGAACTGAGATTCTGCAAACTCTCTCCAGAGGCCATTTAAACTCCAACCAAGCATCGCAAGCTTCCTAGGAGGTTCATTGGAGTGGATTTGAAGCAAAGAACTGGCCAGAAAGTCCCTGATTCGAAAGCTCAAGCTCAGGTAGCCATGGCATTTATTTTTCCAGAACTCTCATTTTATGTTATAGAATGATTCTACATGTTTCACTGATTGCCATGATGTGTTTAGTTTTGAAAATAGTTGAGAAATAAGCATTTCATGAGCTTCTGAAATTTCTGTGTTCTTTTCCGTTTTGCTTCGATTCATGAATTTGATGATGAGTAAATGAATTTTGATGACTGATTCTTGTTGGGGTTTGGGAGAGGATCATTTCTGGAGAGTTTTAGGGCTTGGGGATGCGTATTAAGAGAGATAGCATGAATGGTTGGCCGGAGAAGATGACCGGAACACTGTTCCGGTCACCTGAAAGTGTTTAGGGTTCAGATTAGGGTTAATGACTTAATTAGCATAGTTTGAATGTGAGCCGTCCAGATGCGCGCGCTGGTCAATTCCCTCCCTTTCTTGTTTGAATCCTGGCCCTCAGATTTGATTACTTCAGTTAATTCATATTTTTATTTCATTTAATTTCATTTCTTTTCCTCATTTATTTTAAAATAGCAAAACATCTTTAAAAATTCTGAAATTTTTTGTCAAAGGTTCAATTAATTTTCAGAACACAAAAATATTTTTATTTTTATTTTTTGCATTAAAAATTATTTTTAAATCATTTAAGAGTTTATTTTTAATTAGTTAATGAGAATTAATTAATTAAAAATACTTTTAGGTATTTAAAAATCACAAAAAAATTCAGGAAACATTTAAAAACATTTAGAAGCATTGTCCAACTCTCAAACCAAATTTCTTTTTTGATCTTGATGCCTTTTGACAATTTTCAATGGATTTAATTTCATTTCAAGGCATTATTTTGATTCAAACTTCAAAAATTCATTTCTGCCTAGCCATTGAGAGTTGGACAATGATTCTTTTTGCATTGCATCTTGCATAACATGTAGTTTATAGGATTAAATTGGCATGATTTGATTTTGCATTTCCAATTTGTTTGGCATTTTTCTTGACAAGGTACCTTAAAACCCTAGCAATCTTAGGAAATTCATAACTCTCACTAGGTTAAGAGTTGGATCCCCTCCTTTGGGCAGTGAGTTTGTATAGGTTTAGGGTTCCTTTGAATGCATTTTCAAATTTTTATCATGATGTTTGCTTCTGGTTTTGAATTTTGTTTTGTGCATTGATCATAAACCCTAATTTGGGCCTTCCTTTGCATCCATTTCTCATTTGCTTGCATACCATGACTTGCCATGACATTTTGTGCATCCATTTGATTCATAAGGCATCTTAGGACATGTTAGAATCATGTGTGATCATTGCATCTTTCATTTGCCATATTGTATGTCATTTGCATCTCATAACTTTTCATGAACATTCATGGTCCCAAGCATGCTTCTTTTGCATCCATATGTTTGTAAGGTCTTTCTCATGCTTTGTTTCATGTTTGCATCATCTCATAGCATCATTAGCACCATACTTATGCTTCTGGTTTTGGTTTGCATCATGCCATTTCATCTCATTTGCATTGCATTTCATTCCTTTCACTAACTTTTCAGGTGGTAAGTTACTTTGAGAAGTGAATTTGCCTTCACTTCTCACAATCCCTTTTCATCTCTCTTATGCATCATTGCTGCATTTTGTCTTGTGCTTGAGATTGAGCTTGCTCATTCTTCTTTATCTTACTTTCTTTCTTCAAGTGACTTGTCTTCTTAAATGAAGCAAGTTACTTTGCTTCTCTTTGCTCCTTTCATCTGCTTCCTGGTGGTTTCTCTGAAGATCTTTCTTGCAAACCTCACAAACCCTAGGAATGACCAAGCATGACAATAATTAGGGTTTTGATTAGTCCCCCATTTAGCTTTTACCTTTGTGTCATCATTGAGTCTTCTCTTCTCATCTCATAATCAGGGACTAAACCCTAAAGGCTTTAAGGCTTTGTGATTAAGTTTATGCCTGCATCCTTCTATTAGGATGGAGTGTATAACTTTAATCCTAAGTGTTAAACCCTTAATGTGTTTAACTCCTTTAATGAATCCACTTAATAATCATCAAGACATCAAGCTTGTAACTTGGGCCTTGCATTAGGGTTCTAATTCTTCCTTAATTGGTTGAGAAGGACTAACCCTAGTGTTAATGGACAAGTCCCCCTCAAGTTGTCTTACAAACCATAAAATTCACTTCTTCATCATATCATTAACTAAAATCCATCTTAATAAAGGCCTTGTTTTGTCATAAGGTTAATCCCTAATCATGGATTAAGTTGAGGAGCTTTTCTCAGCTTAAACATTCTCATCTATTATCCTTCTATTAGGATGGTGTAATGAGTCTGTTTAATCCTTGATTATGGCTTAATCTCATTACTCAACACTAAACAAAAACAACAAAAACATTTAAATAATCACAAGTAGGTTAATGACCTTAATCCTACATCAGGGTGATTAAGTGTGAGATGCTGACTTCACACTTAAGGTATTCTCATTACCCCTAATCAGAGGGAGGATGTGATGAGTTTACTAACCCTTGGTTTAGGATTAAGCTCATTTTCTTATGATAAACTCCAAAAAGCAATAAAAGATTGAAAACACCAAAAACAAACAACAATCGTCTCCTACGGGATTCTTTTCTCATCTTATTCACTCATAAACGAGAACTCGCTTCTTCCGTCTAATGCAAGACAGTTTGCACCTGAGCCAGACAGGTCATACACTTGAGCATAGACAAGTAAGCAGTTCATCAGTCAATTTATCTTTCAGTCTCTTTGGGTCGAACTACAGTGTTCTGACTTCCTCATTGCACGAGAGGATACGTAGGCATAACTTAACAGTTATCGAACAAAAGTCTCTGTATATTCCCCCTCCTCCAGCATTATTCTTTAAGCCTCATTATCTTGAGCATTACACTCTTGTTCTTACACTGACACTCTACATACTACACTTCACACTTCTTTTACACTGACAGTTGCATTCTTTCCAGCTTTGATACACAAATTACACTGACACTACCCCTTTAAAACACAAATATTTTAAGCGTGGATCCCGTCGAGTACGACGGACAATCTGGGTGCTAATACCTTCCCAGGTTGTAACCAACCCCCTTTCTCAGTCTCTCTGGTTCACAACCATCTTATCCATATCTTTCTAGGTTTATGCAGCATTACCTTTTCTTCGGGATAAAAATGCCTAGCTGGCGACTCTATTCATTTCTCTTTTCGCCGACCGTTCGCGTCTGTACCCTATTTGACTTAGCCTCATTTAGTGGGAGCGACAGTGTGTAAATGATCTATACGAAGATCTGGCACTTAATCCAAGAGATTCTTTCAGAAGAAGTTCAGGAGTAATCGTCACGAAGATTTAATCCTGATATTCTTTCTATCCTTGGGATGGTATATAAATGGTCTATACGAAGATCTATTACCTAACCCGGGATATTTCCAGAAGAGATAATCGCTACGAAGATTTGATTTTAATGGTCTATGCAACAATTTATCTGTGGGATGGTACATAAGTGATCGATACAAAGATCTTGTACTTGGCCCAAGATATTATCAAAAGCAATTCAGAAAAGATCACCATGAAGATTTGATTCTGATGCTTAAATTAAAAAGACGATTCAGAGACGGTCGATACGAAGATCTAAGTACTGACACCTAATGAAGGATATTCTTTTTCCCCAGAGATAATGCAGAGACGATCTATACGAAGATCTAGTGCTGGAATTCAACTCAAACCATGTTATAGAAATGATTCATAGACGGCCTATACGAAGACCTAGTACTGATATCCAGTGACAACATAAAGATATTATCACCTTCTGATATTATGGATGGCATCTATAAGCCCATCTCCAGTTCCTCTGAGTGACATCTTTTAAGCCCACTCCAGCATGTACAATCAATTAAGTAGTGTTACTTTACGCACCGACGAGTGCAAATTTTTGGGCTTTTGTGTTCAATCCCCTTCAACCTTCCAAGTCACGAATGGCACACAGGCCAATCTAACTCCTCAGGTTTTAGAAAATTGAACAGGGGCACCTGTTGCACCCCAAAATTTGCCCTCACCTAGACCAGACATTGTGTACTAAGGTGTCCCAATAGGTTAACAAGGTTCAGAAGGTTCACAAGGTATCTCAATAGGTTCACAAGGTTCACAATTAGTCAGAAAGTTTGACAATTCCCTCAGACAAAGCATTCTCCTAAGCAATGCATCCTAAACTAGGGTTTTGAGTTTCATCAGGCTAAATGGATTTCCAAGGCTTCAAGTGAGCTTCATAGCATCCTATATGTCTTCAAGAATCCATATGTCAAGTTTCAAGTCTTTCCCAAAAGGTTTGCTCAGTCAAATGGTCAAATAGGCTAAAATCAGTCAAAGCAGTCAAAAAGTCAAACTATGGTCAACTGTGGTCAAACCAAAGTCAAACTTCATGATTTTTTTCCAACATCAAGTATATGAAGTGAAATTCATCATTTGATCAGGGGTTGATCATGATTCATCAAAGAGATTTCAGATCATCAAGAATCAGGAGTTTCTAAATTAGGGTTTTCATAGGAAAAGTCAACTGAACTTTGACCAACCATAACATTCACATGCTTAATCAAAAATTTCCCATCCAAATCTCATTTTGAAGGAAATTGAATTATCTACAACTTTGTGTCTCACAAGCCAAGCCTAAAAATGCTTCATTTGGAAGGTATGAGCTAAGACATTATAGGTCATTTTAAAAGTCAACAAAAAGTCATCATCTTCCAAAGGGCATAACTTGAAAATGGTAAAAGGTATGGACATGAGACAAATGAGGTTGGTTATAGGACTCTCTAAGCTTTCCAAAATGTCCAATAACACCCTCATAGCCTTAAAATTGAGGGAGATATGCCTTTGCAAAGTTGGGGAATTTTTAGGAGGTATATGAAGCAAATGGGGCCTTAAAACCAAAATTTTCCAAATGGGCTTGCAATGTTGTGATCCAATCCATACAAAGACCTCAAGCACGACCCAAAGAAACAAAATCCTGATTTTTATTATTTATTTATTATTTATTTTGATTTTATTCATTAAAATACAATTTAAATATAAAATAAATATGAAAAATCAAATATTGGACAAGATATGTGATTGGAAATTATCTAAATCATATTTAGAATGATTGGGAATGAGTTAAAGTCAGATTGATCAAAAATTAGAAAGGTTTGATGAGATATTTTTCAATATTTGAAAAGATGAATCTTCATGATCAAGTAATCACTACAAAGCCCACAAATCCATGATATTTTGACTTAATTCTCTTCCATACAAATACACAAACATAAGACAAGTACAAGGACACGAAATCCTGCCTCCAAGAACACTCTTCAAACTTCAAATTTTCATCCAAAAAGTGAGATTCAGTTTTTGACCTAGAGGCTATATCAAGAGGTTTTGAAGGTTGCAATACATTCCTAGATGATCACTGAACCTATTTGAATTATTTGTAGCATCCAAATCATGACATATTGCATATAAACCGAATCAAGATTGTTCTTGTTCTTATTTTTTTCGATTTTGATTATTTGTGTAATGATAATGAATTCTAACCATATATTCTTGTTAGTTGTGATGTTTAGATGATTTCTAGGCAAAGAGATTGAAGAACCATGACCTAAACCGAAAGTTGTCATTGTTAGGGTTCTTGGACAAAATTTAGGATTTCTCAATTTAGCTATTATAAATTGATTCTAAGACTGTAAATGAACTGTGTGATGGTTGTGGCCCAGTGGTAATGGTTGCGCGTGTTATTGTTCATGACCTTGGTTCGATCCTTAGTGACAACATTCTCTTCATTGATTTTTCTCTTATTCATGTGACTTAATATATTATGAATTATTGTTGTTGTTTTAGATGACGCACCCCATGTGGCTTAGTGGCTGAAGTGTTTGGTTGTTGGTTGATGGACAAGGGTTCGAATCCAGGTTCCCACATTTTTTTCACAATTATTTTGTTTTGGCAGGTTTATAATATAATGATTTGGAGTCATGTGATTATCACCAGCGCATGCTGGCTCAGCTGGTTTTGAGAGTGGTGTTTGAGGCAAGGGACCTGGGTTCAAATCCCAGGTTCTATCTTTTTAGCATTTTTTTGCATTTTCTTATTTTTAACTATTTTCTCAACTTTAATCCAATTTAATATAATTCAAATAATTTCTAAATAAATATCAATAATATTTTCCTATAAAAACTTCATATTTTCAAAAATCATAATTTATTTTCTTAAATTTAAATTGTTTCTATTTATTTTATAATATGTTTATATTTATTATTATCATGTATATATTTTTGTAAATAAATTAACTAATTAGGTTTAGATTAATTTTCTTAACTCTAATTTTTTTAACCCTAATTTTCTTAACCTTAATATTTAACCTAATTTTTTCTAAACCCTAATTAAATCATTAATCATTATTTTTTTTAATGTGTAAATAGTTTATTATTTGTTTATTATTATTAATCTTATTTTTCTAATTAATCTTAAAAACTTTTCTAATATTATTTTTTCTCGCTAAATTCTTATTTCTTTTATTCTATTATTCTAACCCTTATTCTTATTTTATTATTATTATTAATATTTAATTATTGCTTATTTATTATTATTATTATATTTATCATTATTATTATTTCTCGATTATATTGTAATTGTCCCGAAGCCTTGTAATATTTGTAGGTTTATTTTCTCGTATTTATTTTTATTGTAAATATATTTATTATATGGTTAGTAATTTAGGGTGTGTATAACATGTTTGTAATTAAAATTAACTTAGAAAATTAATTTAAAAAAAGATAAATACTTGAAAAGAAACACGCACACACGTAAGTCGATCTTTGATCGCCATCTTGCACTTCCCAGGGTTGCCTCTCAGTTGCCTAATTCAAAAGGTCAAGTAGGGTGTCTTAAGCAAGTTCCTTCATAAATATCATCAAGTCCCTACAGTTTTAAAGATCAAGTCCCTTCGAGGTTGGTTACGATAAATGATCTTGTCCCTTCGAATAAAAGATGATAAGTCCCTACGAATTTCTAAAGACGCCCTACAGTTGCCTATATCCAGATGACCCTACACATGTCCCTTAATACATCTAAGGTAATGACTACCTATTCCTTAATAATAGGGATAGTCTTACCTTTGAGAGAACATACAAGAACATGAAAGACTTAATCTAGGGTAGGTACCTCTTAGTTGCTTGCTCACATTTCAAAATACTTTTTACACCTCACTTTCTTAAACATTTTTCAAAACGAGGCTTTGTATACATCCATACGAGGATCATTACAAAGTACTTAGAAAAATTTCTAATCACACACTACACTCTTCAAAAACAATTTAAGTGAGCTAAGTAACTAAGAGCCCATGGATAACCATGGATATAACGGGTGCTAACACCTTCCCTTTGTATAACCTACCCCCCGAACCCAAGTCTTTTAAAATAGGTCTTTCCTGTTCTTTTATGTCCTTTCCATTTGGATAAAATAAAAGTCGGTGGCGACTCTTGCTATCTGCAACATTTATAGAAAGTCAGTTCTCCCACCGTGTTACACATATGCATTTACATACCATATCATTGCATCGCAGGTTTCTTATGAACAGGTATCTTATCTTCTCGCTATTTATTTAAGCAAAAATGGCTCTTGAACAGACTGTCAAGGATCTCCAGGCTCAGAATGCACAATTTCAAGAGTTGATCCTGAACTTGTCCAAGGGACAAGATGAGCTGAAGGCACTGCTGGCTAAGAAGAAGAAGAAGACTAGAAAATCAGGAGGCCTTATCAACCTGGGAAGAAGATTCAGATGTCCTATCAAGACAAAGGAAGAGGTTGAGGATTCTGAGTCTGAGAATTCTGAGAATGAGGGAGGTAGTCTCCATGATACTGTGGGAGATTCTGATACTGAGGCAAACTATTATCATGATCCTTCTAGTTAGGAGAAGTACAAGATGTTGGTAGACAGAATGAACCCTATGGAGCTACAAAAATCTTCTGGGCTTGATTTTGAAGATTTGAGTTTAGTTTCTGGAGTGGTTATACCTATTGGCTTCAAGGTTCCTGTTTTTGTGGTGTATGATGGTGTTTCATGTCCTAAGCTGCACCTAAGATCCTATGTCCGGAGGATTCAACCACATACTGCTGATAAGAAACTGTGGATTCATTTCTTCCGAGAGAGCTTATCTGGAGCTCAATTGGAATGGTACAATCAACTTGAAAGTGTTAATATTCGTGATTAGAATGATCTTGATGAGGCCTTCTATAGGCAATACCAATATAATGCTGATTTAACACTAACTCGCATGCAGCTTCAAAGCATGTTTATGGGTGCTAAGGAGAGTTTCAAAGAGTATGCCCAGAAATGGAGAGACTTGGCTGGCAGAGTTCAACCTCCTCTGACTGATAGGGAGCTGGTGGATATGTTTATGGGTACGCTGAATGGTCCTTTCTATAGTCACCTCATTGGAAGCTCATCATCTGGTTTCACTGAGCTGATAATGACGGGAGAACTTGTGGAACGTGGCATAAGAAGTGGTAAGATACAGGTGGGTGCCTCTTCATCAAGCACTGCTAAGAAGCCCCCTAGTGGAAAGAAGGAGTCTAATGCAGTGTATGGTCAGCATAGTCGTAATAGGAGTCATCAATCCGTGGGAGCAGTTCACATCTCCAACCCTACCCCTGCAGCACCAGAGCAATAACAAAACAATCAACAGAAGCCAAAAAGACAGTTCAGCAAGATCAATATGTCACTGGCCCAAGCCTTGCAACACATGTTGAAAGGTGAACTAATTACTTTGAGGGATCCTCCTCAGAATCCTAATACATCCTCTCCTCGGTACAATCCTAATGCAAGATGTGCATATCATTCTAATAGTCCGGGACATGACACCAACAACTGTTGGGTGTTGAAAAACAAGATTCAAGACATGATTGAAGCTGGGGAAATTGAATTTGACCCTCCTGGGACCCCAAATGTGATCACTGCTCCTATGCCCAATCATGCGAAGACTGTTAATGTTGTTGATGAAGTTTCCTATGTTTCCTCAGTAACAAATGTAACTACTCCTCTATCCATTATCAAGAAGAAGCTGGTGCAGGCTAGATTCTTTCCAGGTTGCAATGAAGACTGTTTTTAATGTGCCTATAAGCCTGATAGTTGCTGGAACTTAAAGGATGGTATTCAACGCCTCATGGACAATTACACTATATTGTTTGAGAGGACACCTTATGTTGAAAGTATGTGTGAACATCTGACTCGAAACACGAAGCTTGAAGATGTAGCTATGGTTGATATAGTTCCAGGAAAGATTACCTCTAAAGGTCCTGTTAGGATCACATCTAAAGGTCCTGTCAGGATTCAATCAAGAGGACCAATGAAGATTACTATTGAAGGCCTTGCGAAGACTGTTGCTGAAGTTAGAATAGCTCCCATGATCATTACCACTCTTGGCCCTGTTCCTTATACTTCTGATAAAGCTATACCTTGGAATTATGGTTCTGATGTTTATATCCATGGTGTCAAACAAGAAACTTTGATTGATACACCTGTTACCGATACTAGTCTTGATGTTGACAATATTGCTGGATCTAGTAAGATCACTAGAAGTGGAAGAGTCTTCTCCCCTCAAGCTACCTCAAAAAGTGCAGTTGCTCCAACTCATACCTCCACTTTTGGGCCAAGTACTGATGCCCGGGGCAAAGGTCCTGTGACTGAACCTATGCAAGCTAAGGCCCCAACTACTGAAAATCTTTCTAAACAAATGGAGGAAGTACTGAAGATCATTCGCAAAAGTGATTATGATATTGTTGATCAGTTGGGGCATACTCCCTCCAAAATCTCCATGTTATCTTTGCTGCTATGTTCTGAGGCCCATGCTAAAGCCTTAATCAAGTTCCTAAAGACTGCTCATGTACCAGATGAAATTTCTGTTGATCAATTTGAGAATTATGTTGCACATCTGACTAGTGATAATGGTCTGGGCTTTTCAGATGCTGATTTGACTCCTGCCAAGAGAAACCATAACAGAGCTCTGCATATCTCCATTGAATGTAGGGGCACTACTTTGTCTCATGTGCTGGTGGACAATGGTTCTTCATTAAATGTGCTCCCTAAAGAGGTTCTAGACAAGCTCAGTCCTGAAGATGTTGTGTTAAGGCCAAGTGATGTGGTGGTAAGGGCCTTTGATGGTTAAAGAAGAGTGGTACATGGAGAAGTAGACCTTCCAATCAAGGTAGGCTCTCAAGTCTTCAACTCTACTTTCTATGTGATGGATATCCGTCCTGCGTATTCATGTTTGCTTGGGCGCCCCTGGATCCATGAGGCAGGTACTGTGACTTCCACCTTTCATCAGAAGTTGAAATATCCGGTGAAAAACAAAATTGTCACTGTCTATGGTGAAGAAGAGTACATGGTGAGCCATGTGAATACTTTCAAATATGTAGAAATGGAGGGTGAAATGGTTGAAACTCCGTGTCAAACATTTGAAGTTATTCATTGCTCTGCTCCTGTTCCTCAGTCTGTCCCTGCTTCTGAAAGAGTTCATGTGGTTACTAGAATACCTCCTGCAATGGCCTCCCTCAAGGATGCTAAGGCTGTGGTTGCAAAAGGTGGTTCTGCTATTTGGGGTCAGCTTCCCAACATCCCTTACAAGTCTGACAAGTTTGGTTTGGGTTTTACTGCAGAATCTCAGAAGACTGTTCGTCGTGCTCGTGTTGTTCGTATCACTAATCAAGGGGTTATAAGAGATCAAATAAATGTTGTGGGTGACTGTAATGAAGACTACAACCTAGATGATTGGATCTTTCCTACCATGGGTGATGGGCTCAACAATTGGAAGACTGAAGACGTTATTCCTATCTCCTTTAGTCAGGAGTAAATACTATTACTATGTTTTGTTTTAAGTTTGTAATTTCGAACAATAAAACCTTTTAAGCCTTGTGTCTTGCCCGGGGCACAATGGTATGCTTGTTTCGGGATGTCATTTCATTTGCATACTTCATTCAATAAAAATCAATGGACATTTCGTTTTCGTAAAGATTGTGCTCCTTGTTTTTCTTTTATTATTATTTCTGTTTTATCAGCTATGTGTTCTTACATACACCCACTTCACTAAAATGCAGATCCTCATCCACTCTGGATCCTATTGATAACAGATCTACCATTGCCGATTATAATTTTGAGAATCCGATCTATCAGGCTGAAGATGGAAATGAGGAAGATTGTGAAGTACCTATAGAGCTGGCTAGGTTATTACAACAAGAAGAGAAAGCTATACAGCCACATGAAGAGCCAATCAAAGTTGTGAATCTGGGAACTGAGGAAAACAAGAAAGAGGTCAAGATAAGGGCTGAATTAGAGGATGGTGTTAAGAACAGACTAATCCAGATGTTACATGACTATGTGGAAATCTTTGATTGGTCTTATGAAGATATGCCAGGGTTGGATACTGACATTGTGGTTCACCATTTACCGGTAAAAGAAGATTGTCGTCCAAAGAAGCAAAAGGTTTGTCGCATGCGTCCTGAAATGTCAGAAAAGATTAAAGCAGAGGTGATGAAACAGTTTCATGCAGGGTTTTTAGCTGTGACTTCTTATCCTCAATGGGTTGCAAATGTGGTACCAGTACCTAAGAAGGATGGTAAGGTACGTATGTGTGTAGATTACAGGGATCTGAATAAGGTCAACCCTAAAGATGACTTTCCACTTCCACATATTGATGTTTTGGTAGACAACACTGCTCAGCATAAGGTATTCTCTTTCATGGATGGTTTCTCTGGTTACAATCAGATCAAGATGGCACCTGAAGATATGGAGAAGACTACATTTGTTACACAATGGGGCACTTTTTGTTATATGGTGATGCCATTTGGTTTGAAGAATGTCGGGGCAACATATCAGCGTGATATGGTGGCTTTGTTTCACGATATGATTCATCATGAGATAGAGGTATATGTGGATGATATGATAGCTAGGTCCTAGAATGAGGAAAAACACCTTGATCACCTGCACAAGTTGTTTGAGAGGTTGAAGAAGTATAAACTGAGATTGAATCCAAACAAGTGTACTTTTGGAGTTAGGTCTGTTAAACTCTTGGGTTTCATTGTCAGTGGAAAAGGTATTGAAGTGGATCCTGCAAAAGTAAAAGCTATACAGGAGATGCCGACTCCCCGTACTGAAAAGGAAGTTAGAGGTTTCTTGGGACGACTGAATTACATTGCAAGATTTATTTTCCAGTTAACTGCTACCTGTGATCCAATCTTTAAGTTGTTGAAAAAAGATCAGGTAATGGAATGGAATGATGAGTGCCAGGTAGCTTTTGATAAAATCAAGAGATACCTCCAAGAACCTCCAATTTTGATGCCACCAGTTGATGGAAGACCCTTGATTATGTACTAAACAGTATTAGACAACTCAATGGGGTGTGTGTTGGGGCAACATGACGAGTCTGGTCGAAAAGAGCAGGCAATATACAACCTTAGCAAAACGTTTACCGACTGTGAAACAAGATACTCACTGCTCGAGAAAACTTGTTGCGCTTTGGCATGGGCTGCTCGCCGACTAAGACAGTATATGTTGACTCATACTACCTTGTTGATTTCAAAGATGGATCCAATCAAGTACATATTCGAGAAACCTGCTCTCTCCGGACGCATAGCGAGATGTCAAATGATCTTAACAGAATATGATATACAGTGCACTACTCAGAAGGCCATTAAGGGTAGTGTGGTAGCTTATCATTTAGCTCATCAGGCAGTGAATGATTATCAGTCAATGAATTTTGAGTTCCCGGATGAAGACATTATGATTATTACCAAAGAACCTGGACAATATGACGGACCTGAACAGGGATCCTGATGGACTATGGTTTTTGATGGAGCTTCTAATGCGCTTGGTAATGGTGTTGGTATTGTGATCATTTCCCCTGAAGGTTGTCATACCCCAATTATTGAAAGACTTTATTTCTATTGTACCAATAACATGGCTGAATATGAGGCATGTATCATGGGTATCAAAGCTGCCATTGAGATGAAGATTCAGTTCCTGGACGTATATGGGGATTCAGCCTTGGTAGTTAGTCAGATTAAAGGAGATTGGGATACCAAGCATGAAAATCTCATTCCTTACGGAGAGCATGTGTTGTCCTTGATCCCATATTTTGAAGAGATTACCTTTGGACATATTCCACGAGGAGAGAATCAGTTGGCAGATGCACTAGCCACCATGGCATCTATGTTTGAGATTAATTGGGATGATGAAGCTCCCAAGATCACTATTGACAGATTTGAGAAGCCTGCATACTGCAATGAGATTGACACTGAAGGAGTAGAAGGAAAGCCTTGGTTATATGAAATGAAAAGATATCTTGAAGCTCAGGAGTTCCCTGAAGGGGCATCTGTCAAAGATAAGAAGTTTCTGAGGAGGTTTTCTGCTAAGTTCTTCTTTAGTAATGAAATTTTGTACAAGCGCAATCATGATTCGACTTTGCTTCGTTGTGTGGATAAGAAGGAAGCAACAGAGATTATGGAATACATGCATGATGAGATTTTTGGCACTCATTCTAGTGGTCATACTGTTGAACCCCAGAATTTGCCCCCACAAAACAAGACTTTGTATACTAAGAGGTTCACAAGGTTCACAAAGTTCACAAGACATCTCATGAGGTTCATGAGGTTCACAAGGTTTACAATTAGTCAGAAGATTTGACATTTCCCTCAGACAATGCATCCTCCTAAGCAATGCATCCTAAACTAGGGTTTTGACTTTAATCAGGCTAAATGGACTTCCAAGACTTCAAGTGAGCTTCATAACATCTTATATGTGTTTAAGAATCCCCATGACAAGTTTCAAGACTTTTCCCAAAGGTTTACTCAGTCAGATGATCAGATAGGTCAAAATCAGTCAAAGCAGTTAAAAAGTCAAACTGAGGTCAACTGTGGTCAAACCAAAGTCAAACTTCATAATTTTTTGCCAACATCAAGTATATGAAGTAAAATTCATCATTTGATCAAGGGTTGATCACGATTCATCAAGAAGATTTCAGATCATCAAGAATCAGGAGTTTCTAAATTAGGGTTTCCTCAAGAAAAGTCAACTAAACTTTGACCAGCCATAACTTTCAAATGCTTCATCAAACTTTTCCCATCCAAAGCTCATTTTGAAGGAAATTGAATTCTCTACAACTTTGTGTCTCACAAGCCAATCCCAAAAATGCTTCATTTGGAAGGTATGAGCTAAGACATTATAGGTCCTTTTAAAAGTCAACAAAAAGTCAACAACTTCAAAAGGGCATAACTTGAGAATGGTAAAAGATATGTACATGAAACCAATGGGGTTGGTTAGAGTACTCTTTAAGATTTCCAAAATGTCCAAGAACACCCTCATAGCATTAAAATTGAAGAATTTGTGCCCTTGCAAAGTTGGGAAATGTTTGGGTGGTTTATGAAGTAAATGGGGTCTTAAAACCATAATTCTTCAAATGGGCTGAACTTTTTGTGACCCAAGGTGTTCCATGACATCATGCACGAAATTTATTTAATATTTTCATAATTTTATTTATTTATTTTTATTTATTATGATTTTTTATATTAAAAAATCATTTTAAATTCAAATAAAATATAAAAATATGAAGATTTAAAAACATTTTGATTCTAGAAAGTCATAAACCTTGATTGAATTAGATTGATATGGAAATTATGGTGATTGTCTTAAAATAGTAATGTTATATCAAAAAATATTTGAATTTTAAGACATTATCTTTTTCAATCTTCAATGATCAAAAAGTCCAAACAACCCAACAATTTTTTGACCTAGTTTCATCTACTATAAGTACATAAACATATCACAAGCATTGGACACGTTTTTTGCAGCCTCAAACCATAACATCAAACTTCAAAAAAATCCTTCAAAAGTCAATTTCCGGTTTCCACCCTAGAAGAGGTTTCAAGGTATTTTAAGAACATCACAAGCTTCCCTGGACATCCCTGAATCGAAACCAATACTCACATGCTTCTGAACCATGACATAATGCATAAACCGAATCATGTTCTTCAAGAAATTTTTGATTTTCGATTCCATTGATTGGCTGGATTTAAATTGTTTTTGATTGTTTAATGATGATTGTGATGAACCCTAGATTGATTCTGGGCTATTTAATTAAGTTTTCTATGCAGGTATTGAATTTCACCATGATTAGGGTTCACGGCCTCTTTTAGGGTTTCGTTGTTTAGTCAGGATAAATGAATTCTAAGGACATAAGACGATTGCAAATCTCATTAGGAACTCAATGGCATAACTAATTTTGTGAAATTTTGCTGTTTGGTTGAAGTTTGTGATTCGCAGGAACGAAAATCGCAGGTATATTCATGGAAGAATTCGCAGGAAAATTTGCAGCGTCCAAGGAAGAAGATGAAGTTCTTGGCGCGTTTTCTGGAATTCAAATTTTGTTTTAATATTTTATTGTATTGTTTATAATTTATTTCACAGATGCACGTCTGGCCCAGTGGTGATGGATGCGCGTGTTATGGTTCAAGGCTTGGGTTCGATCCTGGAAGGCAGCATTCTTTTTGCTTGATTTTCTCATTTATTCACATGACTTAATATATTATTATTTGTAGTGGTTACATAAACAGGTGCGCCCTTCTGGCTGGATGGTTGGAGTGTGTATTTGTTTGGTTGAGGGTCCTGGGTTCGAATCCCCCCAGGCCCTTTTTTGTGTTATTTTTGCTTTTGTTGTGATTTTTACAGGATTTGAAACAAAGCAATCTGGATCTCATTCTATGTCACCTGCGTGTGCTGGCCAGAGTGGTTTTGGTGTTGAGTTTGGAGGTAAGGGACCTGGGTTCAAATCCCAGGTCCTTTCTTTTTGATCAATTTTCATGTTTTCCTTATTTTAATTTATGTTATTATTCCTATTTTATTTAAATTAGTAAATATAATTTATAAATACCATTAAAATACTTTTATTCATATTCTTAAAATATCATGATTTCTTTTCTAAAAAACCTTTTTATTTTTATTTATTTCATAATATGTATATATATATATATATATATATATATATATATATATATATATATATATATATATATATATATAATTTGTAAATAAATTGATTTATTTTGTAAATTAATAAGAAAAACCCTAATATTCTCATAAACCCTAATTTATTTTGTTAACCCTAATTTTCTTTTTTTATAAATCCTAATTATATTATAATTTTTAATTTATTTATTTGTAAATTTTAATTATGTACATTATTTTATAATTTGTTTATAATTATTATTGAATATAGTTTTACATGTAAATAATTCAATGAAATAGTAAACCCTAGATTATGTTTAAAACAATTAAAAATCTTAATTTGATCTTATAAATATAATTTATTTTTATAATATGTTTATTTAATTATAATTAACCATTATTTTTATAACATGTATGTAAATTTAAATCTTTAGAATAATTAGTATATAGTGTGAATTGTTTATTTTTCTTATTAAAATCTTTAAAAAATAATTATTTGTTAAAAATTGAACTTTTAATTTATTATTTTTATGCTAATTCTTTCATCTTATTCTTATTTATTTTATTACTACTAACCCCATTTATTTATTTGTATATTATATGATTGTTATTATTATTATTGTTACTAACCCACTTAATTATTCATTTATTTGCTTATTTAATTTATTTTAATTATTATTATTATGTAATTGTATCCAATATGTAATAGTTGTAGTAATTTTTAATATTTAATGTTAAATGCTATGGTTAGTAAAATAGGGAGTGTAAAACATGTTTGTATGTAAACTTGAATTTAGATCATTAATCTCAAGATAAATATTTGAATTGGTTCACTCGCACACGTAAGTCGATCCTGGATCGCCATCTTACTTCTTAAGGGTTGCCTCTCAAGTTGCCTAAACAAAAGGTCAAGTAGGATGTATAAAGCAAAGTCCCTCATCTTATATCATCTAGTCCCTTAACAGATAAAAAGATCAAGTCCCTTCATGGTTTCCTTCGTAATGATCTTGTCCCTTTCGAATAAAGATGATAAGTCCCTTCGAATTGCTTATACACTTTACAATTGCCTAAATAACAGTTGTCCCTTCACTTGTCCCTAACATCCAAGGTAATGACTACCTATTCCTTAATAATAGGGATAGTCTTACCACTTAAAGGATATATAAGAACAGAAAAGACTTAACTTAGGGTAGGTTCCTCTTATGTACTTGCTCACTCTTCAAAACATTTCAAACACTTCACATTTCAAACAATTTTCAAAACAAAGTCTTTATATATATCCATACATGGATCATTATAAAGTACTTAAAGAAAATTTTATACACACACTACACATTTCAAAAACAGTTTAAAGTGAGCTAAGTAACTAAGAGCCCATGGATAACCATGGATGTAAAGGGTGCTAACACCTTCCCTTTACATAACCTACCCCCCGAACCCAAAAATCTTTTAAGGTCTTTCCTGTTCTTTTATGCCCTTTCCTTTGGATAAAATAAAAGTCGGTGGCGACTCTTGCTATCCGCAACATAACTAAAGTCAGTTCTCCCACCGTGTTACACATACCATGGCAAAGAAGATATTGAGAGCAGGTTACTATTGGTCTACCATGGAAGCTGACTGCTATCAACATTCCAAAACATGTCACAAGTGTCAGATTTATGCTGATAAAGTGCATATACCTCCAGTTCCATTGAATGTGTTGACTGCTCCTTGGCCTTTTTCCATGTGGGGCATTGATATGATTGGTGAGATCAAGCCTACTGCTTCCAATGGACATCGTTTCATCCTTGTTGCCATTGATTACTTTACAAAATGGGTGGAGGCAGCCTCATTTGCATCTGTTACTAAGAATGTTGTGGCTCGATTCATTAAGAATAATCTCATATGTAGGTATGGCATCCCTGAAAGGATTATCACAGACAATGGCTCTAATCTAAACAACACCATGATTACTGATCTCTGTACGCAGTTCAAGATTAAGCATCATAACTCTTCTCCGTATCGTCCAAAGATGAATGGGGAAGTAGAAGCTGCCAATAATAACATTAAGAAGATTCTCTAGAAGATGACTGTTACGTATGAGGATTGGCATGAGATGTTACCATTTGCTCTTCAAATTTATCGTGCTACAATACGTACCTCGACAGGGGCAACCCCGTTCTCTTTAGTCTATGGTATGGAAGCAGTTCTACCCATTGAAGTTCAGATCCCCTCCTTGAGAATCATGAAGGATGCAGGCTTGGGTGAAAATGAATGGATTCATACTCGACTTGACCAGATAAATTTGATTGATGAGAAAAGGCTGGCAATTGTTTGTCACGGTCAGATGTACCAGAAACGGATGATCAAAGCTTTTAATAAGAAGGTTAAGCAAAAGGTATATCAGACTGGAGACTTGGTAATCAAGCGTATCATATTACCATAGGGTGATCCTAGGGGAAAATGGACTCCTACATATGAAGGACCATTTGTAGTCAAAAGGGTATTTTCAGGAGGTGCCATGATGCTTACTACTATGGATGGTGAAGATTTCCCACAGCCCGTGAACGCAGACATAGTTAAAAAATACTACGCATGAAAAGAGACCCGCTAGGTTGACTGGCCTAGGAAAAAATAAGGGCATCCCGGCGAACCAAAAATGTTCGGGAAAAAATTAGGGATATATATATATATATAAAATGTACACCTGGCAAGTCGAAAATCTGAAAAGGCGGCTTGGGAAAAAAAAGGTATCCCGGTGGATTGAAAACCTGAAAGGGCAATCCAGGCAAAAGTTAGGGATTAAAGCGTATGACTATGTCTCGTTGGATCACCCATGTAACTCCAACTATTTGTGCTACCTAAATCAAGTTCAAACAGATAAAGATCAATCCAATCGTTTCCATCTCAACAGCAAAGGATGAGATACTTGAAGATAATGGCAATAGTGGAGTTGAAACTCAATAGGATTATTTCTCACATAGCTGTTTTTCTTTGTTTTTGTAAAACTTTTACGACGAATTCCTCTTACTAGGATTTCTGTCTCCTTGTACAGACTCGTATGTGTATAGGCTACTTTCTAAAATAAATAAATTCTCGTCTTTGGATTCAAATTTACTTTTACCTTGTTTACTTAAACGAAAACGTCCATTGGTTGTGTTTGAATGTATGTATGCTTTTGAATATGATTGATGTTTACCAGAAATGCATAAAATGCAGTAATAGTATTTACTAAAGACGAACGAAGGTAGGAATTCAATGAAGCTTCGCCGGTTCATCCCCACAGAGTAATCGTTTCAGATACTTCAAGTAACATCTCCCCTCGGATTTATGTCCATCTCTTTTATCCTCAGTAAGGATATTCAGGAACTTATTCCTTCAATAAAAGCACGACGAACAAAGACGGGAGGTTCTAAGTACGATATTCTTAAACAAGACGGGAACGAAGTCTTCATGTTCCTCAGCAACGAACCGGGATTTATTTTCCCTAGCCAGCAGTTGTTATACAGAGATACCCAGACACTTCAGGCTACATGATTCATACATACATCATTTACACCATATCACAGCATACGCATCTATAGTACATAAGACATTTACTTAAGAGCATCATACCATACATACATACATCAAGTAATATTGCATAAACTAACCTTTCCTTTTCAGGATAGTAACAGGCAGATAAGCACTATCAATAATTCGAAACAGTTCAGAGACGATCTATACGAAGATCTAGTACTGATACTTAATTCAGAGATAATCGCTACGAAGATTCATTTCTGATGATCAATACTCAAGTTGTCCTTTGAAGGGTACGTAAATGATCTATACGAAGATCTAGTGCTTAATCCAGGATATTTCCAGAAGAAATAATCGTTACGAAGATTTATTTCTGATGGTCAACTATCTTTGGGATAGTGTGTAAATGATCTATACGAAGATCTAGCACTTAATCCAAGATATTCTTTCAGAAGAAGTTCAGGGATAATCGGCACGAAGATTTATTCCGAATATTCTTTTTGTCCTTGGGAAGGTATGTAAATGGTCTATACGAAGATCTATTACCTAATCCGGGATCTTTCCAGAAGAGATAATCGCTACGAAGATTTATTTCTAATGGTCTATTGATCACACTAAAATTCACCGTATTTCTGACTCCGATTTCGCATGCATTCTTAGCTTTTATTGTTATTTTGTTATGTTATTACTTTGTTTTCTTTTGTTTTCAGGTTTTTATTGTAATCGGGGCTTGAATCGAGAAAAGGAGCGAAAAAGGAGTGGAAACGGACGAAAACCTAGAAATTCAGCGTTTTGCACTTACGGCACCCACCGTGGCGGGCGCCATGGGGTTAGCCATGACGTGGCCACGTCTCAAGACCACTCCACAACTGCCAAGACCCACGATCCCCACTCTTTCATTCTCCATTGGCCTCATGGCGGGCGCCATGACCTTGTGGCGGGCGCCACAAGGCAAAAATTCAGTTCCCTCCACTTTTTAGTGGAGGGGCGTCCTGGTCATTTCCCGCATTTAGTTTTCCTATAAATAGGACTTTAGTTTTTCGTTTTTCTTCATCCAAACTTAGATTTCTTTAGGCATATATCAGTTTCAAAGCAGTTACCATTCCACATCGGGGGTTTCTGCAATCGAGTGATCGAGTCTGTAATCTGTCTGTGCGATCGAGTTTTGGAGCACTCTGGAGGAAGTTAATCCTGCCGCCATTTTAATTCCAGTTCGTATTTTACTTTTCTGCATTGCTTTACTTTTATTTATTATCCGCACTCGCTTTACTTTGTTTATTTCCCACACTCGCTTTACTTTCGTTTATTACCCGCACTTGCACTAAATTACTTTATTTCCCACACTCGCACTAAATTACTTTATTTCCCGCACTCGCACTAAATTCATTTACTTTCCGCACTCGCACTAAATTACTTTTATGAAAAATTATAAAAAGAATCTTTACTTTATCATGTCCAACTAATTCCATAAAGGTTAGAATGTAAGGATCGTAATTGAACCAGTAATCTGTATAATTGTTCGTGGAAACACTTAAGGGCTATTTTATCTTTCAATTCAATCTAATTGTTTTTAACTATTTCAAAAACAGCCAAAAGCACTTTGTCTAGTTCATTAGGAGTTTTTAGATTAAAAAGAAAAGAGATTTTAAAACGATTTTCGGACGCGTTAGGAAGTTTAGAGTCTGGTTCGTAAGAACCTCTTTTTGCTAAAGAAGTCCAGGTTAAAATACTTTTCAACTTAGTTAAGATACTATATTTCTTAAAAATAGGTTTACTACTCTAACGCAGTACGCACCTTTTTATCCGTGACAATAGGAGGGGTTGATTAGAGAGTACAACTCGGTTCTGAATACGCGAAAGCGACAGTTCCTGTTAAATTAGTTCTTTTCAAAAGAGAAAACATTGCCCATAAGTAGTTCCATTAACAAGTACTGGATTATCATTGATTACGTGAATTACATTCAAGCCTGTCTTTGTTCATTGTTTAAAATTATTATTTTATTTACCATTGCACCCTTCTTAAAACCCCTTTATTTAGTTGCCTTAGATACACACCATAACAACAGGTACGATAGATTGACACTTGGTCTCTGTGGATTCGACAATCTTTTATATTACTCTGACGTGTTCGTACACTTGCGAAAAACACGCATCAAGTTTTTGGCACCGTTGCCGGGGATTAATTTCGTCAAATTTCATTACCCTGTAGTTATACCGTTTAGACTAAGGTTGTTACCCACCGGTCAATGTGAAAGACTCGCAGTGCCGGAAGTTTAGTAGACCCTCTAGCTGAACCTGAACGTTACGCTCGCGCACGTTTATTTTTCCATAGGAATAGGAAAGCTATGGCCGAAGATCAAAACCGAAGACCTCTTAAGGACTTCGCCCAACCATCAAACGAGGAACCTAGTTCCAGTATAGTAAACCCCGCTATCCCAGCAAATAATTTCGAACTTAAACCATCCCTGCTGCAATTAGTGCAACAGAGACAATTCGCAGGTCTCGCTACTGATAACCCGAACCAACATTTAAAAAACTTTCTTCAGTTAGCAGACACCTTTAAAACCAATGGAGCTTCTCCTGAGGCGATACGCTTAAGATTATTTCCCTTTTCCCTCAGAGATAAGGCTCTATCATGGTTAGATTCCCTTCCACCCAACTCAATAACAACTTGGGATGACCTTAGAAAAGTTTTCCTTGCTAGATATTTTCCCCCAAGTAAGACCGCTCTTCTTCGAAACCTAATAACTAGATTTACCCAACACCAAGGAGAGTCGTTGTTCGAAGCCTGGGAGAGATATAAAGAACTATTAAGAGCATGCCCACATCATGGCTTAGAGAATTGGCTAATCATCCAAACCTTCTATAATGGACTTCATTATAACACTAAGATGACCATCGACGCTGCCGCTGGTGGCGCACTGATGAACAAAACTTACCCTGAAGCTAGTGCCCTTATCGAGGATATGGCCCAAAACCATCAATCATGGGGAGTAGAACGAGCGACAGTGGAAAAGAAGGAAGCCCAAGGAGGAATACATGAGCTAAGCTTTATAGACATGATGCAGGCTAAAATGGACGCGTTGGCCCTTAAAGTCGAACATATGTACGCAACTCCGAATACTGTAGCCGCAGTTTCGCCGAATTGTGAGATATGTGGAACGCAAGGACACCAATCCGCCGAATGCAATCTGTTGAATGAGACCAACACCGAGCAAGTGAATTATACCCAAGGGAACCCATTTTCAAACACATATAACCCTGGATGGAGGAATCACCCAAACTTCTCCTACAAAAATAATAACCCTATTCAAAATACCGCACCTCCGAGACAACAAGGTTACCAAGCCCCAAGAACAAATCAACCTATGCAACATGTACCACCAAGTCCGAGTTTTGATGAAGTCGTAAAAAAATTTATCACCGCTCAAACACAACAAAACAAAGAGTTCATGAACCAAAACGTCCATGTTAACGAACTAATTACCCAGTTGGGAACCAAGGTTGATCAAATTATTACTCATAATAAGATGCTTGAAACCCAGATCTCTCAGGTAGCGTTAAACCAAGCCCCACAGACTACACCTGGAGGACAGTTCCCTGGACAACCTCAACAAAACCCGAAAGGGCAAGCTAATGCCATTACTCTACGAAGTGGAACCGCTTATAAAGAACCTTCAAACCCTAGATTGAGTGAGCCCGAAACTTCTGAGAGGAATGAGGAAAAGGAACCAGAGGAGTCTGAAACCCCGGAAAGTCAAGAAAAAGGAGAAGAACCTAAAAATAAAACCTATGTACCACCACCGCCATACAAACCACCAATACCTTACCCTCAAAGATTAAAGAAAACCCAAATCGATAATCAATATCAAAAATTCGTTAAGGTTATAGAAAAACTTCACGTAGAAATCCCCTTTACAGAAGCCATCACCCAAATACCTTCTTATGCTAAGTTTCTCAAAGACATACTTACGAATAAACGTAGACTTGAAGATCCGAAACCCGTGGAATGTAATTCTATTTCCGAAAATAGGTTAGCAAAGAAAGATAAAGATCCCAGAAATTTTTCCATTCCTTGTATTTTGGGAAATCATGTCATCGAAAAAGCTTTTCTAGACTTAGGAGCTAGTGTGAGCTTAATGCCTTTGGCAGTTTGTGAGAGATTAAACTTAGGAGAATTACAACCTACTAAGATGTCACTTCAATTAGTCGATAGATCCGTTAAATACCCTATAGGCATACTTGAAGACGTCCCTGTTAGGATAGGTCAGCTGTTTATACCTACTGATTTTGTTGTCATGGACATTAAAGAAGATGACGACATACCAATCCTCCTAGGTAGAGCATTCTTATCGACTGCTGGAGCCGTGATAGATGTTAAAAAAGGAAAACTAACTTTTGAGGTAGGTGACGAGAAGATAGAATTTATACTTTCAAAATTTCTTATGGCACCTGTGATAGGAGATGCTTGTTATGCCTTAGATATCATCGAAGAATGCATTAGGAAATTAGAACAAGAAGAAGAAACTGAATCTATAAAATTGCCATCAACCCTTATTTTGGAAGATGACAATTATAAAAGACCCTACATTGATGATAACCTTCACGAATGTTTATCTCTTACCCCAGATCATATGCCTTGCCCTATGAAACCGACCGTAAAACTTAAGGAACTGCCTAAAAACCTGAGATATGAATTTCTCGATGAAGATATGAATCGTCCAGTTATAGTCAGTGCTACCTTAAACCAAGAAGAAACCGATCAATTATTAGAAGTTTTACGTAGGTACCCCTCAGCCTTAGGATATAAGATCTCTGATCTAAAAGGAATAAGCCCATCCGTATGCATGCATCGGATTTTGCTTGAAGAAGATTCAAAACCTTCCAGAGAACACCAACGAAGAATAAATCCTATAATGAGTACTGTAGTTAAGACTGAAGTTCTTAAGTTACTAGAGGCAGGTATAATATATCAGATCTCGGACAGTAAATGGGTGAGTCCTGTGCATGTAGTACCTAAAAAGGGAGGCATCACAGTCGTGCAAAACGAGAAGGGCGAACCTGTAGCAAAAAGAACCAATGGAGGTTGGCGTATGTGCATAGATTATAGAAAATTAAATAAAGCAACTAGGAAGGACCATTTCCCATTACCATTCATAGACCAAATGTTGGAGCGCCTAGCCAGACACTCTTACTTTTGTTACCTAGATGGATATTCAGGATTCTTCCAAATACCTATTCACCCCGAAGATCAAGAAAAAACTACCTTTACATGCCCAGTTGGAACTTTTGCCTATAGAAGAATGCCTTTTGGACTCTGTAATGCTCCTGCCACTTTCCAACGCTGCATGATGTCTATCTTTGCAGACTATTTAGATGGAATCATGGAAGTATTTATGGACGATTTCTCAGTTTGTGGATCAGATTTCAAAAATTGTCTTATCAACCTTGAGAAAATCCTGGAGAGATGTGTGGAGGTAAACCTTGTGCTAAATTGGGAAAAATGTCATTTCATGGTCACCGAAGGGATTGTTTTAGGACATATAGTTTCCAAAAAAGGTATAGAGGTAGATAAAGCAAAAATAGAAGTCATAGAGAATCTAAAACCGCCGAAGACTATCAGGGAGATAAGAAGTTTTCTTGGACATGCCGGATTTTACCGACGTTTTATCAAGGATTTCTCCAAAATAACAAAGCCATTAACTGGACTTTTAATGAAAGATGCTGAATTCATCTTCGATGAAAAATGTACTGAAGCATTTAATCTTCTGAAGCAAGCTCTGATTTCAACACCTATAATGAAACCCCCTGATTGGTCAGAACCGTTTGAGATAATGTGTGACGCTAGTGATTATGCTGTTGGAGCCGTTCTAGGTCAGAGGAAAGACAAAAAGTTACACGTAATTTATTATGCCCGTAGAACCCTAGACGCTGCACAGCTCAACTATGCAACAACCGAAAAAGAGCTCCTAGCTGTAGTTTTTGCCATAGACAAATCTAGATCTTATCTAGTAGGAGCCAAGATTATAGTTTACACCGACCATGCTGTCATTCGTTACTTGCTAAGCAAAAAGGATGCCAAACCTAGGTTACTTCGATGGATTCTATTACTGCAAGAGTTTGATTTGGATATCCGTGATAAGAAAGGCACTGATAATGTGGTAGCTGATCACCTATCCAGGCTAGAATACCTGAACCCTGACTCAGTACCCATAAATGACGATTTTGCCTATGATAGATTGATAGCCCAACTAGAAACTATTGAAGAAGATAACCCAGACCCTCATGAGCATTTTCATAAAACCTTAGCTATGAGCAATGTACCTTGGTATGCAGACTTTGTTAATTACCTAGCCGCTGACATCATACCCCCTGATCTAAACTACCACCGGAAGAAGAAGTTCTACAGTGATGTGAGAAACTTCTATTGGGACGAACCATTTCTTTTCAAGAGAGGTAAAGATGGCATTTTCCGCCGTTGTGTTCCAGAAGAAGAGGTAAATAATATAATTGAGCACTGTCACTCTGCACCCTATGGTGGACATGCGAGCACATCTAAGACCTACGCCAAGATTCTTCAAGCTGGCCTATTCTGGCCTACTATGTGGCGTGATGTCCATGCTTTCATTGTCAAGTGTGATAGATGCCAACGCACAGGAAATATTTCAAGACGTAATGAAATGCCGTTAAGAAATATCCAAGAAGTAGAACTCTTCGACGTATGGGGTATAGACTTTATGGGACCGTTCCCACCATCTTTTGGAAATCAGTACATCTTAGTAGCAGTTGACTACGTGTCTAAATGGATTGAAGCTATCGCCGCACCCACGAACGACACCAGAGTAGTCATCAAATTATTCAAAAACTATATATTTCCCAGGTTTGGAACCCCCCGTTTAGTCATAAGTGATGGAGGATCACACTTCATATCGAGAATATTTGATAAACTTTTAAGCAAGTATGGAGTTAAGCATAGAGTAGCAACACCATACCACCCACAGACCAATGGACAAGTGGAAGTATCTAATAGGGAGATCAAACAAATCCTTGAGAAGACTGTCTCTATATCTAGAAAAGATTGGTCGCAGAAACTTCAAGAAGCATTATGGGCCTATAGAACCGCTTTCAAAACCCCTATAGGAACAACCCCTTACCAACTGGTCTATGGAAAATCATGTCACTTACCTTTTGAGTTGGAGCATAAGGTCTATTGGGCCATCAAAACTTTGAATTTGGATTACTTGACTGCTGGTGAGAAACGTATCCTTGATATCCACAAGTTAGAAGAGCTCAGACAATCCGCCTACGAAAATGCCATCATATACAAAGAAAGAACAAAAGCTTGGCATGACAAAAGAATCGTAAGAAGAGACTTCAAAATAGGCGATCCTGTTCTCTTGTTCGATTCTAGGTTACGACTTTTTCCAGGAAAGCTTCGTTCAAGATGGACTGGCCCTTTCGAAGTATCTAAGATCCTAAGATCCGGTGCTATTGAAATCAAGAACCAAACATGTAAACCGTTCATCGTCAATGGACAGAGGTTGAAGCCCTACGAAGGAGGTGACATCCTAACAACATACACCTGTCATACTCTGAGTGATCTACCATATCCTTCCAATGATGTTTAAAAATCGGTCGTCGAGCTAATGACGTTAAACAAGCGCTGCATGGGAGGTAACCCATGGTTTTTCTTATTTATGTACTTTTTATTTATTTTATTTTAATTTGTTTACTTTATTATTATGTCAGGACTAACGATCGAATGTTTTATGTGCTTTCAGGACTTGTTTGCTAACCTTGTGCAGAATGCAGAACCCTGACGACATGCACGTGGCCTTTAGAGACGACGCACAGAGAGAGCGTTACTATGTCCACATGAGACGCCCTATGGCTCCTACCAGGTACCCTGACCATGACTGCATGGATGCCTTGGGGATAGAGCCAAGCGTCAGATTCTTATGCCATCAACTCCAGTGGGACCAGTTTGACGACAGGAACAACACTTATAGGAACTTGACTCTTGAGTTCCTCAGCTCGTTTCATCATGACCCTTGGGCTGGACCCGATGGACTCGCTGTTTTCAGGTTGTTCGGGATTGACTACTCTTTCTCTCACAAAGAGTTTGGTGATTTACTAGGTTTCCAGACTACTCCTGATGCTATTCCAGAGACACCGATGGGGTATTTTATGAGCAGAGAAGTGGAAAATTTTTGGTCTAAAATATCAGGTGGAGGAAGCCAAGATCCTTCCACCCAGTTTTCTCAGGTAATCCACAACCCTGCGTTAAGGTACTTCCAGATGATTCTAGCGCATTCTTTCCTAGGTTTTCCAGATACAGAGACCCTGCTAAGTGAAAAGGAGATTTTCCTATTGTTTTGTGCGACTCATTCTCGCTCAGTTGCTTGTGGCAACTTTCTGTTGAAGGGCCTTGCTAGTGTTGCCAGATCATCCGTAGGCAGCATACATGTCGGTGGGATTGTTACACAGATAGCTACTGCATTGGGTTTGTCTCGCAAATTATTGCACCTCAGGACCTTCTGCTGCTACACCACCCTGGATGTCGATTTTTGTCTTGACAGAGGACTGATGAGGAGGGCTTCTTTTGAGCCCAACATGTTTAGATTACTGATCGACGGCGAAGCGATACACTACTTTACATTACCAGATCCGCTGATGACCAGTGTCCATGATCCTGCAAATTGGAGTTATGCTCTAGAGGGTTATGGCGAGACTGTCGAAGAGCCGAAATCGCCTCCCGCCGCTGAGTACACTCCTACACCTCTTACTCCCCGAATCACTGTTATGTCTAACAATATGTCTCTGCAGCCGCCTGACCTACAAACACAGATCTATGAGCTCCGTAAGGAGACTGCCCTGCTCAAGCAGGAAGTGGCGGACTTGGAATTACAGATTCGGGTTTCTGATCTCACTCATGCCTCAGAGGCCGATGCTCTATATCAGGAGATTGAAGAGCTTCGGAGGGAGATAGCTGAGATTCGTGGATCAAGCCAGGAGAAGAAGCCTACCACATGACTCATTCTACACTGACAGCGCTACCCTAGTATTTAATTTCCTTTTATATGCTTTATTTTATTTATCGCATTTCCAGACATATCTCACTTTATTGCATCTATTATATTTTCATGTACTTTGGATTCCTCCTATATATACATATTATGCACTAATGTTAATTTTTCTTTTTCTTTTTTTGATTTTTTTAATTATTTTATTTTTGTCGTGCAAAGAAAAAAAATATAAGACAAAAATATTTTCATTTTTGTCTTCACAAAAAAATATGCAAGCCTCATGCCTTGAAAAGAAGAAGAAAATGCTATCCAGACCCCCCCCCCCCCCCCCCCCCGAAGACCAAAGGGGCAAGGAAGGCCCAAAAGGAAGATTTCAAAAATCCAAGGCCCAGGAATTAGCCTTGTGGCGGGCGCCACAAGCCCATGGCGGGCGCCATGGCGTTCACCCCTATTTCGGGGCTGAACTTCATTTTCCTCCATTTTCACACCTTTCTTCTCCAAAAACCCATTTTTGCAACTTTCAAAAACCTCCTTGAACCCCATTAAAGCTCCCCCATTTCCAAAATACCCTCCATCCATAAAACATATCCAACATCCATTTTCATTTTCATCCACCACAAACCATAAAAATCAAAACTTTATCATTCCCCTCATAAACCATTTTTCTACCATTTTCACTTCCTAAGGACAAATCAACAATGGAGTTCAATGGATTTCTTCTTCGTGATGGAAGGCCGGGTGATAGGCAACGGAAAATTATTCAGAGGCTTCAGAGTCGAGAAATTCTCTCGACTAGGTACGTCGACAATAACTGTCTGTATGCTTTGGGTATTTATCATAGTGTTTTTAATTTATTAGAATTTCTAGGCTTGCATAATATTTTCGTTAATCAGGAACCTACCTATGAGAAACTGACAATTGAGTTTTTGAGTTCTTTGATATACACTGTCAGTCCTAACACTGCTAGCACTGTCGGAACTGTTATTTTTAGACTGTTTGAAATTGAATATGAATTCAGTACCAACGAGCTAGCAGGCTTGTTAGGAATCCCTCATAGGGAAGGTGTGATTTGTGAGGCACCTTTGGATGCGGAATGGTCGGCCGAGGTATTTACCTTCTGGCAAAGGCTTTCAAGTACCTCAATTAATTCTTTTGAAGGGATACTTGCGTCGACCATTCACAACCCGGCCATAAGAGTTTTTAGACATCTTTTGGCATGTACTATTTTTGGCCGGGAAAGTCCAAATAAGGTAAATGCTAGAGAACTCCTATTTTTGCAAGGATGCCTCACTAGAACCCATATCAATCCGGTCCCGTTTATGCTTGCACACATGGCTTTACTTACTAATAAAACAGGACCGATTGTTTTTGGAGGGATTGTTACGTCTATTGCTCGGGCTCTTGGCCTGAACAATGAGATAGCTACACTTGAACCACTACCTCCTCGCACAATTAATTTAAAATTTCTGAAAGACATGAAATTGTGCCGAACGAGGAGAGAAGGTGGTTATGAGTTGATGGTTCATGGGGTAGCTATCCCATCTGTTGCTTTACCATGCAGTAGACGTACTGATGTACGTATTGAAAGGAACTGGACCTATGATCTGAATGCTCCACCTGTTTTGGGTCCACTTCCTCCTAATATTCCTGATGGGGAGGCACATGACACTGATGAAGAGTATGATCGGAGAGAGCAGTCTTCCATACCTCACATGTCCCCCCATCGTCCTTCACAGTCACACACCGCACCATCTTCCTCTAACCCTGTTGCAGGTGTTTCTCCTGGATTCTATGTCACCGAGGAGATGTGGCGTGATATGACAGCTAGAGAGGAAAGGCGAGACGGTCTTCTCTCTACTATTTCACAACAACTGACGGACAACACGAGCTTCATGCAACAATCGCGATTGGTTTCGGATCGTGCTTATAGCAACGTTTTCCGTACCTTGAACGATATCTCATTAGAGCAGAACCGTCAGAGAGAGTTCAACAGCCGGCACTACCAGCTTGTAGAGGCCACTCAGGGTTCCATCTTAGGTAACCTTCGAGAGGTCCGGAGTGCTCAGGCTGCTTTATCAGCACGACTCGACCGGAGGGACCAGCATCGTAGTAGATCCCGTCGTTCTAGACCATCACAGCAGGACGGCGAGGGCACCAGTGCTCCTCCTCAGTAGTCTTTTTCAGGTTACCCCCCTTATCTTATTTCGAAACATTGGGGACAATGTTCGATTTAAGTGTGGGAGGGGATTTTATTGCTTTCTGTCATTTCCCTTTTTAGTTAATTATTTCCTTTCAGTTATTTCCCTTTTCAGTAATTTATTTTTCTTAGATAATGCATGAGTCTGACGAGTCACCAGTATAGTGTATTTTTAGTTCATCTTCATTTTTTCCCATTTCCTTAGCCTTACCAGAAAAAATTTAAAAAAGAAAATAATGTTGTTTCACATGTTTTTTGGGCTTTGAGACAGGTTTAGATTAGGATGTGGTGACTTAGGTCAACTTTTTGAAACATCAGCACCATTTTAGCACCATAGACCTCTTGAATATAGGAATCACTCCTAAACCCCACCACCATGGCCTTTATTATCATTTAAAAAATTGTCCTAAGTAGTTTATTTTAGCAGTCAGCTCCGGCCTAAGCATGCTCTACGTAGGGGGCCGATGAACATAAGTGAATGATCCAGTGCTAATAAAAAAGAAAGAAAAAAGGCAAACTCTGGGATAGGTGACCCTCACAAAGTCATTTAAACCGAAAAAAGAGAAGAAAAAAAATTTTGCCACAAAAAAAAAAAAGAAAAAAAATTGCAAGTCACCTATTGTTAGTTGGTTCAGAGGTATCTGGCACTGAACTTGGTAGGGCGGATTACGATCCGATCCCCCGCAACTACATTTAGGCGAAATAAAAACAGGTTTACACATGCTTATGTGCCAGAAACCTTATGTTATGGATCAGAATCACTAACCGGTCACTCTACTATGAAGCATGTACGGATAACGGGCTTAATGTGATTGCGCCTGAATGAAAAGGACACAAAAAGATGAGAAGATAGGCCTAGGTATTGTGGGATGATATGGAGTGGTTAATATAGGATTGAAGTTTGTGTTTGTGTTACTATGGTACCCTTGGTTCACTTAGTTAGTACCTGTCACTGCATCCTGACTTGAACTTAGAAGCCCTTTAGCCCAAAGACACGTGTTGACACCATATTTTCTTGAGCTTTAATGTTTGCTTGAGGACAAGCAAAGGTTTAAGTGTGGGAGAATTTGATCACACTAAAATTCACCGTATTTCTGACTCCGATTTCGCATGCATTCTTAGCTTTTATTGTTATTTTGTTATGTTATTACTTTGTTTTCTTTTGTTTTCAGGTTTTTATTGTAATCGGGGCTTGAATCGAGAAAAGGAGCGAAAAAGGAGTGGAAACAGACGAAAACCTAGAAATTCAGCGTTTTGCACTTACGGCACCCACCGTGGCGGGCGCCATGGGGTTAGCCATGACGTGGCCACGTCTCAAGACCACTCCACAACTGCTAAGACCCACGATCCCCACTCTTTCATTCTCCATTGGCCTCATGGCGGGCGCCATGACCTTGTGGCGGGCGCCACAAGGCAAAAATTCAGTTCCCTCCACTTTTTAGTGGAGGGGCGTCCTGGTCATTTCCCGCATTTAGTTTTCCTATAAATAGGACTTTAGTTTTTCGTTTTTCTTCATCCAAACTTAGATTTCTTTAGGCATATATCAGTTTCAAAGCAGTTACCATTCCACATCGGGGTGTTTCTGCAATCGAGTGATCGAGTCTGTAATCTGTCTGTGCGATCGAGTTTTGGAGCACTCTGGAGGAAGTTAATCCTGCCGCCATTTTAATTCCAGTTCGTATTTTACTTTTCCGCATTGCTTTACTTTTATTTATTATCTGCACTCGCTTTACTTTATTTATTTCCCGCACTCGCTTTACTTTCGTTTATTACCCGCACTTGCACTAAATTACTTTATTTCCCGCACTCGCACTAAATTACTTTATTTCCCGCACTCGCACTAAATTCATTTACTTTCCGCACTCGCACTAAATTACTTTTATGAAAAATTATAAAAAGAATCTTTACTTTATCATGTCCAACTAATTCCATAAAGGTTAGAATGTAAGGATCGTAATTGAACCAGTAATCCGTATAATTGTTCGTGGAAACACTTAAGGGTTATTTTATCTTTCAATTCAATCTAATTGTTTTTAACTATTTCAAAAACAGCCAAAAGCACTTTGTCTAGTTCATTAGGAGTTTTTAGATTAAAAAGAAAAGAGATTTTAAAACGATTTTCGGACGCGTTAGGAAGTTTAGAGTCTGGTTCGTAAGAACCTCTTTTTGCTAAAGAAGTCCAGGTTAAAATACTTTTCAACTTAGTTAAGATACTATATTTCTTAAAAATAGGTTTACTACTCTAACGCAGTACGCACCTTTTTATCCGTGACAATAGGAGGGGTTGATTAGAGAGTACAACTCGGTTCTGAATACGCGAAAGCGACAGTTCCTGTTAAATTAGTTCTTTTCAAAAGAGAAAACATTGCCCATAAGTAGTTCCATTAACAAGTACTGGATTATCATTGATTACGTGAATTACATTCGATCCTGTCTTTGTTCATTGTTTAAAATTATTATTTTATTTACCATTGCACCCTTCTTAAAACCCCTTTATTTAGTTGCCTTAGATACACACCATAACAACAGGTACGATAGATTGACACTTGGTCTCTGTGGATTCGACAATCTTTTATATTACTCTGACGTGTTCGTACACTTGCGAAAAACACGCATCATCTATGCAACAGTTTATCTGCGGGATGGTACATAAATGATCGATACGAAGATCTTGTACTTAGCCCAAGATATTACCAAAAGCAATTCAGAAAAGATCGCCACGAAGATTTGATTCTGATGCTTAAATTAAAGTATATTCCTAAAGATGGTTCAGAGCCGATCTATACGAAGATCTAAGTACTGACACCTAATGAAGGATATTCTTTTCCCCCAGAGATAATGCAGAAACGATCTATACGAAGATCTAGTGCTAGCACTCAACTCAAAACATGTTACAGGAATGATTCAGAGATGGCCTATACGAAGATATAGGACTGATATTCAGTAACAACCTTTTGATACTATCACCTTCTGATATTATGGATGGCATCTATAAGCCCATCTCCAGTTCCTCTAAGTGGCATCTTTAAGCCCACTCCAGCATATACAATCAATCAAGCAGTGTTACTTTACGCACCGGCAAGTGCAAATTTTTGGGTTTTTGTGTTCAATCCCCTTCAACCTTCCAAGTCATGAATGGCACACATGCCAATCTAACTCCTCAGGTTTCAGAAAATTGAACAGGGGCAGCTGTTGCACCCCAAAATTTGCCCTCACCTAGACCAAACATTGTGTACTAAGGTGTCCCAAGAGGTTCATAAGGTTCACAAGGTATCTCAAGAGGTTCACAAGGTTAACAAGGTATCTCAAGAGGTTCACAAGGTTCACAAGGTATCTCAAGAGATTCACAAGGTTCACAATTAGTCAGAAAGTTTGACAATCCCCTCAGACAAAGCATCCTCCTAAGCAATGCATCCTAAAATAGGGTTTTGGATTTCATCAGGCTAAATGGACTTCCAAGGCTTCAAGTGAGCTTCATAACATCATACATGTCTTCAATAATCCTTATGTCAAGTTTCAAGGCTTTCCCAAAAGTTTTGCTCAGTCAGATGATCAAATAAGCTAAAATCAGTCAAAGCAGTTAAAAAGTCAAACTGAGGGCAACTGTGGTCAAACCAAAGTCAAACTTCATGATTTTTTGCCAACATCAACTATATGAAGTAAAATTCATCATTTTATAAAGGGTTGATCATGATTCATCAAGGAGATTTCAGATCATCAAGAATCAGGAGTTTCTAAATTAGGGTTTTCATAGGAAAAGTCAACTGAACCTTGACCAGCCATAACTTTCACATGCTTCATCAATATTTTTCCATCCAAAACTCATTTTGAAGGAAATTGAATTCTCTACAACTTTGTGTCTCACAAGCCAAGCCTAAAAATGCTTCATTTGGAAGGTATGAGCTAAGCCATTATAAGTCATTTTAAAAGTCAACAAAAAGTCAACATCTTCCATAGGGCATAATTTGAAAATGGTAAAGGATATGGACATGAGAAAAAAGAGGTTGGTTAGAGGACTCTCTAAGCTTTCCAAAATGTCCAAGAACACCTTCATAACCTTAAAATTGAGGGAGCTATTCCTTTGCAAAGTTGGGAAATTTTTGGGAGGTATATGAAGCAAATGGGACCTTAAAACCAAATTTTTCCAAATGGGCTTGCAATGTTGTGATCCAATCCATACAAAGACCTCAAGCACGACCCAAAGCAACAAAATCCTGATTTTTATTATTTATTTTGATTTTATTCATTAAAATACAATTTAAATATAAAATAAATATGAAAAATCAAATATTTGACAAGATATGTGATTGGAAATTATCTAAATCATATTTAGAATGATTGGGAATGAGTTAAAGTCAGATTGATCAAAATTGGAAAGGTTTGATTAGATATTTTTAAATATATGAAAGGTTGAAACTTCATGATCAAGTAACCATTACAAAGCCCAAAAATCCAAGACAAGCACAAGGACACGAAATCCTGCCTCCAAGAACACTCTTCAAACTTCAAATTTTCAAGGAAAAAGTGAGAATCAGATTCAAGCATCCAAGCCATCTCCAAAGCTTTTGAAGCTTTCAAATCATTCCTAGAAGATCACACAATCTTTTTGGATCATAAAATCATCCATTCATGCATCAAAACATGCAAACCGAATTCCTCTAGTTCTTGATATTTCAATTTTTCGATTACATTCATTTATGCATTATTATGGAAATTTGACTGTGCTTTGATGTTTATAGTGATGTGTGGAACGTTTCTGGACACTTAGATCAAAGCTTCATGGCCGAAATAGGATAACGCCATTGTTAGGGTTTTATGTTCCAGATTAGGGCTTCCTGATTTAGCAAATATAAATGAATTATAAATGCATAATTGAACTGGACTGGTTGTGGGGAGTACAATGGTACTCTAAATTTGTTAAAATTTTACAGGTTTGATGATCTTTGTACAAAGCTAGGAAATTCTACGAAACCAGGTTCGCAGGTAAATTCGCAGGAAGAGTCATAGGAAATTTCGCAGGAAATTCGAATGGGGAAGACGAAGTTTGGCGCGGAAATTCTACTTTGAAAACTTGTTTTATTTTATAATGATTAGTGATGGATATTTGTTGCACGCGCCCCATGTGGCTCAGTTGGTTGGAGTGTTTGTGTATTATTGCAATGGTCCTGGGTTCAAATCTGGCCGCAGGCCATTTTGTTTTTGTATTTTATTTGTTTTTGCAGGTTTAAAATAAAAGGATCAGTATCCATTATATGTTCACCATAGCACATGTGGCATGGTGGTAAGGTGGCTGGACCAAGGATGGAAAGTCTGGGGCGTGGGTTTGAATCTCAGCCCCAGGTATTTTGCTTTTCTTTCATTTTTTTTTGTATTTATTTGTTTTTATATTATTCAATTCATTTAAATTCTTATAAAAATATTTTTCAAACAATAATTCATAATATTTTCCTATAAAAAATTTATATTTTCAAAAATCATAATTTATTTTCTTAAATTTAAATTGTTTGTATTTATTTTATAATATGTTTATATGTATAATTATTATGTATTTTTTGTAAATAACTTAATAATGTATAATTATAATAAACAAAACCCTAATTTTCTTAATTCAAACATTAACCCTAATTTTTTTTGTCAAACCTAATTTTTATCTTAACCTTAATATTTAACCTAATTTTTTTTAAACCCTAATTAAATCATTAATCATTATTCCTAGTATGTAAATAATTTATTATTTGTTTATTATTATTTAACTTATTTTCTTAATTAATTCTAAAAAACTTTTCTAAATGTTGATTTCTCTTGCTAAATTCTTATTTCTTTTGTTTATTTATTTTTCTAACCCTTCTTATTCTTATTATTATTGATATTTAATTATTGCTTATTCATTACTATTATTATATTTATCATTATTATTTTTATGTAACTGCTAAAACCTTGTAATATTTATAGGTTTATTTTCTCATGTTTATTTTTATTGTAAATATATTTATTGTATGGTTAGTAATTTAGGGTGTGTATAACATGTTTGTAATTAAAATTAACTTAGAAAATTAATTTAAAAAGATAAATACTCGAAAATAAACACGCACACACGTAAGTCGATCTTTGATCGCCATCTTGCGCTTCCTAGGGTTGCCTCTCATTTGCCTTATACAAAAGGTCAAGTAGGGTGTCTTAAGCAAAAGTCCCTCCATAAAACAAATCATCTAGTCCCTCTCCAGATTCTAAAAGATCAAGTCCCTACGAGGTTGCCTACGATAAATGATCTTGTCCCTTCGAATAAAAGATGATAAGTCCCTACGAATTGCTAAAGACACCCTACAGTTGCCTATATCCAGATGACCCTACACATGTCCCTCAACACATCCAAGGTAATGACTACCTATTCCTTAATAATAGGGATAGTCTTACCATTGAAAGAACATACGAGAACATGAAAGGCTTAATCTAGGGTATGTTTCTCTTAAGTTGCTTGCTCACTTTTCAAAAACACTCTTTACACCCCACTTTTCAAACAATTTTCAAAAAAACAAGGCTTTGTATACATCCATACGAGGATCATTACAAAGTATTTAGAAAGTTTCTATTCACACACTACACCTTTTCAAAACAATTTAAAGTGAGCTAAGTAACTAAGAGCCCATGTATAACCATGGATATAAAGGGTGCTAACACCTTCCCTTTATATAACCTACCCCCCGAACCTAAGTCTTTTAAAAATAGGTCTTTCATGTTCTTTTATGTCCTTTCCTTATGGATAAAATAAAAGTCGGTGGCGACTCTTGCTATCCGCAACATGACTAAAAGTCAGTTCTCCCACCGTGTTACAGCTACGTACAAATACATTGAAATGGATGGTGAAATCCATGAAACCACGAGCCAAGGGTTCGAAGCTCTGAACATCAATGAGGCGACGACTGAAGTATTTGTTGCATCCCAGGAGGATAGGATGGGTACTTCAATTGTCTCCTATCAGCATTCCCGAAAGGTTGTTGAAGATGGAAATGCCCAAGGCTGGGGCAAGCTGCTACCAGTGGAGAAGAAGGAGGACAAATTCGGTTTGGGTTACAAACCATTCTGACAAAATCAAGCAGAGGCTACTAAGGAGCCCAAGTTCATCAGTTGGGGGATGCTCACCCCAGATGCTGTCAACAACATGGAAGACGAGGCGGAAAGCGACCTCAACCTGGAGAGTTGGATTCGTCCAAGGATCCCGGGGCACCAAGTCCTTAATTGGACTTCCCAGGAAATTATAAGGGTTACTCCTGCAGAGTAATTATTATTTCCTGCTTTTTTCAGCATGCATCAAGTCCTGCATCTTGCCCAAGGTGTCAGGACTCATTTTGTAATAGGGTCATATTTGTAATTTTGTGCAAATGGAATATCAATGAATATCAGACATCTTTTGCAAACAAGTCTCTTTTTCGCTCACTGTCTCTTCATTTTTCACTTTTGTACAAAACAATAAAATGTCAATGTTTTCAAAATAAGTAACTTCATTTTTCTGAACAAGATTAAAATCGATCACTAAAACGAACCAATCTCAAACCTTGCAGAGATTATCCTCCAGATTGCACCGACAACAACACTGTTATGACCTTGTATGACTTCGACAATCCAATTAATCAAGTTGATGAAGGGGTTGAAGAAGACTATGAGTTACCTGAAGAGTTAGCCAGGTTGTTGAGGCAAGAAGAGAAAGTAATTACTCCTCATCAGGAGGAGGTTGAAACAGTTAATCTTGGTACCGAAGAGGATTTGAAAGAAGTGAAGATTGGGTCCGGTCTGCAAGCTTCAGTAAAAGAACAGCTTATTGACATGCTTCGAGAATACGTCGACGTCTTTGTTGGTCCTATCAAGACATATTAGGTCTAGATACGGATATTGTCATGCACAAGCTACCCTTGAAAGAAGATTGCCCTCCAGTGAAGTAAAAGCTACGTCGTACTTGTCCAGATATGGCCATGAAGATTAAAGAGGAAGTACAAAAACAGTGGGACGCCGGTTTCCTTGTTGTAACTAGTTACCCGCCGTGGGTTGCTAACATTGTACCGGTGCTTAAGAAGGATGGCAAAGTACGTATGTGTGTGGATTACCGGGATCTGAACAGAGCTAGCCCGAAGGATGATTTCCCATTACCTCACATTGATGTATTGGTCGACAACACAGCTCAATTCTCGGTGTTTTCTTTCATGGATGGATTTTCTAGGTATAATCAGATCAAAATGTCACCCGAAGACATGGAGAAAACAACCTTCATCACACCTTGGGGCACATTATGTTACAAGGTAATGCCTTTTGGACTGAAGAATGTCGGTGCCACTTATCAACGGGCTATGGTAACGTTATTCCACGATATGATCCACAAAGAAATTGAATGCTACGTGGATGACATGATTGCCAAGTCCCTTACTGAAGAAGACCATCTGGTAAATCTGCTGAAGTTGTTCAAGCGTCTGAGGAAGTATCAGCTGAAGTTGAACCCCAACAAGTGCACATTCGGGGTACGATCCGGTAAACTGCTGGGATTTATCGTAAGTGAAAAGGGAATTGAGGTTGATCCCAATAAAGTCAAGGTCATTCAGGAGATGCCTTCACCTAGGACTGAAAAGGAAGTTCGGGGGTTCTTAGGTAGATTGAACTATATATCTAGGTTTATATCTCATCTCACTGCAACCTGTGAGCCCCTGTTCAAATTGTTAAGAAAGGAACAAATGGTCAGGTGGAACGACGATTGTCAAAAAGCTTTTGACAAGATCAAGGAGTACCTGCAAGAACCTCCAATCCTCATGCCTCCAGTTGAAGGAAGACCTCTGATAATGTACCTAACAGTATTAGAAGGATCAATGGGGTGTGTGTTGGGCCAGCATGACGAGTCTGGTCGAAAAGAGTATGCAATATACTACCTGAGAAAAAAGTTTACCGACTGTGAACAACGTTATTCACTGCTCGAGAAAACTTGTTGTGCTTTAGTGTGGGCTGCTCGCCGACTAAGACAGTATATGTTGACGCACACTACCTTATTGATTTCAAAAATGGACCCCGTCAAGTACATATTTGAGAAGCCAACACTTACCGGAAGGGTTGCAAGATGGCAAATGATTCTAACAGAGTATGGCATTCAGTACACATCTCAAAAAGTCATCAAAGGCAGTGTATTGTCTGACTATCTGACTGAGCAACCCATTGATGATTACCAACCAATGAGATTTGACTTCCCTGATGAAGACATCATGTACTTAAAAGCAAAAGATCATGAAGAGCCTATTTACACTGAAGGGCCTGACCCAGAAGAAGAGTGGACAATGATGTTTGATGGGTCTGTCAATATGAATGGTCGTGGAGTTGGTGCAGTGCTCATTACACCTAAAGGAATTCACATGCCTTTCTCGGCAAAACTCACATTTGTCTGCACTAACAATGAAGCGGAATACGAAGCATGTATCATGGGTCTTGAGGAAGCCATTGACCTCAGGATCAAGACATTAAACGCATTCGGAGATTCAGCTTTGGTAATCAACCAGACCAACGGCAAATGGTACACTCACCAAGAGCATCTGATTCCATATCGTGACTATACGAGGAGATTATTGACTTTCTTCACTATAGTCAAACTTGAGTACATCCCTCGAGACGAAAATCAGTTTGCAGATGATTTAGCTACCATTTCCTCCATGATCAAGGTTCAAACTGCCGATTATGTGCCTCGGATTTCGGTATCCAGACTAGACCGACCGGCATACGTCTTCTCTGTGGACATTGCTAAAGATGACAAGTCGTGGTTCCATGACATCAAATGCTTCTTGGAGGATCAAACATACCCACCTGGGGCATCATCCAATGATAAAAAGACATTAAGAAGGTTGTCCAGTAGTTTCTTCCTTAATGCTGATGGTTCATTATACAAGCTAAACTTTGACATGGTACTACTCAGATGTGTTGATAAGAAAGAAGCAGGCTTGCTGATGCACGAGGTGCATGAAGGATCTTTCGGTACCCATGCTGGAGGACATGCAATGGCTAAGAAATTATTAAGATCAAGTTACTACTGTATCACAATGGATGCAGACTGTTGTGCCTATGCCAGAAAGTGCCACAAGTGCCAGATCTATGCAGACAAAGTGCATGTGCCTCCAAATACTTTGAACGTAATGTCTTCACCTTGGCCCTTTGCCATGTGGGGCATTGACATGATTGGAAAGATCAAACCGACTACTTTAAATGGCCACAGATTCATCCTGGTAGTCATTGATTACTTCACCAAATGGGTTGAAGCAACTTCGTATGCAAATGTCACCAGACAATTGGTAGCCAGATTTCTGAAAAGAGACATCATATGTTGATATGGAGTGCCCGAGCGAATCATTACTGACAATGGTTCCAATTTGAACAACAAAATGATGGCAAAGCTGTGTCGGGACTTCAAAATCCAACATCACAACTCTTATCCTTACAGGCCAAAGATGAATGGTGTTGTTGAGGCAGCTAACAAAAACATCAAGAAGATTGTGCAGAAGATGGTGGTTACTTACAAAGACTGGCATTAAATGCTACCATTTACCTTGTATGGCTATCGAACCTTAATCAGAACGTCTACTGGGGCAACGTCTTATCAGCTTGTGTATGGTATGGAGGCAGTCCTACCTGTTGAAGTTGAGCTACCTTCCTTATGGGTAATGATGGATGTAAAGCTGGACGAAGCAGAATGGGTCCGGTCTCGGTATAATCAACTGAATCTGATCAAAGAAAAGAGATTAGCTGCAATCTGTTATGGGCAGTTATATCAGAAAAGGATGAAGAAAGCCTTCGATCAGAAAGTCAGGCTTCAGGAATACCAAGTGGGAGATCTTGTGCTGAAAAGACTCCTTCCTCCTTATACAGACCACAGGGGCAAATGGACTCCAAACTACGATGGTCCATTCATAGTAAAGAAAGTTTTCTCTAGAGGAACACTGATGCTCACTACTATGGATGGTGAATATTTCTTATCCCCTGTGAATTTAGATGCAGTTAAAAAATACTTCGCATAAAAATGACCAGCTGAACATAAAAACAGAATGTAGGTCCAGGCAAAAATAGGGCATCCCGGCGAGTCAAAAAAACAGAATAAAAGACTCGGGCAAAAATAAGGGAAAATTGAAAAAAAATGTGTACACCCGCTGAGTTGAAAAGCCGCATTGGACAGCTCAGGCAAAAAGGGGTATCCCGGTGGATTGAAAACCCGAAAGGGCGACCCACGCAAAATCAGGGAATAAGCGAACAACTGCATTCTGAATTCGTCTGTATCACTCACAACACAGCAAGCTTCGAAAGGATAAAGCATCAGTCAGAATCAACCTTCTTCAGAAAGCAAGATGAGAAGAACGACAAGGTCATACAGGTCGTAACAAAGGAAGCTCACCGGAGCGTCGTCAACATTTCCAACGCTTTTAATTTCTCAGTTTTTAGCAATCTCCTCATTCCAGGGGATTTGTTTCTTTGACTGTATTTGCCAAATTCAGGACACCCAGATTAATAAAATCAGAGTTTTCAGTCACACCTCGTTTTGTACATTTTTGTTTAGTTTGCAAAATGTCCAATATTCATGATACAACACTTGCATAAAACAAATGAGCCGTTTTTAATAAATGCTTGCAGGAAATATATTACTTTCAGGAAAGTCTAACTCCTATGACGGAATCCGGTAAGGGATACCTCGGGATACTTGTGCGTTTCTTTTGTCTTAACAGGTTGTAGGCATTCAATATGCAACATGGGGCATGCCAAGTAGCAAATCCCCAACATGCTACTCCCAGAAGTTACCTCCTCCCCAAGCAGGATCTCCTGAGAAATATTTGAACTACTTTTCCCCAGCGAAGCTGCCAAAGCCTCTGCATCCCCAGTACAAGTATATTTAACAGAAGCCTCCCCCAGCCGGGATCCCCACCAGAGTGCGAAATCTCTCAGCAAGGTTAAAAGAATTATCTCCCCACAGAGTTTCCAGCCTCTCCCTAGAAGAGCAATGCCTGAAACTCTTACCCCACAGAGTAACAGAAGTTTCCTTCCCCCCCAGCTGAGTTCTCCTTACGGATGGATCTACCAATGATCTATTTCCCCAAACAGAGTTCTCCCTCATGATAGATCTACCAATGATCTCTCCCCAGCCAGGTTATTCTTCCAAGCAGATCATCCAGAGATCTTTATCTCAGCAGGATCCGAGCCCTAGATCGGTTTCTCTTTTGCATAATCATAGCATTTACATCATATTCACCAAATAAGCGTAGCATTCTGTCTAATACGGAGCATTACGGAAAAAATAAAACATTTTCATGATCACAAGTCAGGTTCGAGCAGTCACCTGCAATTACCATCAGTATTTCATCTGCAATAATACTCATATCCCCTGCAGATAAGAGCCAAAGCGTCCCCTTTGCACTCTCAAGTACAGATACTTATGCATATCCCTTTTGACACTCGTCCGTGTCATCCTTCCCCAGTAAGGTCGCCAGAACACTTTCTGCAAACAAATACTTGTTCATACACGCCTTTTCGACACTCTTCCGTGTCATCTTATCCCCACAGGTCGCTAGAATACCTTTTGCACTCTCACATATAAATATTTGTTCATAACTTATGCGTATTCTTTTTGACACTCGTCCGTGTCATACATTCCCTAGCAGATCAAACACTCGTTTGTGTCTTGCTCATACTTCACCAACCAATCAATACTCACTCATTTGATACTCATCCGTATTTTGTCTATATATCACTCCTCAACAGATTCGACACTCGTCCGTGTTTTTTTGTTAACCAGTTGGTACTCGTCCGTACCATCATCTCTAAACACGCGTCAGCGTTTGTTTCTACCGATACTCGTCCGTATCATGATCCGAAGGATGCTCGTCCGCATATTTAATTTATACACGTCGTCAAACACTTATTCCTTTTTATTCTTGAGCGTAAACACTCGTCCGTGTTTACCGTTCCCCAGTAAGTCACCAACAAAACAACTTTTCCCTATCCGACATTCGTCTTATGTCGTGATACTTTCGGCAGCCGTCCCCTTCCAGGTGACCGTCCTTCACCTTTGGATGACCGTCCCTCATCCTTATCCCCAGCGGAGTCCCCATTAGTGGAAACTTTTCTATCCAACATTCGTCCGATGTCGTGATAAAGAGTAGTCATCCCCTGCTAGGTGATCATCCTTCACCTTTTGATGACCGTCCCTCATCATTTATCCGATGGTCGTCCCCATTGTTAATCTTGTTATCCGACATTCGTCCTATGTCGTGATAAACCCCGGGAGCAGTCGTACCCTTCCAGGTGATCGTCCTTCACCTTTTGATGATCGTCCTTCATCATTTTATCCGATGGTCGTCCCCATCATTGACCTTTTCTATCCGACATTCGTCCTATGTCGTGATAAAGAGCAGCCATCCCCTGCTAGGTGATCGTCATTCACCTTTGATGTCTGTCCCTCATCATTATTTCATTTATTCTTTAAACCGATGGCCGTCCCCATCGTTGTTTACTTTACTTTCCAGGGTTGATGATCGTCCCCATCATTGCCTTTACTTTAATCCCCAAAGAATCTTGCTTCTTTCCTTGATGGTCGTCCCCATCATGATCTCTTTATTTCCCCAGCTTGTCGGTCGTCCCCGTCATTGCTTGGCTTACCGTTTTATCCCCGGCAGTCGTCCTCTGCTCGATGGTCGTCCTCCATCGCCTTCATTTGATAATCATGCTATACTACCTTTTGCAATTTATATCCCTTTTCTTCTTCTATCCAGCGAGTGCAAATTTTGGACTGTCTTTTGTATTCAACCACAAGTTATCTTGCTTGTCTGATAAGCCAGGCGCTTACATCCTGCACAGCTAACTCATGCTTGAATAGGGGAAGCTGTAAACACCCCAAATTTTCCCTCACTCTTTATCACACCATGGCTTGTGATCTTTCATGTTTGCATAAACATAAGCATACCATATCACATTGCATTTTTGTTTCACTGCATAAGTTCAAATTCATCTGCATCTAGGGTTTGTGATCTGAGCAATCCAAGAATCCATCTGAGCCATCCCAAAGGCCTCAAAGATTTCCAAGAGGGTCCATGTGTGTTATATCATCATATTGTACTCCTCAAAGTTCATGAAAGTCAAGAAGTCACAAGAACTGGCAAAGGCATGGAAGCAGAGCTAGGGTTTTCACTACACAGATGACCAAAATTAGGGTTTTGGTTTCAGAGGCCTTAAATCCAAATTTTTGGGCCATTCTTGTTTCTAATGTTCTTAATATGTCATAAGGATCATGTGTATCAAGTTTGATGAAGAAATTCATTGTGGAAGTCATCTGTTCACTGGGTAGATTCCTGAGCAAGTTAAGTCAAAATCAGGGCATCTGAGGCCCCCAACAATGGAACCAAAGGGGTGTTTTCATAAAATTGAAGTTATGTGATCTTTATTAGATCTTAGAAGTTGTTGGAAGTTCACAAGATTGAAGAATTTTGAGCCAATTGCAAACTTGCCAAAAATGGAAATGACTTGAAATGCAAACTTTCCATTTTGGGAAAGTTTTTCAACCTCCTCTTTCTCAACCAAAAATGCTTCAAATGAAAAATTATTGGTCATGAAAGTTGTAGATTTGATCTTTAACTTTTCAAAAAGTACAAGAACATGTCTTGATTCATCCTAGAACTCAAGATATGGCCTTTCAAAGTTGGCAAAAATCCTATAATTTCAAGTTTCATGTCAAAGAGGGATTTTGCAAATTGGCATGATCAAGCATTCTAATGACTTCTAATATGCACAAACACTTCACAATATGTCAAAGAATCCTCTAAACATCATAATTGGCCCAAGTTTCCATTGCTTTCATGACTTGAACTTCAAGAAATCACAAAAGGGCCAAAACTTTCAAAAATTGCAAAATGCATTGGATTCTCTCATCCGCTTGTGCCAGCTGCATCAAAACCATTCCATGGCTCTCCATGAAACTTGTTGAGGCCAGACACCCCAAGAAATCAGACCTGCCATGGCCCATACCTCAAGTACACAAATCTTGACTTTTTTGCAAAACACCCCATACCAATCAACCTGTGCCACAACAACTTTCTGAGCATTTCCATTGGCTAAAGCAAACATTATGGAACACATTTCATAACACACAAGAGCCTAAAACCTCCAAGAACTCAGAATCCACAAAATTTGTCAAAAATTTCCTCTCTTCGAAACTCAAAAACCAACCACTGAAACTTCAAGTTTCCTTCACCAATCAACTCAAAACACCTCAGGGTCATTTCCCACCCTTCACCATAGCCTAAAACACCCCAAATCAGAAATACGATTTCTGCATATGCATAACCAAACACTTCAAAATGACCATCACAAGCTTTCTCTGAGCTCCTCATCATCATCAGGGAGTCCATTGGGGTGAATTTGAACCAGGAGGAAGGCCAGAAAGCTCAAGAACACAAAGCTTCAACTCAGGTAGCTTCATGAACTTTTTTTCCAAAACTTGCTATTTAAGTTTCTAAATGAATCTACATGCTTAGTTGATCACCCTGATATGTTTATTTTCGAAAATGGTTGAGAAATGAGTATGTATTGAACTTCTGAAAGTTTTGAATGTTTTCACGATTTGCTTCGAATCTTGCTTTTGATGAATGATAAATGTGTTTTGATGATGGATTCTTGTTGAGGGAGGTTAATAGATTATTTCTGGAGAGTTAGAGGGTTTGATTAAGCCTAGGGAAGAAGATAGGTTGTTTGCCTTGTCGGAGAAGATGACCAGAGCTAGCTCCGGTCACCTGAAAATGATTAGAACTCTAATTAAGGTTTAGTTGCCCAGTTTGAATCTCAGCCCTTAGATTATGATTAGTGCGTGTTTGAATGGTCCTGATTCATTCACTTAGCCCTAATTCGTGATTAATTAATTTAATTAAGTCATTTAGCCAGAAGCAATCCCAGCCTTCCATCTGCGCGTGCAGTCAACCCTCACCCTCTGGATTTGAATTTGGGCCTTAGGATCAGCATACTTTCTTTTTTATTGCATTTTAATTCATTTCTTTTGCATAATTTATTTAAAATAGTAATAAACATCCAAAAAATATTTTCTTTTGCATTCTGACTTTAAATATTTTTCTCATTCCAAAAATGAATTTTATTTTATTTTTTGCATTAAAAAAGCATTTTTAAAATATTTAAATGTTATTTTTAATTAATTAAAGTCTTTTAATTAATTAAAAATACATTTAGGTTTCTAAAAATCACCAAAAAAATCATGAATCATTCCAATGTATTTAGAAACATTTTCAAACTCTTCACACAAATTTATTTTTAGGTTTGATCATAGTTTACCAATTTTCTTTGAATTAAGGGTCATTAAAAATTATTTTTTGAACCCTAATTTTGAAAAATCATTTCTGCCTAACAAAGAAGAGTTCGGAGTTGATTATTTTTGCATTGTTTTGCATATTGCATGTAGTTTATAGGATATTTTACTCATGAATTTATCTTGCATTTTCACATTGATTTGCATTTTTCCCTTTGAACCACCCAAAAACCCTAGAAAACTTAGGAAAATCATAACTTTTGATAGGTTAGGCTTCTGACCTTCTCCTTTGGGGTGTGACCTAATATGAGATTAGGGTTGGTTTGAGTTTAATTTCAATTTTTTATCATGTCATTTGCTTCTGTTTTATCCATTTGCATCTCACATGTTCATATAACCCTAATTTCACATGTTCATTTGCATCCACCTTGCATATGCATCATTACATGAACTTTCCATGACATTTCATGCTTTCACATGTCATCTTAGATATCTTAGGACGTGTTAGAACCATGCTTGATCATTTATTCACTCATTTGCCATGATTAGCATTCATTTCATTTCACGAACTTTCATTTGTTTCCAAACTTCAAAGCATGCTTCCATAATATCTCATCCTTGTATGATCACACATATGCACTTTGTATGCCTTTGCATCATCTTACATGGAATTTGCATTGCATAAACACTTCTGACTTTGGTCATTTCATCTCATATCATCTCATTTCACTTCATTTCTTTATGCTTCATACCTTATGCATCCATGCTAACTTTTCAGGTTTTGGTAAGTTACTTTGAGAGGTGGATTTGCCTTCACTTATCACTTCTTATTATCTCTTTCATTTGCATTTTGTTTTTCCTTAAAGTGAATTTGATTCACTTGTGTTCCATCTCTCTCACTTTCTTTCTTTAAGTCACTTATCTTCTTCAATGAAGTAAGTAACTTATTCTTCTGTTTCTTCCTCCTTTCATCTGCTTCTTCCATTGGTGGCTTCCTTGAAGATCTTTCTTAAGCCTTACAAACCATAGGAACATCCAAGCATGATAATAATTAGGGTTGTGATTAGTCCCCCTTAGCTTTTTTACCTTTGAGTCTCCTTGAGTCTCTCTTCTCATCTCAATAATCAGAGACTAAATTCTTAAAGTTTTAGGACTTTGGAATTAGGGTTATGCCTGCATCCTTCTCTTAGGATGGAGTGTATAACTTTAATCCTAAGTGTCAAACCTTTAATTTGTTTAAACCTCTTAATAAAATCACTTAATAATCATCAATACTTTATCTTGTAACTTGGGCCTTACATTAGGGTTCTAATTCTTCCTTGTGGTTAAGAAGGACTAACCCTAGTGTTTAATGGACAAGTCCCCCTCAAGATGTCTTACAAATCATAAAATCCATTTCTTAATCTTATCCCTTAATTAAAATCCACTTAATAAAGGCTTGTTATATAATGAATTTAATCCCTAACCATGGATTAAGTTGAGGTTTCTTCCTCAGCTTAAGTGTTCTCATCTATTATCCTTCTATTAGGATGGTGTAACGAGTTCACTAATCTGTGATTGGAGATTAAACTCATTACTTAACACTAAACAAAAACCCAAAAACATCAAAATAATCACAAGTAGGTTAATGATCTTAATCCTGCATCATCATGGTAATTAAGTTGAGATGCTTATCTCATACTTAAGTAAGCTCATTATCCCTAATCAGTGAGGATATAATGAGTTTACAACCCTTGATTTAGGCTTAAGCTCATTAACTTATGCAAAACACCAAAAACAATAAAAAACTAAAAACACAAAAACAAACAATAATCATCTCCTTCGGGATTCTTTTCTCATCACACTCATTCACAAACGAGAACTTGCTTCTTCTGTCTAATGCAAGACAGTTAGCACTCGAGCCAGACGAGTCATACACTTGAGCATAGGCAAGTAAGTAGTTCACAGTCAATTTATCTTTCAGTCTCTTTAAGTCAAACTACGGTGTTCTGACTTCCTCATTGCACGCGAGGATACGTAGGCATAACTTAACAGTTATCGAACAAAAGTCTATGTGTTTTCCCCCTCTTTCAACATTCTTTTCTAAGCCTCAGTTCCTGAGCAATTCACCCTTTTGCACTGACACTTATACATTTCTTTTCCAGCTTTTGCACACAGATAACACATACACTACCCCTTTAAACACAAACTTTCAAGCGTGGATCCCGTCGAGTACGACAGACAATCTGGGTGTTAATACCTTCCCAGGTTGTAACCAACCCCCTTTCTCAGTTTCTCTGATTCGCAACCGTCTTATCCATCTTTCGTCAGGTTTATGCAGCATTACCTTTCCTTCGGGATAAAAATGCCTAGCTAGGGACTCTATTCAGTTCATTTCATTTTCTCTTTTCACCGACCGTTCGCGCTTGTAACGGGATGCAAATCTTCGGGAGCGACACTATGAAGATGCAGTGCCAAGACCTAGTAACATAGTGGTGAGAGCCTTTGATGGTTCAAAGAGAATGGTGTATGGAGAAATTGATCTTCTAATCAAATTAGGTTCTCAAGTCTTTGACTCTACTTTCTATGTGATAAACATTCGTCCTGCCTATTCTTGCTTGCTTGGACGCCCTTGTATACATGGGGCAGGTGTTGTAACCTCTACCTTGCACCAGAAGCTGAAATATCCTGTGACGAACAAGATTATCATTGTCTATGGTGAAGAAGAGTATATGGTTAGTCATGTGAGTACTTTCAAATATGTTGAGATGGATGGCGAATTCGTCGAGACTCCTTGTCAGCCATTTGAGGTGGTTCCTCAGAATGTTCCTACTGCTAAACAAGTTCCTATTGTTCCTAAGGTTACTAGAGCATCTCCTGCAATGGCCTCTCTAAAAGATGTTAAAGTTGTGGTTGAAGAAGATGGTTGCACTATTTGGGGTCAACTTCCTGACATTCCTTACAAGTCTGACAAATTTGGTTTGGGTTTCACTTCAGAGGCTCAGAAGGTTGTTCGTCTTGCTCGTGCTATTCGTATCACCAACAAAGGAGTTTAGAAAGATCAAGTCAATGTCGTGGAAAACACTGATGAAGACTGCAACATAGATAATTGGATCTTTCCTACCATTGGCAGTGGGCTCAATAATTGGAAGACTGAAGACATTATTCCTATCTCCTTTAGTTAAGATTAAATTCTTTTTTTTGATTTTTTGGTATTGTAATTTGAACAATTAAACTTTTTAGCCTTGTGCCTTGCCTGAAGCACAAAGGTCTATCTGTTAAGGGTTATCATTTCATCGCATATTTTCATTCAATAAATCAATGGACGTTTTGCATTCAAATTTTGCACCTTTTATCTTTCTATTTATTTTTCGCTATGTGTTCTTACACATACCCACATCACTAAACTACAGATCCTCATCCACTATGGATCCCACTGATAATAGTTATGCTATTGTCAATTATGACTTCGAAAATCCAATCTACCAAGCCAAGGATGGAAATGAGGAAGTTTGTGAAGTGCCTATAGAACTTTCTAGGTTGCTACAATAAGAAGATAAAGTTATACAACCACATGAAAAACCGATCGAAGTTGTGAATCTGGGTACTGAGAAAGATAAGAAAGAGGTCATGATAGGTGTTGAATAAGAAGACAATGTTAAAACCAGGTTAATTAAGATGCTACATGATTATGTTGAGATCTTTGCTTGGTCTTATGAAGATATGCCAGGACTTGATATTGATATTGTCGTTCACTGACTACCAATGAAGGAAGGTTGTCGCCTGATAAAACATAAAGTTCGTCGTATGCGTCCCGAAATATCAGAAAAGATCAAAGCTGAAGTGATGAAACAATTCGAGGCAGGGTTCTTAGTTGTCACTTCTTATCCTTAATGGGTTGCAAATATGGTACCAGTTCCTAAGAAGGATGGAAAAGTACGCATGTGCGTGGATTACAGAGACTTGAACAAGGCCATCCCCTAAGATGATTTTTCACTTCCGCATATTGATGTTCTGGTAGACAACACTACTCAGCATAAGGTATTCTCTTTCATGGATGGTTTCTTTGATTATAATCAGATTAAGATGGCGCCTGAAGACATGGAGAAGACTACGTTTGTGTAACACGGTGGGAGAACTGACTTGGTGTTTTTGTTTTACAAAAGCATGTGCGGATAGCAAAAGTCGCACCGACTTTTATTTTATCCAATAGGAAAGGGTATAAAAGAACAGGAAAGACCTTAAAAGATTTTGAGTTCGGGGGGTAGGTTATATAAAGGGAAGGTGTTAGCACCCTTTATATCCATGGTTATCCATGGGCTCTTAGTTACTTGGCTCACTTGTTTGTTTGAAAAGTAATGTGAAATGTGTTTTAGAAATTTTCATAAGTCTTTATAATGATCCTCGTATGGATGTATACAAAGCTTTAAGTTTTTGAAAATTGTTTGAAAGTGAGGTGTGAAAAAGAGTTTTGAAATGTGAGCAAGTAACTAAGAACTACCTACCATAGAATGGTCTTTCATGTTTCTTTATTTCCTTTCAAGGGCGATATTGTCCCTACTATTAAGGAGTAGGTAGTCATTTACCTTGGATTTATTAAGGGATGGGCGTAGGGTCATCATATGGTCAATGAAGGCAACTGGTAGGGGCGCATTTAGAAATTTGTAGGGACTATCATAATTTATTCCGTAGGCAACTTCGAAGGGACTATGATCTTTTTGAATCTGAAGGGACTTGATGATTTTCTGTTAAAGGGACTTTGCTTAAGACACCCCCACTTTCGAGGGAGTTGACCATATACAAGGCAACCAATAGAGGAACCCTAGGAAGTGCAGATGACGATCGTAGAATGATCGACTTACGTGTGTGAATCATGTTTTCAGATATTTACCTTGTTATTAATTATCTAAGTCCAAATTTGTTCAATTATTTCTTTCCACGCCCTATATTACTAACCACACAATTATCATAAAATAAAGGCAGAAATTTAAAAGGCAGAAAAATAAATAGTTCCTAAACTATTACAAGGCTTCGGGGCAGTTACAAAATAATAAGGCGAAAAATAAAACCTAAAATATTACAAATGTGAAACAGTTACATAATAAGATAAGCCGTAAATGAATAATATAAAAATGAGTTAAAGGAAGAAATTGGGATTAAGGTTTATTAAAAACTGTAGGATTTAAAAAAATAGGGTTAAGGTTAAGATTTATATAAAGAATTAGGGTTCATAAAAAATTTAGGGTTTGTAAAAAAGGTTTAGGGTGTTTTTAGAGAAAAAGTTTAAAGGTTTGATTAATTATAAAAACAAATAAAGTATATTTTTTACAAGCCTAAAAAAGAAATTTTTTTTCTTTACAAAAATAATAATAAGTTATGAAACTTAAAGAAAAATTAATTAAGAAAATAAGGATTAATTAAGGTTTGAAAAAAATTTAGGCCAATCATGGATTAAAAGGATAATTAATTTTTTAAATAAGGAAATTAAAGAGAAATCCATGTTTCTTTGCCAAAATGTTGGGGATGGGTATTGAACCCACGCCCTCAGACCCCAGTCTTAGGAATAAACCTGAAAAAAGAGAAACAAGTCTAAAAAACATTGTAGGTTGGGATCGAACCCACGCCTCTTTGTTCCCAGACGTTTCCTTTAACCATCCATCCACATGCGCGTTGGTGATATCTATATGGAACGAATAAAAAAAAGTCAATAGTTAAATTCCTGAGACACGCGAAAACAATCATATTCAACCTCTGGAGATGCGAATTTTCCTACGAAATTTGTTATGAATTTTGCCGCGAAATTTTTCTTGTAGGTGTTCCTGCGTTTTCTTAAACATACACAAATACATACGATTAAATCAAATTGAATATACCAAATGATTTCCCACAAGCTATATAATCCAAACACTGTCTTAAAAGGTATTTAAATGGCCTAAGGAGAGAGACCCCAATTCGAAGGTCAAAACCCTAGTAATGGTGGATCTTCATTCTTGCACCTAAAATAAAATCAAACCATCCAAAAAGTTTCTAAACATCATCACAAAAAAAAATATAAGATCAAATTCAATGAATAATGTATGTATAATGAAAATCAAAAATTCAAATATGGAAGAAATATGAATTCGGTTTGCACGAATTCTTGATGTTTTGATGATATTGAAGATGTGTACACATTCCAAAAGTCCTCAAGAATGTAGTAAGACCTTTAAAATCCTTTGAAATAGCTTGCAAACAAGAAACCGAATTAGATATTTTTCCTCAAAATTTTGAAGTTTGGATGGTGGCCTTTCTCCTCAATTTTCCGTCCCCTCTCATTGTGTTCTTCTTATGACTTTATAGTGAGGTAAATTAGGGTAGAAAGAATGAGCCTTGGGTGAGTTTTATGATTTACTTGTTGTAATACCTCAAAATTTTCCCTCTCATTTCCCCAACTTTTTGCATAATATTTAGCATACATAAATTCATAAAATAACCAAAAACATTGCATCATAACCATCACAGCAGGGGCATAGGTTTGTGATCAGTGAATAAAGCAACTGAAGGATATACAAAGGCAATCAAAGGGCCACAAAGCTTCTCAACCTTGTGCAAATGGTCCACAACATCCCACAAGTATTCACTTGAAGCCACAAGTCCTATACAGAGGTGCTTTGATCAAGGGAGGCAAGCAGTGCAACATTTCCCAGCAAAAAGGAGTCAGATGAGGGTTTCTAATGAACTGGGCTTATCAATGAGACTTTGGTCCAAGCATGGTTTCATGGTTCTCTACATGATGTCAAGTACCTATGGTTCAAATTTCACCTATTGGACTCATTTTGGAAGACCCTCAATTGTTCAGTTGATTGAAAATCAGAAAATTGGAGAAAAGTCAACCAGGATGAGTAAAAAGTCAACTCTTGACTTCTTGAGGTCAAGGACATGAAATCTTGGTCATAAGGGACCTGTGGATGAAGTTTGAGCAAGAAAGAGTGAAAAAATCAAGGAAAAAAACAGTTTTTGGGGGCCATGTATCGATACATACGAGTTTTGTATCGATACATGTGTGCTGGCTATGTATTGATACATAAGCTGGATGTATTGATACATAAACAGGATGAATCGATGCATCCGTGTTATGAATCGATACATAACAGTTAAAAAACTGTCATGAATCGATGCATCCGTGTTATGTATCGATACATAATGTGTTTTTTTGCTGAATTTAGCCTTCTCTTCAGTATGTATCGATGCATAACCTTATGTATCGATACATGATGCTGTTTTTTGCCATTTTGCTGTTGTTTTTAATGCAAAACAAGGGGGAATGCTATGCTATCTTTGGGGTTGAACTTGGAAATTATTGGTACAAATCCTATAGCTCATTTAGCTTCACTTTGGCCTCAGTTCAAGCTTCACCATTGCTGCTACATCAAAGTGGTCTTCACCACAAATGTTCATAAGCTAGTGTACACTAGATTCATTGGTTTCAAGCTGAATTTTGCCATTGATCTTTGCTACATCAGCAAGTTATCATTGAATGTATGCAGGTCCATTCTAATTATTGTGCATTCCATAATCAAGAGGGCAAACTCAAGATGCAGTCCTTGAATAACTAAGTTTGTGTTTCACTTCACTAATCTCCATCATAAGCTTCATGGTGTTTGATGCATTGGATTGATCCCAACTAAAGAAAGTTCTAGAAGAGTCAGCTCACCCTCTTCTACCACATTCTAGAGTTTTCTACAACCTTCCAAGGAGTTCTAGAATTCTCTAGAATCCCAACTAACTCCTAAGCTACCTCCAAGCCCAAACCTCATGCCAAGCCTAACCATTATATAAACTCATCTCCTCCCAAAGCTAAAGGGTAATCACCACAAATCACTCTCTCCCTCATTCTTCACTCAATCACCACAAATCACTCTCTCCCTCATTCTTCACTCAATCACCACAAATCAATCTCTACCTCATTCTTCACTCAATCACCATTTTCACAATCTCAAATTCATCACTTTCTCTCCCACTTTTCCACCATTTTCACCATAGCTTTTCAACAAAAGCTCTTCAAGTTTCACATTGAAACTTGAAGGTCTTAAAGCTTAGCCTCCATCCTCCATTGAATTGAGCATTGTGGAATAAGAAGCTACTGGTTTTTGGTGGAGATTGCGACTTATCGGAAGTGATTAATCGAGAAGTGTCAAGACCGAATCACATTTATTTTGCATTCGCGGATTCTCCGGTTTTCTTCTCCATTCGCACTCCGATTCATTGCAACAATTACCGAAACACTCCTCCATTTCGTAGGTTGGTGATTAACCATTATGCCTTAATTTATCCTCTTCATCTCGCCTTAACGGCATTCTCCGCATGATTTTCGATTATGTTTGCGTTGTACCGTTCATTTTCGTTTTCGTTGCTTTCTTGCTTGCAATTTGCATTTGGATTATTAGGAATTAGATTTGTAGTCTAATCTAGGTCCTAGTAGGTGTAAAGAATCCCTTGTAAATAGGAAAAATGGTTCTCGTCGTAGGAATTTAGATTTTTGCTTATTTGATAGCTTAGTCTTAATTCTTCATGCCTATCATCCCCCATACATGTTTAGGTACTGATTTTAGGGAAATTTCTAGGTTAGTTTCGATATCCCATTCTCCCATTTCGAGTCGATTCGACACGATTCCGTCCATTTCGCATGTTATGTATGTTTGTGTCCATTAATGCATAACTTGAATTATTGCATGTTCTTGCCATATCCATATATTCTTTAGCATATATAGGATCATATTGCATTCCAATTTTCACGTCATTCGCATGTATCGTTAATGCATTCGCATCCTTGCAGCATATACCAAATGTTGCATGTTCACAAGCATGTTTATGCATAAGCACAATGTGTTGCATTTTTTGCATTTTTATTGCATTTTTTATCACATTCTTCCATCAATCAAGTTCTGGTTTTTGCATTACGCTTAACACTTTCATTGTCCCATCATTTTGCATATTCATGATCAATGTTCATCATATTCATGTGCCATGTTCATGTTTCGCATACTTGTTGCATAATAATTCATATGATGCATTCTTGCATACTCCATTAAGAATAATAATGTTCATCTAAATCATGTGCTTGATCCATGTTCATTATTGCATAATCATGATTGATTGGTGTACTTTGCATTGAGTTTGCGCATTAAAAGTGAAAAAACATCAAATCTGGATTTTGCATTTCATAGCTGTTTTTTGCATATAGGTGCTGTAAAATACATGTTGTTTGTTGTAAATTCATGTTGTTTGTGACTTTTAACACCTGTTTTTGCATACATATAGGTGCTTTAAAAAGTTGTTGCATTGCATAGTGCATTTCATAGCTGTTTGTGCATTGAGTGTTGTAAATATGTTGCTGAATTTTGCATTGCATTAGTTTTAGGTCCTTTAAACTATAGATTGAGTCTAGTTTAGGTCCTAGTTCCCTTAGGAATTAATTAGGTAATTTTGTTTGCCTTATTTTTATCATGTTTACCATGCTAACCTTTGTTTTGTAGGGAGGGCAAGGTATGTCTAAAAACCCTATCCTCTTTGGTATTTCTAATGCATTTAATTTGCACCATTTTGCCTTACGTAATGTTTGTGCTTGTTAGGTTTTCCCCTTTTGGGACCAACTTAACTTCATTAGGAAGTAAGTTGTGTTCTTCTTCTTTTTCTCTTCCTCTTTCCTCCCCTCCTTAAGATTAGAAACCTCACTAACCTTTAAGATCTCCTTGATATTGAATAAACAACTTAGGGTTGGTCTTAGTCCCCCATTAGATTTTTGCCTTTTTGCAATTTGAGTCATTCTTTCTCATCTTCAAACAAAAATCCAAAAAAAAACACTTAACAAATAAATGAAAGAATCCCTCGTGTATAGCCTTATTCCATGAAGCACTTGCATTCATTCCATCTTGGAGTGGTGTCAGCTCGTCTATCATGATGTACAAGTCTCGTCAAGGGATTGTTTCATAAAACAAATAAACTCAAAACATTTCTCATAAAAGAAAAAACAAATAACAAGCGGCTATCCTGCACAAACTTCTCTTCTCATCTCATTCACTCACAACGCGAACTCGCGACGACTTGTCTCGCATGCAAGACGGTAAGCGCACTCGTACCAGACGAGCCTGCAACACCTGAGCATAGTGTAACACGGTGGGAGAACTGACTTTAGTTATGTTGCGGATAGCAAGAGTCGCCACCGACTTTTATTTTATCCAAAGGAAAGGCATAAAAGAACAGGAAAGACCTTTTAAAAGATTTTTGGGTCCGGGGGGTAGGTTATGTAAAGGGAAGGTGTTAGCACCCTTTACATCCATGGTTATCCATGGGCTCTTAGTTACTTAGCTCACTTTGAATTGTTTTTGAAAATTTGAAGTGTGTGAATAGAAATTTTCATAAGAGTTTAATAATGATCCATGTACGGATGCGTAAAAAACTTTTGTTTTGAAAATTGTTTGAAATGTGTGAAGTGTTTGAAATGTTTTTTGAAAAGTGAGCAAGCATCTAAGAGAAACCTACCCTAAGTTTAAATCTTTTCTGTTCTTGAATCCTTTAAATGGTAAGACTATCCCTATTATTAAGGAATAGGTAGTCATTACCTTGGATGTGAGGGACAAATGAAGGGACATCTGTTTATTTAGGCAAATATAGGGTGTATTAAGCAATTCTGGAGGGACTGTCATCATTATTCGAAAGGGACAAGATCATTATGAAGGCAACCATTAAGGGACTTGATCTTTTACTATTTAAGGGACTAAATGACTTTATTTTTGTGGGACTTTTGCTTTATACACCCTACTTGACCTTTTGATTAGGCAACAATGAGAGGTAACCCTAGAAAGTGAGATGGCGATCAAAGATCGACTTACGTGTGTGAGTGTTCAATTTAATAATTATCTTTTGAATTAAGTGATCTAAATTAATTTTAAATAACATACATGTTTACACTCCCTATTTTTACTAACCATGACATAAAATAATTTAAACATTTAAAAAAAAAAATATTACATCCAGGAGCAATTACAAAATAATAATAGAAGCAATTTAAATAAATAGCAAAAATAAATAAATAAGCAAAATAAGCAAAATAAATAAGTAATTATAAGAGGGTTAGTGAAAATAATAATAATAATCACAATTTAAAAATAAATGGGGTTAGTAATAATCATATAAACATAATTAATAATAACAAGCAAAACATTAAAATGATTAGAAGATCAAATTTTTATATGAACAATTATTATAGAATTTTAAAGTATATGCATATTAAAAAAATTATATTAATTATGAACATATTATAATTATAAAATTAAATTAACAACTTTTAACCATAAAAATTATGCAAAAAATAAACAATTTATATCATATTTACCTATTATAAAAATAAATTAAGAATTTTAATTTTTAAACATGTTTATGTACAAAAATTTAAATTATAAACAATTAAGGTATTTAATAAAAATTAGATTAATAATAATATTAAACAAAAATAGAAGAAAAAGAAATTAGGGTTTTTTAATTGTTTAGAAAAAATAAATTAGGATTTATAATATAATTAAAATAAAATAAAAATGCAAAAATACCAAACTGTTGAGGGCAGGGTTTGAACCCTGGTCCCTTCACTCCCAAGCCCTGTCTCCATCCACTGGGCTACGCTGCGCTTGGTGTTATGAAATAGCCACAAACAATTATATGTAAAACCTGGAAAATATAACAAAGTAACAAAAAAATAATACGAATCCTGGGAATCGAACCCAGGCCTTTTGGTTCACACGCGCGTTCTCCTTCCACTACGCCATCAGCAACATTTGAAATTTAAATACAAACAAAAACTATATAATATAAAACAAAATTTGAATTCCAGGCTGCGCGCGAAACAGCTTCGTCTTCCTCACGATACCTGCAAAATTTCCTACGATTTCATCTACGATTTTTCCTGCGATTTCTTTCATACTCAGAACCTGCGAAACTCAAACATCAATCAAACAGTGCAATTTCTTTCAATTGATCAGTGTATTATGATCCTCATGGCTCACACAATCTCCCTATGTTCTTAAAATTTATTTATTTTCGGTTTAGCATGAAACCCTAAAAACTCAACCGAAACCCTAACAATGGCTTCTTTTGATTCCGGCCACAAAACTTCAATCCAAACACGTAAAAACAATCCACACACATCAATAAACAGATATCAAGGATTAAAAACAGTTAATATATCATGAATTAAGTGAATCGAAAATTTGAAAATCCAAGCCAATGTTGATTCGGTTTGAGTGATTCATGATGCTTTTGATGCAAATAATGATTGGTAATGATTCAGTGATGTCCAGGGATCACTCTTATGTCCTTCAAATACCTTCAAATGTCTTGTATGAGGAAATCCGAATTTGAGTTTGAATGGTTTTTTTTGGTTTGTGAAACTTACTCTTGGGAGGCAGAAAATTCGTGGCTTGTGTTAGGGTTCTCTTCTATACTTATAGAGTGATGACTTTAGGTTAAAAAATTAGGTCATTGTGTGGAAGATTTGATCTAAAAAGATTCAAAATGATAAGCCTTTAAAAGTCAAATTTTTTTGTATAAACACTTGCTATTTTAAGACAATCACCATAACTCCCATATCAATTTGATCCAAGACATATTTATGATTTTCTAGAAGCTTAATCATATTTAAATCTTTGATTTTTATATTTTATTTTAATTTAAAATGATTTTAAATGAATTAAATCAAAATAAATAAAAATAAAATAATAAAAAATCTGATTTTTGATGACTTGGGTCGTGCATGAAGTTATAGTATGGATTGGGTCATCATATGGCAAGCCCATTTGGAAGAAATTGGTTTTAGACCTCCATTTTCTTCATAAATCAACCAAAATTTCCCCAACTTTGCAAGGGCACATATCCTTCAATTTTAATGTTATGAGGGTGTTCTTGGACATTTTGGAAAGCTTGAAGAGTCCTCTAACCAACCCCACTGGTTTCATGTCCATATCATTTACCATTCTCAAGTTATGCCCTTTTGAAGTTGTTGACTTTTTGTTGACTTTCAAAAGGACCTATAATGTCTTAGCTCATACCTTTCAAATGAAGCATTTTTGGGCTTGGCTTGTGAGACACAAAGTTGTAGAGAATTAAATTTCCTTCAAAATGAGCTTTGGATGGAGACTTGGTGATGAAGCATGTGAAAGTTATGGCTGGTCAAAGTTCAGTTGACTTTTACTAAGGAAACCCTAATTTAGAAACTCCTGATTCTTGATGATCTGAAATCTCCTTGATGAATCATGACCAACCCTTGATCAAATGATGAATTTTACTTCATATACTTGATGTTGGCAAAAAATCATGAAGTTTGACTTTGGTTTGACCACAGTTGACCTCAGTTTGACTTTTTAACTGCTTTGACTGATTTTGACTTATCTGATCATCTAACTGAGCAAACTTTTGAGAAAAGTCTTGAAACTTGTCATGGGGGTTCTTACACACATATAAGATATTATGAAGCTCACCTGAAGTCTTGGAAGTCCATTTAGCCTGATTAAAGTCAAAACCCTAGTTTTGGATGCACTGCTTAGGAGGTGCATTGTCTGAGGGAATTGTCAACTCTTCTGACCAATTGTGAACCTTGTGAACCTTATGAACCTCATAAAGTATCTTGTAGACTTCATGAACCTCATGAAAGGTCTTGTAAGCATTGTGAATCTTGTGAACCTTGTGAACCTCATAAAGTGACTTGTAGACTTCATGAACCTCATGAAAGGTCTTGTAAACATTGTGAATCTTGTGAACCTTGTGAACCTTCTTAGCACACAAAGTCTTGTATTGTGAGGGCAAATTTTGGGGTGCAACACATAGACATACGCAGTTCCAGCCATAAAAAACACAAACAAATAGTTCCCGCCTTAGTTAGGTGAACTACGTCGACTCTGATCCTCATTATCCCGATGAGGTACGTAGGCAGCGGGGTAGGGCCCGTTCGAGCACATTCTTTATTTTCCCTACATTTTTCCCATTCTTTCTTTTTGTTCTCCTTTAATTCCATTTCTTTTCTCATTCCATTCCAGATAGCCATTCTTTTAGCAGCAGTTATATTTTCTCACCCTTTGAAACAAATCAAGCAAGCGTGGATCCCGTCGGGTACGGCGGACGATCTGGGGTGCTAATACCTTCCTAGGTCGTAACCGACTCCCGAACCCAGATCTTTGGTTCACAGGACCTTGTCCTTTCCTTCTTCCTTAGGTTTGTGCAACATTACCTTTCCCATTCTTTCGGGATAAAAATTTCTGGCTGGCGACTCTACCTTTTCCGCGCCACTTCCGCGTTTGTACTAGGATGAAAATCCCGGGAGCGACACTTGTGAATGAAGAAACCAATTATCATCAATGTCCAAAAAATCAAATATCCATATGCTATAATGGTCTTGCACGATCTTGGAGAGTTTCAATCACCTTGAATGCCATATATTTGATCCAAAAATAAATTTTAGATCAAATCTTTGATTTTTTATATTTTATTTTAATTAAAAATGATTTTAAGTGATTAAAATCAAATATAATATAAAATAAAAAATAAAAATCAGAAAATATTGCCATTGGGTCGTGGATGAACTTAGATTCAAGTTTGAATCGAAACATTATAGGCCCAATTGGAAAGAATTGGAGTTATGTCTTTTTTTACTTCATACACCTCCTGAAAATTACCCAACTTTGACAATGCATAACTTCCTCAATTTTGACCCATGAAGGTGTTATAGGACTTTTTAGAAAGCTTAGAGTGTCCTCTAATTAACCTTTTTGGTACTATGTCCATATAATTTACCATTTTTAAATTATGAGCTTTAGAAAAGTTGATTTTTTGTTGACTTTCAAAAAGACCTATAATGTTTTAGCTCATATCTTTCAAATGAAGTATTTTTGGACTTGGCTTGTGAGACTCAAAGTTGTAGAGAATTGGATTCCCTTCAAAATGAGCTTTGGATGGGAAATTTTTTATGAAGTATGTGAAAGTTATGGCTGGTCAAAGTTCAGTTGACTTTTCCTGCACAAAACCTTAATTAGCAACTCCTGATTCTTGATGATCTGAGGTTTCCTTGATGAATCACGATCAACCCTTGATCAAATGATGTGTTTAACAACATAATCTTGATGTTGACCAAAAATCTCGGAGTTTGACTTTGAGTTGACCACAGTTGACCTCAGTTGACTTTTTGACCAAGTTAACTGATTTTTAGTTATCTGAGCATCTAACTGGCCAAACTTGTGAGGAAAGATTTGAAACTTGACATGAGGGTTATTTAAGGTATGTGGGATGTTATGAAGTCCATTTGAGGCTTTGGAAGTCCACTTTTCTTGGGGAAACTCAAAACCCTAGTTTTAAGATCCATTGTTTAGAAGGAGGCTTTGTCTGATGAAACCTTCAATCCCTTCGACCAATTGAGAATCTTGTGAATATTGATAGACCTCTTGAGACACATTATCTTGAATATGGGAGGTCAAATTTTGGGGTACAACAGTTTGTCACACAGTAGGGCACCTTTTGTTACAAAGTAATGCCATTTGGTTTGAAGAACGCTGTGGCAACATACCAGCGTGCTATGGTAACTTTGTTCCATGATCTGATCCATCACGAGATAAAGGTATATGTTGATGACATGATAGCCAGGTCCTAGACTGAAGAAGAATATTTTGACCATCTGCATAAACTGTTTGAGAGGTTGAAGAAATACAAACTGAGATTGAATCCAAACAAATGTACCTTTGGGTTAGATCTGGTAAACTTTTGGGTTTCATTGCAAGTGATAAAGGTATTGAAGTTGACCCTACGAAGTTAAAAGCTATACAAGATATGCCTGCTCCTCATACTGAGAAGGAAGTCAGGTTTCTTTTGATGCCTGAACTACATTGCAATATTTATTTTCCACTTAACCGCTACTTGTGAGCCAATCTTCAAATTGCTGAAGAAATATCAAGTAATGGAATGACGAATGTCAGACATATTTTGATGAGATCAAGAAGTATCTCCAAGAACCTCCAATACTGATGCCACCAGTTGCGGGAAGACCTTTGATTATGTACCTGACAGTGTTAGACAATTCAATGGGGTGTGTGTTGGGGAAACATGACGAGTCTGGTCAAAAAGAGCAAGCAATATACTACCTTAGTAAAAAGTTTACTGATTGTGAAACAAGATACTCACTGCTCGAGAAAACTTGTTGCGCTTTGGCATGGCTGCTCGCCGACTAAGACAATATATGTTGACTCATACCACTTTACTGATTTCAAAGATGGATCTTATCAAATACATATTTGAGAAACCTGCTCTCTTCGGACGAATAGCGAGATGGCAAATGATTTTGACAGAATATGACATTCAGTACACAACTTAGAAGGCAATTAAGGGAAGTGTGGTAGTTGACCATTTGGCTCATCAAGCGGTGGATGACTATCAGTCTATGAATTTTGAGTTTCCAGATGAGGATATTATGCTTGTTACTGATCATAAAGAACCTATACCATATGAAGGACCTGAACAGGGATCCCAATGGACAATGGTTTTTGATGGAGCTTCTAATGCACTTGGCAATGGTATTGGTGTTGTGATTATCTCTCTTGAGGGTTGCTATACGTCGTTTACTGCTAGACTTTACTTTGATTGTACCAACAATATGGCTGAATATGAAGCATGTGTCATGGGTATCAAGGCTGCCATTGAAATGAAGATCCAATTCTTGAATGTATATAGGGACTCAACCCTAGTAGTTAGTCAGATTAAAGGAGAATGGGACACGAAGCATCCAAATATCATTCCTTACAGAGAACATGTGTTGACTTTGATCCCATACTTTGAAGAGATCGCTTTCGAACATATTCCACGAGAAGAGAATCAGTTGGCAAACGCATTAGCTACCATGTCATCTATGTTCAAATTCAGTTGGGACCATAAGCTCCTAGAATTACTATTGATAGATTATATGAACCAGCATACTGTTATGAGGTTGATACTGATGGAGTATAAGAAAAACCTTGGTTCCATGAAGTAAAAAGATATCTCGAAGCTCAGGAGTATCCTGAAGGGGCATTTATCAATAACAAGAAGTTTCTAAGGAGATTTTCTGCCAAGTTTTTCCCGAGTAACGGAATTTTGTACAAGCGCAATCACGATTCGACTTTGCTTCGTTGTGTGGACAAGAAGGAAGCAAGAGAGATTATGGAATACATGCATGATGGGATCTTTGGTACTTGTAACACCCATATTTTCGTAACTAGTTATTTATTAATTAATTGTGTGATTTTGTGACTAATAGATTTAATTAATTATTTCGATTAATATGAATTAATTAATTTAATTAAATATGTGATTTAATTTAGTTAATAGATTTATTTGGTTTGTAAGGAATAGTTTAATTATTTGATTAAATTGAATTATAAAATTTATTAGATTTATTTTAATTAGTGGAATAAAATAGATTTAGTATATCTGACTAATTAGGCTATTGTGAGTGTGTAATAAGTAAGTTAGTGAGTGGGTTAGAAAGCCCAATAAGAGATTGAGTGTTTATGAGTATATGTTAGGGTTTTAACCAAGATAGAAAGAGTAGAAAGATAGAAGAGGCTAAGAGAGGAGGAAGAGAAGAGAAACTCAAGAACAACTTAGAAAGCTCAAGAAATCCAAGGTAAGGGTGGGTTTTCATTAATTATTTGAGATTGTTGGATAATATGTAATGGGTAGAAATATGATTAGGTAAAAACCCCTATTTGTTTTCTATGATTTTAATAAATTTAGGTTTTACTAATAAACTTTGATTTGTGATGAAATATTGTATTTGAAATTGGTATATTGATATAGTTTAAGGACCCATTATGAATTAGAAATGAAATAGGATTTACAATTACAATTCACTGTAACAATGAATTTTCTTTAAGTGGATTAAATGACGATGATGTTTTGAATATATCCCATTGTATAGATTTTTCGGGATGCATTAAGAGGTGAGAAATTAAATAGAATAATATATTAGCATGACTATGTATGTGGTGATAATTACTACAATATACTACCTATTAATCTTAACATATACATCTACATTAAAGTAGTAGTACATGCAGTATGGTGTTTAAGCAAAAAGTATGATTAATGATAGACTATATAAACATGACATGAATGATGAAGACAAGTGGCGCTTAATGGATAAGAAATAGTCATTAATGTTAATACATGTACTCTAGGATAGAATTAGGATAGAATTATAGTTTATTTAATTAATGAAACAACAGTCTGTACATAGTGCAGAAGTGAATTTATCCTTATACTGTGTGACTACCTACTACCTTTTCCCCTTGCCTTGATTTATCCGCATGAGATGGTGATGACTAGGTGTAGGAAATACAGACTAATAGGAGAACATTAGCTACTTGTGGTAGCCATTTGGAGAATAGAAAATGTGATCCACTTTATATTCAATTGAAAGAAAAGAGAATGGGTATTATGAAGTGAATTCATATATATATATATATATATATATATATATATATATATATATTTATTCAAGACCCTGTAAGATCCTATTTCTTATAAAATGATAACATTATGTTATTAATTGAGAAATAAATTAATAAAGTGATAGTAATATTGATTGATATGGAATCTTGTGGTAACTGTAGAAGCAGTACACTAATGGATGGACACAGGGTGAATTTTACTAAATGGATGAGAATATAATGGTATTTAGTTATGTATAGGAAGTAGTAATTATTAAATGGAAATGATAGTAAGAAGAACATATAATGTAGTCAGGAAAAGAGGGTGGTAGAGATGATTAATTGAAGAAGTAAATAGTGAGGCACTTAAATACTATGTAGTATAATTTTTTTTTTTGATAATGTATATTAGATGATGAAATCAGCGCATAAGAGTGATCAATTGGTAATAGTTTTATTAATTATGGATAGTATTAACACCCCATTTGGAAAACATAGTACTTCTTTTCAACTATGGGTATTGTAGCTATATTGAACTTAAGGATTTATTTAGTAATCAAATTCATGTGAAGGTTACTTAATAATAATAATCTCTATTTAATTATTGAATGGTTTTAACTTTAATTGGTATATGAATACTGTATTTAACTATTAATAATGAATTGATTAGTTTATATTTAATCGGTATCAGATATTTTGAGAATTGTGGTGGAATTGTGTTGATTTTTGTGAACTATTTGCTAGGTGTAGTAGTAATGTTTGAAGTAAGAATACATTGATTTGTAAGAATATGTTTGTATGTGCAATTGTGTGATAATTCAAGTGTGATGAATTATTGAGATACACGTGAATATTAAGATTAGGGAACGTTTTCATTTCATGTTTTAAGAGTTCTGATTGTATACTCTATTTATTTTTTTAATTGGATTTGAATTTTATGGTGAATTGGCTTTTTATGCCATGTTGATTTAATTAATGAAGTTTTATTTGAGACTTGAATGTTATGAGATTATTAATGAAAAAGATTCGCTGCTACATGCCAAGTGAAAGTATATGAAAAGGATGAATTTATTTCAAGTGTTATTGAGCATGACAAATATTTGAATGATATTTTGAATTATGTGTGACACCCTTATTTGAGATGCATGATAAATTACTCTGATTATGTATAAATTTTCTGCGGGGTTTAGAAGGGTGTTACATTAGTGGTATCAGAGCAAGGTCGGTCAGTTGACCAAGTTGTCTGTGTGTTTATTTTGTGTTGTAGTGTCGGTATTGTTGTTCTAATGAGGATTTTGTTGTGGAATCTAGAACAATGGTTGCAGGTAGGAATGGTAGAGTACTTGCTGAAGCTTTGGCGTTGTTGGCTGGAGCGATTGGGCAGATGCCTCAAGTCAATGTGAATGGTGTGAACAACACTGATGATGATTTTCGTGCTTTGGAAAAGTTTCAGAGGAACAATCCACCAAAGTTCATGGGAAGGTATGAACCTGATAAAGCACAAGAATGGTTGGATGCAATTGAAAAGATATTTCGAGTGATGAACTGTTCAGATGCGCAGAAGGTGCAGTTTGGCACCCATATGCTTGAGAAGGAAGCTGAGCACTGGTGGGGTAACACTCGTCGGAGATTTGAAGAAGACGAAGTTGAGATTACTTGGGCTGTTTTTAGAGAGGCATTTCTGGAGAAGTACTTTCCGGAAGATGTACGTGGAAAGAAGGAATTGAGTTTCTTGAATTGAAACAAGGTAACTTAACTGTGGCTGAGTATGCAGCAAGATTTGATGAGTTGATTCAGTTTTGTCCTCACTACAACACTACTAATGCTGAGAGATCAAAATGTCTTAAGTATGTGAATGGTTTGAGACCTGAAATCAAGCAAGCCATTGGTTATCAAGAGATTAGGCGATATTCTGAGTTGGTGAACAAAAGTAGGATCTATGATGAAGATAGTAGGGCTCGATCAGCTCACTACAAAAGTATGGGTGATAAGAAAGGAAAAGGCCAATTCAGAGGGAAACCGTATGTGACTTCTGGTGACAAAGGGAAACAAAAAGCTAGTTATGGCAAGAAGCCGAGTGGGGGAGGAGTTTCCACCCCGGTGAAGTGTTTTAGGTGTGGTGAGGAAGGACATCGTGCTTCTGAGTGCACAAGTGTGGAGAAGAAATGTTTCAAGTGTGGCAAGCCTGGCCACAAGGCTTTAGAGTGCAGGAGTGGTGCGAGTGTGACTTGTTACAACTGTGGCGAGCAAGGGCACATTAGTACCAAGTGTTACAAACCAAAGAAGGCTCAAACGAAAGGGAAAGTGTTTGCTCTATCTGGATCTAAGACGACTAGTGAAGATCGATTGATCAGAGGTACGTGTTTCATTAATGGTATACCTTTGATAGCTATAATTGATACTGGAGCTACACATTCTTTTATTTCTTTGGATTATGTTAAAAGATTGAATCTTGAGTTGTCTGTTATGGGTGGTGGTATGGTTATTGATACTCCTGCTATGGGTTCAGTAACTACCCCATATGTGTGTTTGAATTGTCCATTGAGTATTTTTGGTAAAGACTTTGGTGTTGATTTAGTGTGTCTTCAGTTAGATTAACTTGATGTTATTCTTGGGATGAATTGGTTGGAGTTCAACCATGTCTCTATTAATTGTTTTGATAAGTCAATTGTTTTCTTAAACCTGAGGACGAATGAGACTTATTTATGTCTGCCAAGCAAGTGAATGAGTCAGTGCAAGATGGTGCCGAGATGTTTATGTTGTTGGCAACTTTGAGTATTGAGGAAAGTGGAGCAGTTGGTGATTTTCCAATTGTTTGTGATTTTCCAGAAGTTTTTCCTGATGAGATAAGTGATTTACCGCCGGAACGCGAGATGGAGTTTATGATCGACTTAGTTCCTGGAACTAGTCCGGTATCGATGGCTCCATATCGTATGTCCGCATTGGAGTTGAAAGAGTTGAAGAGTCAACTTGAAGACCTACTTGAGAAGAGGTTTATTCGTCCGAGTGTATCATCATGGGGTGTACCTGTTTTGTTGGTTAAGAAGAAAGAAGGTACTATGAGGCTTTGTGTGGATTACCGACAATTGAACAAAGTGACTATCAAGAATAAATATCCACTTCCGAGAATTGATGATTTGATGGATCAGTTGGTTAGTGCGAGTGTGTTTAGTAAGATTGATTTGAGATCTGGGTATCATCAGATTCGTGTGAAAGCTGGAGATATTCAGAAGACTGCTTTTCGGACGAGATATGGTCATTATGAGTATTTTGTGATGCCATTTGGTGTGACTAATGCACCAGGTGTATTTATGGAGTACATGAATAGGATTTTCCATCCGTATTTGGACAAGTTTGTGGTTGTATTCATTGATGATATTTTGATTTATTCCAAGAGTGAAGAGGATCATGTTGAACATCTGAAGATTGTGTTATCTGTGTTGAAGGAGAAACAGTTATATGCTAAACTTTCTAAGTGCGAGTTTTGGTTGAAGAAAATGAGTTTCCTCGGTCATGTGATTTCAAGTAAAGGAATTGCAGTTGACCCGTCGAAGGTTAAAGCTGTATCGCAATGGGAAACTCCAAAATCAGTTTTGGAGATTCGAAGTTTTCGTGGTTTGGCAGGTTATTATCGGAAATTTATTGAAGGATTTTCAAAGTTGTCTTTGCCATTGACGCAGTTGACTAGAAAGGGTCAAGCTTTTGTTTGGGATACAAAGTGTGAAGAAAGTTTCCAAGAGCTTAAGAGAAGATTGACGACAGCTCCTGTTTTAATTTTGCCGAATCCGACAGAACCGTTTGTTGTGTATTGTGACGCTTCATTGATGGGTTTAGGAGGTGTATTGATGCAAAATCAACAAGTTGTAGCTTATCCTTCAAGGCAACTTAAAGTGCATGAGAGAAATTATCCGACGCATGACTTAGAGTTGGCCGCCGTTGTGTTTGTGTTGAAACTTTGGAGACATTACTTGTTTGGATCGAGGTTTGAAGTCTTTAGTGATCATAAAAGTCTGAAGTATCTCTTTGATCAGAAAGAATTGAATGCGAGGCAAAGGAAATGGTTAGAAATTTTGAAGGATTATGATTTTGGTTTGAATTATCATCCAGGTAAGGCAAACGTGGTAGTCGATGCATTAAGTCGTAAATCCTTGCTTATGCCAATAATGATGGTTAGGGAGTTGGAAATGATTGAACAATTTCGAGACATGAGTTTGGTTTGTGAAGAGACTTCTTATGGAGTTAAGCTTGGTATGTTGAAGCTTACAAGTGGTATTCTTGACGAGATTTGAGAAGGTCAGAAATCTGATTTGGGTTTGGTAGATCGATTAACTTTGATCAATCAAGGCCGAGGAGGTGATTTCCGAATTGATGTGAATGGTATCATGAAGTGTCGTGATCGAGTTTGTGTTCCGGATATTGCAGAATTGAAGAAAAGTATTCTTGAAGAAGGCCATCGTAGTGGATTGAGTATTCATCCGGGTGCGACTAAGATGTATCAAGATTTGAGGAAAGTGTTTTGATGGCCTTCTATGAAGAAGGATATTGCAGAGTTTGTGTATTCTTGTTTGACTTGTCAGAAGTCAAAGATTGAGCATCAGAAACCGTCGGGTTTAATGAAACCATTAGCTATTCCTGAGTGGAAATGGGATAGCATATCTATGGATTTTGTATCTGGTTTACCTAGGACACCGAGTAATTTTGAGGCTATTTGGGTTATTGTGGACAGGTTGACGAAATCTGCTCACTTTATTCCGATAAGGATGGATTACCCGTTGGAAAAGTTAGCAAAGTTGTATATCGAGAGGATTGTCAGTTTGCATGGTATTCCGTCTAACATTGTATCAGATAGAGATCCAAGGTTCACATCAAGATTTTGGGAGAGTTTACAAAGTGCTTTGGGTACTAAGTTGCGTTTGAGTTCCACTTATCATCCGCAGACTGATGGTCAGACGAAGAGGACGATTCAATCACTTGAGGATCTTTTGAGAGCTTGTGTTTTGGAAAAGGGAGGAACTTGGGATAACTACTTATCTTTGATTGAGTTTACTTACAATAACAATTTTCATTTGAGTATTGGTATGACACCGTTTGAAGCATTGTATGGTAGGAAGTGTAGAACGCCATTATGTTGGTATGAGGCTGGAGAGAGTGCGGTGGTTGGACCTGAGATAGTTCAACAAACTACAAATAAGATTAAGATGATTCAGGAGAAGATGAAGATTTCTCAAAGTCGTCAAAAGAGTTATCATGACAAGAGAAGGAAAACACTTGAGTTCCAAGAGGGAGATCACGTGTTTCTTCGAGTACCTCCGATAACTGGTTTTGGTAGGGCATTAAAGTCGCGCAAGTTGACACCGCGTTTTATTGGTCCTTATTAGATATTGCAGAGGATAGGAGAGGTAGCCTATCAGATTGCTTTACCGCCATCGCTTGCTAATCTCCATGACGTGTTCCATGTATCTCAGTTGAGGAAATACATTGCGGATCCGTCTCATATAGTCCAAGTAGATGATGTACAGGTGAGAGATAACCTGACTGTGGCAACATCACCTATCTGGATGGAAGATCGAGAGTTGAAGCAACTTCGAGGTAAAGAGATTGCTTTGGTGAAGGTCGCTTGGGGAGGACCAACTGGTGGAAATGTGACTTGGGAACTCGAGAGTCAAATGAGGGAGTCTTATCCCGAGTTATTCGTTTGAGGTAATTTTCGAGGGCGAAAATCTTTGAGTGAGGGAGAGTTGTAACACCCCAATTTTCGTAACTAGTTATTTATTAATTAATTGTGTGATTTTGTGACTAATAAATTTAATTAATTATTTCGATTAATATGAATTAATTAATTTAATTAAATTATGTGATTTAATTTAGTTAATAAATTTATTTGGTTTGTATGGAATAGTTTAATTATTTGATTAAATTGAATTATTTAATTTATTAGATTTATTTTAATTAGTGGAATAAAATAGATTTAGTATTATTTGACTAATTAGGCTATTGTGAGTGTGTAATAAGTAAGTTAGTGAGTGGGTTAGAAAGCCCAATAAGAGATTGAGTGTTTATGAGTATATGTTAGGGTTTTAACCAAGATAAAAAGAGTAGAAAGATAGAAGAGGCTAAGAGAGGAGGAAGAGAAGAGAAACTCAAGAACAACTTAGAAAGCTCAAGAAATCCAAGGTAAGGGTGGGTTTTCATTAATTATTTGAGATTGTTGGATAATATGTAATGGGTAGAAATATGATTAGGTAAAAACTCCTATTTGTTTTCTATGATTTTAATAAATTTAGGTTTTACTAATAAACTTTGATTTGTGATGAAATATTGTATTTGAAATTGGTATATTGATATAATTTAAGGACCCATTATGAATTAGAAATGAAATAGGATTTACAATTACAATTCACTGTAACAATGAATTTTCTTTAAGTGGATTAAATGATGATGATGTTTTGAATATATCCCATTGTATAGATTTTTCGGGATGCATTAAGAGGTGAGAAATTAAATAGAATAATACATTAGCATGACTATGTATGTGGTGATAATTACTACAATATACTACCTATTAATCTTAACATATACATCTACATTAAAGTAGTAGTACATGCAGTATGGTGTTTAAGCAAAAAGTATGATTAATGATAGACTATATAAACATGACATGAATGATGAAGACAAGTGGCGCTTAATGGATAAGAAATAGTCATTGATGTTAATACATGTACTCTGGGATAGAATTAGGATAGAATTATAGTTTATTTAATTAATGAAACAACAGTCTGTACATAGTGCAGAAGTGAATTTATCCTTATACTGTGTTACTACCTACTACCTTTTCCCCTTGCCTTGATTTATCCGCATGAGATGGTGATGACTAGGTGTAGGAAATACAGACTAATAGGAGAACATTAGCTACTCGTGGTAGCCATTTGGAGAATAGAAAATGTGATCCACTTTATATTCAATTGAAAGAAAAGAGAATGGGTATTATGAAGTGAATTCATATATATATATATATATATATATATATATATATATATATATATATATATATTTATTTATTCTAGACCCTGTAAGATCCTATTTCTTATAAAATGATAACATTATGTTATTAATTGAGAAATAAATTAATAAAGTGATAGTAATATTGATTGATATGGAATCTTGTGGTAACTGTAGAAGCAGTACACTAATGGATGGACACAGGGTGAATTTTACTAAATGGATGAGAATATAATGGTATTTAATTATGTATAGGAAGTAGTAATTATTAAATGGAAATGATAGTAAGGAGAACACATAATGTAGTCAGGAAAAGAGGGTGGTAAAGATGATTAATTGAAGAAGTAAATAGTGAGGCACTTAAATACTATGTAGTATAATATTTTTTTTTTTGATAATGTATATTAGATGATGAAATCAGCGCATAAGAGTGATCAATTGGTAATAGTTTTATTAATTATGGATAGTATTAACACCCCATTTGGAAAACATAGTACTTCTTTTCAACTATGGGTACTGTAGCTATATTGAACTTAAGGATTTATTTAGTAATCAAATTCATGTGAAGGTTACTTAATAATAATAATCTCTATTTAATTATTGAATGGTTTTACCTTTAATTGGTATATGAATATTGTATTTAACTATTAATAATGAATTGATTAGTTTATATTTAATCGGTATCGGATATTTTGAGAATTGTGGTGGAATTGTGTTGATTTTTGTGAATTATTTGCTAGGTGTAGTAGTAATGTTTGAAGTAAGAATACATTGATTTGTAAGAATATGTTTGTATTTGCAATTGTGTGATAATTCAAGTGTGATGAATTATTGAGATACACGTGAATATTAAGATTAGGGAACGTTTTCATTTCATGTTTTAAGAGTTCTGGTTGTATACTCTATTTATTTTGTTAATTGGATTTGAATTTTACGGTGAATTGGCTTTTTATGCCATGTTGATTTAATTATGAAGTTTTATTTGAGACTTGAATGTTATGAGATTATTAATGAAAAAGATTCGCTGCTACATGCTAAGTGAAAGTATATGAAAATGATGAATTTATTTCAAGTGTTATAGAGCATGACAAATATTTGAATGATGTTTTGAATTATGTGTGACACCCTTATTTGAGATGCATGATAAATTACTCTGATTATGTATAAATTTTCTGCGGGGTTTAGAAGGGTGTTACAGTACTCACTCTAGTGGGCATACGATGGCTAAGAAAATTTTGAGAGCAGATGCCAGATCTATGTTGATAAAATACATGTACCTCCAGTTCCATTGAATGTTCTAACTACTCCTTGGCCTTTAGCAATGTGGGGTATTGATGTGATTGGGGAGATTAAACCTACCGCTTCCAATGGACATCGTTTCATCCTTGTTGCCATTAATTACTTCACGAAGTGGGTAGAGGCGCCTCGTTTGCTTTTGTTACCAAGAATGTTGTGGCTCGGTTCATCAAGCATAATCTTATCTGTCGATATGGCATCCCTGAAAGGATTATCACAAATAATGGTACTAATCTAAACAACACTATGATCACTGAACTTTGCACGCAATTTAAGACTAAGCATCACAATTTGTCTCCATATCGACTGTCGCTCCCGATAAGTGGTACTAGGCCCAGATAAAGGTACAGACGCGAACGGTCGGCAAGAGGGACAATGAGAACACACAGCAGTGAACTCACTGGAGAAGAAAAGAGTCGCCAGCTAGGCATTTTTATCCCGGAGGAAAGGCAATGCTGCATAGACCTAGAAAGATATGGATAAGACGGTTGCGAACCAGAGAGACTGAGAAAGGGGGTTGGTTACAACCTGGGAAGGTATTAGCACCCAGATTGTCCGTCGTACTCGACGGGATCCACGCTTAAAAGATTTGTGTTTTAAAGGGGTAGTGTCAGTGCAATTTGTGTGTAAAAGAGCTGGAAAACAAAATGTACAGGTGTCAGTGTAAGTGAAGTGCAATATGTATAGTGTCAGTGCAGGAACAAGAATAAAATGCTCAAGATCATGAGGCTAAAGAATGAAGCTGGAAAGAGGGGGAATATACAGAGACTTTTGTTCGATAACTGTTAAGTTATGCCTACGTATCCTCTCGTGCAACGAGGAAGTCAGAACACCGTAGTTCGACCCAAAGAGACTGAAAGATGAATTGACTATTGAACTGCTTGCTTGTCCATGCTCAAGTGTATGACCTGTCTGGCTCAGGTGCTAACTGTCTTGCATTAGACGGAAGAAGCAAGTTCTCGTTTGTGAGTGAATGAGATGAGAAAAGAATCCCGGAGGAGACGATTATTGTTTGTTTTTGAGTTTTCAGTCTTTTATTGCTTTTGAAAGTTTGTCATAAGTTAATGAGCTCAAGCCTAAACCAATGGATTTAGTAAACTCATCACATCTTCCCTCTGATTAGGGGTAATGAGAGTACCTTAAGTGTGAAGTCAGATTCTCACACTTAATCACCTTTGATGTAGGGTTAAGATCATTAACCTACTTGTGGTTATTTAGATGTTTTTTGTTGTTTTTGTTTAGTGTTAAGTAATGAAATTAAGCCATAATCAGGGATTAAACAGACTCATTACACCATCCTAATAGAAGGATAATAGATGAGAGTGTTTAAGCTGAGGAAAGCTCCTCAACTTAATCCATGATTAGGGATTAAACTCATGACATAACAAGCCTTTGATTAAGTGAATTTTATTTAATGGTATGATGATGAAGTGATTTTTATGATTTGTAAGACAACTTGAGGGGGACTTGTCCATTAACACTAGGGTTAGTCCTTCTTAACCATTTAAGGAAGAATTAGAACCCTAATGCAAGGCCCAAGTTACAAGCTTGATGTCTTGATGATTATTAGATGGATTGATTGAAGGATTTAAACACATTAAGGGTTTAACACTTAGGATTAAAGTTATACACTCCATCCTAAGAGAAGGATGCAGACATAAGTTTAATCACAAAGCCTTAAAGCCTTTAGGGTTTAGTCCCTGATTACGAGATGGGAAGAGAAGACTCAAAAGAGACACAAAGGTAAAACTAAATGGGGGACTAATCAAAACCCTAATCATTGTCATGCTTGGTTGTTCCTAAGGTTTGTGAGGTTTACAAGAAAAGTCTTCAATGGAACCACCAGGAAGCAGATGAAAGGATCAAGAGAAGCAAAGTGACTTGCTTCATTCAAGAAGTCAAGTCACTTGAAGAAAGAAAGTGGGAAGAAGAAGAATGAGCAAGCTCAAACTCAAACACAAATAGAAATGCAGCATGGATGCAAGAGAGATGAAAAGAAAAGTTATGAGGAGTGAAGGCAAATTCACTTCCCAAAATCACTTACCACCTGAAAGGTTAGAAAAGAAATGCAATGCAATGCAAAATGGGATGAGATGACATGATGAGAAACAAAACCAGAAGCAAATACATGATGCTAATGATGTTATGAGATGCTACAAACATGAGGCAGCACATGGGAATGATCATACAAGTTCATGAATGCAAATGAAGCAAGTTAAGAAGCATGGACATACATGAAAAGTTATGAAGTGCACATGGCATACAACATGGCAAATACATGATGCAATGATCAAACATGCTTTCAATATGTCTTATGATGTTAAATGAATCAAATGGAGGCATGGAATGTCATGGCAAGTCATGTTATGCAGGAGAATGCAAGATGGATGCAAATGGAGGCTCAAATTAGGGTTTATGAACAATGCATCAAACAAAAACCAAAATCAGAAGCAGACACTAAGATAAAAAATTGAAAATGCCACTCAAAGGACCCCTTATCCTATACTAAACCAATGCCCAAAGGAGAAGTCTCAACTCCTAACCAAACTCAAGTTATGATTTTCACAAGTTTGCTAGGGTTTTAGGGTTTCCAAACAAGAAAATTATCAAACAAATGGAAAATGAAAGATCAAATCATGGCCATTTAATCTCACAAACTACATGCTAAACACAATGCAATGCAAAAAGAATCAATGTCCAACTCTTCATGGATAGGCAGAAATGATTTTTTGAACTTTGGATCAAATAAATGCATAAAAATGATTTTAAATCAATGAAAAATTCTCAAAATGCATCAAGATCAGAAAATAAATTTGGTTTGAAAGTTGGAAAATGTTTCTAAATGTCTTAGAACATTTCATGAATTTTTTGGTGATTTTTAAATACCTAAAAGTATTTTTAATAAATTAATCTTCATTAATCAATTAAAAATAAACTTTTAAATATTTAAAAATACTTTTTAAATGCTAAAAATGAAAATAAAAATATTTTTGTATTTTAAAAATTAGTGAAACTCTTGACAAAAAGTTTCATAATTTTTAAAACAATTTTACTATTTTAAATAAATTGTACAAAATAAAACAAAAGAAATGAATTAAAAATGAAATAAAGGAGAAGTATGCGCAATGGAGGGCTAGGATTCATTCTGGGGAAACAAATGTTGACTGCGCGCGCAGATCAAAGGCTGGAATTCAAACTTGGTTAATCTCAATTATAAATTAATTAAATACAGTTAGGGTTTCTAATGGTGAATCTGGACCACACACGCGCGCGGCAAGTCAAACTTTTCAACACATCCAACGCTCTAGATTCAAATGGAATTAATTACACTGATTAAACCCTAATGATTTTCAGGTGGCCGGAGAAGACCTCCGGTCGTCTTCTCCGGTGGGAACCCCACCTGAAAATCTCTAAAACTCTCAAAACCTAACTAAAACGAAATCTAAAAACATGGAAATGATCCCCACAACTTGCTGAATCAAAACCCCAAGCCAAAACTCATTTATTTTTCCCCAAACTCATGAATCGAGCAAAACATTTTTTAGGTCACAGAGTTTCAGAACACGATTACATCCTCATTTTCCAACCATTTTCAAAACTAAAGACATCAGAACAATCAGTGAATCATGAAGAACAACTTAAGAACTTAAAAAAAGATTTCTGGAAAAAATGTTCTTGAGCTACCTGAGTTTCGAAGCTTTCACTCTTGCAACTTTCTGTCCCTTTCCTTTGATGAAAACCACTCCTTATGACCCCTTGATGATGTTTGGATGCTTAGAAGAAATTTATGCTGGCTAGATGAAGAGTTTGAACAGCTTCTGCTCAAGCTCAGTTGAAAATGGTGATGGTGATCCAAGCTGTTTCAGGCCAATGTGAGTGGTTCTTTGTGATCAGGGTGATGTTTTGAGAAGGTTTGTGGAGTTTGTTTGAGTGTTTATGGCCTGTGGAAGATGTTTCGAAGGAAACTGCAGGTTGGGGTGAAAATGGAGAAACAATGTTTTTGCTGGATTCAGGCTTGGTTCTTTGTTGGTTTGGGCTCAATGAAGTATGGTGAGGTGATTTGTGAAACTTGTTTGAATGTTTGTGAACTGGGCAGAGAGATTCGAAGAGAAAATGCAAATGGGGTGAGTTTTGTGTATGTGATGTTGTGGTGTGTTTCAGCTTGGCTTGGTGTTATGTTTAGCTTGCAAATGGATAGTATAAAATAATCTCATAGGTCAGATGATGTGACCTGGCCTTTATTGATTGGTAAGTTCACTTTTGCAAAAAGTCCACTTTGTTGTAAGAGAGGCATGGCTTGAGTTCTAGCTTGGTACAAGGGGCATGGGCTGCGCAGCAAGATGAGGTGAGAGGCTATGGCTGGTTCAAAGGCCAATGCGGCAAGTTGGTGAAGTGTGATCATGAGTTTTGCAAGTTGATCCCTTTTGAAACTTCATGAAAATGCCTTGTTATACAAACCATGAACATGTGATCTTTTTGGTCCAAATCTGATTTTTAGGTCACATAGAATGTTTGTGTAATGGTTTGATGACAATTAGAAGTTACAATTTGCCTTGGTTCATGATTTTGCAAATTTCTCATTTGAGGCATGTCTTGAAAATTAATGATTTTTGCCAACTTTGTCACACCATAACTTTTGATCCAAGAAGAATTAGATCATGTTCTTGTACTTTTTGAAAAGGGAAAAATGTATTCTACAACTTTCATGACCAAAGTTTTTCCATTTGAAGCATTTTTGGATCAAAAAGCAAGGCTTGAAAAATGGCATAAAATGACATATTCTTGAAAAGTCAACTATGCCCAAAAAAGTCAACTTTGCAAAAACTTCAAATTCTTGAATTTTGTGAACTTCAACCTTCTCCCATGATCAAATAAAGATCATATACACTCAAAAATGATGAAGATCACCCCTTGGTTGGGTCATTGGGGGCCTCAGATGCCCTGATTTTGCACTGACTTGTCCAGAAAGTCAACTCTTGATCAGATGACTTCCCCATGGAATTTCTTCATGAAAATTGCTATGCATACTCCCTATACCATATAGAGACCAATGGAAACAAGAATGACCAAAAAATTTGGAGTTATGGCCTCTGAAACCAAAACCCTAATTTCAGGTCAACTGTGCAGTCAAACTTGGCTCTGCATCCATACCAATCCCAGTTCTTGTGATTCTTTGGCATTTTTGACTTTGAGGGGACGTAATATGATGCTTGAACACATATAGACCCCTTTGAAGTGATTTTTGGCCTTTAGAGTGGCTCAAGAAGCTCTTGGATTGCACAGATCACAAACCCTAGGTGCAGATGACTTAGAAACTATTCAGTGAATCAAAAATGAGATATGAGATGGTATGATTGTGTTTATGCATATGAGATGATCACAAGCCATGGTGTGAATGGGTGAGGGCAAATTTGGGGTGTTTACAGCTGCCCCTATTCAAACATGAGTTAGCTGTGCAGGTTGTAAGCAACGGCTTAACAGGCAAACAAGATAACTTGTGGTTGAATACCAAAGACAGTCCAAAATTTGCACTCACAGAATGAAGAAGAAAAGGGATATAGATTGTAAAGAAAAATAAGGTATATTGTAAAGTGTGGGCGACGGAGGACGACCGTCGAGCAGAGGACGACTGCTGGGTAAAGCGCAATGACGGGGACGGCCGACATGCTGGGAAAAGTGTGTGAAGTAAAGCGATGACGGGGACGGCCGACATGCTGGGGATAAAAGGTAAAGCCAAGACGGGGACGGCCGACTAGCTGGAAAAAGAGATATCATGATGGGGACGGCCATCAAGATAAAGTTGTAAGATTCTCTGGGAGTTGGTAAAAATGACGGGGACGGCCGTCAAGTTCACAAAGCAAAATAACCGACGATGGGGACGGCCATCGGGCTAAAAAGAAAAGGGACCACGACAGGGACGGCCATCGGGTTTAAAGAATAAATGAAATAAACAGATGATGAGGTACGGTCATCAAAGGTGAAGGACGATCACCTAGCAGGGGACGGCTGCTCTGTTGGGGTTAAGATGATGGACGGTCATCTAAGGTGGAGGACGACCACCTGGCAGGGTACGGCTGCCGAAAATATCGCGACACAGGACGAATGCCGGATAAAAGGTCAACGATGGGGACGGCCATCGGACGAGCATGATGGAGGACGACCATCAAGAGGTGGAGGACGACCACCTAGCAGGGGACGGCTGCTAAAAATCAACGAGGGGGACGGCCATCGGATGAGCATGATGGAGGACGACCATCAAGAGGTGGAGGACGACCACCTAGCAGGGGACGGCTGCTCTCAAGGTTTATCATGACATAAGACGAATGTCAGATAAAAAGAAAATGCTTACTTGGCGATCTACTGGGGATATGGTAAACACGGACGAGTGTTTACAACCAAGATAAGAAAGTATAAGTGTTTAGATGTTGTGTCTAGATTAAAGATGCGGACGAGCATCCTTAAGACTACGATACGGACGAGTATCGGGTAGAAACAAACTGACACATGTTCAGAGATGATGATACGGACGAGTATCAACGGGTTAACAAAGAACACGGACGAGTGTTGCATCTGAGGGGACTTCTGGGGAATAGTAGATACAGACGAGTATCTACATTCAAGAAGACATAAGTGTTTGACAAAGTGTATGGATTAAAGATGCGGACGAGCATCCTTAAGACTATGATACGGACGAGTATCATGTAGAAACAAACACTTGACGCAATATTCTGAGATGATGATACGGACGAGTACCATCTGGTTAACAGAGAACATGGACCAATGTTGAATCTGTGGGGATATAAATGGCATATACGAGATACGGACGAGTATCTGTATAAGTGTAACATGAGTAGTGAGTATGAGTTTTGTATGGATGAGTGTTTAACTGCTGGGGAGGGTGACACGGACGAGTGTCAAAAGGAGAAAAGTATGATATCAACAAGTATATGGGTTGTAAAAGTGTAGGTGACTGCGCTGGGGATACGACACGGACGGGTGTCAGGAAGTAAATACAAGTATAGGTGAGTGCAAAGATGATGTCTTCGGCTTTTTGCTGGTGATATGACACGGACGGGTGCCAGGAAGTATCTATAATGCGGGTGATCTTGTTTGTAAAGAGTGTTCAGGCGACTTTTCTGGTGTTTGTGAATTGTGAGGCAACTGCTTTTGCTGGAGACTCTGGTGGGATTTCTGTATATTGTTGATGAATGGTCATTATTCACAAGTGTTGATTCACAACACGGCTTATGATTATGCTATGTATTTGATTTTTGCCGTAATGTTCCGTATTAGACGGAATGCTACGCTTTGTGGGTGGATATGATGCGAATGCCATGGTTATGCAAAGATACCAAACCGGGATTCGGATCCCAATGCCGCGAAGATCACTGGTCGATCCATTTGAAGTGGACATCCCAGCTAGGGATGAGATCATTGGCAGATCTGATGATATGATATTTGCTTGGGGATACAGGTCACTGATTGACATATCCTTGTAATATGAGACCCAGCCGGGGTTTGTAGAAGCTTTCTGTACTCTGTTGTGACTCCTTCGTGCGTTGCTCTTCTGGATAGAGGCTGAGGATTCTGTGGGGAGATGGTTCCTTGGATCTCTGCATTCTGCTGAGGAAGAATGATAGGCACTACGGCTGGGGAATGTTGTTGGTAACTCAGCTGGGGAGAGTAATGAGAGGCAACTCAGCTGGGGAGAGAGCACTTCGGATGCTGAGATTATTTGTTGATTTGCCAGCTTGCTGGGATGTAACTTGCATGCCCCAAGTTGCGTTCTGGATACCTGCAATCCTGCAAGGATAAGGAAACGCACAAAATGGTCCCGAGGTATCCTTTATTGGATTCCGTCATAGGAGTTAAACATTTTCGAGAGTAAGTATATTCCCTGCAAGCATGCGTCTTTATTTTCTTAGGGAAGAGCATCTGTACTTGTGCAATTAGTTTTTAGAGACATCAGACATCCTTTGCAAATAAAAATGTACAAAACGAAACATGACTGAAAAATCTGATTTTATTAATTCAAATGCCCTGAATTGGCAAGATACAGTCAAAGAAACAAATCCCCTGAAATGAGGGGATCGTTACAAATTGAGAAACAAAGTGCTGGCGATGTTGACGACGCTTTCAAAGGAGCTTCTTCTTTTTCGCTACGACTCGTATGACTTTTGACGTTCTTCTCGTCTTGCTTCTTGAAGAAGGTCGATTCTGAAAGAAACTTGATCTTTCGAGGTTTGCCAAGTTGTAAGTGATACAGACGAATTCAGAGTGCAGTTGTTCGCTTATTCCCTTATTTTGCATGGATCGCCCTTTCGGGTTTTCAATCCATCGGGATACCCATTTTTGCCTGAGTTGTCCAATGCGGCTTTTCAACTCAGCGGGTGTACACATTTTTGTTTATTTTCCCTTATTTTTGCCCGAGTCTTTTATTCTGTTTTTGACTCGCCGGGATGCCCTATTTTTGCCTGGACTTACATTCTGTTTTTATGTCCAGCGGGTCATTTTATGCGAAGTATTTTTTAACTGCATCTGAATTTACAGGGGACGGGAAATCTTCACCATCCATGGTACTGAGCATCAGTGTTCCACCAGAGAAAACTTTCTTTACCACGAATGGTCCTTCATAATTTGGAGTCCATTTGCCCTTGTGGTCTGTATGAGGAGGGAGGATTCTTTTCAACACAAGATCTCCTACTTGATACTCTCGGTGCCTGACTTTCTGATCGAAGGCTTTCTTCATTCTTTTCTGATATAACTGCCCATGACAGATTGCAGCCAATCTTTTCTCTTCAATCAGACTCAGTTGTTCGTATCGGGACCGAACCCATTCTGCTTCATTCAGTTTAACATCCATCAATACTCGTAAAGAGGGTAATTCAACTTCAACTGGTAGGACTGCCTCCATACCATACACAAGCTGATACGGTGTTGCCCCAGTGGATGTTCTGATTGACGTGCGGTACCCATGCAAGGCAAACGGTAGCATTTCATGCCAGTCTTTGTAAGTGACTACCATCTTCTGCACAATCTTCTTGATATTTTTATTTGCTGCCTCAACAGCGCCATTCATCTTTGGCCTGTAAGGAGAAGAATTGTGATGTTGGATCTTGAAGTCCCGGCACAGCTCTGCCATCATTTTGTTGTTTAAATTGGAACCATTATCAGTAATGATTCGCTCGGGCACTCCATATCGACAGATGATATCTCTCTTCAGGAATCGGGCTACCACTTGCCTTGTAACATTTGCATATGAGGTTGCTTCAACCCACTTGGTGAAATAGTCAATGGCGACCAGGATGAATCTGTGGCCGTTTGAAGCAGTTGGCTCAATCTTGCCAATCATATCAATGCCCCACATGGCAAAGGGCCATGGTGAAGACATGATGTTCAAAGGATTGGGAGGTATATGCACCTTATCTGCGTAGATCTGGCATTTGTGACATTTTCTGGCGTAAGCACAACAGTCTGCATCCATTGTGATCCAGTAATAGCCTGATCTTAACAACTTCTTAGCCATGGCATGTCCTCCAGCATGGGTACCAAAGGATCCTTCGTGCACTTCATGCATCAACAAATCTGCTTCCGTCCTGGCAACACATCTGAGGAGTACCATATCAAAGTTCCTTTTGTATAAAGACCCATCAGTGTTCAGAAAGAAACTACCAGCAAGCCTTCTCAAAGTCTTCTTATCATTGGAAGATGCCCCAGGTGGGTATGCTTGATCCTCTAAGAAGCATTTAATGTCATGGAACCAAGGCTTATTATCTTTGACAACATCTGCTGCGAACACATATGCCGGTCTGTCGATTCTGGACACTGAAATCTGAGGCACAAAGTTGGCAGCCTGAACTTTGATCATGGATGAAATGGTAGCAAGAGCATCTGCAAACTGATTCTCGTCCCGAGGGATATACTCAAGTTTGACCGTCGTGAAGAAAGTCAACAACCTCCTTGTATAATCCCTGTAAGGTATCAGATGATCCTGGTGGGTGTACCATTTTCCGTTGGTTTGATTAACTACCAGAGCTGAATCTCCGAATACAGTCAGTGTCTTGATCCTGAGGTCAATGGCTTCCTCAAGACCCATAATGCAAGCTTCGTATTCGGCTTCGTTGTTAGTGCAGTTGAAAGTGAGTTTTGCCGAGAAAGGCATGTGAACTCCTTTGGGTGTAATGAGTACTGCACCAACACCACGACCATTCATATTAACAGCCCCATCAAACATCATAGTCCATTCTTCTTCTGGGTCAGGCCCTTCAGTGTGAATAGGCTCTTCATGATCTTTTGATTTTATGAACATGATGTCTTCATCAGGGAAGTCGAATCTCATAGGCTGGTAGTCATCAATGGGTTGCTCAGCAAGATATTCAGACAATACATTGCCCTTGATGGCTTTCTGAGAGGTGTACTGAATGTCATATTCTGTGAGAATCATTTGCCATCTTGCAACCCGTCCGGTAAGAGCTGGCTTCTCGAAAATGTACTTAACCGGGTCCATTTTTGAGATCAACAAAGTAGTGTGGGTCAACATATACTGTCTTAGTCGGCGAGCAGCCCACGCTAAAGCACAGCAAGTTTTCTCGAGCAGTGAATAACGTTGTTCACAGTCGGTAAACTTTTTGCTTAGGTAGTATATTGCATACTCTTTTCGACCAGACTCGTCATGCTGGCCCAGCACACACCCCATTGACTCTTCTAATACTGTCAGGTACATTATCAGAGGTCTTCCTTCAACTGGAGGCATAAGGATTGGAGGTTCTTGCAGATACTCTTTGATCTTGTCAAAAGCCCTTTGGCAGTCTTTGTTCCACCTGACCGTCTGTTCTTTTCTTAACAGCTTGAACAAGGGTTCACAAGTTGCTGTAAGGTGAGATATGAACCGTGAGATGTAGTTCAATCGACCTAAGAACCCTCGAACTTCTTTCTCAGTTTTTGGTGCAGGCATCTCTTGAATGGCTTTGACTTTATCAGGGTCAACTTCAATCCCTTTCTCGCTTACAATAAAGCCCAGCAGCTTACCGGATCGTACCCCGAATGTGCACTTGTTGGGGTTCAACTTCAATTGGTACTTCCGCAGACGCTTAAATAGCTTCAGGAGATTCACCAGGTGATCTTCTTCAGTAAGGGACTTGGCGATCATGTCATCCACATAACACTCTATTTCTTTATGGATCATATCGTGGAATAATGTCACCATAGCCCGTTGATATGTTGCACCAGCATTCTTCAGTCCGAATGGCATCACTTTGTAACAGAACGTGCCCCAAGGTGTAATGAATGTTGTCTTCTCCATGTCTTTAGGTGACATCTTGATCTGATTGTATCCTGAAAATCCGTCCATGAAGGAGAATACTGAGAACTGAGCCGTGTTATCCACCAATACGTCAATGTGAGGTAATGGGAAGTCATCTTTCGGGCTAGCTCTGTTCAGATCTCGATAGTCAACACACATTCTTACTTTGCCGTCTTTCTTTGGCACATGTACTATATTAGCAACCCACGACGGATAGCTAGTTTCAGCAAGGAACCCGGCGTCCCATTGCTTTTGTACCTCTTCCTTGATCTTCATTGCCATGTCTGGGCGAGTACGGCGCAGTTTCTGTTTGACCGGTGGGCATTCTTCCCTCAAAGGCAGCTTGTGCACAACAATGTCGGTGTCCAACCCGGGCATATCTTGATACGACCAAGCAAACACATCCACATATTCTTGAAGCAGATCAATCAGTTGTCTCTTCACTGAGTCTTGCAGGCAGGCCCCGATTTTAACCTCTTTCACGTCTTCATCTGTACCAAGATTAATCACTTCAACCTCCTCCTGGTGAGGAGTAATAACCTTTTCCTCTTGTCTTAACAACCTGGCTAGCTCTTCAGGAAGCTCATATTCTTCTTCAACCCCTTCATCAGCTTGATTGATCGGATTGTCAAAGTCATACGAAGTCATAGCCGTGCTGTTGTCGGTGCTGTCAGGAAGGCACTCTCTGCAAGGGTTCAGTTTGTTCATTTTAGTGATTGATTTTAATCTTGTTAAAAAGGTGAAATGAAGTTATCATTTTGAAAACATCGCCATTTATTTTTTGTACAAAAAGAAAAATGGAAAAACAGTGAACGAAAAGGAAAAAAAAAAAAACTCATTTGCAAAAAGATGTCTGATATTTCAATGATTAATCTTGTTTGCACAAAAATTACAGATGGCCCGATTACAAAATGAGTCTTGTCATCTTGGGCAAGATGCAAGACTTTGATGCATGCTATAAAGATACAGGAAATAATAATTACTCTGCATGAGTAACTCTTATAATTTCCTGGGAAGACCAGTTCGAGATACTGCTCCCCGGGATCTTTGGACGAATCCAATTCTCCAGATTGCGCTCCTCTTCCAGCTCGTCTTCCAAATTGTTGATAGCATCAGGGGTGAGCATCCCCCCACTGACAAAACCGGGCTCTTCAGCAGCCTTTGCTTGATGTTGTTGAGTTGGTCTGTAACCCAACCCAAATTTGTCTTTCTTCTCCTCCACAGATAAAACCTTGCCCCAGCCTTGGGCAGTTCCTTCCTCAACAACCTTCCGGGCTTGTTGATAAGACGACATGGAGATCCCAGATACAGCAGATGCTTCATTAACATTCAGGGCCTCAAACCCTTGGCTCATTGTTTCATGGATCTCCCCATCCATCTCAATATACTTGTAAGTAGCCAGATGGCTAACAAATATATCCTCCTCCCCACAGATAGTAACAACTTGGCCTTCCCACTCAAATTTTAACTTCTGGTGAAGGGTAGACGTTACTGCGCCAGCGGCATGAATCCATGGTCTACCCAACAAACAGCTGTAGGCAGGCTGAATGTCCATCACATAGAAGATCGTTTCAAAGGTTTGTGGGCCAATTGTCACAGGTAGCTCAATCTCTCCCAGAACCGATCTCTTAGAACCATCAAAGGCTCTTACCACCAGGTTACTGGGACGCAATGCTAATCCTTCATACTCTAGCTTCACCAGGGCCTTCTTTGGTAAGACATTAAGGGATGACCCTGTGTCTACCAGCACATGGGAAAGGACTGCGCCTTTGCATTCCATGGTGATGTGCAAGGCCTTGTTATGGTTGCGGCCTTCCGTTGTCAAGTCAGTATTGGTGAACCCTAGCCCATTGCTAGCAGTAACATTCCCAACCACGGCTTCCAATTGATTGACAGTGATCTCTTCAGGCACGTAAGCTGCGTGCAAGACTTTGAGTAGTGCATTCCGATGGGCTTCGGAGCACAGGAGCAGTGATAGGATAGAGATCTTGGATGGCGTCTGGTGAAGCTGATCCACTATTTTGTAATCACTCTTTTTGATGATTCTCATAAACTCATCAACTTCTTGATCGAATGGTGTTTTCAAAACTTCTTTAGCAGCTTGATCTTCCTGTACCGGGCTCTTTCCTTTTGCCTTGGCAGCAGCTTCTGCTTCGGCAGTGGGTCTTTGAATTTGTGGAGCAAAGAGACGTCCGCTTCGAGTGAAGCCTCCGCCTCCTCCCACATTGTCTATTTGTGGTGCAGGTGTTGATGGTTCAAGGGTAATTTTCTTTCCTTCGCAGTATACGTCAGAGCCGTAGTGCCAAGGGATGGCCCTATTGCTTTCATAAGGTACTGGTCCAGGCACTGTGACAGTGACTGGACTGATTGCAGTTGCTGAAGGGACTGTGATAGTTTGTGGATCGTAATAAATCGTGACTGGTGCTCTGATGGGAGTAGCACTTTCTGAATTGTAGGCAGAGTTGTTTTCAGGATCATAAAATATGGTGACAGTTGAGACATCTTCATGATTTGTTGTAGGAGTTGTAGGAGACATTGTTGGAAGGATAGATGTCGTTGTTGTAGGAGATTCAAATCGGAGTGGTGCTGAAGTTGTAGAAGAAAAATTTGTTGATAGCTGATCAGTTGAGGCGATAGATGAAGTACTTGTTGATGAAGCCGAAGAATTGTCAGGAACAATGGTTGCTGCAGTTGTAGGAGATACCGGAATTGCTGCTGATGAGATTGCTGGATTTGTTGGAAATGATGTGGTGATCTGAAGCTGGCCACTCTGAATAAGACCATCTATGCCATTCCTCAGGTTATCGCACCCGTTTACTAAAATATTGCAGTAAGCACACCCTAACTCACATCCCGGGAACATGTGACACTCGAGGAGCTGAGCCTTAATTTCCACCAACGGTGTCCGGATCTGACCCACACTGGTTATTAAATAAGACGGCTTGTCTTCTTCAATAGCGTTAATTCGGGGACCACCGTGGTTTGGCATGGGGTTCTTGTTGACATTGGGTGGTGGTGCGAAATTCAGAGCTTTTGAGTCTACCAGGTCTTGTACCTTCATGTGCAAGGCTCTGCACTTTTCTGTACTATGGCCAGGTGCGTTTGAATGAAAGGCACACCTAGCATTGGAGTCGTAATTCCTGGGTAGACTGTTGGGATCTGGAGGTGCCAACGTCCTTAGCTCAACTAGGTTGAGTTTCAGGAGCTGTGGCAGCAATGTAGCATATGGCATGGGGATCGGATCGATCACCCTGTTAGCTTGAGATGGCCTCTGCTGGAATGGCCTCTGCCGGTTATTATTGTTGGTGTTGCTGTTGTTGTAATTTCTCGGAGGATACTGATTTTGGTGATGGTACTGAGGTTGTTGCTGATAGTTTTGCTGCGGAGGTTGATAAGCTGGTTGTGGATGAGCTGGTGCGGGAATGGTTATTGCTGCCACAGATCTATGAACATATTGGGGCCTTCCCCTGTTGGTGTGGATGGCATTAGTCTCACCAGTCCTTCTTGGGCCTGTAAAAGGCTTTCTTGCATTACTGGATGAGCTTGCACCGTTGTCTGAGATCTTTCCCATCTTCAATAGGCTTTCAATTCTCTCCCCGGCTATGACTACATCTGCAAAGCTGGTAGATGAGAAGGCAGCTAGCCTATCAATGTAAGTCCCCTGAAGGGTGTTCATGAACATATCAGCCATCTCCCTTTCTGACATAGGTGGCTGGACAGCGGCGGCAAGCTGTCTCCATCTTTGAGCGTACTCTCGGAAGCTCTCTCTAGATGACTGTGACATTCCCATTAGGAGGGTCCTGTTGGGTGCCATATCCAGATTATACTGATACTGTCTGATGAAGGCCTCTGCCAGGTCCTTCCAGCACCTAATAGTTGCTCTTGTCAGATGGGAATACCATTCCCTCGAAGCTCCAGTCAAGCTATCCTCAAAATAGAACATCCACAGCTTCTCGTCCATGGTATAGGCTTTTAGCCTCCCGAGAAAAGATTGTAGATGGGTCCGAGGACAGGAAGTCCCATTATACTTCTCAAAGCATGGTGGCTTAAACTTGTGGGGAATCCTGACCCCATCTACCAAGCCCATATCCATAACATCAAAACCCAAAGAGTTTTGAGACTCTAAGGATCTTAATTTCTCAGCTATCTCTTCCAACCTTCTATCATAAGCTTCTTCCCCGGCTCCCATTACTGTGAACTGGTCTTCTTGAGGGTCTTCTTGCAGTACCCTCCCTGCTGTGGCAGTCCCTTGTATATTGACAGGAATGTTGGCCTCTGGATGGAGGTGGGGTCCAAAGACTGGGGGATTGACATGAGGTTGGACTCTTTCGTTGTTGCTAGTCCCAGCAGTCCCCGGCTGATGATCTTCCTGATTTCTCCCTTCCACCAGTGCTCTGAGCCTCTCCTGGCTTTGGGCCATGTTGTTCATTACTTCCATAAACTGTGCCATTTGAGTCCTCATTTCCAACCTCTCGTTGGTCATTTGATTTCTGACCTCTGCAAGGTCCTGTTGTACCTGATCCATCTGTATGCCCGGAAGATTGTTACGGGTTGGATATCGGTGCGGACGGTTGAGGGGAAATACTCGGCGCCGAGCAATAGTTCCTGGACATCACAACAGAGTTAGCAACAATAAAACAAACACCTACAAAACAAACAAAGGGTTAGCATGCAATGCAGTATGCTTATTTGTTTTCAAGGTATCCGGCTTGGCATTCAGTTTTGACCCTTCCAGACCCTTGAAGATGATGCTGTTGATGTTGCTTTCGAAGTAAACTCGGATGGAACAAACTAATACATATATTACAAAAGGCCACTGGTACATAGTTTGTTTACAAATACAAGCCCTCTGAGGGGTCAAAATATATTACAAGAAAATAAAAGTACATGGAATAAAAGCAACAACAAGCAAATGGTCAAACACCAAGACCAAACTCATCCTCCCGAACTTCCTTGAGAAGTGCTTCGGTCACAGGATCAGCCGGACGCTCCGTGAGGTTCCTGATAAGGAGGTTCCGAGTAGTAACAGCTGCAGTTAGCTTCTTATGTTGACTTTGGTCCTTTGACCTCTTCACTCCAGCTCTGATCTTCAGCTCTGATATCTCCCTCTGGGCTGCTGCCAGGGCTTCCTGTTGCTCTCTTGCACTAGCTTCCATCTGCTCCATCTTGTCTTGGACCCTCTTGTCCTCCAGAGTACGTGCCTCGGTGATCCTGACCCACCTAGCCTGACTCTCCTTCAAATACAAGTCTGTCCTGGCTTTCTGGAATTGGGCTTCTTTGCAAGCATTCTTCAGGATTTGTTCTCCAGCCCTAGACTTCTTAATGTACTCTTCAGACTTCTCAATTCTAGCCAAATGCTCTTTCTTCAACTTTTCCAACCTTTCAATATCCAATCTTCCATCCCTCCTCTCATAGAGGGTCTTCTGCAAAGCTTGAGTCAACTTCTTATTTCTCTCTTTCAATTTCTCAAACTCCTCTAAGCTGACAGTTGTTGGAGGTGTTGTTGTGGAAGGCCCAGGCATGTCCTCTATAGTAAAGGGCATCCCAGAGAATTGAGCCCTGGCATGGGACCAATCATAGTACTGGGCAGAGGCTACATTATTGCATCTTCCAAGAATAGTTATCCCTTTAGTCTGCACATTGTCCCAGGCCCAGGCTGCCTGCCTGACAATAGCCAGATTAAGCTTGTTCTCACAATAAAGAGTCTCCACCAAGTCCTGTGCCTTAGGAGCGTGGACCAGTGCATAGCCCAGTTGTCTTTTGAATAGCAGAGGGTTGTAATTAATACTACCCTTAACTCCTATTAGGGGCACATTGGGGAAATGCCCACAGCTGGTGATGATATCCCTGCCTTTTGTGCTTTGAGTGCACCACCTGATATCAGCTGAAGTAAGAGTAGTAAGCCTTCCAGCCCAGTTTCTCTGCTGATGAGGGTTCAAAAATGCATCTGTCCTGGGCAAATGCCTAAGAAGCCAAGTATGGAACAAAGGAGCACAGCACCTCACTAATCTTCCCCTCTGCTTTTCATTCCTCTGATGCACTGAATAGTAGAGATCCCCCAATAAAGTGGGTACTGGGTTCTTCAGGATGAAAAGATGGATTGCATTCTTGCTAACAAATCGAGGCTCATCTGCAAATAATATGATCCCATATATGCTCAGGGCCAATAAAGCACAAACTGCTTTCCACTCTCCTAAAGAAGCTTTCAAGGTGGCTTGAGAGATCAAGAAATCCAGATGCAAGCCAGGGATTCCAGCCTTAGAAGTCATATGCTGCCCAATCAGGACTGGTTCCAGATGTAATGCCTTTGCTACCTCTTCTTTACCAGGAAAGACCATCTCAGGGTTGAAAGGGACTCCACCCCTGATAGGTATACCAACTAATGATGAGTATTCTTCCAATAAGGGGCCCAGCTGAAAGTCCTGAAAAGTGAAGCATCTCAGTGGGGGATCATAAAACTGAAGGCAAGTGTGGATCAGGCTTCTCTGTGAGGGGTCCAGATCCATAACCATATCAAGTATATCTCCATGGTGTTCCCTGAACAGTGGTATATGGTCTGGAGTGATCAGGGTCTGAATCTTCCTGATGTCTGCTAACTCTGGCTGGAAGAAGTGGTAGGTGATGTTGCTCTTTTTAGGTGCCATAATGTTGAGACTGAGTAGAGACAAGTGCTGATGGTGATACTGAAGAATGGGCCACTGGTTGGCTGAAGTAGATAACTGATAGCTGAAGCAAGTGCTGATGAAGATAGGTCAATACTGAAGATGGGTCAAAACCAAAACCAAATGAAGATGGATACCCTGAAACACAAATAAGCAAATGTCAATATGATGCAATGATTATGTATGCAAATGATATGCAAGGGTTTGTGACTGAGCTGGATCTGATCAAAAACTCTGATATAAGTCCATGTGTGTAAGAAATCCAGATGGAGGTCTATAAGTCTAGTAACCAAGGTGGGGGACTCGAATAAAGAGCCACATGTCCAGGGTTTAGAATCACAAGAACTGTCCCAACATGGAGTATTCTCAATCAAATCAAAGTAACAGGGTATTCTGAGGTCAAGGTACCTGCAAACCTGTAAACAGCCCAACCCCCTCACAGGTGGTGTTCTAAAACAAGGATCCTCAGACTTGGATCAGTTATGAGAAGTGTAAACACTTCTAACCCGGAGGTACAGTGTTTACAATAACCATAAAAGTTCCTCCTCTAATTCACCTCAGTTTCTGAAGGTCAATACTAAAAGGTCATCCAGACTTAGCAGGCTTCCCAGATAGCCCTAGTACTGCAGGAAATCTGCAACACAGAGTTCTCAAGAAGAAACCCATATCTGAACCGTGTTTCATATTCCCGCACCAGACCGAGATGGAATGGGAAAGAATATGATTCACTCTAGCCTAGGTGTCACTCAGGTCCCAGGTATAGGGCCTTAACTCTCAATGAAACACCCACCCACCAAAGCAAACAACAGATCCAGCCAGCAGCATGACAGTATGATATGTACAAAAGCAATAAAGAAAGTAACAAAGCAACTGTACATAAGCAAAAATAGAGCAAATACACAAACACAAATAGCACATAACACCCTAGTAAACACAAATCAATCAAGCGCTAGGAGGAACCCACAAAAAGAACCAGAAGCCCTGGTTACAGTATAACCATCCCCAGCAGAGTCGCCAAGCTGTCGCTCCCGATAAGTGGTACTAGGCCCAGATAAAGGTACAGACGCGAATGGTCGGCAAGAGGGACAATGAGAACACACAGCAGTGAACTCACTGGAGAAGAAAAGAGTCGCCAGCTAGGCATTTTTATCCCGGAGGAAAGGCAATGCTGCATAGACCTAGAAAGATATGGATAAGACGGTTGCGAACCAGAGAGACTGAGAAAGGGGGTTGGTTACAACCTGGGAAGGTATTAGCACCCAGATTGTCCGTCGTACTCGACGGGATCCACGCTTAAAAGATTTGTGTTTTAAAGGGGTAGTGTCAGTGCAATTTGTGTGTAAAAGAGCTGGAAAACAAAATGTACAGGTGTCAGTGTAAGTGAAGTGCAATATGTATAGTGTCAGTGCAGGAACAAGAATAAAATGCTCAAGATCATGAGGCTAAAGAATGAAGCTGGAAAGAGGGGGAATATACAGAGACTTTTGTTCGATAACTGTTAAGTTATGCCTACGTATCCTCTCGTGCAACGAGGAAGTCAGAACACCGTAGTTCGACCCAAAGAGACTGAAAGATGAATTGACTATTGAACTGCTTGCTTGTCCATGCTCAAGTGTATGACCTGTCTGGCTCAGGTGCTAACTGTCTTGCATTAGACGGAAGAAGCAAGTTCTCGTTTGTGAGTGAATGAGATGAGAAAAGAATCCCGGAGGAGACGATTATTGTTTGTTTTTGAGTTTTCAGTCTTTTATTGCTTTTGAAAGTTTGTCATAAGTTAATGAGCTCAAGCCTAAACCAATGGATTTAGTAAACTCATCACATCTTCCCTCTGATTAGGGGTAATGAGAGTACCTTAAGTGTGAAGTCAGATTCTCACACTTAATCACCTTTGATGTAGGGTTAAGATCATTAACCTACTTGTGGTTATTTAGATGTTTTTTGTTGTTTTTGTTTAGTGTTAAGTAATGAAATTAAGCCATAATCAGGGATTAAACAGACTCATTACACCATCCTAATAGAAGGATAATAGATGAGAGTGTTTAAGCTGAGGAAAGCTCCTCAACTTAATCCATGATTAGGGATTAAACTCATGACATAACAAGCCTTTGATTAAGTGAATTTTATTTAATGGTATGATGATGAAGTGATTTTTATGATTTGTAAGACAACTTGAGGGGGACTTGTCCATTAACACTAGGGTTAGTCCTTCTTAACCATTTAAGGAAGAATTAGAACCCTAATGCAAGGCCCAAGTTACAAGCTTGATGTCTTGATGATTATTAGATGGATTGATTGAAGGATTTAAACACATTAAGGGTTTAACACTTAGGATTAAAGTTATACACTCCATCCTAAGAGAAGGATGCAGACATAAGTTTAATCACAAAGCCTTAAAGCCTTTAGGGTTTAGTCCCTGATTACGAGATGGGAAGAGAAGACTCAAAAGAGACACAAAGGTAAAACTAAATGGGGGACTAATCAAAACCCTAATCATTGTCATGCTTGGTTGTTCCTAAGGTTTGTGAGGTTTACAAGAAAAGTCTTCAATGGAACCACCAGGAAGCAGATGAAAGGATCAAGAGAAGCAAAGTGACTTGCTTCATTCAAGAAGTCAAGTCACTTGAAGAAAGAAAGTGGGAAGAAGAAGAATGAGCAAGCTCAAACTCAAACACAAATAGAAATGCAGCATGGATGCAAGAGAGATGAAAAGAAAAGTTATGAGGAGTGAAGGCAAATTCACTTCCCAAAATCACTTACCACCTGAAAGGTTAGAAAAGAAATGCAATGCAATGCAAAATGGGATGAGATGACATGATGAGAAACAAAACCAGAAGCAAATACATGATGCTAATGATGTTATGAGATGCTACAAACATGAGGCAGCACATGGGAATGATCATACAAGTTCATGAATGCAAATGAAGCAAGTTAAGAAGCATGGACATACATGAAAAGTTATGAAGTGCACATGGCATACAACATGGCAAATACATGATGCAATGATCAAACATGCTTTCAATATGTCTTATGATGTTAAATGAATCAAATGGAGGCATGGAATGTCATGGCAAGTCATGTTATGCAGGAGAATGCAAGATGGATGCAAATGGAGGCTCAAATTAGGGTTTATGAACAATGCATCAAACAAAAACCAAAATCAGAAGCAGACACTAAGATAAAAAATTGAAAATTCCACTCAAAGGACCCCTTATCCTATACTAAACCAATGCCCAAAGGAGAAGTCTCAACTCCTAACCAAACTCAAGTTATGATTTTCACAAGTTTGCTAGGGTTTTAGGGTTTCCAAACAAGAAAATTATCAAACAAATGGAAAATGAAAGATCAAATCATGGCCATTTAATCTCACAAACTACATGCTAAACACAATGCAATGCAAAAAGAATCAATGTCCAACTCTTCATGGATAGGCAGAAATGATTTTTTGAACTTTGGATCAAATAAATGCATAAAAATGATTTTAAATCAATGAAAAATTCTCAAAATGCATCAAGATCAGAAAATAAATTTGGTTTGAAAGTTGGAAAATGTTTCTAAATGTCTTAGAACATTTCATGAATTTTTTGGTGATTTTTAAATACCTAAAAGTATTTTTAATAAATTAATCTTCATTAATCAATTAAAAATAAACTTTTAAATGCTAAAAATGAAAATAAAAATATTTTTGTATTTTAAAAATTAGTGAAACTCTTGACAAAAAGTTTCATAATTTTTAAAACAATTTTACTATTTTAAATAAATTGTACAAAATAAAACAAAAGAAATGAATTAAAAATGAAATAAAGGAGAAGTATGCGCAATGGAGGGCTAGGATTCATTCTGGGGAAACAAATGTTGACTGCGCGCGCAGATCAAAGGCTGGAATTCAAACTTGGTTAATCTCAATTATAAATTAATTAAATACAGTTAGGGTTTCTAATGGTGAATCTGGACCACACACGCGCGCGGCAAGTCAAACTTTTCAACACATCCAACGCTCTAGATTCAAATGGAATTAATTACACTGATTAAACCCTAATGATTTTCAGGTGGCCGGAGAAGACCTCCGGTCGTCTTCTCCGGTGGGAACCCCACCTGAAAATCTCTAAAACTCTCAAAACCTAACTAAAACGAAATCTAAAAACATGGAAATGATCCCCACAACTTGCTGAATCAAAACCCCAAGCCAAAACTCATTTATTTTTCCCCAAACTCATGAATCGAGCAAAACATTTTTTAGGTCACAGAGTTTCAGAACACGATTACATCCTCATTTTCCAACCATTTTCAAAACTAAAGACATCAGAACAATCAGTGAATCATGAAGAACAACTTAAGAACTTAAAAAAAGATTTCTGGAAAAAATGTTCTTGAGCTACCTGAGTTTCGAAGCTTTCACTCTTGCAACTTTCTGTCCCTTTCCTTTGATGAAAACCACTCCTTATGACCCCTTGATGATGTTTGGATGCTTAGAAGAAATTTATGCTGGCTAGATGAAGAGTTTGAACAGCTTCTGCTCAAGCTCAGTTGAAAATGGTGATGGTGATCCAAGCTGTTTCAGGCCAATGTGAGTGGTTCTTTGTGATCAGGGTGATGTTTTGAGAAGGTTTGTGGAGTTTGTTTGAGTGTTTATGGCCTGTGGAAGATGTTTCGAAGGAAACTGCAGGTTGGGGTGAAAATGGAGAAACAATGTTTTTGCTGGATTCAGGCTTGGTTCTTTGTTGGTTTGGGCTCAATGAAGTATGGTGAGGTGATTTGTGAAACTTGTTTGAATGTTTGTGAACTGGGCAGAGAGATTCGAAGAGAAAATGCAAATGGGGTGAGTTTTGTGTATGTGATGTTGTGGTGTGTTTCAGCTTGGCTTGGTGTTATGTTTAGCTTGCAAATGGATAGTATAAAATAATCTCATAGGTCAGATGATGTGACCTGGCCTTTATTGATTGGTAAGTTCACTTTTGCAAAAAGTCCACTTTGTTGTAAGAGAGGCATGGCTTGAGTTCTAGCTTGGTACAAGGGGCATGGGCTGCGCAGCAAGATGAGGTGAGAGGCTATGGCTGGTTCAAAGGCCAATGCAGCAAGTTGGTGAAGTGTGATCATGAGTTTTGCAAGTTGATCCCTTTTGAAACTTCATGAAAATGCCTTGTTATACAAACCATGAACATGTGATCTTTTTGGTCCAAATCTGATTTTTAGGTCACATAGAATGTTTGTGTAATGGTTTGATGACAATTAGAAGTTACAATTTGCCTTGGTTCATGATTTTGCAAATTTCTCATTTGAGGCATGTCTTGAAAATTAATGATTTTTGCCAACTTTGTCACACCATAACTTTTGATCCAAGAAGAATTAGATCATGTTCTTGTACTTTTTGAAAAGGGAAAGATGTATTCTACAACTTTCATGACCAAAGTTTTTCCATTTGAAGCATTTTTGGATCAAAAAGCAAGGCTTGAAAAATGGCATAAAATGACATATTCTTGAAAAGTCAACTATGCCCAAAAAAGTCAACTTTGCAAAAACTTCAAATTCTTGAATTTTGTGAACTTCAACCTTCTCCCATGATCAAATAAAGATCATATACACTCAAAAATGATGAAGATCACCCCTTGGTTGGGTCATTGGGGGCCTCAGATGCCCTGATTTTGCACTGACTTGTCCAGAAAGTCAACTCTTGATCAGATGACTTCCCCATGGAATTTCTTCATGAAAATTGCTATGCATACTCCCTATACCATATAGAGACCAATGGAAACAAGAATGACCAAAAAATTTGGAGTTATGGCCTCTGAAACCAAAACCCTAATTTCAGGTCAACTGTGCAGTCAAACTTGGCTCTGCATCCATACCAATCCCAGTTCTTGTGATTCTTTGGCATTTTTGACTTTGAGGGGATGTAATATGATGCTTGAACACATATAGACCCCTTTGAAGTGATTTTTGGCCTTTAGAGTGGCTCAAGAAGCTCTTGGATTGCTCAGATCACAAACCCTAGGTGCAGATGACTTAGAAACTATTCAGTGAATCAAAAATGAGATATGAGATGGTATGATTGTGTTTATGCATATGAGATGATCACAAGCCATGGTGTGAATGGGTGAGGGCAAATTTGGGGTGTTTACATCGACCAAAAATGAATGATGCAGTGGAAGCCGTCAACAAGAATATCAAGAAGATCGTGCAAAAGAATACAGTGTATACAAAGACTGGCATGAGATGTTACCATTTTCTCTCCATGGTTATCGCACCATAGTACGTACCTCAACTGGGGCAACCCCGTTCTCTCTCGTTTATGGTATGGAGGCTGTTTTACCTATTGAAGTTCAGATTCCTTCCTTAAGGATTATGAAAGATGTGGGGTTAGATGAAGATAAATGGATCCAAACTCGACTTGACCAAATAAATTTGATTGAGGAAAAGAGGCTCACGACTATTTGTCATGGTCAGATGTATCAGAAGCGCATAATCAAAGCTTTTAACAAAAAGGTCAAGCATCAGGAATATCAGGTTGGCGATTTGGTAATAAAGCATATCATATTACCATAAGGTGATCCCAGGGGAAAATGGACTCCCACATACGAAGCACCATTTGTAATCAAAATGGTATTTTCTGGAGGCGTTATGATACTTACCACCATGGATGGTGAAGATTTCCCGCACCCTGTAAACACAGACATAGTAAAAAAATACTACGCATAAAAATAAACCCGCTAGGTTGAATGGCCTATGCAAAAATAAGGGCATTCCGGCAAACCAAAAGGGTTCGGGCAAAAATTAGGGATATATATAAAAAATCAGTACACCCGACAAGTCGAAAACCTGAAAAGGCGGCTTGGGCAAAAAAGGGTATCCCGGTGGATTGAAAACCTGAAAAGGCGGTCCAGGAAAAAGTTAGGGATTAAAGCGTACAACTATGTCTTGTTGGATGACCCATCTAATTCCAACTAGTTGGGTTACCAATATCAAATTCAAACAGTGCGGATCATTTGAGAGATATGGGCCAAGACATTATAGGTCCTCTAAAAAGTCAACAAAAAGTCAACTTTTTCAAAAGCTCATAACTTGAACATGGAAGATTAAATTGACATGGGACCAAAAGGAGTGATTAAAGGACACTTTAAGATTTCTAAAAAGTCCAAGAATACATTCATAGGATAAATATTGAGAGAGTTGTGCATTGTTAAAGTTGAGCAAAATTGAGGAGGTGTATATGCAAACAATGACCAAAACATGAGTTTGTGCCAAATGGGCCTATCTTTTCACAATCCAAACTTAATATTAAGATAGTCCATGACCCGTAAGTCATATTTTCTAATTTTTTTTATTTATTTCATATTTTATTGGATTTAATTCATCCAAATTGAATTTTAATCAAAATAAATATGAAAAATCAAAGATTTGATATTTGGACTATTTTAGGATTAAATATGGAGAGTTATTTACATAATATTTGATCCAAATTCGTACAAAACAAGAGGAGAAAGAAATGATGGCCAAATATGACTAAAATAGAAGGTTTTCAATGACAAAATCAATCAAATCCTATCATCCCAAAAAGATGTGAACCCAAGCCCACAAGTTGACCCAAATCCAAAATTTTCAAAAAACTTTCAAAATCCTTATCCCATTTTTTTACTAGTTTTCAATCCCTTCCAAGGCTTTATTCTTCTTACTAAGGACCAGAGGAAGAGATCCCAATCCTTTGTTGCAACTTTCAAAGCTTGAATCAAGCTCCTCAAGGGCTCAGTTTTTTGGTAAAACTTTAAATCATTGAAACTTCTAATATAATCATATTTTGTGATATATTGATGTTTGTTTGTGTTTGTATGAGCATATGGAGTATTCCTGAGCAATTAGTTTGAAAGTTTCACGTGTGAATCAAGAGATGCCATTGTTAGGGCATAAAACTTCCATTCTTCGAATCTCCATTTACATACATTCTTAGGCCAAATGGAGGGCACCAATGAGTTCCTAGGGTTGTTTCCAGTCGATCCATGCCCTTATATTTTTTTGATATGGCGTTTTTATGATGATTTAATTTGCAGGTCCTATAGTGATGGGTAAAACCGTCACTATAAAATTTAGCCACGAGCCAAAAGAGTAGGTAAAGGTGCACAAGGAAGACGATGAACAGTGGCTGAAAATTTGATTTTTTTTCCATTTAATATATATTGTTTTCTTTCAAAATATAATCACCAAAGACCAGATGGCCTGGTAGTGTGGAGTGTGCATGGGAAGCAAAAGGGTCTGGGTTCAAACCCCAGCGCTCTCTGTAACACCCCAAAAATAATTAGAATATTTATTTAAATAGTTTATAGTAAATATTCTAAATTTATCAGTGAATTTGGCGAAATATGATAATGTGAGATATGTTTATGACGAATGAGGTTTAATTGACGAATTAAGTGATTATCCGAAAATATTTTATTAATGATAATAGAATAATATTATTTGGATTATTATTATTTTTATTATTATTATTTAAAATAAAAAGGAGAATGATTAAGGATATAATGGTATTTTTGGGATGAATAAGTGAGGGTAAAATCAGATTAATGTATTGAGGCCCAAGAGGGTAAAGGAGGAAAATATAAAATCAGATTCAGGGAAAGAATTCAGAAACGATCGTATTTTATGAAACCGCTCTGAGGAACGAAGGCAGAAAGAAGAGGACTCGGAGGTTTCTCGAAGACCTCGAGAAAAGGGAATTTAGAGTTCGACATGTAAGGTATGGGGAGTATTACCTTTCATTATAATTGATATAAGGTGTGGATCATATATGTGCATGATTTGGGATTTTGTAGGGTTTATAGAGATACGTGATGAATTTGAAGAATTTGGTGTTTATACAAAATCATTGATTTTGATTTTATTAGCATGTAATTGTTGTTATTATAATTGATCAAATTGTTATATATTTAATAAATGGTTGATTTTAATCGGTAATGTACCTTAGAAAGATTTATTAAGTGACAGAGATACGTAGAATCGAGGTTTTGAATTGAGGAACGTTTGTTGATAATTGTTCGAGAATTAAGATTAAAAGTGAGAATAATCGGTGACTCGAGAATTTGGGAATTGAGAGTAAAAGATACCTCTTTCAGGAATGGGTGGCGGTTGCCACCCTAAGAAGTTTTTAAGTGGCGCATACCACAAGGAAGAAGACGAGGTGGCGGTTGCCATAATGTAATGTGGCCAGTGCCACATTGAAGCATGGTGAGTGGCGGGAGCCACTAGCATAAGTGGTGGAGGCCACTATGAGTTTGTGGGGGGTGGCGGTTGCCACTTGGAAAAGTGGCCAGCACCATGTTTAAATGTTGGAAAGTGGCAGGTGCCACTAAGAAATGTGGCAGGTGCCACATGAATTACATATAGTTTAGTTTATGTTTTTTTAATTAATTCAATTAAACCTGTTTTTATTAAATCATGTTTTATACTAACATATAAACTCTAATTTATAATTTACGTTAAGCTTGATGAATAAAAAGAGAATAATAGGTACTAGGTAAATAATAATAAGTAAATATCAGTAATTGTAATGGTTGCAGCAATGAAGTATAGTTTAGCGAGGTAACAGATAAATGGACCAGTAGTTGTATTAAAAATTTAGATGGAAATTAGTAAATTAAGATGACAGTACTTGGTGGGCAATTACAGTAGGAGATCTATAATCACAGATTTTGAATTGCCGAGTAGGAATATTAATATGTGTTATGCACTGTATTAATTGTGACTTATGTGTAGTATGTGTATAGATTATGTGATATATGTGACTTTAGCGCTCAACCGCGAGTCGGTTTTCATGTCGTTTGATGTGTGGGATAAATGACGCAACATTCAACAATTTAGTGAAACAACATGAGGTATAAGTTGTGATTATCCATTGATCGCGTAGAAGAAAATTAAGTGACGAGATTATATGCCGAATAAATTATGTGTGCATGCTTTATTATATAAAATATTATCATGATGCTTTGAGGGAAATTGCTTAGTGTTTATTACGATGAAATGACGGTCTGTTAACCGTGATTATGTGTATATATGATGTTATATGAAGTAAATATGATGTTTTGATGATTAATGATGTGTTATCTACGTTGTATGCGTATAAGAGGTATGTGAAGAGAATATGATAATTACGACGATTAAGATGTTGTATGATATTACATGACGATAAATTGATGAATGATGATGTGTTTTGTGGTCGTATTTAATTGTTGTTACACATCATGCATTTGTATCATTGTTTAGAATGCATAGTCCAATGACATTTTACAGGATAAAGATCTAGTGAAGAATTGTAGGACGATAATGTCCAGTGATGGCCTTAATCCCATGGTGTGGATTAAGTGCAATTTGTGATGTGCTCTAGTTCCAAGCGTGAACCGATCCTATAAGTGGGGATCTTTGGAGATAACGATGACTAAGTCATCGGTGATATTTTTCAGTATCGCATGCATGAGTCCATATGAAGTTGCATTTGCATTGTTTGAGAAATTAAATAAAGTTTGGTGATAAGTGAATTATATGATTAATTATTTGAGTTTGACGTTTTGTGATAAATATGATGTTGTTGTTGTCTTGAGTATGAAGCATGTGATCGTTATGTGATAGTGATATAAATGTTATACATATGTTATCTATTTCTTATATCTTGTATAATGATATGTGATTACTCACCCTGCCTGTTTGAATGTTGTCTCTACGTGGGTAACATGCAGATTATTAGAGACGAGTTTGCGGTGCGTGAAGTCTTAGCGGGAAGTTGTTTAGCATAATTCTATAATGACTTGTGTCTTGCTCTAATAGATGTAACATCGTGGGAATAGAACGCATATATGATGATTTGTCAAATTGTTATGATGCGTTTATGAGTTGTTATATGTTTCATTGAGCCTAGTGATGAATGTTGACTTTGACCAAGAAGTCTTTATGTTTTAATGAAATAAGAGAAAAATAATTTGATTATATGATTTAGCTGTAAAGTTTTGAATTTTTGAATAAAATGATATTTTAAATAAATTCTTTCTGAGTTTGAGATTTTATGAAGAAAATGTGACACCTTCTTTGAGTACTCTGATTTATTCAATTTAATATGAAGATTATTTTGTGGGGTTAGAAGTGTGTTACATTAGTGGTATCAGAGCAGGTCGGTCTGTCCGGCCAGTGTTGTTAATGACACTTATTTCCCTAGTGCGCGATATGTGTGTGAAACACTATCGGCACTTGTTTGTTGGTTTATAATTGTTGTCTGTAGAGGTTAGTTTGGAATTAAGTGGGAGAGAGACTTGCTCCCGAATGTTATTGGTATGAAGAAGTTGGTTAGAGTTGATGTTGGTTGCGAGAGTGTAAGGTTGTAGAAGCGGCGTTGTTGTGGACTGGCGAGAGTTTGGACTCCTGATGAATTCATATCGGTCGGGTTTGAGAAGTGCGTATATTCTAGATGAGAATTGTTTGAGAAGGAAGATTTATTTCGATGGAAATGATAAGTTGACGGACCAAGTCGGTAGATTGTCTCGCCTTGAGTATAGTTGGATTAAGTCGAGTAATTTCCGAAGTTGGAGGTAGAGCAAGATTCTTGGTAGAGTTTGGAAGTAGAGGGAGAGAGATGGAACTTATGTTCATCAATCTCAAAATTCTGATTTTTGTAATTTTGGAGTAGTTGTCGGTAAAATAGACATAACTTTTTAACGTTGATTCTGATTGAGGCGATTCTGAACTTCTCGGAAAGCTTACAAAATTCCCTACAGTTTGCATATAAGATTTGCATTCAGGAGGTTTGGTATGAAGGAGATGATTATGTTTTAATAGTTGAGTCTACTGCTGATTTTGGAAAATTCTGCATACGGGAATTGTTGATCAGTCCCATTGCAAGGAGGATAACGTTTTACTCGTAAGTCGGATTCAAGCGATTCTTAAAGTTCTGGAATCTGCACGAAATTATCTTCATGTTGCAATATAATTTTGTGAGTTGGAGGTTTTTATTGGAAGTTATAATTGTGTTCGAAGTTGAGCGTCTATTGCTGGAAATTTTAGGAAGATGAAACTGTTGAAAAAGAATAAGATGTTGGTATTAGATGGAATGCAAAAGTAATCGGGGAATGCCTAAATATGCGATTTATGTTGAATGAGGATGATTAAAGTGTCGATGTTAGATGATAGTAATGTTAAGAGGAAGACAAATGTTTGAATTGTGTTGTTAAGAATTGTAACTTGGATGAAAGTCGTAATAGGAAGAGAACCGAATTGGATTATGCTTAATGTTGTAGTGACTCCGGTGTTAGAAGAATATTTAAAGTTGTGTTATACAAGGAGCATGTATGGTGGGTTGTGTATTGAATTTTGGAATTTTGGTGTAATCGACGAAGTCAGAATAAAGGAAACTAAGAACACGTTGATAAGCTGTAGAAAGTCGGTGAGGCTTTACGCTTACAGACTATAGGTACAAGTTGAAGTATGCTATTATGTTGGGTAATGATGATTTATGCCACCGTTGTGATTGTTGAATATCTATTGACAAATTGAGGAATTGATCACCCTTAATCTATTGTTGATAGTAGACAAAATCATAATTGATGGATAGATGTGTCATGCCAACTAGTATAATATATAAGTTAAATTGGTTGAAGTCGAACTAAGTGTTTGAGTATTGCTTGAATTGTTTATAAAGAATCGTATATACGAATGTTAGACATATTTAAGAAAGATAGTATGAAGTTGCGTTTGGATTAAATAGTATTATGGAAATTCCTATTAAACTCTAGATAATGAAAATATTATTTTGATGATGAATTGAGTAACCCGAGGCTTGAAGTTTTCTTGAGATGATTCAAGAGTAAAGTATATAGAAATTGTAAAACCATGATTGTTAAGAATGTCGGATATAGTTGAATTGCATGTATTAGGCGAAGTGAAATTTTAAGTTGGTCTATTAAAGCGTGGTTTTGATTAGAGCAAGGATAATTGTTTTTGTTGCATTGTTTCAGATAAGAATTTATGAAAGGTTGTGTTAGTATGAGTAAGAATCGAGGATTCAAGGCATTGAATTGGTTGGAAGCGAATAATGTGGGTTATCTTGTGGGAATTTGTTGGATTTATGTACCTTATATTGTTAAAATGATATTGTGTGTTTAAGATGATTTTTTAATGACGTGTTATTATAAGATAGTAAAGTTGTAGTTACGTTGAGGATAATTGGAAATTCATGCAGTATATAAATATTTGTCCAAAATTTGGAAGTTGTCGCGGTTGTATTTATGTTGAACGTTCAGAGGTGTTGTCTTATGAAACTAAGTTGGAAGTATTCAGTAACTACAAGAGTATAATACCTGTTAGAACGAAATTCTGAAGAGTTAAGTCGAAAGTGCTGTTGATGTGTCGGTTTTGGTGATTGAGGAAGTTGGAAATAAACTCGGTAGACATGGTGCCTTGCAAGTAATCAGAGTGCGCAGTGAACGTGTGGTGTAGTGCAGTTGTTCTTAAGCGAATAACAACGATGTTAATAATTGATTGGGTTGATGTTGGGTTTAAACTGTGTGTTTCTATGTTGTTGTGTTCTGATTCTTAGATCATTGAATTATTGATTCAGGTATTGTCTTGTGTTGCGATGCTAGTTGTCAAGTATATTGCTTGTGTACTATTTGTAATCGTTGTTGTCATGATGTTATGAGTTATGTGGAGTTGTCTTTCTGAGTCACGAGTTGAATTGTCGGATGGAATAAGTGGTTGAAGTAGTTATATCGGATGAATTTTTCGAGGACGAAAATATTCTAAGTGGGGGAGAGTTGTAACACCCCAAAAATAATTAGAATATTTATTTAATTGGTTTATAGTAAATATTCAGAATTTATCGGTGAATTTGGCGAAATATGATAGTGTGAGATGTGTTTATGACGAATGAGGTGTAATTGACGAATTAAGTGATTATCCGGAAATATTTTATTAATGATAATAGAATAATATTATTTGGATTATTATAATAATTATTATTTAAAATAAAAAGGAGAATGATTAAGGATATAATGGTAATTTTGGGAGGATAAGTGAGGGTAAAATCAGATTAATGTATTGGGGCCCAATAGGGTAAATGAGGAAAACATAAAATCAGATTCTGGGAAGGAATTCGAAAACGATCGTATTTTGTGAAACCGCTATGAGAAACGAAGGCAGAAAGGCGAAGACTCTGAGGTTTCTTGAAGACCTCGAGAAAAGGGAATTTAGAGTTCAACATGTAAGGTATGGGGAGTATAACCTTTCATTGTAATTGATATAAGGTGTAGATCATATATGTGCGTGATTTAGGATTTTTGAGGGTTTATGGAGATACGTGATGAATTTGGCATTTATACAAAATCGTTGATTTTGATTTTATTAGCGTGTAATTGTTGTTATTATAATTGATGGAATTGTTATATATTTAATAAGTGGTTGATTTTGATCGGTAATATACCTTAGAAAAATTTAATTAAGTGACAGAGATACGTAGAATTGAGGAACGTTTGTTGATAATTGTTCCGAGAAATAAGATTGAAAGTGAGAATAATCGGTGACTGGAGAATTTGGGAATTGGGAGTAAAAGATACCTCTTTCAGGAATGGGTGGCGGTTGCCACCCTAAGAAGTTTTTAAGTGGCGCATACCACAAGGAAGAAGACTAGGTGGCGGCTTCCACAATATAATGTGGCCAGTGCCACATTGAAGCATGGTGAGTTGCGGGAGCCACTAGCATAAATGGCGGAGGCCACTATGAGTTTGTGGGGGGTGGCGGGTGCCACTTGGAAAAGTGGCCAGCGCCATGTTTAAAGGTTGGAAAATGGCAGGTGCAACTAAGAAATATGGCAGGTGCCACATGAATTACATATAGTTTAGTTTATGTTTTGTTTTATAAATTAATTCCATTAAACCTATTTTTATTAAATCATATTTTATACTAACATATAAACTCTAATCTATAATTTACATTAAGCTTGATGAATAAAAAGAGAATAATAGGTACAAGGTAAATAATAATAAGTAAGTATCAGTAATTGTAATGGTTGCAAAGTAATTGTAATGGTTGTAGCGATGGAGTATATTTTAGCGAGGTAGCAGATAAATGGACCAGTAGTTGTAGTAAAAATTTAGATGGAAATTAGTAAATTAAGATGACAGTACTTGGTGGGCAATTACAGTGGGAGACCTATAATCGCAAATTCTGAATTGCTGAGTAGGAATATTAATATGTGTTATGCACTGTATTAATTGTGACTTATGTGTAGTATGCGTATATATTATGTGATATATATGACTTTAGCGCTCAACCGCGAGTCGGTTTTTCATGCAGTTTGATGTGTGGGATAAATGACGCAACATTCGACTATTTAGTGAAACAACATGAGGTATAGTTTGTGATTATCCAGTGATCGCGTAGAAGAAAATTAAGTGACGAGATTATATGCCAAATAAATTATGTGTGCGTGTTTATTATATAAAATGTTATGATGATGCTTTGAAGGAAATTGCTTAGTGTTTATTACGATGAAATAACGTTTTGTTAACCATGATTATGTGTATATATGATGCTATATGAAGTAAATATGATGGTTTGATGATTAATGATGTGTTATCTATGTTGTATGTGTATATGAGGTATGTGAAAAGAATATGATTATTACGATGATTAAGATGTTGTATGATATACATGACGATAAATTGATGAATGATGATGCATTTTGACTAGCCGTGGTCGTATTTAATTGTTGTTACGCATCATGCATTCATATCATTGTTTATGACGCATAGTCCAGTGACATTTTGCAGGATAAAGATCTAGTGAAGAATTGTAGGACAATAATGTCTAGTGATGGCCTTAATCCCATGGTGTGGATTAAGTGCAATTTGTGATGTGCTCTGGTTCCAAGCGGGAACCAATCTTATAGGTGGGGATCTTTGGAGATAATGATGACTAAGTCATCAGTGATGTTTTTCGGTACCGCATGCATGAATCCGTATGAAGTTGCATTTGCATTGTTTGAGAAATTACATGACGTTTGGTGATAAATGAATTATATGATTAATTATTAGAGTTTGACGTTTTGTGATAAATATGATGTTGTTGTTGTCTTGTGTATGAAGCATATGATCGTAATGTGCCAGTGATATAAATGTTATACATATGTTATCTATTTCTTATATCCTGTGTAATGATTTGTGATTACTCATCCTGCCTGTTTGAATGTTGCCTCTACGTGGGTAATATGCAGATAATTAGAGATGAGTTTGCGGTGCGTGAAGTCTTAGCGGGAAGCTGTTTAGCATAATTCTAGAATGTTTGGTGTCTTGCTCTGATAGATGTAACATCGGGGGAATAAAACGCTTATATGATTATTTGTCAAATTGTTATGATGCGTTTATGAGTTGTTATATGTTGCATTGAGCCGAAAGATGAATGTTGACTTTGACCAATAGGACTTTATGTTTTAATGAAATAAGAGGAAAATAATTTGATTCTATGATTCCGCTGCAAAGTTTTGAATTTTTGAATAAAATGATATTTTAAATAAATTATTTTTGTGTTTGAGATTTTATGAAGAAAATGTGACACTTTCTTTGAGTACTCTAATTTATTCAGTTTAATATGAAGATTATTTTGTGGGGTTAGAAGGGTGTTACAACCCCCCCCCCCCCCCCCTTTGTTGTTTTTTGACCTATTTTATTTTCTTTCTATTATTTCTTCTTATTTTCTTTTATTTTTATTTGTTTAATTAATTCAATTATTTTTATTGTTTTAACCAATCAAAAAATAGAAAGCATAATAAATCTTTTTTCATAAAACCATAAAATAAAAAATATATTTTTCTTATATAATTAAATTAAATTAGGTTTATTTTTTTAATCAAATTAATCAATAATCTATCTTTTCTAACCAAAATCAATTAATCGATATCTGGAACTTTTGTTCATCTTATCTTTTCTTCCCGATTTTATTTCTTAGAATAAATGTATAGGTTGTATGGATTTGTAATCATTCAGATATATTTTTCTCGCCCGGTTCTTTTTCTACGATAATGTAACTGCTAAAGCCATGTAATAACTTAGGTTTATTTTTTCGCACTTTATATTTCTGCCAGGTTTTTTTCATAATGATGTATCTCTCCCAAGACCATGTAATAGCTTAGACTTAGGTTTATTTTTCCGTACTATAAATTGTTAGATGTATGTTTAATATGATTATATGGCAAGACTAAAATCAATCGTTAGATAACCCTAATTTCAAGACTAAAATAATTGAATTGAATACACTTGTACACTCACACCTCTAGGGTAACCTCTATTTGTTGCCTTACGATAAATTGTCAAGTCCCTCGAATGTAGAGATACATTAATTTGTTGCCTAAATAAATAAGTCATCACAATTGTATTTTGAATAAAAGATCATAGTCCCCCGTTGTCCCTTCAAAGTTACCTTCAAATAAATGAACTTATCCCTACGAAAATGATGATAGTCCCTTCGAATTGTTAAGGTATCTCTACATGTTGCCTTCTATGACCATAACGATGACCATACATTTGTCCCTCCAAATTCAAGGATAAGCCTACTTACTAACTAACAGTAAGGGCAATTTTATCCCTAAGAAAACGAAAATGACAAGAAAGACCTTACAACTTAAGGTAAGTAACTTTTAAATGCTTGCTCACAACTTTCAAAACAAATACTTTTTATACCCCACACTCTTTTTCAAAATACTTTCAAATAAGTAAACACTTTGTATACATTCATACAAGAATCATTACAAAATTAAATCTTTAAGAAATATTTTAATCACACACTACACTTTTCAAACAAAGCAAGTAAAAAGTGAGCTAAACATTTAAGAGCCCATGGATAACCATGGGTACAAAGGGTGCTAACACCTTCTCTTTGTATAACCTACCCCCCGAACTCAAAATCTTTTTAAAGGTCTTTCCTGTTCTTTTATGCCTTTCCTAATTAGATGAAATAAAAGTCGTTGGCGACTTTTGCTTTCCGCAACATATCTTGCGACAAATACTAAAAGTCAGTTCTCCCACTGTGTTTTTACTTGGTATATATATATATATACATATATATATATATATATATATATATATTTATATATATATATATATATATGAGCCAGGATCAACTTATTCCAAGAGTAAGTCATTTTAACTTACTCCATAATCGTAACCTTTAAATTAGATTCAATCAATGGTTAAATTAACATTTATACTTATAACCATTGGATCAAATCTAATTTAAAAGCTACGATTATGGAGTAAATTAAAAAGACTTACTCTTGGAGTAAGTTGATCCTGATTCTCTCTCTCTCTCTCTCTCTCACTCTCTCTCTCTCTCTCTCTCTCTCTCTCTCTCTCTCTCTCTCTATATATATATATATATATATATATATATATATATATATATATATATATATTCTTGAGTCTCATTTTCAACAATTAATAAGAAAAGTGAAAGAAATACACTAGTTTTTCTCTTTATTTTCATTCTTCATTGCATTTTTCAACAATTACACATAACAATTTTTATTGATCATTGTGCATTGTTGTGGTGATAACGTCCAAACGTAGGATTGTGTATCTAGTTTGGGTTTAGGATTTAATGGGTTTTTATTGAATAAAATCTTAGGGTTTTATCCTCCAAGATGTTGAGAGATTTTTGAGGATTTTTGCACAAATCATTGCTTCATAGATCAACCGAGTTAAAGATTTGAAGAATGACGTGTTGGTTCAAAAGATTAACGGTAAACGAAGGATTGTGAATAAGGATTTAGGATCAAACATTGGTGATCGAAATTAGCCAAGCTAAGAGTTTGGAGAACGAAGTGTTTGCGCAAACAATTAGTTGTAATAAGAGGTTTGTTCAAAGTGTTTAATGCACTTGATTCAACTTGGATCAATGGAAGAGAAGGGAATAGTTTCAACTTCAATAATTAGGATTTGTGGTGGTGACTATTACTTCTCTTGTATAAACTTTGCAATTGATAATCAATATCTCAATTCTATTTTTAGAATTGGGGGCAGACGTACCCTAAGCGAGGATGAAAGGAGAATTGCATGAACAAATATGGTGTTGTTCTCTCTTTCTCAATCTCTTTAATTTTGGGCATTAATTGGAACTTGTGTAAAATCAATTGTTAATACTAATTCACTTAATTGTAGTGCATTAACCTTGCTTGAAAATCTATTACAATCACTTTGATTGTAATTAAAGAAAACTCTACACTTCAATTTCAAGTGATACTAAAACATGGTGTATCATGCACACCAAGTGTTTGATAAATTGACCTCACACAAGCCTTTCAATATCGTGTTTGTTTCTTCATTTTATTCATAATTGGAATCAAGGATTTTTTTATTTGATCGATTGATTAGTATATATATATATATATATATATATATATATATATTGATTCTTTTATCTTAGTCATTCAATTTGGTTTTCACGCATATTCGATCTTACTAATAATAGATCATTTAGACGATTGTAGTCCGGGGAGCTTTCGTAACCTTTAAAAACAGTTTTAAAAAAGCGCCAAGTTTTAAATACCTGATCTATTCAACCCCTATTCTAGATCGGTATTATCGTCTAACAATTCATTCATTTGGGTGATGATATTACATAAGGAAAATATGATTACGAATGTGTAGATAAAGAATGAAGCAAAGTTGATATCAAAGTGAGGGAAATACAAGCTGTCGAAACTTTAAAGGAGCTATGTGAATCTTCAATGAAGAAGAACACGAGGTTGCAGATCAAGATTAAGTTAGAGGCATTTTAGGAAAAACTGAAGACAATTTATGTTGTAATGATATATGTTTGAAATGATCTATGATTGTAAATGTACTTGCAGTTTTTTGCCCAACTTTTTGATATCCTACCACAACCACCAAATTCTTTTGTGCTTTCCTCTTCAGTTATCACCAATGGATCATCAGGTTTTTTATCAGGGCCAAATACATTCTTTGTTTTCAGGGTCTTCAGCCTTTCACTATGTCTTTTTGCACCTGCATCATCAAAATTCATCTTATAACTGCTATTGGTTTTAATACTCACTGATTCATTGCAAGTTGGCTTTTGTGAAGATACTCCAGGGGCTTTGAAATGTTTGTTCTTGCATACTTTTGGTTGTTTACCAAAGAAAACCTCGACACCACTTGGCCTTGATTCAATTGGCTTGATAAGTGATTTATTAACACTCAAAGGTTGAATGTCCAAAACATCATCATCCCCCAGTAATGCAACCAAAGTCTCAGCATCTTAATCACATAACTTATCCAAACCTGAATATTATGTAGGTTGTTCCTTATTGACAGTTGGCTCTTTGCTATTTGGCTCATTGACAGTTGGCTCATTAACATTTGACTCATTGATAATTGGCTCACTGACAATTGCCTCATTAACAATTGGCTCTTGAATAGTTGGCTCCTTGACAATTAACTCATTAACTGTTAGTTCTTTGACCGTTGGCTCTTTGACTTTTGTCTTCTTTGGTTGGGTCTTTTTTAACTTTGTTCCAATCTTATTGTACAATTGTTGATAGATCCCTTAGGATTCCCTTGCATGAAACGTTAACATCATTAACATTTCATTTGTTTTTGCACATGTATGATATCATACAACCATTACACCACACCTTTTCACATGACGGTTGCTCGCACTCGTGGAATGATACGATACTAATTTGCTCTGCCTTGATACAAATGACATAATATCAGTAATAATATCAATATTCTGCATAAAGAAGAGGAATACAAAGGTGAAAGAGGAAGACGAAGCGCAAAAGAAGAAGAAGGGGATTTGAAAAAATAACAAGTAGGGTTCCCGCATTTGGCTGGACTTTAATATAAAACTAAAATAATTAATTTAATACAAATCTGACGTTCAGGGCCGACCCCGTGCAAGTGCACCAAGCGCTACAACACAAGACCCCAAATTTTATAAAGGTGCATTTTTTTCATAAATATTAATAGAAATGATCAAATTGTTATAATAAAAACTCAAAAAGAAAAATGATACGATAAAAACTCAATATGTACGAAAAATGAGATTGATCAAAACTCAAAATAATAATTATTAAATTTATTTTTGATTAATACATCACTGTATTTTTTATGGTGTCTTTCTTAATTATTATAATATTTTATTTGTAAAAATTTAGGGCCATTTTTAAAATTAGAACGAGACCTTCAAGATGATTGGCCGACCTTACTGACATGTCAATTAAAAAACACACATTTGACATGACACATAGACTTATGTTAGCAGAAACTAATAGGAGAGACCAAATTTAGAAACAAAGAAGATTACGAGAAGTGAGAACCATTGTCCGAAGAAATTTTATAGAGATTAAAGTTGAATATTAGCATATTTTTAGAAATTAAAAACATATTTAACCAAAAATAATATGATTAGTATAAGATTTATTTTCGCTCTAATCTATTTAATTTATGTAATTATATGATTAATATGTTTTCAGTTATAATATATATTTTTGTTTTGATTGTTAATATATATATATATATATATATATATATATATATATATATATATATATATATATATATATATATATATATATATATATATATATATATATATATATATTATTTTTTGATATTTTCAAAGAAAAATAAACCAACTTATATTTAAAATAATTTTACCAAATATGATAAATTTTATTAGTGTATGAATAGCAAATCAATAAATCAATGGATTCAAGCCATAATAAGTTTTTTTAATTTTATTTTTATTTGTACATACGACAAACATAAATAAAAATCAAGTACTCAGTTATTTATGAAGATAAGAAATTAAATTGATAGATAATACTTTCTCTATTAAAAATGCCATTTAAACCAATTAATGAGTTGACAATATTATGATTAATTATTATTTATTTATTATAAAAATTATATATATTTACCGTATTAACCAAATATTTTAGATTAGTTCGAATCAAGCGGTTATTATTTACCCGATATCCCTTTTATTCAATTGAACTAAAATAAAAGTTGTCTAATTCTTGGATTAACAAGTCAACTGTATAATAATGCAATTAAATAATTTTGTTCTCTTGTTTATAATTTGCACATTTACACAAAATATTTATTTTTATTATTATAAATTTATTAATATCATTTTCAATAATTATTTGCATAGAGCGATAAATAAAATTAATTAAAAAATATAAAAAATTATTTATTTATCAATTTAACACGTGTAATAAATTAAAAAACTAGACAAAAAAGAACTGAGAGAATATATTTCAACAAATCACAATTAGTTAAACTATATTTTATTTTTATTATTATTTATTAATTTTCAAAATTTAATTCAATATTAATTTAAATTTATTAATACCATTTTCAATAATTTATTGCATAGAGCAATAAATAAAATTAATTAAAAAATATAAAAACATTATTTATTTATTATTTTAACACGTATATTAAATTAAAAAACTAGAAAAAAAAGAGCTTAGAGAATATATTTCAACAAACCACTGTTAGTTAAACTATATTTTATTTTTCACATTAATTTTCTTTTTTTAATTTTTAATGTTTAGTTTTCATCTAATAAGGATGATTAGACTTTTGGTTTGTTTTAAGTGTTAAGGTAAGAAAAGGAAACATAATAAGGAAAAGACGAAAAGCCCGGTCAAACCACGCGAAATCCCTAATATACCCCTTATCCACATCGGATTTACATTGGGCGGGAAAAACCTGTCGGGTATAACATATGTGGCGCCAAAACACAATCAACTTTTTTTAATAATAATAAAAAAACATTATTAAATAAATAAAAAATGTTTATTCCTCTTTTGTTTCCAGATTTCCCAGAGTTTCTCTGTTCTTGTTCTCTCTAGGGTTTCCTCAATTTCGCAAAGTTATTCACTTTCCTCACCACAACTCACCGACTTTCCTCTCGAATTAGGGTTTTTTTCTCACGATCTGTGTAAATTAGGGTTCTTTCATGAGTCTGCCAGCTGATACGGATATGGAAGATACCAAATCCTCTGTTGTAACGGTCGACAATGGCGACCAAGCTCAGTTTCGGTTTGCGGAGTTTTCCAAGGTGAATACTTTGTTTTCTGTTTCGTTTTTTGTGTTCTGGGTTACTGGATTTTTGTTCATGTGAAATTAAATTGTATAATTTTTATTGTTTTTTTTTGTGTTATATTTGTGTCTGAGCTGATTCCGTTTGTGGTTTATGCTATAAAGTTGCGATCTTTAAGTTTTTTAGTTATTCGGTTGGTGATTTGAAGAAATTTAATATAATGAAATTTATTATGTTTATTTGTAAGCTATTCCATTCACTAACCCTAAGATGAATTTTCATTGAGAGATAAGATTTAGTTAAAATATTTCATTGGTTCAATCGATCTGCACCTATTGATAGGTGTAGCCATATTTAATTCTTGAATACAGGCATTTTATTTTATACACGCTGATGTATGATTTGGTGATAGTATGTGATGGAGTAAACTTAGGGACCAATTAACCGAAGACCCGTCCGATTTTATTTAATTCGGACAAATTTGTTCTACTATTATTAATTGATCTGTCTATTGTAATCGGTTATTGTGGTTGATTAATTGAGTAGACGGGCGTTTTTGCTTCGTGATTAATTGATCTGGATTGATCTTTCTTATATGTTCACCGTTATTAATTGATTTGTCGTTTTTGGTTATTTTATGTGATTGGGAAGTAGTTTGACATTGGTTACCTTTTTTATGACAGAATGAGCTAGCATTGGATGAAAAAAGCTGTAAAGAAGCAATGGATCTGTTTGGAGAAACCAAACATCTTCTTGTGGCAAATGTTTCATCAATGGGGAACGGAACGGTACAGACAATCACTACTCTAGTATAAAATCCATTTGTTATTAAAGTTTTTGTTTGAGTTGACAAGTTTTATAAATCTTTTCAGATGGAAGAAGCGGGGCGGTACTGGTTTGCTTTTATTTTATACTCCGTCAAGAAACTTGCTCAGAAAAACGAGGAGAGTGGGAAGGAAGAGATTGAGAATACCGGCCTTACCTTGTGCCGAATATTGAGAGCAGCTAAGCTTAAGTATTTTTCTGACCTTTTTATCTAGTAAATAAGTCTGTAGTTTGGTCTGTTATTTACCGTTATGTTTATCTTGTATTTAACAGTATTGCAGAATTTTTCAAAGAACTTCCTCAATTTGTTGTTAAGGCTGGTCCAATTTTAAGCAATCTATATGGCCCGGATTGGGAAAACAAGCTTGAGGTATTGACTAGGCAATAGGAATTTTGATGATGTGATTTTAAATTTTTGGAATAAGTTTTTTATATTTGACTAATTTTTATGTTGCTATGATTATCAGGCCAAGGAGATGCATGCCAATACTATTCACTTGAAGATTCTTAGCAAGTGAGTATCCTGCTTTTTTTAAACCTTTTTATCCGTATAAAGTTGTTTGCTTTGGTTATAATTTGCAATAGATCTTACAAGTTCAATTGATGTTGCCAGGTATTATAAGCGTGTATTTGAAGAGTTCTTTGTGTCAACTGATGCAAATGTTGAAAATAACTCATCTGTTACCATTCGTGTATCTGAGTATCATCGCTTTGGATGGTTACTTTTCTTGGCTCTTCGTGTACATGCTTTCAGCCGTTTTAAAGACTTGGTGACTTGCACCAATGGTTTAATTTCTATCTTGGTTAGTGAGATTCTTTAATTCTCTTTTAGTCTTTTTCATTGTTGTAATTTTCTTGTACAAGTGAATGAAACACTTTCTTATATGCTTGGTGTATCTGTTACAGGCAATCCTAATTATTCATGTTCCGGCTCGTTTTCGAAGTTTCAACATTCACGACTCTTCACGCTTTGGTAATGTCTTTGTTACCCCTTCCTGCATTTTGATTATATTATTTTTGTTCTCTTTCTTGGGGGCCTTGTATTTCTACACGTACACGGTTTACTTATAACAGATGGTATTTCAGCATTGGGCTTAAAAGTGGATTATTTTAATTACATTGAAATTTTTGCAGTTAAGAAAAGTGGCCAAGGTGTGGACCTCCTTGCTTCACTTTGTAACTTATATAACACTTCAGAAGATGAGTTGAAGAAAACTATTGAGCAAGCCAACAATTTAGTAGCAGATATATTGAAAAAGAAACCCTGTTTGGCATCTGAATGTGAAACTGAAAACTTAGAGAATTTTGACCGAGGTTTGTTTTCCTTAGCCATTTATTATTTATGCATCACGATCCAAATACATTTTAACTGATGTTTATTATTGCACTTTGCAGACGGTTTAATCTATTTTAAAGATCTGATGGAAGAATCGTCTCTGCCGTCTAATTTGAATGTCTTGGAAAATGATTACGATCACATGACTCGCAACAATGGTGAACTGGATGAAAGGTTATTCATTAACGAGGATGACACTCTGCTAGCTTCAGGGAGTCTTTCCGGAGGTTCTGTATCAGCGGGAGGTGTAAAGGTATGCCTAATGAATTTTTTTTTCTATTAAAAATCTGTTCTCTCGTTGGATGATTATGGCTATAATAATATATTATTGTTATCTGTAGAGGAAATTCGATCTGATGACATCACCTACTAAAACCATTGCAAGTCCACTTTCACCGCACCGTTCTCCTGCATCCCATGCTAACGGCATTCCAAGTAGTGCAAATTCAATGATTGCTGCCACCCCTGTAAGCACAGCAATGACTACGGCAAAGTGGCTTCGAACCGTCATTTCCCCACTTCCGTTAAAGCCCTCACAAGAGCTAGAGCGATTCTTGACATCATGCGACAAGGATATTACAAGTGATGTAATACGCAGAGCACAGATTATATTGCAAGCAATATTTCCTAGTAGTCCCCTTGGTGACCGATGTGTAACCGGAAGCCTGCAAAGTGCTAACCTCATGGACAACATATGGGCGGAACAACGAAGATTAGAAGCACTGAAGTTATACTATAGGGTACTTGCAACAATGTGCAGAGCAGAAGCTCAAATACTCGGCAACAATCTAACTTCACTACTTACAAATGAGAGGTTCCATAGGTGTATGCTCGCCTGTTCTGCAGAACTAGTCCTGGCTACTCACAAGACCGTAACGATGTTGTTCCCTGCTGTACTAGAGAGGACCGGAATAACAGCTTTTGATCTTAGCAAGGTGATAGAAAGTTTCATTCGATATGAAGAATCTCTCCCCAGAGAATTGAGGCGACATCTTAATTCATTGGAGGAACGGCTTTTGGAGAGCTTGGTATGGGAAAAGGGTTCTTCAATGTATAATTCATTGGCAGTCGCTAGACCCGCCCTTTCTGTGGAAATCAACCGGCTTGGTCTGTTGGCTGAACCCATGCGATCATTAGATGAAATTGCAATGGATATTAACTTCTCTTGTGGAGGACTGCCTCCTGTGCCTTCCTTGCCTAAGCCCGAGCCTATGTCAGGTAAAGGATTCTCATTTATCAGTTAAAATTTTCTTTCATCATTTATACGCATCTCTCCCTTAAATAGTACATGTTGAAAGATACATATTCTTTGTTCACAATTTCAGCTCAAAATGGGGACCCCAGATCACCAAAACGGCTCTGTACAGAACATCGAAATGTGTTATCGGAACGAAATTCTTTTACTTCACCGGTGAAAGACCGTCTTCTTCACTTAAGCAACCTAAAGTCAAAACTACTCCCACCTCCTTTGCAATCAGCATTTGCAAGGTATAAGTCTAATGAGTCTTGGAGTAACATTCTTTGAAAATTTGCTTTATTTGAATTTTTCACCACTTTAACGTTGGCTTCCCTGTAGTCCGACAAAGCCAAATCCCGGAGGTGGAGGAGAAACATGTGCAGAAACTGGTATCAGTGTCTTTTTCAGCAAGGTTTGAATTGAACTTTGATAGTACTGAAATCCGATTTGGTGATCCGTAAGGGTTAAATTTTGTGTTTGTTTCCCATGTTCCTAGATTGTCAAGTTGGGAGCAGTCAGAATAAGTGGAATGGTTGAAAGGCTACAATTATCTCAGCAGATAAGGGAGAATGTATACTGTCTTTTCCAGCGAATCCTAAACCAATGGACATCTCTCTTCTTCAACCGACATATCGACCAAATCATCCTGTGTTGCTTCTATGGAGTTGCAAAGGTTTGTCTTTAATTTTATAAATTCGAGAGTGTAACATGATTTGATTACCTTTTTTTTTCTCATTCTATTCTGTTTTGCAGATATCGCAACTAAACCTAACCTTTAGGGAGATTATATACAACTACAGAAAGCAACCACAATGCAAACCTCAGGTTTTTCGCAGTGTATTCGTCGACTGGTCATCTGCGCGCCGTAATGGATCATGCAAACAAAGAACAGGACAGGAGCACATCGATATCATTTCATTTTACAATGAAGTTTTCATCCCCTCTGTAAAGCCACTGTTAGTTGAAATTGGCCCTGGCGGAGCAACTACGAGAAATGATCGAATACCTGAAGCTAACAACAAAAATGACGGTATTTGCGAATTCACTTAGTTACTTTCAACCATTGCTACACAGTTCTATTCATTGACACGTATGTTTTTCTCTTTGTAGGCCATTTAGCTCAATGTCCAGGATCTCCTAGAATATCACCTTTCCCAAGCCTTCCGGACATGTCACCTAAAAAAGTGTCAGCAACACACAATGTGTATGTTTCTCCATTAAGATCATCCAAGGTACAACGTTGCACTCTTACCAATGAACCGACACGGAATGAACACGTAAAACTAATTGAAATGCAAAATTGTTTTATTTCATGTGCACAGATGGATGCTCTAATTTCACATAGCTCCAAAAGCTATTACGCATGTGTCGGGGAGAGCACGCATGCTTATCAGAGCCCTTCAAAAGACCTGACTGCCATAAACAATCGATTAAATGGGTATGCTACTTTCTATGTCTTGATTTTCGAATTGCATTATGTTAACTGTCTTTGATTAATCTGTTTCAATTTTTTTTAGCAACCGGAAAGTAAGAGGAACCCTCATTTTTGATGACGTCGATGCTGGCTTAGTTAGCGACTCTATGGTAGCAAACAGCCTCTATCTACAAAATGGAAGTTCCGCATCATCATCAGGTGCACCATTGAAGTCTGAGCAACCTGACTCTTAAAACTCAATGATGTGTACATTCTACCTGTCTCTTTTCTCATACTTTCGAGTTCATACTAGCTGTTAATGGATTTTGAGACGAGGGGCCGTGTACGAGCGGCGTGATTGTAGAAAGCTGCCTCTACCCCTTTGTACTTTTGGTATATTGTTAGGCATTTTAGTGCAAATTGTAGGTCTTACTTTCAATTAGCTCAAGAATAAAATGTTTTCCTTTTCTAGCTTAAAACACAAATTTGATCATTTTTTTTAAAGGAAACTGAAGTCAGAAAGATTCTGAGAAATAATACATACCTCATAACTCATAACCATGTTTTCTTGATAATAATACATGTGATTTAAGTATGTTATGAACAATATTTATCTATTTATTTCAAATGTGTTTCAAATGTTAACTTTATCTTATGTTTTGTTATACAGTCTCAATTCCAACATTAGAAGCATCACACTCAATTTCAAAATATTTGGAAAAATTTGGTCATTCTAAAATTAGTGCTCTGATGTGAGTTTTTCTTGAAGTGCAACAAATGTTTGGTCTTGTTTCTCATCCCATTTAAAAACAATATTCTTTTTAATAATTTCATTAAGAGGTGCACCAATGGTGCTAAAATCTTTTACAAACCTCGTATAGAAACTTGCTACACCAAGGAAACTTCTTACCTCAATTGCATTTTTAAGTGGCAACCAATCCTTGATTGCTTTCATCTATTCTTCGTCTACAAGTGTTTGCAACCAATCCTTGATCAATTATTTCATGTAAAGTTTCAGTTTCTTCTCTCAACATGGTTCTAAATTGTGTCATGAGAGCTTTAATTAGTAATCTATTTGGATCATTACCATCATTTTCAACCATGATCACTCAAATTTAGTCCTACAAGTGTTTGCACTCACACTCAAAGCTTTTCTTTTAGTTTTTTTTTTAACGAAACCAACCAATCAACACAAGAAAACAATTTTTTTTAGTGATAATCAACGACAAGACTTACAATATAAACACAAAAAGAATAAAAAAATATATGAAATAGGCATGAAATTAAGTTAGGTATTCAAAAATAAGGAGGAAAAAAAAAATATTTTTCTAGACGTATTATTTATTTATTTATTTTTGATTTTTGATTTTTATTCCGTAGTCAAATGAAAATGATAATGAAGAGAATAAACATGAAGAAAATTGTAACTTTACCAAAGTGTGGCCCTTTTCAATAACCTTGCTCTAATAGCACTTGATGACTCCTAAATTGGGATTTTGTGTCATTTCGATTAAGGTCGATTTTAAGGTTTTTTTTACTATGAGATCTTGTGATTCTCTTCGAGATACTTATATTTTAGAATGAATAATAAATAATTTTTGAATTTTTAATGGTGAATCGAAGTATTAGTGAATTTTGTATCAATGTAATGAAAATAGGAAATTGATGAATGTTTTAGACAAAAGAGGCATCACTCTTCTAATCCTAGAAGAAGATAAGTCTTATGGAAGGATGATAACCACAAGAATTATGAATTCTTGATAAGATAAATGTTGGTTCAATCCAAAACTAAAGATTTAACTCACTATTCTCAATGAGAAATATTTTACTCAAATTCATCTTACTTTATTTTCAGAATTTATGCCATTAACACCCATATATAACAACATTCTTCAAAGCATATATATTATACATGAATTTAAGTTTGGATATTGAAATACAATTAAATTCTTAGACAACACATTACATCCATTAAATGCCCTAATACAAAAGTCTAAACAACGACATAATGTACATAAGATGTTCAAAATAAAACTAAGAACTAGATCAATAATGATCTCAAAACGAACTCCACCAGCAGAAGCCATGCCATGCACAGAATATCAACTAGTAAGGATAAGTAAAACGACCTTATCCTTACCCTTCTCAGAACCTGTAGTACCTCTGAAACAATAATCAACAATGAGGGGTGAGATAACAAATCTCAGTGAATCCCTATTTTATGGATTCTCTCTGCTTATCAGGGTTCTAGAATAAAATCCTACTCAAGTCGAAGAGAATTAAGACTTTGAGTCCATAACACTCACACTCATATGGAAACATGTCTTGAGTTAAATAACTTGAAAGTATCACTAATCCAGCAAACACGAGGTATCCCTATTCCCGTCCTCTCCTATGTCTAAGAGTTGACACAAATCATGGATCCTTATATTTACTTGACATACAAAATGGATTCAGATCCTAGGTCCGTACACCTAGAATCGTCACTTCACATGGTCCATACACTATCACAAGTCTCTTTATTCGTAGGCTTCATTCGTACTAAACACGAGAATCAAACCTGACAAGTAATCATGCGTACATTCCATAGGAGCCCTTGGCTCATGAAACAACATCTTAGGGAAAAACAGTTTCGATTACGTGATTTCACTCAAATGAGAATGTATAAAGCATTCCTAAGGCCTATTAACCTTTTCCACAAATAACACACCCAAACGGGTTCACACATATTCCATATAGTGTATTCTCACCCTAGACTCTTACATGACTAAGGTATACGTTGCATACTAAAAGCTCGGGCATCACCATCTAGATTTAACAACTTCTTAGTCTTACTACTAAGTCTCCACTAGGTAGTGTACAAGGTTTCCTCACTCACCCTAGTCTCTATGCATTTATAACATTTTGTTCCATAAAGTACACAATTCAAATAAACCAACTAAATAATTAGATTCATCGACAATATAATAAATTTCCACTCCAATAGATAAATACCATTTCAGCTTCGATTTGATATAAAATACACATCAAACGGATAATCGAAACAAAAGTTACAGATTTTTGAAGAAAGAAAAATCATTTGAAAAACTGCCAGGGGCGCCCGGCGACCAAGGTTTCGCTCGACGGTGACCCCAATGTTTGCTGCGTCGCCCAACGATTACAGCGGCGCAAGACACCATTCAACAAAAAGTCCAAGACAAAGATTTTGTTCTCTTCGCCTCCTACTTCCGCCCGGCGGTCAAGCTTTATCGTCCGACGCTCAAAGCACCGCCCGACGGATCACACCAGAACCAAAATTTGAGTTCTGCGTTTTAGGGTCCCAAAATCCCAACAAAATCCCATTTTCATCACTATAACTTCAAGGATCAGATAAATAAGTCATATGCATTTAATACACATGTTACCCAATTATTCTAACCGACAAATTCCACATTTTTACCGTTAGATTCAAGAATTTATAGGATTTTATCAATTTTAACCTAAACCTATAATTCATGAAAACTTCTAAGAAAAGGTCTCTAACTAGACTCACCTTTAGAGATGAAGATGATGAAAATTGGAAGATGAATGATAGATGATGAAGCTTGATGTTACAAAGATCTTATTCTTCTCCAAGTTTTTTGTCTTTCCCTTCTTTCTCCTCCTTCTCTTTTCTTTCTCTTTCTTTCTTTCTATCTTTTTAAAACAAAACAATAATACATATATGTTATACTGATATAACATATGTTGTAGTCTAATGGTTCCAAATAGAGGGTATCCAAAAATGTCTCTGAGTCACTTAATTAACAAAACTTCTGAGTCATATAATATTAACTATTTAATTCTGTCGGTTGCTCTAATTATTTAAGTTAAAAACTCTCAGAGCACACCGGAACCCAATTAATCTTAATTAATATTATCCAAAGTGTTAGTTAAATTTACGGGGTATTACATCCTCCCCTCCTTAAATATAAATTCGTCCACGAATTTAAAAGATTACCTGAAAAGATGAGGATAAACTTCTCGCATCTTTGATTCGAGTTCCCAAGTAGCATCTTCCAGATGTGTCACATCCTATTGTACCTTAACAAACGATATTTACTTGTTCCTTAGCACTTTGGTTTCTCTTCCCATAATACGACTCGTTTGTGGTTCAAAAGTCAAATCTATTTCTATCTCAGTAGAATCTAGAAGTATTGGTTGAAGAGGATCAGGAACAAACTTCTGAAGTTGAGACACGTGAAAGACATCATGAATTTCTGATAGAGAGGGTGGTAGGGCTAACCTATAAGCTACCTTACCAATCCGTTCTAAGATCTGGTACGATCCTACATATCTCGGACTCAACTTCCGTGACTTAAACAGTCATTTCAATCTAAATCTCGGGGTAACTTTCAAAAACACATGGTCACCTTCCTCAAATTCCAAAGGTCTCATTCGGTTTTCTGCATAACTCTTCTGACGATCCTGAGCTTGCTTAACTTTCTCACGAATCATCTTAATCTTTTCAGTTTTCTCTTGAATGATTTAAGGTCCAAAAATTCTATCTTCACCAATTTCTGCCCAACACAAAGGCGTCATGCACTTTCTCCCGTACAAAGCCTCGTAAGGAGCCGTACCGATGCTTGCATGGTAACTGTTATTGTAAGAGAACTCAATCAATGGCAAAAGTTCCTTCCAAGTTCCTCTACTCTCCAACACACAAGTCCTTAACATATCTTCCATGGTTTGAATCGTACGTTCTGTCTGATCATCTGTCTGAGGATTGTTAGACGTACTCAAATTAAATTTAGTACCCATAGCTTGTTGGAAAGCTCTCCAGAATCTTGAAGTAAACTTCGGATCTCTATCAGAAACGATGTTTGAAGGAATACCATGAAGCCTCAAAATTTCAGAAATAAATAACCTTGCAAGATGACTTGCCTTATAAGTAGTTTTCACGGCTAAGAAATGTGCATATTTCGTTAGTCGGTCCACTATCACCCAAATAGAATCATATCCGCCTTGTGTACTGGGTAACCCAACTGCAAAATCCATAGAAATGCTATCCCATTTTCAAATTGGAATATCTAAAGGTGGCATCAGACCGCCCAGTCTCTGATGTTCAATTTTCACTTGTTGACACACTTCACATTTTGACACATACACCACAATGTCTATTTTCATGCCAGACCACCAATAAAATCTCTTCAAGTCCCGATACTTCTTCGAAGAACCAGGATGTATCGTATAAGTACCCTTGCAAGCTTCGTCTAAAATTTTCCTTTTTAAAATCACATCATTCGGAACACAAACCCTTTGACCAAAAAGAATGACGCCATCCGTCGCCCACCCGGTTGAAGTAATACCTCTTGCAACTTTTCATCCAATATATTTCCTTGTTAAAACTCGTCCCTTAAGGTAGAATTGACATTCAAGTTTCCCATAATCACACCATCAGGAGTCCAAACAAACTGAAGGTTAAGATCTCGAAACTTTTCCAATAAAGTATACTCTAGTATCATCAACTCTGCATTATGAATCACCTTTCGGCTCAAGGCATCCGCCACTTTATTTTCCTTCCCTGGATGGTATCTTAGTTCTAAATCATAATCCTTCAAGTACTCCACCCATCTTCTTTGTCTCATGTTCAACTCTTTCTAATCAAATAAATATTTCAAACTTTTGTGGTCGCTGAACATTTCAAAAAGCACACCATACAAATAGTGTCGCCACACTTTCAGGGTAAAAACTACTGCAGCTAACTCTAAATTGTGAGTTGGATAATTCTTCTCAAGAACTTTTACCTGTCGAGAAGCATAAGCCACCACTTGACCATTTTGCATTAATACGCCTCCTAATCCCATTTTCGATGCATCACAATACACTTGATACGACTTATTGGGATCAGGAATAACCAAAACAGGGGTAGTTGTTAATCTTTCCTTCAAGATATTAAAACTTTGTTCGCAACCAGAATCCCACTCATAAGCAAATTCTTTTTGAGTAAGTTTCTTCATCGGTAGTGCTAATTGAGAAAATCCCTTAATAAACTTTCTATAGTAACCAGCCAAACCCAGAAAACTTCTGACTTTCAAAGCATTCTTCGGCCTCTCCCAATTAATCATTGCATCCACTTTCGACGGGTCTACCACCATGCCTCCTTGAGATATAACGTGAACAAGAAATTTCACTTCCGACATCCAGAACTCACACTTATTTAACTTAGCAAAAAGTTGTTTCTCTTGCAGCACCGACAAAACAATTCTTAAATGCCATCCGTGCTCTTGTGAAATACGATAATAAATAAGAATATCGTCTATAAAGAGCACAACTAATTGATCCAAGTAAGCTTAAAAAATCCTATTCATATAGTCCATGAAAATAACTGGAGCATTCATCACACCAAAAGGAATTACTAAGAATTCGTAATGACCATAACGGGTCCTAAATGCGGTCTTTTGGAACATCTGCACTCTTTACCCGAATCTGATGATAACTCAACCATAACTCAATCTTTGAGAACACACAGGCTCCTTTCAATTGATCTAACAAATCATCTATCCTTGGTAATGGGTATTTGTTCTTGATGGTTACTGTTCCGGACTGGGCCTCCAGACTGTATTGGGTTGCGGCCCAATACGTTGAGCAGATGCCCATGCGCTCGGGCAAGTATACTTGTTGGACGGGAAAAGTTGCTTAACGGTTGGGCATACGTTCCATGTGTCAGACACACACTCAGAACGGGCAAAGCACAGGTTTTCCAGTTCACTTGCCACGTCACCCAACTGTCCCCCGTTATCTTTTCAAAGATAGGGGCAGTTGGACCAAGGACCAGACCACTTAGTTAGGTCTTCACGCTTCTTACGCGTTCCTTGGCAGTTCTTCCTTGGGCCTAGCTGATCCAGCCCAAAGAAGGACCTTGGCCCAGCGCTAGGGGCTCCCTATAAATACCCTTTTTCACTGAAGGGTTAGGTATTCTGATTTAACTCTTCTAGCTTACCATTTTTGTACCTCTATTAACTTTGGCATCAGAGCGCCTTGCAGGTACACCTCATCCATCCCATCCATTTTGCTGTTCACATCCAATTGCTGGAAGGCCTTCATGATCAGGTAAGATCAGTGGTGCCGTATGTGGGCAACTAGCTTCCCCCCTTCTTCCACAGCAGAAGATCAAAGCTCAAAATAACTCCATCCTTCCACTATGGCCGGAGAACAACCCAAATATCGTAACCGTTCCCTTGTCGACTACACGATGGAGGATAATTTGAATTACCATGAAGCTGACGCTCGAGACGGGCATCCCTCCACCCCGTCTCCTAAACCCGAGAACAATGGGAACCAACCTCAGTCTCAAAACTCACCGGTCACTACATTCCAGCCTATCCCTGTGCCCGTCGAAGGAGACACCACTATGATTGCTATGGTGAACGCCCTTAATCAGGCAAACTCCATGCTCTACCAGCAGCACGAGAGGATCATGGCCCTGGAGGATGACCGACAGGAGGACCGACCTCAACAAGAACGGAGGACACTACAACGTCCATAAGCTGCGAAGAAGCGGGGACGCTCCCCTCCGCATTGGGGACGACGCTCCTAACAAAAGTAGGTCAAGGGCGCGCCGTGAGACTTACCGATCAGGGGCCTCACCGAGACACGACCAGAGCCCTGGCAATGATGAGCTCTCCCCATTGAAGAGCGAAGAGGAGGACCCATATTGTCCCCTCTCACGGGCAATTATGGAGGCTCCACTCCCTAAGGGAATGGAGAAGCCCCCAAATTTGGCCATCTATGACGAGACCACTGACCCCGACGATCACGTCGACAACATTAACACAATGCTCGACTATCGCAACGACATCACCGGGCATCTCAAGTGCATGCTGTTCTCAATAACTCTCAGGAAAGGAGTCATGGCCTGGTACAAAAGTCTGGCCCCAGAGTCCATCACATCCTGGAGGGTCATGAAATTCATGTTCACGAGACATTTCACAGCCTTCCGACGCCATCCCAAGACTGAGGCGACCCTCAAAGCCATAATACAAAGAAAGAATGAAACGCTGTGCTCATATATCGAGCGATTCAACCAAGAAGATGTCGAGGTGGATACTACAGAACACATGAAGAAATACCTCCTCGAGAGAGGACTCCTGCCCGGAAGTGAACTCAGCAGGGCAGTCGGGAGAGAACCTCCCCGCACCCTGAACGAGCTCCTGCATAAAGCGCAAGCTTACATTAGATATGAGGAAAAACAGGTCGCCCACAATGCTCGAAGCAGTCGCAACACCGGGGAGACCGACCATCCCAAGCACGAGGACCCCAACGCTCCCCGCTACAACAGAGATAGGCAGAGGGAGGAAAAGCCCCGCGAGCCTCGTGAAGGAAGAGGACCCACAGGTCGCTATAGCGAGTATGCATTGCTGACGGCTCCCCGCGAGCGCATCCTCACCGAGTGCATCAACTCCGACTTCAAACAGGGCAGGGTGAGGTTCCCCAAACCTTCTACGCCCAAGCCTCACACAGACAAATCCAAATACTGCAGGTTTCACAGAAGCCACGGGCACATGACTGAAGACTGCGTCCACCTGAAGGATGCAATAGAGATCTTGATCCAAGAGGGTCATCTCAAACAGTACACTAAGAAGAACAAAACTCCCAGGCACAAAGAGCAAGAAAAGAAGAGGCCTCGCGAGGACACACCACCCGACGACTCTTCTTATCAAGTGGCCATGTGCATATCACGCCCGAAGGACTTCATCCTCCCCGACTCATCGCCAAAAGGGAGAATCACAACCCTCAGTCCCTGGGAAGACTTACCAACCGCTCTTGTCATATCAGGGGGAGGGATGAACAATGAAAACGCCGCCTTTTCAGTAAAACGCAAGTTCGAAGAACTTCTGCTAACCGTGCCCGAGCAAAAGGCGACATTGACAAAGTACCGATGCAAGTCCAATCCAATATCTTTTTTCCTAGAGGAGTTTCCGGGCGTTTCCCCCAACTCTGGCATCCCTCTACTGATAAGAGCCAAGATGGCGTGCTTCGATGTTTGACGCATCCTGGTCGACCAAGGATGTCCGGTGGACATCATGTACATCCACCTATTCAAGACCCTAAAGTTGGACAAGACCAATCTATCTCCATACGTCGAATCCGACCTCCAAGGATTCAATGGGGCCACAACAAAGCCATGGCGTTATGTCGAGCTCCTCGTCACCTTCGGAGAGCAAGAAACATCCAGAGAAGTCAAAATCCAGTTCCTGGTAATAGAGTGCCCCTCCCTTTACAACTGCATCCTCGGTCGCCCAACCCTGGCTGAATTGACTGCGGTCCCTTCCACCGTTCAACTGAAGATGAAGTACTACACCAAACCGGGCCGCATGGTCACAATCCACGGCGACATCGAGGCCGCTCAGAGATGTTATGATGCTGCAGTAAAAGGACAGGCCACAATCAACACCAAGAATAACAAGAAACCCAGGGTTGAAGAACCTCTCCCCAGGGAATCAACGCCATCGATCTCGACAGTCGCATCGGCGAGGACGAAGCTGAAGAGAAGGGAACCATCAACGGGAAAGCCCCAACGCACCCATTCCGCCCGGTCCCAGACGAAGAGTTTGAGCTCGTCCCACTAGGCGACGACCCCAACAAAGCAGTGAAGATAGGGACGGGTCTGCCCGATGAAACGAGGAAGCAACTCACGATTTGCCTCAAGGAGAACACTGACCTTTTTGCATGGAACGCCGCAGCAATGTCCGACCTCGACCCTGAGGTTGCCTGTCATCAATTAGCTTTAGACCGGGCGGTTAAGCCCATAGCACAACGTAGGCGTAAACAGTCTTCCGAGAAATCGGAGGCTGTTGAGCGAGCTGTAAAAGACCTCTTAGAGCCAAATTTTATTTCTGAAGCCCAGTACACAACCTGGCTCTCTAATGTAGTCCTCGTTAAGAAAAATAATGGAAAATGGCGTATGTGTATTGACTATACCGATCTTAATAAGGCTTGTCCCAAAGATGCTTTTCCTCTCCCTAACATAGATAAACTGGTAGACAACTCTGCAGGTTTCAAACTATTGTCCTTCATGGACGCATATAATGGGTACAACCAAATCCCTATGTCGGACATGGACAAGAGGCTTACGGCGTTCATGACCCCGACGGGAAACTACTATTACAATGTAATGCCCTTCGGGCTAAAGAACGTCGGGGTCACGTACCAACGCATGATGAACAAAGTCTTCCAAGGAGAAATCGAGGACATGCTCGAAGTATACACGGACGACATGATCGTAAAATCGCACGAGGAGATCGACCATGCGCGACACCTCCGCAAGGATTTCGAGTAGGTGAGATAATGCAAAATGAGGTTTAACCCTGAAAAGTGCATGTTCGGTGTCCGAGCGGGAAAATTCCTCGGCTTCTATCTCACTGAGCGGGGGATCGAGGCCAACCCCGATAAATGTCGGGCGTTCTCGGAATTCCCGACCCCGAAGTCGAAAAAATCCATTCAATCCCTCAACGGAGTGCTCGCCTCACTTTCCTGCTTCGTAGCAAAGTCCGCTCAGTACGCCTTACCTTTCTTCAAACTACTTTGGAAAGAAGCCACCTTCGAGTGGACCGATGAATGCGAGCAGGCACTGCTCCATCTAAAGAAATCACTCTCCAAGCCCCCGGTCCTGTCCCGACCACTGGAAAAGGAGACCATGTACCTGTACCTGTCCGTGGCAACCGAGGCCGTTAGCGCCGTTCTCATCAGAGAAACTGACGAAGGGCAAAAACCTATATACTTCACGAGCAAAGTGCTCCAAGGCCCCGAGCTCAGATACCAACAAATCGAGAAGGTCGCGTTAGCCCTTATTAATGCCATGAGGAGACTACGACACTACTTCCTCGCCCATACAATCAAAGTGAGAATCGATCAACCGATAAAACAGCTCCTCGGTCGACCAAATATGGTCGGCCGAATGCTGAAGTGGTCGATGTAACTCTCTGAATTCGACATCCAATAGGAGAACATGAAAGCTCTGAAAGCTCAGGTCCTGGCCGACTTCGTCATAGAAATGACGCACAACCTGAACCCAGCGGATGACGCCCACAAATGGACGATCTTCGTCGATGGTGCCTCCAGCCCGGCGGGAAGTGGCACAATAATCATCCTCGAAAACGAGGACGGTATCCTAATCGACGTCTCGTTGGCATTAGCCTTCCCGACTTCCAACAACCAAGCTGAGTATGAAGCTTTCCTCGCAGGTCTAAGATTAGCCGAAGACCTAGGAGCAAATAAAGTAAAGATATTAACATACTCTCAACTCGTAGCATCACAGGTACGAGGAGAATACCAAGCTAAGAAAGACAATCTCATCGAATACTTAGCCTTGGTAAGAGAAAGGCTCGAAAAATTCGAGAAGTGGGAGGTCCAACACGTGCCACGTGAACACAACACGTGGGCTGACGTCCTGTCAAAACTCACGAGCACGAGAAATAAGGGCGGAAACAAGTCAGTAATCCAGGAAATCCTTCCTCGGCCGAGTACCAAATGACCACCACCTCCGCTCGAAGTAAACGTGATCGGTGACGATCATTGCTGGATGACACCCATCTACAACTATCTCACGAAAGATGAATTCCCTGCAGACCCCAAAGAGTCCGTCGCGACCAAGAGGATGGCGTGCTCGTACGTCCTCCTCGAGGGAAAGATCTACCGAAGGGGACTCTCCATCCCGTTACTCAAATGCGTCGAGGAAGAAAAGGTCCCCAACATATTAGGGGAAATACATCGGGGAATCAATGCCCAACATCCCGGCGGATGGTCACTGGCACGTAAGGCCCTATGAGCAGGCTCCAATTGGCCAACGATGCAGCACGACTCAAAGGAGCACGTCAACAAATGCGACAAGTGTCAACGACACGCTGACATGCATCTCGCGCCTCCCAACGAACTAAAAACGCTCTCCTCCCCTTGGCTCTTCGCCTGGTGGCGAATGGACATCCTCGGCTCATTCGTGACCGGTTCTTATCAAAACAAATACCTCATTGTAGGGGTAGACTACTTCACCAAGTGGATCAAAGAAGAAGCCTTGGACAAAATAACGGCACAAAACATTCTTCGATTTTTCAAACGAAACATCCTCGAACGCTTCGGCATACCCCAAGTCCTCATCACCGACAACGAAACACATTTTACGAACGGAGGATTCCAGGACTTCGTCGCCAGCTAAGGCACCAAACATCATTTCACGTCTGTCGAGCACCCTCAAACCAACGGACAGGCTGAGGCAGCCAACAGAGTAATCATGTGCGGACTGAAACACCGACTCGGCGAGGCAAAAAGGGCGTGGGTCGAGGAACTACACAGTGTCCTTTGGGCATACCGCACAACGCCACACTCCACGACCGGGGATACTCCGTTCAAATTAACGTACGACACAAAAGCGGTCATCCCGATGGAAATTCGAGAACCGACGAGGCACGTAGAAGCACCCCTCGACGAGGAGCTGAACGACGAAGCACTTCGACCCGAGCTGGATCTCGTCGACGAAATCCGCCCCGAAGCAGCCCTTAGGGAAACCTCCCTCAAGTAGAAAATAGCTTTGCGCCATGACGCAAAAGTCATAAAAAGAGAGTTCCAGGTGGGCAGCCTAGTCCTCAGAAGAAACCAGAAAAACCCACGAGAAGGCAAACTGGCCGCCAAATGGGAAGTCCCGTAACGTGTCCGAGACAAGACGGGCAACGAGGCCTATTATCTAGAAAACCTACAAGGTGAAGAACTTGCTCGACCATGGAACGCAGAAAAAATTAGACAATACTATAGCTAAAGGCAATCTGGGGAGACATGGAAGGTACGACCACGCTCTTCACCACTAAACGAAAAGGAGGATAACGCCCCTCAGAGGCGAACAAAACCCTCCCCGACATCAGGTACCTCAAAACGAGCCCCAGCGTCACAGTACCACGCCGGCAGGGCACCCAACTGGCGATGGGAAGACCCAAGCCCCGAGGTTAGAGTTTCTGATCGCAAACCCTACCTCGACTCAGGGCGGGAACAAAACCCGCCACCTCGTCGGTTCCCTAAACCGACGAGCCCAACTAGGTCGAGCGTAAACAATTCAAAAATAATGGAAATAATCAAACACGATGAAAATGACTAGATAAAAACGGCCAATAAAACTTCATTAAAATGGGGCACGAAGGCCAATATCCAAACAGAGGCACAAATGCCATTACAAAAGGAGAGGCACAAAGGCCATTACAAAAATACGGGCACGTAGGCCAAACAAAAAATCTAACAAAGTCTCCTCCCGGAGCTACTCCTCACCACCCTCATTCTCCTCTTCCAATTCCTCCTCAGCCACAAAAGGGCACACGATCTCGCCGTCGGTCATGCAATAGTTGTGAGTCGACCCCTCAGTCACAAGCCCTGGGTTCAATACCTTGAGCTGCTCGTTAGCATTGTCAAACCCATCCTTGAACATCACAAGTAGTTCCTTGTTAAGTTCACGGATATGACTGACCAATTCGCCCCGGGTGCGAAAGGCAAACTCCTCTTCGGTCTCATTGTCCCGAGGACGGACTGTACCTTCCAGCAGCACAACTCGGGCACGAAGTTGCACATTTTCCTCGGCCGCCTTCTTGAGCTCAACGACTTGATCTTCCAAACTTTGTTTCTCAGCCTTCAAGGTGTACCGCTCGAGCTTCACCTCCTTCAGCTTCGAATCCAGCCCTGTTTGAAGCTTGTGCTCCTCCTTGTAGTCGGATAAGTCCTTGGACAATTTATCCTTCTCAGCCCGAGCAGCCACGAGGGCATCCTCCAATGTAGCTATAGAGACAACAGTCTTGGACTGGACCATGGCGGTTTCCATCACTCGGATGACGACAGCTAAATCCCCGGCCAGGTCTTTCCACCTAGCGATCACATCTTGATTGAGAATGACCCTCGCCTCGGACGCCGCCACCACGACAGAACCCTCGGACTTAAAGAAGTCCCGCTCCAGATAGCAAGGAGACAACATATAACTCCCAGGGGCACCATATTCGTTGCCTCCCAAAGCAGCAGATCGGGCAAGAGCCCCATCCAGACGCTTGTGTTTTAGAAGAGGAGAGGTGGAGGCTAGAGGACTGTCCTGTATCTGTATCGGGGAAGTTTGCTGAGCAGCGGCCTGATGGGAGTTGGTGGTCGAGCTGGGGGTACCAGAACTGCCGACCCTGAGCTCCGTAGCTACCTCTTGGACACGGGCCACCACTTTCTTTTTCTTTTTTAAGACTCTGTCTGGGGCCCCGACTTGGTTGGTCAGCTTCAAGACTCGCTCACGATGGGCGGGCATAGTTCCTACAAAACAAAAACACGTAAACATCAGCTAAACGGGCATGAAATCGAAAAATAAAATAGGGCCAGAAGGACCTACGCAACAAATCCACGACCTCCTCATCCGTGTCACACGCGAGTAGAGCCCTTATATTTATAAGGCGGGTTTCGTGGATAGACATCCCAGCGTCGTCGACATAGGGTCTGTCTTGTCGGTCCACCCAGACCGCCAAGCTAAAGCTCTGAACATACTCCACCAGCCTCTTGCAGGCTAGTCTATCTTCGACCCCCCATGCTTAAATATTTGACCCGGTAGTGGCTGGTCGACAAGTTGAAATGGTTGGGCTGCAATCTCAAAGGGATCCTCGACATGAGTTTTTCCTCACCATCGGCGCCGCGCTTGTAATTATAAAGGGTGTTAAGGGCAAATCGAGTGAGCGGCTTCACCATATACCACCGCCCCTTAAAATGTCGGGCAGAATCGACGAACGTCTTGAATAGCCTCACTGGCTGTTTTAGAGACACCTAGCTGTGACGCCCCCAAGCACCTGACCACTGCAGATGGAAGATATGGAAGAAAAGGGGCAGAGTGCACCCGATGCCAAGGAACCAACAAACTAGTTCGAACGCCCGGACGAAAGCGATGGCATTCAGATGCAACTGCGAAGGCGCCAACCTGAGCCACCTGAAGACCCCCATCTAGAAATCGTTAAAGGGGAGCCTAACCCTCGCTTCTCAGAAGGAGAATTTTTTACATGGCGAACTGCTTCCCCGGGAAACAATGACATATCTGATCCGTTTCCCGAGGAGTCCTCGGGCCAATGTCCTCGACCACGGCGTACGCGGTGCTTGCCTCGTCTGTGAAGTACGACTCTTATTCTAACAGATCATCCGCGACCCACGACAGGTCGTTACACCCAGACGAGGAGACATGCTCGTTTCCCTCCTCGGTCTCTCCTTCCTCGACTTGTCGATGCTCGACCGTACCTGAAAAGAAGATAGGAAAAGTGAATTCGATATCGCATCAAATCCACCCTTCCACTGCAACTCAAGTGAAAGGGCGAAGGGCTGAACGCCCGAAATCTCACTAAACTATCATAAAATCAACGAAGGTACAATCCTCGCATCCACTAGAGCGTGTACAAAACCCTTAAAAAACCCCTAGAAAACCAATAGATTTTTCCCGACGAACGCATCGAACGCCCGCGTTCTTCATCAGCCGTATGAAGATTCTGGCTGAGACATTCATACATATATGAATTTTATGCCTGCAACATGCTAATCTTTCCCGGGACGTTCATATCTAAAACCTAAAAACTAACCTAAAACAGATATTTGCCTACTCTAAACGAAGATTTGCCTACTCTAAACAGGAAAATCACGCATTTCACCATTTATCAAACGGAAAAATACGTAAAAAGAGAGGTTGTGGGGGGTTACCTGACAAGATGAAGACGGGGAGAATACGGTGGCATGCGGGCAAAAAGCGGCGGTGCTGGCGGCGGATACGGGCGGAGGAAGATTTCTTCTCAGAGCTTTCGGTTAAACGTGAGAGCGAAAAGTTGAAATGAAGTGGACCAACCCCCTTATATAATAAAAGAGTGCGTGGACGGACGCGCTAGGTAATCATTACCTAGACCCTAGGTCGACGCTAGCACGAGATACGAAGCGATGCACCATTAATGCTTGAGACACGTCAGCTTAAGAGAATCCCGAACGACGTTGAGTGACTGCAAATCTCCCTGACTACAAAGAGGCATCCTCGACCTCTGTGAACACCACATGCCCGACGATCTAAACAGCGCCCGCATCGGTTTGACAAATACCACACTTGACACGAGTATATGTCCGACACCCAAACACGACACCTTCCTCGATGCATGTGAGGCCGACTCTTTTACAATTCATCACTCCGGCTCAGAGACTCGACTTGGGGGTTCTCCTGTTCCGGACCGGGCCTCCAGGTTGTATTGGGCTCCGGCCCAATACGTCAAGCAGATGCCCATGCGCTCGGGCAAGTATACTTGTTGGACAGGCAGAGTTGCTTAATGGTCGGGTATACGTTCCATGTGTTGGGTACACACTCAGAACGGGAAAATAATGGGTCTGCCAGTTCACTTGCCACGTCACCCAACTGTCCCCCGTTATCTCCTGAAAGATAGGGGCAGTTGGACCAAGGACCAGACCACTTAGCTAGGTCTTCACGCTTCTTACGTGTTCCTTGGCAGTTCTACCTTGGGCCTAGCTGATCCAACCCAAAGAAGGACCTTGGCCCAGCGCTGTGGGCTCCCTATAAATACCCTTTTTCACTGAAGGGCCAGGTATTCTGATTTTACTCTTCTAGCTTACCATTTCTATACCTCTATTAACTTTGGCATCAGAGCACCTTGCAGGTACACCCCCTCCATCCCATCCATTTTGTTGTTCACATCCAATTGCTGGAAGACCCTCCTGATCATGTAAGATCAGTTACCTTGTTCAACTGGCGATAGTCGATGCACAAATGCATCCCACCATCCTTCTTCTTTACAAGCAACACTAGAACTCCCCATGGTGATACACTAGGTTTAACAAAATGTTTAGCCATCAATTCTTCTAATTGTTCCCTTAATTCTTTTAACTCTAACGATGCCATCCGTATGGGGAAACGAATATAGGAGCCATTCCCGGTACCAGGTCAATTGAGAATTCTACTTCCCTTTCTGGAGGAAGAGAAGTAACATCCTCGGGAAAGACTTCCGGAAATTCACAAACAATTGGAATATTCATCACTTGCTGAACACTACCAGGTTTCTCAGTTAAAACTAAAAGAATAGATTTCTCCTTCTCAAACAAGAAGTTTATCATTCCAACCGTACCTTCTAAGATTGTTGTCAACACATCCTTCAGAGGAGCTTCGATAGATGGAATGATGATTAACTTTTCTTCGCACCCGATAAACACTGAATTAGCAGAGAGCCAATCCATTCCCAAAACAATATCCACTTTCTTAAGCGGTAAACAGATAAAGTCAATCTGGAAAACTCTACCATTCATGGATAAAACACAATTTTCACACATCAAAGGTGTCTATACCATTTCATCCATGGCGGTAGTGAACACCATAGAAGGAGACAAGGGAACTACTTGCAACCCAAGTCGCTTCATGCAACGCACATACACAAAAGAGCGTGTTGCTCCACAATCAAACAAAACAAAACAAGGATGCCCATTAACTAAACACGTACCAGCGATTAAGGAATTATTGTAACACCCATTTCTACCCGACTTTATAATTTAAATCAGAGTTATTAAAATTTAACCAAAACATGGGATATCACATTTTCAACTTTAAATTCGAATAACAAAACTTCATTAATGAACATGCTTCACAACTACGCAACGAATTCAACAAAATTTGCAACTTTAAAAAAACTTCGAGTATCTTCAACATCAAATACTTCAACATAGTTTTCAACATAAAACAACTTAAAACGGGTTCATAAACTAATTAAATCCACAAAAAAAAACACACGTTCATCCCCCAGAAGTGCTACATATTAGAGCGACAAACACCGACTTGAGACAACTAGGTACTCGAATCTTGATTACCTGAACGTTACCAATAGAGGGAAACATTCAAACAGAAGGGGTGAGATATCTAATAACATAAACAGGAGTATGATAATCAATATATAAGCAAGAAATTATACAAATCACACCACTTCACGCAACTAGCAACATCAACGTACAACTTGGAACCAACAACCAATAACAACATAGATAAAATGCGACTTAATGTGAATCAACTTATAAATGCATGTGGTACCATTTGGAGTAAACTCCCAACTTGAAAATCTTGCCAGTTTATCGAGGCATCAACAACTTATTTGCCAATCCAGGCCAACTTGAATCGAGCATTCGCTCCAACTTGAAAATATGCAAATGTATGCAACTATGAATGGCATACAACAACAACGACGTAAACAAAAACTTAACAACTTAACAACATGAATTAACATTGGTCAATCAACTTGCAACTTAATAATTTTTCCCAAGATCAGGACAACACAACTTATAACAACTTAATACCATTTCAACATGAAAAACGACTAAACACGGCTTAATCATTCAGATCCCTAAATTAATTATTTTTAATCCTCAAATATACTATAATCAACTTATTTCATCTCTACTTAAAGTCTAAGATCAGCTCAACTCGAAACAAATGCGAAAACAGGACGAATCACCAAAAATTGCATTTTTCTGCACTCACTCTGCCCATACGCGTAATGCCAATCCACGTAACCTCTTACGCATAATGCCTTACCTGTTACACGTAATTCATGCGTAATAGGGATGTGTTACGCGTAATGCTCCTCTTGTTACGCGTAATTTCAGATCTGTTACGTAAAACACTAGAAAGCATACAAATCTGTCTTCTGCTACGAATCACACAACTTTATCACTTCATTCAAGCCTAATTGAGTTTCTACATTGATTTTAGACTCCAAATCCCTTGTATCTATTCATCGACTAATCTTTATGACTGATTTTACGAACCCTGATCTCCTTCTCTACACGAGTTCCTACAACATAAACCAGTCTAGGAACACAACAACAAATACAACAATAACAGAAACAACTCACATAACAACAATACAACAAGAACAACATATCATACATATCAGGTTCATACGAAAATGAAACAACAATTAATTGAAAAATACAGCAACGAAATCATACGAAATTCCAACCTACATACGGATTATCTAATCCCAGTTATGGAATTAGAACCCGACCCTTACCATGGATTGAAGGCAACTCGAATTCACAGCAAAAATCTCCGTGAAAATCCTCAACCTAGCCTCTTCTTGATCTTCCTCTAAGACTTGTTCTTTCTTCTTACAAAATTTTGATTTCTCTGTAATTAGGGTTTTAGTCTAATTTACTAAATTACCATTAATCATCTTAATTACTAATGGGCCTGAAACAACACCCCCAACTTTACTACTCTCACACTACAACTAAACCCACTTAATATTATATTATTAATAATTATTTTATTATTTGACTTAATTAAATTAAATAACCCAAACACGAATTAACCACCAACTTAATACCAACTCAAACAACTTAACGACACAAACGACGAAACAACACTTAACAACAAATAATCAGGAAAATACGCGATAATATTTAATTAATTTAATTAATTAAATACGAGCGTTACAACTCTCCCCCACTTAGAACATTTTCGTCCTCGAAAATCTTACCTTGCTCAAACAACTCACGATATGATTCCTGCATCTTGCTTTCCAACTCCCAAGTTATACTTTCTCCGGCAGCTCCTAACCAAACAACTTTCACTAATACAATCTCTTTGCCTCCTAAGGTCTTAATTTCACGATCCTCAATTCGTACATGCATTGTCTCCACAGTGAGATTATCCCGTACTTGCACACCATCCATACTAATCACATGAGAAGGATCTAAAATATACTTCCGGAGTTGCGACACATGGAACACATCATGCAAATTCGACAAATTTGGAAGTAAAGCCACTCTATAAGCAACATTCTCAACTCTATCCGAAATCTGATACAGACCAATAAAACAAGGAGTAAACTTCTTAGATTTCAATGCTCGTCCAGCACCTGTCACGGGCATAACTCCTAAGAATACATGATCACCCGCTTGAAATTCTAACTCTTTCCTTCGCTTATCATGATAACTTTTCTGCCTACTTTGAGAAGCTTTCATCTTCTCTCGAATCAACTTTACCTTCTCGGTAGTCTCTCGAACTATCTCTGGTCCAAGCACCACACTCTCACCAGATTCATACCAACATAACAGAGTCCTACATCTCCGACCATACAACGCCTCAAAAGGTGCCATTCCGATACTAGAATGATAACTGTTATTATACGTGAACTTGATCAATGGAAGATAAGTATCCCACAAACCTCCCTTCTCAAGTACACAAGCTCTCAATAAGTCCTCCAATGACTGAATCGTCCTCTCCGTTTGACCATCTATCTGAGGATGATACGCTGAACTCAACCTCAACTTAGCACCCAAAGCTTCTTGCAGACTCTTCCAAAACTCGGAAGTAAACCTCAGATCTCGATCCGACACAATACACAAAGGAACACCATGCAACTTCACAATCAATTTGACATAAATCTCTTGCAACTTTGATACTGGAAAACTAATGTTAATAGGAATAAAATGAGCCAACTTAGTAAGCCTATCAACAATTACCTAAATCAAATCATGTCCTCTTGAAGTATTAAGCAATCCTGTCACAAAGTCCATAAAAATGCTATCCCATTTCCATTCTGGAATTTCCAACGGTTGCATCAGACCAGCATGCTTCTGATGTTCAACCTTCGACTTCTGACAAATCAAACAGGCGTACACAAAACGTGCAACCTCGTTCTTCATCCCAGGCCACCAAAACAACTTCTACAAATCCTGATACATCTTAGTCACTCCTGGATGAATACTCAAATTACTTCTATGACTTTCTTCAAGAATCATTCTTTTCATCTCAACATCATCAGGTCTACAAATCCTGTTATGTAATCTCAAAACACCATGCACATCCAACTTAAAACCATTCTTCTCTGATTCACCACAATCAACTATTATATCCACTAGTTTCACATCCAATTTCTGAGTTTCTCTAATATTTTCCAGAAAGTCATTATTAATCTTCAGCATACCCAACATAACACTCATCGGTGTCATTTTGCAAACTAAACTCATATCTCGGAACTATTCAATCAACTCTAACTCCTTAACCATCATTGCCGAGATATGCAACATCTTTCGACTTAAGGCAGCTGCTACAACATTAGCTTTACCTGGATGATAATTTAAACCAAAATCATAGTCCTTTAATAGTTACAACCATCTTTATTGCCTCATATTCAAGTCTTTCTAATCAAACAAATACTTTAAACTCTTATGATCACTAAACACTTCAAATCTAGAACCATAAAGATAATTCCTCCAGATTTTCAATACAAAAAACAACTGCAACAAGTTCCTAATTGTATGTAGGATAGTTCTTTTCATGAACCCTCAACTGTCTCGATGCATAAGCAATCACCTTACCATTCTGCATAAGAACACCTCCTAAACCCATCAACGAAGCATCACAATACACAACAAACAGTTCCTCTGAATTCGGTAGAGTCAAAACCGGAGCCAGTGTCAACCTATTCTTCAACTCCATAAAACTCTCTTCACACTGGACATCCCACACAAAAGCTTTACTCTTATAAGTCAACCGAGTCAACGGAAGTGCCAACTTAGAAAACCCTTCTATGAACCTTCGGTAATAACCGGTCAATCCCAAGCAACTTCTAATCTCAGTAGTCGACTTTGGAGTTTCCCATTGCAATACAACATCTATCTTAGAAGGATCCACCGCAATACCACTTCCAGAAATCACATGACCAAGAAAACTGACTTCCTTCAACCAAAATTCACACTTGGACAGCTTCGCGTACAACTTCGTATCCTTCAAAACTTCTAATACTGTTCTCAAATGTTCTGCATGCTCTTCTTCCGACTTAGAATAAACCAAAATATCATCTATAAACACAACTACAAAACGATCCAGATAAGCATGAAAAATACGATTCATGTACTCCATGAATACTCCTGGCGCATTAGTCACACCGAAAAGCATCATCGAATACTCATAATTTCCATACCGTGTTCTGAATGTCGTCTTCTGAATATCCTCATCTTTTACCTTAATCTGATGATAGCCCGATCTCAAATCGATCTTGCTAAACATACAAGCACCTACCAACTGATCCATCAAATCATCTATTCTCAGTAACAAATACTTATTCTTAATTGTCACCTTGTTCAACTGTCTATAATCCACACAAAGCCTCATACTTCCATCTTTCTTTTTAACCAACAAAATTGGAGCTCCCCACAGTGATACACTTGGTCTTAAAAACTTCTTCTCAAGCAACTCTTCCAACTGCTTCTTTAATTCAACCAACTCAGATGTGGAATTCCTGTGCGGTGTCATAGAAACAGGACTAGTACCAGGTACAAGGTCAATTGCAAACTCAACCTCTCTCTCAGGCGGTACATCAGGAATTTCATAAGGGAAAACCTCAGGAAATACATTCACTACTTTCAATTCTTCAATCATAGCTTTACTCTCTACAGATAACGATGCCATCAACGAAAACATCTGGGCTTCCTCTTTCATTAACTTCTGCAACTCTCTAAATGACAACAATCCAACTCCTTCCTCTTCTGGAGTAGAAAACCTCATCAACTTACGAAAGCAATTAATATGAGCATAGTTATACTCTAACCAGCTCATACCTAGGATTACATCCATCCCAGTCAACGACAAACATACCAAATCAACATAAAAATCTCTATCAAAGATAGACAATGAACAACTCAAATACACTAGAGAAATAGTCACCGATCCCTTAGCTGGAATCTCTACGACCATTTCTCCTTTCATCTCAGACAAATCAAGAACCAACCTCTTAGCACAATCAACAACAATAAAACAATGGGTAACACCCGTATCAATAATAGTAATTAAATGAATACTATTAATGAAACATGTACCATTGACGAGTGTGTCCTCATTAGTTATCTGAGTCCCAGCTAAAGCAAACACTTTTCCTCCAGACTTTGCTTTCTTTGGCTTCTGGCACTGGCTACCAATATGTCCTTCTTCACCACAGTTAAAGCAGATCATCTCTTTATGCGTGCAATCGGATATTGCATGACCAGCTTTTCCACAACGGAAACAATGCTTCACCTCAGCCGTACACGTATTACTCTTCTGCCCAACTTGTCCACACTTGAAACAAACAATATTAGCATGGGAATCTCTCCCACTAGTTCTCTGACCCGAAGCAACTTTCTGCTTACCCTTACCAGCTGGAGCATCATAAGGCTTACCATGGTTTTGCTGATTCTTTCCCCTTCTATCAGTAACAATCTTGTAGTGAGCATTGTTATCTTCCTCGAAGATCCTGCAACTATCAACCAGGTCAGCAAAAACATGAGTCTTTTGATACCCTACAACTTTCTTAATCTCTGAACGCAACCCATTCTCAAACTTGATGCACTTCGATAATTCAGTAGTCGTTGCATCATGGTGCGTATAGAACCTCGACAACTCCATAAACTTTGCAGTATAATCTGTCACTGACATATTTCCCTAATTTAGCACAAGGAATTCAATCTCTTTATTACCACACACATCTTCAGGGTAATACTTCCGCATAAACTCTCTACGAAAAACAACCCAAGTGATCTCTTCACCCGCAGCTTCCAACCTTTCTCTGGTTTCCAACCACCAATCATCAGCCTCAACTGCCAACATGTGAGTTCCATAACGAACCTTCTGTGCTGGAGTGCAATCCATCACACATAAATTTCTCTCAATTTCTTTCAACCAGACCAATGCAGCATCAAGGTCATACTTGCCCTTGAAGGTAGGCTGATCCTTTCTCTGAAAAGTCACAAAAGTATGAGACTCATCATTCCCACCAACATTTGGTAAATTATTCACAGCTTGAGCCATTGCTTGCATTGCAGCAGCAATCACAACATCATTTCTTCCAGCCATCTTAATTTAATACTACAACATAACAAAAGTTAGAACCACATAATAATACTCGATTGTTAGACAACTACGACTCGACAATTTGGTCAGACAGACCGACCTGCTCTGATACCACTAATGTAACACCCCATTTCTACCCGACTTTATAATTTAAATCAGAGTTATTAAAATTTCACCAAAACATGGGATATCACATTTTCAACATTAAATTCAAATAACAAAACTTCACTAATGAACATGCTTCACAACTACGCAGCGAATTCAACAAAAGTTGCAACTTTAAAACAACTCCGAGTATCTTCAACATCAAATACTTCAACATGGTTTTCAATATAAAACAACTTAAAATGAGTTCATAAACTAATTAAATCCACAAAACAAAACATGTGTTCATTCCCCTGAAGTGCTACGTATCAGAGCGACAAACACCGTCTTGAGACGACCAGGTACTTGAATCTTGATTACCTACACGTTACCAATAGAGGGAAACATTCAAACATAAGGGGTGAGATATTGAATAACATAAACAAGAGTATGATAATCAATATATAAGCAAGAAATCATACAAATCACACCACATCACGCAACTAGCAACATCAACGTACAACTTGCAATCCACAACCAATAACAACATAGATAAAATGCGACTCAACTTATAAATGCATATGGTACCATTTGGAGTAAACTCCTAACTTGAAATCTTACCAGTTTATCGAGGCATCAACAACTTATTTGCCAATCCAGGCCAACTTGAATCGAGCATTCGCTCCAACTTGAAAATATGCAAATGTATGCAACAATGAATGACATACAACAACAACGACGTAAACAACAACTCAACAACTCAACAACATGAATCAACATTGGTCAATCGACCTGCAACTTAATAATTTTCCCCAAGATTGGGACAACACAACTTATAACAACTTAATACCATTTCAACATGAAAAACGGCTTAACACGGCTTAATCATTTAGATCCCTAAATTAATTATTTTTAATCCTAAAATATACTATAATCAACTTATTTCATCTCTACTTAAAGTCTAAGATCAACTCAACTCGAAACGAATGCGAACACAGGACAAATAGCCAAAAACTGCATTTTTCTGCACCCACTCTGCCCATACACGTAATGCCTACTCCACACAACCTCTTACGCGTAATGCCTTACCTGTTACGCGTACTGCTTGCGTAATGGGGATATGTTACACGTAATTCCCCTCTTGTTACGCGTAATACCCGATATGTTACGTAAAACACCATAAAGCATATAAATCTGTCTTCTACTACGAATCACAAAATTTTATCACTTAATTCAAGCCTAATTGGGTTTCTACATTGATTTTAGACTCCAAATCCTCTGTATCTATTCATCTACTAATCTCTACGACTGATTTTACGAACCCTAATCTCCTTCTCTAGACGAGTTCCTGCAACATAAACTAGTCCAACAACACAACAACAAATACAACAACGATTACAACAACGATTAAAACAACATAAACAACTCGCATAGCAACAATACAACAAGAATAATATATCATACATATCAGGTTCATATAAAAACACAACAACAATTAATCGAAAAACATAATAATGAAATCATACGAAATCCCAACCTACATACAAATTATCTAATCCCGGTTATGGAATTCGAACCCCACCCTTACCTTGGATTGAAGGCAGCTCGAATTCATAGCAAAAATCTCAGTGAAAATCCTCAACCTAGCCTCTTCTTGATCTTCCTCTAAGACTTTTTTCTCTCTTCTTACAAAATTCTGATTTCTCTTTAATTATGTTTTTAGTCTAATTTTACTAAATTACCACTAATCAACTTAATTACTAATGGGCCTAAAACAACACCCCCAACTTTACTACTCTCACACTACAACTAAGCCCACTTAATATTATATTATTAATAATTATTTTATTATTCGACTTAATTAAATTAAATAACCCATACACGACTTATCCACCAACTTAATACCAACTCAAACAATTTAACAACACAAACGACGAAACAACACCTAACAACAAATAATCAGGAAAATACGCGATAATATATAATTAATTTAATTAATTAAATACAGGCGTTACAACTATCACCTTTAGTTTTCCTAGCATCGAGTGTGTAAACTCTACATGTGCTCTTCCCTTGAACTTGACTCTTTCCTTGTGGGAAATCTCTAGCCAAGTGACACGCCTTCTGTCACTGATAACATCTCACTCCTTCCATAACACACCTTCCAAAATGATTCTTTCCACAAGTACGATAAGCAGGGGGTGAACTAGCTCTAGGACTCTGTACTTGTTTTCCCTTGAATGGTTGTGGTCGAGGCTTATACTGTTGGCTTGATCTTCCACGGTCATTCTGGTTCATCTTGTTAGAATCCCCTTCAGCCTGAACTCTCTTTAAACTACCCTCTGCCACATATCACTGCCTCAGCAATTCAGAATATGTAGTAATCTCTCTTTGTGACACACTGTGAGAGATATCAACCCTTAAACCAAAAATAAATTGGTCCACCTTCCATTTCTCATCAAGATCATACATAGTCTGCCTAGAGTAAGTAGCCATGTTTTCAAACTTTTCAGCATAACTGGCCACAATCATGTTAGCCTGCCTCATTTGCTGGAATTAAAACTCCTTCTGAGTCCTCAAGGAACTTGGAAAGTACTTCTCCATGAAAGTACCCTTAAACTGATCCCACTCTTTAGGGATGTCCTGGATAGTCATCAAAACGGATGCACTTTCCCACCACCTCATGGTTGGGCCCTTCAGCATGTGCGAAGTGAACGCTACCTTGTTCTCCTCACTACAGGGAACGATCATGAAAATACAATCCATACCAGATATCCACTAATGAGCCTTAACTGGATCTAAACTGCCAAGAAATTCTGGAGGATTCATACAAATGAAATCCTAAAATGTTCCACCCACATTCTCAGCCATAACCACTAGAGTGTTAACACATCCGTTCAGATTCTGCATCATCAACTCCATAAATTGATTCTGTTGTTGCTGCATTTGCTGCATGAATTGGGGCCACGAAACACCATCGACGCCACTAGGAGAATCAATTTCAAGTTGGGCTCTACCACGTCCACCACGATTGCTTCTGCGTCTATCTGCCATATTCCTAAATGTCATACAGATAATATTAAGTTGATCAGACTCAATACCATAATTATAACATATAAGACCAAAAACGACATGACACATATGAAGCAGAAAGATACACTCTAAGTATTTCACAACTAGGTCGAGGATACAACATGCTCTGATACCAACTGTAACACACATATATAACAACATACTTCAAAGCATATATATTATACAAGAATCCAAGTTTGGATATTGAAATACAATTAAGTTCTTAGACAACACATTACATCCATTAAATGCCCTGATACAAAAGTCTAAACAACGACATAATGTACATAAGATGTTCAAAATAAAACTAAGAACTAGATCAACAATGACCCCAAAACGAACTCCACCAGCGGAAGCCATGCCATGCACAAAATATCAACTAGTAAGGATAAGTCAAACGACCTTATCCTTACCCTTCTCAAAACATGTTGTACTTGAAATAATAATCAACAATGAGGGGGTGAGATAATAAATCTCAGTGAGTCCCTATCTTATGGATTCTCTCGGCTTATCAGGGTTCTAGAATAAAATCCTACTCAAGTCAAAGAGAATTAAGACTTTGAGTCCACAACACTCACACTCATATGGAAACATGTCTTGAGTTAAACAACTCGAAAGTATCACTAATCCAGCAAACACGAGGTATCCCTATTCCCGTCCTCTCCTATGTCTAAGAGTCGACACAAATCATGGATCCTTATATTTACTTGACATACAAAATGGATTCAGATCCTAGGTCCGTACACTTAGAATCGTCACTTCACATGGTCCATACACTATCACAAGTCTCTTTACCCGTAGGCTTCATTCGTACTAAACACGAGAATCAAACTTGACAAGTAATCATGCGTACATTCCATAGGAGCCCTTGGCTCAAGAAACAACATCTTAGGGAAAAACAGTTCCGATTACGTGATTTCACTCAAATGAGAATGTATAAAGCATTCCTAAGGCCTATAACCTTTTCCACAAATAACACACCCAAACGGGTTCACACATATTCCATATAGTGTATTCTCACCCTAGACTCTTACATGACTAAGGTATACGTTGCATACTAAAAGCTCGGGCATCACCATCTAGATTTAACAACTTCTTAGTCTTACTACTAAGTCTCCACTAGGTAGTGTACAAGGTTTCCTCACTCACCCTAGTCTCTATGCATTTATAACATTTTGTTCCATAAAGTACACAATTCAAATAAACCAACTAAATAATTAGATTCATCGACAATATAATAAATTTCCACTCCAATAGATAAATACCATTGCAGCTTCGATTTGATATAAAATACACATCAAACGGATAATCGAAACAAAAGTTACAGATTTTTGAAGAAAGAAAAATCATTTGAAAAACTGCCAGGGGCGCCCGACGACCAAGGTTTCGCCCGACGGTGACCCCAATGCCTGCTGCGTCGCCCAGCGATCACAGCAACGCAAGACACCATTCAACAAAAAGCCCAAGACAGGGATTTTTTTCTCTTCGCCTCCTACTTCCGCCCGACGGTCAAGCTTCATCGCCTGGGGCTCAAAGCGCCGTCCGACGTTTCACACCAGAACCAGAATTTGAGTTCTGCGTTTTAGGGTCTCAATATTCCAACAAAATCCCATTTTCATCACTACAACTTCAAAGATAAGTAAAAATAAGTCATATAAATTTAATACACATGTTACCCGATTATTCTAACTGACAAATTCCACATTTTTACCGTTAGATTCAAGAATTTGTAGGATTTTATCAATTTTAACATAAACTTAGAATTCAAGAAAACTTCTAAGAAAAAGTCTCTAACTAGACTCACCTCTAGATATGAAGATGATGGATATTGGAAGATGAAAGATAGATGATTAAGCTTGATGTTACAAAGATCTTCTTCTTCTCCAAATTTTTCCTGTTTTCCTTCTTGCTCCTCCTTCTCTCTTCTTTCTCTTTCTTTCTTTCTTTCTATCTTTTTAAAACAAAACAATAATATATATATGTTATACTGATATAACATATGTTGTAGTCTAATGAGTCCAAATAGACAGTATCCAAAAATATCTCTGAGTCACATAATTAATAAAACTTCTGAGTCAGATAATATTAACTATTTAATTCGAGTCTGTCGGTTGCTCTAATTATTTAAGTTGAAAACATTCATAGCATACAAGAACCTAATTAATCTTAATTAATATTATTCTCAGTGTTAGTTAACTTTATGGGATATTACAATATATATGGACTTATACATAGAATTCTTGTCTTGCTTTACATGTAGAAAGTCAACAAGTACAAGAAAAAAAAAGAAAAATTCTGAAGGCCAAGGGCACAAGCATGCGACGCAAACTTAATCACTACATAGGTTACAAAACAAAGGAATAAAAGAAACATTAATTTAGGGTTTGGTTGATTATTGTAGATTTGAATGGTGAGACTTACTTGTTGGAGACAATAAATTCAAGGAGGAGACAATGCATTGAATGACATTTTCTCCTTTGCTCCTTTTTCTTTGACTTAGCTGAATATTTTTCCTTTTCTTGCTATCTTCATTCTTTTAGTCTTGTAACTTTATTTACTTAATAAAAAAATTAAATACTTTCCACGTCACTTGTCTCATTTAGATGACGACTTGTAATTGGATTACAAAATAAAATATACTTATGCACAATTTGTGCCATATCAATACAAACTCTTTATTTTTAATTCATAAATAAATAGAACTAAATTAGATGGACAACAGGGTATGCTCCCAATCCATCTCCAAATGGACTGATGGAAATGACCAGTTTTCCTTCCAATTCTTCTAATTTTGTCCTTGTTTCTATAATGGTTGTCACTATTAGTTTTAAGGTCTCCTTAGCTTTCTTGACACACGCCTTTATCATTGGTCCTCCTATTCCTTGAATTGCTTCACTAGAATCCATGATAATGATGTCCTCATCATTGGATATACAATTTCTTTAGTCATTTAAACCTCGAATGACAATGAATCTCTTTTTCAAGGTCCTCAAAGTTGAACTCTAGATCCGTCAACCATTACGCCTACTGCATGAGACCTATGCAACCGCCCATGATGAAGGCCATCTCACTAATTGGTAGATAAGTTGATGATGTCTTAGTGTCTTTTTTTTTTGACAATCATTGATTGTAATATATATATATATATATATATATATATATATATATATATATATATATATATATATATATATATATATATATATATATATATATATATATATATATATATATATATATATATATATATATATATATATATAAAAGTATATCCTATTTGAGAAACATCTTCCAAATTAGATTGTAAATATATCTTAAAATCATGCATCATTAGGATGCATCAATGTAGATATACGATAAGTATTAAAAGTACGTTGAATACATATATACTTACTGACTTATTTTACAATCAATCAATGAAAAACCCTCGTTTTATCAAGAAAATATGATAAAATTCCTGTATGAACTTTTTAACTGTGTATTTATTAAGAGCATGAAAAAATGACCAAGAAAACACCAAAAACATCATTCAAGCACCGAAGCTGACACCATAATCGCTAAGTCAGAAATGGGTAGCAAAAGTGAGCTAAGGTAAAAACAAACATAAAGTGCACTAATCGAGAAATAAGCATCAAATTTGGACTAAGCCAGAAACATGCACAAATTGCCTAAGCAAACATAAACACGCCTAGCAAGAACATGAATCCAAGAAGATTTCAAGGCTAAGTTACTTCAACATGAAGGTAGGGTTTGTGCGCTAGGTGAGAATATGGTTTGCTTATAGAGTTAGGGTGACTAGGGCAAGTTGTAGAACAATTGACATTACTTAACAATTCTCTTAGTACGCAAGCCTATAAATAGGAATGTAAGCTATTCATTTCAAGAAATCTTGGTGGAAATTATTCCTAACCTTGTGTAATTAATTAGTTTCTAAGTAGGAAGGGAGAAACACAACAGGAGAAAGAAAAAAAAGGGAGATTGCTAGCAGAAGTGCTATCCGAGGAATCGACAACGAATGCTTCTCAACATCTTTTTTCTAGGACTTAGTGTAAAATTATGACAAGTAAGCGTAGCAAATTTTCTCCTTTGTTCGGGTTAGATGTAGTTGTACTAGTACTCATGTTTTGATCTCGATCATAGCATTTTATGTAATTTTACTTAAGTTTTAAAATTATTGATTCTTCGTTTTTAATGCTTATTTTGGATTACCTACCTACAATATGTTTTCATAGTATGTCTTGACATACAAGAGGCGATGATCGTTACTAGATCTAAGTCTCCATCTATTGGATGCTATAGCCTGAAGATAAGGTTATGTTTAATATTAGCATAATGATGATAATTGATCATTAATATCTTTATATCATTGTTGAAATTTAATGTTGTTGTATTTAATAGTGCAAGAGATTAGATATTAGGTAATGCAATCGACATCACATCGTTGGGTTAGATATTAGATACAATGAGAGAAACACACGATAATATTAATAACCGAGTAGAAGAGCGTGTTAAGATCAAGGATGATACATGAGAATAAGTCAATGAAATATAACCAACAAATTTTCTTAAATGTTAAACACCAAATATCATTTTATTTTATGTTATTTTACCGTTAGGTATTCACAAATAAATAACCATCTAATAAGCCATTATTAAAATCATAGAAATTATTGAAAGATCTTTAAAACACAACCAATCTCTATGGAGACGATAAAAACATACTTATTTTTGTACTACAACAAAATGACGTCATTGCCAAGGACTAGCGTTAATTTTTAAAGGCATTACAATAGTTTTATCATTTCAATATTCAATTTATATTTGTCTTGCATTTGTAGCTAAAGTAAGTTTCACATTTATCATATCTATAGAGACGACAGTTTTAAAGATAATTTAACAATATTTTATTATTTTAAGTAGTAAAGAGTTTTGTGGTTGTTGTGTTGTGAAAAAGTAAATGATAGAAAATAAATAACAGCAAGTAAAGTTGGAGATTTCAGTGTTAATGGTAAGAATGTTTGCTAGGGATATATATCATCATTATTACCATAAACATCTGGTGCCTGAGAATGTACGTCGTGTGCTAACTCCTCTTCCATGGAATTTGTGATACGATTACATCCAATAATTTTATAGTGTCCATCCTTACATAACACCTAGTCAAAAAGAAGATCCCCCCTAAGTCAACTCACCGGGAGTTACTAGAAGAGAAACATGCAAGGACAAACCATGCCATGAATGTACTGCCTATATGTCTATATTGATGCTATTGGAAAAGAGGTCATAGCTAAAGGGGAGTTTCAAGAAGACACTCTTGAGAATGTCACTCTAAAAACAATATTAGCAGATACACGACATGTATTGCAGTATATGAGACATAGAAAGAACATGGACATTAGATATACACAATAATAATTGTATTTTTATTTGTATTTTGGAAACAATTTAAAATTTTATATGGTTAGTTGTATTTTATGAATGAATGATGTATGATTTTTGAATGAGATGAAAATTTTATCTTAGTTATGTGTGACTTATATTTATGATTTACCGTGAATAATATGTGCGTTGTCAAATGATATAAAAATTTCTTCTTAATCAATCAAGGGGTTCATAGTATTGTCCTAATTTCAAAATCCGGATCCACCCCATTGTTATGAAATAAAGACTCATGCAATGCGTTAAATTCAGTTAAGAGATTGTGTCCGAATTTTAAAATTTGAATCCACCGATATGTTTAAACATAAAGGCAATATTGTTCTAGGATTTAGTCAAGAGATTAAATTCAGTCTATTTTTAACTTGGATGAGAGTCCCTTTTATGATGAAGAAATTTTTCGTATATAATTGATTTGTCTGAATTTCAATTTCTGAACCGTGCAAATAACATATTTGAATTTCCAATCCCAAACTAAGTCACTTCAAAAGTATATTTATGAAGAAGAAAAATATTTTTTTACCATCAGGAATACAGGAATACAGAAGGCCATGTCCTAATAAAGACAATTTTTCCAATCTCAAAATATACGTCCAAACTTTCGGAAATACTATTTCTATCTTATGGGATGTGCCCCACCCCACACCTCTGAAAATTAAAAAATGTCCTTTTTGTGAGGATGCACCAATTAATTCAAAAAATACAATGTGTTATAAATTTTCGCAGTTTTTCCAAAAAAATTGAAAATGAAACAATTCAAAAAACTTTACCTTCGAATATCATCTACTAAATTTTTTAAAAATCCAAAAATGACCATATAATTATCAACATTTTCAAAAAATACGGGGTACTCTACCTGAGTTTTCCCCACATTTTTCGACATCTTTTAAATTTCCAGTATGCATGTATGCTTTTTATTGACAATTTCAAAAATACCAATAAAAGCATGGAAATTTTGAAATTACCGATAAAATAAATCCATTATAAATTCAAAATTATACATAAATTTAATAGAAAAAACAATTACTTGTAAATATTCCACTTATGCACCATAGATCTTCAAATGAAATGTGGTTGAACTAGATTTTTTATGTTTAATGATAACTGATATTTATCCTAATTTAGTTATCTGATCTTGTATCAAATGTTTAAAAAATTTTGTTTTCTTAGCCAACCAATTTGGAGGATTAGGGGAGCTTGCTTTATTTCATGCAATTTCCCATTAAGACATCATCTTCAATACCTAAATTCTCAAATGGGAAATTTATGAAGCACATATTCCCGCAATCGATGAATCTCTTCCCTTGAATTCACTAAGTTCTCAAATAAATGAATCCAAAGGGACAGTTTATTTGCATGAATGGTTGAATTTAATGAATCCAAAGGATCAGGTTTATTGATTGCGTGAATGTGTGCTGCATGCAATCTAAATTGTAGCCAAGCTCAATGAGCTTAGCTCAAGGACAGGAAACAGAGTCGACTTTAAGATGTTATCAGTAACACGCAGAGAAAGAGCCACGGGAATTATATCGATTCCCATTAGAAGCAAAGGAAACAGAGTCCTATATCACGGTTTATTTTAAAAAGATAACTTACCATGCCTTAGCATGTAAAAGCATCGATCCTAACTACCCATTTCTCACACTCCCCAATGATTCTCCAGTCAACAAGTCAGCTTTACAGGTGTAAGCACCCTCTCTCCTCAACAAGACTACTATTGATGTTTAGCAGTCACAGTAATGATGAGCCATTGACCCAACTAAATTTTTTCTACACTGAAGCACAAACCTCATCACACAAGCCATGAGTACATGCTTCCACTAGAGACAACACCAGTACTTTCATAAGCCATTTCCTCTTCATTTTCATACATATATAAAAAAACTTGAAATTTGATCATATTATGATCAAAAGGTGCCCTTAAATTAGGTAGACGACCATTCAAAGTAATGGCAGCGTGCACCTCTAGTTGTAGTCCAATTTCCACATCCAAAGAAAAGGCTCCCTTGTTTAGGCCCTGGCTTTCTGATCATGCCCCTACTGCTTTTCACCCCACAATAACAGCAAGGGTGATACTGAATGACTGGGACTGGGGTATTCATATGAATCATATCCCTTGCTTTGTAGGGGCAATGAGGGTAAGCACTTTGCTGTTCTTGAGACTGCTTCCAGATCAGTGATCGATCAGCCGTCTGCCACAGAATGGAGTTGGTAATGGAAAACTTAAAACCTCTGTGCATGAGCAGTGCCAGCAGGCGAGCAGTATTTTTGGCATCATCCAAGCCACAATGAGGACGACCCTGCCAGGCCAAGCCGGCGATCTCAACAGCCTCCTTTAGATTGCACTTCACATCACCAAATACCTCGCTGAAAGGAATTCTCAAGTTGATCCAGCTAACATAAGTTAAACAAAAACAATAGTCAGTTCTGAAATTCTGAAATGATGCCTTAATAAACATTTATCATATTTACACTGCAGCATTTACCGGTTGAAATAAGGTGGCTTTCGTATTTTCTTGAAACGGCACTCTGATTCAAGCATCACACGACAGTCCCAGCTAGACCATGTAACCACAGCAAAGTTGGCATTCTTTATTCCCTTTTTCTCGAGCCATTTATCATGCCTAAGTAGAGCCTCACTCAATGTAACACCTCTGTCCACCTGAACAATATATAATAAGAAATACAATTAGCAACCTTCACCCACAGGCAAGTACAATGGAATGTAATAGTTGACACTTGACAATCCACATATAGATTAATAACATACAAAATAAAGCATAGAAGTATTTCTCTCATTCAAGGTCAGTTTGTGTTGCACATAGGTTATTATGTATTCAAACAATCGGAGTACAGAATCTACTGAGCCCATGCCTAAGTGGAGGTTCATTATTCACGCCCATGTATCAACTGTGTTAACCTCAAGAGATATTAATCATTGAATCAGACTGTGTGCGCGCACACACACACTAAGGATATCTTAGCAAGGACTAAAATAAAAAAGCGATAATTTTTTTAAAATTCTAGAAAAGATGAGGTATAAGAAGGTTCGTGCAACCTTGGGATACACTACCATAATGGTTAACTTTCATGATGCAATTATTTATTTTATAATGCAGTTTCAAATAGGTAGGCATTAGGCATATATGCATTGATCTTTAGTTAAAAATTTTAAAAATTTAAAATTTTTAGATGGGCTAAAGCCCCTGAACAATACACTAGCCTGCCGCCTGGTTGATCTATAAGATGCAAGGATACAAAATTATATGAAAATCAACCGCAACACTATACTCAACCAAAACCAAGTGAGTACTTAGTAATGACTGAAAGGGAGGGAATAAAATCCTCTTCATTTATCCAATTTAGAGACCACATAATATGAATTTCTGCCCAACATCCATGTATCAATATCTTTTAAACATCCATATTATTAGAGAAATAACAGTATATGCTAAATAAATATTAATCACTTTTTTTTTGGCAATCATAATTGACCGTACATCATACCACAGTTTTGATATTCACTTGATACTATTAATAACTTGATATTCACTTGATAGAGAAGACGAAACACTAAACACTATTCATAAGGATACACAGACTCAATCCTAAACAATAATCTAAGATATGCTGAGATTGAAAACTAATCCTAGAAGGTAAACCAAGATATTCTGCAATATTAAATTATAGTCTACCCCTCCCCCTCAAGCTAAATCTTACTATCCTTAAGCCCGTAACAAGAAAATAATGCATTATGACACAGATAAAAATTAAATAGAAAAGCAGACAGAAAATTGAGCTCCACCACAAACAAAGGATGGGAAGACAACTCAGGAATGTTGGAGAAGCCTAAGAAAAATTACTATTAATGATGGCTTGGTCAAATAGAATGAACATCAGGATGAGAGAAATTCATTACAAGCAATCAAACAAAGAAAGGTCCATCCTTCTCAAAATTGCATTTGGAAGCAAGCTTCAAACCAACAAAGACCCTAAAGATGAGGCCAGCATCGGGGATAGAGATAGGGCTAGTGCATCTCAGAAGAAAGCTGATTCCGGTGCATGTCTGATAAAAGTTAGAGCCAGTGCATCTGGACGAAAGCTGAGGCCAGAGCATCAGGGACAGAAAGGGGGCAGAACAGTGCTCAGAAACGCTCACAACTCACAAGACAAAGCAGCAACAAAAAAAGGAGCACTAAATTGAAGCTGTAACAACAGGAAGTCATGATCGGACAAAAGAGAGAGAAAATGCTACAGAAACAGTAGAGATAAGGAGTTATTTGCACTGGAGCGTAGGTACCTACGGCCTGAAAAAGAAATTTGAGATTGAATCAACAGGAAGAACGTGGTGACGATATATGCACTGCCCTGTAACAATCTGGATGTGGAGATTAATGATTTAAATTTAAGTGACATCAACCGAAAACAGAGAAGACCATGTCAGAAAAGGGGAAACTATTACCACATTCCCAATGTTTGGAAACTTGGCAACGTAATAGTGACAAGACAAATCACAGAAGATCAAATCAAGTTAGGATACAGTGTTCAATTTGTGGGGTTTTAGATAAAAGGAGCAGAAAAAATAACAACTCAGTTGATAATAAATTGACACTGACTTAATGCAAGAGATTAAACACAAATCTCTACTTATGGCTATCAATGGGAAGAAGCATACCACTTAAATACTCCATAATACCTAAGTATCTATCAACTTCATCCAAGATAGGTTCAAAAGAAGTAGAGCTAGGTTAGAATGAGAACAACCATCACAAAAAACAAGGGGTAATTGATGAATAGTGGCAGGGAAAGTAACAAGAGGCATCAGTTTTGCATCGGGACATGTATGAAAGTACGCATTTTAAGCTTTGATGGGTAAGAAAAGGCGAAAGATGAAGGAGGCACTGTATAAAGGGAGAAAGCAAGGGTCTAAAGAGAGGTGTTGGGAGTAACAAGGCCATCAGTTATCCTTAAATACAATGGAAGGCTTCACACTTCATGTCCCGGAAACTACTCGTGGAGATCACTAACTCCTATTTTGTTGAAGTTGTGAATGACCACAAGGTGAACAGGCAGGAAAATAAATTAAGATTTTAAGAATTTTCTAATTTCATCCTACTAGTAGATCTTTCATGATGGTAAGTAAACACTTAAGTTAGAGACCTTTGCTAGAGGGATTTTATATTATATTCTAACTACAAAATTTTCACCTTCAAAACAAGGTTAATGAGAATTGATAGGGAATCAAGAGTGAGATGGTCTACTATAAATAAAAGGGAAGGAATTTTTTTGAGGACATCTTTGGTTTTGAGAAGATATTTAGGGCACAAATGAATCAGGTTTCTCAAATACCTCTTATAGAAATTTTCAATCCATAAACAATATTTTTTCGGCATTCAAAACAAGTTGCTATGAGGTGTGATCCTATAATGAATATTTTACATATTATGAGTGTTAGATTGTTTGGACTAGCTAGACACATAATTTTACCTCAATCCTTCTAACTCAATACGCTCTTTCGTACAAAGTATTGTCAAATACCAGCTAAAGCAATGCAACACATCGGAATTGGACCAAACCGCTATTTTCCACAATCCATGATTGACAATATTGGATCCTCTAACTGAGCACTAACCAATTGTTCTTCTTCCCCATTATCATATGCACCAACCTCTAGCTGGTGTTACCCTCTGAGCGCAACAATCACTTCCGGCAGTCTCAAATCAGCAGCAAAGCTTCCAGATCAGCTCACTGCCTCCCACACATCAGACCCACTATCATCGACAGTCCTATGCACACCTTTTTCCTTTGTATCTTTTACATACTCTACGCATACAAGTGTGTAACGTTTGAGATCCTCTTCCATGGGAAGCTAACTCCCAACATCAACCTCATAAACAAACAAAACCCACTATACTCCCTTCAACTCCTACTCCACCGAACTCTCTGGCTCTACCTCCTCCTTTGCTAAAATTTCCTGTAGCTAACACAAACATATATGGTAAATCTGTCACAATACTCTTTACGCCAGTCATTTTGTCATCATTTATCTCTTTCCTATTACACTTTGTATCCTCTTCGGCTTATACGTCTGTACCCACAACTACATACAAGTGAAGCCCTGTCTGAATCCCAGAAGAAGACAAGCTAAGGTTAAAAAAATGGCTGCTTAAAATTCTAGCATTATCCTACTGTTTTGTCAATAGATCTGTATTGTTTTGTCTCTTATGGCCAATGTAGCTTTTGTTTTCTTCTTAATTGTAAGTGCTTCTATTCATCAATGGTCATTTAATAAGTTAGGGATTAAGAATGCTTTTAAACATGGTGAATTAAAAAGGTCTATATATGCAACTACAAGTTTTACTTCGCATGAAGCATCAACATAGGATGCCAACCATACTGCACCCTTAAGTATGGACAAAAAAAGAACCACCTATTTGGTTTGGGAGGTTTTGTACTATCTAAGTCAATGTCACCTAGTTATTCATGTTCATAACAGCATTATCAGGAGAAAATGATTAGGCTGGCATCTAGTCTAGAATCTAAAGCAATACATTTCACGCCACAATCAAACAAGACCTGGGCCTATCGAATACTTTTTAGGGAATGCGGGTTTGAAGAAAATGTTGTTATTGCCAACACTCAAAGTATGATTTACATACACTTTATGAAACAGGCAGGAGGCATGTTGGACTACCATTCTAACAATACTCCAATGGATCCTACATCCTAATGTTGAATTCCTACTTAAGTTTGTCAAACTCAAGAGTCCGCTTAAAGTTGTGGAGCTTATGTCTACTGGACTCGTAAAGTTAAGTTTACTTAAGTTTACTTAAGTTTACTTACTAAGTTACTATAAAAGATAACATCACAAAAACCCTCTAAATGGAAGGCGTGGATAGTAGAATACTGTTAACAACACAACAATAATTCAACATCATGAACTCCATGGTAAGGCAGAGTAGCAAAGTAGAATAATAAAGGGACAATGTCCATTAATACTGTATAAAATAAAATAATGAGGTTCCTAAAGTTTAAAAAATCACAAGCTACATGGCCAACAAAGAAAAACGCAAACCTAGGAATTAACAACAACGACAACAACAACAACCAAGTCTTTTCTCACTAAGTGGGGGAGGTTTCATGAATCAAACTACCCATAATGTTCTATCAAAAATCATGCTTCTATCCAACTCATTAGATCCTTCTCAATAGTTTCTCTTATAGTTTTTCTAGGTCTTCCTCTATCTCAAGCAGTTTGACTACCATCCATCAACTCTCCTTACCACAAAATCCACATGTCTTCTCTGTGCATTTCCAAACCACCTAGGCCTAGATTCCACCATTTTTCTAGTAAAGATGCTACCCAAACACTATTTGGGAATTTAACAAAAAATCAAATGATGGAAAGATGCGAAAAGACATAGAAACATATGATAAGACAGTTTCCTGTGTGATGGAAAGATGAGAGGCAGGAGACAAATTCAAATAAGCAAGTGAAACAACCTTGCCCTGGGATGCAACAGAAGGGCAGTTTCGAAGATGGAATGTAAGGATAAAGTTCCTAAACTGTTTACTGCTGCAGCGGAATGCTCTGCAGCACGTCTTCGTTTTCCGTAAGTTACTTCCCAACAAAAGCCGTTGTTATCCCTTTACTGGAAAACACCAGTCAAGCACCTTAAGTATTCTCTTCTCTGTAGTTTTCGAGCAAGGCAGTGAATAATTAAGGGGATAAAATAAGTGAAAGGACAAAAAGCCATGTCACTTTTGGCTTATTCCAGCTTGTTTTAGACTAATTGGCTCGGTCACCCATTCACAAATAAGAGCAGGCCCAACTGATTCTAGCAAAATCTACCAGAGTTTGGAGCGAGTCTGAGTTTTGATGAAGTACAAGTCTCTAACATTACAATGTTTTCCCCACCTAGAAACTTAAGGTCAGATGAGTTACGAGCCAATTGCAAGTCTGACAATAACGCTCCTGTCAAGCTATGGAGGTTTACTGATAGACCTTGGTTAACCAAAAAGGGTTAATTTGTAAAATCACCACAAGTTGTTGTCTATTCTTATGCTGGTTGGGCAAGTATAGCATCTAATTTAAAAGAAGATTAATTTAAGCATGTTGTGTCTTTGTTGAAGGTTAATCGTTGCTGGTTGTTACTATATTGAGAGCAAAGGAGAGTATTCTGCTTTGGCAAATTGGCAATAGCCACCAATAAGCTTATATGGCTAAACAATTGCTTCAGTAACACAAATCGGGAGATGTTAAGGAAATGAAATGGACTGGTGACAACCAAATAGCTTTGCACATTGCCTCTTCCCAAGCCTCTAACGAAGAACCGAACAAATAGAGATTACCAATTATTTTGTTAGGAAAAGAAAGGATTCTTTCAAGCAAAATCACTACTTGTTTGGTTCTGCAAACTTACACAAACACTTAAGTTGTATATTTACTGGACGACCTAAGGTTGATTCTTTTTGTAACAAGCTGGTTCATATGACATATATTCTCCTGCTCAGGGAGAGCATTATTTCAGGTATTAGAGCCAGTTTTCTATAACACAGGAAATTGTTCCTATTGTAATTAATAGATATAGATAGATATATAGTAATACTATATATAGTATGACAGTTACCTATATGGCGTGAAAAGACACAATTCTATACAAGTCAAATCTTAACAAACCTATTATTATACTAACAACCCCGAATAAACATTAATGGTTACTGAGATGAGTGGCATACATAAATTTACATTCACATATGCAAAGGAAGTTACCATATACAAAATATTATAGAAATCCGGATGTTTGATATGCACATAGCACTGTACTAATTAGTTCAATAATAAGGACAAAATGAAGAGTTAGCCGAATCATAGAATAAAGGTGCATAAAAGTTTATCTTGCTCTTTTTGTATCATTTTCTTTATATAAGTGAAGGCAAAACTTTTGCCATTAACATACCTGAATTTGCTGGATACCAGTTAGATCCTTGCAGAAGTCACTCAGAAGCTGATTGCAGGTAGGCTTCACATATGTTTGGAAACATGCTTCCAGCTGACCAGTGACACTACTCACTATTACAGATGGAAACTCAATTATTTCTTGAGGATGGGGATTTTTATCCTTATCACAGGTTGCCTCAAAGTCTATGACCACAAAATACTGAAATTCTTGAAATTGCTCACGCGAGTAACCCTGAGATAACATATTAATTGGAACACACTGGAGTTGGTTCTCGACAGGATAAGGGTAAAAGTGGCTCTCAAAAGCATTCATTTGACACTGCTGCAGCTTATTAAAATGGCAGGCTGTCCAGGCACTGTAATCATGGTGATAAGCAGGTTTACAGTGAAATTCATTGGAGCGCTCAAGAAACTCACTGCCTAAACGACGGTTAGATTCAGGAACATTCCCAGCTGAATGAGTACCAGGCTCATTTGTAAGCTCCGGAAATCCTTCCATAGAACTCCCACTACACTGAAAAGTGAAAGGGGGTCCCTTTCCCTGGAGGCACTTTAGAGATGCCTCGCAGGATATTTGCATATTTTCTGCACAAAAAGAAAGAAACACGATCATACAAGGCCAGTATAAATCTGAAAAAAATCATACATCTACAGTATATGGTCAGAAACTAAAAAACTATTAGCACAAAAAGACAAGACAGCAGATGTATTCTGTAATTAAGTTTCTCCAAAAGGACTGGATTGCTGACAAAATGGAACAATGTACCGGATTCTCAAGATAGATGATAGATGACAGATGACAAACTATTTAGTTTTCAATTACTTAATTCTCTCTCCACGTGAAAGGTGAAACTGATTTTACTTTGTTGGTAGTTTTTATTGTTTGCCCTTCATTACGGCAAGAAATAAGACAGAAACTTAAAAAGAATAAAAATAACCGACCACGGAAAAAGAATCTAACTATTTACGGCAAACTCTCCATCATGTTGTCGATGGCGGAAGGCGGTCCATGGCAGAGAACCAAAATCCCACCATAAGAGAGTGGCACCGTTATAGTAGATTATGGCGGTCCATGGCTGAGAGCCAAAATCCCACCATAAGAGTGGCGCCGTTATAGTAGAATATGGTGGTCCATGGCGGAGAGCAAAAATCCCACCAAGAGAGCGGCGCCATTATAGTGGATTATGGCAGTCCATGGCGGAGAGCCAAAATCCCACCATAAGAGAGCAGCGCCATTATAGTGGATTATGGCAGAAAAACCCGCAATATCAGCTTATATTTACCATTGCAAGCCCAAAATTCACCATAAATATAAGCCATAGCACCGCCATGGCCGCAAGTTGATAACACAGTTCTCCACACCACATGATTCATGGAATTTAAATGCATTTTTCTCTAGTAGACATTAGCATTTTTCATACTTAAAAATGCACATTTGAAAACAGAAAAGATATCTTCACCACAACAAAATCTTAGTCATGCTCTACTATCCAAGGAGTAACACAAATAAAAATAAAACATACAACTGCCAATTACTCTGTTTCAAATTTGTATTACAGTAAACTACTCTGTTTCAAATTAGAACTGTATTAAGCAAACACTTCAAGGTGGCGTCTCCAATGCACACGTGCACTCCCATCACATCCAACACATCACCAAATTCAAAAACTCACTCTTTCTCCCAGGTGTTACCCTCTTCCCATCCTCACTCCCGCACCATTAACATGTCAAATCCCAACATTAATACGTAAAACTAAAACCCGCCACTCCACACAACCAAAACAAAGTTTACACACTACTCAATCAAACCCAATCCCCACACACATTGTTCCCAACCACATCAAATCAGCGATCAAACCAAAAAAGAACAACCACAAAGCAAACACACACTAACCCCAATTTCCACAAAATCGCAAACCACACACACTTGCAGTTGCACCCATAATCAAAACCACAAATTAAAAAAAAAAAAAAAAAACAGTTTAATTTTTTTATCCCATTCACGAAAACCAAAACCGAATTGAATAAATCAAATCAAACAAAAAAACAAACCTGAATTCTCAAGGGCCATCATGATCGTGAATGTAATTGAGATCCACAGGCGAGTACATGAGATCCTCGAGTACAACAAAAATCCTCCCTAAACAACAAATTTCCAAAACCACAATCAAAATCAAACCAACTCAAAACCATAATCAAAATCACCGAGAAAGCGTATGAAAACGGAAAAGAAAACGCAACAGAAAGAAAAAAAACGAACAACCTCGAAAACGTAGAGAGAAAGAGAGCCTAGAGAGAGAGAGAGAGAGGGGTTAGAGTGAAATTACCTATGGCAATTTTATAAGCAACTTCTCTTCTTTCTCTTCTTGTAATGTAATTTTCACGATATAGTTAAAAAGCACACGAAGAGGAAGAGTGGGGCCCACGCAACAGTGAAAATTTTAATTTAAATTAAAATTAAATACGATATGCATGAAAATAAAAAACTGTATTGGACGGAGAGGGACACGTGTCGACCGTGAGAAGGGGAGTTACTAGCACTAGTGATAGTTTTCAAGTGTTTTCCGTGAGATATTTTGTGTTGGTTTTGTGTGTGACCACCGCATAACGGTTGTACATGGTTTTCAGCCGTTGGATTGGTTTTGAGGTTTCATCATCGGTTTCTTTTTAATTACGCTTTATCTGTGGGCCAGTGGAGGTTTTGATAATGAACGACGTTACCCGATTAATCATTATTTATTTTTATAATATACCCAGATTAATCAAATCAATTATATATTTTTTTCTGATCATATCATATGATATGGTATATCATATTACATTATATATTATTATTACTCGTATAATTTAATTTAGCTTTCTTTCTATATGTTTAAGGATTCAGTCTTTTTTTTTTTCAATTGATATGCATCTATTACAAAATATTTTTTAAGCTTTAATATTCTTTTAATCTCCAAAAGTTGGCATATTTTTATTTTCGTCCTTATAATTTTCTTATAAATGATTTTTTGTTATTAAAATCCTTTTAATTTTAATATCTAAAATTAAAATTTGTAAAAAATTTGCAGATTTCCTTGTCGATTTTAATTTTAAAGAATAAAATCAAATAAAATTCAACATTATTTAAAAAATTACAGAGATCAATAACTATTTAAATCTATATTTTATAATTTTATTTACTTTATTCTTTCATATTTATTAATTAATTTATATATACTATATTTACTATAATTTAGCCATTATTTGCTATGTTTAAGGAATTGATACGCTCTGTTATGGAATATTCTTTTATAATTTTTATTTTCTCTATTCTTTCACATTTATTTAATTTAAAATATTCATATATAATATCGTTAAATCAACTTAGTTGATAGTTGTGCAGCATATACAAAGACACATGTTCGAACTCACAATATACTACTTATTCACTTTTAAAGTGTAAAATTTCAATCATAAGACTATTTGAAATATATATATATATATATATATATATATATATATATATATATATATATATATATATATATATATATATATAATTTTACCTGATCAAGAGGACCTTTCAGCAATTGAACGTGAACAGCAAGATGGATGGAATGGAGGGGGTGTACCTGCAAGGCACTCCGATGCCAAAGTCAATAGAGGTACAAAATGGTAAGTAGGAAGAAAAATGTTTCAGAATACCTGACCCTTTAGTAAAAAAAGGTATTTATGGTGAGCCCCCAGCGCTGGGCCAAGGTCCTTCCTTGGGCTGGATCAGCGAAACCCAAGGAAGAACTGTCAAGGTACGCGTAAGGAGCGTGTAGATCTAGCAAGTGGTCTAGTCCTTGGTCCAACTGCCCTTATCTTTCAGGAGATAATGGGGGATAGTTGGGTGATGTGGCAAGTGGGATAGAGGACTTGTTACTTGCCCATCTCGTCAAGTGTATGCCCGACCCATGTAATGTCTGCTCGACCGTCAAGTAGTGTATGCTCGGCCATCAGGTATACTTTCCCGAGTGGATGGGCATTTGCTCGACGTATTGGGCCACGACCCAATACAGTCTCTGGAGGCCCAGTCCAGAACAGGAGCCCCCCAAGTCGAGTCTCTGAGCCGGAGCGATGAGTTTAAAAGAGTCGAGCACATATTTGTGTCGAGGAAGAAGTCGCCTCGGGTGTCGATCATCTGCCCGTGTCAAAGTGTTTGGTATACTCAAGTTACTTCGGACGTCGTGGAGGACATTGTTCAAATCGTCGGGCGCGTGGTGTTCTCAGGAGTCGAGGATGTTTTGTTATAATCGGGGAGACCTGCGTTTGCCCGATGTCGTTCAGAATTCTCTAAACTGACGTGTCCTAGGAATTAATGGCGCGTCGCTTTGTTTCTTGTGTTAGTGCCGACCTAGGGGCCTAGGTAATGATTGCCTAGCGCGTCCGCCCATGCGCTTTCCTAGTATATAAGGTGGAGGGACCACTTCATTTCAATTTCCGCTCCTTCGTTTAACCGGAAGCTCTGAGAAGAAACTCCTTTTCGTCCGCAACCGCCGAAGACTCCCTGCGCACCACCGTAACCTCCTCGTCACCGCTATGTCAGGTAATCCTCCATACCTTCTCTTTTTGCGCAATTTTTCGCTTGATAGGTAGAAAAAATTCATAACTTTTTCTTTTAGAGTAGGTAGATCACTGTTTTAAGTCAGTTTTTAGGTTTTAGACATGAATGTCCCGGGCACGATTTGCATGAAACGAGCGTAAAATTCATATCCGTATGAATGAGCCGGCCAGGATCATCATATGATTGATGAAGGACGCGGGAACTCTATGCGTTTGCCGGGCAAAATTTCTTGCCTTTCTCAGGGGTTTTCTAAGGGTTTCGTGTATGCTCGAGGGGATCTGAGGGGAGTTCGTCCTTCGTGAGGTAGTTGTAGATGGGTGTCATCCAGCAGTGAACGTCATCGATCACGTTTACCTCGAGCGGGGGAGGTGGTCGTTCGGTACATGGTCTCCTTTTCTAGTGGTTGGGACATGACCGGGGGCTCGGAGAGTGCTTTCTTTAGGTGGAGCAATGCCTGCTCTCACTCTTCGGTCCACTCGAAGGTGGCCTCATTCCGTAGCAGTTTGAAGAAAGGTAAGGCGTGTTGGGAGGACTTGGCGGTGAAGCGGGATAGGGAGGCGAGCACACCGTTGATGGACTGAATGGATTTTTTCGAATTTGGGGTTGGGAACTCCGAAAACTCCCGACATTTATCGGGGTTGGCCTTAATCCCGCGCTCAGTGAGATAGAAGTCGAGGAACTTCCCTGCCCGGTGTTCGCTGGTGTTTTTGGCGAACAACCTCTGGTTTACCAATTCCTTGGAAATGGGTTACTTTCAGGACCAACCACACAAGTCCTAGGACACATATGCTAAATTTTAAGGATACATTTCTTAATGTACGAGTCTTACTGATTTTTATATGTTTTGTCGAACGGTTTCTTAACAAGATCGCTCTTATTTATATTACAATATGGGAATTTCTGTCTGATGAAACTAACAAAGAAACTTAAAGTTTGCATTAAAGGTTTGTTGGAATACAAATTGACTTGGAAGTAAATTGTTGAAAAGTAAATTGCTTGAAGGTAAATAAAAGCATAAACTTGAACAAGGAATGAAGGATAAATCTAATCTTTATGACTGAAAATTAAATGGTGTTTACACGTACATTTTCCAGATAATTCTCCTTTCTCTTACACACGAGTATTAGAGTAATCTTCACAGAAATATTGTACAGAATTTCACACACTTTACACAAAGAAAACTATCCTATTTATATACAAATAAAATAACCGTCGTATAACGGTCAATTCCTAAGAATTCGCCACTTGGCACTTTGCATGTTAACAATCTCTAAGAATCTTCCACGTATCTTCTACCAGACGAAGCCGTTATTCATGAAAACTGCCCTTTAACTGACGAAACGACGTATCTCCTTGTCATGTCAAATTCATTTGAAATTCAAATAGTCCCAACGTCTTCTTCGTCGAAACCCTGCCTTCATATCTCTTGTCGAAAATACGAGAGGATTTCCTAGTAGTGATGTGAAGAACTCCCTAAAGGGTAACTCGTCCACGCTTTCGACATACAATAGTTCGTCATATTATGAACTAAATCATCACAAACCTTCTCAAGATTCTGGACATGTTTGGAAGAAAGAGTGATCAAGGATTCTGGACATGTTTGGAAGAAATAGTGATTCTACCCTGTCGAAAATCTTCAAAGCCACGCACATCATTTATTTAAAGTATAATGAGATGAGGAGTGTTGAGAAACTGCCATGTCAGATAATGATAACGAGTAGGGAACATAGTTTGACAAATCCATCAGCTACTTAAGGCTTTCCTTTATCAAACCCATGGTGTGGAAATTGTATGTATACACCTGGACACCAATTGTGCACTTTTCAGGGTTAAACCTCATTTTGCATTGTCTCGCATGCTCGAAAACCTTGCGGAGGTATCGCGCGTGATCGGCCTCCTTGTGTGATTTTACGATCATGTCGTCCATGTATACTTCGAGCATGTCCCCGATCTCTCCTTGGAAGAATTTGTTCATCATGCGTTTGTATGTGGCCCTGGCGTTCTTTAGGCCGAAGGGCATTACATTGTAATAGTAATTTCCCGTCGGGGTCATGAAGACCGTGTGTCTCTTGTATATGTCCGACATAGGGATTTGGTTGTATTTGTAATGCCCCAATTTTATAAATTATTTTTATAAAATAAATATTAAGAGTATGGTGGTGTATTTGGAATAATAGTAGAGGAAATATTTTATTTAAATAATGATAGTATAATGAGGTGGTATTATTATTATAATATTATTATTTAATAAAATAAAATAATAAGTTTGAGGTTTGAGGGGCAAGGTTGTAATTTGGTTATATTATGAAAAGGGGAGAACACGATACATTTTCTCATTATCGTACTTTTGACGAAGGAAAGAGGGCTCTGGAGAAAAGGAAAAAGAGAAGGGAGATCAAGGATCGTAAAGCTCCAAGATCAAAGCTTTGCAAGGAATTCATCGAATTCGAGGTAAGGGGGGAAAATGGTTCTTTATTGGTGATCTAACATGAAAGGGTAATTGAGAGGTCCTTACTCTCTTAGGGATTGTATGGATTTGATTTTTGTTGATGAGTTCATGATATGAGTATGAATATTATGATTATTGATTGTATATGCTTGAAGTTTGATAATTGAATTGTATGATGTGTGTATTATGAGAACTTGGTCATGAATGTTGTTGTTGATGATCTAAATTAAGAAGAGGAAGAGAAACCTAGGATTTTCCTAATTTAATTTGTGATGTTAGGTTGAGAAGATAATGAGGGATTAGATGTATAAAATAAGTATAAGGACAATATTTGGAGTGTTTTGGGTGATAAAAGTGAGATATAAGTGATGGAATTCAAACTGGTAAGAAATTGGGAGAGAAAAGTGATTTTTGGAAAAAGCTGAATTTTGGGTGCAGGTGGTCTGACACGGGAAGTGTCGCGTGACATGGGCGGTCGTGTCAGCCTCCTGTATTTTGCATGATCTTGATTTTTTAAGGAAGGGTTCAGGCCGTGTAACACGGGCCGTGTCATGGGACACGAGGGGCCGTGTCAGGCCTCTGTTTTGGACATTTTTCCGCATTTTAAGATGGTTTTTGTCCCGATTTCTTGTTTAATAACTGTACCATTAGTCTAAGGCCTCTAGGATAGCATTCATGTGTAACTATAGGATCTGACAACCGACAATTAATGTGTGAGTTTTATATGTTTATTGTGGATGGTATAACTTTATTAATAGGTCAATTAAAGGTGTTGATGATGGAAATGTTTATTATAAGTTGTAACACCCCAAAATTTGCCCTCATTATTATCATCTAACTACTTTATGTTCGCCTTCATATGCATCTCCCATTAGATCACATATAACACCTCATACGTCCATTGTCATATGTTTGTTATTTGGACCAGTGGTTGTGGAGAGGTATGGTTTGTAACGCCTCGTGGCTTCTCTACTTTGGAAATATGATTCATCAGGTATGACAAAGGGTTTATTTCCCTGATCTCTCCATCGGTGCACCTCATCACCTGAAGGTTTTCATCATGGTTTAAAATGTAAGTCAGGGAAGAGATACTGATATGCTCATGGTAACTAGAATAGTTAGTTCAAAGAGGTTGCAATGCAAATAGGTCGTCCATAAAAAAAAATATTGTATTGTTGGAGCAAGAGATTCAAGTTTCATCCTCTTTCAAGTGGATGTTGGCTTCATCTTGGATTTGTGATTAAAATTGGAAATTGGGATTCATTTTCTCATGGAGCATTGATTCAGGTTTATTTAGAGTTCATTATGGCATTGAGATTCTTAAGAATTGATTTCGTTCAAGGATTTAGTTCAAGTTAAGGATAGCAAATACAAGTTTATGATTTATTTGGAAGAAACCATTCGAGTTCATAACCATCTAAAGGTTTGCTTAAAGCTTTCATCAAAATCAAGAATACCTCATTTTCTTTTCCAATCTTGAAACCACTAATGTTCGTTAATTCACAAAACCTTTCATTTGTCTTCACCAAAGTTAATAACCATATTCATGATAAAAGAAAACCATCATATCCATTTTCATTACCTAAGTATCCATACTAATTTTTCAAACTTTCATAGCCAAGTATCTTTCTTAAATTCAATTCTAGTTCAAATACCATCAAGTGTCATGTGGTCACATTTTATGTGTCTTATAGGTCCAAAGTCTAGTCACATTCACTATTGTATATGTTAAGTTTTCCAAATGAATCTCCATGTGAATGTGTGTAAGGTTATAAGTTTTTTTTTCTTCTAGTCCATCCATATCTCTATCCATTTGCATACTCAAATCAAATTTGATAAATATTCATATTATCCAATTTTACCATTTTATGATTTAATGCATGACTAATATCTAAATTCTATTACCAATTCACAAAATTCATTTAAGACTACTCATCCATTTCCTTTATCAAATTCATTGAGTTTTTATTTTCAAATGAATTAAGACCATGTGCACAATGACAGTTTCAATAATATTCAGAGTTTTCGCACCCAAAGTTCTCAATTCAATAATACAGAAAAATCCTTCATATCAGCTACAAAACAATAACAGGAAATTTATACAGAAAAATATCAATAGAAAGACCAGAAGAAAATCAGAAGAAAAGAACTCAATAAGGATCATTTACACCAGAAGAAGATCAATGAAAAAACAGTCACATGAACAATATGATTTGAGACATTGCGCACGATGCTCTTATTCAAATCTTCTTAAATTGTTCCTCACTCCAGCTTCGAAAATCTTGATTAGTCTTGACTTATGTACCTATCCCTTCCGCAACATTTCTCAATCTTCTAACTTGACCACGAAGACCAGTGATCTCATCGTCGAATTCCGTGACAGGATCAATATTGCGGATCCTGCAAATAAAAACTCAAAGTTAGACGAAATATTCTGGGCGCAAGTTGTTGGAAAGGCAGAGTACAAAAAAATCTAAAGTGCAGGGGTTTAATAGAGGAAATCATAGCAAACCAAAGCATTCACAAGCTGCTAACAGAAACTCAAAGAAGAAATAATCCTAACCAATTCATAGCAGAATTAAAACAGAAAATCAATAACAGATAACAACCTCTAACCGCATTTTATCTGGAATCTTCCAACCATTTTGCTGCTATAAAGTCGGGTCATTGCTGCAATTTCAGATGCGGGAAAACCTTCACTTTTCATTCCCTCCACCCTCCATTTTAGAACCTTCTTTTATCTTCCTCAATGATAAGCTTCTTCATGCTTCCAAACCTTCATCAATCTCATTAATCTCACTCTTCCTCACACATCATTCTGCAACCTTTGATCGAACTTTCTTCAACTTCATCACCTCCGCAACATGAGCTTCGGATAACTGAATCCACCTTCTTCATCAGTTCATCACGTATTCTTCACATCTTCATCATCAAACCTGCAGATTCATCCAACAACAAGTAGAGGGAGAAGGACGATTTGGAAAAAGAGTTGAAGAATTCTATAACACAACAGAGCAAATCACAACAAGAATGAGGTAAACCGAAACCGAAATCCTTACCTTCATCGCATATCTCATTCACCGCTCCGCCTTCGATCGTAGTCGCTTCTTCTGTCTTCATCAATCATTTACAATCTTCATCAATACATCGATATCAACAATCTTCATCTTCGGCAAAATTTCAAGAACCTGCAGCTTCAACAAGCAACAAGTCAGATTCTGAGTTTAGTGAGATTCTCGCAAATCCGAAGCAATATGTAGAGCACAAGACACATAATCTTACAAAAAATTTGGCCTTGATCATTTCTCTGAACCAAGATGCCTTCAAACAAGAAACACTCATCATCCTCATATCATCGTCTTCGTCAATCGGCAATCAAAGGCCACAACCCAACTTGATTCAGAGCCAACCAAAGAATACCAATCATCAACTCAGAGCCGTAGTGAGAAGAAGAGGGTTGATGAACCATAATCAAAGTTCAATGACACCAATCACGGATTTGGAGCAGAAGAAGAAAGTTGAGTCTACTTGAAGTTCTCTGACATTTCCGTTTCTTCAAAGTCATCACCTTGGCTCTCTTCTTCATCAATCGGCTTCCACATCTTCAAACGAAGGAAGCTCTTCATCAATCGAACAAACCCCATCAATATTATCGATCCCCTGCGCCATCATCTTTATCAAGTCGTATCAACCTTCGCCTACTTCATCATCGTCGTCGCCGCTTTCTATGTACCGTTCTCGTCTCGTCGAAGAAGCATTCGTCAAAAGCATCCATCGATATCCTTTCGATCCAAGGTTGGGCTGCCGCAATAGGGTCCTACGGCGTTGTCATCAGCGGCGTTTTCATCTTGAAGATTGGAGAGGGTGGCGGCGAATGAGGGGAGAAGAAGAATTAGGGTTCGTCTCTTCTTCGTTCAGTTTCTTTCTTTTCTTTCTTTAAGTTTATAAATTCATAATATTATGTATTATTATGTTAATTGAATGAAGATATTAAGAAAATATTTTAAAGATAATGGAAATTAAAGAAAAAAATTGTGATTAAATGTGATTAAGTGCACCGTTTGGATGTTAAAAAACTCCTTAATAATCTCATTAATTCGCCGTTATCCTTTCAAGATTTCAAGAGATAAGATCAAGATGTTTGTTGATTTCCACCATACCGGCGGTGACACTTGTCACCGTCCGGTTGGTATTATCCTGCCTCAATTCTACGCATGCTAGCATACTGTATTTATCCTGTTCTTTCGTTTCTGGACCGTCTGATGGAATTACTTAGACAAGACTCTGATCAAACAGCCCACATTGAGTCAACATGGTTGACCGCGCCCCATATCTTGCTCCCTCAGGCTTTGTACGAATTGGGCCTAGCGAAAATACTTTTAAGACCCCCCATTTGAGGCCCAGTTGTTATTATAACTCAAGAATAATTCTATTCTCACCCCCCTTCAATTCCCTTTCATTTTTAATTTCTATTTTACACCATTTCAATTTAATTCATAAAAAATACGAAAATTAATAATAAAATTCTATAAAAATTAGGGTAGAATATTAAGTAAATTTAGAACTTCTCCCAATTTTTATTTTCTGAATTTAATCATTTTTCAATTTAATTTCGATTTTTAATTTAATTGATTTTATATTGAATTCCTTCATAAACACATAAATTTGTACAATTTATTTCTACCACTTCCTGTAACATTTTTGATCCATTCTTTTTGCTATGATTAAAGGACAAATTAAAGTACCTAGAATATTTTTGGTGTATTTTTTAGGACATTTTTTCTACTGTTTTAGTAGTGTGATTTGTATACATTTGTGATTAAACCTTAGATAGATTTAGGTGAACATTCGACATAGTTAGGATTAGAATTTTTAAGAGATTTTTTAATATAATAATATAATCAGGTTAGAGATCCTAGGGAATTAATTTCACATTTTTTCCATGACTTTTGATATTTTTGTCATTTTAATTCATTTCCACCATATTATGCATATTCATGATTCATGTCATTCACTAACTATTTTCTTCTTTGTGCAAGGTATTTTTCGAGAATTTGCTTATGGACTTGGACATTTGTTATGCCTCGATTATATTTTGTGTACTTTGTGATGTAATACTTGTATGCTTGTATAGATTCAAATAATTAGGGTAGAAAAGATAAAACGAATCGCTAGAAAACAAAATCTCAAAAATGAAATGAATAAAAGATATTCGATCCAACGTCGAGTATATTTTCAAATAAATAAATAAGGATTGCATGTGACTTTAGGATCCCTCGATTACCATCGTTCCACTCCATTCAACCAAAATCAAGCCTTGTATGTTGCACACCATAAGTCGTGCATCTTAGCACCACGCAACCGACCCACCCGATCCATTGTTTCATCCCATTTACATTTCATACACGTTTTTACCCACCATGACTTAGGAGGACCATATTGTTCACTATTAACTCTTTTACTTGTATTTGTAGTTTAATATCTTTAGGTAGAGTTCCATCTTTCAAACCTCACCAACCATAGGTCATCCTTGAATTTTCAACTAACTTAGGGTAAGTCTAGTTTCCCTTAGAATTTTTCCTTTTATAACTTGAGTCTCACTTCTCTTCTTAAAATAAAATCAAAAACACTTAATAAAGGAAAGGTGTACAATGCGCCACGAGCCTTAAGCTATACGGGAAATGACTAGTGGAGGTCTCCTTCACTCTTCTAGGATGCTTTACAAACGTTCCATTGGGGGCGATCTTGGAAAGTATTCGCTCCTGTGTCATAGTCTTTAGTGTTGTACATTCAATAAACACAAACTTAAAAACACTTCTTCTAAAAAACAACAAACCAAGAAGTCATGTCTTCTCATCTCATCTCATACTCTTTTCGGACGAACATGACTTGTCTCGACAGTTCAAACAGCGACACGGTAAACACCCTCGAGTCAGAGCCGGTAACACCTGAGCTAGAACTATGGCAATGTCATCCTAAAAATCACAAACGAGTTTCAGCCTTAGTTAGACGAACTACGGAATCTCTGATCCTCATTTATCCCGATGAGGTACGTAGGCAGTGGGGTAGGGCCCATTCGAGCACAATCTTTATTTTCCCTACATTTTTTCCCCTTTATTCCCATTTCTCAATTCCATTCCTTTTCTCATTTCATTTCCATTCCAGATAGCCATTCTTTTATTCAAACAGCATATTATTTCTCACCCTTTGAAAGCAGACTTATAAGCGTGGATCCTGTCGGGTACGACGGACGGATTGGGGTGCTAATACCTTCTCAATTCGTAACCGACTTCCGGACCCAGATCTTTGGTTCACAAGGCCTCGTTCTTTTCCTTCCTCCTTAGGTTTATGCAACATTACCTTTCCCATTCCTTCGGGATAAAAATGTCTGGCTGGCGACTCTACCTTTTTCGCGCCACTTTCGCGTTTGTACTAGGATGAAAATCCCGGGAGCAACATAAGTCTTGTACAAACTATATGAGGAAATAATTTATAACCGATGAATATCATAATGACCGTGTTGATTAGTAACATTGTTAATTATATGCTTGGCGTAGACCCCGTGATGTAAGGGTTGGTAGTGGTGAGGATCAGAAGGATTGTGTTATATTAGAAAATATATAGAAAATGATTGAGAGTGGAATTAATGAGGAGTTCATAGGATGTGATAATCGGTATTAGTGTGTAGGGATATATGTGCTTATGTTGATTTATATGACTCTTGATGATGAAACATATGAATTGTATTGATAATATGTGTGAATATTGTCTGATTATTTATGTGACCCATGTGATGGGATGTGTGATAATTGATGAAGATCATGAGGATCGTGTTGGCATGATTATATTCATATGTGTTTGTGATATTGTGTGTGTAATTCGAGTTTTTCATACGCATACATGTTGGTGGAATAATCATGTCTCGGATGGAGCGTAAGTGATTATTCAGATTCATTGTGAATCAATGTATAGGGATGATCGTGTCTCAGTAGGAGCGTAAGCGATGCATTCGGTCCGAATCGATGGACATTTGATGAAGTCGGTACCGCATTTGCATTGTGTCATTGAGTCACTTTGCATTGATTGAATTAATGATGTATGATATGCGTTGATGATCTATTTGAGATATTGAATAATTGTATGATGTATGATGTGTATTTGATGAATAGAGGTGAGATTACCCTGTAAGATGTTATTTGCACCGTTAATATATTGAATTGTTTTCTCACCCCTTTGTTGTTTGGTTGCGTCTGTGCTTCTTCGGAAGTACAGATGATTCAGGTACTTGAGTACGCTCGGAGTACAAGTTGTTGGTCGAGTCCTAGGAGTCGCTCTGATACGTAACATGGGAAATGGGGATACTTGTTGTTTAATTACTCTTGTTAATAATAGTTACGCATTGTTGTACCCCAAAATTTTCCCTCCCACAATCAAGTCAATGTCTCTCAAGATTTATCAATGATCATAAGGTTCACAAAGTTCACCATTGGTCAGAAAGTTTGAGAGTTTCCTCAGACAAAGCCTTCTCCTAAACAAAAGGATCCAAAACTAGGGTTTTGGTTTTCTCCAAGCAAAATGGACTTACAAGGCCTCAATAGAGCTTCATAACATCCCATGTGCAAGTTTATGAGCTTTCCCAATAAGTTTGACCAAGTCAGATGATCAGATATGCAAAAATCAGTCAAAGTGGTTAAAAAGTCAAACTGAGGTCAACTGTGGTCAATCTATAGTCAAACTTCAAGATTTTTTGCCAACATCAAGATTATGAAGTAAGATTCATCATTTGATCAAGGGTTTATCATGATTCATCAAGAAGATCTTAGATCATCAAGAATCAGGAAGTTTCTAAATTAGGGTTTCTTAGGAAAAGTCAACTGAACTTTGACCAGCCATAACTTTCACATGCTTCATCAAATATTTCCCATCCAAAGCTCATTTTGAAGGAAATTGAATTCTCTACAACTTTGTGTCTCACAAGCCAAGCCTAAAAATGCTTCATTTGGAAGGTATGAGCTAAGACATTATAGGTCATTTCAAAAGTCAACAAAAAGTCAACTTTTTCCAAAGAGCATAATTTGAAAATGGTAAAAGATATGTACATGATACTAAAGAGGTTTGTTATAGGACTCTCTGAGCTTTCTAAAAAGTCCAAGATTACTTTCATAGCCTTAAAATTGAGGGATTTATGCCTTGTCAAAGTTGGGAAAATTTCAAGGGGTGCATTGAGCAAAAAGGGTCTCAAATCCAATTTTTTCCAAATGGGCCCATGGAATTGCAATCCAATCTTCACAATAACATCAAGCACGACCCAATTCCAATTATTTCTGATTTTTATAATTTATTTATTATTTAATTGGATTTTATTCATTAAAATTCAATTTAAATCAAAATAAAATATAAAAACTCAAATATTTGATTTGATTCTTCTTCTAGAAGCTTTTAAAAATCATTCAAGACTAATTGAGACTCTCTAAATTCGTGCACAACCAAAATAGTAAGGATATATTGGATTATTTTTCATATTTTTGGTGGTATCTTCCTTCACCATCAAGTAATTCCAAAGGCTCAATAATCCACTTTTTCTTGACCTAAATTCACTCACATATAAGTATAGAACATAACCAATACACAAGGACACAAATTTTGGCAGCCAAGAACACAAAAGCAATTTCAAAATTTTCATCACTCAATTTTCAGTTTTGCCAATTTAACCATATTCAAAGGTTTTTATGCATTGCAATCACTTTATGTAACACCCAAAAATTTGCCCTCTTATTTATTATCAACCTCGAGCGATTTACGCTTCATTCCCGCATCATTCTACATATCATTGCATCACATTTGAAAAAAAATAAAAAATAAATCATCTTTTGCATACGCATGAGGTGTGTGGTCGATCGAGGCTTGCCAAACATTGGAGTTCAAGAGAAAAATAATATCCCAAAAATAATCCAAACCACTTATAAGCTAACCAACCAAAAAAGGGAGATTTCACCTTTCCCTCCATTTTTCTTCCATTTTCCTTCCACTTTCCTTCCATATTTCCTTTTATTTCTTTCCCCTCTTATTTTTCCACTTCAATTCCACTCCATTTCCTTTGGATGCTTCTACCATGTTCCACAACCTTCTAGAGTATTCCATGGAATATTCCAAGGAATATTCCCTCTCCAACCCTAACCCTAACTAACTACAAACCTAACTCCATTCCTAAACCTAACTCCATTCCCAAACCTAGCTCCAAGCCTAGCCTCTATATAATCATTAATCACTTCAATGCAAAAGGTTCCCAAGTTTTGTTCCCAATTTTTCACTTTCTCACAATTTCTAGAATCACTCTCTCTCTCTCTCACTTTTCCTCCATTTCCCTTTTCACCAAAGCTTTTTTGAAGAAGCTCTTCAAGTTTCACATTGAAACTTGAAGATCTTAAAGCTTAGCCTCCAACCTCCATTGATTGTGGATTATAGAAGAAGAAGCTACTGATTTTTGTGAAGATTTTGACTTATCGGAAGTGTAAGAAGGCTCAAGCATCAAGAACGCATTTATTTTGCGGATTCGCGGTTTTCTTGGGTTTCTCTTCGATCAAGCTCCAGTTCTTGCAACATTTACCGAAGCACTTATCCGCTTCGTAGGTTGGTAATCTAAAACCATGCTAGCTTTAAGTTATTCTCTTCATCTCGCCATTTTGGTATTCTTTAAGTTATTTTCGTATTGCTTGTGATCGATTATGTTTTCGTTACGTTTTGCTTGCGATTTGTGGTTTTTGATGGATTAGAAGTTAGGTTGTAGCTTGTTATAGGTTCTAGCATGTGTCAATAAACCCTAATTGAGTAGAAATTCGTGTTAACATGATTAGATGTGTGTTAGGGATGTTTAGAAGTAAGTTTGTGGCCAAAAGCACTTATTTCAAAGCAAATTTTCACTTTCTGTTCAACGTTAACCGGTTAACGCATTTGGTTAACCGATTAACGCGTGCGTTTTGCCACAAATTAGTGTTGTCTAGGGTCCGTTAACGGGTTAACCAATTTGGTTAACCGGTTAACGCTGTTGGATTTTGGTTGTTTAACTTATTTGCTTGCTTTTTCTTGCCTCTTTGTGCCTCTAATGTTCATGCATGTTTAGGTACTAATTTTAGGGAATTTTCTAGGTTGGTTTCGACATCTCATTCCCCCATTTCGAGTCGTTTCGACGTGTTTCCGTTCATGTTGCATATTATGCGTTTATGTTTTCATTTGTGTATAATTTGACTCATTGCATTTTGTTGCTATGTCTATGCATCATTTGGCATGTAAATAATCATGTTGCATTCCGTTTTTGCATCTTTTGCACAATTTGTTAACTCATTTGCATTTCATTATATCTATATATATGTTGCATTTCACATAACCATGTATGTATGTGCATTTGGTTGCATTTGGTTACATGTTTGATCATATCATTCACATCAATTCAATTTTGAATTTTGCATTGAGCTTGACATTCTTGTTGATCTATCATGTTGCATATTCATGATCAATGCTCATTATGTTCATATGCCATGTTCATGTGCCATATTTTGCATACTTGTTGCATAATCAATCATGTGGTGCATTCTTGCATAATCCTCCCAAAATAATTATGTCACTCATTTGTGTATGTTGATCTATGTTTAAATGCATATTCATGATTAATTGGTACATTTTTCATTAAGTTTGTGCATTAAAAAATGAAAATAATCAAATCTGCATTTTACATTTCATAGCTGACTTTGCATATGGGTGCTGTAAAATACATGCTGTTTATTCTGTTGTTCATGCTGTATGTAACTTTCTACACCTATTTTTTCATGTTGTATGCTGGCTGTAGAAAGTTGCCTTGTGTTGTGCATTGTTTTCATACCTGTTTGTTACTTTAGGGGCTGTAATAGGTGCTGAATTTTGTTTTTAGCATTCTTTTAGTCTTTAGAATCAAGTTGAAGTCTAGAATTTAGGTCCTAGATGTCGCTCCCCGGATTTCCATCCTAGTACAAACGCGAAAATGGCGCGGAAAGAGGTAGAGTCACCAGCCAGGCATTTTTATCCCGAAGGAACGAGAATGGTAATGCTGCACAAACCAGAGGAAAAGAAAAGGAAGGACACGGGTCCTGCGAACCAAAGAGACTGAGTTCGGGAGTCGGTTATGACCTGGGAAGGTATTAGCACCCCAGATCGTCCGCCGTACCCGAAGGGATCCACGCTTGCAAAGAAATCTGTTTCAAAGGGTGTAGGAATGAAAGCTGCTGCAAAGAAAATGAACTGAACTGGATAAAAGAAACGAAAAGGGAACTGAAAAAGAAATGAAGAGGAAAAATGTAGGGAAAATAAAGATTGTGCTCGAACGGGCCCTACCCTGCTGCCTACGTACCTCATCTGGACAATGAGGATCAGAGTCACCGTAGTTCCCCTAACTAGGGGTGGAAAGGATTGCTTGTGTCTTAAGGCTTGAACTGCCTATGTCAATGCTCAGGTGTTGCAGGCTCGGACGACGAGTGTGTAACCTTCTTGCAAAATGACAAGTAGGAGCAAGTTCGTACAATGAGAGTGAAGGTGATGAAAAGAGAAGTCCCGAAGGAGAGACGCTTATTGTTTGTCCAGTGTTTTTTAGAAGCTTTTCATGAGTGTGGCACAAGGAAGTGAACTCAAGCTCTTTTCCATGGAATGTGTACTTGCTACTACATTCCAAGATGGAATAATAGAACAAGCACACTCAAGTAAGGAGAAGATCCCCAAAACTTGATTCCAGAGATTAGGGCCTAAGCTCACTAACTCGTTGAATTTATTAAGTGTTTTTGTAATTTTTGTGAAGAAGTGTCTTTTATGATTTTCTTGATGAAGATGGTCTCATGATCAGACTTGTGCATCATGATGAACAAGCTTGTACTATCCCAAGATGGGAAAACTACAAGTGTTTCATGGAATAAGGCTATTGCACAGGAGCCCACTTCAATCCTTATTAAATATTTTTATGCTTTCTGTTTTGAGATGAGAAGAGAAGAAAACCAAAGATATTAAAGGTAAAAAAATCTAATGGGGGACTAACAAATCCTAATGTTAGCATGCAAAGGACTCCTAAGGTTAGTATGGCTTACTATCCTAAAGAAGAAAGAGATAAGAAGAGAAAGAGGAGAAAGAAGAAAAGGAGAAGATAGCATGGATGGCCTAAGCCCCTCAAACACAAATAGGAAAGCAATAAATAAAAGAGAAAAGATAAGAATTAGAGATGTGGGAATCACCTCCACACCTCTCACTTACCAGAGCCCCTGAAATGGTTAATAACATAAGCAAATATCATGACAAAAGCAAATAAGAACAAATGAAACACAAAATGGGCATAAGATCAAACCAAAGCAACACAATCAGAATTGGAATCTCAATTACAAGTGTCAAGTTCAAACACACAACACAAGAATGAGAAATGGACTACACAGTTCAACATAAAGCATTACAGATTATCATGACAAAACAAAACAAATATGAGATAACACAAAGCATACAAAGCCAACCAACATCACACACTTCAAGACCAGAATCCTAACATGTCAAGAATGTGCCTAAGCATCACAAGAAATTAAGAATAGAAGCAAACAAGTTTAAACATTAGCAACATGAGAAACAAATGAGCATAAGAAGTGAGGTGAACATGTACATAAGTGAATGAACTTAAAAGGCAAGCAACAACAAAATTTATCAAAGTACACACATCATTCCAAGACCAGAGAGGTATCCTTATCCTAAAAGGGTTCTAAGCAACCTAAGGGAGTTGGCACAAGTGCCCTCCCAACCTAAGGACTAAACATATGACCAAAAAGGATGCAAAAGAAGATAAGCAAAGAAAAAAATTCAAATCAAATCAGGCATTCATCCAAAAATTCCACAAATTTGCACAAAGACTCTCCAAACATCTAATGTTAGCATGCCAAAAGAATAGGATCAAAATCAGAAGCTAAGTAGGTCAAATATATGCCTAAACATGGATTAGGGTATGAAACTTCATGCACAAGTTAAGGATCAAAAATATTCAAGAAAACTTCTAAAAATCAGAAGAAAAATCATCAACAAACTACACTTCAATGTGAATCTAGAGAAAAAAGAATCAATTCAAAATTCAAATTAATGATCAAGATATAAATTCTACAAGACAACATGCTTTAAAAGTGAATAAAAAACAAATAATAAAAGAAGAAATTAATTCCAGCGTGGAAAATGAAAATAAATGGAAAATAAAAAATATCAAAAATTAAAGAAAACTCAAAATATCACTTATGAATTTTTTTGGAATATTTAATAACTACTAACTATTTTAATTAATTAAAAATCAAACTGAAATAAAATAAAAAATGAAAATAAGAAACCAATGGGCCAGGGGTGCAATTAGTGAGAAGCTTAGTTCAAAATCTTTGGGCCTGAGAGAGGGAGGGTGCGAATAGAAATGTCACTAGGCCCACACGAAATTCTCCAAACCACCATTTAACCAGATTTTGTTATTTGTTTTTAATGAATAATAAAAAACCTCATGCACAAAAGTTATGTGACCTAGGTATCAATCGGTTCACTAACTTAAATGACAAAAATAAGAAAATAATAAAACAAAAAAAGGGACCAAACAGATGCTGCCACGCCATCATCTTCTTCACCATGCCATGAAGAGTCTCACGAAAACCAGCAAAACAGAGCAAAAAACAGCTCAAGCATACCACCTTCAACATCACATACCTCTCTCCAAACTCTATGAAACTTAAACATTCCAAAACCAAAGTTAATCTATGAAACACAAGGAACAACATCATGCACTTAGTTATCAAAAATACATTACACATGACGAAAATCGAATGTTCAAAGTTGACACAAAAATCTGAAAATCTCAATTCAAAGCATCCAGAGGCTTCATATAGCTTAGATCTAACAAAATCAGCATGAACCAAGTCATTTAAGATCAAATCCGAAGCATGATAATGTAGAACTACAAACCTGATATGAGACCTTATGAAGGGTGTTGAGAAATCCAGAGATGGTGAGAGTTTTCTTATGCTTCCCTTGATCTTCTCCAAGCCAAATAAAGGCTCAATGCTTGATGATGAATGGAGAAATGGAAAAACCGTGTGTTGATGATCTTCACAAATTCACAAGACTAAACTCCCTCCAACTCGCAACCCTAATGGTGAGGATTTAGAGAGAAATGGTGCTCTGAAAACGATGAAGTGTTTGGTGAGGTGAGAAACTCAGCTTGGAGTTTGTTATGGAAATGAAGAATGAGAGCAACAAACAAAATGAGAGGAAAAGAGTGATTGAAACGTGACCCCCCTCCAAAACCCGTGGATGAAATGCTTTTATACTGAGGGTGAATTGAATGAAAAAGGAGAGTGTTGGTGCCAAGTTTGTTACTCTCTAAAACTGGGCCATCGTGCTCTCACCCTCACGCCTTTTCCTTCTAACTTTCTTCTCTTTTTCTTCTGGTATATGCTAGCCCACGGTGTTATGGTAAGTATGACATGGTGTCACCTCACTATTGGATGATGATGAGATTCAAATGGTTCAATGGTGCTGATCCAGACCAGATGAGGCTGCAAGCATTGGTTGCCGCACGTGATCCACTCTTTCCCTCCTACCTCATATTCGACGCATGTGATAGTCACACAAAGTGTGACTCCCTTGATACCAATAGAGGAAAATGATAGCTCATTGTACAATCTGAACATGCATCACACATATGTACCATCCTCCTTTTACACCACCTTTCTACACTTATTTACAAAATGAAAAACAAATATGACAAATGGAATATTTCCATATTAGGTCACATGGACACATGAGGTAGACATGAAAAAATGTAAAGTAAAAATGCAAAAGTGTGACACCTAAATATCAACAAAAATGGACAAATAGAAAAAAGACAAGTGTCCTCAAGAAAAACCCTAAAATGCAATTAAACTTCAAAAAATCACATCTTGAGTTCTAAAAAAGCTATGAAAGCATTCTACGACTTTTTGGAAAGGGAAAATCGTGCTCTCGACTTTCGTGTTCACCGGAAAATCATTCGGAACTTTTTCGCACATGAAATAATGGCTCGAAGTTTAGGGACAAATATTTCCAAAAATGGAAACTTCTAAATTTCCAAATTTAGCAACTTTTTGCATATTCCCGATTTTTGACATTTAAACTCGACTGAATTATTCCTTGACATGATATGACCTCAAAAATTGATAATCTTGATTAAAAAAACCCTGAAATCTTCATGTTGACTTTTTTGACTGCAAGGTTGACTTTCTTGCTTCACTTTCAAGTAACTGGACAAATTCTTGACTTCTTCAGTGAATGTTTGCCTCAAATTTCATATATAAGCCATGCAGATCATACGAGAGCCTTTGACCACATGAATTGGTCAAAGCTACGAGAATATGAGGGCCTGGCCTAAAACCCTAATCAGGTTTTCCCTCCCAAAGGAGAAAACTGCATTTTTGAACTTCTGATGAAATTTCTCTCTTCTGAACTTTTGAGGATGACCCTGGGCTTATTCAAGATATGAGAAAACCTTATGAGCTTCTTGCAATGCTACCTGGCCAATGACTTGATTTTAAAATCCTGAATTGTCTAAAGAACTGATCATATGCCTTATGCTAGAACATGTGATTATTATGCCTCATTTTTCTATGCCAGATGCTCAAAAATGATATGCTGATGCTATGCTCATGATTAAATGATGATAAAAAATGAGAGGGCAAATTTAGGGTGTTACACTAGAATTAGTAGGATTTAATTGGTGTGAGTTTGCTTTATTATTTTTAATAAAATGCACACTAATCTTTGTTTTGTAGGGAGGGAAAGGTATGTTTCCTTACACCTTATCCTTTTTAATTTTTTTTATGCATTTGATTCACTTTTTCCTTCCATATTTGTGATTGGTAGGAACCCCCTTTGTTAGGATCAACTTATCTTCCTTAGGAAGTAAGTTGCATCCTTTTTCTTCTTCCTTTCCTTTACTTCCTTAGGAATAGAAAAACCTCATAAACCATTAGGATCTCCCTTTTGTGCATAATAAATAACTTAGGGTTGGTCTTAGTCCCCCTTAGTTTTTTGTCCTTTTCCGATTTGAGTCTTCTTCTCTCATCTTCAAACAAAATCTAAAAGACACTTAATAAAAGATTGAAATAGTCTTTTGCGCATAGCCTTATTCCATGGGGCACTCATATTCATTCCATCTTGGAATAGTGTGGGCTTGTCTAGCATGATGTACAAGTCTAATCATGAGACTATCTTCACAAGCAAAAACACTCAAAACACTTCTCATAAAAGACAATCAACAAATACATCGCGTCTTCTCTTCTCATCTCCTACTCTTTGCGGACGAATGCGACTTGCCTTGACAGTTCAAACAGTGATACAGTAAACACCCTCGAGTCAGAGCCGGTAACACCTGAGCTAGAGCTATGGCAACGTCATCCTAAAAAAACACAAACAAAGTTCCCGCCTTAGTTAGTCGAACTACGTCGACTCTGATCCTCATTTTCCCGATGAGGTACGTAGGCAGCGGGGTAGGGCCCGTTCGAGCACATTCTTTATTTTCCCTACATTTTCCCTCTTTCTTTCCATTTTCTTTTCCAGATTCCTTTCTCATTCCATTCCAGTTCCAGCAGCAGTTATATTCTTTTACCCTTTGAAACAAAACAAACAAGCGTGGATCCCGTCGGGTACGACAGACGATCTGGGTGTTAATACCTTCCCAGGTCGTAACCGACTCCCGAACCCAGATCTTTGGTTCGCAAGGCCTCGTCCTTTCCTTCTTCCCTAGGTTTGTGCAACATTACCTTTCCCGTTCCTTCGGGATAAAAATGTCTGGCTGGCGACTCTACCTTTTCCGCACCACTTTCGCGTTTATACTTGGATGAAAATCCCGGGAGCGACACTTTATTGATGTTTGTTGAACGGTTTCTTAATGTACGAGTCTTACTGATTTTTATATGTTCTATCAAACGGTTTCTTAATAAGACCGCTCTTATTTATATTACAATATGGGAATGTCTATCTGATGAAACTAACAAAGAAACTTAAAGTTTGCATTAAAGGTTTGTTGGAATACAAATTGACTTGGAAGTAAATTGCTGGAAAGTAAATTGCTTGAAGGTAAATAAAAGCATAAACTTGAACAAGGAATGAAGGATAAATCTAATCTTTATTAACTGAAAATTAAATGGTGTTTACAAGTACATTTTCCAGATAATTCTCCTTTCTCTTACACACGAGTATTAGAGTAATCTTCACAGAAATATTGTACAAAATTTCACACACTTTACACAAAGCAAACTATCCTATTTATATACAAATAAAATAACCGTCGAATAACGGTCAATTCCTAAGAATTCGCCACTTGTCACTTTGCATGTTAACAATCTCTAAGAATCTTCCACGTATCTTCTACCAGACGAAGCCGTTATTCATGAAAACTACCCTTTAATTGGCGAAACGATGTATCTCCTTGTCTTGTCGAATTCATTTGAAATTCAAATAGTCCCAACATCTTCTTCGTCGAAGCCCTGCCTTCATATCTTTTGTCAAAAATACGAGAGGATTCCTAGTAGTGATGTGAAGAACTCCCTAAAGGGAAACTCGTCCATGCTTTCGACATACAATTGTTCGTCATATCATGAACCAAATCATCACAAACCTTCTCAAGATTCTGGACATGTTTGGAAGAAAGAGTGATCCAAGATTCTGGACATGTTTGGAAGAAAGAGTGATTCTTCCCTGTCAAAAATCTTCAAAGCCACGCACATCATTTATTTAAAGTATAATGAGATGAGGAGTGCTGAGAAACTGCCATGTCAGATAATGATAACGTGTAGGGAACATAGTTTGACAAATCCATCAATTACTTAAGGATTTCCTTTATTAAACCCATGGTGTCGAAATTGTATGTATACAAATTGCCCCCCAGCAAAGGTATTTCGACTGACTTCTGGAGAAAGCATTTTTGCTGCCGAAACCTTCATTTCGACTCCATGTCTTGCATTAAATGCATTGATCTTTGAGATCTTGCTTTTATCTTGCATTAAATGCGTTGATTCCCAAAATCTCACTTTTTGTCAAATCATAAAAAGTAATCATCAGATTCCCCAACCTTTCACATCTGGCCCACGTTCTTGGACATGATCCCCATGACTCTACAAACCTAGGTCTGCCATACTTTTTCCAACTTCCACTATCTTTTCCACGTCCACTAACGTGTCGACACGTGCCATAGCCGTTTGAAAAACTCAATCATTTTCTTACCAACTTCTAATATAAATACGCCTCCTCTTTCTTCTGAAAAACTTTCGCTTCCCATATCTTACACCTTTCAACTCTCTTTCTTCTCACATACCCATAATCTGCTTCTTCTTGCTTAAACTTCTTCATCATGAACAATGGAAACTTCAAGAAAACAAAAGGACAAGAACATATCAGCTCTCCCCTGCGCACACAAGATTCTTGGACCAAAGATTATGGGCAACCAACAATACGTCCCAAAACCCCCAAATGAGAAAGAGAAAGCCAACATCTACTATTCTCAGGTACTCATTTCTCTTTCAATATCTGGCAAGTGCCACACTATGTTAGGCCCTCTTCCTAACCCTAACACTAACCAAACTCGTCTTAAAGAGTTTTTCCCTACTTATTATCGTACAAAGCCCATAGGTGCAGAAAAAACACCCAAGCCTAGTGATAAATCAATAGAACCTGCTGAATAAAACCCTGAAATGGCTGCCCTAAATTTGACCTATCTGAATCAGCCTAGGATTTTTAGAAGCTGTCCCTGGTCAAAAGACCCTTCTAAATATGTAAACTGGGTAGACAAGGTCGAAAAAGTCAAGGGTGAGATCTGGAAGAAAATTGGTATCTATGTCTTGATCCAATTGTCGAGAGAAGGCCCTAGCTACTGCACCAACATGATCCTTGCTTCCCTATACTTTTGGGATATCACCTACAACACCTTCCACCTTCCCTGTGGGATGATGACCCCTACTCTCTTCGACCTATCTGCTATAGTAGGCCTTAGTCCACTAGGGGCAGTTTTTGATCCAACTGTACTGGACGAAAATGCTATAGGTTTTGAGACTAGTTTCGCCTCATACTCCCATTTTATTTCTCGTTACCATATCAAAGACTCTGCTGAGGTATCAGATGTAGAACATATAGTTTTCTTCACCCTTTGGCTATCGAGATTTGTGTTATGCACGAGGTCCCTTCAAGTGGTCAAAAAGTACATCCCCCTAGCCAATCAACTTCATGCTGGCATGAACTTGCGTCTTAGTGAATTGATTCTGGCCAACCTCTATGAGTCCATCAGTGAGAGTGTCGAATATCTCAAGCAAGTTAAAGATAAGGGAAACCTCAGTTTGGCAGGCCCATTTTGGCTTCTTCAACTATGGCTCAACGCCACTTTCAAATCTTGTCTTCCTGACAAAGGTCTAGTGGACGAAGAATATGTCAAGGATAGACACGTCGAATGGGCAAGACTGGCGCAACTGACTCCTTCTGAAGAGGGATTAGGTCTTCGACGACCCTTCATGAATTACGTGAATATGTTCGCTTAGAGCTACAACTTCAAGGAAAGCATGACACCTTTCGCCAATAGGACTGTTGGACCCAAGTGGTTCACCAGACAACTCCCTGTGGAACACCAAAAGGAAGAGGACAATTTTCTAGCCATATGGAAATTGTTCCTTACACCCAGGCTCTTGCCCTCTTACCCCACTATATCCAATTCTAAGGTGGCCCTAATAGTTTATCAGCCAAATTTAGTGGCTCTACAGTTTGGGCTGATACAACTGAAGCCAAGGTACCTTTATCCCAAAAAAAGATCCATCATCTTCTACAACTCAACCTCCACTAAGTCAAAGAGTATGGAGCTTTCAGAAAAGCTAAATGACGCTGCTTTGGAGATTCAACCAGTGGTCTTTCGACCAGTCTTCCTCTGCACTCAGGAGTTTGACGTTTGGTGGAAAGAGTATTATCTCACCAGGTTTTATGATGCATCTGACTTCAACACTCTTCTGACCAATGTCTTTGCTTTCGTGCGGGATCGGACCAAGAAAGGTACCCAACAACATGTTAAAGAGATTCAGAAATTTCAAAAATATTTTGAAACAATTTATAGGTCAGATGATCTCGGGCGAACTATAGGCGAGGCAATTGTGACTCTGAAGCATAAATTTACAGAAAAGTTGGAGAAGTTGGTATTGCCCTCATACATCCCCCTAGAGGCACGTTATAACTTTGCGTATACTAGCTATCCACCAAAGTTTCCACCTCTACCAACTGCTAGTTTTGGTGTGGCTCTGAGCCCACCTTTTCCAGATTGGTTTGTATGTGGATCCGACTTAAAATTACTTCAAGAGTCACGAAAAAATCTTGATGAGCGTGTGGTTCCAACCAAATATCATCTGGATAATTACCCAGGGCACCTTCATATTGGAATAAAACATGTTCGCGTGGAATATACCATTCTTGAATGTGTAATAATGATTTCTACTTCATCTTTGTATTCAATATCTATGTTTTAGTTTCTTCTTTTTTCTAACTTCTCTCTCTTTTCAGCTGCTAAGATTACTGGTAAGAAGAGCGCTGTCAAAGACAAACCTGTCAAGTCCACCAAAAAATCCACCTCCACAAAAAAGGTTCTTTTTCTATCCTTTTGCAAAGAGACTATCTCAGTTATGCAATTATTTCAGTTAAGCTTATTGAACTTTCTTTGATATTTTAGATAAGTCAAAAGCCACCAACTACTAAAAAAAGAAAAGTAGAGGAAGTAAAGGTGCCTTCTGAAGATTCAGGTGACGAATCTCCAGACCTACAACCCTTGAAAAGGAAGAAGCCTTGTAAACACCCCAAATTTGCCCTCACTAAGTTCACACCATGGCTTGTGATCTTTCATATTTTCATTAGTTCAAGCATACCATATCATATTGCATTTTTGCTTCACTGCATTAGTTCAAGTTCATCTGCATCTAGGGTTTGTGACTTGAGCCATCCAAGATTCATCTGAGCCACTCCAAAGGTCTCAAAGCTTACCAAGAGGGTCCATGTATGTTCAATCATCATATTTTATCCTCCAAAGATCAAGGAAGTCAAAAAATCACAAGAACTGGCAAAGCATGGAAGCGGAGCTAGGGTTTAACTGCACAGATGACCTGAAATTAGGGTTTTGGTTTCAGAGGCCATAACTCCATTTTTTTGGTCATTCTTGTTTCTATTGGTCTCAATATGTTATGAGGATCATGCATACCAAGTTTGATGAATAAATTCATTGTGGAAGTCATCTGATCACTGGGTAACTTCTTGAGCAAGTCAGAGCAAAATCAGGGCATCTGAGGCCCCCCCAGCATGGAACCAAAGTGGATTTTTCATCAAATTGAAGTTATATGATCTTTATTTGATCATTGAAGAGCTTAGAAGATCACAAAATTGAATAAAAGTGAGCTAAACCAAAAGTTTCCAAAAATGGAAATGACTTGTAATGTAAACTTTCCATTTTGGGAAAGTTTTTCAACCTCCTCTTTCTCAACCAAAAATGCTTCAAATGAAAAATTGTTGGTCATGAAAGTTGTATATTGGAGCATTCCCTTTTCAAAAAGTACAATAACAAGATCTAATTCATTTTTGAAATCAAGATATGGCTTGTCAAAGTTGGCAAAAATCCCATAATTTTCAAGAATGCACCAAAAGGGATTCTTTGCAAAACCACTTGCCAAGGCTTTTTGTGACTTCAAACATACTTCAATGTATCATAACATCATAATGCATTGCCTCTAGATCATAATTGCCAAAAGAATTACAAGATTGCATGCCTTGAACATCAAGATTTCTCAAAAGGGCCAAAACTTCACATATTTTCAAAACACCCCATAACTTTGCTCCAACATGCTTAATTACCTCAAGATTGATTTTATGGACATCCTTGAAGTCAGCTGCGCATGGACATGCCCAAAGGCCAGCTGCATTCTTGCCCATACCTCAAGTACAAGAAATGTTGACTTTGTGCAAATTCACCCATACCAATCACAACAGTCCACCACCCACTCTCTGCCCAATCCAGACTTTACAAGCATGCTCCAAGGGTTCATTTTCATAAGACACACAAGCTGAAACCTCCAAGAACTCAACATTTCCAAAAACACTCCCTCTTGCAAAAACTTTTGAAACTCATAGCCCACTCACTCAATCTTCAAACCAATTCCACCATTCATCTCTAAATCACTCACTGATCACAAACCAACCATTAAAACAGCCAGAAACACACCATACACAAAACACGATTCTTAGCCAGTTGAGGTGCAATCTCATAAACCAGCCACTCTCAGGGTCTTCCAAGCATCAAAGCTTCATCAGGAAGGTCATTGGAGTCAGCTTGCACAAAAGAAGCAGCCTGAAAGCTCCAAACTGAGGAAATTCAAGCTCAGATAACTTCTTCAAACATTTTTCCAGAAGTGTTATTTTAAGTGTTTAGATTGATCTTTATGCTTTGCTGATCACCATGATGTGTTTATTTTTAAGAATGGTTGAGAAATGAGCCTGTATGCATGTTCTGAAAGTTTCACCATTTTTGATCTTTGCTTCGAATCACGAGTTTGGTGAGGAATAAATGTGTTTTGAGTGTGGATTTGAGGTCAGGGAGATGAGGGGAGTTGATCTGGAGCTTTAGAGCTCCAGAAATTACCTAGAGAAGAAGTTAGAAGTTTTCAGGTGAAGGGGGTCACTGGAGAAGATGACCGAAGCTCTTCTCCGGTGACCTGAAAGTCATTAGTGTGTTAATTAGGGTTAGGATTTTGTTTAAACGTGGACCATTAGATTTCCCCTTCCCGCGTGAGATGAGTGGCTGAGATCATTTCATTAACTTAATTTCTGGATTAAATAATTAATTAATTAGGTTTAAGAGAGTTTGAATTCCGGCCACAAGATCTGGCGCGCAGTCAACCAAGGCTTTCCCAGATTCAATCCCAGCCTTCCACTTTGCATACTTCTGTTTTATTTCATTTTTCTCATTTAATTTTGTACCATTTATTAACAATAGTTAGAAAATTCCAAAAAATATTTTGTTCTGCATTTTCGTTCCAAATAATTTTCTTAACCCAAAAATATTTTTATTTTTATTTTTCACATTAAAAAATCATTTTTTAAACATTTAAATGTTTATTTTAATTAATTAATGAAAATTAATTAATTAAAATATCATTTAGGTTTCTAAAAAATCCCAAAAAATTCATATTGCATCTTTAAACATTTAGAGACATTGTCATACCATCCACACAAATTTCTTTTTTTTGTTTTGAACTATCTTTGATAATTTTCTTGAATTTAGGGTTCATAAAATTCACATTTTAGAACCCTAACTTCAAGAATTATTTTCTGCCCAACCAAGAATGGTATGACAATGGTTCTTTTTTGCATTGATCTTCATTTGACATGTAGTTTCCAACATAATTTTGTCATAAATTTCTTCTGCATTTTTTATTTGATTTGCATTTTTCCCCTTTAAGTACCTTAAAACCCTAGATAACTTAGAAAAATCATAACTTCCTTAGGGTTAAGAGTTAGGTCTTCTCCTTTGGGGTTTGAAATCATGTGGGGTTAGGGTTCTCTTGATTGCATTTTCAATTTTTTATCTTGTCATTTACTTCTGTTTTTGAGTTTTTCATCTCATATTGCATGAAAACCCTAATTTCTCATCTTCCTTTGCATACATCTTGCATATGCTTGCATTCATGAACTTGCCATGACATTTCTTGCACCCACATGACTTCTAAGACATCTTAGGACACATTAGACTCATGCTTGATCATTTCCTCATCCATTTGCCATGTTATGTATTCATTTCATTTCATGTGCATTCATGTGCTTTCATGCCTCTTTCATGCTTCATTTGCATTCTCATCACTGGTATGATCATTCACAACTCTTGACATACATTTGCATAATCTCTTAGCATCATTTACATCATGAACATGCTCCTGGTTTTAGTTTGCATCCTTGCATTCATTTCATTTCATTTCTTTTGCTAACTTTTCAGGTGGTAAGTGCTTTGAGAAATGAATTTGCCTTCACTTCTCACAATCTCTTATCATCTCTCTTATGCATTCATTGCTGCATTTTGCTTTTGCTTTAGATTGAGCTTGATTATTCATGTTCCTTCTTCACTTTCTTTCTTCAAGCAACTTATCTTCTTAAGTGAAGTAAGTTGACTTACTTCTTCTGCTTCTCCTCCTTTCATCTGCTTCTTCCTTGGTGGCTCTTCTTGAAGATCTCTTGCAAGCCTCATAAACCCTAGGAACACCCAAGCATGATCACAATTAGGGTTTGATTAGTCCCCCCATTAGTTTTACCTTTGTGTCATCTTTTGTGTCCCTCCTCTCATCTCATAATCAGGGACTAAACCTTCAAGGCTTTAAGGCTTTGTGATTAAGATTATGCCTGCATCCTTATCTTAGGATGGAGTGTATAACTTTAATCCTAAGTGTTAAACCCTTAATGTGTTTAAATCTCTTAATCAATTCATCTAATATTCACTAAGACATCAAGCTTGTAACTTGGGCCTTGCATTAGGGTTCTAATTCTTCCTTAATTGGTTAAGAAGGACTAACCCTAGGGTTAATGGACAAGTCCTCCTCAAGTTGTCTTACAAACCATAAAAATCCACTTCTTAATCTTACCATTAACTAAAATCCACTTAAAAAAAAGGCTTTGTTTTGTCATGAGGTTAATCCCTAATCATGGATTAAGTTGAGGAGCCTTCCTCAGCTTAAATGTTCTCATCTATTATCCTTCTATTAGGATGGTGTAATGCGTCCATTAAGTCTTTGATTATGGCTTAAACTCATTACTTAACACTAAATAAAAACTCCAAAAAAACATCTAAATAATTACAAATAGGTTAATGATCTTAATCCTACATCATGGTGATTAAGTGTGAGAAGCTGACTTCATACTTAAGTTATTCTCATTACCCCTAATCAGAGGGAGGATGTGATGAGTTTACTAACCCTTGGTTTAGGATTAAGCTCATTTTCTTATGACAAACCACAAAAAGCAATAAAAGATTGAAAACATCAAAAACAAACAATAATTGTATCCTCCGGGATTCTTTTCTCATCATCTTCATTCATAAACGAGAACTTGCTTCTTCCGTCTAAATGCAAGATAGTTAGCACTCGAGCCAAACGAGTCATACACTTGAGCATAGACAAGCAAGCTGTTCACAGTCAATTTATCTTTCAGTCTCTTTGAGTCGAACTACGGTGTTCTTACTTCCTAATTGCACGCGAGGATACGTAGGCATAACTTAACCGTTATCAAACAAAAGTCTCTTTGTCTTCCCCCTCTTTCAGCATTCTCTTTTAAGCCTCAGTTCCTGAGCATTCACCTTTTGCACTGACACTTGTACATTCTTTTCAGCTTTTGCACACAGATAACACATACACTGCCCCTTTAAACATAATCTTTTAAGCGTGGATCCCGTCGAGTACGACGGACAATCTGGGTGCTAATACATTCCCAGGTTGTAACCAACCCCCTTTCTCAGTTTCTCTGGTTCGCAACCGTCTTATCCATCTCTTTTCTTAGGTTTATGCAACATTACCTTTCCTTCGGGATAAAAATGCCTAGCTGGCGACTCTTTTCAGTTCATCTTCATGTTCTCTCTTTCGTCGACCGTTCGCGTCTGTACCCCTTCTGACCTAGGTTGTCATTTGGTGGGAGCAACACCTATCAAAATAAAGACGGTCGCCTCTCAAAGATCACTGGTGACGTCGAGGAAAACCCCTCCTGCAAGCCCAAATAAAAAGCTTGCACAAGACGCAGAGAGTGGAAATTCTAGCTGCCACACCATAATCCCTCAGGTAATTTACCTTCGACAAAATTTTACTTTGGCCTTTGTATACTTTTTGTCTTTTGAACTTTTATTTTGTTTCAGGTTCAAATCCATACTGAGGAGCATCCCATCAATCTGCAAGACTCCCCTCTTGGTGGAACCGAAAAGGCCCAAAAATAAAATACACCAAAAAGTGGTAGGCTGGAACCCCAAACCGTGGTTGAATTCGACATCACCATGGAGGAAGGTTCTGCAGACAATTCTCCTGATCAGCCAAAGTCTACTGCCAACAAAGAAAGTCCCCCTAAAGATGATAAAGGCAAAAAGGCTGATGTTGGGTCCAACATCCAAGAGGAGGAAGAATGTAACACCCCGATTCGATTTTCCCAATTTTTGTTGAGTCTTTTATTTTATTTGTATGACAATTGCTTTATTTGTGAAATTATCATGATGATATGATATGTTGAGGAATTAATTTGATATGTTGGTGTGTTGTGTGATTTTACCGATTTGTGAATTTTCGGGTAAAAATTGGTTTGAAGGGTATTTTAGGTATTTGTTAATTAGTAATAAGTTAGAAATTAGTAGAATTGGTAATTTTGAGAGAAAATGATATTTGGTGGAAAGAAATAGTTAGTAAGAGAAATAAAGAGAAAAAAGTATAAGTGAGAAAGAGAAAGAAAAGAGGATAGAAAGGAAATAGAAGAGAAAGAAAGGAAGAGAAGAGAAAAAGAGGAGAAAAAGAGGAAAAGCTTGGATTCTTCAAGATTGCTCCTAGGAATCGGTATAATCGGGTAAGGGTGATAAGCATTGTTATCTTAATATTGTGTATGATTATGTATGTGTTTGATTTGTTGTTTTGGGTTTTGATGGAAGTTTAGAGAAGATGAATAGTTAGGGTTTTAGTGAAAATGTGAGAAATTGGTGGATTAATCGGTTAGAAATCGTTATAATCGAAGTATGATGTTAGATATATGCTTTAGATCATGTTTATAGAAGTATTTTGGAGATTGGGAAGTGTTTGGTAGGTCTGTTCGCAGCTGAGAAAATTCTGGAATTTGCAGTGGTCGCTCAACGAGCTATCCCTTGCTCAGCGAAATTTCCAAGGTGATTCTCGCTCAGCGAGCGTGAGGGCGCTCAACGAGCCTGTAGGATTTTGCGAAAATTGTGTTTTAATTCGTAGCTTTAGTTTCGGGTATCCGTTTTTAGTGTTCCTTATATCGATTCGAAGCTAGAAACGTGTAGAAACTAATGATGCTAAGAAATGTAATTTTTAGACGACTTTCACCCGACTTTCTGATAAAAAGTAAATGAATTAATTATGGAAATGTGGGTTGATGTGGTTTTGTGGCCGTTTGGCAAATGAATACATTGTTTGAATTGAATGTCAATGTATGTTAATTGAATGTGATGAATGCATAATTATGTTGTGAATAACGTATGCATTTTCAAGAATGTTGTGTGTCATTTTGCATGTAAAGCATAATGAATGCATTCTTGTGCCGTGGGATTCTTTGTGAATCTGTTGTAGCATCGTGTGCTCATGTGGAGTGTGAGCGATGACTACAACAAGATCCTGTGCCCATGTGGGGTGTGAGCGATCAGATTATGTGCCCATGTAGGGTGTGAGCAATCCAGAAACATCGTGTGCCCGTGTGGGGTGTGAGCGATGGGTGATTTATTCATATTGATTGTGTGCCCGTGTGAGGTGTGAGCAATCGGATTGTGTGCCCGTGTGGGGTGTGAGCAATCCATAAACATTGTGTGCCCATGTGAGGTGTGAGCAATGGGGGGCATCGTGTGCCCGACGGGGAGTTACTTTAAGTAACAAGTGATGATTCTATTTGGTTCCTTAGTGAACCTGCTGAAATGTTGAGTCGGTACCACATTTGCATCTGCATAGAGTCGTGTGTCGGTCTCTATGAGTTGCATTTTATCATTTTAATTATGATATGCAGAAATAAACATGAATGTGCATATGTTTATTTGGAGTATTACGGAGATGATAGTATGTGTGATGAAACATACTTGTTTGTATACATACATGTTTGATATGTGTATATGTATGTGATTTATACATTTGTAATGTATATGTGTGATTAAACATAGCTAGACGTATATATATGCGGAATGAATAGAATTGAGGAATAAACATAAATAATGTAAGTTTATGTGAATTAGTGAATTGGTGCATGATGAATATGCTTGATTTTGTATATGTGCAGATTGTGATGTGTATAGGTGATGAGGTATGAATTGTGGTGAGAATATGTTTTATGTGTATTTTATATGTTGAGATATATAATTATATGCAATGTTATTATGATAATGTTTCTCACCCTTATGTTGTTTGATGATGCTCTATGAGGCATTGCAGAGTAGGTTTGCTGGAGGTCTTTTTGTGAAGCTTGTCTTCATCCTTTTGGTCGGTCGGCTCTGATATGTAGCACCGGGTAGTTAGGGTTGGCTTAGTGCCATTTTTGTGATACATTGTATATGTATTTTGGTGATGAACTTTCTGTATAAACATGATATATTTGGCGAATCAAACTTGTTGATATATGAATATATATGCATGTTTGATGTTGTTGATTTAGTTTCCGTTGTGTAATTATATCTTTGGAGATATGGGTGTAAGGATTGAATTTCCTATGTTGAAAACTACCTAATCGTTGCATATCTTTAAATGAGCAGGTGAAATGTGGTTTTATTTCAAGTATAATGTGGCATTGCTCTTTTTATACCATATTTCAAATATACTCTGATGGAATTTTTAATATGTGCCTAAGTGATTTAATTGCATATTTGGGGTATAGAAAGGGGGTGTTACATTAAGTGGTATCAGAGCCAGTGTTCGAGTCAGTTGTGTCTGTCTTGATGTTGTTATGATTGAAATTTTGTTTTATCTTGTTGTTGTCTTTGGGAACAATCAGAATATGGCTGGTAGAAACGACATTGTTATGGTTGCTTCTTTGGAAGCAATGGCTAGGGCGGTGCAGGGAGCGTCAAATGTGAATGCTAGTGATGAGTTCAGAAAGAATCAACCGTCGGTCTTCAAAGGAAGATTAGATCCTGATGGTGCTCAGAATTGGTTGAAGGAGATTGAAAGAATCTTCAGAGTCATGGACTGTGCTGAAGAGAGTAAGGCGAGGCTTGGTTCTCACATGCTGAAGGAAGAAACCGATGATTGGTGGGTTTGTAGAAGTCAAGCTCTTGAGGAGGATGATGAAGATATAACTTGGGAAGTTTTTCGTACTGAGTTCTTAGGGAAGTACTACCCTGAGAGTGTGAAGGGAAAGAAGGAGATGGAATTCCTTGAGCTGAAGCAATGTAGTATGTCAGTGGTTGACTATACCGCTAAGTTTGTGGAATTGGTTCAGTTTCATCCTCATTATGCTGCTGCTACTGCTGAGTTTTCTAAGTGCATTAAGTATGAGAATGGCTTGCGTCCTGAGATTAAGCAAGTTGTGGGATATCAGAGGATTAGAAGGTTTTCAGATTTGACTGAATGTTGTAGAATCTTTGAAGAAGATAACAAAGCTCGTTCTACGCATTACAAGCGTGTGAATGAGAGGAAAGGGAATCAACAAGCTAGAAGTGCACCTTATGTGACACCCGCTGATAAGGGCAAACATAGGGGAAACTTTGATAGGAGATCTAGTGGAGGGAGTTCTGGTCCCATTAAGTGTTACAAGTGTGGCGATTTAGGCCACAAGTCTTTTGAATGTGGGAAGAATATTGTGAAATGTTCAAACTGTGGAGGTCTTGGACATGCTACTACCGAGTGTAGGAGGAATGTTGTGAAGTGCTTCAATTGTGGAGAAGTTGGTCACATTAGTACTAAGTGTACTAAGCCGAAGCAAGCTCAGGAGGGCGGAAAGGTGTTTGCATTAGCAGGGAAGGATACTACTAGTGCAGACCGTTTGATTAAAGGTACATGCTTTATTAATAGTACGCCTTTAGTTACTATTATTGATACGGGAGCGACTCATTAGTTTATTTCTCTTGAGTGCGCTAAGCGCTTGAATTTGTTTATGTCTTCTTGGAGTGGTGGATGATTATTAAGACTCCTGCTTCAGGGTCGGTAACTACTTATTTGGTGTGTGTAAGTTATTCTTTGACCATGTATGGTAAATATTTTGTTATGGATTTAGTTTGTTTGTCGCTGGAAGGTTTGGACGTGATCTTGGGTATAAATTGGTTGCAATTTAATAGAGTTCATATAGATTGTTATCATAAGTTAGTAATGTTTCCTTCTTTGGATGATGAAGAAGAGAGTTTCCTATCCACGAAAGAGTTGAAGAAACTTTTAGTGGACGAAGTTCAATTGTTTGGTTTGTTTGCATCGTTGTCAGTGGAAAGCGAAGTGGAGATAAGTAGGTTCCCAGTGGTGTGTGATTTTCCAGAAGTGTTTCCGGATGATATTAAGGATGTACCGCCGAAAAGAGAAGTCGAGTTTTCTGTTGATCTAGTTCTGGGTACTAGACCGATTTCGATGGCACCGTATCGTATGTCAGCTTCAGAGTTGGTAGAATTGAAGAAGCAGTTGAATGAATTGTTGGATAAGAGGTTTTTTAGGCCGAGTGTTTCTCCTTGGGGTGCGCCAGTATTGTTGGTAAAGAAGAAGGATGGAAGTATGTGGTTATGTATTGATTATCGACAGTTGAACAAGGTGACAATTAAGAACAAGTATCCGCTTCTGAGGATCGATAATTTGATGGACCAATTGGTTGGTGCACGTGTTTTTAGTAAGATTGATTTGAGATCAGGATATCACTAGATTCGTGTGAAAGAGGAGGATATTCAAAAAACGGCTTTTAGGACACTGTATGGTCATTACGAGTATTCTGTGATGCCATTCGGAGTTTCTAATGCGCCAGGTGTGTTTATGGAATACATGAATCGTATTTTTCATGATCAGTTGGATCATTTTGTGGTTGTGTTCATCGACGAAATTTTGATTTATTCTAAGTCTCAAGAGGATCATGAAGAGCATTTAAGGATTGTGTTACAGATTTTGAAAGAGAAGCAATTTTATGCTAAGTTGTCAAAGTGCGAGTTTTGGTTGTCGAAGGTAAGTTTTCTTGGGCATGTTATTTCCGATGGGAGTATTAGTGTTGATCCATCCAAGATTGATGCGGTAATGCAATGGGAAGTTCCTAGATCGATTACGGAGATTCAAAGCTTTTTAGGCTTGGCGGTATATTATCGGAGGTTTATTGAAGGATTTTCAAATTTGGCACTTCCGTTAACGCAATTGACTTGTAAGGGAAAAGCTTTTATTTGAGATATTCATTGTGAAGAAAGTTTTATGGAACTTAAGAGAAGGTTAACAATGGCTTAGATCTTGATTTTTCCGAATCCGACGGAACCATTTGTGGTGTTTTGCGATGCTTCATTGTTTGGGTTAGGTGGTGTTTTGATGCAAGATGGAAAAGTTGTAGCTTATGCTTCAAGACAATTGAGGGTGCATGAAAAGAATTATCCTATGCATGATTTGGAATTAGCGGTTGTGGTGTTTGTTTTGAAAATTTGGAGGCATTATCTTTATGGTGCGAGGTTCAAAGTTTTTAGTGATCACAAAAGTTTGAAGTATTTATTTGATCAAAAGGAATTGAACATGAGACAAAGGAGATGGTTAGAACTTTTGAAGGATTATAATTTTGGTTTGAATTACCATCCGGGTAAGGCGAATGTGGTGGCCGATGCCTTGAGTCTTTATTGGTTACATATGTCCGCATTGATGATAAGAGAATGGGAACTTTTGGAGAATTTTAGAGACTTGAGTTTGGTTTGCGAGATGACACCGAGAAGCGTGAAACTTGGTATGCTACGTGTTACGAATGACTTTCTTGCAACCGTTTGTGAAAAGCAAAAGTTGGATTTGAAATTTGTCGATTTGATGATGAATGAGAATGAGGATTTCAAGGTTGATAGTTTTGGAGTTTTGAGATTCCGTGGTCGTATTTGTATTCCCGATGACGTGGAGTTGAAAAAGATGATATTGGAAGAGGGACACCGGAGTAATTTAAGTATTCATCCGGGAGAGAATAAGATGTATCAAGATTTGAAGAAGATCTTTTGGTGGTCCGGATTGAAGAGAGATGTAGCTCATTTTGTGTATGCGTGTTTGACTTGTCAGAAGTCTAAGGTGGAACATCAGAAGCCTAGTGGTTTAATGCAACCGTTGGATATTCCGGAATGGAAATGGGATAGTGTCGCTCCCACCAAATGAAGCCGGGTCAAATGGGGTACAGACGCGAACGGTCGGCGAAAGGGGGATGCGAGGACACACAGGAGTGAACTCACAGGGAATGAATAGAGTCGCCAGCTAGGCATTTTTATCCCGGAGGAAAGGCAATGCTGCATAGACCTAGAAAGACATGGATAAGACGGTTGCGAACCAGAGAGACTGAGAAAGGGGGTTGGTTACAACCTGGGAAGGTATTAGCACCCAGATTGTCCGCCGTACTCGACGGGATCCACACTTGAAAGATTTGTGTTTTAAAAGGGGTAGTGTCTGTGCAATTTGTGCATAAAAGAGCTGGAAAGAGATGTACAGGTGTCAGTGTAAAAGAAGTGAAGTGTATAAATGATGTGTCAGTGTAAGAACAGGAATAAGATGCTCAAGATCATGAGGCTAAAAGAATAAAGATGGAAAGAAGGGGAATATACAGAGACTTTTGTTCGATAACTGTTAAGTTATGCCTACGTATCCTCTCGTGCAATGAGAAAGTCAGAACACCGTAGTTCGACCCAAAGAGACTGAAAGATGAATTGACTTGTGAACTGCTTGCTTGTCTATGCTCAAGTGTATGACCTGTCTGGCTCAGGTGCTAACTGTCTTGCATTAGACGGAAGAAGCAAGTTCTCGTTTATGAGTGAATGAGATGAGAAAAGAATCCCGGAGGAGACGATTATTGTTTGTTTTTTGTGTTTTCAGTCTTTTATTGCTTTTGAAAGTTTGTCATAAGTTAATGAGCTTAAGCCTAAACCAATGGATTTAGTAAACTCATCACATCTTCCCTCTGATTAGGGGTAATGAGAATACCTTAAGTGTGAAGTCAGCTTCTCACACTTAAACACCTTTGGTGTAGGATTAAGATCATTAACCTACTTGTGATTAATTAGATGTTTTTGTTGTTTTTGTTTAGTGTTAAGTAATGAGATTAAGCCATAATCAGGGATAAAACAGACTCATTACACCATCCTAATAGAAGGATAATAGATGAGAATGTTTAAGCTGAGGAAAACTCCTCAACTTAATCCATGATTAGGGATTAAACTCATGACAAAACAAAGCCTTTATTGAGTGGATTTTAGTTAATGATATGATGATGAAGTGAGTTTTATGGTTTGTAAGACAACTTGAGGGAGACTTGTCCATTAACACTAGGGTTAGTCCTTCTTAACCGGTTAAGGAAGAATTAGAACCCTAATGCAAGGCCCAAGTTACAAGTGTGAAGTCTTGATGATTATTATGTGAATTAATTAGAGGATTTAAACACATTAAGGGTTCAACACTTAGGATTAAGGTTATACACTCCATCCTAATAGAAGGATGCAGGCATAAACTTAATCACAAAGCCTTAAAGCCTTTATGGTTTAGTCCTTGATTATGAGGTGAGAAGAGGAGACTCAATGAGACACAAAGGTAAAACTAAGAGGGGAGACTAAACAAAACCCTAATCATTGTCATACATGGTTGTTCCTAAGGTTTGTGAGGTTAACAGGAAAGATCTTCAATGGAACCACCAGGAAGCAGATGAAAGGATCAGGAGAAGCAAAGTAACTTGCTTCATTCAAGAAGTCAAGTCACTTGAAGAAAGAAAGTGAGAAGAAGAAGAATAAGCAAGCCCAATCTCAAACACATACAAAAATGCAGCAAGGATGCATAAAAGAGATGAAGAGAAGTTATGAGAAGTGAAGGCAAATTCACTTCTCAAAGCCACTTACCACCTGAAAAGTTAGAAAAGAAATGCAATGCAATGCAAAATGGGATGGAATGGCATGATGAGAAACAAAACCAGAAGCACATACATGATGTTAATGATGTTATGTGATGCTACAAACATGAGGCAAGACATGAGGATGATCATATGAACCAATGGGTGCAGATGATGCAAGTTAAGGAGCATAAACATTCATGAAAAGTTATGAAATGCAAATGGCATACAACATGGGAAATGCAAGATGCAATGATCAAACATGCTTTCAATATGTCTTATGATGTCAAATGGGTCACAAGAATGCATAAAATGTTATGGCAAGTCATGTTATGCAAGCAAATGCAAAATGGATGCATATGGAAGCCCAAATTAGGGTTTATGATCAAAGCAACAAACACAAACCAAAATCAGAAGCAAACATCAATACAAAAAATTGAAAATGCACTCAAAGGATCCCTAAACCTATACTAACTTACTGCCCAAAGGAGAAGTTCCAACTCTTAACCAAATTCAAGTTATGATTTTCCTAAGTTTTCTAGGGTTTTAGGGTTCCTTAACAAGAAAAATGTCAAACAAAAGGAAAATGGAAGATCAAATCATGGCCATTTAATCTCACAAACTACATGATATGCTAAACAAAATGCAAAAAGAATAAAAGTCCAACTCATCATGGTTAGGCAGAAATGATTTTTGGAAGTTTGGATCAAAATAATGCATCAAAATGATTTTAATTCTATGAAAAATTCTCAAAATGCATCAAGATCAAAAAATAAATTTGGTTTGAAGGTTTGACAATGTTTCTAAATGTTTTTAAATGTTTCATGAATTTTTTGGTGATTTTTAAATACCTAAAAGTATTTTTAATTAATTAATTCTCATTAATTAATTAAAAAGAAACTTTTAAATATTTAAAAATACTTTTTTAATGCTAAAAATAAAAATGAAAATATTTTTGTGTTCTGAAATTAAATAATAACTTGTATAAAAAATTTCAGATTTTTTGAATAAATTTTACTATTTTTAAATAAATGTACAAATCAAATGAAATAATATGAAAATAAAATGAATTTAAATGCTGAAAAGGAAAAGTCAAACAATCTGATGGCCCTCATTTAAACTTGCTGCGCGCGCGCTTGACTTGGCGCCAGATCCTACGGCTGGAATTCAAACTCACTAACCCTAATTAATTAGCCCTAATCACAGCCTTAATGACTCTCAGGTGACCGGAACAGTGTTCCGGTCATCTTCTCCGATCACTCCAAACTTCAAACTCTCTCTAAACGCATCTAAAACGAAATCTAATTAAACAGAAATGATCCCCACTTAAAAACGAATCAAAACCCCCATTCAAAACACATTTATCATTCCTAAACTGGCTGAATCGAAACAATCTAGTTCTAGGGCAAAAAGTTTCAGAAACAGATTAAACTCTCATCTCTCCACCATTTTCAAAACCAACAACATATTCATGACCAGGGAAGCATGCAAAAGCTATTAAGAACTTAAAAATTCATTTCTGGAAAAAAAGTTCTTGAGCTACCTGAGTTTTGAAGCTTTCAACTTAGCAACTTTCTGACCTCTCCTCTTTATGCAATCCACTCCTTTTGGTCCCTTGATGATGTCTGGATGCTTGGAAGGAGTTTATGGTGGCTGATTTAAGAGTTTGAACAGGTTCTGTTCAAGCTCAGGTGAGAATCGTGTTTGGCTTATGTGGTGTTTCAGGGATGAATGAAGGCAGGGAAATGATCAGAAGGATGTGGTGATGAGTTCTATGAAGTTTGTTTGTGAGTTTGTAGCTTGTACACTGAGTTTCGAAAGCTTTTGCTTTTGAGAGTGAAAATGAGAAAGTTATGTTCTTGCTGGTTTCAGGCTTGTGTCTTGTGATGTTTGGCTTGCAAATTGTTTGTATAAACAATGCTGATTGGTCAGAAGATGTGACATGCCCTTTTGTGATAGGTGTAGCTACTTTTGCCAATTTGTCAACTTTGTGTAAGAGAAGTATGGGTCATGTTCTAGCCAAGTACAAGGGGTGTGGGCTGCGCAGCATGGTGTGAGGGAAAGGCTAGGATGGTTCAGCAATGTAGCTAGCAAGTGGATGAGAAACTATCATGACTTTTGCAACTTGCTTGCTTTTGATCTTCATGAAAATATCTTGCTTCACAAGCCATAAAACATGTGATCTCTTTGGCCCATTCTGATTTTTAGGACTTGTATCATGTTTGTGTAATGGTTTGACAACAATTAGAGATCACAAATTTCCTTGATACATGATTTTGCAAGTTTCCTCTTTGGTGCATAACTTGAATTTTAGTGATTTTTGTCAACTTTGATGCACCATAACTTTTGATCCAAAATGAATTAGGTCATGTTCTTGTACTTTTTGAAAAGGGAAAGATCTATTCTACAACTTTCATGACCAAAGTTTTTCCATTTGAAGCATTTTTGAATCAAAAAGTAAGGGTTGAAAAAGTTGCCTAAAATGACAATTTCATTAAAAGTCAAACTTGCCCAAAAAAGTCAACTTTGCAAAAACTTGAGATTCTTGAATTTTGTGAACTTCCAACTTCTTCTATGATCAAATAAAGATCATATACACTCAAAATGATGAAGATCACCCCTTGGTTGGGTCATTGGGGGCCTCAGATGCCCTGATTTTGCACTGACTTGTCTGAAAAGTCAACTCTTGATCAGATGACTTCCCCATGGAATTTCTTCATAAAAATTGATATGCATACTCCCTATACCATATAGAGACCAATAGAAACAAGAATGACCAAAAAATTTGAGGTTATGGCCTCTGAAACCAAAACCCTAATTTTAGGTCATCTGTGCAGTCAAGCCTGGCTCTGCTTCCACACCAATCCCAGTTCTTGTGATTTTTGACATTCTTGAATATGATACTTGAACACACATAGACCCCTTTGAAGTGATTGATGACCTTTGGAGAGGCTCAAGAAGCTCTTGGATTGCTCAGATCACAAACCCTAGATGCAGATGACTTTGAACCAATGCAGTGAATCAAAAATGTTATATGAGATGGTATGATTGTGTTTATGCATATGAAATGATCACAAGCCATGGTGTGAATGGGTGAGGGCAAATTTGGGGTGTTTACAGCTGCCCCTATTCAAACATGAGTTAGCTGTGCAGGATGTAAGCAACGGCTAAACAGGCAAGCGAGATAACTTGTGGTTGAATACCAAAGACAGTCCAAAATTTGCACTCACAGAATGAAGAAGAAAAGGGATATAGATTGTAAAGGAAAATAAAGTATATTGTAAAGTGTAGGCGACGGAGAACGACCGTCGAGCAGAGGATGACTGCTGGGTAAAAAGCCATGACGGGGACGGCCGACATGCTGAAAAAAGTGCGGAAAATAAGGCAATGACGGGGACGACCGACATGCTGGGGATAAAAAGAATTATGATGGGGACGACCATCAAGATAAAGCTGTAAGATTCTCTGGAGATTAATGAAAAAAATGATGGGGACGGCCATCGGGCTAAAAAAGTAAAGGGACCACGACGGGGACGGCCATCGGGCTTAACTGATGAAGGACGATCATCAGGAAAAGGAAAAGGGACCACGACGGGGACGGCCATCGGGCTAAACTGATGAAGGACGATCACCAGGAAAAGGAAAAGGGACCACGATGGGGACGGCCATCGGGTTAAAGAATAAATGAAATAAACAGATGATGAGGTACGGTCATCAAAGGTGAAGGACGATCACCTAGCAGGGGACGGCTGCTCTGTTGGGGATAAGATGAGGGACGGTCATCTAAGGTGAAGGACGATCACCTGGCAGGGTACGGCTGCCGAAAATATCGCGACATAGGACGAATGCCGGATAAAAGGTCAACGATGGGGACGGCCATCGGACGAGCATGATGAAGGACGATCATCAAGAGGTGGAGGACGACCACCCGGCAGGGTACGGCTGCCGAAAATATCGTGACACAGGACGAATGCCGGATAACCAAAATCAACAATGGGGACGGCCATTGGATAAAATGATGAAGGACGATCATCAAAAGGTGGAGGACGACCACCTAGCAGGGGACGACAGCTAAATATCCCGACATAGGACGAATGTCGGATAGAAGATCAACGATGGGGACGGCCATCGGATGAGCATGATGAAGGACGATCATCAAGAGGTGGAGGACGACCACCTAGCAGGGTACGGCTGCTCTCAGGGTTTATCATGACACAGGACGAATGTCAGATAAAAAGAAATTGCTTTGCTGGCGATTTACTGGGGAATAGTAAACACGGACGAGTGTTTACATCCAAGAAACAAAAGGTATAAGTGTTTAGATGTTTGTGTATAGACTAAAGATGCGGACGAGCATCCTTAAGACTATGATACGGACGAGTATCGGGTAGAAACAAAAACTGACACATGTTCAAAGATGATGATACGGACGAGTATCAACTGGTTAACAGAGAACACAGATGAGTGTTGAATCTGAGGGGACCCTTCTGGGGAATAGTAGACATAGGCGAGTATCCATATTCAAGAAGACAAAAGTGTTTGACACAGTGTATGGATTAAAGATGCGGACGAGCCTCCTTAAGACTATGATACGGACGAGTATCAGGTAGAAACAAACGCTTGACACATGTTCTGAGATGATGGTACAGACGAGTACCAACTGGTTAACAAAGAACACGGACTAGTGTCGAATTTGCGAGGATATAAATGGTGTATACAAGATACGGACGAGTATCTGTATAAGTATGAGTGGTGTATAGATGAGTGTTTGACTGCTGGGGAGAGTGACACGGACGAGTGTCGAAAGGAGAAAAGTATAGTATGAACAAGTATCTGATATACAAAGTGTTTAGGTTACTGCGCTGGGGATATGACACGGACGGGTGTCAAAGGTTTGTCATATGTAAGTATATGTGAGTGCAAAGAGGACGTCTTTGGCTTTCTGCTGGGGTTATGATACAGACGGGTGTCAAAAAGTATCTGTAATACGAGTGGTACTGTTTGCACAGAGTGCTCAGGCGACTTTACTGGGGAGTATTGACACGGACGGGTGCCACAGAGAGTATATACCGGTGTTTGTGAATGTGAGGCAACTGATTTTGCTGGGGAATCTCCGCTGGGGATTTGGGGGAAGTATTCTGTATATTGACGGATTGTCATTATTCACAAGTGTTGATTTAAAGCATGGCTTATGATTATGCTATATGTTTGATTTTTGCCGTAATGCTCCGTGTTAGACGGAATGCTACGCTTTGTGGGTGAATATGATGCGAATGCTATGATTATGCAAAAGGCCAAACCGGGATTCGGATCCCGTCGCCACGAAGATCTCCGACCGATCTGCTCGAAATGGACATTCCAGCTGGGGATGAGGTCATTTGATAGATCTGATGAGATGCTATTGCTTGGGGATTCAGGTCACTGATAGACCTGTCTCAGTAATGAGGGACCCAGCTGGGGTTTGTAGCAGCTTTCTTTACTCTGTTGTGATTCCTTCGTGCGCTGCTCTTCTGGATAGAGGCTGGAGCTCTGTGGGGAGATGGTTCCTTGACTTTTGCATTTTGGCTGAGGATGAAATGGCAACTTGGCTGGGGAGAAAGACACTTCAAGTGTTAAGACGGAGCGAGCACTGATTTGCCAGCTTGCTGAGATGAAGCTTTCATGCCCCAAGTTGCGTTCTGGATACCTGCAATCCTGCAAAGATAGGGAAACGTACAAGTAATCCCGAGGTATCCTTTACTGGATTCCGTCATAGGAGTTAGACACTTTTGGGAGTAAGTATATTTCCTGCAAGCACGTGTTTTTATTTTTGAAGATAAACATCTGTATTCTATGCAATCAGTTTTTTTTCTTAAGACATCAGACATTTTTGCAAAATAAAAATGTACAAGACGAGACATGACTGAAAATCTGATTTTATTAATTCATATGCCCTGAATTGGCGCGATACAGTCAAAGAAACAAATCCCCTGAAATGAGGAGATTGTTACAAATTGAGAAACAAAATGCTGGCAGTGTTGATGACGCTTTAAGGAGCTTCCTCTTTACTATGACTCGTATGACTTTTGACGTTCTTCTCATCTTGCTTTCTGAAGAATGCTGATTCTGATTGAGGCTTAATCCTTTCGAAGCTTACCAATTTGTAAACGATACAGACGAATTCAAAATGCAGTTGTTCGCTTATTCCCTTATTTTGCATGGATCGCCCTTTCGGGTTTTCAATCCATCGGGATACCCATTTTTGCCTGAGCTGTCCAATGCGGCTTTTCAGCTCAGCGGGTGTACATTTTTGTTTATTTTCCCTTATTTTTGCCCGAGTCTTTTATTCTGTTTTTGACTCGCCGGGATGCCCTATTTTTGCCTGGACTTACATTCTGTTTTTGTGTCCAGCGGGTCATTTTTATGCGAAGTATTTTTTAACTGCATCTGAATTCACAGGGGACGGGAAGTCTTCACCATCCATAGTGCTGAGCATCAGTGCTCCACCCGAGAAAACTTTCTTTACTACAAATGGTCCTTCATAATTTGGAGTCCACTTGCCCCTGTGGTCTGTATGAGGAGGGAGGATTCTCTTCAGCACAAGATCTCCTACTTGGTACTCTCGGTGCCTGACTTTCTGATCGAAGGCTTTCTTCATTCTTTTCTGATACAACTGCCCATGACAAATTGCAGCCAATCTTTTCTCTTCAATCAGACTCAGCTGTTCGTATCGGGACCGGACCCATTCTGCTTCGTTCAGCTTAACATCCATTAGTACCCGTAGGGAGGGTAATTCAACTTCAATAGGTAGGACTGCTTCCATACCATACACAAGCTGATACGGTGTTGCCCCAGTGGATGTTCTGATTGACGTGCGGTACCCATGCAAGGCAAACGGTAGCATTTCATGCCAGTCTTTGTAGGTAACTACCATCTTCTGCACAATCTTCTTGATATTCTTATTAGCTGCCTCAACAGCGCCGTTCATCTTTGGCCTGTAAGGAGAAGAATTGTGATGCTGAATCTTGAAGTCCCGGCACAGCTCTGCCATCATTTTGTTGTTTAAGTTGGAACCATTATCAGTAATGATTCGCTCGGGAACTCCGTATCGACTGATGATATCTCTCTTCAGAAATCTGGCTACCACCTGCCTTGCAACATTTGCATAGGAGGCTGCTTCGACCCACTTGGTGAAATAGTCAATGGCAACCAGGATGAATCTGTGGCCATTCGAAGCAGTTGGCTCAATCTTACCAATCATGTCAATGCCCCACATAGCAAAGGGCCAGGGTGAAGACATCACATTCAGAGGATTGGGAGGCACATGTACCTTATCCGCATAAATCTGGCGTTTATGGCATTTTCTGGCGTAGGCACAACAATCAGCATCCATTGTGATCCAGTAATAGCCCGACCTTAACAACTTCTTAGCCATGGCATGCCCTCCCGCATGGGTACCAAAGGATCCTTCGTGCACCTCATGCATTAACAAATCTGCTTCTGTCCTGTCGACGCATCTGAGGAGTACCATATCAAAGTTTCTCTTGTACAGGGAACCATCGGTGTTCAGAAAGAAACTACCAGCAAGCCTTCTTAATGTCTTCTTATCATTGGATGATGCCCCAGGTGGGTATGTTTGATCCTCCAAGAAGCACTTAATGTCATGGAACCAAGGCTTATCATCTTCAACAACATCCGCTGCGAACACATATGCTGGTCTGTCAAGTCTGGACACTGAGATCTGAGGTACAAAGTTGCCAGCCTGAACTTTGATCATGGACGAAATGGTAGCCAGAGCATCTGCAAATTGATTCTCGTCCCGAGGGATATACTCAAGCTTGACTGTTGTAAAGAAAGTCAATAACCTCCTTGTATAATCCCTGTAAGGTAGCAGATGATCCTGGTGGGTGTACCATTTGCCATTGGTTTGATTGATTACCAGAGCTGAATCTCCGAATACGGTCAATGTCTTGATCCTGAGGTCAATGGCTTCCTCAAGACCCATAATGCAAGCTTCGTATTCAGCTTCGTTGTTAGTGCAGTTGAAAGTGAGTTTTGCCGAGAAAGGCATGTGAACTCCCTTAGGTGTAATGAGTACTGCACCAACACCACGACCATTCATGTTAACAGCCCCATCAAACATCATAATCCATTCTTCTTCCGGGTCAGGCCCTTCAGTGTGAATAGGCTCTTCATGATCTTTTGCTTTTATGAACATGATGTCTTCATCAGGGAAGTCAAATCTCATAGGCTGGTAATCATCAATAGGTTGCTCGGCAAGATATTCAGACAATACACTGCCCTTGATGGCTTTCTGAGAAGTGTACTGAATGTCATATTCTGTGAGGATCATTTGCCATCTTGCAACCCGTCCGGTAAGTGCTGGCTTCTCGAATATGTACTTAACTGGGTCCATCTTTGAGATCAACAAAGTAGTGTGGGTCAACATATACTGCCTCAGTCGGCGAGCAGCCCACGCTAAAGCACAGCAAGTTTTCTCGAGCAGTGAATAACGTTGTTCACAGTCGGTAAACTTTTTGCTTAGGTAGTATATTGCATACTCTTTTCGACCAGACTCGTCATGCTGGCCCAGCACGCACCCCATTGACTCTTCTAATACTGTCAAGTACATTATCAGAGGTCTTCCTTCAACTGGAGGCATAAGGATTGGAGGCTCTTGTAAGTATTCTTTGATCTTGTCAAAAGCCCTTTGGCAGTCTTCGTTCCACCTGACCGTCTGTTCTTTTCTCAACAGCTTGAACAAGGGTTCACAGGTTGCTGTGAGGTGAGATATGAACCGTGAAATGTAGTTCAATCGACCTAAGAACCCTCGAACTTCCTTTTCTGTCTTCGGTGCAGGCATCTCTTGAATAGCTTTAACTTTATCAGGGTCTACTTCAATCCCTTTCTCACTCACAATAAATCCCAGCAGCTTACCAGATCTCACCCCGAATGTGCATTTGTTGGGGTTCAACTTCAGTTGATACTTCCTCAGACGCTTGAACAACTTCAGCAGATTTACCAGGTGGTCCTCTTCAGTGAGGGACTTGGCAATCATGTCATCCAAATAACACTCGATTTCTTTATGGATCATATCGTGGAATAATGTCACCATAGCCCGTTGATATGTTGCACCAGCATTCTTCAATCCGAATGGCATCACCTTGTAACAGAACGTGCCCCAGGGTGTGATGAAGGTTGTCTTTTCCATGTCTTCAGGAGACATCTTGATCTGATTGTATCCTGAAAATCCGTCCATGAAGGAGAATACCGAAAACTGAGCCGTGTTATCCACCAATACATCGATGTGAGGTAGTGGGAAGTCATCTTTCGGGCTGGCTCTGTTCAGATCCCGGTAGTCGACACACATCCTAACTTTGCCGTCTTTCTTAGGCACAGGTACTATATTAGCAACCCACGGCGGATAGCTAGTTACGGCAAGGAACCCGGCGTCCCATTGCTTTTGTACCTCTTCTTTGATTTTCATTGCCATGTCTGGGCGAGTACGGCGCAGCTTCTGTTTAACCGGCGGGCATTCTTCTCTCAAAGGCAGCTTGTGCACAACAATGTCGGTGTCCAACCCTGGCATATCTTGATAAGACCAAGCAAACACGTCCACATACTCTTGCAGCAGGTCAATCAGTTGTCTCTTCACTGAGTCTTGTAAGCAGGCCCCGATTTTAACTTCTTTCACGTCCTCATCCGTACCAAGATTGATCGTTTCAACCTCCTCCTGGTGAGGAGTAATAACCTTTTCCTCTTGTCTTAACAACCTGGCTAGCTCTTCAGGAAGCTCATATTCTTCTTCAACCCCTTCATCAGCTTGATTGATCAGATTGTCAAAGTCATACGAAGTCATAGCCGTGCGGTTGTCGGTGCTGCCAGGAAGGCACACTCTGCAAGGGTTCAGTTTGTTCATTTTAGTGATTTGATTTTAATCTTGTTTAGAAAAGTGAAATAAAGTTGTCATTTTGAAAACACTGCCATTTATTTTTTGTACAAAAAGAAAAATGGAAAAAACAGTGAGCGGAAAAGAAAAAAAAGACTTTGTTTGCAAAAGATGTCTGATATTTCATTGATTAATCTTGTTGCACAAAAATTACAGATGGCCCGATTACAAAATGAGTCTTGTCATCTTGGGCAAGATGCAAGACTTTGATGCATGCTATAAAATACAGGAAATAATAATTACTCTGCATGAGTAACTCTTATAATTTCCTGGGAAGACCAGTTTGAGATACTGCTCCCCGGGATCTTTGGACGGATCCAACTCTCCAGGTCGCGGTCGCCTTCATCCTCGTCTTCCAAATTGTTGACGGCATCGGGGGTGAGCATCCCCCCACTGACAAAGTTGGGCTCTTTAGCAACCTCTGCTTGATCTTGCTGAGTTGGTTTGTAACCCAACCCAAATCTATCCTCTTTCTTCTCCACCGATAACAGTTTGCCCCAGCCTTGGGCAGTTCCTTCTTCAACAACCCTCCGGGCTTGTTGATATGATGTCATTGAGGTTCCAGGTACAGCAGAAGTTTCATTTATGTTCAAGGCCTCAAACCCTTGACTCATTGTTTCGTGGATCTCCCCATCCATCTCAATGTATTTGTAGGTAGCCAGGTGGCTAACAAAAATATCTTCCTCTCCACAGATAGTAACGACTTGACCCTCCCACTCGAATTTTAACTTCTGGTGAAGGGTCGAGGTCACGGCGCCAGCGGCGTGAATCCATGGCCTACCCAATAGACAGCTGTAGGCAGGCTGTATATCCATCACGTAGAAGGTCGTTTTGAAAGTTTGTGGGCCAATCGTTATAGGCAACTCAATCTCGCCCAGAACCGATCTCTTAGAACCATCGAAGGCTCTTACTACCAGGTTACTAGGCCGTAATGCCAATCCGTCATACTCTAGCTTCACAAGGGCTTTTTTAGGTAAGACATTGAGGGATGATCCTGTGTCTACCAGCACATGGGAAAGAACTGCACCTCTACATTCCATGGTAATGTGCAAAGCCTTGTTATGGTTGCGGCCTTCAGTAGTCAAATCAGTGTTGGTGAACCCTAGTCCATGACTAGCATTAACATTCCCAACCACAGCTTCCAACTGATTGACGGTGATCTCTTCAGGCACATAAGCTGCGTGCAAGACTTTTAGTAGTGCATTCCGATGAGCTTTGGAGCACATAAGCAATGATAGAATAGAGATCTTGGAAGGCGTCTGATGAAGCTGATCCACTATTTTGTAATCACTTTTCTTGATGATTCTCATGAACTCATCAACTTCTTGATCAAAGGGTGTTTTCAAAGCTTCCTTAACAATCTGCTCTTCCTGCACCAAGCTTTTCCCTTTTGCCTTGGCAGCAGCTTCTGCTTCGGCAGTGGGTCTTTGAGTTTGTGGAGCAAAAAGACGTCCGCTTCGAGTGAAGCCTCCGCCTCCTCCCACATTGTCTATTTGTGGTGCAGGGGTTGATGATTCAAGAGTGATTTTCTGTCCTCCGCAGTATAGATCAGAGCCGTAATGCCAGGGGATGGCATTACTGCTTTCATAAGGTACTGGCCCAGGCACCGTGATGGTGACTGGACTGATGGCAGCTGCAGAAGGGACTGTGATAGTCTGTGGATCATAGTATATTGTGACTGGTGCTCTGATGGGAGTAGCACTTTGTGAGTTGTAAGCAGAATCATTTTCAGGATCATAATAAATCGTAACCGTTGAGACATTTGCTGCTGAAGTTGTAGGAGACATTGTTGGAAGGATGGGTGTTGTTGTTGTAGGAGGTTCTGAATGAAGTGGTGCTGAAGTTGTAGAAGGGATGTTTGCTGATATCTGGTCCGTTGAAGTAACAGATGAAGCATTTGTTGATGAAATTGAAGAGTTGCTTGGAACAATGGTTGTTGCATTTGTAGAAGACACGGGAACTGTTGCTGATGAGATCGCTGGATTGGTAGGAATTGATGTGGTGATTTGAAGCAGGCCACTCTGGATGAGACCATCTATGCCATCTCTCAAGTTATCACAACCATTCACTGAAATGTTGCAATAAGCGCACCCTAGCTCACATCCCGGGAACATTTGACATTCAAGGAGTTGGGCTTTAATCTCTACCAACGGTGTCCGAATCTGACCCACACTGGTTATTAAGTAAGACGGCTTATCTTCTTCAATAGCATTGATTCTGGGACCTCCGTGGTTTGGCATAGGGTTTTTGTTAACATTCGGTGGTGGTGCAAAGTTCAGAGCTTTAGAGTCTACCAGGTCTTGTACCTTCATGTGCAAGGCTCTGCACTTTTCTGTACTATGGCCAGGTGCATTTGAGTGAAAAGCACATCTGGCGTTGGAGTCGTAATTTCTGGGTAGACTGGTGGGATCCGGAGGTGCCAACGTCCTTAGCTCAACCAGGTTGAGTTTCAGGAGTTGTGGCAGTAATGTGGCATATGGCATAGGGATCGGATCGATCACCCTATTGGCCTGAGAAGGTCTCTGTTGAAATGGTCTTTGCTGATTGTTATTGTTGGTGTTGCTGTAGTTTCTCTGAGGAGGATACTGAGTCTGTTGCTGATAATTTTGCTGCTGTGGTTGATAAACTGGTTGTGGATGAACTGGAGCGGGAATGGTGACTGCTGCCACGGATCTATGAACATATTGGGGTTTGCCCCTGCTGGTGTGGATGGCATTAGTCTCACCAGTTCTTCTTGGGCCCACAAAAGGCTTCCTTGTGTTGCTGGATGAGCTGGCACCGTTGTCAGAAATCTTGCCCATCTTTAACAGGCTCTCGATTCTTTCTCCAGCTATAACGACATCTGCAAAGCTGGTAGAAGAGAAAGCAGCCAGCCTGTCAATGTATGTTCCTTGGAGGGTGTTCATAAACATATCTGCCATCTCCCTCTCTGACATAGGTGGCTGGACAGCAGCAGCCAGCTGCCTCCACCTTTGGGCGTACTCGCGGAAGCTTTCCCTAGATGACTGTGACATCCCCATCAGGAGGGTCCTGTTGGGTGCCATATCCAAATTATACTGGTATTGTCTGATGAAGGCCTCTGCCAAGTCCTTCCAACACCTGATGGTCGCTCTAGTTAGATGGGAGTACCATTCCCTTGACACTCCAGTCAAACTATCCTCGAAATAAAACATCCATAACTTCTCGTCCATGGTATATGCTTTCAACCTTCCCAAAAAGGATTGTAGGTGGGTCCGTGGGCAGGAAGTCCCGTTGTATTTCTCAAAACAAGGAGGCTTGAACTTATGGGGAATCCTGACCCCGTCCACTAAGCCCATGTCCATAACATCAAAACCCAAAGAGTTTTGAGACTCCAAGGATCTTAACTTTTCAGCAATTTCCTCCAGCCTTCTGTCATAGGCTTCTTCCCCAGCACCCATTACTGTGAACTGATCCTCCTGGGGGTCTTCTTGCAGCACTCTACCTGCAGTGGCAGTCCCTTGAACATTAGCAGGAATGTTGATCTCTGGATGAAGGTGAGGTCCAAATACAGGGGGGTTGACATGAGGTTGTGTCGCTCCCGCCAAGTGACACCGGGTCAAAAGGGGTACAGACGCGAACGGTCGGCGAAAGGGAACAGTGAGAACACACAGCCGTGAACTCACTGGAGAATGAATAGAGTCGCCAGCTAGGCATTTTTATCCCGGAGGAAAGGCAATGCTGCATAGGCCTAGAAAGATATGGATAAGACAGTTTGCGAACCAGAGAGACTGAGAAAGGGGGTTGGTTACAACCTGGGAAGGTATTAGCACCCAGATTGTCCGCCGTACTCGACGGGATCCACGCTTAAAAGATTTGTGTTTTAAAGGGGTAGTGTCAGTGCAATTTGTGTATAAAGAGCTGGAAAAGGATGTACAGGTGTCAGTGTAAAAGAAGTGTGAAATGTATAAATGAAGTGTCAGTGTAAGAACAGAGTAAAATGCTCATGATCATGAGGCCTAAAGAATAAAGCTGGAAAGAGGGGGAATATACAGAGACTTTTGTTCGATAACCGTTAAGTTATGCCTACGTATCCTCTCGTGCAATGAGGAAGTCAGAACACCGTAGTTCGACCCAAAGAGACTGAAAAAAAGAATTGACCAGTGAATTGCTTACTTGTCTATGCTCAAGTGTATGACCTGTCTGGCTCAGGTGCTAACTGTCTTGCATTAGACGGAAGAAGCAAGTTCTCGTTTGTGAGTGAATGAGATGAGAAAAGAATCCCGGAGGAGACGATCATTGTTTGTTTTTTGTGTTTTCAGTCTTTTATTGTTTTTGTATTTTGTCATAAGTTAATGAGCTTAAGTCTAAACCAATGGATTTAGTAAACTCATCACATCTTCCCTCTGATCAGGGGTAATGAGAATACCTTAAGTGTGAAGTCAGATTCTCACACTTAATCACCTTTGGTGTAGGATTAAGATCATTAACCTAATTGTGATTATTTAGATGTTTTTGGTGTTTTTGTTTAGTGTTAAGTAATGAGGTTAAGCCATAATCAAGGATTAAACAAACTCATTACACCATCCTAATAGAAGGATAATAGATGAGAGTGTTTAAGCTGAGGAAAACTCCTCAACTTAATCCATGATTAGGGATTAAACTCATGACAAAACAAGCCTTTGATTAAGTGGATTTTATTTAATGATATGATGAAGAAGTGATTTTTAGGGTTTGTAAGACAACTTGAGGGGGACTTGTCCATTAACACTAGGGTTAGTCCTTCTTAACCAATTAAGGAAGAATTAGAACCCTAATGCAAGGCCCAAGTTACAAGTGTGATGTCTTGATGATTATTAAGTGAATTGATTAAAGGAGTTAAACACATTAAGGGTTTAACACTTAGGATTAAAGTTATACACTCCATCCTAAGAGAAGGATGCAGGCATAAGCTTAATCACAAAGCCTTAAAGCCTTTAGGGTTTAGTCCCTGATTATGAGGTGAGAAGAGAAGACTCAAAAGAGACACAAAGGTAAAACTAAGAGGGGAGACTAATCAAAACCCTAATCATTGTCATGCTTGGTTGTTCCTAAGGTTTGTGAGGTTCTCAAGAGGAAGTCTTCAATGGAACCACCAGGAAGCAGATGAAAGGATCAAGAGAAGCAAAGCAACTTGCTTCATTCAAGAAGTCAAGTCACTTGAAGAAAGAAAGTAAGAAGAAAGGGAATGGGCAAGCTCAAACTCAAACACATATAAGAATGCAGCAATGGATGCAAGAAAGGGATGAGAAGAAAATATGAGAAGTGAAGGCAAATTCACTTCTCAAGTCACTTACCACCTGAAAAGGTTAGAAAAGAAATGCAATGCAATGCAAAATGGGATGAGATGACATGATGAGAAACAAAACCAGAAGCATTTACATGATGCTAATGATGCTATGAGATGCTACAAACATGAGGCAACACATGGAAATGATCACACAAGCTTATGAATGCAAATGATGCAAGCTAGGAAGCATGAACATACATGAAAAGTTATGGAGTGCACATGACATACAACATGGCAAATACATGATGCAATGATCAAACATGCTTTCTATATGTCTTATGATGTCAAATGAATCACATGGATGCTTGAAAGGTCATGGCAAGACATGGTATGCAAGAGAATGCAAGAGGGATGCAAATGGAAGCCCAAATTAGGGTTTATGAACCAAACACCAAACAAAAGTCAAAAACAGAAGCAAACCCTAAGATAAAAAATGGAAAATGCCACACAAAGGACCCCTAATCCCATACTAAACCAATGCCCAAAGGAGAGGTCTCAACTCCTAACCTAACTCAAGATATGAATTTTACAAGATTTTAGGGTTTTTTAGGGTTTCTTAACAAGAAAATTATCAAACAAATTGAAAATGAGGAATCAAATCATGGCCATTTAATATCAAAAACTACATGCTAAACACAATGCAATGCAAGAAGAATCAATGTCCAACTCCTCATGAATAGGCAGAAATGATTTTTTGAACTTAGGATCAAAATAATGCACAAAAATGATTTTAATTCAATGAGAAATTCTTAAAATGCATCAAGATCAAAAAAGAAATTTGGTTTGAAGGTTGGACAATATTTCTAAATGTCTTAGAACATTTCATGAATTTTTTGGTGATTTTTAAATACCTAAAAGTATTTTTAATAAATTAATTCTCATTAATCAATTAAAAATAATCTTTTAAATATTTAAAAATACTTTTTTAATGATAAAAATAAAAACAAAAATATTTTTGTGTCATAAAAATTAATGAAACTCTTGAGAAAAAGTTTCATAATTTTTAGACAATTTTAACTATTTTAAATAAATTATGCAAAACAAATGAAAAGAAAAGAAATAAAAATGAATTTAAACTGAATTAAATGAAAGTATGCTGATCCAACGCGTGAGATTTAAAGTGGCCAGGGCGGGAATTGACTTGGCGCCAGATCTCACGGTCCAAATTCAAAAATGACTAATTAATGATTAAAACCCTAATCTCACCGTTAATCACTCTCAGATGACCGGAACAGTGTTCCGGTCATCTTCTCCGTTCACCCCACAAATCAATCTCCCTCCCCAGGCCATTTTAGGAGCTCTAACTCTCCAGAAACCATCTACCAACTATCCTAAACACGAATCCAGCATCAAATCATGTTAAAACTCAAACATGAACAAGAATCGAAGCAAAGAAAATTCTAGGTCAAACTTTCAGAACACCATAACATACTCATTTCTTGCTCATTTTCAAAAGTAAATAGATCCCAATGATCAGTGCAACATACACAACAAGATTCTAACAAGAAAAAGGAGTTCTGGAAAAAAAGTTCATGGTGTCACCTGAGATGGAGCTTTTGATTCAAGAGCTTTCTGGATGGTTCTTTGGCTCAAACAGGTCCCAATGATCCACCTTTGAAGCTTTGGATGCTTAGTTGGAGTTTAAACAGCCTCTTGAGTGAGTTTGCAGGAGCTCTGACCAAGGGAGTGTGAAAATCGTGTTTGTGATATGGAGGGTCTCAGGCCAAAACAAGGGTTGGTTTCTGGTCCATGAAGCAAGGTGAGTTGATTGGTGAAACTTGTTTGGATGTTTTTGGGTTGAGCAGAGAGATTCGAATGGTTTTGCTCTTGGGAGTGAAAATGGGGAAGTGGTGTTCTTGTGTGTTTCTGGCTTGTTTCTTTGTTGGTTTCTGTTCAGTGTGACAAGGTGAGGATGATGGTGAGACTTGCTTGAATGTTTTTGAGGGGAGGAGGCAGATTCGAAGGAAAATGCAAATGGGGGTGATTTTGTGAATGTGATGCTATGGTATGTTTCAGCTTGGCTTGATGTATGAAATGTCTTGCTCTTTGTCCACATAAACCTCTCTCATTGGTCAGATGACATGACATGTGCTTTATTGATTGGTAAGGTCACTTTTGCAAAATGTCAACTTTGGTGTAAGGAAAGCATGGGCTTGGTTCTAGGCTAGCACAAGTACATGGACTGGCGCAGCATGGCATGGAGAGAAGCTAGGGCTGGTTCAGCATCCAAGACATCAAGTTGGTGAGGTGTGATCATGAGTTTTGCAAGTTGTTGCTCTTTGGTTCACATGTGACTTTTTCATTCCACAAGCCATGAAACATGAAAATTCTTGGTTCAATTCTGACCTTTAGGACTTATGTGATGTTTGTACATTGGTTTGAAGTGAACTAGAAGTTACAAATGGCCTTGGTTCATGATTTTGCAAACTTTCCATTTGGTGCACATCTTGAAAATCAATGATTTTTGCCAACTTTGTCACACCATAACTTTTGATCCAAGAAGAATTTGATCATGTTCTTGTACTTTTTGAAAAGGGAAAAATGTATTCTACAACTTTCATGACCAAAGTTTTTCCATTTGAAGCATTTTTGGATCAAGAATCAAGGCTTGAAGAATGACCTAAAATGAAGCATTCTTGAAAAGTCAACTATGCCCAAAAAGTCAACACTTGCAAAAAACTTGTAATTCTTGGTTTTTGTGAACTTCAACCTTCTTCCATGATCAAATAAAGATCATATACCCTCAAAATGATGAAGATCACCCATTGGTTGGGTCATTGGGGGCCTCAGATGCCCTGATTTTGCACTGACTTGTCTGAAAAGTCAACTCTTGATCAGATGACTTCCCCATGGAATTTCTTCATGAAAATTGATATGCATACTCCCTATACCATATAGAGACCAATGGAAACAAGAATGACCAAAAAAATTGGAGTTATGGCCTCTGAAACCAAAACCCTAATTTTAGGTCAACTGTGCAGTTAAACCTGGCTCTGCATCCATACCATCCCCAGCTCTTGTGATTCTTTGGCATTCTTGACTTGGAGAGGATGTAATATGATATATGAACACACATGGACCCCTTTGAAATGATTGGTTGCCTTTGGAGTGGCTCAAGAAGCTCTTGGATTGCTCAGATCACAAACCCTAGGTGCAGATGACTTAGAATCTATGCAGTGAATAAAAAATGAGATGTGAGATGATATGATTGAGTATATGCATATGAAATGATCACAAGCCATGGTGTGAATGGGTGAGGGAAAATTTGGGGTGTTTACAGCTGCCCCTATTCAAACATGAGTTAGCTGTGCAGGATGTAAGCGACGGCTTATCAGGCAAACAAGATAACTCGTGGTTGAATACCAAAGACAGTCCAAAATTTGCACTCACAGAATGAAGAAGAAAAGGGATATAGATTGTAAAAGAAAAATAAAGTATATTGTAAAGTGTGGGCGACGGAGGACGACCGTCGAGCAGAGGACGACTGCTGGGTAAATAGCAATGACGGGGACGGCCGACATGCTGGGGATAAAAGGTAAAGCCAAGACGGGGACGACCGACTAGCTGGGAAAAATAAGATTATGATGGGGACGGCCATCAAGATAAAGTTGTAAAATTCTCTGGGAGTTAATGAAACATGACGGGGACGGCCATCAAGTTCATAAAGCAAAGTAACCGACGATGGGGACGGCCATCGGGCTAAAAAGGAAAAGGGACCACGACGGGGACGGCCATCGGGTTAAAGAATAAATGAAATAAACAGATGATGGGGACGGCCATCAAAGGTGAAGGACGATCACCTAGCAGGGGACGGCTGCTCTGTTGGGGAATAAAAGAAATATGATGGGGACGGCCATCAAAGGTGGAGGACGACCACCTGGCAGGGTACGGCTGCCGAAAATATCAACGATGGGGACGGCCATCGGATAAAAGGTCAACGATGGGGACGGCCATCGGACGAGCATGATGGAGGACGACCATCAAGAGGTGGAGGACGACCACCTAGCAGGGGACGACTGCTCTCAGGGTTTATCACGACATAGGACGAATGCCAGATAACCAAAATCAACAATGGGGACGGCCATTGGATAAAATTGATGAAGGACGATCATCAAGAGGTGGAGGACGACCACCTAGCAGGGGACGGCTGCTAAAACAACGATGGGGACGGCCATCGGATGAGCATGATGGAGGACGACCACCAAGAGGTGGAGGACGACCACCTAGCAGGGTACGGCTGCTCTCAGGTTTTATCATAACACAGGACGAGTGTTAGATAAAAAGAAAATTTGTTGGTTGGTAATCTACTGGGGAGTAGTAAACACGGACGAGTGTTTATATCCAAGAAACAAAAGGTATAAGTGTTTAGATATTGTGTATAGATTAGAGATGCGGACGAGCATCCTTAAGACCACGATACGGACGAGTATCGGGTAGAAACAAATACTGACACGTGTTCAGAGATGATGATACAGACGAGTATCAACTGGTTAACAAAGAATCACGGACGAGTGTTGAATCTGAAAGGATTCTTCTGGGGAATGATAGACACAGGCGAGTATCTATATTCAAGAAGGCAAAAGTATTTGACACAGTGTATGGATTAAAGATGCGGACGAGCATCCTTAAGACTATGATACGGACGAGTATCATGTAGAAACAAACGCTTGACGCCTGTTCTGAGATGATGGTACGGACGAGTACCAACGGGTTAACAAAGAACAAGGACTAGTGCCGAATCTGTGGGGATATGAAAGTATATACAAGATACGGACGAGCATCTGTATGAGTGTATAGATGAGTGTTTACCTGCTGGGGGAGAGTGACACGGACGAGTGTCGAGAAAGAAAAGTATAATATGAACAAATATCTGATATACCAAGTGTAGGTGATTGTGCTGGGGATATGACACGGACGGGTGCCGAGAAAGTGTGTATATGTATATGTGAGTGCAAAGAGGACGTCTTTGGCTTTCTGCTGGGGTATGACACGGACGGGTGTCAGGACGCATCTGTAATACGGGTGGTGTTGTTTGCAAGGAGTGTTCAGGCGACTTTACTGGGGAAGGATGGCACGGACGGGTGTCAAAATGAGTATATACTGGTGTTTGATTGAGAGGCAGCTGTTTTTGCTGGGGACTCTGGTGGGGATTTTCTTCTGTATGTTGATGAACTGTGATTATTCACGAGTGTTGGTTTGAAACATGGCTTATGATTATGCTATATGTTGGATTTTTGCCGTAATGCTCCGTGTTAGACGGAATGCTACGCTTTGTGGGTGAATATGATGCGAATGCTATGATTGCAAAGATACCACACCGGGATCCGGGTCCCGTTGCTGCGAAGATCTTTGACCGATCTGTTTGAAATAGACGTCCCAGCTGGGGAAGAGATCATCGGTAGATCTGATGAGATGTATCTGCTTGGGAATATGGGTCATTGATAGAACTATCCTTATGAATGAGAGACCCAGCTGGGGCTGGTAGAATCTTTCTTCACTCTGTTGTGATCTTCATGCACTGCTCTTCTGGATAGAGGCTGGAACTCTGTGGGGAGATGATTCCCTGACTTTTATACTCGGCTGAGGGAGAGATGGCAACTCGGCTGGGGAGAAAGAGAGATCATTGAGAGACCTCCTTAGGGATTCTGTTGAAGAGGATCCTTGACTCAGCCGGGGATATAGGTGCCTTTTGCGATGCCTGGCAATTCTGATGGGGATAGATAATAAAAGGCAACTCAGCTGGGGAAGCCATGAGAGGCAACTCAGCTGGGGAGAGAGCACTTCGGGTGCTAAAATTGGGTGTCGATTGGCCAGCTTGTTGGGATGAGGCTTTCATGCCCCAAGTCGCGTTCTGGATAACTGCAATCCTGAAAAAGATAGAGAAACGCACAAGATAATCCCGAGGTATCCCTTACTGGATTCCGTCATAGGAGTTTAGAATACTTCTGAGAGTAAACATATTTCCTGCAAGCATGTTTTTATTTGAAGATAAGCATCTGTATTCTTATGCAATCAGTTTTTTCCTTTTAAGACATCAGACATTTTTTGCAAATAAAAACGTACAAAACGAGACATGACTGAAAATCTGATTTTATTAATTCATATGCCCTGAATTGGCGAGATACAGTCGAAGGAACAAATCCCCTGAAATGAGGAGATTGTTACAAATTGAGAAACAAAATGTTGGCAGTGTTGATGACGCTTTGAGGAGCTTCCTCTTCACTATGACCCGTATGACTTTTGACGTTCTTCTCATCTTGCTTTTTGAGGAATGTTGATTCTGATTGAAGCTTGATCCTTTCGAGGTTTACCAAGTCGTAGATGATACAGACGAATTCAGAATGTCATTGTTCGCTTATTCCCTTATTTTGCATGGATCGCCCTTTCGGGTTTTCAATCCATCGGGATACCCATTTTTGCCTGAGTCGTCCAATGCGGCTTTTCAACTCAGCGGGTGTACATTTTTTTGTTTATTTTCCCTTATTTTTGCCCGAGTCTTTTATTCTGTTTTTGACTCGCCGGGATGCCCTATTTTTGCTTGGACTTACATTCTGTTTTTATGTCCAGCGGGTCATTTTTATGCGAAGTATTTTTTAACTGCATCTGAATTCACAGGGGACGGGAAATCTTCGCCATCCATGGTGCTGAGCATCAGTGCTCCACCGGAAAAAACTTTCTTTACCACAAATGGTCCCTCATAATTTGGAGTCCATTTGCCCCTGTGGTCTGTATGAGGAGGGAGGATTCTTTTCAGCACAAGATCTCCTACTTGGTACTCTCGGTGCCTGACTTTCTGATCGAAGGCTTTCTTCATTCTTTTCTGATACAACTGCCCATGACAGATTGCAGCCAATCTTTTCTCTTCGATCAGACTCAGTTGTTCGTAGCGGGCCCGAACCCATTCTGCTTCGTTCAGCTTAACATCCATTAGTACCCGCAGAGAGGGTAATTCAACTTCAACAGGTAGGACTGCTTCCATACCATACACAAGCTGATACGGTGTTGCCCCGGTGGATGTTCTGATTGACGTGCGGTACCCATGCAAAGCAAATGGTAGCGTCTCATGCCATTCTTTGTAAGTGACTACCATCTTCTGCACAATCTTCTTGATATTTTTATTTGCTGCCTCAACAGCGCCATTCATCTTTGGCCTGTAAGGAGAAGAATTGTGATGTTGGATCTTGAAGTCCCGGCACAGCTCTGCCATCATTTTGTTGTTTAGGTTGGAACCATTATCAGTAATGATTCGCTCGGGCACTCCATACCGACAGATGATATCTCTTTTCAGAAATCTGGCTACCACTTGTCTTGTGACGTTTGCATATGAGGCTGCTTCAACCCACTTGGTGAAATAGTCGATGGCAACCAGGATGAATCTGTGGCCATTCGAAGCAGTCGGCTCAATCTTACCAATCATGTCGATACCCCACATAGCAAAGGGCCAGGGTGAAGACATCACATTCAAAGGATTGGGAGGCACATGCACCCTATCTGCATAGATCTGACATTTGTGGCATTTTCTGGCATAGGCACAACAGTCAGCATCCATCGTGATCCAGTAATAACCTGATCTTAGCAATTTCTTAGCCATGGCATGTCCTCCAGCATGGGTACCAAAGGATCCTTCGTGCACTTCATGCATTAGCAAATCTGCTTCTGTCTTATCAACACATCTGAGGAGTACCATATCAAAGTTCCTCTTGTATAAAGACCCGTCAGTGTTCAGAAAGAAACTACCAGCAAGCCTTCTTAATGTCTTCTTATCATTGGATGATGCCTCAGGTGGGTATGTTTGATCCTCCAAGAAGCACTTAATGTCATGGAACCAAGGCTTATCATCTCTGACAAAATCTGCTGCAAATACATATGCTGGTCTATCGAGTCTGGACACTGAAATCTGAGGTACAAAGTTGGCAGCCTGAACTTTGATCATGGATGAAATGGTAGCCAGAGCATCTGCAAACTGATTCTCGTCCCGAGGGATATACTCAAGTTTGACTGTTGTGAAGAAAGTCAATAACCTCCTTGTATAATCCCTGTAAGGTATCAGATGATCCTGGTGGGTGTACCATTTGCCGTTGGTCTGATTGATTACCAAAGCTGAATCTCCGAACACGGTCAATGTCTTGATCCTGAGGTCAATGGCTTCCTCGAGACCCATAATGCAAGCTTCGTATTCAGCTTCGTTGTTAGTGCAGTTGAAAGTGAGTTTTGCCGAGAAAGGCATGTGCACTCCTTTAGGTGTAATGAGTACTGCACCAACACCACGACCATTCATGTTAACAGCCCCATCAAACATCATAGTCCATTCTTCTCCCGGGTCGGGCCCTTCAGTGTGAATAGGCTCTTCATGATCTTTTGCTTTAATGAACATGATGTCTTCATCAGGGAAGTCAAATCTCATAGGCTGGTAATCATCAATGGGTTGCTCAGCAAGGTATTCAGATAATACACTGCCCTTGATGGCTTTCTGAGAAGTGTATTGGATGTCATATTCTGTGAGAATCATTTGCCATCTTGCAACCCGTCCGGTAAGAGCTGGCTTCTCGAAAATGTACTTGACTGGGTCCATTTTTGAGATTAACAAAGTAGTGTGGGTCAACATATACTGTCTCAGTCGGCGAGCAGCCCACGCTAAAGCACAGCAAGTTTTCTCGAGCAGTGAATAACGTTGTTCACAGTCGGTAAACTTTTTGCTCAGGTAGTATATTGCATACTCTTTTCGACCAGACTCGTCATGCTGGCCCAGCACACACCCCATTGACTCTTCTAATACTTTCAAGTACATGATCAGAGGTCTTCCTTCCACTGGAGGCATAAGGATTGGAGGCTCTTGTAAGTACTCTTTGATCTTGTCAAAAGCCTTCTGGCAGTCTTCGTTCCACCTGACCGTCTGTTCTTTTCTCAACAGCTTGAACAAGGGTTCACAGGTTGCTGTAAGGTGAGATATGAACCGTGAGATGTAGTTCAATCGACCTAAGAACCCTCGAACTTCTTTTTCTGTCTTCGGTGCAGGCATCTCTTGGATGGCTTTGACTTTATCAGGGTCAACTTCAATCCCTTTCTCGCTTACAATAAATCCCAGCAACTTACCGGATCGCACCCCGAATGTACACTTGTTGGGGTTCAACTTCAGTTGGTACTTCCTCAGACGCTTGAATAATTTGAGCAGATTTACCAGGTGGTCTTCTTCAGTAAGGGACTTGGCAATCATGTCATCCACATAACACTCTATCTCTTTATGAATCATATCGTGGAATAATGTTACCATAGCCCGTTGATACGTGGCACCAGCATTCTTCAGTCCGAATGGCATCACCTTGTAACAGAACGTGCCCCAGGGTGTGATGAAGGTTGTCTTCTCCATGTCTTCAGGTGACATCTTGATCTGGTTGTAGCCTGAAAATCCATCCATGAAGGAGAATACCGAGAACTGAGCCGTATTATCCACCAATACATCAATGTGAGGTAATGGGAAATCATCTTTCGGGCTGGCTCTGTTCAGATCCCGGTAGTCAACACACATTCTTACTTTGCCGTCTTTCTTAGGCACAGGTACTATATTAGCAACCCACGGCGGATAGCTAGTTACAGCAAGGAACCCGGCGTCCCACTGCTTTTGTACCTCTTCCTTGATTTTCATTGCCATGTCTGGACGAGTACGGCGTAGTTTCTGTTTAACTGGCGGGCATTCTTCTCTTAAAGGCAGCTTGTGCACAACAATGTCGGTGTCCAACCCTGGCATATCTTGATAAGACCAAGCAAACACATCCACATACTCTTGAAGCAGGTCAATCAGTTGTCTCTTCACTGAGTCTTGCAGGCAGGCCCCGATTTTAACCTCTTTCACGTCTTCATCTGTACCAAGATTAATCACTTCAATCTCCTCCTGGTGAGGAGTGATAACCTTTTCCTCTTGTCTCAACAACCTGGCTAGCTCTTCAGGAAGCTCATACTCTTCTTCAACCCCTTCATCGGCTTGATTGATTGGATTGTCAAAGTCATACGAAGTCATAGCCGTGCTGTTGTTGGTGCAGTCTGGAGGGCACTCTCTGCAAGGGTTTAGTTTGTTCATTTTAGTGATTTGATTTTAATCTTGTTTTAGAAAAGTGAAATAAAGTTGTCATTTTGAAAACACTGCCATTTATTTTTTGTACAAAAAGAAAAATGGAAAAACAGTGAGCGAAAAAGAAAAAGACTCATTTGCAAAAAGATGTCTGATATTTCATTGATTAATCTTGTTTGCACAAAAAGGTACAGATGGCCCGGTTACAAAATGAGTCTTGTCATCTTGGGCAAGATGCAAGACTTTGATGCATGCTATAAAAATACAGGAAATAATAATTACTCTGCATGTGTAACTCTTATAATTTCCTGGGAAGACCAGTTTGAGATACTGCTCCCCGGGATCTTTGGACGAATCCAGCTTTCCAGGTTGCGTTCCTCTTCCAGCTCGTCTTCCAAACAGTTGACAGCATCAGGGGTGAGCATCCCCCCACTCACAAAGTTGGGCTCTTTCGCAACCTCTGCTTGATCTTGTTGAGTTGGTTTGTAACCCAACCCAAATCTGTCCTCTTTCTTCTCCACCGATAGCAGTTTGCCCCAGCCTTGGGCGTTTCCTCCCTCAACAACCTTCCGGGCTTGTTGGTACGATGATATAGAAGTTCCAGGCACAGCAGATGTTTCATTCACATTCAAAGCTTCGAACCCCTGACTCATTGTTTCATGGATCTCCCCATCCATCTCAATGTACTTATAGGTAGCCAGGTGGCTGACAAAAATATCCTCTTCTCCACAGATTGTAACGATTTGACCCTCCCACTCATATTTTAACTTCTGGTGAAGGGTAGAGGTCACGGCGCCAGCAGCGTGAATCCATGGCCTACCCAATAGACAGCTGTAGGCAGGCTGTATATCCATCACGTAGAAGGTCGTTTTGAAGGTCTGCGGGCCAATCGTTATGGGCAACTCAATCTCTCCCAGAACCGATCTCTTCGAACCATCAAAGGCTCTCACCACCAGGTTGCTGGGTCTCAATGCCAATCCATCGTATTCTAGCTTCACCAGGGCCTTCTTAGGTAAGACATTGAGGGATGACCCCGTGTCTACCAGCACATGGGAAAGGACAGCACCTTTACATTCCATGGTTATGTGCAAGGCTTTGTTATGGTTGCGGCCTTCCGTTGTCAAATCAGTATTGGTGAACCCTAGTCCGTGACTAGCATTAACATTTCCAACTACAGCTTCTAGCTGATTGACAGTGATCTCTTCAGGCACGTAAGTTGCGTGCAAGACTTTGAGTAGTGCCTTCCGATGGGCTTCGGAGCACATAAGCAATGATAGGATTGAGATCTTGGAAGGCGTTTGATGAAGCTGATCCACTACTTTGTAATCACTCTTCTTGATGATTCGCATGAACTCATCAACCTCTTGGTCAAAGGGTGTCTTCAAGGCTTCTTTAACAGTCTGTTCTTCCTGCACCAAGCTTTTTCCTTTTGCCTTAGCAGCAGCTTCTGCTTCGGCAGTGAGTTTCTGAATTTGTGGGGCGAAGAGACGTCCGCTTCGGGTGAAGCCTCCGCCTCCTCCCACATTGTCAATTTGTGGTGCAAGGGTTGATGATTCAAAAGTGATTCTTTGTCCTTCACAGTACAGGTCAGAGCCATAATGCCACGGGATGGCATTGCTGCTTTCATAAGGTACTGGTCCAGGCACCGTGATAGTGACTGGACTGATTGCAGCTGTTGAAGGAACTGTAATAGTCTGTGGATCATAATAAATCGTGACTGGTGCTCTGATGGGAGCAGCACCTTCTGAGTTGTAAATAGAGTTGTTTTCAGGATCGTAGAATATGGTGACAGTTGAGACATCTTCGTGATTTGTTGCTGGTGTTGTAGGAGACATTGGTGGAAGGATGGATGTTGTTGTTGTAGGAGTTTCAAAATGGATTGGTGCTGGAGTTGTAGAAGGAACATTCATTGACATCTGATCAGTTGAAATGACAGATGAAGTACTTGTTGATGAAACCGAAGAATTGTCAGGAACAATGGTTGCTGCAGTTGTAGGAGGTTCTGAAACCGTTGCTGATGAAATTGCTGGATTTGTAGGAAATGATGTGGTGATCTGAAGCTGGCCACTCTGAATGAGACCGTCTATGCCATTCCTCAAGTTATCGCACCCATTAACTGAAATATTACAGTAAGCGCAACCCAACTCACACCCCGGGAACATTTGACATTCCAAGAGCTGAGCTTTGATTTCCACCAACGGTGTCCTGATCTGACCCACACTGGTTATTAAATAAGACGGCTTGTCTTCTTCAATAGCGTTAATTCTGGGACCACCGTGGTTTGGCATCGGATTCTTATTGACATTGGGTGGTGGTGCGAAATTCAAAGCCTTTGAGTCTACCAGGTCTTGTACCTTCATATGCAGAGCTCTGCACTTTTCTGTACTGTGGCCAGGTGCGTTTGAATGGAAGGCACATCTGGCGTTGGAGTCATAGTTCCTGGGTAGACTGTTGGGATCTGGGGTTGCCAACGTCCTTAGCTCAACTAGATTGAGTTTCAGGAGTTGTGGCAGCAATGTAGCATATGGCATAGGGATCGGATCGATTACCCTGTTGGCTTGAGAAGGCCTCTGTTGGAATGGCCTTTGCTGGTTGTTATTGTTGGTGTTGTTGTAGTTTCTCGGAGGATACTGAGCTTGTTGATGGTACTGAGGTTGTGGTTGATAGTTTTGTTGCGGAGGTTGATAAACTGGTTGAGGATGAGCTGGAGCAGGAATGGTGACTGCTGCCACTGATCTGTGAACATATTGGGGCCTGCCCCTGTTGGTGTGGATGGCATTGGTCTCACCAGTTCTTCTCGGGCCTGCAAAAGGCTTTCTTGTACTACTGGACGAGCTTGCACCGTTGTCAGATATCTTACCCATCTTCAATAGGCTTTCAATTCTCTCCCCGGCTATGACAACATCTGCAAAGCTAGTGGAAGAGAAAGCAGCTAGCCTGTCAATATATGTCCCCTGAAGGGTGTTCATGAACATGTCTGCCATTTCCCTCTCAGACATAGGTGGCTGAACAGCAGCAGCCAATTGCCTCCATCTCTGGGCATATTCTCGGAAACTTTCCCTTGACGATTGTGCCATTCCCATTAGGAGAGTCCTGTTGGGTGCCATGTCTAAGTTGTATTGATACTGTCTGATGAAGGCCTCTGCCAGGTCCTTCCAGCATCTAATAGTTGCCCTTGTCAAGTGAGAGTACCATTCTCTTGACGCTCCAGTCAAGCTATCTTCAAAATAGAACATCCAGAGCTTCTCATCCATAGTATAGGCCTTCAGCCTCCCCAGAAATGATTGTAAATGAGTCCGGGGGCATGAAGTCCCGTTGTATTTTTCAAAACAAGGAGGCTTGAACTTATGGGGAATCCTGACCCCGTCTACCAAGCCCATGTCCATGACATCGAAACCCAAAGAGTTTTGAGATTCTAAGGACCTCAATTTCTCAGCTATCTCCTCCAACCTTCTATCATAAGCTTCTTCCCCGGCTCCCATTACTGTGAACTGGTCTTCTTGAGGGTCTTCTTGCAGTACCCTCCCTGCAGTGGCAGTCCCTTGAACATTTGCAGGAATATTGACCTCTGGATGAAGATGGGGCCAAATACAGGAGGGTTAACATGAGGTTGGACCCTTTCATTGTTGCTGGTCCCGGCAGTCCCTATATGTGGATCTTCTTGGTTTTGCCTTTCCACCATGGCCCTCAATCTTTCTTGGCTCTGAGCCATGTTGTTCATTACTTCCATAAACTGAGCTATCTGTGTTCTCATTTCCAATCTTTCGTTTGCCATTTGAGTCCTGACCTCTGCAAGGTCCTGCTGTACCTGATCCATTTGAATGCCCGGAAGGTTGTTACGGGTCGGATAACGGTGCGGACGATTGAGGGGAAATACTCGGCGCCGAGCAATAATTCCTGAGCATCACAACAGAGTTAGTGGCAATAAAACAAAAACCTACAAAACAAACAAAAGGTTAGCATGCAATGCAGTATGCTTATTTGTTATCAAGGTATCCGGTTTGGCTTTCAGTTTTGACCCTTCCAGACCCTTGAAGATGTTGTTGATGTTGCTTTCGAAGTAAACCCGGATGGAACAAACTAATACATATATTACAAAAAGCAAAACGGTACATAGTTTGTCTTACAAATACAAACCCTCTGAGGGGTCAAAATACATCACAAGAAAGAAAAATAAAAGTACATGGAATGAAAGCAACAACAAACAAATGGTCAAACACCAAGACCAAACTCATCCTCACGAACTTCCTTGAGAAGTGCTTCGGTCACAGGATCAGCCAGACGCTCCGTGAGATTCCTGATGAGGAGGTTCCGGGTCGTAACAGCTGCTGTTAGCTTCTTGAGTTGACTTTGGTCCTTTGACCTCTTCACTCCTGCTTTGATCTTCAGTTCTGATATCTCCCTCTGGGCTGCTGCCAGGGCTTCTTGCTGTTCTTTTGCACTAGCTTCCAGTTGCTCCATCTTGTCTTGAACTCTCTTGTCCTCCAGAGTACGAGCCTCGGCGATCCTGACCCACCGAGCTTGACTCTCCTTTAAATACAAGTCTGTCCTTGCTCTCTGGAACTGGGCTTCTTTGCAAGCATTCTTCAGAATTTGTTCTCCTGCTTTAGACTTTTTGATGTAATCCCCAGACTTCTCAATCTTAGCCAGATGCTCCAACCTCAACTTCTCCAATCTCTCAACCTCCCTCATACCATCACTCCTCTCCCGGAGGGTCTTCTGCAAAGCCTGAGTTAACTTCTCATTTCTTTCCTTCAAACTCTCAAACTCCTCCAAACTGACAGTGGCAGGGGGTGGTGCTGAAGATGATTCAGGCATATCTTCTATGGTAAAGGGCATTCCAGAGAATTGAGCCCTGGCACGGGACCATTCATAATATTGTGCTGATGCCACATTGTTGCACTTCCCCAAAATAGTTACTCCCTTTGTTTGAACATGATCCCAAGCCCAGGCTGCCTGCCTAACAGTAGCCAGATTAATCTTGTTCTCACAATAAAGAGTCTCAACCAAGTCATGTGCCTTAGGAGTGTGGACCAGTGCATAGCCCAGTTGTCTTCTGAACAGCAGAGGGTTGTAATTGATACTACCCTTAACTCCTATTAGGGGCACATTGGGAAAATGCCCACAGCTGGTGATGATCTCCCTGCCTTTTGTGCTTTAAGCGCACCATCTGATATCTGCTGAAGTTAGGGCAGTGAGTCTCTTTGCCCAGTTGCTTTGCTGATGAGGATTCAAAAATGCATCTGTCCTGGGTAGATGCCTGAGAAGCCAAGTATGAAACAATGGAGCACAACACCTCACTAATCTTCCCCTCTGCTTTTCATTCCTCTGATGCACTGAATAATAGAGATCCCCCAATAAAGTGGGCACTGGGTTCTGCAAGATGAAAAGATGGATTGCATTCTTGTTAATGAATCGAGGCTCATCTGCAAACAATACAATTCCATATATGCTCAAAGCCAACAAGGCACAAACAGCTTTCCACTCTCCTAAAGAAGCTTTCAGGGTAGCTTGAGAGATCAAGAAATCCAGATGGAAGCCAGGGATTCCAGCTTTAGAAGTCATATGCTGCTCAGTCAGAACAGGTTCCAGATGCAAAGCCTTGGCTATTTCTCCATTACTAGGAAAGACCATCTCAGGGTTGAAAGGGATTCCAGCCCTGATAGGCATACCAACCAATGAGGAGTATTCTTCCAATAGAGGGCCCAACTGAAAGTCTTGAAAAGTGAAACATCTCAATGGGGGATCATAAAACTGGATGCAAGTGTGGATCAGGCTTCTCTGTGAAGGGTCCAGATCCATAACCATATCAAGTATATCCCCATAATGTTCCCTGAACAATGGTATGTGATCTGGAGTGATCAGGGTCTGAATCCTCCTGATGTCAGATAGCTCTGGCTGGAAGAAGTGATAGGTGATGTTGCTCTTTTTAGGAGCCATGATGCTGACAGGTGCTGATGATAACACTGAAGAAAGGGCCACTGATTGGCTGGTGCAGATAACTGAAGCAGATGCTGATGAAGATGGGTCAATACTGAAGATGGGGTCAAAACCAGAACCAAATGAAGATGGATACCCTGAAACACAAATAAGCAAATGTCAATATGATGCAATGATTATGTATGCAAATGATATGCAAGGGTCTGTGACTGAGCTGGATCTGATCAACTGTTCTGATATAGGTCCAAGTATGTTCAAGAATTCCAGATGGAGGTCTATAAATCCAGTAACCAAGGTGGGGGACTCAAATAAAGAGCCACATGTCCAGGGTTTTTAGAATCACAAGAACTGTTCCAACATGGAGTACTCTTAAACAAACAAAGTAACAGGGTATTCTGAGGTCAAGGTACCTGCAAACCTGTAAACAGCCCAACCCCCTCACAGGTGGTGTTCTAAAACAAGGATCCTCAGACTTGGATCAGTTATGAGAAGTGTAAACACTTCTAACCCGGAGGTACAGTGTTTACAATAACCATAACAATTCCTCCTCTAATTCACCTCAGTTTCTGAAGGTCAATACTAAAGGTCATCCAGACTTAGCAGGCTTCCCAGATAGCCCTAGCATTGCAGGAAATCTGCAACACAGAGTTCTCAAGAAGAAACCCATATCTGAACCGTGTTTCATATTCCCGCACCAGACCGAAATGGAATGGGAAAGAATATGATTCACTCTATCCTAGGTGTCACTCAGGTCCCCGGTATAGGACCTTAACTCTCAATAGAACCCCACCCACCAAGACAAAAAACCAGATCCAGCCAGCAGCATGACAGTATGATATATACAAAAGCAATAAAGAAAGCAGTAAACAACTGTACATAAAGCAGTAAATAAACAAACACACAAGCACAGATAACACCCCAGTAAACACAAAAAGAACATGAGTAAAATGCTCATGATCATGAGGCCTAAAGAATAAAGCTGGAAAGAGGGGGAATATACAGAGACTTTTGTTCGATAACCGTTAAGTTATGCCTACGTATCCTCTCGTGCAATGAGGAAGTCAGAACACCGTAGTTCGACCCAAAGAGACTGAAAAAAAGAATTGACCTGTGAATTGCTTACTTGTCTATGCTCAAGTGTATGACCTGTCTGGCTCAGGTGCTAACTGTCTTGCATTAGACGGAAGAAGCAAGTTCTCGTTTGTGAGTGAATGAGATGAGAAAAGAATCCCGGAGGAGACGATCATTGTTTGTTTTTTGTGTTTTCAGTCTTTTATTGTTTTTGGATTTTGTCATAAGTTAATGAGCTTAAGTCTAAACCAATGGATTTAGTAAACTCATCACATCTTCCCTCTGATCAGGGGTAATGAGAATACCTTAAGTGTGAAGTCAGATTCTCACACTTAATCACCTTTGGTGTAGGATTAAGATCATTAACCTACTTGTGATTATTTAGATGTTTTTGGTGTTTTTGTTTAGTGTTAAGTAATGAGGTTAAGCCATAATCAAGGATTAAACAGACTCATTACACCATCCTAATAGAAGGATAATAGATGAGAGTGTTTAAGCTGAGGAAAACTCCTCAACTTAATCCATGATTAGGGATTAAACTCATGACAAAACAAGCCTTTGATTAAGTGGATTTTATTTAATGATATGATGAAGAAGTGATTTTTAGGGTTTGTAAGACAACTTGAGGGGGACTTGTCCATTAACACTAGGGTTAGTCCTTCTTAACCAATTAAGGAAGAATTAGAACCCTAATGCAAGGCCCAAGTTACAAGTGTGATGTCTTGATGATTATTAAGTGAATTGATTAAAGGAGTTAAACACATTAAGGGTTTAACACTTAGGATTAAAGTTATACACTCCATCCTAAGAGAAGGATGCAGGCATAAGCTTAATCACAAAGCCTTAAAGCCTTTAGGGTTTAGTCCCTGATTATGAGGTGAGAAGAGAAGACTCAAAAGAGACACAAAGGTAAAACTAAGAGGGGAGACTAATCAAAACCCTAATCATTGTCATGCTTGGTTGTTCCTAAGGTTTGTGAGGTTCTCAAGAGGAAGTCTTCAATGGAACCACCAGGAAGCAGATGAAAGGATCAAGAGAAGCAAAGCAACTTGCTTCATTCAAGAAGTCAAGTCACTTGAAGAAAGAAAGTAAGAAGAAAGGGAATGGGCAAGCTCAAACTCAAACACATATAAGAATGCAGCAATGGATGCAAGAAAGGGATGAGAAGAAAATATGAGAAGTGAAGGCAAATTCACTTCTCAAGTCACTTACCACCTGAAAAGGTTAGAAAAGAAATGCAATGCAATGCAAAATGGGATGAGATGACATGATGAGAAACAAAACCAGAAGCATTTACATGATGCTAATGATGCTATGAGATGCTACAAACATGAGGCAACACATGGAAATGATCACACAAGCTTATGAATGCAAATGATGCAAGCTAGGAAGCATGAACATACATGAAAAGTTATGGAGTGCACATGACATACAACATGGCAAATACATGATGCAATGATCAAACATGCTTTCTATATGTCTTATGATGTCAAATGAATCACATGGATGCTTGAAAGGTCATGGCAAGACATGGTATGCAAGAGAATGCAAGAGGGATGCAAATGGAAGCCCAAATTAGGGTTTATGAACCAAACATCAAACAAAAGTCAAAAACAGAAGCAAACCCTAAGATAAAAAATGGAAAATGCCACACAAAGGACCCCTAATCCCATACTAAACCAATGCCCAAAGGAGAGGTCTCAACTCCTAACCTAACTCAAGATATGAATTTTACAAGATTTTAGGGTTTTTTAGGGTTTCTTAACAAGAAAATTATCAAACAAATTGAAAATGAGGAATCAAATCATGGCCATTTAATCTCAAAAACTACATGCTAAACACAATGCAATGCAAGAAGAATCAATGTCCAACTCCTCATGAATAGGCAGAAATGATTTTTTGAACTTAGGATCAAAATAATGCACAAAAATGATTTTAATTCAATGAGAAATTCTTAAAATGCATCAAGATCAAAAAAGAAATTTGGTTTGAAGGTTGGAAAATATTTCTAAATGTCTTAGAACATTTCATGAATTTTTTGGTGATTTTTAAATACCTAAAAGTATTTTTAATAAATTAATTCTCATTAATCAATTAAAAATAATCTTTTAAATATTTAAAAATACTTTTTTAATGATAAAAATAAAAACAAAAATATTTTTGTGTCATAAAAATTAATGAAACTCTTGAGAAAAAGTTTCATAATTTTTAGACAATTTTAACTATTTTAAATAAATTATGCAAAACAAATGAAAAGAAAAGAAATAAAAATGAATTTAAACTGAATTAAATGAAAGTATGCTGATCCAACGCGTGAGATTTAAAGTGGCCAGGGCGGGAATTGACTTGGCGCCAGATCTCACGGTCCAAATTCAAAAATGACTAATTAATGATTAAAACCCTAATCTCACCGTTAATCACTCTCAGATGACCGGAACAGTGTTCCGGTCATCTTCTCCGTTCACCCCACAAATCAATCTCCCTCCCCAGGCCATTTTAGGAGCTCTAACTCTCCAGAAACCATCTACCAACTATCCTAAACACGAATCCAGCATCAAATCATGTTAAAACTCAAACATGAACAAGAATCGAAGCAAAGAAAATTCTAGGTCAAACTTTCAGAACACCATAACATACTCATTTCTTGCTCATTTTCAAAAGTAAATAGATCCCAATGATCAGTGCAACATACACAACAAGATTCTAACAAGAAAAAGGAGTTCTGGAAAAAAAGTTCATGGTGTCACCTGAGATGGAGCTTTTGATTCAAGAGCTTTCTGGATGGTTCTTTGGCTCAAACAGGTCCCAATGATCCACCTTTGAAGCTTTGGATGCTTAGTTGGAGTTTAAACAGCCTCTTGAGTGAGTTTGCAGGAGCTCTGACCAAGGGAGTGTGAAAATCGTGTTTGTGATATGGAGGGTCTCAGGCCAAAACAAGGGTTGGTTTCTGGTCCATGAAGCAAGGTGAGTTGATTGGTGAAACTTGTTTGGATGTTTTTGGGTTGAGCAGAGAGATTCGAATGGTTTTGCTCTTGGGAGTGAAAATGGGGAAGTGGTGTTCTTGTGTGTTTCTGGCTTGTTTCTTTGTTGGTTTCTGTTCAGTGTGACAAGGTGAGGATGATGGTGAGACTTGCTTGAATGTTTTTGAGGGGAGGAGGCAGATTCGAAGGAAAATGCAAATGGGGGTGATTTTGTGAATGTGATGCTATGGTATGTTTCAGCTTGGCTGGATGTATGAAATGTCTTGCTCTTTGTCCACATAAACCTCTCTCATTGGTCAGATGACATGACATGTGCTTTATTGATTGGTAAGGTCACTTTTGCAAAATGTCAACTTTGGTGTAAGGAAAGCATGGGATTGGTTCTAGGCTAGCACAAGTACATGGACTGGCGCAGCATGGCATGGAGAGAAGCTAGGGCTGGTTCAGCATCCAAGACATCAAGTTGGTGAGGTGTGATCATGAGTTTTGCAAGTTGTTGCTCTTTGGTTCACATGTGACTTTTTCATTCCACAAGCCATGAAACATGAAAATTCTTGGTTCAATTCTGACCTTTAGGACTTATGTGATGTTTGTACATTGGTTTGAAGTGAACTAGAAGTTACAAATGGCCTTGGTTCATGATTTTGCAAACTTTCCATTTGGTGCACATCTTGAAAATCAATGATTTTTGCCAACTTTGTCACACCATAACTTTTGATCCAAGAAGAATTTGATCATGTTCTTGTACTTTTTGAAAAGGGAAAAATGTATTCTACAACTTTCATGACCAAAGTTTTTCCATTTGAAGCATTTTTGGATCAAGAATCAAGGCTTGAAGAATGACCTAAAATGAAGCATTCTTGAAAAGTCAACTATGCCCAAAAAGTCAACACTTACAAAAAACTTGTAATTCTTGGTTTTTGTGAACTTCAACCTTCTTCCATGATCAAATAAAGATCATATACCCTCAAAATGATGAAGATCACCCATTGGTTGGGTCATTGGGGGCCTCAGATGCCCTGATTTTGCACTGACTTGTCTGAAAAGTCAACTCTTGATCAGATGACTTCCCCATGGAATTTCTTCATGAAAATTGATATGCATACTCCCTATACCATATAGAGACCAATGGAAACAAGAATGACCAAAAAAATTGGAGTTATGGCCTCTGAAACCAAAACCCTAATTTTAGGTCAACTGTGCAGTTAAACCTGGCTCTGCATCCATACCATCCCCAGCTCTTGTGATTCTTTGGCATTCTTGACTTGGAGAGGATGTAATATGATATATGAACACACATGGACCCCTTTGAAATGATTGGTTGCCTTTGGAGTGGCTCAAGAAGCTCTTGGATTGCTCAGATCACAAACCCTAGGTGCAGATGACTTAGAATCTATGCAGTGAATCAAAAATGAGATGTGAGATGATATGATTGAGTATATGCATATGAAATGATCACAAGCCATGGTGTGAATGGGTGAGGGCAAATTTGGGGTGTTTACAGGTTGGACCCTCTCATTGTTGCTTGTCCCAGCAGTCCCTATATGGGGATCTTCTTGATTCTGCCTTTCCACCATTGCTCTCAATCTTTCTTGACTCTGAGCCATGTTGTTCATCACTTCCATAAACTGCGTCATCTGAGTTCTCATTTCCAATCTTTCGTTGGCCATTTGGTTTCTGACCTCTGCCAGGTCCTGTTGTACCTGATCCATTTGTATGCCCGGAAGGTTGTTACGGGTTGGATATCGGTGTGGACGGTTGAGTGGAAATACCCGACGTCGAGCAATAGTTCCTAGATATCACAACAGAGTTAGTAGCAATAAAACAAAAGCCTGCAAAACAAAACAAAAGGTTAGCATGCAATGCAGTATGCTTATTTGTTTTCAAGGTATCAGGCTCGACATTCAGTTTTGACCCTTCCAGACCCTTGAAGATGCTGTTGATGTTGCTTTTGAAGTAAACTCGGATGGAACAAACTGATACATATATTACAAAAGGCAAATGGTACATAGTTTGTTCTTTTACAAGACATGCCCTCAGAGGGGTCAAAATACATCGTAAGAAAATAAAAGTACATGAAATAAAAGCAACAACAAGCAAAAGTCAAACACCAAGACCAAATTCATCCTCCTGAACTTCCTTGAGAAGTGCTTCAGTCACAGGATCAGCTGGACGTTCCGTGAGATTCCTGATAAGGAAATTCCGGGTAGTAACAGCTGCAGTTAGCTTCTTGTGTTGACTCTGGTCCTTTGAACTCTTCACTCCAGCTCTGATCTTCAGCTCTGAGATCTCCCTCTGGGCTGCTGCCAGGGCTTCCTGCTGCTCTTTTGCACTAGCTTCCAGCTGTTCTATCTTGTCCTGAGTCCTCTTATCTTCCAGAGTACGAGCTTCGGTGATCCTGACCCACCTAGCTTGACTCTCTTTTAGATACAAGTCTGTTCTGGCTTTCTGGAACTGGGCTTCCTTGCAAGCATTCTTCAAAATCTGCTCTCCAGCCCTAGACTTCTTGATGTAATCCTCAGATTTCTCAATTTTAGCCAGATGCTCCACTCTCAGCTTCTCTAACCTCTCAATATCCAACCTACCATCACTCCTCTCCCAGAGGGTCTTCTGTAAAGCTTGAGTCAACTTCTCATTTCTTTCTTTCAAACTCTCAAACTCCTCTAAGCTAACAGTGGCAGGAGGTGGTGCTGAGGACGGTCCGGGCATATCCTCCATGGTAAAGGGCATCCCAGAAAATTGAGCCCTGGCATGGGACCACTCATAGTATTGTGCTGATGCCACATTGTTGCACTTCCCCAGAATGGTTACTCCTTTAGTCTGAACATTGTCCCAGGCCCAGGCTGCCTGCCTGACAATAGCTAGATTGGGCTTGTTCTCACAGTAAAGAGTCTCAGCCAAGTCTTGTGCCTTAGGAGTGTGGACCAATGCATAGCCTAGTTGTCTTTTGAACAGCAGAGGGTTGTAATTAATGCAACCCTTAACTCCTATCAGGGGTACATTGGGAAACTGCCCACAACTGGTAATGATATCCCTGCCCTTTGTGCTCTGAGTGCACCACCTGATATCAGCTGAAGTCAGAGCAGTGAGTCTTCTAGCCCAGTTCCTCTGCTGATGAGGATTCAAAAATGCATCTGTCTTGGGCAAATGCTTGAGAAGCCAAGTATGGAACAAAGGAGCACAACACCTCACCAATCTCCCCCTCTGCTTTTCATTCCTCTGGTGCACTGAATAGTAGAAATCCCCCAATAGAGTGGGCACTGGGTTCCTCAGGATGAAAAGATGGATTGCATTCTTGCTAATGAATCTAGGCTCGTCTGCAAATAATATGATCCCATATATGCTCAGGGCCAATAAAGCACAGACTGCTTTCCACTCTCCCAAAGAAGCTTTCAGGGTAGCTTGAGAGATCAAGAAATCCAGATGCAGGCCAGAGATTCCAGCCTTAGTAGTCATATGCTGCCCAATCAGAACTGGTTCCAGATGCAATGCCTTTGCTACTTCTTCATTACCAGGAAAGACCATCTCAGGGTTGAAAGGGACTCCACCCCTGATAGGTATACCAACCAATGATGAGTACTCTTCCAATAAAGGGCCCAATTGAAAATCCTGAAAAGTGAAACACCTCAGTGGGGGATCATAAAACTGAAGGCAAGTATGAATCAGGCTCCTCTGTGAAGGGTCCAAATCCATAACCACATCAAGTATGTCTCCATAGTGCTCCCTGAAAAGTGGTATATGGTCTGGAGTGATCAGGGTCTGAATCCTCCTGATGTCAGCTAGCTCAGGTTGGAAGAAGTGGTAGGAGATGTTACTCTTTTTGGGTGCCATGTTGTTGAAGAAGAGTAGAGACAGGTGCTGATGATAATACTGAAAACGGGCCACTGACTGGCTGGTGCAGGTGACTGAAGCAGATAGTTGATAGCTGAAGCAGATGCTGATGAAGATAGGTCTATACTGATGATGGGGTCAAAACCAAGCCAAAAATGAAGATGGATACCCTGAAAAACAAATAAACAAATGTCAAAATGATGCAATGATGATGTATGCAAATGATATGCAAGGGTTTGTGACTGAGCTGGATCTGATCAAATGCTCTGATATAAGTCCAGGTATGTTCAAGAAATCCAGATGGAGGTCTATAAGTCCAGCAACCAAGGTGGGGGACTCAAATAAAGAGCCACATGTCCAGGGTTTAGAATCACAAGAACTGTTCCAACATGGAGTATTCTTAATCAAATCAAAGCAACAGGGTATGCTGTGGTCAAGGGTACCTTCAAACCTGTAAACAGCCCAACCCCCTCACAGGTGGTGTTCTAAAACAAGGATCCTCAGACTTGGATCAGTTATGAGAAGTGTAAACACTTCTAACCCGGAGGTACAGTGTTTACAATAACCATAAAAGTTACTCCTCTAATTCACCTCAGTTTCTGAAGGTCAAAACTGAAGGTCATCCAGACTTAGCAGGCTTCCCAGATAGCCCTAGCATTGCAGGAAATCTGCAACACAGAGTTCTCAAGAAGAAACCCATATATGAACCGTGTTTCATATTCCCGCACCAGACCGAGATGGAATGGGAAAGAATATGAACCACTCTAGCCTAGGTGTCACTCAGGTCCCAGGTATAGGACCTCAACTCTCAATAGAACACCCACCCACCAAAGCAAACAAACAGATCCAGCCAGCACAGTATGACAATATGATAATGCAAAGCTATACAGAAAGCAGTAAAACAACTGTACATAAGGCAAAAATAAATACAAATATACAAACACAAATAACACATAACACCCCAGTAAACACAAATCAATCAAGCGCTAGGAGGAACCCACAAAAAAAACCAGAAGCCCTGGTTGCAGTATAAGGGTCCCCAGCAGAGTCGCCAAGCTGTCGCTCCCACCAAATGAAGCCGGGTCAAATGGGGTACAGACGCGAACGGTCGGCGAAAGGGGGATGCGAGGACACACAGGAGTGAACTCACAGGGAATGAATAGAGTCGCCAGCTAGGCATTTTTATCCCGGAGGAAAGGCAATGCTGCATAGACCTAGAAAGACATGGATAAGACGGTTGCGAACCAGAGAGACTGAGAAAGGGGGTTGGTTACAACCTGGGAAGGTATTAGCACCCAGATTGTCCGCCGTACTCGACGGGATCCACGCTTGAAAGATTTGTGTTTTAAAAGGGGTAGTGTCTGTGCAATTTGTGCATAAAAGAGCTGGAAAGAGATGTACAGGTGTCAGTGTAAAAGAAGTGAAGTGTATAAATGATGTGTCAGTGTAAGAACAGGAATAAGATGCTCAAGATCATGAGGCTAAAAGAATAAAGATGGAAAGAAGGGGAATATACAGAGACTTTTGTTCGATAACTGTTAAGTTATGCCTACGTATCCTCTCGTGCAATGAGGAAGTCAGAACACCGTAGTTCGACCCAAAGAGACTGAAAGATGAATTGACTTGTGAACTGCTTGCTTGTCTATGCTCAAGTGTATGACCTGTCTGGCTCAGGTGCTAACTGTCTTGCATTAGACGGAAGAAGCAAGTTCTCGTTTATGAGTGAATGAGATGAGAAAAGAATCCCGGAGGAGACGATTATTGTTTGTTTTTTGTGTTTTCAGTCTTTTATTGCTTTTGAAAGTTTGTCATAAGTTAATGAGCTTAAGCCTAAACCAATGGATTTAGTAAACTCATCACATCTTCCCTCTGATTAGGGGTAATGAGAATACCTTAAGTGTGAAGTCAGCTTCTCACACTTAAACACCTTTGGTGTAGGATTAAGATCATTAACCTACTTGTGATTAATTAGATGTTTTTGTTGTTTTTGTTTAGTGTTAAGTAATGAGATTAAGCCATAATCAGGGATTAAACAGACTCATTACACCATCCTAATAGAAGGATAATAGATGAGAATGTTTAAGCTGAGGAAAACTCCTCAACTTAATCCATGATTAGGGATTAAACTCATGACAAAACAAAGCCTTTATTGAGTGGATTTTAGTTAATGATATGATGATGAAGTGAGTTTTATGGTTTGTAAGACAACTTGAGGGAGACTTGTCCATTAACACTAGGGTTAGTCCTTCTTAACCGGTTAAGGAAGAATTAGAACCCTAATGCAAGGCCCAAGTTACAAGTGTGAAGTCTTGATGATTATTATGTGAATTAATTAGAGGATTTAAACACATTAAGGGTTCAACACTTAGGATTAAGGTTATACACTCCATCCTAATAGAAGGATGCAGGCATAAACTTAATCACAAAGCCTTAAAGCCTTTATGGTTTAGTCCTTGATTATGAGGTGAGAAGAGGAGACTCAATGAGACACAAAGGTAAAACTAAGAGGGGAGACTAAACAAAACCCTAATCATTGTCATACATGGTTGTTCCTAAGGTTTGTGAGGTTAACAGGAAAGATCTTCAATGGAACCACCAGGAAGCAGATGAAAGGATCAGGAGAAGCAAAGTAACTTGCTTCATTCAAGAAGTCAAGTCACTTGAAGAAAGAAAGTGAGAAGAAGAAGAATAAGCAAGCCCAATCTCAAACACATACAAAAATGCAGCAAGGATGCATAAAAGAGATGAAGAGAAGTTATGAGAAGTGAAGGCAAATTCACTTCTCAAAGCCACTTACCACCTGAAAAGTTAGAAAAGAAATGCAATGCAATGCAAAATGGGATGGAATGGCATGATGAGAAACAAAACCAGAAGCACATACATGATGTTAATGATGTTATGTGATGCTACAAACATGAGGCAAGACATGAGGATGATCATATGAACCAATGGGTGCAGATGATGCAAGTTAAGGAGCATAAACATTCATGAAAAGTTATGAAATGCAAATGGCATACAACATGGGAAATGCAAGATGCAATGATCAAACATGCTTTCAATATGTCTTATGATGTCAAATGGGTCACAAGAATGCATAAAATGTTATGGCAAGTCATGTTATGCAAGCAAATGCAAAATGGATGCATATGGAAGCCCAAATTAGGGTTTATGATCAAAGCAACAAACACAAACCAAAATCAGAAGCAAACATCAATACAAAAAATTAAAAATGCACTCAAAGGATCCCTAAACCTATACTAACTTACTGCCCAAAGGAGAAGTTCCAACTCTTAACCAAATTCAAGTTATGATTTTCCTAAGTTTTCTAGGGTTTTAGGGTTCCTTAACAAGAAAAATGTCAAACAAAAGGAAAATGGAAGATCAAATCATGGCCATTTAATCTCACAAACTACATGATATGCTAAACAAAATGCAAAAAGAATCAAAGTCCAACTCATCATGGTTAGGCAGAAATGATTTTTGGAAGTTTGGATCAAAATAATGCATCAAAATGATTTTAATTCTATGAAAAATTCTCAAAATGCATCAAGATCAAAAAATAAATTTGGTTTGAAGGTTGGACAATGTTTCTAAATGTTTTTAAATGTTTCATGAATTTTTTGGTGATTTTTAAATACCTAAAAGTATTTTTAATTAATTAATTCTCATTAATTAATTAAAAAGAAACTTTTAAATATTTAAAAATACTTTTTTAATGCTAAAAATAAAAATGAAAATATTTTTGTGTTCTGAAATTAAATAATAACTTGTATAAAAAATTTCAGATTTTTTGAATAAATTTTACTATTTTTAAATAAATGTACAAATCAAATGAAATAATATGAAAATAAAATGAATTTAAATGCTGAAAAGGAAAAGTCAAACAATCTGATGGCCCTCATTTAAACTTGCTGCGCGCGCGCTTGACTTGGCGCCAGATCCTACGGCTGGAATTCAAACTCACTAACCCTAATTAATTAGCCCTAATCACAGCCTTAATGACTCTCAGGTGACCGGAACAGTGTTCCGGTCATCTTCTCCGATCACTCCAAACTTCAAACTCTCTCTAAACGCATCTAAAACGAAATCTAATTAAACAGAAATGATCCCCACTTAAAAACGAATCAAAACCCCCATTCAAAACACATTTATCATTCCTAAACTGGCTGAATCGAAACAATCTAGTTCTAGGGCAAAAAGTTTCAGAAACAGATTAAACTCTCATCTCTCCACCATTTTCAAAACCAACAACATATTCATGACCAGGGAAGCATGCAGAAGCTATTAAGAACTTAAAAATTCATTTCTGGAAAAAAAGTTCTTGAGCTACCTGAGTTTTGAAGCTTTCAACTTAGCAACTTTCTGACCTCTCCTCTTTATGCAATCCACTCCTTTTGGTCCCTTGATGATGTCTGGATGCTTGGAAGGAGTTTATGGTGGCTGATTTAAGAGTTTGAACAGGTTCTGTTCAAGCTCAGGTGAGAATCGTGTTTGGCTTATGTGGTGTTTCAGGGATGAATGAAGGCAGGGAAATGATCAGAAGGATGTGGTGATGAGTTCTATGAAGTTTGTTTGTGAGTTTGTAGCTTGTACACTGAGTTTCGAAAGCTTTTGCTTTTGAGAGTGAAAATGAGAAAGTTATGTTCTTGCTGGTTTCAGGCTTGTGTCTTGTGATGTTTGGCTTGCAAATTGTTTGTATAAACAATGCTGATTGGTCAGAAGATGTGACATGCCCTTTTGTGATAGGTGTAGCTACTTTTGCCAATTTGTCAACTTTGTGTAAGAGAAGTATGGGTCATGTTCTAGCCAAGTATAAGGGGTGTGGGCTGCGCAGCATGGTGTGAGGGAAAGGCTAGGATGGTTCAGCAATGTAGCTAGCAAGTGGATGAGAAACTATCATGACTTTTGCAACTTGCTTGCTTTTGATCTTCATGAAAATATCTTGCTTCACAAGCCATAAAACATGTGATCTCTTTGGCCCATTCTGATTTTTAGGACTTGTATCATGTTTGTGTAATGGTTTGACAACAATTAGAGATCACAAATTTCCTTGATACATGATTTTGCAAGTTTCCTCTTTGGTGCATAACTTGAATTTTAGTGATTTTTGTCAACTTTGATGCACCATAACTTTTGATCCAAAATGAATTAGGTCATGTTCTTGTACTTTTTGAAAAGGGAAAGATCTATTCTACAACTTTCATGACCAAAGTTTTTCCATTTGAAGCATTTTTGAATCAAAAAGTAAGGGTTGAAAAAGTTGCCTAAAATGACAATTTCATTAAAAGTCAAACTTGCCCAAAAAAGTCAACTTTGCAAAAACTTGAGATTCTTGAATTTTGTGAACTTCCAACTTCTTCTATGATCAAATAAAGATCATATACACTCAAAATGATGAAGATCACCCCTTGGTTGGGTCATTGGGGGCCTCAGATGCCCTGATTTTGCACTGACTTGTCTGAAAAGTCAACTCTTGATCAGATGACTTCCCCATGGAATTTCTTCATAAAAATTGATATGCATACTCCCTATACCATATAGAGACCAATAGAAACAAGAATGACCAAAAAATTTGAGGTTATGGCCTCTGAAACCAAAACCCTAATTTTAGGTCATCTGTGCAGTCAAGCCTGGCTCTGCTTCCACACCAATCCCAGTTCTTGTGATTTTTGACATTCTTGAATATGATACTTGAACACACATAGACCCCTTTGAAGTGATTGATGACCTTTGGAGAGGCTCAAGAAGCTCTTGGATTGCTCAGATCACAAACCCTAGATGCAGATGACTTTGAACCAATGTAGTGAATCAAAAATGTTATATGAGATGGTATGATTGTGTTTATGCATATGAAATGATCACAAGCCATGGTGTGAATGGGTGAGGGCAAATTTGGGGTGTTTACAGATAGTATATCGATGAATTTTGTAACGGGTTTGCCGAATACACAAAGAGGTCATAATGCTGTTTTCTCACCCCTTTGTTGTTTGGTTGCGTTTGTGCTTCTTCGGAAGTACAGATGATTCAGGTACTTGAGTACGCTCGGAGTACAAGTTGTTGGTCGAGTCCTAGGAGTCGCTCTGATATGTAACATGGGAAATGAGGATACTTGTTGTTTAATTACTCTTGTTAATAATAGTTACGTATTGTTGTACCCCAAAGTTCACCATTGGTCAGAAAGTTTGAGAGTTTCCTCAGACAAAGCCTCCTCCTAAACAAAAGGATACAAAACTAGGGTTTTGGTTTTCTCCAATAAAAATGGACTTCCAAGGCCTCAAGAGAGGTTAATAACATCCCATGTGACTTCAAGAATACCTATGTCAAGTTTCAGAGGTTTCCCAATAAGTTTGACTAAGTCAGATGATCAGATATGCAAAAATCAGTCAAAGTGGTTAAAAAGTCAAACTGAGGTCAACTGTGTTCAATCTAAAGTCAAACTTCAAGATTTTTTTGCCAACATCAAGATTATAAAGTAATATTCATCATTTGATCAAGGGTTAATCATGATTCATCAAGGAGATCTCAAATCATCAAGAATCAGGAAGTTTCGAAATTAGGGTTACCTAGGAAAAGTCAACTGAAATTTGACCATCCATAACTTTCACATGCTTCATCAAATATTTCCCATCCAAATCTCATTTTGAAGGAAATTGAATTCTCTACAACTTTGTGTCTCACAAAGCCAAGCCTAAAAATGCTTCATTTCGAAGGTATGAGCTAAGACATTATAGGTCATTTCAAAAGTCAACAAAAAGTCAACTTTTTCCAAAGAGCATAATTTGAAAATGGTAAAAGATATGGACATGATACCAAAGAGGTTTGTTATAGGCCTCTCTAAGCTTTCTAAAAAGTCCAAGATCACTTTCATAGCCTTAAAATTGAGGGATTTATGCCTTGTCAAAGTTGGGAAAATTTCAAGGGGTGCATTGAGCAAAAAGGGTTTCAAATCCAATTTTTTCCAAATGGGCCCATGGAATTGCAGTCCAATCTTCATAATAACATCAAGCACGACCCAATTCCAATTATTTCTGATTTTTATAATTTATTTATTATTTAATTGGATTTTATTCATTAAAATTCAATTTAAATCAAAATAAAATATAAAAACTCAAATATTTTATTTGATTCTTCTTCTAGAAGCTTTTAAAAATCATTCAAGACTAATTGAGACTCTCCAAATTCGTGCACAACCAAAATAGTAAGGATATATTGGATTATTTTTCATATTTTTGGTGGTATCTTCCTTCACCATCAAGTAATTCCAAAGGCCCAATAATCCATTTTTTCTTGACTTAAATTCACTCACATATAAGTATAGAACATAACCAATACACAAGGACACGAATTTTGGCAGCCAAGAACACAAAGCAATTTCAAAATTTTCATCAAAACTCAATTTTCGGTTTTGCCAATTTAACCATATTCAAAGGTTTTTATGCATTGCAATCACTTTATTGATGTTTGTTTAACATAATTCAATCATCATACGCATCAAAAGCATGCTTATAAGCCGTAACCGAATCAACAATGTCCTTGAGTTTTTGATTTTTGATTCTCTTAATTTATGTGTTTTATTTTTATTTTTGATCTCATATTGTTGTGTGTAATGGTGTAAGGATCGTTTCTGGGCAAGAATCCTGAAGTTTCATGGACAAATACGCAAAACACCATAACTAGGGTTTATGGCTTCGAATTAGGGTTTTATGATTTGGATATTATAAATGGATTCTAATAGTGTAAATGAATTGTATAGGTTATGAGGAGTCCATTGGTGTTATTAATTTGGCTTGATTGTACGTATTATGTAATATTTGAAAATCGCAGGTTTTGGTACGCATGAAAATTCGCAAGAAAAAGCATAGGACTTTTCGCAGCAAATTCCGCAGGTCAAGAGGTTGAAGAAGACCTCTTGGCGCCATCTGAAATTCAAAATTTGGTTTAATATTTTTACAATTGTTTTCTATTTTATTTCAGTAAGTATTGGTTGTCCCAATGGTTCCATAGGCGCGCATGCATTGGCCATGACCTGAGTTCGATCCTTGGTGAGACCAACCTTTTTTTAATTTTTCCAGACATTTAACAAACTTTATATATTATAATATTTTGTTATTATTATGTCAGACGCGCCCCATGTGGCTTGATGGCAAGAGGACTGACTTAGTATGCATGAGGTTGAGGGATCAAATCCTGGTTGAGGCCAATTTTTTTAAATTCATTTGTTCTTAGTAAACTTAATAATTTGATTGAGGTTGGTTGTATAACACCACGCGCGTCCAACCCAGTTGGTTGAGGGCTTGTGATTGAATGCTGGAGACCTGGATTCGACCCCAGGCTCCCTCAAGTATGTTTTTTCTGCTCTTATTTTCATATTATTTAGTTTTATTTTAATTATTGTTATTATAAATTAGTTAGTTAATAGGATTTAATTAATTTAATAAAAATCAAGACCTTTCTAATAATAAAAAAAACCAATAAATAATATTTTTTATGTTTTCTAAAATTTAATTAATTCATTATTTTTTTTCTTCTCTAAATCAATTAATTTATAAATATTTTTTTAATTTGTATATAATCTTTATTAGTTATATATTTTGTAAATAAAAACTTAGTTAAAATCTTTTATAGTCCTAATTAAAAAATTCTAATTATTTCTCTAATAATAATCTTGTATATAATTAGTCCATTACATTTTAATTACTAATTATACCATATTTTACTTAATAAATTTATTTATCACTCTAATTTTTCTTAATTAAATCCTTAACCTAATTTTATTCTAAAAAACCCTAATTTTGTTTAAAAAACCCTAATTTCTCTAACCCTAAATTTCAATCTAATTTTCTTAACCTAAACTTAATTCTTTTTAATTAAAACTTTAATCTATTTTTTAATTTAAATCTTAATTTATTTAGTTTCTTTTATTTAATCTTAATTATTGTTTCTTTAATTATTCTCACTTTATCCTGTTATTTATATTTTCTTGCCTTATATTATAATTTATTTATTTTTCTTTTCTCGCTTGATTATAATGTATCTGCTCCAAAGCTTTGTAATAGTGTAGGTTATTTTTCTGTTTTTTTAATTATTATTATTTAAATGCGTGGTTAGTAAATAGGGAGTGACAACCTAATTGAAATTAATCGGACTTAGAAAATTAATTATATAAGATAAATAATTGAAAACACTCACACACGTAAGTCGATCTAAGATCGCCATCTACACTTCCTAGGGTATTCCTCTTCGTTGCCTTATTTAAAACGGTCAAGTCCCTCGAAAGTGAGGTGTCTTAAGCAAAGTCCCTCCAGGAAATAAATCATCTTGTCCCTCCCAGATTTATAAAAGATCAAGTCCCTACGAGTCTGCCTATGATAAATGATCTTGTCCATTCGGTTTAAAAGATGATAGTCCCTCCCAATTGCTAAAGACACCTTCAAGTTGCCTTCGTTGACCGTACGATGACCCTACGCCCATCCCTTAACAAATTCAAGGTAATGACTACCTATTCCTTAATAATAGGGACAGTCTTACCCTTGAAAGAACATACAAGAACATGAAAGACTTAGTCTAGGGTAGGTACCACTAAGTTACTTGCTCACATTTCAAAAATACTTTTCACACCTCACTATTTTCAAACATTTTCAAAACAAAGGCTTTGTATACATCCATAAGAGGATCATTACAAAGTACTTAGAAATTTTCTAATCACACACTACACTTTTCAAAAACAATTAAAGTGAGCTAAGTAACTAAGAGCCCATGGATAACCATGGATATAAAGGGTGCTAACACCTTCCCTTTATATAACCTACCCCCCGAACCCAAGTCTTTTAAAAAACAGTATTTCCTATTCTTGTATGTCCTTTCCTTATGGATAAAATAAAAGTCGGTGGCGACTCTTGCTATCTGCAACATTTATAGAAAGTCAGTTCTCCCACCGTGTTACAGAACTGGCGACTCTGCTGGGGAAATTACTAAGTAAGAAAGGGGTACCCTTAGGAATTAGATCACTTAATTGTTTGCTTTGTTTGCTTTATATTATCTGTTGGGCTTTTGTGTGAAAGATCCTAACCCGGATCTAGTGTACCCTAGGTAAGTAGTAATAGACCAAGGAAAATGTACGGCGTATACCGATATGGTTGATCTGGTGGCTACGTTAGTGTGACTTCTTGGTCGGTTCTTATGTTCCTTAAGTAAGTTGAGGATAACCAGAGGCTGCCATATGTTGTCATTACACTAACTAACTTTGTAGAACCCTAGTTAACCCATCTCGGCCTTTAGAAAGTAGTGAGATACCCGACTTTGGTGAAGACTAAAGTTGGTTGATACTCGATGCTACGCTCATTGAGATCCTAAACTTGGAGGGTTTTGTTTGGCAAGTAAGTTTCCTACTGAACAACAAACCTTGGGAAGGATAAGTGATATTGAGATCCCTTAGAACCCAGTTACTTTTGTAGGACAAGATGAACCATCTAAACTTCAGGGGAAGGTACTTACCTTTAAACCTCATGCAAGCCTCTAAACCCAGGGCTATTGTGTAACTTGTTTGTGTGTGCCACATGTTTTTGATTGAGCATAACATCATGACATCATGACATCATAATCATAACATTTTCACTAACCATTTCAAGGACCAAAGGATTTATCTTTGTTCTTTGTTGCAGGTCATGGCTTCTGCTCGTAGGAACACTATCCGGATCAACTTTGTAGGGATACCTTCTAAGCTTAAGGAATTGGTTTCTAAAGTTTCTGAAAGCTCCCAATTCATCAAGAAGCATGGTTACCTGCTGGATCTAGTTACTTTAGGGTTCAATGAAGACATGATGAGTGTCCTATTCCAGTTCTTTGATCCTAAACATCATTGCTTCACATTCCCCGATTATCAACTGGTTCCTACAATGGAGGAGTTCTCCAAACTACTGGGTATACCTATCCTTATTCAGAAACCCTTCACAGTCTTAGAGAAAGAGCCTAAACCTGAAGTCATTGTTGCAGCCCTACATTTGAAGAAATTAGACATTGTCCTAGAAACGAGAAGCGGAGTTAAGGGTATTCTTGCTAAGGTATTGATGGAGAAATCTCAAGTGTTCTTGAATGCTATGAGCTATGATGCTTTTGAGTAAATCCTAGCCCTATTGATCAATGGCTTAGTGTTGTTCCCTAATCCAGAGCATTTCATAAACGTACACGCCATCAACATATTCCTGACTCGCAATCCAGTGCCTACATTACTTGGAGATATCTTGCATTCCCTTCATACTCGTACTACGAAGGCAAGGGGAACTCTGATGTGTTGCATACCTTTACTGGCTAGGTGGTTTATTTCTCACCTTCCTTGATCAGTGATGAAGAATGAACAAGGGTTAAGGTGGTCTAAGAGGATCATGTCACTTTCTCATTCAGACATTCATTGGTGTTCTCGATCTATGGAGAATGTTACTATCATTGATCGTTATGGGGAACTCCCTAATGTGCCACTCCTTGGCATAAGAGGGGGCATTACCTACAACCCTTCTTTAGCTTTACGTCAGTTTGGTTACGCTCGGAGTAATGGTCCTCATGACATGCTTATTCAGGGTATTGTGTTCGACTACAACAACGATCTTCAGGGTTACCGTCAAAGGTTTATACGAGCTTGAAGCAAGGTGAATAAAGTTGAGAGCAAGACTTTGGAACCAAAATATTCCATTCTTATGGAACCTTATCTCAGATGGGTGTGATCTCGGGCTCAGACTCTTATGATGCCATATCCTGCTGTTCTACCAATTACTATGGATCCTGTTACTGAAAGAGATGTTCCTTACACCATCCTTCATCCAGACATGCCCACTGATTTGGAAGAATTGCAGAAGTCCTGGATTCAGTTAAAGGAGAAAAGGGATACTTTTGAGACTCACTTCAGAGCTAGTCAAGAAAGAATTCTGGAGCTGACAAGGCAACTTCACGAGGAGCGGAACCTCAACACATACCTCAACCCAAAGAGGAAGCATCCATGGGAGACTTAAAACCCCATATATTTTTTTCTACTTTATTGTTATTTCCTTTCATTGTAAGCCCAATGGGCAAAATTATATTAACATTTACTAATAAAAATTTGTTTTTTGTTTTTTCAAAACAAATTTAAATCCTGCGGTCCTTGAAAACATTGCATACGCATTTACATACCATATCATTACATCACATGTTTCTTAAAAACAAGCATCTTATCTTCTCGTTGTTTATTTCAGCAGAAATGGCTCTCGAACAAATTATCAAGGATCTCCAGACTCAGAATGCCCAATTTCAAGAGATGATTCTGAATTTGTCCAGGGGACAAGATGAGCTGAAAGAACTTCTGACCAAGAAAAAGAAGAAGACCAGAAAACCAGCTGGTTTCATCAACCTGGGTAGAGATTCAGAGCTCCCATCAAGACAGATGCTGAGGTGGAAAACCCTGGAGATAAAAGTTCTACAGAAGAGGAAGGGAGTCAACATGGTACTACTGTGAATTCTGATTATGAGGAAAATTATTAACATGACCCTTCTAGTGAAGAGAAGTATAGGATACTGGAGGACCGGATGAATGCTATAGAACTACAGAAGACTTATGGGTTTGACTTTGAAGATTTGAGCTTGATTTCTGGAGTCTCCATCCCTATGGGTTTCAAGGTCCCTACTTTTGTGGTGTATGATGATGTGTCATGTCCAAAATTGCATCTGAAGTCTTATGTCAGGAGAATTCAACCACATACTCATGATAGGAAGTTATGGATGCATTTCTTTCAAGAGAGTTTGTCTGGATCCCAACTGGAGTGGTATTATCAACTAGAGAGTACCAACATTCGTAATTGGAATGATCTTGCTGAGGCTTTCTATAAGCAGTACCAATATAACTCTGATTTAGCACCAACTTGCATGCAGTTCCAGAGCATGTCCATGGGTGCTAAAGAAAGCTTCAAGGAGTATGCTCAGAAATGGAGAGATCTGGAAAGTAGAGTTCAACCCCATTTGACTGAAAGGGAATTGGTTGATATGTTTATGAGTAAGTTGACTAGTCCTTTCTATAGTCATCTCATTGGAAGCTCATCCTCTAGCTTCACTGAGCTGATAATAATTGGAGAACGTGTGGAGAGTGGTATACGAAGTGGAAAGATTCAGATGGTTACTTCTTCAAGTACCACCAAGAAGCCTTCTAATGGGAAGAAAGAATCCAATGTTGTGTATGGCTACCATGGTCGTAATAATCGTAACCAATATGTGGGAGCTGTTTTGATTTCTAATCCTACACCTGCACCACAAGAGTAGCAGCAGAACATCCAGCCCAAGCCTAGAAGGCAATTTACAAAGATCAATATGTCGTTGGCTCGGGCTTTGCAACACATGTTGAAAGGAGAGTTGTTACTTTGAAGGACCCTCCTTAGAATACCAATACTTCCTCTCCTTGTTACAATCCCAATGCAAGGTGTGCATGTCATTCTAATAGTCCTGGCCATGATAATAACAGTTGCTGGGCATTGAAGAACAAAATCCAGGATATGATCGAGAATGGAGAAATTGAGTTTGACCCTCCTGAAACTCCTAATGTGTTACTGCTCCTATGCCTAAACATGAGAAGACTGTTAATGTTGTTGATGAGGTTTCTTATATTCGTACTGTGGCTGAAATAACTATTCCTCTATCCGTTGTCAAAGAAACTTGTGCAAGCCGGTTTATTTCCGGGTTGCAATGAAGATTGTTTTATTGTGCCTACAAACCTGATAGTTGTTGGAAGTAGAGGTCAGGTATTCAATGCCTGATAGACAACTATACTATACTATTTGAGAAGACCCCTTCTATAGAGAGTCTATGTGGAGATCTGGATCAAGATTTAAAGATTGAATATGTGGCTATGGTTTATAAGATTCCTGTGAAGATTACTTCCAAAGGTCCAGTGAGGATCACTTCTAAGGGTCCTGTGAAGATTACTGCTGAGCCAAAGGTGGCTCCAATGATTATTACCACTCCTGGTCCTATCCCATATACTTATGATAAGGCTATACCCTGGAATTATGGTTCTTATGTTTATATCCATGGTGTCAAGCAAAAGCCTTTGACTGATACACCTGTTACTGATGTTAATCTTGATGTTGACAATATTGCTGGATCTAGTAAGGTTACTAGAAGTGGAAGGATTTTCTCTCCAGTGGATACCTCAAAGACTAATGCTACTCCAGTTCATATCTCTAACTCTGGGCCAAGTACTGAGGATCGGGGAAAAGGACTAGTAATTGAACCTGTTCAAGCTGAGACACCAGCTAGTGAAGACCTCTCTAAGCAGAGGGAAGAAGTACTGAAGATCATCTGCAAGAGTGATTATGATATTGTTGACCAGTTGGGGCATACTCCCTCTAAAATCTCCATGTTATCTCTGCTATTATGTTCTGAAGCCCATGCCAAGGCTTTAATCAAGTTCCTGAAGACTGCTTATGTACCATATGAAATCTCTCTGGACCAGTTTGAAAATTGTGTTGCTCATCTGACTAATGATAATGGTTTAAGTTTTTCTGATGTTGATTTGAACCCTGCTAAAAGAAACCATAATAGAGCTCTGCACGTCTCCATTGAGTGTAGGGGCACTACTTTGTCTCATGTGTTGGTAGATAATGGTTCTTCATTAAATCTATTACCCAAGGAGGTTCTGGACAAACTCAACCTGAAGGATTTGGTGTTAAGGACAAGTAATGTAGTGGTGAGGGCCTTTGATGGTTAAAGAAGAATGGTGCATGAAGAGGTGGATCTCCCAATCAAAGTTGGCTCTCAATTCTTTGATTCCACTTTCTATGTAATGGATATTCGTCCTGCGTATTCCTGTTTGCTTGGGCGCCCCTGAATCCATGGGGCAGGTGCTGTAACTTCTACTTTACATCAGAAATTGAAATATCCGGTGAAGGGAAAGATTGTCACTGTTTATGGTGAAGAAGAATACATGGTCAGTCATGTGAATACTTTTAAATATGTTGAGATGGAGGGTGAATTTGTTGAGACTCCTTGCCAGACATTTGAAGTGGTTCCTCAAGCTGTTCCTGCTACTGAAGCCATCCCTAATGCTAAAAGAGTTCCTGTGATTACCAGAGTACCTCCTACAATGGCCTCCCTCAAGGATGCTAAAGCTATGGTTGAAGAACGTGGTTGTACTATTTGGGGTCAGCTTCCTGACATTCCTTACAAATCTGACAAGTTTGGTTTGGGTTTTACTGTAGAGTCTCAGAGGGCTGTTCGTCGTGCTCGTGTTTTTCGTATCACTAACAAAGGAATCATAAAGGACCAAGTCAATGCTGTGGGAGATTATGATGAGGATTACAACCTGGATGATTGGATCTTTCCTACCATTGTTAATGGACTCAACAACTGGAAGGCTGAAGACGTTATTCCTATCTCCTTTACTCAGGAGTAAATTCTATTTTGTTTTTCAAAATTTTAATTTTGTAATTTTGAATAATTAAATACTTTTGAGCCTTGTGCCTTGCCTGGGGCACAACGGTGTGCTTGTTAGGGTTGTCATTTCATTTGCATATTTTCATTCAATAAAATCAATGGACGTTTCTCGCTTTCGTAAATATTGCACTCTTTGTCTTTCTTTTATTTTTTTCCTTTTATCAAAAAGCTATGTATTCTTACACACACCCACGTCACTAAAATGCAGATCCTCATCCACTCTGGATCCTGTTGATAATAGTTCTGCTATTGCCAATTATGACTTCGAAAATCCGATCTATCAAGTCGAGGATGGAAAGGAGGAAGATTGTGAAGTACCTGTAGAGCTGGCTAGATTGCTACAACAATAAGAGAAAGCTATACAACCACATGAGGAACCAATTGAAGTTGTGAATTTGGGAACTGAGGAAAACATGAAAGAGGTCAAGATAGGTGCTGGATTGGAAGATGGTATTAAGAACATGTTGATTCAGATGTTATGTGACTATGTGGAAATCTTTTCTTGGTCTTATGAAGATATGCCAGGACTAGATACTGATATTGTGGTTCACCGTCTTCCAGTGAAAAAGGATTGTCGCCCAATAAAACAGAAAGTTCATCGTATGCGTCCTGAAATGTAAGAAAGAATTAAGGAAAAGGTGATGAAACAATTCAATGCAGGGTTGCTAGTTGTTACTTCTTATCCTCAGTGGGTTGCAAATGTGGTACCAGTACCTAAGAAAGATGGTAAAGTACACATGTGTGTAGATTACAGGGATTTGAACAAAGCCAGTCCCAAAGATGACTTTCCACTTCCACATATTGATGTTCTGGTAGACAACACTGCTCAACATAAGGTATTCTCTTTTATGGATGTTTTCTCTAGTTACAATCAGATTAAGATGGCACCTGAAGATATGGAGAAGACTACATTTGTTACACAATGGGGCACTTTCTGTTATAAGGTGATGCCATTTGGTTTGAAGAATGCTGGGGCAACATATCAGCATGCTATGGTGGCTTTGTTCCATGATATGATTCACCATGAGATATAGGTATATGTGGATGATATGATTTCCAGATCTCAGACTGAAGAAGAACATCTTGATCATCTACACAAGTTGTTTGAGAGGTTGAAGAAATACAAGTTGAGATTAAATCTAAGCAAGTGTACCTTTGGAGTTAGATCTGGTAAACTTTTGGGTTTTATTGTCAGTGGTAAAGGTATTGAAGTTGATCCTGCATTATGTTCCTAAATTGGCTTGGATGGGTTAAGGGTTCTACGGTCCTCAGTATGATCAGCTCAAGGTCGGAAAATAATGCCACGTATGATTACTCATCATGACATTGATAATCCAAGAGAGCCTAACTGAGTGGAGATTATCAAATTGATATAGCTTTGGACTACTCCATCGCTTATCGCTTTGAATATCGTCGTCCTATCATATGTTCAACTCAGATCCGGGTTAGAATCTATCTCACTCACAGAGGATCACCAAAACTGAAACAAAACAAGCAAGTAACAAACAAATCAAACCAAAGCAGTAAATAAATCAAAGTAGGCCGAATCACCTAAGAGATTACTCCCCAGCAGAGTCGCCACTTTTCTGTAGCGGTAAAAACATGAGTGTAAGCTATTGGTTAACTTAACTAAAAGTAAACAGAGTCGCCACCGCGCTTTTATTTTATTCCAAGAGGAAAAGGAAAAAAGAGCGAATAAATCCTAATGAATCTAAAAGAAAAAAGCTAAAGAAACACAACAGATAACACATGTAAGGGGATAGTGTAAACACCCCAAATTTTCCCTCACCCATTTCACCATGGCTTGTGATCTTTTCATATGCATAAATTCAATCATAGCATCTCATACCACATTTTTGATTCACTGCATTGCTTCTAAGTCATCTGCATCTAGGGTTTGTGATCTGAGCCATCCCTGAGCCATTTGATCCACTTCAAAGGTCATCAATCACTTCAAAGGGGTCCATGTATGTTCAAGCATCATATTATATCCCCACAAAGTCAAGAAAGTCAAAGAATCACAAGAACTGAGAAAGGCATGGAAGCAGAGCCAGGTTTAACTGCACAGATGACCTAGAATTAGGGTTTTGGTTTCAGAGGCCATAACTCCAAATTTTTTGGTCATTATTGTTTCTATTGGTCTCTATATGTTATAAGGATCATGAATATCAAGTTTCATGAAGAAATTCCATGGGGAAGTCATCTAATCAAGAGTTGACTTCTTGAGCAAGTCAGTGTAAAATCAGGGCATCTGAGGCCCCCAATGACCCAACCAAAGGGTGTTCTTCATCATTTTGAATGTGTATGATCTTTATTTGATCATAGAAGATGTTAGAAGTTCACAAAATTGAAGAATTTCAAGCCATTTGCAAAGTCGCCTTTTTGGGAAAATGACTTGTAATGAAAACTTGCTATTTTGGGAAAGTTTTTCAGCCTTATCTTTTTTATTCAAAAATGCTTCAAATGAGAAAACTTTGGTCATGAAAGTTGTAGAATGGATCCTCCCATTTTCAAAAAGTACAAGAACTCATTCTAATTCATTTTGGATCAAAAGTTATGGCTTGTCAAAGTTGGCAAAAATCACATAATTTCAAGTTTTGTACCAAAGAGGCAAAGTTGCAAAACCTCATGCCAAGCCTTTATGTGACCTCTAATTGATTTCTATGCATTACACAAACATGAACCATGACCTAAAAGTCATAATGCACCAACTAATTATCCATTTTCTTGACTTGTGCATTAAGAAACTTCAAAAGGGCCAAGACTTTGTGAAATTGCAAAAACTCTCACAAACCCTAATCCACTTGCTGCATTGCCTCTAATCCATTTCCATGGTTCTCCCTGATTCAAGCTGCAGCCAAGCCATGCCTTGTACCTTGACTGCCATAGCCCATACCTCTCTTACACAAAAAGTTGACTTTATGCATTTTGCTCCATACCAATCACACTGCTCCACAACAACTCTCTGACCTATCAAGGATTGATATGTGTACCAAAAGCAATCCAACACATAACACAACACAGCCTGAAACATCCCACAAGCCATAGTTCCAAGATTTCACCTCTTATGCACTTTCCTTCGAAACTCATTACACAAGCATCAAACATCAAAACAAACTTCATAGAATCACTCAACATGTTCCTCTGATCATTTCCCAACCCTCATTTGTCCCTAAAACCACCCCAAGCAGAAACACGATTTCTCACCTCTCCTGAACAGAACTCTATCAATCTCTCAAACCAGCCAAAAGAAACTCCAACCAAGCATTGCAAGCTTCTCAGGAGGTTCATTAGAGGCGTTTTGGATCAAAGAGGCAGCCAGAAAGTTCCAAAGATCAAAGCTCCAGTTCAGGTGAGCTCAAGAACATTTTTTCCAGAAACATGTTTTTAAGTTCCTAATTGATTCTTTATGCTTCACTGATCATGCTGATATGTTTTATTTTGAAAATGGTTGAGAAATGAGTATGTATTCGTGTTCTGAAAGTTTTTTGACCTTAAACTATTTTGCTTCGATTCAGTTTGTATGCGTGAAATAAATGTTGTTTGCTTGTTGATTCTTGATGTATGATGCATGGGGATCATTTCTGGGCAGAGAGATTGGATTTTAGTGACCTAGGGAAGAAGCTAGCAATTTTCAGGGAGGGGTGTGGCCGGAGAAGATGATCGGAGGTCATTTCCGGCCACCTGAAAGTCATTAGTGTATTAATCACGTTTAGGGTTCAGTTTGAATTTGGACCGTGGATTGGGTTGACTAGCATTGACTCCCGCGCGTTTGAATGACCCAGATCTCTCATTAAAACCCTAATCCTAATTAATTAGATTAATTAATTCAGTTTAAATTAATTTAGTCAGTTTGAATGAGGACCATTGGATGTGGCGCGGGTCAATTCCCTCCAATTTTGTTTGAACCTCAGCCTCTGGATCTGCATACTTCTCATATTTTCATTTTAATTTCATTTTCTTTTCATTTAATTTGCACGAATTATTTAAAATAGCAAAATACATTTAAAAATTCTGAAAATTTTTGTCAAACATTTCATTAATTTTCAGAACCCAAAAATATTTTTATTTTTATTTTTTGCATTAAAAATCATTTTTAAATCATTTAAATGTTTATTTTTAATTAGTTAATGAGAATTAATTAATTAAAAATACATTTAGGTATTTAAAAATCACCAAAAAAATTCACATTGCATTTAAAAACATTTAGAAGCATTATCCAACTCTCAAACCAAATTTCTTTTTTGTTTTTGATGTCTTTTGATCATTTTCATTGGAATTAAATTCATTTTAAGGCAATATTTTGGTTCAAACTTTGAAAAATTCATTCTGCCTAACCCTTGAGAGTTTGATGATGGTTCTTCTTGCATTTCATCCTCCATAGCATGTAGTTTATAAGGAAAAATTGGTTTGATTTGATCTTACATTTTCAATTTGTTTGGTATTTTTCTTTGTGAGGTACCCCAAAACCCTAGTAATCTTAGGAAATTCATAACTTTCACTAGGTTAAGAATTAGGTCCCCTCCTTTGGGCAGTGAACTTGTATAGGTTTAGGGTATCTTTGATTGCATTTTCATTTTTTTATCATGTCATTTGCTTCTGATTTTGAATTTTGCTTTGTGTGTTGATCATAAACCCTAATTTGTGCTTTCCTTTGCATACATCCTTCATTTGCTTGCATCCAATGACTTGCCATGACATTTTGTGCATCAACATGATTCATAATGCATCTTAGGACATATTAGAATCATGTTTGATCATTGCATCTTTCATTTGCCATGTTATATGTTCATTTCACTTCATAAACATTCATGAACTTTCATGGTTCAAAGCATGCTTCATCTGCACCCATATCCTTGTATGATCATCCTCATCTCTTGTCATGTGTTTGCATCATCCCTTAGCATCATTATCATCATGAATATGCTTCTGACTTTGTCTTGCATCATGACATCTCATCTCATTTTGCATTGCATTTCATTTCTTTTGCTAACTTTTCAGGTGGTAAGTTGTTTTGAGAAGTGAATTTGCCTTCACTTCTCACAATCTCCCTTCATCTCTCTTATGCATCATTGCTGCATTTTATCTTTGTATTAGAGTGAGCTTTCTCATTCATGTTCATCTCTTACTTTCTTTCTTCAGGCAACTTGTCTTCTTAAGTGAAGCAAGTTGTCTTGCCTTCCTCTGCTTCTTGCTCCTTTCATCTGTTCCTCTCCTTGGTGGTTCTTTGAAGATTCTTTCTCTCTTAAGCCTCACAAGCCCTAGGATACCCAAGCATGATAATAATTAGGGTTTGATTAGTCCCCCATTTAGTTTTGCCTTTGTGTCATCTTTGAGTCTTCTCTTCTCATCACATAATCAAGGACTAAACCCTAAAGGTTTTAAGGCTTTGTGATTAAGCTTATGCCTGCATCCTTCTATTAGGATGGAGTGTATAACTTTAATCCTAAGTGTTAAACCCTTAATGTGTTTAAATCCTTTAATCAATTCACTTAATAATCATCAAGACATCAAGCTTGTAACTTGGGCCTTGCATTAGGGTTCTAATTCTTCCTTAATTGGTTAAGAAGGACTAACCCTAGTGTTAATGGACAAGTCCCCCTCAAGTTGTCTTACAAACCATAAAACTCACTTCTTAATCTTACCATTAACTAAAATCCACTTAATAAAGGCTTTGTTTTGTCATGAGGTTAATCCCTAATCATGGATTAAGTTGAGGAGTCTTTCTCAGCTTAAATGTTCTCATCTATTATCCTTCTATTAGGATGGTGTAATGAGTCCATTAAATCCTTGATTATGGCTTAAACTCATTACTTAACATTAAACAAAAACAACAAAAACATCTAAATAATTGCAAGTAGGTTAATGATCTTAATCCTACATCATGGTGATTAAGTGTGAGGTGTTTACTTCACACTTAAGGTATTCTCATTACCCCTAATCAGAGGGAGGATGTGATGAGTTTACTAACCCTTGGTTTAGGCTCAAGCTCATTAACTTATGACAAACTCCAAAAGCAATAAAAGACTGAAAACACAAAAAACAAACAATAATCGTCTCCTTCGGGATTCTTTTCTCACCTCATTCACTCACAAACGGGAACTTGCTTCTTCCGTCTAATGCAAGACAGTTTGCACCTGAGCCAGACAGGTCATACACTTGAGCATAGACAAGCAAGCAGTTCACAAGTCAATTTACCTTTCAGTCTCTTTGGGTCGAACTACGGTGTTCTGACTTCCTCATTGCACGAGAGGATACGTAGGCATAACTTAACGGTTATCGAACAAAAGTCTCTGTATATTCCCCCCTCTTCCAGCTTTATTCTTTTAGCCTCATAGTCATGAGCATTTCACTCCTGTTCTTACACTGACACTTCACATGTTTCACTTCACATTTCTTTTACACTGACACTAGCATTCTTTCCAGCTTTGATACACAGATTTGCACTGACACTACCCCTTTGAAACACAAATCTTTTATGCGTGGATCCCGTCGAGTACGGCGGACAATCTGGGTGCTAATACCTTCCCAGGTTGTAACCAACCCCCTTTCTCAGTCTCTCTGGTTCGCAACCGTCTTATCCATATCTTTCTCAGGTCTATGCAGCATTACCTTTCCTCTGGGATAAAAATGCCTAGCTGGCGACTCTTTCTTTCTGAGTTCACCCTTGTGTGTTATCTCTCTTTCGCCGACCGTTCGCGTCTGTACCCCTTCTGACCAGGTGTCATTTTGGTGGGAGCGACAGCTTGGCGACTCTGCTGGGGAACCTTATACTGTAACCAGGGCTTCTGGTTCTTTTTGTGGGTTCCTCCTAGCGCTTGTTTGATTTGTGTTTACTGGGGTGTTATGTGCTAATTGTGTTTATATAGTTGCTTTATTTATTGCTTTATGTACAGTTATTTATTGCTTTCTTTACAGCTTTATACATCATACTGTCATACTGTCATCTTGCTAGGATCTGGTTTATTGTTTTGATGGGTGGGGTTCTATTGAGAGTTTGAGGTCCTATACCTGGGACCTGAGTGACACCTAGGCTAGAGTGGTTCATGTTCTTTCCCATTCCATTTCGGTCTGGTGCGGGAATATGAAACACAGTTCAGATGTGGGTTTCTTCTTGAGAACTCTGTGCTACAGATTTCCTGTAGTGCTAGGGCTATCTGGGAAGCCTGCTAAGTCTGGATGACTTTTACTATGACCTTCAGAAACTGAGGTGAATTAGAGGAGGATCTTTTATGGTTATTGTAAACACTGTACCTCCGGGTTAGAAGTGTTTACACTCCTCATAACTGATCCAAGTCTGAGGATCCTTGTTTTAGAACACTACCTGTGAGGGGGTTGGGCTGTTTACAGGTTTGCAGGTACCATTGGCCACATCATACCCTGCTACTTGTTTGATTAAGAATATCTCACTTTGGACAGTTCTTGTGATTTAACCCTGGACATGTGACTCTTTATTTGGGTCCCCCACCTTGGTTACTGGATTTCTGAACCCCCATCCGGACTTCTTGAACATACATGGGCTTCACATCAAGACAGATAATAAGATCCAGCTTGATCACAAACCCTTGCATATCATTTGCATACATCATCATTGCATCATTTAACATTTGTTTATTTGTTTTTCAGGGTATCCACATTATATCTGGCTTGGTTTTGACCCCTTCATCTGCATAGACCTCTGTTTCATCAGTTATCTGCTTCAGCTATCTTCATCAGTTGTCTGCTTCAGCTGCCTTCATCACCAGCACTAGCCTATCAGTGGCTCATCTCCAGTACCAGTCTTGATCTTCATCAGCACTTGTCTTCAGCTCTTCATCAGCAGTCATGGCTCCTCCCAGGAAAAGCAACATTTCATATCATTTCTTTGAGCCTGTGTTGACTGGTATCAGGCAGGTCCAGGCACTTATCACTCCACGCCACATCCCATTGTTCAGAGAACATTATGGAGACATCCTCGATATGGTTATGGACTTAGATCCTTCTCAGAGGAGTATGATTCACACCTGCTTGCAGTTCTATGACCCTCCTTTGAGATGCTTCACTTTCCAAAACTTTCAGCTAGGACCTCTGCTGGAGGAGTTTTCATCATTGATTGGAGTACCTGTCAGGGGTGGTGTCCCCTTCAACCCAGAGATGACTTCTCCCAGCAATGGAGAAGTGGCAAAAGCACTATACCTAGAGCCTATTTTGATTGAGCAAAACATGACAACAAAGGCTGGGATCCCTGGTTTGCACTTAGACTTTTTGACTTCTCAGGCCATCCTGAAGGCCTCCTTGGGAGAATGGAGGGCAATTTGTGCATTGTTAGCCCTCAGTATATATGGGGTTATACTATTTGCAAATGAGCCCAAATTTATTAGCAAGAATGCCATTCATCTTTTCCTTCTGAGGAACCCAATACCCACATTGCTGGGAGATTTCTACTACTCCATTCATCAGAGGAATGAGAAACAAAGAGGGAAGTTAGTAAGATGTTGTGCTCCTCTATTTCAAACTTGGCTGCTTAGACACCTACCTAAGACTGATGCCTTCCTGAATCCCCACCAACAGAAGAATTGGGATAAGAGACTTATTGCTCTGACTTCAGATGACATCAGATGGTGCACCCAAAGCACCAAAGGCAGGGACATAATAACTAGCTGTGGGCAGTACCCAAATGTACCTCTGATAGGAGTGAAGGGTTGCATCAACTACAATCCTTTGCTGTTTAAGAGACAACTAGGCTATGCTTTGGTCCACCCTCCTAGATTACAAGATCTAGCTGAGACCCTGTATTGTGAGATAAAGCCTAATCTAGCTGTTGTTAGACAAGCATCTTGGGCTTGGGACAACATCCAGACCAAAGGGATGGCCATTCTTGGGAGGTGCAATAATGTTGCTTCAGCTCAGTACTATGAATGGTCTCATGCTAGAACTCAGATTTCTGGGATGCCCTTCACCATTGAGGATACACCTGGACCATCCACAGTACAGCCAGCAACCACTGTCAGCCTGGAAGAATTTGAGAAGCTGAAGGAAAGGAATGAGAATCTGTCTCAGGCTCTGAAGAAGACTCTTTGGGAAAGGAGTGATGGTCGTCTGGACATTGAGAGGTTGGAAAAGCTTAAGGTGGAGCATCTGGACAAGATTGAGAAAACAGAGGACTACATCAAGAAGTCAAGAGCTGGGGAGAAAATATTGAAGAATGCCTGTAAGGAGGCCAAGCTTCAGAAGGCTAGGACTGATCTCTATCTGCAAGAAAGTCAGGCTAGATGGGTCAGGATCACTGAAGCCCGTACTCAAGAAGATCAGAGAACTCAAGCCAGGATTGAGCAGTTAGAGGCCAATGAAAAGAAACAACAGGAAGCCTTGCTGGCAGCTCAGAAGGAGATTTCAGAGTTGAAGCTTAGGGCTGGTTTGAAGAGGTCAAAGGACCAAGACAGGCACAAAAAGCTGACCACGGCCATTGCCACCAGAAACCTCCTCATCAGGACTATTACAGAGCATCCAGCTGGTCCTGTGGCTGAGGCACTTTTGAAGGAGGTTAAGGAGGACGAGTTTGGACTAGATGTCTGACTCTTTGATTGTTGTTATTTCCATTTGATGTACTTTTCTTTTTTATGTTGTATTTTGACCCTTCAGGGGCATATGTTGTAAAAAAAAAAAAAAAAACTATGTATGATCCACCATTTGTAATGTATTTGTTAAGTTTGTTTTATTGGGTTTTCTTTTCTCAAGCAACATCAAGGCATCTTCCTCGAGGTCTGGAAAGGTCAAAACCAAGAGCCAAGCCGGATACCTTGGAAGATAAATAAGCATACTGCATTGCATACTGACTTTTGATTGTTTTGTAGGTTTTGTTATTATTTTGTTTGTTTCTAACTCTGTTGTGGTTCAGGAAATATTGCTCGCAGAAGAGTGTTCCCCGTCAACCATGCACACCGGTATCCTACTCGCAACAACCTTCCGGGTATCCTAATGGAGCAAGTACAGCAAGACCTGACCGAGGTCAGAACTCAGATGGCTAATGAAAGGCAGGAGATGAGAAACCAAATGACTCAATTCATGGAAGTAATGACTGGCTTGGCCCAAAGTCAAGAAAGGTTGAGGGCATTGGTAGAAAGACAAACTCTCGAGGAACCCCATCTTGGGACTGGAGGTACAAGTAATAATGAGAGGGGTCAGCCTCATGTTAATCCACCAGTATTTGGACCTCATCTACATCCGGAAGTCAACATCCCGGGAAATGTGCCAGGAAATACTACTGAGGGGAGGATCTTACAAGAAGACCCCCAAGAGGAGCAATTCACTGTCATGGGAGCTGGGGATGAAGTCTATGATAGGAGGTTTGATGAAATTGCTGAGAAATTGAGATCTTTGGAGTCTCAAAACTCCTTGGGTTTTGATGTAATGGATATGGGGTTAGTAGACGGAGTAAGAATTCCTCACAAGTTCAAACCCCCGTGCTTCGAAAAATACAATGGAACCTCTTGTCCACGAACTCACCTGCAGTCTTTTCTGGGAAGACTTAAAGCATATACCATGGACGAAAAACTGTGGATGTTTTATTTTGAAGACAGTTTGACTGGGGCCTCAAGGGAGTGGTATTCACACTTAACCAGAGCTACTATCAGATGCTGGAAGGACCTGGCTGAGGCCTTCATCAGACAATACCAATACAATCTGGACATGGCTCAGAACAGGACCCTCTTGATGGGAATGTCTCAATCCTCCAGGGAAAGCTTCAGGGAATATGCCCAAAGGTGGAGACAACTTGCTGCTGCTGTCCAGCCACCCATGTCGGAAAGAGAAATGGCCGACATGTTTATGAATACTCTGCAAGGAACATACATTGATAGATTGGCTTCCTTTTCTTCCACCAGCTTCGCAGACGTAGTTATAGCTGGAGAAAGAATTGAAAGTCTATTAAAAATGGGCAAAATTTCTGATAATGGTGCAAGTTCGTCCAGTAATCCCAGGAAGCCTTTTGTGGGACCTCGAAGGACCGGTGAGACAAATGCCATTCATGCCAGCAGGGGCAGACCTCAGTATGTCCACAGATCAGTAGCGGCTGTCACTATTCCAGCTCCGATTCCTCAGCAACCAGCATACCAACAACCACATCAACCACATTATCAGCAGCGAGTTCAGTATCCGCCACAAAGAACATATAACAACAGCAACAGCAATCAACAGCAAAGACCCTTTCAGCAAAGACCATCACAGGCAAACAGGGTGATTTACCCTATCCCTATGCCTTATGCTGCCTTATTGCCACAACTCCTGAAACTTAACTTGGTTGAGCTAAGGACATTGGCACCACCAGATCCCTCTAATCTCCCGAAGAGTTATGATGTCAACGCCAGGTGTGCTTTCCATTCTAATGCACCAGGCCACAATACTGAGAAATGCAGGGCTTTGCAAATGAAAGTTCAAGATCTGGTGGATTCTAAAGCCCTCAACTTTGCACCCCCTCCAAATGTCAACAGAAATCCTATGCCTAACCATGGTGGGCCGAGGGTTAATGCCATCGAGGAAGACAAACCATCTACTTTGATCACCAGTGTTGCACAAATTCGAACACCTCTGGTCGAAATTAAAGCTCAGCTTCTAGAATGCCAGGTGTTTCCCGGGTGTGAACTCGGTTGTGGGTATTGCAACATTGCAGTCAACGGGTGTGATAATTTGAGAAGCGGCATAGATGGTCTTATCAAGGATGGTATACTTCAGATCTCAACAACGGCGCCTACAAATTCAGCCATTCCTTTGACAACAATTCCTGATTCTTCTACAACAGCAGCAACAATCATTCCAACCGATTCATCAATATCATCAACAGTGGCTTCATCCATCACTTCAACAAATCAAATGTCAACAACCATTTCCTCTACAATATCAACATCCTCTTTACCAGCGGAATCTTCTACAACGCCAACAGAAATTAATGAAGATATCTCAGCAGTCACCATCTACTATGATCTATCAAATGTTTCTCCAAACAACAACTTTCAACAACAAACAGTGGCACCTCCTGCCAGGTCACCAGTCACCATTTACTACGATCCGCACACCATCTCAGTACCCTCCTCTGCAGCAGTCAGTCCAGTTACTATCACAGTGCCTGGACCCGTGCCTTATGAAAGCATCAATGCCATACCTTGGCATTATGGCTCTGATCTCTACTGCAACAGGGAGAAAATCACTCTGGATTCATCAACCTCTTCTCCACAAATTGATAATGTTGGGGGAGGCGGAGGCTTCACTAGAAGCGGACGCCTTTTTGCCTCACAATTGCAAAGACCTAATGCCGAAGCAGAAGCCGCTGCTAAAGTAAAAGGAAAAAGTGTGGTACCTGAAGAGTCGGCTACCAAAGAAACTCAGAAGACATCTTTTGAGCAAGATGTAGACGAGTTTATGAGAATCATAAAGAGAAGTGATTACAAAGTGGTGGATCAGCTTCACCAAACTCCCTCAAAAATCTCCATATTATCCCTGTTGATGTGTTCTGAAGCTCACAGGAATGCACTATTGAAAGTCCTGCACGCAGCATACGTGCCAGAAGAGATCACTGTTAATCAGCTAGAAACTGTGGTAGCAAATGTCAACACCAGTCATGGACTGGGCTTTACCAATGTTAACTTAACAACTGAGGGACGTAACCACAACAAGGCTTTACATATCACCCTGGAATACAAGGGAGCTGTCCTATCTCATGTACTGGTGGACACTGGTTCATCGCTCAATGTTTTACCAAAGAAAGCCTTAGTGAAGCTGGAGTATGATGGTTTGGCACTGCGTCCGAGTAATTTGGTGGTGAGAGCATTTGATGGCTCTAAAAGATCAGTGCTTGGGGAGATTGATCTGCCTGTGATGATTGGCCCGCAGACCTTCAAAATTACCTTCTATGTGATGGACATTCAGCCGACCTACAACTGTTTGTTGGGTAGACCTTGGATCCATGCCGCTGGCGCTGTTACGTCTACCCTTCACCAGAAGCTGAAATTCGAGTGGGAAGGCCAGATCATCACCATCTGTGGGGAGGAGGACATTTTTGTTAGCCATCTGGCCACGTACAAATACATTGAAATGGATGGAGAAATCCATGAAACTATGAGCCAAGGGTTTGAGGCCCTGAACATTAATGAAGCATCTTCTGTACTGGGAACCTCCATAACATCTTATCAGCAAGCCCGAAAGGTTGTTGAAGAGGGTACTGCCCAAGGCTGGGGCAAGCTGTTGCCCTTGGAAAAGAAGGAAGACAGATTTGGGTTGGGTTACAAACCAACTCAACAAGATCAATCAGAGGCTGCCAAGAAGCCTAATTTTGTCAGCGGGGGAATGCTCACCCCGGATGCAGTGAACAACTTGGAAGACGAGGAGGAAAGCGACCGCAGCCTGGAGAGCTGGATACGTCCAAGGATCCCGGGGAGCCAAGTCCTTAGCTGGTCTTCCCAGGAAATTATAAGGGTTACTCCTGTAGAGTAATTATTATTTCCTGTATTTTTAAGCATGCATCAAGTCTTGCATCTTGCCCAAGATGACAAGACTCATTTTGTAATCGGGCCATCTTGTAATTTTGTGCAAACAGATCAATCAATGAATATCGGACATCTTTTGCAAATGAGTCTTTTCCTTTTCCGCTCACTGTTTTTCATTTTTCTTTTTGTACAAAAATAAAATGGCAATGTTTTCCAAAATTATAACTTCACTTTTTCTAAACAAGATTAAAATTGATCACTAAAATGAACAATCTAAACCCTTGCAGAGAGTACCTTTCAGATTGCACCGACAACAACACTGCTATGGCTTCGTATGACTTTGACAATCCAATCAATCAAGCTGATGAAGGGGTTGAAGAAGATTATGAGCTTCCTGAAGAACTAGCCTGGTTGTTAAGGCAAGAGGAGAAGGTTATCACTCCTCATCAGGAGGAGATTGAAGCGGTTAATCTTGGTACGGAAGAAGACGTGAAAGAAGTTAAGATCGGGGCCTGCCTGCAGGATTCAGTGAAAGGGCAACTGATTGATATGCTTCGAGAGTATGTGGATGTCTTTGCTTGGTCTTATCAGGATATGCCAGGGTTGGACACCGATATTGTCATGCACAAGCTGCCTTTGAAAGAAGATTTCCCACCAGTAAAACAGAAGCTGCGCCGTACTCGCCCAGATATGGCAATGAAGATAAAAGAAGAAGTACAAAAACAGTGGGACGCCGGGTTCCTTGTTGTGACTAGCTATCTGCCGTGGGTTGCTAATATTGTACCTGTGCCCAAGAAAGATGGCAAAGTGAGGATGTGTGTGGACTACCGGGATTTGAACAGAGCCATCCCGAAAGATGATTTCCCTTTACCTCACATTGATGTATTGGTTGATAATACGGCTCAGTTCTCGGTATTCTCCTTCATGGACGGATTTTCAGGATACAATCAGATCAAGATGTCACCTGAAGACATGGAGAAGACAACTTTCATCACACCCTGGGGCATGTTCTGTTATAAGGTGATGCCGTTCGGACTGAAGAATGCTGGTGCAACTTATCAACGGGCTATGGTAACATTATTCCATGACATGATCCATAAAGAAATTGAATGTTATGTGGATGACATGATTGCCAAGTCCCTCACAGAAGAAGATCACCTGGTGAATCTGTTGAAGTTATTCAAGCGTCTGAGGAAATACGAACTGAAGTTAAACCCCAACAAGTGCACATTCGGGGTGCGATCCGGTAAGCTGCTGGGCTTTATTGTAAGTGAGAAAGGGATTGAAGTTGACCCTGACAAAGTTAAAGCCATTCAGGAAATGCCTGCACCGAAGTCAGAAAAAGAAGTTCGGGGGTTTCTAGGTAGATTGAACTACATTTCAAGGTTCATATCTCACCTTACAGCAACCTGTGAGCCTTTGTTCAAGCTGTTAAGAAAAGAACAAACGGTCAGGTGGAATGAAGACTGCCAGAGGGCTTTTGACAAAATCAAGGAATACTTAAAAGAGCCTCCGATCCTTATGCCTCCAGTTGAAGGAAGACCTCTAATCATGTACTTGACAGTATTAGAAGAGTCAATGGGGTGTGTGCTGGGCCAGCATGACGAGTCTGGTCGAAAAGAGTATGCAATATACTACCTAAGCAAAAAGTTTACCGACTGTGAACAACGTTATTCACTGCTCGAGAAAACTTGTTGTGCTTTAGCGTGGGCTGCTCGCCGACTAAGACAGTATATGTTGACCCACACTACTTTATTGATATCAAAGATGGACCCAGTCAAGTACATATTCGAGAAGCCAGCACTTACCGGACGGGTTGCAAGATGGCAAATGATCCTCACAGAGTATGATATTCAGTACACCTCTCAAAAGGCCATCAAAGGCAGTGTATTGTCTGATTATCTCGCTGAGCAACCCATTGATGATTACCAGCCAATGAGATTTGACTTCCCTGATGAAGACATCATGTTCATAAAAGCAAAAGATCATGAAGAGCCTGTTCACACCGAAGGGCCTGACCCAGAAGAAGAATGGGCTATGATGTTTGATGGGGCTGTTAATATGAATGGTCGTGGTGTTGGTGCATTACTCATTACGCCTAAAGGGGTTCACATGCCTTTCTCGGCAAAACTCACCTTTAACTGCACAAACAACGAAGTTGAATACGAAGCTTGTATTATGGGTCTTGAGGAAGCCATTGACCTCAGGATCAAGACTTTGACTGTATTCGGAGATTCAGCTCTGGTAGTCAATCAAACCAACGGCAAATGGTACACCCACCAAGATCATCTGATACCTTATCGGGATTATACAAGGAGGTTATTGACTTTCTTCACAACAGTCAAACTTGAGTATATCCCACGAGATGAAAATCAGTTTGCAGATGCTCTGGCTACCATTTCATCTATGATCAAAGTTCAAGCTGCCAACTTTGTGCCTCGGATTTCAGTGTCCAGACTTGACAGACCAGCATATGTATTCTCAGCAGATGTCGTTAAAGATGATAAGCCTTGGTTCCATGATATCAAATGCTTCTTGGAGGATCAAGCATACCTACCTGGGGCATCTTCCAATGACAAGAAGACATTAATAAGGCTAGCTGGTAGTTTCTTCCTGAACACTGACGGTTCCTTGTACAAGAGAAACTTTGATATGATACTCCTCAGATGCGTTGATAGGACAGAAGCAGACTTATTGATGCACGAGGTGCACGAAGGATCCTTTGGTACCCATGCAGGAGGGCATGCTATGGCTAAAAAGTTGCTAAGGTCAGGTTATTACTGGATCACAATGGATGCAGACTGTTGTGCCTATGCCAGAAAGTGTCATAAATGCCAGATTTATGCGGATAAGGTGCATGTGCCTCCGAGTCCTTTGAATGTGATGTCTTCACCATGGCCCTTTGCCATGTGGGGCATTGATATGATCGGCAAGATTGAACCTACTGCTTCAAATGGCCACAGATTCATCTTGGTTGCCATTGACTATTTTACCAAGTGGGTTGAAGCAGCTTCATATGCAAATGTTACCAGGCAAGTGGTAGCCCGATTTCTGAAGAGAGACATCATCTGTCGGTATGGAGTTCCCGAGCGAATCATTACTGATAATGGTTCCAACTTAAACAACAAAATGATGGCAGAACTGTGCCGGGACTTCAAGATCCAGCACCACAATTCTTCTCCTTACAGGCCAAAGATGAATGGCGCTGTTGAGGCAGCTAACAAGAATATCAAGAAGATTGTGCAGAAGATGGTAGTTACCTATAAAGACTGGCATGAAATGCTACCGTTTGCCTTGCATGGGTACCGCACGTCAATCAGAACATCCACTGGGGCAACGCCGTATCAGGTTGTGTATGGTATGGAGGCAGTCCTACCTGTTGAAGTTGAATTACCCTCCCTGCGGGTACTGATGGATGTTAAGTTGAATGAAGCAGAGTGGGTTCGATCCCGATACGAACAACTGAATCTGATTGAAGAGAAGAGATTGGCCGCAATCTGTCATGGGCAGCTGTATCAGAAAAGAATGAAGAAAGCCTTCGATCAGAAAGTTAGGCTCCGAGAGTACCAAGTAGGAGATCTTGTGCTGAAAAGACTCCTCCCTCCTCATACAGACCACAGGGGCAAGTGGACTCCGAATTATGATGGTCCATTCATAGTAAAGAAAGTTTTCTCCGGTGGAGCACTGATGCTCAGTACTATGGATGGTGAAGATTTCCTGTCCCCTGTGAATTCAGATGCAGTTAAAAAATACTTCGCATAAAATGACCCACTGGACATAAAAACAGAATGTAAGTCCAGGCAAAAATAGGGCATCTCGGCGAGTCAAAAACAGAATAAAAGACTCGGGCAAAAATAAGGGAAAATAAATAATAAAAAAATGTACACCCGCTGAGTTGAAAAGCCGCATTGGACAGCTCAGGCAGAAATGGGTATCCCGGTGGATTGAAAACCCGAAAGGGCGATCCATGCAAAATAAGGGAATAAGCGAACAACCGCATTCTGAATTCATCTGTATCACCTGCAACATGGTAAGCTTCGAAAGGTTCGAGCGTCGGTCAGAATCAGCCTCCTTCAGAAAGCAAGACGAGGAGAACGTCAAATGTCATACGAGTCATAGCAAAAGGGAAGCTCCTTGAAGCGTCATCAACATTGCCAGCATCTCTTTGTCTTTCAATTTGTAACAATCTCCTCATTTCAGGGGATCCGTTTCTCTGACTGTATCTTGCCAATTCAGGGTACACAAATTAATAAAATCAGATTTTCAGTCATGTTTCGTCTTATACATTTTACTTTTGTTTGCAAAAATGTCCGATGTCTTTAAGATATTGATCCGCATAAATACAGATGTTTCCTTTCTAAAGAATACATGCTTACAGGAAATATGTTTGCTCCCGGGATTGCCTAAACTCCTATGACGGAATCCAATAAGGAATATCTCGGGATGCTTGTACGTTTCTTTGTCTTTACAAGATTACAAGTGTTCAGAGCACAACATGGGGCAAGAAAGCTTCACCCCAGCAAGCTGGCAAATCATTGGCTACTCAGTCCGTCTTCCAGGTTAGCACCGGAAGGTGTTTACATCCCCAGCTGAGTTGTCAAGTAAGATCCCTACAGGAACCTATAGGAAGATCTTTCAGTGATTTTCCTTCTTCCCCAGTCGAGCTGCCAATCATCGCTCTTCCCCAGCCAAGTGCAAAACAGGGAACCATCTCCCCACAGAGTTTCAGCCTCTACCCAGAAGAACAACGCCTGGAGATCTCACAACAGAGTGACGAAAGCTTCTACAAACCCCAGCTGGGTCCCTCATTACTGAGATAGGTCTATCAGTGATCTATTTCCCCATGCAGAGTCGGATATGTCAGATCTACCAATGATCTTATCCCCAGCTGGGATGTCCACCTTCAAGCAGATCAGCCAGAGATCTTCACAGCAACGGGATCCGAATCCCGGATCAGTATCTTTGCATAATCATAGCATTCACATCATATTTCCCCCACAGAGCGTAGCATTCCGTCTAATACGGAGCATTACGGCAAAAAATCAAACATACTGCATAATCATAAGCCATGTTCTGAATCAAACACTTGTAAATACTGACAATCCATCCAGGATATACAGAAAGCTTCCCAAATTCCCCGGCAGAGAGCCAAGGCATTTTCCCTAAAGATACAGATACTTCCTGACACCCGTCCGTGTCATATCCCCAGTAGAAAGCCAAAGCGTCCCCTTTGCACTCACAAATACATATATATACAATTCCTTGACACTCGTCCGTGTCACCTTCCCCAGCATAGTTACCTAAACATTTTGTAAACCACACACTTGTTTATAATATACTTTTTCCGACACTCGTTCGTGTCGCACTATCCCTAGCAAGTTAGGCACTCGTCTGTGTTTCACTCATACTTGTTACTTATCATCTTTTTACTCATACAGATACTCGTCCGTATCTTGTATATATCGCTCAAATCCCCTCAGATCCGACACTCGTCCGTGTTCTTTGTTAACCAGTTGGTACTCGTCCGTATCATCATCTCTGAACATGCGTCAAGCGTTTGTTTCTACCGATACTCGTCCGTATCATAGTCTTAAGGATGCTCGTCCGCATCTTTAATCTATACACCGTGTCAAACACTTATGTCTTCTTGAATTTGGACACTCGTCTGTGTCTACTATTCCCCAGAAGAGTCCCAGCAAATCCCTTTAAATTATTTCCTTTCTATCTGACATTCGTCCTATGTCATGATACCTTTCTGCAGCCGTAACCTGCCAGGTGATCGTCCTTCACCTTTTTCTGATGATCGTCCTTCATCATTCCCAGTGCAGTCTCCATTCATTAGAACCCCTTCCTATCCGACATTCGTCCTATGTCGTGATATTTTCAGCAGCCGTCCCCTGCTAGGTGATCGTCCTTCACCTCCTGATGATCGTCCTTCATCATTTTATCCGATGGCCGTCCCCATCGTTGATCTTGTTATCTGACATTCGCCCTATGTCATGATAAACCCTGAGAGCAGCCGTACCCTGCTAGGTGATCGTCCTTCACCTCTTGATGATCGTCCTTCATCATGCTTATCCGATGGCCGTCCCCGTCGTCGACCTTTTCATCCGACATTCGTCCTATGTCGTGATACTTTCGGCAGCCGTACCCTGCCAGGTGATCGTCCTTCACCTTAGATGACCGTCCCTCATCTTATCCCCGACAGAGCAGCCGTCCCCTGCTAGGTGATCGTCCTTCACCTTTGATGACCGTACCTCATCGTTTATTTCATTTACCTATAATCCCCAGAGATTCTTATAGCTTTACTTGATGGCTGTCCCCATCATAATCTCTCATATCCCCAGCTTGTCGGCCGTCCCCGTCATTGCTTTATTTCCCGCTTCTTTCCCCAGCATGTCGGTCGTCCCCGTCATTGCTTCATCCCCAGCAGTCGTCCTCTGCTCGACGGTCGTCCTCCGTCGCCCGCACTTTATAATTATACTTTACTTCCTTTTACAATCTATATCCCTTTTTCTTCTTCATTTTGTGAGTGCAAATCTTGGACTGTCTTTGGTATTCAACCACAAGTTATCTTGTTCGAATGTTAAGTCGTTGCTTACATCCTACACCGCTAACTCATGCTTGAATAGGGGCAGCTGTAAACACCCCAAATTTGCCCTCACCCATTTCACCATGGCTTGTGATCTTTTCATATGCATAAATTCAATCATAGCATCTCATACCACATTTTTGATTCACTGCATTGCTTCTAAGTCATCTGCATCTAGGGTTTGTGATCTGAGCCATCCTTGAGCCATTTGAGCCACTTCAAAGGTCATCAATCACTTCAAAGGGGTCCATGTATGTTCAAGCATCATATTATATCCCCACAAAGTCAAGAAAGTCAAAGAATCACAAGAACTGAGAAAGGCATGGAAGCAGAGCCAGGTTTAACTACACAGATGACCTAGAATTAGGGTTTTGGTTTCAGAGGCCATAACTCCAAATTTTTTGGTCATTCTTGTTTCTATTGGTCTCTATATGTTATAAGGATCATGCATATCAAGTTTCATGAAGAAATTCCATGGGGAAGACATCTAATCAAGAGTTGACTTCTTGAGTAAGTCAGTGTAAAATCAGGGCATCTGAGGCCCCCAATGACCCAACCAAAGGGTGTTCTTCATCATTTTGAATGTGTATGATCTTTATTTGATCATAGAAGATGTTAGAAGTTCACAAAATTGAAGAATTTCAAGCCATTTGCAATGTTGCCTTTTTGGGAAAATGACTTGTAATGAAAACTTGCTATTTTGGGAAAGTTTTTCAACCTTATCATTTTGATTCAAAAATGCTTCAAATGAGAAAACTTTGGTCATGAAAGTTGTAGAATGGATCCTCCCATTTTCAAAAAGTACAAGAACTCATTCTAATTCATTTTGGATCAAAAGTTATGGCTTGTCAAAGTTGGCAAAAATCACATAATTTCAAGTTTTGTACCAAAGAGGCAAAGTTGCAAAACCTCATGCCAAGCCTTTATGTGACCTCTAATTGATTTCTATGCATTACACAAACATGAACCATGACCTAAAAGTCAGAATGCACCAAAGAATTATCCATTTTCATGACTTGTGCATTAAGAAACTTCAAAAGGGCCAAGACTTTGTGAAATTGCAAAAACTCTCACAAACCCTAATCCACTTGCTGCATTGCCTCTAATCCATTTCCATGGTTCTCCCTGATTCAAGCTGCAGCCAAGCCATGCCTTGTACCTTGACTGCCATAGCCCATACCTCTCTTACACAAAAAGTTGACTTTATGCATTTTGCTCCATACCAATCACACTGCTCCACAGCAACTCTCTGACCTATCAAGGATTGATATGTGTACCAAAAGCAACCCAACACATAACACAACACAGCCTGAAACATCCCACAAGCCATAGTTCCAAGATTTCACCTCTTATGCACTTTCCTTTGAAACTCATTAAACAAGCATCAAACATCAAAACAAACTTCATAGAATCACTCAACATGTTCCTCTGATCATTTCCCAACCCTCATTTGTCCCTAAAACCACCCCAAGCAGAAACACGATTTCTCACCTCTCCTGAACAAAACTCTATCAATCTCTCAAACCAGCCAAAAGAAACTCCAACTAAGCATTGCAAGCTTCTCAGGAGGTTCATTAGAGGCGTTTTGGATCAAAGAGGCAGCCAGAAAGTTCCAAAGATCAAAGCTCCAGTTCAGGTGAGCTCAAGAACATTTTTTCCAGAAACATGTTTTTAAGTTCCTAATTGATTCTTTATGCTTCACTGATCATGCTGATATGTTTTGTTTTGAAAATGGTTGAGAAATGAGTATGTATTCGTGTTCTGAAAGTTTTATGACCTAAAACTATTTTGCTTTGATTCAGTTTGTATGCGTGAAATAAATGTTGTTTGCTTGTTGATTCTTGATGTATGATGCATGGGGATCATTTCTGGGCAGAGAGATTGGATTTTAGTGACCTAGGGAAGAAGCTAGCAATTTTCAGGAAGGGGTGTGGCCGGAGAAGATGACCGGAGGTCATTTCCGGCCACCTGAAAGTCATTAGTGTATTAATCACGTTTAGGGTTCAGTTTGAATTTGGACCGTGGATTGGGTTGACTAGCATTGACTCCCGCGCGTTTGAATGGCCCAGATCTCTCATTAAAACCCTAATCCTAATTAATTAGATTAATTAATTCAGTTTAAATTAATTTAGTCAGTTTGAATGAGGACCATTGGATGTGGCGCGGGTTAATTCCCTCCAATTTTGTTTGAACCTCAGCCTCTGGATCTGCATACTTCTCATATTTTCATTTTAATTTCATTTTCTTTTCATTTAATTTGCACGAATTATTTAAAATAGCAAAATACATTTAAAAATTCTGAAAATTTTTGTCAAACATTTCATTAATTTTCAGAACCCAAAAATATTTTTATTTTTATTTTTTGCATTAAAAATCATTTTTAAATCATTTAAATGTTTATTTTTAATTAGTTAATGAGAATTAATTAATTAAAAATACATTTAGGTATTTAAAAATCACCAAAAAAATTCACATTGCATTTAAAAACATTTAGAAGCATTATCCAACTCTCAAACCAAATTTCTTTTTTGTTTTTGATGTCTTTTGATCATTTTCATTGGAATTAAATTCATTTTAAGGCAATATTTTGGTTCAAACTTTGAAAAATTCATTCTGCCTAACCCTTGAGAGTTTGATGATGGTTCTTCTTGCATTTCATCCTCCATAGCATGTAGTTTATAGGGAAAAATTGGTTTGATTTGATCTTACATTTTCAATTTGTTTGGTATTTTTCTTTGTGAGGTACCCCAAAACCCTAGTAATCTTAGGAAATTCATAACTTTCACTAGGTTAAGAATTAGGTCCCCTCCTTTGGGAAGTGAACTTGTATAGGTTTAGGGTATCTTTGATTGCATTTTCATTTTTTTATCATGTCATTTGCTTCTGATTTTGAATTTTGCTTTGTGTGTTGATCATAAACCCTAATTTGTGCTTTCCTTTGCATACATCCTTCATTTGCTTGCATCCAATGACTTGCCATGACATTTTGTGCATCCACATGATTCATAATGCATATTAGGACATATTAGAATCATGTTTTATCATTGCATCTTTCATTTGCCATGTTATATGTTCATTTCACTTCATAAACATTCATGAACTTTCATGGTTCAAAGCATGCTTCATCTGCACCCATATCCTTGTATGATCATCCTCATCTCTTGTCATGTGTTTGCATCATCCCTTAGCATCATTATCATCATGAATATGCTTCTGACTTTGTCTTGCATCATGACATCTCATCTCATTTTGCATTGCATTTCATTTCTTTTGCTAACTTTTCAGGTGGTAAGTTGTTTTGAGAAGTGAATTTGCCTTCACTTCTCACAATCTCCCTTCATCTCTCTTATGCATCATTGCTGCATTTTATCTTTGTATTAGAGTGAGCTTGCTCATTCATGTTCATCTCTTACTTTCTTTCTTCAGGCAACTTGTCTTCTTAAGTGAAGCAAGTTGTCTTGCCTTCCTTTGCTTCTTGCTCCTTTCATCTGTTCCTCTCCTTGGTGGTTCTTTGAAGATTCTTTCTCTCTTAAGCCTCACAAGCCCTAGGATACCCAAGCATGATAATAATTAGGGTTTGATTAGTCCCCCATTTAGTTTTGCCTTTGTGTCATCTTTGAGTCTTCTCTTCTCATCACATAATCAAGGACTAAACCCTAAAGGTTTTAAGGCTTTGTGATTAAGCTTATGCCTGCATCCTTCTATTAGGATGGAGTGTATAACTTTAATCCTAAGTGTTAAACCCTTAATGTGTTTAAATCCTTTAATCAATTCACTTAATAATCATCAAGACATCAAGCTTGTAACTTGGGCCTTGCATTAGGGTTCTAATTCTTCCTTAATTGGTTAAGAAGGACTAACCCTAGTGTTAATGGACAAGTCCCCCTCAAGTTGTCTTACAAACCATAAAACTCACTTCTTAATCTTACCATTAACTAAAATCCACTTAATAAAGGCTTTGTTTTGTCATGAGGTTAATCCCTAATCATGGATTAAGTTGAGGAGTCTTTCTCAGCTTAAATGTTCTCATCTATTATCCTTCTATTAGGATGGTGTAATGAGTCCATTAAATCCTTGATTATGGCTTAAACTCATTACTTAACATTAAACAAAAACAACAAAAACATCTAAATAATTGCAAGTAGGTTAATGATCTTAATCCTACATCATGGTGATTAAGTGTGAGGTGTTTACTTCACACTTAAGGTATTCTCATTACCCCTAATCAGAGGGAGGATGTGATGAGTTTACTAACCCTTGGTTTAGGCTCAAGCTCATTAACTTATGACAAACTCCAAAAGCAATAAAAGACTGAAAACACAAAAAACAAACAATAATCGTCTCCTTCGGGATTCTTTTTTCACCTCATTCACTCACAAACGGGAACTTGCTTCTTCCGTCTAATGCAAGACAGTTTGCACCTGAGCCAGACAGGTCATACACTTGAGCATAGACAAGCAAGCAGTTCACAAGTCAATTTACCTTTCAGTCTCTTTGGGTCGAACTACGGTGTTCTGACTTCCTCATTGCACGAGAGGATACGTAGGCATAACTTAACGGTTATCGAACAAAAGTCTCTGTATATTCCCCCCTCTTCCAGCTTTATTCTTTTAGCCTCATAGTCATGAGCATTTCACTCCTGTTCTTACACTGACACTTCACATGTTTCACTTCACATTTCTTTTACACTGACACTAGCATTCTTTCCAGCTTTGATACACATATTTGCACTGACACTACCCCTTTGAAACACAAATCTTTTATGCGTGGATCCCGTCGAGTACGACGGACAATCTGGGTGCTAATACCTTCCCAGGTTGTAACTAACCCCCTTTCCCAGTCTCTCTGGTTCGCAACCGTCTTATCCATATCTTTCTCAGGTCTATGCAGCATTACCTTTCCTCCGGGATAAAAACGCCTAGCTGGCGACTCTTTCTTTATGAGTTCACCCTTGTGTGTTCTCTCTCTTTCACCGACCGTTCGCGTCTGATCCCCTTCTGACCAGGTGTCATTTTGGTGGGAGCGACAGATAGGTTACAAAATAGGAAGGTTTTACGCACCCAAAATGTCTGTGGTACTCCACTAGAGCCCTTTGAAAAATTTACTGTTTTTGGTTTGAAAATGGTTTGTAAAATATGAGTGGAGGGATGAGAAAATAATTATTTTTTAATATTTTTGTGTTTGGAGAGGTTTACCACCTCATGCCTACGTACCCACAAAGTGCAATACAAGATCAAAACCCCGTAGTTCGTGGTACAAATAGTGAAAAGGGTGGGTTATGATTAATTTTATTAAGTGAAGAGTATTTGTCATCTTCAAGTGAATGGCCAAACAAACTACCATGAGAGTGAAGGCATGGACTCATACATCATTATAGGGAGGACGCCAACTCGGATAAAATCAACGAGTATGCCACTAAACCCCCACAATTGACAAGAGACTCAATTACATCAAACTACAACCATGGAGATTTAGAGACTTGCACCCGACTAAAGAATAATGACTCATAATCGGCACTCTTAAAAAAGAAAATGAACAAAAGTGCACAAAATAACTTGAATGAGTTTGATTTTTTTTTGAATTAAGGTCAACATGATTAGATTCATTTATTTTAAAAGAAAAGAAAAAGTGTAAAAGCCACTTGACAAAAGTCAAGGTTTTGGTTTGTTAAAGAGGTGACGATTTTAAAAAAAAAAGAATCATTTGAAAAAGGGAGAAAGTTTTGAAAATTAAAGAATGGGAGAAGATGAAGGGACTATCCTACAAAAAGAAAATAAGGAGATAAGGGAAGAAAGATCTAACCAAACTTGATGACATTCAAATTATGAGCATAAGAGTTTCATCCTTATAAGCTAGCAAATGGCCAAATAAAGGCTAAATCCAACTTCATGAAGATCAAAGCAATGGGAAGGGATCCTAAAATCTAAGTCCAAAATCTCCATTCCAATGCCAAGGATAGTAACCAAAAGTCCACAAATTAAAGTCACAAGTCTTTTAGAAGTTTAATTCTTTATTAATGTTTTTGTGTCCAAATGGACAAAAGGAAAATCAACCTTAAAATAATAAGAACAAATAATAAACATGATATGGATGAATAAAGCAAAATAGAATAAAGGCAATAAAAGTGCAAGAAATTAAATGTTAGTAACAAAAGAAATTAAAGTGCAAGAATATAAAATATTGATAATAATAGTATAATAATATTCATATAATAATGGTATGGTGAACTTAATCAGCCACAACCAAAAAGAAAGAGTAACCAAAATCGAAGGCAACCAAATCCGCTTAGCATCTTACACTATAGCGATTAATCAAGGCAAACCGAACCGAATTCAATTAAATTTGAAAGGCGATTGGGAGACCCAAAGCACCTACGCATCGAACATTCATAAGTCTCGATTCTTAATGCAATATGATTAAACACTTTGGGATTACACGATCAACAAGAGATCCGGTCCACGAAAGTGCAAGTACCCAATTAGATTTTTATTCTGAAGTCGGGACACATTTAGGTCTATGTTAAGCAATCGCCGAGTAATTTACGAAGTAATTCCCCTACAAATGAGGCTGGCCACCACCAATTAAGGTGCATAATGTTAGTGTTAATGCATGCGAGATGAACGATATGTAAATCGCTATCCGGACGCAATATCGTACGAAAATAAAGGTGAATACCAAATTGAGTCACACTCATAGTATTCTTCCATCCTTAAGTTCAATCACTCATCTTGGTGGATTCAAGCATGAAAATGTATCACTAATGCAAAGTACCTTAAATGAATTGAACAATCCACTTAAAGGTAGTTTTGAATTAATGAACATTAACTACTCTAATCTACACCCAAAGTTCATTGAAATTAAGGAGAAATCACTCCCAAAAGTGCTTCCCAAGGTAAAAATAAAAAAGAGGGAGAAGAAGAAGAAAGAGGAACCAAAAAGGGGCTTGAAACAAGCCAAGAATTCAATTCTGACTTGCGTTAACCGGTTAACGCATATGGTTAACCGGTTAATGCTGAAGCAGCAGCAGAAAATATGCAGAAATTCAGCATTGATCCATTTCCAAAACTCTTTCAAAACATTTAATGATCATGATCTAAATTTGCACGAATTTTAAAACCAAAATACAGTGGAATCCCTGCAATCAAACAACAAATAAAGATCCAAAGGATCTAGAATCAAAGGAACCAAAGATCTACATCTTGAATGGTTGATGGTGAGTATGGATTTGTGGAAGGAGAGGAATTACCAAAGTCACTTCTTCAAATTGAACCAAGCCAAGCTAGATCTACTGCAATTGATGAACAAGAGAATGAAAGGATGAAGGTTTAGCTCAAGTTAATCAAGAAGTCAATGTGAATTCTTGATAACTTCAAAAGAAAGAAAGTAAGCTTTTGAGAATTTTGGTGTTGGGGGAGTAATTTGCAAGAGGTTTTGTGGCTATCAAAAGCTTGTAGAAATTTTTGCAAGGTGAATTTGGCTCTCTAAAGCTTGTTGAATGAATGAAATTATGGTCCTATTTAAAGGCCTTAGGTATGTAAATTTGGTGGGATGGAGCTTGCTTTGGTAATTTGAATTTAGGTTTGGTAATTGAAAATTTGGTGGGAAATGGAAAAGAGTGGTGATTAGTGAGGGTTTATGGTAGGAAATGATCAAAGTGATGTAGAGAAATCAGAAACCAATGGATCTAGAATATTCCAATTAAACCAATGATCTAAGGGTGCTGAATTTGAATAAAGAATTCAAATTTCGCACTGGTTAACCGGTTAACGCATTTGGTTAACCGGTTAACCAAGCTGAAATTTGAATTTTTTATTCAAACATGGTTGCTTGGTTGTTTCGGCCCAATTCTTGTTGTACGTCGAAGAAGTAAACACACGATCCTTGGAAATCCTTTGAGTGAATCAATTAACTTGGGAAATCTTCGATCAGATAAATTTGAATTATTTGCGGATCAACTTCGACTTTTGTCTGCGAAATTTCGCTCGAGCTGCATGATTGCTATTTTTGGCATTTTAAATGGTTCCTCTTCCTGAAAAAGCTTAGCAAAAGGAAACAAAATATTTTTTTTGATTTTTATTAATGGTTAGTAAACATAAACAAATAAAGTAATTAAAGACAACGGTGATCCCCTGCGAGGCATAAACCTAACCCGAGAATAACCGAGTAAACAGTGCGATATTGTTTGTATGCAAGATGCAGATGAAAATGCAAAGAAAAATTAGGGCAAAAATTAGGGTGCATCAGTTGCTACCAGCTTTATTTTCAAAATCCAGTTGTTACTAGTGTCATTTGAAAAGTCCAGTCGTCATTGGAACAGTTTATAGTCTAGTTGTCACTAGCATTTTGTCTGAAAATTCAATCGTGGTCGGTATTTATCTTGTTACCACCAATATCCACTTGAAGCCCAATTTGTTGTTGGCACAAACCCGTTAGAAGTTGGTCGTGAAACCTTTTTCTTCCAGACTAAGTCCATTTGATTTGGAACATATAGAAGAGTTTATTTACCCCGTATTTTTTTCCTGATGGTTCCTGAAGGTCGTCTCTGAACTCTTCATTTAAGGAATTTCCAGAGGTTGGATGTTTTACCTTGTTTGAAAACTCCAACATATTTTGTTGTTATTTGTAGTGTCAGCTGGTCGCATTGAGCCACTAATTTATCATGTTGAATACTTTGCTTTCTATCTCCAGTGTCAGTTGGTCGCATAGAGCCGCTGCCCAATCATTGTGAATTTCTTCTTTATCCTTAGTGTCAGCAGTTACACTTGAACCTTTTGATTTATCACTTTGGATATTTTTGAATGTATCATGTCTTCTATTCTTAGTGTCAACCGGTCTTGGACCCATTGCGTATTCACTTTGAATATATTTTGTTGTTATTCTTAGTGTAATCAATCTTGAACTCGTTGCGCATTCACTTTGAATTTTTTGTTGTTGTTATTGTTAATGTCAACCGGTCTTGAACCTTTTGCGTATTCACTTTGAATATTTCTTTGATTTTTCTTGACCCCCGAGTCGACGACGCTTTGAATATTTCCTCGACCCCTGAGTTAATTTGTTCTTGACCCCCCGAGTCAATATTGTCATCTTTATTCTTAACCCCCGAGTCAATGTTTTTGTATTATTTTTGACCCCCGAGTCAATGATGTTATCTTTTCCTCAACCTCTGAGTTGATTTGTTCTTGACCCCCGAGTCAATATTGTCATATTTATTCTTGACCCCGAGTCAATGTTGTTGTATTATGTTTGACCCCTGAGTCAATGATGTTGTCTTTTCCTCAATCCCCGAGTTGATATCTGTTTCAGTTTGACCCCCTGAGTCATTGTTACTTCCTTTTTGTTTTTGATCCCCGAGTCGATATTGACTTTATTTCCTCAACCTCTGAGTTGATTTGTCTTTGAACCCCGAGTCATTGTGTTTTGCGTTTATGTTTTCGATCCACGATTCAATGTCGTCTTTATCCCTTCAACCCCCGAGTTGATATGTTATCTTTACTTTCTCAACCTCTGAATTGACGTATTGTTATCCCCAGTGAGTCTTCACCCTCAGTATTGTTTTGGTGGATCACCATTACCATATATCTTCATCGTTTCCCACAAGCATACTTATCATTCATCATTAAAAAAAGCATGATAGGATTCATTTCATCTCATACGTCATATCCCCAGCAAAAAAGAGTCTCTCATGAATTCATAACATTGCATGTCATGTCATTTCATCTTTATTTAAGGACAAAATTCAGGTCTTTTTAATATTTAATTATCTCCCCACTACGATCATACGAAGATTAACCATCTTCATATTCTCTGGTTGAAGATATTTAAATAGGGGCAAGTGTCATACCCCAATTTTGACCCTGGATCACTTTTATTTGACGCATTTCGCCGCATTATCAAAAGTCAGGCATATAAGTCAATCACCTTTGCATTCAAAGTCAAATGGTTCATTAATCTTCATAATCATACATTTTTCCATTCAATTTCATTTTGTTGTTACCTTAGATTTTGTTTCATTTTAAAATAGGATGTTTATTTCATTTTATCATTTTATTTATTTATATTTTAGTTTCTTAGTTAAATATTTATCTTAGATTATTTTAAATTATTTAGTTCGATTCAATTTAGTTTTAATTTAATTTATGTTTTAATTAGGTAATTTTAATTAGTTATTTTTAACTAGTCTAATTTAATTATTTTAGAGTTAATTAAATTTTATTTTTAGATTAGTTTAATTTTAATTTTATTTAGAATTAATTTTAATTTGTTTAACCATTTTAATTAGTTTAATATTTTAATTTATTTTAATTGTTAGTTCAATTAGGTTTTTTTATTAGATTTATAGTTTTATTAATTTATATTTTTTTAGTAATATGAATTTACAGTTTTTTTGGTTTTTTGAATGATGTAGATAAACTTGTATGATGTAACTATTACTTTTAGCATATTGGTTTTCTAAAATATTTGAATATCATTTCATCTTAACAACATATTTATTGGTTTAAATAGTTTTAAGTAAAGTTTCATTTTTATTGTCTTTTATTTGTATAACCTTGAGATTGTTTTTATAAATATTTCTCCTTTATAGTTTTCTTTAAAATAATAGTTCTAAAATATCTTTTTACATTTTTTGAAATTCATGTAAATGTAGTGATGTTTTTTTAATTACATTACGATTTCGGAGCATATAAATTGATTGTGCTTTCGAGAACCGTATGGATGCATAAAGTTATTCGCTCAACTACTTATAGAGTGACTCGTACATGAGTATATTCTAAGATAGTTAAAGAGCTAAATTGGTTGTCTTCAATTTCGTCTGTCTTGTACATTTCCATCCACTTTATTTACTTTGTCATTTAATTTGCAAGTTGCGACCTTTGCCTAGTCTTAGGAGCTTGCGCACCCATTTGCAGTTTTTTTTACATTTCAATCCAAAAAGGAAAGAACTCCTGCAGTTGACTCAATGTCATAGGAAGTTTAGCCATCCCTAGTTCCTTTTTGACCTTAACCATTAGGAATTTTTATTTTACAACTTTTTTTCACTTTGCTAAAGTCTCGTGAGTGTTTTCCATAACACTTACCTACCCCCGCGAACCTTGAGTGTAACTAAGTGTTCGTTAATCCTTAGGAGAACTACGAGTGCTCTGATTCTATACCCGATACGTAGGCATCGATGCGATGTTGTGCGAGCACTATTAGAAATAAAAACCTTATGTTCCCTTAGTTTTAGGAAGCAATAAAAAACAAAAACACAAATATTAACAAGAGGTTCTCGTATGCGGATGCTCATGATGTTAACACCTTCCCTAGGTATAACAAACCCACGAACTTAGATTCTCCACAATTAGGGATTTTACGATCTTTTTCCCTTTTCCCTTTGGATTTAATTAAAGTCGGTGGTGAATATTTCTATAATTGCGATTCACGCTCACTTAATAGCTTGGCATCCGATTCTCACTGCGACACAGGCTTTCTAAAAGTCGTGAATTATCCGCCTTGGATTGCTAACATCGTGCCTGTGCCCAAGAAAGACGGAAAGGTTAGAATGTGTGTTGACTATAGGGACTTGAATAGAGTGAGCCCCAAAGATGACTTCCATATACCTTACATTGATGTATTAGTTGACAATATTGTGCAATGCAAAGTGTTTTCCTTCATGGATGGCTTCTCTGGTTATAATCAAATCAAGATGGCACCAGAAGACATCGAGAAGACAACTTTCATAACACCTTGGGGGACATTATGTTACAAGGTAATTTCGTTTGGTCTGAAGAATGCAGGAGCAACATATCAGCGTGCAATGGTAACTCTCTTCCATGAAATGATCCATAAAGATATTGAGGTTTATGTCGACAACATGATTGCAAAATCCAATACCGAAGAAGAGCACCTCATCCATTTGCAAAAGCTATTTGACAGATTGAGGAAATTTCGTCTGAGACTGAATCCGAACAAGTGAGCGTTTGGAGTAAGATTCGATAAACTCTTGGGTTTCTTCATCAGTATCAAAGGTGTTGAAGTGGATCCTGCGAAGGTAAAGTTTATTCAAGAGATGCATGCTCCGCATACTGAGAAGGAAGTCAGAGGTTTCTTGGTCTACAAATGCAACCATGATTCAACTTTGCTTCGTTGTGTAGACAAAAAGGAAGAAGATGAGATTATGGAAGACATACATGAAGGTGTCTTTGGCACTCATTCCAATGGACATACGATGGCTAAGAAGATTTTGAGAGCATGTTACTACTGGTCTACCATGGAAACAAATTGTCATCTTTATTCCTAAACCTGTCAAAAGTGCCAGATCTATGCTGACAAAGTACATATATGGTTGGTTCCTTTGAATAAGTTGACTGCTCCATGGCCTTTCATAATGTGGGGCATTGACATGATCGGTGAGATCAAACCTACCGCTTCCAATGGACATTGCTTCGTCCTTATGGCCATTGATTACTTCACGAAGTGGGTAGAGGTAGCTTCATTTGCTTCTGTTAGCAAGAATGTTGTGGCTCGATTTATTAAGCATAATCTGATTTGTCGGTATGGCATCCCCGAAAAGATTATCACAGATAATGGTACCAACCTCAATAATACTATGATCATCAAACTCTGCACACAGTTCAAAATTAAGCATCACAATTCTTCTCCATATAGACCAAAGATGAATGGCGCAGTGGAAGCCGCCAACAAAAATATCAAGAAGATCTTGCAGAAAATGACTATGACGTATAAAGACTGACACAAGATGTTACCATTTGATCTTCATGGATATCGTACTTCAGTATGTACATCAACTGGGGAAACTCCGTTCTCTCTTATTTACAGTATGAAGGTCGTCTTAACTATTGAAGTCCAGATTCCTTCCTTGAGGATTATGAAAGACGCAGGTTTAGATGAAGACAAATGGATTCAGACTCGACTTGACCAAATAAATTTGATTGACAAAAAGAGGCTCACGGCTGTTTGTCATAGTCAGACGTATCAGAAGCGCATGACCAAGGCCTTCAAAAAGAAAGTTAGACATCAGGTGTATCAGGCTGGTGATTTGGTAATAAAGCGCATCATCCTACTGTAAGGTGATCCCAGGGGAAAATGGACTCCCACATACGAAGGGCCATTTGTAGTTACACAAATATTTTCTGGTGGTGCTATGATGCTTACCACTATGGACTACGGAGATTTTATGCACCCTGTGAATGCGGACATAGTCAAAAAATAACATGCATGAAAAGAGACCTTCTAGGTTGACTAGCCTTGGCAAAAATAAGGCCATCCCGACGAACCAAAAGGGTTCAGACAAAAATTATGGATATATATATATATATATATATATATATATATATATATATATATATATATATATATATATATATATATATATGAAAAGATGGTACACCCAGCAAGTCGAAAACCTGAAAAGGCGGCTTGGGCAAAAAAGGGTATCCCATTGGACTGAAAACCTGAAAAGGTGGTTCAGGCAAAAGTTAGGGATTAAGGCGTATGACTATGTCCCGTTGGATAATTTATTTGAAAGGTAGCTAGATTGACTATCAATATGAAGTTCTAATGGCACAAATAAATCCAACCATTTCTTCCAACAACAAAAGTGATGAGATGCTTGAAGACATAGGGGCAGTAGCAGAGTTGGGACTCAATGGGATCATTTTTACATAGCTATTATTTCTTATATATTTTTTTAAAATAATTAGGACAATTTCCTCTTACTAGGGTTTATGTCTCTTTGTACGAAAATGTTTGGTATAGGCAAACTTTCAAAAAATAAATACAATACAATTTCCATTACAAAGTTGTTTTTGTTTTTATTTTTTCTGTTTTGGAGAAAAAACGTCCAATGGTCATTTTGAATGAGCATATGCATTTGAACATGATTGGTGTTTACCAAAAAAATATATACATGAAAAACAGAAACGACATCTACTACTTGACCATGAAGGTTGGACTCCCTAGCAAGTCTTGTATCCGGAGAATCCCCACAGAGTCGTCTCCACAAAGCTCCCCAACAGAGATACAATCCCCAGCTGAGTTAAGCAAGGAGAAAGACATCTTCCAGCAGTTCACCTCCATATCTCTAGTGGATAACCTGATATGATCATCTTCCCCAGTAGACCGTCTAGCAGAATAAAGAAGTTGAACATTGTCCCCAACATTGCAGAAACTTCCTCAGTGCAATCTACGGAATTCTTATTCTCCATCAGAGTTATTTTCCTCGATGCAAATTAATTCCCTAGTTGGGTTTATTTCGCCAACAACATAAATTTCCTGACAAAATCCTCTTCTCCAGCAAAGTCTGTTCAGAGGTACTTCCCCAGTAGGGTTTATTCCTCAACAGCGTTGTTTCCCTATGGAGGTTTTTCCTTCAGCAGAAGTGTTTCCCCAACAGATTATATGGAACATAGTCCCCATAGCAGAGTTTATCTCTCCCACACTACCGGACTCCCCAACAGTTTTCTTTCGGGGTTCTAATCCTCAGTCAGGGTTATCCATGCCTGAAACTTGGTCAGATAGTACATTGGAGAATTATGGTTGAGTTTACTTTGTCATTAGACTATCCATTAAACACAAACGCTCGTTGCAAGCGCTTGTAGTGTACATCCATGATGACCACACAGTCAAAATAAATCCTCCAATATGCGGACCCATTGAAGATGATTTTGATGGTGATTGTGTCCACCTCTTTTATCCCTAAGAAAAGTATATAAAAGATCAAAGTTTCCCAAATGGGAAGACAATAAGCTACCAACATCCCGAAACAAATCTCTTCCCCAAACAGAAGTCGAAGATCCCCAACGGAATATCCCCGAAAGGGAAATCTCCAATAAAGTCAAACAGGCGTTGAAGACTTATACTCTTCATCCCTAACAACAACCCGAGATTTATTTTCCCTATGACAGACATTTCTATTGTTGTCTCCAGCAACATTCACATTCATGCATCATATTCATACAATATATCATGGCATATGCAGACATAACGCATATAGCATCCTCATTTATTTTGAGAGCATCATCGAAAAAAGCATTTTCATAACTCTATTCTTTCAAGTCAGTTTGCAAGTAGATAGATATTATCAACACAATCTTCTACAAATTTGAGACTAAGCCCCGAGACGACAGGATGTTTCAAAGGACAAAGTTAAGCCCCGAAACGACGGGATATTCTATAGTTTGAGACTAAGCCCCGAGAGGAAGGGATGTTTCAAAAGGAGAAAATTAAGACCCGAGACGACGGGATATTCTGTTAAAAACAAGATTAAGCCCCGAAACAACGGGATATTCTACAAGATGAGACTAAACCCTAAGATGACAGGGTGTTTCGCAAAATACAAGATTAAGCCCCGAGACGATGGGATATTCTACGAAGATATGAGACTTAAACCCGAGACGACGAGATGTTTCAAAAGGACGAGATTAAAATTTTGAGACGACGAAATGTCTCGCAAAAGGATACGGGACTAAACCCTGAGACGGCATGACATTTCTATCTACATGGCTAAGATGCAATTCAACTCTTGTAACAGGCCGATTATTTATTACTTCAACTCCCATAACGAGACAGTTACTTGCAAACATCTATAACGAGTTTAATGTACTATGAACGGTAGATGCAATGGGGTATGGGTTCATCCTAACATGGGCTCACTCCAATATTCTTATTCAGAAAAATCATTTACTGCGGATGGCATCTTTAAGCCCATCTCCAACGACCACCTGTCATTTCTCTGAATGGCATCTTTTAGCCCATTCCTGATACAAGTCAACCAACAATTTTGCTTCCTGCACCTGTGAGTGAAAATTTTCGGGCACTTACGAGTATTCAATCCTCTTCCACCTTCAGACCAAGAAAGACAGATATGTCAATCTAACTCTTCAGGTTTAAGAAGATTGAATAGGGGCAGCTGTTGCACCCTCAAATTTACCCTCACACCGTCAAGACAAATTGTGTCAAAAGGGTATCTTCCTCCCAAGTCTTAATCCTTGCTTCACAAGTTTGGTTAGTCAATTGCTCAAATGATCAACCTGAAGTTATAAGGGATGTCTTGAGGTTTCCAAAAAAACCCAAGATCACCTTCATATGACAAAAATTGAAAGAGTTGTGATTGGTGCAAGTTGGACAATTTTTGAGAAAATGAATGAAGTTACTATGAGCAAAACTTGAAAATTTGGACTAATGGACCAAAGTTTAAGGTCTAAGCATGTTCATGACCTCTTGAAGGATCTCACTATCTATATTTTTATTTATTTGCATTTTATTTCATTTAACTTGGATTTTCTTTATAAAAATTCAAAATAAAATTGAATAAAATAAATGACAAGGATAATGGGGGGCGCCCTATTGTGGGCTTCTAGAAGCAATATCATCACATTCAAAGCTCCATGATGCCTCATCAAACCATGATCTTCATGCAAGGAAGGTTTTTGAAAAATTATAGAAATAATTTTTCCCTTTGATGGCCATGAAACAATTGTTTCTTCCCATCTACATCACACCCTCATCTCATATAAATAGGAGGCCAAACTAAGCCTTAAAAAAAGATATGCTGGAATAGCCATAAGAAACAAGAGTTTGATCACAAAAATTCTCAAAGGAGGTGTAATTTCCTATCTCAAGTTCCAATCGGTTCTAAGTCCATACTACCGTCCAAATATCTTCCTGAGACGTCCAAGGGTAAGTACATGTAGTTTTTTTTATACTCGTCTATGCTTGAAATAATCATATGCATTATCCCCGATTTTATGAATTTTCCATCATTCGTATTTTCAATTTCCTCCAAGCTTATTGATTACTAACCATCTAAATTTGTGTATGTGCTTATTTAGAACAGGTAGAATGCGTTCCATGGAATTCGTAGCGTAAAGTTCATAACCTGACATCGATGAACTGTGATATACCTTTTTTTTACGAAACTCGAAAAAACCAATAAAAATTTAGACTTAGGTTTATTTTAAAACTTTGGGATTTTCTCTTATTGAGCTTAATTATTTTATAATTAACCATGTAAATAATTTTTTTTAAAACAATTAATTTATTTTTTTAAAGAAAAATACATAAAAAAGGTAGTTTTGTCTAATCGATTTTTTTTATCAAATTAATTTAGGCTTGGGATTTCCTATTAATTAATTTTATTAGTAAGTTCAAAATATAACTCCCTCTTAGGCTTACAATGAAGGAAAAAACAAGAAAAAGTTACAAGGAAATAAGTTGTAAAACATTTGATACTTAAGACTCAAGTCTCCCATGGACGTTTTCTCTTCGTGTTGAGATATGTATTGAGGTTCCACTCTTCGTGAAGTCGCCTTGTCAGTTCCAACACTTTTTCCTCGCTAGCATTGAATTGAGCCTCAAAGGTATCCCTTTCCTCCTTTAGTTGGATCCAATATTTATGTAGCTCTTCCAGGTTAGTAGGCATGTCAGGATGAAGAATGGTGTAAGGAACATCTCCTTCAACAATAGGCTCAACGATCACTGGTAGAACAACAGGATATGGCATCAAAAGAGTTTGAGCACGAGACTGTACCCATCTGAGGTAAGGCTTCATAGGGATGGAGTATTTTGGTTCCATAGTGTTACTATTAATCTTATTCACCATTCCCCAAGCATGTATAAACCTTTGACGGTAACCTTGAGGATCATTGTCATAATCAAACACAATATCTTGAATAATCATATCATGAGGACCGTCACTCCGAGCATAACCAAATTGACGTAGTTCCAAAGAAGGATTATAAGTAATGCCTCCCCTTATGCCAAGGAGTGGCACATTAGGGAACTCCCCACAATGGTCAATGATAGTGATGTTTTCCATGGATCGGGAACACCAATGGATATCTGAATGAGAGAGTGACATTATCCTTCTAGACCACCTCAAACCTTGTTCATTCTTCATCACAGATCTAGGAAGGTGTGAAATAAACCACCTTGATAGTAGAGGCATGCAACACATCAGAGTCCCTTGCCCCTTCATAGTACAGGTGTGAAGAAAGTGTAAAATATCTCCAAGCAAAGTAGGCATAGGATTATGAGTTAGAAATATTTTAATTACGTGCAAATCTATGAATTGGTCCGGATTAGGGAACAACACCAAACCATAAATCAACAGGGCCAAGATTTCCTCAAAAGCATAGTAATTAATAACATCTAAAAACAACTGAGCTTTATCTATCAAGAACTTAGCAAGAAGACCTTTAACTCCGCTTTTTGTTTCCCAATTGGATACAATATCTGACTTCTTTAGATGCAAAGTTGGTGCAATGATTTCAGGTTTAGGCTCCTTCTCTAGACCGGTGAAAGGTTTTTGATCAAGAATAGGTACACCAAGTAGTTTAGAGAATTCTTCCATTGTGGGCACCAACTGATAATCGGGAAATGTGAAACAGCAACGTTTAGGGTCAAAGAACTGGAAAAAAACACTTATTATGTCTTCATTAAACCCTGAGGTAACCAAACCAGGTAGACAACCATGCCTTTCGGTGAATTGAGAGTTCTCAGGAACGTTTGAGACTAATTCCTTAAGCTTGTAAGGTATCCTTACAAAGTTGATTTGAATAGTGTTTCTGCGAGCGAAGGACATAACCTGCAGCAAAGAACAAAGATAAATCCCTTGGTCCTTGAAATGGTTAGTGAAAATGCTCTGTTATGATGTCATGATGTTATGATGTTATGTTCATGTTTAAAGCAAGCAAATGGTAAACACAAACAAGTCACACAAGAGCCTTAGGTTTAAGAGATTGCATGAAGTCCATAGGTAAGTACCCTCCCCACTGAAGTTTAGTTGATTCAACCTGTCCTAGCAATAGTAACCGGGTTCTAAGGAATCTCAATATCATTAATTCTTCTCAAAGGCTTTATTTCAGTGTGGCAACTGTTTCACCAACCAAAACATCCCAAGATTAGAATCTCAATGAGTGTAGCATCGAGTATCAACCAACTTTAGACTACACTAAAGCCCGCTATCTCACTACTTTCTACATGCCAAGATGGATCAATTAAGGTTATAAAAGGAAGTTAGTGTAAATGAAACCACATGGTAGCCTGATATTATCCTCAACTGACTTGAAGAACGTCAGTACCAACCAAAATGTCACACTAACTGTAGCTACCATATCAACCATAGCGGTACACGTCGTACAATTTTCTTGGTCTATTGCCACTTACCTAAGGTACACTAGATCCGGGTATAGGATCTTTCACACAAGTATCTCCCAAGACAAATACCCTTAAAAATAAAGCATTCAATTTATACAAGTTAAAGCAATTAGTAAAGTGATCTAACTCTAAGGTAACCCTTCTTTTTTAAGAGATAAACTCTCCCCAGCAGAGTCGCCAGTTCTGTAACACGGTGGGAGAACTGACTTTTAGTTTTTTGTTGCAAAATATGTTGCGGTAAGTAAGAGTCACCACCGACTTTTATTTCATCCAATTAGGAAAGGCATAAAAGAACAGGAAAGACCTTTTAAAAGATTTTGAGTTCGGGGGGTAAGTTATACAAAGGGAATGTGTTAGCACCCTTTGTATCCATGGTTATCCATAGGCTCTTAAATGCTTAGCTCACTTTTTACTTGCTTTGTTTGAAAAGTGTAGTGTGTGATTAAAATATTTTCGTAAAGATTTAACTTTGTAATGATTCTCGTATGAATGTATACAAAGTATTTACTTGTTTGAAAGTATTTTGAAAAAGAGTAAGGGGTGTAAAAAGTATTTGTTTTGAAAGTTGTGAGCAAGCGTTTAAGAGTTACTTACCCTAAGTTTTAAGGTCTTTCTTGTCATTTTTGTTTCCTTAGGGGTAGAATTGTCCTTACTATTAGTTAGTAAGTAATCTTATCCTTGGATTTGGAGGGACAAACGTAGGGTCATCGTTATGTTCATAGAAGGCAACATGTAGAGATACCTTAACAATTCTAAGGGACTATCATCATTTTCGTAGGGACAAGATCATTTATTTGAAGGAAACTCAAAGGGTCATCGAGACACTATGATATTTTTCGTATGGACTAGATCATTCATTCGAAGGCAACTTTGAATGGACAACGAGAGACTATGATCTTTTATTCGAAAGACAATTGTGATGATTTATATTTTTAGGCAACAAGTTAAAGTATCCCTACGTTCAAGGGACTTTACCATTTATTGTAAGGAAACAAAGAGAGAGATTACCCTAGAGGTGAGAGTGTGCAAGTGTGTTCAATTCAGTTATTTTAATCTTGGAAATTAGGGTTATCTAACGGTTAATTTTAGTCTTGCCATACAATCCTATTAAACATACATCTAACAGTTAATAGTACGGAAAAATAAACCTAAGTTTAAGCTATTACATGGCCTTGGGTGAGATACATAATTACAAAAACCCTTGCAGAGAATATAAAGTGCGGAAAATAAACCTAATTATTATTACAAGGTTTTAGCAGTTACATTATGAAAAAAATTCGGGTGAGGAAAGTAAATCTGGACAATATAAATTCAAGCAGTCTATACAAATATTCAAAAAATAAATAAAACCGGGAAGAAAACATGAAAGAGATAAAAGTTTCGGATATCGATTAATTGATTTTATGATTATTTTCTTAGAAAAAAGAAATAAATGATTAATTAAAGAAATCAATTTGATAAAAAAAATAAAACTAATTTAATTTATAAAAAAAAATATCTTTTGGTATTTTATGATTTTATAAAAAAGGATTATTAAGTTCCTATTTTTCTTATTTGTTAAAAAAAAGTTAATTGAATTTAAACAAATAATTTAATAAAAATAAAGAAAAAAGAAAGAAGAAAATAAGGTCAAAAACAAAGGGAGGAAGGCTGAGAATATTCCTTTGATTTCATTGGTGTCCTCAATTTGGTTTGAAAGTTCCTGTAGAAGGAGATACGAAGCTTGTCTTCTCTTATGCCCTAACAATGACATCTCTTGATTTGCACGTGAAACCTTTAAACTAATTGCTCAAGAATGCTTCATATGCTCATACAAACACAAACACACATCAATATATCACAAAATATAATTAGATTAGAAGTTTCAAAGATTCAAAGTTTTACCAAAAAATCGTGCCCTTGAGGAGCTTGATTCAGGCTTTGAAATTTGCAACAAAGGATTATGATCTCTTCCTCTGGTCCTTAGGAAGAAGAATCAAGCCTTGGAAGGGATTGGAACTTAGTGAAAAATGGGACACGAATTTTGAAAGTTTCTTGAATATTTTGGAATTTTTTTAGAGTTCTTTGATCAATGATTTCCTGTCCTTGCTATCTGAAGGTGTTATGTATTTATAGAGGAAGGATTTAGGTCAACCTGTGGGCTTGGGTTCAAATCTTTTTGGGATGATAGGATTTGATTGATTTTGTCATAGAAAACCTTCTATTTTAGTCATATTTGGCCATCATATCTTTCTCCTCTTTTTTTTGCACGAATTTGGATCAAATATTATGTAAATAACTCTCAATATCTGATCCTAAAATAATCCAAATATCAAATCTTTGATTTTTCATATTTATTTTGATTAAAATTGAATTTAAATGAATTAAATCCAATAAAATATGAAATAAATAAAGAAAAGTCAGAAAATATGACTTAGGGGTCGTGGACTATCTTAAGATTAAGTTTGGATTGTGAAAAGATAGGCCCATTTAGCACAAACTTAAGTTTTGGTCATTGTTTACCTTATACACCTCAATTTTGCTCAACTTTAACAATGCACAACTCTCTCAATTTTTATCCTATGAATGTGTTCTTGAACTTTTTAGAAATCTTGAAGTGTCCTTTAATCACTCCTTTTGGTCCCATGTCAATTTGATCATCCATGTTCAAGTTATGAGTTTTGAAAAAGTTGACTTTTTGTTGACTTTTTAAAGGACTTGTAATGTCTTGGCCCATATCTCTCAAATGAAGCATTTCTGGTCTTGGCTTGTGAGACACAAAGTTGTAAAGAATTTAATTTAATTTAAAATGAGCTTTGGATGGGAAATTTATGATGAAGCATGTGAAAGTTAGGTTTGGTCAAAGTTCATTTGACTTTCTCCTAAAGAAACCCTAATTTAGCAACTTTTGCCTTGTGATGAATTTGAGGTTTTCTCGATTAATCATGATCAAACCTTTATAAAATGAGGAATATTACTTCATAATCTTGATCACTACAACAAACAAGACCTTAGACAGCGCTTTTTTTAGCCTTAGACAGCGCTTTAAAGCGCTGTCTAAACCTCCGCTGCTAAAGGTTTAGACAGCGCTTTTAAAAATGTTAAAAGCGCTGTCTAATCCCCCACCCTTAGACAGCGCTTTGGCCAAAAGCGCTTTAAAAGACCCTCTTAATTTAAATTTTTTAGGTACACCTTAGACAGCGCTGTTCAAAAGCGCTGTCTAAGCCCCCTACCTTAGACAGCGCTTTGGCCAAAAGCGTTGTCTAAGCCCCTCCTATTTTAATTATTTTTAGGTATACCTTAGACAACGCTTTGGCCAAAAGCGCTGTCTAAGCCCCTCCTATTTTAATTATTTTAGGTATACCTTAGACAGCGCTTTGGCCAAAAGCGCTGTCTAAGCCCCCCCCCCCCCTTAGACAGCGCTTTTGCCTAAAGCGCTTTCTAATCCCCCCCTTAGACAGCGCTTTTGGCAAAAGCGCTGTCTAAGGTATACAAAATTTTTTGTAGGATTTGTTTGTAACCACATTTTTTCCAGGTTTATAAACCAGAATTGGTACCTGTTTTCAACCAGATTTTTGCAGTCAATTATCACATTTTATATATGCCATTTTGGCCTTTTTTTACCAAAATTTGGCTAACCAATTCAAACCAAATTTGCCATAAATGTATCAAAATATATACAAATTTATGTTTACATTTATAAGTCATTACATATACTACTACAAATGTACACATTAATTACACACTTTGAGCTCTATCATGTATTGACACCACTCCTCTTTGATTTCGTCCACTTGATCCTTTGTATAAGATGCACACTTGAATTCATCAAAGTACTACATAATAATATAACATATTTTGAATTAATTCCAACTATTTAATTATATGAGATATGTGTAAATATAAAAATAACTCATAAGTTAGAAATACATACATCGGTGGGAATCTCTAATCGGCCCAACATGAGAGTATCTCGCATAAACCTCAACATGAAATACCCGCAATCTATTTGATTACGTTGAAGAGGACACTACATATGAAAAAAAATATGAATTATAAATCCTAAGTTTTATCAAGTGTAGTCATCACTAATATAATAAAAAACGCGGTAATTAAAAATATACCGCCACTTTAATCCATGAAATGGAGTTGGCGCCCCTCCTTGAGGTCTGGATAACTCGTTGGGCACGAAAAGCTTGTAGGACGCTAATAAAATAAAAATGAAGCAATTAGAACAATTCACATAAACTAAGAAAAATTTTGAACATTCTCACTTACGTGTCAATTAGGTCCTTCATAACCGAGTATGTTGTCCAATCATTTCCTAACGAGTCAAGATAATACACAATTTCTCGGATAGGATTGATTGCGAGCAACAACCAATGTCCACTGTAATGATTAGGCAAATGTTAGATGGTAACTTGGAAAATAATTATAATAGATGAATTTAGAATGAAATGCTAACCCGGTATTAAACGGTACAAAAAACAACTTCTCCGCATTTTTATTCTCCACGAGGATCCGAAGAACGTACTCCGTCACGGTATCCGGTCTACTTATCATTAAACCATAGTTGACGGTCGCGGGTGCTAAGAATCCGAATGACACGTCCAAACCATTGGGGCGCATCAATTTGTCATACAAAAACCTAATATAAAAACATCATTAACATAAAGTAAACATCATTAAAATAAGTTGTTTAATTAATAAAACAAAGTAGTCCGAATTTACCTAACATATGTATTGACAACGTTGACGCCGATTTCTTCACGACCAAAAACTTGCATAAAGTCCTCATTACCAAGAATTTGTTCGTAATCAAAGCCGAAAGTCCCTACCTCCATAGGTATAGTCCGAATAGCTCCGGTCGGTATATCGGTCATCTCTAGAAATGTCCTGAGGCACGACCTATACTTGGTGGTAGGTTTTTTCCTAGCTACGGACTTCTTAGCACCAGAACTTTGTACCCGTGCGGAGGCGTTGCTAACCTCCTTTTTTTGTTGTGCGGAGGCATTGCTAGCCACATTTTCTTGAACCTACATGTCATATAAATAGTTAGACCAAATTAAGAATGTAACAACTTCAATGAATATATGTCATATAATTGTATACTACCTCTTTTCCTGAAACCGTGGACTCGGTATGCCGTGGAATCGCACTATCTTTAGATTTGGATTTTGTGGGAGTCTATTTAACATAGGAAAATATGTAAGTAAAATTTTAAGCATAAATTTTAAACTTTGAATATACCAAGGAAATTAACATAAGTTTTAATCATACCTCATATCCTACGCATATGAGGTTTGTCGGCCATGCAACAAACGAACCTACTGCTTCGTGCACCGTTGTTGCATCCGAATCATCGCTAGGATATGGTAATGCTGCATTCGGCTCAACTGCAATATCAACTGATACCTTCAAACATCCAGCAGGGAGCTCTCTAGTGTGGAGTAATACTCCGCTAACGTTATGCACTTTTCCCTTGCCAACCATCCGATAGTATGGTGACGACAAATACAGCTGACAATGGGAAATGCCCTAAAACCAATAATAACAAGAAATCGTTAATGTGTATATATGTCAAATACATAATTTAAGAAAATAGTTCAATTTAAGACAATTATATGTAATTACCTCTGGAATGTTCGGCTGAAAGGTACAGTTGATACTGTCTTTGTCCGAAGCATCTCTGTATACTGTTGAGGCGCTAGCCTCTCTTTCTCTCCTCAATGCATCAAGCTCAGCTTGCATGGCTTCCATTCTTGCATGAAGCTCCCGATTACTAGGAGCCTTTCCTTTTTTAATACTCATGGAGGTCGGAGTGACTCCAAATCCCTTACCCCTCACCCGACCAGAGTACTCAGGGACATCCAATGCCCGACCAAGTATGCTCCTAGTATCATCGGGAGATAAAGACTGAGATAGCTCCTCCTGAAAAATCAGATGAATATCGTACAATTGTCAAATATTTGTGTATAAAAATGTTATTCAATTAATGAAAAAATGTTATACTTACACATTTCTGGTATACTTGTAAAACTTCTTCTTGAGGAACTCCAGATTTGCCCACACGGGCTTCCTTCCACAAAACATGTGCAGGAAGAGATGATTCTGAACTTTCCTCCTTCTGCAGCTACACATTAAGTCATACAATTTTATCAGATAAAACTAATATATGATGAACAAATTTGTTATCGCAATTTAAAAATACGTACCATGGATTGTTCTAAACGTCCATATCCGACACGTCCTTTTCGATACGGATATGCGGGACTTGATGCTCTTTCCCGATTTGTAGCACTTATTCTTTGAAAAACCGGGTCTTGTCTTTTGGATTTGAACGCTTCCCATTCTTCAGCCGATATCAAACTTTCATATTTTTTGGGAAGTTCCGCATCCACAAAATTACCATCCGCATCCTTAAGGAACTTGGATGATAAAAATGTCCGAAACCCTCTTAGAAGCTTTCCGGCCAATTTCATACAAAAGCCTCTTCTTTCATCTTCGATGTTAAAACATCGCTAAGAAAAACATACAGATTGATAGTTAGTATCGGTAATTGAAAAAACATAATTGAAAAAACATGATTGTACCTTTATCTCACTCCAAATTTTATCTTTGGACTCTTTCAGCTCTTTGTTTCTCCAATCATCACATGTAATGGGAATTTCATTCCTTACTAGTGCACCGATAAAACTAGTTAAGGTATGCCCATTAGGTTCTATAAGTTGTCCCTGGGTGCTCCAATAGACATCTAGTATGATGCCTCGAGATCTTCCTTGGACCACCCTTCTCATTACTGTGATGCCTCTTCGAATTTCTTCTTCCGCGGATACTTTTTTAGGAACTTCCTCAGGTTGGTCATCAGCCATGTCTAACCTGTAATAAACCAAGGAAACCATCAAATATCAAATATAACTTATAATCAAAGCAATTGAAAACAAAAAAATAAAGAAATCATGCATTATCATATATAACTTATAATCAAAGTAATTGAAAACAAAAAAAATAAGGAAATCATGCATTATCAAAAAAATAAAGAAACCATGGATAATTTACCTAAGTCACTAACATCTCTTTCTTTTCTTTGTTGGAATATTAATCACTTGTTTCTTAGCAATGCGTACGGATGAATTGATCCAAATTCCCTCATTATGATCGTTTCTTATATATGACTCATCCGGTATAAGATCCTCAACTTCATCATTTCTATTCAACTCATTCCGTCTAATGCATGACTCATTCTCAACATCAATATCACATTGATCGACACCGCTATCATCAGTCACTTTGTTAGAGAAAAGCACTATAGACCATTTTGTACTCTTCGGGTCATTCACATAGAACACTTGTTTAGCCTGAGATGCTAGAATAAAAGGTTCATCTTTGTACCCCACCCTAGTAAGATCAACTTGCAAAAATCCAGACTTATCCATTCGTATGCCACTACTATTCACCCACTTGCAACCAAAGATGGGAATCTGAAACTTCTCGTAATCAAACACCCAAATGTGCTCAATAACTCCAAAATACGACAGATTTGCATATTTGGGGTTTAAGTCCTTCATGCTTGATATATGCATTGCTTCAGCTAGCACGGTGACACCACTATTTTGCATAGTACTCTTATCATCTTGTTCTTTGGTATAAAATGTGTATCCATTAATTGAATATGCGCTATGAGAAAACACATGCAAACTTGGACCATATGCCAAACATCTCAACCTTTCTGTTACCGAAGAAGGATCTGAAGAGCGCTTCAAATAAATATGATCCTTCAACCATTGTATGAAACTTTGATTGTGCTCTATAACTATCCAATTTTCATTTCTGTTCGGATTTAACCTTCGGAGTACATCCTTGTGCATTTCAACATATGGCTCAACCTCATTATTATTGTGCAGAACATACAAATGAACTTGATCCCGTTCATCCCTTGATATTGTCACAATTTTATTCCCAATTAATTTTTTACCTTCCATTTTGTCGAAAATCTGAGCTCTGGGGAGTCCAATCGATTGAACGTTAGACAAATATTCAGTACAAAACTCAACAGCTTCTTCAACAATGTATCGTTCAACAATACAACCCTCTGGTCGACTTCGGGATTTCACGTACCCTTTTAATATTTTCATATACCGTTCAGCAGGGTACATCCATCTCATATAAGCTGGTCCACACAACTGTGTCTCTTTCACAAGATGAACAACTAAATGAACCATTATGTCAAAAAAAGAAGGAGGAAAATACATTTCAAGCTCACACAAGGTAATTACAATCTCTTTTTGTAGTGTTGGTAACATCTCGGGATCGATCACCTTACCACAAATTGACCTAAAGAAAAAACACAATTTAGTTATGGAACTTCTTACTTTTTCTGGCAAAATAGAACGTATACCGATCGGTAGAAAATGTTCCATTATAACGTGACAATCATGTGTCTTCAAATTCTTCAACTTGAGGTCTTTCATAGAAACAAGTCTTCTGATATCAGATGAGTATCCTTCTGGAACCTTAACTTCACTCAGAGACTTACACAAAATTTTTTTCTCCTTTCTAGATAAAGTAAAAGCAGCAGGTGGTAGATATGTTCGTCTTCCTTTCTTCACGGGTGCTAATTCAGTTCTCATTCCCATTTTTAACATGTCCTCCCTTGCTTTAAGGCCATCCTTAGACTTTCCTTTTATATTGAGTAATGTACCGATAACACTTTCAAATACGTTTTTTTCAATATGCATAACATCGAGAAAATGTCTCACGTACAAAGACTTCCAATATGGCAATTCAAAAAATATCGACCTTTTCTTCCACCCACCTTTCACAATCTTATGTGCAAAAGGCTTGCCAAACTCAGTACGCACATCTTTCACCTTTTCAAAAACTTGTTCACCTGACAATGCGGGTGGAGCTCTACGATGTTCGGTGTCTCCATTGAATGCTTTTCTCCACCCACGGTAATGATGTTTAGAATGTAAGAATCTACGATGACCGAGAAACACATTCTTCTGGCAAAGTTCCAATCGGATCGTATCGGTTCCGTCTTCACAAACAGGACACGCACGTTGACCCTTAATGCTATACCCAGATAGATTCCCGTATGCTGGAAAATCATTAATTGTGCCAAACAACATCGCCCTCAGATTGAAACTTTCTTTCCTATATCCATCATAAACCTCCACACCGTTCTCCCACAAAATCTTTAAATCTTCGATCAGAGGTGTCAAGTATACGTCTATGTCATTACCTGGTTGTTTAGGCCCAGAGATTAACATAGATAACATCATGTACTTACGCTTCATACATAGCCACGGAGGTAGGTTATAAATCATAAGAATCACAGGCCATGTGGTATGTGAAATACTTTGAAGACCATGTGGGTTCATTCCATCAGTAGATAATGCCAATCGAAGGTTTCTTGCTTCTGATCCAAACTCAGGATAATCATTATCAATCTTCGACCACTGTGGTGAATCAGCCGGATGCCGATACTTTCCATCGGTGATTCTTTCATCTGCATGCCAAGTAAGATGTCTTGCATCGGTTTCACTACGAAACATGCGCCTAAATCTCGGAATTATCGGAAAATACCATAAGACTTTTGCGGGAGATAATTTTTTCTTATATCGAGACAAACCGCATTTGGGGCACTCAGTTAACGTTGCATATTCGTTACGAAACAAAATGCAATCGTTAGGACAAGCATGTATCTTATCATAGCTCATGCCAATAGAGCACAACATTTTTTTTGCCTCATAGGTTCGATTAGGAAGAACATTATCATCCGGTAGCATTTCTCTCATAAGGGCCAACAACTCTGTGAAACTTTTATCCGACCATCCATTGCCCGCCTTTAAGTTGTACAACTTTAATACCGCAGAAAGTCTTGAGAATTTAGTGCAACCTTTGTACAACGGTTTCTCTGCATCGCTTACCATCCTCTCAAACATTTCAGGACAATCATGAAGATCTTCTTCCAGTGCTTCTACAATCTCTTCAACTCGATCACAATCATATGTTTCCGTGTCTTTGTCGTATGAAGCATAGGTCGTATTACTTTTTCCACTCGATTCAACATTCCCGTTAATTTTCTCACCATGAAATATCCAACACTGATAACTTTGATCAATTCCATGCCTCAGCAAATGCGATTTCAATCCATGTGCGTCAACCTTACCAATATAACAACAACCCAAGCAAGGACAATGCATTCGTCTGGGGTTTTCAGCGTGTTGAACAGCATACTTAACGAATTCCGCAACCCCACTCTCGTACTCTTTGGTCATTCGATCGGCACAGATCCATGTTTTATCCATGGTTTTCCTACTTAAAAAACGTATACATAACCAATGTTAATATAAACTTCAATAACGTATCCGATACGCCAATATACCAACTTTAATTACCTCATCCCTTTCATTTTTTATATTACAAGAATCAAACTTTTTCTATTACAATATACCTATAACTATACCTATAACTATATAAGAGTTCGTTCAATCATTTTATGGGAGAAATCTAAAGGAAACTTAAAAGAATAATCGAAATTAAATTCAAAGCAATAAGTGATTTGAAAGTAAAGACTTATTTATAAAATGGAGCACATATACGTACATTATGACTCTTTTCTAACAAACACACAGATACTTTGAGACAAATTTATGTATGATTGCGAACCTTTAAAACTATTAGTGAACACTACTTATATATTAATTGCCCCAAAATGCTATATTTCAACTATCCTTTTAATAAGAAAGGAGAAAAGTGTCATTTTTGAAATTATTTTTGACACTGTTCTAACTCTTTTGCCGACATCAGTGTCATCGTTACAACTTTAATGCAAATTTTCATTTTCCAAAAGATCTTTTTAGAAATTCATCATTAATCTCACTTTCTAGGAAATCATGGGTTTGCACGACTTCACTAATTCCTTAACTACTATGAACTTTCCCCCTCCATGAGAAATGAAACATTTCACTTCAAATATGTGTCTACCATGTGTCAGTCATTGAAAAGATAAATATCTATATAAATACTTCATTTGCATCCTCTTTCAATCTTCCTCACTTTTGCTTCAACATTTTACACACACAAAGAACACTCTCTCAGAACAAGCTTTTCCAACTATGATAAGTGGTAACAAAAAGCATGCTAAATCAACCACAACCAGAACCAGAACCAGAACAAAAAGCATGCTAAAACAGGGAAATGAACAATTCCTAATAAAATCAAAACTGAAACACATACCGTAATGAGATTCTTCAACAACTTTCAGAAATGACCGATTAAACTATTGCAATGCCTGAAATCCAGACTGAAATCCGAAAACAGAAATGACTTCAATGACGTGAACGAAGAACATGAGTGAATGAATGAAAACGTGAATGAATGAAAACGTGAATGACATACCGCGATGAAGACAGGAGAACGATTCAAACAAGTTTCAGTGACTTCAATGACGACAAAGTTCTTCTGGAAACGTTCGATGTTAGGGTTCGTCTGGAAACGTTCGCAGGAGGGAAAACGAAAAGAACAGAGAATGAAAATAGAAGTATGAAATTTAATTTTAATTAGACCTTAGACAGCGCTTTTGGTTAAAGCGCTTTCTAAGGTATCCCTTAGACAGCGCTTTCCAAAAGCGCTTTCTAAACCCCCCCCTTAGACAGCGCTTTTGGTTTTATTTTTTTTTTAATTTAAAAACTTTAAACAGCGCTTTATCAAAAGCGCTGACTAAGGTAAATATATAAAAGCGCTTTCTAGAAGCGCTGTCTAAGGGGGGGTCTTAGACAGCGCTTTTTGAAAGCGCTGTCTAAGACCCCCCCTTAGACAGCGCTTTCATTATTTTTTTGGACCATTTTCCGTGTTTAATTTTAATTTTAACCTTAGACAGCGCTTTCTCTTAAAAGCGCTGTCTAAGATGCGCTGTTAAAAAGCATTTTTGGCGTAGTGGATGTTGACCAAAAAATTTGAAGTTTAACTGTTTGTTGACCATAGTTGACTTTTTACCCAAGTTAATTGATTATTGATTATCTGAGCATTTAACTGACCAAACTTGTAGGGCAAGTCTTGAAACTTGACATGAGGATCCTTTGAATTATATGGGATACCATGAATTCCACTTGAGGCTTTGTAAGTCCAATTCACTTTGAGAAACACAAAACCCTAATTTGAAATCTATTGCTTAGGAGGAGGCTTTTTCGGATGAAACCTTGAGTCCCTTTGAGCAATTGAGAATCTTATGACCATTAGGAGACCTCTTGAGACATATTGTCATGAAGATATGAGGGCAAATTTTAGGGTACAACAACTGCCCCTGTTCAATCTTCTTAAACCTGAGGGATTAGATTGGCACACACGCCATTCGTGACCTGAAGGTGGAAGAGGATTGAACACCTAAAGCCCAAAAATTTGCACTTGTCGGTGCGCAAAGTAACACTGTCGGTTGATTGTATTACTTGAATGGGCTTAAAGATGCCATTCTGAGTAATTAGAGATGGGCTTATAGATTTCATCCAAAGTGTCTGTTGATATAAGTATCAAAATGTGTCTATGTTTAACTATATTTGAATGTTGTTCTGGAATGAGTATCAGAACTAAATCTTTGTCTTGATCGTCTTTGAACTGTCTCTAGAAAATATCCTGAACTAAGTATCAGACCTAGATCTTTGTCTTGATTGTCTCTGAACTATCTCTGGAAAATATCCTGAACTAAGTATCAAAACTAGATATTTGTCTTGATCGTCTCTGAACTGTCTCTGGAAAATATCCTGAACTAAGTATCAAAACTAGATATTTGTCTTGATCGTCTCTGAAATGTCTCTAGAAAATATCCTGAACTAAGTATAAGAACTAGATCTTTGTCTTGATCATCTCTGAACTGTCTCTGGAAAATATCCTTAACTAAGTATCATAACTAAATCTTTGTCTTGATCGAGTGTCAGAATTAAATTGTTGTCTCGATTATCTTTGCACCGTATTTAGGAGATGACAATGTTTATCTGATTGCAAACTATCCTGAAAAGGCAAAGTTAGTTTTATGCGAGGTCATTGATGTATGTAATGCATTACATGACATTCTTAATGTAAATGAGAATATTACATGTGTTTTGTATGCGTATGCTATGATATGTTGTAGATGATGTATGGAAAAATTATGTAGTTGAAGCACATTAGTAGCTTCATGTAACAACTGCTAGCTGGGGAAAATAGTTCCCTGTTCATTGTTGGGGATGATGAAGACATTACTTCAAATCCCAATCGAGGAGAGTCGATCATTCGTCATGCTTTTTATCGAAGGATTAAGTTCCTAAATACCCTGACTAAGGATAAAAGAGATGAACATTACTATTATGTACTATTGTAAACACCCCAAATTTTCCCTCACTTTTTCTCACACCATGGCTTGTGATCTTTCATATTGCATAAACATCTCATTACATCTCACTGCATAGTTCATTTTATCTGCATCTAGGGTTTGTGATCTGAGCAATCCAAGAAGTGATATGAGTTATCCCAATGGTCTTGAAGCATGCCAATAGGGTCCATGAATGTTCTACGATCATAATATGCTCCCCAAAGTTCATAAAATTCAAGCGATCATAAAGCATGACAAAGGCATAGAGGCAGACTAAAGATTTCCTACACAGATGACCTAAAATTAGGGTTTTGGTTTCAGAGGCCTTACACCCAAAATTTTTGGTCATTCTTGTTTATAATGGTCTCAATATGTTATAAGGATCATGTGTACCAAATTTTATGAGAAAAATCATTGTGGAAGTCATTTGATCAACTGGTAACTTGTTGTGCAAGAAAAGTCATAATCAGGGCATCTGAGGCCCCCAACAATGGAACCAAGGGTCATTTTCATCAATTTGAGGTTCTATGATCTTTATTTGATCTTAGAAGTGGTTAGAAGTTCACAAGATTGAAGAATTTCAAGCCATTTGCAAACTTTCCATTTTTGGACATGACTTGTAATGGAAACTTTCCATTTTGGGAAAGATTTTCAACCTCCTCTTTATTGATCAAAAATGCTTCAAATGAAAAATCCTTAAACATGAAATTTGTAGATTGGATCTTCCCATTTTCAAAAAGTACAAGAACTCCTCTTGATTCATCCTAGAACTCAAGATATGATCTTTCAAAGTTGGGAAAAATCCTATAATTTTCAAGTATGTGCCAAGAGGATTTTTTGCAAAATCAAGTTTCAAGGCTTCTAATGACCTCTAATTGACCTCTAAGCTTCGTTACATGATAATGCTACACATTTAGATCAGATTTGAGCCTTGCATCACAAGTTTTCATGGCCAATTTCTCAAGAATGTACAAAGTTATAAATGTGCAAAACCATTGCAATCTCACCACTTATTCACTTCTGATCATTATAAACCATCCCATGGCCATCCTTGATGCAAGCTGAGGCAGGACAAGCCCCCAAGCCAGCACTGACCCGTGCCCATACCTCATAGTACACAATCTTGACTTTTTGCAAAAACCTCCCATGCCAATCAGCCTATGCCACAACAACTTTCTAATCAATCCCATTGGCCTATACTAGCATCATGGACTTCATTTCATAACACACACAAGACTAAATGGAAGCCTAAGCTCAGTTTCACAAAAATCCTCAAAACCTTCATTCCTTCGAAACTCCCTCCACAACCACTAAAACTCAAATATTTCTCCACCATTCAACTCACCATCATCCATAGAACACAAAGCATCCATTATTTTGTCCAAAAAGCTCCTTAATCAAAGACACGATTTATGCCTTAGCAGAACTGAATCTTCAAAACCAAGCCATACAAACTTGTTTCAAGCCTTCCATAAGCCTCAGGGGATCAAGTGGAGTGGATTAGCATCAAGGAGAGGTCCAGGAAGCTCAGAACTGCAAAGCTTCATCTCAGGTAGTCACCAAGAACTTTTTATCCAAAACTCCTATTTTAAGTTCCAATGTGAAAGAGCATGCTTCACTGATCATTCCGTGCTTTGTATTTTTGAAAATGGTGGAGAAATGGCCATGTATGCTTGCTCTGAAAGTTTAACCCTAAAAATTTGTTTGTTTCGATTCAGCCTATTGATGAAGAATAAATGTGTTTTGCTTGTTTATTATTGTTCTATGATGTTTGGGGTGTGATTATAGGCAGGATTTGTGGGCTTTAGTGGCTTATAGGAGAAGTTGAGTTTTTTATTCGCCGGAGAAGACGACCGGAGCTTGTCTCCGGTCGCCTGAGTGTCATTAGGGCTAATCTCATTAATTAGCCAAGTTTGAATGTAGGCCCTTGGATCTATACTTCCTGCGCGTGTTGGACGGCCCAGATGCATCATTAACCCTAATCTTTTAATTAATTAGTTTTAATTAGGTTTAATTAATTTAAAATCTCAGAATCAATCTTGGCCTTTCATTTGCGTGCCAGTCAACCCAGGTTCAAATCCCAGCCACCAGATTGTTTGACTTCTCATTTTTATTTCATTTTATTTCATTTCTTTCACATAATTATTAAAAATAGCAAAAAACATTTTAAAAATCTCATTTTTTGCATTATTACTTCAAATATTTTTCTTAACTCAAAAGCATTTTTTATTTTAATTTTTGCATTAAAAAATTATTTTTAAATCATTTAAATGTTTTATTTAATTAATTAATTGATTTTAATTAATTAAAAATACATTTAGGTTTCTAAAAATCATCAAAAAATTCACAAAGCATTCTCATACATTTAGAAACATTTTCAAACTCACCATACAAATTTCTTTTTAGGTTTGATCACATTTTCACAAATATCTTTGAATTAGGGTTCTTAAATTTCACCTTTTTTAACCCTAACTAGAAAAATTCATTTCTGCCTAACCATGATGAGTTTGAACTTGATTCTTTTTGCATTGTTTCACATATTGCATATGGTTTCTAGGTTATTTATTTCATATTTTTTATATTTCATTTTCAATTTGATTTTCATTTTCCCTTTAGAAGTACCCAAAAACCCTAGTTAACTTAGAAATTTCATAACTTTGTCTATGATTAGCTTCTGACTTTCCCCTTTGGCTAGTGATCTTGTGTATGATTAGGGTTTTTTTAAGTTCAATTTCAATTTTTTATCATGATGTATGCTTCTATTTTGGTCATATGCATCTCATGTTGCCTTAAAACCCTAATTTCTCATTCATTTGCATTCATCTTTGCATATCATCATCATATGAACTTGCCATGACATTTCATTCATTTGTATGACATCTTAGACATCTTAAGACATGCTTGAACATTGCTTTATCATTTCCTCATTCATTTTCTATGCTTTGACTTCATTACATTCCATGGACATTCATGTGTTTTCATGCTTCTAAACATGCTTCCATTGCATCTCATCCTTGTATGAACATCCATATGCATCTTGTATGACTTTGCATCATCTCATAACACATTGGCCTTGCATATACACTTCTGGTTTTGGCCTTTGCATCTTATTTCATTTCATTTCCTTTTGCTTTATGTCTTATGCATTCATACTAACATTTCAGGGGCTTATGGTAAGTTGTTTGGGATGTGGATATGCCTTCACATCCCACCTCTTCTCATCTTTTCATTTGCATATTTAATTGTCTTTGAAGTGAATCTAATTCACTTGTTCTCTCTCATTCTTACTTTCTTTCTTTTAGGTTACTTACCTTCTTCAGGAAGTACGTAACCTATTCTCCTTCCTCTTTCTCTTTTCATCTGCTTCTTCCTTGGTGGCCTCCTGAAGATCCTTCTCTTTAAGCCTCAGAAACCATAGGATGTCCAAGCATGATAATTTTTAGGGTGTATATAGTCTCCTTGAGTCTCTCTTCTCATCTCATAATCAGAGGCTAAACACTTAAAGCTTTAGGACTTTGAATTAGGGTTATGCCTGCATCCTTATCTTAGGATGGAGTGTATAACTTTAATCCTTAGTGTTAAACCTTTAATTTGTTTACACCTCTTAATCAAAACACCTAATAATGATCAAGACTTAAGCTTGTAACTTGGGCCTTATATTAGGGTTCCATCTCTTCCTTTTGGTTAAGAGGGACTAACCCTAGTGTTTAATGGACAAGTCCCCCTCAAGTTGTCTTACAAACCTAAAATCCATTTCTTAATCTCACCCTTTAATTAAAATCCATTTAATAAAGGCTTGTTATATAATGAATTTAGTCCCTAACCATGGATTAAGTTGAGGAGTCTTCCTCAGCTTAAGTGTTCTCACCTATATCATCATGGTAATTAAGTTAAGATGCTTATCTCATATTTAAGTAGGCTCATTATCCCTAATCAGGGAGGATATAATGAGTTTACAAACCCTTGATTTAGGCTTAAGCTCATTATCCTATGCAAAACACCAAAAACAATAAAAAACTAAAAACACAAAAACACACAATAAACGTCTCCTCGGGGATTCTTTTCTCATCACACTCATTCTATAAACGAGAACTCGTTTCTTCCGTCTAATGCAAGACAGTTAGCACTCGAGCCAGACGAGTCACATACTTGAGCATAGACAAGCAATCAGTTCACAGTCAAAATCATCCAGTCTCTTTGAGTTGAACTACGGTGTTCTGACTTCCTCATTGCACGAGAGGATACGTAGGCATAACTTAACAGTTATCGAACAAAAGTCTCTTTGCCCCCCCTTCTCTCCTTCCAGCTTTCTTTTCTAAGCCTTATTCTTGAGCATCTCACCCATTTCCTTTGCACTGACACACATTCATTTCTCCCTAGCTTTCATGCACAGTCAACACATTGACTACCCCCCCTTTTAAACACAATCATGTAAGCGTGGATCCCGTCGAGTACGACGGACGATCTGGGTGCTAATACCTTCCCAGGTCATAACCAAGCCCCTTTCTTAGTTTCTTTGGTTCGCAATCGTCTTATCCATACCCTTCCAGGTTTATGCAGCATTACCTTTCCTTCGGGATAAAAATGCCTAGCTGGTGACTCTATTCAACCTCAACCTCCAACATCGCCGACCGTTCGCGTCTGCACTGGGGGACAATAAGTCTTTTCGGGAGCGACAACTTGGCGACTCTGTTGGGGAATTATTTTGCAACCAGGGCTTCTGGTTCTTTTTTGTGGGTTTCTCCTAGCGCTTGTTTGATTTGTGTTTATGGGGGTGTTATGTGCTATATGTGCTTTTGTTTTTGCTTTATTTATTGCTTTCTATACAACTTTATTTACTGCATTTACTTTATCGCTTTCATTTATTGTTTTACGCATTTCATTTATTATTGTCATATCATATATGTGCTGGATTTGTTGGTTTTCCTTGGTGGGAGGGGTATTCCAATGAGAAAGGTCCAACACAAAGGCCTGAGTGACAGACATAGGATTAGAGTGGCTTCATATTCTTTCCCATTCCATTTCGGTCTGGTGCAGGAATATGAAACACGGTTCAGACATGGGTTTCTTCTTGAGAACTCTGTGCTACGAATTTCCTGTAGTGCTAGGGCTATCTGAGAAGCCTTCTAAGTCTGGATGACCTTTTTAGATGACCTTCAGCATCTGAGGTGAATTAGAGGAGGATCCTTTATGATTAATGTAAACATTGTACCTCCGAGTTAGAAGTGTTTACATTTCTCATGATAGATCCAAGCCTGAGGATCCTTGTTCTAGAACAATACCTGTGAGTGGGTGGGGTTGTTTACAGGTTTGCAGGAACCCTTGGCCTAATCATACCTTTTTACTGATATTGTTAAGGTTATACTGATTATGGACTGATTCTTTCATAACCCTGGACTTGTGACTCTTTATTTGAGTCCCCTACCTGGTTACTGGTTCTCAGACCTTCATCCGGATTTCTGAACACTCATGGACCCCATCAAAAGCATCTGACAATCCAGCACCTGATCACAAACCCTTGCATATCATTCATCATACATCATTTTGCATCATTTAACATTTGTCTATTTGTTTTACAGGGTATCCATCTTCCTTTGGTTTGGTTTTGACCGTTCTTCTGTTCAGCTTATCTACTTCAACACTTCTTCAGCCATCTTCTTCAGCTATCTTCTTCAGTTATCTCCTTCAGCACACATCTTCAGCATAGATTCAACAAGGAAAAGCAGCATCACCTACCACTTCTTTGAGTACCCTCTGGCAGGCATCAGGCAGATTCAGGCTCTCATCACTCCTGACTATGTTCCTTTATTCAGAGAGCATTATGGTGGTATTTTGGACATGATCATGGACTTGGATGCATCACATAGGAGTATGATTCACACCTGTCTCCAGTTCTATGACCCTCCTCTCCGTTGTTTCACTTTCCCGGACTTTCAGATAGGGCCTTTGTTGGAAGAGTATTCTATGTTGTTGGGTGTCCCTATCAGAAGAGGAATCCCTTTCAACCCTGAGATGACTGCTCCTAAGAATGAAGACATAAATAAGGCTTTACATTTGGAAGCCACCATCAATGATCAACATATGACCACCAAGGCTGGAATCCCAGACCTTCATTTGGACTTCTTAATTACCCAGGCCACTAGCCATGCTGCAACAGGGAAGTGGGAAACAGTCTGTGCTCTCCTGGCTCTTAGTATATATGGTATCATCTTGTTTGCAGACGAGCCTAAGTTTGTAAGCAAGAATGCTATCCACATCTTCCTACTGAAGAATCCAGTTCCTACCTCGCTAGGAGATTTCTATTATTCAGTCCATCAGAGAAATGAGAAGCAGATGGGAAGACTGGTCAGATGTTGTGCACCTCTCTTCTACTGTTGGTTATTGAGACACATGCCGAAGACGGAAGCTTTCCTGAATCCACATCATTCAAGGAATTGGGCTAAGAGAATGATTGCCCTCACTTCAGAAGACATCAGGTGATGTACTCAAAACACCAAGGGCAGGGACATAATTACAAGCTGTGGGCAATACCCTAATGTACATCTTATTGGAGTGAAGGGTTGCATCAACTAAAATCCTTTACTTTTCAAAAGACAGTTGGGATATGCATTGGTACATCCACCGAGAGAGCAAGACTTAGCAGAATCTCTTTACTGTGCCATTCTGAATAATCATGCCATCATCCGAAAAGCAGCCTGGGCTTGGGATAACATACAAACTAAAGGGACTTCCATTTTAGGGAAATGTAACAACTTAGCTTCGGCACAGTACATTGAATGGTCTCGCATCAGAGGACAGATCACCTGCATGCCATTCACCCTGGAAGATGTGCCAGGGCCATCAATAGTTGAGCCTGTAGCTATAGTCAGTTTGGAAGAGTTTGAGAAGCTGAAAGAGAGGAATACCCAACTTTCTGAAGCTCTGAAGAAGACCCTTTGGGAAAGGAATGACAGTCGTCTGGACATTGAGAGATTAGAGAAGCTCCGAATCGAGCATGTGACTAAGATAGGGAAGACAGAGGACTTCATAAAAAAAGCTCGAGCAGGGGAATTGGTATTGAAGAAGGCTTGCAAAGAAGCTAAGATTCAGAAGGCCAGAGTTGAGCATTACTTGGAAGAGAGTCAGGTTAGGTGGATCAGGATCACTGAAACTCGTTTGCAAGAAGATCAAAAGACACAGGCTATGATAGAGCAGCTGGAAGCTAATGAGAAGAAGAGTCAGGAAGCCTTGTTAGCAGCACAGAAGGAAATCTTCGAGTTGAAACTCCGGGCGGGGTTGAAGAGATCAAAAGAACAAGACAAGTACCAAAAGTTGACAAGTGCCATTGCAACCAGAAACCTTCTTATCAGGACCATCACAGAGCACCCAATTGGACCAGTGACTGATGCTCTCCTGAATCAAGTCAAGGAGGATGACTTTGGGATGGATGTTTGATTTCTCTTTTACTTGTAATTTATTTTGGTTGTACTTTAATTCTCATGGTGATTTTGTTGTATTTCTTGGCTTGATTGTATTTTGACCCACCATGGGAGTTTGTTGTAATCATAAACTATGTATCTTTTGCATTTGTAATGTATGGTTTATGTATTACCTGGGTTTTCTCTTGGACTTCATTTCTCTTCAACATCTTCATTCCCCAGAGGTCTGGAAGGTCAAAACCAAAGAACCAAACCAGGATACCCTCTAAAGACAAATAGACATACTGCATTGCATACTAACCTCATTCTTTGTTTTGTAGGTGTTTTTGTTGTTGTTTTCTCACTTTGCTGTGTGTTTCAGGAAACATTGCTTGTAGGAGGGTTTTCCCAATCAACAGAGTCCACAGGTATCCTACAAGACACAACCTTTCGAGAGTTCAGATGGACCAAGTTCAACAAGATTTGACTGACGTTAGAACTCAGATGGCTAATGAGAGAACTGAGATGAGGGCTCAGATGAACCAGTTCATGGCAGTGATGACTGGGTTGGCTCAAAGCCAAGAAAGATTGAGAGAGTTAGTCGAGCGGAAAACTTCAGAAGAGAATCATCCAGGCACTGGAGGTACTAGTAACAACGATCATGGGCAGCCGTGAACAAATCCGTTAGAGTTTGGGCCCCACCTCAATCCTGAAGTCAATGTTATCAGAAATACCCAAGGAAATGCAGGAGGTCGTGTTCTACAAGAGGATCCTCAGGATGAACAGTTCACATTAATTGGTGTTGGGGATGAAGCCTATGATCGTCGTCTGTACGAAATAGCGGAGAAGCTAAGATCCTTGGAATCCCAAAACACTTTAGGATTTGATGTAATGGATATGGGATTAGTAGAAGGAGTCAGGATTCCTCACAAGTTCAAGCCTCCATGCTTTGAGAAGTACAATGGTACCTCCTGTCCTCGTACCCACCTTCAATCTTTTCTGGAAGATTAAAAGCTTATACCATGGATGAGAAGCTGTGGATGTTTTATTTTGAAGATAGCTTGACCGGGGCATCCCGTGAGTGGTATTCCCACATATCTAGAGCTACTGTCAGGAATTAGAAGGACTTAGCTGAAGCTTTCATACGCCAATATCAGTACAACTTGGATATGGCTCCTAATAGGACCCTCCTAATGGGTATATCTCAGTCTTCAAGAGAAAGCTTCAGGGAATATGCCCAAAGATGGAGACAACTTGCTGCTGCTGTCCAGCCACCTATGTCAGAAAGAGAAATGGCGGTTTCTCTTCCACCAGTTTTGCTGATGTGGTTATAGCTGGTGAGAGAATTGAAAGTCTTTTGAATATGGGGAAGATTTCTGACAACGATGCTAGCTCTAGCAATGCAAGAAAACCTTTCTCAGGACCTCGTAGGACAGGAGAAACTAACTCAATGCATATGGGCAAAGGTAGGCCCCAGTACATGCAAAGATCAGTGGCTGCTGTCACCATTCCTGCTCCAGCACCTCAGCAACAGTATCCTCAGCAACAACAGTTTCCTCAACAACAGAGACCTTACAACAACAATAATCAGCAACAACGTCCTTTCCAACAAAGGCCTTCACAAATAAACAGGGTTATCGATCCCATTCCAGTGCCCTATGTTGCCTTACTTCCAAAGGTACTGAAGCTCAATCTGATCGAATTGAGGACTCTGGCCCCACCTGATCCCTAGAATCTCCCAAGGAACTATGATGTCAACGCCAGATGTGCTTTCCATTCTAATGCACCTGGCCATACAATAGAGAAATGCAGGGCCTTACACATGAAGGTTCAAGATTTGATTGATTCTAAGGCAGTCAACTTTGCACCCCCTCCAAGTGTTACCAAGAATCCTATTCCTAGCCACGGTGGGCCTAGAATAAATGTCATTGAGGAGGATCAACCAGTAGTCCTAATTGATAATATTGCAAGTATTCAAACACCTTTGGCCGAGGTTAAAGCCCAACTTTTGAAATGCCAAGTGTTTCCGGGTTGTGAGGCCCATTGCGAAGCTTGTAAGATTTATATCAACGGTTGTGCAAATTTGAAGACTGATATCAACAATCTTATTAGAGAAGGCGTTTTGCAGATCACTTCAACAGTTCCAGCTCCTACAACATCAACAACCATTCCTCCTACAACACCAGCAAACATCACTTCATCAGATATAACAAATATCGCTCCTACAACTTCAACAACAATCATTCCAACAGATTCTTCTACAACATCAACAACCATCCCTTCTTCAACTTCAACAGACATCAGTTTAACACATCCTTCTACAATAACATCAACCATCAATGAAGACATTTCCACAGTCACCATCTATTATGACCCAACAACAATCCATGTTCCAGATTCTTTCAACAACTCACATCAACATCAACATCAACAACTCCTTGCACCTGTGACTTCTCCAGTCAGACCTCCCGTCACAATCTATTACGATCCTCAAACTGTCACGACTCCTTCTTTCGCAGAAATCAGTCCAGTTACTATCACGGTGCCTTGACCAATTCCATATAACAACAGCAGTGCCGTGCCTTGGCACTATGGCGCATATCTATATTACAACGGAAAGAAAGTACCTCTTGACTCTTCAACACCACAGATTGACAATTTCGGGGGAGGCAGAGGCTTCACTCGAAGAGGACGTCTCTTCGCGTCACAATTTCCCATAGTCAATGCTGAAGCAGAAGCTGCTGCCAAAGCTAAAGGCAAGAGTGTGGTGCCCGAAGAACCAATTGCTAAAGAAACTCATAAGACATCCTTCAATCAGGATGTAGACGAGTTCATGAGAATTATCAAGAAGAGTGACTATTAAGTTGTGGACCAGCTCCACCAGACACCCTCCAAGATCTCCATACTTTCACTGCTCATGTGTTCCAAAGCTTGCAGGAATGCACTTCTCAAAGTCCTGCATGCAGCTTACGTGCCATAAGAGATTACAATTAATTAACTAGAAACGGTGTCTTCAAATGTCAATACTAGTCATGAACTAGGTTTTACTGATGCTGATCTGACTACGAAGGGCTGTAACCACAATAAGGCTTTACATATTGTTGCACCCAAAAATTTTCCCTCACCAAGACAAGTCATTGTGTACTAAGGTGTCCCAAGAGGGTCACAAGGTTCACAAGGTATCTCAAGAGGTTCACAGGGTTCACAATTAGTCAGAAAGTTTGACAATTCCCTCACACAATGCATCCTCAAAAGCAATGCATCTTAAACTAGGGTTTTGGATTTCATCAGGCTAAATGGACTTCCAAGGCTTCAAGTGAGCTTCATAGCATCTTATATGTCTTTAATAATCCATATGTCAAGTTTCAAGGCTTTCCCAAAAGGTTTGCTCAGTCAAATGATCAGATAGGCTAAAATCAGTAAAAGTAGTTAAAAAGTCAAACTGAGGTCAACTGTGGTCAAACCAAAGTCAAACTTCATGATTTTTTGCCAACATCAAGTTTATGAAGTAAAATTCATCATTTGATCAATGGTTGATCATGATTCATCAAGGAGATTTCAGATTATCAAGAATCAGGAGTTTCTAAATTAGGGTTTTCATAGGAAAAGTCAACTGAACTTTGACCAACCATAACTTTCACATGCTTCATCAAAAATTTTCCATCCAAATCTCATTTTGAAGGAAATTTAATTCTCTAAAACTTTGTGTCTCACAAGCCAATCCCAAAAATGCTTCATTTGGAAGGTATGAGCTAAGACATTATAGGTTATTTCAAAAGTCAACAAAAAGTCAACATTTTCCAAAGAGCATAACTTGAGAATGGTAAAAGATATGGACATGATAATAAATAGGTTGGTTAGAGGACTCTCTAAGCTTTCTAAAATGTCCAAGAACACCTTCATAGCATTAAAATTGAGGGATTTGTGCCTTTGCAAAGTTGGGAAAATTTTGAGAGGTTTATGAAGCAAATGGGACCTTAGAACCAAATTTCTCCAAATGGGCTTGCATTTTTATGACCCAAACACTACCATGACATCATGCACGAATTAAAAATCATTTATTGAAATTTTTATTCATTTTATTTTATTTATTATGATTTTATACATTAAAAATCATTTTAAATCAAAATAAAATATAAAAGTCTCAATATTTGATTTGATTTTTGTTCTAGAAAGTCTTAAAGGTCAATTAAAAGTGATTGAGATCATGGAAAATCAGATCAACCAAAAGTAGTAAGGATATATCAAAAATTTTCAATATTTTGAAACATATCTTTTTCAATCTCAAATGATCCAAAAGTCCAAAGGAGGATCTGATTTTTTGACCTAATTAGGTCTTACTATATATGTATAACATGAAGCAAACACAAAGAGACCGGAAAAAAGGGAGAAAAAAAATTCAGAAAAAAAGCTATCCCCATCATCATCATTATCAAGTTCATACAAAAATGCATGAACTGAATTGAAATTTTGAAGCTTTCTTTAGTTTTTTTTAATCCATTTATTCTTGATATTTTAATAAATTTTGTTTATTTAATGTTGTTTGTCTCATGTTATAGAAGCTTTCTGGGTCGATTATTCGAAGCTTCATGACCAAAACTGAATCCTACCATAGTTAGGGTTTCAAGCTCAAATTTGGGGTTTTTACAAATTTCGCAGGAAATTTCAGAGGTCAAGAGGTTTATTCATGAGGACTGCGCATAGCCTAGTGGCTAAGGTTGGAAACTGGAAGGTCAAGGGCGTGAGTTCAATGTTTTCCATGTTTAGTAACACAGGCACACATGACCCAATGGTAAAGGTTGGAATTAAAAGGGCTTGGGTTCAAACCCTGGACACAACATTTTGGCAAAGAAACATGGGTTCTTCATCATTTTCTTTTTTTTTTCCTTAATTTATCTTTTAAACATGGTTAACCTATTATTTTTAATTAATTTTTTTAACAAATCTTTTTTTTATTAAATTTAGGTTAGCATTTTTTATTAGTATTATTACTTTTATATTTAGGTTTATTAAAACCTCAAACTTTTTTTTTATAAAAACTTTAATCAACCTTTAAATGTTTTTTAATTTAATTAATTCTCATAATTCATTTTTCTTAGATTTATTTAATTATTAGGCTATTTTAATATAAACTGATTATATATTTTCTTTTGTAAAACTCAACCTTGGGACATTTTGTTTTACTAACATGTTTTTTTTCATTTTTATTATATAATAGGTATTTGTTACACTTATTCATATGCAGGCCCACAACCTAGTGGCAAGGAACTGAGGTTTGGAGTATTTTGATGAAGAAATATGGGTGTCCCAGTGGCAAAGAACTCAATGAAGCAAAAAGGGCAAACCCCCAATATTTTGGGTATCTCTAACTTTATTTTTCCCTTTTTCATCAAATTATGTATTTTCTTTGAATTTCCTTATTATTATTATTAAACTAATTTCTAAAAGATAAAACATAATCCTTATTTTATTTTATTTCTAAAACTTATATTTTTATTATAAACCTTAATTTTTTTCATAAACTTTAAACCCTAAAAATTTAGCCCTAATCTTTATCTTAAAACCCAAATTTCGCCATAATTTTTACCCTTAAATTTTTCCTAAACCTTAAATTTTTTTTTTAAACCTTAAATTTTTTTCTCAAACCCTAACCCTAATTGTTATCTTAACCTAGTTTGCAAACTTTTTTTCTTCTAATTTATTTACTCATTTTTATGTTATTCATTCACTGTTTGCCTGATTATGTAACTGCTTCGCCTTTGTAATAATTGGTTTTTATTATTTTCCGCCATTATTATTATTATGTAACTGCCCCTAAGCCATGTAATAGTGTAGGAATTTTATTTTCTGCCTTTTAATTTCTGCCATTTATTTTTCATATTAACTGCGTGGTTAGTAAATAGGGTGTGAAAACTATTTGTAATTAAAATTAATTTAGATAATTAACTTTAAAAGATAAATATTTGAAAATAAACACTCACACACGTAAGTCGATCTTTGATCGCCATCTTGCACTTCCTAGGGTATTCCTCTTGGTTGCCTTAAAATAAAATGGTCAAGTCCCTCGAATATGTGGGTGTCTTAAGCCAAGTCCCTTCACTTATAAAATCATCAAGTCCCTATAAATTTAAAAGATCAAGTCCCTTCGAGGTTGCCTACAGAATAATGATCTTGTCCCTTCGAATAAATGATGATAGTCCCTACGAATTGCTAAAGACATCCCTTAAGTTTCCTTCATTGACCATACGATGACCCTACGTTTGTCCCTTAATACATCCAAGGTAATGACTACCTATTCCTTAATAATAGGATAGTCTTACCATTGAAAGAACATACGAGAACATGAAAGACTTAATTTAGGGTAGGTACATCTTAGTTACTTGCTCACATTTCAAAATACTTTTCACACCTCACAATATTTTCAAAACATTTTCAAAACAAGGCTTTGTATACATCCATACGAGGATCATTACAAAGTACTTAGAAAATTTCTAATCACACACTACACTCTTTAAAAACAATTTAAGTGAGCTAAGTAACTAAGAGCCCATGGATAACCATGGATATAAAGGGTGTTAACACCTTCCCTTTATATAACCTACCCTCCGAACTCAAAATCTTTGTAAGGTATTTCCTGTTCTTTTATGTCCTTTCCTTTTGGATAAAATAAAAGTCGGTGGCGACTCTTGCTATCCGCAACGTTTATCGAAAAGTCAGTTCTCCCACCGTGTTACAGAACTGGCGAATCTGCTGGGGACTTAATAAAAGAGGGGTACCCTTAGGAATTAGATCACTTAAACTGTTTTCCTTGTTTGCTTTATATTACTTGTTGGGCTTTATGTGTGAAAGATCCTAACCCGGATCTAGTGTATCTTAGGTAAATGGCAATAGACCAAGGAAACTGTACGGCGTATACCGATATGGTTGATCTGGTGGCCATAGTTAGTGTGACTTCTTGGTTGGTGCTTATGTTCCTTAAGCAAGTTGAGGATAATATGAGGCTTCCATATGTTGTCAATACACTAACTAACTTTTAGAACCCTAGTCATCCCATCTTGGCCTTTAGAAAGTAGTGAGATAGCCGGCTTTGGTGAAGACTGAAGTTGGTTGATACTAGATGCTACACTCATTGAGATCCTAAACTTGGAGGGTTTTGGTTGGCAAGTAAGTTGCCTACTAAACAACCACCCTTGGGAAGGATCAGTGATATTGAGATCCCTTAGAACCCGGATACTTTTGTAGGACAGGATGAACCAACTAACTTCAGGGGAAGGTACTTACCGTTAAACCTCATGCAAGCCTCTAAACCTAGGGCTATGGTGTGACTTGTTTGTGTGTGCCACATGTTTGTGATTGAGCATAACATCATAAAATCATGACATCATAAGCATAGCATTTTCACTAACCATTTCAAGGACCAAAGGATTTATCTTTGTTCTTTGTTGCAGGTCATGGCTTCTACTCGTCGGAATACTATCCGGATCAACTTTGTAGGGATACCTCCCAAGCTTAAGGAATTAGTCTCTCAAGTTTCTGAAAGATCCCAGTTCATCAAGAAGCATGGTCACCTACTTGACTTGGTTATTTCAGGATTTGATGAAGACATGATGAGTGTCCTGTTTCAGTTCTTTGACCCTAAACATCATTGTTTCACATTCCCCGATTATCAGCTGGTTCCTACAATGGAGGAGTTCTCTAAACTACTGGGTATACCTATCCTTGATCAAAGACTTTTCACAGGATTAGAAAAAGAGCCTAAACCTGAGGTTATTGCTGCAGCCTTACATTTGAAGAAATCAGACATTGTCCTAGAAACGAGAAGCGGAGTTAAGGGTATTCTTGCTAAGGTATTGATAGAGAAAGCTCAGGTATTCTTGAAGGCTATGAGTTATGATGCCCTTGAGGAGATCTTGGCCTTATTAATCTATGGCCTAGTGTTGTTCCCTAATCCAGACCAGTTCATAGACGTACACGCCATCAACATATTTCTGACTCATAATCCAGTGCCTACATTACTTGGAGACATCTTACACTCTCTTCATACCCGTACTACGAAGGAACGAGGAACTCTGATGTGTTTAATACCTCTATTGTCTAGGTGGTTTATTTCTCACCTTCCTCGATCAATGATGAAGAATGAACAAGGGTTAAGGTGGTCTAAAAGGATCATGTCAGTTTCTCATTCAGACATTCATTGGTGTTCTAGATCTATGGAGAATGTTACTATCATTGACCGTTGTGGTGAATTCCCCAATGTGCCACTCCTTGGCATAAGAGGGGGCATTACCTACAATCCTTCTTTAGCTCTACGTCAGTTTGGTTATGCTCGGAGCAATGGTCCTCATGACATGCTTATTCAAGGAATTGTGTTTGACTACGACAATGATCTGCAAGGTTACCGTCTAAGGTTCATACGAGCTTGGGGTAAAGTGAACAAGGTTGACAACAAGACTCTGGAACCAAAGTACTCCATTCCTATGGAACCTTACCTCAGATGGGTGCGATCTCGTGCTCAAACTCTTATGATGCCATATCCTGTTATTCTACCAGTTACTATGGAACCTGTTGCAGAAGGAGATACTCCTTATACCATCCTTCATCCAGACATGCCCACTAACCTGGAAGAATTGCAGAAATCCTGGATCCAACTAAAGGAACAAAGAAATACCTTTGAAGCTCAATTCAGGATTAGCCAAGAAAAAGTGTTGGAGTTGACCAAGCAACTTCACGAGGAGCGGAACCTCAACACATACCTCCATACAAAGAGGAAACGTCCATGGGAGACTTAAAACCCCAGTTTTGTACTTATTTCCCTTCATTGTAAGCCCAAGGGGCAAAATAATTTTAACATTTACTAATAAAAGTTTTTATTTCCGTTTGTTTAACAAACGTAAATTCTGCAGTCCTTGAAAACATTGCATATGCATCTACATACCATATCATTGCATGACAGGTTGTCACAACAGGTTTCTCATCTTCTCGCTGTTTATTTCAGCAGAAATGGCTCTCGAACAATCTATCAAATATCTTCAAGCTCAGAATGCTCAGTTTCAAGAAGTGATTCTGAATTTGTCCAAGGGGCAAGATGAGTTGAAAGCATTCCTCTCTAAGGACATAAAGAAGAAGAATCCTGAGGACAACAAGGATGATCAGCTGAAACAACTACAAGCTGAGATGGCAGAGATGAGGATCCAGATGAATGGCCAAATGGCTCTTATCCAGAGTTTGGCCCAGGGGCAAGAAGAGCTGAGAAGCTTTGTCAATAAGCTTCGACATAATGGGGTTGGGAATCTAATCATCAGTCAACATCCATTGAAACAAGCCGACTTGGCTGAAAGGAAAGTAAGGATAAGAGAAGGAAAGAGCAGGCTACCACTGATTGTTCTTCAATGGAAGAAGGAAGACCCTGTAAGATTAATCCACTTCGACACAAGGAATATAAAAGACAGTTCATCAAATCAACACACCAATGCCACAAATGCTGCAATGCTTGTTGGAAATGAAGCTATTTTCCTTGGAAAATTCTCCTAAAAATCCTAATACCTCTTATCTTCTCTATAATCCCAAAGCAAGGTGTATGTACCACTCCGATAGTCCTAGACACGACACAAATAACTGTTGGGCATTGAAGAATAAGATTCAAGACCTAATTGACGATGGAATACTCGAGGTTACGCCAGAAGGCCAGGTTGAGTTCTTCTATCGTCCATCAAGCATCAAAGTTTCCAGATAACTGGAGTGACGAGTTTATAGGAAGAGGCTTTGAGAACATTTGAATTTTCGTTTGTAATTTCTTTTGTTTGCCTAAACACTTACTATTATGTTAAACTTTTGTTTTCATTAATGCATTGTATATGTTTGTCTTGAATTAATCCATTCGTTTCACTATATTTTGAACTATGCTTCATATTTCTATTTTGTGATATTTAACTCCTGATAAAGCTATAAGCCTCTAGAGGGAGGATGACGAAAACAATACCATAATATTAGGCAGTATGCTTTTGAACAGACTATGCTGACGATGTACATGCATTGTTTCAATTCCTAAACAGTGGAGATATAAGGAAGTTAATCCCTAGTCAACCCTTTTGAGCCTATGAAGTAGGAGTTTTTATTCTCTCACAAATTAAAACCCTTATTCATAACCCGGGGCAGGGTAGTTACTCGGTTAACTCAAATATGCCAATTATCTGTGTTGTACACAACTAATGATGGTTCTCTGTAATCATTAAACCTGACAGTCAATATCCAGCAAAAGAAAAACCCACTAAGTCAAAACATATGAAGGAGACTTTGTAGAAAAAAATTGAGAAATTCCGCTGACTGTAATTTTGAAACAAACAGTTCAGGAAAAAAGAAGGGATAACAAAGTCAAAAGAAAAAAGAGGGGCACTATGAATCCTCAACAAAGAAAGATGACTGAATGTTCAAATAAATATTTGGTTTCTGAACCATCACAAATGTCAGTGTTACAATTCCAAACTCCTTTGAGCCTCAATGCATAAGTTAACTGAGCATAGGACTGAAGAACATCATGGAGATTGGGTTGGGTACAAATAAAATTTGAGCCTATATCCTTTGTTTCTTAAACTGTGAACCAGGCCACGTTACAACCCTTTAAAAGTCCTAACTGAAGCATGGTTAGTTCAAAAGCGTACTGCTACAAAAAGGTATCCTGATTCCTTTAGGGCTTATTATAAAACTTGAGTTAATATCACAGTTTTCACAAAAACTGTTTTTCTAAAATAACTCTTTTTCAAAACTTCAAGACAGACATAAGCATTGCATTTTTGAATATATTTGTTTGCATATACCTGAGTGTTTGATAAACAGAGAAACTTACAGGATGAATGTTCAATAAACCAAAGTCCTTCCGATAAACAAAGTTGCTTCCTGGATCAAAGTCCATGTATACAAAGGGGCATAGTCATTATCTCCCAATCAAGGGGGTAGGCCATGATACTTCCTAACTCATTTGGGGAAATCAGGACAGGATTCAATTATGTTTAAGTAGCCAGGGGCAGATCTCCTCATCTATCTAAATTACCAAGGGTAACATTACAGAGTTCATAATGCTAGGGGCATAGTCACTGTTTCCCAATCAAGGGGCATACCAACTTACTGTTCAATTCATTCGGGGCAATCAGGTCCAGATTCAACAATGCTTAATAGCTAGGGGCAACTCTCCTCATATATTTGAATTACCAAGGGTAACATTATAAAGTTCATGATGTCAGGGGCATATTATTGTGGGGCATTCTGCTTATTTCTCTTGAGGTAACTACATTCAGATACTTCCATTATGGGACAATTCATCCTCAACCAAGGGGCAATGCTTTCTTTTCAAATCTAATACCCGGAGCGTATATGGTCCATCACAATTTGAAGACACGTTCCTCTCATTGTATTACCTTGATATTGGATTCTCAGTAGAAGCCATTGTGGAAATTAATTGTCTACGCCAGTAGTATCAGATGGTGTCAGTATCATGTCTTCAGATCCAGCTATGAGGATTTCTGGGAAGGTATTCAAGAAAGTTAAGAATCTCAGGAGCTCTAAATCCAATTGGTTATACACTCTCAAAGTTGAAACGATTTTGTTTTCGAGTTCAACTTTACTTTTCCCTCTTTATTCTGGATTACTTTTCCTCTTTTACTAAAGCGAAAAATGTTTGTTGGTTATGTTTGAATGTATATATGCTTTGAATATGATTGATGCTTACCAGAAATGCATGAAATGCAGTAATAGTATTTACTAAGGACGAACTAAGGTAGGAATTCAACGAAGCTTCGCCGGTTCATCCCCACAAGACAACTACAAATCCCCAGCAGGGCAAATCTATCTTTTATAGATACTTCGAGTTACATCTCCCCTTGAATTTATGTCCATCTCTTTTATCCTCAGTCGGGATACTCAGGAACTTATTCCTTCTATAGAAGTACGACGAACGAAGACGGGAGGTCATAAATACTATACTATCAAACAAAACGGAAACCAGGTCCTCATATTCTTCAGCAACGAATCGGGATTTATTTTCCCTAGTCAGTAGTTGTTATACAAAGATATCTAGACGCTTCAGGCTGCATGATTCATACATACATCATTTACATCATACCATAGCATATCCGTAAATGCATAATACATTTATTTAGGTGCACCATGCCATGCATGTATACATATTGCATAAACTAACCTTTTCCTTGCAGGATGGTTATATACAGATAAAATTCTATTAAGAATTCACAACAGGTCAGAGACGATCTATACGAAGGTCTAGTGCTGATACTTAATTCAGGGATGATCGCCATGAAGATTCATTGTTGATAATCATTACTCAAGTTGTCCTTGGATAGTAGGCAAACAGTCTATACGAAGATCTATTCCTTAATCCAGGATATTTCCAGAAGAGATAACCGTCACGAAGATTTATTTCTACTGGTCTATTCAACAATTCAAAACAGGTCAGAGACGATCTATACGAAGGTCTAGTGCTGATACTTAATTCAGGGATGATCGCCACGAAGATTCATTGCTGATAATCATTACTCAAGTTGTCCTTGGATAGTAGGCAAACAGTCTATACGAAGATCTATTCCCTAATCCAGGATATTTTCAGAAGAGAGAATCGTCATGAAGATTTATTTCTACTGGTCTATTCAACAATTCAAAACAGTTCAGAGACGATCTATATGAAGATCTAGTGCTGATACTTAATTCAGAAAAAAAATCGCCACGAAGATTTGGTTCTGACACTTAAATTAAAGGATGTTCTTAGATATGGTTCAGAGACGATCTATACGAAGATCTAAGCCCTGACACTTAATGAAGGATATTCTTTTTCCCCAGAGATAATGCAGAGACGATCTATACGAAGATCTAGTACTAGCATTCAACTCAAACCATGTTGCATAAACGATTCAGAGACGGCCTATACGAAGACCTAGTACTGATATCCAGTATTAACATCAAGATATTATCACCTCCTGATATTATGGATGGCATCTATAAGCCCATCTCCAGTTCTTCCAAGTGGCATCTTCAAGCCCACTTAAACATATACAACTAATCATCAGTGTTACTTTACGCACCGGCGAGTGCAAATTTTTGGGCTTTTGTGTTCAATCCCCTTCAACCTTCCAGGTCACGAATGGCACATATGTCAATCTAACCCCTCAGGTTTAAGAAAATTGAACAGGGGAAGCTGTTGCACCCCAAAATTTACCCTCACTAAGACAAGTCATTGTTTACTAAGGTGTCCCAAGAGGTTCACAAGGTTCACAAGGTATCTCAAGAGGTTCACAAGGTTCACAAGGTTCACAAGGTTCACAATTAGTCAGAAAGTTTGACAATTCCCTCAGACAATGCATCCTCCTAAGCAATGCATCTTAAACTAGGGTTTTGGATTTCATCATGCTAAATGGACTTCCAAGGCTTCAAGTGAGATTCATAGCATCTTATATGTCTTTAATATTCCCTATGTCAAGTTTCAAGGCTTTCCCAAAAGGTTTGCTCTGTCAGATGATCAGATAGGCTAAAATCAGTCAAAGTAGTTAAAAAGTCAAACTGAGGTCAACTGTGGTCAAACCAAAGTCAAACTTCATGATTTTTTGCCAACATCAAGTTTATGAAGTAAAATTCATCATTTGATCAATGGTTGATCATGATTCATCAAGGAGATTTCAGATTATCAAGAATCAGGAGTTTCTAAATTAGGGTTTTCATAGGAAAAGTCAACTGAACTTTGACCAGCCATAACTTTCACATGCTTCATCAAAATTTTTCCATCCAAATCTCATTTTGAAGGAAATTTAATTCTCTACAACTTTGTGTTTCACAAGCCAATCCCAAAAATGCTTCATTTGGAAGGTATGAGCTAAGACATTATAGGTCATTTCAAAAGTCAACAAAAAGTCAACATTTTCCAAAGAGCATAACTTGAGAATGGTAAAAGATATGGACATGAGAATAAATAGGTTGGTTAGAGGACTCTCTAAGCTTTCTAAAATGTCCAAGAACACCTTCATAGAATTAAAATTGAGGGATTTGTGCCTTTGCAAAGTTGGGAAAATTTTGAGAGGTTTATGAAGCAAATGGGACCTTAGAACCAAATTTCTCCAAATGGGCTTGCATTTTTATGACCCAAACACTACCATGACATCATGCACGAATTAAAAATCATTTATTCAAATTTTTATTCATTTTATTTTATTTATTATGATTTTATACATTAAAAATCATTTTAAATCAAAATAAAATATAAAAGTCTCAATATTTGATTTGATTTTTGTTCTAGAAAGTCTTAAAGGTCAATTAAAAGTGATTGAGATCATGGAAAATCAGATCAACCAAAAGTAGTAAGGATATATCAAAAATTTTCAATATTTTGAAACATATCTTTTTCAATCTCAAATGATCCAAAAGTCCAAAGGAGGATCTGATTTTTTGACCTAATTAGGTCTTACTATATATGTATAACATGAAGCAAACACAAAGAGACCGGAAAAAAGGGAGGAAAAAAATTCAGAAAAAAAGCTATCCCCATCATCATCATCATTATCAAGTTCATACAAAAATGCATGAACTGAATTGAAATTTTGAAGCTTTCTTTAGTTTTTTTTAATTCCATTTATTCTTGATATTTTAATCAATTTTGTTTATCTAACGTTGTTTGTCTCATGTTATAGAAGCTTTCTGGGTTAATTATTCGAAGCTTCATGACCAAAACCGAATCCTACCATAGTTAGGGTTTCAAGCTCAAATTTGGGGTTTTTACAAATTTCACAGGAAATTTCAGAGGTCAAGAGGTTTATTCATGAGGAGTGCGCATAGCCTAGTGGCTAAGGTTGGAAACTGGAAGGTCAAGGGCGTGAGTTCAATTCCCACTCACAACATTTTGGGCAAAACCTGCTTTTCTTTCATATTTTCCTTTAATTTCTCTAATTAACACATTTTCTAATTGATTTATCCTTTTAACCATGATTAACCTCAAAATTTTTCTCTAAAGTAAATATTTTCCTATTTTCAATCGTTTTTATGTTATTCTTTATCCGCCTTATCATATAATATATGTTTTCCATGTTTAGTAACACAGCCACGCATGACCCAATGGTAAAGGTTGGAATTAAAAGGGCTTGGGTTCAAACCCTGGACACAACATTTTGGCAAAGAAACATGGGTTCTTCATCATTTTCTTTTTTTTTCCTTAATTTATCTTTTAAACATGGTTAACCTATTATTTTTAATTAATTTTTTTTAACAAATCTTTTTTTTATTAAATTTAGGTTAACATTTTTTATTAGTATTATTACTTTTATATTTAGGTTTATTAAAACCTCAAACTTTTTTTTTATAAAAACCTTAATCAACCTTTAAATGTTTTTTAATTTAATTAATTCTCATAATTCATTTTTCTTAGATTTATTTAATTATTAGGTTATTTTAATATAAACTAATTATATATTTTCTTTTGTAAAACTCAACCTTGGGACATTTTGTTTTACTAACATTTTTTTTTTCCTTTTTATTATATAATAGGTATTTGTTACACTTATTCATATGCAGGCCCACAACCTAGTGGCAAGGAACTGAGGTTTGGAGCATTTTGATGAAGAAACATGGGTGTCCCAGTGGCCAAGAACTCAATGAAGCAAAAAGGGCAAACCCCCAATATTTTGGGTATCTCTAACTTTATTTTTCCCTTTTTCATCAAATTATGTATTTTCTTTGAATTTCCTTATTATTATTATTAAACTAATTTCTAAAAGATAAAACATAATCCTTATTTTATTTTATTTTTAAAACTTATATTTTTATTATAAACCTTAATTTTTTTCATAAACCTTAATTTTTTCCCTAAACCTTAATTTTAAACCTAAGTCTTAATTTTTTTCATAAACTTTAAACCCTAAAAATTTAGCCCTAATCTTTATCTTATAATTTTTACCCTTAAATTTTTCCTAAACCTTAAATTTTTTTTTAAACCTTAAATTTTTTTCTCAAACCTTAACCCTAATTGTTTTCTTAACCTAGTTTGCAAACTTTTTTTCTTCTAATTTATTCACTCATTTTTATGTTATTCATTCACTGCTTGCCTGATTATGTAACTGCTTCGCCTTTGTAATAATTGGTTTTTATTATTTTCCGCCATTATTATTATTATGTAACTGCCCCTAAGCCATGTAATAGTGTAGGAATTTTATTTTCTGCCTTTTAATTTTTGCCATTTATTTTTCATATTAACTGCGTGGTTAGTAAATAGGGTGTGGAAACTATTTGTAATTAAAATTAATTTAGATAATTAACTTTAAAAGATAAATATTTGAAAATAAACACTCACACACGTAAGTCGATCTTTGATCGCCATCTTGCACTTCCTAGGGTATTCGTCTTGGTTGCCTTAAAATAAAATGGTCAAGTCCCTCGAATATATGGGTGTCTTAAGCCAAATCCCTTCACTTATAAAATCATCAAGTCCCTATAAATTTAAAAGATCAAGTCCCTTCGAGGTTGCCTACAGAATAATGATCTTGTCCCTTCGAATAAATGATGATAGTCCCTACGAATTGCTAAAGACATCCCTTAAGTTGCCTTCATTGACCATACGATGACCCTACGTTTGTCCCTTAATACATTCAAGGTAATGACTACCTATTCCTTAATAATAGGATAGTCTTACCATTAAAAGAACATACGAGAACATGAAAGACTTAATTTAGGGTAGGTACATCTTAGTTACTTGCTCACATTTCAAAATACTTTTCACACCTCACAATATTTTCAAAACATTTTCAAAACAAGGCTTTGTATACATCCATACAAGGATCATTACAAAGTACTTAGAAAATTTCTAATCACACACTACACTCTTTAAAAACAATTTAAGTGAGCTAAGTAACTAAGAGCCCATGGATAACCATGGATATAAAGGGTGCTAACACCTTCCCTTTATATAACCTACCCCCCGAACTCAAAATCTTTTTAAGGTCTTTCCTGTTCTTTTATGTCCTTTCCTTTTGGATAAAATAAAAGTCGGTGGCGACTCTTGCTATCTGCAACATTTATAGAAAAGTCAGTTCTCCCACCGTGTTACACATATCACCTTGGAGTGCAAAGGTGTTGTACTTTCTCATGTCTTGGTTGTCACTGGGTCATCTCTCAATGTCCTTCCAAAGAAAGCCTTGGTCAAGATGGAGTATAATGGTCTTGCACTCCGCCCGAGTAACCTAGTTGTGAGAGCCTTCGACGGTTCTAAGAGATCGGTTCTTGGAGAAATTGAGTTGCCTGTGGTAATTGGCCCACAAATTTTCAAAACTATCTTCAATGTGATGGACATTCAGCCTGCCTATAGTTGTTTGTTGGGTCGATCCTGGATTCATGTCGCTGGCGCCGTAACATCGACCCTTCACCGGAAGTTAAAATACGAGTGGGAGGGCCAAGTTATCACCATTTGTGAGAAGGAGGACATCTTTGTCAGTCATCTAGCTACCTACAAATACATTGAGATGGATGGGGAAATCCATGAGACAATGAGCCAAGGTTTTGAAGCCCTTAATGTCAATGAAGCAACAACTGAAGTGTCTGGTACTTCAATCTTTTCTTACAAACAAGCTCGGAAGGTTGTGGAAGACGAGAATGCCCAAGGCTGGGGCAAGCTGCTGCAAGTTCAGATCAAGGAAGACAAATTTGGGTTGGGTTACAGACAATCCCGACAAGTCCAAGAGGAGGCTGCTGAAGCTCCCAAGTTTATCAGTGGGGGAATGCTGACCCCGGATGAAATCAACAATGTGGAAGACGAGGCTGAAAGCGACTTCAAGCTGGAAAGCTGGATTCGTCCAAGAGTCCTGGGCCAACAAGTCCTCGACTGGTCTTCCCATGAAATTATAAGGATTATTGTTGTAGAGTAATTATTATTTCCTGTTTAAGCATGGATCAATCCCTGCATCTTTCCCAAGGTGTCAGGACTCATTTTGTAATAGGTCCATATATGTATTTTATGCTAATGAATGATTAATGAACAATGGACATCTTTTGCAAACAATCTTTTCGCTCACTGTCTTTTCATTTTTGTTATTTTTGCACAAAACAATAAATGGAAATGTTTTTCTTAAAACAAACTTCATTCACTTTTTCTAAATAAGATAAAATCAATCACTAAAATGAACAAATCTCAACCCTTGCAGAGATAATCCTCCAGATTGCACCGACAACGAAACTGCTATGACCTCGTATGACTTCGACAATCCGATTAATCAAGCAGATGAATGGGTTGATGAAGATTATAATTTGCCTGAAGAGTTAGCCAGGTTATTGAGACAAGAGGAAAAAGTGATTGCTCCTCATCAGGAGGAGGTTGAAACTATCAATCTTGGTACCGAGGAAGATGTAAAAGAGGTGAAAATTGGGGCTAGTCTGCAAGCTCCAGTGAAAGAACAACTCATCAGTATGCTTCGAGAATATGTCGATGCGTTTGCTTGGTCCTATCAAGATATGCCAGGTCTGAATACGGATATTGTCATGCACAGGTTGCCATTGAAAGAAGATTTTCCTCCAGTTAAACAGAAGTTACGGCGTACTCGCCCAGACATGGCCATGAAAATCAAAGAAGAAGTACAAAAGCAGTGGGACGCCGGTTTTCTTGCTGTAACTAGTTACCCACCGTGGGTTGCTAACATTGTACCCGTACCTAAGAAGGATGGCAAGGTGCGTATGTGTGTGGATTACCGGGATCTGAACAGAGCTAGCCCGAAGGATGACTTCCCATTACCTCACATTGATGTATTGGTGGATAACACAGCTCAGTTCTCGGGATTTTCCTTCATGGACGGATTTTCTGGATAAAATCAGATCAAGATGTCACGTGAAGACATGGAAAAGACAACCTTCATAACACCTTGGGGCACGTTCTGTTACAAAGTAATGTCGTTTGGTCTGAAGAACGCCAGTGCAACATATCAACGGACTATGGTAACATTGTTCCACGATAATATCCATAAAGAAATTGAGTGCTATGTGGATGACATGATTGCCAAATCCCTTAAAGAGGAAGATCATTTGGTGAATCTACTGAAATTGTTCAAGCGTCTAAGAAAGTATCAGTTGAAGTTGAACCCCAACAAATGCACATTCGGGGTACGTTCTGGTAAGCTACTGGGTTTTATTGTAAGTGAAAAAGGAATTGAGGTTGATCCCGACAAAGTCAAAGATATTCAGGAAATGCCTGCACCTAAGACTGAGAAAGAAGTTCGAGGGTTCTTAGGTAGATTGAACTACATTTCAAGGTTCATATCTCATCTCACTGCAACCTGCGAACCCTTGTTCAAGCTGTTAAGAAAAGAGCAAACAGTCAGGTGGAACGATGACTGTCAGCGAGCTTTTGACAAGATCAAAGAATATCTGCAAGAACCTCTAATTCTCAAGCCTCCAGTTGAAGGAAGACCTCTAATCATGTATCTGATAGTATTAGAAGAGTCAATGGGGTGTGTGTTGGGCCAACATGACGAGTCTGGTCGAAAAGAGTATGCAATATACTACCTAAGCAAAAAGTTTACCGACTGTGAACAACGTTATTCACTGCTCGAGAAAACTTGATATGCTTTAGCGTGGGCTGCTCGTCGACTAAGACAATATATGTTGACTCATACTACCTTATTGATCTTAAAGATGGATCCAGTCAAGTACATATTTAAGAAGCCAGCACTTACCGGAAGGGTTGCAAGATGGCAAATGATTCTAACAGAATATGACATTCAATACACCTCTCGGAAAGCCATCAAAGGCAGTGTATTGTCTGACTATATGGCTGAGCAACCCATTGATGATTACCAACCTATGAGATTTGACTTCCCTGATGAAGACATCATGTTTTTGAAAGCAAAAGATTGTGAATAGCCTATTCGCACTGAAGGGCCTGACCCAGAAGAAGCATGGATTATGATGTTTGACGGGGCAGTTAATTGCAACGGTCGTGGGGTTGGTGCAGTGCTTATTACACCCAAGGGAGTCCACATGCCTTTCTCAGCAAAACTCACCTTTGTCTGCACTAACAACGAAGTAGAATACGAAGCTTGTATCACGGGTCTTGAGGAATCCATTGACCTCAGGATCAAAACCTTGAATGTAGTCGGAGATTCAGCTTTGGTAATCAACCAGACCAATGGCAAGTGGTACACTCATCAGGAGCATCTGATTCCCTACCGTGACTATACGAGGATATTGTTGACCTTCTTCACAACAGTTAAGCTTGAATACATCCCCCGAGATGAGAATCAGTTTGCAGACATTTTGGCTACCATTTCATCAATGATCAAAGTACAGACTGCTAATCATGTACCTCGGATTTTAGTATCCAGACTGGACCGACCAACATATGTTTTCTCTGTGGACACTGTTACTAATAACAAGCCTTGGTACCATGACATTAAATGCTTCTTGGAAACTCAGACATACCCACCGGGGGCATCGTCAAATGATAAGAAGACATTAAGAAGGCTAGCCGACAGTTTCTTCCTCAATACTGATGGTTCTTTGTACAAGCGAAACTTCGACATGGTCTTGCTCAGATGTGTTGACAAGAAGGAAGCAGACATACTGATGCACGAAGTACATGGAGGTTCTTTCGGTACCCATGACGGAGGACATGCAATGAAAAAGAAGTTATTAAGATCGGGTTACTACTGGATCACAATGGATGCAGACTGTTGTGCCTACGCTAGAAAATGCCACAAATGCCAGATCTACGCAAATAAAGTGCACGTGCCTCCGAATCCTTTGAATGCAATGTCTTCACCTTAGCCCTTCTCCATGTGGGGCATTGATATGATTAGAAAGATTGAACCGACTGCTTCAAATGGTCACAGATTCGTCCTAGTAGCCATTGATTACTTCACCAAATGGGTTGAAGCAGCTTCGTATGCAAATGTCACCAGGCAAGTGGTAGCTCGATTTCTGAAAAGGGATATCATTTGTCGGGACTTCAAAATTCAACATCACAACTCTTCTCCTTACAGGCCAAAGATGAATGGCGTTGTTGAGGCAGCTAACAAGAATATCAAGAAGATTGTGCAAAAGATGGTAGTCAGCTACAAAGACTAGCACGAAATGCTACCATTTGCCTTGCATGGGTACCAATCCTCTATCAGAACATCTACTGGGGCAACACCTTATCAGCTTGTGTATGGTATGGAAGCTGTCCTACCTGTTGAAGTTGAACTACCCTCCTTACGGGTAATGATGGATATGAAACTGGATGAAGCAGAATGGGTCCGATCTCGATATAATCAACTGAGTCTGATTGAAGAAAAGAGATTAGCAGCCATCTGTCATGGGCACTTATATCAAAAGCGAATGAAGAAAGCCTTCGATCAGAAAGTCAGACCTCGGGAATACCAAGTGGGAGAGCTTGTTCTGAAAAGACTTCTTCCTCCTCATACAGACCACAGGGGCAAATGGACGCCAAATTACGAAGGCCCATTCATAGTAAAGAAAGTTTTCTCTGGTGGGACACTGATGCTCACTACTATGGATGGCGAGGATTTCTTATCTCCTATGAATTCAAATGCAGTTAAAAAATACTTCGCATAAAAGACCCGCTGGACATAAAAACAGAATGTAAGTCCAGGCAAAAATAGGGCATCCCGACGAGTCAAAAACAGAATAAAAGTCTCGGGCAAAAATAAGGAAGAAAAAAAATGTACACCCGTTGAGTTGAAAAGCCACATCGGACAGCTCAGACAAAAATGGGTATCCCGGTGGATTGAAAACCCGAAAGGGCGATCCTCGCAAAATCAGGGAATAAGTGCGAACAACTGCATTCTGGATTCGTCTGTATCATTCACAACATGGCAAGCTTCAAAAGGATAAAGCGTCGGTCAGAATCAACCTTCTTCAGAAAGCAAGATAAGAAGAACGTCAAGGTCATACAGGTCATAGCAAAGGAAGCTCACTGGAGAGTCAACTTCGACATTGCCAAACACTTTTATTTTCTCAATTTTTACAGCAATCTCCTCCTTTCAGGGATTCGCTTCTTCATCTGTATTTGCCTATTCAGGGCACACAAATAATTAAAATCAGAATTTTTCAGTCACACTTCATTTTTGTACATTTTTGTGTTCGTTTGCAAAAAGTCCAAAGTTCATAATAAAACACTTGCATGAAAGCATATGAGCCATTTTAATACTTGCAGGAAATATGTTGCTCTCAGGAAAATCTAACTCCTATGACGGAATCCGGTTGAGGATACCTCAGGACAATTGTGTGTTTCTTTTTAACAGGTTGCAGGTACTCAAGACAGACAATCTCACAACATGGGGCATATCAAGAATTATATTCCCAACCAAGTCAGCAATTACCTCATCAGCAGGATTACTTGACAGAAGTATTCCCCCGTGAAGTTGTTATCCCATCAGAGGATCCGTCAAGAAACTCATTTAATCCCCAGCGTGTCGCTTGGACGAAGGAGTTACAACAAATTACTTCCCAGAAGTTCTCTTCTCCCCAAGCAGAATCTCCCGAGCAATTCTTAAACTATTGTTCCCCATCAGAGTTGCCAGGATTTTCTTATCCTCAGCAGAATCGGCAGAATCGCTTTCCCGCAAAGTTGCCAGTTTCTCCCCAGTAGAGCATGTTAGAACAATTATGGTTCTAAACCTCTAAGAGTTTTGATGATAACAAATATTATTATGCAAGAATAGAAGTTCTAATAACTCTCTTTATTATGTGTAGAAGAGGAAGTTATTTGAAGGAGACATGCATTATTAGAAGATACATTGAGCCATATATATAGAAGATACACTTAATGAAGAATCCATCATTTAATGACATGGTTTAATGGCTGCGCATCAATACTTTATTATCTCTGATTTACGTCTAGAAGATGATGATATTCATAATGAAGACATTAATTAAAGAATATATTAATTAATGGTAAAGACAAGTATCTCTTGTTATGGAAGGAATTTATGGTATTAACTTATATCCTAAATTAGCTCAAGATGTCTCCAACGGCTACAATTATTCAAGAATTATATAAAGGAATCAAATTGAAGATTTGAAGACAATACACTCACGAGAAAAAGACTGGTTCATTTGTGCTAAAATATTGTAACATTCACTTAGTGATCTTAGCTTTATTAGAAGCAAAATAGTTACTATATTATTATTATTATTGTAATAGTTAATTAAATCCCTTGAGTGACTAGGTTCAGTCAGAAGACTCAAGATGACATTGACTGTAGGTCAGTGTGTGTATTCATTTATTGAATAGTGGATTAAGACCTTAGTGCTAGAGGCAAAATCACCTTGGCGGGTGGACTGGACGTAGTTTGAGTTCAAACGAACCAGGATAAATCAACTTGTCATTAGAAGTTATTTTTAGTTGTTAAAGAAAACCCAATTCCAACCCCCTTCCTTGTGTTTTAAGCACCTTCAATTGGCATCAGAGCGCTAGGTTCTGAGAAAAACACTTAACCATGTCAGTAAAAGATCCAGAAGTTAAAACACATGGCAGACGCTGGCAATAACAACAATGACTACCAAAATGACAAGATCAACGCAAAACCTCCAGTGTTTAATGGTGACAATTTTGACTACTGGAAGGATGTTCTGGAAAGTTTCTTTCTAGCTCTGGATGGAGATCTTTGGGACATGGTGACAGATGGATACATTCATCCTGTTGGAGCAGATGGTCAGAAGATTGAAAGAAAAATATGACAGCTCAACAGAAGAAGGAATTCAGAAATCATCACAAAGCTAGAACCATACTTCTAAGTGCTATCTCATATACAGAATATGAGAAAATCACAAACAGGGACTCAGCTAAACAAATGTTTGATTCTATGAGGATGAAACATGAAGGCACCACTCAAGTCAAGGAGACCAACTCTCTGGCCCTCATCCAGAAGTATGAAGCTTTCAAAATGGAAGAAGATGAGACAATTGAAAAAATGTTCTCAAGATTCCAAATTCTGGTAGCTGGACTGAAAGTTCTGGACAAAGGCTACTCAACAGCAGATCATGTAAAGAAAATCATCAGAAGCTTGCCAAAGGCTTGGAGGCCCATGGTCACTGCTCTAAAGCTATCTAAAAATCTGAATGAAATATCCTTAGAAGAACTGATCAGCTCCTTGAGAAGTCATGAGATAGAACTAGAAGAAGATGAACCCCAGAAGAAAGGTAAGTATGTAGCTCTTAAATCTAACAAATCTGTTTCTAAAGCTTTACAGGCAGAAGAAGAAGAAAGTTTTGGATGCTCATCAGAAGAAGATGAATTATCTCTTCTATCCAGAAGAGTCCAACAACTCTGGAAGCATCGTCAGAAGAAGTTCAGAAATACCAGAAGAACAAGCAATTACTCTGAATCAACATCTAGTCACAAGAAACCCAGAAGCAAAGAAGTTGTGTGCTATGAATGCAAAGAACCAGGACACTACAAAAGTGAATGTCCAAAACTCCAGAAAGAGAAACCCAGAAACAAATTCAATAGAGAAAAGAAAAAGAGTCTCATGGCAACATGGGATGATTCTGAATCATCTGAGGCAGAGTCAGATTCAGAAGATGAACATGCTAACATTGCACTAATGGCAAACATACCAGAAGATGATCACTCATCAGAATCAGAATCAAACTCAGATACAGAAGAGGTATTCTCTAAACTTTCTAGATCTCAATTAGAAGCTAGCCTCTCAGAATTAGAAGAAGTTAGAAAACTAAAAACAGAAAACTCTGAGCTAAAAGAAAATATTTTTGAATACAAAAACTCTTTTAAAAAACTTAAAGCTCAGAAGGAATCTGAATTAGAAGATCTAATCAATTCTGATAATATCATAAAACAATATGACTATGGTTTTCAAAAATTTCTAACTAAAAGCATAGATAGAAGAAAAATTGCATCTATGATCTATGGAGTTAGCAGAAATGATAGAAGAGGCATAGGCTATGTGAAAACTAAAGAAACTCTGAAGTTTAAAAAGATTGATGACATTGTCATAAAAACTAATACTCCTCTAAGTTCTCATTTTACATATGGTCATAACCATGACCTAATATATACTAGTGAGTCATCTTGTTCCACAAGTTCTGATTTGAAACCTAAAATAAATCAGAAGTTTGTGAAAACTAACAAACATGGACCCAGAAAAATATGGGTACCCAAAGATAAAATTGTGTATGTTGCAGATGTCTTTAACAGCAAAACTGAAAAACCAATCATGGTACCTGGACTCTGGATGCTCACGACACATGACGGGAAGAAAGCATATGTTCCAAAGTCTTGAATTAAAAGATGGAGGCCACGTAGGTTTTGGAGGCAACCAAAAAGGAAAAAATATTGGCTCTGGAACTATTGGTAATGGAAACCTTCCTTCTATCTCTAATGTTCTATTAGTAGAAGGATTAATGCATAATCTATTATCCATAAGTCAATTAAGTGATAATGGCTATGACATAATCTTTAATCAAAAGTTCTGTAAAGCTGTTAGTCAGAAAGATGGAACAATCCTCTTCAGTGGAAAGAGAAAGAACAACATATATAAAATAAAACTTTCAGAATTAAAAAATCAGAATGTAAAATGTCTAATGTCTGTGGAAACTGAGCAATGGGTCTGGAACAGAAGATTGGGACATGTTAATATGAGAATATTATCTCAACTTAACAAACTCAATCTGGTCAGAGGACTTCCAAACTTGAAGTTCAACTCAGAAGCTCTGTGTGAAGCATGTCAGAAAGGCAAATTTTCAAAACCTGCCTTTAAAGCTAAAAATGTTGTATCTTCCTCTAGACCACTAGAACTTCTGCACATTGACTTGTTTGGACCAGTGAAAACTGCTTCTGTCAGTGGCAAGAAGTATGGATTGGTGATCGTAGATGACTTCAGCAGATGGACATGGGTAAAGTTTCTTAGACACAAGGATGAGTCAATTGCTGTATTTTCTAACTTCTGCAAACAAGTTCAAAATGAAAAAGAATTTAAAATTATTAAAGTTAGAAGTGATCATGGTGGAGAATTTGAAAACAAAAAATTAGAATCATTTTTTAATGAAAATGGCATCTCTCATGATTTTTCTTGTCCTAGAACTCCACAACAAAATGGGGTTGTAGAACGTAAGAATAGAACATTGCAAGAGATGGCCAGAACCATGATCAATGAGACTAACATGGCTAAACATTTTTGGGCAGAAGCAGTAAATACAGCATGCTATATTCAGAATAGAATCTCTATAAGACCTATTCTTGAAAAGACTCCTTATGAATTGTGGAAGAACAGAAAGCCCAACATTTCATATTTTCATCCTTTTGGATGCAAATGTTTTATTCTGAATACTAAAGATCCTCTGAATAAATTTGACTATAAGGCATAAAAGTGTTATATGTTAGGATACTCTGAACGTTCAAAGGGATACATAGTATACAACACAGAAACACGTACTGAGATAGAATCTATTTATGTCAGATTTGATGATAAGCTTGGTTCTAAAAAACCAAAGCAGAATGAATCTCTTGCAGATATAGAAGTTGAAATTTCTACAAATAGAACATCTGAAGAACAACTACCTACAGAACAAAACAAGACAATCACTCCAACAAGCTCTGAAGAACCCACTCAGAAGGAACTATCCAGAAGCAAGCTGAATCATCCAGAAGATAAAATATTGGGAAAGAAGGATGAACCAATCAGAACAAGATCATCATTCAGAAACTCTGAAGAATCTCTAATGGGACTAGTCTCCCTGATTGAACCAACTTATGTAAAAGAAGCTCTCTCAGAAAATGATTGGATTTTGGCTATGCAAGAAGAACTTAACCAATTCACCAGAAATGATGTATGGGATCTAGTTCCTAGGCCCAGAGGATTCAACATCATTGGCACTAAGTGGGTATTCAGAAACAAGCTAAATGAGCAAGGAGAAGTTGTCAGAAACAAAGCAAGATTGGTTGCACAAAGTTATAGTCAACAAGAAGGAATTGACTACACAGAAACCTATGCCCCAGTCGCCAGGTTAGAATCAATCAGACTTCTAATTTCATTTGCTGTAAACCATGATATCATTCTATATCAAATGGATGTCAAGAGTGCATTTTTAAATGGTTATATTGATGAAGAAGTGTATGTACACCAACCCCCTGGCTTTGAAAATATAAAATTTCCAGAACATGTTTTCAAACTCAAAAAATCTTTATATGGTCTGAAGCAAGCTCCCAGAGCTTGGTATGAAAGACTAAGTACTTTTCTTCTGGAAACTGATTTCATCAGAGGGAAAGTGGACACAACACATTTTAGTAAAAACATTAAAAATGATATTCTGATATGCCAAATTTATGTAGATGATATAATATTTGGTTCTACTAAAAGTGCCTTGGGAAAGGAATTTGCTAAGTCTATGCAGGCATAATTTGAAATGAGCATGATGGGAGAATTAAAGTTCTTTCTGGGAATCCAAATAAATCAAACATCAGAAGGAACATATATCCATCAAAGCAAATATGTCAAAGAACTTCTGAAGAAATTTGAGTTATCAGAAAGTATCATCTCTAAAACTCCTATGCATCCTACATGTATTCTGGAAAAAGAAGAGGTAAGTAAGAAAGTAGATCAGAAACTCTACAGAGGTATGATTGGCTCTCTCCTCTATCTAACTGCTTCTAGACCAGATATTCTATACAGTGTATGTTTATGTGCTAGATTCCAATCAGATCCTAGAGAAACTCACTTAACAGGAGTTAAGAGAATTTTTAGGTATCTGAAAGGTACTACTAATCTTGGTTTATACTACAGAAGATCCAAAGATTACAAACTTGTAGGATACTGTGATGCTGATTTTGCTGGAGACAGGACAGAAAGAAAAAGTACTTCTGGAAGTTGTCAATTTCTGGGAGATAATCTAATTTCTTGGTCCAGCAAAAGGCAGTCAACCATAACATTATCAACTGCAGAAGCTGAATACATTGCAGCAGCTGGATGCAGTACTCAGATGCTCTGGATGAAAAATCAGCTTGAGGATTTCAACATTTATGAGAGTAACATTACCATCCTCTGTGATAATACCTCTGCTATATGTCTCTCTAAAAATCCAATTTTACATTCTAGAGCTAAACACATAGAAGTTAAACATCATTTCATTAGGGACTATACTCAGAAGGGAATTTTAAGGTTAAAATTAATAGATACAAATCACCAATGGACTGATATTTTTACAAAACCCCTTCCTGAAGATAGATTTAATTTCATTCTAACCAACCTTAGCATGAAATTATGTCCAGAATGAAAATGCTTTAATGATATGTCTTTAACTCTTAGAAGTTCTGAATTTAATCCTCTATCTTATTCTTTCAGAAGATATTGTTTCTAACTGTTTCATTCTAAGAACTTATGTTCAAAGGAATAACATGCAGATCTTTACATCAACAAGTGTCAACAAGGCTCTAAGGAATCCTGTCAGAATTAAAACAAGTGTCCAAATTCTGAAGAGTGACAGAACATGCATTGGACAACTGTCCTCTACAGAAGGACATCTGTTGATCTTCTGGGAAACTGATACGGCTGACTTGACACCATAAAGGCAAATATCTTTTTGGTAACTGTTCCAGAATCTTTTACGCCTTCCCCTATGTCTGCTGCATTTATTACATTTCATCATTATGTTTTTAAATTTAATTTTTCCCACTAATTTCTCGTATTATTAAATGAAATATTTTTATATAAACAACTTTTCACTTTCACTTTTCCTTTTTACCTTCATTGCATTTTTACTGAAAAAAAATTTTCACCTTCACTTTGCGTTCTCTCTGAATTTTTTTTAAAACCCTAAACCCCAAAAAATCATCTTAGTAACAATGGCTTCCTCTTTTCAACAACAACAAGACTCAACAGATGTGCTTTATGTTGAACCTGTGAAGACCCTTCTTACTCCAACTGACAAACTGGAAGTTCTGTGTGAGCTTTTTGTGGATTTTAACAGCTTGAAAGATAATGGTTTTGACCTACTTCCTGCCGTCCAAGCTCAAGGTTGGGAGAAGTATTTTGATCGTCTCATGGGACCAGTTTTCCCAAAATTGGTTAAGGAGTTCTGGGTGTATGCAAGTGCTTCCAACATTCATGTTACTTCATATGTGTTGGGAAAAAGAATCATAATCTCTGAAGACCACATTGCTAGGCTCATTGAATCTAATGGCAATGGAATCAAGTGTAGTGAAATGGACAAACTGTCAGATACCAAACTGATAGCTAAAGAAATCTTCACTTCTGGCCAACCTTCTAACAAGATAAAGGATCTGAAGATTCCTCTTAGAATTTGGGCCAAGATCATTCTTGGAACCATCTGCCACAGGAAAGCAACAAACTCTCCAGATTATATCAACATGGATCAGCAGTTCTTGCTGTACTTTATTGCTAAACAGAAGAAGGTTAACCTTGCACACTCTCTATTTCAACATCTAAAGAATAGTGTGAAGGAAACAAGAGATGGAGAGAAAACCAAGAGGGATTGGATTCCTATAGGGCGTTTAATATCTGACATTCTCAGTGAGAATAAGTTGGTGGACTATCTGGCTGAAGTAAATCAGATAGAGCTTCTAGAAACAGATGTTGGTAAGCCTCTAAATGCTAAGAATCTGAAGAAGATGAAGTTCATAACTTCTATCAAGAAAGATCCTGTCCTCTATTCCAGAGAAGTCATAACCACTAGGAAGATTCCTCTGCAGAACTTCCCACTCTTCTCTTCTGACACACCTCCAGAGGTTGTGGTCAGATACTTGGATTCTTGCAAGCAACATGGTGTGGATCCAATGTTCAAGGCAACAGAACTTACTCAACAAACTTCAGATGCTGCATCAGCAAGGAGCAAGAAAAGAAAGGCTGGAGAAGAATCATCTCAGAAGGCTCCTAAAACTACCATAAGAACAGGTAATACTTCTGCCTCTAACTCTGAATTCATTTCTCTAGTAGAAGCAGTTACAGTAGAAATGTCTGAAACCCCCTCTGACCCAACACCTTCTGATGAAATTCCCTCTGCACCAATTCCTTCTGCACCAACTCCTGCTGAACCTACCCCATCATCTGAACCAACCCCATCCTCTGAATCTAATCCTCCTTCTAACTCTATTCCCTCTGTCATACCTGCAACCTCTGCTGTTTCTTCCATCTTATCTTCACTTTATCCACCAGAAAATGAACCCCATCAACCACAAACCCTATCAGACTTTGATATTCCCATTGACACAACCCCTCTATCTGATATAGACCGTTCACCATCAGCTGAAACACACACTGCCCTTCAACATGTTCTGTCTGAAATGCTCTTCACCAACGGAGTTGCCAAAGCCTCCTCATCCCCAGCATTAGTCTCTTCAACAAAAGCTTCCCCAGCCGGGACCCCCACAGATTTCTTCTCCCGGAGCACCGCAGAGTTCCCTAAGAAGATCGTTTGGTGATCCTCTCACCCTGCAGATCGGCCAATGATATCTTTCCCTAGCGAAGTTCTCTCTCCAGACAGATCGCCCAGAGATCTTTCTCCCTGCGGGATCCGAATCTCGGATCGGTTTTCTCATTTACATAATCATAGCATTCACATCATTTTCCCCCCAAAATAAGCGTAGATTCCTTCTAACACGGAGCATTACGGCAAAAATCAAACATTTGCATGATCATAAGCCAGGTTCGAGCCAGTCACCTGTAAATACAAAACAACTTCACCAGCAATATACAAAAATTATCCCCCGCAGACAAAGCCAGAATACTTTTTGCACTCTCAATACAGATACTTGTTCATACTTGTACATATTCTTTTTGACTCTCGTCCATGTCATACTTCCCCCAGCAAGTCAAACACCCGTCCGTGTCCTTTGCTCAATCTTTTGACACCCGTCCGTGTCTTGCACATATTTCCCCAGCAGGCCAATCCTCTAATACTCGTCTGTATCTTGTATATATCACCTCCCCGGCAGATCAACACTCGTTCGTGTTCCTTGCTTAACCAATTGATACTCGTCCGTATCAGTATCCTTAAACACGTGTCAGCATTTATTTCTATCGATACTCGTCCGTATCGTGGTCCTAAGGATGCTCGTCCGCATCTTTAGTCTATACACAATGTCAAACACTTATACCTTTTATTTCAAAGCGCAAGCACTCGTCCGTGTTTACCATTCCCCAGTAAGTCACCAACAAAGCAGCTTTCCTATCCGACATTCGTCCTATGTCGTGATACTTTCGGCAGCTATACCCTGCTAGGTGATCGTCCTTCACCTTATGATAACCGTCCCTCATCATTTATCCGATGGTCGTCCCCGTCGTTGATCTTTGTTATCCGACATTAGTCCTATGTCGAGATAATCCCCAAGAGCCGTCGTACCGTGCTAGGTGATCATCCTTCACCTCTTGATGATCGTCCTTCATCATGCTTATCCGATGGTCGTCCCCACCGTCGATCTTTTCTATCCGGCATTCGTCCTATGTCGTGAAATTTTCAGCAGCCGTCCCCTGCTAGGTGATCGTCTTTCACCTTTTGATGACCGTCCCTCATCATTATTTCATTTATTCTTTTACCCGATGGTCGTCCCCGTCACGGTTTATTTACCCTTTAACCTGATGGCCGTCTCCGTCAGTGTTTTCCTCATTTCTTTAATCCCTAGAGAGTTTTATTTCTTTACCCAATGGTCATCCCCGTCGCGGTCTCCGTATTTCCCAGCTTGATGGTCGTCCCTCATTTCTTTACTTACCGTTTTTCATCCCCAGTAGTCGTCCTCTACTCGATGGTCGTCCTCCATCGTTTTCATTTGATATTCATACTATACTATCTGTTACAATTTATATCCCTTTTCTTCTTCTCCCTAGTGAGTGCGAATTTCGGATTGTCTTTGGTATTCAACCACAAGTTATCTTGTTTGTCTGTTAAGCCAGGCACTTACATCCTCCACAACTAACTCATGCTTGAATAGGGGCAGCTGTAAACACCCCAAATTTGCTCTCACTTTTTCTCACACCATGGCTTGTGATCTTTCATATTGCATAAACATCTCACTACATCTCACTGCATAGTTCATTTCATCTGCATCTAGGGTTTGTGATCAGAGCAATCCAAGAAGTGATCTGAGCTATCCCAATGATCTTGAAGCATGCCAAGAGGGTCCATTAATGTTATATGATCATAATATTCTCCCCAAAGTTCATAAAAGTCAAGAGATCACAAAGCATGGCAAAGGCATAAAGGCAGACTGAAGATTTCCTTCACAGATGACCTAAAATTAGGGTTTTGGTTTCAGAGGCCTTACACCCAAATTTTATGGTCATTCTTGTTTCTAATGGTCTCAATATGTTATAAGGATCATATGTACCAAATTTGATGAGAAAATTCATTGTGGAAGTCATTTGATCAACTGGTAACTTGTTGTGCAAGAAAAGTCAGAATCAGGGCATCTGAGGCCCCCAACAATGGAACCAAAGGGTCATTTTCATCAATTTGAGATTCTATGATCTTTATTTGATCTTAGAAGTGGTTAGAAGTTCACAAGATTTTGAAGAATTTCAAGCCATTTGCAAACTTTCCATTTTTGGACATGACTTGTAATGGAAACTTTCCATTTTGGGAAAGATTTTCAACCTCCTCTTTATTGATAAAAAATGCTTCAAATGAAAAATCCTTAAACATGAAAGTTGTAGATTGGATCTTCCCATTTTCAAAAAGTACAAGAACTCCTCTTGATTCATCCTAGAACTCAATATATGATCTTTCAAAGTTGGGAAAAATCCTATAATTTTCAAGTATGTGCCAAAGAGGATTTTTTGCAAAATTAAGTTTCAAGGCTTCTAATGACCTCTAATTGACCTTTAAGCTTCATTACATGATAATGCTACACATTTAGATCAGATTTCAGTCTTGCATCACAAGTTTTCATGGCCAATTTCTCAAGAATGTACAAAGTTGTAAATGTGCAAAACCATTGCAATCTCACCACTCATTCACTTTTGATCATTCTAAACCATCCCATGGCCATCCTTGATGCAAGCTGAGGCAGGACAAGCCCCCAAGCCAGCTCTAACCCATGCCCATATCTCATAGTACACAATCTTGACTTTTTGCAAAAACCTCCCATACCAATCAGCCTGTGCCACAACAACTTTCTGATCAATCCCATTGGCCTATACTAGCATCATGGACTTCATTTCATAACACACACAAGCCTGAATGGAAGCCTAAGCTCAATTTCACAAAAATCCTAAAAACCTTCATTACTTCGAAACTCCCTCCACAACCACTAAAACTCAAATATTTCTCCACCATTCAACTCACCATCATCCATAGAACACAAAGCATCCATTATTTTGTCCAAAAAGCTCCTTAATCAAAGACACGATTTTTGACTTAGCAGAACTGAATCTTCAAAGCCAAGCCATACAAACTTGTTTCAAGCTTTCCATAAGCCTCAGGGGATCAAGTGGAGTGGATTAACATCAAGGAGAGGTCCAGAAAGCTCAGAACTGCAAAGCTTCATCTCAGGTAGCCACCAAGAACTTTTTTTCCAGAACTCCTATTTTAAGTTCCAATGTGAAAGAGCATACTTCACTGATCATTATGTGCTTTGTATTTTTGAAAAGGGTGGAGAAATGGCCATGTATGCTTGCTCTGAAAGTTTAACCTTAAAAATTTGTTTGTTTCGATTCAGCCTATTGATGAAGAATAAATGTGTTTTGCTTGTTGATTATTGTTCTATGATGTTTGGGGTGTGATTCTGGGCAGGATTTGTGGGCTTTAGTGGCTTATAGGAGAAGTTGAGTTTTTGATTCGCCGGAGAAGACAACCGGAGCTTGTCTCCGGTCGCCTGAGTGTCATTAGGGCTAATCTCATTAATTAGCCATGTTTGAATGTAGGCCCTTGGATCTTTGCTTCCCGCGTGTGTTGGATGGCCCAGATGCATCATTAACCCTAATCTTTTAATAAATTAGTTTTTATTAGGTTTAATTAATTTAAAATCTCAGAATCAATCCTGGCCTTTCATTTGCGCGCCAGTCAACCCAGGTTCAAATCCCAACCACCAGATTGTTTGACTTCTCATTTTTATTTCATTTTATTTCATTTCTTTCACATAATTATTAAAAATAGCAAAAAACATTTTAAAATTTTCATTTTCTGCATTTTTACTTCAAATATTTTCCTTAACTCAAAAACATTTTTTATTTTAATTTTTGCATTAAAAAGTTTTTTAAAATCATTTAAATGTTTTATTTAATTAATTAATTGATTTTAATTAATTAAAAATACATTTAGGTTTCTAAAAATCACCAAAAAATTCACAAAGCATTCTCATACATTTAGAAACAATTTCAAACTCACCATACAAATTTCTTTTTAGGTTTGATCACATTTTCACAAATATCTTTGAATTAGGGTTCTTAAATTTCACCTTTTTTAACCCTAACTTGAAAAATTCATTTCTGCCTAACCATGACGAGTTTGAACTTGATTATTTTTGCATTGTTTCAAATATTGCATATGGTTTCTAGGTTATTTATTTCATATTTTTTGTATTTCATTTTCAATTTGATTTTCATTTTCCCTTTAGAAGTACCCAAAAACCCTAGTTAACTTAGAAATTTCATAACTTTGCCTAGGATTAGCTTCTGACTTTCTCCTTTGGTTAGTGATCTTGTGAATGATTAGGGTTTGTTTGAGTTCAATTTCAAATTTTTATCATGATGTATGCTTTTTTTTTGGTCATATGCATCTCATGTTTCCTTAAAACCCTAATTTCCCATGTTCATTTGCATTCATCTTTGCATATCATCATCATATGAACTTGCCATGACATTTCATTCATTTGTATGACATCTTAGACATCTTAAGACATGCTTGAACATTTCTTGATCATTTCATCATTCATTTGTTATATTATTCTTTGCATTCATTACATTCCATGGACATTCATGTGTTTTCATGCTTCTAAACATGCTTCCATTGCATCTCATCCTTGTATGAACATCCATATGCATCTTGTATGACTTTGCATCATCTCACAACACATTGGCCTTGCATATACACTTCTGTTTTTGGCCTTTGCATCTTATTTCATCTCATTTCCTTTTGCTTTATGTCTTATGCATTCATACTAACATTTCAGGGGCTTATGGTAAGTTGTTTGGGATGTGGATTTGCCTTCACATCCCACCTCTTCTCATCTTTTCATTTGCATATTGTAAACACCCCAAATTTTCCCTCACTTATCTCACACCATGGCTTGTGATCTTTCATGTTTGCATAAGCATAAGCATATCACCTCATATTTCATTTTTGTTTCATCTGCATAGTTCAGTTCATCTGCATCTAGGGTTTGTGATTTGAGCAATCCAAGGATCCATCTGAGCCACTCCAAAGGTCTCCAATCATTCCAAGAGGGTCCATGTGTGTTCTACCATCATATTATACCCCTAAAAGATCAAGGAAGTCAAGAAATCACAAGAACTTGGAAAGCATGGAAGTAGAGCTAGGGTTTCACTACACAGATGACCAAAATTAGGGTTTTGGTTTCAGAGGCCTTAACTCCAAATTTTTGGGTCATTCTTGTTTCTAATGTTCTTAAGATGTTATAATGATCATGTGTACCAAGTTTGATAAGGAAATTCATTGTGGAAGTCATCTGTTCATTGGGTAACTTCTTGAGCAAGTCAGAGCAAAATCAGGGCATCTGAGGCCCCCAACAATGGAACCAAAGGGGTATTTTCATCAAATTGAAGTTATATTATCTTTATTTGATCATTTAAGTGCTTGGAAGTTCACAAAATTGAAGAAATTTGAGCTAAACCAAAAGTTGCCAAAAATGGAAATGACTTGTAATGGAAACTTTTCATTTTGGGAAAGTTCTTCAACCTCCTCTTTCTCAACCAAAAATGCTTCAAATGAAAAATGGTTGGTCATGAAAGTTGTAGATTGGATCATTCCCTTTTCAAAAAGTACAAGAACATGTCCTAATTCATTATGGAACTCAAGTTATGACCTTGCAAAGTTGGCAAAAATCCTATAATTTTCACTTTCACACCAAAGAGGATTTTTTGCAATTTCACATACCAAGTCATTTTGTGACCTCTAATCAACCTCTAAGCATCATAACAACACAAAGCAACTTCCAAAGACCAGAATTTCCCAAGGAATCACAAGTTTCTATGGCTTGCATCACAAGAAATCACAAAAGGGGCAAATTGCATAACACTTACAAAACCTATGAAAGCCATGCCTCTAAGCCATCCAGCTGCATAAAATGAATCCCATGGCTCTCCTTGATCAATGCTGAACCAGGACATGCCATAAAATAGCTGCTACACAAGCCCATACCTCAAGTACACAAGTTGTTGACTTTTACAACTTGCCCCATACCAATCACCACAGGCCACCACCCACTTTCTGACCTATCAAGACATGTTATGTGGACTCAAAGCAAGCTACTTCACATAACATTGGAGCTCAGAACCTCTCATCATAATCCAAGTTCACAAAAAATCACTCTCAACTTTCCCCTCTTCGAAACACACTACACAAGCATCAAACCTCCAATATTTTTCCATAGATCAACTCACCATCACCCACAGATCATTTCCCAACCATTGCCAAGCCCTAAAAGCCAGCCAAACACAAACACGATTTTGGACCAATTGAGTTGCAACCTCTTAATCCAGCTCATTTCAACTCATTCCAAGCCTTGCAACAGCATCAGGGGATCAAGTGGAGGCCATTTACACAAGAGAGAGGTCCAGATAGCTCAAACTGAGAAAGCTCAAGCTCAGGTATACCTCATGAACTTTTTTCCAGAAATTCTATTTTAAGTTCTTAAATTGTTCCTTGTGTCTCCCTGATCATTGTGATGTGCTTTGTTTAGAAATGGTTGCGTATTAAGAATTTCATGGTTGTCTGAAAGTTTTGTCATTTTTATGTTTTTCTTCGAATCTTGAGAATGATGAATGAGAAATGAATTTTGAGGGTTGATTCGTGTTTGGGGTGAGCTGGGGATTTGATCCGGAGCTTTAGAGCTCCTGAGATGGCCTGGGGAGAGAGTTTGGGAGAGGACCTTGCCGGAGAAGACGACCGGAACACTGTTCCGGCCGTCTGAGTTGGATTAGGGCTAATCTCAGGTGATTAGCTGAGTTTGAATTTGGGTCGTTTGATGAGAGCTTGGCGCGCATTTTTAATGGACCAAATCACTTCATTAACCCTAATCTTATTTAATTAATTCAGTTTAAAACACAACCGTAGGATTTCATTTAATTAGCTAGCTTAAATCACAGCCTCAGGATTAGATTACCCCCCAGTCATGCTGACTTTGCATCCTGACCCCTGGATTCTTCAACTTTAGATCTCAGCCTCTCATTCTGCATACTTCCATTTTTATTTTTATTTCTTTATATTTTATTTTACATATTTATTAAAAATAGCAAAAAACATTAAAAAATTCTAAAATTTTTATCAAGTCTTTTATTATTTTTTTTCACCCAAAAACATTTTTATTTTTATTTTTTGCATTTTTAAAGCATTATAAAAATATTTAAATGTTTATTTTAATTAATTAATGGAAATTAATTAATTAAAATACCATTTAGGTTTCCAAAAATCACAAAAAATCACATTGCATCTTAAGACATTTAGAAACATTGTCAAACCATTCATACAAATTTCTTTTTGGTGTTGAACATGCTTTGACATTTTCTTTGAATTTAGGGTTCTTAAAATCCCCTTTTTGGAACCCTAACTTTGAAAATTCTTTTCTGCCTAACTATGAAGGGTTTGACAATGATTCTTTTTGCATTATTTTTCATATAGCACGTAGTTTCTAGGATATTTTTGTCATGAATTTATCCTTCATTTTCAAATTGATTTGCATTTTTCCTTTTAAGGTACCCAAAAACCCTAGTTAACTTAGAAAAATCATAACTTTCTTTAGGTTAAGAGTTAGACCTTCTCCTTTGGGGTGTGATATCATATGGGGTTAGGGTTTGTTTGAGCTCATTTGCAATTTTTTATCATGCCATTTGCTTCTGTCTTTGCCATGTGCATCTCATATTGCCTTAAAACCCTAATTTTGCATCTTCATTTGCATTCATCTTGCATATGCATCCATACATGAACTTGCCATGACATTTCATGCATTCATATGTCATCTTAGACATCTTAAGACATGTTAGAATCACGCTTGATCATTTCTTCATTCATTTTCCATGATTTGCATTCATTTCATTCCATAAACTTTCATGAACTTTCAAACTTCAAAGCATGCTTCCATTTGCATCTCATCTTTGTATGAACATTTATAGAACTTGAGATGCCTTTGCATCATGTCATAGCATCATTTGCATCATGTGATTGCTTCTAGTTTTGATCTTTTCCCATTCATATGCATCATTTCATCCCTTTTCTTTTCTTATGCATCTTGTGCTAACATTTTCAGGTGGTAAGTAATTTGAGAAGTGAATTTTCCCTCACTTCTCATTTCCCTTCATCTTTTTCATATGCATCTTTGCTGCATTTTTATTTGTCTTTGAGTGGGCTTGCTCATTCATATTCATCTTTCACTTTCTTTCTCTAAGTTACTTATCTTCTTTAGTGAAGAAAGTAACTTATTCATCTGCTCCTTCTTCCTTTCATCTGCTTCTTCCATTGGTGGCTTCTTTGAAGATATTTCTCAAGCCTTACAAACCATAGGAACATCCAAGCATGATAATAATTAGGGTTGTGATTAGTCCCCCTTAGTTTTCACCTTTGAGTCTTCTTTGGGTCTCTCTTCTCATTTCATCATTAGAGACTAAACCTTTAAGGTTTTAGGACTTTGGAATTAGGGTTATGCCTGCATCCTTCTCTTAGGATGGAGTGTATAACTTTAATCCTAAGTGTTAAACCCTTAATTTGTTTAAACCTCTTAATCAACCCATCTAATAATCACTAAGACATTAACTTGTAACTTGGGCCTTACATTAGGGTTCTAATTCTTCCATTATTGGTTAAGAAGGACTAACCCTAGTGTTTAATGGACAAGTCCTCCCCAAGTTGTCTTACAAATCATAAAATCCACTTCTTAATCTCACCCTTAATTAAAATCCACTTTTAATAAAGGCTTGTCATCTAATGACTTTAATCCCTAATCATGGATTAAGTTGAGGTATCTTCCTCAGCTTAAGTGTGCTCATCTATTATCCTTCTATTAGGATGGTGTAATGAGTTCACTAATCCTTGATTATGGCTTAAATTCATTACTTAACACTAAACAAAAATCCAAAAAACATCTAAATAATCACAAGTAGGTTAATGATCTTAATCTTACATCATCATGGTAATTAAGTTGAGATGTTCATCTCATACTTAAAGTATTCTCATTATCTCTAATTAAAGGGAGGATATAATGAGTTTACTAACCCTTGGTTTAGGCTTAAGCTCATTAACTTATGACAAACACCAAAAACCAATAAAAGATTGAAAACACAAAAACAAACAATAATCGTCTCCTTCGGGATTCTTTTCTCATCACCCTCATTCACAAACGAAAACTCGCTTCTTCCGTCTAATGCAAGACAGTTAGCACTCGAGCCAGACGAGTCATACACTTGAGCATAGGCAAGCAAGCAGTTCACAGTCAATTTATCTTTCAGTCTCTTTGAGTCGAACTAAGGTGTTTTGACTTCCTCATTGCACGAGAAGATACGTAGGCATAACTTAACTGTTATCGAACAAAAGTCTCTGTGTCTTCCTCCTCCTTCAGTATTCTCTGTTAAGCCTCAGTTCCTGAGCATTCACCATTTTGCACTGACACTTGTATATTCTCTTCCAGCTTTTGCACACAGATAGCACAGATACCTACCCCTTTAAACACAATCTTTTAAGCGTGGATCCTGTCGAGTACGACGGACAATCTGGGTGTTAATACCTTCCCAGGTTGTAACCAACCCCCTTTCTCAGTTTCTCTGGTTCGCAACCGTCTTATCCATCTTTTCTTATGTTTATGCATCATTACCTTTCCTTCGGGATAAAAATGCCTAGCTGGCGACTCTATTCAGTTCATCCATCATCTTCTCCTTTCGCCGACCGTTTGCGTCTGTACCCTATCTGACCAGGTGTCTTTTCGGGGGAGCGACAGCTTGGCGACTCTACTGGGGACCCTTATATTGCAACCAGGGCTTCTGGTTCTTTTTGTGGGTTCCTCCTAGCGCTTTTTTGATTTGTGTTTACAAGGGTGTTATGTGCTACTTGTGCTTATTTATTGCTTTATTTATTGCTTTCTGTATAGCTTTATTTATTGCTTTTCATTTACAGTTTTTATGCATTTCATACTGTCATTATCATGTGTTGGATCTGTGTTTTCCTTGGTGGGTGGGAATCATTGAGTGATTAAGGTCCTATACCTGGGACCTGAGTGACACATGGGCTAGAGTGGCTTCATATTCTTTCCCATTCCATTTCGGTCTGGTGCGGGAATATGAAACACGGTTCAGACATGGGTTTTTTCTTGAGAACTCTGTGTTACGGATTTCCTGTAGTACCAGGGCTATCTGGGAAGCCTGCTAAGTCTGGATGACCTTTTATGACCTTCAGCATCTGAGGTGAATTAGATAAGGATCTTTTATGGTTATTGTAAACATTGTACCTTTGGGTTAGAAGTGTTTACACTTCTCATAACTGATCCAAGTCTGAGGATCCTTGTTCTAGAACAACACGTGTGAGGGGGTTGGGATGTTTACAGGTTTGCAGGAATCCTTGGCCTCATCATACCTTGTTACTAGATTTGTTAAGGTTGTGTTATTTGGACAGTTCTTGTGATTACCCTAGACTTGTGACTCTTTATTTGAGTCCCCCACCTGGTTACTGGATTTCTAAAACTTCATCCGGGCTTATGAACATACATGGACTTTTACCAAGGCAGATAAACAGATTCAGCACTTGATCACAAACCCTTTGCATATCATTTTGCATACATCATTTGTGCATCATCTAACATCTGCCTATTTGTTTTACAGGGTATCCATCTTACTATCTTTGGTTTGGTTTTGACCCATTCTGTTGCTCAGACTTCTTCAGATATCTTCTCCAGCACCTTCATCAGTTTGTCAGAGACTCTCCTCCAGTTGTCTTCATCAGTTACCTTCATCAGGGTTTATCCCAGCTTCTTCACCAGCACCCATCATCAGCATGGACACTTCCAGGAAGAGCAACATCACATACCACTTCTTTGAGCCCACCCTGACAGGCATCAGGCAGCTCCAGTCCATAATTACTCCTGATCATGTCCCATTATTCAGAGAATATTATGGGGGCATATTGGACATGATCATGGACCTGGATGCATCCCAGAGGAGCATGATCCATACTTGCTTGCAGTTTTATGATCCTCCTCTCAGATGCTTCACATTCCCTGATTTCCATTTGGGACCTTTGCTAGAAGATTTCTCCATGTTGTTAGGTGTTCCCATCAGGATGGGGATTCCTTTCAACCCTGAGATGGTTGCTCCCATGAATGAAGACATAGCTAGGGCATTGCATTTGGAGCCTGCCCTCATTGATCAGAACATGACCACCAAGGTTGGAGTTCCAGGCCTTCACCTAGACTTCTTGATCTCCCAGGCCACCCTGCATGCTGCAACAGGGAATTGGAATGTTGTCTGTGCACTTCTAGCCCTCAGTATATATGGGGTTATCTTATTTGCAGATGAGCCAAAGCTTGTAAGCAAGAATGCTATTCACCTGTTCTTATTGAGGAACCCAGTGCCCACTGTAACACCCAAAATTTGCCCTCTTCATTTTAAGCATCATATCACATCATATTCATCATACTCATATCATTTCCTCAGCATCATATCATGGAAAGATGAAGCATAACATCCCTCGTGTCCTAGTATCAAGCATATGGTCATCTGTGGAGTTCCCAGAAGCATTTCAAGCCATGACAAGGGCCCCAATGAGTTTGTACAAGTTATATGATGAGTCTACACTACATTTACAAGATCAAGTCCATTGGAAAAAGCTCAGAAGATGGAATGATCATCAGAGATCTCAGGACAAGGCAAAGCTCCTATGCAGTGCATCCAAATTAGGGTTTGAGATTCAAGCACCAAGATCTCACAACTTTGGCCATTTCATTTGGGCCAAGCCTTCTATATGTTAAGAGGATCCTATGTGTCAAATTTCATGAGAAAATTCCATGTGGAAGTCAGTCAGTGCCTTAGTTGCTTGCAGAGGAAGGAAAAAGTCAACAGAGCCCAGAAAAAGTCAACTGTGCAATTTCAAGGGGTCTAACCCAATTTTTTTTGGCTAATAGGGGTCCTTACAATGTTATAAGAGGTTTGGAATGCCTAAGGTTCAAGAATCATGGAGATTTGAGGGGTTTTGCAAAAATGGTACAAAGTTGGTTTTTGAAGTTTTCTAAATTTTGCAAGTTTTGCCCTAATTTTCAAGTGGCCTTAACATGATCAAAAATTATTCAAATGGACCAAAGTCAAACATGAAAGTTGGAGAGTAAGGGCTCCCATTTTCAAAAAGTACAAGTACTTTTTCACCGGATTCCTGGTTTGTCCCATAGCTCATTCGAAAATTCCAAGTATCTAGGCCAATTTTCACTTTTTTCAAAAATGCACCAAGTGCAAGAAGGCTCCAATCTTATTTTTGTGAATTGGTACAGGCCCAAACTTGTTTCAAACTAAAAATACATTGCATAAGGACCAATTTTCTCCAAAGAAATGGCCAATTTCGTGCACTTTGAAAATTCCCTCCAAAACATGCAATTTTGCAAAATTCATGAAATAAGTGTGACACCTAAATCTAAGGGCCAGAAATGAATGAATTTGGATCAAGGGTGGGAAATGAAACTTGCACATGCTGAGAGGCCCAAGAGAGCATGTGCATGGCATGCTTATTCCACCAAGTGCACATGATGCATATTCACACTTTTCTCATTCAATTTTCGTGCACTTTCTTTCACACTTTCAGCACTCACTTTTTACATCATAACAAAGAGAATTAAGCAAAAACCAGATCTGAAATCTCTCTCACTCTCTCATTCTCAAACTTCTTGCATTCTTGCATTTTGCTTCATATCTCTTGATTCCCTTGCATTCTCCACAAACTTCTTCCATATTCTTGATCAGTGAATCATCTAGATCAAGAATCATCCACTCATTCTAGCTTAAAGCACAAAATTGGAAGCTCACCATTTCAAAGCCTCTTGTGTTGAGATCTCAGATCCAAGCTATTTCAAGGCCTTAGGTGCATTTATTTTGCATCTAAGGAGTAATAGGAATGATTTTCACGGATTGTTTGGTTTTCTAGCTCAATATTTCAAGATCTCCATCTCAGGTATGGCTTGAAACTTCATGTTCTGGAAATGGAATTTAATTGTTGTTTTGTATTCCTTGTTGTTTGCTGATCATGCTGCACTTTGTAGAATTGATTTTAGTGCATTGTAGTGAAAGATATGTGCATTTAAAGTTTGAGGATCAATGTTGTTTTGCGTCGATCCGTCCAATCCATTGAGATCTAGCTATTTTTAAGGTCATATTTGGATCCAGTGATATTTAATTAGTTGATCTGGACTATTTGTTTTAATTTTTTAGTGAATTTTTGGTTCTGGTTTGGTCTCCGGTGCCGGAGCCCTAGCTCCGGTCACCGGAATTTGTCTTGTAATTAATTTAGGGTTTTATTGGAGAAGATGAATATCAACCGTTAGATTGCCTCATCCAGCCGTCCACGCGCTGCCACATGTCCTTATAACTCCTCCATTTCTATTATAAAATCTGTTTTCTATTTAATTCAATGTGTGGTGATGTTCACATTAAGTCCCATGCACCAGCCAATGAGAAATCACCAAAGCTCCGCCTCAATTAATGAGGTGATCCGTCCCAGCTCTTAGATTCATCAAACGACCCTTGCTTTTCCTAGTTTTATTCATTTAATTCATTAATTCCACTATAAGCCTCATGAACCATCAGCGTGTATGGGCCTAAGCAGCTGATGTGCACACCACCCCAAACCTCAGCCCAATTTAATCACACGTTGAAGCCTTACTTCCTACACCACCTCTCAATTTTTCTAATTTTCTTTTCTCCATTTTATTTCTTTTATTTTCCGTTTCATTTTAATTCATTTAAAATAGTTCCATCCACCTAAAAATTTCCAAAAAAATCATGAAGGTCATTTTGAGTCTCTAATTTTTTATCATATTTTTATTTTATTTTTTTTCATAGATCCACGTGTCAGATTTAATTCACCATTGCTCATAGCTTCTTTTTAAGCCTTTCTTGACCAGTCTGCCTTGTCTAATTTCTATAGGTTTTAATATTTTGAGTTTTGATCCCATTCTTTTTGCTATGGATTCTTAAGATCTTGTAATTTGCATGTGATTTTTCTATGGATTTTTAGAAATTTATTTCTTGAGTCTTGGTCTGGTAACTTGTGATGTAAGTTTTCTGTCCTAACTTGTGTTCTTGCTTCCATTTGACTTAGTTCCTTTCTGAATCTTTGCAAATCCTTTTGGATAGTTGATATAAAATGTTTGAAGATCATTTGGTTTCAATTGTAGAATTTTTAGATAGCTGGTTGATTTATTGTGGATTTTATCTTGAACCTTGTCCCGTTTTGCTTCCTTTGAACCTTTAAGTCTCTCATAAGCCTATAAAGGCACTTGTGCCCATTTCTTCTTCTCATTTGGGGTTCCTTTATGGTGTGGGTACCTTCCTGGTCCTAGGATAGGTCTTGTGTCTTCTGAATTTTTGTGTTTGCCTCTTTCTTAAGTCATTTGCTTCTTTAAGTCCTTTCACTTCATCTTTTGCTTCCTTTGCTTCCATTTTGGTATTGTTTGGTCTTGTACCTCTTTTCTCTTCATCTTATTGGCTTCCTAAGCCATTCTTAATCTCATTTTGGTTCTGGTTGTGAACTTTGTGTTCATATTTTGTGCATTTTGCTTTGCATATTTCATAAGTGTGCATTTGTTTTCATATGTATTCATGTTGCATCATTTTGAGTTGTAAGCCTCATGTCTCATTTCTTTGAGTTGAATTTGCATTGTGCATTTGTTCATATCATGTCACTTCTGATTGTGTGATGTTAGCATGTTATCTTGCTCATTTTGTTTCATTTATGTGCATACTAACCTTGCAGGGGCTATGGTAAGTGTGAGATGTGGGAATTGAGTTCCACATCTCCAATTCTCATCTCTTCCTCTTATGTTTATATGAACTAACTCTTTGTTGTTGGGCTTATTCCTTTCTCATCCCTTCTTCTATCTTCATCTTCTCTTCTTCATTAGGATAGAAACCTCACTAACCCTTAGGACATCCATGCATGTTAACACTTAGGATTATTTTAGTCCCCCTTTAGAATTTTTCCTTTGTGATCCTTTTGGTTCTTCTTCTCTTCGCATCTCATAACTCTAAAAAGCACTTTAATAAGTTTGAAGTGATGTCTTGATCCATAGCCTTATCCCATGAGGTATGCTTGTAGTCTTCCCATCTTGGGATAGTACAAGTTTACCTTGTGATGCACAAGTCTGATCAAGGTATCTTCTTCATAAAAGAAAAGCATAAAAAACACTTCTTCATGTAAATAATCAAAACACTTAATAAGTAAACAAGTTAGTGAGCCTAAGCCCTAATCTTTGGGTTCAAGTTTTGGGGATCTTCTCCTTACTTGAGTGTGCTTGTTCTATTATTCCATCTTGCAATGTAGTGACAAGTGCACATTCCATGGAAAAGAGCTTGAGTTCACTTCCTTGTGACACACTCATAAAAGCTTCTAAAAAGCACAAACAAACAATAAGCGTCTTTCCTTCGGAATTATTTTCTCACCTTATTCTCTCCGTCTACGAACTTGCTCCTACTTGTCACTTTGCAAGACGGTTACGCACCCGTCGTCCGAGTCTGCAACACCTGAGCAATGGCATAGGCAGTTCAAGCCTTTAATTCACAAGCAATTTCCTTTTAGTACCCCTAGCTAGGGGAACTACGGCGTCTCTGATCCTCATTATCCTGATGAGGTACGTAGGCAGCGCGGTAGGGCCCGTTCGAGCACAATCTTTATTTTCCCTACATTTTTCTCTTTGCTCCATTATTCAGTCCTTTTCCAGTTCCAGTTTTCTTTTCATTTTTATTTCTTTGCTGCAGTTTTCATACCCTCACCCTTTGAAATAGTTTCTTTTGCAAATACCTTCCCAGGTCGTAACCGACTCCTGAACTCAGTCTCTTTGGTTCGCAGGACCCGTGTCCTTCCTCTTCTTTATTCTGGTTTGTGCAGCATTACCATTCCCTTTCTTCGGGATAAAAATTCCTGGCTGGCGACTCTATTCTTTTTTCCGCGCCACTTTCGCGTTTGTACCAGGATGGAAATCCAGGGAGCAACAGCCGGCGACTCTGCTGGGGACAGAAACCAGAATCTCTAGTTCCCCTGTGAGTCTCTCCTAGCGCTTGTGTGTTGCTGTTTCCTTGGGTGATGTTTGTTTGCTGTGGCTTGTTGTACTTTATTGTTGTTTATTTACAGCTTTATTTACAGTTTTCAGTCTTTATTTACTGCATCATGTATATATACTGGACTGTCTGGACTGGTTTTGTTTGGTGGGATGGGTGTTACTTGTTCTTGAGAGGATGAGCCAAGTACCCGGCTCGAGTGCACCATAGGACTTAGAGTGGTTCCACTTTGGCCTCATGAGATCTTGTCATGGGGGTAGTAGTGAGTTCCACACCCAGGTTGCGATTGTCTTGGAAATGTCTTGATTTGGGGATCTTCCTCTCTCATTTCATAACCTTGACAGTTATGTGCAGCTGGGGACCGATTATTGAGAACCTTGTGGAAACATCCTTCTTTAGTGATGACAGTGGCAGCCCACATTTTGTGGCAAACCCATTCGCATCCGAGGGCCCACCTGGGGATCGCATAGGATGACCTTGTGTCCTGGACTCAGCTGAGGTCTCCCTGCGTAGTATATAATGCCAAACCGATTCCCTGATTTGGTCATGAGCCATTTCTCGAAGATGGTGACAGTATTATTACTATTCGGCTTTGAGAGTCCGTGATGTCTGACCCGGAGCCTTTTACCAGTGAGATTAGGGGGTGTTTACAGGTGTGCAGGAACCCATGACCTCAACATACACTCATCTGTTCAGTGGTCCTTGTTATGATCTGTGGTCCTATGATTATGATCTTTGGTTCTATGATTCTATGGTTCTGGAGTTCTGGTTCTGGTTTTCTGGAGTTCTTGTTCTGGTATTCTTGATACTGTGGTCCTGAGATCTTCTTCAGTGAGTTGTGATTATCAGATAGTGTGACTCAATGGACTTTTGGTTTGCCAGTTATTCAGAGGGGCCCTTGTCAGTGTCCAATTCAGATGGTCCCAGTTGATCATATGCTTGCATTGCATTACATTTGCATCATTCTTTGCATTAACTGTTTATGTTTCCCATTTTTCAGGTTATTGTTCATATCTGTTCCCAGTTCTGGTAATCTTATCTCCATGGCAGAAATCAGAAGAGTTCCAAGAAAAAAGAATGTGCATTATACCTTTCTTCAGCCGGAAGTTAGAAGTGTTCAGAGGTTAGCGGGTCTGATGAAAGATCAAGTCTTGGGCAATTTCAAGAAAAGATATGGCCAGATACTGAAGTCTGTGGACAAGCCCACTGCAGACCCGAAAGACAGTTTGCATACCCTGTTGCAATTTTATGATCCTCTGCTGCGTTGCTTTTCCAGGTTACATCCTAGCTCCGACATTGGAAGAGATCTCCAGCATGCTAAACGTTCCGGTCAGAGAGACACTGTCATTCTATGGGTCAGAGGTTGTGCTCAAAGATGTGCATGGCATGCTTATTCCACCAAGTGCACATGATGCATATTCACACTTTTCTCATTCAATTTTCGTGCACTTTCTTTCACACTTTCAGCACTCACTTTTTACATCATAACAAAGAGAATTAAGCAAAAACCAGATCTGAAATCTCTCTCACTCTCTCATTCTCAAACTTCTTGCATTCTTGCATTTTGCTTCATATCTCTTGATTCCCTTGCATTCTCCACAAACTTCTTCCATATTCTTGATCAGTGAATCATCTAGATCAAGAATCATCCACTCATTCTAGCTTAAAGCACAAAATTGGAAGCTCACCATTTCAAAGCCTCTTGTGTTGAGATCTCAGATCCAAGCTATTTCAAGGCCTTAGGTGCATTTATTTTGCATCTAAGGAGTAATAGGAATGATTTTCACGGATTGTTTGGTTTTCTAGCTCAATATTTCAAGATCTCCATCTCAGGTATGGCTTGAAACTTCATGTTCTGGAAATGGAATTTAATTGTTGTTTTGTATTCCTTGTTGTTTGCTGATCATGCTGCACTTTGTAGAATTGATTTTAGTGCATTGTAGTGAAAGATATGTGCATTTAAAGTTTGAGGATCAATGTTGTTTTGCGTCGATCCGTCCAATCCATTGAGATCTAGCTATTTTTAAGGTCATATTTGGATCCAGTGATATTTAATTAGTTGATCTGGACTATTTGTTTTAATTTTTTAGTGAATTTTTGGTTCTGGTTTGGTCTCCGGTGCCGGAGCCCTAGCTCCGGTCACCGGAATTTGTCTTGTAATTAATTTAGGGTTTTATTGGAGAAGATGAATATCAACCGTTAGATTGCCTCATCCAGCCGTCCACGCGCTGCCACATGTCCTTATAACTCCTCCATTTCTATTATAAAATCTGTTTTCTATTTAATTCAATGTGTGGTGATGTTCACATTAAGTCCCATGCACCAGCCAATGAGAAATCACCAAAGCTCCGCCTCAATTAATGAGGTGATCCGTCCCAGCTCTTAGATTCATCAAACGACCCTTGCTTTTCCTAGTTTTATTCATTTAATTCATTAATTCCACTATAAGCCTCATGAACCATCAGCGTGTATGGGCCTAAGCAGCTGATGTGCACACCACCCCAAACCTCAGCCCAATTTAATCACACGTTGAAGCCTTACTTCCTACACCACCTCTCAATTTTTCTAATTTTCTTTTCTCCATTTTATTTCTTTTATTTTCCGTTTCATTTTAATTCATTTAAAATAGTTCCATCCACCTAAAAATTTCCAAAAAAATCATGAAGGTCATTTTGAGTCTCTAATTTTTTATCATATTTTTATTTTATTTTTTTTCATAGATCCACGTGTCAGATTTAATTCACCATTGCTCATAGCTTCTTTTTAAGCCTTTCTTGACCAGTCTGCCTTGTCTAATTTCTATAGGTTTTAATATTTTGAGTTTTGATCCCATTCTTTTTGCTATGGATTCTTAAGATCTTGTAATTTGCATGTGATTTTTCTATGGATTTTTAGAAATTTATTTCTTGAGTCTTGGTCTGGTAACTTGTGATGTAAGTTTTCTGTCCTAACTTGTGTTCTTGCTTCCATTTGACTTAGTTCCTTTCTGAATCTTTGCAAATCCTTTTGGATAGTTGATATAACATGTTTGAAGATCATTTGGTTTCAATTGTAGAATTTTTAGATAGCTGGTTGATTTATTGTGGATTTTATCTTGAACCTTGTCCCGTTTTGCTTCCTTTGAACCTTTAAGTCTCTCATAAGCCTATAAAGGCACTTGTGCCCATTTCTTCTTCTCATTTGGGGTTCCTTTATGGTGTGGGTACCTTCCTGGTCCTAGGATAGGTCTTGTGTCTTCTGAATTTTTGTGTTTGCCTCTTTCTTAAGTCATTTGCTTCTTTAAGTCCTTTCACTTCATCTTTTGCTTCCTTTGCTTCCATTTTGGTATTGTTTGGTCTTGTACCTCTTTTCTCTTCATCTTATTGGCTTCCTAAGCCATTCTTAATCTCATTTTGGTTCTGGTTGTGAACTTTGTGTTCATATTTTGTGCATTTTGCTTTGCATATTTCATAAGTGTGCATTTGTTTTCATATGTATTCATGTTGCATCATTTTGAGTTGTAAGCCTCATGTCTCATTTCTTTGAGTTGAATTTGCATTGTGCATTTGTTCATATCATGTCACTTCTGATTGTGTGATGTTAGCATGTTATCTTGCTCATTTTGTTTCATTTATGTGCATACTAACCTTGCAGGGGCTATGGTAAGTGTGAGATGTGGGAATTGAGTTCCACATCTCCAATTCTCATCTCTTCCTCTTATGTTTATATGAACTAACTCTTTGTTGTTGGGCTTATTCCTTTCTCATCCCTTCTTCTATCTTCATCTTCTCTTCTTCATTAGGATAGAAACCTCACTAACCCTTAGGACATCCATGCATGTTAACACTTAGGATTATTTTAGTCCCCCTTTAGAATTTTTCCTTTGTGATCCTTTTGGTTCTTCTTCTCTTCGCATCTCATAACTCTAAAAAGCACTTTAATAAGTTTGAAGTGATGTCTTGATCCATAGCCTTATCCCATGAGGTATGCTTGTAGTCTTCCCATCTTGGGATAGTACAAGTTTACCTTGTGATGCACAAGTCTGATCAAGGTATCTTCTTCATAAAAGAAAAGCATAAAAAACACTTCTTCATGTAAATAATCAAAACACTTAATAAGTAAACAAGTTAGTGAGCCTAAGCCCTAATCTTTGGGTTCAAGTTTTGGGGATCTTCTCCTTACTTGAGTGTGCTTGTTCTATTATTCCATCTTGCAATGTAGTGACAAGTGCACATTCCATGGAAAAGAGCTTGAGTTCACTTCCTTGTGACACACTCATAAAAGCTTCTAAAAAGCACAAACAAACAATAAGCGTCTTTCCTTCGGAATTATTTTCTCACCTTATTCTCTCCGTCTACGAACTTGCTCCTACTTGTCACTTTGCAAGACGGTTACGCACCCGTCGTCCGAGTCTGCAACACCTGAGCAATGGCATAGGCAGTTCAAGCCTTTAATTCACAAGCAATTTCCTTTTAGTACCCCTAGCTAGGGGAACTACGGCGTCTCTGATCCTCATTATCCTGATGAGGTACGTAGGCAGCGCGGTAGGGCCCGTTCGAGCACAATCTTTATTTTCCCTACATTTTTCTCTTTGCTCCATTATTCAGTCCTTTTCCAGTTCCAGTTTTCTTTTCATTTTTATTTCTTTGCTGCAGTTTTCATACCCTCACCCTTTGAAATAGTTTCTTTTGCAAATACCTTCCCAGGTCGTAACCGACTCCTGAACTCAGTCTCTTTGGTTCGCAGGACCCGTGTCCTTCCTCTTCTTTATTCTGGTTTGTGCAGCATTACCATTCCCTTTCTTCGGGATAAAAATTCCTGGCTGGCGACTCTATTCTTTTTTCCGCGCCACTTTCGCGTTTGTACCAGGATGGAAATCCAGGGAGCAACAGCCGGCGACTCTGCTGGGGACAGAAACCAGAATCTCTAGTTCCCCTGTGAGTCTCTCCTAGCGCTTGTGTGTTGCTGTTTCCTTGGGTGATGTTTGTTTGCTGTGGCTTGTTGTACTTTATTGTTGTTTATTTACAGCTTTATTTACAGTTTTCAGTCTTTATTTACTGCATCATGTATATATACTGGACTGTCTGGACTGGTTTTGTTTGGTGGGATGGGTGTTACTTGTTCTTGAGAGGATGAGCCAAGTACCCGGCTCGAGTGCACCATAGGACTTAGAGTGGTTCCACTTTGGCCTCATGAGATCTTGTCATGGGGGTAGTAGTGAGTTCCACACCCAGGTTGCGATTGTCTTGGAAATGTCTTGATTTGGGGATCTTCCTCTCTCATTTCATAACCTTGACAGTTATGTGCAGCTGGGGACCGATTATTGAGAACCTTGTGGAAACATCCTTCTTTAGTGATGACAGTGGCAGCCCACATTTTGTGGCAAACCCATTCGCATCCGAGGGCCCACCTGGGGATCGCATAGGATGACCTTGTGTCCTGGACTCAGCTGAGGTCTCCCTGCGTAGTATATAATGCCAAACCGATTCCCTGATTTGGTCATGAGCCATTTCTCGAAGATGGTGACAGTATTATTACTATTCGGCTTTGAGAGTCCGTGATGTCTGACCCGGAGCCTTTTACCAGTGAGATTAGGGGGTGTTTACAGGTGTGCAGGAACCCATGACCTCAACATACACTCATCTGTTCAGTGGTCCTTGTTATGATCTGTGGTCCTATGATTATGATCTTTGGTTCTATGATTCTATGGTTCTGGAGTTCTGGTTCTGGTTTTCTGGAGTTCTTGTTCTGGTATTCTTGATACTGTGGTCCTGAGATCTTCTTCAGTGAGTTGTGATTATCAGATAGTGTGACTCAATGGACTTTTGGTTTGCCAGTTATTCAGAGGGGCCCTTGTCAGTGTCCAATTCAGATGGTCCCAGTTGATCATATGCTTGCATTGCATTACATTTGCATCATTCTTTGCATTAACTGTTTATGTTTCCCATTTTTCAGGTTATTGTTCATATCTGTTCCCAGTTCTGGTAATCTTATCTCCATGGCAGAAATCAGAAGAGTTCCAAGAAAAAAGAATGTGCATTATACCTTTCTTCAGCCGGAAGTTAGAAGTGTTCAGAGGTTAGCGGGTCTGATGAAAGATCAAGTCTTGGGCAATTTCAAGAAAAGATATGGCCAGATACTGAAGTCTGTGGACAAGCCCACTGCAGACCCGAAAGACAGTTTGCATACCCTGTTGCAATTTTATGATCCTCTGCTGCGTTGCTTTTCCAGGTTACATCCTAGCTCCGACATTGGAAGAGATCTCCAGCATGCTAAACGTTCCGGTCAGAGAGACACTGTCATTCTATGGGTCAGAGGTTGTGCTCAAAGATGAGGACATAGCCAAGGTTTGTAGGTTGCCAGCTGCTTCAGTCAGGAAGGCTCTGCAAGAGAGTGAAGGCAAAGGGTTACCATGGAGTGTGATCATCCCAGAGGCAGAGAGATATGCTACAGAGGCTAAGTGGAATGACTTTGGTGCTTTGCTCGCATTGATGGTGTATGGGTCCAGTCTGTTTCCTGGAGAGAAAGAGTTTGTCAGCTTGGAGGTGATCTCAATCTTTGCCAAAGGCAATCCAGTGCCTACTTTATTGGGTGACTTCTACTTCAGTGTCCATTACAGAAATGAGAAGGGTAGGGGTGGTCCAGTAGTGTGCTGTGCTCCTTTGTTCGCTGAGTGGTTTGCTAGACAGTTGCCTAAGTCAGGTGCCTTCAAGGAGATGAGGGATGAATGGAGGTGGTCCAGAAGACTGATGGGGTTGACTGTTGAAGACATTGCATGGGGTTATGACAGGGATTTGCTAGGTAAGGAGTTGATGGTTAGTTGCAGAAGGTTTGCTGGAGTACCTTTGCTGGGAAGGAAAGGTGTCATCAGTTACTATCCAACACTAGCCAGAAAGCAGTTTGGCTACCCTTTGAAAGATCCTCCTCAGATGGAAGAGTTGGCTGAATCTTTGTATTTTCCTGCTGAAGAGAACAAAGAGTTAGTTCAACAAGCAGTTCAAGCTTGGGCTCACAGGATAAGAAAGGGTAAGAAAGACTTCGGCCGAGTTGATCCCAAGACATATCCACCATATGCTGCATGGTTGCAAAGACATGTAGAAGCAGTTCTCATGCCTTTTTTCAGTTGAGGCTCCACTTTATCCCAGAGAGGTGCCTAGTCAGAGCAGTACTGTTTCTCTTGAAGAGTACAAGAAGCTAGGAGCTCAGCTGCATGAGGTCAGAGTTGAGAATACTAAGATGGTAAGCCTGTACCACCAAGCCAACAGGGCCAAGAATGAAGCTGAAGACAAGCTGCAGAAGCTCCAAGCCTCCTTGGAAGCCAAAGATAAGGACTTTGCTGGTAGAGAAGCCCATTTCTACAGGTTGGGTATGATGGAAGCCCAAAGAGAAGCTGAGTGCAAGAAGACTCTAAAGACCCTCAAAGATGCTCGTCAATCCATTGCTTGGCTGCAAGGTCAAAGAGAGGAAGAGCAGAAGAAATTCAGAGAGAAGGAAGAGTTCTTTGAAGTTCAGATGGCCTTCAAGAAGGAGGAAATGGAGCAAGTCCACACCATCCGGAGGGAAAAGACCCAACAGCTAGCACAAAGTCAATTAGCTCTGGAGGAAGCAAAGAGAGAGAGATCGAAGAGCTCAAGCTGAGAGCGGGGGTCAAGAAAGGCAGGACAGAGGTGGCAGAGCCGGGATCCTTAGTTTAGTTTATTTTTTGCAGACTACCTACAGGCTTGTTGTAGGAGTCTTGCTTTTATTTCTTTTGTTTTTATTTTATGTACTGGTTTGTAACCCTTCGGGGAATATTTCTGGTTGTATTCTGACTTTTAGCCTGCAATGGTTTGTTCATATCCAGTATTAATGTGCAAGTTATCATTTTGAATGTGCAAGACTCGTTTGTCTGGATACTGCTAATGTCTAAACACTTATCAAAGAGAGTTTGAAAGCTAGTACTGAAAGTGATTGTCTGAGACTAGATTCCAGAACTGGGGCATGCCAAATGCTTAAAATTGGGAACATGAACAGTTACATTGCATTGCATATAACCTGTTTGTTTGTTTTGCAGGTGTTGTCTCAGTTGCTAACGTGTTTTGTGTTGCAGGCACTATAGCTCCCCGTAGAGTTCGGGAACAACCAGTTGCACACCGGTATCCAACCAAGATTAACAGAGAACGAGCCATGGACCAGATGCAAGCGGACTTGGCAGATCTGAGATTGAGAATGGATAACTTTATGATAGTGATGGCCGACATGGGTCAAAACCAAGAGCGTTTGCGGGAGATGATATAGAACAGTCAACCCAGGAACACTGCTGCTGCTACTGCTGAAAATCGTACCGGTGCGGGCGCACGTCAGGTTGAAGCTCCTGTTACACAGCCAGGAGTGACAATCATCAACGATGGGTTGAATAATATTCAGATGGATAATCATGATGACCAGTTCACTCTACTTGACGAAGCTAAAGGTCAAGGAGCTGAGATGAACAAGAGGTTCGAGGAAATGGCTGAGCAAATCAGAGCTATTCAGTCCCAGAGCTCTTTGGGATTTGACATAACAGATTTGGGCTTGGTTCCTGGGGTCAGGATCCCATACAAGTTCAAAGTTCCAACCTTTGAGAAGTATAATGGCACTGCATGCCCGAAGACCCATCTGCAATCATTTGTTGGAAGAATTGCTGCTCACACAGATGATGAGAAACACTGGATGTATTATTTTCAAGACAGCTTGGTTGGAGCTTCGCTGGAATGGTACATGAAGCTCAACAGAGTTAATATCAAGAGTTGGAAAGATCTAGCTGAAGCCTTTGTGAGGCAGTATCAGTATAACATGGGCATGGCTCCGAACCGCACGCAGTTGCAGCACATGGCTCAGACGGCAAAAGAAGGTTTCAAAGAATACGCTCAGAGGTGGCGCTAGCTCGCTGCCAGGGTGCAACCACCGCTGCTAGAGAACAAAATGGCTGACATGTTTATGGGTACTCTGTAGGGTGTTTTCCTTGAAAGGTTGGCGTCCAGTTCTACCACTAAATTCAACGACATTGTTATTGCTAGTGAGAGGGTTGAGACATTGCTGAAGATGGGGAAGATACAAGATCCTAGTGCTAGCAGCTCGAATGGAGCGAGGAAAGCTTTTAGTGGACCTCCTAGAAGAAGAGAGGGCGAGACAAACACTGTATTTGGCCGAGGCCGGGGCCGTGGTTATAGAAGACCTTATGAGCATGTGGCTGCCGTCACAATTCCTTCAGCTCCAGTGCAACAGATGCCTCCTCCACAACAACATCAACAACATCAACAACAACAACAACAACAACCTCGTACCAATTATCAGCAGAGACCGTATCATCCAAGGAAAACTCGCCCGGCTAATAGGGTGATCGAGGCTATCCCTATGACCTATGCTGCCTTACTTCCCAGACTGCTGGATTTGAACCTGATTCAACTGAGAACTTTGGCACCACCACCTCCTGGAGAGCTTCCAGTTGGTTATGATGTCAACGCGCGATGCGCTTTCCACTCTGGAGCACCCGGGCACTCGACTGAGAAGTGCAGGGCTTTGCATCACAAGGTTCAAGATCTTGTAGACTCTAAAGCAATCAACTTTGCGCCACCGCCGAATGTTAATTCGAACCCTATGCCACATCATGGAGGGGCAAGAGTCAATGCTGTTGAGGGTGGTGACAAGTTGAGTCTGGTGTTGAGTATTGATGAGGTGAAGACTCCGTTGAGGGTAGTAAAGGAAAGATTATTGAATGGTCAAGTGTTTCCTGGCTGCTGTTTTGATTGTGAAGACTGTATGAATGCTGAGAATGGCTGTGAGAAGCTGAAGATGGGTTTACAGGGTTTGATTGATGATGGATCCTTGCAGTTGATTAAAGTTGGTAATGCTGAAGCTGATGATGTGTCAACCATTACCATATTCTACGATGAAGCTGACATGCCTGTCAGAAGAGAGCCGGTTACAATCTATGCTCCTAAGATTAGTCTCGTGACTATCACCGTACCTGGGCCTATTCCGTACACAGACGATAAAGCCATTCCCTGGCATTATGGCTCTGATGTGTATGTAGCTGGACAGAAGATTGAGAGCAGATCTGTTTCTGTGGACCCGACTGTAGAGAATGTCGGAGGAGTTGGGGGTTTCACCAGAAGTGGTCGTTTATTCGCTCCCCCTATGCTGAGAGGGGATCCTGAGGCGGAGGCTTTGTCCAAGGCCAAAGGAAAGCAAGTTGTGAATGATGAGTCAACTACTCCTGTGGCTGGGCAGGGTACGTTTGAAAAAGAGGTCGAGGAATTCATGAGGATTATCAAAAAGAGTGACTACAAGGTGGTTGATCAACTGAACCAGACACCTTCAAAGATTTCCATCTTGTCACTGCTGATGTGCTCTCCTGCACACCGAGAGGCCTTACTGAAAGTCCTGCAAATGGCTTATGTTCCTCAGGAGATCACTGTCAACCAACTTGAGGCTGTTGTAGGAAGTGTCAATGCAAGCCATGGCCTAGGCTTCACTGACAGAGACCTCACGTCGGAGGGCAGAAACCACAACAAAACACTACATATCACTATGGAGTGCAAGGGCGCTGTGCTGTCTCATGTTCTTGTAGACACAGGCTCTTCCTTGAATGTGCTTCCAAAGAAGGCACCGATGAAGATTAATGTTGATGGGATCATCCTGAGACAAAGTGATCTGGTTGTCAAAGCTTTCGATGGTTCAAGAAGATCAGTTTTTGGAGAGGTTGAGTTGCCCGTCAAGATAGGCTCTCAAGTCTTCAAAAGTGTTTTCTATGTTATGGACATCCAGCCTGCATATAGCTGTTTGTTGGGAAGGCCGTGGATACATGCTGCTGGAGCCGTCACTTCAACCCTGCATCAGAAGCTTAAATATGTGGTTGACGGCCAGGTCATCACAGTTTGTGGAGAGGAGGACATATTCGTCAGTCACTTGTCGACGTTCAAGTACGTAGAGATGGATGGAGAAATCCATGAAACTTTATGCCAAGCTTTCGAAGCAGTCAACGTCAGCATGCTGACTCCTGTGGAGAAGAGCAATGAGAAGGAGGGCACATCCATCCATTCCTACAGAGAAGCAAAAGAGGTTGTTCAATCAGGCAGTGCCCAAGGCTGGGGCAAGCTGTTGGAGCTGGAAAAGAAAGATGATAAGTTTGGTTTAGGGTATCAGCCTGGTGAATCTACTCCAAGTGGTAAGGCTATCACGTTCACAAGTGCTGGGTTGCTCGACCGCAGCCAGATCTGTACAGTAAGCCAAGATGGGGATAGTGACGGAGACTGGGACAATTGGATCCACCCGTGTGCGCCAGGCGAGGAGCTAGCAAACTGGTCTGCTGAGGACATTGTTCAAGTCACCTGGCTCTCAGAGTAATTATTTTGTTTCCTTTTATTAGCATATTGCATTGTCAAATCCAGCATTCTGCCCAAGATGCTTGGATCCATTGTATTGGGCCACCATGTTTTGTATTACATCGTTATTTTGCTATGAAATAAAAGGACATTTCCAGACAAACTATGTTCCTTGTCTTTGTTTTTAAAACTTTTCACAAAAATATAAAAATGGCAATGTGTTTTCCTTTTTTCTTTTGTGTTAGCGTCTCTTTTTCGAAATAAGCAGATTCTGAATATGCACATCACCTGTGCAGTGTTGATCATCCGGATTCCACGGATAAAGGTCCTGCTATGACTATGCATGACTTTGACAATCCTGTCTACCAAGCTGATGAAGGGGTTGAGGAAGACTGTGACCTCCCTGAAGAGTTAGCCATATTGTTGAAACAAGAGGAACGTGTTATTCAACCTCATCAAGAGGAGATTGAGATCATCAACATTGGCAGTGAAGATGCAAAGAAGGAAATCAAGATCGGGGCCAGTCTGCAGGCCGACATCAAGAAAGAGCTCATCAGTATGCTGAGAGAATATGTGGATATCTTTGCTTGGTCATATCAGGATATGCCAGGTTTAGATACCGACATCGTGATGCATAAGCTACCTCTGAGAGAGGACTGTCCTCCTGTAAAGCAGAAATTGAGAAGAACTCGTCCTGACATGGCGATGAAGATTAAAGAGGAGGTTCAGAAGCAATGGGATGTCGGTTTCCTTGATGTTACTAGTTACCCACCTTGGGTAGCTAACATTGTACCTGTACCGAAGAAGGACGACAAGGTCCGGATGTGCGTTGACTACCGGGATTTGAATAGGGCAAGCCCAAAAGATGATTTTCCGTTGCCACACATTGACGTGTTGGTGGACAATACTGCTCAATTCTCGGTGTTCTTCTTCATGGATGGCTTCTCCGGTTATAATCAGATAAAGATGGCGCCGGAAGACATGGAGAAGACAACGTTCATTACCCCGTGGGGTACGTTCTGCTATAAGGTCATGCCCTTTGGTTTGAAGAACACCGGGGCAACTTATCAATGGGCGATGGTCACATTGTTCCATGACATGATCCACAAGGAGATTGAGTGTTATGTGGACGATATGATTGCAAAGTCCCGAGACGAAGAGGAGCATCTGGTCAACCTGAAGAAGCTTTTTTATAGACTGATCAAGTACAAGCTGAGGTTGAATCCGAACAAGTGCACTTTCGGAGTGCGTTCCGGGAAACTCCTGGGTTTCATTGTTAGTCAAAGAGGAATTGAGGTAGATCCTGCTAAAGTAAAAGCTATTCAAGATATGCCTGCACCGAGAACAGAAAAAGAAGTGCGTGGGTTTTTAGGGAGGTTGAACTACATTTCTCGGTTCATATCTCATCTAACGGCCACGTGCGAACCAATATTCAAGTTGCTAAGAAAAGAGCAAACGGTCAGGTGGAACGATGACTGCCAAAGGGCTTTCGACAAAATAAAAGAATATTTGCCGGAGCCTCCAGTTCTAATGCCTCCAGTGGAAGGAAAACCATTAATCATGTACTTGACCGTGCTAGAAGGGTCAATGGGGTGTGTGCTAGGCCAACATGATGAGTCTGGTCGAAAAGAGTACGCCATTTATTACCTTAGCAAAACGTTTACCGACTGTGAATCCCAATATTCACTGCTCGAGAAAACTTGCTGCGCTTTGGTATGGGCTGCTCGCCGACTGAGGCAGTACATGTTGACTCATACCACATTGCTCATTTCCAAGATGGATCCTGTCAAGTACATCTTTGAGAAACCAGCGTTGACCAGAAGGGTTGCTAGGTGGCAGATGATTTTAACTGAATACAACATCCAGTATACTTCTCAGAAAGCCATCAAGGGAAGTGTATTGTCGGATTACCTTGCACAGCAACCTCTTGAGGATGATTATCAGCCGATGAAGTTTGATTTCCCTGATGAGGACATCATGTACCTCAAAACAAACGATTATGAGGAACCACTTCCGGAGGAGGGGCCTGACCCTGAATCCAAATGGAAGTTGATGTTTGATGGGGCCGTCAATATCAATGGTCGTGGAGTTGGTGCCGTACTTATTACTCCTGAAGGTGTTCATTTACCCTTCGCTGCCAGAATCACATTTGGCTGCACCAACAATGAAGCGGAGTCTGAGGCATGTATAATGGGAATAGAGGAGGCAATTGATCTTCGGATTAAGAACCTCGATATATTCGGAGATTCAGCCCTCGTCATCAACCAAGTTACCAGCAAGTGGTATACGCATCAAGAGCATCTAATCCCATACAAGGATTATGCTAGAAAACTGTTGACGTTCTTCACGACAGTTAAACTTCAATACATACCACGTGATGAAAATCAGTTTGCCGACGCATTGGCCACTCTCTCTTCGTCAATTAATGTCTTGTGTTGGAATTATGTACCCATAATTGACATATCCAGGCTTGACGCTCCAGCTTATGCCTTCTCTGTAGACGCCGTGTCTAATGAGAAAACTTGGTATTTTGATATCAAGGTATTCCTGGAAAAGCAAGAATACCCAACTGGGGCATCTTCCAATGACAAGAAGACCTTGAGGCGACTTGCTGCTAGCTTCTTCTTGAATACGGACGGGGTTTTGTACAAGAGAAACTTCGACATGGTCTTGCTCAGATGCGTGGATAGACACGAAGTAAGCCTGTTGATGCAGGAAGCCCACGAGGGATCTTTCGGTACCCATGCAGAAGGGCATGCTATGGCAAAGAAATTGCTGAGATTAGGGTATTACTGGATGACAATGGATGCAGTTGTTCATTCGCTCGTAAGTGCCACAAGTTCCAAATATATGAAGACAAAGTGCATGTCCCTCCAAACCCGCTCAACGTCATGTCATCTCCTTGGCCCTTTTCTATGTGGGGCATTGACATGATCGGGAAGATCGAGCCAACTGCTTCAAATGGTCATCGCTTAATCTTGGTCGCGATTGATTACTTTATCAAATGGGTAGAAGCAGCATCTTATGCCAACGTCACTCGTCAAGTGGTGGCAAGATTTCTGAAAAGAGATATCATATGCAGATACGGAGTGCCCGAAAGGATCATCACTGATAATGGTTCTAATCTCAACAACAAGATGATGGCAGACTTGTGTCAGGACTTCAAAATTCAGCATCACAATTCTTCTCCTTACCGACCAAAGATGAATGGTGCGGTAGAGGCAGCTAACAAGAATATCAGGAAGATTGTGCAAAAAATGGTTGTCACCTACAAAGATTGGCATGAGATGTTACCGTTCGCTTTGCATGGGTACCGTATGTCAGTCAGGACGTCAACGGGGGCAACCCCCTTTTTCTCTGGTGTATGACATGGAAGCGGTCCTGCCTGTTGAAGTAGAGATTCCTTCACTGCGCGTGATGATGGATGTCAAGCTGGATGAGGCTGAATGGGTGCGTGCTCGTTATAATCAGCTATGTCTAATTGAGGAAAAGAGATTAGCGACTATCTGTCATGGTCAGCTTTATCAAAGGAGAATGAAGCGTACATTTGACCAACGAGTACGTACTCGAGAGTATCAAGTGGGAGAGCTTGTATTGAAGAGGATCGTTCCTCCAGGTTCAGATCACAGGGGCAAGTGGACCCCAAACTACGAAGGACCATTCATAGTGAAGAAAGTCATCTCAGGAGGAGCACTGATGCTCACCACTATGGATGGAGATGACTTCCAGTCCCCTATTAACTCGGACGCAGTTAAAAAATACTTCGCGTAAAGAGACCCGCTGGACACAATAACAGAATTATAGTCCAGGCAAAAAAAGGGCATCCCGGCGAGCTAAAAACAGAATAAAAAGCTCGGGCAAAAGTTAGGGAAATAAATAAAAAATGTACACCCGCTGAGTTGAAAAGCCACATTGGACAGCTCAGGCAAAAAAGGGTATCCCGGTGGATTGAAAACCCGAAAGGGCGATCCACGCAAAACAATGGAATAAGCGAACAATTGCGATCCGAGTTATCTGAACCACGTCATCGTTTCGTACAACTTGACAATATCAGAAGGATAGGAAACAGTCCCCTCATCGTCTCAGAAAGCCAAAGCAGAATGGAGAGTCTCGAAGACATGCGAGTCATAGCAGAAATGGAACTCCTTGGAATGCCGTGTACATTGCCATTAGGATAGTTTCTTTTTCTCAATTTTTATGGTAGCTACCTCTTTTCAGGTGGTTGCCTCCTGATGTAAAATCTTTGCCTGTTCAGAGGCTATTCAATAAAAAGAATATTCAGTCAAAAAGCTGTGTGTGTTTATTTTTGTTTGCAAAATGTCCTGAATTTTCAGCAAAAATAGCATTGCATTTAAACATGGTGATAATTTTGAAAAGAAAACTGACATGCAGGGAAACTGTAACCCTCTTTCAGTGTCGGGTGACGATGGATGAACAGATCATGCCATGCAAATCCTCGGGGCACACTTGTGTTTTCTGTTGTTGCAGGCTGCAGGATGGCGTCACATTCTCCCAAGCAGTGTACTCTTCCCCAGTAGAGTATCTCCCCAAGAAGAGATTTCTTTACCTAGCAGGTATCTGGAAGCTTGATATCTCAAGCAGAGATTTTATCCAGCTAAGCCTTGGCAGCAGCCCAAGCATTTTCTTCTTCCCCAGTGAAGTAGTAGTCCATTCTTCCCCAGTGGAGTATACCCAGCAGGTATCCGAAAGCCTAACATCACCAGAGTTGGAATTATCAGAATTCTATCCTCAGCAAGAGTCCTTCCCCAGCAGGTGGGACTGAGAGCCTGATATCCCCTTAGAGTCTTGAAGCAGCAGATGCTCTCCCCGGCTAGAGTATTGTTCAAGCATTTTCCCCAGTTGAGTTTGAGAATGATCCTGTCCCCACAGAGTTCATATTTGTTTTTCACTTCCGTCAGTGAAGTATTCTCCAGCGAAGTTGCCATACTTTTGGGTATTTTGATGATACAGTCAGGTATTCATCACCTCAGTCAGAGTGGGTATCCAGACCTCTTGACTTGTCTTCCCCTGCAGAGTTGTATCTCTTGCTGCCAATCAGGCATTCATTTGTTGCTCGTCCGCAATTTTCAACACTCGTATGTGTTATCCCTAAGCAGAGTTCTCCCCAGCAGTGGAATATCATGCTTTATTGATGCTCGTCTGCATCTTTCAACACTCGTATGTGTTGGCTCTTTGGTATTGCTCGTTTGCTTTCCCCAGCAGTGGTTTATGATTACCTTGATATTGCTCGTATGCAATTTCCAACACTCGTCTGTGTTTGGATGTAATCTCTGTTATTGCTCGTCTGCAACTCATCAACACTCGTCTATGTTCTGATATGATATTTGCTATTGTTCGTCTGCAATCTGCCGGCACTCGTCTGTGTTTGATATATATTCTTTGCTGTTGCTCGTCTGCAATTCTCAACACTCGTCTGTGTTGTGATATCTCATTTGCTATTGCTCGTCTGCAACTTTCCAGCACTCGTCTGTGTTTGGAATGCCTGATATTTGTGGATACTCGTCTGCATCATCCCCATCACTCGTCTGTGTTATTTACCTGTTTGAAGCTCGTCTGCTTTGCTTGGATACTCGTCTGTATCATCCCCAGCACTCGTCTGTGTTATGCCTATCTCTGTATGAGAGGATTTGCTGTTTATCCTGGTATTTCTGTTGCTACTTCAAATGCTCGTCTGTGTTTGAATTTCTGGTATTCGTCTATACCAGTGGCTGATACTCGTCTGTATCATTGCCGGAAGCGCTCGTCTGTGTTTCGTAGATCATCGTCTGATACTCGTCTATATCATTGACTTATGGCACTCGTCTGTGTTATCTTGATGATCATCCAATACTCGTCTGTATTGAAGAGGTTTAAAATCCTGACAGTGGGAATTAATGTCAAAATGGTTACCGGTCTTGGCGTAACAGGTAAATCCGAAGGAGGCTCGTCTGTCTCAGGCACCAATTATTGTTGCTGCACCTGGCGTAACAAGTTTGCTTAGAAGACTCGTCTGTCTTATACCATATATCCACGGATAATATATGAAGAAGGTTCATCTACCTTGATTGCATGTCTATCCCACAGACTTTAGTGCATTACCGGTCTTGGCGTAACAGGTAAATCCGAAGGAGACTCGTCTGTCTCAAGTCATATGTTCTTGCAGTGTTGGAGGGCTCATATGTCCAGCTCCTGGCGTCACAGGATTGTTTGAAGACTCGTTTGTCTCAAGTCATATGTTCTTGCAGTGTTGGAGGGCTCGTATGTCCAGCTCCTGGCGTCACAGGATTGTTTGAAGACTCGTTTGTCTCAAGTCATATGTTCTTGCAGTGTTGGAGGGCTCGTATGTCCAGCTCCTGGCGTCACAGGATGGTTTGAAGACTCGTCTGTCAACATTTTCTTATTCCAGATATCAGTTTCAACTTGGAAGAAGCTCGTCTGCGTTTTCTCTACTTCATGTCCCCAGAGCATCATCTGGTTGGGATTATTTCCCGGTGTTGCATTCTTCGTCAGAGTGCAAATTCCTGGTCTTCTTGGTATTCAACCACAGTTTATCTTGAATGGTCGATAGCCCGTACTATCGTCATTTTCAGATTAACTGATGATTGAATAGGGGCAGCTGTAACACCCCAAATTTTCCCTCTTCATTTTAAGCATCATATCACATCATATTCATCATACTCATATCATTTCCTCAGCATCATATCATGGAAAGATGAAACATAACATCCCTCGTGTCCTAGTATCAAGCATATGGTCATCTGTGGAGTTCCCAGAAGCATTTCAAGCCATGAAAAGGGTCCCAATGAGTTTGTACAAGTTATATTATGAGTCTACACTCCATTTACAAGATCAAGTCCATTGGCAAAAGCTCAGAAGATGGCATGATCATCAGAGATCTCAGGACAAGGCAAAGCTCCTATGCAGTGCATCCAAATTAGGGTTTGAGATTCAAGCACCAAGATCTCACAACTTTGGCCATTTATCTTGGACCAAGCCTTCTATATGTTAAGAGGGTCCTATGTGTCAAATTTCATGATAAAATTCCATGTGGAAGTCAGTCAGTGCCTCAGTTGCTTGCAGAGGAAGGAAAAAGTCAACAGAGCCCAGAAAAAGTCAACTGTGCAATTTCAAGGGGTCTAACCCAATTTTTTTGGCTAAGAGGGGTCCTTAAAATGTTATAAGAGGTTTGGAATGCCTAAGGTTCAAGAATCATGGAGATTTGAGGGGTTTTGCAAAAATGGTACAAAGTTGGTTTTTGAAGTTTTCTAAATTTTGCAAGTTTTGCCCTAATTTTCAAGTGGCCTTAACATGATCAAAAATTCTTCAAATGGACCAAAGTCAAACATGAAAGTTGGAGAGTAAGGGCTCCCATTTTGAAAAAGTACAAGTACTTTTTCAACGGATTCCTGGTTTGTCCCCTAGCTCATTCGAAAATTCCAAGTATCTAGGCCAATTTTCACTTTTTCAAAAATGCACCAAGTGCAAGAAGGCTCCAATCTTATTTTTTTGAATTGGTACAGACCCAAACTTGTTACAAACTTAAAATACATTGCATAAGGACCAATTTGCTCCAAAGAAATGGGCAATTTCGTGCACTTTGAAAAATTCCCCCCAAAACATGTAATTTTGCAAAATTCATGAAATAAGTGTGACACCTAAATCTAAGGGCCAGGAATGAATGGATTTGGATCAAGGGTGGGAAATGAAACTTGCACATGCTGAGAGGCCCAAGAGAGCATGAGCATGGCATGCTTATTCCACCAAGTGCACATGATGCATATTCACACTTTTCTCATTCAATTTTCGTGCACTTTCTTTCACACTTTCAGCACTCACTTTTTACATCATAACAAAGAGAATTAAGCAAAAACCAGATCTGAAATCTCTCTCATTCTCTCATTCTCTCATTCTCAACCTTCTTGCATTCTTGCATTTTGCTTCATATCTCTTGATTCCCTTGCATTCTCCACAAACTTCTTCCATATTCTTGATCAGTGAATCATCTAGATCAAGAATCATCCACTCATTCTAGCTTAAAGCACAGAATTGGAAGCTCGCCATTTTAAAGCCTCTTGTGTTGAGATCTCAGATCCAAGCTATTTCAAGGCCTTAGGTGCATTTATTTTGCATCTAAGGAGTAAGAGGAGTGATTTGCATGGATTGTTTGGTTTTCTAGCTCAATATTTCAAGATCTCCATCTCAGGTATGGCTTGAAACTTCATGTTCTGGAAATGGAATTTAATTGTTGCTTTGTATTCCTTGTTGTTTGTTGATCATGTTGCACTTTGTAGAATTGATTTTAGAGCATTGTAGTGAAAGATATGCGCATTTAAAGTTTGAGGATCAATGTTGTTTTGCTTCGATCCGTCCAATCCATTGAGATCTAGCTATTTTTAAGGTCATATTTGGATTCAGTGATATTTAATTAGTTGATCTGGACTATTTGTTTTCATTTTTTAGTGAATTTTTGGTTCTGGTTTGGTCTCCGGTGCCGGAGCCCTAGCTCCGGTCACCGGAATTTGTCTTGTAATTAATTTAGGGTTTTATTGGAGAAGATGAACAGCAACCGTCAGATTGCCTCATCCAGCCGTCCACGCACTGCCACATGTCCTTATAACTCCTCCATTTCTATTATAAAATCTGTTTTCTATTTAATTCAATGTGTGGTGATATTCACATTAAGTCCCATGCACCAGCCAATGAGAAATCACCAAACCTCCACCTCAATTAATGAGGTGATCCGTCCCAGCTCTTAGATTCATCCAGCGGCCCTTGCTTTTCCCATTTTTATTCAATTAATTCATTAATTCCACTATAAGCCTCATGAACCATCAGCGCGTATGGGCCTAAGCAGCTGCTGTTCGCACCACCCCAAACCTCAGCCCAATTCAATCACACGTTGAAGCCTTACTTCCTACACCACCTCTCAATTTTTCTAATTTTCTTTTCTCCATTTTGAGTCTCTAATTTTTTTCATATTTTTATTTTATTTTTTTTCATTGATCCACGTGTCAGATTTAATTCACCATTGCTCATAGCTTCTTTTTAAGCCTTTCTTGACCAGTCTGCCTTGTCTAATTTCTATAGGTTTCAATATTTTGAGTTTTGATCCCATTCTTTTTGCTCTGGATTCTTAAGATCTTTTACTTTTCATGTGATTTTTCTCTGGATTTTTAGAAATTTATTTCTCGAGTCTTGGTCTGGTAACTTGTGATGTAAGTTTTCTGTCCTAACTTGTGTTCTTGCTTCCATTTGACTTAGTTCCTTTCTGAATATTTGCAAATCATTTTGGCTAGTTGATATAACATGTTTGAAGATAATTTGGTTTCAATTGTAGAATTTTTAGATGGCTGGTTGATTTATTGTGGATTTTATCTTGAACCTTGTCCCGTTTTGCTTCCTTTGAACCTTTAAGTCTCTCATAAGCCTATAAAGGCACTTGTGCCCATTTCTTTTTCTCATTTGGGGTTCCTTTGGGGTGTGGGAACCTTCCTGGTCCTAGGATAGGTCTTGTGTCTTCTGAATTTTTGTGTTTTCCTCTTTCTTAAGTCATTTGCTTCTTTAAGTCCTTTCACTTCATCTTTTGCTTCCTTTGCTTTCATTTTGGTATTGTTTGGTCTTGTACCTCTTTTCTCTTCATCTTATTGGCTTCCTAAGCCATTCTTCATCTCATTTTGGTTCTGGTTGTGAACTTTGTGTTCATATTTTGTGCATTTTGCTTTGCATATTTCATAAGTGTGCATTTGTTTTCATATGTATTCATGTTGCATCATTTTGAGTTGTAAGCCTCATGTCTCATTTCTTTGAGTTTCATTTGCATTGTGCATTTGTTCATATCATGTCACTTCTGATTATGTGATGTTAGCATGTTATCTTGCTCATTTTGTTTCATTTATGTGCATACTAACCTTGCAGGAGCTATGGCAAGTGTGAGATGTGGGAATTGAGTTCCACATCTCCAATTCTCATCTCTTCCTCTTATGTTTATATGAAATAACTCTTTGTTGTTGGGCTTAGGCCTTTCTCATCCCTTCTTCTATCTTCTTCTTCTCTTCTTCATTAGGATAGAAACCTCACTAACCCTTAGGACATCCATGCATGTTAACACTTAGGATTATTTTAGTCCCCCTTTAGAATTTTTCCTTTGTGATCCTTTTGGTTCTTCTTCTCTTGTCATCTCATAACTCTAAAAAACACTTTAATAAGTTTGAAGTGATGTCTTGATCCATAGCCTTATCCCATGAGGTATGCTTGTAGTCTTCCCGTCTTGGGATAGTACATGTTTACCTTGTGATGCACAAGTCTGATCAAGGTATCTTCTTCATAAAAGAAAAGCATAAAAAACACTTCTTCATGTAAATAATCAAAACACTTAATAAGTAAACAAGTTAGTAAGCCTAAGCCCTAATCTTTGGGTTCAAGTTTTGGGGATCTTCTCCTTACTTGAGTGTGCTTGTTCTATTATTCCATCTTGGAATGTAGTGACAAGTGCACATTCCATGGAAAAGAGCTTGAGTTCACTTCCTTGTGACACACTCATAAAAGCTTCTCAAAAACACAAACAAACAATAAGCGTCTTTCCTTCGGGAATTCTTTTCTCACCTTATTCTCTCCGTCCACGAACTTGCTCCTACTTGTCACTTTTCAAGACGGTTACGCACTCGTCGTCCGAGTCTGCAACACCTGAGCAATGGCATAGGCAGTTCAAGCCTTTAATTCATAAGCAATTTCCTTTTAGTACCCCTAGTTAGGGGAACTACGGCGTCTCTAATCCTCATTATCCTGATGAGGTACGTAGGCAGCGGGGTAGGGCCCGTTCGAGCACAATCTTTATTTTCCCTGCATTTTTCTCTTTGCTCCATTATTCAGTCCTTTTCCAGTTCCAGTTTTCTTTTCATTTTCATTTCTTTGCTGCAGTTTTTATACCCTCACCCTTTGAAATAGTTTCTTTTGCAAGCGTGGATCCCGTCAGGTACGACGGACGATCTGGGTGCTAATACCTTCCCAGGTCGTAACCGACTCCCGAACTCAGTCTCTTTGGTTCGCAGGACCCGTGTCCTTCCTCTTCTTTCTTCTGGTTTGTGCAACATTACCATTCCCTTTCTTCGGGATAAAAATGCCTGGCTGGCGACTCTATTCTTTTGTCCGCGCCACTTTCGCGTTTGTACCAGGATGGAAATCCAGGGAGCGACACCCACTTTGCTTGGAGACTTTTATTATTCAGTACACCAGAGGAATGAGAAGCAAAGAGGAAGACTGGTTAGATGCTGTGCTCCCCTTTATTACTCTTGGTTGTTAAGACATTTGCCAAAGTCAGACACTTTCCTGAACCCTCATCAGCCAAAGAACTAGGCTAAGAGATTTATTGCCTTGACATCAGAAGACATCAGATGGTGCACTCAGAGCACCAAGGGCAAAGACATCATTACCAGCTGTGGGCAGTATCCTAATGTGCCTTTGATTGGAGTAAAAGGTTGCATCAATTACAACCCTTTACTTTTTAAGAGACAATTAGGGTATGCTTTGGTTCATCCTCCCAAAGGGCAAGACTTGACTGAGACCCTCTACTGTGAAATCCAGCCCAACTCTGTTGTTGTCAGACAAGCTGCCTGGGCTTGGGATAACATCCAGACTAAAGGGACAATTATTTTGGGCAAATTCAACAACATTGCTTTAGCACAATATTCTGATTGGTCTCGTACCAAAGCTCAGATCACCCGGATGTCGTTCACCTTAGAAGACGTACCTGGACCTTCTATAGTACAACCTGCAGCTACTGTCAGTTTGGAAGAGTTTGAGAAACTGAAAGAGAGGAATGCTCAGCTCTCTGAAGCCTTGAAGAAGACTCTCTGGGAGAGAAATGACAACCGTCTAGACAATGAGAGATTGGAAAGGCTCAGGATTGAGCACTTGACCAAGATTGAGAAGACGAACGACTACATCAGGAAGGCTAGGGCAGGGGAATTAATACTGAAGAATGCTTGCAAGGAGGCAAAGACTCAGAAGGCTAGGGTAGAGCATTATCTAGAAGAGAGCCAGGCTAGGTGGATCAGGATCACTGAAGCCCGTGCACAAGAATATCAAAGGACTCAAGCTAAGATAGAGCAGTTGGAGGCTAGTGAGAAGAAGCATCAGGAGGCATTATTGGCAGCACAAAAAGAGATATCTGAATTGAAACTCCGGGCGGGGTTGAAGAGGTCAAAGGATCAGGATAAGCATAAGAAGTTGACCAATGCCATTGCTATCAGGAGCCTCCTCATCAGGACTATCACAGAGCACCCGGTTGGTCTAGTGACTGAGGCCCTCCTGAAGGAAGTCAGAGAGGATGACTTTGGATTAGATGTTTGACTCTTTTGCTTTTACTTTTCTTTTGTTGTACTTTTGATTTTGTTGTTGTATTTTGACCCACCACGGGGATGTTATTGTAATCAAACTATGTATTTTCACTCTTTGTAATATATGTGGTTGTATTATTATTGGTGGGCTTAATCTCTCTTCATCATCAACATTTCCTCGAGGTCTGGAAAGGTCAAAACCGAAGAACCAAACCGGATACCCTTGGAAGACAAATAGGCATCCTGTATTGCATACTAACATTTTCTTTGTTTTGTAGGTCTTTGTTTATTGTTGTTTCTCACTTTGTTGTGGTTTCAGGAAACATTGCTCGCAGAAGAGTGTTCCCTGTCAATAGAATACACCGGTACCCGACAAGAAAAAACCTTTCGGGACTTCAGATGGATCAAGTTCAGAAAGACTTGAATGAAGTAAGGACCCAAATGGCCAATGAGAGGGTCGAGATGAGGAATCGGATAACTCAATTCATGACTGTAATGACTGGTTTAGCTCAGAGCCAGGAAAGACTGAGGGAGTTGGTTGAAAGGCAAACTCCTGAAGAACACCATCCAAGTACAGGAGGTACCAGTAACAACGATTACGTGCAGCCTCGCACTGATCCACCAGAATTTGGGCCTCATCTAAACCCAAAAATCAATGCCATAAGGAATACTCAGGGTAACACTGCTGGAGGAAGGGTCTTGCAGGAAGATCCTCAAGAAGAGCAGTTTACTGTAGTCGGGGCTGGAGATGAAGTTTACGACCGTCGGTTAGATAAAATTGCAGAGAAACTGAGATCCCTTGAATCCCAAAATTCCCTAGGTTTTGATGTCATGGACATGGGATTGGTGGAAGGGGTGAGAATTCCTCACAAGTTCAAACCCCCGTGTTTTGAAAGGTATAATAGCACATCCTGCCCACGCACCCACCTTCAGTCATTCTTGGGAAGATTAAAAGCATACACCATGGACGAGAAGCTGTGGATGTTTTACTTCGAGGATAGCTTAACAGGGGCATCCCGAGAATGGTATTCCCATTTGACCAGAGCCACAGTAAGAAATTGGAAAGACTTGGATGATGCTTTCATCCGTCAGTATCAGTATAACCTAGACATGGCTCTAAACAAGACCCTTCTAATGGGAATGTCTCAATCTTCCCGTGAGAGCTTTAGGGAATACGCCCAAAGGTGGAGGCAACTGGATGCTGCAGTTCAACCGCCTATGTCTGAAAAGGAGATGGCAGACATGTTCATGAATACTCTCCAGGGAACATATATTGATAGATTGGCTGCATTCTCCTCTACCAGCTTTGCAGATGTGGTGATAGCTGGGGAAAGAATAGAGAGCCTACTGAAGATGGGAAAGATCTCCGACAACGGTGCCAGTTCAAGCAGTACAAGGAAGCCATTTGCTGGGGCCCCGTAGATCTGGTGAAACTAACTCTGTGCACATGAGAAGAGGCAGACCCCAATATCTGCCCAGATCAGTTGTTGCTGTTACTATCCCTGCTCCACCTCCTCAGTATGCTCAACAACCACAACACTTTCCACAACCACAACAGTTCCCTCAACAGAGATCTTACAACAATAATAACAACAATCAACAACAACGCCCTTTCCAACAGCGGCCATCTCAGATCAACAGGGTGATTGACCATATTCCAATGCCATATGCTACACTGCTGCCACAACTCTTAAAGCTCAATCTTGTTGAGTTGAGGACATTGGCTCCACCTGATCCTCAGAACCTTCCGAGAAACTACGATGTCAACGCTAGGTGTGCTTTTCATTCCAACGCACCTGGTCACTCTACGGAAAAATGCAGAGCCTTGCATATGAAGGTCCAGGATCTGGTAGATTCAAAGGCCCTGAACTTTGCACCTCCTCCCAATGTCATGAAAAATCCTATGCCAAGCCACAGTGGGCCACGGATTAATGCTATAGAAGATGGCTCACCCATGAGTTTAATAGAAGACATTGCATGTATTCAGACACCTCTGGCAGAGGTTAAAGCCCATCTTTTTAAATGCCAAATGTATCCAGGTTGTGAGGCCTGTTGTGCATCATGAAAACTTTCCGAGAATGGGTGTGCGAGCTTGAGGAGTGGAATTAATGACTTGATCAGAGAAGGCATTCTGCAAATTACAACCACAACTTCTACAACACCAGCAACTCTTTTATCAACAACAAGTGAATCTTCTACAAATGCAACAACCATTGTTCCTATTGATTCTTCTACAACCGCAACAACCATTGTTCCTACTGATTCATCTACAACTTCAGCAACTACTTCTTCCATCACTTCAACACACAACAATTCATTTTCATCTCCTTCTACAACTCCAGCAACCATCAACAATGATGTTTCCACTGTCACAATTTATTATGACCCGACAACGGTCCCGAATTCCGACAACTTTCAACAATCTCAACAACAGTTTCAACCAAGCTTCAATTCACCACCACCAACATCCACCAGAGGTCCTGTTACTATTTTCTATGATCCCCAGACTATTACAATTCCAACTTCTGCTGTAGTAAGCCCAGTCACCATCACGGTGCCCGGGCCGATTCCATATGATAAAGACAGTGCTATACCATGGCATTATGGTGTTGACCTTTAATGCAACGGAGAGAAAGTCCTTCTTGATTCTCTAGTTCTCACTCCCTAGGTGGACAATGTCGGGGGAGGCGGAGGCTTCACCCGAAGCGGACGTCTCTTTGCATCACAGGCTCCGAGAACCAATACTGAGGCAGAGGCTGCTGCCAAAGCCAAAGGGAAGAGTGTGATACCGGAAGAATCTGCACCGAAAGAGAGTCATAAATCATCCTTCGATCAAGATGTGGATGAATTTATAAGGATAATTAAAATAAGTGACTATAAAGTTGTGGACCAGCTCCACCAGACTCCTTCTAAGATCTCTATAATATCCCTGCTGTTGTGTTCCGAAGCCCATCGGGATGCACTACTCAAAGTTCTGCACGCTGCCTACGTGCCATAAGAGATCACAGTAAATCAGCTAGAAACAGTGGTGTCTAATGTCAATACTAGCCATGGGCTAGGTTTCACTGATGCTGATTTGACCACAGAAGGACGTCACCACAACAAAGCTTTGCACATAACCCTGGAGTGCAAAGGAGTTGTACTATCTCATGTTCTTGTAGACACTGGGTCCTCACTCAATGTCTTACCCAAGAAAGCTCTTGTCAAGCTCGAATATGATGGGATAGCTCTCCGGCCGAGTAACCTTGTGGTCAGGGCTTTTGATGGCTCCAAAAGATCTGTTCTTGGAGAGGTGGAGCTGCCAGTGATAATCGGTCCACAAGTCTTTAAGACCACTTTATATGTGATGGACATACAGCCTGCTTACAGCTTTTTGTTAGGTCGACCATGGATTCACGCTGCAGGCGCAGTAACGTCGGCCCTTCACCAGAAACTGAAGTATGAGTGGGAAGGACAGATTATCACCATCTGTGGTGAGGAGGACAATTTGTTAGCCATCTGGCTACATACAAGTATATTGAGATGGATGGTGAAATCCATGAGACAATGAGCCAAGGGTTCGAGGCCCTGAATGTCAATGAGGCGATGACTGAAGTATTTGCTGCACCCCAGGAAGACAGGATGGGTACTTCAATTGCCTCCTATCAGCAAGCCCAGAAGGTTATTGAAGATGGTAATGCAAAGGCTGGGGCAAGCTACTGCTAGTGGAGAAAAGGAAGATAGATTCGGTTTGGGTTACAAACCATTCCGACAGGATCAATCAGAGGCTGCCGAAGAGCCCAAGTTCATCAGTGGGGGATGCTCACCCCAGATGTTGTTAACAACCTGGAAGACGAGGCGGAAAGGGACCGCAACCTGGAGAGTTGGATACATCCAAGGATCCTGGGGAACCAAGTCCTTAACTGGTCTTCCCAGGAAATTATAAGGGTTACTCCTGCAGAGTAATTATTATTTCCTGTCTTTTTAGCATGCATCAAGTCCTGCATCTTGCCCAAGGTGTCAGGACTCATTTTGTAATAGGGACATATTGTAATTTTGTGCAAATGGATTAATCAATGAATATCAGACATCTTTTGCAAACGAGTCTCTTTTTCGCTCACTGTCTTTTCATTTTTCACTTTTGTACAAAACAATAAAATGGCAATGTTTTCAAAATAAATAACTTCATTTTCACTTTTTCTAAACAAGATTAAAACTGATCACTAAAACGAACCAATCTCAACCCTTGCAGAGATTTCCCTCCAGATTACACCAACAACAACACTGCTATGACCTTGTATGACTTCGACAATCCGATTAATCAAGCTCATGAAGGGGTTGAAGAAGACTATGAGTTACCTGAAGAGTTGGCCAGGTTGTTGAGGCAAGAAGAGAAAGTGATTACCCCTCATCAGGAGGAGGTGGAAACAGTTAATCTTGGTACCGAAGAAGACTTGAAAGAAGTGAAGATTGGCGCCAGTCTGCAAGATTCAGTGAAAGAACAGCTTATTGACATGCTTCGAGAATACGTCGACTTCTTTGCCTGGTCCTATCAAGACATGTTGGGCCTAGATACTGATATTGTTATGCACAAGCTGCCCTTGAAGGAAGTTTGTCCTCCAGTGAAGCAGAAACTACGCCGTACTCGTCCAGATATGGCAATGAAGATTAAAGAGGAAGTACAAAAATAGTGGGACGCCGGTTTCCTTGATGTAACTAGTTACCCGCCGTGGTTCGCTAACATTGTCCCAGTGCCTAAGAAGGATGGAAAAGTAAGGATGTGTGTGGATTACCGGGATCTGAATAGAGCTAGCCCGAAGGATGATTTCCCTTTACCTCACATTGATGTATTGGTTGACAACACGACTCAATTCTCGGTGTTCTCTTTCATGGATGGATTTTCCGGGTATAATCAGATCAGGATGTCACCCGAAGACATGGAGAAGACTACCTTCATCACACCTTGGGGCACATTTTGTTATAAGGTAATGCCATTTGGATTAAAGAATGCTGGTGCTAATTATCAACGGGCTATAGTAACGTTATTCCACGACATGATCCACAAAGAAATTGAATGCTACGTGGATGACATGATTGCCAAGTACCTCATTGAAGAAGATCATTTGGTAAATCTGTTGAAGTTGTTCAAGCGTCTGAGAAAGTATAGCTGAAGCTAAACCCCAACAAATGCACATTCGGGGTGCGTTCCGGTAAGTTGTTGGGATTTATTATAAGTGAAAAAGGAATAGAAGTTGATCCTGACAAAGTCAAAGCCATTCAGGAAATGCCTGCACCCAGGACTGAAAAGGAAGTTCGGGGGTTCTTGGGTAGATTGAACTACATATCAAGGTTCATTTCTCACCTCACTGCAACCTGTGAACCCCTCTTCAAATTGTTAAGAAAGGAACAAACGGTCAGGTGGAACGAAGATTGTCAGAAGACTTTTGACAAAATCAAGGAGTACTTACAAGAACCTCCGATTCTTATGCCTCCAGTTGAAGGAAGACCTCTGATTATGTACCTGATAGTATTAGAAGGATCAATGGGGTGTGTGTTGGGCCAGCATGACGAGTCTGGTCGAAAAGAGTATGCAATATACTACCTAAGCAAAAATTTTACCGACTGTGAACAACGTTATTCACTGCTCGGGAAAACTTGTTATGCTTTAGCGTGGGCTGCTCGCCGACTAAGACAGTATATGTTGACTCACACTACCTTGTTAATCTCAAAGATGGATCCAGTCAAGTACATATTTGAGAAGCCATCACTTACCGGAAGGGTTGCAAGATGGCAAATCATTCTGGCAGAATATGATATTCAGTACACATCTCAAAAGGCCATCAAAGGCAGTGTACTGTCTGACTATCTAGCTGAGCAACCCATTAATGATTACCAACCAATGAGGTTTGACTTCCCTGATGAAGACATCATGTTTCTGAAAGCTAAAGACCATGAAGAGCCTGTTCACACTGAAGGGCCGGACCCGGAAGAAGAGTGGACAATGATGTTTGATGGGGCTGTCAATATGAATGGTCGTGGAGTTGGTGCAGTGCTCATTTCACCTAAGGGAGTTCATATGCCTTTCTCGGCAAAACTCACCTTTGCATGCACTAACAACGAAGTTGAATAAGAAGCTTGTATCATGGGGCTTGAGGAAGTCATTGACCTCAGGATCAAGACATTAACTGTATTCGGGGATTTAGCTTTGGTAATCAATCAAACCAACGACAAATGGTACACTCACCAAGAGCATCTGATTCCATACCGTGACTATACGAGGAGATTATTGACTTTCTTTACAACAGTCAAACTTGAATATATCCCTCGAGACGAAAATCAGTTCGCAGATGCTTTAGCTACCATTTCCTCTATGATCAAGGTTCAAACTGCAAATTACGTGCCTCGGATTTCGGTATCCAGATTAGACCGACCAGCATACGTTTTCTCTGTGGACATTGCTAAAGATGACAAGCCTTGGTTCCATGACATCAAAAGCTTCTTAGAGAATCAGACATACCCACCTGGGGCATCATCCAATGATAAGAAGACATTAAGAAGGTTGGCTGGCAGTTTTTTCCTTAATGCTGATGGTTCACTATACAAGCGAAACTTTGACATGGTGTTACTCAGATGTGTTGATAAGAAAGAGGCAGACTTGCTGATGCATGAGGTGCATGAAGGATCTTTCGGTACCCATGCTGGAGGACATGCAATGGCTAAGAAATTGTTAAGATCAAGTTACTACTGGATCACAATGGATGCAGACTGTTGTGCCTATGCTAGGAAGTGCCACAAATACCAGATCTACGCGGATAAAGTACATGTGCCTCCAAATCCTTTGAACGTGATGTCTTCACCTTGGCCCTTTGCCATGTGGGGCATTGACATGATTGGAAAGATCGAACCGACTACTTCAAATGGCCACAGATTCATCCTGGTAGCCATTGATTATTTCACCAAATGGGTCGAAGCAGCTTCGTATGCAAACGTCACCAGACAAGTGGTAGCCAGATTCCTAAAGAGAGACATCATTTGTCGATATGGAGTACCCGAACGAATCATTACTGATAATGGTTCCAATTTGAACAACAAAATGATGGCAGAACTGTGTCGGGACTTCAAAATCCAACATCACAACTCTTCTCCTTACAGGCCAAAGATGAATGGCGTTGTTGAGGCAGCTAACAAGAACATTAAGAAGATTGTGCAGAAGATGGTGGTTACTTACAAAGACTGGCATGAAATGCTACCATTTGCCTTGCATTGGTATCATACCTCAATCAGAACGTCTACTGGGGCAACACCTTATCAACTTGTGTACGGTATGGAAGTTGTCCTACCTGTTGAAGTTGAACTACCCTCCTTACGGGTACTGATGGACGTAAAGCTGAACGAAGCAGAATGGGTCTGATCTCGGTACAATTAACTGAATCTGATCGAGGAAAAGAGGTTAGCTGCAATCTGTCATGGGCAGCTATATTAGAAAAGGATGAAGAAATCCTTCGATCAGAAAGTCAGGCTTCGGGAATACCAAGTGGGAGATCTTGTGCTGAAAAGATTACTTCCTCCTCATACAGACCACAGGGGCAAGTGGACTCCAAACTACGATGATCCATTCATAGTAAAGAAGGTTTTCTCTAGTGGAGCACTGATGCTCACTACTATGGATGGTGAAGATTTCTTATCCCCTGTGAATTCAGATGTAGTTAAAAAATACTTCGCATAAAATGACCCGCTGGACATAAAAACAGAATGTAAGTCCAGGCAAAAATAGGGCATCCCGGCGAGTCAAAAACAGAATAAAAGGCTCGGGCAAAAATAAGGGAAAATTGAAAAAAAAATGTACACCCACTGAGTTGAAAAGCCGCATTGGACAGCTCAGGCAAAAATAGGTATCCCGGTGGATTGAAAACCCGAAAGGGAGATCCACGCAAAATCAGGGAATAAGCGAATAACTGCATCCTGAATTCGTCTGTATCGTTCACGACACGACAAGCTTCGAAAGAGTTAAAACATCGGTCAGAATCAACCTTCTTCAGAAAGCAAGATGAGAAGAGCGTCAAGGTCATACGGGTCATAGCAAAGGAAGCTCACCGAAGCGCCGTCAACATTGCCAACACTTTTACTTTTTTCAATTTGTAAGAATCTCCTCGTTCCAGGGGATCTGTTTCTTTGACTGTATTTGCTAATTCAGGGCACCCAGATTAATAAAATCAGAATTGTCAGTCACATCTCTTTTTGTACATTTTTGTTTTGTTTGCAAAATGTCCAATATCCATGACATAATATTTGCATAAAACAAATGAGCCATTCTTAATAAATGCTTGCAGGAAATGTATTTACTCTCCGGAATATCTAACTCCTATGACGGAATCCAGTAAGGGATACCCCGGGATGCTTGTGCATTTCTTTGTTTTGACAGGTTGCAGGTATTCAATACACAGCATGGGGCATGCCAGGCATCTCCCCAATATACCCCCTCCAAGCAGCATCTGAAATGCTTTTCCCAGCGGAGTTGTCAAAGCCTCCTCATCACCAGTATAAGTCTATTCAACAAAAGTTTCCCCAGCCGGGACCCCCCACAGAGATCTCCAGGAAGATCGTTCAGTGATATTTTCTTCCCCAAACAGAGTACCAGGTCTCTCGGAGATAAAAGAGCTATATCCCCACAGAGTTCCAACCTCTCCCTAGAAGAGCAGCGCCTGAAACTCTCACACAACAAAGTGACGAAAGCTTCTTCCCCCCAGCTGGGTTTCTCATTACAAGTTGGATCTACCAAAGATCTCTTCCCCCAGCTGGGATATTCCTTCAAGAAGATCAGCCAGAGATCTCCACAACAGTGGGACGCAGATCCCGGATCTATTTCTTTTTGCATAATCATAGCATTCGCATCATTTTTCCCCACAAAGCGTAGCAATCTGTCTAATACAGAGCATTACGGAGAAATATCAAACATTTGCATGATCACAAGCTAGGTTCAAGCCAGTCACCTGCAAATATCCTCAGTATCTCATCAGCAGTGTATATAAAAGCTCACATCCCTTACGAATAAAAGCCAAAGCGTCCCCTTTGCACTCTCCAACACAAATGCCTGTTCATATATACCTTTTCGACACTCGTCCGTTTCATACTATTCCCCTGCATATATAAGCCACAAACACCCTTTTTGAATACAAATATCTATGCATTCTCTTTTGACACTCGTCCGTGTCACCCTTCCCCAGCACGGTTGCCAAATCACTTGTTACAAACCAAACACTTCTTTATAACACTCTTGTCGACACCCGTCTGTGTCATCCTATCCCACCAGGTCGCTCAAATACCTTTTACACTCTCATATGCAAATATGAGTTCATAACTTATACACTTTCTCTTCTGACACCCGTCCGTGTCAAACTTTCCCCAGCAGGTTGAACACTCGTCCGTGTCTTGCTCATACTTCACAATACTTGTTCACACTTATACATATACTCGTCCGTATCTTGTATATATACTTATTCCTCCCACAGGTTGAACACTCGTCCGTACCATCATCTCTGAACATGCGTCAGAGTTTGTTTCTACCGATACTCGTCCGTATCATGGTCTTAAGGATGCTCGTCCGCATCTTTAATCTATACACAGCGTCGAAACGCTTATACCTTTATTTCTTAGGCGTACACACTCGTCTGTGTCTACCATTCCCCGGTAAGTCGCCAGGAGAGCAACTTTTTCTTCTATCCGACATTCGTCCTATGTCGTGATACTTTCGGCAGCCGTACCCTGCCAGATGATCGTCCTTCACCTTTGGATGACCGTCCCTCATCCCTTCCCCCAGCGGAGTCTCCATTATTGGAACCCTTTTCCATCCGACATTCGTCCTTTGTTGTGGTATTTAGCAGCCGTCCCCTACTAGGTGATTGTCCTTCACCTTTTGATGACCGTCCCTCATCATTTTATCTGATGGCCGTCCCCATCGTTGATCTTGTTATCCGACATTCGTCCTACGTCGTGATAAAACCCCGAGAGCAGCCGTACCCTGCTGGGTGATCGTCCTTCACCTCTTGATGATCGTCCTTCATCATTCTTATCCGATGTCCGTCCCCATCGTCGACCTTTTTCTATCCGACATTCGTCCTATGTCGTGATAAAGAGCAGTCGTCCCCTGCTAGGTGATCATCCTTCACCTTTGATGACCGTCCCTCATCAACATTTCATTTTTTCTTTAACCCGATGGCCGTCCCCATTGTTGTTTACCTTACTTTGCAAACCTGATGGTCGTCCCCATCACTGCCTTTACTTTAATCCCCAGTGAATGTTGTTTCTTTACTTGATGGTCGTCCCCATCATGATCTCTCATTTCCCCAGCTTGTCGGTCGTCCCCGTCATTGCTTTATCCCCAACAGTCGTCCTCTGCTCGGTGGTCGTCCTCCATCGCCTTCATTTGATAATCATACTATACTTTCTTTTTACAATTTATATCCCTTTTTTTCTTCTACCCAGTGAGTACAAAATTTGGATTGTCTTTGGTATTCAACCACAAATTATCTTGTTTGTCTGTTAAGCCAGGTGCTTACATCCTGCACAGTTAACTCATGTTTGAATAGGGGCAGATGTAAACACCCCAAATTTTCCCTCACTCATCTCACATCATGGCTTGTGATCTTTCATGTTTGCATAAGCATAAGCATATCACCTCATATTGCATTTTTGTTTCATCTGCATAGTTCAGTTCATCTGCATCTAGGGTTTGTGATCTGAGCAATCCAAGGATCCATCTGAGCCACTCCAAAGGTCTCCAATCATTCCAAGAGGGTCCATGTGTGTTCTACCATCATATTATACCCCTCAAAGATCAAGGAAGTCAAGAAATCACAAGAACTTGGAAAGCATGGAAGCAGAGCTAGGGTTTCACTACACAGATGACCAAAATTAGGGTTTTGGTTTCAGAGGCCTTAACTCCAAATTTTTGGGTCATTCTTGTTTCTAATGTTCTTAAGATGTTATAAGTATCATGTGTACCAAGTTTTATGAAGAAATTCATTGTGGAAGTCATTTGTTCATTGGGTAACTTCTTGAGCAAGTCAGAGCAAAATCAGGGCATCTGAGGCCCCCAACAATGGAACCAAAGGGGTATTTTCATCAAATTGAAGTTATATGATCTTTATTTGATCATTGAAGTGCTTGGAAGTTCACAAAATTGAAGAAATTTGAGCTAAACCAAAAGTTGCCAAAAATGGAAATGACTTGTAATGGAAACTTTCCATTTTGGGAAAGTTCTTCAACCTCCTCTTTCTCAACCAAAAATTCTTCAAATGAAAAATTGTTGGTCATGAAAGTTGTAGATTGGATCATTCCCTTTTCAAAAAGTACAAGAACATGTCCTAATTCATTATGGAACTCAAGTTATGACCTTGCAAAGTTGGCAAAAATCCTATAATTTTCACTTTCACACCAAAGAGGATTTTTTGCAATTTCACATACCAAGTCATTTTGTGACCTCTAATCAACCTCTAAGCATCATAACAACACAAAGCAACTTCCAAAGACCAGAATTGCCCAAGGAATCACAAGTTTCTATGGCTTGCATCACAAGAAATCACAAAAGGGGCAAATTGCATAACACTTGCAAAACCTATGAAAGCCATGCCTCTAAGCCATCCAGCTGCATAAAATGAATCCCATGGATCTCCTTGATCAATGCTGAACTAGGACATGCCATAAAACAGCTGCTACACAAGCCCATACCTCAAGTACACAAGTTGTTGACTTTTTGCAACTTGCCCCATACCAATCACCACAGGCCACCACCCACTTTCTGACCTATCAAGACATGTTATGTGGACTCAAAGCAAGCTACTTCACATAACATTGGAGCTCATAACCTCTCATAAGCTATGTTCACAAAAAATCACTCTCAACCTTCCCCTCTTCGAAACACACTGCACAAGCATCAAACCTCCAATATTTTTCCATAGATCAACTCACCATCATCCACAGATCATTTCCCAACCATTGCCAAGGCCTAAAATCCAGCCAAACACAAACACGATTTTGGACCAGTTGAGTTGAAACCTCTCAATCCAGCTCATTTCAACTCATTCCAAGCCTTGCAACAGCATCAGGGGATCAAGTGAAGGCCATTTGCACAAGAGAGAGGTCCAGATAGCTCAAACTGAGAAAGCTCAAGCTCTGGTATACCTCATGAACTTTTTTCCAGAAATGCTATTTTAAGTTCTTAAATTGTTCCTTGTGTCTCCCTGATCATTGTGATGTGCTTAGTTTTAAAAATGGTTGCGTATTAAGAATTTCATGGCTGTCTAAAAGTTTTGTCATTTTTATGTTTTTCTTCGAATCTTGAGAATGATGAATGAGAAATGAATTTTGAGGGTTGATTCGTGTTTGGAGTGAGCTGGGGATTTAATCTGGAGCTTTAGAGCTCATGAGATGGCCTGGGGAGAGAGTTTGGGAGAGGACCCTGCCGGAGAAGACGATCGGAACACTGTTCCGGCCGTCTGAGTTGGATTAGGGCTAATCTCAGGTGATTAGCTGAGTTTGAATTTGGGCCGTTTGATGAGAGCTTGGCGCGCGTTTTTAATGGACCAGATCACTTCATTAACCCTAATCTTATTTAATTAATTTAATTAATTCAGGTTAAAACACAGACGTAGGATTTCATTTAATTAGCCATCTTAAATCACAGCCTCAGGATTAGATTATCCCCCAGTCATCCTGACTTTGCATCCTGACCCCTGGATTCCTCAACTTTAGATCTCAGCCTCTCATTCTGCATAGTTCCATTTTTATTTTTATTTATTTATATTTTATTTTACATATTTATTAAAAATAGCAAAAAAAAATTAAAAAATTCTAAAATTTTTTATCAAGTCTTTTATTATTTTTCTTCACCCAAAAACATTTTTATTTTTATTTTTTGCATTTTTAAAGCATTTTAAAAATATTTAAATGTTTATTTTAATTAATTAATGGAAATTAATTAATTAAAATACCATTTAGGTTTCCAAAAATCACAAAAAAATTCACATTGCATCTTAAGACATTTAGAAATATTGTCAAACCATTCATACAAATTTCTTTTTGGTGTTGAACATGCTTTGACATTTTCTTTGAATTTAGGGTTCATAAAATCCCCTTTTTGGAACCCTAACTTTGAAAATTCTTTTCTGCCTAACTATGAAGGGTTTGACAATGATTCTTTTTGCATTATTTTTCATATAGCATGTAGTTTCAAGGATATTTTTTGTCATGAATTTATCCTCATTTTCAAATTGATTTGCATTTTTCCTTTTAAGGTACCCAAAAACCCTAGTTAACTTAGAAAAATCATAACTTTCTTTAGGTTAAGAGTTAGACCTTCTCCTTTGGGGTGTGATATCATATGGGGTTAGGGTTTGTTTGAGCTCATTTGCAATTTTTTATCATGCCATTTGCTTCTGTCTTTGCCATGTGCATCTCATATTGCCTTAAAACCCTAATTTTGCATCTTCATTTGCATTCATCTTGCATATGCATCCATACATGAACTTGCCATGACATTTCATGAATTCATATGTCATCTTAGACATCTTAAGACATGTTAGAATCACGCTTGATCATTTCTTCATTCATTTTCTATGATTTGCATTCATTTCATTCCATAAACTTTCATGAACTTTCAAACTTCAAAGCATGCTTCCATTTGCATCTCATCTTTGTATGAACATTTATAGAACTTGAGATGCCTTTGCATCATGTCATAGAATCATTTGCATCATGTGATTGCTTCTGGTTTTGATCTTTTCCCATTCATATGCATCATTTCATCCCTTTTCTTTTCTTATGCATCTTGTGCTAACATTTTCAGGTGGTAAGTAATTTGAGAAGTGAATTTTCCCTCACTTCTCATTTCCCTTCATCTTCTTCATATGCATCTTTGCTGCATTTTTATTTGTCTTTGAGTGGGCTTGCTCATTCATATTCATCTTTCACTTTCTTTCTCTAAGTTACTTATCTTCTTCAGTGAAGAAAGTAACTTATTCATCTGCTCCTTCTTCCTTTCATCTGCTTCTTCCATTGGTGGCTTCTTTGAAGATATTTCTCAAGCCTTACAAACCATAGGAACATCCAAGCATGATAATAATTAGGGTTGTGATTAGTCCCCCTTAGTTTTCACCTTTGAGTCTTCTTTGGGTTTCTCTTCTCATTTCATCATTAGAGACTAAACCTTTAAGGTTTTAGGACTTTGGAATTAGGGTTATGCCTGCATCCTTCTCTTAGGATGGAGTGTATAAATTTAATCCTAAGTGTTAAACCCTTAATTTGTTTAAACCTCTTAATCAACCCATCTAATAATCACTAAGACATTAACTTGTAACTTGGGCCTTACATTAGGGTTCTAATTCTTCCATATTGGTTAAGAAGGACTAACCCTAGTGTTTAATGGACAAGTCCTCCCCAAGTTGTCTTACAAATCATAAAATCCACTTCTTAATCTCACCCTTAATTAAAATCCACTTTTAATAAAGGCTTGTCATCTAATGACTTTAATCCTTAATCATGGATTAAGTTGAGGTATCTTCCTCAGCTTAAGTGTGCTCATCTATTATCCTTCTATTAGGATGGTGTAATGAGTTCACTAATCCTTGATTATGGCTTAAATTCATTACTTAACACTAAACAAAAATCCAAAAAACATCTAAATAATCACAAGTAGGTTAATGATCTTAATCCTACATCATCATGGTAATTAAGTTGAGATGTTCATCTCATACTTAAAGTATTCTCATTATCTCTAATTAAAGGGAGGATATAATGAGTTTACTAACCCTTGGTTTAGGCTTAAGCTCATTAACTTATGACAAACACCAAAAACCAATAAAAGATTGAAAACACAAAAACAAACAATAATCGTCTCCTTCGGGATTCTTTTCTAATCACCCTCATTCACAAACGAGAACTCGCTTCTTCCGTCTAATGCAAGACAGTTAGCATTCGAGCCAGACGAGTCATACACTTGAGCATAGGCAAGCAAGTAGTTCACAGTCAATTTATCTTTCAGTCTCTTTGAGTCGAACTATGGTGTTCTGACTTCCTCATTGCACGAGAGGATACGTAGGCATAACTTAACTGTTATCGAACAAAAGTCTCTGTGTCTTCCTCCTCCTTCAGTATTCTCTGTTAAGCCTCAGTTCCTGAGCATTCACCATTTTGCACTAACACTTGTATATTCTCTTCCAGCTTTTGCACAGAGATAGCACAGACACCTACCCCTTTAAACACAATCTTTTAAGCGTGGATCCCGTCGAGTACGACAGACAATCTGGGTGCTAATACCATCCCAGGTTGTAACCAACCCCCTTTCTCAATTTCTCTGGTTCGCAGCCGTCTTATCCATCTTTTCTTAGGTGTATGCATCATTACCTTTCCTTCGGGATAAAAATGCCTAGTTGGCGACTCTATTCAGTTCATCCATCATCTTCTCCTTTCACCGACCGTTCGCGTCTGTACCCTATCTGACCAGGTGTCTTTTCGGGGGAGCGACACATATTTACTTGTCTTTGAAGTGAAGCTAATTCACTCGTGCTCTCTCATTCTTACTTTCTTTCTTTTAGGTTACTTACCTTCTTCAGGAAGTAAGTAACCTATTCTCCTTCCTCTTTCTTTTTTCATCTGCTTCTTCCTTGGTGGCCTCCTAAAGATCCTTATCTTTAAGCCTCAGAAACCATAGGATGTCCAAGCATGATAATTTTTAGGGTGTATATAGTCTCCCCTAGTCTTTTACCTTTGAGTCTCCTTGTGTCTCTCTTCTCATCTCATAATTAGAGGCTAAACACTTAAAGCTTTAGGACTTTGAATTAGGGTTATGCTTGCATCCTTATCTTAGGATGGAGTGTATAACTTTAATCTTTAGTGTTAAACCTTTAATTTGTTTACTACTCTTAATCAAAACACCTAATAATGATTAAGACTTAAGCTTGTAACTTGGGCCTTATATTAGGGTTCCATCTCTTCCTTTTGGTTAAGAGGGACTAACCCTAGTGTTTAATGGACAAGTCCCCCTCAAGTTGTCTTACAAACCTAAAATCCATTTCTTAATCTCACCTTTTAATTAAAATCCATTTAATAAAGGCTTGTTATATAATGAATTTAGTCCCTAACCATGGATAAAGTTGAGGAGTCTTCCTCAGCTTAAGTGTTCTCACCTATCATCCTTCTCTTAGGATGGTGTAATGAGTTCACTAATCCCTGATTAGAGATTAAACTCATTACTTAACACTAAACAAAAACCCAAAAACATCTTAATAATCACAAGTAGGTTAATGATCTTAACCCTACATCATCATGGTAATTAAGTTAAGATGCTTATCTCATACTTAAGTAGGCTCATTATCCCTAATCAAGGAGGATATAATGAGTTTACAAACCCTTGATTTAGGCTTAAGCTCATTATCCTATGCAAAACACCAAAAATAATAAAAAATTGAAACCACAAAAACAAACAATAAATGTCTCCTCCAGGATTCTTTTCTCATCACACTCATTCTATAAACGAGAACTTGCTTCTTCCGTCTAATGCAAGACAGTTAGCACTCGAGCCAGACGAGTCACATACTTGAGCATAGACAAGCAAGCAGTTCACAGTCAAAATCATCCAGTCTCTTTGAGTCGAACTACGGTGTTCTGACTTTCTCATTGCACGAGAGGATACGTAGGCATAACTTAACAGTTATCGAACAAAAGTCTCTTTGCCCCCCTCTCTCCTTCCAGCTTTCTTTTCTAAGCCTCATTCTTGAGCATCTCACCCATTTCCTTTGCACTGACACACATTCATTTCTCCCTAGCTTTCATGCACAGTCAGAACATTCACTACCCCCCCCCCCCTTTTAAACACAATCAAGTAAGCGTGGATCCCGTCGAGTACGACGGACGATCTAGGTGCTAATACCTTCCCAGGTCGTAACCAACCCCCTTTCTCAGTTTCTTTGGTTCTCAACCGTCTTATCCATACCTTTCCAGGTTTATGCAGCATTACCTTTCCTTCGGGATAAAAATGCCTAGCTGGCGACTCTATTCAACCTCAACCTCCAACATCGCCGACCGCTCGCTGTCGCTCCCACCAAAATGAGGCTAGGTCATATGGGGTACAGACGCGAACGGTCGGCGAAAGGGATGAGAACACACAGGGGTGAACTCAGAAAGACAAGAGTCGCCAGCTAGGCATTTTTATCCCGGAGGAAAGGTAATGCTGCATAAACCTGAGGAAAGATATGGATAAGACGATCGCGAACCAGAGAGACTGAGAAAGGGGGTTGGTTACAACCTGGGAAGGTATTAGCACCCAAATTGTCCGCCGTACTCGACGGGATCCACGCTTAAAAGATTTGTGTTTTAAAGGGGTAGTTTCAGTGCAATTTGTGTATCAAAGCTGGAAAGAATGCAAGTGTCAGTGCAAAAGAGATGTGAAGTGTATAAGAGAAGTGTCAGTGTAAGAACAGGAATGAAATGCTCAAGACTATGAGGCTTTAAAGAATAATGCTGGGAAGAGGGGGAATATACAGATACTTTTGTTCGATAACTGTTAAGTTATGCCTACGTATCCTCTCGTGCAATGAGGAAGTCAGAACACCGTATTTTGACCCAAAGAGACTGAAAGATAAATTGACTTGTGAACTGCTTACTTGTCTATGCTCAAGTGTATGACCTGTCTGGCTCAGGTGCAAACTGTCTTGTATTAGACGGAAGAAGCGAGTTCTCGTTTGTGAATGAATGAGATGAGAAAAGAATCCCGGAGGAGACGATTATTGTTTGTTTTTGTGCTTTCAATATTTTATTGCTTTTTATGTTTGTCATAAGAAAATGAGCTTAAGCCTAAACCAATGGGTTAGTAAACTCATCACATCTTCCCTCTGATTAGGGGTAATGAGAATACCTTAAGCATGAAGTAAGCACCTCACACTTAATCACCATGATGTAGGATTAAGATCATTAACCTACTTGTGATTATTTAGCTGTTTTGGTTGTTTTTGTTTAGTGTTAAGTAATGAGTTTAATCCATAATCAGGGATTTAATGGACTCATTACACCATCCTAATAGAAGGATAATAGATGAGAACATTTAAGCTGAGGAAGACTCCTCAACTTAATCCATGATTAGGGATTAACCTCATGACAAAACAAAGCCTTTATTAAATGGATTTTAGTTAATGATAAGATGAAGAAATGGATTTTATGATTTGTAAGACAACTTGAGGGGGACTTGTCCATTAACACTAGGGTTAGTCCTTCTTAACCAATTAAGGAAGAATTAGAACCCTAATGCAAGGCCCAAGTTACAAGCTTATTGTCTTAGTGATTATTAGATGGATTGATTAAGAGATTTAAACACATTAAGGGTTTAACACTTAGGATTAAAGTTATACACTCCATCCTAATAGAAGGATGCAGGCATAAGCTTAATCACAAAGCCTTAAAGCCTTTAGGGTTTTAGTCCCTGATTATGAGATGAGGAGAGAAGACTCAAAGATGACACAAAGGTAAAACTAAATGAGGGGACTAATCAAACCCTAATTGTGATCATGCTTGGGTATCCTAGGGTTTGTGAGGCTTAAGAGAGAAAGAAATCTTCAAAGAGCCACCAAGGAAAGAAACAGATGAAAGGAGCAAGAAGCAGAGAGAAGCAAAACAACTTGCTTCACTTAAGAAGACAAGTTCCATGAAGGAAGAAAGAGAGCAAGAGCATGAATGAGCAATCTCACTCTAATACAAAATTAAAATGCAGCAATGAATGCATAAGAGAGATGAAGAGAGATTATGAGAAGTGAAGGCAAATTCACTTCCCACAACAACTTACCACCTGAAAAGTTAGCAAAAGGAATGAAATGCAATGCAAATGAGATGCAATGTCATGATGCAAACCAAAACCAGAAGCAAGAACATGAGGTTAATGATGCTAAGGGATGATGCAAACACATGACAAGAGATGAGAATGATCAAACAAGCATAAGGATGCAAATGAGGTATGCTTTGAACCATAGAAGTTCAAGAATACTTATGAGATGAAATGAACATATGACATAGCAAAGGAATGATGCAATGATCAAACATGATTCTAATATGTCCTAAGATGTATCATGAATCATGTGGATGCACAAAATGTCATGGCAAGTCATTGGATGTAAGCAAATGAAGGATGGATGCAAAGGAAGACAAAGATTAGGGTTTATGATCAACATACAAAGCAAAATTCAAAATCAGAAGCATATGACATGATAAAAAATTGAAAATGGGATAAAAGATACCCTAAACCTATGCAAGTTCACTGCCCAAAGGAGGGGATCCAATTCTTAACCTAGTGAAAGTTATGAATTTCCTAAGATTACTAGGGTTTTAAGGTACCTCATCAAGAAAAATGCAAAACAAATTGAAAATGCAAGATCAAACCAAAACCAAATTTATCCTATAAACTACATGCTATGGAGGATGCAATGCAAGAAGAACCATCATCAAACTCTCAATGGTTAGGCAGAATGGATTTTTACAAGTTTGAACAAAAATATTGCCTTGAAATGAATTTAATTCCAATGAAAATGATCAAAAGGCATCAAGAACAAAAAAGAAATTTGGTTTGAGAGTTGGATAATGTTTCTAAATGTTTTTAAATGCTATGTGAATTTTTTTGTGATTTTTAAATACCTAAATGTATTTTTTATTAATTAATTTTCATTAACTAATTAAAAATAAACATTTAAATGATTTAAAAATGATTTTTAATGCAAAAAATAAAAATAAAAATATTTTTGGGTTTTAAAAAATAGTGAAATCTTTGACAAAATTTTTCATAATTTTTAAATGATTTTTGCTATTTTAAATAAAATATACAAAACAAATAAGAAAAATGAATTAAAAATAAAATAAATGAGAATTATGCAGAGGGAAGGGCCAGGATGGATTCTGGGCTTAGACTGGTTGACTGCGCGCCAGATCTAAAGGCTCTCATTCAAACTTCCATAATCCTAATTAATTATTTAATTAATCCAGTTTAATAATTAATGAGAGGATCCTAGCCACTCAAACACGCGCGGGAAGAAAGATCAAAGGGTCCACGTTCAAAGTTTGCCCTAACCCTAATTAAGTCACTAATGACTTTCAGGTGGCCGGAGAAGACCTCCAGTCATCTTCTCCGGCCAGACCCTCACCTGAAAGTTGCTAACTTCTTCTCTAGGCACTTTCTGGAGCTCTAAAGCTCCAGATTCACTCCTCTCACTCCCCTAAGATCAAATCCACCCTCAAACTTCATTTCTTTTCACCCAAAATCAAGATTCGAAGAAAACAACAAAGATGGCAAAAATTTCAGAAGCTCAGTAAATACTCATTTCTCCACCATTTTCAAAAATACAAAGTTCAATGTACTCAGGGGGACATGCTTAATCATTTAATAACTTAAAACAAAGCTTCTGGAAAAATGAATTTCAGTGGCTACCTGAGTTGAAGCTTTCAATCCAGGAGCTTTTTGACCAGTTCCTTGCTTCCAATCACATCTACTGACCTCCCTCAAGTGTTTGCAAAGCTTGTTTGGAGTTTATTTTGGCTGGTTTGTGAAATTGATGGGGTTCTGTTCAGAAAAAGGAGGAAATCGTGTTTTAGTTTCAGGGGGTTTCAAGGCAAGGTGAAGGGTGGTTTATGCTCTATGGAGCTTTTCTGAATGAATGGTGAAGTTGGTTTTGAGGTTTGATGATTGTATGATTGTATGATGAGATTCGAAGGAAAGTGCATAAGAGGGGAGTTTTGTGAACTAGGGCTTGTGAGAGAGATCAGGCTTGTGTGTGTTATGAAAATGAACCCTTGGAGTGTGTTTGTAAGGTCTGGATTGGGCAGAGAGTGGGTGGTGGACTGTTGTGATTGGTATGGGTGTTTTTGCCAAAAAGTCAAAAGTGTTGTACTTGAGGTATGGGCAATGGTGTAGCTGGCTCATTGGCTTGTCCTGGCTCAGCTGAGATTAAGGATGTCCATGGAATTGGTTTTGAGACAATTCAGCAAGTTGAGTGAAGTTTATGTAGTGTTTTGCAAATTTGTGAACTTTTGGCCCCTTTGGAATTTCTTAATGCACAAGTCATGAATTTGGACAAATCTTTCGTGCATTCTGATTTTTAGGCCTTGGTTTATGTTTGTGCAAAGGTTAGAAGTCCATTTGAAGTCACATTTTGCCTTGGTTTATGTTTGTGCAAAGGTTAGAAGTCCATTTTGAATCACTTTGAGGAGGTTGAAAAGCTTTCCCAAAATAGCAAGTTTACATTACAAGTCACTTTCCCAAAAAGGCAACTTTGCAAATGGCTTGAAATTCTTCCATTTTGTGGACTTCTAACATCTTCTATGATCAAATAAAGATCATACATATTCAACATGATGAAGAACACCCTTTGGTTGGGTCATTGGGGGCCTCAGATGCCCTGATTTTGCACTGACTTGCTCAAGAAGTCAACTCTTGATTAGATGCCTTCCCCATGGAATTTCTTCATGAAACTTGATATGCATGATCCTTATGACATATAGAGACCAATAGAGACAAGAATGACCAAAAAATTTGGAATTATGGCCTCTGAAACCAAAACCCTAATTCTAGGTCATCTATGCAGTTAAACCTGGCTCTGCTTCCATGCCTTTCTCAGTTCTTGTGATTCTTTGACTTTCTTGACTTTGTGGGGATATAATATGATGCTTGAAAATACATGGAGCCCCTTGAGATGATTGAAGACCTTTGGAGTAGCTCAAATGGCTCTTGGATTGCTCAGATCACAAACCCTAGATGCAGATGACTTAGAAGCAAAGCAGTGAATCAAAAATGTGGTATGAGATGCTATGATTGACCTTATGCATATGAAAAGATCACAAGCCATGGTATGAATGAGTGAGGGCAAATTTGGGGTGTTTACAGCTGCCCCTATTCAAACATGAGTTAGCTGTGCAGGATGTAAGCGACGACTTATCATTCAAACAAGATAACTTGTGGTTGAATACCAAAGACAATCCAAGATTTGCACTCACAGAATGAAGAAGAAAAGGGATATAGGTTGTAAAAGAAAGTAAAGTATGTTTATAAAGTGCGGGCGACGGAGGACGACCGTCGAGCAGAGGCCGACTGCTGGGGATGAAGCGATGACGGGGACGACCGACATGCTGGGGAAAATGCGGGAAATAAGGCAATGACGGGGACGGCCGACAAGCTGGGGATATGAGAGATAGTGACGGGGACGGCCATCAAGTAAAGCTATAAGACTCTCTGGGGATTATAGGTAAATGATGGGGACGACCATCGGGCTGAAGAAATAAATGATGAGGTGCGGTCATCAAAAGGTAAAGGGCGATCACCTAGCAGGGGACGGCTGCCCTGTTGGGGGATAAGATGAGGGACAGTCATCTAAGGTGAAGGACGATCACCTGGCAGGGTACGGCTGCCGAAAGTATCACGACATAGGACGAATGTCGGATGAAAAGATTGACGATGGGGACGGCCATCGAATAAACATGATGAAGGACGATCATCAAGAGGTGAAGGACGATCACCTAGCAGGGTACGGCTGCTCTGAGGGTATCATGACATAGGACGAATGTCAGATAACAAGATCAACGATGGGGACGGCCATCGGATAAAATGATGAAGGACGATCATCAAGAGGTGAAGGACGATCACCTAGCAGGGGACGGCTGCTGAAAATATCACGACATAGGACGAATGTCGGATAGGAAGGGGTTCTAATGAATAGAGACTCCGCTGGGAATGATGAAGGACGATCATCAAAAAGGTGAAGGACGATCACCTGGCAGGGTACGGCTACCGAAAGGTATCATGACATAGGACGAATGTCAGATAGAAAGGAAATAATTTAAAGGGATTTTCTGGGACTCTTCTGGGGAACAGTAGACACAGACGAGTGTCTAAATTCAAGAGGACATAAGTGTTTGACACGGTGTATAGATTAAAGATGCGGACGAGCATCCTTAAGACTATGATACGGACGAGTATCAGGTAGAAACAAACTCTTGACGCATGTTCAGAGATGATGGTTCGGACGAGTACCAACGGGTTAACAAAGAACACAGACGAGTGTCGGATCTGAGGGGATTTAAGTGGTATATACAAGATACGGACGAGTATCTGTATGAGTAAAAAGATGATGAGTAACAAGTATGAGTGAAACACAGACGAGTGTTTAACTTGCTAGGGAGAGTGCGACACGGACGGGTGTCGGAAAAGATGTATTATAAACAAGTGTATGGTTTACAAAGTATTTGGGTAACTATGCTGGGGAAGGTGACACGGACGAGTGTCAAGGAATTGTATATATATCTGTGAGCGCAAAGGGGACGCTTTGGCTTTCTACTGGGGATATGACACGGACGGGTGCCGACGGGAGTTTGTAATATAAGTGTCTGCTTGTAAAGAATGCTCGGGCGACTTTACTGGGGAACGATGACACGGACGAGTGCCAAAAGGAGTGCGTATATATGTATCTGTATTTGTGAGTGTAAAGGAAATGCTTTAATTTTCTGTCGGGGAACTTGGGAAGTTTTCTGTACATCCTGGATGGATTGTCAGTATCTACAAGTGTTCGATTTAGAACATGGCTTATGATTATGCAGTATGTTTGATTTTTGCCGTAATGCTCCGCATTAGACGGAATGCTACGCTCTGTGGGGGGAGATATGATGCGAATGCTATGATTATGCAAAGATACCGATCCGGGATTCGGATCTCGTTGCTGTGGAGATCTCTGGCTGATCAGCTTGAAGTGGACATCCCAGCTGGGAATGAGATCATTGGTAGATCTGACATTCATGACTCTGTATGGGGAAGTAGATCACTGATAGACCTATCCTGGTAATGAGAGACCCAACTGGGGTTTGTAGAAGCTTTCGTCACTCTGTTGTGAGATCTTCAGGTATTGCTTTGCTGGATAGAGGTTGAGACTCTTGTGGGGAGATGGTTCCCTGGTTGGCACTTGGCTGGGGAAGAAGAAAGATCACTGGAAGATCTTCCTAGAGGTTTCTGTGGGGATCCTGCTGAGGATGATACTTGACAGCTCAGCTGGGGATAAAAGCATCTTTTGGCACTGCTCTAACAGATGTGCTGGAGAAATGATGCTTGGCAGCTCTGGTGGGGAGAAAGCAGCCTTGGCCTTGCACTTGTCTGAGGGTGAATGATGGCTGGCAACTCAGCTGGGGATAAAGCATCTCTGGTGCTTAGATGTGCTGAGTAAACGATTTGGCGGCTTGCTGGGGAGAAGCTTTCATGCCCCATGTTTGTGCTCTGAATACCTGCAATCCTGAAAAGACAGAGAAACGCACAAGTAATCCCGAGGTATCCCTTACTGGATTCCATCAAAAGAGTTTAGACACTCCCGGGAGTAAGTATATTTCCTGCAAGCACGTACTTTTTAGAAGAGAAGCATCTGTATTTATGCAATCAATATCTTAAAGACATCGGACATTTTTGCAAACGAAAATAAAATGTACGAGACGAAATATGACTGAAAATTTGATTTTATTAATTTATGTGCCCTGAATTGGCAAGATACAGTCAGAGAAACGGATCCCCTGAAATGAGGAGATCGTTACAAATTGAAAGACAAAGAGATGCTGGCAATGTTGATGACGCTTCAAGGAGCTTCCCTTTTGCTGTGACTCGTATGACATTTGACGTTCTTCTCATCTTGCTTTCTGAAGGAGGCTGATTCTGAATGAGGCTTGACCCTTTTAGAGTTTACCATGTTCTAAGTGATACAGATGAATTCAGAATGCAGTTGTTCGCTTATTCCCTTATTTTGCGTGGATCGCCCTTTCAGGTTTTCAATCCACCGGGATACCCATTTTTGCCTGAGTTGTCCGATGTGGCTTTTCAACTCAGCGGGTGTACATTTTTTATTTATTTTCCCTTATTTTTGCCCGAGTCTTTTATTCTGTTTTTTGACTCGCCGGGATGCCCTATTTTTTCCTGGACTTACATTCTGTTTTTATGTCCAGCGGGTCATTTTTATGCGAAGTATCTTTTAACTGCATCTGAATTCACAGGGGACAGGAAGTCTTCACCATCCATAGTGCTGAGCATCAGTGCTCCACCAGAGAAAACTTTCTTTACTACGAACGGCCCTTCATAATTCGGAGTCCATTTGCCCCTGTGGTCTGTATGAGGAGGAAGGAGTCTTTTCAGCACAAGATCTCCTACTTGGTACTCTCGGAGCCTAACTTTCTGATCGAAGGCTTTCTTCATTCTCTTCTGATATAACTGCCCATGACAGATTGCAACCAATCTCTTCTCTTCAATCAGACTCAGTTGTTCGTATCGGGATCGGACCCACTCTGCTTCATTCAGCTTAACATCCATCAGTACCCGTAAGGAGGGTAATTCAACTTCAACAGGTAGGACCGCCTCCATACCATACACAAGCTGATACGGTGTTGCCCCAGTGGATGTTCTGATTGACGTACGGTACCCATGCAAGGCAAATGGTAACATTTCATGCCAGTCTTTGTACGTAACTACCATCTTCTGCACAATCTTCTTGATATTCTTGTTAGCTGCCTCAACAGCGCCATTCATCTTTGGCCTGTAAGGAGAAGAATTGTGGTGTTGGATCTTGAAGTCCCGGTATAGCTCTGCCATCATTTTGTTGTTCAAGTTGGAACCATTGTCAGTAATGATTCGCTCGGGCACTCCATACCGATAGATGATGTCTCTTTTCAGAAATCGAGCTACCACCTGTCTTGTAACATTTGCATAGGAAGCTGCTTCAACCCACTTGGTAAAATAGTCAATGGAAACCAGGATGAATCTGTGGCCATTTGAAGCAGTCGGTTCAATCTTGCCAATCATATCAATGCCCCACATAGCGAAGGGCCAAGGTGAAGACATCACATCAAAGGATTGGGAGGCACATGCACTTTATCCGCATAAATCTGGCATTTATGACACTTTCTGGCATAGGCACAATAGTCTGCATCCATTGTGATCCAATAATAGCCTGATCTTAGCAACTTTTTAGCCATTGCATGCCCTCCTGCATGGGTACCAAAGGATCCTTCGTGCACCTCGTGCATCAACAAGTCTGCCTCTGCCCTATCAACGCATCCGAGGAGTACCATATCAAAGTTTCTCTTGTACAGGGAACCGTCAGTGTTCAGGAAGAAACTACCAGCCAGCCTTCTTAATGTCTTCTTATCATTGGAAGATGCCCCAGGTGGGTATGTTTGATCCTCTAAGAAGCATTTGATGTCATGGAACCAAGGCTTATCATCTTTGACGACATCCGCTGAGAATACGTATGCTGGTCTGTCAAGTCTGGATACTGAGATACGAGGTACAAAGTTGGCAGCTTGAACTTTGATCATCGATGAAATGGTAGCCAGAGCATCCGCAAACTGATTCTCGTCTCGGGGGATATACTCAAGCTTGACCGTTGTGAAGAAAGTCAATAACCTCCTTGTATAATCCCGATAAGGTACCAGATGATCTTGGTGGGTGTACCATTTGCCGTTGGTCTGATTGATTACCAGAGCTGAATCTCCGAATACAGTCAACGTCTTGATCCTGAGGTTAATGGCTTCCTCAAGACCCATAATACAAGCTTCGTATTCAGCTTCGTTGTTAGTGCAGTTAAAGGTGAGTTTTGCCGAAAAAGGCATGTGAACTCCTTTAGGTGTAATGAGTACTGCACCAACACCATGGCCATTCATATTAACAGCCCCGTCAAACATCATAGTCCATTCTTCTTCTGGGTCAGGCCCTTCAGTGTGAACAGGCTCTTCATGATCTTTTGCTTTTATGAACATGATATCTTCATCAGGGAAGTCAAATCTCATAGGCTGGTAATCATCGATGGGTTGCTCAGCAAGATAATTAGATAATACACTGCCTTTGATGGCTTTTTGGGATGTGTATTGAATATCGTATTCCGTGAGGATCATTTGCCATCTTGCAACCCATCCGGTAAGTGCTGGCTTCTCAAAAATGTACTTAACTGGATCCATCTTTGAAATCAACAAGGTAGTGTGGGTCAACATATACTGCCTTAGTCGGCGAGCAGCCCATGCTAAAGCACATCAAGTTTTCTCGAGCAGTGAATAACGTTGTTCACAGTCGGTAAACTTTTTGCTTAGGTAGTATATTGCATACTCTTTTCGACCAGACTCGTCATGCTGGCCCAACACACACCCCATTGACTCTTCTAATACTGTCAAGTACATGATTAGAGGTCTTCCTTCGACTGGAGGCATTAGGATCGGAGGCTCTTGTAAGTATTCCTTGATTTTGTCAAAAGCCCTCTGGCAGTCTTCATTCCACCTGACCGTTTGTTCTTTTCTTAACAGCTTGAACAAAGGCTCACAAGTTGCTGTAAGGTGAGATATGAACCTTGAGATGTAGTTCAATCTACCTAAGAACCCCCGAACTTCTTTTTCTGATTTCGGTGCAGGCATTTCCTGAATGGCTTTAACTTTATCAGGGTCAACTTCAATCCCTTTCTCACTTACAATAAATCCCAGCAGCTTACCGGATCGCACCCCGAATGTGCATTTGTTGGGGTTTAACTTTAGTTGGTATTTCCTCAGACGCTTGAATAACTTCAACAGATTTACCAGGTGGTCTTCTTCTGTGAGGGACTTGGCAATCATGTCATCCACGTAACATTCAATTTCTTTATGGATCATGTCGTGGAATAATGTTACCATAGCCCGTTGATACGTTGCACCAGCATTCTTCAGTCCAAATGGCATCACCTTATAACAGAACATGCCCCAGGGTGTGATGAAAGTCGTCTTCTCCATGTCTTCAGGTGACATCTTGATCTGATTATATCCTGAAAATCCATCCATGAAGGAGAACACCGAGAACTGAGCCGTGTTGTCGACCAATACATCAATGTGAGGTAATGGGAAGTCATCTTTTGGGCTGGCTCTGTTCAGATCCCGGTAGTCCACACACATCCTCACCTTGCCATCTTTCTTAGGCACAGGTACAATATTAGCAACCCACGACGGATAGCTAGTCACAGCAAGGAAACCGGCGTCCCACTGTTTTTGTACCTCTTCTTTGATCTTCATGGCCATATCTGGGCGAGTACGACGCAGCTTCTGTTTCACTGGCGGGCAGTCTTCTTTCAAAGGCAGCTTGTGCATGACAATATCGGTATCCAACCCTGGCATATCCTGATAAGACCAAGCAAACACATCCACATACTCCCGAAGCATATCAATCAGTTGCTCTTCCACTGAGTCTTGTAGGCAGGCCCCGATCTTAACCTCTTTCAGGTCTTCTTCCGTACCAAGATTAACCGTTTCGACCTCCTCCTGGTGAGGAGTGATAACCTTCTCCTCTTGCCTTAACAACCTGGCTAGCTCTTCGGGTAGCTCATAATGTTCTTCAACCCCTTCATCAGCTTGACTGATTGGATTGTCAAAGTCATACGAAGCCATAGCAGTATTGTTGTCGGTGCAGTCTGGAGGGCACTTTCTGCAATGGTTTAGATTGGTTCATTTTAGTGTTCGATTTTATCTTATTTAGAAAAAGTGAAATGAAGTTATCATTTTGGAAAACATTGCCATTTTTATTTTTGTACAAAAAGAAAAGTGAAAAACAGTGAACGGAAAAAGAAAAGACTCATTTGCAAAAGATGTCCGATATTCATTGATTGATCTGTTTGCACAAAATTACAAGATGGCCCGATTACAAAATGAGTCTTGACATCTTGGGCAAGATGCAAGACTTGATGCATGCTTAAAAATACAGGAAATAATAATTACTCTGCAGGAGTAACCCTTATAATTTCCTGGGAAGACCAGTTAAGGACTTGGCTCCCCGGGATCCTTGGACGTATCCAGCTCTCCAGGTTGCGGTCGCTTTCCTCCTCGTCTTCCAAGTTGTTCACAGCATCCGGGGTGAGCATTCCCCCGCTGACAAACTTGGGCTTCTCGGCAGCCTTCGATTGATCTTGTTGAGTTGGTCTGTAACCCAACCCAAATCTGTCTTCTTTCTTCTCCACGGGCAGCAGCTTGCCCCAGCCTTGGGCAGTACCTTCTTCAACAACCTTCCGGGCTTGCTGATAAGATGTCATGGAGGTTCCCAGTACAGCAGATGCTTCATTAATGTTCAGGGCCTCAAACCCTTGGCTCATAGTTTCATGGATCTCCCCGTCCATTTCTATGTACTTATACGTAGCCAGATGGCTAACAAAGATGTCTTCTTCCCCACAGATGGTGATGATTTGGCCTTCCCATTCGAATTTCAGCTTCTGGTGAAGGGTAGACGTAGCAGCGCCAGCGGCATGGATCCAAGGTCTACCCAACAAACAGCTGTAGGCCGGCTGAATGTCCATCACATAGAAGGTAATCTTAAAAGTCTACGGGCCAATCATCACAGGCAGATCAATCTCCCCAAGCACTGATCTTTTAGAGCCATCGAATGCTTTTACCACCAAATTACTTGGACGCAGTGCAAAGCCATCATACTCCAGCTTCACTAAGGCTTTCTTTGGTAGAACATTGAGTGAAGACCCAGTGTCCACCAGTACATGAGATAGAACAACACCCTTGCATTCCAGGGTGATATGTAAAGCCTTGTTGTGGTTACGTCCCTCAGTTGTTAAGTCAGCATTGGTGAAGCCCAGTCCATGACTGGTGTTGACATTTGCTACCACAGTTTCTAGCTGATTAATAGTGATCTCCTCTGGCACGTATGCTGCATGCAGGACTCTCAATAATGCATTCCTGTGAGTTTCAGAACACATTAACAGTGATAATATGGAGATCTTTGAGGGAGTTTGGTGAAGCTGATCCACCACCTTGTAATCACTTCTCTTTATGATTCTCATAAACTCGTCTACATCTTGCTCAAAAGATGTCTTCTGAGTTTCTTTGGTAGCCGGCTCTTCAGGTACCACACTCTTTCCTTTTGCTTTGGCAGCGGCTTCTGCTTCAGCATTAGGTTTTTGCAATTGTGAGGCAAAAAGGCGTTCGCTTCTGGTGAAGCCTCTGCCTCCCCCAACATTATCAATCTGTGGAGAAGAGGTTGAAGAATCCAAAGTGATTTTCTCCCCGTTGCAGTAGAGATCAGAGCCATAATGCCAAGGTATGGCATTGCTGCTTTCATAGGGAACTGGTCCCGGTACAGTGATGGTAACTGGACTGACTGCTGTAGAGGAGGGTACTGAAATGGTGTGCGGATTGTAGTAAATAGTGACTGGTGACCTGGCAGGAGGTACCACTGTTTGTTGTTGAAAGTTGTTGTTTGGAGGAACAATTGATGGATCATAGTATATGGTGACTGCTGAGATATTTTCATTAATTTCTGTTGGCGTTGTAGAAGATTCTGCTGACAAAATGGATGCTGATGTTGTAGAATAAATGGTTGTTGACATTTGATTTGTTGAAGTGATGGATGAAGCCAATGTTGATGATATTGATGAATCGGTTGGAATGATTGTTGCTGCTGTGTAGAAGAATCGGGAATTGTTGTCAAAGGAATTGCTGGATTTGCAGGCGCCGTTGTTGAGATCTGAAGGATACCATCCTTGATAAGACCATCTATGCCACTTCTCAAATTATCACACCCATTGACCGCAATGTTGCAATACCCACAACCGAGTTCACACCCGGGAAACACCTGGCACTCTAGAAGCTGAGCTTTAATTTCGACCAGAGGTGTTCGAATTTGTGCAACACTGGTATCATAGTAGATGGTTTGTCTTCCTCGATGGCATTAATCCTTGGCCCACCATGATTAGGCATAGGATTTCTGTTGACATTTGGAGGAGGTGCAAAGTTGAGGGCCTTAGAATCCACCAGGTCTTGCACTTTCATTTGCAAAGCCCTGCATTTCTCAGTATTGTGGCCTGGTGCATTAGAATGGAAAGCACACCTGGCGTTGACATCGTAATTCTTAGGGAGATTAGAGGGATCTGGTGGTGCCAATGTCCTTAACTCAACCAAGTTAAGCTTCAGGAGTTGTGGCAATAAAGCAGCATAAGGCAGAGGGATAAGGTCAATCACTCTATTTGCCTGTGATGGTCTTTGCTGAAAGGGTCTTTGTTGTTGATTGATGTTGCTGTTGTTGTAGGTTCTTTGTGGCGGGTACTGAACTTGCTGTTGATAATGTGGTGGTTGTTGTTGTTGATATGTTGGTTGATGAGGAATCGGAGCTGGAATAGTGACAGCTGCTACTGATCTGTGGACATACTGAGGTCTACCCCTGCTGGCATGAATGGCATTTGTCTCACCGGTCCTTCGAGGTCCCACAAAAGGCTTCCTGGGATTACTAGGCGAACTTGCACCATTATCAGAAATCTTGCCCATTTTTAGCAGACTTTCAATTCTTTCACCGGCTATAACTACGTCTGCGAAGCTGGTGGAAGAAAAGGCAGCCAGCCTGTCAATATATGTTCCTTGCAGAGTGTTCATGAACATGTCGGCCATTTCTCTTTCCGACATGGGTGGCTGGACAGCAGCAGCAAGCTGTCTCCACCTCTGGGCATATTCCCTGAAGCTCTCCCTGGAGGATTGAGACATTCCCATCAAAAGGGTCCTATTAGGAGCCATGTCCAGGTTATATTGATATTGTCTGATGAAGGCTTCAACTAGGTCCTTCCAGCATCTGATAGTAGCTCTGGTCAAGTGTGAATACCACTCCCTTGAGGCCCCAGTCAAACTGTCTTCAAAATAAAACATCCACAGTTTTTCATCCACGGTGTATGCCTTAAGTCTCCCCAGAAAGGATTGCAAGTGAGTTCGTGGACAAGAGGTTCCATTGTATTTCTCAAAGCACGAAGGCTTGAACTTGTGAGGAATTCTTACCCCGTCTACTAACCCCATATCCATTACATCAAAACCCAAGGAGTTTTGAGACTCCAGAGACCTCAATTTCTCAGCAATTTCATCAAACCTCCTATCATAGACTTCATCCCCAGCTCCCATGACAATGAATTGCTCCTCTTGGGGGTCTTCTTGCAAGATCCTCCCCCCAGTAGTATTTCCTGGTACATTTCCCGGGATATTGACTTCGGGATGTAGATGAGGTCCAAATATTGGTGGATTAACATGAGGCTGACCCCTCTCATTATTACTTGTACCTCCAGTCCCAAGATGGGGTTCCTCGGGGGTTTGTCTTTCTACCAATGCCCTCAACCTTTCTTGACTTTGGGCCAAGCCAGTCATTACTTCCATGAACTGAGTCATTTGGTTTCTCATCTCCTGCCTTTCATTAGCCATCTGAGTTCTGACCTCGGTCAGGTCTTGCTATACTTGCTCCATTAGGATACCCGGAAGGTTGTTGCGAGTAGGATACCGGTGTGCATGGTTGACGGGGAATACTCTTCTGCGAGCAATATTTCCTGAATCACAACAGAGTTAGAAACAAGCAAAATAATAACAAAACCTACAAAACAAACCAAAGTCAGTATGCAATGCAGCATGCTTATTTATCTTCCAAGGTATCCGGCTTGGCTCTTGGTTTTGACCTTTCCAGACCTCGAGGAAGATGCTTTGATGTTGCTTGAGAAAAGAAAACCCGAATGGGAACAAACTAAAATATATTACAAAAGATGAATAATACATAGTTTGTTTTTACAACATAAGCCCTTGAAGGGTCAAAAATACAACATAAAAGAAAAGTACATCAAATGGAAATAACAACAAGCAAAGAGTCAAACATCTAGTCCAAACTCATCCTCCTTAACCTCCTTCAAAAGTGCCTCAGACACAGGACCAGCTAGATGCTCTGTAATAGTCCTGATGAGGAGGTTTTTGGTGGCAATGGCAGTGGTCAGCTTCTTGTGCCTATCTTGGTCCTTTGACCTCTTCAAACCAGCCCTAAGCTTCAACTCTGAAATCTCCCTCTGGGCTGCCAGCAAAGCTTCCTGTTGTTTCTTTTCAATGGCCTCTAACTGCTCAATCCTGGCTTGAGTTCTCTGATCTTCTTGAGTACGGGCTTCAGTGATCCTGACCCACCTAGCCTGACTTTCCTACAGATAGAGATCGGTTCTAGCCTTCTGAAGCTTGGCCTCTTTACAGGCATTCTTCAATATTTGCTCCCCAGCTCTTGATTTCTTGATGTAGTCCTCTGTTTTCTCAATCTTGGCCAGATGTTCCACCTTAAGCTTCTATAACCTCTCAATGTCTAGACGACCATCACTCCTCTCCCAGAGGGTCTTCTTCAAAGCTTGAGACATATTTTCATTCCTCTCATTCAACTTCTCAAACTCTTCCAGGCTGACAGTGGCTGCTGGTTGTACTGTGGATGGTCCAGGTATATCTTTAAGGGTGAAGGGCATCCCAGAAATCTGAGCCCTAGCACGAGACCATTCATAGTACTGAGCTGAAGCCACATTATTGCACCTCCCTAGAATAGTCATCCCTTTGGTCTGAATGTTGTCCCAAGCCCAGGATGCTTGTCTGACAACAGCTAGATTAGGTTTTATCTCACAATACAGGGTCTCAGCCAAATCTTGCACTCTAGGAGGGTGGACCAAAGCATAGCCCAGTTGTCTCTTAAACAACAAAGGATTGTAGTTGATGCAACCCTTCACTCCTATTAGAGGTACATTTGGGTACTGCCCATAGCTAGTGATTATGTCCTTGCCCTTGGTGCTCTGGGTGCACCATCTGATGTCATCTGAAGTCAGAGCAATAAGTCTCTTAGCCCAATTCTTCTGTTGGTGAGGATTCAGGAAAGCATCAGTCTTAGGTAAGTGTTTGAGCAGCCAAGTGTGAAATAGAGGAGCACAGCATCTCACCAACCTTCCTTTTTGCTTCTCATTCCTCTGATGAATGGAATAATAGAAATCTCCCAGCAAGGTGGGTACTGGGTTCCTCAGAAGGAAAAGATGAATGGCATTCTTGCTGATGAACTTGGGCTCATCTGCAAATAGTATAACCCCATATATGCTGAGGGCTAACAGTGCACAGACTGCCCTCCATTCTCCCAAGGAGGCCTTCAGGATGGCCTGAGAAGTCAAAAAGTCTAAGTGCAAACCAGGGATCCCAGCCTTTGTTGTCATATTTTGTTCAATCAAAATAGGCTCCAGGTACAGTGCCTTTGCAACTTCTCCATTGCTGGGAGAAGTCATCTCTGGGTTGAAGGGGACACCACCCCTGACAGGTACTCCAATCAATGATGAAAACTCCTCCAGCAGAGGTCCTATCTAAAAGTTTTGGAAAGTGAATTATCTCAAAGGAGGGTCATAGAACTGTAAGCAGGTGTGAATCATACTCCTCTGAGAAGGATCTAGGTCCATAAACATATCAAGGATGTCTCCATAATGTTCTCTGAATAATGGGATGTGGTCTGGAGTGATGAGTGCCTGGACCTGCCTGATACCAGTCAAGGCTCAAAGAAATGATATGAAATGTTGCTTTTCCTGGGAGGAGCCATGACTGCTGATGAAGAGCTGAAGACAAGTGCTGATGAAGATCAAAATCAATACTGGAGATGAACCACTGATAGGCTGATGCTGGTGATGAAGGCAACTGAAGCAGATAACTGATGAACAGAGGTTTATGCAAAAGAAGGGGTCAAAACCAAGCCAGATATAATGTGGATACCCTGAAAGACAAATAAACAAATGTTAAATGATGCAAATGATGAGTATGCAAATGATATGCAAGGGTTTATGATCAAGTTGGATCTGATTTAACTGTCTTGATATAAGTCCATGTATGTTCAAGAAGTCCAGATGGAGGTCCAGAAATACAGTAACCAAGGTGGGGGACTCAAATAAAGAGTCACATGTCCAGGGTTAAATCACAAGAACTGTCCAAAGTGAGGTACCCTTAAACCAAATAGTAACAGGGTATGATGTGGTCAATGGTACCTGCAAACATGTAAACAGCCCAACCCCCTCACAGGTGGTGTTCTAAAACAAGGATCCTCAGACTTGGATCAGTTATGAGAAGTGTAAACACTTCTAACCCGGAGGTACAGTGTTTACAATAACCATAAAGGATCCTCCTCTAATTCACCTCAGTTTCTGAAGGTCATAGTAAAGGTCATCCAGACTTAGCAGGCTTCCCAGATAGCCCTAGCACTACAGGAAATCTGTAGCACAGAGTTCTCAAGAAGAAACCCACGTCTGAACCGTGTTTCATATTCCCGCACCAGACTGAAATGGAATGGGAAAGAACATGAACCACTCTAGCCTAGGTGTCACTCAGGTCCCAGGTATAGGACCTCAAACTCTCAATAGAACCCCACCCATCAAAATAATAAACCAGATCCAGCAAGATGACAGTATGACAGTATGATGTATAAAGCTGTAAAGAAAGCAATAAATAACTGTACATAAAGCAATAAATAAAGCAACTATATAAACACAATTAGCACATAACACCCCAGTAAACACAAATCAAACAAGCGCTAGGAAGAACCCACAAAAAGAACCAGAAGCCTTGGTTACAGTATAAGGGTCCACAGCAGAGTCGCCAAGCTGTCGCTCCCACCAAAATGAGGCTAGGTCATATGGGGTACAGACACGAACGGTCGGCGAAAGGGATGAGAACACACAGGGGTGAACTCAGAAAGACAAGAGTCGCCAGCTAGGCATTTTTATCCCGGAGGAAAGGTAATGCTGCATAAACCTGAGGAATGATATGGATAAGACGATCGCGAACCAGAGAGACTGAGAAAGGGGGTTGGTTACAACCTGGGAAGGTATTAGCACCCAGATTGTCCGCCGTACTCGACGGGATCCACGCTTAAAAGATTTGTGTTTTAAAGGGGTAGTGTCAGTGCAATTTGTGTATCAAAGCTGGAAAGAATGCAAGTGTCAGTGCAAAAGAGATGTGAAGTGTATAAGAGAAGTGTCAGTGTAAGAACAGGAATGAAATGCTCAAGACTATGAGGCTTTAAAGAATAATGCTGGGAAGAGGGGGAATATACAGAGACTTTTGTTCGATAACTGTTAAGTTATGCCTACGTATCCTCTCGTGCAATGAGGAAGTCAGAACACCGTAGTTCGACCCAAAGAGACTGAAAGATAAATTGACTTGTGAACTGCTTACTTGTCTATGCTCAAGTGTATGACCTGTCTGGCTCAGGTGCAAACTGTCTTGCATTAGACGGAAGAAGCGAGTTCTCGTTTGTGAATGAATGAGATGAGAAAAGAATCCCGGAGGAGACGATTATTGTTTGTTTTTGTGCTTTCAATCTTTTATTGCTTTTTATGTTTGTCATAAGAAAATGAGCTTAAGCCTAAACCAATGGGTTAGTAAACTCATCACATCTTCCCTCTGATTAGGGGTAATGAGAATACCTTAAGCATAAAGTAAGCACCTCACACTTAATCACCATGATGTAGGATTAAGATCATTAACCTACTTGTGATTATTTAGCTGTTTTGGTTGTTTTTGTTTAGTGTTAAGTAATGAGTTTAATCCATAATCAGGGATTTAATGGACTCATTACACCATCCTAATAGAAGGATAATAGATGAGAACATTTAAGCTGAGGAAGACTCCTCAACTTAATCCATGATTAGGGATTAACCTCATGACAAAACAAAGCCTTTATTAAATGGATTTTAGTTAATGATAAGATGAAGAAATGGATTTTATGATTTGTAAGACAACTTGAGGGGGACTTGTCCATTAACACTAGGGTTAGTCCTTCTTAACCAATTAAGGAAGAATTAGAACCCTAATGCAAGGCCCAAGTTACAAGCTTATTGTCTTAGTGATTATTAGATGGATTGATTAAGAGATTTAAACACATTAAGGGTTTAACACTTAGGATTAAAGTTATACACTCCATCCTAATAGAAGGATGCAGGCATAAGCTTAATCACAAAGCCTTAAAGCCTTTAGGGTTTTAGTCCCTGATTATGAGATGAGGAGAGAAGACTCAAAGATGACACAAAGGTAAAACTAAATGGGGGGACTAATCAAACCCTAATTGTGATCATGCTTGGGTATCCTAGGGTTTGTGAGGCTTAAGAGAGAAAGAAATCTTCAAAGAGCCACCAAGGAAAGAAACAGATGAAAGGAGCAAGAAGCAGAGAGAAGCAAAACAACTTGCTTCACTTAAGAAGACAAGTTCCATGAAGGAAGAAAGAGAGCAAGAGCATGAATGAGCAAGCTCACTCTAATACAAAAGTAAAATGCAGCAATGAATGCATAAGAGAGATGAAGAGAGATTATGAGAAGTGAAGGCAAATTCACTTCCCACAACAACTTACCACCTGAAAAGTTAGCAAAAGGAATGAAATGCAATGCAAATGAGATGCAATGTCATGATGCAAACCAAAACCAGAAGCAAGAACATGAGGTTAATGATTCTAAGGGATGATGCAAACACATGACAAGAGATGAGAATGATCAAACAAGCATAAGGATGCAAATGAGGTATGCTTTGAACCATAGAAGTTCAAGAATACTTATGAGATGAAATGAACATATGACATAGCAAAGGAATGATGCAATGATCAAACATGATTCTAATATGTCCTAAGATGTATCATGAATCATGTGGATGCACAAAATGTCATGGCAAGTCATTGGATGTAAGCAAATGAAGGATGGATGCAAAGGAAGATAAAGATTAGGGTTTATGATCAACATACAAAGCAAAATTCAAAAACAGAAGCATATGACATGATAAAAAATTGAAAATGGGATCAAAGATACCCTAAACCTATACAAGTTCACTGCCCAAAGGAGGGGATCCAATTCTTAACCTAGTGAAAGTTATGAATTTCCTAAGATTACTAGGGTTTTAAGGTACCTCATTAAGAAAAATGCAAAACAAATTGAAAATGCAAGATCAAACCAAAACCAAATTTATCCTATAAACTACATGCTATGGAGGATGCAATGCAAGAAGAACCATCATCAAACTCTCAATGGTTAGGCAGAATGGATTTTTACAAGTTTGAACAAAAATATTGCCTTGAAATGAATTTAATTCCAATTAAAATGATCAAAAGGCATCAAGAACAAAAAAGAAATTTGGTTTGAGAGTTGGATAATGTTTCTAAATGTTTTTAAATGCTATGTGAATTTTTTTGTGATTTTTAAATACCTAAATGTATTTTTTATTAATTAATTTTCATTAACTAATTAAAAATAAACATTTAAATGATTTAAAAATGATTTTTAATGCAAAAAATAAAAATAAAAATATTTTTGGGTTTTAAAAAATAGTGAAATATTTGACAAAAATTTTCATAATTTTTAAATGATTTTTGCTATTTTAAATAAAATGTACAAAACAAATAAGAAAAATGAATTAAAAATAAAATAAATGAGAAGTATGCAGAGGGAAGGGCCAGGATGGATTCTGGGCTTAGACTGGTTGACTGCGCGCCAGATCTAAAGGCTCTCATTCAAACTTCCATAATCCTAATTAATTATTTAATTAATCCAGTTTAATAATTAATGAGAGGATCCTAGCCACTCAAACACGCGCGGGAAGAAAGATCAAAGGGTCCACGTTCAAAGTTTGCCCTAACCCTAATTAAGTCACTAATGACTTTCAGGTGGCCGGAGAAGACCTCCGGTCATCTTCTCCGGCCAGACCCTCACCTGAAAGTTGCTAACTTCTTCTCTAGGCACTTTCTGGAGCTCTAAAGCTCCAGATTCACTCCTCTCACTCCCCTAAGATCAAATCCACCCTCAAACTTCATTTCTTTTCACCCAAAATCAAGATTCGAAGAAAACAACAAAGATGGCAAAAATTTCAGAAGCTCAGTAAATACTCATTTCTCCACCATTTTCAAAAATACAAAGTTCAATGTACTCAGGGGGACATGCTTAATCATTTAATAACTTAAAACAAAGCTTCTGGAAAAATGAATTTCAGTGGCTACCTGAGTTGAAGCTTTCAATCCAGGAGCTTTTTGACCAGTTCCTTGCTTCCAATCACATCTACTGACCTCCCTCAAGTGTTTTCAAAGCTTGTTTGGAGTTTATTTTGGCTGGTTTGTGAAATTGATGGGGTTCTGTTCAGAGAAAGGAGGAAATCGTGTTTTAGTTTCACGGGGTTTCAAGGCAAGGTGAAGGGTGGTTTATGCTCTATGGAGCTTTTCTGAATGAATGGTGAAGTTGGTTTTGAGGTTTGATGATTGTATGATGAGATTCGAAGGAAAGTGCATAAGAGGGGAGTTTTGTGAACTAGGGCTTGTGAGAGAGATCAGGCTTGTGTGTGTTATGAAAATGAACCCTTGGAGTGTGTTTGTAAGGTCTGGATTGGGCAGAGAGTGGGTGGTGGACTGTTGTGATTGGTATGGGTGTTTTTGCCAAAAAGTCAAAAGTGTTGTACTTGAGGTATGGGCAATGGTGTAGCTGGCTCATTGGCTTGTCCTGGCTCAGCTGAGATTAAGGATGTCCATGGAATTGGTTTTGAGACAATTCAGCAAGTTGAGTGAAGTTTATGTAGTGTTTTGCAAATTTGTGAACTTTTGGCCCCTTTGGAATTTCTTAATGCACAAGTCATGAATTTGGACAAATCTTTCGTGCATTCTGATTTTTAGGCCTTGGTTTATGTTTGTGCAAAGGTTAGAAGTCCATTTGAAGTCACATTTTGCCTTGGCAAGGGGTTTTGCAACTTTGCCTCTTTGGTGCAAGACTTGAAATTATGTGATTTTTCCCAACTTTGACAAGCCATAACTTTTGATCCATAATGAATTAGAATGAGTTCTTGTACTTTTTGAAAAGGGAATGATCCATTCTACAACTTTCATGACCAAAGTTTTCTCCTTTGAGGCATTTTTGAATCACTTTGAGGAGGTTGAAAAACTTTCCCAAAATAGCAAGTTTACATTACAAGTCACTTTCCCAAAAAGGCAACTTTGCAAATGGCTTGAAATTCTTCCATTTTGTGGACTTCTAACATCTTCTATGATCAAATAAAGATCATACATATTCAACATGATGAAGAACACCCTTTGGTTGGGTCATTGGGGGCCTCAGATGCCCTGATTTTGCACTGACTTGCTCAAGAAGTCAACTCTTGATTAGATGCCTTCCCCATGGAATTTCTTCATGAAACTTGATATGCATGATCCTTATGACATATAGAGACCAATAGAGACAAGAATGACCAAAAAATTTGGAATTATGGCCTCTGAAACCAAAACCCTAATTCTAGGTCATCTGTGTAGTTAAACCTGGCTCTGCTTCCATGCCTTTCTCAGTTCTTGTGATTCTTTGACTTTCTTGACTTTGTGGGGATATAATATGATGCTTGAAATACATGGACCCCCTTGAGATGATTGAAGACCTTTGGAGTAGCTCAAATGGCTCTTGGATTGCTCAGATCACAAACCCTAGATGCATATGACTTAGAAGCAAAGCAGTGAATCAAAAATGTGGTATGAGATGCTATGATTGACCTTATGCATATGAAAAGATCACAAGCCATGGTATGAATGAGTGAGGGCAAATTTGGGTTGTTTACACTCGCGTCTTCACCGGGGGACGATAAGTCTTTTCGGGAGCGACAACTATCTAACTAGATGTCAACCCTTCTGGGGATAACAGGCTTATTTGAATATGTTGGAGAATAGAATCTTGTTCGGGCTTTGTTGTGTTAGAAATACAATCTCTGTTGGGGATGAGCCTGCTTGAAATGATTTGCTGGAACAACTCTGTAGAGATTACTCTATGGGGATGAGCCTGTGGAGATCTGTTGGACATGAGCTCTGTTGGGGATTCCAACCTCCAAGAGTCCTTAGTAAAGGCTATTATTGTAATTTTATATTTATTTTTTTGGTAAACATCAATCAAATTCAAAAGCATATATTCATTCAAAATAACCAATGGATTCAGAACTTCTGATATTCTCGACTTCCCCGAGTATTTTTCTAGGAATTATCATGACTGGATCCGAAGACATGATACTAACACCATCTGATACTATTGGCACAAACATATAATTTCCACAATGGCTTTTATTGAAACCCGGTATCAAGTCGATGTAATGAGAGGAATGTGTTTTCAGACTACGGTGGATCGTGTATGCCCCTGGTAATGGTTAAGGAGCTTGCAACATAATTTTATCTGATTAGATTTGAAAAGAGAGTGTTGCCCCTAACTGAGGATTATTTGTCCCATAATGGAATTATTTGAAAGGATCTTCCTCAAGAGAAATAAATAAGATTCCCCATAATAACATGCTCCTAGTATCGTGAACTCGGTAATGTTACTTATGGAAATTCAGATGAGGAGATCTGCCCCTGACTATTAAGCATCATTGAATCTTGACCTGACTTCCCCAGATGATATGGACAATCACATGGCATGCCCCCTTGATTGGAAGATAGTGATCGTGCCCCTTGTATACATTGGCTTTGATCCAACTGAGTCAGGTCCAGGAAGCAACATTGTTTGTCAGGAGGACTTTGGTTTATTAAATGTTCATAATGTAAGCTTCTCTGTTGTCAAACACTTAGTTATATGCAAACAATGATATTCAAAATGCAACGCTTATGTTTGTCTTGAAGTCTTGAAAAATAATTATTTTAGCAAAACAATGTTTGTAAAAACTGTGATATTAACTCAAGATTTATAATAAGCCCTATAGGAGTCAGGATACCTTTTTGTAGCAGTACGCTTTTGAACTAACCATGCTTCAGTTAGAAATTTTAAAGGGTTGTAACATGGCCTAGTTCACGGTTTAAGAAACAAAGGATAAAGGCTCAAATTTTATTTGTACCCAACCCATCCTTCGTGATGTTCTTCAATCCTATGTTCAGTTAACTTATGCATTGTGACTCCAAAGGAATTTTGGAATTGTAACACTGACATTTGCGATGATTCAGAAACCAGAAGTTTATTTGAAAATCCAGTCATCTTTTTTTTAGTTGTGTACAAAAGGGTCAAATGGCATAATTGAGTTAATTGAGGAACTACCCTTCCCCAGGTTATGATTAAGGGTTTTAATTTGCGTGAGAATGAAAACTCCTACTTCATAGGCTCAAAAGGGTTGACTAGGGATTAACTTCCTTATATCTCCACTGTTTAGGAATCGAAACAATGCATGCACATCGTCAGCATAATATGTTCAAAAGCATATTATATGAAATTATGGTATCATCTTCGTCATCCTCCCTCTAAAGGCTTACAACTTTAACAAGAGTTAAATATCACAAAAGAGAAGTAAGAAGCATAGTTTAAATATAGTGAAACGAATAGATTAATTCAAAACAAACATATGCAATGCATTAACATGAAAATAAAAGTTTGACAATAATAGTAATTGTTTAAGCCAACAAAATAAATTACAAATGAAAATTCAAATGTTCTCGAAGCCTCTTCCTCTAAACTTGTCACTCCAAATGTCTAGAAGCTTCGATGTTTGATGGACGATAGAAGAATTCAATATGGTCTTCTGGCGTAACCTCGAGGACTCCTTCGTCAACCAGGTCTTGAATCTTATTCTTCAATGCCCAACAGTTATTTGTGTGATGTCCGGGACTATTGGAATGGTATAAACACCTTGAATTAGGATCGTAGCAAGGAGAGGAGGTAATGGGTCTCTGAGGAGATTCTCTTAATGCAACCAGATTCATCTCTAACAGACATTGCAAAGTTTGCAACATTGGCGTGTTGATTTTGGTAAACTGTCTTTTATGTTTCTTGTGTTGAGGCAGATTAACCCTATAAGACCTTCTTCCTTTAATTGAAAGACTATCAGTAGTAGCATGTCTCTTTCCTTCTCTTAACCTCATCTTCCTTTCAACCAAGTCAGCTTGTTTCATCGGAGGTTGACTGATGATTAGATTCCCGACTCCGTTGTCTTGAAGTTTATTGACGAAGACTCTCATCTCTTCTTGCCCCTGGGATAAGTTTTGGATAAGAGCCACCTGAACATTCATATGGATTCTCTTCTCTACCATCTCGGCTTGCAGTTGTTCCAATTGATGAGGGCTTTCAACTCTTCTTGCCCCTTGGACAAATTCAGGATCACTTCTTGAAATTGAGCATTATGGGTTTGCATATCTTTCCCAATCTGCTCGAGATCCATCTCAACTGAAATAAACGGCGAGAATATAAGAAACCTGTTACGGAAACCTGTTATGCAATGGTATGGCATGTAAATGCATATGCAATGTTTTCAAGGACCTTGTAGGATTTAAAATTGTTAAAGAAAAACAGAAACAAAACTTTTATTAGTAAGTTCAAAATATAACTCTCCCTTGGGCTTACAATGAAGGAAAAAACAAGAAAAAGTTACAAGGAAATAAATTGTAAAACATTTGAGACTTAAGACTCAAGTATCCCATGGACGTTTCATCTTCATGTTGAGATATGTATTGAGGTTCCGCTCTTCGTGAAGTCGCCTTGTCAGCTCCAACACTTTCTCCTCGCTAGCATAGAACTGAGCCTCAAAGGTATCCCTTTCCTCCTTCAGATGGATCCAAGATTTATGTAGCTCTTCCAGGTTAGTAAGCATGTAAGGATGAAGAATGGTGTAAGGAACATCTCCTTCAACAAAAGGCTCAACGATCACGGGTAGAACAACAGGATATGGCATCATAAGAGTTTGAGCACGAGACCGTACCCATCTGAGGTAAGGCTTCATAAGGATGTAGTGTTTTGGTTCCAGAGTGTTACTATTAATCTTATTCACCATGCCCCAAGCATGTATAAACCTTTGACGGTAACCTTGAGGATCATTGTCATAATCGAACCCAATACCTTGAATAATCATATCATGAGGACCATCATTCCAAGCATAACCAAATTGATGTAGTGCCAAAGAAGGATTATAAGTAATGCCTCCCCTTATGCCAAGGAGTGGCACATTAGGGAACTCCCTACAACGGTCAATGATAGTGATGTTTTCCATGGATCAGGAACACCAATGAATATCTGAATGAGAGAGTGACATTATCCTTCTAGAGAACCTTAAACCTTGTTCATTCTTCATCACATATCGATGAAGGTGTGAAATAAACCACCTTGATAGTAGAGGTATGAAACACATCAGAGTCCCTCGTGCCTTCGTATTACGAGTGTAAAGAGAGTGTAAAATATCTCCAAGCAAAGTAGGCACATGATTATGAGTTAGAAATATTTTAATTGCATGCACATCTATGAATTGGTCCGGATTAGGGAACAACACCAAACCATAAATCAACAGGGCCAAGATCTCCTCAAAAGCGTAGTAATTAATAGCATCTAAAAACAACTAAGCTTTCTCTATCAAGAATTTAGCAAGAAGACCTTTAACTTTGCTTCTTGTTTCCCAATTGGATACAATATTTGAATTCTTTAGATGCAAAGTTGCTGCAATAATTTCAGGTTTAGGCTCTTTCTCTAGACCAGTGAAAGGTTTTTGATCAAGAATAGGTACACCAAGTAATTTAGAGAATTCTTCCATTGTGGGCACCAACTGATAATCAGGAAATGTAAAAAAATGATGTTTAGGGTCAAAGAACTGGAACAAAACACTCATCATGTCTTCATTAAACCCTGAGGTAACCAAACCAAGTAGACAACCATGCCTTTCGGTGAATTGAGAGTTCTCAGGAACTTTTGAGACTAATTCCTTAAGCTTGTAAGGTATCCTTAAAAAGTTGATTTGGATAGTGTTTCTGCGAGCGGAATCCATAACCTGCAACAAAGAACAAAGAAAAATATCTTGGTCCTTGAAATGGTTAGTGAAAATGCTATGTTATGATGTCATGATGTTATGATATTGTGTTCATGTTTAAAGCAATTAAATTGAAAGCACACAAGTCACACAAGAGCCTTAGGTTTAAGAGCTTGCATTAAGTCCATAGGTAAGTACCCTCCCCACTGAAGTTTAGTTGGTTCAATATGTCTTAGCAATAGTGATCGGGTTCTAAGGAATCTCAATATCACTGATTCTTCTCAAAGGCTTTATTTCAGTGTGGCAACTGTTTCACCAACCAAAACATCCCAAGATTAGAATCTCAATGAGTGTAGCATCGAGTATCAACCAACTTTAGACTGCACCAAAGACGGCTATTTCACTACTTTCTACTGGCCAAGATGGTTCAATTAAGATTCTAAAGGGAAGTTAGTGTAAATGACACTGTAACGCCCTGTTTATTAATTAATTATTTAATTAATTATGTTCGCGTTATCAATGTTGATTTATGTTAAATTGTCGAAGTTGTTTGTGATAAGTTGCTAAGTTGGTTTGAATTAAATTGAATGAGTATATTTAAGTTGAATTAATTAAGTTGTGTCTTAATAAGTTGAATTAAGATTTAAGTTGATTAGTTGAGGGCTAATAAGTGTAATTGTGTTGTTCTTAATAAGTGAGCCTAATAGTGAGTAGAAGTAGTAGTTGTGGGAGGTGTATGGGTTAAGCCCAATAAGAATTATTAAGGATTTAATAAATTATAAAACAGTTAGAATGAAGGAGTTATCAGTGAAAGGAGGAGAACGTGAAGTTGAGAACAAGGGAGTTACGTGAAGTGCTTAGGAGAGGAAAAGTTAGGGTTCTAATCAAATGGTTAGAGTCGCCTTCAATCCAAAGGTAAGGGTGGGGTTATGACTCTATAATCGACAAATATGATGATAACATGTGGGATTGGGTAATATAGGTTGCTTCTGTCGATATGTTGAATTGTTGTATTGAATGAATGAATTTGCTATATGTTGTTGAATTAGTCGTAAATTAATTGGTTGAATTTTCAGTTGATAAATTTTAGAAACTAAATTGAGTGTTTAAATTGTGGTGATGTGGTTCTGCAATACTAGAATAAGTATGGTGAATTGATAAGAATTATTTGCGACTGAAGCGAAAAAGACAGAGACGAAAGGATTCTGTAGAGAGACGCCCGTCATGGGGGCGAGACGACTGTCTGAATTGCGAGACGACCGTCTGAATCATAAGACGACTATCTGAATCGTGGGACGCCCGTCTGATTAGTGGGATGCCCGTCTGATGTGTGTGTGACGTTCGTCTCAGTTGGGATTTTGTGGGATGCATGTTGTTGTTGTTTGTTGTTTCTGATATGCTTGGTTTGGCATACTTATTAGTAAAATATAGTTTAGTGCAGGAAGTATAATGGGATCCAGTAACTAATTCAGAGATTAAATATTGTTTGTGTTGAGATGAATTAATAGTAGATTAATTAAGTAGCAGGATTTGAATAATAAGCTTAGTATGTTAGTTGTTGTTATGAAATTGGCAGAGGTGTGGCAATTGATAGTTGTACCAGAGTTAGGTTTTGAGGGCAGATAGAAGAAAACATTGCAGCAATGGATTATAAAGTAGCCGAATTAGTAGGATTATTAGTAGTGTTACTAGAGTATAAAACAATGTTGATTTAGTCAAGTAAGTGGAATTAAGAGGAAAAGTTAGTTGCCAGAATGAGCTAAAATTGGTCGGAGCAGTTCGCACGAATTAGTAGATAAGTTGGTGAATTTATTCAGTTATAAACATGTCGAATACGTGGTTTTTTCAGTACTGCTTAATAAGTTGCTTTGTCCCGGTTTATGAACGTATTAGACTTAGCAATAGATTTAATAATTGGTCACTGATAAGAATCAACAGAGGCTTAGTAGTAGGCTAGTGATAAGTAGCAGTGATAACGTATAGCAGATTAATTAATCAATTTATTCAAAGATGGTTGAAGAGATTAAGTATTGGAATTGAATCGAAGTAAGTTGTTTTGTAGTGCTATAATAATTAGTAAGAGCATAATTAAGTGACTGTGGGTCAGGATCGAGTAGTATAGGTAGATAAATGATTGGCTGAGAATTTAAGTTGTTGTGTTGTCTTAGTTGAAGAATTAATTTAATACGAGAAAACCAAAGTTGTTTTGCTTGCGGTTGTTGTTGTTTTTAAGGCGTAAAGCCAACACTGATTTTTTGTTGTCGTTGAAGGCCCGTGGCCAACGTTGATAAGTTGATGATGATAAGTTGTAGGCCTTTGAACCAACGTTGATTGTTATTGTTATGTTGTTATATTCGTTGTTGGTTGATGATCATGTTGAGTTGCATATCATATGTTGAATTTCTAAGTTGGAGCGGATGCTCACCATGTTGGCCTGGATTGGAAAAATTATTATGTTGAAGGCTTATGCCTTGCAGATGCCTCGATAACCTGACATATTTTACGTTGGGAGTTCAACTCCGATGGTACCATATGCATACGCATCATGTTGAGTCGCATTTCGTGTTGCATACTTAAGTTGTGATAATGTTAATGTATTAAGTTGTTAAAGTTGTTGTTGTATATTGTTGATAAAGTTGTTGTTGTGTTGCTGATTGATGTTGTTTGAGATACTATGAAGTGGTGATTTATATAATATGAATTTACATGTTATTTATCATATTCTTGATTATATTGTTAGATATATCACCCCTTCTGTTTGAATGTTGCCCTATGTTTGTAACATGCAGGTAATCCAGATTAGAGTTGCTTACCTTTGTAGTCAAGTCGGTGTCGTCGCTCTAATACGTAACACTCGGGAGTTTAACGTTTGTTATGTCATAGTTGTTTTCTCGTTATTGTTGTTGTATTTAAAAGTTGAAGTTGAACAGAAGAATATGTTGTTATTTTTGTCACCCAGTGTTTAAGTGTTATGTATCTACATGTATAGTCGATATTTGTTGTTGTTTTAAAAGTTGAAAATGTGACACCTATTTTATGATTGATGTTTTACACTCTGATTTATGAATTTCCGCCGGGTAGATTTGGGGTGTTACATTAGTGGTATCAGAGCAGGTCGGTCGGTCCGGCCAATGTTGTTAATGTCGTTAATTCCTTGGTACTCAACATGTGTGTGAAACATTGTCGGTACTTGTTTGTTGGTTTTAGTCGTGGCTTGCAGGTATTGGTTTGGAATTTAAGTGGGGAAGAGGCTTGCTCCTGGGATGTTGTTGGGATGTCGAAGTTGATTCAAAGTTGATATTGGTTGTAAGATTACAAGGTTGTTGAAGTGATGTTGTTGTGGACTGGAGAGAGTTTAGACTCGTGAATTCATATTGGTCGAATTGGAGATACGCGTAGATTATGGATGGTGAATTGATTAAGAATCAGGAATTATATCAATAGAGATGATAAGTTGATGAATCGAGTCGATAGATTAACATGCCTTAAGTATAGTTGGATTAAAGCCGAGTAATTTTCGTAGTTGGATGAAAAGCAAGGATGTTTGGTAGATCTTGGAAGCAAGAGGGAGAGAGATGGAACTTATGTTCATCAATCTCAAAATTCTGGTTTTTGCAATATTGGAGCAGTTGTCACGAGAAGAGACATAAATTTTTACTCGTGATTCTGATGGAGGCGATTCCGGACTTTTTGGAAAGCTTACAAAATTCTCTACAGTTTGCATATAATTTTTTCCTTTAGGAGGTTTGTGAAGAGGGAGATAAGTTCGTTTTAATAGTTGGGTCTGCTGTTGATTTTTGGAAAATTCTGCATATGGGAATTCTGAACCAGTCCCATTGCGAGGTGGATAACGTTTTAGTCGTGAGTCGGATTCAAGAAATTCTTGAAGTTCTGAAATCTGCACAAAATTATCTTTATGTTGGAATATAATTTTGTGAGTTGGAGGTTTTTATTGGAAGAGATAATTGCGTTCTAAGTTGAGTGATTATTGCTGAAAAATTTGAAAAGATGAAAATGTTGATAAGGAATAAAATGTTGGTATTAGAAGGAATGAGAAGGTATCGGAAGATGCATAGAGATGCGATTTATGTCGAATAAGGATGATTAAAGTGTCGATGTTAGATGATGGTAATGTTGAGAGGAAGACGAATGTTTGATGAGTGTTGTTAAGAATTTTTAACTTGGATGAAAGTTGTAGTTAGGAGCGAACCGAATTGGATGATGTTGATGTTGTGACGACTCCGGTGTTAGAAGAATATTTAAAGTTATGTTACCCTTTAGCGTGTATAAGAGATTGTGTATCATATTCTTGGATGTTTTGGTATAATTGACGAATTCGGAATTTAAGGAGACAAAGAAGAAGTTGATAAGCCGTAGAGAGTTGGCGGAGCTTTATGCTTACGGATATGGGTACAAGTTGAAGTACGCTATTATGTTGGGTAATGATGATTTATGCCACAATTATTATTGTCGGATGTCTATTGACAAATTGAGGAACTGATCACCCTTAATCTATTGTTGATAGTAGACAGAATCATAATTGATGCATAGATGTGTCATGCCAACTAGTACAGTATGTACGTCGAATTGGTTGAAGTCAAGCCAAGCGCTTGAGGATTGTTTGATTTGTCGATGGTGATTCGTATATAAGAAAATTAGTTGGATTTAAAGATGATAGTACGAAGTTGCGTTTTGATTGAATTGAAATAAGAAAATTTATAGTTGAACTCTGGAAAATTTGAATGTTGTTTTGGTGATGAATTAAGTGGCATAAGACTTGAAGTTTTCTTGAGATGATTCAAGAGGAAAGTATACAGAATGTAAGACTATGATTGACAAAAATGTTGGATAAAATTGAGTTGCAAGTATTAGGAGAAGTGAAATTATAGGTTGGTTTATTAAGTGCAATTTTTGGTTGGAACAAGAAGAGTTCTTTAGTTGTGTTGATTTTGATAAGAATTTATGAAGGGTTGTGTTGCTATGAGTACGAATCGAGGATTCGGTATGTTGAATTAGTTAGAAGCGAAGAATATGAGTTATCTCTTGGGAATTCATTGGACCCATGTACCATATGTTGTTGTAATGATGTTGCGTGTTTAAGATGGTTTTCGAAGGACGTGTTGTTAAAAGATAGTAAAGTTGTAGTTATGTTGAGGATAGTTGGGAAGTACAAGTATATTTTATCCAAGGATTGAGAAGTAGTCGTCATTGTAATTACGTTGAACGAACAAAGTTGTTGCCTTATGGATCTAATTTGAAGTATTCTATAACTACAAGAGTTAGAATACATGTTGGAACTAAATTTCAAAGGATTAAGTAGGAGGCTTTGTTGATATATCGATTTTGATGATTAGAAGTTGGAGTTAAACTTGGTAGTATGAAAGTAATCAGAGTGCGCTGCAAACGTGTGGTGTAGTGCATTTGTTCGTAGGTGAATGACAACAATGCTGGTAGCTTACTTGTGTTAATGTTTTGTTTAAGATGTGTGTGTTCTATGTTGTTGTGTTCAAGTCCTTAAACCGGTGAATTCCAAAGTTGGTTACTCGGTGTGTTGTAATGATAGTTGTCAAGTGTATTACTTGAGTAATAATCATGTTGTTGTCGTCGATGTTATGAATTGTTGTTGTGTTATACGTGGGATTGATCTTCAAACACCTCCTTGAGTTTGTTCTTAGCCAAATAAAGTCTTAGATCTTGAAAATGAGTAGAGAAATGAAGAAACCGAAAGTGTTAATCTTCAAACACCATCTTCCACTATGAACCAGAGATGGTAATGGAATGAGCAAGGAGATTTCAAGATGATTCAAAGGTGTTTTCAGAGTATGATGAAGTTTGTTGTGAATCTGAGTTTTTTGCGTGTTGTTTTTTTCTCTCAAAATGCTGAATCCATGAATGAGTATTTTTTTAGTGGAAGTTTGTTATAGTGGTTTGTATGAAAAACTCAGAGCATTCCAAAATCGTGACTCCTCTTTCTTCTTTTTCAAATTCAATCATGTGGTGATGGTGCATGGTTATTGTGGTGATCTCACATGTGTTATTGACATCACATTGGTTAATGATATCATGATGAGAAGATAGTGATTGTGAGGGTGTAAGTTGGTGAGGTACATGGTGATCACATCACGTGTGATCTCTTTTTCATTTGATGCCAAAAGTATGACTATGTGAGTGTAATACCCCGTATTTTAATAAAATGCTCTGGATAATATTAATTAAGATTAATTAGTATTATCTGACTCAGAGTCTTTATTTAAATATTCGGCTCAGAGACATTTTGGATACTCTCAATTTGGATCCGTTAGCTTACTAACTAATAGTTATATTAATATGACTATTGTTGTTTGGTTTAAAAGGAAGAAAACAAGGATTTGTTATAAAGAGGGAAAAGAAAAGAAAGTTAGTAAGGGAAAAAGAAAAGAAAGGAAGAGAAGAGAAATAAGAGAAATGGAGGAAAATAAGAAGGAAAACCTAAGAAGAGAGGAAGCTTAGATCATCACCATTCTTCATCAATCTCCATCATCTTCACCAAAATCCCTTTATTACAAGGTGGGTTCATAGTTAGAAACCTTTTCTTTTAGTTTTGGTGGAAGTTTTTTATTTAGGGTTTTGTAGAAAATCTTAGAATCAAAGGATTAAATGGTTAAAACTCAATAAAATCAAAGTATGTTAGTTAATATGTGATTATATCCATGTGTAGTAATTGATTCCACTGTTTGGTGATAATTTTGGTGAGTTTTGGCATTTGGGAGAAGTTCTACCCATAGTTGTTTTCAGCTAAATTTGCAGAGCTCGCTTAGCAAGCAGGTCTTGCTTAGCGAGCAGGTTGATTCTGCAGAAAATCCTTAGTTTTGGTGTAGCTTGCTTAGCGAGCAGCCCGTGCTTAGCGAGCCTGACAGTTTGTTATGTGTTACGTTTTACTTCGTAACTTTTGTTTCGGGGGTCCGTTTTTAGTGCTCCACATATCGTTTTAAAGCTAAAAACTTGTACTATCTTGTGATGCTAAGAAATATTATTTTGAGCCAACTTTTACCCGACTTTTCTGATTAATCGTAATTACGCCAATTAGGGAATTGGGGTGCTAATCGGTTTGTGTTGCATATGTTGAATCATGGGAGTTGAATGAAGTAGAGACAATGAGATTATCGTGAGAATTATTATGGTGATAATTGAACTAAAATTTTAGAATTATATGTTTAACAACTATATAATTAAAAGCATCAAAAATGGAGAAAGAGTGACGAAATCTTACCATAAACCAATAGTGTGGCCTAGTAATGTAACCAGAAATTGTTAGATGGTATGACTTGTGAGATGCTTATAACTACCCTAAGGTGATGTAAATCATTGACGCGTAACACGCGGTCCTCCGTAAAGTCTTGTGTAAGTCTTGAGGTAGGTATTACATTGAGTCCCACGGGAAGCATCCGTAAAGGCTTGAGGTACCGTCGGTATGGAGGGTAGTGACTTGAGGTGGGTATTACATTAAGTCCCACGGGAAGTCTTGCCCAAGTTTAGGCTTGAGGTAGGTATTACACTGAGTCCCACAGAAAGCATCGTTTAGGCTTGAGGAGGGTATTACACTGAGTCCCACAGGAAGCATCAGGTGAAGGCTTAAGGTGGGTATTACACCGAGTCCCACGAGAAGCATCGTTTAGGCTTTAGGTGGGTATTACACTGAGTCCCACAGGAAGCATCAGGTGAAGGCTTGAGGTGGGTATTACACTGAGTCCCAAGGGAAGCATGGTAGTGACTTGAGATGGGTATTACATTGAGTCCCACGGGAAGTCTTGTCCGTTTAAGTCTTGAGTAAGCCTTGAGGTGGGTTTCTTTGAGTCCCACGGGAAGCATCTATAAAAACTTAGGTAGTAGTTTGAGGTGGGTATTACACCGAGTCCCACAGGAAGCCTTTCCAATAACACTTGAGGTGGGTATTTCTTTGAGTCCCACGCGAAGTGTCGGGAGTGTTGTATGGACGTTTCCATCTTGCTTTGGTTCATTGTGGAGAAGTGGTCAAAGATGCAAATAGTGTTAGGATTGAACCCTTAGAGCCGAGAGAACTCTAAGATAGGGAACCCACTGAGATGTTGTTATCTCACCCCACTATTTTGTTGTTTCTTTTCAGGTTTCTTTTGCAGGTTTGATTTACAAGTGGAGCTATGCTCGGGATGTTTCAAGAGAAGCATTGACTTTTGTTTCCGCTGTGTATTTTTATCTTAGTACAATGATGGATATTGTATTGATCTTAGTGGTTTATTTTTAGTATAATTTTCAAGTCTTGTACCATTCACTACAACAAAAATGACATTTAACAACGCACCTTAGACATCGCTTTCTTAAGGAAGCGCTGTCTAAGGTTAAAATTAATAGTAAACACGGAAACTGTTAAAAAAAATTTAAAAAGCGTTGTTAAAAGTCTTACCTTAGACATCGCTTTTGAAAAAGCGCTTTCTAAGGTAGGCCTTAGACAACGCTTTTAGAAAGTGCTTTTAAAGGTAGGCCTTAGACAACGCTTTGTCAAAAGCGTTGTCTAAAGTCTTTCAATTTAAAAAAAAAGTTAAAACCAAAAGCGCTGTCTAAGTGGGGGCTTAGACATCGCTTTTCAAAAGCACTGTCTAAGGCCTACCTTAGAAAGTGCTTTTATCAAAAGCGCTATCTAAGGTCTAATTATATTAAAAATATACAGTTCTATTTTCATTTCTTCCTTTCCCTCTCTTTTGCGAACGACGAATAGAAATCGCCATTTTCGCCCTAACGAGCTTCAACAGTCTTACCTCCACCGCCGTCCACCACATTCTACCTCTGTGAAGTCCATCGTCGTCCTCCGTCATACAACCGTTGTCTTCCGTTCAAAAAGGTACGTTCTTCATAATGGTATTGTTCTTGCTCTTTTTCTTGTTCTTGTTCTTGTTCTTGTTCTTGTTCTTGTTCTTGTTTTTGCTTGTTTTTTTGCTGAAAAGTTGCATTTTCTTGACATTTTATTGCTTGTAGTTACTATGTATATACAGTATGAACTATAAGATTCATTGATGGATAGTGTTCTTGTTCTTTTGTTGTTACTATGTATATACACTGATTTTATATAAATATTAACACTGAGTTGTTGGCTTCATTACCTGAGAAGTTTTTTTGTTGAATCTGTAGACTGAGTTAAAATTAAACATTTAGGATACAGAGTTTTTGTTTAAAACATTTAGGATACGGAGATACGTTAGTCATTAGTGTTATGTTCGATAAGTCTAATATTATTGTTATTATATGAAAGTTTATTTTCAACTTCAATGATGTAAATATCTGTTAAATGTGAGAAAATGAAGTGAACTTGAAAGTTGTTAGAATATTCGAAGATACTACCTTAGTTATGTATTTTCGTCTGGATTTAACTGGGTTATTGTCGTTTGGAGAAACATTGGTTATGTATACGTTATTGAAGTTGATATTGATTGTTTACCTTAATAAGTAGTAAAACCATGGATAAAACATGGATCTGTGCCAATCGAATGACCAAAGAGTACGAGAATGGGGTTGCGGAATTCGTTAAGTTTGTTGTTCAACACGCTGAAAACCCCAAACGAATGCATTGTCCTTGCTTGCATTGTTGTTATATTGGTAAGGTTGACGCAGATGGATTGAAATCGCATTTACTGAGGCATGGAATTGATCAAAGTTATCAGTGTTGGATATTTCATGGTGAGAAAATTAACGAGAATGTTGAACCGAGTGGAAAAAGTAATAGACACGGAAACATACGAATGTGATCGAGTTGAAGAGATTGTAGAAGCACTTGAAGAAGATCTTCATGATTGTCCTGAAATGTTTGAGAGGATGGTAAGCGATGCAGAGAAACCGTTGTATAAAGGTTGCACTAAATTCTCAAGACTGTCTGTGGTATTAAAGTTGTACAACTTAAAGGCGGGCAATGGATGGTCGGATAAAAGTTTCACAGAGTTGTTGGCCCTTATGAGAGAAATGCTACTGGATGATAATGTTCTTCCTAATCGAACCTATGAGGCAAAAAAAATGTTGTGCTCTATTAGCATGAGCTATGATAAGATACATGCTTGTCCTAACGATTTCATTTTGTTTCGTAACGAATATGCATCGTTAACTGAGTACCCTAAATGCGGTTTGTCTCGATATAAGAAAAGATTGTCTCCCGTAAAAGTCTTATGGTATTTTCCCATAATTACGAGATTTAGGCGCATGTTTCGTAGTCAAACCGATGCAAGACATCTGACTTGGCATGCAGATGAAAGAATTATTGATGGAAAGTATCGGCATCCGACTGATTCACCACAGTGGTCGAAGATTGATAATGATTATCCTGAGTTTGGAGAAGAAGCAAGAAACCTTCGATTGGCATTATCAACTGATGGAATGAACCCGCATGGTCTTCAAAGTATCTCACATACCACATGGCATGTGACTCTTATGATTTATAACCTACCTCCATGGCTATGTATGAAGCGTAAGTACATGACGATATCTATGTTAATCTCTGGGCCTAAACAATCAGGGAAGGACATAGACGTATACTTGACACCTTTGATCGAAGATTTAAAGATTTTGTGGGAGAATGGTGTGGAGGTTTATGATGGATATAGGAAAGAAAGTTTCAATTTAAGGGCGGTGTGGAGGTTTATGATGGATAAGTCTAGATTTTTGCAAGTTGATCTTACTAGGGTGGGGTACAAAGATGAACCTTTTATTCTAGCATCTCAAGCTAAACAAGTGTTCTATGTGAATGACCCGACGAGTACAAAATGGTCTATAGTGCTTTTCTCTAACAAAGTGGTTGATGATAGCGGTGTCGATCAATGTGATATTGATGTTGAGAATGAGCCATGCATTAGACGGAATGAGTTGAATAGAAATGATGAGGATGAGGATATTATAGCGGATGAGTCATATATAAGAAACGATCATAATGAGGGAATTTGGATCAATTCATCCGTACGCATTGCTAAGAAACAAGTGATTAATATTCCAACAAAGAAAAGAAAGAGATGTTAGTGAAAGAGGTAAATTATGCAATTATATCCCTGGTTTCTTGATTATAAGTTATATTTGATCACGCATGGTTTCTTTATGTTTTTGTTTTCAATTGCTTTGATTATAAGTTATATTTGATCATTCATGGTTTCTTTATTTTTGTGTTTTCAATCGCTTTGATTATAAGTTATATTTGATCATGCATGATACTCTTGTTTTGAGTCGATTAGAGATTCCCACCAATGTATGTATTTCTAACTTATGAGTTATTTTAATATTTACACATATCTCTCATATAATTAAATAGTTGAAATTAAATCAAACTATGTTATATTATTATGTAGTACTTTGATGAATTCAAGTGTGCATATTATACAAAAGATCAAGTGGACGAAATCAAAGAGGAATGATGTCAATTCATTATAGAGCTAGGTGTTATGTGAGGTATAATATTGTACTCTTACTTTAATTGATGAGAATTTAAATATGTGTAACGTTGTAATTTCTATAATATTGTTTATTAATTGAATTTAGGTATAATATTGTTTAGATATGTGTACTTATAATATGTACATTTGTAGTAAAATGCAATGACTTGTAATTATAATAGGCCAAAATGGTTTGAATTGGTATATATATATATATATATATATATATATATATATTGGTTTGAATTGCCAATTTTGGATTTATAATTTTGGTGCATAAATTGATATATAATTTGTGATATTTGCCTGCCAAAATTTGGTTGAAAACAGGTCAAAATTCTGGTTTAAAAACCTGATAAAAAAAGTGGTTTCAAAAAAATTATTCAAAAATTTTTGTATTCCTTAGACAGCGCTTTACACAAAAAGCACTGTCTAAGGGGGGCTTAGAAAGCGCTTTTGGAAAAAGCGCTGTCTAAGGGGGGGGATTAGACAGCGCTTTCACCAAAAGCGCTGTCTAAGGTATACCTAAAAAAATTAAAATAGGAGGGGATTAGACAACGCTTTTACCAAAAGCGTTGTTTAAGGTATACCTAAAAAAATTAAAATAGGAGGGGATTAGACAGCGCTTAAACCAAAAGCGATGTCTAAGGTATTCCTAAAAGCACTGTCTAAGGGTACCTTAGACAGCGCTTTTAAGATTTAAAAAAGCGCTATCTAAACCTTTAGCAGCGGAGGTTTAGACAGCGCTTTAAAGCGCAGTCTAAGTGAAAAAAAGCGTTGTCTAAGGTCTTGTTTGGCATAGTGATTGTTCTATTATCTTTAGAATTGGTCAAGAATGTGAATTGTACTATTAGGAACTTATGATGGTGTCAGTACCAAAATTAACACTTGTATGATATTATTCTAGATATATATTATATGGGCGTTACAGTTGGTATCTGTTCCGGACTGGGCCTCAAGAGTGTATTAGGCTACGGCCCAACAGGTCGAGCAGAGGCCCATATTCTCGAGCAGAGACGCCTAGCAGACGGGCAGGGGCACCTCACTGTCAGACAAGTTTCTTATACGACGGGCATGCACTCAGGACGGGCAAAGAACAAGTCTGCCAGGTCACTTACCACGTTACCCAACTGCCCCTTATTATATCCTGAAAGATAGGGGCAGTTGGACCAAGGACCAGGCCTCTTAGCTAGGTCTTCACGCTTCTCATGCGTTCCTTGGCAGTTCTTCCTTGGGCCTAGCTGATCTAGCCCAAAGAGGGACCTTGGTCCAGCGCTGGGGGCACACTATAAATACCCTTTTTCATTAAAGGGTCAGGTATTCTGATTCACGATAATTAAACTATTTTTCACTGTACCTCTTCTCACTTAAGCATTGGAGTGCCTTGCAGGTACACCCCCTTTCTCCTCCCATTCTTTGGCCGTTACATCAAGTCATTGGAAGGTCCTTCTGATCAGGTAAGATCAGTGGCGCCGTCTGTGGGAAACTAGCTTCCCCTTCTTCTACAACAGAAGATCAAAGCTCAAACACCATCCTTCCAGCATGTCCGGAGAACAACTCAACGAACGCAACCGTCCCCTCGTCGACTACATGATGGAGGACAATCTGCAATACCATGAGGCTGACGCCCGAGATGGGTGCCCAGCCACCCCGTCTCCTGAACCCGAGAACAATGGGAACCCACCTCAAGTTCAAAGCTAAGTGAGACGTTCCAACCCATCCCCGTTCCCGTCGAAGGGGACGCCACCATGATTGCTATGGTGAACGCCCTCAACCAGGCCAGCTCCATGCTCTACCAGCAGCATGAGAGAATCATGGCCCTAGAAGCTGATCGACAGGAGGGCCGACCTCAGCAAGAAAGGAGGACACAACAACATCCAGAAGCGACAAAGAAACAGGGACGCCGCTCCCCAGAGCCCAACATGAGTAGGGCACGTGCCCGCCGTGACTCCGGCCGATCGGGAACCTCACCAAGGCGCGATCGAAGTCCTGACCACAACGAGCTCTCCCCACCGAGGAGCGACGAAGACCTGCATTGCCCCCTGTCACGGGCAATAATGGAAGCTCCACTCCCCAAAGGCATGGAGAAACCCCCAAACCTGGCCATATACGATGGGACCACTGACCCCAATGATCACGTCGACAATGTCAATGCAATGCTCGACTACCGCAACGACATCATCGGGCATCTCAAATGCAGGCTGTTCTCAACGACCCTCAGGAAAGGAGCCATGGCCTGGTACAAAATCTTGGCCCCAGAGTCCATCACATCCTGGAGAGTTATGAGATCCATGTTCACGAGGCATTTCACAGCCTCCCGACGCCATCCCAAGACGGAGGCGACCCTTGAAGCCATAGTACAAAGGAAAAATGAGACATTGCGCTCGTACATCGAACGATTCAACCAAGAGGCTGTCGAGGTGGACACCACGGAACATATGAAGAAATATCTCCTCGAGAGGGGACTCTTGCCCGGAAGCGAGCTTAGCCGAGCAGTTGGGATATAACCTCCCCGCACTCTGAATGACCTCCTACATAAAGCCCAGGCTTACATCAGATACGAAGAAAAGCAGGTAGCCTACAACGGTCACAGCAGCCGCAGCACCGGGGAAACCGATCACCCCAAGCGTGAAGATCCGAACATTCCCCGTCGCAACGGGGACAGGCGAAGGGAAGAGAAACCCCGCAAACCCCGGGAAGGAAGAGGCCCCGCGGGCCGGTACAGCGAGTATACATTACTGACAGCTCACCGCAAGAGCATCCTCGCCGAATGCATCAACTCCGAGTTCAAACAGGGCATGGTAAGGTTCCCGAAACCGTCTGCACCCAAACCCCACACCGACAAGTCCAAATACTGCAGGTTCCACAGAAGCCATGGGCATGTGACTGAAGACTGCATTCACCTTAAAGACGCAATAGAGATTTTGATCCAAGAAGGGCATCTCAAGCAATACACTAGGAGGAACGAAACCTCCAAACACGAAGAGCCAGAAAATAAGAGACCCCGGGAGGACACTCCCCCCGACGAGTCTTCTTATCAGGTGGCCATTTGCGTATCACGACCAGAATACTTCAGCTTCCCTGGGACACCACCTGAAGGGCGGGTCACTGCTCTCAGCCCCTGGGAAGACTTTCTGACTGCCCTCGTCATATCAGGCGGAGGGATGAACGGCGAGGCCGCCGCCCTTTTAGTAAAACGCAAGTTCGACGAGCTCCTTCTGTCCGCGCCTGAGCAAAAGGCAACGCTGACAAAGTACCGAGGCAAATCCAACCCAATATCTTTCTTTTTAGAGGAGCTTCCGGGTGGTTCCCCAAACTCGGGCATCCCATTGTTGATTAGAGCCAAGATGGCTCACTTCGACGTCTGACGCATTCTGGTCGATCAAGGCAGCTCGGTGGACATCATGTACGTCCACCTTTTCAAGACCCTAAAATTGGACAAAACCAACCTATCTCCCTACGTCGGGTCCGACCTCCAAGGATTCAATGGAGCCACGACAAAGCCTTGGGGTTACGTCGAGCTCCTCGTCACCTTCGGAGAGCAAGAGACGGCCAGAGAAATCAAGATCTAGTTCCAGGTCATAGAATGTCCCTCTCTTTACAACTGCATCCTCGGTCGCCCGACGCTAGCTGAGCTGACCATGGTCCCGTCTACCGTCCACCTGAAGATGAAATATTACACCAAACTAGGCCGCGTAGTCACCATCCACGGCGACATCGAAGCTGCTCGAAGGTGTTATGATGCCGCAGTAAAAGGACAGGCCACAATCAATACAAAGAGTAACAAAAAGCCCAGTGTAACACCCCATTTTCTAACCGCGAATATAACTGAAATCAGAGTTTATAAAAACTTTCCACAAAACGGGATATCACATTTTCAACTATAAACAAATTTCAACTTAAGGAAGTCATACTTAATACATAGTACTTTTCATAATAACATAAAACAACTTTAGTTTACTAAAATAAATGAACTTCATAAAACCTTACGCAGCGGATTCACATCACAACTCATAGTATTTTTATTCCACCTAATAACAACTCTAAAATAAGAAATAAGCAACTCTAAGTTCTTCAACTAAATAAAATTTGGCAATAATAAAAACACGCGACTGACCACCGACTCGACTAATGGTAACCGGCTACTTCTCAGGATTACCTGCACATTGTCACATGAGGACAACATTCAACATAAAGGGTGAGTTACAATAATTATAAGCAGTATATGAAAAACAATATAATGACTAAGGATCATAAACAACCACTACTCACAAATTACATCAAATGTCAACACAACAAATCAACAATAATGCAACTTTAATGAGACTCGACTAATTATGCATGTGGTACCATTCGGAGTAAACTCCCAACTAAAAAATCTGCCAATTTATCGAGGCATCAAGGCATAAGCCTTCAACTTTCAACTTTAATTGCCAATCCAGGCCAACATGGTGTGAGCAACGGCTCCGACAATGCACATGACTTAAATGATATACACGACTTAACCCAGACAACATAACAACAATAACAACACGACCACTTTTCCAAATTAATCAACTTATATTCAGCTTTGACTTTAAAGCCTACAACATAATAACTTTAAGACTGTCCGCAACCGGAACAACTTACCGACATCAATTGTACCTGTGACACAACTTTATGACATAATTTCAACAAAAACAACGCATCAAAATCAACAATAATATTACCCGACTTATCCCGATAAAGTTCATTAAATTCTGAGGAATTAATTTTTCCGCCTAATTCGGCTAAAACAACTAACTCAGTATTGTTTTTAACATTTTGAGGTTAATGCAACCCTTTAATAAATTCTGCCAAAAATTAAGTATTATCAGATTCCAATGTTATGAAAAGAGTGCCTGCAAAAATCGGTTTTCTGTCAAAAATTCTAAACTCCCCTACTGTTAATTTGTTCTGCCTCATCACACTAATAGGTAAGCTCTGTATAAAATTACTCAATGCAGGTTCTAATTTAGTTAACGAAAATTATGACGTTACTATTTAATAATATTTCCACTATTCCTAAATTATTAATTAATCTTAAATAATTCACCTAATTATACTAACTATTAATTAATTATGAAGGAAAAATTGAACATAACCAAAAACAAATGGTGGCTACAGGACCCCCTATAGGCCTGCGCCACCTCACAACCCTCATTACCCCTGGCCCGCGCCCCTATGTCACGCCTGCGCAATGCTTCTATGAAGCTTGATGGCCTGCGCCATCACCATGGATACATCCATGGCCTGCGCCATGCTTCTAAGGGTGTGTGGGGCCCACCCTCCCAAAGTGGCCCCTTACCTACAATTATACATAATTTGTTTCTACTGCCAATTAACATGATAATTGCTTCTAATTGATCATAATACTAATTAACATAATAATTGCTTCTAATTGTTTCTAATACCAATTACCATAATAATTATTTCTAATTATTTCTAATACCAATTAACATAATAATTGTACTATTTAGTTCTAATTTTATGTATATTCACGAAAAATTCAGCAACCTTGTAACACCACATGAACACAAATTATTGATGAAATTTCCATAACAATCTAACAAGCGACGAAACGTATCAACCTAACTACCCAATCAAAATATTGGATTTCATATCCGATTATAATAATTGAACCCACCCTTACCTTAGATTGGATTGGAAGTTGTTCTTACGGTTGGATTCCGGAATTTGCTTCTCCTTCTCTCACGTTCGTGCAGTAGTTTCCAATTCCTCTTTTTCTTCCTTAATTTTCTAACTTCCCCCTTTTTGTCTCCTTTTTTGTTTCTTATATCTTATATTATTTTTATTTTAATAAACTAATGGGCCTAACATAACACCCCCTTATTTTACTAATTCAAACACGGTTTCAAGCCCACTACTTAAAATAACACAACAACTATTATAATTAATTCTAATAAAATTTTCTACGGTTTCCGACTAATTTTTCCGACTTAACGACTTAATTTACCATAATGCCAAATCAACCGAATAATAATTAATGACTAAATACTTATTCCCGATTTAATCGATTAAATTCCAATTATCAACCAAATGGTTCACACAATTCCGACAACATATCTAACAATACCTGAAGAATATTATATATCGTATTCCACAACTTATATCAACTTAATTAATCAAATTCGACTTAAACAAACTTATAATTATCAACGTAATATTCCGATATTTTGGAAATCAAATTAAATCAATGCGACTTAACACCACATACCACAATTATATTTAATTAAATAATTAATTAAATAAACGGGCCTTACACCCAAGGCCGAGGATCCTCCCCTCCGGGAATCAACGCCATCGACCTCGATTGTCGCATCGGCCAGGACGAAACTGAAGAGTGGAAACCCACCAAGGAGCAGACTCCCACTCACCCGTTCCGCCCAGTCCCGGACGGAGAGTTCGAGCTCGTCCCCCTGGGCAACAACCCTGACAGAGCAGTAAAAATAGGCAAGGGGCTGCCCGAAGAAACAAGGAAGCAACTCGCGATATGCCTCAGGGAGAACTCCGATCTCTTCGCATGGAACTCCGCGGAAATGCCCGGCCTAGACCCTGAGGTCGCATGTCACCAATTAGCTTTGGACCGGGCAGTCAAGCCCGTAGCACAGCGTAGGCGCAAGCAGTCCCCCGAGAAAGCGGAGGCTGCCGAGCGAGCTGTAAAAGACCTCTTAGAGGCAAATTTTATTTCTGAAGCCCAGTACACAACCTGGCTCTCTAATGTAGTCCTCGTTAAGAAAAATAATGGAAAATGGCGCATGTGTGTTGATTATACTGATCTTAATAGGGCTTTTCCCAAAGATGCTTTCCCTCTCCCTAACATAGATAAACTCGTTGACAACTCTGCAGGTTTCAAACTCTTGTCCTTCATGGATGCATACAGCGGATATAATCAAATCCCTATGTCGGACATGGACAAGAGACACACGACGTTCATGACCCCGACTGGCAATTACTACTACAACGTAATGCCCTTCGGACTCAAGAACGTCGGGGCCACGTACTAGCGCATGATGAACAAAGTCTTCCGAGGAGAAATCGGGGATATGCTCGAGGTATACATGGACGACATGATCATCAAATCACACGAGGAGACCGACCACGCTCGACACCTCTACAAAGTCTTCGAGCAGGCGAGACAATGCAAAATGAGGTTTAACCCTGAAAAATGCACGTTCGGCGTCCGGACAGGAAAATTCCTAGGTTTCTACCTCACCGAGAGGGGAATCGAGGCCAACCCCGACAAATGTCGAGCATTCTCGGAATTTTCGACCCCGAAATCTAAAAAATCCATCCAATCCCTCAACGGGGTGCTCGCCTCGCTCTCCCGTTTCATCGCCAAATCTGCCCAGCACGCGCTACCTTTCTTCAGACTCCTCCATAAGGAGGCCAACTTCGAATGGACCGACGAATGTGAACGGGCACTACTCCATTTGAAGAAGGTCCTCTCCGAACCCCCGGTCCTATCACGACCATTGGAAAGGGAGACCTTATACCTGTATCTGTCCGTGGCAACCAAGGCCTTCAGTGTCGTTCTAATCAGAGAAACCGACGAGGGACAAAAACCCATCTACTTCACGAGCAAAGCACTCCAAGGCCCCGAGCTCAGATACCAACAAATTGAAAAGGTTGCATTAGCTCTCATAAACGCAGCGAGGAGATTACGTCATTACTTCCTCGCTCACACGGTCAAGGTAAGAACCGATCAACCGATAAAACGACTCCTCGGGTGACCAGACATGGCCGGCAGAATGCTAAAATGGTCGCTGGAACTTTCCGAATTCGATATACAGTACGAGAACAGGAAATCTCTAAAAGCTCAAGCGCTGGCCGACTTTGTCGAGGAAATGACTCACAGCCCGGTATCGGCGGACGGCGCCCATAAATGGACGATCTTCGTCGACGGCGCCTCCAGCACGACGGGCAGCGGGGCCGGGATCATCCTCGAAAATGAGGACGGAATCCTGATTGAGGTCTCATTAGCATTAGCTTTCCCAACATCCTACAACCAAGCCGAATATGAAGCTTTCATCGCCGGCCTGAGACTGGCCGAGGACTTAGGAGCAAAAGAAGTAAAAATATCAACAGACTCCCAGCTCGTAGCATCACAAGTACGGGGAGAGTACCAAACCAAGAACGACAACCTCATCGAGTACTTGGCCCTAGTCAAAGAAAGACTCGAAAAATTCGAGAAGTGGGAAGTTCAACACGTACCTTGCGAGCATAACACACGAGCAGACATCCTTTCGAAACTATCTAGCACGAGAAAGAAGGGCGGAAACTAATCAGTAATCCAGGAAATCCTTCCTCGACCTAGTATCGAGAAGCCGCCTCCCCCACTTGAGGTTAACGTGATCGGGGATACTCATTGTTGGAAGACGCCTATCTATGATTACCTCACGAAGGGCGAACTCCCCACTGACCCTAAAGAGGCGACCGTCACCAAACGTAGGGCGTGCTCGTACGTCCTCCTCGAAGGGAAACTCTACCGTAGAGGGCTTTCCGTCCCGTTACTCAAATTCATCGAAGAAGAGAAAGTTCTCGACATATTGGGGGAAATGCACCGAGGAATCAACGCCCAACATCCCGGTAGACGATCACTCGCACGAAAGGCTCTTCGAGCAGGCTACTATTGGCCGACTATGCAACATGACTCCAAGGAACACGTCAAAAAATGCGACAAATGTCAACGACACGCCGACATGCACCTTGCACCCCCGAACGAACTAAAAACACTCTCCTCTCCTTGGCCCTTCGCGTGGTGGGGCATGGACATCCTCGGACCCTTCGTAACCGGATCATACCAGAATAAATACCTCATCGTAGGGGTAGACTATTTTACCAAATGGATTGAAGCAGAAGCGCTGGCCAAAATAACAGCACAAAACATTCTTCGATTTTTTAAACGAAATATCCTCACTCGGTTCGGCATACCTCGGGTCCTCATCACGGACAACGGGACACAATTCACAGGCGGAGGATTTCAGGACTTCGTGGCTAGCTTAGGTACTAAACAACATTTCACATCCGTCGAGCACCCTCAAACCAACGGGCAAGTAGAGGCGGCCAACAGGGTAATCCTGCGTGGGCTGAAGCGCAGACTCAGCGAGGCAAAAAGGGCATGGGTCGAAGAATTACACAGCGTCCTATGGGGATACCGCACGACACCACACTCCACAACCGGGGAAACCCCATTCCGACTAACATACGACACCGAAGCAGTCATCCCAGTAGAAATACGAGAGCCGACGAGACGCGTAGAGGAACCCCTAGACGAGGAGATGAATGACGAGGCACTTAGAGCCGAGCTGGATCTCGTTGACGAGATCCGCTCCGAAGCAGCCCTTAGGGAAATATCCCTCAAACAAAAAATAGCCTTGCGCCACGACGCGAAGGTCATAAAGAGAGAGTTCCAGGTGGGCAGCCTGGTCCTCAGAAGAAATTAAAAAAACCCAAGAGAGGGTAAACTGGCCGCCAACTGGGAAGGTCCCTACCGCGTCCGCGACAAGACGAGCAATGGGGCCTACTATCTAGAAAACCTATAAGGTGAAGAACTCGCTCGACCATGGAACGCAGAGAAACTTAGACAATATTACAACTGAATATGTCACGGGGAGACATGGGAGGTACGACCACGCTCTTCACCACCGAAACTACAGGGAGGATCCACACTACCCGGGGACGAACAAGACCCCTCCAGCAGACACAACCCTCCCCGACAGTTGGGACCTCGATCGAGCCCCAACGTCGCAGTACCAAGATTGGCAGGGCACCCAGCTCGCGATGGGAAGGCCCAAGCCCCGAGGTCAGAGTTCTCCAATCGCGAACTCGACTTTGATTTTAGGCGAGCACAACGCCCGCTACTTCATCAGTTCCCTAAACCGGCGAGACCAACATAGTCGAGCATAAACAGTTCACAAAAATATAGCAAATATAAACTGAATAAAATCGAGCAAGGTAACAACTAAAAACAAAACATTCATTCATACGCGGCCGTAGCCTAAGAAAATACAAGTATGCCCGAAGGCCAATATTCATACAAGCTAGGCACACAGACCATACAAATTAGGCACGCAGGCCATACAAATAAACAAAATAAAATACAAAGACTTCGCCCGGAGTTACTCTTCCTCTTCTCCAAGCTCCTCCTCCGCTTCGAAGGGACACACAATCTCCCCGTCCTGGACGCAGTAATTGTGAGCTGACCCCTTCGTCGCCAACTCAGGGTTCAGTATCCTCAGCTGGTCGACAGCGTTTTCAAACCCTTCTTTGAACACGGCCACCAGATCCTGGTTGAGCGAACGGATGTGTCCCACCAGTTCACCCCGGGAACGGAGAGCGAGCTCATCTTCACTCTCATCCGCCAAGGGACAGACGGTATCCTCGAGCAGAGCCAGACGATCACGGAGCGCAGCATTTTCCTCGGCCACTTTCTTATGCTCAGCGGCTTGCTCCTCAAGGCTCGCCTTTTCCGCCTTCAGCGTATCCCGCTCCCCTTTCACTTCCTCCAGCTTTTCTTCAGCCCTTCCTGCAGCTGATGCTCCTCCTTATAGTCCGACAGGTCCTTTGACAACTTGTCATTTTCAGAACGGACCTTCAGAAGGGCATCCTCCAGGGAAGCCGTGGATACAGAGGTATCGGTCAGAACCATGGCCATCTCCATCACCCTGATGACTGTAGCCAGATCCTTCGCCAATTCCTTTCGCCGGACACCAGCCTCCTGGCTCAGAATGGCCTTCGCCTCAGGCGCTGACACAACAATAGCATCTTCAACTTTGAAAAAATCCTGCTCTATGTAGCAAGGAGGCAACAAATAGCTCCCGGGGCCACCCGGACTGCTGCCCCCCGCCAAAGCAGACCTAGCAAGTGTCCCATTCGGGCGCTTCCGCTTGTGGAGAGGGGAGGTAGATGGAGGCGGGCTATCTGGGATATCGATCGGAGAGGAGCGCGGGATGGGCGGTGGAGAAGTGGGCATTGGGCTCGCCGTGTTCGAGGTCCCGGCCCCAGAGTCACCAGCTACTTCCTGGACACGAGGAGCTGCCTTCTTCTTTTTCTTGGGGACCCTGTCCGAGGCTCCTGCTTGATTGGCCAACTTAAGAACTCGGTCGCGAGCAGAGGGCATAACACCTGCAAAACAAAGACACAAACATCAGCGGGCAAAACATAAGACAAAAGAACATAGGAATAAAAGAACACCTACTCAATAATTCCATAGCCTGATCGTCAGTATCACATTCGAGCAGAGCCTTCGTGTTGATGAGACGGGGTTCTCAGATCGGCATCCCGGCCTCATCGACATAAGGGACACCTTTTTGGTCAACCCAGACCGCTAGGTTGAAACTCTGCACGAATTCCACCAGCTTCTGGTAAGCGAGTCTATCCTCAACATCCAGGTTCGAGAACTTAACCCGGTAATGGCTGGTGGAAAGATCAAAATGGTCGGGCTGCCACCTCAACGGTATCCTCGACATGAGCTTCTCCTCCCCGTCAGCATCTCGCTTGTAATAATAAAGAGAATGCAGGGCGACACGGGTGATCGGCCTCACTACATACCATCTCCCTTTGAAGTGTCGGGCGGAATCCATGTACGTCTTAAATAGCCTCACTGGCTGCTTAAAGGAAACCCAGCTATGACGCCCTCGAATACCGGACCGTTGAAGGTGGAAAATATGGAAGAAGAGAGCCCGAGTACACCCGATGTCGAGGAAGCGGCAAACTAATTCGTACACCCGCATGAAAGCGATGGTGTTGGGGTGCAACTGTGATGGCGCCAGCCGAAGCCACTTGAAGATCGACATTTGAAAGGAGTTGAAGGGCAGCCTAACCCTCGCCTCTCGAAAAGCAAACTCGTACATGGCAAATTGCTTCCCCGGGAAGCGATGACATATTCGGTCCGTCTCTTTAGGAGCACGATACTGCCAGTTTTCAGGGTCCTCGGGACCCCGATCTTCCACCACGGCATAAGCACGGGTTGACTCATCACAAAAATATGACTCTTCATCCAAAGGTTCGTCCACAACCCAGGAGAGGTCATTTTTCCCAGACGAGGAGACGTGCTCAGTGCCCCCCCCGGCACTTCCCTCCTCGACATTTAAACGCACAACATCTACTTCTACGGGCCGTGGTTCAGTATCTTCTCCTCTGGGTTAAAGACGCCCGGTCGCACCTGAAACGCAGACAGAAAGAATGAATTCGACATCGTATCAAATCCACCCTTCCACTGCAGGTCAAGTGAAAGGGCGTAGGACTAAAAATGCACGCCCCGAAACCTGACTACTAGTCTAGGACTGACGAAGGGGCGACCCTCGCGAGCAAATGAAATCCTGGCCCGCGAAGCGACACTGACGCAGACTCTATGCCCGCGACCACCAGGCCTCATTTGGGAAAATTCACACACATATATGCTCGCAACAGTCATATGCGTATGAATTTTTAGCCCGGGTCATTCATACGCATATGAAATTTTTGCCCGGTTCATTCATACACATATGAAATTTCTGCCCGGGATAACCTAACCATAACGAAATTTTTCACACTTATAATCTATTAAGCTGTTTCTAGGCTAATTCTACCTACTCTACACAAATAAATCATGCAATCCCTAGCTACCAAACGCAGAAAACATAAAAAACAGAAGATTAGAGGTAAGATCAGTACTGACATAGTGAAAACAAGGAAATGGAACGGCGGCGCTCGAGCAACAACGGCGTTTCAGGTGGCAGAGACGAGCGGAGAGAGGAATTTTCTTCAGAGCTTCCGGTGAACGTCTGAGCGAAAAAAGTTCAAATGAAATAGTTCACCCCCTTTTTATAGCCATAAGCGCGTGGATTGACGCGTCAAGTCATCATTACCTACTGCCTACGCCACCGTTTGCACAATAAACGAAGCGACACACCATTAATGTTGAAACACGTCAATCCATAAGGAATCTTGAACGACGCCGAGCAACGATACGCCTCCCCGACTCTATGAGACGTCCTCGACCCCGTGAAACATCCTCGACTCTGTTGAACGTCACATGCCCGACGGAAAAGAATATTACAGTCAACTCTGTAAACATCATGATCGACTCGACTATATGCCCGCTGCTTTATCCATTGTGCTTGCGCCCGACTACATTACAATTCATAACTCCGACTCGGAGACTCGACTTGGGGGGCTCCTGTTCCGGACTGGGCCTCAAGAGTGTATTAGGCTACGACCCAACAGGTCGAGCAGAGGCCCATATTCATGAGCAGAGATGCCTAGAAGACGTGCAGGGGCACCTCACTGTCAGACAAGTTTCTTATACGACGGGCATGCACTCAGGACGGGCAAAGAACAAGTCTTCCAGGTCACTTACCACGTCACCCAACTGTCCCTTATTATCTCCTGAAAGATAGGGGCAGTTGGACCAAGGACCAGGCCTCTTAGCTAGGTCTTCACGCTTCTCACGCGTTCCTTGGCAGTTCTTCCTTGGGCCTAGCTGATCTAGCCCAAAGAGGAACCTTGGCCCAGCGCCGGGGGCACACTATAAATACCCTTTTTCATTAAAGGGTCAGGTATTCTGATTCACGATAATTAAACTATTTTTCACTGTACCTCTTCTCACTTAAGCATTGGAGTGCCTTGCAGGTACACCCCCTTTCTCCTCCCATTCTTTGGCCTTTACATCAAGTCACTGGAAGGTCCTTCTGATCAGGTAAGATCAGTATCAAAGCAGGTCGTATCCTCGACCTAGCCTTGTAACATCATAAGTAAATCTTTCCTGCCTCTTAAGTGTGTCTTGCCGACATGGTTCTTAATATCATATTATGTAGTATTGGGTCTGATCAACCTAATGTTATGTATGTGATAGGTAGAATCATGGTTGTGCGACCATGAGGACTCTGAAGTGTTGTCGTAGCTTGTGTTGTGGGAGTAGACCCAAACCAAGAGTTAGTAGAAGGAGCTTTGGTCAGCTCAGTTGGAGTCTTCATAAGAGTTTTATTTCCTATAACATGGAGTTGCAGAGTAGTGTGTTGTTTGAGGAATCCTTTGGAATGGATAAAGTCTGAAAGGTACATATATTTGCAGTAGGAGTGATCAGTGTATCAAGGAATATGTAAAGTCGTTGGTGGATCAGTAATGGTCACTGGTATGGACAAGAGTGTTGAGAAGTTTCATTCCACGAAAAGAGAAGATGTTATATGGAACGTGTAGCGTAAGTTCGGGAATGAGTTAATTGTTAGTGTTTCAGTTCTAAGGTCGCGGTGGCATCTTAGATGATCAATAGTACTTTAAGGAATGTATTCGGATGATACCTCATGGATGGATAGAAGTTATCGGTTAAAAATGCTCATTTTTCTTTTGAGAACCTAAAGTCATGGAGAAGTGTGAAGAGAACCATAAGGATGTGATTACACGTTTCACGTAAGACGAGTATACTCGGACGAAGAATAGAATACTAGAGTTATATATCTGGTTATGACCGAAGAGACAAAGTTTAGAGTGATACATCAAGATGTTATATTTAGTAAGGGATCATTTCGGAAATGTTGAACTACCCAAGGAATGTCATAAAGTATAGTGCCGGAGAGAGAGAAAGTTTTGTTTAGTAACATGAGATGTGTTTGGTATGGCCCAAATGAAGTTGTGTTAAGTGTTAGAGTAAGCACCTTGGATTCGGGAAAATTATTGTAAGACGAATTATGTTTGGGTATGAGAGGATTTCCGTAAAACGTGAAGTGAACACGGTATGGAACCAGTAATAACAATGTGATATGAGAAGATGATAACAGAATGTATGTTTGGACGAATGTGCAATGGAGTTGTTAAGTTGTTGTTGAAACTAAAGTTAAGGAAGTGTAAGTGTTGCACCCCAAAATTTGCCCTCACCTAGATAAGACATTATGTACTAAGGTGTCCAAAGAGGTTCACAAGGTTCACAAGATTCACAAGGTTCACAAGGTTCACAATCAGTCAGAAAGTTTGACAATTCCCTCAGACAATGCATCCTCCTAAGCAATGCATCTTAAACTAGGGTTTTGACTTTCATCAGGCTAAATAGACTTCCAAGGCTTCAAGTGAGCTTCATAACATCCTATATGTCTTCAAGAATCCCTATTTCAAGTTTCAAGGCTTTCCAAAAAGGTTTGCTCAGTCAGATGATCAGATAGCTAAAATCAGTCAAAGTAGTTAAAAAGTCAAACTGAGGTCAACTATGGTCAAACCAAAGTCAAACTTCATGATTTTTTGCCAACATCAAGTATATGAAGTAAAATTCATCATTTGATCAAGGGTTGAATATGATTCATCAAGGAGATTTCAGATCATCAAGAACCAGGAGTTTCTAAATTAGGGTTTTCATAGGAAAAGTCAACTGAACTTTGACCAGCCATAACTTTCACATGCTTCATCAAGAATTTCCCATCCAAAGCTAATTTTGAAGGAAATTGAATTCTCTACAACTTTGTGTCTCACAAGCCAAACCCAAAAATGATTCATTTGGAAGGTATGAGCTAAGACATTATAGGTCATTTTAAAAGTCAACAAAAAGTCAACATCTTCCAAAGGGCATAACTTGAGAATGGTAAAGGATATTGACATGAGACCAAAGAGGTTTCTTAGAGGACTCTTTAAGATTTCCAAAATGTCCAAGAACACTTTCATAGCCTTAAAATTGAGGAACTTGTGTCTTTGCAAATTTGGGAAATTTTTGAGAGGTTTAGGAAGCAAATGGGACCTTAGAACCAAATTTCTCCAAATGGGCTTGCATTTTTATGACCCAATCACTACCATGACATCATGCACGAATTAAAAATCATTTATTCAAATTTTTATTTATTTTATTTTATTTATTATGATTTTATACATTAAAAATCATTTTAAATCAAAATAAAATATAAAAGTCTCAATATTTGATTTGATTTTTGTTCTAGAAATTCTTAAAGGACATTTAGAGATGATTGAAATCACATAAGATCAGATCAACCAAAAATAGTAAGAAGATATCAAATTTTTTCAATATTTTGAAGCATATCTTTCTTCAATATCAAGTTACCCAAAAAGTCCAAAGTGGGATGTGATTTTTTTGACCTAATTATACTCACTACATATACATGAAGACATCACAATGCTGAGGGACGAAATTTGCAGCCTCTAAGACAAGGATCAAACTTCAAAAATTCACCAAAAAACTTACATTTGGATTCTTTGCTAGAGGCCATATCAAGAGGTTTTGAAGGTTGCAATACCTTCCTGGATGTTCATTGAAGCTATTTGCATCATTTTCATCATCTAAAACATCATCATATGCCCTAACCGAATCATTCTTATTCAAGAGCAATGTCTTTTTCGATTCCATACTTTTATGCATTATCAATTGATTCTAATGACTGTTTTGTGTTTGTAATGATCTTAGGATGCTTTCTGGACCATTAGATTAGAGGTTCATGACCTGAACCGTGAAACACCATTGTTAGGGTTTCGGGTCCAGATTAGGGTTTCCCAAGAAACCAAATATAAATGAATTTAAAGAACGTGGATAGCTTGTATGAACCTTAAGGATTTCATTGGCATAATCAATTTGATGAAATTGTACCATTTGCTTGCTGTTTGAGATTCGCAGGTCACAAATATGGAAGAACCCGTAGGTAAAATCGTAGAGGAAAACGCAGGAATTTTCCCAGGAAATCTGGGGAAGATGAAGTTCAGATGGCGCCAAAATTCAATTCAAAAAGTTATTTTAAAATATAATGTTTGTTTGTTGTTGGTATGTTGAATGTGTAGTAGTAGCTCAGTTGGTTTGTGTGCGCGTATGTGATATTGATGGTCCTGGGTTCAAATCCTCCCCAGGCCATTTTGTTTTGTTTTATTTTTCAGAATTTTTGCAGGTTAACAATAAAACAAATTGATCTCCTATGCTAGCACCAGCGCGCGCCTGGCCTGGTGGTGATGTTGTTGGTCTTGTGTTTGCAAAGCCTAGGGCCTGGGTTCGAATCCCAGCCCCAAGTATGTTTTTTTTCATTTATTTTCACTATTTCTTTTGTTTTATTTATTTAATTCAATTAATTCTTCTAAATAATAAATTTATAAAATAAATGTATATATTATTTTCTTTATAAAAACTTATATTTTTTCAATTCAAATTATTTTCTTAAAAAATCAAATTATTCATATTTATTTTATTATATGTTCATATTATTAAATATATATATATATATTTTGTAAATAAATTGATTTATTTTATAAATTAATAAGTAAAACCCTAATTTTCACAATTATAACCCTAACCCTAATTTGTCCTAACCCTAACCCTAATTCTAATACTTTCTTAACTTTAGAATTTAACTTAATATTTTTGTAAATCATAATTAATTATTTATTAAATATGTATATAATTTAATTATTATTATTAAATACTATTTTCCTTATTAAAATATTTAAAATACCTCCTAATATTAATTTACTTTGTTAATTTCTTATTTCCTCTTATTTTATTTTCTAACCATTTATATTCCCTCTTATTATTATTGATTATTATTGTTTATTTATTATTATTTATCATTATTTATGTTTCTCGATTATATTGTAACTATCCCAAAGCTTTGTAATAGTTTAGGTTTATATTTTTGCTTTATTTTTATTGTAAATATATTAACTGTATGGTTAGTAATTCTAGGGTGTGCCTAACATGTTTGTGATTAAAATTGATTTAGAATAACTAATTAAATAAGATAAATACTTGAATATAAACACGCACACACACGTAAGTCGATCTTTGATCGCCATCTTGCACTTTCTAGGGTTACCTCTCATGTTGCCTATTTTCAAAAGGTCAAGTAAGGTGTCTTAAGCAAAGTCCCTTCCTAAATATCATCAAGTCCCTTCAGTTTATAAGATCAAGTCCCTTCGAGGTTGCCTACAATAAATGATCTTGTCCCTTCGAATAAAAGATGATAAGTCCCTACGTATTGCTAAAGACACCTTGCAGTTGCCTATATTCAGATGTCCCTACACATGTCCCTTATCACATCCAAGGTAATGACTACCTATTCCTTAATAATAGGGATAGTCTTACCATTGAGAGAACATATAAGAACAGTAAAGACTTAATATAGGGTAGGTTCCTCTTAATTACTTGCTCACCTTTTCAAAATACTTCATTACACTTCACATTTCAAACAAATTTTCAAAAACAAGTCTTTATATACATCCATACGAGGATCATTATAAAGTACTTAGAAAATTTTTAATCACACACTACACCTTTCTCAAAACAATTTAAAGTGAGCTAAGTAACTAAGAGCCCATGGATAACCATGGATATAAAGGGTGCTAACACCTTCCCTTTATATAACCTACCCCCCGAACTCAAAATCTTTTTAAGGTCTTTCCTGTTCTTTTATGTCCTTTCCTTTTGGATAAAATAAAAGTCGGTGGCGACTCTTGTTATCCGCAACATTTAACTAAAGTCAGTTCTCCCACCGTGTTACAGTAAGCAATGATGGTTCACCTATTAGGACCCTGGTTGTGTGATTGCAATATGTGTGGAATCGTCGGTTAGTATGGTTGTAACTTTTGGTAGCGATTGGAATGAGCTTGAGAGGTTTAGTTAGCAATGAAAACCAGAATTATGCTTCTGCGTTTGAGTAATCGTATTACCCTCTAGATACTACCTGGTTACATAATTGTGTTTCTAAATCTCTTTTAGCTACTGGAAGTCCAGGGTTGCACTAAGTAATCGGTTACCCTCCAAGTAGTGACCGGTTATCATTGTTAAGTTTTAAAATTTGGATTTTTGCTAAGATGCATACATTTAGACTTGGGTGCCCGGTTGAAGCGTACTTGTTACCGATGGGAAGCTATGGGGACATCCTATGCAATGATTAGTGGAGGGTAAGAGAACCCCGGTTAATATGTAAGTAGAGATATCAAAGGTTCTTCAAAGGAGTACATTACCTCAGTTTTCAGGTGTAAGGGGAAAACTCATGTGTTTGTGAATGATCAAAGTATTTGGAATTTATCTCTAATGGGATTAAGAATGTTGTTGTTTCAATTCTCGCCAAGGAATTAGTGAGAGGACAAAGTTTTATACTAGAGAAGAGATGTCAATTGTTTTGTTTTCTTCCCGATAAGGATTGTGTATTGGATTTTGTTTAAGGGCGAACCAAGTGTTAGCTTGCGACTAAAACCCTTTTGATGTAGTCATTGTCATTTTCCTACTAACATCGTTGTACGAGTGGAATCAGACTATTCCGTTGAGTATTCGTGATGTGACCATAACAGAATGGTAGTTCTTTTTCGTCGCTTATTGGAGTATGTAAGATGCATGTTATGCCCCGTTCTATGTTATCTCGAGTTGTGGATGGTGAACAATTGTTACACATAATTAGAAATCGTTAGTGAGAGTCATATTACAAGTTAGTGTGGACTGGATTGGTAATTTTGAGTTGTATTATTATTAACAAAAAGGAATAAGTCTAGTTGTGTTTGATAGTTTAGCCTTGGATAGGTAATCGATTGACACATGAATTTTGTGGAGGACTTTAAAGAATCGTACTTTCTGATCAATGAGTCCATTTTAGCTTCCGTTCAAGTGTTAGTGGACAAAGTGTCGATCTTCCAGGAAACTTTTTGGTATCTGAATTAATGAGTGGATAAGAGATGAACATTTGGTCAGTTCTTGAATCGTTAATTCTCAACATCAAGTTTGGGACTCCGTAAGAGAAATACTGGATGTGTACAGTTGAGTTGTACTCAGAGATATGGATTTTTAAGTTTACCTTCCAAGTAAGAGTGAGAGACGGATGTTCCGAAGTTAAGCATGTAAGTTGGATCGTTTAAGGAACGAGACCCTTGAGAGAAATGGATTTGTACGAAGAGTTTCGTATGTTCCCAAAAGGTGAGCAAGTGGAATATTATGTGCAATAGTCAACTGTTATGGAGAACTGCAAGTATGCTAAGGATGATTTAAGTTGATATTGGTGACTCACTAATGAATGTAAGTTCTATGATGTTGCCATTTTGTTATTAATCGAGACCTTGTGTCAGTAGAAACTTTGAGTGAATGGAATCCTGTGAAGAGAACTATTATGGAGTATAGTAACCAAGATCGGATTTTTTAAGCTTAATTGGATATATTGTTTCGAGTTTAGAATGAAATCGGAATTGTACCAATTTTGATTGCAAAGGTACAACCTTGGTGTCTCTGTTGTTGGAGAGAATGGACCAATGTTGTTATTGAGCGGTTGATAAGTAAATTGTCCTATCGTTGAATGTCTGCAAGTTTTGTTCTGTTGGTTTGTAAGAACTCCAATGGATAAGTGTGTTCTCCGCAGACCATCAACTACTCGATATTGTTTGAGAATTGTGGTATCTCAACTGTTAGACTTTGAAAGCATAATGAAAGGAGACAGATGAAAGAGTTCAATCGGATTGTTGAGAATCAAAAGAGAATTATTTATAAGTGTTGAAGTAAGAGAATTTTGTTCTAAGTGTGTTGTCCTTTAGTAAGACACCGAAAGGATGAAGCGCCAAAGGTAATGGTTACAGGGTGTCACACCCCAAATTTTACCCCTATTTTTCATTCACTCATTTCATCACTTGCATACCATATCGCATACCAAATATTCTCAAGTTTTGCAGGAATGACAAGAAGGATTCTTGATTCTGTGACAAGTATTTGAGGAACTAGGGTTTTATGCCGAAAGCACCTGGTTTTGAAGTGATCGCATAAGTGGTGGAGTAGAGATTTTAAAGTTGGACCATGGATGATTTTCTTGGAAACAAATCTTGGTTGTCATTTGGAAAAGAAGGAAAGGATGAATCCTAAAGTTTGGTTTTCGAATGGGTCATGTGGACTTTGAATCCTTGTTTTCTTTGTCAAGAGAATTGGTAATAGATGTATATGTTTTTGTTAATCCTAAAATGTCAATTTTCCATTCTTAATTTCAAAGCCCGAGTCAACTACAAGTTTAATTCGCAGTTTCTAAGTCATTGCCAAAATTCCAAATTCTTTACAATTCCATTTCAAGTCACCAACCACAAATTCTTTGTCAAAATTCCAAATATCCCTTCAATTTATTTTCCAATTACAATCCAAATTTCAACTCCAATTTAATTTCCAGATTCCACTTCAAATGTTCATTTCAATTTCTAAGATTTATCATAAGTTTAACTCCAATTCCAATTTCAAGTCCAAATTTATTCTCAAGTTTCTATTTAATTCATTTACAATTCTATGTCAAAGTTCTAGGTCATTTCCAATTCCGTTTTTAATTCCAATTGCATTATATTTATTTTAGTCCAAATTTAATCTCAATTTCTATTCTCAAATCTCAAGTTGTCAATTCTATTTCTATTTTTTTATTTCAAATTCCATTTCCAAGTTTCATTTGCAAATTCCAAATTTATTTCAAGTCACTAATCCAATGACTATTTTCATGACAAAATTCCATTCCAAGTTCAAAATTTCAAATTCAAGTTTCAAGTTTATATTCCAAGTTTCTATTGTCATTTTTCAAGTCCAATTTTTATTTTTCAATTTCAAATTTCCATTTCAATTCAAGTTGTTAATCCTATTTCCATTCCCAAATTTCAAGTTTCTAAATCATTTTTTAAGTTTAAGTCTTAATTCCAATTCCAAGTCAACAACTTCAAATTTTCCTTTTCTATGTGTAAAGTTCCAACTCATGTCAAATGCTCCCAAATTCACTTCTAAGTTTCAATGTTAAGATTCATGATTCATATGCCTATTTTCTATTCTAAATTTCTTTCCAAATTCTATTCATATTCCACACTTCAAATTTAAATATCATTCTTGTCAAAAATCCAAAGTTGTATTCAAATTTACCATTTCCAATCATACATTCATTCATGCCTAAATCCACAAAGTTACAATTTATTTTATTCCTAAAGAGAGTTGAATTCATCAATTAATTCCATGAGTTCATAAACATATCAACCGTGACAAATGTTTCAAATCCTTTCCAATCAATTCTTGATTTCAAAATTCAAACATCATTCAAGGTATTACAATATCTATAGGTTACAATTTCACAAAACAAAAGATTCATTGTAACATAAGAATTACATGAAGTTACATGAGGTAAAAAAATCCTAAGCCTATTTCTAGAAGTTCATGTTGAATCTAAGCCTAAGAAAAATGTCACAATGAGGGTGAACTTTGTAGTTCCCATGCCTTGAATCCAAGCTAATTCATCCCTTATGCCAAAATTCTATGCTCCTCCTTTTGGCCATTCACCACCTACAAGACCAAGTTGTAACAAGGATTAGATTTTTGATTCAATCCATGTTCATTCAAATTCACCATAATCTTACTCACTTACAAATCTATTCATCTATAAGATTTTCATCCAAGCATCAATCCAAAATCATACATAATCACACATACAATCCATGTTCAATACAAGTTCAAACCATAATTCATACAATTTCACACCATAGCATTCGAGCATCATCCAATTTCAAAATTCATGTTTAATTAACATCACATTCCATAATTCAATTTCATCAAACAAATCCATTCAAGCATATTTAAAAGTCATGTTCATTCATCCCAAATACAATCATTCATGACATTTTCAATACTAGAATCATTCTATTTAAATTAGAATTTCTCCAAATTTCAACATTATCACATTTAAGCTCACATCAAGATTCAATTTTAATTCACATCAAGCATTTGGAATCAACTTCTAATTTCATTCAAACATAACCACGTTTAATTCATTCAATATCATTTATTTATGCATATCATACATATCGTTCTATTCCTATCAAACATAGTTCAAAGTTTATGGAAAGGCAAAAAACATAATTCAGAAAGTAAATATAGCAGCAGGATAAACATATAACAGTGGGACCACTTTTACAAACAAACAAATCCTTGCTACAATAATATAGATCTGCTGCAGTTGCAGACTGCTCTACCACCAATACACACAAACTCAGTCAAACCTCTACTACTGATACACCAGCAGACCTGCACAACATTTCAGAGTTAATCCCCAACCCTTAGACAATAAGTTTTCACAAATTCAAAAATCACAAACCCTAAACCTGTCCTATAAAACCAAACTACTCACAATACACAAAGGACCCTAGCCGCATACTAACAAAAAGAAAACCCTAATAAAGAGGTCGAGAAAAACAGAAAAAGACTCACAAATCTTTGTCACCTTCTTTGAAACACAGAATAGAAACCTCCGATCTTTTTCTTCATCTTTTCCACTTCGAACCATCACAAACCTTCAAATTTCAAAATGTCATTCACAAACACACCATAGAACAACCCCTATTCGCCAATTGAACCCAAAACCAAGATACTGAAACAATAACCCAAAGCATAGAAATAGAATGAGAATAGTGAGGCCATAAACGAGGGCAAAAAAATCTGAACAACAATGCAACCTGTCGCTCCCTGGATTTCCATCCTGGTACAAACGCAAAAGTGGCGCGGAAAAGAATAGAGTCGCCAGCCAGGCATTTTTATCCCGAAGAAAGGGAATGGTAATGCTGCACAAACCAGAAGAAAAGAAGAGGAAGGACACAGGTCCTGCGAACCAAAGAGACTGAGTTCGGGAGTCGGTTACGACCTGGGAAGGTATTAGCACCCAGATCGTCTGCCGTACCCGACGGGATCCATGCTTGCAAAAGAAACTGTTTCAAAGGGTGAGGGTATGAAAGCTGCAGCAAAGAAATGAAAAGAAAAGAAACTGGAACTGGAAAGGAAAATAAAGAGAAAAAATGTAGGGAAAATAAAGATTGTGCTCGGACGGGCCCTACCCCGCTGCCTACGTACCTCATCAGGATAATGAGGATCAGAGACGCCGTAGTTCCCCTAACTAGGGGTACTAAAAGGAAATTGCTTGTGAATTAAAGCTTGAACCGCCTATGCCATTGCTCAGGTGTTGCAGACTCGGACGACGAGTGCGTAACCGTCTTGCAAAGTGACAAGTAGGAGCAAGTTCGCGTACAGAGCGAAGGAGATGAGAAAAGAATTCCCAAAGGAAAGACGCTTATTGTTTGTTTGTGTTTTTTAGATGCTTTATGAGTGTGTCACAAGGAAGTGAACTCAAGCTCTCTTCAATGGAATGTGCACTTGTCACTACATTCCAAGATGGAATAATAGAACAAGCACACTCAAGTAAGGAGAAGATCCCCAAAACTTGAACCCAAAGATTAGGGCTTAGGCTCACTAACTTGTTTAATTATTAAGTGTTTTGGTATCTACAATGAAGAAGTGTTTTTTTATGCTTTTCTTTATGGTGAAGAAGATACCTTGATCAGACTTGTGCATCACAAGGTAAACTTGTACTATCCCAAGATGGGAAGACTACAAGCATACCTCATGGGATAAGGTTATGGATCAAGACATCACTTCAAACATTATTAAAGTGTTTTTTAAGAGTTATGAGATGAGAAGAGAAGAAGAACCAAAAGGATCATAAAGGTAAAAGCTAACGGGAAAAGTCTAATCCTAATATTCACATGCTCGGATGGTCCTAGGTTAGTGAGGCTTACTATCCTAATGAAAGAAAGAAGAAGAGAAAGATGAAAGGAGAAGCTCCATGGTGGCCTAAGCACACCTCACGAAAGAATAGAAGAAGATGAGGAAGAAGAAATGGATGAAAAAGAAATAAGATAAGGAGATAAGAAAGCGAAATGATATGGAGATAATCAGACAATGCACAAACAGAGCCTACACCAGTAGGACTTCCAGATGCAGCAGCATGCAATAATTAAAATCGGTCCTCAGTGTTACCTAACGGAGGAGATCCGTTGCCTCTTCGATATTTGCAAGAGAAATCAAGAATACTTGTCAGAAGCTTCCCACGATCAAATTAATCATCAAGTGTTCAACGTCATGAATCCACATCTACGATCAAATGAAATAATGTACAAAGTTCTAACAAGATAAACACGGAAGTTAGCAAGGACTTGTCAATGGATTAAAATTCTAATCAAGATTAACTAAAATAATAATAACATAGTTAAATCAAACTAATAAAGCATAATTGATTCTAACTAAATTAAAATTAACAAAAATAATTAAACTAGACTAAGATTAAATTCTAAATTAATTAACAATAAAAATGAAAATAGAAAGTAGAAGAAGAAAAAGGCTAAGTAAAAGAAATTAAAAAAAAAACAAGGAAGAGGTATGTTCATTGGATGAGGTGTGAAATCAACATATTCACCATGGGTTGTAAAAGCCCATTAACGAAACACATAAATCAGAGGGAGCAATTTCGCCGGTGGTGAGTGGTGTGAATAGGAAATCAGCATGGGGATCCATGGTTTAAACAAAAAAACTCAATCCATTACAACAAATCTTAAATTAAAATAAGTAATAAAAGAATATAAAACAAAGAAAAGGCAAAAATAAGGAAAAGGAAAATGTCGCTCCCACCTGATGACACCCGGGTCAAGAGGGGTACAGACGCGAACGGTCGGCGAAAGAGAGGAGAGAACACACAAGGGTGAACTCAGAAAGAAAAGAGTCGCCAGCTAGGCATTTTTATCCCGAATGAAAGGTAATGCTGCATAGACCTAGAAAGATATGGATAAGACGGTTGCCAACCAGAGAATCTGAGAAAGGGGGTTGGTTACAACCTGGGAAGGTATTAGCACCCAGATTGTCCGCCGTACTCGACGGGATCCACGCTTAAGAGATTTGTGTTTAAAGGGGTAGTGTCAGTGCAATTTGTATATAAAAGCTGGAAAGAATGCAAGTGTCAGTGCTGGAAGGAAGTGAAATGAAATATATGGAGTGTCAGTGTAAGAAAAGAATGTGAAGCTCAAGACTATGAGGCTTAAAGAATAATGCTGGAAGAAGGGGGAATATACAGAGACTTTTGTTCGATAACTGTTAAGTTATGCCTACGTATCCTCTCGTGCAATGAGGATGTCAGAACACCGTAGTTTGACTCAAAGAGTCTGAAAGATAAATTGACTGATGAACTGCTTACTTGTCTATGCTCAAGTGTATGATCTGTCTGGCTCAGGCGCAAACTGTCTTGCATTAGACGGAAGAAGCAAGTTCTCGCTTGTGAGTGAGGATGATGAGAAAAGAATCCCGGAGGAGACGATTATTGTTTGTTTTTTGTGTTTTCAATCTTTTATTGCCTTTTTGGAGATTTGTCATAAGTTAATGAGCTTAAGCCTAAACCAATGGTTAGTAAACTCATCACATCCTCCCTCTGATTAGGGGTAATGAGAATACCTTAAGTATGAAGTAAACACCTCACACTTAATCACCACGATGGAGGATTAAGATCATTAACCTACTTGTGATTATTTAAATGTTTTTGGAGTTTTTCTTTAGTGTTAAGTAATGAGTTTAAGCCATAATCAAGGATTTAATGGACCCATTACACTATCCTAATAAAAGGATAACAGATGAGAACATTTAAGCTGAGGAAGGCTCCTCAACTTAATCCATGATTAGGGATTAACCTCATGACAAAACAAAACCTTTATTAAATGGATTTTAGTTAATGGATGAGATTAAGAAGTGGATTTTATGGTTTGTAAGACAACTTGAGGGGGACTTGTCCATTAACACTAGGGTTAGTCCTTCTTAACCAGTTAAGGAAGAATTAAAACCCTAATGCAAGGCCCAAGTTACAAGCTTGATGTCTTAATGATTATTAAGTGGATTGATTAAAGGAGTTAAACAAATTAAGGGTTTAACACTTAGGATTAAAGTTATACACTCCATCCTAATAGAAGGATACAGGCATAACCCTAATCACAAAGTCTTAAAACCTTTAAGGTTTAGTCCTTGATTATGAGGTGAGAAGAGAAGACTCAAAGGTGACACAAAGGTAAAACTAATGGGGGACTAATCAAACCCTAATTGGGATCATACTTGGGTATCCCTAGGGTTTATGAGGCTTGCAAAAGATCTTCAGGAGAGAAGCCACCAGGAAAGAAGCAGATGAAAGGAGGAAGAAGCAGAGAGAAGCAAAACAACTTGCTTCACTTAAGAAGACAAGTTGCTTGAAGAAAGAAAGTGAGAAGGAGGCATGAATGAGCAAGCTCACTCTAAAACACATACAAAATGCAGCAAAGAAAGCATAAAAGAGATAAGAAGAGATTGTGAGAAGTGAAGGCAAATTCACTTCTCAAACACTTACCACCAGAAAAGTTAGCAAAAGGAAATGAAATGAAATGAAAATGACATGAATGCATGGATACAAGCCAAAACCAGAAGCATAAACATGATTTCAATGATGCTAAGACAAAAAAGCCAAGTACATATCAAGAGTTGTGGATAATCATACCAGGATGAGGATGCAAAAGAAACATGCTTTGAACCATGAAAGTTCATGAAAGTGTATGAAATGGAATGAATACAAAACATGGCAAATGAAAGATGCAATGATCAAACATGATTCTAATATGTCTTAAGATATCTTATATGTCATGTGGATACACAAAAAGTCATGGCAAGTTCATGTATGCAAGCAAGTGAGAGATGAATGCAAATGAAGGCAAGAATTAGGGTTTATATACAATATGCAAGGCAAAATTCAAAATCAGAAGCAAAGCATGAAATAAAAAATTGAAAATGGAAACAAAGGGACCCTAACCCTACACAAGTTCACTTCCCAAAGGAGGGGACCTAACTCTTAACCTAATGGGGGTTATGATTTTCTTAAGTTAGCTAGGGTTTTAAGGCACTTCAAAAGGAAAAATGCACATCAAATTGAAAATGAAAGATAAATTCAAACAAATTTTACCCTAGAAACTACATGATATGAAGAATGCAATGCAAAAAGAACCAACATCAAACTCTTCATGGTTAGGCAGAATGAATTTTTCTAAGTTAGAACAAAAATATTGACTTTTAAGAATTTTAATTCCAATGAAAAATACCAAAATACATCAAGAACCAAAAAGAAACTTGTTTTGAGAGTTTGATAATGTTTCTAAATGTATTAGGATGCAATGTGAATTTTTTTGTGATTTTTAAATACCTAAATGCATTTTTAATTAATTAATTTTGATTAACTAATTAAAAATAATCATTTAAATGATTTAAAAATAATTTTCAATGCAAAAAATAAAAATAAAAATATTTTTGGGTTCTGAAAATTAATTAAAGTTTGGATAAAAAATTTCAGAATTTTTTGAAGTCTTTTTCTATTTTTAAAAATTCGTGCAAGTTTAAATAAAGAAAATGAAATAAAAATTAAAAATAATGAAAGTATGCCAAAGGGAGGGCTCAGATTGATTCTGGGCTTAAGATGTTTGACTGGGCGCGCATCTGGACGGCCCAGGTTCAAACCTGACTAATTTGGTTTAATTAATTATTAATCTTAAAATTAACATTAATGACTCAATCCCAACCACACAAACACGCGTGGGAGATCAGATCCAAAGGCCTATATTTGAACAAAACCCTAATCCTGATTAAAAGCCCTAATGACTTTCAGGTGGCCGGAAGTGACCTCCGGTCATCTTCTCCGGCCACTTTTCCCCTGAGAAAACCCTATCTCACTCCCCAGGCTACAAAAATGAAATCTCTCTGGCCAGAAATGAACCCCACACGTCACTGAATCAGAATCCCCAAACAAAAATCATTTTTCATTCATCAACAAAGCAAATCGAAACAAAACAATCCTAGGTCAAAAAACTTTCAGAAAACTCATACATACTCAATATTCCACCATTTTGAAAAGTAAACATATCAGAGTCATCAGCATATCATAAATCTTCGATTGAGAACTTAAAAACAAGGTTCTGAGAAAAAAGTTCTTGAGCTATACCTGAGATGGAACCTTCTGGTTCTGGGCTTTCTGGCCTTTCCTTTGCTGCAAATCCACTTCTTTGAACCCCCTGATGATGAAATGAAGCTCAGAAAGCTTTAAGAATGGCTGGTTTGAATGTTTCAGTTCTGGTATAGCAGAAATGGAGGTTTGTGTGTGTGATGTTTCAGGCTGTTTTGAGGGTTGATTCTTGTTCTATGGATGATATGTGATTTGTTGGTGAAAGAAAAATGGAAGTTTGATGGCTGGTTTGAGAGAATCGAAGAAGGGAAGGATTTTTGCAAGTTTGTGAATGCTGGTTGTGTGTGTCTTCTGAGCCTATGTCCTTCTTGTTTTATGATCCTGAGGCAATCCATAAGCAATTCCAACAATCTTGGAGGGCAGGTATGCACTGTGGGAATGGTATGGGGTGATTGGCCAAAAAGTCAAAAATTGTGTACTATAGGTATGGGCCATGGCAGAGGATATTTCTGTGTTTGGATTGCTTCAGCCAGCTTTAAGGAAGGCCCTTGGATGTTCTGATGTGATCTGAAATGGATGGAGGGTGAGATGTCACATGTTTTGCAATTTTCACAACTTGTTGCATTTTGAGATTTTGGTCATGGACATGTCTTATTCCTTGGGCAATATGCAGCAAGATGTACCACATAATGTTGTTATGACACTTTGAGATTGATTAGAGACCAAACAAAACCCTAAGAACCATTCTTGCAAGATTTCCCACTTTGGCACTTTCATGAAAAATGGCTTATGATACTTGGAATCCAAGGCATGAAAGTGGGAAATTCTTTGGGCAAATCTGAATTATGGACCATGAATGATGTTTGTGTGATGATTAGAAGTTGATTTGAAGTCACATTTGGCTTTGGCAAGTGTTTTTGCAAGTTTCCTCTTTGGTACAAAAGTGAAAAATAAGTGATTTTGTCCAACTTTGCAAGGCCATAACTTTTGTTCTAAAATGAATTAGAATGAGTTCTTGTACTTTTTGAAAATGGGAGGATCCAATCTACAAATTTCATGACCAAATATTTTCCATTTGAAGCATTTTTTAATCAAAAAGAGGAGGTTGAAAAACTTTCCCAAAATGGCAAGTTTACATTACAAGTCACTTTCCCAAAATGGCAATTTTGCAAATGGCTTGAAATTCTTCAATTTTGTGAACTTCTAACTTCTTCTAAGATCAAATAAAGATCATACACATTCAAAATGATGGAGAATACCCTTTGGTTGGATGATTGGGGGCCTCAGATGCCCTGATTTTACACTAATTTGCTCAAGAAGTCAACTATTGATCAGATGCCTTCCCCATTGAATTTCTTCATGAAAATTGGTATGCATGATCCTCATATCATATAGAGATCAATGGAAACAAGAATGACCAAAAAATTTGGAGTTATGGCCTCTGAAACGAAAACCCTAATTTTAGGTCATCTGTGCAGTTAAACTTGGCTCTGCTTCCATGCCTTTCTCAGTTCTTGTGATTTTTGACTTTCTTGATCTTGGGAGGATGTAATATGATGATTGAACATACATGGGCCCTTTTGAAATGGTTGAAGCCCCTTTGGAGTGGCTCAGATAGCCTCTTTGGATTGCTCAGATCACAAACCCTAGATGCAGATGACTCTGAATCAATGCAGTGAAGCAAAAATGCAATATGAGATGGTATGATTGAAACTATGCAAATGAAAAGAATCACAAGCCATGGTGAAAATAGGTGAGGGAAAATTTGGGGTGTTTACAGCTGCCCCTATTCAAACATGAGTTAGCTGTGCAGGACGTAAGCGACGGCTTATCATTCAAACAAGATAACTTGTGGTTGAATACCAAAGACAGTCCGAAATTTGCACTCACTGAAATGAAGAAGAAAAGGGACATAGATTGTAAAAGAAAGTATAGTATGATTATAAAGTGTGGGCGACGGAGGACGACCGTCGAGCAGAGGACGACTGCTGGGGATGAAGTAATGACGAGGACGACCGACATGCTGGGGAAATGAAAGGATCATGATGGGGACGACCATCAGGTAAGGTGGCGAAATTCTCCGGGGATTAAAGGTAAATGATGGGGACGACCATCGGGTTGAAGAAATAAAGGATGAGGAACGGTCATCAAAGGTGAAGGACGATCACCTAGCAGGGTACGACTGCTCTGTTGGGGATAAGATGAGGGACGATCATCTTAGGTGAAGGACGATCACCTGGCAAGGTACGGTCGCTGAAAGTATCACGACATAGGACGAATGTCGGATAGAAAAGGTCGACGATGGGGACGGCCATCGGATAAAAATGATGAAGGACGATCATCAAGAGGTGAAGGACGATCACCTAGCAGGGGACGGCTGCTCTCGGGGTTCATCGTGACATAGGACAAATGTCAGATAGTTGGATCAACGATGGGGACGACCATCAGATAAAATGATGAAGGACGATCATCAAAAGGTGAAGGACGATCACCTAGCAGGGGACGGTTGCTCAAGTATCACGACATAGGACGGATGTCGGATAGAAAGGGTTCCAATAATGGAGACTCCGCTGGGGGAATGATGAAGGACGATCATCAAAAGGTGAAGGACGATCACCTGGCAGGGTACGGCTGCCGGAAGTATCATGACATAGGACGAATGTCAGATAGAAGGGACATTGTTCTACTAGGGAACGGTAAACACGGACGAGTGCTTACGCTCAGGAGATAAAAGGTATAAGTGCTTCGACACTGTGTATAGATTAAAGATGCGGACGAGCATCCTTAAGACTTTGATACGGACGAGTATCAGTAGAAATAAATGCTGACGCATGTTCAGAGATGATGGTGCGGACGAGTACCAACTAGTTAACAAAGAACACGGACGAGTGTCGACTCTGAGGGGAGATAAGTGGTGTATATAAGATACGGACGAGTATCTGTATGAGTAAAAAGTGATGAGTGAGACATAGATGAGTGTCCAACTTGCTGTGGAGAGCACGACACGGACGGGTGTCGGAAGAAGTGTATTATAAACTAGTATTTGGTTTCCAAAGTGTTTTAGGCAACTATGCTGGGAAAGATGACACGGACGGGTGTCTGGGAAGTGAATTAATATGTTTTTGTGGGTGCAAAGGGGACGCTTTGGCTTTCTGCTGGGGATATGACACAGACGAGTGTCGAGGATTATTCGTAATGTATAAGTATCTGTTTGTGGAAAGTGTCTGTTTGTATAAAAGATTCTGGCGACTTTTACTGGGGAAAATGACACGGACGAGTGTCGAGTGAGCATATATACTTGTGTTAGAGAGTGCAAAGGGGACACTTTGGCTTTCTGTCGGGGAGTTTGAGATGTATTTTGTATATTGTTGATGGAATGTTGGTGTATACAAGTGTTTGATTTAAATCATGGCTTATGACTATGCAATATGTTTGATTTTTGCCGTAATGCTTCGTATTAGACGGAATGCTATGCTCTAGGGGAAAATATGATGTGAATGCTATGATTATGCAAGGATACCGATCCGGGATTTGGAGCTCGTCGCCGCAGAGATCTCTGATTGATCTTGTTTTTTAAGGAAAATCCCAGCTGAGGATGAGATCATTGGTAGATTTGATATACGACTCTGCTTGGGGAGATAGGTCACTGATAGACCTACTATAATGAGGAGCCCAGCCGAGACTGTGGAGCTTTCGTCACTTCATTGTGAAATCTTCAACATTGCTTTTCTGGATAAAGGATGCGACTCTGCGGGGAAATGGTTCCCTGTCCAATACTTGGTCGGGGAGGAATGATCACTGAACGATCTTCCTAAAGTTCTGTAAGGATTCTGCTGAGGAAGATGATGTCTGGCAACTCAGCTGGGGAAAGGGCACTCATGGTGCTATTTTAGGAGAGTGCTGGAGAAGTAATAATTTGGCATCCTGCTGGAGAGAAGCTTTCATGCCCCGTGTTGCGCTTTGAATACCTGCAATCCTGTTATGACAAAGAGATGTACAAGTATCCTGAGGTATCCCTTACCGGATTCCATCATAGGAGTTTAGACACTCCTGAGAGCAAATATATTTCCTGTAAGCATGTGATTAGAAAAGACGCATCTGTATTTATGCAATCAATATCTTAAGGACATCGGACATTTTGCAAATGAAAATAAAATGTACGAGACGAAATGTGACTGGAAATCTGATTTTATTAATTTGGGTGCCCTGAATTGGCAACTACAGTCAAAGAAACAGATCCCCTGAAATGAGGAGATTGTTGCAAATTGAGAAACAAAAAGGTGCTGGCAATGTTGATAACGCTTCAAGGAGCTTCCCTTTTGCTATGACTCGTATGACATTGACGTTCTTCTCATCTTGATTTTGAAGAAGGCTGATTCTGACCGAAGCTTGAACCTTTCGAGTTTTGCCGTGTTGTAAGTGATACAGACAAATTCAGAATGCAGTTTTTCGCTTATTCACTTATTTTGCGTGGATCGCCCTTTCGGGTTTTCAATCCACCGGGATACCCATTTTTGCCTGAGTTGTCCAATGCGGCTTTTCAACTCAGCGGGTGTACATTTTTTTTTATTTTTTATTTTCCCTTATTTTTGCCCGAGTCTTTTATTCTGTTTTTGACTCGCCGGGATGCCCTATTTTTGCCTGGACTTACATTCTGTTTTTATGTCCAGCGGGTCATTTTTATGCGAAGTATTTTTTAACTGCATCTGAATTCACAGGGGACAAGAAGTCTTCACCATCCATAGTACTGAGCATCAGCGCTCCACCAGAGAAAACTTTCTTTACTATGAATGGACCATCATAATTCGGAGTCCACTGGCCCCTGTGGTCTGTATGAGGAGGAAGGAGTCTTTTCAGCACAAGGTCTCCTACTTGGTACTCTCGAAATCTGACTTTTTGATCGAAAGCTTTCTTCATTCTTTTCTGATACAGCTGCCCATGACAAATTGCAGCCAATCTCTTTTCTTCGATCAGACTAAGTTGTTCGTATCGGGATCGGACCCATTCTGCCTCATTCAGCTTAACATCCATTAGTACTCGCAAGGAGGGTAATTCAACTTCAACAGGTAGGACTGCCTCCATACCATAAACAAGCTGATACGGTGTTGCCCCAGTGGATGTTCTGATTGACGTCCGGTACCCATGTAAAGCAAATGGTAGCATTTCATGCCAGTCTTTGTAGGTAACCACCATCTTCTGCACAATTTTCTTGATATTCTTGTTAGCTGCCTCAACAACGCCATTCATCTTTGGCCTGTAAGGAGAAGAATTGTGGTGTTGGATCTTGAAGTCCCGGCACAGTTCTGCCATCATTTTGTTGTTTAAGTTGGAACCATTATCAGTAATGATTCGCTCGGGCACTCCATACCGACAAATGATGTCTCTCTTCAGGAATCTGGCTACCACTTGCCTTGTAACATTTGCATATGAAGCTGCCTCAACCCACTTGGTAAAATAGTCAATGGCCACCAAGATGAATCTGTGGCCATTCGAAGCGGTCGGTTCAATCTTGCCAATCATATCAATGCCCCACATGGCAAAGGGCCAGGGTGAAGATATCACATTCAAAGGATTCGGAGGCACATGCACTTTATCTGCATAAATCTGGCATTTATGGCATTTCCTGGCATAGGCACAACAGTCTGCATCCATTGTGATCCAGTAATAGCCTGATCTTAGCAACTTTTTAGCCATAGCATGCCCTCCGGCATGGGTACCGAAAGATCCTTCGTGCACCTCGTGCATCAACAAGTCTGCTTCTGCCTTATCAACACATCTGAGAAGTACCATATCAAAGTTTCTCTTATACAGGGAACCATCAGTATTCAGGAAGAAACTACCAGCTAGCCTTCTTAATTTCTTCTTATCATTGGATGATGCCCCAGGTGGGTATGTTTGATCCTCCAAGAAGTATTTGATATCATGAAACCAAGGCTTATCATCTTTGACAACATCTGCTGAAAATACATACGCTGGTCTGTCATGTCTGGACACTGAAATCCGGGGCACAAAGTTGGCAGCTTGAACTTTAATCATGGATGAAATGGTAGCCAGAGCATCTGCGAACTGATTTTCATCTCGAGGGATATACTCAAGCTTGACTGTTGTGAAGAAAGTCAATAATCTCCTTGTATAATCCCGGTAAGGTATCAGGTGATCTTGGTGGGTGTACCATTTGCCGTTGGTTTGATTAATTACCAGAGCTGAATCTCCGAACACAGTCAAAGTCTTGATCCTGAGGTCGATGGCTTCCTCAAGACCCATAATACAAGCTTCGTATTCAGCTTCGTTGTTAGTGCAGTTAAAGGTGAGTTTTGCCGAGAAAGGCATGTGAACTCCCTTAGGTGTGATGAGTACTGCACCAACACCACGACCATTCATATTAACAGCCCCATCAAACATCATTGTCCATTCTTCTTCCGGGTCCGGCCCTTCAGTGTGAATAGGCTCTTCATGATCTTTTGCTTTTATGAACATGATGTCTTCATCAGGGAAGTCAAATCTCATAGGCTGGTAATCATCAATGGGTTGCTCAGCGAGATAATCAGACAATACACTGCCCTTGATGGCTTTCTGAGATGTGTATTGAATGTCATATTCTGTGAGGATCATTTGCCATCTTGCAACCCGTCCGGTAAGTGTTGGCTTCTCAAAAATGTACTTAACTGGATCTATCTTGGAGATCAATAAGGTAGTGTGGGTCAACATATACTGTCTCAGTCGGCGAGCAGCCCACGCTAAAGCACAACAAGTTTTCTCGAGCAGTGAATAACGTTGTTCATAGTCGGTAAACTTTTTGCTTAGGTAGTATATTGCATACTCTTTTCGACCAGACTCGTCATGCTGGCCCAGCACACACCCCATTGATTCTTCTAATACGGTCAAGTACATGATTAGAGGTCTTCCTTCAACTGGAGGCATAAGGATCGGAGGCTCTTGTAAATATTCCTTGATTTTGTCAAAAGCCCTCTGACAATCTTTGTTCCACCTGACCGTTTGTTCTTTTCTTAACAGCTTGAATAAAGGTTCACAAGTTGCAGTTAGGTGAGATATGAACCGTGAAATATAGTTCAATCTACCTAGAAAACCCCGAACTTCTTTTTCAGTCTTCGGTGCAGGCATTTCTTGAATGGCTTTAACTTTGTCAGGGTCAACTTCAATCCCTTTCTCACTTACAATAAATCCTAGCAGCTTACCGGATTGCACCCCGAACGTGCATTTGTTAGGGTTTAACTTCAACTGGTACTTCCTCAGACGCTTGAATAACTTCAACAGATTCACCAGGTGGTCTTCTTCTGTGAGGGACTTGGCAATCATGTCATCCACATAACATTCAATTTCCCTGTGGATCATGTCATGGAATAATGTTACCATAGCCCGTTGATAAGTGGCACCCGCATTCTTCAGTCCGAATGGCATCACCTTATAACAGAATGTGCCCCAGGGTGTGATGAAGGTTGTCTTCTCCATGTCTTCAGGTGACATTTTGATCTGATTGTATCCTGAAAATCCATCCATGAAGGAGAACACCGAGAACTGAGCCGTATTGTCGACCAATACATCAATGTGAGGTAATGGGAAGTCATCTTTCGGGATGGCTCTGTTCAGATTTCGGTAATCCACACACATCCTCACCTTGCCATCCTTCTTAGGCACAAGTACAATGTTAGCGACCCACGGCGGGTAACTAGTCACAGCAAGGAAACCGGCGTCCCACTGTGTTTGTACCTCTTCTTTTATCTTCATTGCCATATCTGGGCGAGTACGGCGCAACTTCTGTTTTACCGGTGGGCAGTCTTCTTTCAGCGGCAGCTTGTGCATAACAATGTCGGTGTCCAACCCTGGCATGTCCTGATAAGACCAAGCAAAAACATCTACATATTCCCGAAGCACGTCAATCAGTTGCTCCTTCACTGAATCTTGTAAGCAGGCCCCGATCTTAACTTCTTTCAAGTCTTCTTCTGTACCAAGATTAACCGTCTCAACCTCCTCCTGATGAGGAGTGATAACCTTTTCCTCTTGCCTTAACAACCTGGCTAGCTCTTCAGGTAGCTCATAATCTTCTTCAACCCCTTCATCAGCTTGGTTGATTGGATTGTCAAAGTCATACGAAGTCATAGCAGTGTTGTTGTCGGTGCAGTCTGGAGGGCACTTTCTGCAAGGGTTTAGATTTGTTCATTTTAGTGATCAGTTTTATCTTATTTAGAAAAAGTGAAAATGAAGTTATTTATTTGAAAAGCATTGCCATTTTATTTTTGTACAAAAATTGAAAAATGAAAAACAGTGAGCGGAACAGAACAGACTCATTTGCAAAAAATGTCCTGATATTCATTAATTGATCTTTGCACAAAATACAAGATGGCCCGATTACAAAATGAGTCCTGACATCTTGGGCAAGATGCAGGACTTGATGCATGCTTTAAAAAACAGGAAATAATAATTACTCTGCAGGAGTAACCCTTATAATTTCCTGGGAAGACCAGTTTGAGACATGGTTCCCCGGGGTCTTTGGACGTATCCAGCTTTCCAGGTTGCGCTCGTCTTCTGACTCATCTTCCAAGCTATTCACAGCATCCGGGGTGAGCATCCCCCCGCTAATAAACTTGGGCTCCTTTGCATCCTCTGATTGATCTTGTCGAGTTGGTCTGTAACCCAACCCGAATCGGTCTTCTTTCTTCTCCACGGGCAGCAGCTTGCCCCAGCCTTGGGCGGTACCTTCCTCAACAACCTTCCGGGCTTGTTGATACGATGTAATGGAGGTCCCAAGCACAGCAGATGTTTCATTGATATTCAGGGCCTCAAACCCTTGGCTCATGGTTTCATGGATCTCCCCATCCATTTCAATGTATTTGAAAGTAGCCAGCTGGCTAACAAAAATATCCTCTTCCCCACAAATGGTATTGACTTGGCCCTCCCACTCAAATTTTAACTTCTGGTGAAGGGTTGATGTCACGGCGCCAGCGGCGTGTATCCATGGTCTGCCCAATAGACAGCTGTAGGCAGGCTGTATATCCATCACAAATAAGGTCGTTTTGAAAACTTGTGGGCCAATCATTATAGGCAACTCTATCTCTCCCAGAACTGATCTTTTAGAACCGTCAAAGGCTCTCACTACCAAGTTACTTGGGCATAGTGCTAATCCATCATACTCTAGCTTCACAAGGGCTTTCTTGGGTAGGACATTGAGGGATGACCCTGTGTCTACCAATACATGAGAGAGAACTGCACCCTTACACTCCAAGGTAATGTGCAAAGCTTTGTTGTGGTTGCGACCTCCCGTTGTCAAATCAGTGTTGGTAAATCCTAGTCCATGACTAGCGTTAACATTTCCAACCACAGCCTCTAACTGATTGACGGTAATCTCCTCCGACACATAAGCTGCGTGCAGGACCTTCAAAAGTGCGTTCCGATGAGCCTCGGAGCACATTAGTAGTGATAGTATGGAGATTTTGGACGGTGTTTGGTGAAGCTGGTCTACCACCTTGTAATCACTTTTCATTATGATTCTCATGAATTCATCAACCTCTTGATCAAAAGGAGTCTTCAAAGCTTCTTTAGCAACTGGTTCTTCTTGCACCATGCTCTTCCCTTTCGCCTTAGCAGCAGCTTTTGCTTCGGCAATGGGTATTGGAATTTGCGAGGCAAAGAGACGTCCACTTCTAGTGAAGCCTCCGCCTCCCCCCACATTGTCAATCTGAGGTGAAGAAGTTGATGATTCTAAGGTGATTTTCTGCCCCTCGAAGTACAGATCTGAGCCATAATGCCAAGGGATGGCACTATTGCTTTCGTAAGGAACTGGCCCAGGCACTGTGATAGTGACCGGACTGATAGCAGCTGCAGAAGGGACCACAATGGTGTGCGGATCGTAGTATATGGTAACTGGTGCTCTGACAGGAGTGGCATTTTGTGAGTTGTTGGCAGGAACATTTGCAGGGTCATAGTATATGGTAACCGTTGAGACGCTTTCATCAATTGTTGCTGATGTTGTAGGAGACCCTATTGACTGGATGGGTGTTGAAGTTGTAGCAGGAATGGTGACTGAACTCGTATCCGTTGAAGTGATTGATTGAGCAGTTGTTGGAGTTGTAGTAGAATCCGTTGGAACAATGGTTGCTGACGTTGTAGGAGTATCTGTGATTGTCGGTGAAGGAATGGTTGGATTTGTAGGCGCCGTTGTCGTAATCTGAAGGGTACCATCCTTAATAAGACCATCGATGCCGTTTCTCAGCCTTTCACATCCATTGACCGCAATATTGCAATACCCGCAGCCGAGCTCACATCCAGGGAACACTTGGCATTCTAAAAGCTGAGCTTTGATTTCAACCAAAGGTGTTCGGATCTGTGCAACACTGGTGATTAAGGTGAATGGTTTGCCTTCCTCAATGCATTAATCCTAGGCCCGTTGTGGCTAGGCATTGGATTTCTTGTGACATTCGGAGGAGGTGCAAAGTTGAGAGCTTTTGAGTCCACCAGGTCTTGGACTTTCATCTGTAAGGCCTTGCATTTTTCAGTATTATGCCCCGGTGCGTTTGAGTGGAATGCACACCTGGCATTGGCATCATAGTTCTTTGGCAAATTGGAAGGATCTGGAGGTGCCAATGTCCTTAACTCAACTAGGTTGAGTTTCAGGAGTTGTGGCAAGAGTGCAGCATACGGCATTGGGATTGGGTCAATCACCCTGTTTGCCTGTGATGGTCTTTGTTGGAAAGGACGCTGTTGTTGGTTGTTGTTGCTATTGTTGTAGGTTCTCTGTTGCGGATAATGAACTTGTTGTTGATACTGTGGTTGTTGTTGTTGAGGATATGCTGATTGTTGAGGAATCGGAGCTGGAATGGTAACAGCTGCTACTGACCGGTGAACATACTGAGGTCTGCCCCTGCTTGCATGAATGGAATTGGTCTCACCGGCTCTTCGGGGTCCCACAAAAGGCTTTCTGGGATTACTGGATGAACTTGCACCACTGTCGGAGATTTTGCCCATCTTTAAGAGGCTCTCAATACTCTCACCATCTATGACCACATCAGCAAAACTGGTAGAGGAGAAGGCAGCCAATCTATCAATATAGGTCCCTTGTAATGTATTCATGAACATGTCAGCCATTTCTCTCTCTGACATGGGTGGTTGGACAGTAGCAGCAAGCTGTCTCCACCTTTGGGCATATTCCCTGAAGCTCTCTCTGGAAGACTGAGACATTCCCATTAGGAGGGTCCTATTGGGAGCCATGTCCAGATTGTATTGATATTGACGGATGAAAGCTTCAGCCAAATCTTTCCAGCATCTTACAATGGCCCTAGACAAATGTGAATACCACTCTCTTGAAGCCCCAGTCAGACTGTCTTCAAAGTAGAACATCCACAGCTTCTCATCCATAGTATATGCTTTGAGTCTTCCCAGGAAAGACTGCAGGTGAGTTCGTGGACAGGAGGTACCATTGTACTTTTCAAAGCATGGGGGTTTGAATTTGTGGGGAATTCTCACCCCATCCACTAGTCCCATGTCCATCACATCGAAGCCCAAGGAATTCTGAGACTCCAGAGATCTCAACTTTTCAGCAATTTCGTCCAATCTCCTATCATATACTTCATCTCCAGCTCCCATGACAGTAAACTGTTCTTCTTGGGGATCCTCTTGCAAGATTCTCCCTCCAGCAGTATTACCTTGTACATTTCTCGGGATGTTAGCTTCTGGCTCCAGATGAGGTCCAAATACTGGTGGGTCAATACGAGGCTGGCCCCGTTCATTGTTACTAGTTCCTCCTGTTCCAAGATGAGGCTCTTCAGGATTTTGTCTTTCCACCAGCTCTCTTAACCTTTCTTGACTCTGGGCTAAGCCAGTCATTACAGCCATGAATTGAGACATCTGATTTCTCATCTCCACTCTCTCATTAGCCATCTGATTTCTGACCTCAGTCAGATCCTGCTGTACTTGTTCCATTTGAATACCGGGAAGGTTGTTACGAGTCGGGTACCGGTGCGCGCGGTTGACAGGGAACACTCGGCGACGAGCAATGTTTCCTGAGATCACAACAGAGTTAGACACAGTAATAATAAAACATACAAAACAACACAAAAGTTAGCATGCAATGCAGTATGCTTATTTGTTTTCCAAGGTATCCGGTTTGGTTCTTGGTTTTGACCTTTCCAGACCTCGAGGGAGATGCTTGATGTTGTTGAGAGAAAACCCAAATGAAAACAAACTGAAATATATTACAAATAGTGAACAACACATAGTCTGTTTTACAACACATGCCCATAGAGGGTCAAAATACAATAAAAATAAAAGTACATCAAATGGAAACAACAACAAACAAAAAGTCAGACATTCAGTCCAAACTCATCCTCTTTGACCTCCTTCAGGAGTGCCTCAGTCACTGGACCAGCTGGGTGCTCTGTGATGGTCCTGATGAGGAGGTTCCTGGTAGCAATGGCAGAGGTCAGCCTCTTGTGCCTATCCTGGTCCTTTGATCTCTTCAATCCTGCTCTGAGCTTCAACTCTGAAATCTCCTTCTGGGCTGCCAACAAAGCCTCTTGCTGCTTCTTCTCATTGGCTTCCAACTGTTCAATCTTGGTCTGAGTCCTCTGGTCCTCTTGTGTACGGGCTTCAGTGATCCTGACCCACCTAGCCTGACTTTCTTGCAGATAGAGCTCAGTCCTAGCCTTCTGAATCTTGGCTTCTTTATAGGCATTCTTCAGTATTTGTTCCCCAGCTCTTGCTTTCCTGATGTAGTCCTCTGTCTTCTCAATTTTGGCAAGATGCTCCACCCTGAGCTTCTCCAATCTCTCAATATCCAGACGACCATCACTCCTTTCCCAAAGAGTCTTCTTTAAAGCTTGAGATAGGTTCTCATTTCTTTCCTTTAGCTTCTCAAATTATTCTAGGCTGACAGTTGCTGCAGGCTGTACTGTAGAGGGTCCAGGTATGTCTTCCAAGGTGAAAGGCATTCCAGTAATCTGAGCTCTAGTACGGGACCAGTCATAGTACTGAGCTGAAGCAACATTATTGCACCTTCCAAGAATAGCCATCCCTTTTGTATGGATGTTTTCCCAAGCCCAGGATGCTTGTCTGACAGCAGCCGAATTAGGTTTTACCTCACAATACAGCGTCTCAGCCAAATCTTGCACTCTGGGAGGGTGAACCAAAGCATAGCCCAGTTGTCTCTCAAACAGTAAAGGATTGTAGTTGATGCAACCCTTCACTCCTATCAGAGGCACATTTGGGTATTGTCCACAACTGGTGATAATGTCCTTGCCTTTGGTGCTCTGAGTGCACCATCTAATATCATCTGAAGTCAAAGCAATGAGCCTCTTGGCCCAATTCTTCTGCTGGTGAGGATTCAGGAAGGCATCTGACTTAGGTAGGTGTCTGAACAGCCAGGTGTAAAACAAAGGATCACAACATCTTACCAACTTCCCCCTTTGTTTCTCATTCCTTTGATGAATGGAGTAGTAAAAGTCTCCCAGCAGTGTAGGCACTGGGTTCCTCAGAAGAAACAGATGGATGGCATTCTTGCTGACAAATTTGGGCTCGTCTGCAAACAGTATAACCCCATATATGCTGAGGGCTAACAGTGCACAGACTGCCCTCCATTCTCCAAATGAGGCTTTCAGGATGGCCTGGGAAATCAAGAAGTCCAAGTGCAAACCAGGGATTCCAGCTTTTGTTGTCATACTTTGCTCAATCAGGGCAGGCTCCAGGTACAGTGCCTTTGCCACCTCTTCATTTCTGGGAAAAGTCATTTCTGGGTTGAAAGGGATTCCACCCCTGATAGGTACTCCAATCAAAGAGGAAAACTCTTCCAACAAAGGCCCTAGCTGAAAGTCTGGGAAGGTGAAGCATCTCAAAGTAGGGTCATAAAACTGCAAGCATGTGTGGATCATGCTCCTCTGAGAAGGATCAAGGTCCATAACCATATCTAGGATACCTCCATAATGCTCTCTAAACAATGGGATGTGGTCAGGTGTGATAAGTGACTGGACCTGCCTGATACCAGTCAACACAGGCTCAAAGAAATGGTAGGATATGTTGCTTTTCCTGGGAGTAGTCATGAATGTTGCTGAAGAAGATGAGGATAGGTGCTGATGAAGATCACAGGCTGATGCTGGGAATGAGCCACTGACAGGCTGAAAATGGTGATGATGAAGATAGCTGAGGCAGATGTCTGATGAAGCAGAGGTCTATGCAGAAGAAGGGGTCAAAACCAAACCAGATATGATGTGGATACCCTGAAAAACAAATAAACAAATGTTAAATGATGCAATGATGATGTATGCAAATGATATGCAAGGGTTTGTGATCAAGAGCTGGATCTGATTATTTGTCTTGATATAAGGCCCATGTATGTTCAAAAGTCCAGATGGAGGTTTAGAAATCCAGTAACCAAGGTGGGGGACTCAAATAAAGAGCCATATGTCCAGGGTTAATCACAAGAACTGTCCAAAGTGGAGTACTCTTAATCAAAACAAAAACAGGGTATGATGTGGCCAAGGGTACCTGCAAACCTGTAAACAGCCCAACCCCCTCACATGTAGTGTTCTAGAACAAGGATCTTCAGACTTGGATCAGCTATGAGAAGTGTAAACACTTCTAACCCGGAGGTACAATGTTTACAATAACCATAAAAGATCCTCCTCTAATTCACCTCAGTTTCTGAAGGTTATAATAAAGGTCATCCAGACTTAGCAGGCTTCCCAGATAGCCCTAGCACTATAGGAAATCTGTAGCACAGAGTTCTCAAGAAGAAACCCACATCTGAACCGTGTTTCATATTCCCGCACCAGACCGAAATGGAATGGGAAAGAACATGAACCACTCTAGCCTAGGTGTCACTCAGGTCCCAGGTATAGGACCTCAAACTCTCAATGGAATCCCACCCATCAAAACAGAAGCCAGATCCAGCAATGATAATGACAGTATGAAATATGAAAAACTGTAAAAGAAAGCAATAAATAAAGCTGTACATAAATCAGTAAATAAAGCAAATAAATAAACACAAATAGCACGTAACACCCCGATAAACACAAATCAAACAAGCGCTAGGAGGAACCCACAAAAAAGAACCAGAGGCCCTGGTTACAGTATAAGGGTCCCCAGCAGAGTCGCCAAGCTGTCGCTCCCACCTGATGACACCCGGTCAAGAGGGGTACAGACGCGAACGGTCGGCGAAAGAGAGGAGAGAACACACAAGGGTGAACTCAGAAAGAAAAGAGTCGCCAGCTAGGCATTTTTATCCCGAAGGAAAGGTAATGCTGCATAGACCTAGAAAGATATGGATAAGACGGTTGCGAACCAGAGAATCTGAGAAAGGGGGTTGGTTACAACCTGGGAAGGTATTAGCACCCAAATTGTCCGCCGTACTCGATGGGATCCACGCTTAAGAGATTTGTGTTTAAAGGGGTAGTGTCAGTGCAATTTGTGTATAAAAGCTGGAAAGAATGCAAGTGTCAGTGCTGGAAGGAAGTGAAATGAAATATATGGAGTGTCAGTGTAAGAAAAGAATGTGAAGCTCAAGACTATGAGGCTTAAAGAATAATGCTGGAAGAAGGGGGAATATACAGAGACTTTTGTTCGATAACTGTTAAGTTATGCCTACGTATCCTCTCGTGCAATGAGGAAGTCAGAACACCGTAGTTCGACTCAAAGAGACTGAAAGATAAATTGACTGATGAACTGCTTACTTGTCTATGCTCAAGTGTATGACCTGTCTGGCTCAGGCGCAAACTGTCTTGCATTAGACGGAAGAAGCAAGTTCTCGCTTGTGAGTGAGGATGATGAGACAAGAATCCCGGAGGAGACGATTATTGTTTGTTTTTTGTGTTTTCAATCTTTTATTGCCTTTTTGGAGATTTGTCATAAGTTAATGAGCTTAAGCCTAAACCAATGGTTAGTAAGCTCATCACATCCTCCCTCTGATTAGGGGTAATGAGAATACCTTAAGTATGAAGTAAACACCTCACACTTAATCACCACGATGGAGGATTAAGATCATTAACCTACTTGTGATTATTTAAATGGTTTTGGAGTTTTTGTTTAGTGTTACAGGCATAACCCTAATCACAAAGTCTTAAAACCTTTAAGGTTTAGTCCTTGATTATGAGGTGAGAAGAGAAGACTCAAAGGTGACACAAAGGTAAAACTAATGGGGTGTAAACACCCCAAATTTGCCCTCACCCATTCACACCATGGCTTGTGATCATTTCATATGCATAAACACAATCATATCATCTCATATCTCATTTTTGATTCATTGCATTGGTTCTAAGTCATCTGCACCTAGGGTTTGTGATCTGAGCAATCCCAGAGCCTCTTGAGCCACTCCAAGGGCCACCAATCACTTCAAAGGGGTACATGTGTGTTCTTGTATCATATTATATCCTCTCAAAGTCAAGAATGCCAAAGAATCACAAGAACTGGGGTTTGTATGGAAGCAGAGCCAGGCTAGACTGCACAGTTGACCTGAGATTAGGGTTTTGGTTTCAGAGGCCTTAACCCCAAATTTTTTGGTCATTCTTGTTTCCATTGGTCTCTATATGGTATAAGGAGTATGCATATCAATTTTCATGAAGAAATTCCATGGGGAAGTCATCTGATCAAGAGTTGACTTTTCAGACAAGTCAGTGTAAAATCAGGGCATCTGAGGCCCCCAATGACCCAACCAAGGGGTGATCTTCAGCATTTTGAGTGTATATGATCTTTATTTGATCATGGAAGAAGGTTGAAGTTCACAAAAATCAAGAATTTGAAGTTTTTGCAAAGTTGACTTTTTAGGGCATGGTTGACTTTTAAGGAATTTGTCAATCTAGGTCACTTTTCAAACCTTGCTTTTTGATCCAAAAATGCTTCAAATGAAAAAACTTTGGTCATGAAAGTTGTAGAACACATTTTTCCCTTTTCAAAAAGTACAAGAACATGACCTAATTCATTTTGGATCAAAAGTTATGGTGTGACAAAGTTGGCAAAAATCACTAATTTTCAAGATATGCACCAATTGGAAAATTTGCAAAATCATGTATCAAGGCCATTTGTGACTTCTAGTTCACATCAAACCAATGTACAAACATTACATGTGACCTAAAAATCAGATTTGAACAAAAGTTTCTCATATTTCATGGCTTGTATGGCAAGATAGTTTCATATGAACCAAGGTTGATCAAGTTGCAAAACCATCATGACACCTCCTACCACTTGCTACATTGGATGCTGAACCATGCTAGCCTTCCACACACACCTTGCTGCGCAGCCCATGCCTCTTGTACCAAGCTAGAACTTAGCCCATGCCTTCCTTACACCAAAGTTGACATTTTGCAAAAGTGAACTTACCTATCACAGCAGGCCAGGTCACATCATCTGACCAATGGGAGTTCTTTATGCAAAGCAAATGCTGGCCATAACATACATCAAGCAAGGCTGAAGCTCAACACAACTCCCCATTCACAAAAACACTCCATAGAGCAAAAGCCTTCGAATCTGCTTCCATAAGCCATAAACATTCAAACAAATTCCACTACTCATCTCACCATGCTTCATTGATCCCAAACCAACAAGACATAAGCCTGGAACCAGCAAGAACTCAGCTTCACCATTTTTCACTCTCAAAGCCAAAACCTTCGAAACTCAGAAAATAAGCCACAAACACACAAACCCACTTCATAGATCAACTCAATATGTTCCTCTGATCACAAAGCATCCATCACCATAGCCTAAAACCCCCAGAATCAGAAACACGATTCTTACACCATCCTGAACAGAACTTGTTCAAACCTCAAAACCAGCCAACATAAACTCCTTCTAAGCATTCAAGGATCATCAGGGGACCAAGTAGAGTGGATTGCATCAAAGGGAGAGGTCAGAAAATTGCAAGAGTGAAAGCTTCGAAACTCAGGTAGCTCAAGAACTTTTTTTCCAGAAATGGATTTTTTAGTTCTAAAGTTATTCTATATGCTTTCCTGATCACAACTATGTCATTGGTTTTGAAAATGGTGGAGAGATGAGAGTTTAATCAATCTCTGAAACTTTTTGCCCTAGATTTTGTTTGTTTCGATTCAGCCATTCCTGGAAAAATAAATATGTTTTGAATGGGGGTTTTGATTCGTGAGTGAGTGGGAATCATTTCTGTGTTTTTAGATTTCGTTTTAGATGCGTTTTGAAGGAGTTTGAGGTTTGGGGTGAACGGAGAAGATGACCGGAACACTGTTCCGGTCATCTGAAGGTGATTAACGGCAGGGTTAGGGCTTAAACATTAATTAGCCAGGTTTGAATGCTGGCCCTTGGATATGGCGCCAGGTCAATGCGCGCGCTGGCCAGTTTGAATCTCACGCGTTGGATTTGATTACTTTACTTTTTCAGTTTAAAAATTCTTTTTATTTTCATAATATTTCATTTGTTTTACATAATTTATTAAAAATAGCAAAAATGCTTTAAAAATTATGAAATTTTTTATCCTGAGTTTCATTAATTTTTAAAACACAAAAATATTTTTATTTTCATTTTTTTCATTAAAAAAGTATTTTTAAATATTTAAAAGATTATTTTTAATTGATTAATGAAAATTAATTTATTAAAAATACTTTTAGGTATTTAAAAATCACCAAAAAATTCATGAAATGTTCTAAGACATTTAGAAACATTGTCCAACCTCCAAACCAAATTTATTTTCTGATCTTGATGCATTTTGATAATTTTTCATTGAATAAAAATCATTTTTATGCATTAATTTGATCCAAAGTTCCAAAAATCATTTCTGTCTATCCATGAAGAGTTGGACATTGATTCTTCTTGCATTGCATTGTGTTTAGCATGTAGTTTATGAGATTAAATGGCCATGATTTGATCTTTCATTCTCCATTTGTTTGATAATTTTCTTGTTTAGGAACCCTAAAACCCTAGCAAACTTAGAAAAATCATAACTTGAAATTGGTTAAGAGTTGAGACCTCTCCTTTGGGCATTGGTTTAGTATAGGGTTAGGGGTCCTTTGAGTGGCATTTTCAATTTTTTATCTTAGGGTTTGCTTCTGATTTTGATTTTTGTTTGATGCTTTGATCATAAACCCTAATTTGGGCTTCCATATGCATCCATCTTGCATTCTCTTGCATAACATGACTTGCCATGACATTCCATGCCTCCATTTGATTCATTTAACATCATAAGACATATTGAAAGCATGATTGATCATTGCATCATGTATTTGCCATGTTGTATGCCATGTGCACTTCATAACTTTTCATGTATGTCCATGCTTCCTAACTTGCTTCATTTGCATTCATGAACTTGTATGGTCATTTCCATGTGCTGCCTCATGTTTGTAGCATCTCATAGCATCATTAGCATCATGTAAATGCTTCTGGTTTTGTTTCTCATCATGTCATCTCATCCCATTTTGCATTGCATTGCATTTCTTTTCTAACATTTCAGGTGGTAAGTGATTTTGAGAAGTGAATTTGCCTTCACTTCTCACAACTTTTATTTTCATCTCTCTTGCATCCATGCTGCATTTTTATATGTGTTTGGGTTTGAGCTTGCTCATTCTTCTTCTTCCCACTTTCTTTCCTCAAGTGACTTGACTTCTTGAATGAAGCAAGTTGCTTTGCTTCTCTTGATCCTTTCATCTGCTTCCTGGTGGTTCCATTGAAGATCTTTCTTGTTTAACCTCACAAACCTTAGGAACAACCAAGCATGACAATGATTAGGGTTTTGATTAGTCTCCCCTCTTAGTTTTACCTTTGTATCTTCTTTGAGTCTTCTCTTCTCATCTCATAATCAGTGACTAAACCCTAAAGGCTTTAAGGCTTTGTGATTAAGCTTATGCCTGCATCCTTCTATTAGGATGGAGTGTATAACTTTAATCCTAAGTGTTAAACCCTTAATGTGTTTAACTCTCTTAATCAATTCACTTAATAACCATCAAGACATCACACTTGTAACTTGGGCCTTGCATTAGGGTTCTAATTCTTCCTTAATTGGTTAAGAAGGACTAACCCTAGTGTTAATGGACAAGTCCCCCTCAAGTTGTCTTACAAATCATAAAATCCACTTCATAATCATACCATTAAATAAAATCCACTTAATCAAAGGCTTGTTTTGTCATGAGTTTAATCCCTAATCATGGATTAAGTTGAGGAGCTTTCCTCAGCTTAAACATTCTCATCTATTATCCTTCTATTAGGATGGTGTAATGAGTCTGTTTAATCCTTGATTATGGCTTAACCTCATTACTCAACACTAAACAAAAACACCAAAAACATCTAAATAATCACAAGTAGGTTAATGATCTTAATCCTACATCAAAGGTGTTTAAGTGTGAGAATCTGACTTCACACTTAAGGTACTCTCATTACCCCTAATCAGAGGGAAGATGTGATGAGTTTACTAACCCATCGGTTTAGGCTTAAACTCATTAACTAATGACAAACTCTCAAAAGCAATAAAAGATTGAAAACTCAAAAACAAACAATAATCGTCTCCTCCGGGATTCTTTTCTCATCTCATTCACTCACAAACGAGAACTTGCTTCTTCCGTCTAATGCAAGACAGTTTGCACCTGAGCCAGACAGGTCATACACTTGAGCATAGGCAAGCAAGCAGTTCACAAGTCAATTCACCTTTCAGTCTCTTTGGGTCGAACTACGGTGTTCTGACTTCCTCATTGCACGAGAGGATACGTAGGCATAACTTAACAGTTATCGAACAAAAGTCTCTGTATATTCCCCCTCTTTCCAGCATCATTCTCTTAGCCTCATGATCATGAGCATACTCTTTCCTTACACTGACACTATACATATTACACTGCACTCCTTTTACACTGACACCTGTACATCCTTTTTCCAGCTCTTTATACACAAATTGCACTGACACTACCCCTTTAAAACACAAATCTCTTAAGCGTGGATCCCGTCGAGTACGGCGGACAATCTGGGTGCTAATACCTTCCCAGGTTGTAACCAACCCCCTTTCTCAGTCTCTCTGGTTCGCAACCGTCTTATCCATATCTTTCTAGGCCTATGCAGCATTGCCTTTCCTCCGGGATAAAAATGCCTAGCTGGCGACTCTATTCATCTCCAGTGAGTTCACGGCTGTGTGTTCTCATTGTCCCTTTCGCCGACCGTTCGCGTCTGTACCTTTATCTGGGCCTATGTCCACTTATCGGGAGCGACAGCTTGGCGACTCTGCTGGGGACCCTTATACTGTAACCAGGGCTTCTGGTTCTTTTTGTGGGTTCCTCCTAGCGCTTGATTGATTTGTGCTTACTGGGGTGTTATGTGCTTATTTGTGTTGGTATATTTGTATTTATTTTTGCTTTATGTACAGTTGTTTACTGCTTTCTTTATAGCTTTGCATTATATCATATTGTCATACTGTGCTGCTGGCTGGATCTGTTTGTTTGCTTTGGTGGGTGGGTGTTCTATTGAGAGTTTAAGGTCCTATACCTGGGACCTGAGTGACACCTAGGCTAGAGTGAATCATATTCTTTCCCATTCCATCTCGGTCTGGTGCGGGAATATGAAACACGGTTCAGATATGGGTTTCTTCTTGAGAACTCTGTGTTGCAGATTTCCTGCAATGCTAGGGCTATCTGGGAAGCCTGCTAAGTCTGGATGACCTTTTAGTATTGACCTTCAGAAACTGAGGTGAATTAGAGGAGGAACTTTTATGGTTATTGTAAACACTGTACCTCCGGGTTAGAAGTGTTTACACTTCTCATAACTGATCCAAGTCTGAGGATCCTTGTTTTAGAACACCACCTGTGAGGGGGTTGGGCTGTTTACAGGTTTGCAGGTATCTTGACCTCAGAATACCCTGTTACTTTGATTTGATTAAGAATACTCCATGTTGGGACAGTTCTTGTGATTCTAAACCCTAGACATGTGACTCTTTATTTGAGTCCCCCACCTTGGTTACTGGACTTATGGACCTCCATCTGGATTTCTTACACACATGGACTTATTTTAGAGCACTTGATCAGATCCAGCTCAGTCACAAACCCTTGCATATCATTTGCATACATAATCATTGCATCATATTGACATTTGCTTATTTGTGTTTCAGGGTATCCATCTTCATTTGGTTTTGGTTTTGACCCCATCTTCAGTATTGACCTATCTTCATCAGCACTTGCTTCAGCTATCAGCTATCTACTTCAGTCACCTGCACCAGCCAATCAGTGGCCCATTCTTCAGTATCACCATCAGCACTTGTCTCTACTCAGTCTCAACATCTTGGCACCTAAAAAGAGCAACATCACCTACCACTTCTTCCAGCCAGAGCTAGCAGACATCAGGAAGATTCAGACCCTGATCACTCCATACCATATACCACTGTTCAGGGAACACCATGGAGATATACTTGATATGGTTATGGATCTGGACCCCTCACAGAGAAGCCTGATCCACACTTGCCTTCAGTTTTATGATCCCCCACTGAGATGTTTCACTTTTCAGGACTTTCAGCTGGGCCCCTTATTGGAAGAATACTCATCATTAGTTGGTATACCTATCAGGGGTGGAGTCCCTTTCAACCCTGAGATGGTCTTTCCTGGTAATGAAGAGGTAGCAAAGGCATTACATCTGGAACCAGTCCTGATTGGGCAGCATATGACTTCTAAGGCTGGAATCCCTGGCTTGCATCTGGATTTCTTGATCTCTCAAGCCACCTTGAAAGCTTCTTTAGGAGAGTGGAAAGCAGTCTGTGCTTTATTGGCCCTGAGCATATATGGGATTGTATTATTTGCAGATGAGCCTCGATTCATTAGTAAGAATGCAATCCATCTTTTCATCCTGAAGAACCCAGTGCCAACTTTATTAGGGGATCTCTACTATTCAGTGCATCAGAGGAATGAAAAGCAGAGGGGAAGATTAGTGAGGTGTTGTGCTCCTTTGTTCCATACTTGGCTTCTCAGACATTTGCCCAGGACAGATGCATTTTTGAACCCTCATCAGCAGAGAAACTGGGCTGGAAGACTTACTACTCTAACTTCAGCTGATATCAGGTGGTGCACTCAGAGCACAAAAGGCAGGGATATCATCACCAGCTGTGGGCATTTTCCCAATGTGCCCCTAATAGGAGTTAAGGGTAGTATTAATTACAACCCTCTGCTGTTCAAAAGACAACTGGGCTATGCACTGGTCCACACTCCTAAGGCACAGGACTTGGTTGAGACTCTTTATTGTGAGAACAAGCTTAATCTGGCAATTGTTAGGCAGGCAGCCTGGGCCTGGGACAATGTGCAGACTAAGGGGGTAACCATCCTGGGGAAGTGTAACAATGTGGCATCAGCACAATACTATGATTGGTCCCATGCCAGGGCTCAATTCTCTGGGATGCCCTTTACTATAGAAGATATGCCTGGGCCTTCCACAACACCACCTCCAGCAACTGTCAGCTTAGAGGAGTTTGAGAAATTGAAAGAGAGAAATGAGAAGTTGACTCAAGCTTTGCAGAAGACCCTCTATGAGAGGAGGGATGGAAGATTGGATATTGAAAGGTTGGAAAAGTTGAAGAAAGAACATCTGGCTAGAATTGAGAAGTCTGAAGATTACATTAAGAAGTCTAGGGCTGGAGAACAAATCCTGAAGAATGCTTGCAAGGAAGCCCAATTCCAGAAAGCCAGGACAGACTTGTATCTAAAGGAGAGTCAGGCTAGGTGGGTCAGGATCACCGAGACTCGTACTCTGGGGGACAAGAGGGTCCAAGACAAGATGGAGCAGATGGAAGCTAGTGCAAAAGAGCAACAAGAAGCCCTGGCAGCAGCCCAGAGGGAGATATCAGAGCTAAAGATCAGAGCTGGAGTGAAGAGGTCAAAGGACCAAGGTCAACACAAGAAGCTAGCTGCAGCTGTTACTACCCGGAACCTCCTTATCAGGAATCTCACGGAGCGTCCGGCTGATCCTGTGACCGAAGCACTTCTCAAGGAAGTTCGGGAGGATGAGTTTGGTCTGGGTGTTTGACCATTTGCTTGTTGTTGTTTCCATTCCATGTATTTTGATTTTTTTCTTGTAATGTATTTTGACCCCTCAGAGGGCTTGTATTTGTAAACAAACTATGTACCATTTGCCTTTTGCAATATATGTATTTAGTTTGTTCCATCCGAGTTTACTCCGAAAGCAACATCAACAGCACCTTCAAGGGTCTGGAAGGGTCAAAACTGAATGCCAAGCCGGATACCTTGAAAACAAATAAGCATACTGCATTGCATGCTAACCCTTTGTTTGTTTTGTAGGTATTTGTTTTATTGTTGCTAACTCTGCTGTGATGTTCAAGAATTATTGCTCGACGACGAGGGTTTCCACTCAACCGTCCGCACCGATATCCAACCCGTAACAATCTTCCGGGCATACAGATGGATCAGATGCAGCAGGACCTTACAGAGGTCAGGAACCAAATGACCAACGAGAGGTTGGAAATGAGGACTCAAATGACACAGTTTATGGAAGTAATGAACAACATGGCCCAAAGCCAGGAGAGGCTCAGAGCACTGGTGGAAGGGAGAAATCAGGAAGATCATCAGCCGGGGACTGCTGGGACTAGCAACAATGAAAGAGTCCAACCTCATGTCAATCCCCCAGTCTTTGGACCCCACATCCATCCAGAGGCCAACATTCCTGTCAATATACAAGGGACTGCCACAGCAGGGAGGGTACTGCAAGAGGACCCTCAAGAAGATCAGTTCACAGTGATGGGAGCCGGGGAAGAAGCTTATGATAGAAGGTTGGATGAGATAGCTGAGAAATTAAGATCCTTAGAGTCTCAAAACTCTTTGGGTTTTGATGTTATGGATATGGGCTTGGTAGACGGGGTCAGGATTCCCCACAAGTTTAAGCCACCATGCTTTGAGAAGTATAATGGGACGTCTTGTCCCCGAACCCATCTACAATCTTTTCTCGGGAGGCTAAAGGCCTATACCATGGACGAGAAGCTGTGGATGTTCTACTTTGAGGACAGCTTGACTGGAGCTTCAAGGGAATGGTATTCCCATCTGACAAGAGCAACTATTAGGTGCTGGAAGGACCTGGCAGAGGCCTTCATCAGACAGTATCAGTATAATCTGGATATGGCACCCAACAGGACCCTCCTAATGGGAATGTCACAGTCATCTAGAGAGAGCTTCCGAGAGTACGCTCAAAGATGGAGACAGCTTACTGCCGCTGTCCAGCCACCTATGTCAGAAAGGGAGATGGCTGATATGTTCATGAACACCCTTCAGGGGACTTACATTGATAGGCTAGCTGCCTTCTCATCTACCAGCTTTGCAGATGTAGTCATAGCCGGGGAGAGAATTGAAAGCCTATTGAAGATGGGTAAGATCTCAGACAGCGGTGCAAGCTCATCCAGTAATGCAAGAAAGCCTTTTACAGGCCCAAGAAGGACTGGTGAGACTAATGCCATCCACACCAACAGGGGCAGGCCCCAATATGTTCATAGATCTGTGGCAGCTGTCACCATTCCCGCTCCAGCTCATCCACAACCAGCTTATCAATCTCCTCAGCAAAACTATCAGCAACAACCCCAGTACCATCAGCAAAATCAGTATCCTCCGAGAAATTACAACAACAGCAACACCAACAACAATAACCAGCAAAGGCCATTCCAACAGAGGCCATCTCAAGCCAACAGGGTGATCGATCCGATCCCTATGCCATATGCTACATTGCTGCCACAACTCCTGAAACTCAACCTAGTTGAGCTAAGGACATTGGCACCTCCAGATCCCAACAGTCTACCCAGGAACTACGACTCCAACGCCAGATGTGCTTTTCATTCGAATGCACCTGGCCATAGTACAGAAAAGTGCAGAGCCTTGCACATGAAGGTACAAGACCTGGTAGACTCAAAAGCTCTGAATTTCGCACCACCACCCAATGTCAACAAAAATCCTATGCCAAACTACGGTGGTCCCAGAATCAACGCTATTGAAGAAGACAAGCCGTCTTATTTAATAACCAGTGTGGGTCAGATTCGGACGCCGTTGGTAGAGATTAAGGCTCAGCTCCTCGAATGTCAAATGTTCCCGGGGTGTGAGTTAGGGTGTGCTTACTGCAATATTTCAGTAAATGGGTGCGATAACCTGAGGAATGGCATAGATGGTCTCATTCAGAGTGGCCAACTTCAGATCACCACATCATTTCCAACAAATCCAGCAATCTCATCAGCAACAGTACCGGTATCTCCTACAACTGCAGCAACCATTGTTCCTGACAATTCTTCGGCTTCATCAACAAGTACTTCATCAATCATCTCAACTGATCAGTTATCAACAAATTTTTCTTCTACAACTTCAGCACCACTCCAATTTGAATCTCCTACAACAACAACATCCATCCTTCCGACAATGTCTCCTACAACTCCAGCAACGAACTCTGAAGATGTCTCAACCGTCACAATATTTTATGATCCTGAAAACAACTCTGCCTACAACTCAGAAAGTGCTGCTCCCACCAGAGCACCAGTCACAATTTATTATGATCCGCAAACTATCACAGTCCCTTCTGCAGCTGTCATCAGTCCAGTCACTGTCACGGTGCCTGGACCCATACCTTATGAAAGCAATAGGGCCATCCCTTGGCACTACGGCTCTGACGTATACTGCGAAGGAAAGAGAATCACTCTTGATACATCAACACCTGCACCACAAATAGACAATGTGGGAGGAGGCGGAGGCTTCACTCGAAGCGGACGTCTCTTTGCTCCACCAATTCAGAGACCCACTGCCGAAGCAGAAGCTGCTGCCAAGGCAAAAGGAAAAAGCCCGGTGCAGGAAGATCAAGCTGCTAAAGAAGTTTTGAAAACACCATTCGATCAGGAAGTTGATGAGTTCATGAGAATCATCAAAAAGAGTGATTACAAAATAGTGGATCAGCTTCACCAGACGCCATCCAAGATCTCTATCCTATCACTGCTTATGTGCTCCGAAGCCCATCGGAATGCACTACTGAAAGTCTTGCACGCAGCTTACGTGCCTGAAGAGATCACCGTCAATCAGTTGGAAACCGTGGTTGGAAATGTTACTGCTAGAAATGGGCTAGGGTTCACCAATACTGACTTGACAACGGAAGGCCGCAACCATAACAAGGCCTTGCACATCACCATGGAATGTAAAGGTGCAGTCCTTTCCCATGTGCTGGTAGACACAGGATCATCCCTTAATGTCTTACCGAAAAAGGCCCTGGTGAAGCTAGAGTATGAAGGATTAGCCTTGCGTCCCAGTAACCTGGTAGTAAGAGCCTTTGATGGTTCTAAGAGATCGGTTCTGGGAGAAATTGAGCTACCTGTGACAATTGGCCCACAAACCTTTAAAACGATCTTCTATGTGATGGACATTCAGCCTGCCTACAGCTGTTTGTTGGGTAGACCATGGATTCATGCCGCTGGCGCAGTAACGTCTACCCTTCACCAGAAGTTAAAATTTGAGTGGGAAGGCCAAGTTGTTACTATCTGTGGGGAGGAGGATATATTTGTTAGCCATCTGGCTACTTATAAGTATATTGAGATGGATGGGGAGATCCATGAAACAATGAGCCAAGGGTTTGAGGCCCTGAATGTTAATGAAGCATCTGCTGTATCTGGAGTCTCCATGTCATCTTACCAACAAGCCCGGAAGGTTGTTGAGGAAGGAACTGCCCAAGGCTGGGGCAAGGTTTTATCTGTGGAGGAGAAGAAAGACAAATTTGGGTTGGGTTACAGACCAACTCAACAACATCAAGCAAAGGCTGCTGAGAAGCCCGGTTTTGTCAGTGGGGGATGCTCACCCCTGATGCTATCAACAATTTGGAAGACGAGCTGGAAGAGGAGCGCAATCTGGAGAATTGGATTCGTCCAAAGATCCCGGGGAGCAGTATCTCAAACTGGTCTTCCCAGGAAATTATAAGAGTTACTCATGCAGAGTAATTATTATTTCCTGTATTTTATAGCATGCATCAAAGTCTTGCATCTTGCCCAAGATGACAAGACTCATTTTGTAATCGGGCCATCTGTACTTTTTGTGCAAACAAGATTAATCAATGAAATATCAGACATCTTTTTGCAAATGAGTCTTTTTCCTTTTCGTTCACTGTTTTTCCATTTTTTCTTTTTGTACAAAAAATAAATGGCGATGTTTTCAAAATGATAACTTCATTTCACCTTTTTTAAACAAGATTAAAATCAATCACTAAAATGAACAAACTGAACCCTTGCAGAGAGTGCCTTCCTGACAGCACCGACAACAGCACGGCTATGACTTCGTATGACTTTGACAATCCGATCAATCAAGCTGATGAAGGGGTTGAAGAAGAATATGAGCTTCCTGAAGAGCTAGCCAGGTTGTTAAGACAAGAGGAAAAGGTTATTACTCCTCACCAGGAGGAGGTTGAAGTGATTAATCTTGGTACAGATGAAGACGTGAAAGAGGTTAAAATCGGGGCCTGCCTGCAAGACTCAGTGAAGAGACAACTGATTGATCTGCTTCAAGAATATGTGGATGTGTTTGCTTGGTCGTATCAAGATATGCCAGGGTTGGACACCGACATTGTCGTGCACAAGCTGCCTTTGAGGGAAGAATGCCCACCAGTTAAACAGAAACTGCGCCGTACTCGCCCAGACATGGCAATGAAGATCAAAGAAGAGGTACAAAAGCAGTGGGACGCCGGGTTCCTTGCTATGACTAGCTACCCACCGTGGGTTGCTAATATAGTGCCTGTGCCTAAGAAAGACGGCAAAGTAAGAATGTGTGTTGACTATCGGGATCTGAACAGAGCTAGCCCGAAAGATGATTTCCCATTACCTCACATTGATGTACTGGTAGATAACACGGCTCAGTTCTCGGTATTCTCCTTCATGGACGGATTTTCAGGATATAATCAGATCAAGATGTCACCTGAAGACATGGAGAAGACAACATTCATTACACCTTGGGGCACGTTCTGTTACAAGGTAATGCCATTCGGACTGAAGAATGCTGGTGCAACATATCAACGGGCTATGGTGACATTATTCCACGATATGATCCATAAAGAAATAGAATGTTATGTGGATGACATGATTGCCAAGTCCCTTACTGAAGAAGACCACCTGGTGAATCTGCTGAAGCTGTTTAAGCGTCTGAGGAAGTACCAATTGAAGTTAAACCCCAACAAATGCACATTCGGGGTACGATCCGGTAAGTTGCTGGGCTTTATTGTAAGCGAGAAAGGGATTGAAGTTGACCCTGATAAAGTCAAAGCTATTCAAGAGATGCCTGCACCGAAAACTGAGAAAGAAGTTCGAGGGTTCTTAGGTAGATTGAACTACATCTCAAGGTTCATATCTCACCTCACAGCAACCTGTGAGCCTTTGTTCAAGCTGTTAAGAAAGGAACAGACGGTCAGGTGGAATGAAGACTGCCAAAGGGCTTTTGACAAGATCAAGGAGTACTTACAAGAGCCTCCAATCCTTATGCCTCCAGTTGAAGGAAGACCTCTGATAATGTACTTGACAGTATTAGAAGAGTCAATGGGGTGTGTGCTGGGCCAGCATGACGAGTCTGGTCGAAAAGAGTATGCAATATACTACCTAAGCAAAAAGTTTACCGACTGTGAACAACGTTATTCACTGCTCGAGAAAACTTGCTGTGCTTTAGCGTGGGCTGCTCGCCGACTGAGACAGTATATGTTGACCCACACTACTCTATTAATTTCAAAGATGGACCCAGTTAAGTACATATTTGAGAAGCCAGCTCTCACCGGACGGGTTGCAAGATGGCAAATGATTCTCACAGAATACGACATCCAGTACACCTCTCAGAAAGCCATCAAGGGCAGTGTGCTATCTGAATATCTTGCTGAGCAACCTATTGACGACTACCAGCCTATGAGATTTGACTTTCCTGATGAAGACATCATGTTCATAAAATCAAAAGATCATAAAGAGCCTATTCACACTGAAGGGCCCGACCCGGAAGAAGAATGGATTATGATGTTTGATGGGGCTGTTAATATGAATGGTCGTGGTGTTGGTGCAGTACTCATTACGCCTAAAGGAGTTCACATGCCTTTCTCGGCGAAACTCACTTTCAACTGCACTAACAACGAAGTTGAATACGAAGCTTGCATTATGGGCCTTGAGGAAGCCATTGACCTCAGGATCAAGACATTGACTGTATTCGGAGATTCAGCTCTGGTAGTTAATCAAACCAACGGAAAATGGTACACCCACCAGGATCATCTGATACCTTACAGGGATTATACAAGGAGGTTATTGACCTTCTTCACAACGGTCAAGCTTGAGTATATCCCTCGGGACGAGAATCAGTTCGCAGATGCTCTGGCTACCATTTCATCCATGATCAAAGTTCAAGCTGCCAACTTTGTGCCTCAGATTTCAGTATCCAGACTTGATAGACCAGCATATGTATTTGCAGCAGATGTTGTTAAAGATGATAAGCCTTGGTTCCATGACATTAAATGCTTCTTGGAGGATCAAACATACCCACCTGGGGCATCTTCCAATGATAAGAAGACTTTGAGAAGGCTTGCTGGTAGTTTCTTTCTGAACACTGATGGGTCTTTATACAAAAGGAACTTTGATATGGTACTCCTCAGATGTGTTGATAAGACAGAAGCAGACTTGTTGATGCATGAAGTGCACGAAGGATCCTTTGGTACCTATGCTGGAGGGCATGCCATGGCTAAGAAACTGTTAAGATCAGGGTATTATTGGATCACAATGGATGCAGACTGTTGTGCTTACGCCAGAAAATGCCATAAATGCCAGATTTATGCAGATAAGGTGCATGTGCCTCCCAATCCTTTGAACATAATGTCTTCACCATGGCCCTTTGCCATGTGGGGCATTGATATGATCGGCAAGATTGAACCGACTGCTTCAAACGGCCACAGATTCATCCTGGTTGCCATTGATTATTTCACCAAGTGGGTCGAAGCAGCTTCCTATGCCAATGTTACAAGACAAGTGGTAGCCAGATTTCTGAAGAGAGATATCATCTGTCGATATGGAGTTCCCGAGCGAATCATTACTGATAATGGTTCCAACTTGAACAACAAAATGATGGCAGAGCTGTGCCGGGACTTCAAGATCCAACACCACAATTCTTCTCCTTACAGGCCAAAGATGAACGGCGCTGTTGAGGCAGCTAATAAGAATATCAAGAAGATTGTGCAGAAGATGGTAGTCACCTACAAAGACTGGCATGAAATGCTACCTTTTGCCTTGCATGGGTACGGCACGTCAATCAGAACATCCACTGGGGCAACACCGTATCAACTTGTGTATGGTATGGAGGCAGTCCTACCAGTTGAAGTTGAATTACCCTCTCTACGGGTACTGATGGATGTTAAACTGAACGAAGCAGAGTGGGTTAGGTCCCGATACGAGCAACTGAGTCTGATTGAAGAGAAAAGATTGGCTGCAATCTGTCATGGGCAGCTGTATCAGAAAAGAATGAAGAAAGCCTTCGATCAGAAAGTCAGGCACCGAGAGTACCAAGTAGGAGATCTTGTGCTGAAAAGAATCCTCCCTCCTCATACAGACCACAGGGGCAAATGGACTCCAAATTATGAAGGACCATTCATGGTAAAGAAAGTGTTTTCCGGTGGAGCACTGATGCTCAGCACCATGGATGGCGAAGACTTCCCGTCTCCTGTGAATTCAGATGCAGTTAAAAAATACTTCGCATAAAAAATGACCCGCTGGACATAAAAACAGAATGTAAGTCCAGGCAAAAATAGGGCATCCCGGCGAGTCAAAAACAGAATAAAAGACTCGGGCAAAAATAAGGGAAAATAAATAAAAAATGTGTACACCCGCTGAGTTGAAAAGCCGCATTGGACAGCTCAGGCAAAAATGGGTATCCCGATGGATTGAAAACCCGAAAGGGCGATCCATGCAAAATAAGGGAATAAGCGAACAACTGCATTCTGAATTCGTCTGTATCGCCTACAACTTAGCAAACCTCGAAAAGATCAAGCTTCTTTCAGAATCAACCTTCTTCAGAAAGCAAGACGAGAAGAACGTCAAAAGTCATACGAGTCATAGCAGAAGAGGAAGCTCCTTAAAGCGTCGTCAACATCGCCAGCACTTTGTTTCTCAATTTGTAACAGTCTCTTCATTTTAGGAGATTTGTTTCTTTGACTGTATCTTGCCAATTCAGGGCACATGAATTAATAAAATCGGATTTTCCAGTCATGTCTCGTCTTATACATTTTTATTTGCAAAGGATGTATGATGTCTCTAAAAACTGATTGCATAAGTACAGATATTTTTCTTCAAAAACACATGCTTACAGGGAATATACTTACTCTCGAAAGTGCTTGACTCCTATGGCGGAATCCAGTAAAGGATACCTCGGGACCATTTGTGCGTTTCCTTATATTTGCAGGATTGCAGGTATCCAGAACGCAACTTGGGGCATGCAAGTTACATCTCAGCAAGCTGGCAAATCAACACTCACTCTTGGCACCAGAGGTGTTTTCTCCCCAGCTGAGTTGCCAACAACTTTCCCCAGCCAGTTGCCACTTGTCAATTTCCCCAGCTTTAGTGTCAATCATTCTTCCTCAGCAGAATGCAGAAGTCAGGGAACCATCTCCCCACAGAATCCTTGGCCTCTTTTCAGAAGAACAACGCATGAAGGAGTCACAACAGAGTACAGAAGGCTTCTACAAACCCCAGCTGGGTCCTGTATTACAAGGATATGTCAATCGGTGACCTATATCCCCGAGCAAATATCATATCATCAGATCTGCCAATGATCTCATCCCCAGCTAGGATGTCCACTTCAAATAGATCGACCAGTGATCTTCGCGGCATTGGGATCCGAATCCCGGTTTGGTATCTTTGCATAACCATGGCATTCGCATCATATCCACCCACAAAGCGTAGCATTCCATCTAATACGGAGCATTACGGCAAAAATCAAACACATAGCATAATCATAAGCCATGTTGTGAATCGGACTCTTGTGAATAATAACCATTCATCAATACACAGAAACGGTCCCCACCAGAGTCCCAGCAAAAGCAGTTGCCTCACAATTCACAAACACCAGTTGACACCCGTCCGTGTCATCACTCCCCAGTAAAGTCGCCTGAATATCCTTTACAAACAAGATCACCCGTATTACAGATACGTCCTGACACCCGTCCGTGTCATACCCCAGTAGAAAGCCAAAGACATCCTCTTTGCACTCACCTATACTTGTATATACAATTCCTTGACACCCGTCCGTGTCATATCCCCAGCGCAGTCACTTACACTTTTACAGCCCATATACTTGTTGATATCATACTTTTCTCCTTTTGACACTCGTCCGTGTCACCCTCCCCAGCAGATAAACACTCATCCATACAAAACTCATACTCACTACTCATGTTACACTTATACAGATACTCGTCCGTATCTCGTATATGCCATTTATATCCCCACAGATTCAACATTGGTCCTTGTTCTTTGTTAACCAGTTGGTACTCGTCCGTACCATCATCTCAGAATATGCATCAAATGTTTGTTTCTACATGATACTCGTCCGTATCATAGTCTTAAGGATGCTCGTCCGTATCTTTAATCCATACACCGTGTCAAACACTTTTGTCTTCTTGGATATAGATACTCGTCTGTGTCTACTATTCCCCAGGAGTCCCCTCAGATTCAACACTCGTCCGTGTTCTTTGTTAACCCGTTGATACTCGTCCGTATCATCATCTCTGAACATGTGTCAGTTTGTTTCTACCCGATACTCGTCCGTATCGTAGTCTTAAGGATGCTCGTCCGCATTTTTAATCTATACACAACACCTAAACACTTATGCTTTCTTCTCTTGGTTGTAAACACTCGTCCGTGTTCACTATATCCCCAGTAGATCGCCAAGTAAGCAAATTTTCCTTTTTATCTGACACTCGTCCTGTGTCATGATAAACCTTGAGAGCAGCCGTACCCTGCTAGGTGGTCGTCCTCCACCTCTTGATGGTCGTCCTCCATCATGCTCCTCCGATGGCCGTCCCCATCGTTGATATTTAGCAGCCGTCCCCTGCTAGGTGGTCGTCCTCCACCTCTTGATGATCATCCTTCATCATTTTATCCAATGGCCGTCCCCATTGTTGATTTTTGGTTATCTGACATTCGTCCTGTGTCATGATAAACCTTGAGAGCAGCCGTCCCCTGCTAGGTGGTCGTCCTCCACCTCTTGATGGTCGTCCTCCATCATGCTCGTCCGATGGCCGTCCCCATCGTTGACCTTTTCTATCCGGCATTCGTCCTATGTCGCGATATTTTCGGCAGCCGTACCCTGCCAGGTGGTCGTCCTCCACCTTAGATGATCGTCCCTCATCTTAACCCCAACAGAGCAGCCGTCCCCTGCTAGGTGATCTTCCTTCACCTTTGATGACCGTACCTCATCATCTGTTTATTTCATTTATTCTTTAACCCGATGGCCGTCCCCGTCGTGGTCCCTTTTCTTTTTAGCCCGATGGCCGTCCCCATCGTCGATTACTTTACTCTATGAACTTGATGGCCGTCCCCGTCATGTTTCATTAATTCCCAGAGAATCTTACAACTTTATCTTGATGGCCGTCCCCATCATAATCTTATTTTTCCCAGCTAGTCGGCCGTCCCCGTCTTGGCTTTACTTTTGATCCCCAGCATGTCGGCCGTCCCCGTCATTGCTATTTACCCAGCAGTCGTCCTCTGCTCGACGGTCGTCCTCCGTCGCCCACACTTTACAATATACTTTATTTTTCTTTTACAATCTATATCCCTTTTCTTCTTCATTCTGTGAGTGCAAATTTTGGACTGTCTTTGGTATTCAACCACAAGTTATCTTGTTTGCCTGATAAGCCGTCGCTTACATCCTGCACAGCTAACTCATGTTTGAATAGGGGCAGCTGTAAACATCCCAAATTTTCCCTCACCCATTCACACCATGGCTTGTGATCATTTCATATGCATAAACACAATCATATCATCTCATATCTCATTTTTGATTCATTGCATTGGTTCTAAGTCATCTGCACCTAGGGTTTGTGATCTGAGCAATCCCAGAGCCTCTTGAGCCACTCCAAGGGCCACCAATCACTTCAAAGGGGTCCATGTGTGTTCTTGTATCATATTATATCCTCTCAAAGTCAAGAATGCCAAAGAATCACAAGAACTGGGGTTTGTATGGAAGCAGAGCCAGGCTAGACTGCACAGTTGACCTGAGATTAGGGTTTTGGTTTCAGAGGCCTTAACCCCAAATTTTTTGGTCATTCTTGTTTCCATTGGTCTCTATATGGTATAAGGAGTATGCATATCAATTTTCATGAAGAAATTCCATGGGGAAGTCATCTGATCAAGAGTTGACTTTTCAGACAAGTCAGTGTAAAATCAGGGCATCTGAGGCCCCCAATGACCCAACCAAGGGGTGATCTTCAGCATTTTGAGTGTATATGATCTTTATTTGATCATGGATGAAGGTTGAAGTTCACAAAAATCAAGAATTTGAAGTTTTTGCAAAGTTGACTTTTTAGGGCATGGTTGACTTTTAAGGAATTTGTCAATCTAGGTCACTTTTCAAACCTTGCTTTTTGATCCAAAAATGCTTCAAATGAAAAAACTTTGGTCATGAAAGTTGTAGAACACATTTTTCCCTTTTCAAAAAGTACAAGAACATGACCTAATTCATTTTGGATCAAAAGTTATGGTGTGACAAAGTTGGCAAAAATCACTAATTTTCAAGATATGCACCAATTGGAAAATTTGCAAAATCATGTATCAAGGCCATTTGTGACTTCTAGTTCACATCAAACCAATGTACAAACATTACATGTGACCTAAAAATCAGATTTGAACCAAAGTTTCTCATATTTCATGGCTTGTATGGCAAGATAGTTTCATATGAACCAAGGTTGATCAAGTTGCAAAACCATCATGACACCTCCTACCACTTGCTACATTGGATGCTGAACCATGCTAGCCTTCCACACACACCTTGCTGCGCAGCCCATGCCTCTTGTACCAAGCTAGAACTTAGCCCATGCCTTCCTTACACCAAAGTTGACATTTTGCAAAAGTGAACTTACCTATCACAGCAGGCCAGGTCACATCATCTGACCAATGGGAGTTCTTTATGCAAAGCAAATGCTGGCCATAACATACATCAAGCAAGGCTGAAGCTCAACACAACTCCCCATTCACAAAAACACTCCATAGAGCAAAAGCCTTCGAATCTGCTTCCATAAGCCATAAACATTCAAACAAATTCCACTACTCATCTCACCATGCTTCATTGATCCCAAACCAACAAGACATAAGCCTGGAACCAGCAAGAACTCAGCTTCACCATTTTTCACTCTCAAAGCCAAAACCTTCGAAACTCAGAAAATAAGCCACAAACACACAAACCCACTTCATAGATCAACTCAATATGTTTCTCTGATCACAAAGCATCCATCACCATAGCCTAAAACCCCCAGAATCAGAAACACGATTCTTACACCATCCTGAACAGAACTTGTTCAAACCTCAAAACCAGCCAACATAAACTCCTTCTAAGCATTCAAGGATCATCAGGGGACCAAGTAGAGTGGATTGCATCAAAGGGAGAGGTCAGAAAATTGCAAGAGTGAAAGCTTCGAAACTCAGGTAGCTCAAGAACTTTTTTTCCAGAAATGGATTTTTTAGTTCTAAAGTTATTCTATATGCTTTCCTGATCACAACTATGTCATTGGTTTTGAAAATGGTGGAGAGATGAGAGTTTAATCAATCTCTGAAACTTTTTGCCCTAGATTTTGTTTGTTTCGATTCAGCCATTCCTGGAAAAATAAATATGTTTTGAATGGGGGTTTTGATTCGTGAGTGAGTGGGAATCATTTCTGTGTTTTTAGATTTCGTTTTAGATGCGTTTTGAAGGAGTTTGAGGTTTGGGGTGAACGGAGAAGATGACCGGAACACTGTTCCGGTCATCTGAAGGTGATTAACGGCAGGGTTAGGGCTTAAACATTAATTAGCCAGGTTTGAATGCTGGCCCTTGGATATGGCGCCAGGTCAATGCGCGCGCTGGCCAGTTTGAATCTCACGCGTTGGATTTGATTACTTTACTTTTTCAGTTTAAAAATTCTTTTTATTTTCATAATATTTCATTTGTTTTACATAATTTATTAAAAATAGCAAAAATGCTTTAAAAATTATGAAATTTTTTATCCTGAGTTTCATTAATTTTTAAAACACAAAAATATTTTTATTTTCATTTTTTTCATTAAAAAAGTATTTTTAAATATTTAAAAGATTATTTTTAATTGATTAATGAAAATTAATTTATTAAAAATACTTTTAGGTATTTAAAAATCACCAAAAAATTCATGAAATGTTCTAAGACATTTAGAAACATTGTCCAACCTCCAAACCAAATTTATTTTTTGATCTTGATGCATTTTGAGAATTTTTCATTGAATAAAAATCATTTTTATGCATTAATTTGATCCAAAGTTCCAAAAATCATTTCTGTCTATCCATGAAGAGTTGGACATTGATTCTTCTTGCATTGCATTGTGTTTAGCATGTAGTTTATGAGATTAAATGGCCATGATTTGATCTTTCATTCTCCATTTGTTTGATAATTTTCTTGTTTAGGAACCCTAAAACCCTAGCAAACTTAGAAAAATCATAACTTGAAATTGGTTAAGAGTTGAGACCTCTCCTTTGGGAATTGGTTTAGTATAGGGTTAGGGGTCCTTTGAGTGGCATTTTCAATTTTTTATCTTAGGGTTTGCTTCTGATTTTGATTTTTGTTTGATGCTTTGATCATAAACCCTAATTTGGGCTTCCATATGCATCCATCTTGCATTCTCTTGCATAACATGACTTGCCATGACATTCCATGCCTCCATTTGATTCATTTAACATCATAAGACATATTGAAAGCATGATTGATCATTGCATCATGTATTTGCCATGTTGTATGCCATGTGCACTTCATAACTTTTCATGTATGTCCATGCTTCCTAACTTGCTTCATTTGCATTCATGAACTTGTATGGTCATTTCCATGTGCTGCCTCATGTTTGTAGCATCTCATAGCATCATTAGCATCATGTAAATGCTTCTGGTTTTGTTTCTCATCATGTCATCTCATCCCATTTTGCATTGCATTGCATTTCTTTTCTAACATTTCAGGTGGTAAGTGATTTTGAGAAGTGAATTTGCCTTCACTTCTCACAACTTTTCTTTTCATCTCTCTTGCATCCATGCTGCATTTTTATATGTGTTTGGGTTTGAGCTTGCTCATTCTTCTTCTTCCCACTTTCTTTCCTCAAGTGACTTGACTTCTTGAATGAAGCAAGTTGCTTTGCTTCTCTTGATCCTTTCATCTGCTTCCTGGTGGTTCCATTGAAGATCTTTCTTGTTTAACCTCACAAACCTTAGGAACAACCAAGCATGACAATGATTAAGGTTTTGATTAGTCTCCCCTCTTAGTTTTACCTTTGTATCTTCTTTGAGTCTTCTCTTCTCATCTCATAATCAGTGACTAAACCCTAAAGGCTTTAAGGCTTTGTGATTAAGCTTATGCCTGCATCCTTCTATTAGGATGGAGTGTATAACTTTAATCCTAAGTGTTAAACCCTTAATGTGTTTAACTCTCTTAATCAATTCACTTAATAACCATCAAGACATCACACTTGTAACTTGGGCCTTGCATTAGGGTTCTAATTCTTCCTTAATTGGTTAAGAAGGACTAACCCTAGTGTTAATGGACAAGTCCCCCTCAAGTTGTCTTACAAATCATAAAATCCACTTCATAATCATACCATTAAATAAAATCCACTTAATCAAAGGCTTGTTTTGTCATGAGTTTAATCCCTAATCATGGATTAAGTTGAGGAGCTTTCCTCAGCTTAAACATTCTCATCTATTATCCTTCTATTAGGATGGTGTAATGAGTCTGTTTAATCCTTGATTATGGCTTAACCTCATTACTCAACACTAAACAAAAACACCAAAAACATCTAAATAATCACAAGTAGGTTAATGATCTTAATCCTACATCAAAGGTGTTTAAGTGTGAGAATCTGACTTCACACTTAAGGTACTCTCATTACCCCTAATCAGAGGGAAGATGTGATGAGTTTACTAACCCATCGGTTTAGGCTTAAACTCATTAACTTATGACAAACTCTCAAAAGCAATAAAAGATTGAAAACTCAAAAACAAACAATAATCGTCTCCTCCGGGATTCTTTTCTCATCTCATTCACTCACAAACGAGAACTTGCTTCTTCCGTCTAATGCAAGACAGTTTGCACCTGGGCCAGACAGGTCATACACTTGAGCATAGGCAAGCAAGCAGTTCACAAGTCAATTCACCTTTCAGTCTCTTTGGGTCGAACTACGGTGTTCTGACTTCCTCATTGCACGAGAGGATACGTAGGCATAACTTAACAGTTATCGAACAAAAGTCTCTGTATATTCCCCCTCTTTCCAGCATCATTCTCTTAGCCTCATGATCATGAGCATACTCTTTCCTTACACTGACACTATACATATTACACTGCACTCCTTTTACACTGACACCTGTACATCCTTTTTCCAGCTCTTTATACACAAATTGCACTGACACTACCCCTTTAAAACACAAATCTTTTAAGCGTGGATCCCGTCGAGTACGGCGGACAATCTGGGTGCTAATACCTTCCCAGGTTGTAACCAACCCCCTTTCTCAGTCTCTCTGGTTCGCAACCGTCTTATCCATATCTTTCTAGGCCTATGCAGCATTGCCTTTCCTCCGGGATAAAAATGCCTAGCTGGCGACTCTATTCATCTCCAGTGAGTTCACGGCTGTGTGTTCTCATTGTCCCTTTCGCCGACCGTTCGCGTCTGTACCTTTATCTGGGCCTATGTCCACTTATCGGGAGCGACATGGGGGAATAATCAAAACCTAATTGTGATCATACTTGGGTATCCCTAGGGTTTATGAGGCTTGCAAAAGATCTTCAGGAGAGAAGCCACCAGGAAAGAAGCAGATGAAAGGAGGAAGAAGCAGAGAGAAGCAAAACAACTTGCTTCACTTAAGAAGACAAGTTGCTTGAAGAAAGAAAGTGAGAAGGAGGCATGAATGAGCAAGCTCACTCTAAAACACATACAAAATGCAGCAAAGAAAGCATAAAAGAGATGAGAAGAGATTGTGAGAAGTGAAGGCAAATTCACTTCTCAAACACTTACCACCTGAAAAGTTAGCAAAAGGAAATGAAATGAAATGAAAATGACATGAATGCATGGATACAAGCCAAAACCAGGAGCATAAACATGATGTCAATGATGCTAAGACAAAAAAACCAAGTACATATCAAGAGTTGTGGATAATCATACCAGGATGAGGATGCAAAAGAAACATGCTTTGAACCATGAAAGTTCATGAAAGTGTATGAAATGGAATGAATACAAAACATGGCAAATGAAAGATGCAATGATCAAACATGATTCTAATATGTCTTAAGATATCTTATATGTCATGTGGATACACAAAATGTCATGGCAAGTTCATGTATGCAAGCAAGTGAGAGATGAATGCAAATGAAGGCAAGAATTAGGGTTTATATACAATATGCAAGGAAAAATTCAAAATCAGAAGCAAAGCATGAAATAAAAAATTGAAAATGGAAACAAAGGGACCCTAACCCTACACAAGTTCACTGCCCAAAGGAGGGGACCTAACTCTTAACCTAATGGGGGTTATGATTTTCTTAAGTTAGCTAGGGTTTTAAGGCACTTCAAAAGGAAAAATGCACATCAAATTGAAAATGAAAGATAAATTCAAACAAATTTTACCCTAGAAACTACATGATATGAAGAATGCAATGCAAAAAGAACCAACATCAAACTCTTCATGGTTAGGCAGAATGAATTTTTCTAAGTTAGAACAAAAATATTGCCTTTTAAGAATTTTAATTCCAATGAAAAATGTCAAAATACATCAAGAACCAAAAAGAAACTTGTTTTGAGAGTTTGATAATGTTTCTAAATATATTAGGATGCAATGTGAATTTTTTTGTGATTTTTAAATACCTAAATGCATTTTTAATTAATTAATTCTCATTAAATAATTAAAAATAATCATTTAAATAATTTAAAAATAATTTTCAATGCAAAAACTAAAAATAAAAATATTTTTGGGTTCTGAAAATTAATTAAAGTTTGGATAAAAAATTTCAGAATTTTTTGAAGTTTTTTTCTATTTTTAAAAATTCGTGCAAGTTTAAATAAAGAAAATGAAATAAAAATTAAAAATAATGAAAGTATGCCAAAGGGAGGGCTCAGATTGATTCTGGGCTTAAGATGTTTGACTGGGCGCGCATCTGGACGGCCCAGGTTCAAACCTGACTAATTTGGTTTAATTAATTATTAATCTTAAAATTAACATTAATGACTCAATCCCAACCACACAAACACGCGCGGGAGATCAGATCCAAAGGCCTATATTTGAACAAAACCCTAATCCTGATTAAAAGCCCTAATGACTTTCAGGTGGCCGGAAGTGACCTCCGGTCATCTTCTCCGACCACTTCTCCCCTGAGAAAACCCTATCTCACTCCCCAGGCTACAAAAATGAAATCTCTCTAGCCAGAAATGAACCCCACACGTCACTGAATCAGAATCCCCAAACAAAAATCATTTTTCATTCATCAACAAAGCAAATCGAAACAAAACAATCCTAGGTCAAAAAACATTCAGACAACTCATACATACTCAATATTCCACCATTTTGAAAAGTAAACATATCAGAGTCATCAGCACATCATAAAGTTTCGATTGAGAACTTAAAAACAAGGTTCTGAGAAAAAAGTTCTTGAGCTATACCTGAGATGGAACCTTCTGGTTCTGGGCTTTCTGGCCTTTCCATTGCTGCAAATCCACTTCTTTGAACCCCCTGATGATGAAATGAAGCTCAGAAAGCTTTAAGAATGGCTGGTTTGAATGTTTCAGTTCTGGTATAGCAGAAATGGAGGTTTGTGTGTGTGATGTTTCAGGCTGTTTTGAGGGTTGATTCTTGTTCTATGGATGATATGTGATTTGTTGGTGAAAGAAAAATGGAAGTTTGATGGCTGGTTTGAGAGAATCGGAGAAGGGAAGGATTTTTGCAAGTTTGTGTATGCTGGTTGTGTGTGTCTTCTTAGCCTATGTCCTTCTTGTTTTATGATCCTGAGGCAATCCATAAGCAATCCCAACAATCTAGGAGGGCAGGTATGCACTGTGGGAATGGTATGGGGTGATTGGCCAAAAAGTCAAAAATTGTGTACTATAGGTATGGGCCATGGCAGAGGAGATTTCTTTGTTTGGATTGCTTCAGCCAGCTTCAAGGAAGGCCCTTGGATGTTCTGATGTGATCTGAAATGGATGGAGGGTGAGATGTCACATGTTTTGCAATTTTCACAACTTGTTGCATTTTGAGATTTTGGTCATGGACATGTCTTATTCCTTGGGCAATATGCAGCAAGATGTACCACATAATGTTGTTATGACACTTTGAGATTGATTAGAGACCAAACAAAACCCTAAGAACCATTCTTGCAAGATTTCCCACTTTGGCACTTTCATGAAAAATGGCTTATGATACTTGGAATCCAAGGCATGAAAGTGGGAAATTATTTGGGCAAATCTGAATTATGGACCATGAATGATGTTTGTGTGATGATTAGAAGTTGATTTGAAGTCACATTTGGCTTTGGCAAGTGTTTTTGCAAGTTTCCTCTTTGGTACAAAAGTGAAAAATAAGTGATTTTGTCCAACTTTGCAAGGCCATAACTTTTGTTCTAAAATGAATTAGAATGAGTTCTTGTACTTTTTGAAAATGGGAGGATCCAATCTACAACTTTCATGACCAAAGATTTTCCATTTGAAGCATTTTTTAATCAAAAAGAGGAGGTTGAAAAACTTTCCCAAAATGGCAAGTTTACATTACAAGTCACTTTCCCAAAATGGCAATTTTGCAAATGGCTTGAAATTCTTCAATTTTGTGAACTTCTAACTTCTTCTAAGATCAAATAAAGATCATAAACATTCAAAATGATGGAGAATACCCTTTGGTTGGATGATTGGGGGCCTCAGATGCCCTGATTTTACACTAATTTGCTCAAGAAGTCAACTATTGATCAGATGCCTTCCCCATTGAATTTCTTCATGAAAATTGGTATGCATGATCCTCATATCATATAGAGATCAATGGAAACAAGAATGACCAAAAAATTTGGAGTTATGGCCTCTGAAACCAAAACCCTAATTTTAGGTCATCTGTGCAGTTAAGCTTGGCTCTGCTTCCATGCCTTTCTCAGTTCTTGTGATTTTTGACTTTCTTGATCTTGGGAGGATGTAATATGATGATTGAACATACATGGGCCCTTTTGAAATGGTTGAAGCCCCTTTGGAGTGGCTCACATAGCCTCTTTTGATTGCTCAGATCACAAACCCTAGATGCAGATGACTCTGAATCAATGCAGTGAAGCAAAAATGCAATATGAGATGGTATGATTGAAACTATGCAAATGAAAAGAATCACAAGCCATGGTGAAAATAGGTGAGGGAAAATTTGGGGTGTTTACAGAAAACACGGTCCAAGGAACAGGTCTTCCCCTTCAAAACTCGCTCTCTTCTTCAAACCATCGGCGGCGAATCCATCTTTTGACATCGACGTACGCGACGGTGGGAACATGACCGGCACGGCGGATCAAGGGTACAAGCGGAAAAATGCTTGCGACAACGATTAGCAATCGAAGCAAAACAACATGTCTCTCTCGATTCAGTTTCGTATCTTCATCTCAGATCTCGCGGTTCACTCTCAATCGACATCGCCTTCGCCTCCGGGCTCATCAATTCAGACTCGCAGCTTTGCTCTTACTCGATTTCAGATCACGGCGTTTTGGGCTCGGTGGCAGCGTGGCGGCTTCTTCGCCTTCCTCTCGGTAATTTTGTTTCGATCCGAACCACCCCTCTTCTTCTTTTGATTCTTTGTTTCTGTGATTTTGTTGGATGTTGGTGAGCGGTTGTTGTTGAAGATGAATGGAGGTTGGGAGTTGAACGGATGGTGGTTTAGTGATGTTGAAGAGGGTTGCTGTTGCGGTTAAGGTTGAAGAGGTAATGGCTTATGGAGTGCTGTGGTGATTTGTGGGTGGAGAGTGATGAAGATGGAAATGGTTTGATGATGAGTTTGGCTGTTGCTTGAGAGGATTATGCTGAATGCAGAGAGGAGTGTGTGTAGACTTTTGAAATTGAAATTCGTTTAGGTGATGTGAGGATGATGAGGAAATGGTTGCTGCGTGCAGGTGGTATATCATTGTGAAAAGTGTGAGTGTTTGCGAAAAATGTGTTGTCCTGCGTGTGTGGTGTAGTGAGGAGAAAAAAGAAAAAATGAAGGTTGAAAAAGTGTGATGAAAATAACTGAGAGAGCAAGCCAAAACGAATTCGTTGCTGTTGTGTTGTTTTGTTTAATGAAGGATGAGCGATAAAAATCAGAAGAGAAAGAGAGTATGTTGTGTTGGTTTTTGAGGTGTTGGCTGCGTGTGCGGGATCTTGATGAAAAGAAAAAGTGGAAAAGTGAAATTGTTGTGAGTGAATGATAGTGTAGGTGCGTAATGCTGTGATGTATGTGTGGGACCGCAAGTTGTTGCAAAAACGCGTGTGGGCAGATTGAATGAAAAAAAGAAAAAAAAAAACTGCAAGTTTGGTGGGAGGAAAATTGTGAGGGTTGAAATTGTGTGAATTTGTTGTAAGAATTAGGTGGTGGGGCCAATGGAAAATAAGGAGATTTTTTATGAAATTCCTCTTTGTGTATCATACTGAGAAGTGTTTTTTTCTACTTCCCTTATTTATTATTTATTTTTTTGACATGGGTTTGAATGTGGACTTAGGACAACAATTTGTAAAAAGATATGAAGTGGATTAATGATGAAGGGAAAAAAAGATATTTGGTTTATGGAATTGAATTCAATGGATAAAAGAAATGATAAGAAAAAATTGGATGAATAATGGTTAATAAAAATAAATGTGTTTATGGAAAGTATGAATTAAAATGGTTATAAAGAAAAAAGAAAAGGGTATTAGGTAAGAATTAATAAAATGGATTAAGAAAAATATGAGAGATAAAATGGATTATTAACTTGAATTCGAAAATATATGGACAAATGATTAGAAAAGATGAAAAGGCTTTGGAATATGGTATAAATTAAAAATGGATAAAAGAAAATTGGATAATAACAATATTACTATGGTACATAGATGTGAATGGTAAAAATGGAAAATATGGATAGGGATTAGAATGATTAAATTGATATTGGATAATAACTAATTAAATGGAAAAATATGGTAAAAGATGGAAATTAATGAAAAGTGGATATTTGTGGGTTATGAATATGAATTTGATTATTATGAATGGTATGGACGATGGGTTTTAGAAAAGGATTTATTTTTGTACCTCCACTAATATTTTCCAACAACATGGCCACAAAACCTTAATTTTCAATTTGGAACCAAACTGACACTTTCCACAAGAATTACTGATCAAGAATAAAACAACCACCACTAAACAATTCACCACGACTGAGAAATAAGCCAATGACAAACAACTTGTACTTGAAGAAATATCCTGATAGTTTGACCAAGACTAGGTCAAACATCCGCCTAAATTGGATCATGAATGAACAACTGCACCTGAGCCCCAACCAGAACTTTTTTTGAGAGAGAAATTTCCTGAGATGCTGAGAAGACGAAAATATCCTTGTAACTTGATGAAGGAGAAATTTCCCAATGACGAGCCAGATGCATAGTGAATAGTCCGTGAAATCTCTGAATACCGCTAAATCAAGGAAATAAACCCTAATTTAGTGACAGGAACAAAGAGAAGATGATGCCACTAATGGCTGCATAGCTGAAACCTTAGATTCTCTGATAATCTGCAAATAATGACGTGAAATCCTAATTCTATGACGACGTTGATCCCATGTCTTAGGAGCTTATGCAAATGGTATGCAAAATGCGTATGAATGCAAAACGAAGAGCTGACAAAGATAGAAGACCAGTGGGCAAACTTAAGGTGTCTACAACTGCCCCTATTCAATCAGCTGTTAATCCGAAAAGGATGAAAGAAACGGTTATCAGACGTTCGAGATAAACAGTGATTGAATACCAAAAAGACTTCGAAATTTGCACTCTGCCGGAGGATGCAGAAATGGGAAATAAACCCAACCAGATGACGCTCTGGGGATATGAAGAAGAGAAAAAGCAGACGAGCTTCTTCCAAGCTGAAACTGATATTTGGAATAAGAATACGCTGACAGACGAGTCTTCAAACAGTCCTGTGACGCCAGGACCTAGACATACGAGTCCTCAAATACTGCAAGAACATACTCTGAGACAGACGAGTCTCCTTCGGATTTACCTGTTACGCCAGGACCGGTAATGCACTAAAGTATGTGGGATAGACATGCAATCAAGGTAGACGAACCTTCTTCATATATTATCCGCGGATATATGGTACAAGACAGACGAGTCTTCTTTGAGCAAACCTATGACGCCAGGTGCAGCAACAATAGTTGGTGCCTGAGACAGACGAGCCTCCTTCGAATTTACCTGTTACGCCAGGACCGGTAACCATTTTGACATTAATTCCCACTATCAGGATTTTAAACCTCTTCAATACAGACAAGTATCAGACGATGATCTGAGAAACACAGACGAGCGCTCCAGGCAACGATACAGACGAGTATCAGCCACTGGTACAGACAAATACCAGAAATTCAAACACAGACGAGCATTTGAAGCAGTCACAGAAATACCAGGATAAACAGCAAATCCTCACAATACAGATATAAGCTAACACAGACGAGTGCTGGGGTGATACAGACGAGTATCCAAGCAAGCAGATGAGCTTCAAACAGGCAAGCAACATAGACGAGTGCTGAGAATGATACAGATGAGTATCCACAAATATCAGGAATACCAAACACAGACGAGTGCTGGGAAGTTGCAGACGAGCAACAACTGAAATTACATATCTAGGCACAGACGAGTGCAACAAAGGATCCAATACCAAACACAGACGAGTGTTGGGAAGTTGCAGACGAGCAACAACAAAGGAGATACCACAACACAGACGAGTGTTGAGCTTGCAGACGAGTAACAACAAATGTCATATCAGAACACAGACGAGTGCTGAGGAGTTGCAGACGAGTAACAACAAAGAGATAACCAAACACAGACGAGTGTTTGAAATTGCAGACGAGCAAAATCAAGGTAATCATAAACCACTGCTGGGGAAAGCAAACGAGCAATACCAAAGTGATAACACAGACGAGTGTTGAAAGATGCAGACGAGCATCAATAAAGCATGATACATCACTGCTGGGGGAAAAACATGATTAGGGATAACACAGACGAGTGTTGAGGATTGCAGACGAGCAACAAACAAATGCCTGATTGGCAGCAAGAGTTACAACTCTGCAGGGGAAGACAAATCAAGATGCTTTGACGCCTATCTCTGACTGAAGTGATGAATACCTGGCTGTATCATCAAATTGACCCAAGAGTATGGCAACTTCGTTGGGGGATATTTCACCGACGGGAGTGAAAATCATTCATCTGTGGGGAAAGATCATCTTCAGACTCGGCTGGGGAAATACTTTGTCCACATATTTGCTAGGAAGAGAATTATGACATTCTAACTCTGTGGGGAAGCCAGGCCTTCAGCTGCCTGTTGGGAATACTTCACTGTGGAAAGACAAATCTGCTTGGGGACGAGAACGATTCAATTAGCCTTGAAGTTCCGCTGGGGACTCCATCTGCTCTACCTCAGCTGGGGATGTCAACCTTCTGGCATGGTTGAGAAAAAGATTTGGTCCTGCTCTGCTGAGGAGATACTTTGCTGGAGAATAAAATAAGTCAAAATATACCCCAAGTATAGTATGACGACTGTGTTGGGGAAGATATGCCAATGAAAATTGGACTTTGACTGAATGAGAATAACCAACTCCTCATGAGGAAACCTTGTCGGCTTAACGCAAATCCATATGCTCGGGGAAGAAATAAACTTCCAATGACCTACTGGTAAAATAAATACCAGACATTCCCTGAAAGTTAACACAGTGCTTCAAGCTTCGGAGCTCGACAGTTGCATACAGGTTACCGAGAGTGAACAAGTATTCCTTTACTCCTGAAATTGTGCCTCATATTGCCTCGTCTATAAAAGACTGCTTTTAGAGGATTTTACAGAAGACTTGGCATCCAGAAATGCCCTAGTGTCTTCAAACTCTCGCAAAAATTCATCATATCTTGAGATAACTGCCCCAGACTGTGTCTTGAAACGATATTACTCCATACCAGAGAGAAAACAAAAACCATGCAGTATGAAGGTGCAATGCAAATGATGCAAGATGCAGACGTATGCTCATGCAAGCCACGGAAAATGAAACAAGGATGATTAGGCGTAAGGCCAGGTTGATAGATATTTTTGTTTGGTTGCCAAGCAAATGGACTTTGAAAGTGAAATACCAGACGAGAACCGGTTTATTAAAGGTAGGCCAACAAACGAGAACTGATGGTCAAAGAAAATGCCGTCAGACGAGAACTGACTCCTTGGGGTTCATTGTCAAACGAGAATTGACTCTGAAAAAGAATGATTACCAGACGGGAACTGGTGTTCAACAGGTTAAATGAATAGGTGACCAGACGAGAACTGGTTAAAAGATTCGCCTACCAGATGAGAACCGGTATTTGAAGTTGGCTTGCCAGACGAGAACTGGACTCTAAAAAGGTTTGCCAGACGTGAACTGGACTTTGAAAAGGTTCGCCAGACGAGAACTGGGCTTTGAACAGTCAAGAAGTTGGGGTACGAGACCCTGGGTGTGAGATCGATGTTTGTCGGGGGTAGGATGCCCAATGCACTTATGATGCATATGCTCTATATGCTCGAGCGACATGAGTAACGTATGCAAATGACTTATGCAATGCTTATGAAAAGCTGGAAAAGCTCCCGAGGATGGGAAGAAAGGTCTCATGTGACAAGGCTTCTGGTTGAGAAGGATGACAAAGGCGAGGATGGGTAGCACGATTTCCCGATACTCATATTGAACTCGAAGATCATTGATATAACTTGCTCTGTGTGGCTAAAGTTGCCCCAGTTGGGTGAGTCTCTGAACAGACTATCACTGATTATCCAATTCCTGGAATAGCAGACTTGGATGCTCGAGGAGGATTGCACCTAGTGAACTCTGGAAATGTTCTGCCCCGGTATGAGCGTGGAAGCGACTTGACTCATTCTGACTGAGCATTGGAAGAATTCATCCTTGGTCAATAGAAAACTTGGGTGTCTTGCCCCTGCATGGTAGACTCAGCTCTGATCAACTGACTTGAATGATTTCGCTCAACCACCTGATGCTTAGGATCTGCTTTACCCTGACAAATTCCTTGGTTGACAAAGCCACTGGATAACATGCCCCTGATTCATAGGCTAACAGGATGCTCTTGATATTGGTCATCATTGTTGAATGATCAAGTTCTCCTCTGATTGCTCTTTGTAGGAACTTCCCTGATGTCACAGACTAACTTGCAATTAAAATTGTTTACAAATGGTAATTTTAATGCAGTGCACATGCAAGTTTTGAAAATTTATTTAGTTAATGCTGTGACAGTGTGTGACGAATGGACGATTAGTCCAAACGTAGTGCTGAGTTAGCAAATTGTTAGGAGTCAGCTTACGCAACCTTGTCGTAGTATGCTTCCAAAATTGAACCTGATTCAATTAGGACTTTCAAGGGTTATAATGTGGTCTGGTTCACAGTTTTAGAAAGAAGGATTTATGGCTCGAAGTTTATCTGTTCCCAACCATTCTCCTTGATGTTCTCTAGTCCTAAGTTCAGCTAATTTTCCCTAAGCGCTCGCCTCTCGAAAGGGTTTTGTAATGGTTGAGGAACCAATGACATTGACGATTTAATCACCAATGAGGTTTCTTGGAGCAACAGTCACCCCCTCTGACTTTGTGTCTGTAGTCACACGACTTTGTTCTTATGGAACTTTTTTCTTTCTGATTTATATATTTTTTTTTACTCCCTAATTTCTGCCTGGACTGAATCTTTTTGAATTTTTCGATTTTGAAGTCCAGCGGGATGCCCTAACTTTTGCCTAAGTCATCTGTTTTCACTTTTTGTTTTTGACTTAGCGGGCTTTTTTTTCTATTTTTTTTAGTCTAGTTGAACAAATCGTGTGACACTGGTTGTCTGACTTGCTTGAAAGGGTATTGACTGACTCATTCCTTTGTTGTTGAGGGATAACCATTGTGGTTTCACATCTCTTGACCTCTTGAGGTGTACTGAAGAAAAGGTAATGGCTCCTCGGATGCACACTCCTTTGGAAGTTCGAACGCCCGGTCAAATTAACTGATAACTACCCTGCCCCGCGTTGAATGTGAGGGTTATTTTCGTTCAGAAAAGAAACTCCTACTTCAAGGCTCAAAGGGGTTGGCGAAGGTCTATCTCCCTTATATCTCCGGTGTTTGGGAATTGAAGCAATGCATGTACATCGTCAGCAGGTTCTACTCTGAAAGCATACTTTCAACAATTATGGGTATTCAGTTATCATCATCCTCCCTCAAACCTGCTAAACAACAGTGAAATAAATGGGAGGTAAACGGATGCAATTTGTTTTTTTTTTATGCAAGTAAAGAAAAATGAGCGAATGCGACATAATTGATTCAAAAATGCAAGATCACTACTTTAACATTACCATTCAAAATAACAATGCTTAAAAGACAAATAGCTGCTAACAGGAAAGAAACTACAATGCCAATGATAAAAGGATACAAAGATCACCAATTTTGATGACGTCTTCTTGTCTGGACCACTGAAATCAGGAGACGCCCCTTCGAAGTCTTTGAACTTAAACAGGCGAGAGGTTGACGTGCACAACCAAGTTTCCTTCTGGAAAGGAAATGTAGCCCTTGTCGATCAACTGTTGGACCTTGGCTTGAAAAGCTTTACAATCTTCGGTTGAATGCCCCATTGATCCACCATGATACCCACATTGCTCATGAGGATTTTACTCTGGAGGGTACGCAATGGCTTGAGAAACTTAGGAACCACCAAAGAGCTCTGAATTAGATGTGGCAATAGTTCACTGTATGCCATGGGAACTGGATGAAGATGAGCATTCCTTATTTCCAGATTGTTGTGAGGCCTAGGCTGGCTCTGAAGCTGATTCTGAGGTCTTCGACCATGAGCTTGCAGATTTGGACGAGGAGGAGTCCAGGGTTTCTGATATGGTGCTCTGAGCATTGTCGAATGCCCATAAGAGTAACCAAATGCAGGAATAGATGATCTCTGAGAAGATGATGGTCTAGAATATTCGATATTGGCCATGACTGCATTGGTATCATACCATTCTTCCTCCTTAGAGCTAACAACAGACTCACTTTCACTAGCTGGGATATTCGAAAAGTCTTGGATCTTTCCACTTTTGAGCAGGCTCTCGATGCGTACTCCAACTATCATCAATTCAGAGAAGTTTGATGTCCCAATGCTACTCATTCTTTCCAGGTACGGACCTTGCAACGTGCACACGAACAGGTCCACTAATTCTCTGTCTGAAAGTGATGGTTGCACTTGGGATGCCAACTCTCTCCACCGTTGTGCATATTCTCTAAAAGATTCACCAGTTCTCTGAGGTAGGCTTTGCAACTGCATACGACTGGGCGCCATGTCCATATTGTACTGGTATTGCTTTACGAAAGCTTTGGATAAATCATTCCAAGATCGGATACGACTGCTTTCCAAATCCATATACCAACTTAGGGATGCCCCGCTTAAACTGTCCTGAAAACAGTGAATCATCAGCTTATCATTGTGAGCATGAGAAGTCATTTTTCTACAGAACATCACCAAATGACGCTTTGGGCAACTGACACCAGTGTATTTCTCAAACCTTGGAGCTTTGAAATCTGGAGGTATGATAAGACCAGGCACCAAACACAGGTTCAGAGCATCTAAACCAAAGGCATCAGGATCCACTAAGGCTTTGAGTTGCTCGTCCAACACGCGAAACCTTTCAGCAGGATCAAAAGCTTGTGGATCCTTGGTTTTCACAAGAGGGATTTCCCCTTGGAAGTTCGGCATAGGGAAAGCAAAACTCTGATAATCTGTAGAATCAGAAGAAGATGAAGGTCCACCTCGGACAACAGATGGTTCAGGCACACTCTGATTCACGATCGGGGTCTGAGCCGGCTGAGCTTGAGCAAGATTGTTCACTTGTGGGAGATCCTCATCAGGAGAAAGACCATACAAAGGATTGGTCATCGAAGTGAAACCAGGTGGAAACTCAACATTCTGACGGTTGCTCTCTGACATAGCTATTGACGGCTTCTAAACTGACCTTTTCCCTCTTGACACTGCTCAATCTTTCTTCAAACACTGTCGTCTTCTAACTGTTAACACTTGTTCAAACTGAGTACCGGGAAATCAGCTGGTTGGTCATGGACAAAATAGGAAGGATGAGCTCTCAGGAAGAAGGGAATGCAATGCAGATGCAAATGCAAAATGCAATATGATGATGCAAAAAGATGCAGAGACATGGGATCACAGCTGGAAACTGCCTGGAATCTGGAGTACTGCCAAGAATCGAGTGTCTGTAACCACAAGATCTCTGTATAATAACCCAAAATAGTAACCGAAAACCAAAGGCCAAGAACTTCGGGATCATAGTGACCGGATCAAAACATAAGACTGTACTGGAAATGAGGGTATGTTGAGGTCATGGGTTCCTGCAAACCTGTAAACCCCTCCCAATCTCACTGGTAATAGGCTCCGGGTCAGACATCACGGACTCTCAAAGCCGAATAGCAATAATACTTTCACCATCTCCGAGAAATGGCTCATGACCAAATTAGGGAATCGGTTTGGCATTATATACTACGCAGGGAGGCCTCAGCTAAGTCCAGGACACAAGGTCATCCTATGTGATCCCCAGGTGGGCCCTCGAATGCGAATGGGTTTGCCACAAAATGTGGGATGCCACTGTCATCACTAAAGAGGGATGTTTCCACAAGGTTCTCAATGATCGGTCCCCAGCTGCACATAACTGTCAGGGTTATGTAATGAGAGAGGAAGATCCCCAAATCAAGACATTTCCAAGACAATCGCAACCTGGGTGTGGAAATCACTACTACCCCCATGACAAGATCTCATGAGGCCAAAGTGGAACCACTCTAAGTCCTATGGTTCACTCGAGCCGGGTACTTGGCTCATCTCTCAAGAACAAGTAACACCCATCCCACCAAACAGAAAACCACTCCAGACAGTCCAGTATATATACATGATGCAGAAAATAAAGACTGAAAACTGTAAATAAAGCTGTAAATAAAGCTATAAACAACAACAATACAATACAACAAGCCACAACAAACAAATATCACCCAAAGAAATTGAAACAAGCAAGCGCTAGGAGAGACTCACAGGGGAACCAGAGATCTCTGGTGTGCAGTCCCCAGCAGAGTCGCCAGCTGTCGCTCCCCGGATTTCCATCCTGGTACAAACGCAAAAGTGGCACGGAAAAGAATAGAGTCGCCAGCCAGGCATTTTTATCCCGAAGAAAGGGAATGGTAATGTTGCACAAACCAGAAGAAAAGAAGAGGAAGGACACAGGTCCTGCGAACCAAAGAGACTGAGTTCGGGAGTCGGTTACGACCTGGGAAGGTATTAACACCCAGATCGTCCGCCGTACCCGACGGGATCCACGCTTGCAAAAGAAACTGTTTCAAAGGGTGAGGGTATGAAAGTTGCAGCAAAGAAATGAAAAGAAAAGAAACTGGAACTGGAAAGGAAAATAAAGAGAAAAAATGTAGGGAAAATAAAGATTGTGCTCGGACGGGCCCTACCCCGCTGCCTACGTACCTCATCAGGATAATGAGGATCAGAGACGCCGTAGTTCCCCTAACTAGGGGTACTAAAAGGAAATTGCTTGTGAATTAAAGCTTGAACCGCCTATGCCATTGCTCAGGTGTTGCAGACTCGGACGACGAGTGCGTAACCGTCTTGCAAAGTGACAAGTAGGAGCAAGTTTGCGTACAGAGCGAAGGAGATGAGAAAAGAATTACCGAAGGAAAGATGCTTATTGTTTGTTTGTGTTTTTTAGAAGCTTTTATGAGTGTGTCACAAGGAAGTGAACTCAAGCTCTCTTCAATGGAATGTGCACTTGTCACTACATTCCAAGATGGAATAATAGAATAAGCACACTCAAGTAAGGAGAAGATCCCCAAAACTTGAACCCAAAGATTAGGGCTTAGGCTCACTAACTTGTTTAATTATTAAGTGTTTTGGTATCTACAATGAAGAAGTGTTTTTTTATGCTTTTCTTTATGGTGAAGAAGATACCTTGATCAGACTTGTGCATCACAAGGTAAACTTGTACTATCCCAAGATGGGAAGACTACAAGTATACCTCATGGGATAAGGCTATGGATCAAGACATCACTTCAAACATTATTAAAGTGTTTTTTAAGAGTTATGAGATGAGAAGAGAAGAAGAACCAAAAGAATCATAAAGGTAAAAGCTAACGGGAAAAGTCTAATCCTAATATTCACATGCTTGGATGGTCCTAGGTTAGTGAGGCTTACTATCCTAATGAAAGAAAGAAGAAGAGAAAGATGAAAGGAGAAGCTCCATGGTGGCCTAAGCACACCTCACGAAAGAATAGAAGAAGATGAGGAAGAAGAAATGGATGAAAAAGAAATAAGATAAGGAGATAAGAAAGCGAAATGATATGGAGATAATCAGACAATGCACAAACAGAGCCTACACCAGTAGGACTTCCAGATGCAGTAGCATGCAATAATTAAAATCGGTCCTCAGTGTTACCTAACGGAGGAGGTTCGTTGCCTCTTCGATATTTGCAAGAGAAATCAAGAATACTTGTCAGAAGCTTCCCACGATCAAATTAATCATCAAGTGCTCAACGTCATGAATCCACATCTACGATCAAATGAAATAATGTACAAAGTTCTAACAAGATAAACACGGAAGTTAGCAAGGACTTGTCAATGGATTAAAATTCTAATCAAGATTAACTAAAATAATAATAACATAGTTAAATCAAACTAATAAAGCATAATTGATTCTAACTAAATTAAAATTAACAAAAATAATTAAACTAGACTAAGATTAAATTCTAAATTAATTAACAATAAAAATGAAAATAGAAAGTAGAAGAAGAAAAAGGCTAAGTAAAAGAAATTAAAAAAAACAGGGAAGAGGTATGTTCATTGGATGAGGTGTGAAATCAGCATATTCACCATGGGTTGTAAAAGCCCATTAACGAAACACATAAATCAGAGGGAGCAATTTCGCCGGTGGTGAGTGGTGTGAATAGGAAATCAGCATGGGGATCCATGGTTTAAACAAAAAAACTCAATCCATTACAACAAATCTTAAATTAAAATAAGTAATAAAAGAATATAAAAAAAAGAAAAGGCAAAAATAAGGAAAAGGAAAACACGGTCCAAGGAACAGGTCTTCCCCTTCAAAACTTGCTCTCTTCTTCAAACCATCGGTGGCGAATCCATCTTTTGACATCGACGTACGCGACGGTGGGAACGTGACCGGCGCGGCGGATCAAGGGTACAAGCGGAAAAATGCTTGCGACAACGATTAGCAATCGAAGCAAAACAACATGTCTCTCTCGATTCAGTTTCGTATCTTCATCTCAGATCTCGCGGTTCACTCTCAATCGACATCGCCTTCGCCTTCGGGCTCATCAATTCAGACTCGCAGCTTTGCTCTTACTCGATTTCATATCACGGCGTTTTGGGCTCGGTGGCAGCGTGGCGGCTTCTTCGCCTTCCTCTCGGTAATTTTGTTTCGATCCGAACCACCCCTCTTCTTCTTTTGATTCTTTGTTTCTGTGATTTTGTTGGATGTTGGTGTGCGGTTGTTGTTGAAGATGAATGGAGGTTGGGAGTTGAACGAATGGTGGTTTAGTGATGTTGAAGAGGGTTGCTGTTGCGGTTAAGGTTGAAGAGGTAATGGCTTATGGAGTGCTGTGGTGATTTGTGGGTGGAGAGTGATGAAGATGGAAATGGTTTGATGATGAGTTTGGCTGTTGCTTGAGAGGTTTATGCTGAATGCAGAGAGGAGTGTGTGTAGACTTTTGAAATTGAAATTCGTTTAGGTGATGTGAGGATGATGAGGAAATGGTTGCTGCGTGCAGGTGGTATATCATTGTGAAAAGTGTGAGTGTTTGCGGAAAATGTGTTGTCCCGCGTGTGTGGTGTAGTGAGGAGAAAAAAGAAAAAATGAAGGTTGAAAAAGTGTGATGAAAATAACTGAGAGAGCAAGCCAAAACGAATTCGTTATTGTTGTGTTGTTTTGTTTAATGAAGGATGAGCGATAAAAATCAGAAGAGAAAGAGAGTATGTTGTGTTGGTTTTTGAGGTGTTGGCTGCGTGTGCGGGATCTTGATGAAAAGAAAAAGTGGAAAAGTGAAATTGTTGTGAGTGAATGATAGTGTAGGTGCGTAATGCTGTGATGTATGTGTGGGACCGCAAGTTGTTGCAAAAATGCGTGTGGGCAGATTGAATGAAAAAAAGAAAAAAAAAGCTGCAAGTTTGGTGGGAGGAAAATTGTGAAGGTTGAAATTGTGTGAATTTGTTGTAAGAATTAGGTGGTGGGGCCAATGGAAAATAAGGAGATTTTTTATGAAATTCCTCTTTGTGTATCATACTGAGAAGTGTTTTTTTCTACTTCCCTTATTTATTATTTATTTTTTTGACATGGGTTTGAATGTGGACTTAGGACAACAATTTGTAAAAAGATATGAAGTGGATTAATGATGAAGGGAAAAAAGATATTTGGTTTATGGAATTGAATTCAATGGATAAAAGAAATGATAAGAAAAAATTGGATGAATAATGGTTAATAAAAATAAATGTGCTTATGGAAAGTATGGATTAAAATGGTTATAAAGAAAAAAGAAAAGGGTATTAGGTAAGAATTAATAAAATGGATTAAGAAAAATATGAGAGATAAAATGGATTATTAACTTGAATTCGAAAATATATGGACAAATGATTAGAAAAGATGAAAAGGCTTAGCAATATGGTATAGGTTAAAAATGGATAAAAGAAAATTGGATAATAACAATATTACTATGGTACATAGATGTGAATGGTAAAAATGGAAAATATGGATAGGGATTAGAATGATTAAATTGATATTGGATAATAACTAATTAAATGGAAAAATATGGTAAAAGATGGAAATTAATGAAAAATGGATATTTGTGGGTTATGAATATGAATTTGATTATTATGAATGGTATGGACGATGGGTTTTAGAAAATGATTTATTTTTGTACCTCCACTAATATTTTCCAACAACATGGCCACAAAACCTTAATTTTCAATTCGGAACCAAACTGACACTTTCCACAAGAATTACTGATCAAGAATAAAACAACCACCACTGACCAATTCACCATGACTGAGAAATAATCCAATGACAAACAACTTGTACTTGAAGAAATATCCTGATAGTTTGACCAAGACTAGGTCAAACATCCGCCTAAATTGGATCATGAATGAACAACTGCACCTGAGCCCCAACCAGAACTTTTTTTGAGAGAGAAATTTCCTGAGATGCTGAGAAGACGAAAATATCCTTGTAACTTGATGAAGGAAAAAATTGCCCAATGACGAGCCAGATGCATAGTGAATAGTCCGTGAAATCTCTGAATACCGCTAAATCAAGGAAATAAACCCTAATTTAGTGACAGGAACAAAGAGAAGATGATGCCACTAATGGCTGCATAGCTGAGACCTTAGATTCTCTGATAATCTGCAAATAATGACGTGAAATCCTAATTCTCTGACGACGTTGATCCCATGTCTTAGGAGCTTATGCAAATGGTATGCAAAATGCGTATGAATGCAAAACGAAGAGCTGACAAAGATAGAAGACCAGAGGGCAAACTTAGGGTGTCTACACAACCCACAGAACCAAAACCTCACCATGAACGAACCATAAACCGTACTCATCACCATGAACCCGACGCACCATCGCTCTATCCACCATAAAAAACCACCAAGTAAAACCAAGAACCGCCGACACAAGCGCCGTGAGAAAACAAAGCCAACATCTCAACCCTTATCCTCCACTGAAAACCACCGTCATCCGTTCACGAAACGAGCCCTCACCTTAAAACTTCCAACCTCCAAACCGAGAGAACACAAATCTTCCGCGTGAACTAAGCGAGAGCGAGACTTCGAAGAGAGAGAGGGAGAGACCGAGTTGAACGAAAGCCAAAGATTAAGAGAATAACGCTTGGAAATCGTGACCGGAATCGGAGCTACATCGTCGTTGATTTTGAATCGCAAGGTGGGTTTTGTCTTTTCTCTCTCTCTCTGAATTTGAATCGTGAATGTGATGTTGATGATGTTGGCAATGGGAACCTGAAAAAAGGTATTGTTCACGTGCCCTGAGTTTGTTGGGCTTGTTGTTTATTTCTAAAAAAACCTAGTTATTGATGGTTGGGCCTTGGAGGCATCTTGGGTTTATATTCACTATCTCCACACACGGAAAACTTACGGCACACACCCCTGGCTTGCTTTAATTTCCCTTTTTCCTATTTGTTATTTTATTAGTTTGTTATTATTATAGTATTAGAATGTATTTTTGTTTATATATCAATTTCATAATTCTCTTTTAGTAATTTCTTTAGCTATGAAAATGCTCTAAAAATAATGTATCTTTTGATTTCGATTTGTTTTAGGACCGATGATATAACAAAAAGTCTGATTAAGTCGATTCCAATAAATCGATAAATTGTGACCAATATGAGGCTCATTTAGCTTAGTTTATTTTTCATACTGTATTTTATTTAGTCTATTTATTTTATTTATTTATTTTTTGCATTTTAATACAATATCAATGCTCTACTCCTTATAGAATCATTCTAACAATTGAATCGGTTCCAAGGTAGTAAAAGAGCCACATTTCGACGGCTCCAAATAGCTAATACACTACACACACGCTTTCTCTTGGTCAAATTACAACGATATCCTTTATTTCATCGCAATCCCGTGTAATTTATTTTGTACCCATTTCCCGATTTCCATTTGTACGCAATTTATTTATTTGCCTTTATTTATCGTTTCGATCACTAGGAGCACCCTTAGGGACTAGTTTAGATTTCGCCTTAATTCGCGAACCTTTGGTCCAACACCAAGTGGTTTCACTCGCACACTTGCACATTCCATTCAGTTACAGTTTCACATTACTAGGACCACCCCTAGGGAGTAGGAATTGAATCCACTTAATCAATCAAACAATTAACCTCCATTTGCGTTTCACCCGTAAGTTGATTGCTTCGCGCATCGCCATCTAACTTTTCTAACTTAAAAAGCATTAAAATTAATTAATTATACGGAAGAACATAATTCTGGAGTCTAGCATTCCACATAGTTCTTGAATGGATCATTCTTGAGGCCAGCCCCACGGGACGTGATCCATTCACTCTTTCGTACTTAAAACACTCAAAACACTAAAAGCATTCAAACTTTCTCGAAAAGATGAGACATGATCCATCTCCATAGGAAAGATGTTTCTCCTATTCCCATAAGAACAAACAAATTAATTTTTTCAAACAATTTCTATCAAAGAAGATTGTGGCAATCACTTATTGATCATATATCCAAGTTTGAAGCTTCTTCCCTTTTATTCTCTCTCTTAATTGTTTGTGGTTAAATAAGTGAGATATCTCCTTTAAAGATGTCGACTTGTCTCTTTCTTTCAAATCCAATTTAAAATAACCCAACAAATTCAAATCATTTTCCTAATTAATAACGGAGGAACTGAATTATGGAGTCTAGCATTCCACATAGTTCTTGAATGGATCATTCCTGAGGCCAACCCCACGGGACGTGATTCATTCGCCCTCTCGTTTCTCAAAACACTTAATTACGTATTGTCGTACCTCGAAAAAAATACGATCCTAAAACAAACAACAGAGTCGCCACCTAATTTTATTTATTCTACGAGAGAAAAGGGAGATATAGATACAAACTAATAAAGGATAAGAAATGGTTTACGAAACCAAATTCTAAGTTTGGGAGTCGGTTACGCAAGGGGAAGGTATTAGCACCCCTCACGTCCGTTGTACTCAACGGGAACCTCTTAGCTAACTATGCGATTAAATGCTTGATCTTAAGTCTTTGTCTTCTAAATGATTGTTAATATGTTTGTTTAAAGTTTTAAATTATTATTATTAAGACGGAGAAAAGATTAAATGTTTTTTTATATTGTGATTTAAATAGAGAAATGATTAAATTTTTTTATTAGGGTGCTCGCGAAGGATTAAAATCCCCGTGCCTACGTATTCCCTTGTGCAATGGGAAAGTCAGAGCTTCGTAGTTCGTGCGACTACGATTTGTGGTTTTTAATCGAACGATTGTTCAAAATGCATTCTACTGAAGCACTAGCTTGTTTGCGAGATAGAAAGATTTAAACAATGTTCGTTTAAAGAAAAGGGTTTGACTTTTGTTAAGGTGTTTTAGAAGAAAGGGCGAATGAATCACGTCGCGTGGGGCTAACCCAGGAGCGATCCATTCCAGAACGTGCGAAGTGCTAGACTCCGGAGATCTGTCTTTCGCTGATTAATTATGAAAATGATTTAAATTGGTTGGCAAGTTTTAAGTTGTTTTTTAAGATATGAAAGAGCGAATGAACTACGTCACGTGGCGCTAGCCCAGGAGCGATTCATTCTAGAACGTGCGGCGTGCTAGACTCCGGAGCTCTATTCTTTCGCTGATTAATTATGAAAATGATTTAAATTGGTTGGCAAGTTTTAAGTTGTTTTTTAAGATATGAAAGAGCGAATGAACTACGTCGCGTGGGGCTAGCCCAGAAGCGATTCATTCTAGAACGTGCGGAGTGCTAGACTCCGGAGCTCTATTCTTTCGTATTTGAATTTATAAAATGATTGAGATATTTTGATATACAAACGGTGATTGAACCACGTCGCGTGGGGCTAGCCTAGGAACGATCCAATCCAGAACTTGCGGAGTGCTAGACTTCGGAGCTCTGTTTTCGTAAGTTAATTCGTGCGATTAGATATTTCGAAATACGGAAGGCGAATGGACCACGTCGCGTGGGTCTAGCCCAGGAGCGATCCATTCCAGAACGTGCGGAGTGCTAGACTCCGGAGCTCTGTTTTCGTATTTAAATTTATAAAATAAGTTGGATATATCTTTTAGACGTTTTTTTTAGGTTTAACATGTCTTAAATAACGAAGGAGTAAACGAAACACTACGCGTAGGGCTAGCCCAGGTGTGGTTCGTTTTAGAACGTGCGGAGTGCTAGACTCCGGAGCTCTATTCCTTATTAAATTAATTAAGATATGTAGAAGTCGTGCAAACGGCGATCATAGGACCGACTTACGTGTGTGCAAAAATGTAGGCGCGATTTATCTAATTGATTATGTGAATTAAGTATTTGCGTTTGTTTTTTATTGCTTGCTAAAACAAAGGGACCCTAAGGTTTTCATTTCTAATGGTGCTCGTGCAACATCGCATTGATGCCTACGTATCGGTTACAGAATCAGAGCACTTGTAGTTCTCCTAAGGATTAACGAACACTTGGTTACGCTCAAGGTTCGCAGGGGAAGGTAAGTGTTATGGCAAACACTCACATGACTTTAGCAAAGTCACAAAAAGTTATAAAATAAAAAGTCCTAATGGTTAAGGTTGAAGAGAAAAAAAAGAGGGACCTAATTGTTAAGGTCGAAAAGGAACTAGGGATGGCTAAACTTCCTATGACATTGAGTCAACTACAGGAGTTCTTTCCCATTTGGATTGAAAAGTAAAAAATAAAAAATAAATAAATGAGAGTGCAAGCTCCTAAGTCTAGGGCATAGGTTGTTACTTGTTAAATATCAAATTAAATATCAAATAGAAATAACTAAATAAAATAAAGAAAGTAAAATTAAAATATCTTTTTTTGATTTTTTTGATTAATTACTCTAAGTTTTTTTCGATTTTTTTTAATATTACTAACATATTAATTAAACTAAGTGTGTACAATAGCATATGAAGGATGTCACTAAATGGAAAAATGGGCTTAAGATCCATTACTAAACCAACTAAAACTTATAAAATAGAAAAATAGAAACAAAAATAAATAATATAAAATGAGAAAAAAAAAGATTCAAAGGGGCAGCAGTACACTCGTGGGAGAGAGACATATGGTTTTCTAATTATTTTTTTAAAATTTAAAACAAACCCAATTGGCTCCTGACACATGGCATGCGAAAAAAAACTGAATATTTACAAGTATATATTATAATTAATAAGAGAATAAGTATATATTATAACATAGAAAAGTAGATACATTATTATTAAATAAAAAAACACATGTTTAAGATAGAAATAATAAGTATATTATTATAACTTCTAAAAAACTAAAAAAAACATATATTTAAAATTGAAATAATAAGTATATCATTATAACTTCTAAAAAATTAGTAGTAAGCATAACTTAAAAAGAAAATTAGAAGTAAATATAACTTAAAAATAAGCATCAACTCTATCTTTAAAAAAAAAAACTAGCAGCCAGTAACCATAACTTAAAAATAAAACTCAAAGTCTAAATTATATGTATATAAAAACAAAACTCACAAAAAACAAAATACATACATACATATGCTTTTTACGGCGAAATGGCGGTGTCGATGGTTTGTAGTTATTGTTGAAGTTGTCGGAGCGGCGAAAACGAGGTTGCACCGGTAAGTTATGAAAGCTTCAGGACGAGTTGTTAGAAAAGATGTTGTCCGTGTCTCATAATCTACTTCAAATCCATATGTTGGACGGTTATGATAATGAAGTGGAATGGGTGTCAGATGTGCGGTTTCACAAAACTTGTCGGCAGAGTTTTTGAACAGAATATTTGCTTGGATGAGGTTGAAGGAGGTAACATGAATATGTCTTGTTTTTGGTTTCAAAAATAAAATGAGGGAAAACTTTATTTCATGGAGGATGAAGCATATAGTGAAACTTGTGGAGTTTTTGGTGAGTAAATATTATGATTGTGGAAGAGATGCGTTTTTTAATAAAGAGGAAAATGTGTACATGGTTGCTTAGTTGTTCATGTCATGTTGAGAAAGAACATAGAATGGTAGTGTGATGTTATTTGGGAGTAAAATAAATGGTGGAATGTTATGAGTTTTGTATGATTTTACATGATGAATGGAAGAAGATATAAAAATAGAGATATGTGTATGTGTGGTTTTCTGTTGAAGGAAAAGTGTGTTAAAGTGGTGGAAAGATTGAAGTTTCAAAATGGTTAGTTGTGGTGGTTAACGTTACTGTTAGTGTGAAAGAAGGAGATGAAATTTAGAGATTGTAGGAGTGATATTAGAGAAAGGTTATTGTTTGAAAATGAACAAAACAAAACGAAATAAGAGGAGGAGGTGAGTTGTCTTTGTATGGAAGTGAGTTATATGAAGTAGTAGGTTGGTGACAATAATGGGAAGAGTGGTAAGTTTTATGATAAACTTGTATGAGTTTTTATGAAAGTTGTATGGTGTTCATGAATCATGATAGTGTTATGATGAAGATGATATATATAAAATGGAAGGTTGGTGTAAAGACATGTTTTATGTGAGTGAAAGATCATATGCATGGGTGAAGAGCAATGAGTTAAATAATTGTGGTGATATTATGAGTGGAAGATTATGGTTAAACAATAAAACTTATGTAGGAGTATCATGTTGTGTATGGTCATTCCCCTTGTTTATGGTGTTATGTAGGTGTATTAAATGGTGGAAAATTGAGAGAGAATCACGTGGGTTGTTCCCGTATTGTCATGGCAGTGGGAGGATGATATATTGGGTGGAAAGACAAATTATGAGTGGAGAGAAAGAAAATGATGTGAGAGAGCGTTTTCTACGAGGCAATGTGTTTTTTTTTTTAAATACCAAAAGAAAAGGACCAAGTCAAATAGAGAGAGCCGTTGGCAAACCATGTGAGTGTGTCACTGCTATGCTATACACTGACTGCAAAAATGGTTAATTATAGAAAAAGAGAAACATACTTTTTTAAAACTTAAAAACTAAGTATTTCCTGAAATAAAATAAAAACAAAAATATATTAAAAAAATGTAATAAAACAATAATAATTTTTTTTAAAATCAAAACTAAAATAAAAAATTGATTAACTAGCCTATATATTAATCTAGAAAGTGAAGAAGAAATCGGTTACAAAAATAAATTGTTCTGTACCGAAGTGCCCGAAAAATAAAAATAAAAACACTAAAATTGATCAACACAAAATATACGTATTGGAAAAATACAACGTTTGGTCAAATTTGAAAATAAATAGACTGGTTAAAAGGCTCAGCTGATCAAAATGCGACTGAAAAAGTTTCCGGAAAATTAAAATGAGCACATCATATTAAAATATGTGAAACATAGAATTATATAATTGATGTCTGCAAGCTCGATTTTAAAACTTTTTGTCCACTATTTGTTTTCGCACAATTGATTTTTATTTTGACTGAATCGATTGTAAATCTAACAAATGTAATTTGGCTGATAATTCGGGCATTATGCATGATGAAAAATACGATATGTGATGCAGTCGATGCAAAGTGAAAATACAGTAAGATGAATGAATTTCTGCGACTCGGGGTCAAAATTGGGGTGTGACAGTTGCCCCTATTTAAATATCTTCAACCAGAGAATACGAAGATGATTAATCTTCGTTTGATCGCAGTAGGAGATAGTTAAATATTGAAAATACCCGAATTTTGTCATTGAATGCAAATGAAATGCAATGTTATGAATGTTATGAATTCATGAGAGGCTCCTTTTGTTTTGCTGGGGATATGACGTGCGAGATGCAATGAGCCTTAGCATGCTGATTTATGTTTTCTTTGATGAATATGTTGGATATGGTATGCGGGAAATGATGAAAATAAATGCAACGGTGATCCACAGAAACACAAATGTGGGCGAAGACTCATTGGGGATAACAATATGCTGACAAGACTGAAATAAGGTGTATTCAAAGTGATTGATCAGCAGGAAGTGTAACTGCTGGCACTAAGAACAACAAAAGACGGGAAATAAAACAAAGGTCCAGAACAATCGGATTAAAGACAGACTGACACCCTACGATATTATAAAAATGGTTCAAAGTGAAAACGTAATGGCTTGATGCGATCAAAACTGGCACTATGAACAAAAGCAGACTATCTGAAGTGATGAGTTAGCGAGTTCAAGGTGGTGCTGGGGATCCAAATACAACAATTCGGTGATTGAGAAAAAAGGAAATGAACATCGACTCGGTAGTCTGGAGAACAAAATAGCAGGCATCGACACGGCGGTCAGGAATAAACAAACATCGACAACGGTGGCCGGGAAATAAAAATAACAGACATCGACAACGGTGGTCGGGAAATAAAATAACAGACATCGACAATGATGGTCGGGAAAAATAAAAGACATCGACAACGGTGGTCGGAAAAATAAAATAACAGACATCGACAACGGTCGGGAAAAATAAAAGACATCGAACACGATGGTCGGAAAAATAAAATATCAGACATCGACAACGGTGGTCGGGAAATAAAATAGCAGAAATCGACAATGATGGTCGGGAAATAAAATAGCAGGCGTCGACAACGGTGGTCGGAAAAAATAAAAGACATCAACAACGGTGGTCGGGCAATAAAATAAAAGGCATATAATCCAAAGTGGCAAATCAACAGGTTCAAGCGTAACTGTTGAGACCGAGGATTGGGAAACGAAAACAGTATCTAAGCAGTGGCTCTGTGCAAACAAACTGATACTGGGAATAGCATGCGAAGCGTTCAGATATAAATCAACGGCTCTAAGCGACCGACTGGCAATAAAATGTTGGAGTTTTAAACAAGATAAACGTCTAACCTCCGGAAATTCCCTAAATGAAAAGCTTGAAGGATTTGTGCCAATGACGATTGGACTTAAGAGAAATATTGGTGGTAAAAGGGTGGATATCAATAACAAGGAGGACCTCTGCAGGGGATATTAGTGTTACTGGGAAAAAGACTTTGGTTAACCAAACTAAAGGGTAATCAACAACAATGGATTTTCAGACAAAGTTGCTAATGACAAATGATTTTTTCTCTTGACATGCCAGACATGAACTGGTTTTTTTGATTCATTGTCAGGCGGGGACTGACTTTGGAAATGGTCTACCAAACAAGAATTGGTTTTGAACTGGATTTGGAAAAGAGATGACTGTCAAACAAGAACCGACCGTCAAATAACTTTTAAATGAAATACCAGGCGGGAACTGGTTCAGAATGGACTAACAGACGAAAACTAGTTTGAAAACAAAATGAATATCAGATAGGAACTGGTTTAAAAAGAAATTGACTACCAGACAGGAACTGGTTTGTAAAGAAATTGACTACCAGACAGGAACTAGTTTGAAACGAAATTGACTACCAGATAGGAACTGGTTTGAAATGGGCTAACAGACGAGAACTGGAGCGTAAACTGACTGTCAGACGAGAACTGACTGTGAAATAAATTTCAAACGAAAATACCAGGCGGGGACTGGAATAAAAGTTGACTGTCAGACGAGAACTGACTGTGAAATAAATTTCAAATGAAAATACCAGACGGGGACTGGAATAAAAGCTGACTGTCAGACGAGAACTGACTATGAAATAAATTTCAAATGAAAATACCAGACGGGGACTGGAATAAAAGCTGACTGTCAGACGAGAACTGACTATGAAATAAATTTCAAATGAAAATACCAGACGGGGACTGGTTTACTTGGGTTTTGACCTGGACGTATGCTAGATGAATAAGACGATATGCAAGGTTTAACGCTATGAGCGGAGCGACATGACTAAAGCATGAGAGTGATTATGTACTGACTCAGTGATTTTCAAAATATACCCCTGCGTGGTTAAGGATGGAATAGTTCTTTGCAGACGACTCTCTAAAAGGAGGCAAGGATGACGACATGATTCCCGACACCTGTCTTGAACTCAAAATTTGTTGTTGTATAAGGCCTGCTTGAACAAACTTGTAAGCATGGAGAGGTTTTGCCCCTGTGTGATTTATCTTGCCCCTGAATCAATGTTTTTTTTTTGAAATTTTCCTTATCACAAAAAGTTTAGATCATCCTGCCATGACATGGCCTTTGAAATGGTTGCCCCGGTGCTCGAACATCGAAGATTTTCCCCTGGTTATTTGATCCTTGGGATAGGAAATTCCTGACTTGACTGGTCATTGAGCTCTTGAATTTCTTGTGATAGCTCACTCTAGTCTGAAAAGGGTTCAAAGTCTGAGTAGCTAGCTCTTGATGAGATTGATTCGGATTGACTTATCCTCAAAGTGGTTGCTCCTGGTTGGGCTTCTCTTACCAAGTTAAATTCCCTAACTGGCTGAAACCGTTGGAATTCCTCTGATGCCGAATTGACTTACAAATAAGCATTATACATTTAAAAATTGGCAATTTTAATGCAGCGTTTATGCAAGTTTTGGAATCGCAATTTATTGGTATGATAGTGATACAGTGGAGTTGATTAAAATAAAATAAAAAGTGGATCTAGCCATTTATGGAATGGAAGATGAAGTGATCAATACAAATGATTAGCAAAGATCGTTAGGATTCAGGTTAACACAACCTTGTTGTAGTATGCTCTCGAAATAAACCCTACCTCAATTAGGTCTTTTAAGGGTTGTAACGTGGCTTGGTTCACGGTTTGTGAAATAAAGGAAAAAAGGCTCAAAATTTATTTGTAACCCACCCATTCTTCGTGATGAACTCCAACCCTACGTTCAGTTAAATTGACATACGCATTCAGATCTTAAAAGTCTTTGATGGTGTATGATAAGGATCAGGATTTAAAAGTGATGGCAGCCACTTTGTTTTATCCTTACTTTGGTGAGGATTTGATGACTTCATTAATTTTCGCCTAAGTCGTCTTTTTCTGTTTTTTTTACTTAGCGGACCTTTTCTTTGTATTTATTTTTCCTCACTTCATTCTTTTGTTGAACGGTTGTGACTGCCATTTTGTTGGAGAATAAGAAAACAGGTACTACGAACTTTTGACCCTTCGCGACTTCTTTGGTGCGTGGAGGAAAGTATATAGGTGATCCTTCTTGAATGATGGACTGAATTTCTTGAAGATTGAATGCAACCAGATTAACTGAACCGACTACCCTGCCCCAGGTTTGAAATTAAGGGTTTTTGCATTTTTGAAAAAGAACACTCCTACTTCTAGGCTCAAAGGGGTTAGCAAGGGATTATCATCCTTATTTCACCGGTGTTTGAGAATTTGAAATAATGCCTGTACATCATTGGCAGGGTTTTAATTGAGAGCATACAAAGGAGAATTCAGGCATCTGGTTTTCATCATCCTCCCTCCAATCTTTGCTAAAACAAAAGTTTGATAAATAAAAGGAGAGAAATTATGTTTTTTTTATAACAATGAAAGAAAACGAGTGAATACGACTGGATTGATTCAAAATATGCATAAACATTTCATTAATTTTGCCAATTCAAAAACTACAATGCTAACAAGCAAATACAAAATCAACATGCAAAGAAAATACAACAGTGCTGAAACAAACAAGGGATTGCCAGCTTTAGGGAATTGAAAAATATCTTGATTTACTGTCTTCAAGAGATGCCCCGAAGAGTCTTTGTATTCACTCAGGCGAGAGGTTGACATGCACCAACAGGTTTCCTTCTGGAAAGGATATGTACTTTTTATCGATCAATTGTTGTACCTTGGCTTGAAAAGCTCTGCAGTCTTCAGTTGAATGCCCCATTGATCCAGCATGATATCCACATTGCTCATATGGATTATACCCAGGTGGGTATGGCTCTGGAAATGATTTGAGAGACTTAGGAACCACCAATGAGCTTTGAACCAAAGGTTGCAGAAGCTGAGTGTACGATAAAGGTACTGGATGAAAAGGAGCACTCCTTCTTTCCAAATTGTTGCGAGGCTTATGTGGACTCTGATGCTGATTCAGATATCCTTGGCTTTTGGCTCGTTGGCTTTGATGAGGAGAGATCTAGGGTTGCTGGTAAGGTACCCTAAACATTGTTGGTTGCCTACAAGGATGATGAGGCATATGGAATAGCGATTGCTGAAAAGATGGAGGGTCATTGGGTCTTGCCGACGCATCATAGGAATACTCGACGTCTGCCATGACTGCATTGATTACATCCTCTTCGTCCTCTTGGGAACTGTTGAGGGATTCATTCTCACTGGCCTGGTTGCTTGAGGCGCCTTGGATCTTTCCGCTTTTGAGACTAATCTCAATACGTTCTCCCGTTTTTACTAGGTTAGAGAAACTTGTTGATGCGATGCCTACCATCTTCTCAAAGTACGGGCTTTGCAGAGTGTCCATAAACAGGTCAACTAACTCCTTTTCTGATAGCGGTGGTTGAACACGATCAGCAAACTCTCTCCACCTACGGACGTACCTTTTGAAATGCTCATTACTTTCTTGAGATATGTCCTTCAAGTGAAAGCAGTTGGGAGTTTCTTCCAAATTGTAATGGTATTGCTTCACAAAAGCGTTGGCTAGGTCTAACCATGACTGAATATGACTTCTTTCCAAATCCATGTACCAATTCAACGGTGCCCCACTCAAACTGTCTTGAAAACAGTGAATCATCAACTTATTGTTAAAAGCATATGCAGTCATTTTTCGACAGAACATCACCAAATGGCGCTTTGGACAACTATCACCTTTGTACTTCTGAAAAGCAGGTGCTTCAAACTTTGGAGGTATAACCAAACCAGGTACTAAGCACATGTTTAAAGCATCCAGGTCAAAAGCATTATGCCCCTCTATAACCTTGAGTCTTTCATTCAGCATTCGACATTTCTCATTCATCTCAGCAACATCTGGTCCCTTGGTCTTCCTTACTGGGATTGCCCCCTGGGAATTTGGCTCAGAGAACCCAAAGCTTTGGTACTCGAAGGCATCGTGAGGTAAGAAGTTTCCATCTCGAATAATGGTATGCTCTTGAATAACGGGTGCCCCAACTGGGGTCCTGGCAGACTGAGGTTGAACAAAACTGTTCCTTTGAGGTGGGGAGACATCTCCAGTTACAACAGCCTGTTGAACATTATCCCCTCTCCTGATCAAAGTTGTCACATCATCCATGAGTTGGTTCATCTGATCCTTTGTCAAATCAAAGTCTCCCCTTGTCGTTGTCTGCTTTTGTCCTTCAGGGTCCATGATCAATCAAGAACTACTTCAAGTCCAAAGTAGGTGTCGGGAAATCAACTGCGGGTTATAGACACAGGACGAGGATGAGCTTTCTCCGAGGAAAGAAAATGATATGCAATGCAAATGCAATGGTATGCAAATGGATGCAATGCAAGGATGCTTAAGATCACAAGCACAAACAGACTTGGAAGCTGGAAAAGCTCAAAACTTCCTAAATGGTAGGCTGTAAGAGATTGGTTCTACAATCTGTACCCATAAATCCCACTCACAAGATGGTTTCTACGGTGATGGTTTAAGGAAAACTCAAAGTCACAGACGTTTATCATACTAACGCCCCGCCGCAGGCTAGCTGCATCGTGACGATAATAACGATAAGGTCCACTTTGAGTGGAGCTCTCATGCTAGGCTGATAAAGGGGCGAGCCCTCGGAGCCTAACACTACCAAAATTGAAACAGGTCCTAGGGGGTCCCAGAATCACAGCCCTTTCGTGAATCAGGTCACGCGACAGGCTAGCTGTGTTGCGACAAGATCTACGAAAAGTCTATCTATCTGGGGGAGCTTTCATGATAGGCGTGCAATGAGCGAGTCCTTGGAGACTAACACTAATAACATCCAATTCTAAACTTAGGTGTTCCCTCTGCTTTTTCCACAACTCAAATTTTACTTGCAAAGTGACCCCAATTTCCCACAGACAAGTAATATAATGAGCAATAAAGGGAAAGCGGTAAAAGAATAAACAAACATAAATAACAACATAGAGAAGACAAAAAGAGATAAGATCAAACAAATAAACACACAAAGCTAAGTTAGGCTCGACTCTCTCTAGCATGGAGCTAGTCCCCAGCAGCGTCGCCAACTGTCGTACCTCGAAAAAAATACGATCCTAAAACAAACAACAGAGTCGCCACCTAATTCTATTTATTCTACGAGAGAAAAGGGAGATATAGATACAACCTAATAAAGGATAAGAAATGGTTTACGAAACCAAATTCTAAGTTCGGGAGTCGGTTACGCAAGGGGAAGGTATTAGCACCCCTCACGTCCGTTGTACTCAACGGGAACCTCTTAGCTAACTATGCGATTAAATGCTTGATCTTAAGTCTTTGTCTTCTAAATGATTGTTAATATGTTTGTTTAAAGTTTTAAATTATTATTATTAAGACGGAGAAAAGATTAAATGTTTTTTTTATATTGTGATTTAAATAGAGAAATGATTAAATTTTTTTGTTAGGGTGCTCGCGAAGGATTAAAATCCTTGTGCCTACGTATTCCCTTGTGCAATGGGAAAGTCAGAGCTTCGTAGTTCGTGCAACTACGATTTGTGGTTTTTAATCGAACGATTGTTCAAAACGCATTCTACTGCTAAGCGTTGGCTTATACTCGCGGTGGAGGCTGAAGCACTAGCTTGTTTGCGAGATAGAAAGATTTAAACAATGTTCGTTTAAAGAAAGGGTTTGACTTTTGTTAAGGTGTTTTAGACGAAAGGGCGAATGAATCACGTCGCGTGGAGCTAGCCCAGGAGTGATCCATTCCAGAACGTGCGGAGTGCTAGACTCCAGAGTTCCGTCTTTTGCTGATTAATTATGAAAATGATTTAAATTGGTTGGCAAGTTTTAAGTTGTTTTTTAAGATATGAAAGAGCGAATGAACTACGTCACGTGGGGCTAGCCCAGGAGCGATTCATTCTAGAACGTGCAGAGTGCTAGACTCCGGAGCTCTATTCTTTCGCTGATTAATTATGAAAATGATTTAAATTGGTTGGCAAGTTTTAAGTTGTATTTTAAGATATGAAAGAGCGAATGAACTACGTCGTGTGGGGCTAGCCCAGAAGCGATTCATTCTAGAACGTGCGGAGTGCTAGACTCCGGAGCTCTATTCTTTCGTATTTGAATTTATAAAATGATTGAGATATTTTGATATACAAACGGTGATTGAACCACGTCGCGTGGGGCTAGCCCAGGAACGATCCAATCCAGAACGTGCGGAGTGCTAGACTACGGAGCTCTGTTTTCGTAAGTTAATTCGTGCGATTAGATATTTTGAAATACGGAAGGCGAATAGACCACGTCGCGTGGGGCTAGCCCAAGAGCGATCCATTCCAGAACGTGCGGAGTACTAGACTCCGGAGCTCTGTTTTCGTATTTAAATTTATAAAATAAGTTGGATATATTTTTTAGACGTTTTTTTTTAGGTTTAACATATTTTAAATAACGAAGGAGTAAACGAAACACTACGCGTGGGGCTAGCCCAGGTGTGGTTCGTTTCAAAACGTGCGGAGAGCTAGACTCCGGAGCTCTATTCCTTATTAAATTAATTAAGATATGTAGAAGTCGTGCAGACGGCGATCATAGGACCGACTTACGTGTGTGCAAAAATGTAGGCGTGATTTATGTAATTGATTATGTGAATTAAGTATTTGCGTTGGTTTTTTATTGCTTGCTAAAACAAAGGGAACCTAAGGTTTTCATTTCTAATGGTGCTCGCGCAACATCGCATTGATGCCTACGTATCGGGTACAGAATCAGAGCACTCGTAGTTCTCCTAAGGATTAACGAACACTTGGTTACGCTCAAGGTTCGCAGGGGAAGGTAAGTGTTATGGCAAACACTCACGTGACTTTAGCAAAGTCACAAAAAGTTATAAAATAAAAAGTCCTAATGGTTAAGGTTGAAGAGAAAAAAAAGAGGGACCTAATTGCTAAGGTCGAAAAGGAACTAGGGATGACTAAACTTCCTATAACATTGAGTCAACTACAGGAGTTCTTTTCCTTTTGGATTGAAAAGTTAAAAAAAAGAAAGTAAATAAATGAGAGTGCAAGCTCCTAAGTCTAGGGCATAGGTTGTTACTTGCTAAATATCAAATTAAATATCAAATAGAAATAACTAAATAAAATAAAGAAAGTAAAATTAAAATATCTTTTTTTGATTTTTTTGATTAATTACTCTAAGTTTTTTTAGATTTTTTTTAATATACTAACATATTAATTAAACTAAGTGTGTACAATAGCATATGAAGGATGTCACTAAATGGAAAAATGGGCTTAAGATCCATTACTAAACCAACTAAAACTTATAAAACAGAAAAATAGAAACAAAAATAAATAATATAAAATGAGAAAAAAAAGATTCAAAGGGGCAGCAGTACACTCGTGGGAGAGAGACATATGGTTTTCTAATTATTTTTTTAAATTTAAAACAAACCCAATTGGCTCCTGACACATGGCATGCGAAAAAAAACTGAATATTTACAAGTATATATTATAATTAATAAGAGAATAAGTATATATTATAACATAGAAAAGTAGATACATTATTATTAAATAAAAAAACACATGTTTAAGATAGAAATAATAAGTATATTATTATAACTTCTAAAAAACTAAAAAAAGCATATATTTAAAATTGAAATAATAAGTATATCATTATAACTTCTAAAAAATTAGTAGTAAGCATAACTTAAAAAGAAAATTAGAAGTAAATATAACTTAAAAATAAGCATCAACTCTATCTTTAAAAAAAAACTAGCAGCCAGTAACCATAACTTAAAAATAAAACTCAAAGTCTAAATTATATGTATATAAAAACAAAACTCACAAAAAACAAAATACATACATACATATGCTTTTTACGGAGAAATGGCGGTGTCGATGGTTTGTAGTTATTGTTGAAGTTGTCGGAGCGGCGAAAACGAGGTTGCACCGGTAAGTTATGAAAGCTTCAGGACGAGTTGTTAGAAAAGATGTTGTTCGTGTCTCATAATCTACTTCAAATCCATATGTTGGACGGTTATGATAATGAAGTGGAATGGGTGTCAGATGTGCGGTTTCACAAAACTTGTCGGCAGAGTTTTTGAACAGAATATTTGCTTGGATGAGGTTGAAGGAGGTAACATGAATATGTCTTGTTTTTTGTTTCAAAAATAAAATGAGGGAAAACTTTATTTCATGGAGGATGAAGCATATAGTGAAACTTGTGGAGTTTTTGGTGAGTAAATATTATGATTGTGGAAGAGATGAGTTTTTTAATAAAGAGGAAAATGTGTACATGGTTGCTTAGTTGTTCATGTCATGGTGAGAAAGAACATAGAATGGTAGTGTGATGTTATTTGGGAGTAAAATAAATGGTGGAATGTTATGAGTTTTGTATGATTTTACATGATGAATGGAAGAAGATATAAAAATAGAGATATGTGTATGTGTGGTTTTCTGTTGAAGGAAAAGTGTGTTAAAGTGGTGGAAAGATTGAAGTTTCAAAATGGTTAGTTGTGGTGGTTAACGTTACTGTTAGTGTGAAAGAAGGAGATGAAATTTAGAGATTGTAGGAGTGATATTAGAGAAAGGTTATTGTTTGAAAATGAACAAAACAAAACAAAATAAGAGGAGGAGGTGAGTTGTCTTTGTATGGAAGTGAGTTATATGAAGTAGTAGGTTGGTGACAATAATGGGAAGAGTGGTAAGTTTTATGATAAACTTGTATGAGTTTTTATGAAAGTTGTATGGTGTTCATGAATCATGATAGTGTTATGATGAAGATGATATATATAAAATGGAAGGTTGGTGTAAAGACATGTTTTATGTGAGTGAAAGATCATATGCATGTGTGAAGAGCAATGAGTTAAATAATTGTGGTGATATTATGAGTGGAAGATTATGGTTAAACAATAAAACTCATGTAGGAGTATCATGTTGTGTATGGTCATTCCCCTTGTTTATGGTGTTATGTAGGTGTATTAAATGGTGGAAAATTGAGAGAGAATCACGAGGGTTGTTCCCGTATTGTCATGGTAGTGGGAGGATGATATATTGGGTGGAAAGACAAATTATGAGTGGAGAGAAAGAAAATGATGTGAGAGAGCGTTTTCTACAAGGCAATGTGGTTTTTTTTTTTTAAATACCAAAAGAAAAGGACCAAGTCAAATAGAGAGAGCCGTTGGCAAACCATGTGAGTGTGTCACTGCTATGCTATACACTGACTTCAAAAATGGTTAATTATAGAAAAAGAGAAACATACTTTTTTAAAACTTAAAAACTAAGTATTTCCTGAAATAAAATAAAAACAAAAATATATTAAAAAAATGTAATAAAACAATAATAATTTTTTTAAAAACAAAACAAAAATAAAAATTTGATTATTTAGCCTATATATTAATCTAAAAAGTGAAGAAGAAATCGGTTACAAAAATAAATTGTTCTGTACCGAAGTGCCCGAAAAATAAAAAAAGAACACACTAAAATTGATCAACACAAAATATACGTATTGGAAAAATACAACGTTTGGTCAAATTTGAAAATAAATAGACCGGTTAAAAGGCTCAGCTGATCAAAATGCGACTGAAAAAGTTTCCGGAAAATTAAAATGAACACATCATATTAAAATATGTGAAACATAGAATTATATAATTGATGTCTGCAAGCTCGATTTAAAAACTTTTCGTCCACTATTTTTTTTCGCACAATTGATTTTTATTTTGACTGAATCGATTGTAAATCTAACAAATGTAATTTGGCTGATAATTCGGGCATTATGCATGATGAAAAATACGATATGTGATGCAGTCGATGCAAAGTGAAAATACAGTAAGATGAATGAATTTCTGCGACTCGGGGTCAAAATTGGGGTGTGACACGTATCAAATAATGAAAGAACTGAACTCTGGAGTCTAGCATTCCACGGGTTCTTGAGTGGATCATTCTTGAGGTCAGCCCCACGGGACGTGATTCATTCGCCCTTTCATTCTTAAAATACCTTAAAAAATATCAAACACGTCTTCAAAACAAACATTGTTTAAGCTCTTTCTATCTCGCAGACAAGCTAGCGCTTCAGCCTCCTATCGCGAGTAAATAAGCCAACGCTTAGCAGTTAGAAAGCGTTTTAAACAATCGTTCATTAAAAAACACCAAAAAATCGTAGTTGCTTGAACTACGAAGCTCTGACTTTCCCATTGCACAAGGGAATACGTAGGCACAGGGATTTTAATCCTTCGCGAGCATAATAATAAAAAATTTAATCTTTTCTCCGTCATAAAGCACAATAATAAAAAACTAACCATTTTCTCCATAATAATAATTAAAATACTTTTTCCCCTTAGAACAAACATTTTAGCAAACCATTTAAAAGACAATAGGCATAAATCAACATTAAATCCCATAGTTAGACTAAGAGGTTCTCGTTGAGTACAACGAACGTGAGGGGTGCTAATACCTTCCCCTTGCGTAACCGACTCCCGAACTTAGAATTTGGTTTCTTTGACATTTCTTATCCTAATTAGGTTGTATATATATCTCCCTTTTCTTTAGTTAGAATAAATATAATTAGGTGGCGACTCTGTTGTTTTTATTTTCCGCGTCCATCGCGAGGATCGTATTTTTCGAGGTACGACAGTTGGCGACACTGTTGGGGATAAATTCCATGCTAGAGAGATTCGAGCCTAACTTAGCTAATCGTGCATTTAATTATTGATCGTATCTTTTTTGTATTCTCTATGTTTTTTATTTATGTTTTTTTATTTATTCTTTTATCGCTTTCTCTTATTGCTCATTATTATACTTGTTTGTGGGATCTTAGGATTATATCACAAGTAAAAGCTGAGCTTTGGAAAATGAAGAGGGAACACTTAGGTTAGAATCGGTAGTTATTAGTGTTAGTCTCCAAGGACTCGCTTCTTGAAGGCCTAGCATGAAAGCTCCCCCGGATAGTAGACCTATTCGTAGATCTTATCATAACGCAGCTAGCCTGTCACATGACTTGATTCATGAAAGGGCTGTGATTCTGGGATCCACTATTAAGAACCAGTTTTTATATTGGTCGTTATGTAGTGTTAGTCTCCAAGGGCTCGCTCATTGAGGGCCTAACATGAGAACGCCACTCAAGGTAGACCTTATCATCATTATCGTCATAATGCAGCTAGCCTGCGACAGGGTGTTAGTGCGATAAACATACATGACCTTGAGTTTCCTAATACCACCACTGTAGAAACCATCATGTGAGTGGATTTTTATGGGTAGAGAGTGTAGAACCAATCTCTTACGACCTACCTGTTATGAAGGTTTCGAATTTACTTGTGATACCTTAGTTCTAAGCATCCCTGCATCATATGCATTATTTTAATAAGGTCTTCAAGGAACAAAGAGACGTATATTGCAAGCATCACAATTTTTACCATAGATGAACTTCAGTTTGTAATTCCTCTTGGAAAAAGTTTTTCTCATTTTGATGTTTGAAATTGCTTTTTGAGTTCCTTGAAAGCATACTTGAATTCTATCCATTTGCATACCATTGCATCTACATTGCATATCATGTGCATTTTCCAAATAAACTCATCCGCATACTTATCCTTGTCAGTAAGTCGATCTCCTGGCATTTGGACCAAGCTCAAAGAAGTTGTTGAAGGATAGTGGAGAGGAAAAAGATGGTTAATCCCATGTCAGGCTTCACTGTGGTGACTAACCCAATGTACGATTTTCGTCCTGACTATGCTCATCAAATGATGGGTGTCACTACTCGAATTCAGCCAGTGCATGTCTTGTCATCAAGTGGGATCCCTATTGTGCAGAAGAACCCAGTTGTTCATGTTAATTCTCGATTTATAAGGGAAACACCAAATTCTCAAGATGCTCACATGATAACCAAAAAGGAACGTTCTCAAGGGGCTGAAATCGCAGAAATATGTCAGGATTTTGAGAAGCGATTGGATTTTATGGAAGGTTCTAACACAATAAGGCTGAAGGATGTGTGTTTGGTATCAGGTTTTGTTATACCTCCAGGGCTTAAAATGCCCAACTTCGAGAAGTACAATGAAGATAGTTGTCCAAAGCTCCATTTGGTTATGTTCTGCCGAAAAATGGTTCCCTATACTCATGAGGATAAGTTGATGATTCATTATTTTCAAGACAGATTGAGTAAGGCATCATTAGAATGGTACATGAAGCAAGAAAAGAGTCGCATTCATTCATGGGAAGATTTATCAGATGTTTTTGTGAAGCGGTACAAGTACAACTTAGATGTGGCTCCGGATAGAAGACAATTGTTGAGTATGTCTCAGAAAGACAATGAATCCTTTAGAGGATATGAACAACGGTGGAGAGAATTGGCAGCCCAAATGCAACCACCACTCTTAGACAGGGAGTTAGTTGACATGTTCATGGATACCCTACAGAGTTCATACTTCGAAAAAATGGTGGGCATGGTGTCATCAGACTTTTCTGACTTGGTGAAAGTTGGAGAACGCATCGAGAGCAGCCTTAAGAACGGAAAAATCCAAGACGCCTCAAGCAACCAGGCCAGTGAGAATGAATCCCTCAGCAACCCCTAAGAGGAAGAAGAGGATGTAATCAATGCAGTCATGGCATACATCAAGTATTCATGTGGTGCATCAGTAGGACCATATGGTCTTCCATCTTTTCAACAATCACCATTTTGTATGCCTCACTATCCTTGTAGGCAACCAACAATGTTTAGAGTGACTTACCAGCAAGCATGGATTGCTCCTCATCCAAGTCAGCGAGCCCAAAGTCGAGGATATCCAAATCAACATCAGAGTCAACATAAGCCTCGCAACAATTTGGAAAGAAGGAACGCTCCTCTTAATCCAGTACCTTTATCATACACTCAACTTTTGCAACCTTTGATTCAAAGCTCATTGGTGGTTCCCAAGTCTCTCAAGCCGTTGCCAGATTTGTACCCACCTGAGTATAATCCACATGTAAATATGGATATCATGCTGAATCAATGGGGCATTCAACTGAAGACTGCAAAGCTTTTCAAGCCAAAGTACAACTTTTGATCGATAAGAAGTACATATCATTTTCAGAAGGAAACCTGGTGGTGCACGTACACCTCTCGCCTGAGTGAGTGAACAGACTCTTTGGGCATCTCTTGAAGATGGTAAATCAAGACATTTTCAATTCCCTAAAGCTAGAAATTCTCTATTTTGTTTCAGCATTGTTGTATTTCTCTTTACATGTCGATTTTGCATTTTCTTGTAAGCATTGTTGTTTTGAATTGGCAAAATTAATGAAATGTTTATGCATATTTTGAATCAATCCATCTGTATTCACTCATTTTCTTTCATTGTTATGATAAAAAGCAAAAAATATATTTCTCTCATTTTATTTGTCAAACTTTTGTTTTAGCAAAGATTGGAGGGAGGATGATGAAAACCAGATACCTAAATTCTCCATTTATATGCTCTCAATTAAAACCTTGCCAATGATGTACAAGAATTGTTTCAAATTCCCAAACACTAGTGAAATAAGGACGATAATCCCTTGCTAACCCCTTTGAGCCTCGAAGTAGGAGTTTTCTTTTTCAAAAGTGCAAAGAACCTTAATTTTAAACCTGGGGCAGGGTAGTCGGTTTAGTTAATCTGTTTGCATTCAATCTTCAAGAGATTCCATCATTCAAGAAGGATCAACTACATACTTTCCTTCGCACATCAAAGAAGTCGTGAAGGGTCAAAAGTTTGTAGTACTTGTTCTCTATCCTCCAACAAAATGGCAGTCACAACCGTTCAACAAAACAATGAAGTGAAAAAAAAAATACAAAGAAGAAGCCCGCTAAGTCCAAAACCAGAAAAATTGACTTAGGCAAAAAACTAGGGCATCTCAATGAAATAAAGTCAAGGAAAAGAAGTCATCAAATCCTCTACAAAGCATAGATGAAACAAGGTGGCTTCCATCTCCTCCTGATCCTTACTATTACAAAAACTTCTTGAGATAGGATTACGTGTGTCAAATTAACTGAACATAGGATTGGAGTTCATCATGGAGATGGAGGGGTACAAATAAATTTTGAGCCTTTATCCTTTGTTTCGTAAGCCGTGAACCAAGCCACATTAGAACCCTTAAAAGACCTAATTGAGGAAGGGTTTATTTTGAAATCATACTACAACAAGGTTGCGTTAACCTGACTCCTAAAGATCTTTGTTAATCATTTGTATTGATCACTTCATCTGCCATTCCATAAATGGCTGGATCCATTTTGTGTTCTGATCCTTGATTTTTCCACTGTATATCACCATCATACCAATAAATTATAATTTCAAAACTTGCATAAGCGTTGCATTAAAATTGCCAATTTTTAAATAAATAATGTTTATTTGCGAGTCAATTCAGCATCAAGGGAATCCCAACGAATGTAGCTAGTTAGGGAATTCAACTTGGAAAGAGAAACCCAACTAGGGGCAAACCACTTTGAGAATAGGTCAATCTGGATCATTCTCTTCGAGAGTCAGCTACTCAGAGGTCGAAGTTTTCTCAAGAATTGGACAAGAGTTGAGCTATCACAAAGAGTTCACCGGCCAACCAAATCAGGAGTTTCTCATCCCAAGAGTTGGTGAACCAAGGGTTAATCCAAATATTCAAGCATTGGGGAAACCATTTCAAACGTTATGTTATGGCAGGTTGTTTCCAAACCTTTTGTGAAGAGAATATGTTCAAAGACCCATTGATTTGGGGCAAAATGAATCACATAGGGGAAAATCCTCTCCATGCCTTCAAGCTGTTCAAGCAGACCTTATGCAACAACAAATTTTGAGTTCAAGATGGGTGTCGGGAATCTTGTTGTCATCTTTGTCTCCTTCTAAAGAGTCTTCTGCAAAAATAACTTTTTCATCCAATACCCATACAGGGACATATTTGGAAACCTTTGAGTCAGAGCATAAAATAACTCTCATGCGTTAGTCACGTCGCTTCACTCTTAGCGTTAAGCCCCATTATCGCCTTATTCATCTATCATATGCCCATAGAATGAAAGGTCGCCACAAGCAAACCAATTCTCGTTTGGTATTTTCTTTTGAAAGTTACTCCAGAGTCAGTTCTCGTCTGACAGTCAGTTTTTTACTCCAGTTCTCGTCTGGTATTTCATTTGAAATTTATTTGAAAATCAGTTCTCGTCTGACAATCATTTTTTTAACTCCAGTCCCCGTCTGGTAGTCAATTTCTTTTCAAACCAGTTCTCCTCTAGTAGCCCATTTCAAACCAGTTTCTGTCTGGTATTTCATTTAAAAAGTTATTTGATAGTCGGTTCTCGTCTGACAGTCATTTTTTTCCAAATCCAGTTCAAAACATATTCTTGTTTGGTAGACCATTTCCAAGTCAGTTCTCGTCTGACAATGAATCAAAAGAAACTAGTTCTCGTCTAGCATATAAAAAAAATTCATTTGTTGTTTGCCTTTATTACTACCAATATCTCTTCAAAATTCCAATTGTCATTGGCACGAATCCATTAAGCTGGTCATGAAACCCTTTGCTTAAGGTCTAAGTCCATTTAATTTGTAACATACTCGTGTTTTCCTGATGGTTCCTGAAGGTCTTCTCTGAACTCTTCGTTTAAGGAATTTCCAGAGGTTGGATGTTTTGTCTTGATAAAAACTCCAACATTTCTTACCTTTATTCATGGTGTCAGCTGGTCGCATCGAGTCGCTGCACATTCACTTTGAATATTATGTTGTTTTCATTCGTAGTGTCATTTGGTCACATCGAGTCGTTGCGCATTCACTTGGAATGTTTTCCTTTTTCATTCGTAGTGTCAGTTAGTCGCATTGAGCCGCTGCATATTCACTTTGAATGATTTTTTGTTTCCATTCGTAGTGTCAATTGGTCGCATCGAGCCGTTGCACATTCATTTCGAATATTATGTTTTTTCCATTCTTAGTGTCAGTTGGTCGCATAGGCCACTGCGCATTCACTTTGAAAATCCTATTTATTCTTGGTGTCAACCGGTTTGGAGCCCGTTGCGCATTCACCTTGAATTTTCCTTATATCATCTGTTTTAGCAGTCACACTTGAACCTGCTAACCCATGGCTTTGGATATTTTTATCTTACATTGTCTTTATTCTTAGTGTCAGCTAGTCGCACAGAGCTGTTGCGCATTCACTTTGGATAGTTTGTTATCTTTATTCTTAGTTTTAGTTGGTCGCACAGAGTCGTTGCGCATTCATTTTGAATATGTTGTTGTTTTAATTCTCAAAGCCAATTGGTCGCATAGAGTCGTTGATTTGCCACTTCGATTATTCCCATGTCTTTATATGCCTGACGTCAGTTGGTCGCATCGAGCCACTGCATTTTTTACTTTGAATTATTTTCTTGCCATCCTAAAGTGTCAGTTTGTTCATTGATCTAACACTTTGGTTTTCTTTTTTCTTCATGTCTTTTGTTATTCTTAGTGCCAACAGTTACACTTGAACATGTTGATTTATAACTTTGAATACTTCCCGTTTTCGTTTCTTTGTCCCCAATGTATGACATCCCCTGTGAGTCTTTACCCTTTGTTTGTCGACATATTGCATCATATTCATTCTTCATTGCATAAAATTAGGAGTTAGATAGTTTGTACTCCAACATAAGATTGCATTTAGGGGCAAAATTTTCGGTTATTTCTATATTTAAATACCTTTTACCATGATTCCATGAGGATTATCATCACTCACGCCATCTGGTAAAGCTATTTAAATAGGGGCAACTGTCACACTCCAAATTTTATCCCTATTTTTCATTCATTCATCACTTGCATACTATATCGCATACCAGATATTCTGAAGTTTTGCAGGAATGACAAGAAAGATTCTTAATTCTGTGACAAGTATTTGAGAAACTAGGGTTTTATTCCGAAAGCACCTGGTTTTGAAGTGATCGCATAAGTGGTGGAGTAGAGATTTTAAAGTTGGAAGATGGATGATCTTCTTAGAAACAAATCTTGGTTGTCATTTGGAAAAGAAGGAAAGGATGAATCCCGAAGTTTGGTTTTCGAATGGGTCATATGGACTTTGAATCCTTGTTTTCTTTGTCAAGAGAATTGGTAATAGATGTATATGTTTTTGTTAATCCTAAAATGTCAATTTTCCATTCATAATTTCAAGGCCCGAGTCATCTACAAGTTTAATTCACAGTTTCTAAATCATTGCCAAAATTCCAAATTCTTTACAATTCCATTTCAAGTCACTAATCACAAATTCTTTTTCAAAATTCCAAATATCCCTTCAATTTATTTTCCAATTACAATCCAAATTTCAACTCCAATTTAACTTTCAGATTCCACTTCAAACCTTCATTTCAATTTCTAAGATTTATCATAAGTTTAACTCCAATTCCAATTTCAAGTCCAAATTTATTCTCAAGTTTCTATTTAATTCATTTCCAATTCAATGTCAAAGTTCTAGGTCATTTCCAATTCCGTTTTTAATTCCAATTGCATTATATTTATTTTAGTCCAAATTTAATCTCAATTTCTTTTCTCAAATCTCAATTTGTCAATTCTATTTCCATTTTTTTATTTCAATTTCAAATTCCATTTACAAGTTTCATTTGCAAATTCCAAATTTATTTCAAGTCACTAATCCAATGAATATTTTCATGACAAAATTCCATTCCAAGTTCAAAATTTCAAATTCAAGTTTCAAGTTTATATTCCAAGTTTCTATTATCATTTTTCAAGTCCAATTTTAATTTTTCAATTCAATTTCAAATTTCCATTTCAATTCAAGTTGTTAATCCTATTTCCATTCCCAAATTTCAAGTTTCTAAATCATTTTTTAAGTTTAGGTCTTAATTCCAATTCCAAGTCAACAACTTCAAATTTTCCTTTTCTATGTGTAAAGTTCCAACTCATGTCAAATGCTCCCAAATTCACTTCTAAGTTTCAATGTCAAGATTCAATATTCATATGCCTATTTTCTATTCTAAATTTCTTTCCAAATCCTATTCATATTCCACACTTCAAATTTAAATATCATTCTTGTAAAAAATCCAAAGTTGTATTCAAATTTACCATTTCCAATCATACATTCATTCATGCCTAAATCAATAAAGTTACAATTTATTCTATGCATAAAGAGAGTTGAATTCATCAATTAATTCTATGAGCTCATAAACATATCAACCATGACAAATGTTTTAAATCCTTTCCAATCAATTCTTGATTTCAAAATTCAAACATCATTCAAGGTATTACAAGATCTACAAGTTATAAGTTCACAAAAAAAGAAGAGATTCATTGTTACATAAGAATTACATGAAGTTACATGAGGTAAAAAAATCCTAAGCCTATTTCTAGAAGTTCATTTTGAATCCAAGCCTAAGAAAAATGTCACAATGAGGGTGAATGTTTTGGTTCCCATGCCTTGAATCCAAGCTAATTCATCCCTTATGCCAAAATTCCATGCTCCTCCTTTTTGCCATTCACCACCTACAAGACCAAGTTGTAACAAGGATTAGTTTTTTGATTAAATCCATGTTCATTCAAATTCACCATAATCTTACTCAATTAAAAATCTATTCATCTATAAGATTTTCATCCAAGCATCAATCCAAAATCATACATAATCACACATACAATCCATGTTCAATACAAGTTCAAACCATAATTCATACAATTTCACACCATAGCATTCGAGCATCATCCAATTTCAAAATTCATGTTTAATTAACATCACATTCCATCATTCAATATCAACAAACAAATCCATTCAAGCATATTCAAAACTCATGTTCATTCATCCCAAATACAATCATTCATGACATTTTCAATACTAGCATCATTTTATTTAAATTAAAATTTCTCCAAATTTCAACATTATCACATTTAAGCTCACATCAAGATTCAATTTTAATTCACATCAAGCATTTGGAATCAACTTCTAATTTTATTCAAACATAACCACATTTAATTCATTCAATATTATTTATCTATACATCTCATACATATCATTCTATTCCTATAAAACATAGTTCAAAGTTTATGGCAAGGCAAAAAACAGAATTCAGAAAGTAAATACAGCAGCGGGATAAACATAGGATAAACATATAACAGTGGGACCACTTTTACAAACAAATAAATCCATGCTACAATAATACAGATTTGCTGCAGTTGCAGACTGCTCTACCACCCATACACACAAACTCAGTCAAATCCCTACTACTGATACACCAGCAGACCTGTACAACATTTCAGAACTAATCCCCAACCCTTAGACAATAAGTTTTCACAAATTCAAAAATCACAAACTCTAAACATGTCCTATAAAACCAAACTACTCATAATACACAAAGGACCCTAGCCGCATACCAACAAAAAGAAAACCCTTAGAAAAAGGTCAAGAAAAACAGTAAAAGACTCACAAATCTTTGTCACCTTCTTTGAAACACAGAACAGAAACCTCCATAAACCTTCAAATTTTTCCACTTCGAACCATCATAAACCTTCAAATTTTTCAAAAGTTCATTCACAAACACACCACAGAACAATCTCTCTTCGCCAATCGAACCCAAAACCCAGATACCGAAACAACAACCCGAAGCAGAGAAATAGAAGGAGAATAGTGAGGCCATAAACGAGGGCGAAAAACTCTGAACAACAAAGCATCCCACAGAACCAAAACCTCACCGTGAACGAACCATAAACTGTACTCATCGCCACGAACCCGACGCACTATCGCTCCATCCACCATAAAAATCCACCAAGTGAAACCAAGAACCGCCGACACAAGCGCCGTGAGAAAACGAAGCCAACGTTGAAACCGTCATGCTCCACTGAAAACCACCATCATCCCTTCACGAAACGAGCCCTCACCTTAAAACTTCCAACCTCCAAACTGAGAGAACACAAATCTTCCGTGTGAACTCAGCGAGAGCGAGACTTCAAAGAGCGAGGGAGAGTCCGAGTTGAACGAAAGCCACCAGTTAAGAGAATAACGCCTGGAAATCGTGACCAGAATCATAGCTACATCGTCGTTGATTTTGAATCGCAGTGTGGGTTTTGTCTTTTTTTCTCTCTCTCTGAATTTGAATCGTGAATGTGATGTTGGTAATGGGAACCTGAAAAAAGGTATCATTCACATGCCCTAAGTTTGTTGGGCTTGTTGTTTATTTCTATAAAAAAAACCTAGTTATTGATGGTTGGGCCTTGGAGGCATCTTAGGTTGATATTCACTATCTCCACACATGGAAAACTCATGGCACACACCCCTGGCTTGCTTTAATTTTCCTTTTTCCTATTTGTTATTTTATTAGTTTGTTATTATTATAGTATTAGAATGTATTTTTGTTTATATATCAATTTTCATAATTCTCTTTTAGTAATTTCTTTAGCTATGAAAATGCTATAAAAATAATGTATCTTTTAATTTCGAATTGTTTTAGGGCCGATAATATAATAAAAAGTCTGATTAAGTCGATTCCAATAAATCGATAAATTATGACCAATATGAGGCCCATTTAGCTTAGTTTATTTTTCATATTGTATTTTATTTAGTCTATTTATTTTATTTATTTATTTTTCGCATTTTAATACAATATCAATGCTCTACTCCTTATAGAACCATTCTAACAATTGAATCGGTTCCAAGGTAGTAAAAGAGCCACATTTCGACGGCTCCAAATAGCTAATACACTGCACACACGCTTTCTTTTGGGCAAATTACAATGAGACCCTTTATTTCATCGCAATCCCGTGTAATTTATTTTGTACCCCTTTCCCGGTTTCCATTTGTATGCAATTTATTTATTTGCCTTTATTTATCGTTTCGATAACTAGGAGCGCCCTTAGGGACTAGTTTAGATCTCGCCTTAGTTCGCAAACCCTTGGTCCAACACCAAGTGGTTTCACTCGCACACTTGCACATTCCATTCGGTTATAGTTTCGTATTACTAGGAGCACCCCTAGGGACTAGGAATCGAATCCACTTAATCAATCAAACAATTAACCTCCATTTGCATTTCACCCGTAAGTCGATTGCTTTGCACATCGCCATCTAACTTTTCTAACTTAACAAGTATTCAAATTAATTAATTATACGGAAGAACTAAATTCTGGAGTCTAGCATTCCACATAGTTCTTGAATGGATCATTCTCGGGGTCAGCCCCACGGGACGTGATCCATTCACTCTTTCGTACTTAAAACACTCAAAAGACTAAAAACATTCAAACTTTCTCGAAAAGATGAGCATGATTCATCTCCATAGGAAATATGTTTCTCATATTCCTATAAACACAAACAAATCAATTTTCTCAAACAATTTCTATCAAGAAAGAATGTGGCAATCACTTGTTGATTATATATCCAAGTTTGAAGCTTCTTCCCTTTTATTCTCTCTCTTAATTGTTTGTGGTGAAATAGGTGAGATATCTCCCTTAAAGATGACGACTTGTCTCTTTCTTTCAAATCCAATTTAAAACATACCCAACGAATTCAAATCATTTTCCTAATTAATAACGGAGGAACTGAATTCGGGAGTCTAGCATTCCACATAGTTCTTGAATGGATCATTCTTGAGGCCAACCCCATGGGACGTGATTCATTCGCCCTCTCATTTCTCAAAACACTTAATTACATATCAAATAATGAAAGAACTGAACTCTGGAGTCTAGCATTCCACGGGTTCTTAAGTGGATCATTCCTGAGGTCAGCTCCACGGGACATGATTCATTCGCCCTTTCATTCTTAAAATACCTTAAACAAGATCAAACATGTCTTCAAAACGAACATTGTTTAAGCTCTTTCTATCTCGCAGACAAGCTAGCGCTTCAGCCTCCTATCACGAGTAAATAAGCCAATGCTTAGCAGTTAGAAAGCATTTTAAACAATCGTTCGTTAAAAAACACCAACAAACCGTAGTGGCACGAACTACGAAAAAGCTTTGACTTTCCCATTGCACAAGAGAATACGTAGGCACAGGGATTTTAACCCTTCGCGAGCACAATAATAAAAAATTTAATCTTTTCTCCGTCATAAAGCACAATAATAAAAAACTAACCATTTCCTCCATAATAATAATTAAAATACTTTTTCCCCTTAAAACAAACATTTTAGCAAACCATTTAGAAGACAATAGGCATAAATCAACATTAAATCGCATATTTAGACTAAGAGGTTCCTGTTGAGTACAATGGACGTGAGGGGTGCTAATACTTTCCCCTTACGTAACCGACTCCCGAACTTAGAATTTGGTTTCATTGACAATTTCTTATTCTAATTAGGTTGTATCTATATCTCCCTTTTCTTTAGTTAGAATAAATAGAATTAGGTGGCGACTCTATTGTTTATTTTTCGCGTCCATCGCGAATATCGTACTTTTCGAGGTACGACACAATGTATGGTATCAAATCAAGTGGAATTGGTACAAAAGTTGTTTGACAACTATGGAATGGTTTTGGTAATTGAAGAATTTTAATAAGAGCTTTCGTTGGGTAATTGTGAGTATATAAGATTTCATTAAGATACCTTGGGAGATTCGTTGAGTGTTTGTGTCCCGGAATCAAGTTGGAGTGTTATGATTTTGTGTTGTGACTCAATGGAATGAGTTAGTATGTTATGTTTCTCCGAAGGAGGAATGATACTAAGTGATTCAGTATGAAGCAACAGACGTATAGCGGAAATAGTATTCGGATCAGAGACATTTTGGATACTCTCAATTTGGACCCGTTAGCTTACTAGCTAATATTTATATTAGTATGACTATTGTTGTTTGGTTTAAAAGGAAGAAAACAAGGATTTGTTATAAAGAGGGAAAATAAAAGAAAGTTAGTAAGGGAAAACGTAAAGAAAGGAAGAGAAGAGAAAGAAGAGAAATGGAGGAAAAGAAGAAGGAAAATCTAAGAAGATGGAAAGCTTGGATCATCACCATTCTTCATCAATCTTCATCATTTTCACCAAACTCCTCTTCATTACAAGGTGGGTTCATAGATAGAAACATTTTCTTTTAGTTTTGGTGGAAGTTTGTTATTTTAGGGTTTTGTAGAAAATCTTAGAATCGAAGGATTAAACGGTTAAAACTCGATAAAATCAAAGTATGTTAGTTAATATGTGATTATATCCATGTGTAGTGATTGATTCCACTGTTTGGTGATAATTTTGGTGAGTTTTGGCATTTGGGAGACGTTCTGCCCGTAACTGTTTTCAGCTGAATTTGCAGAGCTCGCTTAGCAAGTAGGTTGATTTTGCAAAAAAAACCACAGTTCTGGTGTAGCTCGCTTAGCGAGCAGCCTACACTTAGCGAGCCTAATAGTTTGTTATGTGTTACGTTTTACTTCGTAACTTTTGTTTTGGGGGTCTGTTTTTAGTGCTCCACGTGTTGTTTTAAAGCTAAAAACTTGTATTATCTTGTGATGCTGAGAAATATTATTTTGAGCCGACTTTTACCCGACTTTTACGATTAACCGTAATTACGCCAATTAGGGAATTAGGGTGCTAATTGGTTTGTGTTGCATATGTTGAATCATGGGAGTTAAATGAAGTAGAGACAATGAGATTATTGTTAGAATTATTAATGGTGATAATTGAACTAAAATGTTAGAATTATATGTTTAAGAACTATATAATTAAAAGCATCAAGAATGGGAAAGAGTGAGGAAATCTTACCATAAACCAATAGTGTGGCCTAGTAATGTAACCAGAAATTGTTAGATGGTATGACTTGTGAGATGCTTAGGACTACCCTAAGGTGATGCGGATCGTTGACGCGTAACACACGGTCCTCCGTAAAGTCTTGTGTAAGTCTTGAGGTGGGTATTACATTGAGTCCCATGGGAATCATCCGTAAAGGCTTGAGTTACCGTCGGTGTGGAGGGTAGTGACTTGAGGTGGGTATTACATTGAGTCCCACGGGAAGTCTTGCCCAAGTTTAGGCTTGAGGTGGGTATTACACTGAGTCCCACAGGAAGCATCGTTTAGGCTTGAGGTGGGTATTACACTGAGTCCCACGGGAAGCATCAGGTGAAGGCTTGAGGTGGGTATTACACTGAGTCCCACGGGAAGCATCGTTTAGGCTTGAGGTGGGTATTACACTGAGTACCATGGGAAGCATCAGGTGAAGGCTTGAGGTGGGTATTACACTGAGTCCCACGGGAAGCATGGTAGTGACTTGAGGTGGGTATTACATTGAGTCCCATGGGAAGTCTTTTCTGTTGAAGTCTTGAGTAAGCCTTGAGGTGGGTTGCTTTGAGTCCCACGGGAAGCATCCATAAAGACTTGGGTAGTGGTTTGAGGTGGGTATTACACCGAGTCCCACGGGAAGCCTTATCGATAACACTTGAGGTGGGTATTTCTTTGAGTCCCACGTGAAGTGTCGAAAGTGTTGTATGGTTGTTTCCATCTTGCTTTGGTTCATCGTGGAGAAGTGGCCAAAGATACGAATAGTGTTAGGATTGAACCATTAGAGCCAAGAGAACTCTAAGATAGGGAACCCACTAAGATGTTGTTATCTCACTGTAACACGGTGGGAGAACTGACTTTAGTTAAATATTGCGGATAGCAAGAGTCGCCACCGACTTTTATTTTATCCAAAAGGAAAGGGCATAAAAGAACAGGAAAGACCTTAAAAAGATTTTGAGTTCGGGGGGTAGGTTATACAAAGGGAAGGTGTTAGCACCCTTTATATCCATGGTTATCCATGGGCTCTTAGTTACCTAGCTCACTTTAAATTGTTTTGAGAAAGGTGTAGTATGTGATTAAAAATTTTCTAAGAGTACTTTATAATGATCCTCGTATGGATGTATATAAAGTCTTTGTTTTGAAAATTTGTTTGAAATGTGAAGTGTAAAATGTATTTTGAAAAGGTGAGCAAGTAATTAAGAGAAACCTACCCTACATTAAGTCTTTATTGTTTTTATGTTCTTTCAATGGTAAGACTATCCCTATTATTAAGGAATAGGTAGTCATTACCTTGGATGTAATAAGGGACATGTATAGGGACAATCTGAATGTAGGCAACTGCAAGGTGTCTTTAGCAATACGTAGGGACTTATCATCTTTTATTCGGAGGGACAAGATCATTTATCGTAGGCAACCTCGAAGGGACTTGATCTTATAAACTTGAAGGGACTTGATGATATTTGTGAAGCGACTTTGCTTAAGACACCTTACTTGACCTTTTGAAATAGGCAACATGAGAGGTAACCCTAGAAAGTGCAAGATGACGATCAAAGATCGACTTACGTGTGTGAGTGTTCATGTTCAAATATTTATCTTATTAATTAGTTATTCTAAGTCAATTTTAATCACAAACATGTTATGCACACCCTAGAATTACTAACCATACAGTTAATATATTTACAATAAAAATAAAGCAAAAATATAAACCTAAACTATTACAAAGCTTTGGGATAGTTACAATATAATCGAGAAATATAAATAATGATAAACAATAATAAATAAGCAATAATAATCAATAATAATAAGAGTGAATATAAATGGTTAGAAAATAAAAATAAGACGAAATAATAAATTAGCAAAATAAATTAATATTAGGAGGTATTTTAAATATTTTAATAAGAAAAATAGTATTTTAATAATAATAATTAAATTATATACATATTTAATAAATAATAAATAATTAATTATGATTTACAAAAATATTAAATTAAATTCTAAAGTTAAGAAAATATTAGAATTAGGGTTAGGGTTAGAAAAAATTAGGGTTAGGGTTATAATTGTGAGAATTAGGGTTTTACTTATTAATTTATAAAATAAATCAATTTATTTACAATATATATATATATATATATATATATATATATATATATATATATATATATATATATATATATATATATATAATAATATGAACATATAATAAAATAAATATGGATAATTTGATTTTTTTGAGAAAATAATTTGAATTGAAAAAATATAAGTTTTTATATAAAAGAAAATAATATATACATTTATTTTATAAATTATTATTTAAAGAATTAATTTTAATTAAACAAATAAATCAAAAAATAGTGAAAATAATGGAAAAAAAACATACCTGGGGCTGGGATTCGAACCCAGGCCCTAGGCTTTACAAACACAAGACCAACAGCATCACCACCAGGCCAAGCACGCGCTGGCGTTAGAATCAGGAGTTTAATTCCTTTTGTTGTTAACCTGCAAAAATCCAGAAAAATAAAACAAAACAAAATGGCCTGGGGGGATTCGAACCCAGGACCATCAACATAACATACACGCACAATAACCAACTGAGCCAACGCACACTTGTTGAAATAAAACAGAAACAATTTAATAAAATATTTAATCAATATTTGAATTTCAAACTGGCGCCAGAACTTCATCTTCTTCCTCTGAAATTCGTAGGTTTACCTGCGAATTTTGTTATGAAATTTCGTGTGAGTTTTCATGCAACCGAAACCTACAAAACACATACTCTCATAAAAACGTACAATTTTCACAAATTGATCATGCCAACATGATCTATACAGTTCATTGGATTCAATTATGTTCTCAAACATCATTTATATGGTCTATTTCATGAAACCCTAAAAGCTTGGCCGGAACTCTAGCAATGGCCATATACGATTTAGGTCATGAAGCTTCAATTTAATTATCCAGAAAGCTTGCAAACTTCATTCTAAACACAAATCAACAACCAAAATCAGTGAATGATGCATAAATAATGAAAATCGAAAATCAAAAGTTCAAGAACAATCTTGATTCGGTTATGGCTTATGATCATGTTTTTGATGTATATGATGATTGAAATATGATCAGTGAACCTCAAGGAAGCTAAAGCAACCTTCAAAAGTTATTGAAATTGCTTGAAAGTATGAAACCGAATTTCAAATTTAGAGTGAAATTTTGACTTGTGATTTTGTTCTTGGAGGCAGCCAAATCGTGTCCTGCATTGCTTTATGTTGTACATATATAATAGGACCTAATTAGGTCAAAAAATCAAATCCCACTTTGGACTTTTGGATAACTTGAGATTGAAGAAAGATATGCTTCAAAATATTGAAAAAATTTGATATCTTCTTACTATTTTTGGTTGATCTGATCTCATATTATTTCAATCATCTTTAATTGGTGTTTATGACTTTCTAGAATCACAATCTCATCCAAATATTTGATTTATATATTTTATTTTGATTTAATTTGCATTTTAATGAATAAAATTCAAATAAATACTAAATAAAAAATAAAAAATCAGAAAATACTTGGATTGGATCGTGCATGATGTCTTTGTATGGATTGGATCACCATATTGCAAGCCCATTTGGAGAAATTTGGTTCTAAGGTCCCATTTGCTTCATAAACCTCTCAAAAATTTCCCAACTTTGCAAAGGCACAAATCCCTCAATTTTAAGGCTATGAAGGTGTTCTTGGACATTTTGGAAAGCTTAAAGAGTCATCTAACAAACCTCTTTGGTTTCATATCAATATCCTTTACCAATCTCAAGTTATTCCCTTTGGAAGATGTTGACTTTTTGTTGACTTTTAAAATGACCTATAATGTCTTAGCTCATACCTTCCAAATGAAGCATTTTTGGGTTTGGCTTGTGAGACACAAAGTTGTAGAGAATTTAATTTCCTTCAAAATGAGCTTTGGATGGAAAATTCTTGATGAAGCATGTGAAAGTTATGGCTGGTCAAAGTTCAGTTGACTTTTCCTGTGAAAACCCTAATTTAGAAACTCCTGATTCTTGATGATCTGAAATCTCCTTGATGAATCATGATCAACCCTTGATCAAATGATGAATTTTACTTTATATACTTAATGTTGGCAAAAAATCATGAAGTTTGACTTTGGTTTGACCATAGTTGACCTCAGTTTGACTTTTTAACCACTTTGACTGATTTTTGCATATCTGATCATCTGACTGAGCAAACTTTTTGGGAAAGCCTTGAAACTTGACATAGGGATTCTTGAAGACATTTAGGATGCTATGAAGCTCACTTGAAGCCTTGGAAGTCCATTTAGTCTGGTGAAATCCAAAACCCGAGTTTAGGATGCATTGCCTAGGAGGATGCTTTGTCTGAGGGAATTGTCAAACTTTCTGACTAATTGTGAACCTTGTGAACCTCTTGAGATACCTTGTGAATCTTGTGAACCTTTTGAACCTTGGGACACCTTAGTACACAATGCCTTTACTAGGGGAGGGAAAAGTTTGGGGTGCAACAGCTGCCCCTGTTCAATTTTCTGAAACCTGAGGGGTTAGATTGGCATATGTGCCATTCGTGACCTGGAAGGTTGAAGGGGATTGAACACAAAAGCCCAAAAATTTGCACTCGCCGGTGCGTAAGGTAACACTGATGATTGGTTGTATATTCTTGAGTGGGCTTGAAGATGCCACTTGGAACTGGAGATGGGCTTATAGATGCCATCCATAATATCAGGAGGTGATGTTGATACTGGATATCAGTACTAGGTCTTCGTATAGGCCGTCTCTGAATCGTTTATACAACATGGTTTGAGTTGAATGCTAGCACTAGATCTTCGTATAGATCGTCTCTGCATTATCTCTGGGGAAAAAGAATATCCTTCATTAAGTGTCAGGGCTTAGATCTTCGTATAGATCGTCTCTGAACCATATCTAAGAACATACTTTAATTTAAGTATCAGAACCAAATCTTCATGGCGATCTTTTTCTGAATTAAGTATCAACATTAAACCTTCGTATAGATCGTCTCTGAACTGTTTTGAGTTGTTGAGTAGACCAGTAGAAATAAATCTTCGTAACGATTATCTCTTCTGGAAATATCCTGGATTAAGCACCAGATCTTCGTATAGATCCTTTACGTACCCCTCCAAGGACAACTTGAGTATTGATTATCAGAAATGAATCTTCGTAGCGATTATCTCTGAATTAAGTATCAGCACTAGATCTTCGTATAGATCGTCTCTGAACTGTTGTGAATTGTTGATAGTGTTTTATCTGCATGTAACTATCCTGCAAAGAAGAGGTTAGTTTATGCAATATGTATGCATGTATGGCATGATGTACTTAAGTAAATGTATTATGCACTTATAGATATGCTATGGTATGATGTAAATGATGTATGTACGAATCATGTTACTAGAAATGTTCGGATGTCTTTGTATAACAACTGCTGGCTAGGGAAAATAAATCTCGGCTGGTTGCTGAGGAATATGAGGACTTCGTTCCCGTATCGTTTGATAGTATAGTATTTATAACCTTCTGTCTTTGTTTGTCGTACTTCTATTGAAGGAATAATTTCCCGAGTATCCTGACTGAGGATAAAAGAGATGGACATAAATTCAAGGGGAGATGTAACTCGAAGTATCTATGAAGATATATTCGCTTTGCTGGGGATTTGTAGTTGTCTTGTGGGGATGAACCGGCGAAGCTTCGTTGAACTTCTACCCTCGTTCGTCCTTAGTAAATACTATTACTGCATTTTATGCATTTCTGGTAAACATCAATCATATTCAAAAGCATACATACATTCAAACACAACCAATGGACGTTTTCGGTTAGGTAAATAGGGTAAAAGTAAATATGGATTCAAAGACAAGATTTTATTTATTTTAGAAAGTGACCTACATACAGGTAAGTTTATACAAGGAGACAGAAATCCTAGTAAGAGGAATTTGTCGTAAAAGTTTTACAAAATAAAGAAAGACAGCTATCTGAGAAATAATCCTATTGAGTTTCAATTCTACTATTGCCATTATCTTCAAGTATCTCATCCTTTGTTGTTGAGACGGAAACGATTGGATTGATCTTTATCTGTTCGAACTTGAGTTAAGTAACACAACTGGTTGGGGCTATATGAGTGATCCAAACGAGACATAGTCATACGCTTTAATCCCTAACTTTTGCCTGGATCGCCCTTTCAGGTTTTCAATCCACCGGGATACCCTTTTTTACCCAAGCCGCCCTTTCAGGTTTTCGACTTGCCGGGTGTACATTTTTTATTTTTATTTTTTATTTTTTTATATATATATCCCTAATTTTTTCCCGAACCCTTTTGGTTTGCCGGGATGCCCTTATTGTTTCCTAGGCCAGTCAACCTAGCGGGTCTCTTTTTATGCGTAGTATTTTTCGACTATGTCTGCGTTTACAGGTTGTGGGAAGTCTTCACCATCCATAGTAGTAAGCATCATGGCACCTCCTGAGAACACTCTTTTGACTACAAATGGTCCTTCATATGTAGGAGTCCACTTGCCCCTAGGATCACCCTGTGGTAGTATGATACGCTTGATTACCAAATCACCAGTCTGATATACCTTTTGCTTAACCTTCTTATTAAAAGCTTTGATTATTCGTTTCTGGTACATCTGACCGTGACAAACAGCTGCCAGCCTTTTCTCATCAATCAAATTTATTTGGTCAAGTCGAGTCTGAATCCACTCATCTTCATCCAAGCCTGCATCCTTCATGATTCTTAAGGAGGGGATCTGAACTTCAATTGGCAGAACTGCTTCCATACCATAGACTAAGGAGAATGGGGTTGCCCCTGTTGAAGTACATATTGTAGTACGATAACCATGCAGAGCAAATGGTAACATCTCGTGCCAATCTTTGTAAGTAACAGTCATCTTCTGTAGAATCTTCTTGATGTTCTTATTAGCAGCTTCTACCGCCCCATTCATCTTCGGAAGATACGGAGAAGAATTGTGATGTTTAATCTTGAACTGCGTGTAGAGATTAGTAATCATGGAGTTGTTCAGATTAGAGCCATTGTCGGTGATAATCCTTTCAGGGATGCCATACCTACATATGAGATTATTCTTAATGAATCGAGCCACCACATTCTTAGTAACAGATGCAAATGAAGCTGCCTCCACCCACTTTGTAAAGTAATCAATAGCAACCAGGATGAAACGATGCCCATTAGAAGCAGTAGGCCTGATCTCACCAATCATATCTATGCCCCACATAGCAAAAGGCCAAGGAGCAGTCAACACATTCAATGGAGCTGGAGGTATGTGCACTTTATCATCATAGATTTGACACTTGTGACATGTTCTGGAATGTTGATAGCTGTCAGCTTCCATAGTAGACCAATAGTAACCTGCTCTCAATATCTTCTTTGCCATGGTATGACCACTAGAATGAGTGCCAAAAATCCCATCATGCATGTCTTCCATAATCTCTGTTGCTTCCTTCTTATCCACACAACGAAGCAAAGTTGAATCATGATTGCGCTTATACAAAATTCCATTACTCAAGAAGAACTTAGCAGAAAACCTCCTCAAAAACTTCTTATCTTTGACAGATGCCCCTTCAGGGAACTCCTGAATTTCAAGATATCTTTTCACCTCATAGAACCAAGGCTTTTCCTCTCCTCCTTCAGTATCAATCTCATTACAGTATGCAGGCTTCTCAAATCTGTCAATAGTAATCTTGGGAGCTTCATCCTCCCAGCTAATCTCAAACATAGATGCCATGGTGGCTAATGCATCTGCCAACTGATTTTCTCCTCGTGGAATATGTCCAAAGGTAATCTCTTCAAAATATGGGATCAAAGACAACACATGCTCTCTGTAAGGAATGAGATTCTCATGCTTGGTATCCCAATCTCCCTTAATCTGACTCACTACCAAGGCTGAATCTCCATGTACATCCAGGAACTGAATCTTCATATCAATGGTAGCATTGATACCTAGGATACATGCCTCATACTCAGCCATGTTATTGGTACAATAGAAACAAAGTCTTGCAGTAATCGGGGTATGACAACCTTCAGGGGAAATGATCACAACACCAACACCATTACCAAGTGCATTAGAAGCTCCATCAAAAACCATAGTCCATCGGGATCCTTGTTCAGGTCCGTCATATTATCCAGGTTCTTTGTTAATAATCATAATGTCTTCGTCAGGGAACTCAAAACTCATTTATTGATAATCATCCACTGCTTGATGAGACAAATGATCAGCTATAACACTTCCCTTAATGGCCTTATGAGTAGTATACTGTATATCATATTCTGTTAAGATCATTTGCCATCTCGCTATTCGTCCAGAGAGAGCAGGTTTCTCGAATATGTACTTGATTGGATCCATCTTTGAAATCAATAAGGTAGTATGAGTCAACATATACTGTCTTAGTCGGCGAGCAGCCCATGCTAAAGCGCAACAAGTTTTCTCGAGCAGTGAGTATCTTGTTTCACAGTCGGTAAACTTTTTGCTAAGGTAGTATATTGCCTGCTCTTTTCGACCAGACTCGTCATGTTGCCCCAATACACACCCCATTGAGTTGTCTAATACTGTTAAGTACATAATCAAGGGTCTTCCATCAACTGGTGGCATCAAAATTGGAGGTTCTAGAAGATATCTCTTGATTTCATCAAAGGCTGTTTGGACCTCATCATTCCACTCCATCACCTGATCTTTCTTCAATAGCTTGAAGATTGGCTCACATGTAGCAGTTAAATGGGAAATAAATCTTGCAATGTAATTCAATCGTCCCAAGAAACCTCTAACTTCCTTCTCAGTACGGGGAGCTGGAATCTCTTATATAACTTTCACCTTTGCAGGGTCTACTTCAATACCTTTTCCACTGACAATGAAACCCAGGAGTTTACCAGACCTCACTCCAAAAGTACACTTGTTTGGGTTCAATCTCAACTTGTATTTCTTCAACCTCTCAAACAACTTATGCAGATGATCAAGGTGCTGCTCTTCATTCTGGGATCTGGCTATCATATCATCCACATATACCTCTATCTCATGATGAATCATATCATGAAACAAAGCCACCATAGCACGCTGATATGTTGCCCCGACATTTTTCAAACCAAATGGCATTACTTTATAACAAAAAGTGCCCCACTGTGTAACAAATGTAGTCTTATCCATATCTTCAGAGAACTCAAAACTCATTGATTGATAATCATCCACTGCTTGATGAGCCAAATGATCAGCTACAACTCTTCCTTTAATGGCCTTCTGAGTAGTGTACTGTATATCATATTCTGTTAAGATCATTTTCCATCTTGCTATTCGTTTGGAGAGATCAGGTTTCTCGAATATGTACTTGATTGGATCCATCTTTGAAATCAACAAGGTAGTATAAGACAACATATATTGTCTTAGTCGGCGAGCAGCCCATGCCAAAGCGTAGCAAGTTTTCTCGAGCAGTGAGTATCTTGTTTCACAGTCGGTAAACTTTTTGCTAAGGTAGTATATTGCCTGCTCTTTTCGACCAAACTCGTCATGTTGCCCCAACACACACCCCATTGAGTTGTCTAACACTGTTAAGTACATGATCAAGGGTCTTCCATCAACCAGTGGCATCAAGATTGGAGGTTCTAGAAGATATCTCTTGATTTCATCAAAGGCTGTCTGGCACTCATCATTCCACTCCATTACCTGATCTTTCATCAACGACTTGAAGATTGGCTCACAGGTAGCAGTTAATTGGGAAATAAATCTTGCAATGTAATTCAGTCGTCCCAAGAAACCTCTAACTTCCTTCTCAGTACGGGGAGCTGGCATCTCTTGTATAGCTTTCACTTTTGCAGGGTCCACTTCAAAACCTTTTCCACTGACAATGAAACCCAGGAGTTTACCAGACCTAACTCCAAAAGTACACTTATTTGGGTTCAATCTGAGCTTGTATTTCTTCAACCTTTCAAACAGCTTATGCAGATGATCAAGGTGTTGTTCTTCATTCTAGGACCTGACTATCATATCATCCACATATACCTCTATCTCATGATGAATCATATCATGAAACAAAGCCACCATAGCACGCTGATATGTTGCCCCGACGTTCTTCAAACCAAATGGCATCACTTTATAATAAAAGGTGCCCCATTGTGTAACAAATGTAGTCTTCTCCATATCTTCAGGTGCCATCTGTTGCATCCCAAAATTTGCCCTCCACAAGACAAGACTTTTTGTGCTAAGAGGTTCACAAGGTTCACAAAGTTCACAAGACATCTCATGAGGTTCACAAGGTTCACAATTAGTCAGAAAGTTTGACAATTCCCTCAGACAATGCATCCTCCTAAGCAATGCATCTTAAACTAGGGTTTTGACTTTTATCAGGCTAAGTGGACTTACAAGACTTCAAGTGAGCTTCATATCATCCTATATGTCTTCAAGAATCCCTATGTCAAGTTTCAAGGCTTTCCCAAAAGATTTGCTCAGTCAGATGATCAAATAGGTTAGAATCAGTCAAGGTAGTTAAAAAGTCAAACTGAGGTCAACTGTGGTCAAACCAAAGTCAAACTTCATGATTTTTTTCCAACATCAAGTATATGAAGTAAAATTCATCATTTGATCAAGGGTTGATCATGATTCATCAAGAAGATTTCAGATCATCAAGAATCGGGAGTTTCTAAATTAGGGTTTTCATAGGAAAAGTCAACTGAACTTTGACCAGCCATAAATTTCACATGCTTCATCAAAAATTTCCCATCCAAAGCTCATTTTGAAGGAAATTGAATTATCTACAACTTTGTGTCTCACAAGCCAAGCCCAAAAATGCTTCATTTGGAAGGTATGAGCTAAGACATTATAGGTCCTTTTAAAAGTCAACAAAAAGTCAACAACTTCAAAAGAGCATAACTTGAGAATGGTAAAAGATATGGACATGAGAACAAAGAGGTTGGTTAGAGGACTCTTTAAGCTTTCCAAAATGTCCAAGAACACCTTCATAGCATTAAAATTGAAGGATTTGTGCCCTTGCAAAGTTGGGAAATTTTTGAGAGGTTTATGAAGCAAATAGGGTCTTAAAACCATAATTCACCAAATGGGCTTGCTTTTTTGTGATCCAATTACTTCCATGACATCATGCACGAAATTAAATTTATTTATTCATAATTTTATTCATTTCATTTTTATTTATTATGATTTTTGATGTTAAAAATCATTTTAAATTAAAATAAAATATAAAATAATGGATATTTGATTTGATTTGGTTTCTAGAAAGTCTTAAAACATATTTAGACTTGATTGATACAAAAATAATGAAGATTATACCAAAATAGCAAGGCTAGATCAAGGATATTCAAAATTTAAGAACAAATCTTTTTCAATCTCTATGGATCAAAACATTCAAAGGATGGACCAAGTTTCTGACCTAAATTCATTCCCTCATATATAAACAACATGAAGACAAGTACTATGGACGAATTCACAGCCTCCAACGCTTTGTTCAAACTTCACAAAATCATCCAAAAGCTCAAATTCGGTTTCACCATTACAAAGCATTTAAAGGTATTTTAAGGACATAGGAAGGATCCTTGGACATCACTGAATCGATCCCACCCTTCAAAAGCACCTGAAACTTGCTCATATGCCATAACCGAATGCATCTTCATCCTCATATTTTGAATTTTCGATTTCATATGTTTATGTAATATAAATTGTTTTTGATCATTGATAATTGTTTGTGAAGGTATTTGGAATGTTTCTGTATGCTTGGATTGAATTTTCATTACAGATTAAGGGATCCACCATGGCTAGGGTTTCAGCTTCTTGTTTGGGGCTTCATGATAAACCAAATATAAATAATTTTTAAGAACATAGGAAAATTGTATGAGTTTTGAGGATCATATTTCACTAATCAATTTGGAGAAATTTCACTGTTTTGTTGATGTTTGAAATTCGTAGGTTCTGGATATGATGAACTTCGCAGGAAAACACGCAGCTAAACTCATAGTTATTTTCGCAGGAAATTTGAGGAAGACGAAGTTGTCTGGCGCCAAAATCCAGTTTGAAAAATTGATTTAAAATATTATGTTTTGTTTATGGATATATGTTGAATGCGTTGTAGTGGCTCAATGGTTAGTGTGCGCGTTTGTCATATAGATGGTCCTGGGTTCAAATCCTCCCCTGGCCATTTTGCTTTGTTTTTTTAATAATTTTTACAGGATAACAACAAAACAAACTTGAAGTGGATTGCTATCAGCTGCGTGCAGTGGCCCAGTGGTTATGCTTCTGATTATCCAGGTAAAGGACCTGGGTTCAAATCCCAGGTCCTGTTTTTTTTAGGTTTTGTTTCATTTATTTTTGTTATTTCTTTATTTTATTCTTTAACTAATTAAAATAATTTCTAAAAAATATCTAAATCATTTTCTAATAAAACTTTATTTTCTTTTAAAATTTATGTTATTTTCTTAAAACCTAAATTAGTGTATTTATGTTTTATATTTATATTTATTAATATGTATATATTTATTTAATTATCAAATTAATATTGTAAATGAAATTATAAACCCTAGTTTTAAATTAAGTAACCCTAATTATCCTTAACCCTAATTTATTTTCTAATTTCCAAAAACCCTAATTTCTTTTAAAACATTAATTTCTCACTTTAATTATTTTTGTTTTAATATTATACTTAATAAATATTTCTAATATATATAATTAAATCATTAATCATGTTTTATTTTGTAAGTAAATTAATATCTGATTTATTATTATTATCTTTATTATTCTATTTTCACCTCAAAAAATTCTTAAAAAATGTTTATTTAATTTTAAAATATTTAATTAACTTGTATATATTTTATATTTTGTGCTAACCTCTTTTTCTTATCATTATCTTATTACTAACCCCTTTTTATTTATTGCTTATATTTATCATTTTATTATATAATTTTTATTATTATGTAACTGTAAAAGTCGTGTAATAGTTGTAGCTCTTATTGTTTATTTATAAATATTATTGCCTTGGTTAGTAAAATAGGGAGTGATAACATGTTTGTATTTTAAAATTAATTTAGATCATTAATTATAAGATGAATATATGAATTTATACATGCACACACGTAAGTCGATCTTTGATCGCCATCTCACTTCCTAAGGGTTATCCCTCATGTTGCCTAAACCAAAAGGTCAAGTAAGGTGTCTAAAAGCAAAGTCCCTTCTCCTAAAATATCATCAAGTCCCTTTACGATTATAAGATCAAGTCCCTTCGATGTTGCCTTCGTAAAAGATCTTGTCCCTTTCGAATAAAAGATGATAAGCCCCTTCGTATTGCTAAGACACCTTACAGTTGCCTAAACACAGATGACCCTTCATATGTCCCTTACCACATCCAATGTAATGACTACCTATTCCTTAATAATAGGGATAGTCTTACCATTGAAAGAACATTCAAGAACAGTAAAGATTCAAATTAGGGTAGGTTCCTCTTAAGTACTTGCTCACTCATTCAAAAACATCTCATAAACACTTCACATTTTCAAACAATTTTCAAAACAAAGTCTTTATATATATCCGTACAAGGATCATTATAAAGTACTTAAGAAAATTTTGAATCACACACTACACTTCTTAAAACAATTTAAAGTGAGCTAAGTAACTAAGAGCCCATGGATAACCATGGATGTAAAGGGTGCTAACACCTTCCCTTTACATAACCTACCCCCCGAACCCAAAAATCTTTTAAGGTATTTCCTGTTCTTTTATGCCCTTTCCTTTGGATAAAATAAAAGTTGGTGGCGACTCTTGCTATCCGCAACATTTAACTAAAGTCAGTTCTCCCACCGTGTTACAGAACTGGCGACTCTGCTGGGGACTTAATAAAAGAGGGGTACCCTTAGGAATTAGATCACTTTAAAATTGTTTGCCTTGTTTGCTTTATACTTATCTGTTGGGCTCTTATGTGTGAAAGATCCTAACCCGGATCTAGTGTACCTTAGGTAAATGGCAATAGACCAAGGAAAATGTACGGCGTATACCGATATGGTTGATCTGGTGGCCATAGTTAGTGTGACTTCTTGGTTGGTGCTTATATTCCTTAAGTAAGTTGAGGATAATATGAGGCTGCCATATGTTGTCAATACACTAACTGACTTTTAGAACCCTAGTTATCCCATCTTGGCCTTTAGAAAAGTAGTGAGATAACCGGCTTTGGTGAAGACTGAAGTTGGTTGATACTCGATGCTACACTCATTGAGATTCTAAACTTGGAGGGTTTTGGTTGGCAAGTAAGTTGCCTACTGAACAGCCACCCTTGTGAAGGATCAATGATATTGAGATCCCTTAGAACCTGGTTACTTTTGTAGGACAAGATGAACCAACTAAACTTTAGGGGAGGGTACTTACCTTTGAACCTCATGCAAGCCTTCAAACCTAGGGCTCTTGTGTGACTTGTTTGTGTGTGCCACATGTTTGTGATTGAGCATAACATCATAGCATCATCATGCATCATAAGCATAGCATTTTCACTAACCATTTCAAGGACCAAAGGATTTATCTTTGTTCTTTGTTGCAGGTCATGGATTCTGCTCGTAGGAACACTATCCGGATCAACTTTGTAGGAATACCTCCTAAGCTTAAAGAATTAGTCTCTCAAGTTTCTGAAAACTCCTAGTTCATCAAGAAGCATGGGCACCTACTTGATCTAGTCACTTCAGGGTTCAATGAAGACATGATGAATGTTCTGTTTCAGTTCTTTGATCCTAAACACCATTGCTTCACATTCCCCGACTATCAGCTGGTTCCTACAATGGAAGAGTTCTCCAAACTTCTGGGAATACCTATTCTTGATCAGAAACCCTTCACAGGCTTAGAGAAAGAGCCTAAACCTGAAGTCATTGCTGCAGCATTACATTTGAAGAAATCAGACATTGTTCTAGAAACAAGGAGTGGAGTTAAGGGTATTCTTGCTAAGGTATTGATGGAGAAAGCTCGAGTGTTCCTGAAGGCTATGAGTTATGATGCTTATGAGGAGATCTTAGCCCTATTGATTTATGGCTTAGTGTTGTTCCCCAATCCAGACCAGTTCGTAGACGTTCACGCCATCAACATATTTCTGACTCATAACCCAGTGCCTACATTGCTTGGAGACATCTTACAATTTCTTCATACTCGTACTACGAAGGCACGAGGAACTCTGATGTGTTGCATACCTTTATTATCTAGGTGGTTTATTTCTCACCTTCCTCGATCAGTGATGAAGAATGAACAAGGGTTCAGGTGGTCCAAGAGGATTATGTCACTTTCTCATTCAGATATTCATTGGTGCTATAGATCTATGGAGAATGTTACTATCATTGACCGTTGTGGGGAGTTCCCTAATGTGCCACTCCTTGGCATAAGAGGGGGCATTACCTACAACCCTTCCTTAGCTTTACGTTAGTTTGGTTACGCTCGGAGTGATGGTCCTCATGACATGTTGATTCAGGGTATTGTGTTTGACTACGACAACGATCTGCAAGGTTACCGTCAAAGGTTTATACGAGCATGGGGGAAAGTGAACAAGGTTGACAGCAAGACTCTGGAGCCCAAGTACACTATTCCTATGGAAGCTTATCTCAGATGGGTACGATCTCGTGCTCAGAATCTTATGATGCCATATCCTGCCATCCTGCCAGTTACTATGGAGCCTGTTGCTGAAGGAGATACTTCGTATGTCATTCTTCACCCAGACATGCCCACTGACATGGAAGATTTACAGAGGTCCTGGATCCAGTTGAAGGAGCAAAGAGATACTTTTGAGACTCATTACAAAGCAAGTCAAGAAAGAATCTTGGAGCTAACAAAGCAACTTCACGAGGAGCGGAACCTCAACTCATACCTCAACACAAAGAGGAAATGTCCATGGGAGACTTAAAACCCCATCTTTTGTATTTATTTCATTTTTTATTGTAAGCCCTAGGGGAAAACAAATTTATTACTAATAAAAGTTTACTTTCTGTTTGTTTAAACAAATTTAAATCCTGCGGTCCTTGAAAACATTGTATAAACATTACATACCATACCATTGCATCACAGGTTTCTTATGTACAGGTATCTTATCTTCTCGCTGTTTATTTCAGCAGAAATGGCTCTTGAACAAACAGTCAAAGATCTCTAGGAACAGAATGCACAATTCCAAGAGCTGATCCTGAACTTGTCCAAGGGACAAGATGAATTGAAGACACTGCTGGCCAAAAAGACTAAGAAGACTAGAAGATCAGGAGGTCTTATTAATCTGGGAAGAAGGTTCAAAGGTCCTGTCAAGACCAAGGAACAGGTTGAAGATTATGAGTCTGAAGAGTCTGAGAAAGAGGGAGGCAGTCTCCATAATACTATGGGGGATTCTGATTCTGAAGCAAATTACTATCATGATCCTAATGAAGATAAGTTCAAGATGTTGGTGGATAGAACGAATGCTATGGAATTGCAAAAGTCTTCTGGGCTAGATTTTGAAGATCTGAGTTTGATATCTGGAGTGGTTATACCCATTGGTTTCAAGGTCCCTGCTTTTGTAGTATATGATGGTATCTCGTGTCCCAAGCTGCATCTAAGGTCCTATGTCCGGAGGATTCAACCCCATATTGCTGATAAGAAGCTATGGATTCATTTCTTCCAAGAAAGCTTGTCTGGAGCTCAATTGGAATGGTACTATCAATTGGAGAGTGCCAATATTCGTGATTGGAATGATCTTGCTGAGGCCTTCTACAAGAAATACCAATACAATGCTGATTTAGCACCTACTCGCATGCAACTCCAAAGCATGTCAATGGGTGCCAAGGAGAATTTCAAGGAGTATGCCCAGAAGTGGAGAGACTTGGCTGGAAGAGTTCAACCTCCTCTGACTGACAGGGAGTTAGTGGATATGTTTATGAGTACGCTGAATGGTCCTTTTTATAGTCATCTCATTGGAAGCTCATCATCTGGCTTCACTGAGCTGATAATGACTGGAGAGCATGTAGAAAGTGGCATAAGAAGTGGCAAGATACAAGTGGGTGCCTCTTCATCAAATACTGCAAAGAAGCCCCCTAGTGGGAAGAAGGAGTCAAATGCTGTTTATGGTCAACCTGGTCGTAATAGGAGGCACCAATCTGTGAGTGCAGTTCATATCTCTAATCCCACTCCTGCAGCACCAGAACCACCACAGGGCAATCAGCAGAAGCCTAGAAGACAGTTCACCAAGATCAACATGTCACTGGCCCAAGCCTTGCAACACTTGTTGAAAGGGGAGCTCATTACTGTGAAGGACCCTCCTCAGAATCCTAATGTTACCTCTCCTAGGTACAATCCTAATGCACGATGTGCATATCATTCTAATTGTCAGGGACATGATACCAACAACTGCTGGATATTGAAAAACAAGATTCAAGATATGATTGATGCTGGAGAGATTGAGTTTGACCCTCCTGGTACTCCAAATGTTATTACTACTCCCATGCCAAATCATGAGAAGATTGTTAATGCTATTGATGAAGTTTCACATATTTCCTCAGTTGCAGATGTGACTACACCACTATCTGTTATCAAGAAGAAGTTGGTACAAGCTGGGTTCTTTCCAGGTTGTAATGAAGATTGTTTTTATTGTGCTTATAAACCTGATAGCTGCTGGAAGTTGAAGGATGGTATTCAACGCCTCATGGACAATTACACCATATTGTTCGAGAGGACACCTTCTGTGGAGAGTATGGTTGAACATATAACTCAAGGTGCGAAGGTTGAAGAGGTGGATATGGTTGATAAAGTGCCGGTGAGGATTACTTCCAAGGGCCCTGTCAAGATCACTCATAAGGGTCCTATCAAGATTACTGCTGAAGGCCCTGTGAAGACTGTTGCTGAAGCTAGAGTGGCTCCTATGATTATTACCACTCCTGGTCCTATTCCGTATACTTCTGATAAAGCTATACCTTGGCATTACAGTTCCGATGTTTATATCCATGGTGTTAAACAAGAACCCTTAGCTGATACACCTGTTGATGATGAAAACCTTGATGTTGATAATATTGCTGGATCTAGTAAGATCACAAGAAGTGGAAGAATCTTCTCTCCTCCGGCTACCTCCAAGAATACAGTTGCTCCAACTACTACCTCCATTGCTGCGACAAATACTGATGCCCGGGGCAAAGGTCCTGTTATTGAACCTGTACAAACTGATGCACCAACTGCTGAGAATCTTTCTATGCAAATGGAAGAAGTGCTAAAGATCATTCGCAAGAGTGATTATGATGTTGTTGACCAATTGGGGCATACTCCCTCCACGATTTCCATGTTGTCTTTGTTGCTGTGTTCTGAGGCTCATGCAAAAGCCTTGATTAAATTCTTGGAGACTGCTCATGTACCAAATGATATTTCTGTGGATCAGTTTGAAAATTGTGTTGCACACCTGACCTATGATAATGGGTTAGGTTTTTCCGATGCTGACTTGACTCCTGCCAAGAGAAATCGTAACAGAGCTCTACATATCTCTATTGAATGTAGGGGCACTACCTTGTCACATGTGTTGATAGACAATGGTTCTTCACTGAATGTACTTCCCAAAGAGGTTTTGAACAAGCTTAGTCCTGAAGATGATGTGTTGAGACCAAGTAATATAGTGGTGAGGGCCTTTGATGGTTCAAGAAGGGTGGTGCATGGAGAAATAGATCTCCCGATCAAAGTAGGCTCTCAAGTTTTCAATTCAACATTCTATGTAATGGATATTCGTCCTTCGTATTTTTTTTTGCTTGGGCGCCCCTGGATCCACGGGGCAGGTGCTGTGACTTCTACTCTACATCAGAAGTTGAGATATCCAGTAAAGGGAAAGGTTGTCACTGTTTACGGAGAAGAAGAATATATGATCAGTCATGTGAATACGTTTAAGTATGTTGAAGTGGAAGGTGAATATGTTGAGACTCCGTGCCAGACATTTGAAGTGGTTCCTTGGGTTGTTCCTACTGTTGAAGCTCCTCCTGCTGTCAAAAGAGTTCATGTGGTTACCAGAGTACCTCCTACAATGGCCTCCCTTAAAGATGCTAGAGCTGTGGTTGAAGAAGGTGGTTCTACTATTTGGGGTCAGCTTCCCGACATTCCTTACAAGTCTGACAAGTTTGGTTTGGGTTTCACTGCAGAGTCCCAAAAGGCTATTCGTCGTGCTCATGCTGTTCGTATCACCAATCAAGGGATCATGAAAGATCAGATCAATGTTGTGGGTGACTATAATGAAGACTACAACTTGGATGCTTGGATCTTTCCTACTGTGGGTGATGGGCTCAATAATTGGAAGGCCGAAGACGTTATTCCTATCTCCTTTAGTCAGGAGTAAATACTATTACTGTGTTGTTATTTTTAAGTTTGTAATTTTTGAACAATTAAACTTTTAAGCCTTGTGCCTTACCCGGGGCACAATGGTATGCTTGTTTCAGGATGTCATTTCATTTGCATACTTCATTCAATAAAAATCAGTGGACGTTTCGTTTTCGTAAATATTGTGTTCATTGTCTTTCTTTTATTTTATTCTTCTTTTATCAGCTATGTGTTCTTACACACACCCACATCACTAAAATGCAGATCCTCATCCACTCTGAATCCTGTTGATAACAGTTCTACTATTGCCAATTATAATTTCGAGAATCCGATCTATCAAGCTGAAGATGGAAAGGATGACGATTGTGAAGTACCTGTAGAGCTTGTTAGGTTGTTACAACAAGAAGAGAAAGCTATACAGCCACATGAAGAGCCAATCGAAGTTGTGAATCTGGGAAATGAAGAAAACAGGAAAGAAGTCAAGATAGGGGCTGAACTAGAGGATGATGTTAAGAGCAGATTGATTTAGATGTTACATGATTATGTGGAGATCTTTGCTTGGTCTTATGAAGATATGCCAGGGTTGGATACAGACATTGTGGTTCACCGTTTACCGGTAAAAGAAGATTGTCGTCCAAAGAAATAGAAAGTTCGTCGCATGCGTCCTGAAATGTCAGAAAAGATTAAAGCAGAGGTGATGAAACAGTTTGATGCAGGGTTCTTAGCTGTGACTTCTTATCCTCAATGGGTTGCAAATGTGGTACCGGTACCTAAGAAGGATGGTAAGGTACATATCTGTGTAGATTACAGGGATTTGAACAAGGCCAGCCCCAAAGATGACTTTCCACTTCCTCATATTGATGTTCTGGTAGACAACACTGCTCAGCATAAAGTATTCTCTTTCATGGATGGTTTCTCTAGTTACAATCAAATCAAGATGGCACCCGAGGATATGGAGAAGACTACATTTGTTACACAGTGGGGCACTTTTTGTTATAAAGTAATGCCATTTGGTTTGAAGAACGCCGGGGCAACATATCAGTGTGCTATGGTGGCTTTATTTCACGATATGATTCATCATGAGATAGAGGTATATGTGGATGACATGATAGCCAGGTCCTAGAATGAAGAGCAACATCTTGATCATCTGCATAAGTTGTTTGAAAGGTTGAAGAAATACAAGTTGAGATTGAACCCAAACAAATGTACTTTTGGAGTTAGATCTGGTAAACTCCTGGGTTTCATCGTCAGTGGAAAAGGTATTGAAGTGGATCCTGCAAAAGTGAAAGCCATACAAGAGATGCCAGCTCCCCGTACTGAGAAGGAAGTTAGAGGTTTCTTGGGACGATTGAATTACATTGCAAGATTTATTTCCCAATTAACTGCTACCTGTGAGCCAATCTTCAAGTTGTTGAAGAAAGATCAGGTAATGGAATGGAATGATGAGTGCCAGACAACCTTTGATGAAATCAAGAGATATCTTCTAGAACCTCCAATTTTGATGCCACCAGTTGATGGAAGACCCTTGATCATGTACTTAACAGTGTTAGACAACTCAATGGGGTGTGTGTTGGGGCAACATGACTAGTCTGGTCGAAAAGAGCAGGCAATATACTAACTTAGCAAAAAGTTTACCGACTGTGAAACAAGATACTCACTGCTCGAGAAAACTTGCTGCGCTTTGGCATGGGCTGCTCGCCGACTAAGACAGTATATGTTGACTCATACTACCTTATTGATTTCGAAGATGGATCCAATCAAGTACATATTCGAGAAACCTGCTCTCTCCGGACGAATAGCAAGATGGCAAATGATCTTAACAGAATATGATATACAATACACTACTCAGAAGGCCATTAAAGGAAGTGTTGTAGCTAATCATTTGGCTCATCAAGCAGTGGATGATTATCAGTCAATGAGTTTTGAATTCCCTGATGAAGACATTATGATTATTACCAAAGAACCTGGACAATATGACGGACCTGAACAAGGATCCCGATGGACTATGGTTTTTGATGGAGCTTCTAATGCACTTGGTAATGGTGTTGGTGTTGTGATCACTTCCCCTGAAGGCTGTCATACCCCGATTACCGCAAGACTTTGTTTCTATTTTACAAATAACATGGCTGAGTATGAGGCATGTATCCTGGGTATCAAAGCTGCCATTGATATGAAGATTCAGTTCCTAGACGTATATGGAGATTCAGCCCTGGTAGTAAGTCAGATCAAAGGAGATTGGGATACCAAGCATGATAATCTCATTCCTTACAGAGAGCATGTGTTGTCTTTGATCCCATATTTTGAAGAGATTACCTTTGGACATATTCCACGAAGAGAAAATCAGTTGGCAGATGCATTAGCCACCATGGCATCTATGTTTGAGATTAGCTGGGATGATGAAGCTCCCAAGATTACTATTGATAGATTTGAAAAGCCTGCATACTGCAATGAGATTGACACAGAAGAAACAGAAGGGAAGCCTTGGTTCTATGAAGTGAAAAGATATCTTGAAGCTCAGGAGTTCCCTGAAGGGGCATCTGTCAAAGATTAGAAGTTTCTGAGGAGGTTTTCTGCTAAGTTCTTCTTAAGTAATGGAATTTTGTACAAGCACAATCATGATTCAACTTTTCTTCGTTGTGTGGATAAGAAGGAAGCAACTGAGATTATGGAAGACATGCATGATGGGATCTTTGGCACTCATTCTAGTGGTTTTACCATGGCAAAGAAGATATTGAGAGCAGGTTACTATTGGTCTACCATGGAAGCTGACTGCTATCAACATTCCAGAACATGTCACAAGTGTCAAATCTATGCTGACAAAGTACATATACCTCCATCACCATTGAATGTGCTGACTGCTCCTTGGCCTTTTGCCATGTGGGGCATTGATATGATTGGTGAGATCAAGCCAACTGCTTCTAATGGACATCGTTTCATCCTGGTTGCTATTGATTACTTTACAAAGTGGGTGGAGGCAGCTTCATTTGCATCTATTACTAAGAATGTGGTGGCTCGATTCATTAAGAATAATCTCATATGTAGGTATGGCATCCATGATTACTGATCTCTGCACACAGTTCAAGATTAAGCATCACAATTCTTCTCCGTATCGTCCAAAGATGAATGGGGCAATAGAAGCCGCTAATAAGAACATTAAGAAGATTCTACAGAAGATGACCGTTACTTACAAGGATTGGCATGAGATGTTACCATTTTCTCTTCATGGTTATCGTACTACAATACGTACTTCAACAGGGGCAACCCCATTCTCCTTAGTCTATGGTATGGAAGCAGTTCTGCCCATTGAAGTTCAGATCCCTTCCTTAAGAATCATGAAGGATGCAGGCTTGGATGAAGATGAGTGGATTCAGACTCGACTTTACCAGATAAATTTGATTGATGAGAAGAGGTTAGTTGCTGTCTGTCATGGCCAGATGTACCAGAAACGGATGATCAAAGCTTTTAATAAGAAGGTTAAGCCAAAGGTATATCAGGCTGGTGACTTGGTAATCAAGCGTATCATATTACCACAGGGTGATCCTAGGGGCAAGTGGACTCCTACATATGAAGGACCATTTGTAGTCAAAACAGTATTCTCAGGAGGTGCCATGATGCTTACTACTATGGATGGTGAAGACTTCCCTCAGCCTGTAAACGCATACATAGTTAAAAAATACTACGCATAAAAAGAGACCCGATAGGTTGACTGGCCTAGGCAAAAATAAGGGCATCCCGGCGAACCAAAAGGGTTCGGGCAAAAAATTAGGTATATATATTTATATATATATAATGTACACCCGGCAAGTCGAAAACCTGAAAAGGCGGCTTGGGCAAAAAAGGGTATCCCGGTGGATTGAAAACCTGAAAGGGCAATCCAGGAAAAAGTTAGGGATTAAAGCGTATGACTATGTCTCGTTTGGATCACCCATGTAACTTCAACTGATGGTGCTACCTAAATCAAGCTCGAACAGATAAAGCTCAATCCAATCGTTTCCGTCTCAACAGCAGAAGATGAGATACTTGAAGATAATGGCAATAGTAGAATTGAAACTCAATAGGATTATTTCCCACATAGCTGATTTTCTTTGTTTTGTAAAAATTTTACGAAGAATTCCTCTTACTAGGATTTCTGTCTCCTTGTACAAACTTGCCTATGTATAGGTCACTTTGTGATATAAATAAAATTTCATCTTTGAATCCAGATTTACTTTTACCCTATTTACATAAGCGAAACGTCCATTGGTTGTGTTTGAATGTATGTATGTTTTTGAATATGATTGAAATGCATAAAATGCTTGAATATGATTGATGTTTACCAAAAATGCATAAAAATGCAGTAATAGTATTTACTAAGGACGAACAAGGGAGGGAATTCAACGAAGCTTCGCCGGTTCATCCTCACAAGAAAACTACAGATCCCCAGTACAACAAATCTATGCTTCAAGTTACATCTCCCCTTGAATTTATGTCCACCTCTTTTATCCTCAGTCGGGGTACTCAGGAACTTATTCCTTCAATAGAAGTATGAAAAATGAAGACGGGAGGATATAAATATTATATTATCAAACAAGACGGGAACGAGTTCCTCATATTCTTCAGCAACGAATCGGGATTTATTTTCCCTAGCCAGCAGTTGTTATACAAAGATATCCAGACGCTTCAGGCTTTATAATTCATACATACATCATTTACATCATACCATAGCACATCCATAAATACATAATACATTTACTTAGGTGCATCATACTATGCATGCATACATATTGCATAAACTAACATTCTCCTTGCAGGATAGTTATATGCAGATAAAACAGCATCAACAATTCACAACAGGTCAGAAATGATCCATACATTACTCAAGATGTCCTCGGAGAGTAGGCAAACGGTCTGTAAGAAGATCCATTCCCTAATCCAGGATATTTCCAGAAGATTTCATCTATCTGGTCTTGAATAGCAGGCAAACGGTCTATAAGAAGATCCATTCCCTGGTTCAAGATATTTTCAGAAGATTTAATCTATGTGCTTGAATAGTAGGCAAACGGTCTGTAAAAAGATCCATTCCCTAGTTCGAGATATTTTTCAGAAGAATTAATCCTGACGTTCTTTTGACCTTGGAGAGTAGGCAAACGGTCTGTAAGAAGATCCATTCCCTAATCCAGGATATTTCCAGAAGATTTCATCTATCTGGTCTTGAATAGTAGGCAAACGGTCTGTACAAAGATCCATTCCCTAGTTCGAGATATTTTTCAGAAGAATTAATCCTGACGTTCTTTTGACCTTGGAGAGTAGGCAAACGGTCTGTAAGAAGATCCATTCCCTAATCCAGGATATTTCCAGAAGATTTCATCTATCTGGTCTTGAATAGTAGGCAAACGGTCTGTACAAAGATCCATTCCCTAGTTCAAGATATTTTTCAAAAGAATTAATCCTGACGTTCTTTTGACCTTGGAGAGTAGGCAAACGGTCTATACAAAGATCCATTCCCTAATCCAAGATACTTCCAGAAGAGATAACCATCACGAAGATTTATTTCTACTGCTCTATTCAACAATTCAAACTATGTTGCATAAACGATTTAGAGACGGCCTATACAAAGAACTAGTACTGATATCCAGTATCAACATAAAGACATCATCACATCCTGATATTTTAGATGGCATCTCTAAGCCCACCTCCAGTCCTTCCAAGTGGCATCTTAAAGCCCACTCAAGCATATACAATTAATCATCAGTGTTACTTTACGCACTGGTGAGTGCAAATTTTTTGGCTTTTGTGTTCAATCCCCTTCAACCTTCCAGGTCACGAATGGCACATATACCAATCTAACCCCTCAGGTTTCAGAAAATTGAACAGGGGCAGCTGTTGCACCCCAAAATTTGCCCTCCACAAGACAAGACTTTGTGTGGTAAGAGGTTCACAAGGTTCAAAAAGTTCACAATACATCTCATGAGGTTCACAAGGTTCACAATTAGTCAGAAAGTTTGACAATTCCCTCAGACAATGCATCCTCCTAAGCAATGCATCTTAAACTAGGGTTTTGACTTTTATCAGGCTAAGTGGACTTCCAAGACTTCAAGTGAGCTTCATAGCATCCTATATGTCTTCAAGAATCCCTATGTCAAGTTTCAAGGCTTTCCCAAAAGATTTGCTCAGTCAGATGATCAAATAGGTTAGAATCAGTCAAGGCAGTTAAAAAGTCAAACTGAGGTCAACTGTGGTCAAACCAAAGTCAAACTTCATGATTTTTTGCCAACATCAATTATATGAAGTAAAATTCATCATTTGATCAAGGGTTGATCATGATTCATCAAGAAGATTTCAGATCATCAAGAATCAGGAGTTTCTAAATTAGGGTTTTCACAGGAAAAGTCAACTGAACTTTGACCAGCCATAACTTTCACATGCTTCATCAAAAATTTCCCATCCAAAGCTCATTTTGAAGGAAATTGAATTCTCTACAACTTTGTGTCTCACAAGCCAAGCCCAAAAATGCTTCATTTGGAAGGTATGAGCTAAGACATTATAGGTCCTTTTAAAAGTCAACAAAAAGTCAACAACTTCAAAAGAGCATAACTTGAGAATGGTAAACGATATGGACATGAGACCAAAGAGGTTGGTTAGAGGACTCTTTAAGCTTTCCAAAATGTCCAAGAACACCTTCATAGCATTAAAATTGAAGGATTTGTGCCCTTGCAAAGTTGGGAAATATTTGAGAGGTTTATGAAGCAAATAGGGTCTTAAAACCATAATTCACCAAATGGGCTTGCTTTTTTGTGATCCAATTACTTCCATGACATCATGCACGAAATTAAATTTATTTATTCATAATTTTATTCATTTTATTTTTATTTATTATGATTTTTTATGTTAAAAATCATTTTAAATTAAAATAAAATATAAAATAATGGATATTTGATTTGATTTGGTTTCTAGAAAGTCTTAAAACATATTTAGACTTGATTGATACAAAAATAATGAAGATTATACCAAAATAGCAAGGCTAGATCAAGGATATTCAAAATTTAAGAACAAATCTTTTTCAATCTCTATGGATCAAAACATTCAAAGGATGGACCAAGTTTCTGACCTAAATTCATTCCCTCATATATAAACAACATGAAGACAAGTACTATGGACGAATTCACAGCCTCCAACACTTTGTTCAAACTACACAAAATCATCCAAAAGCTCAAGTTCGGTTTCACCATTACAAAGCATTTAAAGGTATTTTAAGGACATAGGAAGGATCCTTGGACATCACTGAATCGATCCCACCCTTCAAAAGCACCTGAAACTTGCTCATATGCCATAACCGAATGCATCTTCATCCTCATATTTTGAATTTTAGATTTCATATGTTTATGTAATATAAATTGTTTTTGATCATTGATAATTGTTTGTGAAGGTATTTGGAATGTTTCTGTATGCTTGGATTGAATTTTCATTACAGATTAAGGGATCCACCATGGCTAGGGTTTCGACCTCTTGTTTAGGGCTTCATGATAAACCAAATATAAATAATTTTTAAGAACATAGGAAGATTGTATGAGTTCTGAGGATCATATTTCACTAATCAATTTGGAGAAATTTCACTGTTTTGTTGATGTTTGAAATTCGTAGGTTCTGGATATGATGAACTTCGCAGGAAAACATGCAGCTAAACTCATAGTTATTTTCGCAGGAAATTTGAGGAAGACGAAGCTGTCTGGCGCCAAAATCTAGTTTGAAAAATTGATTTAAAATATTATGTTTTGTTTGTGGATATATGTTGAATGCGTTGTAGTGGCTCAGTGGTTAGTGTGCGCGTTTGTCATATAGATGGTCCTGGGTTCAAATCCTCCCCGGGCCATTTTGCTTTGTTTTTTTTTTTAAATTTTTACAGGATAACAACAAAACAAACTTGAAGTGGATTGCTATCAGCTGCGTGCAGTGGCCCAGTGGTTATGCTTCTGATTATCGAGGTAAAGGACCTGGGTTCAAATCCCAGGTCCTGTTTTTTTTAGGTTTTGTTTCATTTATTTTTGTTATTTCTTTATTTTATTCTTTAACTAATTAAAATAATTTCTAAAATATATCTAAATCATTTTCTAATAAAACTTTATTTTCTTTTAAAATTTATGTTATTTTCTTAAAACCTAAATTAGTATATTTATGTTTTATATTTATATTTATTAATATGTATATATTTATTTAATTATCAAATTAATATTGTAAATGAAATTATAAACCCTAGTTTTAAATTAAGTAACCCTAATTATCCTTAACCCTAATTTATTTTCTAATTTCCAAAAACCCTAATTTCTTTTAAAACTTTAATTTCTCACTTTAATTATTTTTGTTTAAATATTATACATAATAAATATTTCTAATATATATAATTAAATCATTAATCATGTTTTATTTTGTAAGTAAATTAATATATGATTTATTATTATTATCTTTATTATTCTATTTTCACCTCAAAAATTTCTTAAAAAATGTTTATTTAATTTTAAAATATTTAATTAACTTGTATATATTTTATATTTTGTGCTAACCTCTTTTTCTTATCATTATCTTATTACTAACCCCTTTTTATTTATTGCTTATATTTATCATTTTATTATATAATTTTTATTATTATGTAACTGTAATAGTCGTGTAATAGTTGTAGCTCTTATTGTTTATTTATAAATATTATTGCCTTGGTTAGTAAAATAGGGAGTGATAACATGTTTGTATTTTAAAATTAATTTAGATAACTAATTATAAGATGAATATATGAATTTATACACGCACACACGTAAGTCGATCTTTGATCGCCATCTCACTTCCTAAGGGTTATCCCTCATGTTGCCTAAACCAAAAGGTCAAGTAAGGTGTCTAAAAGCAAAGTCCCTTCTCCTAAAATATCATCAAGTCCCTTTACGATTATAAGATCAAGTCCCTTCGATGTTGCCTTCGTAAATGATCTTGTCCCTTTCGAATAAAAGATGATGAGTCCCTTCGTATTGCTAAGACACCTTACAGTTGCCTAAACACATATGACCCTTCATATGTCCCTTACCACATCCAAGGTAATGACTACCTATTCCTTAATAATAGGGATAGTCTTACCATTGAAAGAACATTCAAGAACAGTAAAGATTCAAATTAGGGTAGGTTCCTCTTAAGTACTTGCTCACTCATTCAAAAACATCTCATAAACACTTCACATTTTCAAACAATTTTCAAAACAAAGTCTTTATATATATCCGTACAAGGATCATTATAAAGTACTTAAGAAAATTTTGAATCACACACTACACTTCTTAAAACAATTTAAAGTGAGCTAAGTAACTAAGAGCCCATGGATAACCATGGATGTAAAGGGTGCTAACACCTTCCCTTTACATAACCTACCCCCCGAACCCAAAAATCTTTTAAGGTCTTTCCTATTCTTTTATGCCCTTTCCTTTGGATAAAATAAAAGTTGGTGGCGACTCTTTCTATCAGCAACATTTAACTAAAGTCAGTTCTCCCACCGTGTTACACCATCTTGATTTGATTGTAACCAGAGAAACCATCCATAAAAGAGAATATCTTATGCTGAGCAATGTTGTCTACCAGAACATCAATATGAGGAAGTGGAAAGTCATCTTTAGGGCTAGCCTTATTCAAATCTCTGTAATCCACACACATGCGTACCTTTCCATCTTTCTTAGGTACTGGTACCACATTTGCAACCCATTGAGGATAAGAAGTCACAACTAAGAACCCTGCATCAAACTGCTTCATCATTTCTACTTTAATCTTTTCTGACATTTCTGGACGCATGCGACGAACCTTCTGCTTCTTTGGACGACAATCTTCTTTTACCGGTAAACGGTGAACCACGATGACAGTATCCAACCATGGCATATCTTCATAGGACCAAGCAAAGATCTCCATATAATCACGTAACATCTGAATTAGTCTGCTCTTAACACCATCTTCTAGTTCAGCCCTTATCTTGACCTCTTTCCTGTTTTCTTCAGTTCCCAGATTCACAACTTCGATTGGCTCTTCATGTGGCTGTATAGCTTTCTCTTCTTGTTGTAACAACCTATCAAGCTCTACAGGTACTTCACAATCTTCCTCCTTTCCATATTCAGCTTGATAGATCGGATTCTCGAAATTATAATGGGCAATAGTAGAACTGTTATCAACAGGATCCAGAGTGGATGAGGATCTGCATTTTAGTGATGTGGGTGTGTGTAAGAACACATAGCTGATAAAACAAAAATAAAAATAAAAGAAAGACAAGGAGCACAATATTTACGAAAACGAAACGTCCGCTGATTTTTATTGAATGAAGTGTGCAAATGAAATGACATCCCGAAACAAGCATACCATTGTGCCCTGGGTAAGGCACAAGGCTTAAAAGTTTAATTGTTTGAAATTACAAACTTAAAAATAAAACACAGTAATAGTATTTACTCCTGACTAAAGGAGATAGGAATAACGTCTTCAGTCCTCCAGTTGTTGAGCCCATCACCCATGGTAGGAAAGATCCAGTCATCCAGGTTGTAGTCTTCACTATAGTCACCGACAGCATTGATTTGATCCCTCATGACCCCTTGATTGGTGATACGAACATCGCGAGCACGACGAACAGCCTTCTGGGATTCTGTAGTGAAACCCAAACCAAACTTGTCAGACTTATAAGGGATGTCAGGAAGTTGATCCCAAATAGTACAACCACCTTCTTCAACCACAGCTCTAACATCTTTGAGGGAGGCCATTGTGGGAGGTACTCTGGTAACCACAAGAACTCTTTTAACAACAGGGGGAGCCTCAGTAGTAGGAACGACCTAAGGAACTACTTCAAATGTCTGGCAAGGAATCTCAACAAATTCACCCTCCATCTCAACATATTTAAAAGTATTCACATGACTGATCATGTATTCTTCTTCACCATAAACAGTGACAATCTTGCCTTTCACCGGATATTTCAATTTCTGATGTAAAGTGGAAGTCACAGCACCTGCCCCATGGATCCAGGGGCGTCCAAGCAAACAGGAGTACGTAGGAGGAATATCCATTACATGGAAAGTAGAGTCGAAGACTTGAGAGCCTACTTTGATCGGGAGATCTACTTCTCCATGCACCACTCTTCTTGAGCCATCAAAGGCCCTCACCACTACATCACTTGGTCTTAACACAACATCTTCAGGACTGAGCTTGTCCATAACCTCTTTGGGGAGCACATTTAATGAAGAACCATTGTCCACCAACACATGAGACAAGGTAGTGCCCCTACATTCAATGGAGATATGCAAAGCTCTGTTATGGTTTCTCTTGGCAGGAGTAAAGTCAGCATCAGAAAAACCTAACCCATTATCATAAGTCAAATGTGCAACACAATTCTCAAATTGATCCACAGAAATCTCATTTGGCACATGAGCAGTCTTCAAGAACTTGATTAAGGCTTTAGCATGTGCCTCAGAACACAGCAGTAAAGATAACATGGAGATCTTGGAGGGAGTGTGCCCCAACTGGTCAACAATATCATAATCACTCTTGCGAATGATCTTCAGCACTTCTTCCATCTATTTAGAGAGATTTTCAGCATTCAGTGCCTCAGCTTGCACAGGTTCAACCACAGGACCTTTGCCCCGAGCATCAGTACTTGGCCCAGAATTGGAGGTATCAGTTGGAGTAACTGCACTTTTGGAAGTAGCCTGAGGAGAGAAAATTCTTCCACTTCTAGTGATCTTACTAGTTCCAACAATATTATCAACATAAAGATTATTATCAGTAACAGGTGCATCAGTCAGAGGTTCTTGCTTGACACCGTGGATGTAAACATCAGAACCATAATTCCAAGGTATAGCTTTATCAGAAGTATAAGGAACAGGGCCAGAAGTGGTAATAATCATGGGAGCCACTCTAGCTTCAGCAACAATCTTCACAGGGCCTTCAGCAGTAATCCTGACAGGACCCTTAGAGGTGATCTTGACAGGGCCTTTGGAGGTAATCTTCACTGGCACTTTATCAACCATAGCTACATCTTCCAGCTTCGTACTTCGAGTTAGATGTTCACACATACTTTCCACAGAAGGAGTTCTCTCAAAAAATATAGTGTAATTGTCCATGAGGCGTTGAATACCATCTTTCAACTTCCAGCAGCTATCAGGTTTGTAGGCACAATAAAAACAGTCTTCATTGCAACCTGGAAAGAATCCAGCCTGCACCAGCTTCTTCTTGATAATGGATAAGGGAGTAGTCACATCTGCTACTGAGGAAACATATGAAACTTCATCAACAGTGTTAACAGTCTTCTCATGGTTGGGCATATGAGCAGTGATAACATTTGGAGTCCCGGGAGGGTCAAATTCAATCTCCCCAGCTTCAATCATATCTTGAATCTTGTTTTTCAACACCCAGCAGTTGTTGGTGTCATGCCCCGCACTGTTAGAATGATAGGCACATCTTGCATTAGGATTGTATCGAGGAGAGGAAGTATTAGGATTCTGAGGAGGGTCCTTCAAAGTAATGAGTTCCCCTTTCAACATGTGTTGCAAGGCTTGGGCCAGTGACATGTTGATCTTGGTGAATTGTCTTCTAGGCTTCTGTTGATTGTTTTGTTGTGGTTCTGGTGCTACAGGAGTAGGATTGGAAATGTGAACTGCTCCCACAGATTGGTGACTCCTGTTACGACTATGTTGACCATACACAACATTAGACTCCTTTTTTCCACTAGGGGGCTTCTTAGCAGTGTTTGATGAAGAGGCACCCACTTGTATCTTACCACTTCTTATACCACTCTCCACACATTCTCCAGTCATTATCAGTTCGGTGAAACCAGATGAAGAACTTCCAATGAGGTGACTATAGAAAGGACCACTCAATGTACTCATAAACATATCCACTAGCTCCCTGTCAGTCAGAGGAGGTTGAACTCTGCCAGCCAGGTCTCTCCATTTCTGGGCATACTCCTTGAAACTCTCCTTAGCACCCATTGACATGCTTTGGAGCTGCATGCGAGTAGGTGCTAAATCAACATTATATTGGTATTGCCTATAGAAGGCCTCAGCAAGATCATTCCAATCACGAATATTGACACTTTCCAGTTGGTAGTACCATTCCAATTGAGCTCCAGACAAGATCTCTTGGAAGAAGTGAATCCATAACTTCTTATTAGCAGTATGTGGTTGAATCCTCCGGACATAAGATCTTAAGTGCAGCTTATTACATGAAACCCCATCATATACCACAAAAACAGGAACTTTGAAGCCAACAGTTATAACCACTCCAGAAACTAAACTCAGATCTTCAAAATCAAGTCCAGAAGATTTTTGCAATTCCATGGCATTCATTCTGTCCACCAACATCTTGTACTTCTCTTCGCTAGCAGGATCATGATAATAGTTTTCCTCAGAATCAGAATCTCCCACAGTATCATGGAGACTACCTCCCTCTTTCTCAGAATTTTCAGACTCATAATCCTCAATCTGTTCCTTTGTCTTGATAGGACCTCTGAACCTTCTTCCCAGATTAATAAGGCATCTTGATTTCCTAGTTTTCTTCTTCTTCTTAGCCAGCAGTGTCTTCAACTCATCTTGTCCCTTGGAGAAGTTCAGAATCAACTCTTGGAATTGTGCATTCTGAGCCTGGAGATCTTTGACAGTCTGTTCAAGAGCCATTTCTGCTGAAATAAACAGCGAGAAGATAAGATACATGTTCATAAGAAACCTGTGATGCAATGATATGGTATGTAAATGCATATGCAATGTTTCCAAGGACCGCAGGATTTAAATTTGTTTTAAACAACCATAAAGTAAACTTTTATTAGTAAGCAAATAAACTTGTTTTCCCCTTGGGCTTACAATAAAAATGAAATGAATACAAAAATGGGGTTTTAAGTCTCCCATGGACGTTTCCTCTTTGTGTTGAGGTATGAGTTGAGATTCCTCTCCTCGTGAAGTTGCTTTGTCAGCTCCAGGATTCTTTCTTGACTAGCTTTGAAATGAGTCTCAAAAGTATCCCTTTGCTCCTTCAACTGGATCCAGGACCTTTGTAACTCCTCCATGCCAGTGGGCATGTCTGGATGAAGAATGATATAAGAAGTATCTCCTTCAGCAACAGGCTCCATGGTAACTGACAGGATGGCAGGATATGACATCATAAGAGTTTGAGCACGTGTTCGTACCCATCTGAGATAAGGTTCCATAGGAATAGTGTACTTTGGTTCCAGAGTCTTGCTGCAACCTTGTTCACTTTACCCCATGCTCGTATAAACCTTTGACGGTAACTTTGCAGATCGTTGTCGTAGTCGAACACAATACCCTGAATAAGCATGTCATGAGGACCATCACTCCGAGCGTAACCAAACTGACGTAGAGCTAAGGAAGGATTGTAGGTAATGCCCCCTCTTATTCCAAGGAGTGGCACATTAGGGAACTCCCCACAACGGTCAATGATAGTAACATTCTCCATAGATCTAGAGCACCAATGAATATCTGAATGAGAAAGTGACATAATCCTCTTGGACCACCTGAACCCTTGTTCATTCTTCATCACTGATCGAGGAAGGTGAGAAATAAACCACCTAGACAATAGAGGTATACAACACATCAGAGTTCCTCGTGCCTTTGTAGTACGGGTATGAAGAGAGTGTAAGATGTCTCCAAGTAATGTAGGCACTGGATTGCGAGTCAGAAATATGTTGATGGCGTGTACGTCTATGAACTGGTCTGGATTAGGGAACAACACTAAGCCATAAATCAATAGGGCTAAGATCTCCTCAAAATCATCATAACTCATGGCCTTTAGGAACACTTGAGCTTTCTCCATCAATACCTTAGCAAGAATACCCTTAACTCCACTCCTTGTTTCTAGGAAAATGTCTGATTTCTTTAAATGTAGGGCTGTAGCAATGACTTCAGGTTTAGGCTCCTTTTCCAAGCCTGTGAAAGGTCTCTGATCAAGGATAGGTATACCCAACAGTTTGGAGAACTCTTCCATTGTAGGAACCAACTGATAATCAGGGAATGTGAAGCAATGATGTTTAGGATCAAAGAACTGAAACAGAACACTCATCATGTCTTTATCAAATCCTGAAGTGACTAGATCCAATAGGTGACCATGCTTCTTGATGAATTGGGAGTTTTCAGAAACTTGAGAGACCAATTCCTTAAGCTTAGGAGGTACCCCTACAAAGTTGATCCGGATAGTATTCCTACGAGCAGAAGCCATGACCTGCAACAAAGAACAAAGATAAATCCTTTGGTCCTTGAAATGTTAGTGAAAATGCTATGCTTATGATGCATGATGTTGCTATGATGTTATGCTCAATCACAAACATGTGGCACACACAAACAAGTCACACAATAGCCCTAGGTTTGAAGGCTTGCATGAGGTTTAAAGGTAGATACCCTCCCCTGAAGTTTAGATGGTTCATCCTGTCCTATAAAGTAACCAGGTTCTAAGGGATCTCAATATCATTGATCCTTCACAAGGGTGGTTGTTCAGTAGGCAACTTAATTGCCAACCAAAACCCTCCAAGTTTAGAATCTCAATGAGTGTAGCATCGAGTATCAACCAATTTCAGTCTTCACCAAAGCCGGTTATCTCACTACTTTTCTAAAGGCCAAAATGGGATAACTAGGGTTCTAAAAGTTAGTTAGTGTATTGACAACATATGGCAGCCCCATATTATCCTTAACTTACTTAAGGAACATAAGCACCAACCAAGAAGTCACACTAACTATGGCCACCAGATCAACCATATCGGTATATACCGTACAGTTTCCTTGGTCTATTGCCATTTACCTAAGGTACACTAGATCCGGGATAGGATCTTTCACACATAAGAATACCCAACAGATAAGTATAAAGCAAACAAGGCAAACAATTCAAGTGATCTAATTCCTAAGGGTACCCCTCTTTTATTAAGTCCCCAGCAGAGTCGGCAGTTCTGTAACACGGTGGGAGAACCGACTTTAGTTAAATGTTGCGGATAGCAAGAGTCGCCACCGACTTTTATTTTATCCAAAAGGAAAGGGCATAAAAGAACAGGAAAGACCTTAAAAATATTTTGAGTTCGGGGGGTAGGTTATACAAAGGGAAGGTGTTAGCACCCTTTATATCCATGGTTATCCATGGACTCTTAGTTACTTAGCTCACTTTAAATTGTTTTGAGAAAGGTGTAGTGTGTGATTAAAAATTTTCTAAGTACTTTATAATGATCCTCGTATGGATGTATATAAAGTCTTTGTTTTGAAAATTTGTTTGAAATGTGAAGTGTAAAATGTATTTTGAAAAGGTGAGCAAGTAATTAAGAGAAACCTACCCTACATTAAGTCTTTATTATTCTTATGTTCTTTCAATGGTAAGACTATCCCTATTATTAAGGAATAGGTAGTCATTACCTTGGATGTAATAAGGGACATGTATAGGGACAATCTGAATGTAGGCAACTGCAAGGTGTCTTTAGCAATACGTAGGGACTTATCATCTTTTATTCGGAGGGACAAGATCATTTATCGTAGGCAACCTCGAAGGGACTTGATCTTATAAACTTGAAGGGACTTGATGATATTTGTGAAGGGACTTTGCTTAAGACACCTTACTTGACCTTTTGAAATAGGCAACATGAGAGGTAACCCTAGAAAGTGCAAGATGGCGATCAAAGATCGACTTACGTGTGTGAGTGTTCATGTTCAAATATTTATCTTATTTAATTAGTTATTCTAAGTCAATTTTAATCACAAACATGTTATGCACACCCTAGAATTACTAACCATACAGTTAATATATTTACAATAAAAATAAAGCAAAAATATAAACCTAAACTATTACAAAGCTTTGGGATAGTTACAATATAATCGAGAAATATAAATAATGATAAATAATAATAAATAAGCAATAATAATCAATAATAATAAGAGTGGATATAAATGGTTAGAAAATAAAAATAAGAGGAAATAATAAATTAGCAAAATAAATTAATATTAGGAGGTATTTTAAATATTTTAATAAGAAAAATAGTATTTTAATAATAATAATTAAATTATATACATATTTAATAAATAATAAATAATTAATTATGATTTACAAAAATATTAAATTAAATTCTAAAGTTAAGAAAATATTAGAATTAGGGTTAGGGTTAGAAAAAATTAGGGTTAGGGTTATAATTGTGAGAATTAGGGTTTTACTTATTAATTTATAAAATAAATCAATTTATTTACAAAATATATATATATTTAATAATATGAACATATAATAAAATAAATATGGATAATTTGATTTTTTTGAGAAAATAATTTGAATTGAAAAAATATAAGTTTTTATATAAAAGAAAATAATATATACATTTATTTTATAAATTATTATTTAAAGAATTAATTTTAATTAAACAAATAAATCAAAAAATAGTGAAAATAATGGAAAAAAAACATACATGAGGCTGGGATTCGAACCCAGGCCCTAGGCTTTACAAACACAAGACCAACAACATCACCACCAGGCCAAGCACGCGCTGGCGTTAGAATCAGGAGTTTAATTCCTTTTGTTGTTAACCTGCAAAAATTCAGAAAAATAAAACAAAACAAAATGGCCTGGGGGGATTCGAACCCAGGACCATCAACATAACATATACGCACAATAACCAACTGAGCCAACGCACACTTGTTGAAATAAAACAGAAAAAATTTAATAAAATATTTAATCAATATTTGAATTTCAAACTGGCGCCAGAACTTCATCTTTTTCCTCTGAAATTCGTAGGTTTACCTGCGAATTTTGTTATGAAATTTCCTGCGAGTTTTCCTGCAACCGAAACCTACAAAACACATACTCTCATAAAAACGTACAATTTTCACAAATTGATCATGCCAACATGATCTATATAGTTCATTGGATTCAATTATGTTCTCAAACATCATTTATATGGTCTATTTCATGAAACCCTAAAAGCTTGGCCGAAACCCTAGCAATGGCCATATACGATTTAGGTCATGAAGCTTCAATTTAATTATCCAGAAAGCTTGCAAACTTCATTCTAAACACAAATCAACAACCAAAATCAGTGAATGATGCATAAATAATGAAAATCGAAAATCAAAAGTTCAAGAACAATCTTGATTCGGTTATGGCTTATGATCATGTTTTTGATGTATATGATGATTGAAATATAATAAGTGAACCTCAAGGAAGCTAAAGCAACCTTCAAAAGTTATTGAAATTGCTTGAAAGTATGAAACCGAATTTCAAATTTGGAGTGAAATTTTGACTTGTGATTTTGTTCTTGGAGGCAGCCAAATCGTGTCCTGCATTGCTTTATGTTGTACATATATAATATGACCTAATTAGGTCAAAAAATCAAATCCCACTTTGGACTTTTGGATAACTTGAGATTGAAGAAAGATATGCTTCAAAATATTGAAAAAATTTGATATCTTCTTACTATTTTTGGTTGATCTGATCTCATATGATTTCAATCATCTTTAATTGGTGTTTATGACTTTCTAGAATCACAATCTCATCCAAATATTTGATTTATATATTTTATTTTGATTTAATTTGCATTTTAATGAATAAAATTCAAATAAATACTAAATAAAAAATAAAAAATCAGAAAATACTTGGATTGGATCGTGCATGATGTCTTTGTATGGATTGGATCACCATATTGCAAGCCCATTTGGAGAAATTTGGTTCTAAGGTCCCATTTGCTTCATAAACCTCTCAAAAATTTCCCAACTTTGCAAAGGCACAAATCCCTCAATTTTAAGGCTATGAAGGTGTTCTTGGACATTTTGGAAAGCTTAAAGAGTCCTCTAACAAACCTCTTTGGTTTCATATCAATATCCTTTACCAATCTCAAGTTATACCCTTTGGAAGATGTTGACATTTTGTTGACTTTTAAAATGACCTATAATGTCTTAGCTCATACCTTCCAAATGAAGAACTTTTGGGCTTGGCTTGTGAGACACCAAATTGTAGAGAATTTAATTTCCTTCAAAATGAGCTTTGGATGGAAAATTCTTGATGAAGTATGTGAAAGTTATGGCTGGTCAAAGTTCAGTTGACTTTTCCTGTGAAAACCCTAATTTAGAAACTCCTGATTCTTGATGATCTGAAATCTCCTTAAGGAATCATGATCAACCCTTGATCAAATGATGAATTTTACTTCATATACTTGATGTTGGCAAAAAATCATGAAGTTTGACTTTGGTTTGACCACAGTTGACCTCAGTTTGACTTTTTAACCACTTTGACTGATTTTTGCATATCTGATCATCTGACTGAGCAAACTTTTTGGGAAAGCCTTGAAACTTGACATAGGGATTATTGAAGACATGTAGGATGCTATGAATCTCACTTGAAGCCTTGGAAGTCCATTTAGTCTGGTGAAATCCAAAACCCTAGTTTAGGATGCATTTCCTAGGAGGATGCTTTGTCTGAGGGAATTGTCAAACTTTCCGACTAATTGTGAACCTTGTGAACCTTGTGAACCTCTTGAGATACCTTGTGAATCTTGTGAACCTTGTGAATCTTGTGAACCTTGGGACACCTTGGTACACAATGCCTTGACTAGGGGAGGGCAAATTTTGGGGTGCAACACTCACCCCACTATTTTGTTGTTGCTTTTCAGGTTTCTTTTGCAGGTTTGATTTACAAGTGGAGCTATGCTCGAGATGTTTCAAGAGAAGCATAGACTTTAGTTTCCGCTGTGTATTTTTTTCTTTGTACAATGATGGATATTATATTGATCTTAGTGGTTTATTTTTAGTATAATTTCCAAGTCTTGTACCATTGTTGTATTATCTTTAGAATTGGTCAAGAATGTGAATTCTACTATTAGGCACTTATGATGGTGTCAGTACCAAAATTAACACTTGTATGATATTATTCTGGATATATATTATATGGGCGTTACAGTGAGTGGGAGAGGAGCATGAATTGCTGATGATGAAAGGCGTGTGGTGTGTGTGTGTGTGTGATCCTTGATGACTATCTCATTCTCATATTATACACACACACACACACACTACTGTAAACACCCCAAATTTGCCCTCACCCATTCACACCATGGCTTATGATCTCTTCATGTGCATAAACTCAATCATAGCATCTCATATTACATTTTTGATTCATTGCATTGGTTCAAAGTCATCTGCATCTAGGGTTTGTGATCTGAGCAATCCAAGAGCTTCTTGAGCCACTCCAAAGGTCATCAATCACTTTAAAGGGGTCCATGTATGTTCAAGCATCATATTATATCCCCTCAAAGTTAAGAATGTCAAAGAATCACAAGAACTGAGAATGGCATGGAAGCAGAGCCAGGTTTAACTGCACAGATGACCTAGAATTAGGGTTTTGGTTTCAGAGGCCATAACTCCAGATTTTTTTGGTCATTCTTGTTTCTATTGGTCTCTATATGGTATAGGAATCATGCATATCAATTTTCATGAAGAAATTCAATGGGGAAGTCATCTGATCAAGAGTTGACTTTTTGAGCAAGTTAGTGCAAAATCAGGGCATCTGAGGCCCCCAATGACCCAACCAAAGGGTGTTCATCATCATTTTGATTATGTATGATCTTTATTTGATCATATAAGATGTTAGAATTTCACAAAATTAAAGAATTTCAAGCCATTTGCAAAGTTGATTTTTTGGGGAAAGTTGACTTATAATGAAAATTGCCATTTTGGGAAACTTTTTCAACCCTTACTTTTTGATTCAAAAAAGCTTCAAATGGGAAAACATTGGTCATGAAAGTTGTAGAATGGATCATTCCCTTTTCAAAAAGTACAAGAACTTGACCTAATTCATTTTGGATCAAAAGTTATGGCTTGTCAAAGTTGGCTAAAATCACATAATTTGAAGTTTTCTACCAAAGAGGCATTTTGTAAAATGTTATGATCAAGTGTTCTAAAGGCTTCAAAAGTGTGCAAATTCTTCACAACATGATCACATGACCTCTAAAATTCAGAATGGGCCAAGGAACATTGCATTTTGATGCCTTGAATCTCAAGAATTTCCAAAGGGGCCAAACTTTGTGAAATTTGCAAAACACTACACAAACCTTGATCAACTTGCTGAATCATCTCATAAACAATTCCATGGTTCTCCCTAAACTCAGCTGAACCAAGACAAGCCAAAAAGCAAGTTGTACCATTGCCCATACCTCAAGTACAAATCAAGTTGACATTTTGGCCAAAGACCCATACCAATCACAATAGGGCACACCAACTCCTCTGACCTCTCTAGTTGTGATAAGTGGACCAAAGCCAGCATAACACACTACACCATTCATACAGAAACACACCCCAAGCCATAGTTATCATTTTTGCTCAAACTTGCAAAACCATTCGAAACACTCAGCACAGCCTTCAAACACAAAAACAAACTTCACCATTGATCTTAAGAGGTTCCACTGATCACAAACCAACCACTAAAACAGCCTGAAAGTCACTGAAACCAAAACACGATCACCACCCCCCCTTGAACAGAACTCCTGCCATCTCCCAAATCAGCCATCAACAAGAGTTGTGAAGCATTCCATTGAGCTCAGGGGGGCCAGAGGAGTCAGTTTGCATAGGAGAAAGGCTCAGAAAGCTCCTGTTCGAAGGACTTCAGTTCAGGTAGCCATTTCAAACATTTTTCCAGAACTTGCGTTTTAGGTTATAAACTGATTCTATGTGGTGTGCTGATCATTTTGAGCTTTGAATCTTTGAAAATGGTTGCGTGTGTAGGATGTATTTGATCTCTGAAACTTTTGTGTATTTTCCGTTTTGATTCATTTCTCTTGATTCAGTGAAAATAAATGGATTTTAGGGTGGGGTTTAGGTTTAGTGATGTTCAATGATTGATTCTGGAGAGATTTGAGAGGTTTCATGGCGTATTGAGAGAGATTGAAGAAGGGGGTCGTCGGGGAAGACGACCGGAACACTGTTCTGGTCACCTGATTTTGTTTAGGGTTCAGATTAGGGCACTAATCATAATTAGGAGAATTTGAATGCTGGCCGTCCAGATGCGCGCCTAGTCAATTCCCGCGCGTCCTAGTTCGAATCCTGGCCCTTTGATCTGTTGACTTTCCTATTTTCAGTTTAAATTCAATTTTATTTTCATTTAATTTCATTTGTTTTCTACAATTTATTAAAAATAGCAAAACATCTTTAAAAATTCTGAAATTTTTTGTCAAAGGTTCAATTAATTTTCAGAAACCAAAAACATTTTTATTTTTATTTTTTGCATTGAAAAATATTTTTAAATCATTTAAAAGTTTATTTTTAATTAATTAATGAGAATTAATTAATAAAAAATGCTTTTAGGTATTTAAAAATCACAAAAAAAATTTATGAAACATTAAAAAACATTTAGAAACATTGTCCAACCCTCAAACCAAATTTATTTTTTGTTCTTGATGCCTTTTGATTATTTTCTTTTGAATTAAATTAATTTCAAGGCATTATTTTGATTCAATCTTCAAAAATTCATTTCTGCCTAGCCTTTAAGAGTTGGACAATGATTCTTCTTGCATTGCATCTTGTATAGCATGTAGTTTATAGGATTAAAATGGCATGATTTGATCTTGCATTTCCTATTTGTTTTGCATTTTTCTTGACAAGGTACCTTAAAACCCTAGCAATCTTAAGAAATTCATAACTCTCATTAGGTTAAGAGTTAAAACCCCTCCTTTGGGCAGTGAGTTTGTATAGGTTTAGGGTTCCTTTGAGTGCATTTTCAAATTTTTATCATGATGTTTGCTTCTGGTTTTGAATTTTGTTTTGTGTATTGATCATAAACCCTAATTTGGGCTTTCATTTGCATCCATTTTCCATTTGCTTGCATACTATGACTTGCCATGACATTTTATGCATCCATTTGATTCATGATACATCTTAAGACATATTAGAATCATGTTTGATCATTGCATCTTTCATTTGCCATGTTGTATGTCTTTTGCATTTCATAACATTTCATGAACATCCATGGTTCAAAGCATGCTTCTTTTGCATCCATATGTTTGTATGATCATTCTCATGCCTTGCCTCATGTTTGCATCATCTCTTAGCATCAATAACATCATGTTTATGCTTCTGGTTTTGATTTGCATCATGACATTGCATCTCATTTGCATTGCATTTCATTTCTTTTACTAACTTTTCAGGTGGTAAGTTGTTTTGAGAAGTGAATTTGCCTTCACTTCTCACAATCTTTTTACATCCCTCTTATGCATCATTGATGCATTTTATCTTGTGTATTGGATTGAGCTTGCTCATTCTTGTTCATCTCTTACTTTATTTCTTCAAGCAACTTGACTTCTTAAGTGAAGCAAGTTGTCTTGCTTCTCTTTGCTCCTTTCATCTGCTTCTCTCCTTGGTGGTTCTTTGAAGATTTCTCTTGCAAACCTCACTAACCCTAGGATCTCAAAGCATGATAACAATTAGGGTTTGATTAGTCCCCCACTTAGCTTTCTACCTTTGTGTCTCTTTGAGTCTTCTCTTCTCATCTCATAATCAGGGACTAAACCCTAAAGGCTTTAAGGCTTTGTGATTAAGCTTATGCCTGCATCTTTCTATTAGGATGGAGTGTATAACTTTAATCCTAAGTGTTAAACCCTTAATGTGTTTAACTCCTTCAATCAACTCACCTAATAATTATCAAGACATCAAGCTTGTAACTTGGGCCTTGCATTAGGGTTCTAATTCTTCCTTAATTGGTTAAGAAGGACTAACCCTGATGTTAATGGACAAGTCCCCCTCAAGTTGTCTTACAAACCATAAAAATCATTTCTTCATCTTATCATTAACTAAAACCCACTTAATAAAGGCTTTGTTTTGTCATGAGGTTAATCCCTAATCATGGATTAAGTTGAGGAGTCTTCCTCAGCTTAAACATTCTCATCTATTATCCTTCTATTGGGATGGTGTAATGAGTCTGTCTAATCCCTGATTATGGATTAATCTCATTACTCAACACTAAACAAAAACAACAAAAACATCTAAATAATCACAAGCAGGTTAATGATCTTAATCCTACGCCATGGTGATTAAGTGTGAGATGCTGACTTCACACTTAAGGTATTCTCATTACCCCCAATCAGAGGGAAGATGTGATGAGTTTACTAACCCATTGGTTTAGGCTTAAGCTCATTGACTTATGACAAACTCAAAAAAGCAATAAAAGACTGAAAACACAAAAACAAACAATAATCGTCTCCTCCGGGATTCTTTTCTCATCTCATTCACTCACAAACGAGAACTTGCTTCTTCCGTCTAATGCAAGACAGTTTGCACCTGAGCCAGACAGGTCATACACTTGAGCATAGACAAGCAAGCAGTTCACAAGTCAATCTTTCTTTCAGTCTCTTTGGGTCGAACTACGGTGTTCTGACTTCCTCATTGCACGAGAGGATACGTAGGCATAACTTAACTGTTATCGAACAAAAGTCTCTGTATATTCCCCCTCCTTCCAGCATCATTCTTTTAGCCTCATGATCTTGAGCATCTCATTCTTGTTTTTACACTGACACTCCTCTCCTACACTTCACATTTCTTTTACACTGACACTTGCATTCTTTCCGGCTTTGATGCACAAACAACACTGACACTACCCCTTTAAAACACAAATCTTTCAAGCGTGGATCCCGTCGAGTACGGCGGACAATCTGGGTGCTAATACCTTCCCAGGTTGTAACCAACCCCCTTTCTCAGTCTCTCTGGTTCGCAACCGTCTTATCCTTCCTTTTCCTAGGTTTATGCAGCATTACCTTTCCTTCGGGATAAAAATGCCTAGCTGGCGACTCTATTCATTTCATTTCATCTTTTCGCCGACAGTTCGCGTCTGTACCCCTTCTGACCTCCGGGTGTCATTTGGCGGGAGCGACAACTTGGCGACTCTGCTGGGGACCCTTATACTGTAACCAGGGCTTCTGGTTCTTTCTGTGGGTTCCTCCTAGCGCTTGTTTGATTTGTGTTTACTGGGGTGTTAAGTGCTAATTGTGTTTGTATATTTGCTTTATTTACTGCTTTATGTACAGTTATTTATTGCTTTCTTTTACAACTTTATATACATCATACTGTCATACTGCTTTGGCTGGATCTGGTTTTGTTGCTTTGGTGGGTGGGTGTCCTATTGAGAGTTTAAGGTCCTATACCTGGGACCTGAGTGACACCTAGGCTAGAGTGGTTCATGTTCTTTCCCATTCCATTTCGGTCTGGTGCGGGAATATGAAACACGGTTCAGATATGGGTTTCTTCTTGAGAACTCTGTGCTACAGATTTCCTGTAGTGCTAGGGCTATCTGGGAAGCCTGCTAAGTCTGGATGACCTTTATTATGACCTTCAGAAACTGAGGAGAATTGGAGGAGGATCTTTTATGGTTATTGTAAACATTGTACCTCCGGGTTAGAAGTGTTTACACTTCTCATAACAGATCCAAGTCTGAGGACCCTTGTTTTAGAACATCACCCGTGAGGGGGTTGGGCTGTTTACAGGTTTGCAGGAACCATTGGCCACATCAAACCCTGATACTTTGTTTTGGTTTAAGAGCACCCCACTTTGGACAGTTCTTGTGATTTAACCCTGGATATGTGGCTCTTTATTTGAGTCCCCCTACCTTGGTTACTGGATTTCTGAACCTCCATCTGGACTTCTTAGACATACACGGACTTATATCAAGGCAGTTAATCAGATCCAGCTTGATCACAAACCCTTGCATATCATTTGCATACATCATCATTGCATCATTTAACATTTGCTTATTTGTCTTTTAGGGTATCCATATCATATTTGGCTTGGTTTTGACCCCTTCATCTGCATAGACCCTTGTTCACCAGCTATCTGCTTCAGCTACCTTCATCAGCTACCTGCTTCAGTCACCTGCATCACCAGTATCAGCCTATCGGTGGCTCATCTCCAGTGTTAGGCTCCATCATCAGCATTTGTTTCAGCTCTTCATTAGCAGACATAGCACCCAAGAAGAGCAACATCTCATATCACTTCTTTGAGCCTGTGCTGGCTGGCATCAGGCAGGTTCAGGCACTTATCACTCCAGACCATATACCATTATTCAGAGAACATTATGGAGGCATCCTTGATATGGTTATGGATTTGGACCCTTCCCAGAGGAGCTTGATTCACACTTGCCTACAGTTCTATGATCCTCCATTGAGATGCTTCACTTTTCAGAATTTCCAGTTGGGACCTCTGTTGGAGGAGTTTTCATCACTGATTGGTGTACCTGTCAGGGGTGGTGTCCCCTTCAACCCTGAGATGTCTTTTCCCAGTAGTGAAGAAGTGGCGAAAGCACTGTATCTGGAACCTATTCTGATTGAGCAGAACATGACAACAAAGGCTGGAATCTCTGGTCTACACTTGGATTTCTTGACTTCTCAGGCTATCCTGAAGGCCTCCTTGGGAGAATGGAAGGCAGTCTGTGCATTGTTAGCCCTCAGTATATATGGGGTTATACTTTTTGCAGATGAGCCCAAGTTTATCAGCAAGAATGCCATTCATCTTTTCATTCTAAGGAACCCAGTGCCCACCTTACTGGGAGATTTCTACTACTCTGTTTACCAAAGGAATGAGAAGCAGAGAGGAAGGTTGGTGAGATGCTGTGCTCCCCTATTTCATACCTGGCTGCTCAAACACTTACCTAAGACTGATGCATTCCTGAATCCTCACCAACAGAAGAATTGGGCTAGGAGACTTATTGCTTTGACCTCGGATGACATCAGATGGTGCACCCAAAGCACCAAGGGCAGGGACATCATTACTAGTTGTGGGCAGTTCCCCAATGTACCTCTGATAGGAGTGAAGGGTTGCATCAACTACAACCCTCTGCTATTCAAAAGACAATTGGGCTATGCATTGGTCCACCCTCCTAGAGTACAAGACTTGGCTGAAACCCTTTATTGTGAGATTAAGCCTAATCTAGCTGTTGTCAGGCAAGCATCCTGGGCTTGGGACAATATCCAGACCAAAGGGATGGCCATTCTTGGGAGATGCAACAATGTGGCCTCAGCTCAATATTATGAGTGGTCCCATGCTAGGGCCCAAATTTCTGGGATGCCTTTCGCCATTGAGGATGCACCTGGACCATCCACAGCACCACCTCCAGCCACTGTCAGCCTGGAAGAGTTTGAGAAACTAAAGGAAAGGAATGAAAATCTGTCTCAAGCCCTGAAGAGAACCCTCTGGGAGAGGAGTGATGGTCGTCTGGACATTGAAAGGTTGGAAAAGCTTAAGGTGGAGCATCTAGCCAAGATTGAAAAAGCAGAGGACTACATCAAGAAGTCAAGAGCTAGGGAGCAGATTTTGAAGAATGCCTGTAAAGAGGCCCAGTTTCAGAAGGCTAGAACTGATCTCTATCTGAAAGAAAGTCAAGCTAGGTGGGTCAGGATCACTGAAGCTCGCACTCAGGAGGATAAGAGAACTCAGGAAAGGATTGAGCAGTTGGAGGCCAGTGCAAGGGAGCAACAGGAAGCCCTGCTAGCAGCCCAGAAGGAGATCTCAGAATTGAAGCTTAGGGCTGGTGTAAAGAGGTCAAAAGACCAAGACAGGCACAAGAAGCTAACCACTGCTATCACCACCAGGAATCTTCTTATTAGAAACCTCACAGAGCATCCAGCTGACCCTGTAACTGAAGCACTTCTGAAGGAGGTCAAGGAGGATGAGTTTGGTCTTGGTGTCTGACTTTTGCTTGTTGTTGCTTTCATTTCATGTACTTTTCTTTTTTCATGTTGTATTTTGACCCCTCAGGGGCATGTATTGTAAAAAACAAACTATGTATGATTCACCATTTGTAATGTATTTGTTAGTCTGTTTCAATGGGTATATTTTCTCAAGCAACATCAAAGCATCTTCCTCAGGGTCTGGAAAGGTCAAAACCAAGCACCAAGCCGGATACCTTGGAAACAAATAAGCATACTGCATTGCATGCTGACTGTTGTTTTGTTTTGTAGGTTTGTCTTTGCATTAGTTTGTTTCTAACTCTGTTGTGGTTCAGGAATTATTGCTCGCCGTCGGGTGTTCCCACTCAACCGTCCGCACAGATATCCCACTCGCAACAACCTTCCGGGTATACAAATGGACCAAGTACAGCAGGACCTTACAGAAGTCAGGACTCAAATGGCCAATGAGAGGCTAGAAATGAGAAACCAGATGACCCAGTTCATGGAAGTGATGAATGGCTTGGCTCAAAGCCAAGAAAGATTAAGGGCATTGGTAGAAAGGCAGACCCAGGAAGACCCCCATCTAGGGACTGGAGGAACGAGCAACAATGAGAGGGTTCAACCTCATGTCAATCCACCAGTGTATGGGCCTCATCTTCATCCAGAGATCAACATCCCTGCTAATGTACAAGGGAATGCTACTGCGGGCAGAGTATTACAAGAAGACCCCCAAGAGGATCAATTCACTGTGATGGGAGCTGGGGATGAAGCCTATGACAGAAGGCTTGATGAAATTGCTGAGAAATTGAGATCTCTGGAGTCTCAAAATTCCCTAGGCTTTGATGTCATGGACATGGGTTTAGTGGACGGGGTAAGGATTCCCCACAAGTTTAAACCCCCGTGCTTCGAGAAGTACAACGGAACTTCCTGTCCACGAACCCACTTGCAATCCTTTCTGGGGAGGCTGAAGGCATACACCATGGATGAAAAACTATGGATGTTTTACTTTGAAGACAGTTTGACAGGGGCTTCAAGGGAATGGTACTCTCATTTGACTAGAGCAACCATCAGGTGCTGGAAGGACCTAGCTGAGGCCTTCATCAGACAGTACCAGTACAACTTGGACATGGCTCCTAACAGGACCCTCCTGATGGGAATGTCTCAATCATCCAGAGAAAGCTTCCGGGAATACGCTCAGAGGTGGAGACAGCTTGTTGCTGCTGTCCAGCCACCCATGTCGGAAAGGGAAATGGCCGACATGTTTATGAACACCCTTCAAGGGACATACATTGACAGGCTGGCTGCCTTTTCTTCCACCAGCTTCGCTGACGTAGTCATAGCTGGAGAAAGGATTGAAAGCCTATTAAAGATGGGCAAGATTTCTGACAATGGTGCGAGCTCGTCCAGCAACCCCAGAAAACCTTTTGTGGGGCTTAGAAGAACCGGTGAGACTAATGCTATTCATACCAACAGGGGCAGACCTCAATATGTTCATAGGTCAGTGGCAGCTGTCACTATTCCCGCTCCAATTCCTCAGAAACCAGCATATCAACCACAGCAACAACCCCACTACCAGCAACAAGTTCAGTATCCGCCTCAGAGAAACTACAACAACAACAACAACAACAGCAATCAACAAAGACCTTTTCAGCAGAGACCATCTCAGGCCAATAGGGTGATTGATCCAATCCCTATGCCTTATGCCGCTCTATTGCCACAACTCCTGAAGCTCAACTTGGTTGAGTTAAGGACGTTGGCACCACCAGATCCTTCCAGTCTGCCAAGAAATTATGACGCCAACGCCAGATGCGCTTTTCACTCCAATGCACCTGGCCACAGTACAGAGAAGTGCAGAGCTTTACAAATGAAGGTACAAGACTTGGTATATTCTAAAGCTCTAAACTTTGCACCCCCGCCAAATGTCAACAAGAATCCCATGCCCAACCATGGAGGACCAAGAATTAATGCTATTGAGGAAGATAAGCCGTCTTTCTTAATAACCAATGTTGGGCAGATTCGAACACCCCTGGTAGAGATTAAAGCTCAACTCCTAGAATGCCAGGTGTTCCCCGGGTGTGAGCTCGGGTGCGGTTATTGCAACATTTCGGTAAACGGGTGTGATAACTTGAGAAGCGGCATAAATGGTCTTATCCAGAGTAGCATACTTCAAATCACAACATCAACACCTTCAAATCCAGCAATCTCTTTGACAATAATTCCTGAGTCTCCTACAACTGCAACAACAATCATTCCAAACAATTCTTCAATTTCATCAACAAATGCTTCATCTATCACTTCAACAAACCAGATATCAACAACCACTCCTTCTACAACATCAACACCCCTTCATTCAGAATCTTCTACAACGCCAACAGATATTTCAGCAGTCACCATTTATTATGATCCGTCCTATGTTCCTCCTAACAATAATTTTCAACAAACAGTGGCATCTCCTGCCAGGTCACCAGTTACCATCTACTACGATCCGCACACTATTTCAACACCCTCCTCTGCTGCAGTTAGTCCGGTTACCATCACGGTACCTGGACCAGTTCCATATGAAAGCAGTAATGCCATCCCTTGGCATTATGGCTCTGACCTTTACTGCAACGGGGAGAAAATCACTTTTGACTCTTCAACTTCCTCTCCGCAGATTGATAATGTCGGGGGAGGCGGAGGCTTCACCAGAAGCGGACGCCTTTTTGCCTCGCAATCACAAAGACCTAATGCCGAAGCAGAAGCTGCTGCCAAAGCAAAGGGAAAGAGTGTAATATCTGAAGAACCAATTCTCAAGGAAACTCAGAAGACATCTTTTGAACAAGATGTAGACGAGTTCATGAGGATTATAAAAAGGAGTGATTACAAAGTGGTGGATCAGCTTCACCAAACTCCCTCAAAAATCTCCATATTATCCCTGCTGATGTGTTCCGAAGCTCACCGGAATGCATTACTAAAAGTCTTGCACGCAACATATGTGCCAGAGGAGATCACTGTTAGTCAGCTGGAGACCGTGGTAGCAAATGTCAATACCAGCCACGGATTGGGTTTTACCAATGCTGATCTAACAACTGAGGGATGTAACCACAACAAGGCTTTACACATCACTCTAGAATGCATGGGTGCTGTCCTATCACATGTACTGGTAGACACTGGGTCTTCACTCAATGTTTTACCAAAGAAAGCCTTGGTGAAGCTAGAATATGATGGCTTGGCATTACGCCCAAGTAATTTGGTAGTGAGAGCATTTGATGGCTCTAAGAGATCAGTGCTAGGAGAGATTGATCTGCCTGTGATGATTGGCCCACAGACTTTTAAAATTACCTTCTATGTGATGGACATTCAGCCGGCCTACAGCTGTTTGTTGGGTAGACCTTGGATCCACGCCGCTGGCGCAGTTACGTCTACCCTTCACCAGAAGCTGAAATTCAAGTGGGAGGGCCAGATCATCACCATCTGTGGTGAAGAAGATATCTTTGTTAGCCACCTGGCTACGTACAAATACATTGAGATGGATGGAGAGATCCATGAAACCATGAGCCAGGGATTTGAAGCCCTGAACATTAATGAAGCATCTGCTGTACTTGGAACCTCCATGACATCTTATCAGCAATCCAGGAAGGTTGTTGAAGAGGGGACTGCCCAAGGCTGGGGCAAGTTGCTGCCCGTGGAGAAGAAAGAGGACAGATTTGGGTTGGGTTACAGACCAACTCAACAAGATCAATCAGAGGCTGCTAAGAAGCCCAGTTTTGTCAGTGGGGGGATGCTCACCCCTGATGCAGTAAACAACTTGGAAGATGAGTCGAAAGATGAGCGCAACCTGGAGAGCTGGATATGTCCAAGGATCCCGGGGAGCCGTATCTCAAACTGGTCTTCCCAGGAAATTATAAGGGTTACTCCTGCAGAGTAATTATTATTTCCTGTATTTCTAAGCATGCATCAAGTCTTGCATCTTGCCCAAGATGACAAGACTCATTTTGTAATCGGGCCATCTTGTAATTTTGTGCAAACAGATCAATCAATGAATATCGGACATCTTTTGCAAATGAGTCTTTTTCTTTTCCGCTCACTGTTTTTCATTTTTCTTTTTGTACAAAAATAAAATGGCAATGTTTTCCAAAATGGCAAAACTTCATTTCACTTTTTTCTAAAACAAGATTAAAATCAATCACTAAAATGAACAATCTAAACCCTTGCAGAGAGTGCCTTTCAGACTGCACAGACAACAACACAGCTATGACCTCGTATGACTTTGACAATCCAATCAATCAAGCTGATGAAGGGGTTGAAGAAGATTATGAGCTTCCTGAAGAGCTAGCCAGGTTGTTAAGGCAAGAGGAGAAGGTTATCACCCCTCATCAGGAGGAGGTTGAAACGGTTAATCTTGGTACGGAAGAAGACGTGAAAGAGGTTAAGATCGGGGCCTGCCTGCAAGATTCAGTGAAAGAGCAACTGATTGATATGCTTCGGGAGTATGTGGATGTGTTCGCTTGGTCTTATCAGGACATGCCAGGGTTGGACACCGATATTGTCATGCACAAGCTGCCTTTGAAAGAGGACTGCCCGCCAGTTAAACAGAAGTTGCGCCGTACTCGCCCAGATATGGCAATGAAGATAAAGGAAGAGGTGCAAAAGCAGTGGGACGCCGGGTTCCTTGCTGTGACTAGCTATCCACCGTGGGTTGCTAATATAGTACATGTGCCTAAGAAAGAAGGCAAGGTGAGAATGTGTGTTGACTACCAGGATCTGAACAGAGCCAGCCCGAAAGATGATTTCCCATTACCTCACATTGATGTACTGGTTGACAATATGGCTCAGTTCTCGGTGTTCTCCTTCATGGACGGATTTTCAGGATACAACCAGATCAAGATGTCACCTGAAGACATGGAGAAGACAACTTTCATCACACCCTGGGGCACTTTCTGTTATAAGGTGATGCCATTCGGACTGAAGAATGCTGGTGCAACTTATCAACGGGCTATGGTAACATTATTCCACGATATGATCCATAAAGAAATTGAATGTTATGTAGATAACATGATTTCCAAGTCCCTCACAGAAGAAGAACACCTGGTAAATCTGTTGAAGCTATTCAAGCGTCTGAGGAAGTACCAACTGAAATTGAACCCCAACAAGTGCACATTCGGGGTGCGGTCTGGTAAGCTGCTGGGATTTATTGTAAGCGAGAAAGGGATTGAAGTTGACCCTGATAAAGTCAAAGCCATTCAAGAAATGCCTGCACCGAAGACTGAGAAAGAAGTTCGAGGGTTTCTAGGTAGATTGAACTACATTTCAAGGTTCATATCTCACCTTACAGCAACCTGTGAACCCTTGTTCAAGATGTTAAGAAAAGAACAGACGGTCAGATGGAATGAAGACTGCCAGAGGGCTTTTGACAAAATCAAGGAATACTTGCAAGAGCCTCCAATCCTCATGCCTCCAGTTGAAGGAAGACCTCTGATAATGTACTTGACAGTATTAGAAGAGTCAATGGGGTGTGTGCTGTCCAGCATGACGAGTCTGGTCGAAAAGAGTATGCAATTTACTACCTAAGCAAAAAGTTTACCGACTGTGAACAACGTTATTCACTGCTCGAGAAAACTTGTAGTGCTTTAGCGTGGGCTGCTCGCCGACTAAGGCAGTATATGTTGACCCACACTACTTTGTTGATATCAAAAATGGATCCAGTTAAGTACATTTTTGAGAAGCCAGCTCTTACCGGACGGGTTGCAAGATGGCAAATGATCCTCACAGAATATGACATCCAATACACATCTCAGAAGGCCATCAAAGGCAGTGTATTGTCTGATTATCTTGCTGAGCAACCTATTGATGATTACCAGCCTATGAGATTTGACTTCCCTGATGAAGACATCATGTTCATAAAAGCAAAAGATCATGAAGAGCCTATTCACACTGAAGGGCCTGACCCGGAAGAAGAATGGACTATGATGTTTGATGGGGCTGTTAATATGAATGGTCATGGTGTTGGTGCAGCACTCATTACACCTAAGGGAGTTCACATGCCCTTCTCGGCAAAACTCACTTTCAACTGCACTAACAACGAAGCTGAATACGAAGCTTGCATTATGGGTCTTGAGGAAGCCATTGACCTCAGGATCAAGACATTGACTGTATTCGGAGATTCAGCTCTGGTAGTTAATCAAACCAACGGCAAATGGTACACCCACCAGGATCATCTGATACCTTACAGGGATTATACAAGGAGGTTATTGACTTTCTTCACAACGGTCAAGCTTGAGTATATTCCTCGGGACGAGAATCAGTTTGCAGATGCTCTGGCTACCATTTCATCCATGATCAAAGTTCAAGCTGCCAACTTTGTGCCTCGGATTTCAGTGTCCAGACTTGACAGACCAGCATATGTATTTGCAGCAGACGTTGTCAAAGATGATAAGCCTTGGTTCCATGACATTAAGTGCTTCTTGGAGGATCAAACATACCCACCTGGGGCATCTTCCAATGATAAGAAGACTTTAAGAAGGCTGGCTGGTAGTTTCTTCCTGAATACTGATGGTTCCCTGTACAAAAGAAACTTTGATATGGTACTCCTCAGATGCGTTGATAGAACAGAAGCAAACTTGTTGATGCACGAGGTGCACGAAGGATCCTTTGGTACCCATGCAGGAGGGCATGCCATGGCTAAAAAGTTATTGAGATCAGGCTATTACTGGATCACAATGGACGCCGACTGTTGTGCCTACGCCAGAAAATGCCATAAATGCCAGATTTACGCAGATAAGGTGCATGTGCCTCCCAATCCTCTGAATGTGATGTCTTCACCCTGGCCCTTTGCTATGTGGGGCATTGATATGATTGACAAGATTGAACCGACTACTTCAAATGGCCACAGATTCATCCTAGTTGCTATTGACTATTTCACCAAGTGGGTTGAAGCAGCTTCCTATGCAAATGTTACAAGGCAAGTGGTAGCCCGATTTCTGAAGAGAGATATCATCTGTCGATACGGAGTTCCCGAGCGAATCATTACTGACAATGGTTCCAACTTAAACAACAAAATGATGGCAGAGCTATGCCGGGACTTCAAGATCCAACACCACAATTCTTCTCCGTACAGGCCAAAGATGAATGGCGCTGTTGAGGCAGCTAATAAGAATATCAAGAAGATGGTGCAGAAGATGGTAGTCACCTACAAAGACTGGCATGAAATGCTACCGTTTGCCTTGCATGGGTACCGTACATCAATCAGGACATCCACTGGGGCAACACCATATCAGCTTGTTTATGGTATGGAAGCAGTCCTACCTGTTGAAGTTGAATTACCCTCCTTACGGGTACTGATGGATGTTAAGCTGAACGAAGCAGAGTGGGTCCGATCCCGATACGAACAACTGAGTCTGATTGAAGAGAAAAGATTGGCTGCAATCTGTCATGGGCAGTTATATCAGAAAAGAATGAAGAAGGCCTTCGATCAGAAAGTCAGGCTCCGAGAGTACCAAGTAGGAGATCTTGTGCTGAAAAGACTCCTCCCTCCTCATACAGACCACAGGGGCAAGTAGACTCCGAACTATGAAGGACCATTCGTAGTAAAGAAAGTTTTTTCCGGTGGAGCACTCATGCTCAGCACTATGGATGGTGAAGACTTCCCGTCCCCTGTGAATTCAGATGCAGTTAAAAAATACTTCGCATAAAAATGACTCGCTGGACATAAAAACAGAATGTAAGTCCAGGCAAAAATAGGGCATCCCGGCGAGTCAAAAACAGAATAAAAGACTCGGGCAAAAATAAGGGAAAATAAACAAAAAGATGTACACCCGCTGAGTTGAAAAGCCGCATTGGACAACGCAGGCAAAAATGGGTATCCCGATGGATTGAAAACCCGAAAGGGCGATCCATGCAAAATAAGGGAATAAGCGAACAACTGCATTCTGAATTCGTCTGTATCGTTTACAACTTGGTAAGCTTCAAAAGGATCAAGCTTCGTTCAGAATCAATCTTCTTCAGAAAGCAAGACGAGAAGAATGTCAAAAGTCATACGAGTCATAGCAAAGGGAAGCTCCTTGAAGCGTCGTCAACATTGCCAACATTTTGTTTCTCAATTTGTAACAATCCCCTCATCTTAGGGGATATGTTTCTTTGAACTGTATCTTGCCAATTCAGGGCATACGAATTAATAAAATCAGATTTTAAGTCATGTCTCGTCTCGTACATTTTATTTTCATTTGCAAAACATCCGATGTCTTTAAGATACTGTTTGCATAAATACAGAGGCTTCTCTTCTAAAAATACGTGCTTGCAGGAAATATATTTACTCCCAAGAGTGTCTAGACTCCTATGACGGAATCCGGTAAGGGATACCTCGGGATTACTTGTACGTTTCTATCTTTGCAGGATTGCAGGTATCCAAAACACGACATGGGGCATGAAAGCTTCACCCCGGCAAGCCGACAAATCATTATCTACTCGGTCCATCTCCCAATTAGCACCAGAGATGTTTTCTCCCCAGCTGAGTTGTCAAGTATCATCCTCAACAGAACCCCTACAGAAATCTCCAGGAAGACCTTCCCATGGTCTCTCTTCTTCCCCAGCCGAGTTACCATTTGCTATTCCTCCACAGTCGGGTGCAAAAGCCGGGAAACCATTCTCCCCACAAAACTTCAGCCTCTATCCAAAAGAGCAACGCGCAAAGGAATCACAACAGAGTGAAGAAAGCTTCTACAAACCCCAGCTGGGTCCCTCATTACCAAGGATGGGTCTATCAGTGACCTATTCCCCCAAGCAGATACATCACATCAGATCTACCAATGATCTCATCCCCAGCTGGGATGTCCACTTCAAGCAGATCAACCAGGGATCTCTGCAGCAACGGGACCCGAATCTCGGATCATTATCTTTTGCATAAACATAGCATTCGCATCATATTCACCCCACAAAGCGTAGCATTCCGTCTAATACGGAGCATTACGGCAAAAATCAAACATATTGCATAATCATAAGCCATGTTCTGAATCAAACACTTGTGAATAATGACAATCCATCAAAGATATACAAAAAACTCCTCAGATTCCCAGACAGAAAGCCCAGCCATTTCTCTCACAAAAAACAAAATACCTCTTGACACCCGTCCGTGTCATATCCCCAGCAGAGAGCTAAAGCTAAAGCAGTTGCCTTACGCTCACAAACACCAGTACATACTCCTTGTGGCACCCGTCCGTGTCATCATTCCCCAGTAAAAGTCGCCCGATCACTCTTTACAAACAGACCACTTATATATTTACAGATACTTCTTGACACCCGTCCGTGTCATACCCCCAGCAGAAAGCCAAAGCGTCCTCTTTGCACTCACAGATACCTCTTTATACCAATTCCCCGACACCCGTCCGTGTCGCTTTCCCCAGCACAGTAACCTAAACACTTTGTATATCATATATTTGTTTATACTATGCTTTTCTCCTTTTGACACTCGTCCGTGTCACCCCCCCAGCAAGTTAAACACTCATCTATACACCACTCATACTTATCACTCCTTTTTCACTCATACAGATACTCGTTCGTATTTTGTATACACCACTTATATCCCCTCAGATTCGACACTCGTCCGTGTTCTTTGTCAACCAGTTGGTACTCGTCCGTACCATCATCTCAGAACATGCGTCAAGCGTTTGTTTCCACCTGATACTCGTCCGTATCATAGTCCTAAGGATGCTCGTCCGCATCTTTAATCTATACACCGTGTCAAACACTTATGTCTTCTTGAAATAGACACTCGTCTGTGTCTACTATTCCCCAGAAGAGTCCCCACAGATTCAACACTCGTTCGTGTTCTTTGTTAACCAGTTGATACTCGTCCGTATCATCATCTCTGAACATGTGTCAGTATTTGTTTCTACCCGATACTCGTCCATATCGTAGTCTTAGGGATGCTCGTCCGCATCTTTAATCTATACACAACGTCAAAACACTTATACCTTTTGTTTCTTGGATATAAACACCCGTCCGTGTTTACTATTCCCAGTAGGTCGCCAGCAAAGCAAGATTTCTTTTCTATCTGACATTCATCCTATGTCATGATAAACCCTGAGAGCAGCCGTACCCTGCTAGGTGATCGTCCTTCACCTCTTGATGATCGTCCTTCATCATGCTCATCCGATGGCCGTCCCCATCGTTGATCTTTTTTACCCGGCATTCGTCCTATGTCGTGATATTTAGCAGCCGTCCCCTGCTAGGTGATCGTCCTTCACCTCTTGATGATCGTCCTTCATCATTTTATCCGATGGCCGTCCCCATCGTTGATTTTGTTATCTGACATTCGTCCTATGTCATGATAAACCTTGAGAGCAGCCGTCCCCTGCTAGGTGATCGTCCTTCACCTCTTGATGATCGTCCTTCATCATGCTCGTCCGATGGCCGTCCCCATCGTCGACTTTTTTATCCGGCATTCGTCCTATGTCGCGATACTTTCGGCAGCCGTACCCTGCCAGGTGATCGTCCTTCACCTTAGATGACCGTCCCTCATCTTATCCCCAACAGAGCAGCCGTCCCCTGCTAGGTGATCGTCCTTCACCTTTGATGACCGTCCCTCATCATTATTTCATTTATTCTTTAACCCGATGGCCGTCCCCGTCGTGGTCCCTTTTCCTTTTCCTGATGATCGTCCTTCATCAGTTTAGCCCGATGGCCGTCCCCATCATTGCTTGCATTACTTTATGAACCTGATAACCGTACCTCATCATTTATTTTTACCTTTAATCCCCAGAGAATCTTATAGCTTTATTTTGATGGCCGTCCCCATCATGATCTCTCATATCCCCAGCATGTCGGCCGTCCCTGTCATCGCTTTATTTCCCGCATTTTTCCCAGCATGTCGGCCGTCCCCGTCATTGCCCGTTCTCCAGCAGTCGTCCTCTGCTCGACGGTCGTCCTCCGTTGCCCGCACTTTATATATACTTTATATATACTTTATTTTCCTTTACAATCTATATCCCTTTTCTTCTTCATTCTGTGAGTGCAAATTTTGGACTGTCTTTGGTATTCAACCACAAGTTATCTTGTTTGCCTGTTAAGCCGTTGCTTACATCCTGCACAGCTAACTCATGTTTGAATAGGGGCAGCTGTAAACACCCCAAATTTGCCCTCACCCATTCACACCATGGCTTGTGATCTCTTCATGTGCATAAACTCAATCATAGCATCTCATATTACATTTTTGATTCATTGCATTGGTTCAAAGTCATCTGCATCTAGGGTTTGTGATCTGAGCAATCCAAGAGCTTCTTGAGCCACTCCAAAGGTCATCAATCACTTTAAAGGGGTCCATGTATGTTCAAGCATCATATTATATCCCCTCAAAGTTAAGAATGTCAAAGAATCACAAGAACTGAGAATGGCATGGAAGCAGAGCCAGGTTTAACTGCACAGATGACCTAGAATTAGGGTTTTGGTTTCAGAGGCCATAACTCCAGATTTTTTTGGTCATTCTTGTTTCTATTGGTCTCTATATGGTATAGGAATCATGCATATCAATTTTCATGAAGAAATTCAATGGGGAAGTCATCTGATCAAGAGTTGACTTTTTGAGCAAGTCAGTGCAAAATCAGGGCATTTGAGGCCCCCAATGACCCAACCAAAGGGTGTTCATCATCATTTTGATTATGTATGATCTTTATTTGATCATAGAAGATGTTATAATTTCACAAAATTAAAGAATTTCAAGCCATTTGCAAAGTTGACTTTTTGGGGAAAGTTGACTTATAATGAAAATTGCCATTTTGGGAAACTTTTTCAACCCTTACTTTTTGATTCAAAAAAGCTTCAAATGGGAAAACTTTGGTCATGAAAGTTGTAGAATGGATCATTCCCTTTTCAAAAAGTACAAGAACTTGACCTAATTCATTTTGGATCAAAAGTTATGGCTTGTCAAAGTTGGCTAAAATCACATAATTTGAAGTTTTCTACCAAAGAGGCATTTTGCAAAATGTTATGATCAAGTGTTCTAAAGGCTTCAAAAGTGTGCAAATTCTTCACAACATGATCACATGACCTCTAAAATTCAGAATGGGCCAAGGAACATTGCATTTTGATGCCTTGAATCTCAAGAATTTCCAAAGGGGCCAAACTTTGTGAAATTTGCAAAACACTACACAAACCTTGATCAACTTGCTGAATCATCTCATAAACAATTCCATGGTTCTCCCTAAACTCAGCTGAACCAAGACAAGCCAAAAAGCAAGTTGTACCATTGCCCATACCTCAAGTACAAATCAAGTTGACATTTTGGCCAAAGACCCATACCAATCACAATAGGGAACACCAACTCCTCTGACCTCTCTAGTTGTGATAAGTGGACCAAAGCCAGCATAACACACTACACCATTCATGCTGAAACACACCCCAAGCCATAGTTATCATTTTTGCTCCAACTTGCAAAACCATTCGAAACACTCAGCACAGCCTTCAAACACAAAAATAAACTTCACCATTGATCTTAAGAGGTTCCACTGATCACAAACCAACCACTAAAACAGCCTGAAAGTCACTGAAACCAAAACACGATCACCACCCCCCCTTGAACAGAACTCCTGCCATCTCCCAAATCAGCCATCAACAAGAGTTGTGAAGCATTCCATTGAGCTCAGGGGGACCAGAGGAGTCAGTTTGCATAGAAGAAAGGCTCAGAAAGCTCTTGTTCGAAGGACTTCAGTTCAGGTAGCCATTTCAAACATTTTTCCAGAACTTGCGTTTTAGGTTATAAACTGATTCTATGTGGTGTGCTGATCATTTTGAGCTTTGAATCTTTGAAAATGGTTGCATGTGTAGGATGTATTTGATCTCTGAAACTTTTGTGTATTTTCCGTTTTGATTCATTTCTCTTGATTCAGTGAAAATAAATGGATTTTAGGGTGGGGTTTAGGTTTAGTGATGTTCAATGATTGATTCTGGAGAGATTTGAGAGGTTTCATGGCGTATTGAGAGAGATTGAAGAAGGGGGTCGTCGGGGAAGACGACCGGAACACTGTTCCGGTCACCTGATTTTGTTTAGGGTTCAGATTAGGGCACTAATCATAATTAGGAGAATTTGAATGCTGGCCGTCCAGATGCGCGCCTAGTCAATTCCCACGCGTCCTAGTTCGAATCCTGGCCCTTTGATCTGTTGACTTTCCTATTTTCAGTTTAAATTCAATTTTATATTCATTTAATTTCATTTGTTTTCTACAATTTATTAAAAATAGCAAAACATCTTTAAAAATTCTGAAATTTTTTGTCAAAGGTTCAATTAATTTTCAGAAACCAAAAACATTTTTATTTTTATTTTTTGCATTGAAAAATATTTTTAAATCATTTAAAAGTTTATTTTTAATTAATTAATGAGAATTAATTAATAAAAAATGCTTTTAGGTATTTAAAAATCACAAAAAAAATTCATGAAACATTAAAAAACATTTAGAAACATTGTCCAACCCTCAAACCAAATTTATTTTTTGTTCTTGATGCCTTTTGATTATTTTCTTTTGAATTAAATTAATTTCAAGGCATTATTTTGATTCAATCTTCAAAAATTCATTTCTGCCTAGCCTTTAAGAGTTGGACAATGATTCTTCTTGCATTGCATCTTGTATAGCATGTAGTTTATAGGATTAAAATGGCATGATTTGATCTTGCATTTCCTATTTGTTTTGCATTTTTCTTGACAAGGTACCTTAAAACCCTAGCAATCTTAAGAAATTCATAACTCTCATTAGGTTAAGAGTTAAAACCCCTCCTTTGGGCAGTGAGTTTGTATAGGTTTAGGGTTCCTTTGAGTGCATTTTCAAATTTTTATCATGATGTTTGCTTCTGGTTTTGAATTTTGTTTTGTGTATTGATCATAAACCCTAATTTGGGCTTTCATTTGCATCCATTTTCCATTTGCTTGCATACTATGACTTGCCATGACATTTTATGCATCCATTTGATTCATGATACATCTTAAGACATATTAGAATCATGTTTGATCATTGCATCTTTCATTTTCCATGTTGTATGTCTTTTGCATTTCATAACATTTCATGAACATCCATGGTTCAAAGCATGCTTCTTTTGCATCCATATGTTTGTATGATCATTCTCATGCCTTGCCTCATGTTTGCATCATCTCTTAGCATCAATAACATCATGTTTATGCTTCTGGTTTTGATTTGCATCATGACATTGCATCTCATTTGCATTGCATTTCATTTCTTTTACTAACTTTTCAGGTGGTAAGTTGTTTTGAGAAGTGAATTTGCCTTCACTTCTCACAATCTTTTTACATCCCTCTTATGCATCATTGCTGCATTTTATCTTGTGTATTGGATTGAGCTTGCTCATTCTTGGTCATCTCTTACTTTCTTTATTCAAGCAACTTGACTTCTTAAGTGAAGCAAGTTGTCTTGCTTCTCTTTGCTCCTTTCATCTGCTTCTCTCCTTGGTGGTTCTTTGAAGATTTCTCTTGCAAACCTCACTAACCCTAGGATCTCAAAGCATGATAACAATTAGGGTTTGATTAGTCCCCCACTTAGCTTTCTACCTTTGTGTCTCTTTGAGTCTTCTCTTCTCATCTCATAATCAGGGACTAAACCCTAAAGGCTTTAAGGCTTTGTGATTAAGCTTATGCCTGCATCTTTCTATTAGGATGGAGTGTATAACTTTAATCCTAAGTGTTAAACCCTTAATGTGTTTAACTCCTTCAATCAACTCACCTAATAATTATCAAGACATCAAGCTTGTAACTTGGGCCTTGCATTAGGGTTCTAATTCTTCCTTAATTGGTTAAGAAGGACTAACCCTGGTGTTAATGGACAAGTCCCCCTCAAGTTGTCTTACAAACCATAAAAATCATTTCTTCATCTTATCATTAACTAAAACCCACTTAATAAAGGCTTTGTTTTGTCATGAGGTTAATCCCTAATCATGGATTAAGTTGAGGAGTCTTCCTCAGCTTAAACATTCTCATCTATTATCCTTCTATTGGGATGGTGTAATGAGTCTGTCTAATCCCTGATTATGGATTAATCTCATTACTCAACACTAAACAAAAACAACAAAAACATCTAAATAATCACAAGCAGGTTAATGATCTTAATCCTACGCCATGGTGATTAAGTGTGAGATGCTGACTTCACACTTAAGGTATTCTCATTACCCCCAATCAGAGGGAAGATGTGATGAGTTTACTAACCCATTGGTTTAGGCTTAAGCTCATTGACTTATGACAAACTCAAAAAAGCAATAAAAGACTGAAAACACAAAAACAAACAATAATCGTCTCCTCCGGGATTCTTTTCTCATCTCATTCACTCACAAATGAGAACTTGCTTCTTCCGTATAATGCAAGACAGTTTGCACCTGAGCCAGACAGGTCATACACTTGAGCATAGACAAGCAAGCAGTTCACAAGTCAATCTTTCTTTCAGTCTCTTTGGGTCGAACTACGGTGTTCTGACTTCCTCATTGCACGAGAGGATACGTAGGCATAACTTAACTGTTATCGAACAAAAGTCTCTGTATATCCCCCCTCCTTCCAGCATCATTCTTTTAGCCTCATGATCTTGAGCATCTCATTCTTGTTTTTACACTGACACTCCTCTCATACACTTCACATTTCTTTTACACTGACACTTGCATTCTTTCCGGCTTTGATGCACAAACAGCACTGACACTACCCCTTTAAAACACAAATCTTTCAAGCGTGGATCCCGTCGAGTACGGCGGACAATCTGGGTGCTAATACCTTCCCAGGTTGTAACCAACCCCCTTTCTCAGTCTCTCTGGTTCGCAACCGTCTTATCCTTCCTTTTCCTAGGTTTATGCAGCATTACCTTTCCTCCGGGATAAAAATGCCTAGCTGGCAACTCTATTCATTTCATTTCATCTTTTTGCCGACAGTTCGCGTATGTACCCCTTCTGACCTCCGGGTGTCATTTGGCGGGAGCGACAACTACAAACCCTTTGTGTGTTACTATTTTTTTTTTCATTTTTTCACTACAACAATGAAACAAAAAGCAACAAGTTTACCCCTTTCTTTTTTTTGGTAACTTAAATGAACATGTCTTATTAAAAAATGTGTAAGAAAATAATAGAATAATAATTCTTGCCACAAAAGATGAGAATAAAACATGCACCAATGAGGAATTGCCAAAAATGCACCAAAAACCCTAAAAGGCATTTAACTTCAAAAAAACATATCTTGAGTTCTAAAAATGATATGAGAGTGTTCTTGTACTTTTTGGAAAGTGAAAATCAAGATCTAAAATTTTCATGTTCATGGAAAAATCATTTGAAGTGTTTTTGAACATGAAATAATGGGTTGAATATTAGGGCAAAGATTTCCAAAAATAGAAACTTTTCACTTGAAAAAAATCCACTTTTAGCAACTTCTTGTAAACCTCTCATTATTGATACTTGATACCTTTCATGCTATTCTATGATCAAATAAAGGTCCATGAAGTTGATGATCATGATTAAAATCCTAGAAATTCATTGGTTGACTTTTTTCCTTCACAGTTGACTTCTTTCTTCACATACAAGTAACTAAACCATTGTCTGACTTCCTCAATGAATTTTTGAACCACATTTCATCCATAGGCATTTTATAACATATATAATCCTTTGACCACAAGAATTGGTCAAATCTATGAGGATATCCTACTCTGGGCCAAAACCCTAATTAGGGTTTCCTTGTGTAGGAGGAAGATGCACTGATGAACTTCTGATGAACCACACCTCCCTTAGGGCTTTGAGGAAAAGTTTGAGCTTATGCAAGATATGAGGACCCCTTGTAGGCTTGTTGCAAGACCACTTGGCTCTTATCTTGACTCTGAAGAATCACAACTTGATGAATAACTGATCACAAGCCCTATGCTTCTAACCATGGATGTTATGCCTCATCTTTCTATGCAAAGATGCTAGGATATGTATGTTATATGCTATGCTATATGATATGAAAATGAGAGGGCAAATTTTGGGGTGTTACAGTTGTCAGTTGTGTTGTTTGGTTGAATAAGAAAATTGATTATCGTTCTTGAATGAGTCATAGAATGATTAATCTGTATCGATTGAATTATAATGTTATCATTATGATGTAGTGTTTTTATGAGAATATTGTGAAGAAATTCTGTTTTAGGTTAGGAATAGTAAAAAAAAGGAAATTTTGGTGCGAAATTCATCATCGTGAAAATTAGTTTTTATGCTACCAATGAGTTCTAATAGGTAAAACTAAGTTAAAATAAGAGTCTCACAAATTAAATTGAAGTTTCAGATGAGTTTTTGGGCAAAAAAAGTGATCAAACTCGTAGTTAGGTTAGTGCTTATTTTTGGAAACTTCAAAAATTCGTAACTTGAGTTCCAGAAGTCTGATTCATACGTTGTTCAAAGTGTTGGAAAGCTAATACTATGTACTTTCTTGTAAAAATGGTTTCAAGTCCTGAAATTAAAAGTAACTACGATCTATGAGATTTTATGGTGTCGGTGTAAGATGTTAGAGTCAGTGTTTTGTTGAAAATTATCGAGGTAGTTCATAATAATTAGTAGGTGATTTCATTCAGTTTATTTTGTTGAATTCGTGTTGAATGTGTGGATTTTCTAGTACCGTTGAGTATGTTATTTTGTCCCAATTTATGGGTATAATTAAGTTGTAGGTTGAATGACCAATGTTGATATTAAAGTGGTAGGTCGAATGACCAATGTTGATATTAAAGTTGTAGGTCGAATGACCAACGTTGCTATATATAAGTTGTAGGCCTATGGCCAAGGTTGAATATGTGTTGAATTAAAAGTTGTTATATTGTTCTAATTTGTTTGTTGTATGTTGTTCTGAGTTGGTTGTTGTTATGTGTTGTGTCGTTTGTATCATGGCATACATTACATTTCTAAGTTGGAGCGGATGCTCACCACGTTGGTCTGGGTTGGCAAAATTATTAAGTTGAAGGATTATGCATTGCAGATGCCTCGATAACCTGGCATATTTTAAGTTGGGAGTTTTACTCCAATGGTACCACATGCATATGAATAGTTAAATTGCATCTTGTGTTGCATTATTTATGTTGATTAAGTTGCTGTTGTTAATGTTGATTATGTTGATGAAGTTGATTATGTTGCTTATGTTGATGAAGTTGATTATGTTGATGAAGTTGATTATGTTGCTTATTTTGATGAAGTTGATTATGTTGATGAAGTTGATTATGTTGGTTATGTTGATGAAGTTGATTATGTTGTTTATGTTGATGAAGTTGACGTTGATTATGTTGATTGTGTCGTAAATGTTGATGTATGTAATAAGTTGATAAAGTTAGTGTTAAATTGTTGGTGATTATTACATTGTTGTTGTTGGATAGTAGTGAAATTGTATGATTTTATCTAACGTATTAATTATCATACTCTTGTTTATATTGTTCGGTAACTCACCCCTTCTGTTTGAATGTTACTCATATGTTGGTAATGTGTAGGTTAGCTTGAAGGAAGATTGTTTATCTTCTTTAGTTCGAGTCGGAGTCAATGCTCTGATACGTAACACTCGAGGGATGAACATTTATATGTTGTGTTGTTGGATTTTATTATGTTATTGTTGTTTCAAGTTGCTTCCATTAAACATGTTGTTATTAAGTTGTCTAAGTTGAACAAGATGATATAAATTGTATTTAGTGGAATAATTGTGAATCCGCTGCTTAGTTATGAAAATTGTTTTGTTTAAAAGAATGAATAAAAGTTGTTATTGTAGTTTCATCCGAGTTAAAGTGTTATGTATCCATGTTTCATGAAATTTAATGAATATATTTTAAATTTGAAATGTGGCATCCTATTTGTTTGATTTAGTTGAATTTCTATTACTCTGATTTTATCGATAATTACCGGGTAGAAATGGGGTGTTACAGAATACCTCACGATGACGCGGGTCTTGCATGAATCTTCTTGAAGCCTTCATAGACCATGCGGTTAGGGGTAGTCATTTCGAGGTCCGGTGAATCTCTCGAAGAGTTTGAAGACGCTGGGGCATTTTGGATGTCAGGTCTCCTGTAAAATCCTATTGAGATAATTTTCTCGTAAAAAAAACAGTAAAAGGCTTGAAAGACAATATCATTTTTTCAGCATGAAGCTGTGTGGAAGTCTTGTTCCCAATCAGAGTCTGGATAGAATCATCCATTCATAATTGTATCCAAAAGCAAGGTGTTAAAGGGTGTGGTGTTTCCCCTAAGCTGGGAGTATTCTTACCAAGATATGCTTTCTATCTCTTCTCCCCAGCGAGAGGCGCATTACAACTCTTATCCCCGACAGAAGGTACCTGGTGCGGTCCTTTCGCAAACAGTGGGTCATACACATCATCCCTCAGTGGAGTCTAAGTTTGAAACTTTCCCTAGCTAAGTCATAGCAAAATGTTTTCCTCAGCAGAATTCCAAAGATGTTGGAATAATTGATAATCCCCTGCAAATTCATTCCTCCGATTTGATTTTATTCGAGTTGAAAATCGCGTGATATTACTACTCCATTAAGTCCACCGTTGTTGTGGCAAGATAATAGTCGTATGGCGTCGTACAAAAGACATTTCTTTGAGTCGTAAATTCTATGATATTATGTTCTCAACCTCTCGGTTATGGATCACTTGATACAATTTCCATGTCAGATCGCTTGATCTTGTTTGAGTTGTAAATTGTTTGATGTTACTCCTCTTTCTTCGAGTCATAAATCCTATGATATTACGTTTTTAACCTCTCGGTTATGGATCGCTTGATACCATTTCCATGTCAGATCGCTTGATCTTGTTTGAGTTGTAAATCGCTTGATGTTACTCCTCTTTCTTTGAGTCGTAAATCCTATAATATTATGTTCTCAACCTCTCGATTATGGATCACTTGATACCATTTCCATGTCAGATCGCTTGATCTTGTTTTATTTGTAAATTGATTGATGTTACTTATCTTTCTTTGAGTCGTAAATCCTATGATGATATGCTCTCATCTTCCCGATTATTGATCGTTTGATACCATTTCCATGTCAGATCGCTTGATCTTGTTCGAGTTGTAAATCGCTTGTTGTTACTCCTCATTTGTTTGAGCCGTAAATCCTATGATATTACGTCCTTACCTTCCCGTTTATGGATTGCTTGATACCATTTCCATGTCAGATCGCTTGATCTTGTTCGATTTGTAAATCGCTTGATGTTACTCCTCTCTCTTTGAGTCATAAATCCTATGATATTACATTCTCATATTCCCGGTTATGGATCGCTTGATACCATTTCCTAGTCAGATTGTTCGAATTTTTTGGGTTGTAAATCCTATGATATTACTACTCCATTAATGTCCACCGTCGCTGTGGCAAGCCAGTAGTCACCTGACATCGTTTAAAAGGCAATTCTTCGTTGTTATCTTTGGTTACTTTTCTCCACATCAGAGTCCTCCAAGCAGAGTTTTCTTAGGTTGGGTTTATATCCCTTTTCTTCTCCATCAGAATGCAAATTTTTTGGTTTGTTTTGGTATTCAATCACAATTTATCTCAAACGTATGACAGCCGATGCTCTCATCCTTTTCAGATTAACATATGATTGAATAGGGGCAGCTGTAACACCCCAAAATTTTCCCTTTGATTTTCTAACTTTAACTGACTTTTTGTTTCGCATTCATATGCATTTTCACTATATCATTAACACTTGAATTCATTCATTTGCATCAAGCTCCTAAAGCATGGGATCAATGTCATTTGAGGAATTAGGGTTTCACGTCCTATTTGTAGTTATCAGAGGAATTCAAGGTTTTGACTATGCAACCATCAGTGGCATCATTTTCTTATTACTTTTGTCACTTGATTAGGGTTTATTTCCCTAATTAAATGATATTCAAGGATTCCACGTCTGCAAAGACTATTCACTAATTCATCAGGCTCATCATCAGCAGTGAAGTGTGAATCAGGGGTCTTTTCTTCTCCGTATCTCAAGGCTTTTTTTCTTTCTCAGCATCTCAAAAGGTCTAGTTTCGATTCAAGGGTGTTTGTTCATTCACGATCTAATTCAGATAGATGTTTGACATAATCTTGGTCAAGCTATCAAGAGTTTGTTCCAATTCATATTATTTGTTTCAGTGGGCTTTTTAGCAGTCAGTGTGTGCCCAGGGTCAGGTTGTGTTGTGTGGAATTCTTCAGGTTATTGAGCATTGGTTCGTGAGAAGTTTAATTTCAAAGTCAAATTCGTCACAAGTTCAGTTGTTCTCCTCTGTGGGTTTATTTTCCCTGAGGATGATTCAGACGAATTCAAATATGATTCGGGATTCATAAAGATCAGAACTTCAAATGATTATGTTGTACCCCCAAAATTTTCCATCCCACATTCAAGACCTTGTGTCTCAAAAGGTCTCTTAATAGTCACAAGATTCTTAATTGGTCAAAAGGATTGAAGGTTTTACCAGACAAAGCCTCATCCTGAATAATGGATGTAGAACTAGGGTTTTGAGTTTTTCCAAGAAAAATGGACTTCCAAGGCCTCAAGTGGACTTCATAAATTCACCATCATTCCATAATAAATTTGCACAAAATATAATAAAAATAGTTCATTTTCCAGATGGTAATCCAACGTACAGTACAATAAATTCACCATTTTATCTCCACCCCACTCTCATAATACCATAGCCCCACTTTCAGCACCTACCAAAAACTATCACTCACAAACCGCTAACACATATTCCTCCTACCACTAACATACACAACAACCTTTCCTCAAAATGCCAACAACAATTACCTTCATACATGCCATAACTTGTATGCCTCCATATATGACTTTTTTTGGCAAACTTTTGAAACAACACATTTCCTCTCATTTCATACCCATTAAGCTTTTCAACCCACCATATTTAAGCTTACTACAAACCCTAAAATGAGCAAAGTGTGGTGGATGTTACATAGAGAGCTTGGAATCACAAATATCTTCAAAAATCCTCTCACTTCGAATCTGTTTTTTTTCTTCTGGATTTTCTTGCTCTACTCTTGCCATATTCTTACTCACTGAAGCTCAAGGAGTCTAGTAGAAGCTCTCTTTCAAAGGTTGTGCATCGTTTGAAGGACCAACAGAGTTGCTCCGTTAGGTAAACTTTCTCACTTCGAATCTCTCATTTTATGCCATGTTTAGCTCTTATTTTTCTTGATTTGAAGTCCTTCAGTGATGGAGGGCATGTTTGAACAAGTAATGTTTTGTTTGTTGAAGTTTTTAGTTTGTGTCATGAAACTTTAAGCTTGGGTTTCACCATGATTTAAAAGTTTTCTTAAAAAACTAAGTGCATATTTAGATTCTTCATGAAACTTTAAATGATGTTGAAAAGAAGCATAAGCTACTTGAAACTGGTAATAAATAAGAGGGAAAATTTTGGGGTGTTACATTAACAAAAATCACAAAATTCAAATATTTGAATATTTGAAAAAGGGCGCCAAGAACACGCGGGGTGTTCTTCATCTTACCTAAAAATGGGGATTTTGCAAAATCCCTCATATCTCACTGAATATGTAATGAAATGAAATAAACATCAATCTTGCTCGATTTTAACTCACCAATAACATGGTAGCAATTAATTTCATTTATTTTAAGTGTAGAATGAAAAATCAGTGATGAACACTAAAGAACCCTAATTTTGCCTGAGCCTCATGAAATTCTACATGATGATGATTTTGTGAAATTGATTGAGGAGAATTACTTAGAATATGATTAAGCACATATGGAAAAAAGATAATGCAAGGAAATATGCATGGATCATGAATTGGCTAGGTTTGATGGAGGATGATTTTTCTTGATTCTAAGTAATGTTTCAGAAACCCTTCACAGGCTTAGAGAAAGAGCCTAAATCTGAATTCATTGTTGCAACCCTACATTTGAAGAAATCAGACATTGTCCTAGAAAAAGGAAGTGGAGTTAAGGGTATCTTGCAAGCAGAGTTCAACCTCCTTTGACTGATAGGGAATTGGTTGATATGTTCATGAGTACCTTGACTGGTCCTTTCTACAGTCATCTCATTAGAAGTTCATCATTTGGTTTCACTGAGTTGATAATGACTGGAGAACGTGTGGAGAGTGGAATACAAAGCAATAAGATACAAATGGTTGCCTCTTCAAGTACTACCAAGAAGCTCTCTAATGGGAAGAAATAATCTAATGATGTGTATGGGCAACAGGGTCGTAACAGGAATAATCAATCTATGGGAGTAATCTTAATCTCTAATCCTGCACCTATACCACAAAATCAGAAAAATAGTCAGCCTAAGAAAAATACGCCTAGGAAGAAATTTACAAAGATCAATATGTCGTTGGCTCAGGCTCTGCAGCACATATTGAAGGGGGAATTGATTACTTTAAGGGATCCTCCTCAAAATCTTAATAATACCTCTCCTCTTTTCAATCCCAATGCAAGATGTGCATATCACTCCAACTGCCCGGGCCATGATACTAATAACTATTGGGCGTTGAAGAATAAGATCCAGGATATGATTGATGCTGGAGAGATTGAGTTTGATCCTCCTGAGACTCCTAATGTGATTACTGCTCCTATTCCTAAGCATGAGAAGACTGTGAATGTTGTTGATGATGATTCTATGGTGAATAATTTGACTACTCCTCTATCCATCATTAAGAAGAAGCTGCAGCAAGCCGGTTTATTTCTGGGTTGCAACAAAGACTATTTCTATTGTGCCTCTCAACCTAATGACTGTTGGAAGCTGAAAGAAGGTATTCAGCATTTAATGGACAACTGTACTATATTTTTTGAGAAGACCCCTTTTGTAGAAAGCTTATGTGAAGGCCTATCCCAAGATCTGAAGCCTGAATATGTGTCTGTGGTTACTAGTACTCCTGTGAAGATCACTTTTAAGGGTCCTGTGAGGATTACCTCTAAAGGTCCTGTGAAGATTATTGTTGAGCCAAAGGTGGCTCCCCTGATTATTACTACTCCTGGTCCAATTCCATATTCTTCTGACAAGTTTATCCCTTGGAATTATGGGTCTGATGTTTATCCAAGGTATCAAGCAATAGCCTCTAACTGATATACCTGCTGCAGATACTAATCCTGATATTGACAATATTGTTGGGACTAGTAAGGTTACTAGGAGTGGAAGAATTTTCTCTCCAGAAGACACTTCAAAAATTGTTGCTGCTCCAGTTCATACCTCCAACCCTGGGCCAAGTACTGAAGCTCGGGGAAAAGGACCATTGATTGAGCCTATTCAGGCTGAAACACCAGTTACTGAAGACCTCTCTAAACAGGTGGATGAAGTATTAAAAATCATCTGCAAGAGTGATTATAATATTGTTGAACAGTTGGGGCATACTCCCTCTAAGATCTCTATGTTGTCTTTATTGCTATGTTCTGAAGCCCGTGCCAAGGCTTTAGTGAAGTTCCTGAAGGTTGCTCATATACCACATGAATTCTTTGTTGACCAGTTTGAAAATTGTGTTGCCAACCTGACTACTAATAATAGCTTGGGCTTTTCTGATGTTGATCTGACTCCTGCCAAAAGAAACCACAATAGAGCTATGCATATCTCCATTAAGTGTAGGGGCACTACTTTGTCTCATGTTTTGGTGGATAATGGTTCTTCTTTAAATGTGTTACCGAAGGATGTTCTGGACAAACTCAACTTTGAAGATATTGTGCTAAGACCCAATAATGTGGTGGTGAAAGCCTTTGATGGATCAAGAAGAATGGTGCTCAAAGAAGTTGACCTCCCAATCAAAGTGGGTTCTCAAGTCTTTGATTCTACATTCTATGTGATGAATATTTGTCCTTCCTATTCTTGTCTGCTTGGGCATCCCTGGATACATGAGGTAGGTGTTGTGACTTCCACTTTACACCAGAAGCTGAAATATCCAATGAAGAGCAAGATTGTCACTGTTTATGGTGAGGAAGAGTATATGGCCAGTCATGTAAACACTTTCAAGTATGTTGAGATGGAGGGTGAATTTATTGAGACTCCTTGCCAAACATTTGAAGTGTTTCATCAGGTTGTTCTTGTTGTTGAGTCCATCCCTGCTGCTAAACCAGTTCCTGTTGCTACTAGATTGTCCCCTACAATGGCTTCTCTGAAGGATGCAAGAGTTGTAGTTGAATAAGGTGGTTGTACTATTTGGGGTCAGCTTCCTGACATTACTTATAAATCTGACATGTTTGGTTTGGGTTTTACTACAGAATCCCAGAAGATTGTTCGTCGTGTTCGTGCTATTCGTATCACCAACAAAAGAGTTCAGAAGGATCAAGTCAATGTTGTGGAGGATTCTGATGAAGACTACAACTTAGATAGTTGGATCTTTCCTACCATTGGAAGTGGGCTCAATAATTGGAAAGATGAAGATGTTATTTCTATATCCTTTATTCAGGAGTAAATACTATTACTGTTTTTCTTATTCCTAAGTTTGTAATTTGAACAATTAAACTTTTAACCCTTGTGCCTTGCCCGGGGCACAATGGTATGCTCGTTAGGGATGTTATTTCATTTGCATATTTTCATTCAATAAAATCAATGGACGTTTTTTCTTTCGTAAATGTTGCGCTCTTTGTCTTTCTTTTATTTTTCTTTTATCAAAAGCTATGTGTTCTTACACACACCCACGTCACTAAAATGCAGATCCTCGTCCACTCTGGATTCTATTGATAACAATTATGTTATTGCCAATTATAACTTCGAGAATCTGATCTATTAAGTTGAGGATGGAAAGGAGGAAGATTGTGAAGTGCCTGTAGAGCTTGCTAGGTTGTTACGACAAGAAGAGAAAGTTATACAGCCACATGAAGAACCAATTGAAGTTGTGAATCTGGGAACTGAAAAAGACAGGAAAGAGGTCAAGATAGGAGCTGAATTAGAAGACAGTGTTAAGAACAGGTTGATTCAGATGTTACATGACTATATGGAGATCTTTTCTTGGTCTTATGAAGATATGCTAGGGCTTGATACTGATATTGTGGTTCACCGTCTTCCAATGAAGGAAGGTTGTCGCTCGATAAAGCAAAAAGTTCGTCGTATGCGTTCTGAGATGTCAGAAAAGATTAAAGCAGAAGTGATGAAACCATTTGATGCAAGGTTCCTAGATGTCACTTCCTATCCTCAATGGGTTGCAAATGTGGTACCGGTGCCTAAGAAAGATGGTAAAGTACACATGTGTGTAGATTACAGGGATTTGAACAAAGCCAGTCCCAAAGATGATTTTCCACTTCCACATATTGATGTTCTGGTAGACAACACTGCTTAACATAAGGTATTCTCTTTTATGGATGGTTTCTCTGGTTATAATCAGATTAAGATGGCACCCGAAGATATGGGGAAGACTATGTATGTCACACAGTAGGGCACCTTCTGTTATAAGGTAATGCCATTTGGTTTGAAGAACACTAGGGAAACATATCAGCGTGCTATGGTAGCTCTATTCCATGATATGATTCACCATGAGATAGAGGTATATGTTGATGATATGATAGCCAGATCTCAGACTCAAGAAGAACATCTTGATCATCTACACAAGTTGTTTGAGAGATTGAAGAAATACAAACTAAGATTAAATCCAAACAAATGTACCTTTGGAGTTAGATCTGGTAAACTTTTGGGTTTCGTTGTCAGTGGTAAAGGTATTGAAATTGACCCTGCAAAGGTAAAAGCTATACAAGAAATGCCCGCTCCCCATACCGAGAAAGAAGTCGGAGGTTTCTTGGGACGACTAAACTATATTGCAAGATTTATTTTCCAATTAACTGCTACTTGTGAGCTAATCTTCAAGTTATTGAAGAAAGATCAAGTAATGGAATGGAACGACGAATGCTAGGTAGCTTTTGATGAGATTAAGAAATACCTCCAGGAACCTCCAATATTGATACCACCAATTGAAGGAAGACCCTTGATTATGTACTTGACAGTATTGGACAACTCAATGGGGTGTGTGTTGGGGCAACATGACGAGTCTGGTCGAAAAGAGCAAGCAATGAACTACCTTAGCAAAAAGTTTACCGACTGTGAAACAAGATACTCACTGCTCGAGAAAACTTGTTGCACTTTGGCTTGGGCTGCTCGCCGACTAAGACAGTATATGTTGACTCATACCACCTTATTGATTTCAAAAATAGATCCTATTAAGTACATATTTGAGAAACTGCTCTCTCCGGACGAATAGCGAGATGGCAAATGATTTTGACAGAATATGATATACATTATACTACTTAGAAAGCAATTAAAGGAAGTGTGGTAGCTGATCATTTGGCTCATCAAGCAGTGGATGATTATCAATCTATGAACTTTGAGTTTCCAGACGAAGATATTATGCTTGTCACTAAAGAACCTAGACAATATGAAGGGCATGAACAGGGATCCCGATGGACTATGGTTTTTGATGGAGCTTCTAATGTGCTTGGTAATGGTGTTGGTGTTGTGATTATCTCTCCAGAGGGTTGTTATACACCATTTACTGCTATACTTTGTTTTGATTGTACCAATAATATGAAAGAATACGAAGCATGTATTATGGGTATTAAGGCTGCCATTGAGATGAAAATCCGGTTTTTGAATGTGTACGGAGATTCAGCCCTGGTAGTTAGTTAGGTTAAAGGTGAATGGGACACGAAACATCCAAATCTCATTCCTTACAGAGAGCATGTGTTGTCTTTAATTCCATACTTTGAAGAGATTACTTTTGGACATATTCCATAAGAAGAGAATCAGTTGGCAGATGCATTAGCCACTATGTCATCTATGTTTGAAATCAGTTGGGATGATGAAGCGCCCAGAATTACTATTGATCGGTTAGATGAACCAGCATACTGTTATGAGGTTGATACTGAAGGGGTGGAAGAGAAACCTTAGTTCCATGGAGTGAAAAGATATCTCGAAGCTCGGGAATATCCTAAAGTGGCATCTATCAATGACAAAAAGTTCCTGAGGAGATTTTCTGCCAAATTTTTCCTAAGTAATGGAATTTTGTATAAGCGCAATCATGATTCAACTTTGCTTCGCTGTATGGATAAGAAAGAAGCAATGGAGATTATGGAAGATATGCATGATGGGGTCTTTGGTACTCATTCTAGTGGGCATACAATGGCTAAGAAGATTTTAAAAGCAGGTTGTCGCTCCCCGGACTTACGTCCCGGTGCAGACGCGAACCGTCAGTGATGTTGGAGGTTCAGGTTGAATAGAGTCGCCAGCTAGGCATTTTTATCCCGAAAGAAAGGTAATGTTGTATAAACCTGGAAGGGGTATAGATAAGACGGTTGTGAACCAGAGAAACTGAGAAAGGGGGTTGGTTACGACCTGGGAAGGTATTAGCACCCAGACCGTCCGTCGTACTCGACGGGATCCACGCTTACTTGATTGTGTTTAAAAGGGGTAGTGTATGTGCTGACTGTGTAGAAAAAGCTAGGGATCAATGGTACAAGGTGTCAATACAAAAGGAAGTAGGTGAGATGCTCGAGACTGAGGCTTAGGAAAGAAAACTAAAAGAGGGGGAAGACACAAAGACTTTTGTTCGATAACTGTTAAGTTATACCTACGTATCCTCTCGTGCAATGAGGAAGTCAGAACACTATAGTTCGACTCAAAGAGACTGAAAATGATTTGACTGTGAACTGCTTGCTTGTTTATGCTAAAGTGTATGACTCGTCTGGCTCGAGTGCTAATTGTCTTGCATTAGACGGAAGAAGAGAGTTCTCGTTTATGAATGAGTGTGATGAGAAAATAATCCCGGAGGATACGTTTATTGTTTATTTTTGTGTTTTCAGTTTTTTATTATTTTTGGTGTTTTGCATAGGATAATGAGCTTAAGCCTAAATCAAGGGTTGTAAACTCATTATATCCTCCCTGATTAGGGATAATGAGCCTACTCAAGTGTGAGATAAGCATCTCAACTACCATGATGATATATGATTAAGATCATTAACCTACTTGGTAATTATTAAGTGTTTTTGGGTTTTTGTTTAGTGTTAAGTAATGATTTTAATCTCTAATAAGGGATTAATGAACTCATTACACCATCCTAAGAGAAGGATGATAGATGAGAACACTTAAGCTGAGAAAGACTCCTCAACTTAATCCATGGTTAAGGACTAAATTCATTATATAACAAGCCTTTATTAAAGTGGATTTTAATTAAAGGGTGAGATTAAGAAGTGGATTTTATGTTTGTAAGACTAGCTTGAGGGGGACTTGTCCATTGAACACTAGGGTTAGTCCCTCTTAACCAAAAGGAAGAGATGTAACCCTAATATAAGGCCCAAGTTACAAGCTTAAGTCTTAATCATTATTAGGTGTTTTGATTAAGAGGTGTAAACAAATTAAAGGTTTAACACTAAGGATTAAAGTTATACACTTCATCCTAAGATAAGGATGCAGGCATAACCCTAATTCAAAGTCCTAAAGCTTTAAGTGTTTAGCCTCTGATTATGAGATGAGAAGAGAGACTCAAGGAGACTCAAATGTAAAAGACTAGGGGATACTATATACAACCTTAAAAATTATCATGCTTGGATGTTCCTCTGGTTTGTGAGGCTTAAAGAAAGATCTTTAGGAGACCACCGAGGAAGAAGAAGTAGATGAAAAAGAGCAAGAGAGAAATAATAAGTTACTTACTTCCTGAAGAAGATAAGTAACCTAAAGGAAAGAAAGTAAGAACGAGGGAGCACAAGTGAAGTAAGTTCACTTCAATGACAAGTAAATAATGCATATGAAGAGATGAGAAGAGGTGGGATGTGAAGGCAAATCCAGATCCCAAACAACTTACCATAAGCCCCTGAAATGTTTGTGTGAAATGCAAAAGACATAAAGCAAAAGGAAATGAAATGAATAAAGATGTAAAGACCAAAACCAGAAGTGTATATGCAAGGAAAATGTGTTATGAGATGATGCAAAGTCATACATAATGCTTATGAATGTTCATACAAGGATGAGATGCAATGGAAGCATGTTTTAGAAGTATGAAAACACATGGATACCTATGGAATGTAATGAATGCAATGCATGGAAAATGAATGAAGAAATGATCAAGCAATGTTCAAGCATGTATTTTGATGTCTAAGATGTCATACAAATGTTTGAAATGTCATGACCAGTTCATATGATTGAGCTATGCAAAGATGAATGCAAATGAACATGAGAAATTAGGGTTTTATGACAACATGAGATGCATATGACCAAAACAGAAGCATACATCATTATCAAAAATTTATATTGAACCCAAACAAAACCTAAACATATACAAGATCACTCACCAAAGGATAAGGTCAGAAGTTAAACCTAGTGAAAGTTATGGATTTCCTAAGTTAATTAGGGTTTTTGGATACTTCTAAGGGAAAAATGCAAATCAAATTGAAAATGCAATGCAAAATCATGAGATAAATATCATAGATACTAGATGCAATATATGAAAAAATGCAAAAATAATCAAGTTCAAACTCATCATGGTTGACCAGAAGTGATTTTTTCAAGTTAGGGTTATAAAATGTTATTTTTAAGAACCCTAATTCAAAGATAATTGTGAAAATGTGATCAATCTTAAAGAGAATTTTGTATGGTGAGTTTGAAAATGTTTCTAAATTTATAATAATTCCTCATGTATATTTTTGTGATTTTTAGAAACCTAAATGTATTTTTAATTAATTAAAATCAATTAATTAATTAAATAAAACATTTATATGTTTTAAAAATACTTTTTTAATGCAAAAATTAAAATAAAAAGTGTTTTTGAGTTAAGAAAAATATTTGAAATGAAAATGCAAAGTTTCATTATTTTAGAAAATGTTTTGATATTTTAAATAAATAGAACAAAAGAAATGTAATTAAAAATAAAGAAAATGCAAAGTAATCAGGATCTAAGGTTGAGATTTGAACTGGGGTTGACTGGCGCGCAGATGGAGTGTCAGGATTTGTTCTTATTAAATTAAATTAATTAAAAATAATTAAACTAATTAAAATGGATTAGGGTTTAATGAGGCAATCTGAGCCATCCAACACACGCGGGAAACACCCATCCTACGACCCACATTCAAACTGTCATTAATTATGGATTAAACCCTAATCTTCTTCAGGCGACCGGAACAGTGTTCCGGTCGTCTTCTCTGGCAACACCAAATCCCTAAGTCTCTCTACAAGCTACCCCAAGCCCCTAAAATCTCCAGAATCAACCCCAAACAACATTAAACAAGAATCAAGCCACAAAATTCATTTATATTGCATCAATCTCATGAATCGAATCAAACAAATTTTACGGGCAAAATTTCAGAAGCTTCATACATGCTTAATTTTCAACCATTTTCAAAACCAAACACATCATGATGATCAGAGGAGCATGTGGATTGATATTGTAACTTAAAAAACAACTTCTGAAAAATTTGTTCTTGGATGATACCTGAGATGCAGCTTTCTCAATCTGAGCTTTCTGGACCTCTCCTTGATGCTAATCCACTCCAATGATCACCTTGATGCTTCTGGAAAGCTTAGAGCATGTTTATGATGGCTAGTTTGAGTGTTTCAGTTCTGCTAAGGCAGAAATTGTGTTTTTGTTTTGGGAGCTTTTAGGCCATGGTGAAGGGTGGTTTATGATCTCTGAGTGATGTTGAGATGATTGGTGAAGAAATAACTGAGTTTTGATGGCTGTGTATGGAGTTTCGAAGAAATGAAGATTTTGGGGATTTTTGGTGATTCTGAGTCTTGGCTTGTTTCAGGCTTGTGTGTGTTGTGAAATGAGCTCCTTGGTGTCCACATAAACAATGCTGATTGGCCAGAGAGTTGTTGTGGCACAGGTTGATTGGTATGGGAGGTTTTGCAAAAAGTCAAGATTGTGTACTATGAGGTATGAGCTCGGGTCAGAACTGGCTTGGGGCTTGTCTTGCCTCAGCTTGCATCAAGGATGGCCCTAGGATTGGTTTTGAGGATCTGGATGGCATGATACAAGAGTTATCACATGTTTTGCAAATTTCCCTGTTTGAATTTTTTGTGAAAATGAGGCATGGTTTCTTGTGATCCAAGGCACAATTCTGATCAAGCAATGATGCATTATCATGTTATGATGCTTAGAAATGGATTAGAGGTCATTAGAATGCTTAGAACTTGGTTTTGCAAAAATCCCTCTTTGGCATGAACTTGAAAATTATAGGATTTTTCCCAACTTTGAAAGATCATATCTTGAGTTCTAGGATGAATCAAGAGGAGTTCTTGTACTTTTTGAAAATGGGAAGATCTAATCTACAACTTTCATGTTTGAATATTTTTCATTTGAAGCATTTTTGATCAAGAAAGAGGAGGTTGAAAATCTTTCCCAAAATGGAAAGTTTTCATTACAAGTCATGTCCAAAAATAGCAAGTTTGCAAATGGCTTGAAATTCTTCAATCTTGTGCACTTCTAACCACTTCTAAGATCAAATAAAGATCATAGAACCTATAATTGATGAAAATGACCCTTTGGTTCCATTGGTGGTGGCCTCAGATGCCCTTATTCTGATTTTTCTTGCACAATAAGTTACCAGTTGATCAGATGACTTCCACAATGAATTTCTTCATCAAATTTGGTACACATGCTCCTTATAACATATTAAGACCAATGGAATCAAGAATGACCAAAAAAATTGAGATTAAGGGCCTCAAACCCAAAACCCTAATTTTAGGTTATCTGTGTAGAAACTGCTCAGTCTGCTTGAACACCTTTGCAATGCTTTGTGACATTTTGACTTTAATGAACCTTGGGGAGCATAAGATGATCATAGAACACTCATGGACCTTCTTGACAAGCTTAAAGGCCTTTGAGATGCCTCAGATCACTTCTTGGATTCATCTGATCACAAACCCTAGATGCAGATGAAATGAACTATGTAGTGAGATGATATGCTTTTGCACTCACTGGGGAGAATAAGAAAAGGGATATAAATTATAACATGCAGTATAGTATGATTATCAAATGAAAGCGATGGAGGACGACCATCAAATAGAGGAGGACTGATGGGGATAAAAAACGGTAAGTAAAGAAATGACGGGGACGACCATCATGCTGGAAATAAAAAGAATCCACGACGGGGACGAACATCAGGTAAAAGAAATAAAACTTTCTGGGGATTGAGGAAAGCACTGACGGGGATGGCCATCAGGTTCACGGGTAAATAAACCGCGACGGGGACGACCATCAGGTAAAAGAATAAATAAAATAATGATGAGGGACGGTCATCAAAAGGTGAAGGACGATCACCTAGCAGGGAACGGCTGCTGAAAATATCACGACATAGGACGAATGTCAGATAGAAGAGGATCAATAATAGGGACGGCCATCGGATAAGCATGATGAAGGACGATCATCAAGAGGTGAAGGACGATCACCTAGCAGGGTACGACTGCTCTGTTGGGGATTATCTCGACATAGGACGAATTTCAGACAAACAGATCAACGATGGGGATGGCCATCAGATAAAATGATGAGGGACAGTCATCATAAGGTGAAGGATGATCACCTAGAAGGGGACGGCTGCTAAAAAGATATCGCGACAAAGGACGAATGTCGGATAGAAAGTTCCAATAATGGGGATTCCACTGGGGAAAAGGATGAGGGACGATCATCCGAAGGTGAAGGACGATCACCTGGCATGGGACGGCTGGCGAAAATACCACGACATAGGACGAATGCCGGATAATAGGATCGAAGATGGGGACGGCCATCGGATAAAATGATGAGGGACGGTCATCAAAAGGTGAAGGACGATCACCTGGCAGGGGACGACTGCCTAAAATATCACAACATAGGACGAATGTCGGATAGAAAAGTTGTTTTATTGGTGACTTACTGGGGAACGGTAAACATGGATGAGTGCTTACGCTTTGAAAAAATAAAAGGTATAAGTGCTTGACGGTGTGTATAGATTAAAGATGCAGACGAGCATCCTTAGCACCACGATACGGGCGAGTATCGGTAGAAACAAACGCTGACACATGTTTAAGGAGTAATGATACAAACGAGTATCAATCGGTTAAGCGAGGAACACGTACGAGTGTTGATCTGTTGAGGAGATGATATATACCAGATACGGACGAGTATTAGAGGATTGTGTATAAGTATGTACAAGTGATTGACCTGCTGGGGAAATATGTGCAAGACACGGACGAGTGTCAAAAAGATTGAGCAAGGGACACGGACGAGTGTTTGACTTGCTGGGGAAGTATGACACGGGCGAGTGTCAAAAAAGAATATGTACAAGTATGAACAAGTATCTGTGTTGAGAGTGCAAAAAGGTATTCTGGCTTTATCTGCGGGGGATAAGTTTTGTATATTGCTGGTGAAGTGATTTCGTATTTGCAGGTGACTGGCTCAAACCTGGCTTATGATCATGCAAATGTTTGATTTTTGCCGTAATGCTCCATATTAGACGGAATGCTACACTTATTTTGGGGAAAATGATGTGAATTCTATGATTATGCAAAATGAGAGAACCGATTCGTGATCCGAATCCTGCGGGGAGAAAGATATCTGGGCGATCTTTCTGGAGGGAGAACTCCGCTGGGGAAGGAGATCATTGGCCGATCTGTGGGGAGAGAGGATCACCGAACGATCTTCTTAGGGAAATCTGTGGCGTTCTGGGGAAAAATCCGTGGGGATCCCGGCTAGGGAAGATTTTGTTGAAGAACTCATGCTGGGGATGAGGAGGCTTCGGCAACTCCACTAGGGAACAGAAAACCCTGGCAACTCTACTGGGGAGAAACTGGTAACTCTGCGGGAATGCGGTTCTACTGACTCTGCTGAGGATGAGAAAATCCCGACAACTCTGATGGGGAATAACAGTTTAAGCACTGCTCGGGAGATTCTGCTTGGGGAGAAGAGAACTTATGGGAAGTAATCTGTTGTAACTCTTTTCGTCCAAGCGACACGCTGGGAATTTAATGAGTTTCTCGGAGGATCCTCTGAGGGGATAACAACTTCGTGGGGGAATACTTTTGTCAAGTAAACCTGCTGATGAGGTGATTGCTGACTTGGATGGGGATATAATGCCTGATATGCCCCATGCTGTGAGATTTTCTGCCTTGAGTACCTGCAACTAGGGGTGGCAAACGGGCATGCCCGCCCCGTTTAGGCCCGCCCCGCAAAAGCCCGCAAAAAAAGGGGCGGGACGGGGCGGTCAAAGTTGAGGATGCGGGCCTATAACTTAAGCCCTCCCCGAAAAAAGTGAGGGTGGGGCGGGGAAAGCCCGCGGGCATTGCACTTTTTAAGCCTAAATATGCAAAAATTTAAGTAAATGTGCATGCCCGCAAAAGCCCACAAAGAAAACGGGGCGGGGCGGGGCGGGGCAGACACTTTAGAGGATGAGGGCCTAAACCCTTGGCCCGCCCCGCACTAAAGTGCGGGTAAAACGGGCATGCCCAATGGGCCGGACCCGTTTTGCCACCCCTACCTACAACCTGTTAAACAAAGGAAACGCACAAGTGTCCCGAGGTATCCTTAAACGGATTTTGTCATAGGAGTTAGATTTGTCTGAGAGCAACATATTTCCTGCAAGCATTTATTAAAATGGCTCATATGTTTTCATGCAGGTATTGTATTATGAACTTTGGACATTTTGCAAACGAAACAAAAATGTACAAAAACAAAGTGTGACTGAATATTCTGATTTTATTGATTTGTGTGCCCTGAATAGGCAAGTACAGTGAAGAGGCGAATCCTTGAAATGAGGAGATTGCTGTAAAATTGAGAAAATAAAAGTGTTGGCAATGTTTGAAGTTGATGCTCCAGTGAGCTTCCTTTGCTATGACCTGTATGACATTGACGTTCTTCTTATCTTGCTTTCTGAAGAAGGTTGCTTCTGACCGACGCTTTATCCTTTCGAAGCTTTCCATGTTGTGAGTGATATAGACGAATTCAAAATGCAGTTGTTCGCTTTTTCCTAGATTTTGCATGGATCGCCCTTTCGGGTTTTCAATCCACCAGGATACCCATTTTTGCATGAGTTGTCCGATGTGGCTTTTCAACTCAGCGGGTGTACATTTTTTAATTTTTCCCTTATTTTTGCTCGAGTCTTTTATTCTGTTTTTGACTCGTCGGGATGCCCTATTTTTTCCTGGACTTACATTATGTTTTTATGTACAACGGGTCTTTTATGCAAAGTAATTTTTAACTGCATCTGAATTCATAGGAGATAAGAAATCCTCGCCATCCATAGTAGTGAGCATCAGCGCCCCACCAGAGAAACCTTTCTTTACTATGAATGGGCCTTCGTAGTTGTTGTTCATTTGCCCCTGTGGTCTGTATGAGGAGGAAGAAGTCTTTTCAACACAAGCTCTCCCACTTGATATTCCCAAGGTCTGAATTTCTGATCGAAGGCTTTCTTCATTTGCTTTTGATATAACTGCCCATGACATATGGCTGCTAATCTCTTCTCTTCAATCATACTCAATTGATTATATCAAGATCGGACCCATTCTGCTTCATCCAGTTTCACATCCATCATTACCCGTAAGGAGGGTAATTCAACTTTAACAGGTAGGACTACTTCCATACCATACATAAGCTGATAAGGTGTTGCCCCGGTAGATGTTTTGATAGAGGTTCGGTACCCATGCAAGGCGAATGGTAGCATTTCGTGCCAGTCTTTGTAGGTGACTACCATCTTCTGCACAATCTTCTTGATGTTCTTGTTAGCTGTCTCAACAGCGCCATTCATCTTTGGCATGTAAGGAGAATAGTTGTGATGTTGAATCTTGAAGTCCTGGCAAAGTGTTGCCATCATCTTGTTGTTCAAATTGGAGCCATTATCAGTAATGATTCGCTCGGGAACTCCATATTGACAGATGATATCCCTTTTCAGAAACTGAGCTACCACTTGTCTGGTGACATTTGCATACGAAGTTGTTTCAACCCATTTGGTGAAGTAATCAATGGCTACCAGGATGAATCTGTGACCATTTGAAGTAGTCGGTTTAATCTTTCCAATCATATCAATGCCCCCATGGTGAAGGGCCAAGGTGAAGACATTACATTCAAAGGATTCGGAGGCACATGCACTTTATCTGCGTAGATCTGGCATTTGTGGCATTTTCTGGCGTAGACACAACAGTCTGCATCCATTGTGATCCAGTAGTAACCCGATCTTAATAACTTATTTTTCATTGCATGTCCTCCTTCATGGGTACCGAAAGAACCTCCATGTACTTCATGCATCAGTATGTCTGCTTCCTTCTTGTCAACACATCTGAGCAAGACCATGTCGAAGTTTCGCTTGTACAAAGAACCATCAGTATTGAGGAAGAAACTGTCGGCTAGCCTTCTTAATGTCTTCTTATCATTTGACGATGCCCCAGGTGGGTATGTCTGAGTTTCCAAGAAGCATTTAATGTCATGGTACCAAGGCTTGTTATCAGTAACAGTGTCCACAGAGAAAACATATGTTGGTCGGTCCAGTCTGGATACTAAAATCCGAGGTACATGATTAGCAGTCTGTACTTTGATCATGGATGAAATGGTAGCCAAAATGTATGCAAACTGATTCTTATCTTGAGGGATGTATTTAAGCTTAACTGTTGTGAAGAAGGTCAACAATCTCCTCGTATAGTCACGGTAGGGAATCAGATGCTCCTGATGAGTGTACCACTTGCCGTTGGTCTGGTTGATTACCAAAGTTGAATCTCCGAATACATTCAAGGTTTTGATCCTGAGGTCAATGGCTTCCTCAAGACCCATGATACAAGCTTCATATTATGCTTCATTGTTAGTGCAGGAAAAGGTGAGTTTTGCTGAGAAAGGCATATGAACTCCTTTAGGTGTAATAAGTACTGCACCAACCCCACGACTGTTACAATTAACTGCCCCATCAAACAATATAGTCCATGATTCTTCTGGGTCAGGCCCTTCAGTGTGAATAGGCTCTTCATAATATTTTGCTTTCAAGAACATGATGTCTTCATCAGGGAAGTCAAATCTCATAGGCTGGTAATCATCAATGGGTTGTTCAGCCAGATAGTCAGACAATACACTGCCCTTGATGGCTTTCTGAGAGGTGTATTGAATATCATACTATGTTAGAATCATTTTCCATCTTGCAACCCTTCCGGTAAGTGTTGGCTTCTCAAATCTGTACTTGATGGGGTCCATCTTTGAGATCAACAAGGTAGTATGAGTCAACATATACTGTCTTAGTCGGCAAGCAGCCCACGCTAAAGCACAACAAGTTTTCTTGAGCAGTGAATAACGTTGTTCACAGTCAGTAAACTTTTTGCTTAGGTAGTATATTGCATACTCTTTTCGACCAGACTCGTCATGCTGGCCCAACACACACCCCATTGACTCTTCTAATACTGTCAGGTACATGATTAGAGGTATTCCTTCAACTTGAGGCATGAGAATTGGAGGTTCTTGCAGATATTCTTTGATCTTGTCAAAAGCTCTCTTATAGTCGTTGTTCCACCTGACTATTTGTTCTTTTCTTAACAGCTTGAACAAGGGTTTGCAGGTTGCAGTGAGATGAGATTTGAACCTTGAGATGTAGTTCAATCTACCTAAGAACCCTCGAACTTCTTTCTCAGTCTTAGGTGCAGGCATTTCCTGAATAGCTTTGACTTTATCGGGATCAACCTCAATTCCGTTTCACTTACAATAAAACCTAGCAGCTTACCACAACGTACCCCGAATGTGTATTTGTTGGGGTTTAATCTCAGCTGATACTTCCTCAGACTCTTAAACAATTTCAGTAGATTCACCAAATGATCTTCCTCTGTTTGGGACTTGGCAATCATATCATCCACATAGCACTCAATTTCCTTATGGATCATATCGTGGAATAATGTTACCATAGCCCGTTGATATGTTGCACCGGCGTTCTTTAGACCAAACGACATTACCTTGTAGTAGAACGTGCCCCAAGGTGTGATGAAGGTTGTCTTCTCCATGTTTTTGGGTGACATCTTGATCTGATTGTATCCAGAAAATCCGTCCATGAAGGAAAATACCGAGAACTGAGTTGTGTTGTCTACCAATACATCAATGTGAGGTAATGGGAAATCATCTTTTGGGCTAGCTCTATTCAGATCCCGGTAATCCATACACATACGCACCTTGCCATCCTTCTTAGGTATGGGTACTGTAACACGGTGGGAGAACTGACTTTTAGTCATGTTGCGGATAGCAAGAGTCGCCACCGACTTTTATTTTATCCAAATGGAAAGGACATAAAAGAACAGGAAAGACCTATTTTAAAAGACTTGGGTTCGGGGGGTAGGTTATACAAAGGGAAGGTGTTAGCACCGTTTATATCCATTGTTATCCATGGGCTCTGAGTTACTTTGTAATGACCCTACCCTAGACTAAGTCATTCATGTTCTTATATGTTCTTTCAAGGGTAAGATTGTCCCTATTATTAAGTAATAGGTAGTCATTACCTTGGATGTTTTTAAGGAACAAGCGTAGGGTCATCGTATGGTCATAGAAGGCAACTTAAGGGATGTCTTTAGCAATTCGTAGGGACTATCATCATTTATTCGAAGGGACAAGATCATTATTCCGTAGGCAACCTCGAAGGGACTTGATCTTTTAAACTGTAGGGACTATGATGATTTATACTTGAAGGGACTTTGCTTAAGACATCCCTCTATTCGAGGGACTTGACCATATTTTAAAGGCAACCAAGAGGAATACCCTAGGAAGTGCAAGATGGCGATCAAAGATCAACTTACGTGTGTGAGTGTTTATTTTCAGATATTTATCTTTTTAAATTAGTTATCTAAATTAAATTAATTACAATTAGTTTTCACACCTTATTTACTAACCATGCAATAAATATAATAAAAATAATGACGGAAAAATAAACCTACGAATTATTACATGGCTTTGGGATAATTATAATATAATCGGAAAAATAAATAATAAAGCAAATATAAATAAGTAATAATAATAAATAAAGCAATAATAATAAACATTAGAAAAAAGAAAATAATAATGAAGAAACAAAGAAAAATTAGAATTTTTAAAGAAATTATTTTAAGTTAAATAAGTTAGAATTTTATGAGTTTATAATAAAAATAATATAAGTTTAAATGATAATAATAATAATAAAAGGATAAGGTATTTATACAAAAATAAAAAAAAAAGTTATTATAAAAATAATATTTAGGGTTAAAGAAAATTAGGTTAAATTTTTAGGGTTAGAAAATAATTAGGGTTAGAAAATAATTAGTTAAAATAAATTAGTTAATATAATAATTAAAATATAAAGAAGAAAAAGTGAGAAAACACTCAAAAAAGGAGAAAATAGGGGTAAGCCAGAATCGAACACGCCCCCAAGGAATCCACAAACACGCGCCCTAGCCAACTGAGCTAGCAAGCCTGCGTGATCATAACTTGAAACAAATTAATTAAAAAGAATAAAATAAGAAAGAAAATAGGTTAAGAAAAAAATGCTAGAGGCCAGACTCGATCCCTCGCCCTCAACTTCATATGCTTCGCTCCTTACCACTGGACCAGTATGCGCCTGGTGTTAATAAAATCAAACAAATATATTATAAAAAACGAATATTCAAAACCAAGAATTCGCGCCCTTCTTCGTCTTCTTCCTTCAGCCATTGACTTAGGCTATAGTGACACTTTTCCGTCACTATAGCTTATAGTGACAGATTTCGTCCGTGGCTAAAGTCCTGCGAATTTAAAAAATGCAATATACATGAAATAAATACTTTTTAATCCTACAAATCAGTCAATATCATCCTTCTAAATCCCAATAATCCACCAATTTCATGTGGAATTACGTCTATGGTGAACTCCCCAATCTCAAGTTCTGAAACCCTAAGTATGGCAAATCCTCAATCTTGTACCTAAAACCGAATTAAAACATCCAGAAAGCTTTCAAGCATTATCACAATCAATAATATGGCATTAAATTCAATGTATAAGGTATGCATAATCGAAATCGGAAATTTGAAATATGGATGAAAATGTGAATTCGGTTGTCACGAATTCATGGTGTTTTGATGATGTTGAAGCTGGAAAAACATTCTATGAGGTCTTAGGAATGTGTAAGAACCTTTGAAATCTTTGCAAACGCCCTGGAATAGGTTAACCGAAAATTCTTTTTTATTGAAAAATTTGAGTTTTGAATATGCCTCTCTTGTGCCAATTTTCGTGTCCTTCTTCAATGGTCATGTTGTGTTCTTATAAGTGAGTGAGATTAGGTCAGAATTTGGTGAATTATTTGGGCTTTTGGGTGCCTTGTTCATGAAGTAATTCCATCACCTTAAATGTTCAAAAATCATATGAATACTTTCTATTTTAGGTTCAATCTGACTTTAGTTGATTTCCTATCATTCTAAATATAACTCAAATGACTTTTTCAATCAAAGATTTCATGCTTTATTTGATTTTTCATATTTTATATATATTTAAGTTGAATTTTAATGAATAAAATCCAAATAAATATAAAATAAACTATAAAAATCTGAAAAAATAAGCATTGGGTCGTGCATGATGTTATTGTAAGGATTGGATTACAAAATTGCAAGCCCATTTGAAAAAATTTGGTTTTAAGACCTCATTTGTTCAATATACCCCTCAAATATTTCCCAACTTTGCAAAGGCATAAATCCTTCAATTTTAAGGCTACGAATGTGTTCTTGGATATTTTGAAAAGCTTAAAGAATCCTATAACCAACCTCTTTGGTCTCATGTCCATATCCTTTACCATTTTCAAATTATGCCCTTTGGAAGATGTTGACTTTTTGTTGACTTTTGAAATGACCTATAATGTTTTAGCTCATACCTTCTAAATGAAGCATTTTTAGGCTTGGCTTGTGAGACACAAAGTTGTAGAGAATTCAATTTCCTTCAAAATGATCTTTAGATGGGAATTTTTTTATAAAACATGTGAAAGTTATAGCTGGTCAAAGTTCAGTTGACTTTTCTTAAGAAAACCCTAATTTAGAAACTCATGATTCTTGATGATCTGAAACTTCCTTGATGAATCATGATCAAACCTTGATCAAATGATGAATTTTACTTCATAAAATTGATGTTGGCAGAAAATCTTGAAGTTTTACTTTGATTTGACCACAGTTAACCTTAGTTTGACTTTTTAACTACTTTGACTGATTTTTGCATATCTGATCATCTGACTGGGCAAACTTATTGGGAAAGCCTTGAAACTTGACATGGGGATTATTGAATACATGTGGGATATCATGAAGCTCACTTTAGGCCTTGAAACTCATTTTAACCTGAGCAAACACAATACCCTAGCTTTGGACACTTTGCTTAGGAGGAGGCATTGTTTAAGGAAACTTCCACACTTCTTGACCAATTGGGAGTCTTGAGGACCTTATGATCATTTAGAAGTCTTGAGAGAGATTGTCTTGATTGTGGGAGGAAAATTTTGGGGTACAACATGTAAAATGTTAGCAACCCACGGCGGGTAACTAGTTACAGCAAGAAAACCGGCGTCCCACTGCTTTTGTACTTCTTCTTTGATTTTCATGGCCATGTCTGGGCGAGTACGGCATAATTTCTGTTTAACTGGCGGATAATCTTCTTTCAATGGCAGTCTGTGCATGACAATATCTGTATCCAGACCTGGCATATCTTGATAGGACCAAGCAAAGACGTCGACATACTCTCGAAGCATACTGATGAGTTATTCTTTTACTGGAGCTTGCAGACTGGCCCCGATCTTCACCTCTTTCACATCTTCCTCGGTACCAAGATTGATGGTCTCAACCTCCTCCTGATGAGGAGCAATCACCTTTTCCTTTTGTCTCAACAACCTGGCCAACTCTTCAGGCATATCATAGTCTTCATCAACCCATTCATCTGCTTGATTAATCGGATTTTCGAAGTCATACGAGGTTATAGCATTGTCGTTGTTGGTGCAATCTAGAGGATTATCTCTGTAAGGGTTGAGATCTGTTCATTTTAGTGATTGATTTTATCTTATTTTAGAAAAAGTGAAAGAAGTTTATTAAGAAAAACTTTGCCATTTATTGTTTTGTGCGAAAATAACAAAAATGAAAAGACAGTGAGCGAAAAAGATTGTTTGCAAAAGATGTCCATTGTTCATTAATTTTCATTTGCACAAAATACATATATGGCCCTATTACAAAATGAGTCCTGACACCTTGGGCAAGATGCAGGACTTGATGCATGCTTAAACAGAAAATAATAATTACTCTACAGCAGTAACCCTTATAATTTCCTGGGAAGACCAGTTGAGGACTTGTTGGCCCGGGACTCTTGGACGAATCCAACTTTCTAGGTTGAAGTCACTTTCAGCCTCATCTTCCACATTGTTGATTGAATCTGAGGTCAGCATTCCCCCACTTATGAATTTGGGAGCTTTAGCAGCCTCCTCTTGGACCTGTCGGGATGGTCTGTAACCCAAACCAAACTTGTCTTCTTTGATTTGAACTTGCAGCAGCTTGCCCCAGCCTTGGGCATTCCCGTCTTCGAAAACCTTCCGAGCTTGTTTGTAAGAAGAGATTGAAGTACCAGACACTTCAGTTGTTGCTTCATTGACATTGAGAGCTTTGAAACCCTGACTCATTGTCTCATGGATCTCCCCATCCATCTCAATATACTTATAAGTAGCTAAATGACTGACAAAAATGTCCTCTTCCCTGCAGATGGTGATAATTTGGCCTTCCCACTCGTATTTTAACTTTTGGTGAAGGGTCGATGTTACGGCGCCAACGACATGAATCCAGGGTTGACCCAACAAACAGCTGTAGGCAGGCTGAATGTCCATCACATAGAAGATAGTTTTGAAAATCCGTGGGCCAATTACCACAGGCAACTCAATTTCTCCAAGAACCGATCTTTTAGAACCATCGAAGGCTCTCACAACTAGGTTACTCGGGCGGAGTGCAAGACTATCATACTCCATCTTGACCAAGGCTTTCTTTGGAAGGACATTGAGAGATGACCCAATGTCAACCAAGTCATGAGAAAGTACAACACCTTTACACTCTAAGGTGATATGTAAAGCCTTGTTGTGGTTACGACCCTCTGTAGTCAGGTCTGAATCAGTAAAACCTAGTCCATGACTAGTGTTAACATTTGAAACCACCATTTCTAGCTGATTAACTGTAATCTCTTCTGGCATGTAAGATGCGTGCAGGACTTTAAGAAGTGCATTCCTATGAGCTTCGGAACACATGAGCAATGATAGTATAGAGATTTGAAGGGTGTCTGATGAAGCTGATCCACAACCTTGTAGTCACTCTTCTTGATTATTCTCATGAACTCATCTACATCCTGATCAAAGGGCATCTTTTGAGCTTATTTGGAAATTGGTTCTTCAGGCACCACACTCTTGCCTTTAGCTTTGGCAGCAGCTTCTGCTTCAGCATTAACTATTGGGAACTGTGAAGCGAAGAGACGTCCACTTTGAGTGAAGCCTCCGCCTCTCCCTACATTATCAATCTGTGGTGAAGAAGTTGAAGAATCAAGAGTGACTTTCTTTCCGTTACAATACAGATCTGAGCCATAGTACCAAGGCACGCCATTATTGCTGTCATAGGGAACTGGCCCAGGCACCATGATGGTAACCGAACTGATTGCTGCGGAAGAAGGAGTTGTGACAGTTTGTGGGTCATAATAAATTGTGACAGGAGGTCTGATTGGAAGTGATGCGGGTGCAGGAAGTTGATGTTGATGGGGGTGTTGTTGTGAGTTGTTGAAAGAATCTGGAACATGGATTATTGTTGGGTCATAATAGATGGTGACTGTGGAAATGTCTCCATTAAAGGTTGATGTTGTTGTAGAAGGATGTGTTAAACTGATGTCTGTTGAAGTTGAAGAAGGGAGGGTTGTTAATGTTGTAGAAGAATCTGTTGGAATGATTGTTGTTGAAGTTGTAGGAGTGATATCTGTTATATCTGATGAAGTGATGTTTGCTGGTGTTGTAGAAGGAATGGTTGTTGATGTTGTAGGATCTGGAACTGTTGAAGTGATCTGTAAAATTCCTTCTCTAATAAGACTGTTGATACCGGTCTTCAAATTTGCACAACCGTTGGTAGAAATCTTGCAAGCTTCGCAATGGGCCTCACAACCTGGAAACACTTGGCACTTCAAAAGCTGGGCTTTAACCTCGGCCATAGGTGTTCGAATACTTGAAACATTGTCAATTAGGCTTACTGGTTGGTCTTCCTCAATGGCATTTATCCTAGGCCCACCATGGCTAGGCATAGGAATCTTGGTAACACTTGGAGGGGGTACAAAGTTGACTGCCTTAGAATCAATCAAATCTTGAACCTTCATGTGTAAGGCCCTGCATTTCTCAGTTGTATGGCCAGGTGCATTAGAGTGGAAGGCACATCTGGTGTTTACATCATAGTTCCTTGGGAGATTCTGGGGATCAGGTGGAGCCAGAGTCCTCAATTCGATCACATTGAGCTTCAGTAACTGTGGAAGAAGAGCTTCATAGGGCATCGGGATGGGATCGATAACCCTGTTGATTTGTGAAGTCCTTTGTTGGAACGGACGTTGTTGTTGAGTATTATTGTTATTGTAAGATCTCTGTTGTTGAGGAAACTGCTGTCGCTGAGGTGCTGGAGTGGGAATGGTGACAGCAACTACTGATCTTTGCATGTATTGAGGCCTACCTCTTCCCATATGTACTGAGTTAATTTCACCTGTCCTACGAGGTTCTGAGAAAGGTTTCCTTGCATTGCTGGAGCTAGCACCGTTGTCAGAGATCTTACCCATCTTCAAAAGGCTTTCAATTCTCTCACCAGCTATAATCACATCAGCAAAACTGGTGGAAGAGAAAGCAGCAAGCCGATCAATGTAGGTTCCTTGCAATGTGTTCATAAACATGTCAGCTATCTCCCTTTCAGACATAGGTGGCTGGACAACAGCAACGAGCTATCTCCATCTTTGGGCATATTCCTTGAAATTATCCCTTGAAGATTGAGACATACCCATTAGGAGGGTCATGTTGGGATCCATATCCAAGTTATAATGATATTGGCGTATGAAAGCTTTAGCTAAGTCCTTCCATATCCTGACAGTAGCTCTAGATAGGTGAGAATACCACTCACGGGATGCCCCGGTCAAACTATCTTCAAAATAAAACATCCACAGCTTCTCATCCATGGTATAAGCTTTTAATCTTCCTAGAAAGGATTGAAGGTGGGTACGAGGACAGGAGGTACCATTGTACTTCTCAAAGCATGGAGGCTTGAACTTGTGAGGAATCCTGACTCCTTCTACTAATCCCATATCCATTACATCAAATCCTAAAGAGTTTTGGGATTCCAAGGATCTTAGCCTCTCCGCTATTTCGTCCAGACGATGATCATAGGCTTCATCCCCAACACCAATTACTGTGAACTGTTCATCTTGAGGATCTTCTTGTAGAACACGACCTCCTGCATTTCCTTGGGTATTTCCGATAACATTGACTTCAGGATTGAGGTGGGGCCTAAAATTTGGCGGATTTGTTCGCGGCTGCCCGTGATCGTTGTTACTAGTACCTCCAGTGCCTGGATGATTCTCTTCTGGAGTTTGAAGCTTGACTAACTCTCTCAATCTTTCTTGGCTCTGAGCCAACCCAGTCATCACTGCCATGAACTGGTTCATCTGAGCCTTCGTCTCAGTTCTCTCATTATCCATCTGAGTTCTAACGTCAGTCAAATCTTGTTGAACTTGGTCCATCTGAACTCTCGGAAGGTTGTGTCTTGTAGGATACCTGTAACACCCCAAATTTGCCCTCTAGTTTTTCTTCTTTGTCTGTTTTCCGTTTTGCATCTCATCAGCATTTCCATTAGATCATTAACATTTAGAATTCATATCATGTGCATAAGACATGGGATCGAGGTTTTCTGTGGAATTAGGGTTTCGCACTTTATTTGCAGATTATCAGAAAATTCAAGGTTTTGATTATGCGACATCAATGGCATCATTCTCTTATTTTTTTTGTAACCAAATTAGGGTTTATTTCCCTGATCAAGGATTTTGTTCTTAATGAATATTCACTGGCGCATCTGGCCCATCATCAGGATATTTTCTTCATCACCAAGTTACAAGGCTACTATTCTCCTCTCAGCATCTCAAGCAATTCCATTCTCAAAAAAAATATTTTAGTTGTGGTTCAAGCATGTTTGTTCAGTCGCGATCCAATTCAAGTGGATGTCTGACCTAATCTTGGTCAAACTATCAGCTTTTTATTCAATCACAAGTCATATGTGGGTTGGGTGTGTCAGATACAAGTATCTAATTTAAAGTTAAGTTTCTCATGTTCGAGAATGATCAAGGTCTAGTTCATTTCCGATTAATGTTCGGTGCAATGGCATTGAAGTCCATATTTTAGATCCAGATTCTCTGATTTCAAGGTATTTTCATATGCTCATATTTTTTATCAAGAAAATAATGTGAATCGGGTCATCAAAATTCAAGTGGAATCAAGGCCAAGATTAATTTATAGTTGACTTCATTTCTCAAAATTAATTCAAGTTGTGTTTAGTCCAAGTGAGAATTCCAAGATGGCCCATATGTTTCCTAAAGAGAAAATCCAAGTTTATACAAAAGCATTGAAATAATGTTTTCATGGATTTTGGACTCAAATCAAATTGAAGTCCAACATGGAGGTGCACATAACAAATGCAGGTTATACATTAACATGGAAATAAGGTCCATTTTTTTATTATTTGCCAAAGAAAAACTCATACAAAAAATGGAAAATAAAGTTGAGATGCGCTGATTTTGTTCATGGCCCCACCACTACAATGCACGCGTCGTTTTTACCATCTTTCATCACGAATTTCGTACGCTCACAACCAACACAAAAACAACTCGCACGCCACGCCAACAAACTCTCACTCATCTCTTTTATTCCATTCGAAAATTCTCTGCTTCAATCCGTTACACAAAAACCTTCTTCAGAACAACCACACAGTAACAATTCTTCAACCTTCAGCAATTCATTTTCATCACAACCATCACCTTACCTCTCCAAACCCTCTTCAATCTCCACAAACCTAAACCATAATCACCACTCTTCCAAAAACCAACTTGTAACCAAAACCATCACCGTTCAATCAACACCATCGACCTCCATCAACAATTGAACAACAACAACCAAATCCATCATCTTTCTTCACCTAAAATCTCCCTCAAACCACCACCATCTGAAACCTCACCGAATCCCCATCTTCAAATCCCCTCACGCCGCAACAAAAAACCGTGACCTCCACAATCTTCAAATCATACCGTAACAAAACCTCACCACCCTTAACACATCAACAACAATTTCCGATCTACAACAGAACACACAGAACAGAAGGAGTAGAAGAAATGGAGGAAACCGAAGTAGATCGAAAATCATAAGCTAAAGTAGAAGCAAACTGTGGCGAGATTCGGAACGCGATCGAAGAAGAGCAAGGTCGGTGCGATTTGAGCAAAGCTGCATTGAAATTTCTTGGAGGGAGGTCTCCGGAGGTGGTGTTCGATTCACCGCAAATGGACTAGCCCTTTTCTTCTATTGTTTTGCATCGCCGATTGAAGGTTCAGGAGGACGAAATCTCCGACGAGCTTTGTTTGTTTTCAATTTTGTTTCAGCATGGGAGAAGTTGTTCGTGAGAAAGAGGAAGATCCATTGTGATTTTGGAAAACAGGGGAAATGATACACGTTGGTTTGTTGATGTTGTTATTTTAATTTCTTAAACCAGATCTTGTTTTTTATTTTATGTGTTGTTGGACATGGGCTTAGCCCATTGGAATTCTCCTCACACCTCCAGTCTCAGACATCACCCCTTCCTGCGCCAATTCCACCCTTTCTTCTTTATGATTTTTTTTATATACTTTTATTGTGGATGATGGGCTAAGCCCATTTGGATTTTACTATCAACACCTGCAGTATTCAGCACTGACCCTTTTCCTTGGTTTTTTTTTATCTATAAATTTTTTAGTTATTTGTAATCATGGATTGACATTTATTAAGTGTTTAGTTTAGATTTTTGTTATTACAGTTTTGCTAAATCTTGAGTATAATTGTGGTTAATTTCTAATGTTGTTTTCGAATTAATTTTCTATATAGATTTTTGGCTAAAACTTTGTTTAATTAGAATAGGATTTTATTTAATTTCTTGGTTGATATTTATAATTACTTTTCAATGTTAGAATGATTGATTCGTGTGGACTAATGAGATTTCTTGATGCAGACTGTGCTTAGTCCCTGATATCATTTGGATCAATTCTTATTGTTATTTCTGATTCTCTTTGATGATTGCCTTTGATGCTGGACGTGTATATTTGATACTCTGATTTGTTTGGACTTGATGACTGATATATGTGCGTAGTTACCGGATCCCATTTCTTGTTTGGACTTCTGATGAGTATTTTTGAACTCTTGTCCGCGTATTGAAGGGGCAACGGACCTTCTCCGTTAGGTACCACTGAGACCCGTTTTTACCTTTAGCATGCTGCTGCATCTGGAAGTCCTACTAGTGTAGGCTCTGTTTGTGCATTGTTCGTCTACTCTATATTGCATTCTCTTCTCCTTGCTTATTTTTAATTCATCTTATTTCTTCCTCATCTTCTTTCATTCTTTCTTAACTTGAGGTGTGCTTGGGCCACCGTGGTTCTTCTTCTTTCTCCTTCTTCTTTCCTTCTTCTTCATTAGAATTCAAACCTCACTAACCTAGGACTCCCATGCATGATAACATTAGGAGTAGTCTTCCCCATTAAATTTTACCTTTGAGATCCTTTTGGTGCTCTCTCTTCTCATCTTCAAACTTAACTTTAAGTCACTTTAATAAATGACGAGTCTTCTCATGTGACGTGAGAATTTGCTATGAGATACTTGCACGCGTTCCGTTTCGGGGCGAGGTGTAGGATATCCCTCGTGGTGGATAGGTCTTAGCATGAGATTACCTCACAAAGAAAAGCTAAAAAACAGTTCTTAACCAAAAAATCACAAAAACACTTAATAAATGTCAGTAGGTCAGTGTGTCTGAGCCTTCCTCTTAGGGACTAGATTTGGGGATTTCCTCCATAGCTAGGTGTGCCTCTTGCGCATTCCATTTCGGGATGATGTAAGAAGCACACATCCTATTGAGTAAGACTTAGGTACACTTACCTATGCAAACTTCAAAGCAGAAAACTCATAAAAAACACTGGACAAACAATAAGCGTCTCCTTCGGGACTTCTTTTCTCATCCCATTCACTCTTTACGTACGAACTTGCTACTACTTGTCACTTTGCAAGACGGTAACGCACTCGTCGTCCGAGCCTGCAACACCTGAGCATTGACATAGGCAGTTCAAGCCTTAAGACACAAGCAATTTTTTCCACCCCTAGTTAGGGGAACTACGGCGACTCTGATCCTCATTGTCCAGATGAGGTACGTAGGCAGCGGGGTAGGGCCCGTTCGAGCACAATCTTTATTTTCCCTACATTTTTCCTTTGTTTTCTTTCTCAGTTCCTTTTCCAGTTCCAGTTCCTTTTCTTTTACAGTAGCTTTCATTTCTTCACCCTTTGAAACAGTTTCTTTGCAAGCGTGGATCCCGTCGGGTACGGCGGACGATATAGGGTGCTAATACCTTTCCAGGTCGTAACCGACTCCCGAACCCAGTCTCTTTGGTTCGCAGGACCTATGTCCTTCCTTTCGTTTTCTTCGGTTTGTGCAACATTACCATTCCCGTTCCTTCGGGATAAAAATGCCTGGCTGGCGACTCTACCTCTTTTCGCGCCACTTTCGCGTTTGTACCAGGATGGAAATCCGGGGAGCGACAGCTGGCGACTCTGCTGGGGATCGAACCCAGAATCTCTGGTTCCCTTGAGAGTCTCTCCTAGAGCTTGCGTGTTTCTGTTTCGCGGGGTGTTGATTGTTTTTTGTTATGTGTATATGTTACTGTTGTTTATTTACCGTTTATTTACAACTTTATTTACAGTTTTCAGTACTTATTTTCCTGCATCATATATTATTACTGGACTATCTGGACTGGATTTCTTCTGTTTGGTGGGACTCGGGTGATATTGTTACTGAGAGATAAGCCAAATACCCGGCTTGAGTGCACCCTAGGATTAGCGTGGACACATTGTACTCGCATGTGGCATGATGAGTGGCGATGTATTTCATACCCAGACTGCGACCGTCTTGGAAATATCTTGTGTGGGGATTTCCTCCACTTCGGGATAGGACCTTGATAGTTATGTGCATCTGGGGACCGATCATTGAGAACCTTTGTGGAAACAACCCTCTCCAGTGGTGAAAGTGGCAGACCACATTCCGTGGCAAACCCATTCGCACCCGAGGGTCAACTGGGGACTCGCATAGGATGGCTTGGTTCTCTTATAGGAACTCAGTCAAAGCATCTGGTCGTATGCCAATAGTATTGTATCCTACGGGCTGAATGTACTATTGTTTCTCGATTTCAGCGCTCGAAGCTGGGGACTTATAAGGGATGCTTGTTTTCCCGGACTCACGTTGAGGCCTCCCTGAGTAGTACATAATGCCAAACCGATTCCCTGATTTGGTCATGAGCCATTTCTCGGAAATGGTGAACGTATTATTGCTATTCGGCTTTGAGAGTCCGTGATGTTTGACCCGGAGCATACCCGTGTGACTGGGAGGGGTTTACAGGTTTGCAGGAACCCTTGACCTACACATACCCTGGTTATCAGTGCGTTCTATGTTTTGATACGATCACTATGATTATGGAGTTCTTGATCCCTTGGTTCTTGGTGGCTATCCTGGATTATTATACAGAGATCTTGTGGTTACAGACACTCGATTCTTGGCAGTATTCCAGATTCCAGACAGTTTCCAACATTGATCCCATGTCTTTGCATCTTTAGCATCATCATATTGCATTTTGCATTTGCATCAGCGTTGCATTTCCTTTTTCCAAAGAGCTCATCCTTCCTCTTTTGTCCATGACCAGCCAGCTGATTTCCCGGTACTCAGTTTGAACAAGTGGTAACTGTTGGAAGCCAAAAAAGTTGTTTGAAGTTAGACTGAGCAGTGCCAAGAGTTAAAAAGGTCAGTTTGGAAGCGGTCAGTAGCTATGTCAGAGAACAACCGTCAAAATGTTGAGTTTCCACTTGGTTTCACTTCAATGATCAATCCTTTGTATAGTCTTTCTCCTGATGATGATCTTCAGCAAGTGAACAATCTTACTCAAGCTCAGCCTGCACAGACCCCGATTGTGAATCAGAGTGTACCTGAACCATCTGTTGTCCGAGGTGGACCTTCATCTTCTTCTGATGCTACAGATTATCAGAGTTTTGCTTTCCCTATGCCGAACTTCCAGGGGGAAATCCCTCTTGTGAAAGCCAAGGATCCACAAGCTATTGATCCTACCGAAAGGTTTCATATGTTGGAGGAGCAACTCAAAGCCTTAGCGGATCCTGATGCCTTTGGTTTTGATGCTCTAAACCTATGTTTGGTGCCTGGTCTTGTCATACCTCCAGATTTCAAAACTCCAAAGTTCGAGAAATACACTGGTGTCAGTTGCCCGAAGCGTCATTTGGTGATGTTCTGTAGAAAAATGACTTCTTATGCCCGCAACGATGAGTTGATGATTCACTGTTTTCAGGACAGTTTAAGTGGGGCATCCTTAAGCTGGTATATGGATTTGGAAAGCAATCGTATCCGATCTTAGAATGATTTATCCAGAGCTTTCGTAAAGCAATACCAGTACAATATGGACATGGCGCCCTGTCGCACGCACTTGCAGAGCCTATCTCAGAGGACTGGTGAATCTTTCAGAGAATATGCACAGCGGTGGAGAGAATTGGCAGCCCAAGTGCAACCACCACTTTCAGACAGAGAATTGGTTTACCTGTTCGTGAGCACCTTGCAAGGTCCGTACTTGGAAAGAATGAGTAGCATTGGGACATCAAGCTTCTCTGATTTGATAAAAGTTGGAGTACGCATCGAGAGCCTGCTCAAAAGTGGAAAGATCCAAGACTTTTCGAACATCCCAGCTAGTGAAGATGGGTCTGTTGGTAGCTCCCAAGGGGAAGAAGGGTATGACATCAATGCAGTCATGGCAAATATTGAATATTCTGGACCAACATCTTCTCAGAGATCATCTTTTCCTGTGTCTGGCCACTCTTATGGGCATTCGTCAAGGCTCAGAGCACCACATCAGAAACCCTGGACTCCTCCTCGTCCAAATCTGCAAGCTAAGTGTCGAAGACCTCAGAATCAACGTCAGAGCCAGCCTAGGCCTCGCAACAATCTGGAAAGAAGGAATGCTCCTCTTCATCCAGTTCCCATGGCATACAGTGAACTCTTGCCACATCTAGTTCATAACTTTTTGGTGGTTCCTAAGCCTCTCAAGCCGTTGCCAGAGCTGTACCCTCCAGAGTACAATCCTCATGAGCAGTGTGGGTATCATGGTGGATCAATGGGGCATTCAATCGAAGATTGTAAAGCTTTTCAAGCCAAAGTACAACAGTTGATCGACAAGGGCTACATATCCTTTCCAGAAGGAAGCTTGGTTGTGCACGTCCACCTTTCGCCTGATTAAGTTCAAGGATTTCGAAGGAGCGTCTCCTGATTTCAGTGGCTCAGATAAGAAGATGTCATCAAATTTGGAGATCATTGTATCCTTTTTTTTTATCCTTTGCATTGTAGTTTCTTTCCTGTTAGCAGCTACTTGTCTTTTAAGCATTGTTATTTTGAATGGTAATGTTTGTAAACACCCCAAATTTGCCCTCACCCATTCACACCATGGCTTGTGATCTTTTCATATTCATAAGTTCAATCATAGCATCTCATATTGCATATTTGCTTCACTGCATTGATTCAAAGTCATCTGCATCTAGGGTTTGTGACTTGAGCTATCCCAGAGCCATTTGAGCCACTCCAAAGGTCATCGATCACTTCAAAGGGGTCCATGTATGTTCAAGTATCATATTATATCTTCACAAAGTCAAGGAAGTCAAAGAATCACAAGAACTGAGAAAGGCATGGAAGCAGAGCCAGGTTTGACTGCACAGATGACCTAGAATTAGGGTTTTGGTTTCAGAGGCCATAACTCCAAATTTTTTGGTCATTCTTGTTTCTATTGGTCTCTATATGTTATAAGGATCATGCATATCAATTTTCATGAAGAAATTCCATGGGGAAGGCATCTAATCAAGAGTTGACTTCTTGAGCAAGTCAGTGCAAAATCAGGGCATCTGAGGCCCCCAATGACCCAACCAAAGGGTGTTCTCCATCACTTTGAATATATATGATCTTTATTTGATCATAGAAGATGTTAGAAGTTCACAAAATTGAAGAATTTCAAGCCATTTGCAAAATTGCCTTTTTGGGAAAGTGACTTGTAATGTAAACTTACTATTTTGGGAAAGTTTTTCAACCTCCCCAAAGTGATTCAAAAATGCCTCAAATGAGAAAACTTTGGTCATGAAAGTTGTAGAATGGATCATTCCCTTTTCAAAAAGTACAAGAACTCATTCTAACTCATTTTGGATCAAAAGTTATGGCTTGTCAAAGTTGGCAAAAATCACATAATTTCAAGTTTTGTACCAAAGAGGCAAAGTTGCAAAACCTCATGCCAAGCCTTTATGTGACCTCTAATTGATTTCTATGCATTACACAAACATGAACCATGACCTAAAAATCAGAATGCACCAAAGAATTGTCCATTTTCATGACTTGTGCATTAAGGAACTTCAAAAGGGCCAAAAGATCACAAAGTTGCAAAACCTCACACAAACCCTAATCCACTTGCTGCATTGCCTCTAATCCATTTCCATGGCTCTCCCTGATTCAAGCTGCAGCCAAGCCATGCCTTGTACCTTGACAGAATTGGCCCATACCTCTCTTACACAAAAAGTTGACTTTATGCATTTTGCTCCATACCAATCACACTGCTCCACAACAACTCTCTGACCTATCAAGGATTGATATGTGTACCAAAAGCAACCCAACACATAACACACACAAGCCTGAAACATCCCACAAGCTATAGTTCCAAGATTTCACCTCTTATGCACTTTCCTTCGAAACTCATCACACAAGCATCAAACATCAAAACAAACTTCATAGAATCACTCAACATGCTCCTCTGATCATTTCCCAACCCTCATTTGTCCCTGAAACCACCCCAAGCAAAAACACGATTTCTCACCTCTCTTGAACAGAACTCTATCAATCTCTCAAACCAGCCACTTTAAACTCCAACCAAGCTTCAAAGCTTCCTCAAGAGGATCATTGGAGCCATTTTGAAGCAAAGAAGCAGGCAGAAAGCTCCTGGATTAAAAGCTCCATTTCAGGTGAGCTCAAGAACATTTTTTCCAGAAACATGTTTTTAAGTTCCTAATTGATTCTTTATGCTTCACTGATCATGCTGATATGTTTTATTTTGAAAATGGTTGAGAAATGAGTATGTATTCGTGTTCTGAAAGTTTTTTGACCTAAAACTATTTTGCTTCGATTCAGTTTGTATGCGTGAAATAAATGTTGTTTGTTTGTTGATTCTTGATGTATGATGCATGGGGATCATTTCTGGGCAGAGAGATTGGATTTTAGTGACCTAGGGAAGAAGTTAGCAATTTTCAGGGAGGGGTGTGGCCGGAGAAGATGACCGGAGGTCATTTCCGGCCACCTGAAAGTCATTAGTGTATTAATCACGTTTAGGGTTCAGTTTGAATTTGGACCGTGGATTTAGTTGACTAGGTTTGACTCCCGCGTGTTTGGATGGCTTGGATCATTTCGTTAAACCCTAAACCTATTTAATTAAATTAATTAATTAAGTTTAGTTTAATTTAGTTAGTTTGAATGAGGACCACAGGATATGGCGCGGGTCAACTCCCTCCAAAACCAGTTTAAACCACAGCCCTTGGATCTGCATACTTCTCATATTTTCATTTTTTATTCATTTATTTTGTATTTAATTTGCACGAATTATTTAAAATAGCAAAAAACATTTAAAAATTATGAAAAGTTTTTGTCAAAGATTTCATTAATTTTTAGAACCCAAAAATATTTTTATTTTTATTTTTTGCATTAAACATTATTTTTAAATCATTTAAATGTTTATTTTTAATTAGTTAATGAAAATTAATTAATTAAAAATGAATTTAGGTATTTAAAAATCACCAAAAAATTCACATTGCATTTAACAACATTTAGAAACATTATCCAACTCTCAAACAAAATTTCTTTTTTGTTCTTGATGCCTTTTGATCATTTTCATTGGAATTAAATTCATTTTAAGGCAATATTTTGGTTCAAACTTTGAAAAATCCATTCTGCCTAACCTTTGAGAGTTTGGTGATGGTTCTTCTTGCATAGCATCCTTCATGACATGTAGTTTATAGGATAAAATTGGTTTGATTTGATCTTGCATTATCAATTTGTTTTGCATTTTTCATGATGACATTTTCATTTTTTTAGGGTATCTTTGATGGCATTTTCATTTTTTTATCATGACATATGCTTCTGATTTTGAATTTTGCTTTGTGTGTTGATCATAAACCCTAATTTGTGCTTTCTTTTGCATCCATCCTTCATTTGCTTGCATCCAATGACTTGCCATGACATTTTGTACATCCACATGATTCATAATACATCTTAGGGCATATTAGAATCATGTTTGAACATTGCATCTTTCATTTGCCATGTTATATGCTCATTTCATCTCATAAACATTCATGAACTTCCATGGTTCAAAGCATGCTTCATTTGCATCCTCATCCTTGTATGATCATCCACAACTCTTGACATGTGTTTGCATCATCTCTTAGCATCATTTGCATCATGTGTATGATTCTGACTTTGGCCTTTGCCCATCCATATGCATTGTTTCATCTCATGTCTTCCCTTATGCATCTTGTACTAACTTTTCAGGTTAATGGTAAGTTTGTTTGGGAGGTGGATTTGCCTTCACCTCCTACCTCTTCTCACCTCATCTTTTTACATCCATGCTGCATTTTTGCTTGTCTATGAGTGAGTTTGCTCACTTGTGCCTCTCTTCCCTCTTTTCTCTTCTCATCTCATCCCTTTTCTATCTTGCTTCTCCTTGGTGGCTTCCTTGAAGATTTCTCCTCTTAAGCCTCACAAACCCTAGGACTTCCAAGCATGATAGCATTTTAAGATTGTTTAGTCCCCCTTAGACTCTTTCCTTTGAGTTTTCTTTGAGTCTTCTCTTCTCACCTCATAATCAAGGACTAAACCCTAAAGGTTTTAAGGCTTTGTGATTAAGCTTATGCCTGCATCCTTCTATTAGGATGGAGTGTATAAATTTAATCCTAAGTGTTAAACCCTTAATGTGTTTAAATCCTTTAATCAATTCATCTAATAATCATCAAGACATCAAGCTTGTAACTTGGGCCTTGCATTAGGGTTCTATTTCTTCCTTAACTGGTTAAGAAGGACTAACCCTAGTGTAAATGGACAAGTCCCCCTCAAGTTGTCTTACAAACCATAAAAAATCACTTCTTCATCTTACCATTAACTAAAATCCATTTAATAAAGGCCTTGTTATGTCATGAGGTTAATCCCTAATCATGGATTAAGTTGAGGAGCCTTCCTCAGCTTAAATGCTCTCATCTATTATCCTTCTATTAGGATGGTGTAATGGGTCCATTGAATCCCTGATTATGGCTTAAACTCATTACTTAACACTAAACAAAAACAACAAAAACATCTAAATAATTACAAGTAGGTTAATGATCTTAATCCTACATCATGGTGATTAAGTGTGAGGTGGTTACTTCATACTTAAGGTATTCTCATTACCCCTAATCAGAGGGAAGATGTGATGAGTTTACTAACCCTTGGTTTAGGCTTAAGCTCATTTACTTATGACAAACTTCCAAAAGCAATAAAAGATTGAAAACTCAAACAAACAATAATCGTCTCCTCCGGGATTCTTTTCTCACCTCATTCACTCACAAACGAGAACTCGTTTCTTCCGTCTAATGCAAGACAGTTTGCACCTGAGCCAGACAGGTCATACACTTGAGCATAGACAAGTAAGCAGTTCACCAGTCAATTTATCTTTCAGTCTCTTTGAGTCGAACTACGGTGTTCTGACTTCCTCATTGCACGAGAGGATACGTAGGCATAACTTAACAGTTATCGAACAAAAGTCTCTGTATATTCCCCCTCTTTCCAGCATTATCTTTTAAGCCTCATGGTCTTGAGCATTTCATTCTTGTTCTTACACTGACACTTCTCTTATGCACTTCACTTTTCTTTCACACTGACACTTGTATTCTTTTCCAGCTTTTGTACACAAAATAGCACTGACACTACCCCTTTAAAACACAAATCTTTTAAGCGTGGATCCCGTCGAGTACGACGGACAATCTGGGTGCTAATACCTTCCCAGGTTGTAACTAACCCCCTTTCTCAGTCTCTCTGGTTCGCGACCGTCTTATCCATCTTTTCTTAGGTTTATGCAGCATTACCTTTCCTCCGGGATAAAAATGCCTAGCTGGCGACTCTTGTCTTTCTGAGTTCACCCCTGTTTGTTCTCTCTCCCTTTCGCCGACCGTTCGCGTCTGTACCCCTCTTGGCCCGGTGTCATCAGGTGGGTGCGACAGCTTGGCGACTCTGCTGGGGACCTTATATTGTAACCAGGGCTTCTGGTTCTTTTTGTGGGTTCCTCCTAGCGCTTGTTTGATTTGTGTTTACTGGGGTGTTATGTGCTAATTGTGTTTATATAGTTGCTTTATTTATTGCTTTATGTACAGTTATTTATTGCTTTCTTTTCAGCTTTATACATCATACTGTCATACTGTCATCTTGCTGGATCTGGTCTGTTGTTTTGATGGGTGGGGTTCTATTGAGAGTTTGAGGTCCTATACCTGGGACCTGCGTGACACCTAGGCTAGAGTGGTTCATGTTCTTTCCCATTCCATTTCGGTCTGGTGCGGGAATATGAAACACGGTTCAGATATGGGTTTCTTCTTGAGAACTCTGTGCTACAGATTTCCTGTAGTGCTAGGGCTATCCGGGAAGCCTGCTAAGTCTGGATGACCTGTACTATGACCTTCAGAAACTGAGGTGAATTAGAGGAGGATCATTTATGGTTATTGTAAACACTGTACCTCCGGGTTAGAAGTGTTTACACTTCTCATAACTGATCCAAGTCTGAGGATCCTTGTTTTAGAACACTACCTGTGAGGGGGTTGGGCTGTTTGCAGGTTTGCAGGTACCATTGACCACATCATACCCTGTTACTTTGCTTTGATTAAGAGTACCTCACGTTGGACATTTCTTGTGATTAAACCCTGGACATGTGACTCTTTATTTGAGTCCCCCACCTTGGTTACTGGATTTCTGAACCTCCATCTGGACTTCTTGAACATACATGGACTTATATCAAGACAGTTAATCAGATCCAACTTAATCACAAACCCTTGCATATCATTTGCATCATTTAACATTTGTTTATTTGTTTTTCAGGGTATCCACATTATATCTGGCTTGGTTTTGACCCCTTCTTCTGCATAGACCTCTGTTTCATCAGTTATCTGCTTCAGCTATCTTCATCATCATCAGCATCAACCTATCAGTGGCTCATCTCCAGTATCAGTCTTGATCCTCATCAGCACTTGTCTTCAGCTCTTCATCAGCATTCATGGCTCCTCCCAGGAAAAGCAACATTTCATATCATTTCTTTGAGCCTGTGTTGACTGGTATCAGGCAGGTCCAGGCACTTATCACTCCAGACCACATCCCATTATTCAGAGAGCATTATGGAGACATCCTTGATATGGTTATGGATCTGGATCCTTCTCAGAGGAGTATGATTCACACCTGCTTACAGTTCTATGACCCTCCTTTGAGATGCTTCACTTTCCCAGACTTCCAGCTAGGACCTCTGCTGGAGGAGTTTTCATCATTGATTGGAGTACCTGTCAAGGGTGGAGTCCCCTTCAACCCAGAGATGACTTCTCCCAGCAATGGAGAAGTGGCAAAAGCACTGTACCTGGAGCCTACTTTGATTGAGCAGAACATGACAACAAAAGCTGGGATCCATGGCTTACACTTAGACTTCTTGATTTCTCAGGCCATCCTGAAGGCCTCTTTGGGAGAATGGAGGGAAGTTTGTGCATTGTTGGCCCTCAGCATATATGGGGTTATACTGTTTGCAGATGAGCCCAAATTTATTAGCAAGAATGCCATTCATCTTTTCCTTCTGAGGAACCCAGTACCCACATTGCTGGGATACTTCTATTACTCCATTCATCAGAGGAATGAGAAACAAAGAGGGAAGTTGGTGAGATGCTGTGCTCCTCTGTTCCACACTTGGCTGCTCAAACACCTACCTAAGACAGATGCCTTCCTGAATCCCCACCAACAGAAGAATTGGGCTAAGAGACTTATTGCTTTGACTTCAGATGACATCAGATGGTGCACCCAGAGCACCAAAGGCAGGGACATAATCACTAGCTGTGGGCAGTACCCAAATGTACCTCTAATAGGAGTGAAGGGTTGCATCAACTACAATCCTTTGCTGTTTAAGAGACAATTGGGCTATGCTTTGGTCCACCCTCCTAGAATACAAGACTTAGCTGAGACTCTGTATTGTGAGATAAAACCTAATCTAGCTGTTGTCAGACAAGCATCTTGGGCTTGGGACAACATCCAGACAAAAGGGATGGCTATTCTTGGGAGGTGCAATAATGTGGCTTCAGCTCAGTACTATGAATGGTCTCATGCTAGAGCTCAGATTTCTGGGATGCCCTTCACCATTGAGGATATACCTGGACCATCCACAGCACAGCCACCAGTCACTGTCAGCCTGGAAGAGTTTGAGAAGTTGAAGGAAAGGAATGAGAATCTGTCTCAAGCTTTGAAGAAGACCCTCTGGGAGAGGAGTGATGGTCGTCTAGACATTGAGAGGTTGGAGAAGCTTAGGGTGGAGCATCTGGCCAAGATTGAGAAAACAGAGGACTACATCAAGAAGTCAAGAGCTGGGGAGCAAATATTGAAGAATTCCTGTAAGGAGGCCAAGCTTCAGAAGGCTAGGACTGATCTCTATCTGCAGGAAAGTCAGGCTAGGTGGGTCAGGATCACTGAAGCTCGGACACAAGAAGATAAGAGAACTCAAGCCAGGATTGAGCAGTTAGAGGCCATTGAAAAGAAACAGCAGGAAGCTCTGCTGGCAGCCCAGAAGGAGATTTCAGAGTTGAAGCTTAGGGCTGGACTGAAGAGGTCAAAGGACCAAGATAGGCACAGGAAGCTGACCACTGCCATCGCCACCAGAAACCTTCTTATCAGGACTATTACAGAGCATCCAGCTGGTCCGGTGACTGAAGCACTTTTGAAGGAGGTTAAGGAGGATGAGTTTGGGCTAGATGTTTGACTCCTTTGCTTGTTGTTATTTCCATTTGATGTACTTTTTTTTATGTTGTATTTTTGACCCTTCAGGGGCATATGTTGTAAAAACAAACTATGTATGATCCACCATTTGTAATGTATTTGTTAGTTTGTTTACAATGAATTTCTTTTCTCAAGCAACATCAAAGCATCTTCCTCGAGGTCTGGAAAGGTCAAAACCAAGAACCAAGCCGGATACCTTGGAAAATAAATAAGCATACTGCATTGCATACTGACTTTTGTTTGTTTTGTAGGTTTTGTTATTTTGTTTGTTTCTAACTCTGTTGTGGTGCAGGAAATATTGCTCGCAGAAGAGTGTTCCCCGCCAACCGTGCACACCGGTATCCTACTCGCAACAACCTTCTAGGTATCCTAATGGAGCAAGTACAGCAAGACCTGACCGAGGTCAGAACCCAGATGGCTAACGAAAGAGTGGAGATGAGGAACCAAATGACTCAATTCATGGAAGTAATGACTGGCTTGGCCCAAAGTCAAGAAAGGTTGAGGGCATTGGTAGAAAGACAAACTCCCGAGGAACCCCATCTTGGGACTGGAGGTACAAGTAATAATGAGAGGGGTCAGCCTCATGTTAATCCACCAGTATTTGGACCTCATCTACATCCGGAAGTCAACATCCCGGGAAATGTGCCAGGAAATACTACTGGGGGGAGGATCTTGCAAGAAGACCCTCAAGAAGAACAATTCACTGTCATGGGAGCTGGGGATGAAGTCTATGATAGGAGGTTTGATGAAATTGCTGAGAAATTGAGATCTCTGGAGTCTCAAAATTCCTTGGGTTTCAATGTAATGGATATGGGGTTAGTGGATGGGGTGAGAATTCCCCACAAGTTTAAACCCCCATGCTTCGAGAAATACAATGGAACCTCCTGTCCACGAACTCACCTACAGTCTTTTCTGGGGAGACTTAAAGCATATACCATGGATGAAAAGCTGTGGATGTTCTATTTTGAAGACAGTTTGACTGGGGCTTCAAGGGAGTGGTACTCACACTTGACCAGAGCTACTATCAGATGCTGGAAGGACCTAGCTGAAGCCTTCGTCAGGCAGTACCAATACAATCTGGACATGGCTCCTAACAGGACCCTCTTGATGGGAATGTCTCAATCCTCCAGAGAAAGCTTCAGAGAATATGCCCAGAGGTGGAGACAGCTTGCTGCTGCTGTCCAGCCACCCATGTCGGAAAGAGAAATGGCCGACATGTTTATGAATACTCTACAAGGGACATATATTGATAGGCTGGCTGCCTTTTCTTCCACTAGCTTTGCTGACGTAGTTATAGCCGGTGAAAGAATTGAAAGTCTGCTAAAAATGGGCAAAATTTCTGATAATGGTGCAAGTTCGTCTAGTAATCCCAGGAAGCCTTTTGTGGGACCTCGAAGGACCGGTGAGACAAATGCCATTCACGCTAGCAGGGGCAGACCTCAGTATGTCCACAGATCAGTAGCAGCTGTCACTATTCCAGTTCCGATTCCTCAGCAATCAGTATATCAACAACCATAACCACCACATTATCAACAGCAAGTTCAGTATCCGCCACAAAGAACCTATAACAACAATAACAGCAATCAACAACAAAGACCTTTCCAGCAAAGACCATCACAGGAAAATAGGGTGATTGACCCTATCCCTATGCCTTATGCTGCCTTATTGCCACAACTCCTGAAACTTAACTTGGTTGAGTTAAGGACATTGGCACCACCAGATCCCTCTAATCTCCCGAAGAATTATGATGTCAACGCCAGGTGTGCTTTCCATTCTAATGCACCAGGCCACAATACTGAGAAATGCAGGGCTTTGCAAATGAAAGTTCAAGATCTGGTGGAGTCTAAAGCCCTCAACTTTGCACCCCCTCCAAATGTCAACAGAAATCCTATGCCTAACCATGGTGGGCTGAGGATTAATGCCATCGAGGAAGACAAACCATCTACTCTGATCACCAGTGTTGCACAAATTCGGACACCTCTGGTCGAAATTAAAGCTCAACTTCTAGAGTGCCAGGCGTTTCCCGGGTGTGAACTCGGTTGTGGGTATTGCAACATTGCAGTCAAAGGGTGTGATGATTTGAGAAGCGGCATAGATGGTCTTATCAAGGATGGTATCCTTCAGATCTCAACAATGGCACCTACAAATCCAGCAATTCCTTTGACAACAATTCCTGATTCTTCTACAACTGCAGCAACAATCATTCCTACCGATTCATCAATATCATCAACCATGGCTTCATCCATCACTTCAACAAATCAAATGTCAACAACCATTTCTTCTACAACATCAGCATCCTTTTTATCAGCAGAATCTTCTATAACGCCAGCAGAAATTAATGAAGATATCTCAGCAGTCACCATCTACTATGATCCATCAATTGTTCCTCCAGATAGCAACTTTCAGCAACAAACAGTGACACCTCCTGCCAGGTCACTAGTCACTATTTACTACAATCCGCACACCATTTCAGTACCCTCCTCTGCAGCAGTCAGTCCAGTTACCATCACGGTACCGGGACCAGTTCCCTATGAAAGCAGCAATGCCATACCTTGGCATTATGGCTCTGATCTCTACTGCAACGGGGAGAAAATCACTTTGGATTCTTCAACTTCTTCTCCACAGATTGATAATGTTGGGGGAGGCGGAGGCTTCACCAGAAGCGGACGCCTTTTTGCCTCACAATTACAAAGACCTAATGCTGAAGCAGAAGCTGCTGCCAAAGCAAAAGGAAAGGGTGTGGTGCTTGAAGAGCCAGCTATCAAAGAAACTCAGAAGACATCTTTTGAACAAGATGTAGACGAGTTTATGAGAATCATAAAGAGAAGTGATTACAAGGTGCTTCACCAAACTCCCTCAAAGATCTCCATATTATCACTGTTGATGTGTTCTGAAGCTCACAGGACGCATTATTGAAAGTCCTGCACGCAGCATACGTGCCAGAGGAGATCACCGTTAATCAGCTAGAAACTGTGGTGGCAAATGTCAACACCAGTCATGGACTGGGCTTCACCAATGCTGACTTAACAACTGAGGGATGTAACCACAACAAGGCTCTACATATCACCTTGGAATGCAAGGGTATTGTTCTATCTCATGTACTGGTGGACACTGGGTCATCACTCAATGTTCTACCAAAGAAAGCCTTAGTGAAGCTAGAGTATGATGGCTTGGCACTGCGTCCGAGTAATTTGGTGGTGAGAGCATTTGATGGCTCTAAAAGATCAGTGCTTGGGGAGATTGATCTACCTGTGATGATTGGCCCGCAGACTTTTAAAACTACCTTCTATGTGATGGACATTCAGCCGGCCTACAGCTGTTTGTTGGGTAGACCCTGGATCCATGCCGCTGGCGCTGTTACATCTACCCTTCACCAGAAGCTGAAATTCGAGTGGGAAGGCCAGATCATCACCATCTGTGGGGAGGAAGACATCTTTGTTAGACATCTGGCTACGTACAAGTACATAGAAATGGATGGAGAAATCCATGAGACCATGAGCCAAGGGTTTGAGGCCCTGAACATTAATGAAGCATCTGCTGTACTGGGAACCTCCATAACGTCTTATCAGCAAGCTCGGAAGGTTGTTGAAGAGGGTACTGCCCAAGGCTGGGGCAAGTTGTTGCCTATGGAAAAGAAAGAAGACAGATTTGGGTTGGGTTACAAACCAACTCAACAAGATCAATCAGTGGCTGCCAAGAAGCCCAATTTTGTCAGCGGGGGAATGCTCACCCCGGATGCAGTGAACAACTTGGAAGACGAGGAGGAAAGCGACCGCAACCTGGAGAGCTGGATACGTCCAAGGATTCCGGGGAGCCAAGTCCTTAACTGGTCTTCCCAGGAAATTATAAGGGTTACTCCTGCAGAGTAATTATTATTTCCTGTATTTTTAAGCATGCATCAAGTCTTGCATCTTGCCCAAGATGACAAGACTCATTTTGTAATCGGGCCATCTTGTAATTTTGTGTAAACAGATCAATCAATGAATATCGGACATCTTTTGCAAATGAGTCTTTTCCTTTTTCGTTCACTTTTTTTCATTTTTCTTTTTGTACAAAAATAAAATGGCAATGTTTTCCAAAATGATAACTTCACTTTTTCTAAACAAGATTAAAATTGATCACTAAAATGAATAATCTAAACCCTTGCAGAGAGTACCTTTCAGATTGCACCGACAACAACATTGCTATGGCTTCGTATGACTTTGACAATCCAATCAATCAAGCTGGTGAAGGGGTTGAAGAAGATTATGAGCTTCCTGAAGAACTAGACAGGTTGTTAAGGCGAGAGGAGAAGGTTATCACTCCTCATCAGGAGGAGATTGAAACGGTTAATCTTGGTACGGAAGAAGACGTGAAAGAAGTTAAGATCGGGGCCTGCCTGCAGGATTCAGTGAAGGAGCAACTGATTGATATGCTTCGGGAGTATGTGGATGTCTTTGCTTGGTCTTATCAGGATATGCCAGGGTTGGACACCGATATTGTCATGCACAGGTTGCCTTTAAAAGAAGACTGCCCGCCAGTGAAACAGAAGTTGCGCCGTACTCGCCCAGATATGGCAATGAAGATTAAGGAAGAGGTACAAAAACAGTGGGACGCCGGTTTCCTTGCTGTGACTAGCTATCCGCTGTGGGTTGCTAATATTGTACCTGTGCCTAAGAAAGACGGCAAAGTGAGGATGTGTGTGGATTACCGGGACCTGAACAGAGCCAGCCCGAAAGATGACTTCCCTTTACCTCACATTGATGTATTGGTTGATAATACGGCTCAGTTCTCGGTATTCTCCTTCATGGACGGATTTTCAGGATACAATCAGATCAAGATGTCACCTGAAGACATGGAGAAGACGACTTTCATCACACCCTGGGGCACGTTCTGTTACAAGGTGATGCCATTCGGACTGAAGAATGCTGGTGCAACGTATCAACGGGCTATGGTAACATTATTCCACGACATGATCCATAAAGAAATTGAATGTTACGTGGATGACATGATTGCCAAGTCCCTCACAGAAGAAGACCACCTGGTAAATCTGCTGAAGTTATTCAAGCGTCTGAGGAAGTACCAACTGAAGTTAAACCCCAACAAATGCACATTCGGGGTGCGATCTGGTAAGCTGCTGGGATTTATTGTAAGTGAGAAAGGGATTGAAGTCGACCCTGATAAAGTTAAAGCCATTCAGGAAATGCCTGCACCGAAGACAGAAAAAGAAGTTTGGGGGTTTCTAGGTAGATTGAACTACATTTCAAGGTTTATATCTCACCTTACTGCAACCTGTGAACCCATGTTCAAGTTGTTTAGAAAAGAACAAACGGTCAGGTGGAATGAAGATTGCCAGAGGGCTTTCGACAAAATCAAGGAATACTTACAAGAGCCTCTGATCCTTATGCCTCCAGTTGAAGGAAGACCTCTGATAATGTACTTGACAGTATTAGAAGAGTCAATGGGGTGTGTGCTGGGCCAGCATGACGAGTCTGGTCGAAAAGAGTATGCAATATACTACCTAAGAAAAACGTTTACCGACTGTGAACAACGTTATTCACTGCTCGAGAAAACTTGCTGTGCTTTAGCGTGGGCTGCTCACCGACTAAGGCAGTATATGTTGACCCACACTACTTTATTGATATCAAAGATGGACCCAATTAAGTACATTTTTGAGAAGCCAACACTTACCGGACGGGTTGCAAGATGGCAAATGATCCTCACAGAGTATGATATTCAGTACACCTCTCAAAAGGCCATCAAAGGCAGTGTATTGTCTGATTATCTCGCTGAGCAACCCATTGATGATTACCAGCCTATGAGATTTGACTTCCCTGATGAAGACATCATGTTCATTAAAGAGAAAGATCATGAAGAGCCTATTCACACTGAAGGGCCTGACCCAGAAGAAGAATGGACTATGATGTTTGATTGGGCAGTTAACATGAATGGGCGTGGTGTTGGGGCAGTACTCATTACACCTAAGGGAGTTCACATGCCTTTCTCGGCAAAAATCACTTTCAACTGCACTAACAACGAAGCTGAATACGAAGCTTGTATTATGGGTCTTGAGGAAGCCATTGACCTCAGGATCAAGACTTTGACTGTGTTCGGAGATTCAGCTCTGGTAATTAATCAAACCAACGGCAAATGGTACACCCACCAAGATCATCTGATACCTTATCGGGATTATACAAGGAGGTTATTGACTTTCTTCACAACAGTCAAACTTGAGTATATCCCACGAGATGAAAATCAGTTTGCAGATGCTCTGGCTACCATTTCATCTATGATCAAAGTTCAAGCTGCCAATTTTGTACCTCGGATCTCAGTATCCAGACTTGACAGACCAGCATACGTGTTCTCAGCAGATGTTGTTAAAGATGATAAACCTTGGTTCCATGACATTAAATGCTTCTTGGAGGATCAAACATACCCACCTGGGACATCTTCAAATGATAAGAAGACATTAAGAATGCTTGCTGGCAGTTTCTTCCTGAATACCGACGGTTCCTTGTACAAGAGAAACTTTGATATGGTACTCCTCAGATGTGTTGATAGGGCAGAGGCAGACTTGTTGATGCACGAGGTGCACGAAGGATCCTTTGGTACCCATACGGGAGGGCATGCTATGGCTAAAAAGTTGTTAAGATCAGGCTATTACTGGATCACAATGGATGCGGACTGTTGTGCTTATGCTAGAAAGTGCCATAAGTGCCAGATCTATGCGGATAAGGTGCATATACCTCCCAATCCTCTGAACGTGATGTCTTCACCCTGGCCCTTTGCTATGTGGGGCATTGATATGATTGGCAAGATTGAACCGACTGCTTCGAATGGCCACAGATTCATCCTGGTTGCCATTGACTATTTTACCAAGTGGGTTGAAGCAGCTTCGTATGCAAATGTTACAAGGCAAGTGGTAGCCCGGTTCCTGAAGAAAGATATCATTTGTCGGTATGGAGTGCCCGAGCGAATCATTACTGATAATGGTTCCAACTTGAACAACAAAATGATGGCAGAACTATGCCGGGACTTCAAGATCCAACACCACAATTCTTCTCCTTACAGGCCAAAGATGAATGGCGTTATTGAGGCAGCTAACAAGAATATCAAGAAGATTGTACAAAAGATGGTGGTTACCTACAAAGATTGGCATGAAATGCTACCGTTTGCCTTGCATGGGTACCGTACGTCAATCAGAACATCCACTGGGGCAACACCGTATCAACTTGTGTATGGTATGGAGGCAGTCCTACCTGTTGAAGTTGAATTACCCTCCTTGCGAGTACTGATGGATGTTAAATTGAATGAAGCAGAATGGATCCGATCCCGATACGAACAACTGAATCTGATCGAAGAAAAGAGGTTGGCTGCAATTTGTCATGGGCAGTTATATCAGAAAAGAATGAAGAAAGCCTTCGATCAGAAAGTCAGGCTCCGAGAGTACCAAGTAGGAGATCTTGTGCTGAAAAGACTCCTTCCTCCTCATACAGACCACAGGAGCAAGTGGACTCCAAATTACGATGGTCCGTTCATAGTAAAGAAAGTTTTCTCTGGTGGAGCACTGATGCTCAGTACTATGGATGGTGAAGACTTCCTGTCCCCTGTGAATTCAGATGCAGTTAAAAAATACTTCGCATAAAAATGACCGGCTGGACATAAAAATAGAATGTAAGTCCAGGCAAAAATAGGGCGTTCCGGCGAGTCAAAAACAGAATAAAAGACTCGGGCAAAAATAAGGGAAAATAAATAAAAATGTACACCCGCTGAGTTGAAAAGCCGCATTGGACAACTCAGGCAAAAATGGGTATCCCGGTGGATTGAAAACCTGAAAAGGTGATCCACGCAAAATAAGGGAATAAGCGAACAACTGCATTCTGAATTCGTTTGTATCACTTACAACATGGTAAGCTCCGAAAGGTTCAAGCGTCGTTCAGAATCAACCTTCTTCAGAAAGCAAGGTGAAAAGAACGTCAAAAGTCATACAAGTCATAGCAAAAGGGAAGCTCCTTGAAGCGTCATAAACATTGCCAGCATCTCTTTGTCTTTCAATTTGTAACGATCTCCTCATTTCAGGGGATCCGTTTCTCTGACTGTATCTCGCCAATTCAGGGCACACAAATTAATAAAATCAAATTTCCAGTCATATTCCGTCTCGTACATTTTATTTTTGTTTGCAAAAATGTCCGATGTCTTTAAGATATTGATTGCATAAATACAGATGCTTCCCTTCTAAAAAAAACTACATGCTTGCAGGAAATATATTGACTCCCGGGAGTGTCTAAACTCTTATGATGAAATCCAGTAAGGGATACCTCGGGGTACTTGTGCGTTCCTTTGTCTTTACAGGATTGCAGGTATCCAAAGCGCAACATGGGGCATGAAAGCTTCTCCCCAGCAAGCTGTCAAATCATTGTCTACTCAGTCCGTCTTCCAGAGCAGCACCGGAAGGTGTTTATATCCCCAGCTGAGTTGTCAAGTATCATCCTCAGCAGGATCCCTACAGGAACCTATAGGAAGATCTTTCAGTGATTTTCCTTCTTCCCCAGCCGAGCTGCCAATCATCGCTCTTCCCCAGCCAAGTGCAAAGTAGGGAACCATCTCCCCACAGAGTTTCAGCCTCTATCCAGAAGGGCAACACCTGAAGATCTCACAACAGAGTGACGAAAGCTTCTACAAACCCCAGCTGGGTCCCTCATTACCAAGATAGATCTATCAGTGACCTACTCCCCCATGCAGAGTCATATGTGTCAGATCTACCAACGATCTTATCCCCCAGCTGGGAAATCTACTTCAAGCAGATCAGCCAGAGATCTTCACAGCAACGGGATCCGAATCCCGGATCAGTATCTTTGCATAATCATAGCATTCGCATCATATTTCCCCCACAAAGCGTAGCATTCCGTCTAATACGGAGCATTACGGCAAAAATCAAACATACTGCATAATCATAAGCCATGTTCTGAATCAAACACTTGTAAATACTGACAATCCATCAAGGATGTACAGAAAACTTCCCCAAATTCCCCGGCAGAGAGCCAAAGCATTTTCCTTAAAGATACAGATACTTCCTGACACCCGTCCGTGTCGTATCCCCAGTAGAAAGCCAAAGCGTCCCCTTTGCACTCACAGACACATATATACACAATTCCTCGACACCCGTCCGTGTCACCTTCCCCAGCATAGTTACCCAAACACTTCGGAAACCACACACTTGTTTATAATACATCTTTTCCGACACTCGTCCGTGTCGCGTTCTCCTTAGCAAGTTAAACACTCGTCCGTGTTTCACTCATACTTGTTATTCGTCATCTTCTTACTCATACAGATACTCGTCCGTATCTTGTATATACCACTTAAATCCCCTCAGATCCGACACTCGTCCGTGTTCTTTGTTAACCAGTTGGTACTCGTCCGTATCATCATCTCTGAACATGCGTCAAGCGTTTGTTTCTACCTGATACTCGTCCGTATCATAGTCTTAAGGATGCTCGTCCGCATCTTTAATCTATACACCGTGTCAAACACTTATGTCTTCTTGAATTTAGACACTCGTCTGTGTCTACTATTCCCCAGAATAGTCCCAGCAAATCCCTTTAAATTATTTCCTTTCTATCTGACATTCGTCCTATGTCATGATGCCTTTCGGCAGCCGTACCCTGCCAGGTGATCGTCCTTCACCTTTTTGATGATCGTCCTTCATCACCCCCAGTGGAGTCTCTATTCATTAGAACCCCTTTCTTATCCGACATTCGTCCTATGTCGTGATATTTTCAGCAGCCGTCCCCTGCTAGGTGATCGTCCTTCACCTCCTGATGATCGTCCTTCATCATTTTATCCGATGGTCGTCCCCATCGTCGATCTTGTTATCTGGCATTCATCCTATGTCATGATAAACTCTGAGAGCAGCCGCACCCTGCTAGGTGATTGTCCTTCACCTCTTGATGATCGTCCTTCATCATGCTTATCCGATGGCCGTCCCCATCGTCGACCTTTTCATCCGACATCCGTCCTATGTCGTGATACTTTCGGCAGCCGTACCCTGCCAGGTGATCGTCCTTCACCTTAGATGACCGTCCCTCATCTTATCCCCAACAGAGCAGCCGTCCCCTGCTAGGTGATCGTCCTTCACCTTTAATGACCGTACCTCATCATTTATTTCATAATCCCTAGAGAGTCTTATAGCTTTACTTGATGGCCGTCCCCGTCACTATCTCTCATATCCCCAGCATGTCGGTCGTCCCCGTCATTGCTTCATCCCCAGCAGTCGTCCTCTGCTTGATGGTCGTCCTCCGTCACCCGCACTTTATAATCATACTTTATTTCCTGTTACAATCTATATCCATTTTCTTCTTCATTTTGTGAGTGCAAATCTTGGACTATCTTTGGTATTCAACCACAAGTTATCTTGTTTGAATGTTAAGCCGTTGCTTACATCCTGCACAGCTAACTCATGCTTGAATAGGGGCAGCTGTAAACACCCCAAATTTTCCCTCACCCATTCACACCATGGCTTGTGATCTTTTCATATGCATAAGTTCAATCATAGCATCTCATATTGCATATTTGCTTCACTGCATTGATTCAAAGTCATCTGCATCTAGGGTTTGTGACTTGAGCTATCCCAGAGCCATTTGAGCCACTCCAAAGGTCATCGATCACTTCAAAGGGGTCCATGTATGTTCAAGTATCATATTATATCTTCACAAAGTCAAGGAAGTCAAAGAATCACAAGAACTGAGAAAGGCATGGAAGCAGAGCCAGGTTTGACTGCACAGATGACCTAGAATTAGGGTTTTGGTTTCAGAGGCCATAACTCCAAATTTTTTGGTCATTCTTGTTTCTATTGGTCTCTATATGTTATAAGGATCATGCATATCAATTTTCATGAAGAAATTCCATGGGGAAGGCATCTAATCAAGAGTTGACTTCTTGAGCAAGTCAGTGCAAAATCAGGGCATCTGAGGCCCCCAATGACCCAACCAAAGGGTGTTCTCCATCACTTTGAATATATATGATCTTTATTTGATCATAGAAGATGTTAGAAGTTCACAAAATTGAAGAATTTCAAGCCATTTGCAAAATTGCCTTTTTGGGAAAGTGACTTGTAATGTAAACTTACTATTTTGGGAAAGTTTTTCAACCTCCCCAAAGTGATTCAAAAATGCCTCAAATGAGAAAACTTTGGTCATGAAAGTTGTAGAATGGATCATTCCCTTTTCAAAAAGTACAAGAACTCATTCTAACTCATTTTGGATCAAAAGTTATGGCTTGTCAAAGTTGGCAAAAATCACATAATTTCAAGTTTTGTACCAAAGAGGCAAAGTTGCAAAACCTCATGCCAAGCCTTTATGTGACCTCTAATTGATTTCTATGCATTACACAAACATGAACCATGACCTAAAAATCAGAATGCACCAAAGAATTGTCCATTTTCATGACTTGTGCATTAAGGAACTTCAAAAGGGCCAAAAGATCACAAAGTTGCAAAACCTCACACAAACCCTAATCCACTTGCTGCATTGCCTCTAATCCATTTCCATGGCTCTCCCTGATTCAAGCTGCAGCCAAGCCATGCCTTGTACCTTGACAGAATTGGCCCATACCTCTCTTACACAAAAAGTTGACTTTATGCATTTTGCTCCATACCAATCACACTGCTCCACAACAACTCTCTGACCTATCAAGGATTGATATGTGTACCAAAAGCAACCCAACACATAACACACACAAGCCTGAAACATCCCACAAGCTATAGTTCCAAGATTTCACCTCTTATGCACTTTCCTTCGAAACTCATCACACAAGCATCAAACATCAAAACAAACTTCATAGAATCACTCAACATGCTCCTCTGATCATTTCCCAACCCTCATTTGTCCCTGAAACCACCCCAAGCAAAAACACGATTTCTCACCTCTCTTGAACAGAACTCTATCAATCTCTCAAACCAGCCACTTTAAACTCCAACCAAGCTTCAAAGCTTCCTCAAGAGGATCATTGGAGCCATTTTGAAGCAAAGAAGCAGGCAGAAAGCTCCTGGATTAAAAGCTCCATTTCAGGTGAGCTCAAGAACATTTTTTCCAGAAACATGTTTTTAAGTTCCTAATTGATTCTTTATGCTTCACTGATCATGCTGATATGTTTTATTTTGAAAATGGTTGAGAAATGAGTATGTATTCGTGTTCTGAAAGTTTTTTGACCTAAAACTATTTTGCTTCGATTCAGTTTGTATGCGTGAAATAAATGTTGTTTGTTTGTTGATTCTTGATGTATGATGCATGGGGATCATTTCCGGGCAGAGAGATTGGATTTTAGTGACCTAGGGAAGAAGTTAGCAATTTTCAGGGAGGGGTGTGGCCGGAGAAGATGACCGGAGGTCATTTCCGGCCACCTGAAAGTCATTAGTGTATTAATCACGTTTAGGGTTCAGTTTGAATTTGGACCGTGGATTTAGTTGACTAGGTTTGACTCCCGCGTGTTTGGATGGCTTGGATCATTTCGTTAAACCCTAAACCTATTTAATTAAATTAATTAATTAAGTTTAGTTTAATTTAGTCAGTTTGAATGAGGACCACAGGATATGGCGCGGGTCAACTCCCTCCAAAACCAGTTTAAACCACAGCCCTTGGATCTGCATACTTCTCATATTTTCATTTTTTATTCATTTATTTTGTATTTAATTTGCACGAATTATTTAAAATAGCAAAAAACATTTAAAAATTATGAAAAGTTTTTGTCAAAGATTTCATTAATTTTTAGAACCCAAAAATATTTTTATTTTTATTTTTTGCATTAAACATTATTTTTAAATCATTTAAATGTTTATTTTTAATTAGTTAATGAAAATTAATTAATTAAAAATGAATTTAGGTATTTAAAAATCACCAAAAAATTCACATTGCATTTAACAACATTTAGAAACATTATCCAACTCTCAAACAAAATTTCTTTTTTGTTCTTGATGCCTTTTGATCATTTTCATTGGAATTAAATTCATTTTAAGGCAATATTTTGGTTCAAACTTTGAAAAATCCATTCTGCCTAACCTTTGAGAGTTTGGTGATGGTTCTTCTTGCATAGCATCCTTCATGACATGTAGTTTATAGGATAAAATTGGTTTGATTTGATCTTGCATTATCAATTTGTTTTGCATTTTTCATGATGACATTTTCATTTTTTTAGGGTATCTTTGATGGCATTTTCATTTTTTTATCATGACATATGCTTCTGATTTTGAATTTTGCTTTGTGTGTTGATCATAAACCCTAATTTGTGCTTTCTTTTGCATCCATCCTTCATTTGCTTGCATCCAATGACTTGCCATGACATTTTGTACATCCACATGATTCATAATACATCTTAGGGCATATTAGAATCATGTTTGAACATTGCATCTTTCATTTGCCATGTTATATGCTCATTTCATCTCATAAACATTCATGAACTTCCATGGTTCAAAGCATGCTTCATTTGCATCCTCATCCTTGTATGATCATCCACAACTCTTGACATGTGTTTGCATCATCTCTTAGCATCATTTGCATCATGTGTATGATTCTGACTTTGGCCTTTGCCCATCCATATGCATTGTTTCATCTCATGTCTTCCCTTATGCATCTTGTACTAACTTTTCAGGTTAATGGTAAGTTTGTTTGGGAGGTGGATTTGCCTTCACCTCCTACCTCTTCTCACCTCATCTTTTTACATCCATGCTGCATTTTTGCTTGTCTATGAGTGAGTTTGCTCACTTGTGCCTCTCTTCCCTCTTTTCTCTTCTCATCTCATCCCTTTTCTATCTTGCTTCTCCTTGGTGGCTTCCTTGAAGATTTCTCCTCTTAAGCCTCACAAACCCTAGGACTTCCAAGCATGATAGCATTTTAAGATTGTTTAGTCCCCCTTAGACTCTTTCCTTTGAGTTTTCTTTGAGTCTTCTCTTCTCACCTCATAATCAAGGACTAAACCCTAAAGGTTTTAAGGCTTTGTGATTAAGCTTATGCCTGCATCCTTCTATTAGGATGGAGTGTATAAATTTAATCCTAAGTGTTAAACCCTTAATGTGTTTAAATCCTTTAATCAATTCATCTAATAATCATCAAGACATCAAGCTTGTAACTTGGGCCTTGCATTAGGGTTCTATTTCTTCCTTAACTGGTTAAGAAGGACTAACCCTAGTGTAAATGGACAAGTCCCCCTCAAGTTGTCTTACAAACCATAAAAAATCACTTCTTCATCTTACCATTAACTAAAATCCATTTAATAAAGGCCTTGTTATGTCATGAGGTTAATCCCTAATCATGGATTAAGTTGAGGAGCCTTCCTCAGCTTAAATGCTCTCATCTATTATCCTTCTATTAGGATGGTGTAATGGGTCCATTGAATCCCTGATTATGGCTTAAACTCATTACTTAACACTAAACAAAAACAACAAAAACATCTAAATAATTACAAGTAGGTTAATGATCTTAATCCTACATCATGGTGATTAAGTGTGAGGTGGTTACTTCATACTTAAGGTATTCTCATTACCCCTAATCAGAGGGAAGATGTGATGAGTTTACTAACCCTTGGTTTAGGCTTAAGCTCATTTACTTATGACAAACTTCCAAAAGCAATAAAAGATTGAAAACTCAAACAAACAATAATCGTCTCCTCCGGGATTCTTTTCTCACCTCATTCACTCACAAACGAGAACTCGTTTCTTCCGTCTAATGCAAGACAGTTTGCACCTGAGCCAGACAGGTCATACACTTGAGCATAGACAAGTAAGCAGTTCACCAGTCAATTTATCTTTCAGTCTCTTTGAGTCGAACTACGGTGTTCTGACTTCCTCATTGCACGAGAGGATACGTAGGCATAACTTAACAGTTATCGAACAAAAGTCTCTGTATATTCCCCCTCTTTCCAGCATTATCTTTTAAGCCTCATGGTCTTGAGCATTTCATTCTTGTTCTTACACTGACACTTCTCTTATGCACTTCACTTTTCTTTCACACTGACACTTGTATTCTTTTCCAGCTTTTGTACACAAAATAGCACTGACACTACCCCTTTAAAACACAAATCTTTTAAGCGTGGATCCCGTCGAGTACGACGGACAATCTGGGTGCTAATACCTTCCCAGGTTGTAACTAACCCCCTTTCTCAGTCTCTCTGGTTCGCGACCGTCTTATCCATCTTTTCTTAGGTTTATGCAGCATTACCTTTCCTCCGGGATAAAAATGCCTAGCTGGCGACTCTTGTCTTTCTGAGTTCACCCCTGTTTGTTCTCTCTCCCTTTCGCCGACCGTTCGCGTCTGTACCCCTCTTGGCCCGGTGTCATCAGGTGGGTGCGACAGCTTGGCGACTCTGCTGGGGACCTTATATTGTAACCAGGGCTTCTGGTTCTTTTTGTGGGTTCCTCCTAGCGCTTGTTTGATTTGTGTTTACTGGGGTGTTATGTGCTAATTGTGTTTATATAGTTGCTTTATTTATTGCTTTATGTACAGTTATTTATTGCTTTCTTTTCAGCTTTATACATCATACTGTCATACTGTCATCTTGCTGGATCTGGTCTGTTGTTTTGATGGGTGGGGTTCTATTGAGAGTTTGAGGTCCTATACCTGGGACCTGCGTGACACCTAGGCTAGAGTGGTTCATGTTCTTTCCCATTCCATTTCGGTCTGGTGCGGGAATATGAAACACGGTTCAGATATGGGTTTCTTCTTGAGAACTCTGTGCTACAGATTTCCTGTAGTGCTAGGGCTATCCGGGAAGCCTGCTAAGTCTGGATGACCTGTACTATGACCTTCAGAAACTGAGGTGAATTAGAGGAGGATCATTTATGGTTATTGTAAACACTGTACCTCCGGGTTAGAAGTGTTTACACTTCTCATAACTGATCCAAGTCTGAGGATCCTTGTTTTAGAACACTACCTGTGAGGGGGTTGGGCTGTTTGCAGGTTTGCAAGTACCATTGACCACATCATACCCTGTTACTTTGCTTTGATTAAGAGTACCTCACGTTGGACATTTCTTGTGATTAAACCCTGGACATGTGACTCTTTATTTGAGTCCCCCACCTTGGTTACTGGATTTCTGAACCTCCATCTGGACTTCTTGAACATACATGGACTTATATCAAGACAGTTAATCAGATCCAACTTAATCACAAACCCTTGCATATCATTTGCATCATTTAACATTTGTTTATTTGTTTTTCAGGGTATCCACATTATATCTGGCTTGGTTTTGACCCCTTCTTCTGCATAGACCTCTGTTTCATCAGTTATCTGCTTCAGCTATCTTCATCATCATCAGCATCAACCTATCAGTGGCTCATCTCCAGTATCAGTCTTGATCCTCATCAGCACTTGTCTTCAGCTCTTCATCAGCATTCATGGCTCCTCCCAGGAAAAGCAACATTTCATATCATTTCTTTGAGCCTGTGTTGACTGGTATCAGGCAGGTCCAGGCACTTATCACTCCAGACCACATCCCATTATTCAGAGAGCATTATGGAGACATCCTTGATATGGTTATGGATCTGGATCCTTCTCAGAGGAGTATGATTCACACCTGCTTACAGTTCTATGACCCTCCTTTGAGATGCTTCACTTTCCCAGACTTCCAGCTAGGACCTCTGCTGGAGGAGTTTTCATCATCGATTGGAGTACCTGTCAAGGGTGGAGTCCCCTTCAACCCAGAGATGACTTCTCCCAGCAATGGAGAAGTGGCAAAAGCACTGTACCTGGAGCCTACTTTGATTGAGCAGAACATGACAACAAAAGCTGGGATCCATGGCTTACACTTAGACTTCTTGATTTCTCAGGCCATCCTGAAGGCCTCTTTGGGAGAATGGAGGGAAGTTTGTGCATTGTTGGCCCTCAGCATATATGGGGTTATACTGTTTGCAGATGAGCCCAAATTTATTAGCAAGAATGCCATTCATCTTTTCCTTCTGAGGAACCCAGTACCCACATTGCTGGGATACTTCTATTACTCCATTCATCAGAGGAATGAGAAACAAAGAGGGAAGTTGGTGAGATGCTGTGCTCCTCTGTTCCACACTTGGCTGCTCAAACACCTACCTAAGACAGATGCCTTCCTGAATCCCCACCAACAGAAGAATTGGGCTAAGAGACTTATTGCTTTGACTTCAGATGACATCAGATGGTGCACCCAGAGCACCAAAGGCAGGGACATAATCACTAGCTGTGGGCAGTACCCAAATGTACCTCTAATAGGAGTGAAGGGTTGCATCAACTACAATCCTTTGCTGTTTAAGAGACAATTGGGCTATGCTTTGGTCCACCCTCCTAGAATACAAGACTTAGCTGAGACTCTGTATTGTGAGATAAAACCTAATCTAGCTGTTGTCAGACAAGCATCTTGGGCTTGGGACAACATCCAGACAAAAGGGATGGCTATTCTTGGGAGGTGCAATAATGTGGCTTCAGCTCAGTACTATGAATGGTCTCATGCTAGAGCTCAGATTTCTGGGATGCCCTTCACCATTGAGGATATACCTGGACCATCCACAGCACAGCCACCAGTCACTGTCAGCCTGGAAGAGTTTGAGAAGTTGAAGGAAAGGAATGAGAATCTGTCTCAAGCTTTGAAGAAGACCCTCTGGGAGAGGAGTGATGGTCGTCTAGACATTGAGAGGTTGGAGAAGCTTAGGGTGGAGCATCTGGCCAAGATTGAGAAAACAGAGGACTACATCAAGAAGTCAAGAGCTGGGGAGCAAATATTGAAGAATTCCTGTAAGGAGGCCAAGCTTCAGAAGGCTAGGACTGATCTCTATCTGCAGGAAAGTCAGGCTAGGTGGGTCAGGATCACTGAAGCTCGGACACAAGAAGATAAGAGAACTCAAGCCAGGATTGAGCAGTTAGAGGCCATTGAAAAGAAACAGCAGGAAGCTCTGCTGGCAGCCCAGAAGGAGATTTCAGAGTTGAAGCTTAGGGCTGGACTGAAGAGGTCAAAGGACCAAGATAGGCACAGGAAGCTGACCACTGCCATCGCCACCAGAAACCTTCTTATCAGGACTATTACAGAGCATCCAGCTGGTCCGGTGACTGAAGCACTTTTGAAGGAGGTTAAGGAGGATGAGTTTGGGCTAGATGTTTGACTCCTTTGCTTGTTGTTATTTCCATTTGATGTACTTTTTTTTATGTTGTATTTTTGACCCTTCAGGGGCATATGTTGTAAAAACAAACTATGTATGATCCACCATTTGTAATGTATTTGTTAGTTTGTTTACAATGAATTTCTTTTCTCAAGCAACATCAAAGCATCTTCCTCGAGGTCTGGAAAGGTCAAAACCAAGAACCAAGCCGGATACCTTGGAAAATAAATAAGCATACTGCATTGCATACTGACTTTTGTTTGTTTTGTAGGTTTTGTTATTTTGTTTGTTTCTAACTCTGTTGTGGTGCAGGAAATATTGCTCGCAGAAGAGTGTTCCCCGCCAACCGTGCACACCGGTATCCTACTCGCAACAACCTTCTAGGTATCCTAATGGAGCAAGTACAGCAAGACCTGACCGAGGTCAGAACCCAGATGGCTAACGAAAGAGTGGAGATGAGGAACCAAATGACTCAATTCATGGAAGTAATGACTGGCTTGGCCCAAAGTCAAGAAAGGTTGAGGGCATTAGTAGAAAGACAAACTCCCGAGGAACCCCATCTTGGGACTGGAGGTACAAGTAATAATGAGAGGGGTCAGCCTCATGTTAATCCACCAGTATTTGGACCTCATCTACATCCGGAAGTCAACATCCCGGGAAATGTGCCAGGAAATACTACTGGGGGGAGGATCTTGCAAGAAGACCCTCAAGAAGAACAATTCACTGTCATGGGAGCTGGGGATGAAGTCTATGATAGGAGGTTTGATGAAATTGCTGAGAAATTGAGATCTCTGGAGTCTCAAAATTCCTTGGGTTTCAATGTAATGGATATGGGGTTAGTGGATGGGGTGAGAATTCCCCACAAGTTTAAACCCCCATGCTTCGAGAAATACAATGGAACCTCCTGTCCACGAACTCACCTACAGTCTTTTCTGGGGAGACTTAAAGCATATACCATGGATGAAAAGCTGTGGATGTTCTATTTTGAAGACAGTTTGACTGGGGCTTCAAGGGAGTGGTACTCACACTTGACCAGAGCTACTATCAGATGCTGGAAGGACCTAGCTGAAGCCTTCGTCAGGCAGTACCAATACAATCTGGACATGGCTCCTAACAGGACCCTCTTGATGGGAATGTCTCAATCCTCCAGAGAAAGCTTCAGAGAATATGCCCAGAGGTGGAGACAGCTTGCTGCTGCTGTCCAGCCACCCATGTCGGAAAGAGAAATGGCCGACATGTTTATGAATACTCTACAAGGGACATATATTGATAGGCTGGCTGCCTTTTCTTCCACTAGCTTTGCTGACGTAGTTATAGCCGGTGAAAGAATTGAAAGTCTGCTAAAAATGGGCAAAATTTCTGATAATGGTGCAAGTTCGTCTAGTAATCCCAGGAAGCCTTTTGTGGGACCTCGAAGGACCGGTGAGACAAATGCCATTCACGCTAGCAGGGGCAGACCTCAGTATGTCCACAGATCAGTAGCAGCTGTCACTATTCCAGTTCCGATTCCTCAGCAATCAGTATATCAACAACCATAACCACCACATTATCAACAGCAAGTTCAGTATCCGCCACAAAGAACCTATAACAACAATAACAGCAATCAACAACAAAGACCTTTCCAGCAAAGACCATCACAGGAAAATAGGGTGATTGACCCTATCCCTATGCCTTATGCTGCCTTATTGCCACAACTCCTGAAACTTAACTTGGTTGAGTTAAGGACATTGGCACCACCAGATCCCTCTAATCTCCCGAAGAATTATGATGTCAACGCCAGGTGTGCTTTCCATTCTAATGCACCAGGCCACAATACTGAGAAATGCAGGGCTTTGCAAATGAAAGTTCAAGATCTGGTGGAGTCTAAAGCCCTCAACTTTGCACCCCCTCCAAATGTCAACAGAAATCCTATGCCTAACCATGGTGGGCTGAGGATTAATGCCATCGAGGAAGACAAACCATCTACTCTGATCACCAGTGTTGCACAAATTCGGACACCTCTGGTCGAAATTAAAGCTCAACTTCTAGAGTGCCAGGCGTTTCCCGGGTGTGAACTCGGTTGTGGGTATTGCAACATTGCAGTCAAAGGGTGTGATGATTTGAGAAGCGGCATAGATGGTCTTATCAAGGATGGTATCCTTCAGATCTCAACAATGGCACCTACAAATCCAGCAATTCCTTTGACAACAATTCCTGATTCTTCTACAACTGCAGCAACAATCATTCCTACCGATTCATCAATATCATCAACCATGGCTTCATCCATCACTTCAACAAATCAAATGTCAACAACCATTTCTTCTACAACATCAGCATCCTTTTTATCAGCAGAATCTTCTATAACGCCAGCAGAAATTAATGAAGATATCTCAGCAGTCACCATCTACTATGATCCATCAATTGTTCCTCCAGATAGCAACTTTCAGCAACAAACAGTGACACCTCCTGCCAGGTCACTAGTCACTATTTACTACAATCCGCACACCATTTCAGTACCCTCCTCTGCAGCAGTCAGTCCAGTTACCATCACGGTACCGGGACCAGTTCCCTATGAAAGCAGCAATGCCATACCTTGGCATTATGGCTCTGATCTCTACTGCAACGGGGAGAAAATCACTTTGGATTCTTCAACTTCTTCTCCACAGATTGATAATGTTGGGGGAGGCGGAGGCTTCACCAGAAGCGGACGCCTTTTTGCCTCACAATTACAAAGACCTAATGCTGAAGCAGAAGCTGCTGCCAAAGCAAAAGGAAAGGGTGTGGTGCTTGAAGAGCCAGCTATCAAAGAAACTCAGAAGACATCTTTTGAACAAGATGTAGACGAGTTTATGAGAATCATAAAGAGAAGTGATTACAAGGTGCTTCACCAAACTCCCTCAAAGATCTCCATATTATCACTGTTGATGTGTTCTGAAGCTCACAGGACGCATTATTGAAAGTCCTGCACGCAGCATACGTGCCAGAGGAGATCACCGTTAATCAGCTAGAAACTGTGGTGGCAAATGTCAACACCAGTCATGGACTGGGCTTCACCAATGCTGACTTAACAACTGAGGGATGTAACCACAACAAGGCTCTACATATCACCTTGGAATGCAAGGGTGTTGTTCTATCTCATGTACTGGTGGACACTGGGTCATCACTCAATGTTCTACCAAAGAAAGCCTTAGTGAAGCTAGAGTATGATGGCTTGGCACTGCGTCCGAGTAATTTGGTGGTGAGAGCATTTGATGGCTCTAAAAGATCAGTGCTTGGGGAGATTGATCTACCTGTGATGATTGGCCCGCAGACTTTTAAAACTACCTTCTATGTGATGGACATTCAGCCGGCCTACAGCTGTTTGTTGGGTAGACCCTGGATCCATGCCGCTGGCGCTGTTACATCTACCCTTCACCAGAAGCTGAAATTCGAGTGGGAAGGCCAGATCATCACCATCTGTGGGGAGGAAGACATCTTTGTTAGACATCTGGCTACGTACAAGTACATAGAAATGGATGGAGAAATCCATGAGACCATGAGCCAAGGGTTTGAGGCCCTGAACATTAATGAAGCATCTGCTGTACTGGGAACCTCCATAACGTCTTATCAGCAAGCTCGGAAGGTTGTTGAAGAGGGTACTGCCCAAGGCTGGGGCAAGTTGTTGCCTATGGAAAAGAAAGAAGACAGATTTGGGTTGGGTTACAAACCAACTCAACAAGATCAATCAGTGGCTGCCAAGAAGCCCAATTTTGTCAGCGGGGGAATGCTCACCCCGGATGCAGTGAACAACTTGGAAGACGAGGAGGAAAGCGACCGCAACCTGGAGAGCTGGATACGTCCAAGGATTCCGGGGAGCCAAGTCCTTAACTGGTCTTCCCAGGAAATTATAAGGGTTACTCCTGCAGAGTAATTATTATTTCCTGTATTTTTAAGCATGCATCAAGTCTTGCATCTTGCCCAAGATGACAAGACTCATTTTGTAATCGGGCCATCTTGTAATTTTGTGTAAACAGATCAATCAATGAATATCGGACATCTTTTGCAAATGAGTCTTTTCCTTTTTCGTTCACTTTTTTTCATTTTTCTTTTTGTACAAAAATAAAATGGCAATGTTTTCCAAAATGATAACTTCACTTTTTCTAAACAAGATTAAAATTGATCACTAAAATGAATAATCTAAACCCTTGCAGAGAGTACCTTTCAGATTGCACCGACAACAACATTGCTATGGCTTCGTATGACTTTGACAATCCAATCAATCAAGCTGGTGAAGGGGTTGAAGAAGATTATGAGCTTCCTGAAGAACTAGCCAGGTTGTTAAGGCGAGAGGAGAAGGTTATCACTCCTCATCAGGAGGAGATTGAAACGGTTAATCTTGGTACGGAAGAAGACGTGAAAGAAGTTAAGATCGGGGCCTGCCTGCAGGATTCAGTGAAGGAGCAACTGATTGATATGCTTCGGGAGTATGTGGATGTCTTTGCTTGGTCTTATCAGGATATGCCAGGGTTGGACACCGATATTGTCATGCACAGGTTGCCTTTAAAAGAAGACTGCCCGCCAGTGAAACAGAAGTTGCGCCGTACTCGCCCAGATATGGCAATGAAGATTAAGGAAGAGGTACAAAAACAGTGGGACGCCGGTTTCCTTGCTGTGACTAGCTATCCGCTGTGGGTTGCTAATATTGTACCTGTGCCTAAGAAAGACGGCAAAGTGAGGATGTGTGTGGATTACCGGGACCTGAACAGAGCCAGCCCGAAAGATGACTTCCCTTTACCTCACATTGATGTATTGGTTGATAATACGGCTCAGTTCTCGGTATTCTCCTTCATGGACGGATTTTCAGGATACAATCAGATCAAGATGTCACCTGAAGACATGGAGAAGACGACTTTCATCACACCCTGGGGCACGTTCTGTTACAAGGTGATGCCATTCGGACTGAAGAATGCTGGTGCAACGTATCAACGGGCTATGGTAACATTATTCCACGACATGATCCATAAAGAAATTGAATGTTACGTGGATGACATGATTGCCAAGTCCCTCACAGAAGAAGACCACCTGGTAAATCTGCTGAAGTTATTCAAGCGTCTGAGGAAGTACCAACTGAAGTTAAACCCCAACAAATGCACATTCGGGGTGCGATCTGGTAAGCTGCTGGGATTTATTGTAAGTGAGAAAGGGATTGAAGTCGACCCTGATAAAGTTAAAGCCATTCAGGAAATGCCTGCACCGAAGACAGAAAAAGAAGTTTGGGGGTTTCTAGGTAGATTGAACTACATTTCAAGGTTTATATCTCACCTTACTGCAACCTGTGAACCCATGTTCAAGTTGTTTAGAAAAGAACAAACGGTCAGGTGGAATGAAGATTGCCAGAGGGCTTTCGACAAAATCAAGGAATACTTACAAGAGCCTCTGATCCTTATGCCTCCAGTTGAAGGAAGACCTCTGATAATGTACTTGACAGTATTAGAAGAGTCAATGGGGTGTGTGCTGGGCCAGCATGACGAGTCTGGTCGAAAAGAGTATGCAATATACTACCTAAGAAAAACGTTTACCGACTGTGAACAACGTTATTCACTGCTCGAGAAAACTTGCTGTGCTTTAGCGTGGGCTGCTCACCGACTAAGGCAGTATATGTTGACCCACACTACTTTATTGATATCAAAGATGGACCCAATTAAGTACATTTTTGAGAAGCCAACACTTACCGGACGGGTTGCAAGATGGCAAATGATCCTCACAGAGTATGATATTCAGTACACCTCTCAAAAGGCCATCAAAGGCAGTGTATTGTCTGATTATCTCGCTGAGCAACCCATTGATGATTACCAGCCTATGAGATTTGACTTCCCTGATGAAGACATCATGTTCATTAAAGAGAAAGATCATGAAGAGCCTATTCACACTGAAGGGCCTGACCCAGAAGAAGAATGGACTATGATGTTTGATTGGGCAGTTAACATGAATGGGCGTGGTGTTGGGGCAGTACTCATTACACCTAAGGGAGTTCACATGCCTTTCTCGGCAAAAATCACTTTCAACTGCACTAACAACGAAGCTGAATACGAAGCTTGTATTATGGGTCTTGAGGAAGCCATTGACCTCAGGATCAAGACTTTGACTGTGTTCGGAGATTCAGCTCTGGTAATTAATCAAACCAACGGCAAATGGTACACCCACCAAGATCATCTGATACCTTATCGGGATTATACAAGGAGGTTATTGACTTTCTTCACAACAGTCAAACTTGAGTATATCCCACGAGATGAAAATCAGTTTGCAGATGCTCTGGCTACCATTTCATCTATGATCAAAGTTCAAGCTGCCAATTTTGTACCTCGGATCTCAGTATCCAGACTTGACAGACCAGCATACGTGTTCTCAGCAGATGTTGTTAAAGATGATAAACCTTGGTTCCATGACATTAAATGCTTCTTGGAGGATCAAACATACCCACCTGGGACATCTTCAAATGATAAGAAGACATTAAGAATGCTTGCTGGCAGTTTCTTCCTGAATACCGACGGTTCCTTGTACAAGAGAAACTTTGATATGGTACTCCTCAGATGTGTTGATAGGGCAGAGGCAGACTTGTTGATGCACGAGGTGCACGAAGGATCCTTTGGTACCCATACGGGAGGGCATGCTATGGCTAAAAAGTTGTTAAGATCAGGCTATTACTGGATCACAATGGATGCGGACTGTTGTGCTTATGCTAGAAAGTGCCATAAGTGCCAGATCTATGCGGATAAGGTGCATATACCTCCCAATCCTCTGAACGTGATGTCTTCACCCTGGCCCTTTGCTATGTGGGGCATTGATATGATTGGCAAGATTGAACCGACTGCTTCGAATGGCCACAGATTCATCCTGGTTGCCATTGACTATTTTACCAAGTGGGTTGAAGCAGCTTCGTATGCAAATGTTACAAGGCAAGTGGTAGCCCGGTTCCTGAAGAAAGATATCATTTGTCGGTATGGAGTGCCCGAGCGAATCATTACTGATAATGGTTCCAACTTGAACAACAAAATGATGGCAGAACTATGCCGGGACTTCAAGATCCAACACCACAATTCTTCTCCTTACAGGCCAAAGATGAATGGCGTTATTGAGGCAGCTAACAAGAATATCAAGAAGATTGTACAAAAGATGGTGGTTACCTACAAAGATTGGCATGAAATGCTACCGTTTGCCTTGCATGGGTACCGTACGTCAATCAGAACATCCACTGGGGCAACACCGTATCAACTTGTGTATGGTATGGAGGCAGTCCTACCTGTTGAAGTTGAATTACCCTCCTTGCGAGTACTGATGGATGTTAAATTGAATGAAGCAGAATGGATCCGATCCCGATACGAACAACTGAATCTGATCGAAGAAAAGAGGTTGGCTGCAATTTGTCATGGGCAGTTATATCAGAAAAGAATGAAGAAAGCCTTCGATCAGAAAGTCAGGCTCCGAGAGTACCAAGTAGGAGATCTTGTGCTGAAAAGACTCCTTCCTCCTCATACAGACCACAGGAGCAAGTGGACTCCAAATTACGATGGTCCGTTCATAGTAAAGAAAGTTTTCTCTGGTGGAGCACTGATGCTCAGTACTATGGATGGTGAAGACTTCCTGTCCCCTGTGAATTCAGATGCAGTTAAAAAATACTTCGCATAAAAATGACCGGCTGGACATAAAAATAGAATGTAAGTCCAGGCAAAAATAGGGCGTTCCGGCGAGTCAAAAACAGAATAAAAGACTCGGGCAAAAATAAGGGAAAATAAATAAAAATGTACACCCGCTGAGTTGAAAAGCCGCATTGGACAACTCAGGCAAAAATGGGTATCCCGGTGGATTGAAAACCTGAAAAGGTGATCCACGCAAAATAAGGGAATAAGCGAACAACTGCATTCTGAATTCGTTTGTATCACTTACAACATGGTAAGCTCCGAAAGGTTCAAGCGTCGTTCAGAATCAACCTTCTTCAGAAAGCAAGGTGAAAAGAACGTCAAAAGTCATACAAGTCATAGCAAAAGGGAAGCTCCTTGAAGCGTCATAAACATTGCCAGCATCTCTTTGTCTTTCAATTTGTAACGATCTCCTCATTTCAGGGGATCCGTTTCTCTGACTGTATCTCGCCAATTCAGGGCACACAAATTAATAAAATCAAATTTCCAGTCATATTCCGTCTCGTACATTTTATTTTTGTTTGCAAAAATGTCCGATGTCTTTAAGATATTGATTGCATAAATACAGATGCTTCCCTTCTAAAAAAAACTACATGCTTGCAGGAAATATATTGACTCCCGGGAGTGTCTAAACTCTTATGATGAAATCCAGTAAGGGATACCTCGGGGTACTTGTGCGTTCCTTTGTCTTTACAGGATTGCAGGTATCCAAAGCGCAACATGGGGCATGAAAGCTTCTCCCCAGCAAGCTGTCAAATCATTGTCTACTCAGTCCGTCTTCCAGAGCAGCACCGGAAGGTGTTTATATCCCCAGCTGAGTTGTCAAGTATCATCCTCAGCAGGATCCCTACAGGAACCTATAGGAAGATCTTTCAGTGATTTTCCTTCTTCCCCAGCCGAGCTGCCAATCATCGCTCTTCCCCAGCCAAGTGCAAAGTAGGGAACCATCTCCCCACAGAGTTTCAGCCTCTATCCAGAAGGGCAACACCTGAAGATCTCACAACAGAGTGACGAAAGCTTCTACAAACCCCAGCTGGGTCCCTCATTACCAAGATAGATCTATCAGTGACCTACTCCCCCATGCAGAGTCATATGTGTCAGATCTACCAACGATCTTATCCCCCAGCTGGGAAATCTACTTCAAGCAGATCAGCCAGAGATCTTCACAGCAACGGGATCCGAATCCCGGATCAGTATCTTTGCATAATCATAGCATTCGCATCATATTTCCCCCACAAAGCGTAGCATTCCGTCTAATACGGAGCATTACGGCAAAAATCAAACATACTGCATAATCATAAGCCATGTTCTGAATCAAACACTTGTAAATACTGACAATCCATCAAGGATGTACAGAAAACTTCCCCAAATTCCCCGGCAGAGAGCCAAAGCATTTTCCTTAAAGATACAGATACTTCCTGACACCCGTCCGTGTCGTATCCCCAGTAGAAAGCCAAAGCGTCCCCTTTGCACTCACAGACACATATATACACAATTCCTCGACACCCGTCCGTGTCACCTTCCCCAGCATAGTTACCCAAACACTTCGGAAACCACACACTTGTTTATAATACATCTTTTCCGACACTCGTCCGTGTCGCGTTCTCCTTAGCAAGTTAAACACTCGTCCGTGTTTCACTCATACTTGTTATTCGTCATCTTCTTACTCATACAGATACTCGTCCGTATCTTGTATATACCACTTAAATCCCCTCAGATCCGACACTCGTCCGTGTTCTTTGTTAACCAGTTGGTACTCGTCCGTATCATCATCTCTGAACATGCGTCAAGCGTTTGTTTCTACCTGATACTCGTCCGTATCATAGTCTTAAGGATGCTCGTCCGCATCTTTAATCTATACACCGTGTCAAACACTTATGTCTTCTTGAATTTAGACACTCGTCTGTGTCTACTATTCCCCAGAATAGTCCCAGCAAATCCCTTTAAATTATTTCCTTTCTATCTGACATTCGTCCTATGTCATGATGCCTTTCGGCAGCCGTACCCTGCCAGGTGATCGTCCTTCACCTTTTTGATGATCGTCCTTCATCACCCCCAGTGGAGTCTCTATTCATTAGAACCCCTTTCTTATCCGACATTCGTCCTATGTCGTGATATTTTCAGCAGCCGTCCCCTGCTAGGTGATCGTCCTTCACCTCCTGATGATCGTCCTTCATCATTTTATCCGATGGTCGTCCCCATCGTCGATCTTGTTATCTGGCATTCATCCTATGTCATGATAAACTCTGAGAGCAGCCGCACCCTGCTAGGTGATTGTCCTTCACCTCTTGATGATCGTCCTTCATCATGCTTATCCGATGGCCGTCCCCATCGTCGACCTTTTCATCCGACATCCGTCCTATGTCGTGATACTTTCGGCAGCCGTACCCTGCCAGGTGATCGTCCTTCACCTTAGATGACCGTCCCTCATCTTATCCCCAACAGAGCAGCCGTCCCCTGCTAGGTGATCGTCCTTCACCTTTAATGACCGTACCTCATCATTTATTTCATAATCCCTAGAGAGTCTTATAGCTTTACTTGATGGCCGTCCCCGTCACTATCTCTCATATCCCCAGCATGTCGGTCGTCCCCGTCATTGCTTCATCCCCAGCAGTCGTCCTCTGCTTGATGGTCGTCCTCCGTCACCCGCACTTTATAATCATACTTTATTTCCTGTTACAATCTATATCCATTTTCTTCTTCATTTTGTGAGTGCAAATCTTGGACTGTCTTTGGTATTCAACCACAAGTTATCTTGTTTGAATGTTAAGCCGTTGCTTACATCCTGCACAGCTAACTCATGCTTGAATAGGGGCAGCTGTAAACACCCCAAATTTTCCCTCACCCATTCACACCATGGCTTGTGATCTTTTCATATGCATAAGTTCAATCATAGCATCTCATATTGCATATTTGCTTCACTGCATTGATTCAAAGTCATCTGCATCTAGGGTTTGTGACTTGAGCTATCCCAGAGCCATTTGAGCCACTCCAAAGGTCATCGATCACTTCAAAGGGGTCCATGTATGTTCAAGTATCATATTATATCTTCACAAAGTCAAGGAAGTCAAAGAATCACAAGAACTGAGAAAGGCATGGAAGCAGAGCCAGGTTTGACTGCACAGATGACCTAGAATTAGGGTTTTGGTTTCAGAGGCCATAACTCCAAATTTTTTGGGCATTCTTGTTTCTATTGGTCTCTATATGTTATAAGGATCATGCATATCAATTTTCATGAAGAAATTCCATGGGGAAGGCATCTAATCAAGAGTTGACTTCTTGAGCAAGTCAGTGCAAAATCAGGGCATCTGAGGCCCCCAATGACCCAACCAAAGGGTGTTCTCCATCACTTTTAATATATATGATCTTTATTTGATCATAGAAGATGTTAGAAGTTCACAAAATTGAAGAATTTCAAGCCATTTGCAAAATTGCCTTTTTGGGAAAGTGACTTGTAATGTAAACTTACTATTTTGGGAAAGTTTTTCAACCTCCCCAAAGTGATTCAAAAATGCCTCAAATGAGAAAACTTTGGTCATGAAAGTTGTAGAATGGATCATTCCCTTTTCAAAAAGTACAAGAACTCATTCTAACTCATTTTGGATCAAAAGTTATGGCTTGTCAAAGTTGGCAAAAATCACATAATTTCAAGTTTTGTACCAAAGAGGCAAAGTTGCAAAACCTCATGCCAAGCCTTTATGTGACCTCTAATTGATTTCTATGCATTACACAAACATGAACCATGACCTAAAAATCAGAATGCACCAAAGAATTGTCCATTTTCATGACTTGTGCATTAAGGAACTTCAAAAGGGCCAAAAGATCACAAAGTTGCAAAACCTCACACAAACCCTAATCCACTTGCTGCATTGCCTCTAATCCATTTCCATGGCTCTCCCTGATTCAAGCTGCAGCCAAGCCATGCCTTGTACCTTGACAGAATTGGCCCATACCTCTCTTACACAAAAAGTTGACTTTATGCATTTTGCTCCATACCAATCACACTGCTCCACAACAACTCTCTGACCTATCAAGGATTGATATGTGTACCAAAAGCAACCCAACACATAACACACACAAGCCTGAAACATCCCACAAGCCATAGTTCCAAGATTTCACCTCTTATGCACTTTCCTTCGAAACTCATCACACAAGCATCAAACATCAAAACAAACTTCATAGAATCACTCAACATGCTCCTCTGATCATTTCCCAACCCTCATTTGTCCCTGAAACCACCCCAAGCAGAAACACGATTTCTCACCTCTCCTGAACAGAACTCTATCAATCTCTCAAACCAGCCACTTTAAACTCCAACCAAGCTTCAAAGCTTCCTCAAGAGGATCATTGGAGCCATTTTGAAGCAAAGAAGCAGGCAGAAAGCTCCTGGATTGAAAGCTCCATTTCAGGTGAGCTCAAGAACATTTTTTCCAGAAACATGTTTTTAAGTTCCTAATTGATTCTTTATGCTTCACTGATCATGCTGATATGTTTTGTTTTGAAAATGGTTGAGAAATGAGTATGTATTCGTGTTCTGAAAGTTTTTTGACCTAAAACTATTTTGCTTCGATTCAGTTTGTATGCGTGAAATAAATGTTGTTTGTTTGTTGATTCTTGATGTATGATGCATGGGGATCATTTCTGGGCAGAGAGATTGGATTTTAGTGACCTAGGGAAGAAGTTAGCAATTTTCAGGGAGGGGTGTGGCCGGAGAAGATGACCGGAGGTCATTTCCGGCCACCTGAAAGTCATTAGTGTATTAATCACGTTTAGGGTTCAGTTTGAATTTGGACCGTGGATTTAGTTGACTAGGTTTGACTCCCGCGTGTTTGGATGGCTTGGATCATTTCATTAAACCCTAATCCTATTTAATTAAATTAATTAATTAAGTTTAGTTTAATTTAGTCAGTTTGAATGAGGACCACAGGATATGGCGCGGGTCAACTCCCTCCAAAACCAGTTTAAACCACAGCCCTTGGATCTGCATACTTCTCATATTTTCATTTTTTATTCATTTATTTTGTATTTAATTTGCACGAATTATTTAAAATAGCAAAAAACATTTAAAAATTATGAAAATTTTTGTCAAAGATTTCATTAATTTTTAGAACCCAAAAATATTTTTATTTTTATTTTTTGCATTAAAAATTATTTTTAAATCATTTAAATGTTTATTTTTAATTAGTTAATGAAAATTAATTAATTAAAAATGCATTTAGGTATTTAAAAATCACCAAAAAATTCACATTGCATTTAAAAACATTTAGAAACATTATCCAACTCTCAAACCAAATTTCGTTTTTGTTCTTGATGCCTTTTGATCATTTTCATTGGAATTAAATTCATTTTAAGGCAATATTTTGGTTCAAACTTTGAAAAATCCATTCTGCCTAACCTTTGAGAGTTTGATGATGGTTCTTCTTGCATAGAATCCTTAATGACATGTATTTTATAGGATAAAATTGGTTTGATTTGATCTTGCATTTTTAATTTGTTTTGCATTTTTCATGATGAGGTACCTTAAAACCCTAGGCAACTTGAGAAATTCATAACTTTCACTAGGTTAAGAATTAGGTCCCCTCCTTTGGGCAGTGAACTTGTATAGGTTTAGGGTATCTTTGATGGCATTTTCATTTTTTTATCATGACATATGCTTCTGATTTTGAATTTTGCTTTGTGTGTTGATCATAAACCCTAATTTGTGCTTTCTTTTGCATCCATCCTTCATTTGCTTGCATCCAATGACTTGCCATGACATTTTGTACATCCACATGATTCATAATACATCTTAGGGCATATTAGAATCATGTTTGATCATTGCATCTTTCATTTGCCATGTTATATGCTCATTTCATCTCATAAACATTCATGAACTTCCATGGTTCAAAGCATGCTTCATTTGCATCCTCATCCTTGTATGATCATCCACAACTCTTGACATGTGTTTGCATCATCTATTAGCATCATTTGCATCATGTGTATGATTCTGACTTTGGCCTTTGCCCATCCATATGCATTGTTTCATCTCATGTCTTCCCTTATGCATCTTGTACTAACTTTTCAGGTTAATGGTAAGTTTGTTTGGGAGGTGGATTTGCCTTCACCTCCTACCTCTTCTCACCTCATCGTTTTACATCCTTGCTGCATTTTTGCTTGTCTTTGAGTGAGTTTGCTCACTTGTGCCTCTCTTCCCTCTTTTCTCTTCTCATCTGATCCCTTTTCTATCTTGCTTCTCCTTGGTGGCTTCCTTGAAGATTTCTCCTCTTAAGCCTCACAAACCCTAGGACTTCCAAGCATGATAACATTTTAAGATTGTTTAGTCCCCCTTAGACTCTTTCCTTTGAGTTTTCTTTGAGTCTTCTCTTCTCACCTCATAATCAAGGACTAAACCCTAAAGGTTTTAAGGCTTTGTGATTAAGCTTATGCCTGCATCCTTCTATTAGGATGGAGTGTATAACTTTAATCCTAAGTGTTAAACCCTTAATGTGTTTAAATCCTTTAATCAATTCATCTAATAATCATCAAGACATCAAGCTTGTAACTTGGGCCTTGCATTAGGGTTCTATTTCTTCCTTAACTGGTTAAGAAGTACTAACCCTAGTGTTAATGGACAAGTCCCCCTCAAGTTGTCTTACAAACCATAAAAAATCACTTCTTCATCTTACCATTAACTAAAATCCATTTAATAAAGGCCTTGTTATGTCATGAGGTTAATCCCTAATCATGGATTAAGTTGAGGAGCCTTCCTCAGCTTAAATGCTCTCATCTATTATCCTTCTATTAGGATGGTGTAATGGGTCCATTGAATCCCTGATTATGGCTTAAACTCATTACTTAACACTAAACGAAAACAACAAAAACATCTAAATAATTACAAGTAGGTTAATGATCTTAATCCTACATCATGGTGATTAAGTGTGAGGTGGTTACTTCATACTTAAGGTATTCTCATTACCCCTAATCAGAGGGAAGATGTGATGAGTTTACTAACCCTTGGTTTAGGCTTAAGCTCATTTACTTATGACAAACTTCCAAAAGCAATAAAAGATTGAAAACTCAAACAAACAATAATCGTCTCCTCCGGGATTCTTTTCTCACCTCATTCACTCACAAACGAGAACTCGCTTCTTCCGTCTAATGCAAGACAGTTTGCACCTGAGCCAGACAGGTCATACACTTGAGCATAGACAAGTAAGCAGTTCACCAGTCAATTTATCTTTCAGTCTCTTTGAGTCGAACTATGGTGTTCTGACTTCCTCATTGCACGAGAGGATACGTAGGCATAACTTAACAATTATCGAACAAAAGTCTCTGTATATTCCCCCTCTTTCCAGCATTATCTTTTAAGCCTCATGGTCTTGAGCATTTCATTCTTGTTCTTACACTGACACTTCTCTTATGCACTTCACTTTTCTTTCACACTGACACTTGTATTCTTTTCCAGCTTTTGTACACAAAATAGCACTGACACTACCCCTTTAAAACACAAATCTTTTAAGCGTGGATCCCGTCGAGTACGACGGACAATCTGGGTGCTAATACCTTCCCAGGTTGTAACCAACCCCCTTTCTCAGTCTCTCTGGTTCGCGACCGTCTTATCCATCTTTTCTTAGGTTTATGCAGCATTACCTTTCCTCCGGGATAAAAATGCCTAGCTGGCGACTCTTGTCTTTCTGAGTTCACCCCTGTGTGTTCTCTCTCCCTTTCGCCGACCGTTCGTGTCTGTACCCCTCTTGGCCCGGTGTCATCAGGTGGGAGCGACAATGTTGATGAAGTGATCATGCACCTTTTCAATCAATTATGTCGCATTCGCTCATTTTTTCTTTCCTTGCATTAAAAAAAACAAAAAATGCATCCATTTACCTCCCATTTATTTCACTGTTGTTTAACAGGTTTGAGGGAAGATAATGACAATTGAATACCCATAACTGTTGAAGGTATGCTTTCAGGGTAGAACCTGCTGACGATGTACAGGCATTGTTTCAATTCCAAAACACCGGAGATATAAGGGAGATAGACCCTCGTCAACCCCTTTGAGCCTTGAAGTAGGAGTTTCTTTTCTAAACGGAAAAAACCCTCACATTTAATCCGGGGCAGGGTAGTCATCAGTTAATTTGACCGAGCGTTCAAATTTCCAAAGGAGTGTGCATCCGAGGATCCATTACCTTTATTCATCACACCTCAAGAGGTCAAGGGACGTAGAACTACAATGGTTATCCCTCAACAACAAAGGAATGAGGCAGTCATTACCTTTTCAAGCAAGTCAGACAACCCGTGTTACACAATTTGTTCAACAAAAATCAAAGCAAAAAAAAGAAAAAGAAAAGCCCGCTAAGTCAAAAAAAAAAGTGAAAATAAATGACTTAGGAAAAAGTTAGGGCATCCCGCTGGACTTCAAAATCGAAACAAAAAACAAAAAGAATTAGTCCAGGAAAAAGTTAGGGAGTATATACCAAGAAAGAAAAATTTCATAAGAATAAAGTCGTGTGACTACAGACACAAAGACAAAGGGGTGACTGTTACTCCAAGAAACCTCATTGGTGCGTAAACCGTCAACGTCATTGGTTCCTCAACCATCACAAAACCCTTTCGAGAGGCGAGCGCTCAGGCCAAATTAGCTGAACATAGGGCTGGAGAACATCAAGGAGAATGGGCGGGCACCGATAAACTTCGAGCCATAAATCTTTCTTTCTAAAACCGTGAACCAGGCCATGTTATAACCCTTGAAAGTCCTAATTGAATCAGGTTCAATTCTGGAAGCATACTGCGACAAGGTTGCGTAAACTGACTCCTAACGATTTGCTAATTCAGCACTACGTTTGGACTGATGGTCCATTCGTCACACATTGTCACAACATTCAAATAAATAAATTTTCAAAACCTGCATGAGCACCGCATTAAAATTACCATTTGTAAATGAACAGTTTTAATTGCAAGTCAGTCTGTCACATCAGGGGAGTTCCTACAAAGAGCAATCAGAGGGAACTTGATCATTCAACAATGATGACCAATATCAAGAGCATCATGTAGACCTATGAATCAAGGGCATGTTATCCAGTGGATTTGTCAACCAAGGAATCAGTCAATTTAAAGCAAGTTCCCAAGCATCGGTTGATTGAGGAACATCTTTCAAAGTCAGTTGATCAGAAGTGAATCTTCCAAACAGGGGCAGGACACCCGGATTTTCTATTGACCAAGGATGATTTCTTCCAATGCTCAGTCAGAATGAGTCAAGTCGCTTCCACGCTCATACCGGGGCAGGACATTTCCAGAGTTCACCAAGTGCAACTCTTCACGAGAGGACATCCAAGTCTGCCATGCCAGGAATTGGATAATCCATGACAGTCTGTTCAAAGACTCACCCAACCAGGGGCAACTTTAGCTACACAGAGCAAGTTATATCAGTAATCTCCAAGTTCAAGACGAGTATCGGGAAATCGTGTTACCCACCCTCTCCGTATCACCCTTCTCAACCAGAAACCTTCCCACATAAGACCTTTCTTCCCACCACGGGAGCTCTTCTGGCCTTTCACGAGCATTGCATAAATCATTTGCATACGTTATTCATGTCGCTTCCATAGAGCATAAGCATCATATGCATTGGGCATCCCCCCCACAGACTTCAATCTCGCACTTGAGGGCCTCGTAACCCCAACTGATCAACAATCCAAAGTCCAGTTCTCGTCTGGCAAACCCATTCAAAGTCCAGTTCTCGTCTGGCGAACCAACTTTAAATACCAGTTCTGGTCTGGTAGGCAAATCTTTTAACCAGTTCTCGTCTGGTCACCTTTTCATTCAGCCCGTTGAATGCCAGTTCTCGTCTGGTAGTCATTCTTTTTCAGAGTCAGTTCTCGTCTGACAATGAACCCAAGGAGTCAGTTCTCGTCTGACGACTTATTCTTTGCCCATCAGTTCTCGTATGTTGGCCTACCTTTAATAAACCAGTTCTCGTCTGGTAATTCACCTTCAAAGTCCAATTACTTGGTAACCAAAACAACAAAAATATCTATCAACCTGGCCTTACGCCCAACCATCCTTGTTTCATTATCTCCCGCTTGCATATCATCATATCCTCATCATCCTGAACATACATATCTATCTTGCATCATTTGCATTGCATCTTCATACCGCATGGTTTCTGTTTTCTCTCTGGTGTGGAGCAAGATCGTTACAAGATGCAATCTGGGGCAGTTATCTCGAAATCTGATGAATTTATGCGAGAGTTTGAAAACACTGGGGCAATTATGGATGCCAAGTCTTCTGTAAAATCCTCTAGAGACAATCTTTTTCATCGAAGATGCAGTCTGACACAATGTCAGGAGTAAAGGAATGCTTGTTTACTCATAACAATCAATGCGCAACTGTTGAACTCAGAAGCTTGGAGCACTGTGTTTATTCTCAGGGAATATGGTATTTCTTTTCCTAGCAGGGCATTGGAAGTTTATTTTTTCCCCGAGCATAAAATCTTCCTTCAACCTACAAGATTTCCTCATGAGGAGTTGGTGTTCTCATTCAGTTAAAAGTCCAATTTTCATTGGCATATCTTCCCAACATAGTCGTCATACTATACCCGGGGCATAATTTGGCTAATTATTTATCTCTAATTCTCCAGCAAAGTCTCTCCTCAGCAGAGCATTGCCAAATCTGTTTTTCAGCTAAGCCAGAGGGTTGACATCTCCCCAGCTGAGTTAGAGCAGATGATATCCCCAACAAAACTTCAAGGCTAATTGAATCGTGCTCATCCCCAAGCGGAGTTATCTTTCCACAGTGAAGTATTCCCAGTAGGCAGCTGAAGGCCTCGCTTCCCCACAGAGCTTAGAAGTATCAGAATTCTCTCCTCAGCAAGAGTTTGATCAAGTATCTCCCCAGCCAAGTCTGGAGATGATCTTTCCCCACAGAGTTTCATGAGCGGGATTCACAACCATCATTGAAATATCCCCAGTGAGGTCGCCAATTTATTTTTGGCCAGTGTGACAAAGTAATACAGACAATCGTTTACACTTCACTCCTCAACCAAGTATTTCCAAGATATCTTGGTCGTTTCCTCAGCAGAACGATAGTCAGAATGTTTTCATACCCTGCGGAGTTACAAATGGCATTCTCCCTTGCAGAGTTATTGCTCTCTTCTCAAATCAACTAATCTTGTATTGATCGCGTTGTCCCGTGTCAACGGACCTATTGTGGATGGATCGCTTGATACCATTCTCCTATCAGATTGCTCGATCTTGTTTGGTTTGCAAATCGCTCGATATTGCAACACCGTTAAAGTCCACCGTCGCTGTGGCAAGCCAGTAGTCGCCTGGTGTCGTACCAAAAGACATGTCTGAGTTGTAAATCGCTTGATATTACTCCTCGTTCTTTGAGCCGTGCTCATGTTCTTGGTTCTGGATCGGTCGATACCATTTCCTTAGCAGATCGCTTGATCTTGTCTGAGTTGTAAATCGCTTGATATTACTCCTCGTTGTTTGAGCCGTGCTCATGTTCCTGGTTATGGATCGCTTGATGCCATTTCCTTAGCAAATCACTTGATCTTATCCAACACTCGTCTGTGTTGAAGAGGTTTGAAGTCCTGACAGTGGGATTAAATGTCAAAATGGCTATCGGTCCTGGCGTAACAGGTTTATCCGAAGGAGATTCGTCTGTCTCAGGTCATATATTTTTTTGAAAAAAGTGTATGAAGACAGCTCCTATGTCCAGTGCCTGACGTAACAGGTTTGCTTGATGAGGGCTCGTATGTCCAGTTCCTGGCGTAACAGGTTTGTATGAAGAAGACTCGTCTGTCTAAGTTTTCTTATCCAGCGTAACAGTTCAACTTGGAGGGAGCTCGTCTGCTGTCTCCCCACTTCAGTCGCCAAAGCGTCATTTGGTTGGGTTTTTTTCCCAGTGCTTGCATTCTCCAGCAGAGTGCAAATTTCAGGGTTATTTTTGGTATTCAATCACAATTTATCTTGAACGGTCGATAGCCGTTGCTCTCATCCTTTTCAGATTAATAGTTGCTTGAATAGGGGCAGCTGTAACACCCCAAATTTTCCCTCTGGTTTTTCTTCTTTGTCTGTTTTTTGTTTTACATCTCATCAGCATTTCCATTAAATCATTAACATTTAGAATTCATATCATGTGCATAAGACATGGGATCGAGGTTTTCTGTGGAATTAGGGTTTCACACTTTATTTGCAGATTATCAGAAAATTCAAGGTTTTGATTATGCGACATCAATGGCATCATTCTCTTATTGTTTTTGTTACCAAATTAGGGTTTATTTCCCTGATCAAGGATTCCGTTCTTAATGAATATTCACTGGCGCATTTGGCCCATCATCAGGATATTTTCTTCATGACCAAGTTACAAGGCTAATATTCTCCTCTCAGCATCTCAAGCAATTCCATTCTCAAAAAAATATTTTGGTTGTGGTTCAAGCACGTTTGTTCAGTCGCGATCCAATTCAAGTGGATGTCTGACCTAATCTTGGTCAAACTATCATCTTTTTATTCAATCACAAGTCATATGTGGGTTGGGTGTGTCAGGTACAAGTATGTAATTTAAAGTCAAGTTTCTCATGTTCGAGAATGATCAAGGTCTAGTTCATTTCCGATTAATGTTCGGTGCAATGGCATTGAAGTCCATATTTTAGATCCAGATTCTCTGATTTCAAGGTATTTTCATATGCTCATATTTTTGATCAAGAAAATAATGTGAATCGGGTCATCAAAATTCAAGTGGAATCAAGGCCAAGATTAATTTATAGTTGACTTCATTTCTCAAAATTAATTCAAGTTGTGTTTAGTCCAAGTGAGAATTCCAAGATGGCCCATATGTTTCCAAAAGAGAAAATCCAAGTTTATACAAAAGCATTGAAATAATGTTTTCATGGATTTTGGACTCAAATCAAATTGAAGTCCAACATGGAGGTGCACATAACAAATGCAGGTTATACATTAACATGGAAATAAGGTCCATTTATTTTATTATTTTCCAAAGAAAACTCATACAAAAAATGGAAAATAAAGTTGAGATGCGCTGATTTTGTTCATGGCCCCACCACTACAATGCACGCGTCATTTTTACCATCTTTCATCACGAATTTCGTACGCTCACAACCAACACAAAAACGACTTGCACGCCACGCCAATAAACTCTCACTCTTCTCTTTTATTCCATTCGCAAATTCTCTGCTTCAATCCGTTACACAAAAACCTTTTTCAGAACAACCACACAGTAACAATTCTTCAACCTTCAACAATTCATTTTCATCACAACCATCACCTTACCTCTCCAAACCCTCTTCAATCTCCACAAACCTAAACCATAATCACCACTCTTCCAAAAACCAACCTGTAACCAAAACCATCACTGTTCAATCAACACCATCGACCTCCATCAACAACTGAACAACAACAACCAAATCCATCATCTTTCTTCACCTAAAATCTCCCTCAAACCACCACCATCTGAAACCTCACCGAATCCCCATCTTCAAATCCCCTCACGCCGCAACAAAAAACCGTGACCTCCACAATCTTCAAATCATACCGTAACAAAACCTCACCACCCTCAACACATCAACAACAATTTCCGATCTACAACAGAACACACAGAACAGAAGGACTAGAAGAAATGGAGGAAACCGGAGCAGATCGAAAATCATAAGCTAAAGTAGAAGCAAATTGTGGCGAGATTCGGAACGTGATCGAAGAAGAGCAAGGTCGGCGCGATTTGAGCAAAGAAGCATTGAAATTTTTTGGAGGGAGGTCTCCGGAGGTGGTGTTCGATTCACCGCAAACGGACTAGCCCTTTTCTTCTATTGTTTTACGTCGCCGATTGAAGGTTCAGGAGGACGAAATCTCCGACGAGCTTTGTTTGTTTTCGATTTTGTTTCAGCGTGGGAGAAGTTGTTCATGAGAAAGAGGAAAATCCATTGTGATTTTGGAAAACAGGGGAAATGATACACGTTGGTTTGCTGATGTTGTTATTTTAATTTCTTAAACCAGATCTTGTTTTTTATTTTATGTGTTGTTGGACATGGGCCTAGCCCATTGGATTTCTCCTCACACCTCCAGTCTCAGACATCACCCCTTCCTGCGCCAATTCCACCCTTTCTTCTTTGTGATTTTTTTTCTTTTTTTTTATATACTTTTATTGTGGATGATGGGCTAAGCCCATTTGGATTTTACTATCAACACATGCAGTATTTAGTACTGACCCCTTTCCTTGGTTTGTTTTTTTTTATCTATAAATTTTTTAGTTATTTGTAATCATGGATTGACATTTATTAAGTGTTTAGTTTAGATTTTTGTTATTACAGTTTTGCTAAACCTTGAGTATAATTGTGGTTAATTTCTAATGTTGTTTTCGAATTAATTTTCTATATAGATTTTTGGCTAAAACTTTGTTTAATTAGAATAGGATTTTATTTAATTTCTTGGTTGAGATTTATAATTACTTTTCAATGTTAGAATGATTGATTCGTGTGGACTAATGAGATTTCTTGATGCAGACTGTGCTTAGTCCCTGATATCATTTGGATCAATTCTTGTTGTTATTTCTGATTCTCTTTGATGATTTCCTTTGATGCTGGACGTGTATATTTGATACTCTGATTTGTTTGGACTTGATGACTGATATATGTGCGTAGTTACTGGATCCTATTTCTTGTTTGGACTTCTGATGAGTATTTCTGAACTCTTGTCCGCGTATTGAAGAGGCAACGGACCTTCTCCGTTAGGTACCACTGAGACCCGTTTTTACCTTTAGCATGCTGCTGCATCTGGAAGTCCTACTGGTGTAGGCTCTGTTTGTGCATTGTTCGTCTACTCCATATTGCATTCTCTTCTCCTCGCTTATTTTTAATTCATCTTATTTCTTCCTTATCTTCTTTCATTCTTTCTTAACTTGAGGTGTGCTTGGACCACCATGGTTCTTCTTCTTTCTCCTTCTTCTTTCCTTCTTCTTCATTAGAATTCAAACCTCATTAACCTAGGACTCCCATGCATGATAACATTAGGAGTAGTCTTCCCCATTAGATTTTACCTTTGAGATCCTTTTGGTGATCTCTCTTCTCATCTTCAAACTTAACTTTAAGTCACTTTAATAAATGACGAGTCTTCTCATGTGACATGAGAATTTGCTATGAGATACTTGCACGCGTTCCGTTTCGGGGCGAGGTGTAGGATATCCCTCGTGGTGGATAGGTCTTAGCATGAGATCACCTCACAAAGAAAAGCTAAAAAACAGTTCTTAACCAAAAAATCACAAAAACACTTAATAAATGTCAGTAGGTCAGTGTGTCTGAGCCTTCCTCTTAGGGACTAGATTTGGGGATTTCCTCCATAGCTAGGTGTGCCTCTTGCGCATTCCATTTCGGGATGATGTAAGAAGTACACATCCCATTGAGTAAGACTTAGTTACACTTACCTATGCAAACTTCAAAGCATAAAACTCATAAAAAACATTGGACAAACAATAAGCGTCTCCTTCGGGACTTCTTTTCTCATCCCATTCATTCTTTACGTACGAACTTGCTACTACTTGTCACTTTGCAAGACGGTAACGCACTCGTCGTCTGAGCCTGCAACACCTGAGCATTGACATAGGCAATTCAAGCCTTAAGACACAAGCAATCTTTTCCACCCCTAGTTAGGGGAACTACGGCGACTCTAATCCTCATTGTCCAGATGAGGTACGTAGGCAGCGGGGTAGGGCCCGTTCGAGCACAATCTTTATTTTCCCTACATTTTTCCTTTGTTTTCTCTCTCAGTTCCTTTTCCAGTTCCAGTTCCTTTTCTTTTGCAGTAGCTTTCATTTCTTCACCCTTTGAAACAGTTTCTTTGTAAGCGTGGATCCCGTCGCGTACGGTGGACGATCTGGGGTGCTAATACCTTCCCAGGTCGTAACCGACTCCCGAACCCAGTCTCTTTGGTTCGCAGGACCTGTGTCCATACTTTCATTTTCTTCGGTATGTGCAGCATTACCATTCCCGTTCCTTCGGGATAAAAAAGCCTGGCTGGCGACTCTACCTCTTTTCGCGCAACTTTTGCGTTTGTACCAGGATGGAAATCCGGGGAGCGACAATACCTATGGACTCTGTTGATGGGGAAAACCCTCCTATGAGATATGTTTCCTAAAACACACAGCAGAGTGAGAAAACAACAACAAAAAACACCTGCAAAAACACAGAGAATGAGGTTAGCATGCAATGCAGTATGTCTATTTGTCTTCCAAGGGTATCCGGTGTGGCTCTTTGGTTTTGACCTTCCAAACCTCTGGGAATGAAGATGTTGAAGAGAAATGAAGTTCAAAAGAAGATCCAGGTAACACACAAACTATAACATTACAAAATGCCAAAATACATAATTTATGATTACAACAAGTTCCCATGGTGGGTCAAAATACAATTAAGTTAAGAAATACAACAAAATCACCATGGAGGATTAAAGTACAACCAAAATAAAATACAAGTAAAGGAAATCAAACATCCAGCCCAAATTCATCCTCCTTGACTTCTTTCAGGAGAGCATCAGTCACTGGTCCAACTGGATACTCTGTGATGGTCCTGATAAGAAGGTTTATGGTTGCAATGTCACTTGTCAACTTCTGGTACTTGCCTTGGTCTTTTGATCTCTTCAACCCCGCTCGGAGTTTCAACTCAGAGATTTCCTTTTGTGCTACTAACAAGGCTTCCTGATTCTTCTTTTCATTAGCTTCCAGCTGCTCTATCTTAGCCTGTGTCTTCTAATCTTCTTGTAAACGAGCTTCAATGATCCTGATCCACCTAGCCTAACTATCTTCCAAATAATGCTCAGCTCTGGCTTTCTGAATCTTAGCCTCTTTGCAAGCATTCTTCAATATCAGTTCCCCTGATCAGGCTTTTTTGATGAAGTCCTCTTTCTTTTCTATCTTGGTTATATGCTCGATCCGGAGCTTTTCTAACCTCTCAATGTCCAGTCGACCATCATTCCTTTCCCAAATGGTCTTCTTCAGGGCTTCAGAAAGCTGGGTATTCCTCTCCTTCAACTTCTCAAACTCCTCTAAACTGACTGTAGCTACATGCTCTACTATTGATGGCCCTGTTATATCCTCTAGGGGGAATGACATACGGGTGATTTGTCTTCTGATGTGTGACCATTCAATGTACTGTGTTGAAGCTATGTTGTTACACTTCCCCAAAATGGCAGTTCCCTTAGTTTGTATGTTGTCCCAAGCCTAGGCTGCTTGTCGGATGGTGGCATGATTATTCTGAACAACACAGTAAAGAAACTCTGCTAAGTCTTGCTCTCGAGGTGGGTGTACCAGGGCATTCCCCAACTGTCTTCTGAAAAGCAAAGGATTATAATTGATGCAACCCTTCACTCCAATAAGAGGCACATTAGGATAATGTCCACAACTTGCAATTATGTCCCTGCCCTTGGTGTTCTGAGTACACCACCTGATGTCTTCTGAAATAAGGGCAATCATCCTCTTATCCCAATTCCTTGACTGATGTGGATTCAGGAAAGCTTCCGTCTTCGACATGTGTCTCATTAACCATTTGTAGAAGAGGGGTGCACAACATCTGACTAGTCTCCCTCTCTGCTTCTCATTCCTTTGATGCACTGAGTAGTAGAAATCCCCTAGCAAGGTAGGAACTGGATTCTTAAGCATGAAGATATGGATATCATTCTTGCTTACAAACTTAGGCTCGTCTATAAAAAAGATGATACCATATATACTGATGGCTAGGAGAGCACAGATAATTTCCCACTTCCCTGTTGCAACATGGTTGGTGGCCTGGGTGATTAAGAAGTCCAAATGAAGGCCTGGGATTCCAGCCTTGATGGTCATGTGCTGATCAATGATAGTAACTTCCAAATGTAGAGCCTTAGTTATGTCTTCATTCTTAGGAGCAGGCATCTCAGGGTTGAAAGGGATTCCTCTTCTGATAGGGACACCCAACAACATAGAATACTCTTCCAACAGGGGGCCTATCTGAAAATCTGGGAAAGTGAAGCAACAGAGAGGAGGGTCATAAAACTGAAGACAGGTGTGAATCATACTCCTCTGGGATGCATCCAAGTCCATAATCATGTCCAGAATACCACCATGGTGCTCTCTGAATAAGGGAACATGATCCGGGGTAATAAGAACCTGAATCTACCTGATGCCTGCTAGGGGATACTCAAAGAAATGGTATGTGATGTTGCTCTTCCTGGTTGAATCCATACTGAAAAAGGGTGTTGATGAAGATAACTGGAAAAGGTAACTGATGAAAGTAGATGATGCAGATAGCTGAAGAAGACAGCTGAAGAAGATATCTGGTGAAGATGGCTGAAGAAGATATATGGGCAGAAGAACGGTCAAAACCAAACCAAAGAAAATGTGGATACCCTGTAAAACCAATAAATAAATGTTAAATGATGCAAAATGATGTATGCTGAATGATATGCAAGGGTTTATGATCAGGTGCTGGATTGTCATTTGCTTTTGATAGGGTCCATGAGTGTTTAGAAGTCCGGATGAAGGTCTGAGAACCAGTAACCAGGTGGGGGACTCAAATAAAGAGTCACAAGTCCAGGGTTTCATAAGATCAGTCAAAAATAGCGTAACCTTAAAACAATATCAGTAACAGGGTATGTTGAGGCCAAGGGTTCCTGCAAACCTGTAAACAACCCCACCCACTCACAGGTATTGTTCTAGAACAAGGATCCTCAGACTTGGATCTATTATGAGAAGTGTAAACATTTCTAACCCGGAGGTACAGTGTTTACATTAATCATAAAGGATCCTCCTCTAATTCACCTCAGATGTTGAAGGTCATCTAAAAAGGTCATCCAGACTTAGCAGGCTTCTCAGATAGCCCTAGCACTACAGGAAATCCGTAGCACATAGTTCTCAAGAAGACACCCATGTCTGAACCGTGTTTCATATTCCCGCACCAGACCGAAATGGAATGGGAAAGAATATGAAGCCACTCTAATCCTATGTTTGTCACTCGGGCCTTTGTGTTGGACCTTTCTCACTGGAATACCCCTCCCACCAAGGCAAACCAACAAATCTAGCACATATATGATATGATAATAAAAATGAAATGCATAAAATAATAAATGAAAGTGATAAAGTAAATGCAGTAAATAAAGCTGTACATAAAACAATAAATAAAGAAAAAACAAAAAGCACACATAGCACATAACACCCCCATAAACACAAATCAAACAAGCTCTAGGAGAAACCCACAAGAGAACCAGAAACCCTGGTTGCAAAGCTTCCCCAGCAGAGTCGCCAAGTTGTCGCTCCCCAGACTTACGTCCCAGTGCAGACGCGAACCATCTGCGATGTTGGAGGTTGAGGTTGAATAGAGTCACTAGCTAGGCATTTTTATCCCGAAGGAAAGGTAATGCTGCATAAACCTGGAAGGGGTATGGATAAGACGGTTGTGAACCAGAGAAACTGAGAAAGGGGGTTGGTTACGACCTGGGAAGGTATTAGCACCCAGATCATCTGTCGTACTCGATGGGATCCACGCTTACTTGATTGTGTTTAAAAGGGGTAGTGTATGTGCTAACTGTGTAGAAAAAGCTAGGGATCAATGGTACAAGGTGTCAATACAAAAGGAAGTATGTGAGATGCTTGAGACTGAGGCTTAGGAAAGAAAACTGAAAGAGGGGGAAGACACAGAGACTTTTGTTCGATAACTGTTAAGTTATGTCTACGTATCCTCTCGTGCAATGAGGAAGTCAGAACATCATAGTTCGACTCAAAGAGACTGCAAATGATTTGACTGTGAACTGCTTGCTTGTCTATACTCAAGTGTATGACTCGTCTGGATCGAGTGCTAACTATCTTGCATTAGACGGAAGAAGTGAGTTCTCGTTTATGAATGAGTGTGATGAGAAAAAAATCTCGGAGGAGACGTTTATTGTTTGTTTTTGTGTTTTCAGTTTTTTTATTATTTTTGGTGTTTTGCATAGGATAATGAGCTTAAGCCTAAATCAAGGGTTGTAAACTCATTATATCCTCCCTGATTAGGGATAAAGAGCCTACTCAAGTGTGAGATAAGCATCTCAAATACCATGATGATATAGGATTAAGATCATTAACCTACTTGGTAATTATTAAGTGTTTTTGGGTTTTTGTTTAGTGTTAAGTAATGAGTTTAATCTCTAATAAGGGATTAGTGAACTCATTACACCATCCTAAGAGAAGGATGATAGGTGAGAACACTTAATCTGAGAAAGACTCCTCAACTTAATCCATGGTTAGGGACTAAATTCATTATATAACAAGCCTTTATTAAAGTGGATTTTAATTAAAGGGTGAGATTAAGAAATGGATTTTATGTTTGTAAGACTAGCTTGAGGGGGACTTGTCCATTGAACACTAGGGTTAGTCCCTCTTAACCAAAAGGAAGAGATGTAACCCTAATATAAGGCCCAAGTTACAAGCTTAAGTCTTAATCATTATTAGGTGTTTTGATTAAGAGGTGTAAACAAATTAAAGGTTTTACACTAAGGATTAAAGTTATACATTTCATCCTAAGATAAGGATGTAGGCATAACCCTAATTCAAAGTCCTAAAGCTTTAAGTGCTTAGCCTCTGATTATGAGATGAGAAGAGAGACTCAAGGAGACTCAAAGGTAAAAGACTAGGGGAGACTATATACAACCTTAAAAATTATCATGCTTGGATGTTCCTATGGTTTGTGAGGCTTAAAGAAAGATCTTCAGGAGGCCACCAAGGAAGAAGAAGGAGATGAAAAAGAGCAAGAGAGAAAGAATAAGTTACTTACTTCCTGAAGAAGATAAGTAACATAAAGGAAAGAAAGTAAGAATGAGGGAGCACAAGTGAAGTAAGTTCAATTCAAATACAAGTAAATAATGCATATGAAGAGATGAGAAGAGGTGGGATGTGAAGGCAAATCCACATCCCAAACAACTTACCATAAGCCCCTGAAATGTTAGTGTGAAATGCAAAAGACATAAAGCAAAAGGAAATGAAATGAATAAAGATGTAAAGACCAAAACCAGAAGTATATATGCAAGGAAAATGTATTATGAGATGATGCAAAGTCATACATAATGCTTATGAATGTTCATACAAGGATGAGATGCAATGGAAGCATGTTTTAGAAGTATGAAAACACATGGATACCTATGGAATGTAATGAATGAAATGCATGGCAAATGAATGAAGAAATGATCAAGCAATGTTCAAGCATGTCTTATGATGTCTAATATGTCATATAAATGTTTGAAATGTCATGACAAGTTCATATGACTGAGCTATGCAAAGATGAATGCAAATGAACATGAGAAATTAGGGTTTTAAGACAACATGAGATGCATATGACCAAAACAGAAGCATACATCATGATAAAAAATTTAGATTGAACTCAAACAAACCCTAAACATATACAAGATCACTCACCAAAGGAGAAGGTCAGAAGTTAAACCTAGTGAAAGTTATGGATTTCCTAAGTTAACTAGGGTTTTTGGATACTTCTAAGGGAAAATGCAAATCAAATTGAAAATGCAATGCAAAATCATGAGATATATATCCTAGATACTAGATGCAATATGTGAATCAATGCAAAAATAATCAAGTTCAAACTCATCATGGTTGACCATAAGTGATTTTTTCAAGTTAGGGTTAGAAAATGTGATTTTTAAGAACCCTAATTCAAAGATAATTGTGAAAATGTGATCAAACCTAAAGAGAAATTTGTATGGTGAGTTTGAAAATGTTTCTAAATGTATAAGAATGCCTCATGATTTTTTTTGTGATTTTTAGAAACCTAAATGTATTTTTAATTAATTAAAATCAATTAATTAATTAAATAAAACATTTAAATGTTTTAAAAATACTTTTTTAATGCAAAAATAAAAATAAAAAATGTTTTTGAGTTAAGAAAAATATTTGAAATGAAAATGCAAAGTTTCATGATTTTAGAAAATGTTTTGATATTTTAAATAAATAGAACAAAAGAAATGTAAATAAAAATAAAGAAAATGCAAAGTAATCAGGATCTAAGGTTGAGATTTGAACTGGGGTTGACTGGCGCGCAGATGGAGGGTCAGGATTCGTTCTAATTAAATTAAATTAATTAAAACTAATTAAACCAAATAAAATGGATTAGGTTTTAATGAGGCAATCTGAGCCATCCAACAAACGCGGGAAACACCCATCATACGGCCCACATTCAAACTGGCATTAATAGTGGATTAAACCCTAATCTTCTTCAGGCGACCAGAACAGTGTTCCGGTCGTATTCTCCAGCAACACCAAATCCCTAAGTCTCTCTACAAGCTACCCCAAGCCCCTAAAATCTCCAAAATCAACCCCCAAACAACATTAAACAAGAATCAAGCCACAAAATTCATTTACATTGCATCAATCTCATGAATCGAATCAAACAAATTTTACGGGCAAAATTTCAGAAGCTTCATACATGCTTAATTTTCAACCATTTTCAAAACCAAACACATCATGATGATCAGAGGAGCATGTAGATTTATATTGTAACTTAAAAAATAACTTTTGGAAAATTTGTTCTTGGATGATACCTGAGATGAAGCTTTCTCAATTTGAGCTTTCTGGACCTCTCATTGATGCTAATCCACTCCAATGATCACCTTGATGCTTCTGGAAAGCTTAGAGCAAGTTTATGATGGCTAGTTTGAGTGTTTCAGTTCTTCTAAGGCAGAAATCGTGTTTTTGTTTTGGGAGCTTTTAGGCCATGGTGAAGGGTGGTTTATGATCTCTGAGTGATGTTGAGATGATTGGTGAAGAAATAACTGAGTTTTAATGGATGTGTATGGAGTTTCGAAGAAATGAAGATTTTGGGGATTTTTGGTGATTCTGAGTCTTGGCTTGTTTTAGGTTTGTGTGTGTTGTGAAATGAGCTCCTTGATGTCCACATAAACAATGTTGATTGGCCAGAGAGTTGTTGTGGCACAGGCTGATTGGTATGGGAGGTTTTGCAAAAAGTTAAGATTGTGTACTATGAGGTATGGGCTCGGGTCAGAGCTGGCTTGGGGGCTTGTCTTGCCTCAGCTTGCATCAAGGATGGCCCTAGGATTGGTTTTGAGGATCTGGATGGCATGATACAAAAGTTATCACATGTTTTGCAAATTTTCCTCTTTGAAATTTTTGTGAAAATGAGGCATGGTTTCTTGTGATCCAAGGCACAATTCTGATCAAGCAATGATGCATTATCATGTTATGATGCTTAGAAATGGATTAGAGGTCATTAGAATGCTTAGAACTTGGTTTTGCAAAAATCCCTCTTTGGCATGAACTTGAAAATTATAGGATTTTTCCCAACTTTGAAAGATCATATCTTGAGTTCTAGGATGAATCAAGAGGAGTTCTTGTACTTTTTGAAAATGGGAAGATCCAATCTACAACTTTCATGTTTGAAGATTTTTCATTTGAAGCCTTTTTTATCAAGAAAGAGGAGGTTGAAAATCTTTCCCAAAATGGAAAGTTTTCATTACAAGTCATGTCCAAAAATAGCAAGTTTGCAAATGGCTTGAAATTCTTCAATCTTGTGCACTTCTAACCACTTATAAGATCAAATAAAGATCATATAACCTCTAATTGATGAAAATGACTCTTTGGTTCCATTGGTGCTGGCCTCAGATGCCCTGGTTCTGACTTTTCTTGCATAATAAGTTACCAGTTGATCAGATGACTTCCACAATGAATTTCTTCATCAAATTTGGTACACATGCTCCTTATAACATATTAAGACCAATGGAATCAAGAATGACCAAAAAAATTTAGATTAAGGGCCTCAAACCCAAAACCCTAATTTTAGGTTATCTGTGTAGAAACTGCTCAGTCTGCTTGAACATCTTTGCAATGCTTTGTGACATTTTGACTTTAATGAACCTTGGGGAGAATAAGATGATCATAGAACACTCATGGACCTTATTGACAAGCTTCAAGGCCTTTGAGATGGCTCAAATCACTTCTTGGATTCATCTGATCACAAACCCTAGATGCAGATGAAATGAACTATACAGTGAGATGATATGCTTATGCGATGCTATATGAAAAGATCACAAGCCATAGTGTGAGAAAAAGGTGAAGGAAAATTTGGGGTGTTTACACAGGTTACTATTGGTCTACCATGGAAGCTGATTGCTATCAGCACTCCAAGACTTGTCATAAGTGCCAGATCTATGCTGACAAAGTACATATACCTCCAGTTCCATAGAATGTTCTGACCGCTCCTTGGCCTTTTTCCATGTGGGGTATTAATATGATTGGTGAGATTAAACCTACCGCTTCTAATGGACATCGTTCCATCCTTGTTGCTATTGATTACTTCATGAAGTGGGTAGAGGCAGCTTCGTTTGCTTCTGTTACCAAGAATGTTATGGCTCGATTCATCAAGCATAATCTTATATGTAGGTATGGCATCCCCGAAAGGATTATCATAGACAATGGTACTAATTTGAACAATACTATGATTACTGACCTCTGCACACAGTTCAAGATTAAGCATCACAATTCTTCTCCATATCGACCAAAGATGAATGGCACAGTGGAAGCCGCCAACAAGAATATTAAGAAGATCTTGCAGAAGATGACAATTACGTATAAGGATTGGCATGAGATGTTACCATTTTCCCTTCATGGTTATCGTACCACAATACGTACTTCAACTAGGGCAACCCCATTTTCTCTTGTCTATGGTATGAAAGCATTTCTACCCATTGAAGTTCAGATTCCCTCCCTGAGAATTATGAAGGATGCAAACTTAGATGAAGATGAATGGATTCAGACCCGACTCGATCAGATAAACTTGATTGATGAAAAAAGGCTTGTAGCTGTTTGTCATGGTCAGATGTATCAGAAGTGTATGATCAAAGCCTTTAATAAGAAAGTCAAGCAACAAGTATATCGGGCTGGAGATTTGGTAATCAAGCGTGTCATTTTACCACAGGTGATCCTAGGGTCAAATGGACTCCCACATATTAAGGACCATTTGTAGTCAAGAGGGTATTTTATGGAGGTGCCATGATGCTTACTACTATGGATGATGAAGATTTCCCGCAACCTGTAAATGCATACATAGTCAAAAAATACTACGCATAAAAAGAGACCCGCTAGGTTGACTGGCCTAGGCAAAAATAAGGGCATCCCGACGAACCAAAAGGGTTCGGGCAAAAATTAGGGATATATATATATATATAATGTGTACACCCGACAAGTCAAAAACCCGAAAGGGAGGCTTGGGCAAAAAGGGTATCCCGGTGGATTGAAAACTTGTAAGGGAAATCTAGGCAAAAGTAAGGGATTAAAGCGTATGATTATGTCTCGTTGGATCACCCATGTAACCTCAACTAGTTGTACTACCTATATCAAGTTCAAACAGGTGCAGATCAATCCATTCGTTTCTATTCTGACAACAAGGGATGAGATACTTGAAGATAATGGCAATAGCAGAGTTAAAACTCAATAGGATCATTTACACATATCTATTTTTCCTTGTTTTTGTACTCTTTTAAAAGTTCTACGACGAATTCCTCTTACTAGGATTTATGTCTCCTTGTTCAAACTTGCCGATTTATAGGCCACTTTCTAAATAAATAAAATCCTATTTTCGAATTCAGATTTACTTTTCCCCCTTTACTTAAGCGAAAACGTCCATTGATTATGTTTGAATGTATATATGCTTTTGAATATGATTGATTTCTACCAAAAACGCATAAAATACAATAATAGTATTTACTAAGGACGATCGGAGGTAGGAATCCAACAAATCTTCACCGGTTCATCCCCACAGTGTTATCTTTACGGATATTCTAACGAAATACTCCAAGTAGCTTCTTGTACCTCCAACTCTACTAAATCTTCAAGTAGATTTCTTTCAAATCTAATATATCCTCTAAAGAATTGAAATTTGGTCGGATAAGTCTCTCAGGGGAATGTCCGTCTCTTTTATCCTCAGTTAGGATATTCAGGAATTAAATCCTTCAATAAGAAGTACGACAAACAAAAACGGGAGGTTCTAATTATGATATTCCTAAAACAATACGGGAACGAAGTCTTTATATTCCTCTACAACAAATCAAGATTTATTTTCACCAACTAGCAGCTATTACATTGAGCCACTAATGAGCTACAACTACATAATTCATACATACATCATTCACATCATATCATACGCATACAACATTCTCATAAGAATATCATCTTGCAAAGTGTTATATACATCATGACATTGCATATAACTAACCTTGTTTTTCAGGTTAATTCCCCAGCAAACGGACGTCATCAACAATTTATTCTTAGGCTGCTATATTCCCCAAAGGGTTACTTCAAACAATATTTTGGACTGCTCTATCCTCTAGGAGTACATATAACAAAATCTTGGATTGCTCTATCCTCCAGGAATACACCAATATCTTGGGCTGCTACATCCCTCAAGATTACATCCATCAACGTCTTGGGCTGCTATATCCCTCAGGGCCACGAAAACCAATATCTTAGGCTGCTACATCTCTTGAGGTTACATCTATATCCATTCTTGGGCTGCTATATCCCCCCAAGGTCTATCTCAAACAATATCTCGGGTTGCTATAAACCCCCAGGATAACATCTTGGACTGCTCTACCCACCATGATTACACATAACAACATCTTGGGCTGTTACATCCCTCGAGATTACATCAATCTACATCTTAGACTACTTTATCCTCCAAGAGGTATATCTGAAGAACATTTTTATTTCGAATGAAATCTTTAAGCCCATTCAATAAATACAACCAACAAACAACATTATTTTACGCACCGGCGAGTGCAAATTTTTGGGCTTTAGTGTTCAATCCCCTTCAACCTTCAAGTCACGAATGTCGTACATGCCAATCTAACTCCTCAGGTTTCAGAACATTGAACAGGGGCAGCTGTTGTACCCCAAAATTTTCCCTCCCACATTCAATACCATGTGTCTCAAAAGGTCTCTTAATAGTCACAAGATTCTCAATAGGTCAAAAGGATTAAAGGTTTTACCAGACAAAGCCTCCTCCTGAACAATGGATCTAGAACTAGGGTTTTGAGTTTTTCCAAGAAAAATGGACTTCCAAGGCCTCAAGTTGACTTCATAACATCTCATATACCTTAAAGAATCCTCATGTCAAGTTTCAAAGCTTTCCCAACAAGTTTGGTCAGTCAGATGCTCAGATACCTAAAAATCAATTAACTTGGTCAAAAAGTCAACTGAGATAAACTGTGGTCAACTCAAAGTCAAACTTCAAGATTTTTTGCCAACATCAATATTAGGAGGTGAAATTCATAATTTGATCAAGGTTTGATCATGATTCATCAAGGAAACCTCAGAATCATCAAGAATCAGAAGTTGCTAAATTAGGGTTTTCATAGTAAAAGTCAACTGAACTTTGACCAGCTATAACTTTCATATACTTAATCAAAAATTTCCCATCCAAAGTTCATTTTAAAGGAAATTCAATTCTCTACAACTTTGTGTCTCACAAGCCAAGTCCAAAAATGCTTCATTTGGAAGGTATGAGCCAAAACATTATAGGTCTTTTTGAAAGTCAACAAAAAGTCAATTTTTTCCAAAGCTCATAATTTGAAAATGGAAAAGGATATGGACATGGGACCAAAAGGGTTGATTATAGGACACTCTAAGCTTACTAAAAATTCCTAGAACACCTCCATGGCATTAAAATTGAGGAAGTTATGCATTGTCAAAGTTGGGAAATCTTCAAGGGATATATGAAGCAAAAAGGGTCTAAATTCAAGATTTTGTCAAATGGGCCCATAATATTGCAACCCAAACTTGAAGATAAGGTCATGCACGACCCAATGGTCAATTATTCTGATTTTTATCATTTATTTTTTATTATTTATTATTTTTATTATTAAAATTCAATTTTAATAGAAATAAAATATGAAAATCAAATATTTGATCTCATACTTATTTTTGGATCAAAGATTTTGCATTTAAGGTGATTGGAAATCACTCAAAATCATGCAAGACCAAAATAGTATGTGGATATTTGATGTTTTGGCAAAATTGGCAAGATAGTTTCTTCACACTCAAGTAATCCAAATCCATGCATCTAAAGCCCATTCTTTAACCTAATTTGCTTTATTATATATACACAACAACAATGCAATGCAAGGACACGAAAAATTCAGGAGAGAAGGCATTGTTCAGACTTTAAAATTTCACAAAAAAAATCAATTTTCGGTTTCACAATTCCAAGCATTTTCAAAACATTCCAAAGGTTCCATTTGCATCCTTGAAGGATTCTGAACATATTGCAAGCATCACTATCATTTAAAACATCATAAATCATCTAAACCAATTTGCTTTTTATGCTTGTTCTTGATTTTTTTGATTTCAGTCATTTAATCATTATAAATTGTTTTTTATTGTTTAATGTTGTTTGTGATGATGCAAAGAATGTTTCTGGATGCTTTATTTTAAGCTTTGATGCAGGTATTGCATTTTTCCATTTTTAGGGTTCTTAAGGTCACGAATTAGGGCTCCACGAAATAGACAATTTCCAGCCAAATTGATGGATTAATTGGACTTAAGAGACTGATATTGATTGTTTTGAACTATGAAAACTCATTTATTTGTTGTATTATTAATGTTTGATTGCGCATAACTTTTAGTGACAAAGAAAATCCGTCACTAAAACCTTTAGTGACGGAAAACCGTAGGTAAAGGTATAAGGGACGGACAAAGGAAGAAGATGAAGATCGACACCCTTTCTGAAATTTGAAATGTTGATTTATTTTATAATTTATTTGTGTTATACTAATATCAGATGCGCGCGTGTGGTGTAGTGGATGGAGATCAGGTTTGGCAATCTTGAGGGCGTGGGTTCGAGCCTCAAGCATATTTTTTTTAAAACCATGTTTTATTATTTGACTTAATATATAATGCGTTTTGTTCCTATTACTTCTCAGGAGGCGCGCGCAGCCTAGTGGTGAAGGACTGAACCTAGGAGTGAAGGGTCAGGGGTTCAATCCCTCCCTCAAACATTTTGGTTTTTTTGTTCTCTTTTCCTTAATTCTTTATTTGTTTTTATTAATACCTTAATTTATTTTTTAACCATAGTTAACCCTAGTTAAAACCTTAAAAAAAATTCAAAACCTCAATCAACCTTTAAAATATTTTAATTTATTTTCATAATTAATTTTTCTTAAATGTATTTAAGTGTTAGGTTATTTTAATATAAACTGATTATATATTTTCTTTTTAAAACCTTAATGTTTTTAAACCTAATTTTTTATAAAACCTTTTTTTGTAAACCTAAACCTAAACCCTAAACCCTAAAACTTTTTCTCAAACCCTAATTTTTCTTTAATCTAATTTTCAAACCTTTTTCATACTTATTTTCTATTTTCATTTTAGTCTAATATTCTTCACTTATTTTTATGTTATTCATTATTATGTAATTGTTTCGTAATTGTAATAGTTTAGTTTAATTCTCTGCCATTACTATTATGTAACTGGCCCAAAGCTTTGTAATAGCGTAGGACATTTACCTTCTGCCTTTTAAATTCCTGCCATTTATTTTATAATAATTGTGTGGTTAGTAACTTAGGGAGTGGAAAGACATAATTGAATTAAATTGGACTTAGAAAATTAATATTCAAGATAAATATCTGAAAATGACACTCACACACGTAAGTCGATCATTCTACGATCGCCGTCTGCACTTTCTAGGGTTTCCCCTCTTGGTTGCCTTTAATATGGTCAAGTCCCCCGAACATGGGGGTGTCTTAAGCAAAGTACTTTCACAGATAAATCATCAAGTCCCTACAGATTCAAAAGATCATAAGTCCCTTCGAGGCTGCCTACCGAATAATGATCTTCTCCCTACGAATAAATGATGATAGTCCCTACTGTAAACACCCCAAATTTGCCCTCACTAAGTTCACACCATGGCTTGTGATCAAGAGGGTCCATGTACGTTCAATCATCATATTATATCCTTCAAAGATCAAGGAAGTCAGAGAATCACAAGAACTTGCAAAGCATGGAAGCAGAGTCAGGGTTTCACTGCACATATGACCTGAAATTAGGGTTTTGGTTTCAGAGGCCATAACTCCAAATTTTTTGGTCATTCTTGTTTCTATTGGTCTCAATATGTTATAAGGATCGTGTATACCAAGTTTGAAGAAGAAATTCATTGTGGAAGTCATCTGATCACTGGGTAACTTATTGAGCAAGTCAGAGCAAAATCAGGGCACCTGAGGCCCCCCAACATGGAACCAAAGTGGATTTTTCATCAAATTGAAGTTATATGATCTTTATTTGATCATTGAAGTGCTTATAAGTTCATAAAATTGAAGAAAAGTGAGCTAAACCAAAAGTTGCCAAAAATGGAAAAGACTTGTAATGTAAACTTTCCATTTTGGGAAAGTTTTTCAACCTCCTCTTTCTCAACCAAAAATGCTTCAAATGAAAAATTGTTGGTCATGAAAGTTGTAGATTGGATCATTCCCTTTTCAAAAAGTACAAGAACAAGACCTAATTCATTTTGGAACTCAAGATATGGCTTGTCAAAGTTGGCAAAAATCCCATAATTTTCAAAAATGCACCAAAGGGGATTCTTTGCAAAACCACTTGCCAATTCATTTTGTGACTTCAAACACACTTCTAATCATCATACAAACATTGTACATTGCATAAAAATCAGAATTGCCCAAAGAATTGCATCATTCCATGCCTTGAACATCAAGAAATTACAAAAGGGCCAAAGCTTCATGAATTTGCAAAACACCACATAAACTTCCATCCACATGCTGAATTTCCTCAAGACTGATTCCATGGACACCCTTGATCTCAGCTGCGCATGGACAAGCCAAGAAGCCAGCTGCACCCTTGCCCATACCTCAAGTACAAACTTTATTGACTTTGAGCAAAAACACCCATACCAATCACAACAGTCCACCACCCACTCTCTGCCCAATCCAGACTCTACAAGCATGCCTCAAGGGTCATTTTTCATAACATACACAAGCCAACACTCCAAGAACTCAGCATTCCACAAAATCATCCCTCTTGCATTTTCCTTCGAAACTCACTGAATACTCACTCAATCTTCAAACCAATTCCACCATTCATCTCAAAATCATCCACTGACCACAAAGCAACCATTAAAACAGCCTCAAAGCACCCATAGACAAAACACGATTCTTGGCCAGTTGAAGTGTAATCTCATAAACCAGCCACTCTCAAGGTCTTCCAAGCATCAAAGCTTCATCAGGAGGTCAAAGGGAGTCATTTTGCACAAAGGAAGTGGCCAGAAAGCTCAAGTTTGGAAAGCTTCATCTCAGGTAGTCATCTCAAATCATTTTACCAGAACTTCTATTTTATGTTACAATGTGAAAGAGCATGCTTCACTGATCACTCTGAGCTTTGTATTTTTGAAAATGGTGAAGAAATGAGTATTTACTGAACCTCTGAAATTTTTACCATTTTTGATCTTTTCTTCGAATCTTGTTTGTGAGCAATTATAAATCTATTTTGAGGTTAGATTAGTGTTTAGGAGGATGGGAGGAACTGATCTGGAGCTTTAGAGCTCCAGAAATGACCTAGGGTTGAAGTTAGGGATTTGCTCAGGGAGGGTGTGGCCGGAGAAGATGACCGGAGGTCTTCTCCGGCCACCTGAAAGTGATTAATGACTAATTAGGGTTAGGGCATGAATGGTATCACAATGATTCTTTTTGCCTAAACATGAATGGTATCACAATGATTCTTTTTGCATTGATCTTCATTTGACATGTAATATCTAGCATAATTTTGTCATAATTTTATTCTGCATTTTTAATTTGATTTGCATTTTTTCCCTTTAGGTACCTTAAAACCCTAGATAACTTAGAAAAATCATAACTTTCATTAGGTTAAGAGTTAGGTCTTCTCCTTTGGGGTGTGATATCATATGGGGTTAGGGTTCCTTTGATTGCATTTTCAATTTTTTATCTTGAAATTTGCTTCCGTTTTTTACTTTTGCATCTCATGTTGCACGAAAACCCTAATTTCTCATCTTCCTTTGCATACATCTTGCATAAGCATTCATACAAAAACTTGCCATGACATTTCTTGCATCCACATGACATATAAGACATCATAGGACACATTAGACTCATGCTTGATCATTTCTTCATCCATTTGACATGTTATGCATTCACTACATTCCATGAACATTCATATGCTTTCATGCATCTTTCATGCTTCATTTGCATTCTCATCACTTGTATGATCATCCATTGCTCTTGACATACATTTGCATCATCTCTTAGCATCATTTACATCTTAAACATACTTCTGGTTTTGGTTTGCATCCTTGTATACATTTCATTTTTCATTTCATTTCATTTCTTTATGCTAACTTTTCAGGTGGTAAGTACCTTGAGAAGTGAATTTGCCTTCACTTCTCACTTCTCTTATCATCTCTTCTTTTATGCACCCTTGCTGCATTTGCTTTTGCTTTAGAGTGAGCTTTCTCACTCATGTTCTTCCTTCATTTTCTTTCTTCAAGTAACTTATCTTCTTAAGTGAAGTAAGTTAACTTGTTTCTTCTGCTTCTCCTTCTTTCTTCTGCTTCTCCCTTGGTGGCTTTTCTTGAAGATCTCTCGCAAGCCTCATAAACCCTAGGAATACCCAAGCATGATAACAATTAGGGTTTTTATTAGTCCCCCATTAGTTTTACCTTTGGGTCCTCTTTTGAGTCTCTCCTCTCATCTCATAATCAAAGACTAAACCTTTAAGGTTTCAAGGCTTTGTGATTAAGATTATGCCTGCATCCTTCTCTTAGGATGGAGTGTATAACTTTAATCCTAAGTGTTAAACCCTTAATGTGTTTAAATCTCTTAATCAATCCATCTTAATAATCACTAAGACAATAAGCTTGTAACTTCGGCCTTGCATTAGGGTTCTAATTCTTCCTTAATTGGTTAAGAAGGACTAACCCTAGTGTTAATGGACAAGTCCCCCTCAAGTTGTCTTACAAACCATAAAATCCACTTTAATAAAGGCTTTGTTTTGTCATGAGGTTAATCCCTAATCATGGATTAAGTTGAGGTATCTTCTTCAGCTTAAATGTTCTCATCTATCATCCTTCTATTAGGATGGTGTAATGGGTCCATTAAATCCTTGATTATGGCTTAAACTCATTACTCAACACTAAACAAAAACTCCAAATAAACATCTAAATAATCACAAGTAGGTTAATGATCTTAATCCTACATCATGGTAATTAAGTGTGAGGTGCTTACTTCATACTTAAAGTATTCTCATTACCCCTAATCAGAGGGAGGATGTGATGAGTTTACTAACCCTTGGTTTAGACTTAAGCTCATTAACTTATAACAAACACAAAAAGCAATAAAAGATTGAAAACACAAAAACAAACAATAATCGTCTCATCCGAGATTCTTTTCTCACTTCATTCACTCACAAACGAGAACTCGCTTCTTCCGTCTAATGCAAGACAGTTAGCACCTGAGCCAGAAAGGTCATACACTTGAGCATAGACAAGTAAGCAGTTCATCATTCAATTTATCTTTCAGTCTCTTTGAGTCGAACTACGGTGTTCTGACTTCCTCATTGCACGAGAGGATACGTAGGCATAACTTATTTGTTATCGAACAAAATTCTCTATATATTCCCCCTCTTCCAGCATTATTCTTTTAAGCCTCATTCCTGAGCAATTCATTTCACATCTCTTTTGCACTGACACCTGTACATTCTTTTCTAGCTTTTGCACATAGACATCATAAACACTACCCCCCTTAAACACAAACTTTCAAGCGTGGATCCCGTCGAGTACGACGGACAATCTGGGTGCTAATACCTTCCCAGGTTGTAACCAACCCCCTTTCTCAGTTTCTCTGGTTCGCGACCATCTTATCCATTTCTTTCCTAGGTTTATGCAGCATTACCTTTCCTTCGGGATAAAAATGCCTAGCTGGCGACTCTATTCATTTCACTTCATTCCTCCTCTCGTCGATCGTTCGCGCTTGTACCGGGATGCAAATCTTCGGGAGCGACACCTACGAATTACTAAAGACACCCCTAAAGGTTGCCTTCATTGACCATACGATGAACCTACACCTGTCCCTTAAACACATCCAAGGTAATGACTACTTACTCCTTAATAGTAAGGATAGTCTTACCCTTGAAAGGAAATAAATAAACATGAAAGACTTGTCTAGGGTAGGTAGCACTTAATTACTTGCTCACATCTTTTAAAAACTCTTATTCACACCCCACTTTCAAAATATTTTCAAACTTAAGACTTTGTATACATCCATACGAGGATCATTACAAAGAACTTCTGAAAATCTTTTCTAAACACACACTACACATTTTTTTCAAATAAGTTAAAATGAGCTAAGTAACTAAGAGCCTATAGATAACCATGGATATAAAGGGTTATAATACCTTCCCTTTATATAACCTACACCCCGAACTTAGAATTTTTAAAAGGTCTTTCTTGTTCTTTTATACCCTTTCCTATTGGTTAAAATAAAAGTCGGTGGCGACTCTTTCTATCCACAACATAAATAAAAAGTCAGTTCTCCCATCGTGTTATAGATTCCATTGGTCATGGTTTAGTTGTTGTTTTTCAGTGGGCCAGGAGTGTGTTCGTCCATTTTTAATCAGAAGTTGTTAGAAGAATTTTGAGTATGGCCTTTGGATTGAATTCAGTGAAGGTGCGTCAGTGAAAATATTGAAGGAGGGTTTATTCAAGTTTCATTTTGAAATTTATTCAATGACCATTTCTCATAATTCCATTTTTATCCGTTATTTCCATCATTTCCTATCCATTATCCGATTTATATTCATTATCCATATATAACTTTTTTTCCCTTTCTTCATAGTCCAATTTTATTATTCCAATCCATAAGTAATTTTTCTAACCAAACCATATTATAGTTTTAAAACAAATTTTTTTAATTATTTCATTAGCCCATCATTCCATAAGAAATTTTCACAAAATATAATAAAAACAATTCATTTTCCAGATGGTAATCCAACGCATAGTACAATAAATTCCACCATTTTATCTTCAAGCCACTCTCACAATACCATAGCCCCACTTTCAGCACCTACCAAAAACTCACTCACAAACCGCTAACACATATTCCTCCTACCACTAACATACGCAACAACCTTTCCTCAAAATGCCAACAACAATTACCTCTATACATGCCAAAACTTGTATGCCTCCATATATGACTTTTTTTGGCAAACTTTTGAAACAACCCATTTCCTCTCATTTCATGCCCATTAAGCTCTTCAACCCACCATATTTAAGCTTACTACAAACCCTAAAACGAGCAAAGTATGGATGGATGCTGCATAGAGAGCTTGAAATCACAAATATCTTCAAAAATCCTCTCACTTCGAATCAGTTTTTTTCTGGATTTTCTTGCTCTACTCTTGCCATATTCTTACTCACTGAAGCTCAAGGAGTCTAGTATAAGCTCTCTTTCGAATGTTGTGCATCGTTTGAAGGACCAACAGAGTTGCTCCGTTAGGTAAACTTTCTCACTTCGAATCTCTCATTTTATGCCATGTTTAGCTCTTATTTTGCTTGATTTGAAGTCCTCTAGTGATGGAGGCCATGTTTGAACAAGTAATGTTTTGTTTGTTGAAGTTTTTAGTTTGTGTCATGAAACTTTAAGCTTGGATTTCACCATGATTTAAAAGTTTTCTTAAGAAACTAAGTGCATATTTAGATTCTCCATGAAATTTCCTTGAAGGCAATACCATGTATGAAAGGATATGATAAATGATATAGAAAAGAAGCATAAGCTACTTGAAACTGGTAATGAATAAGAGGGAAAATTTCGGGGTGTTACATTAACAAAAATCACAAAATTCAAATATTTGAAAAAGGACGCCAAGAACACGCGGGGTGTTCTTTATCTTGCCTAAAAATGGGGATTTTGAAATATCCCTCATATCTCACTAAATATGTAATGAAATGAAATAAACATTAATCTTGCTTGATTTTAACTCACCAACAATGTGGTAGCAATTAATTTCTTTTATTTTAAGTGTAGAATGAAAAATCAGTGATGAACACTAAAGAACCCTAATTTTGCCTGAGCCTCATGAAATTCTACATGATGATGATTTTGTGAAATTGATTGAGGAGAATTACTTAGAATATGATTAAGCACATATGGCAAAAAGATAGTGCGAGGAAATATGGATGGATCATGAATTGGCTAAGTTTGAGGCTTACCTAAACTTGAGTTTGCAGTTGGAGTTGTGATTTAGAGCTGGAGGTGTTACAGAGATGTTGTGATGATCTGGACAGTTTCCCTACACCATATGGAGTGTGTTTGAATACTTGGACTTGATTGCAAATGGTTGGATTAACTTCTGATCTTCAAGTTGGAGAAACAAGGACTTTTTTAGGTTTTTATGAGTCATTCTGGGTTGAGAGTGTTTCAGAGGTGATCTAAGTGTTTGAACACCTCATAAACATCATATGTAATGTGTGTGAGCAATTGGTTTGAGCGTGTCCTAGCTCAAACTCAAAAACCAGAAATGATTGCTCAAAATATTTAGTTTTGAGTCTTTGAGAGCAAAAAAGAGAAAGCTTAGTGTCACACCCTAAATTTTGACCGAGCATTTTTCATTTTTTTTTCATCTGACGCTTTTTTATCAATTATTTGATAATCCGTCATTTTTGCATTTTTTTTAGTCCATTAATCATAATCATGCATTTTCATTCGATTTCATCCTTACATGTCATTTATTTTATTTTGTAGAACTTTGTAGTTTCTTTTTAATTATAATGTTCAATTGTTAGTTAGATATAATTTTTTTTTAGAATTTTATTTTTGTTCATTTCTTTTAGTGGTAATTTATTTTTTTAAAAAAAGAGGGACTTAATATAGCACAGTTTAAATTAGTTTATGATAGTTAAGTTTTTAAGAGAATAATTTAGTTTTTATGATTAATAGGAGTAGTTCTCTTTTATTTTTATTGTATTTATCCATATATTAGAAAGTATTAAAACAAAATATTTTTTATTTTTAGTTTATATATTGTCTAGCTTGTTTAATTCTAGATTAATTGTGATTTAGTTTCATTTTAAATTTTGAAATAATTTATAATTAATTTAATATTAATCGATTTCATTTTATTAATTAAAGTGTACATTTTCATTTAATTTTTTTTATTATTATTATCATTATCATTTAGATTGTATTACTTTAATTTTTATTATTTGTGTTTGGTTTAATTTTTATTTTAAATAGTTTAGTTTAGTAGTTACTTGTTTATTTGGTCATATGCAAGTATTTGTTGTGTCATCCCAATACTAATTCTTAAATCCACCTGCACAAAACCACAGTTTAATCCAAACTCAACCAATTTAGTTTCATCTCTAACTAAGGGAAACCAAGTCAAAGTTTTACAATAGGATAGAGGAGTGTTCAGAATCGCAACAGGGTTGCAGGACCAAAAATTTCACCAATTGGGAATACCCATCAATCTGCTCCAAAAAGCCATCACAAAACAAGCCAAAAGTTCTTGCACAGTGACAGAGACAAAACACAACTTCATACACCAAAAAGACAGCAACAAAAAAAACAGTGACAGGAAGGCAAAAATAGCATAGAACAGAGGGAGGACCATCATCGAACATCATCAGCAACAACAGAGGGGCACCATCCACACTTTTTTTTCTTTCCATAAGAACGCACATCCTTCACAACCGAAAAAAAGGACCGAGAACAAAACCCGAAAAAAAACAGAATCCATCAATAAGCATACAAAAACCTTACCCAGCAACACCACACGATTCAACTCATCTGCTTTACCTAATCACCTCAACCGAGACAAGAAAACAGATCGTAGTGAACCCAGGAAAACGTAGAAAACGCACAAATCTTTCACCGTGAATCGAACCGTTAAACCGTTCGAACACTGAACCACGGCACACCTTCACCGTCCTCATTACTGCCGCTGCTATCTTCAACAACCCGACCGCTTCCGCCACCACCCTCTGAGACACCACTCACCGTAAACGATTTCTGAAACGCAAACCAAAACCTTAAATCCTCAACAACCATCCCCACCACCGCGGAAGCCCCAACCAAACGCCACGATCCTCAACAACCATCACCATTCTGTCATTAACTCTCAACCAAATCCATAAACCAAAAACAAACACCCAAAAACACAGAGAGAGGAAATTTTCAGAAAAAACTCTTCATCAATCCAGAACTCAAAAAACAAAACTTTGGAAATCCGAAAAACCGCAAGAATTTCAAACTCCTCCGACGCACTCACCTTTCTTCCTCCTTCATCTTCAACACCGCTACATCCGCCACCTTCATCATCATCTTTCAACAACAATAACCTCCTCTCCTACCTCCTCCAAACAAGACCCATCACCGAAACCCTTCAGCGCCGCCGCGAGAAAACCTTCATAACCCTCCATTATCACCGCGGGATTCACGAGTCTAAAAGCTTCATCCATTCAAACCATCGAACACAGAACCACTCCACCCTTCACCATATAAATCCGCAAACATCACAAACGCCGCCTTCAAAACCTTTCACGGAAGCCCAACCGCGAGGAGAGATTCACAGAGAGAGTTGCGCGAGAGTATTGAAGCATCTGAGGTTGATTTTATTTCCTCTGAATAGTGAGAATGTTTGAAATGTTTTCTTTTTTTTTGTTTTAAACCGAGTTTCTTAGAGTGAATAGTTTTTTTTTGCCCATTATAGTGTTTATATGACATTTATTTTTTATTTAATGTAATAATTTTCTTTCCCATAATCATTTTCACTGCCCGAGGCATAGTCATCAGTTTTTTTTAGCCTGATTTGATGGCTGAGAAAAATATGTCATTAATGCTAGACTTTTGTGGTTTGACTGAGAAGCATAAGCTTCTAAATCTCCTAGGATTTTTTTTCCTGTTCATGCGCATGAGAATTGGGTCCCTAGTAACCCGAATCCAGCTTAGCAAAGGGCTGATGCGTTTTGGGCTTGCTCATGCATGTTATTACAGGCCCACGTTCTCTCAATGCAAGTAAAGTTTTAGAGATTGAACTTATAATTTGTTTCATGGAAATGTTTGTTCATTATTTTGTTTTGTATAGTTTTTTTTTAAAGCAAAGTATTACATTTTCGGCCAATGATATAACAAAGTTTCGATAAGTCGTTTCCGACTAATCGCGACCAATATGAGGCCATCTTTTATTCATTTATTTCATAAGATTAATTTATTCTTATTTCATGATTTTTTATTTAGTATACTTAATTTATTTATCTTATTCTTACATTTTACACAATACTAATTTCTAACGTTTTCAAAATAACTTATCGCGCGCCTTAATTAAATTAACAAGGAATAGAACCCCGGAGTCTAGCACTCCGCACGTTCTAGAACGAACTACAACTGGGCTAGCCCCACGCGTAATGTTCGTTTACTCCTTCGTTTTAAAACACATCAATTTTAAAACGTCTAAAAAACAATTATCCAATTTATTTAATTAATTTAATACGGAAACGGAACTCCGGAGTCTAGCACTCCGCACGTTCTAAAATGGACTGCAACTGGGCTAGCCCCACGCAACACGGTCCATTCGCCTTCCATATTTCGAAATAAATAATCGCACAAATAAGCGTACGAAATAGAACCCCGGAGTCTAGCATTCCGCACGTTCTAGATTGGACCGCTACTGGGCTAGCCCCACGCAATGTGTTCAATCATCATTCGCATGTCAAAATATTCAAATCTTTTAAAATTAAATTACGAGAAAAACCGAACTCCGGAGTCCAGCACTCCGCATGTTCTAAAATGGACTGCAGCTGGGCTAGCCCCACGCAACGTGGTCCATTCGCTCTTTATATCTTAGAAACAACTTAAAACTTACCAACCAATTTAAATTATTTTCATAATTAATCAGCGAAAGACAGAACTCTGGAGTCTAGCACTCCGTACGTTTTGGAATGAAACGCTCCTGGGCTAGCCCCACGCGACGTGGTTCATTCGCCCTTTCATTTAAAATACCTTAACAAAAGTCAAATACTTTTCTCAAAAACGAAAATTGTTTAAATCATTCTATCTCTCGAACAAGCTAGCGCTTCAGCCTCCACCGCAAGTATAAGCCAACGCTTAGCAGTAGAATGCGTTTTAAACAATCGTTCCATTTAAAAATCACAAACCATAGTCGCACGAACTACGAAGCTCTGACTTTCCCATTGCACAAGGGAATACGTAGGCACGGGGATTTTAATCCTTCGCGAGCACCCTAATAAAAAATTTAATTATTTTTCCGTTTAAAGCAATATAAAAAAAAGCATTTAATCTTTTCTCCGTCTTAATAATAATAATTTTCTTAGAACAAACATATTAACAATCATCTAGAAGACAAAGACTTAAGATCAAACATTTAATCGCATAATTAGCTAAGAGGTTCCCGTTAAGTACAACGGACGTGAGGGGTGCTAATACCTTCCCCTTGCGTAACCGACTCCCGAACATAGAATTTGGTTTCGTAAACCATTTCTTATCCTTTATTAGGTTGTATCTATATCTCCCTATTCTCTCGTAGAATAAATAGAATTAGGTGGCGGCTCTGTTTTTTTGTTTTAGGATCGTATTTTTCGAGGTACGACACTTAGTGATCAAAGGCTTTAGTGTAATTTTTATGATGGAATGAGGTCTCTATTTAAAGGCAAATATGTTGAGTTTGCTTAACCCTTAAGTCTTAAAGAGATGTGGTCACAATTGTGAGTCATGGTTTATGAAAAATATCTCTTACATGTGAAATGATGAATTTATAAAATAGCTTAGCTATTTTTCATACCTCAAATTTGTCCTACCTTTTTAAATGTTATCTCTGAAGTATCACCTGGCCTATGGCCATGATCTTTTAAGAATTCAATCTTAAAAATCTTGTGTTTATGATCATTATGACTAACCAAGATGGTGCAGGGGCATTAAAGTTAGATTTTGATCGGGTTGAGGTTTTATTTATTTAAATTGGTTCAATGGTGATTTTGGGACATCTACACATTTCATCCTTGCATGCATCATGTTCAAAATTATATTAAAAGGAACTTATGGAGCTGTTTAAACTAAACAAGGATTCCATGATCCTTTGGGTATTAAAGGAGACTTCGAGAAGTTGTTCTAATGGATTTTGGTTCATTAATCCTAAAGTTAGACCTCACAATGAGAGTTAAGCTTTGATTCATTATTGCATTGGAGCCATAAGGATTTCTTTTATTTCTCTCACAAATGTAAGTGCAAAATGTTGATGGGTTGGAATTCACATTGCACGGCTGAGTGCCAAGGTAATCATACGGGATTTAAATAATGAGTCCATAGTGAAAACAAGTCATTCTTGAGTTACAAGAATAAGTTTCAAGTATTTGTAAAGTTTGGATCTCATTGAAAAAGCCACACAAAAAAACAAAGATCAAGAAGAGAGCCATATGGGAAGTTTTAATGCATGAAGTCAATTAAATTTTAAGTTAATCCCAAGAGTTTGCTATAATGAGGAATTTAAAAATCTCAAATGACAATTCCAAAGGTGGTACAATATTCTTTATACAACTTGTGACCAAGGATTATAAAATCAATTGAATTTAAAGGAATACCAAAATCTAATAGAATTACAACTCAAAAGTCATCGAAATATTGGTACAATTCCAAAGTTCCTAAAGCCTAAACCTAAGAGTACAAAGTTAACACTCCTCTCCCTGATGTTAGTTGCTTCAAACTAAAGTCACGAGTTTCTTGTAAGGTTTTCACCATCTCTATCCAAGTCTTCATCAATACAAACCCGCTGCAACAATAGTACAGACCTAAGCCTACATGATTAAGATATTTCATGAAGTCGGAATATCCAGAGAGGAGTATTATGCAGTAAATATCAAGTGTAAGAATAATGTTCATAAGATTTAATTACCTTGACACTAAGCACAACAGCAGCAGCCCCGTTATTTTCTACCTTCATGAGAAACCTTGTCTTCATCCAAGCCATCTGCAACAAACACACATAGAAGTCCATACAATTAATAGTGCAACAACTAAAATTCCAAAAAAGTAAATTGGATGAGTACGATTGAGCATATAAGGTATTAAAGGCTATCTACAATATAACATGGATCAAATTTCAAAGCAATACAACAAGTCATATTTCTGAGACAAAACAGAGCATCCAAGTTCCTCCAGAACATCAAACACAGGGAAACCAATTCAAGTAATGTCAGCAACCATAACATGGTTCATGGCCAGGCGAGTTCAAACAATAAAATTCACATACTGAGTTCAGAGCAATTGAATCCAAAACAAAGAAGTCAAAGCTTTGGCAGGGAGTTTGAGCATTTGAAAGTAGTAAAAGCAGCTACCACAAATTATTACAAACAAGTTTCTTCGCACAAAAAATTACTGATTTAGCAGCAGTGAAAGTTCAGGTGAAAATAGTCAAAAATCACCACAATAAGAAAATTCACAAGCAGTAAAAACAAGTCATCATGGCAGTGAAAAATCAGAGTCTTATTAAGGGGACCCCACCTTTCACAAATAAAAATTAGAATTGTATACACACCAGGACCCCACAAATCATACACCAAAACCTCAAACAAAATCTCCAGCTTGCACAACAAACAAATGTCGTGACTCACACTTGGTCCCCACGAGATCCTGAGCAAATTTCCCCTAACGTCATTCAACTTTTCACATGATTATTCTCTCCAAATCCACAGCCTCACACGTATAATCATCACACATATTCTCCTATAAAAGCACACAATAATTGGCACAAAGACAGACACATAAACCCTAAAGAAAAACGGAAGAAGCAATTCCAAAACCCTATTCACTCAGAGCTCGAAAATTATGAGGACTCTTTAGAATCTCACACTGAAATTCTAAAGCAGTCGAGCTAAGCCAACACACTCAACAGAACACGCAACAACAATATTCACAAAAGAAGCAGATAGAGACGAAACACCGCAAAAGGAAGGAGAAGAAGAATCAAAATAAGCGAAAACGAAGAGGAAGAAGTAGAGCAAGGTTAAGATAATACATGTGATTCCACGTATTCGACTTCCACAATCGGTAACCATTTCTTCTCTTTATGTATTTCTCTACAACATGCTTGATACACTCGTTGTTTGATTGTTGTTGTTGATTCCTTGTTTGTTCGACCCTTGATTCTGTGTTGACGGTTGTTGATTCGTATTGTTATGAACATATGGATTTGGGATTTACGATTTTGGGAAAATAGGGGTTTCTCTGGTTTGATTTGTGACTCCATTGTTTGATTGTTGTTGTGGATTATGTTTTTCGTGTGGTCTGATTTGCGATCTCATGTTATTAAATTGATGATGTGCGATGAAGGTATGTCTTATACTTTTCCCAGAGTTTTTTTTTTTGTTTTAAGAAGATAAAGTGAAAAAGGGAAGAACCGGATGTATGTGTGAGATGTTTGAGGGTCACATTATTTATTTTCTTTTTAACCGCCAATTTCCCAGCGTGTACCCTCTCATTTATGTCATTTTTAATACCTTTAAATTGTTTTGATTTTGAACCACATTAAATGGGGTTTAGTCTGGATTTGTATTTCACACTACCCGAGGACCACTTTTAACAGTTTTACATTAGCCTTGTTGTGGTAGGGTGTCCTTTTTTGTAAGTTGCATTAATATAATCTCTAGACATTAGCGTTATTTTTCATATATATCAATGTTAGTTGTTGCCTTCCTACATCCTCTCATTTTCCATGTGTTACACCAATGTTACGTGTTGCACCAATCGTGATATGAGTACGGGAAATAATCGATGGTTTTCTCTTTTGGATTAGGGAGTTTGACCGATGAGCCTCACGGCTAGGTTATTTAGTTTTTTAAGCTTTTATGTTTGATTGGGTGGGCCGGGTGTAAGCTCAATTGGCCGAAAATTGCAATATGAGCTCATTAAATCCTTTGGGTCTCATTTAAATTTTGTTTTCAATAATGAAGGATGGATCATTCAAATAAATTAAAAGATATTGATTCATTTCTCTTTGATTTATACTTTCTTTTTTTACGTTGCATTTAGTAATGGTAATTCACTTTAATCAATTGCATATATTCAATGCTTTTTTAGTTTACTATATTTAATACCTAGGTGAATAATTGCTTATTTTGTCTTTCCATATGTTAATTGTTTTCTTGATGATCTTTGCCCATTTTCACTTGATTGTATGATGATGATGTATCTTGCTTACATATGTTCGGTTTATCATCGCATTTCGACTATAAATTGTCAAGTAAAATGAATGCGATCACTAAGGAAAAACCATTTCAAATATAATTAAGTATATTGGTCCAAAGCCAAGTAAATCTATACACACACTTCATTCATGCACATACGTAAGTCGATCGTTCTACGATCGCCATCAAGCACTTCTTTTACACTTCAAACTTTTCTCAACTTTTTAACTTAAATGAATCAACACATCACACTTGTTTTCCATAGGTTCTCAATCATAGCACACTTGATACATATATCAAGTCCACTTTAATTCTAAAACCTTAAAAACAAATATGATTTTATTGTCAAATCACTCAAAATCAAATAACGAAAGAACTAAGTTCTAGAGTCTAGCATTCCTTAAATTCTTGAATGAAATACTCTTGAGGCTCGCTCCGTGAGTTGTGTTTCATTCTCTCTTTCGTCTCTAAAATACTCCCAATCATCGACGTTAAACCAATGCGAATAACCATTCTAACTCAAACCCAATACGAATATATTCAAACTATTTTCGTAATCAAATCGCGAGAGAACTGAGTTCTGGAGTCTAACATTCCTTGAATTCTTGAACGAATGCTCCTGAGGCTCGCTCCATGGGATGTCATTCATTCAACCTTTCGTCTCTCAAAGACACATAACTACTACATATCAAATAAAGAAAGAACTGAGTTCTGGAGTCTAGCATTCCTTGAATTCTTGAATGAATGCTCTTGAGGCTCGTTATTTGGGTTGTGATTCATTCGCCCTTTCGTTCCTAAAATACAAAACAAGATCAAACATTTTTCTCAAAACGAGCATTGTTTAAATCCCATATATCGCGCATATGATCTAGTGCTTTAGCCTCCCATCGTGAGCAGACAAGCCAACACTTAGCAGTTAGAGAGCGGTTTAAACACCCGTTCATTAAAAAACACCAACCTACTCGTAGTTAGTCAAACTACAACGCTCTGATTCCTCAACGAGGATACATAGGCACGAGGATCTCATTCCTTGGAGAGCCCACTAACAACTAACTCCTCCTTTCTCTCGCCCCTGTTGCGATCTAGACCACCCAACCCGTAGTACCACGAACTAAGAGGCTCTGACCTTCCCATTGCACAAGGGAATACGTAGGCCCGAGGATCTCAATCCTTGTCGAGCACCCTAGGAACAAAACCTCCCATTCTCCACGTACCATTTATCGTTAATAATAATACATTAACATAAGTTAGCACTCGATCGCAGATTAGACCAAGAGGTTCTTGTTGAGTACAACGGACGTAAGGGGTGTTAATACCTTCCTCTTGTGTAACCGACTCCCGAACCTAGAATTTGGTTTCAACGACCAAGTTATTTATGTTTAGGTTTTATCTATATTTCCTTTTTCCTCTATTAGGAATAGATTAAAATTAGGTGGCGACTCTATTGTTTGTTTTTTCCACGTCCTTCGCGAGGATCATATTTTTCGAGGTACAACAGATGACGACTCTACTGGGGACTAGCTCCATGCGAGAGAGAGTCGAGCCTAACTTGGTTATTCTTGCGCTTGTTTGATGACTTGTCTTGATTATCTTCTTTGTTTACTATTGTCGTTATCTATGCTTATTTATCACTTTCTTCTTTATATTGCTCATTATTATACTTGCTTGTTGGATCCTGGGTTGACATCACAAGTAAAACTTTATACCCGAGCTTTAGAAAAAGAAGAGAGAACAACTAAGTTAGAATTGGAAGTTATTAGTGTTAGTCTCCAAGGACTCGCTTCTTGAGAGCCTAGCATGAAAGCTTCCCCCTGAGAGTAGACCTATTCCTAGATCTTGTCATAACGCAGCTAGCCTGTCACAGGACTTGATTCGTGAAGGGTCTATGACTCGGGGAACCACTCCTAGAACCAGTTTCAATGTTGGTAGTTGTGTAGTGTTAGCCTCCGAGGGCTCGCCCCTTTGTGAGCCTAGCATGAGAACTCCACTCGAGGTAGACCTTATCGTTATTATCGTCATAATACTGCTAGCATGTGGCAGGGCGTTATTACAATTAACGTCCATGACCTTGAGTACCTTAATCTATAACCATAGAAACTATCCCGTGAGTGGGTTTATGGGTAAATAATCTAGAACCGTCCTCTTACAACCTACCAATTAGGAGGTTTTGAGTTACTTGTGATACCTTGGATCCAAACATCATGCCTTCAAACTCCAACTTCTGAAATGATTGTTGATTGAACTTGTGATCCTGGGCATTATGTTATATTTCATTCATTTGCATATCATTTGTATTTACATTGCATCCCATCTCTTACCCATTGCTAGCCAGCTGATTTCCTGACACCAAACCCGTAGTAACTACAGAGTGCTTGAAGCAAGATCAAATAGGGATAAAAGGTTGATCAGATAAACCAAATTGGAAGTTCTGGTAGCTATGTCAGAGAACAGCCTTCAGCATATCATGATGGAGACTGAGGGTTCACCTTCAATTTTCACTGTGATGACTAACCCACTGTATGGTCATGTGCTTGATAATGATCCTCCACAAGTGAAAATTCCCACTCAATCTCAGATGATGCCATGGACTGACCCTATGAAAGAAAGACTTCATGCCCTTGAGGAGAAAGCAAGGGCAACGGAAATGCATGGAACACCTAATCTCAATGTTGTTGATATATGCTTAGTGCCAGACTTGGTAATTCTTCCAGAATTCAAGGTACCCAAATTCGAAAAGTATACAGGTCTTAGTTGCCCAAATCGTCATTTGCTGATGTTTTGCCAAAAAAAATGACCTCACATGCTTGCAACGATAAACTGATGATTCACTACTTTCAAAACAGTTTGAGTGGGACATCTTTGAGTTGGTACACAGATTTGGAAAGAAGTCATATCCAGTCATGGAATGACTTAGCGAGTGCATTTCTAAAGCAATACGAGTATAATTTGGACGAGGCTCCCACTCGTATGCAGTTGCAAAGCCTATCCCAGAAAAGTACTGAATCCTTCAAGGATTATGCACAAAGATGGAGAGAGTTAGCATCCAGAGTACGACCACCACTCTTAGACATAGAGTTGGTTGACACGTTCATAGACACTTTGCATGGCCCTTATTTGGAAATAATGGTATGCAATTCATTTCCAAGCTTCTCAGACCTTGTGACTGTAGAAGAACGCATCGAGAGCTACCTCAAAATTAAACAAGTCCAGAACACCTCGAGAAGTCAAGCTAGTGAGATTGAATCTCTCTACAGTTCCCAAGAGAAGGAAGAGGATGAAATCGGTGCAGTCGTGGAAACTGTTGAGTATTCTTAAGGTGCATGTTATCCAACAAGATCTTATGGTCCCTCATTTTCTCGGTGACCAAAGTCAGTGTCAAGCTATCCCTGCAAATCAACAAGCTCATGGCCGAGGATTTTAGAATCAGTGTCAGAATCAGCAGAAGCCTCGCAACAATCTGGAAAGAAGGAATGCTCCTTTTCATCCAGTGTCTATGGTGTTAAGTCAACTCTTGCCATATCTGGTCCATAACGCACTGGTAGAGCCTAAGCCTCTCAAGTCGTTGCCAAAGCCATACCCACCTGGATACCATCCTCATGAGCATTGTGCATACCATGGTGGATCAATGGGCCATGCAACTGAAGATTGAAAAGCTTTTCAAGCCAAAGTGCAACAATTGATTGACAAGAAATACATCTCCTTTCTAGAAGGAAATTTGGTTGTACACATCAACTTTTCTCCCGCATGAGTTCAGAGACTTCAAGGAGCATCTCCAAATGTCAATGGTCCAAACAGGAAGACATCCTCGACGCTGATAATCCTTGGGAATTTCTATCATTGTTTTGCATTTCTAGTTTCTTTTCTTGTTAAGTGCAACTTGTTTTTGAACATTGTCGTTTATTAATGGTAATATTAATGAAATGAGCATGCATGTTTTAAACAAATCCATTCTTATTCACTTATTTATTTATTTCAAAAAGAAAATAAAAAAATACTTCTCCATTTCACTCCCTTTATTACACTGTTGTTTAGCAAATATTTGAGGGAGGATGATGAAAACGAAATACCCATAATTGTTGATGGGATGCTTTTGGAAAGAACCTTGTTGAAGATGTACATGCATTGTTTCAAATACCCAAACACTTAAGAGATAAGGAGTTAATCCCTAGACAACCATTTTGAGCCTATAAGTAGGAGTTTCTTTCGGATAATTCAAAACCCTTACACTTAACCTGGGATAGGGTAGTGTTCAGTTAACCTGACTACGCATCCAAATTACAAGGTGAAACATTCTATCTGAGGATCCATCCATGACCAAGGACTTGGTAGTCACAATACTTCCAAAAAAAAGAAAAGAAAAAAATAAAATAAAAAGAGAAAAAAAGAAAGCCCGCTAAGTTGAACACCCAAATAGGAAACTTAGACAAGAATCATAGCAAATCCTGGTGGATCAAAGCGCTTTGTAAAGCAGTCCAAACAAATCCTCGTCAACAAACAAAAAAAAGCGAGAAAGGAAATTTAAATCCTCACCAAAGACAAAATAAGAATCACATCAAGAGGTCACCGATATCCATGGAAACCAAATAAGGTGATTTCCATTTCAAGAAAGTCTTGAATCATCATCCGTAACCATTACACCTTCAAGCTCTCATAAGAGACAAATGCGTGTAGCTGAACGTAGGACTGGAGAACATCACGAAGAGGGGTGGGTACAAAATAATTTGAGCCTTATATCCTTTTATTCATGAACCATGAACCAAACCACATTATAACCCTTGAAAGACCTAATCGAGGCAGGGTTTATTCTGAAAGCGTATCTCAGCAAGGTTGCCTAAACTGACTCCTAAAAGATTTGCTAATCTTCTTCCCGCTGTATTGTTCATACACTAGTTAAATCAGCACTACGTTTGGACAAATAGTTCATTCGTCACACACTATCACATCATCCAAATAAATGATTTTTCAAATCTTGAATGAATGTTGCATTAAAATTACCATTTCTAAATGAAAGATTTTAACTGCAAATCAGTACTTGACATCATGGAAATTCCAAGGAGCAATCATAGAGGAACTTGAGCACTCATGGATACTTACAGGAATCAAGAACACCTCGTAACCCTATGGATCTGAGGCATGTCGATCAAATGGTGGTGGTAACTGTAGAAGCACGCCTTCAACCTCAAAGATTTTGATAAAGACAACACAACTGTCATGCGCTTAATATTTGCAAAAGTTCAAGAGCTCTCAAACATGGTCTAGCAACAAGCATCGGCATTATGATCAAGCTTCCTTCGCACTCGATTTATTTCAAGCTTGGACGCAAAACATTGAGGTACATCAAAACCCTTTACAAATTGATGTACAAGTGTTCAATAAACTACTTTGCATGTTACCATATTGCATACAATTTTTGAAAGGTTTTAAAAATGGTTTAACATTTTTAAAACAAAGAATTTTTCTGTTTTTAACAGTGTTAACCGGTTAACCATTTGGTTAACCGGTTAACGGCCTCAATTTTTCAAATCCAGTGTTGACGTTTATATGCATTAACCGGTTAACCATTTGGTTAACCGGTTAACACTGAAGAAGTTTTTTGAAAAATTATTTTTCTTTGAAATTCAAAATTGTACCTTTTTATTATACCTCTTCAAAATTAAATTTTGTTTCATATTTTCTCACACCTTTTTGTAAGGGTGTCTTAAACTTATATATGCTGAAATTTTTTAAATTCAAAAACACCTCCTAGAATTTTTATAAAAAATCATTCAATCAAAATCACCTTTTTTGAGATATATTTTCAAATTTCAAAAGTGTTCATATTATTCATAATTTTCTCATACTCATATTTGAACACTTGTATTGATATTTATAAAGTGAATTTTGATCAAAGGAGAAGATCAACTTAGATTGATATCAAACATTGCACTACTCTCAAAAATTACAAAGTATTATAATAGATTTTCTATTGTGACTTGTGATCCAAGTTTTGTTTGGACTCAAGGGATAGTGATTGCAAGAGGATTGTTCTTGCACACTAGGTTGTTTAGTTGTTTAGAAAGTAGGCCTCACCGATTGAAGGTGCGATAGGTTGTACGTTTCTAAAAACTAGTGAAAATCTCTTTCGTGTTGGAAAGAGGACTGGATGTACCTTCGGATTGTGAAGGGAACCAGGATAATTTGCCATGTCTCTTTTACTTTCTCGCTTTATAGTTTTCATCCCATAAACAAGCAAAAGATAAATCCATCCATCAACGAAAATAGTCGAAAAGTTATATAACTCCTAATTCACCCCCCCCCCCCTCTTAGGCGTACTTTGAAACTACAATTGGCATCAGAGCAGGTTTAGGTAGTCTGTTCCTACAAGATCCTGTATGGCTTCCGCAAACTCGAATCCTGTTTTCAAAGATGGTGGAAGTAGCAACAAGCCTCCACTCTTCTCCGGCGAATACTTTGATTTTTGGAAAATCAGAATGAAAGCACATCTTGAAGCCCAAGGAGAAGGCATATGGGAAGCGATCGAAGAAGGTCCTCATAATCTTGTCAACGTGATCAATGGCGTTAGAACCGCAAAGTTAAAGAATACTTATGATGAAGATGATAGGAAGAAGATCCTGAATGAAAAGAAGGCAATCAACATACTCCAAAGTGCTCTCAGTATGGACGAGTTCTTTCGCGTATCACAATGCAAATCGGCAAAGGAGATTTGGGATACCTTGGTAGAAACGCATGAAGGAACAACAGAAGTAAAAAGATCAAGGCTTAATACTTTGAGCCAAGAATATGAAATGTTCCGTATGCAGCCCGGGGAATCTATTGTTGCCTTACAAAAAATATTTGTTCATCTAACAAATCACTTGATTGCTCTCGGGAAGACCTTCACCAACGACGATCTCAACTTGAAAGTCCTAAGATCCTTGACAAGGGAATGGCAACCGAAAGTGACCGCCATTTCGGAAAAGAAGAGTCTCTCAACGATGACATCCGCATCTCTATTTGGCAAACTTCAAGAGCATGAATTGGAACTTGGAAGGCTCGAGAAGCACGAAAGTCAAGAGAAAAAGTCCAAGGGAATTGCCTTGAAGATTGACACGAAGGATGACAAAGATGACGAGACTTCCGAAGATGAGAACTTCATGCTTCTTGTTAAGAAGCTTGGTAAGTTTTTTAATAAAAATAAAAATTCCTCTTTTCCTAAAAAGAATAAACATTTCAGGAAGAAGGATGCATCCACATCGATTCAAGAAGTCACATGTTATGAATGTGGGAAGCAAGGTCACATAAAGCCAGATTGTCCAAGACTTGCAAAGAAAGGAGGATTCAAAGGCAAGAAGGATTTCAAGAATAAAAAGGCTTATGTTGCTTGGGACGATAATGAAGTTAGTTCCTCATCGGAATCGGAAAGCGATGAATGTGCAAATATGGCTCTAATGGCTTCACATCACTCCGATGAAGAAAATGACAAGGTTAGTAGCAACTTTTCAATTTATGAAAATGATGCACAAGAAGTCATAGATGAACTTCTAAAAGAATGCAAGACTTTGTACAAAAATATTTCATCCCAAAAGAAACGAATACTATCTTTAGAAGAACAAAATACATCTTTTGGAAAGTACATTGAAGATGAAAAACAAAGCCTTGTATGCAAAAATTGTGAGTCATTATCTTTTCAAATTGTTCAACTTAAAAGAGTTTTAGAAAGATATGAAAAAGGTCAAATTGGCTTGGAGGAAATTCTTAGGCACCAAAGATATCCTAATGACAAAAGTGGTTTAGGATATTCTATGTTTTCCAAACCAAGCACAAGTGAAACCGTTTTCGTAAACGCTAGTGAACAAATTGTTAAAGAAAAGACTAACAATTCTAAAACTATGCATCAAAGTCATAAAAAGAAAAGAATCATTAAGAAACAAAAATATGTTCCTAGATATAAAAGTCAATTTCAACCTACTTGTTTTTATTGTGGAATCAAAGGCCATACACCTAATGCTTGCTATGTGCGCAACATTGGTGTTGCTAAAGGGCATTATGTGTGGGTTGAAAAGGGTACTAACTATCAAGGACCCAAAGCAATTTGGGTACCTAACAATACTTGACTTTGTTTTGTAGGTATGCTTAAAAACAACTTCTACTCAATGGTATCTCGATAGCAGTTGTTCAAAGCATATGACGGGCGATATCAACAAATTTTCAAATCTATCACTTAAGGCCAAAGGATACGTTACTTATGGTGATGATAATAAAGGAAAGATTCTTGGAGTTGGAACCGTTGGTGCATCTCCTCATACAATCATCGAAGACGTCCTTTATGTGGAAGGCCTTAAACACAACCTTCTTAGCATAAGTCAATTGTGTGACAAAGGGTTCCGAATCAACTTCACAAAGGAGAAATGCTTGATAGAACATGAAGTCACTCATGACCTCTTGCTAAAAGGTAAAAGATTTAATAACATTTTCATGATTTCTTTTGATGACTCTTCCTTGAAGGTAAAGTGCTTAATGGCAAACAACAACGAGGCATGGCTTTGGCATAAGAGGTTTGCTCACATTCACATGGATCATTTAAACAAATTAATAAAGCATGATCTAGTTGTTGGTCTTCCGAAGATAAAGTTTATCAAGGATAAGCTTTGTGACGCATGTCAAAAAGGGAAGCAACCAAAACATCCTTCAAGACCAAGAAAGTGATATCTACTTCAAGACCTCTACAATTGTTACATATGGATCTTTTCGGTCCATCAAGAACAAAACGCTTCGGAGGTAACGTTTATGCCTTAATTATTGTTGATGATTTCTCTCGATACACGTGGACATTGTTTTTAGTGCAGAAAAGTGATGCCTTCAAAGCATTCAAGAAGTATGCCAAGCAAATTCAAAACGAGAAGTCACTCAATAGTCTCCATTAGAAGTGACCATGGTGGAGAATTCCAAAACTCATCATTTGAAGATTTTTGTGAAGAAAATGGAATCTCTCACAAATTTTCCGCACCAAGGACTCCTCAACAAAACGGTGTTGTAGAAAGGAAGAATAGGGCATTAGTAGAACTTGCAAGAACAATGCTTAGAGACTCAAATCTTCCTAAATATTTTTGGGCGGATGCGGTTAGCACGGCTTGATTTGTGAGCAACCGTGTCAATATTCGACCAATTCTCAAGAAGACCCCGTATGAGTTGTTCAAGGGTAGGAAACCCAACATATCTTTTTTCCATATATTCGGATGCAAATGCTTCGTTTTCAACAACGGCAAGGACAATCTTGGTAAGTTTTATGAGAAGTCCGACGAAGGTATATTTCTTGGTTATTCTCTCTCAAGTAGAGCCTTTAGAATTATCAATAAACGACACTTACTATTGAAGAATCTATTCATGTTTTGTTTGATGAGACTAACCCCTCGAAAGAGGATAATATTGTGGATGATGATGATGATGTAGTAGATCTATCACAACAACAAAAGGAGACATCAAAAGAACAAGCAATATCACAAGAAGATGATTCACAAATCATTGAAGAACATCAAGATCTTCCAAAAGAATGGAGAACTCATAGAGATCACCTGATAGATAAAGTTATTGGTGATATTAGCCAAGGCGTTGCAACTCGACTAAATCTCAAGGATGCTTGTCTCAACATGACGTTCGTATCTCAAATTGAACCAACCAAAATCGATGAAGCCTTAGGCGACGATCAATGGATAATAGCTATGCAAGAAGAACTCAAACAATTCGAAAGGAATCAAGTTTGGACTCTTGTACCAAGACCGGACAACAAACACATCATAGGAACAAGATGGGTGTTCAAGAACAAACTTGACGAGAACGGAATCATAGTTTGTAACAAAGCAAGATTGGTCGCACAAGGCTACAACCAAGAAGAAGGAATCGACTTTGATGAAATGTTCGCTCCGGTAGCAAGGTTAGAAGTAATTAGATTATTGCTTGCTTACGCTTGCTCAATGAATTTTCAGTTGTACCAGATGGATGTCAAAAGCGCTTTCCTAAATGGTTACATCAATGAAGAAGTCTACGTCAAACAACCTCCGGGCTTTGAAGACTTCAAAAATCCCTCTCATGTCTACAAGTTGAAGAAGGCTCTTTATGGCTTAAAGCAAGCACCAAGGGCATGGTATGACCGTCTTAGAAACTTCCTATGTGAGAAGGGTTTTACGAAAGGAAAGGTTGACAAGACTTTGTTCATCAAGAATTTCAAGGGCAACACCTTACTAGTTCAAGTCTATGTCGACGACATCATCTTCGGATCAACAAACAAAGACCTTTGCGAAGAATTATCTCTTATGATGCAAGGTGAATTCGAGATGTCCATGATGGGAAAGATGAACTACTTCCTTGGATTACAAATCAAGCAAACAAAGGATGGCATCTTCATCAATCAATCCAAGTACTGCAAGGAATTGTTGAAAAGATTCGATATGGACAATTGCAAAGTAATGTCTACTCCAATGGGATCCGGAACATATGTTGATCAAGATCTATCCGGCACTTCAATTGATATTACAAAGTATCGAGGTATGATCGGTTCACTATTATATTTAACGACAAGTCATCCTGACATTATGTTTAGTGTTTGTTTGTGTGCCCGCTTTCAAGCTAATCCAAAAGAATCACATCTCACCGCCGTGAAGAGGATCATGAAGTATCTCAAAGGAACGACGCACGTCGGATTATGGTATCCAAAAGGTAGCACATGTTCTTTAATTGGTTATTCTGACGCTGATTATACAGGATGTAAGACCGATAGAAAGAGTACATATGGTACTTGTCACATTCACGGGAATGCACTAGTGTCGTGGGCATGTAAGAAGCAAGCATACGTTGCACTGAGCACGGCCGAAGCGGAGTATATCGCAGTAGGAAGTTGTTGTGCCCAAATCTTGTGGCTTAAACAACAACTCCTCGATTTCGGTATAGACCTTGGTTGTATCCCTCTCCGATGTGATAACACAAGTGCCATAAATATCACGAAGAACCCGGTCATGCATTCAAGAACAAAGCATATAGATATCCGGCATCACTTCCTTCGAGATCATGTTCTAAATGGAGATGTCGATGTTATGTTTGTGGATACACACAATCAACTCGCCGATATATTCATTAAACCATTGGCTAAGGAGCAATTTTTTAAGATTCGACGAGAACTTGGTATTCTCAATGAAGGTGACATCTAACCCTATCTCTAAAATTGTTTGTTGAATGTTTTTGCTGCATAATATGTGTTTTTGTTCACTTTGTGTTACAAAAGGCTAGCACTCATTTTTCGCCGTTTTTTATCTCTCGCTCTTTCGGCTATCCGAAAAACATCGTTTTTAAAATATTTTTTGATCAAAAGTTGCGTTATGATATTTGCTAACACTTTGTAAAAAAATTTCGTCACAAATATTTTCCAACATAGCCCCAACCATGCTGCTGTCCCTTTAAAGTTTTTGAAATTTTTTGCCCGTTAACCGGTTAACGCATCCCAGACAGCAGTCATGGGTCACGTGGTGGACATAATTTTTGCTTTTTTGTTTTTTTCTTCTTTTATGTACTTTGTCACATGTTTTGTTTATGAGTCAATGTCTCTTAATATCTCTTTCAAACTCCTCATTCATAAGCTCTTCACTCTCTTTGACTCGCCATTAAAACTCCACTACCTCATCTTCTCTAAAACCATAACCACTCCATTAATACACCATTAAAACCCACTCCACTAAAACTCTTCTATAAACTATACACTCTCAACTTCACTCTCCATATACTCAAACCCTAATCCGAAAATATCTCCACACAACCCAAACCCTAAGCTTCAACCTCTCTTCAATGGCTCCAAGGAAAGGAAAGGCTCCTGTGTCAGCATCAAAATCCAGCAGTGAAGAGGAAATGGCCATGGAATCAACCAAGAAGCGGAGAATGGATTTTCGTGTCCGGGTTCGACATCTTCTTAAGGGTAAGTATGTGAATCTGAAATCCTTCAAAACTTTTAAGTTTCCGGTATTATTAGAATATCAGGGGATGCTAGACTTCATTGCTGATAATGGAAAAGTTTATCCGGATTTGGTAAAATCCTTTATGAACAACATGTCTCTTAACTGTGATGATAAGGATAAACATCAACTGTTTGCTATTGTAAGGAACTGTGAAATTGGAGTTGACCTAGGTACTCTTGCTGCTTCATTGACTATCCCATATTCGGGTGTTTTCCTCCGAAAAGGGGTAAATCATGATGAAGGAAAATGGGCCAACTATGACAAAATGGAATACTATTATCAGATTTATCGGTTTCCTAAGGCAGCCGTGGTATCCGGCCAACGTACCTCCCGAGTACTATGTTATGCTAAGAACCTATCTGTGGATGATCAGATGCTACACTACATCATCTGTCATGTTTTGCTGCCCAAGGATTCCAACTTGTCTCAAATTAATGATTTGGAAATGCAAGTCCTTTTTGCTGTCAAGAACAAGATTAGGGTGAACTGGCTTCCTACTATGATGTATCATTTGAAGCAACAGCTTGCTCTCGAGACAAGATTACCCTATGGCCGCCTCATTTCAAGAATCCTGGAAATCACCGATATGGAAATCGGTAGAGAACCTTTTATCGCTATGACCACTACGGCTAATGAGATTAATAGAGTCACTATCATCAAGAACACCAACATAATCCAAAGCAACGATGGAACCTACAAGTATGACGACGGATCCTCCACCTCCACCTCCATCCCACCTATTCCCGAAATCGGCATCACAAATGACTTCCTCTACTCAACCATCATGACAAACCACCATGAAACCATGCGTGCCTTCAAAAGCCTTCGGAACTTAGTCTTAAGCTCCCGAAACCCAACCGAGTTTGTTGATGAGGATGAGGACGGTAGAGAAGAGGAGGAAGACGATGATGAGGATGTATCGGAAGAGGAATGAGGACCTTGTTTTCTTGCTGTTTTTTTACCATGCTTTAAGTCTAGTTTATGTAATTTTTTCTCAAACATAAGTCCTATGGTTATTAGGCAATTTTGGTTTCCATGTTTTAAAGCTTTTTCGTTTTATGCTAGTACTCTTGTTGGCTATGTTACAAATTATGCTTATGTTTCTATGTGTGTTTTGCTTGCATGTCTTACTTGATACATACTTTCTAGTCCATGCGTGTATGTTGCTTTTCTTTTCATTGCTTGTTGGTCTATTCCTTTTTTCTAATGCCAAAGGGGGAGAAGACTTTGTTTCTCTAATGCCTCTCGATGTAGAATTTCTTATGCTACTGCCACTATTATTTAGGGGGAGTTGCTATCTTTAGGGGGAGGATCATCTTAGAGAAACGTCGATCAAGACCTCGCACTTCTTTGGTTGTCATCATCAAAAAGGGGGAGAATGTAGAAGCACGCCTTCAACCTCAAAGATTTTGATGAAGACAACACAACTATCATGCGCTTAATATTTGCAAAAAGTCAAGAGCTCTCAAACATGGTCTAGCAACAAGCATCGGCATTATGATCAAGCTTCCTTCGCACTCGATTTATTTCAAGCTTGGACGCAAAACATTGAGGTACATTAAAACCCTTTACAAATTGATGTACAAGTGTTCAATAAATTGCTTTGCATGTTACCATATTGCATACAATTTTTGAAAGGTTTTTAAAATGGTTTAACACTTTTAAAACAAAGAATTTTCTGTTTTTAACAGTGTTAACCGGTTAACCATTTGGTTAACCGGTTAACGGCCTCAATTTTTCAAATCCAGTGTTGACGTTTATATGCGTTAACCGGTTAACCATTTGGTTAACCGGTTAACACTGAAGAATTTTTTTGAAAAATTATTTTTCTTTGAAATTCAAAATTGTACCTCTTTATCATACCTCTTCAAAATTAAATTTTGTTTCATATTTTCTCACACCTTTTTGTAAGGGTGTCTTAAACTTATATATGCTGAAATATTTTAAATTCAAAAACACCTCCTAGAATTTTTATAAAAAATCATTCAATCAAAATACCTTTTTTGAGATATATTTTCAAATTTCAAAAGTGTTCATATTATTCATAATTTTCTCATACTCATATTTGAACACTTGTATTGATATTTATAAAGTGAATTTTGATCAAAGGAGAAGATCAACTTAGATTGATATCAAACATTGCACTACTCTCAAAAATTACAAAGTATTATAATAGATTTTCTATTGTGACTTGTGATCCAAGTTTTGTTTGGACTCAAGGGATAGTGATTGCAAGAGGATTGTTCTTACACACTAGGTTGTTTAGTTGTTTAGAAAGTACGCCTCACCGATTGAAGGTGCGATAGGTTGTACGTTTCTAAAAACTAGTGAAAATCTCTTTCGTGTTGGAAAGAGGACTGGATGTACCTTCGGATTGTGAAGGGAACCAGGATAATTTGCCGTGTCTCTTTTACTTTCTCGCTTTATAGTTTTCATCCCATAAACAAGCAAAAGATAAATCCATCCATCAACGAAAATAGTCGAAAAGTTATATAACTCCTAATTCACCTCCCCCCCTCTTAGGCGTACTTTGAAACTACAGTAACCAGGAAATCAATCAAATCCCAAGCGTCAGTATGTTGATGAAGATCAGTCAAGATTCGGTTGATCAGTGGAGAATCTGTCAAGGCTCTACCAACCAAGGGTAGGCCACTCAGAGGTTCTTTTAAGGAAAGTCTCTCCAACACTCAATCAACACAAGTCAAGTCGCTTCAACGCTCATTAAGGACAAGCTACCTCAATAGTGCATCAAAGCTAATCACTTTAAGAGTCAGTTAATCAAGGAATCTCGTCATGACAAAGTAATGGGGCAAGCCATCTCGATTTATATCATGGTTCGATTGCTTCTAAACTCCTTTCATGGCATGGTAATGGGGAAAGTCATCTCGATTTATATCATGGTTCGATTGCTTCTAAACTCCTTTCATGGCACGGTAGTGGGGCAAACCATCTCGATTTATATCATGGTTCGATTTCTTCCAAACTCCTTTCATGACATGGTTTTGGGACAAGCCAGCTCGAGTATATTTCAGGGTTCGATTGTTTCCAAGGACCTCGTAATAAAATTTCTTCAAAGACTCAACAAACTAGGGCACGATGTGCTAAAAAGGGGCAAGTTGTCTCCATACCTTCAAGTGGCTCAAGAAAACTTCATCAATAACCTTTGAGTTCAAGATGAGTGTCGGTAAATCATGTTATCACCCCACCAAATAGCCTTTCCTTCAAACAAAAACAAAAAGCCTTGATACAAAAGACCTTCCCATCCATTACCCTTTACAGGGGAAATTTGGAAACCTTCATATGATTGTATAAATCATTCATGTGCATCAATCATGTCACTTCGCTCGAGCATAGAGTCATGCATATCATATCATTTATTGACACCAAACCATTCCAAATCCCAGTTCTCGTCTGGCAAACCATCAAAAGTCTAGTTCTCGTCTGGAAAACCCTCTTAAGGTCTAGTTCTTGTCTGGAAAATGGTTCGAAAAATCCAGTTCTCAGCTGGGAAACCATGATAAGGTCCGGTTCTTATCTGGAAAACCATTTTAAGGTCCAGTTCTCGGCTGGAAAACCATGAAAAATCTAGTTCTTGTCTGGCAATTTAAAGTCCAGTTCTCGTCTAGAAAACCAGTTCTCGTCTAGAAAACCAGTTCTCGTCTGGTAACCTATGTCCTGAATCCAGTTCTCGGATGGAAGTTCATCCTTAAAGTCTAATTTTGTTTGGCAACCTTAAAGCCCAACTTTGTTTGGTGCCCTTAAAGTCCAATTTTGTTTGGCAACCTTAAAGTCCAACTTTGTTTGGTTCCCTTAAAGTCCAATTTTATTTGTTAACCTTAAAGTCCACCCGTGATGTGGCACATTTCCTAAAGTACAATTTTGTTTGGCAACCTTAAAGTTCACCCGTGATATGGCACCTTTCCTAAAGTCCAATTTTGTATGGCAACCTTAAAGTCCACCTATGATGTGGCACCTTTCCTAAAGTCCAATTTTTATTGGCAAACACCAAATAATCCAAAGTCCAACAATGTTTGGCACCCTCAAAAGCTAAAGTCCGAATCACTTGCATTGTCACATGCATGACATGCATAATATTCTTGCACAAAAACAAGAATGTCATAAAAAATAATCATATCAATCATCAACATAAAAAATATTTGCATCAAGATTCCCAACAATTGCATTCTCATAAGAATCATTGTGCATCATGCAATGCATATCATTCACATCATATCAAAACATAACAGGATCCAGGATCGATTGACAGGCATCTCGGCCAGTCCTTTCAAAGTCGACAGTATTCCTTCGAAAAGAACTAATACCCCGCATGTACTCGCGGAATTTATAGTTCCCCAACAAGTCATTAGTCAACTTTATGGTTGATAATGATGACCCCCATCATCTTCATTTTTGTTGCTCCCCAAGCAGAGGTTATCCTAAAAGATCTCTTATGAGCTTCTCCTCTGCAGAACTTGCCTAGCATACTTCCTCTAGAAGGAATTCTCGGTGAAATGGTTTTCCCCAACAGATCATTTGTTTCGAGATATTGCTTTAGCATTCTCCGAAGAACCTTAATTGATAAGGTACTGCTTCGCAAGACCCAAAGAATCTCACTTTTGCTAGGATATTGTCCCAAAAGAACCTTAATTCATAAGGGACTGCTTCGTGCGACTTGGAGAAATTCATTCAATAAATTGAGATATGAATTTGTTAATTCAAAAAATCTCAAACATTTTGTTCAATTTGCATCCAACTATCTCATTATTATACTTCTTATTTCGTTATTGCATTGCATTTTCTTTTTGTCGGACAAATTTTAGGGTTTTCTTATATCTAATTGACTTTTACCCTAAAATTGAATGCCATGCATCAGTTCACTTTCTCGGGTTCAAGGAAATTAGATAGGGGCATCTGTCATACCCCAAATTTGTCCTACCTTTTTCAATTTTATCTCTAAAGTATCATTTGGCCTATGACCATGATCTTTTAAGAATTCAATCTTAAAAATCTTGTGTTTATGATAATTATGACTAACCAAGATGGTGTAGGGGCATTAAAGTCAGATTGTGATCGAGTTGAGGTTTTATTGATTTTAATTGGTTCGATGGTGATTTTGGGACATCTACATATTTCATCCTTGCATGCATCATATTCAAAATTATATTAAAAGGAACTTAGGGAGTTGTTTAAACTAAACAAGGATTCCATGATCCTTTGGGTATTGAAGGTGACTTTGAAAAGTTGTTCTAATGGGTTTTGGTTCATTAATCCTAGAGTTAGACCTCACAATGAGAGTTAAGCTTTAATTCATTATTGCATTGGAGCCATAGGGATTTGTTTTATTTCTCTCACAAATGTAAGTGCAAAATGTTGATGGGTTGTAACTCACATTGTATGGCTGAGTGCCAAGGTAATCATACGAGATTTAAATCATGAGTCCAGGGTGAAAACAAGTCAATCTTGAGTTACAAGAATAAGTTTCAAGTATTTGTAAAGTTTGGATCTCATTGAAAAAGCCACACAAAAAACAAAGATCAAGAAGAGAGCCATAGGGGAACTTTTAATGCATTAAGTCAATTAAATTTTAAGTTAATCCCAAGAGTTTGCTATAATGAGGAATTTAAAAATCTCAAATGACAATTCCAAAGGTGGTACAATATTCTTTATATAATTTGTGACCAAGGATTATAAAATCAATTGACTTTAAAGGAATACCAAAATTTAATAGAATTACAACTCAAAATCGAAATATTGGTACAATTCCAAAGTTCCTAAAGCCTAAACCTAAGAGTACAAAGTTAACACTCCTCTCCCTGATGTTAGTTGCTTCAAACTAAAGTCACAAGTTTCTTGCAAGGTTTTCACCATCTCTATCCAAGTCTTCATCAACACAAACCCGCTGCAACAATAATACAAACCTAAGCCTACATGATCAAGATATTTCATGAAGTTAGAATATCCAGAGAGAAGGAGTATTATGTAGTAAATATCAAGTGTAAGAAGAATGTTATAAGATTTAATTACCATAACACCAAGCACAACAGCAGCAACCCCATGATTTTCCACCTTCATGAGAAGTCTTGTCTTCATCCAAGCCATCTGCAATAAACACACATAGAAGGCCATACAATCAATAGTGCAACAACTGAAATTCCAAAAAAAAATTGAATGAGCATGGTTGAGAATATAAGGTATTAAAGGCCATCTACAACATAACATGGATCAAATTTCAAAGCAATACAACAAGTCATATTTCTAAGACAAAACAGAGCATCCAATGACCTGCAGAACATCAAACACTAGGAAACCAATTCAAGTAATGTCAGCAACCATAACATGGTTCATGGCTAGGCAAGTTCAAACAATAAAATTCACATACTGAGTTCAGAGCAATTGAATCCAAAACAAAGAAGTCAAAACATTGGAAGGGAGTTTGAGCATTTTAAAGTAGTAAAAGCAGCTATCACGAAATATTACAAACAAGTTTCTTCGCACAAAAAACTACTGGTTTAACAGTAGTGAAAGTTCAGGGGAAAACAGTAAAAAATCACCACAATAAGAAAATTCACAAGCAGTAAAAACAAGTCAGCATGGTAGTGAAAAATTAGAGTCTTATTAAGGGTACCACACCTTTCACAAATAGAAATCAGAATTGTATACACACCAGGACCCCATAAATCGTACACCAAAACCTTACACAAAATCTTCAGCTCACATAACAAACAAATTTCATGATTCACACTTGGTCCCCACCAGATCCTGAGCAAATTTCTTCTAACGACATTCAACTTTTCACACGATTAGTTTCTCCAAATCCTCAGCCTCACACGTATAAGCATCACACATATTCTCTTATAAAAGCACACAATAATTGGCACATAGACAAACACAAAAACCCTAAATAAAAACGGAAGAAGCAATTCCAAAACCCTATTCACTCAGAGCTGGAAAATTATGAGGACTCTATAGAAGATACAGTGAAAAGGGAAGAACCAGATGTATTTATTTTCTTTTCAACTGTCAGTTTCCAAGCGTGTACCCTCTCATTTATATCATTTTTAATACCTTTGAATTGTTTTGATTATGAACCACATTAGATGGGGTTTAGTCTGGATTGGTCTTTCACACTGCCCGAGGACCACTTTTAATAGGTTTACATTAGCCTTGTTGTGGTAGAGTCTCCTTGTTTGGTTAGTTGCATTAATATAATCTCTAGACATTAGCATTATTTTTCATATATATTGTCGCTCCCGGGATTTTCATCCTAGTACAAACGCGAAAGTGGCGCGGAAAAGATAGAGTCGCCAGCCAGGCATTTTTATCCCGAAAGAATGGGAAAGGTAATGCTGCACAAACCTGAGGAAGAAGGATAGGACAAGGTCCTGCGAACCAAAGATCTGGGTTCGGGAGTCGGTTACGACCTGGGAAGGTATTAGCACCCCAGACCATCCGCCGTACCCGACGAGATCCACGCTTGTTTGTTTGTTTCAAATGGTAAAAGAATATAACTGCTGCTGAATAAAACTGCTGACTGGAGCTGGAACGGAAATGACAAAAGGACTTGGAAAAGAAAATGGAAAGAAAGGGGGAAATGTAGGGAAAATAAAGAATGTGCTTGAACGGGCCCTACCTCGCTGCCTACATATCTCATCGGGAAAATGAGGATCAGAGTCGACGTAGTTCGCCTAACTAAGGCGGGAACTTTTTTGTATTTTTTAGGATGACGTTGCCATAGCTCTAGCTCAGGTGTTACCGGCTCTGACTCGAGGGTGTTTACCGTATCGCTGTTTGAACTGACGAGGCAAGTCGCATTCGTCTGCAAAGATTAGGAGATGAGAAGAGAAGACGCGATGTCTTTGTTTGTTGTCTTTTATGAGAAGTGTTTTGAGTTTATTATTTGTGAAGATAGTCTCATGATTAGACTTGTACATCATGCTAGACAGGCCCATACTATTCCAAGATGGAATGAATATGAGTGCCCCATGGAATAAGGCTATGCACAAGAGACTATTTCAATCCTTTATTAAATGTCTTTTAGATTTTGTTTGGAGACGAGAGAAGAAAACTCAAGTCGGAAAAGGACAAAAACTACGGGGGACTAAGACACAACCCTAAGTTATTCATTCAATGGATGTCCTAATGGTTAGTGTGGTTTCTAATCCTAATTAGCAAAAGGAAAAGGAAAAGGAATAGAATGCAACTTACTTCCTAAGGAAATTAAGTTGATTCTAAAGAATAAAAGGGGGAATCCTACCAAACACAAACATGAAAGGTAAAGGAAATAAATGCATAAAGAAATGCATAAAAGAATTAAAAGGATAAGGTGTAAGGAAACATATCTCAACCTCCCTACAAAACAAAGGTTAGTGGTGCACATTTAATAAAAAGGAATGAGGTAAACATATACCAAATAATTCCTAAGGCAACTTGGACCTAAACTAGACTCAATATTAAGTTTAAGGGTGCCTACACTATGCTAAACTAAAATTCAGCAGCTATTTACAGCACTTAAGCACACAATCAGCTATGAATGACATCACACGATACAAAAAGCATACAACAACTATCAAACAACATGAAAGTAGGTGTAAAAAAAACCAACAACATGAACTACACAACAAACAGCATACATTTTACAGCTCCTATATGCAGAGACAGCTATGAAATGTAAAATGCAGCTTTGATTATTTTCATTTTTTATGCACAAATTCAATCATGAAATGCTCAATTAACATGAATATGCAATATGAATATGGATCAAGCACATAATTGAATGTCATGATTATTTTTTAGGGATTATGCAAGAATGCACCACATGATTTGTTATGCAACAAGTATGCAAAATATGGCACATGAACATGTCATATGAACATTGATCATGAATATGCAACATGATACATCAACAAGAATGCCAAGCTTAATGCAAAATTCAGAATTGAATTGATGTGAATGATGTGATCAAACATGCAACCAAAAGCAACCAAATTCACATACATACATGGTTATGTTAAATGCAACATATACATTGATACAATGAGATGCAAATGAGTTAACGAAACATGCGAAAGATGCAAAAACAGAATGCAACATGATTATTTACATGACAAAAAATGCACGGACATAGAAACAATATGCAATAAGCCAATTCATGCATAAACTAACACATAAACACAAAATATGCGAAATGGACGGAAGCATGTCGAAACGACTCGAAATGGAGGAATGAGATGTCGAAACTAATCTTGAAAATTCCCTAAAATCAGAACCTATCAATCTATGGTGGTAAAGGGAGAAGCAATGCCCAAGAAAGAGGGAAAAAGCACTTTTTCAATCGACTTGTTTCCTAAAGCTCCTAATGCAACTACTATCTAGTGAGAACAAATTTTACACCTAAAAGCCACGATCTAAACCTTAATGGCACCTAGGATAAGTTATAATTCTAACTAAGAACAAACAAAGTGATCAAATCGTAATCAAGAAGAAATTAAACGGTCAAGCGCATACACAACGATAAACATACGAAGAATGTCGTCATGGCGAGATGAAGGGAATAAGTTAAATCAAGAAGCTGATTAGATCACCAACCTACGAAGCGGAGGATTGCTTCGGTGAGTGTTGCGATGTAGATCGGAATGCAAATGGAGAAGAAAACCGGAGAGTCGAAGCTTCGATCCGCGAACGCGCAAAATAAATGTGGTTGATGATGCTTCTTGATGACACTTGAGCAATAACCTCCAATAAGCTCAAAACTCTTCCAAAATCAGAATTGATTCTTCAAATTAGCTTCACAATGAGATGATTAATGGAGGTTTTAGCTTCAAGTCCTTCCAATTCCAATGAAGAATTTGAAGAACTTCTTATGAAGCTTTGGGTGAGAGGTTGAAAATAGTGGAAAAGTTTGAGAGAAGAATGAAAGAGATGAAGTGAAAATGAAGAAGAATAGTGAAAAAAATGGGAGAGTCCTTTGCTTTGGGATGGTTTAGGTTTATATAATGTGTAGGCTTGGCATGAGGTTTGGGAATGGAGGTTGCTTAGGAGTTAGGCTAGGTTTGGAGTTGGTTAGGATTCTAGAGAGTTCTAGAGTATTCTTTAGAATATTCCTTAGAATATTCCTTGGAATATTCTTTGGAATAATCTAGAAGGTGGTAGAAAATGGTGAGCTGGCTTTTCTAGAACTTTCACACTTGAGCTAAATCCAATGTGCATTGGAGCATGTTGCTTGTGGTGAGGATAAGTGGAATGAAGGTGCAACCTATTTGCAACTCAATTGATCAATGATTGATACGTCAATGTTTTGCTCAATACATGACAATTATGGTGGTGGTATTTGTAGCCAATTGCAGCCCATATGCAATGTCCTTTGATGCCAAATGCATTTATAACATGAACCAACCATAAACCAGCTTGAAATTCCATGAAAATGCAGAAAAATGCAGAAAAAACTGGTTTTTCTACAGCATGCGTCGATACATAAGCATATGCATCGATACATAGCCTTTTTATGTATAGCATGCGTCGATACATAAGTCGTATGCATCGATACATAAGTTTTTGAGTTCAGTATGTATCGATACATAGGCTTATGCGTCGATACATGGCCCCTTTATGCGTCGATACATAAGTCGTATGTATCGATACATAACCTGCTGCATTGCCTTGTTTTTGCCCAAACTTTGAACGGTCATATCTCTCTCAATTTTGATCGTATGAAGGAGTTCCATATATGGATTTGAAGCTTAAGATGCCCTCTTTCATTTTATCAAGGTAGAATTTTCATAGGCCTCTTATTTTTGGGAAAAAACCTCTCTTGAAGTGGCTGCAAACATGACCAAAACTTGCCATTTTTGGGAATCCAAATTTTCCAAAAATGGTAAGTTTTAGTTTCCTTGATTTTTCATGATCCCTCCATCATTTTTGATCAAATTTGAACCATAGGATCCTTGTAACCCTAATTTCATTATTTTAATCTCAAAAAGTCAGGAGTTGACGTTTTCTTCAGCATGGTTGACGTTTCCCCAAATCCCTGATTTTCAGTCATCTGGCCCATTGAACATCTTCCAAAATGAATTTGTGGACGAAATTTGAACCCTAGGCACTTGACATCATATATAAGACAATGGAATCCACTTTGAATCAAAATTTCATGGAGAAGCCCAGTAGAGGTGAAACCCTAATTTGGCCTTTTTCATCAAGAGATGTTGCACTGCTTGCCTCCTCAGATCAATTCAAATATTTCCATGGCTTGTGGCTTCAAATGAAGGCTTGTGGGATGTTGTGAACTCTTTTCAAAATGTTGAGAAGCTTTGTGGCCCTTTGATTGCCTTTGTATAGACTTTAATTGCTCCAATCATTGATCACATACCTATGCCTTAGTTATGCTACACATGATGCAATGTCGTTGGTTATTTTATGAATTTATGCAAAATGTTGAGGGAATGAGAGGGAAAATTTTGGGGTGTTACATATATAATTAGTGGCTTTCTCTTTTGTATTAGGGAGCTTGACCGATGAGCCTCACGTCTAGGCTATTTAGTTTTTTAAGCTTCTATGTTTGATTGGGTGGGTCGGGTGTAAGCTCAATTGGCCGAAAATTGCAATATGGGCTCATTAAATCCTTTGGGTCTCATTTAAATTTTGTTTTCAATAATTAAGGATGGATCATTCAAATAAATTAAAAGATATTGATTCATTTCTCTTTGATTTATTACTTTCTTTTTGTACCTTGCATTTAGTAATGGTAATTCACTTTAATCAATCACATATATTCAATGCTTGCTTAGTTTACTATATTTAATACCTAGGCTAATAATTGCTTGTGTTGTCTTTCCATGTGTGAATTGTTTTCTTGATTATCTTTGCCTATTTTCACTTGGTTGTATGATGATGATGTATCTTGCTTAAACTTGTTCGGTTTATCATCGCATTTCAACCATAAATTGTCAAGTAAAATGAATGTGATCACTAAGGCAAAACCATTTCAAATATAATTAAGTATCTTGGTCCAACTCTAAGTAAATCTATACACACATTTCATTCATGCACACATGTAAGTCGATCGTTCTACGATCGCCATCAAGCACTACTTTTAAACTTCAAACTTTTCTCAACTTTTTAACTTAAATGAATCAATGCATCGTGCTTGTTTTCCATAGGTTCTCAATCATAGCACACTTTATCCATATATCAAGTCCACTTTAATTCTAAAACCCTAAAAACAAATATGATTTTTTTCTCAAATCTCTCAAAATCAAATAACGAAAGAACTAAGCTCTTGAGTCTAGCATTCCTTGAATTCTTGAATGAAATGCTCTTGAGGCTCACTCCATGAGTTGTGTTTCATTCTCTCTTTCGTCTTTAAAAGGCTCCCAATCATCGACGGTAAACCAATATGAATAACCATTCTAACTCAAACCCAATACAAATATATTCAGACTATTTTCGTAATCAAACCTCGAAAGAACTGAGTTCCGGAGTCTAGCATTCCTTGAATTCTTAAATGAATGCTCCTGAGGCTCACTCCATGGGATGTGATTCATTCAACCTTTCGTCTCTCAAAGACACCTAATTACTACATATCAAATAACAAACGAACTGAGTTCTAGAGTCTAGCATTCCTTGAATTCTTGAATGAATGCTCCCGAGGCTCGCTATTTGGGTTGTGATTCATTCGCCATTTTGTTCCTAAAATACTAAATAAGATCAAACATTTTTCTCTAAACGAACATTGTTTAAATCCCATTTATCGCGCATATGAGTTAGTGCTTCAACCTCCCATCACGAGCAGACAAGCCAACGCTTAGCAGTTAGAGTGCGGTTTAAACACTCGTTCATTAAAAAACACCAACCTACCCGTAGTTAGTCGAACTACGACGCTCTGATTCCTCAACGAGGTTATGTAGTCATGAGGATATCATTCCTTGTCGAGCCCACTAACAACTAACTCCCCCTTTCTCTCGCCCCTGTTGCGATCGAGACCACCCAAACCTTAGTACCACGAACTACGAGGCTCTGACTTTCCAATTGCACGAGGGAATACGTAGGCCCGAGGATCTCAATCCTTGTCGAGCACCCTAGGAACAAAACCACCCATTCTCCATGTGCCGGTTATCATTAAGAAGAAGATATTAACATAAGTTAGCATTCGATCGCAGATTAGACCAAGAGGTTCCTGTTGAGTACAACGGATGTAAGTGGTGCTAATACCTTCCTCTTGCGTAACCAACTCCCGAACCTAGAATTTGGTTTCAACGACTAAGTTCTTTCCATTTAGGTTTTATCTATATTCCCCTTTTCCTCTATTAGGAATAGATTAAAATTAGGTGGTGACTCTATTGTTTGTTTTTTCCGCGTCCTTCGCGAGGATCGTATTTTTTGAGGTACGACATTATGCAACAGCAAAATTCACATTCCTCAGAAGTTTGATGCTTGAATTGTCTCCACATATTGCTTGTTGAACAAGATATTGAAGAATATGGCATTTTGGAGCTTTGTGGCCCTTGGATCAAAATGCATAATGTTGAATTCTATGAATGTCATTTTGGTGAATTCTATAGTGCAATCATGAATCTTTTGGTTTGATCAGGCTTGTAATAATTGTTTAGATGCTTAAATCCACTTGACATTGTACTTTGATTCAAAAAATCAGATTTCACAAGTTTGTGAAAAATCTGTTTTTGCAAAACAGTTTGAGATGCTCACTTTGATCCATGATTTCTTCATGTACAAGCAAGATATTTTCATGTCAATTGGTTCTTTAAATTGTTGGCAACATTTGCAATACATTGGTGTTTTGAAAAGGATCTGAATCAGCTTGGAACTTGGTGAAAAATCCTTCTAAGTTTTGATGTTTTGCTGATTTTACACTTAGGCAGATTTTTTTCTAAGTGTTGAAAATCAGTATTTTTCTTGATTTTGATCCATCTTCAACTTGAAATCCATAATGAATTGGAGTTTCTCCTAGTTGAATCATTTTTATTTTGTAGCAAGATCTTTAATTTGAGATTTGGTTCACTAAATTCTGATGTTTGGATCATAAGTTATGATGCTCGGAAGTAGGGTACTTGAACACTTTTTCCATAACTTCGAAATTTTTCCTAAGTTTCAAAGGTTGCCCCTCTTACAAGTTATCTTCAAATTTATGATTTTTTGTGATCAAATGCATTCATGGACCATACATTCTTGAAATATAGGTCATAAGGATCATTTCGGGTGAAAAAGTCAAACTTTAACTTTTTGGTTCAAATGTGTCGCTCCCAAAGATTTGCATCCAGGTACAAGCGCGAACTGTCGGCGAAAAGAGAGAATGAAGTGAAGTGAATAGAGTCGCCAGCTAGGCATTTTTATCCTGAAGGAAAGGTAATGCTGCATAAACCTAGAAAAGAGATAGATAAGACGGTTGTGAACCAGAGAAACTGAGAAAGGGGGTTGGTTACAACCTGGGAAGGTATTAGCACCCAGATTGTCTGTCGTACTCGACGGGATCCACGCTTACAAGATTGTGTTTAAAGGGGTAGGTGTATGTGCTATCTGTGTGCAAAAGCTAAGAATGAATGTACAAGTGTCAGTGTAAAAGGGTGAATGCTCAGGAACTTCGGCTTAGAAAGAATGCTGAAAGAGGGGGAAGACACAGAGACTTTTGTTTGATAACTGTTAAGTTATGCCTACGTATTCTCTCGTGCAATGAGGAAGTCAGAACACCGTAGTTCAACTCAAAGAGACTGAAAGATAAATTTGACTGTGAATTTCTTTCTTGTCTATGCTCAAGTGTATGACTCGTCTGGCTCGAGTGCTAACTGTCTTGCATTAGACGGAAGAAGCAAGTTCTCGTTTGTGAATGAGTGTGATGAGAAAAGAATCCCGAAGGAGACGATTATTGTTTGTTTTTGTGTTTTCAGTTTTGTTATTGTTTTTGGTGTTTTGCATAAATTAATGAGCTTAATCCTAAATCAAAGGCTTGCAAACTCATTATATCTTCCCTGATTAGGGAAAATGAGCCTACTTAAGTATGTGATAAGCATCTCAACTTAATTACCATGATGATGTAGGATTAAGATCATTAACCTACTTGTGATTATTTAAATGTTTTTGGGTTTTTGTTTAGTGTTAAGTAATGCGTTTAATCTCTAATCACAGATTAGTGGACTCATTACACCATCCTAATAGAAGGATAATAGATGAGAACACTTAAGCTGAGGAAGATACCTCAACTTAATCCATGGTTAGGGATTAAATTCATTATATGACAAACATTTATTAAATGGATTTTAATTAAAGGGTGAGATTAAGAAGTGGATTTTATGTTTGTAAGACAACTTGAGGAGGACTTGTCCATTAAACACTAGGGTTAGTCCCTCTTAACCATAAGGAAGAGTTAGAACCCTAATGTAAGGCCCAAGTTACAAGATAAAGTCTTGATGATTATTAAGTGATTTTATTAAGAGGTTTAAACAAATTAAAGGTTTAAAATTAAGGATTAAAGTTATATACTTCATCCTAAGATAAGGATGCAGGCATAACCCTAATTCAAAGTCCTAAAGCTTTAAGTGTTTAGCCTCTGATTATGAGATGAGAAGAGAGACTTAAGGAGACTCAAAGGTAAAAAACTAAGGGGGACTATATACAACCCTAAAATTATCATGCTTGGATGTTCCTATGGTTTGTGAGGCTTAAAGAGAAGATCTTCAGAAGGCCACCAAGGAAGAAGAAGCAGATTAAAAGAGAAGAGAAAGAAGAATAGGTTACTTACTTCCTGAAGAAGATAAGTAACCTAAGAGAAAGAGATAGGAGCAAGAGAGCACAAGTGAAGCAGGTTCACTTCAAAGACATATAAAAGATGCAAATGAAGAGATGAGAAGAGGTGGGATGTGAAGGCAAATCCACATCCCAAACAACTTACCATAAGCCCCTGAAATGTTAGTGTGAATGCATAAGATGCAAAGCAAAAGTAAATAAAGCAAATGAAGGTGCATAAACCAAAACCAGAAGTGAATATGCTATGAAAATGTGTTATGCAATGATGCAAAGACATGTGAGATGCTTATGTATGATCATACAAGGGATGAGGTGCAAAGAGAAGCATGTAAGAAGCTTTAAGAGTTTAGTCTCTGATTATTGAGATGAGAAGAGAGACTTAAGGATACTCAAAGGTAAAAAGCTAAGGGGGACTAATTACAACCCTAATCATTATCATGCTTGGATATCCAATGGTTTGTGGGGTTTAAGGAAGATATTCAAGGAAGCCACCTGTAAACACCCCAAATTTTCCCTCACTCATGGCTTGTGATCTTTCATGTTTGCATTAGCATAGGCATACTATCTCATATTACATTTTTGCTTCACTGCATAAGTTCAAGTTCATCTGCATCTAGGGTTTGTGATCTGAGCAATCCAGGGATCCATCTGAGCCACTCCAAAGGTATCCAAGTGTTCCAAGAGGGTCCATGTGTGCTCTATCATCATATTATATCCCTCAAAGTTCAAGGAAGTCAAGAAATCACAAGAACTGGCAAGGCATGGAAGCAGAGCTAGGGTTTTCACTGTACAGATGACCAAAATTAGGGTTTTGGTTTCAGAGGCCTTAACTCCAAATTTTTGGGTCATTCTTGTTTCTAATGTTCTTAAGATGCTATAAGGATCATGTGTACCAAGTTTGATGAAGAAATTCATTAGGGAAGTCATTTGTTCATTGGGTAACTTCTTGAGCAAGTCAGAGCAAAATCAGGGCATCTGAGGCCCCCAACAATGGAACCAAAGGGGTATTTTCATCAAATTGAAGTTATATAATCTTTATTTGATCATTGAAGTGCTTGGAAGTTCACAAAATTGAAGAAATTTGAGCTAAACCAAAAGTTGCCAAAAATGGAAATGACTTGTAATGGAAACTTTCCATTTTGGGAAAGTTCTTCAACCTCCTCTTTCTCAATCAAAAATGCTTCAAATGAAAAATTATTGGTCATGAAAGTTGTAGATTAGGTCTTTCCCTTTTCAAAAAGTACAAGAACATGTTCTAATTCATCATGGAACTCAAGTTATGATCCTTCAAAGTTGGCAAAAATCCTATAATTTTCAAGAATGCACCAAAGAGGGATTTTTGCAAAACCACTTGCCAAGGCTTATAATGACTTCTAATGTGCCCAAATGTGACATAACATGATCAAACAACTTCAAAGCATCAGAATTGGCCCAAGAATTGGAAGGTTTCATGCCTTGAATCACAAGACACACCAAAGAGGGAAAATTTGCAAAACACATAAAAACCCTAGCATCAAGTGATCCAGCTGCAATGTTTAAATCCTATGGTCTTCCTTGATCCATGCTGAGGACAGATACCCCAAAATCTCAGGCCTGCACCATGCCCATACCTCAAGTACACATTCTTGACTTTTTTGCAAAATCACCCATACCAATCAGCATAGCCCACACCAACTATTCTGACCTATCAAGACATGATATGTGGACTTTATGCAAGCCATAACACACAACACACAAGCCTGAAACGCAGCCAAGCTCAGATTACAAAAAATCTCTCTCAAACTTCATCTCTTCGAAATCCATAAACCAGCCATCAAAACTTCAAAATTCTTTCACCAATCATCTCCACATAACACCAGGATCATTTCCCACCCCTCACATTGGCCTGAAACCACCTCAAACAAAAACACGATTTCACTCACCTCTGAACTGAAACCTTCAAAATAGCCTACATAAACTCCTTTCAAGCATTCCAGAAGCATCAAGGGGTTCATTGGAGTGGAAAAGCACCAAGGAAGTGGCCAGAAAGCTCCAGTTTCGAAAGCTTCAGCTCAGGTAACTTCAAGAACATTATTTCCAGAAATGCATTTTTAAGTTCTTAGATGAATCTTCATGATGTGCTGATGATCCTGATGTGTTTAGTTTTGAAAATGATTGAGTATTAAGTATGTATGAGCTCTCTGAAATTTTTTGACCTAGAACTAATTTGTTTCGATTCAGCTTAAATACGTGAAATAAATTTGTTTTGATGGATGATTCTTGTTGTATGATGCTTGGGGTTTGATTCTGGGCAGAGAGATTAGGTTTTAGAAGTTTAGGGAGAGAGATAGCATTTTGGTTCGCCGGAGAAGATGACCGGAGCACTGTTCCGGTCATCTGAAAATAATTAGGGTTTAATCAGTGTAATTAGTGAACTTTGAATGTGAGCCCTCAGATCATGTTTCCCGCGTGTGTTTTAATGGCCCAGATCCTTTCATTAACCCTAATTTATGTTTAATTTAATTAATCCAAATTAATTAGCCAGGTGGAATCTCAGCCACCCATTCACGTGCCAGTCAACCCTCCCCTCTTGAGTTTAAATCCTGGCCTTAGGATCAGCTGACTTTCCATTTAAATTCATTTTTATTTCCTTTTTATTCATTTATCTTGCATATTTATTTTAAAATACTTAGAAAAATCCTAAAAATATTTCCCTTTGCATTTTTATTCCAAATATTTTTCTTAATCAGAAAATGATATTAATTTTATTTTTTGCATATAAAAAGTATTTTTAAAATATTTAAATGTTATTTTTAATTAATTAAAGTCTTTTAATTAATTAAAAATACATTTAGGTTTCTAAAAATCACCAAAAAAATCATGAACCATTCCTTTGCATTTAGAAGCATTTCCAAACTCTTCACACAAATTTCTTTTTAGGTTTGATCATAACTTGAGAATTTTCTTTGAATAAAGGGTCATTTAAATCATATTTTTGAACCCTAACTTAAAAAAATCTTTTCTGCCTAACCAAGAAGAGTTTGAAGATGATTCTTTTTGCATTGTTTTGTTCATAGCATGTAGTTTATAAGTAATTTATCTCATGAATTTATATTGCATTTTTTAATTGATTTTCATTTTCTTTTGAGAATCACCCAAAAAACCCTAGAAACTTAGTAAATTCATAACTCGTTCTAGGTTTAGCTTCTGATCTCCCCCTTTGGATGGTAACCTAGTATAGGTTTAGGGTCCCTTTGAGTGCATTTTCATTTTTTTATCATGCCATTTGCTTCTGTTTTAGTCATATGCATCTCATGTTGCTTTAAAACCCTAATTTTGCATCTTTACTTGCATTCATCTTGCATATGCATCCATACATGAATTGTCCATGACATTTGATACATTCATATGTCATCTTAGACATATTAGGGCATGTTAGAATCATGCATGATCATTTCTTCATTCATTTGCCATGATTTGCATTCATTTATTTTCATTAACTTTCATGAACTTTCAAACTTCAAAGCATGCTTCCATTTGCATCTCATCTTTGTATGATCATTCATATACACTTTGTATGCCTTTGCATCATGTCATAGCATCATTTACATCATGTGTATGCTTCTAGTTTTGGTATTTGTCTTTGCATATGTTTCATTCCATTTCTGTTCTTTCCTTATGCATCTTGTGCTAACATTTTCAGGTGGTAAGTTAATCTGAGAAGTGGATTTGCCTTCACTTCTCATTTCTCTTCATCCTTTTCATTTGCATCTTTACTGCATTCTTGATTGTCTCTGAGTGGGCTTGCTCACTTGTGTTCATCTCTCACTTTCTTTTTTTAAGTTACTTATCTTCTTCAATGAAGTAAGTAACTTATTTCTTCTGCTTCTCCCTCCTTTCATTTGCTTCTTCCATTGGTGGCTTCCTTGAAGATCTTTCTCAAGCCTTACAAACCATAGGAACATCCAAACATGATAATAATTAGGGTTGTGACTAGTCCCCCTTTAGTTTTTTACCTTTGAGTCTCCTTTGTGTCTCTCTTCTCATCTCATCATTAGAGACTAAACCTTTAAGGCTTTAGGACTTTGGAGTTAGGGTTATGCCTGCATCCTTCTCTTAGGATGGAGTGTATAACTTTAATCCTAAGTGTTAAACCCTTAATTTGTTTAAGCTTTTTAATCAATCCATCTAATAATCACTAAGACATTAACTTGTAACTTGGGCCTTACATTAGGGTTCTAATTCTTCCTTTATGGTTAAGAAGGACTAACCCTAGTGTTTAATGGACAAGTCCCCCTCAAGTTGTCTTACAAACATAAAATCCACTTCTTAATCTCACCTCTTAATAAAAATCCATTTAATAAAGGCTTGTTTTGTCATGAGTTTAATCCCTAACCATGGATTAAGTTGAGGTATCTTCCTCAGCTTAAGTGTTCTCATCTATCATCCTTCTATTAGGATGGCGTAATAAGTTCACTAATCCTTGATTATGGCTTAAACTCATTACCTAACACTAAACAAAAACCCAAAAAAAAACATCTAAATAATCACAAGCAGGTTAATGATCTTAATCCTGCATCATCATGGTAATTAAGTTTAGATGTTTATCTCATACTTAAGTATTCTCATTATCCCTAATCAGGGAGGATATAATGAGTTTACAATCTTTGATTTAGGCTTAAGCTCATTAACTTATGCAAAACTTCAAAAACAATAAAAGACTGAAAACACAAAAACAAACAATAATCATCTCCTCTGGGATTCTTTTCTCATCACATTCATTCATAATCGAGAACTTGCTTCTTCCGTCTAGTGCAAGACAGTTAGCACTCGAGCCAGACGAGTCATACACTTGAGCATAGACAAGCAAGCAGTTCACCAGTCAATTTATCTTTCAGTCTCTTTGATTCGAACTACGGTGTTCTGACTTCCTCATTGCACGCGAGGATACGTAGGCATAACTTAATTGTTATTGAACAAAAGTCTATGTATCTTCCCCCTCTTCCAGCATTCTTTTAAGCCTCAATTCCTGAGCATTTCACTTTTCTTTTGCACTAACACTTGTATATTCTTTTCCAGCTCTTGCACACAAATAGCACATACACTACCCCTTTAAATACAATCTTTTAAGTGTGGATCCCGTCGAGTACGACGGATAGTCTGGGTGCTAATACCTTCCCAGGTTGTAACCAACCCCCTTTCTCAGTTTCTCTGGTTCGCGACCGTCTTATCCATATCTTTCCAGGTTTATGCAACATTACCTTTCGTCCGGGATAAAAATGCCTAGCTGGCGACTCTATTCATATTCACCTTCATTCTCTCCTTTCACCGACCGTTCGCGTCTGTACCCTATCTGACCAGGTGTCTTTTCGGGGGAGCGACAGCTTGGCGACTCTGTTGGGGAACCTTATATTGCAACCAGGGCTTCTGGTTCTTTTTGTGGGTTCCTCCTAGCGCTTGTTTGATTTGTGTTTACAGAGGTGTTATGTGCTACTTGTGCTTATTTATTGCTTTATTTTATTGCTTTCTGTACAGCTTTATTTATTGCTTTCATTTACAGTTTTATGCATTTCATATTGTTATTATCATCATCTGTGTTGGATCTGTGTTTACCTTGGTGGGTGGGGATCATTGAGTGATTAAGGTTCCATACTGGGGACCTGAGTGACACATAGGCTAGAGTGGCTTCATATTCTTTCCCATTCCATTTCGGTCTGGTGCGGGTATATGAAACACAATTCAATCATGGGTTTCTTCTTGAGAACTCTGTGCTACGGATTTCCTGTAGTACTAGGGCTATCTGGGAAGCCTGCTAAGTCTGGATGACCTTTTATGACCTTCAGCATCTGAGGTGAATTAGAGGAGGATCTTTTATGGTTATTGTAAACACTATACCTCCGGGTTAGAAGTGTTTACACATCTCATAACTGATCCAAGTCTAAGGATCCTTGTTCTAGAACAATACATGTGAGGGGTTGGGATGTTTACAGGTTTGCAGGAACCCTTGGCCTCATCATACCCTGTTACCAGTTTTGTTTAAGAATGCATCACTTTGGACAATTCTTGTGAAACCCTGGATTTGTGACTCTTTATTTGGGTCCCCCACCTGGTTACTGGTTTTCTAAGCCTCCATCCGGACTTATGAACACACATGGACCCTATCAAGGCAGATAACAGATCCAGCACTTGATCACAAACCCTTTGCATATCATTCTGCATACATCATGTTTGCATCATTTAACATTTGCCTATTTGTTTTACAGGGTATCCACCTTATTATCTCTGGTTTGGTTTTGACCTGTTCTGCTGCTCAGACTGCTTCAGTTACCTACACCAACATCTTCATCAGTGTTCCTTCTCCAGCACCTTCATCAGTTTGTCAGAGACTCTTGTCCAGTTATCTTCCTCAGTCTTCAGCAGTTACCTTCATCAGGGTTTATCACAATCTTCTTCACCAGCATCCATTATCAGCATGGACACTTCCAGGAAGAGCAACATCACATACCACTTCTTTGAGCCCACCCTGACAGCATTAGGCAGATTCAGTCTCTCATTACTCCTGATCATGTCCCACTATTCAGGGAACATTGTGGAGGCATATTGGACATGATCATGGACCTGGATGCATCTCAGAGGAGCATGATCCATAATTGTTTGTAGTTTTATGATCCTCCTCTCAGATGCTTCACATTCCCTGATTTTCAGTTGGGACCTCTGCTAGAAGAATTTTCCATGTTGTTAGGAGTCCCCATCAGGAGAGGGATTCCTTTCAACCCTGAGATGGTTGCTCCCAAGAATGAGGACATAGCTAAGGCATTGCATTTGGAGCCTGCCCTCATTGATTAGAGCATGTCCACCAAGGTTGGGGTTCCAGGCCTTCACTTGGACTTCTTGATTTCCCAGGCCACCCTGCATGCTGCAGCAGGGAAGTGGGATGTTGTTTGTGCACTCTTGGCACTCAGCATATATGGAGTTATCTTGTTTGCAGATGAGCCAAAGTTTGTAAGCAATAATGCTATTCACCTGTTCTTACTGAGGAACCCAGTTCCTACCTTGCTTGGAGACTTCTATTATTCAGTGCACCAAAGGAATGAGAAGCAAAGATGAAGACTGGTCAGATGTTGTGCTCCCCTTTATTACTGTTGGTTGCTAAGACACTTGCCAAAATCAGACACCTTCCTGAACCCTCATCAGCCAAAGAATTGGGCTAAGAGATTGATTGCCTTGACATCAGAAGACATCAGGTGGTGCACTCAGAGCACCAAGGGCAAGGACATCATTACTAGTTGTGGGCAATATCTTAATGTGCCTTTGATTGGAGTAAAAGGTTGCATCAACTACAACCCTTTGCTCTTCAAGAGACAGTTAGGATATGCTTTGGTTCATCCCCCAAGAGGGAAAGACTTGACTGAAACCCTATATTGTGACATCCAGCAAACTCTGCTATTGTCAGACATGCAGCCTGGGCCTGGGACAACATTCAGACTAAGGGGACAGCTATTTTGGGCAAATGCAACAATATAGCTTCAGCACAGTATCTTGATTGGTCTTGTACCAGGGCACAGATCACCCAGATGCCATTCACTTCAGAGGATACACCTGGACCATTAGCAGTGCAGCCTCCAGCTACTGTCAGTTTAGAGGAGTTTGAGAAATTGAAGGAAAGGAATACTCAGCTCTCTGAAGCTTTGAAGAAGACCCTCTGGGAAAGGAATGACATACGTTTAGACAATGAGAGGTTGGAGAAGCTTCGGATTGAGCACTTGACCAAGATTGAGAAGACGGATGACTACATCAGAAAGGCTAGAGTAGGGGAGTTAGTACTGAAGAATGCTTGCAAGGAAGCAAAGACTCAGAAGGCTAGGGCAGAGCACTACTTAGAGGAGAGCCAGGCTAGGTGGATCAGGATCACTGAAGCCCGTGCACAAGAAGATCAAAGGACTCAAGCTAAGATAGAGCAACTGGAGGCCAGTGAGAAGAAGCATTAGGAGGCATTATTAGCAGCACAAAAAGAGATCTCTGAATTGAAACTCCGGGCGGGGTTGAAGAGGTCAAAGGATCAGGATAAGCATAAGAAGTTGATCAATGCCATTGCTACCAGGAACCTCCTCATCAGGACTATCACAGAGCACCCAGTTGGTCCAGTGACTGAGGCCCTCCTGAAGGAAGTCAGAGAAGATGACTTTGGATTGGATGTTTGACTTTTTGTTTGTACTTTATTTTGACTGTATTTTCCTTTTGTTGTTGTATTTTGACCCGCCATGGGAATGTTATTGTAATCAAACTATGTATCTTCACTTTTTGCAATATATATGGTTTATATTATTTTTGGTGGGCTTTATCTCTCTCTGCAACATCATCAGCATTTCCTCGAGGTCTGGAAAGGTCAAAACCAGAGAACCAAACTGGATACCCTTGGAAGACAAATAGGCATCCTGCATTGCATACTAACATTTTCTTTGTTTTGTAGGTTTTTGTTTTATTGTTGTTTCTCACTTTGTTGTGGTTTCAGGAAACATTGCTCGCAGAAGAGTGTTCCTTGTTAACAGAATACACCGGTACTCGATAAGAAACAACCTTTCGGGACTACAGATGGATCAAGTTCAGCAGGACCTGAATGAAGTGAGGGCCCAGATGGCCAATGAAAGGGTTGAGATGAGAAATCAAATGAACCAATTTATGACAGTGATGATTGGTCTAGCTCAGAGCCAAGAAAGATTGAGGGAGTTGGTTGAGCGACAAACTCCTGAGGAACACCATCCAGGTACAGGAGGTACCAGTAACAACGATCACGTGCAGCCTCGCACTGATCCTCCTGAGTTTGGACCTCATCAGAACCCAGACATCAATGCCATAAGAAACACCCAGGGTAACACTACTGGAGGAAGGGTTTTGTAGAAAGACCCTCAAGAAGAACAGTTTACAGTGGTAGGGGCTGGAGACGAAGTTTACGACCGTCGGTTGGATGAAATTGCAGAGAAACTGAGGTCTCTTGAATCCCAAAACTCTCTAGGTTTTGATGTCATTGACATGGGATTGGTGGAAGGGGTGAGAATTCCTCACAAGTTCAAACCCCCTTGTTTTGAAAGATACAATGGCACATCCTGCCCACGTACCCATCTTCAGTCTTTCCTGGGGAGATTGAAAGCATACACCATGGACGAGAAGCTATCGATGTTTTACTTCGAGGATAGCTTGATAGGGGCATCCCGAGAATGGTATTCCCACTTGACCAGAGCCACAGTAAGAAACTGGAAAGACTTGGTTGAAGCTTTCATCCGTCAGTATCAATATAATCTGGACATGGCTCCAAACAGGACCCTTCTGATGGGAATGAATACTCTCCAGGGTACCTACATTGACAGATTGGCTGCATTTTCTTCCACCAGCTTTGCAGATGTGGTGATAGCTGGGGAAAGAATAGAGAGGCTACTAAAGATGGGAAAAATCTCCGACAATGGTGCTAATTCAAGCAGTGCAAGGAAGCCATTTGCCGGACCCCGTAGATCTGGTGAGACAAACTCTGTACACATGGGAAGAGGGAGACCTCAATATCTTCCCAGATCAGTTGTTGTTACTATCCCCACTCCACCTCCTCAGTATACTCAACAACCACATCACTTTCCTCAACAGCCACAATTCCCTCAACAGAGATCCTACAACAACAACAACAACAATCAACAAGAACGCCCTTTTCAACAGCGGCCATCACAGATCAACAGGGTGATTGACCCTATTCCAATGCCATATGCCACATTGCTGCCACAACTCCTAAAGCTCAATCTTGTTGAGTTGAGGACATTGGCTCCACCTGATCCTCAGAACCTTCCAAGAAACTACGATATCAACGCTAGGTGTGTTTTTCATTCTAATGCACCTAGTCACTCTACGGAAAAATGCAGAGCTCTGCATATGAAGGTCCAGGATCTGGTAGATTCAAAGGCCCTGAACTTTGATCCACCTCCCAATGTCATGAAAACTCCTATGCCAAGCCACAGTGGGCCAAGGATTAATGCTATAGAGGAAGGCTCACCCATGAGTTTAATAGAAGATATTGCAAGTATTCAGACACCTCTAGAAGAGGTTAAAGCTCAGCTTTTGAAATGCCAAGTGTTTCCATGTTGTGAGGCCTGTTGTGAATCTTGCAAGGTTTCCGAGAACGAGTGTGCATGCTTAAGGGATGGCATCAATAGCTTGATCAGAGAAGGAATTCTGCAAATAACCACAACCGCTTCTACAACACCAGCAACTCCTTTTACAGCAACAAATGATTCTTCTACAACTGCAACAACAATTGTTCCTACTGATTCATCTACAACTTTAACAACCATTTCTTCCTTCACTTCAACAAACAACAGTTCCAATTCATCTCCTTCTATAACTCCAGCAACCACTGGTGCGTGTTTTTCGCAAGTGTACGAACACGTCAGAGTAATATAAAAGATTGTCGAATCCACAAAGACCAAGTGTCAATCTATCGTACCTGTTGTTATGGTGTGTATCTAAGGCAACTGAATATAAGGGTTTTAAGGAGTGTGCAATGGTAAATAAAATAATAATTTTAAACAATTAATAAAAGACAGGCTCGAATGTAATTCACGTAATCAATTGATAATCCGGTACTTGTTAATAAAACTACTTTATGGCAATGTTTTCTCCTTTGAAAAGAACTAATTTAACAGGAACTGTCGCTTTCGCGTATTCAGAACCGAGTTGTACTCTCTAATCAACCCCTCCTATTGTCACGGATAAAAAGGTGCGTACTGCGTTAGAGTAGTAAACCTATTTTTAAGAAATATAGTATCTTAGCTAAGTTGAAAAGTATTTTAACCTGGATTTCTTAGCAAAAAGAGGTTCTCACGAACCAGACTCTAAACTTCATAACGTGTCCGAAAATCGTTTTAAAATCTCTTTTCTTTTTAATCTAAAAACTCCTAATGAACTAGACAAAGCGCTTTTGGCTGTTTTTGAAATAGTTAAAAACAATTACTTAAATTGAAAGATAAAATAGCCCTTAAGTGTTTCCACGAACAATTGTACGGATTACTGGTTTAATTACGATCCTTACATTCTAACCTTTATAGATTTAGTTAGACATGGTAAAGTAAAAGTTATTTTTATAATTTTTCATAAAAGTATTTAGTGCGAGTGCGGAAAGTAAATAAAAGTAGTGCGAGTGCGGAAAGTAAATAAAAGTAGTGCGAGTGCGGAAAGTAAATAAAAGTAGTGCGAGTGCGAGAAATAAAGGTATTTAAAGCGAGTGCGGAAAATAAACGAAAGTAGTGCGAGTGCGGGAAATAAATAAAGTAAAGCGAGTGCGAGAAATAAATAAAGTAAAGCAGTGCGAGAAATAAATAAAAGTAAAGCAATGCGGAAAAATAAAATACGAACTGGAATTAAAATGGCGGCAGGATTAACTTCCTCCCAGAGTGCTCCAAAACTCGATCACACAGACGTATACATACTCGATCACTCGATTGCAGTAACACCCCGATGTGGAATGATAACTGCTTTAAAACTGATATATGCCTAAGAGATTCTAAGTTTGGATGAAGAAAAACGAAAATCTAAGGTCCTATTTATAGGAAAACAAAAAGCAGGAAAAGACCAGGATGCCCCTCCACTAAAAAGTGGAAGGAACTGTTTTTGCCTTGTGGCGCCCGCCACAAGGCCATGGCGCCCGCCATGGGACTAATGTGGGATGAAAGAGTGGGGATCATGGGTCTTGGCAGTTGTGGAGTGGTCTTGAGACGTGGCCACGTCATGGCAGACCCCATGGCGCCCGCCACGGTGGATGCCGTAAGTGTAAAACGCTGAATTTCTTGGTTTTCGTCCGTTTCCACTCCTTTTTCGCTCCTTTTCTCGATTTAGGCCCCGATTACAAAGAAAACATGAAAACAAAGAAAAACAAAGTAATAACATAACAAAATAACAATAAAAGCTAAGAATACATGCGAAATCGAAGTCAGAAATACGGTGAATTTTAGTGTGATCAAATTCTCCCACACTTAGACATTTGCTTGTCCTCAAGCAAACATTAAAGCTCAAGAAAAGAATGGTGTCAACACGTGTTTTTGGGCTAAAGGGCTTATAAGTTCAAGTCAGGATGTAGTGACAGGTACTAACTAAGTGAACCAAGGGTACCATAATAACACAGACACAAACTTCAATCATATATTAACCATCCCATGTCATCCCACAATACCTAGGCCTATCTTCTCATCTTTTTTTGGGTCCTTTTCATTCAGGCGCAATCACATTAAGCCCGTTATCCGTACATGCTTCATAGTAGAGTGACCGGTTAGTGATTCTGATCCATAACATAAGGTTTCTGGCACATAAGCATGTGTAAACCTGTTTTATTTGACCTAATTGTAGCTGCGGGGGATCGGATCGTAATCCGCCCTACCAAGTTCAGTGCCAGATACCTCTAAACCAACTAACAATAGGTGACTGCAATTTTTTTCTTTTTGTGGCAAAAAAATTTTCTTCTCTTTTTTTCGGTTTAAATGACTTTGTGAGGGTCACCTATCCTAGAGTTTGCCTTTATTCTTTTTTTTTCTTTTTTATTAGCACTGGATCATTCACTTATGTTCATCGACCCCCTACGTAGAGCATGCTTAGGCCGGAGCTGACTGCTAGAATAAACTACTTAGGACAATTTTTTGAATGATAGTAAAGGCCATGGTGTGGGGTTTAGGAGTGATTCCTATATTCAAGAGGTCTATGGTGCTAAAATGGTACTGATGTTTCAAAAAGTTGACCTAAGTCACCACATCCTAATCCAAACCTGTCTCAAAGCCCAAAAAACATGTGAAACAACATTGTTTTCTTTTTAAATTTTTTTTTTTTTGGTAAGGCTAAGGAAATGGGAAAAAGTGAGGATGTACTAAAAATACACTATACTGGTGACTCGTCAGACTCATGCATTATCTAAGAAAATTAAACTAAATAACTTACTAGAAAAGGAAAATAACGGAAAGCAAATAAATAACTAAAAAGGGAAATGACACAAAGCAATAAAATCCCCTCCCACACTTAAATCGAACATTGTCCCCAATGTTTCGAAATAAGATAAGGAGGGTAACCTGAAAAACTACTGCAGAGGAGCACTGGTGCCCTCGCCGTCCTGCTGTGATGGTCTGGAACAACGGGATCTACTACGCTGCTGGTCCCTCCGGTCAAGTCGTGCCGATAAGGCAGCCTGGGCACCCCGAACCTCTCGAAGGTTACCTAGGATGGGACCCTGAGTGGCCTCCATAAGCTGGTAGTGCCGGCGGTTGACTTCTCTTTTTGGTTTGATCCACGAATCTCAGCTATCTCCCTCCGAAGCTCTTCAATCTCCTGATATAGAGCATCGGCCTCTGAGGCATGAGTGAGATCAGATACCTGGATCTGTAATTCCAAGTCCGCTACTTCCTGCTTGAGCAGGGCAGTCTCCTTGTGGAGCTCATAAATCTGAGTTTGTAGATCAGGCGGCTGCAAAGACATATTGTTAGACATAACAGTGATTCGGGGGGAAAGAGGTGTAGGAGTGTACTCAGCGGCGGGAGGTGATTTTGGCTCTTCGACAGTCTCTCCATAACCCTCTAAAGCATAACTCCAATTAGCAGGATCATGGACACTGGTCATCAGCGGGTCTGGTAATGTAAAGTAATATATCACTTCGTCGTTGATCAGTAATCTAAACGTGTTGGGCTCAAAAGAGGCCCTCCTCATCAGTCCTCTGTCAAGACAAAAGTCAACATCCAGGGTGGTGTAGCAGCAGAAGGTCCTGAGGTGCAATAATTTGCGAGACAAACCCAATGCAGTAGCTATCTGTGTAACAATCCCACCGACATGTATGATGCCTACAGATGATCTGGCAACACTAGCAAGGCCCTTCAACATAAAGTTGCCACAAGCAACTAGGCGAGACTGAATCGCACAAAACAGTAGGAAAATCTCCTCTTCACTCAGCAGAGTCTCTGTATCTGGCAAACCTAGGAAAGAATGTGCCAGAATCATCTGGAAGTACCTTAACGCATGGTTGTGGATTACCTGAGAAAACTGAGTGGAAGGATCTTGGCTCCTTCCACCTGAGATGTTAGACCAAAACTTTTCCACTTCTCTGCTCATAAAATACCCCATCGGTGTCTCTGGAATAGCATCAGGAGTAGTCTGGAAACTGTAGTAAATCACCAAACTCTTTGTGAGAGAATGAGTAGTCAATCCCGAACAACCTGAAAACAGCATATCCATCGGGTCCAGCCCAAGGATCATAATGAAACGAGCTGAGGAACTCTAGAGTCAAGTTCCTGTAGGTGTTGTTCCTATCGTCAAACTGGTCCCACTGGAGTTGATGGCATAAGAATCTGACGCTTGGCTCTATCCCCAAGGCATCCATGCAGTCATGGTCAGGGTACCTGGTAGGAGCCATAGGGCGTCTCATGTGGACATAGTAACGCTCTCTCTGTGCGCCGTCTCTAAAGGCCACGTGCATGTCATCGGGGTTCTGCATTCTGCACAAGGTTAGCAAACAAGTCCTGAAATCACATAAAACATTAAATCGTTAGTCCTGACATAATAATAAAGTAAACAAATTAAAATAAAGTAAAAATAAATAAAAAGTACGTAAATAAGAAAACCATGGGTTACCTCCCATGCAGTGCTTGTTTAACGTCATTAGCTCGACGACCGATTTTAATACATCATTTGAAGGATATGGTGGATCACTCAGAGTATGACAGGTGTATGTTGTTGGGATGTCACCTCCTTCGTAGGGCTTCAACCTCTGTCCATTGACGATGAACGGTTTACATGTTTGGTTCTTGATTTCAATAGCACCAGATCTTAGGATCTTAGATACTTTGAAAGGGCCAGTCCATCTCGAACGAAGCTTCCCTGGAAAAAGTCGTAACCTAGAATCGAACAGGAGAACAGGATCGCCTATTTTGAAGTCTTTTCTTATGATTCTTTTGTCATGCCAAGCTTTTGTTCTTTCTTTGTATATGATGACATTTTCGTAGGCAGATTGTCTGAGCTCTTCTAATTTGTGGATATCAAGGATACGTTTTTCACCAGCAGTCAAGTAATCCAAATTCAAAGTTTTGATGCCCAATAGGCCTTATGCTCCAACTCAAAAGGTAAGTGACATGATTTTCTATAGACCAGTTGATAAGGGGTTGTCCCTATAGGGGTTTTGAAAGCGGTTCTATAGGCCCATAATGCCTCTTGAAGTTTCTGCGACCAATCTTTTCTAGATATAGAGACAGTCTTCTCAAGAATTTGTTTGATCTCCCTATTAGATACTTCCACTTGTCCATTGGTCTGTGGGTGGTATGGTGTTGCTACTATATGCTTAACTCCATACTTGCTTAAAAGTTTATCAAATATTCTCGATATGAAGTGTGATCCTCCATCACTTATGACTAAACGGGGGGTTCCAAACCTGGGAAATATATAGTTTTTGAATAATTTGATGACTACTATGGTGTCGTTCGTGGGTGCGGCGATAGCTTCAATCCATTTAGACACGTAGTCAACAGCTACTAAGATGTACTGATTTCCGAAAGATGGTGGGAACGGTCCCATAAAGTCTATACCCCATACGTCGAAGAGTTCTACTTCTTGGATATTTCTTAGAGGCATTTCATTACGTCTTGAAATATTTCCTGTGCGTTGGCATCTGTCACACTTGACAATGAAAGCATGGACATCACGCCACATAGTAGGCCAGAATAGGCCAGCTTGAAGAATCTTGGCGTAGGTCTTAGATGTGCTCGCATGTCCACCATAGGGTGCAGAGTGACAATGCTCGATTATATTATGTACCTCTTCTTCTGGATCACAGCGGCGGAAAATGCCATCTTTACCTCTCTTGAAAAGAAATGGTTCGTCCCAATAGAAGTTTCTCACATCACTATAGAACTTCTTCTTCCGGTGGTAGTTTAGATCAGGGGGTATGATGTCAACGGCTAGGTAATTAACAAAGTCTGCATACCAAGGTGTATTACTTATAGCTAAGGATTTATGAGAATGCTCATGTGGATCTGGGTTATCATCTTCAATGGCTTCTAGTTGGGCTATCAGTCTATCATAGGCAAAATCGTCATTTATGGGCACTGAGTCAGGTTTCAGGTATTCTAGCCTAGAAAGGTGATCAGCCACTACATTATCTGTGCCTTTCTTATCACGGATATCTAAATCAAACTCTTGCGGTAATAGAATCCATCGAAGTAACCTAGGTTTGGCATCCTTTTTACTTAGTAAGTAACAAATGGCAGCATGATCGGTGTAAACTATAATTTTGGCTCCTACTAGATAATATCTAAATTTGTCTATGGCGAAAACTACAGCTAGGAGCTCTTTTTCGGTTGTTGCGTAGTTGAGTTGTGCAACGTCTAGGGTTCTACTGGCATAATAAATTACGTGTAACTTTTTATCTTTTCTCTGTCCTAGAACGGCTCCAATAGCATAGTCACTAGCGTCACACATTATCTCAAACGGTTCTGACCAATCAGGGGGTTTCATTATAGGTGCTGAAATCAGAGCTTGCTTCAGAAGATTAAATGCTTCAGTACATTTTTCATCGAAGATAAATTCAGCATCTTTCATTAAAAGACCGGTTAAGGGCTTTGTTATTTTGGAGAAGTCCTTGTTAAAACGTCGGTAAAATCCGGCATGTCCAAGAAAACTTCTTATCTCCCTGATAGTCTTCAGCGGTTTTAGATTCTCTATGACTTCTATTTTAGCTTTATCTACCTCTATACCTTTTTCGGAAACTATATGTCCTAAAACAATCCCTTCGGTGACCATGAAATGACATTTTTCCCAATTTAGCACAAGGTTTACCTCCACACATCTTTCCAAGATTTTCTCAAGGTTGATAAGACAATTTTTGAAATCAGATCCACAAACTGAGAAATCGTCCACAAATACTTCCATGATTCCATCTAAATAGTCTGCAAAGATAGACATCATGCAGCGTTGGAAAGTGGCAGGAGCATTACAGAGTCCAAAAGGCATTCTTCTGTAGGCCAAAGTTCCAACTGGGCATGTAAAGGTAGTTTTTTCTTGATCTTCGGGGTGAATAGGTATTTGGAAGAATCCTGAATATCCATCTAGGTAACAAAAGTAAGAGTGTCTGGCTAGGCGCTCCAACATTTGGTCTATGAATGGTAATGGGAAATGGTCCTTCCTAGTTGCTTTATTTAATTTTCTATAATCTATGCACATACGCCAACCTCCATCAGTTCTTTTTACCACAGGTTCACCCTTCTCGTTTTGCACGACTGTGATGCCTCCCTTTTTAGGTACTACATGCACAGGACTCACCCATTTACTGTCTGAGATCTGATATATTATACCTGCCTCTAGTAACTTAAGAACTTCAGTCTTAACTACATTACTCATCATAGGATTTATTCTTCGTTGGTGTTCTCTGGAGGGTTTTGAATCTTCTTCAAGCAAAATCCGATGCATGCATACGGATGGGCTTATTCCTTTTAGATCTGAGATCTAATATCCTAAGGCTGAGGGATACCTTCGTAAAACATCTAATAATTGGTCTGTTTCCTTTTAGTTTAAGGTAGCACTAACTATAACTGGACGGTTCATTTCTTCATCGAGAAATTCATATCTCAGGTTTTTAGGCAGTTCCTTAAGTTTTACGGTCGGTTTCATAGGGCAAGGCATAGGATCTGGGGTAAGAGATAAACATTCGTGAAGGTTATCATCAATGTAGGGTTTTTTATAATTGTCATCTTCCAAAATAAGGGTTGATGGCAATTTTATAGATTTAGTTTCTTCTTCTTGTTCTAATTCCCTAATGCATTCTTCAATGATATCTAAGGCATAACAAGCATCTCCTATTACAGGTGCCATAAGAAATTTTGAAAGTATAAATTCTATCTTCTCGTTGCCTACCTCAAAGGTTAGTTTCCCTTTTTTAACATCTATTACGGCTCCAGCAGTCGATAAGAATGGTCTACCTAGGAGGATTGGTATGTCGTCATCTTCTTTAATGTCCACGACAACAAAATCAGTAGGTATAAACATCTGACCTATCCTAACAGGGACGTCTTCAAGTATGCCTATAGGGTATTTAACGGATCTATCGGCTAATTGAAGTAACATCTTAGTAGGTTGTAATTCTCCTAAGTTTAATCTCTCACAAACTGCTAAGGGCATTAAGCTCACACTAGCTCCTAAGTCTAGAAAAGATTTTTCGATGACATGATTCCCCAAAATACAAGGAATGGAAAAATTTCTGGGATCTTTATCTTTCTTTGTTAACCTATTTTCGGAAATAGAATTACATTCCACGGGTTTCGGATCTTCAAGTCTACGTTTATTTGTAAGTATGTCTTTGAGAAACTTAGCGTAAGAAGGTATTATGGTGATGGCTTCTATAAAGGGGATTTCTACGTGAAGTTTTTCTATAACCTTAACGAATTTTTGATACTGATTATCGATTTGGGTTTTCTTTAATCTTTGAGGGTATGGTATAGGTAGTTTGTATGGCGGTGGTGGTACATAGGTTTTGTTTTTAGGTTCTTCTCCTTTCTCTTGACTTTCCGGGTTTTCAGATTCCTCTGGTTCCTTCTCCTCATTTCTCTCAGAAGTTTCGAGATCACTTAATCTAGGGTTAGAAGGTTCCTTATAAGCGGCTCCACTTCGTAGAGTAATGGAATTTTCTTGCCCTTTCGGGTTTTGTTGAGGTTGTCCAGGGAACTGTCCTCCAGGTGTAGTTTGAGGGGCTTGGTTTAAAGCTACCTGAGAGATCTGGGTTTCAAGCATCTTGTTATGAGTAATAATCTAATCAACCTTGGTTCCTAACTGGGTAATTAGTTTGTTAACATGGACGTTTTGGTTCATGAACTCTTTGTTTTGTTGTGTTTGAGCGGTGATAAAATTTTCCATAATTTTCTCAAGGCTCGGTTTTGGTGGTACAGGTTGCATAGGTTGATTTTTTCTTGGGGCTTGGTAACCTTGTTGTCTCGGAGGTGCGGTATTTTGAATAGGGTTATTATTTTTGTAGGAGAAGTTTGGATGATTCCTCCATCCAGGGTTATATGTGTTTGAAAATGGGTTCCCTTGGGTGTAGTTCACTTGCTCAGGACTGGTCTCATTTAACAGATTGCATTCGGCGGATTGGTGTCCTTGCGTCCCACATATCTCACAATTCGGAGAAACTGCAGCTACAGTATTTGGAGTTGTACACATATGTTCGACCCTAAGGGCCAACGCGTCCATTTTAGCCTGCATCATTTCCATAGAGCTTAGCTCATGTATTCCTCCTTGGCCTTCCTTGTTTTCCACTGTCGCTCGTTCTACTCCCCATGATTGATGGTTTTGGGCCATATCCTCGATAAGGGCACTAGCTTCAGGGTAAGGTTTGTTCATCAGTGCGCCACCAGCGGCAGCGTCGATGGTCATCTTAGTGTTATAATGAAGTCCATTATAGAAGGTTTGAATGATTAGCCAATTCTCTAAGCCATGATGTGGGCATGCTCTTAATAGCTCTTTATATCTCTCACAGGCTTCGAACAACGACTCTCCTTGGTGTTGGGTAAATCTAGTTATTAGGTTTCGAAGAAGAGCGGTCTTACTTGGGGGAAAATATCTAGCAAGGAAAACTTTTCTAAGGTCATCCCAAGTTGTTATGGAATTGGGTGGAAGGGAATATAACCATGATAGAGCTTTATCTCTGAGGGAAAAGGGAAATAATCTTAAGTGTATCGCCTCAGGAGGATCTCCATTGGTTTTAAAGGTGTCTGCTAACTGAAGAAAGTTTTTTAAATGTTGGTTTGGGTTTTCAGTAGCAAGACTTGCGAATTGTCTTTGTTGCACTAATTGCAGCAGGGATGGTTTAAGTTCAAAATTATTGGCTGGAATAACGGGGTTTACTATATTAGAACTATGTTCCTCGTTTGATGGTTGGGAGAAGTCCTTAAGAGGTCTTCGGTTTTGATCTTCGGCCATAGCTCTCCTATTCCAATGGAAAAACAAATGTGCGCGAGCGTAACGTTCAGGTTCAGCTAGAGGGTCTACTAAGCTTCCGGCACTGCGAGTCTTTCGCATTGACCGGTGGGTAACAACCTTAGTCTAAACGGTATAACTACAGGGTATGAAATTTGACGAAATTGGTCCCCGGCAACGAGGCCAAAAACTTGATGCGTGTTTTTCGCAAGTGTACGAACACGTCAGAGTAATATAAAATATTGTCGAATCCACAGAGACCAAGTGTCAATCTATCGTACCTGTTGTTATGGTGTGTATCTAAGGCAACTGAATATAAGGGTTTTAAGGAGTGTGCAATGGTAAATAAAATAATAATTTTAAACAATTAATAAAAGACAGGCTCGAATGTAATTCACGTAATCAATTGATAATCCGGTACTTGTTAATAAAACTACTTTATGGCAATGTTTTCTCCTTTGAAAAGAACTAATTTAACAGGAATTGTCGCTTTCGCGTATTCAGAACCGAGTTGTACTCTCTAATCAACCCCTCCTATTGTCACGGATAAAAAGGTGCGTACTGCGTTAGAGTAGTAAACCTATTTTTAAGAAATATAGTATCTTAGCTAAGTTGAAAAGTATTTTAACCTGGATTTCTTAGCAAAAAGAGGTTCTCACGAACCAGACTCTAAACTTCATAACGTGTCCGAAAATCGTTTTAAAATCTCTTTTCTTTTTAATCTAAAAACTCCTAATGAACTAGACAAAGCGCTTTTGGCTGTTTTTGAAATAGTTAAAAACAATTACTTAAATTGAAAGATAAAATAGCCCTTAAGTGTTTTCACGAACAATTGTACGGATTACTGGTTTAATTACGATCCTTACATTCTAACCTTTATAGATTTAGTTAGACATGGTAAAGTAAAAGTTCTTTTTATAATTTTTCATAAAAGTATTTAGTGCGAGTGCGGAAAGTAAATAAAAGTAGTGCGAGTGCGGAAAGTAAATAAAAGTAGTGTGAGTCCGGGAAATAAAGGTATTTAAAGCGAGTGCGAAAAATAAACGAAAGTAGTGCGAGTGCGGGAAATAAATAAAGTAAAGTGAGTGCGGGAAATAAATAAAGTAAATCAGTGCGAGAAATGAATAAAAGTAAGGAAATGCGGAAAAATAAAATACGAACTGGAATTAAAATGGCGGCAGGATTAACTTCCTCCCAGAGTGCTCCAAAACTCGATCACACAGACGTATACAGACTCGATCACTCGATTGCAGTAACACCCCGATGTGGAATGATAACTGCTTTAAAACTGATATATGCCTAAGAGATTCTAAGTTTGGATGAAGAAAAACGAAAATCTAAGGTCCTATTTATAGGAAAACAAAAAGCAGGAAAAGACCAGGATGCCCCCTCCACTAAAAAGTGGAGGGAACTATTTTTGCCTTGTGGCGCCCGCCACAAGGCCATGGCGCCCGCCATGGGACTAATGTGGGATGAAAGAGTGGGGATCATGGGTCTTGGCAGTTGTGGAGTGGTCTTGAGACGTGGCCACGTTATGGCAGACCCTATGGGGCCCGCCACGGTGGATGCGTAAGTGTAAAACGCTGAATTTCTTGGTTTTCGTCCGTTTCCACTCCTTTTTTGCTCCTTTTCTCGATTTAGGCCCCGATTACAAAGAAAACCTGAAAAAAAAAGAAAAACAAAGTAATAACATAACAAAATAACAATAAAAGCTAAGAATGCATGCGAAATCGTAGTCAGAAATACGGTGAATTTTAGTGTGATCAACCACTAATAATGATGTTTCCACAGTTACTATTTATTATGACCCGACAACGGTCCCGAACTCCAGCAACTTTCAACAATCTCAACAACAGTTTCAACCAAGCTTCAATTCACCACCACCAACATCCACAAGAGGTCCTGTCACTATCTTTTATGATCCATAGACAATTATGGTTCCAACATCTGCTGCAGTGAGCCCAGTCACCATCATGGTGCCAGGGCCAATTCCATATGATAAAGACAGTGTTGTACCATGGCATTATGGTGCTGACCTTTACTGCAATGGAGAAAAAGTCCTTCTAGATTCTTCAGTTCCTACCCCACAAGTGGACAATGTCGGGGGAGGCGGAGGCTTCACCCGAAGCGGACGTCTCTTTGCATCACAAGCTCCCAGAACCAATACTGAGGTAGAGGTTGCTGCCAAGGCCAAGGGGAAGAGTGCGATACCTGAAGAATCTGCATCAAAAGAGACTCATAAATCATCCTTTGATCAGGATGTGGATGAATTTATGAGGATAATTAAAAGAAGTGACTATAAAGTTGTGGACCAGCTCCACCAAACTCCTTCTAAGATCTATATACTATCCCTGTTATTGTGTTCCGAAGCCCATCGGGATGCACTGCTCAAAGTTCTGCACGCTGCCTACGTGCCAGAAGAGATCACAGTGAATCAGCTTGAAATAGTGGTGTCTAATGTCAATACTAGCCATGGGCTAGGTTTCACTGATGCTGATTTGACAGCAGAAGGACGTCACCACAACAAAGCTTTGCACATAACCCTGGAGTGCAAAGGAGCTATACTATCTCATGTTCTTGTAGACACTGGGTCCTCACTCAATGTCTTGCCGAAGAAAGCTCTGGTCAAGCTCGAATATGATGGAATAGCTCTCCGACCAAGCAACCTCGTGGTCAGGGCTTTTGATGGCTCTAAGAGGTTTGTTCTTGGAGAGGTGGAGTTACTAGTGATAATCGGTCCCCAGGTCTTTAAGACTACTTTCTATGTGATGGACATTCAGCCGGCCTACAGCTGTTTGTTGGGTCGACCATGGATTCACGCTGCAGGCGCAATAACGTCGACCCTTCACCAGAAATTGAAATATGAGTGTGAAGGACAGATTATCACCATCTGTGGTGAAGAGGACATATTTGTTAGCCATCTGGCTACATACAAGTACATTGATATAGATGGTGAAATCCATGAAACTATGAGCCAAGGGTTCGAGGCCTTGAATATCAATGAGGCGACGACTGAAGTATTTGCTGCATCCCAGGAGGATAGGATGGGTACTTCAATTGTCTCCTATCAGCAAGCCCGGAAGGTTGTTGAAGATGGTAATGCCCAAGGCTGGGGCAAGCTGCTTCCAGTGGAGAAGAAGGAAGATAGATTCGGTTTGGGTTACAAACCATTCTGACAAGATCAATCAGAGGCTGCAAAAGAGCCCAAGTTCATCAGTGGGGGATGCTCACCCCAGATGCTGTTAACAACCTGGAAAACGAGGCAGAAAGCGACCGCAACCTGGAGAGTTGGATACGTCCAAGGATCCCGGGGCACCAAGTCCTTAACTGGTCTTCCCAGGAAATTATAAGGGTTACTCCTGCAGAGTAATTATTATTTCCTGTCTTTTTAGCATGCATCAAGTCCTGCATCTTGTCCAAGGTGTCAGGACTCATTTTGTAATAGGGCCATATTGTAATTTTGTGCAAATGAATTATCAATGAATATCGGACATCTTTTGCAAACAAGTCTCTTTTTCGCTCACTGTCTTTTCATTTTTTTACTTTTGTACAAAACAATAAAATGGAAATGTTTTCAAAATAATAACAACTTCATTTTCACCTTTTCTAAACGAGATTAAAACTGATCACTAAAACGAACCAATCTCAACCCTTGCAGAGAGTATCCTCCAGATTGCACCGACAACAACACTGCTATGACCTTGTATGACTTCGACAATCCAATTAATCAAGCTTATGAAGGGGTTAAAGAAGACTATGAGTTACCTGAAGAGTTAGCCAGGTTGTTGAGGCAAGAAGAGAAAGTGATCACGCCTCATCAGGAGGAGGTTGAAACAGTTAATCTTGGTACCGAAGAGGATTTGAAAGAAGTGAAGATTGGGGCCAGTCTTCAAGCTTTAGTAAAAGAACAACTCATTGACATGCTTCGAGAATACGTCGACGTCTTTGCTTGGTCCTATCAAGACATGCCAGGTCTAGACACGAATATTGTTATGCACAAGCTACCATTAAAGGAAGATTTCCCTCCAGTAAAACAGAAGCTACGCCGTACTCACCCAGATATGGCCATGAAGATTAAGGAAGAAGTACAAAAACAGTGGGACGTCGGTTTCCTTGCTGTAACTAGTTTCCCGCCGTGGGTTGCTAACATTGTACCAGTGCCTAAGAAGGATTGCAAAGTACGGATGTGTGTGGATTACCGGGATCTGAATAAAGCTAGCCCGAAGGATGATTTCCCATTACCTCACATTGATGTATTGGTCGACAACACAGCTCAGATCTCGGTGTTTTCCTTCATGGATGGTTTTTCAGGGTATAACCAGATCAGATTGTCACCCGAAGACATGGAAAAGACAACCTTCATTACACCTTGGGGCACATTTTGTTATAAGGTAATGCCTTTTGGACTAAAGAATGTCGGTGCAACCTATCAACGGGCAATGGTAACATTATTCCACGACATGATCCACAAAGAAATTGAATGCTACGTGGATGACATGATAGCCAAGTCCCTCACTGAAGAAGATCGTCTGGTAAATCTGCTGAAGTTGTTCAAGCGTCTGAGAAAGTACCAGTTGAAGCTAAACCCCAACAAATGCACATTCGGGGTGCGGTCCGGTAAATTGCTGGGATTTATCGTAAGTGAAAAAGGAATTGAAGTTGATCCCGACAAAGTCAAAGCCATACAGGAAATGCCTGCACCTAAGACTGAAAAGGAAGTTCGGGGGTTCCTAGGTAGATTGAACTACATATCAAGGTTCATATCTCATCTTACTGCAACCTGTGAACCTTTGTTCAAATTGTTAAGAAAGGAACAAACGGTCAGGTGGAACGAAGATTGTCAGAAGGCTTTTGACAAAATCAAAGAATACTTAAAAGAACCTCCAATTCTCATGCCTCCAATTGAAGGAAGACCTCTAATAATGTACCTGACAGTATTGGAAGGATCAATGGGGTATGTGTTGGGCCAGCATGACGAGTCTGGTCGAAAAGAGTATGCAATATACTACCTAAGCAAAAAGTTTACCGACTGTGAACAACGTTATTCACTGCTCGAGAAAACTTGTTGTGCTTTAGCGTGGGCTGCTCGCCGACTAAGACAGTATATGCTGACTCACACTACCTTATTGATCTCAAAAATGGACCCCATCAAGTACATATTTGAGAAGCCAGCACTTACCGAAAGGGTTGCAAGATGGCAAATGATTCTGATAGAGTATGACATTCAGTACACATCTCAAAAGGCCATCAAAGGCAGTGTACTGTCTTACTATCTAGCTGAGCAACCCATTGATGATTATCAGCCCATGAGATTTGACTTCCCTGATGAAGACATCGTGTTTCTAAAAGCAAAAGATCATGAAGATCCTGTTCACACTGAAGGGCCTGACCCAGAGGAAGAATGGACTATGATGTTTGATGGGGCTGTCAATATGAATGGTCGTGGAGTTGGTGCAGTGCTCATTACACCTAAAGGGGTTCATATGCCTTTCTCGGTGAAACTCACCTTTGCATGCACTAACAACGAAGCTGAATACGAAGCCTGTATCATGGGTCTTGAGGAAGCCATTGACCTCAGGATCAAGACATTAACTGTATTCGGAGATTCAGCTTTGGTAATCAATCAGACCAACGGCAAATGGTACACTCACCAAGAGCATCTGATCCCATTTCGTGACTATACGAGGAGATTATTGACTTTCTTCACAACAGTCAAACTTGAGTACATCCCTCGAGACGAAAATCAGTTCACAGATGCTTTAGCCACCATTTCCTCTATGATCAAGGTTCAAACTGCAAATTATGTGTGTAAGTATACGAGTGCGCCTAAGAGGGGGGTGAATTAGGTTCTTTGAAATTTTTTCGATGGATGAATAATTCTTGATTATTGTTCTAAGTTTAAAAAGCGGTAAAGCGGAAAAGTAAAGTGGACACGGCGATATATAGTGGTTCCCCTCACAATCCGAGAGTACTCCACTCCCCTTTCAACACGAAAGAGAATTTACTATAGTTTTGGACAATTACAAGACTCTTCCTAGTCTTTCTATACAAGTCACTAAAACTATATCCACCAAGATCAATCCTCTTGGAATTTTCCACTGTCTTATTGAGAACAATCCTCTCAATAAAAGACTTCTTGTATCCACAATCCGGATAACAAGAACAAAACAATAATGCTGAATTTTATAAAAGAAATTTGAAGCTTTGATTTTTTATCAATGTAGCAATTGATCTTCTCTTTCTTTAACAATAATTCACAATCATAAAATATTAGATAGCTCAAGAATTTTCTGATTTTGTGATATGAAGTAATGCAGAAAAATTCTTGTCAAAAGTTTAAGAGTTTTGTGAATTTTTTCTATGAAAATATTTTTTGAAAGAGGTGACAAATGATTTGAAAAAGTTTTGAATTTATATGCACATAACACCTTTATGAAACATTGTAATAACAGTAAAAATTCATGAACAAATGCCAAAGCATCATGAAAAGGTTCCATGAAAAGATACATGAAGAGGTGTTATGAAAAATACTGATTGTTCAAAATTGTACAGACTGCAATCGATTGCACTATAATGCAAATCGATTGCACATGCATACGTTGTCAAATTTTTCAAAGTTTTGAAACATGCAATCGATTGCAGGTAAATGCAAATCGATTGCACCAAGTTAAAAAGGCAAAAATACTTAAAACAAACAGATGTAAATCGATTGCATGTATAGTGAAATCGATTTACACAAGCTTAAATTTGAAAAATGAAAATTTAAATGATGCTAAGGTTAAGAGATGATTATGCCATGATATAGGTATTTGATTGAGCATCTAAGATTTTAATATTTGTGTATAATTGCTAATATACCTTCATGAAGCTTCTTCTTGAAACAAATCTTTGAATCATGATGCATTAATCTTGAAAATCATCTTTGCCTTCTTTATCATATTGTAGCTAAGAGATGTGTCTTCATCAAAACAAGTGTTGACCATGGAGATGCTTAACTTCACATTCTCCCCCTTTTTGATGATGACAAACAATCTTCTTATATGCTTTAACATTTTCGGAATACTTCTCCCCCTAAGATGCATATCTCCCCCTTTGTATGTGAATTGGAGCTTTGTACCTTTAGGAAATTCAAAACAAGAAAATGTACAAGCATAACATCTTTCTCCCCCTTTGACATTATCAAAAAGAAGGGAAAGATGGGTGAAAATAATAAAAGCCATAAACAAGAAATAATGAAAACTAGAAATAACATATCATAGATTAAAACTTGAATTGCATACATAGCATAAGTGCAGAATTTTACATTGCAAAGAAACATAACGAAACATACGGAAACAAAAGAAATATAAATGAGACATTACAACTAGTAAGCATTGACGACTACATAACGAAAACATCCAAACATAAAGACATGAAAAAACATTTTTCAAAACAGATCCATATTGGGGTCAAAAGGGTCTTGGTTAGGAAACTGTTGGTTGAGAGGTGGTTGGCGAGTTGGTGGGGCAGCCGGGTTGGATGGATCATAAGGTGGTATGTTGAGGTGGGAATAAATGTATGAGAATTGTTGGTTGACATCATGCTGAAAGTTTGAAATCCTTGTGTTGACAGATGCATTAACGGCATTGTAGCGGTCATTGATGTTGTTGTTCATGTTGGAGAATTGTTGTGTCATGAAATCCAAAAGGTCTTGGTTAGAAGGACCATTCACGCCATGAGAAGCAGGAACCTCTTCATTAAGGGGTTGTTGTTGTTCATTATCCTCTTGTTCTCCACCATCATCACCAAGATAAGTAATTGTATCGGCTTCCCGATCATAGTAAACTCTCATTCTTCTATCCAAATTCCTAATAGAAATCTTGTGAGAGGGTGTATCCATCAAAAGACATTCAAAACCATCAACTTGAATCTCAAAGTGTTGAAAAATCCGGGTGATGAACCATGCATAGGGCAGAACTTTGGATCTCTCGGAATGGGACAGCATGTGATGCAAAATCATTCGAGCCCAATTAACTTCAATGTTGTTCTTGATAGCATAGAGGGCCTGCATTTCCGTATCATTAACAGAACAATAGTTACCACTTTTCAGAAACACAACATAGGCAAGGAAGTAGTGAAGCATGCGATCATCAATGTAGAAATTTCCAGCCGACCAAGAACTACGAGAGGGTTCAATACCACCTAGAGACTTCACTCTATGTTCATAAAATTTTGTTTCGGTCATCCTACCGATTTTTTAGAAAAAAGATCTCTTCTTATAGTCATTCCATTTTTCATCTTCAGGATCAAATAGGAGACTATCGGATGAAGGTACCCCTAAGATGTTTCCAAGAAGTCTTGATTTCAATACAAGTCTTTTTCCTATAAAATAGGTAACAAACCTTCCTTCTTCTATACACATATTGCAATAAAACAGACTAACAAGATCCGGGTAATATGGTCTGGAGGAAGCAATAGCAGTCCCTAACTTTATGTTGTCTAGAGTGGTTTGAAAAGTAAAGCAATTTTCAGAAAAGGAAGAAAGATCACCATACTTGGGTTGTTGAACAATCTTTCTTTGGAAGAACTTTTCAAACTTCTCAATTTTCTCATTTGATAATCCTTCATAAAGTGGAATGTTGGATGATGAGGAGGACTTTCCCTTTCCTTTTTCTGCAGCAGAGGCCTTTCTTTTGGTCCTTGAAGCCATAGGTGAAAGTTGGTGAGAAATGGGGAAGTTGAGTGAGAAGGATGAAGTTTTGGTATTTTTTGTGTAGGTTATATGGGGAAAACGAAAATTGGTAGGGAGATGGAGAAAAAATCAGAATATTTATGGATATAAAAATGTGGGAATTTGGTAAGAGGAGTTATGGTGAGTTATTTGGGTGGTTAAGAGAATTTGAAAAAGTGTTAATGAGTCAAGGTAGGGAATCTTGTAGGTTAAGGCTAAGAGGGAACAAAATCTGAAAAGGTAGTCTTGGAAATGATGTGATTTGATGTATATGAGTTTATGACACCATGGATCAAAGGAAATAATAAAAAATAATTTTTTTCATAAAGTTCCAGACTGCAATCGATTTGCATTTTCATGCAATCGATTGCACTATTCCAAAAATACGTGAACAAGCATTTTTCCCAGACTGCAATCGATTTGCATTTTCATGCAATCGATTGCACTAAGCCCAAATTTAAAAAACACACAAAATAATCAGACTGCAATCGATTGCAGTCAACATGAAATTGATTGCACGTTTAAAAATTTGCAAAAACATGAAAAATAAACATTCTAAAACATTTTTTAAACATATTTAATGAATCATACACATATATGGCACAAATATAAGAAGGGAGTAGAAATAGAAACATATTGAAATATTTTGCTTAAACAAGAGAAGAATGAATGTTGTGCACCTTTGTTAATGGATGATTTATATATCTTTTCATTTAAGATTCCAAGTTCTCTTCTAATCTTGTAAAAAGGTTCTCTTGCGAGCGGCTTTGTGAAAATATCCGCTAATTGATTATGCGTATCCACGAAGGTAACATCTACGTCTCCGTTAAGAACGTGATCACGAAGGAAATGGTGTCGAATGTCTATGCGCTTTGTTCTTGAATGCATGATCGGGTTCTTTGTGATGTTGATGGCACTTGTGTTGTCACATCGAAGAGGAATGCAACCGAGATCTACGCCATAGTCAAGAAGTTGCTGCTTAAGCCACAAAATTTGTGCACAACAACTGCTAGTTGCAATGTATTCTGCTTCGGTCGTGCTAAGTGCGACACAAGCTTGCTTCTTGCATGCCCATGATACTAGTGCATTCCCGAAAATATGACAAGTGCCACTTGTGCTTTTTCTATCGGTCTTACATCCTGCATAATCAGCGTCAGAATAACCAATTAAAGAACATGTACTACCTTTAGATACCATAGTCTGACATTCGTTGTTCCTTTGAGATACTTCATAATCCTTTTTACGGTGGTGAGATGTGATTCCTTCAGATTTGCTTGAAAGCGTGCACACAGACATACACTAAACATAATTTCAGGACGGCTTGCTATCAAATATAATAATGAACCGATCATACCTCGATACTTTGTGATATCAATTGAAGTGTCGGATTCATCTTGATCAACGTAAGTTTCGGATCCCATAGGAGTGGACATCACCTTGCAACTATCCATATCGAATCTTTTTAATAGTTCCTTGCAATACTTGGATTGGTTGATGAAGATGCCATCCTTTGTTTGCTTGATTTGTAGTCCAAGAAAATAGTTCATTTTTCCCATCATGGACATTTCGAATTCTCCTTGCATCATAAGTGAAAATTCTTCGCAAAGATCTTTGTTTGTTGAACCGAAGATGATGTCGTCGACATAGACTTGAACCAATAAGGTGTTACCTTTGAACTTTTTTATGAACAACGTCTTGTCAACTTTTCCTTTTGTAAAGCCCTTCTCACATAGGAAGTTGCTAAGGCGATCATACCATGCTCTTGGTGCTTGCTTTAAGCCATAAAGAGCCTTCTTCAACTTGTAGACATGAGAGGGATTCTTGAAGTCTTCAAAACCCGGAGGTTGTTTGACATAGACTTCTTTATTTATGTAGCCATTCAGGAAAGCGCTTTTGACATCCATTTGGTACAACTGAAAATTCATTGAACAAGCGTAAGCAAGTAATAATCTAATTGCTTCTAACCTTGCTACCGGAGCGAATGTTTCATCAAAGTCGATTCCTTCTTCTTGGTTGTAGCCTTGTGCGACCAACTTGCTTTTTATGAACTATGATTCCGTTCTCGTCAAGTTTGTTCTTGAACACCCATCTTGTTCCTATGATGTGTTTGTTGTCCGGTCTTGGTATAAGAGTCCAAACTTGATTCCTTTCAAATTGGTTAAGTTCTTCTTGCATAGCTATTATCCATTGATCATCGCCTAACGCTTTATCGATTTTGGTTGGTTCAATTTGAGATACGAACGCCATGTTGAGACAAGCATCCTTGAGATTTAGTCGAGTTGCAACACCTTGGCTAATATCACCAATAACTTTGTCTATCGGGTGATCTCTATGAGTTCTCCATTCTTTCGGAAGATCTTGATGTTCTTCAATAATTGGTGAGTTATCTTCTTGTGATATTGCTTGTTCTTTTGATGTCTCCTTTTGTTGTTGTGATATATCTACTACATCATCATCATCATCTACAATAATATTATCCTCTTTCGAGGGGTTAGTCTCATCAAACGAAACATGAATAGATTCTTCAATAGTAAGTGTTCGTTTATTGAAAATTCTAAAAGCTCTACTTGAGAGAGAATAACCAAGAAATATACCTTCGTCGGACTTCTCATCAAACTTACCAAGATTGTCCTTGCCGTTGTTGAGAACGAAGAATTTGCATCCGAATATGTGGAAAAAAGATATGTTTGGTTTCCTACCCTTGAACAACTCATACGGAGTCTTCTTGAGAATTGGTCGAATATTGACACGGTTGCTTACAAAACAAGCAGTGCTAACCGCATCCGCCCAAAAATATTTAGGAAGATTTGAGTCGCTAAGCATTGCTCTTGCAAGTTCCACTAATGCCCTATTTTTCCTTTCTAGGACACTGTTTTGTTGAGGAGTCCTTGGTGCGGAAAAGTTGTGAGAGATTCCATGTTCTTCACATAAATCTTCAAATGATGAGTTTTGGAATTCTCCACCATGGTCGCTTCTAATGGAAACTATTGAGAGTGACTTCTCATTTTGAATTTGCTTGGCATACTTCTTGAATGCTTTGAAGGCATCACTTTTCTGCACTAAAAACAATGTCCATGTGTATCGAGAGAAATCATCAACAATAACTAAAGCATAAACGTTACCTCCGAAGCTTTTTGTTCTTGATGGACCGAAAAGATCCATATGTAACAGTTGTAGTGGTCTTGAAGTAGATATCTCTTTCTTGTATTTGAAGGATGTTTTGGTTTGCTTCCCTTTTTGACATGCGTCACAAAGCTTGTCCTTGATGAACTTTATCTTCGGAAGACCAACAACTAGATCATGCTTTATTATTTTGTTTAAATTCTCCATGTGAATGTGAGCAAATCTCTTATGCCAAAGCCATGCCTCGTTGTTGTTTTCCATTAAGCATTTTACCTTCAAGGAAGAGTCATCAAAAGAAATCATGAAAATGTTATTAATGCTTTTACCTTTTAGCAATAGGTCATGGGTGACTTCATGTTCTATTAAGCATTCTTCCTTTGTGAAGTTGATTCGGAAACCTTTGTCACACAATTGACTTATGCTAATAAGGTTGTGTTTAAGGCCTTCCACATAAAGGACGTCTTCGATGATTGTATGAGGAGGTGCACCAACGGTTCTAACTCCAAGAATTTTTCCTTTATTATCATCACCGTAAGTAACGTATCCTTTGGCCTTAAGTGATAGACTTGAAAATTTGTTGATGTCACCGGTCATATGCTTTGAACAACCGCTATCAAGATACCATTGATTCGAAGTTGTTTTCAAGCATACCTACAAAATAAAAATCAAGTATTGTTAGGTACCCAAATTGCTTTGGGTCCTTGATAGTTAGTACCCTTTTCAGCCCACACATAATGCCCTTTAGCAACACCAATGTTGCGCACATAGCAAGCATTAGGTGTGTGTCCTTTGGTTCCACAATAAAAACAAGTAGGTTGTAAATGACTTCTATATCTAGGAACATAACTCTTTTTCTTAACAATTATTTTCTTTCTATGACTTTGATGCACACTTTTAGAATTATTTGCCTTTTCTTTAACAACTTGTTCACTTGCTTTAACAAAAATAGTCTCATTTGTGCTTGGTTTGGAAAACTTAGAATATCCTAATCCACTTTTATCATTTGGATACCTTTGGTTCCTAAGAATTTCCTCCAAGCCAATTTGACATTTTTCATATCTTTCTAAAACTCTTTTAAGTTGAACAATTTGGAAAGATAAAGGCTCACAATTTTTGCATACAAGACTTTGTTTTTCATTCATCAACTTTTGTTTTTCGCTTTCAATATATTTTTCTAAAGCAATATTTTTTTCTTCTAAAGATGAAATTTGTTTCTTTTGGGATGAAATACTTTTATACAAAGTCTTTCATTCTTTTAAGAGTTCATCTATTACATCTTGTGCATCATTATCATAAATAGAGAAGTTGCTACTAACCTCGTCATTTTCTTCATCGGAGTGATGTGAAGCCATTAGAGTCATATTTGCACATTCATCGCTCTCCAATTCCGATGAGGAGCTAACTTCATTTTCGTCCCAAGCAACATAAGCCTTTTTATTCTTGAAATCCTTCTTGCCTTTGAATCCTCCTTTCTTTGCAAGTTTTGGACAATCCGGCTTTATGTGACCTTGCTTCCCACATTCATAACATGTGACTTCTTGAATCGATGTGGATGCATCCTTCTTCCTGAAATGTTTATTCTTTCTAGGAAAAGAGGAATTTTTATTTTTGTTAAAAAACTTACCAAGCTTCTTAACAAGAAGCATGAAGTTCTCATCTTCGGAAGTCTCATCATCTTTGTCATCCTTCGTGTCAATCTTCAAAGCAATTCCCTTGGACTTTTTCTCTGGACTTTCGTGCTTCTCGAGCCTTCCAAGTTCCAATTCGTGCTCTTGAAGTTTGCCAAAGAGGGATGTGGATGTCATTGTTGAGAGACTCTTCTTTTCGGAAATAGCGGTCACTTTTGGTTGACATTCCCTTGTCAAGGATCTTAGGACTTTCAAGTTGAGATCGTCGTTGGTGAAGGTCTTCCCGAGAGCAATCAAGTGATTTGTTAGATGAAAGAATCTTTTTTGTAAGGTAACAATAGATTCCCCGGGCTGCATACGGAACATCTCATATTCTTGACTCAAAGTATTAAGCCTTGATGTTTTTACTTCTGTTGTTCCTTCATGCGTTTCTACCAAGGTATCCCAAATTTCCTTTGTCGATTTACATTGTGATACGCGGAAGAACTCGTCCATACTGAGAGCTCTTTGGAGTATGTTGATTGCCTTCTTCTCATTTAGGATCTTCTTCTTATCATCTTCATCATAAGTATTTTTAACTTTGCGGTTCCAACGCCATTGATCACGTTAACCGGATTATGTGGACCTTCTTCGATCGTTTCCCATATGCCTTCTCCTTGGGTTTCTAGATGTGCTCTCATTCTGATTTTCCAAAAATCAAAGTATTCGCCGGAGAAGAGTGGAGGCTTGTTGCTACTTCCACCATCTTTGAAAATCGGATGTGTGCTTGCAGAAGCCATGCTGGATCACTAGGAACAAGTTACCTATAACTTGCTCTGATGCCAATTGTAAGTATACGAGTGCGCCTAAGAGGGGGGTGAATTTGGTTCTTAGAAATTTTTTCGGAATTTTATCAATGGATGAATAATTCTTGATTATTGTTCTAAGTTTAAAAAGCGGTAAAGCGGAAAAGTAAAGTGGACACGGCGATATATAGTGGTTCCCCTCACAATCCGAGAGTACTCCGCTCCCCTTTCAACACGAAAGAGAATTTACTATAGTTTTGGACAATTACAAGACTCTTCCTAGTCTTTCTATACAAGTCACTAAAACTATATCCACCAAGATCAATCCTCTCAATAAAAGACTTCTTGTATCCACAATCCGGATAACAAGAACAAAACAATAATGCTGAATTTTATAAGAGAAATTTGAAGCTTTGATTTTTTTATCAATGTAGCAATTGATCTTCTCTTTCTTTAACAATAATTCACAATCATAAAATATTAGATAGCTCAAGAATTTTCTGATTTTGTGATATGAAGTAATGCAGCAAAATTCTTGTCAAACGTTTAAGAGTTTTGTGAATTTTTTCTATGAAAATATTTTTTGAAAGAGGTGACAAATGATTTGAAAAAGTTTTGAATTTATATGCACATAACACCTTTATGAAACATTGTAATAACAGTAAAAATTCATGAACAAATGCCAAAGAATCATGAAAAGGTTCCATGAAAAGATACATGAAGAGGTGTTATGAAAAATACTGATTTTTCAAAATTGTACAGACTGCAATCGATTGCACTATAATGCAAATCGATTGCACATGCATACGTTGCCAAATTTTTCAAAGTTTTGAAACATGCAATCGATTGCACCAAGTTAAAAAGGCAAAAATACTTAAAACAAACAGATGTAAATTGATTGCATGTATAGTGAAATCGATTTACACAAGCTTAAATTTGAAAAATGCAAATTTAAATGATGCTAAGGTTAAGAGATGATTATGCCATGATATAGGTATTTGATTGAGCATCTAAGATTTTAATATTTGTGTATAATTGTTAATATACCTTCATGAAGCTTCTTCTTGAAAAAAATCTTTGAATCATGATGCATTAATCTTGAAAATCATCTTTGCCTTCTTTATCATATTGTAGCTAAGAGATGTGTCTTCATCAAAACAAGTGTTGACCATGGAGAAGCTTGACTTCACAATGTGCCTCGGATTTCGGTATCCAGACTAGACCGACCAACATACGTATTCTCCGTGGACATTGCTAAAGATGATAAGTCGTGGTTCTATGACATCAAATGCTTCTTGGAGGATCAAACATACCCACCTGGGGCATCATCCAATGATAAGAAGACATTAAGAAGAATGGTCGGTAGTTTCTTCCTTAATGTTGATGGTTCATTATACAAGCGAAACTTTGACATGGTTCTTCTCAGATGTGTTGATAAGAAAGAAGCAGACTTGCTGATGCATGAAGTGCATGAAGGATCTTTCGGTACCCATGCTGGAGGGCATGCAATGGCTAAGAAATTGTTGAGATCAGGTTACTACTGGATCACAATGGATGCAGAATGTTGTGCCTATGCCAAGAAATGCCACAAATGCCAGATCTACGCAGATAAAGTGCATGTACATCCAAATCCTTTGAACGTGATGTCTTTCCCTTGGCCCTTTGCTATGTGGGGCATTGACATGATTGGAAAGATCGAACCGACTGCTTCAAATGGCCACAGATTTATCCTGGTAGCCATTGATTACTTCACCAAATGGGTTGAAGCAGCTTCATATGCAAACATCACCAGACAAGTGGTAGCCAGATTCCTGAAAATAGACATCATTTGTCGATATGGAGTTCTCGAGCGAATCATTACTGATAATGGTTCCAATTTGAACAACAAAATGATGGCAGAACTGTGTCGGGACTTCAAAAACCAACATCACAACTCTTCTCCTTACAGGCCGAAGATGAATGGCGCTGTTGAGGCAGCTAACAAAAACATCAAGAAGATTGTGCAGAAGATGGTGATTACTTACAAAGACTGGCATGAGATGCTATCATTTGCCTTGCATGGGTATCGTACCTCAATCAGAACGTCTACTGGGGCAACACCGTATCAACTTGTGTATGGTATAGAGGCAGTCCTACCTGTGGAAGTTGAATTACCCTCCTTACGGGTACTGATGGATGTAAAGCTAAATGAAGCAGAATGGGTTCGATCTCGGTACAATCAAATGAATCTGATTGAGGAGAAAAGGCTAGCTATCATCTGCCATGGGCAGTTATATCAGAAAAGAATGAAGAAAGCCTTCGATCAGAAAGTCAGGCTTCGGGAATACCAAGTGGGAGATCTTGTGCTGAAAATACTTCTTCCTCCTCATACAGACCACAGGGGCAAATGGACTCCAAATTACGATGGTCCATTCATAGTAAAGAAAGTTTTCTCTGGTGGAGCACTGATGCTCACTACTAAGGATGGTGAAGATTTCTTATCCCCTGTAAATTCAGATGCAGTTAAAAAATACTTCGCATAATGTCGTATCTCGAAAAATACGATCCTCGCGCAGACCGCGGAATAGATGGAAATAGCAGAGTCGCCACCTAATTCTATTTATTCTAATGAAAGAATAGGAAGATATAGATAAAACCTAATAAAGAAATATGGATATAACAAGGTCATCGAAACCAACTTCTAAGTTCGGGAGTCGGTTACATAAGGGGAAGGTATTAGCACCCCTTACGAGAGAGTAATCAATATCTATGATAAAAGGAACTTTACAGGTAGGCATTAGAAGAATAGTTCTAAATTCTTTACCCATACAAACCTCTCACATGATAGTTTCTACGGTAATGGGTTAAGATACTTAAGGTCATGGACGTTAATCGAACTAACGTCCTGCCATAGGCTAGCTATATTTTGACGATAGGGACGATCAGGTCTACCTTGAGTGGAGTTCTCATGTTAAGCACACAAGGAGCGGGTCCTCGGAGATTAACATTACACAACTACCAACATTGAAACCGGTTCTAAAAGATCCCCGAGTCACAACCCTTTCACGAACCAAATCATGCAACAGGCTAGTTGTGTTATGACGAGATCTACAAATAGGTCTACTCTCGGGGGGAGCTTTATTGCTAGGCTTGCAAGGAGCGAGTCCTTGGAGACTAACACTAATAACTTCCAATTCTAACTTAGATGTTTCTCTTCTTTTTCAAAAACTCAGGTGTCATCCCAGGATTTAACAAGCCAGTATGATAATGATCATAATAAGAAGCGCGAATAAACAAGCATAAATAAAAAGCATGAAGAAGACAGATAAGCAATGTAAACATTAATCGCAAAGTGAACTAAGTTAGGCTTGACTCTCTAAAGTCCCCAGCAGAGTCACCAGCTATCGTATCTCGAAAAATACGATCCTCGCGCAGACCGCGGAACAGATGGAAATAACAGAGTCACCACCTAATTCTATTTATTCTAATGAAAGAATAGGAAGATATAGATAAAACCTAATAAAGAAATATGGATAGAACAAGGTCATCGAAACCAACTTCTAAGTTCGGGAGTCGGTTACATAAGGGGAAGGTATTAGCACCCCTTACGTCCTTTGTACTCAACGGGAACCTCTTAGTTTCACTTGCGATTTAATGTTAACTTATGCTTTCTGTTCTCTTCGAATAATAAATGCGAATAATTCTAAATTAGGGTTAATAAGAGAAATGGGTTATTTTAGTCCTAGGGTGCTCGACAAGGATTGAGATCCGTGTGCCTACGTATTCCCTTGTGCAATGGGAAAGTCAGAGCCTCGTAGTTCGCGGTACTAAGGTTCGTTGGTTAGTTTGTTTTAATGAACAGTTGTTTGAACCGCATTCTAACTGCTAAGTGTTGGCTTATCTGCTCACGATAGGAGGCGGAAGCGCTAGCTTATTCGCGAGAGAGAAAGGGTTTAAACAAAGTTCGCTTTAACGAAGAATGTTTGATCAGGTTAGGGTTTTTAAGAATGAAAGGGTAAATAAATCGTGTCCTGAGGGGCGGGCCTCAGGAGAGTTTATTCGAGGAATGCTAGATTCCAGAATTCAATTCTTTCATTATTTAATATGTATATTAATGGTTCTAATTACAGAAAGTCGAATGAAACGCATCCCGCGGGGCGAGCCTCGGGAGTATTCATTCAAGAATTCGAGGAATGCGAGACTCCAGAATTCAGTTATTTCGTTACTTTAATTATAAAAATATTTGAAAGTCGAGTTCGGAAAAGTTTGATGGTGAGGCTCGATGCGCTCGACTTACATTGATTCGCGATCCGATTAAAGCGATAACGGAAAGAATTAAATTAAAATTGCAACAATTAGATTGGAATAAAAACAATAGATATAAATAATTAAATTTAATCGAATTTAATAAAGTACTTGAATAATGGAAATAAAGTAATAAAAATAAATTACTAAAATAAATTGTTTGTCGAAATGGAATGATTAAATAAAATGCCTCATATTGATTAAATTTCCCGATTTTACAATATCGGAAATAGTTTAATTGTTTATTATATAATTGGCCATAAAAGTGAAATAAAGTCCAAAAATAATAGTAAATAAAGAATTGGCCTCATATTTATTTTAAATAACGTTGATTTATTCAAAATTGAATACTTAAATATTTATTCATCGGCCAATAAAATAATAATGAAATCAATAATAAAATGAATCTAATAATAAATTAGAAACCATAAAAAAAAATAGAAAATGGTCTCATATCGATTCGGACAACGTCGATAAATTGAATGTCGCGAAACGGACGATAATATCATAGACCCAAAATATTAATAAATCAATAAATTGATAAAATAATAAATAAAGAAAAATCGGCCCTAAAATAATAAAATATAAAATGATGAGAAAATAATGAAATCGGTCTCAATTTAATGGATAACGTCGATTAAATAATCGAATATCACATTTTATCATTAACCGAATAAATCGAATAATCGATTAAATAATAACGAAAAAAATGAAAGTGGCCTCATAACAACTTTGATAACGTCGATTTAAAATCGCATATCGAAAAGTTATGATTATATCATTGGCCCGATAAATAATATAAATAATAAAATGAGTATAAAAATACTTATGAATTAATATAAACAAAATGGTCTCATAACGATTCCGATAACGTCGGTAAATACCGAATATCAAGGAAACACGGTTATATCATAGACCCAAAATAATATTAAACGAATAAAAATGCAATATAATGACAAAACATAATGAAACTCAGAATTAAATCCAACAATCCAAAGTTAAAATCATCCTTAACCAATTAAATCTCAACAAGAAATAGGAATGAAAATAAGAAGAAAAAATTAAAGGAGAGGGTTTAGCGCACAACTTATGGGTGCAAGAAGGCAAAACCAAATGGGCCTAAAGAGCCTATCTACAACAGCAACACACAACCATCGACCTTATATGTATATATATATATAAAAAAAGAAAATAAATAAGGTTTATTTTAATAAAAGAATAAGAGAACAAACATAAATTCTCAGCTTCAAATGAGCCTGAGAAAGAGAAAAAGAAAGAACATAACAAAAAAACGAACGGTTCAGAGAGAACCGACCTCACGACCCACGCTGACGACGCCTCTCTCTCGAACTCTCGAAATCCCAGGCTTCTCTCAGTTCAAATCGGCGACGCAAGAGCTTCACGGTTCAGAAAACATGGCTCTCTCTCCGACTCAGTTCATGGCTCGCAGCAATTCCGAATCTCACGATTCAACTCGGATCTCACTCAGTTCTCTCCGAATCTCTCTCAACGTTTTCTGAATCGATTCAGCTTGAAATCGTTTGGATTTTGGGTTTTATTTTGTGAAGTGAGGTCGGTGGTGATGAACATAAAACTGTAAGTATAATGGTATTGTTTTGTGTTTTTCTGCTTTTTACGGTTTTGGTAATTTGGGAATGGTGGTGTATTGTAAAATTGTTTTAGTGTTTGGTTACTGAGTAATACAGATTTTTTGTTTTCTCTTTTTTTTTTTTGGCCTCCATTGAAGAAGGGAAGATCTGTACTTAAAGGATGAATGAAGGGTGGAATGGGGATTTACGGCAGAAATCCGTTAGAATATCCGTGAGAAACCTCATTTTGATGCGTGATACTGAAGTTGGAAAAAAAATGTGGTATGCCGTGAATTGTTGTGTGAGAAATGTGGGGTCTGCGCTATTGTGGTTGTACGATTTTGTGTCAGGTTGGGGATTCTACACTGCACATGGTGGGACTAATTATTTGTTGGAAATATTTTACATGTCACGTGTGAAGTTAGTGTATGAATAATAGATAAAAATAATAGATAAAAATAGATACGACATCGAAATATATATGAATCGTCATCGCATTAAAATTTTTTTTTTTTACAGCACAAACTATAACCTAACAAGTCTGTACAAAATCCTAGCTCAAACAAATTGAAACAAATATATATATTTTTTATTTTCTGAATAAAAGTAAATATGCGGGTAGGACAAATTTAGGGTATGACAGATGCCCCTATCTAATTGTCTTGAATCCAAAGAAATGAACAGCTACAAGGCGTTCGATTTTTAGGGTAAAAGTCAATTAGATATAAGAATTCCCAAAATTTGTCCAATGTAAAACGCAATGTTATGGTGAAACATGAGATGCGTATGGATGCAATTGCTGGGGATTAAATGCAGTTTGATATGAGACATAAAGTTTGCGGAGATGACGAAATGATTGAACGAGGAGAAAATATTGAAAATGGTAAGGTAATGAAAATTTGGTTAGGAAAACAAGATATTTCTGAAAATCTGTCTGGACGACATGGAACAGTCAGAAATACTTGGAATAAGAGGGATTAAACTCTGGAAGAGGCATTAATGACATCTAGCAATGCTACAGATGCATCAGTACCAAACTTGGATATCAACGTCTGACACATCTAGAAAAGTATTAGACGCGGAATGAAACCAAATTATGAAGGTATGCCAAGGGAAACATCAAAATTTCAACGAGGCATTCAGAGAGATGATACTTGAAATAAAGATTTGTGCCAAACTTCTCAATGGGATGAACCGGAGAGAGACAGTTGAAAGAAATGAGAATTTCTCAATGGGAACAACCGGAGAGAGAAATTTGAAGGAAATAATAACTTCTCAATGGGAATAACCGGAATGAGAAAGTTGAAGAATATAGGAACTTCTCAATGGGAACAAACAGAGTGAGATAGTTGAAGAAACAAGAACTTCTCAATGGGAACAACCGGAGAGAGAAAATTGAAGAAACAAGAACTTCTCAAGGGGAACAACCGGAGAGAGAAAATTGAAAGAATTATAAGAATTTCTCAATGGGAACAACCGGAGAGAGAAATTTGAAAGAAGGGGTCCACGTCAAACTTTACAAATTTTGAAAGAAGAGAAAATATATCCACGTCAAACTTAACAAAGTTTGAAGGAGAAGAAAAATAAACACACGAAAGACAGGGTGACAGACACGACTGCTTTGGGTAGGTGCCAAGTGAGTTAGACCTTGACTTTGGTGGTTGCCAATGAAAATTGGACTTTAAGGGTGCCAAACAAAATTGGACTTTGACCACAAGGTAAGATGACCAGACCTCGGGAAATGAAAATGAGCACGAAGTAAACTTCGAACTATGCTGGATGTGAAATTTGTATGATGCAAATGGTCAATGCTTGCAATGCAAATGCTAAGACCAAACTAGATAAGACTCTTTGGAGAGGTGCGGCTGAAACAGCTGATTCCACAACACAGTGAACTTTTGCCTCCTATATCCTTGAAAGGTGCCTTGAAAAAATACTTCAATTAGATGCATCAAGATGTTGATTCTTTCAGGAATGAATAATAAGCTTTACTTGGGGATTGCTTGAAGCGGACTACCCCATGTTGATCGATTATGGAATAACTGCTTGACTGGTTGCTTGAAATGCTTGCCCAAGTGTGAGTCTTGAAAGAGAAATCCTCTGAACAAGATCTTGGATTGTGATATGCTCTTGGTAGGATCATTGATCAAGTTTCTCAACTATTTAGAATTCCTTGATGATGCGTGCTTACTTGCGAATAAAATATTCATTCAAAAGATGTTAATTTTAATGCAATGCTCAAGCACAAATTTTTGAAATCATAATCATTATTGGAATGATGTTAGTGTATAGAAAATGAACCACTAGTAAGAATGCAATGTTTATTCAAACACTCAATGTGAAAGATAATGCAAAAGGTATGATACCAAATCGAATAATTGGCAAATCTCATGGGGAGTCAGCTTACGCAACCTTGCTGCGATATGCTTTCAAAACAAACCCAGCTTCAATTAGGTCTTTAAAGGGTTATAACATGGCCTGGTTCACGGTTTATGAAACAAAGGATATAAGGCTCAAAATTTAATTTTTACCCAACCCATTCTCCATGATGATCTCCAGTCCTACGCTCAATTAATTCAACCTATACATTCAGGTTATTTGTATTTGCACTGACAATGATGGCTCAGAAACCACAGGATTATTAGATGGCAAACATTGTTGCTTCGCAACATCTTTTTATTGTCTTATTTTATGAAGACTTTGGGTTAACTCGTCTTTCGTATTTGTTGAGGAATCTTGGTGACCTCTTTCGATTTGATTTGTGCATTATCCCTAACTTTTGCCTGGACTGTATCCTTGATGTTTTTAGTCCACCGGGATTCTTTTATTATTGCCTAAGTCGCCTTTTGGGTGTTGACTTAGTGGCTTTTTTCATTTTTGATTTGGACAATGATTGCCATTAACTTCCTCGACAATTGTACGAAGGAAAACTTGGGCTTGAAATCCTTATTGAAAGGTGTAATGAATAATCCACCTGAAATTGAATGCATACTCAAGTTAATTGAGGACTACCCTGCCCTGGGTTAATATTACGGGTTTTTCGTGTAGAAAGAAAACTCAAACTTCTAGGCTCAAAGGGGTTAACTATGGATTAACTTCCTTATTTCTCCAGTGTTTGGGAGTTGAAACGATGCCTGTATATCATCAGCAAGGTTTTATTTTGAAAGCATACCATTCAAAAATTTGGGTATCTCGTTTTCGTCATCCTCCCTCCGATCATTGTTTATATAACAGATGAATAAGAGAAACAATGGTATATACATTTTTGGAATTTTGAAAAGCATGAATACGCACAAATATGAAGGTGAATGAATTGATTCAAAAACATGTGATGCTCATTTCATTAACATTAACATTAAAGAACAAACAAAGTCTTTAAACAAGTACGCATAATACAAACAAGGAAATTAAAACTGAAAAGAAACAATGCCTAGTGTCTAATCAGTAGCAAGGATGAGCTTTCCTGTCTGATCCACTAGCTTTAGGTAGTAACTTGTGATTCTTAGACCAAATCTTCAGCCACTTGGTTTTGGCATGGGATCTATTTCAACCCTGGGAACCTTTCTCGGTGTGAAGGTGAGCAAGTCTCCCCTAACCAAGTCCTAAACTCGAGCTTGGAAAGCAAAACAGTTTTCAATATCATGACCTGCAGCTCCTTCATGAAACGGGCAATGGAGGTCACTCCTAAATCCTGGTGGAAGAGGATTTGGAGGAATAAGAGGTCTGGTGGTGACAAGACCTTTCTTGCACAGTGCAGGGAAAATCTCAGCATACTTCATGGGAATAGGATCAATAGGAGCCCTGGGCCTGGGATTACGAGTCTGATTCTGACCAACATTCCTTTGTGGATGAGCTCGAGCTGGTGGAGCATTAACCATAGGAGCAACTGTGGCTACTTGGGCTTCACCATATTGTTGTTGCCTGTAGTAGGGTCTTCTTTCAGTGTTGACAGCATGAGTATCACCCTCTTTCTTCTTTTGAAAGTTCCCAGAGGACTTTCTCGCAGCATTAGAAGCTTCAGCACTTCCAAACTTGCCCTTTCTGATTCCTTCCTCTAGCCTTTCTCCAATAGTGACTAGGTCAGCAAAACTAGATGATACACTACCTATCATCCTTTCCCAGTAAAGAGGTTGAAGAGTGTCCATGAACAGACCAGTCAACTCTTTCTCCGCCAAGGGAGGCTCAACCTGAGCAGCTAGCTCTCTCCAGCGTTGAGCATATTCTTTGAATGATTCCTTTTCCTTCTGAGACATGTTTTGAAGCTGACGGCGGTCAGGTGCCATGTCCAAATTGTATTTGTATTGTCTCAGGAATGCATCAAGTAAATCCTGCCATCATTGGATACAGCTTTTCTCGAGTCCCATATACCATTTCAAAGATGCCCCACTCAAACTATCTTGGAAGCAATGGATGAGCAATTTGTCTTTATCAGCATGGGCGGCCATTTTGCGTCAGTACATGATCATATGGCTTTTTGGGCAAGTGTCTCCCTTATATTTTTCAAACACTGGCATTTTGAACTTATCTGGCATAACCAAATTCGAAACCAAGCACATGTCTGATGCGGCAGCGTTGAAGACATTAAATCCTTCCACAGCTCTTATCCTTTTCTCCAGAGTCATACATTGTTCCCTAACATCCTCGATATTTCCAGCCTCTCCTTGTACTGAAGATGGTGGATTATGCACGAAGGGAGGATTCACATAAGCAGTTTGGGAAACAGTATGCACATTGGGTTAAGAGTCAGTGAACACTCCAGGTTCGAAAAAAGTGGATGTACCAGTCATCTGAGTAGTTGCAAATGGCGGAGTATAACCCGACGGCAATCCAAATTCTGGCCATGTGCTAGCGGGTCTTGAAGACTCTGCGTTAATGACGAAACTACTGACTTCAGAGGTGACGGTCCTCTGAGCTGGAGTGTCCTTAGTAGCCAAGACTTGGAGCATTTACATGATCTTGCTCACGCTGCTCTTCAGGTCATCAATGTCTTCCCTGACTCGCTTGTTGTGTTCTTCTTGTTCAGCCATTATCCTTCTTTCGTGGGCCCTAGTTCTGTATCTACGTGGAGGAATCAGCTTGACGGGTACTCAATAACTCTGAAGACGAGAAGGAATGAACATGAGCGACTATGACGTATGCAAAATGAATGCAAACATGAATGCAGTAAGATGCAATGAGTAGTTGTAAATCAAAGGATGATAAATCAAATTCCAAAGTTAATCACCAAAACGAGAGAGTAATCAATATCTATGATAAAAGGAACTTTACAGGTAGGCATTAGAAGAATAGTTCTAAATTCTTTACCCATACAACCTCTCACATGATAGTTTCTACGGTAATTGGTTAAGATACTTAAGGTCATGGACGCTAATCGAACTAACGTCCTGCCATAGGCTAGCTATATTTTGACGATAGGGACGATCAGGTCTACCTTGAGTGGAGTTCTCATGTTAAGCACACAAGGAGCGGGTCCTCGGAGATTAACATTACACAACTACCAACATTGAAACCGGTTCTAAAAGATCCCCGAGTCACAGCCCTTTCACGAACCAAATCATGCAACAGGCTAGCTGTGTTATGACGAGATCTACAAATAGGTCTACTCTCGGGGGGAGCTTTCATGCTAGGCTTGCAAGGAGCGAGTCCTTGGAGACTAACACTAATAACTTCCAATTCTAACTTAGATGTTTCTCTTCTTTTTCAAAAACTCAGGTGTCATCCCAGGATTTAACAAGCCAGTATGATAATGATCATAATAAGAAGCGCGAATAAACAAGCATAAATAAAAAGCATGAAGAAGACAGATAAGCAATGTAAACATTAATCGCAAAGTGAACTAAGTTAGGCTTGACTCTCTAAAGTCCCCAGCAGAGTCGCCAGCTATCGTATCTCGAAAAATACGATCCTCGCGCAGACCGCGGAACAGATGGAAATAACAGAGTCACCACCTAATTCTATTTATTCTAATGAAAGAATAGGAAGATATAGATAAAACCTAATAAAGAAATATGGATAGAACAAGGTCATTGAAACCAACTTCTAAGTTCGGGAGTCGGTTACATAAGGGGAAGGTATTAGCACCCCTTACGTCCTTTGTACTCAACGGGAACCTCTTAGTTTCACTTGCGATTTAATGTTAACTTATGCTTTCTGTTCTCTTCGAATAATAAATGCGAATAATTCTAAATTAGGGTTAATAAGAGAAATGGATTATTTTAGTCCTAGGGTGCTCGGCAAGGATTGAGATCCGTGTGCCTACGTATTCCCTTGTGCAATGGGAAAGTCAGAGCCTCGTAGTTCGCGGTACTAAGGTTCGTTGGTTAGTTTGTTTTAATGAACAGTTGTTTGAACCGCATTCTAACTGCTAAGCATTGGCTTATCTGCTCGCGATAGGAGGCGGAAGCGCTAGCTTATTCGCGAGAGAGAAAGGGTTTAAACAAAGTTCGCTTTAACGAAGAATGTTTGATCAGGTTAGGGTTTTTAAGAATGAAAGGGTAAATAAATCGCGTCCTGAGGGGCGGGCCTCAGGAGAGTTTATTCGAGAATTCGAGGAATGCTAGATTCCAGAATTCAATTCTTTCATTATTTAATATGTATATTAAAGGTTCTAATTACAGAAAGTCGAATGAAACGCATCCCGCGGGGCGAGCCTCGGGAGTATTCATTCAAGAATTCGAGGAATGCGAGACTCCAGAATTCAGTTATTCCGTTACTTTAATTATAAAAATATTTGAAAGTCGAGTTCGGAAAAGTTTGATGGCGAGGCTCGATGCGCTCGACTTACATTGATTCGCGATCCGATTAAAGCGATAACGGAAAGAATTAAATTAAAATTGCAACAATTAGATTGGAATAAAAACAATAGATATAAATAATTAAATTTAATCGAATTTAATAAAGTACTTGAATAATGGAAATAAAGTAATAAAAATAAATTACTAAAATAAATTATTTGTCGAAATGGAATGATTAAATAAAATGCCTCATATTGATTAAATTTCCCGATTTTACAATATCGGAAATAGTTTAATTGTTTATTATATAATTGGCCATAAAAGTGAAATAAAGTCCAAAAATAATAGTAAATAAAGAATTGGCCTCATATTTAATTTAAATAACGTTGATTTATTCAAAATCGAATACTTAAATATTTATTCATCGGCCAATAAAATAATAATGAAATCAATAATAAAATGAATCTAATAATAAATTAGAAACCATAAAAAAAATAGAAAATGGTCTCATATCGATTCGGACAACGTCGATAAATTGAATGTCGCGAAACGGACGATAATATCATAGACCCAAAATATTAATAAATCAATAAATTGATAAAATAATAAATAAAGAAAAATCGGCCCTAAAATAATAAAATATAAAATGATGAGAAAATAATGAAATCGGTCTCAATTTAATGGATAACGTCGATTAAATAATCGAATATCACATTTTATCATTAACCGAATAAATCGAATAATCGATTAAATAATAACGAAAAAAATGAAAGTGGCCTCATAACAACTTTGATAACGTCGATTTAAAATCGAATATCGAAAAGTTATGATTATATCATTGGCCCGATAAATAATATAAATAATAAAATGAGTATAAAAATACTTATGAATTAATATAAACAAAATGGTCTCATAACGATTCCGATAACGTCGGTAAATACCGAATATCAAGGAAACACGGTTATATCATAGACCCAAAATAATATTAAACGAATAAAAATGCAATATAATGACAAAACATAATGAAACTCAGAATTAAATCCAACAATCCAAAGTTAAAATCATCCTTAACCAATTAAATCTCAACAAGAAATAGGAATGAAAATAAGAAGAAAAAAATTAAAGGAGAGGGTTTAGCGCACAACTTATGGGTGCAAGAAGGCAAAACCAAATGGGCCTAAAGAGCCTATCTACAACAGCAACACACAACCATCGACCTTATATGTATATATATAAAAAAAGAAAATAAATAAGGTTTATTTTAATAAAAGAATAAGAGAACAAACATAAATTCTCAGCTTCAAATGAGCCTGAGAAAGAGAAAAAGAAAGAACATAACAAAAAAACGAACGGTTCAGAGAGAACCGACCTCACGACCCACGCCGACGACGCCTCTCTCTCGAACTCTCGAAATCCCAGGCTTCTCTCAGTTCAAATCGGCGACGCAAGAGCTTCACAGTTCAGAATACATGGCTCTCTCTCCGACTCAGTTCATGGCTCGCGGCAATTCCGAATCTCACGATTCAACTCGGATCTCACTCAGTTCTCTCCGAATCTCTCTCAACGTTTTCTGAATCGATTCAGCTTGAAATCGTTTGGATTTTGGGTTTTATTTTGTGAAGTGAGGTCGGTGGTGATGAACATAAAACTGTAAGTATAATGGTATTGTTCTGTGTTTTTCTGCTTTTTACGGTTTTGGTAATTTTGGAATGGTGGTGTATTGTAAAATTGTTTGAGTGTTTGGTTACTGAGTAATACAGATTTTTTGTTTTCTCTTTTTTTTTTGGCCTCCATTGAAGAAGGGAAGATCTGTACTTAAAGGATGAATGAAGGGTGGAATGGGAATTTACGGCAGAAATCCGTTAGAATATCCGTGAGAAACCTCGTTTTGATGCGTGATACTGAAGTTGGAAAAAAATGTGGTATGCCGTGAATTGTTGTGTGAGAAATGTGGGGTCTGTGCTATTGTGGTTGTACGATTTTGTGCCAGGTTGGGGATTCTACACTGCACATGGTGGGACTAATTATTTGTTGGAAATATTTTACATGTCACGTGTGAAGTTAGTGTATGAGCAAATAAATAAAGAGTTATAATAATTATAATAATAAAAAGTAAAGTAGTAATAATGAAATAATAAAAATTAATAATAATATTGAGAATTATGATAATAATAATAATAATAATAGAATAAAAATAAAATACATAACAGTAAATGGAAAATAAGAAAAAATTGATTGAAAATGGATTAGAGAATAATAATGAGATTATAGAAAAAACGAGATGTGACTAGAAATAATAGATAAAAATAGATATGACATCGAAATATATATGAATCGTCATCGCATTAAATTTTTTTTTGTTTTTTTTACAGCACAAACCATAACCTAACAAGTCTGTACAAAATCCTAGCTCAAACAAATTGAAACAAATATATATATTTTTTATTTTCTGAATAAAAGTAAATATGCGGGTAGGACAAATTTAGGGTATGACACATAAAATGACCCACTGGACATAAAAACAGAATGTAAGTCCAGGCAAAAATAGGGCATCCCGGCGAGTCAAAAACAGAATAAAAGACTCGGGCAAAAATAAGGGAAAGTAATAAAAATGTACACCCGCTGAGTTGAAAAGCCGCATTGGACAGCTCATGCAAAAAATGGGTATCCCTGTGGATTGAAAACCCGAAAGGGCGATCCACGCAAAATCAGGTAATAAGCGAACAACTGCATTCTGAATTTGTCTGTATCACTCACAACACGGCAAGCTTCGAAAGGATAAAGCATCGATCAGAGTCAACCTTCTTCAGAAAGCAAGATAAGAAGAGTGTCAAGGTCATACAGGTCATAGCAAAGGAAGCTCACCGGAGCGTCGTCAACATTGCCGACACTTTTACTTTTTCAATTTGTAACAATCTCCTCATTCCAGGGGATCTGTTTCTTTGACTGTATCTGCCAATTCAGGGTACCCAGATTAATAAAATCAGAGTTTTTCAGTCACACCTCGTTTTGTACATTTTTGTTTCGTTTGCAAAATGTCCAATATCCATGATATAATATTTGCATAAAACAAATGGGCCGTTTTTAATAAATGCTTGCAGGAAATATATTTGCTCTCAGGAATATCTAACTCCTATGACGGAATCCGGTAAGGGATACCTCGGGATACTTATGCGTCTCTATGTCTTAACAGGTTGCAGGTATTCAATACGCAACATGGGGCATGTCGAGCATCACTTCCTCAACATACCTTCTCCCCAAGCAATATATGGAATGCTTTTCCCCAGCGGAGTTGTCAAAGCCGCCTCATCTTTAGCACAGGTCTACTCAACAGGAGCATCCCCAGCCAATCTCCCCACAGAAGTTCCAGCCTCTCCCCAGAAGAGCAATGCCTGAAACTCTCACACAACAAAGTGACGGAAGCTTCCTTATCCCCAGCTGGGTTTCTCCTTACAGGATAGGTCTATCAATGATCTATTTCCCCAAGCAGAGCTATATATCCTAACAGATCTACCAATGATCTCCCCAGCTGGGATATCCCTCCAGGCAGATCAGCTAGAGATCCAATCTTCAGTGGGATCCGAATCCCGAACCAGTTTCCCTTTGCATTATCATAGCATTCGCATCATTTTCCCCCGCAAAGCGTAGCATTCTGTCTAATACAGAGCATTACGGAAAAAATCAAACATATTGCATAATCACAAGCCAAGTTCAACCCAGTCACCTGCAATTACCATCAGTATTTCATCAGCAGTATATAAAGCTCACATCCCCTGCAAATAAAAGCCAAAGTGTCCCCTTTGCACTCTCCAACATAAATGCCTGTTCACATATACTCTTTCGACACTCGTCCGTGTCATATCATTCCCCTGAAGATATAAGCCAAAACATCTTCTTTGCATTCAGAAACCTATACATACCCTTTTGACACTCGTCCGTGTCACTTTTCCCCAGCACGGTTGCCCAATCACTTGTTGTAAACCAAACACTTCTTTATAATACACTCTTGTCGACACTCGTCCATGTCATTCTATCCCCACAGGTTACCAGAACACCTTTTTTCACTCTCACATACAAATATTTGTTCATAACTTATACTATTTGACACTCGTCTGTGTCATACCTTCCCCAGCAAGTTGAAAACTCGTACGTGTCTTGCTCATACTTCATTAACAAACAATCCTCACTCATACTTATACAAAAGTCTCTGATACTCGTCAGTATCTTGTATATTTACTACTCCTTAAACAGATTCGACACTCGTCCGTGTTCTTTGTTAACCGGTTGGTACTCGTCTGTATCATCATCTCTGAACACGCGTCAGCGTTTATTTCTACCAATACTCGTTCGTATCGTGGTCCTAAGGATGCTCGTCCGCATCTTTAATCTAAACACAGCATCAAACACTTATACTTTTTATCCTGGAAAGCATAAACACTCGTCCGTGTTTACCATTCCCCCAGCAGAACAACTTTTCTTCTATCCGACATTCGTCCTATGTCGTGATACTTTCGGCAGTCGTACCCTTCCAGGTGATCGTCCTTCACCTTTGGATGATTGTCCCTCATCCTTTCCCCAGCGGAGTCTCCACTATTGGAACCCTTTTCTATCTGACATTCGTCCTATGTAGTGATAAAGAGCAGCCGTCCCCTGCTAGGTGATCGTCCTTCACCTCTTGATGATCGTTCTTCATCATATTTTATCCAATGTTCGTCCCCATCGTTGATCTTGTTATCCGACATTCGCCATATGCCGTGATAAACCCCCGAGAGCAGTCGTACCCTGCTAGGTGATCATCTTTCACCTCTTGATGATCGTCCTTCATCATGCTTATCTGATGGCCGTCCCCATCGTCGACCTTTTTCTATCCGACATTCGTCCTATGTCGTGATAAAGAGCAGCCGTCCCCTGCTAGGTGATCGTCCTTCACCTTTGATGACCGTCCCTCGTCATTTTTTCTTTGAAACCGATGGTCGTCCCCATCGTTGTTTACTTTACCTTACAAACCTGATGGCCATCCCCATCATTACCTTTACTTTAATCCCCAGAGAACCTTGTTACTTTGCTTGATGGTCGTCCCCATCATGATCTCTGCATTTTCCCAGCTTGTCGGTCGTCCCCGTCATTACTTTATCCCCAGCAGTCTTCCTCTGCTCGATGGTCGTCCTCCAACACCGTCATTTGATAATCATGTTATACTATCTTTTACAATTTATATCCCTTTTCTTCTTATCCCCAGTGAGTGCAAATTTCAGACTGTCTTTGGTATTCAACCACAAGTTATCTTGTTTGACTGTTAAGCCAGGCGCTTACACCCTGCACAACTAACTTATGTTTGAATAGGGGCAGCTGTAAACACCCCAAATTTTCCCTCACTCATTTCACACCATGGCTTGTGATCTTTCATGTTTGCATTAGCATAGGCATACTATCTCATATTACAGTTTTGCTTCACTGCATAAGTTCAAGTTCATCTGCATCTAGGGTTTGTGATCTGAGCAATCCAGGGATCCATATGAGCCACTCCAAAGGTATCCAAGTGTTCCAAGAGGGTCCATGTGTGCTCTATCATCATATTATATCCCTCAAAGTTCAAGGAAGTCAAGAAATCACACGAACTGGCAAGGCATGGAAGCAGAGCTAGGGTTTTCACTACACATATGACCAAAATTAGAGTTTTGGTTTCAGAGGCCTTAACTCCAAATTTTTGGGCCATTCTTGTTTCTAATGTTCTTAAGATGCTATAAGGATCATGTGTACCAAGTTTGATGAATAAATTCATTGGGGAAGTCATTTGTTCATTGGGTAACTTCTTGAGCAAGTCAGAGCAAAATCAGGGCATCTGAGGCCCCCAACAATGGAACCAAAGGGGTGTTTTCATCAAATTGAAGTTATATGATCTTTATTTGATCATTGAAGTTCTTGGAAGTTCACAAAATTGAAGAAATTTGAGCTAAACCAAAAGTTGCCAAAAATGGAAATGACTTGTAATGGAAACTTTCCATTTTGGGAAAGTTCTTCAACCTCCTCTCTCTCAATCAAAAATGCTTCAAATGAAAAATTCTTGGTCATGAAAGTTGTATATTAGGTCTTTCCCTTTTCAAAAAGTACAAGAACATGTTCTAATTCATCATGGAACTCAAGTTATGATCCTTCAAAGTTGGCAAAAATCCTATAATTTTCAAGAATGCACCAAAGAGGGATTTTTGCAAAACCACTTGCCAAGGCTTATAATGACTTCTAATGTGCCCAAATGTGACATAACATGATCAAACAACTTCAAAGCATCAGAATTGGCCCTAGAATTGGAAGGTTTCATGCCTTGAATCACAAGATACACCAAAGAGGGAAACTTTGCAAAACACATAGAAACCCTAGCATCAAGTGATCCAGCTGCAATGTTTCAATCCTATGGTCTTCCTTGATCCATGTTGAGGCCAGACACCCCAAAATCTCAAGCCTGCACCATGCCCATACCTCAAGTACACATTCTTGACTTTTTTTCAAAATCACCCATACTAATCAGCATAGCCCACACCAACTATTCAGACCTATCAAGACATGATATATGGACTTTATGCAAGCCATAACACACAACACACAAGCCTGAAACGCAACCAAGCTCAGATTACACAAAATCACTCTCAAACTTCATCTCTTCGAAATCCATAAACCAGCCATCAAAACTTCAAAATTCTTTCACCAATCATCTCCACATAACACCAGGATCATTTCCCACCCCTCACATTGGCCTGAAACCACCTCAAACAAAAACACGATTTCACTCACCTCTAAACTGAAACCTTCAAAACAGCCTACATAAACTCCTTTCAAGCATTCTAGAAGCATCAAGGGGTTCATTGGAGTGGAAAAGCACCAAGGAAGTGGCAGTTTCGAAAGCTTCAGCTCAGGTAACTTCAAGAACATTATTTCCAGAAACGCATTTTTAAGTTCTTCGATGAATCTTCATGATGTTCGGATGATCCTGATGTGTTTAGTTTTGAAAATGATTGAGTATTAAGCATGTATGAGCTCTCTGAAATTTTTTGACCTAGAACTAATTTGTTTCGATTCAGGTTAAATACGTGAAATAAATTTGTTTTGATGGATGATTCTTGTTGTATGATGCTTGGGGTTTGATTCTGGGCAGAGAGATTAGGTTTTAGAAGCTTAGGGAGAGAGATAGCATTTTGGTTCCCCGGAGAAGATGACCGGAGCACTGTTCCGGTCATCTGAAAATAATTAGGGTTTAATCAGTGTAATTAGTGAACTTTGAATGTGAGCCCTCAGATCATGTTTCCCGCGCGTGTTTTAATGGCCCAGATCCTTTCATTAACCCTAATTTCTATTTAATTTAATTAATCCAAATTAATTAGCCAGGTGGAATCTCAGCCACCCATTCACGCGCCAGTCAACCCTCCCCTCTTGAGTTTAAATCCTGGCCTTAGGATCAGCTGACTTTCCATTTAAATTCATTTTTATTTCCTTTTTATTCATTTATCTTGCATATTTATTTTAAAATACTTAGAAAAATCCTAAAAATATTTCCCTTTGCATTTTTATTCCAAATATTTTTCTTAATCAGAAAATGATTTTTATTTTATTTTTTGCATATAAAAAGTATTTTTTAAATATTTAAATTTTATTTTTAATTAATTAAAGTCTTTTAATTAATTAAAAATACATTTAGGTTTCTAAAAATCACAAAAAAAAATCATGAATCATTCCTTTGCATTTAGAAACATTTCCAAACTCTTCACACAAATTTCTTTTTAGGTTTGATCATAACTTGAGAATTTTCTTTGAATAAAGGGTCATTTAAATCATATTTTTGACCCTAACTTAAAAAAATCTTTTCTGCCTAACCAAGAAGAGTTTGAAGATGATTCTTTTTGCATTGTTTTGTGCGTAACATGTAGTTTATAAGTCATTTATCTCATGAATTTATCTTGCATTTTTTAATTGATTTGCATTTTCTTTTGAGAATCACCCAAAAAACCCAAGAAACTTAGGAAATTCATAACTCCTTCTAGGTTTAGCTTCTGATCTCCCCCTTTTGATGGTAACCTAGAATAGGTTTAGGGTCCTTTTTGAGTGCATTTTCATTTTTTTATCATGTCATTTGCTTCTGTTTTAGTCATATGCATCTCATGTTGCTTTTAAACCCTAATTTTGCATCTTTACTTGCATTCATCTTGCATATGCATCCATACATGAACTTGCCATGACATTTGATACATTCATATGTCATCCTAGTGTTTAATGGACAAGTCCCCCTCAAGTTGTCTTACAAACATAAAATCCACTTCTTAATCTCACCTCTTAATAAAAATCCATTTAATAAAGGCTTGTTTTGTCATGAGTTTAATCCTTAACCATGGATTAAGTTGAGGTATCTTCCTCAGCTTAAGTATTCTCATCTATCATCCTTCTATTAGGATGGTGTAATGAATTCACTAATCCTTGATTATGGCTTAAACTCATTACCTAACACTAAACAAAAACCCAAAAAAAAACATCTAAATAATCACAAGTAGGTTAATGATCTTAATCCTGCATCATCATGGTAATTAAGTTGAGATGTTTATCTCATACTTAAGTATTCTCATTATCCCTAATCAGGGAGGATATAATGAGTTTACAATCTTTGATTTAGGCTTAAGCTCATTAACTTATGCAAAACTCCAAAAATAATAAAAGACTGAAAACACAAAAACAAACAATAATCGTCTCCTCCGGGATTCTTTTCTCATCACATTCATTCATAAACGAGAACTTGCTTCTTCCGACTAGTGCAAGACAGTTAGCACTCGAGTCAGACGAGTCATACACTTGAGCATAGACAAGCAAGCAGTTCACCAGTCAATTTATCTTTCAGTCTCTTTGAGTCGAACTACGGTGTTCTGACTTCCTCATTGCACGCGAGGATACGTAGGCATAACTTAACTGTTATCGAACAAAAGTCTTTGTATCTTCCCCCTCTTCCAGCATTCTTTTAAGCCTCAATTCCTGAGCATTTCACTTTTCTTTTGCATTGACACTTGTATATTCTTTTCCAGATCTTGCACACAGATAGCACATACACTACCCCTTTAAACACAATCTTTTAAGCGTGGATCCCGTCGAGTACGACGGACAGTCTGGGTGCTAATGCCTTCCCAGGTTGTAACCAACCCCCTTTCTCAGTTTCTCTGGTTCGCGACCGTCTTATCCATATCTTTCCAGGTTTATGCAGCATTACCTTTCCTTCGGGATAAAAATGCCTAGCTGGCGACTCTATTCATATTCACCTTCATTCTCTCCTTTCGCCGACCGTTTGCGTCCGTACCCTATCTGACCAGGTGTCTTTTCGGGGGAGCGACACCACTAATGGAAGAAGCAGATGAAAGGAGGAGGAAGAAGAAGAATAAGTTACTTACTTCCTAAGAAGATAAGTAACTTAAAGGGAGAAAGTGAGAGAGATGGAACATAAGTGAATCAAATTCACTTCAAAGACAAACAAAAATGCAAATGAAAGAGATAAGAATAAGTGAGAGGTGAAGGCAAATCCACCTCCCAAAGTAACTTACCAAATGTTCCTGAAAGTGTTAGCATGAATGCATAAAGTATGAAGCATAAAGGAATGAAGTGAAATGAGATGCAATGATCAAAGTCAGAAGTGCTTATGCTAGGTAAATGTCATGTAAGATGGTGCAAAGTCATACAATATGCATATGTGTGATCATACAAAGATGAGATGTTATGGAAGCATGCTTTGAAGTTTGAAAACACATGAAAGTTTATGAAATGAAATGGATGCTAAACATGGAAAATGAATGAAGAAATGATCAATCAAGGTTCTAACATGTCTTAAGATGTCTAAGATGACATATTAATGCATGAAATGTCATGGCAAGTTCATGTGATGATGAATATACAAGGAGAATGCAAATGAACATGAGAAATTAGGGTTACATGGATATGTGAGATGCAAATGGATAAAATAGAAGCAATCAACATGATAAAAAATTGAAATTAATCTTAAACAACCCCTAATCCCATATTAGGTCACACCCCAAAGGAGAAGGTTAGAAGCCTAACCTATCAAAAGTTATGATTTTCCTAAGTTTTCTAGGATTTTTGGGTGGTTCAAAAGGAAAAATGCAAATCAAATTGAAAATGCAAGATAAATTCATGAGGAAAATGACATATAAACTACATGCAATATGTAACACAATGCAAAAAGAATCAAGTTCAAACTCCTCTTGGTTAGGCAGAAATGATTTTTCAAATTTAGGGTTCAAAAATGTGATTTTAATGACCCTTAATTCAAAGAAAATTGGCAAACTATGATCAAACCTAAAAAGAAATTTGTGTGAAGAGTTTGAAAATATTTCTAAATGCAGTGGAATGGTTCATGATATTTTTGGTGATTTTTAGAAGCCTAAATGCATTTTTAATTAATTAAAATACTTTAATTAATTAAAAATAACATTTAAATATTTTAAAAATACTTTTTTAATGCAAAAAATAAAATAAAAATTGTTTTTGGATTAAGAAAAATATTTAAAGTAAGAATGCAAAAGTAAATATTTTTTTGAAGCTTTTAACTATTTTAAATAAATGCAACAAAAGAAATGAAAAATAATTAAAGAGAAAAATACAAGTAATGCAAACAAGTGGACAGGATTGAAAGTTGCAGGGATCAAGGGCCAGGATGCAAAGTCCACGTAACTCAAGGTATGAAGATTTGATGGCTAGGGTTCAAAATCCTATTTGGCGCGTGATCTAATGGTCCCTATTTAAATCTGAACTAATTAAATGATTTATATTAATTAATTAGATTAGGGTTTAAGTGAAACGATAAGGACCGTGCGTGTCTTAATTAAAACAAATCCAAGGGTGGAGATTAAATCTGGAGAAATAATTATGGATTATCCCTAATTAAGCTCAGGTGGCCGGAGAAGACCTCCGGTCATCTTCTCCGGCCAGACCCTCTCCCTGAATCTCTCAAAACTCCACAAAAACTCACCACAAGCTCCAGAAATGATCTTTAACCATCAACAAACTCAAATCCAGCAACAAAAACAATTAATCATGCATTAAATGGCTGAATCGAATCAAACAAGTTTTTAGGTCAAAATTTCAGATCATCAATACATACTCAATTCTTGCTCATTTTCAAAACTAAATACATCCCCATGATCAGTGCAACACAAAGAATCATATTTTAACAAGAAAACAAGCTTCTGGAAAAAAAATTTCATGGAGGATACATGAGTTGAAGTTCTTTGAAATGGAACTTTTTGGGCCTTTCTTTTGTGTAATCCACCTCCTTTGGTCCCCCTGAGTCTATTGTGATGCTTGGAATGAGTTTATTTTGGCTGAATCATGAGTTTCAGCTCTGAGTATGCAAAAATCGTGTTTGTGTTTGAGAGTGTTTCAGGCTATGGTGATGGGTGGGAAATGATCCTGAGGTGATGCTGAGTTGAATGGTGAAGAAAGTTTGAAGTTTGAGTGGTTGTGCTATGAATTTCGAAGAGGTGAAGGTTTCTTGAGGTTATTGGCAATCTGAGTGTATGAGAGGTTTCAGCCTTGTGTGTTGTATGAAATGAGTTGCTTAATATCCACATAAACAATGTTAATTGGCTAGAGAGTTGTTGTGGCACAGGCTGATTGGTATGGGAGGTTTTGCAAAAAGTCAAGATTGTGTACTATGTGGTATGGGCACGGGTCAGAGATGTTTTCATGGGGTTTCTGGCCTCAGCTTGCATCAAAGATGGCCACGGGATTGAATTTGATGTGCTGGAAGGCTTGGATGAAGAGTTCTCATGGATTTTGCAATTTTCCTTCTTTGGTGTTTCTTGGATCACAAGCCATGGAAACCCTAGATTCAAAGCCCAATTCTGATCTTTTGAAGTTCCTTTGACATGTGATCGGAAAAATAGCAAGTGTACTATTTTTACCGATGTAGTAATAGAAGGGAGTTATCCCAAATATCGATCTCAAGGACTGCGTACCGAAATAAGTTTTAATGAATTGATTTCAATTGGACAAAAGTTTTGGTTGATAGTTTGTTTTTAGATGAAATAGAATTAAAGTTACTAAAACGTAAACGAAAACAGGGATTGCACAGATATGAGAATAATGCCAGGGACGGTGTATAATTTGCATTGCAATGACTTAATAATATCTCAATTTTACAGAGACATGCTTCAAAAGGTTTCTTTCCTATGTTCAATAATGTTTTTCCAAAATTCCTTTAGAGAAAAACCTTTGGTATTCTACCTCGACCTTAATTCCTCAATGGGCAAGGAAGAATATCAAGCAATAATTATGACATAAAAATTGTTTTCACAGGATATTCCAATTCCTCGGTAATATTTACCGTGATAAAAATTATGCAACAAAGTTAGGATGGTTGGTCAGACCAAATCCTAACTACGATCAATTACACAATTTTCCAAAAACGATAAAGCATTAAGAACGTTGCATAAAATAAAGAAACAGGTTTAAACGCATAATCTCAAAAATCAAGAATTCAAATTGTCATTATATAATGCAAATCAGGGATACCCCCCTGGCATTGGGGGTTTAGCCACTCATGTTCATAACAAAAATAAAAACTGAGCAATAATATAGAGACATTACAATTAACGTAGAATCGGTTGGATCGTCAATCGCTTCCGCTCTTGATCAATCCTTCTTCTCCTGTTATCGTTCAATTCCCAAAATCCCCAAATCAAAAAGTAACCTTATTTCAGTCTTAATCATCTAATATATATCAGTCTTCCAAAAACACCGTGAAATGTCCAGAATGCCCTCTGAAAATATCGCAGCAACATAAAAATATCAGGTTTTTTCTGGTTTTCACAACACGGGCCGTGTTGTGCAACACGGGCACCCGTGTTGTGTCTCTGAGTCTTCTCAAAAGTCCTCTTCTTCAGATGCCATGACACGGGCCGTGTTGTACAACACGGGCACCCGTGTCACAACACTGGTTTCCTCCTTTTCTTCCATAGACTCCCTCTTCAAAAGGCCTTCACAACACGGGTCGTGTTGTACAACACTGGCACCCGTGTTGTGCTTCTGATATCCTATTTTGCTGTTATTTTTCACACTCGGATCATCTTTTCGAAAGCTTCGAACAACCGATTAGATGTTGACCTGAAAACACATCACAAAACAACCACATAACACATACCAAAGATAAAAATAGATAAAAAGACTAAAACTAAACTTGCATGCTACATTAAGAAAACTACGACGAAAACGTGAACGAAATACTTCAAACGAACGAAATTATACGCAAAGGACAATGAAAAACGGCTTGAAAACTACAACTAAAGATCAATGATCAAACTCCCCCGAACTTGAACTTTTGCTTGACCTCAAGCAAAGATCCTGCATTTACACATTCAAACACTAGCGAGATGAATTATGAAACTCATACGTGGATTTTTGTTCCAAGTCACCCAACAAGTTCTTTTGGTACTTCTCTCTCTGTAAAGGTATCACACAAACACTAAACCGCGGAAAACCCCGGACCTGAATCTCCTTTTCGGTAACCTCTCCGACTATGCTTCGGGCTTAGGTCTTATGTTTCGATTTTCCACCCTTTTCATTCGGACAATCCTTTTTAAGGCTTCTTATGATTTTCACCGTGTGTACAAAATTGATCCTTTTTTTTATATTGTTGGCACCGATATCTCTTTGTCCCTTAAGGGAAACATTTATGTTCAACCACCGTTAGGTTGAATAACCGGGTGAGGGCTACCCAACTTAGAAGGATCGATCGTTCTAATGTTTTTTTCATATTTTTTTTCGGTGCCTTCATGCCTTTTTCTTTTCTTTTTTTTTGATCAACTCTGCACACACAATTATTATAGATAAAGCCAGATATGTCAGTAGAAACTACTTCGGGTTTACTTCTCAGATCAAAGTACCATGGCACGAATCTACAAGTCAGACTCGTTCCTGTTGGATTTATTAATTCAGCGTCACCCTTAGGGATTCGATGGGCTTAACATCCCAACCCATGGCGCTTAATAGGCGCAGCCTCTTGAGGGATCTATACTATAAGGAAATAAAGTTGTGCCTTCACTAACAGCAATTGCTTTTAGTGCAGTGGAAAGCGCTTGATCCTACAAGTGGTATCAGAGCAAGGTCATGGGTTCGAATCCCCCCGGCTGACACTGGGGGGGAGATTGCTGAATTAATAAATCCAACAATCTCCCCCCCAGTGTCAGCCGGGGGGATTCGAACCCATGACCTTGCTCTGATACCACTTGTAGGATCAAGCGCTTACCACTGCAATTTGATGAAAAGTGAACAAGTACTTAAGAGGAACCTACCCTAAATTAAATCTTTTATGTTCTTAAATGTTCTTTCAATGGTAAGACTATCCCTATTATTAAGGAATAGGTAGTCATTACCTTGGATGTTATAAGGGACATGAAAAGGGTCATCTGTGTTTAGGCAACTGTAAGGTGTCTTAGCAATACGAAGGGACTTATCATCTTTTATTCGAAAGGGACAAGATCATTTACCGTAGGCAACATCGAAGGGACTTGATCTTATAATATTGGAGGGACTAGATGATTTGTTTATGAGAAGGGACCTTGCTTTTAGACACCTTACTTGACCTTATAATTAGGCAACATGAGGGATAACTTTAGGAAGTGAGATGGCGATCAAAGATCGACTTACGTGTGTGAGTGTTCGGGTTCATATATTTATATTATTGGATTAGTGATTCTAAATTAATTTTAAAATACAAACATGTTATCAGAAAAACACTTAACCGTGTCAGTAAAAGATCCAGAAGTTAAAACACATGGAAGAAGCTGGCAATAACAACAATGACTACCAAAATGACAAGATCAACGCTAAACCTCCAGTGTTCAATGGTGACAATTTTGACTACTGGAAGGATGTTCTGGAAAGTTTATTTCTAGCTCTAGATGGAGATCTCTGGGACATGGTGACAGATGGATACATTCATCCTGTTGGAGCAGATGGTCAGAAGATTGAAAGAAAAAATATGACAGCTCAGCAGAAGAAGGAATTCAGAAATCATCACAAAGCTAGAACCATACTTCTAAGTGCTATCTCATATACAGAATATGAGAAGATCACAAACAAGGACTCAGCTAAACACATGTTTGATTCTCTGAGGATGACACATGAAGGCAACACTCAAGTCAAGGAGACTAAAGCTCTATCCCTCGTCCAGAAGTATGAAGCTTTCAAGATGGAAGAAGATGAGACAATTGAAAAAATGTTCTCAAGGTTCCAAATCCTGGTAGATGGACTGAAAGTTCTGGACAAAGGCTACTCAACAGTAGATCATGTGAAGAAAATCATCAGAAGTTTACCAAAAGCTTGGAGGCCCATGGTCACTGCTCTAAAGCTATCTAAAAATCTGAATAAAATATCCTTAGAAGAACTGATCAGCTCCTTGAGAAGTCATGAGATTGAACTAGAAGAAGATGAACCCCAGAAGAAAGGTAAGTCTGTAGCTCTTAAATCTAACAAATCTGTTTCTAAATCTTTACATGCAGAAGAAGAAGAAAGTTCTGGATGCTCATCAGAAGAAGATGAATTATCTCTCATATCCATAAGAGTTCAACAACTCTGGAAGCATCGTCAAAAGAAGTTCAGAAATACCAGAAGAACCAACAATTATTCTGAATCAACATCTGGTCACAAGAAACCCAGAAGCAAAGAAGTTGTGTGCTATGAATGCAAAGAACCAGGACACTACAAAAGTGAATGTCCAAAACTCCCGAAAGAGAAACCCAGAAACAAATTCAGCAGAGAAAAGAAAAAGAGTCTCATGGCAACATGGGATGATTCTGAATCATCTGAAGCAGAGTCAGATTCTGAAGATGAACAAGCTAATATTGCATTAATGGCAAACATACCAGAAGATGATCACTCATCAGAATCAGAATCAGAATCAGATTCAGAAGAGGTATTTTCTAAACTTTCTAGATCCCAATTAGAAGCTAGCCTCTCAGAAATTCTTGAAAAATATCAGAAGCTTCAATTCAAATACAAAGAAATGAAACAAAGTCTGGTATCTGAATTAGAAGAAGTTAGAAAACTAAAAACAGAAAACTCTGAGTTGAAAGAAAATATTTTTGAATGTAAAAACTCTTTTGAAAAACTTAAAGCTCAGAAGGAATCTGAATTAGAAGATCTAATCAATTCTGATAATATCATAAAACAATATGATTATGGTTTTCAAAAATTCCTAGCTAAAAGCATAGATAGAAGCAAAATTGCATCTATGATCTATGGAGTTAGCAGAAATGATAGAAGAGGAATAGGCTATGAGAAAACTAAAGAAACTCTTAAATATAAAAAGATTGATGACATTGTCATAAAAACTAATACTCCTCTAAGTTCTCATTTTACCTATGGTCATAATCATGATCTTATATACACTAGTGAGTCATCTTGTTCCACAAGTTCTGATTTGAAACCTAAAATGAATCAGAAGTTTGTAAAAACTAACAAAAAAGGACCCAGAAGAATATGGGTACCCAAAGATAAAATTGTGTATGTTGCAGATGTCTTTAACAGCAAAACTGAAACACCAATCATGGTACCTGGACTCTGGATGCTCACGACACATGACGGGAAGAAAGCATATGTTCCAAAGTCTTGAATTAAAAGATGGAGGCCACGTAGGTTTTGGAGGCAATCAAAAAGGAAAAATAATTGGCTCTGGAACTATTGGTAATGGAAATCTTCCCTCTATCTCTAATGTTTTGTTAGTAGAAGGATTAATGCATAATCTATTATCCATAAGTCAATTAAGTGATAATGGTTATGACATAATCTTTAATCAAAAGTTCTGTAAAGCTGTTAGTCAGAAAGATGGAACAATCCTCTTTAGTGGAAAGAGAAAGAACAACATTTATAAAATAAAACTTTCAGAATTAAAAATTCAGAATGTAAAATGTCTAATGTCTGTGGAAACTGAGCAATAGGTCTGGCACAGAAGATTGGGACATGTTAATATGAGAAGATTATCTCAACTTAATAAACTCAATTTAGTCAGAGGACTTCCAAATTTGAAGTTCAACTCAGAAGCTCTGTGTGAAGCATGTAAGAAAGGCAAATTTTCAAAACCTGGTTTTAAAGCTAAAAATGTTGTATCTTCCTCTAGACCATTAGAACTTCTACACATTGACTTGTTTGGACCAGTGAAAACTGCTTCTGTCAGTGGCAAGAAGTATGGATTGGTGATCGTAGATGACTTCAGCAGATGGACATGGGTAAAGTTTCTTAGACACAAGGATGAGTCAATTGCTGTATTTTCTAACTTCTGCAAACAAGTTCAAAATGAAAAAGAATTTAAAATTATTAAAGTCAGAAGTGATCATGGTGGAGAATTTGAAAATAAACAATTAGAATCATTTTTTAATGAAAATGGCATCTCTCATGATTTTTCTTGTCCTAGAACTCCACAACAAAATGGGGTTGTAGAACGTAAGAATAGAACATTGCAAGAGATGGCCAGAACCATGATCAATGAGACTAATATGGCTAAACATTTTTGGGCAGAAGCAGTATATACAACATTCTATATTCAGAATAGAATCTCTATAAGACCTATTCTTGAAAAGACTCCTTATGAATTATGGAAGAACAGAAAGCCCAACATTTCATATTTTCATCCTTTTGGATGCATATGTTTTATTTTAAATACTAATGATACTTTGAATAAATTTGACTCTAAGGCACAAAAGTGTTATATGTTAGGATACTCTGAACGTTCTAAGGGATACAGAGTATACAACACAGAAACACGTATTGTGATAGAATCTATTTATGTCAGATTTGATGATAAGCTTGGTTCTGAAAAACCAAAGCAGAATGAATTTATTGCAGATATAGAAGTTGATATTTCTACAAACAGAACATTTGAAGATCAATCACCTACAAAACAGAACAAGACATTTACTCCAACAACTTCTGAAGAACCCACTCAGAAGAAACTATCCAGAAGCAAGGTGAATCATCCAGAAGATAAAATCTTGGGAAAGAAAGATGAACCAATCAGAACAAGATCATCATTCAGAAACTCTAAAGAATCTCTAATGGGACTTGTTTCTCTGATTGAACCAACTTCTGTAGAAGAAGCTCTCTCAGAAAATGATTGGATTCTGGCTATGCAAGAAGAACTTAACCAATTCACCAGAAATGATGTTTGGGATCTAGTTCCTAGGCCCAGAGGATTCAACATCATTGGCACCAAGTGGGTATTCAGAAACAAGCTAAATGAGCAAGGAGAAGTTGTCAGAAACAAAGCAAGACTGGTTGCACAAGGTTATAGTCAACAAGAAGGAATTGACTATACAGAAACCTATGCACCAGTTGCCAGGTTAGAATCAATTAGACTTCTAATTTCATTTGCTGTAAACCATGATATCATTCTATATCAAATGGATGTCAAGAGTGCATTTTTAAATGGTTATATTGATGAAGAAGTGTATGTACACCAACCCCCTGGCTTTGAAAATATAAAATTTCCAGAACATGTTTTCAAACTGAAAAAATCTTTATATGGTCTGAAACAAGCTCCCAGAGCTTGGTATGAAAGACTAAGTACTTTTCTTCTGGAAAATAATTTCATCAGAGGGAAAGTGGACACAACTTTTTTCATTAAAAACATTAAAAATGATCTTCTGGTATGCCAAATTTATGTAGATGATATAATTTTTGGTTCTACTAAAAGTTCCTTGGGAAAGGAATTTGCTAAGTCTATGCAGGCAGAATTTGAAATGAGCATGATGGGAGAATTAAAGTTCTTCTTGGGAATTCAAATAAATCAAACATCAGAAGGAACATATATCCATCAAAGCAAATATGTCAAAGAACTTCTGAAGAAATTTGATTTATCAGAAAGCATAATATCTAAAACTCATATGCATCCTACATGTATTCTGGAGAAAGAAGAGGTAAGTAAGAAAGTAGATCAGAAGCTCTACAGAGGTATAATTGGCTCTCTCCTCTATCTAACTGCTTCTAGACCAGACATTCTCTACAGTGTATGTTTATGTGCTAGATTCCAATCAGATCCTAGAGAAACTCACTTAACAGCAGTTAAGAGAATCTTTAGGTATCTGAAAGGTACTACTAATCTTGGTCTATATTACAGAAGATCCGAAGATTATAAACTTTTAGGATATTGTGATGCAGATTTTGCTGGAGACAGAACAGAAAGAAAAAGTACGTCTGGAAGTTGTCAATTTTTGGGAGATAATCTAATTTCTTGGTCCAGCAAAAGACAGTCAACCATAGCATTATCAACTGCAGAAGTTGAATACATTGCAGCAGCTGGATGCAGTACTCAGATGCTCTAGATGAAAAATCAGCTTGAGGATTTCAATATTTATGAGAGTAACATTCCCATCCTCTGTGATAATACCTCTGCTATTTGTCTATCTAAAAATCCAATTTTACATTCTAGAGCTAAACACATAGAAGTTAAACATCATTTCATTAGGGACTATACTCAGAAGGGAATTTTAATGTTAAAATTCATAGATACAAATCACCAATGGGCTGATATTTTTACAAAACCCCTTCCTGAAGATATATTTAATTTCATACTAACTAACCTTAGCATGAAATTATGTCCAGAATGAAAATGCTTAATTATATGTTTTTAACTCTTAGAAGTTCTGAAATTAATCCTCTATATTATTATCTCAGAAGATACTTTGTTCTATCTGTTTCATTCTGAGAAGTTCTGTTCAAAGGAATAACATGCAGATCTTCAAATCAACAAGTGTCAACAAGGCTCTAAGGAATCCCATCAGAATTAAAACAAGTGTCCAAATTCTGAAGAGTGACAGAACATGCATTGGACAACTGTCCTCTACAGAATGACATCTGTTGATCTTCTGGGAAACTGATACGGCTAACTTGACACCAAAAAGGCAAAAATCTCTTGGGTAACTGTTCCAGAATCTTTTACACCTTACCCTATGTCAGCAGCATTTATTGCATATAATCATTATGTTTTTAAACTTAATTTTTCCCACTAATTTCACGTTTTATTAAATGCATTATTTTTCCTATATAAGTAACTTTTCATTTTCTCTTTCACTTTTTACCCTAATTGCATTTTTATTGAAAAATCTTTTCACTCTCTCTTTTGCGTTCTCTCTGAAAATTTTCTAAAACCCTAAACTTCAAAAACCTCATCTTAGTAACAATGGCTTCCTCTTCTCAACAACGAAAAGACTTCTCTGATGTGTTCTACGTTGAACCTATGAAGACCCTGACTACTCCTGTTGACAAACTGGAAGTTCTTTGTGAGCTCTTTGTGGATTTCAACAGTCTGAAGGATAATGGTTTTGATCTCTTTCCGGACGTTCAAGCTCAAGGCTGGGAGAAGTACTTTGATCGTCTAATGGGACCAGTCTTCCCAAAACTGGTAAAGGAATTATAGGCATATGCAACAGCCTCCAACACTCATGTCACTTCGTACGTGCTGGGTAAAAGGATAATTATTTCTGAAGATCACATTGCCAAACTCATAGAAGCTGATGGCAATGGTATTAAGTGTAGTGAGATGGACAAGATGTCTGATACAAAGCTGATTGCCAAGGAAATCTTCACCTCTGGCCAACCCTCTAATAAGATAAAGGATCTGAAGATTCCTCTCAGAATTTGGGCCAAGATCATTCTTGGAACAATCTGCCACAAGAAAGCTACAAATTCTCCAGACTATATCAACATGGATCAGCAGTTTCTGTTGTACTTCATTGCCAAACAGAAGAAGATCAACCTTGCACACACTCTGTTTCAACATCTGAAAACTAGTGTGAAGGAAACTAGAGATGGGGAGAAAACCAAGAGGGATTGAATTCCTCTAGGACGTGTAATTTCTGACATTCTCTGTCAAAATAAGTTGGTGGACTTTCTGGCAGAATTAAAGCAGACTCAATTTCTTGAAACAGATGTTGGTAAACCTCTGAATGCAAAGAATTTGAAGAAGATGAAGTTTATAACTTCTATCCAGCAAGAACCTGTCCTTCATTCTAGAGAAGTTATCACCACCAGGAAGATTCCCTTGGAGAACTTCCCCCTCTTCTCATCTGACACACCTCCAGAGGTTGTGGTCAATTACTTGGATATATGCAAGCAACATGGTGTGGACCCGATGTTCAAACCAACTGAACTCACTCAGAAAACTCTAGATGCTGCCTCTGCAAGAACCAAGAAGAGAAAGGCTGGAGAAGGATCGTCTCAGAAGACTCCCAAATCAACCAGAAGATCAGGTAAAACTTCTGCCTCTAACTCTGAATTCATTTCTGTAGTAGAAGCAGTTACAGTAGAAGTGTCTGAAAACTCTTCTAACCCAACACCTTCTGTTGATATTCCTTCTGCATCTATCCCATCTTCTGAACCACCTCAATCCTCTAATCCTATTCCATCTAAAATACCTGCATCTGCTGCTATTTCATCCATTCTATCATCACTTTATCCACCAGAAGCTGAACACAATCAACCACAAACAATTTCTGATTTTGATATTCCAATTAATACAACACCACTGTCTGATATTGACCACTCTCCTATAACTGAAACACAAACTGCCCTGCAACATGTCCTCTCTGATATTGACAATTTCCAACCCCCAGAATCTGTCCAAATCCCATCCTCTGAAAATGTTTCTAATCTTTCCCCCATAAGAGAAAGTTCACTGTCTTCATATGAGTCTACACCTCCCAACTCACCAACTTTTATAACCATCCCTGACACACCACCAGAAGAAGTTGAACATGAAAATCCACTTAGAACCTCTGTTAATATTGAAGCTTTACAAAAATTGTCCTCTGTCTCTAACAAAACAGCCATACCCGCACCTAAACCAAAGCCCTCAAGAACAGACATTTTTGCTTTGTTACTTGCTTTTGAAACAGTCATGAAATTGAAGTTAGAGGATCTGAAGTCTGCGTGCTCAGAGCTTACAGATCCAGCTGCTTCTGACTTTCTGTGGGCTACCTTCAGAAAATGGTTTAATGCTGAGACAAAGAGACTCAAGGACATCCGCTATGATATTGCTCACCAGAACTTCTGTGAGTATCTCCAAGCAGTTGTTTCTAACATTGAACAGTATAAACCTCTTCTACTGGACAATAAGCCCTGGACAGAGTCAGAAACTCTGGAAGAACACTCTGGACTACAAATGGTTCTGGTACCTTCTGAAGAAAATCATGATGATGAACTTGCTCAATCACCAGCAAATATAGAAGTTCCTGAGAATCAAGCTGCTCCAGAAGTTGAAGTCTGCCAACAAATTTTGTTCTGCAGACCTTGGAAGAGCTGAAGAAGGAAAATGAGATGGTGAAGCAACGCCTAGATAAGCAAGATGAAACCACTGCTGAGTTGAAGACAATGCTTGGCAAGCAAGTGGAATCATCATCTGAGATCAAGTCTCTGCTGGAGGCCTTAGTTACTAAGATGCACTCCTGATTTTCTGCTTATCTTCTGCTTAACTTTTTCTGTTTTATCTTCTATCTCTTAATGACTTTTTAAAGTTCTACTGGTTTTGTTATTACTGGTTTTTAATTATATTTAATGGTAACGTATTTTACTTCTATACACTTCCATTGTTTCTTCTGCATCTATTCTTTTTTATTATGACAAAAAGGGGGAGAAACGTAGAAGATCCTGATCCATAGCAGTTTACCATGATTTGCCTATTACATATAAAATTCTAATAAAACTATTTGAGTTGTGATTCTAAAATAGAAACAGGTCAAGTAATCAACACAGGGGGAGCTAAGGCTAATGAAACATCTGAAGGATAAAACCTCTGAAGAAATCTTTAAAAGAAATATTTGATTTTATTCAATCAAAGGGAGTTCCTCTAAATTTATTAAACTCTATTCTCATTATCTAAATAAATGTTTTGTCATCATCAAAAAGGGGGAGATTGTTAGAACAATTATGGTTCTAAACCTCTAAGTGTTTTGATGATAACAAAGATTATTATGCTAGAATAGAAGTTCTAATGACTACCTTTATTCTTGTGTAGAAGAGAGATTCAATTAAAGGAGACGTGCATTACTAGAAGATATATTGAGCCATTTATAGAAGATATATTGAGCCATTTATAGAAGATACACTTAATGAAGAATCCATCATTTAATGACATGATTAATTGGCTGCGCATCAAATATTTATTATCTCTGATTTCCGTCTAGAAGATGATGATATTCATAATGAAGACATTAATTAAAGAATATTTTAATTAATGATTAAGACAAGTATCTCTGGTTATGGAAGGAATTTATGGTATTAACTAATATCCTAAATTAGCTCAAGATGTCTCCAACGGCTACATTTATTCAAGAACTATATAAAGGAATCAATTTGAAGAATTGAAGGCAATACACTCACGAGAAAAAAGACTGTATCATTTGTGCTAATATATTGTAACTTTCACTTAGTGATCTTAGCTTGATAAGAAGCAATTTTAGTTACTATTTTATTATTGTAATAGTTGTGTAATATTCCTTGAGTGACTAGTTTCAGTCAGAAGACTCAAGAGGACATTGACTATAGGTCAGTGTGTGTATTCATTTGTTGAATAGTGGATTAAGACCTCAGTAGAGGCAAAATCACCTTGGTGGGTGGACTGGACGTAGTTTGAGTTCAAACGAACCAGGATAAATTAACTTGTCATTAGAAGTTATTTTTAGTTATTAAAGAAAACCCAATTCCAACCCCCCCTTCCTTGTGTTTTGCGCACCTACAAGTGGTATCAGAGCAAGGTCATGGGTTCGAATCCCCCCGGCTGACACTGGGGGGAGATTGTTGGATTTATTAATTCAGCGTCACCCTTAGGGATTCGATGGGCTTAACATCCCAACCCATGGCGCTTAATAGGCGCAGCCCCTTGAGGGCTCTATACTATAAGGAAATAAAGTTGCGCCTTCACTAACAGCAATTGCTTTTAGTGCAGTGGTAAGCGCTTGATCCTACAGTTCCTAATTCAGGAGACTCAGTGTGTTCGTGTTGTACCTAAACATCAAAATTTTTCCATTTTTGCTCATCGGGTTTCTTTTCATTCAAATCCTATATACTTTCTCATTATTCACTCGCAACAACACAACAGGTCAACTCAGGGGTGTTTTTTCAAATAACTTATAACTATAATTTTCAAGCCGACACTACTAGAAATAAACACAGATAAAAACAAAACAAAAGGAAAACATGAAAACTAAACCCCCCCACACTAGAACTCAACAGTGTCCACACTGTTGAAGAACCAATGTCGGAGGGAACTCACAACCATCACTGAGCCGGGGGAAATCCATGCAGCCTCATCTGCTGCATCCACTCATGCAACTCATCGATGAGGTCCCCTTGCCGGGTCTGTTCTCTTATCATTTCATCCCATTCTTCCTTGGTCAAGCTCCACTGACCAGTTTCCTGATTTACTGAGCCGCCGGCAGTTTGAACAGGGACCTCCTCAGCTTGGTACCCCTCATCCTCCTCACCTGAAAAATATTCATCAAACTGATCATTGCCGCCCTGCATAGGGTCTTCATACAACCAATTAGCTCTATTGTCTATGGTAATCAAATTAGGAGCAGGCAAAGATATCAAATGCCGGTTACGGGTAAGCACAGAGTAGTAATTATGAAAGCTCTTAATCATACCATGGTTGGTTAGGGTGTCTAAATCAATTTTGTTCTTACCTACCACTGAAGGTACTTCAAGAAACCTCTCACCATAACCAAGTTTTTCAGCTATCTGCGTTATCATCCCTCCTACAAAGATCTCACCAGAAGCAGCATTGGCTACCCGCTTGAGGTGGTCTGGTGTGAAGGCCGCAACGTTAATCAGTTCATTATTAGCCATACCATATAGAAAGTACAGCTCTCTCTGCGTAGCTAATCCTGTGCTATCGCCTCGGCAGAAAAGGGTATAAGCCAACCCCTTTTGAGCATACCTAAAGCACGGGTTATGAATCCCCGAAGCCTTCGCCGCTGATGCGACATAGTCGGTACTGCCGGTGATATCTCTCCAGAATTCTCCTGCAACAAATGTACTCGGCGGTGCACCAGGCCCGTAGATTGGAAGATCTAACATCTTTCCCAATTCAGCAACCGACAACACATGATCAGTGTCAAAAAGGCGAAACTTCAAAGTACCGTAGTACTCTGTATTCGACCCGGTCCACCTGTGCTTAAGCTGAAATTGCAAAGAACTCAAAAATTCCAATGTTATGCGCTCGAAAGTCGGCGCTTCATAAAGCATAAAATTGAGCATTCCAATATTGTGAAACATCCTATGTACCTCAAATTTAAGCCCTAGATTTTCAAAAATATCATTACACATATACCTAGCCGGTATCAACTTACGCCTTACCAACTTTGAGTATTTGACTTGGTGCTCCGGATTCTCAAATAAAATGGCTTGGGCATTAGGCATGCGGTGTGCTCGCTTACGGGGGCGAGAAGACTCGGCCACATTCTTTCCGGTATCTCTGCGAGGAGGCATTGTTATTACCTGCAAAAATGGACACACAATTTGACAGAGGGATTAGTGAAATTCGTCACCGTAGAAGTGATAATGGAGGCAAGGAGAACACTTTTTGTGAAAGGAGTATGGTGTTTTAGTGAGTGGGTGTTGGAGAAATGGAAGCTTTTGTGAAGAAGAAAAAATGGAGGTTAGGGTTTTAGAGGATGAAGTTTGTAGAAGATGAATGATTAGGAGAAATGAGTGGTAATGAAGCCAATAATGATAAATTAAGAGAATAAAAACGTGGGCCCCATGGCATTAAAAAGTGGGAAGATGAAAAATTTCAAAAATATAACTGCCCGCACGCCTGACACGGGCCGTGTTGCATAACACGGGCACCCGTGTCAGGCCCCTGTATTGCAAAACAAATTGAATCAAACCAAGGACTGCTCAGACATTGCAACACGGGCCGTGTTGCACAACACGGGCACCCGTGTTGCACCCCTGTATTTCTCAATAAACACTTCAAAACCAAAGACTTCTCAGACATTGCAACACGGGCCGTGTTGCACAACACGGGCACCCGTGTTGCACCCCTGTATTTCTCAATAAACACTTCAAAACCAAAGACTTCTCAGACATTGCAACACGGGTCGTGTTGCACAACACGGGCACCCGTGTTGCACCCCTGCATTTCTCAAAAAATCAATTAACTTCCATCCTCCTGACACGGGCCGTGTCATGGGACACGGGCACCCGTGTCAGGGCCCTGATTTTCCACTTTTCCTGGCTTTCTTGATTTTTCTTGCCCGACTATCCAACCTCCCTCTTTCCTTAGCAGAACCAGTGATGTATAAAAATGCACAACCTACAAAAACTGAAACAAACAAAAGTAAGAATGATAAAATCGTGGGTTGCCTCCCACTTAGCGTTGCGTTTAACATCGCATTGCTCGACGGTCCGTCATCCTACTGAGTAAGACGAATGACATTCACATCACCAGTAGTTTGGCCTTTGAAGTAGGGCTTTAATCTCTGCCCGTTCACCTTGAAAATATCTCCATTGGTCTAATTTTTAATTTCGACCGCTCCGTGAGGAAATACCTTGTGAACTACAAAATGTCCCGACCATTTAGACCGTAATTTTCCTGGAAATAGCTTCAACCTTGAATTGTACAGAAGGACCAGTTGTCCTTCCCAAAACTCTTTTCTTTGAATCCTCTTGTCATGCCATTCTTTTGTTTGCTCTTTGTAAACCTTAGCATTCTCATACGCCCGATTCCTGAATTCTTTTAACTCATGAAGTTGAAGAATCCTCAAACTTCCAGCTTTTGACAAATCCATATTAAGATACTTAGACGCCCAAAAAGCCTTGTGTTCAAGTTCCAATGGTAGGTGACATGCCTTTCCGTATACCAGTTGATATGGTGACATACCGATAGGCGTTTTGAAAGCCGTTCGATACGCCCATAAAGCATCATCCAACTTAATCGACCAATCCTTTCTAGACGAATTCACTGTTTTTTCCAGAATTTGTTTTAGTTGTCTATTTGACACCTCAACTTGGCCGCTTGTTTGGGGGTGGTATGGAATAGCTATCCGGTGTTTAACATTGTACTTTTGCAGAAGCTTCTCCATGAGGTGATTCAGGAAATGTGTTCCTTCGTCGCTTATCAATGCTCCCGGAACACCAAACCTTGCAAAAATATTCTCTTTCAGGAATCTCACCACAACCTTTGCATCGTTGGTGGGCAATGCAACAGCCTCTACCCATTTGGAAACATAGTCCACCGCAACCAAAATATAGTTTTTTCCGAATGACGGTGGAAACGGCCCCATGAAGTCTATCCCCCATACATCGAATAACTCAACCTCTAGCATAAAGTTCTGGGGCATCTGGTTTCTTTTTGATATATTCCCAGTCCTCTGACATCTGTCACACTCTTTCACTAACTCTTGAGCATCCTTAAATAAAGATGGCCAGTATAGTCCGGATTGAAGGACTTTAGCTGCTGTCCTATCACCACTGAAGTGGCCACCGTACTCAGAGTCGTGACATGCTTTCAGCATATCTTTTTGCTCTTCGTCAGGTACACACCTTCTGACTAGGCCATCCACCCCTCTTTTGTAGAGAAACGGATCGTCCCATAAGTAAAACCTGCAGTCATGAAGAAACTTTTTCCTTTTGTTAGAATCAAAATCGCCAGGTATAATACCGCCAACAAGGTAGTTTGCATAATCTGCAAACCAAGGCACCCCAATAACAGCTAGGATGTGTTCGTCAGCAAACTCATCCTTTATTGGGCGTTGCTCTTCAGTCTCCTCAATTGGTGACATCCGAGAAAGATGATCTGCAACAGTGTTTTCACACCCTTTCTTGTCGCGGATCTCGACATCGAACTCCTGGAGAAGTAAAATCCACCTCAAGAGCCTGGGCTTTGAATCCTGCTTAGCAAAAAGATATTTCAAAGCAGCATGGTCAGTATAAACAATCACTTTGAACCCAACAGATATTGCCTGAATTTATCGAAGGCATACACAACAGCTAGCAACTCCTTCTCGATAGTTGCATAATTTATCTGTGCGGGGTTCAAAACGTGACTAGCATAATAAATCACATGAAGCAATTTTCCTCTTCGTTGTCCAAGAACAGCCCCTACCGCAATATCACTAGCATCGCACATAATTTCAAAGGGTAGGGACCAATCGGGAGCGATAACAATAGGTGCCGACACTAATTCTTTTTTAAGTGTTTCAAAAGCATCGGTGCACTCCTTATCGAAAACAAAAGCCTTATATTTAACCAACAGAGTAGTTAAAGGTTTAGCTATCTTCGAGAAGTCTCTTATGAACTTGCGGTAAAAACCCGCATGTCCCAAGAAGCTTCTTATACCTTTCTCATTAATCGGTGGTGGCAGCTTCGAGATCACTTCCACTTTTGCTTGATCAACTTCGATCCCTTTTTGTGAGATCTTGTGACCAAGAACAATACCTTTTCGCACCATGAAATGACATTTTTCCCAATTCAAGATTAAATTACTTTCTTGACATCGCTGCAAAACAAGTGAAAGGTTAGATAAACAGTGATCAAATGAGGATTCGAACACGGAGAAATCATCCATGAACACTTCCATGTGCTTTTCTAACATGTCAGCAAAAATGGATGTCATGCATCTTTGGAATGTAGCGGGGGCATTACATAGCCCAAATGGCATCCTTCTATATGCAAAAATGCCATAGGGACATGTAAACGCCGTCTTCTCTTGGTCTTCCGGTGCAACAGCAATTTGATTGTATCCGGAGTAACCATCTAAAAAACAATAGTAATCATGTCCCGCTAGTCTTTCCAACATTTGGTCAATGAATGGCAACGAAAAATGGTCTTTTCTCGTAGCCAAGTTCAATCTTCTATAATCAATGCAAACTCTCCATCCAGTAACAGTTCTAGTAGGAATCAACTCATTTTTTTCATTAGTTATAACAGTTGTTCCTCCCTTTTTGGGTACCATATGTACCGGACTCACCCAAGCACTATCAGATATGGGATAGATCAATCCCGCATCCAATAGCTTAACAACTTCTTTTCACGCTACCTCATTCATCACCGGGTTCAATCTCCTTTGGGGCTGCACGACCGGTTTGTGATCTTCTTCCATAAGTATTTTGTGCATACACACCGTAGGACTTATACCTTTAAGGTCTTCAATCTTCCACCCAATTGCTCCCTTAAATTTCTTAAGAACTTCAATTAACTTGTCCTCTTGCACACTTTTCAAATTAGCGCTAATAATAGCGGGACATTTTTCTTCCGTGTCGAGAAAGACATATTTGAGATTCTCAGGTAGTTGCTTCAATTCTGATATCTTTGGCTTGTCTTTGTCTTCATCAACCATTATAGGTTGTCTTAACTCTTCCCACCGGTGCATTCTAACTCTTTTCAGGATAGGTTGAGTTTCAAGCATAGCTACCACTTCCATATCACTACTTTCAACTTCCTTATCATCTTCAAAAATGGACATACTCAGTACCCTTTCTAGAGGCAATTGGGATACACTTTCTAAATGCTCACTAGCTTCCACTTGTTCTAACACTTGTATGTTACTACTAGTGCCCACATCATCTTTATACTTCAAAGTGTTCCTAACATCAATTTTCAACTCTTCATTGTACACTTTCAAAGTGAGTGTTCCCCCTTCCATATCTATCATGACTCTCCCGGTTTCTAAGAAAGGTCTTCCCAAAATCAAAGGAATTTCTTCATCTTCAGGCATTTCAAGGATCACAAAGTCAACCAGAAACACAAATTTGTCCACTCTAACCAGGACATCATGGACAACTCCATATGGCCGCTTCACAGAATGGTCCGCGAATTGGAGAGTCATCCGAGTATCTTGAACAGCAGCAATACCCAACTTTTTGTAGATGGATAAAGGCATTAAACTGATGCTTTCTCCCAAATCAATGAGATCTCTCTTGAATGACCGGTCCCCGATGGTGCATGGAATGGTGACAGCTCCTCTATCTTTTTTCTTCATCGGAATCTTTAGACCCTGCAAAATAGCACTACAAGTTTCGGTTAGAATAATAGGTTCAGCTCCCATGATCCTCTTTTTAGCAATGATATCTTTCATGAATTTGGCATAAGTGGGCATTTGCTCAAGTGCTTCAAGTAATGGAATATTCAGCTCTAGCTTTTTGAACAACTCAAGGAATTTCTCAAAATTCTTTTCTTGCTGCCCTTTCTTCTTGTTTCTTGTTGGATACGGAAGTTTGATCACCGGTTTTGGTTCAACCGCTTTTTCTTTGATGTCCGGTGCTGGGGTAACTTCTTTTTCTTTATCAACAACTTCATTCTCTTTGATTTTCAGTTCCACTTCAATCATTTGATTTTCACTCTCAGAATTTTCTTTCACCTCCTCAATAACTTTACCTCTTCGTGTTGTAACTGCATTGACTTTGTGATTATCTCTTGGATTTGTTACAGTAGCACTTGGAAGAGTCCCTGGAGTTTGTGGAATGGCGAGGTGTTGGGCAATTTGGCTCATTTTCACTTCAAGGTTCTTGATAGAGGCTCCAGTATTCTTGAAGTTACTCCTCGTTTCTTCTTGGAATTGAGAACTGTGAGCTGCCATCTTTTCAATGGCGATTTCCCAATCAGCTTTTCTTGGAACTGGGGGCTGATATTGTTGTTGTTGGGGCTGATATTGTTGTTGTTGAGGCTGATATTGTTGTTGACCTTGAACCGATTTTTGGATGTTCCCTTGTTGATCTTTCCAAGAGAAATTGGGGTGATTTTTCCACCCCGAATTATACGTGTTGGCATACGGATTATTCTGCCTCAACATATTAATCTGTTCAACCTGTTCTTAAGTTGCCAAACAGTGCATGGCAAAGTGTGGTCCACAACATATCTCGCAAATCACAGCTTGAACAGGTTCCACATAAGCTACTGTTTGTGTTCCAAGATTCATCTTCTTTAATCTTCTTTCAACCTCTGCAGCAATTTGATCTTCCATTTTCACAACCTGCTCTGTCAGCTTTAAATCAATTTTCCCATCTGGTTGACTAACTGTGCGATCATATAATTCAAGGTGTTCATTGGCAGCAATGGCTTCTATGATTCTTTTAATACCAGTGGTTGTTGATAAGTTTGTTGTGCCACCTGCACGGTATCAATAAGCTGTTTTGTCTTGAGTCGCAACCCATTCACAAAGTTTTGCATCTGCTCGGTCGCGTCCATATTATGAGTAGGACACGCGGTCAAACACATTTTGAATCTTTTATAAGCATCTCCAAGTGATTCACCCTCTTTTTGTTTAAAATTGACTATATCATATCTCTTCCGGATGAACACTGAAGCAGGAAAATATTCATTAAGGAACGTTGTTTCCATCTCTTGCCATGTTGTGATACTCGCCGCTGGAAGAGAGTAGAACCACTCTTCTGCATCATCGGTAAGTGTGAATGGAAACATCACAAGTCGTTTTGCCTCCTCTGAATGACCTTCGATCTTCAAAGAAGTGGTGGTGGTAAGGAATCTCTGAAGATGCTTATTTGCATCCTCATTGATTCTTCCGGAGATGCTTGTTCTCTAACTGGCGGATAGTAGATGGATGCAACTGAAAGTATGCTACATTCACCGGTTGATTAACAATAGTCATCCTGTTAGGTTGAGCATTTGCCCCTCCATAATCCCCTAAAAGTCTCTCTGCAACAGGTTGATTCCCTGCCATGTTATCAAATCCTGGGTCAGTTTCTCTATCTGAGTTAGAGTCACTATGCTCAGAGTGCACAGATATATAGTCCTTAGTTTCCTGATTCGGGACACTTGAACCAGTTTTAGCCAGTCTATCAACTCTTGCCTTGCGGCGTCTCTCGTGCAAAGCTCTTTCTGGTTCTGTGTCAAAAGAAAATTTAGTTGAGGCCTGACCTCGCATAAACAGTTAGACACAAGTTAGATAACAAAATTTCAATAACACTAAAATGATATACAGAGAAAATAATAAAATTTTAGTCGCAGAGCAACAAAATTCCATTGGATTGGAATGGTTCATGATAATTTATGGTGATTTTTAGAAGCCTAAATGCATTTTTAATTAATTAAAATACTTTAATTAATTAAAAATAACATTTAAATATTTTAAAAATACTTTTTTAATGCAAAAAATAAAATAAAAATTGTTTTTGGATTAAAAAAAATATTTAAAGTCAGAATACAAAAGTATATATTTTTTTGAAGCTTTTAACTATTTTAAATAAATGCAACAAAAGAAATGAAAAATAATTAAAGAGAAAAATACAAGTAATGCAAACAAGTGGACAAGATTGAAAGTTGCAGAGATCAAGGGCCAGGATGCAAAGTCCACGTGACTCAAGGTATGAAGATTTGATGGCTAGGGTTCAAAATCCTATTTGGCGCGTGATCTAATGGTCCTTATTAAAATCTTAACTAATTAAATGATTTATATTAATTAATTAGATTAGGGTTTAAGTGAAACGATAAGGACCGTGTGTGTCTTAATTAAAACAAATCCAAGGGTGGAGATTAAATCTGGAGAAATAATTATGGATTATCCCTAATTAAGCTCAGGTGGCCGGAGAAGACCTCCGGTCATCTTCTCCGGCCAGACCCTCTCCCTGAATCTCTCAAAACTCCACAAAAACTCACCACAAGCTCCAGAAATGATCCTTAACCATCAACAAACTCAAATCCAGTAACAAAAACAATTAATCATGCATTAAATGGCTGAATCGAATCAAACAAGTTTTTAGGTCAAAATTCCAGATCATCAATACATACTCAGTTCTTACTCATTTTCAAAACTAAATACATCCCCATGATCAGTGCAACACAAGAATCATATTTTAACAAGAAAACAAGCTTCTGGAAAAATTATTCATGGAGGATACATGAGTTGAAGTTCTTTGAAATGGAACTTTTTGGGCCTTTCTTTTGTGCAATCCACCTCCTTTGGTCCCCCTGAGTCTATTGTGATGCTTGGAATGACTTTATTTTGGCTGAATCATGAGTTTCAGCTCTGAGTATGCAAAAATCGTGTTTGTGTTTGAGAGTGTTTCAGGCTATGGTGATGGGTGGGAAATGATCCTGAGGTGATGCTGAGTTGAATGGTGAAGAAAGTTTGAAGTTTAAGTGGTTGTGCTATGAATTTCGAAGAGGTGAAGGTTTCTTGAGGTTTTTGGCAATCTGAGTGTATGAGAGGTTTCAGCCTTGTGTGTTGTATGAAATGAGTTGCTTAATGTCCACATAAACAATGTTGATTGGCCAGAGAGTTGTTGTGGCACAGGCTGATTGGTATGGGAGGTTTTGCAAAAAGTCAAGATTGTGTACTATGTGGTATGGGCACGGGTCAGAGATGTTTTCATGGGGTGTCTGGCCTCAGCTTGCATCAAAGATGGCCACGGGATTGAATTTGATGTGCTGGAAGGCTTGGATGAAGAGTTCTCATGGATTTTGCAATTTTCCTTCTTTGGTGTTTCTTGGATCACAAGCCATGGAAACCCTAGATTCAAAGCCCAATTTTGATCTTTTGAAGTTCCTTTGACATGTGATCGGAAAAATAGCAAGTGTACTATTTTTACCGATGTAGTGATAGAAGGGAGTTATCCCAAATATCGATCTCAAGGACTGCGTACCGAAATAAGTTTTAATGAATTGATTTCAATTGGACAAAAGTTTTGGTTGATAGTTTGTTTTTAGATGAAATAGAATTAAAGTTACTAAAACGTAAACGAAAACAGAGATTGCACAGATATGAGAATAATGCCAGGGACGGTGTATAATTTGCATTGCAATGACTTAATAATATCTCAATTTTACAGAGACATGCTTCAAAATGTTTATTTCCTATGTTCAATAATGTTTTTCCAAAATTCCTTTAGAGAAAAACCTTTGGTATTCTTCCTCGACCTTAATTCCTCAATGGGCAAGGAAGAATATCAAGCAATAATTCTGACATAAAAATGGTTTTCACAGGATATTCCAATTCCTCGGTAATATTTACCGTGATAAAAATTATGCAACAAAGTTAGGATGGTTGGTCAGACCAAATCCTAACTACGATCAATTACCCAATTTTCCAAAAACGATAAAGCATTAAGAACGTTGCATAAAATAAAGAAACAGGTTTAAACGCATAATCTCAAAAATCAAGAATTCAAATTGTCATTACATAATGCAAATCAGCGACACCCCCTGGCATTGGGGGGTTTAGCCACTCATGTTCATTACAAAAATAAAAACTGAGCAATAATATAGAGACATTACAATTAACGTAGAATCGGTTGGATCGTCAATCGCTTCCGCTCTTGATCAATCCTTCTTCTCCTGTTATCGTTCAATTCCCAAAATCCCCAAATCAAAAAGTAACCTTATTTCAGTCTTAATCATCTAATATATATCAGTCTTCCAAAAACACCGTGAAATGTCCAGAATGCCCTCTGAAAATATCGCAGCAACATAAAAATATCAGGTTTTTTCTGGTTTTCACAACACGGGCCGTGTTGTGCAACACGGGCACCCGTGTTGTGCAACACGGGCACCCGTGTTGTGTCTCTGAGTCTTCTCAAAAGTCCTCTTCTTCAGATGCCATGACACGGGCCGTGTTGTACAACACAGGCACCCGTGTCACAACACTGGTTTCCTCCTTTTCTTCCATAGACTCCCTCTTCAAAAGGCCTTCACAACACGGGTCGTGTTATACAACACTGGCACCCGTGTTGTGCTTCTGATATCCTATTTTGCTGTTATTTTTCACACTCGGTTCATCTTTTCGAAAGCTTCGAACAACCGATTAGATGTTGACCTGAAAACACATCACAAAACAACCACATAACACATACCAAAGATAAAAATAGATAAAAAGACTAAAACTAAACTTGCATGCTACATTAAGAAAACTACGACGAAAACGTGAACGAAATACTTCAAACAAACGAAATTATACGCAAAGGACAACGAAAAACGGCTTGAAAACTACAACTAAAGATCACTTATCAACATGTTATGACATATTTGTGCACATTAGAGGTCATTAGAATGCTTGGCAAGTAAAATTGCAAAATTCCCTCTTTGGCATGAACTTGAAAATTATGTGATTTTTGCCAACTTTAAAAGGCCATATCTTGAGTTCTAAGATGAATCAAGACATGTTCTTGTACTTTTTGAAAAGGGAAAGACCTAATCTACAACTTTCATGCCCAATAAATTTTCATTTGAAGCATTTTTGGTCATGAAAGAGGAGGTTGAAAATCTTTCCCAAAATGGAAAGTTTGCATTTCAAGTCATTTCCAAAAATGGTAAGTTTGCAATTGGCTCAAAATTCTTCAATCTTGTGAACTTCCAACCACTTCTAAGATCAAATAAAGATCATTTAACTTCAATTTGATGAAAATATCCCTTTGGTTCTATTGTTGGGGGCCTCAGATGCCCTGATTTTGACTTAACTTGTTCAGGAAGTTACCTAGTGAACAGATGACTTCCACAATGAGTTTCTTCATCAAACTTTGTTCACATGATCCTTATAACATATTAAGAACATTAGAAACAAGAATGACCCAAAAATTTGGAGTTAAGGCCTCTGAAACTAAAACCCTAATTTTGGTCATCTGTGCAGTGAAAACCCTAGCTCTGCTTCCATGCCTTTGCTAGTTCTTGTGATCTCTTGACTTTAATGAACTTTGGGGAACATAATATGATGATAGAACACACATGGTCCCTCTTGGAAAGCTTTGAGACCTTTGGGATGGCTCAGATGGACTCTTGGATTGCTCAGATCACAAACCCTAGATGCAGATGAACTTAAACTATGCAGTGAAGCAAACATGCAATATGAGATGTAATGCTTATGTTAAAACAAAAAAAAAGAAAGATCACAAGCCATGGTGTGATAAAGAGTGAGGGAAAATTTGGGGTGTTTACAGCTTCCCCTATTCAAACATGAGTTAACTGTGCAGGATGTAAGCACCTGGCTTAACAGACAAACAAGATAACTTGTGGTTGAATACCAAAGACAGACCAAAATTTGCACTAGCTGGATAGAAGAAGAAAAGGGATATAAATTGTAAAAGATGGTATAGTATGATTATCAAATGACGGCGATGGAGGAAGACCATCGAGCAGAGGACGACTGCTGAGGATAAAGTGGTAAGCAAAGCAATGACGGGGACGGCCGACAAGCTGGGGAAATAAAGAGACCATGACGGGGACGACCATCAGGTAATAAAATAAAAACTCTCTGGGGATTAAAGTAAACAACAACGGGGACGGTCATCGGTTTAAATGAAATAAATGATGAGGGACGGTCATCACAGGTGAATGACGATCACCTAGCAGGGGACGGCTGCTGAAAATATCACGACATAGGACGAATGTCGGATAGAAAAAGGCCAACGATGGGGACGGCCATCGGATAAGCTTGATGAAGGACGATCATCAAGAGGTTAATGACGATCACCTAGCAGGTTACGGCTGCTCTCGGGGTTTTATCACGACATAGGACGAATGTCGGATAACAAGATAATCGATGGGGACGACCATCGGATAAATGTGGAGGGACGGTCATCAAAAGGTGAAGGAGGATCACCTAGCAGGGGACGGCTGCTATAAATATCATGACATAGAACGAATATCAGATAGAAAGTTCCAATGATAGAGATTCCACTGGGGAAAGGATGAGGGACGATCATCCAAAGGTGAAGGACGATCACCTGGCAGGGGACGGCTGCCGAAAGTATCATAACATAGGACAAATGTCGGATAGGAGGAAGTTGTTTTGTTGGTGGCTTACTGGGGAACGGTAAACACGGACGAGTGCTTACGCTTTCAAGAATAAAGGATATAAGAGTTTGACCAAGTGTATAAATTAAAGATGCGGACGAGCATCCTTAGGACCATGATACAGACGAGTATCGGTAGAAACAATGCTGACGCGTACTCAAAGATGATGATATGGACGGGTATCAACTGGTTAATAAGGAACACGGACGAGTGTCGAATCTGTTGAGGAATGATATAAACAAGATACGAACGAGTATCAAAGATTATAAGTATGTACAAGTACGATCTGCTGGCGAGGTATGTGTAAGACATGAACGAGTGTTTGACTTGCTGGGGATGGTATGACACGGACGAGTGTCAAACATAAACAGACATTTGTTTTGAGAGTGCAAAGGAGATGCTTTGGCTTTCTGTGGGGAGATGGTGACACGGACGGGTGTCGAAAAGAGTGTATTATGAACACGTGTCTTCTTACAGAAGGTGTTCGGGCGACCTGCGGGGATAGGATGACACGGACGGGTGTCAAAAAGAGTGTGTTATGAACAAGCATTTGTACTTGAGAGTGCAAAGGGGACGCTTTGGCTTTTAGGTGCAAGGGATGTATTTTGTATATTGCTACTGAAATATTGATGGTAATTGCAGGTGACTGGCTCGAACCTGGCTTGTGATCAATCAAATGTTTGATTTTTGCCGTAATGCTCCGTATTAGATGGAATGCTACGCTTATTTAGTGAATATGATGCAAATGTTATGATTATGCAAAGGGGAGAAACTGATCCGGGACCCAGATCCTGTTGGGATAAAGATCTTCGGTTGATCTATTTGGAGGGATAAACCGGCTGGGGAAAGAGATCATTGGTAGATCTGTCAGGAAGGAGAGCTCTTCTTGGGGGAATAGATTATTGGTAGATTTATCCATAAGGAGAACTCGGTTGGGGAGAAGGAAGCTTCAACCACTTTGTTTGGGAAGGGTTTCAGGCATTTCTCTTCTGGGGAAAGAATGGAAACTCTGCGGGAGGCAGTTCCATTAACTTTGCTGAGGATGAGAGAGATCTGGCACTCTGGAGGGGAATAGGAAATTCCTTGCTCATCTTGCTGTAAAACAGTTGTCAGGAACTGCTTGGGGAGGAGATAACTTCTGGAAGTAACATGTTGGCGATTCAATGCTTGTCATGACCCACGCTGTGTATTGAATACCTGCAACCTGTTAAGATAAGAGAAACGCACAAGTATTCTGAGGTATCCCTAACCAGATTCCGTCATAGGAATTAGACTTTCCTGAAAGTAAATATATTTCCTGCAAGCATTTATTAAAAATGGCTCATTTGTTTTATGCAAGTACTGTATCATGAATATTGGACATTTTGCAAACGAAACAAAAAGGTACAAAACGAAGTGTGACTGAAAACTCTGATTTTATTAATTTGGGTGCCCTGAATTTGCATATACAGTCAAAGAAACAAATCCCCTGAAATGAGGAGATTGCTGTAAATTGAGAAAATAAAGGTGTTGGTGTAACACGGTGGGAGAACTGACTTTTAATCATGTTGCGGATAGCAAGAGTCGCCACCGACTTTTATTTTATCCAAGTGGAAAGGACATAAAAGAACAGGAAAGACCTATTTTAAAAGACTTGAGTTCGAGGGGTAGGTTATATAAAGGGAAGGTGTTAGCACCCTTTATATCCATGGTTATCCATGGGCTCTTAGTTACTTAGCTCACTTAAATTGTTTACAAGAGTGCAGTGTGTGATTAGAAACTTTCTAAGTACTTTGTAATGATCCTCGTATGGATGTATACAAAGCCTTGTTTTTGAAAAGTGGGGTGTAAAGAGTATTTTGAAATGTGAGCAAGTAATTAAGAGAAACCTACCCTATATTAAGTCTTTACTGTTCTTATGTTCTTTCAATGGTAAGACTATCCCTATTATTAAGGAATAGGTAGTCATTACCTTGGATGTATAAGGGACATGTGTAGGGTCATCTGGATATAGGCAACTGTAGGGTGTCTTTAGCAATTCGTAGGGACTTATCATCTTTTATTCGAAGGGACAAGATCATTTATCGTAGGCAACCTCGAAGGGACTTGATCTTTAAAACTATAGGGACTTGATGATATTTATGAAAGGACTTGCTTAAGACACCCTACTTGACCTTTTGAAATAGGCAACTGAGAGGCAACCCTAGGAAGTGCAAGATGGCGATCAAAGATCGACTTACGTGTGTGCGTGTTTATTTTCAAGTATTTATCTTTTTTAAGTTAATTTTCTAAGTTATTTTATTTACACATAGCTTAACACACCCTAGAATTACTAACCACACAATAAAGATATTTACAATAAAAATAAAACAAAAATATAAACCTATAAATATTACAAGGCTTTGGGACAATTACAATATAATCGAGAAATAATAATAATGATAAATATAATAATAATAAATAAGCAATAATTAAATATTAGTAATAATAAAATAAGAATAAAAGGTTAGAATAATAAAAGAAAACAAATAAGAAATTAGCAAGAAAAATTAATATTAGAAAAAGTTTTTAAGAATTAATTAGAAGAATAAGATTAATAATAATAAACAAATAATGAACTATTTACATATTTAAAAAAATGATTTAATTAGGGTTTATAAAAAATTAGGTTAAATATTAGGGTTAAGAAAATTAGGGTTAGGAAAATTAGGGTTAATTAAATTAATCTAAATCTAATTATTTATTTATTTACAAAAATATACATGATAATAATAAATAAAAACATATTATAAAATAAATAAAAACAATTTAAATTTAAGAAAATAAATTATGATTTTTGAAAATATGAAGTTTTTGTAGAAAAATATTATTGATATTTATTTAAAAATTATTTGCATTATATTAAATTGAATTAAAGTTGAAAAAATAGTTAAAAATAAGAAAATGCAACAAAATGCTAAAAAGATAGGACCTGGGATTTGAACCCAGGTCCCTTACCTCAAACACCACTCTCAAAACCAGCTGAGCCAGCATGCGCTGGTGATAATCACATGACTCCAAATCATTATATTATAAACCTGCCAAAATCAAAATAATTGTGAAAAAATGTGGGAACCTGGATTCGAACCCCTGCACATCAGCCAACAACCAAACACTCTAGCCACTAAACCACATGGGGCGCGTCTGCTAGACAACAACAACAATTCATAATATATTAAGTTACATGAATAAATGGAAAAAAGAATGCTGCCACCAAGAATCGAACCAAGGTCATGAACAATAACACGCGCAACCATTACCACTGGGCCAAGCAACATCAACTGATATCATATTCAAACAATTTCATAAAATATTAAATCAGAAATTCAAATCCCAGCTGCGCGCCAAGCAGCTTTATCTTCTTCATTGTACCTGCAATATTTCCTGCGAATTCACTTGTGAAACTTCCTACGAATAAAACCTGCCAATCTCATACCATCACAAATACGTAATGTTTCATCAAATTGATCACATGATTATGATCCACAGACATCACACAGTTTATTTACATTCTTAGAATCAATTTATAATGGCTAAATCGAAGAACCCTAAATTTTGTCCAAGAACCCTAACAATGGCAACTTTCGGTTTAGGTCATGGTTCTCCAATCTTTTTGCCCATAAATCATCTAAACATCACAACTAACACAAATATATGGTTAGAATTCATTATCATTACACAAATAATCAAAATCGAAAAAAATAAGAACAAGAACAATATTGATTCGGTTTATGCTACATGTCATGATTTGGATGCTGCAAATGATTCAAATAGGTTCATTGATCATCAAGGAATGTGTTGCAACCTTCAAAACCTCTTGATATGGCCTCTAGGTCAAAAACCGAATCTCACTTTTTGGATGAAAATTTGAAGTTTGATCAATGTTCTTGGAGGCAGGATTTCGTGTCTTTGTGCTTGTGTTATGTTCATCCCTTTATGTCATGTAATTAGGTCAACAAGAATGGGCTTTTCTTTGTGGATTTTGGTTACTTGATGGTGAAGAAAAAATCAACCATAAATGTGCAAAAAGTCAAATATACTCTTGTTATAATGATCTCCCACAATTTTGGATCCTCTCAATCAACCTTAAATGTTTTATCAATCATTCTAGAACAAGAATCTGATTTTTTAATTGACTTTTTGTATTTTATTTTCATTAAAATTGAATTTTATTAAATAAAATCCAAAATAATAAAATATAAAATATAAAAATATGGAAAAATAATTAATGGGTCGTGTATGACCTTATCCTTGAGATTGGATTGGAATTTGGTAGGCCCATTTGGCAAAAATTGGTTTTAACGCTTCATTTGCTTCACATACCTCCCAAACATTTCCCAACTTTGCAAAGGCACAAATACCTCAATTTTAAGGCTATGAAGGTGTTATTGAACATTTTGGAAAGCTTAGAGAGTCCTTTAACCAATCTCTTTGGTCTCATGTCCATATCCTTTACCATTTTCAAATTATGCCCTTTGGAAGATGTTGACTTTTTGTTGACTTTTGAAATGACCTATAATGTCTTAGCTCATACCTTCCAAATGAGGCATTTTTAGTTTTGGCTTGTAAGACACAAAGTTGTAGAGAATTCAATTTCCTTCAAAATGAGCTTTGGATGGGAAATTTTTGATGAAGCATGTGAAAGTTATGGCTGGTCAAAGTTCAATTGACTTTTCCTATGAAAACCCTAATTTAGAAACTCCTGATTCTTGATGATCTGAAATCTCCTTGATGAATCATGATCAATCCTTGATTAAATGATGAATTTTACTTTATTTACGTGATGTTGGCAAAAAATCATGAAGTTTGACTTTGGTTTGACCACAGTTGACCTCAGTTTGACTTTTTAACTGCTTTGACTGATTTTAGCCTATCTGATCATTTGACTGAGCAAACCTTTTGGGAAAGCCTTGAAACTTGACATAGGGATTCTTGAAGCCATATAGGATGCTATGAAGCTCACTTGAAGCCTTGGAAATCCATTTATCCTGATGAAACTCAAAACCCTAGTTTAGGATGCATTGCTTAGGAGGATGCTTTGTCTGAGGGAATTGTCAAACTTTCTGACTAATTGTGAACCTTGTGAACCTTTTAGGATACCTTGGTACACAATGTATGGTCTAGCTGAGGGAAAATTTTGGGGTGCAACAGCTGCCCCTGTTCAATTTTCTAAAACCTGAGGGGTTAGATTGGCCTGTATGCCATTCGTGACTTGGAAGGTTGAAGGGGATTGAACACAAAAGCCCAAAAATTTGCACTCGCCGGTGCGTAAAGTAACACTGCTGATTGGTTGCGTATGCTGGAGTGTGCTTAAAGATGCCACTCAGAGGAACTGAAGATGGGCTTATAGATGCCATCCATAATATGAAGGTGGTAGTATCTTTATGTTGTCACTGGATATCAGTACTAGGTCTTCGTATAGGTCGTCTCTGAATCATTCCTGTAACATGGTTTGAGTTGAATGTCAGTATTAGATCTTAGTATAGATCGTCTCTACATTATCTCTGGGGAAAAAGAATATCCTTCATTAGGTGTCAGTACTTAGATCTTCGTATAGATCGGCTCTAAACCATCTTTAGGAACATACTTTAACTTAAGCATCAGAATCAAATCTTCGTGGCGATCTTTTCTGAATTGCTTTTGATGATATCTTGGGTTAAGTACAAGATCTTCGTATCGATCATTTATGTACTATCCCACAGATAAACTGTTGCATAGACCATTAGAAATAAATCTTCGTAGCGATTATCTCTTCTGGAAAATATCCTAAATTAGGTAATAGATCTTCGTATAGACCCGTACCATCCCAAGGATAGAAAGAACATCAGGATTAAATCTTCGTGACGATTGCTCCTGAACTTCTACTGAAAGAATCTCTTGGATTAAGTGTTAGATCTTCGTATAGATCATTTACACACTATCCCAAAAGATAGTTGATCGTCGGAAATAAATCTTCGTAACGATTATCTCCTCTGGAAATATCCTGGATTAAGCATTAGATCTTCGTATAGACCATTCACGTACCCTTCCGAGGACAACTTGAGCATTGATTATCAGAAATGAATCTTCGTAGTGATTATCCCTGAATTAAGTATCAGTACTAGATTTTCGTATAGATCGTCTCTGAACTGTTTTTAGTTGTTGATAGTGTTTATCTGCCTGCAACTATCCTGAAAAGAAAAGGTTAGTTTATGCAATATGTATGCATGTATGGCATGACGTACCTAAGTAAATGTTTTATGCACTACGGATGCGTATGAAATGATATTATGTAAATGATGTATGTATGAGTCATGTAGCCTGAAGCGTCTGGGTATCTCTGTATAACAACTACTGGCTAGGGAAAATAAATCTCGGTTCGTTGCTGAGGAATATGAGGACTTCGTTCCCATCTTGTTTGATAGTATGGTACTTATAACCTCCCGTCTTCGTTCGTCGTACTTTTATTGAAGGAATAAATTCCTGAGTATCCTGACTGAGGATAAAAGAGATGGACATAAATTCAAGGGGAGATGTTACTTGAAGTGATTGAAATGATTACTCTGTGGGGATGAACCGGCGAATCTTCGTTGAATTCCTACCTTCGTTCGTCCTTAATAAATACTATTACTACATTTTATGCATTTCTGGTAAACATCAATCATATTCAAAAGCATACATACATTCAAAGACAACCAATGGACGTTTTCGTTTAGGTAAAAGTAAATCTGGATTCAAAGACGAGATTTTATTTGTTTTAGAAAGTAGCCTATACACAAGCAAGTTTATACAAGGAGACAGAAATCCTAGTAAGAGGAGTTCGTCGTAAAAGTTTTAAAAACAAAGAAAAATAGCTATGTGAGAAATAATCCTATTGAGTTTCAATTCCACTATTGCCATTATCTTCAAGTATTTCATCCTTTGCTGTCGAGATGGAAATGATTGGATTGATCTTTATCTGTTCGAACTTGATTCGGGTAACATAACTGGTTGGGGTTACATGAGTGATCCAAACGAGACATAGTCATACGCTTTAATCCCTAACTTTTGCCTGGATTTCCTTTTCAGGTTTTCAATCCACCGGGATATCCTTTTTTGCCCAAGCCGCCCTTTCAGGTTTTCGACTTGCCGGGTGTACATTTTTTATATATATATCCCTAATTTTTGCCCGAACCCTTTTGGTTTGCCGGGATGCCCTTATTTTTGCCTAGGCCAGTCAACCTAGCGGGTCTCTTTTTATGCGTAGTATTTTTTAACTATGTCTGCGTTCACAGGCTGTGGGAAATCTTCACCATCCATGGTAGTAAGCATCATGGCACCTCCTGAGAATACCCTCTTGACTACAAATGGTCCTTCATATGTAGGAGTCCACTTGCCCCTAGGATCACCCTGTGGTAATATGATACGCTTGATTACCAAGTCACCAGTCTGATATACCTTTTGCTTAACCTTCTTATTAAAAGCTTTGATCATCCGTTTCTGGTACATCTGACCATGACAAACAGTTGTCAGCCTTTTCTCATCAATCAAATTTATCTGGTCAAGTCGAGTCTGAATCCACTCATTTTCATCCAAGCCTGCATCCTTCATGATTCTTAAGGAGGGGATCTGAACTTTAATGGGTAGAACTGCTTCCATACCATAGACTAAGGAGAATGGGGTTGCCCCTGTTGAGGTACGTATTGTAGTACGATAACCATGAAGAGAAAATGGTAACATCTCATGCCAATCCTTGTAAGTAACAGTCATCTTCTGTAGAATCTTCTTAATGTTCTTATTAGCAGCTTCTACTGCCCCATTCATCTTTGGACGATACGGAGAAGAATTGTGATGCTTAATATTGAATTGCGTGCAGAGATCAGTAATCATGGTGTTATTCAGATTGGAGCCATTATCTGTGATAATCCTTTCAGGGATGCCATACCTACATATGAGATTATTCTTAATGAATCGAGCCACAACATTCTTAGTAACAGATGCAAATGAGGTTGCTTCCACCCACTTTGTAAAGTAATCAATGGCAACTAGGATGAAACGATGCCCATTAGAAGCAGTAGGCTTGATCTCACCAATCATATCAATGCCCCACATGGCAAAGGGCCAAGGAGCAATCAACACATTCAATGGAGCTGGAGGTATATGCACCTTATCAGCATAAATCTGACATTTGTGACATGTTTTAGAATGTTGATAGCAGTCAGCTTCCATGGTAGACCAATAGTAACCTGCTCTCAATATCTTCTTTGCCATGGTATGACCACTAGAATGAGTGCCAAAAACCCCATCATGTATGTCTTCCATAATCTCTGTTGCTTCCTTCTTATCCACACAACAAAGAAAAGTCGAATCATGATTGCGCTTGTACAAAATTCCATTACTAAAAAAGAACTTAGCAGAGAACCTCCTCAGAAATTTCTTATCTTTGACAGATACCCCTTCAGGGAATTCCTGAGCTTTAAGATATCTTTTTACTTCATAGAACCAAGACTTTCCCTCTCCTCCTTCAGTATCAATCTCATTGCAGTATGCAGGCTTCTCAAATCTGTCAATAGTGATCTTGGGAGCTTCATCATCCCAGCTAATCTCAAACATAGATGCCATGGTGGCTAGTGCATCTGCCAACTGATTCTCTCTTCGTGGAATATGTCCAAAGGTAATCTCTTCAAAATATGGGATCAAGGACAACACATGCTCTCTGTAAGGAAAGATATTTTCATGTTTGGTGTCCCAATCTCCTTTAATTTGGCTAACTACCAGGGCTGAATCTCCATATACGTCCAGGAACTGAATCTTCATCTCAATGGCAGCTTTGATACCCATGATACATGCCTCATATTCAGCCATGTTATTGGTACAATAGAAACAAAGTCTTGCAATAATTGGGGTATGACAACCTTCAGGGGAAATGATCACAACATCAACACCATTACCAAGCGCATTAGAAGCTCCATCAAAAACCATAGTCCATCGGGATCCCTGTTCAGGTCCGTCATATTGTCCAGGTTCTTTGGTAATAATCATAATGTCTTCATCCGGGAACTCAAAATTCATAGACTGATAATCATCCACTGCCTGATGAGCCAAATGATCAGCTACCACACTACTCTTAATGGCCTTCTGAGTAGTGTATTGTATATCATATTCTGTTAAGATCATTTGCCATCTCGCTATGCGTCCGGAGAGAGCAGGTTTCTCGAATATGTACTTGATTGGATCCATCTTCGAAATCAACAAGGTAGTATGAGTCAACATATATTGTCTTAGTCGGCGAGCGGCCCATGCCAAAGCGCAACAAGTTTTCTCGAGCAGTGAATATCTTGTTTCACAATCGGTAAACTTTTTGCTAAGGTAGTATATTGCCTGCTTTTTTCGACCAGACTCGTCATGTTGCCCCAACACACACCCCATTGAGTTGTCTAATACTGTTAAGTACATAATCAAGGGTCTTTCATCAACTGATGGCATCAAGATTGGAGGTTCTAAGAGATATCTTTTGATTTCATCAAAGGCTGTCTGGCACTCGTCATTCCATTCCATTACCTGATCTTTCTTCAACAACTTGAAGATTTGCTCACAGGTAGCAGTTAGCTGGGAAATAAACCTTGCAATGTAATTTAGTCGTCCCAAGAAACCTCTAACTTCCTTCTCAGTACGGGGAGCAGGCATCTCTTGTATAGCTTTTACTTTTGCAGGATCCACTTCAATACCTTTTCCACTGACAATGAAACCCAGGAGTTTACCAGACCTAACTCCAAAAGTACACTTGTTTGGATTCAATCTTAACTTGTACTTTTTCAACCTATCAAACAACTTATGCAGGTGATCAAGGTGTTGTTCCTCATTCTGGGACCTAGCTATCATATCATCCACATATACCTCTATCTCATGATGAATCATATCGTGAAACAAAGCCACCATAGCACACTGATATGTTGCCCCGGCGTTCTTCAAACCAAATGGCTTCACCTTATAACAAAAAGTTCCCCACTGTGTAACAAATGTAGTCTTCTCCATATCTTCAGGTGCCATCTTGATCTGATTGTAACCGGAGAAACCATCCATGAAAGAGAATACCTTATGCTGAGCAGTATTGTCTACCAAAACGTCAATATGTGGAAGTGGAAAGTCATCTTTAGGACTGGCCTTGTTCAGATCTCTGTAATCTACACACATACGTACCTTACCATCCTTCTTAGGTACTGGTACCACATTTGCAACCCATTGAGGATAAGAAGTCACAGCTAAGAACCCTGCATCAAACTGTTTCATCACCTCTGCTTTAATCTTTTCTGACATTTCAGGACGCATGCGACAAACCTTCTGCTTCTTTGGATGACAGTCTTCTTTTACCGGTAAACGGTGAACCACAATGTCTGTATCCAACCCTGGCATATCTTCATAAGACCAAGCAAAGATCTCCACATAGTCACGTAACATCTGAATTAGTCTTCTCTTAACACCATCCTCTAACTCAGTTCCTATCTTGACCTCTTTCCTGTTTTCTTCAGTTCCCAGATTCACAACTTCGATTGGCTCTTCATGTGGCTGTATAGCATTCTCTTCTTGTTGTAACAACCTAGCAAGCTCTACAGGTACTTCACAATATTCCTCCTTTCCATCTTCAGCTTGATAGATCGGATTCTCGAAATTATAATTGGCAATAGTAGAACTGTTATCAACATGATCCAGAGTGGATGAGGATCTGCATTTTAGTGATGTGGGTGTGTGTAAGAACACATAGCTGATAAAACAGAAATAAAAAGAAAAGACAAGGAGCACAATATTTATGAAAATGAAACGTCCATTGATTTTTATTGAATGAAGTATGCAAATGAAATGACATCCCGAAACAAGCATACCATTGTGCCCCGGGCAAGACACAAGGCTTAAAAGTTTAATTGTTCGAAATTACAAACTTAAAATAAAAACACAGTAATAGTATTTACTCCTGACTAAAGGAGATAGGGATAACGTCTTCAGTCTTCCAATTGTTGAGCCCATCACCCATGGTAGGAAAGATCCAATCTTCCAGGTTGTAGTCTTCATTACAGTCACCCACATCATTGATTTGATCTCTTATGACCCCTTGATTAGTGATACGAACAGCACGAGCACGATGAACAGCTTTTTGAGATTCTGCAGTGAAACCCAAACCAAACTTGTTATACTTGTAAGGGATGTTGGGAAGCTGACCCCAAATAGTAGAACCACCTTTTGCAACCACTACCTTAGCATCTTTGAGGGAGGCCATTGTAGGAGGTATGTTAGTAACCATAGGAACTCTTTCAGGAGCAGGGACAGACTGAGGAACAGGAGCAGAGCAAGGAACAACTTCAAATATTTGACACGGAGTTTCAACCATCTCACCCTCCATTTCTACATATTTGAAAGTATTCACATGGCTAACCATGTACTCTTCTTCACCATAGAGAGTGACAATTTTGTTTTTCACTGGATATTTCAACTTCTGATGCAAGGTGGAAGTCACAGCACCTGCCCCATGGATCCAGGGGCGCCCAAGCAAACAAGAATACGCAGGACGAATATCCATCACATAGAAAGTAGAATTGAAGACTTGAGAGCCTACTTTGATTGGGAGATCTACTTCTCCATGTACCACTCTTCTTGAACCATCAAAGGCCCTTACCACCACATCACTTGGTCTTAACACAACATCTTCATGACTGAGCTTGTCCTGAATCTCTTTAGGGAGCACATTTAATGAAGAACCATTGTCCACCAGTACATGAGACAAAGTAGTGCCCCTACATTCAATGGAAATATGCAGAGCTCTGTTATGATTCCTCTTAGCAGGAGTCAAATCAGTATCAGAAAAGCCCAAACCATTATCACTAGTCAGATGTGCAACACAATTCTCAAATTGATCCACAAAAATCTCATTTGGCACATGAGCAGTCTTCAAGAACTTGATTAAGGCTTTAGCATGAGCCTCAGAACACAGCAGCAAAGATAACATGGAGATTTTGGAGGGAGTATGCCCCAGTTGGTCAACAATGTCATAATCACTCTTGCGAATGATCTGCAATACCTCTTCCATCTGTTTAGAAAGATTTTCAGCAGTCGGTGCCTCAGCTTGCACAGGTTCAATCACAGGACTCTTGACTCGGGCATCAGTACTTGGCCCAAAAGTGGAGTTAGTAGTTAGAGTAGCTGCAATTTTGGAGGTAGCCTGAGGAGAGAAGATTCTTCCCCTTCTAGTGATCTTACTGGATCCAGCAATATTATCAACATCAAGATTAACATCAGTAACAGGTGCATCAGTCAAAGGTTCTTATTTAACACCATGGATATAAACATTAGAACCATAATTCCAGGGTATAGCTTTATCCGAAGTATAAGGAACAGGACCGGGAGTGGTAATGATCAAGGAAGCCACCCTAGCTTCAGCAACAGTCTTCACAAGGCCTTCCGCAGTAATCCTGACAGGACCCTTAGAGGTGATCCTGACAGGGCCTTTGGAGGTAATCTTCACTGGTACTTTATCAACCATAGCTACATCTTCAAGCTTCGTGCTTCGGGTTAGATGTTCACACATACTTTCTATAGAAGGAGTCCTCTCAAACAATATAGTGCAATTGTCCATGAGGCGTTGAATGCCATCCTTCAACTTCCAGCAGCTATCAGGTTTATAGGTACAGTAAAAACATTCTTCATTGCAACCTAGAAAGAATCCAGCCTGCACCAGCTTCTTCTTGATAATGGATAATGGAGTAGTCACCTCTACCACTGAGGAAACATAGGAAACCTCATCAACAGCATTAACAGTTTTCTCATGATTGGGCATAGGAGCAGTGATCACATTTGGGGTCCCAGGAGGGTCAAATTCAATTTCCCCAGCTTCGATCATGTCTTGAATCTTGTTTTTCAACACCCAGCAGTTGTTGGTGTCATGTCCCGAACTATTAGAATGATATGCACATCTTGCATTAGGATTGTATCGAGGAGAGGATGTATTAGGATTCTGAGGAGGATCCCTCAAAGTGATTAGTTCCCCTTTCAACATGTGTTGCAAGGCTTGGGCCAGTGACATGTTGATCTTGGTGAACTGTCTTCTAGGCTTCTGTTGATTGTTTTGTTGTTTCTCTGGTGCTACAGGGGTAGGGTTGGAGATGTGAACTGCTCCCACAGATTGGTGACTCCTGTTACGACTATGTTGACCATACACAACATTAGACTCCTTCTTTCCACTAGGGGGCTTCTTAGCAGTGCTTGACGAAGAGGCACCCACCTGTATCTTACCACTTCTTATACCACTTTCCACACGTTCTCCAGTCATTATCAGCTCAGTGAAACCAGATGATGAGCTTCCAATGAGGTGACTATAGAAAGGACCATTCAGCGTACTCATAAACATATCCACCAGCTCCCTGTCAGTCAGAGGAGGTTGAACTCTGCCAGCCAAGTCCCTCCATTTCTGGGCATACTCTTTGAAACTCTCCTTAGCACCCATAGACATGCTTTGGAGCTGCATGCGAGTTGGTGCTAAATCAACATTATATTGGTATTGCCTATAGAAGGCCTCAGCAAGATCATTCCAATCACGAATATTAACACTTTCAAGTTGATAATACCACTCCAATTGAGCTCCAGATAAACTCTCTTGGAAGAAATGAATCCACAGTTTCTTGTCAGCAGTATGTGGTTGAATCCTCCGGACATAAGATCTTAGGTGCAACTTAGGACATAAGACACCATCATACACCACAAAAACAGGAACTTTGAAGCCAATAGGTATAACCACTCCAGAAACTAAACTCAAATCTTCAAAATCAAGCCCAAAAGATTTTTGTAGTTCCACTGTGTTCATTCTGTCTACCAACATCTTGTACTTCTCATCACTAGCAGGATCATGATAATAATTTGCCTCAGAATCAGAATCTCCCACAGTATCATGGAGACTACCTCCCTCTTTCTCAGAATTCTCAAACTCAAAATCCTCAACTTGTTCCTTTGTCTTGATAGGACCTCTGAACCTTCTTCCCAGATTGATAAGGCCTCCTGATTTTCTAGTCTTCTTCTTCTTCTTAGCCAGCAGTGTCTTCAGCTCATCTTGTCCCTTGGACAAGTTCAGGATCAACTCTTGGAATTGTGCATTCTGAGCCTGGAGATCCTTGACAGTCTGTTCAAGAGCCATTTCTGCTGAAATAAATAGCGAGAAGATAAGATACATGTTCATAAGAAACCTGTGATGCAATGATATGGTATATAAATGCATATGCAATGTTTTCAAGGACCGCAGGATTTAAATTTGCTTAAACAACCAGAAAGTAAACTTTTATTAGTAATCAATAAACTTGTTTGCCTCTTGGGTTTACAACAAAAATGAAATGAATACAAAGATGGGGTTTTAAGTCTCCCATGGACGTTTCCTCTTTGTGTTGAGGTATGAGTTGAGATTCCGCTCCTCGTGAAGTTGTTTTGTCAGCTCCAGGATTCTTTCTTGACTAGATTTGAAATGAGTCTCGAACGTATCCCTTTGCTCCTTCAACTGGATCCAAGACCTCTGTAATTCTTCCATGTTAGTAGGCATGTCTGGATGAAGAATGATATAAGGAGTATCTCCTTCAGCAACAGGCTCCATAATAACTGGCAAGATAGCAGGATATGGCATCATAAGAGTCTGAGCACGTGCTCGCACCCATCTGAGATAAGGTTCCATAGGAATGGAGTACTTTGGTTTCAGAGTCTTGCTGTCAACCTTGTTCACTTTACCCCAAGCTCGTATGAACCTTTGACGATAACCTTGAAGATCGTTGTCGTAGTCGAACACAATACCCTGAATAAGCATGTCATGAGGACCATCACTCCAAGCATAACCAAACTGACCTAGATCTAAAGAAGGATTGTAGGTAATGCCCCTTCTTATGCCAAGGAGTGGCACATTAGGGAACTCCCCCCAACGGTCAATGATAGTAACATTCTCCATAGATCGAGAGTACCAATGTATATCTGAATGAGAAAGTGACATAATCCTCTTGGACCACCTGAACCCTTGTTCATTTTTCATCACTGATCGAGGAAGGTGAGAAATAAACCACTTGGACAATAGAGGTATGCAGCACATCAGAGTTCCTCGTGCCTTCGTAGTACGGGTATGGAGAGAATGTAAGATGTCTCCAAGTAATGTAGGCACCGGATTATGAGTCAGAAATATGTTGATGGCGTGTACGTCTATGAACAACACTAAGACATAGATCAATAGGGCTAGGATCTCCTCAAAAGCATCATAACTCATAGCCTTCAGGACCACTTGAGATTTCTCCATCAATGCCTTGGCAAGGATACCCTTACCTCCACTTCTTGTTTCTAGGACAATGTCAGATTTCTTCAGATGTAGGGCTGCAGCAACGACTTCAGGTTTAGGCTCCTTCTCTAAGCCCGTGAAGGGTCTCTGATCAAGGATAGGTATACCCAGAAGCTTGGAGAACTCATCCATTGTAGGAACCAACTGATAGTCGGGGAATGTGAAACAATGATGTTTAGGATCAAAGAACTGAAATAGGACACTCATCATGTCTTCCTTGAACCCTGAAGTGACTAGATCCAGTAGGTGACCATGTCTCTTGATGAATTGGGAGTTTTCAGAAACTTGAGAGACCAATTCCTTAAGCTTAGGAGGTATCCCTACAAAGTTGATCAGGATAGTATTCCTACGAGCAGAAGCCATGACCTGCAACAAAGAACAAAGATAAATCCTTTGGTCCTTGAAATGGTTAGTGAAAATGCTATGCTTATGATGCATGATGATGTTATGATGTTATGCTCAATCACAAACATGTGGCACACACAAACAAGTCACACCATAGCCCTAGGTTTAGAGGCTTGCATGAGGTTTAAAGGTAAGTACCCTCCCCTGAAGTTAGTTGGTTCATCCTGTCCTATAAAAGTAACCGGGTTCTAAGGGATCTCAATATCATTGATCCTTCACAAGGGTGGTTGTTCAGTAGGCAACTTACTTGCCAACCAAAACCCTCCAAGTTTAGGATCTCAATGAGTGTAGTATCGAGTATCAACCAACTTCAGTCGTCACCAAAGCCGGTTATCTCACTACTTTCTAAAGGCCAAGATGGGATGACTAAGGTTCTAAAAGTCAGTTAGTGTATTGACAACATATGGCAGCCTCATATTATCCTCAACTTACTTAAGGAACATATGCACCAACCAAGAAGTCACACTAACTATGGCCACCAGATCAACCATATCGGTATACGCCGTACAGTTTCCTTGGTCTATTGCCATTTACCTAAGGTACACAAGATCCGGGTTAATATCTTTCACACATAAAGCCCAACAAGTAATATAAAGCAAACAAGGCAAACAATTTAAGTGATCTAATTCCTAAGGGTACCCCTCTTTTACTTAGTAACTCCCCAGCAGAGTCGCCAGTTCTGTAACACGGTGGGAGAACTGACTTTTAATCATGTTGCGGATAGCAAGAGTCGCCACCGACTTTTATTTTATCCAAGTGGAAAGGACATAAAAGAACAGGAAAGACCTATTTTAAAAGACTTGAGTTCGGGGGGTAGGTTATATAAAGGGAAGGTGTTAGCACCCTTTATATCCATGGTTATCCATGGGCTCTTAGTTACTTAGCTCACTTAAATTGTTTACAAGAGTGCAGTGTGTGATTAGAAACTTTCTAAGTACTTTGTAATGATCCTCGTATGGATGTATACAAAGCCTTGTTTTTGAAAATTGTTTGAAAAGTGGGGTGTAAATAGTATTTTGAAATGTGAGCAAGTAATTAAGAGAAACCTACCTTATATTAAGTCTTTATTGTTCTTATGTTCTTTCAATGGTAAGACTATACCTATTATTAAGGAAAAGGTAGTCATTACCTTGGATGTATAAAGGACATGTGTAGGGTCATCTGGATATAGGCAACTGTAGGGTGTCTTTAGCAATCCGTAGGGACTTATCATCTTTTATTCGAAGGGACAAGATCATTTATCGTAGGCAACCTCGAAGGGACTTGATCTTTAAAACTATAGGGACTTGATGATATTTATGAAAGGACTTGCTTAAGACACCCTACTTGACCTTTTGAAATAGGCAACTGAGAGGCAACCCTAGGAAGTGCAAGATGGCGATCAAAGATCGACTTACGTGTGTGCGTGTTTATTTTTAAGTATTTATCTTTTTTAAGTTAATTTTCTAAGTTATTTTATTTACACATAGTTTATCACACCCTAGAATTACTAACCACACAATAAAGATATTTACAATAAAAATAAAACAAAAATATAAACCTAAAAATATTACAAGGCTTTGGGACAATTACAATATAATCGAGAAATAATAATAATGATAAATATAATAATAATAAATAAGCAATAACTAAATATTAGTAATAATAAAATAAGAATAAAAGGTTAGAATAATAAAAGAAAATAAATAAGAAATTAGCAAGAAAAATTAATATTAGAAAAAGTTTTTAAGAATTAATTAGAAGAATAAGATTAATAATAATAAACAAATAATGAACTATTTACATATTAAAAAAATGATTTAATTAGGGTTTATAAAAAATTAGGTTAAATATTAGGGTTAAGAAAATTAGGGTTAGGAAAATTAGGGTTAATTAAATTAATCTAAATCTAATTATTTAATTTATTTACAAAAATATACATGATAATAATAAATATAAACATATTATAAAATAAATAAAAACAATTTAAATTTAAGAAAATAGATTATGATTTTTGAAAATATGAAGTTTTTGTAAAAAAATATTATTGATATTTATTTAGAAATTATTTACATTATATTAAATTGAATTAAAGTTGAAAAAATAGTTAAAAATAAGAAAATGCAACAAAATGCTAAAAAGATAGGACCTGGGATTTGAACCCATGTCCCTTACCTCAAACACCACTCTCAAAACCAGCTGAGCCAGCATGCGCTGGTGATAATCACATGACTCCAAATCATTATATTATAAACCTGCCAAAATCAAAATAATTGTGAAAAAATGTGGGAACCTGGATTCGAACCCCTGCACATCAGCCAACAACTAAACACTCTAGCCACTAAGCCACATGGGGCGCGTCTGCTAGACAACAACAACAATTCATAATATATTAAGTTACATGAATAAACGGAAAAAAGAATGCTGCCACCAAGAATCGAACCAAGGTCATGAACAATAACACGCGCAACCATTACCATTGGGCCAAGCAACATCAACTGATATCATATTCAAACAATTTCATAAAATATTAAATCAGAAATTCAAATCCCAGCTGCGCACCAAGCAGCTTCATCTTCTTCATTGTACCTGCAATATTTCCTGCGAATTCACTTGTGAAACTTCCTGCGAATAAAACCTGCCAATCTCATACCATCACAAATACGTAATGTTTCATCAAATTGATCACATGATTATGATCCACAGACATCACACAGTTTATTTATAGTCTTAGAATTAATTTATAATGGCTAAATCGAAGAACCCTAAATTTTGTCCAAGAACCCTAACAATGGCAACTTTCGGTTTAGGTCATGGTTCTCCAATCTTTTTGTCCAAAAATCATCTAAACATCACAACTAACACAAATATATGGTTAGAATTCATTATCATTACACAAATAATCAAAATCGAAAAAAATAAGAACAAGAACAATATTGATTCGGTTTATGCTACATGTCATGATTTGGATGCTGCAAATGATTCAAATAGGTTCAGTGATCATCAAGGAATGTGTTGCAACCTTCAAAACCTCTTGATATGGCCTCTAGGTCAAAAAACAAATCTCACTTTTTGGATGAAAATTTGAAGTTTGATCAATGTTCTTGGAGGCAGGATTTCGTGTCCTTGTGCTTGTGTTATGTTCATCCCTTTATAGTCATGTAATTAGGTCAACAAGAATGGGTTTTTCTTTGTGGATTTTGGTTACTTGATGGTGAAGAAAAAATCAACCATAAATGTGCAAAAAATCAAATATACTCTTGTTATAATGATCTCCCACAAGTTTGGATCCTCTCAATCAACCTTAAGTGTTTTATCAATCATTCTAGAACAAGAATCTGATTTTTTTAATTGACTTTTTGTATTTTATTTTCATTAAAATTGAATTTTATTAAATAAAATCCAAAATAATAAAATATAAAATATAAAAATATGGAAAAATAATCAATGGGTCGTGTATGACCTTATCCTTGAGATTGGATTGGAATTTGGTAGGCCCATTTGGCAAAAATTGGTTTTAAGGCTTCATTTGCTTCACATACCTCCCAAAAATTTCCCAACTTTGCAAAGGCACAAATCCCTCAATTTTAAGGCTATGAAGGTGTTCTTGGACATTTTGGAAAGCTTAGAGAGTCCTCTAACCAATATCTTTGGTCTCATGTCCATATCCTTTACCATTTTCAAATTATGCCCTTTGGAAGATGTTGACTTTTTGTTGACTTTTGAAATGACCTATAATGTCTTAGCTCATACCTTCCAAATGAAGCATTTTTAGGCTTGGCTTGTGAGACACAAAGTTGTAGATAATTCAATTTTCTTCAAAATGAGCTTTGGATGGGAAATTTTTGATGAAGCATGTGAAAGTTATGGCTGGTCAAAGTTCAATTGACTTTTCCTATGAAAACCCTAATTTAGAAACTCCTGATTCTTGATGATCTGAAATCTCCTTGATGAATCATGATCAAACCTTGATCAAATGGTGAATTTTACTTCATATACTTGATGTTGGCAAAAAATCATGAAGTTTGACTTTGGTTTGACCACAGTTGACCTCAGTTTGACTTTTTAACTACTTTGACTGATTTTAGCCTATCTGATCATTTGACTGAGCAAACCTTTTGGGAAAGCCTTGAAACTTGACATAGGGATTCTTGAAGCCATATAGGATGATATGAAGCTCACTTGAAGCCTTGGAAATCCATTTAGCCTGATGAAACTCAAAACCCTAGTTTATGATGCATTGCTTAGGAGGATGCTTTGTCTGAGGGAATTGTCAAACTTTCTGACTAATTGTGAACCTTATGAACCTTTTAGGATACCTTGGTACACAATGTCTGGTCTAGGTGAGGGAAAATTTTGGGGTGCAACAGTTGGCAATGTTGACGACGACGTTCCAGTGAACTTCCTTTGCTATGACCTGTATGACCTTGACGTTCTTCTCATCTTGCTTTCTGAAGAAGGCAGATTCTGACCGATGCTTTGTCTTTTCGAAGCTTGCCATGTTGTGAGTCATACAGACAAATTCAGAATGCATTTGTTCGCTTATTCCCTGATTTTGCATGGATTGCCCTTTCGGGTTTTCAATCCACCGGGATACCCATTTTTGCCTGAGCTGTCCAATGCGGCTTTTCAACTCAGCGGGTGTACTTTTTTCCCCTTATTTTTGCCCGAGTCTTTTATTTTGTTTTTGACTCGCCGGGATACCCTATTTTTGCCTGGACTTACATTCTGTTTTTATGTCCAGCGGGTCATTTTATGCGAAGTATTTTTTAACCGCATCTGAATTCACAGGGGATAAGAAATCCTCGCCATCCATAGTAGTGAGCATCAGTGCTCCGCCAGAGAAAACTTTCTTTACTATGAATGGGCCATCGTAGTTTGGCGTCCACTTGCCCCTGTGGTCCGTATGAGGAGGAAGGAGTCTTTTCAGAACAAGATTTCCCACTTGGTATTCCCGAAGCCTGACTTTCTGATCGAAGGCTTTCTTCATCCGCTTTTGATATAACTATCCATGATAGATGGCAGCTAGCCTCTTCTCTTTGATCAAATTCAACTGATTGTACCAAGACCGGACCCATTCTGCTTCATCCATCTTTACATCCATCATTACCCGTAAGGAAGGTAGCTCAACTTCAACAGGAAGGACTGCATCCATACCATACACAAGCTGATAAGGTGTTGCCCTAGTGGACGTTCTGATTGAGGTTCGATACCCATGCAAGGCAAATGGTAGCATTTCATGCCAGTCTTTCTAAGTAACCACCATCTTTTGCACAATCTTCTTGATGTTTTTGTTAGCTGCCTCAACAACGCCATTCATCTTTGGCCTGTAAGGAGAAGAGTTGTGATGTTGGATTTTGAAGTCCCGACACAGTTATGCCATCATTTTGTTGTTCAAATTGGAACCATTATCAGTAATGATTCGCTCGGGGACTCCATATCGACAGATGATGTGTCTCTTCAGAAATTTGGCTACCACTTGTCTGGTGACGTTTGCATATGAAGCTGCTTCGACCCATTTGGTGAAGTAATCAATGGCTACTAGGATGAATTTGTGGTCATTTGAAGCAGTTGGTTCGATCTTTCCAATCATGTCAATGCCCCACATGGCAAAGGGCCAAGGTGAAGACATCACGTTCAAAGGATTTGGGGGCACATGCACTTTATCCGCGTAGATCTGGCATTTGTGGCACTTTCTGGCATAGGCACAACAGTCTGCATCCATTGTAATCCAGTAGTAACCCAATCTTAACAATTTCTTTGCCATTGCATGTCCTATGGCATGGGTACCGAAAGAACCTTCATGCACCTCGTGCATCAGCAAGTCTGCTTCTTTCTTGTCAACACATCTGAGCAGAACCATGTCGAAGTTTCGCTTGTATAATGAACCATCAGCATTGAGGAAGAAACTATCGGCCAACCTCCTTAACTTGGGCATTTCCATCTTCAACAACCTTCTGAGCTTGTTGATAGGAGACAATTGAAGTACCCATCCTATCTTCCTGGGATGCAGCAAATACTTCAATTGTTGCCTCATTGACGTTCAGTGCTTCGAACCCCTGGCTCATGGTTTCATGGATTTCACCATCCATCTCAATGTATTTGTAGGTAGCCAGATGGCTAACAAAGATATCCTCTTCACCCCAGATTGTGATAATCTGCCCTTCCCACTCATATTTCAATTTCTGGTGAAGGGTCGACGTAACTATGCCAGCAGCGTGAATTCATGGTCGACCCAACAAACAGTTGTAGGCCGACTGAATGTCCATCACATAGAAAGTAGTTTGAAAGACTTTTGGGCCAATAATCACAGTGAGCTCCACCTCTCCAAGAATAGACCTCTTGGAACCATCAAAAGCTCTAACCACCAGATTGCTTGGTCGGAGAGCTATACCATCATATTCAAGCTTGACAAGGGCTTTCTTTGGCAAGACATTGAGTAAAGACCCAGTGTCAACTAGAACATGTGAAAGCACAACCCCTTTACACTCCAGAGTGATGTGTAAAGCTTTGTTGTGGTGACGACCTTCCGCTGTCAAATTAGCATTGGTGAAGCCTAACCTATGGATAGTATTAACATTAGACACCACTGTCTCAAGCTGATTTACTGTGATTTCCTCCGGCACGTAGGTTGCGTGCAAGACTTTAAGTAGTGCATCCCGATGAGCTTCGGAACAAAGCAGCAGGGATAAGATGGAGATCTTGGAAGGAGTCTGGTGGAGCTAATCCACAACCTCGTAGTCGCTTCTTTTGATTATCCTCATAAATTCATCCACATCTTGATCGAAGGATGTTTTATGGGCTTCTTTTGGTATTGGTTCTTATGACACCACATTTTTACCTTTGGCTTTGGCAGCAGCCTCTGCCTCAGTATTAGCTCTTGGAACTTGTGACGCGAAGAGGCGTCCGCTTCGGGTAAAGCCTCCGCCTCCCCTGACATTATCCATTTGTGGTGCATGGACTGAAGAATCAAGAAGGACTCTCTCTCATTGCAGTAAAGGTCTGAACCATAGTGCCATGGTACAACATTATCTTTTTCGTATGGAATGGACCCCGACACCGTGATGGTGACTGGACTGACTGCAACAGAGGTAGGAACTGTTATCGTTTGTGGATCATAAAAGATGGCAACAGGACTTCTGATTAATGGTCGTGGTGATTGATTGAAGCTTGGTTGTTGCTAAAACTGTTGTTGAGATTGTTGTTGAAAATTGTTGGAATCAGGGACCGTTGCAGGGTCGTAGTATATGGTGACTGTGGAGATGTCGTTGTTAAGGGTTGTTGTAGTTGTAGAAGCGGATGCAATTGAACTGGTGTTTGTTGAAATGATGGAAGAGGTGCTTGCTGATTTTGTAGACGAATCTGTAGGAACAATTGTCTTTGTAGTTGTAGGAAGAATACTGGTTGCTGAAAATGGAGTTGCTGATGTTGTAGAAGCCGTTGTTGTTATTTGCAGGATACCTTCTCTGATCAGGCCATTGATGCCACTTTTCAAGCTTGCACACCCATTGACGGAAACTTTGCAAGATTCACAGCAGGCCTCACAACCTGGAAACACCTGGCATTTTAAAATCTGAGCTTTAACCTCTGCCAGAGGTGTTTGAATGCTTGAAGTATCTTCAATTAAATTCATGGGTTGACCCTCCTCAATTGCATTTATCCTAGGCCCACCATGGTTGGGCATAGGATTCTTCGTGACATTAGGAGGTGGTGCAAAATTTAGGTCCTTTGAATCAACCAGATCCTGGACCTTCATGTGCAAAGCTCTGCCCTTTTCTGTGGTGTGATCAGGTGCATTAGAATGAAAAGCACATCTGGCGTTGACGTCGTAATTTCTCGGAAGGTTCTGAGGATCTGGTGAATCCAAAGTCCTTAACTCGACAAAATTAAGCTTCAGGAGTTGTGGCAACAAGGTGGCATATGGCATTGGTATAGGGTCAATTACCCTGTTAACTTGAGATGGCCTTTGTTGGAAAGGGCGTTGTTGTTGGTTGTTGTTGTTATAGGACCTTTGTTAAGGAAAATGTTGCTGAGGGAACTGTTATGGTTGCGGAGTGTATTGTTGTTGAGGAGGTGGAGTAGGAATTGTGACAGCGGCAATTGATCTTGGCATATACTGGGGTCTTCCTCTTCCCATGTGTACATAATTTGTTTCACCCGACCTTCGAGGCCTTGCAAATGGTTTCCTTGTGCTGCTTGAGCTGGCGCCATTATCAGAAATCTTTCCCATTTTCAATAAGCTCTCAATTCTTTCCCCAGCTATGACTACGTCTGCAAAGCTAGTGGAAGAGAATGCAGCCAACCTATCAATGTAGGTCCCCTGGAGGGTGTTCATAAACATATCTGCCATTTCCCTTTCTGACATTGGGGGCTGAACGACAGTAGCTAATTGCCTTCATCTTTGAGCGTACTCTCTAAAGCTTTCCCTGGAAGACTGTGACATTCCCATTAGAAGGGTTATGTTAGGAGCCATGTCCAGATTGTATTGATAGTGGCGAATAAAAGCCTCGGCCAAATCTTTCCAATTTCTTACTGTGGCCCTGGTCAAATGAGAGTACCACTCACGGGATGCCCCTGTCAAGCTATCCTCAAAATAGAACATCCATAGCTTTTCATCCATGGTGTAGGCTTTTAATCTTCCCAGGAAAGATTGGAGATGGGTACGAGGGCATGATGTACCATTGTATCTTTCAAAACATGGAGGTTTGAATTTGTGAGGAATTCTAACCCCCTCCACTAGTCCCATATCCATGACATCAAAACCTAAGGAGTTTTGAGACTCCAGGGACCTCAACTTTTCTGCTATCTCATCCAGCCGACGATCATAGACTTCACCTCCTGCCCCAACCACAGTAAATTGTTCTTCCTGAGGGTCCTCCTGCAAGGCACGTCCTCCAGTGTTACCCTGGGTATTTCTTATAGCATTAATGTCTGGGTTAAGATGAGGTCCAAACTCTGGGTGATCAGTACGAGGCTGTACATGATCCTTGTTGCTGGTACCCCCCGTACCTGGGTGGTTTTCTTCAGGAGTTTGCCGCTCGACCAACTCTCTTAGTCTTTCTTGGCTTTGGGCCAACCCAGTCATCACTGCCATGAACTGGTTCATTTGGGCCCTCATCTCAGTCCTTTCAATTGCCATCTGGGTTCTCACGTCAGTCAGATCTTGTTGAACCTGGTCCATTTGTAAGCCCGGAAGGTTGTTTCTTGTCGGATACCGGTGAACTCTGTTGATGGGGAAGACTCTTATATGAGCAATGTTTCTTGAAACCACAACAAAGTGAGAAACAATAAAAACAAAAACCTACAAAACAAAGAAATGAGGTTAGTATGCAATGCAAGATGTCTATTTGTCTTCCAAGGGTATCCTGGTTTGGTTCTTTGGTTTTGACCTTCCAGACCTCGAGAAATGATGATGTTGAAGAGAGATAAAGCCCACAAAATAACACAAACCATATATTACAAAGTGTAAAGATACATAGTTTGATTACAACAAAGTTCCCATGGTGGGTTAAAATACAACAACAAAATACAATCAAAAAGAAGTACAAGTACAAAGAAATCAAACATCCAATCATAATCATCCTCTCTGACTTCTTTCAGGAGAGCCTCAGTCATTGGACCAACTGGATGCTCTGTGATGGTCCTGATAAGAAGGTTCCGGGTGGCAATGGCACTTGTCAACTTCTTATGCTTGTCTTGGGCTTTTAATCTCTTCAACCCCGCTCGGAGTTTCAATTCAGAGATTTCCTTCTGTGCCGCTAACAAGGCTTCCTGATTCTTCTTCTCATTAGCTCCCAGCTGCTCTATCCTAGCCTGGGTCCTCTGATCCTCCTGTGAACGAGCCTCAGTGATCCTAATACACCTAGCCTGACTCTCTTCCAAGTAGTGCTCAACTCTGGCCTTCTGAATCTTGGTTTCCTTGCAAGCATTCTTCAATACCAACTCCCCTGCTCTAGACCTTCTAATGTAATCATCTGTCTTCTCAATCTTGGTCATATGCTCGATCCGGAGCTTCTCTAACCTCTCATTGTCCAGACGACTATCATTCCTCTCCCAGAGGGTCTTCTTTAGAGCTTCAGACAACTGGGCATTCCTTTCTTTCAACTTCTCAAACTCCTCCAAACTGACTGTGGCTGCAGGCTCTACTGCTGAGGGTCCAGGCACATCCTCCAAGGTGAATGGCATGCGAGTGATCTGCCCTCTGATATGAGACCAATCAAGATACTGAGCTGAAGCTATATTGTTGCACTTGCCAAGTATAGCAGTCCCCTTAGTCTGAATATTATCCCAAGCCCAAGCTGCTTGTCTAGCAATGGCAAGGTTGTGATGAATATCGCAATAAAGGGTTTCTGACAAGTCTTGCTCTCTTGGTGGATGCACCAAAGCATATCCTAATTGTCTTTTGAACAGCAAAGGATTGTAGTTGATGCAACCCTTCACTCCAATCAGGGGTACATTGGGATACTGCCCACAACTGATGATGATATCTTTGCCCTTGGTGCTCTGAGTGCACCATCTGATGTCTTCTGAAGTAAGGGCAATCATTCTCTTAGCCCAGTTCCTTGACTGATGAGGGTTCAAGAAAGCTTCTGACTTTGGCAAGTGCCTCAACAACCAACAATAGAAGAGAGGTGCACAACATCTGACTAATCTCCCCCTCTGCTTCTCATTCCTTTGATGCATTGAGTAGTGAAAGTCTCCAAGCAAGGTAGGGACTGAATTCTTCAATAAGAAAAGGTGGATAGCATTCTTGCTTACAAACTTAGGCTCGTCTGCAAACAAGATGATACCATATATGCTAAGGGCCAGAAGAGCACAAACAGTGTCCCACTTCCCTGTTGCAGCATGAATGGTGGCCTGAGTAACCAGGATGTCTAAATGAAGGCCCGAGATTCCAGCCTTGGTGGTCATATTTTTGTCAAGGAGGGTGGACTCCAAGTGCAAAGCCTTAGCTACATCTTCATTCTTGGGAGTAGTCATCTCAAGGTTGAAAGGAATCCCTCTCCTGATGGGGACACCCAACAACATGGAGAACTCTTCTAGCAAAGGTCCCAACTGAAAATCTAGGAAAGTGAAACATCTGAGAGGAGGGTCATAGAATTAAAGACAGGTGTGGATCATGCTCCTCTGTGATGCATCCAAGTCCATGATCATGTCCATAATGCCACCATAATGTTCCCTGAATAGAGGGACATGATCAGGAGTGATGAATGTCTGAATTTGTCTGATGCTTGCCAGAGTGGGCTCAAAGAAATGATAAGTGATGTTGCTCTTCCTGGATGGGTCTATGCTGACAATGGATGCTGGTGAAGAAACCTGAGGAGAAATACAGGAGGAAACTGATGAAGATAGCTGGAGAAGACACTGAAGAGGATCTCTGATGAAGATAACTGATGAAGAAGGCTGATGCAGATAGCTGAAGGAATCTGAGCAGTAGAACAGGTCAAAACCAAACCAAAGATAGAATGTGGATACCCTGTAAAACAAATAGACAAATGTTAAATGATGCAAAATGATGTATGCAGAATGATATGCAAGGGTTTGTGATCAAGTATTGGATCTGTTATCTTCCTTGATAGGGTCCATGTGTGTTCATAAGTCCGGATGAAGGCTTAGAAAACCAGTAACCAGGTGGGGGACTCAAATAAAAAGTCACAAGTCCAGGATTTCACAAGAACAGTCCAAAATGATGTGACCTTAATGTAAACACCCCAAATTTTCCCTCACTAAGTTCACATCATGGCTTATGATCTTTCATCTTTGCATTAGTTTAAGCATACCACATCATATTTCATTTTTGTTTCACTGCATTAGTTCAAGTTCATCTGCATCTAGGGTTTGTGATCTGAGTAATCCAAGGATCCATCTGAGCCACTCCAAAGGTCTTAAATCATTCCAATAGGGTCCATGTATGTTCAATCATCATTTTATATCCCTCAAAGATCAAGGAAGTCAAAGAATCACAAGAACTTGCAGAGCATGGAAGCAGAGCCAGGGTTTCACTACACAGATGACCTGAAATTAGGGTTTTGGTTTCAGAGGCCATAACTCCAAATTTTTTGGTCATTCTTGTTTCTAAGGGTCTCAATATGTTATAAGGATCATGCATACCAAGTTTGATGAAGAAATTCATTGTGGAAGTCATTTGTTCACTGGGTAACTTCTTGAGCAAGTCAGAGCAAAATCAGGGCATTTAAGGCCCCCCAACATGGAACCAAAGTGGATTTTTCATCAAATTGAAGTTATATGATCTTTATTTGATCATTGAAGTGCTTGGAAGTTCACAAAATTGAAGAAAAGTAAGCTAAACCAAAAGTTGCCAAAAATGGAAATGACTTGTAATGTAAACTTTCCATTTTGGGAAAGTTTTTCAACCTCCTCTTTCTCAACCAAAAATGCTTCAAATGAAAAATTGTTGGTCATGAAAGTTGTATATTGGATCATTCCCTTTTCAAAAAGTACAAGAATAAGTCCTAATTCATTATGGAACTCAAGTTATGGCTTGTCAAAGTTGGCAAAAATCACATAATTTTCAAGAATGCACCAAAGAGGATTCTTTGCAAAAACACTTGCCAATTCATTTTGTGACTTCAAACACACTTCTAATCATCATACAAACATTGTGCATTGTCTAAAAATCAGAATTGCCCAAAGAATTGTATCATTCCATGCCTTGAACATTAAGAAATATCAAAGGGGCCAAAACTTCATAGAATTGCAAAATGACACATAACTTTGTTTCCACTTGCTGAATTGCCTCAAGACTAATTCCATGGACCTCCTTGATCCATGTTGCGCATGGACAAGCCAAGAAGCCAGCTGCACCATTGCCCATACCTCAAGTACGAATCTTTTGACTTTTTGGCAAGAAGCCCATACCAATCAGCTGCAGCCACCACCCACTCTCTACCCAACCAGAACTCTGCAAGCATGCCTCAAGGATCATTTTTCATAACACACACAAGCCTAACACTCCAAGAACTCAGCATTCCACAAAATCACTCAACTTGCAAATTCCTTCGAAACTCACTGAATACTCACTCAATATTCAAACCAATTCCACCATTCATCTCAAAATCATCAACTGAACATAAAGCAACCATTAAAACAGCCAAAAACACCCCATAGCCAAAACACGATTCTTGTCCAGTTGAAGTGCAATCTCACAAACCAGCCAAAAGAAACTTCAAGCTTCTCAATAGCATCAAGGTGATCATTGGAGGTGATTTGCACAAAGGAAGAGATCATAAAGCTCAAGTTTGGAAAGCTTCATCTCAGGTAGTCATCTCAAATCATTTTTCCAGAACTCCTATTTTAAGTTCCAATGTGAAAGATCATGCTCCACTGATCATTTTGTGCTTTGTATTTTTGAAAATGGTTGCATATTGAGCATTTACTAAGCTTCTGAAAATTTTTGTTGTTTTTGATTTTTCCTTTGAATCTTGTTTGTGAGCAATTAGAAATCTGTTTTGAGGTTAGATTCGTGTTTAGGAAGATGAGATGGTTTGATCTGGAGCTTTAGAGCTCCAGAAATGACCTAGAGGTGAGGTTTTGAGATTTTCAGGGGAGGAGGCTGCCGGAGAAGACGACCGGAGCTCTTCTCCGGTGGCCTGAAAGTATTTAATGTGTTAATTAAGGTTAGGGCATTGTTTGAATCTGGGCCGTTTGATCTCTCTTTCCCGCGTGTGTTGGATGGTGTAGATTAGGTCATTAATTATAAACATGGATTAATTAATTAATTAAATAAGTTTAGCTGAATTTGAATTTCGTCCTTAGGATTACGCGCCAAGTCAAACCTAGTTCCCTCAGCTTTCAATCTAAACCCTTGGATGTGATTACTTCTGTTTTATTCAATTTTAATTCACATTTTCTCATTTAGTTTGCACAATTTATTTTAAATAGCTAGAAAATTCCAAAAAATATTTTATTCTGCATTTTCACTTCAAATAATTTTCTCCACCCAAAATTATTTTTATTTTTATTTTTTGCATTAAAAAATCATTTTTAAAACATTTAAATGTTTATTTTAATTAATTAATGGAAATTAATTAATTAAAATATCATTTAGGTTTCTAAAAAATCCCAAAAAAATTCACATTGGATCTTAGGACATTTAGAAACATTGTTATACCATCCATACAAATTTCTTTTTAGTTTTGAACAATCTTTGACAATTTTCTTGAATTTAGGGTTCATAAAATTCTTATTTTTGAACCCTAACTTCAAGAATTCTTTTCTGCCTAACCATGAATGGTATGACATTGATTCTTTTTGCATTGATCTTCATTTAGCATGTAGTATCTAACATTATTTTGTCACAAATTTCTTCTGCATTTTTTATTTGATTTGCATTTTTTCCCTTTAGGTACCTTAAAACCCTAGATAACTTAGAAAATTCATAACTTCTTTAGGATTAAGAGTTAGGTCTTATCCTTTGGGGTGTGATATCATATGGGGTTAGGGTTCCTCTAAGTTCATTTTCAATTTTTTATCTTGTCATTTGCTTCTGTTTTTGACTTTTGCATCTCATGTTGCATGAAAACCCTAATTTCTCATCTTCATTTGCATACATCTTGTATAAGCATTCATACATGAACTTGCCATGACATTTCATGCATCCACATGACATATAAGACATCTTAGGACACATTAGAATCATGCTTGATCATTTCTTCATCCATTTGCCATGTTATGCATTCATTTCATTCCATGAACTTTCATGAACTTCCATGCTTCCTACATGCTTCATTTGCATTCTCATCCCTTGTATGATCATCCATTGCACTTGACATACATTTGCATCATCTCTTAGCATCATTTACATCATGAATATGCTTCTGGTTTTGGTTTTCATTCTTGCATACATCTCCTTTTCATTTCATTTCATTCCTTTATGCTAACTTTTCAGGTGGTAAGTGCCTTGAGAAGTGAATTTGCCTTCACTTCTCATTCCTCTTCTCATTCTCTTTTATGCATCCTTGCTGCATTTTATCTTTTGCTTTAGAGTGAGCTTGCTCATTCATGTTCCTCCTTCACTTTCTTTCTTCAAGTAACTTATCTTCTTAAGTGAAGTAAGTTAACTTGTTTCTTCTGCTTCTCCTTCTTTCATCTGCTTCTTCCTTGGTGGCTTTTCTTGAAGATCTCTTGCAAGCCTTACAAACCATAGGAAAATCAAAGCATGACAATAATTAGGGTTTTGATTAGTCCCCCATTAGTTTTACCTTTGTGTCTTCTTTTGTGTCTCTCTTCTCATCTCATAATCAAAGACTAAACCTTTAAGGTTTTAAGGCTTTGTGATTAAGATTATGCATGCATCCTTCTCTTAGGATGGAGTGTATAACTTTAATCCTAAGTGTTAAACCCTTAATGTGTTTAAATATCTTAATCAATCCATCTTAATAATCACTAAGACAATAGCTTGTAACTTGGGCCTTGCATTAGGGTTCTAATTCTTCCTTAATTGGTTAAGAAGGACTAACCCTAGTGTTAATGGACAAGTCGCCCTCAAGTTGTCTTACAAACCATAAAATTCACTTCTTAATCTTACCATTAACTAAAATCCACTTTAATAAAGGCTTTGTTTTGTCATGAGGTTAATCCCTAATCATGGATTAAGTTGAGGTATCTTCCTCAGCTTAAATGTTCTCATCTATTATCCTTCTATTAGGATGGTATAATGAGTCCATTAAATCGTTGATTATGGCTTAAACTCATTACTTAACATTAAACAAAAACTCCAAAAACATCTAAATAATCACAAGTAGGTTAATGATCTTAATCCTACATCATGGTAATTAAGTTTGAGGTGCTTACTTCATACTTAAGGTATTCTCATTACCCCTAATCAAAGGGAGGATGTAATGAGTTTACTAACCCTTGGTTTAGGTTTAAGCTCATTAACTTATGACAATCACAAAAAGCATTAAAAGATTGAAAACACAAAAAAAAACAATAATCGTCTCCTCCGGGATTCTTTTCTCACCTCATTCACTCACAAACGAGAACTCGCTTATTCCGTCTAATGCAAGACAGTTAGCACCTGAGCCAGACATGTCATGAACTTGAGCATAAACAAGCAAGCAGTTCATCAGTCAATTTATCTTTCAGTCTCTTTGAGTCAAACTACGGTGTTCTGACTTCCTCATTGCACGAGAGGATATGTAGGCATAACTTAACTGTTATCGAACAAAAGTCTCTGTCTCTTCCCCCTCTTCCAGCGTTATTCTTTAAGCCTCATTCTTGAGCATTTCACCTCACTTTCTTGCACTGACACCTGTACATTCTTTTCCAGCTTTTGCACACAGATAGCACAGACACTACCCTTTTAAACACAAATCTTTCAAGCGTGGATCCCGTCGAGTACGACGGACAATCTGGGTGCTAATACCTTCCCAGGTTGTAACCAACCCCCTTTCTCAGTTTCTCTAGTTCGCGACCGTCTTATCCATATTTTTTAGGTTTATGTAGCATTACCTTTCCTTCTGGATAAAAATGCCTAGTTGGCGACTCTTTTCACCTTCATTTCATTTCCTCTTTCGCCGACCGTTCGCGTCTGTACCCTATCTGACCCTGGTGTCTTTTAGTGGGAGCAACAGCTTGGCGACTCTGCTGGGGACCCTTATACTGCAACCAGGGCTTCTGGTTCTTTTTGTGGGTTCCTCCTAGCGCTTGTTTGATTTGTGTTTACGGGGGTGTTATGTGCTACTTGTGCTTGTTATTTGCTTTATTTATTGCTTTATGTACAACTTTATTTATTGCTTTTCTTTACATGTTTTTTATACATCATTCTGTCATTATCATTGTTGGATCTGCTTCTGTTTTGGTGGGTGGGGTTTCATTGAGTGATTAAGGTCCTATACCTGGGACCTGAGTGACACCTAGGCTAGAGTGGCTTCATATTCTTTCCCATTCCATTTCGGTCTGGTGCGGGAATATGAAACACGGTTCAGATGTGGGTTTCTTCTTGAGAACTCTGTGCTACAGATTTCCTGTAGTGCTAGGGCTATCTGGGAAGCCTGCTAAGTCTGGATGACCTTCATATTGACCTTCAGAATCTGGGGTGAATTAGAGGAGGATCTTTTATGGTTATTGTAAACACTGTACCTCTGGGTTAGAAGTGTTTACACCTCATAACTGATCCAAGTCTGAGGATCCTTGTTCTAGAGCATTACATGTGAGGGGGTTGGGTTGTTTACAGGTTTTGTAGGAACCCTTGACCACATCATACCCTGTTACTGTTTTGTTTTAAGAATGCTTCACTTTGGACAGTTCTTGTGATTACCCCGGACATGTGACTCTTTATTTGAGTCCCCCACCCAGTTACTGGATTTCTAAGCCTCCATCCGGACCTTTGAACATACATGGACCTTTACCAAGGCAGATAATCAGATCCAGCTCTTGATCACAAACCCTTGCATATCATTTGCATATATCATCATTGCATCATTTAACATTTGCTTATTTGTTTTGCAGGGTATCCATCATTTCATTTTGTTTGGTTTGGTTTTGACCCCTTCTGCTGCTTAGACCTCTGCTTCAGCTATCTTCTTCAGCATCTCCATCAGTTTGTCAGTAGTTCTTCTCCAGCACCTTCATCAGTCTGCCAGAGACTCACCTCCAGCTTCTCAGTCTGTGATCTTCATCAGCAGTTGTCTTCAGCTTCTTTATCAGCACTCATGGATACTCCAAGAAAGAGCAACATATCTTACCACTTCTTTGAGCCCACCTTGACTGGTATCAGGCAGGTCCAGTCCCTTATCACACCTGACCACATCCCACTATTTAGAGAGCACTATGGGGGTATTTTAGACATGGTCATGGATCTTGATGAATCTCAGAGGAACATGATCCACACATGCTTGCAGTTTTATGACCCTCCACTCAGATGCTTCACTTTCCCTGATTTCCAGATGGGACCACTGCTAGAAGAGTTTTCCTTGTTGATTGGAGTTCCTATCAGAAGAGGGATCCCTTTCAACCCAGAGATGACTGCTCCCAGAAATGAAGAGATAGCAGGGCATTGCATTTGGAGCCTGCCCTCATTGAGTAGAACATGACAACCAAGGTTGGAATTCCAGGCCTCCACCTAGACTTCCTGATTTCCCAGGCCACCCTGAAGGCTGCAGTAGGAGGATAGAAGGCTGCCTGTGCACTGTTAGCCCTCAGTATATATGGGGTTATATTGTTTGCATATGAGCCCAAGTTTGTGAGTAAGAATGCCATCCACCTGTTCTTGTTGAGGAACCCTGTTCCTACATTACTAGGAGACTTCTACTACTCAGTCCATCAGAGAAATGAAAAGCAAAGGGGGGAGCTGGTCAGATGCTGTGCTCCTCTGTACTACTCCTGGCTGCTCAGACACTTGCCAAGATCAGATTCCTTCTTGAATCCCCATCAGCAGAAGAATTGGGCTAAGAGGTTCATTGTCTTGACATCATATGACATCAGGTGGTGCACCCAGAGCACCAATGGCAAGCACATTATTACCAGCTGTGGGCAGTATCCTAATGTGCCTTTGATAGGAGTGAAAGGTTGCATCAACTACAACCCTTTACTGTTTAAAAGGCAGTTGGGATATGCTTTGGTTCATCCTCCCTGAGGACAAGATTTGGATGAGACTCTCTACTGTGAAGTTCAACCCAACTCTGCTGTTGTCAGACAAGCTGCCTGGGCTTGGGATAACATCAAGACCAAAGGGACAACCATCCTTGGAAAGTTCAATAATATTGCTTCAGCCCAGTATTCTGATTGGTCCCGTACTAGAGCTCAGATAACCCGGATGCCTTTCACCTTGGAAGACACACCTGGACCTTCTACAGTACAGCCTGCATCAACTGTCACCATGGAAGAGTTTGAAAGGCTGAAAGAGAGGAATAATCAGCTAGCTGAAGCCCTGAAGAAGACTCTCTGGGAGATAAATGACAGTCGTCTGGACATTGAGAGATTGAAAAGACAGATGACTACATCAGGAAGGCAAGAGCAGGGGAGTTGGTACTGAAGAATGCCTGCAAGGAGGCAAAGATTCAGAAAGCTAGGGTAGAGCATTATCTGGAGGAAAGCCAGGCTAGGTGGATCAGGATCACTGAAGCCCGTGCATAAGAAGACCAAAGGACTCAAGCTAAGATAGAACAACTGGAGGCTAATGAGAAGAAGCATCAGGAAGCTTTGTTGGCACCTCAGAAGGAGATATCTGAATTGAAACTCCGGGCAGGGTTGAAAAGGTCAAAGGATCAAGACAAGCATAAGAAGCTAACCAATGCCATTGCTACCAGGAACCTCCTCATCAGGACTATTACAGAGCACCCAGCTGGTCCAGTGACTAAGGCCCTCCTGAAGGAAGTCAGGGAGGATGACTTTGGATTGGATGTCTGATCCTTTTGCTTGTATTTCTTTCTTTGATGTACTTTTCTTTTTATTGTTGTATTTTGACCCACCATGGGCATGTATTGTAAATAAACTATGTATTTTCATCCTTTTGTAATATATCAGTTTGTTTTGGTGGGCTTTATCTCTCAACATCATCAGCATTTCCTCGAGGTCTGGAAAGGTCAAAACCAAAGAACCAAATCGGATACCCTTGGAAGACAAATAAGCATATTGCATTGCATACTAACACTTTCTTTGTTTTGTAGGTTTTTGTTTTATTTTTTGTTTCTCACTTTGTTGTGGTTTCAGGAAACATCGCTCGAAGAAGAGTGTTCCCTATCAACAGAATACATCGGTACCCAGCGCGAAACAACCTTTCGGGCATTCAGATGGATCAGGTACAGCAAAACCTGAATGAAGTAAGGAACCAAATGGCAAACGAAAGGGTTGAGATGAGAAATCAAATGACCCAGTTCATGGCTGTGATGACTGGCTTAGCTCAGATCCAGGAAAGGCTGAGGGAATTGGTGGAAAGGCAGACTCCTGAAGAACACCATCCTGGCACAAGAGGAACCAGTAACAATGATCGCGGGCAGCCACTCATTGATCCACCGGAGTTTGGGCCTCATCTAAACCCAGATGTTAATGTCACAAGGAATATTCAAGGAAACACTACTGGAGGCAGGATCTTGCAAGAAGACCCTCGGGAAGAGCAGTTCACAGTTATTGGAGCTGGGGATGAAGTTTATGACCGAAGGCTGGAGGAGATTGCTGAGAAACTGAGGTCTCTTGAGTCCCAGAATTCTCCAGGCTTTGACGTAATGGACATGGGGCTGGTGGATGGGGTGAGAATTCCTCACAAGTTCAAACCCCAGTGCTTTGAAAAATATGATGGTACCTCCTGCCCGCGTACTCATCTGCAGTCTTTCTTGGGGAGACTCAAGGCTTATACCATGGACGAGAAGTTATGGATGTTCTATTTTGAGGACAGCCTGACTGGAGCATCAAGAGAATGGTATTCGCATCTGACCAAGGCCACTATAAGATGTTAGAAAGACTTGGCCGAAGCCTTCATCTGTCAATACCAGTACAATCTAGACATGGCTCCCAATAGAACTCTTCTAATGGGCATGTCCCAGTCTTCAAGGGAAAGCTTCCGGGATTATGCTCAAAGGTGGAGACAGCTTGTTGCTGCTGTCCAGCCACCCATGCCTGAACGGGAAATAGCTGACATGTTTATGAACACTCTTCAGGGAACTTATATCGACCGACTTGCTGCATTCTCCTCCACTAGCTTTGCTGATGTAGTTATAGCTGGGGAGAGGATAAAGAGTCTTCTGAAGATGGGCAAAATCTCTGACAATGGTGCAAGTTCCTCAACCAAATACAAGAAAACCTTTTCCAGGACCCCGAAGGACGGGCGAAACAAATGATATTCGTGCAAGCAGGGGGAGACCCCAATACTCTCACAGATCAGTAGCAGCCGTTACTATCCCGGCTCCAGTTCCACAACAACCATTTTTTCCTCAACAACAACAACAACAATACTATCAGCAACAACCGCACTTTCTGCAACAAAGATCGTACAACAATAACAACAACAACACACAGCAGCGCCCCTTTCAACAAAGGCCATCTCAAGCAAATAGGGTGATTGACCCCATTCCTATGTCGTATGCCACCCTACTGCCACAACTCCTGAAGCTCAACCTGGTTGAGTTAAGGACGTTGGCTCCACCAGATCCTCTCAACCTCCCGAAGAATTATGATGCCAATGCTAGGTGTGCCTTTCATTCCAACGCACCTGGTCACAATACTGAGAAGTGTAGAGCCTTGCAAATGAAGGTTCAGGATCTGGTCGATTCCAAAGCTCTCAATTTTGCACCTCCTCCGAATGTTACCAGAAATCCTATGCCTAGTCATGGTGGGCCCAGGATTAATGTCATAGAGGAGGACCAACCATCTGCACTGATTGATAATGTTGCACATATTCGGACACCGCTGGCAGAAGTCAAAGCTCAACTCTTAATATGCCAGGTATTCCCAGGTTGTGAGGCCTGCTGCGAATCGTGCAAGACTGCTATTAATGGTTGTGAGAGGCTAAGGTTTGGCATAGATGGCCTTATCAGAGATGGAATTTTGCAAATTACCACAACGGCGTCTACAACATCAACAACTATTTCTTCAGCAACAATAGATCCTCCTACAACATCAACAACTTTTTCTTCAGCAACAATAGATCCTCCTACAACTGCAACAACCATTACTCCCACTGATTCATCCACAACTCCAACAATCACTCCATCCATTATTTCAACAAACCAAAGTTTAGTTAAGCTTACTTCTACAACATCAACACCCATCTTATCAACGAAATCGCCTATAACACCAACAAACACTAACAAAGATGTCTCAACGATCATAATCTATTATGACCCGGCAACTGTTCATCCCAACAATAATTTTCAACAACAAACTGCAACACCTACTGTCAGATCTCCAGTCACAATCTATTACGACCCGCATACCATCACAGTTCCTTCCGCTGCAGCAATCAGTCCAGTCACCATTACGGTACCTGGACCTGTTCCTTATGAAAGCAGTAATGCCATACCTTGGCACTACGACTCTGATCTCTATTGCGACGGAAAGAAGATCACTCTAGATTCATCAACCTCTTCACCACAAGTTGACAATGTTGGGGGAGGCGGAGGCTTCACCAGAAGCGGATGCCTTTTCGCCTCACAAATACCGAGACCCAATGCTGAAGCAGAGGTTGCTGCTAAAGCAAAAGGGAAGAGTGTGGTACTCGAAGAGCCAGCTGTTAAAGAAACTCCGAAGACGTCTTTTGACCAAGAGGTAGACGAGTTTATGAGAATAATCAAAAAGAGTGATTACAAAGTGGTGGACCAGCTTCATCAGACGCCCTCCAAAATCTCTATATTGTCATTGTTAATGTGTTCTGAAGCCCATAGGAATGCACTCTTGAGGGTCCTGCACGCAGCCTATGTGCCGGAAGAGATTACGGTTAATCAGCTGGAAACAGTGGTTGCAAATGTTAACACCAATCATGGACTGGGCTTCACAGATGCTGATTTAACGACGGAGGGACGCAATCATAATAAGGCTTTACACATTACCTTAGAGTGAAAAGGTGTTTTTCTTTCTCATGTGCTGGTAGACACTGGGTCCTCGCTCAATGTCCTCCCAAAGAAAGCCTTGGTGAAGCTGGAATATGATGGTTTGGCGTTGCATCCAAGTAACTTGGTGGTAAGAGCGTTTGATGGCTCTAAGAGATCAGTGCTTGGAGAGATTGAATTACCCGTGATGATTGACCCACAAATCTTTAAAACTACTTTCTTCGTGATGGACATTCAGCCGGCCTACAGTTGTTTGTTGGGTAGATCCTGGATTCACGCCGCTGGCGCTGTTACATCTACCATTCACCAGAAATTAAAATACCAGTGGGAAGTCCAGATCATCACAATCTGCGGGGAGGAAGACATTTTCATTAGCCAGCTGGCTACTTACAAGTATATAGAGATGGATGGGGAGATCCATGAGACTATGAGCCAGGGGTTTGAGGCCCTTAACATCAATGAAGTAACTGCTGTGTCTGGAACTTCTATCACTTCATATCAACAAGCCTGGAAGGTTGTTGAAGAAGGTACCACTCAGGGCTGGGGCAAGCTGCTGCCAGTAGAAAAGAAGGAAGACAGATTCGGGTTGGATTACAGACCAACCCGACAAGATCAACTAGAGGCTGCCAAGGAGCCCAAATTTGTCAGTGGGGGGATGCTCACCCCAGATGCTGTGAACAATCTGGAAGACGAGGAAGAAGGCGACCGCAACCTGGAGAATTGGATACGTCCAAAGATCCCGGGGAACCAAATCTCTAACTGGTCTTCCCAGGAAATTATAAGAGTTACTCATGCAGAGTAATTATTATTTCCTGTCTTTTAGCATGCATCAAGTCCTGCATCTTGCCCAAGGTGTCAAGACTCATTTTGTAATAGGGCCATCTTGAATTTTGTGCAAATGATTAATTAATGAATATCAGGACATCTTTTGCAAACGAGTCTCTTTTTTCGCTCACTGTCTTTTTCATTTTTTCACTTTTGTACAAAACAATAAAATGGCAATGTTTTCAAAATAACAACTTTATTTTCACTTTTTCTAAACAAGATAAAACTGATCACTAAAACGAACCAATCTCAACCATTACAGAGATTATCCTCCAGATCGCACCGACAACAACACTGCTATGACCTTGTATGACTTCGACAATCCGATTAATCAAGTTGATGAAAGGGTTGAAGAGGACTATGAGTTACCTGAAGAGCTAGCCAGGTTGTTAAGGCAAGAGGAGAAGGTAATCACTCCTCATCAGGAGGAAGTTGAGACAGTTAACCTTGGTACCGAAGAAGACTTGAAAGAAGTGAAGATTGGGGCCCGTCTGCAAGATTCAGTGAAGGAACAACTTATTGACATGCTCCGAGAGTACGTTGATGTCTTTGCTTGGTCCTATCAAGATATTCCAGGTCTGGATACTCACATTGTTATGCACAAGCTGCCTTTAAAGGAAGACTGTCCTCCAGTAAAACAAAAGTTACGCCGTACTCGTCCGGATATGGCCATGAAGATAAAAAAAAGAGGTACAAAAACAGTGGGACGCCGGTTTCCTTGCTGTAACTAGTTACCCACCGTGGGTTGCTAATATTGTACCTGAACCTAAGAAGGATGGCAAAGTACGGATGTGCATGGATTACCGGGATCTGAACAGAGCTAGCCCGAAGGATGATTTCCCTTTACCTCACATTGATGTATTGGTCGACAACACAACTCAGTTCTCGGTATTTTCCTTCATGGATGGATTTTCAGGATATAATCAGATCAAGATGTCACCCGAAGACATGGAGAATACTACCTTCATTACACCTTGGGGCACATTCTGTTATAAGGTGATGCCATTTGGACTGAAGAATGCTGGTGCCACTTATCAACGGGCTATGGTAACATTATTCCACGATATGATCCACAAAGAAATTGAATGTTACGTGGATGACATGATTGCCAAGTCCCTCGCCGAAGAAGACCATCTGGTAAATCTGCTGAAGTTGTTCAAGCGTCTGAGGAAATATCAGCTGAAGTTGAACCCCAACAAGTGCACATTCGAGGTACGGTCCGGTAAGCTGTCGGGATTCATTGTAAGTGAAAAAGGAATTGAAGTTGATCATGACAAAGTCAAAGCCATTAAGGAAATGCCTGCACCTAGGACTGAAAAGGAAGTTCGAGGGTTCCTAGGTAGATTGAACTACATTTCAAGATTCATATCTCACCTCACTGCAACCTGTGAGCCTTTGTTCAAATTGTTAAGAAAGGAACAAACGGTCAGGTGGAATGAAGACTTCCAGAAGGCTTTTGACAAAATCAAGGGGTACTTACAAGAACCTCCAATTCTTATGCCTCCAGTTGAAGGAAGACCTCTAATAATGTACCTGACAGTAATAGAAGGGTTAATGGGGTGTGTGATGGGCCAGCATGACGAGTCTGGTCGAAAAGAGTATGCAATATACTACCTAAGCAAAACGTTTACCGACTATGAACAACGTTATTCACTGCTCGAGAAAACTTGTTGTGCTTTAGCGTGGGCTGCTCGCCGACTAAGACAATATATGTTGACTCACACTACCTTGTTGATCTTAAAGATGGACCCCGTCAAGTACATATTTGAGAAGCCAACACTTACCGGAAGGGTTGCAAGATGGCAAATGATTCTGACAGAGTATGACATTCAGTACACATCTCAAAAAGCCATCAAAGGCAGTGTACTATCTGACTATCTAGCCGAGCAACCCATTGATGATTACCAACCGATGAGATTTGACTTCCCTGATGAAGACATCATGTTCCTAAAAGCAAAAGATCATGAAGAGCCTATTCACACCGAAGGGCCTGACCCAGAAGAAGAATGGACAATGATGTTTGATGGGGCTGTCAACATGAATGGTCGTGGAGTTGGTGCAATGCTCATTACACCTAAAGAAGTTCACATGCCTTTCTCAGCAAAACTCACCTTTGCCTGCACTAACAACGAAGCTGAATACGAAGCCTGTATCATGGGTCTTGAGGAAGCCATTGACCTCAGGATCAAGACTTTAACTATATTCGGGGATTCAGCTTTGGTAATCAATCAAACCAACGATAAATGGTATACCCACCAAGAGCATCTGATTCCATATCGTGACTATACGAGGAGATTATTGACTTTCTTCACTGCAGTCAAACTTGAGTACATTCCTCGAGACGAAAATTAGTTCGCAGATGCTCTAGCTACCATTTCCTCCATGATCAAAGTTCAGGCTTCCAATTTTGTGCCTCGAATTTCAGTATCTAGACTAGACCAACCGGCATAGGTATTCTCCATGGACATTGCTAAAGATGACAAGCCTTGGTTCCATGACATCAAATGCTTCTTAGAGGATCAAGCATACCCACCAGGGGCATCATCCAATGATAAAAAGACATTAAGAAGACTGGCTGGTAGTTTCTTCCTGAATGCTGATGGTTCGTTATATAAGAGGAACTTCGACATGGTGCTTCCCAGATGTGTTGATAAGAAAGAAGCAGATTTGCTAATGCACGAGGTGCATGAAGGATCTTTCGGTACCCATGCTGGAGGTAATGCAATGGCAAAGAAATTATTATGGTCAGGTTACTACTGGATCACAATGGATGCAGACTGTTGTGCCTAAGCCAGGAAGTGTCATAAGTGCCAGATTTATGCAGATAAAGTGCATGTGCCTCCAAATCCTTTGAACGTAATGTCTTCACCTTGGCCCTTTGCCATGTGGGGCACTGACATGATTGGAAAGATTGAACCGACTGCTTCAAATGGCCACAGATTCATCCTGGTAGCCATTGATTACTTCACCAAATGGGTTGAAGCAGCTTCATATGCAAACGTCACCAGACAAGTGGTAGCCAGATTTCTGAAAAGAGACATCATCTGTCGGTATGGAGTACCCGAGCGAATCATTACTGATAATGGTTCCAATTTGAACAACAAAATGATGGCAGAGCCGTGCCGGGACTTTAAAATCCAACACAACAACTCTTCTCCTTACAGGCCAAAGATGAATGGCGCTGTTGAGGCAACTAACAAAAACATTAAGAAGATTGTGCAAAAGATGGTGGTTACTTACAAAGACTGGCATGAAATGCTACCATTTGCCTTGCATGGGTATCGTACATCAATCAGAACATCTACTGGGGCAACACCGTATCAGCTTGTGTATGGTATGGAGGCAGTCTTACCTGTAGAAGTTGAATTACCCTCCTTACGGGTACTAATGGATGTCAAGTTGGATGAAGCAGAATGGGTCCGATCTCGGTACAATCAACTAAATTTGATCGAAGAAAAGAGATTAGCTGCAATCTGTCATGGGCAGTTATATCAGAAAAGAATGAAGAAAGCCTTCGATCAGAAAGTCAAACTTCAGGAATACCAAGTAGGAGATCTTGTGATGAAGAGACTCCTTCCTCCTCATACAGACCACAGGGGCAAGTGGACTCCAAATTACGATGGTCCATTCATAGTAAAGAAGGTTTTCTCTGGTGGAGCACTGGTGCTCACTACTATGGATGGTGAAGATTTCTTATCCCCTGTGAATTCGGATGCAGTTAAAAAATACATCGCATAAAGGACCCGCTGGACATAAAAACAAAATGTGAGTCCAGGCAAAAATAGGGCATCCCGGCGAGTCAAAAACAGAATAAAAGACTCGGGCAAAAATAAGGGAAAATCAAAAGAAAAATGTACACCCGCTGAGTTGAAAAGCCGCATTGGACAGCTCAGGCAAAAATGGGTATCCCGGTGGATTGAAAACCCGAAAGGGCGATCCACGCAAAAATAAGGGAATAAGCGAACAACTGCATTCTGAATTCGTCTGTATCATTTATAACACGACAAGCTTCGAAAGGTTAAAGCATCGGTCGGGATCAACCTTCTTCAAAAAGCAAGATGAGAAGAACATCAAGGTCATACAGGTCATAGCAAAAGGGAAGCTCACTGAAGCGTCGTCGACATTGCTAGCACCTTTATTTTTCTCAATTTGTAACAATCTCCTCATTTCAAGGATTTGTTTCTTTGACTGTAATTGCCAATTCAGGGCACCCAGATTAATAAAATCAGAGTTTTCAGTCACACTTCGTCTTGTACATTTTTGTTTCGTTTGCAAAAAATGTCCAATATCCATAATGTTTGCATAAAACAGATGTGCCTTCCTAATCACATGCTTACAGGAAATGTATTTTACTTCCAGGAATATCTAAATCCTATGATGGAATCCGGTAAGGGATGCCTCGGGATTTTTGTGCGCTTCTTTGTCTTAACAGGATTGTAGGTATTCAATATGCAACATGGGGCATGCCAAACGTACTTCCTCCCCTAAGCAGTATCTTGAATGTTTTCCCCAGCGAAGTTGCCAAAGCATCGTTTCTCCAGCACATCTTCTCAAGCAGCATCTGAAATGCTCATTTCCCCAGCTGAGTTCTCAAGTCTCCTCATCCTTAGCAGGATCCTCAGCAAAGACAGGGGAACCATATCCCCACAGAGTTCCAGACTCTATCCAGAAGAGCAATGTCTGAAGTTCTTACACAACAAAGTGACGGAAGTTTCCTCATCCCCAGCTGGGATATCTCCTCACCGGGTAGATCTATCAGTGATCTACTTCCCCAAGCAGAACCATATGTTTTATCAGATCTACCAATGATCTCATCCCCAACTGGGATTCTCCTTCCAAGCAGATCAGCCAAAGATCTTCACGGTGGCGGGATCCGAGTCCCGAATTGGTTTCTTTTGCATAATCATAGCATTCGCATCATTTCCCCCCAGAGCGTAGCATTCCGTCTAATACGGAGCATTGCAGCAAAAATCAAACATATTGCATGATCACAAGTCAGGTTTGAAACAGTCACCTGTATATACCAACATCACCTCATCAGCAATATACAAAATACATCCCTTGCACATAAAAGCCAAAACGTCCCCTTTGCACTCTCAAATACAGATACATGTTCCTTTTGACACTCGTCTGTGTCATCATTCCCCAGTAAAAGTAGCCAGAACACTTTCTATAAACAGATACTGGTCCTTCTCGACACTCGTCCGTGTCATCTCAATTTTCCCCAGTAGAAAGCCAAAGCGTCCCCTTTGCACTCTCAAACACAAACACATGTTCATATATACTTTTGACGCTCGTCCGTGTCATATCATCCCCTGCAGATATAAACCAAACCAATGCTTATACACTCTCTTGACACCCGTCCTTGTCACCTATCCCCAACATAGTTGCCCGAACACTTGTTTATAATACTTCTTTTGACACTCGTCTGTGTCATCTTATCCCCACAGTGCCAAAACACTTATACCTTTTTATTTCGGAAAGCGTAAGCACTCGTCCGTGTTTACCATCCCCCAGCAAATCACCAGCAAAACAACTTTTTCTATCTGACATTCGTCCTATGTCATGATACTTTCGGCAGCCGTACCCTGCCAGGTGATCGTCCTTCACCTTCGGATGACCGTCCCTCATCCTTTCCCCAGCGGAGTCTCCATTACTGGACCCTTTTTTTATCCGACATTCATCCTATGTCGTGATACTTTTGGCAGCCGTACCCTGCTAGGTGATCGTCCTTCACCATGGATGATCGTCCCTCATCCTTATCCCCAACAGAGCAGTCGTCCCCTGCCAGGTGATCGTCCTTCATCATTGTATCCGATGGCCGTCCCCATCGTTGATCTTGTTACCTGACATTCGTCCTATGTCATGATAAACCCCGAGAGCATCCGTACGCTGCTAGGTGATCGTCCTTCACCTCTTGATGATTGTCCTTCATCATGCTTATCCGATGGCCGTCCCCATCGGTGACCTTTTTCTGTCCTGCATTCGTCCTATGTCGTGATAAAGAGCAGTCGTCCCCTGCTAGGTGATCGTCCTTCACCTTTGATGACCGTCCCTCATCATTTATTTCATTCATTCTTTAAACCGATGGTCGTCCCCATCGTTGTTAACTTTACTTTACAAAACCTGATGGTCGTCCCCATCATTACCTTTACTTTAATCCCCAGAGAATTTTATTTGATGGTCGTCCCCATCATGATCCCTTTATTTCCCCAGCATGTCGGCCGTCCCCGTCATTGCTTTATCCCCCAGCAGTCGTCCTCTGCTCGATGATCGTCCTCCATCGCTCGTGCTTTGTAATCATACTATACTTCCTTTTACAATTTATATCCCTTTTCTTCTTCTCCCCAGTGAGTGCAAATTTCGGTCTGTCTTTGATATTCAACCACAAGTTATCTTGTTTGTCTGTTAAGCCAGGCGCTTACATCCTGCACAGCTAACTCATGCTTGAATAGGGGCAGCTGTAAACACCCCAAATTTTCCCTCACTAAGTTCACACCATGGCTTGTGATCTTTCATCTTTGCATTAGTTTAAGCATACCACATCATATTGCATTTTTGTTTCACTACATTAGTTCAAGTTCATCTGCATCTAGGGTTTGTGATCTGAGCAATCCAAGGATCCATATGAGCCACTCCAAAGGTCTTCAATCATTCCAAGAGGGTCCATGTATGTTCAATCGTCATTTTATATCCCTCAAAGATCAAGGAAGTCAAAGAATCACAAGAACTTGCAGAGCATGGAAGCAGAGCCAGGGTTTCACTGCACAGATGACCTGAAATTAGGGTTTTGGTTTCAGAGGCCATAACTCCAAATTGTTTGGTCATTCTTGTTTCTAAGGGTCTCAATATGTTATAAGGATCATGCATACCAAGTTTGATGAAGAAATTCATTGTGGAAGTCATTTGTTCACTGGGTAACTTCTTGAGCAAGTCAGAGCAAAATCAGGGCATCTGAGGCCCCCCAACATGGAACCAAAGTGGATTTTTCATCAAATTGAAGTTATATGATCTTTATTTGATCATTGAAGTGCTTGGAAGTTCATAAAATTGAAGAAAAGTAAGCTAAACCAAAATTTTCCAAAAATGGAAATGACTTGTAATGTAAACTTTCCATTTTGGGAAAGTTTTTCAACCTCCTCTTTCTCAACCAAAAATGCTTCAAATGAAAAATTATTGGTCATGAAAGTTGTAGATTGGATCATTCCTTTTTTAAAAAGTACTAGAACAAGTCCTAATTCATTATGGAACTCAAGTTATGGCTTGTCAAAGTTGGCAAAAATCACATAATTTTCAAGAATGCACCAAAGAGGATTCTTTGCAAAAACACTTGCCAATTCATTTTGTGACTTCAAACACACTTCTAATCATCATACAAACATTGTGAATTGTCTAAAAACCAGAATTGCCCAAAGAATTGTATCATTCCATGCCTTGAACATCAAGAAATATCAAAGGGGCCAAAACTTCATAGAATTGCAAAATGACACATAACTTTGTTTCCACTTGCTGAATTGCCTCAAGACTAATTCCATGGACCTCCTTGATCCATGTTGCGCATGGACAAGCCAAGAAGCCAGTTGCACCATTGCCCATACCTCAAGTACAAAACTTTTGACTTTTTGGCAAGAAGCCCATACCAATCAGCTGCAGCCACCACCCACTATCTGCCCAACCAGAACTCTACAAGCATGCCTCAAGGATCATTTTTCATAACACACACAAGCCTAACACTCCAAGAACTCAGCATTTCACAAAATCACTCAACTTGCAAATTCCTTCGAAACTCACTGAATACTCACTCAATCTTCAAACCAATTCCACCATTCATCTCAAAATCATCCACTGAACATAAAGCAACCATTAAAACAGCCAAAAACACCCCATAGCCAAAACACGATTCTTGGCCAGTTGAAGTGCAATCTCAAAAACCAGCCAAAAGAAACTCCATTCAAGCTTCTCAATAGCATCAGGGTGATCATTGGAGGTGATTTGCACAAAGGAAAAGGTCATAAAGCTCAAGTTTGGAAAGCTTCATCTCAGGTAGTCATCTCAAATCATTTTTCCAGAACTTCTATTTTAAGTTCCAATGTGAAAGAGCATGCTCCACTGATCATTTTGTGCTTTGTATTTTTGAAAATGGTTGCATATTGAGCATTTACTAAGCTTTTGAAATTTTTGCCGTTTTTGATTTTTCCTTCGAATCTTGTTTGTGAGCAATTAGAAATCTGTTTTGAGGTTAGATTCGTGTTTAGGAAGATGAGAGGGTTTGATCTGGAGCTTTAGAGCTCCAAAAATGACCTAGGGGTGAGGTTTTGAGATTTTCAGGGGAGGAGGCTGCCGGAGAAGACGACCGAAGCTCTTCTCCGGTGGCCTGAAAGTGATTAATGTGTTAATTAGGGTTAGGGCATTGCTTGAATCTAGGTTGTTTGATCTCTCTTTCCCGCGTGTGTTAGATGGTGTAGATTAGGTCATTAATTATAAACATGGATTAATTAATTAATTAAATAAGTTTAGCTGAGTTTGAATTTCGTCCTTAGGATTACGCGCCAAGTCAAACCTAATTCCCTCAGCTTTCAATCTAAACCCTTGGATGTGATTACTTCTGTTTTATTCAATTTTAATTCACATTTTCTCATTTATTTTGCACAATTTATTTTAAATAGCTAGAAAATTCCAAAAAAAATTTTATTCTGCATTTTCACTTCAAATAATTTTCTCCACCCAAAGATATTTTTATTTTTATTTTTTGCATTAAAAAATCATTTTTAAAACATTTAAATGTTTATTTTAATTAATTAATGGAAATTAATTAATTAAAATATCATTTAGGTTTCTAAAAAATCCCAAAAAAATTCACATTGCATCTTAGGACATTTAGAAACATTGTTATACCATCCATACAAATTTCTTTTTGGTTTTGAACAATCTTTGACAATTTTCTTGAATTTAGGGTTCATAAAATTCTTATTTTTGAACTCTAACTTCAAGAATTCTTTTCTGCTTAACCATGAATGGTATAACATTGATTCTTTTTGCATTGATCTTCATTTAGCATGTAGTATCTAACATAATTTTGTCACAAATTTCTTCTGCATTTTTGATTTGATTTGCATTTTTTTCCCTTTAGGTACCTTAAAACCCTAGATAACTTAGAAAATTCATAACTTCTTTAGGATTAAGAGTTAGGTCTTCTCCTTTGCAGTGTGATATCATATGGGGTTAGGGTTCCTCTAAGTTCATTTTCAATTTTTTATCTTGTCATTTGCTTCTGTTTTTGACTTTTGCATCTCATGTTGCATGAAAACCCTAATTTCTCATCTTCATTTGCATACATCTTGTATAAGCATTCATACATGAACTTGCCATGACATTTCATGCATCCACATGACATCTAAGACATCTTAGGACACATTAGAATCATGCTTGATCATTTCTTCATTCATTTGCCATGTTATGCATTCATTTCATTCCATGAACTTTCATGAACTTCCATGCTTCCTACATGCTTCATTTGCATTCTCATCACTTGTATGATTATCCATTGCACTTGACATACATTTGCATCATCTCTTAGCATCATTTACATCATGAATATGCTATTGTTTTTTGTTTGCATTCTTGCATGCATCTCCTTTTCATTTCATTTCATTCCTTTATGCTAACTTTTCAGGTGGTAAGTGCCTTGAGAAGTGAATTTGCCTTCACTTCTCATTCTCTTTTATGCATCCTTGCTGCATTTTATCTTTTGCTTTAGAGTAAGCTTACTCATTCATGTTCCTCCTTCACTTAGTTTCTGCTTTAGAGTGAGCTTTCTCATCCAAGCATGACAATAATAAGGGTTTTGATTAGTCCCCCATTAGTTTTACCTTTGTGTCTTCTTTTGTGTCTCTCTTCTCATCTCATAATCAGAGACTAAACCTTTAAGGTTTTAAGGCTTTGTGATTAAGATTATGCCTGCATCCTTCTCTTAGGATGGAGTGTATAACTTTAATCCTAAGTGTTAAACCCTTAATGTGTTTAAATCTCTTAATTAATCCATCTTAATAATCACTAAGACAATAACTTGTAACTTGGGCCTTGCATTAGGGTTCTAATTCTTCCTTAATTGGTTAAGAAGGACTAACCCTAGTGTTAATGGACAAGTCCCCCTCAAGTTGTCTTACAAACCATAAAATTCACTTCTTAATCTTACCATTAACTAAAATCCACTTTAATAAAGGCTTTGTTTTGTCATGAGGTTAATCCTTAATCATGGATTAAGTTGAGGTATCTTCCTCAGCTTAAATGTTCTCATATATTATCCTTCTATTAGGATGGTGTAATGAGTCCATTAAATCTTTGATTATGGCTTAAACTCATTACTTAACATTAAACAAAAACTCCAAAAACATCTAAATAATCACAAGTAGGTTAATGATCTTAATCCTACATCATGGTAATTAAGTTTGAGGTGCTTACTTCATACTAAAGGTATTCTCATTACCCCTAATCAAAGGGAGGATGTAATGAGTTTACTAACCTTTGGTTTAGGTTTAAGCTCATTAAATTATGACAAACACAAAAAGCATTAAAAGATTGAAAACACACAAAAAAAAAACAATAATCGTCTCCTCCAGGATTCTTTTCTCACCTCATTCACTCATAAACGAGAACTCGCTTCTTCCGTCTAATGCAAGACAGTTAGCACCTGAGCCAGACATGTCATGCACTTGAGCATAGACAAGCAAGCAGTTCATTAGTCAATTTATCTTTCAGTCTCTTTGAGTCGAACTACGGTGTTCTGACTTCCTCATTGCACGAGAGGATACGTAGACATAACTTAACTGTTATCGAACAAAAGTCTCTGTCTCTTCCCCCTCTTCCAACATTATTCTTTAAGCCTCATTCTTGAGCATTTCACCTCACTTTCTTGCACTGACACCTGTACATTCGTTTCCAGCTTTTGCACACAGATAACACATACATTACCCCTTTAAACACAAATCTTTCAAGCGTGGATCCCGTCGAGTACGACGGACAATCTGGGTGCTAATACCTTCCCAGGTTGTAACCAACCCCCTTTCTCAGTTTCTCTGGTTCGCGACCGTCTTATCCATATTTTTTAGGTTTATGAAGCATTACCTTTCCTTCGGGATAAAAATGCCTAGCTGGCGACTCTTTTCACCTTCATTTCATTTCCTCTTTCGCCGACTGTTCGCGTCTGTACCCTATCTGACCCTGGTGTCTTTTAGTGGGAGCGACACTTAACAATATCAGTAACAGGGTATGATGAGGCCAAGGGATCCTGCAAACCTGTAAACATCCCCACCCCCTCACAGGTATTGTTCTAGAACAAGGATCCTCAGACTTGGATCAGTTATGAGAAGTGTAAACACTTCTAACCTGGAGGTACAGTGTTTACAATAATCATAAAGGATCCTCCTCTAATTCACCTCAGATGCTGAAGGTCATAAAAAGGTCATCCAGACTTAGCAGGCTTTCCAGATAGCCCTAGTACTACAGGAAATCCGTAGCAAAGAGTTCTCAAGAAGAAACTCATGTCTGAACCGTGTTTCATATTCCGCACCAGACCGAAATGGAATGGGAAAGAATATGAAGCCACTTTATCCTATGTGTCACTCAGGCTCCCGGTATGGAACCTTACTCACTCAATATCCCTCCCACCAAAACAGACAGAAGATCCAGCACATATGATATGATGATAACAGTATGAAATGCATATAAACAGTAAATGAAAGCAATAAATAAAGTTGTACAGAAAGTAATAAATAAAGCAATAATCAACAAGCACAAGTAGCACATAACACCCCCATAAAAACAAATCAAACAAGCGCTAGGAGAAACCCACAAAAAGAACCAGAAACCCTGGTTGCAAGACTCTCTCCCCAGCAGAGTCGCCAAGCTGTTGCTCCCAAAGATTTGCATCCAGGTACAAGCGCGAACTATCGGCGAAAAGAGAGAATGAAGTGAAGTGAATAGAGTCGCCATCTAGGCATTTTTATCCCGAAGGAAAGGTAATGCTGCATAAACCTAGAAAAGAGATGGATAAGACGGTTGCGAACCAGAGAAACTGAGAAAGGGGGTTGGTTACAACCTGGGAAGGTATTAACACCCAGACTTTCCGTCGTACTCGACGGGATCCACGCTTACAAGATTGTGTTTAAAGGGGTAGGTGTATGTGCTATCTGTGTGCAAAAGCTAAGAATGAATGTACAAGTGTCAGTGTAAAAGGGTGAATGCTCAGGAACTAAGGCTTAGAAAGAATGCTGAAAGAGGGGGAAGACACAAAGACTTTTGTTCGATAACTGTTAAATTATGCCTACGTATCCTCTCGTGCAATGAGGAAGTCAGAACACCATAGTTCGACTCAAAGAGACTGGAAGATAAATTTGACTGTGAATTGCTTGGTTGTCTATGCTCAAGTGTATGACTCGTCTGGCTCGAGTGCTAACTGTCTTGCATTAGACGGAAGAAACAAGTTCTCATTTGTGAATGAGTGTGATAAGAAAAGAATCCCGAAGGAGACGATTATTGTTTGTTTTTGTGTTTTCAGTTTTGTTATTGTTTTTGGTGTTTTGCATAAGTTAATGAGCTTAAGCCTAAATCAAAGGCTTGCAAACTCATTATATCATCCCTGATTAGGGATAATGAGCCTACTTAAGTATGTGATAAGCATCTCAACTTAATTACCGTGATGATGTAGGATTAAGATCATTAACCTACTTGTGATTATTTAAATGTTTTTGGGTTTTTGTTTAGTGTTAAGTAATGAGTTTAATCTCTAATCACATATTAGTGGACTCATTACACCATCCTAATAGAAGGATAATAGATGAGAACACTTAAGTTGAGGAAGATACCTCAACTTAATTCATGGTTAGGGATTAAATTCATTATATGACAAACCTTTATTAAATGGATTTTAATTAAAGGGTAAGATTAAGAAGTGGATTTTAAGTTTGTAAGACAACTTGAGGAGGACTTGTCCATTAAACACTAAGGTTAGTCCCTCTTAACCATAAGGAAGAGTTAAAACCCTAATGTAAGGCCCAAGTTACAAGATAAATTATTGATGATTATTAAGTGATTTGATTAAGATTTTTAAACAAATTAAAGGTTTAACACTTAGTATTAAAGTTATACACCCCATCCTAAGAGAAGGATGCATGTATAACCCTAATTCCAAAGTCCTAAAACATTAAGAGTTTAGTCTCTGATTATTGAGATGAGAAGAGAGACTCAAGGAGACTCAAAGGTAAAAAGCTAAGGGGGACTAATTACAATCCTAATCATTATCATGCTTGGATATCCTATGGTTTTTGGGGTTTAAGGAAGATCTTCAAGGAAACCACCAATGGAAGAAGCAGATGAAAGGAGGAGGAAGCAGAAGAATAAGTTACTTACTTCCTAAGAAGATAAGTAACTTAAAGGGAGAAAGTGAGAGAGATGGAACATAAGTGAATCAAATTCACTTCAAAGACAAACAAAAATTCAAATGAAAGAGATAAGAAGAAGTGAGAGGTGAAGGCAAATCCACCTCCCAAAGTAACTTACCAAAAGTTCCTGAAAGTGTTAGCATGAATGCATAAAGTATGAAGCATAAAGGAATGAAGTGAAATGAGATGCAATGATCAAAGTCAGAAGTTCTTATGCTAGGTAAATGTCATTTAAGATGGTGCAAAGTCATAGAATATGCATATGTGTGATCATACAAAGATGAGATGTTATGGAAGCATGCTTTGAAGTTTGAAAACACATGAAAGTTTATGAAATGAAATGGATGCTAAACATCGAAAATGAATGAAGAAATGATCAATCAAGGTTCTAACATGTCTTAAGATGTCCAAGATGACATATAAATGCATGAAATGTCATGGCAAGTTCATGTGATGATGAATATACAAGGAGAATGCAAATGAACATGAGAAATTAGGGTTACATGGATATGTGAGATGCAAATGGATAAAACAGAAGCAATCAACATGATAAAATTTTAAATTAAGCTTAAACAAACCCTAATCCCATATTAGGTCACACCCCAAAGGATAAGGTCAGAAGCCTAACCTATCAAAAGTTATGATTTTCCTAAGTTTTCTAGGGTTTTTGGGTGGTTCAAAAGGAAAAATGCAAATCAAATTGAAAATGCAAGATAAATTCATGAGGAAAATGACCTATAATCTACATGCAATATGTAACACAATGCAAAAAGAATCAAGTTCAAACTCCTCTTGGTTAGGCAGAAATGATTTTTCAAAGTTAGGGTTCAAAAATGTGATTTTAATGACCCTTAATTCAAAGAAAATTGGCAAACTATGATCAAACCTAAAAAGAAATTTGTGTGAAGAGTTTGAAAATATTTCTAAATGCATTGGAATGATTCATGATTTTTTTGGTAATTTTTAGAAGCCTAAATGCATTTTTAATTAATTAAAATACTTTAATTAATTAAAAATAACATTTAAATATTTTAAAAATACTTTTTTAATGCAAAAAATAAAATAAAAATTGTTTTTGGATTGAGAAAAATATTTAAAGTCAGAATGCAAAAGGAAATATTTTTTTGAAGCTTTTAACTATTTTAAATAAATGCAACAAAAGAAATGAAAAATAATTAAAGAGAAAAATAAAAGTAATGCAAACAAGTGGACAGGATTGAAAGTTGCAGGGATCAAGGGGCAGAATGCAAAGTCCACGTGACTCAAGGTATGAAGATCTGATGGCTAGGGTTCAAAATCCTATTTGGCGCGTGATCTAATGGTCCCTATTTAAATCTGAACTAATTAAATGATTTATATTAATTAATTAGATTAGGGTTTAAGTGAAATGATCCGGACCGTGCGTGTCTTAATTAAAACAGATCCAAGGGTGGAGATTAAATCTGGAGAAATAATTATGGATTAGCCCTAATTAAGCTCAGGTGGCCGGAGAAGACCTCTGGTCATCTTCTCAGGCCAGACCCTCTCCATGAATCTCTCAAAACTCCACAAAAACTCACCACAAGCTCCAGAAATGATCCTTAACCATCAACAAACTCAAATCCAGCAACAAAAACAATTAATCATGCAACAAATGGCTTAATCAAATCAAACAAGTTTTTAGGTCAAAATTTCAGATCATCAATACATACTCAGTTCTTGCTCATTTTCAAAACTAAATACATCCCCATGATCAGTGCAACACAAAGAATCATATTTTAATAAGAAAACAAGCTTTTGGAAAAATTGTTCATGAAGGATACCTGAGTTGAAGTTCTTTGAAATGGAACTTTCCGGGCCTTTCTTTTGTGCAATCCACCTCCTTTGGTCCCCCTGAGTCTATTGTGATGCTTGGAATGAGTTTATTTTGGCTGAATCATGAGTTTCAGCTCTGAGTATGCAGAAATCGTGTTTGTGTTTGAGAGTGTTTCAGGCTATGGTGATGGGTGGGAAATGATCCTGAGGTGATGCTGAGTTGAATGGTGAAGAAAGTTTGAAGTTTGAGTGGTTGTGCTATGAATTTAGAAGAGGTGAAAGTTTCTTGAGGTTTTTGGAAATCTGAGTGTATGGGAGGTTTCAGCCTTGTGTGTTGTATGAAATGAGTTGCTTAATGTCCACATAAACAATGTTGATTGGCCAGAGAGTTGTTGTGGCACAGGCTGATTGGTATGGGAGGTTTTGCAAAAAGTCAAGATTGTGTACTATGAGGTATGGGCACGGGTCAGAGATGTTTTCATGGGGTGTCTGGCCTCAGCTTGCATCAAGAATGGCCATGGGATTGAATTTGATGTGCTGGAAGGCTTGGATGAAGAGTTCTCATGGATTTTGCAATTTTCCTTCTTTGGTGTTTCTTGGATCACAAGCCATGGAAACCCTAGATTCAAAGCCCAATTCTGATCTTTTGAAGTTCCTTTGACATGTTATGACATATTTGTGCACATTAGAGGTCATTAGAATGCTTGGCAAGTGAAATTGCAAAATTCCCTCTTTGGCATGAACTTGAAAATTATGTGATTTTTGCCAACTTTGAAAGGCCATATCTTGAGTTCTAAGATGAATCAAGACATGTTCTTGTACTTTTGAAAAGGGAAAGACCTAATCTATAACTTTCATGCCCAAGAATTTTTCATTTGAAGCATTTTTGGTCATGAAAGAGGAGGTTGAAAATCTTTCCCAAAATGGAAAGTTTGCATTTCAAGTCATTTCCAAAAATGGCAAGTTTGCAATTGGCTCAAAATTCTTCAATCTTGTGAACTTCCAACCACTTCTAAGATAAAATAAAGATCATTGAACTTCAATTTGATGAAAATATCCCTTTGGTTCTATTGTTGGGGGCCTCAGAGGCCCTGATTTTGACTTAACTTGTTCATGAAGTTACCTAGTGAACAAATGACGTCCACAATGAGTTTCTTTATCAAACTTGGTACACATGATCCTTATAACATATTAAGAACATTAGAAACAAGAATGACCCAAAAATTTGGAGTTAAGGCCTCTAAAACCAAAACCCTAATTTTGGTCATCTGTGCAGTGAAAACCCTAACTCTGCTTCCATGCCTTTGCCAGTTCTTGTGATCTCTTGACTTTCATGAACTTTGGGGAACATAATATGATGATAGAACACACATGGGCCCTCTTGGAAAGCTTTGAGACCTTTGGGATGGCTCAGATGGACTCTTAGATTTCTCAGATCACAAACCCTAGATGCAGATGAACTTGAACTATGCAGTGAAGCAAACATGCAATATGAGATGTAATGCTTATGTTAAAACAAAAAAATAAATATCATAAGCCATGGTGTGATAAAGAGTGAGGGCAAATTTGGGGTGTTTACAACATGGAAATTACCTTAGATACCCCTAGATTTATGATTTTATGACTGGACATCCTCTGAGGTATTTTGACCTTATGAATGGACTTCCATGATGTATATGAGCTATTTAAACCATTCCTTATGTTGTAGGCTCTTGTCCAGATGAAAATCTTGATTTTTGGTTCCCCGATTAGTCAGAACCCCTAATTTGGGCATTGTGAAACCCTAATCTTGCAGTCCTTGAAATATGCACCTTTTATACTTGTAAATGGCTTGTCATGGTCATGTTAATATTCTTGATGATATGTGGAGGTCTTTTCTCCCTTTCCCATGAAAAAATTTAATCTTGAGGGCTCAGTTGACTGAAACCCTAATTGGTGATTGTGATGACTCGGGGCCTAGATCATTGAGACTTTGTACAGTCTTTGAAATATTTCTCATCATTTGAGATTCCTTAACCCTATGATAATGATTGAAAGGTTGAAAATCTTATGTATTAATGATTGGTCTTTTGTCTGAATCCCCTGAGAGACTCAGGAATCCTAATCCATTGCAGGGATACTATGTAAACCAGTCTGGCACAATCCTTTGGTCAGTGGATTTCTTATGATGATGTACATATCTTAGGATCAAAATTTAGGGTATGACAGAAGGTGATGGACATCTCGTCAATAGGAAGGTGGAAAAATGACGTCTCTAAATGCCATCTCTTTGCAAATGTCGCCTACATGCCAAGGTTTATGGTTTCCACGCAACAACACATAAACTAGAAAACCCAATCATCTTCGGATTGTTCTAGTTCCAAAATATTCCTTTAGTGGTTTACAAATTTTAAATATGGACACTCCTATAAAAATAAACATATCACCATCAGTCGCAATTAAATTAGTATAAAATAAATGTAATGCAAAAGTGAATATACATCTCCTTCGTCGACATGCCTAAAAACATGGTATCCATAGAGATGAAGTAAAGAGGTGTCATATGGGCTTCCTAGATAACCATTTACAAGGGAGTCAACATCAACATCATGTTCATTCTGATTGGCTTCATAAGCTTTATGGGTTTCATGAGTAGGGGTCATGTGGCCCCGTTAAGTAAATGCCCGAGACATGCAACTTCGCGAAGCAAATGGTTATGAATCTCAACTTTGTGAATCATAAAATGAGGTAGCATTAACTCGTGGCCTTGACCTTGGCCCTTTCGAGTTGTACAAATGAGTGTTGGGATGCACGCCGAGCCTTAATCTTTCCTACTTGTTTTCAACCATTGTACTTGTAATAGAACCAGAAAATCACATCAAAATGCAGTCAGGGCAAACCCGAAGGTGCATATCCGTAAACTAGTTCAGACAAAATCTAGAGATGCATCTTCGGATAAACTCACGAGTTGTAAAAATGACAGAAATCCCATTGATGCCCTAAAATCCAACAAAATGGGAATGCATGTCTATACCAACTACCTATTTCGAATGTAACTACCATATAATGCATCTTAAACAACCTATTTACCTAATATATTTATCAAATATAGAAAAAAATGAAATGAGAAACTTACCGAATGGGATTGTGGATGAAAAGCTTGAATGAAATAAGTGTATGAATTAAAAACATCCGGAGATGCATCTTCGACTGAATTTTAAATTAAGGGTTGTTACGAAGATTCATCTTCGGACTCATCCTAATGTTGATGGTGTAACACCCCAATTTCATAATTTAATTATTTATTTAGTTATTTATGAATATGTGGTAATTGTGGTATTTTGTGGAATATTAAGAAGAATGAAATATTTTATTAAATAGTGGTATTATAATAATTGGATATCATTTAAATATTATTATTAAAAATAAAATAAAAGAAGTTGGAGGTCTAAGGGGTATAATGGTCTTTTGTGAAGTTTATGAGAAAAGGGATACAATCAAAATTGTCATAATCGTGTTTTTGGTGAAGGCTGAAGGATTGCTCGGAAGAACAATGAGACAAAGAGGAATTTGCTCAAGAGGTGAAATAGAAAACTCAATTGAATAAGGTATGAGGAGTAGTTCTCTTTCAATGTCTATAATGTTTGGATTCTCTTATGAGGAAAGAGGATTTTTTAGGGGAACCTTAGGGTTGGGTAATTTGTTGATAAATTTTGATGTTTTGTTGTGGTTAGAGGTTATAAGTGATTATTACATGGTGATAATAGGTTGTATGATCATTTTATGTTGTTTTATACTGATTATTGGCGTATATGAGATGTACAGAAAATCGTAGGATTTTCAGCTAAAAATCGCCTTCTCGCTTAGCGAGTAGGAACTCGCTTAGTGAGCGAGTAGAATTTTGAGAAGTTTGCACACACATATTTGCTCTCTTAGTGAGCTAGATGTTTGCTTAGCGAGACCTGTAGTCTTTTGAAAAATAATTTATTTTCTTAGATGACTCGTGATGATATGTTTTGTTGTGCTATATTGCTGTAATGTTGTTGTGAGTTGTTGCCATGCTATAATAGGCTAAATGTGTAATCATAATGATGAAATGATGTTATGATGAATATGTTGTGAAATGATGTTATGTAGTATTAGTAATGTGAGTAGGCAAAATAGATGTATAATGATGAATGCTGATGCAAATGTTGATGAAAATGATTATGTTGTTGTTGTTGCATCGTGCATTCATGACATTCTTATGATGATTGAGGCTTCAATACCATTGCGTGAACTGGGGTGTTGTTGATTATGTTGTGCTCCCTTGTGGAAGGTTGATGACCAGTGACCATCACATGTTGAAAAATCGGTACCATATGCATTTATGAAGTTACATTTCATTATTTGTGGCATAACATGAATGCATTTATTTTATGATGATGTGACTTCTTCTTGTTGTTGTTGTATGTGAGTGAGATTTGATGTAAATGATGTATGATTGTATGTCGTCTTATAATTCCATCTTTATATTATTTGTATTGAATGTGGATTACTCACCCCGTCTGCCTTTCATGATGGTCTATTATGCCATGTCGCAGATTCTCAAGAATAGTTCGGTGATCGGAAGTAGCTTGGAGTGCGTCTCTTATTGTTTATAGAGTCTAGGTGGTGTCCAGCTCTATGTCGTGTAACATTGGGGAACACTTGGATTATTTATATTATTTTTATGGTTTTAACACATGATTGATGATGTTTTGGATCTCAAATGAATCTTTAAACAATGTTGAATAGAGATTTGTTGACCGCCGCGTATTTAAATGATGTTTTGTTTTAATTTATGATGTTTGATGCAACCCGTGTTACGGGACAAAACACATATTTGATGTTTAATTGATGATTATGTTGAAATGTGATGCCCTTTTGTGTTAAACTCTGATTTTTGTAAATAATATATTTGAATTTGTTGTGCGGTAAAAAGGGAGTTACAGATGGCGATGCATCTCCGAACTAAATTTTGATAAAATATGGGTGACACACCAATTTGTGTTGTAGAGCGTGTAAAAGAGGTACGATCGAAGATGTATCTCTGGTTTTAGGAACAATTGTGACTTTTATTCTGTTCGGGAAGCACCCCGTGGGATTTAGAGAGCAACTCCCAAAATTAACATAAAGTTGTTTTGAACTCGTCATTAGCTTAAAATGAGAGGTCCAATCGTTAATTCTTACCACTCCACTAAAACATCGATGATACAATGCAACCTCACGCTAGATCTCCCACAATAGATCCATATTAAAGATCAATGCTTGCTATTAAATGTTAAATACCCTCGGATGATCTCTCATGTTCTACGCCGAAATAATAGAGATTCATATATAAAACATCTCACATGACACTTAAAGTATTCTCTCTTTAACCCATAATAACTCAATCTTATTATTCATTCTCTTACTTATTTAAACCTATTCTTTCTACAATACTATACACCTTAACCAAACTAAACACCTTTTTTATAAGAACAAATGTGTTTTCATCCTCAAAATAGATAGTATTTCGTGACCGCAATGAAAGTGATTTATATTATTATTATTATTATTTTTTTTTGTGTTAAGAATGAAATTGAAAAGACCGAGTTTATTAGACCATTCTTTTAGTTTTTCTTTTAAAAAAATTGACTTCATTATTTTCTAATTATAGCTCCCAAATAAGAACGGCGCTGTCGCTTTAAGCATTAGACTAGAACAAAAATAGTGTCTTAGTTTACAATTAACACAGATCCATCTTCTTAATCTAAAAAGTAATCTTAATCTTAATATAATAGGAAAACATTTTAATTGAATAAAAGGATAAGGAAGTTTAATTTTTTTCTCTTAATACAAATAAAAAAAATAAAATCTCTTGATTGGATCCCAAATTTCTCAGATTTCAACATTTCTCTCATTTCACACTCACAAGTCTTCACAGCTCAACTCAACTAGCCAAAAAAAAGTTCAATTTTCGCTTCAAATTCGCACAACAATTTCACTTTTCTGCTTCTATCTATCTTCCATTATCTTCATTTTCAAGATCCATTCTCTGATTCACCAAAATTTCTCTTCTATTTCCGTTACAAAGAAAGAAAGAGTAACTTCTTCGAAATCAACAAACTAGGTTTTCGTATGAACTGATTCTGTTTTTCTTCTGCGATTAGTATTTTACATATGAACTTGATTTTCACTAGGAACGCGTGATTTCAGTTTCTGCAATGTATGATCGTAACATATTTTCATTTTCAGAGTTTTGAACTTCGATTGTCTTCTGTATAGTTACTGAAGTTGGTTGTAGTTCTGTAATCATGGAAGAGTAAGTATCTCCTTGTACTTTCTCTAGTTGTTAGGTTAATGGTTTTCAGATTCTTCTGAGTGATGGTGTTATCATGTTGTCTTGTAACATTTTGATTGTGTTGATTTAATGAATTTCAGAGAGAATGCTATTGATCTTCTTCAAAGATATAGAAGGGATAGGCGAGTACTTCTCGATTTTATACTTTCGGGGAGTTTGATTAAGAAAGTTGTGATACCACCTGGTGCTGTCACGCTCGATGATGTGGATCTAGATCAAGTCAGTGTTGATTATGTTCTTAATTGTGCTAAAAAGAGTGAGTTTAAGTTGGTACTTTTGTGTTGTCTGTTGTCATCCTTTTTCTTTTGCTTTATTTGTCTTGATTATATATTTGTTTTGTACAGGTGAAATGCTTGAGCTTTCAGAAGCTATTAGAGAATATCATGACCATACTGGGTTACCCCAAATGGTATGTTATTGTCGTATTATGAATATAGGAATAGTATATTCGATTGTAATTAATGCTGTTGATTTTATATTGATTTAATTCAAAGCCTATATGATAGAGTTTCTGCGGTGTAGTTGAAACACATGATTTTACCATATGCCTTTCTATTTTTCTCTCATTCAACGGTTATGATTGCTATTTTTGGTGTTTTGAGCTATTAAGTATTACAAACGATGTGCCAATTTGGCTTGTACACTTCTGATGACAATTGTTTTGTAACACATTTTTTAGTTTTTACCATGTCTAGAAGTCACTGCAGCTTTCTTTTATTAACAGGTAACAATTGGTCTTCCTTTATAATACATGCTAATAAATAAGAAGTATCTTCAAAACATTTGTGCTAATAATATATCAGGCACTGACACAGACACACATGATGGACACGATAGTGACACATCGACCAGGTAATAGTTTGAGAAAATGAAATATTTGAATGTAATCACATGTTGTATTGACATCGGGCTCCAAGCACACCTTCAGTCGGAAGTGTCGGTGCTACATAGGTGCTAATTATAAGCTCTCTCTCCATTTCAATGCTTTAGTTCAATTATTTGTGAGGATTATGTTTGAATGTTAAATGGTTCTGGCTTTAACAGAGTGACACAGGTTCAGTTGGTGAATTTTATTTGGTCACTGATCCCGAGTCTTCAGGTTCACCTCCCAAAAGACCACCCCCACCTGTTCCTGTATCTGCAGTGCCTCCTATTGCTGTTTCCACTCCGCCTCATGCTTTTCCTCCGTCTTCAGTTGCTTCTAATCTATCAAGATCAGAGTCTTTAGACTCCGCACAAGAAAGAGAGTTAACTGTGGATGACATTGAAGACTTTGACGACGACGACGATATTTCCACAGTAGAAGGTCTCAGGGCTAAAAGGACTTTAAATGATGCTTCTGATCTTGCTGTAAAATTGCCTTCTTTTTCCACAGGTGATTGTTTTAAGAAACTTATTGTTGGATAAATTCTTTACATTGATAGAAATCAAGAACCCCAGAGAAACTGAGAAAGCAAGAGAGTGAAAGAAAAGCTTAGATAGAAGCCTGAGAAAATTTTCTATTCTGTTATCATAGCTGAACTGAAATTGTAGAAGGTTCTGTTACATTTATGGTTAGGATTCGTTCATTTAGACTCCTAACTGAAATCCCAGTGATTATAACTGTGCCAGCTAGGCTTACAGCATAACTGACCACACTCAATCATAACCGTCATTGATCTTATAAAGTCTATGATAGGACATTATAATGTTTGATTCATTTAGTTGACTTCACAAAAGTGAAAATGGCTTTTAGGATAAGGCGTGTTGCAGTGTCCGATCCCGTACGGTACGACACGTATCGGAAAACTCATACAAGTGTCCCAAAAAATGTTTTTATTCTTTGCTTTGATACTCTTTGAATTGGTGTCGGACACCTCATACGACACATGTCAGACAATTCAGACAAATGTTTAAAAAATTATATTTTCTTTTCTTGAACATACATTATACATTTTTGGACAAATCTGAAACACATCTAAAAGGGTTAAAGATGAGTCAAAGCAATGTTAATTAATGAAGGGTTAAGGATATTATTAAGTTTGATTAGAATATTTTTAACTTTTTAAATAGTAGATGGAGAAATGAAGGTTAAACACTATCATATGTGTAGCGGTGTTGGTGTCCTATGATTTTGATATTATTGGTGTCGGAGTGTCCGTGTCGTGTCCCGGACTCCTGGTGTCAGAGTCCAGTCCGTGCTTTGTAGAAAAATACTAAAAATACAAATTTTGGATGATTTATGCAGTTAAATTTTGTTGAAAGGTTTAAATTTTAGCCAACACGAACTTTCCTAATATGCGGTATTACTGCTTCTAGGTATCACAGATGATGATCTTCGTGAAACTGCATACGAGATCCTCTTGGCTTGTGCTGGGGCCACAGGGTATGCTGTCATATGAGAATCTCTCTCTCTCTCTCTCTCTCTCTCTCTCATGGTGAAAGATTTCATAGTAGATTCTCTTTTCTTTAAATAAAATCTTTGATCTATTTCTTTTTTAACAGGGGTTTGATTGTTCCATCAAAAGAAAAAAAGAAAGATAAAAGAACCAGCAGTTTGATTAGGAAGCTTGGGCGCAGCAAAACTGGAAGTGTTGTATCACAGTCTCAAAATGCTCCTGGATTTGTTGGCTTGTTGGAAGCCATGCGTGTTCAGTTAGAGGTATACTTTGATAGTTTTAGCTGATTTTCCCTCCATATATTTTACTTTTTGCGAAGTAGCATGGTGTACTCTTCTATTAAGCAATTACCCTTTGTTCTATGATGACTACCGTACTTTAGTATGAACTGTATAAAGATGATTCAGAAATTTGGTTGGCATTTATTAAGATGGATTCTGGAGGCTTGTCTATCATCACAGTAGAAAATTAATTATCTACTTAATGTTGTAGTGTGTAGGCCTGATGTTTAAGCTAATACTTGCCACTTATTTCTAAAAAATGGGTACAGTTGAGTTCAATTATAGTTTATCTTCTATGAAGCACCCTTCTTCAATAGAGAGTCTCACATTGGATCAAATGTGACATGCAAATGTGTTTATAAGTGAGATGCATCCCTCACCTTACATGAATATGTCCTTATTTTTTTTTTACTGATTTCTTCTAAAACTGCTCAAAATTGTAGCCCTACTGATGGCGCATTTTAGCTTTCTTACTATTATTCAATAACTGCAATGAAACAGTAAATTATTTGTAAACTGTGAAAAACCGATGAAGTCTGAATTTTGTGTTTGCTTATGTTTTCTGTGTTCATATATACGGGTGAAGATATCTGAGGCAATGGATATCAGAACAAAACAAGGACTGCTAAATGCTCTTGTGGGAAAGGCTGGGAAAAGGATGGATACTCTTTTGGTTCCTTTGGAGTTGCTGTGCTGTGTTGCACGCACAGAATTTTCTGATAAGAAGGCTTTTATACGATGGCAAAAGAGGCAGGTAATACAATCTGTTCTAAACTTTTTTGTCTCCTTCATATAGTCTATTAGCCTGTAATTCTGTTGATGGAAGGTTGATGATGCTGCTATCTGATATTTTATTTGTCTATGTTCAATGTTTGAAAATTTGTGCCATTGCAGCTAAAAGTTTTAGAGGAGGGCCTGGTTAATCATCCTGTGGTTGGATTTGGTGAATCTGGGCGTAAGACAAACGAGTTGAGGATTCTCTTGGCAAAGATTGAGGAATCTGAGGTGTGTAATTCTCGTTCTGGATGTTTGATATTATAGGATTAAGCATGTTTTTTTTTTTTTTTTTTTTTGGTTTAGCGTTAAATATGTTATTAATTCCAATAATTATCGAATTTTATATTTGTCCCTATGTCCACATTTTAGTCCCTACAAATTACAAAACTCCACTTTCTAAAAACATGTGACTTTATAATTTGTAGGGGCTAAAAAGTGGGTATAAAGATTAAAAACAAAAGTATAAATTTGTAGAGACTGACAAATATGATCCAATATTCTTTTACTATATTGCCTAATGACATAAGTCATAAGAATTGGCTTACTTTTGTATTGATGTCTGATTGGCTGGCTGGCTCACATGATTCTTATAACTACAAGTTTTCCATTCCGCTCTTTTTATCTGTTCTTCAGTTTCTTCCATCTTCATCTGGTGAACTTCAAAGGACGGAATGCTTGAGGTCTCTAAGGGAGATTGCGATTCCACTTGCAGAGAGACCAGCTCGGGGTGATTTAACTGGTGAAATATGCCATTGGGCAGATGGTTACCAATTTAATGTCAGACTTTATGAAAAATTACTATTAAGTGTTTTTGATATGCTAGACGAGGGAAAGCTGACAGAGGTTGGTGTCTTTAGCTTCTTAAAGCCATTATATATATATATATATATATATATATATATATATATTATGACAGTTTGAGCCAATGAATCCATAAATCATTATTGTGAAGCTATATTTCCTGGTTTTTCATTTGTTCAATTTTTGGCAAGTGAATTGTAATAGTCTGTAGTTCTCGAGTTTGCGGGCTGTGTAATTAATGCAATATTTTTTAGTATAAAGGGAAAGGAAGCATATAGCTTTTGTGGATGATGTATTTAGTTGCAATGTGCAGCTTGTAATAAAAATATACTTTATCAAGAAACTAATAATGGTTACATTTTTGAGTATTTACTGTGTAGAAAATAAAAATAGGTACTTTTGTCTTTTGAATTTTTTGTCATTGACACAAAATGTTTCCTTGTGATTTGTTGAGGGATAAAAATATTTTTTTTAGTTTTTGTCTTGTCCTTTCCCCCTGTTTTGTCCAATACCACGCCTAGTTTTAAAATCAAACATGGAACAACTGGTTTTGTCCTGGCTAGTCCCTTTCTTTTATTCAAAGCAAGCACACCTACCTAACTTTTGTATCTCTGAACTGTGTCTTTTGTGGCTCACTGCTGACCTTATTTTCAGGAAGTAGAAGAAATTCTTGAACTATTGATGTCTACTTGGCGAGTTTTAGGAATCACAGAGACAATCCATCACACCTGCTATGCATGGGTTTTATTTCGTCAGGTATATCCATCACATTTTCTAATTCTATCTTTAAAACCATTTTCAATTTTTTAGTTTGACTATTGTTAGAATATTATAAAATTTTGTTGATTGCCTCAACTTATTTTTAATTAGAATTAATTGAATGAAAGGCACAATTGTATTTGTCTCATCTAGACTGATGGTCTATTACTACCGGGAGGCCATGTTTTTCTGTGTCTTCATCTTGCATGCTTCACTCTCCATAATTATAGCAATTTAAGCCCGAATCTTTCGCTTCACATAACTTTTCATTTTCTCCCCCATTTCCTCACTGAAACCTAATCTGATGATCACTTTTTTGGAACATTGGATATAAATTCTTATTCCCAAAGACGGAACTCACCCCTATGAATGGTTTAATCAATATGAAAAGGTCTTTATAGTTCTGATAATTAAGTTTAATGTCAATTGGTAAAAGTTCCACAAATAAGGATATGTTGAAATTCCATTTAGCTTGGTTTTCTTCTCGGTTTGGCTGTTTTACTTACCTCTTTTTATTTTGCGTATGTCAATACTGTACTATTTGAGGATTTGGTTCCTCTTAGGCAAACATTCACTTTAGATGGTAAAGTAACGTAATTCAACCATTGTTCAAACAAAAAACTCGACATTAGGCGGACATAAATGACAGATCATAGATGTCTTAAAAGTGCAATAATTTATTTTCTCATCAACAGTTGAGATGTCTTACATTACGCTCTAAAATGAAATTCCACTTTAGAGGGAGCCAAATTCATCCTCTACTTGGTTAGATAATATTTAATGAATAAGGTGACTCAACCACTTTTTGCAATCATAGTTTCATGTTTAATTATTTTATTGTGGGGTTACAGTATGTTATCACAAAGGAGCATGGGATTTTGCTGCATGCATTAGAGCAGTTAAATAAAATACCACTGCTGGAACAACGAGGCCAGCAGGAGAGGTTGCACTTAAAAAGTCTGCGTTCCAAGGTTGAAGGTGAACGAGATATGTCTTTCTTACAGGCTTTCTTAACACCAATACTGAGATGGACCGACAAACAGCTTGGAGATTACCATCAGCATTTTAGTGAGGTTTGTTGAACTGTTTAATTTATTAGATTCTACTTGATCAGATATACTTGGTTGATTATGTATGCCATTTTTATGATTGATGCAGAGCTTTTATGAAGTAATCCCTCTGTTCCTTTATAATTGTCGCTTTTATAGATTTTTTTTTGTTCCTATATTGTTGTTTGCGAAGTTCAATGCAACATTAACTATTGTTTTATCAATAATATGTTTAACTATTTACCAGAGAGAGAAATAGCTGGAATAAGATCATAAATAGGAAGGGTATTATAGGAAAAAGATAAATAATTTCATTAAAAATAACAAAATTTATTGGTTTTCTTGGTATGTGTAAGTAACCTTAAACCAACAATTAAAAGGAACAGAGGGAGCAGTATTTTGTATTATCCTTCTTTTTAAGTAGTGGCTATTTAGGAGGATTCCTCATCCAGTCATTGTCCTTATTTTGGAATGTTATTTGGTACTTAGAATTTAATTGGAACTTGAGAGGCTTGCAAATCAAAACTACTACATTAAGGAAGTTGGAATCTATGCTCACAATTGTGAAAACACTAAATTACCTTAATTTGTTGGATGGTTCTGTTCTAGTGTTCAGATGATTCTCCTCTATTTTATGCACCTGAGATCCTTTAGTTAAACAAAGTGAATTTCAGTTCCTATCAGTTTTGTTTTGTGTGTTGTACCTTTAATTTTGTTTTGAAAATCTCCTCTTATACCTTATAGGGTTCAGCAATTATGGAAAAGATTGTAGCAGTTGCGATGATTACCAGGAGGCTTCTACTTGAAGAACCGGATTCTGTGTGTTATTTAGTTTGATGACATCTTTTGCACTTGGATAGATTTGTTGAAAATATAACGAGTAGGGAGTCATACTCATTTTTATTTACTGAAAGCTCCTTTTACCATTTTTACTGCAGACCATACAGTCCTTGCCAATTAGTGACCGAGATCAGATAGAGATTTATATAACATCATCAATTAAGCATGCATTTACAAGGGTGAGTATTCCGGGCATTGATGGTTATTCCAAGCATGCATTTTTGTTCTAAGATGTTTGAACTATTGTTCTTGCGTGCTATATTTCTGAATTGAAATGCTTTCTCGCTTTACAGCTGTTATCTTCCAATTTACTAATAAATGATAGACGACTCACAAAATTTACCTTACTGATATTGATTCTATATGTCTGAATTTTTAGTGAATTTTTTTAATCATTATCTATTATTAACACATTATTTGGAAATAAAACTAATTCCATATTGAGTAGAGATAAGGCCTGAAATGTGTTTATAAAGAGTGACACCCCTTACAAATTGTTTTCTATAAGAATAAGTTAAGCCCAATATAAAAACCTAACACACTAGCTGTAAGTATATATATCACAGAACCATTGACAATTTGGAAGAAAAAATATGCTTGAAAATGTGTTATAAATTCTTAAGAATTGTGGTTGGGCCTAATTCAACCTCACATAACCGGTTTGTAAGGTGAAGGTTGCCCCCACTTATTACCACATGTTCAAGCCATATCTTGTCCGATGTGGGACTCTTAACATAAATCTTCGACACACAATGTTTTATAAATCACACGGTGTTAGGGGGCCATGTGATTCGTACGTGCATGGAAACATTTGTTTTTTTCTTTCAGAAAAGCTAATTACAGGATAGAGGATCTTATTTTATATTCCATTTCTATGCCCATATTTAATGAATCTAACTTTCTGCAGACAAATCAAGTTGTTGAAAGAGTAGATATGTCACATGAGCATCCCTTGGCATTGCTTGCAGAAGAACTCAAGAAGCTGCTAAAAAAAGATTCATCAATTTTCATGCCTGTTTTACAACAGAGACATCCTCAAGCAACTGTTGTATCTGCATCATTAGTTCACAAACTTTATGGCCACAAACTGGTCAGTCTACATATGATTTGTTTATATTTTTTCCTGGTCACTTGTGGAATATATCCTTGAAATGACAAGATTTTTTTGATTGTATTCTCAGAAACCCTTTCTGGAAAGTGCAGAGCATTTAAGTGAGGATGTGATATCAGTGTTCCCAGCAGCTGAAAGTCTAGAGCAGTTCATAATGGCACTTATTACATCTGCATGCCATGAAGAAAATGCGGAGATCTTGTTGAGGAAATTGAATCTCTACCAGGTAGGTGGTTTCATTTCTTTTAGAGGAAACAACACACTTTGCCTTCCTTGGTGCTGAGACGGAACTTAGCTTAACTCTAACTGAAAAAATTCAATCTTCTCCCTGTGTTCTATCTTTATCTATGTCCTAGTGTGCATATGGTCACTAACGTTTCCGTTTGTCTGCTATAGATTGAGACAAAATCTGGAACGTTGGTGTTACGCTGGGTCAATTCACAGCTTGGAAGAATTTTAGGTTGGGTGGAGCGAGTTGCTCAACAGGAGGTAATTTTGAGTTGTTTCTTTTCTCGACTAAAACATACGAACAATTGCAGAAGATGTCTAGTGTTATGGTGGGAAAAGGAAATATGAGGACTCGGCAAAACCTTGAATTTTCAGATTTAATAATTAAACTATCTTTCCCAACCGAATAGGTGTCAGATATGACACACAGTTACACATTCTAACAATTTTAACAAGAAAGTAAGATTGATCTATTTGACCAATAATTTGCAAGCTACATGTGTTTGTTCTTTTCTTAAGCTGGGTATATTGCCTGCTGTTCTGCTTCAACTAAGCTTCTTCACTGCACATATACTCTAATAATTAGTTGGTATACTTTCACAGCATTGGGACCCAATATCTGTTCAACAGCGGCATGCTGGCTCTATTGTAGAAGTTTACAGAATTGTCGAGGAGGTAAGAATGTGATATAGATTTCTGTGATTTATCATAAGGTTGTATGCCAATAGTTTTTCTGTGATCTTTGAACTCAAACTCCATTACAGCATAAGTTACACTTCGAAAGAAAGATGGCACACTAGCATTTCAATCAGCGTATCTGGGTCATTTACTTAGACATTTCTTATTCTGTTGGCATCTTGCATTATAAGAAAAAAACTATGATCCCCTAGTTCTCAACTCAAAAAAAGCTTTCTCAAGATGGAAATACTGAGTCATTACTATTTTTCATCATTGTTTTGCGAGTATTTCCTCAAATAACAAGTCAGGTAGAAAAGAAGTTTGGTTCGACCTCTCCCAGTTAACTTGACATCTGTATATTTAAATGTTTCTGCATTCTGTCAATGACAGTGATCTATTTTATTTCTATTTATTTTGTTCTATTATGTCCTGCTATCTACTGCACATTCAATTCATTTTTCTATTTTATTGTGTGCAGACTGTTGATCAATTTTTCGGTCTTAAAGTTCCCATGAGGTTTACTGAATTGAATAGCTTGTTCCGTGGCATTGACAATGCTCTTCAAGTGTATGCAAATCTGGTTGTTGATGACTTGGGTGAGTAGATACTTGCATGTTTTGGTTTGCAGATATATATAATTGTACATGATTTAATGATGAATCAGGGACTCAGTCCACAAGAATCTGAAAACAATTTCCCGCAGAGAATTTTGAATCAACTAAATTTGCTATATCACAGCAAATCCAAATCCCCAGCTTTGCAAATTTAAATATTTGCATTTCAGTCTTCATAATTATACATATTTTTATTGCATTTTAAATATTATGTTGTCAATATAAGATTTCAAATACGTTCTAACTATCACAACAATTACTGCGTTACCTGAAGATTAAGTATTTTAGATTTCCAATGAGAAAATGGGTCATGTATTATCAGTGTAAACTAGTTTTACACTGACGTCAAATGAATTAAGCATTTTACGGTTTTATTTTTAAATTGTTGTTGCAAACAGAGTGGACCTAACGTGGAAATATCACAAATTTCCATTGGATGTCGGTGTGAAATAATTTTACATTGACAATGCATCTCTATTGAACTCAATTCAAATACATTCTAACTATATCAGTTAGTTATTCTCTAGTAAGAGTTATGCATATTGTTTAGAGCCTATATTCATAGTAATACTAAGGTTCCCTTTTGATTTGATTACACAGCAAGCAAAGAGGATTTAATTCCACCTGTGCCTGTTCTGACGCGATACAGTAAGGAAGTTGGAATAAAAGCTTTTGTAAAGAAGGAATTATTTGAAACTCGTGTACCTGAGCGTCAGGAGACAAGGCCGCGTGAAATTAGCGTCCTAACTACTCCTATACTTTGTGTCCAGTTAAATACTTTATATGTGAGTTCATGCTAACTTCAATTGTACCTGGATTGACGAGCCTCTGGTTCTTGTAGTTTTTATATCTGAATTGGAATATTTCATGTATGTTGTTTTTATTTTTTTTATACTTTTTACTTGCTTTTGTGTTTTATCAACGCTTTATTTAAATTTTTGACATTTTTCAATAGAAAATCCGCTGTTACATTGAATTCTCCTAGCCCTTGGATAATATTCTCTTTTAATACTGTCCTTAATATTTGTGTACAATATGCTAAATTCTTTCATTATGTTGTATCATTAAATTAATATGTTTATTTTATTGCCATCTCAGTATGCGGCCAGTCATCTGAATAAATTGGAAGATAACATTTGGGAGCAATGGACAAATAAAAGGTTGCAGGAAAAACTCATAAGTACGCGGTGAACTGTTATATCTGTATCAACCAGTTTTGTATGGTTACATGTTTTAAGCTATTGCACAACCATGTTCAAGCATTCACTTATCAAATCAGTGAAATAAGGAAAAAGTTATATTGCTAATTTTATTTATTTATGTATCATGCTTATCCTACTTGCTGAAATAAAGAAACTTCAAAATTGCAATGCTAGATACAATTCAACCTATCGATGAAACATTGAATTTCCGAATCATCTCTACTCATCATGATTATGCATAACAAGTTTATCATTAATAATACTGATTGTGATCTCTACTATTGTAACTATGTGCATGTGAACATTTTATCGATGTTCCTGTTGTTTCCTCTCTTGATATTGTGCTTTCTCAAAAACAAGTGCTTATAGGTAGACTGATAACTGTTTTAACTTTTTACACTTTTTGTCTATAGGAAAATCCATAGATGATAAGTCCAAAAAGGATACGTTTGATGGTAGTAGAAAAGTTATAAATGCTGCCATGGAACGCATTTGTGAGTACACCGGTGAGAATTTGCAACCTCATCTACTTTGTTGCAAATCAAACTTTGTCTAATTACTGTTGTGTTAATTTTCAATTTGCAGGAACTAAAATCATCTTCTGTGATCTTAGAGTGCCTTTTATCGACAACTTATATAAACCTAGCGTTTCAGGCTCTAGAGTCGATGTACTTATAGAACCACTTGACATGGTAATTTTTTTCTCATTAGAAGGATATCATTATTTTTTATGTACTTGTTAGGCTGCTCTTAATTTGCAGATACAACGTGAAAACAATTGTATATTCCGAAAAATGAAATTGCATATTGCATCAAGCTCATCCGAAATTTGAGAGTTTGTTGACTATTGTGAAGAAAGAAGAATATATATTCTCAGATATTTCTTCCCTTAAATATTTCTTAACCTGTGGGCTTAACCTTAGATACCCAAAGATATGATGGAATGGAGTAGGTAGGAAAGCACTTTCTGTTATTGATCCTGAAAACAAGTGTGATTCATTGTTCAATTGTTTTTCCTACCATGAAAAAGTTTTAGCCAAATAAAAATGTGATGAAGTTTATTCATTATATTTGGGTTCACTTGAAAGTCGAGGATGAATTCTCTCCATTTACACAAGAGAATAGTGAAATCTGGAGTCTTGAATGAAAAAGAGATGGTGTGGTTTTAAAAATGATAAAATGGAGGAGAAAAAAGTTTAAGGGTTAGATTTGAAACAGATGAGAAAACATGAGGAAAAATGAAGACAATTCACTCTTCCTGAAAGTCTGACATTTAATATAGCTGATCACGTGCTTTCCACTTTTGACTCACTGCAGGAACTTAGCCAACTTTGCGATATTGTTGTGGAACCTCTCAGGGATCGGATAGTGACAAGTCTTCTTCAAGCCTCATTGGTTATTACCTTAATCTTTCTTTTGGTTGATTCTTTACTTGTATTGCGATTTTAACATTTTCCCATTTGTAGGATGGTTTACTCCGTGTTATCTTAGACGGCGGTCCTTCAAGAGTTTTCTTTCCTGGTGATGCAAAATTTTTAGAGGAAGATCTGGAAGTCCTAAAAGTAATCTTACCCTATTTATCTTAATGCTAAAAGGATGCTATCTGTAATTTGCAACAGGCTAATCAGACCTTTGGATATTGTTGCTTCTTTTTTAATAAATGAGTTAAATGTGACTTGCCAATGAAGAAACGATTTCTTTGTCATAATCAAAGTAGTTACCCATTATTTGAAGATTTGTATGTTCATGTAGAAGTTGTATATTGCAGCAACAAAAACTTTTAATAACTGAAGTACCCCCTTGGTTATACTTAACTGTGTTGTTGATGCATCTTGTAGGAATTCTTTATATCTGGAGGTGACGGGCTTCCTCGGGGTGTCGTCGAAAATCAGGTTGCACGTGTTCGGCTTGTGATCAAACTGCATGGCTATGAGGTTAGTTTATCGACTTGTTGCGTAAAAATTCTGATTATCATATTATAGATGACTTGCTGAAGGATTTGACTCTTCGACATCGAGGAATTCACTTTAGAGGAAAAATGGAAGAGTAATAGGTTGAGTTGAAAATCATGGTTGATATTGTGATTACATACATGCACATGAATTATATAACAAGATACGAAGTTGTTAAAATCTCAGATATTGTTTTTTCCCTTAAAAGTATTTTTCTTACTTTTAAGAAGTCAAATCTCATACTAAAAGGCATTGGACTGGCTTGGCATCCAATAACTTTATCGATGATTCCATATCAAATGGCCATCTTGTGGTTAATGATCGTAGGCTACTTTTGTTGCAAAGTTCTTGATTAAATTTACAAAAATAAATGAGTTTCTCACTATGTGATGTTGGCTGTTATTTCTTACTGTCAATATTTTAAAAACCGGACCGTAGATCAAACCGTCAAGACTTAAGATCTTTAAGTCGCAGTTCAATTGGTTCAACCACAGTAGAACCGGATGACAAATAAATAAATTTTAAAAAAGGAAAAAAAAGTCAAAATGAAAAACGGTTGAACCTATTGCAGTTGAACCATGGTTCAACCTGTTCAAACCAAACTGAGACTGCAATGTAACTAGGATCAAGCCAACCAACAAACTGGCTGGTTCTGGGTTCAATGTTCAACCGGTGCAGTCATGTTTTTAAACACCGAGTCTTTGATGAGTGATAGAAAATATTTTCTTGTAACAATCATTCCTCAGAATGTATATACTTATATAGTAATATGTATTATTTTGCAGACTAGAGAGTTGATTGAAGACTTGAAATCTGCAAGTGGTCTAGAAATGCAAGGCGGCAAAGGCAAACTAGGAGCTGATTCTAAAACTCTATTAAGAATATTGTGCCATAGGAGTGACTCAGAAGCCTCCCAATTTCTGAAGAAACAATTCAAGATACCAAAATCTTCTGCATAAGGGGGAATGTAGATTACAAAAGGAAAGCAGCAAAATCTTCATTTTGACTCTTATCTTTCTGTGAATATTCTTTGCTGCTGCCAATTTGCCTTTTTATTTTATTTTATTTTATTTTGGAAATAGGTCATTTGGTGTATAATTAGGTTCAAGAACTGCTATTTTTTTTTGTCTAACTACATTGTTGTTGATCTTCATTTGTAATATTTCCTCCATGTGAATACTGTAAGAATTCAATTAATGAAGCTCCAATTCTTTTTTACATGGATTAATTATTTCGAAAAACACAACTTTGTGGAATTTATCCCGTAAACTCTATTTAATGCAATTTGTTTTATACTCGTACACTCGAATGTCCAATTTACCTCCCTCTGTCAATGTGACTAACTGAAAAGAACAAGACGATTATGATATACTTTTAAAATGAGGTAAATTGTAATATTTTTCCTTAAGCTGATTTTTTTATTTATTTTTGAAGTGTAGTAAATTGTAATATTTTGCTATTAAAAAATTGTGAGAATAATAGAAATATTTCGAACACTATCATAGAGAATAAGTATGTGTTTCTTTTATTTATTTTAAAAGTGAAGAGTTTTGAATGTGCCAAGAGTTTTAGAGCGTGAAATTTAGATGACGCGACACAAAATTAGTTAAAGTGTCATCGAGATAATGCGTGATTCCAATTTAATATATTATATAAATAGTAATGTAATTGAGAGTAATCAATTAACATATATGGTTAGACATTCTTTTTACATTTGTTGTGACTTGGATTTTAGTCTAGGTTTGTGTTGTTTAATAAAAAGTTACCACTATTATTAGGGAGAATTTCTTATCCTATGAGTTTTTTAGATATCATGTGTGTGGTTTTCAAAATACCTTTCTTGTTTTCGGAGATGTATCTCTGGACGCATCTTTTATATGTTTTTTTTTATTAATTCCGTAGATGATTTTACAAAAATTTTCCTTAAGTATAAATGTGGAAGAAAACCAGAGGCAGAAACACCACAAATGAACATAGCAACCATAAATTCAACATTCATAAAATTAAATAGACACTACATTGATGGTTTTGACATAAAATTAAATGCTACAATTCAATAATTCGATGGACGCTTGCACATCTTCAAGATTTCATCGACTGTTCTTCCTAGTCACCTCCAATTCAAGCGAGAATTTCTCTTCGAAACCAAAATACGTTTGCCACATCGCTTTAACATCGTTTGAATTCTTGAGTTGAGATTTATTGAACATGACGTTCCCTTCGTTGTCAACCGAAGGCGAATGATATTCGAGCTTCTTAACCTTTTGTCGCTCCCACCAAATGACACATGGTCAAATAGGGTACAGGCGCGAACGGTCGGCGAAAGAGAGAACATGAAGATGAACTGAAAAGAGTCGCCAGCTAGGCATTTTTATCCCGAAGGAAAGGTAATGCTGCATAGACCTAAGAAAAGATGGATAAGACGGGTGCGAACCAGAGATACTGAGAAAGGGGGTTGGTTACAACCTGGGAAGGTATTAGCACCCAGATTGTCCGCCGTACTCGACGGGATCCACGCTTGAAAGATTTGTGTTTTAAAGGGGTAGTGTCAGTGCTATTTTGTGTGCGAAAGATGGAAAAGAATGCAAGTGTCAGTGTAAAAGAAATGTGAAGTGAAATAAAGAGTGTCAGTGAAAGGAAGGAATGCAAAGCTCAAGACTATGAGGCTTAAAGAATAATGCTGGAGGAAGGGGAATATACAGAGGTTTTTGTTCGATAACCGTTAAGTTATGCCTACGTATCCTCTCGTGCAATGAGGAAGTCAGAACACCGTAGTTCGACTCAAAGAGACTGAAAGATAAATTGACCTGTGAACTGCTTACTTGTCTATGCTCAAGTGTATGACCTGTCTGGCTCAGGTGCAAACTGTCTTGCATTAGACGGAAGAAGCGAGTTCTCGTTTGTGAGTGAATGAGGTGAGAAAAGAATCCCGGAGGAGACGATTATTGTTTGTTTTTGGTATTTTCAATCTTTTATTGCTTTTGGAGTTTGTCATAAGAAAATGTGCTTAAGCCTAAACCAAGGGTTAGTAAACTCATCACATCTTCCCTCTGATTAGGGGTAATGAGGATACCTTAAGTGTGAAGTAAGCACCCCACACTTAATCACCATGATGTAGGATTAAGATTATTAACCTACTTGTATTTATTTAGATGTCTTTGGAGTTTTGTTTGGTGTTAAGTAATGAGTTTAAGCCATAATCAAGGATTTAATGAACCCATTACACCATCCTAATAGAAGGATAATAGATGAGAACATTTAAGCTGAGAAAGGCTCCTCAACTTAATCCATGATTAGGGATTAAACTCATGACAAAACAAAGCCTTTATTAAAGTGGATTTTAGTTAATGGTAAGATTAAGAAATCGATTTTATGGTTTGTAAGACAACTTGAGGGGGACTTGTCCATTAACACTAGGGTTAGTCCTTCTTAACCAATTAAGGAAGAATTAGAACCCTAATACAAGGCCCAAGTTACAAGTTTGATGTCTTGATGATTATTAGGTGAATTGATTAAAGGATTTAAACACATTAAGGGTTTAACACTTAGGATTAAAGTTATACACTCCATCCTAATAGAAGGATACAGGCATAAGCTTAATCACAAAGCCTTAAAACCTTGAAGGTTTAGTCCTTGATTATGAGATGAGAAGAGGAGACACAAAGATGACACAAAGGTAAAACTAATGGGGGGGGGGGACTAATCAAACCCTAATTGTTAACATGCTTGGGTATTTCTAGGGTTTATGAAGCTTGCAAGAAATCTTCAAGAAGAGCCACCAAGTAAGAAGGAAGATGAAAGGAGGAGAAACAGAAAGAAGCAAGATAACTTACTTCACTTAAGAAGATAAGTTACTTGAAGAAAGAAAGTGAGGAGGGAATATGAATGAGCAAGCTCATTCTAATTCACAAGTAAAATGCAACAAAGAATGCATAAAAGAGATGAGAAGAGATTATGAGAAGTGAAGGCAAATTCACTTCTCAAACACTTACCACCTGAAAAGTTAGCAACAAGAAATGAAATGAAATGAAAATGAGATGAAATGCCAAGATGAAAACCAAAGTTAGAAGCATATTCATGATGCAAATGATGTTATGAGATGGGATGAAAGCATGCCAAGTGATATGAATGTTCATACAAGAGATGGGAATGCAAAGGAGACATGTAAGAAGCATGAAAGTTCATGAAAAATTATGAAATGCAATGGATGCATAACATGGCAAATGGATGATGCAATGATCAAACATGATTTCAATATGTCCTAAGATGTCTTATATGTCATGTGGATGCACAAAATATCATGGCAAGTTCATGTATGCAAGCATATGAATAATGAATGCAAATGAAGGCAAATATTAGGGTTTATGTACAAGATGCAATGCAAAATTAAAAATCAGAAGCAAAACATGAGATAAAAAATTGAAAATGGAATCAAAGGGACCCTAAACCTATACAAGTTCACTGCCCAAAGGGGAAGGTCAGAAGCTAAACCCTAAAGGACTTATGATTTTTCTAAGTTTCTAAGGTTTTAAGGGTGATCCTAAAGGGAAAATGTCAAACAAATTGAAAATGCACCATAAAAATGAAACAAAAATGTTTTTAGATGCTTGAAAGGATGCATAACACAATGCAAAAAGAACCATTCACAAACTCAACTTGGATCAAAAGTTATGAATTTTTGAAGTTAGAGTTAAAAATATCCAAATTAAAGAACCCTAATTCAAATGAAAATTATCAAAGTATGATCAAAACCAAAAAGAAATTTGTCTTGTGAGTTTGTAAATGTTTTAAAATACTCTCTGAATTTTTTTGTGATTTTTGGAAACCTAAATGCTATTTTAATTAATTAATCTTCATTAATCAATTAAAATAAACATTTAAATTATTTTTAAAATGTTTTTAAAATGCAAAAAATAAAATAAGAATTGTTTTTATGTCAAGAAAATTAATTAAAGTCAGCATGCAAAAAATAAATATTTTTGAGATTTTCTAGCTATTTTAAAATAAATATGCAAAACAAATAAGAAAAATATGAATAAAAATTGGATTTAATGGAAAGTCAACAGATCAAAGGGCCAGCATTTAAATGAAACGCGCGGGAGTTGACTGGCGCGTGTTTGAAGGGCTGGGATAAAACCTGGAAATTTGAATTTTTAAACACAATTAATTAAGTTAATGACTGGATTAGGGTTTTAATCAAGGAACCCGGGCCATTGGATGCGCGCGGGAAAAGGAAATCGAAGGCTCACATTCAAACTCATCCTAAACCCTAACCCTAATTTAATCACTTTCAGATGACCGGAACAGTGGTTCCGGTCATCTTCTCCGGCGAGACGAAAACCAAACTTCCTCCCTAGGCAATTTCTGGAGCTCTAAAGCTCCAGATTTACTCCTCTCACCTCTCTGAATCTAACCCCAACCTCAAAATGAATTTCTTTTCCCTCAAAAGCAAGATACAAATCAAAGAACAAAAATGGTGAAACTTTCAGACAAGCCATACATGCTCAATTCTTCATCATTTTCAAAAATAACAAGTTCAGTGTGTTCAGGGAAGCAAGCTTAAGCATTTAGAAACTTAAAACAAGAGTTCTGGAAAAATAAATTCCATGGCTACCTGAAGCGAAGCTTTCAACCCTAGAGCTTTCTGGCTGTCTCTTTGCTTCAAAACACCTCCAATGATCTCCCTCAAGAGTTTGCAATGCTTGGTTGGAGTTTATATGGCCTTTATGTGAAGTTTGCTGAAGTTCAGTTCAAGGAGGGGCCAGAATCGTGTTTTAGATTTGGAGTGTTTCAGGTTGTTTCAAGGGGTTGGAAATGATCAGTGGATCATGGTGAGTTGTTCTATGGAATTTGTTTTGATGTTTGTGGCTTGTGCGATCAGTTTCGAAGAGAAATGCATAAGAGGAGGTTTTTGTGTGTGCTGAGTTGTGGGAGGATTCAGCTTGTGTTGTTGTGAGAAATGTCTTGCTTGAGGTCCACATAACATGTTCTGATTGGGCAGAGAGTTGTTGTGGAGCAGTTTGATTGGTATGACTCAATTTTCATAAAATCAACAAAGTTGTCCTTGGAGGTATGGGCTCATGGCAGGCCAGGGACAAGGGCATGTCCTGCGCAGCTGGCTTTAGGGAGGTCCATGGAATTCAGATTTTGTAGCTGGCACAAGTGGATGTCAAGATTTGGGGTATTTTGCAATTTGTGAAGGTTTTGGCCCCTTTTGAAATACTTGATGATCAAGGCATGAAACTTGAGAATTCTTTGGGCAATTCTGAATTATAGGTCATGTATGATGTTTGTGTAATGGTTAGAAGTCACTTTGAGGTCACATTTTGCCTTGGTATGAGTTTTTGCAAGTTTCCCTCTTTGGTACATAAGTGAAATTTAGTGATTTTTCCCAACTTTGCAAAGCCATAACTTGAGTTCTATGATGAATTAGATTAAGTTCTTGTACTTTTTGAAAAGGGAATGATCCAATCTACAACTTTCATGACCAATAATTTTTCATTTGAAGCATTCTTGAATCAAAAAGAGGAGGTTGAAAAACTTTCCAAAAATGGCAAGTTTGCATTACAAGTCACTTTCCCAAAATGGCAACTTTGCAAATGGCTTGAAATTCTTCAATTTTGTGAACTTCTAACTTCTTCTAAGATCAAATAAAGATCAAATACACCCAAAATGATGGAGAAGACCCTTTGGTTGGATGATTGGGGGCCTCAGATGCCCTGATTTTGCATTGACTTGTTCAAGAAGTCATCTATTGATCAGATGCATTCCCCATTGAATTTCCTCATGAAAATTGGTATGTATGATCCTTATAACATATAGAGACCAATAGGAAAAAGAATGACCAAAAAATTAGTAGTTATGCCCTCTGAAACCAAAACCCTAATTTTAGGTTATCTGTGCAGTTAAGCCTGGCTCTGCTTCCATGCCTTTCTCAGTTCTTGTGATTCTTTGACTTCCTTGATCTTCGGAGGATATAATATGATGCTTGAACATACATGGACCCTATTGAGATGATTGAAGACCTTTGGAGTGGCTCAGATAGCTCAGGGATTGCTCAGATCACAAACCCTAGATGCAGATGACTTTGAACCAATGCAGTGAAGCAAAAATGCAGTATGAGATGATATGATTAAACTTATGCAAATGAAAAGATCATAAGCCATGGTGTGAACTTAGTGAGGGCAAATTTGGGGTGTTTACAGGTGCTCCTATTCAAACATGAGTTAGCTGTGTAGGGTGTAAGTGACGGCTTAACATGCAAACAAGATAACTTGTGGTTGAATACCAAAGACAGTCCAAAATTTGCGCTCACTGGTTATGAAGAAGAAAAGGGATATAGATTGTAAAAGGAAGTAAAGTATGATTATAAAGTGCGGGCGACGGAGGACGACCGTCGAGCAGAGGACGACTGCTGGGGATAAAGCAATGACGGGGACGACCAACATGCTGGGGAAATAAAGAGATTATGATGGGGATGTCCATCAAATACAGTAACAGGGTTTTCTGGGGTTTTAAGGATAAAGGTAATGATGGGACGACCATCGGGTTAATGATGAGGTACGGTCGTCAAAGGTGAAGGACGATCACCTAGCAGGGGACGGCTGCTCAGTTGGGGATAAAGATGAGGGACGGTCATCTAAGGTGAAGGACGATCACCTGGCAAGGTACGGTTGCCAAAAGTATCACGACATAGGACGAATGCCGGATAGAAAAGGTCGACGATGGGGACGGCCATCGGATAAGCACGACGAAGGACGATCATCAAGAGGTGAAGGACGATCACCTAGTAGGGTACGGCTGCTCTCGGGGTTCATCATGACATAGGACGAATGTCAGATAACAAGATCAACGATGGGGACGACCATCGAATAATAATGATGAAGGACGATCATCAAGAGGTGAAGGATGATCACCTAGCAGGGTACGGCTGCTAAAATATCACGACATAGGACGAATGTCGGATAGGAAAGGGTTCCAATAATGGAGACTCCGCTGGGGGGATGATGAAATCAAAAGGTGAAGGACGATCACCTGACAGGGTACGGCTGCCGAAAGTATCATGACATAGGACGAATGTCAGATAGAAGAAAAGTAATTCTACTGGGGGAATGGTAAACACGGACGAGTGTCTACATTCAAGAAATGAAAGGTATAAGTGTTTGACATTGTGTATAGATTTAAAGATGCGGACGAGCATCCTTAAGACTGCGATACGGACGAGTATCAGTAGAAACAAACGCTGACGCATGTTCAGAGATGATGATACGGACGAGTACCAACTAGTTAACAAAGAACACGGACGGGTGTTGAATCTAAGAAAGATAAGTGGTGTATACAAGATATGGACGAGTATCTGTATGAGTAAAAGGTAAGCATGAGTGAGACACAGACGAGTGTTCAACTTGCTAGGGAGAGCATGATACAGATGAGTATCATAAGAGGAAGTGTGTAAGTTATGAACTTATGAGTGCTAAAGATATTCTGGTGATCTGTGGGGATAAGATGACATGGACGGGTGTCGGAAGAAGTGTATTATAAACAAGTGTTTGGTTTACAATAAGTGTTTCGGTAACCATGCTGGGGAGTGGCGACACGGACGAGTGTCCAAAGAGTGTGTAGACGCTTGTTTGTGGTTTATACCTGCAGGGGAGTGATACAACACGAACGAGTATCGAAAAAAGTATATATGTGTATTAGTGAGTGCAAAGGGGATGCTTTGGCTTTCTGCTGTGACTGTGGGTCGTTGTATATATAATGCTGATGGAATGTTGGTATACACAGGTGCTTGATTCAAAACATGGTTTATGATTATGCAATATGTTTGATTTTGCCGTAATGCTCCGTATTAGACGGAATGCTACGCTCTAAGGGGAAATATGATGTAAATGCTATGATTATGCAAAAAGATATCGATTCGGGATTCGGATCCCGTTGCTGTGAAGATCTCTGATTGATCTTGTTTTGAAAGAATATCCCAGCTGGGGATGAGATCATTGGTAGATCTGATATATGATTCTGCTTGGGAAAGTAAGTCACTGATAGACCTATTCTTGGTAATGAGGGACCCAGCTGGGGTCTGCAAAAGCGTCTGTCACTTTGTTGTGTGGGAAATCCAGACATGGCTCTTCTGGTAGAGGCTGGGGTTTTGCGGGGAGATGATTCCCTGTCTAACACTTGGATGAGGAGGAATAATCACTAAACGACCTTCCCAGTGATTTTGTTTTGTGGGGATCCTGCTGAGGATGACGAACTCAATTGGGTAAATGAGCCCCTTCTGATGCTGCTTTAGAGAAAGTGCTGGAGAAGTGGTGTCCAGCAACTCCGATGGGGAGAGAGCACCTCTGATGTTGTTCGGAAGACGTGTTGAGGAAATAATGATTTGACAGTTTGCTGGGGAGAGGATTTCATGCCCCATGTTGCACTTTGAATACCTGCAATCCTGTTATGACAAAGAAGCGTACAAGTATCCCGAGGTATCCCTTACTGGATTCCATCATAGGAGTTTAGACACTCCCGGGAGCAAAACTATTTCCTGTAAGCATGTAATTTAGAAAAGACGCATTTGTATTTATGCAATCAATATTATAAGGACATCGGAAATTTTTGCAAATGAAAATAAAATGTACGAGACGAAGCGTGACTGAAAAATCTGATTTATTAATTTGTGTGCCCTGAATTGGCAAGTACAGTCAAATAAAAAAATCCCCTGAAATGAGGAGATTGTTACAAATTGAGAAGAAAAAAAGATGCTGGCAATGTTGATGACGCTTCAGTGTGCTTCCCTTTTGCTATGACTTGTATGACATTGATGTTCTTCTCATCTTGCTTTTGAAGAAGGTTGATTATGACCAAAGCTTTAACCTTTCGAAGCTTGTCATGCTGTAAGTGATACATACGAATGCAGAATGCAGTTGTTCGCTTATTCCCTCATTTTGCGTGGATCGCCCTTTCGGGTTTTCAATCCACCGGGATACCCATTTTTGCCTGAGCTGTCCAATGCGGCTTTTCAACTCAGCGGGTGTACATTTTTTATTATTTATTTTCCCTTATTTTTGCCCGAGTCTTTTATTCTGTTTTTGACTCGCCGGGATGCCCTATTTTTTCCTGGACTTACATTCTGTTTTTATGTCCAGCGGGTCATTTTATGCGAAGTATTTTTTAACTGCATCTGAATTCACAGGGGACAGGAAGTCTTCACCATCCATAGTACTGAGCATCAGTGCTCCACCAGAGAAAACTTTCTTTACTATGAATGGACCATCATAATTCGGAGTCCACTTGCCCCTATGGTCTGTATGAGGAGGGAGGAGTCTTTTCAGCACAAGATCTCCTACTTGGTATTCCCGAAGCCTGACTTTCTGATCGAAGGCTTTCTTCATTCTTTTCTGATACAACTGCCCATGACAGATTGCAGCTAACCTCTTCTCTTCGATCAGACTCAGTTGTTCGTACCGGGATTGGACCCATTCTGCTTCATTCAGTTTAACATCCATTAGTACCTGCAAGGAGGGTAATTCAACTTCAACAGGTAGGACTGCCTCCATACCATACACAAGCTGATACGGTGTTGCCCCAGTGGATGTTATGATTGATGTATGGTACCCATGCAAGGAAAATGGTAGCATTTCATGCCAGTCTTTGTAGGTAATCACCATCTTCTGCACAATCTTCTTAATATTCTTGTTAGCTGCCTCCACAGTGCCATTCATCTTTGGCCTGTAAGGAGAGGAATTGTGGTGTTGGATCTTGAAGTCCCGACATAGTTCTTCCATCATTTTGTTGTTCAGGTTGGAACCATTATCAGTAATGATTCGCTCGGGCACTCCATACCGACAGACGATGTCTCTCTTTAGGAATCGGGCTACCACTTGCCTGGTGAAATTTGCATAGGAAGCTGCTTCGACCCACTTGGTAAAATAGTCAATGGCTACTAGGATGAATCTGTGGCCATTTGAAGCAGTCGGTTCAATCTTGCCAATCATATCTATGCCCCACATGGCAAAGGGCCAAGGTGAAGACATCACATTCAGAGGATTTGGAGGCACATGCACTTTATCTGCATAAATCTGGCATTTATGACATTTCCTGGCATAAGCACAACAATCTGCATCCATTGTGATCCAGTAATAGCCTGATCTTAATAACTTTTTAGCCATTGCATGCCCTCCAGCATGGGTACCAAAAGATCCTTCGTGCACCTCGTGCATCAACAAATCTGCCTCTGTCTCATCAACACATCTGAGAAGTACCATATCAAAGTTTCTCTTGTACAAGGAACCATTAGCATTCAGGAAGAAACTACCAGCTAGCCTTCTTAATGTCTTCTTATCATTGGAAGATGCCCCAGGTGAGTATGTTTGATCCTCCAAGAAGCATTTGATGTCATAGAACCAAGGCTTATCATCTTTAGCAAGGTCTGCAGAGAATACGTATGCTGGTCTGTCAAGTCTGGATACTGAAATCCGAGGCACAAAGTTGGCAGCTTGAACTTTGATCATGGATGAAATGGTAGCCAGAGCATCTGCAAACTAATTTTCATCTCGGGGGATATACTCAAGTTTGACAGTTGTAAAGAATGTGAGTAACCTCCTTGTATAGTCCCGGTAAGGTATCAGATGCTCCCGGTGAGTGTACCATTTGCCGTTGGTTTGATTGATTACCAGAGCTGAATCTCCGAATACGGTTAACGTCTTGATCTTGAGGTCAATGGCTTCCTCAAGACCCATAATGCAAGCTTCGTATTCAGCTTCGTTGTTAGTGCAGTTAGAGGTGAGTTTTGCCGAGAAAGGCATGTGAACTCCCTTGGATGTAATGAGTACTGCACCAACACCACGACCATTCATATTAACACCCCCATCAAACATCATAGTCCATTCTTCTTCTGGGTCAGGCCCTTCAGTGTGAATAGGCTCTTCATGATCTTTCGCTCTTATGAACATGATGTCTTCATCAGGTGTCGCTCCCACCAAATGACACCTGGTCAAATAGGGTACAGACGCGAACGGTCGGCGAAAGAGACGGAATGAATAGAGTCGCCAGCTAGGAATTTTTATCCCGAAGGAAAGGTAATGCTGCATGAACCTAAGGAAGGAAGGATAAGACGGTTGCGAACCAGAGAAACTGAGAAAGGGGGTTGGTTACAACCTGGGAAGGTATTAGCTCCCAGATTGTCCGCCGTACTCGACGGGATCCACGCTTGAAAGTTTGTGTTTTAAAGGGGCAGTGTCAGTGCTATTTGTGTGCAAAAGCTGGAAAAGAATGCAAGTGTCAGTGTAAAAGATATGTGAAGTGAATAAGAGGAGTGTCAGTGTAAGGAAAGAATGTGAAGCTAGAGACTATGAGGCTTAAAGAATAATGCTGGAAGAGGGGGGATGTACAGAGACTTTTGTTCGATAACAGTTAAGTTATGCCTACATATCCTCTCGTGCAATGAGGAAGTCAGAACACCGTAGTTCGACTCAAAGAGACTGAAAGACAAATTGACTGGTGAACTGCTTACTTGTCTATGCTCAAGTGTATGACCTATCTGGCTCAGGTGCAAACTGTCTTGCATTAGACGGAAGAAGCGAGTTCTCGTTTGTGAGTGAATGAGGTGAGAAAAGAATCCCGGAGGAGACGATTATTGTTTGTTTTTTGTGTTTTTAGTCTTTTATTGCTATTTGTGTTTGTCATAAGAAAATGAGCTTAAGTCTAAACCAAGGGTTTAGTAAACTCATCACATCCTCCCTCTGATTAGGGGTAATGAGAATACCTTAAGTATGAAGTAAACACCTCACACTTAATCACCATGATGTAGGATTAAGATCATTAGCCTACTTGCATTTATTTAGATGTTTTTGTTGTTTTTGTTTAGTGTTAAGTAATGAGTTTAAGCCATAATCAAGGATTTAATGGACCCATTACACCATCCTAATAGAAGGATAATAGATGAGAATATTTAAGCTGTGGAAGATACCTCAACTTAATCCATGATTAGGGATTAACCTCATGACAAAACAAAGCCTTTATTAGAGTGGATTTTAGTTAATGGTAAGATTAAGAAATGGATTTTATGATTTGTAAGACAACTTGAGGGGGACTTGTCCATTAACACTAGGGTTAGTCCTTCTTAACCAATTAAGGAAGAATTAGAACCCTAATGCAAGGCCCAAGTTACAAGCTTGATGTCTTAGTGATTATTAAGTGGATTGATTAAAGGAATTAAACACATTAAGGGTTTAACACTTAGGATTAAAGTTATACACTCCATCCTAATAGAAGGATACATGCATAACCTTAATCACAAAGCCTTAAAACCTTTAAGGTTTAGTCCTTGATTAAGAGATGAGAAGAGAAGACTCAAAGATGACACAAAGGTAAAACTAATGGGGGACTAATCAAACCCTAATTGTGATCATGCTTGGGTGTTCCTAGGGTTTATGAGGCTTGCAAGAAGATCTTCAAGAGAAAAGCCACCAAGGAAGAAGCAGATGAAAGGAGGAAGAAGCAAGAAGCAAGACAACTTACTTCACTTAAGAAGATAAGTTGCTTGAAGAAAGAAAGAGGAGAAGGAGCATGAATGAGCAAACTCACTCCAATTCACAAGTAAAAATGCAGCAATGAATGCATAAAAGGGATGAAAAGAGATTATGAGAAGTGAAGGCAAATTCACTTCCCAAACACTTACCACCTGAAAAGTTAGCAACAAGAAATGAAATGAAATGAAAATGAGATGAAATGCAAAGATGCAAACCAAAATCAGAAGCATGTTCAAGATGTAAATGATGCTAAGGGATGATGCAAATGTATGTCATGAAGTGTGGATGATCATACTAGTAATGAATATGCAAATGAGACATGTAAGAAGCATGAAAAATCATGAATACATGTGACACTAAATGAAAGCAAAAGCATGGCAAATGAAGGATGCAATGATCAAACATGATTGCAATATGTCTTAAGATGTCTTATATGTCATGTGGGTGCACAAAATGTCATGGCAAGTTCATGTATGCAAGCATATGAAAGATGAATGTAAATGAAGGCAAAAATTAGGGTTTATGAACAAGATGCAATGAAAAATTCAAAACCAGAAGCAAATGACATGATAAAAAATTGAAAATGGAATCAAAGGAACCCTAAACCTATACAAGTTCACTGCCCAAAGGAGGAGACCTAAATCTTAACCTAATGGAAGTTATGATATTCTCAATTTTGCTAGGGTTTTAGGATGCCTCAAAAGGAAAAATACACAAAAAATTTAAAATGAAAGATAAATTCAAACCAATTTTATCCTAGAAACTACATGACATGAGGAATGCAATGCAAAAAGAACCATTATCAAACTCTTCATGGTTAGGCAGAAAGGATTTTTTTAAGTTAGGGTAAAAATAATGACTTTTAAAGACCCTAAATCCAAAGAAAAATGTCAAAATAGGTCAAGAACCAAAAAGAAATTTGTGTGAAGAGTTTGACAATGTTTCTAAATGTATCAAGATGCAATGTGATTTTTTTGGTGATTTTTAGAAACTTAAATGCTATTTTAATTAATTAATTCTCATTAATTAATTAAAATAAACATTTAAATATTTTAAAAATACGAATTTTATGCAAAAAATAAAATAAAAATTATTTTCAGAATTAGAAAAATATTTGAAAGGGAAATGCAAAAGCTACAAATTTTTGAAAGTGTTTTGCTATTTTTAATAAAATGTAGAAAGAAATGCAATTAAAATGAAAATTAAATGAATTAAAATGGAAGTCAACTGATCCAGTGGTCCAGATTTGAATGAGAAAGGGAGGGAATTGACCAGCGCGCGCATCTGGATGGCTGAGATTCAAACTACGCTAATTACATCATTAAGCCCTAATCTGAACCCTAAACACTTTCAGGTGACCGAAACAGTGTTTCGGTCATCTTCTCCGGCTATCCCCTCATGCTATCTCACTCTATACGCAACCCCAAGCCTTAAAACTCTCCAGAAATGATCCTCATCCTATTCTAAACAAGAATCAACCATCAAACAAAATTTATTTCACATGATCAGAGAGATTCGAAGCAAAACGGAAAATTTCTCAGAAATTTCAGAAGCTTCATACATGCTTAATATGCAATCGTTTTCAAAACCAAAAGGTGCAGTGTGATCAATGAAGCATGGAGAACAATCTAAGAACTTAAAAAGTCATTTCTGGAAAATTTGTTCTTGATGATACGTGAATTGAAGCTTTCGAAAATGGCACTGGCTGGCTGCTTCTTTGCTTCAAATAAGCTCCAATGATCCTCCTGAAGAGTTTTTGATGCTTGGTTGGAGCTTAAATGGTCTCTAAATGAAGTTGGAAGAAGTTCAGTTCAAGCAATGTCAAAATCGTGTTTTTGATTCAGGGTGTTTTAGGGGAAAATGAAGGGTGGGAAATGGTCAGTGATGATTGTGGAGTTGTTCTATGGAATTTGTTTTGAGGTTTGAAGCTTGTGTGCTGAGTTTCGAAGGCTTTTGCATAAGAGGGAGTTTTTGGGATTTCTGAGTTCTTGGAGGTTTCATCTTGTGTTGTGTTATGTGTTGTGTTGCTTGAGGTCCACATATCAATCTTTGATAGGTCAGAGAGTTGTTGTGGAGCAGTGTGATTGGTATGGAGCAAAATGCATAAAGTCAACATTTGTGTAAGTGAAGGCATGGGCTGGTTCAGGCATGGTACAAGGGTATGGCTCAAGTCAGCTTGCTTCAAGGAGGTCCATGGAAGTCATATTTTGTAGTTGGCACAAGTGGCTGAAGAGATTTGATCCATTTTGCAATTTTGGGGAAATTTGGCCCCTTTTGAATTACTTGAAGTTCAAGGCATGAAACTTGGGATTTCATTGTGCAATTCTGAATTATAGGTCATGTGTGATGTTTGTGCAATGATTAGAAGTCAAATTGAGGTCACAAAATGCCTTGGCAAGTGTTTTTGCAAACTTCCCTCTTTGGTGCATAAGTGAAATTTTGTGATTTTCCCAACTTTGCAAGGCCATAACTTGAGTTCTATGATGAATTAGATCAAGTTCTTGTACTTTTTGAAAAGGAAATGATCCAATCTACAACTTTCATGACCAAGAATTTTTCATTTGAAGCATTTTTGAATCAAAAAGAGGAGGTTGAAAAACTTTCCCAAAATGGCAAGTTTGCATTACAAGTCACTTTCCAAAAATGACAACTTTGCAAATGGCTTGAAATTCTTCAATTTTGTGAACTTCTAACTTCTTCTAAGATCAAATAAAGATCTTATACACCTAAAATGATGGAGAAGACCCTTTGGTTGGATGATTGGGGGCCTCAGATGCCCTGATTTTGCACTGACTTGTTCAAGAAGTCATCTATTGATCAGATGCCTTCCCCATTGAATTTCTTCATGAAAATTGGTATGCATGATCCTTATATCATATAGAGACCAATAGAAACAAGAATGACCAAAAAATTTGGAGTTATGGCCTCTGAAACCAAAACCCTAATTCTAGGTCATTTGTGCAGTTAAACCTGGCTCTGCTTCCATGCCTTCCCCAGTTCTTGTGATTATTTGACTTCTTTGATCTTGGGAGGATATAATATGATGTTTGAACATACATGGACCCTCTTGAGATGATTGGAGACCTTTGGAGTGGCTCAGATGGCTCAGGGATTGCTCAAATCACAAACCCTAGATGCAGATGACTTTGACACCATGCAGTGGAGCAAAAATGCATTATGAGATGATATGATTGAACTTATGCAAATGAAAAGACCACAAGCCATGGTGAAATGAGTGAGGGAAAATTTGGGGTGTTTACATCAGGGAAGTCAAATCTCATAGGCTGGTATTCATCAATGGGTTGCTCAGCAAGATAATCAGACAATACACTGCCTTTGATGGCTTTCTGAGATGTGTACTGGATGTCATATTCTGTGAGAATCATTTGCCATCTTGCAACCCATCCGGTAAGTGCTGGCTTCTCAAATATATACTTGACTGGGTCCATCTTGGAGATCAATAAGGTAGTGTGGGTCAACATATACTGCCTTAGTCGGCGAGCAGCCCACGCTAAAGCACAACAAGTTTTCTCGAGCAGTGAATAACGTTGTTCACAGTCGGTAAACTTTTTGCTTAGGTAGTAAATTGCATACTCTTTTCGACCAGATTCGTCATGCTAGCCCATCACACACCCCATTGACTCTTCTAATACTGTCAAGTACATGATTAAAGGTCTTCCTTCAACTGGAGGCATAAGGATCAGAGGCTCTTGTAAGTACTCCTTGATTTTGTCAAAAGCCCTTTGGCAATCTTCATTCCACCTGACCGTTTGTTCTTTTCTTAGAAATTTGAACAGAGGCTCACAGGTTGCTGTAAGGTGAGATATGAACCGTGAAATGTAGTTCAATCTACCTAGGAACCCTCGAACTTCTTTTTCAGTCCTCGGTGCAGGCATTTCTTGAATGGCTTTGACTTTGTCAGGGTCAACTTCAATCCCTTTTTCACTCACAATAAATCCCAGCAGCTTACCGGATCGCACCCCGAATGTGCATTTATTGGGGTTTAACTTCAATTGGTACTTCCTCAGACGCTTGAATAGCCTCAACAGATTCACCAGGTGGTCTTCTTCTGTGAGGGACTTGGCAATCATGTCATCCACATAACATTCAATTTCTTTGTGGATCATGTCATGGAATAATGTTACCATAGCCCGTTGATAAGTGGCACCAACATTCTTCAGTCCGAATGGCATTACTTTATAACAAAATGTGCCCCAGGGTGTGATGAAAGTTGTCTTCTCCATGTCTTCAGGTGACATCTTGATCTGATTATATCCTGAAAATCCATCCATGAAGGAGAACACCGAGAACTGAGCCGTATTGTCGACCAATACATCAATGTGAGGTAAAGGGAAGTCATCTTTTGGGCTGGCTCTATTCAGATCCCGGTAATCCACGCACATCCTCACTTTTCCATCCTTCTTAGGCACAGGTACAATGTTAGCAACCCACGGCGGGTAACTAGTTACAACAAGGAAACCGGCGTCCCACTGTTTTTGTACCTCCTCTTTTATCTTCATTGCCATATCTGGGCGAGTACGGCGCAACTTCTGTTTTACTGGCGGACAATCTTCTTTCAGAGGCAGCTTGTGCATAACAATGTCGGTGTCCAACCCTGGCATATCCTAATAAGACCAAGTAAAAACATCCACATACTCCCGAAGCATGTCAATAAGTTGATCTTTTACTGAATCTTGCAGACAGGCCCCGATTTTAACTTCTTTCAAGTCTTCTTCCGTACCAAGATTAACTGTTTCAACCTCCTCCTGATGAGGAGTTATAACCTTCTCCTCTTGTCTTAACAACCTGGCTAGTTCTTCAGGTAGCTCATAATCTTCTTCAACCCCTTCATCAGCTTGATTAATCGGATTGTCAAAGTCATACGAATTCATAGCAGTGTTGTTGTCGGTGCAGTCTGGAGGGCACTCTCTGCAAAGGTTTAGATTTGTTCATTTTAGTGACCAGTTTTATCTTGTTTTAAAAAAAAAGTGAAAATGAAGTTATTATTTTGAAAAACATTGCCATTTTATCTTTGTGCAAAAAATGAAAAATGAAAAACAGTGAGCGGAAAAGAAAAGACTCATTTGCAAAAGATGTCCTGATATTCATTAATTGATCGTTTGCACAAAATACAAGATGGCCCGATTACAAAATGAGCCCTGACATCTTGGGCAAGATGCAGGACTTGATGCATGCTTAAAGACAGGAAATAATAATTACTCTGTCGGAGTAACTCTTATAATTTCCTGGGAAGACCAGTTCGAGACATGGTTCCCCGAGATCCTTGGACGTATCCAGTTTTCCAGGTTGTGCTCGTCTTCTGACTCATCTTCCAAACTATTCACAGCATCCGGGGTGAGCATTCCCCCGCTGACAAACTTGGGCTCCATTGCAGCCTCTGGTTGATCTTGTCGAGTTGGTCTGTAACCCAACCCAAATCGGTCTTCTTTCTTCTCAACTGGCAGCAGCTTGCCCTAGCCTTGAGCGGTACCCTCCTCAACAACCTTCCGGGCTTGTTGATATGATGTGATGGAAGTCCCAGACACAGCAGATGCTTCATTAATATTAAGGGCTTCAAACCCTTGACTCATGGTCTCATGGATCTCCCCATCCATTTCTATGTATTTGTACGTAGCCAGCTGGCTAACAAAGATGTCCTCCTCCCCACAAATGGTGATGATTTGGCCTTCCCACTCGAATTTTAACTTCTGGTGAAGGGTAGACGTAACAGCGCCGACAACGTGGATCCAGGGTCTACCCAACAGACAGCTGTAGGCCGGCTGTATGTCCATCACAAAGAAGGTAGTTTTGAAGGTTTGCGGGCCAATCAACACAGGCAGATCAATCTCCCCAAGCACTGATCTTTTAGAGCCATCAAAGGCTCTCACCACCAAATTACTTGGGCGCAATGCCAAGCCATCATACTCCAGCTTCACTAAGGCTTTCTTTGGTAGGACATTGAGTGAAGACCCAGTGTCCACCAGCACATGAAACAGAACAACACCCTTGCATTCCAAGGTGATATGCAAGGCCTTGTTATGGTTGCGCCCCTCCGTTGTTAATTCAGCATTGGTAAAGCCCAGTCCATGACTGGTGTTGACGTTTGCAACCACAGTTTCTAGCTGATTAACAGTAATCTCCTCCGGAACGTATGCTGCGTGCAGGACTTTCAATAATGCGTTCCTGTGAGCTTCAGAACACATCAATAGTGATAATATGGAGATTTTGGAGGGTGTTTGGTGAAGCTGGTCCACCACCTTGTAGTCACTCCTTTTTATTATTCTCATGAACTCGTCTACATCTTGTTCAAAAGATGTCTTCTGAGTGTCTTTGGCAGATGGCTCTTCAGATACCACATTCTTTCCTTTTGCCTTAGCAGCAACTTCTGCTTCAACATTAGGTCTTTGTGTTTGTGAGGCAAAAAGGCGTCCGCTTCTGGTGAAGCCTCCGCCTCCCCCAACATTATCAATTTGTGGTGAAGAGGTTGATGAATCTAAGGTGATTTTCTCCCCATTACAGTAAAGATTAGAGCCATAATGCCAGGGTATGGCATTACTGCTTTCATAAGGAACAGGTCCAGGTACCGTAATGGTAACTGGACTGATTGCTGTAGAGGAAGGAACTATAATGGTGTGCGGATCATAGTAAATAGTGACCGGAGATCTGGCAGGAGGTGCCACAGTTTGTTGCTGGAAATTGCTGCTGGGAGGAACATTTGATGGGTCATAGTAGATTGTAACTGTTGAAACATCTTCATTAATTTTTGCTGGCGTTGTAGAAGATTCCTTTGGTAAAATGGATGCTGATGTTGTAGAAGAAATAGTTGTTGAAATTTGACTTGTTGAAATGGTGGACGGAGTGATTGCTGGTGATGTTGATGAATCTGTAGGAATGATTGTTGTTGCCGTTGTAGGAGAATTTGTTGCTGAAGGAATGATTGTTGATGTTGTAGGAGACTCTATTGTTGTGGAGACAAGAGTTGCTGCAGGAGCTGTTGAAGTAATTTTCAAGATTCCATCTTGGATAAGGCCATCTATGCCAATCCTTAGCTTTTCACAACCATTACTAGCTGTATCACACAATTCACAGCAGGTCCCACAGCCCGGGAACACTTGGCATCTTAAAAGTTGAACTTTGACTTTTGCCAACGGTGTTTGAATTTGTGCAACATTATCAATCAATGTAGATGGTTGGTCCTCCTCAATAGCATTAATCCTAGGCCCACCGTGATTAGGCATAGGATTTTTGTTGACGTTTGGAGGAGGTGCGAAGTTGAGAGCTTTAGAATCAACCAGATCTTGCACCTTCATCTGTAATGCTCTGCATTTCTCAGTACTGTGACCAGGTGCGTTGGAGTGAAAGGCACACCTGGCGTTGACATCATAATTCTTTGGGAGATTGAGAGGATCTGGTGGTGCCAACGTCCTTAACTCAACCAGGTTAAGCTTCAGGAGTTGTGGCAATAAAGCAGCATAAGGCATAGGGATAGGGTCAATTACCCTATTCGCCTGAGATGACCTTTGTTGAAAGGGACGCTGCTGTTGGTTGCTATTGTTGTTGTTGTAAGTTCTCTGTTGCGGAAAATGAGATGGTTGTTGATAGTGAGGTTGTTGAGGATACAATGGTTGTTGTGAAATTGGAGCTGGGATGGTAACAACTACTACTGACCTGTGAGAATACTGGGGCCTGCCCCGGCTTGTATGAATAGAATTTGTTTCACCTGCCCTTCGGGGTCCTGCAAAAGGTTTTCTAGGATTGCTGGAGGAACTTGCACCACTGTCAGAGATTTTGCCCATCTTCAAAAGACTTTCAATTCTCTCACCAACTATGACCACATCAGCAAAGCTGGTAGAGGAGAAAGCAGCAAGTCTATCAATATAAGTCCCTTGCAAAGTGTTCATGAACATGTCAGCCATTTCCCTTTCTGACATGGGTGGTTGGACAGCAGCAGCAAGCTGTCTCCATCTCTGAGCATAATCCCGGAAGCTCTCTCTAGAAGACTGAGACATGCCCATTAGAAGAGTTCTATTGGGAGCCATGTCCAGGTTGTACTGATATTGCCGGATGAAAGCCTCGGCCAAGTCCTTCCAACATCTTATGGTGGCCCTAGTCAAATGCGAATACCAATCTCTCGAAACTCCAGTCAGACTGTCCTCAAAGTAGAACATCCATAACTTTTCATCCATGGTATAAGCCTTGAGCCTACCCAAGAAAGATAGTAGATGAGTGCGAGGACAGGAGGTACCATTGTACTTTTCAAAGCATGGGGGCTAAAATTTGTGGGGAATTCTCACCCCATCTACTAGTCCCATATCCATCACATCGAAGCCCAAAGAATTCTGAGATTCCAAAGATCTTAACTTTTCAGCAATCTCGTCCAATCGTCTATCATATACCTCATCTCCTGCCCCTATAACAGTAAACTCTTCTTCCTGGGGATCCTCCTGCAGGATTCTGCCCCCAACAGTATTACCTTGACCATTCCTCGGGATGTTAACTTCTGGATTCAGATGGGGTCCATACTCCGGTGGGTCAATACGAGGCTGTCCCCGTTCATTGTTGCTGGTTCCTCTTGTTCCAAGATGAGGCTCCTCAGGAGTTTGTCTTTCCACCAGCTCTCTTAACCTTTCTTGACTCTGGGATAAGCCAGTCATTACTGCCATAAACTGAGACATATGATTTCTCATCTCTACTCTCTCATTGGCCATCTGATTTCTGACCTCAGTTAGGTCCTGCTGTACTTGCTCCATTTGAATGCCGGGAAGGTTGTTACGAGTCGGGTACCGGTGCGTGCGGTTGACAGGGAACACTCGGAGACGAGCAATGTTTCCTGAGATCACAACAAAGTTAGAAACAATAATAATAACAAAACCTACAAAACAAAACAAAGTCAGTATGTAATGCAATATGCTTATTTGTTTTCCAAGGTATCCGGTTTGGTTCTTGGTTTTGACCTTTCCAGACCTCGAGGAAGATGATTGATGTTGTTGAGAGAAAACCCAAATGAAAACGAACTAAAATATATTACAAATGATGAACAATACATAGTTTGTTTTACAACACATGCCCATGGAGGGTTGAAATACAACAAAAGGAAAAGTACATCAAAAGGAAAGAACAACAAGCAAAGAAGAATCAGACATCCAATCCAAACTCATCTTCTCTGACCTCCTTCAGGAGTGCCTCAGTCACTGGACCAGCTGGGTGCTCTGTAATGGTCCTAATGAGGAGGTTCCTGGTAGCAATGGCAGTAGTCAGCTTCTTATGTCTGTCCTGGTCCTTTGATCTCTTCAATCCTGCTCTGAGCTTCAACTCTGATATCTCTTTCTGTGCCACAGAGCTTCCTGCTGCTTCTTCTCATTGGCCTATAGCTGTTCAATCTTGGCTTGAGTCTTCTAATCTTCTTGTGTACGGGCTTCAGTGATCCTGACCCATCTAGTCTGGATCTCTTGCAGATAGTGCTCAGCCCTAGCTTTCTGAACCTTGGCCTCTTTACAGGCATTGTTCAATAACTGTTCCCCAGCCCTTGCTTTCCTTATGTAGTCTTCTGTCTTTTCAATTTTGGCAAGGTGCTCAACCCTGAGCTTTTCCAATCTCTCAATGTCCAGACGACCATCACTTCTTTCCCAAAGAGTCTTCTTCAAGGCTTGAGATAACTACTCATTCTTTTCTTTCAACTTTTCAAATTCCTCCAGGCTAACTGTTGCTGCAGGCTGTACTGTGGATGGTCCAGGTGTGTCTTCCAAGGTGAAAGGCATCCTGGTAATCTGAGCTCTAGTACATGACCAGTCTATATACTGAGCTGAAGCAACATTATTACATCTTCCAAGAATAGCTACCCCTTTTGTCTGGATGTTGTCCCAAGCCCAGGATGCTTGTCTGATAACAGCTGAATTAGGTTGCACTTCACAATATAGGGTCTCAGCTAAATCCTGTCCTCTGGGAGGGTGAACCAAGGCATAACCCAGTTGTCTCTTAAACAGTAAAGGATTGTAGTTGATGTAACCCTTTACTCCCATCAGAGGCACATTTGGGTATTGTCCACAGCTGGTGATAATGTCCTTGCCTTTGGTGCTCTGGGTGCACCATCTGATATCATCTGAAGTCAAGGCAATGAACCTCTTGGCCCAATTCTTCTGCTGGTGGGGATTCAAGAAAGCATCTGACTTAGGCAGGTGTCTGAGCAGCCAGGTGTAAAACAAAGGAGCACAACATCTCACCAACTTCCCCCTTTGTTTCTCATTCCTCTGATGGATGGAATAATAGAAATCTCCTAGCAATATAGGTACTGGGTTCTTCAGAAGAAACAGATGGATGGCATTCTTGCTGACAAAGTTTGGCTCATCTGCAAACAGTATAGCCCCATATATGCTGAGGGCTAACAGTGCACAAACTGCCCTCCACTCTCCCAATGAAGCCTTCAGGATGGCCTGAGAAATCAAGAAGTCCAGATGCAAACAAGGGATCCCAGCTTTTGTTGTCATACTTTGCTCAATAAGGGCAGGTTCCAAGTGTAATGCCCTTGCTATCTCTTCACTTCTAGGAGCAGTCATCTCTGGGTTGAAGGGGATTCCACCTCTGATAGGTACTCCAATCAATAAAGAAAACTCTTCCAGCATAGGCCCTAACTGAAAGTCTGGAAATGTGAAGCATCTCAGTGGTGGGTCATAAAACTGTAAGCATGTGTGGATCATGCTTCTCTGAGAAGGATCAAGGTCCATAACCATGTCCAAGATAACCACATAGTGCTCTCTAAACAGTGGGATGTGGTCAGGTGTGATAAGTGACTGGACCTGCCTGATACCAGTCAACACAGGCTCAAAAAAGTGGTAGGATATGTTGCTCTTCCTGGGAGTAATCATGAATGCTGCTGAAGAAGCTGAAAAATAAGTGCTGATGAAGATCAGAGACTGAGATGCTGAAGGTGGACCATTGACAGACTGGTGCTGGTGAGGATGGAGATAACTGAAGCAGATAACTGGTGAAGACAGCTGAAGCAGAGGTCTATGCAGAAGAAAGGGTCAAAACCAAAACCAAGATACAATGAAATGGATACCCTGAAAAGCAAATAAACAAATGTTAAATGATGCAATGATGATATATGCAAATGATATGCAAGGGTTTGTGATTAAGCTGGATCTGATTATCTGTCTTGATATAAGGCCCAAGCATGTTCAAAAAGTCCAGAGGGAGGCTTAGAAATCCACTGACCAGGGTGGGGGACTCAAATAAAGAGTCACATGTCCAGGGTTAATCACAAGAACTGTCCAAAGTGGGGTACTCTTAAACAAAAACAGTAACAAGGTATGATGTGGCCAAGGGTTCCTGCAAACCTGTAAACAGCCCAACCCCCTCACAGGTAGTGTTCTAGAACAAGGATCCTCAGGCTTGGATCAGTTATGAGAAGTGTAAACACTTCTAACCCGGAGATAAAGTGTTTACAATAACCATAAAAGATCCTCCTCTAATTCACCTCAGCTTCTGAAGGTCATAATAAAGGTCATCTAGACTTATCAGGCTTCCCAGATAGCCCTAGCACTACAGGAAATCTGTAGCACAAAGTTCTCAAGAAGAAACCCACATCTGAACCGTGTTTCATATTCCCGCACCAGACCGAAATGGAATGGGAAAGAACATGAACCACTCTAGCCTAGGTGTCACTCAGGTCCCAGGTATAGGACCTTAAACTCTCAATGGAACCCCACCCACCAAAACAGAAAACCAGATCCAGCACAGTGACAATGACAGTATGAAATATGCATAATACTGAAAAGAAAGCAATAAATAAAGCTGTACATAAAGCAATAAATAAAGCAAATAAACAAACACAATTAACACATAACACCTCAGTAAACACAAATCAAACAAGCGCTAGGAGGAACCCATAAAAAGAACCAGAAGCCCTGGTTGCAGCATAAGGGTCCCCAGCAGAGTCGCCAAGCTGTCGCTCCCACCAAATGACACATGGTCAAATAGGGTACAGACGCGAACGGTCGGCGAAAGAGAGAACATGAAGATGAACTGAAAAGAGTCGCCAACTAGGCATTTTTATCCCGAAGGAAAGGTAATGCTGCATAGACCTAAGAAAAGATGGATAAGACGGGTGCGAACCAGAGATACTGAGAAAGGGGGTTGGTTACAACCTGGGAAGGCATTAGCACCCAGATTGTCCGCCGTACTCGACGGGTTCCACGCTTGAAAGATTTGTGTTTTAAAGGGGTAGTGTCAGTGCTATTTTGTGTGCGAAAGATGGAAAAGAATGCAAGTGTCAGTGTAAAAGAAATGTGAAGTGAAATAAAGAGTGTCAGTGAAAGGAAGGAATGCAAAGCTCAAGACTATGAGGCTTAAAGAATAATGCTGGAGGAGGGGGAATATACAGAGGCTTTTGTTCGATAACCGTTAAGTTATGCCTACGTATCCTCTCGTGCAATGAGGAAGTCAGAACACCGTAGTTCGACTCAAAGAGACTGAAAGATAAATTAACCTGTGAACTGCTTACTTGTCTATGCTCAAGTGTATAACCTGTCTGGCTCAAGTGCAAACTGTCTTGCATTAGACGGAAGAAGCGAGTTCTAGTTTGTGAGTGAATGAGGTGAGAAAAGAATCCCGGAGGAAACGATTATTGTTTGTTTTTGGTATTTTCAATCTTTTATTGCTTTTGGAGTTTGTCATAAGAAAATGAGCTTAAGCCTAAACCAAGGGTTAGTAAACTCATCACATCTTCCCTCTGATTAGGGGTAATGAGGATACCTTAAGTGTGAAGTAAGCACCCCACACTTAATCACCATGATGTAGGACTAAGATCATTAACCTACTTGTATTTATTTAGATGTCTTTGGAGTTTTGTTTGGTGTTAAGTAATGAGTTTAAGCCATAATCAAGGATTTAATGAACCCATTACACCATCCTAATAGAAGGATAATAGATGAGAACATTTAAGCTGAGAAAGGCTCCTCAACTTAATCCATGATTAGGGATTAAACTCATGACAAAACAAAGCCTTTATTAAAGTGGATTTTAGTTAATGGTAAGATTAAGAAATGGATTTTATGGTTTGTAAGACAACTTGAGGGGGACTTGTCCATTAACACAAGGGTTAGTCCTTCTTAACCAATTAAGGAAGAATTAGAACCCTAATGCAAGGCCCAAGTTACAAGTTTGATGTCTTGATGATTATTAGGTGAATTGATTAAAGGATTTAAACACATTAAGGGTTTAACACTTAGGATTAAAGTTATACACTCCATCCTAATAGAAGGATGCAGGCATAAGCTTAATCACAAAGCCTTAAAACCTTGAAGGTTTAGTCCTTGATTATGAGATGAGAAGAGGAGACACAAAGATGACACAAAGGTAAAACTAATTGGGGGACTAATCAAACCCTAATTGTTAACATGCTTGGGTATTCCTAGGGTTTATGAATCTTGCAAGAAATCTTCAAGAAGAGCCACCAAGTAAGAAGGAAGATGAAAGGAGGAGAAGCAGAAAGAAGCAAGATAACTTACTTCACTTAAGAAGATAAGTTACTTGAAGAAAGAAAGTGAGGAGGGAATATGAATGAGCAAGCTAATTCTAATTCACAAGTAAAATGCAGCAAAGAATGCATAAAAGAGATGAGAAGAGATTATGAGAAGTGAAGGCAAATTTACTTCTCAAACACTTACCACCTGAAAAGTTAGCAACAAGAAATGAAATGAAATGAAAATGAGATGAAATGCCAAGATGAAAACCAAAGTTAGAAGCATATTCATGATGCAAATGATGTTATGAGATGGGATGAAAGCATGCCAAGTGATATGAATGTTCATACAAGAGATGGGAATGCAAAGGAGACATGTAAGAAGCATGAAAGTTCATGAAAACTTATGAAATGCAATGGATGCATAACATGGAAAATGGATGATACAATGATCAAACACGATTTCAATATGTCCTAAGATGTCTTATATTTCATGTGGATGCACAAAATATCATGGCAAGTTCATGTATGCAAGCATATGAAGAATGAATGCAAATGAAGGCAAAGATTAGGGTTTATGTACAAGATGCAATGCAAAATTCAAAATCAGAAGCAAAACATGAGATAAAAAATTGAAAATGGAATCAAAGGGACCCTAAACCTATACAAGTTCACTGCCCAAAGGGGAAGGTCAGAAGCTAAACCCTAAAGGACTTATGATTTTTCTAAGTTTCTAAGGTTTTAAGGGTGATCCTAAAGGGAAAATGTTAAACAAATTGAAAATGCACCATAAAAATGAAATAAAAATGTTTTTAGATGCTTGAAAGGATGCATAACATAATGCAAAAAGAACCATTCACAAACGCAACTTGGATCAAAAGTTATGAATTTTTGAAGTTAGGGTTAAAAATATCCAAATTAAAGAACCCTAATTCAAATGAAAATTATCAAAGTATGATCAAAACCAAAAAGAAATTTGTCTTGTGAGTTTGTAAATGTTTTAAAATACTCTCTGAATTTTTTTGTGATTTTTGGAAACCTAAATGCTATTTTAATTAATTAATCTTCATTAATCAATTAAAATAAACATTTAAATTATTTTTAAAATGTTTTTAAAATGCAAAAAATAAAATATAAATTGTTTTTATGTCAAGAAAATTAATTAAAGTCAGCATGCAAAAAATAAATATTTTTGAGATTTTCTAGCTATTTTAAAATAAATATGCAAAACAAATAAGAAAAACATGAATAAAAATTGGATTTAATGGAAAGTCAACAGATCAAAGGGCCAACATTTAAATGAAACGCGCGGGAGTTGACTGGCGCGTGTTTGGAGGGCTGGGATCAAACTTGGCAATTTGAATTTTTAAACACAATTAATTAAGTTAATGACTGGATTAGGGTTTTAATCAAGGAACCCGGGCCATTGGATGCGCGCGGGAAAAGGAAATCGAAGGCTCACATTCAAACTCAGCCTAAACCCTAACCCTAATTTAATCACTTTCAGATGACCGGAACAGTGGTTCCGGTCATCTTCTCCGGCGAGACGAAAACTAAACTTCCTCCCTAGGCAATTTCTGGAGCTCTAAAGCTCCAGATTTACTCCTCCCACCTCTCTGAATCTAACCCCAACCTCAAAATGAATTTCTTTTCCCTCAAAAGCAAGATACGAATCAAAGAACAAAAATGGTGAAACTTTCAGACAAGCCATACATGCTCAATTCTTCATCATTTTCAAAAATAACAAGTTCAATGTGTTCAGGGAAGCAAGCTTAAGCATTTAGAAACTTAAAACAAGAGTTCTGGAAAAATAAATTCCATGGCTACCTGAAGCGAAGCTTTCAACCCTAGAGCTTTCTGGCTGTCTCTTTGCTTCAAAACACCTCCAATGATCTTCCTCAAGAGTTTGCAATGCTTGGTTGGAGTTTATATGGCCTCTATGTAAAGTTTGCTGAAGTTCAGTTCAAGGAGGGGCCAGAATCGTGTTTTTGATTTGGAGTGTTTCAGGTTGTTTCAAAGGGTGGGAAATGATCAGTGGATCATGGTGAGTTGTTCTATGGAATTTGTTTTGATGTTTGTGGCTTGTGTGATCAGTTTCGAAGAGAAATGCATAAGAGGAGGTTTTTGTGTGTGCTGAGTTGTGGGAGGATTTAGCTTGTGTTGTTGTGAGAAATGTCTTGCTTGAGGTCCACATAACATGTTCTGATTGGGCAGAGAGTTGTTGTGGAGCAGTTTGATTGGTATGGCTCAATTTGCATAAAGTCAACAAAGTTGTCCTTGGAGGTATGGGCTCATGGCAGGCCAGGGACAAGGGCATGTCCTGCGCAGCTGGCTTTAGGGAGGTCCATGGAATTCAGATTTTGCAGTTGGCACAAGTGGATGTCAAGATTTGGGGTATTTTGCAATTTGTGAAGGTTTTGGCCCCTTTTGAAATACTTGATGATCAAGGCATGAAACTTGAGAATTATTTGGGCAATTCTGAATTATAGGTCATGTATGATGTTTTGGTAATGGTTAGAAGTCACTTTGAGGTCACATTTTGCCTTGGTATGAGTTTTTGCAAGTTTCCCTCTTTGGTACATAAGTGAAATTTAGTGATTTTTCCCAATTTTGCAAAGCCATAACTTGAGTTCTATGATGAATTAGATTAAGTTATTGTACTTTTTGAAAAGGGAATGATCCAATCTACAACTTTCATGACCAAGAATTTTTCATTTGAAGCATTCTTGAATCAAAAAGAGGAGGTTGAAAAACTTTCCAAAAATGGCAAGTTTGCATTACAAGTCACTTTCCCAAAATGGCAACTTTTCAAATGGCTTGAAATTCTTCAATTTTGTGAACTTCTAACTTCTTCTAAGATCAAATAAAGATCAAATACACCCAAAATGAGGGAGAAGACCCTTTGGTTGGATGATTGGGGGCCTCAGATGCCCTGATTTTGCACTGACTTGTTCAAGAAGTCATCTATTTATCAGATGCCTTCCCCATTGAATTTCCTCATCAAAATTGGTATGTATGATCCTTATAACATATAGAGACCAATAGAAACAATAATGACCAAAAAATTTGTAGTTATGGCCTCTGAAACCAAAACCCTAATTTTAGGTTATCTGTGCAGTTAAGCCTGGCTCTGCTTCCATGCCTTTCTCAGTTCTTGTGATTCTTTGACTTCCTTGATCTTGGGAGGATATAATATGATGCTTTAACATACATGGACCCTCTTGAGATGATTTAAGACCTTTGGAGTGGCTCAGATAGCTCAGGGATTGCTCAGATCACAAACCCTAGATGCAGATGACTTTGAACCAATGCAGTGAAGCAAAAATGCAGTATGAGATGATATGATTGAACTTATGCAAATGAAAAGATCATAAGCCATGGTGTGAACTTAGTGAGGGAAAATTTGGGGTGTTTACACATTTCTTTGGTCGTTTTAAGATAGAAGATAGTGAATTTCGTCGATGATATCATCGAGCGAGGTGAAATCGATGAGTTAGAAAGTCCGCCCGCGTGTTTTACGGTCGATGTAGGAAATACTTGCGACATACTAATAGATCTTGATATCATACAATTTAGACATTTTTGTGCTTGTGTTTGTGTGAAAGATAACATATAAAGCCCCATTTTTATAGAAAATCTAGATGAATATAGACAAATCATTTTCTGGTTATCTGCTTCCGGAGATATATCCACGGAACTAGCCTGAATGAGTTGGTTCCATAGATGTATCTCCAGAACATTTGAATGTTAGATGTTTCCGTTGGTATATCTACGAATATTTTGTTGATACATTTAAACTCAGACCAACAACATTTTAAGTGCAGTAGTGTTTGAGCATTTCAATATATATATACGTGCATAGAAGACACATAAACAACAAATATGAACCAAAATTGACTATTATATTGCACTTCAAAAATTTACATTGAATTGTTCGATTATACATGAATTTAAAACGAATCAAAACAAGAATCGCCAGATAAATCTATTGGTGACAACCCTTTATACTTTTATGCATTCAGTGTCTTTTCAATGTCATTCAATCTTTGAAATTCTTGCATCATTTCCATATAATGATCCGACCATGTCTCTGCATTTGTGGTTGAATGAGTCATCCATTCCGGTGATGTCGGTGGTATTGGGCATACCGATTTCAAGTACACTTGGGAATCAAGGCATTATCACGGTCCATAACAATAGCCTTCAACAACTCAACATGATCTTTCAAAAGTGGCCGACACACCTCTAAATCCCAAGTAAGGCTATCCTCTTTTTCGCATTCCAAAAAAGCAAAACCATCAGAATATGTCTTCTCAGTGTAGGTTACACCAACCATCACAAATAACAGAAGCCTATATTTGTTGGTCTTGTAGGTGTAATCAAGAATGAACACCGTCGAAAAATGTTAAACAACTTTATAGATTCCGAATGAGTCCAAAAAATATCTCTAACCGTGACACCATCGGCGCAAGTTCGGTAACGGGACATATAATTGTTATCATCTAACAATTTCAATAGTTGTTGCATCTGTGATCCGTCTTCCCTAACAACCTTGTTATTGCAGTACCAAATGTTATAAACTTGCCTAATATTTGAAATATTTTCCGTTTCTTTCCGTTTCAATGTGGCAAGAATATTTTTGGGTTGGACAAGATTTAAGGTCATGTCATTGATGCATGTCTTCTCTTCCGGTTTGAGCCGACATACATTAGGATGACCTTGTAACTTTGAGCACAATTCATGGTTATACAAACCACAAATAACACTAAATTTCCACTTCTTGCTAGCGAACATGTAACCACGAATTTTAAAAGGACACTCACATTTTCTACTACTTGTGTCATCTCCTTTAAACTTCTGTAATGGAACTTGATATATCCCGCTTCTTTCGCACAACAAGGTTACAAAAGCGTTTCTTCTTTCCAATCCATTATCTAATCTTTCAATAACCACTCCAAAACCAAATGTAGTTATGATCCTACGAATCCATGTCATCATACTATCACGATCATCAAAATCTTGCTTGTGATTAAAGTTATCACTGATATCTACCATCTTCACAACAACCCATTGTACATTAGGAACCATATCGTTTAAAGAAAATAATTCTTTTGAGATTTTATTGGGGTGCACCATATCTATTTGTAAAGAATAAGAAAAATTAACAAAAATCACAAAACTGTCACATAAAATCAAAATAGAGGAAACAACAAAAGTCTCGTAGATGTACCTACGAAACTGTTCTTCATGAACACGTTCCGTAGATGTACATCCGGTAGCAACGTAATTTTTATTACATAAGTTTGATGATCAATGTGAGCAATGTAGTGGACAAAGTTGAATTTTTACCTGAAATTCAGTTTTCTCTAGCTTCCTTTGATTTGTTGCACCAAAAAAAGTTGGAGTTTTGGAGTGAAAAATGGTGTAAAAGATATATGGTTTTAAAATTGGTGAAGAGACCTTTGGAAGAAGAAAAGGTAACAATGGAGCAATGGGGGAGTGATCATGTAGTTTAAAAATATAGCAGAAACCTCCATAATTGTACCTACAAAACAATCTGGCGCATAACATTCCGTATATTCACATCCAAAAGATTCACTGAATTGATTATTTTGAGGTTTCTTATACTTTCGTATATACATCTACATAAACAATCCAAATTTGAAAAAAGGTGCGTCCGGATGTGTACATCCGGAAGCAGGGGGTGTCGCTCCTGGGATTTTCATCCAAGTATAAACGCGAAAGTGGCGCGGAAAAAGAAGAAAAGTCGCTAGCTAGGCATTTTTATCCCAAGGAAAGGGAAAGGTAATGCTGCACAAACCAAAGGAAAGGAAAGAACAAGGTATTGCGAACCAAAGAGAATGGGTAAGGGAGTCGGTTACTTGAAGGGAAGGTATTAACACCCTTTCATGGCCATCGTATCCGACGAGATCCACGCTTGCTTGAACTGTTTGAAAGGGTAAGGAATAAATTGCTGCTAGACTAGAAAGAAAGAAAGAATGAGAAAAAATGTAGGGAAAATAAAGAATGTGCTCTAATAGGCCCTACCCCACTGCCTACGTATCTCATCGGGAATGAGAATCAGAGTCAACGTAGTTCCCTTAACTAGGGAGGAAACTTGTTTGTTTGTGTTTTTTATGATTGAACTGCTTATGCCTATGCTCAGGTGTTGCAGGCTCGCCTTGAACGAGTGCATTTACCGTCTTGAAAAGATACAAGTCGAAGCAAGTTCTTTCATTAAGAGTGAAGGAGATGAGAAGAGAATTCCCAAAGGAAAGATGCTTATTGTTGGTTTGAATGCTTTTAGAAGATTTTATTGAATTTGCACGAGAAAGTGTATTCAAGTATCTTTCCATGGAGTATGTACTTCTTACATCACTCTAAGATGGAATGAGGAAGAAGCACACCAAAGTAAGGAGAAGATCCCCAAGAATTGGTTCCAAATATTAGGGCTTAAGTACACTAACCCATTGTACTTATTAAGTGTTTTTGTATTTTGAAGTGTAGAAGTGCTTTTTAGGCTTTGCTTTGTGAGAATGGCTTCAAGTTTAGACTTGTACTTCATGATAGACAAATTCAAATTACCCCAAGATGGGGTAGATGCAAATTCCCTATGGAATAAGTGTAACGCCTCAATTTTATAAAATATTTTTATAAAATAAATATCAAGAGTATGATGGTGTAGTTGGAATAATAAGTGGAGGAGGTATTTTATTTAAATAATGATAATATAATGAGGTGGTATTATTATTATAATATTGTTATTTAATAAATAAAATAAAATATAAGTTGGAGGTTTGAGGGGCAAGGTTGTAATTTGATTCTGTTATGAAAAAGAGAGAACACGATACATTTTCTCATTTATCGTATTTTGACGAAGGAAAGAGGGCTCTGGAGAAAAAGGGAAAGGAGAAGGGAAATCAAGGATCGTAAAGCTTCAAGATCAAGGCTTTGCAAGGAATTTGTCAAATTCGAGGTAAGGGGGGAGAAAGGGTTCTTTATTGGTGATCTAACATGAAAGGGTAATTGGGAGTTTCTTACTCCCTTAGGGATTGTCTAATGTTGTTGATTATGATGAAATTGTGATATGATGTATATATATGTTATGATGACTGATTATGGTTGTGTGAAATTGATGTCGAATTATATGCTTGATTGTTGTAATTGGAATGGTGATGATTTGAGTTATATGATAAGTTTGGAGATAATGATGTTGATGATGATGTAAAAGAAGAATTGGAAACAAACCTATGATCTTTCTTAATTTGATTAGTAATATTAGGTTGTGAAGATTATAAGGATTTAGAGGTATAAAATAAGTATAAGAACAACATTTGGACCGTTTTGAGTGATAAAAGTGAGAGATAAGCAATAGAATCCGAACTGGTATCAAATAAGAAAGAAGAAGTGATTTTTGGGAAAAGTTGATGTTTGGACGCAGGTGCCCTGACACGGGCCGTGTCACAAGACACGGGTGGCCTGTCAGGCTACGGGAAAGGGGTTTTGGAGGAGTTTTGGGAAGGGGGAGCTTCAGAGGGTTTGACATGGGCCGTGTCGCACAACACGGGCGGCCGTGTCAGCCTTCTGTGTTGGATATAAGTGTGATTTTGAGGGGCACGTTCAGGCCACCTGACACGGGCTGTGTCATGGGACACAGGGGGCCGTGTCAGGCCTCTGTTTTGAGAAATTTTTCTGTATTTTAAGTGGTTTAATATCGAGTTCTTGTTCGATACTTGTACCACTAGTCTAGGGCCTTGATGATGACATCCATGTTTAACTATAGGGCCCGACGACCGATAATAAGAGTGTGTGTGTTATGTGATTATTGTGGATAGTATACCTTTATTAATATGTCGATTATAAGGTTTTGATGATGGAAATGTTTACTATAAGTCTTGCACAATTATATGAAGGAATAATGATAAACGAAGAGGATCGCAGTGATTGGTAACATAGTTGATTATATGTCTTGCTTAGACCCCACGATGTAAGGGTTGGTAGCGGTAAGGATCGGAATGATCGTGTTGTATTAGAATATATGTATAAGAAATGATTGAGAGGGAAATTAATGAGGAGTTCATAGGCTATGATAATCGGTAATTAGTGTGTAGGAATATATGCGCTTATGTTGATTTACATGACTCTTGATATTGAACCATATGAGTTGTATTGATAATATGTGTGAATATTATCTGATTATTTATGTGACCCATGTGATGGGATATGTGATAATTGATGAAGATCATGAGGATCGTGTTGGCATGATTGTATTAGAGGCATAAGTGTGTTAATATTGCAATTGAGTTGTGTGAATTATGAGCATGTGTTATATATTTAACATAATGATATGATGATGTGATTGATAATTGATGAGATCATTTGGATCGTGAAGGCATGACTGTTGTCATACGTATTTGTATTATGGTGTATGTGTTTAGTCTGCATATGCATACACATTTGGTGGAATGATCATGCCTCGGTGGAGCGTAGGTGATCATTCGGATTCATTGCGAATTGTTGGTGCATGGATGATCGTGTCTCGGTGGAGCGTAAGCGATACATCCAGGTTCAAATTAATGAACCATTGTTGAAAGTCGGTACCGCATTTGCATTGTGTCATTGAGTCACTTTGCATTGATTGAATTGATGATGTATAATATATATTGATGAACTATTTGAGATATTGATTAATTGTATGATGTATGATGTGTATTTGGTGAATAGAGGTGAGATTACCCTGTAAGATGTTATCTGCACCGTTAATATATTGAATTGTTTTCTCACCCCTTTGTTGTTTGGTTACGTCTGTGCTTCTTCGGAAGTACTGATGATTCAGGTACTTGAGTACGTTCGGAGTACAAGTTGTTGGTCGAGTCCTAGGAGTCGCTCTGATATGTAACATGGGAAATGGGGATACTAGTTGTTTAATTACTCTTGTTAATAATAGTTACGTATCATGTTTTCTTGAAATTTGTAAATCAAGAGTATTGATGAATATTGTGGAATTGTGGCGAATTTCCGTTTGTTAAATAAATGAGATTTTTCCGTTGTTTTAATGAAAAGAATTATGATGAATTAAGTACTTCCACTATTTTTGTAAAGACTATGATATTGTTGGTTTTTGGTGAAAAAGTAGCATTCCACTTTTGATAAAAACTCTGATTTTCTTAATAAAATAGTTGTTTTATTTAAATTGGGAATAATGGGTGTTACAATAAGTCCATAATACAAGAAGTCACTTCAACCTTTATTAACTCTTTTTGAGTTGTTTTGAGATGAGAGAAGAGAATACACCAAAAGGATCTTCAAAGGTAAAATGTCTAAGGGAGACTAAACCTAATGAAGTTATCATGATTGGATGTCCTAGGTTAGTGAGATTTTAGGATATATATCCTTATGAAGAAGGAGTAGAGAAAAGAAGAAGAAAGAGGAAGAAAAGGAGATTTAGAAGACAACTTACTTCCATGGAGGAAGATAAGTCATTTCTAAAGGGGAAGGTGATCAATTATGCAAATCAAAGCATCATAGATGCTTGCACAAACACAATATTGACATATAAAAGGTGAGAGAGAGGTTGAAATGAAAAATATTAAAAATTATTTTAATGTTTCAATATGATTCATGATTTTTTGTATGAATTTTAGGTGCTTGGAGATGATTTAAAAAAATTAAAATGCAAAATATGTAAAATAAATGAAAAAATATGAGAAATTGGACCAGGGGTGCTACACTAGCAAAATATCAGCTCAAAACTGAATAGGCACATATAAGGGGGGGGGGGGGGGTAGGAATAGGAGTTTGAGCCCAGTCCACACGCGCTGAGGTCTTATGATACTACAATGCACCCTAGACAAAATGTTGACTCTCTGAGAGTCCTAGGATTCAGTCAAGGTCAATAATCAAGGAAAGTACTCCAATCTGAAGGATCCTAATGCACGCGCGTGATAAGCTACCAAGGAAAACCATCACATGATCACTCAGGTCCAAAAATATGGCACGTGATGAGGAGGGTGGTCATTAATGCGTTGGCTTATTGTGGGGCGTTGATGCATGAAGATCGAATGGCTGTGTTATAATCTGAGGAAAAATTAGGGTTCATACACATATGCAGTTTCAGGTCAGCAGAGAAGATTCCGGTCATCTTCTCTAGTGAATCTCCGGCCACACCATGAACAAAATCTCCAGAAATGCAAAAATCAAGCATCAATCGAAAGCTAAGAACACACAGGTTCTGAATCCAAGCTAAAAAACAACATCCAATCTATGAACAAAGAGATTCGATAACTAACATTTTGCCCTAAAATTCTGATTTGAGCACCTAGAGTGCCTATCAATTATCCAACCATCACATTGCTCCTATTGAGCTTCAATTAACCTAAAACAAGCTTTAAAATGATGAAATCGTGCAAGAAAAGATTGGATTGAAACCTGCAATTTGGAGCTTTTTAGAGTTGAAAGAAAGCTAGAGATGAGGTTCCTAAGCTTGATGCACTTGATCTGAGCCAAATAAAGGCTATGTAATCCTTGATTCTTGCTAAACCAGAGAGAAATTCAAGCTGCACTCTATGTTCTGCTCATGAAAAAATGGATCAATGCTTGTTGAATCTTGCTCCTAGTCCATTGATGATGATGAATTGATGAAGATTATGATGAATAGTGATGAAGAACATGTGTGGTTCAGAGAGAAAAGCTTGAGAGAACTTTGGTGCAAAAAATGTAAAAAATGTGATAATGATGAGAACTCTCCCTCAAATTCAGTTAGGATGAATCTATATATTGTCTCTCCCGAGATTTTCATCATAGTATAAATGCGAAAGTGGTGCGGAAAAGGTAGAGTCTCCAACCAACCATTTTTATCCCGAATGAATGAGAAAGGTAATGCTGCACAAACCGAAGGAAAAGGAAAGAAAGAGGTCTTACGAACCAAAGAGACTGAGTTCGGGAGTTGGTTACGAACTAGGAAGGTATTAGTGTAACACCCTTTCTACCCCAACACAATTAAGCAATTTATATCATATATCAGAGTAAAACTCATAAAAAGGGCATCACATTTACTTCTTAAATCACAAATCATAAACATCATTTAGAGTCTTGTCCCGTAACACGGGTTCATAAAATCATGAAAACAACCTGAATCTTTTCTTCGTAAATATGTAGCAGAAAAAAAGAAGTCATGAAATCATCTTTAATAAAAAAAAACTCATAATTCGTCTAAATAACATTTTATCAAAACATTTAAACAAAATTCAGCATTTTAATCCAAATAAAACATAACATTCAAGCGAAACCTATCCCGATGTTACTGGACACATATCATGACTCCACGAATCACTATCTCCGAGTTAAGCACACACTGAGCTAACCTTGATTATCTGCAGGATGGCATAATAGACCATCACCAGAAGGCAGGCAGGGTGAGTAAATTCACATTCCATAATATAATATAAAATTAGGAATTTAAAACAAAACAACAACAACAAATCATTTACTGCTCATTTACACATATCATCATCATCAAATCATAGTAATGTTCACCATGTTCATTTAATACACTTCATCAAATATGTCTCATCATTACACAAAACATCAATGCACTAATGCTATGTCATTTAGAATGAAATGCAACCTCTTACTAATGCACGTGGTACCGAAACATACTCATGTGATGGACACTGGGCCATCAATCCTCCCCTAAGGGAGCACATCATAAACATCATATCACTCCAATCCACACAATGGGATTGAAGCTACCAATGGACCGAAGTCCCCTCATAAATTCAATGCCATGAATGCAAGACACAATATACATACATCATCCTCAAAATATCATAACATTGCATCTGCATTCATTATTAATCAGTTATTCCTCATACTCATTCATAACATCATGTGCATACTCATGGAACATCATACAACACACTCATCCTACACTATATCTCTACATCATGAAATCGTACAACGTAACTCAAAGAAAATAAAATAATTCATCGTTCATCACTTAATTACTAATTCTACTCATATAGCCCCTAAAACACATCATTTGACAACTTCACAACGTCATAGCAACCTAGAGCATACTACCTTAAAAATAGTTTTCAAAATTTAAAACATTTTTCCAAGTTTTCCAGGGCTCGCTAAGCGAGACATCACGCTCTTTAAGCACCCAAATCTCTGTCTCTTCTTGCTAAGCGAGTTGTAGCTCGCTAAGCGAGTTGTAGCTCGCTAAGCGAGCTTCGTGATTATGCGAATTCGGCCTTCTCCTTCTGCGACAAACCCCCCTCAAAACCCACAATTCAACAGTATTACATCATAAAACTTCATTAACATCAACATTCATCATAATAACATCATCTACATCGTGTACATCATTATATCCATCAAAATCATCATGAATTCATCATCAACAACACAAAATCATCAAATCAAAACCCTATTCCCCAACCTACACCACAAAACCCCCAATTCCATTCCCACATTATATTATCGAAAGGAAAATACTCCCCATAACTTAATTTCTGTAAGCTTTTCGATAAAATCTTCGAAATCCTTTCCAAACTTCAAGCCCTAGATTTTTCCTTCTTCTCCAGAGCCTTTTCTCAAAAGTGCGATCGTTCCAAATGATTGTTCTCTCCAACTTTTCCTTCTTTTGTCACTTTTGCCCCTAGGACCTCTTTTAGTATTTCCCCATAAAACCCTCACTTATCCTCAACCAAAGACCACAATTCCCTTATTCTCTAATTCCTTTTTATTTTATTCAATTAATCTCAAATAATACACTAAACCCCATATACTTAATTATTTTAAATATTATTAAAATAATAAGCTACCCTCAAAACTTCACAAAACATCAAATAACCTCATAAACATCAAAATTCACAAGAAAACACATCAACATAATTAAAATTGACTTTGGGGTGTTACAACTCTCCCCCACTTAAGAATTTATGTCCTCGAAAATGTTGAAGGAAAATTGCGATCTAAACGCAGCGGAAAACAAAAATTTCCTTTAGTGATCCTTACGAATGAGCATGGTCAGTGATAGAATCGTTACCTCTTTGTGGCGATTCAGATCTTTGATGCAGCGATCACAAGCGTTGATGAAGTGCAACGCCTCTACTCAGTCCACACGAACAGCTTCCGGTCACAGTGCTAGCTGCTTACGAACGGAATTATTTGAGTGAGAAAAGAGAATCAAAAACGAAATTGCATCAAGTGAAAGCTTCATCACAAGGGTTCCTTTTATAGACTCTCTTGTGGGCTGCGGGCTAAAAGCCCAATTCACATGATCCATAATAATATTATATATTATTATAATAACTATTATTATAATAAATATATTTATTTTATTATTATTTTATAACCATTATAAAATAACAATAATTATTATTATATTATCCGAATTTCTATTTTCACTTAAGTGCACCGTACCTTACGGTGTTCCTTTGATTTCTCTATCTCTCATCAAACTGTCCTTATGTGTGTGACCCTGTAGGATTTCGTAACGTTGGTAATTATATTAAATTATATATTTAACATAATAAACAGTGAGCGGTATCTAGCAACACATCACTGCTACCCAAGTCACGAAAATGTCATGTGATCTGACAAAACCTTTTTCGTGATAATATATGTTTGTACAATTACCCTTTTGCCCCTATGTCTATATTGAACACAAGGCATACACTGTGTCATCCTTGTCCAGTTCAATATTGGGCCCTTAGACATTTCTCCTGTTATGCAGGATTGGCAAATTCCATCTAGGACACTCATGTCCCTCAGCATGCTTCGTGGAGTGCCCATCAACTGTCTTTATGATCATCCAGTTACGGATAATGTTTGATCAGCAATAAAGCACCCGACTCTACATCTAGGGTCCATAGTGGTTTCAGGTCGAAGGGTGGTAATACACCATTATCACCATGAGAATAACTTATGACACTTTGCATAACATACTATGTAGTATTCTCATAGCGGGTCAATCCGGTATAAATATTACTCCTAATATTTATACCTATGTCAAGACTTGATAACTCTTTATCCATGATCCATGAGATGTGATCATCAGTCTATCTTCATAATAGTCTCAATGCTTTAATGTTATCCCACTTTGCAATAAAGCTTGACTACGGATATTTTAAGAATAATGTCTTTATGTTTAATGGGATCTCATGATTAAGTCACACTTAACATTTCATTAAACAGACTAACTATTCTAGGGACTTTATTATTCTGAAAGACAAACATAATAAAGAAATGCCTTTTATTATTAAACGAATAATCCGATACAAGTACCAAAAAGTATTGGCCTCTAGGGCTTACACCAACAATCTCCCACTAGCACTAGAGCCAATTAGGCATACCCTTAATACCCATAGATCTAGTATGACCATCATGCTTCTGTTGCGCAAGAGGCTTTGTTAATGGGTCAGCAATATTGTCAAGTGTAGGTACTCTGCATATCTTCACATCTCCCCGATCGATTATCTCTCGAATGAGGTGATAACGCCTAAGTATGTGTTTGGATCGTTGGTGAGATCTAGGCTCCTTAGCTTGTGCGATAGCAACATTGTTATCACAATATAAACCAATGGGATCCACAATGCTAGGGACTATGCCAAGTTCACTAATGAACTTCTTGATCCAAACAGCTTCCTTTGCTGCATTTGAGGCAGCAATATACTCGGCCTCAGTTGTAGAATCAGCAACTGTTTCTTGCTTTGAACTTTTCCAGCTCACAGCGCCACCATTGAGACAGAACACATAACCAGATTGTGATCTAAAATCATCCTTATCTGTCTGGAAGCTAGCATCAGTGTAACCAATTACATCAAGCTCTTCCTGACCTCCATATATCAAGAATGAATCCTTAGTCCTTCTCAAGTACTTAAGGATATTCTTGACAGCTACCCAGTGAGCATCACCGGGATCAGATTGGTACCTACTCGTTGCACTTAATGCATACGAGACATCTGGTTGAGTACATAACATGGCATACATGATAGATCCTATTGCAGATGCATATGGAATCTTATTCATGCGATCCCTTTCTTCCTTAGTTGAAGGGGATTGTGTTTTTGATAAACACAGACCATGTTGCATAGGTATGAATCCTTTCTTGGAATCATGCATATTAAAGCGTCTCAACACCTTATCTATGTATGTACTCTGACTTAGGCCAAGCAGTTTTTGTGATCTATCTCTATAGATCCTAATTCCTAATATATAGGCTGCTTCACCTAGGTCTTTCATAGAAAAACAATTCCCTAACCAAGTCTTCACTTGTTGCAAGGTAGGGACATCGTTTCCAATGAGTAATATGTCATCTACATATAATACCAGATACACGATCATGCTCCCACTAACCTTCTTGTAGACACAAGGTTCATCTTCATTTTTGATGAATCCATATTGTTTTACGGTTTCATCAAAACGAAGATTCCAGCTTCTGGAAGCTTGCTTCAATCCATAGATTGATCGCTGTAACTTGCATATCTTTTGGGCATCTTGTGGTATGTCAAATCCTTCAGGTTGTGTCATGTACACATCCTCAAGAAGATTCCCATTAAGGAAAGCAGTTTTGACATCCATCTGCCATATTTCATAATCATGATATGCAGCGATGGCAAGTAAAATCCGAACAGATTTAAGCATTGCAATTGGTGAAAAGGTTTCATCATAGTCAACCCCATGAATTTGTTTATAGCCTTTTGCAACCAGTCTTGCTTTATAGGTATGTACCTTACCATCCATGTCAGTCTTCTTCTTGAAGACCCACTTGCATCCTATAGGGTTAACTCCTATAGGAGGTTCTACCAAGGTCCAAACCTGGTTTGTGTACATGGAATCCATTTCAGATTTCATGGCTTCTAGCCACTTCTCAGACTCAGGACCAGTTATGGCCTCTTTGTAGGTCACAGGCTCATCTTGATCCATGAGTAATACATCACCCTGATCACTTATGAGATATCCATATCTCTCAGGTTGGTGACGTATCCTGCTTGACCTACGCTGGTCTTGTTCTACTTGAGCAGGTTGCTCTTCCACAACTACTTGTGTTTCCTGCTCTAGTTCCTCCATAGGTGTTTCAATGTTTTGTGATTCTTGAATTTCTTCAAGCTCTATTTTCCTCCCACTGTTTCCTTTGGAAATAAAATCCCTTTCCAGAAAGACTCCAGTTCGAGCGACAAACACTTTGCCCTCAGAAGGATTGTATAAGTAATATCCTCTTGTTTCTTTAGGATACCCCACAAATAAGCATTTGTCAGATTTGGGCTCAAGCTTGGTTGAAATTTGTAGTTTGACGTAAACTTCGCAACCCCAAATCTTCATGTAAGACATATGTGGTTTCTTACCACTCCATATCTCATATGGTGTCTTATCAACCTTTTTGGATGGAACACGGTTAAGTGTGTAAGCTGCTGTTAATAATGCATGTCCCCAAAAGGAGTTTGGAAGATCGGCGTGACTCATCATGGATCGGACCATGTCTAACAAGGTTCGATTTCTTCTCTCAGATACACCATTCCATTGTGGTGTTCCAGGAGGAGTAAGTTGGGATAGAATCCCATACTCTTTTAGATGGTCATCAAATTCTAGGCTTAAATATTCACCGCCTCGATCTGATCGAAGAACTTTAATATTCTTACCTAGTTGGTTTTGTACTTCATTCTTGAATTCCTTGAACTTTTCAAAGGACTCAGATTTGTGTTTCATTAAATACACATATCCGTATCTACTGAAGTCATCAGTAAAAGTGATGAAGTACTGAAAACCTCCTCTGGCTGGTATGTTCAGTGGTCCACATACATCAGTATGTATGAGTGCCAAAAGATCATTAGCCCTATCACCTTTTCCTGTGAATGGGGACTTTGTCATCTTTCCAATTAAACAAGATCTGCATGTCTCATATGATTCATAATCAAAAGAGTCCAAGAGTCCATCTTTATGGAGTTTGGAAATGCGTTTCTCATTTATGTGGCCTAATCGACAGTGCCAAAGGTTAGTTGGATTCAACTCATTAGGTTTCAACCTTTTAGTATTAATGTTATAAATTGGCATTTCAAGATCAAGGACATATAGTCCATTATTCATTTTTGCAGTAGCATAGAATATATCATTCAAATAAATGGAGCAACAATTGTTCTTTATTATGAATGAAAAACCAAACTTGTCCAAACAAGAAACGAAAATAATATTCCTGCTAATTGCAGGTACATAATAACAGTTCTCTAACTGAATTATTAAACCACTAGGTAAAGTTAAAACATAAGTTCCTACAGCTAAAGCAGCAACCTTTGCTCCATTGCCAACTCGTAGGTCAACTTCACCTTTTGCCAAATCTCTACTCCTTTTTAGCCCCTGCACATTAGTACAAATGTGAGAACCGCATCCAGTATCTAATACCCATGATGCAGAAGTAGATAAATTAATTTCAATAACAAAAATACCTGAATTTGAAGTCTCTACTCCATTATTCTTATCTTCCAGGTACTTTGGGCAATTTCTCTTCCAATGTCCGGTCTTACCGCAATGGAAGCAAGTGCCCTCCTTTGCTATTCCTCCACTAGGCTTCAAAACAGGAGGAGTGGGTTTGGGTTTGGCAACTTCCTTGCCTTTCCCTCTACCACCCTGTTTGATGGGCCTCTTGTTCTGTTTCTTTCCATTACTGACCATCAGAATGGATTTCCCTTTTGTGTTCATATTCTGCTCAGCAGTTCTCAACATGCCTAGCAGTTCTGGAAGACTTTTGTCCAAGTCATTCATATTGAAATTCAGGACAAACTGACTGAAGCTCTCTGGCAACGATTGCAAGATCAGATCAATCGCAAGTTCTTTTCCAAGGGGAAACCCTAATCTGTCAAGGTTCTCCACATACCCAATCATCTTGAGTACATGGGGACTTACAGGGGCTCCCTCAGCTAACTTGCTGTTAAAAAGGGACTTTGAAACCTGAAACCTCTCATTTCTTGCTTGCTCTTGATAAAGCATTTTCAGATGTCCGATCATATCGAACGCAGACATGTTCTCGTGTTGCTTTTGCAACTCAGAGTTCATGGTAGCAAGCATGAGGCAAGCGGTTTCATTGGCATCATCGAAATGCTTCTTATAAGCATCTCTTTCTGCCTTTGGTGCAGAACTAGGAGGTTCCTCCTCAGGAACTGGTGTCTCCAAGACATACAGCTTCTTATCGTGCTTGAGGACAATCCTCAGATTACGGTGCCAATCCAGGAAATTTGTCCCAGACAATTTTTCCTTATCTAGGATGGATCGCAAAATATTGTTCGATGTGTTTGTTGTCATGGTAATCTACAAGAGAAATATGAAAATATAAGTATCATTAAAAACAACATATTTAATTAGGCCTTTAATCAAATATGCTCCCACTATTTTATTCAAAACAAATGACCCTCATCATTTGATTCGGAAAATCCCGTTGGAAGACTTTCTAGTGGGTCGAGATCCATGTTTCACTTTGTTTTAAGTCAGCGTTAGGCTGATTACACAAAACTAAGTTATTTAGGTAGGAACTCCTTCCAATTGTATCTCATACAACTCTCGAATATTTTCAATTGGGTGAATAACTCCTTATTCTGATCCATCACATGAATCATTCCCAATTCTTGCTTCTAAACATGTATAATCTTATTATAATTTGTTTAGTTAAGTTTGACCCATTGTTTTAGCAATTGGATATTACAATTATCCCATCACACCTTACTAATATAGAACATGCACCTCGCGTAGGAGAAACCTACAATGCTCGATACTAGTCTTGATGAGTGCTAAAAATTGGAAAGCATAAACTTAATATTTAATTTTGAGGGAATTTGTTATTAGTTTGATCTCACCGGCTTAACATGCAAAACGTCTCTCACATGCATCAACATACAATTACATGCATCAACATACATATAAAAAGATACAATTATGGCCCCTAACGCAATTGTTCTCTCAAGCCAATGAGAGAACCTAAGCTAACCTAATAACGATCTAAGCTTCTCCAAGCATGATCTCCAAGGTTATCCTCCTTTAATATTGAATACTTCTTTTTTCTTCATAACATAATATTACATTACATATAAGAAAACTCGTTTTACATACGAGGGAGTGAGATGAGAAAAGAAGTTACATAAAGAGATTGAGAGAGAGGCACGACACGCAGGCCGTATTTAAAAAATCCCAAAACAATAATAAAGGATAAACTAAGGCCATAACTGATCACCACAAATAAATAATAATAAACACACTTTTATTATTAGTTTAAAATTCCGATAATTAAATAAACTAAATTAAATTTCGGCTGATTGATCACACTTTGCAGACTTAGCCGGGGTTTCCGCTGCCCGGTCAGCGGACGGTGGTTCCGCTGACCGTTCAGCGGACGGGGGTCAAGGGGGCAGCGCCTCCTTGCGGGGTTGTTAGGGGCAGCGCCCCGACGAAAAATTTTATGAACACTTCATTGTATTTCACGTCGTTTCCTGCACAACTTTTGTGCATTTACAACCCCAACCGGAAAAGTCTGCGGCAATACAACACTTGTACTGCCATTAATCCTAATGCAACAATTTCATGCCGTCAAACACAACTCGATTGATAACTCAATATGATAGATCAACATGTCATTGCTTCACCATACTAACGTCGGATTCCGAAGCGAATGAAAATGATGATCTTTCAAAAGAATTACAATCCTTATGTGATTGAATGGATGAAATCAAAACAGTATATCCCATATACCATCTTTGCATCAGAATTTCTTATATCTTATATAAAAGTGATCGATCTAATTGTGTAACCTATGGATGATCAATGTATCGCACAACTTCACCATACTAATGTCGGTTTCTGAAGCATAATCAACATCAATCATCCAAATCGTACACAACAGATGCCAAATTTAATTAATCGTTTATTGTTAAATTCATTCTGTGTTTTAATCGAATCAAATACAGAAAAGACGGAAATTTAACAGCTATCAGATCCATGGTTTCGTAAGTGGCTCTGATACCACTGAAGGAAAATTGCGATCTAAACGCAGCGGAAAACAAAAATTTCCTTTAGTGATCCTTACGAATGAGCATGGTCAGTGATAGAATCGTTACCTCTTTGTGGCGATTCGGATCTTTGATGCAGCGATCACAAGCGTTGATGAAGTGCAACGCCTCTACTCAGTCCACACGAACAGCTTCCGGTCACAGTGCTAGCTGCTTACGAACGGAATTATTTGAGTGAGAAAAGAGAATCAAAAACGAAATTGCATCAAGTGAAAGCTTCATCACAAGGGTTCCTTTTATAGACTCTCTTGTGGGCTGCGGGCTAAAAGCCCAATTCACATGATCCATAATAATATTATATATTATTATAATAACTATTATTATAATAAATATATTTATTTTATTATTATTTTATAACCATTATAAAATAACAATAATTATTATTATATTATCCGAATTTCTATTTTCACTTAAGTGCACCGTACCTTACGGTGTTCCTTTGATTTCTCTATCTCTCATCAAACTGTCCTTATGTGTGTGACCCTGTAGGATTTCGTAACGTTGGTAATTATATTAAATTATATATTTAACATAATAAACAGTGAGCGGTATCTAGCAACACATCACTGCTACCCAAGTCACGAAAATGTCATGTGATCTGACAAAACCTTTTTCGTGATAATATATGTTTGTACAATTACCCTTTTGCCCCTATGTCTATATTGAACACAAGGCATACACTGTGTCATCCTTGTCCAGTTCAATATTGGGCCCTTAGACATTTCTCCTGTTATGCAGGATTGGCAAATTCCATCTAGGACACTCATGTCCCTCAGCATGCTTCGTGGAGTGCCCATCAACTGTCTTTATGATCATCCAGTTACGGATAATGTTTGATCAGCAATAAAGCACCCGACTCTACATCTAGGGTCCATAGTGGTTTCAGGTCGAAGGGTGGTAATACACCATTATCACCATGAGAATAACTTATGACACTTTGCATAACATACTATGTAGTATTCTCATAGCGGGTCAATCCGGTATAAATATTACTCCTAATATTTATACCTATGTCAAGACTTGATAACTCTTTATCCATGATCCATGAGATGTGATCATCAGTCTATCTTCATAATAGTCTCAATGCTTTAATGTTATCCCACTTTGCAATAAAGCTTGACTACGGATATTTTAAGAATAATGTCTTTATGTTTAATGGGATCTCATGATTAAGTCACACTTAACATTTCATTAAACAGACTAACTATTCTAGGGACTTTATTATTCTGAAAGACAAACATAATAAAGAAATGCCTTTTATTATTAAACGAATAATCCGATACAAGTACCAAAAAGTATTGGCCTCTAGGGCTTACACCAACAAATGTACCTGAAGCAAACAACATTGGATACGACTCTTTCATCTGATCCTCTCGCTCCCAAGTCCAACTATCACCAACTCGTCCACCCCACAATACCTTCACCAAAGCAATCTCTTTACCTCTTAACCGTTTCATTTCTCTGCCATCTATTCGCACTGGTGAAACCTCTACATTCAAATTATCTCTTACCCGAACATCATCCATCTAAATTACATGCGAAGGATCTGCAATGTACTTCCTCAGTTGTGATACATGAAACACATCATGCAAATTCGCAAGTAACGGTGGTAATGCAATCCGATATGCCACCTTTCCGACCCTCTGCGAAATTTAATACGGTCCAATGAAACACGAAGTGAGCTTTCTGGACTTCAGAGCTCGCCCGACACCACTCACTTGAGTAACCCTCAGGAATACATGATCTCCTTATTGAAATTCAAGTGCTTTACTCCTCTTATCATGATAACGCTTTTGACGACTTTCCGAAGTCTTCATCCTCTCCCGAATAGTCTTAATCTTTTTCGTCGTCTCTTGCACAATCTCAGGTCTGAGCACAACACTCTCGCCTGACTCATACCAACACAATGGAGTCCTACACCGCCTCCCATACAATGCTTCATACGGAGCCATACCAATGTTCGCGTGAAAACTATTGTTATAAGTAACTCAATCAATGACAAATGATTATCCCACACACCTCCATGATCCAACATACAAGCTCTCAACAAATCCTCTAAAGATTGGATAATTCATTCTGTCTGACCGTCCGTTTGTGGATGATAAGCAGGACTCATCCTCAACTTGGTTCCCAAAGCATCTTGCAAACTCTTCCAAAATATCAATGTAAACCGCTGATCTCTATCCGATATAATACTCGACAGTATCCCATGCAACATCCCAATCTCATCAGTATACATCTCTTTTAGCTTTGACATGGAATGATTAATCTTCATCAGCAAGAAATGCGCCGACTTAGTTAATCGATCAACAATCACCCAAATGGAATCATTCCCCTTCACCGTCTTCGGCAAACCTGTAACAAAATCCATAGAAATTCTATCCCATTTCCATTCCGGAATACTAAATGGTTGCATCATACTTAAAGGCTTTTGATGTTGCACTCTTGATTTATGGAAAACCAAACACGCATACACAAACTCCACAACATCTCTCTTCATACCCGACCACCAAAACAACTTTTGCAAGTCATGATACATCTTAGTCGCACTAGGATGAATATTCAACCTACTTCGGTGCCCTTCTTCAAGAATACTCTTCTTCAATTCTGGAATATCAGGAACACACACACGATCTCGAAACCTCATCAATCCATTTTCATCAATACATAACTCTCCTCCGTTACCTTGGTTAATCAAAGTCATTTGATCAACCAACTTCAAATCTGATTGTTGTCCTAAACAGATCTCTTCCATAATATCATTAGTCAATTTCAGCATACCTAGCTTTACACTCTCAAACGTAGTTTCACACAACAAACTCATGTCTCTGAATTGCTCAACCATCTCAAGTTCTCTCACCATCATCGTCGACATATGCAAAGTTTTCCTACTCAAAGCATCTGCAACCACATTAGCCTTACTAGGGTGGTAACTCAAATCAAAGTCAAAATCCTTCAACATCTCTAACCATCTCCTATGCCTCATGTTTAGTTCTTTCTGATCAAACAAGTATTTCAAACTCTTATGATCACTGAACACCTCAAACCTTGACCCAAACAGATAGTACCTCCAAATATTTAACACAAAAACCATGGCTGCTAACTCCAAATCATGGGTAAGATAGTTTCTCTCATGAACAGGTAACTGTCTCGAAGCATAGGTAAATACTTGACCACTTTGCATCAAAACACCACTAAGACCCATCTTCGAAGCATCACAGTACACCACAAAAGATTCATTCGGATTAGGCAAAATTAAAACTAGAGCGGTAGTCAACCTCTTCTTCAACTCAACAAAAATTTTCTCACAAGCAACATCCCGTACAATAGCCTGACCCTTCTGAGTCAATTGCGTCAGAGGCAATGCCAACTTAGAAAAACCTTCTATAAACTTTCGGTAGTAACCGACCAACCCAAGAAAACTTCTGACCTCGGTAGCAGACTTCAGAGTATCCCAATTCAACACAACATCAATCTTCAAAGGATCCACAGAAATTACTCCACTAGAAATCACATGGCATAGGAAACTCACTTCCTTCAACCAAAACTTACACTTCGAAAATTTAACATAAAGCTTCTTATCTCTCAACACCTGTAATACAATCCTCAAATGTCCCTCATGTTCTTCTTCTAACTTTGAATAAATCAGAATGTCATCAATAAAAACCACCACAAACCTATCCAAATACTCATGAAAAGTCCAGTTCATATTTTCCATGAATACACCAGGTGCATTGGACACACCAAAAGGCATCACCGTATATTCATAATGACCATATCTCTTCCAGAAAGCTGTCTTTGGAATATCATCTGCTTTAACTCGAATTTGATGATAAACCGACCTAAAATCAATCTTGCTAAAAACACAAGCTCCCACCAACTGATCCATCAAATCATCAATTTTTGGAAGTGGATATTTATTCTTAATAGTCACCTTATTCAATTGTCGATAATTGACACATAACCTCATGCTACCATCCTTCTTCTTAACCAACAACACAGGAGCTCCCCACAGAGAAATACTCGGACGAACAAATTTCTTCTCAAGAAGTTCTTCAAGTTGTTTCTTCAACTCACTCAATTCAGAAGCTGACACCCGATAAGGAGCCATCGACACTGGACTAGTACCCAATACTAATTCCTTAGAAAACTCTACATCACACTCCGATGGTAAATCACTAATGTTATCTGGAAACACATCAAGAAATTCGCGGACAATAGGTAATTCAACACCCACTTGTTCACGGTCAACTTGTAACACCACAAACAAAGTAAACATCCGGGCCTCATCTACTAGAAGTTCATCCACTTGCTTCCCAGATAGAAACATCATCTCCCCACAATCACTAATCTCAGGAAACCTCACCGTCTTTGCATAGCAGTTGATATACACAAAATTGAATTCTAACCAATCCATCCCCAGAACAACATCCATATGGTACAAAGGCAAACACACTAAATCCATCAAGCATTCCTTACCATAAATGGTCAAAGGACACTTCAAACACACACGGTTAGTCATAACTGAACCGTCAACAGGCATCTCAGTCAACATATTACCATTCATAACAGTCAAAGGTAAATTCAACCTGGTCGCACACTCAATCGAAATAAACGAGTGAGTAGCTCCAGTATCAATTACAGCAACCAACTCAACATCATTAATAAAACAAGTACCTCTAATCAAGTTGTGTTTCTTCTGAGCATCTGAGCCACTCAAAGAAAATACTCTACCAATAGTCTGAGCCGCAGTAGCAACCTTATTCGGTTTGTGGCACTGAGTACTGATATGTCCTTCTTCGCCGCAATTAAAACAAGTTAGTTCAACACTCGTACACTCATTCTTCATATGGCCCTTCTTACCATACTTATAAAATCTTATCACAGTAGCAATACACACATAAGATTTGTGACCTGCTTCACCACATTTATAGCACTTGAGAGGAGTAGAACCCGCTCCACCACTTGGCTTCTTCCCATAATTACCCTTCTGCTTCCCTTTGTCACTTGGAGTCGCATAAGGCTTCCCTCGGAACTGACCTCTATCTTTCTTATCACTCACCGGCTTATAGTGAGCAGACCGAGCTCGAATATCCTCATCATATATCCTACTCTTATCCACAAGTTCAACATACTTGCGGATCTACTGACACCCAATCGCTTGCTTGATTTCCGATCTCAGCCCATTCTCAAACTTCAAACACTTGGACAACTTAGCATCATCACGATTGTAGTGAGGACACAACTTCACCAACCTCTCAAATTTTGCAGCATACTCTGCAACCGTCATGTTCCCCTGCTTCAGTTCCAAGAACTCGACCTCTTTCTTGCCACGAGCATCTTCAGGAAAGTACTTACTCAAAAATTCTCTCCTAAACACATTCCAAGTTATCACAACCCCAACCCCTTCCAATCTCTGTTGAGTATTATCCCACCAATCCTTAGCCTCTTCATCTAACATGTAGGTGCCAAACTGCACCTTCTGAGCATCGAAGCACTCCATAGTCTTGAAAATCTTCTCAATCGCCTTCAGCTACTTATGTGTATTCTCCAGTTCATGAGAACCCTCGAACTTAGGCGGATTAATCCTCTGAAAACCCCCAAAGCATGGAACTCATCCCGAACGTTGTTCTACGCTGTAGCATGAGCAAAAGCATCTACCACATCCACAAGAGCATGATTCGAAGCCATTCTACAAAGCACTAACAACATCAGAAACAACTCAACCTCAAAACACTCTAACTCAATAACCGACACGACTGAAACGAAACGACTGACAGACCAACCTACTATGATACCACTAACGTAACACCCTTTCTACCCCAACACAATTAAGAAATTTAAATCATATATTAGAGTAAAACTCATAAAAAGGGCATCACATTTACTTCTTGAATCACAAATCATAAACATCATTTAAAGTCTTGTCCCGTAACACAGGTTCATAAAATCATGAAAATAACCTGAATCTTCTCTTCGTAAATATGCAGCGGAAAAACAAATAAGTCATGAAATCATCCTTAGTAAAACAAAACTCATAATTCGTCTAAATAACATTTTATCAAAACATTTAAACAAAATTCAGAATTTTAATCCAAATAAAACATAACATTCAAGCGAAACCCATCCCGATGTTACGGGACACAGAGCAGGACTCCACTTCTAACTAACTCGACGAATCACTATCTCCGAGTTAAGCACGCACCAAGCTAACCTTGATTATCTGCAGGATGACATAATAGGCCATCACCAGAAGGTAGGAAGGATGAGTAAATTCACATTCCATAATATAATATAGAATTAAGAATTTAAAACAAAACAACAACAACAAATCATTTACTGCTCATTTACACATATCATCATCATCACATCATAGAAATGTTCACCATGTTCACTTAATACAGTTCATCAAATATGTCTCATCATTACACAAAAAATCAATGCACTAATGCTATGTCATTTAGAATGAAATGCAACCTCTTACTAATGCATGTGGTACCAAAACATCCTCATGTGATGGACACTGGGCCATCAACCCTCCCCTAAGGGAGCACATCATAAACATCATATCACTCTAATCCACACAATGGGATTGAAGCTACCAATGGACCGAAGTCCCCTCATAAATTCAATGCCATGAATGCAAGATGCAATATACATACACCATCCTCAAAACATCATAACATTGCATCTGCATTCATTATTAATCAGTTATTCCTCATACTCATTCATAACATCATGTACATACTCATGGAACATCATACAACACACTCATCCTACACTATATCTCTACATCATGAAATCGTACATCGTAACTCTAAGAAAATTAAATATTTCATCGTTCATAACTTAATTACTAACTCTACTCATATAGCCCCCAAGACACATCATTTGACAACTTCACAACGTCATAGCAACCTAGAACATACTACCTTAAAAATAGTTTTCAAAATTTAAAACATTTTTCCAAGTTTTTCAGGGACCGCTTAGCGAGAAATCACGCTCGCTAAGCGCCTAACTCTCTGACTCTTCTCGCTAAGCGAGCTTCGTGATTTTGCGATTTCGGCCTTCTTCTTCTACGACACCCCCCCCAAAAAACCTCACAATTCAACAACATTACATCAGAAAACCTAATTAACATCAACATTCATCCTAAGAACATCATCTACATCATGTACATCATTATATCCATCAAAATCATCATGATAACATCATCTACACACCAACATAATTAAAATCAACTTTGGGGTGTTACAATTAGCACTCCAGATCGTCCGTCGTACCCGACGGGATCCACGCTTGCTTGAACTGTTTCAAAGGGTAAGAATAATTTGCTGCTGAACTGACACTGCTACTGGAAATAGATAAGAGAAAGAAAATGTATAGGAAAAATGTAGGGAAAATAAAGAGTGTGCTCGAATGGGCCATACCCCACTGCCTACATATCTTATAGGAAATGAGAATCAGAGTCGTCATAGTTCCCCTGACTAGGGAGGAAATTTGTTTGTTTGTGTTTTTTAAGATTGAACCGCTTATGTCTATGCTCAGGTATTGCAGGCTTGCCTTGAACGAGTACGTTTACGGTCTTGCAGAGAGACAAGTCGAAGCGAGTTCTTTTGTTAAGAGTGAAGGAAATTAGAAGAGAATTCCCGCAGGAAAGACGTTTGTTATTGATTAAGTTTTTTTTAGATTCTTTTTATTTGAGGTTTGCACATGACAATGTATTCAAGTCCTATTCCTCAGAGCTCCAAGTAAGGAGACAATCCCCTAGACTTGGTTCCAAATATTAGGGCTCAAATTCATTACCCTATTGGCCTTTATTAAGTGTTTTTCCTTTTGGAGTGAAGAAGTGCTTTTTTAGGTTTTTCTTTGCGAATGTGACTTCATGATTACACTTGTACATCATGCTAGATAAGTTTATATTACCCCAAAATAGGATAGATATAAATTCCCTATGACAGAAGTCCATACACACAAGGTCCCTTCAATCATTATTATATGTTTTTTTAGCTTTTTGTTTGCAGATGAGAGAGAAGCAACAAAGAGAGCCAAAGGTAAAGATATACTAGGGGACTAAACAATCCTAAGTATTATCATGCATGGATAAACCTAGGTTAGAGAGGTTTGAAATCTATCCTAATGAAGAAAAAGGAGAGAAAAGAAAGATAGAAGAAGTTAGAAAACAACTTACTTATCAAAGAGAAGATAATTTGATCCTAAGGGGGGAAGAATGCAATTGTACAAAACAAAGCATATTTAATGCTTAACAAACACAAATAGGAAGTGTAAAAGATATAAAGAAGAAGATGGAATGTGGAAGCAAAATCCACACTCCTCTTACTTAACATTAGCCCCTACAAGGTTAGCAACATCATATAACCAACATATAAAGTTCAAACAAACATAGGACATGAAAGCAACAAGTCCAAGGCTATGCTAATCTTATAAGTCAGTAGCTAATAATCCAAAGTGACCTCTAATGTTAGTCACACAATCACAAATAAAAAGAGTATAACAAGTTTCAAAAGTTCCAAACTATGCACCAAAGAAGAAGTAGGATGAAAAATGATGGCTATGCAAGATGTTCATGTCAAAATGACTCAACTAAACTCAAATTCAGAAGTGAAATACACTTAGGAATTCCATTTAATGCATATGAAGGGGCATACAAGTTATGTATGTGAGTACACAATCATTAGAAGAAATATGAAGAAGAGATGAGAAGAAAGATGTCAAGTATTCATGTCACAAAACAAAGTTACTTAGAACACACGTCACATATAAAAACCAGAATGGAATGAGAAAGCATTCAAGTCATAGATGATATGACATTTTAATATGCAATTATAATGCACAATTTGTCACATTGATCAATTAAGAGTCACTCAGAAGTTAGGAGAAGAAGGGGGAAGCAATTAGATCAAAAGATGCAAGTTAGAAGGCATATGACAAACCCTAAGGTAAAATCAAGCTAAATGGACTTCTAATTGCTCATACTAGACCTATAACATTATAAACAATCATAGAAAACCCCACACAAATGAACACTAATGGTGGCATAAATGCCCTACTCAAATTAGGGTTAGTAAGGGATGGAAAAACTTCCTAAAAAGTAACCTCAATTACAAATGATAAAGAAACAATCAAACAATGTTAAAAAATTATCAAATTAATACCTAAGAACCACCAACCAGAGGCTAATCAACCACCCAAAGCTCATGCAAAAAATCAGAGGATAAGAATCTCAAATGATCAAGCAAAATGCACTTAGGAGCCATGGATCAATATGCAAGGTTAAGGGACTAAAGTGAAATTTAGAAAGAGTTTAAAAAGGATAAAAAAATATTTTTATAAGGTTTAGGATGCTACTAATTGAATGCAAAAAGAAAGGGACAAAAATCATTTGTATGCTTTGAGAAACAATTTTTAGAAGTTGATGTATCAAAATGGAAATCAATTCAAAAAGAAATTAAAAGGAAATTCTGAAAGTAAAATGAAAAACTGGGAAATTCAGAGATAAAAAATATGAAAAAAAATTTTAATGTCAAAATGATGTCCATGAATATTTTGGGAATTTTTTAATGTATAAAAAACATTTTTAGAAAATTAAAATGGAAAATGTATTTGATTAAAAATGAAATGAAACAAAACACAAGCCAAGGGGTCCAAATAGTAAGCAAACATAGTTCAAAAATGAATTGGGCTAATAAAGGAGGGCGTAGATATCACACGAAGCCCATCGGCAAAGTTTCAAAAAGGAAAAGTCAATAAAATTGACTCCTCATCAACCATCAGATCAATCTATGGTCTCTAGCTTAGTCAACAAAAAGAAAGTAAACAGATCTTATGCTTGCAAACAACCAATCAATTGGTAATCCAATCTAACACTCATACAAAGAAGTAAACAATTCTTTTAGTCATTCCATCCTACGTTCCTCATCAAACAAAGACTTAGTATGTTCATCTAACAACCTAAAAATAAACTTCCAAATATATGAAGAAAAAAGAAGCTCATGTGCCAGGCGACCCTCTCATTTATGTGATGGCTTCCTAACATCCCTTAGATCAGAGAGATCAGACAACTGCGTTTTAAAGTTATCAAACCTAGGGTTCCCGCCTGAAACGAACTCAGGCCACCGGAGAAGACCTCCGGTCGTCTTCTCTGGTGAGATCCTTCACAACCACATCATGAAAACGCCCATAAATGTTTACAAATGGTAGTAATTGAAAGCTTAGGTCATGCACAAAGCGAATCCAGAAATGTAATGCACTAACAAAACATCTACAAAGAGAACCGTGGCAAAATGCAAAACCCTAACAATCACAAGAATGCCTCTAAATGCCTAATAGCTATCCACCACAGTTCATTTTTAGTTGTTTACACTCAAATCAAATGGAAACAAATCTATACAAGCAAAATCGTCAACGAAAGTAAGTGAAGAATTTTCAAACCTGAACTGAAGAATCTTGAGCAATGAAAGAAAACCAGAGATGTTGAGATCTTGAGGTTGAACTTGAGCTTAAGCTGAGAAAAATAAATGCAGTATAAAGTTTGGATTTGTGCTGAATTTTGCTTGAAACTTGGAAGATGATGAAGATCAATGCCAAGATTGAATGCTCTCTGGTTTCAACCTTGATGATTGAAGAAGATTGAGATGAAACAATGAAGAATTCGTGCCAAGGGAGTGTTAGAACTATTTTGATTCTAATCCTCTAAGAGTTTTGATGATAACAATTATTATTATGCAAGAATAGAAGTTCTAATACATGTTGAGAATAACTTACTTATTTATGTATTGTAGAAGTTCTTAGAAAGGAAGTTATTGAAAAGAAGGCTTGCTTCAATAGAAGAAGACTTGCGCTATCAAATAGAAGTTATATATGAAAGCGAATCTCTCATTAAAGGCATTATTAAAAGCTGCGTACCAAGAATTAATTAACTCTGATTCATGTCTAGAAGATGATGATTCTTTCATTAAAGCCTTAATTAAAGAATATCTGAATTAATGTTGGGAACAGATATCTTTGGTTATGGAAGGTTTTTATGGTATTAACTAATATCCATAATTAGCTCAAGATGTCCCCAACGGCTATTTCACTCAAGCATTATATAAAAAAATCAAATTGAAGATTTAAAGTTCTGGCTCCTACGACATATATTATCTTTATTCATATTGCACTATACATTCTTGTAACAAATCACTTTGTGATTATAACTTTATTAGAAGTAAGATAGTTACTATTTGTTATCATTGTAAAAGATAAGTTAAATCCCTTGAGTGACTAGTTTCAGTCAGAAGACTTAAGAGGACATTGACTGTAGGTCAGTGTGTGTATTCATATATTGAATAGTGGATTAAGACCTCATTGACAGAGGCAAAATCACCTTGGCGGGTGGACTGGATGTAGTTTGAGTTCAAACAAACGAGGATAAATTAAAGTGTCTTTTAAGTCATTTTTGTTAGTTATTGAAAACCCAATTCCAACCCCCATTCCTTGTGTTTTACGCCCCTTCAATTGGCATCAGAGCACTAGGTTCTGAGATTTACACTTAACCGTGTCAGTAAAAGATCCAGAACACATGGCAGACGCTGGCAACAACAACAATGACTACCAAAATGACAAGATCAATGCAAAACCTCCAGTGTTCAATGGTGACAACTTTGATTACTGGAAGGATGTTCTGGAGAGTTTCTTTCTGGCTCTAGATGGAGATCTTTGGGATATGGTGACAGATGGATACATTCATCCTGTTGGAGCAGATGCTCAGAAGAATGAAAGAAAGAAAATGACAGATCAACAGGAGAAGGAATTCAGAAATCATCAAAAAGCTAGAACCATACTTCTGAGTGCTATCTCATATACAAAATATGAGAAGATCATTAACAGAGATTCAGCCAAACACATGTTTGACTCCCTAAGGATGATACATGAAGGAAACACTCAAGTCAAGGAGACAAAATCTTTGGCTCTTATCCAGAAGTATGAAGCATTCAAGATGGAAGAAGATGAAACAATTGAGAAGATGTTCTCAAGGTTTCAAATTATGGTTGCTAGACTGAAAGTTTTGGACAAAGGCTACTCAATAGCAGATCATGTGAAGAAGATTATCAGAAGCTTGCCAAAGGCTTGGAGACCCATGGTCACAACTTTAAAGCTAATAAAAAATATGAATGAGATATCTTTAGAAGAACTGACCAGCTCCTTGAGAAGTCATGAGATAGAACTAGAAGAAGATGAACCCCAGAAGAAAGGTAAGACTGTTGCTCTTAAATCTAACAAATATGATTCTAGAGCATTGCAGGTAGAAGAAGAAGAAAGCTCTAGAGGCTCATCATAAGAAGTTGAATTATCTCTCCTATCCAGAAGAGTTCAACAACTCTGCAAGCATCGTCAGAAAAAGTTCAGAAATACCAGAAGATCTAGCAATCACTCTAAAGCATCCTCTGATCACAGAAAACCCAGAAGAAAAGAAGTAGTATGCTACGAATGCAAAGAACCTGGACACTACAAGAGTGAATGTCCAAAAATACAGAAAGAGAAACCCAGAAAGAAATTCAACAGAGAAAAGAAAAAGAGTCTCATGGAAACATGAGATGATTCAGAATCATCTGAAGCTGATTCAGACTCAGAAGATGAACATACAAACATTGCTCTAATGGCAAAAATATCAGAGGATGTTCAAGTATCAGAATCAGAGTCAGTTTCTGACACAGAAGAGGTATTCTCTAAATTTTTCAGAACTCAATTTGAAGATAGCCTCTAAGAAATTCTTGAAAAATATCAGAAGCTTCAATTCAAATACAAAGACATGAAAAAAAGTCTAGTATCTGAATTAGAAGAAGTTAGAAAACTTAAGTCAGAAAAATCTGAGCTGAAAGAAAATATTTTTGAATGTAAAAATTCTTTTGAAAAACTTAAAGCTCTGAAGGAATCTGAATCAGAAGTTCTGCTTAATTCTGATAGTATCATAAAGCAATATGACTATAGTTTTCAAAACTTTCTAGCTAAAAACATAGACAGAAGCAAAATTGCCTCTATGATCTATGGTGTTAGCAAAAATGGTAGAAGAGGTATAGGGTATGTGAAAACCAAAGGAGAGGAAACTCTGAAGTTTAAAAAGATTGATGACATTGTCATAAAAGTTAATACTCCTTTAAGTTCTCATTTTACCTATGGTCATAATCATGATCTAATATACACTAGTGAGTCATCTTGTTCTACAAGTTCTGATATGAAACGTAAGATCAATCAGAAGTTTGTAAAAACTAACAAACAAGGACCCAGAAAGATATGGGTACCCAAAGATAAAATTGTGTATGTTTCAGATGTCTTTAACAACCAAAATGTAACACCAATCTTGGTACCTGGACTCTGGATGCTCACGACACATGACAGGAAGAATGCATATGTTCCAAAGTCTTGAGTTGAAAGCTGGAGGCTATGTAGGTTTTGGAGGCAACCAAAATGGAAAAATTATTGGCTCTGGAACTGTTGGTAATGGCACCCTTCCCTCTATCTCAAATGTTTTATTAGTAGAAGGATTAATGCATAATCTATTATCCATAAGTCAATTAAGTGATAATGGCTATGACATAATCTTCAATCAAAAGTTCTGTAAAGCTGTTAGTCTAAATCAATCAAACATCAGAAGGAACTTATATCCATCAAAGCAAATATGTCAAAGAACTTCTAAAGAAATTTGACTTATCAGAAAGTAAGATCTCTAAGACCCATGCATCTGTCGCTCCCGGAAAAGACACTAGGGTCCCACGGTGCATACGCGATCGGTCGGCGAAGAGAAAGAGTTGAATAGAGTCGCCAGCTAGGCATTTTTATCCCGAAGGAAAGGTAATTCTGCATAAACCTGGAAAGAGATGGATAAGACGGTTGCAAACCAGAGAAACTGAGAAAGGGGGTTGGTTACGAACTGGGAAGATATTAGCACCCAGATCATCCGTCGTACTCGACGGGATCCACACTTACAATATTGTGTTTAAAAGGGGTAGGTGTATGTGCTATCTGTGTGCAAAAGCTAAGGAAAGAAAATACAAGTGTCAGTGCAAAAGGTGTGAATTGCTCAGGAACCGAGGCTTAAAAAGAAAGTTGAAAGAGGGGGAAGACAAAGAGACTTTTGTTCGATAACTGTTAAGTTATGCCTACGTATCCTCTCGTGCAATGAGGAAGTCAGAACACCGTAGTTCAACTCAAAGAGACTGAAAAACAAATTAACTGTGAACTTCTTACTTGTCTATGCTCAAGTGTATGACTCGTCTGGCTCGAGTGCTAACTGTCTTGCATTAGACGGAAGAAGCGAGTTCTCGTTTGTGAATGCGTGTGATGAGAAAAGAATCCCGAAGGAGACGATTATTGTTTGTTTCTGTATTTTTAGTTTTTTTATTGATTTTGGTGTTTTGCATAGGATTATGAGCTTAAGCCTAAATCAAGGGCTTGTAAAATCATTATATCCTCCCTGATTAGGGATAATGAGCCTACTTAAGTATGAGATAAGCATCTCAACTTAATTACCATGATGATGTAGGATTAAGATCATTAACCTACTTGTGATTATTTAAATGATTTTTTGGTTTTTGTTTAGTGTTAAGTAATGAGTTTAATCTCTAATCATAGATTAGTGAACTTATTACACCATCCTAATAGAAGGATGATAGATGAGAACACTTAAGCTGAGGAAGATACCTCAACTTAATCCATGGTTAGGGACTAAATTCATTATATAACAAACCTTTATTAAATGGATTTTAATTAAGGGATGAGATTAAGAAGTGGATTTTAAGTTTGTAAGACAACTTGAGGGGGACTTGTCCATTAAACACTAGGGTTAGTCCCTCTTAACCATAAGGAAGATATAGAACCCTAATGTAAGGCCAAGGTTACAAGATAAAGTCTTAGTGATTATTAATGTGTTTTGATTAAGAGGTGTAAACAAATTAAAGGTTTAACACTAAGGATTAAAGTTATACACTCCATCCTAAGATAAGGATACATGCATAACCCTAATTCCAAAGTCCTAAAGCTTTAAGAGTTTAGCCTCTGATTAAGAGATGAGAAAAGAGACTCAAGGAGACTCAAAGGTAAAAACTAGGGGGGACTATACACAACCCTAAAAGTTATCATGCTTGGATATTCTATGGTTTGTGAGGCTTAAGAGAAAATATCTTCAGGAGGCCACCAAGGAAGAAGCAGATGAAAAGAGAAGGAGGGAGAAGAATAAGTTACTTACTTCCTGAAGAAGATAAGTAACTTAGGAGAAAAGAAAGGGGAAAGATAAGCACAAGTGAAACAAGTTCACTTCAAAGAAAAATAAATATGCATATGAAGAGGAAAGTAGAAGTGGGAGGTGAAGGAAAATCCACCTCCCAGATAACTTACCAAACATCCCTGAAATGTTAGTATGAATGCATAAGACATTAAGCAAAAGGAAATGAGATGAAATGAGATGCAAAAACCAAAGTCAGAAGTGAATATGCAATGTAAATGGCATATGAGATGATTCAAAGTCATACAAGATGCATATGAATGATCATACAAGGATGAGATGCAATGGAAGCATGTTTAGAAGCATGAAAACACATGGATGTTCATGAAATGTAATGGATGCAACGCATATCAAAATGATGCAACAATGATCAAGAAATGTTTCAAACATGTCCTAACATATCTAAGATGACATACAAAAGAATGGAATGGCATGACAAGTTCACAAGTTCATGATATGCAAAGAAGAATGCAAATGAAGATGCAAAATTAGGGTTTTTAGATAACATGAGATGCATATGGACAAAACAGAAGAATTCAACATGATAAAAAATTGAAATTGAGCTCAAACAAACCCTAATCCCGTATAAGATCACACCCCCAAAGGAGAAGGTCAGAAGCCAATCCTAGTGAAAGTTATGAAATTTCTAAGTTTGCTAGGGTTTTTGGGTGATCCTAAAGGGAAAATGCAAATCAAATTAAAAATGCAAGATAAAAATATGAGATAAATAACCTAGAAACTATATGCAATATGTGAAACAATGCAAAAAGAATCAAGTTCAAACTCATCATGGTTAGGCATAAATGAATTTTTCAAGTTAGGGTTAGAAAATGTGATTTTTAAGAACCCTAATTCAAAGGAAATTATGAAAATGTGATCAAACCTAAAAAGAAATTCGTGTGGTGAGTTTGAAAATGTTTCTAAATGTTTAAGGATGCTTCATGAATTTTTTGCTGATTTTTAGAAACCTAAATGCATATTTAATTAATTAAAATCAATTAATTAAATAAAACATTTAAATATTTTAAAAATACTTTTTTAATGCAAAAAAATAAAATAAAAAATGTTTTTAGGTTAAGAAAAATATTTGAAACAGATATGCAAAAAATGAGATTTTTTGAAAGTATTTTGCTATTTTTAAAAATTATGGAAAGAAAATGCAATAAAAATGAGATAAAAATGATTTAAATGAGAAGTATGATGATCTGATAGTCAGGATTTGAACTGGGGAAGAAAGTGTTGACTGCGCGCGCTATCCAAGGGTCAGGATTCAAACTGAGTTAATTTAAGTAATTAAACCTAATTAATCTAATTAATTATGAATTAAACTTAATGAAGCAATCTGGACCACTCAAACGCGCGCTAACCCTAAGATCCAAAGACCCAGATTCAAATTGACTGATAAACCCTAATTAAGCCCTAAACATTTTCAGGTGATCGGAGCAAGCTCTGGTCATCTTCTCCGGCGAGCACCTCACCCCAACTTCTTCCCTAGGCTACCCCAGACCCCCAAATTCTCCAGAAACAATCCCCAAACCATTCTAAACAAGAATCAGTCCATGAAAATCATTTATCATGCATCAAAGTGGTGAATCCAAGAAAAACATTTTTAGGTCAAAAGTTTTAGAGCAAACATTCCTCCTGGTTTCTCAACCATTTTCAAAAATAATCATATCAGCATGATCAGGGAGACACATAGAATCATTTAAGAACTTAAAAGAAAGGTTCTGGAAAAATTGTTCTTGATGGTTACCTGAGTTGAAGCTTTCTCAATCTGAGCTTTCTGGACCTCTCCTTGATGCTAATCCACCCCAATGAACTCCCTGAAGCTTCTGAAAGGCTTAGAACAAGTTTAAATGGCTTGGTTTTAGTGTTTCAGTTCTGATAACTCAGAAATCGTGTTTCTGATTGAGGTGCTTTTAGGCCATGGCAAGGGGTGGTGATCCTTAGGTTATGTGGAGTTGAATGGTGAAAGAATCAGTGATTTTTGTTGGCTGTGGAGTGAGTTTCAAAGGAATGATGTTTTGTGGAATTTTTGGTGATTCTGAGTTGTGGGATGATTCAAGCTTGTGTGTTATATGAAATGAGGTCCATAAGGTTAGTATAGGCCAATGAGAGTGATCAGAAAGTGGGTGGTGGCATAGTGTGATTGGTATGGGGCAAGTTGCAAAAATGTCAACATTGTGTACTTGAGGTATGGGCATGGTTCAGATCTGGCTTTAGGGGTGTCTTGGCCTCAACTTGATTCATGGATGGGCCTAGGATGAAGTTTATGCAGCTGGAACACTTGGATCAAGAGATGCCATAGGTTCTGCAAAGTTGATGCATTTTGACAACTTTGAACATTTTGTGAAAATGAGGCATGGTTTCTTGTGATCCAAGGCACAATTCTGGTCCAAATGTGTTGCACTATGTTTGTATGATGTTTAGAAGTCAATTAGAGGTCATGAAATGGCTTAGAACTTTATTTTGCAAAATTCCTCTTTGGTGCACACTTGAAAATTATAGGATTTTTGCCAACTTTGAAAGGCCATATCTTGAGTTCTAAGATGAATCAAGACATGTTCTTGTACTTTTTGAAAATGGGAAGACATAATCTATAACTTTCATGTCCAAGAATTTTTCATTTGAAGCATTTTTGGTCATGAAAGAATAGGTTGAATATCTTTCCCGAAATGGAAAGTTTCCATTACAAGTCATTTCCAAAAATAGCAAGTTTGCATTTGGCTCAAAATTCTTCAACTTTGTGAACTTCTAACCACTTATAAGATCAAATAAAGATCATAGAGACTCAAAATGATGAATGTGACCCTTTGGTACCCTTGATGGAGGCCTCAGATGCCCTGATTTTGACTTTACTTGCTCAAGAAGTTACCCAATGATCAGATGACTTCTACAATGAATTTCTTCATAAAACTTGGTACACATGATCCTTATAACATATTGAGACCATTAGAAAAAAGAATGACCAAAAAATTTGGGATTAAGGCCTCTGAAACCAAAACCCTAATTTTAGGTCATCTGTGTAGGAAATCTTCAGTCCGCCTCTATGCCTTTGCCATGCTTTGTGATCCTTTGACTTTTATGAACTTTGGGGAGCATACTATGATCATGGAACACACATGGACCCTCTTGGTAAGCTTCAAGACCTTTGGGATGGCTCAGATCACTTCTTGGATTGCTCAGATCACAAACCCTAGATGCATATGAAATGAACTATGCAATGGGATATGATATGCTTATGCTAATGCAAAAATGAAAGATCACAAGCCATGGTGTGAGAAAGAGAGGGAAAATTTGGGGTGTTTACATCATCCCACGTGTTTTATGGAGAAGATCTACAGAGGTATGATTGGATCTCTACTCTATCTAACTGCATCTAGACCATATATTCTATACAGTGTATGTTTATGTGCCAAATTCCAATCAGATCCTAGAGAAACGCACTTAACAACAGTTAAGAGAATCTTTAGATATCTAAAAGGTACTACTAATCTTGGTCTATGCTACAAAAGATCCAAAGATTACAAGCTTGTAGGTTACTGTGATGCTGATTTTGCTAGAGACATAACTAAAAGAAAAAGTACTTCTGGAAGTTGTCAATTTCTGGGAGACAATCTAATTTCTTGGTCAAGCAAAAGGCAGTCAACCATAGCATTATCAACTGCAGAAGCTGAATACATTGCAGCAGATGGATGCAGTACTCAGATGCTCTGGATGAAAAATCATCTTGAGGACTTCAATATTTATGAGAGTAACATTCCCATCCTCTGTGATAATACTTATTCTATTTGTATCTCTAAAATCCAATTTTACATTCTAGAGCTAACCACATAGAAGTTAAACATCATTTCATTAGGGACTATACTCAAAAGGGAATCTTATTTTTAAAATTCATAGATACTAATCACCTATGGGCTGATATCTTTACAAAACCCCTTGCTGAAGATAGATTTAATTTAATTCTAACTAATCTTAGTATGGAATTATGTCCAGAATGAACAATGTTTAATTACATGTTTTTATCTCTCAGAAGTTCTGGACTTTGAAATGGTTATTTTATTCATTCAGAAGTTAGTTTAATGATCTGACTGTTTTTATCTCTGAGAACTTCTGTTTCAAAAGAATAACATGCAGATTCTGACATCAAAACATGTCACTCAATGTTAAACTCACTTTCACCTTGACTTTCACCTCTCACGCTGTTTTCACTCTCTTTTTCACCCTAAACTTTCCTATTTTTTTTCTCTGCAAATTTTTTGGTAAACCCTAAAAACCCTCATCTTAGTAACAATGGCTTCAGCTTCTCAACCATCAAAAGATCCACCATCAGACCTGCTACAATTCTCTCCAGTCAAGACTCTCCTTACTTCTACTGATAAACTTGAAGTTTTATGTGAGCTGTTTGTGGATTTTGAAAGCTTGAAGGAGAATGGTTTTGATCTTCATCCTGCCGTCAAAGCCCAAGGTTGGGAAAAGTACTTTGATCATCTCATGGGACCAGTCTTTCCCAAGCTGGTTAAAGAATTCTTTGTTTTTGCAAGTGCCTCAAATTCCCATGTTACTTTTTACGTTCTGGGGAAAAGGATAATCATCTCAGAAGATCATATTTCCAGGCTTATTGAATCTGATGGAAACGAAATCAAGTGTAGTGAAATGGATAAACTCTCAGACAAAAAACTGGTGGCTAAAGAGATTTTCACCCATAGACAACCTTCAAACAAAATCAAAGATCTGAAGGGTCATCTGAGGATCTGGGAAAAAATCATTCTGGGAAGCATATGTCACAGGAAAGCCACAAACTCTCCTGATTATATTAATATGGATTAGCAGTTCATTCTTTACTTCATCTCCAAGAAGAAGAAAATCAATCTAGCACATTCTCTCTTCAATCATCTGAAAAATAGTGTCAAGGAAACCAGAGAAGGCGAAAAGACTAAGAGGGATTGGATAACTCTAGGAAGACTAATTTCTGATATTCTGACTGAAAATAAGCTTATGGACTATCTGGCTGAAGCACAACAGATTGAGTTGCTGGAGACAGATGTTGGTAAACTTCTGAATGCAAAGAACCTCAAGAAGATGAATTTCATTGACTCCATTGTCGCTCCCACCCGATGACACATGGCCAAGAGGGGTACAGATGCGAACGGTCGGCGAATGGACAACATGAAGATGAACTGAAAAGAGTCTCCAGCTAGGCATTGTTATCCCGAAGGAAAGGTAATGCTGCATAAACCTAGAAAGATATGGACAAGACGGTCGCGAACCAGAGAAACTGAGAAAGGGGGTTGGTTACAACCTGGGAAGGTATTAGCACCCAGATTGTCCGTCGTACTCGACGAGATCCACGCTTGAAAGTTTGTGTTTAAACGGGTAGTGTCAGTGCTATTCTGTGTGAAAAAGCTGGAAAAGAATGCAAGTGTCAGTGCAGAAGAAATGTGAAGTGAAATGAAAGAGTGCCAGTGCAAGAAAAGAGTGCAGAGCTCAGGACAATGAGGCTTAAAGAATAAAGCTAGAAGAGGAGGAAATATACAGAGAATTTTGTTCGATAACTGTTAAGTTATGTCATCCACATAACATTCAATTTCTTTGTGGATCATGTCATGGAATAATGTTACCATAGCCCGTTGATAAGTGGCACCAACATTCTTTAGTCGGAATGGCATTACCTTATAACAAAATGTGCCCCAGGGTGTGATGAAAGTTGTCTTCTCCATGTCTTCAGGTGACATCTTGATCTGATTATATCCTGAAAATCCATCCATGAAGGAGAACACCGAGAACTGAGCCGTATTGTCGACCAATACAACAATGTGAGGTAATGGGAAGTCATCTTTCGGGCTGGCTCTGTTCAGATCCCGGTAATCCACACACATCCGTAATTTGCCATCCTTCTTAGGCACAGGTACAATGATAGCAACCCACGGCGGGTAGCTAGTTACAACAAGGAAACCGGCGTCCCACTGTTTTTGTACCTCTTCTTTTATCTTCATGGCCATATCCGGACGAGTACGACGCAACTTCTGTTTTACTGGAGGACAGTCTTCTTTTAGTGGCAGCTTGTGCATAACAATGTCGGTATCCAGACCTGACATGTCCTGATAAGACCAAGCAAAAACATCCACATACTCCCGAAGCATGTCAATAAGTTACTCTTTCACTGAATCTTGCAGACGGGCCCCGATTTTCACTTCTTTCAAGTCTTCTTCGGTACCAAGTTTAATCATCTCAACTTCCTCCTGATGAGGAGTGATAACCTTCTCCTCTTGTCTCAACAACCTGGCTAGTTCTTCGGGTAGCTCATAATCTTCTTCAACCCCTTCATCGGCTTGATTAATCGGATTGTCAAAGTCATACGAAGTCATAGCAGTGTCGATGTCAGTGCAGTCTGGAGGGCACTCTCTGCAAGGGTTTAGATTTGTTCATTTTAGTGATCAATTTTATCTTGCTTAGAAAAAGTGAAAATGAAGTTATTATTTTGAAAAACATTGCCATTTTATTTTTGTACAAAAAATGAAAAATGAAAAACAGTGAGCGGGAAAAAAAAGACTCATTTGCAAAAGATGTCATGATATTCATTAATTGATCGTTTGCACAAAATACAAGATGGCCCGATTACAAAATGAGTCCTGACATCTTGGGCAAGATACAGGACTTGATGCATGCTTAAAGACAGGAAATAATAATTACTCTGCAGGAGTAACTCTTATAATTTCCTGGGAAGACCAGTTTGTGACTTGGTTCCCCGGGATCTTTGAACGTATCCAGTTTTCCAGGTTGCGTTCGTCTTCTTCCTCGTCTTCCAGACTGTTCACAGCATCCGGGGTCAGCATTCCCCCGCTGACAAATTTGGGCTCCGTTGCAGCCTCTGGTTGATCTTGTCGAGTTGGTCTGTAACCCAACCCAAATCTGTCTTCTTTCTTTTCTACTGGCAGCAGCTTTCCCCAGCCTTGAGCGGTACCCTCCTCAACAACCTTTCGGGCCTATTGATATGAAGTGATGGAAGTTCCAGATACATCGGTTGCTTCATTGATGTTGAGGGTCTCAAACCCCTGACTCATAGTCTCATGGATCTCCCCATCCATCTCTATGTACTTGTAAGTAGCCAGCTGGCTAACAAAGATATCTTCCTCCCTGCAGATTGTGATGATCTGGCCTTCCCACTCAAATTTTAACTTCTGGTGAAGGGTAGACGTAACAGCGCCAGCGGTGTGGATCCAGGGTCTACCCAACAGACAGCTATAGGCCGGCTGTATGTCCATCACAAATAAGGTAGTTTTAAAGGTCTGAGGGCCAATCAACACAGGTAAATCGATCTCTCCAAGCACCGATCTCTTAGAGCCATCAAATGCTCTCACTACCAAATTACTTGGACGTAATGCCAAGCCATCATACTCCAACTTCACCAAGGCTTTCTTTGGGAGAACATTGAGTGAATGTGTCCACCAGTACGTGAGAAAGGACAGCACCCTTGCATTCCAAGGTGATGTGCAAGGCCTTGTTATGGTTGCGCCCCTCCGTTGTTAAATCAGGATTTGTAAAGCCTAGTCCATGACTGGTGTTGACATTTGCAACCACAGTTTCTAACTGATTAACAGTAATCTCTACCGGCACGTATGCTGCGTGCAGGACTTTCAACAATGCGTTCCTGTGAGCTTCGGAACACATTAACAGTGATAATATGGAGATTTTGGAGGGTGTTTGGTGAAGCTGGCCCACCACCTTGTAATCACTCCTTTTTATTATTCCCATGACCTCGTCTACATCTTGTTCAAAAGATGTATTCTGAGTTTCTTTGGCAGTTGGCTCTTCGGATACCACATTCTTTCCTTTTGCCTTAGCAGCAGCTTCTGCTTCAGCATTAGGTCTTTGTGTTTGTGAGGCAAAAAGGCGTCCGCTTCTGGTGAAGCCTCCGCCTCCCCCAACATTGTCAACTTGTGGTGAAGAGGTTGATGAATCCAGAGTGATTTTCTCCCCATTGCAGTAGAGATCATAGCCGTAGTGCCAAGGTATGGCATTACTGCTTTCATAAGGAACAGGCCCAGGTACCGTAATGGTAACTGGACTGATTGCTGCAGCGGAAGGAACTGTGATGGTGTGCGGATCGTAGCAGATCGTGACTGGAGATCTGGAAGGAGGTGTCATAGTTTGTTGTTGGAAATTTTTTTTGGGGTGAACATTTGCTGGGTCATAATAGATTGTGATCGTTGAGACATCTTCATTAATGTTTGTTGGCGTTGTAGAAGATTCCGTTGATAAAATGGGTGCTGATGTTGTAGAAGAAAAAGTTGTTGAACTCAGATCTGTTGAAATAATGGATGGAAGAACTTCTGGAGTTGTTGAAGAATCAGTAGGAATGATAGTTGTTGCGGTTGTAGGAGAAACTGTTGAAGGAAGAATTGTTGGTGTTGTAGGAGGATCCATTGTTGTTGAAACAAGAGTTGCTGAATGAGCTGTTGAAGTAATTTGCAAGATTCCATCTTTTATGAGGCCATATATGCCAAACCTTAGCTTCTAATACCATTACTAGCTATCTTGCACAATTCACAGCAGGCCCCACAGCCCGGGAATACTTGGCATCTTAAAAGTTGAACTTTGACTTCAGCCAATGGTGTTTGAATCTGTGCAACATTATCAATTAGTGTAGATGGTTGGTCCTCCTCAATGGCATTAATCTTAGGCCTACCATGATTAAGCATAGGATTTCTGTTAACATTCGAAGGAGGTGCGAAATTGAGAGCTTTGGAATCGACCAAATCTTGCACCTTCTTCTTTAAGGCTCTGCATTTCTCAGTATTGTGACCAGGTGCGTTGGAGTGAAAGGCACACCTAGCATTAACATCATAATTCTTCGGGAGATTGAGAGGATCCGGTGGCGCCAACATCCTTAACTCGACCAGGTTAAGTTTCAGGATTTGTGGCAATAAAGCAGCATAAGGCATAGGGATAGGGTCAATCACCCTGTTTGCTTGAGATGGCCTCTGTTGAAAAGGGCACTGCTGTTGGTTGCTATTGTTGTTGTTGTAGGTTCTTTGTTGCGGAAAATGAGATGGTTGCTGATAGTGATGTTGTTGTTGTTGTTGTTGAGGATATAATGGCTGTTGTGGAACCGGAGTTGGGATGGTAACAGCTGCTACTAGTCTGTGAGAATACTGGGGTCTGCCCCTGCTTGTATGAATAACATTCGTTTCACCCGCCCTCCGGGGTCCTGCAAAAGGTTTTCTGGGGTTGCTGGAGGAACTTGCACCATTGTCAGAGATTTTGCCCATCTTCAAAAGGCTTTCAATTCTCTCACCAGCTATAACCACATCAGCAAAGCTGGTAGAGGAGAAAGCAACAAGTCTATCAATATAAGTTCCCTGCAAGGTGTTCATAAACATGTCAACCATCTCCCTTTCTGACATGGGTGGCTGGACAGCAGCAGCAAGCTGTCTCCACCTCTGAGCATAATACCGGAAGCTCTCCCTTGAAGACTGAGACATTCCCATTAGAAGGGTTATATTGGTAGCCATGCTTAGGTTGTACTGGTATTGCCGGATGAAGGCCTCGGCCAAGTCCTTTCAACATCTTATGGTGGCCCTTGTCAGATGCGAATACCATTCTCTTGAAGCTCCAGTCAGACTGTCCTCAAAATAGAACATCCATAACTTCTCATCCATGGTATAAGCCTTGAGTCTTCCTAGGAAAGATTGCAGATGAGTACGCGGGCAGGAGGTACCATTATACTTCTCAAAGCAAGGGGGTTTGAATTTGTGGGGAATCCTCACCCCATCTACCAGCCCCATATCCATTACATCGAAGCCCAAAGAATTATGAGATTCCAAAGATCTTAACTTTTCAGCAATCTCATCCAATCTTCTATCATGTACCTCATCTCCAGCCCTATAACAGTAAACTGTTCTTCTTGGGGATCCTCTTGCAGGATTCTGCCCCCAGCAGTATTACGTTGAACATTCCTCAGGATGTTAACATCTGGATTCAAATGGGGCCCATATTCTGGTGGGTCAATACGAGGCTGCCCCCGTTCATTATTGCTGGTTCCTCCTGTCCCAAGGTGAGGCTCTTCAGGTGTCTGTCTTTCTACCAGCTATCTCAATCTTTCTTGGCTCTGGGCTAAGCCAGTCATGACAGCCATAAACTGAGACATTTGGTTTCTCATCTCGACCCTTTCATTCGCCATCTGATTTCTGACCTCATTCAGGTCCTGCTGTACCTGCTCCATCTGAATGCCTGGAAGGTTGTTACGTGTAGGGTACCGGTGTGTGCGGTTGACGGGGAACACTCGGCGGCGAGCAATGTTTCCTGAGATCACAACAAAGTTAAACACAATAATAATAACAAAAACCTACAAAACAAAGACAAAGTCAGTATGCAATGCAATATGCTTATTTATTTTCCAAGGTATCCGGTTTGGTTCTTGGTTTTGACCTTTCCAGACCTCGAGGAAGATGCTTGATGTTGTTGAGAAAAGAAACCCAAAGGGAACAAACTAAATATATTACAAATGATGAAAAATACACAGTCTGTTTACAATACATGCCCATGGTGGGTCAAAAATACAACAAAAAGGAAAAGTACATCAAGAGAAAAGTAATACAAGCAGACGAAATCAGACATCCAGTCCATAGTCATCTTCCCTAACTTCCTTTAGGAGTGCCTCAGTCACCGGACCAGCTGGGTGCTCTGTAATGGTCCTAATGAGGAGGTTCCTAGTAGCAATGGCAGTAGTCAGCTTCTTATGCCTGTCCTGGTCTTTTGATCTCTTTAACCCTGCTCGAAGCTTTAATTCTGAAATCTCCTTTTGAGCTGCCAACAAAGCTTCCTGCTGCTTCTTCTCATTGGCCTCCAGCTTCTCAATCCTGGCCTGAGTTCTCTGGTCTTCCTGTGTACGGGCTTCGGTGATCCTGACCCACCTAGCCTGACTCTCTTCTAGATAGTGCTCAGCCCTAGCTTTCTGAATCTTGGCCTCTTTACAGGCATTCTTCAATATTTGTTCCCCAGCCCTTGCTTTCCTTATGTAGTCCTCTGTCTTTTCAATCTTGGTCAGATGCTCAATCTTGAGCTTTTCCAATCTCTCAATGTCCAGACGACCATCACTTTTTTCCCAAAAAGTCTTCTTCAAGGCCTGAGAAAGCTGCTCATTCCTTTCCTTCAACTTTTCAAATTCCTCCAGGCTAACAGTTGCTGCAGGCTGTACTGTAGATGGTCCAGGTGTGTCTTCCAAGGTGAAAGGCATTCTGGTGATCTGAGCTCTAGTACGGGACCATTCATGGTACTGAGCTGAAGTAACATTGTTACATCTTCCAAGGATGGCTATCCCCTTTGTCTGGATGTTGTCCCAAGCCCAGGCAGCTTGCCTGACAACAGCTGAATTAGGTTGCACTTCACAGTATAGGGTCTCAGCTAAATCCTGTCCTTTGGGAGGGTGAACTAAGGCATAGTCCAATTGTCTCTTAAACAGTAAAGGGTTGTAGTTGATGCAACCTTTTACTCCTATCAGAGGCACATTTGGGTATTGTCCACAGCTGGTGATAATGTCCTTGCCTTTGGTGCTCTGGGTACACCATCTGATATCATCTGAAGTTAAGGCAATGAACCTCTTGGCCCAATTCTTCTGCTGGTGTGGGTTCAAGAAAGCATTTGATTTAGGCAGGTGTCTGAGTAACCAAGAGTAGAACAAGGGAGCATAGCATCTGACCAACTTCCCCCTTTGTTTTTCATTCCTCTGATGGATGGAGTAGTAAAAATCCCCTAGCAGTGTAGGTACTGGGTTCCTCAGAAGAAACAAATGGATGGCATTCTTACTGACAAATTTAGGCTCATCTGCAAACAATATAGCCCCATATATGCTGAGGGCCAAGAGTGCACAGACTGCCCTCCATTCTCCCAAGGTAGCCTTCAGGATGGCCTGAGAAATCAAGAAGTCCAAATGTAAACCAGGAATCCCAGCTTTTGTTGTCATGCTTTGCTCAATAAGGGCAGGCTCCAAGTACAATGCCCTTGCTATCTCCTCACTTCTGGGAGCAGTCATCTCTGGATTGAAGGGGATCCCTCCTCTGATAGGTACTCCAATCAATAAAGAAAACTCTTCCAAAATAGGCCCTATCTGAAAGTCAGGAAAGGTGAAGCACCTGAGTGGAGGGTCATAAAACTGCAAGCATGTGTGGATCATGCTTCTCTGAGAAGAATCAAGGTCCATAACCATGTCTAAAATACCTCCATGATGCTCTCTGAACAGTGAGATGTGGTCAGGTGTGATAAGTGACTGGACCTGCCTGATACCAGTCAAAGAAGGCTCAAAGAAGTGATAAGATATGTTGCTCTTTCTGGGAGTAGCCATGAGTGCTGGTGAAGAAACTGAAGACAAATGCTGAAGAAGATCATAGACTGAGAAGATGGAGGTAAGTCTCTGACAGACTGATACAGGTGATGATGGAGATAACTGAAGCAGATGCTGAAGAGGACAGCTGTAGCAGAGGTCTAAGCAGGAGAAAGGGTCAAAACCAAAACCAAGATATAATGAGGTGGATACCCTGAAAAACAAATAAACAAATGTTAAATGATGCAATGATGATATATGCAAATGATATGCAAGGGTTTGTGAGCAAGAGCTGGATCTGATTATCTGTCTTGATATATGGTCCATGTATGTTCAAAGGTTCAGATGGAGGCTTAGAAATCCAGTAACTAGGGTGGGGGACTCAAATAAAGAGTCACCTATCCAGGGTTAATCACAAGAACTGTCAAAAGTGAAGTATTCTTAAACAAAACAGTAACATGGTATGATGTGGCCAAGGGTTCCTGCAAACCTGTAAACAACCCAACCCCCTCACATGTAATGTTCTAGAACAAGGATCCTCAGACTTGGATCAGTTATGAGAAGTGTAAACACTTCTAACCCGGAGGTATAGTGTTTACAATAACCATAAAAGATCCTACTCTAATTCACCCCAGATTCTGAAGGTCATAATAAAGGTCATCCAGACTTAGCAGGCTTCCCAGATAGCCCTAGCACTACAGGAAATTTGTAGCACAGAGTTCTCAAGAAACCCACATCTGGACCGTGTTTCATATTCCCGCACCAGACCGAAATGGAATGGGAAAGAATATGAACCACTCTAGCCTAGGTGTCACTCAGGTCCCAGGTATAGGACCTTAATCTCTCAATGGAACCCCACCCACCAAGACAGAAAACCAGATCCAGCATAATGACAATGACAGTATGAATATGCATAAAACAGTAAAGAAAAGCAGTAAATAAAGTTGTACATAAAGCAATAAATAAGGCAAATAAACAAGCACAATTAGAACGTAACACCCCCGTAAACACAAATCAAACAAGCGCTAGGAGGAACCCACAAAAAGAACCAAAAGCCCTGGTTGCAATATAAGGGTCCCCAGCAGAGTCGCCAAGCTGTCGCTCCCACCCGATGACACATGGCCAAGAGGGGTACAAACGCGAACGGTCGGCGAAAGGAGAACATGAAGATGAATTGAAAAGAGTCGCCAGCTAGGCATTTTTATCCTGAAGGAAAGGTAATGCTGCATAAACCTAGAAAGATATGGACAAGACGGTCGCGAACCAGAGAAACTGAGAAAGGGGGTTGGTTACAACCTGGGAAGGTATTAGCACCCAGATTGTCCGCTGTACTCGACGGGATCCACGCTTGAAAGTTTGTGTTTAAAGGGGTAGTGTCAGTGTTATTCTGTGTGAAAAAGCTGGAAAAGAATGCAAGTGTCAGTGCAGAAGAAATGTGAAGTGAAATGAAAGAGTGCCAGTGCAAGAAAAGAGTGCAGAGCTCAGGACAATGAGGCTTAAAGAATAAAGCTGGAAGAGGAGGGAATATACAGAGACTTTTGTTCGATAACTGTTAAATTATGCCTACATATCCTCTCGTGCAATGAGGAAGTCAGAACACCGTAGTTCGACTCAAAGAGACTGAAAGATAAATTGACTTGTGAACTGCCTACTTGCCTATGCTCAAGTGTATGACCTGTCTGGCTCAGGTGCAAACTGTCTTGCATTAGACGGAAGAAGCAAGTTCTCGTTTGTGAGTGAATGAGGTGAGAAAAGAATCCCGGAGGAGACGATTATTGTTTTTTTTTGATGTTTTCAGTCTTTTATTGCTTTTTGTGTTTGTCATAAGAAAATGAGCTTAAACCTAAACCAAGGGTTGATAAACTCATCACATCTTCCCTCTGATTAGGGGTAATGCGAATACCTTAAGTATGAAGTAAGCACCTCACACTTAATCACCATGATGTAGGATTAAGATCATTAACCTACTTGTAATTATTTAGATGTTTTTGGAGTTTTTGTTTAGTGTTAAGTAATGAGTTTAAGCCATAATCAAGGATTTAATGGACCCATTACACCATCCTAATAGAAGGATAATAGATGAGAACATTTAAGCTGAGGAAGGCTCCTCAACTTAATCCATGATTAGGGATTAACCTCATGACAAAACAAAACCTTTATTAAAGTGGATTTTAGTTAATGGTAAGATTAAGAAGTAGATTTTATGGTTTGTAAGACAACTTGAGGGGGACTTGTCCATTAACACTAGGGTTAGTCCTTCTTAACCAATTAAGGAAGAATTAGAACCCTAATGCAAGGCCTAAGTTGCAAGCTTGGTGTCTTAGTGATTATTAGGTGGATTGATTAAAGGATTTAAACACATTAAGGGTTTAACACTTAGGATTAAAGTTATACACTCCATCCTAATAGAAGGATACAGGCATAACCCTAATCACAAAGTCTTAAAACCTTAAGGGTTTAGTCCTTGATTATGAGATGAGAAGAGAAGACACAAAGATGACACAAAGGTAAAACTAATGGGGGGACTAATCAAACCCTAATTATGATCATGCTTGGGTATTCCTAGGGTGTATGAAGCTTGCAAGAGATCGTCAAGGAAAAGCCACCAAGGAAGAAGAAAGATGGAAGGAGGAGAAACAAAAAGAAGCAAGACAACTTACTTCACTTAAAAAGATAAGTTGCTTGAAGAAAGAAAGTGAGGAAAGAACATGAATGAGCAAGCTCACTCTAAAGCAAAGATAAAATGCAGCAAGGATGCATAAGAGAGATGAGAAGAGATTGTGAGAAGTGAAGGCAAATTCACTTCTCAAACACTTACCACCTGAAAAGTTAACAAAAGGAAATGAAATGAAATGAAAATGGGATGAAATGCAAAGATGAAAACCAAAACCAGAAGCATGTTCATGATGCTAATGATGCAAAGAGATGATATGAATGTATGTCAATAGATGAAGATGATCATACAAAGGATGGGAATGCAAATGAAGCATTAAGGAAGCATGAAAGTTCATGAATGCACATGAAATGAAATGAAAGCATAACATGGCAAATGGATGATGCAATGATCAAACATGATTCTAATGTGTCCTAAGATGTCTTATATGTCATATGGATGCACAAAATGTCATGGCAAGTTCATGTATGCAAGCTTATACAAGATGGATGCAAATGAAGATGCAACTTAGGGTTATATGATCATGGGAGATGCACAATTCAAAAACAGAAGAAAAACATAAGATAAAAAATTGAAAATGGATTTACGGGAACCCTAAACTCATACTAGTTCACCATCCAAAGGGGGAGGTCAGGAGCTAAACCCTAAGGGAGTTATGAATTTCCTAAGTTTCTAGGGTTTAAAGGGTGATCCTAAAGATAAAATGCCTAACAAATTGAAAATGAAAGATAAAAATGAAACAAAAATGTTTTTAGATGCTTGGAACCATGTATAGCACAATGCAAAAAAAATCATTCACAAACTCAACTGGGATCAAAAGTTATGAATTTTTGAAGTTAGGGTTAAAAATATGCAAATTTAAGAACCCTAATTCATTTGAAAAATGTCAAAGTATGATCAAAACCAAAAAGAAATTTGTGTGGTGAGTTTTTAAATGTTTCTAAATGCCTAAAAATGTTCTCTGAATTTTTTTGTGATTTTTAAATACCCAAATGTATTTTTAATTAATTAATTCTCATTAACTAATTAAAAATAACATTTAAATGATTTAAAAATAATTTTTTAATGCAAAAAATAAAAATAAAAATATTTTTGGGTTCTGAAAATTAATTAAAGGCTGGATAAAAAATTTCAGAATTTTTTGATGTCTTTTTCTATTTTTTAAAATTCGTACAAATTAAATGAGAAAAAATAAAATAAAAACTAATTAAATGAAGGAAAAAGGAAAAGTCAGCTAATCCTAGGGTTGAGGTTCAAAGCTGGGTTGGAGGGAATTGACCCCACGCGCATCTGGACGGCTGAAATTCAAACTACACTAATTATGATTAAAGCCCTAATCTGAACCCTAATGACTTTCAGATGACCGGAATAGTGTTCCGGTCATCTTCTCCGACGGCTCTCTCAATCAATCTCTCTCAAAATGCCATAAAAACTCACTAAACTCTCCAGAATCAATCCTTGAACATCACTAAACACAAACCACACAACAAAACTCATTTATTTTTCGTGAATCATGCAAATCGAATCAAAACACATTTCACGGGCAAAGTTTCAGAGGTTCATAAAATCCTTAAAACTCAACCATTTTCAAAAAGAAAAGCATCAGCATGATCAGCATAACATGAGGAACCATTCTATAACCTAAAATCAAACTTCTGGTAAATTTGTTCTTGGGGTTACCTGAAATGAAGCTTTCGAAAATGGCACTATCTGGGCTTTTCTTTGGTGCTTTTCCACTCCTTTTGACCCCCTTATGCTTCTGGAATGCTTTGCTGAAGTGTATGTGGCTTCTCCTTGAAGTTCAGTGAAGTTCAGTTCAAAGGGGGAGAAAATCGTATTTTGTGTATGGTGGCTTTTAGGACAAAGTGAAGGGTGGGAAATGATCAGTGATTGATGTTGAGATGAATGGCGGTGTTGGTTTGAAGAATGAGTGGTTGAGTTGTGTGTTTCGATAGAAAATGCAAAGGGGGAGGTTTTTGTGAATGCTGAGTTATGGGAGAGTTCAGGCTTGCTTCTTGTTATGTTTGGCTTGCTTTTGATTAGTATAAGGTATTGTGATTGGTCAGAAAGTTGGTAATGGCATAGTGTGATTGGTATGGTGCAAAATGCAAAAAGTCAAGGTTTGTTGTCCTTTGAGGTATGGGATGTTTCAGGCCAAGGACAAGGGGGTGTCTGGTGCAGCTTGATTCAAGGATGTCCATAGAAATCAGTTTGAGGCAATTTGGCAAGTTTGTGGGAAGTTGTGGGAGGTTTTGCAATTTTGTGAACTTTTGGCCCTTTTGGAATTTCTTCATGTGCAAGTCATGGAAATGTGAGATTCTTTGGGCAATTTGCAGCAAAATGGTTCATTTAATGTTGTTATGATGTTTTGAGGCCAATTAGAAACCAAATCAATCATTAGAAATCCCTCTTGCAAAAATCCCTCTTTTGAGAATTTATGAAAAAATGACTTATGGAGGCTTGTGATCCAAGGCATGAAACTTTGTGAATTTGTGAAATTCTGATTTTGGCAAGTTGTAATGATGCATAGAAGTCATTTAGAAGTCACAAAATGGTTTGGTATAAGGTTTTGCAAAAATGCCTCTTTGGCATGAAACATGAAATTATGTGATTTTTGCCAACTTTGGAAAGCCATAACTTGAGTTCCAAAATGAATTAGATCTTGTTCTTATACTTTTTGAAAAGGGAATGATCCAATCTACAACTTTCATGACCAATAATTTTTCATTTGAAGCATTTTTGGTTAAGAAAGAGGAGGTTGAAAAACTTTCCCAAAATGGAAAGTTTACATTACAAGTCATTTCCATTTTTGGCAACTTTTGGTTTAGCCCACTTTTCTTCAAATTTGTGAACTTCTAAACACTTCAATGATCAAATAAAGATCATATAACTTCATTTTGATGAAAAATCCACCTTGGGTCCATGTTGGGGGCCTCAGATGCCCTGATTTGGCTCTGACTTGCTCAAGAAGTTACCCAGTGATCAGATGACTTCTACAATGAATTTTTCCATCAAACTTGGTATGCATGATCCTTATAACATTTTGAGACCAAAAGAAACAAGAATGACCAAAAAATTTGGGGTTATGGCCTCTGAAACCAAAACCCTAATTTTAGGTCATCTGTGTAGTTAAACCTGGCTCTGCTTCCATGCTTTGCAAGCTTTTGTGATTTTTTTGGCTTCCTTGATCTTTGGAGGATAAAATATGATGATTGAGCATACATGGTCCCCCTTGAGTAGATTGAAGACCTTTGGAGTGGCTCAGATGGCTGATGGATTGCTCAGATCACAAACCCTAGATGCAGATGACTTTGAACCAATGCAGTGAAGCAAAAATGCAACATGATGTGATATGATTGAACTTATGCAAATGAAAAGATCATAAGCCATGGTGTGAATTTAGTGAGGGCAAATTTGGGGTGTTTACATCCATAAAAAAGGACCCTACTCTTCATTCCAGAGAAGTCATTATAACAAGGAAGATTCCTCTACAGAACTTCCCCATGTTCTCCTCTGACACACCTCCAGAAGTTATTGTCAGATATCTGCAATCATGCAAGCTAGATGGGATGGACCCTCTGTTCAACCCAGAAGAACTCAAAAAGCCAGCTCCAGAAGTTGTCTTAAAGAAGAACAAGAAGAGGAAAGCTGGTGAAGGAATTCCTCAGAAGGCTGCTAAAACAGTCAAAAAGAAAGGTAACACTTCATCTTCTCAATCTGATTACGTTTCTGTTATAGAAGCTGTAAAAGTGGTCATGTCTGAACCCACACCTTCTGAACCAACACCTTCTGAACCAACTCCTTCTGAACCCATCCCTTCTTCTGAACCCAACATTGCTTCTGCTCCAACTCCCTCTGTGATACCCAAATTTGCTACCACACCTTCTATCATACCACTACTCAATCAACCAAAAATTGAACCTAATCAACCACAAACTCTAGATGATTTTGACATACCCATTGATCCAACTCCACCCTTTGATATAAACACACCCCAATTTGTTGAAACACATACAAAACTTCAAAATGTTCTATCTACCATTGATGAATTCCAACCATTTAAATCCCACCAAAATGTTCCTGTTCAAACTTCTGAATCACAACAAACCAGTGCCTTCCAATCTATGCACGTTGACTTCAACACACTTGTTTTTTACCTATCACCAATAAGAGAAAAATCACTGTCCTCCTATGAATCCACTCCACCAAACTCACCCACATTCATCACAATTCCAGATACTCCTCCTGAAAACTCTGAACCAAAAGACCCACTTAGAACATCCATTAACATAGAGGCTCTCCAAAAATTATCTTCTATCACAAACAAAACTGTTATTCCTACTCCAAAACCTAAACCCACCAAAACAGACATTGATTCACTACTGCTAGCTTTTGAAGCAGAAATGAAAATCAGACTTGAGAATCTGAAGGTATCCTGCTCAGAGCTTCCTGATCCAACTGCTTCTGACTTTCTATGGGAAACATTCAGAAAATGGTTCAACATGGAGACCAAAGAGCTTAAAGATATCTGCTATGATATCGCTCACCAGAACTTCTGCGAGTATCTCGAAGAAGTGTTCTCTAACATTGAAAAGAACAAACCTCTACTTCTGGATGATAAGCCCTGGACTGAACCAGAACCAATGGAATCATACTCTTATCTTCAGATGGTTTTAGTTCCTTCTGAAGAAGTTCAGGAAAATGAATCTGTTCCAGTACCTTCTGCTGAAGAAAACTCTAAAGATCAAGCTGCTGCTACTGCTGAAGAAACTCTACCAACATCTCTCGTGCTGAAGACCTTAGAAGAACTGAAGAAGGAAAATGAAATGGTCAAGCAGAGGTTGGACAAGCAGGATGAAACTAATGCTGAACTGAAGACTATGATTGGCAAGCAAGTGGAGTCATCTTCTGAAATCAAGTCCCTTCTGGAAGCATTAGTTACTAAGATGAACCCCATTCCCTGAATTTGTTTCTTGTTTTTCTTCTAGATTTGTTTTCTTGTTTGTTTTGATCATCTGTTTCTGTTTGCTTCTGGCCTTGCTTTTAATTAATGAAACCTTGCTCTATTTTGTTCCTTTATATTCATGTTTTACTTCTGCATTTTTTAACTTTTTGATTAATGACAAAAAGGGGGAGAAACATAAAAGATTTTGATCTATAGCAGTTAACCAAGATTAACCTCTAACATATAAATACTCTGATAAAACTATTTGAGTTGTGATTCTAAATAGAAACAGGTTAAGTAATCAACTCAGGGGGAGATAAAGCAAATAACTTCTGATAGAAGAATTAAATTTGCTGAAAGAACTTCTAATGGAAATCCCTGAAAGGATAATTCTAATTAACCAAAGGGAGTCCTTCAAATCCTTTTAACTCTATTCTTAAATCAAAATAAATGTTTTGTCATCATCAAAAAGGGGGAGATTGTTAGAACAATTTTGATTCTAATACTCTAAGAGTTTTGATGATAACAATTATTATTATGCAAGAGTAGAAGTTCTAATACATGTTAAGAATAACTTACTTATTTATGTATTGTAGAAGTTCTTAGAAATGAAGTTATTGAAAAGAAAGCTTGATTCAATAGAAGAAGACTTGCACTATCAAATAGAAGTTATATATGAAAAATAATCTCTCATTAAAGGAATTATTAAAAGCTGCGTACCAAGAATTAATTCACTCTAATTCATATCTAGAAGATGATGATTCTTTCATTAAAGCCTTTATTAGAAGAAAGCTAGTTACTATTTGTTATCATTGTAAAAGATAAGTTAAATCCCTTGAGTGACTAGTTTCAGTCAGAAGACTCAAGAGGACATTGACTGTAGGTCAGTATGTGTATTCATATATTGAATTGTGGATTAAGACCTCATTGATAGAGGCAAAATCACCTTGGCGGGTGGACTGGATGTAGTTTGAGTTCAAACGAACCAGGATAAATTAAAGTGTCTTTTAAGTCATTTTTGTTAGTTATTGAAAACCCAATTCCAACCCCCTTCCTTGTGTTTTACACCCCTTCAGGGAGAGAGAAACTTCAGAGAAAAAAGTTTAGAAAATTCTTGCAGTTTTAGTGAGATTGAGAGAATGAGCAAAATGTGCCTCTGAAATTGGTTAAAAGCTCTTTTATATCCATGCTTAATTTTTAATCACCCAAGGTTAATAGTTAGAACTATGGTTTGGGGTGTTTAGATCAATGAAGGTGTGTGAACTAATGCAAGGCTAAGGCAGCTTCATCGTGTTTAGCATATGTGATCAACATGATTATGGTGATTGAATGGTGATAAGCTTTTCTCACTTGAAGAAGCAGGTTCCTTATGATGGCATGTCAACATGGAATCATTTCCATTCTCATGCATGGGCATAGCATGTCAATGCATTATGCTATACATGTTTGGCCAAATGCAGCAAGGATAATGTATGTGACACTGATGTTTGTATGTGTGTGAATCATGTACAAACCTTGCCATTTTTCCTTTAAGAGACAGATGAAAATTGTGATATTGGAGGGTGGAATTCTTGATGGTTAGTTGATGATATGATCTAATTTTTGTTGCAAATGGAAGAGAACATGTTATAACACAACATTGATGTTCAATTTGAAGTGAAATGAGGTCTTGAAGATGAAGAAAATGACATGGAAAGTTGATGTAGCAAATATGGCTTGGTGGGCTACTTGGCTCGCCCATAGGGCAAGATCCTTAGGGCACAAAATCAACTTCCACCCCCACTTTGAAGACTCTTATGCCCATGAAAACTTGCTCAAATGAAAAAAATGGTGAACATCAAAGTTGAAAAGGGGATGGAAATGAACAACTTTGATGTTCAACATTTTTTAATTTGAAGCCTCTTTGATTGAGAAAAATGAGACTGAAAGTGGCACTCCAACTGTTTGATCAACTGCATATGTGCCTGCCCAGTCTTGCCTTGTCATGACTTGGTTTTTGCCCTAGTTTTTGCAAACTTGGCCATATCATATCTCTCTTAGTTTTGATCCTATGAAGATGATCCAACTATGGAATTGAAGCTTAAAACACTCTCTATCAAACAGTCAAGTTGGAATTTTTGTTTGACTCTTAGATTTTGAAATGGCCTATCTTGAACATGGCTGACAAAGTGACCAAAAGTTATTATTTTTAGTAACCCTAATTCTCCCAAAATGAAAACTTTAGGTTTTCTTAATTTTTGATGATTCATCCATCATTATTTGATCAAAATTTGTCCAATGATCACTTGTAATATGAATTTCATGATTTTAGCCTTAAAAAGTCAGGTGTTGACTCTTACACTGCACAAATGACTTTCCCCCAATTTCTTGATTTTTAAATAACTAATTAAATGGAGACCTTTTGAAATGATTCAATGGACCATATTTCATCCCTAGATACTTGACATCCTATGGAAAACATTGGAACCAAGTTTGAACCAAAATTTCATTAAGAAGCCCTCTTAATAAGAAACCCTAATTTTGCCCCCTTTTGGTTAGGAGATGTTACACTGCTTGAATTCCTTCATCAATCCACTTCTTTTGATGACTTGGGGATTCAATTAAGATCATGTTAATCCTAAGAGACCCTTGATGTTTGATGGAAGACACTTGGCTCTTATTCCTTGACTTTGAATGGCCATAGCTTTGCAAATCAACTGACCACACACCCTTGGCTTTAACTGATGAATGTATGACTTCTTTATTTTTGATTTTGATGCAATGCAATGTATGAGAATGGTATGTCATGTGTTATGAAAATGAGAGAGAAAATTTTGAGGTGTTACATATATCTCTGGTTAACTGTTAACCACCTTGGTTAACAGTTAGAACCAGAGTTAAGTGAGGTGCCATGAGAATTAAAAGGTGAAATGAGACTTGGACATTAGAAGCTTCAATTTGCAATGGAGCTCGTGGCTGTTATGATCAGGTGTAGGATAAAATGTAATGCCCTGAAATTTATTTAATTATTTTATTCAGATTATTGCGTGTTGTTGTGTTTAGATAATAGATTATCAAATATAATTGTGATTGAGAATTATATTGTGGTGGATAATCGTATTATTATATGATAAATAAATTAAATGGAATAAAATATGAGGTGAGGACAAGGTGGTCAATTGGTAAAAGTAATAAGGGTAAAAGTGGAAGATCATAAGTAGGGTCTTAGGGGTTATGTTAGAAATAAGGAAAAAGGGAAAATACAATCGTGTTAGAGAGGACGTGAAACGATCGTGGAAATTGTGAAGAGGAGAAGAAGAGGAAAAGGTTCGATCGTGAAGGAGAATTCGCGGAGAAGAAGTAATTCTCGACAAAACCTAAGGTAAGGGTGGGATTATTCCATCTTAAGGGTTTTATAATGGGAATTGGGTAGGTTGAAGATTAGGGATTGAGGTTGTGGTGGATTGAGGAGGAATTAGGTTGGATTATGAGTTGTTGGTTGTTATTAGTTGATAATTGTATGAATTAGATAGTGAAATTGATGAATACTGTGATTTCTGGTTGTTGTAGGTGCTGGGTATGTTGATATTCATAGCAGGTTTGAGTGTTGAGTGCAGAAGCGCGATTTGCGAAATCGCAGAGCTCGCTTAGAGCGTAGAGTCAGTGAGTTCATCGCTTAGCGAGCAGTAACCCTCGCCTAGCGAGCCCTGTAGCGTGAAAAATTAATTTTTAAATTCTGAAAAATAACTGAAAAATTATTTAATTACTTAGAAATGTTTAGGAATTGATGGGGGTGTAGCAGGAAGTAGTAAAAGATGATTTATACACTTAATTGTAAGGATAATTAGTGTAATTTGAATTTAAACATAATTGATGTGTTCGTTGACGTTGTTGTAATTGTGATGAGTAATTGTTGCGATGCTATGTTTCATATGCATGATAATGATATATAAGTATGTGATATGTTGTAGTATAGGTTGTGTTGCGTTGCCGCAGTATGAGTTGAATTATGTGAATATATGTTAAGAATGCATGATAATCTTGATGGTAATGACTTGTAGTATGTTGATCGATGTTGTGGTAAGTGGTTGTTGTTGTTGATATTGTATAACGTAGTCATTGTGAGTATGCATGTATGTCATTAATGTTGCATAAAATGTTGCATAGTTGAAGAACATACCAAGGTGGGGTATGGTCGTTGTTGTGATGTTGGTGCGGTCATGAAATAGGGATCATACGTGGCCATGAAATAGGGGTCGAGGGTGTGATCATGAAATAGGGATCATACTGGACCATGAAAGAGGGCTCGAGAGTTCCGATAGGAACTGGATCTATAAATAGAGATCGGATATGGTACCACATGCATAGAGTCTAGTGGAGTCTCATTTCATGATTGTTGTTGTTGTATATGATGTTGTGATAGTATATGTTGTTGTATGTGTGGTTGTAGTATGGGATGTTGTTGAGGTGTGTGATATTTGTTGTCATAGGCGATGTTGTTGAATAGTTATTGTTGAGAAGTGGTGCATTGTTTTCTGATACTTGCTTAAATTCTTATTATATTACTCTTTGTGATGTAAGTATCTCACCCCTTCTGTTTGAATGTTACCCTTATGTTGGTAACATGCAGGTGAGCAGGATAAGTCGAGTGGTTGTCAGTGAAGTCAGTACACTTCACGTCTTTAGGGTGTCGGCTCTAATATATCGCTTTGGGAGTTGGGACGACGTTGTTTTTACTTGTTATTTGTTTTAGAAAACAATTTTTGTAACTGAAGTTGATTGAGGTTGATTTTAAAATTATTTCCGCTGCATGATAAAAGTTTATTTTTGAAAACGTATTACGGAGCCGAGTTTGTTTAGTTGAATTGTAGCACTCAATTGGAAAATTAAATGAAATTTTACTCTGATAATTATAAATAATTCTGTGGGATAAATTGGGTGTTACAAAGTGGTATCAAAGCAGGTTGGTCCGTCCGACCAAGTAGTTGAGTCGTCGAGTCATTGAGTTGTTGTGTTGTTGTTAAGTGTTGAGCATTGTTGATGCACTGTTGTTGTTGTTGATTCTAAATAGTTGTTGGATTGTGTTGTGTGAAAGATTTAGAAATGGTTGGGAGGAATGATACTAGACTTGCCGTTGCTATGCAAGAGATGGCACAAGATGTGCAAAATCCGATGAATGCTTTGAATCGTGAAAGCGACGAGTTCAGGAAGAATGATCCGCCAACATTCAAGGGGAAGTATGATCCTGATAGGGCACAGGATTGGCTCAAGGAGATTTAGAGGATCATCAGAGTTATGGAATGTTTAGAGGGAAGCAATGTGCGATTGGATGCGCACATATTGGTATCTGAGGCTAATGATTGGTGGATTAGGACTCGCCAACGATTGGATGCATCAAGTGAGGAAGTCACTTGTGATGTGCTCAAGAGTGAATTCTCGAGGAAGTATTTTCTTGAAGATGTTCGGGGAAAGAAAGAAATCGAGTTTTTGGAACTGAAGCAGGGCAGCATGTCTGTGACTAAGTACACTGCGAAGTTCACTGATTTGGAAAAGTTTTATACGCATTATAGTGAAGCAACTGTTGAGTTCTTGAAGTGTGTTAAATTCGATAATGGTTTGAGACCTGAGATTAAGCAGGCGCTTGGCTATCAGAGAATCCGTAGGTTTCCAGATCTGGTGGATTATTGTAGAATCTTTGAAGAAGACAATAAGGCTCGATCTGAGCACTTCAAGGGGTTAATTGAGATAAGAAGTAAGAAACAAGGGAGTCATGGACGAACTTATGCAGCTCCTGTTGATAAGGGTAAGCAGAAGTAGAATGAAGGGAAAAGGCCAAGTGGGGGAGGGGCTCCTACTTCGTTTAAGTGCTATAGGTGTGGTGAGATGGGTCATTGTGTCAGTGAGTGCACGAGTGAAGTGAAGAAGTGTTTCAAGTATGGTATGTCGGGGCATTTGATTGCTGAGTGCAAGGCAAATATGGTTACTTGCTACAACTGTAGGGAGCAAGGTCATATCAGTAGGCATTTTCAAAAGCCCAAGAAAGCTGCAACTGGAGGAAAGGTGTTCACTTTGATAGGGACACAAACTTCCAACGAGGATCGTTTGATCAGAGTTATTTGTCATATTAATAATATTCCTTTGATTTCTATGATTGACACTGGTGCAACACATTATTTCTCTTGATTGTGTGAGAAAATTAGGACTTGTTGTGTCTCTGATGCAAGGAGAGATGGTTATCGAGACTCCTGTTGATGGATCGTTAACTACTTCTCTTGTATGTCTGAATTGCCCGTTATCGATCTATGTTAAAGACTTTGGTGTAGATTTGGTATGTCTGCGATTGAGAGGTATGAATGTGATTTTAGTTATGAATTGGTTGGAGTACATACGTGTTCATATTAATTGCTTTAGTAAGTCGGTTCAGTTTCTTACTCTAGGTGAAGAGGAAGAAGAAACTGGTTATTGTCTGCTCGAGAATTGAAAGAGCTTATGGATGATGAAGCGCAAGTTTTGGCGCTGTTTGCATCGTTGTCGGTGGAAAATGATATGACAATTAGTGAAATGCAAGTGGTGAGAGATTTCTCGGAAGTGTTTCCAGATGATGTTGTGGATGTACCGCCAGAGAGAGAGAGATAGAGAGGTGGAATTTAGTATCGATCTTGTGCCAAGAACGAGACCTATTTTGACGACACTATATCGTATGTCGGCTTCCGAGTTGAAGAAATAATTAGAGGAATGGTTATAAAAGAAATTTGTGAGACCGAGTGTATCACCGTGGGGAGCACCGATATTGTTGTCGAAGAAGAAGGATGGTAGCATGAGGATGTGTATTGATTACAAACAACTGAATAAGGTGACAATTAAGAATAAGTATCCGTTTCCAAGGATAGATGATATGATGGATCAGTTGGTTAGTGCTCGTGTGTTCAGTAAGATCGATTTGCGATCGGGTTACCATCAGATAAGAGTTAATGATGAAGATATTCAGAAGACTTCTTTTAGGACTCGGTATGGACACTATGAATATGTAGTGATGCCATTTGGAGTTACTAATGCACCTAGTGTATTCATGGAATATATGAATCGGATTTTCCATGAGTATTTGGATCAATTTCTTACTATGTTTATAGATGACATTCAGATTTATTCTAAGTCAGAAGAAGAACATGCTGAACATTTGCGAGTTGTGTTGCAAGTGTTGAAAGAGAAGAAGCTTTATGCGAAATTGTCAAAGTGTGAATTCTGGTTGAAAGAGGTGAGTTTTCTGGGTCATGTGATTTCGGAACAAGGGATTGCTATGGATCCGTCCAAAGTAGATGCAGTGCTAAAATGGGAGACTCCGAAGTCAGTGACAGAAATTAGAAGTTTCTTGGGGTTGGCCGGTTATTATAAGAGGTTTATCGAGGGGTTTTCGAAGTTGGCACTTCCGTTGACTCAATTGACTTGCAAGAACAAAGTGTTTGTATGGGATTCTCAGTGCGAGAAGAGTTTTATTGAGCTGAAGAAGAAGTTGACTACTGCGCCAGTTTTGATTTTTCCGAAAGCAGATGAACCGTTTGTGGTTTATTGTGATGCTTATTTGATGGGTTTAGGTGGAGTATTGATGCAAGATGGCTAGGTTGTGGCGTATGCTTCACGTCAGTTAAGAGTTCATGAGAGGAATTATCCTACTCACGATTTAGAGTTGGCAGTTGTGGTTTTTGTGTTAAAGATTTGGAGACAATACTTGTATGGTTCGAGGTTTGAAATTTATAGTGATCATAAAAGTTTGAAATACATGTTTGATCAGAAAAAGATGAATATGAGACAGAGACGTTGGTTAGAATTTCTGTAGGATTATGACTTTAGTTTGAATTATCATCCAGGTACGACTAATGTTGTAGCTGATGCCTTGAGTCGAAAGACATTGCACATGTCGACTATGATGGTTGGAGAATTGGAGTCGATTGAGAAATTTAGAGATATGAGTTTGGTTTGTGAACAGACACCACATAGTGTGATGTTGGGAATGCTGAAGGTTAATAATGATTTCCTTGATCGTGTTCGAGAGTGTCAGAGATTAGATGCGAAATTGGTAGACTTGATGGTTAATGACGAACGTGTTGGAAATAATGAGTTTCGGGTTAATGAATAGGGAGTACTTAGATTTTGAGATTATATATGTATTCCTGATGATATTAATTTGAAGAGAATGATTCTTGAAGAAGGACATAAGAGTGATTTGAGTAGTCATCCAGGAGCGACGAAAATGTATCCGAATTTGAAGAAGATATTTTGGTGGCCTGGTATAAAACGAGATGTGGCTCTATTTGTGTATGCGTGTTTGACTTGTCAGAAGTCGAAAGTGGAACATCAGAAACCTACTGGTTCGATGCAACCGTTGGATATATCCGAGTGGAAATATGATAGCATATCGATGGATTTTGTTACAGGGTTACCTACTACTCCAAGAGGCCATGATGCCATTTGGGTGATTGTTGATAGGGTGACAAAGTCAGTGCATTTTATTCCGATTGGTATAACATATTCCTTGTAGAGATTGGCAGAGATATATGTTGGTGTAATTATGAAGTTACATGGGATACCTTTGAATATTGTGTCAGATAGAGATTCGAGGTTTACTTAGAGGTTTTGGGAGAGTTTGCAAGAGGCACTGGGTTCGAAGCTGAATTTGAGTTCAACTTATCATCCTCAAAGTGATGGAAAGACAGAGTGGACGATACAATCTTTGGAGGATCTGTTGAGGGCTTGTGTGCTTGAACAAAGAGGTGCTTGGGATTGTCACTTGCCATTGATCAAGTTCACGTATAACAATAGTTATCATTCTAGTATCGGAATGGAACCGTTTGAAGCTTTGTATGGTCGAAGATGTCAGACACCTTTGTGTTGGCATGAGTCAGGTGAGAGCGTTGTACTTGGACCTGATATTGTGCAATAGACCACTGAGATGGTTAAGTTGATTTGGGATAAGATGAAGACTTGACAGAGTAGGCAGAAGAGTTACCATGATAAGAGAAGAAAAGATCTTGAGTTTCAAGAAGGAGACCATGTATTTTTAAGGGTTACTCTGGTGACCGGTGTTGGAAGAGCTTTGAAGTCGAGGATGCTTAATCCTAAATTCATTGGGCCGTATCAAATTTCGGCAAGAGTTGGACCTGTTGCTTATAGAGTGGCGTTGCCACCGAGATTGTCAAATTTGCATGATGTATTTCATGTGTCACAGCTTCGGAAGTATGTTCTGGATCCATCACATGTGGTACCGATGGATGAAGTGGAGGTAAGAGATAATCTTACGGTTGAAGCATTACCAGAATGAATTGATGATCGGTGTCATACCACAAATTTGTCCTACCTGTATACCATTTTATTTTCGTTTAGCAATTATTAAAAAAATCCAAAAAATATGTCTTTTATCGTCCAAGTTCAGGGTTTGTGCAGAGGATCGAGTCAGTATTGAGTTTGTTAGTGCGTGTGTGTGCGTTGTTGCTTCAAAAGTCAGTGTGTGTTGTATGGAGACCTTTTTGCCCGATTATCACTTCCATTTTTCGTTTACTATTTCTATCACATTTTTTTTCTATCATAAAAAAATCAAAATAATCAATTTTTCTTTTATTTTTATTCTTTTAAAAAAAAAATCTATTTTACTACTTTATTTCATTTTTATCCCATTTACTATTATTTACTCAAAAATACAAAAAAATTATTTCCATTTATCCATTAAATCGATTCCATCATTTCTACTATTATTATTATTATTTTTATTATTATTACCATTATTACTATTTTCTTATTATTATTTTTATTTTTATTATTATTATTATTATTATTATTATTATTATTTTATTATCACTATTATTACTTTTATTTTATTTTTTACTATCATTATTATTATTACTATTATTATTAGTTTTTATTTTCCTCATTATTATTATTACCATTATTGCTATTTTTATTATTAGAATTGGTACTATTATGCTTTTATATACCTTTTTTTTCTTCTCTAAAATGTCACTCTCAGTAAAAACAAATTCAATTTATGCCAGCACACCATAATACACACACCACTATCCCATGTGATTCTCAGCAGCACAAACTAAACTGATCTTCCACTCACTCTACAATCTCATGCACAACATCAACAACTTTTCTTTCAAAAAAAACCAGCTCATTATTCCCTCAAAATATCAGTCAAAATTTGTCCCCAATCTTTTCCCAAATCACCCTCTGTGTCTTCTATAAAACCAGCCACATTCTTCTCTTGAAATAAGCTTGGACAACCTCTAAAATTCCTGCAAAAACTCAAAACCAAGCTAAAAAAAAACCAAAAATTTACCATTCAATAAAATTCAACCCTTTCTTTATATTCTCCCCTCACAGAACCGTTAAAACATTCATTAATCTTCATAAATCCCATTAACTTCAACACTTCTCACCCAACAAAAAAATTAAATCCACGCTCACCATTCCATCTTCAACCAAACTCCCACTCCTTAATAAAATCCAAATCACCACTCCACCTCCTTTTTTTCCAGATTTGCAAGCCTTTATAACACAAACCACCACTAAACCAAAATAGAGATATGAGAGGAAGAGTTGCAAACCAGAAAAATAAAGAACATAGAAACACATAACAATCAAATCCGAAACAAACCTAAGAACACCAAAACCGCCACCACAAACACTCCATCACCACCGCACAAACCAACCAAACTCACAAACGAAACCAATTGAATTCGAAATCATCACCGCACAAAAACCATAGCCAAAACACCACGAGAACCACGAACAATCGTGAGAGAAACATTCTGAAACCGAGTTTGAGTGAACACCGAGAGAAGTCGTGAGGAGCGCGAGAGTGAGGAGGCCGAATCAGAGAGAATTTGAGTGAGAACGGAAAAATGAACTGAGAGAAGTCGCCGCCACTCACACCGTTGCAAGAGTTGTTGAGGGTGGGTCTCGTTTTGTTCTTTGAAGCATAAACACAATTGATTTCTGCTTTTGTGTTTTTTTACTAAACGAAAGTTATATCGTCTGAAACTGATTTTTATTTTCTCTGACTTTTTTTTATGTTTGTTGTTGGTTGGGCCTAGAAGCCCATGGCTTTATCACACTTTCTATATTCACACACCACACTGAATCCAACAATATCCCCCTCCCTGTCATTTATTTTGTTTTTTAATTTTATTTTTAGTTTTTCTTAGTATATTATTATTGTTGCTACTGGGTTCTAAAGTCCGTATCTGATTTCTATTCCACACCCCATGACATTACTCACGGTATACCCCATTTTTCTTGCTATTGATTTAGTTTCTATTTGCAATTTAGTTTTTTTTATTATTTATTTTTTAATTATCAACATTTAGAAAATGCCCTAAAGAAATATATTGGTGAATCATTTGATTCGATTTATTTTGGGCCAATGATATATTAAACGGTCAAGTTTTGTTCGATTTCATTAAATCGGAAAATGTGATCAATATGAGGCCATTTAGTTTAGTTTATTTTATTTTATCGTTTATTTAATTTTTTTTATGGTCGATGAACATCCAAATAATCTTGAGATTCGTCGCAAGCTGAATTGAAATCTCGATTAATGATGAGACAATTTTATTTTATTTTATTTAGTTTTATTTATTTTATTTTTGCATTTTAATACAATATCGACGCTCGACTCCTCATAGAACGATTCTAACATTGAATCGGTTCTAAGGTAGTTAAAGAGCTACATTTCGCGCTCCAGATTTTATTCAAGGTTCAACGCCTCCGAATAGTTTAGGACACCGCACACACGCTTCCTCTAGGGAAAAATACAATGAACCCTTTTATTTCGTGCAATCCCGTGTAACTTACTTGTACCCCTCTCCCGATTACTTTGTACACATTTATTTTTCCGCATTTATCGCTTTTAATTCACTCGTGAACCCTTGGTCCAACACCAAGCGGTTTCACTTGCACACTCACACATTTCATTCGGTTGTGGTTTCGTATTACTAGGAGCACCCCTAGGGACTAGGAATCAAATCCACCTAACCAACTCAAACAATAAACCTCCATATGCATTTACCCATAAGTCGAGTGCTTCGCGCATCTCCATCAAACCCAAAAATCCAAAATGTTTTCTTTTAGATCCAAACCCTTGATCCAACGTCAAACGGTCATTAGGTAATAAAACACACTAATAATATGATAAGAATTGTATGCCACGAGCCTTAAGTGTTAGAAAGGAGGATGACGAGCTTTCGTTAATCGCTCTGATTATTTCGACACAAGACGCTTGGCTTGTTGGGCGGAATAAACTACCCATAGTCTTTAGTGCAATTCGACTCCTGAATCCTTTTTTCAAAGAAATGTAATAAAACAAACAACCAACACCCGTAGTAGGCCAAACTACGAGGCTCTGACTTTCCCATTGCATAAGGGAGTACGTAGACACAAGGATCTCAATCCTTGCCGAGCACCTAGGGTCAATCTAACCTATAATCAAAACTCATTTCCCTCTAGCAAGTAACTCATTAGGCATAGACATCCTTTTGCGCGTGACAACTTAGGTGGTTCCCATCGAGTACGATGGATGTATGGGAGGCTAATACCTTCCCCCTGCATAACCGACTCCCGAACCCAGGAAATGATTGCGACGACCTTTGTCTTTATCCTCCATTTATATGAGAATTAAGTGGCGACTCTCACGTCTTCCCAGCGTGCTGTTCTTTTAATCACGAGGTCGTATTTGTTTGGGGTGCGAAAATCAGGAGGTAAAGCAGTTGAGAGGTAAGAAGATTGTCCTTGTGCGAGTGGTTTGGGGAGGAGCTGCCAGTGGGCACATGACGAGAATTGGAAAGGAGGATGCGAGAGTCGTATCCGAATCTTTTTACTTGAGACGAGTTTTCGAGGACGAAAACCTTTTAAGTGGGAGAAATTTCTAACACCCCGAATTTTATTTAATTATTTTATTCGAATTATTGTGTGTTGTTGTGTTTAGAATAATAGATTATTGAATATAATTGTGATTGAGAATTATATTGTGGTGGATAATCGTATTATTATGTGATAAATAAATTAAATGGAATAAAATATGAGGTGAGGACAAGGTGGTCAATTGGTAAAAGTAATAAGGGTAAAAGTGGAAGATCATAAGTTGGGTCTTAGGGGTTATGTTGGAAATAAGGAAAAAGGGAAAACATAACCGTGTTTGAGAGAACGTGAAATGATTGTGGAAATTGTGAAGAGGAGAAGAAGAGGAAAAGGTTCGATCGTGAAGGAGAATTCACGGAGACGAAGAAATTCACGATAAAACCTAAGGTAAGGGTGAGATTCTTCCATCTTAAGGGTTTTATAATGGGAATTGGGTAGGTTGAGGATTAGGGATTGAGGTTGTGGTGGACTGAGGAGGAATTAGGTTGGATTATGAGTTGTTGGTTGTTATTAGTTGATAAATGTATGAATTAGATAGTGAAATTGATGAATAATGTAATTTATGGTTGTTGTTGGTGCTGGGTATGTTGATATTTGTAGCAGGTTTGAGTGCTGAGCGCAGAAGTGCGATTTGCGAAATCGTAGAGTTCGCTGAGCAAGCTGGAGCTCACTTAGTGAGCAAAGTCAATGAGTTTGTCGCTTAGCGAGCCCTGTAGCGTGAAAAATTAATTTTTAAATTCCTAAAATTTACTGAAAAATTATATAATTACTTTGTAATGTTTAGGAATTGATGGGGTGTAGCTGGAAGTAGTAAAAGATGAGTTATACACTTAATTGTAGGGATAATTAGTGTAATTTGAATTTAAACATGATTGATGTACGTTGACATTGTTGTTGTTATTGTGATGAGTAATTGTTGTGATGCTGTGTTCCATATGCTTGTTAATGATATATAAGTATGTGATATGTTATAGTATAAGTTGTGTTGTGTTGCCGCAATATGAGTTGAATTATGTGAATATATGTTAAGAATACATGAAAATATTGATGGTAATGACTAGTAGTATGTTTATCGATGTTGTGGTAACTGATTGTTGTTGTTGATGTTGTATAATGTAGTCATTGTGAGTATGCATGTATGTCATTGACGTTGAAAGACATGTTGCATAGTTGAAGAACATAGCAAGGTGGGGTATGGTCATTGTTGTGATGTTGGTGCGGTCATGAAATAAGGATCATATATGGCCATGAAATAGGGGTCGAGGGTGTGATCATGAAATAGGGATCATACTGGACCATGAAAGAGGTTCGAGTGTTTCGACAGGAACTAGATCTTGAAATAGAGATCTGATATGGTATCGCATGCATAGAGTCAAGTAAAGTCTCATTGCATGATTGTTGTTGTATATGATGTTATGATAGTATCTGTTGTTGTTGTATATGTGTGGTTGTAGTATGTGATGTTGTTGAGGTGTGTGATAGTTGTTGTCGTAGGAGATGTTGTTGAATAGTTGTTGTTGAGAAGTGGTGCATTGTTTTCTGATACTTGCTTAAATTCTTATTATATTACTCTTTATGATGTAAGTATCTCACCCCTTATGTTTTAATGTTACCCTTATGTTGGTAACGTGCAGGTGACCAGGATAAGTCGAGTGGTGGTCAGTGAAGTCAATACACTTCACGTCTTTAGGATGCCGACTCTGATACATGCTTTGGGAGTCGGGACGATGTTGTTTTTACTTGTTATTTCTTTTAGAAAACAATTTTTGTAACTGAAGTTGATTGAGGTTGATTTTAAAGTTATTTCCGCTGCATGATGAAAGTTTATTTTTGAAAACGTATTACAGAGCCGAGTTTGTTTAGTTGAATTGTAGCACTCAATTGGCAAATTAAATGAAATTTTACTCTGATAATTATAAATCATTCCGTGGGGGTAAATTGGGTGTTACATGAAACATGGTGAATATGATGAGGTTCAATAATGAATGGTGTTGATGTTGTACCAGCTGCACATGCTTTGATGTTGAAGCCTCTCACATTCAATTATGTCTCATGATGCATGGAATGTCTTGGATATGCATGGTAGCTGATTTCTACTTGGCATAAGGCAAGCAATGGGTGCAAATGAGAAGTGTTTGAAGTGTGTGTGTATAAGACTGAATCAAATGAATCAAAGAATGTCATGACTTGATGCTTGCCTTGCAAGAAAAGTCAATTCCATGTGCTCATGTTTAAAGGTGAATATCTTCCATTTCCTATGATGAAACGAGGAGCTCTTGTGCTCAAATGATAGAGGACACATGATGAAACAAGTTTTGTGTTTGATCCAAGATTAAATGAAGTCTTGAGATGCTTACAAAATACCATGGAACATGATTACATGAGACTACATATGGGGTCTGAGAGGATATGCGCGTCAGGCCAAGATGCCTATGGACCAAAATCCGTTTTACCCTACTACTTTGATCTCTCATATCTTCCATATGGTTGATCAGATGAAAAATTTCCAAACATCAATGTTGTAGAGGAGAAGAAGATGACCAACTTTGATGTTTAGAAAAATTCCATTTGAAGCTTCTTTGATGGAGATAATCAACTTGGAAGTTAGGCACAACATGTACACCAAGTGTTTGTAAAAAATATGGCGCATTTGGCTCGCCCATGCCTTGCCTGGCCAGCCATTTTCCCTTGATTCTTCCTCACTTTGATCATAATTTCTTCAATTTTGATCTAATATAGGTGTTCTTGCTATGGATTTGAAGCTCAAGATGTGCTCTTTAATAGGATAAAATTAGGCCTGAAGTTTGAAACCTTTATCATGGAGAAAGAGAGCTTGCAAGTGAGGTGCAAAGTGACTTGAAACTTACTAAAAATGGAAACCCTAAGTTTCTATTTTAGGCAAGTTTGTGATTTCTTGATTTTTTTCATGAATCTCTTGACTTTTCTTGATCAAATTTCAACCATTGAACAAATTTAACTTGTGGATCATGATTTTGACCTCAAAAAGTCAGGAGTTAACTTTTTCCTCTACACAATTGAGTTTTCCTCAATTTCTTGATTTTCAAGTAACTGATCAATTGGAGACCTTCTGAAATGATTCAATGGACAATATTCCATCCCTATATACTTGATATCATGTGGAAAACATTGAAAGCAAGTTTTAACCAAAATTTCATTAGGAAGCCCTTTGAATCAGAAACCCTAATTTTGGTCCCTTTTGTTAGGAGATGCTGCACTTCTTGAACTTCTTGATCAATCCACTTATCCTGGTGACTTGAAGCTTCAATTGAGATTGTGTAGACCATAATAGACATTTGAGGCTTGGTGGGAGACACTTGGCTCTTGATAGTTGACTTTGAATGACCATAAACTTGATGAACCACTAAGCATATGCCTTAGGCCTCAATCAATGAATGTATGCTTTCATTTATTTTGATTTAGATGCAATGCATGTGAATAGTATGCTAAATGTTATAAAAATGGGAGGGAAAATTTTAGGGTGTTACATCTGCCCCTATTCATTCAACTATAGACTTGTATGGATGATAGCAAAGGCTTTCATACGTTCAAGGTATGGAGGGACTGAATACCCAAATAAACCGGAAAAATTATACTTTGTGGGAAATGGACACGACTTTCAAAGGGAGCAATGATACGAGGCCAAGCCGAAGGTGGTCTCGAACGAGAGTAAGACCAAGCTGAAGGTGGACTTAAAAAGAATGAGACTAAGCCGAAGGTAGACTCAAACAATATTATGAGACCAAGCCGAAGGTGGGCTCGAAAGAGTAAGACTAAGCCGAAGGTAGACTTACGATAAGGTTCTAGATCAAGCCAAAGTTGAACTCACAGAAGTAAAAGCAAACCGAAGGTGGTCCTACAAAGATACGAGACCAAGCAGAAGGTGGACTTGAAAAAGTAAGACTAAGCCAAAGGTAAGCTTACGATAAGGTTCGAGATCAAGCCGAAGGTGAACTTAAAGAAGTAAGACCAAGCCAAAAGTGGACTTACAAAGATACGAGACTAATCAGAAGGTGGACTCGAAAGAGTAAGACTAAGCCGAAGGTAAACTTATGATAAGGTTCGAGATCAAGCCGAAGGTGAACTCAAAGAAGTAAGACCAAGCCGAAGGTGGACCTACAAAGATACGAGACCAAGCAGAAGATGGACTCGAAAGAGTAAGACTAAGCCGAAGGTAGACTTACGATAAGGTTCGAGATCAAGCTGAAGGTGAACTCACATAAGTAAGACCAAGCCGAAGGTGGACCTTCAAAGTTACGATACCAAGCAGAAGGTGGACTCGAAAGAGTAAGACTAAGCTAAAGGTAGACTTATGATAAGGTTCGAGATCAAGCCAATGGTGAACTCAAAGAAGTAAGACCAAGCCGAAGGTGGACCTACAAAGAGGTTATCATGAAAAATGACTTTTCAGGGGACAACAAGTATCTGAGGGTAAGATTAAAAAAATCCATACCCCTTTGATTACTTTGAAATCATATCCGGGAATGTGCTAGGCATTCTCTGCAAGAACATTCTGGTGTGACTGTTGATTCACAGTTTTGGGCTTTCATGCAAGGTGCAAAAACTAGCTTATGCTTTATATGCATATGTTTGAATTCTTCCATGGTGTAATGCCCCATAATGATGGAAATGCTACGCTTTAGAGGATGCAAATGTAATGAAAATTACTAAATTCAAATGCAATGGTGATCTCATGATAAGGAGATAACAGGTATCCTTGGTAACTTCACTAGGGAGAAGTAATCACTGATCTGATTTCATGAATCCCTGTGGTGAATAACATCTCTACTGGGGAATGTATTACTGATATACTAGCTCTACACTGCCACCATTTCCAAAAATAAATTGGACTTTGAGGAGTTGGAGAATGATGATCCTGCTAGGGAAGGTCTCAAACTGATATGAATTTGATCGGGAGGTACGCCACCCGTAAAACTCCGTTGGGAACGTAATAACCATCTGCCTTGGCTGAGGAGAGGATTTGTTGATACTCTGCTGAAGGAGACTTCTGATGGAGAATAAGGAACCTCATATACTGTTGAGGGACATGAAGGCTCTTGTGAAGAATATCTCTTTGTTGAAGGAAGACTCTCTGCTCGGGGATATCAACCTTCCGTTGCCCTGCTGGGGAAGATTTCAATTTCCAACCTTACTGGTAATGATGGAGAATGTCAATGAGAAAGCTTCATACTGAAGATAAGAGTTTTAGATTGTCTCTTGCTGGGGATAAGAGATGTAAAGTTTCTCATGATGGGGATGAGAAATATAAAACATCTTTTAATAACGATACCCTCTGCTCGGGGAACACCAACCCCCTTATTTCTCTGCTAGAGATAAGTAACCTGATGTGACCTACCGAGGAGTCATGATCAATGAAACTCGTTGAAGAAAAATCTCCTTTACGCCTCGTGCTGGAAATGGCTTCAGTTCACTATGTACCTGCAGATTAGTGAATGCAACTTATAGTTCATGCAAAAGAGAAAATTAGACAAGCATGCATGTGTCGCTCCCGGGATTTTCATCCTAGTACAAACGCGAAAGTGGCGTGGAAAAGGTAGAGTCGCCAGCCAGACATTTTTATCCCGAATGGATGGGAAAGGTAATGTTGCACAAACCTAGGAAGAAGGAAAAGACAAGGCCTTGCGAACCAAAGTTCTGGGTTCGGGAGTCGGTTACGACATGGGAAGGTATTAGCACCCCAAATCGTCCGCCGTACCCGAAGGGAACCATGCTTGCTTGTTTGTTTCAAAGGGTGAGAAATAAAATTGCTGCTGAATAAGAACTGCTAACTGGAACTGGAAATGAAATGGAATGAGAAAAGGATTTGGAAAATAAAATGAAAAGAAAGGGGGAAATGTAGGGAAAATAAAGAATGTGCTCGAACGGGCCCTACCCCGCTGCCTACGTACCTCATCGGGAAAATGAGGATCAGAGTCGACGTAGTTCGCCTAACTAAGGAGGGAACTATTTGTTTGTGTTTTTTATAGCTGGAACTGCGTATGTCTATACTCAGGTGTTGCAGGCTCGTCTGGTACGAGTGCGTTTACCGTCTTGCATGCGAGACAAGTCGTCGCGAGTTCGCGTTCAGAATGAATGAGATGAGAAAGAGAAGTTCCCGCAGGATAGTCGCTTATTATTTGTTTTTGTCTTTTATGAGAAGTGTTTTGAATTTCTTTGTGAACATTCTCATACTAAGACCTATCCATCGCGGGAAGTACTTACACCTCGCCCCGAAAAAGGATGCGTATAAGCACTCCGCAACAAAGTCTCGTGTCGTACAAGAATGTTCGATTTTCATTAAATGTTTTATTACTTCTTTATGAGATGAGAAAGAATGACTCAAATTGCAAAAGGCAAAATCTAAGGGGACTAAGTCTCAATCCTAATTTTTATTGATTTATTTACAAGTGAGGTCCTACGGTTAATGAGGTTTCTAAACCTAATGGAGAAAGGAACTTAGAAACTACTAGAACGCAACTTACTTCCTAAGGAAGGTAAGTTGATTCTAAAGCAAAAGGGAAACCTATACAAGTGAAATATCAATCAATATAACAAAGCATTAAAATTGGAAACAAGAAATAAAATTCAAAACAAAACAATTAAAGGTATAAACCTAAAATAGCCCTAAACTTATTCTAAGTTCATTTATTATGAATTCTAAGCCTAAGTCCTAAAACTAAGGGAATTACCTAATATTGTCATTCAAAAAATCAGAAATTAAACTAGGCTAAGTCAATATTAAATCCTAAGGTTAAATCTAATTAAACTATTTTTTAATGAATCCTAATATTCTAGCCTAAACTAATGGAAATTTACATGTAACAAGGCCTAAGAATTAATACACTAAAAATAGTAAAGGTTCTGGAAAAATTATGGGATTAATTCTATACAGTCCTAAAACTACCTATAATATTGTGTTAAAAAATATCCTAAAAAATCAAAAGTTTGCTATGTCTAAAATCACTTAATTCTACCTAAGGATTAACTATGATTTTCTAAGGATTAAACTACTAAAACAGGGGATAAAATGGCCTAAAAAATCTACTAAAATTATACTAAGTCCTAATATGAGTACTCTAACTATGGAAAAAAGAGTGGGTCAAAAATCCTACTGGAAGGTTAAAAAATAAAATGAACAAATTTATGTACAGTTAACAAAATTCAATAAAATGCTAATTAAAAGAAAAATCAGAATTAATTCAAAAAATGGCCAAATTCAGAAAAATAAAATGCCAAAATTTCTAAAATGATCTAACAAGCTACTTGATTTTTTGGGGAATTTTATAATGGTTTTTTCTATTTTTTAATGATTTATTTGAAACTATGCTAAAACAAAAAAATTAAATTCTAAAGAAATATAACAGGGGGCGAATTAAGTGATTTTTTTAGTTATCTATCCATTGGGCCTTAGAATGAAGGGTACGAATAGCAATGGGCAAGGCCCACTAGCACTGGAAATGGGGAGGGGTACATGCAACATTTTTTCATAGTGGTTTTCTTGATGGGCTTAAGATGGGAGTGTAGAAAGCAAAAGAAGAAGGCCCAATTCGCAGGAAATTGTAGAGGGTGTATGGGATGGACTATCAGTCAACTAGTTTGACTAATCTAAAGCCGTTAGATCTAGGTCTTCCTAATGTAATATAATCAAGTGATTCCCAGACACAGGCACAAGATTGTTTACGGTGGACAACACCCACAGGATCAGCCGCAGACACAACCAACCGGACGGTGACACGTGTCACCGCCGGTGTGGTTAGAATTCCAAAATTTGCCCCTCTTATCTCTTCTAACGACAATATTCTTTGGGGATTAAGAGAGGTTAATTAAATTAATTATGAGATTAAATGAGGATTAAAACAAATTAATGAATCTTAATGTTTCTTTTATATTATTCAAATTAAGAAAATCAGATTCATAAGAACATACAAATCAAAAATGCAAAACCTAGAAAAACCCTAACTCCTCTTCGCCGCCACAGACGTCCTACCCTTCTTCTTCCATTTTCGCAGCCGCCTCAGCTCTCCCCTTCCTCTTTTTCTGAATCCATCTTCTTCTTCGTCGATTGAAACAACACCACCTTCATCTTCTTCGTTTTCCGAACCTACCCTAACCTCCTTCATCTTCTTCGCCGATTGAAACCACACCACCTTCATCTTCTTCGTTTTCACTTCATTCAAACCAAAAACCTAACCCTAGCTAACTCTCCTATAAAGCCTCTACTGTCTACTCACGAATCGAGGAACAAAACCTAAAACAACAGCTACAACCTCATGTACGTAAATGGCTTGAGCTCGTACCTTGAATCGGAGTGATGAGCTTCGTTGATGGTTCGTTAACAACCGAAACTGGTGAAGACGACGATCCAAATTTATGTATTCGGTTCGTTACTCCCCTCTTTCGCACGATCCGTGTTTACGCCCTGGTCACTAATCCTTGCGGCTTTGCAGGTTGTCACGAATATAGGTGATGATGACGATTGGTGATGAGACTCCGTGATGAAGCTACAGGATGAAGGTAATGCTTCGGACAATGACTGATACAGAGATATGCTTGATGTTGCGTTCACAATGAAGATAACAGTGACGAAGATGGATCTTCTTGCATGGTAATGCTACTTCTTGATTCTCTGTGCAATTCGTATTCTCAGCTTTAGTGTGTATTCAGTTACTTCTCTTTGCTGATTCGGCTAGATCTTTTCTCATGGTTGATGAGATAGTTGCAGGGTGAGAATGAGTGAAGCTGTTGTGAATGGAAGAAAATGGTGCTTGAAGATTAATGAGTTGTTTGAAGATGGTTTGTAATGAAGGAGGCTATGGAGGCAGAAGAAGATGTGAGGGAGATTGAGAGAAGATTGGAGAATGGGGAGCAAGAGGATTGTGATGAAGAACTGAAGATGAAGATGGAGATTGAAGAAGGAATGAATGAGAAGGGATTGAGGAAGAAGGTTCGGATTATGGAAGAATGGAAAAGGATTGAAGTGAAGGATTTGGAAAAAAAAATGGTGGAAGATGAAGAAGAAAAGTAATGGTGGAGTATTGGAGGAGAAGGGTTGAGGAAGAATGGTTGAGGGAGAATGGTTGAGGGAACCCCTGGATTGGAGATGAAGATCCTCTCTTATAGGAATGAAAATCCAGCTTAAGGAGAATCCAAAGGAAGCTTCCAGAACAACAAGAGGTTAGGAGTTTGTTGATTTTCAGTTATAGATCTGTTATGAGCTGTTATGAATCTGTTAGAAATTCTTTTATAGTTTCTCCTGGATATGCATTTTCACTTCTGTTTTTCTATTGGATGTTGGTTAGGGGTGAAAGAAATGGTTAAGAATCTGAACTTTGTGATTCTGTTATGTATCCTTGTTGCTGCAGGAAGTTTGTTGGATTTTTAGTTAAGATTAAGTTAGGAAGTTAGGATTTCTGAAATTTTGTTTTTGATAGTTTTGCTCATTGGTTAGAGTTTTTTTTTGTTATTTATTTTCTGCTATTTGAACTTGCAGGCTTGTGTTATTGGAACCGAGTTTTGGGATTGAATGTCAATTATGGAGATTAATGAATATGGAAGTTCAATGGTGTTGAAGTCGGTTGAAGGTGGATGTAAGATGAGTTGAAGGATTCATGAAGATTCGCTCTGGTGATGGTATGAAGAAAATTGAGGATCCTAGGTGTTGATATGCATTTCTGCGAATTTGGTTGAAGTTTGATGTTTGATGCAGGTATTAATTTTATGCAGAGTGTGTTCTTCTTCTACTTTCTCTACTTTTTGTGTGATTTTGAGTTGTTATTGATGAAGTGTTGGTGATTGATTGTAGGTGTGGAACATGGTGTTGAAGACCGGTGGTGAAGTTGCGGATTTTGAATCGAAAAAAAGTGGAGAGTGGTGATGAAGATCCCGAGTTGAAGACGATGATTGGTGAATGATGTAGGAGATTGAAGATGTTGACAATTCTGTTTTTTTTGTAACTGTATCTTTTCTGTTATTTTTGTTGTGATTTTGTAACCGACTTCCTCCCTTTTGTCATCGTGTGAAAATGAAATTCTGTCTTTTCGGGTATTTTGTTGAATTTCCTGTTAACCTATTCCATTGTAATAACTGTAACCACTTCTATTTTATTTTTGCCATTGATTTCCTCTATTTTTTCCAATTCTGATAAATTGTCCTTTTTGTTTTCTGTTATTATTTCCTTCTTTGAGCCAGCTATGAGAATGGGATCCTAGCTGAGAATTTTTTGTCATTTAATTAGTAAAATAATAAAAATAAGATAATGGGCCATATGGACTAAAAAGGTTTGAAAGTTCCCTTTGGATGGAATCAGCTTAACATTGATACTAAATTGGAAAATAATTGGCCGAAAAGGGATATGGATACCGAAATAATAAAAACGAATTGGTTGACAATGACTATTAATTAAACTTAAGAGCAAAAGGAGTTAGAGAATTTAATCTAAAAAAGGATTAAAAGAAGGACTTAGTCTAAAAATTCAACAGTAGAAACACGACATGAGTTGAGAGTTTGGTTGTAGAATGAATTAAAGTGGGCTTTAGATTTACAAATGGATAAATGGGTGAAGATATAATTGGAATTTGTGTTCGGATCTTGAATAAGTTTAAGGAATGAATATGACCATTGGATTTGAAAATTGAATATGGTTTTGGACAACTAGACTTTAAAAGGTGGTTCAAAATGGATTATGGACAAAAATAAATGGAAAGGTGAATAAAAGAAACTGAAAATGAATTGATGGAAACATATAGAATAATGGAAATTGAAGTAAAAAGATGAAAGTGGAATGGAATAATCAGGAATGGTTTATAACAATGAGAACAAAGCAATGAATGGATATGAAGTCTCGATTTTAGCCCAAAGCCTATTTTGAATTCTCTCCACAAGCCCATGAACACGATCCCTTCTGAACCACTGAATAATTTTCCAGATAAATCAACCCCTTTCGAATCGTCTGAAACATGCTATGACCATTCAAAACCAGATGAATCACTGATAAACTGAAGACTCAAACCAAACTTCACACAAAACACTGCTCGATAAACTGATGAATCACAGCACACGACAACCTGAACTTTGAATATGCACTGTCTAAGAAATAGACCAGTGGCCCAAATAATCTGGCAGTTGCAGTAATCTTTTGATAGTTTGACCAAAATTAGGTCAAACTCCCATATGAATCGAAACACAACTGAATAACCGCATTTGAAGTGGAATCATTGTCCAGTGAATATTCTCCATCATTTCAATCCCTGACAGATACGGATAAGGTACGAAACCCTAATTTCCCAGGGCCTTGATCACATGCCCTATGAATCCATGAAATGCACTATTATGATGTTAATGACCTAGTGAGAAATGCAGATGAATGCGAAGCGATAAGCCAGTAAAGGGAATAAATATGAGGGCAAATTTTGAGGTATTACAGCTGCCCCTATTCAATCATCTGCAAGCTTGGACGAATAATTGCAACAAACTTTAGACGTTCAAGGTGCGTAGTGATTGAATAATCGAATAAAACCTGAAAATTTGCACACTGTGGGTAATAAGATATGTTGGGAAGAATGCCATCCTCGAATGAAACCTCACAAGAGATCCTCGGATCAAGCACTAAAACCATCCTCGAATGGAGCCACCATGGTATATCGGCCTCAGTCGATAACAAAAAAGACTGACCTCAGACAGACTTCGCAAACGAGACAAACTGACCTCAATCAATAAGCTCAAAAAATGGACTATCATCCTCGAATGGTAACCACAACAAACACAAAAAAGACCAACCGCAGAAGGACTTGAAGAGAAGAATGCCATCCTCGAATGACAATTCTCAAAAGATCCTTAGATCTAACACGAAACCATCCTCGAACGGAGACGCACTGGTATACCGGCCTCAGGAGATAACCAGTAACACAAAGACTGACCTCAGATAGACTTTGCGAAAGAGACAAACTGACCTCAATCTATAAGCTCAAAAATGGTCTATCATCCTCGAATGATAGCCACAACAACACAAACAAGACCAACCTCAGAAGGACTTGAAGAAAAGAATGCCATCCTCGAATGACAATTCTTAAAAGATCCTCAGATATAACACGAAACCATCCTCGAATGGAGACGCACTGGTATACCGGCCTCAGGCGATAACCAGAAACACAAAGACTGACTTCAGACAGACTTTGCGAAAGAGAAAAACTGACCTCAATCAATAAGCTCAAAAATGGTCTATCATCCTCGAATGATAGCCATAACAACACAAACAAGACCAACCTCAGAAGGACTTGAAGTAAAGAATGCCATCCTCGAATGACAATTCTCAAAAGATCCTCAGATCTAACACGAAACCATCCTCGAATGGAGACGCAATGGTATACCGGCCTCAGTCGATAACCAGAAACACAAAGGAAATAGGATAAGATGGAACGAGATCGTTGTACATAAACGAGAGCCCAGGCAAACATGTCCGTTGTACAAAATGGGAAACTGTGACGCGACTGTTGTACCAAACAAGACACGGAATAAGGGACGAACATTGACTTGAAAAGACAAGGATGTCTGAAAAATGATATTGGTATCCTCTGTGCGGAGTACTTGAGTTGAGAAGATGTTATAGGTCGTATGTAATATACCTCAAAACTGGCCCATACTGGCATGCATATGTTTGAGTTTATGGCGTAATGCTCCATGATGATGGAAATGCTACGCTTTTGAGGATGCAAATGTAATGATTATGCAAATGAAAATGCAAAGGATCTCCCGGAAAGGAGACTGCAAGTATCCCAGATGGCTTGACTGGGTAGAAACGATGATCACTGCACTGATCTGACCCATCCTGATGAGGAGGAGACAACTCTACGGGGAAAGTCGTCAATGCTACACCGGCTCTGAACAGCCACCATTGCCAAAAATAAATTGGACTTTGAGATTGGAGCGCCAAGACCCTGCTGGAGATGGACCCTTCTTGAACTCTAGTGGGGAAGTGAGGACCTCCTGACTTGGCTGGGAACCAAAGGCATGATACTGCTGAGGAAGCAATTGCTGGGGAGGAAATACACTCCTTACACTGCTGAGAATTGCCCCTGTCTAAAGGGAAACTTCTGCTTGGGGATGAGACCCACCTTCTGCTACCTTGCTGGGAGAAATTGCAACTTCTGCTTTACTGGGTATGATTGGAGACACCCTGGGAGACACTTGCTCATGTTCAGCCATAAAGAAATGCTCCTCCTGGGAATTTGATTTTAGCTCTGTTAGTAACACTGGTACCTGTACCCGCATGAACACAATCGATAGTACCTGCAACATGGAGAGTTAGTTTGGGACCTGCCTGCCCCAGGCTCGTAGTATGAATCATTATCTAGGTATCTCGACACCCTTTCAGAGTTGTATTAAATGTTTCTGTCCTCCTGCACGAGTTAGAAAGCATTCAAATGTTCACAACACAATGTAAATCACAATTTGGTGGACGTTTTCGCAATCAATCAATGCTAGATGAAAAAGCAAAAACAAGAAGCAAAATAGTCGCAGATTGATTGAAGTTGAATTTTTATTAATTCAGAAAAAAGGCCATGAATAGGTAATACAAAGGAAGCAGTCCCCTGGAAAGAGGAAACAACCAAAAAGAAAACAAACTATCCTATTGGCAATGTGAGAAGTGGATCTCATCAGGTTTCAACCCGATTATGACTCGTATATCTTCAAGACGCTTTGCTCGCTCTGCCTCTTGAGAAAAAGTAATTGAACTGATCTTCAACCCTTAGGATAGCCTCAACTGTATATAGGTTACGAATCTTGCATATCACAGTCGTTCGTGTTAATCTCTCTTTTGCGTGGATCGCCTTTTCAGGTTTTCAATCCACCGGGATACCCTTTTTTGCCTGAGTTATCCGATGTGGCTTTTCAACCAGCGGGTGTACATTTTTTTTCAAGGTTTCCCTAACTTTTGCCCGAGCCTTTAATTCTGTTTTTGGCTCGCCGGGATACCCATTTTTGCCTGGATCTTTATTCTGTTTTTATCCAGCGGGTCCTTTTTTACACGAAGTATTTTCTTATTGCGTCTGCGTTGACAGGGGATTGGAAGTCTTCTCCGTCCATGGTTGTCAGCATCAAGGCTCCACCTGATAAAACATTTTTAACCATGAACGGTCCTTCATAGTTGGGTGCCCACTTGCCCCTGTGATCGTTAAGAGGAGGAAGAATCCTTTTCAGCACTAAGTCACCTGGCATGTACCTCTGAGGTCGCACCTTCTTGTCAAAAGCCTGCTTCATCCGCCGTTGATACAACTGTCCATGGCATACAGCTACTAGACGTTTTTCTTCAATGAGGCTCAATTGATTATATCTGGATCGGAGCCACTCAGCTTCATCTAGCTTAATGTCCATCATTAACCTCAACGAGGGGATTTCCACTTCGACTGGTAGGACTTCCTCCATACCATACACCAGTGAGAACGGAGTTGCCCCTGTTGAAGTACGTACTGACATTCTGTACCCATGCAATGCAAATGGTAGCATTTCGTGCCAGTCTTTGTACGTCACAACCATCTTCTGCACAATCTTCTTGATGTTCTTATTGGCCGCCTCGACGACGCCATTCATCTTCGGGCGATATGGAGAAGAGTTGTGATGTTCTATTTTGAAATCTCGACACAAGTCAGCCATCATCTTGTTGTTGAGATTAGAACCATTATCAGTAATGATCCTTTCATGAATTCCATACTGGCAAATGATGTCTCTTTTAATAAACCAAGCTACCACTTGTTTAGTGACATTGGTGTAAGACGCCGCTTCGACCCACTTCGTGAAATAGTCTATAGCAACCAGGATGAAGCGATGACCATTAGAAGTTGTCGGCTCGATCTTGCCAATCATATCAATGCCCCACATAGCGAACGGCCATGGTGAAGACATGACACTCAACGGATTCAGAGGCACATGGACCTTATCGGCATAAATTTGACACTTGTGACACTTACGGGAGTATTTACAGCAGTCGGATTCCATGGTGATCCAATAATCTCCCGATCTCAACAATTTCTTGGCCATAGCATGTCCTCCAGCATGGGTACCAAAGGAACCTTCATGGACCTCTTGCATCAACAAGTCTGCTTCGTGTCTATCCACACATCTGAGCAGCACCATGTCGAAGTTTCGCTTGTACAACACACCATCTTGATTCAAGAAGAAACTTCCTACCAGTCTTCTAAGGGTCTTCTTATCCTTACTAGATACTCCAGCCAGGTATTCTTGAGCCTTCAGGAATTGCTTGATATCATGATACCAAGGCTTGTTATCTTCACCATTGTCGACTGCAAAGACATAAGCATGTCTCTCAAGAAGGGAGACCGTAATTCGAGGCACAAAATTATCTTGACAAACTTTAATCATGGATGACAAAGTTGCTAGAGCATCGGCGAATTGGTTTTCCTCTCGAGGAATATAATTCACCTTGACTTTGGTGAAGAAAGTTAACAACCTCCTGACATAATCTCTGTAAGGAATCAAATGAGGTTGATGAGCTAGCCATTTGCCATTGACTTGATTTACCACCAAAGAGGAATCTCCGAAGATCTCGAGGTTTTTGACTCGCAAGTCGATTGCCTCTTCAATCCCCATGATACAAGCTTCATACTCTGCCTCATTGTTAGTGCATTCAAAAGTCAACCGAACAGCTAAAGGTGTATGGACCCCTTCTGGCGAAATGATAACAGCACCTACTCCACTTCCATTCATGTTCACAGCCCCATCAAACATCAACTTCCATTTGGATTCAGGGTTTGGCCCCTCCTCCGGAAGTGGTTCTTCGTAGTCTTTCGACTTGAGGAACATGATGTCCTCATCCGGAAACTCGAACCTCATGGTTTGATAATCATCGATTGGCTGCTGAGCCAAGTATTCTGATAACACACTTCCTTTGATTGCCTTTTGCGAAGTGTAATGTATATCATACTCTGTTAGTATCATCTGCCACCAGGCTACTCTTCCTGTCAAAGCTGGCTTCTCGAAAATGTATTTCACAGGATCCATCTTGGAAATTAAGAGAGTAGTGTGAGTCAGCATGTACTGTCTTAGTCGGCGAGCAGCCCATGCCAAAGCGCATCAAGTTTTCTCGAGTAGTGAGTAGCGCGTCTCACAATCGGTAAACTTTTTGCTAAGGTAATAAATGGCGTGCTCTTTTCGACCAGACTCGTCCTGCTGACCTAGCACACATCCCATTGATCCTTCAAGCACGGTAAGATACATAATCAAAGGTCTCCCTGGCACTGGAGGCATAAGAATTGGAGGTTCTAGCAGGTATTCTTTGATTCGGTCAAAGGCTTGCTGGCAGTCTTCGTTCCATTTAATGGCCTGATTCTTCCTTAGAAGCTTAAAGATAGGCTCACACGTGGCCGTTAGATGAGAGATAAATCGTGCAATGTAGTTTAGTCTCCCTAAGAAGCCACACACTTGATTTTCAGTCTTCGGCTCAGGCATCTCTTGGATAGCTTTCACTTTGGCTGGATCAACCTCAATTCCTCGCTCAGTAACAATAAAGGTGAGTAGCTTGCCAGAACGAACCCCGAAGGTACACTTATTTGGATTCAACCTCAGTCTGAACTTCCGGAATCTGTCAAACAACTTTGCTAGATTAACCAAGTGCTCTTCCTCCGTTTGGGATTTTGCTATCATATCATCAACATAAACTTCAATTTCATGATGAATCATGTCGTGAAATAGCGTCACCATCGCCCGTTGATAAGTGGCTCCAGCATTCTTCAAACCAAATGGCATAACCTTGTAACAGAAGGTGCCCTAAGGCGTGATGAAGGTTGTCTTTACCATGTCATCGGGAGACATCTTAATCTGATTATAGCCGGAAACTCTGTCCATGAAGGAGAACACGGAAAACTGAGCAGTATTATCGACGAGCACATCTATGTGAGGTAGAGGGAAGTCATCTTTGGGGCTGGCCCTATTCAAATCCCTGTAGTCCACACACATCCTGACTTTACCGTCTTTCTTGGGAACCGGCACAATGTTGGCAACCCACGGAGGGTAACTGGTCACGGCCAAGAAGCCAGCATCAAACTGTTTTTGTACTTCTTCTTTTATTTTAATTTCCATATCATGATGTGTGCGCCTCAACTTCTGCTTTACCGGAGGACAATCTTCTCTTAGAGGCAGCTTGTGTACCACAATGTCAGTGTCTAAACCAGGCATATCTTCGTAGGACCATGCGAAGACATCAACATACTCTCTAAGCATAGCAATCAAACGAGTCTTGACAGATTCTTCTAATGCAGCCCCGATCTTGACTTCTTTCTTGTCTTCTTCAGTACCCAGGTTTATTACTTCGACAGCTTCTTCGTGCGGCTGAATCATCTTCTCCTCCTGTTTAAGCAGTCTGGCCAATTCTTCAGGTAGTTCGCAATCCTTTTCACCTTCCTCATCGGCTTGATAAATTGGATTGTCGAAGTCATACTCAGCCATAACAGGGTCGTCATTGATAAGATCTGGTGACGAGCACCTGCATGGATGGTGATTCATGCAAGGCTTTAGCAACAACTTGAGAAAATGAGAAACATTGCCATTTTAAAACTTTTCTTTCTTTTTGAAAAACAAAAGCAAAAATGAAAGACAAAGAACAACATGAATGAATGTGAAACGTCAGCTTTATTTATGATTGTGTTAAGAACAAACGAACCCTTATAAAGAGCTACTATGCCCTGAGCAAGACATAATGCTTTAATACAGGAAAAACAGAAACAAAAATGATTACTCTTCGAAAGAGGTGACTGAAATAAGACTTTCTGATGTCCAATTGCTAAGCTGAGTCCCTAGAACGGCAGGCCTGATCCACTCATCTAGGTCACAGTCACTATCGACTGCGTCATCCTGCACAACATCAATGTTTCCATAATCGACCACTCCCGCACTCGTGAAAGTGATCGGGCTTTGACAACCTTTAGCACTTGGTCCAGACGATGACTTTCCAGGATGGTAACCAATTCCGAACATATCCTTCTTTTCTAGCACTTCCACTGGACTTCCCCAGCCTTCTCGTACCCCAGATTCTACCAATTCAAGCGCTTGCTTATAAGAGGCCACAGAAACCCCCTTCTTCGGTTCTTCAGGAGAAGCTGCCACTGCAGATGCTTGTTCAGTCTTCAAGGGCTCAAAAGCCTGACATAGAGTCTCAACTATTTCGCCATCCATCTCCACATACTTGAATGAAGCCAGATGACTAACAAAAATATCTTCTTCCCCACTGACAGTTACAATTTGACCCTCCCAGACGAACTTTAGCTTTTGATGGAGTGTGGACGATACTGCTCCCGCTGAATGTATCCAAGGTCTTCCGAGCAAGCAACTGTATGCAGGCTGTATATCCATTACGTAGAACGTGGTATTGAAGATCTGTGGACCTACTTTAATTGGTAACTCCACCTCCCCGAACACCGATCTCCTCGACCCATCAAATGCTCGAACTACCAGGTCGCTAGGATTTAGAACTACTCCATCATAATCCAACTTCATCAGCGCTTTCTTGGGCAAGACATTCAACTGCGATCCAGTATCTACCAACACGTGAGAGAGTACTGCACCTTTACATTCTAAAGAGATATGCAAGGCCTGATTATGAGCACGCCCTTCAGAGGTCAGATCCAAGTCTGTGAAACCCAATCCGTGACTGGCATTGACGTTGGATACCACCGCTTCCAACTGATTTACTGAAATATCCTGAGGCACGTACGCCTTGTTTAGAATATTCAAGAGAGCCTTTCTGTGAGAATCAGAACACATAAGCAAGGACAAGATGGAAATCTTCGACGGTGTCTGCTGCAGATGGTCCATAATCTTGTAGTCGCTCTTTTTGATAATCCTCAGAAATTCTTCAGCTTCTTTATCGAAAGTAAGGTCTGGATCAGTTGCTGGTGCAGGATCATTGACAACCACTGGCTGCTTCCCTCTCGTTCTAGCCTGGGCTTCGGCGGTGTCTCTGGGTGGTATCCGACTATTTCTTAGTGTTTCCGGCATAAACAACCTTCCACTTCTAGTAAAGCCCCCTACTCCAACATTTTCTACTTGAGCTGGGGTTATACTAGACGTGACCAACTCTTTCTTCTGGCCGTTACAATATACTTCACCACCATAATTCCAAGGAATAACTTTATCGCTCTGATACATTACCAGTCCTGCAGTGGTGATGGTTATCGGTGCCGCTCTGGCCTGTGAAGGAACTTGAGATGGATCGTAGAAGATAGTTATTGTGGATACTTCACTTTCTTTTACAATCTTGTCAAACTGCAACATTCCCTCATCAATCATACTTTGGATCCCTGCGTTCAACTGCTCACACCCATTTGTAGCTTCAACACATTCTATACAATCTTCTTCACATCCAGGAAAGATACCTTTCTTTGATAAGCAAACTGTAACAACATTCAACGGAGTCTGCAGATCTTTGACATCTCGCACCAAGTTTAAATTTTCCCCTTCATCAACTGCCCCAACCGTACCTCCGTGAGGAGGCATGGGGTTCTGAATTACATTAGGAGTAGGAGCAAAGTTGATTGCTTTAGAATCCAGCAGGTCTTGAACAACATGCTTCAGTGCTTTGGAGTTCTCTATTGTATCATAACCCTCAGGGATTTGGCTCGGCTTCGGGGGTTGTAGAGTTCGGAGTTGAACCATCTGAAGTTGTAGAAGATTCTTCAAAAGCTGTGAATAGAATATCGGCGGAGCTTCGAAATGTCTTTCTCTGGGCTTCTGGGGGTAATATGGACGAGGAGCTCTTTGTTGATACCCTTGCGAGCATTGCGGTTGCGGTGGTTGGACTTGCTGTTGAACAGGTTGAGCTGAGATAGTGACATGGGCCACTTGCTGATAAAAACCTCTGCTACTTCCTCCCCTCTGCGTGTACACTGCACCGGTCTCTCCTTCTCTTCTTTTCACGAAGGGTTTCTTAATACCAGAACTTGAAGCGCCTCCGTTCTGAATCTTCCCTTGCTTGATCCAACTTTCTATCCTCTCGCCAGTCAAAATGATATCTGAGAATCCACTTGAAGAACATCCAGCTAGCCTTTCCATGAAATGCCCAGGGAGGGTATCCAGGAACAGGTCTACCATTTCTCTCTCCAACAAAGGCGGTTGCACTCGAGCGGCTACTTCACGCCACCTTTGTGCGTAATCTTTGAAACTCTCTGAGCTCCTCTGAGTCAAACTCTGAAGTTGGGTGCGACTGGGCGCCATATCAATATTATACTGATACTGCTTGAGGAACGCTTCTCCCAATTCCTTCCAGTTTTTTACAGAACTTCTCTCTAGCTTTATATACCATTCCAAGGACCCTCCAGAGAGACTATCCTGGAAGTAGTACATCCAGAGTTTTTCATCCCGAGTATGGGCAGCGATCTTCCGATAGAATGCCTGCAAGTGAGTCTTTGGGCAGGAACTACCGTTGTACTTGTCAAAAGTAGGCGGCCTGAATTTGTGAGGAATAACCACCCCAGGGACTAGGCCCATGTCAGACACATCTATCCCCAAAGTTTCTCTACACTCGAGAGCTTTGACTTTCTCAGCAAGCATAAAAAAATCATGAAGATTTCCTTCTCCAGCGAACCCCGTGTCGTTGTTGAAAGAAGGGAACTGATCCTCCTGCCTGTCTTGTACTGGAATAAAAGTTTTCGTGCCCTGTTCTGGAATCTGAGGTCCACCTAGGCTATTACTAGTGTTGGGAGGAGCCCCTTGCGCATCAGGAGTGGTCATAGGAGTATTAGTCTGAGGAGGGTTGAGCCCTTGAATTGCATTCCTTAACTCTTGGTGTCCCTGAGCCATCCCTTGCATCATGACCATGAACTCTCCCATTCTGGTGCGAAACTCATTAAGCTCCGTTTGCATAGCGTCCATGACTGTCCTCTGATTGCTACGAGTTGCGTAGCGATGCGGGATATCTTGTCGGAGATGCTGGGTCTTGGCAACTCTCGCAATCTTTGCCTGTGAACATAGATAAATTAAGCATCTTGTAGAAAAACTTGCAAAAACAAAGAAGAAATGCAAATGATGCGTATGCAATGCAATGTGTTCCTTTTATTCCCAAGTCTTTCCCTGTTTCCCGTCCTGGTATTTAGAGAATAATAATTGGGAAGAAAACCCGAGTGATATTCAAATACAGTGATGGCCGTGGAGAATTGGTGCTCATTACCCCGTGTCGGTGCAACAAATAACGAACAAGAGATTCAAAACAAGTCAATCACATAAACTGAAGTTTGAAACAACAAAGTCCCAGAAGGGTGACAATCAAAAGAACAACAAAGTACATCAAATAAAAGGAATCCCACAACAAGCATGTGGGTAATCCAAGTACAATAGCATGAAACTAAACCCTAGGGAGCTCTAAGTCTTGCAGCCTCCAACTAAGACGCTTGACATTCTAGAATAACTGAGCGATATCCGGATGATCAGGCTCCTGGATAAGTCTCTGGATGAGGAGGTCCCTCAGATCAAAGGAAGCATGTAACTCTTCAATCTGTTGCATGAAAGTTGTCTCATTCTCTTTGCTTGGATCTGGCTCGGCCCTTGACTTCTTCACATCAGCACGAAGCTTCAGATCTTCAACTTCTCTCTGGACATCCTCAGCTATTTGTTGACTTTTTGTCATCTGACGAAGATACTCTCTCTGTTGCTCTTATGCTCTCCGAACTAGCTTCTCTTGCTCAACCAAAGCATCCTGGAGGTTCTTGATCTTCAACTCGAATTCAACTTCTACCCCCTTTTGCTTCTTCTGATTATCACTCCACTTCTCTTGCCAAAGTGTGATGGCTTCATTAGCCTCATTAAGTTCTTTCTTATCCTTCCGGCGCTGACTCGCCTTATAGATCTCAACCAATCCTCTCTTCCTGAAGTATAGCTCTCTTTCCTCAAAGTCCTTCTGCTTAAGACGAACCGTCTCTTCAGCCCGGTGAGCTCTATATTCTAACTGATGGTTCTGAATCATCAATTTCTGACAAGAATTGTAAGCCTCCTGATTCTCAACCCTAAGCTGCTTGACCAGAGCCTCCAATTTATGATAATCTTCTAAAGGAACTGTGGTAGGTGGTGGTAACGGTGCAGAGAAAGGGATTAGAGTTACTTGAGCTTTTTCTCTTACCCAAGCTTCAAATTCGGGAAACATTTGGTTATTACTCCTGCCCAAGCATTCTATACCCTTTCTATTAATCAATTTCCAAGCACCTGCAGCCTCCCGTACCAATGGGAGATTTTCCTTCACAGGGAAATAAAAAGTCTGATCCAACTCCGAATCTTTGGGAACATTCTTCAAAGCATATCCTAATTGTCTTCTCAAAAGTATGGGGTTGTAATTAATGCCCCCAGCTACTCCAAAGAGGGGAACATTAGGATACCCTCCACAGCTGGAGATGAGCTCTTTCCCTTTTAGCCTTAAGGTGAACCATCTAATGTCTTTAGAGGTCAACGTGCTTAGTTTTTGCGACCAAATTACTTTGGGATCCGTGAATACTCCAGTAACAGGGATGTGCCTCATAAACCATGTGTAGAATAACGGGGCACAACATCTAACCAAGCCACCTCGTCTCTTCTCATTCTTATAGTGTACTAAATAATACAAATCTCCCAAGAGAGTGGGCACCGGATTCTTCATCACGAACAAATGAATGGCATTCATATCCACAAACTTCTCCATGTCAGCAAACAAAACTATCCCATACACAGATAATGCCAAGATGGCGCAAACTGAATCCCACTGCTTTTCCATGGCACATTCTTCAGCTCTTCTGACCAGAAACTCTAAGGGAAAACCAAGTACACCTGCCTTGGTGGCAACCAGATTAGCAGATACCTCTGATGGGCTCAAATAAAGAGCTTTAGCAATGTCAGCATGAGTCGGTCTTGTCATTTCTGAATTGAAAGGAATCTGGTCTTTGATAGGCAGTCCCAAAATCTCAACATACTCTTCTAGTAATGGACCTAACTGGAAATCAGGGAATGTGAAACATCGGAGTCTAGGGTCATAGTACTGTAACAAGGTATGGATGACACTCCTTTGTGAACTATCTAGATTGAACACCATGTCCAGAATATCACCATATCGCTGTTTGAAGAATCCCAAATGACCCGGGGTAATGAGAGACACCATCTGCTTGAGCAAGTCCTCCTTGGTATCAAAAAATTTGTAGAAAATATTCTTTCTGATATCCTCCATTCTGAAGCAAGTATACGACCAGGAACTGGGAGTAGTGCAAACCCTGAGAATAAAAGAAACACAAATGATTAATGATGCTATGTTGTTTATGCAAGGCAAAGCATGTGATCAGTGAAGTGTCTATGATGTGCCAATCATATAATCAGGTCTCGGTGCAAGGTCACAATATCCACATATCACAATAACAATCCCTCTGATCCGGGATCCATATCTCAAAACCAGAAATCCAGATCACAAAACTGAACCAATGGCAAAGCGGGTATGCTGAAGGTCTTAGGGTTCCTGCAAACCTGTAAACCCCTCCCAATCTCACGGGTGTGCTACTCGGGTCAACATCACGGACTCTCAAAGCCGAATAGCAATAATACGTTTACCATTTCCGAGAAATGGCTCATGACCAAATCAGGGAATCGGTTTGGCATTATGTACTACTCAGGGAGGCCTCAGTTGAGTCCGGAAAAACAAGCATCCCTCACAAGTTTCCAGCTTCAAGCACTGAATCAAGAAACAATAGTACATTCATCCCGAAGGGTACAATACTACCATCATACGAACAGTTTGCTTTAACTGAATTCCTATGAGAGAACCCGGCCATCCTATGCGAGTTCCCAATGGACCCTCGGATGCGAGTGGGTTTGCCAACAAATGTGGTCTGCCACTGTCATCACTAGAGAGGGGTGTTCCCATTAAGGTCCTCGAAGATCGGTCACCAGATGCACATAACTATCAAGGTCGTACCCTGAAGTGGGGTAATCCCCACATAAAATAGTTCCAAGACGGTCGCAATCTGGGTGAGGAACACATCGCCACTCATCATGGTGAGATACCATGGGAGTACAATGTCTGTCCACGCTAATCCTATAGTGCACTCAAGCCGGGTATTTGGCTTATCTCACAGTAACTCCCATCTCACAGAAAAAATGAAAACCAGCACAGCCAGACAGTCCAGTATCATATGATGCATGGAAAATAAATACTGAAAGCGGTAAATAAATGCGGTAAAGTAAAGCTGTAAATAAAAACAGTAAAGCTAAACTAAAGCACACAACAACAAACAGATAAACACCCAAATAAACAAAACCAAACAGGCGCTAGGATTGACTCTACAAGGGAAACCAAAGATTCTGGGTTCGATCCCCAGCAGAGTCGCCAGCTGTCGCTCCCGGGATTTTCATCCTAGTACAAACGCGAAAGTGGCGCGGAAAAGGTAGAGTCGCCAGTCAGACATTTTTATCCCGAATGGATGGGAAAGGTAATGTTGCACAAACCTAGGAAGAAGGAAAGGACAGGGCCTTGCGAACCAAAGATCTGGGTTCGGGAGTCGGTTACGACCTGGGAAGGTATTAGCACCCCAGATCATCCGCCGTACCCGACGAGATCCACGCTTGCTTGTTTGTTTCAAAGGGTGAGAAATAAAATTGCTGCTGAATAAGAACTGCTAACTGGAACTGGAAATGAAATGGAATGAGAAAAGGATCTGGAAAAGAAAATGAAAAGAAAGGGGGAAATGTAGGGAAAATAAAGAATGTGCTCGAACGGGCCCTACCCCGCTGCCTACGTACCTCATCGGGAAAATGAGGATCAGAGTCGACGTAGTTCGCCTAACTAAGGCGGGAAATATTTGTTTGTGTTTTTTTATAGCTGGAACTGCGTATGTCTATGCTCAGGTGTTGCAGGCTCGTCTGGTACGAGTGCGTTTACCGTCTTGCATGCGAGACAAGTCGTCGCGAGTTTGCGTTCAGAATGAATGAGATGAGAAAGAGAAGTTCCCACAGGATAGTCGCTTATTATTTGTTTTTTTCTTTTATGAGAAGTGTTTTGTATTTGTTTGTGAACATTCTCATACTAAGACCTATCCATCGCGGGAAGTACTTACACCTCGCCCCGAAACAGGATGCGTATAAGCACTCCGCAACAAAGTCTCGTGTCGTACAAGAATGTTCGATTTTCATTAAATGTTTTATTACTTCTTTATGAGATGAGAAAGAATGACTCAAATTTCAAAAGGCAAAATCTAAGGGGACTAAGACTCAATCCTAATTTTTGTTGATATATTTACAAGTGAGGTCCTACGGTTAATGAGGTTTCTAAACCTAATGGAGAAAAGAACTTAGAAACTACTAGAACGCAACTTACTTCCTAAGGAAGGTAAGTTGATTTTAAAGCAAGAGGGAAACCTATACAAGTGAAATATCAATCAATATAACAAAGCATTAAAATTGGAAATAAGAAATAAAATTCAAAACAAAACAATTAAAGGTATAAACCTAAAATAGCCCTAAACTTATTCTAAGTTCATTTATTATGAATTCTAAGCCTAAGTCCTAAAACTAAGGGCATTACCTAATATTGTCATTCAAAAAATCAGAAATTAAACTAGGCTAAGTCAATATTAAATCCTAAGGTTAAATCTAATTAAACTATTTTTTAATGAATCCTAATATTCTAGCCTAAACTAATGGAAATTTACATGTAACAAGGCCTAAGAATTAATACACTAAAAATAGTAAAGGTTCTGGAAATATTATGGGATTAATTCTATAGGGTCCTAAAACTACCTATAATATTGTGTTAAAAAATATCCTAAAAAATCAGAAGTTTTCTATGTCTAAAAATCACTTAATTCTACCTAAGGATTAACTATGATTTTCTAAGGATTAAACTACTAAAACAGGGGATAAAATGGCCTAAAAAATCTACTAAAATTATACTAAGTCCTATTATGAGTCCTCTAACTATGGCCAAAAGAGTGGGTCAAAAACCCTACTGGAAGGTTAAAAAATAAAATGAACAAATTTATATACATTTAACAAAATTCAATAAAATGCTAATTAAAAGAAAAATCAGAATTAATTCAAAAAATGGCCAAATTTTGAAAAATAAAATTCCAAAAATTTCTAAAATAAACTAACAAGCTACTTGAATTTTTGGGGAATTTTATAATGTTTTTTTTCTATTTTTTAATGATTTATTTGAAACTATGCTAAAACAAAAAAATTAAATTCTAAAGAAATATATCAGGGGGCGAATTAAGTGATTTTTTTAGTTATCTATCTATTGGGCCTTAGAATGAAGGGTATGAATAGCAATGGGCAAGGCCCACTAGCGCTGGAAATGGGGAGGGGTACAAGCAAAATTTTTTCATAGTTGTTTTCTTGATGGGCTTAAGATGGGAGTGTAGAAAGCAAAAGAAGAAGGCCCAATTCGCAGGAAATTGGAGATGGTGTATGGGATGGACTATCAGTCAACTAGTTTGACTAATCTAAAGCCGTTAGATCTAGGTCTTCCTAATGTAATCTAATCAAGTGATTCCCAGACGCATGCACAAGATTGTTTACGGTGGACAACACCCACAGGATCAGCCGCAGACACAACCAACCGGACGGTGACACGTGTCACCGCCGGTGTGGTTAGAATTCCAAAATGTGCCCCTCTTATCTCTTCTAACGGCAATATTCTTTGGGGATTAAGAGAGGTTAATTAAATTAATTATGAGATTAAATGAGGATTAAAACAAATTAATGAATCTTAATGTTTCTTTTATATTATTCAAATTAAGAAAATCAGATTCATAAGAACACACAAATAAAAAATGCAAAACCTAGAAAAACCCTAACTCCTCTTCGCCGCCGCGGACGGCCTACCCTTCTTCTTCTATTTTCGCAGCCGCCTCAGCTCTCCCCTTCCTCTTTTTCCGAATCCCTCTTCTTCTTCGCCGATTGAAACAACACCACCTTCATCTTCTTCGTTTTCCGAACCTACCCTAACCTCCTTCATCTTCTTCGCCGATTGAAACCACACCACCTTCATCTTCTTCGTTTTCACTGCATTCAAACCAAAAACCTAACCCTAGCTAACTCTCCTATAAAGCCTCTACTGTCTACTCACGAATCGAGGAACAAAACCTAAAACAACAACTACAACCTCATGTACGTAAATGGCTTGAGCTCGTACCTTGAATCAGAGTGATGAGCTTCGTTGATGGTTCGTTAACAACCGAAACTGGTGAAGACGACAATCCAAAGTTATGTATTCGGTTTGTTACTCCCCTCTTTCGCGCGATCCGTGTTTACGCCCTGGTCACTAATCCTTGCGGCTTTGCAGGTTGTCACGAATATAGGTGATGATGACGATTGGTGATGAGACTCCGTGATGAAGCTACAGGATGAAGGTAATGCTTCGGACAATGACTGATACAGAGATATGCTTGATGCTGCGTTCACAATGAAGATAACAGTGACGAAGATGGATCTTCTTGCATGGTAATGGTACTTCTTGATTCTCTGTGCAATTCGTATTCTCAGCTTTAGTGTGTATTCAGTTACTTCTCTTTGCTGATTCGGCTAGATCTTTTCTCATGGTTGATGAGATAGTTGCAGGGTGAGAATGAGTGAAGCTGTTGTGAATGGAAGAAAATGGTGCTTGAAGATTAATGAGTTGTTTGAAGATGGTTTGTAATGAAGGAGGCTATGGAGGCAGAAGAAGATGTGAGGGAGATTGACAGAAGATTGGAGAATGAGGAGCAAGAGGATTGTGATGAAGAACTGAAGATGAAGATGGAGATTGAAGAAGGAATGAATGAGAAGGGATTGAGGAAGAAGGTTCGGATTATGGAAGAATGGAAAAGGATTGAAGTGAAGGATTTGGAAATAAAATGGTGGAAGATGAAGAAGAAAAGAAATGGGGGAGTATTGGAGGAGAAGGGTTGAGGAAGAATGGTTGAGGGAGAATGGTTGAGGGAACCCCTGGATTGGAGATGAAGATCCTCTCTTATAGGAATAAAAATCCAGCTTAAGGAGAATCCAAAGGAAGCTTCCAGAACAACAAGAGGTTAGGAGTTTGTTGATTTTCAGTTATAGATCTGTTATGAGCTGTTATGAATCTGTTAGAAATTCTATTATAGTTTCTTTTGCATATGCACTTTCACTTCTGTTTTTTCTGTTGGATGTTGGTTAGGGGTAAAAGAATTGGTTAAGAATCTGAACTTTGTGATTCTGTTATGTATCCTTGTTGCTTCAGGAAGTTTGTTGGAGTTTTAGTTAAGATTCAGTTAGGAAGTTAGGATTTCTGAAATTTTGTTTTTGATAGTTTTGCTCATTGGTTAGAGTTTTTTTTGTTATTGATTTTCTGTTATTTGAACTTGCAGGCTTGTGTTATTGGAACCAAGTTTTGGGATTGAATGTCAATTATGGAGATTAATGAATATGGAAGTTCAATGGTGTTGAAGTCGGTTGAAGGTGGATGTAAGATGAGTTGAAGGATTCATGAAGATTAGCTCTGGTGATGGTATGAAGAAAATTGAGGATCCTAGGTGTTGATGTGCATTTCTGCGAATTTGGTTGAAGTTTGATGTTTGATGCAGGTATTAATTTTATGCAGAGTGTGTTCTTCTTCTACTTTCTCTACTTTATGTGTGATTTTGAGTTGTTATTGATGAAGTGTTGGTGATTGGTTGTAGGTGTGGAACATGGTGTTGAAGACCGGTGGTGAAGTTGCGGATTTTGAATCGAAAAAAAGTGGGGAGTGGTGATGAAGATCCCGAGTTGAAGACGATGATTGGTGAATGATGTAGAAGATTGAAGATGTTGACAATTCTATTTTTTTGTAACTGTATCTTTTCTTTTATTTTTGTTGTGATTTTGTAACCGACTTCCTCCCTTTAGTCATCGTGTGAAAATGAAATTTTGTCTTTTCGGTTATTCTGTTGAGTTTCCGTTAAAGTATTCCAGTGTAATAACTGTAACCACTTCTATTTTATTTTTGCCATTGATTTCCTCTATTTTTTCCAATTCTGATAAATTGTCCTTTTGTTTTCTGTTATTATTTCCTTCTTTGAGCCAGCTATGAGAATGGGATCCTAGCTGAGAATTTTTTGTCATTTAATTAGTAAAATAATAAAAATAAGATAATGGGCCATATGGACTAAAAAGGTTTGAAAGTTCCCTTTGGATGGAATCAGCTGAACATTGATACTAAATTGGAAAAGAATTGACCGAAAAGGGATATGGATACCGAAATAATAAAAACGAATTGGTTGACAATGACTATTAATTAAACTTAAGAGCAAAAGGAGTTAGAGAATTTAATCTAAAAAAGGATTAAAGGAAGGACTTAGTCTAAAAATTCAACAGTAGAAACAAGACATGAGTTGAGAGTTTGGTTGTAGAATGAATTAAAGTGGGCTTTAGATTTACAAATGGATATATGGGTGAAGATATAATTGGAATTTGTGTTCGGATCTTGAATACGTTTAAGGAATGAATATGACCATTGGCTTTGAAAATTGAATATGGTTTTGGACAACTAGACTTTAAAAGGTGGTTCAAAATGGATTATGGACAAAAATAAATGGAAAGGTGAATAAAAGAAACTGAAAATGAATTGATGGAAACATATAGAATAATGGAAATTGAAGTAAAAATATGAAAGTGGAATGGAATAATCAGGAATGGTTTATAACAATGAGAACAAAGCAATGAATGGATATGAAGTCTCGATTTTAGCCCAAAGCCTATTTTGAATTCTCTCCACAAGCCCATGAACACGACCCCTTCTGAACCACTGAATAATTTTCCAAATAAATCAACCCCTTTCGAATCGTCTGAAACATGCTATGACCATTCAAAACCAGATGAATCACTGATAAACTGAAGACTCAAACAAAACCTCACACAAAACACTGCTCGATAAACTGATGAATCTCAACACACGACAACCTGAACTTTGAATATGCACTGTCTAAGAAATAGACCAGTGGCCCAAATAATCTGGCAGTTGCAGTAATCTTTTGATTGTTTGACCAAAATTAGGTCAAACTCCCATCTGAATCGAAACACAACTGAACAACCACATTTGAAGTGGAATCATTGTCCAGTGAATATTCTCCATCATTTCAATCCCTGACAGATACGGATAAGGTACGAAACCCTAATTTTCCAGGGCCTTGATCACATGCCCTATGAATCCATGAAATGCACTATTATGATGTTAATGACCTAGTGAGAAATGCAGATGAATGCGAAGCGATAAGCCAGTAAAGGGAATAAATATGAGGGCAAATTTTGAGGTATTACAACATGCTCCAGGTTCATGGTCTGAATTCACCACCCCTATCACTCAACAATTAATACGTATGTCAGATGTTTTATTCTCAGGCATGTATTATAAAGCATCAATGTCTTCATAATGCAATATCTATCACAATTTTGGACATTTTTTGCAATTAACAATGGTAGATGAAAACAAAAACAAATGAGAGCTTATTTGAATGAAAATGCATTTTATTGATTGGAAAGTGGTCGTGAATAGGCGTTACACCAGGAAGCATTCCATAGAAAGAGGAAACTGCACAAAAATAAAATAACCTATCCTAATGGTGATGTGAAATTGGATCTCATCAAGGTCTAACCCGGCTATGCCCCGTATGTCCTCGAGACTCTCCGTATACTTCTCTTTTTAAGGAAGATGATTGGACTGATTCTTAACCTTCAAATTACCCATGATTGTAGACGAAGAATCACAGATCACATAGATCACACTTGTTTGTTTCAATCCCTCTTTTGCGTGGATCGCTCTTTCGTGTTTTCAATCCACCAGGATATCCTTTTTTGCCTGAGTTGTCCAATGTGGCTTTTCAACTTAGCGGGTGTACATTTTTTTTATTTCCCTAACTTTTTCCCGATCCTTTTATTTTCTTTTTGACTCGCTGGGATGCCCATTTTTTCTTGGACTCTTTATTCTATTTTTGTCCAGCTGGTCTCTTTTATACGAAGTTTTGTTTAACTGCGTCTGCGTTGGCAGGGGATGGAAAGTCTTCTCCATCCATGGTTGTTAGCATTAAGACCCCTACCGAGTAAACCTTTTTAACCACAAATAGACCTTCATAATTGGGAGTCCACTTGCCCCTGTGATCTGTTTGAGGAGGAAGGATCCTTTTCAGCACTAAGTCACCAGGTATGGAACATCGAGGTTGTGCCTTCTGATCGAACACCCGTTTCATTCTCCATTGATACAACTGTCCATGGCATACAACTGCTAAACATTTCTCCTCGATGAGGCTCAATTGGTTGAACCTGGACTGGAGCCATTCAACTTCATCAAGCTTAAAATCCATCATTATCCTCAAGGAGGGAATCTCAACTTCAACTAGTAGGACTTCCTCCATACCATATACTAGTGAAAATGGGGTTACCCCGGTTGATGTGCATACGAATGTCCGATATCCATGCAATGCAAATGACAACATCTCATGCCAATCTTTGTATGTCACAACCATCTTCTGTACTATCTTCTTGATGTTCATGTTGGCCGCCTCGACAGTGCCTAATCTTCGGGCGGTACAAAGAAGAGTTGTGATGTTCGATTTTGAAATCCCGACATGGATCTGCCAAAATCTTGTTATTGTTATTAGAACCATTATCAGTAATGATTCTCTCGGGTATTCCATATCGACAAATGATTTCCTTCTTTATGAATCGGACTACGACCTGTTTGGTGACATTAGCATAAGACGCCGCTTCCACCCACTTGGTGAAGTAGTCAATGGCAACCAGAATGAAGCGATGACCATTTGAAGCGGTAGGCTCGATCTTTTCGATCATGTCAATGCCCCACATGGCAAAGGGCTAAGGATATGACATGACACTAAACGAATTAGGAGGAACATGCACCTTATCAGCATAAATTTGACATTTATGGCATTTACGATAGTATTTGCAGCAATCAGATTCCATGGTTATCCAATAATACCCCGATTTCAAAAGTTTCTTCACCATGGCATGTCCTCCAGCAAGGGTACCGAAGGATCCCTTGTGAACTTCTTGCATTAACATGTCTGTTTCGTGTCTATCCACGCATCTGAGCATAACCATGTCGAAGTTCCTTTTGTATAGCACATCATCCTAATTTAAGAAGAACCCTCTATCCAACCTCCTCAAGGCCTTCTTATCTTTTCTGGATGCCACTGTCGGGTATTCCCGACATTTTAAGAATCGTTTAATATCGTAGTACCTTGGCTTATCGCTATCAATAATATCAGCTGCAAACATATAGGAGGGCCTTTCGAGACGAGACACCATGATTTTAGGCACATAGTTCCATTGTTGGACTTTAATCGTGGAGGATAAGGTTGCTAGGGTATCAGCGAACTGATTCTCATCACGAGGCATATAATGAAGCTTTACCATCGTGAAGAATGTCAACAACCTCCCGACGTAGTCTCTGTATGGAACCAAATGTGGATGATGAACAAGCCACTTTCCGTTAACTTGATTTATGACCAAAGCTGAATCACCTAAGACATCAAGAGTATTAATTCCTAAATTAATCGCCTCCTCAATCCCCAATATGCAAACTTCGTATTCTGCCTCATTGTTGGTGCATTCAAACATCAACCGAGAAGTGAAGGGCATGTGAACTCCTTCCGGTGTTATACTGATGACACCAAATCCTTGTCATTCATGTTAACGGCCCCATCGAACATCAGACTCCATTTGGATTCAGGTTCTGGCCCCTCCTCCGGGAGTAGTTCTTTGTAAACTTTTGATTTGAGGAACATGATGTCTTCATCCGGGAACTCAAACTTCATTGACTGATAGTCATCAATTGGTTGTTGGGCCAGATAGTCTGATAATACGCTTCCCTTGATGGATTTCTAGGAAGTATATTGGATGTCAAATTCAGTCAAGACCATATGCCAACAGGCAACCCTTCCGGTTAGTGCTGGTTTCTCGAAGATGTACTTGACAGGATCCATCTTGGAAATCAATAAGGTCGTGTGAGTAAGCATGTATTGCCTTAATCACTTAGAAGCCCATGCCAGTGGACAACATGTCTTCTCAAGCATTAAGTATCTGGACTCATATTCTGTGAACGTCTTGCTCAGGTAGTAGATGACATGCTCTTTCCTACCTGTATCATCATGTTGACCAAGAAGGCAACCCATTGACCCTTCAAGTACTGTAAGATACATAATCAAAGGCCTCCCCTAAACCGGAGGCATGGGGATTGGAGGTTCTTGTAAATACTCTTTTATTCTGTCGAAAGCCATTTGGCAATCGTCGTTCCACCTAACAACTTGATTCTTTCTCAAGAGCTTGAATATTGGGTTGCACATAGCTATTAGGTGAGATATGAACCGTGCAATGTAGTTCAATCTTCCTAAGAAGCCACACACTTCTTTTTCAGTTTTAGGCTCAGGCATTTCTTGAATAGCTTTCACCTTTGCAGGATCAACCTCAATCCCCTTTTTGCTTACTATGAAACCCAACAGTTTACCAGAGTGCACTCTGAAGGTACATTTGTTTGGATTCAGCCTCAGTCTGAACTTTTGCAGCCTGTCAAACAACTTGGCTAAATTAACCAGGTTCTCTTCCTCTTTTTGTGACTTCGCAATCATGTCATCAACATAGACTTCAATTTCACGATGAATCATATCAAGAAAGAGAGTCACCATTGCCCGTTGGTAAGTCGCTCCAGCATTCTTTAGACTAAATGACATCACCTTATAACAGAAAGTCCCCCAAGGGGTGATGAATGTAGTTTTCTCCATATCATCTGGAGACATTTTAATTTGGTTGTAGGTCAAAAAGCCATCCATGAAGGAAACCACCGAGTATTGAGCTGTGTTGTCGACCAACACATCAATGCGAGGCAACAGGAAATCGTCCTTGGGACTAGCTCTGTTCAATTCTCAATAGTCAACACACATAAGAACTTTACCGTATTTCTTCGGCACCGACACAATGTTGGCAACCCATGGTGGATAATTCGTAACAGCCAAAAACCCAACATCAAATTGTTTCTGAACCTCTTCCTTGATCTTTATGGCCATATCAGGCTGAGTTCTATGCAGTTTCTATTTCACTTGCAGGTAGGCTTCTCGGAGAGGTAGTATGTATACAAGAATGTCAGTGTCAAGTCCTGGCATGTCTTGGTAAGACTGGGCAAATACATCAATGTACTAATGTAGTATGGCAATTAATTAGGGTTAATGATTAGGGTTAATTAGTCAGGTTTAAATTTGGACCTTTGGATCTTAGTTCCCGCGCGCATGTAAGGCCCAGATCAATCCACTTAACTCTAAGTATAATTAATTAATTTAATCAGGATTATTTAATCTGAAGCAATCTCACCCACTCATCTACGCGCGCAGTCAACTGGCATTTGAATCCTGGCCTTTAGATCAGCTTACTTCCATTTTATTTGAGTTTTAATTCATTTTTATTCATTTATTTTGTGCATTTTATTTAAAATACTTAGAAAAATCATAAAAATATTTCCTTCTGCATTTTAATTCTAAATATTTTTCTTCACCCAAAAACATTTTTATTTTTATTTTTTGCATTAAAAAATCATTTTAAAAATATTTAAATGTTTATTTTAATTAATTAATGGAAATTAATTAATTAAAATACCATTTAGGTTTCTAAAAATTCCAAAAAAAATCACATTGCATCTTAGGACATATAGAAACATTGTCAAACCATTCATACAAATTTCTTTTTGGTTTTGATTCAATGTTGACATTTTTCTTGAATTTAGGGTTCATAAAATTCCCTTTTTGGAACCCTAACTTTGAAAATTCTTTTCTGCCTAACCATGAAGGGTTTGACAATGATTATTTTTTCATTGTTTTCCATATAGCATGTAGTTTCTAAGATATTTTTGTCATGAATTTATCTTTCATTTTTAAATTGATTTGCATTTTTTCTCTTAAGGTACCCAAAAACCCTAGTTAACTTAGAAAAATCATAACTTCTTTTAGGTTAAGAGTTGAACCTTCTCCTTTGGGGTGTGATATCATATAGGGTTAGGGTTTGTTTGAGATCATTTTCAAATTTTTATCATGTGAATTGCTTCTGTTTTGATCATTTGCATCGCATCCTTTCATGTAACCCTAATTTTGCATTCATACTTGCATCTTACATTGCATTACATGAACATATGAACTTGCCATGACATTCTAAGCATTTGTATGCCATCTTAGACATCTTAAGACATTGCTTGAACATTGCTTGATCATTTATTCATACATTTTCTATGCTTTGCATCCATTTCATTACATAAACATCCATGTGTTTTCATGTTTCCCATTAGCTTCATTTGCATTCATTCTCTTGTATGAACATTCATAACACTTTGTATGCTCTCACATCATCTCATAACATCATTTGCATCATGTGATTGCTTCTAGTTTTGGCATTGGCCCATTCATATGCTTCATTTCACTTCATCTCTTTCTTTATGCTAACATTTTCAGGTGGTAAGTAATTTGAGAAGTGAATTCGCCTTCACTTCTCATTTCTCTTCATCTTCTTCATATGCATCCTTGCTGCATTTTTTATTGTCTTAGAGTGAGCTTGATCATTCATGTTCATCTCCCACTTTATTTCTCTAAGTTACTTACCTTCTTCAGTGAAGTAAGTAACTTATTTCATCTGCTTCCTCCTTCTTTCTTCTGCTTCTTCCCTTGGTGGCTTCTCTGAAGATCTCTTTAAGCCTCACAAACCATAGGAACAACTAAGCATGATAACTTTAGGGTTGTATATAGTCCCCCTTTAGTCTTTTTCCTTTGTGTCTTCTTTGTGTCTCTTTTCTCATCTCATCATTAGAGACTAAACCTTTAAGGTTTTAGGACTTTGGAATTAGGGTTATGCCTGCATCCTTCTCTTAGGATGGAGTGTATAACTTTAATCCTTAGTGTTAAACCCTTAATTTCTTTAAACCTCTTAATCACTTCATCTTAATAATCACTAAGACATTAACTTGTAACTTAGGCCTTGCATTAGGGTTCTAATTCTTCCATTATTGGTTAAGAAGGACTAACCCTAGTGTTTAATGGACAAGTCCCTCTCAAGTTGTCTTACAAACTTAAAATCCATTTCTTAATCTCACCCTCAATTAAAATCCACTTTAATAAAGGTTTGTTTTGTCATGAGGTTAATCCCTAATCATGGATTAAGTTGAGGTATCTTCCTCAGCTTAAGTGTGCTCATCTATTATCCTTCTATTAGGATGGTGTAATGAGTTCACTAATCCTTGATTATGGCTTAAACTCATTACTTAACACTAAACAAAAAATCAAAAACATCTAAATAACCACAAGTAGGTTAATGATCTTAATCCTATATCATCAAGGTAATTAAGTTGAGATGTTTATCTCAAACTTAAGGTATGCTCAATATCCCTAATCAAAGGGAGGATTTAATGAGTTTACTAACCCCTGGTTTAGGCTTAAGCTCATTAACTTATGACAAACATAAAAAGCAATAAAAGATTGAAAACACAAAAACAAACAATAATCGTCTCCTTCGGGATTCTTTTCTCATCATCTTCACTCACAAACGAGAACTTGCTTCTTCCGTCTAATGCAAGACAGTTAGCACTCGAGCCAGACGAGTCATACACTTGAGCATAGGCAAGTAAGCAGTTCATAGTCAATTTACCTTCCAGTCTCTTTGAGTCGAACTACGGTGTTCTGACTTCCTCATTGCACGAGAGGATACGTAGGCATAACTTAACTATTATCGAACAAAAATCTCTGTGTCTTCCCCCCCTCTTTCAGCATTTTTTTAAGCCTCATTCCTGAGCATTTCACTTCACCTTTTGCACTGACACTTGTATATTCTCTTCCAGTTTTTGCACACAGATAGCACATACACTACCCCTTTAAACACAATCTTGTAAGCGTGGATCCCGTCGTGTACGACGAACAATCTGGGTGCTAATACCTTCCCAGGTTGTAATCAACCCCCTTTCTCAGTTTCTCTGGTTCGCGACCGTCTTATCCATATATTTCTAGGTTTATGCAGCATTACCTTTCCTTCGGGATAAAAATGCCTAGCTGGCGACTCGTTTCATTTCACCTTCATTTCTCCTTTCGCCGACCGTTCGCGTCTGTACCCTATCTGACCCGGTGTCTTTTCGGGGAAGCGACACATACGTCTAGCTATGTTTAATCACACATATACATTACAAATGTATAAACCACATACATATACATATCAAACATGCATATATACAATCAAGTATGTTTCATCACACATACTATCATCTCCATAATACTTCAAATAAACATTTACACATTCATGTTTATTTCTGCATATCATAATTAAAATTATAAAATGCAACTCATAGAGACCGACACACGACTCTATGAAGATGCAATGCGGTACTGACTCAACATTTCAGCAGGTTCTCTCAGGAACCAAATGGAATCATCGCTTGTTACCTAAAGTAACTCCCCGTCGGGCACACGATGTTCACCCATTGCTCACACCCCACATGGGCATACAATGTTTATGGATTGCTCACACCCCACACGGGCACACAATCCGATTGCTCACACCTCACACGGGCACACAATCAACGTGAATAAATCACCCATCGCTCACACCCCACACGGGCACACGATGTTTCTGGATTGCTCACACCCCACATGGGCACACAATCTGATCGCTCACACCCCATATGGGCACACGATCTTGTTGTAGTCATCGCTCACACTCCACATGAGCACACGATGCTACAACGGATTCACAAAGAATCCCACAACACAAGAATGCATACATTATGCTTACATGCAAAATGACACACAATATTCTTGAAAATGCATACATATTCACAATATAGTTATGCATTCATCTCATATAATTAGCATATATTCGCATTTAATTCAAGCAATGTATCTATTTGCCAAACGGCCACAACACAACAATCAAACCCACAATTCCATAACTAATTCATTTTACGTTTTATCGGAAAAGTCGGGTAAAAGTCGGCTAAAAATTACTTTTCTTAGCATCAATGGTTTCCACACGTTTCTAGCTTCAAATCGATATAAGGATCACTAAAAATGGATACCCGAAACTCAAGCTACGGATTAAAACACATAATCCCTCAAAAACCTACAGGCTCGCTGAGCGCCCTCTCACTCGCTGAGCGAGAATCGCCCTGGAACTTTCGCTGAGCGAGGGATAGCTCGCTAAGCGACCACTGCGATTTCCAGAAAAATACCAACTGCGAACAGTCAACCTTAAACACTCCAAATATCGAAAATACTTCCATAGACATGATCAACAACATATATCTAACATCATACTTCGATTATAACGATTTCTAACCGATTAATCTACCAATTTTCTCACATTTTCTCTCAAACCCTAACTATTCATCTTCTCTAACTTCCATCAAAACCAAAACTCAACCAATCAAACACATACATAATCATACATAATATTAAGATAACAATATTTCACACCCTTACCCGATTATTTCGATTTCTTGGAGAAATCTTGAAGCTTTTCCAACTTTCCCTCTTTTCTCTTCTTTTTCACTTCTCCCTTTTTCTTTCTTCTCTTTTTCTTTCTCTTCTTACCAACTTTTCTATTTCACTCTTTCTCACTCTCTTATATTTTCTTTCTCCTATTTCAATTTTCTACTCTTTCCAACCAAATATCAATTCTCTCACAAAAATACCAATTCTACTAATTTCCAACTTATCATTAATTAACAAATACCTAAAATACCCTCTTATCCAATTTTACCCGGAAATTCACAAAACGGTAAAATCCTACAACATAATATATCATCACATTAATTCCTCAACATCAAATATCATCATGATAATCTCACAAATAAAACAATTATCATACAAATAAAATAAAAAACTCCACAAAATTGGGAAAATCGAATCAACACAACTCAAAACAAATTTTAATCAACAACAATCAATAATCGGACAATAATTTTCACACAACAATCATGGTAATTACAATACACAGATTTATTCATAACATTATCAAGATTAACAAAATACACAACAACCTAACTACCCAATCACAATATCGACTTTCATACCCGATTATAAGAATCTAACCCACACTTACCATAGGTTTAGATTGAAGGTATCCCTAGCGAATGGATTTCGACTGTCGTTCCTCTTTTCCCCTTTCTCTCACGATCGTGCAAGGTTCTGACTTTTTCTTTCTACTGATGCAACTTACTTCTAATGTTTTATTTTCTTTTTATTAAATTAACTAATTCATATAATTATTAATGGGCCTAACAATAACACCCCTAATTTACTAATTCGGACGAGATTTCAAGCCCAATAACCCAACTATTACAACAACTATAATATTATCTCTAATAATATTTCTACGGCTTCCGACTTATTTTTCTGACTTATCGACTTAATCAACCTCAACATAAAAATAGACCGACTAAACACAAATAATTAATTAAATATTCAATGAAACAATTAATTAAATATTTGGGCATTACAACTCTCCCCCACTTAGAAGATTTTCGTCCTCGAAAATTTACCTGATACAAATAACTCGGGATAGGAGTCTCGCATCTTGCTCTCCAATTCCCAGGCCGTGCTTTCTCCAACATCTCCCAACCAAACAACTTTGACCAACATGATCTCTTTTCCTCGAATAGTCTTTATTTCACGATCCTCAACTCGTACAAGCTTCGTATCCACAGTGAGATTATCCCGCACTTGCACATCGTCCATACTAACCACATGAGACGGATCAGGAATGTACTTCCAAAGTTAAGACACATGGAATACATTGTGCAAATTCGAAAGATTTTGCGGTAACCCCATCCAATAAGCAACTTTCCCAACTCTCTCCAAAATCTGATATGGACCGATAAAACAAGGAGTGAGCTTCTTAGACTTCAGAGCTCTCCCTACACCAGTCACAGGCGTGACTCTAAAAAACACATGGTCACCAGCTTAGAATTCTAAATCCTTCTTATGCTTATCATGGTAACTGATGCTCCCCGAATTTCCATCCTGGTACAAACGCGAAAGTGGCGCGGAAAAGAATAGAGGCGCCAGCCAGGCATTTTTATCCCAAAAGAAAGGGAATAGTAATGCTGCACAAACCAGAAGAAAGAACAGGAAGGACACAGGTCCTACGAACCAAAGAGACTGAGTTCGGGAGTCGATTACGACCTGGGAAGGTATTAGCACCCAGATCGTCCGCCGTACCCGACGGGATCAACGCTTGCAAAAGAAACTTTTTCAAAGGGTGAAGAAAATGAAAGCTGCTGCGAAGAAAAGGAACTGAATTGGATAAAGAAAAGAAAAGGGAACTGAAAAATAAATGAAAAGGAAAAATGTAGGGAAAATAAAGATTGTGCTCGAACGGGCCCTACCCCGCTGCCTACGTACCTCATCAGGATAAAGAGGATCAGAGACGCCGTAGTTCCCCTAACTAGGGGTAACAAGGAAATTGCTTGTGAATTAAGGCTTGAATTGCCTATGCCATTGCTCAGGTGTTGCAGACTCGGACGACGAGTGCGTAATCGTCTTGAAAAATGACAAGTAGGAGCAAGTTCGCGCACAGAGCGAATGAGATGAGAAAAGAATTCCCGAAGGAAAGACGCTTATTGTTTGTTTGTGTTTTTTTAGAAGCTTTTAGGAGTGTGTCACAAGGAAGCGAACTCAAGCTCTTTTCCATGGAATGTGCAATACATTCCAAGATGGAATAATAGAACAAGCACACTCAAGTAAGGAGAAGATCCCCAAAAATTGAATCCCAAAGATTAGGGCCTAAGCTCACTAACTCATTAACTTATTAAGTGTTTTTGGTTATTTACAGTGAAGAAGTGTTTTTTATGCTTTTCTTGGTGAAGAAGATACCTTGATCAGACTTGTGCATCACAAGGTAAACTTGTACTATCCCAAGATGGGAAGACTACAAGCACACCTCATGGGATAAGGCTATTGCTCAAGGCATTACTTCAAACATTATTAAGATTTTTTTTATGGTTATGAGATGAGAAGAGAAGAAGAACCAAAAGGATCACAAAGGTAAAATTCTAAATGGAGACTAAAGAAACCTAAGTGTTATCATGCATGGATACCATAAGGTTAGTGTGGTTTTCTATCCTAAAGAAGAAAGAAAAGAAGAAGAGAAGAAGAGAAGAAGAAGAATGAGGAGAGATGAGAAAGGCCTAAGCCCAACAAGCAAAGGGTTAGCTCAATAAACATAATAAGAGAAGATGAGACTTGGAGATGTGGAACTCAACTTCCACACCTCACACTTACCATAGCCCCTGCAAGGTTAGTAACATGCAAATAAGTGAAGCAAGATGAACAAGATAACATGCCAACATCATACAAATAGAAGTGAAATGATATGTACACATGCTCAATGCAAATGCAACTCACAAGAATGAGGAATGAAGCAAACAAGACAATATGATGCAACATGAAACAAATGACAAACACATGCAAACTTAAGAAAGAGGCAAAGCAAATATGCACAAACATGGACTCAAGTCACACAACCAGAACTAAAACAAGTCAAAGAAAGAGCTTAAGAAGCTAACAAGATGAAGAGAAGAGCCACACTTGACCAAACAATCACAAAATGGGAGTGAAAGAAGTAAGGAAGAAGTGAAAACACACTTAAGAAATGAAAGGACTTAAAAGGTAAGCAAACTCAAAATTTCTAAGACACAAACCCTAAGCTAAGACCAGAATGGACCCATACCCCAAGAGGACCCCAAATGAGAAGAAGTTGGCACAAGTGCCCTTCTAAGCTTATAAGAGAGCTAGTGATCAAATGGAAGCAAAATGGGACAAGGTTCAAGACAAAATTCAAATTAAATCAACTAAGCATCTAAAAATTCCAAAACTTAAGCCAAATGATCCTCAAACATGTTATAACAAGACGCCAAAAGGATTGGGAAAAATTCAGAAGCAAATTAGGTCAAATGGAGGCAAGAACACAAACTAGGGTTAAGAAACTTACATCACAAGGAAAAGACCAAAACACAATGAAATTTTTTCTAAAAATCAGGGAAAAAATCACACATAAACTACACCATCTTAGGAATCCAGAGCAAAATGAATGAACACAAAACTAAAAATAATGAACCCTAGGGAAATTGGACAAGGCAGTGTACTCACAAAAGGATTAAAAAGAAATAAATGAAAGAGGAAATTAATATGACACGTGGAAATTAGGAATAAATGGAAAATAAAAATGTAGAAAAATAAAAGAAACTCAAATTGACTCTCATGAATATTTTTGGAATTTTTTGATGATCAGAAGTATTTTAAATAATTAGAAATCAAAATGGATAAAAGAAATAAAAATGAAAAAGAAATTAAAAGAGAAAGAGAGTTGGGGGGTGAAAATAGCATGAGGTTTGCGTGCAAATTGATTGGGCCCAATAAGGCTGCGCTGGCTTATTAGACTTATGGTGGAAATTATAAAATTAAACTGGAAAATTCAATAACCAACAGATGAATCTAACGCATGTTGTGGACCATTCATTAAATGACGTGGACTCACAATTGGATATAAGGTAAGGACCCATGGTTATTATCATGTGGTGAGAAACACAAAGTATTAAAACATAACTAAGAATTCACGTGAGAGGGATGGTGGCTCTAGGTAAACGTGGCAACATCCTGGACACACAGCAACAAGATCCAAGGGCTGTAGGTCATCTCCTACCTCACAAACCCTAACTGAATATTTCCAGTTTCCGGTGACCGGAGCTAGGGCTCCGGCACCGGAAATCAAACCAGTATGAACAAACCTCAACATAAATGAACCAATAGCTCCAGATCTACTAATTAAGGCACGCTGAGCATGAAAATGACAATGAAATTTCCTAAAACTCAAAGAAACAGCTGGATCGAAGAGAACAAAGTGTGACCATGAAAAATGAAATCCACATAACTCACACTACAATGCACCATTTTTGAAACTACAAGTTACAGAATGCTCAGTGTACATCAAGGATTACAAAACACATAATCAATTTCATTTTCAGATCCAAAGATTTTGAAGCATACCTGAGTTACAGATCTTGATACAAGGTGTTAAAAAACCAGATAGTGGATGAAAATCACTCTACCTTCACTCTAGATGCAAAATAAATGCATCTAAAGCCTTGAAGGTGGCTGGATCTTGAGATTTTCAAGCACCTGCCCTGAAATGGCAAGGTGGTTGATCTTGAAGGAAAGCTTGAATGATGGTGTGATTAGTGATCCTTAGCTTGCACTGATCAAGGATCTATCACTGGTTTTTGAAATGAGCAAGTGTATGATGAGATAGGAGAGAAATTGTAAATTGTGCAAGAAGTTGGAAATGAGAGAATGAGAGAGTGATTGAGCTTTCTGAAACCCTAGCTTCTTAAGTATGACCTCATAATCCAATGCTGAAAGAATGAAAAGGGTTGCACGTGGGAATCACAAGAATTTGGTGAATTTGCAAATTTTGCAAATTGTGAGGGAAGCATGAACTCCTCATGCTTTGCTTGGCCTCTCAGCCCATGTGCAATTCAAATCCTACCCTTGATTATAATCCAACCAATTCTGGCCCTTAGATCAAAGTTATCACACATTCCTCCTGATTTTGCAAATTATACACTTTTGAAGCAACTTCCTTGCTTGGCACGAAAATGGGAGTTTCTCTTGAGCAAAGTGTGCCAAATGCAATGTATTTTAACATTGGACACTTACTTGAACCATACCAAGCCTTGAAATTATGTTTTGAACATTTTTGCTTTGGGTGCATGCATGAACTTTTGGATTTTGCCCTAATTTGCAGCATTTTTCGAAGAGCCTAGAGAGCAAACCATGAATCCCATGAAAATGTACTTGTACTTTTTGAAAATGGGAGCCCTTAATCTCCAACTTTCATGTTTGACTTTGGTCCATTTGAAGAATTTTTGATCATGTTATGGTCACTTGAAAATTAGGGCAAAAGTTGCCAAAAATGGAAAATCCTTAAAACCAAGTTTTCACCAATTTTGCAAAAAGCCTCAAATCTCCATGATTCTTGAACTTTGATCATTCCAAACCTCTTATAACATTGTAAGGACCCCCCTTGGCAAGAAAAAGTGGGTTGGACCCCTTGAAATCACACAGTTGACTTTTTAAGGGCACAGTTGACCAATTACTTCATCTGCAAGCAACTGAAGAATTTCCTGACTTCCACATGGAATTTTCTCATGAAAATTGGTACCTAGGATCCTCTTGACATATAGAAGACTTTTCCCAAATGAAATGGCCAAAGTTGTGAGATTTTCAAGCTTGAATCTCAAACCCTAGTTTAGGTGCCTTTTGTAGGAGCTTTGCCTTATCCTGAAACCTCTGATGATCATGCAATCTTCTGAGCTTTTGCAAATGGACTTGAACTTGTAAATGGAGTGTAGACCCCTCATAGGACTTGTACAAAACTATTGGGACCCTTGTCATGGCTTGTGATGTCTCAAGAACCTCCATAGATGATCATATGCCTAATGCTAGGACATGAAGAATGTTATGCCTCATCTTTCCATGCTAGGATGCTAAGAAAATGATATGTTCATGATGAATATGATGTGATATGATGCTTAAAATGAAGAGAGCAAATTTGGGGTGTTACAGCTGCCCCTATTCAAACAACTGTTAATCTGAAAAGGACGGTAGCAAGGGCTATCGACTATTCAAGATAAACTGTGATTGAATACCAAGAAGACCTGAAATTTGCACTCTGACGAAGAATGCAAACACTGGGAAATAAACCCAACCAAATGACACTTTGGTGACTGAAGGGGAGAAAAAGCAGACGAGCTTCTTCCAAGTTGAAACTGTTATCTTGAATTAAAACACATTGATAGACGAGTCTTCTTCGAACAATCCTGTTACGCCAGGAACTGGACATACGAGTCCTCAAACACTTTGCAACATCATATGACTTGAGATAGACGAATCTCCTTCGGATATACCTGTTACCCCAGGACCCGGAATGCACTAAAGTCTGTGGGATAGACATGCATAATCAAGGTAGACGAACCTTCTTCATATATTATCCGTGGATATATGGCATAAGACAGACGAGTCTTCTTCGAGCAATCTTGTGACGCCAGGTGCAACAATAATAATTGGTGCCTGAGACAGACGAGCCTCCTTCGGATATACCTGTTACGCCAGGACCGATAACCATTTTGACATTTATTCCCACAGTCAGGATTTTAAACCTCTTCAATACAAACGAGTATTGGATGACCATCAAGATAACACAGACGAGTGCCAAAAGTCAATGATACAGACGAGTATCAGACGATGATCTAAGAAACACAGAAGAGCGCTTCAGGCAATGATATAGACAAATATCAGCCCCTGGTACAGACGAATACCAGAAATTCAAACACAGACGAGCATTTGGAGTAGTCACAAAAGAGTACTAGGATAAACATCAAATCCTCACAAACATATATAAGCTAACACAGACGAGTGCTGGGGATGATACAGACGAGTATCCAAACAAAGCAGACGAGCTTCAAACAGATAACACCCAGACGAGTGCTGGGGATGATACAGACGAGTATCCAAACAAAGCAGACGAGCTTCAAACTGACAAACAACATAGACGAGTGCCGGAGAAAGCAGACGAGCAACCACAAGGATTACAGATATTAGAACTCAAAGCACAGACGTGTGCTGGAAATTACAGACGAGCAACCATAGATATTAAGTATTAAACACAGACGAGTGTTGAAAGTTGCAGACGAGCAATCAACCAAGATCAAATATCAAACACAGACGAGTGTCGGAAATTGCATACGAGCAATGTCAAGGTAATCATGGACCACTGCTGGGGAAAGCAAACAAGCAATACCAAAATGATAACACAGACGAATGTTGAAAGATGCAGACGAGCATCAATAAAGTACGAGCGCAGACGAGTGCTGGAGATTGCAAACGAGCAACAATACCAAGCAAGAGCACAGACGAGTGCTGGAAAGTTGCAAATGAGCAACATACAAATGCCTGATTAGCAACAAGAGTTACGACTCTGCAGGGGAAGATAAGTCAGAAGGCCTTGATACCTAACTCTGACTGAGGATGATGAATACATGACTGTATCATCAAATTGACCAAAAGAATGGCAACTTCACTGGGGAATATTTCACTGACGGGAGTGAAAATCAAATATGAACTCTGTGGGGACAAATCATCTTCAGACTTGGCTGGGAAAGATGCTTCAACAATACTCTGGCTGGGAGAACATTTGCTGATTCAAAGCTCTGTGAGGACATCAGGCATCCAGCTACCTGCTAGGCACTCCACTCGGGAAGAATAAACTGCTTGGGCTGCTACCAAGGCTTAGCTGGGGAAGAATTTTGCTTGGGGAGAATGTGATTCCATCCTGCAACCTGCAACAACAGAAAACACAAGTGTGCCCCGGGGACTTGCATGGTATGATCTGTTCATCCATCGTCACTCGACACTCAAAGAGGGTTTCATTGTTTCCCTGCAATGTCATTTTCTTTTCAAATTATCACCATGTTTAAATGCAATGCTATTTTTGCCAAAAATTCAGGACATTTTGCAAACAAAAATAAACACACACAGCTTTTTGACTGAATATTCTTTTTATTGAAGGGCCTCTGAATAGGAAAAGATTTTACATCAGGAAGCAACCACCTGAAAAGAGGTAGCCACCATAAAATTGAGAACAGAAACTATCCTAATGGCAACGGGCATGACATCCCAATGAGTTCCATTTCTGCTATGACCAGCATGTCTTCAAGACTTTCCATTTCTGCTTTTGCTTTCTGAGAAGATGAGGGGACTGTTTCCTATCCTTCTGATATTGTCAAGTTGTATGAAACGATGATGTGGTTCAGATTACTCGGATCGCAGTTGTTCGCTTATTCCCTTGTTTTGCGTGGATCGCCCTTTCGGGTTTTCAATCCACCGGGATACCCTTTTTTCCCGAGCTGTCCAATGTGGCTTTTCAACTCAGGGGGTGTACATTTTTTTTAATTTTTTCCCTAACTTTTTCCCGAGCTTTTTATTCTGTTTTTAGCTCGCCGGGGTGCCCTTTTTTTGCCTGGACTATAATTCTGTTTTTGCGTCCAGCGGGTCTCTTTATGCGAAGTATTTTTTAACTGCGTCCGAGTTAACATGGGATTGGAAGTCATCTCCATCCATAGTGGTGAGCATCAGTGCTCCTCCTGAGAATACTTTCTTCACTATGAATGGTCCTTCGTAGTTCGGGGTCCACTTGCCCCTGTGATCTGTACCTGGAGGAATACTTTCAACATAAGCTCTCCCACTTGGTACTCTCGAGTACGTACTCGTTGGTCGAATGCTCGCTTCATTCTCCTCTGATAAAGCTGACCATGACAGATAGCCGCTAATCTCTTTTCCTCAATTAGACATAGCTGATTGTAACGAGCACGCACCCATTTAGCCTCATCAAGCTTCACATCCATCATCACACGCAATGAAGGAATCTCTACTTCAACAGGCATGACTGCTTCCATACCATATACCAGAGAGAAAGGAGTTGCCCCAGTTGACGTCCTGACTGACGTTCGGTACCCATGCAGCGCAAATGGTAACATCTCATGCCAATCTTTGTAAGTGACAACCATTTTTTGCACAATATTCTTGATATTCTTGTTTTCCGCCTCTACCGCACCATTCATCTTTGGTCGATAAGGAGAAGAATTGTGATGCTGAATCTTGAAGTCCCGACACAAGTCTGCCATCATCTTGTTGTTGAGATTAGAACCATTGTCAGTAATGATCCTTTCGGGCACTCCGTATCTGCATATGATATCCCTTTTCAGGAATCTTGCCACCACTTGACGAGTGACGTTGGCATAAGATGCTGCTTCAACCCACTTGGTAAAGTAATCAATCGTGACCAAGATGAAGCGATGACCATTTGAAGCAGTAGGCTCTATCTTCCCGATCATGTCAATGCCCCACATAGAAAAGGGCCAAGGAGATGACATGACGTTGAGCGGGCTAGGAGGAACATGCACTTTGTCTGCATATATCTGGCACTTATGGCATTTACGAGCGAATGAACAACAGTCTGCATCCATTGTCATCCAGTAATACCCTGATCTCAGCAATTTCTTAGCCATAGCATGCCCTTCTGCATGAGTACCGAAAGATCCTTCGTGGACTTCCTGCATTAACAGGCTTGCTTCGTATCTATCCACGCATCTGAGCAAGACCATGTCAAAATTTCTCTTGTACAAAACTCCGTCAGTATTCAAGAAGAAGCTAGCAGCAAGTCGCCTCAAGGTCTTCTTGTCATTGGAAGATGCCCCAGTTGGGTATTCTTGCTTTTCCAGGAATAATTTGATATCAAAATACCAAGGTTTCTCATCAGACACGGCATCTACAGAGAAGGCATGAGCTGGAGCGTCAAGCCTGTATATGTCAATTCTGGGCACATAATTCCAACACAAGACTTTGATTGACGAAGAAAGAGTGGCCAATGCGTCGGCAAACTGATTTTCATCACGTGGTATGTATTGAAGCTTAACTGTTGTGAAGAACTTCAACTATTTTCTAGCATAATCCCTGTATGGAATGAGATGCTCTTGATGCGTATACCACTTGCCGGTAACTTGGTTAATGACGAGGGCTGAATCTCCGAATATATCGAGGTTCTTAATCCGAAGATTAATGGCCTCCTCTATTCCCATTATGCATGCCTCGTATTCCGCTTCATTGTTGGTGCAGCCAAATGTAATTCTGGCAGCGAAGGGAAAGTGAACACCTTCGGGAGTGATAAGAACGGCACTAACTCCACGTCCATTGATATTGACTTCCCCATCAAACATCAACTTCCATTTGGATTCAGGGTCTGGCCCCTCCTTCGGAAGTGGTTCCTCGCAATCGTTTGCTTTGAGGTACATGATATCCTCATTAGGGAAATCAAACTTCATTGGTTGATAATCATCTTCAAGAGGTTGTTGTGCAAGGTAATCCGACAATATACTTCCCTTGATGGCTTTCTGAGAAGTATATTGGATGTCATATTCAGTTAAAATCATCTGCCACCTAGCAACCCTTCCGGTTAACGCTGGTTTCTCAAAGATGTACTTGACAGGATCCATTTTGGAAATGAGCAGTGTGGTATGAGTCAACATGTACTGCCTCAGTCGGCGAGCAGCCCATACCAAAGCGCAGCAAGTTTTCTCGAGCAGTGAGTAACAGGATTCATAGTCGGTAAACTTTTTGCTAAGGTAATAAATAGCGTACTCTTTTCGACCAGACTCGTCATGTTGGCCTAGAACACACCCCATTGACCCTTCTAGCACAGTCAAGTACATGATTAATGGTCTTCCTTCCACTGGAGGCATTAAAATTGGAGGCTCCTGCAAATATTCTTTTATCTTGTCGAAAGCTCTTTGGCAATCTTCGTTCCACCTGACCGTTTGCTCTTTTCTTAACAATTTGAATATTGGTTCACACGTGGCAGTTAGATGAGATATGAACCGAGAAATGTAGTTCAACCTCCCTAAAAACCCACGCACCTCTTTTTCTGTCTTCGGTGCAGGCATATCTTGAATTGCTTTTACTTTAGCAGGAACTACCTCAATTCCTTTCTGACTAACAATGAAACCCAGCAGTTTCTCGGAACGCACTCCGAAAGTGCACTTGTTTGGATTCAACCTCAGCTTGTACTTGATCAGTCTATCAAACAGCTTCTTCAGGTTGACCAGATGCTCTTCTTCGTCTCGGGACTTAGCAATCATATCGTCCACATAACACTCAATCTCCTTGTGTATCATGTCATGGAACAATGTGACCATCGCCCGTTGATAAGTTGCTCCGGCGTTCTTCAAACCAAAGGGCATGACCTTATAGCAGAATGTACCCCACGGGGTAATGAACGTTGTCTTCTCCATGTCCTCCGGCGCCATCTTAATCTGATTATATCCGGAGAAGCCATCCATGAAGGAAAATACCGAGAATTGAGCAGTATTGTCTACCAGCACGTCAATGTGTGGCAACGGAAAATCATCTTTTGGGCTTGCTCTATTCAAATCCCGGTAGTCAACGCACATCCGGACCTTGCCGTCCTTCTTTGGTACGGGTACAATGTTAGCTACCCAAGATGGGTAACTGGTTACATCAAGGAACCCGGCATCCCATTGCTTCTGAACCTCCTCTTTGATCTTCATCGCCATGTCAGGACGAGTTCTTCTCAATTTCTGTTTCATAGGAGGACAGTCCTCTCTCAAAGGTAGCTTATGCACAACGATGTCGGTATCCAACCCTGGCATATCTTGATATGACCAAGCAAAGATATCCACATACTCTCTCAGCATACTGATCAGCTCTTTCTTGACGTCGGCCTGCAGACTGGCCCCAATTTTGATCTCTTTCTTCACATCTTCATTGCCAATGTTGATGATCTCAATTTCTTCTTGATGAGGCTGAATAACCCGTTCTTCTTGTTTCAACAATCTGACTAACTCTTCAGGGAGTTCACAGTCTTCCTCAACCCCTTCATCAGCTTGGTAGACTGGATTGTCAAAGTCATGCGTAGTCATAACAGGAACGTTATCAGTGGAATCCGGATGATCAACACTGCACAGATGATGTGCTCATTCAGAATCTGCTTATTTTGAAAAAAGAGACGCTAACACAAAAACAAAAAGGAAAAACACATTGCCATTTTTATATTTTTTGTGAAAAGTTTTAAAAACAAAGAAAGAGAACACAATTTGTCTGAAAATGTCCTTTTATTTCATGGTAAAATCAGATGCATACAAAACATGGTGGCCCAATACAATGGATCCTAGCATCTTGGGAAGAATGCTGGATTTGACAATGCAATATGATAATAAAAGGAAACAAAATGAATTACTCTGAGTGCCAGGTAACTTGGACAATGTCTTCAGCAGACCAGTTTTTCAGCTCCTCGCCGGGCGCACACGGGCGAATCCAGTTGTCCCAGTCACCGTCACTGTCTCCATCTTGGCTTGTCACACAGATTTGGTTGCGGTCGAGCATCCCAGCGCTTGTAAACATAATGGCTTTACCACTTGGAGTAGATCCACCAGGTTGATACTCCAAACCAAATTTGTCGTCTTTCTTTTCTAGCTCCAGCAATTTGCCCCAGCCTTGGGCACTTCCTGACTGAAAAACCTCCTTTGCCTGCTTGTATGAATGGATGGAGGTACCTTCTTTCTCACTGCTCTTCTCTACAGGAGTCAAGATGATGACGTTAACCGCTTTGAAGGCTTGACATAAAGTCTCATGGATCTCTCCATCCATCTCCACATACTTGAACGTTGATAAGTGGCTTACGAAGATGTCTTCCTCTCCGCATACCGTGATTACCTGGCCGTCAACCACATATTTGAGCTTCTGATGCAGGGTGGAAGTTACAGCTCCAGCAACATGAATCCATGGGCGTCCCAGCAGGCAGCTGTACGCAGGCTGGATGTCCATGACGTAGAAGATACTTTTGAAAACTTGAGAACCTATTTTTACGGGTAACTCAACTTCTCCAAAAACTGATCTTCTAGACCCGTCAAAAGCTTTGACAATCAAATCACTTGGTCTCAGGACTATACCATCAACATTGAGCTTCATTAATGCCTTCTTCGGAAGCACATTAAGGGAAGAGCCTGTATCAACAAGAACATGTGACAACACAACACCCTTGCACTCCATAGTGATATGTAGTGCTTTGTTATGGTTTCGGCCCTCTAACATGAGGTCTCTGTCTATAAAGCCCAACCCGTGGCTCGCATTAACACTTCCCACTACAGCTTCAAGCTGATTGACAATGATTTCTTGAGGAACATAGGCCATCTGCAGCACTTTCAATAAGGCCTCTCTGTGTGCGGGAGAACACATCAGCAATGAGAGAATGGATATCTTGGAAGGTGTCTGGTTCAACTGCTCGACTACCTTATAATCACTCTTTTTAATGATCCGCATGAATTCCTCGACCTCTTTTTCAAACGTACCCTGCCCAGCCACAGGAGTTGTTGATTCATCAGTCACATCTTGCTTTCCTTTGGCTTTTGACGAAGCTTCAGCCTCAGGATCCCCTCTCAGCACCTGTGGAGCAAACAAACGACCACTTCTTGTGAAACCTCCAACTCCTCCGACGTTCTCTACAGTCGGGTCAACAGCAACGGACTTGCTCTCAACTTTCTGTCCAGCCACGTACATGTCTGAGCCGTAATGCCATGGAATGGATTTATCGTCTGTGTAAGGAACAGGCCCAGGCACGGTGATGGTCACAGGAATAACTTCCGGAGTGTAGATGGTTACCGGCTCTCTTCTGACAGGCATCTCTGCTTCATCATAGAATATGGTAATGGTGGACACATCATCAGCTTCATCACCAATCTTGTTAAACTGCAAAGATCCATCATCAATCAAACACTGCAATCCCATCTTCAGGTTCTCACACCCATTTTCTGAATTCAAGCATATCTTGCAATCAGAACAGCATCCTGGAAACACTTGACCTTTCAGTAACCTCTCTTTCACTACCAACAAAGGAGTCTTCACTTATTCAATACTCAGCATCAGACTCAACTTTTCACCACCCTCAACAGCATGGATTCTAGCCCCTCCGTGATTCGGAATAGGGTTCGAAGTAACATTCGGCGGTGGTGCAAAGTTGATTGCTTTGGAGTCTATCAGGTCTTGGACTTTGTGATGTAGCGCCCTGCACTTCTCAATCGAGTGTCCGGGTGCTCCTGAGTGGAAATCGCATCTTGCATTGACATCATAACCCACTGGAAGCTCTCCAGGAGGTGGTGGTGCCAAAGTTCTCAGTTGAATCAGATTAAAGTCTAGCAGTCTTGGTAGCAAAGCAGCATAGGTCATGGGGATGGCCTCAAGCCCCCTATTAGCCGGGCGAGTTTTCCCTGGCTGATAATGTCTCTGTTGATAGTTGGTACGCTGTGGCTGCTGTTGTTGCTATTGTTGTGGAGGTGGTGCCTGTTGCACAGGACTAGAAGGAATTGTGACTGCTGCCACATGCTCGTATGGTCTTCTATAACCTCGGTCCCGGCCTCGGCCAAACACAACATTTGTCTCACCCTCCCTTCTCCTTGGAGGTCCACTGAAAGCTTTTCTTGCTCCATTAGAGCTGCTAGCACTTGTATCTTGGATCTTTCCCATCTTTAACAAGGTCTCAACTCTCTCTCCGGCAATTACAATATCATTGAATTTGGTGGCAGAACTGGACGCCAATATTTCAAGAAACACACCCTGCAAAGTCCCTATAAACATGTCAGCCATCTCGTTTTCAAGCAGTGGTGGTTGAACTCTGGCAGCGAGCTGACGCCACCTCTGAGCATATTCTTTGAAACCCTCCTTAGCAGTCTGAGACATATGCTACAATTGCGTGCGATTTGGAGCCATGTCCAAATTATACTGATATTGTCTCACAAAAGCTTCTTCCAGGTCTTTCCAGCTTTTTATGTTGACTCTGCTAAGCTTCATATACCATTCCAAAGAGGCTCCAACCAAGCTGTCTTGGAAATAGTACATCTAGAGTTTTTCATCATCCGTGTGAGCAGCAATCCTCCCCACGAAGGACTGAAGATGGGTCTTTGGGCATACAGTGCCATTGTATTTCTCAAAAGTTGGAACTTTGAATTTGTAAGGGATTCTAACCCCTGGAACCAAGCCCAAGTCTGTAATGTCAAATCCCAAAGAACTCTGGGATTGAATAGCTTTGATTTGTTCTGCCATTTCCTCAAACCTCTTATTCATCTCATCCCCCTGACCTTCAGCTTCGTCTAGCAGAGTGAACTGTTTGTCCTGATTATCCATTTGCACATTATTCAGGCCATCATTGATTATAGTCACCCCTGGCTGTGTTACAGGGATTTCCACTTGACGTGCGCCCGTACCGTTACGATTATCAGCAGCAGCAGTGTTGTTCCTGGCTTGATTCTCAACCAACTCCCGCAGACGCTCTTGATTCTGACCCATGCCTGCCATCAGAGTCATGAAATTATCCATCCTTAGCCTCAGGTTAGCTAAGTCAGCTTGCATCTGGTCTATGATTCGCTCTCTGTTGACCTTTGTTGGATATCTGTGTGCGACTGGCTGTTCCCGAACTTTTTGGGGAGCTATAGTGCCTGAAACACAAAAAACATTAGCAACTGAGACACTACCAGCAAAACAAACAAACATGTTATATGCAATGCAATGTAACTGTTCATGTTCCCAAGTTTTAAGCATTTTCATGCCCCAGTTCTGGCATCTACTCCAGACAGTCACTTTGAGTATTAACTTTCAAACTTTCTCTTTGATGAGTGTTCAAACATTAGCAGTATCAGACAAACGAGTCTTGCATATTCAGAAATGATAACTTGCACATTAACACTGTATATTATGGACAAACCACTGCCGACCCAAAAGTTAGAGTACAAACAGAAATATTCCCCGAAGGGTTACAAGCCATTACATGAATAAAAGACAAAATACAAAATAAAGCAAGACTCCTACAACAGGCCTGTAGGTAGTCTGAAAAATAAACTAAGCTAAGGACCCAGGCTCTGCCACCTCTGCTTTTCTCTTCTTGACACCCGCTCTCAGCTTGAGCTCTTCAATCTCTTTCCTTGCTTCCTCCAAGGCTAACTGACTCTGTGCTAGCTGCTGAGTCTTTTCCCTCCGGATGGTGTGGACTTGCTCCACCTCTTCCTTCTTGTAGGCCATTTTCACTTCAAAGAACTCTTCTTTCTCTTTGAACTTTTTCTGCTCTTCCTCCCTTTGGCCTTGCAACCAAACAATGGATTGTCGAGCTTCCTTGAGAGTCTTCAAAGTCTTTTTGCGTTCAGCTTCTCTTTTTGCCTCCATTAGACCCAACCTGTGAAAGTGAGCTTCTCTTCCCGCAAAGTCTTTCTCTTTGGCTTCCAAGGAGGCTTGGATCTTCTGCAGATTACCTTCTGCTTCATTCTTGGCCCTGTTGGCAAGATGTTACAGGCTTACCATTTCAGCATTCTCCACTTTAACTTCATGAAACTGAGCTTCCAATTTCTTGTACTCTTCAAGGGAAACAGTACTACTCTGACTTGGAACTTCTCTGGGATAAAGTGGAGCCTCTACTGAGAAAGGCATGAGAACTTCTTCTACATGTCTTTGCAACCATGCAGCAAATGGTGGATACGTCTTGGGATCAACTCTGCCAAAGTCTTTCTTACCCTTCCTTATCCTGTGAGCCCAAGCTTGGACTACTTGCAATACTAACTCCTTGTTTCCTTCCACAGGAAAGTACAAAGACTCAACAAACTCTTCCATCTGTGGAGGATCTTTCAAAGGGTAGCCAAACTGTTTTATGGCTAGTGTTGGATAATAACTGATGACACCTTTCCTTCCCAGCAAAGGTACTCCAGCAAATCTTTACCTAGCAGATCTCTGTCATATCCCCAGGCAATATCTTCAGTAGTTAACCCCATCAGTCTTCTTGACCATCTCCATTCATCCCTCATCTCCTTGAAGGCACCTGATTTTGGCAGTTGTTTGGCAAACCATTCAGCAAACAATGAAGCACAATAGACTACTGGTCCACCCCTACCTTTCTCATTCCTGTAATGCACACTGTAGTAGAAGTCACCCAAAAGAGTAGGCACAGGATTGCCTTTTGCAAAGATTGAGATCACCTCCAAGCTTACAAATTCCTTCTCTCCTGGGAATAGGCTGGACCCATACACCATCAAAGCCAGCAAAGCACCAAAGTCATTCCAATTAGCCTCTGCAGCATATCTCTCTGCCTCTGGGATGAGCACACTCCAAGGGAGTTCTTTGCCTTCACTATCCTTCAGAGCCTTCTTAACTGTAGCAGCTGGCAAACGACAAACTTTGGCTATGTCTTCATCTTTAAGCACAACCTTAGACCCATAGAATGGCAATGTCTCTCTGACTGGAACATTCAGCATGCTGGAGATCTCTTCCAATGTAGGAGCTAAGATGTAACCTGGAAAAACAAAGCAACGCAGCAGAGGATCATAAAACTGCAACAAAGTATACAAACTGTCCTTCTGGTCTGCAGTGGGCTTGTCCACAAATTTCAGTATCTGGCCATATCTTTTCTTGAAATTGCCCAAGACTTGGTCATTCATCAGACCTGCTAACTTCTGAACACTTCTAACTTTAGGCTGAAGAAAAGTATAGTGAACATTCTTTTTCCTTGGAACTCTTCTGATTTCTGCCATGGAGATAAGATTTACCAGAACGGGGAACTGATTGAGAACAATGACCTGAAAAATGGAAACATAAACAGTTAATGCAAGAATGATGCAAATGCAATGCAATGCAGACATATGATCAACTGGGACCATCTGGATACTGGATCACTGGACACAAGGACCCTCCGAATACTGGCAAACCAAAAGTCCTCTGAGTCACAACTCTTTGATAAAAGGTCTCAGAACCACAATACCAAGAAAACCAGAACCAAGAAAACCAGAACTCCAGAACCATAGGACCATAGGACCAGAAATCATAATCATAGGACTGCTGAATAATGAGTGTATGTAGAGGCCAAGGGTTCCTGCAAACCTGTAAACCCCTCCCAATCTCACTGGTAGGCTCCGGGTCATACATCACGGACTCTCAAAGCCAAATAACAATAATACTGTCACCATCTTCGAGAAATGGCTCATGACCAAATCAGGGAATCGGTTTGGCATTATGTACTACGCAGGGAGGCCTCAGCTGAGTCCGGGAAACAAGGTCATCCAATGTAAGTCCCAAGTGGGCCCTCGGATGTGAATGGGTTTGCCACACAATGTGGTCTGCCACTGTCATCACTAAAGAGGGATGTTTCCACAAGGTTCTCAATGATCAGTCCCCAGCTGCACATAACTGTCAAGGTTATGAAATGAGAGAGGAAGATCCCCAAATCAAGACATTTCCAAGACAATCACAAATTTGGGCGTGGAACTCACTACTACCCCCATGACAAGATCTCATGAGGCCAAAGTGGAACCACTCTAAGTCCTAAGGTGCACTCGAGCCGTGGTAATGAGCTCATCTCTCAGAAACAAGTAACACCCATCCCACCAAACAGAAAACCAGTCCAGACAGTCCAGTATGTATACATGATGCAGAAAATAAAGACTGAAAGCTGTAAATAAAGCTGTAAATAAATAACAATAAAATACAACAAGCCACAACAAACAAACATCACCCAAAGAAACAGCAACAAACAAGCGCTAGGAGAGACTCACAGGGGAACCAGAGACTCTGGGTTCGATCCCCAGCAGAGTCGCCAGCTGTCGCTCCCCGGATTTCCATCCTGGTACAAACGCGAAAGTGGCGCGGAAAAGAATAGAGTTGCCAGCCAGGCATTTTTATCCCAAAAGAAAGGGAATGGTAATGCTGCACAAACCAGAAGAAAGAAGAGGAAGGACACAGGTCCTACGAACCAAAGAGACTGAGTTCGGGAGTCGATTACGACCTGGGAAGGTATTAGCACCGAGATTGTCCGCCGTACCCGACGGGATCCACGCTTGCAAAAGAAACTGTTTCAAAGGGTGAAGAAAATGAAAGTTGCTGCGAAGAAAAGGAACTGAATTGGATAAAGAAAAGAAAAGGGAACTGAAAAAGAAATGAAAAGGAAAAATGTAGGGAAAATAAAGATTGTGCTCGAACGGACCCTACCCCGCTGCCTACGTACCTCATCAGGATAATGAGGATCAGAGACGCCGTAGTTCCCCTAACTAGGGGTAACAAGGAAATTGCTTGTGAATTAAGGCTTGAACTGCCTATGCCATTGCTCAGGTGTTGCAGACTCGGACGACGAGTGCGTAACCGTCTTGCAAAATGACAAGTAGGAGCAAGTTCGCGTACGGAGCGAATGAGATGAGAAAAGAATTCCCGAAGGAAAGACGCTTATTGTTTGTTTGTGTTTTTTTAGAAGCTTTTAGGAGTGTGTCACAAGGAAGCGAACTCAATCTCTTTTCCATGGAATGTGCACTTGTCACAAATGAGAAGAAGAAGTTGGCACAAGTGCCCTTCTAAGCTTATAAGAGAGCTAGTGATCAAATGGAAGCAAAATGGGACAAGGTTCAAGACAAAATTCAAATTAAATCAACCAAACATCTAAAAATTCCACAACTTAAGCCAAATGATCCTCAAACATGATATAACAAGACACTAAAAGGATTGGGAAAAATTCAGAAGCAAACTAGGTCAAATGGAGGCAAGAACACAAACTAGGGTTAAGAAACTTACATCATAAGGAAAAGACCAAAACACAATGAACAAATTTCTAAAAATCAGGGGAAAAATCACACATAAACTATACCATCTTAGGAATCCATAGCAAAATGAATGAACAAAAAACTAAAAATAATGAACCCTAGGGAAATTGGACAAGGCAGTGTACTCACAAAAGGATTAAAAAGAAATAAATGAAAGAGGAAATTAATATGACACGTGGAAATTAGGAATAAATGGAAAATAAAAATGTAGAAAAATAAAAGAAACTCAAATTGACTCTCATGAATATTTTTGGAATTTTTTGATGATCAGAAGTATTTTAAATAATTAGAAATCAAAATGGATAAAAGAAATAAAAATGAAAAAGAAATTAAAAGAGAAAGAGAGCTGGGGGGTGAAAATAGCATGAGGTTTGCGTGCAAATTGATTGGGCCTGGAAGCTGAGGGGGTGTGAAGAGCAAGTTTGAGCCCAATAAGGCTGCGCTGGCTTATTAGACTTATAGTGGAAATTATAAAATTAAACTGGAAAATTCAAGAACCAACAGATGAATCTAACGCATGTTGTGGACCATTCATTAAATGACGTGGACTCACAATTGGATATAAGGTAAGGACCCATGGTTATTATCATGTGGTGAGAAACACAAAGTATTAAAACAGAACTAAGAATTCACGTGAGAGGGATGGTGGCTCTAGGGCAATGTGGCAACATCCTAGACATACAGCAACAAGATCCAAGGGCTGTAGGTCATCTCCTACCTCACAAACCCTAATTGAATATTTCCAGTTTCCGGTGATCGGAGCTAGGGCTCCGGCACCGGAAATCAAACCAGTATGAACAAACCTCAACATAAATGAACCAATAGCTCCAGATCTACTAATTAAGGCACGCTGAGCATGAAAATGACAATGATATTTCCTAAAACTCAAAGAAACAACTAGATCGAAGAGAACAAAGTGTGACCATGAAAAATGAAATCCACATAACTCACACTACAATGCACCATTTTTGAAACTACAAGTTGCAGAATGCTCAGTGTACATCAAGGATTACAAAACACATAATCAATTTCACTTTCAGATCCAAAGATTTTGAAGCATACCTGAGTTGCAGATCTTGATACAAGGTGTTAGAAAACCAGATAGTGGATGCAAATCACTCTACCTTCACTCTAGATGCAAAATAAATGCATCTAAAGCCTTGAAGGTGGCTGGATCTTGAGATTTTCAGGCACCTGCCCTGAAATGGCAAGGTGGTTGATCTTGAAGGAAAGCTTGAATGATGGTTTGATTAATGATCCTTAGCTTGCACTGATCAAGGATCTATCATTGGTTTTTGAAATGAGCAAGTGTAAGATGAGATAGGAGAGAAATCGAAAATTGTGCAAGAAGTTAGAAATGAGAGAATGAGAGAGTGATTGAGCTTTCTGAAACCCTAGCTTCTTAAGTATGACCTCACAATCCAATGCTGAAAGAATGAAAAGGTTTGCACGTGGGAATCACAAGAATTTGGTGAATTTGCAAATTTTTCAAATTGTGAGGGAAGCATGCACTCCTCATGCTTTGCTTGGCCTCTCAGCCCATGTGCAATTCAAATCATACCCTTGATTATAATCCAACCAATTCTGGCCCTTAGACCAAAGTTATCACACATTCCTCATGATTTTGCAAATTATACACTTTTGAAGCAACTTCCTTGCTTGGCACGAAAATGGGAGTTTATCTTGAGCAAAGTGTGCCAAATGCAATGTATTTTAACATTGGACACTTACTTGAACCATACCAAGCCTTGAAATTAAGTTTTGAACATTTTTGCTTTGGGTGCATGCATGAACTTTTGGATTTTGCCCTAATTTGCAGCATTTTTCGAAGAGCCTAGAGAGAAAACCATGAATCCCATGAAAATGTACTTGTAATTTTTGAAAATGGGAGCCCTTAATCTCCAACTTTCATGTTTGACTTTGGTCCATTTGAAGAATTTTTGATCATGTTAAGGTCACTTGAAAATTAGGGCAAACGTTGCCAAAAATGGAAAATCCTTAAAACCAAGTTTTCACCAATTTTGCAAAAAGCCTCAAATCTCCATGATTCTTGAACTTTGATCATTCCAAACCTCTTATAACATTGTAAGGACCCCCCTTGGCAAGAAAAAGTGGGTTGGACCCCTTGAAATCACACAGTTGACTTTTTAAGGGCACAATTGACCAATTACTTCATCTGCAAGCAACTGAAGAATTTCCTGACTTCCACATGGAATTTTCTCATGAAAATTGGTACCTAGGATCCTCTTGACATATAGAAGACTTTGCCCAAATGAAATGGCCAAAGTTGTGAGATTTTCAAGCTTGAATCTCAAACCCTAGTTTAGGTGCCTTGTGTAGGAGCTTTGCCTTATCCTAAAACCTCTGATGATCATGCAATCTTCTGAGCTTTTGCAAATGGACTTGAACTTTTAAATGGAGTGTAGACCCCTCATAGGACTTTTACAAAACCATTGGGACCCTTGTCATGGCTTGTGATGCCTCAAGAACCTCCACAGATGATCATATGCCTAATGCTAGGACATGAAGAATGTTATGCCTCATCTTTCCATGCTAGGATGCTAAGAAAATGATATGTTCATGATGAATATGATGTGATATGATGCTTAAAATGTAGAGGGAAAATTTGGGGTGTTACAGTAACTCTTCTGCCTACTTTGAAAAGCCCTCATCTTCTCTCAGATCAACTTTACTTTCTCAGTAGTTTCTCGAACTAATTCCGGTCCAAGTACTACACTTTCACCAGATTCATGCCAACATAACGAAGTTCTACACCTCCGACCATACAAATCTTCAAAAGGTGCCATTCCGATACTAGAATGGTAACTATTATTATAAGTGAACTCGATCAACGAAAGTTAAGTGTCCCACGAACCTCCCTGTTCAAGAACACTTGCTCGTAGCAAGTCCTCCAACGATTGAATAGTTCTCTTAGTTTAGCCATCAGTCTGAGGATGATATGCCAAACTCAATCTCAACTTAGAACCCAACTCCTCTTGTAGACTCTTCCAAAACTCCAACGTAAACCTTGGATCTCTATTTGACATAATACACAGAGGAACACCATGCATCTTTACAATTTCTCGGATATAAATCTCTCCCAACTTCGCAATTGGATATGTGATGTTAATAGGTATGAAATGATCCGACTTCGTAAGCCTATCAACAATCACCCAAATTGAATCATGCCCTCTTAAAGTAATAGGAAACCCTGTCACAAAGTCCATAGAAATGCTGTCCCATTTCCATTCTGGAACTTCCAACGGTTGCATCAACCCATCAGGCTTCTGATGCTCAATCTTCGACTTCTGACAAGTCAAACACGCATACATAAAACGTGCCACATCTTCTTTCATTCCGGACCACCAAAATATTTTCTTTAAATCTTGATACATTTTAGTAGCTCCCGGATGAATACTCAGATTACTCCTATGACCCTCTTCAAGAATCCTCTTCTTCATATCTGCATCATCAGGAATACAAATTTGTTCGTGCTGTCTCAACACACTTCTCGCATGAATCTTAAAGTCACTCTTCTTTACCATAACGTTCGCTTTTCCTGGATGATAATTCAAACCGAAATCATAATCTTTCAGCAATTCCAACCATCTACGTTGTCTCATATTAAGCTCTTTCTGATCAAACAAATACTTAAGACTCTTATGATCATTGTAAACTTAGAATCTATAATCATAGAGATAATACCTCCAAATATTCAACACAAAAACAACTGCAACAAGTTCTAAATCATGCATATGATAGTTCTTCTCATGGATTCTCAACTGTCGCGATGCATAAGCAGATACCTTATTATTCTGCATAAGCACACCTCCTAAACCCATCAACAAAGCATCACAATAGACTACAAATGGTTCTTCTGGATTTGGTAAAGTAAAAACCGGCGCCGACGTCAATCTCTTCTTCAATTCGGTAAAACTCTATTTGCACTGAACATCCCACACAAAAGCTTTACTTTTACAGGTTAATCTAGTTAACGGAAGTGCCAACTTAGAAAATCCCTCAATAAACCTTCTATAATATCCAGCTAACCCTAAAAAGCTTATAATCTCAGTAGCCGACCTTGGAGTTTCCCATTGCAACACAACTTCTACCTTTGAAGGATCCACAACAATACCATTTCCTGGAATTACATGGCCAAGAAAACTGACTTCTTTCAACCAAAACTCGCACTTGTACAACTTTGCGTACAATTTCTTATCTTTCAAAACTTCCAACACTGATCTCAAATGTTCCTTATGCTCTTCTTATGACTTAGAGTAAATCAGAATATCATCAATGAATACAACTACAAAACGGTCCAGATAAGTATGAAAAATACGGTTCATGTATTCCATAAATACTCCCGATGCATTAGCCACACCGAAAGGCATCACATAATACTCATAATGTTCATACCGTGTTCTGAACGCCGTCTTCTGAATATCCTCATCTTTCACTTTGATCTGATGGTAACCCGATCTCAAATCAATCTTACTTATCACACAAGAACCCACCAATTGGTCCATCAAATCATCTATCCTCGGAAGGGGATACTTATTCTTAATCGTCACTTTATTCAGATGTCTATAATCAACACGAAGTCGCATACTACCATATTTCTTCTTTACTAGCAACACTGGAGTTCCCCATGATGATACACTTGGTCTCACAAACTTCTTCTAAAGTAAATCTTCCAACTACTTCCTTAATTAAGACAACTCAGATGCCAACATTCTGTATGGTGCTATCGAAATAAGCATAATACCAGGTACCAGATCAATAACAAATTCAACTTCTCTCTCTGGCGGCACATCAGGAATCTCATTAGGGAAAACTTCAGGAAATTCCTTCACTATCATCAATTCCTAAATCATAGCTTTACTCTCAACAGACAATGTTTCCATAAAAAAATACATCTGAGCTTCTTCTCTCATCAATTGTTGTAGCTCTCTGAAAGATAACAAACCAACTCTTTCCTCTTCAGGAGTAGAAAACCTCACAGACTTGCGATAATAATTTATATGAACGTAGTTATATTCTAACCAGTTCATACCAAGAATCACATCCATCCTCGTCAATGGTAAGCACACCAAATCAACATAGAAGTCTTTATTGAAGATCGATAAAGGACACTTTAAACACACAAAAGAAGTAGATACTGATGCCTTTGCTAGAATCTCAACAATTAACTCACCATTCATAACATACAAATTTAAACCCAATCTTTGAACACATTCATCAACAATAAAACAGTGCATAGCACCAGTATCAATAATAGTAATTAAAGGAGTATTATTAATGAAGCATGTACCTCTGATAAGTCTGTCCTCGTTAACAATCTGAGTTCCGGTCTAGGCGAACACTTTTCCAGTCTGAGCTTTCTTTGGCTTCTGACACTGGATACCAATATGCCCTTCTTCACCACAATTAAAACAAATCATTTCCTTGTGCTTACAATCAGCTATTGCATGCCTAGTCTTACCATAGCGAAAACATCTTGTTAGCTCAGCAGTGCATACATTACTTTTATGACCAGCCTGACCACACTTGAAGCAAACTATACCAGCAGGAGCACCTCCCTCACCAGTCCTCTGAGCTGGAGCAACTTTCTATTTCCCTTTTCCAGTTGGAGCATCATACGGCTTGCCACAACTCTGTTGTTGCTTGCCTCTTCGATCACTGACAATTTATAATGAGCATTATTGTCTTCTTCAAATATCTTGCAGCTATCAACCAACTCAGAAAAGATTTGTATCTTCTGATACCGAACAACCTTCATGATTTCAGAGCGCAACCCGTTTTCAAACTTGATTCACTTTAAAATTTTAGCACCAACACCAGTATAGTGAGGATAAAACTTGGACAATTCAACAAACTTTGTAGCATAGTCGATGACAAACATGTTTCCTTGCTTAAGCTTAAGGAATTCAATTTCCTTCTTGCCATGAACATCCTATGGATAATACTTTCTCATGAATTCCCTACAGAATACATCCCAAGTGATTACTTCACCTGCAGCACCCAACTTCTCACGAGTCTATAGCCATCAGTCATCAGCTTCGACTGCCAGCATGTGAGTACCATACCTAACCTTCTGTGTCAGAGTGCAACCCATAACACAGAAGATTCTCTCAATCTCCTTCAACCATCCTAATGCTGCATCTGGATCATGCTTTCCTTTGAACACTGGCGAATTCTCTCTTTGAAAAGTTGCCAAGCTACGTGATCTAGCATCTTCACCAGCATTTGGTAAGTTCTGCACAGCCTGTGCCATCACTTGCATCGCAGCAGCCATCGCAACGTCGTTTCTTCCAGCCATTCTCAAATTATCACTACAACACAACCAAAAGTTAGAATAATAATAATACTCGATTGTTAGACAACTAAGACTTGACACTTGGCTGGACATACTGACCTGCTCTGATACGACTAATGTAACACCCTATTTTCTACCCTTGAATATAATCAAAATCAGAGTTTACAAAAAATTTCGACATAACGGGATATCATGTTTTCAACTTTCAACAAATTTCAACTTAAGGTATAACATGCTTAATACATAGCACTTTTCAGAATAATCATAAAACTAACATTATAATACTTAAATAATTCAACTTATAAAAACATCACAACAAATTCATAAAACAACTTGTAGCATCTTTATACAACATAAAAACAACTTCAAAATAACTAATAAACATTCTAAGTACTTTAATTAAACTAAGAGTCAGCATGCAACAAATTCAACAAAACAGACACGCGTCATCCCCCCCGAGTGCTACGTATCAGAGCGACAGATCACCGACTCGACTAAAGGTAACCAGCTACTCCTCTTGATTACCTGCATGTTTCCAACATAAGGACAATATTCAAACAGAAGGGGTGAGTTACGATAATTATAATCAATATATGAAAAATAATACATAGATAAGGATTTCAAATAATTCACCGATTCACAACATCAACTAGCACAAAAACACAACAACAACTAAAAAACAATGCGACTTTAATGCGACTCAACTAATTATGCATGTGGTACAATTTTGGAATAAAACTCTCAACTTAAATCATTGCCAGGTTATCAAGGCATCAAGGTATAAACCTTCAACTTTCAACTTAATTTGCCAATCCAGGCCAACATGGTGTGAACAACGACTTCGACAAAAATGCAAATGACCTACATGACATACACGACTTTACAACGCAAATAACATAAAAACACAAGCAACACAACAACTTATACTACATAGGCAACTTAGAATTGACTTTGGCATATAAGCCTTCAACATAACAACTTTAGAATTATTCCGTAAACCAGAATCATACATAAACTAAATTGTACCTGCAAATCGACTATAAAACTTATTTTCAACAAAACAACGTAACAAAAATCAACTATTAATTTACCCGACTTACCCCGAAAAATTTCGCTAAATTCCGGGCAACTATGTTTTTCGCCTAATTCGCCCAAACCGACTAAACCGGTACTGTTTTTCACATTCTGCGATCGGTACGATTTTTATTACAAAACCTGAATTTTCTATCTTCTGATAAACATATTGTAAACACCCCAAATTTTCCCTCACTAAGTTCACACCATGGCTTGTGATCTTTTCATTTGCATAAGTTTAATCATACCACATCATATTGCATTGTTGCTTCACTGCATTAGTTCAAGTTCATCTGCATCTAGGGTTTGTGATCTGAGCAATCCAAGATCCTTATGAGCCACTCCAAAGGTCTTCAATCATCTCAAGAGGGTCCATGTATGTTCAATCATCATATTTTATCCTCCAAAGATCAAGGAAGTCAAAGAATCACAAGAACTGGCAAAGCATGGAAGCTGAGCTAGGGTTTAACTGCACAGATGACCTAAAATTAGGGTTTTGATTTCAGAGGCCATAACTCCAAATTTTTTGGTAATTCTTGTTTCTATTGGTCTCAATATGTTATAAGGATCATACATACCAAGTTTGATGAAGAAATTCATTGTGGAAGTCATCTGATCACTGGGTAACTTCTTGAGCAAGTCAGAGCAAAATCAGGGCATCTGAGGCCCCCCAACATGGAACCAAAATGGATTTTTCATCAAATTGAAGTTATATGATCTTTATTTGATCATTGAAGTGTTTAGAAGTTCACAAATTTGTATAAAAGTGAGCAAAACCAAAAGTTGCCAAAAGTGGAAATGACTTGTAATGTAAACTTTCCATTTTGGGAACGTTTTTCAACCTCCTCTTTCTCAACCAAAAATGCTTCAAATGAAAAATTGTTGGTCATGAAAGTTATAGATTGGATCATTACCTTTTCTAAAAGTACAAGAAAAAGATCTAATTCATTTTGGAACTCAAGTTATGGCTTTCCAAAGTTGGCAAAAATCACATAATTTCAAGTTTCATGCCAAAGAGGGATTTTTACAAAACCTCTTGCCAAGCTATTTTGTGACTTCAAATACACTTCTAAGCATCATAGTAACATAGCACATTGCCTAAAACTCAGAATTGGCCCAAGAATTTCAAGTTTTCATGCCTTGCACATGAAGAAATCTCAAAGGGGCCAAAGCTTCATGAAATTGCAAAATGACCAAGAACCTTTCACAAACATGCTGAATTGCCTCTAAATGAATTCCATGGCCATCCTTGATCCTTGCTGCACCAGAAATCCCATTGTACCAAGCCTGCCACTTGCCCATACCTCAAGTATAACCAACCTTGACTTTTTGCAAAACACCCCATACCAATCAGCATAGCCCACACCAACTCCACAGACCTATCACAACTTGATATGTGGACTTTATGCAAGCCATAACACACAAGAACACAGCCTAAAACCTCAGCATTCTCTAGTTACCAAAAATCCTCCCTCTTGCAAAAACCTTCGAATCTCACAACTCAGCCACCCATTCTTCAAACAAACACCTCCAATCATCTCCATATAACCCCATGATCATTTCCCACCCCTCACATTGGCCTGAAACCACCTCAAACAAAAACACGATTTTCATCACCTCTGAACTGAAACCTTCAAAACACTCCATATAAACTCCTTTCAAGCATTCTAGAAGCATAAGGGGATCAAGGGGAGTGGAAAAAGCACCAAAGAAGAGCCCAGAAAGTGCCAGTTTCGAAAGCTTCAACTCAGGTAACCTAAAGAACAAATTTTCCAGAAATGAAATTTTAAGTTCTTAGATTTTTCTCCATGCTTCACTGATCACACTGCACCTTTTGGTTTTGAAAATGATTGAAAATTAAGCATGTATGAAGCTTCTGAAATTTTTGAGTAATTTTCCGTTTTGCTTTGAATCTTGATGTTCATGTGAAATAAATGATTTTTGCTGGCTGAATCTTGTTTAGAATGAGTTAGGGATCATTTCTGGAGAGTTTGGTGAGTTTATTTTATGAATTGAGAGAGTTAGTAAGTTTGATTGGTCGGAGAAGATGACCGGAACACTGTTCCGGTCACCTGAGAGAGATTAGGGCTAATGTCATTAATTAGCTGAGTTTAAATGCTGACCCTTAGATCTTAGGTTTGCTGCGCACAAGAATGGCCCAGATGGCTTCATGAAAACCCTAAACATGTTTAATTAGTTTAATTAAATTAATTTTCCCAGAGACAATCCCAGCCGTCCAATAGCGCACCAGTCAACCAGCCCCTCCCCAGTTCAAATCTTGTCCACTGGATCCTTTGACTTTTATTAAATTCATTTTTATTTTATATTTTTATCATTTGTTTTGCATATTTTATTTAAAATACATAGAAAATCCAAAAAAAAATATTTTCTTTCAGCATTTTAATTCCAAATAATTTTCTCAACCCAAAAATATTTTTATTTTTATTTTTTGCATTAAAAAATTATTTTTTAGACATTTAATTGTTTATTTTAATTAATTAATGAAAATTAATTAATTAAAATATCATTTAGGTTTCTAAAAAATCCCAAAAAATTCATATTGCATCTTTAAACATTTAGAGACATTGTCATACCATCCACACAAATTTCTTTTTGGTTTTGAATCATTTTGAGATTTTTTCTTTAAATTTAGGGTTCATAAAATCCCATTTTAGAACCCTAACTTCAAGAATTATTTTTTGCCTAACCAAGAATGGTATGACCATGGTTCTTTTTGCATTGATCTTCATTTGAAATGTAGTTTCTAACATAATTTTTTCTTGAATTTCTTCTGCATTTTTGAATTGATTGGCATTTTTTCCCTTTAGGTACCTTAAAACCCTAGAAAACTTAGAAAAATCATAAGTCCCTTAGGGTTAAGAGTTAGGTCTCCTCCTTTGGGGTGTGATTTCATGTGGGGTTAGGGTCCTTTAAGTCCATTTTCAATTTTTTATCTTGTCATTTGCTTCTGTTTTTGAGTTTTGCATCTCATGTTGCATGTAAACCCTAATTTTGCATCTTCACTTGCATACATCTTGCATATGCTTGCATTCATGAACTTGCCATGACATTTCTTGCATCCACATGACTTTTAAGATATCTTAGGATACATTAGAAACATGTTTGATCATTGCTTCATCCATTTGCCATGTTATGCATTCATTACATTCCATGTGCATTCATGAACTTTCATGCTTCCTTTATGCTTCATTTGCATTCTCATTACTTGTATGATCATTCACATCTCTTGGCATAAATTTGCATCATCTCTTAGCATCATTTACATCATGAACATGCTTCTGGTTTTGGTTTGCATCCTTGCATTCATTTCATTTTCATTTCATTTCATTTCCTTTCACTAACTTTTCAGGTGGTAAGTTACTTTGAGAAGTGAATTTGCCTTCACTTCTCATAACCTCTTCTCATCTCTCTTATGAATTCATTTCTGCATTTTGTATTTGTATTAGGATGAGCTTGATCATTCATGTCCCTTCTTCACCTTCTTTCTTCAAGCAACTTATCTTAAGTGAAGTAAGTTGACTTGTTTCTTTTGCTTCTCCTCCTTCCATCTTTCTTCTTCCTTGGTGGCTTTTTCTTGGAGATCTCTTGCAAGCCTCATAAACCCTAGGAATACCCAAGTATGATCACAATTAGGGTTTGATTAGTCCCCTATTAGTTTTACCTTTGTGTCATCTTTTGTGTCTTCTCTTCTCATCTCATAATCAGGGACTAAACCTTAAAGGTTTTAAGGCTTTGTGATTAAGGTTATGCCTGCATCCTTCTCTTAGGATGGAGTGTATAACTTTAATCCTAAGTGTTAAACCCTTAATGTGTTTAAATCTCTTAATCAATTCATCTAATAATCACTAAGACATCAAGCTTGTAAATTGGGCCTTGCATTAGGGTTCTAATTCTTCCTTAATTGGTTAAGAAGGACTAACCCTAGTGTTAATGGACAAGTACTCCTCAAGTTGTCTACAAACCATAAAATCCATTTCTTAATCTTATCATTAACTAAAATCCACTTTAATAAAGGCTTGTTTTGTCATGAGGTTAATCCCTAATCATGGATTAAGTTGAGGTATTTTCCTCAGCTTAAATGTTCTCATCTATTATCGTTCTATTAGGATGGTGTAATGAGTCCATTAAATCCTTGATTATGGCTTAAACTCATTACTTAACACTAAACAAAAACTCCAAAAACATCTAAATAATTGTAAGTAGGTTAATGATATTAATCATACATCATGGTAATTAAATGTGAGGTGCTTACTTCATACTTAAGGTATTCTCATTACCCCTAATCAGAGGGAGGATGTGATGAGTTTACTAACCCTTGGTTTAGGCTTAAGCTCATTTTCTTATGACAAATACCAAAAAGCAATAAAAGATTGAAATACCAAAAACAAACAATAATCGTCTCCTCCGGGATTCTTTTCTCACCTCATTCACTCACAAACGAGAACTCGCTTCTTCCTTCTAATGTAAGACAGTTAGCACCTGAGCTAGACAGGTCATACACTTGAGCATAGGCAAGCAAGCAGTTCATCAGTAAATTTATTTTCCAGTCTCTTTGAGTCGAACTACGGTGTTCTGACTTCCTCATTGCACGAGAGGATACGTAGGCATAACTTAACAGTTGTCGAACAAAAGTCTCTGTATATTCCCCCTCTTCCAGCATTATTCTTTAAGCCTCATTGTCTTGAGCTTTGCACTCTTTTCTTACACTGACACTCCTTATATTCACTTCACTTTCCAGCACTGACACTTGCATTCTTTTCCAGCACTTTGCACACAGAATAGCACTGACACTACCCCTTTAAACACAAACTTTCAAGCGTGGATCCCGTCGAGTACGACGAACAATATGGGTGCTAATACCTTCCCAGGTTGTAACCAACCCCCTTTCTCAGTTTCTCTGGTTCGCGACCGTCTTATCCATTTCTTTCCTAGGTTTATGCAGCATTACCTTTCCTTCGGGATAAAAATGCCTAGCTGGCGACTCTCTTCAGTTCATCTTCATGTTCTCTCCTTTCGTCGACCGTTCGCGTTTGTACCCCTTCTGGCCCTGTGTCATTTGGTGGGAGCGACAGCTTGGCGACTCTGCTGGGGACCCTTATACTGCAACCAGGGCTTCTGGTTCTTTTTGTGGGTTCCTCCTAGCGCTTGTTTGATTTGTGTTTACTGGGGTGTTATGTGCTAATTGTGTTTATTTATTTGCTTTATTTATTGCTTTATGTACAGCTTTATTTACTGCTTTCTTTACGGTTTTTTATACATCATATTGTCATTATCATTGTGTTGGATCTTGTTTCTGTTTTGGTGGGTGGGGTTCCACTGAGTGATTAAGGTCCTATACCTGGGACCTGAGTGATACCTAGGCTAGAGTGGTTCATGTTCTTTCCCATTCCATTTTGGTCTGGTGCGGGAATATGAAACACGGTTCAAATGTGGGTTTCTTCTTGAGAACTCTGTGCTACAGATTTCCTGTAGTGCTAGGGCTATTTGGGAAGCCTGCTAAGTCTAGGTGACCTTTATTATGACCTTCAGAATCTGGGGAGAATTAGAGGAGGATCCTTTATGGTTATTGTAAACACTGTACCTCCGGGTTAGAAGTGTTTACACTTCTCATAACTGATCCAAGTCTAAGGATCCTTGTTCTAGAACATTACATGTGAGGGGGTTGGGTTGTTTACAGGTTTGCAGGAACCCTTGGCCACATCATACCCTGTTACTGTTTTGTTTAAGAATGCTTCACTTTGGACAGTTCTTGTGATTAACCCTGGACATGTGACTCTTTATTTGAGTCCTCCACCCTGGTTACTGGATTTCTGAGCCTCCATCCGGGCCTTTGAACATACATGGACCTTATATCAAGACAGATAACCAGATCCAGCTCTTGATCACAAACCCTTGCATATCATTTGCATATATCATCATTGCATCATTTAACATTTGTTTATTTGTTTTTCAGGGTATCCATCATATCATACTTGGTTTGGTTTTGACCCCTTCTACTGCTTAGACCTCAGCTTCAGTTATCTTCTTCAGCATCTGCTTCAGCTACCTCCTTCAGCACCTGCATCAGTCTGTCAGAGACTTACCTCCAGCTTCCCAGTCTATGATCTTCATCAGTATTTATCTTCAGCTCCTTCATCGGCATTCATGGATATTCCAAGGAAAAGCAACATATCTTATCACTTCTTTGAGCCCATATTGACTGGTATCAGGCAGGTCCAGTCTCTTATCACACCTGACCATATCCCGCTGTTTAGAGAGCACTATGGGGGTATTTTGGACATGGTCATGGATCTTGATTCTTCTCAGAGGAGCATGATCCGCACATGCTTGCAGTTCTATGACCCTCCACTCAGATGCTTCACCTTTCCTGACTTTCAGATGGGGCCTCTGTTGGAAGAGTTTTCTTTGTTAATTGGAGTGCCTATCAGAGGAGGGATCCCCTTCAACCCAGAGATGACTGCTCCCAGAAGTGAAGAGATAGCAAGGGCATTGCACCTGGAGCCTGCCCTTATTGAGAAAAACATGACAACAAAAGCTGGGATTCCTGGTTTACATCTGGACTTCTTGATTTCTCAGGCCATCCTGAAGGCTACATTGGGGGAATGGAGGGCAGTCTGTGCACTTTTAGCCCTCAACATATATGAGGCTATATTGTTTGCAGATGAGCCTAAATTTGTGAGTAAGAATGACATCCACTTGTTTCTGCTAAGGAACCCAGTGCCTACATTGCTAGGGGATTTTTACTACTCCATCCATCAGAGAAATGAAAAACAAAGGGGGAAGTTGGTCAGATGCTGTGCTCCCTTGTTCTACTCTTGGCTACTCAGACACCTGCCTAAATCATATGCTTTCTTGAACCCACACCAGCAGAAGAATTGGGCCAAGAAGTTCATTACCTTAACATCAGATGATATCAGATGGTGCACCCAGAGCACAAAAGACAAGGAGATTATTACCAGCTGTGGGCAGTACCCTAATGTGCTTCTAATAGGAGTAAAAGGTTGCATCAACTACAACCCTTTGCTGTTTAAGAGACAATTGGGATATGCCTTGGTTCACCCTCCCAGAGGACAGGATTTAGCTGAGACCCTATACTGTGAAGTGCAACCTAATTCAGCTGTTGTCAGGCAAGTTGCCTGGGCTTGGGACAACATCCAGACCAAAGGGACAGCCATCCTTGGAAGATATAACAATGTTGCTTTAGCTCAGTACTCTGACTGGTCCCGTACTAGAGCTCAAATCACCAGAATGCCTTTCACCTTGGAAGACACACCTGGACCATCTACAGTACAGCCTGCAGCAACTGTTAGCCTGGAGGAATTTGAAAAGTTGAAAGAGAGGAATAATCAGCTATCTGAAGCCCTGAAGAAGACTCTTTGGGAAAGAAATGACGGTCGTCTGGACATTGAAAGATTGGAAAGACTCAAGACTGAGCATCTGACCAAGATCGAAAGGACAAATGACTATATAAGGAAAGAAAGAGCCGGGGAACAAATATTGAAGAATGCCTGCAAGGAGGCCAAGATTCAGAAAGCTAGAGCTGAGCATTACCTGGAAGAAAGCCAGGCTAGGTGGATCAGGATCACCGAAGCCCGTGCACAAGAAGACCAGAGGACTCAGGCCAAGATTGAACAGCTGGAGGCCAATGAGAAGAAGCAGCAGGAAGCTTTGTTGGCAGCTCAGAAGGAGATATCAAAATTGAAGCTCCGAGCGGGGTTAAAGAGATCAAAGGATCAGGACAGGCATAAGAAGCTGACTAATGCCATTGCTACCAAGAACCTCCTCATTAGGACCATTACGGAGCACCCAGCTGGTCCGGTGACTGAGGCACTCCTGAAGGAAGTTAGGGAAGATGACTATGGATTGGATGTCTGATTCCTTTTGCTTGTATTTCCTTTCTTTTGATGTACTTTTCCTTTTTGTTGTATTTTTGACCCACCATGGGCATGTGTTGTAAACAAACTATGTATTTTCATTATTTGTAATATATCAGTTTGTTTTATTTTGGTGGACTTTCTCTCAACATTATCAAGCATCTCCTCGAGGTCTGGAAAGGTCAAAACCAAGAACCAAACCGAATACCTTGGAAAACAAATAAGCATACTACATTGCATACTAACACTTTCTTTGTTTTGTAGGTTTTTGTTTATTATTTGTTTCTCACTTTGTTGTGCTTTCAGGAAACATTGCTCGTCGCCGAGTATTCCCTGTCAACCGCACACACCGGTACCCAACGCGTAACAACCTTCTAGGCATTCAGATGGAACAGGTACAGTAGGACCTGAATGAAGTGAGAAATCAGATGGTAAATGAAAGGGTCGAGATGAGAAACCAAATGTCTCAGTTTATGGCAGTAATGACTATCGCTCCCACCAAATGACACCTGGCCAAGAGGGGTACAGACGCGAACGGTCGGCGAAAGGAGAACATGAAGATGAACTGAAAAGAGTCGCCAGCTAGCCATTTTTATCCCGAAGGAAAGGTAATGCTGCATAAACCTAAGAAAAGATGGATAAGACGGTCGCGAACCAGAGAAACTGAGAAAGGGGGTTGGTTACAACCTGGGAAGGTATTAGCACCCAGATTGTCCGCCGTACTCGACGGGATCTACGCTTGAAAGTTTGTGTTTAAAGGGGTGGTGTCAGTGCTATTCTGTGTGCAAAAGCTGGAAAAGAATGCAAGTGTCAGTGCAAAAGAAGTGTGAAATGAAATAAAAAGTGTCAGTGTAAGGAAAGAGTGCAAAGCTCAAGACAATGAGGCTTAAAGAATAAAGCTGGAAGAGGGGGGAATAGACAGAGACTTTTGTTCGATAACTGTTAAGTTATAACTACGTATCCTCTCGTGCAATGAGGAAGTCAGAACACCGTAGTTTGACTCAAAGAGACTGAAAGATAAATTGACTTGTGAACTGCTTGCTTGCCTATGCTCAAGTGTATGACCTGTCTGGCTCAGGTGCAAATTGTCTTGCATTAGACGGAAGAAGCAAGTTCTCGTTTGTGAGTGGATGAGGTGAGAAAAGAATCCCGGAGGAGACGATTATTGTTTGTTTTGGATGTTTTCAATCTTTTATTGCTTTTTGTGTTTGTCATAAGTTAATGAGCTTAAGCCTAAACCAAGGGTTAGTAAACTCATCACATCCTCCCTTTGATTAGGGGTAATGAGAATACCTTAAGTGTGAGGTAAACACCTCACTTTTAATCACCATGATGTAGGATTAAGATCATTAACCTACTTGAAATTATTTAGATGTTTTTGGAGTTTTTGTTTAGAGTTAAGTAATGAGTTTAAGCCATAATCAAAGATTTAATGGACCCATTACACCATCCTAATAGAAGGATAATAGATGAGAACATTTAAGCTGAGGAAGGCTCCTCAACTTAATCCATGATTAGGGATTAACCTCATGACAAAACAAAGCCTTTATTACAGTGGATTTTAGTTAATGGTAAGATTAAGAAGTGGATTTTATGGTTTGCAAGACAACTTGAGGGGGACTTTTCCATTAACACTAGGGTTACTCCTTCTTAACCAATTAAGGAAGAATTAGAACCCTAATGCAAGGCCCAAGTTTCAAGTTTGATGTCTTAGTGATTATTAAGTGGATTGATTAAAGGACTTAAACACATTAAGGGTTTAACACTTAGGATTAAAGTTATACGCTCCATCCTAATAGAAGTATGCAGGCATAAGCTTAATCACAAAGCCTTAAAACCTTTAAGGTTTAGTCCTTGATTAAGAGGTGAGAAGAGAAGACACAAAGATGACACAAAGGTAAAACTATTGGGGGGACTAATCAAACCCTAATTGCTATCATGCTTGGGTGTTCCTAGGGTTTATAAGGCTTGCAAGAGACCTTCAAGGAAAATCCACCAAGGAAGAAGAAAGATGGAAGGAGGAGAAGCAGAAAGAGGCAAGATAACTTACTTCACTTAAGAAGATAAGTTGCTTGAAGAAAGAAAGTGAGGAGGGAACATGAATGAGCAAGCTCACTCTAATACACATACAAAATGCAGCAATGAATACATAAGAGAGATGAGAAGAGATTATGAGAAGTGAAGGCAAATTCACTTCTCAAACACTTACCACCTGAAAAGTTAGCAAAAGGAAATGAAATGAAATGAAAATGGGATGAAATGCAAAGATGAAAACCAACCAGAAACATGTTCATGATGCTAATGATGCAAAGAGATGATATAAATGTATGTCATGAGATGAAGATGATCATACAAAGGATGGGAATGCAAATGAAGCATAAAGGAAGCATGAAAGTTCATGAATGCACATGAAATGAAATGAAAGCATAACATGGAAAATGGATGATGCAATGATCAAACATGATTCTAATGTGTCCTAAGATGTCTTAGATGTCATGTGGATGCACAAAATGTCATGGCATGTTCATGTATGCAAGCTTATATAAGATGGATGCAAATGAGATGCAAAATTAGGGTTTTCATGAACATGTGAGATGCAAAACTCAAAAATAGAAGCAAATCATAAGATAAAAAATTGAAAATGGACTTAAGGGAACCCTAAACCTATACTAGTTCACCATCCAAAGGGGGAGGTCAGAGGCTAAACCCTAAGGGAGTCATGAATTTCCTAAGTTTCTAGGGTTTAAAGGGTGATCCTAAAGATAAAATGCCAAACAAATTGAAAATGAAAGATAAAAATGAAACAAAAATGTTTTTAGATGCTTGGAACCATGTATAGCACAATGTAAAAAGAATCATTCACAAACTCAACTTGGATCAAAAGTTATGAATTTTTGAAGTTAGGGTTAAAAATATGCAAATTTAAGAACCCTAATTCATTTGAAAAATGTCAAAGTATGATCAAAACCAAAAAGAAATTTGTGTGGTGAGTTTGTAAATGCTTCTAAATGTTTGAAAATGTTGTCTGAATTTTTGTGTGATTTTTAAATACCTAAACTTATTTTTAATTAATTAATTCTCATTAACTAATTAAAAATAACATTTAAATGATTTAAAAATAATTTTTTAATGCAAAAAATAAAAATAAAAATATTTTTGGGTTCTGAAAATTAATAAAATGCTTGATAAAAAAGTTCAGAATTTTTTAATGTTTTTTCCTATTTTTAAAAATTCGTACAAGATTAAATAAGAAAAAAGAAATAAAAATTAATTAAAAGGAAAGTATGCACAATGGAGAGCTGAGATTGAAACTAGGTTTGAAAGGGTTGACTGGGCGCCACATCCAATGGCCCAAATTCAAATATGACTAAACTTAATTAATTAAATTAAACCTAATTAAATATTAATGATATGATCTCAGCCATACACTCATACGCGGGAAGACCTATCCAAAGACCCAGATTCAAACCTGAAGCCCTAACCCTAATTAGACATTAATTACTCTCAGGTGGCCGGAAATGACCTCGGGTCATCTTCTCCGGCCACACTCTCCCCTGAAAATTGCTATCTCACTCCCCAGGCCATTTCTGGAGCTCTAAAGCTCCAGATTCGTTCCTTTCACTCCCCTAAACATAAATCCACCCTCAAACAGAATTTATTTTCAGCCATTAACAAGATTCGAATCAAAGAACAAAAAATGTGAAACTTTCAGACAAACCATACATCCTCATTTCTTCACTATTTTCAATAATTCAGAGTTCATTACACTCAGGGGATCAAACTTAACCATTTAAGAACTTAAAACAAAGATTCTGGAAAAAAGGTTTTCACATGGCTACCTGAGATGAAGCTTTCAACCCTGGAGCTTTCAGGCTGCTTCTTTGCTTCAAAACGCCTCCAATGACCTCCCTGAAGAAGCTTTGAAGCTTTGCTGAAGTGCTTGTGACCTCTTTTTGAAGTTTGATGAAGTTCAGTTCAAAGGGGGGAAATCGTTTTTTGTGTATGGTGGCTTTTAGGGCAAAGTGAAGGGTGGGAAATGATCAGTGATTGATGCTGAAATGAATGGTGGTGTTGGTTTGAAGAATGAGTGGCTGAGTTGTGTGTTTAGATAGAAAATGCAAAGAGGGAGGTTTTTGTGAATGCTGAGTTATGGGAGAGTTCAGGCTTGCTTCTTGTTATGTTTGGCTTGCTTTTGATTAGTATAAGATATTGTGATTGGTCAGAAAGTTGGTAATGGCATAGTGTGATTGGTATGGTGCAAAATGCAAAAAAGTCAAGATTTGTTGTCCTTTGAGGTATGGGCTGTTTCAGGCCAAGGACAAGGGGGTGTCTGGCGCAGCATGATTCAAGGATAGCCATGGAATGCAACTTGTGGCAATTCAGCAAGTTTGTGAGAAGTTGTGGGAGGTTTTGCAATTTTGTGAACTTTTGCCCCTTTTGGATTTCTTCATGTGCAAGTCATGGAAATGTGAAATTATTTGGGCAATTTGCAGCAAAATGGATCATGTAATGTTGTTATGATGTTTTGAGGCCAATTAGAAACCAAATCAATCATTAGAAATCCTTCTTGCAAATATCCCTCTTTTGAGAATTTATGAAAAAATGACTTATGGAGGCTTGTGATCCAAGGCATGAAACTTTGTGAATTTGTGCAATTATGATTTTGGAAAGTTTTAATGGTGCCTAGAAGTCATTTAGAAGTCACAAAATGGTTTGGTATGAGGTTTTGCAAAAACTCCCTTTTGGCATGAAACATGAAATTATGTGATTTTTGCCAACTTTGGAAAGCCATAACTTGAGTTCAAAAATGAATTAGATCTTGTTCTTGTACTTTTTGAAAAGGGAATGATCCAATCTACAAGTTTCATGACCAATAATATTTCATTTGAAGCATTTTTGGTTAAGAAAGAGGAGGTTGAAAAACTTTCCCAAAATGGAAAGTTTACATTACAAGTCATTTCCATATTTGGCAACTTTTGGTTTAGCCCACTTTTCTTCAAATTTGTGAACTTATAAACACTTAAATGATCAAATAAAGACCATATAACTTCAATTTGATGAAAAATCCACTTTGGTTCCATGTTGGGGGTCCTCAGATGCCCTGATTTTGCTCTGGCTTGCTCAAGAAGTTACCCAGTGATCAGATGACTTCCACAATGAATTTTTCCACCAAACTTGGTATGCATGATCCTTATATCATATTGAGACCAAAAGAAACAAGAATGACCAAAAATTTTGGAGTTATGGCCTCTGAAACCAAAACCCTAATTTTAGGTCATCTGTGTAGTTAAACCTGGCTCTGCTTCCATGCTTTGCAAGTTCTTGTGATTTTTTGGCTTCCTTGATCTTTGGAGGATAAAATATGATGATTCAACATACATGGATCCCCTTGAGATGATTGAAGACCTTTGGAGTGGCTTAGATGGATCATGGATTTCTCAGATCACAAACCCTAGATGCAGATGACTTTGAACCAATGCAGTGAAGCAAAAATGCAATATGAGATGATATGATTGAACTAATGCAAATATGGAAGATCACAAGCCATGGTGTGAACGTAGTGAGGGAAAATTTGGGGTGTTTACAGCTGCCCCTATTCAAGCATGAGTTAGCTGTGCAGGATGTAAGCGACGGCTTATCAGGCAAACAAGATAACTTGTGGTTGAATACCAAAGACAGTCCCAAAATTTGCACTCACTGGGTGAAGAAGAAAAGGGATATAGATTGTAAAAGAAAGTATAGTATAAAAATGCGGGCGATGAAGGACGACCATCGAGCAGAGGACGAATGCTGGGGATAAGGCAATGACGGGGACGACCGACATGCCGGGGAAATAAAGGGATCATGATGGGGACGGCCATCAGGTAAAGTAACAAAGTTCTTTGGGGATAACAGGTGAAGGCAATGATGGGGACGACCATCAGGTTAAAGACATAAATGATGAGGGACGGTCATCAAAGGTGAAGGACGATCACCTAGCAGGGGACGGCTGCTCTGTTGGGGATAAGGATGAGGGACAGTCATCCAAGGTGAAGGACGATCACCTGGCAAGGTACGGTTGCCGAAAGCATCACGACATAGGACGAATGTCGGATAGAAAAGGTCGACGATGGGGACAGGCATCGGATAAGCATGATGAAGGACGATCATCAAGAGGTGAAGGACGATCACCTAGCAGGGTACGGCTGCTCTCGGGGTTTATCATGACATAGGACGAATGTCAGATAACAGAATCAACGATGGGGACGGCCATCGGATAAAAATGATGAAGGACGATCATCAAAAGGTGAAGGACGATCACCTAGCAAGGTCCAGCTGCTAAAATATCACGACATAGGACGAATGTCAGATAGAAAAGGGTTCCAATAATGGAGACTCCGTTGGGGGAATGATGAGAGATGGTCATCAAAAGGTGAAGGACGATCACCTGGCAGGGTACGGCTGCCGAAAGTATCATGACGTAGGACAAATGTCAGATAGAAAAGAAGTTTTGCTGGGGACTTACTGGGGAATGGTAAACACGGACGAGTGTTTACATCCAAGAAATAAAAGGTATAAGTGTTTGACATTGCGTATAGATTTAAGATGCGGACGAGCATCCTTAAGACTATGATACAGACGAGTATCGGTAGAAACAAACACTGACGCATGTTCAGAGATGATGATACGGACGAATACCAACTGGTTAACAAAGAACACGAACGAGTGTTGAATCTGAGGGGAAAACAAGTGGTGTATATAAGATACGGACGAGTATCTGTATGAGTAGGAAATAAGCATGAGTGAGACACAGATGAGTATCATGAGAGAAAGTGTATAAGTTATGAACTTATAAGTGTAAAAGATATCTGGTGATCTGTGGGGATTGGATGACACAGACGGGTGTCGACAAGAGTGTACTATAAACAAGTGTTTGGCAACCATGCTGGGGATTGGTGACACGGACGGATGTCAAAAAGAGTATGGAAGTTTCTATATTCAAAAGGATATTTGTGGCTTATATCTGCAGGGGGATGATATGACACGGACGAGTGTCGAATGAGTATATATTAATATGTATTAGTGAGTGCAAAGGGAACGCTTTGGCTTTCTGCTGGGATTGTGAGTCCTTGTATACATTGCTGATGGAATAATGGTATGTACAGGCGACGGGTTCGAACCTGACTTGTGATTTATGCAATATGTTTGATTTTTGCCGTAATGCTCCGTATTAGACGGAATGCTACGCTCTGAGGGATAAATGATGCGAATGCTATGATTATGCAAAGATACCGATCCGGGATTCGGATCCCGTTGCTGCGGAAATATCTGACTGATCTACTTGAAAGAAATATCCCAGCTGGGGATGAGATCATTGGTAGATCTGATACATATGATTCTGCTTGGGAAAATAAGCCACTGATAGACCAATCTTGGTAATGAGGAGACCAGCTGGGGACTGTGGAAGATGTGCTAAGGAAATAATGATTTGGCAACTTGCCGGGGAGAAACTTTCATGCCCCATGTTGCGCTTTGAATATCTGCAATCCTGTTATGACAAAAGAAACGCACAAGTATCCCGAGGTATCCCTTACTAGATTCCATCATAGGAGTTTAGACACTCCCGGGAGTAAGTAATATATTTCCTGCAAGCATGTGATTAGAAAGGCGCATCTGTATTTATGCAACGTTATATCAAGAATATCAGACATATTTTTGCAAATGAAAAGAAATGTACAAGACGAAGTATGACTGAAAATCTGATTTTATTAATTTGGCTGCCCTGAATTGGCAAATACAGTCAAAGAAACAGATCCCCTGAAATGAGGAGATCGTTACAAAATTGAGAAACAAAAGGTGCTGGCAATGTTGATGACGCTTTAGTGCTTCCCTTTCGCTATGACCCGTATGACTTTTGACATTCTTCTCATCTTGCTATCTGAAGAAGGCTGATTCTGACCGATGCTTGAACCTTTCGAAGCTTGCCATGTTGTGAATGATACAGACGAATTCAGAATGCAGTTGTTCGCTTATTCCCTTATTTTGCGTGGATCGCCCTTTCGGGTTTTCAATCCACCGGGATACCCATTTTTGCCTGAGCTGTCCAATGCGGCTTTTCAACTCAGCGGGTGTACATTTTTTTCTTTATTTTCCCTTATTTTTTCCCGAGTCATTTATTCTGTTTTTGACTCGCCGGGATGCCCTATTTTTGCCTGGACTTACATTCTGTTTTTATGTCCAGCGGGTCAATTTTTTTGCGAAGTATTTTTTAACTACATCTGAATTCACAGGGGATAAGAAATCTTCACCATCCATAGTGGAGAGCATCAATGCTCCACCAGAGAAAACTTTCTTTACTATGAATGGACCATCGTAATTCGGAGTCCACTTGCCCATGTGGTATGTATGAGGAGGAAGGAGTCTTTTCAGCACCAGATCTCCTACTTGGTATTCCCGAAGCTTGACTTTCTGATCGAAGGTTTTCTTCATTCTTTTCTGGTATAGCTGCCCATGACAAATTGCAGCTAATCTCTTCTCTTCGATCAGACTTAGTTGATTATACCGAGATTGGACCCATTCTGCTTCATTCAGCTTGACATTCATCAGTACCCGTAACGAGGGTAATTCAACTTCAACAGGTAGGACTGCCTCCATACCATACACAAGCTTATACGGTGTTGCCCCGGTGGACGTTCTGATTGAGGTACGGTACCCATGCAAGGCAAATGGCAGCATTTCATGCCAGTCTTTATATGTAACTACCATCTTTTGCACAATCTTCTTGATATTCTTGTTAGCTGCCTCAACAATGCCATTCATCTTTGGCCTGTAAGGAGAAGAATTGTGGTGATGGATTTTGAAGTCCCGGCACAGTTCTGCCATCATTTTATTGTTCAAATTGGAGCCATTATCAGTAATGATTCGCTCGGGCACTCCATACCGACAGATGATGTCTCTTTTCAGGAATCTGGCTACCACCTGCCTGGTGACATTTGCATATGAAGCTGCTTCAACCCACTTGGTAAAATAGTCAATGGCTACCAGGATGAATCTGTGGCCATTTGAAGCAGTCGGCTCAATCTTTCCAATCATGTCAATGCCCCACATGGCAAAGGGCCAAGGTGAAGACATCACATTCAAAGGATTCGGAGGCACATGCACTTTGTCTGCATAAATCTGGCATTTGTGGCACTTTCTGGCATAAGCACAGCAGTCTGCATCCATTGTGATCCAGTAGTAACCCGACCGTAGTAATTTCTTAGCCATTGCATGTCCTCCAGCATGGGTACCGAAAGATCCTTCATGCACCTCGTGCATCAACAAGTCTGCTTCTGCCTTATCAACACATCTGAGAAGTACCATGTCAAAGTTGTGCTTGTACAAGGAGCCATCAGCATTCAGGAAGAAACTACCAGCCAGCCTTCTTAATGTCTTCTTATCATTGGATGATTCCCCAGGTGGGTATGTTTGATCCTCCAAGAAGCATTTGATGTCATAGAACCAAGGCTTATCATTTTTAGCAAGGTCTACAGAGAATACGTACGCTGGTCTGTCAAGTCTGGATACTGAAATCCGAGGCACAAAGTTGGCAGCTTGAACTTTGATCATGGATGAAATGGTGGCCAGAGCATCTGCAAACTGATTTTCATCTCGAGGGATATACTCAAGTTTGACTGTGGTGAAGAAAGTCAGTAATCTCCTCGTATAATCCCGGTATGGAATCAGATGCTCCTGGTGAGTGTTCCATTTGCCGTTGGTTTGATTGATTACCAGAGCTGAATCTCTGAATACAGTTAAAGTCTTGATCCTGAGGTCAATGGCTTCCTCAAGACCCATGATACAGGCTTCGTATTCAGCTTCGTTGTTAGTGCAGTTAAAAGTGAGTTTTGCCGAGAAAGGCATGTGAACTCCTTTAGGTGTAATAAGTACTGCACCAACTCCACGTCCATTCATATTAACAGCCCCATCGAACATCATCGTCCATTCTTCTTCTGGGTCAGGCCCTTCAGTGTGAATATGCTCTTCATGATCTTTTGCTTTTATGAACATGATGTCTTCATCAGGGAAGTCAAATCTCATAGGCTGGTAATCATCAATGGGTTGCTCAGCTAGATAATCAGACAGTACACTGCCCTTGATGGCTTTCTGAGATGTGTACTGAATGTCATATTCTGTGAGAATCATTTGCCATCTTGCAACCCGTCCGGTAAGTGCTGGCTTCTCGAATATATAATTGACTGGATCCATCTTTGAGATTAATAAGGTAGTGTGGGTCAACATATACTGCCTTAGTCGGCGAGCAGCCCATGCTAAAGCACAACAAGTTTTCTTGAGCAGTGAATAACGTTGTTCACAGTCAGTAAGGATCGAAGGCTCTTGTAAGTATTCCTTGATTTTGTCAAAAGCCCTTTGTCAGTCTTCATTCCACCTGACCGTTTGTTCTTTTCTTAACAACTTGAACAAGGGCTCACAGGTTGCAGTAAGGTGAGACATGAACCGTGAAATGTAGTTCAATCTACCCAGAAACCCCCGAACTTCTTTTTCAGTCTTTGGTACAGGCATTTCTTGAATGGCTTTGACTTTGTCAGGGTCAACTTCAATCCCTTTCTCACTTACAATAAATCCCAGGAGCTTACCGGATCGCACCCCGAATATGCATTTGTTGGGGTTCAGCTTCAACTGGTACTTTCTCAGACGTTTGAACAGCTTCAACAGATTCACCCGGTGGTCTTCTTCAGTGAGGGACTTGGTAATCATGTCATCCACATAACATTCAATTTCTTTGTGGATCATGTCGTGGAATAATGTTACCATAGCCCATTGATAAGTGGCACCAACATTCTTTAGTCCGAATGGAATTACCTTATAACAGAATGTGCCCCAGGGTGTGATGAAAGTTGTCTTCTCCATGTCTTCAGGTGACATCTTGATCTGGTTATATCCTGAAAATCCATCCATGAAGGAGAACACCGAGAACTGAGCCGTGTTGTCGACCAATACATCAATGTGAGGTAATGGGAAGTCATCTTTTGGGCTAGCTCTATTCAGATCCCGGTAATCAACACACATCCGTACATTGCCATCTTTCTTAGGCACTGGTAGAATGTTAGCAACCCACGGCGGGTAACTAGTTACAACAAGGAAACCGGTGTCCCACTGTTTTTGTACCTCTTCTTTTATCTTCATGGCCATATCCGGACGAGTACGGCGCAGCTTCTGTTTCACTGGAGGACAGTCTTCTTTTAGAGGCAGCTTGTGCATAACAATGTCAGTATCCAGACCTGGCATATCCTGATAAGACCAAGCAAAAACATCCACATACTCCCGAAGCATGTCAATAAGTCGTTCTTTCACTGAATCTTGCAGACGGGCCCCGATCTTCACTTCTTTCAAGTCTTCTTCAGTACCAAGATTAATCGTCTCAACTTCCTCCTGATGAGGAGTAATAACCTTCTCCTCTTGTCTCAACAACCTGGCTAGCTCTTCAGGTAGCTCATAATCTTCTTCAACCCCTTCATCGACTTGATTAATCGGATTGTCAAAGTCATACGAAGTCATAGCAGTGTTGTTGTCGGTGCAGTCTGGAGGGCACTCTCTGCATTGGTTTAGATTGGTTCATTTTAGTGATCAATTTTATCTTGCTTAGAAAAAGTGAAAATGAAGTTATTATTTTGAAAAACATTGCCATTTTATTTTTGTACAAAAAATGAAAAATAAAAAACAGTGAGCGAGAGAGAAAAAAAAGACTCATTTGCAAAAGATGTCCTGATATTCATTAATTGATCGTTTGCACAAAATACAAGATGGCCCGATTACAAAATGAGCCCTGACATCTTGGGCAAGAAGCAGGACTTGATGCATGCTTAAAGACAGGAAATAATAATTACTCTGCCGGAGTAACTCTTATAATTTCCTGGGAAGACCAGTTTGAGACTTGGTTCCTCGGGATCCTTGGACGTATCCAATTTTCCAGGTTGCGCTCGTCTTCTTCCTCATCTTCCAAACTATTCACAGCATCCGGGGTTAGCATTCCCCCGCTGACAAATTTGAGCTCCATTGCAGCCTCAGGTTGATCTTGTCGAGTTGGTCTGTAACCCAACCCGAATCTGTCTTCTTTCTTTTCAACTGGCAGCAACTTGCCCCAGCCTTGAGCGGTACCCTCCTCAACAACCTTCCGGGCCTGTTGATATGATGTGATGGAAGTCCCAGACACAACAAATGCTTCATTGATGATAAGGGCCTCAAACCCCTGACTCATGGTCTCATGGATCTCCCCATCCATCTCTATGTATTTGTACGTAGCCAGCTGGCTAACAAAGATATCTTCTTCCCCACAGATGGTGATGATTTGGCCTTCCCACTTGAATTTTAACTTTTGGTGAAGGGTAGACGTAACAGCGCCAGCGGCGTGGATCCAGGGTCTACCCAACAGACAGCTGTAGGCCGGCTGTATGTCCATCACAAAGAAGGTAGTTTTAAAGGTCTGCAGGCCAATCAACACAGGTAAATCGATCTCTCCAAGCACCGATCTCTTAGAGCCATCAAATGCTCTCACCACCAAATTAATCGGGCGCAATGCCAAGCCATCATACTCCAACTTCACCAGGGCTTTCTTTGGGAGGACATTGAGTGAAGACCTAGTGTCCACCAGTACGTGAGAAAGGACAGCACCCTTGCATTCCAAGGTGATGTGCAAAGCCTTGTTATGGTTGCGCCCCTCCGTTGTTAAATAAGCATTTGTAAAGCCCAGTCCATGACTGGTGTTGACATTTGCGACCACAGTTTCTAACTGATTAACAGTAATCTTCTCCGGCACGTATGCTGCGTGCAGGACTTTCAACAATGCGTTCCTGTGAGCTTCGGAACACATTAACAGTGATAATATGGAGATTTTGGAGGGTGTTTGGTGAAGCTGGTCCACCACCTTGTAATCACTCCTTTTTATTATTCTCATGAATTCGTCTACATCTTGTTCAAAAGATGTCTTCTGAGTTTCTTTGGCAGTTGGCTCTTCGGATACCACATTCTTTCCTTTTGCCTTAGTAGCAGCTTCTGCTTCAGCATTAGGTCTTTGTGTTTGTGAGGCAAAAAGGCGTCCGCTTCTGGTGAAGCCTCCGCCTCCCCCAACATTGTCAACTTGTGGTGAAGAGGTTGATGAATCCAGAGTGATTTTCTCCCCATTGCAGTAGAGATCAAAGCCGTAGTGCCAAGGTATGGCATTACTGCTTTCATAAGGAACAGGCCCAGGTACTGTAATGGTAACTTGACTGATCGCTGTAGCGGAAGGAACTGTGATGGTGTGCGGATCGTAGTAGATCGTAACGGGAGATCTGACAGGAGGTGTTGCAGTTTGTTGTTGGAAATTGTTGTTGGTGTGAACATTTGCTTGGTCATAATAGATTGTGACCGTTGAGACATCTTCATTAATGTTTGTTGGCGTTGTAGAAGATTCCGTTGATAAAATGGGTGCTGATGTTGTAGAAGAAAAAGTTGTTGAACTCAGATCTGTTGAAATAATAGATGGAAGAACTTCTAGAGTTGTTGAAGAATCAGTAGGAATGATAGTTGTTGCGGTTGTAGGAGAAACTGTTGAAGGAAGAATTGTTGGTGTTGTAGGAGGATCCATTGTTGTTGAAACAAGAGTTGATGAAGGAGCTGTTGAAGTAATTTGCAAGATTCCATCTTTGATGAGGCCATCTATGCCAAACCTTAGCTTCTCACAACCATTACTAGCCATCTTGCATAATTCACAGCAGGCCCCACAGCCCGAGAACACTTGGCATCTTAAAAGTTGAACTTTGACTTCAGCTAGTGGTGTTTGAATCTGTGCAACATTGTCAATTAGTGTAGATGGTTGGTCCTCTTCAATGGAATTAATCCTAGGCCCACCATGATTAGGCATAGGATTTATGTTAACGTTCGAAGGAGGTGCGAAATTGAGAGCTTTGGAATCGACTAAATCCTGAACCTTCATCTGTAAGGCTCTGCATTTCTCAGTATTGTGACCAGGTGCGTTGGAGTGAAAGGCGCACCTGGCATTAACATCATAATTCTTCGGGAGATTAAGAGGATCCGGTGGTGCCAACGTCCTTAACTAAACCAGGTTAAGCTTCAGGAGTTGTGGCAATAAAGCAGCATAAGGCATAGGGATAGGGTCAATCACCCTATTTGCCTGAGATGGCCTCTGTTGAAAGGGACGCTGCTGTTGGTTGCTATTGTTGTTGTTGTAGGTTCTTTGTTGCGGAAAATGAGATGGTTGTTGATAGTGATGTTGTTGTTGTTGTTGAAGATATAATGGTTGTTGTGGAACCGGAGCTGGGATGGTAACAGCTGCTACTGATCTGTGAGAATATTGGGTTCTGCCCCTGCTTGCATGGATAGCATTCGTTTCACCCGCCCTCCGGGGTCCTACAAAAGGTTTTCTGGGGTTGCTGGAGGAACTTGCACCATTGTCAGAGATTTTGCCCATCTTCAAAAGACTCTCAATTCTCTCACCAGCTATAACTACATCGGCAAAACTGGTAGAGGAGAAAGCAGCAAGTCTATCGATATAAGTTCCCTGCAAGGTGTTCATGAACATGTCAGCCATCTCCCTTTCTGACATGGGTGGCTGGACAGCAGCAGCAAGCTGTCTCCACCTTTGAGCATAATCCCGAAAGCTCTCCCTTGAATATTGAGACATGCCCATTAGAAGGGTTCTATTGGGAGCCATGTCTAGGTTGTACTGGTATTGCCGGATGAAGGCCTCGGCCAAATCTTTCCAACACCTTATAGTGGCCCTTGTCAGATGCGAATACCATTCTCTTGATGCTCCAGTCAGGCTGTCCTCAAAATAGAACATCCATAACTTCTCATCCATGGTATAAGCCTTGAGTCTTCCTAGGAAAGATTGCAGATGAGTACGCGGGCAAGAGGTACCATTATACTTCTCAAAGCAAGGGGGTTTGAATTTGTGGGGAATCCTCACCCCATCTACCAGTCCCATATCCATTATGTCGAAGCCCAAAGAATTCTGAGATTCCAAAGATCTTAACTTTTCAGCAATCTCATCCAATCTTCTATCATATACCTCATCTCCAGCCCCTATAACAGTAAATTGTTCTTCTTGGGGATCCTCTTGCAGGATTCTGCCCCCAGTAGTATTACCTTGAACATTTCTTGGGATATTAACATCTGGATTCAAATGAGGCCCATACTCTGGAGGGTCAATACGAGGCTGCCCTCATTCATTATTGCTGGTTCCTCCTGTCCCAAGGTGAGGTTCCTCAGGTGTATGTCTTTCTACCAGCTCTCTCAGTCTTTCTTGGCTCTGGGCTAAGCCAGTCATGACAGCCATAAATTGAGACATTTGGTTTCTCATCTCGACCCTTTCGTTTGCCATCTGATTTCTGACCTCATTCAGGTTCTGCTGTACCTGCTCCATCTGAATGCCTGGAAGGTTGTTACGTGTAGGGTACCGGTGTGTGCGGTTGACAGGGAACACTCGGCGACGAGCAATGTTTCCTGAGATCACAACAAAGTTAGACACAATAATAAACAAAAACCTATAAAACAAAGAAAAATGTTAGTATGCAATGCAATGCAATCTTGGCTTGAGTCTTCTGGTCTTCTTGTGCACGGGCTTCGGTGATTCTGACCCACCTAGCCTGGCTCTCTTGCAGATAGTGCTCAGCCCTAGCTTTCTGAATCTTGGCCTCCTTGCAGGCATTCTTCAATATCTGTCCCCGGCTCTTGCTTTCCTTATGTAGTCCTCTGTGTTGCTCCCCGGATTTCCATCCTGGTACAAACGAGAAAGTGGCGCGGTAAAAGAATAGAGTCGCCAGCCAGGCATTTTTATCCCGAAGAAAGGGAATGGTAATGCTGCACAAACCAGAAGAAAGAAGAGGAAGGACACAGGTCCTGCGAACCAAAGAGACTGAGTTCGGGAGTCGGTTACGACCTGGGAAGGTATTAGCACCCAGATCGTCCGCCGTACCCGACGGGATCCACGCTTGCAAAGAATCTGTTTCAAAGGGTGAGGGTATGAAAGCTGCTGCAAAGAAATGAAAATGAACTGGAAAAGAAACTGAGAAAAGAACTGAATAAGAAAACAAAGAGAAAAAACGTAGGGAAAATAAAGATTGTGCTCGAACGGGCCCTACCCCGCTGCCTACGTACCTCATCAGGATAATGAGGATCAGAGACGCCGTAGTTCCCCTAACTAGGGGTGGCAAGAAAATTGCTTGTGAATTAAGGCTTGAACTGCCTATGCCATTGCTCAGGTGTTGCAGACTCGGACGATGAGTGCGTAACCGTCTTGCAAAATGACAAGTAGAAGTAAGTTCGCGTACAGAGCGAATGAGATGAGAAAAGAATTCCTGAAGGAAAGACGCTTATTGTTTGTTTGTGTTTTTTTATGAAGCTTTTATGAGTGTGTCACAAGGAAGTGAACTCAAGCTCTTTTCCATGGAATGTGCACTTGTCACTACATTCCAAGATGGAATAATAGAACAATCACACTCAAGTAAGGAGAAGATCCCCAAAACTTGAACCCAAAGATTAGGGCCTAAGCTCACTAACTCATTAACTTATTAAGTGTTTTTGGTATTTACAATGAAGAAGTGTTTTTTATGCTTTTCTTTGTGAAGAAGATACCTTGATCAGACTTGTGCATCACAAGATAAACTTGTACTATCCCAAGATGGGAAGACTACAAGTACCTCATGGGATAAGGCTATTGCTCAAGGTATCACTTCAAACTTTATTAAGATGTTTTTTTATGGTTATGAGATGAGAAGAGAAGAAGAACCAAAAGGATCACAAAGGCAAAATTCTAAAGGGGGACTAAAGAATCCTAAGTGTTGTCATGCATGGACATCCTAAGGTTAGTGTGGTTTTCTATCCTAAAGAAGAAAGAAAGAAGAAGAGTAGAAGAAGAAGAAGAGAGGAGAGATGAGAAAGGCCTAAGCCCAACAAGCAAAGTGTTAGCTCAATAAACATAAGAAGAGAAGACGAGACTTGGAGATGTGGAACTCAACTTCCACACCTCACACTTACCATAGCCCCTGCAAGGTTAGTAACAAGCATACAAGTGAAATGAAATGAACAAAATAACATGCCATCATCATACAAACAGAAGTGAAATGATATATACAAATGCTCAATGGATATTCAACTCAAAAGAATGAGGAATGAAGCATGCAAGCAAATTATGAGACAAGATGAAACAAATGACAAACACATGCAAACTTAAGAAAGATGCAAGGCAAAGATGCACAAACATGGACTGAATGCACAAGACCAGAACCAAAACAAGTTAAAAAAAGAGCTTAAGAGGCTAGCAAGATGAAGAGAAGAGAGGTACTAGACCACACAAACACATAATGAGGTGAAAGAAGTAAGGAGTAAGTGAAAGCACACTTAAGAAATGAAAGGACTTAAAAAGTAAGCAAACACAAAAAATTCTAAGACTCAAACCCTAAGTCAAGACCAGAATGGAACCCATACCCCAAAAGGACCCCAAATGAGAAGAAGAAGTTGGCACAAGTGCCCTTCTAAGCTTATAAGAGAGCCTAAGATCACAAAGAAGCAAAATGGGACAAGGTGAGAACAAAAAACCACATCAATTCAACAATGCACTTAAAAATTCCACAATTTAAACCAAATGATCTTCAAACATGATATAACAAGACACCAAAAGGATTGGGAAAAATTCAGAAGCAAACTAGGTCAAATGAAGGCAAGAACACAAACTAGGGTTAATAACTTCCAACACAAATCAAAGGACCAAGACCCAATGGAAAAGTTTCTAAAAATCAAGGGAAATATCACACAAGAACTACATCATCTTAGGAATCCAGAGCAAAAAGAATGAACAAGAAAATCAAAATAATGAGACCTATGGAAAATGGACAAGGCAGTGTACTCAAAAAAGGATTAAAAAGAATTAAATGAAAGAGGAAATTAATATGACACGTGGAAAATAGGAATAAATGAAAAATAAAAATGTAGAAAAATAAAAGAAACTCAAAAGAAGACTCATGAATAGTTTTGGAATTTTTTAATGACTGGAACTATTTTTGATAATTAGAAAGTAAAATGAAATAAATAAATAAATAAAGAAAAATAAATTAAATATGAAAATTGGACTGGGGTGTGAATAGCAAGGGTTTACAGTTGAAATGAACTGGGCTTAGCTGTGAGGGGGTGCGCATATCAAGTCTGAGCCCATTAAGCTGCGCTGGTTCATGAAGGATTGTGTGGAAATTCAGTGAAAAAAATAAGGAAAACCCATGAGCCTTGGATTAATCAAACGCATGCTGTACAAGAACTCATTAATTGACGTGGAGCTTTGGTGAGTTATGAGTGGAGGAACACAGTTATTATCATGTGGTGAGAAACACAAAGTATTAAAACAGAAATAAGAATTCACGTGAAAGGGAGGAGGTGAGACTGAACGCGTGGTGCAACATGGAGCGTTGAGATGAGGATCTGAGGGCTGAGGGCTTTCTTCAACCTCCTGAAACCCTAACTCTCATTTCTAGTTTCCGGTGACCGGAGCTAGGGCTCCGGCACCGGAATTCACACCAGTATGAACAAACAACCAAATAAATGGACCAATAGCTCCAGATCCACTAATTAAGCTATGCTGAATTCGAAAATGACACTGAAATACTCTAAAACTCAAAGGATTACCCGGATTGAACCAAAACAAGTGTGGCCAAGAAACTTTGAATTCAAATATCTCACACCACAATGCACCATTTACTAAACTACAACTTGCAGAATGATCAGTGTACCTCAAATATCATAAAATACACAATCAATTTCATTTTTAGAGGTGACGAATCCAAGGCATACCTGAGTTGCAGATCTGGAAATAATGAGATAGAAAGCCAAATGATGGATGTAAATCACTCTACACTCACTCTAGATGCAAAATAAATGCATCTAAAGCCTTGAAGGTGGCTGGATCTGAAGCTTTGCCTACACCTGCCCTGAAATGGCAAGGTTGTTGATCTTGAGAGAGAGCTTGAATGATGGTGTGATTAATGATCCTTAGCTTGCACTGATCAAGGATCTACAATTTGTTTTGAGATTGAGCTTGTGTATGATGAGAAATGAGAGAAAATGCAAGTTGTGCATAAACTTGGAAATGAGAGAATGAGAGAGAGTTGGAGCTTTCTGAAACCTTAGCTTCTTAAGTATGACCTCACAATCCCATGCTGAAAGAATTGTGTGATTTGCACGTGTGGATGGTGAGAAATTGGTGAATTTGCAAATTTTGCAACTTGTGAGGGAAGCATGCACTCCTCATGCTTTTCTTGGCCTCTTATCCCATGTGCAAAGCAAATCCCACCCTTGATCATAATACAACAAGTCCTGGCCCTTGGATTGAGGTTATCACACTTTCCTCATGATTTTGCAAATTATACACTTTTGAAGCAACTTCCTTGCTTGGCACGAAAATGTGGTATTCTTTGGAGCAAAATGTTCCAAATGCAATGTATTTTATCATTGGAAACAAACTTGAACCATACCAAGTCTTGAAATTAAGTTTTGAACATTTTTGCTTTTGGTGCATGCATGCACTTTTGGATTTTGCCCTAATTTGCAGCATTTTTCGAAGAGCCTAGAGGACAAACCATGAATCCCATGAAAAAGTACTTGTACTTTTTGAAAATGGGAGCCCTTAATCTCCAACTTTCATGTTTGACTTTGGTCCATTTGAAGAATTTTTGATCATGTTAAGCTCACTTGAAAATTAGGGCAAAAGTTGCCAAATATGGAAAATCCTTAAAACCAAGTTTTCACCAATTTTGCAAAAAGCCTCAAATCTCCATGATTCTTGATCTTTTAAAATTAAAAACCTCTTATAACATTTTAAAGACACCCCTTGGCAAGAAAAAGTTGGTTGGACCCCTTGAAATCACACAGTTGACTTTTTAAGGGCATAGTTGACCAATTACTTCATCTGCAAGCAATTGAAGAATTTCTTGACTTCCACATGGAATTTTCTCATGAAAATTGGTACCTAGGACCATCATGACATATAAAAGACTTTGCCCAAATTAAATGGCCAAGGTTGTGAAGTTTTGATGCTTGAATCTCAAACCCTAGTTTAGGTGCCTTGTGTAGGAGCTTTGCCTTATCCTGGAATCTCTGATGATCATGCAATATTCTGAGCTTTTGCAAATGGACTTGAACTTGTAAATGGAGTGTAAACCCCTCATAGGACTTGTAAAAAACCATTTGGACCCTTGTCATGGCTTGTGATGCCTCAAGAACCCACACAGATGATCATATGCCTAATGCTAGGTCATGAAGAATATTATGCCTCATCTTTCCATGCTAGGATGCTGAGAAAATGACATGTTCATGATGATTATGATGTGATATGATGCTTAAAATGAAGAGGGCAAATTTGGGGTGTTACACTCTGTCTTTTCAATCTTGGTCAGATGCTCAATCTTGAGCTTTTCCAATCTCTCAATGTCCAGACGACCGTCACTTCTTTCCCAAAGAGTCTTCTTCAAGGCCTGAGATAGATGCTCATTCCTTTCCTTCAACTTTTCAAATTCCTCCAGGCTAACAGTTGCTGCAGGCTGTACTGTAGATGGTCCAGGTGTGTCTTCCAAGGTGAAAGGCATCCTGGTGATATGAGCTCTAGTAAGGGACCAGTCTGAGTACTGAGCTGAAGCAACATTGTTACATCTACCAAGAATAACTATCCCTTTTGTCTGGATGTTGTCCCAAGCCCAAGAAGCTTGCCTGACAATAGCTGAATTAGGTTGCACTTCACAGTATAGAGTCTCAGCTAAATCCTGTCCTCTGGGAGGGTGAACTAAGGCATAGCCCAATTGTCTCTTAAAAAGTAAAGGGTTGTAGTTGATGCAACCTTTTACTCCTATCAGAGACACATTTGGGTATTGTCCACAGCTGGTGATAATGTCCTTGCCTTTGGTGCTTTGGGTACACCATCTGATATCATCTGAAGTTAAGGAAATGAACCTCTTGGCCCAATTCTTCTGCTAGTGTGGGTTCAAGAAAGCATCTGATTTAGGCAGGTGTCTGAGTAACCAAGAGTAGAACATGGGAGCACATCATCTGACCAACTTCCCCCTTTGTTTTTCATTCCTCTGATGGATGGAGTAGTAAAAATCCCCTAGCAATGTAGGCACTGGGTTCCTCAGCAGAAACAAGTGGATGGCATTCCTACTAACAAATTCGGGCTCACCTGCAAACAATATAGCCCCATATATGCTGAGGGCTAAAAGTGCACAGACTGCCCTCCATTCTCCCAAGGTAGCCTTCAGGATGGCCTGAGAAATCAAGAAGTCCAGATGTAAACCAGGAATCCCAGCTTTTGTTGTCATGCTTTGCTCAATAAGGGCAGGCTCCAAGTACAATGCCCTTGCTATCTCCTCACTTCTGGGAGCAGTCATTTCTGGATTGAAGGGGATCCCTCCTCTGATAGGTACTCCAATCAATAAAGAAAACTCTTCCAATAGAGGCCCTATCTGAAAGTCAGGAAAGGTGAAGCACCTGAGTGGAGGATCATAGAACTGCAAGCATGTGTGGATCATGCTTCTCTGAGAAGAATCAAGATCCATAACCATATCCAGGATACCCCCATAGTGTTCTTTGAACAGTGGGATGTGGTCAGGTGTGATGAGTGACTGGACCTGCCTGATACCAGTCAATACAGGCTAAAAAAAGTGATAAGATATGTTGCTCTTCCTGGGGGTAGCCATGAGTGCTGCTGAAGAATATGAAGACAAATGCTGATGAAGACCACAGGCTGAGAAGCTGGAAGTAAATCTCTGACAGACTAATGCAGGTGGTGATGGAGATAACTGAAGCAGATGCTGAAGAAGATGTCTGAAGCTGAGGTCTAAGCAGAAGAAAGGGTCAAAACCAAAACCAAGATATAATGAGGTGGATACCCTGAAAAACAAATAAACAAATGTTAAATGATGCAATGATGATATATGCAAATGATATGCAAGGGTTTGTGATCAAGAGCTGGATCTGATTATCTGTCTTGATATAAGGTCCATGTATGTTCAAAGGTTCAGATGGAGGCTCAGAAATCCAGTAACCAGGGTGGGGGACTCAAATAAAGAGTCACATATCCAGGGTTAATCACAAGAACTGTCCAAAGTGAAGTACTCTTAAACAATACAGTAACAGGGTATGATGTGGCCAAGGGTTCCTGCAAACCTGTAAACAACCCAACCCCCTCACATGTAATGTTCTAGAATAAAGATCCTCAGACATGGATCCGTTATGAGAAGTGTAAACACTTCTAACCCGGAGGTACAGTGTTTACAATAACCATAAAAGATCCTCCTCTAATTCACCCCAGATTCTGAAGGTCATAATAAAGGTCATCCACACTTAACAGGCTTCCCAGATAGCCCTAGCACTACAGGAAATCTGTAGCACAAAGTTCTCCAGAAGAAACCCACATTTAAACCGTGTTTCATATTCCCGCACCAGACCGAAATGGAATGGGAAAGAATATGAACCACTCTAGCCTAGGTGTCACTCAGGTCCCAGGTATAGGACCTTAATCTCTCAATGGAAACCCCACCCACCAACACAGAAAACCAGATCCAGCAATGACAGTATGAAATATGCATAAGACTGTAAAGAAAGCAATAAATAAAGCTATACATAAAGCAATAAATAAAGCAAAATAAATAAACACACATAACACATAACACCCCAGTAAACACAAATCAAACAAGCGCTAGGAGGAACCCACAAAAAGAACCAGAAGCCCTGGTTGCAGTATAAGGCTCCCCAGCAGAGTCGCCAAGCTGTCGCTCCCACCAAATGACACCTGGCCAAGAGGGGTACAGACGCGAACGATCGGCGAAAGGAGAACATGAAGATGAACTGAAAAGAGTCGCCAGCTAGGCATTTTTATCCCGAAGGAAAGGTAATGCTGCATAAACCTAAGAAAAGATGGATAAGACGGTCGCGAACCAGAGAAACTGAGAAAGGGGGTTGGTTACAACCTGGGAAGGTATTAGCACCCAGATTGTCTGTCGTACTCGACGGGATCCACGCTTGAAAGTTTGTGTTTAAAAGGGTGGTGTCAGTGTTATTATGTGTGCAAAATCTGGAAAAGAATGCAAGTGTCAGTGCAAAAGAAGTGTGAAATGAAATTAAAAGTGTCAGTGTAAGGAAAGAGTGCAAAGCTCAAGACAATGAGGCTTAAAGAATAAAGCTGGAAGAGGGGGAATAGACAAATACTTTTGTTCGATAACTGTTAAGTTATGCCTACGTATCCTCTCGTGCAATGAGGAAGTCAGAACACCGTAGTTTGACTCAAAGAGACTGAAAGATAAATTGACTTGTGAACTACTTGCTTGCCTATGCTCAAGTGTATGACCTGTCTAGCTCAGGTGCAAACTGTCTTGCATTAGACGGAAGAAGCAAGTTCTCATTTGTGAGTGGATAAGGTGAGAAAAGAATCCCGGAGGAGATGATTATTGTTTGTTTTGGATGTTTTCAATCTTTTATTGCTTTTTGTGTTTGTCATAAGTTAATGAGCTTAAGCCTAAACCAAGGGTTAGTAAACTCATCACATCCTCCCTCTGATTAGGGGTAATGAGAATACCTTAAGTGTGAAGTAAACACCTCACTTTTAATCACCAAGATGTAGGATTAAGATAATTAACCTACTTGAAATTATTTAGATGTTTTTGGAGTTTTTGTTTAGAGTTAAGTAATGAGTCTAAGCCATAATCAAAGATTTAATGGACCCATTACACCATCCTAATAGAAGGATAATAGATTAGAACATTTAAGCTGAGGAAGGCTCCTCAACTTAATCAATGATTAGGGATTAACCTCATGACAAAACAAAGCCTTTATTAGAGTGGATTTTAGTTAATGGTAAGATTAAGAAGTGGATTTTATGGTTTGCAAGACAACTTGAGGGGGACTTGTCCATTAACACTAGGGTTAGTCCTTCTTAACCAATTAAGGAAGAATTAGAACCCTAATGCAAGGCCCAAGTTTCAAGTTTGATGTCTTAGTGATTATTAAGTGGATTGATTAAAGGACTTAAACACATTAAGGGTTTAACACTTAGGATTAAAGTTATACACTCCATCCTAATAGAAGGATGCATGCATAAGCTTAATCACAAAGCCTTAAAACCTTTAAGGTTTAGTCCTTGATTTAGAGGTGAGAAGAGAAGACACAAAGATGACACAAAGGTAAAACTATTGGGGGGACTAATCAAACCCTAATTGCTATCATGCTTGGGTGTTCCTAGGGTTTATGAGGCTTGCAAGAGACCTTCAAGGAAAAGCCACCAAGGAAGAAGAAAGATGGAAGGAGGAGAAGCAGAAAGAGGCAAGATAACTTACTTCACTTAAGAAGATAAGTTGCTTGAAGAAAGAAAGTGAGGAGGGAACATGAATGAGCAAGCTCACTCTAATACACATACAAAATGCAGCAATGAATACATAAGAGAGATGAGAAGAGATTATGAGAAGTGAAGGCAAATTCACTTCTCAAACACTTACCACCTTGAAAGTTAGCAAAATGAAATGAAATGAAATGAAAATGGGATGAAATGCAAAGATGAAAACCAACCAGAAACATGTTCATGATGCTAATGATGCAAAGAGATGATATAAATGTATGTCATGAGATGAAGATGATCATACAAAGGATGGGAATGCAAATGAAGCATAAAGGAAGCATGAAAGTTCATGAATGCACATGAAATGAAATGAAAGCATAACATGGAAAATGGATGATGCAATGATCAAACATGATTCTAATGTGTCCTAAGATGTCTTAGATGTCATGTGGATGCACAAAATGTCATGGCATGTTAATGTATGCAAGCTTATACAAGATGGATGCAAATGAGATGCAAAATTAGGGTTTTCATGAACATGTGAGATGCAAAACTCAAAAATAGAAGCAAATCATAAGATAAAAAATTGAAAATGGACTTAAGAGAACCCTAAACCTATACTAGTTCACCATCCTAAGGGGGAGGTCAGAAGCTAAACCCTAATGGAGTTATGAATTTCCTATGTTTCTAGGGTTTAAAGGGTGATCCTAAAGATAAAATGCCAAACAAATTGAAAATGAAAGATAAAAATGAAAAAAAAAATGTTTTTAGATGCTTGGAACCATGTATAGCACAATGCAAAAAGAATCATTCACAAACTCAACTTGGATCAAAAGTTAGAATTTTTAAAGTTAGGGTTAAAAATATGCAAATTTAAGAACCCTAATTCATTTGAAAAATGTCAAAGTATGATCAAAACCAAAAAGAAATTTGTGTGTTGAGTTTGTAAATGCTTCTAAATGTTTGAAAATGTTCTCTGAATTTTTGTGTGATTTTTAAATACCTAAACGTATTTTTAATTAATTAATTCTCATTAACTATTACATATCAAAACACAGACGAGTGTTGGAAAGTGCGGACGAGCAAACAACAAATATCATATACCAAACACAGACGAGTGTTGGAAAGTGCAGACGAGCAATACCAAAGAAATCATGGACCACTTCTAGGGAAAGCAAACGAGCAATACCAAAGTGATAACACAGACGAGTGTTGAGAAATGCAGACGAGCAACAATAAAGCATGAACACAGACGAGTGCTGGAAAGTTGCTGACGAGCAGCAAAAGTTACAACTCTGCAGGGGAATACAAGTCCATAGGTCTAGATACCTAAACCTGACTGAGGTGATGAATACCTGGCTGTATCATTAAATGGACCAACAGAATGGCAACTTGCTAGGGAATATTTCACTGACGAAAGTGAAAATCAAATATGAACTTTGTGGGGACAGATCATCTTCAGACTTGGCTGGAAAAAAGCTTCAGCAATGCTCTGGCTGGGGAGAACATTTGCTGATTCTGAGCTCTGTAGGGACATCAGGCTTTCAGCTGCCTGCTGGGCACTCCACTGGGGGAATATTAAACTGCTTGGGCTGTTGCCAAGGCTTAGCTGGGGAAGAATTCTGCTGGAGATAGGAATTGCAAAGTGTCTCTCATGAGGAGAAACAACCTGCTTGGGAGAATGTGACGCCATCCTGCAACCTGCAACAACAGAAAACACAAGTGTGCCCCGGGGACTTGCATGGTATGCTTTGTTCATCCATTGTTACCCGACACTCAAAGAGGGTTACAGTGTTTCCCTGCATGTCATTTTCTTTCAAATTATCACCATGTTTTAATGCAATGCTATTTTTGCCAAAAATTCAGGACATTTTGCAAACAAAAATAAACACAACACAACTTTTTGACTGAATATTCTTTTTATTGAAAGGCCTCTGAATAGGCAAAGATTTTACATCAGGAAGCAACCACCTGGAAAGAGGTAGCCACCATAAAATTGAGAAAAGAAACTATCCTAATGGCAATGGGCACGGCATCCCAATGATTTCCATTTCTGCTATGACCAACATGTCTTCGAGACTCTCCATTCTTGCTTTTGCTTTCTGAGAGGATGATGGGACTGATTCCTATCCTTCTGATATTGTCAAGTTGTACGAAACGATGACGTGGTTCAGATTACCCGGATCGCAGTTGTTCGCTTATTCCCTTGTTTTGCGTGGATCGCCCTTTCAGGTTTCCAATCCACCGGGATACCCTTTTTTGTCTGAGCTATCCATTGTGGCTTTTCAACTCAGCGGGTGTACATTATTTTTTATTTCCCTAACTTTTCCCCGAGCTTTTTATTCTGTTTTTAGCTCGTCGGGATGCCCCTTTTTTGCCTGGACTTTAATTCTGTTTTTGTGTCCAGTGGGTCTCTTTATGCGAAGTATTTTTTAACTGCGTCCGAGTCAACAGGGGACTGGAAGTCATCTCCATCCATAGTGGTGAGCATCAGTGCTCCTCCTGAAAAGACTTTCTTCACTATGAATGGTCCTTCGTAGTTCGGGGTCCACTTTCCCCTGTGATCTGAACCTGGAGGAATGATCCTTTTCAGCATAATATTCTGAGCTTTTGCAAATGGACTTGAACTTGTAAATGGAGTGTAAACCCCTCATAGGACTTGTAAAAAACCATTTGGACCCTTGTCATGGCTTGTGATGCCTCAAGAACCCACACATATGATCATATGCCTAATGCTAGGTCATGAAGAATATTATGCCTCATCTTTCCATGCTAGGATGCTGAGAAAATGACATGTTCATGATGATTATGATGTGATATGATGCTTAAAATGAAGAGGGTAAATTTGGGGTGTTACACTATGTCTTTTCAATCTTGGTCAGATGCTCAATCTTGAGCTTTTCCAATCTCTCAATGTCCAGACGACCGTCACTTCTTTCCCAAAGAGTCTTCTTCAAGGCCTGAGATAGCTGCTCATTCCTTTCCTTCAACTTTTCAAATTCCTCCAGGCTAACAGTTGCTGCAGGCTGTACTGTAGATGGTCCAGGTGTGTCTTCCAAGGTGAAAGTCATCCTGGTGATCTGAGCTCTAGTACGGGACCAGTCTGAGTACTGAGCTGAAGCAACATTGTTACATCTTCCAAGAATAACTATCCCTTTTGTCTGGATGTTGTCCCAAGCCCAAGCAGCTTGCCTGACAATAGCTGAATTAGGTTGCACTTCACAGTATAGAGTCTCAGCTAAATCCTGTCCTCTGGGAGGGTGAACTAAGGCATAGCCCAATTGTCTCTTAAACAGTAAAGGGTTGTAGTTGATGCAACCTTTTACTCCTATCAGAGGCACATTTGGGTATTGTCCATAGCTGGTGATAATGTCCTTGCCTTTGGTGCTTTGGGTACACCATCTGATATCATCTGAAGTTAAGGCAATGAACCTCTTGGCCCAATTCTTCTGCTGGTGTGGGTTCAAGAAAGCATCTGATTTGGGCAGGTGTCTGTGTAACCAAGAGTAGAAAAAGGGAGCACAACATCTGACCAACTTCCCCCTTTGTTTTTCATTCCTCTGATGGATGGAGTAGTAAAAATCCCCTAGCAATGTAGGCAATGGGTTCCTCAGCAGAAACAAGTGGATGGCATTCCTACTAACAAATTCGGGCTCATCTGCAAACAATATAGCCCCATATATGCTGAGGGCTAAAAGTGCACAGACTTCCCTCCCTTCTCCCAAGGTAGCCTTCAGGATGGCCTGAGAAATCAAGAAGTCCAGATGTAAACCAGGAATCCCAGCTTTTGTTGTCATACTTTGCTCAATAAGGGCAGGCTCCAAGTATAATGCCCTTGCTATCTCCTCACTTCTGGGAGCAGTCATTTCTGGATTGAAGGGGATCCCTCCTCTGATAGGTACTCCAATCAATAAAGAAAACTCTTCAATAGAGGCCCTATCTGAAAGTTAGGAAAGGTGAAGCACCTGAGTGGAGGGTCATAGAACTGCAAGCATGTGTGGATCATGCTTCTCTGAGAAGAATCAAGATCCATAACCATATCCAGGATACCCCCATAGTGTTCTCTGAACAGTGGGATGTGGTCAGGTGTGATGAGTGACTGGACCTGCCTGATACTAGTCAATACTGGCTCAAAAAAGTGATAAGATATGTTGCTCTTCCTGGGGGTAGCCATGAGTGCTGCTGAAGAATCTGAAGACAAATGCTGATGAAGACCACAGGCTGAGAAGCTGGAAGTAAATCTCTGACTGACTGATGCAGGTGGTGATGGAGATAACTGAAGAAGATGCTGAAGAAGATGTCTGAAGTTGAGGTCTAAGCAGAAGAAAGGGTCAAAACCAAAACCAAGATATAATGAGGTGGATACCCTGAAAAACAAATAAACAAATGTCAAATGATGCAATGATGATATATGCAAATGATATGCAAGGGTTTGTGATCAAGAGATGGATCTGATTATCTGTCTTGATATAAGGTCCATGTATGTTCAAAGGTTCAGATGGAGGCTCAGAAATCCAGTAACCAGGGTGGGGGACTCAAATAAAGAGTCACATATCCAGGGTTAATCACAAGAACTGTCCAAAGTGAAGTACTCTTAAACAATACAGTAACAGGGTATGATGTGGCCAAGGGTTCCTGCAAACCTGTAAACAACCCAACCCCCTCACATGTAATGTTCTAGAACAAAGATCCTCAGACATAGTACAGTTATGAGAAGTGTAAACACTTCTAACCCGGAGGTACAGTGTTTAAAATAACCATAAAAGATCCTCCTCTAATTCATCCCAGATTCTGAAGGTCATAATAAAGGTCATCCAGACTTAACAGGCTTCCCAGATAGCCCTAGCACTACAGGAAATCTGTAGCACATAGTTCTCAAGAAGAAACCCACATCTAAATCGTGTTTCATATTCCCGCACCAGACCAAAATGGAATGGGAAAGAATATGAACCACTCTAGCCTAGGTGTCACTCAGGTCCCAGGTATAAGACCTTAATCTCTCAATGGAAACCCCACCCACCAAAACAGAAAACCAGATCCAGCAATGACAGTATGAAATATGCATAAGACTGTAAAGAAAGCAATAAATAAAGTTATACATAAAGCAATAAATAAAGAAAAATAAATAAACACACATAGCACATAACACCCCAGTAAAAACAAATCAAACAAGCGCTAGGAGGAACCCACAAAAAGAACCAGAAGCCCTGGTTGCAGTATAAGGCTCCCCAGTAGAGTCGCCAAGCTGTCGCTCCCACCAAATGACACCTGACCAAGAGGGGTACATACGCGAACGGTCGGTGAAAGGAGAACATGAAGATGAACTGAAAAGAGTCGCCAGCTAGGCATTTTTATCCCGAAGGAAAGGTAATGCTGCATAAACCTAAGAAATGATGGATAAGACGGTCGCGAACCAGAGAAACTGAGAAAGGGGGTTGGTTACAACCTGGGAAGGTATTAGCACCCAGATTGTCCGCCGTACTCGACGGGATCCACGCTTGAAAGTTTATGTTTAAAGGGGTGTTGTCAGTGCTATTATGTGTGCAAAATCTGGAAAAGAATGCAAGTGTCAGTGCAAAAGAAGTGTGAAATGAAATAAAAAGTCTCAGCATAAGGAAAGAGTGCAAAGCTCAAGACAATGAGGCTTAAAGAGTAAAGCTAGAAGAGGGGGGAATAGACAAAGACTTTTGTTCGATAACTGTTAAGTTATGCCTACGTATCCTCTCGTGCAATGAGGAAGTCAGAACACCGTAGTTCGACTCAAAGAGACTGAAAGATAAATTGACTTGTGAACTGCTTGCTTGCCTATGCTCAAGTGTATGACCTGTCTGGCTCAGGTGCAAACTATCTTGCATTAGACAGAAGAAGCAAGTTCTCGTTTGTGAGTGGATGAGGTGAGAAAAGAATCCCGGAGGAGACGATTATTGTTTGTTTTGGATGTTTTCAATCTTTTATTGCTTTTTGTGTTTGTCATAAGTTAATGAGCTTAAGCCTAAACCAAGGGTTAGTAAACTCATCACATCCTCCCTCTGATTAGGGGTAATGAGAATACCTTAAGTGTGAAGTAAAGACCTCACTTTTAATCACCAAGATGTAGGATTAAGATCATTAACCTACTTGAAATTATTTAGATGTTTTTGGAGTTTTTGTTTAGAGTTAAGTAATGAGTTTAAGCCATAATAAAAGATTTAATGGACCCATTACACCATCCTAATAGAAGGATAATAGATGAGAACATTTAAGCTGAGGAAGGCTCCTCAACTTAATCAATGATTAGGGATTAACCTCATGACAAAACAAAGCCTTTATTAGAGTGGATTTTAGTTAATGGTAAGATTAAGAAGTGGATTTTATTGTTTGCAAGACAACTTGAGGGGGACTTGTCCATTAACACTAGGGTTAGTCCTTCTTAACCAATTAAGGAAGAATTAGAACCCTAATGCAAGGCCCAAGTTTCAAGTTTGATGTCTTAGTGATTATTAAGTGGATTGATTAAAGGACTTAAACACATTAAGGGTTTAACACTTAGGATTAAAGTTATACACTCCATCCTAATAGAAGGATGCATGCATAAGCTTAATCACAAAGCCTTAAAACCTTTAAGGTTTAGTCCTTGATTAAGAGGTGAGAAGAGAAGACACAAAGATGACACAAAGGTAAAACTATTGGGGGAACTAATCAAACCCTAATTGCTATCATGCTTGGGTGTTCCTAAGGTTTATGAGGCTTGCAAGAGACCTTCAAGGAAAAGCCACCAAGGAAGAAGAAAGATGGAAGAAGGAGAAGCAGAAAGAGGCAAGATAACTTACTTCACTTAAGAAGATAAGTTGCTTGAAGAAAGAAAGTGAGGAGGGAACATGAATGAGCAAGCTCACTCTAATACACATACAAAATGCAGCAATGAATACATAAGAGAGATGAGAAGAGATTATGAGAAGTGAAGGCAAATTCACTTCTCAAACACTTACCACCTGGAAAGTTAGCAAAAGGAAATGAAATGAAATGAAAATGGGATGAAATGCAAAGATGAAAACCAACCAGAAACATGTTCATGATGCTAATGATGCAAAGAGATGATATAAATGTATGTCATGAGATGAATATGATCATACAAAGGATGGGAATGCAAATGAAGCATAAAGAAAGCATGCAAGTTCATGAATGCACATGAAATGAAATGAAAGCATAACATGGAAAATGGATGATGCAATGATCAAACATGATTCTAATGTATCCTAAGATGTCTTAGATGTCATATGGATGCACAAAATGTCATGGCATGTTCATGTATGCAAGCTTATACAAGATGGATGCAAATGAGAGTCAAAATTAGGGTTTTCATGAACATGTGAGATGCAAAACTCAAAAACAGAAGCAAATCATAAGATAAAATATTGAAAATGGACTTAAGGGAATCCTAAACCTATACTTGTTCACCATCCAAAGGGGGAGGTCAGAAGCTAAACCCTAAGGGAGTTATGAATTTCCCAAGTTTCTAGGGTTTAAAGGGTGATCCTAAATATAAAATGCCAAACAAATTGAAAATGAAAGATAAAAATGAAACAAAAATGTTTTTATATGTTTGGAACCATGTATAGCACAATTCAAAAAGAATCATTCACAAACTCAACTTGGATCAAAAGTTATGAATTTTTGAAGTTAGGGTTAAAAATATGCAAATTTAAGAACCCTAATTCATTTGAAAAATGTCAAAGTATGATCAAAACCAAAAAGAATTTTTTTTGGTGAGTTTGTAACTGCTTCTAAATGTTTGAAAATGTTCTCTAAATTTTTGTGTGATTTTTAAATACCTAAACGTATTTTTAATTAATTAATTCTCATTAACTAATTAAAAATAACATTTAAATGATTTAAAAATAATTTTTTAATGCAAAAAATAAAAATAAAAATATTTTTGGGTTCTGAAAATTAATAAAATGCTTGATAAAAAATTTCAGAATTTTTTAATGTTTTTTCCTATTTTTAAAAATTCGTACAAGATTAAATAAGAAAAATGAAATAAAAATTAATTAAAAGGAAAGTATGCACAATGGAGAGCTGAGATTGAAACTGGGTTTGAAAGGGTTGACTGGGCGCCACATCCAATGGCCCAAATTCAAATCTGACTAAACTTAATTAATTAAATTAATAAACCTAATTAAATATTAATGACATGATCTCAGCCATACACTCACACGCGGGAAAACCAATCCAAAGGCCCAGATTCAAACCTGAAGCCCTAACCCTAATTAGACATTAATTACTCTCAGGTGGCCGGAAATGACCTCCAGTCATCTTCTCCGGCCACACTCTCCCCTGAAAATTGCTATCTCACTCCCCAGGCCATTTATGGAGCTCTAAAGCTCCATATTCGTTCCTTTCACTCCCCTAAACCTAAATCCACCCTCAAACAGAATTTATTTTCAGCCATTAACAAGATTCGAATCAAAGAACAAAAAATGCGAAACTTTCAGACAAACCATACATCCTCATTTCTTCACTATTTTCAATAATTCAAAGTTCATTACACTCAGGGGATCAAACTTAACCATTTAAGAACTTAAAACAAAGATTCTGGAAAAAAGTTTTCACATGGCTACCTGAGATGAAGCTTTCAACCCTGGAGCTTTCAGGCTGCTTCTTTGCTTCAAAACGCCTCCAATGACCTCCCTGGAGAAGCTTTAAAGCTTTTCTGAAGTGTTTGTGACCTCTTTTTGAAGTTTGATGAAGTTCAGTTCAAAGGGGGGAAAATCGTGTTTTGTGTATGGTGGCTTTTAGGGCAAAGTGAAGGGTGGGAAATGATCAGTGATTGATGCTGAGATGAATGGTGGTGTTGGTTTGAAGAATGTGTGGCTGAGTTGTGTGTTTCGATAGAAAATGCAAAAAGGGAGGTTTTTGTGAATGCTGAGTTATGGGAGAGTTCAGGCTTGCTTCTTGTTATGTTTGGCTTGCTTTTGATTAGTATAAGGTATTGTGATTGGTCAGAAAGTTGGTAATGGCATAGTGTGATTGGTATGGTGCAAAATGCAAAAAGTCAAGATTTGTTGTCCTTTGAGGTATGGGCTGTTTCAAGCCAAGGACAAGGGGGTGTCTGGCGCAACATGATTCAAGGATAGCCATGGAATGCAACTTGTGGCAATTCAGCAAGTTTGTGAGAAGTTGTGGGAGGTTTTGCAATTTTGTGAACTTTTGCCCCTTTTGGATTTCTTCATGTGCAAGTCATGGAAATGCGAAATTATTTGGGCAATTTGCAGCAAAATGGATCATGTAATGTTGTTATGATGTTTTGAGGCCAATTAGAAACCAAATCAATCATTAGAAATCCTTCTTGCAAAAATCCCTCTTTTGAGAATTTATGAAAAAATGACTTATGGAGGCTTGTGATCCAAGGCATGAAACTTTGTGAATTTGTGCAATTCTGATTTTGGCAAGTTGTAATGGTGCCTAGAAGTCATTTATAAGTCATAAAATGGTTTGGTATGAGGTTTTGCAAAAAATCCCTTTTGGCATGAAACATGAAATTATGTGATTTTTGCCAACTTTGGAAAGCCATAACTTGAGCTCAAAAATGAATTAGATCTTGTTCTTGTACTTTTTGAAAAGGGAATGATCCAATCTACAACTTTAATGACCAATAATTTTTCATTTGAAGCATTTTTGGTTAAGAAAGAGGAGGTTGAAAAACTTTCCCAAAATGGAAAGTTTACATTACAAGTCATTTCCATATTTGGCAACTTTTGGTTTAGCCTACTTTTCTTCAAATTTGTGAACTTCTAAACACTTCAATGATCAAATAAAGACCATATAACTTCAATTTGATGAAAAATCCACTTTGGTTCCATGTTGGGGGGCCTCAGATGCCCTAATTTTGCTCTGGCTTGCTCAGGAAGTTACCCAGTGATCAGATGACTTCCACAATGATTTTTTCCACCAAACTTGGTATGCATGATCCTTATATCATATTGAGACCAAAAGAAACAAGAATGACCAAAATATTTGGAGTTATGGCATCTGAAACCAAAACCCTAATTTTAGGTCATCTGTGTAGTTAAACTTGGCTCTGCTTCCATGCTTTGCAAGTTCTTGTGATTTTTTGGATTCCTTGATCTTTGGAGGATAAAATATGATGATTGAACATACATGGACCCCTTGAGATGATTGAAGACCTTTGGAGTGGCTCAGATGGCTCATGGATTTCTCATATCACAAACCCTAGATGCAGATGACTTTGAACCAATGCAGTGAAGCAAAATTGCAATATGAGATGATATGATTGAACTAATGCAAATATGGAAGATCACAAGCCATGGTGTGAACTTAGTGAGAGCAAATTTGGGGTGTTTACAATGACTGGCTTAGCCCAGAGCCAAGAGAGGTTGAGAGAGCTGGTAGAAAGGCATACACCTGAAGAGCCCCATCTTGGAACAGGGGGAACCAGCAATAATGAACGAGGACAGCCCCGTATCGACCCTCCAGAGTTTGGGCCCCATTTGAATCCGGATGTTAATGGCATAAGGAATTTTCAAGGTAATACTGCTGAGGACAGAATCCTGCAAGAGGATCCCCAAGAAGAACAATTCACTGTTATTGGGGCTGGGGATGAAGTGTATGACAGAAGACTGGATGAGATTGCTAAAAAGCTAAGGTCTTTGGAATCTCAGAACTCCTTAGGCTTTGACGTAATGGATATGAGGCTGGTAGATGGGGTGAGAATTCCCCACAAATTCAAACCCCCTTGCTTTGAGAAATATAATGGTACCTCATGCCCGCGAACTCATCTACAATCCTTCTTAGGGAGACTCAAGGCTTATACCATGGATGAGAAGTAATGGATGTTCTATTTTGAGGACAACCTGACTGGAGCATCAAGAGAATGGTATTCACATCTGACAAGGGCCACTATAAGATGTTGGAAGGATTTGGCCGAAGCCTTCATCCGACAATACCAATACAACCTAGACATGGCTCCCAATAGAACTCTTCTAATGGGCATGTCTCAGTCCAGCCACCTATGTCAGAAAGAGAGATGGCTGACATGTTTATGAACACCTTGCAGGGAACTTATATTGATAGACTTGCTGCTTTCTCTTCCACCAGTTTTGCCGATGTAGTGATAGCTGGTGAGAGAATTGAAATTCTTTTGAAGATGGGAAAAATCTCTGATAACAGTGCAAGTTCCTCCAACAACCCCAGAAAACCTTTTGCAGGACCCCGAAGGGCAGGTGAAACAAATGCTATCCATGCAAGCAGGGGAAGACCCCAGTATTCTCACAGATCCATAGCTGTTGTCACCATCCCGACTCCAGTTCCACAGCAACCACTTTATCCTCAACAACAACAACAACACTATCAACAGCAATCTCATTTTCCGCAACAAAGAACTTACAGCAATAACAACAACAACCAACGGCAACGCCCCTTTCAGCAGAGGCGATCTCAAGCAAATAGGGTGATTGACCCCATCCCTATGCCTTATGCCGCTCTACTGCCACAACTCATGAAGCTTAACCTGGTTGAGTTAAGGACGTTGGCTCCACCAGATCCTCTCAATCTCCCGAAGAATTATGACGCTAACGCCAGGTGTGCCTTTCACTCCAACGCACCTGGTCACAATACCGAGAAATGTAGAGCCTTGCAAATGAAGGTTCAAGATCTGGTCGACTCCAAAGCTCTCAATTTCGCACCTCCTCCGAATGTTAACAGAAATACTATGCCTAATCATGGTGTGCCTAGGATTAATGCCATAGAAGAGGATCAACCATCTGCACTGATTGGCAATGTTGCACAGATTCAAACACCGTTGGCAGAAGTTAAGGCTCAACTCTTAAGATGTCAAGTGTTCCCGGGCTGTGGGGCCTGCTGCGAATCTTGTAAAACTGCTATTAATGGTTGTGAGAGGCTAAGGTTTGGCATAGATATCCTTATTAGAGATGGAATTTTACAAATTACCACAACGGCTCCTTCAACAATTCTTTCTTTAGCAACAATGGATTCTCCTACAACATCAACAATCCTTTCTTCAGCAACAATAGATCCTCCTACAACAGCAACAACTATCATTCCCACTGATTCATCCACAACTCCAGCAATCACTCCATCAATTATTTCAACAGATCAGAGTTCAGCAAAATTTACTTCTACAACATCAACACCCATCTTATCAACGGAAACGCCTACAACACCAGCAAACATTAATGAAGATGTCTCAATGGTCACGATCTATTATGACCCGACAAATGTTCATCCCAACAACAATTCCCAACAACAAACTGCAATACCTCCTGTCAGATCTCCAGTCACAATCTACTACGACCCGCATACCATCACAGTTCCTTTCGCTATAGCAATCAGTCTAGTCACCATTACGGTGCCTGGACCTGTTCCTTATGAAAGCAGTAATGCTATACCTTGGCATTACGACTCTGATCTCTACTGTGAAGGAAAGAAGATCACTCTAGATTCAGCAACCTCTTCACCACAAGTTGACAATGTTGGGGGAGGCGGAGGCTTCACCAAAAGCGGACGCCTTTTTGCCTCATAAACACCAAGACCCAATGATGAAGCAGAAGCTGCTGCTAAAGCAAAAGGGAAGAATGTGGTATCTGAAGAGCCAACTGTCAAGGAAACTCCGAAGACATCTTTTGAACAAGAAGTGGACGAGTTCATGAGAATAATTAAAAGGAGTGATTACAAGGTGGTGGACCAGCTTCATCAAACACCCTCCAAAATCTCTATATTATCATTATTAATGTGTTCCGAAGCCCATAGGAATGCACTGTTGAGAGTCCTGCACGCAGCCTACGTGCCGGAAGAGATTACGGTTAATCAGCTGGAAACAGTGGTTACAAATGTTAACACCAGTCATGGACTGGGCTTCACAAATGCTAATTTAACGACGGAGGGATGCAATCATAACAAGGCTTTACATATCACCTTAGAATGCAAAGGTGCTGTTCTTTCTCATGTGCTGGTGGACACTGGGTCTTCACTCAATGTCCTCCCAGAGAAAGCCTTGGTGAAGCTAGAGTATGATGGTTTGGCATTGCGTCTAAGTAACTTGGTGGTGAGAGCATTTGATGGCTCTAAGAGATCAGTGCTTGGAGAGAATGATTTACCTGTGTTGATTGGCCCACAGACCTTTAAAACTACCTTCTTCGTGATGGATATACAGCCGGCTTACAACTGTTTGTTGGGTAGACCCTGGATTCACGCCGCTTGCGCTGTTACATCTACCCTTCACCAGAAGTTAAAATTTGAGTGGGAAGGCCAGATCATCACAATCTGCGGGGAGGAAGACATTTTCGTTAGCCAGCTGACTACTTACAAGTATATAGAGATGGATGGGGAGATCCATGAGACTATGAGTCAGGGGTTTGAGGCCCTTAACATCAATGAAGCAACTGCTATGTCTGGAATTTCCATCATTTCATATCAACAAGCCCGAAAGGTTGTTGAAGAGGGTACCGCTCAAGGCTGGGGCAAGCTGCTGCCAGTAGAAAAGAAAGAAGACAGATTCGGGTTGGGTTACAGACCAACTCGACAAGATCAACCAGAGGCTGCAACGGAGCCCAAAATTTGTCAGCGGGGGAATGTTAACCCCGGATGCTGTGAACAGTCTGGAAGACGAGGAAGAAGATGAACACAACCTGGAAAGCTGGATACGTCCAAAGATCCCGGGGAACCAAGTCTCAAACTGGTCTTCCCAGGAAATTATAAGAGTTACTCCTGCAGAGTAATTATTATTTCCTGTCTTTAAGCATGCATCAAGTCCTGCATCTTGCCCAAGATGTCAGGACTCATTTTGTAATCGGGCCATCTTGTATTTTGTGCAAACGATCAATTAATGAATATCAAGACATCTTTTGCAAATGAGTCTCTTTTTTTCCCGCTCACTGTTTTTCATTTTTCATTTTTTGTACAAAAATAAAATGGCAATGTTTTTCAAATTAATAACTTCATTTTCACTTTTTCTAAACAAGATAAAATTGATCACTAAAATGAACCAATCTAAACCCTTGCAGAGAGTGCCCTCCAGACTGCACCGACAACGACACTGCTATAACTTCGTATGACTTCGACAATCCGATTAATCAAGCCGATGAAGGGGTTGAAGAAGATTATGAGCTACCCGAAGAGCTAGCCAGGTTGTTAAGGCAAGAGGAGAAGGTTATCACTCCTCATCAGGAGGAGGTTGAGACGATTAATCTTGGTACCGAAGAAGACTTGAAAGAAGTGAAGATCGGGGCCCGTCTGCAAGATTCAGTGAAAGAACAACTTATTGACATGCTGCGAGAGTACGTGGATGTCTTTGCTTGGTCATACCAAGACATGCCAGGTCTGGACACCGATATTGTTATGCACAAGCTGCCTCTAAAGGAAGACTATCCTCCAGTGAAACAGAAGCTGCGCCGTACTCGTCCGGATATGGCCATGAAGATAAAAGAAGAGGTGCAAAAGTAGTGGGACTCCAGTTTCCTTGCTGTAACTAGTTACCCGCCGTGGGTTGCTAACATTGTACCTGTGCCTAAGAAGGATGGCAAAGTACGGATGTGTGTGGATTACCGGGATCTAAACAGAGCTAGCCCGAAGGATGATTTCCCTTTACCTTACATTGATGTATTGGTCGACAATACGGCTCAGTTCTCGGTGTTCTCCTTCATGGATGGATTTTCAGGATATAACAAGATTAAGATGTCACCTGAAGACATGGGGAAGACAACTTTCATCACACCCTGGGGCATATTCTGTTATAAGGTAATGCCATTCGGACTGAAGAATGCTGGTGCCACTTATCAACGGGCTATGGTAACATTATTCCACGACATGATCCACAAAGAAATTGAATGTTATGTGGATGACATGATTGCCAAGTCCCTCACAGAGGAAGATCATCTAGTAAATCTGTTGAAACTGTTCAAGCGTCTGAGAAAGTATTAGCTGAAGCTAAACCCCAACAAATGCATATTCGGGGTGCATTCCGGTAAGCTGCTGGGGTTCATTGTAAGTGAAAGAGGAATTGAAGTTGATCCTGACAAAGTCAAATCCATTCAAGAGATGCATGCACTGAAGACTGAGAAGGAAGTTTTGGGGTTCTTAGGTAGATTGAACTACATTTCAAGGTTCATATCTCACCTTACTGCAACCTGTGAACCCCTGTTCAAATTGTTAAGGAAAGAACAAACGGTCAGGTGGAATGAAGACTGCCAGAAGGCTTTTGACAAAATCAAGGAGTACTTACAAGACCCTCCAATCCTTATGCCTCCAGTCGAAGGAAGACCTCTAATAATGTACTTGACAGTATTAGAAGAGTCAATGGGGTGTGTGCTGGGCCAACATGACGAGTCTGGTCGAAAAGAGTATGCAATATACTACCTAAGCAAAAAGTTTACCGACTGTGAACAACGTTATTCACTGCTCGAGAAAACTTACTGTGCTTTAGCGTGGGCTGCTCGCCGACTAAGGCAGTATATGTTGACTCACACTACCTTGTTGATCTCAAATATGGATCCAGTCAAGTATATATTTGAGAAGCCAGCACTTACCAGAAGGGTTGCAAGATGGCAAATGATTCTCACAGAATATGACATTCAGTACACATCTCAAAAGGCCATCAAGGGCAGTGTATTGTCTGATTATCTTGCTGAGCGACCCATTGATGATTACCAGCCTATGAGATTTGACTTCCCTAATAAAGACATCATGTTCCTGAAAGCAAAAGATCATGAAGAGCCTGTTCACACTGAAGGGCCTGACCCAGAAGAAGAGTGGACAATGATGTTCGATGGGGCTGTTAATATGAATGGTCGTGGTGTTGGTGCAGTACTCATTACACCTAAAGGAGTCCACATGCCTTTCTCGGCAAAACTCACTTTTAACTACACTAACAACAAAGCTAAATACGAAGCCTGTATCATGGGTCTTGAGGAAGCCATTGACCTCAGGATCAAGACTTCAACTGTATTCGAAGATTCAGCTCTGGTAATCAATCAGACCAACGGCAAATGGTACATTCACCAAGAGCATCTGATTCCATACCGTGACTATATGAGGAGATTATTGACTTTCTTCACAACAGTCAATCTTGTGTACATCCCTCGAGACGAAAATCAGTTCGCAGATGCTTTGGCTACCATTTCCTCTATGATCAAGGTTCAAGCTGCCAACTTTGTGCCTCGGATTTCAGTATCCAGACTTGACCGACCAGCATATGTATTCTCCGTGGACATTGCTAAAGATAACAAGCCTTGGTTCCATGACATCAAAATCTTCTTAGAGGGTCAAACATACCCACCTGGGGCATCGTCCAATGATAAGAAGACATTAAGAAGGCTGGCTGGTAGTTTCTTCTTGAATACTGATGGTTCCTTGTACAAGAGAAACTTTGACATGGTACTTCTCAGATGTGTTGATAAGACTGAGGCAGACTTGTTGATGCACGAGGTGCATGAAGGATCTTTTGGTACCCATGCTGGAAGACATGCAATGGCTAAGAAATTGTTGAGATCAGGTTACTACTGGATCACAATGGATGTAGACTGTTTTGCCTATGCCAGAAAATGCCACAAATGCCAGATCTACGCAGACAAAGTGCATGTGCCTCCGAATCCTTTGAATGTAATGTCTTCGCCTTGGCCATTTGCCATGTGGAGCATTGATATGATTGGAAAGATCGAACCGACCGCTTCCAATGGCCACAGATTCATCCTGGTAGCCATTGACTATTTTACCAAGTGGGTTGAAGCAGCTTCGTATGCAAATGTCACCAGGAAAGTGGTAGCCAGATTCCTGAAGAGAGACATCATTTGTCGGTATGGAGTGCCCGAGCGAATCATTACTGATAACGGTTCCAACTTGAACAACAAAATGATGGCAGAACTGTGTCGGGACTTCAAGATCCAACACCACAACTCTTCTCCTTACATGCCAAAGATGAATGGCGCTGTTGAGGCAGCTAACAAGAATATCAAGAAGATTGTGCAGAAGATGGTGGTAACATACAAAGACTGGCATGAAATGCTACCATTTTCCTTGCATGGGTACCGTACTTCAATCAGAACGTCCACTGGGGCAACACCGTATCAGCTTGTGTATGGTATGGAGGCAGTCCTACCTGTTGAAGTTGAATTACCCTCCTTGCGGGTACTGATGGATGTCAAATTGAATGAAGCAGAATGGGTCCATTCTCGGTACGATCAACTGAATATGATCGAAGAAAAGAGATTAGCTGCAATCTGTCATGGGCAGTTATATCAGAAGAGAATGAAGAAAGCCTTCGATCAGAAAGTCAGGCTTCGGGGATACCAAGTAGGAGATCTTGTGCTGAAAAGACTCCTTCTTCCTCATACAGACCACTGGGGCAAGTGGACTCCGAACTACGATGGTCCATTCATAGTAAAGAAAGTTTTCTCTAGTGGAGCACTGATGCTCACTACTATAGATGGTGAAGACTTCCTATCCCCTGTGAATTCAGATGCAGTTAAAAAATACCTCGCATAAATGACCCGCTGGACATAAAAACAGAATGTAAGTCCATGCATAAATAGGGCATCCCGGCTAGTCAAAAACAGAATAAAAGACTCGGGCAAAAATAAGGGAAAATAAAGAAAAAATGTACACCTGCTGAGTTGAAAAGCCGCATTGGACAGCTCAGGAAAAAATGGGTATCCCGGTGGATTGAAAACCCGAAAGGGCAATCCACGCAAAATAAGGGAATAAGCGAACAACTGCATTCTGAATTTTTCTGTATCACTTACGACTTGGCAAGTTTCGAAGGGTTAAAGCATCGGTCAGAATCAGCTTTCTTCAAAACGTAAGATGAGAAGAACGTCAAGGTCATACGAGTCATAGCAAAAGGGAAGCACTAAAGTGTCGTCAACATTGCCAGCACTTTTTTGTTTCTCAATTTTGTAACAATCTCCTCATTTCAGGGGATCTGTTTCTTTGACTGTATTTGCCAATTCAGGGAGCACAAATTAATAAAATCAGAATTTTCAGTCACACTCTGTCTTGTACATTTTATTTCACTTGCAAAAATGTCTGATATCTTTGATATAATGTTTGCATAAAAACAAATGTGCCTTTCTAATCACATGCTTGCAGGAAATATATTTTTACTCCCAGGAGAGTCTAGATTCAAATGATGGAATCCAGTAAGGGATACCTCGGGGTACTTGTGCGTTTCTTTGACATAACAGGATTGCAGGTATTCAAAGCGCAACATGGGACATGAAAGGTTTTCCCCAGCAAAGTTTCCAAATCATTATTTCCTCAGCACGTCATCCAAACAGCACCGGAAGTGTTTTCTCCCCATTAGAGTTTCCATGCATCACTTCTCCAAGGCTTAGCTGGGGAAGAATTTTGCTTGGGGAGAATGTGACGCCATCCTGCAACTTGCAACAACAGAAAACACAAGTGTGCCCCGGGGACTTGCATGGTATGATCTGTTCATCCATCGTCACTCGACACTCAAAGAGGGTTTCATTGTTTCCCTGCAATGTCATTTTCTTTTCAAATTATCACCATGTTTAAATGCAATGCTATTTTTGCCAAAAATTCAGGACATTTTGCAAACAAAAATAAACACACACAGCTTTTTGACTGAATATTCTTTTTATTGAAGGGCCTCTGAATAGGCAAAGATTTTACATCAGGAAGCAACCACCTGAAAAGAGGTAGCCACCATAAAATTGAGAACAAAAACTATCCTAATGGCAACGGGCACGACATCCCAATGAGTTCCATTTCTACTATGACCAGCATGTCTTCAAGACTTTCCATTTCTGCTTTTGCTTTCTGAGAAGATGAGGGGACTGTTTCCTATCCTTCTGATATTGTCAAGTTGTATGAAACGATGATGTGGTTCAGATTACTCGGATCGCAGTTGTTGGCTTATTCCCTTGTTTTGCGTGGATCGCCCTTTCGAGTTTTCAATCCACCGGGATACCCTTTTTGCCTGAGCTGTCCAATGTGGCTTTTCAACTCAGCGGGTGTACATTTTTTTCCCTAACTTTTGCCCGAGCTTTTTATTCTGTTTTTAGCTCGCCGGGATGCCCTTTTTTTGGCTGGACTATAATTCTGTTTTTGCGTCCAGCGGGTCTCTTTATGCGAAGTATTTTTTAACTGCGTCCGAGTTAACATGGGATTGGAAGTCATCTCCATCCATAGTGGTGACCATCAGTGCTCCTCCCGAGAATACTTTCTTCACTATGAATGGTCCTTCGTAGTTCGGGGTCCACTTGCCCCTGTGATCTGTACCTGGAGGAATACTTTCAGCATAAGCTCTCCCACTTGGTACTCTCGAGTACGTACTCATTGGTCGAATGCTCGCTTCATTATCCTCTGATAAAGCTGACCATGACAGATAGCCGCTAATCTCTTTTCCTCAATTAGACATAGCTTATTGTAACGAGCACGCACCCATTTAGCCTCATCAAGCTTCACATCCATCATCACACGCAATGAAGGAATCTCTACTTCAACAGGCAGGACTGCTTCCATACCATATACCAGAGAGAAAGGAGTTGCCCCAGTTGACGTCCTGACTGACGTTCGGTACCCATGCAGCGCAAATGGTAACATCTCATGCCAATCTTTGTAAGTGACAACCATTTTTTGCACAATCTTCTTGATATTCTTGTTTTCCGCCTCTACCGCACCATTCATCTTTGGTCGATAAGGAGAAGAATTGTGATGCTGAATCTTGAAGTCCCGACACAAGTCTGCCATCATCTTGTTGTTGAGATTAGAACCATTGTCAGTAATGATCCTTTCGGGCACTCCGTATCTGCATATGATATCCCTTTTCAGAATCTTTCCACCACTTGACGAGTGACGTTGGCATAAGATGCTGCTTCAACCCACTTGGTAAAGTAATCAATCGTGACCAAGATGAAGCGATGACCATTTGAAGCAGTAGGATCTATCTTCCCGATCATGTCAATGCCCCACATAGAAAAGGGCCAAGGAGATGACATGAAGTTGAGCGGGCTAGGAGGAACATGCACTTTGTCTGCATATATCTGGCACTTGTGGCATTTACGAGCGAATGAACAACAGTCTGCATCCATTGTCATCCAGTAATACCCTGATCTCAGCAATTTCTTAGCCATAGCATGCCCTCCTGCATGAGTACCGAAAGATCCTTCGTGGACTTCCTGCATTAACAGGCTTGCTTCGTGTCTATCCACGCATTTGAGCAAGACCATGTCAAAAGTTCTCTTGTACAAAACTCCGTCAGTATTCAAGAAGAAGCTAGCAGCAAGTCGCCTCAAGGTCTTCTTGTCATTGGAAGATGCCCCAGTTGGGTATTCTTGCTTTTCCAGGAATAACTTGATATCAAAATACCAAGGTTTCTCATCAGACACGGCGTCTACAGAGAAGGCATGAGCTGGAGCGTCAAGCCTGGATATGTCAATTCTGGGCACATAATTCCAACACAAGACTTTGATTGACGAAGAAAGAGTGGCCAATGCGTCGGCAAACTGATTTTCATCACGTGGTATGTATTGAAGCTTAACTGTCGTGAAGAACGTCAACTATTTTCTAGCATAATCCCTGTATGGAATGAGATGCTCTTGATGCGTATACCACTTGCCGGTAACTTGGTTAATGACGAGGGCTGAATCTCCGAATATATCGAGGTTCTTAATCCGAAGATTAATGGCCTCCTCTATTCCCATTATGCATGCCTCGTATTCCGCTTCATTGTTGGTGCAGCCAAATGTAATTCTGGCAGCGAAGGGAAAGTGAACACCTTCGGGAGTGATAAGAACGGTACCAACTCCACGTCCATTGATATTGACTTCCCCATCAAACATCAACTTCCATTTGGATTCAGGGTCTGGCCCCTCCTCCGGAAGTGGTTCCTCGCAATCGTTTGCTTTGAGGTACATGATGTCCTCATCAGGGAAATCAAACTTCATTGGTTGATAATCATCTTCAAGAGGTTGTTGTGCAAGGTAATCCGACAATATACTTCCCTTGATGGCTTTCTGAGAAGTATATTGGATGTCATATTCAGTTAAAATCATCTGCCACCTAGCAACCCTTCCGGTTAACGCTGGTTTCTCAAAGATGTACTTGACAGGATCCATTTTGGAAATGAGCAGTGTGGTATGAGTCAACATGTACTGCCTCAGTCGGCGAGCAGCCCATACCAAAGCGCATCAAGTTTTCTCGAGAAGTGAGTAATGGGATTCATAGTCGGTAAACTTATTGCTAAGGTAATAAATAGCGTACTCTTTTCGACCAGACTCGTCATGTTGGCCTAGAACACACCCCATTGACCCTTCTAGCACGGTCAAGTACATGATTAATGGTCTTCCTTCCACTGGAGGCATTAAAATTGGAGGCTCCTGCAAATATTCTTTTATCTTGTCGAAAGCTCTTTGGCAGTCTTCGTTCCACCTGACCGTTTGCTCTTTTCTTAGCAATTTGAATATTGGTTCACACGTGGCAGTTAGATGAGATATGAACCGAGAAATGTAGTTCAACCTCCCTAAAAACCCACGCACCTCTTTTTCTGTCTTCGGTGCAGGCATATCTTGAATTGCTTTTACTTTAGCAGGAACTACCTCAATTCCTTTCTGACTAACAATGAAACCCAGCAGTTTCCCGGAACGCACTCCGAAAGTGCACTTGTTTGGATTCAACCTCAGCTTGTACTTGATCAGTCTATCAAACAGCTTCTTCAGATTGACTAGATGCTCTTCTTCGTCTCGGGACTTAGCAATCATATCGTCCACATAACACTCAATCTCCTTGTGTATCATGTCATGGAACAATGTGACCATCGCCCGTTGATAAGTTGCCCCGGCGTTCTTCAAACCAAAGGGCATGACCTTATAGAAGAATGTACCCCACGGGGTAATGAATGTTGTCTTCTCCATGTCCTCCGGCGCCATCTTAATCTGATTATATCCGGAGAAGCCATCCATGAAGGAAAATACCGAGAATTGAGCAGTATTGTCTACCAGCACGTCAATGTGTGGCAACGGAAAATCATCTTTTGGGCTTGCTCTTTTCAAATCCTGGTAGTCAACGCACATCCGGACCTTGCCGTCCTTCTTTGGTACGGGTACAATGTTAGCTACCCAAGGTGGGTAACTGGTTACAGCAAGGAACCCGGCATCCCATTGCTTCTGAACCTCCTCTTTGATCTTCATCGCCATGTCAGGACGAGTTCTTCTCAATTTCTGTTTCATATGAGGACAGTCCTCTCTCAAAGGTAGATTATGCACAACGATGTCGGTATCCAACCCTGGCATATCTTGATATGACCAAGCAAAGATATCCACATACTCTCTCAGCATACTGATCAACTCTTTCTTGACGTCGGCCTGCAGACTGGCCCCAATTTTGATCTCTTTCTTCACATCTTCACTGCCAATGTTGATGATCTCAATTTATTCTTGATGAGGCTGAATAACCCGTTCCTCTTGTTTCAACAATCTGACTAACTCTTCAGGGAGTTCACAGTCTTCCTCAACCCCTTCATCAGCTTGGTAGACTGGATTGTCAAAGTCATGCGTAGTCATAGCAGGAATGTTATCAATGGAATCCGGATGATCAACACTGCACAGATGATGTGCTCATTCATAATCTGCTTATTTTTAAAAAAGATACGCTAACACAAAAACAAAAAGGAAAAACACATTGCCATTTTTATATTTTTTGTGAAAAGTTTTAAAAACAAAGAAAGAGAACACAGTTTGTCTGAAAATGTCCTTTTATTTCATGGTAAAATCAGATGCATACAAAACATGGTGGCCCAATACAATGGATCCTAGCATCTTGGGAAGAATGCTGGATTTGACAATGCAATATGATAATAAAAGGAAACAAAATGAATTACTCTGAGTGCTAGGTAACTTGGACAATGTCTTCAGCAGACCAGTTTTTCAGCTCCTCGTCGGGCGCACACGGGCGAATCCGGTTGTCCCAGTCACCGTCACTGTCTCCATCTTGGCTTGTCACACAAATTTGGTTGCGGTCGAGCATCCCAGCGCTTGTAAACATAATGGCTTTACCACTTGGAGTAGATCCACCAGGTTGATACCCCAAACCAAACTTGTCGTCTTTCTTTTCTAGCTCCAGCAATTTGCCCCAGCCTTGGGCACTTCCTGACTGAACAACCTCCTTTGCCTGCTTGTATGAATGGATGGAGGTACCTTCTTTCTCACTGCTCTTCTCTACAGGAGTCAAGATGCTGACGTTAACCGCTTCGAAGGCTTGACATAAAGTCTCATGGATCTCTCCATCCATCTCCACATACTTGAACGTTGATAAGTGGCTTACGAAGATGTCTTCCTCTCTGCATACTGTGATTACCTGGCCGTCAACCACATATTTGAGCTTCTGATGCAGGGTGGAAGTTACAGCTCCAGCAACATGAATCCATGGGCATCCCAACAGGCAGCTGTATGCAGGCTGGATATCCATGACGTAGAAGATACTTTTGAAAACTTGAGAACCTATTTTTACGGGTAACTCAACTTCTCCAAAAACTGATCTTCTAGACCCGTCAAAAGCTTTGACAATCAAATCACTTGGTCTCAGGACTATACCATCAACATTGAGCTTCATTAATGCCTTCTTCGGAAGCACATTAAGGGAAGAGCCTGTCTCAACAAGAACATGTGACAACACAGCACCCTTGCACTCCATAGTGATGTGTAGTGCTTTGTTATGGTTTCGGCCCTCTAACATGAGGTCTCTGTCTATAAAGCCCAACCTGTGGCTCGCATTAACACTACCCACTACAGCTTCAAGTTGATTGACAGTGATTTCTTGAGGAACATAGGCCATCTGCAGCACTTTCAATAAGGCCTCTCTGTGTGCGGGAGAACACATCAGCAATGAGAGAATGGATATCTTGGAAGGTGTCTGGTTCAACTGCTCGACTACCTTATAATCACTCTTTTTAATGATCCGCATGAATTCCTCGACCTCTTTTTCAAACGTACCCTGCCCAGCCACAGGAGTTATTGATTCATCAGTCACGTCTTGCTTTCCTTTGGCTTTTGACGAAGCTTCAGCCTCAGGATCCCCTCTCAGCACCTGTGGAGCAAACAAACGACCACTTCTTGTGAAACCTCCAACTCCTCCGACGTTCTCTACAGTCGGGTCAACAACAACGGACTTGCTCTCAACTTTCTGTCCAGCCACGTACACGTCTGAGCCGTAATGCCATGGAATGGATTTATCGTCTGTGTAAGGAACAGGCCCAGGCACAGTGATGGTCACAGGACTAACTTCCGGAGTGTAGATGGTTACCGGTTCTCTTCTAACAGGCATCTCTGCTTCATCATAGAATATGGTAATGGTGGACACATCATCAGCTTCATCACCAATCTTGTTAAACTGCAAAGATCCATCATCAATCAAACTCTGCAATCCCATCTTCAGGTTCTCACACCCATTTTCTGAATTCAAGCATTTCTTGCAATCAGAACAGCATCCTGGAAACACTTGACCTTTCAGTAACCTCTCTTTCACTACCAACAAAGGAGTCTTCACTTCTTCAATACTCAGCATCAGACTCAACTTTTCACCACCCTCAACAGCATGGATTCTAGCCCCTCCGTGATTCGGAATAGGGTTCGAAGTAACATTCGGCGGTGGTGCAAAGTTGATTGCTTTGGAGTCTATCAGGTCTTGGACTTTGTGATGTAGCGCCCTGCACTTCTCAATCGAGTGCCCGGGTGCTCCTGAGTGGAAAGCGCATCTTGCATTGACATCATAACCCATTGGAAGCTCTCCAGGAGGTGGTGGTGCCAAAGTTCTCAGTTGAATCAGATTAAAGTCTAGCAGTCTTGGTAGCAAAGACGCATAGGTCATGGGGATGGCCTCAATCACCCTATTAGCCGGGCGAGTTTACCCTGGCTGATAAGGTCTCTGTTGATAGTTGGTACGCTGTGGCTGCTGTTGTTGCTGTTGTTGTGGAGGTGGTGCCTGTTGCACATGACTAGAAGGAATTGTGACTGCTGCCACATGCTTGTATGGTCTTCTATAACCTCGGTCCCGGCCTCGGCCAAACACAGCATTTGTCTCACCCTCCCTTCTCCTTGGAGGTCCACTGAAAGCTTTTCTTGCTCCATTAGAGCTGCTAGCACTTGTATCTTGGATCTTTCCCATCTTCAACAAGGTCTCAACTCTCTCTCCGGTAATTACAATATCATTGAATTTGGTGGCAGAACTGGACGCCAATCTTTCAAGAAACACACCCTGCAAAGTCCCCATAAACATGTCAGCCATCTCGTTTTCAAGCAGTGGTGGTTGAACTCTGGCAGCGAGCTGACGCCACCTCTGAGCATATTCTTTGAAACCCTCCTTAGCAGTCTGAGACATATGCTTCAATTGCGTGCGATTTGGAGCCATGTCCAAATTATACTGATATTGTCTCATAAAAGCTTCTGCCAGGTCTTTCCAGCTTTTTATGTTGACTCTGCTAAGCTTCATATACCATTCCAAAGAGGCTCCAACCAAGCTGTCTTGGAAATAGTACATCCAGAGTTTTTCATCATCCGTGTGAGCAGCAATCCTCCCCACGAAGGACTGAAGATGGGTCTTTGGGCATGCAGTGCCATTGTATTTCTCAAAAGTTGGAACTTTGAATTTGTAAGGGATTCTAACCCCTGGAACCAAGCCCAAGTCTGTAATGTCAAATCCCAAAGAACTCTGGGATTGAATAGCTTTGATTTGTTCTGCCATTTCCTCAAACATCTTGTTCATCTCAGCCCCCTGACCTTCAGCTTCGTCTAGCAGAGTGAACTGTTTGTCCTGATTATCCATTTGCACATTATTCAGGCCATCATTGATTATAGTCACCCCTTGCTGTGTTACAGGGATTTCCACTTGACGTGCGCCCGTACCGTTATGATTATCAGCAGCAACATTGTTGTTCCTGGCTTGATTCTCAACCAACTCCCGCAGACGCTCTTGATTCTGACCCATGCCTGCCATCAAAGTCATGAAATTATCCATCCTTAGCCTCAGGTCAGCTAAGTCAGCTTGCATCTGGTCCATGATTCGCTCTCTGTTGACCTTTGTTGGATATCTGTGTACGACTGGCTGTTCCCAAACTTTTTGGGGAGCTATAGTGCCTGAAACACAAAAAACATTAGCAATTGAGACACTACCAGCAAAACAAACAAACATGTTATATGCAATGCAATGTAACTGTTCATGTTCCCAAGTTTTAAGCATTTGCATGCCCCAGTTCTGGCATCTACTCCAGACAGTCACTTTGAGTATTAACTTTCAAACTTTCTCTTTGATGAGTGTTTAGACATTAGCAGTATCAGACAAACGAGTCTTGCATATTTAGAAATGATAACTTGCACATTAACACTATATATTATGGACAAACCACTGCCGACCCAAAAGTCAGAGTACAAACAGAAATATTCCCCGAAGGGTTACAAGCCATTACATGAATAAAAGACAAAATACAAAATAAAGCAAGACTCCTACAACAGGCCTGTAGGTAGTCTGAAAAATAAACTAAGCTAAGGACCCAGGCTCTGCCACCTCTGCTCTGCTCTTCTTGACACCCGCTCTCAGCTTGAGCTCTTCAATCTCTTTCCTTGCTTCCTCCAAGGCTAACTGACTCTGAGCTAGCTGCTGAGTCTTTTCCCTCCGGATGGTGTGGACTTGCTCCACCTCTTCCTTCTTGTAGGCCATTTGCACTTCAAAGAACTCTTCTTTCTCTTTGAACTTCTTCTGCTCTTCCTCCCTTTGGCCTTGCAACCAAACAATGGATTGTCGATCTTCCTTGAGAGTCTTCAAAGTCTTTTTGCGTTTAGCTTCTCTTTTTGCCTCCATTAGACCCAACCTGTGAAAGTGAGCTTCTCTTCCCGCAAAGTCTTTCTCTTTGGCTTCCAAGGAGGCTTGGATCTTCTGCAGATTACCTTCTGCTTCATTCTTGGCCCTGTTGGCAAGATGGTACAGGCTTACCATTTCAGAATTCTCCACTCTAACTTCATGCAACTGAGCTTCCAATTTCTTGTACTCTTCAAGGGAAACAGTACTACTCTGACTTGGAACTTCTCTGGGATAAAGTGGAGCCTCTACTGAGAAAGGCATGAGAACTTCTTCTACATGTCTTTGCAACCATGCAGCAAATGGTGGATACGTCTTGGGATCAACTCTGCCAAAGTCTTTCTTACCCTTTCTTATCCTATGAGCCCAAGCTTGGACTACTTGCAATACTAACTCCTTGTTTCCTTCCACAGGAAAGTACAAAGACTCAGCAAACTCTTCCATTTGTGGAGGATCTTTCAAAGGGTAGCCAAACTGTTTTCTGGCTAGTGTTGGATAATAACTGATGACACCTTTCCTTCCCAGCAAAGGTACTCCAGCAAACCTTCCACAACTGACCAGCAAATCTTTACCTAGCAGATCTCTGTTATATCCCCAGGCAATATCTTCAGCAGTTAACCCCATCAGTCTTCTTGACCATCTCCATTCATCCCTCATCTCCTTGAAGGCACCTGATTTTGGCAGTTGTTTGGCAAACCATTCAGCAAACAATGAAGCACAACAGACTACTGGTCCACCCCTACCTTTCTCATTCCTGTAATGCACACTGTAGTAGAAGTCACCCAAAAGAGTAGGCACAGGATTGCCTTTTGCAAAGATTGAGATCACGTCCAAGCTTACAAATTCCTTCTCTCCTGGGAATAGGCTGGACCCATACACCATCAAAGCCAGCAAAGCACCAAAGTCATTCCAATTAGCCTCTGCAGCATATCTCTCTGCCTCTGGGATGAGCACACTCCAAGGGAGTCCTTTGCCTTCACTATCCTTCAGAGCCTTCTTAACTGTAGCAGCTGGCAAACGACAAACTTTGGCTATGTCTTCATCTTTAAGCACAACCTTAGACCCATAGAATGGCAATGTCTCTCTGACTGGAACATTCAGCATGCTGGAGATCTCTTCCAATGTAGGAGCAAAGATGTAACCTGGAAAAACAAAGCAACGCAGCAGAGGATCATAAAACTGCAACAAAGTATATAAACTGTCCTTCTGGTCTGCAATGGGCTTGTCCACAAATTTCAGTATTTGGCCATATCTTTTCTTGAAATTGCCCAAGACTTGGTCATTCATCAGACCTGCTAACTTCTGAACACTTCTAACTTCAGGCTGAAGAAAAGTATAGTGAACATTCTTTTTCCTTGGAACTCTTCTGATTTCTGCCATGGAGATAAGATTTACCAGAATGGGGAACTGATTGAGAACAATGACCTTAAAAATGGAAACATAAACAGTTAATGCAAGAATGATGCAAATGCAATGTAATGCAGGCATATGATCAACTGGGACCATCTGGATACTGGATCACTGGACACAAGGACCCTCTGAATACTGGCAAACCAAAAGTCCTCTGAGTCACAACTCTCTGATAGAAGGTCTCAGAACCACAATACCAAGAAATCCAGAACCAAGAAAACCAGAACTCCAGAACCATAGGACTATAGGACCAGAAATCATAATCATAGGACTGCTGAATAATGAGTGTATGTAGAGGCCAAGGGTTCCTGCAAACCTGTAAACCCCTCCCAATCTCACTGGTAGGCTCCGGGTCTGACATCACGGACTCTCAAAGTCAAATAGCAATAATACTGTCACCATCTCAGAGAAATGGCTCATGACCAAATCAGGGAATCGGTTTGGCATTATGTACTACGCAGGGAGGCCTCAGCTGAGTTCGGGAAACAAGGTCATCCTATGTAAGTCCCAAGTGGGCCCTCGGATGCGAATGGGTTTGCCACACAATATGGTCTGCCACTGTCATCATTAAAGAGGGATGTTTCCACAAGGTTCTCAATGATCAGTCCCCAGCTGCACATAACTATCAAGGTTATGAAATGAGAGAGGAAGATCCCCAAATCAAGACATTTCCAAGACAATCACAAATCTGGGCGTGGAACTCACTACTACCCCCATGACAAGATCTCATGAGGCCAAAGTGGAACCACTCTAAGTCCTAAGGTGCACTCGAGCCGTGGTAATGAGCTCATCTCTCGGAAACAAGTAACACCCATCCCACCAAACAGAAAACCAGTCCAGACAGTCCAGTATATATACATGATGCAGAAAATAAAGACTGAAAGCTTTAAATAAAGCTATAAATAAACAACAATAAAATACAACAAGCCACAGCAAACAAACATCACCCAAAGAAACAGCAACAAACAAGCGCTAGGAGAGACTCACAGGGGAACCAGAGACTCTGGGTTCGATCCCCAGCAGAGTCGCCAGCTGTCGCTCCCCGGATTTCCATCCTGGTACAAACGCGAAAGTGGCGCGGAAAAGAATAGAGTCGCCAACCAGGCATTTTTATCCCAAAAGAAAGGGAATGGTAATGTTGCACAAACCATAAGAAAGAAGAGGAAGGACACAGGTCCTACGAACCAAAGAGACTGAGTTTGGGAGTCGATTACGACCTGGGAAGGTATTAGCACCCAGATCGTCCGCCATACCCGACGGGATCCACGCTTGCAAAAGAAACTGTTTCAAAGGGTGAAGAAAATGAAAGTTGCTGCGAAGAAAAGGAACTGAATTGGATAAAGAAAAGAAAAGGGAACTGAAAAGGAAAAATGTAGGGAAAATAAAGATTGTGCTCGAACGGGCCCTACCCCGCTGCCTACGTACCTCATCAGGATAATGAGGATCAGAGACGCCGTAGTTCCCCTAACTAGGGGTAACAAGAAAATTGCTTGTGAATTAAGGCTTGAACTGCCTATGCCATTGCTCAGGTGTTGCAGACTCGGACGACGAGTGCGTAACCGTCTTGCAAAATGACAAGTAGGAGCAAGTTCGTGTACGGAGCGAATGAGATGAGAAAAGAATTCCCGAAGGAAAGACGCTTATTATTTGTTTGTGTTTTTTTAGAAGCTTTTAGGAGTGTGTCACAAGGAAGCGAACTCAATCTCTTTTCCATGGAATGTGCACTTGTCACTACATTCCAAGATGGAATAATAGAACAAGCACACTCAAGTAAGGAGAAGATCCCCAAAACTTGAATCCCAAAGATTAGGGCCTAAGCTCACTAACTCATTAACTTATTAAGTGTTTTTGGTTATTTATAGTGAAGAAGTGTTTTTTATGCTTTTCTTGGTGAAGAAGATACCTTGATCAGACTTGTGCATCACAAGGTAAACTTGTATTATCCCAAGATGGGAAGACTACAAGCACACCTCATGGGATAAGGCTATTGCTCAAGGCATTACTTTAAACATTATTAAGATGTTTTTTATGGTTATGAGATGACAAGAGAAGAAGAACCAAAAGGATCACAAAGGTAAAATTCTAAAGGGAGACTAAAGAAACCTAAGTGTTATCATGCATGGATACCCTAAGGTTAGTGTGGTTTTCTATCCTAAAGAAGAAAGAAAAGAAGAAGAGAAGAAGAGAAGAAGAAGAATGAGGAGAGATGATAAAGGCCTAAGCCCAACAAGCAAAGGGTTAGCTCAATAAACATAAGAAGAGAAGATGAGACTTGGAGATGTGGAACTCAATTTCCACACCTCACACTTACCATAGCCCCTGCAAGGTTAGTAACATGCAAATAAGTGAAGCAAGATGAACAAGATAACATGCCAACATCATACAAACAGAAGTGAAATGATATGTACACATTCTAAATGCAAATGCAACTCACAAGAATGAGGAATGAAGCAAACAAGACAATATGATGCAACATGAAACAAATGACAAACACATGCAAACTTAAGAAAGATGCAAATCAAATATGCACAAACATGGACTCAAGTCACACAAATAGAACTAAAACAAGTCAAAGAAAGAGCTTAAGAAGCTAACAAGATGAAGATAAGAGCCACACTTGACCAAACAATCACAAAATGGGAGTGAAAGAAGTAAGGAAGAAGTGAAAGCACACTTAAGAAATGAAAGGACTTAAAAGGTAAGCAAACACAAAATTTCTAAGACACAAACCCTAAGCTAAGACCAGAATGTAACCCATACCCCAAGAGGACCCCAAATGAGAAGAAGAAGTTGGCACAAGTGCCCTTCTAAGCTTATAAGAGAGCTAGTGATCAAATGGAAGCAAAATGGGACAAGGTTCAAGACAAAATTCAAATTAAATCAACCAAGCATCTAAAAATTCCACAACTTAAGCCAAATGATCCTCAAACATGATATAACAAGACACTAAAAGGATTGGGAAAAATTCAGTAGCAAACTAGGTCAAATGGAGGCAAGAACACAAACTAGGGTTAAGAAACTTACATCACAGGAAAAGACCAAAACACAATGAACAAATTTCTAAAAATCAGGGGAAAAATCACACATAAACTGCACCATCTTAGGAATCCAGAGCAAAATGAATGAACACAAAACTAAAAATAATGAACCCTAGGGAAATTGGACAAGGTTGTGTACTCACAAAAGGATTAAAAAGAAATAAATGAAAGAGGAAATTAATATGACACGTGGAAATTAGGAATAAATGGAAAATAAAAATGTATAAAAATAAAAGAAACTCAAATTGACTCTCATGAATATTTTTGGAATTTTTTGATGATCAGAAGTATTTTAAATAATTAGAAATCAAAATGGATAAAAGAAATAAAAATGAAAAAGAAATTAAAAGAGAAAGAGAGCTAGGGGGTGAAAATAGCATGAGGTTTGCGTGCAAATTGATTGGGCCTGGAAGCTGAGGGGGTGTGAAGAGCAAGTTTGAGCCCAATAAGGCTGCGCTGGCTTATTAGACTTATGGTGGAAATTATAAAATTAAACTGGAAAATTCAAGAACCAATAGATGAATCTAACGCATGTTGTGGACCATTCATTAAATGACGTGGACTCACAATTGGATATAAGGTAAGGACCCATGGTTATTATCATGTGGTGAGAAACACAAAGTATTAAAACAGAACTAAGAATTCACGTGAGAGGGATGGTGGCTCTAGGGCAATGTGGCAACATCCTGGACACACAGCAACAAGATCCAAGGGCTGTAGGTCATCTCCTACCTCACAAACCCTGACTGAATATTTCCAGTTTCCGGTGACCGGAGCTAGGGCTCCGGCACCGGAAATCAAACCAGTATGAACAAACCTCAACATAAATGAACCAATAGCTCCAGATCTACTAATTAAGGCACGCTGAGCATGAAAATGACAATGAAATTTCCTAAAACTCAAAGAAACAACTGGATCGAAGAGAACAAAGTGTGACCATGAAAAATGAAATCCACATAACTCACACTACAATGCACCATTTTTGAAACTACAAGTTGCGGAATGCTCAGTGTACATCAAGGATTACAAAACACATAATCAATTTCATTTTCAGATCCAAAGATTTTGAAGCATACCTGAGTTGCAGATCTTGATACAAGGTGTTAGAAAACCAGATAGTGGATGCAAATCACTCTAACTTCACTCTAGATGCAAAATAAATGCATCTAAAGCCTTGAAGGTGGATGGATCTTGAGATTTTCAAGCACCTGCCCTGGAATGGCAAGGTGGTTGATCTTGAAGGAAAGCTTGAATGATGGTGTGATTAATGATCCTTAGCTTGCACTGATCAAGGATCTATCACTGGTTTTTGAAATGAGCAAGTGTATGATGAGATAGGAGAGAAATTGCAAATTGTGCAAGAAGTTGGAAATGAGAGAATGAAAGAGTGATTGAGCTTTCTGAAACCCTAGCTTCTTAAGTATGACCTCACAATCCAATGCTGAAAGAATGAAAAGGTTTGCACGTGGGAATCACAAGAATTTGGTTAATTTGCAAATTTTGCAAATTGTGAGGGAAGCATGCACTCCTCATGCTTTGCTTGGCCTCTCAGCCCATGTGCAATTCAAATCATACCCTTGATTATAATCCAACCAATTCTGGCCCTTAGATCAAAGTTATCACACATTCCTCATGATTTTGCAAATTATACACTTTTGAAGCAACTTCCTTGCTTGGCACGAAAATGGGAGTTTATCTTGAGCAAAGTGTGCCAAATGCAATGTATTTTAACATTGGACACTTACTTGAACCATACCAAGCCTTGAAATTAAGTTTTGAACATTTTTGCTTTGGGTGCATGCATGAACTTTTGGATTTTGCCCTAATTTGCAGCATTTTTCGAAGAGCCTAGAGAGCAAACCATGAATCCCATGAAAATGTACTTGTAATTTTTGAAAATGGGAGCCCTTAATCTCCAACTTTCATGTTTGACTTTGGTCAATTTGAAGAATTTTTGATCATGTTAAGGTCACTTGAAAATTAGGGCAAAAGTTGCCAAAAATGGAAAATCCTTAAAACCAAGTTTTCACCAATTTTGCAAAAAGCCTCAAATCTCCATGATTCTTAAACTTTGATCATTCCAAACCTCTTATAACATTGTAAGGACCCCCCTTGGCAAGAAAAAGTGGGTTGGACCCCTTGAAATCACACAGTTGACTTTTTAAGGAGCTTTGCCTTATCCTGAAACCTCTGATGATCATGCAATCTTCTGAGCTTTTGCAAATGGACTTGAACTTGTAAATGGAGTGTAGACCCCTCATAGGACTTGTACAAAACCATTGGGACCCTTGTCATGGCTTGTGATGCCTCAAGAACCTCCACAGATGATCATATGCCTAATGCTAGGACATGAAGAATGTTATGCCTCATCTTTCCATGCTAGGATGCTAAGAAAATGATATGTTCATGATGAATATGATGTGATATGATGCTTAAAATGTAGAGGGCAAATTTGGGGTGTTACAGTAACTCTTCTTCCTACTTTGAAAAGCCCTCATCTTCTCTCAGATCAACTTTACTTTCTCAGTAGTTTCTCGAACTAATTCCGGTCCAAGTACTACACTTTCACCAGATTCATGCCAACATAACGGAGTTCTACACCTCCGACCATACAACGCTTCAAAAGGTGCCATTCCGATACTAGAATGGTAACTATTATTATATGTGAACTCGATCAACGAAAGTTAAGTGTCCCACGAACCTCCCTGTTCAAGAACACTTGCTCGTAGCAAGTCCTCCAACGATTGAATAGTTCTCTTAGTTGAGCCATCAGTTTGAGGATGATATGCCAAACTCAATCTCAACTTAGAACCCAACTCCTCTTGTAGACTCTTCCAAAACTCCAACGTAAACCTTGGATCTCTATTTGACATAATACACAGAGGAACACCATGCATCTTTACAATTACTCGGATATAAATCTCTCCCAACTTCGCAATTGGATATGTGATGTTAATAGGTATGAAATGAGCCGACTTCGTAAGCCTATCAACAATCACCCAAATTGATTCATGCCCTCTTAAAGTAACAGGAAACCCTGTCACAAAGTCCATAGAAATGTTGTCCCATTTCCATTCTGGAACTTCCAACGGTTGCATCAACCCATCAGGCTTCTAATGCTCAATCTTCGACTTCTGACAAGTCAAACACGCATACATAAAACGTGCCACATCTTCTTTCATACCGGACCACCAAAATATTTTCTTTAAATCTTGATACATTTTAGTAGCTCCCGGATGAATACTCAGATTACTCCTATGGTCCTCTTCAAGAATCCTCTTCTTCATATCTGCATCATCAGGAATACAAATTTGTCCGTGCTGTCTCAACACACCTCTCGCATCAATCTTAAAGTCACTCTTCTTTACCATAACGTTCGCTTTTCCTGGATGATAATTCAAACCGAAATCATAATCTTTCAGCAATTCCAACCATCTACGTTGTCTCATATTAAGCTCTTTCTGATCAAACAAATACTTAAGACTCTTATGATCATTGTAAACTTAGAATCTAGAATCATAGAGATAATACCTCCAAATATTCAACACAAAAACAACTGCAACAAGTTCTAAATCATGCATAGGATAGTTCTTCTCATGGATTCTCAACTGTCGCGATGCATAAGCAGTTACCTTATTATTCTGCATAAGCACACCTTCTAAACCCATCAACAAAGCATCACAATAGACTACAAATGGTTCTTCTGGATTTGGTAAAGTCAAAACCGGCGCCGACGTCAATCTCTTCTTCAATTCGGTAAAACTCTCTTTGCACTGAACATCCCACACAAAAGCTTTACTTTTACAGGTTAATCTAGTTAACGGAAGTGACAACTTAGAAAATCCCTCAATAAACCTTCTATAATATCCAGCTAACCCTAAAAAGCTTATAATCTCAGTAGCCGACCTTGGAGTTTCCCATTGCAACACAACTTCTACCTTTGAAGGATCCACAACAATACCATTTCCTGAAATTACATGGCCAAGAAAACTGACTTCTTTCAACCAAAACTCGCACTTGTACAACTTTGCGTACAATTTCTTATCTTTCAAAACTTCCAACACTGATCTCAAATGTTACTTATGCTCTTCTTATGACTTAGAGTAAATCAGAATATCATCAATGAATACAACTACAAAACGGTCCAGATAAGTATGAAAAATACGGTTCATGTATTCCATAAAAACTCCCGATGCATTAGTCACACCGAAAGGCATCACATAATACTCATAATGTTCATACCGTGTTCTGAACACCGTGTTCTGAACACCGTCTTCTGAATATCCTCATCTTTCACTTTGAACTGATGGTAACCCGATCTCAAATCAATCTTACTTAACACACAAGCACCCACCAATTGGTCCATCAAATCATCTATCCTCGGAAGTGGATACTTATTCTTAATCGTCACTTTATTCAGATGTCTATAATCAACACGAAGTCGCATACTACCATATTTCTTCTTTACTAGCAACACTGGAGTTCCCCATGATGATACACTTGGTCTCACAAACTTCTTCTCAAGTAAATCTTCCAAATACTTCTTTAATTAAGACAACTCGGATGCCAACATTCTGTATGGTGCTATCGAAACAAGCATAATACCAGGTACCAGATCAATAACAAATTCAACTTCTCTCTCTGGAGGCACATCAGGAATCTCATTAGGGAAAACTTCAGGAAATTCCTTCACTATCATCAATTCCTAAATCTTAGCTTTACTCTCAACAGACAACGTTTCCATAAAAAAAATTCATCTGAGCTTCTTCTCTCATCAATTGCTGTAGCTCTCTGAAAGATAACAAACCAACTTCTTCCTCTTCAGGAGTAGAAAACCTCACAGACTTGTGATAATAATTTATATGAACGTAGTTATATTCTAACCAGTTCATACCAAGAATCACATCCATCCTCGTCAATGGTAAGCACACCAAATCAACATAGAAGTCTTTATTGAAGATCGATAAAGGACACTTTAAACACACAAAAGAAGTAGATACTGATGCCTTTGCTAGAATCTCAACAATTAACTCACCATTCATAACATACAAATTTAAACCCAATCTTTGAACACATTCATCAACAATAAAACAGTGCATAGCACCAGTATCAATAATAGTAATTAAAGGAGTATTATTAATGAAGCATGTACCTCTGATAAGTCTGTCCTCGTTAACAATCTGAGTTCCGGTCTAGGCAAACACTTTTCCAGTCTGAGCTTTCTTTGGCTTCTGACATTGGATACCAATATGCCCTTCTTCACCACAATTAAAACAAATCATTTCCTTGTGCTTACAATCAGCTATTGCATGCCCAGTCTTACCACAGCGAAAATATCTTGTTAGCTCAGCAGTGCATACATTACTTTTATGACCAGCCTGACCACACTTGAAGCAAACTATACCAGCAGGAGCACCTCCCCCACCAGTCCTCTGAGCTGGAGCAACTTTCTATTTCCCTTTTCCAGTTGGAGCATCATATGGCTTGCCACAACTCTGTTGTTGCTTTCCTCTTCGATCACTGACAATTTATAATGAGCATTATTGTCTTCTTCAAATATCTTGCAGCTATCAACCAACTCAGAAAAGATTCATATCTTCTGATACCGAACAACCTTCTTGATTTCAGAGTGCAACCCGTTTTCAAACTTGATGCACTTTAAAAATTAGCACCAACACCAGTATAGTGAGGATACAACTTGGACAATTCAACAAACTTTGCAGCATAGTCGATGACAAACATGTTTCCTTGCTTAAGCTCAAGGAATTCAATCTCCTTCTTGCCATGAACATCCTTTGGATAATACTTTCTCATGAATTCCCTACAGAATACATCCCAAGTGATTACTTCACCTGCAGTACCCAACTTCTCACGAGTCTCTAGCCATCAGTCATCAGCTTCGACTGCCAGCATGTGAGTACCATACCTAACCTTCTGTGTCAGAGTGCAACCCATAACACAGAAGATTCTCTCAATCTCCTTCAACCATCCTAATGCTGCATCTGGATCATGCTTTCCTTTGAACACTGGCGAATTCTCTCTTTGAAAAGTTTCCAAGCTACGTGATCTAGCATCTTCACCAGCATTTGGTAAGTTCTGCACAGCCTGTGCCATCACTTGCATCGCAACAGCCATCGCAACGTCGTTTCTTCCAGCCATTCTCAAATTATCACTACAACACAACCAAAAGTTAGAATAATAATACTCGATTGTTAGACAACTAAGACTTGACACTTGGCTGGACATACTGACCTGCTCTGATACGACTAATGTAACACCCTATTTTCTACCCTTGAATAAAATCAAAATCAGAGTTTACAAAAAATTTCTACATAACGGGATATCATGTTTTCAACTTTCAAAAAATTTCAACTTAAGGTATAACATGCTTAATACATAGCACTTTTCAGAATAATCATAAAACTAACATTATAATACTTAAATAATTCAACTTATAAAAACATCACAACAAATTCATAAAACAACTTGTAGCATCTTTATCCAACATAAAAACAACTTCAAAATAACTAATAAACATTCTAAGTACTTTAATTAAACTAAGAGTCAGCATGCAACAAATTCAACAAAACAGACACGCGTCATCCCCCCCGAGTGCTACGTATCATAGCGACAGATCACCGACTCGACTAAAGGTAACCAGCTACTCCTCTTGATACCTGCATGTTGCCAACATAAGGACAATATTCAAACAGAAGGGGTGAGTTACGATAATTATAATCAATATATGAAAAACAATACATAGATAAGGATTTCAAATAATTCACCGCTTCACAACATCAACTAGCACAAAAACACAACAACAACTAAAAAACAATGCGACTTTAATGCGACTCAACTAATTATGCATGTGGTACAATTTTGGAATAAAACTCTCAACTTAAATCATTGCCAGGTTATCAAGGCATCAAGGTATAAACCTTCAACTTTCAACTTAATTTGCCAATCCAGGCCAACATGGTGTGAACAACGACTTCGACAAAAATGCAAATGACCTACATGACATACACGACTTTACAACGCAAACAACATAAAAACACAAGCAACACAACAACTTATACAACATAGGCAACTTAGAATTGACTTTGGCATATAAGCCTTCAACATAACAACTTTAGAATTATTCCGTAAACCAGAATCATACATCAACTCAATTGTACCTGCAAATCGACTATAAAACGTATTTTCAACAAAACAACGTAACAAAAATCAACTATTAATTTACCCGACTTACCCCGACAAATTTCTCTAAATTCCGGGCAACTACGTTTTTCGCCTAATTCGCCCAAACCGACTAAACCGGTACTGTTTTTCACATTCTGCGATCGGTACGATTTTTATTACAAAACCTGAATTTTCTATCTTCTGATAAACATTATTGTAAACACCCCAAATTTTCCCTCACTAAGTTCACACCATGGCTTGTGATCTTTTCATTTGCATAAGTTTAATCATACCACATCATATTGCATTGTTGCTTCACTGCATTAGTTCAAGTTCATCTGCATCTAGGGTTTGTGATCTGAGCAATCCAAGATCCTTATGAGCCACTCCAAAGGTCTTCAATCATCTTCAGAGGGTCCATGTATGTTCAATCATCATATTTTATCCTCCAAAGATCAAGGAAGTCAAAGAATCACAAGAACTGGCAAAGCATGGAAGCTGAGTTAGGGTTTAACTACACAGATGACCTAAAATTAGGGTTTTGATTTCAGAGGCCATAACTCCAAATTTTTTGGTAATTCTTGTTTCTATTGGTCTCAATATGTTATAAGGATCATACATACCAAGTTTGATGAAGAAATTCATTGTGGAAGTCATCTGATCACTGGGTAACTTCTTGAGCAAGTCAGAGCAAAATCAGGGCATCTGAGGCCCCCCAACATGGAACCAAAATGGATTTTTCATCAAATTGAAGTTATATGATCTTTATTTGATCATTGAAGTGTTTAGAAGTTCACAAATTTGAAGAAAAGTGAGCAAAACCAAAAGTTGCCAAAAATGGAAATGACTTGTAATGTAAACTTTTCATTTTGGGAAAGTTTTTCAACCTCCTCTTTCTCAACCAAAAATGCTTCAAATGAAAAATTGTTGGTCATGAAAGTTATAGATTGGATCATTACCTTTTCTAAAAGTACAAGAACAAGATCTAATTCATTTTAGAACTCAAGTTATGGCTTTCCAAAGTTGGCAAAAATCACATAATTTCAAGTTTCATGCCAAAGAGGGATTTTTGCAAAACCTCTTGCCAAGCTATTTTGTGACTTCAAATACACTTCTAAGCATCATAGTAACATAGCACATTGCCTAAAACTCAGAATTGGCCCAAGAATTTCAAGTTTTCATGCCTTGCACATGAAGAAATCTCAAAGGGGCCAAAGCTTCATGAAATTGCAAAATGACCAAGAACCTTTCACAAACATGCTGAATTGCCTCTAAATGAATTCCATGGCCATCCTTGATCCTTGCTGCACCAGATATCCCATTGTACCAAGCCTGCCACTTGCCCATACCTCAAGTATAACCAACCTTGACTTTTTGCAAAACACCCCATACCAATCAACATAGCCCACACCAACTCCACAGACCTATCACAACTTGATATGTGGACTTTATGCAAGCCATAACACACAAGAACACAGCCTAAAACCTCAGCATTCTCTAGTTACCAAAAATCCTCCCTCTTGCAAAAACCTTCGAATCTCACAACTCAGCCACCCATTCTTCAAACAAACACCTCCAATCATCTCCATATAACCCCATGATCATTTCCCACCCCTCACATTGGCCTGAAACCACCTCAAATAAAAACACGATTTTCATCACCTCTGAACTGAAACCTTCAAAACACTCCATATAAACTCCTTTCAAGCATTCCAGAAGCATAAGGGGATCAAGGGGAGTGGAAAAGCACCAAAGAAGAGCCCAGAAAGTGCCAGTTTCGAAAGCTTCAACTCAGGTAACCTAAAGAACAAATTTTCCAGAAATGAAATTTTAAGTTCTTAGATTGTTCTCCATGCTTCACTGATCACACTGCACCTTTTGGTTTTGAAAATGATTGAAAATTAAGCATGTATGAAGCTTCTGAAATTTCTGAGTAATTTTCCGTTTTGCTTTGAATCTTGATGTTCATGTGAAATAAATGATTTTTGCTGGCTGAATCTTGTTTAGAATGAGTTAGGGATCATTTCTGGAGAGTTTGATGAGTTTATTTTACGAATTGAGAGAGTTAGCAAGTTTGATTGGTCGGAGAAGATGACCGGAACACTGTTCCGGTCACCTGAGAGAGATTAGGGCTAATGCCATTAATTAGCTGAGTTTAAATGCTGACCCTTAGATCTTAGGTTTGCTGCGCACGTGAATGGCCCAGATGGCTTCATGAAAACCCTAAACATGTTTAATTAGTTTAATTAAATTAATTTTCCCAGAGACAATCCCAGCCGTCCAATAGCGCACCAGTCAACCAGCCCCTCCCCAGTTCAAATCTTGTCCACTGGATCCTTTGACTTTTATTAAATTCATTTTTATTTTATATTTTTATCATTTGTTTTGCATATTTTATTTAAAATACATAGAAAATCCAAAAAAAAATATTTTCTTTCAGCATTTTAATTCCAAATAATTTTCTCAACCCAAAAATATTTTTATTTTTATTTTTTGCATTAAAAAATTATTTTTTAGACATTTAATTGTTTATTTTAATTAATTAATGAAAATTAATTAATTAAAATATCATTTAGGTTTCTAAAAAATCCCAAAAAATTCATATTGCATCTTTAAACATTTAGAGACATTGTTATACCATCCACAAAAATTTCTTTTTGGTTTTGAATCATTTTGAGATTTTTTCTTTAAATTTAGGGTTCATAAAATCCATTTTAGAACCCTAACTTCAAGAATTATTTTTTGCCTAACCAAGAATGGTATGACCATGGTTCTTTTTGCATTGATCTTCATTTGAAATGTAGTTTCTAACATAATTTTTTATTGAATTTCTTCTGCATTTTTGAATTGATTGGCATTTTTTCCCTTTAGGTACCTTAAAACCCTAGAAAACTTAGAAAAATCATAAGTCCCTTAGGGTTAAGAGTTAGGTCTCCTCCTTTGGGGTGTGATTTCATGTGGGGTTAGGGTCCTTTAAGTCCATTTTCAATTTTTTATCTTGTCATTTGCTTCTGTTTTTGAGTTTTGCATCTCATGCTGCATGTAAACCCTAATTTTGCATCTTCACTTGCATACATCTTGCATATGCTTGCATTCATGAACTTGCCATGACATTTCTTGCATCCACATGACTTTTAAGATATCTTAGGATACATTAGAAACATGTTTGATCATTGCTTCATCCATTTGCCATGTTATGCATTCATTACATTCCATTTGCATTCATGAACTTTCATGCTTCCTTTATGCTTCATTTGCATTCTCATTACTTGTATGATCATTCACATCTCTTGGCATACATTTGCATCATCTCTTAGCATCATTTACATCATGAACATGCTTCTGGTTTTGGTTTGCATCATTGCATTCATTTCATTTCCTTTCACTAACTTTTCAGGTGGTAAGTTACTTTGAGAAGTGAATTTGCCTTCACTTCTCATAACCTCTTCTCATCTCTCTTATGAATTCATTGCTGCATTTTGTATTTGTATTAGGATGAGCTTGATCATTCATGTCCCTTCTTCACCTTCTTTCTTCAAGCAACTTATCTTCTTAAGTGAAGTAAGTTGACTTGTTTCTTTTGCTTCTCCTCCTTCCATCTTTCTTCTTCCTTGGTGGCTTTTTCTTGGAGATCTCTTGCAAGCCTCATAAACCCTAGGAATACCCAAGTATGATCACAATTAGGGTTTGATTAGTCCCCTATTAGTTTTACCTTTGTGTCATCTTTTCTGTCTTCTCTTCTCATCTTATAATCAGGGACTAAACCTTAAAGGTTTTAAGGCTTTGTGATTAAGGTTATGCCTGCATCCTTCTCTTAGGATGGAGTGTATAACTTTAATCCTAAGTGTTAAACCCTTAATATGTTTAAATCTCTTAATCAATTCATCTAATAATCACTAAGACATCAAGCTTGTAACTTGGGCCTTGCATTAGGGTTCTAATTCTTCCTTAATTGGTTAAGAAGGACTAACCCTAGTGTTAATGGACAAGTCCTCCTCAAGTTGTCTACAAACCATAAAATCCATTTCTTAATCCTATCATTAACTAAAATCCACTTTAATAAAGGCTTGTTTTGTCATGAGGTTAATCCCTAATCATGGATTAAGTTGAGGTATTATCCTCAGCTTAAATGTTCTCATCATTATCCTTCTATTAGGATGGTGTAATGAGTCCATTAAATCCTTGATTATGGCTTAAACTCATTACTTAACACTAAACAAAAACTCCAAAAACATCTAAATAATTGTAAGTAGGTTAATGATCTTAATCATACATCATGGTAATTAAATGTGAGGTGCTTACTTCATACTTAAGGTATTCTCATTACCCCTAATCAGAGGGAGGATGTGATGAGTTTACTAACCCTTGGTTTAGGCTTAAGCTCATTTTCTTATGACAAATACCAAAAAGCATTAAAAGATTGAAATAGCAAAAACAAACAATAATCGTCTCCTCCGGGATTCTTTTCTCACCTCATTCACTCACAAACGAGAACTCGCTTCTTCCGTCTAATGTAAGACAGTTAGCACCTGAGCTAGACAAGTCATACACTTGAGCATAGGCAAGCAAGCAGTTCATCAGTCAATTTATTTTCCAGTCTCTTTGAGTCGAACTACGGTGTTCTAACTTCCTCATTGCATGAGAGGATACGTAGGCATAACTTAACAGTTATCGAACAAAAGTCTTTGTATATTCCCCCTCTTCCAGCATTATTCTTTAAGCCTAATTGTCTTGAGCTTTGCACTCTTTTCTTACACTGACACTCCTTATATTTACTTCACTTTCCAGCACTGACACTTGAATTCTTTTCCAGCACTTTGCACACAGAATAGCACTGACACTACCCCTTTAAACACAAACTTTCAAGCGTGGATCCCGTCGAGTACGACGAACAATATGGGTGCTAATACCTTCCCAGGTTGTAACCAACCCCCTTTCTCAGTTTCTCTGGTTCGCGACCGTCTTATCCATTTCTTTCCTAGGTTTATGCAGCATTACCTTTCCTTCGGGATAAAAATGCCTAGCTGGCGACTCTCTTCAGTTCATCTTCATGTTCTCTCCTTTCACCGACCGTTCGCGTCTGTACCCCTTCTGGCCCTGTGTCATTTGGTGGGAGCGACAGCTTGGCGATTCTGCTGGGGACCCTTATACTGCAACCAGGGCTTCTGGTTCTTTTTGTGGGTTCCTCCTAGCGCTTGTTTGATTTGTGTTTACTGGGGTGTTATGTGCTAATTGTGTTTATTTATTTGCTTTATTTATTGCTTTATGTACAACTTTATTTATTGCTTTCTTTACGGTTTTTTATACATCATACTGTCATTATCATTGTGTTGGATCTGGTTTCTGTTTTGGTGGGTGGGGTTCCACTGAGTGATTAAGGTCCTATACCTGGGACCTGAGTGATACCTAGGCTAGAGTGGTTCATGTTCTTTCCTATTCCATTTCGGTCTGGTGCGGGAATATGAAACACGGTTCAAATGTGGCTTTCTTCTTGAGAACTTTGTGCTACAGATTTCCTGTAGTGCTAAGGCTATCTGGGAAGCCTGCTAAGTCTGGGTGACCTTTATTATGACCTTCAAAATCTGGGGAGAATTAGAGGAGGATCCTTTATGGTTATTGTAAACACTATACCTCCGGGTTAGAAGTGTTTACACTTCTCATAACTGATCCAAGTCTAAGGATCCTTGTTCTAGAACATTACATGTGAGGGGGTTGGGTTGTTTACAGGTTTGCAGGAACCCTTGGCCACATCATACCCTGTTACTGTTTTGTTTAAGAATGCTTCACTTTGGACAGTTCTTGTGATTAACCCTGGATATGTGACTCTTTATTTGAGTCCCCCACCCTGGTTACTGGATTTCTGAGCCTCCATCCGGGCCTTTGAATATACATGGACCTTATATCAAGACAGATAACCAGATCCAGCTCTTGATCACAAACCCTTGCATATCATTTGCATATATCATCATTGCATCATTTAACATTTGTTTATTTGTTTTTCAGGGTATCCATCATATCATACTTGGTTTGGTTTTGACCCCTTCTACTGCTTAGACCTCAGCTTCAGTTATCTTCTTCAGCATCTGCTTCAGCTACCTCCTTCAGCACCTGCATCAGTCTGTTAGAGACTTACCTCCAGCTTCCTAGTCTGTGATCTTCATCAGTATTTATCTTCAGCTCCTTCATCAGCATTCATGGATATTCCAAGGAAAAGCAACATATCTTATCACTTCTTTGAGCCCATATTGACTGGTATCAGGCAAGTCCAGTCTCTTATCACACCTGACCATATCCCGCTGTTTAGAGAGCACTATGGGGGTATTTTGGACATGGTCATAGATCTTGATTCTTCTCAGAGGAGCATGATCCACACATGCTTGCAGTTTTATGACCCTCCACTCAGATGCTTCACCTTTCCTGACTTTCAGATGGGGCCTCTGTTGGAAGAGTTTTCTTTGTTAATTGGAGTGCCTATCAGAGGAGGGATCCCCTTCAACCCAGAGATGACTGCTCCCAGAAGTGAAAAGATAGCAAGGGCATTGCACCTGGAGCCTGCCCTTATTGAGAAAAACATGACAACAAAAGCTGGGATTCCTGGTTTACATCTGGACTTCTTGATTTCTCAGGCCATCCTGAAGGCTACATTGGGGGAATGGAGGGCAGTCTGTGCACTTTTATCCCTCAGCATATATGAGGCTATATTGTTTGCAGATGAGCCTAAATTTGTGAGTAAGAATGCCATCCACTTGTTTCTGCTAAGGAACCCAGTGCCTACATTGCTAGGGGATTTTTACTACTCCATCCATCAGAGAAATGAAAAACAAAGGGGGAAGTTGGTCAGATGCTGTGCTCCCTTGTTCTACTCTTGGCTACTCAGACACCTGCCTAAATCAGATGCTTTCTTGAACCCACACCAGCAGAAGAATTGGGCCAAGAAGTTCATTACCTTAACATCAGATGATATCAGATGGTGCACCCAGAGCACCAAAGACAAGGAGATTATTACCAGTTGTGGGCAGTACCCTGATGTGCTTCTAATAGGAGTAAAAGGTTGCATCAACTACAACCCTTTGCTGTTTAAGAGACAATTGGGATATGCCTTGGTTCACCCTCCCAGAGGACAGGATTTAGCTGAGACCCTATACTGTGAAGTGCAAGCTAATTCAGCTGTTGTCAGGCATGCTGCTTCAGCTCAGTACTCTGACTGGTCCCGTACTAGAGCTCAAATCACCAGAATGCCTTTCACCTTGGAAGACACACCTGGACCATCTACAGTATAGCCTGCAGCAACTGTTAGCCTGAAGGAATTTGAAAAGTTGAAAGAGAGGAATAATCAGCTATCTGAAGCCCTGAAGAAGACTCTTTGGGAAAGAAATGACGGTCGTCTGGACATTGAAAGATTGGAAAGACTCAAGACTGAGCATCTAACCAAGATCGAAAGGACAAATGACTATATAAGGAAAGCAAGAGCTGGGGAACAGATATTGAAGAATGCCTGCAAGGAGGCCAAGATTCAGAAAGCTAGAGCTGAGCATTACCTGGAAGAAAGCCAGGCTAGGTGGATCAGGATCACCAAAGCCCGTGCACAAGAAGACCAGAGGACTCAGGCCAAGATTGAACAGCTGGAGGCCAATGAGAAGAAGCAGCAGGAAGCTTTGTTGGCAGCTCAGAAGGAGATATCAAAATTGAAGCTCCGAGCGAGGTTAAAGAGATCAAAGGATCAGGACAGGCATAAGAAGCTGACTAATGCCATTGCTACTAGGAACCTCCTCATTAGGACCATTACGGAGCACCCAGCTGGTCCGGTGACTGAGGCACTCCTGAAGGAAGTTAGGGAAGATGACTATGGACTGGATGTCTGATTCCTTTTGCTTGTATTTCCTTTCTTTTGATGTACTTTTCCTTTTTGTTGTATTTTTGACCCACCATGGGCATGTGTTGTAAACAAACTATGTATTTTCATTATTTGTAATATATCAGTTTGTTTTATTTTGGTGGGCTTTCTCTCAACATTATCAAGCATCTCCTCGAGGTCTGGAAAGGTCAAAACCAAGAACCAAACCGAATACCTTGGAAAACAAATAAGCATACTACATTACATACTAACACTTTCTTTGTTTTGTAGGTTTTTGTTTATTATTTGTTTCTCAATTTATTGTGCTTTCAGGAAACATTGCTCGTCGCCGAGTGTTCCCTGTCAACCGCACACACCGGTACCCAATGCGTAACAACCTTCTAGGCATTCAGATGGAACAGGTACAGTAGGACCTGAATGAAGTGAGAAATCAGATGGTAAATGAAAGGGTCGAGATGAGAAACCAAATGTCTCAGTTTATGGCAGTAATGACTGTCGCTCCCACCAAATGACACCTGGCCAAGAAGGGTACAGACGCGAACGGTCGGCGAAAGGAGAACATGAAGATGAACTGAAAAGAGTCGCCAGCTAGGCATTTTTATCCCGAAGGAAAGGTAATGCTGCATAAACCTAAGAAAAGATGGATAAGACGGTCGCGAACCAGAGAAACTGAGAAAGGGGGTTGGTTACAACTTGGGAAGGTATTAGCACCCAGATTGTCCGCAGTACTCGACGGGATCCACGCTTGAAAGTTTGTGTTTAAAGGGGTGGTGTCAGTGCTATTCTGTGTGCAAAAGCTGGAAAAGAATGCAAGTGTCAGTGCAAAAGAAGTGTGAAATGAAATAAAAAGTGTCAGTGTAAGGAAAGAGTGCAAAGCTCAAGACAATGAGGCTTAAAGAATAAAGCTGAAAGAGGGGGGAATAGAAAGAGACTTTTGTTCGATAACTGTTAAGTTATGCCTACGTATCCTCTCGTGCAATGAGGAAGTCAGAACACCGTAGTTTGACTCAAAGAGACTGAAAGATAAATTGACTTGTGAACTGCTTGCTTGCCTATGCTCAAGTGTATGACCTGTCTGGCTCAGGTGCAAACTGTCTTGCATTAGACGAAAGAAGCAAGTTCTCGTTTGTGAGTGGATGAGGTGAGAAAAGAATCCCGGAGGTGACGATTATTGTTTGTTTTGGATGTTTTCAATCTTTTATTGTTTTTTGTGTTTGTCATAAGTTAATGAGCTTAAGCCTAAACCAAGGGTTAGTAAACTCATCACATCCTCCCTCTGATTAGGGGTAATGAGAATACCTTAAGTGTGAGGTAAACACCTCACTTTTAATCACCATGATGTAGGATTAAGATCATTAACCTACTTGAAATTATTTAGATGTTTTTGGAGTTTTTGTTTAGAGTTAAGTAATGAGTTTAATCCATAATCAAAGATTTAATGGACCCATTACACCATCCTAATAGAAGGATAATAGATGAGAACATTTAAGCTGAGGAAGGCTCCTCAAATTAATCCATGATTAGGGATTAACCTCATGACAAAACAAAGCATTTATTAGAGTGGATTTTAGTTAATGGTAAGATTAAGAAGTGGATTTTATGGTTTGCAAGACAACTTGAGGGGGACTTTTCCATTAACACTAGGGTTAGTCCTTCTTAACCAATTAAGGAAGAATTAGAACCCTAATGCAAGGCCCAAGTTTCAAGTTTGATGTCTTAGTGATTATTAAGTGGATTGATTAAAGGACTTAAACACATTAAGGGTTTAACACATAAGATTAAAGTTATACGCTCCATCCTAATAGAAGTATGCAGGCATAAGCTTAATCACAAAGCCTTAAAACCTTTAAGGTTTAGTCCTTGATTAAGAGGTGAGAAGAGAAGACACAAAGATGACACAAAGGTAAAACTATTGGGGGGACTAATCAAACCCTAATTGTTATCATGCTTGTGTGTTCCTAGGGTTTATGAGGCTTGCAAGAGACCTTCAAGGAAAATCCACCAAGGAAGAAGAAAGATGGAAGGAGGAGAAGCAGAAAGAGGCAAGATAACTTACTTCACTTAAGAAGATAAGTTGCTTGAAGAAAGAAAGTGAGGAGGGAACATGAATGAGCAAGCTCACTCTAATAAACATACAAAATGCAGCAATGAATACATAAGAGAGATGAGAAGAGATTATGAGAAGTGAAGGCAAATTCACTTCTCAAACACTTACCACCTGAAAAGTTAGCAAAAGGAAATGAAATGAAATGAAAATGGGATGAAATGCAAAGATGAAAACCAACCAAAAACATGTTCATGATGCTAATGATGCAAAGAGATGATATAAATGTATGTCATGAGATGAAGATGATCATACAAAGGATGGGAATGCAAATGAAGCATAAAGGAAGCATGAAAGTTCATGAATGCACATGAAATGAAATGAAAGCATAACATGGCAAATGGATGATGCAATGATCAAACATGATTCTAATGTGTCCTAAGATGTCTTAGATGTCATGTGGATGCACAAAATGTCATGGCATGTTCATGTATGCAAGCTTATACAAGATGGATGCAAATGAGATGCAAAATTAGGGTTTTCATGAACATGTGAGATGCAAAACTCAAAAATAGAAGCAAATCATAAGATAAAAAATTGAAAATGGACTTAAGGGAACCCTAAACCTATACAAAAATGTTTTTAGATGCTTGGATCCATTTATAGCACAATGTAAAAAGAATCATTCACAAACTCAACTTGGATCAAAAGTTATGAATTTTTGAAGTTAGGGTTAAAAATATGCAAATTTAAGAACCCTAATTCATTTGAAAAATGTCAAAGTATGATCAAAACCAAAAAGAAATTTGTGTGGTGAGTTTGTAAATGCTTCTAAATGTTTGAAAATGTTGTCTGAATTTTTGTGTGATTTTTAAATACCTAAACGTATTTTTAATTAATTAATTCTCGTTAACTAATTAAAAATAACATTTAAATGATTTAAAAATATTTTTTTAATGCAAAAAATAAAAATAAAAATATTTTTGGGTTCTGAAAATTAATAAAATGCTTGATAAAAAAGTTCAGAATTTTTTAATGTTTTTTCCTATTTTTAAAAATTCGTACAAGATTAAATAAGAAAAAAGAAATAAAAATTAATTAAAAGGAAAGTATGCACAATGGAGAGCTGAGATTGGAACTGGGTTTGAAAGGGTTGACTGGGCGCCACATTCAATGGCCCAAATTCAAATCTGACTAAACTTAATTAATTAAATTAATAAACCTAATTAAATATTAATGACATGATCTCAACCATAAACTCACACGCGGGAAGACCAATCCAAAGACCCAGATTCAAACCTGAAGCCCTAACCCTAATTAGACATTAATTACTCTCAAGTGGCCGGAAATGACCTCCGGTCATCTTCTCCGGCCACACTCTCCCCTGAAAATTGCTATCTCACTCCCTAGGCCATTTCTAGAGCTCTAAAGCTCCAGATTCGTTCCTTTCACTCCCCTAAACCTAAATCCACCCTCAAACAGAATTTATTTTCAGCCATTAACAAGATTCGAATCAAAGAACAAAAAATGTGAAACTTTCAGACAAACCATACATCCTCATTTCTTCACTATTTTCAATAATTCAGAGTTCATACACTCAGGGGATCAAACTTAACCATTTAAGAACTTAAAACAAAGATTCTGGAAAAAAAGTTTTCACTTGGCTACCTGAGATGAAGCTTTCAACCCTGGAGCTTTCAGGCTGCTTCTTTGCTTCAAAACGCCTCCAATGACCTCCCTGAAGAAGCTTTGAAGCTTTGCTGAAGTGCTTGTGAAATCTTTTTGAAGTTTGATGAAGTTCAGTTCAAAGGGGGGAAATCGTTTTTTGTGTATGGTGGCTTTTAGGGCAAAGTGAAGGGTGGGAAATGATCAGTGATTGATGCTGAAATGAATGGTGGTGTTGGTTTGAAGAATGAGTGGCTGAGTTGTGTGTTTAGATAGAAAATGCAAAGAGGGAGGTTTTTGTGAATGCTGAGTTACGGGAGAGTTCAGGCTTGCTTCTTGTTATGTTTGGCTTGCTTTTGATTAGTATAAGATATTGTGATTGGTCAGAAAGTTGGTAATGGCATAGTGTGATTGGTATGGTGCAAAATGCAAAAAGTCAAGATTTGTTGTCCTTTGAGGTATGGGGTGTTTCAGGCCAAGGACAATGGGTGGTCTGGCGCAGCATGATTCAAGGATAGCCATGGAATGCAACTTGTGGCAATTCAGCAAGTTTGTGAGAAGTTGTGGGAGGTTTTGCAATTTTGTGAACTTTTGCCCCTTTTGGATTTCTTCATGTGCAAGTCATGGAAATGTGAAATTATTTGGGCAATTTGCAGCAAAATGGATCATGTAATGTTGTTATGATGTTTTGAGGCCAATTAGAAACCAAATCAATCATTAGAAATCCTTCTTGCAAAAATCCCTCTTTTGAGAATTTATGAAAAAATGACTTATGGAGGCTTGTGATCCAAGGCATGAAACTTTGTGAATTTGTGAAATTATGATTTTGGCAAGTTTTAATGGTGCCTAGAAGTCATTTAGAAGTCACAAAATGGTTTGGTATGAGGTTTTGCAAAAACTCCCTTTTGGCATGAAACATGAAATTATGTGATTTTTGCCAACTTTGGAAAGCCATAACTTGAGTTCAAAAATGAATTAGATCTTGTTCTTGTACTTTTTGAAAAGGTAATGATCCAATCTACAACTTTCATGACCAATAATATTTCATTTGAAGCATTTTTGGTTAAGAAAGAGGAGGTTGAAAAACTTTCCCAAAATGGAAAGTTTACATTACAAGTCATTTCCATATTTGGCAACTTTTGGTTTAGCCCACTTTTCTTCAAATTTGTGAACTTCTAAACACTTAAATGATCAAATAAAGACCATATAACTTCAATTTGATGAAAAATCCACTTTGGTTCCATGTTGGGGGGCCTCAGATGCCCTGATTTTGCTCTGGCTTGCTCAAGAAGTTACCCAGTGATCAGATGACTTCCACAATGAATTTTTCCACCAAACTTGGTATGCATGATCCTTATATCATATTGAGACCAAAAGAAACAAGAATGACCAAAAATTTTGGAGTTATGGCCTCTGAAACCAAAACCCTAATTTTAGGTCATCTGTGTAGTTAAACCTGGCTCTGCTTCCATGCTTTGCAAGTTCTTGTGATTTTTTGGCTTCCTTGATCTTTGGAGGATAAAATATGATGATTGAACATACATGGACCCCCTTGAGATGATTGAAGACCTTTGGAGTGGCTCAGATGGATCATGGATTTCTCAGATCACAAACCCTAGATGCAGATGACTTTGAACCAATGCAGTGAAGCAAAAATGTAATATGAGATGATATGATTGAACTAATGCAAATATGGAAGATCACAAGCCATGGTGTGAACTTAGTGAGGGAAAATTTGGGGTGTTTACAGCTGCCCCTATTCAAGCATGAGTTAGCTGTGCAGGATGTAAGCGACAGCTTATCAGGCAAACAAGATAACTTGTGGTTGAATACCAAAGACAGTCCCAAAATTTGCACTCACTGGGTGAAGAAGAAAAGGGATATAGATTGTAAAAGAAAGTATAGTATAAAAATGCGGGCGATGAAGGACGACCATCGAGCAAAGGACGAATGCTGGGGATAAGGCAATGACGGGGACGGCCGACATGCCGGGGAAATAAAGGGATCGTGATGGGGACGGCCATCAGGTAAAGTAACAAAGTTCTTTGGGGATAACAGGTGAAGGCAATGATGGGGACGACCATCAGGTTGAAGACATAAATGATGAGGGACGGTCATCAAAGGTGAAGGACGATCACCTAGCAGGGGACGGCTGCTCTGTTGGGGATAAGGATGAGGGACGGTCATCCAAGGTGAAGGACGATCACCTGGCAAGGTACGGTTGCCGAAAGCATCACGACATAGGACGAATGTCGGATATAAAAGGTCGACGATGGGGACAGCCATCGGATAAGCATGATGAAGGACGATCATCAAGAGGTGAAGGACGATCACCTAGCAGGGTACGGCTGCTCTCGGGGTTTATCATGACATAGGACGAATGTCAGATAACAGAATCAACGATGGGGACGGCCATCGGATAAAAATGATGAAGGACGATCATCAAAAGGTGAAGGATGATCACCTAGCAGGGTACAGCTGCTAAAATATCACGACATAGGACGAATGTCGGATAGAAAAGGGTTCCAATAATGGAGACTCCGTTGGGGGAATGATGAGGGGCGGTCATCAAAAGGTGAAGGACGATCACCTGGAAGGGTACGGCTGCCGAAAGTATCATGACGTAGGACAAATGTCAGATAGAAAAGAAGTTTTGCTGGGGACTTACTGGGGAATGGTAAACACGGACGAGTGTTTACATCCAAGAAATAAAAGGTATAAGTGTTTGACATTGCATATAGATTAAAGATGCGGACGAGCATCCTTAAGACTATGATACAGACGAGTATCGGTAGAAACAAACACTGACGCATGTTCAGAGATGATGATACGGACGAATACCAACTGGTTAACAAAGAACACGAACGAGTGTTGAATCTGAGGGGAAAACAAGTGGTGTATATAAGATACGGATGAGTATCTGTATGAGTAGGAAATAAGCATGAGTGAGACACAGATGAGTGTTCAGCTTGCTGAGGAAAGTTTGACACAGACGAGTATCATGAGAGAAAGTGTATAAGTTATGAACTTATAAGTGTAAAAGATATCTGGTGATCTGTGGGGATTGGATGACACGGACGGGTGTCGACAAGAGTGTACTATAAACAAGTGTTTGGCAACCATGCTGGGGATTGGTGACACAGACGGATGTCAAAAAGAGTATGGAAGTTTCTATATTCAAAAGGATATTTGTGGCTTATATCTGCAGGGGGATGATATGACACGGACGAGTGTCGAATGAGTATATATTAATATGTATTAGTGAGTGCAAAGGAAACGCTTTGGCTTTCTGCTGGGACTGTGAGTCCTTGTATACATTGCTGATGTGCTGAGGAAATAATGATTTGGCAACTTTCCGGGGAGAAACTTTCATGCCCCATGTTGCACTTTGAATATCTGCAATCCTGTTATGACAAAAGAAACGCACAAGTATCCCGAGGTATCCCTTACTGGATTCCATCATAGGATTTTAGACACTCCCGGGAGTAAGTAATATATTTCCTGCAAGCATGTGATTAGAAAGGCGCATCTGTATTTATGCAACGTTATATCAAGAATATCAGACATTTTTTTGCAAATGAAAAGAAATGTACAAGACGAAGTATGACTGAAAATCTGATTTTATTAATTTGGGTGCCCTGAACTGGAAAATACAGTCAAAGAAACAGATCCCCTGAAATGAGGAGATCGTTACAAAATTGAGAAACAAAAGGTGCTGGCAATGTTGATGACGCTTTAGTGCTTCCCTTTCGCTATGACCCGTATGACTTTTGACGTTCTTCTCATCTTGCTATCTGAAAAAGGCTGATTCTGACCGATGCTTGAACCTTTCGAAGCTTGCCATGTTGTGAATGATACAGACGAATTCAGAATGCAGTTGTTCGCTTATTCCCTTATTTTGCGTGGATCACCCTTTCGGGTTTTCAATCCACCGGGATACCCATTTTTGCCTGAGCTGTCCAATGCGGCTTTTCAACTCAGCGGGTGTACATTTTTTTCTTTATTTTCCCTTATTTTTTCCCGAGTCATTTATTTTGTTTTTGACTCGCCGGAATGCCCTATTTTTTCCTGGACTTACATTCTGTTTTTATGTCCAGCGGGTCAATTTTTATGCGAAGTATTTTTTAACTACATCTGAATTCACAGGGGATAAGAAATCTTCACCATCCATAGTGGAGAGCATCAGTGCTCCACCAGAGAAAACTTTCTTTACTATGAATGGACCATCGTAATTCGGAGTCCACTTGCCCCTGTGGTATGTATGAGGAGGAAGGAGTCTTTTCAGCACCAGATATCCTACTTGGTATTCCCGAAGCTTGACTTTCTGATCGAAGGCTTTCTTCATTCTTTTCTGGTATAGCTGCCCATGACAAATTGCAGCTAATCTCTTCTCTTCGATCAGACTTAGTTGATTATACCGAGATTGGACCCATTCTGCTTCATTCAGCTTGACATCCATCAGTACCCGTAACGAGGGTAATTCAACTTTAACAGGTAAGACTGCCTCCATACCATACACAAGCTGATACGGTGTTGCCCCGGTGGACGTTCTGATTGAGGTACGGTACCCATGCAAGGCAAATGGCAGCATTTCATGCCAGTCTTTATATGTAACTACCATCTTTTGCACAATCTTCTTGATATTCTTGTTAGCTGCCTCAACAACGCCATTCATCTTTGGCCTGTAAGGAGAAGAATTGTGGTGTTGGATTTTGAAGTCCCGGCACAGTTCTGCCATCATTTTATTGTTCAAATTGGAGCCATTATCAGTAATGATTCGCTCGGGCACTCCATACCGATACATGATGTCTCTTTTTAGGAATCTGGCTACCACCTGCCTGGTGACATTTGCAAAAATAGTCAATGGCTACCAGGATGAATCTGTGGCCATTTGAAGCAGTCGGCTCAATCTTTCCAATCATGTCAATGCCCCACATGGCAAAGGGCCAAGGTGAAGACATCACATTCAAAGGATTCGGAGGCACATGCACTTTGTCTGCATAAATCTGACATTTGTGGCACTTTCTGGCATAAGCACAACAGTCTGCATCCATTGTGATCCAGTAGTAACCCGACCGTAGCAATTTCTTAGCCATTGAATGTCCTCCAGCATGCGTACCGAAAGATCCTTCATGCACCTCGTGCATCAACAAGTCTGCTTCTGCCTTATCAACACATCTGAGAAGTACCATGTCAAAGTTGCGCTTGTACAAGGAGCCATTAGCATTTAGGAAGAAACTACCAGCCAGCCTTCTTAATGTCTTCTTATCATTGGATGATGCCCCAGGTGGGTATATTTGATCCTCCAAGAAGCATTTGATGTCATAGAACCAAGGCTTATCATTTTTAGCAAGGTCTACAGAGAATACGTACGCTGGTCTGTCAAGTCTGGATACTGAAATCCGAGGCACAAAGTTGGCAGCTTGAACTTTGATCATGGATGAAATGGTGGCCAGAGCATCTGCAAACTGATTTTCATCTCGAGGGATATACTTAAGTTTGACTGTGGTGAAGAAAGTCAGTAATCTCCTCGTATAATCCCGGTATGGAATCAGATGCTCCTGGTGAGTGTACCATTTGATTGATTACCAGAGCTGAATCTCCGAATATAGTTAAAGTCTTGATCCTGAGGTCAATGGCTTCCTCAAGATCCATGATACAGGCTTCGTATTCAGCTTCATTGTTAGTGCAGTTAAAAGTGAGTTTTTCCGAGAAAGGCATGTGAACTCCTTTAGGTGTAATAAGTACTGCACCAACTCCACGTCCATTCATATTAACAGCCCCATCGAACATCATCGTCCATTCTTCTTCTGGGTCAGGCCCTTCAGTGTGAATATTCTCTTCATGATCTTTTGCTTTTATGAACATGATGTCTTCATCAGGGAAGTCAAATCTCATAGGTTGGTAATCATCAATGGGTTGCTCAGCTAGATAATCAGACAGTACACTGCCCTTGATGGCTTTCTGAGATGTGTACTGAATGTCATATTCTGTGAGAATCATTTGCCATCTTGCAACCCATCCGGTAAGTGCTGGCTTCTCGAATATATAATTGACTGGATCCATCTTTGAGATTAATAAGGTAGTGTGGGTCAACATATACTGCCTTAGTCGGCGAGCAGCCCACGCTAAAGCACAACAAGTTTTCTCGAGCAGTGAATAACGTTGTTCACAGTCAGTAAGGATCGGAGGCTCTTGTAAGTATTCCTTGATTTTGTCAAAAGCCCTTTGTCAGTCTTCATTCCACCTGACCGTTTGTTCTTTTCTTAACAACTTGAACAAGGGCTCACAGGTTGCAGTAAGGTGAGATATGAACCTTGAAATGTAGTTTACTCTACCCAGAAACCCCCGAACTTCTTTTTCAGTCTTTGGTACATGCATTTCTTGAATGGCTTTGACTTTGTCAGGGTCAACTTCAATCCCTTTCTCACTTACAATAAATCCCAGGAGCTTACCGGATCGCACCCCGAATGTGCATTTGTTGGGGTTCAGCTTCAACTGGTACTTTCTCAGACGTTTGAACAGCTTCAACAGATTCACCAGGTGGTCTTCTTCAGTGAGGGACTTGGCAATCATGTCATCCACATAACATTCAATTTCTTTGTGGATCATGTCGTGGAATAATGTTACCATAGCCCATTGATAAGTGGCACCAACATTCTTTAGTCCGAATGGCATTACCTTATAACAGAATGTGCCCCAGGGTGTGATGAAAGTTGTCTTCTCCATGTCTTCAGGTGACATCTTGATCTGGTTATATCCTGAAAATCCATCCATGAAGGAGAACACCGAGAACTGAGCCGTGTTGTCGACCAATACATCAATGTGAGGTAATAGGAAGTCATCTTTTGGGCTAGCTCTATTCAGATCCCGGTAATCAACACACATTCGTACATTGCCATCTTTCTTAGGCACTGGTACAATGTTAGCAACCCACGGCAGGTAACTAGTTACAGCAAGGAAACCGGCGTCCCACTGTTTTTGTACCTCTTCTTTTATCTTCATGGCCATATCCGGACGAGTACGGCGCAGCTTCTGTTTCACTGGAGGATAGTCTTCTTTTAGAGGCAGCTTGTGCATAACAATGTCGGTATCCAGACCTGGCATATCCTGATAAGACCAAGCAAAAACATCCACATACTCCCGAAGCATGTCAATAAGTCGTTTTTTCAGTGAATCTTGCAGACGGGCCCCGATCTTCACTTCTTTCAAGTCTTCTTCAGTACCAAGATTAATCGTCTCAACTTCCTCCTGATGATGAGTAATAACCTTCACCTTTTGTCTCAACAACCTGGCTAGCTCTTCAGGTAGCTCATAATCTTCTTCAACCCCTTCATCAGCTTGATTAATCGGATTGTCAAAGTCATACGAAGTTATAGCAGTGTTGTTGTCGGTGCAGTCTGGAGGGCACTCTCTGCATTGGTTTAGATTGGTTCATTTTAGTGATCAATTTTATCTTGCTTAGAAAAAGTGAAAATGAAGTTATTATTTTGAAAAACATTGCCATTTTATTTTTGTACAAAAAATGAAAAATGAAAAACAGTGAGCGAGAGAGAAAAAAAAGACTCATTTGCAAAAGATGTCCTGATATTCATTAATTGATCGTTTGCACAAAATACAAGATGGCCCGATTACAAAATGAGACCTGACATCTTGGGCAAGAAGCAGGACTTGATGCATGCTTAAAGACAGGAAATAATAATTACTCTGCCGGAGTAACTCTTATAATTTCCTGGGAAGACTAGTTTGAGACTTGGTTCCCCGGGATCCTTGGACGTATCCAATTTTCCAGGTTGCGCTCGTCTTCTTCCTCATCTTCAAAACTATTCACAGCATCCGGGGTTAGCATTCCCCCGCTGACAAATTTGGTCTCCATTGCAGCCTCAGGTTGATCTTGTCGAGTTGGTCTGTAACCCAACCCGAATCTGTCTTCTTTCTTTTCAACTGGCAGCAACTTGCCCCAGCCTTGAGCGGTACCCTCCTCAACAACCTTTCGGGCCTGTTGATATGATGTGATGGAAGTCCCAGACACAGCAGATGCTTCATTGATGTTAAGGGCCTCAAACCCCTGACTCATGGTCTCATTGATCTCCCCATCCATCTCTATGTATTTGTATGTAGCCAGCTGGCTAACAAAGATATCTTCTTCCTCACAGATGGTGATGATTTGGCCTTCCCACTTGAATTTTAACTTCTGGTTAAGGGTAGACGTAATAGCGCCAACGGCGTGGATCCAGGGTCTACCCAACAGACAGCTGTAGGCCGGCTGTATGTCCATCACAAAGAAGGTAGTTTTAAAGGTCTGCGGGCCAATCAACACAGGTAAATCGATCTCTCCAAGCACCGATCTCTTAGAGCCATCAAATGCTCTCACCACCAAATTACTCGAGCGTAATGCCAAGCCATCATACTCCAACTTCACCAGGGCTTTCTTTGGGAGGACATTGAGTGAAGACCCAGTGTCCACCAGTACGTGAGAAAGGACAGCACCTTTGCATTCCAAGGTGATGTGCAAAGCCTTGTTATGGTTGCGCCCCTCCGTTGTTAAATCAGCATTTTTAAAGCCCAGTCCATGACTGGTGTTGATATTTGCGACCACATTTTCTAACTGATTAACAGTAATCTCCTCCGGCACGTATGCTGCGTGCAGGACTTTCAACAATGCGTTCCTGTGAGCTTCGGAACACATTAACAGTGATAATATGGAGATTTTGGAGGGTGTTTGGTGAAGCTGGTCCACCACCTTGTAATCACTCCTTTTTATTATTCTCATGAATTCGTCTACATCTTGTTCAAAAGATGTCTTCTGAGTTTCTTTGGCAGTTGGCTCTTCGGATACCACATTCTTTCCTTTTGCCTTAGTAGCAGCTTCTGCTTCAGCATTAGGTCTTTGTGTTTGTGAGGCAAAAAGACGTCCGCTTCTGGTGAAGCCTCCGCCTCCCCCAACATTGTCAACTTGTGGTGAAGAGGTTGATGAATCCAGAGTGATTTTCTCCCCATTGCAGTAGAGATCAGAGCCGTAGTGCCAAGGTATGGCATTACTGCTTTCATAAGGAACAGGCCCAGGTACCGTAATGGTAACTTGACTGATCGCTGTAGCGGAAGGAACTGTGATGGTGTACGGATCGTAGTAGATCGTAACGGGAGATCTGACAGGAGGTGTTGCAGTTTGTTGTTGGAAATTGTTGTTGGGGTGAACATTTGCTTGGTCATAATAGATTGTGACCGTTGAGACATCTTCATTAATGTTTGTTGGCGTTGTAGAAGATTCTGTTGATAAAATGGGTGCTGATGTTGTAGAAGAAAAAGTTGTTGAACTCAGATCTGTTGAAATAATGGATGGAAGAACTTCTGGAGTTGTTGAAGAATCAGTAGGAATGATAGTTGTTGCGGTTGTAGGAGAAACTGTTGAAGGAAGAATTGTTGGTGTTGTAGGAGGATCCATTGTTGTTGAAACAAGAGTTGCTGAAGGAGCTGTTGAAGTAATTTGCAAGATTCCATCTTTGATGAGGCCATCTATTCCAAACCTTAGCTTCTCACAACCATTACTAGCCATCTTGCACAATTCACAGCAGGCCCCACAGCCCGAGAACACTTGGCATCTTAAAAGTTGAACTTTGACTTCAGCCAGTGGTGTTTGAATCTGTGCAACATTGTCAATTAGTGTAGATGGTTGGTCCTCTTCAATGGAATTAATCCTAGGCCCACCATGATTAGGCATAGGATTTATGTTAACGTTCGGAGGAGGTGCGAAATTGAGAGCTTTGGAATCGACTAAATCCTGAACCTTCATCTGTAAGGCTCTACATTTCTCAGTATTGTGACCAGGTGCGTTGGAGTGAAAGGCACACCTGGCATTAACATCATGATTCTTTGGGAGATTAAGAGGATCCGGTGGTGCCAACGTCCTTAACTCAACGAGGTTAAGCTTCAGGAGTTGTGGCAATAAAGCAGCATAAGGCATAGGGATAGGGTCAATCACCCTATTTGCCTGAGATGGCCTCTGTTGAAAGGGACGCTGCTGTTGGTTGCTATTGTTGTTGTTGTAGGTTCTTTGTTGCGGAAAATGAGATGGTTGCTGATAGTGATGTTGTTGTTGTTGAAGATATAATGGTTGTTGTGGAACCGGAGCTGGGATGGTAACAGATGCTACTGATCTGTGAGAATATTGGGGTCTGCCCCTGCTTGCATGGATAGCATTCGTTTCACCCGCCCTCCGGGGTCCTACAAAAGGTTTTCTGGGGTTGCTGGAGGAACTTGCACCATTGTCAGAGATTTTGCCCATCTTCAAAAGACTCTCAATTCTCTCACCAGCTATAACTACATCGGCAAAACTGGTAGAGGAGAAAGCAGCAAGTCTATCGATATAAGTTCTCTGCAAGGTGTTCATGAACATGTCAGCCATCTCCCTTTCTGACATGGGTGGCTGGACAGCAGCAGCAAGCTGTCTCCACCTTTGAGCATAATCCCGAAAGCTCTCCCTTGAAGACTGAGACATGCCCATTAGAAGGGTTCTATTGGGAGCCATGTCTAGGTTGTACTGGTATTGCCAGATGAAGGCCTCGGCCAAATCTTTCCAACACCTTATAGTGGCCCTTGTCAGATGCGAATACCATTCTCTTGATGCTCCAGTCAGGCTATCCTCAAAATAGAACATCCATAACTTCTCATCCATGGTATAAGCCTTGAGTCTTCCTAGGAAAGATTGCAGATGAGTACGCGGGCAGGAGGTACCATTATACTTCTCAAAGCAAGGGGGTTTGAATTTGTGGGGAATCCTCACCCCATCTACCAATCCCATATCCATTATGTCGAAGCCCAAAGAATTATGAGATTCCAAAGATCTTAACTTTTCAGAAATCTCATCCAATCTTCTATCATATACCTCATCTCCAGCCCCTATAACAGTAAATTGTTCTTCTTGGGGATCCTCTTGCAGGATTCTGCCCCCAACAGTATTACCTTGAATGTTTCTTGGGATATTAACATCTGGATTCAAATGAGGCCCATACTCTGGAGGGTAAATACGAGGCTGCCCTCATTCATTATTGCTGGTTCCTCCTGTCCCAAGGTGAGGTTCCTCAAGTGTATGTCTTTCTACCAGCTCTCTCAGTCTTTCTTGGCTCTGGGCTAAGCCAGTCATGACAGCCATAAATTGAGACATTTGGTTTCTCATCTCGACCCTTTCGTTTGCCATCTGATTTCTGACCTCATTCAGGTTCTGCTGTACCTGCTCCATCTGAATGCCTGGAAGGTTGTTACGTGTAGGGTACCGGTGTGTGCGGTTGACAGGGAACACTCGGCGACGAGCAATGTTTCCTGAGATCACAACAAAGTTAGACACAATAATAAACAAAAACCTACAAAACAAAGAAAAATGTTAGTATGCAATGCAATATGCTTATTTGTTTTCCAAGGTATCCGGTTTGGTTCTTGGTTTTGACCTTTCCAGACCTCGAGGAGATGCTTGATGATGTTGAGAAAAGAAGCCCAATGAAACAAACTAAATATATTACAAATGATGAAAAATACATAGTCTGTTTACAATACATGCCCATGGTGGGTCGAAAATACAACAAAAAAGGAAAATTACATCAAAAGAAAGGAAATACAAGCAAAAGGAATCAGACATCCAATCCAAAGTCATCTTCCCTGACCTCCTTTAGGAGTGTCTCAGTCACCGGACCAGCTGGGTGCTCTGTAATGGTCCTAATGAGGAGGTTCCTGGTGGCAATGGCATTAGTCAGCTTCTTATGCCTGTCCTGATCTTTTAACCTCTTTAGCCCCGCTCGGAGCTTTAATTCTGATATCTCCTTCTGTGCAGCCAACAAAGCTTCCTGCTGCTTCTTCTCATTGGCCTCCAGCTGTTCAATCTTGGCTTGAGTCTTCTGGTCTTCTTGTGCACGGGCTTCGGTGATTCTGACCCACCTAGCCTGGCTCTCTTGCAGATAGTGCTCAGCCCTAGCTTTCTGAATCTTGGCCTCCTTGCAGGCATTCTTCAATATCTGTTCCCCGACTCTTGCTTTTCTTATGTAGTCCTCTGTGTCGCTCCCCGGATTTCCATCCTGGTACAAACGCGAAAGTGGCGCGGTAAAAGAATAGAGTCGCCAGCCAGGCATTTTTATCCCGAAGAAAGGGAATGGTAATGCTGCACAAACCAGAAGAAAGAAGAGGAAGGACACAGGTCGTGCGAACCAAAGAGACTGAGTTCAGGAGTCGGTTACGACCTGGGAAGGTATTAGCACCCAGATCGTCCGCCATACCCGACGGGATCCACGCTTGCAAAGAATCTATTTCAAAGGGCGAGGGTATGAAAGCTGCTGCAAAGAAATGAAAATGAACTGGAAAAGAAACTGAGAAAAGAACTGAATAAGAAAACAAAGAGAAAAAACGTAGGGAAAATAAAGATTGTGCTCGAACGGGCCCTACCCCGCTGCCTACGTACCTCATCAGGATAATGAGGATCAGAGACGCCGTAGTTCCCCTAACTAGGGGTGGCAAGGAAATTACTTGTGAATTAAGGCTTAAACTGCCTATGCCATTGCTCAGGTGTTGCAGACTCGGACGATGAGTGCGTAACCGTCTTGCAAAATGACAAGTAGGAGCAAGTTCGCGTACAGAGTGAAAGAGATGAGAAAAGAATTCCCGAAGGAAAGACGCTTATTGTTTGTTTGTGTTTTTTTATGAAGCTTTTATGAGTGTGTCACAAGGAAGTGAACTCAAGCTCTTTTCCATGGAATGTGCACTTGTCACTACATTCCAAGATGGAATAATAGAACAAGCACACTCAAGTAAGGAGAAGATCCCCAAAACTTTAACCCAAAGATTAGGGCCTAAGCTCACTAACTCATTAACTTATTAAGTGTTTTTGGTATTTACAATGAAGAAGTGTTTTTTATGCTTTTCTTTGTGAAGAAGATACCTTGATCAGACTTGTGCATCACAAGATAAACTTGTACTATCCCAAGATGGGAAGACTACAAGTACCTCATGGGATAAGGCTATTGCTCAAGGTATCACTTCAAACTTTATTAAGAAGTTTTTTATGGTTATGAGATGAGAAGAGAAGAAGAACCAAAAGGATCACAAAGGCAAAATTCTAAAGGGGGACTAAAGAATCCTAAGTGTTGTCATGCATGGACATCCTAAGGTTAGTGTGGTTTTCTATCCTAAAGAAGAAAGAAAGAAGAAGAGGAGAAGAATAAGAAGAGAGGAGAGATGAGAAAGGCCTAAGCCCAACAAGCAAAGGGTTAGCTCAATAAACATAAGAAGAGATGATGAGACTTGGAGATGTGGAACTCAACTTCCACACCTCACACTTACCATAGCCCCTGCAAGGTTAGTAACAAGCATACAAGTGAAATGAAATTAACAAAATAACATGCCATCATCATACAAACAGAAGTGAAATGATATATACAAATGCTCAATGGATATTCAACTCAAAAGAATGAGGAATGAAGCATGCAAGCAAATTATGAGACAAGATGAAACAAATGACAAACACATGCAAACTTAAGAAAGATGCAAGGCAAAGATGCACAAACATGGACTCAATGCACAAGACCAAAACCAAAACAAGTCAAAGAAGAGCTTAAGAGGCTAGCAAGATGAAGAGAAGAGAGGTACTAGACCACACAAACACATAATGAGGTGAAAGAAGTAAGGAGTAAGTGAAAGCACACTTAAGAAATGAAAGGACTTAAAAAGTAAGCAAACACAAAAAATTCTAAGACTCAAACCCTAAGTCAAGACTAGAATGGAACCCATACCCCAAAAGGACCCCAAATGAGAAGAAGAAGTTGGCACAAGTGCCCTTCTAAGCTTATAAGAGAGCCTAAGATCACAAAGAAGAAAAATGGGACAAGGTGAGAACAAAAAACCACATCAATTCAACAATGCACTTAAAAATTCCACAATTTAAACCAAATGATCTTCAAACATGATATAACAAGACACCAAAAGGATTGGGAAAAATTCAGAAGCAAACTAGGTCAAATGGAGGCAAGAACACAAACTAGGGTTAATAACTTCCAACACAAGTCAAAGGACCAAGACCCAATGGAAAAGTTTCTAAAAATCAAGGGAAAAATCACACAAGAACTACATCATCTTAGAAATCCAGAGCAAAAAGAATGAACAAGAAAATCAAAATAATGAGACCTATGGAAAATGGACAAGGCAGTGTACTCAAAAAAGGATTAAAAAGAATTAAATGAAAGAGGAAATTAATATGACACGTGGAAAATAGGAATAAATGAAAAATAAAAATGTAGAAAAATAAAAGAAACTCAAAAGAAGACTCATGAATAGTTTTGGAATTTTTTAATGAATGGAACTATTTTTGATAATTAGAAAGTAAAATGAAATAAAAAAAGAAATAAAGAAAAAGAAATTAAATATGAAAATTGGACTGGGGTGTGAATAGCAAGGGTTTACAGTTGAAATGAACTGGGCTTAGCTGTGAGGGGGTGCGCATATCAAGTCTGAGCCCATTAAGCTGCGCTGGTTCATGAAGGATTGTGTGGAAATTCAGTGAAAAAATAAGGAAAACCCATGAGCCTTGGATTAATCAAACGCATGTTGTACAAGAACTCATTAATTGACGTGGAGCTTTGGTGAGTTATGAGTGGAGGAACACAGTTATTATCATGTGGTGAGAAACACAAAGTATTAAAACAGAAATAAGAATTCACGTGAGAGGGAGGAGGTGAGACTGAACGCGTGGCGCAACATGGAGCGTTGAGATGAGGATCTGAGTGCTGAGGGCTTTCTTCAACCTCCTGAAACCCTAACTCTCATTTCTAGTTTCCGGTGACCGGAGCTAGGGCTCCGGCACCGGAATTCACACCAGTATGAACAAACAACCAAATAAATGGACCAATAGCTCCAGATCCATTAATCAACCTATGCTGAATTCGAAAATGACACTGAAATACTCTAAAACTCAAAGGATTACCCGGATCGAACCAAAACAAGTGTGACCAAGAAACTTTGAATTCAAATATCTCACGCCACAATGCACCATTTACTAAACTACAACTTGCAGAATGATCAGTGTACCTCAAATATCATAAAACACACAATCAATTTCATTTTTAGAGGTGACGAATCCAAGGCATACCTGAGTTGCAGATCTGGAAATAATGAGATAGAAAGCCAAATGATGGATGTAAATCACTCTACACTCACTCTAGATGCAAAATAAATGCATCTAAAGCCTTGAAGGTGGATGGATCTGAACCTTTGCCAACACCTGCCCTGAAATGGAAAGGTTGTTGATCTTGAGAGAGAGCTTGAATGATGGTGTGATTAATGATCCTTAGCTTGCACTGATCAAGGATCTACAATTTGTTTTGAGATTGAGCTAGTGTATGATGAGAAATGAGATAAAATGCAAGTTGTGCATAAACTTGGAAATGAGAGAATGAGAGAGAGTTGGAGCTTTCTGAAACCTTAGCTTCTTAAGTGTGACCTCACAATCCCATGCTGAAAGAATTGTGTGATTTGCACGTGTGGATGGTGAGAAATTGGTGAATTTGCAAATTTTGCAAATTGTGAGGGAAGCATGCACTCCTCGTGCTTTGCTTGGCATCTCAGCCAAATTGCAAAGCAAATCCCACCCTTGATCATAATACAACAAGTCCTGGCCCTTGGATTGAGGTTATCACACTTTCCTCATGATTTTGCAAATTATACACTTTTGAAGCAACTTCCTTGCTTGGCACGAAAATGTGGTATTCTTTGGAGAAAAATGTTCCAAATGTAATGTATTTTATCATTGGAAACAAACTTTAACCATACCAAGTCTTGAAATTAAGTTTTGAACATTTTTGCTTTTGGTGCATGCATGAACTTTTGGATTTTGCCCTAATTTGCAGTATTTTTCGAAGAGCCTAGAGGACAAACCATGAATCCCATGAAAAAGTACTTGTACTTTTTGAAAATGGGAGCCCTTAATCTCCAACTTTCATGTTTGACTTTGGTCCATTTGAAGAATTTTTGATCATGTTAAGCTCACTTGAAAAGTAGGGCAAAAGTTGCCAAATATGGAAAATCCTTAAAACCAAGTTTTCACCAATTTTGCAAAAAGCCTCAAATCTCCATGATTCTTGATATTTTAACATTACAAACCTCTTATAACATTGTAAATACACCCCTTGGCAAGAAAAAGTTGGTTGGACCCCTTGAAATCACACAGTTGACTTTTTAAGGGCATAGTTGACCAATTACTTCATCTGCAAGCAACTGAAGAATTTCTTGACTTCCACATGGAATTTTCTCATGAAAATTGGTACCTAGGATCATCTTGACATATAAAAGACTTTGGCCAAATGAAATGGCCAAAGTTGTGATGTTTTGATGCTTGAATCTCAAACCCTAGTTTAGGTGCCTTGTGTAGGAGCTTTGCCTTATCCTGGAATCTCTGATGATCATGCAATATTCTGAGCTTTTGCAAATGGACTTGAACTTGTAAATGGAGTGTAGACCCCTCATAGGACTTGTAAAAAACCATTGGGACCCTTGTCATGGCTTGTGATGCCTCAAGAACCCCCACAGATGATCATATGCCTAATGCTAGGTCATGAAGAATATTATGCCGCATCTTTCCTTGCTAGGATGCTGAGAAAATGACATGTTCATGATGATTATGATGTGATATGATGCTTAAAATGAAGAGGGAAAATTTGGGGTGTTACACTCTGTCTTTTCAATCTAGGTCAGATGCTCAATCTTGAGCTTTTCCAATCTCTCAATGTCCAGACGACCGTCACTTCTTTCCCAAAGAGTCTTCTTCAAGGCCTGAGATAGCTGCTCATTCCTTTCCTTCAACTTTTCAAATTCCTCCAGGCTAACAGTTGCTAAAGGCTGTACTGTAGATGGTCCAGGTGTGTCTTCCAAGATGAAAGGCATCCTGGTGATCTGAGCTCTAGTACGGGACCAGTCTGAGTACTGAGCTGAAGCAACATTGTTACATCTTCCAAGAATAACTATCCCTTTTGTCTGGATGTTGTCCCAAGCCCAAGAAGCTTGCCTGACAATAGCTGAATTAGGTTTCACTTCACAGTATAGAGTCTCAGCTAAATCCTGTCCTCTAGGAGGGTGAACTAAGGCATAGCCCAATTGTCTCTTAAACAGTAAAGGGTTGTAGTTGATGCAACCTTTTACTCCTATCAGAGGCACATTTGGGTATTGTCCATAGCTGGTGATAATGTCCTTGACTTTGGTGCTTTGGTCACACCATCTGATATCATCTGAAGTTAAGGCAATGAACCTCTTGGCCCAATTCTTCTGCTGGTGTGGGTTCAAGAAAGCATCTGATTTAGGCAGGTGTCTGAGTAACCAAGAGTAGAACAAGGGAGCACAACATCTGACCAACTTCCCCCTTTGTTTTTCATTCCTCTGATGGATGGAGTAGTAAAAATCCCCTAGCAATGTAGGCAATGGGTTCCTCAGCAGAAACAAGTGGATGGCATTCCTACTAACAAATTCGGGCTCATCTGCAAACAATATAGCCCCATATATACTGAGGGCTAAAAGTGCACAGACTGCCCTCCATTCTCCCAAGGTAGCCTTCAGGATGGCCTGAGAAATCAAGAAGTCCAAATGTAAACCAGGAATCCCAGCTTTTGTTGTCATACTTTGCTCAATAAGGGCAGGCTCCAAGTACAATGCCCTTGCTATCTCCTCACTTCTGGGAGCAGTCATTTCTGGATTGAAGGGGATCCCTCCTCTGATAGGTACTCCAATCAATAAAGAAAACTCTTCCAATAGAGGCCCTATCTGAAAGTTAGGAAAGGTGAAGCACCTGAGTGGAGGGTCCTAGAACTGCAAGCATGTGTGGATCATGCTTCTCTGAGAAGAATCAAGATCCATAACCATATCCAGGATACCCCCATAGTGTTCTCTGAACAGTGGGATGTGGTCAGGTGTGATGAGTGACTGGACCTGCCTGATACCAGTCAATACAGGCTCAAAAAAGTGATAAGATATGTTGCTCTTCCTGGGGGTATCCATGAGTGTTGCTGAAGAATCTGAAGACAAATGCTGATGAAGACCACAGGCTGAGAAGCTGGAAGTAAATCTCTGACAGACTGATGCAGGTGGTGATGGAGATAACTGAAGCAGATGCTGAAGAAGATGTCTGAAGCTGAGGTCTAAGCAGAAGAAAGGGTCAAAACCAAAACCAAGATATAATGAGGTGGATACCCTGAAAAACAAATAAACAAATGTTAAATGATGCAATGATGATATATGCAAATGATATGCAAGGGTTTGTGATCAAGAGCTGGATCTGATTATCTGTCTTGATATAAGGTCCATATATGTTCAAAGGTTCAGATGGAGGCTCAGAAATCCAGTAACCAGGGTGGGGGACTCAAATAAAGAGTCACATATCCAGGGTTAATCACAAGAACTGTCCAAAGTGAAGTACTCTTAAACAATACAGTAACAGGGTATGATGTGGCCAAAGGTTCCTGCAAACCTATAAACAACCCAACCCCCTCACATGTAATGTTCTAGAACAAAGATCCTCAGACATGGATCAGTTATGAGAAGTGTAAACACTTCTAACCCGGAGGTACAGTGTTTACAATAACCATAAAAGATCCTCCTATAATTCACCCCAGATTCTGAAGGTCATAATAAAGGTCATCCAGACTTAACAGGCTTCCCAGATAGCCCTAGCACTACAGGAAATCTGTAGCACATAGTTCTCAAGAAGAAACCCACATCTAAATTGTGTTTCATATTCCCGCACCAGACCAAAATGGAATGGGAAATAATATTAACCACTCTAGCCTAGGTGTCACTCAGGTCCCAGGTATAGGACCTTAATCTCTCAATGGAAACCCCACCCACCAAAACAGAAAACCAGATCCAGCAATGACAGTATGAAATATGCATAAGACTGTAAAGAAAGCAATAAATAAAGCTATACATAAAGCAATAAATAAAGCAAAATAAATAAACACACATAGCACATAACACCCCAGTAAGCACAAATCAAACAAGCGCTAGGAGGAACCCACAAAAAGAACCAGAAGCCCTGGTTGCAGTATAAGGCTCCCCAGCAGAGTCGCCAAGTTGTCGCTCCCACCAAATGACACCTGACCAAGAGGGGTACATACGCGAACGGTCGGTGAAAGGAGAACATGAAGATGAACTGAAAAGAGTCGCCAGCTAGGCATTTTTATCCCGAAGGAAAGGTAATGCTGCATAAACCTAAGAAATGATGGATAAGACGGTCGCGAACCAGAGAAACTGAGAAAGGGGGTTGGTTACAACCTGGGAAGGTATTAGCACCTAGATTGTCCGCCGTACTCGACGGGATCCACGCTTGAAAGTTTGTGTTTAAAGGGGTGGTGTCAGTGCTATTATGTGTGCAAAATTTGGAAAAGAATGCAAGTGTCAGTGCAAAATAAGTGTGAAATGAAATAAAAAGTGTCAGCATAAGGAAAGAGTGCAAAGCTCAAGACAATGAGGCTTAAAGAATAAAGCTGGAAGAGGGGGGAATAGACAAAGACTTTTGTTCGATAACTGTTAAGTTATGCCTACGTATCCTCTCGTGCAATGAGGAAGTCAGAACACCGTAGTTCGAGTCAAAGAGACTGAAAGATAAATTGACTTGTGAACTGCTTGCTTGCCTATGCTCAAGTGTATGACCTGTCTGGCTCAGGTGCAAACTGTCTTGCATTAGACAGAAGAAGCAAGTTCTCGTTTGTGAGTGGATGAGGTGAGAAAAGAATCCCGGAGGAGACGATTATTGTTTGTTTTGGATGTTTTCAATCTTTTATTGCTTTTTGTGTTTGTCATAAGTTAATGAGCTTAAGCCTAAACCACGGGTTAGTAAACTCATCACATCCTCCCTCTGATTAGGGGTAATGAGAATACCTTAAGGGTGAAGTAAACACCTCACTTTTAATCACCAAGATGTAGGATTAAGATCATTAACCTACTTGAAATTATTTAGATGTTTTTGGAGTTTTTGTTTAGAGTTAAGTAATAAGTTTAAGCCATAATCAAAGATTTAATGGACCCATTACACCATCCTAATAGAAGGATAATAGATGAGAACATTTAAGCTGAGGAAGGCTCCTCAACTTAATCAATGATTAGGGATTAACCTCATGACAAAATAAAGCCTTTATTAGAGTGGATTTTAGTTAATGGTAAGATTAAGAAGTGGATTTTATTGTTTGCAAGATAACTTGAGGGGGACTTGTCCATTAACACTAGGGTTAGTCCTTCTTAACCAATTAAGGAAGAATTAGAACCCTAATGCAAGGCCCAAGTTTCAAGTTTGATGTCTTAGTGATTATTAAGTGGATTGATTAAAGGACTTAAACACATTAAGGGTTTAACACTTAGGATTAAAGTTATACGCTCCATCCTAATAGAAGGATGCATGCATAAGCTTAATCACAAAGCCTTAAAACCTTTAAGGTTTAGTCCTTGATTAAGAGGTGAGAAGAGAAGACACAAAGATGACACAAAGGTAAAACTATTGGGGGGACAAATCAAACCATAATTGCTATCATGCTTGGGTGTTCCTAGGGTTTATGAGGCTTGCAAGAGACCTTCAAGGAAAAGCCACCAAGGAAGAAGAAAGATGGAAGGAGGAGAAGCAGAAAGAGGCAAGATAACTTACTTCACTTAAGAAGATAAGTTGCTTGAAGAAATAAAGTGAGGAGGGAACATGAATGAGCAAGCTCACTCTAATACACATACAAAATGCAGCAATGAATACATAAAAGAGATGAGAAGAGATTATGAGAAGTGAAGGCAAATTCACTTCTCAAACACTTACCACCTGGAAAGTTAGCAAAAGGAAATGAAATGAAATGAAAATGGGATGAAATGCAAAGATGAAAACCAACCAGAAACATGTTCATGATGCTAATGATGCAAAGAGATGATATAAATGTATGTCATGAGATGAATATGATCATACAAAGGATGGGAATGCAAATGAAGCATAAAGGAAGCATGAAAGTTCATGAATGCACATGAAATGAAATGAAAGCATAACATGGAAAATGGATGATGCAATGATCAAACATGATTCTAATGTGTCCTAAGATGTCTTAGATGTCATATGGATGCACAAAATGTCATGGCATGTTCATGTATGCAAGCTTATACAAGATGGATGCAAATGAGAGTCAAAATTAGGGTTTTCATGAACATGTGAGATGCAAAACTCAAAAACAGAAGCAAATCATAAGATAAAAAATTGAAAATGGACTTAAGGGAACCCTAAACCTATACTTGTTCACCATCCAAAGGGGGAGGTCAGAAGCTAAACCCTAAGGGAGTTATGAATTTCCTAAGTTTCTAGGGTTTAAAGGGTGATCCTAAAGATAAAATGCCAAACAAATTGAAAATGAAAGATAAAAATGAAACAAAAATGTTTTTATATGTTTGGAACCATGTATAGCATAATGCAAAAATAATCATTCACAAACTCAACTTGGATCAAAAGTTATGAATTTTTGAAGTTAGGGTTAAAAATATGCAAATTTAAGAACCCTAATTCATTTGAAAAATGTCAAAGTATGATCAAAACCAAAAAGAAATTTTTGTGGTGAGTTTGTAAATGCTTCTAAATATTTGAAAATGTTCTCTAAATTTTTGTGTGATTTTTAAATACCTAAACGTATTTTTAATTAATTAATTCTCATTAACTAATTAAAAATAACATTTAAATGATTTAAAAATAATTTTTTAATGCAAAAAATAAAAATAAAAATATTTTTGGGTTCTGAAAATTAATAAAATGCTTGATAAAAAATTTCAGAATTTTTTTAATGTTTTTTCCTATTTTTAAAAATTCGTACAAGATTAAATAAGAAAAATGAAATAAAAATTAATTAAAAGGAAAGTATGCACAATGGAGAGCTGAGATTGAAACTGGGTTTGAAAGGGTTGACTGGGCGCCATATCCAATGGCCCAAATTCAAATCTGACTAAACTTAATTAATTAAATTAATAAACCTAATTAAATATTAATGACATGATCTCAGCCATACACTCACACGCGGGAAAACCAATCCAAAGGCCCAGATTCAAACCTGAAGCCCTAACCCTAATTAGACATTAATTACTCTCAGGTGGCCGAAAATGACCTCCGGTCATCTTCTCCGGCCACACTCTCCCCTGAAAATTGCTATCTCACTCCCCAGGCCATTTCTGGAGCTCTAAAGCTCCACATTCGTTCCTTTCACTCCCCTAAACCTAAATCCACCCTCAAACAGAATTTATTTTCAGCCATTAACAAGATTCGAATTAAAGAACAAAAAATGCGAAACTTTCAGACAAACCATACATCCTCATTTCTTCACTATTTTCAATAATTCAAAGTTCATTACACTCAGGGGATCAAACTTAACCATTTAAGAACTTAAAACAAAGATTCTGGAAAAAAGTTTTCACATGGCTACCTGAGATGAAGCTTTCAACCCTGGAGCTTTCAGGCTGCTTCTTTGCTTCAAAACGCCTCCAATGACCTCCCTGAAGAAGCTTTGAAGCTTTTCTGAAGTGTTTGTGACCTCTTTTTGAAGTTTGATGAAGTTCAGTTCAAAGGGGGGAAAATCGTGTTTTGTGTATGGTGGCTTTTAGGGCAAAGTGAAGGGTGGGAAATGATCAGTGATTGATGCTAAGATGAATGGTGGTGTTGGTTTGAAGAATGAGTGGATGAGTTATGTGTTTCAATAGAAAATGCAAAGAGGGAGGTCTTTGTGAATGCTGAGTTATGGGAGAGTTCAGGCTTGCTTCTTGTTATGTTTGGCTTGCTTTTGATTAGTATAAGGTATTGTGATTGGTCAGAAAGTTGGTAATGGCATAGTGTGATTGGTATGGTGCAAAATGCAAAAAGTCAAGATTTGTTGTCCTTTGAGGTATGGGCTGTTTCAAGCCAAGGACAAGGGGGTGTCTGGCGCAACATGATTTAAGGATAGCCATGGAATGCAACTTGTGGCAATTCAGCAAGTTTGTGAGAAGTTGTGGGAGGTTTTGCAATTTTGTGAACTTTTGCCCCTTTTGGATTTCTTCATGTGCAAGTCATGGAAATGCGAAATTCTTTGGGCAATTTGCAGAAAAATGGATCATGTAATGTTGTTATGATGTTTTGAGGCCAATTAGAAACCAAATCAATCATTAGAAATCCTTCTTGCAAAAATCCCTCTTTTGAGAATTTATGAAAAAATGACTTATGGAGGCTTGTGATCCAAGGCATGAAACTTTGTGAATTTGTGCAATTCTGATTTTGGCAAGTTGTAATGGTGCCTAGAAGTCATTTAGAAGTCATAAAATGGTTTGGTATGAGGTTTTGCAAAAAATCCCTTTTGGCATGAAACATGAAATTATGTGATTTTTGCCAACTTTGGAAAGCCATAACTTGAGCTCAAAAATGAATTAGATCTTGTTCTTGTACTTTTTGAAAAGGGAATGATCCAATCTACAACTTTCATGACCAATAATTTTTCATTTGAAGCATTTTTGGTTAAGAAAGAGGAGGTTGAAAAACTTTCCCAAAATGGAAAGTTTACATTACAAGTCATTTCCATATTTGGCAACTTTTGGTTTAGCCCACTTTTCTTCAAATTCGTGAACTTCTAAACACTTCAATGATCAAATAAAGACCATATAACTTCAATTTGATAAAAAATCCACTTTGGTTCCATGTTGGGGGGCCTCAGATGCCCTAATTTTGCTCTGGCTTGCTCAGGAAGTTACCCAGTGATCAGATGACTTCCACAATGATTTTTTCCACCAAACTTGGTATGCATGATCCTTATATCATATTGAGACCAAAAGAAACAAGAATGACCAAAATTTTTGGAGTTATGGCATCTGAAACCAAAACCCTAATTTTAGGTCATCTGTGTAGTTAAACTTGGCTCTGCTTCCATGCTTTGCAAGTTCTTGTGATTTTTTGGCTTCCTTGATCTTTGGAGGATAAAATATGATGATTGAACATACATGGACCCCTTGAGATGATTGAATACCTTTGGAGTGGCTCAGATGGCTCATGGATTTCTCATATCACAAACCCTAGATGCAGATGACTTTGAACCAATGCAGTGAAGCAAAATTGCAATATGAGATGATATGATTGAACTAATGCAAATATGGAAGATCACAAGCCATGGTGTGAACTTAGTGAGAGAAAATTTGGGGTGTTTACAATGACTGGCTTAGCCCAGAGCCAAAAGAGGTTGAGAGAGCTGGTAGAAAGGCAGACACCTGAAGAGCCCCATCTTGGAACAGGGGGAACCAACAATAATGAACGAGGACAGCCCCGTATCGACCCACCAGAGTTTGGGCCCCATTTGAATCCGGATGTTAATGGCATAAGGAATGTTCAAGGTAATACTGTTGGGGGCAGAATCCTGCAAGAGGATCCCCAAGAAGAATAATTCACTGTTATTGGGGCTGGGGATGAAGTGTATGATAGAAGACTGGATGAGATTGCTAAAAAGCTAAGGTCTTTGGAATCTCAGAACTCCTTAGGCTTTGACGTAATGGATATGGGGCTGGTAGATGGGGTGAGAATTCCCCACAAATTCAAACCCCATTGCTTTGAGAAATATAATGGTACCTCATGCCCGCGAACTCATCTACAATCCTTCTTAGGGAGACTCAAGGCTTATACCATGGATGAGAAGTAATGGATGTTCTATTTTGAGGACAGCCTGACTGGAGCATCAAGAGAATGATATTCACATCTGACAAGGGCCACTATAAGATGTTGGAAAGATTTGGCCGAAGCCTTCATCCGACAATACCAGTACAACCTAGACATGGCTCCCAATAGAACTCTTCTAATGGGCATGTCTCAGTCCAGCCACCTATGTCAGAAAGAGTGATGGCTGACATGTTTATGAACACCTTGCAGGGAACTTATATTGATAAACTTGTTGCTTTCTCTTCCACCAGTTTTGCCGATGTAGTGATAGCTGGTGAGAGAATTGAAAGTCTTTTGAAAATGGGCAAAATCTCTGATAACAGTGCAAATTCCTCCAACAACCCCAGAAAACCTTTTGCAGGAACCCGAAGGGCAGGTGAAACAAATGCTATCCATGCAAGCAGGGGCAGACCCTAGTATTCTCACAGATCCATAGCAGCTGTCACCATCCCGGCTCCAGTTCCACAACAACCACTTTATCCTCAACAACAACAACAACACTATCAACAGCAATCTCATTTTCCGCAACAAAGAACTTACAGCAATAACAACAACAACCAACGGCAGCGCCCCTTTCAGCAGAGGCGATCTCAAGCAAATAGGGTGAGTGACCCCATCCCTATGCCTTATGTGGCTCTACTGCCACAACTCCTGAAGCTTAACCTGGTTGAGTTAAGGACGTTGGCTCCACCAAATTCTCTCAATCTCCCGAAGAATTATGACGCTAACGCCAGGTGTGCCTTTCACTCCAACGCACCTGGTCACAATACCGAGAAATGTAGAGCCTTGCAAATGAAGGTTAGAGATCTGGTCGACTCCAAAGCTCTCAATTTCGCACCTCCTCCGAATGTTAACAGAAATCCTATGCCTAATCATGGTGTGCCTAGGATTAATGCCATAGAGGAGGATCAACCATCTGCACTGATTGGCAATGTTGCACAGATTCAAACACCGTTGGCAGAAGTTAAGGCTCAACTCTTAAGATGTCAAGTGTTCCCGGGCTGTGGGGCCTCCTGCGAATCTTGTAAAACTGCTATTAATGGTTGTGAGAGGCTAAGGTTTGGTATAGATATCCTTATTAGAGATGGAATTTTAAAAATTACCACAACGGCTCCTTCAATAATTCTTTCTTCAGCAACAATGGATTCTCCTACAACATCAACAATCCTTTCTTCAGCAACAATAGATCCTCCTACAACAACAACAACTATCATTCCCACTGATTCATCCACAACTCCAGCAATCACTCCATCAATTATTTCAACAGATCAGAGTTCAGCAAAATTTACTTCTACAACATCAACACCCATCTTATCAACGGAAACGCCTACAACACCAGCAAACATTAATGAAGATGTCTCAATGGTCACGGTCTATTATGACCCGACAAATGTTCATCCCAACAACAATTCCCAACAACAAACTGCAATACCTCCTGTCAGATCTCCAGTCACAATCTACTACGACCCGCATACCATCACAGTTCCTTCCGCTGCAGCAATCAGTCTAGTCACCATTATGGTGCCTGGACCTGTTCCTTATGAAAGCAGTAATGCTATACCTTGGCATTACGGCTCTGATCTCTACTATGACGGAAAGAAGATCACTCTCGATTCAGCAACCTCTTCACCACAAGTTGACAATGTTGGGGGAGGCGGAGGCTTCACCAGAAGCGGACGCCTTTTTGCCTCACAAACACCAAGACCCAATGCTGAAGTAGAAGCTGCTGCTAAAGCAAAAGGGAAGAATGTGGTATCTGAAGAGCCAACTGTCAAGGAAACTCCGAAGACATCTTTTGAACAAGAAGTGGACGAGTTCATGAGAATAATTAAAAGGAGTGATTACAAGGTGGTGGACCAGCTTCATCAAGCACCCTCCAAAATCTCTATATTATCATTGTTAATGTGTTCCGAAGCCCATAGGAATGCACTGTTGAGAGTCCTGCACGCAGCCTACGTGCCGGAAGAGACTACGGTTAATCAGCTGGAAACAGTGGTTGCAAATGTTAACACCAGTCATGGACTGGGCTTCACAAATGCTAATTTAACGACGGAGGGATGCAATCATAACAAGGCTTTACATATCACCTTAGAATGCAAAGGTGCTGTTCTTTCTCATGTGCTGGTGGACTCTGGGTCTTCACTCAATGTCCTCCCAAAGAAAGCCTTGGTGAAGCTAGAGTATGATGGTTTGGAATTGCGTCCAAGTAACTTGGTGGTGAGAGCATTTGATGTCTCTAAGAGATCAGTGCTTGGAGAGAACGATTTACCTGTGTTGATTGGCCCACAGACCTTTAAAACTACCTTCTTCGTGATGGACATACAGTCGGCCTACAACTGTTTGTTGGGTAGACCCTAGATTCACGCCGCTGGCGCTGTTACATCTACCCTTCACCAGAAGTTAAAATTTGAGTGGGAAGGCCAGATCATCACAATCTGCAGGGAGGAAGACATTTTCGTTAGCCAGCTGACTTCTTACAAGTATATAGAGATGGATGGGGAGATCCATGAGACTATGAGTCAGGGGTTTGAGGCCCTTAACATCAATGAAGCAACTACTATGTCTGGAATTTCCATCACTTCATATCAACAAGCCCGGAAGGTTGTTAAAGAGGGTACCGCTCAAGGCTGGAGCAAGCTGCTGCCAGTAGAAAAGAAAGAAGACAGATTCGGGTTGGGTTACAGACCAACTCGACAAGATCAACCAGAGGCTGTAACGGAGCCCAAAATTTGTCAGCGGGGGAATGTTAACCCCGGATGCTGTGAACAGTCTGGAAGACGAGGAAGAAGACGAACGCAACCTGGAAAGCTGGATACGTCCAAAGATCCCGGGGAACCAAGTCTCAAACTGGTCTTCCTAGGAAATTATAAGAGTTACTCCTGCAGAGTAATTATTATTTCTTGTCTTTAAGCATGCATCAAGTCCTTCATCTTGCCCAAGATGTCAGGACTCATTTTGTCATCGGGCCATCTTGTATTTTGTGCAAACGATCAATTAATGAATATCAGGACATCTTTTGCAAATGAGTCTCTTTTTTTCCCGCTCACTATTTTTCATTTTTCATTTTTTGTACAAAAATAAAATGGCAATGTTTTTCAAATTAATAACTTCATTTTCACTTTTTCTAAACAAGATAAAATTGATCACTAAAATGAACCAATCTAAACCCTTGCAGAGAGTGCCCTCCAGACTGCACCGACAACGACACTGCTATGACTTCGTATGACTTCGACAATCTGATTAATCAAGCTGATGAAGGGGTTGAAGAAGATTATGAGCTACCCGAAGAGCTAGTCAGGTTGTTAAGGAAAGAGGAGAAGGTTATCACTCCTCATCAGGAGGAGGTTGAGACGATTAATCTTGGTACCGAAGAAAACTTGAAAGAAGTGAAGATCGGGGCCCGTTTGCAAGATTCAGTGAAAGAACAACTTATTGACATGCTGCGAGAGTACGTGGATGTCTTTGCTTGGTCATACCAAGACATGCCAGGTCTGGACACCGATATTGTTATGCATAAGCTTCCTCTAAAGGAAGACTATCCTCCAGTGAAACAGAAGCTGCGCCGTACTCGTCCGGATATGGCCATGAAGATAAAAGAAGAGGTGCAAAAGTAGTGGGACTCCGGTTTCCTTGCTGTAACTAGTTACCTGCCGTGGGTTGCTAACATTGTACCTGTGCCTAAGAAGGATGGAAAAGTACGGATGTGTGTGGATTACCGGGATCTGAACAGAGCTAGCCCGAAGGATGATTTCCCTTTACCTCACATTGATGTATTGGTCGACAATACGGCTCAGTTCTCGGTGTTCTCCTTCATGGATGGATTTTCAGGATATAACCAGATTAAGATGTCACCTGAAGACATGGAGAAGACAACTTTCATCACACCCTGGGGCACATTCTGTTATAAGGTAATGCCATTCAGACTGAAGAATGTTGGTGCCACTTATCAACGGGCTATGGTAACATTATTCCACGACATGATCCACAAAGAAATTGAATGTTATGTGGATGACATGATTGCCAAGTCCCTCACAGAGGAAGACCATCTGGTAAATCTGTTGAAACTGTTCAAGCGTCTGAGAAAGTATCAACTGAAGCTAAACCCCAACAAATGCATATTCGGGGTGTGTTCCGGTAAGCTGCTGGGGTTCATTGTAAGTGAAAGAGGAATTGAAGTTGATCCTGACAAAGTCAAATCCATTCAAGAGATGCCTACACTGAAGACTGAGAAGGAAGTTTGGGGGTTCTTAGGTAGATTGAACTACATTTCAAGGTTCATATCTCACCTTACTGCAACCTGTGAACCCCTGTTCAAATTGTTAAGGAAAGAACAAACGGTCAGGTGGAATGAAGACTTCCAGAAGGCTTTTGACAAAATCAAGGAGTACTTACAAGAGCCTCCAATCCTTATGCCTCCACTCGAAGGAAGACCTCTAATAATGTACTTGACAGTATTAGAAGAGTCAATGGGGTGTGTGCTGGGCCAACATGATGAGTCTGGTCGAAAAGAGTATGCAATATACTACCTAAGCAAAACGTTTACCGACTGTGAACAACGTTATTCACTGCTCGAGAAAACTTATTGTGCTTTAGCGTGGGCTGCTCGCCGACTAAGGCAGTATATGTTGACTCACACTACCTTGTTGAACTCAAATATGGATCCAGTCAAGTATATATTTGAGAAGCCAGCACTTACCAGAAGGGTTGCAAGATGGCAAATGATTCTCACAGAATATGACATTCAGTACACATCTCAAAAGGCCATCAAGGGCAGTGTATTGTCTGATTATCTTGCTGAGCAACCCATTGATGATTACCAACCTATGAGATTTGACTTCCCTGATGAAGACATCATGTTCCTGAAAGCAAAAAATCATGAAGAGCCTGTTCACACTGAAGGGCCTGACCCAGAAGAAGAGTGGACAATGATGTTCGATGGGGCTGTTAATATGAATGGTCGTGGTGTTGGTGCAGTACTCATTACACCTAAAGGAGTCCACATGCCTTTCTCGGCAAAACTCACTTTTAACTGCACTAACAACGAAGCTAAATACGAAGCCTGTATCATGGGTCTTGAGGAAGCCATTGACCTCAGGATCAAGACTTTAACTGTATTCGAAGATTCAGCTCTGGTAATCAATCAGACCAACGACAAATGGTACACTCACCAAGAGCATCTGATTCCATACCGTGACTATATGAGGAGATTATTGACTTTCTTCACAACAGTCAATCTTGAGTACATCCCTCGAGACGAAAATCAGTTCGCAGATGCTTTGGCTACCATTTCCTCCATGATCAAGGTTCAAGCTGCCAACTTTGTGCCTCAGATTTCAGTATCCAGACTTGACCGACCAGCATATGTATTCTCCGTGGACATTGCTAAAGATGACAAGCCTTGGTTCCATGACATCAAAAGCTTCTTAGAGGGTCAAACATACCCACTTGGGGCATCGTCCAATGATAAGAAGACATTAAGAAGGTTGGCTGGTAGTTTCTTCTTGAATACTGATGGTTCCTTGTACAAGAGAAACTTTGACATGGTACTTCTCAGATGTGTTGATAAGACTGAGGCAGACTTGTTGATGCACGAGGTGCATGAAGGATCTTTTGGTACCCATGCTGGAAGACATGCAATGGCTAAGAAATTGTTGATATCAGGTTACTACTGGATCACAATGGATGTAGATTGTTGTGCCAATGCCAGAAAATGCCACAAATGCCAGATCTATGCAGACAAAGTGCATGTGCCTCCGAATCCTTTGAATGTAATGTCTTCGCCTTGGCCCTTTGCCATGTGGGGCATTGATATGATTGGAAAGATCGAACCGACCGCTTCCAATGGCCACAAATTCATCCTGGTAGCCATTGACTATTTTACCAAGTGGGTTGAAGCAGCTTCGTATGCAAATGTCACCAGGAAAGTGGTAGCCAGATTCCTGAAGAGAGATATCATCTGTCGGTATGGAGTGCCCGAGCGAATCATTACTGATAACGGTTCCAACTTGAACAACAAAATGATGGCAGAACTGTGTCGGGACTTCAAGATCCAACACCACAACTCTTCTCCTTACATGCCAAAGATGAATGGCGCTGTTGAGGCAGCTAACAAGAATATCAAGAAGATTGTGCAGAAGATGGTGGTAACATACAAAGACTGGCATGAAATGCTACCATTTTCCTTGCATGGGTACCGTACTTCAATCAGAATGTCCACTGGGGCAACACCGTATCAGCTTGTGTATGGTATGGAGGCAGTCCTACCTGTTGAAGTTGAATTACCCTCCTTGCGGGTACTGATGGATGTCAAATTGAATGAAGCAGAATGGGTCTGTTCTCGGTACGATCAACTGAATATGATCGAAGAAAAGAGATTAGCTGCAATCTGTCATGGGCAGTTATATCAGAAGAGAATGAAGAAAGCCTTCGATCAGAAAGTCAAGCTTCGGGGATACCAAGTAGGAGATCTTGTGCTGAAAAGACTCCTTCCTCCTCATACAGACCACAGGGGCAAGTGGACTCCGAACTACGATGGTCCATTCATAGTAAAGAAAGTTTTCTCTGGTGGAGCACTGATGCTCACTACTATAGATGGCGAAGACTTCCTATCCCCTGTGAATTCAGATGCAGTTAAAAAATACCTCGCATAAATGACCCGCTGGACATAAAAACAGAATGTAAGTCCATGCATAAATAGGGCATCCCGGCGAGTCAAAAACAGAATAAGAGACTCGGGCAAAAATAAGGGAAAATAAAGAAAAAATGTACACCTGCTGAGTTGAAAAGCCGCATTGGACAGCTCAGGAAAAAATGGGTATCCCGGTGGATTGAAAACCTGAAAGGGCGATCCACGCAAAATAAGGGAATAAGCGAACAACTGCATTCTGAATTTGTCTGTATCACTTACGACTTGGCAAGTTTCGAAGGGTTAAAGCATCGGTCAGAATCAGCTTTCTTCAAAAAGTAAGATGAGAAGAACGTCAAGGTCATACGAGTCATAGCAAAAGGGAAGCACTAAAGCGTCGTCAACATTGCCAGCACCTTTTTGTTTCTCAATTTTGTAACAATCTCCTCATTTCAGGGGATCTATTTCTTTGACTGTATTTGCCAATTCAGGGCGCACAAATTAATAAAATCAGAATTTTCAGTCACACTCTGTCTTGTACATTTTATTTCACTTGCAAAAATGTCCGATATCTTTGATATAATGTTTGCATAAAAACAAATGTGCCTTTCTAATCACATGCTTGCAGAAAATATATTTTTACTCCCAGGAGAGTCTAGATTCAAATGATGGAATCCAGTAAGGGATGCCTCGGGGTACTTGTGCGTTTCTTTGACATAACAGGATTGCAGGTATTCAAAGCGCAACATGGGACATGAAAGGTTTTCCCCAGCAAAGTTTCCAAATCATTATTTCCTCAGCACGTCATCCAAACAGCACCGGAAGTGTTTTCTCCCCATTAGAGTTGCCATGCATCACTTCTCCAACACATCAGCATCAGAAGGTACTCATATCCCCAGCTGAGTTGTCAGATATCATCATCCTCAGCAGGATCCCCATAGAAATCGCTAAGAAGACCGTTCAGTGGTCTTTTCTTCCCCCAATAGAGTACTAGACAGGGAACCATCTCCCCACAGAGCTCCGACCTCCTTCCATAAGAGCAATGTCTAAATTTCCCGCACAACAAAGTGACGGAAGCTTCTTCATCCCCAGCTGGGTTCCTCAGTGCAAAGATAGGTCTATCAGTGACCTATTTCCCCAAACAGAGTCATACATCTTATCAGATCTACCAATGATCTCACCCCCAGCTGGGATATCACTTCGAGCAGATCAGTCAGAGATCTCCACAACAGCGGGATCCGAGTCCCGGATCGGCATCTTTTGCATAATCATAGCATTTACATCATATTTCCCCTCAGAGCGTAGCATTCCGTCTAATACGGAGGATTATGGCAAAAATCAAACATATTGCATGATCACAAGTCAGGTTCGAACCAGTCACCTGTAAATACCAACAATACCACATCAGCAATATACAAAATACCCCTCAATTTCCCCGGCAGAAAGCCAAAGCGTCCCCTTTGCACTCTCAAAATACAGATACATGCCCCTTTTGGCACTCGTCTGTGCCATCATTCCTTAGTAAAGTTGCTAGAACACTTTCTACATACAGAAACTTCCATACTCTTTTTTGACACCTGTCCGTGTCACCAATCCCCTGCATGGTTGCCTAATCACTTATTGTAAACCAAACACTTGTTTATAATACACTATTGTCGACACCCGTCTGTGTCATCTTATCCCCACAGATCACTAGATTACCTTTTACACTCAAGTTCATGATTTACACACTTTCTCTTTTGACACTCGTCCGTGTTACTCTCCCCAGCAAGTTGAACACTCGTCTGTATCTCACCAATATTAATCTTTACTTATACAGATACTCGTTCGTATCTTGTATACACACTTATCTCCCCTCAGATTCAACACTCGTCCGTGTTCTTTGCTAACCAGTTGGTACTCGTCCGTACCATCATCTCTGAACATGCATCAACGTTGTTTCTACTGATACTCGTCCGTATCATAGTCTTAAGGATGCTCGTCCGCATCTTTAATCTATACACAGTGTCAAACACTTATACCTTTCATTTCTTGGATGTAAGCACTCGTCCGTGTTTACTATTCCCCAGCGAAGTCCCTAGCAAGATTTCTTTTCTATCTGACATTCGTCCTATGTCATGATATTTTCGGCAGCCGTACCTTATCATCCTTCACCTTTTGATGACTGTCCCTCATCATTCCCCAAGTGGAGTCTCCATTATTGGAACCCTTTTCTATCCGGCATTCGTCCTATGTCGTGATATTTAGCAGCCGTCCCCTGCTAGGTGATCGTCCCTTACCTTTTTGATGATCGTCCTTCATCATTTTATCTGATGGTCGTCCCCATCGTTGATCTTGTTATCTGACATTCGTCATATGTCATGATAAACCCCGAGAGCAGTCGTGCCCTGCTAGGTGATCGTCCTTCACCTCCTGATGGTCGTCCTTCCTCATGCTTATCCGATGGCCGTCCCCATCATCGACCTTTTCTATCCGGCATTCGTCTTACGTCATGATGCTTTCGGCAGTCGTACCCTGCCAGGTGATCGTCCTTCACCCTGGATGACCGTCCCTCATCCTTATCCCCAACAGAGCAGCTGTCCCCTGCTAGGTGATCGTCCTTCACCTTTTGATGACCGTCCCTCATCATTTATTTCATTAACCCGATGGCCGTCCCCATCGTTGTTTACCCTTACATTTCAAACCTGATGGTCGTCCCCATCATTGACTTTGCCTTTAATCCCCATAGAATCTTGTTGGTCGTTCCCATCATGATTTCCTCATTTCCCTAGCATGTCGGTCGTACCCGTCATTACCATTCCCCAACAGTCGTCCTCTGCTCGATGGTTGTCCTCCATCGCCCGCACTTTATAATCATATTATACTTTCCTTTTACAATCTATATCCCTTTTCTTCTTCTCCCCAGTGAGTGCAAATTTTGGACTGTCTTTGGTATTCAACCACAAGTTACTGTCTGTTAAGCCCGTCGCTTACATCCTGCACAGCTAACTCATGTTTGAATAGGGGCAGCTGTAAACACCCCAAATTTTCCCTCACTAAGTTCACACCATGGCTTGTGATCTTTTCATTTGCATAAGTTTAATCATACCACATCATATTGCATTGTTGCTTCACTACATTAGTTCAAGTTCATCTGCATCTAGGGTTTGTGATCTGAGCAATCCAAGATCCTTCTAAGCCACTCCAAAGGTCTTCAATCATCTCAAGAGGGTCCATGTATGTTCAATCATCATATTTTATCCTCCAAAGATCAAGGAAGTCAAAGAATCACAAGAACTGGCAAAGCATGGAAGCTGAGCTAGGGTTTAACTACACAGATGACCTAAAATTAGGGTTTTGGTTTCAGAGGCCATAAATCCAAATTTTTTGGTCATTCTGTTTATATTGGTCTCAATATGTTATAAGGATCATACATACCAAGTTTGATGAAGAAATTCATTGTGGAAGTCATCTGATCACTGGGTAACTTCTTGAGCAAGTCAGAGCAAAATCAGGGCATCTGAGGCCCCCCAACATGGAACCAAAATGGATTTTTCATCAAATTGAAGTTATATGATCTTTATTTTATCATTTAAGTGTTTAGAAGTTCACAAATTTGAAGAAAAGTGAGCAAAACCAAAAGTTGCCAAAAATGGAAATGACTTGTTATGTAAACTTTCCATTTTGGGAAAGTTTTTCAACCTCCTCTCTCTCAACCAAAAATGCTTCAAATGAAAAATTGTTGGTCATGAAAGTTGTAGATTGGATCATTCCCTTTTCAAAAAGTACAAGAACAAGATCTAATTCATTTTGGAACTCAAGTTATGGCTTTCCAAAGTTGGCAAAAATCACATAATTTCAAGTTTCATGCCAAAGAGGGATTTTTGCAAAACCTCTTGCCAAGCTATTTTGTGACTTCAAATACACTTCTAAGAATCATAGTAACATAGCACATTGCCTAAAACTCAGAATTGGCCCAAGAATTTCAATTTTTCATGCCTTGCACATGAAGAAATCTCAAAGGGGCCAAAGCTTCATGAAATTGCAAAATGACCAAGAACCTTTCACAAACATGCTGAATTGCCTCTAAATGAATTCCATGGCCATCCTTGATCCTTGATGCACCAGACACCCCATTGTACCAAGCATGCCACTTGCCCATACCTCAAGTACAACCAACCTTGACTTTTTGCAAAACACCCCATACCAATCAGCATAGCCCACACCAACTCCACAGACCTATCACAACTTGATATGTGGACTTTATGCAAGCCATAATACACAAGAACACAACCTAAAACCTCAGCATTCTCTAGTTACCAAAAATCCTCCCTCTTGCAAAAACCTTCGAATCTCACAACTCAGCCACCCATTCTTCAAACAAACACCACCAATCATCTCCATATAACCCCAGGATCATTTCCCACCCCTCACATTGGCCTGAAACCACCTCAAACAAAAACACGATTTTCATCACCTCTGAACTGAAACATTCAAAACACTCCATATAAACTCCTTTCAAGCATTCCAGAAGCATAAGGGGATCAAGGGGAGTGGAAAAACACCAAAGAAGAGCCCAGAAAGTGCCAGTTTCGAAAGCTTCAACTCAGGTAACCTCAAGAACAAATTTTCCAGAAATGAAAATTTAAGTTCTTAGATTGTTCTCCATGCTTCACTGATCACACTGCACCTTTTGGTTTTGAAAATGATTGAAAATTAAGCATGTATGAAGCTTCTGAAATTTCTGAGTAATTTTCCGTTTTGCTTCGAATCTTGATGTTCATGTGAAATAAATGATTTTTGCTGGCTGAATCTTGTTTAGAATGATTTAGGGATCATTTCTGGAGAGTTTGGTGAGTTTATTTTACGAATTGAGAGAGTTAGCAAGTTTGATTGGCCGGAGAAGATGACCGGAACACTGTTTCGGTCACCTGAGAGAGATTAGGGCTAATCTCATTAATTAGCTGAGTTTAAATGCTAACTCTTAGATCTTAGGTTTGCCGCGCGCGTGAATGGCCCAGATGGCTTCATTAAAACCCTAAACATGTTTAATTAGTTTAATTAAATTAATTTTCCCAGAGACAATCCCAGCCGTCCAATAGTGCGCCAGTCAACCAGCCCCTCCCCAGTTCAAATCCTGTCCACTGGATCCTTTGACTTTTATTAAATTCATTTTTATTTTATATTTTTATCATTTGTTTTGCATATTTTATTTAAAATACATAGAAAATCCAAAAAAAAATATTTTCTTTCGGCATTTTAATTCCAAATAATTTTCTCAACCCAAAAATATTTTTATTTTTATTTTTTGCATTAAAAAATTATTTTTTAGACATTTAATTGTTTATTTTAATTAATTAATGAAAATTAATTAATTAAAATATCATTTAGGTTTCTAAAAAATCCCAAAAAAATTCATATTGTATCTTTAAACATTTAGAGATATTGTCATACCATCCACACAAATTTCTTTTTGGTTTTGAATCATTTTGACATTTTTTCTTTGAATTTAGGGTTCATAAAATCCCATTTTAGAACCCTAACTTCGAGAATTATTTTCTGCCTAACCAAGAATGGTATGACCATGGTTCTTTTTGCATTGATCTTCATTTGAAATGTAGTTTCTAACATAATTTTGTATTTAATTTCTTCTGCATTTTTGAATTGATTGACATTTTTTCCCTTTAGGTAACTTAAAACCCTAGAAAACTTAGAAAAATCATAAGTCCCTTAGGGTTAAGAGTTAGGTCTCCTCCTTTGGGGTGTGATTTAATGTGGGGTTAGGGTTCCTTTAAGTCCATTTTCAATTTTGTATCTTGTCATTTGCTTCTGTTTTTGAGTTTTGCATCTCATGTTGCATGTAAACCCTAATTTTGCATCTTCACTTGCATACATCTTGCATATGCTTGCATTCATGAACTTACCATGACATTTCTTGCATTCACATGACTTTTAAGACATCTTAGGATACATTAGAATCATGTTTGATCATTGCTTCATCCATTTGCCATGTTATGCATTCATTACATTCCATGTTCATTCATGAACTTTCATGCTTCCTTTATGCTTCATTTGCATTCTCATTACTTGTATGATCATTCACATCTCTTGGCATACATTTGCATCATCTCTTAGCATCATTTACATCATGAAAATGCTTTTGGTTTTGGTTTGCATCTTTGCATTCATTTCATTTTCATTTCATTTCATTTCCTTTCACTAACTTTTCAGGTGGTAAGTTACTTTGAGAAGTGAATTTGCCTTCACTTCTCATAATCTCTTCTCATCTCTCTTATGCATTCATTTCTGCATTTTGTATTTGTATTAGGATGAGCTTGCTCATTCATGTCCCTTCTTCACCTTCTTTCTTCAAGCAACTTATCTTCTTAAGTGAAGTAAGTTGACTTGTTTCTTTTGCTTCTCCTCCTTCCATCTTTCTTCTTCCTTGGTGGATTTTTCTTGGAGATCTCTTGAAATCCTCATAAACCCTAGGAATACCCAAGTATGATCACAATTAGGGTTTGATTAGTCCCCTATTAGTTTTACCTTTGTGTCATCTTTTGTGTCTTCTCTTCTCATCTCATAATCAGGGACTAAACCTTAAAGGTTTTAAGGCTTTGTGATTAAGGTTATGCATGCATCCTTCTCTTAGGATGGAGTGTGTAACTTTAATCCTAAGTGTTAAACCCTTAATGTGTTTAAATCTCTTAATCAATTCATCTAATAATCACTAAGACATCAAGCTTGTAACTTGGGCCTTGCATTAGGGTTCTAATTCTTCCTTAATTGGTTAAGAAGGACTAACCCTAGTGTTAATGGACAAGTCCTCCTCAAGTTGTCTACAAACCATAAAATCCATTTCTTAATATTATCATTAACTAAAATCCACTTTAATAAAGGCTTGTTTTGTCATGAGGTTAATCCCTAATCATGGATTAAGTTGAGGTATCTTCCTCAGCTTAAATGTTCTCATTTATTATCCTTCTATTAGGATGGTGTAATGAGTCCATTAAATCCTTGATTATGGCTTAAACTCATTACTTAACACTAAACAAAAACTCCAAAAACATCTAAATAATTGTAAGTAGGTTAATGATCTTAATCCTACATCATGGTAATTAAATGTGAGGTGCTTACATCATACTTAAGGTATTCTCATTACCCCTAATCAGAGGGAGGATGTGATGAGTTTACTAACCCTTGGTTTAGGCTTTAGCTCATTTTCTTATGACAAATACCAAAAAGCAATAAAAGATTGAAATACCAAAAACAAACAATAATCGTCTCCTCCGGGATTCTTTTCTCACCTCATTCACTCACAAACGAGAACTTGTTTCTTCCGTCTAATGCAAGACAGTTAGCACCTGAGCCAGACAGGTCATACACTTGAGCATAGGCAAGCAAGCAGTTCATCAGTCAATTTATTTTCCAGTCTCTTTGAGTCGAACTACGGTGTTCTGACTTCCTCATTGCACGAGAGGATACGTAGGCATAACTTAACAGTTATCAAACAAAAGTCTCTGTATATTTCCCCTCTTCCAGCATTATTCTTTAAGCCTCATTGTCTTGAGCTTTGCACCCTTTTCTTACACTGACACTCCTTTTATTCACTTCACTTTCCAGCACTGACACTTGCATTCTTTTCCAGCACTTTGCACACAGAATAGCACTGACACTACCCCTTTAATCACAAACTTTCAAGCGTGGATCCCGTCGAGTACGACGGACAATCTGGGTGCTAATACCTTCCCAAGTTGTAACCAACCCCCTTTCTCAGTTTCTCTGGTTTGCGACCGTCTTATCCATTTCTTTCCTAGGTTTATGCAGCACTACATTTCCTTTGGGATAAAAATGCCTAGCTGGCGACTCTCTTCAGTTCATCTTCATGTTCTCTCCTTTCGCCGACCATTCGCGTCTGTACCCCTTCTGGCCCTGTGACATTTGGTGGGAGCGACAATTATCTATCATAAAAATTCATGCCTGCTAACTGTTTAAGCTAAAGTCTTAAATCTATTTTTCTGTCAAAACTGCACAACACAACGTTTATTATAAAAATTGTTTTCGCTTCAGCACACTTGCTTCTGAACTTTCCTTCTCAATTCAAATTTTCTGAATACTTAATAAAATTGCCATTTCTAAAAATTAGATTAACATTAGTTATAAATAATCAATTAAACATTCCTAAAACTAACTACATGATCTAACTTAATGGATTACTATTAAAATATTAGTGTTATGGAATTAAGTTCCCTCCCACCACTTACATGGTGGCTTGCGCACCCTTCCATAAGATCCTAATGTCTTGCACCACTTTAAGTCTCACGATGTGACTCTTGCCACTTAGGCCAAGCAAAATGTGGCCCCTGTATCGCTCCCTGGATTTCCATCCTGGTACAAACGCGAAAGTGGCGCGGAAAAAGGTAGAGTCGCCAACCAGACATTTTTATCCTGAAGGAACAAGAATGGTAATGCTGCACAAACCGAGGACAAGAAACGAAGAACAAGGTCCTACGAACCAAAGAAACTGGGTTCGGGAGTCGGTTAGGACCTGGGAAGGTATTAGCACCCCAGATCGTCTGCCGTACCCGACGGGATCCACGCTTGCAAAGAAACTGTTTCAAAGGGTGAAGAAATGAAAGCTGCTGCAAAAGAAAGAAGAAATAGGATAAGAAAAGAAAAGAAATAGGGAAAATGTAGGGAAAATAAAAGATTGTGCTCGGACGGGCCCTACCCCGCTGCCTACGTACCTCATATGGACATGAGGATCAGAGTCGTCGTAGTTCCCCTAACTAGAGGTGGAAATATTGCTTGTATGTTAAGGCTTGAACTGCCTATGTCAATACTTAGGTGTTACAGGCTCGTCTGGCACGAATGCGTTACCTGTAACACCCCCTTTCTATACCCCCAAATAATCAATTAAATCATTTAGGCACATATTTAAAATTTCATCAGAGTATATTTGAAAAACGGTATAAAAGAGCAATGCCACATTATACTTGAAATTGAAAACACACAACACCTGTTCAATAAAGATATGCAACAAACAGGGTAACTTACATACACAAGGATTTCATCCTTACACCCATATTCATCAATTCATTAAACAGTGGAAACAAAACATAACAATTTCAAACTTATATACTTATCATAAATATATCTGCAAGTTTGAATCACCAAAATAATCTCATGTTTACATAAAACATTTCACATCAAAATACATATACAAATGTATTCACAAAAGGCATCAAGCCAACCCTAGCTACCCGGTGCTACATATAAGAGCCGACCGACCAAAAATATGAAGACGAACTTCACAAAATATCATCCAGCAACCTACTCTGCAATGCCTCATAGAGCATCATAAAACAGCAGAAGAGTGAGAAACATTATCATAATAACATTGCATATAATTATATATCTCAAGCATGTTCATCATGCACCAATTCACTATTTCACATAAACTTACATTATTTATGTTTATTCCTCAATTCTATTCATTCCGCATAAACATACGTCTAGCTATGTTTAATCACACATATACATTACAAATGTATAAATCACATACATATACATATCAAACATGCATATATACACTCAAGTATGTTTCATCACACATACTATCATCTCCATCATACTCCAAATAAATAGTTACACATTCATGTTTATTTCTGCATATCATAATTAAAATGATAAAATGCAACTCATAGAGACCGACACACGGCTCTATGCATATGGAAATGCGGTACCGACTCAACATTTCAGCAGGTTCTCTCAGGAACCAAATGGAATCATCGCTTGTTACCTAAAGTAACTCCCCGTCGGGCACACGATGTTCCCCATTGCTCACACCCCACATGGACACACAATGTTTATGGATTGCTCACACCCCACACGGGCACACAATCCGATTGCTCACACCCCACACGGGCACACAATCAATGTGAATAAATCACCCATCGCTCACACCCCACACGGGCACACGATGTTTTTGGATTGCTCACACCCCACACGGGCACACAATCCGATCGCTCACACCCTACATGGGCACACGATCAATGTGAATAAATCACCCATCGCTCACACCCCACACGGGCACACGATGTTTCTGGATTGCTCACACCCCACATGGGCACACAATCTTGTTGTAGTCATCGCTCACACTCCACATGAGCACACGATGCTACAACGGATTCACAAAGAATCCCACAGCACAAGAATGCATACATTATGCTTACATGCAAAATGCCACACAACATTCTTGAAAATGCATACATATTCACAATATAGTTATGCATTCATCTCATACAATTAGCATACATTTGCATTTAATTCAAGAAATGTATCTACTTGCCAAACGGCCACAACACAACAATCAAACCCACAATTCCATAGTTAACATAATTACGTTTTATCGAAAAATTCTGGTAAAAGTCGGCTAAAAACTACTTTTCTTAGCATCATTGGTTTCCACACGTTTCTAGCTTCAAATCGATATAAGGATCACTAAAAACAGATACCCGAAACTCAAGTTACGAAACAAAACGTAAAAACCCAAAAATTCCTCCCAAGCTCACTGAGCGACGAACAGCTCGCTGAGCGAAAATCACCCTGGAACTTTAGCTGAGCAAGGGGTAGCTCGCTGAGCGACCACTGCGATTTCCAGAAAAATACCAGCTGCGAACAGTCAACCTTAACCACTCCAAAACTCCTTTAAACTCATACAAACATGATCAACAACATATATCTAACATCATACTTCGATTATAACGATTAGTAACCGATTAATCTACCAATTTCTCACATTTTCTCTCAAACCCTAACTATTCATCTTCTCTAAACTTCCATCAAAACCAAAACTCAACCAATCAATCACATACATAATCATACATAATATTAAGATAACAATGCTTATCACCCTTACTCGATTACTTCGATTTCTTGGAGCAATCTTGAAGCTTTTCCAACTTTCCCTCTTTTCTCTTCTTTTTCTCTTCTCCCTTTTTCTTTCTTCTCTTTTTCTTTCTATCTTTTCTTTCTCTTCTTACCAACTTATAACTTCTATTTCTATTTTCTACTCTCTCCAACCAAATATTATTTTCTCACAAAATACCAATTCTACTAATTTCTAACTTATCATTAATTAACAAATACCTAAAATACCCTCTTATCCAATTTTACCCAGAAATTCATAAAACGGTAAAATCTCACAACATATCATATCATCACATTAATTCATCAACATATCATATCATCATATTAATTCCTCAACATCAAATATCACCACGATAATTTCACGAATAAAACAATTATCATATAAATAAAATAAAAGACTCCACAAAATTTGGGAAAATCGAATCGGGGCGTTACATTACCGTCTTGCAAAGTGACAAGTAGGAGCAAGTTCTTACGTAATGAGTGAGGATGATGAGAAAACAAGTCCCGAAGGAGAGACTCTTTTTCTTTGTTCCAGTCTTTTAAAGAAGTGTTTTTTGTTGTTTTTGTTTGTGGTATTTATTAAGTGTTTTTTAGCTTTTTTTGTATGAAGATGAGAAAGAGAGAGAACCAAAAGGATCTCAAAGGTAAACACTAAGAGGGGACTAACAATCTTAAGAGTTATCATGCATGGGAGTCCTAGGTTAGTGTGGCTTGAATTCTATCCTAATGAAAAGGAAGGAAAGAAGAAGAAAAGAAAGAAGAGGAGAAGAAGACGTTAGAAGACAACTTACTTCTCTAAAGAAGTTAAGTTGTTTCTAAGAGGGAAATGAAGAAGTTATACAAGCATAATATAAGGCTAAATCAAACACCATTTGAAATTATAAAGAGATGAAGGAAGAAATTGTATGTGGGATACCCTCCCACACACATGACTTACCAAAACCCCCTACAAATTAAAGGTTAGTGAACCACATAAACATAAGATGCAAATAAGGAGATTCAAACAATGCACAAACCAAATATGAAGGTCACAAACCAACCACAATCACAAAAGTTAGAACCTAAACTCTAGAGGTGACCTATAACAACTACTAAGCAAACCTAATAGGATGGCATAAATGCCTTCCTCAAACTATGTTAGAAAGAGGGAAGAAAGAGGCACGAAAAGTTACCTAAGAAACAAAGCACCAAACAAATACCAATGAACATGAGAAAATTATAAAATTAGGTCTCCAAAGTCAACAACCAAAAGTAAACAAAGTTTCAAAATTGCTCTCAAAAATCACAATAAAACTCCACTATAAGACCGCACAAAGCTGCTTAAGAACAACTGAAGAAATCACACAAACATGACTTACAAAACTATGGATAAAAAGAATTAAAAAATGAAAAAAATATTTTTATGAGCTTTTCTGAGTATTTTAAGAGATGTAAAAAGAACGGAGGAAAAATATTACTTGAGGTGGAAGAAATAAAATCTACAAACTAAGGTGTTAATGTGGAATTTAAATGAGAAAGAAATTAACTGAAAAATCAAAATAAAAAGAGAAATTCAATGAAATCAGAAAATAAAAGCATGGAAAATAATACAATGAATTAAGATGCTAACATATTTTTTGGGGAATTTTATAAAATGTTTTCATATTTTTTATTAATTAAAATTGAAACTATGTAAAAAGAAATTAAAAACAACCAAGAAAAGAGGAGGGGGTAGCATTAGTGAAAAAACAGTTAAAAAAAGGACATGGGCTGCAGAGCGGAGGTGCGAAAAGCAATGTAATCAGGCCAAATACACAGGAAACTGAGGGAGTATACGGTGAGGTGTTGGTCAACAAATTTGACTTCGCTTGGAACGTTGGATCCAAAGACTTCCAAAGTATGATCATCTGACGGTTTATACAACGCAGGTGCATGTTAGTATGGTGTGTGTGCGTGCAGGAAATTGCAACGAAGGGGTCCTACCGGAAGGTGACAGGTGTCACTGCCGGTATGGACGGAGATCAAAAAAGTTCCACTAATCTTATCCTTATCATCATCCATATCTTTATTCTCTCAAACTCTTATGAAACTTAACACAACAAAAAAAATCAAATGAAAATAAAAGATAAAAAGACAAGCAAGAACACGTCTCCCTCCTCACACTCTCCCTCTTCCTTCTTCACCCTACGCCGCAACACCTCCTTCCTCGGAACACCGCAAAACAACAAGCCGTAAACACAAACCCATACGAAATCTTCTTGCTCACTACAAATCCGAAATCAATCTCTTCCAAAACTCTTCCAAATCAACAAATCGCACTTTCAGAATCACAACAACAAAAACCATCGAGCAAAAAAAACAATGCAGCACAACAAAACAATCTAAATAGTTCATAAATTCGCACCTGCAAATCAACCGCGCCGATGTTACGATTGATGAAGGATAATGATGTTGTGGTTTTGATGCTAATGCAAGATTGAAGATTTGTTCGGTTGACGAGGGAGAGCGGCGAATTCAATGGTGGTGACGTTGAAGACGAATCCAATCTTGTTTTGGTTCCGCCTTATTCTTCTTCTTTTATTCACCTTTTCTGCTATTATGATTTGTTTATGAATCACTGCGATTGATCTTGCAGTCATGACCGATTGCTGGTGACTCTTGAGTTTTATAGGTTTTGATGATGAATGAGCGAATCTGGTTTTGAAGATGTGATGAAGAATGATTTTGTTATGAAGAAGGTGATGAAGAGTGATTTTGTTATGAAGAAGGTGATGAAGAGTTCAATTCTGATTTTTCGGTGTGATGCAGAAAGAGAGAGTTTGTTATGGTGTTCAATCGAAGAATTATGTTATCTTTTTTTCAAGAAGAGTTGTGGTGGAAACCGAACAAGAAGAAGAAAATTGAACCTGTGAGAGAGATTTTCTGATGGTGGAGGATCCCTTTCTGTTTTTGATTTTTTGTCAAGAAGATGGATGAATTACGTGATGATGGTGAAGTTGTGATCGAAGAAGTTGATTTTTTCCCTAACAGAATTCTCTTTTTCTTTTTTCTGTTCTTTTTAATTTCTGTTAGCTGAATTTTATTTTACATGATTCCCCCTTTTATTTGTTATTTTTCCAATTCAAAGAGCGTGTATTATGAGTTTGTTTCTTCCACTTGCATTTTGGTGTGATTCTTGTGTTGACGTGGAATGGCTGAGATTTTTGAAGATGCAGATAAGTTAATAGGTTGTGCGTGTTTTTTTTTCATTTTGCTTGTATTTGGCTTGTGATTGGATGATGTGTGTTGATGGCTTGGGAGCTGTGATTGTCACTTGCGGCTTGTGTTGATTTTTTATGGAAGAGCAGTGACTGGAAAAGCTTTTGGCATAACCTGGATAGTCACATGTGAAAGACTTGAATTTGATAAAAAAAAGATGGAATGGTATACAAATGAGGTCACATGGTGAAACTAATAAATTAAATGGAAGACTCAATTTCCTCCTTTTTTAGAATTTGTTTTGTCATAAAGAATATAAATGGGTTTAAAAATGGAAAGATGGATAATAAGAGAAAAACATGGATAGAAATTGAATAAAAAATGAATTTTGAAATAAAAATGGATAGTGGGATAACAATAAAATAAAATAAAATAAAAAGGTTTAGTAATATTTTGTGAATGGATAAAATCGAAAATGAGTTATAGAATGGTTATTGGAAATTGTAAATGAATAGATCGGATAATGGAAATGGCTTAAGAAAGAAACGCGTGAATTGGTATTTAGGTTGATATGGAATGAATCGGCTACCATCAAGATGCACACAACCATGAAACCTTGAATTTTCAACTCAAAATCAAACTTCTCACGAACCACTGTTTGAATACCAGAGAACTTTCACACACAATACTGCTTAACACTGAATACACATCGCTTGAGAAATAACCATTGAAGCATATAACTTGCAATATCTTGATAGTTTGACCAAGAATAGGTCAAACGTCCATCTAAATTGAATCGCGAACTAAACAACCACACTTGAATGGAAATCACTGCCATGCTATATGCTATGCATCATTTTTCTATGCACGATCATTGCAAAGTATGTGAGATGATATGCTAAAGGATATGAAAATGATAGGGAAAATTTTGGGGTGTTACAGCTGCCCATATTCAAGCAACTGTGAAAAGGACGAAAGCATCGGTTGTCGGCCGTTCGAGGTGAACTGTGGTTGAATACCAAAAAGACCCTGAAATTCTCACTCTGTTGGAGAAAAAGAAGAGGGAAATAAACCCAACCAAAGAAACCCTGCTTGGAGAACTTTGATGAGGTGAAAAGTAACTTAGTAACCAAGAAAAAATGTCCTTTGACCGACTCCAGAAGACTACTGGTTTGCCACAACAACAATGGACTTTGCAACTGTCTTTTGGATGACGCCAGGCGACTACTGGCTTGCCACATTGATGGTGGACTTTGAAAATGTCTTTTGGATGACGCCAGACGACTACGTTGCCACATCGACGGTGGACTTTGAAACGGGTGATTCCTTCCGAATCTCACGTCTTCCTATGTTTCCCATTGATGCATTTGAGTCTGTAGGGAAGACATGCACTGATCAGGATCCACATCTTAACATGCGGTTACGATACTGATTAGAATCTGCATCTTAATATGCTTTTATGATTCTCTTCATATACCCCCTGGTCGGATATACGGTGAACGTGTGCATATGGGAGAATCCTCATCTTAACATGCGCTTACGATCCTCTGCACTATTTTGACAATATAAACCCACTGTCAGGATCTCTCCTTAATTGTGCTGGAACGAACCTAATTAGAATCCGCATCTTAACATGCGCTTACGATTCTGAAGCAAAGTTTCGATGATTTCTACCGTATGGACTTCAAACCCAGGTCCGTTGACACGGGAAAAAGCGATGAAGGAGAGGAGTCCGTTGACACTGGACAACACGAATTTAGAAAAAGGAGTCCGTTGACACTGGATAACACGAAATGAGCAAAAGGAGACCGTTGACACTGGATGACGCGAAATGAGAAAAAGGAGTCCGTTGACACTGGACAACGTGATCAACACAAGATTTGTTGAGGAGAGTAACAACTCTGCAAGGGATAATTCTATTTGTAACTCTGTTGAGGGAGAACGTTCTGGCTAACATTCTGCTGAAGATAAGACATCAAGATATTCTTACAATACTTGATCTTAACCGAGGAATGATAACAACGTCTGCATTACTGTGTCACAATATCCAAAAATAAATTGGCGACCTCACCGAGAATATTTCAATGATGGTTGACTTCGGATCATGAAACTCTATTGGGAATAACAATCTTCCGACTCGGCTGGGGAAACAAACTGTCAAGACCTAGCCAGGGATATAATTATGACAATTATAATTCTTGTGGGGAATTAAGCATTCATCTGCTTGTCGGGAATAACCCACTTTGATATAATGACTCCACTTGGAGGTGAGAACTGTTCAACTTACTTGATGTTTTGCTGGAGATAACACACTACTCAGACTCAGCTGGGGAAGGTTTCTTTTGAACTCTACTGGGAATGCTGGGGATCATCCTTTTTGCTGGAGATAAGAATCGCAAGGCATCTCTCGTTGGGGAGAAAACTCTGCTTGGGGAATATCATCTGGTAATAACTTGCATTTTCTGGACTAGTTGACTGCTCGAACATCAATTCAAGAGGATTTTACAGAAAACCTGACATCAAAAATGCTTCAGTGTTTTCAAACTCTTGGAGATTCGTCGAATCTTCACATAACTGCCCCATATTGCACGGTCTGTGAAAGAATTCGTCTCACGAGGATTCTCGAAAAACCTCCTATCACTGTGAGATATTATGCCCCTGTATTCTAAACCATGGATAAGTCTACCAATTGTCAAGAGGAAGAACTTTGATCTCGCTCTTGAGCTTAGCACGAAACTGTTACATGTAAGCAAAAAGGATATGTACACATGCCCCGGGCAGAAATGAACCAAGTATGGTTGAGCCTTGGTGATATGATTTTTGATGTTCGTTTTTATGACGAACTCACTGGGTATCAACTCAAGGGTCGAAGAAGTGAAGACTATGATATCGAATCAAGGGCCGAGGGAACAACAATATCAACTCAAGGGTCGAGGTAACAAAGTGACAACATCGACTCGAGGGTCGAGAAAAATAAGGCAATGACATCGACTCGAGGGTCGAGAAAATAAATGTAATGATATCAACTCGAGGGTCGAGAAAAATAAATGCAATGATATCTACTCGAGGGTCGAGAAAAATAAAGCAACATCAACTCGAGGGTTGAGGAAATGGAAAAGGTATCAATATTGACTCGAGGGTCGAGGAAATGAAACAACAACATCGACTTGAGGGTCGAAGAAAAGACAATAACATCGACTCGAGGGTCGAGGAAAAGGGATGACGGTATCGACTCGAGGGTCGAGGAAACAAAGCAACATCAACTCAAGGGTAGAGGGGATAAAATAGCAACATCAACTCGAGGGCCGAGGAAATAATGCAACAACATCGACTCGAGGGTCAAGGAAATGGGACGACAATATCGACTCAAGGGTCGAGCAAATAAAGCAGCAACATCGACTCAAGGGTCGAGGAAATAACCATGATATCGACTCGAGGGTCGAGAAAACTAAATGACAACATTGACTCAAGGTTCGAGAAAACGAAGGCAATGATATCGACTCAAGGGTCGAGGCAATGAGAGAAATGACATCGATTCAAAGGTCGAGCAAAAATGGTGATGGTATCGACTCGAAGGTCGAGAAACAAAAGTGATAGTATCGACTCAAGGGCCGAAGAAAACACCGATATCGACTCAAGGGTCGAAGAAAACCAAAGCGAAGATTTCCACACTCAACTGAAGTGAGAGGCTGGACACATATAAATGCCAACTGTCCTAGTTGAAGAGATGTGAACAAAGATTGGACTCTAACCTTGAAGATGCCAATGACTATTGGACTTTAGCCATGTACGATGATCAGATGAAGAAACCCTAACGACTAAAGAGAAATTCTCTAATCAAGGAAACACACTTCCCATACCCTGTCGGGATCAATCACCAGACGTTCATTCCGAGAACTGCCTTACACATTGTAAGATTGTCTCAAGAGGATTTTACAGAAAACATGGCATTGAAATCTTTCAGTGTCTTCAAACTCTTGTAAACTTCGAAGTAACTGCCCCAGACTAGATGGTCAATGAAGGAATTTCCCAAAGATCTCGCATCATCATGAGGTGTTCTGCCCCAGTATTCTGAACCTTGGGTAGGTGCCTCTGATTAACCGTCTTCCAGAGAGTGTAACTTCTAGTGCTTTTGGGGTGGCCTTCCCCAGTACGAGCCTTGAAGTGATTTCCTCTGACTGGATTTTCTTTGGAGAAAACGCCCAGGCTAACTGCTCTTGGAGAGATTTAAATCTCGAGGTGATTGCCCTAGTTTGGCTGAAATTTGACAAGATTGCTTAACGTTATTTCCCCGGATTGGCTGCATTAAACCTAACTGGTTGGGAAAGTCCCTATTCAGTGGAGTTTCTTGGAAAATTTCACATTGGCATGATTATCCTTCGGAAGTTTCAGACTTCTCAATTCAGCACGATTAAGCTTCTGGACTGAAATTCCATATGTGAACTTCTTTGATGCCAAAAAATGTATGCAAGCAGAAAATATTTTATTCTGAGAATGAAAATTCTAATGTAACACATGTTAATCTTGAAGTTCTTATTGAAAAGACACCGCAAACCTTTGTGAGCGACTCATTGGTTAAGATACGAAGTGGATTTTTTTGTGAAAGAAAACACACATATGCAATACCAACAAAGATCTTTTAGCACAACTCGTAGGAGTCAGGAACGCTATCTTATGGTAGTACACTCTCGAATTGACCTTGTTTTAGTTAGGACTTTTGAGGGTTGTATCATGGCCTGGTTCATAGTTTTAGAAACAAATTATATAGGCTCAAAGTTTATCTGTACCCACCCCTCTTCGTGATGTCCTTCCATTCCTATGTTCAACTAGTTTTCACAAACGCTCACCTTTCCAAAGGGTTTCGTGATGGTTAAGGAACCATTGCTACTAAGGATTTAAGCACCATTGAGGTTGTTGGAGTAACATTCACCCCTATTGTCTTTTGTTTCTGTATCACACGACTTGTTTTTTGTTTAAGGATCTTTTTGTGTAATCCTTTTCACATTTCTCTTTTTTCATTCTTTCGCTTATCCCTAACTTTTTCCTGGACTAAATCTTTTGAATCTTTTTTTAATTGGAGTCCAGCGGGATGCCCTAACTTTTTCCTAAGTCGCTTGTTTTCAAGTTTTGACTTAGCGGGCTTTTTCATTTCTTTTTTTCCCTTTTTTTTTGAACAAATCGTGTGACACTGTTTGTCTTGATTGCTTTGAAAAGGGCTGCGATTGTCTCACTTTTCAGCTGATGAGGGATAACCATTGCGGTTTCCGGTCTTTGGACCTCTTGATTTGGTACAATGAAATGTAATGGATCCTCATACACACTTCTTTGTGAAATCCTGAACGCTTGGTCCAACTAGCTGACACCTACCCTGCCTCTGGTTAAATGTAAGGGGTTTTTTCATGTGAAAAGAAACTCCTACTTCAAGGCTCAAATGGGTTAACGAGTGTCTATCTCCCTTATATCTCCGGTGTTTGGGATTTGAAACAAAGCATGTACATCTTCAACAAGGTCTTATTCAAGAGCACACAATTAGAGATTTCCGCGTTCTCATTTCGTCATCCTCCATCACAGAGTTTAAGCACGACAGTTGGTATTGCAATGCACATACATAAAATTATTAGTAAATACAAATCAATTACTTCAAGAAAAATATGTGCATTTCATTATAATTAACATTAAAAAACAAACAAGTTTCATGCATGCATACAAATGTTTAGACAAACAATAAAAACCACAAATAAGAATGCAGTAAAGAAGCTGAACATTGCCGTCATTGAGGAGACTTGAATTCATCTGGACTTATCCGTCTTGAATACTTTCAATAGATAAGTAGCTTTTCCGATGGACTTGCAATATTCAATCAAATAGCCACATGCTCTGAACCAAACTTCATTCTCAATTATTCTGACCTTAAGACTCTGTAGTTAAACACTGACACGAGACGTCTGAAAGATAAGAGTTAATCTGAGACACAAATTTGACGCCTAAGTTTGCTCGCAAAGATCTAACGATCTTTTGCCTACGTATCTCTATTGACCCAAGACCATTAAAGAATCATAGCGACGTAGTTCCCCTCAATAGGGATGAAAATGCAGTACATAAACTACCATCCTCGTAGCTGCTCTTAAAAATAAATCTGAGAACCACCTTCACACATATCCTCAATAATTTCCTCCATAACAAGAGTTGATGAACCCACATGACCAAGCGAAGAATTGTTGATTCGAATGCCCTGAGGCGTCATTGAGATCAACCCGAACTCAATCAAATCCTAAACCTTATCCATGAGTGGTTTGCATTCTTCAGCTAAATGACCTGGTGCATTGCCAGGGAAACCACATCGAACACTAGGATCAAAACTTGATGGGTATGGAAAAGGTACCGGACCCGGGTTCTTCGGCTCTATCAATTAACTATCGATCAGGCGTGGAAGTATCTGACTGTATGGCACTGAGAATGGATCAAAATACCTCTTGGTCTCTTAGTGTAGTAACGACGCCTTTGTGGAGTGTGTTGCTTTTGGCATGGTTGTTGTTGATACGAAGGATGTTCACTATTAACTGACATCTTCCATACAAATTCAGAAGGTTGCTGACTCTGAGCTGTTGAAATGCACAAGTACTATTGATAAGTCAACGGGGTTTGTGGAGCTTCCCAGATTGCATCAATTACATCCTTTTCTTGGGAACTGCCAAAAGATTCATTCACATCAGTTGGGCCATCTGAAATGCCTTGGATCTTTCCCATTTTGATAAAACTCTCAATCTGTTCTCCAATTATCATCAAGTCAGAGAAACATGATGTTCCACTGCCACTCAACCTCTCCAAGTACGGTTCTTGCAAGGTCTCTATGAAAAAATCAACCAAATCTCTGTCTAATAGCGGGGGTTTAACATGAGCAACTACTTCTCTCCACCTCTGGACATACTTTCTGAAAGATTCGCCATCTTCTTGGGATAAACCTTGCAAATCCATGCGGCTAAGAGCCCTGCAAGATTGTAGTCATACTGTTTCAAAACAACATTGGCCAGGTCTGACCATGATTGGATACGACTACTCTCTAATTGCATGTGTAGATGTTAGAAGTTGGCAGAATTTTTGAAAAACAAAGTAAAAGTTATGAACTTAGTACAGGACATCAGGATGTCACACCAGATGTTGTGACATCGCGAACCTGTTATCTGCCTTAAATGATACACAACAAAAGTGCTTAAAATCAGGAGTAAATATCTGGAAGTAATCGTAAAGGGTGAGCACTCCAAGGCGCCTCTTTAGGAAGTTAAGTTATCTGGTTCCAGTGTAAAGGAAACAGAAAACTAACTCACCTTGATTCAAGGAGATAACAAACTAACTCACCTTGATTCAAGGAGATAACTGTGGGATTTATCAAAGTCTGGATAATTTGCAAAAAGCCCACAAACTCAGCATCTATTTAAGAAACTGATACACTCAAGTAAACCTAACGATTTCAAGCAGACTGTCAAGGGTGTTAGTGAAGCTAGTTACTTAAGCAGGTTTTATTTGTGTGTTATTCACTTTATAAGATTTTAAGCAAAAAGTGAATTGTGTCTTGATTGAAACTGATAAGTAAAATCAAGCTGGTTGTCTGAAGTGTGACTTCAAACTTATTAATCATTCTAAGTTAGAGATTACTGTGTGATTGAGGGGGAGTGAGTAGGTACTCATATTTAAGTAGAGTCTTAGATATAAATTGCCTTGGGTAGATATTAAGTGAGGGAATAAACTGATTGGTTTAACTCCCTAATTAATATTACTTATATTGAATTTCCTTCCTGGCTTGGTAGCCCCCAGATGTAAGTGTGGAGATACACTGAACTGAGTTAACAATTTCCTGTGTTAATTAATTTACTAGCTCATTAATTTATTGCTTAGGATATCAGTGTCTAAACATCTGTTTCGACATCACATATCTGATCCCAGAATTTCAATTGGCATCAGAGCAGGCACCCTGCCTGTATAACTGGGTGAGATCTAGGGACTGCAAATTTTGGGAACATGGACAAAGATGTAGGATCTGTGAATCGACCACCTATTTTGGATGGATCCAACTATGATTACTGGAAGCCAAGAATGGTAGCATTCTTGAAATCTCTTGATAGCAGGGCTTGGAAAGCAGCTAACAAAGGATGGGAGCACCCTGTCAAAGACAATAAGGATAGGGCAAAAGTGATGAAGCCTGAAGAAGAGTGGAGCAAGGAGGAAGAGGAGTCAGCACTTGGAAATTCCAAAGCCTTAAATGCCTTGTTCAATGGCATTGACAGGAACATATTTAGGCTTGTGCATCACTGTGAGCTAGCCAAGGATGTTTGGGACACCCTCAAAACTACTCATGAAGGAACATCAAAGGTGAAGATGTCAAGACTTCAACTTCTCACCACCAAGTTTGAGAACTTGAGGATGAAGGAAGATGAGACCATTCATGAGTTTTACATGAACATCCTGGAGATTGCTAATACTTCTGGTGCCTTGGGAGAGAAGATGAGTGATGAAAAGTTGGTAAGGAAGATTCTCAGATCACTGCCCAAGAGGTTTGACATGAAGGTCACTGCCATAGAAGAAGCTCAGGACATCTGCACAATGAAAGTTGAGGAGCTCATTGGTTCCCTTCAAACCTTTGAGATGGGAATGAGTGATACTATTGTGAAGAAAAACAAGAGCATAACCTTGGTCTCAAACACTGATAAGGAAGAAGAAAGTCATAAAGCAGGCTCTGAGGACAACTTATCAGATGCAATTGCTATGCTTGGGAGGAAATTTAACAAAATTATCAAAAGAATGGACAACAGGCCCAGACCAAGTGGAAGAAACTCAACCTCTGAGAATAAAAGATCTTATGACTCTAACAGAAGGTCAAACTATGATGAGAAGACTAACCAAGGAAAAGGGATCCAATGTCATGGATGTGAAGGTTATGGACACATTAGAAGTGAATGCCCAACCTATCTAAAGAAGCAAAAGAAAGGTCTTTCTGTGTCCTGGTCAGATGAAGACTCAGGCAGTGAGTCAGAAGAAGAGTCTGCAAAACACATCATTGCTCTAGCTGGAGTATGTGAAACTGAAAGGGAATCCAGTGATGAGGATCTGACATTTGAAGAGCTTGAAACATCTTACAGGATGTTGTGTGAAAGGAGCACTGAGGTATGCAAGGAAAGTACACAGCAGAAGAAGCAGATTGAGGAATTAAAAGTTGAAAAGGCAAGACATCTGGAGATCATTGCCACTTTGAAAAATGAAGTCAGCCTACTCAACTCCAAAATGGAGCATATGTCCAAATCTATCAGAATGCTGAATAGTGGCTCAAACATACTGGATGCCATTCTCAACAACAACAAGCACTCAGGGGATATGACTGGGCTGGGATTTAATAAAGCTCAAAACTCTGAGGCTAGCACCAGCCAAACAACTCCAGATCCTATGAAGTCAAACAAGATGTTCAAGCAGATGTCTCAACATCATGAGAAAAACATGATGAAAAAGAAATATCAAAGGTGGAGATGCCATCACTGTGGAAGGTTTGGTCACATCAAACCTTTTTGCTACAAACTGCATGGATACCCCAATCAGAGTTCGCAGCACCTTCCTAAGCAGAAGACAGAGGTCACCAGGAAAACTTGGATACCTAAAGCTAGACATTATACTGATCAAAGCTACCAGTACATGCCTAAGCAGAATAACAAGTTCACAAGGCAACCTTGGAACTCTAGAGATGGACACTACCCAGGGCAGATGTATCAGAAGAGACACACATATATCTAGCAGTGGGAGCCTAAGAGAGGAAGACAACCTGATCTGAACTCACATTCTAGGCAAAGGAAACCTCACAACAGGCACAAGTGGTCCAAGAAGGCTGTTGCCTTTATAGCACACACATCTCTCAGGGTATCTGCTAAGGAGGACTGGTATTTTGACAGTGACTGCTCAAGGCACATGATTGGACTGAAGAATCTGTTGGTAGACTTAAAGTCACACTCATCCAGCTATGTAACCTTTGGAGATGGAGCAAAGGGGGAAATCAAGGGAGTTGGGACCCTGGACTGCTGAGGTGTACCAAGTCTAGATGGTGTGCTGTTGGTGAAAGGGTTAACTGCTAACTTGATCAGCATAAGTCAATTATGTGACCAAGGTTACAGTGTCAAATTCACCAAAGCTGAGTGCATAGTTTCTGATAAAGAGCAGAAAGTGGTCATGAGATGAGCTAGATCAAAAGATAACTGCTATATGTGGGAACCCCAAGATTCCAGCCTCACATCTACTTGTTCCATAGCCAAAGAAGAAGAAGTGAAGCTATGGCATCAAAGATTGGGTCATCTCCATCTCAGAGGAATGAAGAAGATCATCTCTATGGAGGCTATAAGAGGGATCCCAAGACTTAAGATTGATGAAAGAAAAGTATGTGGTGAGTGTCAAATGGGTAAGAAAACCAAGATGTCACACCCAAAGCTTCAACATCTGACAACCTCCAAAGTCTTGGAATTACTGCACATGGACCTTATGGGACCAATGCAGGTAGAGAGTCTTGGTGGAAAAAGATATGCCTATATGGTTGTTGATGACTTCTCAAGATATACCTGGATAAGCTTCATCAAAGAAAAGTCAGATGTGTTTGAGGTGTTTAGAGATCTGTGCCATAGGATCCAAAGAGAAAAGGAAAGTTGTGTGGTCAGAATAAGGAGTGATCATGGAAAGGAGTTTGAGAATAAAAAATTCTCAGACTTCTGTTCATCAGAAGGGATCAACCATGAGTACTCTTCTCCCATCACCCCTCAACAGAATGGGGTTGTAGAAAGGAAAAACAGAACTATTCAGGAGTCAGCTAGAGCCATGATTCATGCCAAGAAGTTACCCCTGTACTTTTGGGCTGAAGCCATGAACACAGCATGCTACATGCACAATAGAGTCACACTAAGAAAGGGAACTCTATCCACCATCTATGAACTCTGGAAGGGTAGAAAACCTACAGTCAAGTACTTTCATGTATTTGGAAGTAAGTGCTACATCCTGGCTGATAGGGATCAAAGAAGGAAGATGGACCCTAAGAGTGATGAAGGGATATTTCTTGGATACTCTATAAATAGTAGAGCTTACAAAGTATTTAACTCCAGAACCAAGGTTATGATGGAGTCAATAAATGTGACTATTAATGATACCTATGCAAAGACAGATGTTGCTGGTGATGTTGGAACATCTGCTGACAATCTAACTGAAGTTAAAATAGAAAGTGATAATATTGACTTCACTTTAACTGAGGCAAAGTCAGAGCAATCCAACAAATCTCCCTCCATCAGAATCCAGAAAGATCATCCTAAAGAACTGATAATTGGTGATCTCAACAGTGGTGTCAACACTAGATCAAGAGAGATGATCTCAGGCTCCTGCTTTGTTTCAAAGGTAGAACCTAAGAACATCAAGGAAGCTCTGAATGATGAGTACTGGATCTCTGCTATGCAGGAAGAATTAGGCCAGTTTACAAGGAATGAAGTATGGGATCTTGTTCCTAGGCCTGATGGCATTAATGTGATTGGCACTAAGTGGGTGTACAAAAACAAGTCTAATGAGCAGGGAGTAGTTACAAAAAACAAGGCTAGGCTTGTGGCTCAAGGATATACTCAAATTGAGGGGGTGGATTTTGATGAAACTTTTTCACCAGTAGCAAGACTTGAATCCATCAGACTACTCCTAGGAATTGCTTGCATCCTAAAGTTCAAATTATTTCAGATGGATGTTAAAAGTGCCTTCCTAAATGGGTACCTTAATGAGGAAGTATATGTGGAGCAACCAAAGGGATTTGTTGATCCAAGCTGTCCAGACCATGTATATAAGCTGAGGAAGGCTCTGTATGGGCTAAAGCAAGCTCCCAGAGCATGGTATGAAAGACTGACCACCTTTCTCATTAAGCATGGATACAGGAAGGGAGGAATAGACAAAACCCTGTTTGTAAAGGATGAAGAGGGAAAGGTTATGATTGCTCAGATATATGTGGATGACATAGTGTTTGGTGGGATGTCAGACAGGATGGTTAAACATTTTGTGACTCAAATGGAGTCTGAGTTTGAAATGAGCCTAGTGGGAGAATTAACTTACTTCCTTGGACTGCAAATCAAACAGATGGAGGACTCCATGTTCATATCCCAAAGCAAGTATGCAAAGAACACTGTCAAGAAGTTTGGGATGGACAATGCAAGTCACAAGAGAACACCTGCCCCCACTCATCTAAACCTGACAAAGGATGACAAAGGTAAGAGTGTGGACCAAAGCTTGTACAGGAGCATGATTGGAAGTCTACTATATCTTACAGCTAGCAGACCAGATATAGCTTTTGCAGTAGGTGTGTGTGCAAGGTATCAAGCTGAACCAAAGGTGAGCCATCTCAACCAGGTTAAGAGGATCTTGAAATATGTAAATGGTACTTGTGACTATGGCATAATGTACTCTCATGGTTTTGAACCCATCCTCACTGGGTTTTGTGATGCTGACTGGGCTGGAAGTGCTGATGATAGAAAGAGTACATCAGGAGGATACTTCTTTCTAGGGAACAATTTAATTTCTTGGTTCAGTAAGAAACAGAATTGTGTGTCCTTATCCACTGCTGAAGCTGAATACATTGCAACTGGTAGCAGTTGTTCACAGCTAGTATGGATGAAACAAATGCTCACAGAATACAATGTCACACAAGATGTCATGACATTGTACTGTGACAATTTAAGTGCTATTAATATCTCCAAAAATCCTATCCAACACAGCAGGACTAAGCACATAGATATCAGACATCACTTCATCAGAGACCTTGTGGAGGAGAAGGTGATCACATTGGAGCATGTAGCCACATAGCTGCAATTAGCTGACATATTCACCAAGGCTTTGGATGCTACCCAATTTGAAAACCTAAGGGGTAAAATTGGAATCTGCATGTGTGACATATAGCAATTATGGAGAAGTGCCAGCATGTCTTATGACATCGTGGGGAATGACCACCAGGTGGAAGCACTGGTCTGGCCAATAACCGTTTGTATTCCAGTTTTACAAATTCCAATAGAAGTGGGCTCTATGTATGTACAAACGTGCTTTCAGCTTCTCACATTCTCATTAGCACCACTGAACCTTTTGCATGCTACAACTGAGATTCTGAACCCAACTAAGTCTATCATCAAACCTTTTTGCATCCCCACTACAATCGCAAACATGTCACAACATCAGAACCCTAACTCCATTGATGAGGGTCTCCTTCAGGAAGACGTAGTGGACGTCACTCCATTGTCTGTAGTACCCATGGATGCGACACCCATAAACGTTGTCAGTGGAAGCATTCCCATTGCCCAAAAGCCCAGGACTCCCCATGCAAGAAGACCCAAGGAGCCAATCTTCAGCAAAAGTAAGGGAACCTCTTCAACTTCCAGTGCTCCCAAAGCTTCTGCTTACGTGGACGCCACAATCAGAGATCTTGTAACCAGGATCCTGACAAAAGAAAGGGTTGTGCCTGGGGTGTCAGTTCCCCTGAACAGGATGCCTGCCTCAAATCCCAACAACCAAGCTAAAGAAGACATACCTGCTCCACAAGATGTCCCAAGCAATATTGAGACAACTGAGGGCCAGGACAAAGCCCCAAATGATGATGAAGGAGTAGAAGGTCCTACTGATGATCAAGCTGCTGAGAATGAGGCTTCCCAACCTCCACCAGCTGTGAACCTGGACGATGATTCTGATATAGAGATCATAACAGCTGTTGATCCTAGCATAGCCAAGAGGCTTATGGCTAGGAAGGATAAGAGGTCAGCTGCTCAAGCAACCCCTGAGAAAAGACAGCCAAACCCCAAGAAGGAAAAGGTCAAAACTGCTTTTGGACCTACAAAGCCATGGAGTAAGGTCAGCACACAGAAGAGGAAGGCCACAATTCCATCTGATTCTGATGTTGAGGAGGATGTCCCAACATCTCAACCCAGAAAGAGGCCAACACCTTCTAGGACTGCCACTGCTGTCCCTGAAGCACCCCTGGATAATGTGTCCTTCCACCATGTCTCCAGCGTAAGCATGTGGAAATATGTCTATCAGAGAAGGGTGGCTCTGGAACAAGAGCTGGTTAGTAATGCCTTGGATTGTACTGAGGTAATTGATTTAATTTCCAATGCTGGACTGTTCAAGACTGTCTCTAAATTCTCTCCATGCTATGAGCTGTTGGTAAAAGAATTTATAGTGAACTTACAAGAAGGATGTGCTGATGGGAAATCTGAGGATTTCAGAAAAGTGTATGTCAGGGGAAGGTGTGTAGACTTTTCTCCTAGGGTGATCAATCTGTACCTGGGGAGAGAAGCAGATGGGCCAACTGAGCTTGGCAAGACTGACAATCAAGTGTGCAGAATAATTACAGCTAACCAGGTCAAGACATGGCCAGTAAAAGGCAAACTCTCAGTCAGCTTGTTAACCAGGAAATATGCCATGCTACACAGAATTGGGGCAGCCAACTGGGTCCCAACCAACCACACTTCAACCATAGCTATTGGGCTTGGGAGGTTTATATGTGCTGTAGGCACCCAAACCAAGCTGGATTATGGAGCATACATCTTTGACCAGACTCTCAAGCATGCAGGAACCTCAGCCATCAAGCTTCCAATAGCCTTCCCATCACTACTCTGTGGGGTGATTCTCAACCAGTATCCAGGAATCCTTACTGACAAGGACTCTGTCTGTAAAAGGGAAAGTCCACTGTCTTTCCATTACAAGTTGTTTCTAGGTCATCATGCTGCAGATGTTGAAGCACCGGGTGGGACATCTGCTGGGACATTTGCTGTCAAGACACCTATATCAAAGGCAACCCTAATTGCAGAGCTCAGAACAACCTGCAAGGAGCTGAAAGAAAGGAAGAAGAAGCTTGAGGACCTGATTCAAAGACTGGAGCTGGAAGAGGCTTCTGGGAATGATGATGGAGCTGGTGATGAGTCTGAGGATACAGAGGATGAAGAGTGAAGTTGTTTGTTGGTGGAAAATATATGTTTGGAGTCTGTCTGTTCTGAATTGTATGTCTGTTTCTTTAATGTTTTGTTTGGCCCCAAAATTTATGTCTAACAAGGGGGAGAAATCTGTGTGTGTTGAACAATGATGTTAATGTCTGTCTGCTGAACTAAGTTACTGTGTGTGTTGAACAATGATGTTAATGTATGTCTGCTGAACTAAGTTGAATTTTCAATGGTATATTTTGGACCTATCAAAGTGTCACTGGATAATTATCAAAGTCTGTTGGACCAAGTCATGGCAGTATACATCTCAGGTAACTGCATGTTTGAGGGGGAGCAAATTCTTAGCTCTCACATGATCCAACAGAAAGGAACTCCGCTGCTCTCTGACAAAACCAGAAGAATATGTTAGCCAAAAATTAGCAAAAGGGGGAGTTTGTAGATGTTAGAAGTTGGCAGAATTTTTGAAAAACAAAGTAAAAGTTATGAACTTAGTTCAGGACATCATGATGTCACACCAGATGTTGTGACATCACGAACCTGTTATCTGCCTTAAATGATATGCAACAAAAGTGCTTAAAATTAGGAGTAAATATCTGGAAGTAATCGTAAAGGGTGAGCACTCCAAGGCGCCTCTTTAGGAAGTTAAGTTATCTGGTTCCAGTGTAAAGGAAACAGAAAACTAACTCACCTTGATTCAAGGAGATAACAAACTAACTCACCTTGATTCAAGGAGATAACTGTGGGATTTATCAAAGTCTGGATAATTTGCAAAAAGCCCACAAACTCAGCATCTATTTAAGAAACTGATACACTCAAGTAAACCTAACGATTTCAAGCAGACTGTCAAGGGTGTTAGTGAAGCTAGTTACTTAAGCAGGTTTTATTTGTGTGTTATTCACTTTATAAGATTTTAAGCAAAAAGTGAATTGTGTCTTGATTGAAAATGATAAGTAAGATCAAGCTGGTGTGTCTGAAGTGTGACTTCAAACTTATTAATCATTCTAAGTTAGAGATTACTGTGTGATTGAGGGGGAGTGAGTAGGTACTCATATCTAAGTAGAGTCTTAGATAGAAATTTCCTTGGGTAGATATTAAGTGAAGGATTAAACTGATTGGTTTAACTCCCTAATTAATATTACTTATATTGAATTTCCTTCCTGGCTTGATAGCCCCTAGATGTAAGTGTGGAGATACACTGAACTGGGTTAACAATTTCCTGTGTTAATTAATTTACTAGCTCATTAATTTATTGCTTAGGATATCAGTGTCTAAACATCTGTTTCGACATCACATATCTGATCCCAGAATTTCAGCATGTACAAACTCGATGATGCCCCACTCAGAATGTATTGAAAGTAGTGAATCATTAATTTATTGTTATGCTCATATGAGGTCATCCTTCTACAAAACCTCACAAAATGATGCCTTGGACAACTATCCCCCTTGTACTTTTCAAACTTTGGTACTTTGAACTTTGGAGGTATTACAAGGCCATGTACCAGACACATGTTTGCAGCATTTAGATCAACAAAATTATGACTTTGAAGGACTTTAATATCTTTCTCCAACACACGAAATCTTTCTTCCCTCTCAAAAAATCGTGGATCTTTGATTCTCACCACATGGATTACGTCATGGGAACCTGGCATAGTGAAAGCAAAACTGTGATAATCTGCGGCATCAACAAAAAAAGAATGTCCATTCCGGGTGACCAAACGCTCTCGAACATATGGGTTCTCAACAGGGATCTGTGCAGGCTGAGCTTGAGCAAAATTACGGACATCTTTCCTTGCTAAGGTTGTCATAGGCTCCAAAAGTTGGTCCCACTGATCTCTCTTCAACCGAACACTTGCAAACTGGATATGCTCCGTAGGGTCCATGATCTGTCCAAAAGTTGCTTCAAGTATGATACAAGCTCTGGAATCTCAACTGTAGAATGTGAACAAAGAACGGATGAGCCCTGCCCACAAAACAGAAATGCAATGCAAATGCTATAAGATGCCATGTTTGGTTATTTCCGGGGAATCTATCTGCTTTGATTTACATTTAATACAGAAGAAAAATACAGCATGACCTAGATATGAGATCCTCGGAAATAACTGAATCATGTATGCTAAAATGCTATGATGACATGTATGCAACTGGAAAGTGATCAGGAACTGGTGTCTGTCTGAATGTGTGATATTGAGCCAAAAACTAGGTGTCTGAAACCAAAGGTCCTTTGAATAATAACTTGGATAATAACTCAGGACCAAAGATCGAGAACTCTAGGACTGTAATAACCGAATCAAAATTTAGGATCACACTGATAATGAGGGTATGTTGAGGTCGAGGGTTCCTGCAAACTTGTAAACCCCTCCCAATCTCACGGGTGTGCTCCGGGTCAAACATCACAGACTCTCAAAGCCGAATAACAACAATACATTCACCATTTCCGAGAAATGGCTCATGACCAGATCAGGGAATCGGTTAAGCATTATGTACTACTCAGTGAGGTCTCAGTGTGAGTCCGGGAAAAAGTGCATCCCTTATAAGTCCCCAGCTTTGAGCGCTGAAATCGAGAAACAATAGTACATTCAGCCCGCAGGATACAGTACTATCGTCATACGACCAGATGGTTTGACTGAGTTCCTATAAGAGAATCAGGTCATCCTATGTGAGTTCCTAGTGGACCCTCTGGTGCGAATAGGTTTGCCACATAATGTGGTCTGCCACTGTCACCACTGGAGAAGGATGTTTCCACAAGGTTCTCAATGATCGGCCCCCAGCCGCCCATAACTATCAAAGCCGTGTAATGAAGTAGGGAAGACCCCTATATCAAGACACTTCCAAGAAGGTCGCGAATTTGGGTGTGAACGCACCAATACCCCCATGGCAAGATACCATGATGCCACAGTGATTGCTCACGCTAAGTCCTATGGTGCTCTCAGGCCGGGTGCTTGGCCAATATCATCTCACAAATCACAAGTAACCCCCTAGTCCCACCAAACAAAAAAACTAGTCCAGACAATCCAGTATAATATATGATGCATGAAAATAAATACTGAAAACTATAAATAAAGCTATAAACAAAACTGTAAATAAACAACAGTAAAATACACAAGCAACAACAAATAATCAAACACAAAGAAACAGAAACACGCAAGCGCTAGGAGATACTCTCAAGGGGAACCAGATATTCTGGGTTCGATCCCCAGCAGAGTCGCCAGCTATCGCTCTCTGGATTTCCATCCTGGTACAAACGCGAAAGTGGCGCGGAAAAGGGTAGAGTCACCAGCCAGACATTTTTATCCCGAAGGAACAAGAATGGTAATGCTGCACAAACCGAGGAAAAGAAAGGAAGGACAAAGGTCTTGTGAACCAAAGAAACTGGGTTCGGGAGTCGGTTACGACATGGGAAGGTATTAGCACCCTAGATCGTCCTCCGTACCCGACGAGATCCACACTTGCAAAGAAACTATTTCAAAGGGTGAAGAAATGAAAGCAGCTACAAAAGAAAGAATAATCTGGATAAGAAAAGAAAAGAAATGGGGAAAATGCAGGGAAAATAAAAAAGTGTGCTCAGACGGGCCCTATCCCACTACCTACGTACCTCATCTGGACATGAGGATCAGAGTCGCCGTAGTTCCCCTAAGTAGGGGTGAAAAGATTGCTTGTGTGTTAAGGCTTGAACTGCCTATGTCAATGCTCAGGTGTTACAGGCTCGTCTGACACCAGTGCGTTAGCGTCTTGAAACTTAACAAGTAGGAGCAAGTTCTTACGTAATGAGTGAGGGTGATGAGAAAAGAAGTCCCGAAGGAGAGACGCTTATTCTTTGTTCTAGTCTTTTAAAGAAGTTTTTGTTGTTGTTTTTGTTTGTGGTATTTATTAAGTGTTTTTTTAGCTTTTTTTGTATGAAAATGAGAAAGAGAGAGCACCAAAAGGATCTCAAAGGTAAAAACTAAGGGGGACTAAAAATATTAAGAGTTATCATTCATGGGAGTCCTAGGTTAGTGTGGCTTGAATTCTATCCTAATGAAAAAGAAGGAAAGAAGAAGAAAAGAAAGAAGAGGAGAAGAAGAGGAGAAGAAGACGTTAGAAGACAACTTACTTCTCTAAAGAAGTTAAGTTGTTTCTAAGAGGGAAATGACGAAGTTAGACAAGCATAGAATAAGGATAAAGCAAACACCATTTGAAATTATAAAGAGATGAAGGAAGAAATTGTATGTGGGATACCCTCCCACACACATGACTTACCAAAACCCCCTACAAAACAAAGGTTAGTGAACAACATAAACATAAGATGCAAATAAGGAGATTCAAACAATGCACAAACCAAAGATGAAGGTCACAAACCAACCACAATCACAAAATTCAGAACCTAAACTCTAGAGGTGACCTATAACAACTACTAAGAAAACCTAATAGGATGGCATAAATGCCTTCCTCAAACTATGTTAGAAAGAGGGAAAAAAGAGGCACGAAAAGTTACCTAAGAAACAAAGCACCAAACAAATACCAATGAACATGAAAAAATTATAAAATTAGGTATCAAAAGTCAACAACCAGAAGCAAACAAAGTATCAAAATGGCTCTAAAAAATTCACAATAAAACTCCACTAAAAGAGTGCACAAAGCCTCTTAAGAACAATTGAAGAAATCACACAAACATGACTTACAAATCTATGGATAAAAAGAAATTAAAAAAATCACAAAAATATTTTTATGAGCTTTTCTGAGTTTTTAAATAGATGCAAAAAGAACAGAGTCAAAATATTACTTGAGGTGGAAGAAATAAAATCTACAAGCTAAGGTGTTAATGTGGAAATTAAATGAGTAAGAAATTAAATGAAAAAAATAGAAATTCAATGAAATCAGAAAATAAAAGCATGGAAAAATTATAAAATGAGTTAAGAGGCTAACATATATTTTGGGGAATTTTATAAAATGTTTTCATATTTTTTATTAATTAAAATTGAAACTATGTAAAAAGAAATTAAAAACAACCAAGAAAAGAGGAGGGGTAGAATTAGTGAAAAAACAGTTAATGAAAGGACATGGGATGCAGAGGGGAGGTGTGAAAAGCAATGTAATAAGGCTTAATACGCAGGAAACTGAGGGAGTATACGGTGAGGTGTTGGTCAACAAATTTGACTTCGCCTGGAGCGTTGGATCCAAATACTTCCAAAGTATGATCATCTGACAGTTTATACAACGCAGGTGCATGTTAGTATGGTGTGTGTGCACGAAGGAAATTGCAACGGAGGGGTCCTACCGGACGGTGACAAGTGTCACCACCGGTATGGACTAAGATCACAAAATTTCCACTAATCTTATCTTTATCATCATCCATATCTTTATTCTCTCAAACTCTTATGAAACTTAACACAACAAAAAAAATCAAATGAAAATAAAAGATAAAAACACAAGCAAGAACGTGTCTCCCTCCTCACACTATCCCTCTTCCGTCTTCACCCTACGCCGCCGCACCTCCTTCCTCGGAACACCGCAAAACAACAAGCTGTAAACACAAACCCATACTAAATCTTCATGCTCACTACAAATCCAAAATCAATCTCTTCCAAAACTCTTCCAAATCAATAAATCGCACTCTCAGAATAACATCAACAAAAACCATCGAGCAACAAAAACAACGTAACACAACAAAACAATCTAAATAGTTCATAAATTCGCACCTACAAATCAACCGTGCCGATGTTACGATTGACGAAGGATAATTATGTTGTGGTTTTGATGTCGATGTGGGATTGACAATGAAAACTTTTTGTTCGGTTGATGAGGGAGAGCGGCAGATTCGTTGGTGGTGACGTTAAAGACGAATCCGATCTGGTTTTGGCGCTACCTTATTCTTCTTCTTTTATTCACCTTTTATGATATTATGATTTGTTTATGAATCACTGCGATTGATCTTGTAGTTATGAACGATTGCTGGTGATTCTTGTGTTTTGTAGGTTTTGATGATGAATGAGCGAATCTGGTTTTGAAGATGTTGTAAACACCCCAAATTTGCCCTCACTCATTTCACACCATGGCTTGTGATCTCTCATTTGCATAAGCATAAGCATACCACTTCACATTGCATTTTTGTTTCATCTACATAAGTTCAAGTTCAACTGCATCTAGGGTTTGTGATCTGAGCAATCCAAGATTCCATCTGAGCCATCCCAAGGGTCTCAAAGCTTACCAAGAGGGTCCATGTTTATTCTCTCATCATGTTGTGTCCCTCAAAGTTCATGGAAGTCAAGAAATCACAAGAACTGGCAAGGCATAGAAGCAGAGCTAGGGTTTTCACTACATAGATGACCAAAATTAGGGTTTTGGTTTCAGAGGCCTCAACTCCAAATTTTTGGGCCATTCTTGTTTCTAATGTTCTTAAGATGTTATAAGGATCATGTGTACCAAGTTTGATGAAGAAATTCATTGTGGAAGTCATCTGTTCACTAGGTAACTTCCTGAGCAAGTTAAGTCAAAATCAGGGCATCTGAGGCCCCCAACAATGGAACCAAAAGGATATTTTCATCAAATTGAAGTTATATGGTCTTTATTCGATCTTAGAAGAGGTTGGAAGTTCACAAGATTGAAGAATTTTGAGCCATTTGAAAAGTTGCCAAAAATGGAAATGACTTGTAATGGAAACTTTCCATTTTGGGAAAGATTTTCAACCTCCTCTTTCTTGATAAAAAATGCTTCAAATGAAAAATTCTTGGTCATGAAAGTTGTAGATTAGGTCTTTCCCTTTTCAAAAAGTATAATAACATGTCTTGATTCATTATAGAACTCAAGTTATGATCCTTCAAAGTTGGCAAAAATCCTATAATTTTCAAGAATGCACCAAAGAGGGATTTTTGCAAAACCACTTGCCAAGGCTTATAATGACTTCAATTATGTACAAACACTTCATAACATGACCAAACAACTTCAAAGCATCAAAATTGGCCCAAGAATTGGATCATTTCATGCCTTGAATCACAAGAAACACCAAAGAGGGAAAATATGCAAAACACATAGAAACCCTAGCTGCAAGTGTTCCAACTGCAATCTTTCAATCCTATGGCCCTCCTTGATCCATGTTGAGGCCAGACACCCCATAAACCCAGGCCTGCACCATGCCCATACCTCAAGTACACATTCTTAATTTTTTTTGCAAATCACCCCATACCAATCACACTATGCCACACCAACTCCTCTGACCAATCACAGCTGCATATATAAACCTTATGGAACAAATTTCACATAACACACAAGCCTGAAACTCTCCCAAGCTCAGATTTCACAAAATACCTCTCAAACTTCATCTCTTCGAATCTCCCAACTCAGCCATCAAAACTTCAAAATTCTTTCACCAATCATCTCCACATAACCCCAGGATCATTTCCCACCCCTCACATTAGCCTAAAACCATCTCAAACAAAAACACGATTTTGACATGCTCTGAACTGAAACCTTCAAAATAGTCCATACAAACTTGTTCTAAGCTTGTCAGAAGCATCAAGGGGTTCATTGGAGTGGAAAAGCACCAAGGAGGTGGCCAGAAAGCTCCAGATAGCAAAGCTTCATCTCAGGTAACCTCAAGAACATTTTTTTCCAGAAATGAATTTTTAAGTTCTTAAATGAATCTTCATGATATGCTGATGATCCTGATGTGTTTAGTTTTGAAAATGATTGAGTTTTAAGCATGTATGAGTTCTCTGAAAGTTTTTGACCTAAAAACAATTTGATTCGATTCAGCTTTAATACGTGAAATAAATGTGTTTTGTTGGATGATTCTTGTTGTATGATGTTTGGGGGTTGATTCTGGGCAGAGAGATAGAGTTTTAGAGACCTAGGGAGAGAGTTGAGGTTTTGGCTCGCCGGAGAAGATGACTGGAACACTGTTCCGGCCATCTGAAAGTGTTTAGGGTTAATGACGTGTAATTAAGCAAGTTTGAATAATGGCCCTTAGATTTGAGTTCATGCGCGTGATTCAATGGTTCAGATCATTTCATTAGCCCTAATTCCTGTTTAATTAAATTAATCAAAATTATTTAGCCAGGTGGATTCCCAACCGTTGGATAACGCGCCAGTCAACCCTTTTTCCCCAGTTTAAATCTCATCCCTCAGATTGACATACTTTCCCTTTATTTTATTTTTATTTCATTTTCTTTGTATTTTATTTCATATATTTATTAAAAATTGCAAAAACCATTAAAAAAATCTGAAATTTTTTACCAAGTCTTTTATTAATTTTTCAGAAACCAAAAATATTTTTTTTTTCATTAAATTTTTTTTTAAATCATTTAAATCTTTTATTTAATTAATTAATTCATTTTAATTAATTAATAATACATTTAGGTATTTAAAAATCACCAAAAAAATCAGAGAGCATCCTTAGATATTTAGAAGCATTTACAAACTCACCATACAAATTTATTTTTGGTTTTGGTCATACTTTGAGATTTTTCAATGAATTAGGGTTCTTAAAAAGTTCATTTTCTAACCCTAACTTCAAAAATTCATAACCCTAGAACCAAGTTGAGTTTGTGAATGGTTCTTTTTGCATTGTTTCATACATGGCCTCTAGTTTCTAAAAACATTTTGTTTCATTTTTATCTTGCATTTTCAAATTATTTTGTATTTTACATTGAGGATCACCCAAAAACCCTAGGTAACTTAGGAAATTCATAACTTCTTCTAGGTTTAGCTTCTGACCTCCCCATTTGGATGGTAACCTAGTATAGGTTTAGGGTTCCTTTGAGTGCATTTTAAATTTTTTATAATGTCATTTGCTTCTGTCTTTGTCATTTGCATCTCATGTGTCCCTAAAACCATAATTTCACATGTCCATTTGCATTCATTTTGCATATGCATCCATACATGAACTTGCCATGACATTTCTTGCATTCATATGTCATCTTAGACATCTTAGGACATGTTAGAATCATGCTTGATCATTTCTTCATTCATTTGCCATGATTTGCATTCATTTCATTTCATTAACTTTCATGAACTTTCAAACTTCAAAGCATGCTTACATGACATCTCATCCTTGTATGAACATACATATGCACTTTGTATGCCTTTGCATCATCTCACATGACATTAACATTGCATAAACACTTCTGACTTTGGTCATTTCATCTCATTTCATCTCATCTCATCTCATTTCATTTCATTTCTTTATGCTTTGTATCTTATGCATTCATGCTAACATTTTCAGGTGGTAAGTTACTTTGAGAAGTGAATTTGCCTTCACTTCTCATTCTTCTTTATCTCTTTCATTTGCATCTTTCTGGTTTTAAAGTGAACTTATTCACTCGTGTTCTTCTTTTCTCACTTTCTTTCTTTAAGTTACTTATCTTCTTCAATGAAGTAAGCAACTTATTCTTCTGCTTCTTTCTCTTTTCATCTGCATCTTCCATTGGTGGCTTCCTTGAAGACTTCTCTTGAGCCTTACAAACCATAGGATGACCAAGCATGATAAATTTAGGGTTGTATATAGTCCTCCTTTAGTATTTTTGCCTTTGGGTCTTCTTTGAGTCTCTCTTCTCATCCCTTAATCAGAGACTAAACTCTTAAAGTTTTAGGACTTTGGAATTAGGGTTATGCCTGCATCCTTCTCTTAGGATGGAGTGTATAACTCTAATCCTAAGTGTTAAACCTTTAATTTGTTTAAACCTCTTAATCAATTCATCTTAATAATCACTAAGACTTCATCTTGTAACTTGGGCCTTATATTAGGGTTCTAATTCTTCCTTTCTGGTTAAGAAGGACTAAGCCTAGTGTTTAATGGACAAGTCCCCCTCAAGTTGTCTTACAAACCATAAAACTCATTTCTTAATCTCACCCTTAATTAAAATCTACTTAATAAAGGCTTTGTTATATAATGAATTTAATCCCTAACCATGGATTAAGTTGAGGTATCTTCCCCAGCTTAAGTGTTCTCATCTATCATCCATCTATTAGGATGGTGTAATGAGCTCACTAATCTGTGATTAGAGATTAAACTCATTACTTAACACTAAAAAAAAACCCAAAAACATCTAAATAATCACAAGTAGGTTAATGATCTTAATCCTACATCATCATGGTAATTAAGTTGAGATGTTTATCTCATACTTAAGTATTCTCATTATCCCTAATCAGGGAGGATATAATGGGTTTACAACCCTTGATTTAGGCTTAAGCTCATTAACTTATGTAAAACACCAAAAACAATAACAAAACTGAAAACACAAAAACAAACAATAATCGTCTCCTTCGGGATTCTTTTCTCATCACACTCATTCATAAATGAGAACTTGCTTCTTCCGTCTAATGCAAGACAGTTACCACTCGAGCTAGACGAGTCATACACTTGAGCATAGACAAGCAAGCAGCTCACAGTCAATTCATCTTTCAGTCTCTATGAATCGAACTACGTTGTTCTGAATTCCTCATCGCACGAGAGGATACGTAGGTATAACTTAACTGTTATCGAACAAAAGTCTATGTGTCTTCCCCCTCTTTCAGCATTATTTTCTAAGCCTCAGTTCCTGAGCATTTCATTCCCTTTTGCACTGACACTTGTATATTCTTTTCCAGCTCTTGCACACAGATAGCACATACCCCTACCCCTTCTAAACACAATCTTGTAAGCGTGGATCCCGTCGAGTACGACGGACAATCTGGGTGCTAATACCTTCCCAGGTTGTAACCAAACCCCTTTCTCAGTTTCTCTGGTTCGCAACCGTCTTATCCATATCTTTCTAGGTTTATGTAGCATTACCTTTCCTTCGGGATAAAAATGCCTAGCTGGCGACTCTATTCATCCTCATTTCATTCTCTCTTTCGCCGACCGTTTGCGTCTGTACCCTATCTGACCTGGTGTCTTTTCGGGGGAGCGACAACTTGGCGACTTTGCTGGGGACCCTTATATTGCAACAAGGGCTTCTGGTTCTTTTTGTGGGTTCCTCCTAGCGCTTGTTTGATTTGTGTTTACGGGGGTGTTATGTGCTACTTGTGCTTGTTTATTTATTGCTTTCTGTACAGCTTTATTTATTGCTTCCATTTACAGTTTTATGCATTTCATATTGTTATTATCATATCATCTATGATGGATCTGTGTTTACCTTGGTGGGAGGGAATTTTGAGTGATTAAGGTTCCATACCGGGGACCTGAGTGACACATAGGCTAGAGTGGCTTCATATTCTTTCCCATTCCATTTCGGTCTGGTGCGGGAATATGAAACACGGTTCAGACATGGGTTTCTTCTTGAGAATTCTGTGCTACGGATTTCTTGTAGTACTAGGGCTATCTGGGAAGCCTGCTAAGTTTGGATGACTTTTTTATGACCTTCAGCATCTGAGGTGAATTAGAGGAGGATCTTTTATGGTTATTTTAAACACTGTACCTCCGGGTTAGAAGTGTTTACACTTCTCATAACTGATCCAAGTCTGAGGATCCTTGTTTTAGAACAATACATGTGAGGGGGTTGGGATGTTTACAGGTTTGCAGGAACCCTTGGCCTCATCATACCTTGTTACTAGATTTGTTAAGGTTGTATTATTTTGGATAATTCTTGTGAAACCCTGGACTTGTGACTCTTTATTTGAGTCCCCCACCTGGTTACTGGTTTTCTAAGCCTCCATCCGGACTTATGAACACACGTGGACCTTATCAAGGATAACAGATCCAACACTTGATCACAAACCTTTTGCATATCATTCTGCATACATCATTTTGCATCATTTAACATTTGCCTATTTGTTTTACAGGGTATCCACCTTCTTATCTTTGGTTTAGTTTTGACCTGTTCTGCTTCAGTTATCTGCACATGCTTCTTCATCAGAGTTCCTTCTCCAGCACCTTCCTTAGTTTGTCTTCATCAGAGACTCTTCACCAGCATTTTCACCAGAGATTCTTCAGTTCTCTCCATCAGATGTCTTCATCAGAGACTCTCCTTCAGCATCTTTTTCAGTGGCTTCACCGACATCCATTGTCAATATGGACAGTTCCAGAAAGAGAAACATCACATACCACTTCTTTGAGCCCACTCTGACAGGCATCTGACAGATCCAGTCTCTCATCACTCCTGATCATGTCCCATTATTCAGGGAACATTATGGAGGCATATTGGACATGATCATGGACCTGGATGTATCCCAGAGGAGCATGATCCACACTTGCTTGCAGTTTTATGATCCTCCTCTCAGATGTTTTACATTCCCTGATTTCCAGTTGGGACCTTTGCTAGAAGAATTTTCCATGTTGTTAGGTGTCCCCATCAGGAAAGGGATTCCTTTCAACCCTGAGATGGTTGCTCCCAAGAATGAAGATATAGCTAAGGTCTTGCACTTGGATCCTACCCTCATTGATCAGAGCATGACCACCAAGGCTGGAATCCCAGGCCTTCACTTAGACTTCTTGATCTCCCAGACCACCCTGCATGCTGCAGCAGGGAAGTGGGATGTTGTTTGTGCACCTCTAGCCCTCATCGTATATGGAGTTATCTTGTTTGCAGACGAGCCAAAGTTTGTAAGCAAGAATGCTATTCACCTGTTCTTATTAAGGAACCCAGTTCCTACCTTGCTTGGAGACTTCTACTATTCAGTGCATAAAAGGAATGAGAAGCAAAGAGGAAGATTGGTCAGATGTTGTGCACCCCTCTTCTACTGTTGGTTGTTAAGGCACTTGCCGAAGTCAGACACTTTCCTAAACCCTCATCTGCCAAGGAACTGGGCTAAGAGATTGATTGTCCTTACATCAGAAGACATCAGATGGTGCACTCAGAGCACCAAGGGCAAAGATATCATTACTAGCCGTGGGCAGTATCCCAATGTACCCTTGATTGGAGTAAAAGGTTGCATCAATTACAACCCTTTTCTTTTCAAGAGACAATTAGGGTATGCTTTGGTTCATCCCCCAAGAGGACAAGATTTGACAGAGACCCTCTATTGTGACATCCAACACAACTCAGCTATTGTCAGACAAGCTGCCTGGGCTTGGGACAACATTCAGACTAAGGGGAAAGCTATTCTTGGCAAATGCAACAATATAGCCTCAGCACAGTATCTTGATTGGTCTCGTACCAGGGGTCAGATCACCCGGATGCCATTCACCTTAGAGGATGTACCTGGACCATCAGCAGTGGAGCCTGTAGCCACTGTCAGCTTGGAGGAGTTTGAGAAGTTAAAGGAAAGGAATACTCAACTCTCTGAAGCCTTGAAGAAGACTCTCTGGGAGAGGAATGACAGTCGTCTAGATAATGAGAGGTTAGAGAAGCTCCGGGTTGAGCACTTGACCAAGATTGAGAAGACAAATGACTACATCAGAAAGGCTAGAGCAGGGGGGTTAGTGCTGAAGAATGCCTGCAAGGAAGCTACGACTCAGAAGGCCAGAGCTGAGCATTACTTAGAGGAGAGTCAGGCTAGGTGGATCAGGATCATTGAGGCTCGTGCACAGGAGGATCAAGGAACTCAAGCTAAGATAGAGCAGTTAGAGGCTAGTGAGAAGAAGAATCAGGAAGCTTTGATAGCAGCACAGAAGGAGATCTCTAAGTTGAAACTCCGGGCGGGGTTGAAGAGGTCAAAGGATCAGGATAAGCATAAGAAGTTGTCCAGTGCCATTGCCACCAGGAACCTCCTCATCAGGACCATCACAGAGCACCCAATAGGTCCAGTGACTGAGGCCCTCCTGAAGGAAGTCAGGGAGGATGACTTTGGATTGGATGTTTGATTTCCTTGTACTTTTGACTTTGTTGTTGTATTTTGACCCACCATGGGAATTTTATTGTAATCAAACTATGTATCCCCACTTTTTTGTAAATATATGGTTTGTATTATTTTTTTGGGCTTAATCTCTCTACAACATCAGCATTTCCTCGAGGTCTGGAAAGGTCAAAACCCAAAAAAAAAAAAAAACGGATACCCTTGGAAGACAAACCGAATCCACTTAGAGATTGACTCCCCAGCAGAGTCGCCACTTTTCTGTAGCGGTAAAATCATGAGTGTAAGCTATTGGCTAACTTAACTCAAGGTAAACAGAGTCGCCACCGCGCTTTTATTTTATTCCAAATGGAAAAAGGAAAAAGAGCGAATAAAATCTAATGAATCTAAAAGCAAAAGCTAAAAGAATCAAACAGAGAACGGGTAAGGGGATAGGTTACACAATGGGAAGGTTTTACGCACCCAAAATGTCTGTGGTACTCCACGGGAGCCCTTTGAAAAATTTACTGCTTTTGGTTTGAAAATGGTTTGTTTGAAAGAGATTGAAGAGATGATAATAGAAATGTTTTTTTAATATTTTTTTGTTTGAAGAGACGATTGTCTCATGCCTACGTACCCACAAAGTGCAATGCGAGATCAAAACCTCGTAGTTCGTGGTACAAAATGTGAAAAGACAATGAGTTGAATTGATTTTAAAATGTAAAGATAAGTCTTCATTCTTTAGCAAATAATTCCGCTAGAAAGAATGAATCATATCTAAACATGAAAATGGTTAAAAAGAAATGTGCACGAGGGCACAAAAACAATTGAATGAGTTTTGAATGTTTTAAAGTTTTTGAGAAGAAAGTTTCGATATGCTTATGTGGTTTAGCATTTATTAAGAAATAAAATTGAAAAGGTAAAATCGCATGACCTAAGTCAAGGTTTGATTGTGAACTGTTTGAAGTTTGAAAACAAAGAAGGTTTTTGAAAATAGGAAAAATATTTGAAAATTTAAGAAGTGGGAGGAGATGAAGTGACTATCCTAAAACTTGAATGTAAAAGTTAAAGGAAGAACGATCAAACCGTATGGCAAGCATTCTTCGAAACAATAAGACTTCCATCTTCATAAACAAGTGAACTCAATTGGAGCCAAGGTCTTCAATCCATAATAACTTGAGCAAAGGGAGAGATCCTAAAATCTAAGTCCAAACTCCAAGTCCAATGCTAAGGATAGTGGCCATAGTCCGAAATTAAAAGTCACAAATCTTTTAGATGTTTAATCCGTTATTAGTGTTTTTGTGTCCAAATGGACAAAGGAAAAATCACAAGCATACGATATAAACATAAACAATATGATGAATGATATAGTATAATAAAAGCATAATAAAAGAGATAAGGAGCGAGAGATTGAAATAAGGAGGATAAGGTGCGAGAATGAATTAAAATGTTAGTATATTAATAGTATAATAATATTTACATAGAAATGGTATGATGAACTTAATCAAACACAACCACAAAAAGATAACCAAAATCGAGAGGCAACCGGATCCAATTGGATCTTATTCCGAATTCGGGACAAGTTTAGGTCTATGTTAAGCAATCGCCGAGTAATTTACGAAGTAATTACCCTACAAATGAGTCTGACCACCACCAATTAAGGTGGAAAATATTTGTGCTAATACATGTTAGAGAAATGATATTATGGATCATTCTCCGAAAACATGTCGCACGAAAAGAAAAAGTAACGGTCTAATCTTGATCGAGATTTCACATTGAATTATCGAATGCAACCTATCACGATCCCAAAGTATGGAGAATGATCCAAATGATCATTCATCCATAGATTTGAAATAATGAAGAATAAACATCTTCGAAAACCAATAATCACGAATCAGAGATCTCATCGACCAAAAATAAAAGAAAGATGAAGAAAGTAGATCTAACATTTATGATCCACTAAAAAAATCAACAAAAATTAAAATCGAATTGAAATAGTAATAAAGAAAATTAATAATAAAATACTAAAATCTTTTCTTTTATATTTTTCTTGAAATGATCTCATACTTGAAAATTAATAGAAATCTATGAATACTACTTATTTCTTAAAAAAGAACAAATGACAAAAAGAAAAATAGTTAGAAAACAATTTAGGAAAGTGTCGCTCCCACCAAATGACACCTAGGTCAGATAAGGTACATACACGAACGGTCGGCGAAAGGAGAAGATGAAGATGAAGGGAAAAGAGTCGCCAGCTAGGCATTTTTATCCCGAAGGAAAGGTAATGCTGCATAAACCTAAGAAAATATGGATACGACGGTTGCGAACCAGAGAAACTGAGAAAGGGGGTCGGTTACAACCTGAGAAGGTATTAGCACCCATATTGTCTGCCGTACTCGACGGGATCCACGCTTGAAAGTTTGTGCTTAAAGGGGTAGTGTCAGTGCTATTTTGTGTGCAAAAGCTGGAAAAGAAATGCAAATGTCAGTGCAAAAGAAATGTGAAGTAATATAAAGGAGTGTCAGTGCAAAGGATGAATATGAAGCTCAAGACTATGAGGCTTAAAGAACACAGCTGGAAGAGGGGGAATATACAGAGACTTTTGTTCGATAACTGTTAAGTTATGCCTACGTACCCTCTCGTGCAATGAGGAAGTCAGAACACCGTAGTTCGACTCAAAGAGACTGAAAAGATGAATTGACTGATGAATTGCTTACTTGTCTATGCTCAAGTGTATGACCTGTCTGGCTCAGGTGCAAACTGTCTTGCATTAGACGGAAGAAGCAAGTTCTCGTTTGTGAGTGAATGAGATGAGAAAAAAATCCCGGAGGAGACGATTATTGTTTGTTTTTGAAGTTTTCAATCTTTTATTGCTTTTTGGAGTTTGTCATAAGAAATTGAGCTTAAGCCTAAGCCAAGGGTTAGTAAACTCATCACATCCTCCCTCTGGTTAGGGGTAATGAGAATACCTACAGCATGAAGTAAACACCTCACACTTAATCACCATGATGTAGGATTAAGATCATTAACCTACTTGCAATTATTTAGATGTTTTTATGGAGTTTTTGTTTAGTGTTAAGTAATGAGTTTAAGCCATAATCAAAGATTTAATGGACTGATTACACCATCCTAATAGAAGGATAATAGATGAGAACATTTAAGCTAAGAAAGGCTCCTCAACTTAATCCATGATTAGGGATTAACCTCATGACAAAACAAAGCCTTTATTAAAGTGGATTTTAGTTAATGGTGAGATTAAGAAATGGATTTTAGGGTTTGTAAGACAACTTGAGGGGGACTTGTCCATTAACACTAGGGTTAGTCCTTCTTAACCAATTAAGGAAGAATTAAAACCCTAATGCAAGGCCCAAGTTACAAGCTTGATGTCTTAGTGATTTATTAGATGGATTGATTAAAGGATTTAAACACATTAAGGGTTTAACACTTAGGATTAAAGTTATACACTCCATCCTAATAGAAGGATACAGGCATAACCTTAATCACAAAGTCCTAAAACCTTAAGGGTTTAGTCCTTGATTAAGAGATGAGAAGAGAAGACACAAAGATGACACAAAGGGAGAAACTAATGGGGGACTAATCAAACCCTAATTATGATCATGCTTGGGTATTCCTAGGGTTTATGAAGCTTGCAAGAAGATCTTCAAGGGAAAAGCCACCATGGAAGAAGCTGGATGAAGGAAAGTGAATCAGAAGGAAGCAAGACAACTTACTTCACTTAAGAAGATAAGTTGCTTGAAGAAGGAAAGAGAGGAAGGAGCATGAATGAGCAAGCTCACTCTAATTCACAAGTAAAATGCAGCAATGATGCATAAGAGAGATGAGAAAAGATTATGAGAAGTGAAGGCAAATTCACTTCTCAAACACTTACCACCTGAAAAGTTAGCAAAAAAGAAATGAAATGAAATGAAAATGAGATGAGATGCAAAGATGGAAACCAAAGTCAGAAACATATTCATGATGCAAATGATGATATGAGATGATATGAAAGCATGCCAAGTGATATGGATGTTCATACAAGAGATGAGAATGCAAATGAAGCATATAAGAAGCATGAAAATTCATGGATGCATATGACATTAAATGAAAACAAAAACATGACAAATGGATGATGCAATGATCAAAAATGATTTCAATATGTCCTAAGATGTCTTATATGTCATGTGGATGCACAAAAAGTCATGGAAATTGCATGTATGCAAGCTTATGCAAAATGGATGCAAGTGAAGATGCAAATTAGGGTTTATGTACAACATGAGATGCAAAATTCAAGATCAGAAGCAAAGCATGAGATAAAAAATTGAAAATGGTATCAACGGGACCCTAAACCTATAAAAGTTCACTGCCCAAAGGGGAAGGTCAGAAGTTTAACCTAGAAGGACTTATGATTTTTCTAAGTTCCTAAGGTTTTAGGGGTGATCCTAAAGGGAAAATTCCAAACAAATTGAAAATGCATTATAAAAATGAAACAAAAATGTTTTTAGATGCTTGAAAGAATGCATAACACAATGCAAAAAGAACCATTCACAAACTCAACTTGGATCAAAAGTTATGAATTTTTGAAGTTAGGGTTAAAAATATTCAAATTAAAGAACCCTAATTCAAATGAAAATTGCCAAAGTATGATCAAAACCAAAAAGAAATTTGTGTTGTGAGTTTGTAAATGTTTGTAAATGTTTCGAAATATTCTCTGAATTTTTTGGTGATTTTTGGAAACCTAAATGCTATTTTAATTAATTAATCTTCATTAATCAATAAGAATAAACATTTAAATATTTTTAAAATAGTTTTAAAATGTAAAAAATAAAATAAAAATTGTTTTTATGTTAAGAAAATTATTTAGAATAAAAATGCAGAAAGAAAATATTTTTTTGGATTTTCTATGTATTTTAAAATAATTATGCAAAACAAATAACAAAAATATGAAAAATAAATGAATTTAATGGAAAGTCAAACAATCGAAAGGCCAGCATTTAAACAAAAAGGGAGGGAGTTGACGCGCGCGTGAATTGAGGGCTCAGATCATTTCTGGGATTTTGAATTTTCCTAATTATGTTTAACCTAATTAATCAAGGATTAAGGCTTAATCAATGGATCTGGACCATTGGATGCGCGCGGGAAAAGGAAATCAAAGGCTCACATTCAAACTCACCTAAACCCTAACCCTAATTAAATCACCTTCAGATGACCGGAACAGTGGTTCCGGTCATCTTCTCCGGCGAGCACAAAACCTAACTTCTTCTCTAGGCAAAATCAAAAGCTCAAAAGCTCCAGATAACATCTCCTAATCACCCTAAACACGAATCAAGCATCAAAACAAATTTCTATAACCTACAACTCAAGATATGGATCAAAACATAAAATCTGGAAACATTTCAGAGCTTCGATACAGGCTTATTTCTCAACCATTTTCAAAAATTCCAAGTTTAGTGTGTTCAGGGAAGCAAGCTTAAGCATTTAGAAACTTAAAACAAGAGTTCTGGAAAAATAAATTCCAGGGCTACCTGAAGTGAAGCTTTCAACCCTGGAGCTTTCTGGCCAGTTCTTTGCTTCAAATCACCCCCAATGATCCCCCTGAAGAGTTTTCAAAGCTTGGTTGGAGTTTATATGAACTCTATGTGAAGTTCAGTGGAGCTCAGGTAAAGGGAAATGAAAATCGTGTTTTTGATTTGGGGGCTTTCAAGGCAAAATGAAGGGTGGGAAATGATCAGGGGTGAATGTGGGGATGAATGGTGGAAAAAGTTTTGAGTTTTGATGACTGAGCTATGAGTTTCGAAGAGGACAAGTTTGAGGCCAATTTTTGAGAACTGAGTGTGTGTGATGATCTGAGTTCCAAGAAGTTATGAAATGTAATCCTTGAGGCATGTATGTGAAGCTGTGATTGGTCAGAAGAGTTGTTGTGGAATAGTTTGATTGGCATGGCTCAAAATTCATAAAGTCAAGAAAGTTGTCCTTTGAGGTATGGGCTCATGGCATGCTGGCTTAGAGGTAGGGCTCAAGTCAGCTGGCTTTAGGGAGGTCCATGGAAACTGATTTGAGGAGCTGGCACAAGTGGATATCAAGATTTGTGCCATTTTGCAAATTCATGAAGTTATGGCCCCTTTTGAATTACTTGATGATCAAGGCATGGAATGGCATGATTATTTGGGAAATTCTGAGTTTTAGGTCATGTGTGATGTTTGTATGATGATTAGAAGTCAATTAAAGGTCACATTTTGCCTTGGCATAAGTTTTTGCAAGTTTCCCTCTTTGGTGCATAAGTGAAAATTTAGTGATTTTTCCCAACTTTGCAAAGCCATAACTTGAGTTATAGGATGAATTAGATCAATTTCTTGTACTTTTTGAAAAGGGAATGATAAAATCTACAACTTTCATGACCAAGAATTTTTCATTTGAAGCATTTTTGAATCAACAAGAGGAGGTTGAAAAACTTTCCCAAAATGGCAATTTTGCATTACAAGTCACTTTCCCAAAATAGCAATTTTGCAAATGGCTTGAAATTCTTCAATTTTGTGAACTTCTAAACTCTTATAAGATCAAATAAAGATCATATACACCCAAAATGATGGAGAGGGACCTTTGGTTGGATAATTGGGGGCCTCAGAAGCCCTGATTTTGCACTGACTTGCTCAAAAAGTCATCTATTGATTAGATGCCTTCCCCATTGAATTTCTTCATGAAAATTGGTGTGTAGGATACTTATAACATATAGAGACCAATAGAAAGAAGAATGACCAAAAAATTTGGAGTTATGGCCTCTGAAACCAAAACCCTAATTTTAGGTCATCTGTGCAGTTATGCTTGGCTCTACTTCCATGCCTTTCTCAGTTCTTGTGATTTTCTGACTTCCTGGATCTTGGGAGGATATAATATGATACTTAAACATACATGGACCCTCTTGAGATGATTGAAGACCTTTGGAGTGGCTCAGATGACCCTTGGTTTGCTCAGATCACAAACCCTAGATGCAGATGAATTTGAGCCAATGTAGTGAAGCAAAAATGCAATATGATGTGATATGATTGAACTAATGCAAATGAAGAGATCACAAGCCATGGTGAAATGAGTGAGGGCAAATTTGGGGTGTTTACAACTGCCCCTATTCAAGCATGAGTTAGCTGTGTAGGATGTAAGCGACGGCTTATCAGGCAAACAAGATAACTTGTGGTTGAATACCAAAGACAGTCCAAAATTTGCACTCACTGGGTGAAGAATAAAATGGATATAGATTGTAAAAGGAAATAAAGTATGATTTATAAAGTGCGGGCGACAGAGGACGACCGTCGAGCAGAGGACGACCGTCGAGCAGAGGATGACTGTTGGGGATAAAGCAATGACGGGGACGACCGACATGCTGGGGAGATGGAGGTATCATGATGGGGACGGCCATCAGGTTCATAAAGTAAAGGGAAAACAACGATGGGGGACGGCCACCGGGTTAATAAAATAAATGAAATCAAAGGTGGAGGACGATCACCTAGCAGGGGACGGCTGCTCTGTTGGGGATAAGATGAGGGACAGTCATCCAAAGGTGAAGGACGATCACCTGGCAAGGTACGGTTGCTAAACATCACGACATAGAACGAATGCCGGATAGAAAAGGTCGACGATGGGGACGACCATCGGATAAACATGATGAAGGACGATCATCAAGAGGTGAAGGACGATCACCTAGCAGGGTACGGCTGCTCTTCAGGGTTTATCATGACATAGGATGAATGTCAGATAACAAGATCAACGATGGGGGCGGCCATCGGATAAAATGATGAAGGACGATCATCAAGAGGTGAAGGACGATCACCTAGCAGGGGACGGCTGCTAAATATCACGACACAGGACGAATGTCGGATAGAAAAGGGTTCCAATAATGGAGACCCCGTTGAGAGAAAGATGAGGGACGATCATCTAAAAGGTGAACGACGATCACCTGGCAGGATACGGCTGCCGAAAGTATCATGACATAGGACGAATGTCAGATAGAAAAGAAATAATTTACTAGGATTTGTTGGGGACTCTTCTGGGGAATGGTAGATACAGACGAGTATCTACATTCAAGAAAGGAACATTATAAGTGTTTGACGCTGTATATAGATTAAAGATGCGGACGAGCATCCTTAAGACTACGATACAGACGAGTATCGGTAGAAACAACGCTGACACATGTTCAAAAATGATGATACGGACGAGTATCAACCGGTTAACAAAGAACACGGACGTGTGTTGAATCTGAGAAAAGATACGTGGTGTATACAAGATACGGATGAGTATCTATATGAGTGGAAAAAAAAAGCATGAGTGAGACACAGACGAGTGTTCAACTTGCTGGGGAAAATATGATACAAACAAGTATCATAAGAGAAAGTGTATAAGTTATGAACTTATAAGTGTAAGAGATACTTTGATGATCTGTGGGGGTAAGACGACACAGACGGGTGTCGGAAGAAATGTGTTATAAACAAGTGTTTGATTTATAATAAGTGTTTAGGCAACTATGCTGGGGAATGGTGACACGGACGAGTGTCCAAAGAGTGTATATAGATGTATCTGTCTGTAGAGAACGTTCGGGCGACTTTACTGGGGAATGATGACACGGACGAGTGCCAAAAGGAGCAGGTATTTGTATTTTGAGAGTGCAAAGGGGGTACTCTTGCTTTCTGTGGGGACTGTGAGTCTTCGTATATACTGCAGATGAAATGTTGGTATATATAGGTGTTTGATTCAGAACGTGGCTTGTGACTATGCAATATGTTTGATTTTTTCCGTAATGCTCCGTTTTAGACAGAATGCTACGCTCTGGGGGGAAATATGATGTGAATGCTATGATTATGCAAAAAAGATACCGATCTGGGATTCGGATCCCGTTGCTGTGAAGATCTCTGGTTGGTCTTGCTGAATGAAATATCCCAGTTTGGCATGAGATCGTTGATAGATCTGATATATGATTCTGCTTGGGGAAGTAAGTCACTGATAGACCTATCCTTGGTGATGAGGAGCCCAGCTGGGGCTGTGGAAAATTTCGTCACTTTGTTGTGAGATCCTCAGACATTGCTCTTCCAGATAGAGGCTGGAGCTCTGTGGGGAGATGGTTCCCTGTCTACCACTTGGCTGGGGAGGAATGATCACTGAACGATCTTCCTAGATTTCTGTGGGGATCTTGCTGAGGGTGATGAACTTAGCTAGGGAAATGAGCCCCTTCTGATGCTGCTCGGGAGAAAGTGCTGTAGAAACGATGCCTAGCAGCCCTGATGGAGAGAAAGCAGCTCCGGTGCTATTCGGAAGATGTGCTGAGGAAATAATGATTTGGCAGCTTGCTGGGGAGAAACTTTCATGCTCCATGTTGCACTTTGAATACCTGCAATCCTGTTATGACAAAGAAACGTACAAGTACCCCCGAGGTATCCCTTACCGGATTCCATCATAGGAGTTTAGACACTCCCGAGGGTAAGTAATATATTTCCTGCAAGCACGTGATTAAAAAAACGCATTTGTATTTATGTAACCATTATATCAAGGACATCAGACATTTTTGCAAATAAAGTGTACGAGACAGAGTGTGACTGAAAATTTGATTTTATTAATTTGTGTGCCCTGAATTGGCAAGTACAGTCAAAGAAACAAATCCCTTGAAATGAGGAGATTGTTACAAATTGAGAAACAAAAAGGTGTTGGCAATGTTGATGACGCTTCAGTGTGCTTTCCTTTTGCCATGACTCGTATGACATTGACGTTCTTCTCATCTTGCTTTCTGAAAAAGGCTGATTCTGACTGATGCTTTAATCTTTCAAAATTTGCCATGCTGTAAGTGATACAGCTGAATTCAGAATGCAGTTGTTCACTTATTCCCTTATTTTACGTGGATCGCCCTTTCGGGTTTTCAATCCACCGGGATACCCTTTTTTGCCTGTGCTGTCCGATGTGGCTTTTCAGCTCAGCGGGTGTACACCTTTTTTATTTTCCCTTATTTTTGCCCGAGTCTTTTATTCTGTTTTTGACTCGCCGAGATGCCCTATTTTTGCCTGGACTTACATTCTGTTTTTATGTCCAGCAGGTCATTTTATGCGAAGTATTTTTTAACTGCATCTGAATTCACAGGGGACAGGAAATCTTCACCATCCATAGTGATGAGCATCAGTGCTCCACCAGAGAAGACTTTCTTTACTATGAATGGACCATCGTAATTCGGAGTCCACTTGCCCCTGTGGTCTGTATGAGGAGGAATGAGTCTTTTCAGCACCAGATCTCCTACTTCGTATTCCCGAAGCCTGACTTTCTGATTGAAAGCTTTCTTCATTCTCTTCTGATATAACTGCCCATGACAAATTGCAGCTAATCTCTTCTCTTCGATCAGACTCAGTTGTTCGTACCGGGATCAGACCCATTCTACTTCATTCAACTTGACATCCATTAGTACTCGCAAGGAGGGTAATTCAACTTCAACAGGTAGGACTGCCTCCATACCATACACAAGCTGATACGGTGTTGCCCTAGTGGACGTTCTGATTGAGGTACGGTACCCATGCAAGGCAAATGGTAGCATTTCATGCCAGTCTTTGTAGGTGACCACCATCTTCTGCACAATCTTCTTGATATTCTTGTTAGCTGCCTCTACAATGCCATTCATCTTTGGCCTGTAAGGAGAAGAGTTGTGATGTTGGATCTTGAAGTCCCGACACAGTTTTGCCATCATTTTGTTGTTTAAGTTGGAACCATTATCAGTAATGATTCGCTCAGGCACTCCATACCGACAGATGATGTCTTTCTTCAGGAATCGGGCTACCACTTGCCGGGTGACATTTGCATAGGAAGCTGCTTCAACCCACTTGGTAAAATAGTCAATAGCTACCAGGATGAATCTGTGGCCATTTGAAGCAATCGGTTCAATATTGCCAATCATATGAATGCCCCACGTGGCAAAGGGCCAAGGTGAAGACATCACATTCAAAGGATTTGGAGGCACATGCACTTTATCTGCATAAATCTGGCATTTATGGCACTTCCTGGCATAAGCACAACAGTCTGCATCCATTATGATCCAGTAATAGCCTGATCTTAACAAATTTTTAGCCATTGCATGTCCTCCAGCATGGGTACCAAAAGATCCTTCGTGCACCTCGTGCATCAACAAGTCTTCCTCTGCCTTATCAACATCTGAGAAGTACCATATCAAAGTTTCTCTTGTACAAAGAACCATCAACATTCAGGAAGAAACTACCAACTAGCCTTCTTAATGTCTTCTTATCATTGGAAGATGCCCCAGGTGGGTATGTTTGATCCTCCAAGAAGCATTTGATGTCATAGAACCAAGGCTTATCATCTTTAGCAAGGTCTGCTGAGAATACATATGCTGGTCCATCAAGTCTGGATACTGAAATCCGAGGTACAAAGTTGGCAGCTTGAACTTTGATCATGGATGAAATGGTAGCCAGAGCATCTGCGAACTGATTTTCATCTCGAGGGATATACTCAAGCTTGACTGTGGTGAAGAAAGTCAGTAATCTTCTCGTATAATCCCGGTATGGAATCAGATGCTCCTGGTGAGTGTACCATTTGTCGTTGGTTTGATTGATTACCAGGGCTGAATCTCCGAACACGGTTAAAGTCTTGATTTTGAGGTCAATGGCTTCCTCAAGACGCATAATACAAGCTTCGTATTCAGCTTCATTGTTAGTGCAGTTAAAGGTGTGTTTTGCCGAGAAAGGCATGTGAACTCCCTTAGGTGTAATGAGTACTGCACCAACACCACGACCATTCATATTAACAGCCCCATCAAACATCATAGTCCATTCTTCTTCTGGGTCAGGCCCTTCAGTGTGAATAGGCTCTTCATGATCTTTTGCTTTTATGAACATGATGTCTTCATCAGGGAAGTCAAATCTCATAGGCTGGTAATCATCAATGGGTTGCTCAGCAAGATAATCAGACAATACACTGCCTTTGATGGCTTTCTGAGATGTGTACTGAATGTCATATTCTGTGAGAATCATTTTCCATCTTGCAACCCGTCCGGTAAGTGTTGGCTTCTCAAATATGTACTTAACTGGATCCATATTTGAGATCAATAAGGTAGTGTGGGTCAACATATACTGCCTTAGTCGGGGAGCAGCCCACGCTAAAGCACAACAAGTTTTCTCGAGCAGTGAATAACGTTGTTCACAGTCGGTAAAATTTTTGCTTAGGTAGTAAATTGCATACTCTTTTCGACCAGACTCGTCATGCTGGCCCAGCACACACCCCATTGACTCTTCTAACACTGTCAAGTACATTATTAGAGGTCTTCCTTCAACTGGAGGCATAAGGATTGGAGGCTCTTTTAAGTATTCCTTGATTTTATCAAAAGCCCTTTGGCAGTCTTCATTCCACCTGACTGTTTGTTCTTTCTTTAACAACTTGAACAGGGGCTCACAGGTCGCTGTAAGATGAGATATGAACCTTGAAATGTAGTTCAATCTACCTAGGAACCCCCGAACTTCTTTTTCAGTCTTTGGTGCAGGCATCTCTTGAATGTCTTTGACTTTATCAGGGTCAACTTCAATTCCTTTCTCACTTACAATAATTCCCAGCAGCTTACCAGATCGCACCCCAAATGTGCATTTGTTGGGGTTTAACTTTAGTTGGTACTTCCTCAGACGCTTGAATAGCTTCAACAGATTCACCAGGTGGTCTTCTTCTGTGAGGGACTTGGCAATCTTGTCATCCACATAACATTCAATTTCTTTATGGATCATGTCATGGAATAATGTTACCATAGCCCGTTGATAGGTGGCACCAGCATTCTTCAGTCCGAATGGCATTACCTTATAACAGAATGTGCCCTAGGGTGTGATGAAAGTTGTCTTCTCCATGTCTTTAGGTGACATCTTGATCTGATTACATCCTGAAAATCCATCCATGAAGGAGAATACCGAGAACTAAGCCGTATTGTCGACCAATATATCAATGTGAGGTAAAGGGAAGTCATGTTTCGGGCTGGCTCTGTTCAGATCCCGGTAATCCACACACATCCTCACTTTTCCATCTTTCTTAGGCACAGGTACAATGTTAGCAACCCACGGCGGGTAACTAGTTACAGCAAGGAAACCAACGTCCCACTATTTTTGTACCTCTTCTTTTATCTTCATTGCCATATCCGGGCGAGTACGGCGCAACTTCTGTTTTACTGGAGGACAGTTTTCTTTTAAAGGCAGCTTGTGCATAACAATGTCGGTATCCAGACCTGGCATGTCCTGATAAGACCAAGCAAAGACTTCCACATATTCCTGAAGCAAGTCAACAAGTTGCTCTTTCACTGAACCCTGCAGGCGGGCCCCGATTTTCACTTCTTTCAAGTCTTCTTCTGTACCGAGATTAATCGTCTCAACTTCCTCCTGATGAGGAGTGATAACCTTCTCCTCTTGTCTTAACAACCTGGCTAGTTCTTCAGGTAGCTCATAATCTTCTTCAACCCCTTCATCGGCTTGATTAATTGGATTGTCAAAGTCATACGAAGTCATAGCAGTGTTATTGTCGGTGCAGTCTGGAGGGCACTCTCTGCAAGTGTTTAGATTTGTTCATTTTAGTGATCAATTTTATCTTGTTTTGGAAAAAGTGAAAATGAAGTTATTATTTTGAAAAACATTGCCATTTTATTTTTGTACAAAAACTGAAAAATGAAAAACAGTGAGCGGAAAAGAAAAGACTCATTTGCAAAAGATGTCCTGATATTCATTAATTGATCGTTTTCACAAAATACAAGATGGCCCGATTACAAAATGAGCCCTGACATCTTGGGCAAGATGCAGGACTTGATGCATGCTTAAAGACAGGAAATAATAATTACTCTGCAGGAGTAACTCTTATAATTTCCTGGGAAGACCAGTTTGAGACATGGTTCCCTGGGATCCTTGGAAGTATCCAGTTTTCCAGGTTGCGCTCGTCTTCTGACTCATCTTCCAAACTATTCACAGCATCCGGGGTGAGCATCCCCCCGCTAACAAACTTGGGCTCCGTTGCAGCCTTTGGTTGATCTTGTTGAGTTGGTCTGTAACCTAACCCAAATCGATCTTCTTTCTTTTCTACTGGCAGCAGCTTGCCCCAGCCTTGAGCGGTACCTTCCTCAACAACCTTCCGGGCTTGTTGATATGATGTGATAGAAGTCCCAGACACAACAGATGCTTCATTAATATTAAGGGCCTCAAACCCTTGACTCATGGTCTCATGGATCTCCCCATCCATCTCTATGTACTTATACGTAGCCAGCTGGCTAACAAAGATGTCCTCCTCCCCACAGATGGTGATGATTTGGCTTTCCCACTCGAATTGTAACTTCTGGTGAAGGGTAGACGTAACAGCGCCAGCAGCGTGGATCCAGGGTCTACCCAACAGACAACTGTAGGCCGGTTGTATGTCCATCACAAAGAAGGTAGTTTTGAAAGTCTGCGGGCCAACCAACACAGGCAGATCAATCTCCCCAAGCACTGATCTTTTAGAGCCATCAAATGCTCTTACCACCAAATTACTCTGACGCAATGCCAAGCCATCATACTCCAGCTTCACTAAGGCCTTCTTTGGTAGAACATTGAGTGACGATCCAGTATCCACCAGTACATGAGATAGAACAGCACCTTTGCATTCCAAGGTGATATGCAAAGCCTTGTTATTGTTGCGTCCCTCTGTTGTTAAGTCAGCATTGGTAAAGCCCAGTCCATGACTGATGTTGACATTTGCAACCACAGTTTCTAGTTGATTAACAGTAATCTCCTCCGGCATGTATGCTGCGTGCAGGACTTTCAACAGTGCATTCCGGTGAGCTTCGGAACACATTAACAGTGATAATATGGAGATTTTGGAGGGTGTTTGGTGAAGCTGGTCTACCACCTTGTAATCACTTCTTTTTATGATTCTCATGAACTCGTCTACATCATGTTCAAAAGATGTCTTCTGAGTGTCTTTAGCAGATGGCTCTTCAGATACCACATTCTTTCCTTTTGCCTTAGCAGCAGCTTCTGCTTCAGCATTAGGTCTTTGTGTTTGTGAGGCAAAAAGGCGTCCGCTTCTGGTGAAGCCTCCGCCTCCCCCAACATTATCAATCTGTGGAGAAGAGGTCGATGAATCCAGGGTGATTTTCTCCCTGTTGCAGTAGAGATCAGAGCCATAATTCCAAGGTATGGCATTACTGATTTCATAAGGAACAGGCCCAAGTACCGTAATGGTGACTGGGCTGATTGCTGCAGAGGAAGGTACTGTAATGGTGTGCGGATCATAATAAATCATGACTGGTGATCTGGTAGGAGGTTCCACAGTTTGTTGTTGGAAATTGCTGCTGGGAGGAACATTTGATGGGTCATAATAGATTGTAACTGTTGAGACATCTTCATTAATTTTTGTTGGCGTTGTAGAAGATTCCTTTGGTAAAATGGATGCTGATGTTGTAGAAGAAACAGTTGTTGAAATTTGAATTGTTGAAATGATGGACGGAGTAATTGCTGGTGATGTTGATGAATCAGTAGGAATGATTGTTGTTGCGGTTGTAGGAGAATTTGTTGCTGAAGGGATGATTGCTGGTGTTGTAGGAGATTCCAATGTTGTGGAGACAAGAGTTGTTGCAGGAGCTGTTGAATTAATTTGCAAAGTCCCATCTTGGATAAGGCCATCTATACCAATCCTTAGCTTCTCACAACCATTACTAGCCTGTCTTACACAATTCACAGCAGGCCCCACAGCCTGGGAACACTTGGCATCTTAAAAGTTGAATTTTGACTTCAGCCAGTGGTGTTTGAATCTGTGCAACATTATCAATTAATGTAGATGGTTGGTCCTCTTCAATAGCATTAATCCTAGGCCCACCATGATTAGGCATAGGATTTCTGTTGACGTTCGGAGGAGGTGCGAAGTTGAGAGCTTTAGAATCGACTAGATCTTGTACCTTCATCTGCAATGCTCTGCATTTCTCAGTATTGTGACCAGGTGCGTTGGAGTGGAAGGCACACCTGGCGTTGACATCATAATTCTTTGGGAGATTGAGAGGATCTAGTGGTGCCAACGTCCTTAACTCAACCAAGTTAAGCTTCAGGAGTTGTGGCAATAAAGCAGCATACGTCATAGGGATGGGGTCAATTACCCTATTTGCCTGAGATGGCCTCTGTTGAAAGGGACGCTGCTGTTGGTTGCTATTGTTGTTGTTGTAGGTTCTCTGTTGCGGAAAATGAAATGGTTGCTGTCGCTCCCACCTGATGACACGTAGGTCAGAAGGGGTACAGACGCGAACGGTCGGCGAAGGAGGAAGAAATGAATAGATTCGTCAGCTAGGCATTTTTATCCCGAAGGAAAGGTAATGCTGCATAGACCTAGGAAGATATGGATAAGACGGTTGCGAACCAGAGAAACTGAGAAAGGGAGTTGGTTACAACTTGGGAAGGTATTAGCACCCAGATTGTCCGCCGTACTCGACGGGATCCACGCTTAAAAGATTTGTGTTTTAAAGGGGTAGTGTCAGTGCAATATGTGTATCAAAGCTGGAAAGAATGCAAGTGTCAGTGTGAAGTGTATAAGAGAAGTGTCAGTGTAAGAACAGAAGTAAAGCTCAAAACTATGAGGCTTAAAGAATAAAGCTAGAAGAGGGGGATATATACAGAGACTTTTGTTCGATAACTGTTAAGTTATGCCTACGTATCCTCTCGTGAAATGAGGAAGTCAGAACACCGTAGTTCGACTCGAAGAGACTGAAAGAATAAATTGACTTGTGAACTGCTTACTTGTCTATGCTCAAGTGTATGACCTGTCTGGCTCAGGTGCAAACTGTCTTGCGTTAGACGGAAGAAGCAAGTTCTCGTTTATGAGTGAAGATGATGAGAAGAGAATCCCGGAGGAGACGATTATTGTTTGTTTTGGTGATTTCAATCTTTTATTGCTTTCTGGAGTTTGTCATAAGTTGATGAGCTTAAGTCTAAACCAAGGGTTAGTAAACTCATCACATCCTCCCTCTGAATAGGGGTAATGAGAATACCTTAAGTATGAAGTAAGCACCTCACACTTAATCACCATGATGTAGGATTAAGATCATTAACCTACTTGTATTTATTTAGATGTTTTTGGAGTTTTTGTTTAGTGTTAAGTAATGAGTTTAAGCCATAATCAAAGATTTAATGGACCCATTACACTATCCTAATAGAAGGATAATAGATGAGAACATTTAAGCTAAGGAAGGCTCCTCAACTTAACCCATGATTAGGGATTAACCTCATGACAAAACAAGCCTTTATTAGATGGATTTTACTTAATGGATGAGATTAAGAAGTGGATTTTATGGTTTGTAAGACAACTTGAGGGGGACTTGTCCATTAACACTAGGGTTAGTTCTTCTTAACCAATTAAGGAAGAATTAGAACCCTAATGCAAGGCCCAAGTTACAAGCTTGATGTCTTAATGATTATTAGATGGATTGATTAAAGGATTTAAACACATTAAGGGTTTAACACTTAGGATTAAAGTTATACACTCCATCCTAATAAAAGGATGCAGGCATAAGCCTAATTACAAAGTCTTAAAGCCTTTAAGGTTTAGTCCTGGATTATGAGATGAGAAGAGAAGACTCTAAGATGACACAAAGGTAAAACTAATGGGGAACTAATCAAACCCTAATTGTGATCATGCTTGGTTGTTCCTAGGGTTTATGAGGCTTGCAAAAGATCTTCAAGAAGAACAGCCACCAAGGAAGAAACAGGATGAAAGGAGGAGAAGCAAAAAGAAGCAAACCAACTTACTTCACTTGAGAAGGTAAGTTGCTTGAAGAAAGAAGGAGAGGAGGAGCATGAATGAGCAAGCTCACTCTAATACACAAGATAAAATGCAGCAATGGTGCATAAAAGAGATGAGAAGAGATTGTGAGAAGTGAAGGCAAATTCACTTCTCAAAACAACTTACCACCTGAAAAGTTAGCAAAAGAGATAAAATGCATTGCAAATGAGATGTAATGCCATGATGTAAGACAAAGCCAGAAGCATGAACATTATGTTAATGATGCTAAGAGATGATACAAGCACATGGCAAGAATTGTAGATGATCATGCAAGGATGGGGATGCAAATGAAACATACTTTGAACCATAAGAGTTCATAAACGTTTATTAAATGAAATGAAAGCATAACATGGCAAATGAATGATGCAATGATCAAACATGATTTTAATATGTCCTAAGATGTCTTAGAAGTCATGTGGATGCACAAAATGTCATGGCAAGTTCTTGAATGCAAGCATATGAAAGATGGATGCAAATGAAGGCAAGAATTAGGGTTTACATACAATATGCAATGCAAAAATCAAAATCAGAAGCAAATGATAAGATAAAAAATAGAAAATGGGATCAAAGGAACCCTAACCCTACACAAGTTCACTTCCCAAAGGAGGGGACCTAACCCTTAACCTAATGGGAGTTATGATTTTCTCAAGTTGGCTAGGGTTTTGGGATGCCTCACAATGAAAAATGAAAAACAAATTGAAAATGAAAGATAAATTCAAACCAATTTTACCCAAGAAACTACATGCTATGAAGGATGCAATGCAAGAAGAATCATCATCAAACTCTTCATGGTTAGGCAGAATGGATTTTTCTAAGTTAGGACCAAAATATTGCCTTTAAACAAATTTAATTCCAATGAAAAAGGTCAAAATAGGTCAAGCACCAAAAAGAAATTTGTTTTGAGAGTTTGATAATGTTTCTAAATGTTTTAAAATGCAATGTGAATTTTTTGGTGATTTTTAAATACCTAAATGCATTTTTAATTAATTAATTTTCATTAACTAATTAAAAATAAACATTTAAATGATTTAAAAATAATTTTTAATGCAAAAAATAAAAATAAAAATATTTTTGGGTTTTGAAAATTAATAGAAGGTTTGACAAAACATTTCAGAATTTTTTAATATGTTTTGCTATTTTTAAAAATTCGTGTAAATAAAATACAAACAAAATGAATTAAAATTAGTTAAATGGAGAAGTATGCAAATCCAGAGGCTGAGATTCAAATGGATTTGGAGGGAATTGACTGGCGCCAGATCCTAAGGCTGTAATTCAAACTGACTAAATTCAAATTAAACCTAATTAATTAAATTAATAAATCAGAATTAGGGTTTAATGGTGAATCTGGTCCACTCATTCGCGCGCGGGTCAACAGGATCTACGACCCACATTCAAACTGAGCCCTAATCACAATTAAGGCATTAATGACTTTCAGGTCACCGGAGAAGAGCTCCGGTCGTCTTCTCCGGTGACATCCCTCCCTGAAAATTGCTATCTCTCTCAAAACCTCACCCCAAGCCCCCTAAAGCTCCAGAATTACTCAACAAACATCAAGGAACAAGAATCAAACATCAAACTTCATTTATTTTTCATCAACAACATGATTCGAATCAAAAACCTAAAACTGAACAAATTTTCAGAACACGCATACATCCTCAAAACTCAACCATTTTTCATCATTCAAAGCTCATTGTGATCAGTAGAACATGCTCTACCATTCTATAACTAAAGAAACAAGTTCTGGAAAAACAGTTTCAAGAGTATACCTGAGATGGAGCTTTTGCTTTTGGAGCTTTCTGGCTGTTTCTTTGGTCCAAGATGCCTTTAATGAACCTCCTGAGAAGTTTGCAATGCTTGTTTGGAATTTCTTATGGCTGGTTTATGAGATTGATGAAGTTCTGTCCAAAGGGAGTGGAAAATTGTATTTCTGTTTGGGGTAGTTTCAGGATCAAATGATGGTTGAGAAATGATCAGAGGATCATGGTGAGTGATTCTGTGAAGTTTGTTTTTAGGTTTGAGGCTTGTGTATTGAGATTCGAAGAAAAATGCATAAAGAGGGATTTTTTGGAGAATGCTGTGTTAGGGGAGGTTTTAGCTTCCAAGATTGTGTGAGAAATGATCCATGAGGCATGTATGTGAAGCTGTGATTGGTCAGAGTAGTTGGTGTGGCTCAGCTTGATTGGTATGGTCCATTTTGCCAAAAGTAAATGTTAGGTGTCCTTTGAGGTATGGGTCATGGCATGCCAAGGACAATGGGGTGTCCTGCGCAGCAAGGATCAAGGGCAACCATGGAATTCAGATTGAGGCCAATTAGCAAGTGGATTAAAGCTTGTGGGTGGTTTTGCAAATTTCACTAAGTTTGGCCCCTTTGAAGTTTCTTGATGATCAAGGCATGAAAATGGGTGATTCTTTGGTGCATTCTGAATTTTAGGTCATGACTTATGTTTGTGTAATGCCTAGAAGTTGATTTGGAGTCACAATTGGCCTTGGCATGAAGTTTTGCAACTTTCCTCTTTTGGTGCAAAAGTGGAAATTTAGTGATTTTGTCCAACTTTGACAAGCCATAACTTTTGATTCAAAATGAATTAGAATGAGTTCTTGTACTTTTTAAAAATGGGAGGATCCAATCTACAACTTTCATGACCAAAGTTTTTTCATTTGAAGCATTTTTGAATCAAAAAGAGGAGGTTGAAAAACTTTCCCAAAATGGCAAGTTTTCATTATAAGTCACTTTCCCAAAAAGGCAACTTTGCAAATGGCTTGAAATTCCTCAATTTTGTGAACTTCTAACATCTTCTAAGATCCAATAAAGATCATACACATTCAAAATGATGGAGAACACCCTTTGGTTGGGTCATTGGGGGCCTCAGATGCCCTGATTTTGCACTGACTTGCTCAAGAAGTCATCTCCTGATCAGATGCCTTCCCCATTGAATTTCTTCATGAAAATTGATATGCATGATCCTCATAACATATGGGGACCAATAGAAACAAGAATGACCAAAAAATTTGGAGTTATGGCCTCTGAAACCAAAACCCTAATTTTAGGTCATTTGTGCAGTTAAGCCTGGCTCTGCTTCCATGCCTTTCTCAGTTCTTGTGATTCTTTGACTTCCTTGATCTTGTGAGGATATAATATGATGCTTGAACATACATGGACCCTCTTGAGATTATTGAATACCTTTGGAGTGGCTCAGATAGCTCAGGGATTGCTCAGATCACAAACCCTAGATGCAGATGACTTTGAACCAATGCAGTGAAGCAAAAATGAAATATGTGATAATATGATTGAACTTATGCAATATAAAAAGAGTCACAAGCCATGATGAAATGAGTGAGGGAAAATTTGGGGTGTTTACAGTTGCTGATAGTGATGTTGTTGTTGTTGATGAGGATATAAAGGTTGTTGTGGAACTGGAGTTGGGATGGTAACAGCTGCCACTGACCTGTGAGAATATTGGGACCTGCCCCTGCCTGCATGGATGGCATTGGTTTCACCCGTCCTTCGGGGTCCTGCAAAGGGTTTTCTGGGGTTGCTGGAGGAACTTGCACCATTGTCGGAGATTTTTCCCATCTTCAAGAGACTTTCAATTCTCTCACCAGCTATAACCACATCAGCAAAACTGGTAAAGGAGAAAGCAGCAAGTCTATCAATATAAGTCCCTTGTAATGTGTTCATGAACATGTCAGCCATTTCTCTTTCTGACATGGGTGGTTGGACAGCAGCAGCAAGCTGTCTCCATCTTTGAGCATAATCCCGGAAGCTCTCTCTAGAAGACTGAGACATGCCCATTAGAAGAGTTCTATTGGGAGCCATGTCCAGGTTGTACTGATATTGCCGGATGAAAGCCTCGGCCAAGTCCTTCCAACATCTTATGGTGGCCCTAGTCAGGTGTGAATACCATTCTCTCGAAGCTCCAGTCAGACTGTCCTCAAAGTAGAACATCCATAACTTCTCATCCATGGTATAAGCCTTGAGCCTTCCCAAGAAAGAATGCAGATGAGTGCGAGGACAGGAGGTACCATTATACTTTTCAAAGCATGGGGGTTTGAATTTGTGGGGAATCCTCACCCCATCTACTAGTCCTATATCCATCACGTCGAAGCCCAAAGAATTCTGAGATTCCAAAGATCTTAACTTTTCAGCAATCTCATCCAATCTTCTATCATATACTTCATCTCCAGCCCCTATAACAGTAAATTGTTCTTCTTGGGGATCCTCTTGCAGGATTCTGCCCCCAGCAGTATTGCCTTGAACATCCCTCGGGATGTTAACTTCTGGATTCAGATGGGGTCCATATTTTGGTGGGTCAATGCGAGGTTGCTCCCGTTCATTGTTGCTGGTTCCCCCTGTTCCAAGATGAGGTTCCTCAGGTGTTTGTCTTTCCACCAGCTCTCTCATTCTTTCTTGGCTCTGGGCTAAGCCAGTCATGACAGCCATGAATTGAGACATCTGGTTTCTCATCTCTACTCTCTCATTTGCCATCTGGTTTCTGACCTCATTCAGGTCCTGCTGTACTTGCTCCATTTGAATGCCGGGAAGGTTGTTACGAGTCGGGTACCGGTGCGTGCGGTTGACAGGGAACACTCGGCGACGAGCAATGTTTCCTGAGATCACAACAAAGTTAGAAACAAGAATAACAACAAAAACCTACAAAACAAAAACAAAGTTAGTATGCAATGCAGTATGCTTATTTGTTTTCCAAGGTATCCGGTTTGGTTCTTGGTTTTGACCTTTCCAGACCTCGAGGAAGATGCTTGATGTTGTTGAGAGAAAACCCAAATGAAAACAAACCAAAATATATTACAAATGATGAAACATACATAGTCTATTTTACAATACATGCCCATGGAGGGTCAAAAATACAACAAAAGGAAAAGTACAACAAGCAAAGAATCAGACATCCAGTCCAAACTCATCTTCCCTGACCTCCTTCAGGAGTGCCTCAGTCACCGGACCAGCTGGGTGCTCTGTAATGGTCCTAATGAGGAGGTTCCTGGTAGCAATAGCAGTAGTCAGCTTCTTATGCATGTCTTGGTCTTTTGATCTCTTCAATCCTGCTCTAAGCTTCAACCCTGATATCTCCTTCTGAGCTGCCAACAAAGCTTCCTGCTGCTTCTTCTCATTGGCCTCCAACTGATCAATCTTGGCCTGAGTCTTCTGGTCTTCTTGTGTACGGGCTTCGGTGATCCTGACCCACCTAGCCTGGCTCTCTTGCAGATAGTGCTCAGCCCTAGCCTTCTGAATCTTGGCCTCCTTGCAGGCATTCTTCAATATCTGTTCCCCAGCCCTTGCTTTCCTTATGTAGTCTTCTGTCTTTTCAATTTTGGCAAGGTGCTCAACCCTGAGCTTTTCCAATCTCTCAATGTCCAAGCGGCCATCACTCCTTTCCCAAAGAGTCTTCTTCAAGGCTTGAGATAGCTTCTCATTCCTTTCCTTCTGTCGCTCCCGACAAATGAAACGGATCATATGAAGGTACAGACGCGAACGGTCGGCGAAGGGAACAATGAGAACACACAGCCGTGGACTCACTGGAGATGAATAGAGTCGCCAGCTAGGCATTTTTATCCCGGAGGAAAGGCAATGCTGCATAGACCTAGAAAAAGATGGACAAGACGGTTTGCGAACCAGAGAGACTGAGAAAGGGGGTTGGTTACAACCTGGGAAGGTATTAGCACCCAGATTGTCCGTCGTACTCGACGGGATCCACGCTCAGAAGATTTGTGTTTTAAAGGGGTAGTGTCAGTGCAATTTGTGTATAAAGTAACTGGAAAAGAATGTACAGGTGTCAGTGTAAAGTGTATAAGTGATGTGAAGTATGAAAGTGTCAGTGTAAGAACAAGGTGAAATGCTCAAGATCATGAGGCTAAAGAATGAAGCTAGAAAGAGGGGGAATATACAGAGACTTTTGTTCGATAACTGTTAAGTTATGCCTACGTATCCTCTCGTGCAATGAGGAAGTCAGAACACCGTAGTTCGACCCAAAGAGACTGAAAGATGAATTGACTTGTGAACTGCTTACTTGCCTATGCTCAAGTGTATGATCTGTCTGGCACAGATGCAAACTGTCTTGCATTAGACGGAAGAAACAAGTTCCCGTTTATGAGTGAAGGTGATGAGAAAAGAATCCCGAAGGAGACGATTATTGTTTGTTTTTGAGTTTTCAGTCTTTTATTGCTTTTGAAAGTTTGTCATAAGTTAATGAGCTTAAGCCTAAACCAATGGGTTAGTAAACTCATCACATCTTCCCTCTGATTGGGGGTAATGAGAATACCTTAAGTGTGAAGTCAGATTCTCACACTTAATCACCATTGATGTAGGGTTAAGATCATTGACCTACTTGTGATTATTTGGATGTTTTTGGTGTTTTTGTTTAGTGTTGAGTAATGAGATTAAGCCATAATCAGGGATTAAACAGACTCATTACACCATCCTAATAGAAGGATAATAGATGAGAATGTTTAAGCTGAGGAAAACTCCTCAACTTAATCCATGATTAGGGATTAAACCCATGACAAAACAAGCCTTTGATTAAATGGATTTTAGATTAATGGTATGATGATGAAGTGAGTTTTATGATTTGTAAGACAACTTGAGGGGGACTTGTCCATTAACACTAGGGTTAGTCCTTCTTAACCAATTAAGGAAGAATTAGAACCCTAATGCAAGGCCCAAGTTACAAGTGTGATGTCTTGATAGTTATTTAAGTGAATTGATTAAGGGATCTAAACACATAAAGGGTTTAACACTTAGGATTAAAGTTATTCACTCCATCCTAAGAGAAGGATGCAGGCATAAGCTTAATCACAAAGTCTTAAAGCCTTTAGGGTTTAGTCCCTGATTATGAGATGAGAAGAGAGGACTCAAAGAGAGACACAAAGGTAAAAACTATGAGGGGAGACTAATCAAAACCCTAATTCATTGTCATGCTTGGTTATTCCTAAGGTTTGTGAGGTTTGCAAGAACAAATCTTCAAAGGAGCCACCAGGAAGCAGATGAACAAGATCAAGAGAAGCAAAGTGACTTGCTTCATTCAAGAAGTCAAGTCACTTGAGGAAAGAAAGTAGGAGGAAGAAGAATGAGCAAGCTCAATCTCAAACACGAATAGAAATGCAGCAATGTATGCAAGAGAGATGAGAAGAAAAGTTATGAGAAGTGAAGGCAAATTCACTTCTCAAAGTCACTTACCACCTGAAAGGTTAGAAAAGAAAAACGCAATGCAACGCAAAATGGGATGAGATGACATGATGAGAAACAAAACCAGAAACATTTACACAAGGTTAAAGATGTTGAGAAATGATGCAAACACATCGTCGCACCTCGAAAAAACACGATCCTAAAACAATCAGAGGGGTGCCTAATTCTATTTACTCTACCTAATCAACTATCGTCGTAATGCGAGAGCAAAATTCGAATTCGTACAAATCATAGACTAACCTCGCTCAACTAAATGAATTAATACAAATAAATTGAGTAAAAATGAAATATGATAAAGTAATATATATATATATATATATATATATATATATATAAAAAAGAATAGAATAAAAAGTTAAATAACTAAATTAATTACAAGATAATCAATTAATTAACAAAAATAAAAGAAAACAAAATAAATGAACTTATTAATAAGAAAAAAGGAAAAGGGAAACGTGGCTGATGAGGCCCATATGGGGCGGTCCAAGTTTGGACTTGGGGGGTCGGGTCGGTCAAGGCCAGGTTCGCGGGTTAAAATGACCCGGCCAAATGCTGGAGAAAGAAGGGTTTTGAAAACCCTAAGGGATACACAATATCAGCAAAACAAAAACACAGAACTCTCAGCGTCATTCTCCAACGCTTCCATCAAACCCGCTCGGCGTTCTCACCTTCCGAATCAACAACACATCCTCTCTCTCGATTTCTCAGACGTCCTCATAAGGCTTTCCCCTCTTCTCAACACTTTGACTGAAGAACCGAACCCTAACTCCTTCTAATCTCCCCCGTTGAAAACCCTAAATCGTCGGAGAAGACGAAACGCGGCGGCAACCACCATCCTCTCCGTCAATACTCACTCAAAGCGCATAAACCCTAAATATTCCCTCCCAATCTCGTCCTCTCAACTCAAAATTTGCCTTTCAAAAGTGCAGAAACCCTAACCCTAAATCAAAGCATGAAGAAACGGAAGTATCGCAACGGAAGAATGAAAGCTTTACCTCGGTTGTGGTGAAGCTGTGTTGATACTTTAGCGAAGGTCAACAAATGATTGTTGAAGAGGTAAGCTCTCAGATTGATTTAAGCGGCCGGTTCGGGATACAGTTTGATGTTCGTTTTTTTTTTGGTACAGGTGAGCTTTGGAGTTGCTGGGCTTGTCAAGAACAGTTCGTTGGTTCGCTATGGAAGACGAATCCCGTTCGTAAATTGATGGCCACTCCTTGTGAGGTGAGGTGTTTTGAAACTGCTCTGTTGTTCTGTCTTTTTTTTTGATCTTCAAACGTTTCTGTGTTTTTTTTGGAAGGTTTGAAGGTTGTTATTCACTGTCTCCTCTTTTTTCAGGTTGTTTCGTTCTCTTGGTTATGCAGGTTCTCTCAGGTTCAGAATTACCTCAAAAGGACGAATCGTTTTGGCTTTGGTTTATGGATTTGTGGAGGTTACAACTTGTGAGTTTGAGGATGAAAGTCGTGAAGAAGGGCGCTTGGTTTGGAGCCGAAGAGTGTGGTGAGGGTTGCTATGATGAAGCTGATGAAGATGAGGGGGGGGGGGGGAGAGTCAGTTGTTATTCTGTCAAGTGGTGAGTATGTCATCTCTTCCTGTTCTCCTTTTTTCTCCCCCTTTATATCAATCCATCCTGTTTCAATCCCACTTCTTTTTTCCAAAAGCATTGATCTGATGTTTGCTTTTCTCAATTGTTGTCCTTCTGGTGCAGGTTTTGAATCCATAATCCCATCAGCCTGCAGGGTGCTTCTACTTTATGCCAAAACGTTTGTCCTTGTTGTTGTGACAGTCTGGTTTGAATCGGTAGGAAATGAACTGAATCTTCTTTGCAGAAACTCTTTGTCCTTTTTTGTGATATTGGTATTGTGATTTTGCAGGTCATGGCACATTGATGTGAGCTTGCAGTGGGCCTTTGGAGTTTGTGTATGGTGCAAGCAAAATAATGCAGCTGTATGGCCTTTTCCCGTGCATTCTCAATTCCAAGATTGTACCTTTTGTGTGCTGGTTTCTGTTTTCAAGGTATCTCCCTGTCCTCTTGTCCAAAACCTTGCTGATGTTAGAATTAGATTTAGTCATGTTGTGATGTTAGAATTCAGATTTGGTCCTGTTGTGATATGTCTAATATGCTAATGCCCATGAAACTGTGTTGAAATATGCCGTAGAACTCATTCAAATTGAGACAGCAAGAGACCATGGAATGAATGTTCCTTTCCTTTTTTGTCTAATTGAGATTTTATTTGGAAAAAGATGCTTGTTGTTGACCAATTTCAACTTACGATTCTTTTGTTTCTTTTTCATGTTCGACGTGTTTGGAGCCGGCGATTGGGGTTGGTGAAGCTTCGGATGGCTGAATTGATACGAGGCCGTCATTTGCAAGCCGCTTGGAGAAAAATGAGCTACGGACAGGCGATGCACAGCTGCGTCCGGAGGCCGAAAGTTTCGTTTACCGTTGGCCTTGTAACAATATAATTGTAATGTAGTTAGGATGATTTCAGTCTTGCTTGTAAATTTGATTTTCATTTCCTTTGTGACATTTGTGCTTACTCTTTGAATTTGACAGTAATGACACAAATTTTGGATTTGAACCAATCCTTTTATTGAATTATAATTTGGAATGCAACCATCTTGACAACATTTAAGTCCTAACACCACTCCAATTCTTTGTATGATACATTGAGCTTAAAGATAACTTGTAAAACTTGAATAATCATGGTTCTTCACAATCAAACCTCAAAAGAACGTGACTTGAAAGCAACAGACACCAACTTGAAAATGACCAACAAAAGAAATCTCTCATGACAAAAAAAAAGAAACTTCAACATGACCTTGAAAATAATAATCTTGTTTGTCTCAAAATCATACCCCTAAAGGGCGTAGCTTGAAAGCAAAATACAACCACTTCGATAATGACTAAATATAAAGTTTGACTTTAATCTTGTCAATAGTTCAAAGATGTGAATCCGCGAATTGAGTCATCAAATTCAAACTCGAGCCAACGGTAATCCCATGTAAAGTCACTCGAATAAACAAACTTTCTCTCTTCAAATTACTTCTCAAAATATTAAAAAGAAGTGACGATACTTCAGAAATAACCTTGAAATAACATCATCCCCACGACTTGAAAGATTTAAACGAGGAGACAGCAAATTCGGTCTCTTAAAGCCTCAAGAGTAAATTTCGCAATTCAAAGTATCCTAAACACCATTCATTCTTCTTAGTCTGAACATGATCTTGCGTTTTAAGTAGCCAGAGGAGCAATAGTCTTGGTTGCAATGCTTTTTTCAGAAAAGAAACATACATCTCACATTATGGATCAATCTTCTCTCAATTCCAAACCGCAAAACCTTAATTCGATGACTTGGTGAATTGTGCCTCCAGGTTTGAAAAGCGAAGACCATCTTGAACTGAAGCTTTGGTTTCTGGTACTTCCTGGCTGGTTTCCTGCTTCCATGCCAATCTCATTTCTTGTGGTTCTTTGACATTCTTGACTTTTAGAGGGTATAATATGATGCTCGAACACACAGGGACCCCTTTGAAGTGATTGATGACCTTTGGAGTAGCTCAAGATGCTTTGGGATTGCTCAGATCACAAACCCTAGGTGCAGATGCCTTAGGAACGGTGCAGTGAATCAAAAGTGAGATATGAGATGATATGTTTGTGTTTATGCATATGAGATGATCACAAGCCATGGTGTGAATGGGTGAGGGCAAATTTGGGGTGTTTACAGCTGCCCCTATTCAAACACGAGTTAGCGCTGTGCAGGTTGTAAGCAGCGGCTTAACAGGCAAACAAGGTAACTTGTGGTTGAATACCAAAGATAGTCCAAAATTTGCACTCACAGAATGAAGAAGAAAAGGGATATAGATTGTAAGAGAAAACAAAGTATATTGTAAAGTGTGGGCGACGGAGGACGACCGTCGAGCAGAGGACGACTGCTGGGTAAGGAGCAATGACGGGGACGGCCGACATGCCGGGAAAAGTGCAGAAAATAAAGCAATGGCGGGGACGGCCGACATGCTGGGGATAAAAGGTAAAGCCAAGACGGGGACGGCCGACTAGCTGGGGAAAGTGATATTATGATGGGGACAGCCATCAAGATAAAGTTGTAGCATTCTCCGGTAATTAATGAAACATGACGGGGACGACCATCAGGTTCATAAAGCAAAGTAACCAACGATGGGGACGGCCATCGGGCTGAAAAGAAAAAGGGACCACGACGGGGACGGCCATCGGGTTAAAGAATAAATGAAATAAACAGATGATGGGGTACGACCATCAAAGGTGAAGGACGATCACCTAGCAGGGGACGGCTGCTCTGTTGGGAATAAAAGAAATATGATGGGGACGGCCATCAAAGGTGGAGGACGACCACCTGGCAGGGTACGGCTGCCGAAAATATCGCGACATAAGACGAATGCCGGATAAAGGGTCAACGACGGGGACGGCCATCGGACGAGCATGATGGAGGACGACCACCAAGAAGTGGAGGACGACCACTTAGCAGGGTACGGCTGCTCTCAGGGTTTATCATGACATAGGACGAATGTCAGATAACCAAAATCAACAATGGGGACGGCCATTGGATAAAGTGATGAAGGACGATCATCAAAAGGTGGAGGACGACCACCTAGCAGGGGACGGCTGCTAAAAATCGACGATGGGGACGACCATCGGATGAGCATGATGGAGGACGACCATCAAGAAGTGGAGGACGACCACTTAGCAGGGTACGGCTGCTCTCAAGGTTATCATAACACAGGAAGAGTGTTAGATAAGAAAAGAAATTTGTTGGCGATCTACTGGGGATATAGTAAACACGGACGAGTGTTTACATCCAAGAAACAAAAGGTATAAGCGTTTGGTATTGTGTATAGATTAAAGATGCGGACGAGCATCCTTAAGACTATGATACGGACGAGTATCATGTAGAAACAAACTGACACATGCTCAGAGATGATGATACGGACGAGTATCAATTGGTTAACAAAGAACACGGACGAGTGCTGTATCTGAAAGAATCCTTCAGGGGAATAGTAAACAACAGACGAGTATCTATATTCAAGAAGACAAAAGTGTTTGACACGGTGTATGGATTAAAGATGCGGACGAGCATCCTTAAGACTATGATACGGACGAGTATCATGTAGAAACAAACACTAGACGCAATGTTCTGAGATGATGGTACGGACGAGTACCAACTGGTTAACAAAGAACAAGGACTACTGTCGGATCTGTGGGGATATAAATGATGTATACAAGATACAGACGAGTATCTGTATAAGTGTAACACTGAGTAGTGAGCATATGTATATGTAAGTGTTTATCTGCTGGGGAGAGTGACACGGACGAGCGTCAAAAGGAGAAAAGTATAATATAAACATGTATATGGGTGATGAGAGTGTAAGCGACTGCGCTGGGGATATGACACGGACGGGTGTCAAGAAAGTGTATATATAAGTATAAGTGAGTGCAAAGAGGATGTCTTTGGCTTTCTGCTGGTGATGTGACACGGACGGGTGTCCAAAGGTGTATATACTGGTGTTTGTGATTTGTGAGGCAACTGCTTTTGCTGGGACCCTGGTGGGGATTTCTGTATAATGATGATGAACGGCTTATTATTCACAGGTGTTCTATTCACAACATGACTTATGATTATGCTATGCATTTGATTTTTGCCGTAATGCTCCGTATTAGACGGAATGCTACGCTCTGAGGGGATAATATGATGCGGATGCTATGATTATGCAAAGAGGCAAAGACCCGGGATTCGGATCCCGTTGCTGCGAAGATCTCTGGTCGATCTGCCTGAAGTGAATATCCCAGCTGGGGATGAGATCATTGGTAGATCTGATGATGTATCTGCTTGGGGATATAGGTCACTGATTGACATATCCTTATAATACGGGACCCAGCTGGGGTTTGTAGAAGCTTTCTCCCTCTCTGTTGTGACTTCTTCGTGCGTTGCTCTTCTGAATAGCGGCTGAGGATTCTGCGGTGGGAGATGATTCCCTGATTCCTGCGTTCTGCTGAGGAAGGATAGTTGGTACTTCAACTGGGGAATGCTGTTGGTAACTCAGCTGGGGAGAGCAGTGGGAAGCAACTCAGCTGGGGATAGAGCATTTCGGATGCTGATATCTTTTGTTGATTTGCCAGCTTGCTGAGATGTAACTTGCATGCCCCAAGTTGAGTTCTGGATACCTGCAATCCTGCAAAGATAAGGAAACGTACAAAAGGTCCCGAGGTATCCTTTACTGGATTCCGTCATAGGAGTTAAGTACTTTCAAGAGTAATCACATTCCCTGTAAGCATGTGTTTTATTTTTAGAGAAAGGCATCTGTACTTATGCAATTGTATTTTTAGAAATATCAGACAATTCTTTGCAAAACATAAATGTAAAAACGAGACATGACTGAAAATCTGATTTTATTAATTCATGTGCCCTGAATTGGCAAGATACAGTCAAAGAAAACAAATCTCCTGAAATGAAGAGACTGTTACAAATTGAGAAACAAAATGCTGGCGATGTTGACGACGCTTTCAAGGAGCTTCCTCTTCTGCTATGACTCGTATGACAATGACGTTCTTCTCGTCTTGCTTTCTGAAGAAAGTTGATTCTGATTGAAGCTTGATCCTTTGGAGCTTACCGAGTTGTATATAATACAGACGAATTCAGAATGCAGTTGTTCGCTTATTCCCTTATTTTGCATGGATCGCCCTTTCGGGTTTTCAATCCATCGGGATACCCATTTTTTCCTGAGTTGTCCAATGCGGCTTTTCAACTCAGCGGGTGTACATTTTTTTGTTTATTTCCCTTATTTTTGCCCGAGTCTTTTATTCTGTTTTTGACTCGCCGGGATGCCCTATTTTTGCCTGGACTTTCATTCTGTTTTTATGTCCAGCGGGTCATTTTATGCGAAGTATTTTTTAACTGCATCTGAATTCACAGGGGACGGGAAATCCTCACCATCCATGGTGCTGAGCATCAATGCCCCACCAGAGAAAACTTTCTTTACAACGAATGGTCCTTCGTAATTTGGAGACCATTTTCCCCTGTGGTCTGTATGAGGAGGGAGGATTCTTTTCAACACAAGATCCCCTACTTGGTACTCTCGGTGCCTGACTTTCTGATCGAAGGCCTTCTTCATTCTCTTCTGATATAACTGCCCATGACAGATTGCAGCCAATCTTTTCTCTTCGATCAGACTCAGTTGTTCGTATCGGGCCCGAACCCATTCTGCTTCATTCAGTTTAACATCCATTAGTACCCGTAGAGAGGGCAATTCAACTTCAACAGGTAGGACTGCTTCCATACCATACACAAGCTGATACGGTGTTGCCCCAGTGGATGTTCTGATTGATGTGCGGTACCCATGCAAGGCAAACGGTAGCATTTCGTGCCAGTCTTTGTACGTGATTACCATCTTCTGCACAATCTTCTTAATATTTTTATTTGCTGCCTCAACAGCGCCGTTCATCTTTGGCCTGTAAGGAGAAGAATTGTGATGTTGGATCTTGAAGTCCCGGCATAATTCGGCCATCATTTTGTTGTTTAAATTGGAACCATTATCAGTAATGATTCGCTCGGGAACTCCATACCGACAGATGATATCTCTCTTCAGAAATCGGGCTACCACTTGTCTTGTAACATTTGCATATGAGGCTGCTTCAACCCACTTGGTGAAATAGTCAATGGCAACCAGGATGAATCTGTGGCCGTTTGAAGCAGTTGGCTCAATCTTGCCAATCATATCAATACCCCACATAGCAAAGGGCCATGGTGAAGACATGATGTTCAAAGGATTGGGAGGCACATGCACCTTATCTGCATAGATCTGGCATTTATGACATTTTCTGGCGTAAGCACAACAGTCTGTATCCATCGTGATCCAGTAATAGCCTGATCTTAACAACTTTTTAGCCATGGCATGCCCTCCTGCATGGGTACCAAAAGATCCTTCGTGCACTTCGTGCATCAACAAATCTGCTTCCTTCTTGTCAACACATCTGAGAAGTACCATGTCAAAGTTCCTTTTGTATAAAGACCCATCAGTGTTCAGAAGGAAACTACCAGCAAGCCTTCTCAAAGTCTTCTTATCATTGGAAGATGCCCCAGGTGGGTATGTTTGATCCTCCAAGAAGCACTTAATGTCATGGAACCAAGGCTTATCATCTTTGACAACCTCTGCTGCAAATACATATGCTGGTCTATCAAGTCTAGACACTGAAATCTGGGGTACAAAGTTAGCAGCTTGAACTTTGATCATGGATGAAATGGTAGCAAGAGCATCTGCAAACTGATTCTCGTCCCGAGGGATATACTCAAGCTTGACTTTGGTGAAGAAGGTCAATAACCTTCTTGTATAATCCCTGTAAGGTATCAGATGATCTTGGTGGGTGTACCATTTTCCGTTGGTTTGATTGACTACCAAAGCTGAATCTCCGAATACGGTTAATGTCTTGATCCTGAGGTCAATAGCTTCCTCAAGACCCATAATGCAAGCTTCGTATTCAGCTTCGTTGTTAGTGCAGTTAAAGGTGAGTTTTGCCGAGAAAGGCATGTGAACTCCCTTAGGTGTAATGAGTACTGCACCAACACCACGACCATTCATGTTAACGGCCCCATCAAACATCATAGTCCATTCTTCTTCTGGGTCAGGCCCTTCAGTGTGAATAGGCTCTTCATGATCTTTTGCTTTAATGAACATGATGTCTTCATCAGGGAAGTCAAATCTCATAGGCTGGTAGTCATCAATGGGTTGCTCAGCAAGATATTCAGATAGTACACTGCCTTTGATGGCTTTCTGAGATGTGTACTGTATGTGAGAATCATCTGCCATCTTGCAACCCGTCCGGTAAGAGCTGGCTTCTCGAAAATGTACTTGACTGGGTCCATCTTTGAGATCAATAAAGTAGTGTGGGTCAACATATACTGTCTCAGTCGGCGAGCAGCCCACGCTAAAGCACAGCAAGTTTTCTCGAGCAGTGAATAACGCTGTTCACAGTCGGTAAACTTTTTGCTTAGGTAGTATATTGCATACTCTTTTCGACCGGACTCGTCATGCTGACCTAGCACACACCCCATTGACTCTTCCAATACTGTCAAGTACATGATCAGAGGTCTTCCTTCAACTGGAGGCATGAGGATTGGAGGTTCTTGTAAATACTCCTTGATCTTGTCAAAAGCCTTCTGGCAATCTTCGTTCCACCTGACCGTCTGTTCCTTTCTTAACAGCTTGAACAAGGGTTCACAGGTTGCTGTGAGGTGAGATATGAACCTTGAAATGTAGTTCAAACGACCTAAGAACCCTCGAACTTCTTTTTCTGTTCTCGGTGCAGGCATCTCTTGAATAGCCTTGACTTTATCAGGGTCAACTTCAATCCCTTTCTCGCTTACAATAAAGCCCAGCAGCTTACCCGATCGCACCCCGAATGTGCATTTATTGGGGTTCAACTTCAGTTGATACTTCCTCAGGCGCTTGAACAACTTCAGCAGATTTACCAGGTGATCTTCCTCTGTAAAGGACTTGGCAATCATATCATCCACATAACATTCTATTTCTTTGTGGATCATATCGTGGAATAATGTCACCATAGCCCGTTGATATGTGGCACCAGCATTCTTCAGTCCGAATGGCATCACCTTGTAACAGAACGTGCCCCAAGGTGTGATGAATGTTGTCTTCTCCATGTCTTCAGGTGACATCTTGATTTGATTATATCCTGAAAAACCATCCATGAAGGAGAATACCGAGAACTGAGCCGTGTTATCCACCAATACATCGATGTGAGGTAATGGGAAATCATCTTTCGGGCTGGCTCTGTTCAGATCCCGGTAATCAACACACATTCTTACTTTGCCGTCTTTCTTGGGCACAGGTACTATGTTAGCAACCCACGGCGGATAGCTAGTCACAGCAAGGAACCCGGCGTCCCATTGCTTTTGTACCTCTTCCTTGATTTTCATAGCCATGTCTGGGCGAGTTCGGCGCAGCTTCTGTTTGACCGGTGGGCACTCTTCTCTCAAAGGCAGCTTGTGCACAACTATGTCGGTATCCAACCCTGGCATATCTTGATACGACCAAGCAAACACATCAACATACTCTTGAAGCAGATCTATCAGTTGTCTCTTCACTGAGTCTTGCAGGCAGGCCCCGATTTTAACTTCTTTCACGTCTTCCTCTGTACCAAGATTAATCGCCTCAACCTCCTCCTGGTGAGGAGTAATAGCCTTTTCCTCTTGTCTCAACAACCTGGCTAGCTCTTCAGGAAGTTCATATTCTTCATCAGCCCCTTCATCAGCTTGATTGATCGGATTGTCAAAGTCATACGATGTCATAGCCGTGCTGTTGTCGGTGCTGTCTGAAAGGCACTCTCTGCAAGGGTTAAGTTGTTCATTTTAGTGATTGATTTTAATCTTGCTTTAGAAAAAAGTGAAAAGAAGTTATCATTTTGAAAACACTGCCATTTATTTTTGTACAAAAAGAAAAATGGAAAAACAGTGAGCAGAAAGGAAAAAAGACTCGTTTGCAAAAAGATGTCTGATATTTCATTAATTTAATCTTGTTTGCACAAAAGTACAGATGGCCCTGATCACAAAATGAGTCTTGTCATCTTGGGCAAGATGCAAGACTTTGATGCATGCTAATAAAAATACAGGAAATAATAATTACTCTGCATGAGTAACTCTTATAATTTCCTGGGAAGACCAGTTCGAGACACTGCTCCCCGGGATCTTTGGACGAATCCAATTCTCCAGATTGCGCTCCTCTTCCAGCTCGTCTTCCAGACAGTTGACAGCATCGGGGGTAAGCATCCCCCCACTGACAAAACCTGGCTCTGCAGCAGCCTTTGCTTGATGTCGAGTTGGTTTGTAACCCAACCCAAATTTGTCCTTCTTCTCCCCCACAGCTAAGACCTTGCCCCAGCCTAGGGCAGTTCCTTCCTCAACAACCTTCCGGGCTTGCTGGTAAGATGACATGGAGATACCTGACACAGCAGATGCTTCGTTGACATTCAAGGCCTCAAAACCTTGGCTCATTGTCTCATGGATCTCTCCATCCATCTCAATGTATTTATACGTAGCCAGATGGCTAACGAAAATATCCTCTTCCCCACAGATTGTGACAACTTGACCTTCCCACTCAAATTTTAACTTTTGGTGAAGGGTAGACGTTATTGCGCCGGCGGCGTGAATCCAGGGTCTACCCAACAAACAGCTGTAGGCGGGCTGAATGTCCATCACATAAAAGATAGTTTTAAAAGTCTGTGGGCCAATTGTCACAGGCAGCTCAATCTCCCCCAGAACCGATCTCTTAGAACCATCAAAGGCTCTTACCACCAGGTTGCTGGGTCTCAATGCCAAACCATCATATTCTAACTTCACCAGAGCCTTCTTTGGTAAGACATTAAGGGACGACCCTGTGTCTACCAGCACATGAGAAAGGACAGCTCCTTTGCATTCCATGGTTATGTGCAAGGCTTTGTTGTGGTTGCGGCCATCCGCTGTCAAGTCAGAATTGGTAAACCCTAGCCCATTGCTAGCAGTAACATTTCCAACCACGGTTTCCAATTGGTTGACAGTAATCTCCTCAGGCACGTAAGCTGCGTGCAAGACTTTAAGTAGTGCATTCCGATGGGCTTCGGAGCACATAAGCAGTGAGAGGATGGAGATTTTGGATGGCGTCTGATGAAGCTGATCCACAATTTTATAATCACTCTTTTTTATGATTCGCATAAACTCATCAACTTCCTGATCGAACGGAGTCTTCAAGGCTTCTTTGGCAACTTGATCTTCCTGCACCGGGCTCTTTCCCTTTGCCTTGGCAGCAGCTTCTGCTTCGGCAGTGGGTCTTTGAACTTGTGAAGCAAAGAGACGTCCGCTTCGAGTGAAGCCTCCGCCTCCCCCCACATTATCTACTTGTGGTGCAGGTGTTGATGTTTCAAGAGTGATTCTTTTTCCTTCACAATACACGTCAGAGCCATAGTGCCAAGGGATGGCCCTGTTGCTTTAATATGGTACTGGTCCAGGCACCGTGACAGTGACTGGACTGATTGCTGCTGCTGAAGGGACTGTTATTGTTTGTGGATCATAAAAGATTGTAACTGGTGCTCTGGCGGGAGCAGCACCTTCTGAATGGTAGGCGGAATTATTTTCAGGATCATAGAATATGGTAACAGTAGAGACATCTTCATGATTGATTGCTGGTGTTGTAGGAGGTATTGTTGGAAGGACTGTTGTTGAAGCTGAAGTTGTAGCAGGAGGAACTGTTGAAAACTGATCATTTGGGAGGACAGATGAAGTACTTGTTGATGTTGCTGGTGAATTGTCGGGAACAATAGTTGCTGCAGTTGTAGGAGGTTCTGGAATCGTTGTTGATGAAGTTGCCGGATTTGTCGGAAACGATGTGGTGATCTGGAGCAGGCCACTCTGAATAAGGCTGTCAATGCCATTCCTCAGGTCCTCACACCCATTCCATGAAATATTGCAGTAGGGGCACCCTAGTTCACATCCCGGAAATATTTGGCTTTCACGGAGTTGAGCTTTGATTTCCACCAATGGTGTCCTGATCTGATCCACACTGGTTATTAAATAAGACGGTTGGTCTTCTTCAATAGCGTTAATTCGGGGACCACCATGGTTTGGCATAGGGTTTTTATTGACATTGGGCGGAGGTGCAAAATTCAGAGCCTTGGAGTCTACCAAGTCTTGTACCTTCATATGCAGAGCCCTGCATTTTTCTGTACTGTGACCAGGTGCGTTTGAATGAAAAGCACACCTAGCATTAGAGTCATAGTTTCTTGGTAGGCTATTGGGATCCGGGGGTGCCAACGTTCTTAACTCAACTAGGTTGAGTTTCAGAAGCTGTGGCAACAAGGCAGCATACGGCATTGGGATCGGGTCGATCACTCGGTTAGCTTGGGATGGCCTCTGTTGGAATGGCCTTTGTTGATTGTTGTTGGTGTTGTTGTTGAAGTTCCTTGGAGGATACTGATTCTGATGATGCTGAGGCTGTTGTTGGAAGTTTTGTTGAGGAGGCTGATAGACTGGCTGTGGGTGAGCTGGAGCAGGAATGGTGACTGCTGCTATCGACCTTTGAACGTACTGGGGTCTACCCCTGTTGGTGTGAATGGCATTGGTCTCGCCAGTTCTTCTCGGGCCTGCAAAAGGCTTTCTTGTACTACTGGACGAGCTGGCACCATTATCAGAGATCTTACCCATTTTTAACAGGCTTTCAATTCTCTCCCCAGCTATGACAACATCTGCGAAGCTAGTGGAGGAGAAAGCAGCCAACCTGTCAATATACGTTCCCTGGAGAGTGTTCATAAACATGTCTGCCATTTCTCTCTCAGACATTGGTGGTTGAACGGCAGCAGCCAATTGCCTCCATCTCTGGGCATATTCTCGGAAACTTTCCCTTGACGACTGTGACATTCCCATTAGGAGAGTCCTGTTGGGTGCCATGTCTAGATTATACTGATACTGTCTGATGAAGGCCTCTGCCAGGTCCTTCCAGCATCTAATTGTTGCTCTTGTCAGATGGGAATACCACTCCCTCGAAGCTCCAGTCAAGCTATCCTCAAAATAGAACATCCACAATTTCTCATCCATTGTGTAGGCCTTCAGCCTTCCCAGAAATGATTGTAGATGAGTCCGGGGGCATGAAGTCCCATTATACTTTTCGAAACAAGGAGGCTTGAACTTATGGGGGATCCTGACCCCGTCTACCAAACCCATGTCCATAACGTCGAAGCCCAAAGAGTTTTGAGATTCTAAGGACCTCAACTTCTCAGCTATTTCATCCAATCTTCTATCATAAGCCTCTTCTCCAGCACCCATTACTGTGAACTGGTCTTCTTGAGGGTCTTCCTGTAGTACCCTCCCTGCTGTGGCAGTCCCTTGTATATTGACAGGGATGTTGGTCTCTGGATGGAGATGGGGTCCAAAAACTGGGGGATTGACATGAGGTTGGACCCTCTCGTTGTTACTTGTGCCAGCAGTTCCCACATGGGGTTCCTCTTGATTCCTCCCTTCTACCAAAGCTCTGAGCCTCTCCTGGCTTTGAGCTAAGTTGTTCATTACTTCCATGAACTGTGTTATCTGCGTTCTCATCTCCAACCTTTCGTTGGCCATCTGGTTTCTGACCTCCGTAAGGTCCTGCTGCATCTGATCCATCTGAATTCCCGGAAGGTTGTTTCTAGTTGGGTACCTGTGTGGCCTGTTGAGGGGAAATACCCGGCGGCGAGCAATAATTCCTGAGATTCACAACAGAGGTTAGTAACAACAAAACAAACAAAAGGGTTAGTATGCAATGCAGTTATGCTTATTTGCTCTCAAGGTATCCGGTTTGGTCTTCAGTTTTGACCCTTTCAGACCCTTGAAGATGCTGCTGTTGAAGTTGCTCTTGAAGTGAACTCAGGTGGAACAAACCAACACAAATATATTACATAAGATGAAATAATACAACTTGTTCTTTTTACAACACGAGCCCTTAAAGGGGTCAAAATACATCACAAAAAAGCAGAAGTACATGGAATAGGAAGAACAACAAGCAAATGATCAAACTCCAAGGCCAAACTCATCCTCACGAACTTCCTTGAGAAGTGCCTCTGTCACAGGATCAGCCGGACGCTCCGTGAGACTTCTGATGAGAAGGTTTCTTGTTGCAACAGCTGCAGTCAACTTCTTGTTCTGACTTTGGTCCTTAGACCTCTTCACTCCAGCTCTGATTTCTAACTCTGATATTTCCTTCTGGGCTGCTGCCAGGGCTTTTTCCATCTGCTCCATCTTGTCCTGAACTCTCTTGTCTTCTAGAGCACGGGCCTCAGTGATCCGGACCCACCTGGCCTGACTCTCCTTCAAGTACAAGTCTGCCCTTGCTCTCTGGAACTGGGCTTCTTTACAAGCATTCTTCAGAATTTGCTCACCAGCCTTAGACTTCTTGATATAATCTCCAGACTTCTCAATCTTAGTCAAGTGTTCCACTCTCAGCTTCTCCAATCTCTCAATCTCCCTCACACCTTCACTCCTCTCCCGGAGGGTCTTCTGCAAGGCCTGGGTTAGCTTCTCATTTCTTTCCTTCAAGCTTTCAAACTCCTCCAAACTGATAGTGGCAGGGGGTGGTGCTGAAGATGACTCAGGCATGTCTTCTATGGTGAAGGGCAATCCAGAGAATTGGGCCCTAGCATGGGACCACTCATGATATTGGGCTGATGCCATATTATTGCACTTCCCCAAAATGGTGATTCCCTTGGTTTGAACATGATCCCAGGCCCAGGCAGCCTGCCTAACAGTTGCCAGACTAATCTTGTTCTCGCAGTAGAGGGTCTCCACCAAGTCTTGTTCCCTAGGAGTATGAACCAGTGCGTAGCCCAATTGCCTCCTGAACAACAGAGGGTTGTAATTGATACTTCCCTTAACTCCTATTAAGGGCACATTGGGAAAGCGCCCACAGCTGGTGATTATATCTCTGCCCTTGCTGCTTTGAGTGCACCATCTGATATCTGCTGAAGTTAGGACAGTGAGTCTTTTAGCCCAGTTGCTTTGCTGATGAGGGTTTAGAAATGCATCTGTCCTGGGTAGATGCCTGAGAAGCCAAGCATGGAATAACGGAGCACAACACCTCACTAACTTACCCCTCTGCTTCTCATTCCTCTGATGTACTGAGTAATAGAGATCACCCAATAGAGTTGGCACTGGGTTCTTCAGGATGAACAAATGGATGGCATTCTTGCTAATGAATCGAGGCTCATCTGCAAACAACACAATTCCATATATACTTAAGGCCAACAAAGCACAAACAGCTTTCCAATCCCCCAAGGAGGCCTTCAGACTAGCTTGAGAAATTAAGAAGTCCAGATGAAAACCAGGGATCCCAGCTTTAGAGGTCATATGCTGTTCAATCAAAACAGGCTCCAGGTGCAAAGCTTTTGCTACCTCTCCATTGCTGGGAAAGACCATTTCAGGGTTAAAAGGGATTTCTCTCTCGATAGGCAAACCAATCAATGATGAGTATTCTTCCAAAAGAGGACCCAACTGAAAGTCTTGAAAGGTGAAACATCTCAATGGGGGGTCATAAAACTGAATACAGGTATGGATCAGGCTCCTCTGTGATGGGTCCATATCCATAACCAGGTCAAGTATATCCCCATAATGCTCCCTGAACAAAGGTATGTGATCTGGAGTGATCAGGGTTTGGATCCTCCTGATGTCTGATAAGTCTGGTTGGAAGAAATGATAGGTGATGTTGCTTTTCTTTGGAGCCATAAGTGTCGAGACTGAGTAGAATAAGTGCTGATGAAGATGCTGAGGAGTGGGCCAATGGCTGGCTAGTGCAAGTAACTGAAGTATATGTCTGACAAGCTGAAGCAAATGCTGGTGGAGACAGGTCAATACTGCAGATGGGGTCAAAACCAAAAACCAGATGAAGATGGATACCCTGAAACACAAATAAGCAAATGTTAATATGATGCAATGAGTATGTATGCAAATGAAATGCAAGGGTTTGTGACTGAGCTGGATCTGATTAACTGCCTTGGTATAGATCCATGTGTGTTCAAGAATTCCAGATGGAGGTCTATAAATCCAGTAACCAAGGTAGGGGACTCAAATAAAGAGCCACATGTCCAGGGTTTAGAATCACAAGAACTATCCAACATGGAGTACTCTTAAACAAAATCAAAGTAACAGGGTATTCTGAGGTCAAGGTACCTGCAAACCTGTAAACAGCCCAACCCCCTCACAGGTGGTGATCTAGAACAAGGATCCTCAGACTTGGATCAGTTATGAGAAGTGTAAACACTTCTAACCCGGAGGTACAGTGTTTACAATAACCATAACAATTCCTCCTCTAATTCACCTCAGTTTCTGAAGGTCAATACTAAAAGGTCATCCAGACTTAGCAGGCTTCCCAGATAGCCCTAGCATTGCAGGAAATCTGCAACACAGAGTTCTCAAGAAGAAACCCATATCTGAACCGTGTTTCATATTCCCGCACCAGACCGAAATGGAATGGGAAAGAATATGATTCACTCTAGCCTAGGTGTCACTCAGGTCCCAGGTATAGGACCTTAACTCTCAATGAATCACCCACCCACCAAGGCAAACAACCAGATCCAGCCAGCAGCAATGACAGTATGATATAAATAAAGGCAATTAAGAAAGCAGTAAAGTAACTGTACATAAAGCAATAAACAAAAATAAATACAAGCACAAACAAGCACATAACACCCCAGTAAACACAAATCAATCAAGCGCTAGGAGGAACCCACAAAAAGAACCAGAAGCCCTGGTTGCAGTATAAGGGTCCCCAGCAGAGTCGCCAAGCTGTCGCTCCCGACAAATGAAACGGATCATATGAAGGTACAGACGCGAACGGTCGGCGAAGGGAACAATGAGAACACACAGCCGTGGACTCACTGGAGATGAATAGAGTCGCCAGCTAGGCATTTTTATCCCGGAGGAAAGGCAATGCTGCATAGACCTAGAAAAAGATGGACAAGACGGTTTGCGAACCAGAGAGACTGAGAAAGGGGGTTGGTTACAACCTGGGAAGGTATTAGCACCCAGATTGTCCGTCGTACTCGACGGGATCCACGCTCAGAAGATTTGTGTTTTAAAGGGGTAGTGTCAGTGCAATTTGTGTATAAAGTAACTGGAAAAGAATGTACAGGTGTCAGTGTAAAGTGTATAAGTGATGTGAAGTATGAAAGTGTCAGTGTAAGAACAAGGTGAAATGCTCAAGATCATGAGGCTAAAGAATGAAGCTAGAAAGAGGGGGAATATACAGAGACTTTTGTTCGATAACTGTTAAGTTATGCCTACGTATCCTCTCGTGCAATGAGGAAGTCAGAACACCGTAGTTCGACCCAAAGAGACTGAAAGATGAATTGACTTGTGAACTGCTTACTTGCCTATGCTCAAGTGTATGATCTGTCTGGCACAGATGCAAATTGTCTTGCATTAGACGGAAGAAACAAGTTCCCGTTTATGAGTGAAGGTGATGAGAAAAGAATCCCGAAGGAGACGATTATTGTTTGTTTTTGAGTTTTCAGTCTTTTATTGCTTTTGAAAGTTTGTCATAAGTTAATGAGCTTAAGCCTAAACCAATGGGTTAGTAAACTCATCACATCTTCCCTCTGATTGGGGGTAATGAGAATACCTTAAGTGTGAAGTCAGATTCTCACACTTAATCACCATTGATGTAGGGTTAAGATCATTGACCTACTTGTGATTATTTGGATGTTTTTGGTGTTTTTGTTTAGTGTTGAGTAATGAGATTAAGCCATAATCAGGGATTAAACAGACTCATTACACCATCCTAATAGAAGGATAATAGATGAGAATGTTTAAGCTGAGGAAAACTCCTCAACTTAATCCATGATTAGGGATTAAACCCATGACAAAACAAGCCTTTGATTAAATGGATTTTAGATTAATGGTATGATGATGAAGTGAGTTTTATGATTTGTAAGACAACTTGAGGGGGACTTGTCCATTAACACTAGGGTTAGTCCTTCTTAACCAATTAAGGAAGAATTAGAACCCTAATGCAAGGCCCAAGTTACAAGTGTGATGTCTTGATAGTTATTTAAGTGAATTGATTAAGGGATCTAAACACATAAAGGGTTTAACACTTAGGATTAAAGTTATTCACTCCATCCTAAGAGAAGGATGCAGGCATAAGCTTAATCACAAAGTCTTAAAGCCTTTAGGGTTTAGTCCCTGATTATGAGATGAGAAGAGAGGACTCAAAGAGATACACAAAGGTAAAAACTATGAGGGGAGACTAATCAAAACCCTAATTCATTGTCATGCTTGGTTATTCCTAAGGTTTGTGAGGTTTGCAAGAACAAATCTTCAAAGGAGCCACCAGGAAGCAGATGAACAAGATCAAGAGAAGCAAAGTGACTTGCTTCATTCAAGAAGTCAAGTCACTTGAGGAAAGAAAGTAGGAGGAAGAAGAATGAGCAAGCTCAATCTCAAACACGAATAGAAATGCAGCAATGTATGCAAGAGAGATGAGAAGAAAAGTTATGAGAAGTGAAGGCAAATTCACTTCTCAAAGTCACTTACCACCTGAAAGGTTAGAAAAGAAAAACGCAATGCAACGCAAAATGGGATGAGATGACATGATGAGAAACAAAACCAGAAACATTTACACAAGGTTAAAGATGTTGAGAAATGATGCAAACACATCGTCGCACCTCGAAAAAACACGATCCTAAAACAATCAGAGGGGTGCCTAATTCTATTTACTCTACCTAATCAACTATCGTCGTAATGCGAGAGCAAAATTCGAATTCGTACAAATCATAGACTAACCTCGCTCAACTAAATGAATTAATACAAATAAATTGAGTAAAAATGAAATATGATAAAGTAATATATATATATATATATATATATATATATAAAAGAATAGAATAAAAAGTTAAATAACTAAATTAATTACAAGATAATCAATTAATTAACAAAAATAAAAGAAAACAAAATAAATGAACTTATTAATAAGAAAAAAGGAAAAGGGAAACGTGGCTGATGAGGCCCATATGGGGCGGTCCAAGTTTGGACTTGGGGGGTCGGGTCGGTCAAGGCCAGGTTCGCGGGTTAAAATGACCCGGCCAAATGCTGGAGAAAGAAGGGTTTTGAAAACCCTAAGGGATACACAATATCAGCAAAACAAAAACACAGAACTCTCAGCGTCATTCTCCAACGCTTCCATCAAACCCGCTCGGCGTTCTCACCTTCCGAATCAACAACACATCCTCTCTCTCGATTTCTCAGACGTCCTCATAAGGCTTTCCCCTCTTCTCAACACTTTGACTGAAGAACCGAACCCTAACTCCTTCTAATCTCCCCCGTTGAAAACCCTAAATCGTCGGAGAAGACGAAACGCGGCGGCAACCACCATCCTCTCCGTCAATACTCACTCAAAGCGCATAAACCCTAAACATTCCCTCCCAATCTCGTCCTCTCAACTCAAAATTTGCCTTTCAAAAGTGCAGAAACCCTAACCCTAAATCAAAGCATGAAGAAACGGAAGTATCGCAACGGAAGAATGAAAGCTTTACCTCGGTTGTGGTGAAGCTGTGTTGATACTTTAGCGAAGGTCAACAGATGATTGTTGAAGAGGTAAGCTCTCAGATTGATTTAAGCGGCCGGTTCGGGATACAGTTTGATGTTCGTTTTTTTTTTTGGTACAGGTGAGCTTTGGAGTTGCTGGGCTTGTCAAGAACAGTTCGTTGGTTCGCTATGGAAGACGAATCCCGTTCGTAAATTGATGGCCACTCCTTGTGAGGTGAGGTGTTTTGAAACTGCTCTGTTGTTCTGTCTTTTTTTTTGATCTTCAAACGTTTCTGTGTTTTTTTTGGAAGGTTTGAAGGTTGTTATTCACTGTCTCCTCTTTTTTCAGGTTGTTTCGTTCTCTTGGTTATGCAGGTTCTCTCAGGTTCAGAATTACCTCAAAAGGACGAATCGTTTTGGCTTTGGTTTATGGATTTGTGGAGGTTACAACTTGTGAGTTTGAGGATGAAAGTCGTGAAGAAGGGCGCTTGGTTTGGAGCCGAAGAGTGTGGTGAGGGTTGCTATGATGAAGCTGATGAAGATGAGGGGGGGGGGAGAGTCAGTTGTTATTCTGTCAAGTGGTGAGTATGTCATCTCTTCCTGTTCTCCTTTTTTCTCCCCCTTTATATCAATCCATCCTGTTTCAATCCCACTTCTTTTTTCCAAAAGCATTGATCTGATGTTTGCTTTTCTCAATTGTTGTCCTTCTGGTGCAGGTTTTGAATCCATAATCCCATCAGCCTGCAGGGTGCTTCTACTTTATGCCAAAACGTTTGTCCTTGTTGTTGTGACAGTCTGGTTTGAATCGGTAGGAAATGAACTGAATCTTCTTTGCAGAAACTCTTTGTCCTTTTTTGTGATATTGGTATTGTGATTTTGCAGGTCATGGCACATTGATGTGAGCTTGCAGTGGGCCTTTGGAGTTTGTGTATGGTGCAAGCAAAATAATGCAGCTGTATGGCCTTTTCCCGTGCATTCTCAATTCCAAGATTGTACCTTTTGTGTGCTGGTTTCTGTTTTCAAGGTATCTCCCTGTCCTCTTGTCCAAAACCTTGCTGATGTTAGAATTAGATTTAGTCATGTTGTGATGTTAGAATTCAGATTTGGTCCTGTTGTGATATGTCTAATATGCTAATGCCCATGAAACTGTGTTGAAATATGCCGTAGAACTCATTCAAATTGAGACAGCAAGAGACCATGGAATGAATGTTCCTTTCCTTTTTTGTCTAATTGAGATTTTATTTGGAAAAAGATGCTTGTTGTTGACCAATTTCAACTTACGATTCTTTTGTTTCTTTTTCATGTTCGACGTGTTTGGAGCCGGCGATTGGGGTTGGTGAAGCTTCGGATGGCTGAATTGATACGAGGCCGTCATTTGCAAGCCGCTTGGAGAAAAATGAGCTACGGACAGGCGATGCACAGCTGCGTCCGGAGGCCGAAAGTTTCGTTTACCGTTGGCCTTGTAACAATATAATTGTAATGTAGTTAGGATGATTTCAGTCTTGCTTGTAAATTTGATTTTCATTTCCTTTGTGACATTTGTGCTTACTCTTTGAATTTGACAGTAATGACACAAATTTTGGATTTGAACCAATCCTTTTATTGAATTATAATTTGGAATGCAACCATCTTGACAACATTTAAGTCCTAACACCACTCCAATTCTTTGTATGATACATTGAGCTTAAAGATAACTTGTAAAACTTGAATAATCATGGTTCTTCACAATCAAACCTCAAAAGAACGTGACTTGAAAGCAACAGACACCAACTTGAAAATGACCAACAAAAGAAATCTCTCATGACAAAAAAAAAGAAACTTCAACATGACCTTGAAAATAATAATCTTGTTTGTCTCAAAATCATACCCCTAAAGGGCGTAGCTTGAAAGCAAAATACAACCACTTCGATAATGACTAAATATAAAGTTTGACTTTAATCTTGTCAATAGTTCAAAGATGTGAATCCGCGAATTGAGTCATCAAATTCAAACTCGAGCCAACGGTAATCCCATGTAAAGTCACTCGAATAAACAAACTTTCTCTCTTCAAATTACTTCTCAAAATATTAAAAAGAAGTGACGATACTTCAGAAATAACCTTGAAATAACATCATCCCCACGACTTGAAAGATTTAAACGAGGAGACAGCAAATTCGGTCTCTTAAAGCCTCAAGAGTAAATTTCGCAATTCAAAGTATCCTAAACACCATTCATTCTTCTTAGTCTGAACATGATCTTGCGTTTTAAGTAGCCAGAGGAGCAATAGTCTTGGTTGCAATGCTTTTTTCAGAAAAGAAACATACATCTCACATTATGGATCAATCTTCTCTCAATTCCAAACCGCAAAACCTTAATTCGATGACTTGGTGAATTGTGCCTCCAGGTTTGAAAAGCGAAGACCATCTTGAACTGAAGCTTTGGTTTCTGGTACTTCCTGGCTGGTTTCCTGCTTCCATGCCAATCTCATTTCTTGTGGTTCTTTGACATTCTTGACTTTGAGAGGGTATAATATGATGCTCGAACACACAGGGACCCCTTTGAAGTGATTGACGACCTTTGGAGTAGCTCAAGATGCTTTGGGATTGCTCAGATCACAAACCCTAGGTGCAGATGCCTTAGGAACGGTGCAGTGAATCAAAAGTGAGATATGAGATGATATGTTTGTGTTTATGCATATGAGATGATCACAAGCCATGGTGTGAATGGGTGAGGGCAAATTTGGGGTGTTTACACCTTCAAATTTTCAAATTCCTCCAGGCTAATTGTTGCTGCAGGCTGTACTGTAGATGGGCCATGTATGTCTTCCAAGGTGAAAGGCATTCTGGTAATCTGAGCTCTGGTACGGGACCAGTCTGAGTACTGAGCTGAAGCAACATTGTTACATCTTCCAAGAATAACTATCCCTTTTGTCTGAATGTTGTCCCAAGCCCAGGATGCTTGTCTGACAATAGCTGAATTAGGTTGCACTTCACAATACAGGGTCTCAGCTAAATCCTGTCCTCTGGGAGGGTGAACCAAGGCATAACCCAGTTGTCTCTTAAACAATAAAGGATTGTAGTTGATGCAACCCTTCACTCCTATCAGAGGCAAATTTGGGTATTGTCCATAGCTGGTGATAATGTCCTTGCCCTTGGTGCTCTGGGTGCACCATCTGATATCATCTGAAGTCAAGGCAATGAATCTCTTGGCCCAATTCTTCTGCTGGTGGGGGTTCAAGAAAGAATCTGATTTGGGCAGGTGTCTGAGCAGCCAGGTGTAAAACAAAGGAGCACAACATCTTACCAACTTCCCCCTTTGTTTCTCATTCCTCTGATGAATAGAATAGTAGAAATCCCCTAGCAATGTAGGCACTGGGTTCTTCAGAAGAAACAAATGGATGGCATTCTTACTGACAAATTTAGGCTCATCTGCAAATAGTATAGCCCTATATATGCTGAGGGCTAAAACTGCACAGACTGCCCTCCACTCTCCCAATGAAGCCTTTAGGATGGCCTGAGAAATCAAGAAGTCCAAATGTAGACCAGGAATCCCAGCTTTTGTTGTCATGCTTTGCTCAATAAGGGCAGGTTCCAAGTACAATGCCCTTGCTATTTCTTCACTTCTAGGAGCAGACATCTCTGTAATGAAGGGGATTCCCCCTCTGATAGGTACTCCAATCAATAAAGAAAACTCTTCCAACAAAGGTCCCATATGAAAGTCAGGAAAGGTGAAGCATCTCAGTGGAGGGTCATAGAACTGCAAGCATGTGTGGATCATGCTTCTTTGAGAAGGATCAAGATCCATGACCATATCCAAAATACCCCCATAGTGTTCTCTGAACAGTGGGATGTGTTCAGGTGTGATGAGTAACTGGACCTTCCTGATACCAGTCAATACAGGCTCAAAAAAGTGATAAGATATGTTGCTCTTCCTAGGAGTAGCCATGAGTGCTGCTGAAGAAGCTGAAGACAAATGCTGATGAAGATCATAGACTGAAGCTGGAAGTAAGTCTCTGACAGACTAATGCTGGTGAGGATGGAGATAAGTGAAGCAGGTAACTGAAGAAGATAGTTGAAGCAGAGGTCTAAACTGAAGAAGGGGTCAAAACCAAAACCAAGATATAATGAGGTGGATACCCTGAAAAACAAATAAACAAATGTCAAATGATGCAATGATGATATATGCAAATGATATGCAAGGGTTTGTGATCAAGAGCTGGATCTGATTATCTATCTTGATATAAAGTCCATGTAGGTTCAAAAGTCCAGATGAAGGCTCAGAAATCCAGTAACCAGGGTGGGGGACTCAAATAAAGAGTCACATGTCCAGGGTTAATCACAAGAACTGTCCAAAGTGGAGTACTCTTAAACAATACAGTAACAGGGTATGATATGGCCAAGGGTTCCTGCAAACTTGTAAACAACCCAACCCCCTCACATGTAATGTTCTAGAACAAGGATCCTCAGACTTGGATCAGTTATGAGAAGTGTAAACACTTCTAACCCGGAGGTACAGTGTTTACAATAACCATAAAAGATCCTCCTCTAATTCACCCCAGATTCTGAAGGTCAAAATAAAGGTCATCCAGACTTAGCAGGCTTCTCAGATAGCCCTAGCACTACAGGAAATCTGTAGCACAGAGTTCTCAAGAAGAAACCCACATCTGAACCGTGTTTCATATTCCCGCACCAGACCGAAATGGAATGGGAAAGAACATGAACCACTCTAGCCTAGGTGTCACTCAGATCCCAGGTATAGGACCTTAAACTCTCAATAAGACCCCACCCACCAAAATAGAAAACCAGATCCAGCAAATGATAGTATGATGAATATAAAAAACTGTAAAGAAAGCAATAAGTAAAGCTGTACATAAAGCAATAAATAAAGCAAAATAAATGAACACACATAGCATATAACACCCCAATAAACACAAATCAAACAAACGCTAGGAGGAACCCACAAAAAAGAACCAGAAGCCCTGGTTGCAATATAAGGGTGTTCCCAACAGAGTCGCCAAGCTGTCGCTCCCACCAAATGACACCTAGGTCAGATAGGGTACATACGCGAACGGTCGGCGAAAGGAGAAGATGAAGATGAAGTGAAAAGAGTCGCCAGCTAGGCATTTTTATCCCGAAGGAAAGGTAATGCTGCATAAACCTAAGAAAAGATGGATAAGACGGTTGCGAACCAGAGAAACTGAGAAAGGGGGTCGGTTACAACCTGGGAAGGTATTAGCACCCAGATTGTCCGCCGTACTCGACGGGATCCACGCTTGAAAGTTTGTGCTTAAAGGGGTAGTGTCAGAGCTATTTTGTGTGCAAAAGTTGGAAAAGAAATGCAAATGTCAGTGCAAAAGAAATGTGAAGTAATATAAAGGAGTGTCAGTGCAAAGGACGAATATGAAGCTCAAGACTATGAGGCTTAAAGAACACAACTGGAAGAGGGGGAATATACAGAGACTTTTGTTCGATAACTGTTAAGTTATGCCTACGTATCCTCTCGTGCAATGAGGAAGTCAGAACATCGTAGTTCGACTCAAAGAGACTGAAAAGATGAATTGACTGATGAACTGATTACTTGTCTATGCTCAAGTGTATGACCTGTCTGGCTCAGGTGCAAACTGTCTTGCATTAGACGGAAGAAGCAAGTTCTCGTTTGTGAGTGAATGAGATGAGAAAAGAATCCCGGAGGAGACGATTATTGTTTGTTTTTGAAGTTTTCAATCTTTTATTGCTTTTTGGAGTTTGTCATAAGAAAATGAGCTTAAGCCTAAGCCAAGGGTTAGTAAACTCATCACATCCTCCCTCTGATTAGGGGTAATGAGAATACCTACAGCATGAAGTAAACACCTCACACTTAATCACCATGATGTAGGATTAAGATCATTAACCTACTTGCAATTATTTAGATGTTTTTTTGGAGTTTTTGTTTAGTGTTAAGTAATGAGTTTAAGCCATAATCAAAGATTTAATGGACTCATTACACCATCCTAATAGAAGGATAATAGATGAGAACATTTAAGCTGAGAAAGGCTCCTTAACTTAATCCATGATTAGGGATTAACCTCATGATAAACCAAAGCCTTTATTAAAGTGGATTTTAGTTAATGGTGAGATTAAGAAATGGATTTTAGAGTTTGTAAGACAACTTGAGGGGGACTTGTCCATTAACACTAGGGTTAGTCCTTCTTAACCAATTAAGGAAGAATTAGAACCCTAATGCAAGGCCCAAGTTACAAGCTTGATGTCTTAGTGATTTATTAGATGGATTGATTAAAGGATTTAAACACATTAAGGGTTTAACACTTAGGATTAAAGTTATACACTCCATCCTAATAGAAGCATACATGCATAACCTTAATCACAAAGTCCTAAAACCTTAAGGGTTTAGTCCTTGATTAAGAGATGAGAAGAGAAGACATAAAGATGACACAAAGGGAGAAACTAATGGGGGACTAATCAAACCCTAATTATGATCATGATTGAGTATTCCTAGGGTTTATGAAGCTTGCAAGAAGATCTTCAAGGGAAAAGCCACCATGGAAGAAGCTGGATGAAAGAAAGAGAATCAGAAGGAAGCAAGACAACTTACTTCACTTAAGAAGATAAGTTGCTTGAAGAAGGAAAGAGAGGAAGATGCATGAATGAGCAAGCTCACTCTAATTCACAAGTAAAATGCAGCAATGATGCATAAGAGAGATGAGAAAAGATTATGAGAAGTGAAGGCAAATTCACTTCTCAAACACTTACCACCTGAAAAGTTAGCAAAAAAGAAATGAAATGAAATGAAAATGAGATGAGATGCAAAGATGGAAACCAAAGTCAGAAACATATTCATGATGCAAATGATGATATGAGATGATATGAAAGCATGCCAAGTGATATGAATGTTCATACAAGAGATGAGAATGCAAATGAAGCATATAAGAAGCATGAAAGTTCATGGATGCATATGACATTAAATGAAAACAAAAACATGACAAATGGATGATGCAATGATCAAACATGATTTCAATATGTCCTAAGATGTCTTATATGTCATGTGGATGCACAAAAAGTCATGGCAATTTCATGTATGCAAGCTTATGCAAAATGGATGCAAGTGAAGATGCAAATTAGGGTTTATGTACAACATGAGATGCAAAATTCAAGATCAGAAGCAAAGCATGAGATAAAAAATTGAAAATGGAATCTAAGGGACCCTAAACCTATACAAGTTCACTGCCCAAAGTGGAAGGTCAGAAGTTTAACCTAGAAGGACTTATGATTTTTCTAAGTTCCTAAGGTTTTAGGGGTGATCCTAAAGGGAAAATTCCAAACAAATTGAAAATGCATTATAAAAATGAAACAAAAATGTTTTTAGATGCTTGAAAGAATGCATAACACAATGCAAAAAGAACCATTCACAAACTCAACTTGGATCAAAAGTTATGAATTTTTGAAGTTAGGGTTAAAAATATTCAAATTAAAGAACCCTTATTCAAATGAAAATTGCCAAAGTATGATCAAAACCAAAAAGAAATTTGTGTTGTGAGTTTGTAAATGTTTCTAAATGTTTGAAAATGTTCTCTGAATTTTTTGGTGATTTTTGGAAACCTAAATGCTATTTTAATTAATTAATCTTCATTAATCAATAAGAATAAACATTTAAATATTTTTAAAATAGTTTAAAAATGTAAAAAATAAAATAAAAATTGTTTTTATGTTAAGAAAATTATTTAGAATAAAAATGCAGAAAGAAAATATTTTTTTGGATTTTCTATGTATTTTAAAATAATTATGCAAAACAAATAACAAAAATATGAAAAATAAATGAATTTAATGGAAAGTCAAACAATCGAAAGGCCAGCATTTAAACAAAAAGGGAGGGAGTTGACGCGCGCGTGAATGGAGGGCTCAGATCATTTCTGGGATTTTGAATTTACCTAATTATGTTTAACCTAATTAATCAAGGATTGGGGCTTAATCAAGGGATCTGGACCATTGGATGCGCGCGGGAAAAGGAAATCAAAGGCTCACATTCAAACTCACCTAAACCCTAACCCTAATTAAATCACCTTCAGATGACCGGAACAGTGGTTCCGGTCATCTTCTCCGGCGAGCACAAAACCTAACTTCTTCTCTAGGCAAAATCAAAAGCTCTAAAGCTCTAGATCACATCTCCTAATCACCCTGAACACGAATCAAGCATCAAAACAAATTTCTATAACCTACAACTCAAGATATGGATCAAAACATAAAATCTCGAAAAAATTCAGAGCTTCGATACAGGCTTATTTCTCAACCATTTTCAAAAATTCCAAGTTCAGTGTGTTCAGGGAAGCAAGCTTAAGCATTTAGAAACTTAAAACAAGAGTTCTGGAAAAATAAATTCCATGGCTACCTGAAGTGAAGCTTTCAACCCTGGAGCTTTCTGGCCAGTTCTTTGCTTCAAATCACCCCTAATGACCCCCCTGAAGAGTTTGCAAAGCTTGGTTGGAGTTTATATGGCCTCTATGTGAAGTTCAGTGGAGCTCAGGTCTAGGGAAATGAAAATCGTGTTTTTGATTTGGGGGCTTTCAAGGCAAAATGAAGGGTGGGAAATGATCAGGGGTGAATGTGGGGATGAATGGTGGAAAACGTTTTGAGTTTTGATGACTGAGCTATGAGTTTAGAAGAGGACAAGTTTGAGGCCAATTTTTGAGAACTGAGTGTGTGTAATGATCTGAGTTCCAAGAAGTTATGAAATGTAATCCTTGAGGCATGTATGTGAAGCTGTGATTGGTCAGAAGACTTGTTGTGGAATAGTTTGATTGACATGGCTCAAAATGCATAAAGTCAAGAAAGTTGTCCTTTGAGGTATGGGCTCATGGCAGGCTGGCTTAGAGGTATGGCTCGAATCAGCTAGCTTTAGGGAGGTCCATGGAAACTGATTTGAGGAGCTGGCACAAGTGGATATCAAGATTTGTGCCATTTTGCAAATTCATGAAGTTATGGCCCCTTTTGAATTACTTGATGATCAAGGCATGGAATGGCATGATTATTTAGGCAATTCTGAGTTTTAGGTCATGTGTGATGTTTGTATGATGATTAGAAGTCAATTAGAGGTCACATTTTGCCTTGGCATAAGTTTTTGCAAGTTTCCCTCTTTGGTGCATAAGTGAAAATTTAGTGATTTTTCCCAACTTTGCAAAGCCATAACTTGAGTTCTAGGATGAATTAGATCAAGTTCTTGTACTTTTTGAAAAGGGAATGATCCAATCTACAACTTTCATGACCAAGAATTTTTCATTTGAAGTATTTTTGAATCAACAAGAGGAGGTTGAAAAACTTTCCCAAAATGGCAATTTTGCATTACAAGTCACTTTCCCAAAATGGCAATTTTGCAAATGGCTTGAAATTCTTCAATTTTGTGAACTTCTAAACTCTTCTAAGATCAAATAAAGATCATATACACCCAAAATTATTGAGAGGGCCCTTTGGTTGGATAATTGGGGGCCTCAGATGCCCTGATTTTGCACTGACTTGCTCAAAAAGTCATCTATTGATCAAATGCCTTCCCCATTGAATTTCTTCATGAAAATTGGTGTGTATGATCCTTATAACATATAGAGACCAATAAAAACAAGAATGGCCAAAAAATTTGGAGTAATGGCCTCTGAAACCAAAACCCTAATTTTAGGTCATCTGTGCAGTTAAGCTTGGCTCTGCTTCCATGCCTTTCTCAGTTCTTGTGATTTTCTGACTTCCTGGATCTTGAGAGGATATAATATGATACTTAAACATACATGGACCCTCTTGAGATGATTGAAGACCTTTGGAGTGGCTCAGATGACCCTTGGTTTGCTCAGATCACAAACCCTAGATGCAGATGAATTTGAGCCAATGTAGTGAAGCAAAAATGCAATATGATGTGATATGATTGAACAAATGCAAATGAAGAGATCACAAGCCATGGTGAAATGAGTGAGGGCAAATTTGGGGTGTTTACAGAAAGAAAAAGAAAAAAAAAGAAAAGAGAATGGAGGGGGAAATGCAGATTAGAAGAATGTGGATAGAAATCTGGATCCAAAACAAATGAGCCCAAAACTCACTAATTTTCTTATAAAAAAAATCAGAAAAAGGAAAAGAAAATAAAAAGTAAAGTTAATGAAAACAAAAGAATCATCTTCTTCTAGGTGACTTTGACGTATCGCCATTTTCAACCAAATGAAAGAAACAATCCGCCGCTACCTTCTCTCCAAACGCAACCGTGAAATTGTCGTCGTATCTCTTCACTCATCTCCCTTTTCTCAATTGCGATTCGTCCCCCATCATTGCCATCTTCTTTTTTCTTCCTCCTTTTTTCAATCCGAATCTGAGTTTTTATTTATTGATGGATGAAGGTTTGAAGGTGAGTATTGAAGGAAGAGGTTAATGGTGGTTTAACCTAGCTCGAAGAAATTGAAATTGAAATGAAGGGATTGAAGGATTTATGGTTGAAGCTTTGAATTTGATTTGTGCAGGGATTTATGGGACTGTCAAAGCTTGGAGAAGGAGTGAAGAAGGGTTTGAATTTATAGAAGGAGAGCTGAGAATGGGATTTGCCGTTTTGACAATTTTGTCCACGTTTTGTGATTAACGAATTCTGCTTGTTGAACGCGTGATTGCTTCAGTTTTTTTCACTGTGTTTCAAATTGTACTGCATTTTATGCTTGGGAAATCTGCATTTTGCTTGCGGAAGGCGTGATGTTTGTCTCACGTGTGATGCGTTTTGTTCAATATTCACTTGCGTTTTGGTCACGCTTTGCTGCTTGTGTGTTTCAGTCTTGAGTTTTATTCCACTTTATGCGCCGTCGTTTTGCTGTGATGTTCACGTGTGTTGGCTTGGAGTTTGCAGGGCTGATGACGTTTTGTTTTTGCAGTTGGCTGCGTTTCGATGCTTCCGTGTTGCGTTTTGGTTGATAAAAGCTATGGCTGGGAAAAGCTTGTTCGGCTGATGGCTGATTGGAGTGTGAAGTGAAGGCTAAAGCTGTGTTGTTTTGACTGGGCTAGAAAGTAGTCCACATGTTATACTTGGCTGGGAAGTGTGGTATGCAGCTTAGAGAAAGGCTAAAGTTGGCTTCACAAACAAAAACAAAATTGGGCCAAAGAAAAATTATATGGGCTTAATATCTTTTTTTTTGTTCTTATAATTTGAAGAAAGAAAAAAAATTATGTCATGGGCTCACAAGAAAATTTATGGGCTAAAAAAAGAATTAATGATGGAAATTAATAATAAAAGTGAATGGAATAATCGAAAAAGAAAATAAAGGATATATGGATAATCGGCTAAATTAGAAAGTGAATAGAAATGGATAATGGCTATATAAGAAAATGATGGTCTTAATCGGAAAATGGATGATGGATATGGAATTGATCATTTAGCCCAAAAATCAAAAATCTGAATTTTTTCACAAGCCACTGATAAAATGAACACAACAATTATTGAACCACTGAACAACTTGCCAATTCAACCACAATCACTGAAATCGTCTGAAAATTGCCCTGATAATTCAAATCCATGCTGAGGAAAATAAATCCTCAGATGAATCACTGATGAACTGATGAACTTTACACACAACACAGCTTGAACTTTTGAACACACATTGTTTGAGGAATAAACCATTGACACAAATAACTTGCAGTCGAAACAATTTTTGATAGTTTGACCAAGATTAGGTCAAACGTCCATCTGAATCGAATCATAATTGAACAACCGCCTCTAAATTGAAAATACCACATTGTCTTTGAAATCCTGCTACATAGAGAGAAGAAGAAGAAGAAACTGCAACATATTTTTGGTATTTTGGTTAGAGGTTAGTAAATATAAACAAATAACGGCAAGTAAACTTGGTGATCCCCTGCGAAGCAAAGACCTGCAACTGAGAAGGAAACACAACCCAGTATGTGATCTTGTTTGTATGCAGGATGCAAATGAGATGCGAAAAATCTTAGGGTCAAAAATTAGGGTATGGCAGATGCCCCTATTTAAGTTTCTTCAATCTAGAGATAATGAAGATTTAAATCTTCGTTTCGTCGAGATGGAAGATACTTAAATATCAAAAACCCAAATTTTTTATCCTAAGATGCAAAAAAATGGAATGAAATGAAATGAAACGAACGATATGAAATGGAACTGATATGAGAATGATATGAAAGCAAATAAAATGTATATGAAAATGCAGATGAAAATGTTATGAAAGCATATGAAATGTTATGAGAATATTATGAGATGATATGAAATGTATATGAAAGCATATGAAATGTTATGAGAATATTATGAGATGATATGAAATGTATATGAAATGCAGAGAAACTCGTGAGGAACAAAACGACACATGAAAAAGAATAAACGCTGGGGATAAGGAGCATAAAACTCCGACAGGGAAAAGCAGCATGCTAGAGACCATCACATGGCTCAGTTGAGGCGAAAATGTTCAAGAATAGCAATTGGACAGAAAGGACCACAACATCCAGGAATGGCACTGAATGAAGTGAGAAAAGTCCCGAAAAAGTACATCAGAAGCATCCAAGGATGACATTACTGACTATACTAGGGATATCCAAGAATGGCAATCGGAAAAAGGTAATCACATCATTTGAGAATAGCAATCAGATAAAATGTGAATCACAACATCCAGGAACAACACTGAATGAAATGGGAAAAGTTCGGGAAAGTACATCAACTCAATGATGACTCCAACATGGAAATCCGAGAATGGCAATCGGAAGGAAAGTAATCACAACATCCAAGAATAGCAATCGGATAAAATGTGAATCACAACATTCAAGAACATAACTGAATGAGATGGTAAAAAGTCTGGGACAGTATATCAAATCAATGATGACTTCACTATGGACATCCGAGAATGGAAATCGGATAAAATGTGAATTACAACATTAAGGAACAGAACTGAATGAGATGGGAAAAAGTCCGGGACAGTACATCAAATCAATGATGACTTCACTATGGACATCTGAGAATAGCAATCGGATAAAAAGGGTGTAATATCTGAGAAGAAACAATAAGTAGGTGAAGAAAAGGTTTTGGAGAGGCAAAGATAAATGCCAAGTAAGTTGGGCTTTGATCACAAGGTAAGATGTTGAAAACAACAGGACCTCGAGAAATACACATGAGGACTAAAACACCCAAGAACACGCATAATGAGGACTAAAACACTCAAATATGCAAACGTAAACAAAACTGGGGAATAACACACCCAAGAAAATGCATAATGAGGACTAACACACTCATTTATGCTAAGGAAAGTGGGGAATAACACACCCAAGAAGATAATATGAGAGAAAATGCTGACAACCAGTTTAGACTCTTAGAGGAGTGGAAAAGATGGAAGACTGATTCCTCAACACGGAGATCATTGCCATTCTGCTCAGAAATTAGAGATACTGTCGTTGAACAAATCTCTGTTACACCAGTAAACTATATCAAATGGAGAATCTTTTGAGAGAAGTCATGCAAAGATACTTGAAGATTCTTGAAGAAAGTTGCCCCAAGTTTAATGACTGATGAAAGTAAACTGATAATGGATTCAGTTCCTGATTACTGCCGGAGAAAACTTGATCAAATCTTTGAGATAACTGTTGAGAAAATAAACTGGTCATGGCTTCAGTTCTTGAAATGAATGTTGAGAAGATAAACCAAGTATGAATCTTGCAGAGAATCTTCTGACTAACCAAATCTGAGAATAACTTGCACTGAGCAACAACTCTTGAACCATAGGAACTGAGAAAAACTTTCCCCTTAGTAGGATCACCGACCAAGTTTCTCAACTGTTTGAAAATTCCTTGATGAGGAAAGTTTATTTGCAAATAAAAAGTGTTTGTACAAACCTGGTAATTTTAATGCAAAGTTCAATGCAAAGTTTGAAATCAAGAATCATTTTTGGAATGAAATTTATTGATGTAAAGTAAATGAAAACACTGTCAAAACACGGCGGTTGAGACAAAATTAAAGATAAAGAAAAGGTAAGAAACAAATGATTGGTAACGAACTTGGGAGTCAGTTTACGCAACCTTGCTATAGTATGCTTTTCAAAAGAAGCTTGGATTCAATTAGGAATTTTAAAGGTTGTAACGTGGTCTGGTTCACGGTTTATGAAACAAAGGATATATGCTCAAAGTTTATTTGTACCCAACCCAACTTCGTGATGAACTCCAGTCCTACATTCAATTAATTCAACTTATGCATTCAAGTTCCAAGATATTTGGGATTGCACAGATGAAGATGGCTCATAAGCCAAAGGATTTTGAGATAGCAGTCACCTCTTCCTTTTGTTATTTCTGGTGAGGGCTTTGGTCCACTCATCTTGCTTTTGTTGAGGATTTTGATGACCTCTCGATAAATCTTTCTTTTATTATCCCTAACTTTTGCCTGAATTGTGTCATTTGAATTTACAGCCAGCGGGATGCCCCAGTTTTTGCCTAAGTCTCCTTCATAGGTTTTGACTTAGCGGGCTTTGATTTTTTTTCAATAAATTCTTTTATATCATTTTTTTTGAAAGATAATGACTGCATGGCTTAATGATTACGAGAACCATCATTGGCTTTTGAATTGAGAAACATCTTCAACACTTCTTTGATGTGTACGAAGGAAAACTTGAGATTGCAACCTTTATTGAAAGGTGTCTTGAATGATTCTCTTGTACTTGAATGCACATTCGAATTAATTGAGAACAACCCATCCCCGGGTTAAAATTGCGGGTTTTTCGAATAGAAAGAAACTCCAACTTCAAGGCTCAAAGGGGTTGACAAAGGATTAACTTCCTTATTTCTCCAATGTTTGGGATTTGAAACAATGCCTGTATATCATCATCCAAGTCTCAATTGAAAGCATACCAACAACAATTATGGGTATCTCGTTTTCATCATCCTCCCTCCAATCATTGTAAAAGCTTGAGAAAAGATAAATGAACTTGAAATGTAAAGCATAAAAATGCAAATAATAAATGAAATTGAATCAAAACAAAGCAATGCTTATTTCATTAAAATCAACATGAAAGTACAAACAAATTTAGAAGCAAACAAGTCAATACAATTGAAGGAAATTGCAAACATAAAGAAACAATGGCCTGGTGATCCATCAACAATAAGGATGAGCTGTTCCGTCTGAGATTTTGGCCTTGAAGAAAATTTGACTGTTGAATTCTTCTAGAAGATTCACTTCTCATGCTTCGGCAAAGGATTGTTGACAACATTAAGATTTGTTTCATTAAAGGAAATGATGTTGTTCCTGATAAGTTCTTGCACTTTAGCCTTCAGTGCAAAGCAATGTTCCAAGTCATGACCAATTCCACCTTGATGAAACTCGCAGCGAAGATCCGATCTATAACCAATCGGAAGAGGATTTTGAATAGGAGACGGAGGTCTAGTAGTAATTATACAACTCTTAATAAAGGAAGGAAACAAATCAGTGTAAGGCATCGGGATAGGATCAAAGTTTGGCCTATTGCGATACTGATTTTGTCCAGCAGCAGGATGAGGAGCCTGAGCTTGAGCTCAAACTTGAACTTGAGCTTGAACTGGTTGAGCTTGAACTTGAACTTGAGTTTGAGCTGGTTGAGCTTTGACAACAGGAGCAACTGCAGCTACGTATGGTTGAACATATCGTTGTTGTGGGCGATAAGGCCTCCTCTCAGTTGAAACAACATAAGTATCACCATCTCTTCTCTTCTGAAAATTCCCAATAGATTTTCTTGCAACATTAGAAGATTCAGAATTGGTAATCTTACCCTTCTTGATACCTTCCTCTAGTCTTTCTCCAGTAGTGACTAGGTCAGAAAAACCAGATGAAACACTCCCTACCATCTTCTGCCAAAAGAACGGTTGAAGAGTGTCCATGAACAAACCAGTTAATTCTTTCTCGGCCAAAGGTGGCTCCACTTGAGCAGCTAGCTCTCTCCAACGCTGAGCGTACTCTTTGAATGATTCTTTCTCTTTCTGTGACATGTTTTGAAGTTGACGACGGTCAAGCGCCATGTCCAGATTGTACTTATACTGTCTTACGGAAGCATCAGATAAATCCTTCCAACTTCGGATGTGACTCTTTTCAAGTCCAACATACCACTTCATAGAAGCACCACTCAGACTATCTTGAAAACAGTGAATAAGCAACTTGTCATCCTTGGCATGCGCAGCCATTTTGCGACAATACATCAACAGATGAATCTTTGGACAAGTATGACCATTGTATTTCTCGAATACAGGAACTTTGAACTTATCAGGCAAAACTAGGTCAGAGACCAAACACATGTCTATTCCAGCAGAACCAAAGACATATTTTCCTTCTAGACCTCTTACCCTCTTTTCAAGAGTCAAAAATTGCTCTCTAACTTCATCCATGTATCCAGGTTCACCCTGACTTTCAGCTTGTGGACCAGCAGCTTGGTACAAAAAAGGAGAATTCTGATAAGTAGTCTGAGCAGTAGTGTGCACAACAGGTTGAGGTTCGACAAAAGTCGGAGCTGAAAAGACTGGTACAACATATGGACCACCCATTTGAGTAGTAGCAGCATCTAGCACGTAATCCGGAGGTAACCCAAATTCTGTCCAAGTAGAAGCTGGTTGCTGAACAACAGGAGGTTCAACAACAACAGTAAAAACTTCAGAGATAACAGTCCTTTGAGGTGGTTCACCTCGAGCAATCAGAACTTGCATCATTTCAGTGAGCCTGGTCATATCGGCCTTCAATTCATCAATCTCCATTCGGAATTCCAGGTTATGTTGTTCTTGGTTTTCCATTCTCAATCTGATAGCTCTTAATCTGTTAGCAGCTCTAGTACCGTATCTGTGTTGAGGAAACAGCTTGACGGATCAACAGACAACTGAAGAAAGAAACAACCGGGATGAGTTCCCACACAACTCGGATGAACACAAGAATATGCGAGAATGCAATGATATGCAATGTTCACTTCCATTCTCAGAAAAACAACTCGATTATTGAAAACATGGTCAACATCGATAATACGGTCATGAAAAATCTTGACAAAAAGTAATATTTGTTTTTTCTAATATTTGCAATAATCAGAATTATTTTCCTTGAAAGATGATTGTGATGATGATCATGATGAATATGTAGATGCAACAACCACAAACAAGATCACGCAAAGCGCACAAGTTCAAAGGTTCAGATCACGAGCATGGAGTCAAGGGATAAGAACCAGCAACCCACAAAGTCATGTACTAAGGTTTGTCTTCATTGTACCTGCAAAAAACCAAAAGGGGGCTAACAGAGGTTCCCGGAGTTAACAGCCATCTTTAGAATATCATCGGTACGTTGGATTACTCCCCCAACCGATAACATTCTTAAAATAGACCTCGTCCGAGTGTAGTATCGTGTGACAACCACCTTAGGTTTACACCCAGATAGTTTCCGCACTACGTTCCTAAATTGGCTGGGATTGGTTAAGGGTTCTACGGTCCTCAGTATGATCAGCTCAAGGTCGGAAAGTAATGCCACGTACGATTACTCGTCATGACATTGATAATCCAAGAGAGCCTAACCGAGTGGAGATTATCAAATTGATATCGCTTTGGACTACTCCATCGCGTATCGCTTCGAATATCGCCGTCCTATCATAAGTTCAACTCAGATCTGGGTTAGAATATATCTCCCTCACAGAGGATCACCAAAACCGAAACAGAACAACCAAGTAACAAACAAATCAAACCAAAGCAGTAAATAAATCAAAGTAGGCCGAATCCACTTAGAGATTGACTCCCCAACAGAGTCGCCACTTTTCTGTAGTGGTAAAATCATGAGTGTAAGCTATTGGCTAACTTAACTCAAGGTAAACAGAGTCTCCACCGTGCTTTTATTTTATTCCAAATGGAAAAGGGAAAAAGAGAGAATAAAACCTAATGAATCTAAAAGCAAAAGCTAAAAGAATCAAACAGAGAACGGGTAAGGGGATAGGTTACACAATGGGAAGGTTTTACGCACCCAAAATGTCCGTGGTACTCCACTGGAGCCCTTTGAAAATTTTACTGCTTTTGGTTTGAAAATGGTTTGTTTGAAAGAGATTGAAGAGATGAGAAGAGAAATGTTTTTTAATATTTTTGTGTTTGAAGAGACGATTGTCTCATGCCTACGTACCCACAAAGTGCAATGCGAGATCAAAACCTCGTAGTTCGTGGTACAAAATGTGAAAAGACAATGAGTTGAATTGATTTTAAAATGTAAAGATAAGTCGTCATTCTTTAGCGAATAATTCTGCTAGAAAGAATGAATCATATCTAAACATGAAAATGGTTAAAAAGAAACGTGCACGAGGGCACAAAAACAATTGAATGAGTTTTGAATGTTTTAAAGTTTTTGAGAAGAAAGTTTCGATATGCTTATGTGGTTTAGCATTTATTAAGAAATAAAATTGAAAAGGTAAAATCGCATGACCTAAGTCAAGGTTTGATTGTGAACTGTTTGAAGTTTGAAAACAAAGAAGGTTTTTGAAAATAGGAAGAAGATTTGAAAATTTAAGAAGTGGGAGGAGATGAAGTGACTATCCTAAAACTTGAATGTAAAAGTTAAAGGAAGAACGATCAAACCGTATGGCAAGCATTCTTCGAAACAATAGGACTTCCATCTTCATAAACAAGTGAACTCAATCGGAGCCAAGGTCTTCAATCCATAATAAGTTGAGCAAAGGGAGAGATCCTAAAATCTAAGTCCAAACTCCAAGTCCAATGCTAAGGATAGTGGCAATAGTACGAAATTAAAAGTCACAAATCTTTTAGATGTTTAATCCATTATTAGTGTTTTTATGTCCAAATGGACAAAGGAAAAATCACAAGCATAACGATATAAACATAAACAATATGATGAATGATATAGTATAATAAAAGCATAATAAAAGAGATAAGGAGCGAGAGATTGAAATAAAGAGGATAAGGTGCGAGAATGAATTAAAATGTTAGTATATTAATAGTATAATAATATTTACATAGAAATAGTATGATGAACTTAATCAAACACAACCACAAAAAGATAACCAAAATCGAGAGGCAACCGGATCCAATTGGATCTTATTCTGAATTCGGGACAAGTTTAGGTCTATGTTAAGCAATCGCCGAGTAATTTATGAAGTAATTACCCTACAAATGAGGCCGGCCACCACCATTTAAGGTGGAAAATATTTGTGCTAATACATGTTAGAGAAATGATATTATGGATCATTCTCCGAAAACATGTCGCACGAAAAGAAAAAGTAACGGTCTAATCTTAATCGAGATTTCACATTGAATTATCGAATGCAACCTATCACGATCCCAAAGTATGGAGAATGATCCAAATGATCATTCATCCATAGATTTGAAATAATGAAGATTAAACATCTTCGAAAACCAATAATCACGAATCGGAGATCTCATCGACCAAAAATAAAAGAAAGATGAAGAAAGTAGATCTAACATTTATGATCCACTAAAAAAAATCAACAAAAATTAAAATCGAATTGAAATAGTAATAAAGAAAATTAATAATAAAATACTAAAATCTTTTCTTTTATATTTTTCTTGAAATGATCTCATACTTGAAAATTAATAGAAATCTATGAATACTACTTATTTCTTAAAAAAGAACAAATGAAAAAAAGAAAAATAGTTAGAAAACAATTTAGGAAAGAAAAAGAAAAAAAAAGAGAATGGAGGGGGAAATGCAGATTAGAAGAATGTGGATAGAAATCTGGATCCAAAACAAATGAGCCCAAAACTCACTAATTTTCTTATAAAAAAATCAGAAAAAGGAAAAGAAAATAAAAAGTAAAGTTAATGAAAACAAAAGAATCATCTTCTTCTAGGTGACATAGACGTATCGCCATTTTCAACCAAATGAAAGAAACAATCCGCCGCTACCTTCTCTCCAAACACAACCGTGAAATCGTCGTCGTATCTCTTCACTCATCTCCCTTTTCTCAATCGCGATTCGTCCCCATCATCGCCATCTTCTTTTTTCTTCCTCCTTTTATCAATCCGAATCTGAGTTGTTATTTATTGATGGATGAAGGTTTGAAGGTGAGTATTGAAGGAAGAGGTTAATGGTGGTTTAAGCTAGCTCGAAGAAATTGAAATTGAAATGAAGGGATTGAAGGATTTATGGTTGAAGCTTTGAATTTGGTTTGTGCAGGGATTTATGGGGTTGTCAAAGCTTGGAGAAGGAGTGAAGAAGGGTTTGAATTTATAGAAGGAGAGCTGAGAATGGGATTTACCGTTTTGACGATTTTGTCCGCGTTTTGTGATTAACGAATTCTGCTTGTTGAACGCATGATTGCTTCAACATTTTTCACTGTGTTTCAAATTGTATTGCGTTTTATGCTTGGGAAATCTGCGTTTTGCTTGCAGAAGGCGTGATGTTTGTCTCACGTGTGATGCGTTTTGTTCAATATTCACTTGCGTTTTGGTCACGCTTTGCTGCTTGTGTGTTTCGGTCTTGATTTTATTCCACTTTATGCGCCATTGTTTTGATGTGATGTTCACGTGTGTTGGCTTGGAGTTTGCAGGGCTGATGACGTTTTGTTTCTGCAGTTGGCTGCGTTTCGATGCTTCCGTGTTGCGTTTTGGTTGATAAAAGCTATGGCTGGGAAAAGCTTGTTCGGCTGATGGATGATTTGAGTGTGAAGTGAAGGCTAAAGTCGTGTTGTTTTGGCTGGGCTAGAAAGTAGTCCACATGTTATACTTGGCTGGAAAGTGTGGTATGCAACTTAGAGAAAGGCTAAAGTTGGCTTCACAAACAAAAACAAAATTGGGCCAAAGAAAAATTATATGGGCTTAATATCATGTTTTTTTTTGTTCTTATAATTTGAAGAAAGAAAAAAAATTATGTTATGGGCTCACAAGAAAATTTATGGGCTAAAAAAAGAATTAATGATGGAAATTAATAATAAAAGTGAATTGAATAATCGAAAAAAAATAAAGGATATATGGATAATCGGCTAAATTAGAAAGTGAATAGAAATGGATAATGGCTATATAAGAAAATTATGGTCTTAATCGGAAAATGGATGATGGATAAGGAATTGATCATTTAGCACAAAAATCAAAAATCTGAATTTTTTCACAAGCCACTGATAAAATGAACACAGCCATTATTGAACCACTGAACAACTTGCCAATTCAACCACAATCACTGAAATCGTCTGAAAATTGCCCTGATAATTCGAATCCATGCTGAGGAAAATAAATCCTCAGATGAATCACTGATGAACTGATGAACTGATGAACTTTACACACAACACAGCTTGAACCTTTGAACACGCATTGTCTGAGGAATAAACCATTGACACAAATAACTTGCATTCGAAACAATTTTTGATAGTTTGACCAAGATTAGGTCAAACGTCCATCTGTATCGAATCATAATTGAGCAACCGCCTCTAAATTGAAAATACCACACTGTCTTTGAAATCCTGCAACACAGAGAGAAGAAGAAGAAGCAACTGCAACATATTTTTGGTATTTTGGTTAGAGGTTAGTAAATATAAACAAATAACGGCAAGTAAACTTGGTGATCCCCTACGAAGCAAAGACCTGCAACTGAGAAGGAAACACAACCCAGTATGTGATCTTGTTTGTATGCAGGATGCAAATGAGATGCAAAAAATCTTAGGGTCAAAAATTAGGTTATGACAGACTGGAGACGAAGTTTACGATCGTTGGTTGGATGAAATTGCAAAGAAGCTAAGGTCTCTTGAATCCCAAAACTCTCTGGGCTTTGATGTTATGGACATGGGATTGGTGGAAGGGGTTAGAATTCCTCACAAATTCAAACCCCCTTGTTTTGAAAGATACAATGGCACATCCTGCCCACGTACCCATATTCAGTCTTTCCTGGGGAGATTGAAAGCCTACACCATGGATGAGAAACTGTGGATGTTTTACTTTGAGGATAGCTTGATAGGGGCATCCCGAGAATGGTACTCCCACTTGACCAGAGCCACAATAAGAAATTGGAAAGACTTGGCCGAAGCTTTTATTCGTCAATATCAGTATAATCTGGACATGGCTCCAAACATAACCCTTCTGATGGGAATGTCACAGTCTTCCTGTGAAAGCTTTAGAGAGTATGCCCAAAGGTGGAGGCAACTAGCTGCTGTTATTCAACCCCCGATGACAGAAAGGGAGATGGCAGATATGTTCATGAATACTCTCCAGGGTACCTATATTGATAGATTGGCTGCATTTTCTTCCACCAGCTTTGTATACGTGGTGATAGCTGGGGAAAGAATTGAGAGCTTACTGAAGATGGGAAAGATTTCTGACAACGGTGCCAGTTCAAGCAGTGCAAGGAAGCCATTTGCTGGGCCCCGTAGATCTGGTGAAACAGATTATGTACATGTGGGAAGAGGGAGACCCCAATATCTGCCCAGATCAGTTGTTGCCGTCACTATCCCTACTCCACCTCCTCGATATACTCAACAACCACAACACTTTCCTCAACAGCCACAGTTTTCTCAACAGAGATCCTACAACAACAATAACAACAGTCAACAACAACGCCCTTTCCAACAACGGCCATCTCAGATCAACAGGGTGATTGACCCTATTCCAATGCCATATGCCACATTGCTGCCACAACTCCTAAAGCTCAATCTGGTTGAGTTGAGGAAATTGGCTCCACCTAATTCTCAGAACCTTCCGAGAAATTATGATGTCAACGCTAGGTGTGCTTTTCATTCTAATGCACCTGGTCACTCCACGGAAAAATGCAGGGCTCTGCATATGAAGGTCCAGGATCTGGTAGATTCAAGGGCCCTGAATTTGCACCACCTCCCAATGTCATGAAAAATCCTATTCCAAGCTACAGTGGGCCAAGGATTAATGCTATAGAAGAAGGTTCATCCACAATTTCAATTGAAGATACTGCAAGTATTCAGACACCTCTGGCAGAGGTTAAAGCCCAACTTTTAAAGTGCCAAGTGTTTCCAGGTTGTGAGGCCTGTTGTGAATCTTGCCAGGTTTCCGAGAATGGGTGTGTGAGCTTGAGGAATGGCATCAATGGCTTGATTAAAGAAGGCATTATGCAAATAACAACAACAGCTTCTACAACACCAGAACTCCTTGTACAAATGATTCTCCTACAACTGCAACAACAATTGTTCCTACTGATTCATCTACAACATCAACAACCACTTCTTCCATCACTTCAACAAACAACAGTTCCATTTCATCTCCTTCTACAACTTCAGCAACCACTAGCAATGATGTTTCCACAGTCACTATTTATTATGACCCGACAACGGTCCCAAACTCCAGCAACTTTCAACAACAATCTCAGCAACAGTTTCAGCAACAATCAAGCTTTAATTCATCACCACCAACATCCACCAGAAGTCCTGTCACCATTTTCTATGATCCACATACAATAACGGTTCCAACATCTGCTGCAGTTAGCCCAGTCACCATCACAGTGCCAGGGCCTATTCCATATGATAAAGACAACGATGTACCATGGCATTATGGTGCAGACCTTTACTGCAATGGAGAAAAAGTCCTTCTTGATTCTTCAGTTCATACCCTCCAAGTGGATAATGTCGGGGGAGGCAGAGGCTTCACCCGAAGCGGACACCTCTTCGCGTCACAAGCTCCAAGAACTAATACTGAGGCAGAGGCTGCTACCAAAGCCAAAGGGAAAAGTGTGGCACCTGAAGAACCTGCGCCAAAAGAGACTCATAAATCATCCTTTGATCAGGATGTGGATGAATTTTTGAGGATGATTAAAAGAAGTGACTACAAGGTTGTGGATCAGCTCCACTAGACTCCTTCCAAGATCTCAATCTTATCCCTGCTGTTGTGTTCCGAAGCTCATCGGGATGCACTACTTAAAGTCCTGCACGCTGCCTACGTGCCGGAGGAGATCACAATGAATCAGCTTGAGACAGTGGTATCTAATGTTAATACTAGCCATGGGCTAGGTTTCACCAATACTGACTTGACAACAGAAGGACGTCACCACAACAAGGCTTTGCACATCACCCTGGAGTGCAAAGGGGCTGTACTCTCTCATGTTCTTATGGACACTGGGTCTTCACTCAATGTCTTGTCGAAGAAAGCTCTTGTCAAGCTCGAATATGATGGAATAGCTCTCCGACCAAGCAATCTTGTGGTCAGGACTTTTGATGGCTCCAAGAGGTCTGTTCTTGGAGAGGTGAAGCTGCCTGTGATAATCGGTCCGCAGGTCTTTCAGACTACTTTCTATGTGATGGACATTCAGCCGGCCTACAGCTGTTTGTTGGGTCGACCATGGATTCACGCCGCTGGCGCTGTTACATCGACCCTTCACCAGAAAATGAAATATGAGTGGGAAGGACAAATTATCACCATTTGTGGTGAAGAGGATATTTTTGTTAGCCATCTGGCTACATACAAATACATTGAGATGGATGGTGAAATCCATGAAACTATGAGCCAAGGGTTCGAGGCCCTGAATGTCAATGAGACGATGACTGAAGTATTTGCTGCATCCCAGGAAGACAGGATGGGTACTTCAATTGTCTCCTATCAGCAAGCCCGAAAGGTTGTTGAAGACGGAAATGCCCAAGGCTGGGGCAAGTTGCTACCGATGGAGAAGAAGGTGGACCGATTCAGTTTGGGTTATAAACCATTCTAACAAGATCAATCAGAGGCTGCTAAAGAGCCCAAGTTCGTCAATGGGGGGATGCTCACCCCAGATGCTGTTAACAACCTGGAAGACGAGGCGGAAAGAAACCTCAACCTGGAGAGCTGGATACGTCCAAGGATCCCGGGTCACCAAGTCCTTAACTGGTCTTCCCAGGAAATTATATCGGTTACTCCTGCAGAGTAATTATTATTTCCTGCTTTTTTTTTAGCATGCATCAAGTCCTGCATCTTGCCCAAGGTGTCAGGACTCATTTTGTAATAGGGCCATATTGTAATTTTGTGCAAATGGATTATTAATGAATATCAGACATCTTTTGCAAACAAGTCTCTTTTCGCTCACTGTCTTTTCATTTTTTACTTTTGTACAAAACAATAAAATGGCAATGTTTTCAAAATAAATAACCTCATTTTTTACAAGATTAAAATTGATCACTAAAACGAACCAATATCAAACCTTGCAGAGATTACCCTTCATATTGCACCGACAACAGCACCGGTATGACCTTGTATGACTTCGACAATCCAATTAATCAAGCTGATGAAGGGGTTGAAGAAGACTATGAGTTACCTGAAGAGTTAGCCAGGTTGTTGAGGCAAGAAGAGAAAGAGATCACTCCTCATCAGGAGGAGGTCGAGATAGTTAATCTTGGTACCGAAGAGGATTTGAAAGAAGTGAAGATTGGGGTCAGTCTGTGATGCGTGTTTTTCTCAAGTGTACGAACACGTCAGAGTAATATAAAAGATTGTCGAATCCACAGAGACCAAGTGTCAATCTATCGTACCTGTTGTTATGGTGTGTATCTAAGGCAACTGAATATAAGGGTTTTAAGGAATGCGCAATGGTAAATAAAATAATAATTTTAAACAATAAACAAAGACAGGCTCGAATGTAATTCACATAATCAATTGATAATCCGGTACTTGTTAATGGAACTACTTATGGGCAATGTTTTCTCCTTAGAAAAGAACTAATTTAACAGGAACTGTCGCTTTCGCGTATTCAGAACCGAGTTATACTCTCTAATCAACCCCTCCTATTGTCACGGATAAAAAGGTGCGTACTGCGTTAGAGTGATAAACCTATTTTTAAGAAATATAGTATCTTAACTAAGTTGAAAAGTATTTTAACCTGGATTTCTTAGCAAAAATAGGTTCTCATGAACCAGACTCTAAACTTCATAACGCGTTTGAAAATCGTTTTAAAATCTCTTTTCTTTTTAATCTAAAAACTCCTAATGAACTAGACAAAGCGCTTTTGGCTGTTTTTGAAATAGTTAAAAACAATTACTTAAATTGAAAGCTAAAATAGCCCTTAAGTGTTTCCACGAACAATTGTACGGATTACTGGTTTAATTACGATCCTTACATTCTAACCTTTATAGATTTAGTTAGACATGGTAAAGTAAAAGTTCTTTTTATAATTTTTCATAAAAGTAATTTAGTGCGAGTGCGGAAAGTAAATAAAAGTAGTGCGAGTGCAGAAAGTAAATAAAAGTAGTGCGAGTGCAGAAAGTAAATAAAAGTAGTGTGAGTGCAGAAAGTAAATAAAAGTAGTGCGAGTGCGAGAAATAAACGAAAGTAAAGAGAGTGCGAGAAATAAATAAAAGTAAAGCGAGTGCAGGAAATAAATAAAATAAAGTGCGAGTGCGGATAATAAATGAAAGTAAAGCAATGCGAAAAAGTAAAATACGAACTGGAATTAAAATGGCGGCAGGATTAACTTCCTCCCAGAGTGCTCCAAAACTCGATCACACAGACAGATACAGACTCGATCACTCGATTGCAGAAACACCCCAATGTGGAACGATAACTGCTTTAAAACTGATATATGCCTAAGAGATTCTAAGTTTGGATGCTGAAAAACGAAAATCTAAGGTCCTATTTATAGGAAAACAAAATGCAGGAAAAGACCAAGATGCCCCCTCCACTAAAAAGCGGAGGGAACTGTTTTTGCCTTGTGGCGCCCGCCACAAGGCCATGGCGCCTGCCATAGGACTAATGGGGAATGAAAGAGTGGGGATCGTGGGTCTTGGCAGTTGTGGAGTGGTCTTAAGACGTGGCCACGTCATGGAAGACCCCATGGCGCCCGCCACAGTGGATGCCGTAAGTGTAAAACGCTGAATTTCTAGGTTTTCGTCCGTTTCCACTCCTTTTTCGCTCCTTTTCTCGATTTAAGCCCCGATTACATAAAAAACCTGAAAACAAAGAAAAACAAAGTAATAACATAACAAAATAACAATAAAAGCTAAGAATGCATGCGAAATCGGAGTCAGAAATACGGTGAATTTTAGTGTGATCAAATTCTCCCACACTTAGACCTTTGTTTGTCCTCAAGCAAACATTAAAGCTCAAGAAAAAATGGTGTCAACACGTGTCTTTGGGCTAAAGGGCTTCTAAGTTCAAGTCAGGATGCAGTGACAGGTACAAACTAAGTGAACCAAGGGTACCATAGTAACACAAACACAAACTTCAATCCTATATTAACCACTCCATGTCATCCCACAATACCTAGGCCTATCTTCTCATCTTTTTGGGTCCTTTTCATTCAGGCGCAATCACATTAAGCCCGTTATCCGTACATGCTTCATAGTAGAGTGACCGGTTAGTGATTCTGATCCATAACATAAGGTTTCTGGCACATAAGCATGTGTAAACCTGTTTTATTTGACCTAATTGTAGCTGCGGGGGATCAGATCGTAATCTGCCCTACCAAGTTCAGTGCCAGATACCTCTGAACCAACTAACAATAGGTGACTGCAATTTTTTTTTCTTTTTGTGGCAAAAAAATTTTTTTTCTTCTCTTTTTTCGGTTTAAATGACTTTGTGAGGGTCACCTATCCCAGAGTTTGCCTTTTTCTTTTTCATTTTTTTAATTTAGCACTGGATCATTCACTTATGTTCATCGGCCCCCTACGTAGAGCATGCTTAGGTCGGAGCTGACTGCTAGAATAAACTACGTAGGACAATTTTTTGAATGATAATAAAGACCATGGTGTGGGGTTTAGGAGTGATTCCTATATTCAAGAGGTCTATGGTGCTACAATGGTGCTGATGTTTCAAAAAGTTGACCTAAGTCACCACATCCTAATCTAAACCTATCTCAAAGCCCAAAAAACATGTGAAACAACATTGTTTTCTTTTTAAAATTTTTCTGGTAAGGCTATGGAAATGGGAAAAATGAGGTTGTACTAAAAATACATTATACTGGTGACTCGTCAGACTCATGCATTATCTAAGAAAATTAAACTAAATAACTTACTGAAAAGGGAAATAACTGAAAGGAAATAAATAACTAAAAAGGGAAATGACAGAAAGCAATAAAATCCCCTCCCACACTTAAATCGAACATTGTCCCCAATGTTTCGAAATAAGATAACGAGGGTAACCTGAAAAACTACTGTGGAGGAGCACTGGTGCCCTCGCCGTCCTGCTGTGATGGTCTGGAACGACGGGATCTACTGCGATGTTGGTCCCTCCGGTCAAGTCGTGCCGATAAGGCAACCTGGGCACCCCGGACCTCTCGAAGGTTACCTAAGATGGAACCCTGAGTGGCCTCCATAAGCTGGTAGTGTCGGCGGTTGAATTCTCTCTGACGGTCCTGCTCTAATGTGATATCGTGCAAGGTACGACAAACGTTGCTGTAAGCACGATCCGAAACCAAGCACGATTGTTGCATGAAGCTCACGTTGTCCGTCAGTTGTTGTGAAATAGTAGAGAGAAGGCCATCTCGCCTTTCCTCTCTAGCTGTCATATCATGCCACATCTCCTCAGTGACATAGAATCCAGGAGCAGCACCTGCAACAGGGTTAGAGGAAAATGGTGCGGTGTGTGACTGTGAAGGACGATGGGGGGACATGTGAGGAATGGGAGACTGCTCTCTCTGATCATACTCTTCATCAGTGTCATGTGCCTCCCCATCAGGAATATTAGGAGGAAGTGGACCCAAAACATGTGGATCATTCAGATCATAGGTCCAGTTCCTTTCATTACGTACATCAGTACGTCTACTGCAAGGTAAAGCAACAGATGGGATAGCTACCCCATGAACCATCAACTCATAACCACCTTCTCTCCTCGTTCGACACAATTTCATGTCTTTTAGAAATTTTAAATTAATTGTGCGAGGAGGTAGTGGTTCAAGTGTAGTTATCTCATTGTTCAGGTCAAGAGCCCGAGCAATAGACGTAACAAGTCCTCCAAAAACAATCGATCCTGTTTTATTAGTAGTTAAAGCCATGTGTGCAAGCATAAACGGGACCGGATTGATATGTGTACTAGTGAGGCATCCTTGCAAAAATAGGAGTTCTCTAGCGTTTACCTTGTTTGGACTCTCCCGGCCAAAAATAGTACATGCCAAAAGATATCTGAAAACTCTTATGGCCAGGTTATGAATGGTCGACGCAAGTATTCCTTCAAAAGAATTTATTGAAGTACTTGAAAGCCTCTGCCAGAAGGAAAATACCTCGGCCGACCATTCCGCATCCAAAGGTGCCTCACAAATCGCACCTTCCCTATGAGGGATTCCTAACAAGCCTGTTAGTTCGTCGGTACTGAATTCATATTCAATTCCAAACAGTCTAAAATTAACAGTACCGACTGTGCTAGCAGTGTTAGGACTGACAGTGTATATCAATGAACTTAAAAACTCAACTGTCAGCCTCTCATAGGTAGGTTCCTGATTAATAAAAATATTATGCAAGCCTAAAAAATCTAATAAATGGAAAACATTATGATAAAGACCCAAAGCATACAGACAGTTATCATCGACGTACCTAGTCGAGAGAATTTCTCGACTCTGAAGCCTCTGAATAATTTTTCTTTGTCTATCACCCGGTCTTCCATCACGAAGAAGAAATCCATTGAACTCCATTGTTGTTGCTCCTTAGGAAGTGAAAAATGGTAGAAAATGGTTTATGAGAGAAATGATAAAGGTTTGATTTTTATGGTTTATGGTGGATGAAAATGAAAATGGATTTTGGATAGGTTTTATAGATGGTGGGTATTTTGGAAATGGGGGAGCTTTAATGGGGTTCAATGGGGTTTTTGAAACTTGTAAAAATGGGTTTTTGAAGATGGAAGGTGTGAAAATGGTGAAAATGAAGGTTCAGCCCCGTTTTAGGGGAGGACGGCATGGCGCCCGCCATGGGCCTGTGGCGCCCGCCACAAGGCAAATCCCTGATGGGCCTTGGATTTTCAAATCCTCTTTGGGCCCTCTTTGCACCTCCGGTCTTCCGGGGGGTCTGGATAGCGTTTTCTTCTCTTTTCCAAGGCATGAGGCTTGCATATTTTTTTATGAAGACAAAAATGAATATTTTTTGTCTTATATATTTTTTTTCTTTGCTTGACAAAAATAAAATAATAAAAAATCAAAAAGAAAAGAGAAAAATCGACATTAGTGCATGAAATAATATGTATATATAAGATAAATTCAAAGTACATAAAAAAAAGAAAATGTAATAGATGCAATAATGTAAGATATGTCTGGAGATGCGAGAAATAAAATAAAGCGTGAAAAAAGGAAATTAAATACTAGGGTAATATCGTCAGTGTAGAACGAATCATGTGGTAGGCTTTTCCTCCTGGTTTGATCCACGAATCTCAGCTATCTCCCTCTGAAGCTCTTCAATCTCCTGATATAGAGCATCGGCCTCTGAGGCATGAGTGAGATCAGAAACCTGAATCTGTAATTCCAAGTTCGCTACTTCCTGCTTTAGCAGGACAGTCTCCTTACGGAGCTCATAAATATGAGTTTGTAGATCAGGAGGCTGCAGAGACATATTGTTAGACATAACAGTGATTCGGGGAGTAAGAGGTGTAGGAGTGTACTCAGCGGCGGGAGGTGATTTCGGCTCTTCGACAGTCTCTCCATAACCCTCTAGAGCATAACTCCAATTAGCAGGATCATGGACACTGGTCAACAGCGGGTCTGGTAATGTAAAGTAATGTATCACTTCACCGTCGATCAGTAATCTGAAAGTGTTGGGCTCAAAAGAAGCCCTCCTCATCAGTCCTCTGTCAAGACAAAAGTCAACATCCAGGGTGGTGTAGCAGCAGAAGGTCCTGAGGTGCAATAATTTGCGAGACAAACCCAATGCAGTAGCTATCTGTGTAACAATCCCACCGACATGTATAATGCCTACAGATGATCTGGCAACACTAGCAAGGCCCTTCAACAGAAAGTTGCCACAAGCAACTGGGCGAGACTGAGTCGCACAAAACAGTAGGAAAATCTCCTTTTCACTTAGCAGAGTCTCTGTATCTGGCAAACCGAGGAAAGAATGCGCCAGAATCATCTGGAAGTACCTTAACGCAGGGTTGTGGATTACCTGAGAAAACTGAGTGGAAGGATCTTGGCTCCCTCCACCTGAGATGTTAGACCAAAACTTTTCCACTTCTCTGCTCATAAAATACCCCATTGGTGTCTCTGGAATAGCATCAGGAGTAGTCTGAAAACCTAGTAAATCACCAAACTCTTTGTGAGAGAAGGAGTAGTCAATCCCGAACAACCTGAAAACAACATATCCATCGGGTCCAGCCCAAGGATCATAATGAAACGAGCTGAGGAACTCTAGAGTTAAGTTCCTGTAAGTGTTGTTCATATCGTCAAACTGGTCCCACTGAAGTTGATGGCATAAGAATCTGACACTTGGCTCTATCCCCAAGGCATCCATGCAGTCATGGTCAGGATACTTGGTAGGAGCCATAGGGCGTCTCATGTGGACATAGTAACGCTCTCTCTGTGTGTCGTCTCTAAAGGCCACGTGCATGTCATCGGGGTTCTGCATTCTGCACAAGGTTAGCAAACAAGTCCTGAAATCACATAAAACATTCAATCGTTAGTCCTGACATAATAATAAAATAAACAAATTAAAATAAAGTAAAAATAAATAAATAAAAAGTACGTAAATAAGAAAACCATGGGTTGCCTCTCATGTAGTGCTTGTTTAACGTCATTAGCTCGACGACCGACTTTTATACATCATTGGAAGGATATGGTGGATCACTTAGAGTATGGCATGTGTATGTTGTTGGGATGTCACCTCCTTCGTAGGGCTTCAACCTCTGTCCATTGACGATGAACAATTTACATGTTTGGTTCTTGATTTCAATAGCACCAGATCTTAGGATCTTAGATACTTCGAAAGGGCCAGTCCATCTCGAACGAAGCTTCCTTGGAAAAAGTCGTAACCTAGAATCGAACAAGAGAACATGATCGCCTATGTTGAAGTCTCTTCTTATGATTCTTTTGTCATGCCAAGCTTTTGTTCTTTCTTTGTATATGATGGCATTTTCGTAGGCAGATTGTCTGAGCTCTTCTAATTTGTGGATATCAAGTATACATTTCTCACCAGCAGTTAAGTAATCCAAATTCAAAGTTTTGATGGACCAATAGGCCTTATGCTCCAACTCAAAAGGTAAGTGACATGATTTTCCATAGACCAGTTGATAAGGGGTTGTTCCTATAGGGGTTTTGAAAGCGGTTCTATAGGCCCATAATGCTTCTTGAAGTTTCTGCGACCAATCTTTTCTGGATATAGAGACAGTCTTCTCAAGAATTTGTTTTATCTCTCTATTAGATACTTCCACTTGTCCATTGGTCTGTGGGTGGTATGGTGTTGTTACTCTATGCTTGACTCCATACTTGCTTAAAAGTTTATCAAATATTCTCGATATGAAGTGTGATCCTCCATCACTTATGACTAAACGGGGGGTTCCAAACCTGGGAAATATATAGTTTTTGAATAATTTGATGACTACTCTGGTGTCATTCGTGGGTGCGGCGATAGCTTCAATCCATTTAGACACGTAGTTAACAGCTACTAAGATGTACTGATTTCCAAAAGATGGTGGGAACGGTCCCATAAAGTCTATACCCCATACGTCAAAGAGTTCTACTTCTTGGATATTTCTCAGAGGCATTTCATTACGTCTTGAAATATTTCCTGTGCGTTGGCATCTATCACACTTGACAATGAAAGCATGGACATCACGCCACATAGTAGGCCAGAATAGGCCAGCTTGAAGAATCTTGGCGTAGGTCTTGGATGTGCTCGCATGTCCACCATAAGGTGCAGAGTGACAATGCTCAATTATATTATGTACCTCTTCTTCTGGAACACAACGGCAGAAAATGCCATCTTTACCTCTCTTGAAAATAAACGGTTCGTCCCAATAGAAGTTTCTCACATCACTGTAGAACTTCTTCTTCCGGTGGTAGTTTAGATCAGGGGGTATGATGTCAGCGGCTAGGTAATTAACAAAGTCTGCATACCAAGATACATTACTTATAGCTAAGGATTTATGAGAATGCTCATGTGGGTCTGGGTTATCATCTTCAATGGTTTCTAGTTGGGCTATCAGTCTATCATAGGCAAAATCGTCATTTATGGGTACTGAGTCAGGTTTCAGGTATTCTAGCCTAGAAAGGTGATCAGCCACTACATTATCTGTGCCTTTCTTATCACTGATATCTAAATCAAACTCTTGCAGTAATAGAATCCATCGAAGTAACCTAGGTTTGGCATCCTTTTTACTTAGTAAGTAACGAATGGCAGCATGGTCGGTGTAAACTATAATTTTGGCTCCTACTAGATAAGATCTAAATTTGTCTATGGCAAAAACTACAGCTAGGAGCTCTTTTTCGGTTGTTGCGTAGTTGAGCTGAGCAGCGTCTAGGGTTCTACTGGCATAATAAATTACGTGTAACGTTTTATCTTTTCTCTGGCCTAGAACGGCTCCAACAACATAGTCACTAGCGTCACACATTATCTCAAACGGTTCTGACCAATCAGGGGGTTTCATTATAGGTGATGAAATCAGAGCTTGCTTCAGAAGATTAAATGCTTCAGTACATTTTTCATCGAAGATGAATTCAGCATCTTTCATTAAAAGACCAGTTAAGGGCTTTGTTATTTTGGAGAAATCCTTGATGAAACGTCGGTAAAATCCGGCATGTCCAAGAAAACTTCTTATCTCCCTGATAGTCTTCGGCGGTTTTAGATTCTCTATGACTTCTATTTTAGCTTTATCTACCTCTATACCTTTTTCGGAAACTATATGTCCTAAAACAATCCCTTCGGTGACCATGAAATGACATTTTTCCCAATTTAGCACAAGGTTTACCTCCACACATCTTTCCAGGATTTTCTCAAGGTTGATAAGAAAATTTTTGAAATCAGATCCACAAACTGAGAAATCGTCCATAAATACTTCCATGATTCCATCTAAATAGTCTGCAAAGATATACATCATGCAGCGTTGGAAAGTGGCAGGAGCATTACAGAGTCCAAAAGGCATTCTTCTATAGGAAAAAGTTCCAACAGGGAATGTAAAGGTAGTTTTTTCTTGATCTTCGGGGTGAATAGGTATTTGGAAGAATCCTGAATATCCATCTAGGTAACAAAAGTAGGAGTGTCTGGCTAGGCGCTCCAATATTTGGTCTATGAATGGTAATGGGAAATGGTCCTTCCTAGTTGCTTTATTTAATTTTCTATAGTCTATGCACATACGCCAACCTCCATCGGTCCTTTTTGCTACAGGTTCGCCCTTCTCGTTTTGCACGACTATGATGCCTCCCTTTTTAGGTACTACATGCACAAGACTCACCCATTTACTGTCCGAGATCTGATATATTATACCTGCCTCTAGTAACTTAAGAACTCCAGTCTTAACTACAGTATTCATTATAGGATTTATTCTTTGTTGGTGTTCTCTGGAGGGTTTTGAATCCTCTTCAAGCAAAATCCGATGCATGCATATGGATGGGCTTATTCCTTTTAGATCTGAGATCTTATATCCTAAGGCTGAGGGGTACCTTCGTAAAACATCTAATAATTGGTTTGTTTCCTCTTGGTTTAAGGTAGCACTGACTATAACTGGACGGTTCATTTCTTCATTAAGAAATTCGTATCTCAGGTTTTTAGGCAGTTCTTTAAGTTTTACGGTTGGTTTCATAGGGCAAGGCATAAGATCTGGGGTAAGAGATAAACATTCTTGAAGGTTATCATCAATGTAGGGTTCTTTATAATTGCTATCTTCCAAAATAAGGGTTGATGGCAATTTTATAGATTCTGCTTCTTCTTCTTCTTGTTCTAATTCCCTAATGCATTCTTCAATGATATCTAAGGCATAACAAGCATCTCCTATCACAGGTGCCATAAGAAATTTTGAAAGTATAAATTCTATCTTCTCGTCACCTACCTCAAAGGTTAGTTTCCCTTTTTTAACATCTATTACGGCTCCAGCAGTCGATAAGAACGGTCTACCTAGGAGGATTGGTATGTCGTCATCTTCTTTAATGTCCATGACAACAAAATCAGTAGGTATAAACAGCTGACCTATCCTAACAGGGACGTCTTCAAGTATGCCTATAGGGTATTTAACGGATCTATCGGCTAATTGAAGTGACATCTTAGTAGGTTGTAATTCTCCTAAGTTTAATCTCTCATAAACTGCTAAAGGCATTAAGCTCACACTAGCTCCTAAGTCTAGAAAAGCTTTTTCGATGACCTGATTCCCCAAAACACAAGGAATGGAAAAATTTCCGGGATCTTTATCATTCCTTGCTAACCTATTTTCGGAAATAGAATTACATTCCACGGGTGTCGAATCTTCAAGTCTACGTTTATTTGTAAGTATGTCTTTGAGAAACTTAGCGTAAGAAGGTATTTGGGTGATGGCTTCTGTAAAGGGGATTTCTACGTGAAGTTTTTCTATAACCTTGACGAATTTTTGATACTGATTATCGATTTGGGTTTTATTTAATCTTTGAGGGTACCACCACTGATACTGATTATCGGTGGTGGTACATAGGTTTTATTTTTAGGTTCTTCTCCTTTTTCTTGACTTTTCGGGGTTTCAGACTCCTCTGGTTCCTTCTCCTCATTTCTCTCAGAAGTTTCGGGATCACTTAATCTAGGGTTAGAAGGTTCCTTATAAGCGGTTCCACTTCATAGAGTAATGGCGTTTTCTTGCCCTTTCGGGTTTTGTTGAGGTTGTCCAGGGAACTGTCCTCTAGGTGTAGTCTGAGGGGCTTGGTTTAAAGCTACCTGAGTGATCTGGGTTTCAAGCATCTTATTATGAGTAATAATTTGATCAACCTTGGTTCCTAACTGGGTGATTAGTTCGTTAACATGGACGTTTTGGTTCATGAACTCTTTGTTTTGTTGTGTTTGAGCGGTGATAAAATTTTCCATAATTTTCTCAAGGCTCGGTTTTGGTGGTACAGGTTGCATAGGTTGATTTGTTCTTGGGGCTTGGTAACCTTGTTGTCTCAGAGGTGCAGTATTTTGAATAGGGTTATTATTTTTGTAGGAGAAGTTTGGGTGATTCCTCCATCCAGGGTTATATGTGTTTGAAAATGGGTTCCCTTGGGTGTAGTTCACTTGCTCAGGGTTGGTCTCATTTAACATATTGCATTCGGCAGATTGGTGTCCTTGCGTCCCACATATCTCACAATTCGGCGAAACTGCAGCTACAATATTCGGGGTTGTACACATATGTTCGACTCTAAGGGCCAATGAGTCCATTTTAGCTTGCATCATGTCCATAGAGCTTAGCTCATGTATTCCTCCTTGGGCTTCCTTCTTTTCCACTATCGCTCGTTCTACTCCCCATGATTTATGGTTTTGGGCCATATCCTCGATAAGGGCACTAGCTTCAGGGTAAGGTTTGTTCATCAGTGCGTCACCAGCGGCAGCGTCGATGGTCATCTTAGTGTTATAATGAAGTCCATTATGGAAGGTTTGAATGATTAGCCAATTCTCTAAGCCATGATGTGGGCATGCTCTTAATAGCTCTTTATATCTCTCCCAGGCTTCGAATAACGACTCTCCTTGGTGTTGGGTAAATCTAGTTATTAGGTTTCGAAGAAGAGCGGTCTTACTTGGGGGAAAATATCTAGCAAGGAAAACTTTTCTAAGGTCATCCCAAGTTGTTATGGAATTGGGTGGAAGGGAATCTAACCAAGATAGAGCTTTATCTCTGAGGGAAAAGGGAAATAATCTTAAGCGTATTGCCTCAGGAGGAGCTCCATTGGTTTTAAAGGTGTCTGCTAACTGAAGAAAGTTTTTTAAATGTTGGTTTGGGTTCTCATTAGCAAGACCTGCGAATTGTCTCTGTTGCACTAATTGCAGCAGGGATGGTTTAAGTTCAAAATTATTGGTTGGGATAACGGGGTTTACTATACTAGAACTAGGTTCCTCGTTTGATGGTTGGGCGAAGTCCTTAAGAGGTCTTCGGTTTTGATCTTCGGCCATAGCTCTCCTATTCGTATGGAAAAACAAACGTGCGCGAGCGTAACGTTCAGGTTCAACTAGAGGGTCTACTAAACTTCCGGCACTGCGAGTCTTTCGCATTGACCGGTGGGTAACAACCTTAGTCTAAACGGTATAACTACAGGGTATGAAATTTGACGAAATTGGTCCCCGGCAACGGCGCCAAAAACTTGATGCGTGTTTTTCGCAAGTGTACGAACACGTCAGAGTAATATAAAAGATTGTCGAATCCACAAAGACCAAGTGTCAATCTATCGTACCTGTTGTTATGGTGTGTATCTAAGGCAATTGAATATAAGGGTTTTAAGGAATGCGCAATGGTAAATAAAATAATAATTTTAAACAACAAACAAAGACAGGCTCGAATGTAATTCACATAATCAATTGATAATCCGGTACTTGTTAATGGAACTACTTATGGGAAATGTTTTCTCCTTAGAAAAGAACTAATTTAACAGGAACTGTCGCTTTCGCGTATTCAGAACCGAGTTGTACTCTCTAATCAACCCCTCCTATTGTCACGGATAAAAAGGTGCGTACTGCGTTAGAGTAGTAAACCTATTTTTAAGAAATATAGTATCTTAACTAAGTTGAAAAGTATTTTAACCTGGATTTCTTAGCAAAAAGAGGTTCTCATGAACCAGACTCTAAACTTCATAACGCGTCCGAAAATCGTTTTAAAATCTCTTTTCTTTTTAATCTAAAAACTCCTAATGAACTAGACAAAGCGCTTTTGGCTGTTTTTGAAATAGTTAAAAACAATTACTTAAATTGAAAGACAAAATAGCCCTTAAGTGTTTCCACGAACAATTGTACGGATTACTGGTTTAATTACGATCCTTACATTCTAACCTTTATAGATTTAGTTAGACATGGTAAAGTAAAAGTTCTTTTTATAATTTTTATTAAAAGTAATTTAGTGCGAGTGCGGAAAGTAAATAAAAGTAGTGCGAGTGCAGAAAGTAAATAAAAGTAGTGCGAGTGCAGAAAGTAAATAAAAGTAGTGCGAGTGCAGAAAGTAAATAAAAGTAGTGCGAGTGCGGGAAATAAAGGTATTTAAAGCGAGTGCGAGAAATAAACGAAAGTAAAGCGAGTGCGAGAAATAAATAAAGTAAAACGAGAGCAGGAAATAAATAAAATAAAGTGCGAGTGCGGATAATAAATGAAAGTAAAGCAATGCGGAAAAGTAAAATAAGAACTGGAATTAAAATGGCGGCAGGATTAACTTCCTCCCATAGTGCTCCAAAACTCGATCACACAGACAGATACAGACTCGATCACTCGATTGCAGAAACACCCCGATGTGGAATGATAACTGCTTTAAAACTGATATATGCCTAAGAGATTCTAAGTTTGGATGCTGAAAAACGAAAATCTAAGGTCCTATTTATAGGAAAACAAAATGCAGGAAAAGACCAGGATGCCCCCTCCACTAAAAAGTGGAGGGAACTGTTTTTGCATTGTGGCGCCCGCCACAAGGCCATGGCACCCGCCATAGGACTAATGGGGAATGAAAGAGTGGGGATCGTGGGTCTTGGCAGTTGTGGAGTGGTCTTGAGACGTGGCCACGTCATGGCAGACCCCATGGCGCCCGCCACGGTGGATGTCGTAAGTGTAAAACGCTAAATTTCTAGGTTTTCGTCCGTTTCCACTCCTTTTTCGCTCCTTTTCTCGATTTAAGCCCCAATTACATAAAAAACCTGAAAACAAAGAAAAAAAAGTAATAACATAAAAAAATAACAATAAAAGCTAAGAATGCATGCGAAATCGGAGTCAGAAATACGGTGAATTTTAGTGTGATCAGTCTGCAAGTTTCAGTAAAGGAACAACTTATTGATATGCTTTAAGAATACGTCGACGTCTTTGCTTGGTCCTATCAAGACATGCCAGGTCTAGATACGGATATTATTATGCACAAACTGCCATTAAAAGAAGATTGCCCTCCAGTAAAACAGAAGCTACGCTGTACTCGCCTGGATATGGCCATGAAGATTAAGGAAGAAGTACAAAAACAGTGGGACGCCGGTTTCCTTGCTGTGACTAGTTACCCACCGTGGGTCGCTAACATTGTACCAGTGCCTAAGAAGGATGGCAATGTACAAATGTGTGTGGATTACCGGGACCTGAACAGAGCTAGCCTGAAGGATGACTTCCCATTACCTCACATTGATGTATTGGTCAACAACACAACTCAGTTCTCGGTATTTTCCTTCATGGATGGATTTTTTGGGTATAATCAGATTAGGATGTCACCCGAAGACATGGAGAAAACAACCTTCATCACACCATGGGGCACATTGTGTTACAAGGTAATGCCTTTTAGGTTGAAGAACACCGATGCGACTTATCAACGGGCTATGGTAACATTATTCCACGATATGATCCACAAAGAAATTGAATGCTACGTGGATGACATAATTGCCAAGTCCCTCACTAAAGAAGATCATCTGGTAAATCTGCTGAAGTTGTTCAAGCGTCTGAGAAAGTATCAGCTGAAGCTAAACGCCAACAAATGCACATTCGGGGTACGGTCCGGTAAGCTGTTGGGATTTATCGTAAGTGAAAAGGGAATTGAGGCTAATCCCGACAAAGTCAAAGCCATTCAGGAGATGCCCGCACCTAGGACTGAAAAGGAAGTTCGAGGCTTCTTGGGTAGAATGAATTACATATCAAGGTTCATATCTCATCTTACTGCAACCTGTGAACCCCTGTTCAAATTGTTAAGAAAGGAACAAACGGTCAGATGGAACGAAGATTGTCAGAAGGCTTTTGACAAGATCAAGGAGTACCTACAAGAACCTCCAATTCTTATGCCTCCAGTTGAAGGAAGACCTCTAATAATGTACTTGACAGTATTAGAAGGATCAATGGGGTGTGTGTTGGGCCAGCATGACGAGTCTGGTTGAAAAGAGTATGCAATATACTACCTAAGCAAAAAGTTTACCGACTGTGAACAACGTTATTCACTGCTCGAGAAAACTTGTTGTGCTTTAGCGTGGGCTGCTCGCCGACTAAGACAGTATATGCTGACTCACACTACTTTGTTGATCTCAAAAATGGACCCTGTCAAGTACATATTTGAGAAGCCAGCAGTTACCGGAAGGGTTGCAAGATGGCAAATGATTCTGACAGAGTATGACATTCAGTACACATCTCAAAAAGCCATCAAAGGCAGTGTATTGTATTGTCTAACTATCTAGCTGAGCAACCCATTGATGATTACCAGCCCATGAGATTTGACTTCCCTGATGAAGACATCATGTACCTAAAAGCAAAAGATCATGAAGAGCCTGTTCACACTGAAGGGCCTGACCCAGAAGAAGAATGGACAATGATGTTTGATGAGGCTGTCAATATGAATGGTCGTGGAGTTGGTGCAGTGCTCATTACACCTAAAGGAGTTCATATGCCTTTCTTGGTAAAACTCACCTTTTCCTGCACTAACAATGAAACTGAATATGAAGCATGTATCATGGGTTTTGAGGAAGCCATTGACCTCAGGATCAAGACATTGAATGTATTCAGAGATTCGGCTTTGATAATCAATCAAACCAACGACAAATGGTACACTCAACAAGAGCATCTGATTGCATACCGCGACTATACGAGGAGGTTATTGACTTTCTTCACAACAGTCGAACTTGAGTATATCCCTCGAGACAAAAATCAGTTCGCAGATGCTTTAGCTACCATTTCCTCCATGATCAAGGTTCAAACTGCAAATTATGTGCCTCGGATTTCGGTATCCAGACTAGACCGACCAGCATACGTATTCTCTGTGGACATTGCTAAAGATGACAAGCCGTGGTTCCATGATATCAAATGCTTCTTAAAGGATCAAACATACCCACTTGGGGCATCATCCAATGATAAGAAGACATTAAGAAGGCTTGCTGGTAGTTTCTTCCTTAATGTTGATGGTTCATTATACAAGCGAAACTTTGACATGGTTCTTCTCAAATGTGTTGATAAGAAAGAAGCAGACTTGCTGATGCACGAAGGATATTTCGGTACCCATGCTGGAGGACATGCAATGGCAAAGAAAATGTTACGATCAGGTAACTACTGGATCACAATGGATGCAGACTGTTGTGCCTATGCCAGGAAATGTCACAAATGCCAGATCTACGCAGATAAAGTGCATGTGCCTCCAAATCCTTTGAACGTGATGTCTTCACCTTGGCCCTTTGCCATGTGGGGCATTGACATGATTGGAAAGATCAAACCAACTGCTTTAAATGGCCACAGATTCATCCTGGTAGCCATTGATTATTTCACCAAATGGGTCGAAGCAGCTTCATATGCAAATGTCATCAGGCAAGTGGTAGCTCGATTTCTGAAAAGAGACATCATCTGTCGATATGGAGTACCCGAGCGAATCATTACTGACAATGGTTCCAATTTGAACAACAAAATGATGGCAGAACTGTGTCGGGACTTCAAAATCCAACATCACAATTCTTCTCCTTACAGGCCAAAGATGAATTACGTTGTTAAGGCAGCTAACAAAAACATTAAGAAGATTGTGCAAAAGATGGTGGTTACATACAAAGACTGGCATGAAATGCTACCATTTGCCTTGCATGGGTATCGTACCTCAATCAGAACGTCTACTGGGGCAACACCTTATTAGCTTGTGTATGGTATGGAGGCAGTCCTGCCTGTTGAAGTTGAGCCACCCTCCTTACGGGTACTGATGGATGTAAAGCTGAATGAAGCAGAATGGGTTCGGTCTCGGTACAATCAACTAAATCTGATCGAAGAGAAGAGATTAGATGCAATCTGTCATGGGCAGCTATATCAGAAAAGAATGAAGAAAGCCTTCGATCAGAAAGTCAGGCTTCAGGAATACCAAGTAGGAGATCTTGTGCTGAAAAGACTTCTTCCTCCTCATACAGACCACAGGGGCAAATGGACTCCAAATTACGATGGTCCATTCATAGTAAAGAAGGTTTTCTCTGGTGAAGCACTGATGCTCACTACTATGGATGGTGAGGATTTCTTATCCCATGTGAATTCAGATGCAGTTAAAAAACACTTCGCATAAAATGACCTGCTGGACATAAAAACAGAATGTAAGTCCAGGAAAAAATAGGGCATCCCGGCGAGTCAAAAACAGAATAAAAGAATCGGGCAAAAATAAGGGAAAATTAAAAAAAATGTGTACACCCGCTGAGTTGAAAAGCCGCATTGGACAGCTCAGGCAAAAATGGGTATCCCGGTGGATTGAAAACCCGAAAGGGCGATCCATGCAAAATCAGGGAATAAGCGAACAACTGCATTCTGAATTTGTCTGTATCACTCACAACACGACAAGCTTCGAAAGGACAAAGCATCAGTCAGAATCAACCTTCTTCAGAGAGAAAGATAAGAAGAACGTCAAGGTCATACAGGTCATAGCAAAGGAAGCTCACCAGAGCGTCGTCAACATTGCCAACACTTTTATTTTTTCAATTTGTGGCAATCTCCTCATTCCATGGGATTTGTTTCTTTGAATGTATTTTCCAATTCAGGGCACCCAGATTAATAAAATCAGAGTTTTCAGGCACACCTCGTTTTGTACATTTTTGTTTCGTTTGCAAAATGTCCAATATTCATGATACAATACTTGCATGAAACAAATGAGCCATTCTTAACAAATGCTTGCAGGAAATATATTTACTTTCAGGAATATCTAACTCCTATGACGGAATCCGGTAAGGGATACCTCGGGATACTTGTGCGTTTCTTTGTCTTAACAGATTGCAGGTATTCAATATGCAGCATGGGGCATGCCAAACATCACTTCCCCATCATACCTCCTCCCCAAGCAGTATCTGAAATGCTTTTCCCCAACGAAGTTGTCAAAGCCTCCTCATCCCCAGCACAGGTCTATTCAACAGGAGCATCCCCAGCCAATCCCCCCACAGAGTCTCCATTCTCTCCCCAGGAGAACAATGCATGCATACTTTCCCAGCGGAGTTGCTGATGCTTCCTTCTCCCCAGCTGTGTTCTCCTTACAGGGTAGATCAACCAATGATCTATTTCCCCAAGTAGAGCTATATCTCCTAACAGATCTATCAATGATCTCTTCCCCAGCTGGGATATCCCTCCAAGCAGATCAGCCAGAGATCTTTTCTTCAGTGGGATCCAAATCCCGGATCGGTTTATCTTTTGCATAATCATAGCATTCGCATCATAAATCACCGAAATAAGCGTAGCATTCCGTCTAATAAGGAGTATTACGGCAAAAATCAAACACTCACATAATCACAAGTCAGGTTCAAGCCAGTCACATGCAAATACCATCAGTATTTCATCAACAATATATACAAAAAACTCGTATTCCCCGCAGATAAATGCCGAAGCGTCCCCTTTGCACTCTTGAATACAGATACCTATACATACCCGTTTGACACTCGTCCGTGTCATCCTTCCCCAGCATGATTTCCAAAACACTTGTTTATAACACACTCTTTTCGGCACCCGTCCGTGTCATCCTATCCCCACAGTTCGCCAGAATACTTTTTACACTCTCACATACAAATATTTGTTCATAACCTATATATAGTCATATTTGATACCCGTCCATGTCATGCATTCCCCAGCAAGTTGAACACTCGTCCGTGTCTTGCTCATACTTCGCCAAACCAATACTCACTCATACTTATACAGAAGTCTCTGATACTCGTCCATATCCTTTTTATATATCACTCTTCAAACAAATTCGACACTCGTCCGCGTTCTTTGTTAACCAGTTGGTACTCGTCCGTATCATCATCTCTGAACACGCGTCAGCGTTTGTTTCTACCGATACTCGTCCGTATCATGGTCCTAAGTGTCATACCCCAAATTTGTCCTACCCGCACCATTTTACTGTTTATCCATTATTTCAAAAATCAAAAAATATGTACTATTTGCTTTTTGTGCGAAAAAATCAGAGTTTGTTCGAGTTTGTCAGGTCGATGTGTTGTGTGGAGGTCATTCGTTCGATTATCACTTTTATTTTATCGCAAAAAAAAAATCAATTTATTTCTCTACTTTCCTTTAAAAAATATATCAATTTTTATTTCTTTTATTTTCATTATTATATTATCATTATCCCTTTATTATTATTATTTCCAAAAAATTGTTTTTTGCATTTTCATAAATCATCAATTCATGAGTTTATCTTTTTCTACACAAAAATAATAATAATAAAAAATTCACTTTTATTTCCCTTATTATTTTCTTATTGTAAATATTATTTCTATTATTCTTATTATTATTATTTTTTTCACTAAGACAGACGAGTCTTCAAACAATCCTGTGATGCCAGGAGCTGGACAGACGAGCCCTCCAACACTTCAAGAACATAATCTGAGACAGACGAGTCTTCAAACAATCCTGTGATGCCAAGAGCTGGACAGATGAGTCCTCAAACACTGCAAGATCATAAACTAAGACAGACGAGTCTTCAAATAATCCTGTGACGCCAGGAACTGGACATATGAGTCCTCAACCACTGCATAATATGAGACAGACGAGTCTCCTTCGGATTTACCTGTTATGCCAGGACCGGTAATGCACTTAAGTCTGTGGGATAGACATGCAATCAAGGTAGACGAACCTTCTTCATATATTATCCGCGGATATATGGTATAAGACAGACGAGTCTTCTGAGCAAACTTATGACGCCAGGTGCAGCAACAATAATGCCTGAGACAGACAAGCCTCCTTCGGATTTACCTGTTACGCCAGGACCGGTAACCATTTTGACATTAATTCCCACTGTCAGGATTTGAAACCTCTTCAATACAGACGAGTATTGGATGATCATCAAGATAACATAGACGAGTGCCAAAAGTCAATGATACAGACGAGTATCAGACGATGATCTAAGAAACACAAACGAGCGCTTCAGGCAATGATAGAGACGAGTATTAGCCACTGGTATGGACGAATACTAGAAATTCAACACAAACGAGCATTTGAAGTAACAACATAAATATCAGGATAAATAGCAAATCCTCACAATACAGATATAGACACAACACAGACGAGTGATGGGGTTGATACAGACGAGTATCCAAGCAAAGCAGACGAGCTTCAAAAAGGTAATCAACACAGATGAGTGTTGGAAATGATACAGACGAGTATCCACAAATATCAGGCATACCAGACACAGACGAGTGCTGGAAAGTTGCAGACGAGCAACAGTTGAAATTACATATTAAGGCACAGACGAGTGCAGCAAAGGATCCAACACCAAACACAGACGAGTGTTGGAAAGTTGCAGACGAGCAACAACATATGAGATATCACAACACAGACGAGTGCTGAGGAGTTGCAGACGAGCAAACAACAACTGATATAACCACAACACAGACGAGTGTTGGAACTTGCAGACTGATATAACCAAACACAGTCGAGTGTTTGAAATTGTAGACGAGCAAAATCAAGGTAATCATAAACCACTGCTGGGGAAGCAAACGAGCAATACCAAAGGTAACACAGACGAGTGTTGAAAGATGCAGACGAGCAGCAATAAAGCAGTAATATGTCCCTGCTGGGGAAAACTCCGCTTAGGGATAACACAGACGAGTGTTGAAAAAACACAGACGAACGATAAATCAATGCCTGATTGGCCCCAAGAGTTACGACTCTGCAGGGGAAACTAGTCAAGAGGTCTGGATACTCAAATCTGACTGAGGTGATGAATACCTGGCTGCATCATCAAATACCCAAAAGCATGGCAACCTTGCTGGGGAACATTTCACTGACGGAAGTGAACAACTCAAATATGAACTCTGTGGGGACATGATCATCTTCAGACTTGGCTGGGGAAGCTGCTTGTACAATACTCTAGCTGGTGAGAGCATCTGCTGATTCAAGATTCTGAGGGGATATCAGGCTTTCAGATACCTGCTGAGAAAGACTCTTGCTGAGGATAGAATACTAATAATTCCAACTCTGGTGATGTCAGGCTTTCAGGTACCTGTTGAGTATACTCCACTAGGGAAGAATGGGTTACTACTTCACTGGGGAAGAGGAACTTGCTTGGGCTGCTGCCAAGGCTTAGCTGGATAAAATCTCTGTTGGAGATGCCAGGCTTTTAGATACCTGATGGGAGGAAAAATCTCTGCTTGGGGAAATACTATACTGGGGAAGAGTAAATTGCTCGGGAGAATGTGACGCCATCCTTCAACCTGCAACAACAGAAAACACAAATGTGCCTCGGTGATTTGCATGGTATGATCTGTTCATCCATCGTCACCCGACACTCAAAGAGGGTTACAGTTTCCCTGCATGCCAATTTTTCTTTTCAAAATTATCACCATGTTTAGATGCAATGCTATTTTTGCTGAAAATTCAGGACATTTTGCAAACAAAAATAAACACACACAGCTTTTTGACTGAATATTCTTTTTATTGAATGGCCTCTGAATAGGCAAAGATTTACATCCGGAAGCAACCACCTGGAAAGAGGTAGCCACTATGAAATTGAGAAAAAGAAACTATCCTAATGGCAATGTACACGGCAATCCAAGGAGTTCCATTTCTGCTATGACCAGCATGTCTTCGAGACTCTCCATTCTGTTTTGGCTTCCTGAGAGGATGAGGGGACTGCTTCCTATCCTTCTGATATTGTCAAGTTGTATGAAACGATGATGTGGTTCAAATAACTCGGATCGCAGTTGTTCGCTTATTCCCTTGTTTTGCGTGAATCGCCCTTTCGGGTTTTCAATCCACCGGGATACCCTTTTTTGCCTGAGCTGTCCAATGTGGCTTTTCAACTCAGCGGGTGTACATTTTTTTTTTATTTCCCTAACTTTTGCCCGAGCTTTTTATTCTGTTTTTAGCTCGCCGGGATGCCCCTTTTTTTTGCCTGGACTATAATTCTGTTTTTGTGTCCAGCGGGTCTCTTTATGCGAAGTATTTTTTAACTGCGTCCGAGTTAACAGGGGACTGGAAGTCATCTCCATCCATAGTGGTGAGCATCAGTGCTCCTCCTGAGAAGACTTTCTTCACTATGAATGGTCCTTCGTAGTTTGGGGTCCACTTGCCCCTGTGATCTGAACCTGGAGGAACGATCCTCTTTAATACAAGCTCTCCCACTTGATATTCCCGAGTACGTACTTGTTGGTCAAATGCACGCTTCATTATCCTCTGATAAAGCTGACCATGGCAGATAGCCGCTAATCTCTTTTCCTCAATTAGACATAGCTGATTATAACGAGCACGTACCCATTCAGCCTCATCCAGCTTAACATCCATTATCACACGCAGTGAAGGAATCTCTACTTCAACAGGCAGGACCGCTTCCATGCCATACACCAGAGAGAAGGGAGTTGCCCCTGTGGACGTCCTGACTAACGTACTGTACCCATGCAACGCAAATGGTAACATCTCATGCCAATCTTTGTAGGTGACAACCATTTTCTGCACAATCTTCTTGATATTCTTGTTAGTTGCCTCTACCGCACCATTCATCTTTGGTCGGTAAGGAGAAGAATTGTGATGATGTATCTTGAAGTCCCAACACAAGTCTGCCATCATCTTGTTGTTGAGATTATAACCATTGTCAGTAATGATCCTTTCGGGCACTCCGTATCTGCATATGATATCCCTTTTTCAGAAATCTTGCCACCACTTGACGAGTGACGTTGGCATAAGATGCTGCTTCCACCCATTTGGTAAAGTAATCAATCGCGACCAAGATGAAGCGATGACCATTTGAAGCAGTTGGCTCAATCTTCCCAATCATGTCAATGCCCCACATAGAAAAGGGCCAAGGAGATGACATGACGTTGAGCGGGCTAGGAGGAACATGCACTTTGTCTGCATATATCTGGCACTTGTGGCACTTACGAGCGAATGAACAACAGTCTGCATCCATTGTCATCCAGTAATACCCTGATCTCAGCAATTTCTTTGCCATAACATGCCATCCTACATGGGTACCGAAAGATCCTTCGTGGACTTCCTGCATTAACAGGTTTGCTTCGTGTCTATCCATGCATCTGAGCAAGACCATGTGGAAGTTTCTCTTGTATAAAACCCCATCTGTGTTCAAGAAGAAGCTAGCAGCAAGTCGCCTCAAGGTCTTCTTGTCATTGGAAGATGCCCCAGTTGGGTATTCTTGCTTTTCCAGGAATAACTTGATATCAAAATACCAAGGTTTCTCGTCAGACACGGCGTCTACAGAGAAGGCATGAGCTGGAGCGTCAAGCCTGGATATATCAATTCTGGGCACATAATTCCAACACAAGACTTTAATTGATGAAGAGAGAGTGGCCAATGCGTCGGCAAACTGATTTTCATCACGTGGTATGTATTGAAGTTTAACTGTCGTGAAGAACGTCAACAGTTTTCTAGCATAATCCCTGTATGAAATTAGATGCTCTTGATGCGTATACCATTTGCCGTTAACTTGGTTAATGACGAGGGTTGAATCTCCGAATATATCGAGGTTCTTAATCCTAAGATTAATAGCCTCCTCTATTCCCATTATACATGCCTCGTATTCTGCTTCATTGTTGGTGCAGCCAAAAGTAATTCTGGCAGCGAAGGGTAAGTGAACACCTTTAGGAGTAATGAGTATGGCACCAACTCCACGACCATTGATATTGACGGCCCCATCAAACATCAACTTCCATTTGGATTCAGGGTCTGGCCCCTCCTCCGGAAGTGGTTCCTCATAATCGTTCGCTTTGAGGTACATGATGTCCTCATCAGGGAAATCAAACTTCATTGGCTGATAATCATCCTCAAGAGGTTGCTGTGCAAGGTAATCCGACAATACATTTCCCTTGATGGCTTTCTGAGAAGTATACTGGATGTCGTATTCAGTTAAAATCATCTGCCACCTAGCAACCCTTCCGGTCAACGATGGTTTCTCAAAGATGTACTTGACAGGATCCATTTTGGAAATGAGCAGTGTGGTATGAGTCAACATGTACTACCTCAGTCGGCGAGCAGCCCATACCAAAGCGCAGCAAGTTTTCTCGAGCAGTGAATATCGGGATTCACAGTCGGTAAACTTTTTGCTAAGGTAATAAATGGCGTACTCTTTTCGACCAGACTCGTCATGTTGGCCTAGCACACACCCCATTGACCCTTCTAGCACGGTCAAGGACATGATTAATGGTCTTCCTTCCACTGGAGGCATTAGAATTGGAGGCTCCTGCAAATATTCTTTTATTTTGTCGAAAGCTCTTTGGCAGTCATCGTTCCACCTGACCGTTTGCTCTTTTCTTAGCAGCTTGAATATTTGCTCGCACGTGGCAGTTAGATGAGATATGAACCGAGAAATGTAGTTCAACCTCCCTAAAAATCTGCGCACTTCTTTTTCTGTTTTCGGTGCAGGCATATCTTGAATAGCTTTTACTTTAGCAGGATCTACCTCAATTCCTCTTTGACTAACGATGAAACCCAGCAGTTTCCCGGAACACACTCCGAAAGTGCACTTGTTCGGATTCAACCTCAGCTTGTACTTGATCAGTCTATCAAAAAGCTTCTTCAGGTTGACCAGATGCTCTTCTTCGTCTCGGGACTTAGCAATCATATCGTCCACATAACACTCGATCTCCTTGTGGATCATGTCATGGAACAATGTGACCATCGCCCGTTGATAAGTTGCCCCTGCGTTCTTCAAACCAAAGGGCATGACCTTATAGCAGAATGTACCCCACGGGGTAATGAACGTTGTTTTCTCCATGTCTTCCGGCGCCATCTTAATCCGGTTATATCCGGAGAAGCCATCCATGAAGGAGAATATCGAGAATTGAGCAGTATTGTCTACCAACACGTCAATGTGTGGCAACGGAAAATCATCTTTTGGGCTTGCTCTATTCAAATCCCGGTAGTCAACGCACATCCGGACCTTGCCTTCCTTCCTTGGTACAGGTACAATGTTAGCTACCCAAGGTGGGTAACTAGTCACAGCAAGGAAACCGGCATCCCATTGCTTCTGAACCTCCTCTTTGATCTTCATCGCCATGTCAGGACGAGTTCTTCTCAATTTCTGTTTCACAGGAGGACAGTCCTCTCTCAGAGGTAGCTTATGCATAACGATGTCGGTATCTAAACCTGGCATATCTTGATATGACCAAGCAAAGATATCCACATACTCTTTCAGCATACTGATCAGCTCTTTCTTGACGTCGGCCTGCAGACTGGCCCCAATCTTGATTTCCTTCTTTGCATCTTCACTGCCAATGTTGATGATCTCAATCTCTTCTTGATGAGGCTGAATAACTCGTTCCTCTTGTTTCAACAATCTGACCAATTCTTCAGGGAGGTCACAGTCTTCCTCAACCCCTTCATCTGCTTGGTAGACTGGATTGTCAAAGTTATGCATAGTCATAGCAGGAACGTTATCCGTGGAATCCGGATGATCAACACTGCACAAATGATGTGCTTATTCAGAATCTGCTTATTTTGAAAAAGAGACGCTAACACAAAACAAAGAAAGGAAAAAACACATTGCCATTTTTATATTTTTTGTGAAAAATTTTAAAAAACAAAGACAGGGAACACAGTTTGTCTGAAAATGTCCTTTTATTTCATAGCAAAATAACGATGCAATACAAAACATGGTGGCCCAATACAATGGATCCAAGCATCTTGGGAAGAATGTTGGATTTGACAATGCAGTATGCTAATAAAAGGAAACAAAATAATTACTCTGAGAGCCAGGTGACTCGAACAATGTCTTCTGCAGACCAATTTTCTAGCTCCTCGCCGGGCGCACACGGGTGGATCCAATTGTCCCAGTCTCCATCACTATCCCCATCTTGGCTTGCTGTACAGATCTGATCGCGGTCAAGCAACCCAGCACTTGTAAACGAGATGGTCTTACCACTTGGAGTAGGTCCACCAGGCTGATACCCTAAGCCAAACTTATCATCTTTCTTTTCCAGCTCCGACAGCTTGCCCCAGCCTTGGGCACTGCCTGATTGAACAACCTCTTTTGCTTCTCTGTAGGAATGGATGGATGTACCCTCCTTCTCAATGCTCTTCTCCACAGGAGTCAATATGCTGACGTTGACTGCTTCAAAGGCTTGGCATAGGGTCTCATGGATTTCACCATCCATCTCTACGTACTTGAATGTCGACAAATGGCTGACGAATATGTCCTCCTCTCCACAAACTGTGATGACCTGGCCGTCAACCACGTATTTAAGCTTCTGATGCAGGGTTGAAGTAACGGCTCCAGCAGCATGTATCCACGGCCTTCCCAACAAACAGCTATATGCAGGCTGGATGTCCATAACGTAGAAAACACTTTTGAAGACTTGAGAGCCTATCTTGACGGGCAGCTCAACCTCTCCAAAGACTGATCTTCTCGAACCATCGAAAGCCTTGACAACCAGATCACTCGGTCTCAGGACAATCCCATCAACATTAAGCTTCATCAGTGCCTTCTTCAGAAGCACATTCAGGGAAGAGCCTGTGTCTACAAGAACATGCGACAGCACAGCACCCTTGCACTCCATCGTGATATGTAGTGCTTTGTTGTGGTTTCTGCCCTCCGACGTGAGATCTCTGTCTGTAAAGCCTAAGCCATGGCTTGCGTTGACGCTTCCTACAACAGCCTCAAGTTGGTTGACAGTGATCTTCTGAGGAACGTAGGCCATTTGCAGGACTTTCAGTAAGGCCTCTTTGTGTGCGGGAGAGCACATCAGCAGTGACAAGATGGAAATCTTGGAATGCGTCTGGTTCAGTTGATCGACCACCTTGTAGTCACTCTTTTTAATAATCCTCATGAGTTCCTCGACCTCTTTTTCAAACGTACCCTGCCCAGCAACAGGAGTATTTGATTCATCATTCACAACTTGCTTTCCTTTGGCCTTGGACGAAGCCTCAGCCTCAGGATCCCCTCTCAGCATAGGGGGAGCAAATAACCTTCCACTTCGAGTGAAACCCCCAACTCCTCCGACATTCTCTACAGTCGGGTCAGCAACAGATTTGCTCTCAATCTTCTGTCCGGCTACATATACATCTGAGCCATAATGCCAGGGAATAGCTCTATCGTCTGTGTACGGAACAAGCCCAGGTACGGTGATAGTCACAAGACTAATCTGAGGAGCATAGATCATAACCGGCTCTCTTCTGACAGGCATGTCAACTTCATCATAGAAAATAGTAATTGTTGACACATCATCAGATACTTCATCATTACCAACTTTACTGAACAGCAAGGATCCATCATCAATCAAACCCTGCAAGCCCATCTTCAATTTCTCACAGCCGTTCTCAACATTCATACAGTCTTCACAATCAAAACAGCAACCAGGAAACACTTGACCATTCAGCAATCTTCCTTTCACTACCCTCAAAGGAGTCTTCACTTCATCAATATTCAGCACAAGACTCAACTTGTCACCACCCTCAACAGCATTGACTCTTGCCCCTCCATGATTCGGCATAGGGTTCGAGTTAACATTCGGCGGCGGCGCAAAGTTGATTGCTTTAGAGTCTACAAGATCCTGAACCTTGTGATGCAAAGCCCTGCACTTCTCAGTCGAGTGCCCGGGTGCCCCAGAGTGGAAAGCGCATCGCGCATTGACATCATAACCAACTGGAAGCTCTCCAGGAGGTGGTGGTGCCAAAGTTCTCAGTTGAATCAGGTTCAAATCTAGCAGTCTTGGAAGTAAGGCAGCATAGGTCATCGGGATAGCCTCAATCACCCTATTAGCCGGGCGAGGTTGCCTTGGCTGATACGGTCTCTGCTGATAATTGGTACGAGGTTGTTGTTGTTGTTGATGTTGTTGTGGAGGAGGTAGCATCTGTTGCACTGGAGCAGTAGGAATTGTGAAAACTGCCACATGCTCATAGGGTCTTCTGTAACCACGGCCCCGGCCTCGGCCAAATACAGCATTTGTCTCGCCTTATCGTCTTCTAGGAGGTCCACTGAAAGCTTTCCTCGCTCCATTTGAGCTGCTAGCACTAGGATCTTGTATCTTCCCCATCTTCGGCAAGGTCTCAACCCTTTCACCAGCAATAACAATATCGTTGAATTTAGTGGAAGAACTGGACGCCAACCTCTCAAGAAAAACACCCTGCAGAGTACCCATAAACATGTCAGCCATTTCGTTCTCAAGCAGCAGTGGTTTCATCTTGGCAGCGAGCTGGCGCCACCTCTGAGCGTATTCTTTGAAACCTTCTTTAGTTGTCTGAGCCATGTGCTGCAACTGCGTGCGGTTCGGAGCCATGTCCAAGTTATATTGATATTGTCTCACAAAGGCTTCAGTTAGATCCTTCCAACTCTTGATATTAACTCTGCTGAGCTTCATGTACCATTCCAGCGAAGCTCCCACCAAGCTATCTTGAAAATAATACATCCAGAGTTTCTCATCATCCGTGTGAGCAGCAATTCTCCCAACAAATGAATGAAGATGGGTCTTCGGGCATGCAGTGCCATTATACTTCTCAAAGGTTGGAACCTTGAACTTGTATGGGATCCTGACCCCAGGAACCAAGCCATCTGTTATGTCAAATCCCAAGGAACTCTGGGATTGAATAGCTTTGATTTGCTCAGCCATCTCTTCGAACCTCTTGTTCATCTCAGCTCCTTGACCTTCAGCTTTGTCAAGTAGAGTGAACTGGTCGTCATGATTATCCATCTGAAGATTATTCAACCCATCATTGATTATTGTCACTCCTGGCTGTGTAACAGGAGCTTCAACCTGACGTGCGCCCGCATCGGTACGATTATCAGCAGCAGCAGTGTTCCTGGTCTGATTCTCAATCATCTCCCGCAGACGCTCTTGGTTCTGCCCCATGCCGGCCATCAATGTCATAAAGTTATCCATTCTCAGTCTCATATCTGCCAAGTCAGCTTGCATCTGGTACATGGCGCGTTCTCGTTGAATCTTTGTCGGATATCTGTGTACACCTGGTTGTTGTCGAGCTTTACGGGGAGCTATAGTGCCTGAAACACAAAACACGTTAGTAACCGAGACAACACCTGCAAAACAAACAAACAGGTTATATACAATGCAATGTAACTGTTCATGTTCCCCGGTTTAAAGCATTTGCATGCCCCAGTTCTGGCATATATTCTCAGACAATCACTTTGAATTTCTAACTTTCAAACTTTCTCTCTGATAAGTGCTCAGTCGTTAGCTGTATCAGACAAACGAGTCTTGCTCATTCAAAATGATAACTTGCACATTAATACTGTATATGAACAAACCACTGCAGGCTAAAAGTCAGAATACAACAAGGAATATTCCCCGAAGGGTTACAAGCAAGTACATAAAATAAAGACAAAAGAAATAAAAGCAAGACTCCTACAACAAGCATGTAGGTAGTCTGCAAAATAAGCTAAGCTAAGGACCCCGGCTCTGCCACCTCTGCCCTGCTTTTCTTGACACCCTCTCTCAGCTTGAGCTCTTCAATCTCTCTCCTTGCTTCCTCTAGAGCTAACTGACTTTGGGCTAGCTGTTGGGTCTTTTCCCTTCGGATGGTATGGACTTGCTCCACTTCCTCCTTCTTGAAGGCCATCTGAACTTCAAAGAACTCTTCTTTCTCTCTGAATTTCTTCTGCTCTTCCTCCCTTTGGCCTTGCAGCCAAGCAATGGATTGACGAGCATCCTTGAGAGTCTTTAGAGTCTTCTTGCGCTCAGCTTCTCTTTGAGCTTCCATCATACCCAACCTGTGGAAATGGGCTTCCCTACCAGCAAAGTCCTTCTCTTTGGCTTCTAGAGAGGCTTGGAGCTTCTGCAGCTTGTCTTCAGCTTCATTCTTGGCCCTGTTGGCTTGATGGTACAGGCCTACCATCTCAGCATTCTCCACTCTGACTTCGTGCAGCTGAGCCTCTAGCTTCTTGTACTCTTCAAGGAAAACAATACTGCTCTGACTAGGCACTTCTCGCGAATAAAGTGGAGCCTCAACTGAAAAATGCATGAGAACTGATTCTACATGTCCTTGCAACCATGCAGCATATGGTGGATATGTCTTGGGATCAACTCGGCCGAAGTCTTTCTTCCCCTTTCTTATCCGGTGAGCCCAGGCTTGGACTGCTTGTTGAACTAACTCTTTGTTCCCTTCAGCAGGAAAGTACAAAGATTCAGCGAACTCTTCCATCTGAGGAGGATCTTTCAAAGGGTAGCCAAACTGCTTTCTGGCTAATGTTGGATAGTAACTGATGACACCTTTCCTTCCATGCAAAGGTACTCCAGCAAACCTTCTGCAACTGACCATCAACTCCTTACCTAGCAAATCCCTGTCATATCCCCAAGTAATGTCTTCAACAGTCAACCCCATCAGTCTTTTGGACCATCTCCGCTCATCCCGCATCTCTTTGAAGGCACCTGACTTCGGCAACTGTCTAGCAAACCACTCAGCAAACAAAGGAGCACAGCAGACTACTGGACCACCCCTACCCTTCTCATTTCTGTAATGGACACTAAAGTAGAAGTCACCTAATAAAGTAGGCACTGGATTTCCTTTTGCAAAGATTGAGATCACCTCTAAGCTGACAAACTCTTTCTCTCCAGGAAACAGGCTGGACCCATATACCATCAATGCAAGCAAAGCTCCAAAGTCATTCCACTTAGCCTCTGTAGCATATCTCTCTACGTCTGGGATAAGCACACTCCAGGGTAGTCCTTTGCCTTCACTCTCTTGCAGAGCCTTCCTGACTGAAGCAGCTGGCAACCTACAAACCTTGGCTATGTCTTCATCTCTAAGCACAACCTATGACCCATAGAACGGCAGTGTCTCTTTGATTGGCACATTCAGCATGCTGGAGATCTCTTCCAATGTCGGAGCTAAGATGTAACCTGGAAAAACAAAGCAACGCAGCAGAGGATCATAAAATTGCAACAGGGTATGCAAACTGTCCTTCTGGTCTGCAGTGGGCTTGTCCACAAACTTCAGTATTTGGCCATATCTTTTCTTGAAACTGCCCAAGACTTGATCGTTCATCAGACCTGCTAATCTCTGAACACTTCTAACTTCCGGCTGAAGAAAGGTATAATGCACATTCTTTTTTCTTGGAACTCTTCTGATTTCTGCCATGGAGATAAGATTACCAGAACTGGGAGCAGATGTGAGCAATGACCTGAAAAATGGGAAACATAAACAGTTAATGCAAAGAATGATGCAAATGCAATGCAATGCAAGCATATGATCAACTGGGACCATCTGAACTGGATCACTGACAAGGGCCCCTCTGAATAACTGGCAAACCAAAATTCCACTGAGTCACACTCTCTGATAATCACAACTCACTGAAGAAGATCTCAGGACCACCGTGTCAAGAATACCAGAACAAGAACTCCAGAAAACCAGCATCAAGAAAACTAGAACTCCGGAACCATAGGACCATAGAACCAAAGATCATAATCACAGGACCACAGATCATAACAAGAACCACTGAACAGATGAGTGTATGTTGAGGTCATGGGTTCCTGCACACCTGTAAACACCCCCCAATCTCACTGGTAAAAGGCTTCGGGTCAGACATCACGGACTCTCAAAGCCACATAGCAATAATACTGTCACCATCTCCGAGAAATGGCTCATGACCAAATCAGGGAATCGGTTTGGCATTATATACTACGCAGGGAGGCCTCAGCTGAGTCCGGGAAACAAGGTCATCCTATGCGATCCCCAGGTGGGCCCTCGGATGCGAATGGGTTTGCCACGAAATGTGGGCTGCCACTGTCACTACAGAGGGATGTTTCCACAAGGTTCTCAATGATCGGTCCCCAGCTGCACATAACTGTCAGGGTTATGTAATGAGAGAGGAAGATCCCCAAATCAAGACATTTCCAAGACAATCGCAACCTGGGTGTGGAACTCACTACTACCCCCATGACAAGATCTCATTAGGCCAAAGTGGAACCACTCTAAGTCCTATGGTGCACTCGAGCCTGGTACTTGGCTCATATCTCTCAAGAACAAGTAACACCCATCCCACCAAAGAAAACCAGTCCAGACAGTCCAGTATATATACATGATGCAGTAAATAAAGACTGAAAACTGTAAATAAAGCTGTAAATAAACAACAATAAAATACAACAAGCCACAGCAAACAAACATCACCCTATGAAACAGAAACATACAAGCGCTAGGAGAGACTCACAGGGGAACCAGAGATCATTTGGTGTGCAGTCCCCAGCAGAGTCGCCAGCTGTCGCTCCCCGGATTTCCATCCTGGTACAAACGCGAAAGTGGCGCGGAAAAAAGAATAAAGTCGCCAGCCAGGCATTTTTATCCCGAAGAAAGGGAATGGTAATGCTGCACAAACCAGAAGAAAGAAAGAGGAAGGACACAGGTCCTGCGAACCAAAGAGACTGAGCTCGGGAGTCGGTTACAACCTGGGAAGGTATTAGCACCCAGATCGTCCGCCGTACCCGACGGGATCCACGCTTGCAAAAGAAACTGTTTCAAAGGGTGAGGGTATGAAAACTGCAGCAAAAGAAAATAAAATGAAAAGAAATTGGGATTGGAAAAAGAAATGAATAAAAGAACGAAGAGAAAAATGTAGGGAAAATAAAGATTGTGCTCGAACGGGCCCTACCCCGCTGCCTACGTACCTCATTAGGATAATGAGGATCAGAGACGCCGTAGTTCCCCTAACTAGGGGTACTAAAAGGAAATTTCTTGTGAATTAAGGCTTGAACTGCTTATGCCATTGCTCAGGTGTTGCAGACTCGGACGACGAGTGCGTAACCGTCTTGCAAAGTGACAAGTAGGAGCAAGTTCGCGTACGGAGCGAATGAGATGAGAAAAGAATTCCCGAAGGAAAGACGCTTATTGTTTGTTTGTTTTTTTTATGAAGCTTTTATGAGTGTGTCACAAGGAAGTGAACTCAAGCTCTCTTCAATGGAATGTGCACTTGTCACTACATTCCAAGATGGAATAATAGAACAAGCACACTCAAGTAAGGAGAAGATCCCCAAAACTTGAACCCAAAGATTAGGGCTTAGGCTCACTAACATGTTTACTTATTAAGTGTTTTGGGTATTTACAATGAAGAAGTGTTTTTTTATGCTTTTCTTTTATGAAGAAGATACCTTGATCAGACTTGTGCATCACAAGGTAAACTTGTACTATCCCAAGATGGGAAGACTACAAGCATACCTCATGGGATAAGGCTATGGATCAATGCATCACTTCAAATTTATTAAAGTGTTTTTTAGAGTTATGAGATGAGAAGAGAAGAAGAACCAAAAGGATCTCAAAGGAAAAATGCTAAAGGGGGACTAAAATAATCCTAAGTGTTAACATGCATGGATGTCCTAAGGGTTAGTGAGGTTTCTATCCTAATGAAGAAGGAAAGAAGAAGAGAAGAAGATAGAAGAAGGGATGAGAAAGGCCTAAGCCCAACAACAAAGGATTAGTAACATAAACATAAGAGAAAGAGATGAGAATTGGAGATGTGGAACTCAATTCCCACATCTCACACTTACCATAGCCCCTGCAAGGTTAGTATGCACATACATGAAACAAAATGAGTAAGATAACATGCTAATATCAAACAATCATAATTGAAAAGGTATGAACATATGCACAATACATATGCACACTTATGAAATATGCAAAGCAAGATGCACCAAATATGAACACAAGACTCACAACCAGAACCAAAAAAAGATGAAGAATGGCTTAGGAAGCCAGCAAGATGAAGAAAGGGGTCACACAAGACCAAACAATACCAAAATGGAAGCAAAAGAAACCAAAGATGAAGTTAAAACACTTAAAGAAACAAATGACTTAAAGAAGAAGTAAACTCAAAAAATTCAGAAGACACAAGACTTATCCTAGGATCAGGAAGGTACCCACACCCCAAAGGAACCCCAAATGAGAAGAAAAAGAGGGCACAAGTGCCTCTATAGGCTTAGAAGAGACCAAAAGGTTCAAAGGAAGCAAAACGAGACAAGGTTCAAGATAAAATCCACAATAAATCAACCAGCCATCTAAAAATTCCACAATTGAAACCAAATGACCTTCCAACATGTTATATCAACTATGAAAAAGAATTTGCAAAGATTCAGAAGCAAACTATGTTAAATGGAGGCAAGAACACAAGTTAGGACAGAAAACTTACATCACAAGTTACCAGACCAAGACTCAAGAAATAAGTTTCTAAAAATCCATAGAAAAATCACATGAAAAGTACTATGTCTTAAGAGCACAAAGCAAAAAGAATGGAATCAAAACTCAAAATATTGAAGACTATGGAAATTAGACAAGGCAGACTGGTCAAGAAAGGAAATAAAAGAAGCTATGAGCAAAGAGAAATTAATTCTGACACGTGGATCAATGAAAAAATAAAATAAAAATATGTTAAAAAGCTAGAGACTCAAAAGAACATTTATTATATTTTTTGGGAATTTTTAGATGGATGGAAGTATTTTATATGAATTAAAATGGAAACTGAAATAAAAAGAAAAGAAATGAAGAAAAGAAATTGAAGTGAATTGGAGGGAGGTGAAGAAAGCAAGCTTTGCAATGAATTTGGAATGGGCTTAGGTGAGGTGTGGTGCGAACAGCAACATGTCTGGGCCCATGTGTGCAGCGCTGAACATACTTCTTACTATGGATATTAATGATTTAAAATAACAAAAGCTGGAAAAAGAAAGGACCGTGTGATCAATCCTGTGGACGAGATTGCCAACCTCATTAAATGAGGTGGCGCTGGAATGCATTGCCATTGGAGGACGCACGGGACTTAACATGGTCACTACCACACGCTGAATTAAATAGAAATAGAATTAAAACACATGAAGCTGAAGGAAAAAAAGGACACGTGGCGCGCCAAGAGCCTTAGGATGGTAGATCCAAGGGCTTAAACTTCATCTTCCTCAATGGAACCCTAAATTAATTACAAGACAAATTCCAGTGACCGGAGCTAGGGCTCCGGCACCGGAGACCAAACCAGTACCAAATATTCACCAAAAAATGAAAACAAATAGTCCAGATTAATTAATTCCACATCACTGAATCCAAATATGACCTTAAAAATAGCTAGATCTCAATGAATTGGACGGATCAAAGCAAAACAACATTGATCATCAAACTTTAAATGCACATAACTCATGATATAATGCACTAAAATCAATTCTACAAAGTGCAGCATGATCAGCAAACAACAAGGAACACATATCAACAATTAAATTCCATTTCCAGAACATGAAGTTTCAAGTCATACCTGAGATGGAGACCTTGAAATATTGAGCTAGAAAACCAAATAATCCATGCAAATCACTCCTCTTACTCCTTAGATGGAAAATAAATGCATCTAAGGCCTTGCAATAGTCTGGATCTGAGGTTTCAACACAAGAGGCTTTGAAATGGCAAGCTTCCAATTCTGTGCTTTAAGCTTGAATGAGTGGATGATTCTTGATCTCTATGATCCACTGATCAAGAATATGGAAGAAGTTTTTGGAGAATGTAAAGGAATGGAGAGATATGAAGCAAAATGCAAGAATGCAAGAAAGTTGATAATGAGAGAATGAGAGAGATTCCAGATCTGGTTTTCCCTTAATTCTCTTTGTTATGATGTAAGAATGCAATGCTGAAAGTGTGAAAGAAAGTGCACGAAAATTGAATGAGAAAAGTGTGAAAATGCATCATGTGCACTTAGTGGAATAAGCATGCCATGCTCATTCTCTCTTGGGCCTCTCAGCATGTGTGAGCTTCATTTCCAACCCTTGATCCAAATCCATTCATTCCTGGCCCTTAGATTTAGGTGTCACACTTGTTTCATGATTTTTGCAAATTGGCATGTTTTGGAGGGAGTTTTTCAAAGTGCACGAAATTGGCCATTTCTTTGGAGCAAATTGGTCCTTATGCAATGTATTTTAAGTTTGAAACAAGTTTGGGCCTGAACAAATTCACAAAAATCAGATTTGAGCCTTCTTGCACTTGGTGCAATTTTGAAAAGTCAAAAAATGCCCTAGATACATGGTTTTTTCGAATGGCCCCTAGGGAGTTTCAAGAATCCGGTGAAAATGTACTTATACTTTTTGAAAATGGCAGCCCTTACTCTCCAACTTTCATGTTTGACTTTGGTCCATTTGAAGAATTTTTGATCATGTTAAGGCCACTTGAAAACTTCAAAAACCAACTTTGTACCATTTTTGCAAAACCCCTCAAATCTCCATGATTCTTGAACTTTAGGCATTACAAACCTCTTATAACATTGTAAGGAACCCTCTTGGCCAAAAAATTTGGGTTGGACCCCTTGAAATTGCACAGTTGACTTTTTATGGGCTCTGTTGACTTTTTCCTTCATTTGCAAGCAACTGAGGCACTGACTGACTTCCACATGGAATTTTCTCATGAAATTTGACACATAGGATCCTCTTAACATGTAGAAGACTTGGCTCACAAGAAATGGCCAAAGTTGTGAGATTATGGTGCTTGAATCTCAAACCCTAATTTGGGTGCATTGCATAGGAGCTTTGTCTTGTCCTGAGATCTCTGATGATCACGCAATCTTCTGAGCTTTTGCCAATGGACTTGATCTTGAAAATGGAGTATAGACTCACCATAGAACTTGTACAAACTCATTGGGACCCTTGCCATGGCTTGAAAGGCTTCAAGGAACTCCACAGATGACCATATGCTTGATGCTAGGACATGAGGGATGTTATGCTTCATCTTTCCATGATATGATGCTAAGGAAATGATATGAGTATGATGAATATGATGTGATATGATGCTTAAAATGAAGAGGGCAAATTTGGGGTGTTACACTCTCTCACGTGTTGGTAGATACTGGATCGTCGTTGAACGTCTTGCCTAAGAAAGCACTGATGAAGTGGGATTATGATGGAGTGGTTCTAAAGCCCAACGACCTAGTAGTTCGAGCATTTGATGGGTCAAGGAGATCGGTGTTCAGAGAGGTGGAGTTACCAATCAAAGTAGGTCCACAGATCTTCAATACCACGTTCTACGTAATGGATATACAACCTGTGTATAGTTGTTTACTCAAAAGGCCTTGGATACATTCAGTAGGAGCGGTATCGTCCACACTCCATCAGAATTTAAACTTCGTCTGGGAGGGTCAAATTGTAACTGTCAGTGGGGAAGAAGATATTTTCGTTAGTCATCTGGATTCATTCAAATATGTGGAGATGGATGGCGAAATAGTTGAGACTCCATGTCAGGCTTTTGAGCCCTTGAAGAGTGAACAAGCATTTGCAGTGGCAGCTTCTCCTGAAGAACCGAAGAAGGGGGTTTCCATAGCCTCTTATAAGCAAGCGCTTGAATTGGTAGAATCTGGGGTACGAGAAGGCTGGGGCAGTCCAGTAGAGGTGCTGGAGAAGAAAGATATGTTCGGGGCTGGCTATCATCTTGGGAAGTCATCTTCTGGACCAAGTGCTAAAGGTTGTCAGAGCCCGATCACTTTCACGAGTGCGGGAGTGGTAGACTACTGGAATATCAGTGCTGTGCAGGATGACACAGTCGATAGTGACTGTGACCTAGATGAATGGATCAGACCTGCCGTTCGAGGGACTCAGCTTAGCAATTGGACATCAGAAAGGCTTATTTCAGTCACCTCTTTTGAAGTGTAATAATTTTTGTTTCTGTTTTTTCCTGTATTAAAGCACTATGTCTTGCCCGAGGCATAGTAGCTCTTTGTAAGGGTTCATTCATTCTTAACAAAATCATAAATAAAGCTGACGTTTCACATTCATTCATGTTGTTCTCTGTTTTTCATTTTTTGCTTTTGTTTTTCAAAAAGAAAGAAAAGTTTTAAAATGGCAATGTTTCTCATTTTCTCAAGTTGTTGCTAAAGCCTTGCATGAATCACCATTCATGCAGGTGCTTGTCACCGGATCTTATCAATGACGACCTTGTTATGGTTGAGTATGACTTCGACAATCCAATTTATCAAGCCGATGAGGAAGGTGAAGAGGATTGCGAACTACCTGAAGAATTGGCCAGACTGCTTAAACAGGAGGAGAAGATGATTCAGCCGCACGAAGAAGCCGTCGAAGTAATAAACCTGGGTACTGAAGAAGAAATGAAAAAAGTCAAGATTGGGGCTGCATTAGAGGAATCTGTCAAGACTCGTTTGATTTCTATGCTTCGAGAATATGTTGATGTCTTCGCTTGGTCCTACCAAGACATGCCGGGTTTAGACACTGACATTGTGGTACACAAGTTGCCTCTCAGAGAAGATTGCCCTCCGGTAAAGCAGAAGTTGAGGCGCACGCGTCCAGATATGGCAATAAAAATAAAAGAAGAAGTGCAAAAATAGTTTGATGTTGGCTTCTTGGCCGTGACCAGTTATCCTCCGTGGGTTGCGAACATTGTTCCGGTTCCCAAGAAAGACGGTAAAGTCAGGATGTGTGTGGACTACAGGGATTTGAATAGGGCCAACCCCAAAGATGACTTCCCTCTACCTCACATAGATGTGCGTGTCGATAATACTGCTCAGTTTTCCGTGTTCTCCTTCATGGACGGATTTTCCGGCTATAATCAGATTAAGATGGCTCCTGATGACATGGAAAAGACGACCTTCATCACTCCTTGGGGCACCTTTTGTTAAAAGGTCATGCCATTTGGTTTGAAGAATGCTGGAGCCACTTATCAACGGGCGATGGTGACACTATTTCACGACATGATCCATCATGAAATTGAGGTTTATGTTGATGATATGATAGCAAAATCCCAAACTGAGGAAGAGCACTTGGTTAATCTAGAAAAGTTGTTTGACAGACTTCGGAAGTTCAGACTGAGGTTGAATTAAAATAAGTGTACCTTCGGGGTCCGTCCTGGCAAGTTACTCGGCTTCATTGTTAGTGAACGAGGAATTGAGATTGATCCAGCCAAGGTGAAAGCTATCCAAGAGATGCTTGAGCCGAAGACTGAAAAGCAAGTGTGTGGCTTCGTAGGGAGACTAAACTACATTGCACGATTTATTTCTCACCTAACGGCCACATGTGAGCCCATCTTTAAGCTTCTGAGGAAGAATCAGGCCATTAAATGGAACAAAGACTGCCAACAAGCCTTTGACCGAATCAAAGAATACCTGCTAGAGCCTCCAATTCTTATGCCTCCAGTGCCAGGAAGACCTTTGATTATGTATCTTAACGTGCTTGAAGGATCGATGGGATGTGTGCTGGTTCAGCAGGACGAGTCTGGTCGAAAAGAGCATGCCATTTATTACCTTAGCAAAAATTTTACCGATTGTGAGACGCGCTACTCACTACTTGAGAAAACTTGATGCGCTTTGGCATGGGATGCTCGCCGACTAAGACAGTACATGCTGACTCACACTACTCTCTTAATTTCCAAGATGGATCCTGTGAAATACATCTTTGAAAAGCCAGCTCTGACGGGAAGAGTAGCCCGGTGGCAGATGATATTAACGGAGTATGACATACAATACACTTCGCAAAAGGAAATTAAAGGAAGTGTGTTGTCAGAATACTTAGCTCAGCAGCCAATCGATGATTATCAACCCATGAGGTTCGAGTTTCCGGATGAGGACATCATGTTCCTCAAGTCGAAAGACTAAGAAGAACCACTTCCGGAGGAAGGGCCAGACCCTGAATCCAAATGGAAGTTGATGTTTGACGGGGCTGTGAACATGAATGGAAGTGGAGTAGGTGCTGTTATCATCTTGCCAGAAAGGGTCCATATACCTTTAGCTGCTCGGTTGACTTTCGAATGCACTAACAATGAGGCGGAGTATGAAGCTTGTATCATGGGGATCGAGGAGGCAATCGACTTGCGAGTCAAAAACCTCGAGATCTTCGGAGATTCTGCTTTGGTGGTAAATCAGGTCAATGGCAAATGGCTGGTTCATCAACCTCGTTTGATTCCTTACAGAGATTATGTTAGGAGGCTGTTAACTTTCTTCACCAAAATCAAGCTGAATTATATTCCTCGAGATGAAAACCAATTCGCCGATGCTCTAGCAACTTTGTCGTCCATGATCAAAGTTTGTCAGGAGAATTTCGTGCCTCGAAATATGGTCTCCCGTCTTGAAAGACCCGCTTATGTCTTTGCAGTAGACGATGGTGGAGATAACAAGCCTTGGTACCATGATATCAAGAAATTCCTGAAAGCTCAAGAATACCCAGCTGGGGCATCTAGTAAGGATAAGAAGACCCTTAGAAGACTGGAAGGAGGTTTCTTCTTGAATCAAGATGGTGTGTTGTACAAGTGGAACTTCAACATGGTGCTGCTCAGATGCGTGGATAGACACGAAGCAGACATGTTAATGCAGGAGGTTTACGAAGGCTCCTTCGGTACCCATGCCGGAGGACATGCTATGGCCAAGAAATTGTTGAGATCGGGATACTATTAGATTACCAGTGGAATATGACTGTTGTAAATACGCCCGTAAATGCCACAAGTGTCAAATCTATGCTGACAAGGTCCTTGTGCCTCCAAATTCGTTGAGTGTCATGTCTTCACCATGGTCGTTCGCTATGTGGGGCATTGATATGATCGGCAAGATCGAGCCGATAGCTTCTAATGGTCATCGCTTCATCCTGGTTGCTATTGATTATTTCACGAAGTGGGTTGAAGAGGCGTCTTACACCAATGTCACTAAACAAGTGGTTGCCCGATTTATTAAACGAGACATCATTTGCCGGTACGAAATTCCTGAAAGGATCATTACTGATAATGGTTCTAATCTCAACAATAAGATGATGGCTTACTTGTGTCGAGATTTCAAAATAGAACATCACAACTCTTCTCCATATCGCCCGAAGATGAATGGTGCCGTCGAGGCGGCCAATAAGAACATCAAGAAGATTGTGCAGAAGATGGTTGTGACATACAAAGACTGGCATGAGATGCTACCATTCACGTTGCATGGGTACAGAACGTCAGTACGTACTTCGACTGGGGCAACCCCGTTCTCACTAGTGTATGGTATGGAGGCAGTCGTACCAATTGAAGTGGAAATCCCCTCGTTGAGATTAATGATGGACATTAAGTTAGATGAAGCTGAGTGGCTCCGATCCAGATATAATCAACTGAGCCTCATTGAAGAAAAGCGTCTAGTAGCTGTATGCCATGGACATTTGTATCAGCGACGGATGAAGCAAGCTTTTGACAAGAAGGTGCGACCACAGAGGTACATGCCAGGTGACTTAGTGCTGAAAAGGATTCTTCCTCCTCTTAACGATCACAGGGGCAAGTGGACACCCAACTATGAAGGACCGTTCGTGGTTAAAAAGGTTTTCTCAGGTGGAGCCTTGATGCTGACAACCATGGACGGAGAGGACTTCCAATCCCCTGTTAACGCAGACGCAGTAAGAAAATACTTCGTGTAAAAAAAGACCCGCTGGATAAAAACAGAATAAAGATCCAGGCAAAAATGGGCATCCCGGCGAGCCAAAAACAGAATAAAAGGCTCGGGCAAAAGTTAGGGAAATCTTAAAAAAATGTACACCCACTGAGTTGAAAAGCCACATTGGACAACTCAGGCAAAAAAGGGTATCCTGGTGGATTGAAAACCTGAAAAGGCGATCCACGCAAAAGAGGGATTAACACGAACGACTGCGATCTGCGAGATCCATGACCTACATACAGTTGAGGCTATCCTAAGGGTTGAAGATCAGTTCATTTACTTTTTCTCAAGAGGCAGAGCGAGCGGAGCGTCTTGAGGATATACGAGTCATAACCAGGTGGAGATTTGATAAGATCCACTTCTCACATTGCCAGTAGGATAGTTTTGTTTTCCTTTTTGGCTGTTCCCTCTTTCTAGGGAACTGCTTCCTTTTGTATTGCCTATTCATGGCCACTTTTCCAAATCAATAAAAATTCAACTCCAGTCAATTTGACTATTTTGCTTCTTGTTTTTGCTTTTTTTTCATATAGCATTGATTGATTGTGAAAACGTCTAGCAAATTATGATTTACATTGTGTTGTGAACATATGAATGCTTTCTAACTCGTGCAGGAGGATAGAAACATTTAATACGACTCTGAAAGGGTGTCGAGATGCCCAGATAATGATTCATACTACGAGCCTGGGGCAGGCAGGCCCAAACTAACTCTCTATGTTGCAGGTACTATCGATTGTGTTCATGCAGGTACAGGTACCGGTATTGCTAACGAAGCTAACAACAACTTCCCAGGAGGAGCATTTCCTTATGTTTGAACAGGAGCAGGTGTCTCCCTGGGTGTCTCCAATCATCCCCAGTACAGTGGAAGTTGAAGTTTCTCCCAGCAAGGTAGCAGAAGGTGGGTGTCATCTGTAACACGGTGGGAGAACTGACTTTAGTTAAATGTTGCGGATAGCAAGAGTCGCCACCGAATTTTATTTTATCCAAAGGAAAGGGCATAAAAGAACAGGAAAGACCTTAAAATATTTTTGGGTTCGGGGGGTAGGTTATGTAAAGGGAAGGTGTTAGCACCCTTTACATCCATGGTTATCCATGGGCTCTTAGTTACTTAGCTCACTTTAAATTGTTTTTAAGAAATGTAGTGTGTGGTTAGAAATTTTCTTAAGTACTTTATAATGATCCATGTACGGATATATATAAAGCCTTTGTTTTGAAAATAGTTTGAAAATGTGAAGTGTTTATGAAATGTTTGGAAAAGGTGAGTAAGTACATAAGAGGAACCTACCCTAATTTGAATCTTTTCTATTCTTAAATGTCCTTTAAATGGCAAGACTATCCCTACTATTAAGGAATAGGTAGTCATTACCTTGGATGTTATGAGGGACAAGTGAAGGGTCATCTGTAATTAGGCAACTGTAAGGTGTACTCAGCAATTCGAAGGGACTTATCATCTTTTATTCGAAAGGGACAAGATCATTTACGAAGGCAACCATGAAGGGACTTGATCTTATAATCTTTAAAGGGACAAGATGATATTAATAAGAGAAGGGACTTTGCTTTATACAACTTACTTGACCTTTCCTTTAGGCAACATGAGAGGTAACCCTTAAGAAGTGAGATGGCGATCCAGGATCGACTTACGTGTGTGCGTGTACAAATTCAAATATTTATCTTTATAATTAGTGATCTAAATTCAATTTTAAGATACAAACATGTTTGCACTCCCTAATTTACTAACCATAGCAATTTAAATAAACAATAAAAATTCTACCACAATTACATAGCTTATACAGTTACATTATAATGAAAAACAATTTAAATAATAAGCATATAATAAATAAATAAATAAATAAAAGGTTAGTAATAATAAAATAAAAAATAAAATAAATATAAGAGAAAAAGGGGTTAACATAATAATATAATATAGAAATCAAATTAAAATTTCAAATTTAAATAAATAATCTTTTTTAAGAATTTTAAGAAGAAGAATAAACAATAATAATTATATACTAATAAACATGATTAATAGTTTAATAATTTAATTATATATATATTAGAAATATTTATTAAGTATAATTAAACAAACATAATAAAAATAAGAAATTAAAATTATAAAAGAAAATTAGGGTTTTGAATTGTTAGAAAATAAATTAGGGTTTAAATATTAGGGTTTAGAAAATAAATTAGGTTATATATAAAAATATTAAGTTTTTTAATATACAACTTCAATTTAATTATTAAACAATATATACATATAAATATATATATAAAAAAAATAAACAAATATACATATTAATATAGGTTTGTGAAAATAAAGTTTAATTAGAATATACTTTTAAACATATTTTAGAAATTAATTTAAATAAAGAATAATATAAGAAATTCATAAAACAAATAAACATAAAAAAGAAAAGCCAAAAAAACTGGACCTGGGATTTGAACCCAGGTCCTTTACCTGGAAACGCAAGGGCCTATCCACTGGGCTAGCGCGCGCAGCTGGTATTGATCCACCTCACTTTGGTTTTGTTGCTATTCTGTGAAAACAAAAGAAATTAAACAAAAAATTTGTATCTTGGCTGGTTTCGAACCCAAGCTCCTTCGCATACCAAGCCAAACACCTTACCACTGGGACACACGCTTGTGTGTGACATATAAACAGAACAAATTTATTATAAAATATGATACAAATTCAAATTATGAAAAATGCGCGCAGGTCTTCTTCTACCTCCAGACCTGCAAAATTTCCTGCGAATTTTGCTAGGGTCTTTGCTGCGAATTTGTTTTCCTAGGACCACCTGCGTTTTATCAAACATCAAGCAAACAACAACGTTTTATGAAATTAATGAGTGCAAAACATTCCTTGAGGTCTATACAACACAGCCATGTTTCCAGAATTCATTTATATTTGATGAATCAAAGAACCCTAAAATGGCCGAAGAACCCTAGCTATGGTGATTCTTCAATCTTGTACCTAAAATAGAATTAATTTGTCCAGAAAGACTCTAAGCATCATCACAAACACAAATACAAGATCAAATTCCAGAAATAAAGTCAATATTATGAGAATCGAAAAATTTAAAAAGTGAATGAATGTTGATTCGGTTTGCATGAATGAGAGGGTTTTTGATATTGTTTATGATCCAAATACGTCCAATGATCATCATAGAACATGTTGCAATGCTCAAAACTCAATGAAACTCTCTCTACCTTGGAATCCGAATGTGAGTTTTTGAGGTGATTTTGTGAAGTTTGGAATTGATCTTAGAGGCTGCAAATTCGTGCCCTCTGGTTTGCTAAATGTTCATTATATATGAGTGACTGAATTAGGTTAAAAACATTACCAATTTGATGGATATTTGGATCATTGAAGATTGAAAAAGATTAGCTTTAAAAATTTGAATATTCTTGATATGAACTTGTTATTTTAAGACAATCTTCATAATTTTTGTATCAATTAGATCCAAATAACCTTTATGACATTCTAGAAGCAAAATAATTTTAAATCTTCTCCATTTTATATTTTATTTGAATTTAAAATGATTTTTAATATAAAAAATCATAATAAATAAAAATAAAATGAATAAAGTTATGAAAATATTAAATAAATTTCGTGCATGATGTCATGGAACGTATTGGATCACCAAAAAGTCAGCCCATTTGAAGAATTATGGTTCTAAGACCCCATTTACTTCATAAACCACTCAAAAATTTCCCAACTTTGCAAGGGCACAAATCCTTCAATTTTAACGATATGAGGGTGTTCTTGGTTATTTTGGAAAGCTTAAAGAGTCCTCTAACCAACCTCTTTGGTCTCATGTCCATATCTTTTACCATTCTCAAGTTATGCTCTTTGGAAGTTGTTGACTTTTTGTTGACTTTTAAAAGGACCTATAATGTCCTAGCCAATACCTTCCAAATGAAGCATTTTTGGGCTTGGCTTGTGAGACACAAAGTTGTAGAGAATTCAATTTCCTTCAAAATGAGCTTTGTATGGAAAATATTTGATGAAGCATGTGAAAGTTATAGCTGGTCAAAGTTCAGTTGACTTTTCCTGTGAAAACCCTAATTTAGAAACTCCTGATTCTTGATGATCTGAAATCTCCTTGATGAATCATGGTCAACCCTTGATAAAATGATGAATTTTACTTCATATACTTGGTTTGACCACAGTTGACCTCAGTTTGACTTTTTAACTACTTTGACTGATTTTAACCTATCTGATCATCTGACTGAGCAAATCTTTTGGGAAAGTCTTGAAACTTGACATGGGGATTCTTGAACACATATAAGATGCTATGAAGCTCACTTGAAGTATTAGAAATCCATTTAGCCTGATAAAAGTCAAAACCCTAATTTAGGATGCATTGCTTAGGAGGATGCTTTGTTTGAGAGAATTGTCAAACTTTCTGACTAATTGTGAACTTTGTGAACCTTGTGAACCTCATGAGATGTCTTGTGAACCTTGTGAACCTTGTGAGCCTTGTGAACCTCTTAGTACACAAAGTCTTGTCTTGTGGAGGGCAAATTTTGGGGTTCAACAGCTGCCCCTGTTCAATTTTCTAAAACCTGAGAGGTTAGATTGGTATATGTGCCAGTCGTGACCTGGAAGGTTGAAGGGGATTGAACACAAAAACCCAAAAATTTGCACTCGCCGGTGCGTAAAATAACATTGATGATTAGTTATATATGCTTGAGTGGGCTTGAAGATGCTGTCGCTCCCACCAAAATAACGCCCTGGTCAGAAAGGGGTACAGACGCGAACGGTCGGCGAAAGGGATATGAGAACACACAGGAGTGAACTCATGAGAAAGAAAGAGTCGCCAGCTAGGCATTTTTATCCCGGAGGAAAGGTAATGCTGCATAAACCTAGGAAAAGATATGGATAAGACGGTTGCGAACCAGAGAGACTGAGAAAGGGGGTTGGTTACAACCTGGGAAGGTATTAGCACCCAGATTGTCCGCCGTACTCGACGGGATCCACGCTTAAAAGATTTGTGTTTTAAAGGGGTAGTGTCAGTGCAATTTGTGTATAGAGAGCTGGGAAAGGATGTACAGGTGTCGGTGTAAAAGAAGTGAAGTGTGATATGTATAGTGTCAGTGTAAGGACAAGAGTGAAATGCTCATGATAAAGAGGCTAAGAAAATGATGCTAGAAAGAGGGGGGATATACAGAGACTTTTGTTCGATAACTGTTAAGTTATGCCTACGTATTCTCTCGTGCAATGAGGAAGTCAGAACACCGTAGTTCGACCCAAAGAGACTGAAAGATAAATTTACTTGTGAACTACTTAATTGTCTATGCTCAAGTGTATGACCTGTCTGGCTCAGGTGCAAACTGTCTTGCATTAGACGGAAGAAGCTAGTTCTCGTTTATGAGTGAGTGAGATGAGGAAAGAATCCCGAAGGAGACGATTATTGTTTGTTTTCGTATTTTTAGTCTTTTATTGCTTTTTGAAGTTTGTCATAAGTTAATGAGCTTAAGCCTAAACCAATGGATTTAGTAAACTCATCACATCTTCCCTCTGATTAGGGGTAATGAGAATGCCTTAAGTGTGAAGTCAACTTCTCACACTTAATCACCATGATGTAGGATTAAGATCATTAACCTAATTGTGATTATTTAGATGTTTTTTGTTGTTTTTGTTTAGTGTTAAGTAATGAGATTAAGCCATAATCAAGAATTAAACAAACTCATTACACCATCCTAATAGAAGGATGATAGATGAGAATGTTTAAGCTGAGGAAAGCTCCTCAACTTAATCCATGATTAGGGATTAACTTCATGACATAACAAAGCCTTTATTAAATGGATTTTAATTAATGATAAGATGATGAAGTGAGTTTTATGATTTGTAAGACAACTTGAGGGGGACTTGTCCATTAACACTAGGGTTAGTCCTTCTTAACCAATTAAGAAAGAATTAGAACCCTAATGCAAGGCCCAAGTTACAAGCTTGATGTCTTGATAGTTATTAAGTGGATTGATTAAAGGATTTAAACACATTGAGGGTTTAACACTTAGGATTAAAGTTATACACTCCATCCTAATAGAAGGATGCAGGCATAAGCTTAATCACAAAGCCTTAAAGCCTTTAGGGTTTAGTCCTTGATTATGAGATGAGAAGAGAAGACTCAAAGAGACACAAAGGTAAAATCTAAATGGGAGACTAATCAAAACCCTAATTATTGTCATGCTTGGTTGTTCCTAAGGTTTATGAGGTTTACAAGAAAGATCTTCAGAGAAACCACCAGGAAGCAGATGAAAGGAGAAAAGAGAAGCAAAGTAACTTGCTTCATTTAAGAAGACAAGTCACTTAAAGAAAGAAAGTAAGAGATGAACAAGAATGAGCAAGCTCAATCCAAGCACAAGATAAAATGCAGCAATGATGCATAAGAGAGATGAAAAGAGATTGTGAGAAGTGAAGGCAAATTCACTTCTCAAAGTAACTTACCACCTGAAAAGTTAGTGAAAGAAATGCAATGCAATGCAAAATGAGATGAAATGGGATGATGCCAACCAAAACCAGAAGCATGAGTATGATGCCAATGATGCTAAGAGATGATACAAACATGAGGCAAGGCATGAGAATGATCATACAAGCATATGGATGCAAATGAGGCATGCTTAGGACCATGGACATACATGAAAAGTTATGAAATGCAAATGACATACAATATGGAAAATGAAAGATGCAATGATCACACATGATTCTAACATGTCCTAAGATGTATTATGAATCAAATGGATGCACAAAATGTCATGGCAAGTCATGGTATGCAAACAAATGGAAGATGGATGCAAATGAAAGCCCAAATTAGGGTTTATGATCAATACACAAAACAAAATTCAAAACCAGAAGCAAACATCATGGTAAAAAATTGAAAATGCACTCAAAGGAACCCTAAACCTATACAAACTCACTGCCCAAAGGAGGGGATCCGACTCTTAACCTAATGAGGGTTATGAATTTCTTAAGATTGCTAGGGTTTCAAGGTACCTTGTCAAGAAAAATGCAAAAACATATAGGAAATGCAAGATCAATTCATGCCAATTTAATCCTATAAACTACATGTTATGCAAGATGCAATGCAAGAAGAATCAATGTCCAACTCTTAAAGGCTAGGCAGAAATGAATTTTTGAAGATTGGATCAAAATAATGCCTTGAAATGAAATTAATTCCATGGAAAATTGTCAAAACACATCAAGATCAAAAAAGAAATTTGGTTTGAGAGTTGGACAATGTTTCTAAATGATTCTAAGTGTTTCATGAATTTTTTTGTGATTTTTAAATACCTAAAAGTATTTTTAATTAATTAATTCTCATTAATCAATTAAAAATAAACTTTTAAATGATTTAAAAATATTTTTTAATGCAAAAAATAAAAATGTTTTTGGTTTCTGAAAATTAATTGAACCTTTGACAAAAAATTTCAGAATTTTTTAAAGTGTTTTGCTATTTTTTATAAAATGTACAAATTAAATATGAAACAAATAAAATAAAATGAATTTAAACTGAAAAATGAGAAAGTCAACAGAATCAAGGGCTGAGGTTTAAACTCAAGGACGCGGGAACTGACCACGCGCGCATCTGGACGGCCAGAATTCAAATTCACGTAATTAAGATTAAACCCTAATTAACTAACCCTAATGACTCTCAGATGACCGGAACAGTGTTCCGGTCATCTTCTCCGGCGTCTCTCTCACTCAATCTCTCTCCAAACGCCATGAAACTTCACCAAAAGCTCCAGAATCAAACCTTAAACAACCCTAAACATGAATCAATCCTCAAAAATCATTTATCACTCAAGAACAACATGAATCGAAGCAAACAATTTTTAGGTCAGAAAGTTTCAAAGCAACCATACATCCTGGTTTCTCAACCATTTTCAAAAATAATCATATCCCCATGATCAGGGGAGCACATAGAATCGTTTAAGAACTTAAAATGGAGTTTCTGTAAAAAAAGTTTGAGATGGCTACCTGAGATGGAATCTCCTGGTTCTGGGCTTTCTGGCCTTTCCTTTGCTGCAAATCCACTCCTTTGAGTCCTCTGATGATGAAATGAAGCTTAGAAAGCTTTGAGGATGGCTGGTTTGGGAGATTCGCAGAGTTCTGTTCAGTGAAGTAAGAAAATCGTATTTGGTTTGTGTGAGGTTCTGGGTTGTTTCAATGGTTGGTTTGTGATCAGCAAGTCATGTTGAAATGTTTAGTGAAGTTTGTTTTTGTGTTTGAGGCTTGTGGAGAGTGTTTCGAATGAAATTGCATATGAGGTGCAAAATGGGAATGCTGTGTTCTTGGTGTTTTCAGCCTTGTGTCTTATGTCAAAATGGCTTGCTTTTGATTTGTATAAACAAGTGTGATAGGTCAGAGAGTGGGTGCTGGCCTATTGTGATTGGTATGAGTCTTTGGCCAAAATGTCAACTTGATTTGTACTTGAGGTATGGGCTATGGTACAACTTGCTTTTTGGCTTGCTTTGGCTCAGCTTGAATCAAGGGAAGCTATGGAAAAAGTCTAGAGGCAATGCAGCAAGTGGTTTGTAGTTTGTGATAGGTTTTGCAAGTTTCACAAAGTTTGGTTCCTTTGTGAATTCATGAAGTTCAAGGCATGAAAATGCAAAGTTCTTTGGCCCATTCTGAATTTTAGAGGTCATCTGATCATGTTGTGAAGAAATTGTACACATTTGAGGCCTTTAGAACACTTGATCATGCCATTTTGCAAAATGCCTCTTTGGTAGAAAACTTCAAATTATGTGATTTTGGCCAACTTTGACAAGCCATAACTTTTGATCCAAAATGAATTAGGTCAAGTTCTTGTACTTTTTGAAAAGGGAATGATCCATTCTACAACTTTCATGACCAAAGTTTTTCCATTTGAAGCATTTTTGAATCAAAAAGCAAGGGTTGAAAAAGTTTCCCAAAAAGGCAATTTTCATTATAAGTCAACTTTCCCAAAAAGTCAACTTTGCAAATGACTTGAGATTCTTCAATTTTGTGAACTTCCAACATCTTCTATGATCAAATAAAGACCATACACAATCAAAATGATGAAGAACACCCTTTGGTTGGGTCATTGGGGGCCTCAGATGCCCTGATTTTGCACTGGCTTGCTCAAAAAGTCAACTCTTGATCAGATGACTTCCCCATTGAATCTCTTCATGAAAATTGATATGCATGCTCCCTATACCATATAGAGACCAATAGAAACAAGAATGACCAAAAAATTTGGAGTTATGGCCTTTGAAACCAAAACCCTAATTCTAGGTCATCTGTGCAGTTAAACCTGGCCCTGCTTCCATGCCTTTCTCAGTTCTTGTGATTTTTTGACATTCTTGACTTTTGAGGGGATGTAATATGATGCTTGAACATACATGGACCCCTTTGAAGTGATTGATGACCTTTGGAGTGGCTCAAAAAGCCATTGGACTGCTCAGATCACAAACCCTAGATGCATATGACTTTGAATCAATGTAGTGAATCAAAAATGTGGTATGAGATGCTATGATTGAGATTATGCATATGAGGAGATCACAAGCCATGGTGTGAAAGGGTGAGGGCAAATTTGGGGTGTTTACAGATGCCACTTGGAAAAATTGGAGATGGGCTTAGAGATGCCATCTGGAGATGGGCTTGGAGATGCCATCTAAAGTATCAGGATGTGATGATGTCTTTATGTTGATACTGGATATCAGTACTAGGTCTTCGTATAGGCCGTCTCTGAATCATTTATGCAACATAGCTTGAATTGTTGGATAGACCAGTAGAAATAAATCTTCGTGACGATTATCTCTTCTGGAAGTATCTTGGATTAGGGAATGGATCTTCGTATAGACCGTTTGCCTACTCTCCAAGGTCAAAAGAACGTCAGGATTAGTTCTTTTGAAAAATATCTTGAACCAGGGAATGGATCTTTGTACAGACCGTTTGCCTGCTATTCAAGGGCCAAAAGAACGTCAGGATTAGTTCTTCTGAAAAATATCTTGAACCAGGGAATGGATCTTTTTACAGACCGTTTGCCTGCTATTCAAGGGTCAAAAGAACGTCATGATTTGTTCTTCTGAAAAATATCTTGAACCAGGGAATGGATCTTTTTACAGACCGTTTGCCTGCTATTCAAGGGTCAAAAGAACGTCAGGATTTGTTCTTCTGAAAAATATCTTGAACCAGGGAATGGATCTTTTTACAGACCGTTTGCCTGCTATTCAAGGATATATTGAGCAATGTATGGATCATTTCTGACCTGTTGTAAGTTGTTGATATTGTTTTACCTGCATATAACTATCCTGCAAGGAAAAAGTTAGTTTACGCAATATGTATGCATGCATAGTATGATGCACCTAAGTAAATGCATTTATGGATATGTATGTTATGATATGATGTAAATGATGTTGTAAACACCCCAAATTTGCCCTCACCCATTCACATCGTGGCTTGTGATCATTCCATATGCATAAACACAATCATACCATCTTATATCTCAATTTTGAGTCATTGCATTGTTTCTAAGTCATCTGCACCTAGGGTTTGTGATCTGAGCAGTCCAAGAGCCTCTTGAGCCACCCCAAAGGTCAACAATCACTTCAAAGAGATCCATATGTGTTCAAGCATCATATTATATCCTCTAAAAGTCAAGAATGCCAAAGAATCACAAGAACTGGGTTTGGTATGGAAGTAGAGCCAGGCTTGACTGCACAGATGACCTGAAATTAGGGTTTTGGTTTCAGAGGCCATAACTTCAAATTTTTTGGTCATTCTTGTTTCTATTGGTCTCTATATGGTATAGGGAGTATGCATATCAATTTTCATGAAGAAATTCCATGGGGAAGTCATCTGATCAAGAGTTGACTTTTCAGACAAGTCAGTGCAAAATTAGGGCATCTGAGGCCCCCAATGACCCAACCAAGGGGGTGATCTTCATCATTTTGAGTGTATATGACCTTTATTTGATCATAGAAGAAGTTGGAGGTTCACAAAAATCAAGAATTTCAAGTTTTTGCAAAGTTGACTTTTTAGGGCAAGGTTGACTTTTCATGAAAATGTCATTTTATGCAACTTTTTCAACCCTTACTTTTTGATCCAAAAATGCTTCAAATGAAAAAACTTTGGTCATGAAAGTTGTAGAATAGATCTTTCCCTTTTCAAAAAATACAAGAACATGACCTAATTCATTTTGGATCAAAAGTTATGGTGCATTAAAGTTGGCTAAAATCACTAAGTTTTAAGTTATGCACCAAATGAGAAATTTGCTAAATCTTGTACCAAGGCAATTTGTGACTTCTAATTGATATCAAACCATTACACAAGCATCATACAAGTCCTAAAGTTCAGATTGACCCAAAGAGATCACATGTTTTATGGTGTTTGGAACAAGATCTTCTCATGAGGACCAAAGGGAACCAAGTTGCAAAAACCATCATAACACTTCATCCACTTGTTGCCTAGCCTGCTGACCAATCCTAGCCTTTCTCCTTCACCTTGCTGCGCAGCCCACACCCTTTGTACTTGGCTGGAACAGGACCCATGCCCTTCTTACACAAAGTTGACATTTTGGCAAAAGCAACCATACCTATCACAAAAGGACATGTCATGTCATCTGACCAATAGGATTAGTTTATACAAACAAAATGCAAGCTAAACATCACAACAAGCAAGCCTGAAACCAGCAAGAACTCAACTCTCTCATTTTTCACCCTTGAAGCAAAAGCATTCGAAACCCTTGATACAAGCCACAAACACTTAAACAAACTTCACAGACCTTCTCAACTCATCATCCTGAACACAAAGAACCCCTCACCATTGCCTGAAACTGCCTGAATCCAAAACACGATTCCCACCTGAGCTTGAACAGAACTCGTTCAAACTCTCAAACCAGCCAACATAAACTCTTTCCAAGCATTCAGACATCATCAAGGGACCAAGGGGAGTGGATTGCATCAAGAGGAGAGGTCAAAAAGTTGCAAAGTTGAAAGCTTCAAAACTCAGGTAGCTCAAGAACTTTTTTTCCAGAAATGATTTTTTAAGTTCTCAATAGCTTCTACATGCTTCCCTGATCATGAATATGTCATTGGTTTTGAAAATGGTGGAGAGATGAGAGTTTAATCTGTTTCTGAAAGTTTTTGCCCTAGGTTTTGTTTGATTCGATTCAGCCAGTTTAGGAATGATAAATGTTGTTTGAATGGGGGTTTTAATTCGTTTTTGGATGGGGATCATTTCTGTTTAATTAGAATTCGTTTTAGATGCGTGTGGAAGGAGATTGGATTTTTGGGTGATCGGAGAAGATGACCGAAACACTGTTCCGGTCACCTGAGAGTCATTAACGGTGAGATTAGGGCTAATTAATTAGGGTTAGTGAGTTTGAATGCTGGCCGTGGGATCTGGCGCCAAGTCAATGCGCGCGTATGGGAGTTTGAATCTGGGCCTTCAGATTGGATTACTTTTCTTTTTCAGTTTAAAAATTCATTTTATTTTCATATTAATTCATTTGATTTCTATAATTTATTTAAAAATAGCAAAAGCACTTTAAAAATTCTGAAATTTTTTGTACAAGTTATTATTTAATTTCCAAACACAAAAATATTTTTATTTTAATTTTTAGCATTAAAAAAGTATTTTTAAATATTTAGAAGTTTCTTTTTAATTAATTAAGGAGAATTAATTAATTAAAAATACTTTTAGGTATTTAAAAATCACCAAAAAATTCATGAAACATTTAAAAACATTTAGAAACATTGTCCAACCCTCAAACCAAATTTATTTTTTGATCTTGATGCATTTTGAGAATTTTTCATGGAATTAAAATCATTTTGATGCATTATTTTGATCCAAACTTCCAAAAATCATTTCTGCCTAACCCTAAAGAGTTGGACCTTGATTCTTTTTGCATTGCATTGTGTTTAGCATGTAGTTTGTGAGATTAAATGGCCATGATTTGATCTTTCATTTTCAATTTGTTTGGTAATTTTCTTGTTAAGGAACCCTAAAACCCTAGAAAACTTAGAAAAATCATAACTTGAACTAGGTTAAGAGTTGGAACCTCTCCTTTGGGCAGTGAGTTAGTATAGGATTAGGGGTCCTTTGAGTGCATTTTCAATTTTTTTGTAATGTTGTTTGCTTCTGATTTTGGTTTTTGTTTGATGTGTTGTCCATAAACCCTAATTTGGGCTTTCATATGCATCCATCTTGCATTTGCACTCATACCTTGACTTGCCATGGCATTTTATACATTAATGTGATTCATTTAACATCTTAAGACATATTGAAAGCATGTTTGATCATTGCATTTTGCATTTCCCATATTGTATGCCATTTGCATTTCATAACTTTTCATATGTGTTTATGCTCCTTAACTTGTTTCATTTGCATCCATGAACTTGTATGATCATCCCCATGTGTTGTTTCATGTTTGTAGCATCTCATAGCATCATTAACATCATGTATGTGCTTCTGGTTTTGTTTCTCTCATGCCATTTCATTCCATTTGGCATTGCATTGCATTCCTTTTCTAACTTTTCAGGTGGTAAGTAACTTTGAGAAGTGGATTTGCCTTCACTTCTCATACTTTCTTCTCATCTCTCTCTTGCATCCATGCTGCATTTTTATGTGTGTTTGAGTTTGAGCTTGCTCATTCTTTTTCTCCTTCCTTTCTTTCTTCAAGTGACTTGACTTCTTGAATGAAGCAAGTTACTTTGCTTCTCCTGATCTTTTCATCTGCTTCCTGGTGGTTCCATTGAAGACTTCTTCTTGTTAACCTCACAAACCTTAGGAACAACCAGGCATGACAATGATTAGGGTTTTGATTAGTTCCCCCACTTAGTTTTACCGTTGTGTCTCATTGAGTCTTCTCTTCTCATCTCATAATCAGGGACTAAACCCTAAAGGCTTTAAGGCTTTGTGATTAAGCTTATGCCTGCATCCTTCTATTAGGATGGAGTGTATAACTTTAATCCTAAGTGTTAAACCCTTAATGTGTTTAAATCTCTTAATCAATCCACTTAATAATCACCAAGACATCACACTTGTAACTTGGGCCTTGCATTAGGGTTCTAATTCTTCCTTAATTGGTTAAGAAGGACTAACCCTAGTGTTAATGGACAAGTCCCCCTCAAGTTGTCTTACAAACCCTAAAATTCACTTCTTCATCATATCACTAAATAAAATCCACTTAACCAAAGGCTTTGTTTTGTCATGAGTTTAATCCCTAATCATGGATTAAGTTGAGGAGTTTTCCTCAGCTTAAACATTCTCATCTATTATCCTTCTATTAGGATGGTGTAATGAGTCTGTTTAATCCCTGATTATGGCTTAATCTCATTACTTAACACTAAACAAAAACAACAAAAACATCTAATTAATCACAAGTAGGTTAATGATCTTAATCCTACACCAAAGGTGTTTAAGTGTGAGAAGCTGACTTCACACTTAAGGTATTCTCATTACCCCTAATCAAAGGGAAGATGTGATGAGTTTACTAAATCCATTGGTTTAGACTTAAGCTCATTAACTTATGACAAATTCTCAAAAGCAATAAAAGACTGAAAACCCAAAAAAACAAACAATAATCGTCTCCTTCGGGATTCTTTTCTCATCTCATTCACTCACAAACGAGAACTCGCTTCTTCCGTCTAATGCAAGACAGTTTGCACCTGAGCCAGAAAGGTCATACACTTGAGCATAGACAAGTAAGCAGTTCACAAGTCAATTCACCTTTCAGTCTCTTTGGGTCGAACTACGGTGTTCTGACTTCCTCATTGCACGAGAGGATACGTAGGCATAACTTAACAGTTATCGAACAAAAGTCTCTGTATATTCCCCCTCTTTCTAGCCTCATTCTTTTAGCCTCATGATCTTGAGCATTTCACTCCTGTTCTTACACTGACACTTCACTTATATACTTCACTTTTCTCTTACACTGACACCTGTACATTTTGTTTTCCAGCTCTTTTACACACAAATTGCACTGACACTACCCCTTTAAAACACAAATCTTTCAAGCGTGGATCCCGTCGAGTACGGCGGACAATCTGGGTGCTAATACCTTCCCAGGTTGTAACCAACCCCCTTTCTCAGTCTCTCTGGTTCGCAACCGTCTTATCCATGTCTTTCTAGGTCTATGCAGCATTGCCTTTCCTCCGGGATAAAAATGCCTAGTTGGCGACTCTATTCATTCCCTGTGAGTTCACTCCTGTGTGTCCTCGCATCCCCCTTTCGCCGACCGTTCGCGTCTGTACCCCATTTGACCCGACTTCATTTGGTGGGAGCGACAGCTTGGCGACTCTGCTGGGGACCCTTATACTGCAACCAGGGCTTCTGGTTCCTTTTGTGGGTTCCTCCTAGCGCTTGATTGATTTGTGTTTACTGGGGTATTATGTGCTATCTGTGTTTGTATATTTGTATTTATTTTTGCTTTATGTACAGTTGCTTTACTGCTTTCTTTATTGCTTTGCATATATCATATTGTCATACTGTGCTGCTGGTTGGATCTGTTTGTTTGCTTTGGCGGGTGGGTGTTTTATTGAGAGTTGAGGTCCTATACCTGGGACCTGAGTGACACCTAGGCTAGAGTGGTTCATATTCTTTCCCATTCCATCTCGGTCTGGTGCGGGAATATGAAACACGGTTCAGATATGGGTTTCTTCTTGAGAACTCTGTGTTGCAGATTTCCTGCAATGCTAGGGCTATCTGGGAAGCCTGCTAAGTCTGGATGACCCTTTAGTATTGACCTTCAGAAACTGAGGTGAATTAGAGGAGGAACTTTTATGGTTATTGTAAACACTGTACCTCCGGGTTAGAAGTGTTTACACTTCTCATAACTGATCCAAGTCTGAGGATCCTTGTTTTAGAACACCACCTGTGAGGGGGTTAGGCTGTTTACAGGTTTGCAGGTACCCTTGGCCTCAACATACCCTGTTACTTCGTTTGATTAAGAATACTCCATGTTGGAACAGTTCTTGTGATTCTAAACCCTGGACATGCGGCTCTTTATTTGAGTCCCCCACCTTGGTTACTGGACTTATAGACCTCCATCTGGATTTCTTGAACATACCTGGACCTATATCAGAGCATTTGATCAGATCCAGCTCAGTCACAAACCCTTGCATATCATTTGCATACATAATCATTGCATCATTTTGACATTTGCTTATTTGTGTTTCAGGGTATCCATCTTCATTTTTGGCTTGGTTTTGACCCCCATCATCAATATAGACCTATCTTCATCAGCATCTGCTTCAGTTATCAGCTACCTGCTTCAGTCACCTGCACCAGCCAGTCAGTGGCCCATTTTCAGTGTTATCATCAGCACCTGTCTCAACTCTTCTTCAACAACATGGCACCTAAAAAGAGTAACATCTCCTACCACTTCTTTCAGCCTGAGCTAGCTGACATCAGGAGGATTCAGACCCTGATTACTCCAGACCATATACCACTGTTCAGGGAACACTATGGAGACATACTTGATGTGGTTATAGATTTGGACCCTTCACAGAGGAGCCTGATTCATACTTGCCTTCAGTTTTATGATCCCCCACTGAGGTGTTTCACTTTTCAGGATTTTCAGTTGGGCCCTTTATTGGAAGAATACTCATCATTGGTTGGTATACCTATCAGGGGTGGAGTCCCTTTCAACCCTGAGATGGTCTTTCCTGGTAATGAAGAAGTGGCAAAGGCATTGTATCTGGAACCAGTCCTGATTGGGCAGCATATGACTATCAAGGCTGGAATCTCTGGCCTGCATCTGGATTTCTTGATCTCTCAAGCTACCCTGAAAGCTTCTTTGGGAGAGTGGAAAGCAGTCTGTGCTTTATTGGCCCTGAGCATATATGGGATCATATTATTTGCAGATGAGCCTAGATTCATTAGCAAGAATGCAATCCATCTTTTCATCCTGAGGAACCCAGTGCCCACTTTATTGGGGGATTTTTACTACTCAGTGCATCAGAGGAATGAAAAGCAGAGGGGAAGATTAGTGAGGTGCTGTGCTCCTTTGTTCCATACTTGGCTTCTCAAGCATTTGCCCAAGACGAATGCATTTTCGAATCCTCGTCAGCAGAGAAACTGGGCTAGAAGACTCACTGCTCTGACTTCAGCTGATATCAGGTGGTGCACTCAAAGCACCAAGGGCAGGGATATCATTACCAGTTGTGGGCATTTTCCCAATGTGCCCCTGATAGGAGTTAAGGGTTGCATTAATTACAACCCTCTGCTGTTCAAAAGACAACTGGGCTATGCATTGGTCCACACTCCTAAGGCACAAGACTTGGCTGAGACTCTTTACTGTGAGAACAAGCCTAATCTGGCTATTGTTAGGCAGGCAGCCTGGGCCTGGGAAAATGTTCAAACTAAAGGAGTAACCATTCTGGGGAAGTGCAACAATGTGGCATCAGCACAATACTATGAGTGGTCCCATGCCAGGGCTCAATTTTCTGGGATGCCCTTTACCATGGAGGATATGCCTGGATCATCCTCAGCACCACCTCCTGCCACAGTTAGCTTAGAGGAGTTTGAGAGCTTGAAAGAGAGAAATGAGAAGTTGACTCAGGCTTTGCAGAAGACCCTCTGGGAGAGGAGTGATGGTAGGTTGGATATTGAAAGGTTGGAAAAGTTGAGAGTGGAGCATCTGGCTAAAATTGATAAGTCTGAGGATTACATCAAGAAGTCTAGGGCTGGAGAACAAATTCTGAAGAATGCTTGCAAGGAAGCCCAGTTCCAGAAAGCCAGGACAGACTTGTATCTGAAGGAGAGTCAAGCTAGGTGGGTCAGGATCACCGAAGCTCGTACTCTGGAAGATAAGAGGACTCAGGACAAGATAGAGCAGCTAGAAGCTAGTGCAAAAGAACAGCAGGAAGCCCTGGCAGCAGCCCAGAGGGAAATATCAGAGCTGAAGATCAGAGCTGGAGTGAAGAGGTCAAAGGACCAAAGTCAACACAAGAAGCTAACTGCAGCTGTTACTACCCGGAATCTCCTTATCAGGAATCTCACGGAGCGTCCAGCTGATCCTGTGACTGAAGCACTTCTCAAGGAAGTTCAGGAGGATGCGTTTGGTCTTGGTGTTTGACTTTTTGCTTGTTGTTGCTTTCTTTTTATGTATTTTTATGATGTATTTTTAACCCCTCAGAGGGCATGATTTGTAAACAAACTATGTACCATTTGCCTTTTTGTAATATATGTATCAGTTTGTTCCATCCGAGTTTACTTCAAAAGCAACATCAACAGCATCCTCAAGGGTCTGGAAGGGTCAAAACTGAATGCCAAGCCGGATACCTTGAAAACAAATAAGCATACTGCATTGCATGCTAACCTTTTGTTTTGTTTTGCAGGCTTTTGTTTTATTGTTTCTAACTCTGTTGTGATACTCATGAATTATTGCTCGACGACGGGTATTTCCACTCAACCGTCCACACCGATATCCAACCCGTAACAACCTTCTGGGCATACAAATGGATCAGGTACAACAGGACCTTGCAGAGGTCAGAAACCAAATGGCAAACGAAAGATTGGAAATGAGAACTCAGATGACGCAGTTTATGGAAGTGATGAACAACATGGCTCAGAGCCAAGAAAGATTGAGAGCAATGGTGGAAAGGCAGAATCAAGAAGATCCCCATATAGGGACTGCTGGCACAAGCAACAACGAGAGGGTCCAACCCCATGTCAACCCCCCTGTATTTGGACCCCACCTCCATCCAGAGATCAACATTCCTGCTAATGTTCAAGGGACTGCCACTGCAGGCAGAGTGCTGCAAGAAGACCCCCAGGAGGATCAGTTCACAGTAATGGGTGCTGGGGAAGAAGCCTACGACAGAAGGCTGGAGGAAATTGCTGAAAAATTAAGATCCTTGGAGTCTCAAAACTCTTTGGGTTTTGATGTTATGGACATGGGCTTGGTAGACGGGGTCAGGATTCCCCATAAGTTTAAGCCTCCTTGTTTTGAGAAATATAATGGGACTTCCTGCCCACGGACCCACTTACAATCCTTTTTGGGGAGGTTAAAAGCGTATACCATGGACGAGAAGCTATGGATGTTTTATTTTGAGGATAGCTTAACTGGAGCGTCGAGGGAATGGTACTCCCATCTGACTAGAGCGACCATCAGGTGTTGGAAGGACTTGGCAGAGGCCTTCATCAAACAATACCAGTACAATTTGGATATGGCACCCAACAGGACCCTCCTAATGGGAATGTCACAGTCGTCTAGAGAAAGTTTCCGAGAGTATGCCCAGAGATGGAGGCAATTGGCCGCTGCTGTTCAGCCACCTATGTCAGAGAGGGAGATGGCGGATATGTTTATGAACACCCTCCAGGGAACATACATTGACAGGCTAGCTGCTTTCTCTTCTACCAGTTTTGCAGATGTCGTTATAGCTGGAGAGAGAATTGAGAGCCTGTTAAAGATGGGCAAAATTTCTGACAACGGTGCTAGCTCATCCAGTAACACAAGAAAGCCTTTTGTAGGCCCAAGAAGAACTGGCGAGACCAATGCTGTCCATACCAGCAGGGGCGGACCCCAGTATGTTCATAGGTTTGTGGCAGCAGTCACCATCCCCGCTCCAGCTCATCCACAACCAACTTATCAACCACCGCAACAAAATTACCAGCAACAAGCTCAGTATCCTCCGAGAAACTACAGCAACACCAACAACAACAATCAGCAAAGACCATTCCAACAGAGACCTTCTCAGGCTAATAGGGTGATCGATCCGATCCCTATGCCCTATGCAACATTACTGCCACAACTCCTGAAACTCAACCTGGTTGAGCTAAGGACGTTGACACCTCCGGATCCTACCAGTCTACCCAGGAATTATGACTCCAACGCCAGATGTGCTTTTCATTCAAATGCACCTGGTCACAGTACAGAAAAGTGCAGAGCTTTGCACATGAAGGTACAAGACCTGGTAGACTCTAAGGCCCTGAATTTCGCACCACCACCAAATGTTAACAAAAACCCTATGCCGCACCACGGGGGTCCCAGAATCAATGCTATTGAAGAAGACAAGCCGCCTTATTTAATAACCAGTGTGGGTCAGATTCGGACACCGTTGGTAGAAACTAAGGCTCAACTCCTCGAATGTCAAATGTTCCCGGGATGTGAGCTAGGGTGTGCTTATTGCAACATTTCAGTGAATGGATGTGATAACTTGAGAGATGGCATAGATGGTCTCATCCAGAGTGGCCTGCTTCAAATCACAACATCATTTCCTACCAATCCAGCAATCCCATCAGCAACAATTCCAGTATCTCCTACAACTGCAACAACCATTGTTCCCGACAACTCTTCGGTTACATCAACAAATGCTTCATCTGTCATCTCAACTGACCAAATATCAATGAACATTCCTTCTACAACTTCAGCACCACTTCATTTTGAATCTCCTACAACAACAACACCCATCCTTCCAATAATGTCTCCTACAACTTCAGCAGCAAATGTCTCCACAGTTACGATTTATTATGATCCTGAAAATGATTCTGCCTACAACTCACAAAGTGCTACTCCCATCAGAGCACCGGTCACAATATACTACGATCCACAGACTATCACAGTCCCTTCTGCGGCTACCATCAGCCCGGTCACCATCACGGTGCCTGGGCCAGTACCTTATGAAAGCAGTAATGCTATCCCCTGGCATTACGGCTCCGATCTATACTGCGAAGGACAGAAAATCACTTTTGAATCATCAACCCCTGCACCACAAATAGACAATGTGGGAGGAGGCGGAGGCTTCACTCGAAGTGGACGTCTCTTTGCTCCACAAATTCAAAGGCCCACTGCCGAAGCAGAAGCTGCTGCCAAGGCAAAAGGGAAAGGCTTGGTGCAGGAAGAGCAAATTGTTAAGGAAGCTTTGAAAACACCCTTTGATCAAGAAGTTGATGAGTTCATGAGAATCATCAAGAAAAGTGATTACAAAATAGTGGATCAGCTTCACCAAACGCCTTCCAAGATCTCAATCCTATCATTGCTCATGTGCTCCGAAGCTCATCGGAACGCGCTACTAAAAGTCTTGCACGCAGCTTATGTGCCTGAAGAGATCACCGCCAATCAATTGGAAGCTGTGGTTGGAAATGTTAATGCTAGTCATGGACTAGGGTTCACCAACACTGATTTGACTACGGAAGGCCGCAACCATAACAAGGCTTTGCACATCACCATGGAATGTAAAGGTGCAGTTCTTTCCCATGTGCTGGTGGACACAGGGTCATCCCTCAATGTCTTACCTAAAAAAGCCCTTGTGAAGCTAGAATATGACGGATTGGCATTGCGTCCCAGCAACCTGGTAGTGAGAGCCTTTGACGGTTCTAAGAGATCGGTTCTGGGAGAGATTGAGTTGTCCATAACGATTGGCCCACAAACTTTCAAAACGACATTCTACGTGATGGATATACAGCCTGCCTACAGCTGTCTATTGGGTAGGCCATGGATTCACGCCGCTGGCGCCGTGACCTCAACCCTTCACCAGAAGTTAAAATTCGAGTGGGAGGGTCAATTCGTTACTATCTGTGGAGAGGAGGATATTTTTGTTAGCCACCTGGCTACCTACAAATACATTGAGATGGATGGGGAGATCCACGAAACAATGAGTCAAGGGTTTGAGGCCTTGAACATAAATGAAACTTCTGCTATACCTGGAACCTCGATAACGTCTTACCAACAAGCCCGGAAGGTTGTTGAAGAAGGAAGTTCCCAAGGCTGGGGCAAACTGTTACCGGTAGAGAAGAAAGAGGATAGATTTGGGTTGGGTTACAAACCAACTCAACAAGATCAAGCAGAGGCTGCTAAGGAGCCCAACTTTGTTAGTGGGGGAATGCTCACCCCTGATGCTGTCAACAATTTGGAAGACGAGGATGAAGGCGACCGCAACCTGGAGAGTTGGATCCGTCCAAAGGTCCCGGGGAGCAGTATCTCAAACTGGTCTTCCCAGGAAATTATAAGAGTTACTCATGCAGAGTAATTATTATTTCTTGTATTTTATAGCATGCATCAAAGTCTTGCATCTTGCCCAAGATGACAAGACTCATTTTGTAATCGGGCCATCTGTACTTTTTGTGCAACAAGATTAATCAATGAAATATCAGACATCTTTTGCAAATGAGTCTTTTTCTTTTCCGTTCACTGTTTTTCCATTTTTCTTTTTGTACAAAAAAAATAAATGGCAGTGTTTTCAAAATGGCAACTTTATTTCACTTTTCTAAACAAGATTAAAATCAAATCACTAAAATGAACAAACTGAACCCTTGCAGAGAATGCCTTCCAGACAGCACCGACAACAGCACGGCTATGACTTCGTATGACTTTGACAATCCAATCAATCAAGCTGATGAAGGGGTTGAAGAAGATTACGAGCTTCCTGAAGAGCTAGCCAGGTTGTTAAGACAAGAGGAAAAGGTTATTACTCCTCATCAGGAGGAAGTAGAAACAATCAATCTTGGTACAGATGAAGGTGTGAAAGAAGTTAAAATCGGAGCCTGCTTACAAGACTCAGTGAAGAGACAACTGATCGACCTGCTTCAAGAATATGTGGACGTGTTTGCTTGGTCTTATCAAGATATGCCAGGGTTGGACACCGACATTGTTATGCACAAACTGCCTTTAAGAGAAGAATGTCCACCGGTTAAACAGAAACTGCGCCGTACTCGCCCAGATATGGCAATGAAAATCAAGGAAGAGGTACAAAAGCAATGGGACGCCGGGTTCCTTGCCGTAACTAGCTATCCACCGTGGGTTGCTAATATAGTACCTGTGCCTAAGAAAGACGGCAAAGTAAGAATGTGTGTTGACTACCGGGATCTGAACAGAGCCAGCCCGAAAGATGACTTCCCTTTACCTCACATTGATGTATTGGTGGATAATACGGCTCAGTTCTCGGTATTCTCTTTCATGGATGGATTTTCAGGATACAACCAGATCAAAATGTCACCTGAAGACATGGAGAAGACAACCTTCATCACACCCTGGGGCACATTCTGTTACAAGGTAATGCCATTTGGACTGAAGAATGCCGGTGCAACATATCAACGGGCTATGGTAACATTATTCCACGATATGATCCATAAAGAAATCGAATGCTATGTGGATGACATGATTGCCAAGTCCCTCACTGAAGAAGGCCACCTGGTAAATCTGCTGAAGTTGTTCAAGCGTCTGAGGAAGTACCAGCTGAAGTTGAACCCCAACAAATGCACATTCGGGGTGAGATCTGGTAAGCTGCTGGGATTTATTGTGAGTGAGAAAGGGATTGAAGTAGACCCTGATAAAGTCAAAGCCATTCAAGAAATGCCTGCACCAAAGACAAAAAAGGAAGTTCGAGGGTTCTTAGGTCGATTGAACTACATTTCACGGTTCATATCTCACCTCACAGCAACCTGTGAACCCTTGTTCAAGTTGTTGAGAAAAGAACAAACGGTCAGGTGGAACGAAGACTGTCAGAAGGCTTTTGACAAGATCAAAGAGTACTTGCAAGAGCCTCCAATCCTTATGCCTCCAGTTGAAGGAAGACCTCTGATCATGTACTTGACAGTATTAGAAGAGTCAATGGGGTGTGTGCTGGGCCAGCATGACGAGTCTGGTCGAAAAGAGTATGCAATATACTACCTAAGCAAAAAGTTTACCGACTGTGAACAACGTTATTCACTGCTCGAGAAAACTTGCTGTGCTTTAGCGTGGGCTGCTCGCCGACTAAGGCAGTATATGTTGACCCACACTACCTTGTTGATCTCGAAAATGGACCCAGTTAAGTACATATTTGAGAAGCCAGCACTTACCGGACGGGTTGCAAGATGGCAAATGATCCTCACAGAGTATGACATCCAATACACCTCTCAGAAGGCCATCAAGGGCAGTGTATTGTCTGAATATCTTGCTGAGCAACCTATTGATGATTACCAGCCTATGAGATTTGACTTCCCTGATGAAGACATCATGTTCATAAAAGCAAAAGATCATGAAGAGCCTGTTCACACTGAAGGGCCTGACCCGGAAGAAGAATGGACTATGATGTTTGACGGGGCTGTTAACATGAATGGTCGTGGTGTTGGTGCAGTACTCATTACACCTAAGGGAGTTCACCTGCCTTTCTCGGCAAAACTCACTTTCAACTGCACTAACAACGAAGCTGAATACGAAGCTTGCATTATGGGTCTTGAGGAAGCCATTGACCTCAGGATCAAGACATTGACTGTATTCGGAGATTCAGCTCTGGTAATCAATCAGACCAATGGCAAATGGTACACCCACCAGGATCATCTAATACCTTACAGGGATTATACGAGGAGGTTATTGACTTTCTTTACAACAGTCAAGCTTGAGTATATCCCTCGGGACGAGAATCAGTTTGCAGATGCTCTGGCTACCATTTCGTCCATGATCAAAGTTCAAACTGCCAACTTTGTACCTCAGATCTCAGTGTCCAGACTTGACAGGCCAGCATATGTATTCGCAGCAGACATTGTCAAAAATGATAAGCCTTGGTTCCATGACATTAAGTGCTTCTTGGAGGATCAAACATACCCACCTGGGGCATCTTCCAATGATAAGAAGACTTTGAGAAGGCTTGCTGGTAGTTTCTTCCTGAACACTGATGGTTCCCTGTACAAGAGAAACTTTGATATGGTACTCCTCAGATGCGTCGACAGGACAGAAGCGGAACTGCTAATGCATGAAGTGCACGAAGGATCCTTTGGTACCCATGCGGGAGGGCATGCCATGGCCAAGAAGTTGTTGAGATCGGGCTATTACTGGATCACAATGGATGCTGACTGTTGTGCCTATGCCAGGAAATGCCATAAATGCCAGATTTATGCAGATAAGGTGCATATGCCTCCCAATCCTTTGAATGTGATGTCTTCACCCTGGCCCTTTGCTATGTGGGGCATTGACATGATTGGCAAGATTGAACCGACTGCTTCGAATGGCCACAGATTCATCCTGGTTGCCATTGACTATTTCACCAAGTGGGTCGAAGCAGCTTCCTATGCCAATGTTACAAGACAAGTGGTAGCCAGATTTCTGAAAAGAGATATCATCTGTCGATATGGAGTGCCCGAGCGAATCATTACTGATAATGGTTCCAATTTAAACAACAAAATGATGACAGAACTGTGCCGGGACTTCAAGATCCAACATCACAATTCTTCTCCTTACAGGCCAAAGATGAATGGCGCTGTTGAGGCAGCAAATAAAAATATCAAGAAGATTGTGCAGAAGATGGTAGTCACCTACAAAGACTGGCATGAAATGTTACCATTTGCCTTGCATGGGTACCGCACGTCAATCAGAACATCCACTGGGGCAACACCGTATCAGCTTGTATATGGTATGGAAGCAGTCCTACCTGTCGAAGTTGAATTGCCCTCCCTACGGGTATTGATGGATGTTAAGCTGAACGAAGCAGAATGGGTCAGGTCCCGATACGAACAACTGAGTCTGATTGAAGAGAGAAGACTGGCTGCAATCTGTCATGGGCAGTTGTATCAGAAAAGAATGAAGAAAGCCTTCGATCAGAAAGTCAGGCACCGAGAGTACCAAGTAGGAGATCTTGTGCTGAAGAGAATCCTTCCTCCTCATACAGACCACAGGGGCAAATGGACTCCAAATTATGAAGGACCATTCGTAGTAAAGAAAGTTTTCTCTGGTGGAGCACTGATGCTCAGCACCATGGATGGTGAAGATTTCCCGTCCCCTGTGAATTCAGATGCAGTTAAAAAATACTTCGCATAAAAATGACCCGCTGGACACAAAAACAGAATGTAAGTCCAGGCAAAAATAGGGCATCCCGGCGAGTCAAAAACAGAATAAAAGACTCGGGCAAAAATAAGGGAAAATAAACAAAAAATGTACACCCGCTGAGTTGAAAAGCCGCATTGGACAGCTCAAGCAAAAATGGGTATCCCGATGGATTGAAAACCCGAAAGGGCGATCCATGCAAAATAAGGGAGTAAGCGAACAACTGCATTTTGAATTCGTCTGTATCGTCTACAACTTGGTAAGCTTCGAAAGGATCAAGCTTCAATCAGAATCAGCCTCCTTCAGAAAGCAAGATGAGAAGAACGTCAAAAGTCATACGAGTCATAGTAAAGAGGAAGCTCCTTAAAGCGTCATCAACATTGTCAGCATTTTGTTTCTCAATTTGTAACGATCTCTTCATTTCAGGGGATTTGTTTCTTTGACTGTATCGCGCCAATTCAGGGCATACGAATTAATAAAATCAGATTTTCAGTCATGTCTCGTCTTGTACATTTTTATTTTGCAAAAAATGTCTGATGTCTTAAGAAAAAAACTGATTGCATAGAATACAGATGCTTATCTTCAAAAATAAAAAACACGTGCTTGCAGGAAATATACTTACTCCCAAAAGTGTCTAACTCCTATGACGGAATCCAGTAAAGGATACCCCGGGATTACTTGTACGTTTCCCTATCTTTGCAGGATTGCAGGTATCCAGAACGCAACTTGGGGCATGAAAGCTTCACCCCAGCAAACTGGCAGGTCAATGCTCACTCAGTCTTAACACTCAAAGTGTTTTCTCCCCAGCCGAGTTGCCATTCCTTCCTCAGCCGAGTACAAAAGTCAAGGAACCATCTCCCCACAGAGTTCCAGTCTCTATCCAGAAGAGCAGTGCATGAAGAATCACAACAGAGTAAAGAAAGCTTCTACAAACCCCAGCTGGGTCCCCAGTACGAGGATGGGTCTATCAGTGACCTGAATCCCCAAGCAATAGCATCTCATGACAGATCTACCAATGATCTCACCCCCAACTGGGATGTCCATTTTAAGCAGATCGATCAGAGATCTTCGCAGCAACGGGATCCGAATCCCGGTTGGGTATCTTTGCATAATCATAGCAATTCGCATCATATTCACCCGCAAAGCGTAGCATTCCGTCTAACACGGAGCATTACGACAAAAAATCAAACATATAGCATAATCATAAGCCATGTTTTGAATCAATACTTGTGAATAATGACAATCCGTCAATATACAGAATACTTCCCCAAAAATCCCCAGCGGAGATTCCCCAGCAAAATCAGTTGCCTCACACTCACAAACACCAGTATATACTCTCTTTGGCACCCGTCCGTGTCAATACTCCCCAGTAAGGTCACCTAAACACTCTGTGCAAACAATACCACTCGTATTACAGATACTTTTTGACACCCGTCTGTGTCATAACCCCAGCAGAAAGCCAAAGACATCCTCTTTGCACTCACATATACTTACATATGACAAACCTTTGACACCCGTCCGTGTCATGTCCCCAGCGCAGTCGCCTACACTTTGTACACCAGATACTTGTTCATATCACACTCTTCTCTTTTGACACTCGGCTGTGTCACTCTTCCCCAATAGTTAAAACACTCATCTATACACCACTCATACTTATACAGGTACTCGTCCGTATCTTGTATACACCATTTATATCCTCACAGATTCAACACTAGTCCTTGTTCTTCGTTAACTCGTTGGTACTCGCCCGTACCATCATCTCAGAACATGCGTCAAGGGTTTTGTTTCTACCCGATACTCGTCCGTATCGTAGTCTTAAGGATGCTCGTCCGCGTCTTTAAATCCATACACTGTGTCAAACACTTTTGTTTTCTTGAATATAGATACTCGCCTGTGTCTACTATTCCCCAGAAAAATCCTCTCCGATTCAACACTCATCCGTGTTCTCTGTTAACCCGTTGATACTCGTCCGTATCATCATCTCTGAACACGTGTCAGTTTTTGTTTCTACCCGATACTCGTCCGTATCGTAGTCTTAAGGATGCTCGTCCGCATCTTTAATCTATACACAACATCTAAACACTTATACCTTTTGTTTCTTGGATGTAAATACCCGTCCATGTTTACTATTCCCCAGTAGATCGCCAACAAAACATTTTTCCTTTTGTCTGACACTCGTCCTGTGTCATGATAAACCTTGAGAGCAGCCGTCCCCTGCTAGGTGGTCGTCCTCCACCTCTTGATGGTCGTCCTCCATCATGCTCATCCGATGGCCGTCCCCATCGTTGATCTTTTCTATCCGACATTCGTCCTATGTCGTGATATTTAGCAGCCGTCCCCTGCTAGGTGGTCGTCCTCCACCTCTTGATGATCGTCCTTCATCATTTTATCCAATGGCCGTCCCCATTGTTGATTTTGGTTATCTGGCATTCGTCCTGTGTCATGATAAACCTTGAGAGCAGCCGTCCCCTGCTAGGTGGTCGTCCTCCACCTCTTGATGGTCGTCCTCCATCATGCTCATCCGATGGCCGTCCCCATCATTGACCTTTTACCCGGCATTCGTCCTATGTCGCGATATTTTCGGCAGCCGTACCCTGCCAGGTGGTCGTCCTCCACCTTAGATGACCGTCCCTCATCTTATACCCAACAGAGCAGCCGTCCCCTGCTAGGTGGTCGTCCTCCACCTCTTGGTGATCGTCCTTCACCTTTGATGACCGTACCTCATCATCTGCTTATTTCATTTATTCTTTAACCCGATGGCCGTCCCCGTCGTGGTCCCTTTTCCTTTCAGTTTAACCTGATGGCCGTCCCCATCGTTGGTTGCTTTACTTTATGAACTTGATGGGCGTCCCCGTCATGTTTCATTAATCCCCAGAAAGTCTTGGTGGTCGTCCCCATCATGATCTCTCATATCCCCAGCATGTCGGCCGTCCCCGTCATCGCTTTATTTCCCGCACTTTTTCCTGCATGTCGGTCGTCCCCGTCATTGCTCTTTACCCAGCAGTCGTCCTCTGCTCGACGGTCGTCCTCTGCTCGACGGTCGTCCTCCGTCTCCCACACTTTACAATATACTTTATTTCCTTTTACAATCTATATCCCTTTTCTCCTTCATTTTGTGAGTGCAAATTTTGGGACTGTCTTTGGTATTCAATCACAAGTTATCTTGTTTGCCTGTTAAGCCGCTGCTTACATCCTGCACAGCTAACTCATGTTTGAATAGGGGCAGCTGTAAACACCCCAAATTTGCCCTCACCCATTCACATCGTGGCTTGTGATCATTCCATATGCATAAACACAATCATACCATCTTATATCTCAATTTTGAGTCATTGCATTGTTTCTAAGTCATCTGCACCTAGGGTTTGTGATCTGAGCAGTCCAAGAGCCTCTTGAGCCACCCCAAAGGTCAACAATCACTTCAAAGAGATCCATATGTGTTCAAGCATCATATTATATCCTCTCAAAGTCAAGAATGCCAAAGAATCACAAGAACTGGGTTTGGTATGGAAGCAGAGCCAGGCTTGACTGCACAGATGACCTGAAATTAGGGTTTTGGTTTCAGAGGCCATAACTTCAAAATTTTTGGTCATTCTTGTTTCTATTGGTCTCTATATGGTATAGGGAGTATGCATATCAATTTTCATGAAGAAATTCCATGGGGAAGTCATCTGATCAAGAGTTGACTTTTCAGACAAGTCAATGCAAAATTAGGGCATCTGAGGCCCCCAATGACCCAACCAAGGGGGTGATCTTCATCATTTTGAGTTTATATGACCTTTATTTGATCATAGAAGAAGTTGGAGGTTCACAAAAATCAAGAATTTCAAGTTTTTGCAAAGTTGACTTTTTAGGGCAAGGTTGACTTTTCATGAAAATGTCATTTTATGCAACTTTTTCAACCCTTACTTTTTGATCCAAAAATGCTTCAAATGAAAAAACTTTGGTCATGAAAGTTGTAGAATAGATCTTTCCCTTTTCAAAAAATACAAGAACATGACCTAATTCATTTTGGATCAAAAGTTATGGTGCATTAAAGTTGGCTAAAATCACTAAGTTTTAAGTTATGCACCAAATGAGAAATTTGCAAAATCTTGTACCAAGGCAATTTGTGACTTCTAATTGATATCAAACCATTACACAAGCATCATACAAGTCCTAAAGTTCAGATTGACCCAAAGAGATCACATGTTTTATGGTGTTTGGAACAAGATCTTCTCATGAGGACCAAAGGGAACCAAGTTGCAAAAACCATCATAACACTTCATCCACTTGTTGCCTAGCCTGCTGACCAATCCTAGCCTTTCTCCCTCACCTTGCTGCGCAGCCCACACCCTTTGTACTTGGCTGGAACAGGACCCATGCCCTTCTTACACAAAGTTGACATTTTGGCAAAAGCAACCATACCTATCACAAAAGGACATGTCATGTCATCTGACCAATAGGATTAGTTTATACAAACAAAATGCAAGCTAAACATCACAACAAGCAAGCCTGAAACCAGCAAGAACTCAACTCTCTCATTTTTCACCCTTGAAGCAAAAGCATTCGAAACCCTTGATACAAGCCACAAACACTTAAACAAACTTCACAGACCTTCTCAACTCATCATCCTGAACACAAAGAACCCCTCACCATTGCCTGAAACTGCCTGAATCCAAAACACGATTCCCACCTGAGCTTGAACAGAACTTGTTCAAACTCTCAAACCAGCCAACATAAACTCTTTCCAAGCATTCAGACATCATCAAGGGACCAAGGGGAGTGGATTGCATCAAGAGGAGAGGTCAAAAAGTTGCAAAGTTGAAAGCTTCAAAACTCAGGTAGCTCAAGAACTTTTTTTCCAGAAATGATTTTTTAAATTCTCAATAGCTTCTACATGCTTCCCTGATCATGAATATGTCATTGGTTTTGAAAATGGTGGAGAGATGAGAGTTTAATCTGTTTCTGAAACTTTTTGCCCTAGGTTTTGTTTGATTCGATTCAGCCAGTTTAGGAATGATAAATGTTGTTTGAATGGGGGTTTTAATTCGTTTTTGGATGGGGATCATTTCTGTTTAATTAGAATTCGTTTTAGATGCGTGTGGAAGGAGATTGGATTTTTGGGTGATCGGAGAAGATGACCGAAACACTGTTCCGGTCACCTGAGAGTCATTAACGGTGAGATTAGGGCTAATTAATTAGGGTTAGTGAGTTTGAATGCTGGCCGTGGGATCTGGCGCCAAGTCAATGCGCGCGTATGGGAGTTTGAATCTGGGCCTTCAGATTGGATTACTTTTCTTTTTCAGTTTAAAAATTCATTTTATTTTCATATTAATTCATTTGATTTCTATAATTTATTTAAAAATAGCAAAAGCACTTTAAAAATTCTGAAATTTTTTGTACAAGTTATTATTTAATTTCCAAACACAAAAATATTTTTATTTTAATTTTTAGCATTAAAAAAGTATTTTTAAATATTTAGAAGTTTCTTTTTAATTAATTAAGGAGAATTAATTAATTAAAAATACTTTTAGGTATTTAAAAATCACCAAAAAATTCATGAAACATTTAAAAACATTTAGAAACATTGTCCAACCCTCAAACCAAATTTATTTTTTGATCTTGATGCATTTTGAGAATTTTTCATGGAATTAAAATCATTTTGATGCATTATTTTGATCCAAACTTCCAAAAATCATTTCTGCCTAACCCTAAAGAGTTGGACCTTGATTCTTTTTGCATTGCATTGTGTTTAGCATGTAGTTTGTGAGATTAAATGGCCATGATTTGATCTTTCATTTTCAATTTGTTTGGTAATTTTCTTGTTAAGGAACCCTAAAACCCTAGAAAACTTAGAAAAATCATAACTTGAACTAGGTTAAGAGTTGGAACCTCTCCTTTGGGCAGTGAGTTAGTATAGGATTAGGGGTCCTTTGAGTGCATTTTCAATTTTTTTGTAATGTTGTTTGCTTCTGATTTTGGTTTTTGTTTGATGTGTTGTCCATAAACCCTAATTTGGGCTTTCATATGCATCCATCTTGCATTTGCACTCATACCTTGACTTGCCATGGCATTTTATACATTCATGTGATTCATTTAACATCTTAAGACATATTGAAAGCATGTTTGATCATTGCATTTTGCATTTCCCATATTGTATGCCATTTGCATTTCATAACTTTTCATATGTGTTTATGCTCCTTAACTTGTTTCATTTGCATCCATGAACTTGTATGATCATCCCCATGTGTTGTTTCATGTTTGTAGCATATCATAGCATCATTAACATCATGTATGTGCTTCTGGTTTTGTTTCTCTCATGCCATTTCATTCCATTTGGCATTGCATTGCATTCCTTTTCTAACTTTTCAGGTGGTAAGTAACTTTGAGAAGTGGATTTGCCTTCACTTCTCATACTTTCTTCTCATCTCTCTCTTGCATCCATGCTGCATTTTTATGTGTGTTTGAGTTTGAGCTTGCTCATTCTTTTTCTCCTTCCTTTCTTTCTTCAAGTGACTTGACTTCTTGAATGAAGCAAGTTACTTTGCTTCTCCTGATCTTTTCATCTGCTTCCTGGTGGTTCCATTGAAGACTTCTTCTTGTTAACCTCACAAACCTTAGGAACAACCAGGCATGACAATGATTAGGGTTTTGATTAGTTCCCCCACTTAGTTTTACCGTTGTGTCTCATTGAGTCTTCTCTTCTCATCTCATAATCAGGGACTAAACCCTAAAGGCTTTAAGGCTTTGTGATTAAGCTTATGCCTGCATCCTTCTATTAGGATGGAGTGTATAACTTTAATCCTAAGTGTTAAACCCTTAATGTGTTTAAATCTCTTAATCAATCCACTTAATAATCACCAAGACATCACACTTGTAACTTGGGCCTTGCATTAGGGTTCTAATTCTTCCTTAATTGGTTAAGAAGGACTAACCCTAGTGTTAATGGACAAGTCCCCCTCAAGTTGTCTTACAAACCCTAAAATTCACTTCTTCATCATATCACTAAATAAAATCCACTTAACCAAAGGCTTTGTTTTGTCATGAGTTTAATCCCTAATCATGGATTAAGTTGAGGAGTTTTCCTCAGCTTAAACATTCTCATCTATTATCCTTCTATTAGGATGGTGTAATGAGTCTGTTTAATCCCTGATTATGGCTTAATCTCATTACTTAACACTAAACAAAAACAACAAAAACATCTAATTAATCACAAGTAGGTTAATGATCTTAATCCTACACCAAAGGTGTTTAAGTGTGAGAAGCTGACTTCACACTTAAGGTATTCTCATTACCCCTAATCAAAGGGAAGATGTGATGAGTTTACTAAATCCATTGGTTCAGACTTAAGCTCATTAACTTATGACAAATTCTCAAAAGCAATAAAAGACTGAAAACCCAAAAAAACAAACAATAATCGTCTCCTTCGGGATTCTTTTCTCATCTCATTCACTCACAAACGAGAACTCGCTTCTTCCGTCTAATGCAAGACAGTTTGCACCTGAGCCAGACAGGTCATACACTTGAGCATAGACAAGTAAGCAGTTCACAAGTCAATTCACCTTTCAGTCTCTTTGGGTCGAACTACGGTGTTCTGACTTCCTCATTGCACGAGAGGATATGTAGGCATAACTTAACAGTTATCGAACAAAAGTCTCTGTATATTCCCCCTCTTTCTAGCCTCATTCTTTTAGCCTCATGATCTTGAGCATTTCACTCCTGTTCTTACACTGACACTTCACTTATATACTTCACTTTTCTCTTACACTGACACATGTACATTTTGTTTTCCAGCTCTTTTACACACAAATTGCACTGACACTACCCCTTTAAAACACAAATCTTTCAAGCGTGGATCCCGTCGAGTACGGCGGACAATCTGGGTGCTAATACCTTCCCAGGTTGTAACCAACCCCCTTTCTCAGTCTCTCTGGTTCGCAACCGTCTTATCCATGTCTTTCTAGGTCTATGCAGCATTGCCTTTCCTCCGGGATAAAAATGCCTAGCTGGCGACTCTATTCATTCCCTGTGAGTTCACTCCTGTGTGTCCTCGCATCCCCCTTTTGCCGACCGTTCGCGTCTGTACCCCATTTGACCCGGCTTCATTTGGTGGGAGCGACAGATGTATGTATGAATCTTGCAGCCTGAAGCGTCTGGATATCTTTGTATAACAACTGCTGGCTAGGGAAAATAAGTCCTGATTCGTTGATGAAGAATATGAGAAACCCGTTCCCGTCTTGTTTGATAGTATAGTATTCATAACCTCCCATCTTTGTTTGTCGTACTTCTATTGCAGGAATAAGTTCCTGAGTATCCCGACTGAGGATAAAAGAGATGGACATAAATTCCAGGGGAGATGTAACTCGAAGTATCTATGATGATAGATTTGCCCTACTGGGGATTTGTAGTTATCTTGTGAGGATGAACCGGCGAAGCTTCGTTGAATTCCTTCCCTCGTTCGTTCTTAGTAAATACTATTACTGCATTTTTATGCATTTCTGGTAAACATCAATCATATTCAAGCATTTTATGCATTTCTGGTAAACATCAATCATATTCAACAGCATACATACATTCAAACACAACCAATGGACGTTTCGCTTATGTAAATAGGGTAAAAGTAAATCTGGATTCAAAGATGAAATTTTATTTATATTGCAAAGTGACCTATACATAGGCAAGTTTGTACAAGGAGACAGAAATCCTAATAAGAGGAATTCGTCGTAAAAATTTTTACAAAACAAAGAAAATCAGCTATGTGGGAAATAATCCTATTGAGTTACAATTCTACTATTGCCATTATCTTCAAGTATCTCATCTTCTGATGTTGAGACGAAAACAATTGGATTGATCTTTATCAGTTAGAGTCTGAACTAAGTAGCACAATTGGTTGGAGTTTACATGGGTGATCCAAACGAGACATAGTCATACGCTTTAATCCCTAACTTTTGCCTGGATTGCCCTTTCAGGTTTTCAATCCACCGGGATACCCTTTTTTGCCCAAGCCGCCTTTTCAGGTTTTCGACTTGCCGGGTGTACATTTTATATATATATATATCCCTAATTTTTTCCCGAACCCTTTTGCTTCGCCGGGATGCCCTTATTTTTGCCTAGGCCAGTCAACCTAGCGGGTCTCTTTTTATGTGTAGTATTTTTTAACTATGTCTGCGTTTACAGGCTGTGGGAAGTCTTCACCATCCATAGTAGTAAGCATCATGGCACCTCCTGAGAATATTGTTTTGACCACAAATGGCCCTTCATATGTAGGAGTCCACTTGCCCCTAGGATCACCCTGTGGTAGTATGATACGCTTGATTACCAAGTCACCAGCCTGGTATACCTTTGGCTTAACCTTCTTGTTAAAAGCTTTGATCATCCATTTCTGGTACATTTGGCCATGACACACAGCTGCCAACCTCTTCTCATCAATTAAATTTATCTGGTCAAGTCGGGTCTGAATCCACTCTTCTTCATCCAAGCCTGCATCCTTCATGATTCTTAAGGAGGGAATCTGAACTTCAATGGGCAGAACTGCTTCCATACCATATACTAAGGAGAATGGGGTTGCCCCTGTTAAAGTGCGTATTGTAGTACGATAACCATGAAGAGCAAATGGTAACATCTCGTGCCAATCCTTATAAGTAATAGTCATCTTCTGTAGAATCTTCTTAATGTTCTTATTAGCAGCTTCTACTGCCCCATTCATCTTTGGACGATACGAAGAAGAGTTGTGATGCTTAATCTTGAACTGCGTGCAGAGATCAGTAATCATGGTGTTGTTCAGATTAGAACCATTGTCAGTAATAATCCTTTCAGTGATGCCATACCTACATATGAGATTATTCTTAATGAATCGAGTCACCACATTTTTAGTAACAGATGCAAATGAAGCTGCCTCTACCCACTTCGTAAAGTAATCAATAGCAACCAGGATGAAACGATGCCCATTAGAAGCAGTAGGCTTGATCTCACCAATCATATCAATGCCCCACATGGCAAAAGGCCAAGGAGCAGTCAACACATTCAATGGTGATGGAGGTGTATGAACTTTATCAGCATAGATTTGACACTTGTGACATGTTTTAGAATGTTGATAGCAGTTAGCTTCCATGTTAGACCAATAGTAACCTGCTCTCAATATCTTCTTTGCCATGGTATGACCACTAGAATGAGTGCCAAAGATCCCATCATGCATATCTTCCATAATCTCTGTTGCTTCCTTCTTATCCACACAACGAAGTAAAGTTGAATCATGATTGCGCTTGTACAAAATTCCATTACTCAAAAAGAACTTAGCAGAAAACCTCCTCAGAAACTTCTTATCTTTGACAGATGCCCCTTCAGGGAACTCCTGGGCTTCAAGATATATTTTCACCTCATAGAACCAAGGCTTCTCCTCTGCTTCTTCAGTGTCAATCTCATTGCAGTATGCAGGCTTCTCAAATCTATCAATAGTAATCTTGGGAGCTTCATCATCCCAGCTAATTTCAAACATAGATGCCATGGTGGCTAGTGCATCTGCCAACTGATTTTCTCTTCGTGGAATGTGTCCAAAGGTAATCTCTTCGAAATATGGGATCAAAGACAACACATACTCTCTGTAAGGAATGAGATTATCATGCTTGGTATCCCAATCTCCTTTGATTTGACTCACTACCAGGGCTGAATCTCCATATACGTCTAGGAACTGAATCTTCATATCAATGGCAGCTTTGATACCCAGGATACATGCCTCATACTCAGCCATGTTATTGGTACAATAGAAACAAAGTCTTGCAGTAATCGGGGTATGACAACCTTCAGGGGAACTGATCACAACACCAACCCCATTACCAAGTGCATTAGAAGCTCCATCAAAAACCATAGTCCATCGAGATCCTTGTTCAGGTCCGTCATATTGTCCAGATTCTTTGGTAATAATCATAATGTCTTCATCAGGGAACTCAAAACTCATTGACTGGTAATCATCCACTGCTTGATGATCCAAATGATCAGCTACAATACTTCCTTTAATGGCCTTCTGAGTAGTGTACTGTATATCGTATTCTGTCAAGATCATTTGCCATCTTGCTATTCGTCCGGAGAGAGCAGGTTTCTCGAATATGTACTTGATTGGATCCATCTTCGAAATCAATAAGGTAGTATGAGTCAACATATACTGTCTTAATCGGCGAGCAGCCCATGCCAAAGCGCAACAAGTTTTCTCGAGCAGTGAGTATCTTGTTTCACAGTCGGTAAACTTTTTGCTAAGGTAGTATATTGCCTACTCTTTTCGACCAGACTCGTCATGTTGCCCCAACACACACCCCATTGAGTTGTCTAATACTGTTAAATACATAATCAAGGGTCTTCCATCAACTGGTGGCATCAAAATGGGTGGTTCTAGAAGATATCTCTTGATTTCATCAAAGGCAGTCTAGCACTCGTCATTCCATTCCATTACCTGATCTTTCTTCAGCAACTTGAAGATTGGCTCACAGGTAGCAGTTAATTGGGAAATAAATCTTGCAATGTAATTCAATCGTCCCAAGAAACCTCTAACTTCCTTCTCAGTACGGGGAGCTGGCATCTCTTGTATAGCTTTCACTTTAGCAGGGTCTACTTCAATACCTTTTCCACTGACGATGAAACCCAGGAGTTTACCAGATCTAACTCCAAAAGTACACTTGTTTGGGTTCAATCTCAACTTGTATTTCTTCAACCTCTCAAACAACTTATGCAGGTGATCAAGATGTTGCTCTTCATTCTAGGACCTGGCTATCATATCATCTACATATACCTCTATCTCATGATGAATCATATCGTGAAACAAAGCCACCATAGCACGCTGATATGTTGCCCCTGCATTCTTCAAACCAAATGGCATCACTTTATAACAAAAAGTGCCCCACTGTGTAACAAATGTAGTCTTCTCCATATCTTCAGGTGCCATCTTGATTTGATTGTAACCAGAGAAACCATCCATGAAAGAGAATACTTTATGCTGAGCAGTGTTGTCTACTAGAACGTCAATATGAGGAAGTGGAAAGTCATCTTTGGGACTGGCCTTGTTCAAATCCCTGTAATCTACACACATGCATACCTTACCATCTTTCTTAGGCACGGGTACCACATTTGCAACCCACTGAGGATAAGAAGTCACAGCTAAGAACCCTGCATCAAACTGTTTCATCACATCTGCCTTAATCTTCTCTGACATTTCAGGACGCATGCGACGAACCTTTTGCTTCTTTGGACGACAATCTTCTTTTACTGGTAAACGGTGAACCACAATGTCTGTATCTAACCCTGGCATATCTTCTTAGGACCAAACAAAGATCTCCACATAATCATGTAACATCTGAATCAATCTGCTCTTAACACCATCCTCTAATTCAGCCCCTATCTTGACCTCTTTCCTGTTTTCTTCAGTTCCCAGATTTACAACTTCGATTGGCTCTTCATGCGGCTGTATAGCTTTCTCTTCTTGTTGTAACAACCTAGAAAGCTCTACAGGTACTTCACAATCGTCCTCCTTTCCATCTTCAGCTTGATAGATCGGATTCTCGAAATTATAATTGGCAATAGTAGAACTGTTATCAACAGGATCCAGAGTGGATGAGGATCTGCATTTTAGTGATGTGGGTGTGTGTAAGAACACATAGCTGATAAAACAAAAATAAAATAAGAGAAAGACAAGGAACACAATATTTATTAAAACGAAACGTCCACTGATTTTTATTGAATGAAGTATGCAAATGAAATGACATCCCGAAACAAGCATACCATTGTACCCCGGGTAAGGCACAAGGCTTAAGAGTTTAATCGTTCAAAAATTACAAACTTAATAAATAACAACACAGTAATAGTATTTACTCCTGACTAAAGAAGATAGGAATAACATCTTCAGCTTTCCAATTATTGAGCCCATCACCCACAGTAGGAAAAATCCAAGCGTCCAAGTTGTAGTCTTCATCATAGTCACCCACAACATTGATCTGATCTTTCATAATCCCTTGATTGGTAATATGAACAGCGCGAGCACGACGAACAGCCTTCTGGGACTCTGCAGTGAAACCCAAACCAAATTTGTCATACTTGTAAGGAATGTCAGGAAGCTAACCCCAAATAGTACAACCACCTTCATCCACCACAACTCTAGCATCCTTGAGGGAGGCCATTGTAGGAGGTACTCTGGTGACCACCGGAACTTTCTTGACACTAGGAGGAGCTTCAACATTAGGAACAACCCAAGGAACTACTTCAAACGTTTGACACGGAGTCTCAACATATTCTCCTTCCACTTCAAGATATTTAAATGTGTTCACATGGCTAATCATATATCCTTCCTCTCCGAAAACAGTAACAACCTTTCCCTGTACTGGATATCTCAGCTTCTGATGTAAGGTGGAGGTCACAGCACCTGCCCCATGAATCCAGTGGCGCCCAAGCAAACAAGAATACGAAGGACGAATATCCATTACATAAAAGGTAGCATTGAAGACCTGAGAACCTACTTTTATTGGGAGATCTATTTCTCCGTGCACCACTCTTCTTGAACCATCGAAAGCCTTCACCACTATATTACTGGGCCTCAACACAGCATCTTCAGGACTAAGCTTATTCAGAACCTATTTGGGCAACACATTCAGCGAGGAACCATTGTCTATTAACACATGTGACAGGGTAGTGCCCCTACATTCAATAGAGATATGTAGAGCCCTGTTATGATCCCTCTTGGCAGGAGTCAAATCAGCATCGGAGAAACCTAACCCATTATCATAGGTCAAGTGTGCAACACAATTTTCAAACTGGTCTACAGATATCTCATTTGGTACGTGAGCAGTCTTCAAAAATTTTATCAAGGATTTGGCATGAGCCTCAGAACACAACAGTAAAGACAACATGGAAATCTTGGAGGGAGTATGCCCCAATTGATTAATAACATCATAATCACTCTTGCGAATGATCTTCAGTACTTCTTCCATCTGCTTGGAAAGATCAGCAGCAGTTGGTATATCAGTTTGCACAGGTTCAATAACAGGACCTTTGCCCCGAGCATCAGTAGTGGAGGTAGTAGCTGGAGTAACTGTATTCTTGGAGGTAACTGGAGGAGCGAAAACTCTTCCGCTTCGTGTGATCTTACTAGATCCAACAATATTATCAACATTAAGATTTTCATCAACAACAGGTGTAGCAGCTAAGGATTCCTGCTTAACACCATGAATATAAACATCGGAACCATAATGCCACGACACCGCTTTATCAGAAGTATACGGAATAGGACCAGGAGTGGTAATGATCATAGGAGCCACTCTAGCTTCAGCAACAATTTTCAAAGGGCCTTCAGCAGTAATCTTAATTGGACCTTTATGAGTGATTTTGACAGGGCCCTTGGAAGTGATCCTTACTGGCACTTTATCAACCATATCCACCTCTTCAACCTTCGCACCTTGAGTTATATGTTCAACCATGCTCTCCACAGAAGGTGTCCTCTCAAACAATTTTGTGTAATTGTCCATGAGGCGTTGAATTCCGTCCTTCAACTTCCAGCAACTATCCGGTTTATAAGCACAATAGAAACAATCTTTATTACAACCTGGAAAGAACCCAGCTTGTACCAACTTCTTCTTAATAACAGACAATGGTGTAGTCACATCTGCAACTGAGGAAATATGTGAAACCTCATCAATAGCATTAACAGTCTTTTCATGATTTGGCATGGGAGCAGTAATCACATTTGGAGTACCCGGAGGGTCAAACTCAATTTCTCCAGCATCAATCATATCCTGAATTTTATTCTTCAATATCCAGCAATTATTGGTATCATGTCCCTGACAATTTGAATGATATGCACATCGTGCATTAGGATTGTACCTGGGAGAGGTAACATTGGGATTCTGAGGAGGATCCTTCAAAGTGATGAGTTCACCCTTCAACAAGTGTTGCAAGGCTTGGGCCATTGACATGTTGAGCTTGGTGAACTGTCTTCTAGGCCTCTGTTGATTGCCCTGGTGTTGCAGGAGTAGGGTTGGAGATGTGAACTGCACTCACAGATTGGTGCCTCCTATTACGATACGGTTGACCATAAACAGCATTTGACTCTTTCTTCCCACTAGGGGGCTTCTTTGTAGTACTTGACGAAGAAGCACCCACTAGTATCTTGCCACTTCTTATGCCACTTTCTACACGCTCTCCCGTCATTATCAACTCAGTGAAGCCAGATGATGAGCTTCCAATGAGATGACTATAAAAAGGACCATTCAACGTACACATGAACATATCCACTAACTCCCTGTAAGTTAGAGGAGGTTGTACTCTACCAGCCAAATCTCTCCACTTTTGAGCATACTCCTTGAAATTTTCTTTAGCACCCATAGACATGCTTTGTAGTTGCATGCGAGTAGGGGCTAGATCAGCATTGTATTGATATTGCTTATAAAAGGCTTCAGCCAGATCATTCCAATCCCGGATGTTGACACTCTCCAACTGATAGTACCATTCCAACTGAGCTCCAGACAAGCTCTCTTGGAAGAAATGGATCCACAATTTCTTATCAGCAGTATGGGGTTGGATCCTCCGTACATAGGACCTCAGATGCAGCTTGGGACACGAGACACCATGATACACTACAAAAGCAGGGACTTTGAAACCAATGGGTATAACCGCCCCAGATATCAAACTCAGATCTTCAAAATACAATCCATAAGACTTTTGCAATTCCATAGCATCCATTCTATCCACCAGCATCTTGAACTTATCTTCATTAGGATCATGATAGTAGTTAGCTTCAGAATCAGAGTCCCCCATAGTATTGTGGAGACTGCCTCCTTCTTTCTCAGACTCCTCAGACTCATAATCTTCAACCTGTTCTTTGGTCTTGACAGGACCTCTGAACCTTCTTCCCATGTTGATGAGGCCTCTTGACCTTCTAGTCTTCTTAGTCTTCTTGGCCATTAGTGTCTTCAATTCATCCTGTCCCTTGGACAAGTTCAGGATCAGCTCCTGGAATTGGGCATTATGTGCCTGGAGATCTTTGACTGTTTGTTCAAGAGCCATTTTTGCTGAAATAAACAGCGAGAAGATAAGATACCTGTACATAAGAAACCTGTGATGCAATGATATGGTGTATAAATGCATATGCAATGTTTTCAAGGACCGCAGGATTTAAATTTGCTTAAACAATCAAGAAAGTGAACTTTTATTAGTAATAAATTTGCTTTCCCCTTGGGCTTACAATAAAAATAAAATGAATACAAAAAATGGGGTTTTAAGTCTCCCATGGACGCTTCCTCTTTGTGTTGAGGTATGAGTTGAGATTCCGCTCCTCGTGAAGTTGCTTTGTTAGCTCCAGGATTCTTTCTTGACTTGTTTTGTAATGAGTCTCAAAAGTATCCCTTTGCTCCTTCAACTGGATCCAGGACCTCTGTAACTCTTCCATGTCAGTGGGCATGTCTGGATGAAGGATGATATAAGGAGTATCTCCTTCAGCAACAGGCTCCATGGTAACTGGCAGGATGGCAGGATATGGCATCATAAGGGTTTGAGCACGAGATCGCACCCATCTGAGATAAGCTTCCATAGGAATAGTATACTTGGGCTCCAGAGTCTTGCTGTCAACCTTGTTCACTTTACCCCATGCTCGTATAAACCTTTGACGGTAACCTTGCAGATCGTTGTCGTAGTCAAACACAATACCCTGAATCAACATGTCATGAGGACCATCACTCCGAGCATAACCAAATTGACGTAGAGCTAAAGAAGGGTTGTAAGTAATGCCCCCTCTTATGCCAAGGAGTGGCACATTAGGGAACTCTCCACAACGGTCAATGATAGTAACATTCTCCATAGATCTAGAACACCAATGAATATCTGAATGAGAAAGTGACATGATTCTTTTAGACCACCTTAACCCTTGTTCATTCTTCATCACTGATCGAGGAAGGTGAGAAATAAACCACCTAGATAGCAAAGGTATGCAACACATAAGAGTTCCTCGTGCCTTTGTAGTACGGGTATGAAAAGAGTGTAAGATGTCTCCAAGTAATGTAGGCACTGGATTATGAGTCAGAAATATGTTGATGGCGTGTACGTCTATGAACTGGTCTGGATTGGGGAACAATACTAAGCCATAGACCAATAGGGCTAAGACCTCCTCAAAAGCATCATAACTCATAGCCTTCAGGAACACTTGAGCTTTCTCCATCAATACCTTAGCAAGAATACCCTTAACTCCATTCCTTGTTTCTAGGACAATGTCTGATTTCTTCAAATGTAGGGATGCAACAATCACTTCAGGTTTAGGCTCTTTTTCCAAGCCTATGAAGGGTTTCTGATCAAGAATAGGTATACCCAGAAGCTTTAGAACTCTTCCATTGTAGGAACCAACTGATAGTCGGGGAATGTGAAGCAATGATGCTTAGGATCAAAGAACTGAAACAGAACACTTATCATGTCTTCATTGAACCCTGAAGTGACTAGATCCAAAAGGTGACCATGTCTCTTGATGAATTGGGAGTTTTCAGAAACTTGAGATACCAATTCCTTAAGCTTAGGTGGTATTCCTACAAAGTTGATCCGGATAGTGTTCCTACGAGCAGAAGCCATGACCTGCAACAAAGAACAAAGATAAATCCTTTGGTCCTTGAAATGGTTAGTGAAAATGCTATGCTTATGATGCATGATGATGTTATGATGTTATGCTCAATCACAAACATGTGGCACACACAAACAAGTCACACAATAGCCCTAGGTTCGAAGGCTTGCATGAGGTTTAAAGGTAAGTACCCTCCCCTGAAGTTTAGTTGGTTAATCCTGTCCTATAAAAGTAACCAGGTTCTAAGGGATCTCAATATCATTGATCCTTCCCAAGGGTGGTTGTTCAGTAGGCAACTTACTTGCCAACCAAAACCTTCCAAGTTTAGAATCTCAATGAGCGTAGTATCGAGTATCAACCAACTTCAGTCTGCACCAAAGCCGGTTATCTCACTACTTTTCTAAAGGCTAAGATGGGATGACTAGGGTTCTAAAAGTTAGTTAGTGTATTGACAACATATGGCAGCCTCATATTATCCTCAACTTGACTTAAGGAACATAAGCACCAACCAAGAAGTCACACTAACTATGGCCACCAGATCAACCATATCGGTATATGCCGTACAGTTTCCTTGGTCTATTGCCATTTACCTAAGGTACACTAGATCCGGGTTAGGATCTTTCACACATAAGAGCACCCAACAAGTAAAATAAAGCAAACAAAGCAAGCAAGTTTAAAGTGATCTAATTCCTAAGGGTACCCCTCTTTTATTAAGTCCCCAGCAGAGTCGTCAGTTCTGTAACACGGTGGGAGAACTGACTTTAGTTAAATGTTACGGATAGCAAGAGTCGCCACCGACTTTTATTTTATCCAAAGGAAAGGGCATAAAAGAACAGGAAAGACCTTAAAAGATTTTTGGGTTTGGGGGGTAGGTTATGTAAAGGGAAGGTGTTAGCACCCTTTACATCCATGGTTATCCATGGGCTCTTAGTTACTTAGCTCACTATAAATTGTTTTTAAGAAATGTAGTGTGTGGTTAGAAATTTTCTTAAGTACTTTATAATGATCCATGTACGGATATATATAAAGCCTTTGTTTTGAAAATAGTTTGAAAATGTGAAGTGTTTATGAAATGTTTGGAAAAGGTGAGCAAGTACATAAGAAGAACCTACCCTAATTTGAATCTTTTCTATTCTTAAATGTCCTTTAAATGGCAAGACTATCCCTACTATTAAGGAATAGGTAGTCATTACCTTGGATGTTATGAGGGACAAGTGAAGGGTCATCTGTGATTAGGCAACTGTAAGGTGTACTCAGCAATTCGAAGGGACTTATCATCTTTTATTCGAAAGGGACAAGATCATTTATGAAGGCAACGATGAAGGGACTTGATCTTATAATCTTTAAAGGGACAAGATGATATTAATAAGAGAAGGGACTTTGCTTTATACACCTTACTTGACCTTTCCTTTAGGCAACATGAGAGGTAACCCTTAAGAAGTGAGATGGCGATCCAGGATCGACTTACGTGTGTGCGTGTACAAATTCAAATATTTATCTTTATAATTAGTGATCTAAATTCAATTTTAAGATACAAACATGTTTGCACTCCCTAATTTACTAACCATAGCAATTTAAATAAACAATAAAAATTCTACCACTATTACATAGCTTATACAGTTACATTATAATGAAAAACAATTTAAATAATAAGCATATAATAAATAAAAAAATAAATAAAAGGTTAGTAATAATAAAATAAAAAAATAAAATAAATATAAGAGAAAAAGGGGTTAGCATAATAATATAATATTGAAATCAAATTAAAATTTCAAATTTAAATAAATAATCTTTTTTAAGAATTTTAAGAAGAAGATTAAACAATAATAATTATATACTAATAAACATGATTAATAGTTTAATAATTTAATTATATATATTAGAAATATTTATTAAGTATAATTAAACAAACATAATAAAAATAAGAAATTAAAATTATAAAAGAAAATTAGGGTTTTGAATTGTTAGAAAATAAATTAGGGTTTAAATTATTAAACAATATATACATATAAATATATATATAAAAAAAATATACAACATCAATTTAATTATTAAACAATATATACATATAAATATATATATAAAAAAAATAAACAAATATACATATTAATTTAGGTTTGTGAAAATAAAGTTTAATTAGTATATACTTTTAAACATTTTTTAGAAATTAATTTAAATAAAGAATAATATAAGAAATTCATAAAACAAATAAACATAAAAAAGAAAAGCCAAAAAAATAGGACCTGGGATTTGAACCCAGGTCCTTTACCTGGAAACGCAAGGGCCTATCCACTGGGCTAGCGCGCGCAGCTGGTATTGATCCACCTCCCTTTGGTTTTGTTGCTATTTTGTGAAAACAAAAGAAATTAAACAAAAAATTTGTATCTTGGCTGGTTTCGAACCTAAGCTCCTTCGCATACCAAGCCAAACACCTTACCACTGGGACACACGCTTGTGTGTGATATATAAACAGAACAGATTTATTATAAAATATGATACAAATTTAAATTATAAAAAATGCGCGCAGGTCTTCTTCTACCTCCAGACCTGCAAAATTTCCTGCGAATTTTGCTAGGGTCTTTGCTGCGAATTTGTTTTCCTAGGACCACCTGCGTTTTATCAAACATCAAGCAAACATCAACGTTTTATGAAATTAATGAGTGCAAAACATTCCTTGAGGTCTATACAACACAGCCATGTTTCCAGAATTCATTTATATTTGATGAATCAAAGAACCCTAAAATGGCCGAAGAACCCTAGCCATGGTGATTCTTCAATCTTGTACCTAAAATTGAATTAATTTGTCCAGAAAGACTCTAAGCATCATCACAAACACAAATACAAGATCAAATTCCAGAAATAAAGTCAATATTATGAGAATCGAAAAATTTAAAAAGTGAATGAATGTTGATTCGGTTTGCATGAATGAGAGGGTTTTTGATGTTGTTTATGATCCAAATACGTCCAATGATCATCATAGAACATGTTGCCATGCTCAAAACTCAATGAAACTCTCTCTACCTTGGAATCCGAATGTGAGTTTTTGAGGTGATTTTGTGAAGTTTGGAATTGATCTTAGAGGCTGCAAATTCGTGCCCTCTGGTTTGCTAAATGTTCATTATATATGAGTGACTGAATTAGGTTAAAAACATTGCCAATTTGATGGATATTTGGATCATTGAAGATTGAAAAAGATTAGCTTTAAAAATTTGAATATTCTTGATATGAACTTGCTATTTTAAGACAATCTTCATAATTTTTGTATCAATTAGATCCAAATAACCTTTATGACATTCTAGAAGCAAAATAATTTTAAATCTTCACCATTTTATATTTTATTTGAATTTAAAATGATTTTTAATATAAAAAATAATAAAAAATAAAAATAAAATGAATAAAATTATGAAAATATTAAATAAATTTCGTGCATGATGTCATGGAACATATTGGATCACCAAAAAGTCAGCCCATTTGAAGAATTATGGTTCTAAGACCCCATTTACTTCATAAACCACTCAAAAATTTCCCAACTTTGCAAGGGCACAAATCCTTCAATTTTAATACTATGAGGGTGTTCTTGGACATTTTGGAAATCTTAAAGAGTCCTCTAACCAACCTCTTTGGTATCATGTCCATATCTTTTACCATTCTCAAGTTATGCTCTTTGGAAGTTGTTGACTTTTTGTTGACTTTTAAAAGGACCTATAATGTCCTAGCTCATACCTTCCAAATGAAGCATTTTTGGGCTTGGCTTGTGAGACACAAAGTTGTAGAGAATTCAATTTCCTTCAAAATGAGCTTTGTATGGAAAATATTTGATGAAGCATGTGAAAGTTATGGCTTGTCAAAGTTCAGTTGACTTTTCCTGTGAAAACCCTAATTTAGAAACTCCTGATTCTTGATGATCTGAAATCTCCTTGATGAATCATGGTCAAACCTATATCAAATGATGAATTTTACTTCATATACTTGATGTTGGCAAAAAATCATGAAGTTTGATTTTGGTTTGACCACAGTTGACCTCAGTTTGACTTTTTAACTACTTTGACTGATTTTAACCTATCTGATCATCTGACTGAGCAAATCTTTTGGGAAAGTCTTGAAACTTGACATGGGGATTCTTGAACACATATAAGATGCTATGAAGCTCACTTGAAGTATTAGAAGTCCATTTATCCTGATAAAAGTAAAAACCCTAATTTAGGATGCATTGCTTAGGAGGATGCTTTGTTTGAGGGAATTGTCAAATTTTCTGACTAATTGTGAACTTTGTGAACCTTGTGAACCTCATGAGATGTCTTGTGAACCTTGTGAACCTTGTGAACCTCTTAGTACACAAAGTCTTGTCTCGTGGAGGGCAAATTTTGGGGTGCAACATCATCCACAAGCAGAAGCTCCCTTCAGACAGGGGCAATTCTCAGCAGTATAAGGAGTGTCTTGCCTCCCCAGCAGTTGCTTCCTCAGCAGTATCATGCCTTTGGTTCCCAGCCAAGTCAGGAGGTCCTCACTTCCCCACCAGAGTTCAAGAAGGGTCCATCTCCAGCAGGGTCTTGGCGCTCCAATCTCAAAGTCCAATTTATTTTTGGCAATGGCGGTTGTTCAGAGCCGGTGAATCATTGACAGCTTTCCCCGCAGAGTTGTCTCCTCCTCATCAGGATGGATCAGATCAGTGCGGTGATCATCAGTTCCTCTCTCAGCCAAGCCATCTGGGATACTTGTAGTCTCCTTGTCGGGAGATCTCTTTGCATTTGCATATGCATAACCATCATTACATTTACATCCTCCAAAGCGTAGCATTTCCATCATTATGGAGCATTACACCATAGAAAACTTCAAACATATGCATGCCAGCATGGGCCAGTTTTGAGGTATATTACGAATATTTTCTCAACCTGAAGTACTCCGCACAGAGGATACCAACATCATTTTTCAGGCATCCTTGTCTTTTCAAGTCAATGTTTGTCACTTATTTCGCGTCTTGTTTGGTACAACAGTCGCGTCACAGGTTCCCGTTTTGTACAACGGTCCTGTTTGCCTGGGCTCTCGTTTATGTACGACGATCCCGTTCTATCTTGTCCTATTTTCTTTGTTGTTTCTGGTTACCGCCCGAGGCTGGTATACCATTGCGTCTCCATTCGAGGATGGTTTCGTGTTAGATCCGAGGATCTTTTGAGAATTGTCATTCGAGGATGACATTCTTCTTCAAGTCCTTCTGTGGTTGGTCTTGTTTGTTTTTTGTTGTGGCTATTATTCGAGGATGATAGTCCACTTTTTGAGCTTATTGATTGAGGTCAGTTTGTCTCTTTTGCAAAGTCTGTCTGAGGTCAGCTTTGTGTTTGGTTATCAGTCGAGGCTGGTATACCTTTGCGTCTCCATTCGAGGATGGTTTCGTTTCAGATCCGAGGATCTTTTGAGAATTGTCATTCGAGGATGGCATTCTTTTCTTCAAGTCCTTCTGAGGTTGGTCTTGTTTGTGTTTGTTGTGGCTATCATTCGAGGATGATAGGCTATTTTTGACCTTATTGATTGAGGTCAGTTTGTCTCTTTTGCAAAGTCTGTCTGAGTTCAGTTTTTGTGTTTCTGGTTATCGACTGAGGCCGATATATCATTGCGTTTCCATTCAGGAGTGGTTTTAGTGCTTGATCCGAGGATCTTTTGTTAGTTGTCATTCGAGGATGGCATTCTTCCCAGCATATTTTATTACCCACAGTGTGCAAATTTCCAGGTTTTATTCGAGTATTCAATCACTGCATGGCTTGAACGTCCAAAAGCGGTTGCAATTATTCGTTCAGGCTCGCAGATGATTGAATAGGGGCAGCTGTAATACCTTAAAATTTGCCCTCATTATTTATTACTTTAACGGGCTTATGCTTCACATTTCAAATGAATTTCTCATTAGGTCATAATATCCATAATCATGCATTTCATTGATTCCTAAGGCATGTGATCGAAGTGTTTCCTTGTGATATGGATTTTCCTATTCATAGGTGATATATTTGGTTATTGCACTCAAGTTCGAGACAAAGGTTGAATTCACATCATCATGGGAATATTCCTATTCAGAGGATCACCAAGTTCTAAGATTCTTCCTATTCAGAGGATCCATAAAAAAATGCTAAATCGGGATATTATCAATGTGATTAAAGGTTTATTTCCTTTCATTATTGGTGGCTGCTCTTTTCATCATATTGTGATAGTGGAATGTGGAATTAGTGTTTTGATGCAAGAATCTTCAACGTCACTGTTCATCCATATGAGCGACTCGGGGTTCTAGGTCGCAAAAATCAGTGATCTTTTCATTTGTTTACTGCTTGGTGATATGGATTTGAGACTAATGTTGGAATTTAATCCGAGATACAAGTAAGGTGCATCAAAACCTATTCATATCCATTTTCTAAATTTATCCTAAATTTTGGCCCAATGTCATGCAATGTCATCCCTTAATCCACTCTTTGAATTTATTCACGAACTCAAACGATCCACTCTTTGATTTTTGTCACAAATTCAAACATCATTCATCATGTTATAAGTCCATGTTTACTAATTATTAAATTCATCCTTTTATATTCCAAGTTTTTTTTAGGATCTATGGTCATATTTTTGTGTTAATCCAATCCTAATCACGTTACATGTTGTTATATCCGTCCATATTCCATACTCATATCCACATAATTCCCCGTAAGGCATATGATTATTTGTGGGATTCTGAGAGTTTGCTAAGGCGTCCTCTAAGGTTATATGATGAGAAAGTTTCTCAGCTTGCAGCTTGTATTCAAGAATAGTTGTTGGCATTAGACATTAGCCAAGATAGTAAGAATGAAGATTTTTGTTCAAGAAAAGTTAGTGGGTTATTTCCATCTGTTTGTAACATAGTATTGTCATTTTGAGGAATCTTACATGCTCTAAAAAAAGAAAAAAAGGAAAAAAGCTTAACCGACAAAATCAGTTTAAAAAGTCTGATAACAGAGTTTACAGTTACGGTTACGAAGAAAAAAAACTTAACAAAATACAAAAGAATAAATTAATCAGGATCAGGCTTCATAAATCTCCCATCACTCTATCTCGTCGGCGATCACCGCAGTCAATTAAAAAAAACTCTATGCACCCTGCATCTTGAGGAGACTCCTTCACCACTTTTCAAACTTGGCACCTTCATTTTCAACTCAGAACCGTATCGCCAATCACAACGACTTTATTCTGCAATGGAATCTTCAACAAACTCCACCCGCATCTTCATCAACTGTCCATCCAAAAATCTAAGGATCCTTCAAAAGCTATCTTCATCATGCTTCGATACACCACGTCATCATCACCATTTTCAAATGGAACCTGCAGAAAATCATCAATAATAATTGTGACATTAGCACGGTTTTGCAAAAGGAAAGAAACAGAGAAGGTGATTTGTTGAAAATCCTGTCACAAAGTCATAACAGAATTGGAGAAAAGAATTCAGAATCATAACTGTCATAACAGAATTTCTAACAGAATTTGTAACAAAAAGTAACTGAATTTACCTGAGGAAAGTTCCAGATTTTGATCCTTTGCTATAAATCAGAGCCATACAATTGCTTCATTTTTTCGGCTCTTCTCAATTGGCCATTCTACAATCCACCACTCCACTTCTCCCTCAACCATTCCTTTTCAAACCCTTCCTCAACCCTTCTTCTCAAATTCTTCACCATCCATTTCATCTCCCTCAACCATTCTCCTCCTCCCATAACTCCTTCAATCTGAACCTCTTCTTTTTCAATCAGTTCCCTCAATTTGCATTTGGGGATTCCATTTTCTCTAACCCTTCTCCATTCTTCAATCTTCTCATAACCTCTTCAACCTCCATCTTCATCTCTCACAACTTCTCCATTCTTCATTTCTTCTTCAATCTGAATCTTCTTCTTCCATACCTCCTTCAATTCTCCAGCCTCTTCAATCTTCCATATCCCCCCACAATTCCTTCGAGTCACCATTCTTCTTCAATCTCTCTGATAACTTCTCCTTCTCCATTGATAGCGTCAGTGTCGTTGTTCATCTTCTTGCTTTGTTGACACGTTGATTCGTTGATAGTTTGATTTCGTTGGAGACATTGTTGGTGGATGCGAAAGAGGAGGGGTTCGTGGAAGCGTGATGGTTTGTCCGGCGGCGGGGATATGCTTCTCGAGGAAGAACGGAGCACCGCGGCCATGGAGGAAGAAGGCTAGGTTAGGGTTTCGATTTATGTTTCATGGATAAGGAAGTTTAGGCTTAGTTTGGTTCCATTTTGTTGGAAGAAGAAGGGTTAGGAGGTGACGATGGTCTCGGAAAGAGGAAAGAAGCAGCAAAGAAGATGAAGTTGAGGGAGAGGTGGCGGCGGAATGAAAGAGGGATTAGGGTTTAGTTTTGACATTTTGGTTCTTCAGCCTTGTTCTTTTGTTCTTTTATTTTGTTATAACTGGTTATTGTATCGGTTGATTAACTCAAATTAATAAAGACCAAAAGAATATCAGGAGAATTAATCACCAATAATGAGCCTTTAATTTCGTTTAATCCACCAGTTAATGAGCCGTTAGAAGAGGATAAGATATGATTTAATTTTTGGGTTTCAGCCACACCGACGGTGACACGTGTCACCGTCCGGTTGGCTTCTCCTACGACTGATTGTGTGCGTGTCACTCATAGTAATAACCATGCGTCCAAGTCCATGCACCACTTGATCTGAATACATTATGAAGACCTAGATCCAATGGCCCAGATAGAGTCAACAAAGGTTGACTGAGAGTCCACCATGCTCCCTCAAAGGCCTGCGCAAGTTGGGCTTAGGTTTTTGCTATCCACACTCCCATTATAAGCCCATGATAAAAACAACATAAAAATATTCCTTCCAGCACCCCTTGGCTTCTGCGAACTGGGCCTGCCCCTTGGTTTCTACACCACCTTCTTAAGCCCATATTATAAAAAATAACTAAATAAATTGCTAAGTCCACCCCCATTTTAGTTCCTTTAGATTTTATTTTTGTTAATATCATAGTTTAGAAAATAATTCCATAAAAATAGAAAATGTTCAAGAAAAATTCCCAAAAAAATTAAGTAGACTTTTAATTCATTTTTGAAATGTTTAGAAATTTATTTTCCTGAATTTGCTTTATTTTTGAATTAATTCTGAATTTTTCATATAAGTAGTTTTAATGAATTTCCTTCAATTGTACATAAATTTGTAGATTTTATTTCTTAACCTTCCAGTAACCTCTTTAGCCCATTCTTCTTACCATAGTTAGAGGACTCATAATAGTACTTACCATATTTTTAGTGGATTTTTTAAGGTATTGTATCTCAGGTTTTAGTGGCTTAATCCTTAGGAAATAGTAGCTAATTCTTATGTGGAAATAAATAATTTTTAGGCATAGCAAAATTCTGATTTTTTAGGATTCCTTTTAACACAATATTATAGGTAGTTTTAGGATCCAATAGAATAAATCTCATCATTTTTCCAAAAGTTTTACTATTTTTTAGGATATTAATCTTTAGGTCTCTATGCATATAAATTCCTTTAGTTTAGGCTAGAACATTAAGTTTCATTAAAAAATAGTTTAATTAGATTTAATCCAAGGATTTAATATGGATTTAGGTTAGTTTAGATTCTGATTTTTTTAGAATGAAAATATTAGGTAATGCCCTTAGTTTAGGACTTAGGCTTAGGATTCATATTAATTAGACTTAGAATAAAATTAGGACTATTTTAGGTTTATGCCTTTAATTGTATTGTTTTGAATTTTATTTCTTACACTCAAATTTTAATTCTTTGTATATTGATTGATTTTTCACTTGAATAGGTCTCCCTCTTGGCTTTATAATCAACTTATCTTCCTTAGGAAGTAAGTTGCATTCTATTAGTTCTAAGTTCTTTCTCCATTAGGTTTAGAAACTTCATTAACCATAGGATCTCCCTTGTAAATAAATCAACAAAATTAGGGTTGTGTCTTAGTCCCAATTAGATTTTCCCTTTTGCAATTTGAGTCATTCTTTCTCACCTCATGAAGAAAAGCAATAAAACATTTAATGAAAAACCGAACATTCTTGTACGACACGAGACTTTGTTGCGGAGTGTTTATACGGGTCCTGTTTCGGGGCGAGGTGTAAATGCTTCCTGCAATGGATAGGTCTTACTACGAGAATGTTCACAAACAAATTTAAAACACTTCTCATAAAAGACAAAAACAAATAACAAGCGACTATCCTGCAGGAACTTCTCTTCTCATCTCATTCACTCATAACGTGAACTCGCGACGAGTTGTCTTTCATGCAAGACGGTAGAACGCAGTCGTACCAGACGAGCCTGCAACACCTGAGCATAGACATACGCAGTTCCAGCTATAAAAAACACAAACAAATAGTTCCCGCCTTAGTTAGGCGAACTACGTCGACTCTGATCCCCATTATCCCGATGAGGTACGTAGGCAGCGGGGTAGGGCCCGTTCGAGCACATTCTTTATTTTCCCTACATTTCCCTCTTTTTTCCACTCTCCTTTCTTATTCCTTTCTCATTTCCATTCTCATCCCAGTTAGCAGTTCATTTGTTCAACAACAGTTATATTTTTCTCACCCTTTGAAACAAAACAAACAAGCGTGGATCCCGTCGGGTACGGCGGACGATTTGGGGTGCTAATACCTTCCCAGGTCGTAACCGACTCCCGAACCCAGATCTTTGGTTCGCAAGGCCTTGTCCTTTCCTTCTTCCTCAGGTTTGTGCAGCATTACCTTTCCCATTCATTCGGGATAAAAATGCATGGCTGGCGACTCTAACCTTTTCCGCGCCACTTTCGCGTTTGTACTAGGATGAAAATCCCGGGAGCGACACCAAGAATCATATTTTGGTGAACCAAAGCTCTAATGAAAGATCTTGCAACAAACTAAAAATGATTCAACTAGGAGAAACTTCAATTCCTCAAGGATTTCAAGTTGGAGATGGATCAAAATCAAGAACAATTCTGGTTTTCAACACAGAAAAAATCTGCCTAAGTGTAAAATTAGCAAAACATCAAAACATGGAGGGATTTTACACCAAGTTCCAAGCTGATTTAGATCCTTTTCTAAACACCAATGTTGTTGCAAATGTTGCCAACAATTCAAATAACCAATTGGCATGAAAAGATCTTGCTTGTACATGAAGAAATCATGGATCAAAGTGACCATCCAAAACTGTTTTGCAAAAACATATTTTTCACAAACTTGTGAAATCTGATTTGTTGAGTCAAAGTACATTTTCAAGTGGATTTAAGCATCTAAACAATGATTACAAACCTAATCAAACCTGCAAATTCATGATTGCACCATGAAATTCACCAAAATGACATTTATGAATTTCAACATTATGTATTTTGATCCAAAGGCCACAAAGCTTCCAAAAGGCATATTCTTGGATCTATTGTTCAACAAGCAATAGGTGGACACTATCCAAAAATCAAACTTATGAGGAATGTGAATTTTGTTGCTGCATAGTGTCGCTCCCACCAAATGACACATGGCCAGAAAGGGTACAAACGCGAACGATCGGCAAAAGAGAGAACATGAAGATGAATTGAAAAGAGTCGCCAGCTAGGCATTTTTATCCCGAAGGAAAGGTAATGCTGCATAAACCTAAGAAAAGATGGATAAGACGGTTGCGAACCAAAGAAACTGAGAAAGGGGGTTGGTTACAAGATGGGAAGGTATTAGCACCCAGATTGTCCGTCGTACTCGACGGGATCCACGCTTGAAAGGTTTGTGTTTAGAGGGGTAGTGTCAGTGCTATCTGTGTACGAAAAGTTGGAAAAGAATACAAGTGTCAGTGCTGGAAAGAAGTGTGAAGTGAACAAGAGAAGTGTCAGTGCAAGGAAAGAATTTGAAGCTCAAGACTATGAGGCTTAAAGAATAATGCTGGAAGAGGGGGGAATATACAGAGACTTTTGGTCGATAACTGTTAAGTTATGCCTACGTATCCTCTCGTGCAATGAGGAAGTCAGAACACCGTAGTTCGACTTAAAGAGACTGAAAGGTAAATTGACTTATGAACTGCTTACTTGTCTATGCTCAAGTGTATGACCTGTCTGGCTCAGGTGCAAACTGTCTTGCATTAGACGGAAGAAGCAAGTTCTCGCTTGTGAGTGAATGAGATGAGAAAAGAATCCCGGAGGAGACGATTATTGTTTGTTTTTGAGTTTTTAATCTTTTATTGCTTTCGGAATTTGTCATATGAAAATGAGCTTAAGCCTAAACCAAGGGTTAATAAACTCATCACATCTTCCCTTTGATTAGGGGTAATGAGAATACCTAAAGTATGAAGTAAGCACCTCACACTTAATCACCATGGTGTAGGATTAGGATCATTATCCTACTTGTATTTATTTAGATGTTTTTGGAGTTTTTGTTTAGTGTTAAGTAATGAGTTTAAGCCATAATCAAGGATTTAATGGACCCATTACACTATCCTAATAGAAGGATAATAGATGAGAACATTTAAGCTGAGGAATGCTCCTCAACTTAATCCATGATTAGGGATTAACCTCATGACAAAACAAAGCCTTTATTAGAGTGGATTTTAGTTAATGATAAGATTAGGAAATGGATTTTATGGTTTGTAAGACAACTTGAGGGGGACTTGTCCATTAACACTAGGGTTAGTCCTTCTTAACCAATTAAGGAAGAGTTAGAACCCTAATGCAAGGCCCAAGTTACAAGCTTGATGTCTTAGTGATTTATTAGATGGATTTATTAAAGGATTTAAACACATTAAGGGTTTAACACTTAGGATTAAAGTTATACACTCCATCCTAATAGATGGATACAGGCATAACTCTAATCATAAAGTCTTAAAACCTTTAAGGTTTAGTCCTTGATTAAGAGATGAAGAGAGAAGACACAAAGATGACACAAAGGTAAAACTAATGGGGGGACTAATCAAACCCTAATTGTGATCATGCTTGGGTGTTCCTAGGGTTTATGAGGCTTGCAAGATGATCTTCAAGGAAAAGCCACCATGGAAGAAGCAGGATGAAGGAAAAGAAGCAGAAAGAAGCAAGACAACTTACTTCACTTAAGAAGATAAGTTGCTTGAAGAAAGAAAGTGGGGAGGGAACATGAGTGAGCAAGCTCACTCTAATTCACAAAAAATGCAGCAATGAATGCATAAAAGAGATGAGAAAAGATTATGAGAAGTGAAGGCAAATTCACTTCTCAAACACTTACCACCTGAAAAGTTAGCAAAATGAAATGAAAAGAAATTAAAATGAGATGAAATGCAAAGATGAAAACCAAAGTCAGAAACATATTCATGATGCAAATGATGTCATGAGATGGTATGAAAACAAGCCAAGTGATATGAATGTTCATACAAGAGATGGGAATGCAAATGAAGCATATAAGAAGCATGAAAGTTCATGAATGCATATGACTTGAAATGAAAGCAAAATCATGGAAAATGGATGAGACTATGATCAAACATGATTCTAATATGTCCTAAGATGTCTTATATGTCATTTTGATGTACAAAAGGTCATGGCAAGTTCATGTATGCAAGCTTATGTAAGATGAATGCAAATGAAGATGCAAATTAGGGTTTATGTACAACATGAGATGAAAAATTCAAAATCAGAAGCAAATGACAAGATAAAAAATTGAAAATGAAATCAAGGGGACCCTAAACCTATACAAGTTTACTGCCCAAAGGGGAAGGTCAGAAGCTAAACCCTAAAGGACTTATGATTTTCCTAAGTTTATAAGGTTTTAAGGGTGATCCTAAAGGGAAAATGCCAAACAAATTGAAAATGCATTATAAAAATGAAACAAAAATGTTTTTAGATGCTTGAAAGGATGCATAACACAATGCAAAAGGAACCATTCACAAACTCAACTTGGATCAAAAGTTATGAATTTTTGAAGTTAGGGTTAAAAATATTCAAATTAAAGAACCCTAATTCAAATGAAAATTGGAAAAATATGATCAAAACCAAAAAGAAATTTGTCTTGTGAGTTTGTAAATGTTTGTAAATGTTTTAAAATGCTCTCTGATTTTTTTTGTGATTTATGGAAACCTAAATGCTATTTTAATTAATTAATCTTCATTAATCAATTAAAATAAACATTTAAATTATTTTTAAAATGCAAAAAATAAAATAAAAATTGTTTTTATGTCAAGAAAATTAATTAAAGTTAGCATGCAAAAAATAAATATTTTTGAGATTTTCTAGCTATTTTAAAATAAATATGCAAAACAAATAAGAAAAATATGAATTAAAATTGGATTTAATGGAAAGTCAACAGATCAAAGGGCCAGCATTTAAATTAAACACGCGGGAGCTGACTTGCGCGCATCTGGACGGCTGAGGTTTAAACTGGGAATTTGAATTTCACTAATCTTAATTAACCTAATTAACTAGGATTAGGGCACAAATCATGAAATCTGGGACGTTGGTTGCATGCGGGAAAAAAGATCCAAGGGCTCTCATTCAAACTGGCCTAAACCCTAACCCTAATCTAATCACCTTCAGATGACCGGAACAGTGGTTCCGGTCATCTTCTCCGGCAAGTTCAAAAAGCTAACTTCTTCCCTAGGCAATTTTAAACCCTCTAAAACTCCAGATCACATCTTCTAATCACCCTAAGCAAGAATCAAGCACAAAATCTCATTTATATTTCAACATAAACAAGAATCGAATCAAACAAGTTTTCAGGTCAAACATTCAGAGACATGGTTCAGGCTCAAAACTTAATCATTTTCGAAACCAACAAGCACAGCATGATCAGTGAAGCATAAGCAACATTTCTATGGCATAAAAAACAATTTATGGAAAAAATGTTCTTGGTGATACCTGAACTGGAGCTTTCACCTTTGGAGCTTTCTGACCAGTTCTTTGCTTCAAATCACCCCCAATAATCCTCCTGAAGTGTTTGCAAAGCTTGGTTGGAATTTATATGGCCTCTATTTGAAAGTCAGTGAAGCTCAGGTCAAGGGAGGTGAAAATCGTGTTTTTGATGTGGCTGTTTTTAGGGCAAGATGAAGGGTGGGAAATGATCAGAGGTTCATGGTGAGTTGTTTTATGAAGTTTGTTTGAAGGTTTGTGGCTTGAGTGCTGAGTTTCGAAGAGAAATGCATAAGAGGGAGTTTTGGTGTATGCTGAGTTGTGGGAGGATTCATCTTGTGTTGTTATGTGTGTTGAGTTGCTTTTGGTCCATGTATCAATCCTTGATAGGTCAGAGAGTTGTTGTGGAATAGTTTGATTGGTATGGCTCAAATTGCATAAAGTCAAGAAATTTGTCCTTTGAGGTATGGGCTCATGGCAGGCTGGTTGTGAGGTATGGCTCGAGTCAGTTGGCTTTAGGGAGGTCCATGGAAGCTGATTTGAAGAGCTGGCACAAGTGGATGTCAAGATTTGGGGCATTTTGCAATTTGTGAAGGTTTTGGCCCCTTTTGAAATACTTGATGATCAAGGCATGAAAATGAGTGATTCTTTGGGAAATTCTGAATTAAAGGTCATGTATCATGTTTGTGTAATGGTTAGAAGTCAATTAGAGGTCACATTTTGCCTTGGTATGAGTTTTTGCAAGTTTCCCTCTTTGGTACATAAGTGAAATTTAGTGATTTTTCCCAACTTTGCAAGGCCATAACTTGAGTTCTATGATGAATTAGATCAAGTTCTTGTACTTTTTGAAAAGGGAATGATCCAATATATAACTTTCATGACCAAGAATTTTTCATTTGAAGCATTTTTGAATCAAAAAGAGGAGGTTGAAAAACTTTCCCAAAATGGCATGTTTGCATTACAAGTCACTTTCCCAAAATGGCAACTTTGCAAATGGCTTGAAATTCCTCAATTTTGTGAACTTCTAACTTCTTCTAAGATCAAATAAAGATCATATACACCCAAAATGATGGAGAAGACCCTTTGGTTGGGTGATTGGGGGCCTCAGATGCCCTGATTTTGCACTAACTTGTTCAAGAAGTCATCTATTAATCAGATGCCTTCCCCATTGAATTTCTTCATGAAAATTGGTGTGTAGGATCCTTATAACATATAGAGACCAATAGAAACAAGAATGACCAAAAAAATTGGAGTTATGGCCTCTGAAACCAAAACCCTAATTTTAGGTCATTTGTGCAGTTAAACTTGGCTCTGCTTCCATGCCTTTCTCAGTTCTTGTGATTTTCTGACTTCCTTGATCTTGGGAGTGTTGCACCCCAAAATTTGCCCTCACAATACAAGACTTTGTGTGCTAAGAAGGTTCACAATATTCATAATGCTTACAAGACCTTTCATGAGGTTCATGAAGTCTACAATTTACTTTATGAGATTCACAAGGTTCACAAGATTCATAATGCTTACAAGACCTTTCATGAGGTTCATGAAGTCTACAAGTTACTTTATGAGGTTCACAAGGTTCACAAGATTCATAATGCTTACAAGACCTTTCATGAGGTTCATGAAGTCTACAAGTCACTTTATGAGGTTCACAAGGTTCACAAGGTTCACAATTGGTCAGAAGAATTGACAATTCCCTCAGACAATGCACCTCCTAAGCAGTGCATCTAAAGCTAGGGTTTTGACTTTAATCAGGATAAATGGACTTCCAAGACTTCAAGTGAGCTTCATAACATCTTATATGTGTTTAAGAACCCCCATGACAAGTTTCAAGACTTTTCTCAGAAGTTTGCTCAGTCAGATGATCAGATAAGTCAAAATCAGTCAAAGCAGTTGAAAAGTCAAACTGAGGTCAACTGTGGTCAAACCAAAGTCAAACTTCATGATTTTTTGCCAACATCAAGTATATGAAGTAAAATTCATCATTTGATCAAGGGTTGATCATGATTCATCAAGGATATTTCAGATCATCAAGAATCAGGAGTTTCTAAATTAGGGTTTTCTCAGTAAAAGTCAACTGAACTTTGACCAGCCATAACTTTCACATACTTCATCACCAAGTCTCCACTCAAAGCTCATTTTGAAGGAAATTGAATTCTCTACAACTTTGTATCTCACAAGCCAAGCCCAAAAATGCTTCATTTGGAAGGTATGAGCTAAGACATTATAGGTCCTTTTGAAAGTCAACAAAAAGTCAACAACTTCAAAAGGGCATAACTTGAGATTGGTAAATGATATGGACATGAAACCAGTGGGGTTGGTTAGAGGACTCTTCAAGCTTTCCAAAATGTCCAAGAACACCCTCATACCATTAAAATTGAAGGATATGTGCCCTTGCAAAGTTGGGAAATTTTGGGTTGGTTCATGAAGAAAAAGGAGGTCTAAAACCAATTTTTTCCAAATGGGCTTGCCAAATAATGACCCAATCCACTTCAAAACATCTTGCACGAAATTAAATTAATTTATTCATAATTTTATTTATTTTGTTTTTATTTATTATGATTTTTATATTAAAAAGTCATTTTAAATTCAAATAAAATATAAAATAATGAAAATTAATTTTAATTTTGCTTCTAGAAAGTTTTAAATCACATTTAAGCTTGATTGATACAAGAGTTATGAAAATCCTCCCAAAATAGCAAGAGTTTATGCAAGATATTTGATTTTTAAAAGGCCATCTTTTTGAATCTTTTTAGATCAAAATTTCCACACAAGTGATCAATTTTTTGACCTAAATTCATTCTCCTATAAGTACTTAACTCATTGCAATCACAAGGGACGAATTTTCTGCCTCCCAAGAGTAAGTTCCATAAGTCAAAAAACCTCTCCACAACTCACATTCGGTTTTGAATTTCCAGGACATTTGAAGGTATTTGAAGCACATAGCCATGATCCCTGAACACCATTGAGTGAAAACCAATATTCATATGCATCCCAAACACTCCATAATGCATAAACCGAATCTTGTTTGTTCTTGACTAATTTTTTTCGATTACACTAATTCAATGCATTCTAACGAATTTTGTTTGTTCAATCATGTTTTTAATGTTGTATAGAGTGTTTCTGGACAATTAAATCAAAGCTTCATGGCTTGAATCGCAATCGGCCATTGTTAGGGTTAGAACTTCAAAATTGGGGATTCATGGAATACCTAATATAAATAGATAATGAACTCATATTTGGACTGTAATCGTTGCATAGATCATGTTTGCAGGTTCAATTTGATGAAATTTTACTCGTATGATGATGTACATGATTCGCAGGTCTAAAACGCAGAAAAATTCGTAGGAATTTTCCCAAGAAAATTCACAGGAAATCCTACGAATTTGAGGTTGAAGATGAAGATGTTCTGGCGCGAATTTCCAATTTGAATTTCTATTTTAAAATATTATGAATTAATCCTGTTTGTATTTCACAAGCACGCGCTTGTCCCAGTGGAAAGTCAGGCATGCGTATTATGAGAAGGCAGGGGATCGAATCCTGGCTGTGACAATATTTTTGCGTTTTTCTCCTTTATTCACTGAATATAATATATTATCAAATGTTGTTGGTTTGTTATCAGATTCGCTCACCTAGCTGGGATGGTAATGTGCATATGCGTTTGCTTAAGAGGTCCTGGGTTCGATTCTCCCCCAGGCCTTTTGCTTCTTGTCATTTTTCTTGATTTTTCAGGATATAGCATAAAACCAAAAGGGACTCATCCTTCTTGCATCATGTGCAGCGCAACCCAGTGGTTAGGCTTCTCATCATCCAGGTAAAGGACCTGGGTTCAAATCCCAGGTCCTGTTTTTTATTTATTTCTTATTTTCTTTTCTTTTGTTATATTTTTCTATTATTTTAGATATTATATTAAAATGATTTCTAAATTATAAAATGAATATATTATATTTTCTAAATTCTAAAAATTATTTTCTAAATTCAAAAATTAGTTTTTATTATTATGTATTTAAATTATAAAATGTATATATGTATTATTTAGTTAAATAAATTATTATTGTAAATCAAACCCTAGTTTATTTTTTTCTAAACAATTAAAAAACCTAATTTTATCTTGTGACTTAAATTTCTAATTTTTGTAAATATAATTATTATGTACATATTTTATTTAATATAATTAATCTTTGTAAATACAATGATAATCAATTTTTTTTATATATGTAATTATTTTTATAATTTGTTTATAATCTAAATTTTATAATTTTAAATATGTGTTTAGAAATATATGAATCTATGCTAATTTAATCTTGTAATATGTTTAAAAATAATTTAATAATTTGTATATAATTCAAAATGTTATAATTATTTAATTGTTCATATTTTCTTTTATAATTGTCCATATAAAAATCTAATCTTTTAATTATTATTCTTTTTGCTTATTATTTTTTAATTATGCTTATTATTATTATTTCACTAACCCCATTTATTTTTTAATTATTACTAACCCAATTAAATTGCTTAATTATTTTACTTATTATGTTTTGCTTTTTTATTTATTTATTTTGCTATCTATTTTAATTGTTTACTATCATTGTTGTAATTGCTCCTTGGTGTAATTTTTTGTAATACTTAAATTATTTATTTTTCATGCCATGGTTAGAAAATAGGGAGTGTAAACATGTATGATAGTTAAAATTGAATTTAGATCATTTAAATTATAAGATAAACATAAAATTAAACACTCACACACGTAAGTCGATATTTGATCGCCATCTCACTTTCTAGGGTTGCCTCTCAATGTTGCCTATTCAAAAAGGTCAAGTAGGGTGTATAAAGCAAAGTCCCTTAAAAGAAAAGTCATCTAGTCCCTTCATAATCAAAGATCTAGTCCCTTCATAATCAAAGATCTAGTCCCTTCATAATCAAAGATCAAGTCCTTTAATGGTTGCCTTTCAATATGATCTTGTCCCTTTCGAATAATGATGACAGTCCCTCCAAAAAAAAATGCTTAATACACCCTACAGTTACCTATATAAACAGATGTCCCTCACTTGTCCCTCACATCCAAGGTAATGACTACCTATTCCTTAATAATAGGGATAGTCTTACCATTTAAAGGATTCAAGAACAGAAAAGACTTAAACTTTAGGGTAGGTTCCTCATAGTTACTTGCTCACTATTTCAAAACAAATTTCAAATACTTCACAAATCTCAAACAATTTTCAAACACAAGTTTTTTACGCATCCGTACATGGATCATTATCAAACTCTTATGAAAATTTCTATTCACACACTTCACATTTTCAAAAACAATTTAAAGTGAGCTAAGTAACTAAGAGCCCATGGATAACCATGGATGTAAAGGGTACTAACACCTTCCCTTTACATAACCTACCCCCCGGACCCAAAAATCTTTTAAAAGGTCTTTCCTGTTCTTTTATGCCTTTCCTTTGGATAAAATAAAAGTCGGTGGCGACTCTTGCTATCCGCAACATAACTAAAGTCAGTTCTCCCACCGTGTTACAGAACTGGCGACTCTGCTGGGGATAATATATTAAAGAGGGGTACCCTTAGGAATTAGATCACTTTAAATTTGTTTGCCTTGTTTGCTTTACTTTACTTGTTGGGCTCTTATGTGTTAAAGATCCTAACCCGGATCTAGTGTACCTTAGGTAAATGGCAATAGACCAAGGAAACTATACGACGTATATCGATATGGTTGATCTGGTGGCCATAGTTAGTGTGACTTCTTGGTTGGTGCTTATGTTCCTTGAGTCAAGTTGAGGATAATATGAGGCTTCCATATGTTGTCAATGCACTAACTAACTTTTAGAACCCTAGTTATCCCATCTTGGCCTTTAGAAAGTAGTGAGGTAACCGGCTTTGGTGCAGACTGAAGTTGGTTGACACTCGATACTACGCTCATTGAGATCTTAAACTTGGAGGGTTTTGGTTGGCAAGTAAGTTGCCTACTGAACAACCACCCTTGTGAAGGATCAATGATATTGAGATCCCTTAGAACCTGGTTACTTTATAGGACAGGATGAACCAACTAAACTTCAGGGGAGGGTACTTACCTTTGAACCTCGTGCAAGCCTTCAAACCTAGGGCTATTGTGTGACTTGTTTGTGTGTGCCACATGTTTGTGATTGAACATAACATCATGACATCATCATGCATCATAAGCATAGCATTTTCACTAACCATTTCAAGGACCAAAGGATTTATCTTTGTTCTTTGTTGCAGGTCATGGTTTCTGCTCGTAGAAACACTATCAGGATCAACTTTGTGGGCATACCTCCTAAGCTTAAAGAGTTGGTTTCTCAAGTGTCTGATCATTCCCAGTTTATCAAGAGACATGGTCATCTATTGGATCTAGTCACTTCAGGGTTCAATGAAGACATGATGAGTGTTCTGTTTCAGTTCTTTGACCCTAAGCACCATTGCTTTACATTCCCCGATTATCAGCTGGTTCCTACAATGGAAGAGTTCTCTAAACTTCTGGGTATACCTGTTCTTGATCAAAGACCCTTCACAGGCTTGGAGAAGGAGCTTAAACCAGAGGTCATTGCTGCAGCTCTACATCTGAAGAAGTCTGACATTGTTCTAGAAACGAGAAGCGGAGTTAAGGGTATTCTTGCTAAGGTATTAATGGATAAAGCTCAAGTGTTCTTGAAGGCTATGAGCTACGATGCTTTTGAGGAGATCTTAGCCTTATTGATTTATGGCTTAGTGTTGTTCCCCAATCCAGATCAGTTCATAGACGTTCATGCCATCAACATTTTTCTGAGTCATAATCCAGTGCCTACATTGCTTGGAGACATCCTACATTCTCTTCACACCCGTACTACAAGGGCAAGAGGAACTTTGATGTGCTGCATACCTTTGCTTTCTAGGTGGTTTATTTCTCACCTTCCTCGCTCAGTAATGAAGAATGAGCAAGGGTTCAGATGGTCCAAAAGAATTATGTCACTGTCTCACTCAGATATCCATTGGTGCTCTAGATCTATGTAGAATGTCACCATCATTGACCGTTGTGGGGAGTTTCCTAATGTGCCACTTCTAGGCATAAGAGGAGGCATTACCTACAACCCTTCCTTAGCTTTACGACAGTTTGGTTACGCTCGGAGTGATGGTCCTCATGACATGTTGATTCAGGGCATTGTATTTGACTACGACAACGATCTTCAAGGTTACCGTCAGAGATTCATAAGAGCATGGGGAAAAGTAAACAAGGTTGACAGCAAGACACTGGAGCCTAAATACACTATTCCTATGGAAGCTTATCTCAGATGGGTGCGATCTCGTGCTCAGACTCTCATGATGCCATATCCTGCTATCCTGCCAGTTACCATGGAACCTGTTGCTGAAGGAGACACTGCTTATACCATCCTTCACCCAGACATGCCTACTGACATGGAAGACTTACAGAGATCCTGGATCCAGTTGAAGGAGCAAAGGGATACTTTCGAGGCTCATTACAAAGCAAGCCAAGCAAGAATCCTGGAACTAACAAAGCAACTTCACGAGGAACGAAATCTCAACTCATACCTCAACACAAAGAGGAAACGTCCATGATAGACTTAAAACCCCATCTCTTGTATTTATTGCATTTCATTTTCTGTAAGCCCAAGAGGCAAAACAAATTTACTACTAATAAAAGTTTACCTTCTTGTTTGTTTAAGCAAATTTAAATCCTGCGGTCCTTGAAAACATTGCATATGCATTTACATATCATATCATTGCATCACAGGTTTATATTTGTGCACAGGTTTCTTATCTTCTCGCTGTTTATTTCAGCAATGGCTCTTGAACAAACAGTTAAGGATCTCCAGGCACAAAATGCACAGTTCCAGGAGCTGATCCTGAACCTGTCCAAGGGGCAGGATGAATTGAAGACACTGCTGGCTAAGAAGAAGAATCCTGAGGACAACAAGGATGGTCATTTGGAACAATTGCAAGCTGAGATAACAGAAATGAGGATCCAGATGAATGGCCAGGTGGCTCTTATTCAAAGTTTAGCTCAGGGGCAAGAAGAGCTAAGAACCTTTGTCCACAAACTTCAAAGTAATGGAGTCAGGAATCTAATTGTCAGTCAACCTCCATTAAAACAAGTGGATTTGGTTGAAAGGAAGATGAGGATAAAAGAAGGTAAGAAACCGGTTGTCACCGATTGTTCTTCAGTTAAAGAAAAAAGACATGGTAAAGTTAATCCACCTCCACACAAGGGATGTAGAAGACAGTTTATCAAATTCAGCACTCCAATGTCACAAGTTTTGCAATGCCTGTTGGAGATGAAGCTGATTTCCTTGGAAAATTCTCCTAAAAATCCTAATACCTCTTCTCCTCGCTATAATCCCAAAGCAAGGTGTATGTACCACTCCGACAGTCCCGGACACGACACAAATAACTGTTGGGCATTGAAGAATAAGATTCAAGACCTAATTGACGAAGGAATACTCGAGGTTACGCCAGAAGGCCAGGTTGAGTTCTTCTATCGTCCATCAAGCATCAAAGCTTCCAGATAACTAGAGTGACAAGTTTAGAGGAAGAGACTTTGAGAATATTTGAATTTTCATTTGTAATTTCTTTTATTTGTTTGAACACTTATTATTATGTTAAACTTTTGTTTTCATTAATGCATTGCATATGTTTGTCTTGAATTAATCCATTCGTTCCACTATATTTTGAATTATGCTTCTTATTTCTATCTTGTGATATTTAACTCCTGATAAAGCTATAAGCCTGTAGAGGGAGGATGACGAAAACAATACCATAATATTAGGCAGTATGCTTTTGAATAGACTATGCTGACGATGTACAGGCATCGTTTCAATTCCTGAACAGTGGAGATATAAGGAAGTTAATCCCTAGTCAACCCTTTTGAGCCTATGAAGTAGGAGCTTTTATTCTCGCACAAATCAAAACCTTTATTCATAACCCGGGGCAGGGTAGTTACTCGGTTAACTCAAATATGCCAATTATTTGTGTTGTACACAACTAATGATGGTTCTCTATAATCATGAAACCTGACAGTCAATATCCAGCAAAAAGAAAAACCCACTAAGTCAAAACCTATGAAGGAGACTTAGTAAAAAAATTAAGACATCCCGCTGACTGTAACTTTGAAATAAACAGTTCAGGCAAAAAGAAGGGCTAACAAAGTCAAAAGAAAAAAAGAGGTCACTATGAATCCTCAACAAAGAAAGATGACTGAATGTTCAAATAAATTTAGAGTTTCTGAACCATCACAAATGTCAGTGTTACAATTCCAAACTCATTTGAGCCTCAATGCATAAGTTAATTGAGTATAGGACTGAAGAACATCATGGAGAATGGGTTGGGTACAAATAAAATTTGAGCCTTTATCCTTTGTTTCTTAAACCATGAACCAGGCCACGTTATAACCCTTTAAAAGTCCTAACTGAAGCATGGTTAGTTTGAAAGCGTACTGCTACAAAAAGGTATCCTGACTCCTTTAGGGCTTATTATAAAACTTGAGTTAATATCACAGTTTTCATAAAAATTGTTTTTTCTAAAAATAAATTTTTTTCAAAAACTTCAAGACAGACATAAGCATTGCATTTTTGCGTATATTTGTTTGCATATACCTGAGTGTATGATAAACAGAGAAACTTACAGGATGAATGTTCAATAAATCAAAGTCCTTCCGATGAACAAAGTTGCTTCCTGGATAAAAGTCCATGTATGCCAGGGGCATAGTCATTATCTCCCGATCAAGGGGGCAGGCCATGATACTGCCTAACTCATGTGGGGCAATCCGGACAGGATTCAGTTATGTTTAAGTATCTAGGGGCAGATCTCCACATCTGTCTAAATTACTGAGGGTAACATTACGAAGTTCATAATACCAGGGGCATAGTCACTGTTTCCCAGTCAAGGGGCATACCAACTTACTGTTCAATTCATTCGGGGCAATCAGGTTCAGATTCAACAATGCTTAATAGCCAGAGGCAGCTCTCCTCATATATATGAGTTTCATGATGTCAGGAGCATATTATTGTGAAGCACTCTGTTTATTTCTCTTGAGGTAACTACATTCAGATACTTCCATTATGGTATAATTCATCCTCAACCAAGGGGCAATGCTTTCTCTTCAAATCTAATACCCGGAGCGCATATGGTCCATCACAATTTGAAGACACATTCCTCTCGTTGTATTACCTTGATTCTCAGCTGAAACCATGATGGAAATCAATTGTCTACGCCAGTAGTATCAGATGGTGTCAGTATCATGTCTTCGGATCCAGCTATGAGGATTTCGGGGAAGGTATTCAGGAAAGTTAAAAATTTCAGGAGCTCCAAATCCAATTGGTTATACACTCTCGAAGTTGAAACGTTTCTGTTCTCAAGTTCAGCTTTACTTTTCCCTCTGAATCCAGATTTACTTTTACCCTATTTTACATAAGCGAAACGTCCATTAGTTGGGCTTGAATGCATGTGTGCTTAATATGATTGATGTTTACCAGAAATGCATGAAAATGCAGTAATAGTATTTACTAAGGACGAACGAGGGAAGGATTTCAACGAAGCTTCGCCGGTTCATCTCTACAAGACAGTTACAAAACTCTCAGTAGGACAAATCCATTTTCATAAAGTCATGTCTCCCTTGGAATTTATATCCATCTCTTTTATCCTCATACGGATATTCGGGAATTTACTTTCCAATAAGAGTACGACGAACGAAGACGGGAGGTTATATCTACCCTACAATCAAACGAAGACGAAGGTTATATATACCTTGTTATCCCCAGCATACGGAAGGTTATGTATACCTTATTATCAAAAAAGACGGGAACAAGATCCTCATATTCCTCAACAACGAATCGGGATTTATTTTCCCTGGCCAGCGGTTGTTATACGAAGACATCCAGACTCTTCCGGCAGCATCATATCATACATACATAATTTATATCATACCATAACATACATATCCATAAATGCATAATACATTTACTTAGGTGCATCATACTATGCATGCATACATATTGCATAAACTAACATTCTCCTTGCAGGATAGTTATATGCAGATAAAACAGCATCAACAATTCACAACAAGTCAGAAATGATCCGTACATTACTCAAGATGTCCTCGGAGAGTAGGCAAACGGTCTGTAAGAAGATCCATTCCCTAATCCAGGATATTTCCAGAAGATTTCATCTATCTGGTCTGGAATAGCAGGCAAACGGTCTGTACAAAGATCTATTCCCTGGTTCAAGATATTTTCAGAAGATTTAATCCATTTCCTCGGAGAGTAGGCAAACGGTCTGTAAGAAGATCCATTCCCTAATCCAGGATATTTCCAGAAGATTTCATCTATCTGGTCTTGAATAGCAGGCAAACGGTCTGTACAAAGATCCATTCCCTGGTTCAAGATATTTTCAGAAGATTTAATCTATTTCCTCGGAGAGTAGGCAAACGGTCTGTAAGAAGATCCATTCCCTAATCCAGGATATTTTCAGGAGTTAATCCTGACACTTTTTTGTCCTCGGAGAGTAGGCAAACGGTCTGTAAAAAGATCCATTCCCTAATCCAGAATATTTCCAGAAGATTTCATCTATCTGCCCTTGAATAGCAGGCAAACGATCTGTAAAAAGATCCATTCCCTGGTTCAAGATATTTTTCAGAAGAACTAATCCTGACGTTCTTTTTACCTTGAATAGCAGGAAAACGGTCTATACAAAGATCCATTCCCTGGTTCAAGATATTTTTCAGAAGAACTAATCCTGACGTTCTTTTGACCTTGAATAGCGGGAAAACGGTCTATACAAAGATCCATTCCCTGGTTCAAGATATTTTTCAGAAGAACAAATCCTGACGTTCTTTTGACCTTGAATAGCAGGAAAACGGTCTATACAAAGATCCATTCCCTGGTTCAAGATATTTTTCAGAAGAACAAATCCTGACGTTCTTTTGACCTTGGAGAGTAGGCAAACGGTCTGTAAAAAGATCTATTCCCTAATCCAAGATATTTCCAGAAGAGATAATCGTCACGAAGATTTATTTCTACTGGTCTATTCAACAAATTCAAATTATAAACGATTCAGAGACGGCCTATACGAAGACCTAGTACTGAGATCCAGTATCAACACAAAGCTATCATCACATCCGGTTCTTTAGATGGCATCTCTAAGCCCATCTCCAGTTCTTCCAAGTGGCATCTTTAAGCCCACTCAAGCATATTCAACTAGCCATCTGTATCACTTTATGCACTGGTGAGTGCAAATTTTTGGGCTTTTGTGTTCAATCCCCTTCAACCTTCCAGATCACGACTGGCAAATATACCAATCTAACCCCTCAGGTTTCAGAAAATTGAATAGGGGCAGCTGTTGCACCCCAAAATTTGCCCTCACAATACAAGACTTTGTGTGCTAAGAAGGTTCACAAGGTTCACAAGATTCATAATGCTTACAAGACCTTTCATGAGGTTCATGAAGTCTACAATTTACTTTATGAGATTCACAAGGTTCACAAGATTCATAATGCTTACAAGACCTTTCATGAGGTTCATGAAGTCTACAAGTTACTTTATGAGGTTCACAAGGTTCACAAGATTCATAATGCTTACAAGACCTTTCATGAGGTTCATGAAGTCTACAAGTCACTTTATGAGGTTCACAAGGTTCACAAGGTTCACAAGGTTCACAATTGGTCAGAAGAATTGACAATTCCCTCAGACAATGCACCTCCTAAGCAGTGCATCTAAAGCTAGGGTTTTGACTTTAATCAGGCTAAATGGACTTCCAAGACTTCAAGTGAGCTTCATAACATCTTATATGTGTTTAAGAACCCCCATGACAAGTTTCAAGACTTTTCTCAGAAGTTTGCTCAGTCAGATGATCAGATAAGTCAAAATCAGTCAAAGCAGTTGAAAAGTCAAACTGAGGTCAACTGTGGTCAAACCAAAGTCAAACTTCATGATTTTTTGCCAACATCAAGTATATGAAGTAAAATTAATCATTTTATCAAGGGTTGATCATGATTCATCAAGGAGATTTCAGATCATCAAGAATCAGGAGTTTCTAAATTAGGGTTTTCTTAGTAAAAGTCAACTGAACTTTGACCAGCCATAACTTTCACATACTTCATCACCAAGTCTCCACTCAAAGCTCATTTTGAAGGAAATTGAATTCTCTACAACTTTGTATCTCACAAGCCAAGCCCAAAAATGCTTCATTTGGAAGGTATGAGCTAAGACATTATAGGTCCTTTTGAAAGTCAACAAAAAGTCAACAACTTCAAAAGGGCATAACTTGAGATTGGTAAATGATATGGACATGAAACCAGTGGGGTTGGTTAGAGGACTCTTCAAGCTTTCCAAAATGTCCAAGAACACCCTAATACCATTAAAATTGAAGGATATGTGCCCTTGCAAAGTTGGGAAATTTTGGGTTGGTTCATGAAGAAAAAGGAGGTCTAAAACCAATTTTTTCCAAATGGGCTTGCCAAATAATGACCCAATCCACTTCAAAACATCTTGCACGAAATTAAATTAATTTATTCATAATTTTATTTATTTTGTTTTTATTTATTATGATTTTTATATTAAAAAGTCATTTTAAATTCAAATAAAATATAAAATAATGAAAATTAATTTTAATTTTGCTTCTAGAAAGTTTTAAATCACATTTAAGCTTGATTGATACAAGAGTTATGAAAATCCTCCCAAAATAGCAAGAGTTTATGCAAGATATTTGATTTTTAAAAGGCCATCTTTTTGAATCTTTTTAGATCAAAATTTCCACACAAGTGATCAATTTTTTGACCTAAATTCATTCTCCTATAAGTACTTAACTCATTGCAATCACAAGGGACGAATTTTCTGCCTCCCAAGAGTAAGTTCCATAAGTCAAAAAACCTCTCCACAACTCACATTCGGTTTTGAATTTCCAGGACATTTGAAGGTATTTGAAGCACATAGCCATGATCCCTGAACACCATTGAGTGAAAACCAATATTCATATGCATCCCAAACACTCCATAATGCATAAACCGAATCTTGTTTGTTCTTGAATAATTTTTTTCGATTACACTAATTCAATGCATTCTAACGAATTTTGTTTGTTCAATCATGTTTGTAATGTTGTATAGAGTGTTTCTGGACAATTAAATCAAAGCTTCATGGCTTGAATCGCAATCGGCCATTGTTAGGGTTAGAACTTCAAAATTGGGGATTCATGGAATACCTAATATAAATAGATAATGAACTCATATTTGGACTGTAATCGTTGCATAGATCATGTTTGCAGGTTCAATTTGATGAAATTTTACTCGTATGATGATGTACATGATTCGCATGTCTAAAACGCAGAAAAATTCGTAGGAATTTTCCCAAGAAAATTCACAGGAAATCCTACGAATTTGAGGTTGAAGATGAAGATGTTCTGGCGCGAATTTCCAATTTGAATTTCTATTTTAAAATATTATGAATTAATCCTGTTTGTATTTCACAAGCACGCGCTTGTCCCAGTGGAAAGTCAGGTATGCGTATTATGAGAAGGCAGGGGATCGAATCCTGGCTGTGACAATATTTTTGCGTTTTTCTCCTTTATTCACTGAATATAATATATTATCAAATGTTGTTGGTTTGTTATCAGATTCGCTCACCTAGCTGGGATGGTAATGTGCATATGCGTTTGCTTAAGAGGTCCTGGGTTCGATTCTCCCCCAGGCCTTTTGCTTCTTGTCATTTTTCTTGATTTTTCAGGATATAGCATAAAACCAAAAGGGACTCATCCTTCTTGCATCATGTGCAGCGCAACCCAGTGGTTAGGCTTCTCATCATCCAGGTAAAGGACCTGGGTTCAAATCCCAGGTCCTGTTTTTTTTTTATTTCTTATTTTCTTTTCTTTTGTTATATTTTTCTATTATTTTAGATATTATATTAAAATGATTTCTAAATTATAAAATGAATATATTATATTTTCTAAATTCTAAAAATTATTTTCTAAATTCAAAAATTAGTTTTTATTATTATGTATTTAAATTATAAAATGTATATATGTATTATTTAGTTAAATAAATTATTATTGTAAATCAAACCCTAGTTTATTTTTTTCTAAACAATTAAAAAACCTAATTTTATCTTGTGACTTAAATTTCTAATTTTTGTAAATATAATTATTATGTACATATTTTATTTAATATAATTAATCTTTGTAAATACAATGATAATCAATTTTTTTTATATATGTAATTATTTTTATAATTTGTTTATAATCTAAATTTTATAATTTTAAATATGTGTTTAGAAATATATGAATCTATGCTAATTTAATCTTGTAATATGTTTAAAAATAATTTAATAATTTGTATATAATTCAAAATGTTATAATTATTTAATTGTTCATATTTTCTTTTATAATTGTCCATATAAAAATCTAATCTTTTAATTATTATTCTTTTTGCTTATTATTTTTTAATTATGCTTATTATTATTATTTCACTAACCCCATTTATTTTTTAATTATTACTAACCCAATTCAATTGCTTAATTATTGTACTTATTATGTTTTGCTTATTTATTTATTTATTTTGCTATCTATTTTAATTGTTTACTATCATTGTTGTAATTGCTCCTTGGTGTAATTTTTTGTAATACTTAAATTATTTATTTTTCATGCCATGGTTAGAAAATAGGGAGTGTAAACATGTATGATAGTTAAAATTGAATTTAGATCATTTAAATTATAAGATAAACATAAAATTAAACACTCACACACGTAAGTCGATATTTGATCGCCATCTCACTTTCTAGGGTTGCCTCTCAATGTTGCCTATTCAAAAAGGTCAAGTAGGGTGTATAAAGCAAAGTCCCTTAAAAGAAAAGTCATCTAGTCCCTTCATAATCAAAGATCTAGTCCCTTCATAATCAAAGATCTAGTCCCTTCATAATCAAAGATCAAGTCCCTTAATGGTTGCCTTTCAATATGATCTTGTCCCTTTCGAATAATGATGACAGTCCCTCCAAAAAAAAAATGCTTAATACACCCTACAGTTACCTATATAAACAGATGTCCCTCACTTGTCCCTCACATCCAAGGTAATGACTACCTATTCCTTAATAATAGGGATAGTCTTACCATTTAAAGGATTCAAGAACAGAAAAGACTTAAACTTTAGGGTAGGTTCCTCATAGTGACTTGCTCACTATTTCAAAACAAATTTCAAATACTTCACAAATCTCAAACAATTTTCAAACACAAGTTTTTTACGCATCCGTACATGGATCATTATCAAACTCTTATGAAAATTTCTATTCACACACTTCACATTTTCAAAAACAATTTAAAGTGAGCTAAGTAACTAAGAGCCCATGGATAACCATGGATGTAAAGGGTGCTAACACCTTCCCTTTACATAACCTACCCCCCGGACCCAAAAATCTTTTAAAAGGTCTTTCCTGTTCTTTTATGCCTTTCCTTTGGATAAAATAAAAGTCGGTGGCGACTCTTGCTATCCGCAACATAACTAAAGTCAGTTCTCCCACCGTGTTACAGGGAGGATATAATATGATGATTGAACATACATGGACCCTCTTGAGATGATTGAAGACCTTTGGAGTGGCTCAGATGGCTTATGGATTGCTCAGATCACAAACCCTAGATGCAGATGACTTTGAACCAATGTAGTGAAGTAAAAATGCAATATGAGATGATATGATTGAACCAATGCAAATGTGAAAGGTCACAAGCCATGGTGTGAAATTAGTGAGGGAAAATTTGGGGTGTTTACAGCTGCCCCTATTCAAGCATGAGTTAGCTGTGCAAGATGTAAGCGACGGCTTGACAGGCAAACAAGATAACTTGTGGTTGAATACCAAAGACAGTCCAACATTTGCACTCACTAGATGAAGAAGAAAAGGGATATAGATTGTAAAAGGAAGTAAAGTATAATTATAAAGTGCGGGCGATGGAGGACGACCATCGAGCAGAGAACGACTGCTGGGGATAAAGCAATGACGGGGACGGCCGACATGCTAGGGTGATGGAGGTGTCATGATGGGGACGGTCATCAGGTTTATAAAGTAGAGGGTAAACAACGATGGGGTACGGCCACCGGGTTAATGAAATCAAAGGTGAAGGAAGACCACCTAGCAGGGGACAGCTGCTCTGTTGGGGATAAGGATGAGGGACGGTCATCTAAGGTGAAGGACGATCACCTGGCAAGGTACGGTTGCCAAAGGTATCACGACATAGGACGAATGCCGGATAGAAAAGGTCGACGATGGGGACGACCATCGGATAAGCATGATGAAGGACGATCATCAAGAGGTGAAGGACGATCACCTAGCAGGGTACAGCTGCTCTCGGGGTTTATCACGACATAGGACGAATGTCAGATAACAAGATCAACGATGGGGACGACCATCGGATAAAATGATGAAGGACGATCATCAAAAGGGTGAAGGACGATCACCTAGCAGGGTACGACTGCTAAAATATCACGACATAGGACGAATGTCAGATAGAAGAAAAAGTAATTCTACTGGGGAATGGTAAACACGGACGAGTGTCTACATTCAAGAAATGAAAGGTATAAGTGTTTGACGCTGTATATAGATTAAAGATGCGGACGAGCATCCTTAAGACTATGATACGGACAAGTATCAGTAGAAACAGATGCTGACGCATGTTCAGAGATGATGATACGGACGAGTACCAACTGGTTAACAATGAACACGGACGAGTGTTGAATCTGAGGAAAGATAAGCGGTGTATACAAGATACAGACGAGTATCTGTATGAGTAAAAAGTAAACATGAGTAAGACACAAACGAGTGTTCAATATGCCGGGGAGAATATGACACAAACGAGTATCATAAGAGAAAGTGTATAAGTTATGAACTTATGAATGCAAGAGATATTCTGACACTCTGTGGGGATAAAATGACACGGACGGGTGTCGGGAGAAGTGGGTTATAAACAAGTGTTTGGTTTATAATAAGTGTTTAGGCAACCATGCTGGGGAATGGTGACACGGGCGAGTGTCCAAGGAGTGTATAGCTATCTGTTTCTGGTTTATATCTGCAGGGAAGTATACGACACGGACGAGTATCGGGAAAAGTATATATGTGCATTTAGTGAGTGCAAAGGGGAGGCTTTGGCTTTCTGCTGTGACTGTGGGTCTTTGTGTATATATATATTGCTGATGGAATGCTGGTATATACGGGTGTTTGATTCAAAACATGGCTTATGATTATGCAATATGTTTGATTTTTGCCGTAATGCTCCGTATTAGACGGAATGCTACACTCTGAGGGAAAATATGATGTAAATGCTATGATTATGCAGAAGATATCGATTCGGGATTCGGATCCCGTTGCTGTGAAGATCTCTGATTGATCTGTTTGAAAGAATATCCCAGCTTGGGATGAGATCATTGGTAGATCTAATATTTATGACTCTGTTTGGGGAAATAAATCACTGATAGACCCATCTTGGTAATGAGGGGCCCAGCTGGGGTCTGCGGAAGCTTCCGTCACTTTGTTGTGCGATCTTTAGACATTTCTCTTCTGGATAGAGGTTGGAGCTCTATAGGGAGACGGTTCCCTGTCTAGCACTTGGCTGGGGAGGAATGATCACTGAACGACCTTCCTAGTGATTTCTGTAGAGGATCCTGCCGAGGATGATGTACTTAGTTGGGGAAAAGGGACCCCTCCTGATGCTGTCCTGGAGAAAGTGCTGATGAAGTAATGTCTAGCATCTCTGGTGAGGAAAGAGCATTTCCTGGTGCCATTTGGAAGATGTGCTGAGGAAACAATGATTTGGCAGCTTGCTGGGGAGAAGCTTTCATGCCCCATGTTGCGCTTGAATACTTGCAATCCTGTTATGACAAAGAAACGCACAAGTACCCCGAGGCATCCCTTTACTAGATTCCGTCATAGGAATTTAGACACTCCTAGGAGTAAGAAATATATTTCCTGCAAGCATGTAATTTAGAAAAGACGCATCTGTATTTATGCAACCATTATATTAAGGACATCAGACATTTTTGCAAATGAAAATAAAATGTACGAGACGAAATGTGACTGAAAATCTGATTTTATTAATTTATGTGCCCTGAATTGGCAAGTACAGTCAAAGAAACAGATCCCCTGAAATGAGGAGATTGTTACAAATTGAGGAACAAAAGGTGCTAGCAATGTTGATGACGCTTCAGTGTGTTATCCTTGCTATGACTCGTATGACATTGACGTTCTTCTCATCTTGCTTTCTGAAGGAGGATGATTCTGACTGATGCTTTAACCCTTCGAAGCTTGTCATGTTGTAAGTGATACAGACGAACTCAGAATGCAGCTGTTCGTTTATTCCCTTATTTTGCGTGGATCGCCCTTTCGGGTTTTCAATCCACCGGGATACCCATTTTTGCCTGAGCTGTTCAATGTGGCTTTTCAACTCAGCGGGTGTACACATTTTTTTTATTTTCCCTTATTTTTGCCCGAGTCTTTTATTCTGTTTTTGACTCGCCAGGATGCCCTATTTTTGCCTGGACTTACACTCTGTTTTTATGTCCAGCGGGTCATTTTATGCGAAGTATTTTTTAACTGCATCTGAATTCACAGGGGACAGGAAATCTTCACCATCCATAATACTGAGCATCAGTGCTCCACCAGAGAAGACTTTCTTTACTATGAACGGTCCATCGTAATTCGGAGTCCACTTGCCCCTGTGGTCTGTATGAGGAGGGAGAATCTTTTCAGCACAAGATCTCCCACTTGGTATTCCCGAAGCCTGACTTTCTGATCGAAGGCTTTCTTCATTCTCTTCTGATACAGCTGCCCATGACAGATTGCATCTAACCTCTTCTCTTCGATCAGACTCAGTTGTTCGTACTGGGATCGGACCCATTCTGCTTCATTCAGTTTGACATCCATTAGTACCCGCAAGGAGGGTAATTCAACTTCAACAGGTAGGACTGCCTCCATACCATAAACAAGCTGATACGGTGTTGCGCCAGTGGATGTTCTAATTGAGGTACGGTACCCATGCAAGGAAAATGGTAGCATTTCATGCCAGTCCTTGTAGGTAACCACCATTTTCTGCACAATCTTCTTGATATTCTTGTTGGCTGCCTCAACAGCGCCATTCATCTTTGGCCTGTAAGGAGAAGAATTATGGTGTTGGATCTTGAAGTCCCGGCACAGTTCTGCCATCATTGTGTTGTTTAAGTTGGAACCATTATCAGTAATGATTCGCTCGGGCACTCCATACCGACAAATGATGTCTCTCTTCAGGAATCGGGCTACCACTTGCCTAGTGACATTTGCATATGAAGCTGCTTCAACCCACTTGGTAAAATAGTCAATGGCTACCCGGATGAATCTGTGGCCATTTGAATCAGTCGGCTCAATCTTCCCAATCATATCAATGCCCCACATGGAAAAGGGCCAAGGTGAAGACATCACATTCAAAGGATTCGGAGGCACATGCACTTTATCTGCATAAATCTGGCATTTGTGGCATTTCCTGGCATAAGTACAACAGTCTGCATCTATTGTGATCCAATAATAGCCTGATCTCAACAACTTTTTAGCCATTGCATGCCCTCCAGCATGGGTACCAAAAGATCCTTCGTGCACCTCGTGCATCAACAAGTCTGCCTCTGTCTTATCAACACATCTGAGAAGTACCATATCAAAGTTTCTTTTGTACAAGGAACCATCAGCGTTCAGGAAGAAACTACCAGCTAGCCTTCTTAATGTCTTCTTATCATTGGAAGATGCCCCAGGTGGGTATGTTTGATCCTCAAGGAAACATTTGATGTCGTGGAACCAAGGCTTATCATCTTTAGCAAGGTCTGCTGAGAATACATATGCTGGTCTATCAAGTCTGGATACTGAAATCCGAGGCACAAAGTTGGCAGCTTGAACTTTGATCATGGATGAAATGGTAGCCAGAGCATCTGCAAACTGATTTTCATCTCGAGGGATATACTCAAGCTTGACTGTTGTGAAGAATGTGAGTAACCTCCTTGTATAATCCCGGTATGGAATCAGATGCTCCTGGTGAGTATACCATTTGCCGTTGGTTTGATTAATTACCAGAGCTGAATCTCCGAATACAGTCAAAGTCTTGATCCTGAGGTCAATGGCTTCCTCAAGACCCATAATACAAGCTTCGTATTCAGCTTCGTTGTTAGTGCAGTTAAAGGTGAGTTTTGCCGAGAAAGGCATGTGAACTCCCTTAGGTGTAATGAGTACTGCACCAACACCACGACCATTCATATTAACAGCCCCATCAAACATCATAGTCCATTCTTCTTCTGGGTCAGGCCCTTCAGTGTGAATAGGCTCTTCGTGATCTTTTTCTTTTATGAACATGATGTCTTCATCAGGGAAGTCAAATCTCATAGGCTGGTAATCATCAATGGGTTGCTCAGCAAGATAATCAGACAATACACTGCCTTTGATGGCTTTTTGAGATGTGTACTGAATGTCATATTCTGTGAGAATCATTTTCCATCTTGCAACCCGTCCGGTAAGTGCTGGCTTCTCAAAAATGTACTTGACTGGATCCATCTTTGAGATCAATAAGGTAGTGTGGGTCAACATATACTGTCTTAGTCGCCGAGCAGCCCACGCTAAAGCACAACAAGTTTTCTCGAGCAGTGAATAACGTTGTTCACAGTCGGTAAACTTTTTTCTTAGGTAGTATATTGCATACTCTTTTCGACCAGACTCGTCATGCTGGCCCAGCACACATCCCATTGACTCTTCTAATACTGTCAAGTACATTATTAGAGGTCTTCCTTCAACTGGAGGCATAAGGATCGGAGGCTCTTGTAGGTATTCCTTGATTTTGTCAATAGCCCTTTGGCAGTCTTCATTCCACCTGACCATTTGTTCTTTTCTCAACAGCTTGAACAAAGGTTCACAGGTTGCAGTTAGGTGAGATATGAACCGTGAAATGTAGTTCAATCTACCCAGGAACCCCCGCACTTCTTTTTCAGTCCTCGGTGCAGGCATTTCTTGAATGGCTTTAACTTTATCATGGTCAACTTCAATCCCTTTCTCACTTACAATAAATCCCAGCAGCTTACCGGATCGCACCCCGAATGTACACTTGTTGGGGTTTAACTTCAACTGGTACTTCCTCAGACGCTTGAATAGCTTTAACAGATTTACCAAATGATCTTCTTCTATGAGGGACTTGGCAATCATGTCATCCACATAACATTCGATTTCTTTATGGATCATGTCATGGAATAATGTTACCATAGCCCGTTGATAGGTGGCACCAGCATTCTTCAGTCCGAACGGCATTACCTTATAACAGAATGTGCCCCAGGGTGTGATGAAAATTGTCTTCTCCATGTCTTTAGGTGACATCTTGATCTGATTATATCCTGAAAATCCATCCATGAAGGAGAACACCGAGAACTGAGCCGTATTGTCGACCAATACATCAATGTGAGGTAATGGGAAGTCGTCTTTCGGGCTGGCTCAGTTCAGATCCCGATAATCCACACACATCCTCACTTTTCCATCTTTCTTAGGCACAGGTACAATGTTAGCGACCCACGGCGGGTAACTAGTTACAACAAGGAAACCGGCATCCCACTGTTTTTGTACCTCTTCTTTTATCTTCATGGCCATATCTGGACGAGTACGACACAACTTCTGTTTTACTGGCGGACAGTCTTATTTCAGAGGCAGCTTGTGCATAACAATGTCGGTGTCCAACCCTGGCATATCCTGATAAGACCAAGGAAAAACATCCACATATTCCCGAAGCATATCAATAAGTTGTTCTTTCACTGAATCTTGCAGGCGGGCCCCGATTTTCACTTCTTTCAAGTCTTCTTCCGTACCAAGATTAACCGTCTCAACTTCCTCCTGATGAGGAGTGATAACCTTCTCCTCCTGTCTTAACAACCTGGCTAGTTCTTCATGTAGCTCATAATCTTCTTCAACCCCTTCATCAGCTTGATTAATCGGATTGTCAAAGTCATACGAAGTCATAGCAGTGTTGTTGTCGGTGCAGTCTAGAGGGCACTCTCTGCAAGGGTTTAGATTTGTTCATTTTAGTGATCAGTTTTGTCTTGCTTAGAAAAAGTGAAAATGAAGTTATTATTTTGAGAAACATTTCCATTTTATTTTTGTACAAAAAATGAAAAATGAAAAACAGTGAGCGGAGAAAGAAAGAAAGAAAAGACTAGTTTGCAAAAGATGTCCTGATATTCATTAATTGATCGCTTGCACAAAATACAAGATGGCCCGATTACGAAATGAGCCCTGACATCTTGGGCAAGACGCAGGACTTGATGCATGCTTAAAGAAAGGAAATAATAATTACTCTGCAGGAGTAACTCTTATAATTTCCTGGGAAGACCAGTTTGAGACTTGGTTCCCCGGGATCCTTGGACGTATCCAGTTTTCCAGGTTGCGCTCGTCTTCTGACTCGTCTTCCAAACTATTCACAGCATCCGGGGTGAGCATTCCCCCGCTGACAAACTTGGGCTCCGTTGCAGCCTCTGGTTGATCTTGTCGAGTTGGTCTGTAACCCAACCCGAATCGGTCTTCTTTCTTTTCAACTGGCAGTAGCTTGCCCCAGCCTTGGGCGGTACCCTCCTCAACAACCTTCCAGGCTTGTTGATATGATGTGATGGAAGTCCCAGACACAGCAGATGCTTCATTGATGTTAAGGGCCTCAAACCCTTGACTCATGGTCTCATGGATCTCCCCATCCATTTCTATGTACTTATACGTAGCCAGCTGGCTAACAAAGATGTCCTCCTCCCCACGGATGGTGATGATTTGGCCTTCCCACTCGAATTTTAACTTCTGGTGAAGGGTAGACGTAACAGCGCCAGCGGCGTGGATCCAGGGTCTACCCAACAGACAGCTGTAGGCCGGCTGTATGTCCATCACAAAGAAGGTAGTTTTGAAGGTCTGCGGGCCAATCAACACAGGCAGATCAATTTCACCAAGCACCGATCTTTTAGAGCCATCAAATGCTCTCACCACCAAATTACTCGGACACAATGCCAAGCCATCGTACTCCAGCTTCACTAAGGCTTTCTTTGGTAGAACATTGAGTGACGACCCAGTATCCACCAGTACATGAGACAGAACAACACCCTTGCATTCCAAGGTGATATGCAAAGCCTTGTTGTGGTTGCGTCCCTCTGTTGTTAAGTCAGCATTGGTAAAGCCCAGTCCATGACTGGTGTTAACATTTGCAACCACAGTTTCTAGCTGATTAACAGTAATCTCCTATGGCACGTATGCTGCGTGCAGGACTTTCAATAATGCGTTCCTGTGAGCTTCGGAACACATCAACAGTGATAATATGGAGATTTTGGAGGGTGTTTGGTGAAGCTGGTCCACTACCTTGTAATCACTCCTTTTTATGATTCTCATGAACTCGTCTACATCTTGTTCAAAAGATGTCTTCTGAGTGTCTTTGGCAGTTGGTTCTTCAGATACCACATTCTTTCCTTTTGCCTTGGCAGCAGCTTCTGCTTCAGCATTAGGTCTTTGTGTTTGTGAGGCAAAAAGGCGTCCGCTTCTGGTGAAGCCTCCGCCTCCCCCAACATTATCAATTTGTGGTGAAGAGGTAGATGAATCCAGAGTGATTTTCTCCCCATTGTAGTAGAGATCAGAGCCGTAGTGCCAAGGTATGGCATTACTGCTTTCATAAGGAACAGGCCCAGGTACCGTAATGGTAACTGGGCTGATTGCTGCAGAGGAGGGAACTGTAATGGTGTGCGGATCATAGTAAATGGTGACCGGAGATCTGGCAAGAGGTGCCACAGTTTTTTGTTGGAAATTGCTGCTGGGAGGAACATTTGATGGGTCATAGTAGATTGTAACTGTTGAGACATCTTCATTAACTTTTGCTGGCGTTGTAGAAGATTCCTTTGGTAAAATGGATGCTGATGTTGTAGAAGAAATAGTTGTTGAAATTTGACTTGTTGAAATGATGGACGGAGTAATTGCTGGTGATGTTGATGAATCTGTAGGAATGATTGTTGTTGTTGTTGTAGGAGAATTTGTTGCCGAAGAAATGATTGTTGATGTTGTAGGAGCTTTATTGTTGTGGAGACAAGAGTTGCTGCCGGAGTTGTTGAAGTAATTTGCAAGATTACATCTTGGATAAGGCCATCTATGCCAATCCTCAGCTTCTCACAACCATTATCAGCTGTTTTACACAATTCACAGCAGGCCCCACAGCCTGGGAACACTTGGCATCTTAAAAGTTGAACTTTGACTTCAGCCAGTGGTGTTTGAATCTGTGTAACATTATCAATCAATGTAGATGGTTGGTCCTCCTCAATAGCATTAATCCTAGGCCCAACATGATTAGGCATAGGATTTCTGTTGACGTTCGGAGGAGGTGCGAAGTTGAGGGCTTTAGAATCAACCAAATCCTGCACCTTCATCTGTAATGCCCTACACTTCTCAGTATTGTGACCAGGTGCATTGGAGTGAAAGGCACACCTGGCATTGACATCATAATTCTTTGGGAGATTGAGAGGATCTGGTGGTGCCAACGTCCTTAACTCAACCAGGTTAAGCTTCAGAAGTTGTGGCAATAAATCAGCATAAGGCATGGGGATAGGATCAATCACCCTATTTGCCTGAGATGGTCTCTGTTTAAAGGGACGCTGTTGTTGGTTGCTATTGTTGTTGTTGTAGGTTCTCTGTTGCGGAAAATGAGAGGGTTGCTGATAGTGATGTTGTTGCAGTTGTTGAGGATATGATGGTTGTTGTGGGATTGGAGCTGGGATAGTAACAACTGCTATTGACCTGTGAGAATACTGGGGCCTGCCCCAGCTTGTATGAATAGAATTTGTTTCACCTGCCCTTCGGGGTCCTGCAAAAGGTTTTCTAGGATTGCTGGAGGAACTTGCAACACTGTCGGAGATTTTGCCCATCTTCAAAAGACTTTCAATTCTCTCACCAGCTATAACCACATCATCAAAACTGGTAGAGGAGAAAGCAGAAAGCCTATCAATATAAGTCCCTTGCAAAGTGTTCATGAACACGTCAGCCATTTCTCTTTCTGACATGGGTGGTTGGACAGCAGCAGCAAGCTGTCTCCACCTCTGAGCATAATCCCAGAAGCTCTCTCTAGAAGACTGAGACATGCCCATTAGAAGAGTTATATTGGGAGCCATGTCCAGGTTGTATTGATATTGCCAAATAAAAGCCTCGGCCAAGTCCTTCCAACTTCTTATGGTGGCCCTAGTCAGGTGCGAATACCATTCTCCCGAAGCTCCAGTCAGACTGTCCTCAAAGTAGAACATCTATAACTTCTCATCCATGGTATAAGCCTTGAGCCTTCCCAAGAAAGACTGAAGGTGAGTGCGAGGATAGGAGGTACCATTATACTTCTCAAAGCATGGGGTTTGAATTTGTGGGGAATCCTCACCCCATCTACTAGTCCCATATCCATCACGTCGAAGCCCAAAGAATTTTGAGATTCCAAAGATCTTAACTTTTCAGCAATCTTGTCCAATATTCTGTCATATACCTCATCTCCTGCCCCTATAATAGTAAACTGTTCTTCCTGGGGATCCTCCTGCAGGATTCTGCCCCCAGCAGTATTACCTTGACCATTCCTCGGGATGTTAACTTCTGGATTCAGATGGGGTCCATATTCTGGTGGGTCAATACGAGGCTGTCCCCTTTCATTGTTGCTGGTTCCTCCTGTTCCAAGATGAGGCTCCTCAGGAGTTTGCCTTTCCACCAGCTCTCTTAACCTTTCTTGACTCTGGGCTAAGCCAGTCATCACTGCCATAAACTGAGACATCTGATTCCTCATTTCCACTCTCTCATTGGCCATCTGATTTCTGACCTCAGTCAGGTCCTGCTGTACTTGCTCCATTTGAATGCCGAGAAGGTTGTTACGAGTCGGGTACCGGTGCATGTGGTTGACAGGGAACACTCGGCGACGAGCAATGTTTCCTGAGATCACAACAAAGTTAGAAACAATAATAATAACAAAATCTACAAAACAAAAACAAAGTTAGTATGCGATGCAGTATGCTTATTTGTTTTCCAAGGTATCCGGCTTGGTTCTTGGTTTTGACCTTTCCAGACCTCAAGGAAGACGTTTGATGTTATTGAGAGAAAACTCAAATGAAAACAAACTAAAATATATTACAAATGATGAACAATACAGAGTTTGTTTTACAATACATGCCCATGGAGGGTCAAAATAAAAGGAAAAGTACATCAAATGGAAACAAACAACAAGCAAAGAATCAGACATCCAGTCCAATCTCATCTTCTCTGACCTCCTTCAGGAGTGCCTCAGTCACTGGACCAGCTGGGTGCTCTGTAATGGAACTAATGAGGAGGTTCCTGGTAGCAATAGTAGTGGTCAGCTTCTTATGCTTGTCCTGGTCTTTTGATCTTTTCAACCCTGCTCTAAGCTTCAATTCTGAGATCTCCTTCTGAGCAGCCAACAGAGCTTCCTGCTGCTTCTTCTCATTGGCCTCTAGCTGTTCAATCTTGGCTTGAGTCTTCTGGTCTTCTTGTACACGGGCCTCGGTGATCCTGACCCACCTAGCTTGACTTTCTTGTAGATAGTGCTCAGCCCTAGCTTTCTGAATCTTGGCCTCTTTACAGGCATTCTTCAATATCTGTTCCCCAGCCCTTGCTTTCCTTATGTAGTCTTCTGTCTTTTCAATTTTGGCAAGATGCTCAACCCTGAGCTTTTCCAATCTCTCAATATCCAGACGACCATCACTTCTTTCCCAAAGAGTCTTCTTTAAGGCCTGAGATAGCTACTCATTCCTTTCTTTCAACTTTTCAAATTCCTCCAGGCTAACTGTTGTTGTAGACTGTACTGTGGATGGCCCAGGTGTGTCTTCCAAGGTGAAAGGCATTCTGGTAATCTGAGCTCTAGTACGGGACCAGTCTGTGTACTAAGCTGAAGCAACATTATTACATCTTCCAAGAATAGCTACCCCTTTTGTTTGGATGTTGTCCCAAGCCCAGGATGCTTGTCTGACAACAGCTGAATTAGGTTGCACTTCACAATATAGGGTCTCAGCTAAATCCTGTCCTCTGGGAGGGTGAACTAAGGCATAGCCCAGTTGTCTCTTAAACAGTAAAGGATTGTAGTTGATGCAACCCTTTACTCCTATCAGAGGCACATTTGGGTATTGTCCACAACTGGTGATAATTTCCTTGCCTTTGGTGCTCTGGGTGCACCATCTGATATCATCTGAAGTCAAAGCAATGAACCTCTTGGCCCAATTCTTCTGCTGGTGTGGGTTCAAGAAGGAATCTGATTTAGGCAGGTGTCTGAGCAGCCAGGAATAGAACAAAGGAGCACAACATCTGACCAACTTCCCCCTCTGTTTCTCATTCCTCTGATGAATAGAATAGTAAAAATCCCCTAGCAATGTAGGCACTGGGTTCTTCAGAAGAAACAAATGGATGGCATTCTTACTGACAAATTTAGGCTCATCTGCAAACAGTATAGCCCCATATATGTTGAGGGCTAACAGTGCACAGACTGCCCTCCACTCTCCCAATGAAGCCTTCAGGATGGCCTGAGAAATCAAGAAGTCTAGATGCAAACCAGGAATCCCAGCTTTTGTTGTCATACTTTGCTCAATAAGGGCAGGCTCCAAGTACAGTGCCCTTGCTATCTCTTCATTCCTAGGAGCAGTCATCTCTGGGTTGAAGGGGATCCCACCTCTGATAGGTACTCCAATCAACAAAGAAAACTCTTCCAGCAGAGGCCCTAACTGAAAGTCTGGAAAGATGAAACATCTCAATGGAGGGTCATAAAACTGCAAGCATGTGTGGATCATACTCCTCTGAGAAGGATCAAGGTCCATAACCATATCCAAGATACCCCCATAGTGTTCTCTAAACAGTGGGATGTGGTCAGGTGTGATGAGTAACTGGACCTGCCTAATACCAGTCAATACAGGCTCAAAGAAGTGATATGATATGTTGCTTTTCCTGGGAGTAGCCATGAGTGCTGCTGAAGAAGCTGTAGACAAATGCTGATGAAGATCACAAACTGAGAAGCTGGAGGTAAGTCTCTGACAGACTGATGCTGGTGAGGGTGGAGATGACTGAAGCAAATAACTAATGAAGACAACTGAAGCAGAGGTCTATGCAGAAGAAGGGGTCAAAACCAAAACCAAGGTACAATGAAATGGATACCCTGAAAAGCAAATAAACAAATGTCAAATGATGCAATGATGATATATGCAAATGATATGCAAGGGTTTGTGATCAAGCTGGATCTGATTATCTGTCTTGATATAAAGTCCATGTATGTTCAAAAAGTCCAGATGGAGGTTTAGAAATCCAGTATCCAGGGTGGGGGACATAATTAAAGAGTCACATGTCCAGGGTTAATCACAAGAACTGTCCAAAGTGGAGTACTCTTAAACAAAACAGTAACAGGTTATGATGTGGCCAAGGGTTCCTGCAAACCTGTAAACAACCCAACCCCCTCACAGGTAGTGTTCTAGAACAAGGATCCTCAGACTTGGATCAATTATGAGAAGTTTAAACACTTCCAACCCTGAGGTACAGTGTTTACAATAACCATAAAAGATCCTCCTCTAATTCACCTCAGCTTCTGAAGGTCATAATAAAGGTCATCCAGACTTAGCAGCCTTCCCAGATAGCCCTAACACTACAGGAAATATGTAGCACAGAGTTCTCAAGAAGAAACCCACATCTGAACCGTGTTTCATATTCCCGCACCAGACCGAAATGGAATGGGAAAGAACATGAACCACTCTAGCCTAGGTGTCACTCAGGTCCCAGGTATAGGATCTTAAACTCTCATTGGAACCCCACCCACCAAAATAGCAAACCAGATCCAGCAATGACAGTATGATGCATATAAAAAGCCGTAAAGAAAACAGTAAATAAAGTTGTACATAAAGCAGTAAATAAAGAAAAATAAACAAACACACATAGCACATAGCACCCCAGTAAACACAAATCAAACAAGCGCTAGGAGGAACCCACAAAAAGAACCAGAAGCCCTGGTTGCAGTATAAGGGTCCCCAGCAGAGTCGCCAAGCTGTCGTTCCCACCAAATGACACATGGCCAGAAGGGGTACAGACGCGAACGGTCGGCGAAAGAGAGAACATGAAGATGAACTGAAAAGAGTCGCCGGCTAGGAATTTTTATCCCGAAGGAAAGGTAATGCTGCATAAACCTAAGAAAAGATGGATAAGACGGTTGCGAACCAAAGAAACTGAGAAAGGGGGTTGGTTACAACCTGGGAAGGTATTAGCACCCAGATTGTCCGTCGTACTCGACGGGATCCACGCTTGAAAGGTTTGTGTTTAGAGGGGTAGTGTCAGTGTTATCTGTGTGCGAAAAGCTGGAAAAGAATACAAGTGTCAGTGCTGGAAAGAAGTGTGAAGTGAACAAGAGAAGTGTCAGTGCAAGGAAAGAATGTGAAGCTCAAGACTATGAGGCTTAAAGAATAATGCTGGAAGAGGGGGGAATATACATAGACTTTTGTTCGATAACTGTTAAGTTATGCCTACGTATCCTCTCGTGCAATGAGGAAGTCAGAACACCGTAGTTCGACTTAAAGAGACTGAAAGGTAAGTGGACTTGTGAACTGCTTACTTGTCTATGCTCAAGTGTATGACCTATCTGGCTCAGGTGCAAACCGTCTTGCATTAGACGGAAGAAGCAAGTTCTCGCTTGTGAGTGAATGAGATGAGAAAAGAATCCCGGAAGAGACGATTATTGTTTGTTTTTGAGTTTTCAATCTTTTATTGCTTTCGGAATTTGTCATAAGAAAATGAGCTTAAGCCTAAACCAAGGGTTAATAAACTCATCACATCTTCCCTTTGATTAGGGGTAATGAGAATACCTAAAGTATGAAGTAAGCACCTCACACTTAATCACCATGGTGTAGGATTAGGATCATTATCCTACTTGTATTTATTTAGATTTTTTGGAGTTTTTGTTTAGTGTTAAGTAATGAGTTTAAGCCATAATCAAGGATTTAATGGACCCATTACACTATCCTAATAGAAGGATAATAGATGGGAACATTTAAGCTGAGGAATGCTCCTCAACTTTATCCATGATTAGGGATTAACCTCATGACAAAACAAAGCCTTTATTAGAGTGGATTTTAGTTAATGATAAGATTAGGAAATGGATTTTATGGTTTGTAAGACAACTTGAGGGGGACTTGTCCACTAACACTAGGGTTAGTCCTTCTTAACCAATTAAGGAAGAGTTAGAACCCTAATGCAAGGCCCAAGTTACAAGCTTGATGTCTTAGTGATTTATTAGATGGATTGATTAAAGGATTTAAACACATTAAGGATTTAACACTTAGGATTAAAGTTATACACTCCATCCTAATAGAAGGATACATGCATAACTCTAATCATAAAGTCTTAAAACCTTTAAGGTTTAGTCCTTGATTAAGAGATGAGGAGAGAAGACACAAAGATGACACAAAGGTAAAAATAATGGGGGGACTAATCAAACCCTAATTGTGATCATGCTTGGGTGTTCCTAGGGTTTATGAGGCTTGCAAGAAGATCTTCAAGGAAAAGCCACCATGGAAGAAGCAGGATGAAGGAAAAGAAGCAGAAAGAAGCAAGACAACTTACTTCACTTAAGAAGATAAGTTGCTTGAAGAAAGAAAGTGGGGAGGGAACATGAGTGAGCAAGCTCACTCTAATTTACAAAAAATGCAGCAATGAATGCATAAAAGAGATGAGAAAAGATTATGAGAAGTGAAGGCAAATTCACTTCTCAAACACTTACCACCTGAAAAGTTAGCAAAATGAAATGAAAAGAAATGAAAATGAGATGAAATGCATAGATGAAAACCAAAGTCAGAAACATATTCATGATGCAAATGATGTCATGAGATTGTATGAAAACAAGCCAAGTGATATGAATGTTCATACAAGAGATGGGAATGCAAATGAAGCATATAAGAAGCATGCAAGTTCATGAATGCATATGACATGAAATGAAAGCAAAAGCGTGGCAAATGGATGAGACTATGATCAAACATGATTCTAATATGTCCTAAGATGTCTCATATGTCATTTGGATGTACAAAAGGTCATGGCAAGTTCATGTATGCAAGCTTATGTAAGATGGATGCAAATGAAGATGCAAATTAGGGTTTATGTACAACATGGATGCAAAATTCAAAATTAGAAGCAAATGACAAGATAAAAAATTGAAAATGCAATCAAGGGGACCCTAAACCTTTACAAGTTCACTGCCCAAAGGGGAAGGTCAGAAGCTAAACCCTAAAGGACTTATGATTTTCCTAAGTTTCTAAGGTTATAAGGGTGATCCTAAAGGTAAAATGCCAAACAAATTGAAAATGCATTATAAAAATGAAACAAAAATGTTTTTAGATGCTTGAAAGGATGCATAACACAATGCAAAAAGAACCATTCACAAACTCAACTTGGATCAAAAGTTATGAATTTTTGAAGTTAGGGTTAAAAATATTCAAATTAAAGAACCCTAATTCAAATGAAAATTGGCAAAATATGATCAAAACCAAAAAGAAATTTGTCTTGTGAGTTTGTAAATGTTTCTAAATGTTTTAAAATGCTCTCTGATTTTTTTTGTGATTTTTGGAAACCTAAATGCTATTTTAATTAATTAATCTTCATTAATCAATCAAAATAAACATTTAAATTATTTTTAAAATGCAAAAAATAAAGTACAAATTGTTTTTATGTCAAGAAAATTAATTAAAGTCAGCATGCAAAAAATAAATATTTTTGAGATTTTCTAGCTATTTTAAAATAAATATGCAAAACAAATAAGAAAAATATGAATTAAAATTGGATTTAATGGAAAGTCAACAGATCAAAGGGCCATCATTTAAATTAAACACGCGGGAGCTGACTTGCGCGCATCTGGACGGCTGAGGTTTAAACTGGGAATTTGAATTTCACTAATCTTAATTAACCTAATTAACTAGGATTAGGGCACAAATCATGAAATCTGGGACGTTGGTTGCACGCGGGAAAAAAGATCCAAGGGCTCTCATTCAAACTGGCCTAAACCCTAACCCTAATCTAATCACCTTCAGATGACCGGAACAGTGGTTCCGGTCATCTTCTCCGGCAAGTTCAAAAAGCTAACTTCTTCCCTAGGCAATTTTAAACCCTCTAAAACTCCAGATCACATCTTCTAATCACCCTAAGCAAGAATCAAGCACAAAAACTCATTTATATTTCAACATAAACAAGAATCGAATCAAACAAGTTTTCAGGTCAAACTTTCAGAGACACGGTTCAGGCTCAAAACTTAATCATTTTCAAAACCAACAAGCACAGCATGATCAGTGAAGCATAAGCAACATTTCTATGGCATAAAAAACAATTTATGGAAAAAATGTTCTTGGTGATACCTGAACTGGAGCTTTCACCTTTGGAGCTTTCTGACCAGTTCTTTGCTTCAAATCACCCCCAATAATCCTCCTGAAGTGTTTGCAAAGCTTGGTTGGAGTTTATATGGCCTCTATTTGAAAGTAGTGAAGCTCAGGTCAAGGGAGGTGAAAATCGTGTTTTTGATGTGGCTGTTTTTAGGGCAAGATGAAGGGTGGGAAATGATCAGAGGTTCATGGTGAGTTGTTTTATGAAGTTTGTTTGAAGGTTTGTGGCTTTAGTGCTGAGTTTCGAAGATAAATGCATAAGAGGGAGTTTTGGTGTATGCTGAGTTGTGGGAGGATTCAGCTTGTGTTGTTATGTGTGTTGAGTTGCTTTTGGTCCATGTATCAATCCTTGATAGGTCAGAGAGTTGTTGTGGAATAGTTTGATTGGTATGGCTCAAATTGCATAAAGTCAAGAAAGTTGTCCTTTGAGGTATGGGCTCATGGCAGGCTGGTTGTGAGGTATGGCACGAGTCAGCTGGCTTTAGTGAGGTCCATGGAAGCTGATTTGAAGAGCTGGCACAAGTGGATGTCAAGATTTGGGGCATTTTGCAATTTGTGAAGGTTTTGGCCCCTTTTGAAATATTTGATGATCAAGACATGAAAATGAGTGATTATTTGGGCAATTCTGAATTATAGGTCATGTATCATGTTTGTGTAATTGTTAGAGGTCACATTTTGCCTTGGTATGAGTTTTTGCAAGTTTCCCTCTTTGGTACATAAGTGAAATTTAGTGATTTTTCCCAACTTTGCAAGGCCATAACTTGAGTTCTATGATGAATTAGATCAAGTTCTTGTACTTTTTGAAAAGGGAATGATCCAATCTACAACTTTCATGACCAAGAATTTTAATTTGAAGCAATTTTGAATCAAAAAGAGGAGGTTGAAAAACTTTCCCAAAATGGCAAGTTTGCATTACAAGTCACTTTCCCAAAATGGCAACTTTGCAAATGGCTTGAAATTCCTCATTTTTGTGAACTTATAACTTCTTCTAAGATCAAATAAAGATCATATACACCCAAAATGATGGAGAATACCCTTTGGTTGGGTGATTGGGGGCCTCAGATGCCCTGATTTTGCACTGACTTGTTCAAGAAGTCATCTATTGATCAGATGCCTTCCCCATTGAATTTATTCATGAAAATTGGTGTGTAGGATCCTTATAACATATAAAGACCAATAGAAACAAGAATGACCAAAAAATTTGGAGTTATGGCCTCTGAAACCAAAACCCTAATTTTAGGTCATCTGTGCAGTTAAACTTGGCTCTGCTTCCATGCCTTTCTCAGTTCTTGTGATTTTCTGACTTCCTTGATCTTGGGAGGATATAATATGATGATTGAAAATACATGGACCCTCTTGAGATGATTGAAGACCTTTGGAGTGGCTCAGATGGCTTATGGATTGCTCAGATCACAAACCCTAGATGCAGATGACTTTGAACCAATGCAGTGAAGTAAGAATGCAATATGAGATGATATGATTGAACCAATGCAAATGTGAAAGGTCACAAGCCATGGTGTGAAATTAGTGAGGGCAAATTTGGGGTGTTTACACATAGTTGAACTATTTCACAAAATCATCATTTCACTTGTAAAAGATATTTTTCATAAACCACAACTCACCATTGTGATATTTTCACATCAAATCTTGGAGGCCAAGTTTGCTCAACAAGTTTTCCTATAAATAGAGACTCCATTCCATCATAAAAATTACACTAAAGCCTCTGATCTCCAAGCTTTCTATTCTATGACTCAAAACTAAATTTTTTGAGCAATCACTTCTGATTTTTGAGTTTGAGCTAGCACAAGCTCAAACCAATTGTTTCAACACATCACATATGATGTTTATGAGGTGTTCAAACACTTAGATCACCTCTGAAACACCTCCAAACCAAAATCACACTTCAAAACCACAAAGAAACCTTGTTTCTGCAACTTGAAGGCCACAACTTGATCCAGCCATTTGCAATCAAGTCCAAGTGTTCAAACACACTCCATATGGTATAGGGAAGTTGTCCAGATCATCACAACATCTCTGTAACACCTCTAGATTGAAATCACAACTCTAGTTGCAACTCCAAGTTTAGGTAAGCCTCAAACTAGGCCAAATCAAAATCCATGCATATTTCCTCGCACTATCTTTTTGCCATATGTGCGTAATCATATTCTAAGAGATTCCCCTAAATCAATTTCACAAAATCATCATCATGTAGAAATTCATGAGGCTTAGGCCAAATTAGGGTTCTTTAGTGTTCATCACTGATTTCTCACTCCACACACAAAATAAATGAAATTAATTGGTACCATTGGGTTTGTAGGATCAACACGAGTGATTTTGATGTTTAAATCATCTCAAATGGATTCCTATTGTATGAGATACGATGGATTTTGCAAATCCTGGGCAAACTGCTTCGCGCGTGTTCTTGCTCAAGTGTTCTTGGCGCCTTTTTCAAATATTTGAATATTTTAATTTTCTATTAGTTTGTTAATTGATTCAAAAATTAATAACTTGCTGATTCTTTTTAGTTTTTAAATGATTCTTTTTTCATTAATTCTCAAAAATATTTAAATATTTTATTTCATGAAAAAATCTCAAAAAAATAATATATTTTTAATATATTTATTATTTTGTTAAAGAATTAATTTTATTTGTTTCTAAACATTTTTAAATTCAATTCTTTCACTTGATTTTTCAAACATAAATGATATTCAAGTTATCTTATGGATAAAACATAATTTTTCAAATATTGATCCAAGGTTTCAACTTGTTTTTCATTAGTGTTTGAAATTTATCAAATATTTTAATATTTTTATTCAAATAAATATTCAAAATATTCCAAAATTAGTGTTGACTTTCACACCCTCAATTTGACTTTTCTCATACTCTTGGGCCTCTATTAGAGTGTAAGACCCATCCCTTTTTTAAAAATGAACCATTAGGGTTCATCTGCTCCATTTTCAAAAACTCGACACGATCGCCTTTTTCACCGCATTAAGTTTTCATCTGTGTATCTTTCTTTGTGAATATCTTTACACATAACCATTTATTTTCTAAAATGAATTATCAAAATGTGTCACGAGGAATTATTTATGTTTAGGACTCATTCTTTTTGTTATAAACTTTCCCCGGTCCATTTTAAAACTCCTTCAGGCTTCCGTATAAGTCCTAAACCCACCAACTGTTTTCTTAAACAGTTTTCAATCTCTTATACAGATATTATGATCATTTTTTTACAAATCTCATCCCCTTTTTATTTTTTCATCTTTATGACAAAAGATCTAATACACTTGCATCTAGATTGAGCTTCACTTCGGTGAACTGCTTTCTAGGCTGTAGGCAGCTTTTCAGCACCAAATTCCTACTCTGTGTATAAAATCATCAGATAATTAATCAACAAAACAAATTCCATAGGCATCCTTATGTTTAAGTCCTACTATTGGATTTTGAGGCATCTTTTCTCTTTCTAACTTCTCGTTATTTTCTTAAATTGTTGTGCTTGCTTAAAATAGAACTGCTTGCTTAGAACAAAGACTAGGGTAAAACATAGCCTCCTCCTGGGATTCATTCAATGACCCTCAGGCCTCCTAAATGTGTATTCTCTTAGTCTTAGATGTTACTAAGCCTTCCCCGGCCTCCTCATGGGCTTTATCCAAGGACCCATGGGCCTCATACAAGTAACATAACCTCCTCTTGGGCTTAAACACAAGGACTCTCGCAGGCTTCCTAAAAGAATAGGAACATACTTTAGAATCAAAGCAAATACAGTAGTCTCCCACTCCCCGATGGATAACCAATATAGCATCCTATTGGGCTTTATACAATTGAATTTCCCCAGACAAAGGAATGTCTGATGACCTTCAAAATATTTATCAAACCAACAGACAAAACACTCTTATTACAGAGTCAGTCTACCAACAACTTTTCAGCCTCCCATCTTAAGCTTCATATAAGATACAAATAAACCAAGAGTTAATCTCTCGCAAATTAGCTTCACACCTGGGCTTGCAAATTAGGACACAGATAAAACTTTCCAACAGAGTTAGTTTTCATACTTTAGGTTCAACCTTGGGCTTCAATCAAAGCACATATAAAACAAATATTCCCTATTTAGATATGCCAAATTCTCTCTACTGAGCACCTTTTAGCTTCAACCTTGGGCTTCAATCAAGGCACAAATAGTCAAACACTTTACAGTCACTTAAAATCAGTCTTAGCCTTGGACTTTAACTAAGCTAAGAATATCAATACAATCATAGCCTTGTGTCGCTCCCGGGATTTTCATCCTAGTACAAACGCGAAAGTGGCGCGGAAAAGGTAGAGTCGCCAGCCAGGCATTTTTATCCCGAAAGAATGGGAAAGGTAATGCTGCACAAACCTGAGGAAGAAGGAAAGGAAAAGGCCTTGCGAACCAAAGATCTGGGTTCGGGAGTCGGTTACAACCTGGGAAGGTATTAGCACCCCATATCATCTGTTGTACCCGACATGATCCACGCTTGCTTGTTTGTTTCAAAGGGTGAGAAAATAAGATGTTGCTGAACAAATGAACTGCTAACTGGAATGGGAATGGAAATGAGAAATGGAACAAAAAGATAATGGAAAGAAAGAGGGAAATGTAGGGAAAATAAAGAATGTGCTCGGAAGGGCCCTACCCCGCTGCCTACGTACCTCATCAGGAAAATGAGGATCAGAGTTGACGTAGTTCACCTAACTAAGGCGGGAACTATTTGTTTGTGTTTTTTATGGCTTGAACTGCGTATGTCTATGCTCAGGTGTTGCAGGCTCGTCTGGTACGAGTGCGTTTACTGTCTTGCATGTGAGATAAGTCATCGCAAGTTCGCGTTGAGAATGAATGAGATGAGAAGAGAAGTTCCCGCAGGAAAGTCACTTATTGTTTGTTGTTTGCTTTTTAAGAGTTTTTTTATGAATTTGGCACAAGGAAGTGAATTCAAACTCTTTTCCATGGAATGTGTACTTGCTACTACATTCCAAGATGGAATAATAGAACAAGCACACCAAGTAAGGATAATTTATCCAAGACTTGTTTCCAAGAATTAGGGTCTAAGTTCATTAGCTTGTTGAACTTTATTAAGTGTTTTTGTAGCTTTTATGAAGAAGTGTCTTTTATGTTTTCTTTGTGAAACAACCCCTTGATAAGACTTGTACATCATGCTAGAAATGCCTACACCATTCTAAGATGAAATGAATGTAAGTGCCCCATGGAATAAGGCTATACACAAGGGATCCTTTCTTACATTGTTAAGTCTTTTTGGATTTCTGTTTGAAGATGAGAAGAGAAAGACTCAAGAGGCAAAGGTAAAAGTTAATGGGGGAATAAGACACAAACCTAAGTTATCTTATTATGTACAAAAGTGATCCTATGTTTAATGAGGTATTCTAACTTAAGGAGAAGAAAGAACAAGTTAGAATTCAACTTACTTCCTAAGGAAGTTAAGTTGAATCTAAAGAGAGAAGGGGAACCCTATGAACAAAACACAAAGGTGATAAGGCAAACAAATAAATGCATAAGAGATAAGGAATGAAGTGATTACCTCATATTACCCCCTACAAAACAAATATTAGTATGATGAATAAAAGTGAACAATTATTACATGGTAAACTTCACAAACAATTCACACTATCTAAGGAAGAGATTAGTGAACTCCTAAGACAATTACCTTAGCCTAAGGCAACTTATAAGATGGTAAACTTAAAAAGTCAGTAGCTAAGCTCATCCTAAGTATTCTAAAGATACAAGAGTGAACAAGTTCAAACTATGTCCTAAAAGGATACTAAACCCTAATGAGAACTAAGGTAAAGTTACATGAAGAAACTTAAAGGATTAAGTAAACTAAAATTGCATAAACCCTAAGGTGAATAGAAAATCCAGGGGCTAACACCTTTCTAAAGTCCTCTAAGATGTCAAACTAAATGGGGATAAGGAGATCCAAGTGAAAGAGGTGTCAACTACAAGTGGAATGGTGTGAGAATGAGAAGAACATGCACATAAAGCTTTAAAGGAAGAAAACTTAAAGTACAACTCAAACATGAATAAGAAGAATTTGGATTTCCCATACAAATACCAGGGACTTGATGGAATTTTAAATGTGGTTTTAACATGCAATGATTATCACAAAATAGGTTTTGAGGGGTTAAGATGGAGGGTGAAGAAGAATTAGGTCAAAAGGAAGGCAAAAGAAACTTAAGACTCAAGAAAACCCTAAAAATCAAAAGATAAAGATCCAATGATTGTATTCTATAATTAAGGACCTCTAATATTACCTACAAGACTCATAACCAAGACCTTAGATAAATGGCATGAATTCCTTATTCTAATGGAATGGAGGAAGCTTCTCAAAGGGGCCAAAAATGACTTAGGACTTAAGCAATTTGGGAAAAATACCAAATGACCTAGAAAAATTATGAAATTTGACAACTCAATACAAAATCCAGAGAGTGGTATACCTCGAAAATATCTCTTGGAAATTCCTATTTTTGAGTGGTGAAAGAATCATTAGAATGAAATTAGGGTTTATGTGAACCTATGTGAAGATTTGACTCTAAAGGACCCAAACAATGAGCTAAAAATCCAGAGAAAATATTTTGGGGAAGTTTAATGAGCTATTAAAAGAATTAAAAAAGAATGGGGTCTTTATCATTTGTGGTTTATGAGAAAAAAAATATACAAAATGATTGGTTCAAAATGGAGAAATTGTCAAACAATTAAAAGGGAAATTAATTCTGACTTTAAAAATTAATAAAAGTAAAATCTAAAAATATGGAAAATTAGAGAAAATTGAGTGGATCCTATATGAATTTATTTGAAATTTCATGATGCAATTTACTATTTTTAAAAATAAGAAACGAAATTGAAATTTTAATGAAAAAGAAATTAAAAATAAGCCAATTGGTTTGGGCCTAGGGGGTTCAAAAAGTAACAAAAACAACATAATGGGCTGAAGTGAAATGCGCAGGGAGGTGTGATTATGAAACTGAAGACTTTGTGTTGACTTTGGACACGTGAATGGCACATGGATTTTAATGCGCTGACAGGTGTCGCTCCCACCAAAATGACACCTGGTCAGAAGGGGTACAGACGCGAGCGGTCGGCGAAAGGGAAAGAATGAATAGAGTCGCCAGCTAGGCATTTTTATCCCGAAGGAAAGGTAATGCTGCATAGACCTAAGAAAAGATGGATAAGACGGTTGCGAACCAGAGAAACTGAGAAAGGGGGTTGGTTACAACCTGGGAAGGTATTAGCACTCAGACTGTCCGTCGTACTCGACGGGATCCACGCTTGAGAGGTTTGTGTTTAAAGGGGTAGTGTCAGTGCAATTTGTGTATCAAAGCTGGAAAGAATGCAAGTGTCATTGTAAAAGAAATGTGAAGTGTATAAGAGAAGTGTCAGTGAGGAAAGAGTGTAATGCTCAAGACTATGAGGCTAAAAGAATAATACTGGAAGGAGGGGGGATATACAAAGACTTTTGTTCGATAACTGTTAAGTTATGCCTACGTATCCTCTCGTGCAATGAGGAAGTCAGAACACCGTAGTTCGACTCAAAGAGACTGAAAGATGAATTGACTTGTGAACTGCTTACTTATCTATGCTCAAGTGTATGACCTGTCTGGCTCAGGTGCAAACTGTCTTGCATTAGACGAAAGAAGCGAGTTCTCGTTTGTGAGTGAATGTGATGAGAAAAGAATCCCGAAGGAGACGATTATTGTTTGTTTTTGTGTTTTCAATCTTTTATTGCTTTTTAAAGTTTTTCATAAGAAAATGAGCTTAAGCCTAAACCAAGGGTTAGTAAACTCATCGCATCCTCCCTCTGATTAGGGGTAATGAGAATACCTTAAGTATGAAGTAAGCACCTCACACTTAATCACCATGATGTAGGATTAAGATCATTAACCTACTTGTATTTACTTAGATGTTTTTGGAGTTTTTGTTTAGTGTTAAGTAATGAGTTTAAGCCATAATCAAAGATTTAATGGACCCATTACACTATCCTAATAGAAGGATAATAGATGAGAACATTTAAGCTGAGGAAGGCTCCTCAACTTAACCCATGATTAGGGATTAACCTCATGACAAAACAAAGCCTTTATTAAGTGGATTTTAGTTAATGGTAAGATTAAGAAGTGAGTTTTATGATTTGTAAGACAACTTGAGGGGGACTTGTCCATTAACACTAGGGTTAGTCCTTCTTAACCAATTAAGGAAGAATTGGAACCCTAATGCAAGGCCCAAGTTACAAGCTTGATGTCTTAATGATTATTAGATGGATTGATTAAAGGATTTAAACACATTGAGGGTTCAACACTTAGGATTAAAGTTATACACTCCATCCTAATAGAAGGATGCCAACATAAGCTTAATCACAAAGCCTTAAAACCTTTAAGGTTTAGTCCTTGATTATGAGATGAGAAGAGAAGACTCAAGGATGAAACAAAGGTAAAACTAATTGGGGGACTAATCAAAACCCTAATTGTGATCATGCTTGGAGATCCTAGGATTAGTGAGGCTTAAGAGAGAAAGATCTTCAAAGAGACACCAAGGAGGAACCAGTTGAAAGGAGAATGAAACAGGAGAAACAAGTTAACTTACTTCATTGAAGAAGATAAGTTACTTGAAGAAAGAGAGTGGATAATGAACATGAATGAGAAAGCTCACTCTAATACACAAGTAAAATGCAGAAATGAATGCAAAAGAGAGATGAGAAGAGATTATGAGAAGTGAAGGCAAATTCACTTCTCAATGACTTACCACCTGAAAAGTTAGTAACAAGAAAGTGAAATGAAGAAAATGAGATGAAAGACAATGGTGCAAACCAAAGTCAGAAGCATGAACATGATGTTAATGATGCTAAGAGATGATGCAAAGTCATACAAGATGCATATATGTGAGCATACAAGAGAATGGAGGTATATGGAGCATGCTTTGAACCATGAAAGTTCATGACAGTTCATGTAATGCAAAGGATGCAAAACATGGCAAAGGGATGATGCAATGATCAAACATGATTATAACATGTCCTAAGATGTATTATATGTCATATGGATGCACAAAATGTCATGGCAAGTTCTTGAATGCAGAGATGGATGCAAAGGAAGGCAAGAATTAGGGTTTACATACAATATGCAATGCAAAATTCAAAATCAGAAGCAAATGACAAGATAAAAAATTGAAAATGGGATCAAAGGAACCCTAACCCTACACAAGTTCACTGCCCAAAGGAGGGGACCTAACCCTTAACCTAATGGGAGTTATGATTCTCTCAAGTCAACTGGGGTTTTGGGATACCTCACAATGAAAAATGCAAAACAAATTGAAAATGAAAGATAAATTCAAACCAATTTTACCCTAGAAACTACATGATATGAAGGATGCAATGCAAGAAGAACCATCATCAAACTCTTCATGGTTAGGCAAAATGGATTTTTTTCAAGTTAGGATCAAAATATTGTCTTTAAACAACTTTAATTCCAATGAAAATTATCAAAATAGGTCAAGAACCAAAAAGAAATTTGTTTTGGGAGTTTGATAATGTTTCTAAATGTTTTAAAATGCAATGTGAATTTTTTGGTGATTTTTAAATACCTAAATGCATTTTTAATTAATTAATTTCCATTAACTAATTAAAAATAAAAATTTAAATGATTTAAAAATAATTTTTGATGCAAAAAATAAAAATAAAAATATTTTTGGGTTATGAAAATTAATAAAAGATTTGATAAAAAATTTCAGAATTTTTTAATGTATTTTACTATTTTTAAAAATTCGTGGAAATAAAATAAAAATAAAATGAAATAAAATCAATAAAATGGAAAAGTATGAAGATCCTGAGGCTGAGATTCAAATGGGATGCGCGGGAGTTGACTGGTGCACAATCTGAGGGTCCACATTCAAACTGGCATATTTAAAATTAAACCCTAATTAATTAAGTTAATGACATGGATTAGGGCTAAATGGGATGATCTGAGCAATTGGACACGCGCGGGAAACACAATCGTACGCTCCACATTCAAACTGAGCCCTAATCCAGATTAAAACCCTAATGACATTCAGGTCACCGGAGAAGAGCTCCGGTCGTCTTCTCCGGTGACATCCCTCCCTGAAAAATCTCAACTTCTTCCCTGGTTCATTTCTGGAGCTCTAAAGCTCCAGATTTGTTCCTCTCACTCCCCTAAACCTAAATCCAAACTCAAATGGAATTTATTTTCACTCCTAAACATGATTCGAAGCCAAGAACACAAATATGCAAAAATTTCAGACAAGCAATACACCCTCATCTCTCCATCATTTTCAATAATTTCAAGTTCATTACACTCAGGGGATCAAACACAACCAATTAAGAACTTAAAATAGAGGTTCTGGAAAAAAAGTTTGGGAGAGCTACCTGAGATGGAGCTTTCAACCCTAGAGCTTTCAGGCAGCTTCTTGGCTTCAAAACCCCTCCAATGATCTTCCTGAAGAAGCTTTGAGGCTTAGTTGGAGTGTATTGTGGTTAGTTTGTGAGATTGATGCAGTTCTGTTCAAAGTGATTGAAAAATCGTATTTCTGTTTGTGGGCTTTTCAGGGCAAATTGATGGTTGGGAAATGATCAGAGGATCATGTTGAGTGATTCTGTGAAATTTGTTTTGAGGTTTTTGGCTTGTGTATTAAGTTTCAAAAGAAAATGCATATGAGAGGATTTTGGTGAATGCTATGCTATGGGAGGTTTTAGCTTCCAAGATTGTGTGAGAAATGATCCATGAGGTATGTATGTGAAGCTGTGATTGGTCAGAGTAGTTGGTGTGGCTCAACTTGATTGGTATGGCTCAAATTGCATAAAGTCAACTTTTGTGTAAGTGAAGGTATGGGCTGGTTCAGTCATGGTACAAAGGCATGGTTCGAATCAGCATGCTTCAAGGAGGTCCATGGAAGTCACTTTTGGCAGCTGGCACAAGTGGATGAGAAGCTTTGGGTCATTTTGCAAATTTGTCCAACTTTGGCCCTTTTGGAAATTCTTAATGATCAAGGCATGACAATGAGAAATTCTTTGGTGCATTCTGAATTTTAGGTCATGACTTATGTTTGTGCAATGGTTAGAAGTCCATTTGAAGTCACAATTAGCCTTGGCATGAAGTTTTGCAACTTTCCTCTTTTGGTGCATAAGTGAAATTTCATGATTTTTCCCAACTTTGCAAGGCCATAACTTTTGATCTAAAATGAATTAAAAAGAGTTCTTGTACTTTTTGAAAAGGGAATGATCCAATCTACAAATTTCATGACCAAAGTTTTCTCATTTGAAGCATTTTTGCATCAGAAAGAGGAGGTTGAAAAACTTTCCCAAAATGGCAAGTTTTCATTATAAGTCACTTTCCCAAAAAGGCAACTTTGCAAATGGCTTGAAATTCTTCAATCTTGTGAACTTATAACATCTTCTATGATCAAATAAAGATCATACACATTCAAAATGATGGATAACACCCTTTGGTTGGGTTATTGGGGGCCTCAGATGCCCTGATTTTGCACTGACTTGCTCAAGAAGTCATCTCCTGATCAGATGCCTTCCCCATTGAATTTCCTCATGAAAATTGATATGCATGATCCTTATAACATATAGAGATCAATAGAAATAAGAATGACCAAAAAATTTGGAGTTATGGCCTTTGAAACCAAAACCCTAATTTTAGGTCATCTGTGCAGTTAAACCTGGCTCTGCTTCCATGCCTTTCTCAGTTCTTGTGATTCTTTGACTTCCTTGATCTTGTGAGGATATAATATGATGCTTGAACACACATGGACCCCTTTGAAGTGATTGAATCTCTTTGGAGTTGTTCAGATAGTTCAGGGATTGCTCAGATCACAAACCCTAGATGCAGATGACTTAGAACCAATGCAGTGAGGCAAAAATGCAATATGAGATGCTATGATGGAAACTATGCAAATGAAAAGAATCACAAGCCATGGTGAAATGAGTGAGGGAAAATTTGGGGTGTTTACAACAGGCTTAGAGCCATTGGATCAGAAAGAATCAAGGGCCATGACTTAAAGTTGGGAAATATATTAGGGCACTGTTCAGATGACCGAAGATGAATTCCGATCATCTTCTCCGTTCAAGCTCCGGTAGGGCAAACCTCTAAACCTCACTAAAATGAAAATCATGACCATCACTGGATTTGCCCCTCTACACTGATCATAAATATGGCTTCAAAAATCCCCTAGGGTTCCTAAATTTCCTGAATCGAAAGCAAAAATCCAAGCCTGAAAATTGAATCTGAGCATCTACAATTCCTATCAACTAGCCAGCCATCTCATAACCTCTATCAGGCCTCAATCAACATAAAACCAATTGAAAATTCTCAATTCAAACAAGTGGAATTTCAGGACATACCTGAGTTGCTGAGATGTGAAATTGTTGCTAGAAGGCCAGAGATGAGGATCCTTAGCTTGCTGGATCTTGATCTTGATCAATGGAAGTGAAATAAACACTATGGGAGCTATGAATCCTGAGTAATTGATGAAAGTGTAGAGAAGATCAATATTATACAGTATGGATTCCTTGATGTTTCAAGCTATGCCTTCCATGGATCTTGAACTTGAGATGATGCTGATGATAGATTGAGAGAGATTGAAGCAAGATTGTGGCAATATGAGGAGTTTGAATCCAAAATGCAGTGAAGCTTCAACAATGTGCAGTGCTGGATCTTGAAGCTTTTAGGCTGTGAAATGCTTGATGATTGATCTTGAGATGATGAAGATGATCAATGGAGGAAGAATGGATCCAAATCAATGATGACAAAGCTTTCTCGAATCCATTTGCAATGTGAAAATTCAGAGTGAAACTTTGCAAATTTTGGTGATTTGTGATGAAAAATGAAGCTCCCTCTTGCACTGCAGTGATGACCTTGCTTTATAGAGCTCTTAACCATGGTTAATCATCCCTTGGATTAACTGAGTGAGTGAGGTTAAATGAGTGAGGCAGTTATTGCAGTTATGCCAGTTGTAACATCCAGAAGCTTCTCCAATAGAACTCAATGCAATGCTGCAGGCTTCATGTTGCTTATGGTGTGACTCGAGTGCAACATGGCTTTATGCATTTGGAAATGGAATGATGCAATGCAATCATGAACATGGTACTTATAGTGAGATGCCTTCTTGTGTAGGCTGAAGCAATGAATTGTGAATGACCAATGCTCATTGACTTGGATGCTTGATGAAGCATAGCAGCTAAGGTGGTGATACAAGTATGTGGTGATTTGATCCTTTCAAAGGAGACCTCATGGTCCTAACATGATGAAAAACAACAAGACTGAGACTGAATTCTTCACTTGATCACTTTCTTAGAATTCAAGAAACCAGGTTGCATACCATAATCTTCAATGGAAGATTTCTTCCATCTCAAGCAATCAACTCAAGTGGTTCTTGGACTCAAATTGAAGTGGAGGGATCATGGAACAAGTTTGGTGTTTGGACCATAATGAATGATGACCTCTAATCATCTTAAAAGGGTCATTGAATAGCATGCCAACAAGCTACACAATTGTCCTGCCAGATTTCCTTGCCACAAGCCCATGGGGCCTATGCATGATCAGTTTCAACCCTCTCACTTTACCCCTTCATAGCCATCAATCCTTTGCTCAAATGAAAAAAAGTTGAACATCAATATTGTAGGGATTATGTAGAGGAACAACTTTGTAGTTCAAAGGAAATTCATTTGAGGCCTCTAACATGGAGAGAATTGACTTGCATTATGACTTACCACCTATTTGATGAAATGTCTTGCCTGGCGCACGTAGGAGGCAAGGCCTGCCTTGGCTTTTTGCCCTAGCTTGCCTTGATTTGCACCAACTTTGAATTGTCATATCTCACCCAATTTTTTCCCTAGTTCCATCTATGTATTTGAAGCTCAAGATGCCCTCTTTAATTGACTCCAAGTAGAATTTTGATAACCCTCATATTTTGGGAGAAGGCCTCTCTCAAAGATGCTGCAAAAATGGCCAAAACTTGCCATTTTTGGAAACCATAATTTTCCAAAAATGGTAAGTTTTGGTTTTCTTGATTTCTCTTGATTCCTCCATCATTTCTTGATCGAATTTGAACCATAGGATCCTTGTAACCCTAATTTCATGATTTTGATCTCAAAAAGTCAGGAGTTGACTTTTTCTTCAGCATGGTTGACTTTTCCCCAAATCCCTGATTTTCAGTCATCTGGCCAATTGAATCTCTTCCAAAATGAATTTGGGGATGAAATTTGAACCCTAGGCACTTGTAATCATATATAACATAATGAAATCCACTTTGAATCTAAACTTCATGCAGAAGTCCAATAGAAATGAAACCCTAATTTGGCCTTTTTTATTAGGAGATGCTGCACTGCTTGCCTTCTTTGATCAACCCAAATTTTTCCATGGCTTGTGATTTCAAATGAGAACCTGTGGGATGTTGTGAACCCCTTGCACTATGTTGAGAAGCTTTGTGGCCCTTTGATTAGCTTTGTATAGCCTTCAGTTGCTCTAATCGTTGATCACATACCTATGCCTTAGATGTGCTACCGATGATGCAATGTTTTTGATTATTTTATGAACCTAAGTATGCTAAATCCTATGCAAAATGTTGAGGAAATGAGAGGGGAAATTTTGAGGTATTACAGCTGCCCCTATTCAATCATCTGCAGGCCTGAACGAATAATTGTAAAAGATTTTAGACGTTCAAGGTATGGAGTGATTGAATACCTGAATAAAACTTGGAAATTTGAACTCGGTGGATAGTAGAAATGCCATCTGCCTTTTATTTATTTTTCCTTTTTTTTTTTGTTTTTGACCGTGAATAGGTAATGGGAATAGTACCAGGTGGAATAGAATAACCTGCAATGTGACTGCTGAGCGAATCAAGCCACAAAGAGGATGCCTGTTGGCGAAACAGGGCTTAACGAGGCTGTTAGCGAAACAGAACTCGACAATGTGACTACTGAGCGAATCAGGCCACAAAGAAAACACACGACTGCTGAGCGAATCAAGCCACGGAAAGTGCCTATTGGCAAAATAGGGCTTAACGAGACCATTAGCAGAATGGGACTCGACAATGTGACTGCTGAGCGAATCAAGCCACAAAGAAAACACGCGACTAGTGAGCGAATCAAGCCACGGAAGGTGCCTGTTGGCGAAACAGGGCTTAACGAGACCATTAGCGGAATGGGACTCGACAATTTGACTGCTGAGCGAATCAAGCCACAAAGAAAACACGCGACTACTGAGAGAATCAAGCCACAAAAGGTGCATGTTGGCGAAACTGGGCTTAACGAGACCATTAGGGGAATGGGACTCGACAATGTAACTGCTGAGTGAATCAAGCCACAAAGAAAACACGCGACTGCAGAGCGAATCAAGCCACGGAAGGTGCCTGTTGGCAAAACAAGGCTTAACGAGACCATTAGCGGAATGGGACTCGACAATGTGATTGCTGAGCGAATCAAGCCACAAAGAAAACACGCGACAGCTGAGCGAATCAAGCCACAGAAAGAAAGACAAACATTGACTTGGAAAGACAAAGATGCCTGGCAAATGGTATAAGTATCTTTTGTGGAGTATTTCAGGTTGAGAAGATGTTATAGGTTGTATGTAAAACCTCAAAACTGGCCCATACTGGTACGCACATGTTTGAATTTATGGCGTAATGCTCCATGATGATGGAAATGCTACACTTTGGAGGATGAAAATGCAATGATGAAAGAGATGAAAGAGATCTCCTGATAAGGAGACTGCAAGTATCCCATATGGCTTGACTGGGGAGAACTGATGATCAATGCATTGATCTGGTTAGTCCCGGTGAGGAGGAAACAACTCTACATGGAATGTTGTTAATGATGCACCGGCTCTGAACTGCCATCGTTGCCAAAAATAAATTGGACTTTAAGATTGGAGAGCCAAGACCCTGCTGGAGATGGACCCCTCTTGAACTTTGGTGGGGAAGTGGAGACCTTCCGACTTGGCTGGGGGCCATATGTATGGCACTGCTGAGGAAGCAACCTGCTAGGGAGAAAGAAATTCCTTGTACTACTAGGGATTGCCCCTGTATTGAAGGGAAGCCTTTACTTGGGGAGGACAAACATATTTTGTCATTACTGCTGGGGAAGAACTTCATCTTCACTTCTACTGGGGATAATAAGAGACACACGGGAAGGCACCTGTTCTTGTTCAAGTATGCTGTTGAAATATTCCCCCTAGAAGTCTGCTTTAGCTCTGCTAGCAACACATACACCTGTACCTGCATAAACACAACTGATAGTACCTACAACAAGGAGAGTTAGTTTGGCCCCGTATCCCCAGATTCATAGCATGAATCATCATCCTGGCATCTTAACACCCTTTTTAGAGTTGTATTAAATGTTTATGTCCTCCTGCATGAGTTAGAAAGCAATCAAATGTTCACAACACAATATAAATCACAACTTGTTGGATGTTTTCACAATCAATCAATGCTAGATGAAAAACAAAAACAAGAAGCAAATAGTCACAAGTTGACTGAAATTGGATTTTTATTGATTTGGAACATGGCCCTGAATAGGCCTTACAATAGGAAGCAATTCCCTGGAAAGAGGAAATAGCCTACAAAGAAAACAAACTATCCTATTGGCAATGCGAAAAAATGGATTTCTTCAAGTTTCGACCCGGCTATGACTCGTATATCTTTAAGACTATTTGCTTGCTCTACCCATTGAGAAAGGTAATTGGAATAGTCTTCAACCCTTAGAATAACCTTAGATGCAGATGGATTACGAATTTCGCAGATCGTAGTCATTCGTGTCAGTCCCTCATTTACGTGGATCGCCCTTTCGGGTTTTCAATCCACCGGGATACCCTTTTTTGCCTGAGCTGTCCAATGTGGCTTTTCAACTCAGCGGGTGTACGTTTTTTTTCAAGATTTCCCTAATTTTTGCCCGAGCCTTTTATTCTGTTTTTTGGCTCGCCGGGATGCCCATTTTTGCTTGGATCTTTATTCTGTTTTTATCCAGCGGGTCTTTTTACACGAAGTATTTTCTTACTGCGTCTGCGTTGACAGGGGAATGGAAGTCTTCTCCATCCATGGTTGTTAGCATCAAGGCTCCACCCGAGAAAACCCTTTTAACCATGAATGGTCCTTCATAATTGAGTGTCCATTTTCCCCTGTGATCGTTAAGAGGAGGAAGAATCCTTTTCAGCAACAGGTCACCTGGTATATACCTTTGAGGTCGCACCTTCTCGTTGAAGGCCTGCTTCATGCACCGTTGATACAATTGTCCATGGCATACAGCTGTTAGGCGTTTCTCTTCAATGAGGCTCAGTTGATTGTATCTGGATCGGAGCCACTCAACTTCATCTAGCTTAATGTCCATCATTAACCTCAACAAGGGGATCTCCACTTCGATTGGTAGGACTGCCTCCATACCATATACCAATGAGAACGGGGTTGCCCCTGTTGAGGTACGCACTGGCGTTCAGTACCCCTGTAGCGCGAATGGTATCCTCTCATGCCAGTCTTTGTATGTCATAACCATCTTTTGCACAATCTTCTTGATGTTCTTGTTGGCTACCTCAATGACGCCATTCATCTTCGGGCGATATGGAGAAGAGTTGTGATGCTCTATTTTGAAATCCCGACACAAGTCAACCATCATCTTATTGTTGAGATTAGAAACATTATCAGTAATCATTCTTTCGGGAATTCCATACCGGAAAATGATGTCTCTTTTAATAAATCGGGATACCACTTGTTTAGTAACGTTGGCATAAGACGCCGCTTCGACCCACTTCGTGAAATAGTCTATGGCGACCAGGATGAAGCGGTGACTGTTGGAAGCTATTGGCTCAATCTTGCCAATCATATCAATGCCCCACATGGAGAACGACCAAGGTGAAGACATGACACTCAATGGATTCGGAGGTACATGGACTTTATCAGCATATATCTGGCACTTGTGACATTTACGGGAGTATTTACAACAATCGGATTCCATGGTGATCCAATAATATCCCGATCTCAACAATTTCTTGGCCATAGCATGTCCTCCAACATGGGTACCAAAGGAGCCTTCATGAACCTCTTGCATCAACAGGTATGCTTCGTGTCTATCCACGCATCTGAGAAGAACCATGTCGAAGTTTTGCTTGTATAGCACACCATCCTGATTCAAGAAGAAACCACCTGCTAGTCTTCTTAGGGTCTTCTTATCTTTGCTGGATGCCCTGGTCGGGTATTCTTGAGTCTTCAAGAAGTGCTTGATATCATGATACCAAGGTTTGTTATCTTCACCACTGTCAACTGCAAAGACATAGGCAGGTCTTTCAAGACGGGAGACCATGATTCGAGACACGAAATTCTCTTGGCAAACTTTAATCATGGATGATAAAGTTTCTAGAGCATCAACGAACTGGTTTTCATCTCGAGGAATATAACTCAACTTAACCTTGGTGAAGAAATTTAGCAGTCTCTTGGTATAATCTTTGTAAGGAACCAAGTGAGGTTGATGAACTAACCATTTTCCATTGACTTGGTTCACCACCAGAGCAGAATCTCCGAAGATCTCGAGGTTCTTGACCCGCAAATTGATTACCTCTTCAATCCCCATGATGCAAGCTTCATACTCTACCTCATTGTTAGTGCATTCGAAAGTCAACCGAGCAGCTAAAGGTGTATGGACCCCTTCTGGTGAGATGATAACAACACCTACTCCGCTTCCGTTCATGTTCACAGCTCCGTCAAACATCAACTTCCATTTGGATTCAGGGCCTGGCCCCTCCCCCGGAAGTGGTTCTTCACAGTCTTTCAACTTGGGGAACATGATGTCCTCATCCGGAAACTCAAATCTCATGGGTTGATAATCATCAATTGGCTGCTGAGCCAGGTATTCTGACAATACACTCCCTTTGATTGCTTTTTGCAATGTGTAATGGATATCATATTCTGTTAAAATCATCTGCCATCGGGCTACCCTTCCTGTCAGAGCTGGCTTTTCGAAGATATATTTCACAGGATCCATTTTGGAGATTAGGAGAGTGGTGTGAGTCAGCATGTACTGTCTTAGTCGGCGAGCAGTCCATGCCAAAGCGCAACAAGTTTTCTCGAGTAGTGAGTAACGTGTCTCACAATCGGTAAACTTTTTGCTAAGGTAATAAATGGCGTGCTCTTTTCGACCAGACTCGTCGTGCTAACCTAACACACACGCCATTGATCCTTCGAGCACAGTAAGATACATGATCAAGGGTTTCCCTGACACTAGAGGCATGAGAATTGGAGGTTATAGTAGGTACTCCTTGATTCGGTCAAAGGCTTACTGATAGTCTTCATTCCATTTGATGGCCTGATTCTTCCTTAGAAGTTTAAAAATGGGCTCACACGTGGATGTTAGGTGAGAAATAAACCGTGCAATGTAGTTTAGTCTCCCTAAGAAACCACGCACTTGCTTTTCAATCTTTGGCTCGGGCATCTCTTGGATGGCTTTTACTTTGGCCGGATCAACCTCAATTCCCCGCTCACTAACAATGAAGCCCAGTAGCTTGCCGGAACGGACCCCAAAGGTGCACTTGTTCGGATTCAACCTCAATCTGAACTTCTGCAGTCTATCAAACAACTTTGCAAGATTGACCAAGTGCTCTTCTTCTGTTTGGGATTTTGCTATCATATCATCAACATAAACCTCAATTTCATGAAGAATCATGTCGTGAAATAACGTTACCATTTCCTGTTGGTAAGTGGCTCCAACATTCTTAAGACCAAACGACATGACCTTGTAACAGAAGGTTCCCCAAGGCATGATGAAGGTAGTCTTTTCCATATCATCAGGAGACATCTTAATCTGGTTATAACCTGAGAACCTGTCCATGAAAGAGAACACAGAAAACTGAGCAATATTATCAACAAGCACATCTATGTGAGGCAGAGGGAAATCATCTTTAGGGCTGACCCTGTTCAAATCCCTGTAGTCTACACACATCCTGACTTTATCGTCTTTTTTAGGGACCGGCACAATATTAGCCACCCATGGAGGGTAACTGGTCACAGCCAAGAAACCAGCATCAAATTTCTTTTGTACCTCCTCTTTGATTTTGATGGCCATATCAGGGCGTGTGCGCCTCAACGTTTGCTTCACTGGCGGGCAATCTTCTCTCAAAGGCAGCTTGTGCACCACAATATTTGTATCTAGACCAGGCATGTCCTGGTAAGACCAGGCGAAGACATCAACATATTCTCGAAGCATTAAGATTAGACGAGTCTTGATATATTCCTCTAATGCGGCCCCGACCTTAACTTTTTTCTTGTCCTCTTCGGTACCCAGGTTTATTACTTCGATGGCCTCTTCATGCAGCTAAATCATCTTTTCCTCCTGTTTAAGCAGCCTGGCTAACTCTTCAGGTAGTTCTCAATTTTCTTCACCTTCCTCATCGGCTTGGTAAATCGGATTGTCAAAGTCATACTTAGCCATAGCAGGGTCGTCATTGATAAAATCCGGTGACGAGCACCTACATGAATGGTGATTCATGCAAGGCTTTAGAGAGAGTTTGAGAAAATGAGAAACATTGCCACTTTAAAACTTTTCTTTCTCTTTGAAAACAAAAGCAACAAATGAAAGACAAGGAACAACATGGATGAATGTAAAACATCAGCTTTATTAATGATTATGAATTGTGTTAGGAACAAAAGAACCCTAACAATAAGGTATTATGCCCCGGGCAAGACATAGTGCTTGAGTACAGGAAAGACAAAAGCAAAAAATCATTACTCTTCAAAGGAGGTGACTGAGATAAGACTTTCAGACGACCAATTGTTGAGCTGAGTCTCTGGAGCACAAGGTCTGATCCATTCATCTAAATCACAGTCACTATCAACTGTGTCGTCCTGCACGACATTGATGCTTCCATAATCCGCCATTCCCGCACTCGTGAAGGTAATCGGGCCTTGACGACCTCTAGCGCTCTATTCAGATGATGAGTGTCCAGGATGGTAGCCAACACTAAACATACGCTTCTTTTCTAACACATCTATTGGACTGCCTCAGCCTTCTCGCGCTCCTGATTCCACTACCTTCAAAGCTTGCTTATAAGAAGTTATGGAAACCCCTTTCTTTGATTCTTCAGAAGAAGCTGCTGATGAAGATGCCAAACCAGTCTTCAAGGGATCAAAAGCCTGACACGGAGTCTCCACTATCTCCCCATCCATCTCTACATATTTAAACGAAGCCAGATGACTGATGAAGATATCCTCCTTTCCAAAGACCGTTACAATTTTTCCTTCCTAGACGAACTTCAGTTTCTGATGGAGTGTGGATGATACTGCCCCTGCCAAATGTATCTAGGGCCTTCCCAGCAAACAACTATATGCAGGCTGTATGTCCATTACATAGAATGTGGCATTGAAGATTTGTATACCTACTTTGATTGGCAATTCTACTTCCCCAAACACTGACCTTCTCGATCCATCGAACGATCGAACCACCAGATTACTGGGTTTCAAAATCACTTTATTATAATCCAACTTCATCAATGCCTTCTTAGGAAGAACATTCAGGGATGATCTGGTATCCACCAACACATAAGATATCATTGCACCTTTACACTCTAACGAAATATGCAATGTCCGATTGTGAGCACGACCTTCAGAGGTTAAATCCATGTCTGTAAAGCCCAATCCATGACTGGCATTGACACTAGACACCACCGTCTCCAATTGGTTCACTGAGATATCCTGAGGTACATAAGCTTTATTTAGGATGTTCAAGAGAGATTTTTGGTGGGAGTCAGAACACATTAACAAGGACAAGATGGAGATCTTGGATGGAGTTTGTTGTAAATGTTCCACGATCTTGTAATCGCTCTTTTTAATGATTCTTAAAAATTCTTCAGCTTCTTTGTCAAACGTGATGTCTGGGTCAGCCACAGGTGTGGGCTCATTAGCAGTCATTGGTTGTTTCCCTCTAGCTTTAGCCTGGGCTTCTGCAGTGTCCCTGGATGGTATCACACTGTTTCTCAGTGTTTCTGGCGCGAACAACCTCCCACTCCTAGTAAAGCCTCCTACTCCAACATTTTCTACTCGAGCTGGAGACGTACTAGAAGTGGCCAAATCTTGCTTCTGGCCGTTGCAATATACTTCACCACCATAATTCCAAGGAATAGCCTTATCACTTTGATACATTATTGGCCCTGCAGTGGTGATAGTTATCGGTGCTAATCTGGCTTGTAGAGGAACTTGAGACGGATCATAGAAAATAGTTACTGTAGAGACTTCTTTTTCTTTTACAACTTTGTCAAACCGTAGGACGCCTTCATCGATCATGCTCTGAATCCCCTTTTTTAACTACTCACAACCATCTGGAGCTTCAGCACACCCTGGACAATCATTTTCACAACCTGGAAAAATACCCCTCTGGGCCAAACAAGCCTTAACCGTACTCAACGGAGTTTGCAGGTCGTTGACATTGCACACCAGATTTAGACTCTCTCCATCACTAATTGCCCCAACTGCACCTCCATGAGGAGGCATGGGGTTCTGTATCACGTTTGGAGTAGGAGCGAAGTTAATCGCTTTAGAATCTACCAGGTCTTGGACTGCATACTTTAAGGCTTTACAGTTTTCTGTGGTATGTCCGGGAGCTCCGAAATGAAATTCGCATCGGGCATTCGTATCATAACCTTCAGGGAGTTGCCCCGACTTCGGGGGTTGCAAAGTTCTGAGCTGAATCATCTGGAGTTGGAGGAGATTCTTCAAAAGCTGAGAATAAGACATAGATGGAGTTTCAAAGTGTATTTCTCTGGTTTTCTAGGGATAATATGGACGAGGAGCTCTTTGTTGATACCCCTGTTGGTGTTGCTGTTGCGGTTGTTGGACCTGTTGTTGAACAGGTTGAGCTGAGATAGTGACAGGGGCCACTTACTGATAAACACCTCTATTACCTCCGCCTCTTTGTGCATATATTGCCCCAGTCTCTCCTTCTCTCCTCTTCAAGAAAGGCTTCTTGACACCAGAAGTTGAAGCTCCACCATTCTGGATCTTCCCCTGCTTAATCCAGCTCTCTATCCTCTCACCAGTCAATATAATATCTGAAAAGCCACTTGAAGAACATCCAGCCAACCTTTCCATGAAATGCGCAGGAAGGGTGTCCAGGAAAAGGTCCACCATCTCTCTTTCTAGCAGTGGTGGTTGCACCCTGGCGGCCACTTCACGCCATCTCTGTGCGTAATCTTTGAAGCTCTCCGAGTTCTTCTGAGTCAGACTTTGGAGCTGAGTGCGACTATGCGCCATGTCAATGTTATATTGATATTGTTTCAGAAAAGCTTCTCCCAATTCTTTCCATCTTCTTATGGAATTTATCTCCAACTTCATATACAATTCTAAGGATCCTCCGGAGACACTATCCTGGAAATAGCACATCCAAAGCTTTTCGTCCTTAGTATGGGCAACAATCTTTCAGTAGAACGCCTGTAGATGAGTTTTGGGGCAGACCGTTATACTTGTCGAAAGTAGGTGGCCTGAAATTGTGAGGAATAACCACCCCTATGACTAGGCCCATGTCAGATACGTCTATCCCAAGAGTGTCCTTACACTCAAGGGCTTTGACCTTCTCAGCTAGCAGCAAAAAGTACTGGAAATTTCCTTCTCCACCAAACCCCATATCATTGTTAAAGGGAGGAAACTGATCCTCTTGCCTGTCTAACACATGGATGAAGGTTGTTGTGCCAGGTTTTGGAACTGGAGGTCCACCTGGGACACTGTTGGTGTTGGGAGGATTCACTTGTACTTCTTGAGTGACTACAAGAGGATCAGTCTAAGGAGGATTGAGTCCTTGAATAGCATTCCTCAAATCTTGTTGTCCCTGAGCCATCCCTTGCATCATGACCATGAATTCCCCCATTCTGGTGCGGAACTAATTAAGCTCAGTTTGCATAGCATCCATGACGGTCCTTTGGTTGTTGCTTGTTGCGTAATGATGCAGGATACTTTGTCGGAGATGCCGGGTCTTGGCAGCTCTCATAATCTTTTCCTGAAATTCAGATAAGTTAAGCACCCTGTAGAAAACCTGCAGAAACAAAGAAAGATGCAAATGATGTGTATGCAATGCAATGTGTTCCTTTTATTCCTAAGGTTTTGTTTACTTTCCCATTCCGGTGTTGATAAAATAGCCTTTGCAAAAAGACCTTGTTGTGACATTCAGATGTGAAGTGGCAGTATTATCTCGTGTTCGTGCAACATATAACAATCAGACTTCAGGTAAATCAGAAGATAAATGGAATAGCAAAAACCCTCACACGGTACAAATTCATACATCAAAAAGAAAAAGGTACATCAAGAGAGAGGGGAATCCCACAACAAGCCTGTGGGTAATCCAAGTCATATGAATACAAGACTAAAGCCTAGGAACATCTACATCCTACAATCTCCAACTAAGGCGCTTGACACCTTGCAGCAGCTGAGCTATATCTGGATGTGATGGTTCCTGGATGAGATTTTTAATTAGGACATCCCTAAGTTCAAAGGAGGCATGCAATTCCTTAATTTTTTGTAGGAACACCTTTTCTCTTTCTTGGCTTGTAATGGAATCAGTCTTGACTTTCTTGACATCAGCTTTCAATTTCAACTCTTCTATTTCTTTCTGAGCTTGTTTTACTGCTTGTTGACTTTCTGCTAGACCTTGGAGACGACTCTTCTCCTGATGATAAGCCTTATGAAGGAGCTCTCCCTGTCCATCTAAAGAACTTGAAGACTCTTGATTTCTAGCTTGTGCTTGACTTCCAGCTCTTTCTACTTTTTCAAATTGTCTTCCCACTTCTCTTGCCATAAAGTGACAACTTCATTAGCTTCATTCAACTCTTTCTTCTCTTTCCGGCGTTGGGCCGCCTTGTGAGTTTCATCTAATCTCTTTTTCTTGAAGTAGAGCTCTCTCTCTTGAAAGTCTTGCTGCTTGAGCCTGACCATTTCTTCAGCTTTGTGAGCCCTTTCTTCCAATTTCTGGTTTTGCATTTTCAACTTCTGGCATGAATTGTAGGCTTCTTGATTCTCCAACCTGAGTTGCTGAACCAAGGTTTCTAATTTTTGATATTCCTGAAGATGCACTGAAGTTATGGGTGCTACCTCCTTTGGGTAGAGAGGTGTTTCCTTAGAGAATGGGAGCAACAGAGTCTCTACACGATCTTCCAACCAGGTGGCAAAAGGATCATAAGTCTTGGGATCTACTCTCCCAAAGTCTTTCTTCCCCTTCATCACTCTAACCTCCCAAGCCTGGGATGCTAGTATACTCATCTTGAGATTTCCTTCTGCTTGAAAGTATAAAGACTCACTCATCTCCTCAATCAAAAGTACAACTCTTAAGGGGTAACCAAATTGTTTCCTGAATAAGATAGGATTGTTGCTAATCCCACCTTTCATTCCTATCAAGGGCACATTTGGGAAGCTACCACAACTGACCAAAATTTCTTCGCCCACAAGATCCCTGTTGCATCCCCAAGAAATGTCAACTAAGGTTAAGCCCATTAATCTTTTGGACCACTTCCAAGATTGTTTCAAATCTCGGAAAGGCCCTGATTTAGGGAGTTTCCTTACAAACCAATCAGCAAATAGGGGAGCACAGCAATTTACATGTCCCTTCCTCTTTTCATTCTTGTGGTGGACTCCATAGTAAAAGTCACCTAGCAAATTAGGCACTGGATTTATTCTGGAAAATATAGTGATGGCTTCCATGCCGATCAAACCCTTTTCTCCTGGAAACAAACTGGTCCCATACACTATCAAAGCAAGCAAGGTATTGAACTTAGCCCATTTGTTTTCAGATGCCAGATCCTGAGCTCCCTTGATAAGAAAATCCAAGAAAAGTCCTTTACCTTTGGTGGCATCCAGTCCTCTTCTAACCTTGGATAAGTCCAAAAGAAAAGAGTCATCTATATCTTTGGATGAAGGCATCTTCTCTAAGCCATAGTAAGGAGCACCATTTTTTATGGGAATTCTGAGGATGCTGGAAATCTCTTCCAATGTGGGAGCCAAGATGTAGTCAGGGAAAACAAAGACCCTCAACTGTGGATCATAAAACTGTAGTAGAGAATGCAAGTTATCCCTTTGGTCAATGGTTGGCTTATTCACATAGTCTAGGATCTTTCCAAACTCTCTTCTGAAATCATCAAACACTTTGTCACCCATCAAGCTAATTAACTTCTGAATACCATCTGTTTCTGGATGTGGGAAAGTATAATGGACATTTCTCTTCCTTGGAATCTCCATGTTGAAGCAGCAAATATGACCAGGAATAGGAGGTAATGAACCCTAAGAATAAAAAGAACACAAATGATTAATGATGGTATGATGTTATGCAAGTCAAGGCATGTGATCAGTGATGTGTCTGTGTAGTGAATCAGGTAATCAAGTGTCTGTGCAAGGCCACAACATCATCACAAGTATCTTTCTGATCAGGAGTTCATGATTTCAGAATCCATAATTAACAGAACAAGATCATATCACTGAAGTGTGCTAGAATAATGGGTATGTTGAAGTTTAGGGTTCCTGCAAACCTGTAAACCCCTCCCCATCTCACGGGTGTGCTACTCGGGTCAACATCACAGACTCTCAAAGCCGAATAGCAATAATACGTTCACCATTTCCGAGAAATGGCTCATGACCAAGTCAGGGAATCGGTTTGGCATTATGTACTACTCAGGGAGGTCTCAACTGAGTCCAAGAAAACAAGCATCCCTCATAAGTCCTCAGCTTCAAGAACTGAATCGATAAAAAATAGTACATTCATCATGAAGGGTACAATACTATCGTCATACGAACAGTTTGCTTTAACTGGATTCCTATGAGAGAACCAGGCCATCCTATGCGAGTTCCCAGTGGGCCCTCGGATGCGAGTGGGTTTGCCAACAAATGTGGTCTGCCACTATCATCACTGGAGAGGGATGTTTCCACAAAGGTTCTCAATGATCGGTCCCCTGACTGCACATAACTATCAAGGTAGCATATTGCCCCAGAAAGATTCCGGCGTCAATACATTTCCGAGAAGGTCGCAAGTCAAGGCGTGGAACCCACTAATACCAACATAGCAAGATGCCATGAACTAGCTTTTTAAGAGGAACTATGATGCTTTGATCCCTCAATTCTCTTTTTGGGGGTACGTAGGCAAAAGGTCATAAGATCTTTGCGAGCACACCAAACAAAAAACAACAATTAGGTTTCTAAACCTAAGAAAAACATCAAATAATTATGATGATACAAAAAACACAAAAATATACACATTTTCCTATCAATCAACACTCATCTCATACCCATACCCATATCATAGAAACCATCATCAATATCAAAAAGAACAAATTTTGCACTAATCCTAAGGTTGAAATAAGCTAATGAAGAACCCAAAACCATGTGTGCATCTGTTAAATAATAGTATGCAAATCCGAGTGAGTTTAAGATATCTTTTCCCTTCCATAACTAGCTTCACCAGGAAAAAAATAAGAAATCAGAAAGTAGCAAAAATGCAATAGTGATTAAAGACCACAAAAATTGAGCTACACACATCTACAACAAACACATCAACAACATATACATCCACATCATACACATCAATAACATATACATACACACCATACACATAAAAACAATGCATGCAAATGAGACTCAACCATAGACTCAATGCATGTGGTATTAAGAATCGACTCATATTTCATGATCCAGTTCCCGTCAGAACTCTCGACTCTTTTTCCATGGTCCAGTGCAACCCCTCTTTCATGATTACACCCTCGACCCCTATTTCATGGTCCAATGTGATCCCTATTTCATGATCACAGCCTACACCGTGATTGGACACAATCACCTCACCAATGATGACAACATGCAACAACGACGTCAATATGAAACAACAACAACAACACTTCATGCATATTCTTTATCATACTAACAATTTTCAATCACCAACACATACGCAACTAAACATACATCACGCATTCAAATGTTTCACACATTAAAATTCAACATCGATAAAATGCACATACAACCTCTCTAACCCTGCTCACACCGCATCAACAACACACCAACAACACACCAACATTCCTAAAATATAAAAGATAATTTTTAGTGAATTTTAATAATTAAAAACACATTTTCTCCCTTCCATGCCTCGCTAAGAGACCCCCTTGCTCACTAAGCGCGCAAGCTAATTCCTTGAAGAGGCGAAAGTTTCCAACGACTCGCTAAGCGACGAAGGTGAATTTGGCAGAAAAACACTGGGATTTCTGCACTTCTCCCCTGCGACTCTCACCCTCAAACAATGTATAAAACCAGTCCAAATCACAATTTTCCACCAGAAAACTCACATCTAACACTACCAACATAAATATACAATTCGGACATCAGAAATTCCTCAATTTCATACCACATTAATCAATTTATCAATCACCCAATTCCACCGACATACCTAATGACATCTACCCTATCATTCATATCATAATACCCTTAAAATATGAAAGAGATCCCACCCTTACCGTAACTCGATGAAAAATATCTTCCTTTCTCACGAAATATTTGCCTCTAGCCTTGCCTTAACCCTTCTCTTCTTCTCTCTTCTTCACGCTCTTCCAAAATTCCACGATCAGTTTTTTCCACGAATGATTCCCCCAATCCTCATAATTCCAAATATAACCCTTGGACCCCTAATATTGGAATCCTATTATGTACTCACTAATTCCTCATCTAATTACATACTACCCTTTCTCCTTATTTCTAATATTATGAATTAATTTAATATAACACTCCACAACTTAATTAATTAATTCCAAATTAGAAACTTCAGATAATTTAATTATTCTACTCAACACATCATCAAGTCCTACATTGTTAGTCCAACACTTCCCCTACGACTAAACCTACCTTTCACCATAGGTACATAACATGCAACTATAGCACCACCACAAACAACTAATCACAATGGTTCACACAATCACACAAATATATGAAATAAATAAATAAATAAATAACAACTTAAATAAATTAGGGAATTACAACTCTCCCCCACTTGAATATTTTCGTCCTCGAAAATTACCTGCCACAAACAGATTCAGATAAGACTCCTACTTACTCTCCAATTCCCAAGTCATGTTCCCACCGGTAGCACTTCCCCTTACCACCTTCACGAGAACAATCTTCTCGCCTCTCAACTGCTTCACTTTGCGATCACTGATACGCTTAGGTAAAGCCTCAACCGTAAGGTTATCCCTTACTTCCACCTCATCCATCAGTATCACATGTGACAGATCCAGAACATACTTCTGAAACTGCGAAACATGGAATACATCATGCAAATTTGAAAACCACGGCGGCAACTCCACTGTATAAGCAACTGGCCCAACTCTTTCCGAAATATGATACGGACCAATGAATTTCGGATTAAGCTTCTTCGACTTCAAAGCACATCCAACACTCGTTACCGGAGTAAATCTCAAATACATAGTCTACCTCTTGAAATTCAAGATCTTTCATTCTCTTATTATGATAAATATTCTGTCTACTTTGTGAATTATCTTCTTTGAATCAACTTCACTGTCTTAGTTGTTTGATGAACAATCTCAGGTCCAATCACTATACTCTCACCAGATTCATGCCAACACAAAGGTGTTCGACATCTCATACTATACAATGCTTCAAAAGGTGATATTCTGATACTGGAATGTGTAAACACCCCAAATTTTCCCTCATTTTTTCTCACACCATGGCTTGTGATCTTTCATTTTTTGCATTTACATAAGCATTACATCTCATATTGCATATTTGTTTCACTGCATTTCATTTGCATCTAGGGTTTGTGATCTGAGCAATCCAAGAATTAATCTGAGCCATCCCATTGGTCTTGAAGCTTTCCAAGAGGGTCCATGTGTGTTCTATAATCATATTATGCTCCCCAAAGTTCATGAAAGTCAAGAAATCACAAGGATTGGCAAAAGCATGGAGGCAGAGCTAGGGTTTTCCTGCACAGATGACCAAAATTAGGGTTTTGGTTTCAGAGGCTTTAACTCCAAATTTTTTGGTCATTCTTGTTTCTAATGTTCTTAATATGTTATAAGGATCATGTGTACCAATTTTGATGAATAAATTCATTGTGGAAGTCATCTAATCATTAGGTAACTTCTTGAGCAAGTTAAGTCAAAATCAGGGCATCTGAGGCCCCCAACAAGGGTACCAAAGGATCATTTTCATCAAATTAAAGTTCTATGATCTTTATTTGATCTTAGAAGTAGTGGGAAGTTCACAATATTGAAGAATTTAGAGCCAATTGCAAACTTGCCATTTTTGGAAATGACTTGTAATGGAAACTTTCCATTTTGGGAAAGATTTTCAACCTCCTCTTTCATGACCAAAAATGCTTCAAATGAAAATTTCTTGGACATGAAAGTTGTAGATTAGGTCTTTCCCTTTTCAAAAAGAACTAGAACATGTCTTGATTCATCCTAGAACTCAAGATATGGCCTTTCAAAGTTGGAAAAAATCCTATAATTTTCATGTTCATGTCAAAGAGGGATTTATGCAATTTTGAGTTTCAAGCTTCTAAATGACCTCTAATCCACTCAATTATGTCACAACATGTTAATGCAACTTGCCAAGATCAGAATTGGCCCAAGGATTGAAGCATTTCATGGCTTGATTCACAAAAAAAAATCAAAGTTGGAAAATTGCATAAACATTGAAATCTCTTCATCCAAGCATTACAACTCACTTCTATTGATCCAAGGACTCCCCACAAACTCTGCTGAGGCCAAGACACCCCTTGAAAAAGCTCTGCAATGGCCCATACCTCAAGTACAAAGAAATTTGACCAATCAAGACATTATAAACAAAGGTTATGGAGCTCATTTCATAACACATTCAAGCCTGAAACATTGGAGAAGCCAAAATTCACAAAATCACCTAAAAACTCCCGTTCTTCGATTCTCACACCTCAACCATCAAAACTCCCTCATTCTTTCACCATTCATCTCAAAATCACCTAAGGACCACAAAACACCCCTCACCATGGCCTGAAACCTTCCAAATCAAAAACACGATTTCTGCAAAACCAGAACCAAACACTTCAAAATAGCCATCACAAGCTTGCTCTAAGCTCCTCATCATCATCAGGGAGTTCATTTGGGTGGATTTGAACCAAGAAGGAGGCCAGAAAGCTCAGAAACTGAAAGCTCTGTCTCAGGTAACCATGAAGAACATTTTTTCCAGAACTTGCTATTTAAGTTAAAATATTAATCCTCATGTTCCCCTGATCACACTGATATGTTTCAATTTGAAAATGATCAAGAAATGAGCATGTATGATGGTTCTGAAACTCTGCCCGTGTTTGAATGTTTGCTTCGATTTTCCCGATTCTTGTGAAATAAGTGCTATTTGATGATTGATTTGTACTCTATGATGTTTGGGGGTTGATTCTGGGCAGGATTGAGGAGTTTTAGAAGCTTGTAGGTGGGGTTAGGGTTGAGGACTGGCCGGAGAAGATGACCAGAGCTTAGCTCCGGTCACCGGAAAATAATTAGGGCTAATCTGTAATTAATTCCCCAGATTCATTCCTGGCCTTTGGATCATGATTAGGGTTAGTGCGTGGATGGCTTAGATTAGCTCACTTAATTTTAATCCTGATTAATTAATTTAATTATAATTAATTAGCCAGTTTGAATGTGGACCCTTGGATAGCGCGCCGGTCAATTCCCACCTTTTTCATTCAAATCTCAGCCATTGGATGCGCTGACTTTTCCTTTTATTCAATTTTAATTCATTTTATTTCATTTTCTTTTCATTTCTTTTGTTTAATTTATTAAAATATCAAAACACTTTCAAAAAATATGATTTCTTGCATTTCTGTTTTAAATATTTTTCTCAACCTAAAAATGATTTTTATTTTATTTTTTGCATTTAAAAAGTATTTTTAAAATATTTAAATGTTATTTTTAATTAATTAATGGATTTTAATGAATTAAAAATACATTTAGGTTTCTAAAAATCACCAAAACAATCATGAACCATTCCAATGCATTTAGAAACATTTTATAACTCTTCATATAAATTTATTTTTTGGTTTGATCATAATTTCACAATTTTTCTTTGAATTAGGGTTCATTAAAATCATATTTTTTAACCCTAACTTTGAAAAATCATTTATGCCTAACCAAGAAGAGTTTGAACTTGATTCTTTTTGCATTGTTTCACATTCTGCATGTAGTTTCTAGGTCATTTTCCTCATGAATTTATCTTTCATTTTCAAATTAATTTGCATTTTCCTTTGAGAACCACCCAAAAACCCTAGCAAACTTAGAAAAATCATAACTTTCAATAGGATTAGCTTCTGACCTTCTCCTTTGGGGTGTGACCTAATATAGGTTTAGGGTTTGATTAAGGTTGGTTTCAATTTTTTCTCATGTTGTATGCTTCTGTTTTGTTCAATTGCATCTCATGTGACCATAAAACCCTAATTTCTCATGTTCATTTGCATTCACCTTACATATTCATCATCATGTGAACTTGCCATGACATTTCAAACATTCATATGTCATCTTAGACATCTTAGGACATGTTAGATCCTTGCTTGATCATTTCTTCATTCATTTGCCATGTCTTGAATTCATTACATTTCATAAACATCCATGTGTTTTCAAACATCTAAGCATGCTTCCTTTGCATCTCATCTTTGTATGATCATTCATATGCATCTTGTATGACTTTGCATAATCTCATATGCCATTTGAATTGCATAATCACTTCTGACTTTGTTCTTTACATCTCATTTCAATTCATTTCTTTATGTTTTATGTATCATGCATCCATACTAACATTTTCAGGATCTTTTGGTAAGTTATTTGGGAGGTGGATTTGCCGTTACCTCCCACCTCTTCTTATCTCATTCATATGCATATTTACATGTCTTTGAATTGAATCTAATTAACTTGTGTTCCATCCTTCTTACTTTCTCTCTTTAAGTTACTTATCTTCTTCAGGAAGTAAGTAACTTACTCTTCTTCTTCCTTCTTTTTTCATCTGCTTCTTCCATTGGTGGCCTTGAAGATATTTTCTCTTAAGCCTAACAAACCATAGGACATCCAAGTATGATAACTTTTAGGGTTGTGTATAGTTCCCTTTAGTCTTTTACCTTTGAGTCTCCTTAAGTCTCTTTTCTCATCTCAATAATCAGAGATTAAACTCTTAAAGTTTTAGGACTTTGGAATTAGGGTTATGCCTGCATCCTTCTCTTAGGATGGAGTGTATAACTTTAATCCTAAGTGTTAAACCTTTAATTTGTTTAAACCTCTTAATCAAATCACATTAATAATCACCAAGACTATATCTTGTAACTTGGGCCTTACATTAGGGTTCTATCGCTTCCTTATGGTTAAGAGGGACTAACCCTAGTGTTTAATGGACAAGTCCCCCTCAAGTTGTCTTACAAACTTAAAATCCACTTCTTAATCTCATCCCTTAATTAAAATCCACTTAATAAAGGTTTGTTATATAATGAATTTAATCCCTAACCATGGATTAAGTTGAGGTATCTTCCTCAACTTAAGTGTTCTCATCTATTATCCTACTATTAGGATGGTGTAATGAGTTCACTAATCTGTGACTAGAGATTAAACTCATTACTTAACACTAAACAAAAACCCAAAAACATCTAAATAATCACAAGTAGGTTCATGATCTTAATCCTACATCATCATGGTAATTAAGTTGAGATTTTTATCTCATACTTAAGTAGGCTCATTATCCCTAATCAGGGAGGATATAATGAGTTTACAAGCCCTTGATTTAGGCGTAAGCTCATTAACTTATGCAAAACACCAAAAACAATAAAAAACTGAAAGCACAAAAACAAACAATAATCGTCTCCTTCGGGATTCTTTTCTCATCACACGCATTCACAAACGAGAACTTGCTTCTTCTGTCTAATGCTAGACAGTTAGCACTCGAGCCAGACGAGTCATACACTTGAGCATAGGCAAGCAAGCAGTTCACAGTCAATTTATTTTCAGTCTCTTTGAGTCGAACTACGATTTTCTGACTTCCTCATTGCACGAGAGGATACATAGGCATAACTTAACAGTTATCGAACAAAAGTCTCTTTGTCTTCCACCTCTTTTTGCATTCTTTTCTAAGCCTCAGTTCCTGAACAATTCACCTTTTGCACTGAACCCTGTACATTCATTCTTTAGCTTTTGCACACAAATAGCACATACACTTACCCCTTTTAACACAATCTTGTAAGAGTGGATCCCGTCGAGTACGGAGGACAATCTGGGTGCTAATACCTTCCTAGGTTGTAACCAACCCCCTTTCTCAGTTTCTCTGGTTCGCAACCGTCTTATCCATCTTTTTCTAGGTTTATGCAGCACTACCTTTCCTTCGGGATAAAAATGCCTAGCTGGCGACTCTATTCATATTCATTTTCATTTTCTCCTTTCGCCGACCGTTCGCACTTGTACCGGGATGCAAATCTTCGGGAGCGACACCTTGGCGACTCTGTTGGGGATAAGTTATCTTGCAACCAGGGCTTCTGGTTCTTTTTGTGGGTTTCTCCTAGCGCTTTTGTGATTTGTGTTTATGGGGGTGTTATGTGCTACTTGTGCTTTTTGTTTATTGCTTTATTTATTGCTTTCAGTACAGCTTTATTTATTGCTCTCATTTACTATTTATGCATTCCATATTACTGTCATCATATCATTGTGATGGATCTGTGTTTTCCTTGGTTAGAGGGATATTCAGTGAGTAAGGTTCCATACCGGGAGCCTGAGTGACACATAGGATAGAGCGGCTTCATATTATTTCCCATTCCATTTCGGTCTGGTGCAGGAATATGAAACACGGTTCAGACATGGGTTTCTTCTTGAGAACTCTGTGCTACGGATTTCCTGTAGTACTAGGGCTATCTGGGAAGCCTGCTAAGTCTGGATGACCTTTTTAGATGACCTTAGACATCTGAAGTGAATTAGAGGAGGATCCTTTATGATTAATGTAAACATTGTACCTCTGGGTTAGAAATGTTTACACTTCTCATAACTGATCCAAGTCTGAGGATCTTTGTTCTAGAACAATACCCGTGAGGGGGTTAGGATGTTTACAGGTTTGCAGCAACCCTTGACCTCATCATACCCTGTTACCAGATTTGTTAAGGTTACATCATTTTGGACTATTCTTGTGAAACCCTGGAATTGTGGCTCTTTATTTGAGTCCCCCACCTGGTTACTGGTTCTCTAAGTCTTCATCTGGATTTCTGAACACACATGGACCTTATCAGGGAAGATAACAGATCCAACACTTGATCACAAACCCTTGCATATCATTCTGCATACATCATTTTGCATCATTTTAACATTTTTCTATTTGTTTTACAGGGTATCCACATCTTATCTTTGGTTTGGTTTTGACTGTTCATCTTCGTCAGACATATTCACCAGCCATCTTCATCAGAGACCTTCTTCAGAATCAGTTGTCTTCATTAACAGTTCTCATCAGTTGTTTCCTTCAGCATCCATTGTCAGCATGGACCCATCCAGGAAGAGCAACATTACATACCATTTCTTTGAGCCCTCCATAGCAGGCATCAGGAAGATTCAGACACTCATCACTCCTGATCATATCCCTTTATTCAGGTAACATTATGGTGGCATTATGGACATGATCATGGACTTGTATGCATCACAGAGGAGTATGATCCACACTTGCCTTCAGTTCTATGATCCTCCTCTCAGATGCTTTACCTTTCCAGACTTTCAGTTGGCCCCTTTGTTAGAAGAATTTTCCATGTTGCTGGGTGTCCCCATCAGGAGAGGGATTCCTTTCAACCCTGAAATGACTGCTCCCAGGAATGAAGATATAGCCAAGGCTCTGCATTTGGAAACCACCATCATTGATCAGAATATGACCACCAAGGCTGGAATCCCAGGCCTCCATTTGGACTTCTTGATCACTCAGGCCACCAGTCATGCTGTAGCAGGAAAGTGGGACACTGTTTGTGCTCTTTTGGCCCTTAGCATATATGGTATCATCTTGTTTGCAGACGAGCCTAAGTTTGTAAGCAAGAGTGCTATCCATCTTTTCTTGTTGAAGAATCCAGTTCCTACCTTGCTAGGGGATTTCTACTACTCAGTACATCAAAGGAATGAGAAACAGAGAGGAAGATTAGTCAGATGTTGTGCACCCTTCTTCTACTGTTGGTTACTGAGGCACTGGCCAAAATCATAAGCTTTCTTGAATCCTAATCAGTCAAGAAACTAGACTAAGATAATGATTTCCCTTACATCAGAAGACATCAGGTGGTGCACCCAGAGCACCAAGGGAAGAGACATAATCACCAACTGTGGGCAATATCCCAATGTACCTCTGATTGGAGTGAAGGGTTGCATCAACTACAATCCTCTGATATTCAAAAGACAATTAGGGTATGCCTTAGTACATCCACCAAGAGAGCAAGACTTATCAGAAACCCTTTACTGTGACATTCAACATAACCATGCCATTGCCCGACAAGCAGCCTGGGCTTGGGATAACATTCAGACAAAAGGGACTGCTATTCTTGGCAAGTGTAATAACATAGCTTCAGCTCAGTATATTGATTGGTCACATATCTGAGGATAGATCACCCGCATGCCATTCACCTTGGAAGATGTGCCTGGACCATCAGCAGTAGAGCCTGTAGCTACGGTCAGTTTAAAGGAGTTTGAGAAGTTGAAAGAGAGGAATACTCAGTTGTCTGAAGCTCTAAAGAAGACCCTCTGGGAGAGGAATGATAGTCATCTGGACAACGAGAGGTTAGAAAAGCTCCGGATCGAGCACATGACCAAGATTGAGAAGAAAGATGATTACATCAAAAGGGCTAGAGCAGGGGAGTTAGTGTTGAAGAATGCTTGCAAAGAAGCCAAGATTCAGAAGGCCAGAGCTAAGCACTACTTGGAAGAGAGTCAAGCTAGATGGATCAGAATTACTGAGGCTCGTTCACAGGAAGATTAGAAGACCCAGGCTAGGATAGAGCAACTGGAAGCTAATGAGAAGAAAAGTCAGGAAGCCTTGTTGGAAGCACAAAAGGAAATCTCTGAGTTGAAACTCCGGGCGGGGTTAAAGAGATCAAAAGACCAAGACAAGTATAAGAAGTTGACAAATGTCATTGCCACCAGGAACCTTCTTATCAGGACCATCACAGAGCATCCATTTGGCCCAGTAACTGATGCTCTCCTGAAGGAAGTCAGAGACGATGATTATGGGCTAGATGTCTAATTTATTTGTATTTGTACTTCATTTTGTTTGTACTTTTGTTTATTTCTTTGTATTTTGACCCATCGTGGGGGCTTATTTGTAATCAAAACTATGTATCTTTACATTTTGTAATATATGGTTGGTGTGTTATTCTGTGGGCTTCATTTCTCTTCAACATCATCTTTCCTCGAGGTTTGGAAGGTCAAAACTAAAGAACCAAACCGGATACCCTTGGAAGACAAATAGACATACTGCATTGCATACTAACTTCATTCTTTGTTTTGTAGGTATTTTTGTTGTTGTTTCTCACTTTGTTGTGATTTTAGGAAACATTGCTCGTAGGAGGGTCTTCCCCATCAACAGAGTTCACCGGTATCCGACAAGAAACAACCTTCTGAGCTTATAGATGGATCAGGTTCAGCAAGATCTGACTGACGTGAGAACCCAGACGGCTAATGAAAGAACTGAAATGAGGGCTCAGATGAACTAGTTCATGGCAGTAATGACTGGGTTGGCCCAAAGCCAAGAAAGATTAAGAGAGTTGGTCAAGCGGCAAACTCCTAAAAAAAACCACCCAGGTACAGGGGGTACCAGCAACAATGATCATTTACAACCTCGTACTGATCCCCCGGAGTTTGGGCCTCATCTCAACCCTGATGTTAATGCTATCAGGAATACCCAAGGTAATACTGGAGGACGGTCCTTGCAAGAGGACCCTCAAGAGGAACAGTTCACTGTAGTTGGAGTGGAGATGAAATCTATGATCGTCGTCTGGACGAGATAGCAGAAAAGCTGAGATCCCTGGAGTCTCAAAACTCCTTAGGATTTGATGTTATGGATATGGGGCTGGTAGAGGGAGTTAGAATTCCTCACAAATTCAAACTTCCCTGCTTCGAAAGATATAATGGAACATCTTGCCCTCGCACCCATATTCAATCCTTTATGGGAAGATTAAAGGCTTACACCATGGATGAAAAGCTATGGATGTTCTATTTTGAATATAGCTTGATCGGGGCATCCCGTGAGTGGTACTCCCATCTGACTAGGGCAACAATCAAAAATTGGAATGATTTGGCCGAGGCTTTCATACGCCAATACCAATACAATCTAGACATGGGTCCTAACAGAACTCTTCTAATGGGTGTAAACACCCCAAATTTGCCCTCACCCATTCACACCATGGCTTGTGATCATTTTATATGCATAAATCCAATCATACCATCTCATACCACAATTTTGATTCACTGCATAGATTCAAAGTCATCTGCATCTAGGGTTTGTGATCTAAGCAATCCAAGAGCCATTTGAGCCACTCCAAAGGTAATCAATCACTTCAAAGGGGTCCATGTATGTTCAAGCATCATATTACATCCTCTCAAAGTCAAGAATGTCAAAGAATCACAAGAACTGAGAATGGCATGGAAGCAGAGCCAGGTTTGACTGCACAGATGACCTAGAATTAGGGTTTTGGTTTCAGAGGCCATAACTCCAATTTTTTTGGTCATTCTTGTTTCTATTGGTCTCTATATGGTATAGGGAGTATGCATATCAATTTTCATGAAGAAATTCCATGGGGAAGTCATCTGATCAAGAGTTGACTTTTCAAGCAAGTTAGTGTAAAATCAGGGCATCTGAGGCCCCCAATGACCCAACCAAAGGGTGTTATTCATCATTTTGATTGTATATGATCTTTATTTGATCATAGAAGATGTTGGAAGTTCACAAAATTGAAGAATTTCAAGTCTTTTGCAAAGTTGACTTTTTGGGAAAGTTTGACTTTTAATGAAATTGCCATTTTAGGAAACTTTTTCAACCCTTACTTTTTGATTCAAAAATGCTTCAAATGAAAAAACTTTGGTCATGAAAGTTGTAGAATGGATCATTCCCTTTTCAAAAAGTACAAGAACATGACCTAATTCATTTTGGATCAAAAGTTATGGTTTGTCAAAGTTGGCTAAAATCACAAAATTTGAAGTTTTCTACCAAAGGGACATTTTGCAAAATGGTTTATTCAAGTGTTTAAAAGGCCTCAAATGTGTATCATTTCCACACAACATGATCATGTGACCTCTAAATTTCAGAATGGGCCAAGGGATCACTCATTTTTATGGCCTATGGAGCAAGAAATCTCATAAGAAGCAAAAGTGAGGCAAGTTGCAAAAACTCACTCAAGTGTGAATCCACTTGCTGGCTGACTTCACAAACAATCCAAGGGTTCTCCACACATCTTGCTGCGCAGGACACCCCATCTGTCCTTGGCTAGCAAGTAGCCCATGCCTCTCTTACACAACTTTGACATTTTGGCAACTTGAGCCATACCAATCACTAAAGCACACATCAACTCATCTGACCTATCACAATAGTATATGCAAACAAAAAGCAAGCCAAAGCACATAACAACACACTCTGATCTTTCCCATAGCCAGAGTTATCAAAATCTCCCCCATTTTCAAGAGCCTTCGAAACACTCAGTACAAGCTACAAACATACAAACAAACTTCACAAACATACTCAGCACACTTTCCTGGTCACAAAGCACCCATCACCATTGCCTAAAACTCCCAGAATCACAAACACAATTTCCACCCCACCTTGAACAGAACTTCTTCCATCTCTCAAACCATCCATTATAAACTTCAAACAAGCATTGAAAGCTTCTCAGGAGGTCCAGTGGAGTTGATTGCAAGCAAGAAACCAGCCAGGAAGTGCCAGAAACCAAAGCTTCAGTTCAGGTAGCCATCTCAAACTTTTTTTCCAGAAACTCCATTTTAAGTTCTTAAAAGCTTCTATGCACTCCCCTGATCATGGGGATGTGATTATTTTTGAAAATGGTTGAGAAACCAGCATGTATGAACTGTCTGAAACTTTTTGCCCTAAATGAGTTTTGCTTCGATTTGGCTGATTGATGATTGAAAAATGATGTTTGTTAGGGGGTTTTGATTCAGTGTTGAATGGGGATGAGTCCTGGGCGGTTAGATTTCATTTTCATTGCGTGTAGAGAGAGTTAGAGTTTTGGGCTTGCCGGAGAAGACGACCGGAACAGTGTTCCGGTCGCCTGAAAGTCATTAGGGCATTTAATTAGGGTTTAATCATAATTAGGAGATTTTGAATTTTGGCCCTTGGATGTGGAGCCAAGTCAATTCGCGCGCGTGTAGGTTTGAATGCTGGCCTTTGATCTTGTTGACTTTTCTATTTTTCAGTTTTATTTCATTAAATTTCATGTGTTTTGTTTAATTTATTTAAAATAGCAAAAATCATTTTAAAATTCTGAAAATTTTTATACAAGCTTTTATTAATTTTCAGAAACCAAAAACATTTTTATTTTTATTTTTTGCATTAAAAAATATTTTTAAATCATTTAAAAGTATATTTTTAAATAATTAATGAGAATTAATTAATTAAAAATACTTTTAGGTATTTAAAAATCACCAAAAAATTCATGAAACCTTTAAAATCATTTAGAAACATTGTCCAACCCTCAAACCAAATTTCTTTTTTGATCTTGATGTCTTTTGACAATTTTTCATGGAATTAAAATCATTTCAAGGCAATATTTTGTCCCAAACTTCCAAAATTCATTTCTGCCTAACCATTGAGAGTTGGACTTTGATTCTTTTTGCATTGTGTCTTGCATATCATGCAGTTCCTAGGATTAAATTGGCATGATTTGATCTTGCATTTTCAATTTGTTTGACATTTTTCTTGACAAGGTACCTTAAAACCCTAGTACTCTTAAGAAATTCATAACCCTCACTAGGTTAAGAGCTAGAACCCCTCCTTTGGGCAGTGAGTTTGTATAGGTTTAGGGTTCCCTTGGATGCATTTTCAATTTTTTATCTTGATGTTTGCTTCTGGTTTTGTTTTTTTTGTTTGATGCATTGATCATAAACCCTAATTTGGGCTTCCTTTTGCATTCATCTTGCATTTGCTTGCATACCATGACTTGCCATGACATTTTGTGCATCCATTTGATTCATTAGACATCTTAAGACATATTAGAATCATGTTTGATCATTGCATCTTTCATTTTCCATGTTGTATGTCATTTGCATTTCATAACTTTTCATGAACTTTCATGGTTCAATACATGCCTCATTTGCATCCTTATGCTTGTATGATCATTCTCATGCCTTGTCTCATGTTTGTATCATATCTTAGCATCATTAACATCATGTATTTGCTTCTGACTTTGTCTTGCATCATGCCATTCCATCTCATTTGCATTGCATTTCATTTCTTTCACTAACTTTTCAGGTGGTAAGTTACTTTGAGAAGTGAATTTTCCTTCACTTCTCATGTTCTCTTTTCATCTCTTTCACACTTCCCTTGCTGCATTTTGTATGTGTATTGGAATGAGCTTGCTCATTCATGTTCATCTCTTACTTCCTTTCTTCAAGCAACTTGACTTCTTAAGTGAAGCAAGTTGTTTTGCTTCTCTTTGTTCCTCTCATCTGCTCCTATCCTTGGTGGTTCTTTGAAGATTTCTTTCTTAAGCCTTATAAACCCTAGGAACAACCAAGCATGATAACAATTAGGGTTTGATTAGTCCCCATTTAGCTTTTACCTTTGTGTCATCTTTGAGTCTTCTTTTCTCATCTCATAATCAGGGACTAAACCCTAAAGGCTTTAAGGCTTTGTGATTAAGTTTATGCCTGCATCCTTCTATTAGGATGGAGTGTATAACTTTAATCCTAAGTGTTAAACCCTTAATGTGTTTAAATCCTTTAATCAATCCACCTAATGATCACTAAGACATCAAGCTTGTAACTTGGGCCTTGCATTAGGGTTCTAATTCTTCCTTAATTGGTTAAGAAGGACTAACCCTAGTGTTAATGGACAAGTCCCCCTCAAGTTGTCTTACAAATCATAAAATCCACTTCTTAATCTTACCATTAACCAAAATCCACCTAATAAAGGCTTTGTTTTGTCATGAGTTTAATCCCTAATCATGGATCAAGTTGAGGAGTCTTTCTCAGCTTAAATGTTCTCATCTATTATCCTTCTATTAGGATGGTGTAATGAGTCCATTAGATCCTTGATTATGGCTTAACCTCATTACTCAACACTAAACAAAAACAACAAAAACATCTAAATAATCACAAGTAGGTTAATGATCTTAATCCTACATCAAAAGGTGATTAAGTGTGAGATGCTGACTTCACACTTAAGGTATTCTCATTACCCCTAATAAGAGGGAAGATGTGATGAGTTTACTAGCCCATTGGTTTAGGCTTAAGCTCATTAACTTATGACAAATCCAAAAGCAATAAAAGATTGAAAACACAAAAACAAACAATAATCGTCTCCTCCGGGATTCTTTTCTCATCTCATTCACTCATAAACGAGAACTTGCTTCTTCCGTCTAATGCAAGACAGTTTGCACCTGAGCCAGACAGGTCATACACTTGAGCATAGACAAGTAAGCAGTTCACAAGTCAATTTATCTTTCAGTCTCTTTGGGTCGAACTACGGTGTTCTGACTTCCTCATTGCACGAGAGGATACGTAGGCATAACTTAACAGTTATCGAACAAAAGTCTCTGCATATTCCCCCTCTTCCAGCCTCATTATTTTAAGCCTCATAGTCTTGAGCATTATACTTTTGTTCTTACACTGACACTGTACATACTACACTTCACATTTCTTTTACACTGACACTTGCATTCTTTCCAGTTATGATACACAAATTGCACTGACACTACCCCTTTAAAACACAAATCTTTTAAGCGTGGATACCGTCGAGTACGACGGACAATCTGGGTGCTAATACCTTCCCAGGTTGTAACCAACCCCCTTTCTCAGTCTCTCTGGTTCGCAACCGTCTTATCCATATCTTTCTAGGTTTATGCAGCATTACCTTTCCTTCGGGATAAAAATGCCTAGCTGGCGACTCTATTCATTTCATTTCTCCTTTCGCCGACCGTTCGCGTCTGTACCCCTTCTGACCTTAGGTTGTCATTTTGGTGGGAGCGACAGCTTGGCGACTCTGCTGGGGACCCTTATACTGTAACCAAGGCTTTTGGTTCTTTTTGTGGGTTCCTCCTAGCGCTTGTTTGATTTGTGTTTACTGGGGTGTTATGTGCTATTTGTGTTTGTATATTTGTTTTATTTATTGCTTTATGTACAGTTTGTTTACTGCTTTCTTTACAGCTTTATATACATCATACTGTCATACTATTCCGGCTGGATCTGTTGTTTCTGTTTTGGTGGGTGGGGTTCTATTGAGAGTTGAGGTTCTATACCTGGGACCTGAGTGACACCTAGGCTAGAGTGGTTCATGTTCTTTCCCATTCCATTTCGGTCTGGTGCGGGAATATGAAACACGGTTCAGATATGGGTTTCTTCTTGAGAACTCTGTGCTACAGATTTCCTATAGTGCTAGGGCTATCTGGGAAGCCTGCTAAGTCTGGATGACCTTTATTATGACCTTCAGAAACTGAGGTGAATTAGAGGAGGATCTTTTATGGTTATTGTAAACATTGTACCTCCGGGTTAGAAGTGTTTACACGTCTCATAATTGATCCAAGTCTGAGGATCCTTGTTTTAGAACATCACCCGTGAGGGGGTTGGGCTGTTTACAGGTTTGCAGGTACCCTTGACCTCAACATACCCTGTTACTTTGTTTTGAATAAGAATACTCCATTTTGGAACAGTTCTTGTGATTTTTAACCCTGGACATGCGACTCTTTATTTGAGTCCCCCACCTTGGTTACTGGACTTTTGAACCTCCATCTGGACTTCTTAGACATACATGGACCTTTATATCAAGGCAGTAATCAGATCCAGCTCAATCACAAACCCTTGCATATCATTTGCATACATCATCATTGCATCATCTTAACATTTTCTTATTTGATTTTTCAGGGTATCCATATTACTTTTGGCTTGGTTTTGACCCCTTCATCTGCATAGGCCTTTGTTCATCAGCTACCTGCTTCAGTCACCTGCATCACCAGCATCAGCCTACCAGTGGCCCATCTTCTAGCATCAGTCACCATCATCAACATCTGTTTTAGCTCTTCAGCAGCAGACATGGCACCCAAGAAGAGCAACATCTCCTACCATTTCTTTGAGCCTGAGCTGGCTGGCATCAGGAAGGTCCAGGCCTTGATTACTCCAGACCATATACCACTATTCAGAGAACATTATGGAGGCATCCTTGATGTGGTTATGGATTTGGACCCTTCCCAGAGGAGCTTGATTCATACTTGCCTGCAGTTCTATGATCCCCCTCTGAGGTGCTTCATCTTCCAGAATTTTCAGTTGGGACCCTTGTTGGAAGAGTATTCATCACTGATTGGTGTGCCTATCAGGGGTGGAATCCCCTTCAACCCTGAGATGACTTTTCCTAGTAATGAAGAGGTGGCAAAGGCATTATATCTGGAACCAGTTCTGATTGGGCAAAACATGACAGCAAAGGCTGGAATCTCTGGTCTACACTTGGATTTCTTGAACTCTCAGGCTATTCTGAAGGCCTCCTTAGGAGAATGGAAGGCAGTCTGTGCATTACTAGCCCTTAGTATATATGGGGTTATATTATTTGCAGATGAGCCTAAGTTTATTAGCAAGAATGCAATCCATCTTTTCATCTTGAGGAACCCAGTACCCACCTTACTGGGAGATTTCTACTACTCTGTTCACCAAAGGAATGAAAAGCAAAGAGGAAGATTGGTGAGATGCTGTGCTCCCCTATTCCATACCTGGCTGCTCAAGCACTTGCCCAAGACTGATGCATTCTTGAATCCTCACCAGCAAAAGAATTGGGCTAGAAGACTCATTGCTTTAACCTCAGCTGACATCAGGTGGTGCACTCAGAGCACCAAAGGCAGGGACATCATTACTAGTTGTGGGAAATTTCCCAATGTACCTCTGATAGGAGTGAAGGGTTGCATCAACTACAACCCTCTGTTGTTCAAAAGACAACTGGGCTATGCATTGGTCCACCCTCCTAGAGTACAGGATCTAGCTGAGACCCTTTATTGTGAGATCAAGCCTAATCTGGCTATTGTCAGGCAAGCATCCTGGGCTTGGGACAATGTCCAGACTAAAGGGATGGCCATTCTTGGGAGATGCAATAATGTGGCCTCAGCTCAATATTATGAGTGGTCTCATGCAAGGGCTCAAATGTCTGGGATGCCCTTCACCATTGAAGATGTGCCTGGACCATCCACAGCACCACCTCCAGTCACTGTCAGCCTGGAGGAGTTTGAGAAGCTAAAAGAAAGGAATGAGAATTTGTATGAAGCCTTGAAAAGAACCCTCTGGGAGAGGAGTGATGGTCGTCTGTACATTGAAAGGTTAGAAAAACTCAGGGTGGAGCATCTAGCCAGGATTGAAAAGTCAGAGGACTACATCAAGAAGTCAAGGGCTGGGGAACAGATTTTGAAGAATGCCTGCAAAGAGGCCCAGTTCCAGAAAGCTAGGACTGATCTTTATCTGAAGGAGAGCCAAGCTAGGTGGGTCAGGATCACTGAAGCTCGCACTCAGGAAGATAAAAGAACTCAGGACAAGATTGAGCAGTTGGAGGCTAATGCAAAGGAGCAACAGGAAGCCCTACTAGCAGCCCAGAGGGAGATCTCAGAGTTGAAACTCAGAGCTGGTGTAAAGAGGTCAAAGGACCAGGGCAGACACAAGAAGCTAACCACTGCCATCACCACCAGGAATCTTCTCATCAGGAACCTCACGGAGCATCCAGCTAATCCTGTGACTGAAGCACTTTTGAAGGAAGTCCAGAGGATGAGTTTGGTCTTGGTGTCTGACTTTTGCTTGTTGTTGCTTTCATTTCATGTACTTTTCTTTTATGTTGTATTTTTGACCCCTCAGAGGGCATGTATTGTAAAAAAAAAAAAAAACTATGTATGTTCTTTCCATTTGTAATATATTCATTAGTTTGTTTCATATGAGTTCTTTTTCTCTCAAGCAACATCAAACACCATCTTCCTCGGGGTCTGGAAAGGTCAAAACCATATGCCAAGCCGGATACCTTGGAAACAAATAGGCATACTGCATTGCATACTAACTTTTGTTTTGTTTTGTTGTTACTAACTCTGTTGTGATTCAGGAACTATTGCTCGGCATCGGGTGTTCCCACTCAATCGTGCACACAGATATCCCACCCGCAACAACCTTCTGGGTATACAAATGGACCAAGTACAGCAGGACCTTACAGAGGTCAGGACTCAAATGGCAAATGAGAGACTGGAAATGAGAAATCAGATGACCCAGTTTATGGAGGTGATGAATGGATTGGCTCAGAGCCAAGAGAGATTAAGAGCACTAGTAGAAAGGCAGACCCAGGAGGAACCCCATCTAGGGACTGGTGGAACGAGCAACAATGAAAGGGTTCAGCCTCATGTTAATCCTCCAGTCTATGGACCCCATCTTCATCCAGAGATCAACATCCCTGTTAATGTGCAAGGGAATGCCACTACAGGAAGAGTACTACAGGAAGACCCCCAGGAAGATCAATTTACTGTGATGGGAGCTGGGGATGAAGCCTATGACAGAAGGCTAGATGAAATTGCTGAAAAATTAAGATCCTTGGAGTCTCAAAACTTCTTGGGTTTTGATGTCATGGACATGGGCTTAGTGGACGGGGTCAGGATTCCCCACAAGTTCAAACCTCCGTGCTTTGAGAAGTACAACGGAACTTCCTGTCCCCGAACCCATTTACAATCCTTTCTGGGGAGACTGAAGGCATATACCATGGACGAAAAGCTATGGATGTTTTATTTTGAAGATAGCTTAACGGGAGCTTCAAGGGAATGGTACTCTCACTTGACTAGAGCAACCATTAGATGCTGGAAGGACCTGGCCGAGGCCTTCATTAGACAATACCAGTACAACTTGGATATGGCTCCCAACAGGACCCTCCTGATGGGAATGTCTCAATCATCCAGGGAAAGTTTCCGGGAGTACGCCCAGAGGTGGAGACAGCTTGCTGCTGCTGTCCAGCCACCCATGTCAGAGAGGGAGATGGCTGATATGTTTATGAACACCCTCCAAGGTACATACATTGATAGGTTAGCTGCCTTTTCTTCCACTAGCTTCGCTGATGTAGTCATAGCGGGAGAAAGAATTGAGAGCCTATTAAAGATGGGCAAGATTTCTGACAATGGTGCGAGCTCGTCCAGCAACCCCAGAAAACCTTTTGTAGGTCCAAGAAGAACTGGTGAGACCAATGCTATTCAGGCCAGCAGGGGCAGACCACAATATGTTCATAGGTCAGTGGCAGCAGTCACCATTCCCTCTCCACTTCCTCAGCAACCAGTATATCAACCACAGTAGCAACCCCATTACCAGCAACAAACTCAGTATCCTCCTCAGAGAAACTACAACAACAACAACAACAGTCAGCAAAGACCATTCCAACAGAGACCATCTCAGGCCAATAGGGTGATTGATCCAATCCCTATGCCCTATGCCGCTTTACTGCCACAGCTCCTGAAGCTCAACCTGGTTGAGTTAAGGACGTTGGCGCCACCAGATCCTTCCAGTCTGCCAAGAAATTACGACGCCAACGCCAGATGCGCTTTTCATTCTAACGCACCTGGCCACAGTACAGAGAAGTGCAGAGCTTTACAGATGAAGGTGCAAGACCTGGTAGATTCTAAAGCTCTAAACTTTGCACCACCGCCAAATGTTAACAAGAACCCTATGCCCAACCACGGAGGGCCCAGAATTAATGCTATTGAGGAAGACATGCCGTCTTTCTTGATAACCAGTGTTGGGCAAATTAGGACACCCCTGGTAGAGATTAAAGCTCAACTCCTTGAATGCCAGATTTTCCCTGGGTGTGAGCTCGGGTGCGGTCATTGCAACATTTCGGTAAATGGGTGTGATAATCTGAGAAGCGGCATAGACATTCTTATCCAGAATGGTCTACTTCAAATCACAACATCAATACCTTCAAATCCAGCAATCTCTCCGACAATAGTTCCAGAGTCTCCTACAACTGCAACAACAATCATCCCAAACAATTATTCAGTTTCATCAACAAATGCTTCAAATATCACTTCAACAAACCAGACGTCAACAAACATTCCTTCTACAACATCAGCACCCCTCTATTCAGAATCTTCTCCTACAACACTAGCAAACATCTCAGCAGTCACTATTTATTATGATCCGTCAAGTATTCCTCCGAACAACAATTTTCAACAACAAGCAGTGGTATCTCCTGCCATATCACCAGTTACTATCTACTATGATCCACATACTATTGCAACGCCCTCCTCTGCTGCAGTCAGCCCGGTTACCATCACGGTACCTGGGCCCGTTCCATATGAAAGCAGTAATGCCATCCCTTGGCATTACGGCTCAGATCTATACTGCGAAGGGCAGAAAATCACTCTTGAATCATCAACTTCTTCACCACAAATAGACAATGTGGGGGGAGGCGGAGGCTTCACTCGAAGCGGACGTCTTTTTGCCCCACAAATTCCAAGACCCATTGCTGAAGCAGAAGCTGCTGCCAAGGCAAAAGGGAAGAGCATGGTGCAAGAAGAACAAGTTGCTAAAGAAGTTTTAAAAACCCCTTTTGATCAAGAGGTTGATGAATTCATGAGAATCATCAAGAAAAGTGATTACAAGATAGTGGACCAGCTTCACCAGACACCTTCCAAGATCTCCATTTTATCATTGCTAATGTGCTCCGAGGCTCATCGGAACGCACTATTAAAAGTCTTGCACGCAGCTTATGTGCCAGAGGAGATTACTGTCAATCAGTTGGAAGTTGTAGTTGGAAATGTTAACGCTAGTCATGGACTAGGATTTACCAACACTGATTTGACAACGGAAGGCCGCAATCACAACAAGGCTTTGCACATTACCTTGGAGTGTAAAGGTGCAGTTATTTCTCATGTATTGGTGGACACAGGGTCATCCCTCAATGTCCTACCTAAGAAAGCCCTTGTGAAGTTGGAATATGAAGGATTGGCATTACGCCCCAGCAACTTGGTAGTGAGAGCCTTTGACGGTTCTAAGAGATCAGTTCTGGGAGAAATTGAGTTGCCTATAACGATTGGCCCACAGACTTTCAAAGCGACCTTCTTCGTGATGGATATACAGCCTGCCTACAGCTGTCTATTGGGTAGACCATGGATACACGCCGCTGGCGCCGTGACATCAACCCTTCACCAGAAGTTAAAATTCGAGTGGGAGGGCCAAGTCGTTACTATTTGTGGAGAGGAAGATATCTTTGTTAGTCATCTGGCTACATACAAATACATTGAGATGGATGGGGAGATCCATGAAACCATGAGTCAGGGATTTGAGGCCCTAAATATCAATGAAGCCTCTGCTGTACTTGGGACTTCCATGACATCCTACCAGCAAGCCAGGAAGGTTGTTGAAGAGGGGAATGCTCAAGGCTGGGGCAAGCTGTTGCCTGTGGAGAAGAAAGAGGACAGATTTGGGTTGGGTTACAAACCAACTCAGCAAGATCAACCAGAGGCTGCTAAGAAGCCCAGTTTTATTAGTGGGGGGATACTCACCCCTGATGCTGTAAACAACTTGGAAGATGAGTCGGAAGATGAGCGCAACCTGGAGAGCTGGATACGTCCAAGGATCCCGGGGAGCCGTATCTCAAACTGGTCTTCCCAGGAAATTATAAGGGTTACTCCTGCAGAGTAATTATTATTTCCTGTATATTTTAAGCATGCATCAAGTCTTGCATCTTGCCCAAGATGACAAGACTCATTTTGTAATCGGGCCATCTTGTAATTTTGTGCAAACAGATCAATCAATGATAATCAGACATCTTTTGCAAATGAGTCTTTTTCTTTTCCGTTCACTGTTTTTCCATTTTTCTTTTTGTACAAAAAATAAATGGCAATGTTTTCAAAATGACAACTTTATTTCACTTTTCTAAACAAGATTAAAATCAATCACTAAAATGAACAAACTGAACCCTTGCAGAGAGTGCCTTCCAGACCGCACCGACAACAGCACGGCTATGACTTCGTATGACTTTGACAATCCAATCAATCAAGCTGATGAAGGGGTTGAAAAAGAGTATGAGCTTCCTGAAGAGCTATCCAGATTGTTGAGACAAGAGGAAAAGGTTATCACTCCTCATCAGGAGGAGGTCGAAACAATTAATCTTGGTATAGATGAAGATGTGAAAGAAGTTAAAATCGGGGCTTGCTTATAAGATTCAGTGAAGAGACAACTGATTGACCTACTCCAGGAATATGTGGATGTGTTTGCTTGGTCTTATCAAGATATGCCAGGGTTGGACACCGATATCGTTATGCACAAGCTGCCTTTAAGAGAAGACTGCCTGCCAGTAAAACAGAAGTTGCGCCGTACTCACCCAGACATGGCAATAAAGATAAAGGAAGAGGTGCAAAAGCAGTGGGACGCCGGATTCCTTGCTGTGACTAGCTATCCGCCGTGGGTTGCTAATATTGTACCTGTGCCTAAGAAAGACGGCAAAGTGAGAATGTGTGTTGACTACCGGGATCTGAACAGAGCCAGCCCGAAAGATGATTTCCCATTACCTCACATCGATGTATTGGTTGATAACACGGCTCAGTTCTCGGTATTCTCCTTCATGGACGGATTTTCAGGATACAATCAGATCAAAATGTCACCTGGAGACATGGAGAAGACAACCTTCATCACACCCTGGGGCACGTTCTGTTACAAGGTGATGCCATTCGGACTAAAGAATGCTGGTGCAACATATCAACGGGCTATGGTAACATTATTCCACGACATGATCCATAAAGAAATCGAGTGTGATGTGGATGACATGATTGCCAAGTCCCTTACAGAAGAGGACCACCTGGAGAATCTGATGAAGTTATTCAAGCGTCTGAGGAAGTACCAACTGAAGTTGAACCCCAACAAGTGCACATTAGGGGTGCGATCTGGTAAGCTGCTAGGTTTTATTGTAAGCGAGAAAGGGATTGAGGTTGACCCCGATAAAGTCAAAGCCATTCAAGAAATGCCTGCACCAAAAACTGAGAAAGAAGTTCGAGGGTTTCTAGGTAGATTGAACTACATTTCAAGGTTCATATCTCACCTTACAGCAACCTGTGAACCCTTGTTCAAGCTGTTAAGAAAAGAACAGACGGTCAGTTGGAACGAAGACTGCCATAGGGCTTTTGACAAGATCAAGGAGTACTTACAAGAGCCTCCCATCCTTATGCCTCCAGTTGAAGGAAGACCTCTGATAATGTACTTGACAGTATTAGAAGAGTCAATGGGGTGTGTGCTGGGCCAGCATGACGAGTCTGGTCGAAAAGAGTATGCAATATACTACCTGAGCAAAAAGTTTACCGACTGTGAACAACGTTATTCACTGCTCGAGAAAACTTGTTGTGCTTTAGCGTGGGCTGCTCGCCGACTGAGACAGTATATGTTGACCCACACTACTTTATTGATCTCCAAGATGGACCCAGTTAAGTACATTTTTGAGAAGCCAGCTCTTACCGGACGGGTTGCAAGATGGCAAATGATCCTCACAGAATATGACATCCAGTACACATCTCAGAAAGCCATCAAGGGCAGTGTATTGTCTGAATATCTTGCTGAGCAACCCATTGATGATTACCAGCCTATGAGATTTGACTTCCCTGATGAAGACATCATGTTCATAAAAGCAAAAGATCATGAAGAGCCTATTCACACTGAAGGGCCTGACCCGGAAGAAGAATGGACTATGATGTTTGATGGGGCTGTTAATATGAATGGTCGTGGTGTTGGTGCAGTACTCATTACACCCAAGGGAGTTCACATGCATTTCTCGGCAAAACTCACCTTTAACTGCACTAACAACGAAGCTGAATACGAAGCTTGCATTATGGGTCTTGAGGAAGCCATTGACCTCAGGATCAAGACATTGACTGTATTCGGAGATTCAGCTCTGGTAGTTAATCAAACCAACGGCAAATGGTACACACACCAGGAGCACTTGATACCTTACAGAGACTATACAAGGAGGTTATTGACTTTCTTTACAACGGTCAAGCTTGAGTATATCCCTCGGGACGAGAATCAGTTTGCAGATGCTCTGGCTACCATTTCATCCATGATCAAAGTTCAAGCTGCCAACTTTGTGCCTCGGATTTCAGTGTCCAGACTCGACAGACCAGCATATGTATTTGCAGCAGACGCCGTAAAAGATGATAAGCCTTGGTTCCATGACATTAAGTGCTTCTTGGAGGATCAAACATACCCACCTGGGGCATCTTCCAATGATAAAAAGACATTAAGAAGGCTTGCTGGTAGTTTCTTCCTGAACACTGATGGTTCTTTGTACAAAAGAAACTTTGATATGGTACTCCTCAGATGCGTCGATAGAACAGAAGCAGACTTGTTGATGCACGAGGTGCACGAAGGATCCTTTGGTAACCATGCAGGAGGGCATGCCATGGCCAAGAAGTTGCTAAGATCAGGTTATTACTGGATCACAATGGATGCCGACTGTTGTGCCTATGCCAGAAAATGCCGTGAATGCCAGATCTATGCGGATAAGGTGCATGTGCCTCCCAATCCTCTGAACGTGATGTCTTCACCCTGGCCCTTTGCTATGTGGGGCATCGACATGATTGGCAAGATTGAACCTACTGCTTCAAACGGCCACAGATTCATCCTGGTTGCCATTGACTATTTCACCAAGTGGGTCGAAGCAGCTTCCTACGCCAACGTTACAAAGCAAGTGGTGGCCAGATTTCTGAAGAGAGACATCATTTGTCGATACGGAGTTCCTGAGCGAATCATTACTGATAATGGTTCCAACTTAAACAATAAAATGATGGCAGAGCTATGCCGGGACTTCAAGATCCGACACCACAATTCTTCTCCTTACAGGCCAAAGATGAATGGCGCTGTTGAGGCGGCTAACAAGAATATCAAGAAGATTGTGCAGAAGATGGTAGTCACCTACAAAGACTGGCATGAGATGCTACCGTTCGCCTTGCATGGGTACCGCACGTCAATCAGAACATCCACTGGGGCAACACCGTATCAGCTTGTGTATGGTATGGAAGCAGTCCTACCTGTTGAAGTTGAGTTACCCTCCCTACGAGTACTGATGGATGTTAAATTGAATGAAGCAGAATGGGTCCGATCCCGATATGAACAACTGAGTCTGATTGAAGAGAAAAGATTGGCTGCAATCTGTCATGGGCAGTTGTATCAAAGAAGAATGAAGAAAGCCTTTGATCAGAAAGTCAGGCACCGAGAGTACCAAGTAGGAGATCTTGTGCTGAAGAGAATCCTCCCTCCTCATATAGACCACAGGGGCAAGTGGACTCCGAACTATGAAGGACCATTCGTAGTCAAGAAAGTTTTCTCTGGTGGAGCACTGATGCTCAGCACTATGGATGGTGAAGACTTCCCGTCCCCTACGAATTCAGATGCAGTTAAAAAATACTTCACATAAAAATGACCCGCTGGACACAAAAACAGAATGTAAGTCCAGGCAAAAATAGGGCATCCCGGCGAGTCAAAAACAGAATAAAAGACTCGGGCATAAATAAGGGAAATAAATAAAAAAATGTACACCCGCTGAGTTGAAAAGCCGCATTGGACAACTCAGGCAAAAAATGGGTATCCCGATGGATTGAAAACCCGAAAGGGCGATCCATGCAAAATAAGGGAATAAGCGAACAACTGCAATCTGAATTCGTCTGTATCACCTACAACTTGGTAAGCTTCGAAAAGATTAAGCTTCTCTCAGAATCAGCCTTCTTCAGAAAGCAGGACGAGAAGAACGTCAAAAGTCATACGAGTCATAGCAAAGGGAAGCTCCTTGAGGCGTCATCAACATTGCCAACATCTTTTGTTCCTCAATTTATAACAATTTCCTCATTTTAGGAGATTTGTTTCTTTGACTGTATCTTGCCAATTCAGGGCACGTGAATTAATAAAATCAGATTTCCAGTCATGTCTCGTCTCGTACATTTTATTTTCATTTGCAAAATGTCTGATGTCTTTAGAGATACTGATTGCATAAACACAGATGTTTCCTTCCTAAAGAATGCGTGCTCGCAGGAAATATACTTATTCCCGGGAGTGTCTAAACTCCTATGATGGAATCCAGTAAGGGATACCTTGGGATTACTTGTGCGTTTCTCTATCTTTTCAGGATTGCAGGTATTCAAAGCACGACATGGGGCATGGAAACTTCACTCCCAGCAAGCTGGCAAATCAATACTCACTCAGCCGTAGCACTATAAATGTTTTCTCCCCAGCTGAGTTGCCACTTGTTGTTTCTCCCCAGCCGAGTTACCATTTACTATTCCTCCACAGTCAAGGCAGGGAACCACTTCCCCACAGAGACTCAGCCTCTATCTAGAAGAACAGCACACGAAGGAATCACAACAGAGTGAAGAAAGCTTCTACAAACCCCAGCTGGGTCCCTTATCACCAAGAATGGGTCTATCAGTGACCTATTCCTCCAAGCAGAATCATCTCATCAGATCCACCAGTGATTTCATCCCCAGCTGGGATGTCCACTTCAAACAGATCAGCCAGAGATCTTCGCAGCAATAGGATCCGAATCCCGGATTGGTATCTTTGCATAATCATAGCATTCGCATCATATTCACCCCACAAAGCGTAGCATTCCGTCTAATACGGAGCATTACGGCAAAAATCAAACATGTTGCATAATCATAAGTCGTGGTCTGAATCAAACACTTGTGAATAATGACAATCCAAACCATATACAGAATACTCCCAAGATTCCCCAACAAAGAGCTGAAGCAGTTGCCTTACACCCACAAACATCAGTATATACTCTTTGTGGCACCCGTCCGTGTCATGTCCCCAGCAGAAAGCCAAAGCGTCCCCTTTGCACTCACAGATTTGTATATATATCTCTTGACACCCGTCCGTGTCACCTTCCCCAGCAAGTTGAACACTCATCTATACACCACTCATACTTATTTTACTTATACAGATACTCGTCCGTATCTTGTATACACCATTTATATCCCCGCAGATTCGACACTCGTCCGTGTTCTTTGTTAACCCGTTGGTACTCGTCCGTACCATCATCTCAGAATATGCGTCAAGTGTTTGTTTCTACATGATACTCGTCCGTATCATAGTCTTAAGGATGCTCGTCCGCATCTTTAATCCATACACATGTCAAACACTCTTGTCTTCTTGAATATAGACACTCGTCTGTGTCTACTATTCCCCAGAAGAATCCCCTCAGATTCAACACTCGTCCGTGTTCCTTGTTAACCAGTTGATACTCGTCCGTATCATCATCTCTGAACACGTGTCAGTATTTGTTTCTACCTGATACTCGTCCGTATCATAGTCTTAAGGATGCTCGTCCACATCTTTAATCTATACACCAAACACTTATACCTTTATTTCTTGGATATAAACACTCGTCCGTGTTTGCTATTCCCCAGTAAGATCGCCCGCAAAGCAAAACTTCTTTTCTATCTGACATTCGTCCTGTGTCATGATAAACCCTGAGAGCAGCCGTACCCTGCTAGGTGATCGTCCTTCACCTCTTGATGATCGTCCTTCATCATGCTCATCCGATGGCCGTCCCCATCGTTGACCCTTTTTATCCGACATTCGTCCTATGTCGTGATATTTAGCAGCCGTCCCCTGCTAGGTGATCTTCCTTCACCTCTTGATGATCGTCCTTCATCATTTTATCCGATGGCCGTCCCCATCGTTGATCTTGTTATCTGACGTTCGTCCTGCGTCATGATAAACCTTGAGAGCAGCCGTACCCTGCTAGGTGATCGTCCTTAACCTCTTGATGATCGTCCTTCATCACGCTCGTCCGATGGCCGTCCCCATCGTTGACCTTTTATCCGGTATTCGTCCTATGTCGCGATACTTTCGGCAGCCGTACCCTGCCAGGTGATCGTCCTTCACCTTAGATGACCGTCCCTCATCTTATCCCCAACAGAGCAGCCGTCCCCTGCTAGGTGATCGTCCTTCACCTTTGATGACCGTCCCTCATCATTATTTCATTTATTCTTTAACCCGATGGCCGTCCCCGTCGTGGTCCCTTTTCCTTTTCCTGATGATCGTCCTTCATCAGTTTAGCCCAATGGTCGTCCCCATCGTTGTTTGCATTACTTTATGAACTTGATGGCCGTCCCCATAATTTTTATTAATCCCCAGAGAATCTTACAGCTTTACTTGATGGCCGTCCCCATCATAATCCTTTTTATCCCCAGCATGTCGGCCATCCCCGTCATTGCTTTATTTCCGGCACTTTTCCCAGCATGTCGGCCGTCCCCGTCACTGCTCTTTCCCAGCAGTCGTCCTCTGCTCGACGGTCGTCCTCCGTCGCCCACACTTTATAATATACTTTATTTTCTTTTACAATCTATATCCCTTTTCTTCTTCATTCTGTGAGTGCAAATTTTGGACTGTCTTTGGTATTCAACCACAAGTTATCTTGTTAGCCTGTTAAGCCGCTGCTTACACCCTGCACAGCTAACTCATGTTTGAATAGGGGCAGCTGTAAACACCCCAAATTTGCCCTCACCCATTCACACCATGGCTTGTGATCATTTCATATGCATAAATCCAATCATAGCATCTCATACCACAATTTTGATTCACTGCATAGATTCAAAGTCATCTGCATCTAGGGTTTGTGATCTGAGCAATCCAAGAGCCATTTGAGCCACTCCAAAGGTCATCAATCACTTCAAAGGGGTCCATGTATGTTCAAGCATCATATTACATCCTCTCAAAGTCAAGAATGTCAAAGAATCATAAGAACTGAGAATGGCATGGAAGCAGAGCCAGGTTTGACTGCACAGATGACCTAGAATTAGGGTTTTGGTTTCAGAGGCCATAACTCCAATTTTTTTGGTCATTCTTGTTTCTATTGGTCTCTATATGGTATAGGGAGTATGCATATCAATTTTCATGAAGAAATTCCATGGGGAAGTCATCTGATCAAGAGTTGACTTTTCAAGCAAGTCAGTGTAAAATCAGGGCATCTGAGGCCCCCAATGACCCAACCAAAGGGTGTTCTTCATCATTTTGATTGTATATGATCTTTATTTTATCATAGAAGATGTTGGAAGTTCACAAAATTGAAGAATTTCAAGTCTTTTGCAAAGTTGACTTTTTGGGAAAGTTTGACTTTTAATGAAATTGCCATTTTAGGAAACTTTTTCAACCCTTACTTTTTGATTCAAAAATGCTTCAAATGAAAAAACTTTGGTCATGAAAGTTGTAGAATGGATCATTCCCTTTTCAAAAAGTACAAGAACATGACCTAATTCATTTTGGATCAAAAGTTATGGTTTGTCAAAGTTGGCTAAAATCACAAAATTTGAAGTTTTCTACCAAAGGGACATTTTGCAAAATGGTTTGTTCAAGTGTTTAAAAGGCCTCAAATGTGTATCATTTCCACACAACATGATCATGTGACCTCTAAATTTCATAATGGGCCAAGGGATCACTCATTTTTATGGCCTATGGAGCAAGAAATCTCATAAGAAGCAAAAGTGAGGCAAGTTGCAAAAACTCACTCAAGTGTGAATCCACTTGCTGGCTGACTTCACAAACAATCCAAGGGTTCTCCACACATCTTGCTGCGCAGGACACCCCATCTGTCCTTGGCTAGCAAGTAGCCCATGCCTCTCTTACACAACTTTGACATTTTGGCAACTTGAGCCATACCAATCACTAAAGCACACATCAACTCATCTGACCTATCACAATAGTTTATGCAAACAAAAAGCAAGCCAAAGCACATAACAACACACTCTGGTCTTGCCCATAGCCAGAGTTATCAAAATCTCCCCCATTTGCAAGAGCCTTCGAAACACTCAGTACAAGCTACAAACATACAAACAAACTTCACAAACATACTCAGCACACTTTCCTGGTCACAAAGCACCCATCACCATTGCCTAAAACTCCCAGAATCACAAACACGATTTCCACCCCACCTTGAACAGAACTTCTGCCATCTCTCAAACCATCCATTATAAACTTCAAACAAGCATTGAAAGCTTCTCAGGAGGTCCAATGGAGTTGATTGCAAGCAAGAAACCAGCCAGGAAGTGCCAGAAACCAAAGCTTCAGTTCAGGTAGCCATCTCAAACTTTTTTTCCAGAAACTCCATTTTAAGTTCTTAAAAGCTTCTATGCACTCCCCTGATCATGGGGATGTGATTATTTTTTAAAATGGTTGAGAAACCAGCATGTATGAACTGTCTGAAACTTTTTGCCCTAAATGAGTTTTGCTTCGATTTGGCTGATTGATGATTGAAAAATGATGTTTGTTAGGGGGTTTTGATTCAGTGTTGAATGGGGATGAGTCCTGGGCGGTTAGATTTCATTTTCATTGCGTGTAGAGAGAGTTAGAGTTTTGGGCTTGCCGGAGAAGACGACCGGAACAGTGTTCCGGTCGCCTGAAAGTCATTAGGGCATTTAATTAGGGTTTAATCATAATTAGGAGATTTTGAATTTCGGCCCTTGGATGTGGCGCCAAGTCAATTCGCGCGCGTGTAGGTTTGAATGCTGGCCTTTGATCTTGTTGACTTTTCTATTTTTCAGTTTTATTTCATTTTTATTTCATTAAATTTCATGTGTTTTGTTTAATTTATTTAAAATAGCAAAAATCATTTTAAAATTCTGAAAATTTTTATACAAGCTTTTATTAATTTTCAGAAACCAAAAACATTTTTATTTTTATTTTTTGCATTAAAAAATATTTTTAAATCATTTAAAAGTTTATTTTTAATTAATTAATGAGAATTAATTAATTAAAAATACTTTTAGGTATTTAAAAATCACCAAAAAATTCATGAAACCTTTAAAATCATTTAGAAACATTGTCCAACCCTCAAACCAAATTTCTTTTTTGATCTTGATGTCTTTTGACAATTTTTCATGGAATTAAAATCATTTCAAGGCAATATTTTGTCCCAAACTTCCAAAATTCATTTCTGCCTAACCATTGAGAGTTGGACTTTGATTCGTTTTGCATTGTGTCTTGCATATCATGCAGTTCCTAGGATTAAATTGGCATGATTTGATCTTGCATTTTCAATTTTTTGACATTTTTCTTGACAAGGTACCTTAAAACCCTAGCACTCTTAAGAAATTCATAACCCTCACTAGGTTAAGAGCTAGAACCCCTCCTTTGGGCAGTGAGTTTGTATAGGTTTAGGGTTCCCTTGGATGCATTTTCAATTTTTTATCTTGATGTTTGCTTCTGGTTTTGTTTTTTTTGTTTGATGCATTGATCATAAACCCTAATTTGGGCTTCCTTTTGCATTCATCTTGCATTTGCTTGCATACCATGACTTGCCATGACATTTTGTGCATCCATTTGATTCATTAGACATCTTAAGACATATTAGAATCATGTTTGATCATTGCATCTTTCATTTGCCATGTTGTATGTCATTTGCATTTCATAACTTTTCATGAACTTTCATGGTTCAATACATGCCTCATTTGCATCCTTATGCTTGTATGATCATTCTCATGCCTTGTCTCATGTTTGTATCATCTCTTAGCATCATTAACATCATGTATTTGCTTCTGACTTTGTCTTGCATCATGCCATTCCATCTCATTTGCATTGCATTTCATTTCTTTCACTAACTTTTCAGGTGGTAAGTTACTTTGAGAAGTGAATTTGCCTTCACTTCTCATGTTCTCTTTTCATCTCTTTCACACTTCCCTTGCTGCATTTTGTATGTGTATTGGAATGAGCTTGCTCATTCATGTTCATCTCTTACTTTCTTTCTTCAAGCAACTTGACTTCTTAAGTGAAGCAAGTTGTTTTGCTTCTCTTTGTTCCTCTCATCTGCTCCTATCCTTGGTGGTTCTTTGAAGATTTCTTTCTTAAGCCTTATAAACCCTAGGAACAACCAAGCATGATAACAATTAGGGTTTGATTAGTCCCCATTTAGCTTTTACCTTTGTGTCATCTTTGAGTCTTCTTTTCTCATCTCATAATCAGGGACTAAACCCTAAAGGCTTTAAGGCTTTGTGATTAAGTTTATGCCTGCATCCTTCTATTAGGATGGAGTGTATAACTTTAATCCTAAGTGTTAAACCCTTAATGTGTTTAAATCCTTTAATCAATCCACCTAATGATCACTAAGACATCAAGCTTGTAACTTGGGCCTTGCATTAGGGTTCTAATTCTTCCTTAATTGGTTAAGAAGGACTAACCCTAGTGTTAATGGACAAGTCCCCCTCAAGTTGTCTTACAAATCATAAAATCCACTTCTTAATCTTACCATTAACCAAAATCCACCTAATAAAGGCTTTGTTTTGTCATGAGTTTAATCCCTAATCATGGATCAAGTTGAGGAGTCTTTCTCAGCTTAAATGTTCTTATCTATTATCCTTCTATTAGGATGGTGTAATGAGTCCATTAGATCCTTGATTATGGCTTAACCTCATTACTCAACACTAAACAAAAACAACAAAAACATCTAAATAATCACAAGTAGGTTAATGATCTTAATCCTACATCAAAAGGTGATTAAGTGTGAGATGCTGACTTCACACTTAAGGTATTCTCATTACCCCTAATTAGAGGGAAGATGTGATGAGTTTACTAGCCCATTGGTTTAGGCTTAAGCTCATTAACTTATGACAAATCCAAAAGCAATAAAAGATTGAAAACACAAAAACAAAAAATAATCGTCTCCTCCGGGATTCTTTTCTCATCTCATTCACTCATAAACGAGAACTTGCTTCTTCCGTCTAATGCAAGACAGTTTGCACCTGAGCCAGACAGGTCATACACTTGAGCATAGACAAGTAAGCAGTTCACAAGTCAATTTATCTTTCAGTCTCTTTGGGTCGAACTACGGTGTTCTGACTTCCTCATTGCACGAGAGGATACGTAGGCATAACTTAACAGTTATCGAACAAAAGTCTCTGCATATTCCCCCTCTTCCAGCCTCATTCTTTTAAGCCTCATAGTCTTGAGCATTATACTTTTGTTCTTACACTGACACTGTACATACTACACTTCACATTTCTTTTACACTGACACTTGCATTCTTTCCAGTTATGATACACAAATTGCACTGACACTACCCCTTTAAAACACAAATCTTTTAAGCGTGGATACCGTCGAGTACGACGGACAATCTGGGTGCTAATACCTTCCCAGGTTGTAACCAACCCCCTTTCTCAGTCTCTCTGGTTCGCAACCGTCTTATCCATATCTTTCTAGGTTTATGCAGCATTACCTTTCCTTCGGGATAAAAATGCCTAGCTGGCGACTCTATTCATTTCATTTCTCCTTTCGCCGACCATTCGCGTCTGTACCCCTTCTGACCTTAGGTTGTCATTTTGGTGGGAGCGACAATGGGTATGTCACAATCCTCCAGGGAAAGCTTCAGAGAGTACGCTCAGAGATGGAGGAAATTGGTTGCTGCTGTTCAACCTCCAATGTCGGAAAGAGAAATGGCAGATATGTTTATGAACACCCTTCGGGGGACGTACATTGATAGGTTGGCTGCTTTCTCTTCCACTAGCTTCGCAGATGTGGTCATAGCTGGAGAAAGGATTGAAAGTTTGTTAAAAATGGATAATATTTCTGATAATGGCGCCAGCTCAAGCAGCACAAGGAAACCTTTTGTAGGGCCTCGAAGGTCGGGTGAAACTAATTCCATACACATGGGCAGAGGAAGGCCCCAGTATATGCCAAGATCAATTGCCGCTGTCACAATTCCCACTCCACCTCCTCAACAATAATACACTCCGCAACCACAACAGTTCCCTCAGCAACACTTTCCTCAACAAAGGTCCTACAACAACAAAAACAACCAACATCAACATCCTTTCCAGCAAAGGCCATCTCAAGTCAACAGGGTAATTGATCTTATACCGATGCCCTATGCCACTTTGTTGCCACAATTTTTGAAGCTTAATCTTGTTGAATTAAGGACTCTGGCTCCACCAGATCCTTAGAAACTTCCAAGAAATTACGACGTCAATGCTAGATGTGACTTCCATTCTAATGCACCTGGTCACACCACAAAAAAGTGCAGAGCTTTGCACATGAAGGTCCAGGATCTAGTTGATTCAAAGGCTTTAAATTTTGCACCACCTCCTAACGTCACAAAGAATCCTATGCCTAGCCACGGTGGGCCAAGGATAAATGCAATTGAGGAGGATTAACCCATGAACTTAATTGAAGATACTGCAAGCATTCAAACACCTCTGGCCGAGGTTAAAGCTCAAATTTTAAGGTGCCAGGTGTTCCCAGGTTGTGAGGCCTGCTGTGAATCTTGCAAAGTTTCCGTCAATGGGTGTGCAAGCTTGAGAAATGACATCAATGGCCTTATCAGAGAAGGTATCCTACAGATAACATCAACGATTTCTACAACATCAGCAATTCCTCTTACAGCAACAACAAGCACCCCTACTACAACTTCAAAGACAATTGTTCCGACAAACTCGTGTACAAAATCAACAGTCATCTCTTCCACCACTTCAACAAACACTAGTTCAACCGCATCCGCTTCTACAACTACAGCAACCATTAATAATGACATCTCCACAGTCACCATATATTACGACCCAACAATGGTCCCCGATTCCAACAATTTTCAGCAACAATCTCAACAACAATCCAACTTCAGCCTTTCACCACCACCATCGGTCAGAAGTCCTGTTACCATATATTACGATACACAGATGATAACAGTTCCCACCTCCGCTGTAGTCAGTCCAGTCACCATCACGGTACCTGGACCCATTCCATACGAAAAAGATAATGTTGTGCCATGACACTATGGTTCAGACCTCTACTACAATAGGGAGAGAGTCGTTCTTGATTCTTCAACTCATACACCACAGCTCGATAATGTCGGGGGAGGCAGAGGCTTCACTAGAAGCGGACGTCTCTTCGCGTCACAAATTCCAAGAGTTAACACTGAGGCAGAGGCTTCTACCAAAGCCAAAGGCAAAAATGTGGTGCCTGAAGAACCAGTTTGGAAAGAAGCTCATAAAACATCCTTTGATCAAGATGTGGATGAATTTATGAGAATAATCAAGAGAAGCGACTACAAGGTTGTGGATCAGCTCCACCAGACTCCTTCCAAGATCTCCATTATGTAATTGCTATTATGTTCCGAAGCTCATCGGGATGCACTACTTAAAGTCCTGCACACAGCCTACGTGCCCGAGGAGATCACGGTAAATCAGCTAGAGACAGTGGTGTCTAATGTTAATACTAGTCATGGACTAGGCTTCACCAACGCTGATTTGACAACAAAAGGTCGTCATCATAACAAGGCTTTGCACATCACTCTGGAGTGTAAAGGGGTTGTGCTTTCACATGTTCTAGTTGACACTGGATCTTCGCTCAATGTCTTGCCAAAGAAAGCCCTTGTTAAGCTTGAATATGATGGTATAGCTCTCCGACCAAGCAATCTGGTGGTGCGAGCTTTTGATGGTTCCAAGCGGTCTGTTCTTGGAGAAGTGGAGCTTCCTGTGATAATTGGCCCCCAGGTCTTTCAAACTACTTTTTACGTGATGGACATTCAGCCGGCCTACAGCTGTTTGTTGGGTCGACCATGGATTCACGCCGCTGGCGCAGTTACGTCGACCCTTCACCAGAAATTAAAATACGAGTGGGAAGGGCAAATTATCACAATCTGTGGTGAAGAGGATATTTTTGTTAGCCATCTGGCCACCTACAAATACAACGAGATGGATGGTGAAATCCATGAGACCATGAGCCAAGGTTTCAAAGCACTGAATGTTAATGAGGCGACAACTGAAGTATTTGATGCATCCTAGGAAGATAGGATGGGTACTTCAATTGTCTCCTATCAACAAGCTCGGAAGGTTGTTAAAGATGGAAACGCCCAAGGCTGGGGCAAGCTGCTACCTGTGGAGAAAAAGGAGGAAATATTCGGTTTGGGTTACAAACCATTCCGACAAGGTTAAACAGAGGCTGCTAAGGAGCCCAAGTTCGTGAGTGGGGGAATGCTGACCCCAGATGATGTCAATAACGTGGAAGACGAGGCTGAAAGCAACCTCAACTTGGAGAGCTGGATTCGTCCAAAGATCCCGGGCCAACAAGTCCTTAACTGTTCTTCCCAGGAAATTATAAGAGTTACTCCTGTAGAGTAATTATTATTTCCTGCTTAAGCATGCATCAAGTCCTGCATCTTGCCCAAGGTGTCAGGACTCATTTTGTAATAGGGTCATATTTGTAATTTGTGCAAATGGAATATCAATGAACAATGGACATCGTTTGCAAACAATTTTCTCTTTCGCTCACTGTCTTTTCATTTTTGTTATTTTTCGCACAAAACAATATAATGGCAATGTTTTCAAAATAAATAACTTCTTTTTTTCTGAACAAGATTAAAATTGATCACTAAAAAGAACAAATCTCAACCCTTATAGAGATTATCCTCCAGATTGCACCGACAACAACACAGCTATGACCTTGTATGACTTCGACAATCCAATTAATCAAGCAGATGAAGGGGTTGATGAAGACTATGAGTTGCTTGAAGAGTTAGCCAGGTTGTTGAGGCAAGAAGAGAAAGTGATTACTCCTCATCAGGAGGAAATTGAAACTGTTAATCTTGGTACCGAGGAGGATTTAAAAGAAGTGAAGATTGGGGCCAGTCTGCAAGCTCCAGTAAAGGAATAACTTATCAGCATGCTTCGGGAATACGTCGACGTCTTTGCTTGGTCCTACCAAGACATGCCAGGTCTAGATACAGATATTGTCATGCACAGGCTACCTTTGAAAGAAGATTGTCCTCCAGTCAAACAAAAGCTACGCCGTACTCGCCCAGATATGGCCATGAAGATTAAGGAAGAAGTACAAAAGCAGTGGGACGCCGATTTCCTTGCTGTAACTAGTTACCCGCCGTGGGTAAATAACATTGTACCCGTGCCTAAGAAGGATGGCAAGGTGCGTATGTGTGTGGATTACCGGGACCTGAACAGAACTAGCCCAAAGGATGATTTCCCATTACCTCACATTGATGTATTGGTGGACAACACAGCTCAGTTCTTGGTATTTTCTTTCATGGATGGATTTTCTGGGTATAATCAGATCAAGATGTCACCCGAAGACATGGAGAAAACAACCTTCACCACACCTTGGGGCATATTTTGTTACAAGGTAATACCATTTGGACTGAAGAATGCCGGTGCAACTTATCAACGGGCTATGGTAACCTTATTCCATGATATGATCCACAAAGAAATTGCATGCTACGTGGATGATATGATTGCCAAGTCCCTTACTGAAGAAGACCATCTGGTGAATCTGCTGAAGTTGTTCAAGCGTCTGAGGAAGTATTAGTTGAAGTTAAACCCCAACAAATGTGCATTCGGGGTACGTTCTGGTAAGCTGCTGGGATTTATCGTAAGTGAAAGGGGAATTGAGGTTGATCCCGACAAAGTCAAAGCCATTCAGGAAATGCCTGCACCTAGGACTGAAAAAGAAGTTCGGGGGTTCTTGGGTAGATTGAACTACATCTCAAGGTTCATATCTCACCTCACTGCAACCTGCGAACCCTTGTTCAAACTGTTAAGAAAGGAACAAACAGTCAGGTGGAACGATGATTGTCAGAAAGCTTTTGACAAGATCAAGGAGTACCTGCAAGAACCTCCACTTCTCATGCCTCCAATTGAAGGAAGACCTCTAATAATGTACCTGACAGTATTAGAAGGGTCAATAGGGTGTGTGTTGGGCCAGCATGATGAGTCTAGTCGAAAAGAGTATGCAATATACTACCTAAGAAAAAAGTTTACTGACTGTGAACAACGTTATTCACTGCTCGAGAAAACTTGTTGTGCTTTAGTGTGGGCTGCTCGCCGACTAAGACAGTATATGCTGACTCACACTACTTTGTTGATCTCAAAAATGGACCCCGTCAAGTACATATTTGAGAAGCCAACACTTACCGGAAGGGTTGCAAGATGGAAAATGATTCTAACAGAGTATGACATTCAGTACACTTCTCAAAAGGCCATCAAGGGCAGTGTATTGTCTGATTATCTGGCTGAGCAACCCATTGATGATTACCAGCCCATGAGATTTGACTTCCTTATTGAAGACATCATGTACTTAAAAGCAAAAGATTGTGAAGAGCCAGTTCACACTGAAGGGCCCGATCCAGAAGAAGAATGGACTATGATATTTGACGGGGCTGTCAATATGAATGGTCGTGGAGTTGGTGCAATGCTCATTACACCTAAAGGAGTTCATATGCCTTTCTCGGCAAAACTCACCTTTGCATGCACTAACAATGAAGCAGAATACGAAGCCTGCATCATGGTTCTTGAGGAAGCCATTGACCTCAGGATCAAAACCTTGAATGTATTCGGAGATTCGGCTTTGGTAATCAACCAGACTAACGACAAATGGTACACCCATCAGGAGCATCTGATTCCATACTGTGACTATACGAGGAGATTACTGACTTTATTCACAATAGTAAAACTCGAATATATCCCTCGAGATGAGAATCAGTTTGCGGACGCTTTGGCTACCATTTCATCCATGATCAAAGTGCAAGCTGCCAATTATGTACCACGGATTTTGGTATCCAGACTGGACCGACCGACATATGTATTCTCCGTGGACACTGCTAGTGATGACAAGCCTTGGTTCCATGACATCAAATGCTTTTTGGAGGATCAGACATACCCACCTGGGGCATCATCCAATGATAAGAAGACATTGAGAAGGCTGGCTGGTAGTTTCTTCCTCAATGCTGATGGTTCATTATACAAGCGAAACTTCGGCATGGTCCTGCTCAGATGTGTTGACAAGAAGGAAGCAGACCTCCTGATGCACAAAGTGCATGAAGATTCTTTCGGTACCCATGGCGAGGGACATGCAATGGCAAAGAAATTGTTAAGATTAGGTTACTACTAGATCACAATGGATGCAGACTGTTGTGCCTATGCCAGAAAATGCCACAAGTGCCACATCTACGCAGATAAAGTGCATGTGCCTCCAAATCCGTTGAACGTAATGTCTTCACCTTGGCCCTTTGCCATGTGGGGCATTGATATGATTGGAAAGATCGAACCAACTGCTTCAAATGGTCACAAATTCATTCTGGTAGCCATTGATTACTTCACCAAATGGGTTGAAGCAGCTTCGTATGCAAACGTCACCAGAAAAGTGGTAGCCAGATTTCTGAAAAGGGATATCATCTGTCGATACGGAGTTCCCGAGCGAATCATTACTGATAATGGTTCCAATTTGAACAACAAAATGATGGCAAAACTGTGACGGGACTTCAAAATCCAACATCAGAACTTTTCTCCTTACAGGCCAAAGATGAATGGCGATGTTGAGGCAGCTAACAAGAACATCAAGAAGATTGTGCAGAAGATGGTAGTCACCTACAAAGACTGGCATGAGATGCTACAGTTTTCCTTGCATGGGTACCGAACCTCAATCAGAACATCTACTGGGGAAACACCTTATCAGCTTGTGTACGGTATGGATGTTGTCCTACCTGTTGAAGTTGAGCTACCCTCCTTATGGGTAATGATGGATGTGAAGCTGGATGAAGCAGAATGGGTCCGGGCTCGGTACAATCAACTGAATCTGATTGAAGAGAAAAGATTAGCTGCCATCTGTCATGGACATTTATATCTTAAACGAATGAAGAGAGCCTTCGATCAGAAAGTCAGACCTCAGGAATACCAAGTGGGAGAGCTTGTTCTGAAGAGAATCATTCCTCCTCATACATACCACAGGGGCAAGTGGACACCAAACTATGAAGGTCCCTATGTAATAACCAAAGTCTTCTCAGGTGGAGCACTGATGCTCGCAACCATGGATGGTGAAGACTTCCCGTCTCCTGTGAATTCAGATGCAGTTAAAAAATACTTTGCATAAAATGACCCGCTGGACATAAAAACAAAATGTAAGTCCAGGAAAAAATAGGGCATCCCGGCGAGTGAAAAACAGAATAAAAGACTCGGGCAAAAATAAGGGAAAAAATGTACACCCGCTGAGTTGACAAGCCGCATTGGACAGCTCAGGCAAAAAATGGGTATCCCGGTGGATTGAAAACCCGAAAGGGCGATCCACGCAAAATCAGGGAATAAGCTAACAACTGCATTCTGAATTCGTCTGTATCGCTCACAACATGGTAAACTCCGAAAGGACAAAGCGTCAGTCAGAATCAGCCTTCTTCAGAAAGAAAGATAAGAAGAACGTCAAGGTCATACAGGTCATAGCAAAGGTAGCTCACTGGAGCGTCATCTTCAACATTGCCAATACCTTTATTTTCTCAATTTACAGCAATCTCCTCCTTCCAGGGGATTCGCTTCTTTGACTGTACTTGCCAATTCAGGGCACATAAATTAATAAAATCAGAGTTTTCAGTCACACTTTGTTTTGTACATTTTTTGTTTCGTTTGCAAAAATGTCCAATGTTCATAAAACAACACTTGCATAAAACATATGAGCCATTTTAGTAAATGTTTGCAAGAAATATATTACTTTCAGGTAAATCTAACTCCTATGACGGAATCCGGTTAAGGATACCTCGGGACACTTGTGTGTTTTCCTTTCTCTTAATAGGTTGCAGGTACTCAAGACAGACAATCTTCCGCAACATGGGGCATATCAAGCAGGACCTCTCGAGCAGTGCCTGACAGTTTCTTCCATAACAAAGTGGTCCAGGAACTTTCTTTTCCCCACCAGAGATACCAGATTTCTCTCATCCTCAGCAGAGTTGGTGGAATTGATTCCCCCACAAAGTTGCCTCCCCAGAAGAGCAATTCCTGAAACACATCCCCAGCTAAGTGGCTAGAACTTCCACATCCCCATTAAGGAGTTCTCCCTCCAGTTAGATCTACCAACGATCTATTTCCCCAAGCAAGAGTTCTCTCGCCGGATATATCCATCAATGATCTCATCCCCCCAGCTGGGTTATCTCAACAAACAGATCATCCAGAGACCTTTATCCCCGTAGGATCCGGGTCCCGGATCATTTTCTCTCCTTTGCATAATCATAGCATTTGCATCATATTCACCGAAATAAGCGTAGCATTCTGTCTAATACGGAGCATTACGGAAAATAATCAAACATTTACATGATCATAAGCCAGGTTCGAGCCAGTCACCTACAAATACCATCAATATTTCACCAACAGTATACAAAACTCACATCTCCTACGGATAAAAGCCAAAGTATCCCCTTTGCACTCTCAAGTACAGATACTTGTTCATAACACACTCTTTTCGACACCCTTCCGTGTCATCCTATCCCCACAGATCGCCAGAATACCTTATGCACTCTCAAATACAGATAATTGTTCACAACTCGTACATATTCTTTTTGACACTCGTCCGTGTCATACTTCCCCAGCAAGTCAAACACTCGTCCGTATCTTACACCTACTTCACCAGTAGATCAATACTTGTGCACGCTTATACAGAAGTCTTGGATACTCGTCCGTATCTTGTATATATCACTCCTCAGCAGATTCGACACTCGTCCGTGTTCCTTGCTTAACCTGTTGATACTCGTCCGTATCATCATCTTTGAACACGTGTCTGTGATTGTTTCTATCGATACTCGTTCGTATCATGGTCCTAAGGGTGCTCGTCCGCATCTTTAGTCTATAAACACCGTCAAACACTTATACCTTTTATTTGTGAGATGTAAGCACTCGTCCGTGTTTACCACTCCCCAGTAAGTCACCAACAAAACAACTTTTTTCTATCCGACATTCGTCCTATGTCGCGATACTTTCGGCAGCCGTCCCCTGCTAGGTATCGTCCTTCACCTTTGGATGTCCTTCCCTCATCCTTTTCCCCAGTGGAATCTCCATTATTGGAACCTTCTATCCGACATTCATCCTATGTCGTGATATTTTTAGCAACCGCCGCCTGTTAGGTGATCGTCCTTCACCTTTTGATGACCTTCCCTCATCATTTATTCGATGGCCGTCCCCATCGTTGATCTTATTATCCGACATTCATCCTATGTCGTGATAATCCCTGAGAACAGCCGTACCCTGCTAGGTGATCGTCCTTCACCTCTTAATGGTTGTCCTTCTTCATGCTTACCCGATGGTTGTCCCCATCGTTGATCTTTTCTATCCGACATTCGTTTTATGTCGTGATATCTTCCGCAGCCGTCCCCTGCTAGGTGATCGTCCTTCACCTTTGATGACCGTCCCTCATCATTATTTCATTTATTCTTTCACCCGATGGTCGTCCCCATCATTGTTACTTTACTTTCTAGCCTGGTGGTCATCCCTATCATGGTTCTTCTCTAAATCCCTAGAGAGTTTTACTCCCTTTCCCGATGGTCGTCCCCATCGTGGTTTCTTTATTTCCCCAGCTTGTCGGCCGTCCCCGTCATTGCTTAACTTACCACTTTATCCCCAGCAGTCGTCCTCTGCTCGATGGTCGTCCTTCATAGCCTTCATTTGATAAACATACTATACTACCTTTTACAATTTATATCCTTTTTCTTCTTCTCCCCAGCGAGTGCAAATTTCGGACTGTCTTTGGTATTCAACCATAAGTTATCTTGTTTATTTGTTAAGCCAGGCGCTTACACCCTGCACAGCTAACTCATGCTTGAATAGGGGCAGCTGTAAACATCCCAAATTTTCCCGCACTTTTTCTCACACCATGGCTTGTTATCTTTCATTTTTTGCATTTACATAAGCATTACATCTCCATATTGCATATTTATTTCATTGCATTTCATCTGCATCTAGGGTTTGTGATATGAGCAATCCAAGAATTAATATGAGCCATCCCAATGGTCTTGAAGCTTTCCAAGAGGGTCCATGTGTGTTCTATAATCATATTATGCTCCCCAAAGTTCATGAAAGTCAAGAAATCACAAGGATTGGCAAAGGCATGGAGGCAGAGCTAGGGTTTTCCTGCACAGATGACCAAAATTAGGGTTTTGGTTTCAGAGGCTTTAACTCCAAAAATTTTGGTCATTCTTGTTTCTAATGTTCTTAATATGTTATAAGGATCATGTGTACCATGTTTGATGAAGAAATTCATTGTGGAAGTCATCTGATCATTAGGTAACTTCTTGAGCAAGTTAAGTCAAAATCAGGGCATCTGAGGCCCCCAACAAGGGTACCAAAGGATCATTTTCATCAAATTGAAGTTCTATGATCTTTATTTGATCTTAGAAGTGGTGGGAAGTTTACAAGATTTAAGAAATTTGAGCCAATTGCAAACTTGCCATTTTTGGAAATGACTTGTAATGGAAACTTTCCATTTTGGGAAAGATTTTCAACCTCCTCTTTCATGACCAAAAATGCTTCAAATGAAAAATTCTTGGACATGAAAGTTGTAGATTAGGTCTTTCCCTTTTCAAAAATTACTAAAACATGTCTTGATTCATCCTAGAACTCAAGATATGGCCTTTCAAAGTTGGCAAAAATCCTATAATTTTCATGTTCATGTCAAAGAGGGATTTATGCAATTTTGAGTTTCAAGCTTCTAAATGACGTTTAATCCACTCAATTATATCACAACATGTTAATGCAACTTGCCAAGATCAGAATTGGCCCAAGGATTGAAGCATTTCATGGCTTGATTCACAAGAAACATCAAAGTTGGAAAATTGCATAAACATTGAAATCTCTTCATCCAAGCATTACAACTCCCTTCTATTGATCCAAGGGCTCCCCACAAAATCTGTTGAGGCCAAGACACCCCTTGAAACAGCTCTGTAATGGCCCATACCTCAAGTACAAAGAAACTTAACTTTTTATATATCCTCCCATACCAATCACACTATGACACTAACCACTCTCTGACCAACCAAGACATTACAAACAAAGGTTATGGAGCTCATTTCATAACACATTCAAGCCTGAAACATTGGAGAAGCCAGAATTCACAAAATCACCTAAAAACTTCCCTTCTTCGATTCTCACACCTCAGCCATCAAAACTCCCTCATTCTTTCACCATTCATCTCAAAATCACTTAAGGACCACAAAACACCCCTCACCATGGCTTGAAACCTTCCAAATCAAAAACACGATTTCTGCAAAACCAGAACCAAACACTTCAAAATAGCCATCACAAGCTTACTCTAAGCTCATCATCATCATCAGGGAGTTCATTGGGGTGGATTTGAACCAAGAAGGAGGCCAGAAAGCTCAGAAACTGAAAGCTCAATCTCAGGTAACCATGAAGAACTTTTTTTCTAGAACTTGCTATTTAAGTTAAAATATTAATCCTCATGTTCCCCTGATCACACTGATATGTTTAAATTTGAAAATGATCAAGAAATGAGCATGTATGATGGTTCTGAAACTCTGCCCGTGTTTGAATGTTTGCTTCGATTTGCCTGATTCTTGTGAAATAAATGCTATTTGATGATTGATTTGTACTCTATGATGTTTGGGGGTTGATTTTGGGCAGGATTGAGGAGTTTTAGAAGCTTGTAGGTGGAGTTAGGGTTGAGGACTAGCCGGAGAAGATGACCGGACCTTAGCTCCGGTCATTGGAAAATAATTAGGGCTAATATGTAATTAATTCCCCAGATTCATTCCTGGCCTTTGGATCATGATTAGGGTTAGTGCGTGGATGGCTTAGATTAGCTCACTTAATTTTAATCCTGATTAATTAATTTAATTATAATTAATTAGCCAAATTGAATGTGGACCCTTGGATAGCACGCCAGTCAATTCCCACCTTTTTCATTCAAATCTCAGTCATTGGATACGCTGACTTTTCCTTTTATTCAATTTTAATTCATTTTATTTAATTTTCTTTTCATTTATTATGTTTAATTTATTAAAAATATCAAAACACTTTCAAAAAATATGATTTCTTGCATTTCTGTTTTAAATATTTTTCTCAACCTAAAAATGATTTTTATTTTATTTTTTGCTTTTAAAAAGTATTTTTAAAATATTTAAATGTTATTTTTAATTAATTAATGGATTTTAATTAATTAAAAATACATTTAGATTTCTAAAAATCACCAAAAAAATCATGAACCATTCCAATGCATTTAGAAACATTTTGAAACTCTTCATATAAATTTATTTTTTGGTTCCATCATAATTTCACAATTTTTCTTTGAATTAGGGTTCATTAAAATCATATTTTTTAACCCTAACTTTGAAAAATAATTTTTGCCTAACCAAGAAGAGTTTGAACTTGATTATTTTTGCATTGTTTCACATATTGCATGTAGTTTCTAGGTTATTTTCCTCATGAATTTATCTTGCATTTTCAAATTAATTTGCATTTTCCTTTGAGAACCACCCAAAAACCCTAGCAAACTTAGAAAAATCATAACTTTCAATAGGATTAGCTTCTGAACTTCTCCTTTGAGGTGTGACCTAATATAGGTTTAGGGTTTGATTGAGCTTGGTTTCAATTATTTCTCATGTTGTATGCTTCTGTTTTGTTCAATTGCATCTCATGTGACCATAAAACCCTAATTTCTCATGTTCATTTGCATTCACCTTGCATATTCATCATCATGTGAACTTGCCATGACATTTCAAAGATTCATATGTCATATTAGACATCTTAGGACATGTTAGAACCTTGCTTGATCATTTCTTCATTCATTTGCCATGTCTTGCATTCATTACATTTCATAAACATCCATGTGTTTTCAAACTTCTAAGCATGCTTCCTTTGCATCTCATCTTTGTATGATCATTAATATGCATCTTTTATGACTTTGCATAATCTCATATGCCATTTGAATTGCATAATCACTTCTGACTTTGGTCTTTACATCTCATTTCAATTCATTTCTTTATGTTTTATGTATCATGCATCCATACTAACATTTTTAGGATCTTTTGGTAAGTTATTTGGGAGGTGGATTTGCCTTTACCTCCCACCTCTTCTTATCTCATTCATATGCATATTTACATGTCTTTGAATTAAATATAATTCACTTGTGTTCCATCCTTCTTACTTTCTCTATTTAAGTTACTTATCTTCTTCAGGAAGTAAGTAACTTACTCTTCTTCTTCCTTCTCTTTTCATCTGCTTCTTCCATTGGTGGCCTTGAAGATATTTTCCTTAAGCCTAACAAACCATAGGACATCCAAGCATGATAACTTTTAGGGTTACCTTTAGTATTTTACCTTTGAGTCTCCTTAAGTCTCTCTTCTCATCTCAATAATCAGAGACTAAACTCTTAAAGTTTTAGGAATTTGGAATTAGGGTTATGTCTGCATCCTTCTCTTAGGATGGAGTGTATAACTTTAATACTAAGTGTTAAACCTTTAATTTGTTTAAACCTCTTAATCAAATCACATTAATAATCACAAAGACCATATCTTGTAACTTGGGCCTTACATTAGGGTTATATCTCTTCCTTATGGTTAAGAGGGACTAACCCTAGTGTTTAATGGACAAGTCCCCCTCAAGTTGTCTTACAAACTTAAAATCCACTTCTTAATCTCATCCCTTAATTAAAATCCACTTAATAAAGGTTTGTTATATAATGAATTTAATCCCTAACCATGGATTAAGTTGAGGTATCTTCCTCAGCTTAAGTGTTCTCATCTATTATCCTACTATTAGGATGGTGTAATGAGTTCACTAATCTGTGATTAGAGATTAAACTCATTACTTAACACTAAACAAAAACCCAAAAACATCTAAATAATCACAAATGTAATACCTCAAAATTTTCCCTCATACTTATTCCTTCCATTGGCTTATCGCTTCGCATTCATCTGCATCATCCATTAGTTCGTAAAATCACAACAATGTATTGCACTGGCTCCTGAGGCATGTGATTAAGGCCATACGAGATTAGGGTTTCATACCTTATCTGTATCTATCAGGGTTTGAAATGATGGAGGTTATTCATTGGTGCATCTAATCCATTATTGAGGTGTTTAATCAGATTTGCTTTGAACTAGAGTTTTGGCTCTTCTTAACGTCTCAAGTGGTATTCTTCTTCATTGAACATCTCAAGGAGAATTTGGAATTCTTATTCATGATTTGATTTGAGGGAACTTCACCAATTGAGGTCCAGTTTATTAAAGAGTGGTTTGGATCCATTTGTTTATGGAGCCATAATTCGAGATTGTGTGGAATTTATTATGGCGTCAAAGTTCCTAAGAGTGGATTATGTTGAAGGATTCGATTTAGGTTAAAGGAGAATTCACAATTATTAGTTTATTTGTAAGGCATCATTCAAGTTCGAACTCAAGTACGCAATGCCTATTTGGGATACGAGCCATTACCATTTGCCATTCTTATTATTCCATTTAAACCATTCATTAAAATCCATATTCGATTCCCAATATTCAGTCTCAATCCATATCCTTTTATATAATGCCAATTTCCACCTACTTTAACCCAATCATCCTTTTTAACCATATCCTTACAATCATTTTCATCTATGTCAAAGCCCATTTCGATGCAAGTTACCCTATTAGAGTCTTAACAAAATAAAATAATAAATACGTTCATTTGCTCATATTTGAATTCAAAACTAATGCTCATTGTCATGTTAAGCCATGTATTTCCTTCATATTTCTAAACCAATTTTGAACCACCAAATTATTGTCTGAATGTTTCGTTCTTTTAAAACCGTGAAGTGAGAGAGAGGAAGAAGGGGAATTAGGGTTAGGTTTTAATGTGTTTATGTTTATTATAAAAATGAATACTGAATTAATTGAATCGTATTGGTATATGATTCAAACCGTTAATCTGCATTAATTCCCTATTAATTATACTAATCACGCTTTAATATGCATTAATCCCATTTAATTTCCTTAAGATTTCCCCATAAGATGCCGTTGGAAGAGATAAGGTAGGATGGCTTTTTGAAATCCATCCACTCCGGCGGTGACACGTGTCACCGTCCGGTTGGCTTTCCTTGCGGCGGATCATATGTGCGTGCAATCACCATAAGGTTTCATGTTCCCACGTCCTTTGAGCCACATGATGAGAATACTTAAAGAGACCCTTGATCACATGGCCTGGATCGAGTCAAAACAGTTGACTGAAAGCCTATAATATGCACCCCAAGGGCCTGCGCATAATGGGCCTTGCCCTTTTGCTGTTTACACCCCCTTCTTAAGCCCATATATAGAAAAAGAACTATAAAAAATACTAAATTCACCCCCTCCCTTTATTTCTTTAGATTTTATTTTTAGTTTAGTTTAGTTTAGAAATAATTTCATAAAAAATAGCAAAAACCATGAGAAAATTCCATAAAAAATTCAGTAGCTTAATAATTCCATTTAGAAACGTTTGACAAATTTATTTTCTAAATTTTTGTTATTTTTGATTTAATTTTGATTTTTCTCTTAATTAGCATTTTATTGAATTCCTTTAATTGCACTTGTTTTTGTTCATTTTATTTTTTCCACTTCCTGTAGGATTTTTAACCCATTCTTTTTTCTATGTTTAGAGGACTAATAAGAGAACTTAGGATATTTTTTGGTAGATTTTTAGGCCATTTTATCCACTGTTTTAGTAGCTTAATCCATGAAAAATTATAGTTAATCCTTAAGTAGATTTAAGTGATTTTTAGACATAATTAACTTCTGAATTTTTAGGATATTTTTTAGCACAATGTAATAGTTAGTTTTAGGACCCTATAGGATTAATTTCATATTTTTTCCAGGACTTTTAATATTTTTAGTGTATTAATCTTTAGGCTAGTTGTACATGTAAAATCTACCTAGCTTAGTTTAGAATATTAGGATTCATTAAGAACTAGTTTACTTAGGTTTAGTCTTAAGATTTTAAAATGACTTAGCATAGTTTAATTACTGATTTTTAGGGTTATAATGTTAGATAGTTCCCCTAGTTTTAGGACTTAGGCTTAGAATTTCTAATAAATAGACTTAGATAAAGTTTAGGCTTGTTTAAGGTTTTATACCTTTAAATGCATTTGTCTTAGATTTTATTTTTTATTTCCATTTTAATGATTTGCCTTATTATTTGAATTTTTCACTTGAATAGGTTTCCTCTTTGTTCTTATAATCAACTTAACTTCCTTAGGAAGTAAGTTGAATTCTAGTAGTTTCTAGTTCCTTTCTTCATTAGGTTTAGAAAACCACATAAACCATTAGGACCACTCTTGAATAAATAAACAAAATTAGGATTGAGTCTTAGTGCCTTAGATTTTGCCTTTTTCAACTTGAGTCATTCTTTCTCACCTCATGAAGAAAATAATAAAAATACCTAATAAAGGTTGAATGTTCTTATACGCCATGAGACTTTGTTGCAGAGTACTTATACGCGTCCTGTTTCGGGGCGAGGTGAAAGTATTTACCACGATGGATTGGTCTTAGTATGAGAATGTTCACAAACAAATTCAAAACATTTCTCATAAAAGACAAAAACAAATAATAAGCGACTATCCTGCGGGAACTTCTTTTCTCATCTCATTCATTCTAAACGCAAACTCGCGACGACTTGTCTCGCATGCAAGACGGTAAATGCACTCATACCAGACGAGCCTGCAGCACCTGAGCATAGACATACGCAGTTCCAGCTATAAAAAACACAAACAATTAGTTCCCGCCTTAGTTAGGCGAACTACGTCGACTCGGATCCTCATATTCCCGATGAGGTACGTAGGCAGCGGGGTAGGGCCCGTTCGAGCACATTCTTTATTTTCCCTACATTTCCCCCCTTTTATTTTTGTTCTCTTTTCCAATTCCCTTCTCATTCCAGTTCCAGTTAGCAGTTCTTTCTTTCAACAACACTTTATTTCTCACCCTTTGAAACAAAACAAGCAAGCGTGGATCCCGTCGGGTACGGCGGACGATCTGGGGTACTAATACCTTCCCAGGTCGTAACTGACTCCCGAACCCAGATCTTTCGTTCGCAGGACCTCGTCCTTTCCTTCTTCCTCAAGTTTGTGCAGCATTACCTTTCCCATTCATTCGGGATAAAAATGTATGGCTGGCGACTCTACCTTTTCCGCGCCACTTTCGCGTTTATACTAGGATGAAAATCCCGGGAGTGACAGCTGGCGACTCTGCTGGGGATCGAACCCAGAATCTCTGGTTTCCCTTGTAGAGTCAATCCTAGAGCCTGTTTGGTTTTGTTTCTTTGGGTGTTTATTTGTTTGTTGCAGTGTGCTTTAGTTTAGCTTTACTATTTTCATTTACAGTTTTACTTTACCGCATTTATTTATTGCTTTCAGTATTTATTTTCCATGCATCATATTATACTGGACTGTCTGGCTGTGCTGGTTTTCACTTTTTCTGCGGGATGGGAGTTACTGTGAGATAAGCCAAATACCCGGCTTGAGTGCACTATAGGATTAGCATGGACATGTTGTACTCGCATGGTTACATGATGAGTGGCGATGTGTTCCACACCCAGATTGCGACTGTCTTGGGACTATTCTGTGTGGGGGTTCTTCTCCACTTCAGGGTACGACCTTGATAGTTATGTGCATCTGGTGACCGATCTTCGAGGACCTTAATGGGAACACCCCTCTCCAGTGATGACAGTGGCAAACCACATTTGTTAGCAAACCCACTCGCATCCGAGGGTCCATTGGGAACTCGCATAGGATGGCCTGGTTCTCTCATAGGAATCCAGTTAAAGAAAAATGTTCGTATGACGGTAGTATTGTACCCTTCGGGATGAATGTACTATTGTTTCTCGATTCAGTGCTTGAAGCTGGGGACTTGTGAGGGATGCTTGTTTTCCGGACTCAGTTGAGGCCTTCCTGAGTAGTACATAATGCCAAATCGATTCCCTGATTTGGTCATGAGCCATTTCTTGGAAATAGTGAACATATTATTGCTATTCGGATTTGAGAGTCCGTGATGTTGACCCGAGTAGCACACCCGTGAGATTGGGAGGGGTTTACAGGTTTGCAGGAACCATAAGACCTTCAGCATACCCGCTTTGCCATTGGTTCAGTTTTGTGATCTGGATTTCTGGTTCTAAGATATGGATCCCGGATCAGAGGGATTGTTATTATGATATGTTGATATTGTGGCCTTGCATCGACACCTGATTATATGATTGGCACATCACAAACACTTCACTGATCACATGCCTCGCCTTGCATAAGCATCATATCATCATTAACCATATGTGTTTCTTTTATTCTCAGGGTCTGTGTTACTCCCGGTTCCTGGTCATATCATTACTTCAGAATGGAGGACGTCAGAAAAAGGACTGTGCACTACAAATTTTTTGATGCCAAAATGGACTTAATCAACCAAATGGTGTCTCTTATTACCCCGGGTCATTTGGGTTACTTCAAGGAAAAGTATGGTGATATTCTGGACTTGGTATTCAACTTGGATAGCTCTTAGAGAAGCGCCATTCACACTTTGTTGCAATATTACAATCCACGACTCAGGTGTTTCACATTTCATGACTTTCAGTTGGGTCCTTTACTGGAAGAGTATGCTGAGATTATGGGAGTGTCAATCAAGGATCAGATTCCTTTCAACTCAGAGATGACAAGACCAACCCATGCTGACATCGCTAAAGCTCTTTATTTGAGCTCATCTGAAGTATCGGCAAATCTTTCTACCACCAAAGCAAAAGTACTTGGTTTCACTCTAGAGTATCTGGTTAGAAAGGCTGAAGAACTTGCAGTGACAAATCAATGGGATTCTGTTTGCGCCATCTTAGCACTATCCATTTATGGGATCATCCTGTTTGCTGATATGGACAAATTTGTGGACATAAATGCCATTCATTTATTTGTGTTGAAGAATCTGGTGCCCACTCCCCTAGGTGACTTGTATTATTCAGTGCACTATAAGAATGAGAAGAAGCAAGGAGGTCTGGTTAGATGTTGTGCTCCCTTATTCTACAACTGGGTCATGAGACATTTGCCTACCACTAAGAGTTTTACTGATCCTAATACTACTTGGGCCCAGAAGCTGAGTACTTTGTCTGCCAGAGATATTAGATGATTTACTTTGAGGTTTAAAGGAAAGGGTTTCATTACCAGCTGTGGGAATTACCTCAATATGCCTTTGTTAGGAGTGTCAGGAGGTATCAACTACAATCCCATTCTCTTAAGAAGACAATTAGGGTACGCGCTCAAAGAGATCCCCGATGAATCCGAGTTATTCCAAACTTTTTACTTCTCGGTAAAAGACAATCTTCCGTTGGTCAGAAAAGTTGCAGGTTCTTGGAAGGTGATTAAAAGAAAAGACACGACATGTCTAGGTAAGAGAAATAACCGGATGTTCCCTAAATTCGAAGCTTGGATAAAGGAGGAGGTTCAAACGGCTCTAGTCCCTTTTTCTATACCAACTCCGCCTCCAACAACGGTGCCTTTAGAAGATTACCAGAAATTGGAAGCTTTGGTCAAGCAGCTTAGAGTTTAGAATCAAGAGGCTTACAATTCTTGTAAGAAATTGATGATTCAGAACTGTCGCTCCCACCAAATGACACAGGGCCAGAAGGGGTACAAACGCGAACGGTCGGCGAAAGAGAGAACATGAAGATGAACTGAAAAGAGTCGCCAGCTAGGCATTTTTATCCCGAAGGAAAGGTAATGCTGCATAAACCTAGAAAGAGATGGATAAGGCGGTTGCGAACCAGAGAAACTGAGAAAGGGGGTTGGTTACAACCTGGGAAGGTATTAGCACCCAGATTGTCCGTCGTACTCGACGGGATCCACGCTTGAAAGTTTGTGTTTAAAGGGGTAGTGTCAGTGCTATTTTGTGTGCAAAAGCTGGAAAAGAATACAAGTGTTAGTGCTGGAAAGTGAAGTGAATAAAAGGAGTGTCAGTGTAAGAAAAGAGTGCAAAGCTCAAGATAATGAGGCTTAAAGGATGATGCTGGAAGATGGGGAAAGAGGCATAGACTTTTGTTTGATAACAGTTACGTTATGCCTACGTATCCTCTCGTGCAATGAGGAAGTCAGAACACCGTAGTTCGACTCAAAGAGACTGAAAGATAAATTGACTTGTGAACTGCTTACTTGTCTATGCTCAAATGTATGACCTGTCTGGCTCAGGTGCAAACTGTCTTGCATTAGACGGAAGAAGCGAGTTCTCGTTTGTGAGTGAAGGTGATGAGAAAAGAATCCCGAAGGAGACGATTATTGTTTGTTTTTGATGTTTTCAATCTTTTATTGCTTTTTGTGTTTGTCATAAGAAAATGAGCTTAAGCCTAAACCAAGGGTTAGTAAACTCATCACATCCTCCCTCTAATTAGGGGTAATGAGAATACCTTAAGTATGAAGTAAGCACCTCACACTTAATCACCATGATGTAGGATTAAGATCATTAACCTACTTGCATTTATTTAGATGTTTTTGGAGTTTTTGTTTAGTGTTGAGTAATGAGTTTAAGCCATAATCAAGGATTTAATGGACCCATTACACCATCCTAATAGAAGGATAATAGATGAGAACATTTAAGCTGAGGAAGGCTCCTCAACTTAATCCATGATTAGGGATTAACCTCATGACAAAAAAAACCTTTATTAGAGTGGATTTTAGTTAATGATAAGATTAAGAAGTGGATTTTATGGTTTGTAAGACAACTTGAGGGGGACTTGTCCATTAACACTAGGGTTAGTCCTTCTTAACCAATTAAGGAAGAATTAGAACCCTAATGCAAGGCCCAAGTTACAAGATTGATGTCTTAGTGATTATTAGATGGATTGATTAAGGGATTTAAACACATCAAGGGTTTAACACTTAGGATTAAAGTTATACACTCCATCCTAAGAGAAGGATGCAGGCATAACCTTAATCAACAAAGCCCTAAAACCTTTAAGGTTTAATCCCTGATTATGAGATGAGAAGAGAAGAAACAAAAGATGACACAAAGGTAAACCTAATGGGGGGACTAATCAAACCCTAATTGTTATCATGCTTGGGTATTCCTAGGGTTTATGAGGCTTGCAAGAGATCTTCAAGAAGAACCACCAAGGAAGAAGCAGATGAAAGGAGGAGAAGCAGAAGAAACAAGCCAACTTACTTTACTTAAGAAGATAAGTTGCTTGAAGAAAGAAAGTGAGGAAGGAACATGAATGAGCAAGCTTACTCTAAGACAAAGACAAAATGCAGCATGGATGCATAAAAGAGATGAGAAGAGAAGTGAGAAGTGAAGGCAAATTCACTTCTCAAGGTACTTACCACCTGAAAAAGTTAGCAAAAGGAAATGAAATGAAATGGACATGAAATGAATGTAAGGATGCAATCCAAAACCAGAAGCATGTTCATGATGCAAATGACGCTAAGAGATGATATGAAAGCATGTCAAGAGATGTAAATGATCATACAAATAAATGAAGATGCAAATGAAGCATGAAAGGAGCATGAAAGTTCAAGAATGCACAACATGGAAAATGGATGATGCAATGATCAAAAATGAATCTAATGTGTCCTAAGATGTCTTAGAAGTCATGTGAATGCATAAAATGCCATGGCAATTTCATGGATGCAAGCATATACAAGGGGTATGCAAATGAAGATGAGAAATTAGGGTTTTAAGAAATGATGAAATGCAAAACTCAAAATCAGAAGCAAATGACAAGATAAAAAATTGAAAATGCACTCAAAGGAACCCTAAACCTATACTAGGTTACCATCCAAAGGGGGAGATCAGAAGCTAAACCTAGAAGGAGTTATGAATTTCCTACGTTTCTAGGGTTTTTTGGGTGATCATCAATGTGAAATGTCAAACAAATTGAAAATGAAAGATAAAAATGAAACAAAAATGTTTTTGGGTGCTAGAAGCCATGCATAGAACAATGCAAAAAGAACCATTCACAAACTCAACTTGGTTTAAAAGTTATGAATTTTTGAAGTTAGGGTTAGAAAATGAACAATTTTAAGAAACCTAATTTATTGAAAAATGTCAAAGCATGATCAAAACGAAAAAGAAATTTGTATGGTGAGTTTGTAAATGCTTCTAAATGTCTAAGAATGTTCTCTGATTTTTTGGTGATTTTTAAAATACTTAAATGTATTTTTAATTAATTAATCCTCATTAATTAATTAAATAAAACATTTAAATGATTTAAAAATACTTTTTTAATGCAAAAAACAAAAATAAAAATATTTTTTGTTTCTGAAAATTAATAAAATATTTGATAAAAAAATTTCAGAATTTTTTGATGATTTTTACTATTTTAAATAATTCGTACAAAATAAATAAGGAAAAATGAAATAAAATTAAAATAAATGGAAAGTAAGCAGGATGGAGGGACAGGATTGAAACTGGGTTTGGATCTGTTGACTTGGCGCATGATCTAAGGGTCAGCATTCAAACCCTATTAAACCTAATTAAACATTTAATTAATCCAGATTAATTATTAATGAAGAGATCTTGGCCACACAACACACGCGAGAAACCCTAATCTAACGGCTCAGATTCAAAAAGTGCCCTAACCCTAATTAAAACTGCTAATGACTCTCAGGTGGCCGGAGAAGACCTCCGGTCATCTTCTCCGGCCAACTCCTCCCCTGAAAATTTCCAAATCACTCCCTAGGCCATGATAAACTCCCCAAACCTCCAGAAATGATCCCCAAACCTCATGGAACAAGAATCCAGCAACATAATTCATTTATTTTGCATCATGATCAAGATTCGAACAAAAACATAAAAATGGACAAAATTTCAGAACACGCATACACAGTCAATTCTCAACCATTCTTCAAAAATGAATGTTCATTGTGATCAGGAGAGCAAACTCTATCATCTAATAACTAAAGAAATGATTTCTGGAAAAATGTTTCAAGAAGATACCTGAGATGAAGCTTTGCCAATGGAGATGCTTGGGCCTTCTTCTTGATGCAAACACTCTCCTTTGATCACCCTTGAGCTTCTTTGATGTTTTGTTGGAGTGTATGTGACCTCTTTTTGAAGTTCAGTTTAGGGGGATGGAAAATCGTATTTGGTGTATGGTGTGTTTCAGGCCATTTTAATGGTTGGGTTTTGTTATATGATTGATGCTGAGTTGAATGGTGAAAGAATTTTGAGGTTTTGTTAAGTGTGCTGAGAGTTTCGAAAGAAAATGCAAGAGGGATGATTTTTTGTGAACTTGTGAATGCTGAAGTGTTAGGCTGAGTTCTTGTGTGTTATGGCTTGCATAAAGTCCACATATCAAGTTGTGATAGGTCTGTGGAGTTGGTGTGGGCTATGCTGATTGGTATGGGGTGATTTGCAAAAAGTCAAGGTTGGTTGTACTTTGAGGTATGGGCTGGTTCAGGCTTGGTACAATGGGGTGTCTGGTGCAGCAAGGATCAAGGGTGGCCATGGAATTCATCTAGAGGCAATTCAGCATGTGGGAAATAAGTTATAGGGTGTTTTGCAAATTTGACAAAGTTTGGCCCTTTTGAGATTTCTTCATATGCAAGGCATGAAATGAGATGATTCTTGGGCCAATTAGGACTTTAAGGCAATGTACTATGATGCTATGATGTATTGAAGTGTGTTTGAAGTCACAAAATAGCTTGGCAAGAGGTTTTGCAAAAATCCCTCTTTGGTGCATTCTTGAAAATTATGTGATTTTTGCCAACTTTGGAAAGCCATAACTTGAGTTCCAAAATGAATTAGATCTTGTTCTTGTACTTTTTGAAAAGGGAATGATCCAATCTACAACTTTCATGACCAATGATTTTTCATATGAAGCATTTTTGGTTGAGAAAGAGGAGGTTGAAAAACTTTCCCAAAATGGAAAGTTTACATTACAAGTCATTTCCATTTTTGGAAACTTTTGGTTTAGCTCACTTTTCTTCAATTTTGTGAACTTCCAAGCACTTCAATGATCAAATAAAGATCATATAACTTCAATTTGATGAAAAATCCACTTTGGTTCCATTGGTGGGGGCCTCAGATGCCCTGATTTTGCTCTGAGTTGCTCAAGAAGTTACCCAGTGAACAGATGACTTCCACAATGAATATTTTCATAAAACTTGGTACACATGATCCTTATATCATATCGAGACCAATAGAAACAAGAATGCCCAGAAAATTTGGAGTTATGGCCTATGAAACCAAAACCCTAATTTTAGGTCATCTGTGCAGTTAAACCCTAACTTTGCTTCTATACTTTGCCAGTTCTTGTGATTCTTTGGCTTCCTTGATCTTTGGAGGATAGAATATGATGATTGAACATACATGGACCCTCTTGAGATGATTGAAGATATTTGGAGTGGCTCAGATGGATCTTGGATTGCTCAGATCACAAACCCTAGATGCATATGAACTTGAACTAATGCAGTGAAGCAAAAATGCAACATGATATGATATGATTGAACTAATGAAAATATGAAAGATCACAAGCCATGGTGTGAACTTAGTGAGGGTAAATTTGGGGTGTTTACAGCTGCCCCTATTCAAACATGAGTTAGCTGTGCAGGATGTAAGCGACGGGCTTAACAGACAAACAAGATAACTTGTGGTTGAATACCAAAGACAGTCCAAAATTTGAATTCACTGAGGAGAAGAAGAAAAGGGATATAGATGGTAAAAGAAAAGAAAAGTATGATTATAAAGTGCGGACGATGGAGGATGGCCCTCGAGCAGAGGATGACTGCTGGGGATAAAGCAATGACGGGGACGGCCGACATGCTGGGGAAAAAGCAATGACGGGGACGGCCGACATGCTGGGGAAATAAAGAAATCATGATGGGGACGGCCATCAGGTAAAGGAATGAGATTTTCTGGGGATTAAAGGTGAAATCAATGATGGGGACGGCCATCAGGTTTGGAGAGTAAGGGTAAACAACGATGGGGATGGCCATCGGGTTAATGAGATAAATGATGAGGGACGGTCATCAAAGGTGAAGGACGATCACCTAGCAGGGGACGGCTGCTCTGTCGGGGATTAGGATGAGGGATGGTCATCCAAGGTGAAGGACGATCACCTGGCAGGGTACGGCTGCCGAGAGTATCACGACATAGGACGAATGCCGGATAGAAAAGGTCGACGATGGGGACGACCATCGGATAAGCATGATGAAGGACGATCATCAAGAGGTGAAGGACGATCACCTAGCAGGGTACGACTGCTCTCATGGTTTATCATGACATAGGACGAATGTCAGATAACAAGATCAACGATGGGGACGGCCATTGGATAAAATTATGAAGGACGATTATCAGGAAGGTGAAGGACGATCACCTAGCAGGGGATGACTGCTAAATATTACGACATAGGACGAATGTCGGATAGAAAAGGGTTCCAATAATGGAGACTCCGCTGGGAGAAAGGATGAGGGACGGTCATCCATAGGTGAAGGACGATCACCTGGCAGGGTATGGCTGCCGAAAGTATCATGACATAGGACGAATGTCAGATAGAAAAGAGATTTTGTTGGGACTTTACTGGGGAATAGTAAACATGGACGAGTGTTTACATCCAAGAAATGAAAGGCATAAGTGTTTGACACTGTGTATAGTTTAAAGATGCGGACGAGCATCCTTAAGACCACGATACTGACAAGTATCGGTAGAAACAACGCTGACACCTGTTCAGAGATGATGATACGGACGAGTATCAACTGGTTAACAAAGAACACGGACGAGTGTTGAATCTGAGGGGAGATAAGTGGTGTATACAAGATACGGACAAGTATTTGTATGAGTAAAAATAAGTATGAGTGAGACATAGATCAGTGTTCAACTTGCTGGGGAGAGTGTAAAAGTTAATCCAGTGCTCTGTGGGGAAAAGATGACACGGACGGGTGTCAGCAAGAGTGTATTGTAAACAAGTGTTTGGTTTACCATAAGTGATTAGGCGACCATGCTGGGGAGTGGTGACACAGACGGGTGTCAAAAAGAGTATGGAAGTTTCTGTATGTAGAAAGTGTTCTGGCAACAATACTGAGGAATGATGACGCAAATGAGTGTCTAAAGGAGCATGTATCTTTATTTTAAAAGGATATTTATGGCTTATATCTGCAGGGGGATGATATGACACGGAGGAGTGTCAAAAGAGTATATATAAACATGTATTTGTTGGAGAGTGCAAAGGGGACGCTTTGGCTTTCTGTGGGGAGGTTGATATGTATTTTGTATATTGCTCGAAGTGGTATTGTTGGTATTCACAAGTGATTGGTTCGAACCTGACTCGTAATTTATGCAATATGTTTGATTTTTGTCGTAATGCTCCGTATTAGACGGAATGCTACGCTTTGAGGGGAATTGTGATGTAAATGCTATGATTATGCAAAAGATACCGATCCGGGACTCGGATCCCGTTGTTGTGAAGATCTCTGGCTGATCTGCTTGAAAGGATATCCCAGCTGGGGGTGAGATCATTGGTAGATCTGATAAGATGTATGAATCTGCTTGGGGTAATAGGTTACTGGTAGACCTATCTTTGTAATGAGGAGCCCAACTGGGAATGTGGAAGCTTCCGTCACTTTTTTGTGTGAGAAATTCAGACATTGCTCATCTGTGAGAGGCTGGAGCTCTGTGGGGAGATGGTTCCCTGTCTAGTACTCTGTTTGGAGAGGAAGAAAAGACCATTGAACGGTCTTCCTAGAGACTTCTGTGGGGATCTTGCTGAGGATGATGATATTTGACAACTCAGCTGGGGATATGAGTACCTTCTGATGCTAATGTGTTGGAGAAGTGATGCCTGGCAACTCTGATGGGGAAAAAGCACTTCCGGTGCTGTTGGGATGACGCGTTGAGGAAATAATGATTTAGCAACTTTGCTGGGGACTACCTTTCATGCCCCATGTTGCGCTTTGAATACCTACAATCCTGTTATAACAAAGAAACGCCAGTATCCCGAGGTATCCCTTACCGGATTCCGTCATAGGAGTTAGACATTCCTGGAAGTAAAAATATATTTCCTGCAAGCATGTGATTAGAAAGGCACGTCTGTTTTTATGCAAACATTATATCAGGGATATCAGACATTTTTGCAAATGAAATAAAATGTACAAGACGAGATGTGACTGAAAAATCTGGTTTTATTAATTTGTGTGCCCTGAATTGGAAAATACAGTCAAAGAAAAAAATCCCTTGGAATGAGGAGATTGTTATAAATTGAGAAAAAGTAAGAGTGCTGGCAATGTTGATGACGCTCCGTTGAGCTTCCTTTGCTATGACCTGTATGACCTTGACGTTCTTCTCATCTTGCTTTCTGAAGAAGGTTGATTCTGACTGATGCTTTAAACTTTTCGAAACTTGCCAAGTTGTAAGTGATACAGACGAATTCAGAATGCAGTTGTTCGCTTATTCCCTTATTTTGCGTGAATCGCCCTTTCGGGTTTTCAATCCACCGGGATACCCATTTTTGCCTGAGCTGTCCAATGCGGCTTTTCAACTCAGTGGGTGTACATTTTTCTTTATTTTCCCTTATTTTTGCCCGAGTCTTTTATTCTGTTTTTGACTCGCCGGGATGCCCCATTTTTGCCTGGACTTACATTCTGTTTTTATGTCCAACGGGTCATTTTATGCGAAGTATTTTTTAACTACATCTGAATTCACATGGAATAAGAAATCTTCGCCATCCATAGTAGTGAGCATCAGTGCTCCACCAGAGAAAACTTTCTTTACTATGAATGGTCCATCATAATTCGGAGTCCACTTGCCCCTGTGGTCTGTATGAGGAGGAAGGAGTCTTTTCAGCACAAGATCCCCTACTTGGTATTCTCAAAGCCTGACTTTCTGATCGAAGGCTTTCTTCATTCTCTTCTGATATAACTGCCCATGACAGATTGCAGCTAATCTCTTCTCTTCGATCAAATTCAGTTGATTGTACCGAGAATGGACCCATTCTGCTTCATTCAGCTTGACATCCATCAGTACCCACAACAAGGGTAATTCAACTTCAACAGGTAGGACTGCCTCCATACCATACACAAGCTGATACGGTGTTGCCCCAGTGGACGTTCTGATTGATGTACGGTACCCATGTAAGGCAAATGGTAGCATTTCATGCCAGTCTTTGTAGGTGACCACCATCTTTTGCACAATCTTCTTAATGTTCTTATTAGCTGCCTCAACAGCGCCATTCATCTTCGGCCTGTAAGGAGAAGAATTGTGGTGTTGGATTTTGAAGTCCCGGCACAGTTCTGTCATCATCTTGTTGTTCAAATTGGAACCATTATCAGTAATGATTCACTCGGGCACTCCATATCGACAGATGATGTCTCTCTTTAGGAATCAGGCTACCACCTTCCTGGTGACATTTGCATATGAAGCTACTTTAACCCACTTGGTAAAATAGTCAATGGCTACCAGGATGAATCTGTGGCCATTTGAAGCAGTCGGCTAAATCTTTCCAATCATATCAATGCCCCACATGGCAAAGGGCCAAGGTGAAGACATCACATTCAAAGGATTCGGAGGCACATGCACTTTATCCGCATAAATCTGGCATTTGTGGCACTTTCTGGCATAAGCACAACAGTCTGCATCCATTGTGATCCAGTAGTAACCTGGTCTTAACAACTTTTTAGCCATTGTGTGTCCTCCAGCATGGGTACCGAAAGATCCTTCGTGCACCTCGTGCATCAGCAAGTCTCCCTCTGTCTTATCAACGCATCTGAGAAGTACAATATCAAAGTTTCTTTTGTACAACGAACCATCAGCATTCAGGAAGAAACTACCAGCCAACCTTTTTAATGTCTTCTTATCATTGGATGATGCCCCAGGTGGGTACGCTTGATCCTCTAAGAAGCATTTGATGTCATAGAACCAAGGCTTGTCATCTTTAGCAAGGTCCACGGAGAACACGTATGCTGGTCTATCGAGTCTGGATACTGAAATCCGAGGCACAAAGTTGGCAGCTTGAACCTTGATCATGGAGGAAATGGTAGCCAAAGCATCCGCGAACTGATTTTCATCTCGAGGGATATACTCAAGCTTAACTGTTGTGAAGAAAGTCAGTAATCTCCTCGTATAATCCCAGTATGGAACCAGATGCTCCTGGTGAGTGTACCATTTGCCATTGGTCTGATTGATTACCAGAGCTGAATCTCCGAATACAGTTAAAGTCTTGATCCTGAGGTCAATGGCTTCCTCAAGACCCATGATACAGGCTTCGTATTCAACTTCATTGTTAGTGAAATTAAAGGTGAGTTTTGCCGAGAAAGGCATGTGAACTCCCTTAGGTGTAATGAGTACTGCACCAACCCCGTGACCATTCATATTAACAGCCCCATCAAACATCATTGTCCATTCTTCTTCTGGGTCAGGCCCTTCAGTGTGAACAGGCTCTTCATGATCTTTTGCTTTTATGAACATGATGTCTTCATCTGGGAAGTCAAATCTCATTGGTTGGTAATCATCAATGGGTTGCTCAGCTAGATAGTCAGACAGTACACTGCCTTTGATGGCCTTTTGAGATGTGTACTGAATGTCATATTCTGTTAGAATCATTTGCCATCTTGCAACCCTTCCGGTAAGTGCTGGCTTCTCGAATATGTACTTGACTGGGTCCATCTTTGAGATTAACAAGGTAGTGTGAGTCAACATATACTGCCTTATTCGGCGAGCAGCCCACGCTAAAGCACAACAAGTTTTCTCGAGCAGTGAATAACGTTGTTCACAGTCGGTAAACTTTTTGCTTAGGTAGTATATTGCATACTCTTTTCGACCAGACTCGTCATGTTGGCCCAGCACACAGCCCATTGACTCTTCTAATACTATCAAGTACATTATTAGAGGTCTTCCTTCGACTGGAGGCATGAGGATGGGAGGCTCTTGTAAGTATTCCTTGATTTTGTCAAAAGCCCTCTAGCAGTCTTCGTTCCACCTGACCGTTTGTTCTTTTCTTAATAACTTGAATAGGGGTTCACAGGTTGCAGTAAGATGAGATATGAACCTTGAAATGTAGTTCAATCTACCTAGAAACCCCCGAACTTCTTTTTCTGTCTTTGGTGCAGGCATCTCTTGAATGGCTTTGACTTTGTCAGGGTCAACTTCAATTCCTTTTTCACTTACAATAAATCCCAGCAGCTTACCGGACCGTACCCCAAATGTGCATTTGTTGGGGTTTAGCTTCAGCTGATACTTCCTCAGACGCTTGAACAGCTTCAACAGATTTACCAGGTGATCTTCTTCTGTAAGGGACTTGGCAATCATGTCATCCACATAACATTCAATTTCTTTGTGGATCATGTCGTGGAATAATGTTACCATAGCCCGTTGATAAGTGGCACCGGCATTCTTCAGTCGGAATGGCATTACCTTATAATAGAATGTGCCCCAGGGTGTGATGAAAGTCGTCTTCTCCATGCCTTCAGGTGACATCTTTATCTGATTATATCCTGAAAATCCATCCATAAAGGAGAACACCAAGAACTGAGCCGTATTGTCGACCAATACATCAATGTGAGGTAATGGGAAGTCATCTTTCGGGCTGGCTCTATTCAGATCCCGGTAATCCACACACATCCGTACCTTACCATCTTTCTTAGGCACAGGTACAATGTTAGCAACCCATGGTGGGTAACTAGTTACAGCAAGGAAACCGGCGTCCCACTATTTTTATACCTCTTCTTTTCTCTTCATAGCCATATCCGGACGAGTACGGCGCAACTTCTGTTTTACTGGAGGACAATCTTCCTTTAGAGGCAGCTTGTGTATAACAATGTCGGTATCCAGACCTGGCATGTCTTGATAGGACCAAGCAAAAACATCCACATATTCCCGAAGCATGTCAATAAGTTGTTCCTTCACTGAATCTTGCAAACGGGCCCCGATCTTTACTTCTTCCAGGTCTTCTTCGGTACCAAGATTAACCGTCTCAACTTCCTCCTGATGAGGAGTGATAACCTTCTCCTCTTGCCTTAACAACCTGGCTAGCTCTTCAGGTAGCTCATAATCTTCTTCAACCCCTTCATCAGCTTGATTAATCGGATTGTCAAAGTCATACGAAGTCATAACAATGTCGTTGTCAGTGCAGTCTGGAGGGCACTCTCTGCAAGGGCTTAGATTTGTTCATTTTAGTGATCAATTTTATCTTGCTTAGAAAAAGTGAAAATGAAGTTATTATTTTGAAAAACATTGCCATTTTATTTTTGTACAAAAAATGAAAAATGAAAAACAGTGAGCAAGGAAAAAGAGACTCATTTGCAAAAGATGTCCATATATTCATTAATTGATCGTTTGCACAAAATACAAGATGGCCCGATTACAAAATGAGCCCTGACATCTTGGGCAAGATGCAGGACTTGATGCATGCTTAAAGACAGGAAATAATAATTACTCTGCAGGAGTAACTCTTATAATTTCCTGGGAAGACCAGTTCGAGACTTGGTTCCCCGGGATCCTTGGACGTATCCAGTTTTCCAGGCTGCGTTCGTCTTCTTCCTTGTCTTCCAAACTGTTCACAGCATCCGGGGTAAGCATTCCCCCGCTGACAAATTTGGGCTCCGTTGCAGCCTCCGGTTGATCTTGTCGAGTTGGTCTGTAACCCAACCCGAATTTGTCTTCTTTCTTTTCAACTGGAAGCAGCTTGCCCCAGCCTTGAGCGGTACCCTCCTCAACAACCTTCTGGGCCTGTTGATATGAAGTGATGGAAGTTCCAGATACAGCAGTGGCTTCATTGATGTTAAGGGCCTCAAACCCCTGACTCATGGTCTCATGGATCTCCCCATCCATCTCTATATACTTGTAAGTAGCCAGCTGGCTAACAAAAATGTCTTCCTCCCCGCAGATTGTGATGATTTAGCCTTCCCACTCAAATTTTAACTTCTGGTGAAGGGTAGATGTAACAGCGCCAGCAGCGTGAATCCAGGGTCTACCCAATAGACAGTTGTAGGCCGGCTGTATGTCCATCACGAAGAAGGTAGTTTTAAAGGTCTGTGGGCCAATCAACACAGGTAAATCAATCTCTCCAAGAACTGATCTCTTAGAGCCATCAAATGCTCTAACCACTAAGTTACTTGGACGTAATGCCAAACCATCATACTCCAGCTTCACCAAGGCTTTCTTTGGCAGAACATTGAGAGAGGACCCAGTGTCCACCAGCACATGAGAAAGAACAGCACCTTTGCATTCTAAGGTGATATGTAAAGCCTTGTTATGATTGCGTCCCTCCGTAGTTAAATCAGCATTTGTGAAACCCAGCCTATGACTGGTGTTAACATTTGCAACCACCGTTTCCAGCTGATTAATCGTAATCTCTTCCGGCACATATGATGCATGCAGGACCTTCAACAATGCATTCTTGTGGGCTTCGGAACACATTAGCAATGATAATATAGAGATTTTGGAGGGTGTCTGATGAAGCTGGTCTACCACTTTGTAATCACTCTTTTTGATTATTCTCATGAACTCGTCCACCTCTTGTTCAAAAGACGTCTTCGGAGTTTCTTTAACAGTTGGCTCTTCAAGTACCACATTCTTCCCTTTTTCCTTAGCAGCGGCTTCTGCTTCAGCATTGGGTCTTGGTGTTTGTGAGGCAAACAGGCGTCCGCTTCTGGTGAAGCCTCCGCCTCCCCCAACATTGTCAACTTGTGGTGAAGAGCTAATTGAATCTAGAGTGATCTTCTTTCCGTCACAGTAGAGATCAGAGCCATAGTGCCAAGGTATGGCATTACTGCTTTCATAAGGAATAGGTCCCGGTACCGTAATGGTGATCGGACTGATTGCTGCAGCGGAAGGAACTGTGATGGTATGCGGGTCATAGTAGATTGTGACTGGAGATCTGATAGGAGGTGCTGCAGTTTGTTGTTGGAAATTGTTGCTAGGATGAACATTTGCCGGGTCATAATAGATCGTGACTGTTGAGACATCTTCATTAATGTTTGCTAGTGTTGTAGGGGATTCCGTTGATAAGATGGGTACTGATGTTGTAGAAGTAAATGTTGCTAAATTCTGGTTCATTGAAACAATGGATGGAGTGATTGCTGGAGTTGTGGATGAATCAGTGGGAATGATAGTTGTTGCTATTGTAGGAGGATTTGCTGAAGGAAGAATTGTTGATGTTGTAGGAGAATCCATTGTTGCTGAAGAAAGAGTTGTTGAAGGAGCCGTGGTAGTAATCTACAAAATTCCATCTTTGATGAGGCCATCTATGCCAAACCTTAGCTTCTCACAACCATTAATAGCAGTCTTGCACAATTCGCAGCAGGCCTCACAGCCCGGGAACACTTAGCATCTCAGGAGTTGAGCTTTGACTTCTTCCAACGGTGTTTGAATCTGTGCAACATTATCAATTAGTGCAGATGGTTGGTCCTCATCAATGGCATTAATCCTGGGCCCACCATGATTAGGCATAGGATTTCTGTTAACATTCGGAGGAGGTGCGAAATTGAGAGCTTTGGAATCGACCAGATCTTGAACCTTCATTTGCAAGGCTCTACATTTCTCAGTATTGTGACCAGACGCGTTGGAATGAAAGGCACACCTGGCATTAGCATCATAATTCTTCGGGAGATTGAGAGGATCTGGTAGAGCTAACGTCCTTAACTCAACCAGGTTAAGCTTCAGGAGTTGTGGCAGTAAAGTGGCATAAGGCATAGGGATGGGGTCAATCACCCTATTTTCCTGAGATGGCCTCTGTTGAAAGGGGCGCTGCTGTTGGTTGTTGTTGTTATTGCTGTAAGTTCTTTGTTGCAGAAAGTGAGATTGTTGTTGATAGTGTTGTTGTTGTTGTTGAGGATAAAGTGGTTGCTGTGGAACCGAATCCAGAATGGTAACAGCTGCTATGGATCTGTGAGAATATTGGGGTCTGCCCCTGCTTGCATGGATAGCATTTGTTTCACCCGCCCTTCGGGATCCTGCAAAAGGTTTTCTGGGGTTGTTGGAGGAACTTGCAGCATTGTCAGAGATTTTGCCCATCTTCAGAAGACTCTCATTTCTTTCACCAGCTATAACTACATCGGCAAAACTGGTGGAAGAGAAAGCATCAAGTCTATCAATATAAGTTCCCTGCAAGGTGTTCATAAACATGTCAGCCATCTCTCTTTCTGACATGGGTGGCTGGACAGCAGCAGCAAGCTGTCTCCACCTCTGAGCATAATCCCGAAAGCTCTCCCTTGAAGACTGAGACATGCCCATTAGAAGAATTCTATTGGGAGCCATGTCTAGGTTGTATTGGTACTGACGGATGAAGGCCTCGGCCAAGTCTTTCCAACATCTTATGGTGGCCCTTGTCAGATGCGAATACCATTCTCTTGATGATCCAGTCAGAATTTCCTCAAAATAGAACATCCATAACTTCTCGTCCATGGTATAAGCCTTGAGTCTTCCTAGGAAGGATTGCAGATGAGTATGCGGGCATGAGGTACCATTATATTTCTCGAAACAAGGGGGTTTGAATTTGTGGGGAATCCTCACCCCATCTACCAGCCCCATATCCATTATGTCAAAGCCTAAAGAATTTTGGGATTCCAAAGACCTCAGCTTTTCAGCAATCTCATCCAGTCTTCTGTCATACACCTCATCCCCAGCTCCAATAACAGTGAATTGTTCTTCTTGGGGATCCTCTTGCAGGATTCTGCCCCCAGCAGTATTACCTTGAACATTCCTTGTGACATTAACATCTGGATTTAAATGGGGCCCATACTCTGGTGGGTCGATACGAGGCTATCCGCGTTCATTATTGCTGGTTCCTCCTGTTCCAAGGTGGGGCTCTTCAGGTGTCTGCCTTTCTACTAGCTTTCTCAGCCTCTCTTGGCTCTGGGCTAAGCCAGTCATCACAGCCATAAACTGAGACATTTGGTTTCTCATCTCGACCCTTTCATTTACCATCTGATTTCTCACTTCATTCAGGTCCTGCTGTACCAGCTCCATCTGAATGCCTGGAAGGTTGTTACATGTTGGGTACCGGTGTGTGTGGTTGACAGGGAACACTCGGCGACGAGCAATGTTTCCTGAAAACACAACAAAGTGAGAACAAATAAAAAACAAAAACCTACAAAACAAAGAAAAAGTTAGTATGCAATGCAGTATGCTTATTTGTTTTCCAAGGTATCCGGTTTGGTTCTTGGTTTTGACCTTTCCAGACCTCGAGGAGATGCTTGATGATGTTGAGAAAAGAAGCCCAATGAAACAAACTAATATATTACAAATGATGAAAATACATAGTCTGTTACAACACATGCCCATGGTGGGTCAAAAATACAACAATCAAAAGAAAAAGTACAACAAAAGAAAGGAAATACAAGCAAAAGGAATCAGACATCCAGTCCATAGTCATCTTCCCTGACTTCCTTCAGGAGTGCCTCAGTCACCGGACCAGCTGGGTGCTCTGTAATGGTCCTAATGAGGAGGTTCCTGGTAGCACTGGCACTAGTCAGCTTCTTATGCCTGTCCTGATCTTTTGATCTCTTTAACCCTGCTCGGAGCTTCAATTCTGATATCTCCCTCTGAGCTGCCAACAAAGCTTCCCGCTGCTTCTTTTCATTGGCCTCCAGCTGCTCAATCTTGGCCTGAGTCCTCTGGTCTTCTTGTGCACGAGCTTCGGTGATCCTGATCCACCTAGCCTGGCTTTTCTCTAGGTAATGCTCAGCCCTAGCTTTCTGAATCTTGGCCTCCTTGCAGACATTCTTCAATATCTGTTACCCGACTCTTGCTTTCTTTATGTAGTCATCTGTCCTCTCAATCTTGGTCAGATGCTCAGTCTTGAGTCTTTCCAATCTTTCAATATCCAGACGACCATCATTTCTTTCCCAAAGAGTCTTCTTCAGGGCCTTAGATAGCTGATTATTCCTTTCTTTCGGCTTTTCAAATTCCTCTAGGCTACCAGTTGCTGTAGGTTGTACTGTGGAAGGTCCATGTATGTCTTCCAAGGTGAAAGGCATTCTGGTGATCTGAGCTCTAGTACGGGACCAGTCAGAGTACTGAGCTGAAGCAACATTGTTGCACCTTCCAAGGATGGTTGTCCCTTTGGTCTGGATGTTGTCCCAAGCCCAGGAAGCTTGCCTAACAATAGCTGAATTAGGTTGCACTTCACAGTATAGGGTTTCAGCTAAATCCTGTCCTCTGGGAGGGTGAACTAAGGCATATCCCAATTGTCTCTTAAACAGTAAAGGGTTGTAATTGATGCAACCTTTTATTCCTATTAGAGGCACATTAGGGTATTGCCCACAGTTGGTAATAATATCCTTGCCTTTGGTGCTCTGGGTGCACCATCTGATATCATCTGATGTTAAGGCAATGAATCTCTTGGCCCAATTCTTCTGCTGGTGTGGGTTCAAGAAAGCATCTGATTTAGGTAGGTGTCTGAGTAGCCAAGAGTAGAACAAGGGAGCACAGTATCTGACCAACTTCCCCCTTTGTTTTTCATTTCTCTGATGGATGGAGTAGTAAAAATCCCCTAGCAATGTAGGCACTAGGTTCCTCAGTAGAAACAAGTGGATGGCATTCTTACTGACAAATTTAGGCTCATCTACAAACAATATAGCCCCATATATGTTGAGGGCTAACAGTGCACAGACTGCCCTCCACTCTCCCAATGAAGCCTTCAGGATGGCCTGAGAAATCAAGAAGTCCAGATGCAAACCAGGAATCCCAGCTTTTGTTGTCATACTTTGCTCAATAAGGGCAGGCTCCAAGTACAGTGCCCTTGCTATCTCTTCATTCCTAGGAGCAGTCATCTCTGGGTTGAAGGGGATCCCACCTCTGATAGGTACTCCAATCAACAAAGAAAACTCTTCCAGCAGAGGCCCTAACTAAAAGTCTGGAAAGATGAAACATCTCAATGGAGGGTCATAAAACTGCAAGCATGTGTGGATCATACTCCTCTGAGAAGGATCAAGGTCCATAACCATATCCAAGATACCCCCATAGTGTTCTCTAAACAGTGGGATGTGGTCAGGTGTGATGAGTAACTGGACCTGCCTAATACCAGTCAATACAGGCTCAAAGAAGTGATAGGATATGTTGCTTTTCCTGGGAGTAGCCATGAGTGCTGCTGAAGAAGCTGTAGACAAATGCTGATGAAGATCACAAACTGAGAAGCTGGAGGTAAGTCTCTGACAGACTGATGCTGGTGAGGGTGGAGATGACTGAAGCAGATAACTGATGAAGACAACTGAAGCAGAGGTCTATGCAGAAGAAGGGGTCAAAACCAAAACCAAGGTACAATGAAATGGATACCCTGAAAAGCAAATAAACAAATGTCAAATGATGCAATGATGATATATGCAAATGATATGCAAGGGTTTGTGATCAAGCTGGATCTGATTATCTGTCTTGATATAAAGTCCATGTATGTTCAAAAGGTCCAGATGGAGGTTTAGAAATCCAGTATCCAGGGTGGGGGACTCAAATAAAGAGTCACATGTCCAGGGTTAATCACAAGAACTGTCCAAAGTGGAGTACTCTTAAACAAAACAGTAACAGGTTATGATGTGGCCAAGGGTTCCTGCAAACCTGTAAACAACCCAACCCCCTCACAGGTAGTGTTCTAGAACAAGGATCCTCAGACTTGGATCAGTTATGAGAAGTTTAAACACTTCCAACCCTGAGGTACAGTGTTTACAATAACCATAAAAGATCCTCCTCTAATTCACCTCAGCTTCTGAAGGTCATAATAAAGGTTATCCAGACTTAGCAGCCTTCCCAGATAGCCCTAACACTACAGGAAATATGTAGCACAGAGTTCTCAAGAAGAAACCCACATCTGAACCGTGTTTCATATTCCCGCACCAGACCGAAATGGAATGGGAAAGAACATGAACCACTCTAGCCTAGGTGTCACTCAGGTCCCAGGTATAGGACCTTAAACTCTCAATGGAACCCCACCCACCAAAACAGCAAACCAGATCCAGCAATGACAGTATGATGCATATAAAAAGCCGTAAAGAAAACAGTAAATAAAGTTGTACATAAAGCAGTAAATAAAGAAAAATAAACAAACACACATAGCACATAGCACCCCAGTAAACACAAATCAAACAAGCGCTAGGAGGAACCCACAAAAAGAACCAGAAGCCCTGGTTGCAGTATAAGGGTCCCCAGCAGAGTCGCCAAGTTGTCGCTCCCACCAAATGACACATGGCCAGAAGGGGTACAGACGCGAACGGTCGGCGAAAGAGAGAACATGAAGATGAACTGAAAAGAGTCGCCGGCTAGGCATTTTTATCCCGAAGGAAAGGTAATGCTGCATAAACCTAAGAAAAGATGGATAAGACGGTTGCGAACCAAAGAAACTGAGAAAGGGGGTTGGTTACAACCTGGGAAGGTATTAGCACCCAGATTGTCCGTCGTACTCGACGGGATCCACGCTTGAAAGGTTTGTGTTTAGAGGGGTAGTGTCAGTGTTATCTGTGTGCGAAAAGCTGGAAAAGAATACAAGTGTCAGTGCTGGAAAGAAGTGTGAAGTGAACAAGAGAAGTGTCAGTGCAAGGAAAGAATGTGAAGCTCAAGACTATGAGGCTTAAAGAATAATGCTGGAAGAGGGGGGAATATACATAGACTTTTCTTCGATAACTGTTAAGTTATGCCTACGTATCCTCTCGTGCAATGAGGAAGTCAAAACACCGTAGTTCGACTTAAAGAGACTGAAAGGTAAGTTGACTTGTGAACTGCTTACTTGTCTATGCTCAAGTGTATGACCTGTCTGGCTCAGGTGCAAACCGTCTTGCATTAGACGGAAGAAGCAAGTTCTCGCTTGTGAGTGAATGAGATGAGAAAAGAATCCCGGAGGAGACGATTATTGTTTGTTTTTGAGTTTTCAATCTTTTATTGCTTTCGGAATTTGTCATAAGAAAATGAGCTTAAGCCTAAACCAAGGGTTAATAAACTAATCACATCTTCCCTTTGATTAGGGGTAATGAGAATACCTAAAGTATGAAGTAAGCACCTCACACTTAATCACCATGGTGTAGGATTAGGATCATTATCCTACTTGTATTTATTTAGATTTTTTGGAGTTTTTGTTTAGTGTTAAGTAATGAATTTAAGCCATAATCAAGGATTTAATGGACCCATTACACTATCCTAATAGAAGGATAATAGATGAGAACATTTAAGCTGAGGAATGCTCCTCAACTTAATCCATGATTAGGGATTAACCTCATGACAAAACAAAGCCTTTATTAGAGTTGATTTTAGTTAATGATAAGATTAGGAAATGGATTTTATGGTTTGTAAGACAACTTGAGGGGGACTTGTCCACTAACACTAGGGTTAGTCCTTCTTAACCAATTAAGGAAGAGTTAGAACCCTAATGCAAGGCCCAAGTTACAAGCTTGATGTCTTAGTGATTTATTAGATGGATTGATTAAAGGATTTAAACACATTAAGGGTTTAACACTTAGGATTAAAGTTATACACTCCATCCTAATAGAAGGATACATGCATAACTCTAATCATAAAGTCTTAAAACCTTCAAGGTTTAGTCCTTGATTAAGAGATGAGGAGAGAAGACACAAAGATGACACAAAGGTAAAAATAATGGGGGGACTAATCAAACCCTAATTGTGATCATGCTTGGGTGTTCCTAGGGTTTATGAGGCTTGCAAGAAGATCTTCAAGGAAAAGCCATCATGGAAGAAGCAGGATGAAGGAAAAGAAGCAGAAAGAAGCAAGACAACTTACTTCACTTAAGAAGATAAGTTGCTTGAAGAATGAAAGTGGGGAGGGAACATGAGTGAGCAAGCTCACTCTAATTTACAAAAAATGCAGCAATGAATGCATAAAAGAGATGAGAAAAGATTATGAGAAGTGAAGGCAAATTCACTTCTCAAACACTTACCACCTGAAAAGTTAGCAAAATGAAATGAAACGAAATGAAAATGAGATGAAATGCAAAGATGAAAACCAAAGTCAGAAACATATTCTTGATGCAAATGATGTCATGAGATTGTATGAAAACAAGCCAAGTGATATGAATGTTCATACAAGAGATGGGAATGCAAATGAAGCATATAAGAAGCATGCAAGTTCATGAATGCATATGACATGAAATGAAAGCAAAAGCGTGGCAAATGGATGAGACTATGATCAAACATGATTCTAATATGTCCTAAGATGTCTTATATGTCATTTGGATGTACAAAAGGTCATGGCAAGTTCATGTATGCAAGCTTATGTAAGATGGATGCAAATGAAGATGCAAATTAGGGTTTATGTACAACATGAGATGCAAAATTCAAAATCAGAAGCAAATGACAAGATAAAAAATTGAAAATGCAATCAAGGGGACCCTAAACCTTTATAAGTTCACTGCCCAAAGGGGAAGGTCAGAAGCTAAACCCTAAAGGACTTATGATTTTCCTAAGTTTCTAAGGTTATAAGGGTGATCCTAAAGGGAAAATGCCAAACAAATTGAAAATGCATTATAAAAATGAAACAAAAATGTTTTTAGATGCTTGAAAGGATGCATAACACAATGCAAAAAGAACCATTCACAAACTCAACTTGGATCAAAAGTTATGAATTTTTGAAGTTAGGGTTAAAAATATTCAAATTAAAGAACCCTAATTCAAATGAAAATTGGCAAAATATGATCAAAACCAAAAAGAAATTTGTCTTGTGAGTTTGTAAATGTTTGTAAATGTTTTAAAATGCTCTCTGATTTTTTTTTGTGATTTTTGGAAACCTAAATGCTATTTTAATTAATTAATCTTCATTAATCAATCAAAATAAACATTTAAATTATTTTTAAAATGCAAAAAATAAAGTAAAAATTGTTTTTATGTCAAGAAAATTAATTAAAGTCAGCATGCAAAAAATAAATATTTTTGAGATTTTCTAGCTATTTTAAAATAAATATGCAAAACAAATAAGAAAAATATGAATTAAAATTGGATTTAATGGAAAGTCAACAGATCAAAGGGCCATCATTTAAATTAAACACGCGGGAGCTGACTTGCGCGCATCTGGACGGCTGAGGTTTAAACTGGGAATTTGAATTTCACTAATCTTAATTAACCTAATTAACCAGGATTAGGGCACAAATCATGAAATCTGGGACGTTGGTTGCACGCGGGAAAAAAGATCCAAGGGCTCTCATTCAAACTGGCCTAAACCCTAACCCTAATCTAATCACCTTCAGATGACCGGAACAGTGGTTCCGATCATCTTCTCCGGCAAGTTCAAAAAGCTAACTTCTTCCCTAGGCAATTTTAAACCCTCTAAAACTCCAGATCACATCTTCTAATCACCCTAAGCAAGAATCAAGCACAAAAACTCATTTATATTTCAACATAAACAAGAATCGAATCAAACAAGTTTTCAGGTCAAACTTTCAGAGACACGGTTCAGGCTCAAAACTTAATCATTTTCAAAACCAACAAGCACAGCATGATCAGTGAAGCATACGCAACATTTCTATGGCATAAAAAACAATTTATGGAAAAAATGTTCTTGGTGATACCTGAACTGGAGCTTTCACCTTTGGAGCTTTCTGACCAGTTCTTTGCTTCAAATCACCCCCAATAATCCTCCTGAAGTGTTTGCAAAGCTTGGTTGGAGTTTATATGGCCTCTATTTGAAAGTCAGTGAAGCTCAGGTCAAGGGAGGTGAAAATCGTGTTTTTGATGTGGCTATTTCTAGGGCAAGATGAAGGGTGGGAAATGATCAGAGGTTCATGGTGAGTTGTTTTATGAAGTTTGTTTGAAGGTTTGTGGCTTTAGTGCTGAGTTTCGAAGAGAAATGCATAAGAGGGAGTTTTGGTGTATGCTGAGTTGTGGGAGGATTCAGCTTGTGTTGTTATGTGTGTTGAGTTGCTTTTGGTCCATGTATCAATCCTTGATAGGTCAGAGAGTTGTTGTGGAATAGTTTGATTGGTATGGCTCAAATTGCATAAAGTCAAGAAAGTTGTCCTTTGAGGTATGGGCTCATGGCAGGCTGGTTGTGAGGTATGGCACGAGTCAGCTGGCTTTAGGGAGGTCCATGGAAGCTGATTTGAAGAGCTGGCACAAGTGGATGTCAATATTTGGGGCATTTTGCAATTTGTGAAGGTTTTGGCCCCTTTTGAAATACTTGATGATCAAGGCATGAAAATGAGTGATTATTTGGGCAATTCTGAAATATAAGTCATGTATCATGTTTGTGTAATGGTTAGAAGTCAATTAGAGGTCACATTTTGCCTTGGTATGAGTTTTTGCAAGTTCCCCTCTTTGGTACATATATGCTGAGGGCTAAGAGTGCACAGACTGCATTCAATTCTCCCACTGCAGCCTTCAAGATGGCCTGAGAAATTAAGAAGTCTAGATGTAAACCAAGAATCCCAACTTTTGTTGTCATGTTTTGCTCAATAAGAGCAGGCTCCAAGTGCAATGCCCTTACTATTTCTTCACTTCTAGGAGCAGTCATCTCTGGGTTGAAGGGGATCCCTCCTCTGATAGGCACTCCAATCAACAAAGAAAACTCTTCAAACAAAGGCCCCATCTGGAAGTCAGGAAAGGTGAAGCATCTAAGTGGAGGGTCATAGAACTGCAAGCATGTGTGGATCATGCTTCTCTGAGAAGAATCAAGATCCATGACCATATCTAAAATACCCCCATAATGCTCTCTGAACAGTGGAATATGGTCAGGTGTGATGAGTGACTGGAGATAAATGCTGAACAGTGCTTTTCTTTGGAATATCCATGAGTGCTGAAGAAGAAACTAAAGACAAATGCTGATGAAGATCACAGACTGAAATGCTGAAGATAAGTCTCTGAAGGAGGTGCTGAAGGAGATAGCTGAAGAAGATAACTGAAGCTGAGGTCTAAGCAGTAGAAGGGGTCAAAACCAAACCAAATATGATATGATGGATACCCTGAAAAAATAAACAAATGTTAAATGATGCAATGATGATATATGCAAATGATATGCAAGGGTTTGTGATCAAGAGCTGGATCTGATTATCTGTCTTGGTATAAGGTCCATGTATGTTCAAAGATCCGGATGGAGGTTCAGAAATCCAGTAACCAGGGTGGGGGACTCAAATAAAGAGTCACATGTCCAAGGCTAATCACAAGAACTGACCAAAGTGAAGTACTCTTAAACAGAACAGTAATAGGGTATGATGTGGCCAAGGGTTCCTGCAAACCTGTAAACAACCCAACCCCCTCACATGTAATGTTCTAGAACAAGGATCCTCAGACTTGGATCAGTTATGAGAAGTGTAAACACTTCTAACCCAGAGGTACAGTGTTTACAATAACCATAAAAGATCCTCCTCTACTTCACCCCAGATTTTGAAGGTCATAGTAAAGGTCATCCAGACTTAGCAGGCTTCCCAGATAGCCCTAGCACTACAGGAAATCTGTAGCACAGAGTTCTCAAGAAGAAACCCACATCTGAACCGTGTTTCATATTCCTGCACCAGACCGAAATGGAATGGGAAAGAACATGAACCACTCTAGCCTAGGTGTCACTCAGGTCCCAGGTATAGGACCTTAATCACTCAATGGAACCCCACCCACCAAAACATAAACCAGATCCAGCAATGATAATGACAGTATGATGTATAAAAACTGTAAAGAAAGCAGTAAATAAAGCTTTACATAAAGCAATAAATAAAGCAAAATAAATAAACACAAATAGCACATAACACCCCAGTAAACACAAATCAAACAAGCGCTAGGAGGAACCCACAAAAAGAACCAGAAGCCCTGGTTGCAGTATAAGGGTCCCCAACAGAGTCGCCAAGCTGTCACTCCCACCAAATGACACAGGGCCAGAAGGGGTACAGACGCGAACGGTCGGCGAAAGAGAGAACATGAAGATGAACTGAAAAGAGTCGCCAGCTAGGCATTTTTATCTCGAAGGAAAGGTAATGCTGCATAAACCTAGAAAGAGATGGATAAGGCGGTTGCGAACCAGAGAAACTGAGAAAGGGGGTTGGTTACAACCTGGGAAGGTATTAGCACCCAGATTGTCCGTCGTACTCGACGGGATCCACGCTTGAAAGTTTGTGTTTAAAGGGGTAGTGTCACTGCTATTTTGTGTGCAAAATTTGGAAAAGAATACAAGTGTCAGTGCTGGAAAGTGAAGTGAATAAAAGGAGTGTCAGTGTAAGACAAGAGTGCAAAGCTTAAGACAATGAGGCTTAAAGGATGATGCTAGAAGAAGGGGAAAGAGATAGAGACTTTTGTTCGATAACAGTTACGTTATGCCTACGTATCCTCTCGTGCAATGAGGAAGTCAAAACACCGTAGTTCGACTCAAAGAGACTGAAAGATAAATTGACTTATGAACTGCTTACTTGTCTATGCACAAGTGTATGACCTGTCTGGCTCAGGTGCAAACTGTCTTGCATTATACGGAAGAAGCGAGTTCTCATTTGTGAGTGAAGGTGATGAGAAAAGAATCCCGAAGGAGACGATTATTGTTTGTTTTTGATGTTTTCAATCTTTTATTGCTTTTTATGTTTGTCATAAGAAAATGAGCTTAAGCCTAAACCAAGAATTAGTAAACTCATCACATCCTCCCTCTGATTAGGGGTAATGAGAATACCTTAAGTATGAAGTAAGCACCTCACACTTAATCACCATGATGTAGGATTAAGATCATTAACCTACTTGCATTTATTTAGATGTTTTTGGAGTTTTTGTTTAGTGTTGAGTAATGAGTTTAAGCCATAATCAAGGATTTAATGGACCCATTACACCATCCTAATAGAAGGATAATAGATGAGAACATTTAAGCTGAGGAAGGCTCCTCAACTTAATCCATGATTAGGGATTAACCTCATGACAAACCAAAACCTTTATTAGAGTGGATTTTAGTTAATGATAAGATTAAGAAGTGGATTTTATGGTTTATAAGACAACTTGAGGGGGACTTGTCCATTAACACTAGGGTTAGTCCTTCTTAACCAATTAAGGAAGAATTAGAACCCTAATGCAAGGCCCAAGTTACAAGCTTGATGTCTTAGTGATTATTAGATGGATTGATTAAGGGATTTAAACACATCAAGGGTTTAACACTTAGGATTAAAGTTATACACTCCATCCTAACAGAAGGATGCAGGCATAACCTTAATCAACAAAGCCTTAAAACCTTTAAGGTTTAATCCATGATTATGAGATGAGAAGAGAAGACACAAAAGATGACACAACGGTAAACCTAATGGGGGGACTAATCAAACCCTAATTGTTATCATGCTTGGGTATTCCTAGGGTTTATGAGGCTTGCAAGAGATCTTCAAGAAGAACCACCAAGGAAGATGCAGATGAAAGGAGGAGAAGCAGAAGAAACAAGCCAACTTACTTCACTTAAGAAGATAAGTTGCTTGAAGAAAGAAAGTGAGGAAGGAACATGAATGAGCAAGCTCACTCTAAGACAAAGACAAAATGCAGCATGGATGCATAAAAGAGATGAGAAGAGAAGTGAGAAGTGAAGGCAAATTCAATTCTCAAGGTACTTACCACCTGAAAAGTTAGCAAAAGGAAATGAAATGAAATGGACATGAAATGAATGTAAGGATGCAATCCAAAACCAGAAGCATGTTCATGATGCAAATGATGCTAAGAGATGATATGAAAGCATGTCAAGAGATGTGAATGATCATACAAGTAATGAGGATGCAAATGAAGCATGAAAGGAGCATGAAAGTTCATGAATGCACATGAAATGAAATGAATGCACAACATGGAAAATGGATGATGCAATGATCAAACATGAATCTAATGTGTCCTAAGATGTCTTAGAAGTCATGTTAATGCATAAAATGTCATGGCAAGTTCATGGATGCAAGCATATACAAGGGGTATGCAAATGAAGATGAGAAATTAGGGTTTTATGAAATGATGAAATGCAAAACTCAAAATCAGAAGCAAATGACAAGATAAAAAATTGAAAATGCACTCAAAGGAACCCTAAAACTATACTAGGTTACCATCCAAAGGGGGAGATCAGAAGCTAAACCTAGAAGGAGTTATGGATTTCCTACGTTTCTAGGGTTTTTTGGGTGATCCTCAATGTAAACTGTCAAACAAATTGAAAATGAAAGATAAAAATGAAACAAAAATGTTTTTGGGTGCTAGAAGCCATGCATAGAACAATGCAAAAAGAACCATTTACAAAATCAACTTGGTTTAAAAGTTATGAATTTTTGAAGTTAGGGTTAGAAAATGAAAAATTTTAAGAACCCTAATTCATTGAAAAATGTCAAAGCATGATCAAAACCAAAAAGAAATTTGTATGGTGAGTTTTTAAATGCTTTTAAATGTATAAGAATGTTCTCTGATTTTTTTGGTGATTTTTAAATACTTAAATGTATTTTTAATTAATTAATCCTCATTAATTAATTAAATAAAACATTTAAATGATTTAAAAATACTTTTTTGATGCAAAAAATAAAAATAAAAATATTTTTGGTTTCTAAAAATTAATAAAATGTTTGATAAACATTTTCAGAATTTTTTGATGATTTTTACTATTTTAAATAATTCGTACAAAATAAATAAGGAAAAATGAAATAAAATTAAAATAAATGGAAAGTATGCAGGATGGAGGGACAGGATTGAAACTGGGTTTGGATCTGTTGACTTGGCGCGTGATCTAAGGGTCAGCATTCAAACCCTATTAAACCTAATTAAACATTTAATTAATCCAGATTAATTATTAATGAAGAGATCTTGGCCACACAACACACGCGGGAAACCCTAATCTAACGGCTCAGATTCAAAAAGTGTCCTAACCCTAATTAAAACTGCTAATGACTCTCAGGTGGCCGGAGAAGACCTCCGGTCATCTTCTCCGGCCAACTCCTCCCCTGAAAATTTCCAAATCACTCCCTAGGCCATGATAAACTCCCCAAACCTCCAGAAATGATCCCCAAACCTCATGGAACAAGAATCCAGCAACATAATTCATTTATTTTGCATCATGATCAAGATTCGAACAAAAACATAAAAATGGACAAAATTGCAGAACACGCATACACAGTCAATTCTCAACCATTCTTCAAAAATAAATGTTCATTATGATCAGGAGAGCAAACTCTATCATCTCATAACTAAAGAAATGATTTCTGGAAAAATGTTTCAAGAAGATACCTGAGATGAAGATTTGCCAATGGAGCTGCTTGGGCCTTCTTCTTGATGCGAACACTCTCCTTTGATCACCCTTGAGCTTCTTTGATGCTTTGCTGGAGTGTATGTGACCTCTTTTTGAAGTTCAGTTTAGGGGGATGGAAAATCGTATTTGGTGTATGGTGTGTTTCAGGCCATTTTAATGGTTGGGTTTTGTTCTATGATTGATGCTGAGTTGAATGGTGAAAGAATTTTGAGGTTTTGTTAAGTGTGCTGAGAGTTTCGAAAGAAAATGCAAGAGGGATGATTTTTTGTGAACTTGTGAATGCTGAAGTGTTAGGCTGAGTTCTTGTGTGTTATGGCTTGCATAAAGTCCACATATCAAGTTATGATAGGTCTGTGGAGTTGGTGTGGGCTATGATGATTGGTATGGGGTGATTTGCAAAAAGTCAAGGTTGGTTGTACTTTGAGGTATGGGCTGGTTCAGGCTTGGTACAATGGGGTGCCTGGTGCAACAAGGATCAAGGGTGGCCATGGAATTCATCTAGAGGCAATTCAGCATGTGGGAAATAAGTTATGGGGTGTTTTTCAAATTTGACAAAGTGTGGCCATTTTGAGATTTCTTCATATGCAAGGCATGAAATGAGATGATTCTTGGGCCAATTCTGACTTTAAGGAAATGTATTATGATGCTATGATTCTTGAGTTACAAAATGAATTAGATCTTGTTCTTGTACTTTTTGAAAAGGGAATGATCCAATCTACAACTTTCATGACCAATGATTTTTCATTTGAAGCATTTTTGGTTGAGAAAGAGGAGGTTGAAAAACTTTCCCAAAATGGAAAGTTTACATTACAAGTCATTTCCATTTTTGGAAACTTTTGGTTTAGCTCACTTTTCTTCAATTTTGTGAACTTCCAAGCACTTCAATGATCAAATAAAGATCATATAACTTCAATTTGATGAAAAATCCACTTTGGTTCCATTGGTGGGGGCCTCAGATGCCCTGATTTTGCTCTGACTTGCTCAAGAAGTTACCTAGTGAACAGATGAATTCCACAATGAATTTTTTCATAAAACTTGGTACACATGATCCTTATATCATATTGAGACCAATAGAAAGAAGAATGACCAAAAAATTTGGAGTTATGGCCTCTGAAACCAAAACCCTAATTTTAGGTCATCTATACAGTTAAACCCTAGCTCTGCTTCTATGCTTTGCCAGTTCTTGTGATTCTTTGGCTTCCTTGATCTTTGGAGGATAGAATATGATGATTGAACATACATGGACCCTCTTGAGATGATTTAAGACCTTTGGAGTGGCTCAGATGGATCTTGGATTGCTCAGATCACAAACCCTAGATGCAGATGAACTTGAACTAATGCAGTGAAGCAAAAATGAAACATGATATGATATGATTGAACTAATGCAAATATGAAATATCATAAGCCATGGTGTGAACTTAGTGAGGGAAAATTTGGGGTGTTTACAAGAACCAGTAGTTAGAAGATAGAGCTCACCGAGCTGAAGAAACGGTTCGTCTTAAGTAGAAGGACTTCGAGGAAAGGGAGCTATAATTTAGGAAGAGAGGATTGGATGAGATCCATAAGGCGAGTCAGCGTAGGAGGGATAAGAAAGAACTTAATGAGGCTAATGAAGCCATTACACTTTGGCAGGAGAAGTGGAGCGATAATCAGAAGAAGCAAAAGGAGGTAGAAGCTGAATTCGAGTTGAAGATCAAGAACCTCCAGGATGCCTTGGTTGAGCAAGAGAAGTTAGTTCAGAAGGCACAAGAGAAACAAAGAGAGTACCTTCATAAGATGACAAAGAGTCAACAAATAGCTGAAGATGTCCATAAAGAAGTTGAAGAGCTGAAGCTTCGTGCTGATGTTAAGAGGTCAAAGGCCGAGTCGGGCCCGAGCAAAGAGAATGAGATGACTTTCCTGCAGCAGATTGAAGAGTTACATGTTTCCTTTGATCTAAGGGACCTCCTCATCCAGAGACTCATCCAGGAGCCTGGTCATCCGGATATCGTTCAGATGTTCCAGAATGTCAAGCGTCTTAGTTGGAGGCTGCAAGACTTAGAGCTCCCTAGGGTTTAGTTTCATGCTATTGTACTTGGATTACCCACCGGCCTGTTGTGGGATTCCTTTTATTGATATACTTTGTTGTTCTTTTGATTGGCACCCTTCGGGGACTTTGTTGTTTCAAACTTCAGTTTATGTGATTGACATGCTTTGAATCTCTTGTTTGTTATTTGTTGCACCGACACGGGGTAATGAGCACCAATTCTCCACGGCCGTCACTTTATTTGAACATCCCTTGGGTCTTCTTACCAATTATTATTCTCTTAATACCAGGACCGAAAAAAGGAAAGCCTTGGGAATAAAAGGAACACATTGCATTGCATACGCATCATTTGCATTTCTTTGTTTTTGCAGGTTTTTCTACAGGATGTTTAACTTATCTGTGTTACAGGAAAAGATTGCGAGAGCTGCCAAGACCCGGCATCTCCGACAAGATATCCCACATCACTATGCAACTCACAGCAACCAGAGGACAGTCATGGACGCTATGCAAACCGAGCTTAATGAGTTTCGCACCAGAATGGGAGAATTCATGGTCATGATGCAAGAGATGGCTCAGGGACAACAAGAGTTAAGGAATGTGATTCAAGGGCTCAACCCTTCTCAGACTAACGCTCCTGTGACCACTCCTGACGTGCAAGTGGCACCTCCCAACACCAGCAATGGCCCAGGTGGACCTCAAGTTCTAGAACAGGGTACAACAACTTTCATTCCGGTACACGACAGGCAGGAGGATTAGTTTTCTCCTTACAACAACGACATGGGGTTCGGTGGAGAAGGAAACCTTCAAGACTTTTTGATGCTTGCTAAGAAAGTCAAAGCCCTCGAGTGTAGAGTCACTTTGGGGATAGATGTGTCTGACATGGGCCTAGTCCCCGGGGTGGTTATTCCTCACAAACTCAGGCCGCCTACTTTTGACAAGTATAACGGTAGCTCCTGCCCATAGACCCACTTGCAGGCATTCTACCGAAAGATCGCTGCCCATGCTAGGGATGAAAAGCTCTGGATGTACTACTTCCAGGATAGTCTCTCCGGAGGGTCCTTGGAATGATATATGAAGCTAGAGAGAAGCTCTGTAAGAAACTAGAAGGAATTGGGAGAAGCATTCCTCAAGCAGTATCAGTATAATATTGACATGGCGCCCAGTCGCACTCAACTTCAGAGTCTGACTCAGAGGAGCTCAGAGAGTTTCAAAGATTACGCACAAAGGTGGCGTGAAGTGGCTGCTAAAGTGCAACAACCTTTGTTGGAGAGAGAAATGGTAGACCTATTCCTGGATACCCTCCCTGGGCATTTCATGGAAAGGCTAGCTGGATGTTCATCAAGTGGATTCTCAGATATCATCTTGACTGGCGAGAGGATAGAAAGTTGAATTAAGCAAGGGAAGATTCAGAATGGGGGCGCTTCAAATTATGGTATCAAGAAACCCTTCGTGAAGAGAAGAGAAGGAGAGACTGGTGCAGTGTACACGCAGAGGGGAGGAAGTAGCAGAGGTTTTTATCAGCAAGTGGCCCCTGTCACTATCTCAACTCCACCCATTCAACATCAATTCCAACCACCGCAGTCACAACGTCAGCAAGGGTATCAACAAAGAGCTCCTCGTCCATACTACCCCCAGAAGAACAGAGAAAGACATTTCGAAGCTCCACCGATGTCCTATTCACATCTTTTGAAGAATCTCCTACAAATCCAGATGATTCAACTCTGAACTCTACAACCCCCAAAGCCAGGACAAATCCCCGAGGGTTATGATACGAACTCCAGATGCAAATTTCATCCCGGAGCTCCCGGGCATACCACAGAGAACTGCAAAGCACTGAAGCATGTTGTTCAAGACCTACTGGATTCTAAAGAGATTAATTTCGCGCCTACTCCTAATGTAATACAGAACCCTATGCCTTCTCACGGAGGTACGGTTGGGGCAGTTGATGAAGGGGAGAATCTAAACTTGGTGTGTGATGTCAACGATCTACAGACTCCGTTGAGTGTTGTTAAAGTCTGCTTGTCAAAGAAGGGTATCTTTCCTGGGTGTGAAGTTGATTGTCCAGGGTGTGCTAAAGCTACAAATGGTTGTGAGCAGTTGAAAGTAGGGATCCATAGCATGATTGATGAGGGAGTGTTGCAGTTTGACAAGGTTGTAAAAGAAAGCGAAGTCTCTACAGTAACTATCTTCTAAGATCCATCTCAAGTTCCTTCACGGGCCAGAGCGGCACCGATAACCATCACCACTGCAGGATCGGTAATGTATCAGAGCGATAGAGCCATTCCCTGGAATTATGGTGGTGAAGTATACTGTAACGGCCAGAAGCAAGAGTTGGCCATGTCTAGTACAACCCCAGCTCAAGAAGAAAATGTTGGAGTAGGGGGATTTACTAGAAGTGGAAGGTTATTTGCGCCGGAAACACTAAGAAATAGTGTGATACCACCCAGAGACACCGCAGAAGCCCAGGCTAAAGCAAGAGGGAAGCAGCCAACGGTTGTCAACGAGCCTGCACCAGTAACTGATCCAGAACTTACCTTTGATAAAGAAGCTGAAGAATTTCTGAGGATTATCAAAAAGAGCAACTACAAGATTGTGGACCATCTGCAGCAGACTCCATCGAAGATTTCCATCTTGTCCTTGCTCATGTGTTCTGATTCCCACAGGAAGGCTCTCTTGAATATTCTGAACAAGGCGTATGTTCCTCAAGATATTTCATTAAATTAGTTAGAAGCGGTGGTATCTAGTGTCAATGTCAGTCACGGATTGCGCTTCACAGACATGGACCTAACATCTGAAGGGCGTGCTCATAATCGGGCATTACATATCTCTTTAGAATGTAAAGGTGCAGTACTCTCTCACGTGTTGGTAGATACCGGATCGTCGTTGAATGTTTTGCCCAAGAAAGCACTGATGAAATTGGATTATGATGGAGTAGTTCTAAAGCCTAGCGACCTAGTAGTTCGAGCATTTGATGGGTCGAGGAGATCGGTGTTCGGGGAGGTGGAGTTACCAATTAAAGTAGGTCCACAAATCTTCAATACCACACTTTACGTAATGGATATACAGCCTGCATACAGTTGTTTGCTCGGAAGACCTTGGATACATTCAGCAGGAGCAGTATCGTCCACACTTCATCAAAAGCTAAAGTTCATATGGGAGGGTCAAATTGTAACTGTCAGTGGGGAAGAAGACATTTTTGTTAGTCATCTGGCTTCATTCAAGTATGTGGAGATGGATGGCGAAATAGTTGAAACTCCATGTCAGGCTTTTGAGCCATTGAAAACTGAACAAGCATATGTAGTGGCAGCTTCTCCTGAAGAACCAAAGAAGGGAGTTTATGTGGCCTCTTATAAGCAAGCTCTTGAGTTGGTAGAGTCAGGGGTGCGAGAAGGCTGGGGCAGTCCAGTAGAAGTGGCAGAAAAGAAAGATATGTTCGGAATTGGTTATCATCCTGGGCAACTGTCGCTCCCCGGATTTCCATCCAGGTACAAACGCGAAAGTGGCGCGGAAAAGAAAAGAGTTGCCAGCCAGGCATTTTTATCCCGAAGGAACGGGAATGGTAATGCTGCACAAACCAGAAGAAAAGAAAAGGAAGGACACAGGTCCTGCGAACCAAAGAGACTGAGTTCGGGAGTCGGTTACGACCTGGGAAGGTATTAGCACCCAGATCGTCCGCCGTATCCGACGGGATCCACGCTTGCAAAGAAATTGTTTCGAAAGGTGAGGGTATGAAAGCTGCTGCAAAAGAAAAGAAAAGAAACTGGAACTGGAAAAGAAACTGAGAAAGGAACTGAATGAGAAAACAAAGAGAAAAAATGTAGGGAAAATAAAGATTGTGCTCGAACGGGCCCTACCCCGCTGCCTACGTATCTCATCGGGAAAATGAGGATCAGAGACGTCGTAGTTCTGCTAACTAGGGGTAAGAAAGAAATTGTTTGTGAATTAAGGCTTGAACTGCCTATGACAATGCTCAGGTGTTGCAGACTCGGACGACGAGTGCGTAACCGTCTTGCAAAATGACAAGTAGGAGCAAGTTCGCGTATGGAGCGAATGAGATGAGAAAAGAATTCCCGAAGGAAAGATGCTTATTGTTTGTTTGTGTTTTTTATGACGCTTTTATGAGTGTGTCACAAGGAAGTGAACTCAAGCTCTTTTCCATGGAATGTGCACTTGTCGCTGCATTCCAAGATGGAATAACAGAACAAGCACACTCAAGTAAGGAGAAGATCCCCAAAACTTGAACCCAGAGATTAGGGCCTAAGCTCACTAACTCATTAACTTATTAATTATTTTTGGTATGTATAATGAAGAAGTGTTTTTTATGCTTTTCTTGGTGAAGATGATATCTTGATCAGACTTGTGCATCACAAGATACGCTTGTACTATCCCAAGATGGGAAGACTACAAGTATCTCATGGGATAAGGCTATTGCTCAAGGTATCACTTCAAGCTTTATTAAGTGTTTTTTTAGGGTTTTGAGATGAGAAGAGAAGAAGAAACCAAAAGGATCACAAAGGTAAAAGTCTAATGGGGGACTAAAGATTCCTAAGTGTTGTCATGCATGGATATCCTAAGTTAGTGTGGTTTTCTAGCCTAAAGAAGAAAGAAAGAAGAAGAGAAGAAGAAGAAAGAAGAAGAGAGGAGGGAAGTAAGGCCTAAGCCCAACAATCAAAGGGTTAGCACAAGTAAGAATAAGAAGAGAAGAGATGAGATTTGGAGATGTGGGAAACACATCCACACCTCTCACTTACCATAGCCCCTGAAAAGGTTAGCAACACAAGTATACAAGTGAAACAAAATGAACATAATGACATGCCAACATCATACAAACAGAAGTGAAGTCATATATACAAAAGCTCAATGCAAATGCAAGTAACAAGAATGAGAAAAGAAGCATAGAAGTCAATTATGAAGCAACATGAAACACATGGCAAAACAAAGTGAACTTTAAGAAGATGCAAAGCAAAAATGCACAAGACATGAACTCAAGGCACAAGACCAGAACCAAATCAAAATAAAGAAATGCTTAAGAAGCAAGAGAGATGAAGAGAAGAGAAGTACAAGACCAAACAATCACAATATGGGAAGAAATGAGCAAAGAAGTGAGGTGGATGCACATAAGAAAGGATGAACTTAAAAGGTAAGCAAATCACAAAATTTCCAAGACACAAACCCTAAACCAAGATCAGAAAGGTATCAATACCCTAAAGAGACCCCAAATGAGATGAAGAAGTTGGCACAAGTGCCCTTCTAAGCTAAAGAGAGAGCTTATGATCAAAAAGAAACAAAATGGGACAAGTTATGAACCAAAATTCAAATCAAATCAACAATGCACCCAAAAATTCCACAACTTTGAACAAGAGGTCTTTAATCATGATATAACAATATGCCAAAAGGGTTGGAAGAAATTCAGAAGCTATGCAAGTCAAATGGGGACATAAACATGAACTAGGGTTAAGAAACGTCTCTTACAAGTCAAGGATCAAAACCAAATGAAACAATTTCTAAAAATCAGGGCAAAAATCACACATGCACTAAATCTTCTTATGAATCCAGAGCAAAAAGAACCGACAAGAAATTCAAAATGATGATCACTATGGAAATTGGACAAGGCAGCATGCACAAAAAGGAATTAAAAAGAATTAATTAAGATGAACAATTAATTGACACGTGGATATTAAAAATAAATGGAAAAGAAAAATATGGAAAATTAAAGAAAACTCCAATGAACGTCCATGATTTAATTCAGAATTTTTAAACACTTGGAAGTATTTTTAATAATTGAAAAGCAAAATGATTAAAAGAAATAAAAAGAAAAAGAAAATAAAATGAGAAAGAGAGCTGGGGGTGTGAAGAGCAAGGAAAGCAGTTGAAAACAATTGGGCCCTGGAAGAAAGGGGGTGCGAATAGAAGGCAAGGCCCATTGGGTTGCGCAGGTGTACAAAATACTGGGTGGAAATTCAGAGGAAAAATAAGTAAAAACACAGGCCAATGGATTGGATGGACGCATCTTGGAAGGCTCTCATTAATTGACGTGTCACATTAATTGGCTCAGGGCTGAGGGAACACGCAAATTAACCTGGGGTGAGAAACATTAAGACTAATCAGAAACAAAATTATAAAAGAAGAGCACGTGAATGGGAGGCTGCTTCATTAAATGACGTGGCGAAATCCTGTGCGCTGAGATAGAAGATCCAATGGTATAAGACTCATCTTCAACCTTCTGAAACCCTAAAACAACATTCCCAGATTCCGGTGACCGAAGCTAGGGCTCCGGCACCGGAAAACTCACACCAAGAACAAAACCTAATGAAAATGAATAAAAACCTCCAGATTGAATAAACAAACTACCCTGAGTTTAAATATGGTGATGAAAAGTTCAATAGATCAAAGGATTCTCTTGATCGAAGGAAAACAGTTGACACCAAGAAACTTCAAATCCATATAACAAACTCAATAGTGCACCAATTTCAAAACTAAGACCATCAGAATGATCAGCAAACATCAAGGATCAGAATGCACACCTCAAAAAAAAAATTCTAGATCTGAAGATTCAGAGGCTTACCTGAGATTGCAGTTCTTGAAAAAGCTTGTGAGAAGCCAAGATAATGATGCCAATCCACTCTAGTTGCAAAATAAATGCAACTAGAGTCTTGAATCTTGCTGGATCTTGGATTTTGCAGCCAACTGCCCTGAAATGGCAAGGTTATGATTCTTGAGAAATAGCTTGCACAAGGGAGAGATTTGTGATCCTGAGCTCTCAAGGATGAAGGATCTGTAATTTGTTTTGGAAGAGAGCAAGTGTGTGAAGAGATTCGAGAGAAAATGAAAATGGTGCAAAAACTTGGAAGCTGAGAATTGAGAGAGAACTGAACCCCTCTAAAACCCTAATTCTCTTTTATATGATGTCATGACTCAATGCTGAAAGAATGAGATGATTTGCACGTGAGAAGAGAGAGTGTGAGTGATTTTGCAATTTTGGAAAGTTTTATGTGATCTCATGAAATTCTCATGCATTCCCTTGCCTCTTGACCATGTGCAATCCATATCTGACCCTTAATCTCAAACCAAAAGAATCCTGGCCCTTGGATGAAGATGTCACACTTTTTCCATGAACATGCACTGTTTGCACTTTTGGAATGGAATTCTTATCTTGCACGAATTTGATGTATTTCTTTGAGAAAAATGAGCCATTTGAATTGAATTTTAATATTGTGAACTTATTTGGTATGTACCAATACTCAAAATTGAGTTTCATGACTTTTGGCTTTGGTGCACATATGAAAAACCAACTTTTGCCCTAGTTTTTGTCAAATTTTCGAGGGACATAACTCTTCAACCATGAAGGCTATGAAAAAGTACTTGTACTTTTTGAAAATGGGAGGTATTAATCTCCAACTTTCATGTTTGACTTTGGTCCATTTGAAGATTTTTTCATTAAGTTATGCTCACTTGAATTTTAGGGCAAAAACTTGCCAAAAATGGCATATTCCAAAACCAACTTTGCACCAATTTTGAAAAACACCTCAAAACCTCATGATTTTTGATCTTTGAACTAGCCAAACCTCTTATAACATTATAAGAACATCCCTTGGCTAGAAAAAATGGATTGGACCCCTTGAAATCTCACATTTGACTTTTCTAAGGCATAGTTGACCAGCTTCTTCATCTGCAAGCATCTGAAGAAATGCTTGACTTCCACAAGGAATTTTATCACCAAATTTGGTACTAGGATCCTATTAACATGTGAAAGACTTTGCCCAAATGAAATGGCCAAAGTATTGAGGTTTTCATGCTTGAATCTCAAACCCTAGTTTAGGACCATTGTGTAGGAGCTTTGCCTTAGCCTGGATTCCCTGATGATCTTCCAACCTTCTGAGCTTTTGCAAATGAACTTGAACTTGTAACTGCAATGTAGAACCCTCATAGGACTTGTACAAAACCATTGGGCTCCTTGTCATAGCTTGTAATGCTTCAAGAATCTCCACAGATGATCATATGCCTAATGCTAGGTCATGAGAAATGTTATGCCTCATCTTTCCATGCTAGGATGCTAAAAATGTGATATGTTCATGATGAATATGATGTGATATGATGATTAAAATGAAGAGGGAAAATTAGGGGTGTTACAGCCATTGTCTGGACCAAGTGCTAAAGGTCATCAAAGCCCGATTACTTTCACGAGTGCGGGAGTGGTGGATTATGGAAACATCAATGCCGTGCAGGATGACGCAGTTGATAGTGACTATGACCTAGATGAGTGGATCAGGTCTGCTGTTCCAGGGACTCAACTCAGTAATTGGACATCAGAAAGGCTTATCTCAGTCACCTCTTTCAAAGAGTAATAATTTTTGTTTCTGTTTTTTTTCTGTATTCAAGAACTATGTCTTGCCCGGGGCATAATAGCTTTTTGTAAGGGTTCTTTTGTTCTTAACACAATTCATAATCATAAATAAAGTTGATGTTTCACATTCATCCATGTTGTTCTTTGTCTTTCATTTTTGCTTTTTTTTTTCAAAAAGAAAGAAAAGTTTTAAAATGGCAATGTTTCTCATTTTCTCAAGTTTTGCTAAAGCCTTGCATGAATCACCATTCATGCAGGTGCTCGTCACCGGATCTTATCAATGACGACCCTGTTATGGCTGAGTATGACTTTGACAATCCAATTTATCAAGCCGATGAGGAAGGTGAAGAGGATTGCGAACTACCTGAAGAATTGGCCAGACTACTTAAACAGGAGGAGAAGATGATTCAGCCGCACGAAGAAGCTGTCGAAGTGATAAACCTGGGTACTGAAGAAGACAAGAAAGAAGTCAAGATCGGGGCCACATTAGAAGAATCTGTGAAGACTCGTTTAATTTCTATGCTTCGAGAATATGTTGATGTCTTCACATGGTCCTACCAAGATATGCCTGGTTTAGACACTGACATTGTGGTGCACAAGCTGCCTCTCAGAGAAGACTGTCCTCCAGTAAAGCAGAAGTTGAGGCGCACACGTCCTGATATGGCAATCAAGATAAAAGAAGAAGTACAAAAACAGTTTGATGCTGGTTTCTTGGTCATGACCAGTTACCCTCTGTGGGTTGCCAACATCGTGTCGGTCCCTAAGAAAGATGGTAAAGTCAGGATGTGTGTAGACTACAGGGATTTGAATAGGGCCAACCCCAAAGATGACTTCCCTCTACCTCACATAGATGTGCTCATCGATAATACTACTCAGTTTTCTGTGTTCTCTTTCATGGACGGATTTTCTGGTTATAACCAGATCAAGATGTCTCCCGATGACATGGAAAAGACAACTTTCATCACGCCTTGGGGCACTTTCTGTTACAAGGTTATGCCATTTGGTTTGAAGAATGCTGGAGCTACTTATCAACGGGCGATGGTGACGCTATTTCATGACATGATTCATCATGAAATTGAGTTTTATGTTGATGATATGATAGCAAAATCCCAAACGGAGGAAGAGCACTTACTTAATTTAGCAAAGTTGTTTGACAGACTCCGGAAGTTCAGGCTGAGGTTGAATCCGAATAAGTGTACCTTCGGGGTCCGTTCTGGCAAGCTACTTGGCTTCATCGTTAGTGAGCGAGGAATTGAGGTTGATCCAGCCAAAGTGAAAGCCATCCAAGAGATGCCCGAGCCGAAGACTGAAAAGCAAGTGCGTGGTTTCTTAGGGAGACTAAACTACATTGCACGGTTTATCTCTCACCTAACGGCCACGTGTGAGCCCATCTTTAAGCTTTAGAGGAAGAATCAGGCCATTAAATGGAATGAAGACTGCCAGCAAGCCTTTGACCGAATCAAAGAATACCTTCTAGAACCTCCAATTCTCATACCTCCAGTTCCAGGGAGACCTTTGATCATGTATCTTACCATGCTTGAAGGATCGATGGGATGTGTGCTGGGTCAGCAGGACGAGTCTGGTCGAAAAGAGCACACCATTTATTACCTTAGCAAAAAGTTTACCGATTGTGAGACACGATACTCACTACTCGAGAAAACTTGTTGCGCTTTGGCATGGGCTGCTTGCCGACTAAGACAGTACATGCTGACTCACACTACTCTCTTAATTTCCAAGATGGATCCTGTGAAATACATTTTTGAAAAGCCAGCTCTGACAGGAAGAGTAGCCCGATGGAAGATGATACTAACAGAGTATGATATACATTACACTTTGCAAAAGGAAATCAAAGGAAGTGTATTGTCATAATACTTGGCCCAGCAGCCAATCGATGATTATCAACCCATGTGGTTCGAGTTTCCGGATGAGGATGCCATGTTCCTCAAGATGAAAGACTACGGAGAACCACTTCTGGAGGAGGGGTCAGACCCTGAATCCAAATGGAAGTTGATGTTTGACGGAGCTGTGAACATGAATGGAAGTGGAGTAGGTGCTGTTATCATATCACCAGAAGGGGTTCATACACCTTTAGCTGCTCGGTTGACTTTCGAATGCACTAACAATGAGGCAGAGTATGAAGCTTGCATCATGGGGATTGAAGAGGCAATCGAATTGCGAGTCAAAAACCTCGAGATCTTCGAAGATTCTGCTCTGGTGGTGAATCAAGTCAATGGAAAATGGCTAGTTCATCAACCTCACTTGGTTCCTTACAGAGATTATGTCAGAAGGCTATTAACTTTCTTCACCAAAGTCAAGTTGATTTATATTCCTCGAGATGAAAACCAATTCGCCGATGCTCTAGCAACTTTGTCGTATATGATTAAAGTTTGTCAAGAGAATTCCGTGCCTCGAATTACGGTCTCCTGTCTTGAAAGACCTGCTTATGTCTTTGCAGTTGACAGTGGTGAAGATAACAAGCCTTGGTATCATGATATCAAGCAATTCCTGAAGGCTCAGGAATACCCGGCTGGGGCATCCAGTAAGGATAAGAAGACCCTTAGAAGACTGGCAGGAGGTTTCTTCTTGAATCAAGATGGTGTGTTGTACAAGCAAAACTTCGACATGGTTCTGCTCAGATGCATGGATAGACACGAAGCAGACTTATTGATGCAAGAGGTTCACGAAGGTTCCTTTGGTACCCATGCTGGAGGACATGCTATGGCTAAGAAATTGTTGAGATCGGGATATTATTGGATCACCATGGAATCTGATTGCTGTAAAAACTCCCGCAAATGTTACAAGTGTCAGATTTATGCCGATAAGGTCCATGTGCCTCCGAATCCGTTGAGTGTCATGTCTTCACCATGGCCGTTCTCCATGTGGGGCATTGATATGATTAGCAAGATTGAGCCGACAGATTCTAACAATCATCGCTTCATCCTGGTTGCTATAGATTACTTCACGAAATGGGTCGAAGCGGCGTCTTACACCAATGTCACTAAACATGTGGTAGCCCGGTTTATTAAAAGAGACATCATTTGCCGGTACAAAATTCTTGAAAGGATCATTACTGATAAAGGTTCTAATCTCAACAACAAGATGATGGCCGACTTGTGTCAGGATTTCAAAATAAAGCACCACAACTCATCTCCATATCGCCCGAAGATGAATGGCGCCGTCGAGGCGGCCAACAAGAACATCAAGAAGATCGTGCAGAAGATGGTTGTAACATACAAAGACTGGCATGAGATGCTACCATTTGCGTTGCATGGGTATAGAACATCAGTGCGTACTTCAACAGGGGCAACCCCGTTCTCACTGGTGTATGGTATGGAGGAAGTCCTACCAATTGAAGTGGAAATCCCCTCGTTGAGTTTAATGATGGACATTAAGCTAGATGAAGCTGAGTGGCTCCGATCCAGATATAATCAATTGAGCCTCATTGAAGAAAAACATCTAGCAGTTGTATGCCATGGACAGTTGTACCAACGAAGGATGAAGCAGGCTTTAGACAAGAAGGTACGACCACAAAGGTACATGCCAGGTGACTTGGTGCTGAAAAGGATTCTTCCTCCTCTTAATGATCACAGGGGCAAGTGGACACCCAACTATGAAGGACCGTTCGTGGTTAAAAAGGTTTTCTCAGGTGGAGCCTTGATGTTGACAACCATGGACGGAGAAGACTTCCAATCCCCTGTCAACGTAAATGCAGTAAGAAAATACTTCGTGTAAAAAGGACCTGCTGGATAAAAACAGAATAAAGATCCAGGAAAAAATGGGCATCCCGGCGAGCCAAAAACAGAATAAAAGGCTCGGGAAAAAGTTAGGGAAATCTTGAAAAAAATGTACACCCGCTGAGTTGAAAAGCCACATCGGACAACTCAGGCAAAAAAGGGTATCTCGGTGGATTGAAAACCTGAAAGGGTGATCCACGCAAAAGAGGGATTAACACGAACGACTGCGATCTGCGAGATCCGTAACCTATCTACAGTTGAGGCTATCCTAGGGGTTGAAGATCAGTTCAATTACCTTTCTTAAGGGGCAGAGCGAGCGGAGCGTCTTAAAGACATACAAGTCATAACCGGGTTGAAACTTGATGAGATCTACTCATTACATTGCCAATAAGGTAGTTTGTTTTCCTTTTTGGCTATTTCCTCTTTCTAGGGAACTACTTTCTTTGTATTGCCTATTCATGTCCATTTTTCCGAATAAATAAAAATTTAACTTCAGTCAATTTGTGACTATTTGCTTCTTGTTTTTGTTTTTTCATCTAGCATTGATTGATTGCGAAAACGTCTAGCAAATTGTGATTTATATTGTGTTGTGAACATTTGAATGCTTTCTAACTCATGCAGGAAGACAGAAACATTTAATACTACTCTGAAATGGTGTCAAGATGCCCAGATAATGATTCATGCTACGAGCCTGGGGTAGGCAGGTCCCAAACTAACTCTCCATGTTGCAGGCGCTATCGATTGTGTTTATGCAGGTACAGGTATAGGTGTTGCTAACAAAGCTAAATGTAGATTCCCAGGAGGAGCATTACTTTATGCTTGAACAAGAGCAGATGTCTTCCAGGGTGTCTCCAATCATCCCCAGTAAAGTTGAAGTTGAAATTTCTCCCAGCAAGGTAGCAGAATGTGGGTGTCCTCCCCAGGTAGAAGCTTTCATACAAACGCAGGGGCAATCCCCAGCAGTATAAGGAGTGTCTTTCCTCCCCAGCAGTTTGCTCCCTCAGCAATGTCATGCCTCTGGTTCCCAGCCAAGTTAGGAGGTCTTCACTTCCCCATCAGGGTTCAAAAAGGGTCCATTTCCAGCAGAGTCTTGGCACTCCAATCTTAAAAGTCCAATTTATTTTTGGCAATGGCGGCTGTTCAAAGCCGGTGTATCATTGACAACCTTCCTCGCAAAGTTATCTCCTCCTCATCAGGATGGACCAGATCAATGCAGTGATCATAACTTCTCCCCAGTCGAGCCATCTGTGATACTTGCAGTTTCCTTGTCAGGAGATCCTTTTGCATTCACATACGCATAATCATCGTTGCATTTGCATCCTCCAAAGCGTAGCATTTCCATCCTCACGGAGCATTACGCCATGAATCCAAGCATGTACATGCCAGCATGGGCCAGTTTTGAGGTATAACGTACGACCTATAACATCTTCTCAACCTGAAGTACTCCGCACAGAGGATACCAATATCTTTTTTCAGACATCCCTGTCTTCTCAAGTCAATGTTTGTCACTTATTTCGCGTCTTGTTTGGTACAACAGTCGTGTCGCAGGTTCCCGTTTTGTACAATGGTCCTGTTTTCCTGTGCTCTCGTTTATGTACAACGATCCCATTCCATCTTATTCTATTTCCATTGTGTTTCTGGTTATCGCCTGAGGCCAGTATACCAGTGTGTCTCCATTCGAGGATGGTTCCGTGTTAAATCCGAGGATCTTTTGAGAATTGTCATTTGAGGATGGCATTCTTTTCTTCAAGTCCTTCCGAGGTTGGTCTTGTTTGTGTTGTTGTGGCTATCATTCGAGGATGATAGACCATTTTTGAGCTTATTGACTGAGGTCAATTTTTCTCTTTTGCAAAGTCTGTCTGAGGTCAGTCTTTGTATTTCTGGTTATCGCCTAAGGCCGGTATACCAGTGCGTCTCCATTCGACGATGGTTTCGTGTTAGATATGAGGATCTTTTGAGAATTGTCATTCGAGGATGGCATTCTTTTCTTCAAGTCCTTCTGAGGTTGGTCTTGTTTTTGTTGTTGTGGCTATCATTCGAGGATGATAAATCATTTTAAGCTTATTGATTGAGGTCAGTTTGTCTCTGTTGCGAAGTCTGTCTGAGGTCAGTCTTTGTATTTTTGGTTATCGCCTGAGGTCGATATACCAGTTGTAAACACCCCAAATTTTCCCTCACTAAGTTCAGACCATGGCTTGTGATCTTTTCAATTGCATAAGTTCAATCATATCATCCCATATTGCATTTTTACTTCACTGCATTGGTTCAAAGTTCATCTGCATCTAGGGTTTGTGGTCTGAGCAATCCATGAGCTATCTGAGCCACTCCAAAGGTCTTCAATCATCTCAAGAGGGTCTATGTATGTTCAAACATCACATTATATCCTCCCAAGATCAAGGAAGTCAGAAAATCACAAGAACTGGCAAGGCATGGAAGTAGAGCCAGGTTTAACTGCACAGATGACCTAAAATTAGGGTTTTGGTTTCAGAGGCCATAACTCCAAATTTTTTGGTCATTCTTGTTTCTATTGGTCTCTATATGCTATAAGGATCATGCATACCAAGTTTGATGGAAAAATTAATTGAGGAAGTCATCTGATCACTGGGTAACTTCTTGAGCAAGTCAGAGCAAAATCAGGGCATCTGAGGCCGCCATAAATGGAACCAAAGTGGATTTTTTATCAAATTGAGTTTATATGGTCTTTATTTTATCATTTAAGTGTTTAGAAGTTCATAAATTTGAAGGAAAGTGGGCTAAACCAAAGGTTGCCAAATATGGAAATGACTTGTAATGTAAACTTTCCATTTTGGGAAAGTTTTTCAACCTCCTCTTTCTCAACCAAAAATGCTTCAAATGAAAAATTCTTGGTCATGAAAGTTGTAGATTGGATCATTCCCTTTTCAAAAAGTACAAGAACAAGATCTAATTCATTTTGGAACTCAAGTTATGGCTTTCCAAAGTTGGCAAAAATCACATAATTTCAAGTTTCATGCCTAAGAGGGATTTTTGCAAAACCTCATGCCAAGCAAATTTGTGACTTCAAATTGACTTCTAATCACCATACAAACTTAGTGCAATTCCTAAAAGTCAGAATTGGCCCAATAATTTCCAAGTTTCATGACTTGTGCATGAAGAAATCAAGAAAGGGCCAAATTTCATGAAATTTGCAAAACCCCCCACAAATTTCAATCCACTTGCTAATTGGCCTCAATCTGAATTCCATGGTTGCCCATGAATCAAGCTGCGCAGGACATGCCCTTGTCCTTGGCCTGAATTTTCCCATACCTCAAAGGACACCTAACCTTGACTTTTTGCAAAATGAACCATACCAATCAGCATAGGCCACCAACAACTCTCTGACCTATCAAGACTTGATACATGGACCAAATACAAGCCATTACACACACCAAGCAAGCCAGAATCCTCCCACAAGTCAGCATTCACCAAAACTCTCCACTTTGCATTTTCATTCGAAACTCATCACACAAGCTAGAAACCATCAAACAAACTTCATAGAACAACTAACCATCGACCCTTGATCATTTTCCACCCTTCATCTTGCCCTAAAAAAGCCATATCAAAAACACGATTTTGGCCCCCCTTTGAACTGAACTTCAGCAAACTTCAAAAAGAGTCCACAAAAGCTCCAGCCAAGCATCCCAGAAGCAAGAGGGAGTCAAAAGAAAGGGAAAAGCACCAAAGAGAGGATTAGACAGTGCCATTTTCGAAAGCTCCATTTCAGGTAACTTCAAGAACAAATTTTCCAGAAATGTAGTTTCTTGTTATAGAAATGTTCTGTATGCTTTGCTGATCATCATGATCTATTTAGTTTTGAAAATGAGTAAGAAACAAGCATGTATGAAGCTTCTGAATTTTTTGTGTTTTTTCCGTTTGCCTTTGATTCTTGATCTTGAGTGAAAATAAATGATTTTGATTGCTGGATTCTTGTTTAGAGTTGTCTGATGATTAATTCTGGAGAGTTTAGTGAGGCTTCATGGCGTATTGAGAGAGATTGAGTGAGAGAGCAGCCGGAGAAGATGACCGGAACACTGTTCCGGTTACCTGAATGTCATTAGGTTTCAGATTAGGGTTTAATTGTGTAATTAATGAGATTTGAATTTCAGCCGTCCAGATGCGCGCGGGGTCAATTCCCTCCAACCCAGCTTTGAATCTCCACCCTAGGATTAGTTAACTTTCCATTTTTATTTCATTTAATTAGTTTTATTTCACATTTTTCTTATTTATTTCATACGAATTTTAAAAAATAGTAAAACACATCAAAAAATTCTGAAATTTTTTATCAAACATTTTATAAATTTTCAGAACCCAAAAATATTTTTATTTTTATTTTTTGCATTAAAAAATATTTTTAAATCATTTAAATGATTATATTTAATTAGTTAAAGAGAATTAATTAATTAAAAATACATTTAAGTATTTAAAAATCCCAAAAAAATTCAGAGAGCCTTTTCAAACATTTAGAAACATTTACAAACTCACAATACAAATTTCTTTTTGGTTTTGACCACACTTTGACAATTTTCATTTGAATTAGGGTTCTTTAATTTGAATATCTTTAACCCTAACTTCAAAAATTCATAACTTTTGATCCAAGTTGAGTTCGTGAATGGTTCTTTTTGCATTGTGTTAAACATGGTTTCAAGCATCTAAAAACATTTTTGTTTCCTTTTTATAATGCATTTTCAATTTGTTTGGAATTTTACCTTTAGGATCACCCTTAAAACCCTAGAAACTTAGAAAAATCATAAGTCCCTTTAGGTTATGCTTCTGACCTTCCCCTTTGGGCAGTGAGCTTGTATAGGTTTAGGGTCCCTTTGAGTCTATTTTCAATTTTTTATCTTACCATTTGCTTCTGATTTTGAATTTTGCATCTCATGTTATGCATAAACCCTAATTTGCCTCTCCATTTGCATCCACCTTACATAAGCTTGCATTCATGAACTGGCCATGACATTTTGTGCATCCACATGACATATAAGACATCTTAGGACATATTGAAATCATGTTTGATCATTTCATCATCCATTTGCCATGTTTTTGCTTTCATTTCATTTCATATGCATCATGAACTTCCATGCTTCTTACATGTTCCATTTGCATTCCCATCCTTTGTATGATCATTCCCACCTCATGACATACATTTATGTCATCTATTTGCATCATGAGCATCATGGACATGCTTCTGATTTTGGTTTTCCTCCTTGCATTTCATCTCATTTTCATTTCATTTCATTTCCTTTTGCTAACTTTTCAGGTGGTAAGTCTTTGAGAAGTGAATTTGCCTTCACTTCTCACAATATCTTCCCATCTCTCTTATGCATTCATTGCTGCATTTTAATTTTGTATTAGAGTGAGCTTGCTCATTCATGGTCCCTCCTCACTTTCTTTCTTCAAGCAACTTATCTTCTTAAGTGAAGTAAGTTGTCTTGCTTCTTTCTGCTTCTCCTCCTTCCATCTTTCTTCTCCCTTGATGGCTTTTCCTTGAAGATCTTCTTGCATGCCTCATAAACCCTAGGAACACCCAAGCATGATAAAAATTAGGGTTTGATAAGTCCCCCATTAGTTTCACCTTTGTGTCATCTCTTTGTGTCTTCTCTTCTCACCTCTTAATCAAGGACTAAACCTTAAAGGTTTTAAGGCTTTGTGATTAGGGTTATGCATGTATCCTTCTATTAGGATGGAGTGTATAACTTTAATCCTAAGTGTTAAACCCTTAATGTGTTTAAATCCTTTAATCAATCCACCTAATAATCACTAACACATCAAGCTTGTAACTTGGGCCTTGCATTAGGGTTCTAATTCTTCCTTAATTGGTTAAGAAGGACTAACCCTAGTGTTAATGGACAAGTCCCCCTCAAGTTGTCTTACAAACCATAAAAATCACTTCTTAATCTTACCATTAACTAAAATCCACTTTAATAAAGGCTTTGTTTTGTCATGAGGTTAATCCCTAATCATGGATTAAGTTGAGGAGCCTTCCTCAGCTTAAATGTTCTCATTTATTATCCTTCTATTAGGATGGTGTAATGGGTCCATTAAATCCTTGATTATGGCTTAAACTCATTACTTGACACTAAATAAAAAACTCCAAAAACATCTAAATAAATGTAAGTAGGTTAATGATCTTAATCCTACATCATGGTGATTAAGTGTGAGGTGTTTACTTCATACTTAAGGTATTCTCATTACCCCTAATCAAAGGGAAGATGTGATGAGTTTACTAACCTTTGGTTTAGGCTTAAGCTCATTTTCTTATGACAAACTCTAAAGTCAATAAAAGATTGAAAATACCAAAAAAACAAACAATAATCGTCTCCTTCGGGATTCTTTTCTCATCTTTTTCACTCACAAACGAGGACTTGTTTCTTCCGTCTAATGCAAGACAGTTTGCACCTGAGCTAGAAAGGTCATACACTTGATCATAGACAAGCAAGCAGTTCATCAGTCAATTCATCTTACAGTCTCTTTGAGTCGAACTACGGTGTTCTGACTTCCTCATTGCACGAGAGGATACGTAGGCATAACTTAACAGTTATCGAACAAAAGTCTCTGTCACCCCCCCTCTCTTCAAGTATTATCCTTTAAGCCTCATAGTCTTGAGCATTGCACTCTTTCCTTGCACTGACACTCTTATTTTCCACTTCACACTTCTTTTACACTGACACTTGCAATCTTTTCCAGCTTTTGCATACAAAATAGCACTGACACTACCCCTTTATACACAAATCTTTTAAGCGTGGATCCCGTCGAGTACGATGGACAATCTGGGTGCTAATACCTTCCCAGGTTGTAACCAACCCCCTTTCTCAGTTTCTTTGGTTCGCAATCGTCTTATCCATATCTTTCCAGGTTTATGTAGCATTACCTTTCCTTCGGGATAAAAATGCCTAGCTGGCGACTCTTTTCAGTTCATCTTCATGTCCTCTTTCGCCGATCGTTCGCGCTTGTACCGGGATGCAAATCTTTGGGAGCGACACCAGTGCGTCTCCATTCGAGGATGGTTTCGTGTTAGATCCGAGGATCTTTTGAGAATTGTCATTCGAGGATGGCATTCTTTTCTTTAAGTCCTTCCGAGGTTGGTCTTGTTTGTTGTTTGTCATGGTTATCATTCGAGGATGATAGTCCATTTTTGAGCTTATTGATTGAGGTCAGTTTGTCTCTTTTGCAAAGTTTGTCTGAGGTCAGTCTTTGTATTTCTGGTTATCGCCTGAGGCCGGTATACCAGTGCGTCTCCATTCGAGGATGGTTTCGTGTTATATCCGAGGATCTTTTGAGAATTTTCATTCGATTATGGCATTCTTTTCTTCAAGTCCTTCCGAGGTTGGTCTTGTTTGTGTTTGTTGTGGTTATCATTCGAGGACGATAGTCCATTTTTGAGCTTATTGATTGAGGTCAGTTTGTCTCCTTTGCGAAGTCTGTCTGAGGTCAGTCTTTGTGTTCCTGGTTATCGCCTGAGGCATGTATACCATTGTGTTTCCATTCGAGGATGGTTTTAGCGCTTGATCCGAGGATCTTTTGTGAGTTGCCATTCGAGGATGGCATTCTTCCCAGCATATTTTATTACCCACAGTGTGCAAATTTCCAGGTTTTATTCGAGTATTCAATCACTCCATACCTTGAACATATAAAAGCTATTGCAATTATTCGTTCAGGCTTGCAGATGATTGAATAGGGGTAACTGTAATACCTCAAAATTTGCCCTCATATTTATTCCTTCCATTGGCTTATCGCTTCGCATTCATCTGCATCATCCATTAGTTCGTAAAATCACAACAATGTATTGCACTGGCTCCTGAGGCATGTGATTAAGGCCATACGAGATTAGGGTTTCATACCTTATCTGTATCTATCAGGGTTTGAAATGATGGAGGTTATTCACTGGTGCATCTAATCCATTATTGAGGTGTTTAATCAAATTTGCTTTGAACAAGAGTTTTGGCTCTTCTTAACGTCTCAAGTGGTATTCTTCTTCATTGAACATCTCAAGGAGAATTTGGAATTCTTGTTCATGATTTGATTTGAGGGCGCTTCACCAATTGAGGTCTAGTGTATTAAAGAGTGATTTGGATCCATTTGTTTATGGAGCAATAATTCGAGATTGTGTGGAATTTATTATGGCATCAAAGTTCCTAAGAGTGCATCAAAGTTCCTAACAGAATTCAGAGAAGAGAGTTCAGGGGATAGACTTCATCATCCTCCAATCAACATCAATTTGCCCTTCAATCAACAATCTCTAAAAAAACTTCAACAAAAGACTCCAACATCACGAACCAATCACCAATCTCCTTCAACTACCTACTGCTCCAGCAATTCCTCAAGCCACACCAACTACCGTGGCTCAACTTGCGAATCCAACAAATTTTGGTGATAGCAATTGGGCCTCCTTTGATGTTACACCTGTGGTAAAAGCATCTCAAGGTCTTTCAAATGTAAATCTGCTTGAATCTATGATGTCCCAGTTGTCTGTTCCATCATCGTTACCTGCTCATGTTTCCGGAGCCCAAGGACCTTTGGCAGGATCGGCTCCAGCTGCGAGCAACTTCACAGCTTTCCCAGCCAGTGTGACTTAATTAACACCTAGATGGACAACGGCATCACCTTTCAATAATGGAGGCCAGTGGCATAGTTTTCCGTATCAGCAACCGCAACTTTTATTCACATCTACTATTGGTCAGCCTACCATTCAACAATCACACCTGCAAATAAAATCAATAATCACTTTAAGCTCCTAACATAATCATAATCAGTACTAACTAATTCTAACCAAAATCAGCAAGAAATTTCAGAAACTGAAAAAAAAACTTCATAACCGCAACTGAATTCTAACAAACTGTTAACTGATTCTAACAGAATCATAACAAACGTCTTCTAGAAACTTCACCTGAAAGATCTTCAGAAGCTGCATTTTTTTGTCTCTATAAATCAGAAGACACCATCTTCAATCTTGTTTTCTTGGATTCACCCTTTCCCTCAAATTCCTAAACCAATTCTTCTGCACAACTCTTCATTCATCTCTCTCAATCTCTTTCAATCTTCTTCCCCCCTAACGTTTTCAATCTCCATTCTTTTCCACCATTCTTTCCCAATCTCTCTCACATTTTTCGCTTTCTCCAAGCTTCACCCTTATTCAACTTCACCTATCCCCTTCAATCCTCCTTCACCTATCCCCTTCAATCCTCCTTCACCAACCTTCAACAATTCTGGAAAAAAATCAAGAATCAGCACAACAATAACAAATCAAATTCAGCAAAGAATTCATTCATCACAACAAAAAGAAGAATAACGGGTTTGTAACAAACTCTATTGATTCAGAATGAGAGAGTGTGGCTCAAAAGGGAAAGGAATCTGAATTTACCATACCTGAGCGCCGAACTTGATCTTCGGTGAAGAATTCGTCGCCGCCATCACGAACTTGGATTTCCGGCACCTTTAATTTCTTCGTCGAGCGACATTGTCATCGAACTCTCGACTGTATTCTTCGCCATTAAACCGAGGTTTTGATTCGAGCTATTTCCTCGACGAACGAAAGTCTTCGATTGAGCTTTATCCGTCTGAGTATTCGTCATCGTCGTCCCCTCAAGCGAAGCTCTCAATCGTTCGTAACCACCGTTGAAGTTCTCCAATCCAGATACGAATCTGAACGTCCTTCGGATGTAGTTGATTGTTGATTCGTTGGTATTTTTTTCGTTGGTGTTAATGTGGTAGCCTTTTCGTTTCCATGGATTTTGTTTCGGATTTGAGGAGAAGAGGGAGTAGATTGATTTGTGGTTCGGTTTTCAATTGGGAATAGGGTTAGGTTTCTTTTTGATCTTTGTTTCGGACTTGATAAAGAAGAAGAATGGCTTAGGTTAGGGAAAAGGATGATGGAAGAAGAAGAATAAGAAAGAAGAGGAAGAGAGAAGACGGAGGAGCAGTGGGTGAGAGAGAGCAAGAAGGGTAATTAGGGTTAGGTTTTAATGTGTTTATGTTTATTATAAAAATGAATACTGAATTAATTGAATTGTATTGGTATATGATTCAAACCGTTAATCTGCATTAATTCACTATTAATTATACTAATCATGCTTTAATATGCATTAATCCCATTTAATTTCCTTAAGATTTCCCCATAAGATGCCGTTGGAAGAGATAAGGTAGGATGGCTTTTTGAAATCCAGCCACTCCGGCGATGACACGTGTCACCGTCCGGTTGGCTTTCCCTGCGGCAGATCATATTTGCGTGAAATCACCATAAGGTTTCATGTTCCCACGTCCTTTGGGCCACATGATGAGAATTCTTAAAGAGACCATTGATCACATGGCCTGGATCGAGTCAAAACATGGCCTGCGCATAATGGGCCTTGCCCTTTTGCTGTTTACACCCCTTCTTAAGCCCATATATAGAAAAAGAACTATAAAAAAAATACTAAATTCACCCCCTCCCTTTATTTCTTTAGATTTTATTTTTAGTTTAGTTTAGTTTAGAAATAATTCCATAAAAAATAGCAAAAACCATGAGAAAATTCCATAAACAATTCAGTAGCTTAATAATTCCATTTAGAAACTTTTGACAATTTTATTTTCTGAATTTTTGTTATTTTTGTTTTAATTATTATTTTTCTCTTAATTAGCATTTTATTGAATTCCTTTAATTGCACTTGTTTTTATTCATTTTATTTTTTCCACTTTTTGCCCATTCTTTTTGCTATGTTTAGAGGACTAATAAGAGAACTTAGGATATTTTTTGGTAGATTTTTAGGCCATTTTACCCACTGGTTTAGTAGCTTAATCCATGAAAAATTATAGTTAATCCTTAAGTAGATTTAAGTGATTTTTAGACATAGTTAACTTCTGAATTTTTAGGATATTTTTTAGAACAATGTAATAGTTAGTTTTAGGACCCTATAGGATTAATTTCATATTTTTTCCAGGACTTTTAATATTTTTAGTGTATTAATCTTTAGGCTAGTTGTACATGTAAAATCCACCTAGCTTAGTTTAGAATATTAGGATTCATTAAGAACTAGTTTAATTAGGTTTAGTCTTAAGATTTTAAAATGACTTAGCATATTTTAATTACTGATTTTTAGGGTGATAATGTTAGATAGTTCCCCTAGTTTTAGGACTTAGGCTTAGAATTTCTAATAAATAGACTTAGATAAAGTTTAGGCTTGTTTTTGGTTTTATACCTTTAAATGCATTTGTCTTAGATTTTATTTTTTATTTCCATGTTAATGATTTGCCTTATTATTTGAATTTTTCACTTGAATAGGTTTCCCCATTGTTCTTAGAATCAACTTAACTTCCTTAGGAAGTAAGTTGAATTCTAGTAGTTTCTAGTTCCTTTCTTCATTAGGTTTAGAAAACCACATAAACCATTAGGGCTACTCTTGAATAAATAAACAAAATTAGGATTGAGTCTTAGTCCCTTAGATTTTGCCTTTTGCAACTTGAGTCATTCTTTCTCACCTCATGAAGAAAATAATAAAAATACCTAATAAAGGTTGAATGTTCTTATACGCCATGAGAATTTGTTGCGGAGTACTTATACACGTCCTGTTTCGGGGCGAGGTGAAAGTATTTGCCACGATGGATTGGTCTTAGTATGAGAATGTTCACAAACAAATTCAAAACATTTCTCATAAAATACAAAAACAAATAATAAGCGACTATCCTGCGGGAACTTCTTTTCTCATCTCATTCATTCTGAACGCGAACTCGCGACGACTTGTCTCAAATGCAAGACGGTAAATGCACTCGTACCAGACGCGCCTGCAGCACCTAAGCATAGACATACGCAGTTCCAACTATAAAAAACACAAACAATTAGTTCCTGCCTTAGTTAGGCGAACTACGTCGACTCTGATCCTCATATTCCCGATGAGGTACGTAGGCAGCGGGGTAGGGCCCGTTCGAGCACATTCTTTATTTTCCCTACATTTCCCCCCTTTTATTTTTGTTCTCTTTTCCAATTCTCTTCTCATTCCAGTTCTAGTTAGCAGTTCTTTCTTTCAACAACACTTTATTTCTCACCCTTTGAAACAAAACAAGCAAGCATGGATCCCGTCGGGTACGGCAGACGATTTGGGGTGCTAATACCTTCCTAGGTCGTAACCGACTCCCGAACCCAGATCTTTGGTTCGCAGGACCTCGTCCTTTCCTTCTTCCTCAGGTTTGTGCAGCATTACCTTTCCCATTCATTCGGGATAAAAATGTCTGGCTGGCGACTCTACCTTTTTCGCGCCACTTTCGCGTTTGTACTAGGATGAAAATCCCGGGAGCGACAACAAGTAGGTTAATGATCTTAATCCTACATCATCATGGTAATTAAGTTGAGATGCTTATCTCATACTTAAGTAGGCTCATTATCCCTAATCAGGGAGGATATAATGAGTTTACAAGCCCTTGATTTAGGCTTAAGCTCATTAACTTATGCAAAACACCAAAAACAATAAAAAACTGAAAGCACAAAAACAAACAATAATCGTCTCCTTCGGGATTCTTTTCTCATCACAGACATTCACAAACGAGAACTTTCTTCTTCCGTCTAATGCAAAACAGTTAGCACTCGAGCCAAACGAGTCATACACTGAACATATGCAGGCAAGCAGTTCACAGTCAATTTATTTTCAGTCTCTTTGAGTCGAACTACGATGTTCTGACTTCCTCATTGCACGAGAGGATACGTAGGCATAACTTAACAGTTATCGAACAAAATTCTCTTTGTCTTCCCCCTCTTTCTGCATTCTTTTCTAAGCCTCAGTTCCTGAACAATTCACCTTTTGCACTGACCCCTGTACATTCATTCTTTAGCTTTTGCACACAGATATCACATACACTTACCCCTTTTGACACAATCTTGTAAGAGTGGATCCCGTCGAGTACGAAGGACAATCTGGGTGCTAATACCTTCCTAGGTTGTAACCAACCCCCTTTCTCAGTTTCTCTGGTTCGCAACCGTCTTATCCATCTTTTTCTAGGTTTATGCAGCACTACCTTTCCTTCGGGATAAAAATTCCTAGTTGGCGAATCTATTCATATTCATTTTCATTTGCTCCTTTCGCCGACCGTTCGCGCTTGTACCGGGATGCAAATCTTCGGGAGCGACAAAATGATAACTGTTATTATAAGTGAACTCAATCAATGATAAATGATTATCCCAAGAACCTCCTTGTTCAAGTACACAAACTCTCACAAATCTTCCAAAGATTGTATAGTTCTTTTCGTCTGCCCATCTGTCCGCGGATGGTAAGAGGATCTTAACCTCAAATTAGAACCCAACGCCTCTTGAAAACTCTCCCAAAATCTAGAAGTGAACCTCAGATCTCTATCCGACACAATGCTCAACGGAATCCTATAACACCCAAAATTCCCTCAAATGATTTAATAGAAAAATCAGAGTAAAATGAAACAACTCGGAATAAATGGTATTACTTTAAGCATATACTTGCTCACAAATAAGACATGTAACATATAATAATTATTGTTATTACTTTAACCCAAAAACAAATCTTTATTACACAGCGAAAATTAATCATTATGATCAACAACATATAATTGTTTCAGTTAATCAAACTAGTTTTCGCATTATAAACAACTAATAATTCTTTAACAAATAAAAATATGCATAAACGTTCTCGACTACTGATATTACTCCTGAATACCTGCGCGTTACCCACGTGGAGGCAACATTACAACACAAGGGGTGAGATTCTTAAATCAACAAAAGAGAAAGATGATTTAAATACAAGGCATACATCATCAAAATTTCCATCATGTTTTAACATCCAACAAGAATCACACGCCTTAACTTATATACATGCAATCATCGATAATCATATAAGGCATCACACAACACAACCAATAAGAGAATGCAAATGAGACCCTACTAGACTCAATGCATGTGGTACCATATAACTATCCCTATTTCATGATCCAGTTCCCGTCGGAACTCTTGACCCCTATTTTATGGTCCAGTATGTCGCTCCCGGGATTTTCATCCTAGTACAAATGCGAAAGTGGCACGGAAAAGGTAGAGTCGCCAGCTAGGAATTTTTATCCCGAAGGAACGGGAAAGGTAATGCTACACAAACCTGAGGAAGAAGGAAAGGACAAGGTCCTGCAAACCAAAGATCTAGGTTCGGGAGTCGTTTGCAATCTGGGAAGGTATTAGCACCCCAGACCGTCCGCCGTACCCGACGAGATCCACGTTTGTTTGTCTGTTTCAAAGGGTAAGAAAATATAACTACTGCTGAACAAATGAATTACTAACTGGAACTGGAATAGGAAAGGAATATGGAAAAGGTGTAAACACCCCAATTTACCCTCACTTTTTCTCACACCATGTCTTATGATCTCATTTTGCATAAACATCTCATTGCATCTCACATTGCATAAACAACTTCATCAAATCATTGCATGACTGCACAATTAGGGTTTTGTGATGAGATGAATCTTAGAAGTGATCTGAGAAATCTCTGAGGCCTTGAAGCATGCCAAGAGGGACCATGAGGGGTCTATGGTCTTATTATATCTCCAAGGATGATTGGAAGTCACAAAATGTCAAAGGATTGCACAGAAGTCCAGGCAGAGTTAGGGTTTTCCTACACAGATGACCAAAATTAGGGTTTTGGGTTTGAGGCCCTTAACCTCAAAGTTTTTGGTCACTCTTGATTCTAATGGTCTTAATATGTTATGAAGAGCAAATTTGATGAAGAAATTCACTGTGGAAGTCATCTGATCATTGGGTAACTTCTTGAGCAAGTAAAGTCAAAATCAAGGCATCTGAGGCCTCTATCAAGGGTACCAAAGGGTCATCATCATCATTTTTAGTCTCTATGATCTTTATTTGATCATTGAAGTGGTTGGAAGTTCACAAAGTTGAAGAATTTTGAGCCAAATGCAAACTTGCTATTTTTGGAAATGACTTGTAATGGAAACTTTCCATTTTGGGAAAGATATTCAACCTATTCTTTCATGACCAAAAATGCTTCAAATGAAATTTTTTCAAACATGAACGTTGTAGATTATGTCTTCCCATTTTCAAAAAGTACAAGAACATGTCTTGATTCATCCTAGAGCTCAAGATATGGCCTTTCAAAGTTGGCAAAAATCCTATAATTTTAAAGTGTGCACCAAAGAGGGATTTTTGCAATTTCACTTGTCAAGTCGTTTCATGACCTCTAATCAACTTCTAAACATCATACCAATATAATGCAACACATTTTGATCAAGATTGCACCAAAAATCACAAGTTTCCAAGCCACAAACCACAAAAGCCACAAACCTCAAAACAAACTTCACCAATCATCTCCAAATGGTCTAAGGATCACAAAGCACCCTTTAAAAAGCCTTGAAACATAGCCAAACAAAAAAACGATTCCTGGTGCAGAGGAGCTGTATCTCTCAAACCAAGCCATATAAACTTGTTCTAAGCATTGCAACATCATCAGGGAGTTCATTGGAGGTGGATTGAACAAAGAAAGAGGCCAGAAAGCTCAAGGAGTGAAAGCTTCATCTCAGGTAGTTCATCCAAACTTTTTTTTCCAGAAGCTTTGTTTTATGTTTTGGAAATGTTCCCCATGCTCCCCTGATCACACTGCACTTGTTATTTTTGAAAATGGTAAAGAAACGAGCATGAACTGTATCTCTGGAATTTTAACCTAGAAAAATGTTTAGTTCGATTCATGAGATTGATGAAAAATAAATTGTTTTTGGGGCTGGATTCGTGTTTAGGGAGGTTCATACATCATTTCTGGAGATTTGGTAGTGTTTCATGGCCTATGGTGGAAGTTGAGATTTGGTAGTGTTTCACTGTTCCGGTCGCCTGAAATTAATTAGGGTTAATCTGTGTAATTAGCGTGTTTTGAATATAGGCCCTTAGATCAATTTACAAACTCACCACACAACTTTCTTTTTAGGTTTGATCACATTTTCACAATTATCTTTGAATTAGGGTTCTTAAAAAGTTAATTTTCTAACCCTAACTTTGAAAAATCATTTTTGGTCAACCCTAATGAGTTTGTAAATGGTTCTTTTTGCATTTGATCACTCTTTGCATGTAGTATCTAGGATATTTATCTCATATTTCTATATTGCATTTTCAATTTGTTTAGCATTTGTTTTTGAAGAATCACCCAAAAACCCTAGCAAACTTAGAAAAAACCATAAGTAGACCTTGGTATAGCTTCTGACCTCCACCTTTGGTGAGTGTTCTTGAGAGTCCCTAGGGTTCATTTGAGTTTATTTTCAATTTTTTCTCATGAGTATTTCTTCTGTTGTGGCCATATGCATCATGCTTGTTCATAAAACCCTAATTTTGCATCTTCATTTGCATTCTTCTTTGCATATCATGAACTTATGAACTTGTTATGCCATTCCATTCTTTTGCATGTCATCTTAGACATCTTAGGACATGTTTGAAACATTGTTTGATCATTGTTGCATCATTTTTGCATGCTTTTCATTCATTTTGTTTCATGAACTTCTATGTGTTTTCATGCTCCTAACATGCTTCATTTGCACTCATTCTCTTGTATGATCATATACATGACATGTTTATGCCTTTGCATCATTTCATACACCATTTGCATTGAATTTACACTTCTGGTTGTGGCCTTTGCACCTACATATTCTTTGTTTCCTTTTGCATTTGCATCTTGTGCTAACATTTCAGGAACTTTTGGTAAGTTGTTTGGGAGGTGGATTTGCCTTCACCTCCCACCTCTTCTTTCCTTTGCATTTGAATCCTTTAATTGTATTTGGAGTGAACTTGCTTCACTTGTGTTTCTCTTGCTCCTTTCTTTTCTCCTAAGTTACTTATCTTCTTCAGGAAGTAAGTAATTTATTCTCTCCTCTCTTCTCTTTTCATCTGCTTCCCTTCCTTGGTGGCCTTGAAGATCTTTTCTCTTAAGCCTCACAAACCATAGGATATCCAAGCACGATAATTTTTAGGGTTGTGTATAGTTTCCCCTAGATTACTACCTTTGAGTATCCTTGAGTCTCTCTTCTTATCTATTAATCAGAGGTTAAACTCTTAAAGCTTTAGAACTTTGGAATTAGGGTTATGCATGTATCTTTATCTTAGGATGGAGTGTATAACTTTAATCCTTAGTGTTAAACCTTTAATTTGTTTACACCTCTTAATCAAAATAAATTAATAATCACTAAGACTTTATCTTGTAACTTGGGCCTTACATTAGGGTTCTATCTCTTCCTTATGGTTAAGAGGGACTAACCCTAGTGTTTAATAGACAAGTCCCCCTCAAGTTGTCTTACAAACCATAAAATCAACTTCTTAATCTCACCCTTTAATTAAAATCCATTCAATAAAGGTTTGTTATATAATGAATTTAATCCCTAACCCTGGATTAAGTTGAGGAGTCTTTCTCAGCTTAAGTGTTCTCATCTATCATCCTTCTCTTAGGATGGTGTAATGAGTTCACTAATCCTTGATTGGAGATTAAACTCATTACTTAACACTAAACAAAAACCCAAAAACATCTTAATAATCACAAGTAGGTTAATGATCTTAATCCTTCATCATTAAGGTAATTAAGTTGAGATGCTTATCTCACACTTAAGTAGGCTCATTATCCCTAATCAGGGGTGATATAATGAGTTTACGACCCTTGATTAAGGCTTAAGCTCATTATCTTATGCAAAACACCAAAAACAATTAAAAACTGAAAACACAAAAACAAACAATAAACGTCTCCTCCGGGATTCTTTTCTCATCACACTCGCTCTAAAAACGAGAACTCGCTTCTCCCGTCTAATGCAAGATAGTTAGCACTCGAGCCAGAAGAGTCATACACTTGAGCATAGACAAGCAAGCAGTTCACACAAAAACACTAAGTCTCTTTTAGTCAAACTACGGTGTTCTGACTTCCTCATTGCACGCGAGGATACGTAGGCATAACTTAACAGTTATCGAACAAAAATCTATGTGTCTTCCCCCTCTTTCAGCCTTCTTTTTAAGCCTCAGTTCCTGAGCAATTTACACCTTTTGCACTGACACCTGTACTTTCTTTCCCTAGCTTTTGCACATAGATAGCACATACACTTACTGTTTTTTAAACACCATCTTATCCATACCCCTTCATGTTTTTGCAGCATTACCTTTCCTTCGGGATAAAAATGCCTAGCTGGAGACTCTATTCACCCTCAACCTCCAACATCGCCGACCGTTTGAGTTTGCACCGGGGATGTTAAGTCTTTTCGGGAGTGATAAAAGGGAACTAGAAAAGGAGAATGAAAAGAAAGGGGGGAATGAAGGGAAAATAAAGAAAGTGCTCGCACGGGCCCTACCCTGCTACCTACGTACCTCATCGGGAAAATGAGGATCAAAGTCGGCGTAGTTCGCCTAACTAAAGCGGGAACTATTTGTTTATGTTTTTTATACGCTGGAACGGCGTATGTCTATGCTCAGGTGTTGCAGGCTCGTCTGGTATGAGTACGTTTACCGTCTTGTATGCGAGACAAGTCGTCGCAAGTTCGCGTTGTGAGTGAATGAGATGAGAAAAGAAGTTCTCGCAGGAAAGCCGCTTATTGTGTTTGTTTTGTCTTTTATGAGAATTGTTTTGAATTTGTTTGTGAACATTCTCATACTAAGACCTATCCATCGTGGTAAATACTTACACCTCGCCCCGAAATAGGACGCGTATAAGTACTCCGCAACACAGTCTCATGGCGTATAAGAACATTCAACCTTTATTAAGTATTTTATTATTTTATTCATGAGGTGAGAAAGAAAGACTCAAGTTGAACAAAGGAAAAAACTAAGGGAACTAAGACGCAACCCTAATTTAGTTATTATATTCAAAAGGGAGATCCTAATGGTTTATGAGGTTTTTCTATTCCTAAGGAAGAAAAGGAAAATAAGAAAAGAACTAGAACTCAACTTACTTCCTAAGGAAGTTAAGTTGGTTCTAAAGAATGGGGAAGCATATACATGTGGAATACAAATATTAAGGCAAACAAAATTAACAAAAACATAAAGAAACGAAGAAGTATTAGTTTCAAAATTCATATTACACACAAAACAAAAATAAAGCTAAACACCTCATGTAAACGCACTTAAAGGAATTCTAAGCCTAAGTCTTAAAGCTAAAGGATCCTAAATGATAACAACATTCTAAAATCAGTATCTAAACCATACTAAGTCATCCTAATATTCTAAGATCAGACCTAATCAAACTATATCCTAAGGCAACCATAAAATCCTAAGTTAAAACTATATGGATTTACAATGGAAAAGTTGAATAAAATCAATGCACTAAAAATAGCAAAAGTCCTGGAAAAAATATGAAAGTAATTCCCTAAGGTCCCTAACCTGAATCTAATATTGTGTTAAATAATCTCATAAAAATTCACAACCTAACTATGTCAAGCGGTCACTTAAATCTACCTAAGATTCCTTCATAAATTTTCACAAACAACACTATCGAAATAGTAGATAAAATAGCCTAAAAAATATAACAAAAATTATTCCCGGTTCTATTATGAGTCATCTAATCATAGCAAAAATAATGGGGCAAAAAGATTATAGGAAGTGAGAGAAACAAATTGTACAAAATGAAGTATATATGAAAGAATTCAATAGAAAACAAATTAAAAGGAAAATCGAAATTAAATTGAAAAAAAGGCCAAAATCAGAAAGTAAAAATGTAGAAAATTTCTAAAATGATTTAGAATTCTACTATAATTTTTATAGAATTTTATTATATGTTTTGGTATTTTTTCTGGATTAAAAGTGAAAGTAAACTAAAACAAAAAATTAAAAAAAGAAAGAAATAGAAGGGAGGTGCAGGAAGTAGTGTTTTTTAGTTAAAAAGATGAAATGGGATTAACATGGAGGTGCCAAAAGCAATTGAACAATGCCCACTAGCACTGGCTTTTGAAGGTGTATGTTATGGAATTGGTCAACAATCTTTGACTCAATCTGTAACGTCCGATCGAGTCTTCACATATGTAATTCCATCAAGTGGATCTACACATGCAGGAACATAGTACCTATGGTGGACGACACACATGAGATCAGCCGCACAAAGAGCCTACCGGATGGTGACAAGTGTCACCTCCAGTGTGGCCGGAATTCAAAAAAACCTTATCTCTATCTCTATGGAAATCTGAAACGATGGATTAAATGGCATTTTAATGTGGATTAAATTCTTTTAATGGTTATTAACTTCCTAATATTATCTTAACCTTTCCATTAACTTAACTTAATAGTTGAATTACAAATGAAAATACACAAACTGAACCAACACACACAAACTGTATAAACCTAACGTAAAAACCCTAAGTCTTCTTGACCTCCCCGCCACCGTCAACACCTACCTCATCACCTTCATCTTCTTCTTCTAATCCGCCACCACCATCAACACTACCTCCTACCTCTCTGCCACCATCCACTCTCATCTTCAACCTACCTACTCTAACCTCTTCTAAATCCTCTTCTCAAACCTAATTTGCTTCGTCCTGGAAATCAGATCCTAATTTCATACAACAATCCGCCAAAAATCAAGAAATCCGCAGCCCAACCAACATCATACAAGATCGATGAACATCACTACACGATAACAAAGTGAAATTGCTTCGTACCTTATGATCTTGCCGACGAAACCGCGTACAGAGAGCTTGGTCTCGTTGAAGATGAAGCTTTGAATGAACACAGGTTGAACGCCGATGAATATTGCGGATATGACAAGACTACTTTTGAGCGATGCAAAGTTGTGCTCTGGTATGATTCTTCTCGAGTTCTTACTCGCAGTTTCGAATTAGTTATTAGTTATGAATTTGTGATGAAACCTATCGAATCTTGTTGCGGGTTGTTGATGCGGTCATTGAAGACGAAGAATATGCGATATAGTGATGTGTATTAATAAAACTCAATGAAGATGAAGATTGAAACAGGTTAATGATGAAGATGTAAGTTTTTGATTCAGTTAAGATTGAAGGGTGAAATCGATGATTAATTCGAGAAGAGCACATGAGGATGAAACGAGAAAAATGAATCTGGAAAATGTGAAGATTGAAAAATATCGAATTCGGAATGAAGGTGAAGAAGAAGAAGAAATCAGAGAAGAAAATCGTGAAGAAGGATTGGAAAAATGCTGAAGAAGCTGCAGAAGAGTGACTGGTCCTGATTTATAGAAGATGGGTCCAACTTTTGTGAAGAGTTCAGGTGAAGCTTCAAGAAAACAAATCGGTTATGAGTTTGTTATTTTTCAGTTATGGATTTTGGATTTATGTTTCGATTCTGTTATGAGTTTTGCTCATTGGTTAGAGTTCTTTGCAATTATTGATTTTTTACTATTTGAACTTGCAGGCTTGTGTTATTGAAACCGAGTTTCGGGATTGTCGCTCCCAAAGATTTGCATCCTGGTACAAGCGCGAACGGTCGGCGAAGAGAGAAAATGAAGGTGAAGTGAATAGAGTCGCCAGCTAGGCATTTTTATCCCGAGGGAAAGGTAATGCTGCATAAACCTAAGAAAAGATGCATAAGACGGTTGCGAACCAGAGAAACTGAGAAAAGGGGTTGGTTCAACCTTGGAAGGTATTAGCACCCAGACTGTCCGTCTTGTCGACGGGATCCACGCTTGAAAGATTGTGTTTAGAGGGGTAGTGTATGTGCTATCTGTGTGCAAAAAGCTAAGAAAAGAATATACTGGTGTCAGTGCAAAAGGGAGAATGCTCAGGAACTGAGGCTTTGGAAAGAATGCTGAGAGACGGGGGGGGGGGGGGGGAACACAGAGACTTTTGTTCGATAACTGTTAAGTTATGCCTACGTATCCTCTCGTGCAATGAGGAAGTCAGAACACCGTATTTCGACTCAAAGGGACTTAAAAATGAATTGACTGTGAACTGCTTGCTTGCCTATGCTCAAGTGTATGACTCGTCTGGCTCAAGTGCTAACTGTCTTGCATTAGACGGAAGAAGCAAGTTCTCGTTTGAATGAGTATGATGAGAAAGGAACCCTGGAGGAGACGATTATTGTTTGTTTTTGATGTTTTCAGTTTTTTATTGTTTTTGGTGTTTTGCATAAGTTAATGAGCTTAAGCCTAAATCAAGGGCTTGTAAACTCATTATATCCTCCCTAATTAGGGATAATGATCCTACTTAAGTATGAGATAAGCATCTCAACTTAATTGCCATGATGATGTATGATTAAGATCATTAACCTACTTGTGATTAATTAGATGTTTTTTTTGGTCTTTTTGTTTAGTGTTAAGTAATGAGTTTAACCTCTAATCACAGATTAATGGGCTAATTACACCATCCTAATAGAAGGATAATAGATGAGCACACTTAAGCTGAGGAAGATACCTCAACTTAATCCATGGTTATGGATTAAATTCATTATATAACAAGCCTTTATTAAAGTGGATTTTAATTAAAGGATGAGATTAAGAAGTGGATTTTAAGTTTGTAAGACAACTTGAGGGGGACTTGTCCATTAAACACTAGGGTTAGTCTCTCTTAACCATAAGGAAGAGATAGAAACCTAATTTAAGGCCCAAGTTACAAGTTAAAGTCTTGGTGATTATTAATGTGATTTGATTAAGAGGTGTAAACAAATTAAAGTTTTAACACTTAGGATTAAAGTTATACAGTCCATCCTAAGATAAGAATGCATGCATAACCCTAATTCCAAAGTCCTAAAGCTTTAAGAGTTTAGTCTCTGATTATTGAGATGAGAAGAGAGACTCAAGGAGACTCAAATGTAAAATACTAAGGGGGACTATACACAACCCTAAAAGTTATCATGCTTGGATATCCTATGGTTTGTAAGGCTTAAGAGAAAATAACTTCAAGGCCACCAATGGAAGAAGCAGATGAAAAGAGAAGGAGAAAGAAAAACAAGTTACTTACTTCCTGAAGAAGATAAATAACTTGAAAGAAAGAAAGTAAGAAGCATGGAACATAAGTGAATCAAATTCACTTCAAAGACAAGTTAGAATGCAAATGAAAGAGATAAGAATAAGTGAGAGGTGAAGGTAAATTCACCTCCCAAAATGAATTACCAAAACCTAAAACGTTAGCATGGATGCATAAAGTATAAAGCATAAAGAAATGAAGTGAAATGAGATGAAATGAGATTAAATGACCAAAGTCAGAAGTGTTTATGCAATGCAAGTGTCATGTAAGATGATGCAAAGTCATACAAAATGCATATCTGTGATCATACAAAGATGAGATGCAAAGGAAGCATGCTTTGAAGTTTGAAAACACATGAAAGTTTATCAAATGAAATGAATGATAATCATGGAAAATGAATGAAGAAATGATCAAGCAGGGTTATAACATGTCATAAGATGTCTAAGATGACATATGAATGCATGAAATGTCATGGAAAGTTCATGTAATGAAGCATATGCAAGGTGAATGCAAATGAACATGAGAAATTAGGGTTACATGGACATGTGAGATGCAAATGGATAAAACAGAAGCAAATAACATGATAAAAATTTGAAATCAAACTCAAACAAACCCTAATCCCATATTAGGCCACATCCCAAAGGAGAAGGTCAGAAGCCTAACCTATCAAAAGTTATGATTTTCCTATGTTTTCTAGGGTTTTTGGGTGGTCCAAAAGGAAAAATGAAAATCAATTTGAAAATTCAAGATAAATTCATGAGGAAAATGACATATAAACGACATGCAATATGTAACACAATGCAAAAAGAATCAACTTCAAACTCTTCTTTGTTAGGCAGAAATGATTTTTCAAAGTTAGGGTTTAAAAATATGATTTTTATAACCCCTAATTCAAAGAAAATTGGCAAACTATGATCAAACCTAAAAAGAAATTTGTGTGAAGAGTTTGAAAATGTTTCTAAATGCATTGGGATATTTCATGATTTTTTTAGTGATTTTTAGAAACCTAAATGTATTTTTAATTAATTAAAATACTTTAATTAATTAAAAATAACATTTAAATATTTTAAAAATACTTTTTTAATGCAAAAAATAAAATAAAAATTATTTCTGGAATGAGAAAAATATTTAAAGTCAGAATGCAAAGTTTCATATTTTTTGGATGCTTTTTGATATTTTAAAATAAATATGCAAAAGAAATGAAAATAAAACGAATTAAAATGAATAAAGTGAGAAGTATAATGATCTAAGGGCTCAGATTAAAATTCAGTAGGTAAGCATTGGCTGCACGCGTGATCTAAAGGCTGGGATTTAATCTGACTTAATTAACTGATTAATTTAATTAAACTGGATTAGGGTTTAAGTGGATTAATCTGGACCCCACAAACACGCGCTAAACAGGATCCTACGGCTAATATTCAAACTGACTGGATTAACACTAATCTCAACCTTAAACACATTCAGGTGACCGGAGCAAGCTCCAGTCATCTTCTCCGGTGAGCACAAAACACTATCTCCCTCCCTAAGCTATGAGAACCTCCCAAACTCTCCAGAATCAACCATTAAACATCAACAAGCAAGAATCAAGCATAAAAAAGCATTTAAAACACACATACATGATGGAAGCAAAAATAATTTCACGGGAAAAGTTTCAGAACATTATGAAATGCTTATTTCTCAACCATTTTTAATTTTAAACACATCAGGGTGATCAGTGAAGCATGAGGAATCATTTAGAAACTTAAAAAAGATGTTCTGGAAAAAATGTTCATCATGGCTACCTGAGTTGAAGCTTTGCAATCTGGAGCTTTCTGACCTCTTCCTTAGTGCAAAATGCCTCCAATGACCCCTCTGATGCTTCTGGAAAGCTTGAATGGAGTTTAGATAGCCTCCTTTGTGAGTTTCAGTTCTGAGGTTGCAGGAATTGTGTTTTTGCTTGAGGGTGTTTCAGGCTATGGTGTTGGGTGGGAAATGATCCTGAGGTGTTTTTGAGTTGATTGATGAAGGAAATTTGAAGTTTTAGTGGTTGAGCTATGAAATTCGAAGAAGGGAAGTTTTTGATGGATTTTATGAATCTGAGTATATGAGAGCTTTCAGGCTATTGTGTGTTATGAAATGTGATCCATGATGTTTGTTTAAGCCAATGGGATTGCTCAGAAAGTGGGTGGTGGCACAACTTGATTGGTATGGGCCAAGTTGCAAAAAGTCAAGGTAAGGTGTACTTGAAGCATGGCACGGGTCAGAGATGGTTTCATGGGGTGTCTGGCCTCAGCTTGGTTCAAGGATGGCCATGGGATTGCTTTTGATGTGCTGGAAGGCTTGGATGAAGAGTTATCACATGTTTTGCAAATTTCCCTCTTTGAAGTTTCTTGGATCATAAGTCATGGAAACCCTAGGTTCAATGCACAATTCTTATTGTTTGAAGTTAATTTGACATATTGTGAAGTGTTTGTGTACATTAGAGGTCATTAGAATGCTTGAACATGCCAAAATGCAAAATCCCTCTTTGACATGAAACTTGAAATTACAGGATTTTTGCCAAGTTTGAAAGGCCATATCTTGAGTTCTATGATGAATCAAGACATGTTCTTGTACGTTTTGAAAAGGGAAAGACCTAATCTACAACTTTCATGACCAAGAATTTTTCATTTGAAGCATTTTTGGTTATGAAAGAGGAGGTTGAAAAACTTTCCCAAAATGGAAAGTTTGCATTTCAAGTCATTTCCAAAAATGGCAAGTTTGCAATTGGCTCAAAATTCTTCAATATTGTGAACTTATAACCACTTATAAGATAAAATCAAGATCATATAACTTCAATTTGATGAAAACACCCCTTTGGTTCCATTGTTGGGGGCCTCAGATGCCCTGATTTTGACTTAACTTGCTCAGGACGTTACCCAATGAACAGATGACTTCCACAATGAGTTTCTTCATCAAACTTGGTACACATGATCCTTATGACATATTAAGACCATTAGAAACAAGAATGACCCAAAAATTTGGAGTTAAAGCCTCTGAAACCAAAACCCTAATTTTGGTCATCTGTGTAGTGCAAACCCTAGCTCTGCTTCCATGCCTTTTCCAGTTCTTGTGATCCCTTGACTTTCGTGATCTTTGAGGAGCATAATATGATGATAGAACACACATGGACCCTCTTGGAAAGCTTTGAGGCCTTTGGGATGGCTCAGATGGATTCTTGGATTGCTCAGATCACAAACCCTAGATGCAGATGAATTTGAACTATGCAGATGAAACAAAAATGTAATGTGAGATGTAATGCTTATGTTAAAACAAAAATGAAAGATCACAAGCCAAGGTGTGATAAAGAGTGAGGGAAAATTTGGGGTGTTTACAGCTGCCCCTATTCAAGCATGAGTTAGCTGTGCAGGATGTAAGCGCCTGGCTTAACAGACAAACAAGATAACTTGTGGTTGAATGCCAAAGACAGTCCGAAATTTGCACTCGTTGGATAGAAGAAGAAAAGGGATATAAATTGTAAAAGGTAGTATAGTATGACTATCAAATGAGAGCGATGGAGGACGACCATCGAGCAGAGGACGACTGCTGGGGATAAAGTGGTAAGTAATGTAATGACGGGGACGACCGACAAGCTGGGTAAATAAAGGGATCATGATGGGGACGACCATCGGGTGAGGAAATAAGATTCTCTGGGGATTAAAGAAAAGCATTGATAGGGACGACCATCATGCTTGAAAAGTGAAATAAACAACGACGAGGACGGCCATCGGTTTAAAGAATAAATGAAATAAATGATGAGGGACGGTCATCAAAGGTGAAGGATGATCACCTAGCAGGGGTCGGCTGCTCTTTATCACGACATAGGACGAATGTCGAATAGAAAAAAGGTCAACGATGGGGACGGCCATCAGATAAAATGATGAAGGACGATCATCAGGAGGTGAAGGACGATCACCTGGAAGGGGACGACTGCTCTTTATCACGACATAGGACGAATGTCGGATAGAAAGTTCCAATAATGGAGATTCCACTGGGGAAAGGATGAGGGACAGTCATCCAAAGGTGAAGGACGATCACCTGGCAGGGGACGTCTGCCGAAAATATCACGACATAGGACGAATATCGGATAGGAGGAAGTTGTTTTGTTGGTGACTTACTGGGGAACGGTAAACATGGACGAGTGTTCACGCTTCCAAGAATGAAAGACATAAGTGTTTGATGTTGTGTATAGATTAAAGATGCGGACGAACATCTTTAGGATCATGATACAGACGAGTATCGGTAGAAACAAACGTTGACGCGTGTTCAGAGATGATGATACGGACGAGTACCAACTGGTTAACAAAGAACACGGACGAGTGTCAGATCTGTTGAGGAGTGATATAAACAAGATACAGACGAGTATCAAAGACTCTTGTATAAGCATGAGTGAGTATTGGTTTGTTAGTGAAGTATGAGCAAGATACGGACGAGTATTCGAATTGCTGGGGAATGTATGACACAGACGAGTGTCAAATATACTATATATAAACAGGCATCTGTTTTGAGAAGGCAAAGGAGATGCTTTGGCTTTCTGTGGGGATAGGATGACATGCACAAGTGTCGAAAAGGACATGCTATGAACAAGTATTTGCTTTTGAGAGTGCAAAGGAGACGCTTTGGCGTTTATGTGCAGGGGATGTTCTTTGTATATTTGGTGATGAAATACTGATGGTAGTTGCAGGTGACTGGCTAGAACCTGGCTTGTGATCATACAAATGTTTAATTTTTGCCGTAATGCTCTGTATTAGACGGAATGCTACGCTTATTTGGTGAATATGATGCGAATGCTATGATTATGCAAAAGAGAAACTGATCTGAGACTCGGATCCTGCCGGGATGAAGATCTCCGACTGATCTGCTTGGAAGAATAACCCGGCTGGGGAAGAGATCACTGATAGATCTGTCGGGGGGAGAACTTTGCTTGGGGGAATAGATCATTGGTAAATCTATCCGTAAGGAGAACTCAGTTGGGGAGAAGGAAGCTTCAACAACTTCGCTGGGAAAGTATTTCCTGCATTGCCCTTCCTAGGGAGAGAATTTAGACTCTGTGGGTAGACAGTTCCTTTTAACTTTGCTAAGGATGAGAGAGATCTGGAACTCTGGTGGGGAATAGGAAATTCCTTGCTCATCCTATTGTGAATCAGTTGTCAAGTACTGCTTGGGGAGGTGATAACTTATGGGAAGCGACACGTTGGGGATGCAATGCCTGGTATGCCCCATGTTGTATATTAAGTACCTGCAACCTGTTAAGACAAAGGAAACGCACAAGTATCCTGAGGTATCCCTAACCGGATTCTTTCATAAGAGTTAGACCTTCCTGAAAGTAATATATTTCCTGCAAGCATTTATTAAGAATGGCTCATTTAAATTATGCAAGTGTTGTATCATGAATATTGGACATTTTGCAAATGAAACAGAAATGTACAAGACGAGGTGTGACTGAAAACTCTGATTTTATTTATTTTGGGTGCCATGAATTGGAAAATACAGTCAAAGAAACAAATCCCCTGAAATGAGGAGATTGCTATAAATTGAGGAAATAAAAGTGTTGGCAATGTTGATGACGACGTTCCAGTGAACTTCCTTTGCTATGACCTGTATGACCTTGACGTTCTTCTCATCTTGCTTTCTGAAGAAGGTTGATTCTGAATGATACTTTATCCTTCCGAAGCTTGTCGTGTTGTGAATGATACAGACGAATTCAGAATGCAATTGTTTGCTTATTCCCTGATTTTGAGTGGATCTCCCTTTCGGGTTTTCAATCCACCGAGATACCCATATTTGCCCGAGTTGTCCAATGCGGCTTTTCAACTCAGCGGGTATACACATTTTTTTTTATTTTTCCCTTATTTTTGCCCTAGTCTTTTCTTCTGTTTTTGACTTGTCGGGATGCCCTAATTTTGTATGGACGTACATTCTGTTTTTATGTCCAGCGGGTCATTTTATGCGAAGTATTTTTTAACTGCATCTGAATTCGCATGGGATAAGAAATCCTCGCCATCCATAGTAGTGAGCATCAGTGCTCTGCCGGAGAAAACTTTCTTTACTATGAATGGACCATCGTAGTTTGGAGTCCATTTCCCCTATGGTCTGTATGAGGAGGGAGGAGTCTTTTCAAAACAAGGTCTCCCACTTGGTATTCCCGAAGCCTGACTTTCTGATCGAAGGCTTTCTTCATCCTTTTCTGATATAACTGCCCATGACAGATGGCGGCTAGCCTTTTCTCTTCGATCAAATTCAGTTGATTGTACCGAGACCGGACCCATTCTGCTTCATCTAGCTTCACATCCATCATTACCCGTAATGAGGGTAGCTCAACTTCAACAGGTAGGACTGCCTCCATGCCATACAGAAGCTGATAAGGCGTTGCCCCAGTGGACATTCTGATTGAGGTTCGATGCCCATGCAAGGAAAATGGTAGCATTTCATGCCAGTCTTTATAAGTAACCACCATCTTCTGCACAATCTTCTTGATGTTTTTGTTAGCTACCTCAACAACGCCATTCATCTTTGGCCTGTAAGGAGAAGAGTTGTGATGCTGGATTTTGAAGTCCCGGCACAGTTCTGCCATCATTTTCTTGTTCAAATTGGAACCATTATCAGTAATGATCCGCTCGGGAACTCCATATCGATAGATGATGTCTCTTTTCAGAAATCTGGCTACCACTTGTCTGGTGACGTTTGCGTACGAAGCATCTTCAACCCATTTGGTGAAGAAATCAATGGCTACCAGGATGAATCTGTGGCCATTTGAAGCAGTCGGTTCCATCTTTCCAATCATGTCAATGCCCCACATGGCAAAGGGCCAAGGTGAAGACATCACGTTCAAAGGATTCGGAGGCACGTGCACTTTGTCTGCATAGATCTGGCATTTGTGGCATTTTCTGGCATAGGTACAATAGTCTGCATCCATTGTGATCCAGTAGTAACCTGATCTTAATAATTTCTTAGCCATTGCATGTCCTCCAGCATGGGTACCAAAAGATCCTTCATGCACCACGTGCATCATCAAGTCCGCTTCTTTCTTGTCAACACATCTGAGTAGCACCATGTCAAAGTTTCGTTTGTATAATGAGCCATCAGCATTAAGGAAGAAACTATCGGCCAACCTTCTTAATGTCTTCTTATCATTGGATGATGCCCCAGGTGGGTATGCCTGATCCTCTCAGAAGCATTTGATATCATGGAACCAAGGCTTGTCATCTTTAGCAATGTCCACAGAGAAAACGTATGTTGGTCGGTCTAGTCTGGATACCAAAATCTGAGGCACATAATTTGCAGTTTGAACTTTGATCATGGAGGAAATGGTAGCTAAAGCATCTGCGAACAGATTTTCGTCTCGAGGGATGTAATCAAGTTTGATTGTTGTGAAGAAAGTCAATAATCTCCTCGTATAGTCACGGTATGGAATCAGATTCTCTTGGTGAGTGTACCATTTGTCGTTGGTCTGATTGATTACCAAAGCTGAATCCCCGAATACATTCAAAGTCTTGATCCTGAGGTCAATGGCTTCCTTAAGACCCATGATGCAGGCTTCATATTCTGCTTCGTTGTTAGTGCAGGCGAAGGTGAGTTTTGCCGAGAAAGGCATATGAACTCCTTTAGGTGTAATGAGCACTGCACCAACTCCACGACCATTCATATTGACAGCCCCGTCAAACATCATAGTCCATTCTTCTTCTGGATCAGGCCCTTTGGTGTGAACTGGCTCTTCACAGTCTTTTACTTTTAAGTACATGATGTCTTCATCAGGGAAGTCAAACATCATGGGTTGGTAATCATCAATGGGTTGCTCAGCTAGATAGTCAGACAGTACACTGCTCTTGATGGCCTTTTGAGATGTGTATTTAATGTTATACTCTATCAGAATCATTTGCCATCTTGCAACCCATCCGGTAAGTGTTGGCTTCTCAAATATGTACTTGAAGGGGTCCATATTTGAGATCAATAAGGTAGTGTGAGTCAACATATACGGTCTTAGTTGGCGAGCAGCCCACGCTAAAGCACAGCAACTTTTCTCGAGCAGTGAATAGCGTTGTTCACAGTCGGTAAACTTTTTGCTTAGGTGGTATATTGCATACTCTTTTCGACCAGACTCGTCATGCTGGCCCAGCACACACCCCATTGACCCTTCTAATACTGTCAGGTACATTATTACAGGTCTTCCTTCAACTGGAGGCATAAGAATCAGAGGTTCTTGCAGGTACTCCTTGATCTTGTCAAAAGCCTTTTGACAATCTTCGTTCCACCTGACCGTTTGTTCCTTTCTTAACAATTTGAACAGGGGCTCATAGGTTGCAGTAAGATGAGATATGAACCTTGATATGTAGTTCAATCTACCTAAGAACCCCCGAACTTCCTTTTCAGTCCTAGGTGCAGGCATCTCCTGAATGGCTTTGACCTTGTCGGGATCAACCTCAATTCCCTTTTCACTTACGATAAATCCCAGAAACTTACCAGAACGTACCCCGAATGTGCATTTGTTGGGGTTTAACTTCAACTGGTATTTCCTCAGACACTTGAACAACTTCAACAGATTTACCAGATGGTCTTCTTCAGTAAAGGATTTGGAAATCATGTCATCCACGTAGCATTCAATTTCTTTGTGGATCATATCGTGGAATAACGTTACCATAGCCCGTTGATAAGTCGCATCGGCATTCTTCAGTCCAAAAGGCATTACCTTGTAGCAAAATGTGCCCCAAGGTGTGATGAAGGTTGTTTTCTCCATGTCTTCGGGTGACATCTTGATCTGATTATACCTAGAAAATCCATCCATGAAAGAAAATACCGAGAACTGAGCTATGTTGTCGACCAATACATCAATGTGAGGTAATGGGAAATTGTCCTTCAGGCTAGCTCTGTTTAGATCTCGGTAATCCACGCACATACGCACTTTTCCATCCTTCTTAGGCACAGGTACAATGTTAGCAACCCATGGCGGGTAACTAGTTACGGCAAGGAAACCGGCGTCCCACTGTTTTTGTACTTCTTCCTTAATCTTCATGGCCATATCTGGGCGAGTACGATGTAGCTTTTGCTTCACTGGAGGGAAATCTTCTTTCAATGGTAGCTTGTGCATGACAATATCCGTATCTAGACATGGCATGTCTTGATAGGACCAAGCAAAGACATCGACGTATTCTTGAAGCATGTTGATAAGCTGTTCTTTTACTGAAGTTTGCAGACTGGCCCCAATCTTCACTTCTTTCAAATCTTCCTTGGTACCAAGATTAACAGTTTTAATTTCCTCTTGATGAGGAGTAATCACTTTTTCTTCTTTCCTCAACAACCTGGCTAACTCTTCAGGCAACTCATAGTCTTCTTCAACCCCTTCATCGGCTTGATTAATTGGATTGTCGAAGTTATACAAGGTCATAACAATGCTGTTGTCGGTGCAATTTGGAGGGAAATATCTGCAAGGGTGGAGATTTATTCTTTTTAGTGATTAATTTTAATCTTGTTCAGAAAATGAAGTTATTTATTTTGAAAACATTGCCATTTTATTGTTTTGTACGACAGTGAAAAATGAAAAGACAGTGAGCGAAAAAAGTGAATTGTTTGCAAAAGATGTCCGATATTCATTGATATTCCATTTGCACAAAATTACAAATATGGTCATATTACAAAATGAGTCTTGACACCTTGGGCAAGATGCAGGACTTGATGCATGCTGAAAAAAAGCAGGAAATAATAATTACTCTACCGGAGTAACCCTTATAATTTCCTGGGAAGACCAGTTAAGGACTTGGTGACCCGGGATCCTTGGACGAATCCAGCTCTCCAGGTTGAGGTCGCTTTCCACCTCCTCTTCCACGTTATTGACAGCATCTGGGGTGAGCATCCCCCCACTGATGAACTTGGGCTCCTTAGCAGCCTCTGCTTGATCTTGTCGGAATGGTTTGTAACCCAAACCGAATCTGTCCTCCTTCTTCTCCACTGGTAGCAGCTTGCCCCAGCCTTGGGCATTTCCATCTTCAACAACCTTCCAGGTTTGCTGATAGGAGACAATTGAAGTACCCATCCTATCCTCCTGGGATGCAGCAAATACTTCAGTTGTTGCCTCATTGACGTTCAGTACTTCGAACCCTTGGCTCATAGTTTCATGGATTTCACCATCCATCTCAATGTATTTGTATGAAGCTAGATGGCTAACAAAGATATCCTCTTCACCACAGATGGTGATAATCTGTCCTTCCCACTCATATTTCAATTTCTGGTGAAGGGTCGATGTAACTGCGCCATCAGCGTGAATCCATGGTCGACCCAACAAACAGTTGTAGGTCGGCTGAATGTCCATCACATAGAAAGTAGTCTGAAAGACCTGCGGACTGATTATCACAGGAAGCTCCACCTCTCCAAGAACAGACCTCTTGGAGCCATCAAAAGCTCTAACCACCAGATTGCTTGGTCGGAGAGCTATTCCATCATATTCAAGCTTAACAAGGGGTTTCTTTGGCAGGACATTGAGTGAAGACACAGTGTCAATAAGAACATGCAAGAGCACAGCCCCTTTACACTCCAGGGTGATGTGTAAAGCTTTGTGGTGGTGACGTCCTTCCGTTGTCAAGTCAGCATTGGTGAAACCTAGCCCATGGCTAGTACTAACATTGGAAACCACTGTCTCAAGCTGATTTACTGTGATCTCCTCCAGCACGTAGGTTGCGTGCAAGTCTTTAAGTAGTGCATCCCGATAAGCTTCAGAACACAACAACAGGGATACGATGGAGATCTTGGAAGGAGTCTGGTGGAGATGATCCACAACCTTGTAGTCACTTCTTTTGATTATTCTTATAAATTCATCAACATCCTGATCAAAGGATGATTTATGGGCTTCTTTTGGTACAGGTTCTTCAGGTTCCACACTTTTACCTTTGGCTTTGGCAACAACCTCTGCCTCAGTATTAGTTCTTGGAGTTTGTGACGCAAAGAGGCGTCCACTTCGGGTGAAGCCTCCGCCTCCCAGACATTATCCACTTGTGGCGTGTGGACTGAAGAATCAAGAAGGACTCTTTCTCTGTTGCAGTAAAGGTCTGAACCATAGTGCCATGGTATAGCATTGTTTTTAACATATGGAATGGGCCCTGGCACCGTGATGGTGACTGGACTGACTGCAGCAGAGGTAGGAACCGTTATTGTTTGTGGATCATAAAAGATAGTAACAGGACTTCTGGTTGATGTTGGTGGTGATTGACTGAAGCTTGGTTGTTGCTGAAATTGTTGCTGAGATTGTTGTTGATAATTGTTGGAAACAGGGACCGTTGCAGGGTCGTAATAGATGGTGACTGTGGAGACGTGATTGTTAGTGGTTGTTGTAGTTGTAGAAGTGGATGCAATTGAACTGGTGTTTGTTGAAGTGATGGAAGAGGTGGTTGCTGATTTTGTAGACGAGACTGTAGGAACAATTGTCTTTGCAGTTGTAGGAGAAACACTTGTTGAAAAAGCAGTTGTTGGTGTTGTAGAAGCGGTTGTTGTTATTTGCAGGATACCCTCTCTAATCAAGCCATTGATGCCTTTCCTCAAGCTTGCACACACATTGACGGAAACCTTGCAAGATTCACAATAGGCCTCACAACCTGGAAACACCTGGCATTTTAAAAGCTGAGTTTTAACCTCTACCAGAGGTGTTTGAATACTTGCAATATCTTCAATTAAATTCATGGGTGAGCCATCCTCTATTGCATTTATCCTTGGCCCACCATGGCTGGGCATAGGATTCTTCGTGACATTAGGAGGTGGTGAAAAATTTAGGGCTTTTGAATCTACCAGATTCTGGACCTTCATGTGCAAAGCCCTGCACTTTTCTGTGGTGTGACCAGGTGCATTAGAATGAAAAGCACACCTGGCGTTGACGTCGTAATTTCTCGGAAGGTTTTGAGGATCTGGTGGAGCCAAAGTCCTTAACTCGATAAGATTAAGCTTTAGGAGTTGTGGCAATAAGGTGACATATGGCATTGATATAGGGTCAATCACCCTATTGACCTGAGATGGTCGTTGCTGAAAAGGGCGTTGTTGTTGTTGTAGGATCTTTGTTGAGGAAACGGTGGCTGTTGAGGAAAATGTTGTGGTTGTTGAGTGTATTGAGGAGGTGGAGTAGAAATAGTGACAGCGGCAACTGATCTTGGCAGATACTGGGGTCTTCCTCTTCCCATATATACAAAATTTGTTTCACCGGATCTACGGGGCCCTGCAATTGGTTTCCTTGCACTGCTTGAACTGGCGCCATTGTCAGAAATCTTTCCCATTTTCATTAAGCTCTCAATTCTTTCTCTAGCTATAACCACGTCTGCGAAGCTAGTGGAAGAAAAAGCAGCCAATCTATCAATATAAGTCCCCTGGAGGGTGTTCATGAACATATCTACCATTTCCCTTTCTAACATCGGGGGTTGAACGACAGCAGCTAATTGCCTCCATCTTTGGGCGTACTCTCTAAAGCTTTCCTGGAAGACTGTGACATTCCCATCAAAAGGGTTCTGTTTGGAGCCATGTCCAGATTATATTGATATTGACGAATGAAAGCTTCGGCCAAGTATTTCCAATTCCTTACTGTAGCCCTGGTAAAATGAGAGTACCACTCACGGGATGCCCTTGTCAAGCTATCCTCAAAATAAAACATCCACAGTTTTTCATCCATGGTGTAGGCTTTCAATCTCCCCAGGAAAGACTGAAGATGGGTACGAGGGCAGGATGTACCATTGTATCTTTCAAAACAGGGAGGTTTGAATTTGTGAGGAATTCTAACCCCCTCCACTAGTCCCATATCCATGACATCAAAACCTAGGGAGTTTTGAGACTCTAGGGATCTTAGCTTTTCTACTATCTCGTCCAGCCGACGATCGTAGACTTCGTCTCCTGCCCCAACCACAGTAAATTATTCTTCATGAGGGTCCTCCTGCAAGGCCCTCCCTCTAGTGTTGCCTTGGGTGTTTCTTATAACATTGATTTCTGGGTTCATATGAGGTCCAGACTCTGGGGGATCAGTACGAGGTTGTACGTGGACGTTGTTGCTGGTACCCCCTGTACCTGGGTGGTTTTCTTCGGGAGTTTTCCGCTCGACCAACACTCTCAGTCTCTCCTGGCTCTGGGCCAACCCAGTCATCACTGCCATAAACTAGTCCATTTGGGCCCTCATCTCAGTCCTTTCATTGGCCATTTGGGTTCTCACGTCAGTCAGATCTTGTTGAACCTGATCCATTTATAAGCCCGGAAGGTTGTTTCTTGTCGGATACCGGTGCAATCTATTGACGGGGAACACTCTTCTACGAGCAATGTTTCCTGAAACCACAACAAAGTGAGAAACAACAACAAAAACAAAAACCTACAAAACAAAGAAAATAGGTTAGTATGCAATGCAAGATGCCTATTTGTCCTCCAAGGGTATCCGGTTTGGTTCTTTGGTTTTGACCTTCCAGACCTTGAGGAAAGATGATGTTGAAGAGAGATAAAGCCCACGAAATAATACAAACCATATATTACAAAATGTAAAGATACATAGTTTGATTACAACAAAGTCCCCATGGTGGGTCAAAATATAACAACAAAAATACAATCAAAATGAAGTACAAACAATGAAATCAAACATCCAATCCATAATCATCCTCTCTAACTTCTTTCAGAAGAGCCTCAGTTACTGGGCCAACTGGATGCTCTGTGATGGTCCTGATAAGAAGGTTCCTGGTGGCAATGGCACTGGTCAATTTCTTATGCTTGTCCTGGTCCTTTGATCTCTTCAACCCCGTCCGGAGCTTCAACTCAGAGATCTCCTTCTATGCTGCTAACAAGGCTTCTGAATCTTCTTCTCATTAGCTTCCAGCTGCTCTATCCTAGCCTGGATCCTCCGATCTTCCTGTGATCGAGCCTCAGTGATCCTGATCCACCTAGCCTGACTCTCCTCCAAGTAGTGTTCAGCTCTGGCCTTCTGAGTCTAGGCTTCCTTGCAAGCATTCTTCAACACTAACTCCCCTGCTCTAGCCCTTCTGATGTAATCATCTGTACTATCAATCTTGGTCAAGTGCTCAATCTGGAGCTTCTCTAACCTTTCATTATCCAGACGACTGTCATTCCTCTCCCAGAGGGTCTTCTTCAAAGCTTCAGAGAGCTGAGTATTCCTTTCCTTCAATTTCTCAAACTACTCTAAACTGACTGTAGTTGTAGGCTCCACTGCTGATGGTCCAGGCACATCCTCTAAGGTGAATGGAATACGGGTAATCTGTCCCCTGACATGAGACCAATCAAGATACTGAGCTGAATCTATGTTGTTACACTTGCCAAGAATAACAGTCCCCTTTGTCTGAATATTGTCCCAAGCCCAGGCTGCTTGTCTGGCAATGGCAAGGTTGTGTTGAATGTCACAATAGAGGGTTTCTGTCAAGTCTTGCTCTCTTGGTGGATGTACCAAGGCATACCCTAATTGCCTTTTGAAAAGCAAAGGATTGTAGTTGATGCAACCCTTCACTCCAATCAGGGGTACATTGGGATACTGCCCACAACTGGTGATGATATCTTTGCCCTTGGTGCTCTGAGTGCACCATCTGATGTCTTCTAAAGTAAGGGCAATAATCCTCTTAGCCCAGTTCCTTGGCTGATGAGGATTCAAGAAAGCGTCTGACTTCGTCAAGTGCCTTAATAACCAACAGTAGAAGAGGGGTGCATAACATCTGACTAATCTCCCCTCTGCTTCTCATTCCTTTGATGCACTAAGTAGTAAAAGTCTCCAAGCAAGGCAGGGACTGGATTCTTCAACAAGAAAATGTGGATAGCACTCTTGCTTACAAACTTAGGCTCGTCTGCAAACAAGATCACTCCATATATGTTAAGGGCTAAGAGTGCACAGACAGTGTCTCACTTCCCTATTGCAGCATGAAGGGTGGCCTGAGTAACCAAGAAGTCCAAATGAAGGCCTGGAATTCCAGCCTTAGTGGTCATGCTCTGGTCAATGAGGGTGGGATCCAAGTGCAAAGCCTTAGCTACATATTCATTCTTAGGAGAAGCCATCTCAGGGTTGAAGGGAATCCCTCTCCTGATGGGGACACCCAACAACATGGAGAACTCTTCCATCAAAGGTCCCAACTGAAAATCTGGGAAAGTGAAACATTTGAGAGGAGGGTCATAGAACTGAAGACATGTGTGGATCATGCTTCTCTGGGATGCATCCAAGTCCATGATCATGTCCATAATGCCACCATAATGTTCCCTGAATAGAGGGACATGATCAGGAGTGATGAGTGTCTGAATCTGTTTGATGCCTGTCAGAGTGGGCTCAAAGAAATGATAGGTAATCTTGCTCTTCCTGGATGGGTCCATACTGACAATGGATGATGGTGAAGAAGACTAAGGAGAAGCACTGATGAAGGCAACTGATGAAAACTGATGAAGATAACTAGAGAAGGTACTGAAGAAGAATCTCTGATGAAGATAACTGATGAAGATGCTGATGCAGATAGCTGAAGGAATCTGAGCAGCAGAACAGGTCAAAACCAAACCAAAGACAAGATGCGGATACCCTGTAAAAAAAAAGACAAATGTTAAATGATGCAAAATGATGTATTCAGAATGATATGCAAAGGGTTTGTGATCAAGTGTTGGATCTGTTATCTGCCTTGATAGGGTCCATGTGTGTTCATAAGTCCGGATGGAGGCTTAGAAAACCAGTAACCAGGTGGGGGACTCAAATAAAGAGTCACAAGTCCAGGGTTTCACAAGAATAGTCCAAAATTATGTGACCTTAACAATCTTAGTAACAAGGGTATGATGAGGCCAAGGGTTCCTGCAATCCAGTAAACATCCCAACCCCCTCACATGTATTGTTGTAGAACAAGGATCCTCAGACTTGGATCAATTATGAGAAGTGTAAACACTTCTAACCTGGAGGTACAGTGTTTACAATAATCATAAGGGTTCCTACTCTAATTCACCTCAGATGCTGAAGGTCATAAAAAGGTCATCTAGACATAGCAGGCTTCCCAGATAGCCCTAGTACTACAGGAAATCCGTAGCACAGAGTTCTCAAGAAGAAACCCATGTCTGAACCGTGTTTCATATTCGCGCACCAGACCGAAATGGAATGGGAAAGAATATGAAGCCACTCTATCCTATGTGTCTCTCAAGTCCCCGGTATGGAACCTTACTCACTCAATAATCCCTCCCACCAAAACAGACAAGAGATCCAGAACAAATGATATGATGATAACAGTATGAAATGCATATAAATAGTAAATGAAAACAATAAATAAAGTTGTACATAAAGCAATAAATAAAGCAATAAACAATAAGCACAAGTAGCTCATAACACCCCCATAAACACAAATCAAACAAGCGCTGGGAGAAACCCCAAAAAGAACCAGAAGCCCTGGTTGCAAGATTAACCTCCCCAGCAGAGTCGCCAAGCTGTCGCTCCCAAAGATTTGCATCCCGGTACAAGTGCGAACGGTCGGCGAAGCGAGAAAATGAAGGTGAAGTGAATAAAGTCTCCAACTAGGCATTTTTATCCCGAGGAAAGGTAATGCTGCATAAACCTAAGAAAAGATGGATAAGACGGTTGCGAACCAGAGAAACTGAGAAAGGGGGTTGGTTACAACCTGGGAAGGTATTAGCACCCAGACTGTTCGTCGTACTCGACGAGATCCACGCTTGAAAGATTGTGTTTAGAGGGGTAATGTATGTGCTATCTGTGTGCAAAAAGCTAAGAAAAGAATATACTGGTGTCAGTGCAAAAGGGTGAATGCTCAGAAATTGAGGCTTTGGAAAGAATGCTGAGAGGGGGGGGGGGACATAGAGACTTTTGTTCGATAACTGTTAAGTTATGCCTACATATCCTCTCGTGCAATGAGGAAGTCAGAACACTGTAGTTCAACTCAAAGAGACTGAAAAATGAATTGACTGTGAACTGCTTGCTTGCCTATGCTCAAGTGTATGACTCGTCTGGCTCGAGTGCTAACTTTCTTGCATTACACGGAAGAAGCAAGTTCTCGTTTGAATGAGTCTGATAAGAAAAGAATCCCGGAGGAGACGATTATTGTTTGTTTTTGATGTTTTTAGTTTTTTTATTGTTTTTGGTGTTTTGCATAAGTTAATGAGCTTAAGCCTAAATCAAGGGCTTGTAAACTCATTATATCCTCCCTAATTAGGGATAATGAGCCTACTTAAGTATGAGATAAGCATCTCAACTTAATTGCCATGATGATGTAGGATTAAGATCATTAACCTACTTGTGATTAATTAGATGTTTTTTTGGTTTTTTTGTTTAGTGTTAAGTAATGAATTTAACCTCTAATCACAGATTAATGGGCTCATTACACCATCCTAATAAAAGGATAATAGATGAGCACACTTAAGCTGAGGAAGATACCTCAACTTAATCCATGGTTAGGGATTAAATTCATTATATAACAAGCCTTTATTAAAGTGGATTTTAATTAAAGGATGAGATTAAGAAGTGGATTTTAAGTTTGTAAGACAACTTGAGGGGGACTTGTCCATTAAACACTAGGGTTAGTCTCTCTTAACCATAAGGAAGAGATAGAACCCTAATGTAAGGCCCAAGTTACAAGATAAAGTCTTGGTGATTATTAATGTGATTTGATTAAGAGGTGTAAACAAATTAAAGGTTTAACTCTTAGGATTAAAGTTATACAGTCCATCCTTAGAGAAGGATGCAGGCATAACCCTAATTCCAAAGTCCTAAAGCTTTAAGAGTTTAGTTTCTGATTATTGAGATGAGAAGAGAGACTCAAAGGTAAAATACAAAGGGGGACTATACACAACCCTAAAATTTATCATGCTTGGATATCCTATGGTTTGTAAGGCATAAGAGAAAAGATCTTCAAGGCCACCAATGGAAGAAGCAGATGAAAAGAGAGGGAGAAAGAAGAACAAGTTACTTAATTCCTGAAGTAGATAAATGACTTGAAAGAAAGAAAGTAAGAAGGATGGAACATAAGTGAATCAAATTCACTTCAAAGACAAGTTAGAATGCAAATGAAAGAGATAAGAAGAAGTGAGAGGTGAAGGCAAATTCACCTCCCAAAATGACTTACCAAAACCTGAAAAGTTAGCATGGATGCATAAAGTATAAAGCATAAAGAAATGAAGTGAAATGAGATGAAATGAGATGAAATGACCAATGTTAGAAGTGTTTATGCAATGCAAGTGTCATGTAAGATGATGCAAAGTCATACAAAATGCATATGTGTGATCATACAAAGATGAGATGCAAAGGAAGCATGCTTTGAAGTTTGAAAACACATGAAAGTTTATGAAATGAAATGAATGCTAATCATGGAAAATGAATGAAGAAATGATCAAGCAAGGTTCTAACATGTCCTAAGATGTCTAATATGACATATGAATGCATGAAATGTCATTGCAAGTTCATGTAATGATGCATATGCAAGGTGAATGCAAATGAACATGAGAAATTAGGGTTACATGGACATGTGAGATGCAAATGGATAAAACAGAAGCAAATGACATGATAAAAATTTGAAATCAAACTCAAACACACCCTAATCACATATTAGGTCACACCCCAAAGGAGAAGGTCAGAAGCCTAACCTATCAAAAGTTATGATTTTCCTATGTTTTCTAGGGTTTTTGGGTGGTCCAAAAGGAAAAATGCAAATCAATTTGAACATTCAAGATAAATTCATGAGGAAAATGACCTATAAACTAAATGCAATATGGAACACAATGCAAAAATAATCAACTTCAAACTCTTCTTTGTTAGGCAGAAATGATTTTTCAAAGTTAGGGTTTAAAAATATGATTTTTATAACCCCTAACTCAAAGAAAATTGGCAAACTATGATCAAACCTAAAAAGAAATTTGTGTGAAGAGTTTGAAAATGTTTCTAAATGCATTGGGATGATTCATGATTTTTTTGGTGATTTTTAGAAACCTAAAAGTATTTTTAATTAATTAAAATACTTTAATTAACTAAAAATAACATTTAAATATTTTAAAAATACTTTTTTAATGCAAAAAATAAAATAAAAATTATTTCTGGAATGAGAAAAATATTTAAAGTCAGAATGCAAAGTTTCATATTTTTTGGATGCTTTTTGATATTTTAAAATAAATATGCAAACGAAATGGAAATAAAACGAATTAAAATGAATAAAATGAGAAGTATGTTGATCTAAGGGCTCAGATTCAAATTCAGGAGGTAAGCATTGACTGTGTGCGTGATCCAAAGGCTGTGATTTATTTTGACTTAATTAACTGATTAATTTAATTAAACTGGATTAGGGTTTAAGTGGATTAATCTGGACCCTACAAACACGCGCTAAACAGGATCCTACGACTAATATTCAAACTGATTGGATTAACCCTAATATCAACCTTAAACAAATTCAGGTGACTGGAGCAAGCTCTAGTCATCTTCTTCGGCAAGCACAAAACATTATCTCCCTCCCTAAGCTATGAGAACCTCCCAAACTCTCCAAAATCAACCATTAAACATCAACAAGCAAGAATCAAGCATCAAAAAGCATTTAAAACACACATACATGATGAATCGAAGCAAAAATCTATTCACGGGCAAAGTTTCAGAACATCATGAAATGCTTATTTCTCAACCATTTTTAATTTTAAACACATCAGGGTGATCAGTGAAGCATGAGGAATCATTTAGAAACTTAAAAAAGAAGTTTTGGAAAAAATGTTCATCATGGCTACCTGAGTTGAAGCTTTGCAATCTAGAGCTTTCTGACCTCTTCCTTAGTATAAAGTGCCTCCAATGACCCCTCTGATGCTTCTGGAAAGCTTGAATGGAGTTTAGATAGCCTCCTTTATGAGTTTCAGTTCTGAGGTTGCAGGAATCGTGTTTTTGCTTGAGGGTGTTTCAGGCTATGGTGATGGGTGGGAAATGATCCTGAGGTGTTTTTGAGTTGATTGGTGAAGGAAATTTGAAGTTTTAGTGGCTGAGCTATGGAATTCGAAGTAGGGAAGTTTTATGATGTATTTTGTGAATCTGAGTGTATGAGAGCTTTCAGGCTATTGTGTGTTATTAAATGTGATCCATGATGTTTGTTTAAGCCAATGGGATTGCTCAGAAAGTGGGTGGTGGCACAACTTGATTGATATGGGCCAAGTTGCAAAAAGTCAAGGTGAGGTGTACTTGAAGCATGGCACGGGTCAGAGATGGTTTCATGGGGTGTCTGGCCTCAGCTTGGTTCAGGGATGGCCATGGGATTGCTTTTGATGTGCTGGAAGGCTTGGATGAAGAGTTATCACATGTTTTGCAAATTTCCCTCTTTGAAGTTTCTTGGATCATAAGTCATGGAAACCCTAGGTTCAATGCACAATTCTGATTGTTTGAAGTTCATTTGACATATTGTGAAGTGTTTGTGTACATTAGAGGTCATTAGAATGCTTGAACATACCCCTTTGGTTCCATTGTTGGGGGCCTCAGATGTCCTGATTTTGACTTAACTTGCTCAGGAAGTTACCCAGTGAACAGATGACTTCCACAATGAGTTTCTTCATCAAACTTGGTATACATGATCCTTATGACATATTAAGACCATTAGAAACAAGAATGACCCAAAAATTTGGAGTTAAAGCCTCTGAAACCAAAACCCTAATTTTGGTCATCTGTGTAGTGCAAACCCTAGCTCTGCTTCCATGCCTTTGCCAGTTCTTGTGATCCCTCGACTTTCATGAACTTTGAGGAGCATAATATGATAATAGAACACACATGGACCCTCTTGGAAAGCTTTGAGGCCTTTGGGATGGCTCAGATGGATTCTTGGATTGCTTAGATCACAAACCTTAGATGCAGATGAATTTGAACTATGCAGATGAAACAAAAATGTAATGTGAGATTTAATGCTTATGTTAAAAAAAAATGAAAGATCACAAGCCAAGGTGTGATAAAGAGTGAGGGAAAATTTGGGGTGTTTACAGGGATTGAATGCCAATTATAGAAATTAATGAATATGGAAGTTCAATGGTGCTGAAGTCGGTTGAAGTATTTGAAGAAAGTTCCAGAGTGATTGCGGATTGATGAAGGATGTGCAGAGGATCGATGAAAGTTTATGTTGTTGCAAGATTTGATTCTTGGATATGTGATGACAAGATCATTGTTGCTGAAGAAAAGCGATGGATATTGATGAAGGCTTCGATGGTTAAGGTATGAATCGTGTATCAATTTCTATCCTCTTCTTTCCCTGCTTCGGATCTGTTACGATTTTGATCCTTTTTGTTGAATGATGTTGATGAATTGCTTCTTGAATCGTATTGTCGATTCCTGCTGATATGCTATGTCGTTTTGAAGTGCTAATTATTGTCATTCTAGAATAAACTGCAGGATACTGATTCAGATTGGAGACAAATGACAAGTGATGATGATGCAGATTGAAGGTTGGAGCTATGAAGGGTGATTATTGATGAAGCTGATTAGATTTCTTCGGTCCTTAGTTCAGCCCCCCTATTTTTCTATCTCTACCCTTTTTTTCGGAATTTTCTGTTAGCCAATTCTGATGGATTCTGTTGTAATAGTTTTTGCTTGTAATTGAATTCAAAGTGGTTTAAGCAATGGTCTTTCTTGGCTCCTTTATCACGTCTACATGATTTCTTTTAAATTATCCATTGATTGCAACTGAATCCCGTCTTTTATTTCCGCCAAATCCATACATTGAGATTGAATGGGGATAAAATTAAAGTGAAATCCATACATTGAGATTGAATGGGGATACAATTAAAATCAGTAGAAATGGCTTGAAAATAATATTTATTTAAATGATATGCAAATTAAAATATGGTATTTATGCAAATTAAAATATGGCATTTAATTAAAATGGGCTAATTCAAAGGAAATCTTGGTTTGATGAATTTGATTAGAAACATGGGCCTAAGTAAAAAATAAAATAAACAAGGACATTAGTCTTTGGGCTTGGGTTAGGAGTAGACTTACGAAATGTGCTTTATTTTGAAAAAAATGGATATGGTTCGAACCGTTGAATTTATATATAGATAATTGGAATGAATTATAGAAAAAATGGTTTTAATAAAAGACTTTTAGCATGTGGAAAATTGGCCCGGATTTAAATTCGGATAAGATGGTTGAAGGAAGTGGAAGTGGATTAACTTAGGGTAATAAACTTGGATATTGAACTTGAATGACGTCTTCAAAATAAATCATACTTGCGCACTATCCCTCCTTAATCTGAATCATTTTCTTGGACCCAAGATCTTTGATGCCATGATTTCTAAACAAATACCTCAAACCCTGCAATCTTTTAATCACTTGGAAACTCCATGCTTGAAATCACTTGCGAGCACCAAATAAAGTGCTTTAATTACGATGACTCGTTTGATGAAGATATGTGATGCCCGACCAAAATAACTTGGCGCGAGGACCCTAATTCATTGGACTTCAGTTGGTGAGATGTCATGAATAAAACGCTAATCAAGCTTGATGACGAGCTCGATTAACTAATGAACAGTCGTTGTAAGTAATTTTCTTGAAGACCACTTAATCAGGGAAATAAACCTTAGCCAAGTAGCAAGAGCATGAGTGGGTGAAGCTTTTGACGGCCAAATAACCGAGATTCTGAATTCACCGGATAACCATAAGTTGGGTGCAAAACCCTAATTCCATAATCCATGAAACATAACTCCAGTGAAGTAGAAACCACAAACCAATGGAATAACATGGTTTTTCAGAGGGCATTGATCCCTTGCCTTAGGAACCAATGAAATGCATGATTGCGATGTTATGACCTAATGGAGATGCATATGAAATGTGAAGCGTAAGCCAGTTAGGGTAATAAATATGAGTGCAAATTTTGAGGTATTACACAGTATGATCCCTATTTCATGATCACACCCACGACCCCTGTTCCATGGTCACGTACGATCCCTATTTCATGATGGCACTAACAATGATTCCCTTTGGAATTTAGATGGATATTGTTACCCTACCTTGGTACACCATCCCCAACTATGCACATGCCATGCTCCATAATGATAATATGCAATGTCTACAACAACTACCTCATGCACAACATATAACAACAACTACATCGTGTAACAACAACTAAATGAACACTTATAGAATTTCATCACCACATCAATACCAATCAACACTAAACATGCATTTATTGAAACATACATCACTATGAAACTACAACATCTACACATCTTGGCATCATTTAATCATGCATATAACTCACCAATACATGCCTCTAACATAACATGCTATAACAACTCAACGACATCATCGCACTACCACATAAATATCATTTAATGCATTTACAAGTTATTCCACAACAACTTAACAACAACATCACACAATATCATAAGCAACAACTACAACACACATTCCTAATGATTTCACAATTCAACGTATAGAGACCTACACGAAAAACATATATGGCGCTTCGAGTAGTTGGAAATCTATCATTTAAAATAATTTTAACATAAAGTACATGAAACTAGCTTTCCAACAGTTTGAACAACGACCCAAACAGACTTACGAGTCAAAAGTTATGAATTTTTGAAGTTTTCAAAAATTGCTGCCCGAAGGGCCCTCGCTAAGCGAGCCCTGCGAATTTTCCAAAAATTTCTGCGATGACAACACTTCTCCCACTATGATTCTATACCATTAAAATGCATTTTCAACCCCAATAACCCTAGTTTAAGTCATTAAGAATCCTATCTATCACACATACATTATCAACAACAATTACAACAATTCCAATATGACAATTTAGTCAATTCCAAACATTTAGATAAAGATTTCACTTAACATTCCCAATTAACCTACAAACAACAATCCATGGTATCAACCTAATGATTTGTACCCCATACCTACACCATCTAACCCTTAAGTGATTAAAGAAATTCCACCCTTACCTTATAGTGATGAGCTTTCCTTATCTCCAATGAGTTCTCCTTCTTCCTTCCTCTTGCCATATCTCTTCCCCTTTTCTATTCTTCTCTTTTCTTTTAATTCTCACAATCGATTTCAAATGAGTCTCTTCTCTCTAATTTTCTTCTTTTCCTAATATAACCCTTAGATAATTTCTATGAACTTCCACTTAAGCCCTTACTTACTCACTTTAAATAACCACTAAGCCTTTCATATATTCACACTACTATTTCTATTATTCTTATTATATTATTATTATTACTTATTCTAAATAATGAAATAATAACAATAATAATATTTTTCCATCACATAGTGTAACACCCCAAATTTGCCCTCTTCATTTTAAGCATCATATCACATCATATTCATCATACACATATCATTTTCTTAGCATCATATCATGGAAAGATGAGGCATAACATCCCTCATGTCCTAGCATCAAGCATATGGTCATCTGTGGAGGTCCTTGAAGCATTTCAAGCCATTACAAGGGTCCCAATGAGTTTGTACAAGTTCTATGGTGAGTCTATACTCCATTTACAAGATCAAGTCCATTGGCAAAAGCTCAGAAGATTGCATGATCATCAGAGATCTCAGGACAAGGCAAAGCTCCTATACAAGGCACCCAAATTAGGGTTTGTGATTCAAGCACCATAATCTCACAACTTTGGACATTTAATTTGGGAAAAGTCATCTATATTTTAAGAGGATCCTAGGTGTCAATTTTCATGAGAAAATTCCATGTGGAAGTCAGACAATGCCTCAGTTGCTTGCAGATGAAGTAAAAAGTCAAATGTGCCCTTAAAAAGTCAACTGTGCAATTTCAAGGGGTCTAACCCAAATTTTTTGGCCAAGAGGGGTCCTTACAATGTTATAAGAGGTTTGGAATGCCTAAAGTTCAAGAATCATGGAGATTTGAAGGGTTTTGCAAAAATGGTACAAAGTTGGTTTATGGAATTTTCCAAATTTGGCAACTTTTGCCCTAATTTTCAAATGGCCTTAACATGATCAAAAATTCTTCAAATGGACCAAAGTCAAACATGAAAGTTGAAGATTAAGGTCTCCCATTTTCAAAAAGTACAAGTACATTTTCATAGGATTCCTAGATCTCTCTATAGGTCCTTCGAAAATTTGAGGTTTTTAGGGCAAAAGTCACTTTTCAAGCATGACACCAAATGCAAAATGCTCCAAAGCTTAATTTCAAGACTTGTTATGGGTTCAATCTTGTCTCAAACTTAAAATGCATTACATTTGAACCATTTTTCTCCAAATAATTGTTCATTTTCATACACTATGAGAAAATCCCTCCAAACATGCAAAATTGGCCAATTCATGAAATAAGTGTGAGGGCTTGATCTAAAGGCCAGGATTTGTTACATTTCAATCAAGGGTGGGAAATGCCTTGAACATGTGCTGAGAGGCCCAAGAGAGCATGAGCATAGCATGCTTATCTCACATGTTGCACAAAATGCAAATTCACCAAAATCACATGATTCACTCGTGCATTTCACCTCATTCTTTCAGCAAGGCTTTGTGATCACACATAAAAGCAATTAGGGTTTCATCAAGCCTCAGCTCTCTCTCATTCTCTCATTCACAAACTTCATGCAACTTTGCATTTTCTCTCTTTTCTCTTCATCCAAGCAAGCAAACACAAAACCAATTGTGGATCTGTAATCTAGGCAAGCTCAGGATCATTAAACACTCCCTCTTTGAAGCTTATTCTCAAGTTTGGCCAGCTTGCCATTTCAGAGCAACTTGCTTTGAAACCTTAGATCCAGGTTGTTTCATTACCTTAGATGCATTTATTTTGCATTTAGGGAGTAAGTGGAGTGATTTGCACGCAGCCTTTGGTTTTCTAGCTCACTATACCAAGATCTCCATCTCAGGTATGGCTCTAAATGTTGTGATCTGGAAATGAAATTAATGATGCATTTTGTGATCCTTGATCTCCACTGATGATTCTGCAATGTTTGGTTTCGAAAATGATGCCTCCTAGCATAAGTTATTTGAGTTCAAAGTTTGATGGTGTAACTTTATTTTGCTCGATCCCTTAGATTCATTGAGTTTTAGGTGTTTTTGATGCCTTATTCTTGTTCAGCGCACCTCATTTAGTGGATCTGGGTTATTTGTTTCCATTTATTGGTTGGTTTATGATGCTGTTACGAATTCCGGTGCCGGAGCCCTAGCTCCGGTCACCGGAAAATTGTTGTGTTCATCCTAGGGTTTATGCGAAGAAGATAACCCAGCCACCGTAGGATCTCCTCATCCAGCGTCCATCATGATGCCACCTATCCCTAGTTTCCTTCCGTCTCCCTTTGTTTTCTTTTTTCTTTTTTAATTCATTATGTTGTTCAGTCCACTGTAAGTACCGTGCGTTCACCATTCACGTTTCTCCAAACTGCCACCTCAATTAATGAGGTTCTCAATCCCAGCCGCTTGATCAATCCATTGCTTCTCATTTTTTTCCAGTTAATTCCACTAAACTCCACACTAAAACTCATACACATGCGCAGTTCTGGGCTTAGCAGATGCTATGCGCACCTCACCCCATTTGGGCCCAATTGATTTCAGTGTAATACCTTACTCATCACACCTCCCTTCCATTTATTTTTATTTCTTTTTTCACTTTTATTTTCCTTCAATTCAGTTTAGATTTCAATTTATTAAAATAGTTCTACTCATATAAAAAATCCCAAAAAAATCATGAGTCTCATTTAATGTCTTTTTTATTTTATCATATTTTTATTTTATTTTTTTTCTATTGCCACGTGTCTGAATTAATTCATTGTTTCAAGTAACTTCTTTTTAAGTCCATTTTGACCACTCAGCCTTGTCCATTTTCTATACTCTTCAATATTTTGAGTTTTGACCCCAATTTTTTTGCTTTGGATTCTTAAGGCATTGAACTTTTCATGTGATTTTACTCTGTATTTTTAGAAACTTATTTCTTGAGTCTTGATCTTGTGACTTGTGATGTAAGTTTGTAACCCTAGCTTCTGTTTAGGCCTCCATTTGACCTAGTTTGCTTATGAATCTTTTCAAATCCTTTTGGCAAATTGATATAACAGGTTTAAAGATCATTTGGTTTCAATTGTGGAATTTTTAGATGGTTGGTTGATTTGTTGTGGATTTTATCTTGAACCTTGTCCCATTTTGCTTCCTTTGAACATTTAGGTCTCATATAAGCCAAGAAGGGCACTTGTGCCAACTTCTTCTTCTCATTTGGGGTTATTTTGGGGTGTGGGTACCTTCCTGGTCCTAGGATAGGGTTTGTGTCTTTGGAATTTTGTGTCTTGTTTCTTCCTTAAGTCATTTATTTCTTTAAGTGCTTTCACTTCATCTCTTTGCTTCTTTCACTCCCATTTGGTAATTGTTTGATCTTGTATCTCTTTGCTCTTCATCTTGTTGGCTTTTTAAGCCCTTCTTCATCTTGTTTTGGTTCTGATCTTGAGCATTGAGTCCATATCTTGTGCATTTTGCTTTGCATATTTCATAAGTTAGCATGTGTTTTCATATGTGTTCATGTTGCATCCTTTGCTTGTAATCTTCAATCCTAATTCCTTTGAGTTGCATTTGCATTGTATATATGTTTATACCATTTCACTTCTGATTGTTTGATGTTAGCATGCCATTTGCTTTATCTTGCTTCACTTATATGCTTTACTAACCTTGCAGGGGCTATGGTAAGTGTGAGGTGTGGGAATTGAGTTCCACATCTCCAAATCTCATCTTCTCTTCTTGTGTTTATTGAGCTAACTCTTTGTTTTTGGGCTTAGTCCTTTCTCATCTCTTCTTCTATCCTCTTCTTCTCTTCTTCTTTCCTTCTTCTTTAGGATAGAAACCTCACTAACCCTTAGGACATCCATGCATGTTAACACTTAGGATTATTTAGTCCCCCTTTAGAATTTTTCCTTTATGATCCTTTTGGTTCTTCTTCTCTTCTCATCTCATAACCATAAAAAACATCTTAATAAATTTGAAGTGATGTCTTGATCCATAGCCTTATCCCATGAGGTATGCTTGTAGTCTTCCTATCTTGGGATAGTACAAGTTTACCTTGTGATGCACAAGTCTGATCAAGGTATCTTCTTCATCAAGAAAAGCATAAAAAACACTTCTTCATCTGTAAATACCAAAACACTTAATAAGTAAACAAGTTAGTGAGCCTAAGCCCTAATATTTGGGTTCAAGTTTTGGGGATCTTCTCCTTACTTGAGTGTGCTTGTTCTATTATTCCATCTTGGAATGTAGTGACAAATGCACATTCCATTGAAGAGAGCTTGAGTTCACTTTCTTGTGACACACTCCTAAAAGCTTCATAAAAAACACAAACAAACAATAAGCGTCTTTCCTTCGGGAATTCTTTTCTCATCTCATTCACTCTGTACGCGAACTTGCTCCTACTTGTCACTTTGCAAGACGGTTACGCACTCGTCGTCCGAGTCTGTAACACCTGAGCAATGGCATAGGCAGTTCAAGCTTTAATTCACAAGCAATTTCCTTTTAGTACCCCTAGTTAGGGGAACTACGACGTCTCTGATCCTCATTATCCTGATGAGGTACGTAGGCAGCGGGGTAGGGCCCGTTCGAGCACAATCTTTATTTTCCCTACATTTTTCTCTTTGTTTTCTTATTTAGTTCTTTTCTCATTTCTTTTCCAGTTCATTTTATTTTCTTTTGCAGCAGCTTTCATCCCCTCACCCTTTGAAACAGTTTCTTTTGCAAGCGTGGATCCCGTCGGGTACGGCGGACGATCTGGGTGCTAATACCTTCCCAGGTCGTAACCGACTCCCGAACTCAGTCTCTTTGGTTCGTAGGACCTGTGTCCTTCCTCTTTCTTTCTTCTGGTTTGTGCAGCATTACCATTCCCTTTCCTTGGGATAAAAATGCCTGGCTGGCGACTCTATTCGTTTTCTGCGCCACTTTCGCGTTTGTACCAGGATGGAAATCTGGGAAGCGACACATAGTTAAATCAATATCCAACTATTATTATAGTTAAATAATTACTAACTAAAATAATCTAATTAGTCTTACTCCCCACACCACCAATATCTATGTTATTAGTCATACACCTCCAAGACTCACCTCTTAAGGCCACTATTATTCACCACGGTACACCAAACCTAATGAACTCACATCAAACACATAGTCGATCATAACAATTCACAATTATTCACAAATAATAATAATAATAAAAATGGGGCGTTACAACTCTCCCCCACTTATAATATTTTCGTCCTAAAAAATTTACTCAATACAAACTACTCCAGATATGTTCTTGCATCCAACTAATCAACTCTCATGCCCTGAATGGAAACACCACGAATAACACAATACAACAATACACCTTATCAACAACACCAAAAAGATGTAATGCTCATGCAATGCACTCGACCACCAACTCAAGACACAAAGAATAACCAAGTTAAGAACACACATGTTTCACTATGAACCAGAACATGACATGATCGTTACCATCACCATAAGTAATACTCCTATAATTCCCCATCATAGGAATTAGCTACTCGCACTCGAACCATCACCATAGGTAACAATACAACAACAAAGATAAGAACACAAAATCCTATAACACAACATTAACGTAACCAAACTACCAACATCGTTGTTACTCACATAAGAACAAACTGTGCTACACCACGCTTTTGCTACGCACTCTGAGTACTCGTAACTATCAAATCTACCAAGTTCACATCAAACTTCCGACCATCAAAGCAGACCCAAAAAAAGACTTTCGACTTAACTCATCGGGAAATCCGACCAAATAGGTATTCCACACTTTTGTGATTACTGAATACTTCGAACCTAGATCCATAAAATTAATACCTCCAAAAATCCAACACAACTACAACCACAAACAATTCCAAATCTTGAATAGGGTAGATAATTTCATGAGTCCCTAATTATCGTAAAAAAGCTAAAACTTGACCATCTTATATTAACACACTGTCTAAACTCATCTTAAACACATAACAACATTACAACAACATAAGGATACATGTGTCAAATTAATTTCAACTAGAAAAAAGAATATTTTTCACTCCGATACCTCTCTAAATGGCCACCACCCCTCGCTAAGCGAGCTCTCCACTGCCTGGAAGATGAGAAAATTTCAAGACCTTGCTAAGCGAGTTAGGTCTCGCTAAGCGGAATCTGTGATTTCTGCATAAAATCCCTGCGATAAAACTCATCCCCTACTAAGATTTAACATTCCCAAACAATTTTTAAACACCAATTAATCACATAATTTTCATCAATACTCCATACCTAACTTATGCACATTAACCAAATCAATCTAACAAAGCAATTCGTCAATTTCTACTCGTACTAACACAATTCTCCATAAACCCTCATCTAACTTAACACAACCAAGTAAACTCATCTTTACTAGCCAAAAATCACACTTTGATAACCTATCATATAACTTCACTTCTTTCAATACTTGTAACTCAATTCTCCAATATTATACGTGCTATTCTTCTGATTTTATAACATATCCGAACATCCATAACGAACACCAGTTCCAACTTATCCAAACAAGTATGGAAGATACAATTCATACTCCTTATATATTATTTAAGGTATACTAGCCACTATTGTTCTCTATCTGACATCCTTGGTTAAATCATGGATCATCTCAACGATGCTTCAAGTCTCATGTCTATCAGATGCTCGATTCATCACAAATCAAAACTCAAGTTATCCAAAACACAACTGTGAGTTTCTATACTACTCACCGATAAACTTGCAACCTCATGCTATTATCCTCGAGTTCGCCTCATCTTCCTATATAGAAATATGCATCAACTCATCAAAACAATCCTTAAGCACTTGGCTCAACTCTAAACAATTTATTGTACATACAATCCCGGTTGGCATGACACATCTATTCCTTCCAACATGATTTTGTCTACTATCAACAAGAGATTAAGGGTGATCAGTTCCTCAATTTGTCAATAGACAGCCGGCAACCATAACGGTGGCATAAATCGTCATTACCCAACTACAATAGCGTCCTTTACCTTGCGCTCAAAATTACCTAAGCATACTGCTCCACCATCTCTCCAAGGCTTACAATTTTTTTCTTAGTTTCCTTATTTTCAACCTCGTCAATGATACCAAAAACACCCAAAATCCAGTACATATTCTCCTATACACACTTTTATCACAACACAATTATTAAATATCCTCCGAACACCGGAATTTCTACTACATCAAGTACAATCAAAATCAGTTTGCTCCAATTGAAACCTTTATTCAAGTTAATAACTTTAATAACACTAACCAATCATTCATCTTTCCTTTAATCTCAGAACCTCTATAATCCATATAGTTTCACACTTGTGCCTCATTCAAATCACAACCTCAACCGTACCATCTCATCATCTGGTTGGTGGTAGAAACTCTCCAAAAAGTTTTCCCGACGCATGTCGACATCATATAATCAATAACACACAATTTGCCTTACAATTTAACTTTCCTCAAAGACAACTATATTCTAATAATTCTCCAGTGACATACACCACATCTCTATGTGCTCCTCCGATACTCTTATCTCCTTCCTATTTCCAAACATTAACATTTGGTCTTATCTTACTCATCTCTAGCAAGAATCGTTCAACTTCAAACACAATTATCTCCTTCAATAAGGACCTCTCAAACACAAAATTATATTTCAAAATGAAGGGAATTTCATATAGATTTAAGAACTTTAAGAATATCTTAAATCCGAGTTACGAGTAAAACATTATCGCTCTTGCAATGGAGGTTGTCCTAGAAATCTCGTATACATACTTCCATCAAAACCAGCACCAGACCAAAATATTCAAATACGTTTTCTCCCTCTTTAAAAACATGCCGAGACAAAATTTATATGCAAACTATAGGGAATTTCGTAAGCTTTTAAAAAAATCTAGAATCGCTTCCATCAGAGTAACGAGTAATAAGTTATACCCTTTTTACTGAAGGCTATTCCATAACTGCGAAAATGAAAATTGAAATTGATGAACGTGAGTTCTACCCCCCCCCCCCCCCTCTCTCTCTCTCTCTCTCTCTCTCTCTCTCTCGCTTCCAAGATCCTCCAATTATCCTTGGTTTTCACCTAACTCTGAAAATCATCCGACTTCAATTCCATTATACTCAAGACATACTAGTCTACCAGTTGGCCCATCAATCATCAATCCCGTTGGAATGGATATTTATTCTTACTCATTACCTTAAACAATCATCATTAATCCATACACAATATCGTACTACCTTCTCTCTTCTTAACTAATAACACCAGAGCTACACTTGTCTCAATAACACACTACACTACTCATCTAAATGATTGGTAAACACATGGGTTAGCTCAACCAATTCTTCCTAAGATGACATCATCTTGTTCTGAATTAAGATAATTGTGCACCTCCGAAGAAAACACGTCAGGATACTCTATGCATCACCGACTCATCTCTAGCCATGACATCGCCTTCCTCCCACAAGGAAGCGAACAACGAAAACACATTTTTGTCTCCCCTCTAGGATCACACCATTCTTAACAGTTGAACAACTCAACACTACACTCACTCATGTGACAACATGATATCCAATCCCTCAACCACTAGAATATCACATAGAAGTAGACACTCCTTCCCCATTTGTTTCATTCCCAACCTGCATTTGGAACACAAAACAAGCACCGACAGTGTTTTCACGCACATGTCGCATACTAGGGAACAAAATAAATAGACAACCTGGCCGGACGGAATGGCTTCCTCTGATACCACTTTGTAACACCCAAAATTCCCCCGAATGATTTAATCGAAAAATCATAGTAAATGAAACAACTCAGAATAAAGGGTATTACTTTCATCATATACTTTCTCACAAATAAGACTTGTAACATATAATAATTATTGTTATTACTTTAATCCAAGAACAAATCTTTATTACACAACAGAAATTATTCATTATGATCAACAACATATAATTGTTTCAATTAATCAAACTAATTTTTGCATTATAAACAACTAATAATTCTTTAACTAATAAAAATATGCATAAACATTCCCGACTCCTGATGTTACATGTAAGAGCAGATGCCACTAAAGTGAAGTACTTCGACTTCACCGACACAAACTCCAGCTACTCCTGAATACATGCGTGTTACCCAGAGGTAACATTATAACAGAAGGGGTGAGATTCTTAAATCAACAAAAGAGAAAGATGAAATAAATACAAGGCATACATCATCAATATTTCCATCATGTTTTAACCTCCAACAAGAATCACACACCTCAACTTATATAAAGGCAATCATCGATAATCATATAAGGCATCACACAACACAACCAATAAGAGAATGCAAATGAGACGCAACTAGACTCAATGCACGTGGTACCATATAAAGATCCCTGTTTCATGATCCAATTCCTGTCGGAACTCTCGACCTCTATTTCATGGTCTAATATGATCCATATTTCATGATCACACCTATGACCCCTGTTTCATGGTCACGTACGATCCCTATTTCATGACCGCTCTAACAACGGTTCCCTTTGGAATTTGGATGGATATTGTTACCCTACCATGGTACACCATACCTAACTAGGCACATGCCATGCTCCACCAACGACAATATGCAATGTCTACAATAACTACCTCATGCAACAACATCAACAACAACATATAACAACTACTACAACAACATATAACAACAATTATATCATGTAACAACAACTAAATGCATACATATAACATTTCATCACCACATCAATATCAATCAAAGTTCAACATGCATTTATCGATACATACATCGCTATGAAACTACAACATTTAGACATCTTGGCATCATTTAATCATACATATAACTCACCAATACATGCCTCCAACATAGCATGTTGTAACAACTCAACAACATCATCACACTACCACATAAATAACAATTAATGCATTTACAATTTATGCCATAACAACTCAACAATAACATCACGCAACATCATAAATAACAACTACAACATACATTCCTATGACTAACTCCCACATTTCACAATTCAACGTATAGGGACCTACACGGAAAACGTATATGGCACTTCGAATAGTTAGAAATCTATCATTGAAAATAATTTTAACATATAGTACATGAAACTAACTTTCCAACGGTTCGAATGGCGACCCAAACAGACTTACGAGTCAAACGTTATGAATTTTTGAAGTTTTCAAAAATTTCTGCCTTGAAGGGCCTTCACTAAGCGAGCGGGAGCTAGATAAGCGAGCCCTGCGAATTTTCCAAAAATTCCTGCGAAGACAACACTTCTCCCACTATGATTTTCACCCTTAAAATACATTTTCAAACCAAAAACCCCAGTTTAAGTCATTAAAACCACTATCTATCACACATACATTATCCACAACAATTACAACAATTTCAATACAACAATTTAGTAAATTCCAAACATTTAGGTAAAGATTTCCACTAACAATCCCCAATTAACCCACAAACAACAATCTATGGCATCAACCTAATAATTTCTATCCACATACCTACATCATCTAACCCTTGAATGATTAAAGAAATCTCACCCTTACCTTATAGTGGTGAGCTTTCCTTATCTTTAATGGGTTCTCCCTCTTTCTTCCTCTTGCCCTAGCTAGTCCCTTTTTCTCTTATGCTCTTTTCTTTTCTTTCTCACGATCGATTCCAAATGAGCATTTTCTCTCTAATTTTCTTCTTTTCCTACTATAACCCTTAGACTCTTTCTATGAACTTCCACTTAAGCCCTTACTTACTCACTTTAAATTAGCATTAAGCCCTTCATATATTCACACTACTATTTCTATTATTATTATTATTATTATTATTATATTATTATTACTTATTCTTACTAATGAAATAATAACAATAATAATATTTTTCCATCACATACTTAATTAAATTTATATCCAACTATTATTATAATTAAATAATTACTAACTAAAATAATATAATTACTCTTACTCCCCACACCACCAATCTCTACGTTATTAGTCATACACCTCCAAGACTCGCCTCTTAAGGCCATTATCCTTCACCGCGGTACACCAAACCTAATGAACGCACATCAAACACATAGTCGATCATAATAATTCACAGTTATTCACAAATAATAATCAAAATAAAAACGGGGCGTTATAAATCCCATGCAACTTTACGAACACACGAATATAAATCCCGGCCAACCTCTGCAATGAAAAGCTAATACCAATCGAGATAAAATGTGCATACTTCGTCATCCGATCAACAATTACCTAAATCGCATCATTCCCTCTTGGACTATTAGGTAATCCTATAAAAAAGACCATAGAGATACTATCCCATTTCCACTCTGGGATATCCAATGGTTGCATCAAACCAGCAGGTTTCTGGTGTTCCATTTTCGACTTCTGACAAGACAAACAAGTGTACACAAAGTGAGACACATTCCGCTTCAATCCAGGCCACCAAAATATCGTTTTCAAATCCTAATACATCTTTGTAGCTCCCAGGTGCATACTCAAACTACTTCTATGACCTTATTCAAGAATCATTCTTTTCAGTTCTAGATCTTCAGGAATACAAATTCGCTCACGGAATCTCAATACACCTCGATAATCCACATGAAAATTACCATTTTTCATGCGCTCATCTTTAACCATCAAGTCTATGAACTTCACATCTGACTTCTGTCGCTCCCCCGAAAAGACACCAGGGTCCCAGGGTGCAGACGCGAACGATCGGCGAAAAGAGAAGATGAAGATGAATTGAATAGAGTCGTCAGCTAGGCATTTTTATCCCGAAGGAAAGGTAATGCTGCATAAACCTGGAAAGAGATGGATAAGACGGTTGCGAACTAGAGAAACTAAGAAAGGGGGTTGGTTACAACCTGGGAAGGTATTAGCACCCAGATTGTCCGTCGTACTCGACGGGATCCACGCTTATAAGATTGTGTTTAAAGGGGTAGTGCATGTGATATCTGTATGCAAAAGCTAAAAAAATGAATGTACATGTGTCAGTGCAAAAAGGTGAATTGCTCAGGAACTGAGGCTTTGACAAGAATGCTGAAGGAGGGGGATGACAAAGAGACTTTTGTTTGATAACTGTTAAGTTATGCCTACGTATCCTATTGTGCAATGAGGAAGTCAGAACACCGTAGTTTGACTCAAAGAGACTGAAAAATGAATTGACTGTGAACTGCTTACTTGCCTATGCTCAAGTGTATGACTCGCCTAGCTCGAGTGTTGGCTGTCTTGCAATAGACGGAAGAAGCAAGTTCTCGTTTTTAGAATGAGTGTGATGAGAAAAGAATCCCGAAGGAGACGATTATTGTTTGTTTTTGTGTTTTCAGTTTTGTTATTGTTTTTTGTGTTTTTGCATAAGTTTAATGAGCTTAAGCCTAAATCAAAGGCTTGTAGACTCATTATATTTTCCCTGATTAGGGATAATGAGCCTCCTTAAGTATAAGATAAGCATCTCAACTTAAATACCATGATGATGTAGGATTAAGATCATTAACCTACTTGTGATTATTTAGATTTTTTTGGATTTTTGTTTAGTGTTAAATAATGAGTTTAATCTCTAGTCAGGGATTAGTGAACTCATTACACCATCCTAATAGAAGGATAATAGATGAGAACACTTAAGCTGAGGAAGATACCTCAACTTAATCCATGGTTAGGGATTAAATTCATTATATAACAAACCTTTATTAAATGGATTTTAATTAAAGGGTGAGATTAAGAAGTGTATTTTAAGTTTGTAAGACAACTTGAGGGGGAATTGTCCATTAAGCATTAGGGTTAATCCCTCTTAATAATAAGGAAGAGATATAACCCTAATGTAAGGCCCAAGTTACAAGATAAAGTCTTAGTGATCATTAGTGTGTTTTGATTAAGAGGTGTACACAAATTAAAGGTTTAACACTAAGGATTAAAGTTATACACTCCATCCTAATAGAAGGATGCAGGCATAACCCTAATTCTAAAGTCCTAAAGCTTTAAGAGTTTAGTCTCTGATTATTGAGATGAAAAGAGAGACTCAAGGAGAATCAAACGTAAAAAGCTAAGGGGGACTATACACAACCCTAGAAGTTATCATTCTTAGGCATCCTATGGTTTGTGAGGTTTAAGAGAAGGGATCTTCAGGGAAGCCTCCAATGGAAGAAGCAGATGAAAGGAAGAGGAAGCAGAAGAATAAGTTACTTACTTCCTATGAAGATAAGTAACCTAAAGGAAGAAAGTGAGAATGATGGAGCATAAGTGAAATTGATTCACTTCAAAGACATATAAAATGCATATGAAAGAGATAAGAAGAAGTGAGAAGTGAAGGCAAATCCACCTCCCACAATATCTTACCAAAAGTTCATGAAATGGTTAGTATGAATGCATAGGGTATAAAGCATAAAGAAATGAATTAAAATGAGATGAAATGAGATGCAAAGACCAAAGTCAGAAGTTCTTATGCAATTCAAATGGCATATGAGAAGATGCAATGTCATACAATGTGCATATGAATGATCATACAAAGATGGGATGTCATGAAAGCATGCTTGGAAGTTTGAAAACAAATGGATGTTTATGAAATGAAATGAATGCAAGACATAGAAAATGAATGAAGAAATGATCAAGAAAAGTTCAAGCATGTCCTAATATATATAAGATGTTATATGAATGCTTTAAATGTCATGGCAAGTTCACATGATGATGATATGCAAAGATGAATGCAAATGAACATGAGAAATTAGGGTTTTATGGACATGTGAGATGCAAATGAGCAAAACAGAAGCATGCAACATGATAAAAAAATTGAAATCAAGCTCAAACAAACCCTAATCCCATATAAAGTCACACCCTAAAGGAGAAGATCAGAAGCCATTCTTATTGAAAGTTATGATTTTCCTAAGTTTGCTAGGGTTTTTGGGTGATTCAAAAGGGAAAATTCAAATCAATTTAAAAATGCAAGATAAATTCATGAGGAAAAATATCCTAGAAACTACATGCAATATGTGAAACAATGCAAAAAGAATCAAGTTCAAACTCTTCTTGGTTAGGGAGAAATGATTTTTAAAGTTAGGGTTAAAAATTGTGATTGGAATGGTTCATGATTTTTTTGGTGATTTTGAGAAACCTAAATGCATTTTTAATTAATTAAAATACTTTAATTAATTAAAAATAACATTTAAATATTTTAAAAATACTTTTTATATGCAAAAAAATAAAATAAAAATTATTTTCAGGTTGAGAAAAATATTTAAAACAAAAATGCAAAGTTTCATATTTTTGTGATGAGTTTTGGTATTTTAAAATAAATATGCAAAAGAAATGAAAAGAAAATAAAATAAAATGAAATAAAGGAAAAGTATGCGCATCCAAAGGCCCATATTCAAACAAAATTGGAGGGAGTTGACTGGCGCGTGTTTGGAGGGTCAGGATTTAATCTGGCATTTTTAAAATTAATCTTAATTAATTAAATTAATTAATCTGATTAGGGTTTTAATGAACTCATCCTGGCCCTTCATTCATGCGCTAATCCTAATCCTACGGCCCACATTCAAACTGGCCCTTAAACCCTAATTAAGAACCCTAACCACTTTCAGGTGACCGGAGCTAGATCCGGTCATCTTCTCCGGCAGGGCACTCACCCTAACTTCCTCCCTAGGTTAAATTAAACCCTCTAACTCTCTAGAAATGATCCTCTAACAACCCTAAGCAAGAATCCAGCATCAAACAACATTTATCACTCACGAAAATCATGATTCGAAGCAAAATGGAAAAACATTCAAAACTTTCAGAAGTTCAATACATGCTTGATTCTTAACCATTTTCAAAAATAAACATATCAGGATGATCAGCTAAACATGTAGAAGCATTTAAGAACTTAAATGGTATGGGAGGTTTTGCTCAAAAGTTAAATTTGTGTACTTGAGGTATGGGCCATGGCAGAGCTGGCTTTTTGGGGTGTGTGTCCTCAGCAAGATTCATGGAGAGCCATAGAATGATTTTGATGCAGCTGGCACAAGTGGATGGAAGGATCCAAGGCATTTTGCAAATTTTGAGAGTTTTGGCCTTTTTTTGAGATTTCTTGAAGATCAAGTCATGAAACAATGCAAACATGGGCCAATTCGTATGTTTAGAAGTGCTTTGACATGTTGTAACATATTTGTGCACATTAGAAGTCAGTTAGAAGCTTTAAAATGCCAATATGCAAAATCCCTCTTTGACATGAAACTTGAAATTATGTGATTTATGCCAACTTTGAAAGTCCATATCTTGAGTTCTAGGATGAATCAATACATGTTATTGTACTTCTTGAAAAGGGAAATACCTAATCTACAACTTTCATATCCAAGAATTTTTCATTTGAAGCATTTTTGGTCATGAAAGAGGAGGTTGAAAATCTTTCCCAAAATGGAAAGTTTCCATTACAAGTCATTTCCAAAAATGGCAAGTTTGCAATTGGCTCAAAATTATTCAATCTTGTGAACTTCCAACCACTTCTAAGATGAAATAAAGATCATTGAACTTCAATTTGTTGAAAATGACCCTTTGGTTCCATTGTTGGGGGCCTCAGATGCCCTGATTTTGACTTAACTTGCTCAAGAAGTTACCCAATGATCAGATGACTTCCACAATGTATTTCTTCATCAAACTTGGTACACATGATACTTATAACATATTAAGAACATCAGAAACAAGAATGACCAAAAACTTTGGAGTTAAGGCCTCTGAAACCAAAACCCTAATTTTGGTCATATGTGTAGTGAAAACCCTAGCTCTGCTTCCAAGCCTTTGCCAATTCTTGTGATCCCTTGACTTTCATGAACTTTGGGGAGAATAATATGATCATAGAACACACATGGACCCTCTTGGGAAGCTTTAATACCTTTGGGATGGCTCAGATTGATTCTTAGATTGCTCAGATCACAAACCCTAGATGCAGATGAAACTGAACTATGCAGTGAAGCAAACATGCAATATGAGATGTAATGCTTATGTTAAAACAAAAATGAAAGATCACAAGCCATGGTGTGATAAAGAGTGAGGGAAAATTTGGGGTGTTTACAGCTTCCCCTATTCAAACATGAGTTAGCTGTGTAGGGTGTAAGCGCCTTGCTTAACAGACAAACAAGATAACTTGTGGTTGAATACCAAAGACAGTCTGAAATTTGCACTCGCTGGGGAGAAGAAGAAAAGGGATATAAATTGTAAAAGGTAGTATAGTATGTTCATCAAATGGAGGCAATGGAGGACGACCATCGAGCAGAGGACGACTACTGGGGATAAAGTGGCAAGTAAAGCAATGACGGGGACGGCCGACAAACTGGGGAAATAAAGAAACCGCGACGGGGACGGCCATCGGGTAATAAAACTCTCTGGGGATTAAAGTAATGAGAAAAGCAATGATGGGGCGACCACCAGGCTTTGGAAAGTAAAGTAAACAATGATGAGGATGAACATCGTTTTAAAGAATAAATGAAATAACGATGAGGGACGGTCATCAAAGGTGAAGGATGATCACCTAGCAGGGGACGGCTGCTGAAAATATCATGACATAGGACGAATGTCAGACAGATAAGTTCAATGATGGGGACGGTCATCGGATAAGCATGATGAAGGACGATCATCAAGAGGTGAAGGATGACCACCTAGCAGGGTACGGCTGCTCTTGGGGATTATCACGACATAGGAAGAATGTCGGGTAACAAGATCAACGATGGGGACGACCATCGGATAAAAATGATGAGGGACGGTCATCAAAAGGTGAAGGAAGATCACCTAGCAGGGTACGGCTGCTAAAACTATCACGACATAGGACGAATGTCGGATAAAAGGTTCCAATAATGGGGATTCCACTGGGGAGAAAAGGATGAGGGATGGTCATCCAAAGGTGAAGGACGATCACCTGGCAGGGGACGGCTGCCAAAAGCATCACGACATAGGACGAATGTCGGATAGAAGAAGGTTGTTTTGTTGACAACTTACTGGGGAATGGTAAACACAGACAAGTGCTTACACTTTCAAAAATAAAAGATATAAGTGTTTGACAGTGTGTATAGATTAAAGATGCGGACGAGCATCCTTAGGACCATGATACAGACGATTATCGGTAGACACAAACACTGACACGGGTTCAAATATGATGATACGGACGAGTATCAACCGGTTAAGCAAGGAACACGGACGAGTGTCGAATCTTCTGAGGAGTGACATATACAAGATACATACGAGTATTAAGGGACTTCTGTATAGGTACAAGTGTTGATCTGTTGGTGAAGTATGTGTAAGACACGGACGAGCGTTGGAAGATTGGGCAGGGGACACGGACTAGTGTTGGCTTGCTGGGGAAGTACGACACGGACGAGTGTCAAAAAGAATATGTATAAATATAAACAGGCATCTGTATTTTGAGAGTGCAAATGGGATGCTTTGGCTTTTATCTGCGGGGGGCTATGAGTTTCGTATATTGCTGGTGAAATGATGATGATATTGGCAGGAGACTGGCTCGAACCTGGCTTATGATCATGCAAATGTTTGATTTTTGCCGTAATGCCCCGTATTAGATGGAATGATACGTTAATTCGGTGAATATGATGAAAATTCTATGTTTATGCAAATGAGAAGCTCGATCCGAGACTCGAATCCTGCAGGGATAAAGATCTCTGGATGATCTGTCTGGAAGAATAACCCGGCGGGGGAAGGGATCATTGATAGATCTGTCTGGAGGGAGAACTCTGCTTAGGGAAATAGATCATTGATAGATCTTTCTGGAGGGAAAGTCTTAGCAACTCTGTTGGGGATGTGTTTTAGGTATTGCTCTTCCGGGGAGGCAACTCTGTGGGGAATCAGTTCCACCAACTCTGCTGGGGATGAGAGAGATCTGGCATCTCTGGTGGGGAAAAGAAGGTTTTTTGACCACCTTGCTGTGAAAGAGTTGTCAGGCATTGCTCGGGACGTCCCGCTCGGGGAGGAGATAACTTTTGGGAAGTAGTATGCTGGGGATTTACTGCTTGACATGCCCCATATTGCGAAAGATTGTCTATATTTAATATCTGCAACCTATTAAGACAAAAGAAAACGCACAAGTGCCCCTAGGTATCCTTAACCGGATTCCGTCATTGGAGTTAGATTTATCTGAAAGTAATATATTTCCTGCAAGCTTTTCATAAAAAGGGCTCATATGTTTTATGCAAGTGTTGTATTATGAAAATTGGACATTTTGCAAACGAAACAAAAATATACAAAACAAAGTGTGACTGAAAACTCTGATTTTATTAATTCGTGTGCCCTGAATTGGCAAGTACAGTCAAAAGAAGTGAATCTCCTGAAATGAGGAGATTGTTGTAAATTGAGAAAATAAAAGTGTTGGCAATGTTGACGACGACGCTCCAGTGAGCTTCCTTTGCTATGACCCGTATGGCCTTGACGTTCTTCTAATCTTGCTTTCTGAAGGAGGCTGATTCTGGCCGACGCTTTATCCTTTCGAAGCTTGCCATGTTGTGAGTGATACAGACGAATTCAGAATGCAGTCGTTCGCTTATTCCCTGATTTTGCGTGGATCGCCCTTTCGGGTTTTCAATTCACCGGGATACCCATTTTTTCCTGAGCTGTCCAATGTGGCTTTTCAACTTAGCGGGTGTATATATTTTTTTAATTTTCCCTTATTTTTGCCCGAGTCTTTTATTCTGTTTTTGACTCGACGGGATGCCCTATTTTTGCTTGGACTTACATTCTGTTTTTTTTGTCCAGCGGGTCATTTTTATGCGAAGTATTTTTTAACTGCATCTGAATTCACAGGTGACGGGAAGTCTTCACCATCCATGGTTGCGAGCATCAGTGCTCCACCTGAGAAGACTTTGGTTATCACATAGGGACCTTCATAATTTGGTGTCCACTTGCCCCTGTGGTTTGTATTAGGAGGAAGGATTCTCTTCAGAACAAGCTCTCCCACTTGGTATTCCCGAGGTCTGACTTTCTGATCGAAGGCTTTCTTCATTCGCTTCTGATATAACTGCCCATGACAGATGGCAGCTAGTCTTTTCTCTTCAATCAGATTCAGTTGATTGTACCGAGATCGGACCCACTCTGCTTCATCCAGTTTCACATCCATCATTACCCGTAAGGAGGGTAACTCAACTTCAACAGGTAGGACAACTTCCATACCATACACAAGCTGATAAGGCGTTGCCCTAGTAGATGTTCTGATTGAGGTTCGATACCCATGCAAAGCAAATGGTAGCATTTCATGTTAGTCTTTATAAGTAACCACCATCTTTTGCACAATCTTTTTGATGTTTTTGTTGGTTGCCTCAACAGCGCCGTTCATCTTTGGCCTGTAAGGAGAAGAGTTTTGATGTTGGATTTTGAAGTCCCGGCATAGTTCTGCCATCATTTTGTTGTTCAAATTGGAGCCATTATCGGTAATGATTCGCTCGAGAACTCCATACCGAAAAATGATGTCTCTTTTCAGAAATCTGGCTAAACTTGTATGGTGACATTTGCATACGAAGCTGCTTCAACCCATTTGGTGAAGTAATCAATGGCCACCGGGATGAATCTGTGCCCATTTGAAGCAGTCGGTTCAATCTTCCCAATCATGTCAATGCCCCACATAGCAAAGGGCCAAGCTGAAGACATCACGTTCAAGGGATTTGGAGGTACATGCACTTTATCTGCGTAGATCTGACACTTGTGACATTTTCTAGCATAGGCACAACAGTCTGCATCCATTGTGATCCAGTAGTAACATGATCTTAATAATTTCTTTGCCATTGCATGCCCTCTGGCATGGGTACCAAAAGAACCTTCATGCACCTCGTGCATCAGTAGGTCTGCTTCTTTCTTGTCAACACATCTGAGCAGGACCATGTCGAAGTTTTGCTTGTATAATGAACCATCAGCATTGAGGAAGAAACTACCGCCCAATCTTCTCAATGTCTTCTTATCATTAGATGATGCCCCAGGTGGGTATGTCTGATTTTCTAAGAAACATTTGATTTCATGGAACCAAGGCTTATCATCACTAGCAATGTCCACGGAGAAAACATATGTCGGTCGGTCCAGTCTGGATACCAAAATTCGGGTACATAATTGGCAGTTTGAACTTTGATCATGGAGGAAATGGTAGCTAAAGCATCTGAAAACTGATTTTCGTCTCGAGGGATGTATTCAAGTTTGACTGTTGGGAAGAAAGTCAATAATCTCCTCGTATAATCACGGTATGGAATCAGATGCTCCTGATGAGTGTATCATTTGTCGTTGGTCTGATTGATTACCAGAGCTGAATCTACGAATACGTTCAAAGTTTTGATCTTGAGGTCAATGGCTTCCTCAAGTCCCATGATACATGCTTCGTATTCTGCTTCGTTGTTAGTGCATGCAAAGGTGAGTTTTTCCGAGAAAGGCATATGAACTCCTTTAAGTGTAATGAGCATTGCACCAACTCCACGACCATTCATATTGACAGCCCCGTCAAACATCATAGTCCATTCTTCTTCGAGATCATGCCCTTCAGTGTGAACTGGCTCTTCACAATCTTTTGCTTTTAAATACATGATGTCTTCATCAGGGAAGTCAAATCTCATGGGCTGGTAATCATCAATGGGTTGCTCAGCCAGATAGTCAGACAGTACACTGCCCTTGATGGCTTTTTAAGATGTGTACTGAATGTCATACTCTGTTAGAATCATTTGCCATCTTGCAACCCTTCCGGTAAGTGTTGGCTTCTCAAATATGTACTTGACGGGGTCCATTTTTGAGATCAACAAAGTAGTGTGAGTCAGCATATACTGTCTTAGTCGGCGAGCAGCCCACACTTAAGCATAACAAGTTTTCTCGAGCAGTGAATAACGTTGTTCACTGTCAGTAAACGTTTTGCTCAGGTAGTATATTGCATACTCTTTTCGACCAGACTCATCATGCTGGCCCAACACACACCCCATTGACCCTTCTAATACTGTCAGGTACATTATCATAGGTCTTCCTTCAATTGGAGGCATGAGAATTGGAGGTTCTTGCCGATACTCCTTGATCTTGTCAAAAGCTTTCTGACAATCTACGTTCCACCTGACTATTTGTTCCTTTCTTAACAGTTTGAACAAGGGTTCACAGGTTGCAGTGAGGTGAGATATGAACCTTGAGATGTAGTTCAATCTACCCAAGAACCCCCGAACTTCTTTCTCAGTCCTAGGTGCGGGAATTTCCTGAATGGCTTTGACTTTGTCGGGATCAACCTCAATTCCCTTTTCACTTATGATAAATCCCAACAGCTTACCGGAATGTACCCCGAATGTACATTTGTTAGGGTTCAACTGCAGCTGATATTTCCTCAGACGCTTGAAAAACTTCAGCAGATTCACCAGATGGTCTTCTTCAGTAAAGGACTTGGCAATCATATCATCCACATAGCATTCAATTTCTTTGTGGATCATATCGGGAAATAATGTTACTATAGCCCATTGATAAGTCGCATCGGCATTCTTTAGTCCAAACGGCATTACCTTGTAACAAAATATGCCCCAAGGTGTGATGAAAGTTGTTTTCTCCATGTCTTCGGGTGACATTTTGATCTGATTATACCCAGAAAATCCATCCATGAAAGAAAACACCGAGAACTGAGCTGTGTTGTCGACCAATACATCAATGTGAGGTAATGGGAAATCATCCTTCGGGTTGGCTATGTTCAGGTCCCGGTAATCCACACACATATGCACCTTGCCATCCTTCTTAGGCACGGGTACAATGTTAGCAACCCACGGCGCGTAACTAGTTACAATAAGGAAACTGGCGTCCCACTGCTTTTGTACTTCTTCCTTAATCTTCATGGCCATATCTGGGAGAGTACGGCGTAGATTCTCTTTCACTGGAGGGCAATCTTCTTTCAAGGGTATCCTATGCATGACAATATCCGTATCTAGACCTGGCATGTCTTGATAGGACCAAGAAAAGACGTCAATGTATTCCTGAAGCATGCTGATGAGATGTTCTTTTACTGGAGCTTGCAGACTGGCCCCAATCTTCACTTCTTTCAAATCCTCATTGGTGCCAAGATTAACAGTTTCAATTTCCTCCTGATGAGGAGTAATCACTTTCTCTTCTTGCCTCAACAAACTGGCTAACTCTTCAGGCAACTCATAGTCTTCCTCAACCCCTTCACCTGTTTGATTAATTGGATTGTCGAAGTTATAAAAGGTCATAGCAGTGCTGTTGTCGATGCAATATGGATGATTATCTCTGCAAGGGTTGAGATTTGTTCTTTTTAGTGATCAATTTTAATCTTGTTCAGAAAAAATGAAGTTATTTATTTTGAAAACATTGCCATTTTATTGTTTTGTGCGAAAAATAACAAAAATGAAAAGACAGTGAGCGAAGAAGAAAAATTGTTTGCAAAAGATGTCCATTGTTCATTGATATTCCATTTGCACAAAATACAAATATGGCCCGATTACAAAATGAGTCCTGACACCTTGGGCAAGATGCATGACTTCATGCATGCTAAAAAAAGCAGGAAATAATAATTACTCTGTAGGAGTAACTCTTATAATTTCCTGGGAAGACCAGTTAAGGAATTGTTGGCCCGGGATCCTTGGACGAATCCAGCTCTCCAGGTTGAGGTCGCTTTCCACCTCATCTTCCACGTTATTGACAACATCTAGGGTTAGCATGCCCCCACTTATGAACTTGGGCTCTTTAGCAGCCTCTGCTTGATCTTGTCGGAATGGTTTGTAACCCAAACCGAATATGTCCTCCTTCTTCTCCACCGGTAGCAGCTAGCCCCAGCCTTGGGCGTTTCCATCTTCAACAACCTTCTGAGCTTGTTGATAGGAGACAATTGAAGTACCCATCCTATCCTCCTAGGATGCAGCAAATACTTCAGTTGTCTCCTCATTGACGTTCAGGGCTTCGAAACCTTGGCTCATGGTCTCGTGGATTTCACCATCCATCTCAATGTATTTGTAGGTGGCCAGATGGCTAACAAAAATATCCTCTTCACCACAGATTGTGATAATCTGCCCTTCCCACTCATATTTCAATTTATGGTGAAGGGTCGACGTAACTGCGCCAGCGGCGTGAATCCATGGTCGACCCAACAAACAACTGTAGGACGGCTGAATGTCCATCACGTAGAAAGTAGTTTGAAAGACCTGGGGGTTGATTATCACAGGTAGCTCCATCTCTCCAAGAACAGACCTCTTGGAACCATCAAAAGCTCTAACCACCATATTGCTTGGTCGAAGAGCTATACCATCATATTCAAGCTTTACAAGGGCTTTCTTTGGCAAGACATTAAGTGAAGACCCAGTGTCAACTAGAACATGTAAAAGCACATCCCCTTTACACTCCAGAGTGATGTGTAAAGCTTTGTTATAGTGACAACCTTTCGTTGTCAAATCAGCGTTGGTGAAGCCTAGCCCATGACTAGTATTAACATTGGAAACCACTGTCTCTAGCTGATTCACTGTGATCTCCTCAGGCACGTATGATGCGTGCAGGACCTTAAGTAATGCATCCCGATAAGCTTCAGAACACAATAGCAGGGATAAGATCGAGATCTTGGAAGGAGTCTGGTGGAGCTGATCCACAACCTTGTAGTCGCTTCTCTTGATTAACCTCATAAATTCATCCATATCTTGATCAAAGGATGTTTTACGGGCTTCTTTCAAAACTGGTTCTTCCGGCACCACATTTTTACCTTTGGCTTTGGCAGCAGCCTCTGCCTCAGAATTAACTCTTGGAACTTGTGACGCAAAGAGGCGTCCGCTTCGGGTGAAGCCTCCGCCTCCCCCGACATTATCGATCTATGGTGTGCAATCTGAAGAATCAAGAAAGACTTTTTCCCCATTGCAGTAAAGGTCTGAACCATAGTGCCATGGTATAGCATTATCTTTTTCATATGGGATGAGACCAGGTACCGTGATGGTGACTGGACTGACTGCAGCGGAGGTAGGAACTGTTATTGTCTGCGGGTCATAATATATGGTAATGGGACCTCTGACTGGTGGTGATGATGAAAGGCTGAAGCTGGGTTGTTATTGAGATTGTTGCTGAAAATTGTTGGAATCAGGGACCATTGCTGGGTCGTAATACATGGTGACTGTGGAGACGTCGTTGTTAATGGTTGTTGTAGTTGTAGAAGTGGATGCAGTTGAACTAATGTTTGTTGAAGTGGTAGAGGAAATCATTGCTGAATTTGTAGACGAGTCTGTCGGAACAATTGTCTTTGAAGTTGTAGGTGGAGCGCTTGTTGTTGCTGTAAGAGGAATTGCTGATGTTGTAGAAACCGTTGATGTTATTTGTAGGATACCTTATTTGATAAGGCCATTGATGCCACTTCTTATACTTGCACACCCATTGACGGAAACTTTGCAAGATTCACAGCAGGCCTCACAACCTGCGCACAACTGGCATTTTAAAAGCTGAGCTTTATCCTCTGCCAGAGGAGTTTGAATGCTTGCAGTATCTTCAATTAAATTCATGGGTTGATCCTCCTCAATTGCATTTATCCTTGGCCCACCATGGCTGGGCATAGGATTCTTTGTGACGTTAGGAGGTGGTGCAAAATTTAAAGCCTTTGAATCAACTAGATCCTGGACCTTCATGTGCAAAGTGTCGCTCCCAAAGATTTGCATCCCGGTACAAGCGCAAATGGTCGGCGAAAGGAGGAAATGAAGTGAAAATGAATAGAGTCGCCAGCTAGGCATTTTTATCCCGAAGGAAAGGCAATGCTGCATAAACCTAGAAAAATATGGATAAGACGGTTGCAAACCAGAGAAACTGAGAAAGGGGGTTGGTTACAACCTGGGAAGGTATTAGCACCCAGATTGTCCGTCGTACTCGACGGGATCCACACTTAAAAGATTTATGTTTAAAAGGGGTAAGTGTATGTGTTATCTGTGTGCAAAAGCTGAGAAGATAATATACAAGTGTCAGTGCAAAAGAAAAGTAAGGTGCTCAGGAATGAAGCTTACAAGAGAATGCTGAAGGAGGGGGAATACACAGAGACTTTTGTTCGATAACAGTTAAGTTATGCCTACATATCCTCTCGTGCAATGAGGAAGTAAGAACACCGTAGTTCGACTCAAAGAGACTGAAAGACAAATTGACTATGAACTGCTTACTTGTCTATGCTCAAGTGTATGACTCGTCTGGCTCGAGTGCTAACTGTCTTGCATTAGATGGAAGAAGCAAGTTCTCATTTTAGAGTGAATGTGATGAGAAAAGAATCCCGGAAGAGACGATTATTGTTTGTTTTTGTGTTTTCAATCTTTTATTTGTTTTTGGTGTTTGTCATAAGTTAATGAGCTAAAGCCTAAACCAAGGGTTAGTAAACTCATCATATCCTCCCTTTGATTATGGATGATGCGAATACCTTAAGTATGAGATAAACATCTCAACTTAATTACCATGATGATGTAGGATTAATATCATTAACCTACTTGTGATTATTTAGATGTTTTTGAGTTTTTGTTTAGTGTTAAGTAATGAGTTTAAGCCATAATCAAGGATTAGTGAACTCATTACACCATCCTAATAGAAGGATAATAGATGAGCACACTTAAGCTGAGGAAGATACCTCAACTTAATCCATAATTAGGGATTAACCTCATGACAAAACAAACCTTTATTAAATGGATTTTAATTAGAGATGAGATTAAGAAGTGAGTTTTAAGTTTGTAAGACAACTTGAGGGGAACTTGTCCATTAAACACTAGGGTTAGTCCTTCTTAACCAATAATGGAAGAATTAGAACCCTAGTGTAAGGCCCAAGTTACAAGTTAATGTCTTGGTGATTATTAAGATGTATTGATTAAGAGGTTTAAACAAATTAAGGGTTTAACACTTAGGATTAAAGTTATACACTCCATCCTAAGAGAAGGATGCAGGCATAACCCTAATTCCAAAGTCTTAAAACCTTAAAGATTTAGTCTCTAATGATGAGGTGAGAAGAGAGACACAAAGAAGACACAAAGGTGAAAGTCTAAGGGAAACTAATAAGTCCTAATTATTATCATGCTTGGATGTTCCTATGGTTTGTTAGGCTTGAAAGAGATCTTCAGAGAAGCCACCAATGGAAGAAGCAGACGGAAGAAGGAAGAAACAGATGAATAAGTTACTTACTTCATTGAAGAAGATAAGTGACTTAGAGAAAGAAAGTGAGAGTTGAACATGAATGAGAAAGCTCACTCAAAGACAAATAAAAATGCAGCAATGATGCATATGAAGAAGATAAAGAGAAATGAGAAGTGAAGGCAAATTCACTTCTCAAATTAACTTACCACCTGAAAATGTTAGCATAAGGAAAGAGATGAAGTGAAATGAAGCATATGAAACGACAAAGAAACAAAACCAGAAGCAATCACATGATTCAAATGATGTTATGAGATGATGCAAAGGCATACCAAGTGTTATGAATGTTCATACAAAGAGAAAGAATGCAAAGGAAGCATGAAGGAAGCATGAAAACACATGGATGTTTATAAAATGAAATGGATGCAAAGCATAGCAAATGTATGAAGAAATGACCAAGCAATGTTCAAGCAATGTCTTAAGATGTCTAAGATGGCATACAAGTGCTTAGAATGTCATGGCAAGTTCACATGTTCATGCAATGCAATGTAAGATGCAAGTATGGATGCAAGATTAGGGTTACATGAAAGGAGGAGATGCAAATGATCAAAACAGAAACAATTCTAATGATAAAAATTTGCAAATGAGCTCAAACAAACCCTAAGCCCATATGATATCACACCCCAAAGGAGAAGGTTCAACTCTTAAGCTAAAAGAAGTTATGATTTTTCTAAGTTAACTAGGGTTTTTGGGTACTTTAAGAAGAAAAATGCAAATCAATTTGAAAATGAAGGATAAATTCATGAAAAATACCCTAGTAACGTCATGACATATAGAAAACAATGCAAAAAGAATCATTATCAAACCCTTCATGAATAGGCAAAAAAGAATTTTCAAAGTTAGGGTTCCAAAAAGGGAATTTTATGAACCCTAAATTCAAGAAAAATGTCAAAATGGAATCAAAACCAAAAAGAAATTTGGATGAATGGTTTCACAATGTCTCTAAATGTCCTAAGATGCAATGTGAATTTTTTGGAATATTTTAGAAACCTAAATGGTATTTTAATTAATTAATTTCCATTAATTAATTAAAATAAACATTTAAATATTTTTAAAATGATTTTTTAATGCAAAAAATAAAAATAAAAATGTTTTTGGGTGAAGAAAAATATTTGAAATTTAAATGCAGGAGGAAATATTTTTATAATTTTTCTAGGTGTTTTAAATAAAATGACAAAGAAAATGGGATTTAAATGAAAATAAAATGAATTTAAATGAAAGTAATCCAATCCAAAGGACCAGATTCAAAGTTGGGAGAAAATTGTTGACTGCGTGCGCAATCTAGTTGTCAAAATTCAAACTGGCTTAATTATCTGATTAAATTAATTAAATGGAAATTAAAGTTAACTGAAATGATCCAGGCCACACAAACACGCGCTGATCACCATCCTACGGCTAAGATTCAAACTGGGCAACTAAACCCTAATTAGGGTTCTAATTATTTTCAGGTGATCGGAGCAAGCTCCGGTCATCTTTTCCGGTGACCCCAAACATCAAACTTCTTCCCTAGCCTATTTCCAGAGCTCTAAAGCTCCAGATCACTCCCCCACATCTCCCTAAACCTGAATCCAACCTCAAATTTCATTTCTCATGCATCAAACTCAAGACTCGAAGAAGAACATAAAAATGGTAAAACTTTCAGAAACACGATACAGGCTCAATACTCAATCATTTTCAAAACCAACAAGTGCAGTGTGATCAGTGAAGCATATAGATCATTTCTATAACATAAAAAACATGTTCTGGAAAAATGTTTGAAGATGGCTACCTGAGCTGGAGCTTTCACCTATGAAGGTTTTGGACCTCTTCTCCTGTGCAAATCCACTTCACTTGACCCCCTGATGATGTTGCAATGCTTTGGAAAAGTTTAGAATGGCTGGATTGAAGGGTTGCAACTCAACTGGCCTGAAATCGTGTTTGTGTTTGGCTGGCTTTTAGGGCTTGGTAATGGTTGGGAAATGTTCTAATGACGATGGTGAGTTGAATGGTGAAGTTTGTTTGTGGTTAGAGAGGCTGAGTAGAGAGAATCGAAAGCTTGAAGTTTTGGGGTGATTTTGAGAAACTTGGCCTATGGGATGATCTGAGCTCCAATGTTATGTGAAGTAGCTTGCTTTGAGTCCACATAACATTGTTTGATAGGTCAGAAAGTGGGTGGTGGCCTGTGGTGATTGGTATGGGCAAGTTGCCAAAATGTTAACATTATGTGTACTTGAGGTATGGGCTATGGCAGGGGTTGTTCAAGAGCATGTCTGGCCTCAGCATTGATCAAGGAGAGCCATGGGATTGAGATTATACAGCTGGATGGCTTAGAAGCAAAGATCTCATAGGTTTTGCAAGTGTTATGCATTTTGCCCCTTTTGTGATTTCTTGTGATGCAAGCCATAGAAACTTGTGATTCTTTGGGCAATTTTGGTCACAATGCAATGTATTATGTTTGTATGATTCTTAGAGAGTGATTAGAGGTCACAAAATGACTTGGTTTGTGAAATTGCAAAAAATCCTCTTTGGTGTGAAAGTGAAAATTATAGGATTTTTGCCAACTTTGCAAGGCCATAACTTGAGTTCCATAATGAATTAGATCAAGTTCTTGTACTTTTTGAAAAGGGAATGATCCAATCTACAACTTTCATGACCAACAATTTTTCATTTGAAGCATTTTTGGTTGAGAAAGAGGAGGTTGAAAAACTTTCCCAAAATGGAAAGTTTCCATTACAAGTCATTTCCATTTATGGCAACTTTTGGTTTAGCTCAAGTTTCTTCAATTTTGTGAACTTCCAAGAACTTCAATGATCAAATAAAGATCATATAACTTAAATTTGATGAAAAACCCACTTTGGTTCCATTGTTGGGGGCCTCAGATGCCCTGATTTTGCTCTAACTTGCTCAAGAAGTTACCTAATGAACAGATGACTTCCATAATGAATTTCTTCATCAAACTTGGTACACATGATCCTTATAACATATTAAGACTATTAGAAACAAGAATGACCAAAAAATTTGGGTTTATGGCCTCTGAAACCAAAACCCTAATTTCAAGTCATCTGTGTAGTGAAACCCTAGCTCTGCTTCCATGCTTTCCAAGTTCTTGTGATTTATTGACTTCCTTGATATTTTAGGGATATAATATGATGATAGAACACAAATGGACCCTCTTGGAACAAATGGAGACCTTTGGAGTGGCTCAGATGGATCCTTGGATTGCTCAGATCACAAACCCTAGATGCAGATGAACTTGAACTAATGCAGTGAAACAAAATGCAATATGAGATGGTATGCTTATACTAATGCAAACATGAAAGATCACAAGCCAATGGTGGGAAATTATTGATGGAAAATTTGGGGTGTTTACAGCTGCCCCTATTCAATCATGAGTTAGCTGTGCAGGATGTAAGCGACGGGCTTAACAGACAAACAAGATAACTTGTGGTTGAATACCAAAGACAACCTGAAATTTGCACTTGTTGGGGAGAAGAAGAAAAGGGATATAAATAGTAAAAGAAAGTAAAGTATGATTATAAAATGCGGGCGATGGAGGAAGACCATCGAGCAGAGGACAACTGCTGGGGATAAAGCAATGACGGGGACGGCCGACATGCTGGGGAAATAAAGAGATCATGACGGGGACGACCATCATGTTCGGAAAGTAAAGTAAACAATGATGGGGACGACCATCAGGTTTAAAGAATAAATGAAATAAATGATGAGGGACGGTCATCAAAGGTGAAGGACGATCACCTAGCAGGGGACGAATGCTCTTTATCGCGACATAGGATGATGTCGGATAGAAAAAAGTCGACGATGGGGACGACCATCGGATAAAATGATGAAGGACGATCATTAAGAGGTGAAGGACCATCACCTAGCAGGGTACGACTGCTCTCGGGGTTGTATCATTACATAGGACGAATGTCAGATAGGGAAGAGTTCCAATAATGGAGACTCCGCTGGGGAAGGGATGAGGTACGGTCATCCAAAGGTGAAGGACGATCCCCCGGCAGGGTACGACTGCCGAATGTATCACAACATAGGACGAATTTCGGATAGGAGAAGAGTTGTTCTGTTGGTGACTTATAGGGGAAATGGTAAACACGGATGAGTGCTTACGCTTATGAAATAAAAGGTATAAGTGTTTTGACACTGTGTATAGATTAAAGATGCGGGCGAGCATCCTTAGGACCATGATACAGATGAGTATCGGTAGAAACAAACGCTGATGCATGTTCAGAGATGATGATACGGACGAGTACCAACTGGTTAACAAAGAACACGGACGAGTGCTGAATCTGTGGGGAATAAGTGTATATATGAGGTATGGACGAGTATCCGTATAAGTATGAACAAGTATTATGAAGTATGAGCAAGACACGGACGAGTGTTCAACTTGCTGGGGAAGGGTGACAGGGACGGGTGTCAGAAGAGAAAGTGTATAAGTTATGAACTTATATGTTCGTGGGAGCATAAAAGGTGTTTTGGCGACCTGCAGGGATAGGATGACACGGACGAGTGTCGAAAGGAGTATATTACAAACAAGTACTTGGTTTGTAACAAGTGTTCTGGAAACTGTGTTGGGGAAAGGTGACACGGACGAGTGTCAAAAAGGGGATGTATAGGTTTCTGACTGCAAAAAGGATGTTTTGGCTTATATCTACATGGGAATGATATGACACGGACGAGTGTCAAAAGGGTATATATGAACAGGAATTTATGTTGGAGAGTGCAAAGGGGACGCTTTGGCTTTTATTTGCAGGGGATGTGAGCTTTTATATACATTGCTGATGAAATACTGATGGTAAATGTAGGTGACTGGCTCGAACCTGACTTGTTATCATGCAAATGTTTGATTTTTGCTGTAATGCTCCTTATTAGACGGAATGCTACGCTTTGCGGGAAAAAATGATGCGAACGATATGATTATGCAAAGGGAAACTGATCCGGGATTTGGATCCCACTGAAGGAGACATCTCTGGTCAATCTTTTCTGAGGGATATCCCAGCTGGGGGAGATCTTTGGTAGATCTGTTAGGAGATGAAGCTCTGCCTGGGGAAATAGATCTTTGGTAGACCTATCCTGTAAGGAGAACCTCAGTTGGGGAGAAAGAAGCTTTCATCACCTTGTCGTGTGAGAGTTTCAGGCATTGCTCCTCTGGGGAAAGGCTGGGACTTTGCGGGGAGATGGTTCTTTTGTCTTAGAGAGACCTGACACTCTGTTTGGAGGAGGAAAGATCACTTAACGATCTTTCTAGAGATATCTGTGGGGATCCTGGCCGGGGAAGCTTCTGTTGAATAGGCTCCTGCTAGGGATGATGAGACTTTGACAACTCCGCTGGGGAAAAGAACATTCCGGATGTTGTTTGGGGAGGAGATATGCTGGGGGAAGTGATGCTTGGCATGCCCCATGTTGTGTATTTGAATACCTGCAATCCTGTTAAGACAAAGAAACGCACAAGTATCCCGAGGTATCCCTCACCGGATTCCATCATAGGAGTGAGATATTCCTGGAAGTAAGATTATTTCCTGCAAGCATTTATTTAAGAATGGCCCATTTATTTTATGCAAATATTATATCATGGATATTGGACATTTTGCAAACGAAACAAAAATGTACGAAATGAGGTGTGACTGAAATCTGATTTTATTAATCTGGGTGCCCTGAACTGGCAAATACAATCAAAGAAACAAATCCCCTGGAATGAGGAAATTGTTACAAATTGAAAAAGTAAAAGTGCTGGCAATGTTGATGAAGCTTCGGTGAGCTTCCTTTGCTATGACCTGTATGACCTTGACGTTCTTCTCATCTTGCTTTCTAAAGAAGGTTGATTCTGACCGATGCTTTAACCTTTCGAAGCTTGCCATGATGTAAGCGATACAGATGAATTCAGAATGCAGTTGTTTGCTTATTCCCTGATTTTGCGTGGATCGCCCTTTCGGGTTTTCAATCCACCGGGATACCCATTTTTGCCTGAGTTGTCCAATGTGGCTTTTCAACTCAGCGGGTGTAGATGCTTTCAATTTTCCCTTATTTTTGCCTGAGTCTTTTATTCTGTTTTTGACTCGCCGGGATGCCTTATTTTTGCCTGGACTTACATTCTGTTTTTATGTCCAGCAGGTCATTTTACGCGAAGTATTTTTTAACTGCATCTGAATTCACAGGGGATAAGAAATCTTCACCATCCATAGTAGTGAGCATCAGTGCTCCACCAGAGAAAACCGTCTTTACTATTAATGTGCTCCACTTGCCCCTGTGGTCTGTATGAGGAGGAAGAAGTCTTTTCAGCACAAGATCTCCCACTTGGTATTCCTGAAGCCTGACTTTCTGATCGAAGGCTTTCTTCATCCTTTTCTGATATAGCTGCCCGTGACAGATTGCAGCTAATCTCTTTTCTTCGATCATATTCAGTTGATTGTACCGAGAACGGACCCATTTTGCTTCATTCAACTTTACATCCATCAGTACCTGTAAGGAGGGTAATTCAATTTCAACAGGTAGGACTGCCTCCATACCATACACAAGTTGATACGGTGTTGCCCCAGTGGACGTTCTAATTGAGGTTCGATACCCATGCAAGGAAAATGGTAGCATCTCATGCCAGTATTTGTAAGTAACCACCATCTTCTGCACAATCTTCTTAATGTTCTTGTTAGCTGCCACAACAGCGTCATTCATCTTTGGCCTATAAGGAGAAGAGTTGTGGTGTTGGATTTTGAAGTCCCGGCACAGTTCTGCCATCATTTTGTTGTTCAAATTGGAACCATTATCAGTAATGATTCATTCGGGTACTCCATATCGACAGATGATGTCTCTCTTCAGGAATCTGGCTACCACTTGTCTGGTGACGTTTGCATACGAAGCTACTTCAACCCATTTGGTGAAGTAATCAATGGCTACCAGGATGAATCTGTGGCCATTTGAAGTAGTCGGTTCAATATTTCCAATCATGTCAATGCCCCACATGGCAAAGGAACAAGGTGAAGACATTACATTCAAAGGATTTGGAGGCACATGGACTTTGTCTGCATAAATCTGGCATTTATGACACTTCTTGGCATAGGCACAACAGTCTGCATCCATTGTGATCTAATAGTAACCTGACCTTAACAATTTCTTAGCCATTGCATGTCCTCCGGCATGGGTACCGAAAGATCCTTCATGCACCTCGTGCATCAACAAGTCTGTTTCTTTCTTGTCAACACATCTGAGAAGAACCATGTCAAAGTTCAGCTTGTATAATGAACCATCCGCATTAAGGAAGAAACTACCAGCCAACCTTCTTAATGTCTTCTTATCATTGGATGTTGCCCCAGGTGGGTATGTCTAATCCTCTAAGAAGCATTTGATATCATGGAACCAAGGCTTGTCATCTTTAGCAATGTCCACAGAGAATATGTACGCTGGTCGGTCTAGTCCAGATACCGAAATCCGAGGCACATAATTTGCAGTCTGAACCTTGATCATGGAGGAAATGGTAGCTAAAGCATCTGCGAACTGATTTTCGTCTCGTGGGATGTACTCAAGTTTGAATGTTGTGAAGAAAGTCAATAATCTCCTCGTATAGTCACGGTACGGAATTAGATGCTCTTGGTGAGTGTACCATTTGTCGTTTGTCTGATTGATTACCAAAGCTGAATCTCCGAATACAATTAATGTCTTGATCCTGAGGTCAATGACTTCCTCAAGACCCATGATACAGGCTTCGTATTCTGCTTCGTTGTTAGTGCATGCAAAGGTGAGTTTTGCTGAGAAAGGAATATGAACTCCTTTAAGTGTAATGAGCATTGCACCAACTCCGCGACCATTCATGTTGACAGCCCCATCAAACATCATTGTCCATTCTTCTTCTGGGTCAGGCCCTTCAGTATGAACAGGCTCTTCATGATCTTTTGCTTTTAGGAACATGATGTCTTCATCAGGGAAGTCAAATCTCATTGGCTGGGAATCATCAATGGGTTGCTCAGCTAGATAGTCAGATAGTGCACTGCCTTTGATGGCCTTTTGAGATGTGTACTGAATGTCATACTCTGTCAGAATCATTTGCCATCTTGCAACCCTTCCGGTAAGCGTTGGCTTCTCAAATATGTACTTGACGGGGTCCATTTTTGAGATCAGTAAGGTAGTGTGAGTCAACATATACTATCTTAGTTGGCGAGCAGCCTACACTAAAGCACAACAAGTTTTCTCGAGCAGTGAATAACGTTGTTCACAGTCGGTAAACTTTTTGCTTAGGTAGTATATTGCATACTCTTTTCGACCAGACTCGTCATGCTAGCCCAACACACACCCCATTGATTCTTCTAATACTGTAAGGTACATTATTAGAGGTCTTCCTTCAACTAGAGGCATAAGAATTGGAGGTTCTTGTAAGTACTCCTTGATTTTGTCAAAAGGCTTCTGACAATCTTCGTTCCACCTGACCGTTTGTTCCTTTCTTAGCAATTTGAACAGGGGCTCACAGGTTGCAATGAGGTGAGATATGAACCTTGATATGTAGTTCAATCTACCTAAGAATCCTCGAACTTCCTTTTCAGTCTTAGGTGCAGGCATCTCCTGAATGACTTTGACTTTGTCAGGATCAACTTCAATTCCCTTTTCACTTACGATAAATCCCAGCAACTTACCGGAACGCACCCCAAATGTGCATTTTTTGGGGTTTAGCTTCAGCTGATACTTTCTCAGACGCTTGAAAAACTTTAGTAGATTTACCAGATGGTCTTCTTCAGTGAGGGACTTGGCAATCATGTCATCCACATAGCATTCAATTTCTTTATGGATCATGTCGTGGAACAATGTTACCATAGCCCGTTGATAAGTTTCGCCGGCATTCTTTAGTCCAAAAGGCATTACCTTGTAGCAAAATGTGCCCCAGGGTGTAATGAAGGTAGTCTTTTCCATGTCTTCGGGTGACATTCTGATCTGATTATATCCTAAAAAACCATCCATGAAGGAAAACACTGAGAACTGAGTTGTGTTGTCAACCAATACATCAATGTGAGGTAATGGGAAATCATCCTTCGGGCTAGCTCTGTTCAGATCCCGGTAATCTACACACATCCGTACTTTGTCATCCTTCTTAGGCACTGGTACAATATTAGCAACCCACGACAGGTAACTAGTTACAGCAAGGAAACTGGCGTCCCACTGTTTTTGTACTTCTTCTTTAATCTTCATGGCCATATCTGGACGAGTACGACGTAGCTTCTGCTTTACTGGAGGACAATCTTCCTTCAAAGGAAGCTTGTGCATAACAATATCAGTATCGAGACCCGACATGTCTATATAGGACCAAGCAAAGACGTCGACGTATTCTCGAAGCATGTCAATGAGCTGTTCCTTCACTGAATCTTGCAGACCAGCCCCAATCTTCACTTCTTTCAAGTCTTCTTCGGTACCAAGATTAACTGTCTCAACCTCCTCCTGATGAGGAGTAATCACTTTCTCTTCCTGCCTCAACAACCTGGCTAACTCCTCAGGTAACTCATAGTCTTCTTCAACCCCTTCATCAGCTTGATTAATTGGATTGTCGAAGTCATACAAAGTCATAGCAGTGCTGTTGACGGTGCAATCTGGAGGATGATCTCTGCAAGGGTTGAGATTGGTTCGTTTTAGTGATCAGTTTTAATCTTGTTTAGAAAAAGTGAAAATGAAGTTATTTATTTTGAAAACATTGCCATTTTATTGTTTTGTACAAAAGTGAAAAATGAAAAGACAGTGAGCAAAAAAGAGACTCGTTTGCAAAAGATGTTCGATATTCATTGATTAGTCATTTGCACAAAATTACAATATGGACCTATTACAAAATGAGTCTTGACACCTTTGGCAAGATGTAGGACTTGATGCATGCTAAAATGGACATGAAATAATAATTACTCTACAGGAGTAACCCTTATAATTTCCTGGGAAGACCAGTTAAAGACTTGGTTCCCCGGGATCCTTGGACGTATCCAGTTCTCCAGGTTGCGGTCGCTTTCCGCCTTGTCTTCCAGATTGTTAACAACATCTGGGGTGAGCTTCCCCCCACTGACGAATTTGGGCTCCTTGGCAGCCTCTGATTGATCTTATCGGAATGGTCTGTAACCCAAACCGAATCTATCTTCCTTTTTCTCCACCAGCAGCAGCTTGCCCCAGCCTTGGGCATTACCGTCTTCAATAACCTTCCGGGCTTGCTGATAGGAAACAACTGAAGTACCCATCCTGTCTTCCTGGGATGCAGCAAATACTTCAGTCGCCTCATTGACATTCAGGGCCTCGAACTCTTGGCTCATTGTCTCATGGATTTCACCATCCATCTCAATATACTTGTATGTAGCCAGGTGGCTAACAAATATGTCCTCCTCACCACTGATGGTGATAATCTGACCTTCCCATTCATACTTCAGTTTCTGGTGAAGGGTCGACGTTACTGCGCCTGCGGCCTGAATCCATGGTCGACCTAACAAATAGCTGTATGCCGGCTGAATGTCCATCACGTAGAAAATGGTCTTAAAGACTTGTGGACCGATTATCACTGGCAGCTCCACCTCTCCAAGAACAGATCTCTTAGAGCCATCAAAAGCTCTGACCACAAGGTTACTTGGCCGGAGAGCTATCCCATCATATTCGAGCTTGACAAGAGCCTTTTTGGGTAAGACATTGAGTGAGGACCCAGTGTCTACAAGAACATGAGATAGTACAGCTCCTTTGCACTCCAGGGTTATGTGTAAAGCTTTGTTGTGGTGACGTCTTTCGGTTGTTAAATCAGCATCAGTGAAACCTAGCCCATGGCTGGTGTTGACTTTTGACACTACTGTTTCCAGCTGATTTACTGTGATCTCTTCTGGCACGTAGGCAACGTGCGGAACTTTGAGTAGTACATCCCGATGGGCCTCGGAACACAACAGCAGAGATAAGATTGAGATCTTTGAAGGGGTCTGATGGAGTTGGTCCACAATTTTATAGTCACTTCTCTTAATTATCCTCATGAACTCATCCACATCTTGATCGAAGGATGATTTATGAGTTTCTTTTGGTGCAGATTCTTCCGGTATCACACTCTTTCCTTTGGCTTTGGCAACAACCTCTGCCTCAGTGTTGGTTCTAGGGACTTGTGATGCGAAGAGACGTCCGCTTCGGGTGAAGCCTCCGCCTCCCCCAACATTATCCACTTGGGGAGTGAGAACTGGAGAATCAAGAAGGACTTTCTCTCCGTTGCAGTACAGATCAGCACCATAATGCCATGGTATAGCACTGTCTTTAGCATATGGGATTGGCCCGGGCACCGTGATGGTGATTGGGCTTACTGCAGCTGTTGTTGGGACTGTAATAGTCTGTGGATCATAGAAAATAGTAACAGGACCTCTGGTGGATGTTGGTGGAGGTGAATTGAAGCTTTGTTGAGATTGTTGAAAGTTGCTGGAATTCGGGACCGTTGTCGGGTCATAATAAATTGTGACAGTGGAAACATCATTGTTGGTGGTTGTTGAAGTTGTAGTAGCTGGTGCAAATGAATTGTTGTGTTTTGAAGTGATAGATGGAATGATTGCTGAAGTTGTAGCTGAATCAGTTGGAACAATGGTTGTTGTAGTTGTAGCAGAATCAGTGGGGAAGATGGTTGTTGCATTTGTAGAAGATTCACTTGTTGTTGATAAAAGAGTTGTTGGTGTTGTATAATTCGTGGTTGTAATTTGTAGAATGCCTTTGTTAATCAAATTATTGATGCCTTTCCTCAAGCTGGCACACCCATTCTCGGAAAGCTTGCATGATTCGCAACAAGCCTCACAACCTGGAAACACTTGGCACTTTAAAAGCTGGGCTTTAACCTCTGCCAGAGGTGTTTGAATACATGCAATGTCTTCTATTAAACTCAGGGGTGAGCCATCCTCTACAACATTAATCCTTGGCCCATTGTGGCTTGGCATAGGATTTTTCATTACATTGGGAGGAGGTGCAAAGTTCAGGGCTTTTGAATCTACCAGATCCTGAACCTTCATATGCAGAGCTCTGCATTTTTCCGTAGAGTGACCAGGTGCATTGGAATGAAAAGCACACCTAGCATTGACATCATAGTTTCTAGGAAGGTTTTGAGGATCAGGTGGAGCCAATGTTCTCAACTCAACAAGATTGAGCTTTAGGAGTTGTGGCAGTAGTGTAACATATGGCATTGGGATGGGGTCAATTACCCGGTTGACCTGAGATGGCCGTTGTTGAAACGGGCGTTGTTGTTGATTGTTGTTATTATTGTTGTATGATCTCTGTTGAGGAAATTGTTGTTGTTGCGGAAAGTGTTGTGGTTGTTGAGTATACAGAGGAGGTGGAGCAGGGATAGTAACAGCAGCAACTGTTCTAGGCAAGTATTGGGCTTTCCTTCTTCCCATGTGCACAGAGTTTGTCTCACCAGATCTACGGGGTCCAGCAAATGGTTTTCTTGTACTGCTTGAGCTGGCACCGTTATCAGAGATCTTTCCCATCTTTAGAAGGCTCTCTATTCTTTCCCCAGCTATCACCACATCTGCAAAGCTGGTAGAAGAAAATGCAGCCAATCTGTCAATGTAGGTTCCTTGAAGAGTATTCATGAACATGTCTGCCATTTCCCTTTCGGTCATGGGGGGTTGAACTGCAGCATCAAGTTGTCTCCACCTTTGGGCATATTCTCTGAAGCTTTCGCGGGAAGATTGAGACATTCCCATCAGAAGGGTCCTGTTTGGAGCCATGTCCAAGTTATACTGATATTGACGGATAAAAGCTTCAACCAAGTCTTTCCAGTTTCTTACTGTGGCTCTAGTCAAATGGGAGTACCATTCTCAGGATGCCCCTGTTAGACTATCCTCTAAGTAAAACATCCACAGATTTTCGTCCATGGTGTATGCTTTTAGTCTTCCCAAGAATGATTGAAGGTGGGTGCGTGGGCAGGATATGCCATTATATCTTTCAAAACATGGGGGTTTGAACTTGTGAGGAATTCTCACCCCTTCCACCAGTACCATGTACATGACATCAAAACCTAGGGAGTTTTGGGATTCAAGAGACCTCAGCTTCTCTGCAATTTCATCCAGCCTACCGTCGTAAACTTCGTCTCCAGCTCCAACAACTGTAAACTGCTCTTCTTGATGATCCTCTTGCAAGACCCTTCCTCCAGCAATGTTACCCTGAGTATTCCTTATGGCATTGATTTCTGGGTTTAGATGAGGCCCAAACTCTGGTGGATCAGTGCGAGGTTGCACGTGATCGTTGTTACTGGTACCTCCTGTACCTGGATGGTGTTCTTCAGGAGTTTGTCTCTCAACCAACTCCCTTAGTCTTTCCTGGCTTTGAGCTAAGCCAGTCATTACAGTCATGAATTTGGTCATCTAATTCCTCATCTTAACCCTCTCATTGGCCATCTGGGCCCTCACTTCATTCAAGTCTTGTTGAACTTGATCCATCTGGAGACCCGGAAGGTTGTTTCTTGTTGGGTACCGGTGTGTTCTGTTGACAGGGAACACTCTTCTGCGAGCAATGTTTCCTGAAACCACAACAAAGTGAGAAACATCAATAAAACAAAAACCTACAAAACAAAGAAGATGTTAGTATGCAATGCAATGCAATATGCCTATTTGTCTTCCAAGGGTATCCGGTTTGGTTCTTTGGTTTTGACCTTTCCAGACCTCGAGGAAATGCTGATGATGTTTGTAGAGAAATAAAGTCCACCAAAAATGATACAAACTGATATATTACAAAGGGTGAAAATACATAGTTTGATTACAATACATCCCCATGGTGGGTCAAAATACAACAACAAAAGTACAACAAAAGAAACGTATAATCAAAAAGAGTCAAACATCTAATCCAAAGTCATCCTCCCTGACTTTCTTCAGGAGGGCCTCAGTCACTGGACCTACTGGGTGCTCTATGATAGTCCTGATGAGGAGGTTCCTGGTAGCAATGGCATTGGTCAACTTATTATACCTGTCCTGGTCCTTTGACCTCTTCAACCCCGCCCGAAGTTTCAATTCAGATATCTCTTTCTGAGCTGCTAACAAAGTCTCCTGATGTTTCTTTTCACTAGCCTCCAACTGCTCTATCTTAGCCTGAGTCCTTTGGTCTTCCTGTGCACGGGCTTTAGTGACTTGATCCACCTAGCCTGACTCTCCTCTAGATAATGATCTGCCCTATCCTTCTGAGTCTTTACTTCCTTGCAAGCATTCTTCAGTACCAACTCCCCTGCCCTAGCCTTCCTGATGTAGTCATTCGTCTTCTCAATCTTGGTCAAATGCTCAATCCTGAGCCTTTCCAATCTCTCATTATCTAGACGGCTGTCATTTCTCTCCCATGGAGTCTTCTTCAAAGCTTCAGAGAGCTGAGCATTCCTCTCTTTCAGTTTCTCAAACTCTTCCGAACTGACAGTGGCTGCAGGTTGTATTGTGGAAGGTCCAGGTGCATCTTCTAAGGTAAATGGCATCCGGGTGATCTGAGCTCTGGTACGAGACCAATCAGAATACTGTGCTGAAGCAATGTTGTTGCACTTGCCAAGGATGGTTGTTCCCTTGGTTTGAATGTTATCCCAAGCCCAGGCAGCTTGTCTGACAACAGCAGAGTTGGGTTGGATTTTACAGTAGAGGGTCTCAGCCAAATCTTGCCCTCTTGGAGGGTGAACCAAAGCATACCCTAATTGTCTCTTGAAGAGTAAAGGGTTGTAGTTGATGCAACCTTTCACTCCTATCAAAGGCACATTAGGATATTGCCCACAGCTAGCAATGATGTCCTTGCCCTTGGTGCTCTGAGTGCACCATCTAATGTCTTATGATGTCAAGGCAATAAATCTCTTAGCCCAGTTCTTTTGCTGATGAGGGTTCAGGAAGGTATCTGTCTTTGCCAAGTGTCTTAGCAGCCAAGAGTAATAAATAGGAGCACAACATCTGACTAGTCTTCCTCTTTGCTTCTCATTCCTCTGATGTACTGAGTAGTAGAAGTCTCTAAGCAAGGTAGGAACTGGGTTCCTTAATAAGAACAGGTGAATGGCATTCTTGCTCACAAACTTTGGCTCATCTGCAAACAAGATAACCCCATATATGCTAAGGGCTAGAAGTGCACAGACAACCTTCCATTCCCCTACTGCAGCATGCAGGGTGGCCTGGGAGATCAAGAAGTCTAGGTGAAGGCCTGGAACCCCAGCCTTGGTTGTCATGTTCTGATCAATAAGGGCAGGCTCCAAATGCAATGCCCTGGCTATGTCTTCATTTCTAGGAGCAACCATCTCCGGGTTGAAAGGAATCCCTCTCCTGATAGGAACTCCTAACAACATGGAAAATTCTTCTAACAGAGGTCCCAACCTGAAATCAGGAAAAGTGAAACATCTGAGTGGAGGATCATAAAACTGCAAGCAAGTATGGAACATGCTCCTCTGAGATGCATCTAGGTCCATGACCATGTCCAATATGCCTCCATAATGTTCTCTGAATAGTGGGACATGATCAGGAGTAATGAGGGACTGGATCTGCCTGATGCCAGTTAGGGTAGGCTCAAAGAAGTGGTATGTGATGTTGCTCTTTCTTGAAGTGTCCATGCTGATGATGGATGCTGATGAAGAAGCTGAGAGCAACTGCTGATGAAGTTCACTGAATGAGATGCTGAAGGTGAGTCTCTGATAATGATAGCTGGAGAGGAATCACTGACAAACTGATGGAGATGCTGAAGAAGATAACTGAATGAGTCTAAGCAGCAGAAGGGGTCAAAACCAAACCAAAGATGATAAGATGGATACCCTGTAAAACAAATAGGCAAATGTTAAATGATGCAAAAATGATGTATGCAAAATGATATGCAAAAGGGTTTGTGACCAAGTGCTGGATCTGTTTATCTGTCTTGGTAAAAGTCCATGTATGTCCATAAGTCCAGATGGAGGCTTAGAAATCCAATAACCAGGTGGGGGACTCAAATAAAGAGTCACAAGTCCAGGGTAATCACAAGAACTGTCCAAATAATACAACCTTAACAAATCTAGTAACAAGGTATGATGAGGCCAAGGGTTCCTGCAAACCTATAAACATCCCAACCCCCTCACATGTAATGTTCTAGAACAAGGATCCTCAGACTTGGATCAGTTATGAGAAGTGTAAACACTTCTAACCCGGAGGTACAATGTTTACAATAACCCTAAAAAATCCTCCTCTAATTCACCTCAGATGCTGAAGGTCATAAAAAGGTCATCCAGACTTAGCAGGCTTCCCAGATAGCCCTAGTACTACAGGAAATCTGTAGCACAGAGTTCTCAAGAAGAAACCCATGTCTGAACCGTGTTTCATATTCCCGCACCAGACCGAAATGGAATGGGAAAGAATATGAAGCCACTCTAGCCTATATGTCACTCAGGTCCCAAGTATAGGACCTTACTCACTCAATGATCCCCACCCACCAAAACAGACAAGAGATCCAGCACATGAAAATGACAGTATGAAATGCATAAAAACTGTAAATGAAAGCAATAGATAAAGTTGTACAGAAATCAATAAATAAAGCAAATAAATAAGCACACATAGCACATAAAACCCCTGTAAACACAAATCAAACAAGCGCTAGGAGGAACCCACAAAAAGAACCAGAAGCCCTGGTTGCAGTATAAGGGTCCCCAGCAGAGTCGCCAAGCTGTCGCTCCCAAATATTTGCATCACGGTACAAGCGCGAACGGTCGGCGAAAGGAGGAAATGAAGTGAAAATGAATAGAGTCGCCAGCTAAGAATTTTTATCCTGAAGGAAAGGTAATGCTGCATAAACCTAGAAAAATATGGATAAGACGGTTGCAAACCAGAGAAACTGAGAAAGGGGGTTGGTTACACCCTGGGAAGGTATTAGCACCCAGATTGTCCGTCGTACTCGACGGGATCCACGCTTAAACGATTTGTGTTTAAAAGTGGTAAGTGTATGTGTTATCTGTGTGCAAAAGCTGAGAAGAGAATATACAAGTGTCAGTGCAAGAGAAAAGTGAGGTGCTCAGGAATGAGGCTTACAAGAGAATGCTGAAGGAGGGGGAATACATAGAGACTTTTGTTCGATAACAATTAAGTTATGCCTACGTATCCTCTCGTGCAATGAGGAAGTTAGAACACCGTAGTTCGACTCAAAGAGACTGAAAGACAAATTGACTATGAACTGCTTACTTGTCTATGCTCAAGTGTATGACTTGTCTGGCTCGAGTGCTAATTGTCTTGCATTAGATGGAAGAAGCAAGTTCTCGTTTTAGAGTGAATGTGATGAGAAAAGAATCCCAGAGGAGACGATTATTGTTTGTTTTTGTGTTTTCAATCTTTTATTTGTTTTTGGTGTTTGTCATAAGCTAATGAGCTTAAGCCTAAACCAAGGGTTAGTAAACTCATCATATCCTCCATTTGATTAGGGATGATGATAATACCTTAAGTATGAGATAAACATCTCAACTTAATTACCATGATGATGTAGGATTAAGATCATTAACCTACTTGTGATTTAGACGTTTTTGAGTTTTTGTTTAGTGTTAAGTAATGAGTTTAAGCCATAATCAAGGATTAGTGAACTTATTACACCATCCTAATAGAAGGATAATAGATGAGCACACTTAAGCTGAGGAAGATACCTCAACTTAATCCATAATTAGGGATTAACCTCATGACAAAATAAACCTTTATTAAATGGATTTTAATTAGAGATGAGATTAAGAAGTGAGTTTTAAGTTTGTAAGATAACTTGAGGGGGACTTGTCCATTAAACACTAGGGTTAGTCCTTCTTAACCAATAATGGAAGAATTAGAACCCTAATGTAAGGCCCAAGTTACAAGTTAATGTCTTGGTGATTATTAAGATGTATTGATTAAGAGGTTTAAACAAATTAAGGGTTTAACACTTAGGATTAAAGTTATACACTCCATCCTAAGAGAAGGATGCAGGCATAACCCTAATTCCAAAGTCTTAAAACCTTAAAGGTTTAGTCTCTAATGATGAGGTGAGAAGAGAGACACAAAGAAGACACAAAGGTGAAAGTCTAAGGGAAACTAATAAGTCCTAATTATTATCATGCTTGGATGTTCCTATGGTTTGTAAGGCTTGAAAGAGATCTTCAGAGAAGCCACCAATGGAAGAAGCAGAAGGAAGAAGGAAGAAACAGATGAATAAGTTACTTACTTCATTGAAGAAGATAAGTGACTTAGAGAAAGAAAGTGAGAGATGAACATGAATGAGCAAGCTCACTCAAAAACAAATAAAAATGCAGCAATGATGCATATGAAGAAGATAAAGAGAAATGAGAAGTGAAGGCAAATTCACTTCTCAAATTAACTTACCACCTGAAAATGTTAGCTTAAGGAAAGAGATGAAGTGAAATGAAGCATATGAAATGACAAAGAAACAAAACTAGAAGCAATCACATGATGCAAATGATGTTATGAGATGATGCAAAGGAATACCAAGTGTTATGAATGTTCATACAAAGAGAAAGAATGCAAAGGAAGCATGAAGGAAGCATGAAAACACATGGATGTTTATGAAATGAAATGGATGCAAAGCATAGCAAATGTATTAAGAAATGACCAAGAAATGTTCAAGCAATGTCTTAAGATGTCTAAGATGGAATACAAGTGCTTATAATGTCATGGCAAGTTCAGATGTTCATGCAATGCAATGTAAGATGCAAGTATAGATGCAAGATTAGGGTTACATGAAAGGAGGAGATGCAAATGATCAAAACAGAAACAATTCTCATGATAAAAATTTGAAAATGAGCTCAAACAAACCCTAACCCCATATGATATCACACCCCAAAGGAGAAGGTTCAACTCTTAACCTAAAAGAGGTTATGATTTTTCTAAGTTAACTAGGGTTTTTGGGTACCATAAGAAGAAATATGCAAATCAATTTGAAAATGAGGGATAAATTCATGACAAAAATACCCTAGAAACTTCATGCCATATAGAAAACAATGCAAAAATAATCATTTTCAAACCCTTCATGGTTAGGAAGAAAAGAATTTTCAAAGTTAGGGTTCCAAAAAGGGAATTTTATGAACCCTAAATTCAAGAAAAATGTCAAAATGGAATCAAAACCAAAAAGAAATTTGTATGAATGGTTTGACAATGTCTCTAAATGTCCTAAGATGCAATGTGAAATTTTTGGAATATTTTAGAAACCTAAATGGTATTTTAATTAATTAATTTCCATTAATTAATTAAAATAAACATTTAAATATTTTAAAAATGATTTTTTAATGCAAAAAAAAAAAATGTTTTTGGGTGAAGAAAAATATTTGAAATTTAAATGCAGGAGGAAATATTTTTATAATTTTTCTAGGTGTTTTAAATAAAATGGCAAAGAAAATGGGATTTAAATGAAAATAAAATGAATTTAAATGAAAGTAATCCAATCCAAAGGACCTGATTCAAAGTTGGGAGAAAGTTGTTGACTGCGCGCGCAATCTAGTGGTCAGAATTCAAACTGGCTTAATTATCTGATTAAATTAATTAAATGGAAATTAAAGTTAACTGAAATGATCCAGGCCACACAAATACGCGCTAATCACCATCCTACGGCTAAGATTCAAACTGGGCAACTAAACCCTAATTAGGGTTCTAATTATTTTCAGGTGACCGGAGCAAGCTCCGGTCATCTTCTCCAGTGACCCCAAAAATCAAACTTCTTCTCTAGGCTATTTCCAGAGCTCTAAAGCTCCAGATCACTCCCCCACATCTCCCTAAACCTGAATCCAACCTCAAATTTCATTTCTCATGCATCAAACTCAAGATTCGAAGAAGAACATAAAAATGGCAAAACTTTCAGAAACACGATACAGGCTCAATACTCAATCATTTTTAAAACCAACAAGTGCAATGTGATTAGTGAAGCATATAGATCATTTCTATAACATAAAAAACAAGTTCTGGAAAAAAGTTTGAAGATGGCTACCTGAGCTGGAGCTTTCACCTCTGAAGCTTTTGGACCTCTTCTCCTGTGCAAATCCACTTCACTTGACCCCCTGATGATGTTGCAATGCTTTGGAAAAGTTTAGAATGTCTGGATTGAAGGGTTGCAACTCTACTGGCCTGAAATCGTGTTTGTGTTTGGCTGGCTTTTAGGGCTTGGTAATGGTTGGGAAATGTTCTAATGACGATGGTGAGTTGAATGGTGAAGTTTGTTTGTGGTTAGAGAGGCTGAGTAGAGAGAATCGAAAGCTTAAAGTTTTGGGGTGATTTTGAGAAACTTGGTCTATGGGATGATCTGAGCTCCAATGTTATGTGAAGTAGCTTGCTTTGAGTCCACATAACATTGTTTGATAGGTCAGAAAGTGGGTGGTGGCCTGTGGTGATTAGTATGGGCAAGTTGCCAAAATGTCAACATTATGTGTACTTGAGGTATGGGCTATGGCAGGGGTTGTTCAAGAGCATGTCTGGCCTCATCATTGATCAAGGAGAGCCATGGGATTGAGATTATGCAGCTGGATGGCTTAGAAGCAAAGATCTCATAGGTTTTGCAAGTGTTATGCATTTTGCCCCTTTTGTGATTTCTTGTGATGCAAGCCATAAAAACTTGTGATTATTTGGGCAATTTTGGTCACAATTCAATGTATTATGTTTGTATGATGCTTAGAGAGTGATTAGAGGTCACAAAATGACTTGGTTTGTGAAATTGCAAAAAATCCTCTTTGGTGTGAAAGTGAAAATTATAGGATTTTTGCCAACTTTGCAAGGCCATAACTTGAGTTCCATAATGAATTAGATCAAGTTCTTGTACTTTTTGAAAAGGGAATGATCCAATCTACAACTTTCATGACCAACAATTTTTCATTTGAAGCATTTTTGGTTGAGAAAGAGGTGGTTGAAAATTTTCCCAAAATGGAAAGTTTCCATTACAAGTCATTTCCATTTTTGGCAACTTTTGGTATAGCTCAAGTTTCTTCAATTTTGTGAACTTCCAAGCACTTCAATGATCAAATAAAGATCATATAACTTCAATTTGATGAAAAACCCACTTTGGTTCCATTGTTGGGGGCCTCAGATGCCCTGATTTTGCTCTGACTTGCTCAAGAAGTTACCTAATGAACAGATGACTTCCACAATGAATTTCTTCATCAAACTTGGTACACATGATCCTTATAACATATTGAGACTATTAGAAACATGAATGACCAAAAAATTTGGGGTTATGGCCTCTGAAACCAAAACCCTAATTTCAGGTCATCTGTGTAGTGAAACCCTAGCTCTGCTTCAATGCTTTCCAAGTTCTTGTGATTTCTTGACTTCCTTGATCTTTGAGGGATATAATATGATGATAGAACATACATGGACCCTCTTGGAACAAATGGATACCTTTGGAGTGGCTCAGATGGATCCTTGGATTGCTCATATCACAAACCCTAGATGAAGATGAACTTGAACTAATGCAGTGAAACAAAATGCAATATGAGATGGTATGCTTATACTAATGCAAACATGAAAGATCATAAGCCAATGTTGGGAAATTAGTGAGGGCAAATTTGGGGTGTTTACACAAAGCTCTGCATTTTTCTGTGGTGTGACCAGGTGCATTAGAATGGAAGGCACATCTGGCATTTACGTCGTAATTTCTCGCAAGGTTCTGAGGATTTGGTGGAGCCAGAGTACTTAACTCGACAAGATTAAGCTTCAAAAGTTGTGGCAACAAATTGGAATAGGGCATTGGTATAGGCTCAATCACCCTGTTGACTTGAGATGGCCTTTGCTGGAAAGGACGCTGTTGTTGGTTGTTGTTATTGTTATAGGACCTTTGTTGAGGAAAATGTTGTTGTTGAGGGAAATGTTGTGGTTGCAGGGTGTATTGTTGTTGAGGAGGTGGAGTAGGAATTGTGACAACGACAATTGATCTTGGCACATACTGGGGCCTTCCTCTGCCCATGTGTATTGAGTTTGTTTCACCGGACCTGCGAGGCCCTGCAAATGGTTTCCTTGTGCTACTTGAGCTGGCGCCGTTATCAGAAATCTTTCCCATTTTTAATAAACTTTCAATCCTTTCTCCAGTTATGACTACGTCAGCAAAGCTATTGGAAGAGAAAACTGCTAGCTTATCAATGTATGTCCCCTGTAGGGTGTTCATAAACATATCTGCCATTTCTCTTTCCGACATTGGAGGTTGAACGGCAGCAGCTAATTGCCTCCATCTCTGAGCATACTCTCTGAAGCTTTCCTTGGAGGATTGTGACATACCCATTAGAAGTGTTCTATTAGGATCCATGTCTAGATTGTATTGCTATTGGAGAATGAAAGCCTCGGCCAAATCTTTCCAATATCTAATGGTTGCCCTAGTCAGATGAGAGTACCACTCACGGGATGCCCCTGTCAAGCTATCCTCAAAATAGAACATCCATAGCTTTTCATCCATAGTGTAGGCCTTTAATCTTCCCAGGAAAGATTGAAGATGGGTGCGAGGGTAAGATGTTCCATTATATCTTTCAAAGCAGGGAGATTTGAATTTGAGAGGAATTCTAACTCCCTCTACAAGCCCCATATCCATAACATTAAACCCTAAGGAGTTTTGAGACTCCAGAGATCTCAACTTTTCTGCTATCTCGTCCAGCCGACGATCATAGACTTCATCTCCTGCCCCAACTACAGTGAATTGTTCCTCCTGAGGGTCCTCTTGCAAGGCACGCCCTCCGTTATTACCCTGGGTATTCCTGATAGCATTAATGTCAGGGTTGAGATGAGGTCCAAACTCCGGGGGATCAGTACGAGGTTGTACATGATCATTGTTGCTGGTACCCCCTGTACCTGGGTGATTTTCTTCAGGAGTTTGCCGCTCGACCAACTCTCTTAATCTTTCTTGGATTTGGGCTAACCCAGTCATTACTGTCATGAACTGGTTCATCTGGGACCTCATTTCAGTTCTTTCATTAGCCATCTGGGTTCTTACGTCAGTCAGATCTTGTTGAACCTGGTCCATCTGTAAGCTCGGAAGGTTGTTTCTTGTCGGGTACCGGTGAACTCTGTTGATGGGGAAGACTCTCCTACGAGCAATGTTTCTTGAAACCACATCAAAGTGAGAAAATAACAAACAAAAACCTACAAAACAAAGAAATGAGGTTAGTATGCAATGCATGATGTCTATTTGTCTTCCAAGGGTATCCGGTTTGGTTATTTGGTTTTGACCTTCCAGACCTCGAGGAATGATGATGCTGAAGAGAAATGAAGCCCACGAAATAACACTCAAACCATATATTACAAAATGTAAAGATGCATAGTTTTGATTACAATAAAGTCCCCATGATGGGTCAAAATACAACAGCAAAAGCAAAAGTACAAACAAAATGAAGTACAAATACAAAGAAATCAAACATCCAGCCCATAATCATCCTCCCTGACTTCCTTCAGGAGAGCATCAGTCCCTGGGCCAACTGGATGCTCTGTGATAGTCCTAATAAGAAGGTTCCCGGTGGCAATAGCATTTGTCAACTTCTTGTACTTTTCTTGGTCTTTTGATCTCTTCAACCCTGCCCAGAGTTTTAACTCGGAGATTTCCTCTTGTGCCGCTAACAAGGCTTCCTGATGCTTCTTCTCATTAGCTTCCAGCTGCTCTATCTTAGCCCGTGTCTTCTGATCTTCCTGTGAACGAGCCTCAGTAATTCTGATCCATCTAGCATGACTCTCTTCCAAGTAATGCTCAGCTCTGGCCTTCTGAATCTTGGCTTCCTTGCAAGCATTCTTCAACACTAACTCCCTGCTCTAGTCCTTCTGATGTAATCATCTGTCTTCTCAATCTTGGTCATATGCTCGATCCAGAGCTTCTCTAACCTCTCATTGTCCAGACGACTATCATTCCTCTCCCAGAGGGTCTTCTTCAGAGCTTTAGAAAACTGAGTATTCCTTTCCTTCAACTTCTCAAATTCTTCTAAGCTGACTGTAGCTACAGGATCTACTGTTGATGGTCCAGGAACATCCTCCAGGGTGAATGGCATGCGGGTGATCTGTCCTCTGATACGTGACCAATCAAGATACTGAGCTGAAGCTATGTTGTTACACTTGCCCAGAATGGCAGTCCCTTTTGTCTGAATGTTGTCACAAGCCCAGGCTGTTTGTCGGGCAATGGCATGGTTGTGCTGAATGTCACAGTAAAGGGTTTCTGATAAGTCTTGCTCTCTTGGTGGATGTACCAAGGCATACCCTAATTGCCTTTTGAACAACAAAGGATTGTAGTTGATGCAACCCTTTACTCCAATCAGAGGTACATTGGGATACTGCCCACAGCTGGTGATTATATCTCTGCCCTTAGTGCTCTGAGTGCACCATCTGATGTCTTCCGAGGTAAGGGAAATCATTCTTTTAGCCCAGTTTCTTGACTGATGAGGATTCAAGAAAGCTTCTGTCTTTGGCAAGTGCCTCAATAAACAACAATAGAAGAGAGGTGCACAACATCTGACTAATCTTCCCCTCTGCTTCTCATTCCTTTGATGCACTGAGTAGTAAAAATCCCCTAGCCAGGTGGGAACTGGATTCTTCAACAAGAAAAGATGGATAGAATTCTTGCTTACAAACTTAGGCTCGTTTGCAAACAAGATGATACCATATATGCTAAGGCCCAAGAGAGCACAAACAGTGTCTCACTTCCCTGCTGCAGCATGGCTGGTGGCCTAAGTGATCAAGAAGTCCAAATGGAGGCCTGGGATTCCAGCCTTAGTGGTCATATTCTGATTAATGATGGTGGTTTCCAAGTGCAAAGCCTTAGCTATATCTTCATTCCGGGGAGCAGTCATCTCAGGGTTGAAAGGAATCCCTCTCCTGATGGGGACACCCAACAATATGGAAAACTCCTCTAACAAATGACCCAACTGGAAGTCTAGAAAGGTGAAACATCTGAGAGGAGGGTCATAGAACTGAAGGTAGGTGTGGATCATACTCCTCTGTGATGCATCTAAGTCCATGATCATGTCCATGATACCACCATAATGTTCCCTGAATAAAGGGACATGATCAGGAGTGATGAGTGTCTAAATCTGCCTAATGCCTGCTAGGGAGGGCTCAAAGAAATGATAAGTAATGTTGCTCTTCTTGGATGGGTCCATGCTGACAATGGATGCTGAAGGAAACAACTGAGGAGAACTGCTGATGAAGACAACTGATGAAGATGCTGAAGAGAATCTCTGATGAAGATAGCTGGTGAAGATGGCTGATGCAGAAGAACAGTCAAAACCAAACAAAATAAGATGTGGATACCCTGTAAAACAAATAGACAAATGTTAAAATGATGCAACATGATGTATGCAGAATGATATGCAAGGGTTTGTGATCAAGTGATGGACCTGTTATCTGCCTTGATAAGGTCCATGTGTGTTCATAAGTCCAGATGAAGACTTAGAGAACCAGTAACCAGGTGGGGGACTCAAATAAAGAATCACAAGTCCAGGATTTCACAAGAATAGTCCAAAATGATATGACCTTAACAATATCAGTAACAGGGTATGATGAGGCCAAGGGTTCCTGCAAACTTGTAAACATGCCAACCCCCTCACAGGTATTGTTCTAGAACAAGGATCCTCAGACTTGGATCAGTTATGAGAAGTGTAAACACTTCTAACCCGGAGGTACAGTGTTTACAATAACCATAAAAGATCCTCCTCTAATTCACCTCAGATGCTGAAGGTCATAAAAAGGTCATCCAGACTTAGCAGGCTTCCCAGATAGCCCTAGTACTACAGGAAATCCGTAGCATAGAGTTCTAAAGAAGAAACCCATGTCTGAACCGTGTTTCATATTCCCGCACCAGACCGAAATGGAATGGGAAAGAATATGAAGCCACTCTATCCTATGTGTCACTCAGGCTCCCGGTATGGAACCTTACTTACTAAATATCCCTCCCACCAAGGTAAACAAACAGATCCAACATAATGATATGATGACTGTAATATGAAATTCAATAAAACAGTAAATGAAGCAATAAATAAAGTTGTACAAAAAGCAATAAATAAAGCAATAATCAATAAAAGCACATATAGCATATAACACCCCCATAAACACAAATCAAACAAGCGCTAGGAGAAACCCACAATAGAACCAGAAACCTTGGTTACAAGATTATGTCCCTAGCAGAGTCGTCAAGCTGTCGCTCCCCCGAAAAGACACCAGGGGCCCAGGGTGCAGACGCGAACGGTCGGCGAAAAGAGAAGATGAAGATGAATTGAATAGAGTCGCCAACTAGGCATTTTTATCCCGAAGGAAAGGTAATGCTGCATAAACCTGGAAAGAGATGGATAAGACAGTTGCGAACCAGAGAAACTGAGAAAGGGGGTTGGTTACAACCTGGGAAGGTATTAGCACCCAGATTGTCCGTCGTACTCGACGGGATCCACGCTTATAAGATTGTGTTTAAATGGGTAGTGCATGTGCTATATGTGTGCAAAAGCTAAAAAAAATGAATGTACAGGTGTCAGTGCAAAAAGGTGAATTGCTCAGGAACTGAGGCTTTGACAAGAATGCTGAAGGAGGAGGATGACAAAGAGACTTTTGTTCGATAACTGTTAAGTTTTGCCTACGTATCCTCTCGTGCAATGAGGAAGTCAGAACACCATAGTTCGACTCAAAGAGACTGAAAAGTGAATTGACTGTGAACTGCTTACTTGCTTATGCTCAAGTGTATGACTCGTCTGGCTCGAGTGCTGACTGTCTTGCATTAGACGGAAGAAGCAAGTTCTAGTTTTTAGAATGAGTGTGATGAGAAAAGAATCCCGAAGGAGACGATTATTGTTTGTTTTTGTGTTTTCAGTTTTGTTATTGTTTTTGGTGTTTTTGCATAAGTTTAATGAGCTTAAGCCTAAATCAAAGGCTTGTAGACTCATTATATCCTCCCTAATTAAGGATAATGAGCCGCCTTAAGTATGAGATAAGCATCTAAACTTAAATACCATGATGGTGTAGGATTAAGATCATTAACCTACTTGTGATTATTTATATTTTTTTGGATTTTTGTTTAGTGTTAAATAATGAGTTTAATCTCTAATCAGGGATTAGTGAACTCATTACACCATCCTAATAGAAGGATAATAGATGAGAACACTTAAGCTGATGAAGATACCTCAACTTAATCCATGGTTAGGGATTAAATTCATTATATAACAAACCTTTATTAAATGGATTTTAATTAAAGGGTGAGATTAAGAAGTGGATTTTAAGTTTGTAAGACAACTTGAGGGGGACTTGTCCATTAAACACTAGGGTTAATCCCTCTTAACCATAAGGAAGAGATAGAACCCTAATGTAAGGCCCAAGTTACAAGATAAAGTCTTAGTGATCATTAGTGTGTTTTGATTAATAGGTGTAAACAAATTAAAGGTTTAACACTAAGGATTAAAGTTATACACTCCATCCTAATAGAATGATGCAGGCATAACCCTAATTCCAAAGTCCTAAAGCTTTAAGAGTTTAGTCTCTGATTATTGAGATGAGAAGAGAGACTCAAGGAGACTCAAAGGTAAAAAGCTAAGGGGGACTATACACAACCCTAGAAGTTATCATGCTTAGGCATCCTATGGTTTGTGAGACTTAAGAGAAGGCATCTTCAGGGAAGCCACCAATGGAAAAAGCAGATGAAAGGAAGAGGAAGCAGAAGAATAAGTTACTTACTTCCTAAGAAGATAAGTAACCTAAAGGAAGAAAGTGATAAAGATGGAGCATAAGTGAATTTGATTCACTTCAAAGACATATAAAATGCATATGAAAGAGATAAGAAGAAGTGAGAAGTGATGGCAAATCCACCTCCCACAATATCTTACCAAAAGTTCCTGAAATGGTTAGTATGAATGCATAGGGTATAAAGCATAAAGAAATGAGATGAAATGAGATGTAAAGACCAAAGTCAGAAGTGCTTATGCAATGAAAATGGCATATGAGAAGATGCAATGTCATACAATGTACATATGAATGATCATACAAAGATGGGATGTCATGAAAGCATGCTTGGAAGTTTGAAAACACATGGATGTTTATGAAAAGAAATGAATGCAAGACATAGCAAATGAATAAAGAAATGATCAAGCAATGTTCAAGCATTTCCTAAGATATATAAGATGTTATATGAATTCTTGAAATGTCATGGAAAGTTCACATGATGATGATATGCAAAGATGAATGCAAATGAACATGAGAAATTAGGGTTTTATGGACATGTGAGATGCAAATGAGCAAAACAGAAGCATGCAACATGATAAAAAATTTAAATCAAGCTCAAACAAATCATAATCCCATATAAAGTCACATCCTAAAGGAGAAGGTCAGAAGCCATTCTTATTGAAAGTTATGATTTTCCTAAGTTTGCTAGGGTTTTTGGGTGATTCAAAAGGGAAAATGCAAATCAATTTAAAAATGCAAGATAAATTCATGAGGAAAATATCCTAGAAACTAAATGAAATATGTGAAACAATGCAAAAAGAATCAAGTTAAAACTCTTCTTGGTTAGGAAGAAATGATTTTTTAAAGTTAGGGTTAAAAATTGTGATTTTAAAGAACCCTAATTCAAATAAAATTGTGAAATTATGTTCAAACCTAAAAATAAATTTGTATGAAGAGTTTGAAAATGTTTCTAAATGTATTGGAATGACTCATGATTTTTTTGGTGATTTTTAGAAACCTAAATGCATTTTTAATTAATTAAAATACTTTAATTAATTAAAAATAACATTTAAATATTTTAAAAATACTTTTTATATGCAAAAAATAAAATAAAAATAATTTTCAGGTTAAGAAAAATATTTAAAACAGAAATGCAAAGTTTCATATTTTTGTGATGAGTTTTGGTATTTTAAAATAAATATGCAAGAGAAATGAAAATAAAATAAAATAAAATGAAATAAAGGAAAAGTATGCGCATCCAAAAGCCCAGATTCAAACAAAATTGGAGGGAGTTGACCGGCGCGTGTTTGGAGGGTCAGGATTCAATCTGGCATTTTTAAAATTCATCCTAATTAATTAAATTAATTAATCTGATTAGGGTTTTAATGAACTCATCTTGGCCCTTCATTCACGCATTAATCCTAATCCTACGGCCCACATTCAAACTGACCCTTAAACCCTATTTAAGAACCCTAACCACTTTCAGGTGACCGGAGCTAGCTCCGGTCATCTTCTCCGGCATGCCACTCACCCTAACTTCCTCCCTAGGTCAAATTAAACCCTCTAACTCTCTAGATATGATCCTCTAACAACCCTAAGCAAGAATCCAACATCAAACAACATTTATCACTCACGAAAATCATGATTCGAAGCAAAACGGAAAAACATTCAAAACTTTCAGAAGTTCAATACATGCTTGATTCTTAACCATTTTCAAAAATAAACATATCAGGATGATCAGCTAAACATGTAGAAGCATTTAAGAACTTAAAATAAGAGTTCTGGAAATATTGTTCTTCATGGTTACCTGAGATGAAGCTTTCGATTCCTGAGCTTTCTGGCCTCTTTCTTGGTTCAAAACATCTCCACTGAATCTCCTGATGATGTTGCAATGCTTAGGACAAGTTTGTGTGTCCTGGTTTGTGAGTTTCAGTTCCTCTGCACCAAGAATCGTGTTTTGGTTTGGCTATGTTTTAGGGCTTTTCAGTGGGTGGTTTATGTTCTATAAGTGATTTGAAGATGATTGGTGAAGTTTTTTTTGAAGTTTGATGATGGTTTTTGAGATTCGAAGAGAGGAAGGTTTTGATGGATTTTGTGAATTCTGAGTTGTGAGATGATTCAGGCTCCAAGATGTTATGAAATGGGGTCTATGAGGCATGTATGTGAAGTCTTGATTGGTCAGAAGAGTGGTTGTATCTCAGCTTGATTGGTATGGGAGGTTTTGCTCAAAAGTCAAATTTGTGTACTTGAGGTATGGGCCATGGCAGAGCTGGCTTTTTGGGGTGTCTGGCCTCAACAAGATTCATGGAGAGCCATAGAATGAGTTTGATGCAGTTGGCACAAGTGGATGGAAGGATCCAAGGCATTTTGCAAATTTTGAGAGTTTTGGCCTTTTTTGAGATTTCTTGAAGATCAAGTCATGAAACAATGCAAACTTGGGCCAATTCTGATGTTTAGAAGTTTCTTTGACATGTTGTAACATATTTGTGCACATTAGAAGTCAGTTAGAAGCTTTACAATGCCAATATGCAAAATCCTTCTTTGACATGAAACTTGAAATTATGTGATTTTTGCCAACTTTGAAAGGCCATATCTTGAGTTCTAGGATGAATCAAGACATGTTATTTTACTTTTTGAAAAGGGAAAGACCTAATCTACAACTTTCATGTCCAATAATTTTTCATTTGAAGCATTTTTCGTCATGAAAGAGGAGGTTAGAAATCTTTCCCAAAATGGAAAGTTTCCATTACAAGTCATTTCCAAAAATGGCAAGTTTGTACTTGGCTCAAAATTCTTCAATCTTGTGAACTTCCAACCACTTCTAAGATCAAATAAAGATCATTGAACTTTAATTTGATGAAAATGACCCTTTAGTTCCATTGTTTGGGGCCTCAGATGCCCTGATTTTGACTTAACTTGCTCAAGAAGTTACCCAATGATCAGATGACTTCCACAATGAATTTCTTCATCAAACTTGGTACACATGATACTTATAACATATTAAGAACATCGGAAACAAGAATGACCAAACAATTTGGAGTTAAGGCCTCTGAAACCAAAACCCTAATTTTGGTCATCTGTGTAGTGAAACCCCTAGCTCTGCTTCCAAGCCTTTGCTAATTCTTGTGATCCCTTTACTTTCATGAACTTTGGAGAGCATAATATGATCATATAACACACATGTACCCTCTTGGGAAGCTTTAAGACCTTTGGGATGTCTCAGATTGATTCTTGGATTGCTCTGATCACAAACCCTAGATGCAGATGAAATTGAACTATGTAGTGAAGCAAACATGCAATATGAGATGTAATGCTTATGTTAAAACAAAAATGAAAGATCACAAGCCATGGTGTGATAAAGAGTGAGATCAAATTTGGGGTGTTTACAACTTCTGCCTCTCTTTCATATTAGCGAGAAAATCATTGTTAATCTTCAAAATTCCCAATTTTACACTATACGATGTCTGCTCACAGACCAAACTCATGCCTCTGAATTGCTCAATTAACTTCAACTCTCTCATCATCATAGCCGATATATGATTTTTTTTCCAACTCAAAGCATCCACTACGACATTAGCTTTACCGGGGTGATAATTCAAGCCAAAATCTTAATCCTTCAAACATTACAACCAACGTCTCTACATCATATTCAGTTCCTTTTGGTCAAATAGATACCTCAAGCTAGTATGATCACTAAACACCTTGAATCTAGAACCATAAAGATAATGTCTCCAAATATTTAGTATAAACACCAATGCTACCAACTCCAAATTGTGTGTAGGGTAATTCCTCTCATGAATCCTCAACTGACGTGAAGCATAAGCCATCACTTGGTTATTATGCATTAATACTCCTCCTAAACCCATCAGTGAAGAATAACAATACACCACAAACAACTCATCCACTTTAGGCAAAATCAAAATTGGAGCTATTTTCAATCGCTTCTTCAGCTCAATGAAACTTAGCTCACAATGAATATCCCACGAAAAAGCCTTAACTTTACAGGTTAATTGGGTCAATGAAAGAGCTAACTTCGAGAACCCCTCAACGAATCTTCGATAATAACCAACTAACCTCAAAAAGCTTCTGATCTCGGTCACCGACTTTGGAGCTTCCCATTGTAGAACTACATCTACCTTGGATGGATCCACTGCAATACCATTACTCGAAATGACATGTCCAAGAAAACTTACCTCTTTCAACCAGAACTCACACTTAGATAACTTCGCATAAAGCTTCTTATCCTTCAACACTTGTAATACAATTGGTAGATGTTCTGCATGTTCTTCTTCTGACTTAGAGTAAATCAAATATCATACTGAAAGTAACCACAAACTGAACTACGTACTCATGGGAAATCCGATTCATATACTCCATAAATACTCCAGGTGCATTAGTAACTCAAAACGGCATCACCACATATTCATAATGTCCATACCAAGTCCTGAAAGTGGTCTCCTGAATATCCTCATCCTTTACACGTATCTGATGATAACTCGACCGCAAGTCAATCTTTCTAAACACCTGAGCACCCATAAACTAATCCATCAAGTCATCTATTCTCGGAAGTGGATACTTGTTCTTGATCCTCATTTTATTCAACTGTCTGTAATTAATGCACAATCTCATACTGTTATCTTTCTTCTTTACTAGCAACATCGGAGCTCCCCAAGGTGACACACTTAGTCTCACGAAATTCTTCTCTAACAACTCTTCCAGATGTTTCTTCAACTTTGATAGCTCTAATGCCGACATGCGATACGAAGCAACAGAAATAGGTCTAGTACTAGGTACAACATCAATACTAAACTCTACTTCCTATTCTGGAGGTACATCAATAATATCATCCAAGAATACTTCTGAAAACTCTCTCACCACTTGCAACTCATTCATTACATAATCGTTCTCAACCACCAAGGATGCAAACAAATCCAACACTTGAGCTTCTTCATCCAAAAGCTCCTTCAAACCTTTAGAAGATAAGTAACCATTTTCCTTCTCTTCTTCCGGAGCAAGGAATTACACAGTCTTATTGTAACAGTTGATATGAACATGGTTGAACTCCAACCAGTTCATTCCCAAAATCACATCAAGACCCTCCAACGACAAACAAACGAGATCAACACCAAAGTCCTTACCATAAATCGATAAAGTACACTTCAAATAAAATAGATAAGTAGTCCCCGATCCCTTCATATGTGTTTCGATAACCATTCCTCCCTTCATTGAAGAAACAACAAGACCTAATCTTTTCACATAATCAGTAGCAATAAAACAGTGTGTTGCACCAGTATCAATCATAGAAATCAAAGGTGTATCATTAATGTAGCAAATACCTCTGATTAGTCGATCCTCACTGGAAGTCTGAGTTCCTGTCAAAGAAAACACTTTCCCTCCAGTTAAAGCTTCCTTCGGCTTCAGACAATGAGTGTTGATATGGCCTTGCTTTCCACAGTTGTAGCAAGGCACCATATTAGTCTTGTGATTTTCGATCAAATGCCTAAGTTGTCCATATTTGAAGCACTTTTTCACATCACTCGTGAACTCACTGACACGATGACCCAACTCACCACATCTGTAACACTTCATAGGAAAAGAAGCTCCTCCCCCACTTGGCTACTTGCCATCAACAATTATATGCTTACCTTTATCAACCGGAGCTTCATAAGGCTTCCCACGATGCATCTGTTGCTTTCCTCTCCTCTCAGCCAAACCTTTAAAATGCTCTGATCGAGCCTTCTTATCTTCCTCAAAGATCCTACAATAGTAAAACAAATCTGGAAATCTTCTGATCCTTTGATAGACAATCGCCTGTTTGATCTCAGCCTCAAACCATTCTCGAATTTCACACACTTCGAGAACTCATCAGTCACCTCATTGTAACGCGGATAGAACTTGGCCAAATCTGAAAACTTAGTTGCTTACTCTAATATTGACATTCTACCCTGCTTCAATTCTAGAAACTTTATCTCTCTCTTTCTATCTTCAAAAAAATATTTCCTTAAGAACTCCCTCTTAAACACAGTCCAAGTGATCGCCTCACCTGACACTTCTAATCATTGTTGAGTACCGACCCACCAATCGTCAGCTTCTTCTACCAACTTGTGAGTACCCAACCGCACCTTTCGTACCTCATAATATTCCATCACCCTAAATATCCTCTTGATCTCCTTTATCCACTCTTGAGACCCATCATGTTCATACTTTCCCTTGAAAGTAGGTGGATTGTTCTTCAGGAATTCATCATTCTCGCTGTTCCCAGCATTCAACAGATTGTGCATAGCTTGAGCCATAGCCTGCATAGCGGCATCAAGTGCAGCGTCATTCTTTCCAGCTATTCTCAACCGCTACTCAACAACAACAAGAAAGAACGGTCAAAACACATATATAGACAATGACCGACTATCACGAACCTCAACCACGACAAGGATAACAACTCAACGACTTGGTTGGACGGACTGACCTGTTCTGATACCAATTGTAACACCCCAAAATTTCCCTGACATTTTTAATAAATAAAATACGACATTATCAGAGTAAAACGACATTTTCAATTCAAGGTGCTACTTTCAACCAACATAAAACATGCTCTTAAAATTTGATAACATAACATGAACAAAAAACTATTCAAATTAAGAAGCAAAAAAACCAAACTTTAGCGATATCATTGAAATAGAAAATAGTTTGAATCTTCTAAAACAACATCAACTTGTTCCAAAATATAACAAATAAACTAAATCAACAAAACAACGTTCTCGACTCCCATGTTACGTATCAGAGCGGACGCCACGACCACGACTACTCCTGGGTATCTGCATGATACCAACATAGGGGTAACATTCAAACATAAGGTGTGAGATTCTTAAATAAAATAAAAGAGTAAAATGATAAAATATAAGGCATATATCACATAAGTACAATAACAACATACTTATCACGACAAGAATCACAACCCAACTACACATCTACAACAAACACATCAACAACATATACATCCACAACATACACATTAATAACATATACATACACATCATACACATCAACAAAAATGCATGCAAATGAGACTCAACCATAGACTCAATGCATGTGGTACCAAGAATCGATCCCTACTTCATAATTCATTTCCCGTCGGAACTATCGACCCCTTTTCCATGGTCCAATGTAAAGACTTTAATGATTACACCCTCAACCCTTATTTCATCATCTAATGTGATCCATATTTCATGATCACATCCTACGTCGTGATTGAACACAATCACCTCACCAACGACGACAGCATGCAACTACGACGACAATATGCAACAACAACAACAACAACACTTCATGCATATGCTTTCTCATACTAACAGTTTTCAATCACCAACACATACACAACTAAACACACGTCATGCATTCAAATGTTTCACACAACAACATTCAACATCGACAAAATGCACATACAACCTCTCTAAACCTACTCACACCGCATCAACAACACACCAACCTTCCTAAAACATAAAACACAATTTTACATGAATTTTAATAAATTAAAAACACATTTTCTCCCTTCCAGGTCTCGCTAAGCAATCCCCTTGATCTCTAAGTGCGCAAGATACAGCCTTGAAGAGGAGAAAGTTTCCAACAGCTTGCTAAGCAAGTAAGGCGAATTTGGCAGAAAAACCCTGCGATTTATGCATTTCTCCTATACGACTCTCACCCTCAAACAATGTACAAAACTAGTCCAAATCACTATTTTCTACTGGAAAACTCACATCTAACTCTACCAACATAAATATATAATTCAGACATCAGTAATTCCTCAATTTCATACCACATTCATCAATTTATCAATCACTCAATCCCACTAACATACCTAAGGATATCTACCCTTACATTCATATCATAATACCCTTAAAAGATGAAAGAGATCCCACCCTTAACTTAATTCGATGAAAAATATCTTCCTTTCTCACAAAATATTTGCCTCTACCCTTGCCCTAGCCCTTCTCCTCTTCTCTCTTCTTCACGCTCTTCCAAAATTCCACAATCAGTTTTTTCCACATATGATTCCCCCAATCCTCCTAATTCGAAACATAACCCTTGGACCCCTAATATTAGAATCCTCATTAAGTCCTCACTAATTCCTCATCTAATTATTGTACTACCATTTCTCCTTATTTCTAATATTGTGAATTAATTTAATATAACACTCCACAAATTAATTAATTAACTATGAATTAGAAACTTCGGATAATTTAATTATTCTAATCGACGCATCATCAAGTCCTATGTTATTAGTCCAACATTTCCCCAACTACTAAACCTACCTTTAACCACGGGTACACAACATGCAACTATAGCACCACAACACATAACTAATCACAACAGTTTACACAATCACACAATTATATGAAATAAATAAATAAACAACGACTTAAATAAATTAGAGCGTTACAATCACTTCTGACTTTTACAATTCTAAACTCTTTTTCATTTTGAACTTGGTTGCAGAAGGTAGAGAATGCAGAGATTGACTCATCCTTGTGTCTAAGGAACTTTACCTATGTCCATTTGCTATAGTCATCTACGACCACTAATCCATACTTCCTACGACTGATGGATTCAATTTTCACTGGTCCAAACAGATCTATGTGTAGAATTTCTAATGGTCTAGAGGTAGAAACAACATTTTTTTATTTAAAGGAAGGTTTAGCAAACTTGTAAGGGATGTTGGGAAGCTGACCCCAAATAGCAGAACCACCTTTTGCAAACACAGCTTTAGCATCTTTGAGGGAGGCCATTGCAGGAGGTATTCTAGTAACCACAGGAACTCTTTCAGAAGCAGGGACAGACTGAGGAACAGGAGCAGAGCAAGGAACTACTTCAAATGTTTGACACAGAGTTTCAACCATTTCACCCTCCATTTCTACATATTTGAAAGTAATCACATGGCTCACCGTGTACTCCTCTTCACCATAGACAGTGACAATTTTGTTTTTCACCGGATATTTCAACTTCTGATGCAAGGTGGAAGTCACAGCACCTGCCCCATGGATCCAGGGGCGCCCAAGCAAACAAGAATACGCAGGACGAATATCCATCACATAGAAAGTAGAGTTAAAGACTTGAGAGCCTACTTTGATTAGAAGGTCTACTTCTCCATGTACCAATCTTCTTGAACCATCAAAAGCCCTCACCACCACATCACTTGGTCTTAACACAATGTCTTCAGGACTGAACTTGTCCAGAACCTCTTTAGGGAGCACATTTAATGAAGAACCATTGTCCACCAGTACATGAGACAAGGTAGTGCCTTTATTCAATGGAAATATGCAGAGCTTTGTTATGATTCCTCTTGGAAGGAGTCAAATCAGCAACAGAAAAGCCCAAACCATTATCACTAGTCAGATGTGCAACACAATTCTCAAATTGATCCACAGAAATCTCATTTGGCACATAAGCAGTCTTCAAGAACTTGATTAAGGCTTTAGCATGGGCCTCCGAACACAGCAAAAAAGATAACATGGAGATTTTGGAGGGAGTATGCCCCAACTGGTCAACAATATCATAATCACTCTTGCGAATGATCTTCAATACTTCTTCCATCTGTTTAGAAAGATTTTCAGCATTTGGTGCCTCAGCTTGTACGGGTTCAATCACAGGACCCTTGCCCCGGGCATCAGTACTTGGCCCAACAGTGGAGGTATGATTTTGAGCAACTTCACTTTTAGAGGTATCTTGTGGGGAGAAGACTCTTCCACTTCTAGTGATCTTACTAAATCCAGCAATATTGTCAACATCAAGACTATTATCAGCAACAGGAGGATCAGCCAGAGGTTCTTGCTTGACACCATGGATATACACATCAGACCCATAATTCCAGGGTATAGGTTTATCAGAGGTATAAGGAACAAGTCCAGGAGTGGTAATGATCATGGGAGCCATTCTAACTTCAGCAACAGTCTTCACAACGCCTTCAGCAGTAATCCTGACAGGACCCTTAGAGGTGATCCTGACAGGGCCTTTGGAGGTAATCTTCACTGGTATTTTATCAACCATAGCTACATCTTCAAGCTTCGTGCTTCGAGTCAGATGTTCACACATACTTTCAATAGAAGGAGTCCTCTCAAACAATATAGTGTAATTTTCCATGAGGTGTTGAATACCATCCTTCAACTTCCAGCAACTATCAGGTTTATAGGCACAGTAAAAACAATCTTCATTGCAACCTAGAAAGAAACTAGCCCGCATCAGCTTCTTCTTGATAATGGATAATGGAGTAGTCACATCTTCTACTAAGGAATCATAAGAAACCTCATTAACAACATTAACAGTCTTCTCATGATTGGGCATAGGAGCAGTGATCACATTTGGGGTCCCAGGAGGGTCAAATTCAATTTCCCCAGCTTCGATCATGTCTTGAATCTTATTTTTCAACACCCAGCAGTTGTTGGTGTCATGTCCTGGAATATTAGAATGATATGCACATCTTGCATTAGGATTGTACCGAGGAGAGGAAGTATTAGGATTCTGAGGAGGATCCCTTAAAGTAATTAGCTCCCCTTTCAACATGTGTTGCAAGGCTTGGGCCAGTGACATGTTGATCTTGGTGAACTGTCTTTTAGGCTTTTGTTGATTGTTTTGTTGTTGCTCTGGTGCTGTAGGGGCAGGGTTGGAGATGTGAACTGCTCCTACAAATTGGTGACTCCTGTTACGACTATGTTGACCATACACTGCATTAGACTCCTTATTTCCACTAGGGGGCTTCTTAGCAGTGCTTGATGAAAAGGCACTCACCTGTATCTTACCACTTCTTATACCATTTTCCACATGTTCTCCAGTCATTATCAGCTCGGTGAAACCAGATGATGAGCTTCCAATGAGGTGACTATAGAAAGGACCATTCAATGTACTCATAAACATATCCACAAATTCTCTGTCAGTCAGAGGAGGTTGAACTCTGCCAGCCAGGTCTCTCCATTTCTGGGCATACTCTTTGAAGCTTTCCTTAGCACCCATAGACATGCCTTAGAGCTGCATGCGAGTTGGTGCTAAATCAGCATTATATTGGTATTTCCCGTAGAAGGCTTCAGCAAGATCATTCCAATCATGAATATTAACAATTTCGAGTTGATAATACCATTCCAATTGAGCTCCAGATAAACTATCTTGGAAGAAATGAATCCACAGTTTCTTGTCAGTAGTATGTGGTTGAATCCTCCGGACATAGGATCTTAGGTGCAGCTTAGGACATGAAACACCATTATACACCACAAAAACAGGAACCTTGAAGCCAATAGGTATAACCACTTCAGAAACTAAACTCGAATCTTAAAAATCAAGCCCAGAAGATTTTTGTAGCTCCATAGCGTTCATTCTGTCTACCAGCATCTTGTACTTCTCCTCACTAGCAGGATCATGATAATAGTTTGCCTCAGAATCAGAATCTTCCACAGTATCATGAAGACTACCTCCCTCTTTCTCAGAATTCTCAGACTCAGAATCCTCAACCTCTTCCTTTGTCTTGATAGGACCTCTGAATCTTCTTCCCAGGTTGATAAGGCCTCCTGATTTTCTAGTCTTCTTCTTCTTCTTAGCCAACAATGCCTTCAACTCATCTTGTCCCTTGGACAAGTTTAGGATTAGCTCTTGAAATTGTGCATTCTGAGCCTGGAGATCCTTGACATTTTGTTCAAGAGCCATTTCTGCTGAAATAAACAGCGAGAAGATAAGATACATGTTCATAAGAAACCTGTGATGCAATGATATGGTATGTAAATGCATATGCAATGTTTTCAAGGACCACAGGATTTAAATTTGTTTAAATAACCAGAAAGTAAACTTTTATTAGTAATCAATAAATTTGTTTGCCTCTTGGGCTTACAACAAAAATGAAATGAATACAAAAATGGGGTTTTAAGTCTCCCATGGACGTTTCCTCTTTATGTTGAGGTATGAGTTGAGATTCTGCTCCTCGTGAAGTTGTCTTGTCAGCTCCAGGATTCTTTCTTGACTAGCTTTGAAATGAGTCTCAAAAGTATCCCTTTGTTCCTTCAACTGGATCCAGGATCTCTGCAATTCTTCCATGTCAGTAGGCATGTCTGGATGAAGAATGGTATAAGGAGTATCTCCTTCAGCAACAGGCTCCATGGTAACTGGCAGGATAGCAGGATATGGCATCATAAGAGTCTGAGCACGTGCTCGTACCCATCTGAGATAAGGTTCCATAGATATGGAGTATTTTGGTTCCAGAGTCTTGCTGTCAACCTTGTTCACCTTGCCCCAAGCTCGTATGAACCTTTGGCGGTAACCTTGCAGATCGTTGTCGTAGTCGAACACAATACCCTAAATAAGCATGTCATGAGGACCATCACTCCGAGCATAACCAAACTGACGTAGAACTAAAGAAGGGTTGTAAGTAATGCCCCCTCTTATGCCAAGGAGTGGCACATTAGGGAACTCTCCACAACGGTCAATGATAGTAACATTCTCCATAGATTGAGAGCACCAATGAATATCTGAATAAGAAAGTGACATAATCCTCTTGGACCACCTGAACCCTTGTTCATTCTTCATCACTGATCGAGGAAGGTGAGAAATAAACCACCTAGACAATAGAGGTATACAACACATCAGAGTTCCTCGTGCCTTTGTGGTACGTGTATGGAGAGAGTGTAAGATGTCTCCAAGTAATGTAGGCACTGGATTGTGAGTCAGAAATATGTTGATGGCGTGTACGTCTATGAACAGGTCTGGATTAGGGAACAACACTAAGCCATATATCAATAGGGCTAGGATCTCCTCAAAAGCATCATAGCTCATAGCCTTCAAGAACACTTGAGCTTTCTCCATCAATAGCTTAGCAAGAATACCCTTAACTTCGCTTCTCGTTTCTAGGATAATGTCTGATTTATTCAGATGTAGGGCTGCAGCAATAACTTCAGGTTTAGGCTCTTTTTCTAAGCCTGTGAAAGGTCTCTGATCAAGGATAGGTATACCCCGTAGTTTGGAGAACTCTTCCATTGTAGGAACCAGCTGATAGTCGGGGAATGTGAAGCAATTATGTTTAGGATCAAAGAACTGAAATAGGACACTCATCATGTCTTCATTGAACCCTGAAGTGACTAGATCCAGTAGGTGACCATGCTTCTTGATGAATTGGGAGTTTTCAGAAATTTGAGAGACCAATTCTTTAAGCTTAGAAGGTATTCCTACAAAGTTGATCCGGATAGTATTCTTACGAGCAGAAGCCATGACCTGCAACAAAGAACAAAGATAAATCCTTTGGTCCTTGAAATGGTTAGTGAAAATGCTATGCTTATGATGCATGATGTCATGATGTTATGCTCAATCACAAACATGTGGCACACACAAACAAGTCACACCATAGCCCTAGGTTTAGAGGCTTGCATGAGGTTTAAAGGTAAGTACCCTCCCCTGAAGTTTAGTTGGTTCATCCTATCCTACAAAAGTAACCGGGTTATAAGGGATCTCAATATCATTGATCCTTTCCAAGGGTGGTTGTGCAGTAGGCAACTTACTTGCCAACCAAAACCCTCCAAGTTTAGGATCTCAATGAGCGTAGTATCGAGTATCAACCAACTTCAGTCTTCACCAAAGCCGGCTATCTCACTACTTTCTAAAGGCCAAGATGGGATGACTAAGGTTCTAAAAGTCAGTTAGTGTATTGACAACATATGGCAGCCTCATATTATCCTCAACTTACTTAAGGAACATAAGCACCAACCAAGAAGTCACACAAACTATGGCCACCAGATCAACCATATCGGTATACGCCGTACAGTTTCCTTGGTCTATTGCCATTTACCTAAGGTACACTAGATCCGGGTTAGGATCTTTCACACAAAAAGCCCAATAAGTAATATAAAGCAAACAAAGCAAACAATTTAAGTGATCTAATTCCTAAGGGTACCCCTCTTTTATTAAATCCCCAGCAGAGTCGCCAGTTCTGTAACACGGTGGGAGAACTGACTTTCTATAAATGTTGCGGATAGCAAGAGTCGCCACCGACTTTTATTTTATCCATAAAGAAAGGACATAAAAGAACAGGAAAAACCTATTTAAAAAGACTTAGGTTCGGGGGGTAGGTTATATAAAGGGAAGGTGTTAGCACCCTTTATATCCATGGTTATCCATGGGCTCTTAGTTACTTATCTCACTTTAAATTGTTTTGAAAAGGTGTAGTGTGTGATTAGAATCTTTCTAAGTACTTTGTAATGATCCTCGTATGGATGTATACAAAGCCTTGTTTTTGAAAATTGTTTGAAAAGTGGGGTGTAAAGAGTGTTTTTGAAAAGTGAGCAAGCAACTTAAGAGAAACCTACCCTAGATTAAGCCTTTCATGTTCTCGTATGTTCTTTCAATGGTAAGACTATCCCTATTATTAATGAATAGGTAGTCATTACCTTGGATGTATTAAGGGACATGTGTAGGGTCATCTGGATATAGGCAACTGTAGGGTGTCTTTAGCAATTCGTAGGGACTTATCATCTTTTAAATGGGAGGGACAAGATCATTTATCGTAAGCAACCTCGAAGGGACTTGATCTTTAAAACTGTAGGGACTTGATGATATTTATGAAGGGACTTGCTTAAGACACCCTACTTGACATTTTGAATTAGGCAACTGAGAGGCAACCCTAGGAAGTGCAAGATGGCGTGTATAAGCTTATGCCTGCATCCTTCTATTAGGATGGAGTGTATAACTTTAATCCTAAGTGTTAAACCCTTAATGTGTTTAACTCCTTTAATCAATCCATCTTAATAATCATCAAGACATCAAGCTTGTAACTTGGGCCTTGCATTAGGGTTCTAATTCTTCCTTAATTGGTTAAGAAGGACTAACCCTAGTGTTAATGGACAAGTCCCCCTCAAGTTGTCTTACAAACCCTAAAAATCACTTCATCATCATATCATTAACTAAAATCCACTTAATAAAGACTTTGTTTTGTCATGAGGTTAATCCCTAATCATGGATTAAGTTGAGGAGCTTTCCTCAGCTTAAACACTCTCATCTATTATCCTTCTATTAGGATGGTGTAATGAGTCTGTTTAATCCCTGATTATGGCTTAATCTCATTACTCAACACTAAACAAAAACCACCAAAAACATCTAAATAATCACAAGTGGGTTAATGATCTTAATCCTACATCAAAGGTGATTAAGTGTGAGAAACTGACTTCACACTTAAGGTACTCTCATTACCCCTAATCAGAGGGAAGATGTGATGAGTTTACTAAATCCACTGGTTTAGGCTTAAGCTCATTAACCTATGACAAATCTTCAAAAAGAAATAAAAGATTGAAAGCACAAAAACAAACAATAATCGTCTCCTCCGGGATTCTTTTCTCATCACCTTCATTCATAAACGAGAACTTGCTTCTTCCGTCTAATGCAAGACAGTTAGCACCTGAGCCAGACAGGTCATACACTTGAGCATTGACAAGCAAGCAGTTCACAAGTCAATTCACCTTTCAGTCTCTTTGGGTCGAACTACGGTGTTCTGACTTCCTCATTGCACGAGAGGATACGTAGGCATAACTTAACAGTTATCGAACAAAAGTCTCTGTATATCCCCCTCTTTCCAGCTTTATTCTTTAGCCTCATGATCTTGAGCATTTCACTCTGTTCTTACACTGACACTTCACTTATACACTTCACTTCTTTTACACTGACACCTGTACATCTTTTTCCAGCTCTTTCTATACACAAATTGCACTGACACTACCCCTCTAAAACACAAATCTTTTAAGCGTGGATCCCGTCGAGTACGGCGGACAATCTGGGTGCTAATACCTTCCCAGGTTGTAACCAACCCCCTTTCTCAGTCTCTCTGGTTCGCGACCGTCTTATCCATATCTTTCTAGGTCTATGCAGCATTACCTTTCCTTCGGGATAAAAATGCCTAGCTGGCGACTCTATTTCGTTCCCCGTGAGTTCACTCCTGTGTGTTCTCACACCCCTCTTTCGCCGACCATTCGCGTCTGTACCCTATTTGACCCGGCTTCATTTGGCGGGAGCGACAGCTTGGCGACTCTGCTGGGGACCCTTATACTGTAACCAGGGCTTCTGGTTCTTTTTGTGGGTTCCTCCTAGCGCTTGTTTGATTTGTGTTTACTGGGGTGTTATGTGCTATTGGTGTTTGTATATTTGTTTTATTTATTGCTTTATGTACAGTTATTTATTGCTTTCTTTACAGCTTTATATTATCATACTGTCATACTGTTCTGGCTGGATCTGTTTGCTGTTTTGGTGGGTGGGGTTCTATTGAGAGTTTAAGGTCCTATACCTGGGACCTGAGTGACACCTAGTCTAGAGTGGTTCATGTTCTTTACCATTCCATTTCGGTCTGGTGCGGGAATATGAAACACGGTTCAGATATGGGTTTCTTCTTGAGAACTCTGTGCTACAAATTTCCTGTAGTGCTAGGGCTATCTGGGAAGCCTGCTAAGTCTGGATGACCTTTAGTATTGACCTTCAGAAGCTGAGGTGAATTAGAGGAGGATCTTTTATGGTTATTGTAAACACTGTAACTCCAGGTTGGAAGTGTTTACACTTCTCATAAATGATCCAAGTCTGAGGATCCTTGTTTTAGAACACCACCTGTGAGGGGGTTGGGCTGTTTGCAGGTTTGCAGGTACCCTTGACCTCAGCATACCCTGTTACTTTGTTTGATTAAGAGTACTCCATTTTGGAACAGTTCTTGTGATTTTTAACCCTGGACATGTGACTCTTTATTTGAGTCCCCCACCTTGGTTACTGGACTTATGAACCTCCATCTGGACTTCTTAGACATACATGGGCTTATACCAAGGCAGTTAATCAGATCCAGCTTGATCACAAACCCTTGCATATCATGTGCATACATCATCATTGCATCATTTAACATTTGCTTATTTGTTTTTCAGGGTATCCATACTATATTTTGGCTTGGTTTTGACCCCTTCATCTGCATAGGCCTATCTTCACCAGTATCTGCTTCAGCTATTCCTCATCAGCTACCTACTGCAGTCACCTGCATCACCAGTCTCAGCCTATCAGTGGCCCATCTTCTGGTATCAGTCATCATCATCAGCATCTGTTCTTCAGCAACATGGCACCTAAGAAGAGCAACATCTCCTATCATTTCTTTGAGCCTGAGCTAGCTGGCATCAGGAAGGTCCAGGCCCTGATTACTCCAGACCATATACCACTATTCAGAGAACATTATGGAGGCATCCTTGATGTGGTTATGGATTTGGACCCTTCCCAGAGGAGCTTGATTCATACTTGCTTGCAGTTCTATGATCCCCCTCTGAGGTGCTTCACCTTTCAGGATTTTCAGTTGGGGCCTTTATTAGAGGAGTATTCATCTTTGGTTGGTGTACCTGTCAGGGGTGGTGTCCCCTTCAACCCTGAGATGGCTTTCCCTAGTAATGAAGAGGTGGCAAAGGCATTGTATCTAGAACCAGTTCTGATTGGGCAGAACATGACAGCAAAGGCTGGAGTCCCTGGTTTTCACTTAGATTTCTTGACCTCTCAGGCTATTCTGAAGGCCTCCTTGGGAGAGTGGAGGGCAGTCTGTGCATTATTAGCCCTTAGCATATATGGGGTTATATTATTTGCAGATGAGCCTAAGTTTATTAGCAAGAATGCAATCCTTCTTTTCATCCTGAGGAACCCAGTGCCCACCTTACTGGGAGATTTCTACTACTCTGTTCACCAAAGGAATGAAAAGCAAAGGGGAAGATTAGTGAGATGATGTGCTCCTTTGTTCCATACTTGGCTGCTCAAACATTTGCCAAAGACTGATGCATTCTTGAACCCTCACCAGCAAAAGAATTGGGCTAGGAGGCTTGTTGCTTTAACCTCAGATGATATCAGGTGGTGCACTCAGAGCACCAAGGGCAGAGACATCATTACTAGTTGTGGGCAATTTCCCAATGTACCTCTGATAGGAGTGAGGGGTTGCATCAACTACAACCCTCTGCTATTCAAAAGACAACTGGGCTATGCATTGGTCCACCCTCCTAGAGTACAAGATCTAGCTGAGACCCTTTATTGTGAGAGCAAGCCTAATCTGGCTATTGTCAGGCAAGCATCCTGGGCTTGGGACAAAGTCCAGACTAAAGGGGTAACCATTCTTAGGAGATGCAACAATGTGGCCTCAGCTCAGTATTATGAGTGGTCTCATGCCAGGGCTCAAATTTCTGGGATGCCCTTCACCCTTGAAGATGTGCCTGGACCTTCCACAGCACCACCTCCAGCAACTGTCAGCCTGGAAGAGTTTGAGAAGCTCAAAGAGAGGAATGAGAATTTGTCTGAAGCCTTGAAGAGAACCCTCTGGGAGAGGAGTGATGGTCGGCTGGACATTGAAAGGTTAGAAAAGCTTAAGGTGGAGCATCTAGCCAGGATTGAAAAGTCAGAGGACTATATCAGGAAGGCAAGGGCTGGGGAACAGATTTTGAAGAATGCCTGCAAAGAGGCCCAGTTCCAGAGAGCTAGGACTGATCTTTATCTGAAAGAGAGTCAAGCTAGGTGGGTCAGGATCACTGAAGCTCGCTCTCAGGAGGATAAGAGAACTCAGGACAAGATTGAGCAGTTGGAGGCTAATGCAAAGGAGCAACAGGAGGCCCTATTAGCAGCCTAGAAAGAGATCTCAGAGTTGAAGATTAGGGCTGGTGTGAAGAGGTCAAAGGACTAGGGCAGACACAAGAAGCTAACCACTGCTATCACCACCAGGAATCTTCTCATCAGGAACCTCACAGAGCATCCAGCTAATCCTGTGACTGAAGCACTTTTAAAGGAAGTTCAGGAAGATGAGTTTGGTCTTGATGTCTGACTTTTTGCTTATTGTTGCTTTCATTTCATTGTACTCTTCCTTTTCTTGTGTTGTATTTTGACCCCTTAGAGGGCATGTATTGTAAAAAAACAAACTATGTATCATTCACTTTTTTGTAGTATATTCATTAGTTTGTTTCATTTGGATCTCCCTCTCCTAAGCAACATCAAACAACATCTTCCTCGGGGTCTGGAAAGGTCAAAACCAAGTGCCAAGCCGGATACCTTGGAAACAAATAAGCATACTGCATTGCATACTAACCTTTGTTTGTTTTGTAGGTTTGTTTTGTTTTTGTTACTAACTCTGTTGTGGTTCAGGAACTATTGCTCGACGTCGGGTGTTCCCACTCAATCGTCCACACAGATATCCCACCCGCAACAACCTTCCGGGTATACAAATGGACCAAGTACAGCAGGACCTCACAGAGGTCAGGACTCAAATGGCCAATGAGAGACTGGAAATGAGAAATCAGATGACCCAGTTTATGGAGGTGATGAATGGATTGGCACAGAGCCAAGAGAGATTAAGGGCACTAGTAGAAAGGCAGACCCAGGAGGAACCCCATCTAGGGACTGGGGGAACAAGCAATAATGAGAGGGTTCAGCCTCATGTTAATCCTCCAGTCTATGGACCCCACCTTCATCCAGAGATCAACATCCCTGCTAATGTACAAGGGAATGCAACTACAGGTAGAGTGCTGCAAGAAGACCCCCAGGAAGATCAGTTCACAGTGATGGGAGCTGGGGATGAAGCCTATGACAGAAGGCTAGATGAAATTGCTGAAAAATTAAGGTCCTTGGAGTCTCAAAACTCTTTGGGTTTTGATGTTATGGACATGGGCTTAGTGGACGGGGTCAGGATTCCCCACAAGTTTAAACCTCCGTGCTTTGAGAAGTACAACGGAACTTCCTGTCCTCGAACCCATTTACAATCTTTTCTGGGAAGGCTGAAGGCATATACCATGGACGAAAAGCTATGGATGTTTTATTTTGAAGATAGCTTAACGGGAGCTTCAAGGGAATGGTACTCTCACTTGACTAGAGCAACCATTAGATGCTGGAAGGACCTGGCCGAGGCCTTCATTAGACAATACCAGTACAACTTGGATATGGCTCCCAACAGGACCCTCCTGATGGGAATGTCACAGTCATCCAGAGAAAGCTTCCGGGAGTACGCCCAGAGGTGGAGACAGCTTGCTGCTGCTGTCCAGCCACCCATGTCAGAGAGGGAGATGGCTGATATGTTTATGAATACTCTCCAAGGGACATACATTGACAGGCTAGCTGCCTTTTCTTCCACTAGCTTTGCTGACGTGGTCATAGCCGGGGAAAGAATTGAGAGCCTATTAAAGATGGGCAAGATTTCCGACAACGGTGCTAGCTCATCCAGCAACCCAAGGAAGCCTTTTGTAGGCCCAAGAAGAACTGGTGAGACTAATGCTATCCATACCAGCAGGGGCATACCCCAATATGTTCATAGGTCTGTGGCAGCAGTCACCATTCCCGCTCCAATTCATCCTCAACCAGCTTATCAACCACAGCAACAAATTACCAGCAACAAACTCAGTATCCACCTCAGAGAAATTATAACAACAACAACACCAACAACAACAATCAGCAAAGACCATATCAACAGAGACCTTCTCAGGCCAATAGGGTGATCGATCCGATCCCTATGCCCTATGCCACATTGTTGCCACAACTCCTAAAACTCAACCTAGTTGAGCTAAGGACATTGGCACCTCCAGATCCTGCCAGTCTGCCCAGAAATTATGACGCCAGCGCCAGATGTGCTTTTCACTCGAATGCACCTGGCCACAGTACAGAGAAGTGCAGAGCTTTGCACATGAAAGTGCAGGATCTAGTGGATTCCAAAGCTCTAAACTTTGCACCACCACCAAATGTTAACAAGAACCCTATGCCACACCACGGAGGACCCCGAATCAACGCTATTGAGGAAGATAAGCCGTCTTACTTGATAACCAGTATGGGCCAGATTCGGACACCCTTGGTAGAGATTAAAGCTCAACTCCTTGAATGTCAAATGTTCCCTGGATGTGAGCTAGGATGTGCTTATTGCAACATTTCGTTGAATGGGTGTGATAACTTGAGGGATGGCATAGATGGTCTCATCCAGAGTGGCCTGCTTCAAATCACAACATCAGTACCTACCAATCCAGCAATCTCCTTAACAACAGTTCCCGAGTCTTCTACAACTGCAACAGCCATTGTTCCAAACAACTCTTCAATCTCATCAACAAATTCATCATCTGTTACTTCAACGGACCAGATATCAAAAAACATCCCTGCTACAACTTCAGAACCCCTTCATTCAGAGTCTCCAACAACAACAACACCCATCCAGTCAACAATGTCTCCTACAACATCAACAGCAAACAATGAAAGCGTTTCAACAGTTACAATTTATTATGATCCTGCCAATGATTCTGCCTACAACTCACAAAATGCCACTCCTATCAGAGCACCAGTCACAATATACTATGATCCACAGACTATCATGGTCCCTTCTGCAGCTGCCATCAGTCCAGTCACTATCACAGTGCCTGGGCCAGTACCTTATGAAAGCAGTAATGCCATCCCTTGGCATTACGGCTCCGATCTATACTGCGAAGGACAGAAAATCACTCTTGAATCATCAACTTCTTCACCACAAATAGACAATGTGGGGGGAGGCAGAGGCTTCACTCGAAGCGGACGTCTCTTTGCCCCGCAACTTCAAAGACCCACTGCTGAAGCAGAAGCTGCTGCCAAGGCAAAAGGGAAGAGTATGGTGCAAGAAGATCAAATTGTTAAAGAAGCTTTGAAAACACCTTTTGATCAAGAAGTTGATGAATTCATGAGAATCATCAAGAAAAGTGATTACAAGATAGTGGACCAGCTTCACCAGACACCTTCCAAGATCTCCATTCTATCATTGCTTATGTGCTCCGAGGCTCATCGGAACGCACTACTAAAAGTTTTGCACGCAGCTTATGTGCCAGAGGAGATTACCGTCAATCAGTTGGAAGCTGTAGTTGGAAATGTTAACGCTAGTCATGGACTAGGATTTACCAACACTGATTTAACAACGGAAGGCCGCAATCACAACAAGGCTTTGCACATTACCTTGGAGTGTAAGGGTGCAGTTCTTTCCCATGTATTAGTAGACATAGGGTCATCCCTCAATGTCTTACCTAAGAAAGCTCTTGTGAAGCTGGAGTATGAAGGACTGGCATTACGTCCCAGTAACTTGGTAGTGAGAGCCTTTGACGGTTCTAAGAGATCAGTTCTGGGAGAAATTGAGTTGCCTATAACAATTGGCCCACAGACTTTCAAAGCGACCTTCTTCGTGATGGATATACAGCCTGCCTACAGCTGTCTATTGGGTAGACCTTGGATTCATGCCGCTGGCGCAGTTACGTCTACCCTTCACCAGAAGTTAAAATTCGAGTGGGAGGGCCAAGTCGTTACTATTTGTGGAGAAGAGGACATTTTTGTTAGCCATCTGGCTACATACAAATATATTGAGATGGATGGGGATATCCATGAAACCATGAGCCAGGGATTTGAAGCCCTGAACATTAATGAAGCATCTGCTGTACTTGGGACTTCCATGACATCTTACCAGCAAGCCAGGAAGGTTGTTGAGGAGGGGAATGCTCAAGGCTGGGGCAAACTGTTGCCTGTGGAGAAGAAAGAGGATAGATTTGGGTTGGGTTACAAACCAACTCAACAAGATCAAGCAGAGGCTGCTAAAAAGCCCAATTTTGTCAGTGGGGGATGCTCACCCCCGATGCAATAAACAACTTGGAAGATGAGTCGGAAGATGAACGCAACCTGGAAAGCTGGATACGTCCAAGGATCTCGGGGAGCCGTATCTCAAACTGGTCTTCCCAGGAAATTATAAGGGTTACTCCTGCAGAGTAATTATTATTTCCTGTATATTTTAAGCATGCATCAAGTCTTGCATCTTGCCCAAGATGACAAGACTCATTTTGTAATCGGGCCATCTGTAATTTTGTGCAAAACAGATCAATCAACGATAATCAGACATCTTTTTGCAAATGAGTCGTTTTCTTTTCCGCTCACTGTTTTTCCATTTTTCTTTTTGTACAAAAAATAAATGGCAATGTTTTCAAAATGACAACTTTATTTCACTTTTCTAAACAAGATTAAAATCAATCACTAAAATGAACAAACTGAACCCTTGCAGAGAATGCCTTCCAGACCGCACCGACAACAGCACGGCTATGACTTCGTATGACTTTGACAATCCGATCAAACAAGCTGATGAAGAGGTTGAAGGAGATTACGAGCTTCCTGAAGAGCTAGCCAGGTTGTTGAGACAAGAGGAAAGGGTTATCACTCCTCATCAGGAGGAGGTCGAAACGATTAATCTTGGTACAGATGAAGACGTGAAAGAGGTTAAGATCGGGGCCTGCTTACAAGACTCAGTGAAGAGACAACTGATTGACCTGCTTCAAGAATATGTGGATGTGTTTGCTTGGTCTTATCAGGATATGCCAGGTTTGGATACCGATATTGTTATGCACAAGCTGCCTTTAAGAGAAGATTGCCCACCGGTCAAGCAGAAATTGCGCCGTACTCGCCCGAACATGGCAATGAAGATCAAAGAAGAGGTACAAAAGCAATGGGACGCCGGGTTCCTTGCTGTAACTAGCTATCCACCGTGGGTTGCTAATATAGTACCTGTGCCTAAGAAAGACGGCAAAGTAAGGATGTGTGTTGACTACCGGGATCTGAACAGAGCCAGCCCGAAAGATGATTTCCCATTACCTCACATTGATGTATTGGTTGATAATACGGCTCAGTTCTCGGTATTCTCCTTCATGGACGGATTTTCAGGATACAATCAGATCAAAATGTCACCTGAAGACATGGAGAAGACAACTTTCATCACACCCTGGGGCACGTTCTGTTACAAGGTGATGCCATTCGGATTGAAGAATGCTGGTGCAACATATCAACGGGTTATGGTAACATTATTCCACGATATGATCCATAAAGAAATCGAGTGTTATGTGGATGACATGATCGCCAAGTCCCTCACTGAAGAAGACCACCTGGTAAATCTACTGAAACTATTCAAGCGTCTGAGAAAGTACCAACTGAAGTTGAACCCCAACAAGTGCACATTCGGGGTGCGATCCGGTAAGCTGCTGGGATTTATTGTAAGTGAGAAAGGGATTGAGGTTGATCCTGATAAAGTCAAAGCCATTCAAGAAATGCCTGCACCGAAGTCTGAAAAAGAAGTTCGAGGGTTTCTAGGTAGATTGAACTACATCTCAAGGTTCATATCTCACCTTACAGCAACCTGTGAACCCTTGTTCAAGCTGTTAAGAAAAGAACAGACGGTCAGTTGGAACGAAGACTGCCAGAGGGCTTTTGACAAGATCAAAGAATACTTACAAGAGCCTCCCATCCTTATGCCTCCAGTTGAAGGAAGACCTCTGATTATGTACTTGACAGTATTAGAAGAGTCAATGGGGTGTGTGCTGGGCCAGCATGATGAGTCTGGTCGAAAAGAGTATGCAATATACTACCTGAGCAGAAAGTTTACCGACTGTGAACAACGTTATTCACTGCTCGAGAAAACTTGCTGTGCTTTAGCGTGGGCTGCTCGCCGACTGAGACAGTATATGTTGACCCACACTACTTTATTGATCTCCAAGATGGACCCAGTTAAGTACATTTTTGAGAAGCCAGCTCTTACCGGACGGGTTGCAAGATGGCAAATGATCCTCACAGAATATGACATCCAGTACACATCTCAGAAAGCCATCAAGGGCAGTGTATTGTCTGAATATCTTGCTGAGCAACCCATTGATGATTACCAGCCTATGAGATTTGACTTCCCTGATGAAGACATCATGTTCATAAAAGCAAAAGATCATGAAGAGCCTATTCACACTGAAGGGCCTGACCCAGAAGAAGAATGGACTATGATGTTTGATGGGGCTGTTAATATGAACGGTCGTGGTGTTGGTGCAATACTCATTACACCTAAAGGAGTTCACATGCCTTTCGCGGCAAAACTCACTTTCAACTGCACAAACAACGAAGCTGAATACGAAGCTTGCATTATGGGTCTTGAGGAAGCCATTGACCTCAGGATCAAGACATTGACTGTATTCGGAGATTCAGCTCTGGTAGTTAATCAAACCAACGGCAAATGGTACACACACCAGGAGCACCTGATACCTTACAGGGACTATACAAGGAGGTTATTGACTTTCTTTACAACGGTCAAGCTTGAGTATATCCCTCGGGACGAGAATCAGTTTGCAGATGCTCTGGCTACCATTTCATCCATGATCAAAGTTCAAGCTGCCAACTTTATGCCTCGAATTTCAGTGTCCAGACTTGACAGACCAGCATATGTGTTCGCGGCAGATGTTGTCAAAGATGATAAGCCTTGGTTCCATGACATTAAGTGCTTCTTGGAGGATCAAACATACCCACCTGGGGCATCTTCCAATGACAAGAAGACTTTAAGAAGGCTTGCTGGTAGTTTCTTCCTGAACACTGATGGTTCTTTGTACAAGAGAAACTTTGATATGGTACTCCTCAGATGCGTCGATAGAACAGAAGCAGACTTGTTGATGCACGAGGTGCACGAAGGATCCTTTGGTACCCATGCGGGAGGGCACGCCATGGCTAAGAAATTGCTAAGATCGGGCTATTACTGGATCACAATGGATGCCGACTGTTGTGCCTATGCCAGGAAATGCCATAAATGTCAGATCTACGCGGATAAAGTGCATGTGCCTCCCAATCCTTTGAATATAATGTCTTCACCCTGGCCCTTTGCCATGTGGGGCATTGATATGATTGGCAAGATTGAACCGACTGCTTCAAACGGCCACAGATTCATCTTGGTTGCTATTGATTATTTTACCAAGTGGGTTGAAGCAGCTTCCTATGCCAATGTTACAAGACAAGTGGTAGCCAGATTTCTGAAGAGAGATATCATCTGTCGGTATGGAGTGCCCGAGCGAATCATTACTGATAATGGTTCCAACTTAAACAACAAAATGATGGCAGAGTTATGCCGGGACTTCAAGATCCAACACCACAATTCTTCTCCTTACAGGCCAAAGATGAATGGCGCTGTTGAGGCAGCTAATAAGAATATCAAGAAGATTGTGCAGAAGATGGTAGTCACCTACAAAGACTGGCATGAAATGCTACCATTTGCCTTACATGGGTACCGCACGTCAATTAGAACATCCACTGGGGCAACACCGTATCAGCTTGTGTATGGTATGGAGGCAGTCCTACCAGTTGAAGTTGAATTACCCTCCCTACGGGTACTGATGGATGTTAAGCTGAACGAAGCAGAATGGGTCCGATCCCGATACGAGCAACTGAGTCTGATTGAAGAGAAAAGATTGGCTGCAATATGTCATGGGCAGTTGTATCAAAGAAGAATGAAGAAAGCCTTTGATCAGAAAGTCAGGCACCGAGAGTACCAAGTAGGAGATCTTGTGCTGAAAAGAATCCTCCCTCCTCATACAGACCACAGGGGCAAATGGACTCCAAACTATGAAGGACCATTCGTGGTAAAGAAAGTTTTCTCTGGTGGAGCACTGATGCTCAGCACCATGGATGGTGAAGACTTCCCGTCCCTTGTGAATTCAGATGCAGTTAGAAAATACTTCGCATAAAAATGACCCGCTGGACATAAAAACAGAATGTAAGTCCAGGAAAAAATAGGGCATCCCGGCAAGTCAAAAAACAGAATAAAAGACTTGGGCAAAAATAAAGGAAAAAAAAAACGTACACCCGCTGAGTTGAAAAGCCGCATTGGACAGCTCAGGCAAAAATGGGTATCCCGATGGATTGAAAACCCGAAAGGGCGATCCATGCAAAATAAGGGAATAAGCGAACAACTGCACTCTGAATTCGTCTGTATCACTTGGTAGGCTTCGAAAGGATCAAGCCTCTTTCAGAATCAGCCTTCTTCAGAAAGCAAGACGAGAAGAACGTCAAAAGTCATACGAGTCATAGCGAAGGGGAAGCTCCTTGAAGCGTCGTCAACACTGACCAGCATTTTGTTTCTCAATTTGTAACAATCTCCTCATTTCAGGGGATATGTTTCTTTGACTGTATCTTGCCAATTCAGGGCACACGAATCAATAAAAATAGATTTTCAGTCAAGTTTCACCTCGTACACTTCATTTTTATTTGCAAAGAATGTCTGATATCTCTTTTAAAAAAAAAAAAAAAAAAAAATACTGATTGCATGAATACAGATGCTTATTTTCAAAAAAAAAAAAAAAAAAAAAAAAAAAAAAAAAACTACGTGCTTGCAGGAAATATACTTATTCCCGGGAGTGTCTAACTCCTATGACGGAATCCAGTAAAGGATACCTCGGGAATCACTTGTGTGTTCCTCTACCTTTGCAGGATTGCAGGCATTCAAAAGCGCAACATGGGGCACGAAAGCTTCATCCCAGCAAGTCGGTAAATCAACACTCAATTTTAGCACCCAAAGTGCTTCCCCCCCAGCTGAGTTGCCACTTGTTGTTTCTCCCCAGCTGAGTTGCCATCCGTTACTCCTCCTCATCCGAATACAAAAAGCCAGGGAACCACCTCCTCACAGAGTCTCAGCCTCTGTTCAGAAGAGCAACGCACGAGGGAATCACAACAGAGTGACGAAAGCTTCTACAAACCCCAGTTGGGTCCTTCATTTACGGGAATAGGTCTATCATTGACCCATTTCCCCAAACAGAATTATTTCATCAGATCTACCAACGATCTCATCCCCAGCTGGGATGTTCACTTCAAATAGATCGGCCAGAGGTCTTTGCAACAATGGGATCCGAATCCCGGATCGGTATTTTTTGCATAATCATAGCATTCGCATCATATTCACCCCACAAAGCGTAGCATTCCGTTTAATACGGAGCATTACAGCAGAAATCAAACATGTAGCATAATCATAAGTCATGGTCTGAATCAAACACTTGAGAATAATGACAATCCATCAACAATATACAGAATACTCCCCAGATTCCCCAGCTGAGAGCTAGAGCAGTTGCCTCACATTCACCAATACGAATACACACTCCTTGTGGCACCCGTCCGTGTCATCATTCCCCAGTAAAGTCGCCCGAGCTTTTCTTTACAAACAAACACTTGTATATTACAGATACTTCTCGACACCCGTCCGTGTCATATCCCCAGCAGAAAGCCAAAGTATCCCCTTTGCACTCACAGATACAAATATATATATAACTTTCCTGACACCCGTCCGTGTCACTTTTCCCAGCATATTCTCTCAAAAACTTTGTAAAACATATACTTGTATATATACTTCTTGACACTCGTCCGTGCCACTCTCTCCAGCAGGTTGAACACTCAAATATACACTACTCATACTTTCTACTCTCATTTCACTTATACAGATACTCGTCCGTATCTTGTATACACCACTATCCCCTCAGATTCAACACTCGTCCGTGTTCTTTGTTAACCAGTTGGTACTCGTCCGTACCATCATCTCAGAGCATGCGTCAAGCGTTTGTTTCTACCTGATACTCGTCCGTATCATAGTCTTAAGGATGCTCGTCCGCATCTTTAATCCATACGCTATGTCAAACACTATTGTCTTCTTGAATATAGACACTCGTCTGCGTCTACTATTCCCCAGAAGAGTCCCCTCAGATTCAACACTCGTCCGTGTTCCTTATTAACCAGTTGATACTCGTCCGTATCATCATCTCTGAACACGTGTCGGCATTTGTTTCTACCTGATACTCGTCCGTATCATAGTCTTAAGGATGCTCGTCCGCATCTTTAATCTATACACATCTAAACACTTATACCTTTTATTTCTTGGATATAAACACTCGTCCGTGTTTACTATTCCCCAGTAGATCGCCCGCAAAGCAAATTTCTTTTTTATCTGACATTCGTCCTATGTCATGATAAACCCTGAGAGCAGCCGTACCCTGCTAGGTGGTCGTCCTCCACCTCTTGATGATCGTCCTTCATCATGCTCGTCCGATGGTCGTCCCCATCGCTGACCTTTTTATCCGAGATTCGTCCTATGTCGTGATATATTTAGCAGCCGTCCCCTGCTAGGTGGTCGTCCTCCACATCTTGATGATCGTCCTTCATCATGCTCGTCCGATGGCCGTCCCCATCGTTGACCTTTTATCCGGCATTCGTCCTATGTCGCGATATTTTCGGCAGCCGTACCCTGTCAGGTGGTCGTCCTCCACCTTAGATGACCGTCCCTCATCTTATCCCCAACAGAGCATCCGTCCCCTGCTAGGTGATCGTCCTTCACCTTTGATGACCGTACCTCATCATTTGTTTATTTCATTTATTCTTTAACCCGATGGCCGTCCCCGTCGTGGTCCCTTTTCCTTTTCCTGATGATCGTCCTTCATCAGTTTAGCCCGATGGCCGTCCCCATCGTTGGTTACTTTACTTTATGAACTTGATGGTCGTCCCCATCATTTTTCATTAATCCCCAGAGAATTTTACAGCTTTACTTGATGGCCGTCCCCATCATAACCCCTTTTACCCCCAGCATGTCGGCCGTCCCCGTCATTGCTTCACTTCACACACTTTTCCCAGCATGTCGGCCGTCCCCGTCATTGCTCTTTACCCAGCAGTCGTCCTCTGCTCGACGGTCGTCCTCCGTCGCCCATACTTTATAATATACTTTACTTCCTTTTACAATCTATATCCCTTTTCTTCTTCATTCTGTGAGTGCAAATTTTGGACTGTCTTTGGTATTCAACCACAAGTTATCTTGTTTGCCTGATAAGCCGTCGCTTACATCCTACACAGCTAACTCATGTTTGAATAGGGGCAGCTGTAAACACCCCAAATTTGCCCTCACCCATTCACTCCATGGCTTGTGATCATTTCATATGCATAAACTCAATCATAGCATCTCATATCACATCTGCATCTAGGGTTTGTGATCTGAGCAATCCAAGGGCTTCTTGAGCCACTCCAAAGGTCATCAATCACTTTAAAGGGGTCCATGTATGTTCAAGTATCATATTATATCTTCTCAAAGTCAAGAATGTCAAAGGATCACAAGAATTGAGAATGGCATGGAGGCAGAGCCAGGTTTGACTGCACAGATAACCTAGAATTAGGGTTTTGGTTTCAAAGGCCATAACTCCAAATTTTTTGGTCATTCTTGTTTCTATTGGTCTCTATATGGTATAGGGAGTATGCATATCAATTTTCATGAAGAAATTCCTTGGGGAAGTCATCTGATCAAGAGTTGACTTTTCAAGCAAGTCAGTGCAAAATCAGGGCATCTGAGGCCCCCAATGACCCAACCAAAGGGCATTCTTCATCATTTTGATTGTGTATGATCTTTATTTGATCATAGAAGATGTTGGAAGTTCACAAAATTGAAGAATTTCAAGCCTTTTGCAAAGTTGACTTTTTGGGAAAGTTTGACTTTTAATGAAATTGCCATTTTAGGAAACTTTTTCAACCTTTACTTTTTGATTCAAAAATGCTTCAAATGGAAAAACTTTGGTCATGAAAGTTTTAGAATGGATCATTCCCTTTTCAAAAAAGTACAAGAACATGACCTAATTCATTTTGGATCAAAAGTTATGGCTTGTCAAAGTTGGCAAAAATCACAAAAATTTGAAGTTTTCCACCAAAGAGGCAAAGTTGCAAATTCATTTCTCAAGGCAAATTAAGTTACCAAATGGACTTCTAAACTTCACAACATGATCATATGGCTTCTAAAATTCAGAATGGGCAAAAGAAGCTTGCACTTTGATGCCTTGAAACTCAAGAAATCTCAAAGGAACCAAACTTGAACCAACTTGCAAAACTCATCATAAGTTACAAACCACTTGCTGCATTGCCTCTAAACTCTTTTCACAGCATTCCTTGATTCAAGCTGAGCCCAAGCATGCCAAAAAGCAAGTTGTACCATTGCCCATACCTCAAGTACACATCAAGTTGACATTTTGGCCAAAGACCCATACCAATCACCATAGGCCAGCAACAACTCTCTGACCTATCCCCTTTTGATACATGGACCAAAGCCAGCATAACACACCAGACATTGCAAGCTGAAACAGACCCAAGCCATAGTTATCACTTCTTGCTCCAAATTGCAAAAGCCTTCGAAACTGATTGCACAAGCCTCAAACACACAAACCAACTTCACAAATCAACTCAACACACTTTCCTGATCACAAAGCACCCATCACCATTGCCTTAAACCCCCAGAATCACAAATACGATTCCCACCCCACCTTGAGCAGAACTTCTGCTATTTCAAAAACCAGCCATTCTCAAAGCTTCTTAAGCTTCATTTCATCATCAGAGGGTTCAAAGGAGTGAGTTTGCACCAAGAAACAGCCCAGAAAGCACAGGATCAGAAAGCTCCATCTCAGGTATAGCTCAAGAACAAATTTTCCAGAACTTCATTTTCTTGTTACCAATTGAATCTATATGTTGCACTGATCATCTGGATGTATTTAGATTTGAAAATAAGTAAGAGATGACCATTTCATGTCTCTCTGAAAGTTTGCCCGTGTTTCACATTTGCCTTCGATTCAAGCTTGTTAATGAAAATAAATGATTTTTGGAAGAGGGGTTAGGTTTAGATGGGGGGGAGGATCATTTCTGTGGAAGAAATTTCATGTTTGGTGACCTATAGCAAAATCTAGGGTTTTGGTTCGCCGGAGAAGACGACCGGAAGTCTTCTCCGGCCACCTGAGTTTGATTAGCCCTAATCTGTGTAATTAAGGAGGTTTGAATTCTGGCCCTTGGATGTGTTGACCCGCGCGCGTTTGGTTGGCCAGGATTCCACCATTTTGCCCTAATCCACGTTGACTTAATTAATCCCAATTAATTAATTCATAAACCTGATTTAACCAGATTTGAATTGTGGCCATTGGATTGCGCGCACAGTCAACAAACCATTTCCCAGATTCAATCCTGGACTCTCTTTCTGCATACTTCTCCTATTTTAATTTTTATTTCATTTATTTTGTATTTAATTTGTACATTTAATTTAAAATAGTAAAACAATTTTAAAAATTCTGAAAATTTTTATACAAACTTTTATGAATTTTCAGAAACCAAAAACATTTTTATTTTTATTTTTTGCATTAAAAAATATTTTTAAATCATTTAAAAGTTTATTTTTAATTAATTAATGAGAATTAATTAATTAAAAATCCTTTTAGGTATTTAAAAATCACCAAAAAATTCATGAAACCTTTAAAATCATTTAGAAACATTGTCCAACCCTCAAACCAAATTTCTTTTTTGATCTTGATGCATTTTGACAATTTTCCATGGAATTAATTCTATTTCAAAGCATTATTTTGATCCAAACTTCAAAAAATCATTTCTGCCTAGCCATTGAGAGTTGGACTTTGATTCTTTTTGCATTTTGATTTGCATATCATGTAGTTTGTGAGATTAAATTGGCATGACTTGATCTTGCATTTTCCATTTGTTTGACATTTTTCTTGTTAAGGTACCTTAAAACCCTAGAAATCTTAGGAAATTCATAACCCTCACTAGGTTAAGAATTGGATCCCCTCCTTTGGGCAGTGAGTTTGTATAGGTTTAGGGTTCCCTTGAATGCATTTTCAATTTTTTATCTTGATGTTTGCTTCTGGTTTTGATTTTTGTTTGGTGTATTGTTCATAAACCCTAATTTGAGCTTCCTTTTGCATCCATCTTGCATTTGCTTGCATACCATGACTTGCCATAACATTTTGTGCATCCATTTGATCCATTGGACATCTTAAGACATGTTAGAAGTATGTTTGATCATTGTATCTTTCATTTTCCACTTTGTATGACATTTGCATTTCATAACTTTTCATGTGTGATCATGTTTCTAAGCATGCCTCCTTTGCATCCATTTGTTCATATGATCATCCCCATGCCTTGTTACATGTTTGCAGCATCTCATAGCATCATTATCATCTCATATATGCTTCTGGTTTTGGTTTGCATCAGGCCATTCCATCTCATTTTGCATTGCATTGCATTTCTTTCACTAACTTTTCAGGTGGTAAGTTACTTTGAGAAGTGAATTTGCCTTCACTTCTCACAACTTCTTTTCATCTCTCTTATGCATCCTTGCTGCATTTTGTTATGTGTTTGAGATTGAGCTTGCTCTTTCTTTTTCATCTTACTTTCTTTCCTCAAGTGACTTGACTTCTTGAATGAAGCAAGTTACTTTGCTTCTCTTGGCTCCTTTCATCTGCTTCCTGGTGGTTCCTCTGAAGATTTCTCTCGTAAACCTCACAAACCTTAGGAACAACCAAGCATGACAATGATTAGGGTTTTTATTAGTCTCCCCACTTAGTTTTACCTTTGTGTCTCATTGAGTCTTCTCTTCTCACCTCATAATCAGGGACTAAACCCTAAAGGCTTTAAGGCTTTGTGATTAAGCTTATGCCTGCATCCTTCTATTAGGATGGAGTGTATAACTTTAATCCTAAGTGTTAAACCCTTAATGTGTTTAACTCCTTTAATCAATCCATCTTAATAATCATCAAGACATCAAGCTTGTAACTTGGGCCTTGCATTAGGGTTCTAATTCTTCCTTAATTGGTTAAGAAGGACTAACCCTAGTGTTAATGGACAAGTCCCCCTCAAGTTGTCTTACAAACCCTAAAAATCACTTCATCATCATATCATTAACTAAAATCCACTTAATAAAGACTTTGTTTTGTCATGAGGTTAATCCCTAATCATGGATTAAGTTGAGGAGCTTTCCTCAGCTTAAACACTCTCATCTATTATCCTTCTATTAGGATGGTGTAATGAGTCTGTTTAATCCCTGATTATGGCTTAATTTCATTACTCAACACTAAACAAAAACCAAAAAAAACATCTAAATAATCACAAGTGGGTTAATGATCTTAATCCTACATCAAAGGTGATTAAGTGTGAGAAACTGACTTCACACTTAAGGTACTCTCATTACCCCTAATCAGAGGGAAGATGTGATGAGTTTACTAAATCCACTGGTTTAGGCTTAAGCTCATTAACCTATGACAAATCTTCAAAAAGAAATAAAAGATTGAAAGCACAAAAACAAACAATAATCGTCTCCTCCGGGATTCTTTTCTCATCACCTTCATTCATAAACGAGAACTTGCTTCTTCCGTCTAATGCAAGACAGTTAGCACCTGAGCCAGACAGGTCATACACTTGAGCATTGACAAGCAAGCAGTTCACAAGTCAATTCACCTTTCAGTCTCTTTGGGTCGAACTACGGTGTTCTGACTTCCTCATTGCACGAGAGGATACGTAGGCATAACTTAACAGTTATCGAACAAAAGTCTCTGTATATCCCCCTCTTTCCAGCTTTATTCTTTAGCCTCATGATCTTGAGCATTTCACTCTGTTCTTACACTGACACTTCACTTATACACTTCACTTCTTTTACACTGACACCTGTACATCTTTTTCCAGCTCTTTCTATACACAAATTGCACTGACACTACCCCTCTAAAACACAAATCTTTTAAGCGTGGATCCCGTCGAGTACGGCGGACAATCTGGGTGCTAATACCTTCCCAGGTTGTAACCAACCCCCTTTCTCAGTCTCTCTGGTTCGCGACCGTCTTATCCATATCTTTCTAGGTCTATGCAGCATTACCTTTCCTTCGGGATAAAAATGCCTAGCTGGCGACTCTATTTCGTTCCCCGTGAGTTCACTCCTGTGTGTTCTCACACCCCTCTTTCGCCGACCGTTCGCGTCTGTACCCTATTTGACCCGACTTCATTTGGCGGGAGCGACACACTTCACTGAGTTGATCTATGGTTTCAAAATAAGTTAATAGTCATTAAATTGGAAAACCCTAAACTAGAAGGTATAAACCCTATAATGGCATTTAACGATTTAGCCACAGATTCTCCAAGATTTTTGCCCAGAATCCATCACAAGCTTCAACTAATCACAAATCAACAAACAAAATTAGTGTGCAATGCATAAATAGTGAGAATCGAAAATTTCAAAACCAAGAACAAGAGAGATTCGGTTTAAGCAATTTAGCATGTTTTGGATGTGAATGATGATTGAGATACGTTCAATGAACATCATGGAAGAGATTGATGTGCTTAGAATGCATTGAAACTACCTCTACCAAAGAATCCGATTGTGAGTTTTTCTTGAATTTTTTGAAGTTTGGTTTTTGTTCTTGGAGGCAGCAATTCGTGTCCTTATGCTTGTGTTCAGTTTGTGTATTTGTATGGAAGCTAATTAGGTCAAAATATGCTGGATTTTTGGGCTTTGTAATGGTTACTTGATAATGAAGATTCATCTTTTCAAATATTGAAAAATATCTCATCAAACCTTTCTAAATCAAGCTAGCACGAATTTGTATGATTTCAATCAACTTTAAATGATTTTTAAGATTTTCTAGCAGAAGAATCATGTCCAAATATTGATTTTTATATTTTATTTAGATTTAATTTGATTTTTAATAGATAAAATTAAAATAAATAATAAATAAATAATAAAAAATCAGAAATTTGTTGCTTTGGGTCGTTCTTGAGGTCTTTGTATGGATTGGATCACAACATTACAAGCCCATTTGGAAAAATTTGGTTTTAAGGCCCCATTTGCTTCATATACCTCCCAAATATTTCCCAACTTTGCAAAGGCATATCTCCCTCAATTTTAAGGCCATGAGGGTGTTCTTGAACATTTTGGAAATCTTAGAGAGTCCTCTAACCAAAATCATTAGTCTGATGTCCATATCTTTTACCATTTTCGAGTTATGCCCATTTGAAGATGTTGACTTTTTGTTGACTTTTAAAATGACCTATAATGTCTTAGCTCATACCTTCCAAATGAAGCATTTTTAGGCTTGGCTTGTGAGACACAGAGTTGTAGAGAATTCAATTTCCTTCAAAATTAGCTTTGGATGGGAAATTTTTGATGAAGCATGTGAAAGTTATGGCTGGTCAAAGTTCAGTTGACTTTTCCTGTGAAAACCCTAATTTAGAAACTCCTGATTCTTGATGATCTGAAACTTCCTTGATGAATCATGATCAACCCTTGATCAAATGATGAATTTTACTTCATATAATTAATGTTGGCAAAAACTCATGAAGTTTGACTTTGGTTTGACCACAATTGACCTTAGTTTGACTTTTTAACTTCTTTGACTGATTTTAGCCTATCTGATCATTTCACTGAGCAAATCTTTTGGGAAAGTCTTGAAACTTGACATAGGGATTCTTGAAGACATATAGGATGCTATGAAGCTCACTTGAAGCCTTGGAAGTCCATTTAGCCTAATGAAATCCAAAACCCTAGTTTAGGATGCATTGCTTAGGAGGATGCTTTGTCTGAGGGAATTGTCAAACTTTCTAACTAATTGTGAACCTTGTGAACCTTGTGAATCTCTTGGGACACCTTAGTACACAATGTCTGGTCTAGGTGAGGGAAAATTTTGGGGTGCAACAGCTGCCCCTGTTCAATTTTCTGAAACCTGAGGAGTTAGATTGGTATGTGTGCCATTCGTGACTTGGAAGGTTGAAGGGGATTGAACACAAAAGCCCAAAAATTTGCACTCGTCGGTGCGTAAAGTAACACTGCTGATTGGTTGTATATGCATAGAGTGGGCTTAAAGTTGCCACTTAGAGGAACTGGAGATGGGCTTATAGATGCCATCCATAATATCAGAAGGTGATAGTATTAAAAGGTTGTTACTGAATATCAGTACTAGGTCTTCGTGTAGGCCGTCTCTGAATCATCTCTGTAACATGGTTTGAGTTGAATGTCAGCACTAGATCTTCGTATATATCGTCTCTGCATTATCTCTGGGGAAAAAGAATATCCTTCATTAGGTGTCAGTACTTAGATCTTCGTGTAGATCGGCTCTGAACCATCTTTAGGAACATACTTTAATTTAAGCATCAGAATTAAATCTTTGTGGCAATCTTTTCTGAATTGCTTTTGGTAATATCTTGGGCTAAGTACAAGATCTTCGTATCGATCATTTATGTACTATCCCACAGATAAACTATTGCATAGACCATCAGAAATAAATCTTCGTAGCGATTATCTCTTCTGGAAATATCCCAGGTTAGGCAATAGATCTTCGTATAGACCATTTACATACCTTCCCAAGGACAAAAAGAATATAAGGATTAAATCTTCGTGGCGGTTATCCCTGAACTTCTTCTGAAAGAAATCTCTTGGATTAAGTGTTAGATCTTCGTATAGATCATTTACACATTATCCCAAAGATAGTTGACCATCATGAATAAATCTTCGTAACGATTATCTCCTCTGGAAATATCCTGGATTAAACACCAGATCTTCGTATAGATAATTTACGTACCCTTCCAAGGACAACTTGAGTATTGATCACCAGAAATGAACCTTCGTAGCGATTATCTCTGAATTAAGTATCAGTACTAGATCTTCGTATAAATCATCTCTGAACTGTTTCGAATTGTTGATAGTGTTTATCTGCCTGCAACTATCCTGAAAAGAAAAGGTTAGTTTATGCAATATGTATGCATGTATGGCATGACGTACCTAAGTAAATGTTTTTATGCATTATGGATGCGTATGCTGTGATATGGTGTAAATGATGTATGTATGAATCATGTAGCCTGAAGTGTCTGGGTATCTCTGTGTAACAACTGTTGGCCGGGGAAAATAAATCCCGGTTCGTTGCTGAGGAACATGAGGACTTCATTCCCGTCTTGTTTAATAATATGGTACTCAGAACCTCCCGTCTTTGTTCGTCGTGCTTTTTATTGAAGGAATAAGTTCCTGAATATCCTTACTGAGGATAAAAGAGATGGATATAAATCCGAGAGGAGATGTTACTCTGTGGGGATGAATTGGCGAAGCTTCGTTGGATTCCTACCTTCATTCGTCCTTAGTAAATACTATTACTGTATTTGACGCATTTCTGGTAAACATCAATCATATTCAAAAGCATACATACATTCAAACACAACCAATGGATGTTTTCGCTTAAGTAAACAAGGTGAAAGTAAATTTGAATTCAAAGACGAGATTTTATTTATTTTAGAAAGTGACCTATACACAGGAAAGTTTGTACAAGGAGACAGAAATCCTAGTAAGAGGAATTCGTCGTAAAAGTTTTAAAAAAACAAAGAAAAGCAGCTATGTGAAAAATAATCCTATTGAGTTCCACTTCCACTACTGCCATTATCTTCAAGTATCTCATCCTTTGATGTTGAGATGGAAACGATTGGATTGAGCTTTATCTGCTTGAACTTGATTCGGATAACACAACTAGTTGGAGTTACATGGGTGATCCAACGAGACATAGTCATACGCTTTAATCCCTAACTTTTGCCTGGATTGCCTTTTCAGGTTTTCAATCCACCGGGATACCCTTTTTTGCCCAAGCCGCCTTTTCAGGTTTTCGACTTGCCGGGTGTACATTTTTTTTATATATATCCCTAATTTTTGCCCGAACCTTTTTGGTTCGCCGGGATGCCCTTATTTTTGCCTAGGTCAGTCAACCTAGCGGGTCTCTTTTTATGCGTAGTATTTTTTAACTATGTCTGCGTTTACGGGCTGTGGGAAATCTTCACCATCCATAGTAGTAAGCATCATGGCACCTCCTGAAAATACCCTTTTGACTACAAATGGTCCTTTATATTTAGGAGTACACTTGCCCCTAGGATCACCCTGTGGTAATACGATACGCTTGATTACCAAGTCTCCAATCTGATATACCTTTTGTTTAACCTTCTTATTAAAAGCTTTGATTATCCGTTTCTGGTACATCTGACCGTGACAAACAGCTGCCAATCTTTTCTCATCAATCAAATTTATCTGGTCAAGTCGAGTCTGAATCCACTCATCTTCATCCAAGCCTGCATCCTTCATGATTCTTAAGGAGGGGATCTGAACTTCAATAGGTATAACTGCTTCCATACCATAGACTAAGGAGAATGGGGTTGCCCATGATGAAGTACGTATTGTAGTACGATAACCATGAAGAGCAAATGGTAACATCTCATGCCAATCCTTGTACATAACAGTCATCTTCTGGAGAATCCTCTTAATGTTCTTATTGCCAGCTTCTACTGCCCCATTCATCTTCGGACGATATGGAGAAGAGTTGTGATGCTTAATCTTGAACTACGTGCAGAGATCTGTAATCATAGTGTTGTTCAGATTAGAGCCATTGTCTGTGATAATCCTTTCAGGGATGCCATACCTACATATGAGATTATTATTAATGAATCGAGCCACAACATTCTTAGTAACAGATGCAAATGAGGCTGCCTCCACCCACTTTGTAAAGTAATCAATGGCAACCAGGATGAAACGATGCCCATTGGAAGCAGTAGGCTTGATCTCACCAATCATATCAATGCCCCAAATGGAAAAAGGCCAAGGAGCAGTCAACACATTCAATGGAGCTGGAGGTATATGCACCTTATCAACATAAATCTGACACTTGTGACATGTTTTGGAATGTTGATAGCAGTCAGCTTCCATGGTAGACCAATAGTAACCTGCTCTTAATATCTTCTTTGCCATGGTATGACCACTAGAATGAGTGCCAAAGATCCCATCATGCATATCTTCCATAATCTCTGTTGCTTCCTTCTTATCCACACAACGAAGCAAAGTCGAATCATGATTGCACTTGTATAAAATTCCATTACTCAAGAAGAACTTTGCAGAAAACCTCCTCAGAAACTTCTTATCATTGACAGATGCCCCTTCAGGGAACTCCTGAGCTTCCAGATATCTTTTCACTTTATAGAACCAAGGATTTCCCTCCACTCCTTCAGTGTCAATCTTATTGCAATATGCAGGCTTCTCAAATCTATCAATAGTGATCTTGGGAGCTTCATCATCCCAGCTAATCTCAAACATAGATGCCATGGTGGCTAATGCGTCTACCAACTGATTCTCTCCTCGTGGAATATGTCCAAAGGTAATCTCTTCCAAATATGGGATCAAGGACAACACATGCTCTCTGTAAGGAATGAGATTTTCATGCTTGGTATCCCAATCTCCTTTAATCTGACTAACTACCAGGGCTGAATCTCCATATACGTCCAGGAACTAAATCTTCATCTCAATGGCAACTTTGATACCCATGATACATGCCTCATACTCAGCCATGTTATTGGTACAATAAAAACAAAGTCTTGCAGTAATTGGGGTATGATAACCTTTAGGGGAAATGATCACAACACCAACATCATTACCAAGCGCATTAGAAGCTCCATCAAAAACCATAGTCCGTCGGGATCCCTGTTCAGGTCCGTCATATTGTCTAGGTTCTTTGGTAATAATCATAATGTCTTCATCCGGGAACTCAAAATTCATTGACTGATAATCATCCACTTCCTGATGAGCTAAATGATCAGCTACCACACTACCCTTAATGGCCTTCTGAGTAGTGTATTGTATATCATATTCTGTTAAAATCATTTGCCATCTCGCTATTCTTCCGGAGAGAGCAGGTTTCTCGAATATGTACTTGATTGGATCCATCTTTGAAATCAACAAGGTAGTATGAGTCAACATATACTGTCTTAGTCGGCGAGCAGCCCATGCCAAAGCGCAGCAAGTTTTCTCGAGCAGTGAGTATCTTGTTTCACAGTCGGTAAAATTTTTGCCAAGGTAGTATATTGCCTGCTTTTTTCGACCAGACTCGTCATGTTACCCCAACACACACCCCATTGAGATGTCTAATACTGTTAAGTACATAATCAAGGGTCTTCCATCAACTGGTGGCATCAAGATTGGAGGTTCTAGGAGATATCTTTTGATTTCATCAAAGGCTGTCTGGCACTCGTCATTCCATTCCATTACCTGATCTTTCTTCAACAACTTGAAGATTGGCTCACAGGTAGCAGTTAGCTGGGAAATAAATCTTGCAACGTAATTCAATCGTCCCAAGAAACCTCTAAATTCCTTTTCAGTACGGGGAGCAGGCATCTCTTGTATAGCTTTTACTTTTGCAGGATCCACTTCAATACCTTTTCCACTGACAATGAAACCCAGGAGTTTACCAGACCTAACTCCAAAAGTACACTTGTTTGGATTCAATCTTAGCTTGTATTTCTTCAACCTCTCAAACAACTTGTGCAGGTGATCAAGGTGTTGTTCCTCATTCTGGGACCTGGCTATCATATCATCCACATATACCTCTATCTCATGATGAATCATATCGTGAAACAAAGCCACCATAGCACGCGGATATGTTGCCCCGACGTTCTTCAAACCAAATGACATTACTTTATAACAAAAAGTGCCCCACTGTGTAACAAATGTAGTCTTCTCCATATCTTCAGGTGCCATCTTAATTTGATTATAACCAGAGAAACCATCCATGAAAGAGAATACCTTATGCTGAGCAGTGTTGTCTACCAAAATATCAATATGTGGAAGTGGAAAGTCATCTTTAGGACTAGCCTTATTCAAATCCCTATAATCTACACACATACGTACCTTACCATCCTTCTTAGGTACTGGTACCACATTTGCAACCCATTGAGGATAAGAAGTCACAGCTAAGAACCCTGCATCAAATTGTTTCATCACCTCTGCTTTAATCTTTTCTGACATTTCAGGATGCATGCGACGAACCTTTTGCTTCTTTGGATGACAATCTTCTTTTACCGGTAAACGGTGAACCACAATGTCTGTATCCAACCCTGGCATATCTTCATAAGACCAAGCAAAGATCTCCACATAATCACGTAACATCTGAATCAATCTGTTCTTAACACCATCCTCTAATTCAGCTCCTATCTTGACCTCTTTCCTGTTTTCTTCTGTTCCCAGGTTCACAACATCGATTGGCTCTTCATGTGGCTGTATAGCTTTCTCTTCTTGTTGTAACAACCTAGCAAGCTCTACATGTACTTCACAATCTTCCTCCTTTCCATCTTCAGCTTTATAGATCGGATTCTCGAAATTATAATTGGCAATAGTAGAACTGTTATCAACAGGATCCAGAGTGGATGAGGATCTGCATTTTAGTGATGTGGGTGTGTGTAAGAACACATAGCTGATAAAACAGAAATATAAATAAAAGAAAGACAAGGAGCACAATATTTACGAAAACGAAACGTCCATTGATTTTATTGAATGAAGTATGCAAATGAAATGACATCCCAAAACAAGCATACCATTATGCCCCGGGTAAGACACAAGGCTTAAAAGGTTTTATTGTTCGAAATAACAAACTTAAAACAAAACATAGTAATAGTATTTACTCCTGACTAAAGGAGATAGGAATAACGTCTTCAGTCTTCCAATTGTTGAGCCCATCACCCATGGTAGGAAAGACCCAATCATCCAGGTTGTAGTCTTCATTACAGTCACCCACAACATTGATTTGATCTGTTATGACCCCTTGATTAGTGATACGAACAGCACGAGCACGACGAACAGTCTTCTGAGATTCTGCAGTAAAACCCAAACCAAACTTGTCAGACTTGTACGGGATGTTGGGAAGCTGACCCCAAATAGTAGAACCACCTTTTGCAACCACAACTTTAGCATCTTTGAGGGAGGCCATTGCAGGAGGTATTCTAGTAACCACAAGAAATCTTTCAGAAGCAGGGACAGACTGAGGAACAGGAGGAGAGCAAGGAACGACTTGAAATGTTTGACACGGAGTTTCAACCATTTCACCCTCCATTTCTACATATTTGAAAGTATTCACATGGCTCACCGTGTACTTCTCTTCACCATAGACAGTGACAATTTTGTTTTTCACCGGATATTTCAACTTCTGATGCAAGGTGGAAGTCACAACACCTACCATATGGATCCAGGGGCACCCAAGCAAACAAGAATACGCAGGACGAATATCCATCACATAGAAAGTAGAGTTAAAGACTTGAGAGCCTACTTTGATTGGAAGGTCTACTTCTCCATGTACCAATCTTCTTGAACCATCAAAATCCCTCACCACCACATCACTTAGTCTTAACACAATGTCTTCAGGACTGAGCTTGTCCAGAACCTCTTTAGGGAGCACATTTAATGAAGAACCATTGTCCACCAATACATGAGACAAGGTAGTGCATTTACATTCAATGGAAATATGCAGAGCTTTGTTATGATTCCTCTTGGCAGGAGTCAAATCAGCATCAGAAAAGCCCAAACCATTATCAATAGTCAGATGTGCAACACAATTCTCAAATTGATCCACAAAAATCTCATTTGGCACATGAGCAGTCTTCAAGAACTTGATTAAGGCTTTAGCATGGGCCTCCGAACACAGCAACAAAGATAACATGGAGATTTTGGAGGGAGTATGCCCCAACTGGTCAACAATATCATAATCACTCTTGCGAATGATCTTCAATACTTCTTCCATCTGTTTAGAAATATTTTCAGCATTTGGTGCCTCAGCTTGTACAGGTTCAATCACAGGACCCTTGCCCCGGGCATCAGTACTTGGCCCAGCAGTGGAGGTATGATTTGGAGCAACTTCACTTTTAGAGGTATCTTGAAGGGAGAAGACTCTTCCACTTCTAGTGATCTTACTAAATCCAGCAATATTGTCAACATCAAGACTATTATCAGCAACAGGAGGATCAGCCAGAGGTTCTTGCTTGACACCATGGATATACACATCAGAACCATAATTTCAGGGTATAGCTTTATCAGAGGTATAAGGAACAGGGCCAGGAGTCGTAATGATCATGGGAGCCATTCTAACTTCAGCAATAGTCTTCACAAGGCCTTCAGCAGTAATCCTGACATGACCCTTAGAGGTGATCCTGACAGGGCCTTTGGAGGTAATCTTCAGTGGTATTTTATCAACCATAGCTACATCTTCAAGCTTTGTGCTTCGAGTCAGATGTTCACACATACTTTCAATAGAAGGAGTCCTCTCAAACAATATAGTGTAATTGTCCATGAGGTGTTGAATACCATCCTTCAACTTCCAGCAACTATCAGGTTTATAGGTACAGTAAAAACAGTCTTCATTGCAACTTGGAAAGAAACCAGCCTACATCAGCTTCTTCTTGATAATGGATAATGGAGTAGTCGCATCTGCTACTGAGGAAACATAAGAAACCTCATTAACAACATTAACAGTCTTCTCATGATTGGGCATAGGAGCAGTGATCACATTTGGGGTCCCAAGAGGGTCAAATTCAATTTCCCCAGCTTCGATCATGTCTTGAATCTTATTTTTCAACACCCAGCAGTTGTTGGTGTCATGTCCCGGACTATTAGAATGATATGCACATCTTGCATTAGGATTGTACCGAGGAGAGGATGTATTAGGATTCTGAGGAGGATCCCTTAAAGTAATTAGCTCCCCTTTCAACATGTGTTGCAAGGCTTGGGCCAGTGACATGTTGATCTTGGTGAACTGTCTTTTAGGCTTTTGTTGATTGTTTTGTTATTGCTCTGGTGTTGTAGGGGCAAGGTTGGAGATGTGAACTGCTCCCACAGATTGGTGACTCCTGTTACGACTATGTTGACCATACACTACATTAGACTCCTTCTTTCCACTAGGGGGCTTCTTAGAAGTGCTTGATGAAGAGGCACTCACCTGTATCTTACCACTTCTTATACCACTTTCCACATGTTCTCCAGTCATTATCAGCTCGGTGAAACCAGATGATGATCTTCCAATGAGGTGACTATAGAAAGGACCATTCAACGTACTCATAAACATATCCACCAATTCTCTGTCAGTCAGAGGAGGTTGAACTCTGCCAGCCAGGTCTCTCCATTTCTGGGCATACTCTTTGAAGCTTTCCTTAGCACCCATAGACATGCCTTGGAGCTGCATGTGAGTTGGTGCTAAATCAGCATTATATTGGTATTGCATGTAGAAGGCTTCAGCAAGATCATTCCAATCACGAATATTAACACTTTCGAGTTGATAATACCATTCCAATTGAGCTCCAGATAAACTCTCTTGGAAGAAATGAATCCACAGTTTCTTGTCAGCAGTATGTGGTTGAATCCTCCGGACATAGGATCTTAGGTGCAGCTTAGGACATGAAACACCATCATACACCACAAAAACAGGAACCTTGAAGCCAATAGGTATAACCACTCCAGAAACTAAACTCAAATCTTCAAAATCAAGCCCAGAAGATTTTTGTAGCTCCATAGCGTTCATTCAGTCTACCAGCATCTTGTACTTCTCCTCACTAGCAGGATCATGATAATAGTTTGCCTCAGAATCATAATCTTCCACAGTATCATGAAGACTACCTCCCTCTTTCTCAGAATTCTCAGACTCAGAATTCTCAACCTCTTCCTTTGTCTTGATAGGACCTCTGAATCTTCTTCCCAGGTTGATAAGGCCTCCTAATTTTCTATTCTTCTTCTTCTTCTTAGCCAGCAATGCCTTCAACTCATCTTGTCCCTTGGACAAGTTCAGGATCAGCTCTTGAAATTGTGCATTCTGAGCCTGGAGATCCTTGACTGTTTGTTCAAGAGCCATTTCTGCTGAAATAAACAACGAGAAGATAAGATACCTGTTCATAAGAAACCTGTGATGCAATGATATGGTATGTAAATGCATATGCAATTTTTTCATGGACTGCAGGATTTAAATTTGTTTAAACAACCAGAAAGTAAACTTTTAGTAGTAATCAATAAATTTGTTTGCCTCTTGGGCATACAACAAAAATGAAATGAATACAAAAATGGGGTTTTAAGTCTCCCATGGACGTTTCCTCTTTGTGTTGAGGTATGTGTTGAGATTCCGCTCCTCGTGAAGTTGTCTTGTCAGCTCCAGGATTCTTTCTTGACTAGCTTTGAAATGAGTCTCAAAAGTATCCCTTTGTTTCTTCAACTAGATCCAGGATCTCTGCAATTCTTCCATGTCAGTAGGCATGTCTGGATGAAGAATGGTATAAGGAGTATCTCCTTCAGCAACAGGCTCCATGGTAACTGGCAGGATAGCAGGATATGGCATCATAAGAGTCTGAGCACGTGCTCGTACCCATCTGAGATAAGGTTCCATAGATATGGAGTATTTTGGTTCCAGAGTCTTGCTGTCAACCTTGTTCACCTTGCCCCAAGCTCGTATGAACCTTTGGCGGTAACCTTGCAGATCGTTGTCGTAGTCGAACACAATACCCTAAATAAGCATGTCATGAGGACCATCACTCCGAGCATAACCAAACTGACGTAGAACTAAAGAAGGGTTGTAAGTAATGACCCCTCTTATGCCAAGGAGTGGAACATTAGGGAACTCTCCACAACGGTCAATGATAGTAACATTCTCCATAGATTGAGAGCACCAATGAATATCTGAATAAGAAAGTGACATAATCTTCTTGGACCACCTGAACCCTTGTTCATTCTTCATCACTGATCGAGGAAGGTGAGAAATAAACCACCTAGACAATAGAGGTATACAACACATCAGAGTTCCTCGTGCCTTTGTGGTACGTGTATGGAGAGAGTGTAAGATGTCTCCAAGTAATGTAGGCACTGGATTACGAGTCAGAAATATGTTGATGGCGTGTACGTCTATGAACTGGTCTGGATTAGGGAATAACACTAAGCCATATATCAATAGGGCTAGGATCTCCTCAAAAGCATCATAGCTCATAGCCTTCAAGAACACTTGAGCTTTCTCCATCAATACCTTAGCAAGAATACCCTTAACTCCGCTTCTCATTTCTAGGATAATGTCTGATTTCTTCATATGTAGGGCTGCAGCAATAACTTCAGGTTTAGGCTCTTTTTCTAAGCCTGTGAAAGGTCTCTGATCAAGGATAGGTATATCCCGTAGTTTGGAGAACTCTTCCATTGTAGGAACCAGCTGATAGTCGGGGAATGTGAAGCAATTATGTTTAGGATCAAAGAACTAAAATAGGACACTCGTCATGTCTTCATTGAACCCTGAAGTGACTAGATCCAGTAGGTGACCATGCTTCTTGATGAATTGGGAGTTTTCATAAATTTGAGAGACCAATTCTTTAAGCTTAGAAGGTATTCCTACAAAGTTGATCTGGATAGTATTCTTACGAGCAGAAGCCATGACCTGCAACAAAGAACAAAGATAAATCCTTTGGTCCTTGAAATGGTTAGTGAAAATGCTATGCTTATGATGCATGATGTCATGATGCTATGCTCAATCACAAACATGTGGCACACACAAACAAGTCACACCATAGCCCTAGGTTTAGAGGCTTGCATGAGGTTTAAAGGTAAGTACCCTCCCCTGAAGTTTAGTTGGTTCATCTTGTCCTACAAAAGTAACCGGGTTCTAAGGGATCTCAATATCATTGATCCTTCCCAAGGGTGGTTGTTCAGTAGGCAACTTACTTTCCAACCAAAACCCTCCAAGTTTAGGATCTCAATGAGCGTAGTATCGAGTATCAACAAACTTCAGTCTTCACCAAAGCCGGCTATCTCACTACTTTCTAAAGGCCAAGATGGGATGACTAAGGTTCTAAAAGTCAGTTAGTGTATTGACAACATATGGCAGCCTCATATTATCCTCAACTTACTTAAGGAACATAAGCACCAACCAAGAAGTCACACAAACTATGGCCACCAGATCAACCATATCGGTATACGCCGTATAGTTTCCTTGGTCTATTGCCATTTACCTAAGGTAAACTAGATCCGGGTTAGGATCTTTCACACAAAAAGCCCAACAAGTAATATAAAGCAAACAAAGCAAACAATTTAAGTGATCTAATTCCTAAGGGTACCCCTCTTTTATTAAATCCCCAACAGAGTCGCCAGTTCTGTAACACGGTGGGAGAACTGACTTTCTATAAATATTGCGGATAGCAAGAGTCGCCACCGACTTTTATTTTATCCATAAGGAAAGGACATAAAAGAACAGGAAAGACCTATTTAAAAAGACTTAGGTTCGGGGGGTAGGTTATATAAAGGGAAGGTGTTAGCATCCTTTATATCCATGGTTATCCATGGGCTCTTAGTTACTTAGCTCACTTTAAATTGTTTTGAAAAGGTGTAGTGTGTGATTAGAAACTTTCTAATTACTTTGTAATGATCCTCGTATGGATGTATACAAAGCCTTGTTTTTGAAAATTGTTTGAACAGTGGGGTGTAAAGAGTGTTTTTGAAAAGTGAGCAAGCAACTTAAGAGAAACCTACCCAAGATTAAGCCTTTCATGTTCTCGTATGTTCTTTCAATGGTAAGACTATCCCTATTATTAAGGAATAGGTAGTCATTACCTTGGATGTATTAAGGAACATGTGTAGGGTCATCTGGATATAGGCAACTGTAGGGTGTCTTTAGCAATTCGTAGGGACTTATCATCTTTTAACTGGGAGGGACAAGATCATTTATCGTAAGCAACCTCGAAGGGACTTGATCTTTAAAACTGTAGGGACATGATGATATTTATGAAGGGACTTGCTTAAGACACCCTACTTGACCTTTTGAATTAGGCAACTGAGAGGCAACCCTAGGAAGTGCAAGATGGCGATCTTAGATCGACTTACGTGTGTGAGTGTTTCTTTTCAAATATTTATCTTGTTAAATTAATTTTCTAAGTTAATTTTAATTACAAATAATTATACACTCCCTAAATTACTAACCATACAATAAATATATTTACAGTAAAAATAAATACGAGAAAATAAACCTATAAATATTACAAGGCTTTGGCAGTTATATAATAATAAAAATAATAATGATAAATATAATAATAGTAATAAATAAGCAATAATTAAATATTAATAATAACAAAATAAAAATGAGGGTTAGAATAATAGAATAAAAGAAATAAGAATTTAGCAAGAAAAAATTAATATTAGAAAAGTTTTTAAGAATTAATTAGGAAAATAAGTTTAATAATAATAAACAAATAACAAATTATTTACATATAAAAAAAATAATGATTAATGATTTATTTAGGGTTTAGAGAAATTAGGTTAATTTTTAGGGTTAATAAAAAATTAGGGTTAAGAAAATTAGGGTTAATTAATTAATCTAAACCTAATTAGTTAATTTATTTACAAAAATATTATTATATGAAAAAATATATTACAACTATTAAAAATATTCCTCTCTATTTTTTTATAAAAGAAATAATAAGGTTTTTAATTGAAAAATTATTTTTATGATTTATATTTAATAAATTAATCAAAATAAAGTTAATATATGAAAAAAAATAGAAATAAGAAAAAAGATGAAAAATTGACTAAAAAGATAGGACCTGGGATTTGAACCCAGGACCTCTACCTCAAATATGTAGCACAAAACCAACCAGGTCAGCGCGCGCTGGTGATATCTATATGACCCCCAATAACTAAATAATAAACCTGCAAAAAGAATAACAATTGTTAAAAAAATTGGGTGAACCTGGGAATCGAACCCAGGTTCGGCTGCTTCAAAACGCACCTCACCACCATTGGACCAGACGTGCATATGTGATAAACAAATGGCAATAACATATTATATAAAGTAAACAAATTTCAAATATCACATTCGCGCCAACTTCATCATCTTCTTCCTCAGGATTCGCAGGTTTTCCTGCGAATTTACCTATGAGTTTTCTTGCGAATTCTTCTGCGTTCTTGAACCTGCAAAATTCGTACATGGACAAATACACATGATTTTATCAAATTATTAACACAAACGTGATCCATACACTTCACTGAGTTGATCTATGGTTTTAAAATAAGTTAATAGTCATTAAATTGGAAAACCCTAAACTAGAAGGTATAAACCCTAGAATGGCATCTAACGATTTAGCCATGGATTCTCCAAGATTTTTGCCCAGAATCCATCACAAGCTTCAACTAATCACGAATCATCAAACAAAATTAGTGTGCAATGCATAAATAGTGAGAATCGAAAATTTCAAAACCAGGAACAAGAGAGATTCGGTTTGAGCAATTTAACATGTTTTGGATGTGAATGATGATTGAGATACGTTCAATGAACATAATGGAAGAGATTGATGTGCTTAGAATGCATTGACACTACCTCTACCAAAGAATTCGATTGTGAGTTTTTCTTGAATTTTTTGAAGTTTGGTTTAATGTTCTTGGAGGCAGCAATTCGTGTCCTTATGCTTGTGTTCAGTTTGTGTATTTGTATGGAAGCTAATTAGGTCAAAATATGCTGGATTTTTGGGGTTTGTAATGGTTACTTCATCATGAAGATTCATCTTTTCAAATATTGAAAAATATCTCATCAAAACTTTCTAAATCAAGCTAGCACGAATTTGTATGATTTCAATCAACTTTAAATGATTTTTAAGATTTTCTAGAAGAAGAATCATGTCCAAATATTGATTTTTATATTTTATTTAGATTTAATTTGATTTTTAATAGATAAAATCAAAATAAATAATAAATAAATAATAAAAATTCATAAATTTGTTGCTTTGGGTCGTGCTTGAGGTCTTTGTATGGATTGGATCACAACATTACAAGCCCATTTGGAAAAATTTGGTTTTAAGGCCCCATTTGCTTCATATACCTCCCAAATATTTCCCAACTTTGCAAAGGCATATCTCCCTCAATTTTAAGGCTATGAGGATGTTCTTGGACATTTTGGAAAGCTTAGAGAGTCCTCTAACCAAAATCATTGGTCTCATGTCCATATCTTTTACCATTTTAAAGTTATGCCCTTTTGAAGATGTTGACTTTTTGTTGACTTTTAAAATGACCTATAATGTCTTAGCTCATACCTTCCAAATGAATCATTTTTAGGCTTGGCTTGTGAGACATAGAGTTGTAGAGAATTCAATTTCCTTCAAAATGAGCTTTGGATGGGAAATTTTTGATGAAGCATGTGAAAGTTATGGCTGGTCAAAGTTCAGTTGACTTTTCCTGTGAAAACCCTAATTTAGAAACTCCTGATTCTTGATGATCTGAAACTTCCTTGATGAATCATGATCAACCCTTGATCAAATGATGAATTTTACTTCATATACTTGATGTTGGAAAAAACTGATGAAGTTTGACTTTGGTTTGACCTTAGTTTGAGTTTTTAACTTCTTTGACTGATTTTAGCCTATCTGATCATTTGACTGAGCAAATCTTTCGGGAAATTCTTGAAACTTGACATAGGGATTCTTGAAGACATATAGGATGCTATGAAGCTCACTTGAAGCCTTGGAATTCCATTTATCCTGATGAAATCCAAAACCCTAGTTTAGGATGCATTGCTTAGGAGGATGCTTTGTCTGAGGGAATTGTCAAACTTTCTAACTAATTGTGAACCTTGTGAACCTTGTGAATCTCTTGGGACACCTTAGTACACAATGTATAGTCTAGGTGAGGGAAAATTTTGGCGTGCAACAATCGTTACCAATGGTTCCAGAGCCAATAATCTTCCCTTTTTGATTACCTCTGAAACCTACGTAACCTCTAGATTTAAGTTTTAGAATTTTGAACATATGCTTTCTTCCCGTCATGTGTCACGAGCATCCAGAGTCCAGGTACCAATATTTGTGTTTTAATTTTGCTTTTAAAGACATCACTTCTGTTTCTGAGTCCGATCCAGATTTTGATGAGTTGGTATCATCTGATATGTTGGCCATTAAAGCAATGTTGACATGTTCATTTTCTGATTCGGATTCAGCTTCAAAAGATTCTGAGTCATCCCAAGTAGCCATAAGAATTTTCTTCTTGTCTCTGTTAAACTTCTTCTTTGGTTTTTCTTCCTTTAGTTTAGGACAATCACTTTTATAATGTCCAGGTTCCTTGCATTCATAACATACCACTTCTTTGCTTCCTGACTATTTGTAGCCAGAGGATGATTCCAAATGACTATTTAATCTTCTAGGGTTTCTGAATTTCTTTTGTCTACGCTTCCAAAGTTGTTGAACCCTTTTGGAAAGGATTGATAGTTCTTCTTCTTCTGATGAGCCACCAAAGCTTTCTTCTTCTACCTGAAAAGCTTTAGATTCATATTTATTAGATTTAAGAGCAACATACTTACCTTTCTTCTGGGGTTCATATTCTTCAAGTTCTATCTCGTGACTTCTTAGAGAGCTGATCAATTCTTCAAGAGATATATCATTTAGATTTTTTGAAAGCTTTAGAGTTGTGACCATTGGTCTCCATGCCTTTTGTAAGCTTCTGATTATCTTCTTCACATGATCTCCTGTTGAATATCCTTTGTCCATAAATTTTAACCCAACAACTAGAATTTGAAACCTTGAGAACATTTTATCAATTGTTTCATCTTCTTCCATTTTGAAGGTTTCATACTTCTGGACGAGTGTCAGAGCTTTAGTCTCCTTGAATTGAGTGTTTCCTTCATGCGTCATTCTTAAAGAATCAAACATGTGTTTATCAGATTCTCTGTTTGTGATCTTCTCATATTTTGTGTGTGGGATAGCACTCAATAGAATTGTTCTGGTCTTCTGATGATTTCTGAAATCTTTCATTTTTTTAAACTGTCATATTTATTCTTTCAATCTTTTGACCATTATCTCCAACTGGATGAGTGTAACCATCAGTCACCATATCCCAGAGATCGCCATCATGATCCAGAAAGAAACTTTCAAGAACATCTTTCCAGTAGTTAAAATTCTCTCCATCAAATACTGGGGGTTGTAATACCTCAAAATTTGCCCTATAATTTTCATGGCATTTATCATATCACATTGCATATCCAAATCAACTTCATGACCTAAAGCATTGAATCATAACCAGCATAGCTGAGGCATAAGGCTTGTGACCAGTTGTCGCTCCCGGGATTTTCATCCTTGTACAAACGCGAAAGTGGCGCGGAAAAGGTAGAGTCTCCAGCCAGGCATTTTTATCCCGAAAGAATGGGAAAGGTAATGATGCACAAACTTGAGGAAGAAGGAAAGGACGAGGCCTTGCGAACCAAAGATCTGGGTACGGGAGTCGGTTACGACCTGTGAAGGTATTAGAACCCCATATCGTCCGTCGTACCCGACGGGATCCACGCTTGCTTGTTTGTTTCAAAGGGTGAGAAAATAAAGTTGCTGCTGAATAAAACTGCTAACTGGTATGAGAATAGAAATGAGAAAGGAGTTGAAAAAGAGAATAAAAAGAAAGAATGGGGAAAATGTAGGGAAAATAAAGAATGTGCTCGAACGGGCCCTACCCCGCTGCCTACTGTAAACACCCCAAATTTGCCCTCACTAAGTTCACACTATGGCTTGTAATCTTTCATATTTGCTTTAGTTTAATCATACCATATCATATTGCATTTTTTGTTTCACTGCATTAGTTCAAGTTCATCTGCATCTAGGGTTTGTGATCTGAGCAATCCAGGATCCATCTGAGCCACTCCAAAGGCCACCAATCATTCCAAGAGGTTCCATGTATGTTCAAACATCATTTTATATCCTTTAAAGATCAAGGAAGTCAAAGAATCACAAGAACTGGCAAAGCATGGAAGCAGAGCTAGGGTTTAACTACACAGATGACCTGAAATTAGGGTTTTGGTTTCAGAGGCCATAACTCCAAATTTTTTGGTCATTCTTGTTTCTATTGGTCTAAATATGTTATAAGGATCATGTATACCAAGTTTGATGAAGAAATTCACTGTGGAAGTCATCTGATCACTGGGTAACTTCTTGAGCAAGTCAGAGCAAAATCAGGGCATCTGAGGCCCCCACCAATGGAACCAAAGTGGATTTTCATCAAATTGAAGTTATATGATCTTTATTTGATCATTTAAGTGCTTGGAAGTTCACAAAATTGAAGAAAAGTGAGCTAAACCAAAAGTTGCCAAAAATGGAAATGACTTGTAATGTAAACTTTCCAGTTTGGGAAAGTTTTTCAACCTCCTCTTTCTCAACCAAAAATGCTTCAAATGAAACATTGTTGGTCATGAAAGTTGTATATTGGATCATTCCCTTTTCAAAAAGTACAAGAACAAGTCCTAATTCATTTTGGAACTCAAGTTATGGCTTGTCAAAGTTGGCAAAAATCACATAATTTTCAAGAATGCACCAAAGAGGATTCTTTGCAAAACCACTTGCCAATTCATTTTGTGACTTCAAACACACTTCTAATCATCATACAAACATTGTGCATTGTCTAAAACTCAGAATTGCCCAAGGAATTCCAAGATTTCATGCCTTGCCCATGAAGAAATCTCAAAGGGGCCAAACTTTCTCCAAATTGCAAAACACCACATAAACTTCCATCCACTTGCTGAATTGCCTCCAAATGGATTCTATGGACATCCTTGATCTCAGCTGCGCATGGACAAGCCATTGAGCTAGCTACACCATTGCCTATACCTCAAGTACAACACTTTTGACTTTTTGGCAAGAAGCCCATACCAATCACCACAGTCCACCACCTACTCTCTGCCCAATCCAGACTCTACAAGCATACTTAAAGGGTCATTTTTCATAACACACACAAGCTGAAACCTCCAAGAACTCAGCATTGCAAAAAATCATCCCTCTTGCATTTTCCTTCGAAACTCACTGAATACATGCTCAATCTTCAAACTTCTTTCACCATTCATGTTAGAATCATAAACTGAACACAAACCAACCATTAAAATAGCCAAAAACACCCCATACATAAAACACGATTCTTGGCCAGTTGAAGTGCAATCTCATAAACCAGCCAAAAGAAACTTCTTCCAAGCATCAAAGCTTCTTCAGGAAGGTCATTGGAGTCAGCTTGCACAAGAGAGGTGGCTAGAAAGTTCCAAACCGAGGAAGCTAAAGCTCAGGTAACTTCTTCAAACTTTTTTCCAAAAGTGTTATTTTAAGTGCTTAGATTGATCTTCATGCTTTGTTGATCACCATGATGTGTTTATTTTTAAGAATGGTTGAGAAATGAGCCTGTATGCATGTTCTGAAAGTTTTGCCATTTTCAATCTTTCCTTCGAATCTTGTTTATGAGCAATTATAAATTTGTTTTAGGGGTGGATTTGAGTTTAGGAGAGTGAGAGGGTTTGATCTGGAGCTTTAGAGCTCCAGAAATGACCTAGGGAGAGGATTTGAGAATTTCAGGGGAAGATGCTGCCGGAGAAGATGACCGGAGCTCTTCCCCGGTGACCTGAAAGTAATTAATGGCTTAATTAGGGTTAGGGATGTGTTTGAATGAGGACCCTTAGATTTCAGCTTCCCGCGTGTGATGGACGCCCAAGATCATTTCATTAGTTTTAATTATGGATTATTTAATTAATTAAGTGAGATTAGATCAGTTTGAATTGTAGCCCTAGGATCTGGCGCGTGGTCAACATAAAATCCTCAGCTTTAAATCCAGACCATTAGATGTAATTACTTCTATTTTATTTAATTTTTATTTCAATTTTTCTCATTTATTTTGAAGCATTTATTTAAAATAGCTAAAAAAATCCTAAAAATATTTTTATTTTCTTAACCCAAAAATATTTTTATTTTTATTTTTTGCATTAAAAAACCATTTTTTAAATATTTAAATGTTTATTTTAATTAATTAATGGAAATTAATTAATTAAAATATCATTTAGGTTTCTAAAAATCCCAAAAAATTCACATTGCATCTTAGGACATTTAGAAACATTTTCATACCATCCATACAAATTTATTTTTGGTTTTGAACTATCTTTGACAATTTTCTTGAATTTAGGGTTCATAAAATTCTTATTTTTGAACCCTAACTTCAAGAATTCTTTTCTGCCTAACCATGAATGGTATGACAATGATTCTTTTTGCATTGATTTTAGTTTGACATGAAGTATCTAAAATAATTTTGTCACAAATTTCTTCTGCACTTTTGATTTGATTTGCATTTTTTCCCTTTAGGTGCCTTAAAACCCTAGATAACTTAGAAAAATCATAACTTTCATTAGGTTAAGAGTTAGGTCTTCTCCTTTGGGGTGTGATATCATATGGGGTTAGGGTTCCTTTAAGTCCATTTTCAATTTTTTATCTTTTCATTTGCTTCTGTATTTGACTTTTGCATCTCATGTTGCATGAAAACCCTAATTTCTCATGTTTACTTGCATTCATCTTGCATTTGCTTTCATACATGAACTTGCCATGACATTTCTTGCATTCACATGACTTATAAGCCATCATAGGACACATTAGAATCATACTTGATCATTTCTTCATCCATTTACCATGTTATGCATTCATTTCATTTCATGAACATTCATGAACTTTCATGCTTCTTTCATGCTTCATTTGCATTCTCATCACTTGTATGATCATCCATTGCACTTGGCATGCATTTGCATCATCTCTTAGCATCATTTGCATCATGAATATGCTTCTGTTTTTGGTTTGCATCCTTGCACACATTTCATTTTCATTTCATTTCATTTCTTTATGCTAACTTTTCAGGTGGTAAGTGCTTTGAGAAGTGAATTTTCCTTCACTTCTCACTTCTATTCTCATCTCTCTTATGCATTCATTGCTGCATTTGGATTTTCTTTAGAGTGAGCTTGCTCATTCATGTTCCTCCTTCACTTTCTTTCTTCAAGTAACTTATCTTCTTAATGATGTAAGTTAGCTTGCTTCTTCTGCTTCTCCTCCTTTCATCTGCTTCTTCCTTGGTGGCTTTTTTTGAAGATCTCTTGCAAGCCTCATAAACCCTAGGAACACCCGAGCATGATAACAATTAGGGTTGATTATTCCCCCCATTATTTTTACCTTTGTGCCTTCTTTTGTGTCTCTCCTCTCATCTCATTATCAGGGACTAAACCTGTAAGGTTTTAAGGCTTTGTGATTAAGATTATGCCTGCATCCTTCTCTTAGGATGGAGTGTATAACTTTAATCCTAAGTTTTAAACCCTTAATGTGTTTAAATCTCTTAATCTACCCATCTAATAATCACTAAGACAATAGCTTGTAACTTGGGCCTTGCATTAGGGTTCTAATTCTTCCTTCATTGGTTAAGAAGGACTAACCCTAGTGTTAATGGACAAGTCCCCCTCAAGTTGTCTTACAAACCATAAAATTCACTTCTTAAATCTTACCCTTAATTAAAATCCACTTTAATAAAGGCTTGTTTTGTCATGAGGTTAATCCCTAATCATGGATTAAGTTGAGGTATCTTCCTCAGCTTAAGTGTGCTCATCTATTATCCTTCTATTAGGATGGTGTAATGAGTCCACTAAATCCTTGATTATGGCTTAAACTCATTACTTAACACTAAACAAAAACACCAAAAACATCTAAATAATCACAAGTAGGTTAATGATCTTAATCCTACATCATCATGGTAATTAAGTGTGAGGTGTTTATCTCATACTTAAGGTATTCTCATTATCCCTAATCAAAGGGAGGATATGATGAGTTTACTAACCCTTGGTTTAGGCTTAAGCTCATTAACTTATGACAAACACAAAAAAAGCAATAAAAGATTGAAAACATCAAAAACAAACAATAATCGTCTCCTTCGGGATTCTTTTCTCATCACCTTCATTCACAAACGAGAACTCGCTTCTTCCGTCTAATGCAAGACAGTTAGCACTCGAGCCAGACGAGTCATACACTTGAGCATAGACAAGCAAGCAGTTCATCAATCAATTTATCTTTCAGTCTCTTTGAGTCGAACTACGGTGTTCTGACTTCCTCATTGCACGAGAGGATACGTAGGCATAACTTAACTGTTATCGAACAAAAGTCTCTATATATTCCCCATTTTCCAGCATTATTCTTTTAAGTCTCATCCCTGAGCAATTCACTTCACATCTCTTTTGCACTGACACCTGTACATTCTTTCCCAGCTTTTGCACACAGATAGCACTGACACTACCCCTTAAACACAAACTTCCAAGCGTGGATCCCATCGAGTACGACGGACAATCTGGGTGCTAATACCTTCCCAGGTTGTAACCAACCCCCTTTCTCAGTTTCTCTGGTTCGTGACCGTCTTATCCATCTCTTCCCAGGTGTATGCAGCATTACCTTTCCTTCGGGATAAAAATGCCTAGCTGGCGACTCTTTTCAGTTCATCTTCATGTTCTCTCTTTCGCCGACCGTTCGCGTCTGTACCCCGTCTAACCCGGTGTCATTTGGTGGGAGTGACACCTACGTACCTCATCGGGAAAATGAGGATCAGAGTCGACGTAGTTCGCCTAACTAAGGCGGGAACTATTTTTTTGTGTTTTTTATGCTGGAACTGCGTATGTCTATGCTCGTCTGGTACGAGTGCGTTTACCGTCTTGCGTGCGAGACAAGTCGTCGCAAGTTCACGTTCAGAATGAATGAGATGAGAAAAGAAGTTCCCGCAGGATAGTCGCTTATTGTTTGTTTTTGTCTTTTATGTGAAATGTTTTGAATTTGTTTGTGAACATTCTCATACTAAGACCTATCCATCGCGGTGAGTATTTACACCTCGCCCCGAAACAGGACGCGTATAAACACTCCGTAACAAAGTCTCGTGTCATACAAGAAAGTTCGGTTTTTATTAAGTGTTTTATTGCTTTTCTTTATGAGATGAGAAAGAATGACTCAAGTTGCAAAAGGACAAAATCTAAGGGACTAAGTCACAACCCTAATTTTGTTTATTTATTTACAAGTGGTCCTAATGGTTTGTGTGGTTTTCTAAACCTAATGAAGAAAAGAATTAGAAACTACTAGAATTCAACTTACTTCCTAAGGAAGTTAAGTTGATTCTAAAACAATGGGGAAGCCTATACAAGTGAAAAAACTTCAAATAATATGGCAAGGCATTAAAATTGACATAAGAAATAAAATTCAAAAAAATGCATTTTAAGGTATAAAACCAAAAAGTAAGCCTAAACTTATTCTAAGTTCATTTATTATGAATTCTAAGCCTAAGTCCTAAAACTAAGGGAGTTATCTAATATTGTCATTCTAAAAATCAGAAATTAAACTAGGCTAAGTCATTTTAAACTCCTAAGATTAAATCTAAGTAAACTATTTCTTAATGGATCTTAATATTCTAACCTAAACTAATTGAATTTTACATGTATAACTAGCCTAAAGATTAATACACTAAAAATAGTAAAGGTCCTGGAAAAATTATGGAATTAATTCTATAGGGTCCTAAAACTGATTATTACATTGTGCTAAAAAATATCCTAAAAATTCAGAAGTTAACTATGTCTAAAAATCACTTAAATCTACTTAAGGATTAACTATTGTTTTTCATGAATTAGACTACCAAAACAGGGGATAAAATGGCCTAAAAATTCTACCAAAATTATTCTAGGTCCTATTATTAGTCCTCTAAACATTGCAAAAAGAATGGGTCAAAAATCCTACTGGAAGGGGACAAAATAAAATGAACAAAATCATGTACAGTTAAAAGAAATTCAATAAAAGCTAATTAAAAGAAAAATCAGAATTAAATAAAAAATAATCGAAATTCAGAAAATAAAAGTGTCAAAAATTTCTAATTAGATTTATCAAGCTACTTAATTTTTTGTGAAATTTTCTAGTGCTTTTCACTATTTTTTATTGATTTAATCCTAAACTATATCTAACTAAAATTAAAATCTAAAAGAAAATAGGGAGGGGGGTTTATTAAGTATTTTTTTATAGTTACTTTTCAACATGGGCTTCAAAAGGGAGGTGTGAGAAGCAAACGAAACAAGGCCCACACGCAGGCCCTTGAGGGTGTATGGTGAGTCTTCATTCAACTTCGTTGACTCTAATCTAGGCCCTTGATTCAGTCTTCTCCTATGGTACTCAAATCCAATGCTCACCACTGCACACCTATGAAAAGCTATGGTGGACGGTGCACATAGGACCACCGCATGAAAGGTCAACCGGACGGTGACACGTGTCACCGCCGGTGTGGCTGGGAAACCAAAGAAGTCCTCCAATCTTATCGCATAAGAATTTGAAAAGGGATGGTGGATTGATTGGGAATTAACGAAAATAAATGAGGATTAATCATGGATTATTCACTTTTCATTTGCTCTTAATTCTCTTTAATTTCTCAAGATATTCATAACAATTCTTTTAATCTCCTTTTATGATTCTATTAATTACAATTAAGAAAAAGTAAAAATAAAAGTATGAATGAAGAAACAAAAGGGGCTGAAGAGTTCATGAACCCTAATCCTCTTCTTCTCCACATCTCGTGCCGCAGCCTCTCTTCTCTCTTCCTCACTTCGCCTTCCTCCGCCTTATCTCTTCCTCACTACCACCTTCTATCATCTCTCCTCCACTTTCTTATTCTTCAACCTCAAATAACAACCGCACCTCATCACCTCCATGAAACTCTTGCTCACTTCTCAACCAAGCTATTCAATTCGAACAAAACCTAAAAAAAAATACCTAGTCCCTATTCTCTCTCAAATCCAAGATCAATCTCTCACACTCTCGTAAGTCGAAAATCAAAGAGAATCACAGCTTAATCACCACGCAAGAACAAGGTGATGGACTCGTACCTGGTGACTTCAACAACGACGAAAACGTTGATTGATGAACGAAGAAGCGTCGGCTTCTTTGGCGAGGTCGGGATCTTGACGACAATGACGATTGATGTAAAAGGAGACGTTGAAGACGATTTTCAGTGTTACGACTCAGGTATATGATTCGATCTCACTTCTCGTTCTTGTCCTGCTTCGAATCATGCGTGTTATTGATGTTGTGACTCTCGTTTCGATTTCTGCAGGTTTTGAAATGTTTGTGACAATTTCAGGCTGCTGACTGGGGGATTCACGAAATACGGACTGATGAATATGAACGCTGAGTGCTGATGTCGATGCGCGATGGAGGTAACATCGAAGAGGTATGAGACCTTCCCCTTTACCCTTCACATTCTTGAATTCATCCCTATCCTTCTTGAATTTTCGGATTCTGAATGATTGAGATTATTACTCTGTGAATGTGCAGGTCAAAGATTGAGGATGAAAGGTTGATGTACCATGATGAAGATGAGATTTGAGTGGTGAAGAAGAAATGGTGAAGAAAAGCTGAAGAAGAAGAGGGATTGATTCGAACCAATGAAGGAGAATGGTGGAGAAAGAGAAGATTCAGATTGAAGAGAGATTATGAAGAATGGAGATTTGAGGTTGAAATGGTTGAGGAATTGTGAAGGAGAGAAGTTATGGTGACATGAATGAATTGTTGAAGAAGTGAAGTTATGGTGAATGATTCTCCTTTATAGAAAATGAAGATCAAGGCTTGGTGAAAAAAACTCAGGTGAGCTTCTAGAAGAAATCAGTTAGAAGTTAGTTAGCTTTTGGTTAGTTTGTTATTTTCTCCAATTTTGTTTTTAGTGATTTTTTGTGATTGATATTTGCATTGGCTGAATCTCTGAGTTCCTTTTTTCTGTCATGAAGAATGAAGAGTGATTTATATTTTGAAATCTTTTCTTCCAAATTGTAATTGTCTTCTTATAACTTGATTTTTCTGAGTTTCCTTGGTGTTGAGTCTTCTTCAGTTCTGCTATGAACTCCATATTTTGGTAAACTTGTTATTGTTTTACTTTTTCGGTTGAACCTCGTTTGTTGATTCTTACAGGTCAATGAAAATGGAGAAGCGGTTCTGAGTTGTGCTATGGATTTTGCAGGTTGTTGAAGATGAAGAAGTTTGTGGTGTTATTGCATCGACGAACTTTTGGTTCCATTATTGAGATCGAAGATGATGATTGATGAATGGTGTTCTGCTGTAATTGATGAAGAATTCCCAATATTCAGGTTTGGATCGCATATCAGAATGCTCTTTCTCTTCTGTTTCTTCTTGCTATGAAATTCGAGTTGCTTGCGATTTGGGATCGATGTTGTTCTTGCTGCAATCTTGAATTCATCTTCTTGTTGATGTTGATTCGATTTGCAGGTTAAATTTGAATTGTGGTTGATGATGCAATGTTATGTTGAAGCTTAATGGAGATCGTTGAAGAGGGTTCAGATGCGATGAATTGAAGATGGTGACGAAGAGGCTGAAGCAGCAGTGTTTTGCATAGATGATCAAGTTTTTTTTTGGCGGAGATTCCGAGAGGATGAAGAGTGTCAAAGATTATTGAAGATAATGAAGAGGTTGGGAGATTAGTGGAGATTGGTTCCATTCTGCAGTTCTTGAAGAACGTTGTTATAGATTTCGTTTCTGAATTTATTTATCCATTTTGTTAGTTTTTTTGGTTAAGTTATATGATGTAGAATTTTTGTTCTCCTTTTCTAACTGTACTTTCTTTCTATTATATCAGTTTCAACTGATTTGTGTGTAACTGTCTTTAATTGGATTTAGTTGAAGTTTCTCATATAGAGTTTCCCACTTATTTTCTTCTTCTGTATTCGGTTAGGTATCGTGAATTGTTGTAGCAACTTTTCCTGCAGAATTTGGATTTTCTAATTGACCATTTGAATTTTCCTTTTCTCCTTCAATATTTTTGTAACAAAATGGATAGAGCCATGGACTTTTGGTATATGGATTAAAACAATTTAGATTAAAAAATTATCTTAACAAAGGAATGTTACTTGAATAAACAATATGAAAAGTATGAGTTTTAGCAAAATTAAACAAATGGATGTGAAATAAAGGTGGGTTTGTAATGGGCTCAGTAAACAAAACAAATATGGGTCTAATAGAATTTTGTGTGGTAATCTTTTGGTAAGAAAAAGGTCATATGGTGACAAGAAGAAAAAAAATGAAAATTTGAGAAATTGGAATATGAAGAAAAATTAATAATGATTTATGAAAATATGGGAATTGGTTTAAAATAGTAATGATGGATTATCATGGACCCTGAAAATGGTTTATGAAACGAGAAAGGATTAGAGGGAAAAGAATAGAAGTTGTATACGTATGATTTAGAAAGAGTTTTAGAAATTGGACTCAAATGGATAAAGACAATGGTAGAGATTTGGGCTTGAAAAGGATATTCAACGAGTTTATGGTAAATTTTAAATGAACAGTAGTGACACTCTGGTGTTTTTCCAAATAAACCATGAACATGTGCTTTCCACCTTTAACACGAACCCAATTCCTGATCCAAGACCAATTCTTATGAACCGTGATGTCATAGTAGATCTAAAAGCCAACATCTTAAACCCTGCTTCTTGAATCACCAGTGCAACCTAGGATACCAAGAAGAGGAGAATAGTGTAATGAAACCTCTGGATACGGAAAACCTCGAAGCTTGATGATCCTATGAATATAAACACACTCATGATGATGTGATCTTAACCTCTGCCTCAATCCCGAGAATAATAGCTAGATGAATCACCTATGAATACGAAAATTCATACCACAAGGAAATGCTTTGATCACATGCCTTAGGAGTTCAATGAAAATGAGTGAATGCAAAATTTAATGGCCTAATGGTAAATGTGTATGAATGTGAAGCGATAAGCCATTCAAGGTAATAAATATGAGGGCAAATTTTGAGGTATTACACTAGTGATTGAAAAGATTGGTGGTCATCCAACGGCAATCAAAAGGAAACATGTATTCTCAACATTTTGAAAAGGGTTCACAACATCCCACAAGTTTTCATTTGAGGCCACAAGTCATAGAAATAAGTGAATTGATCCAAACATTCAAGCAGTGCAACATCTCCTGACAAAGAGGGCCAAATTAGGGTTTCTGATTAAATGAGCTTCCCAAGGAAATTTTGATGCAAAATTGATCTCATTGTTTTCTACATGATATTAATTACCTAGGGTTGAAATTTCATCAATTGAATCATTTTGGAAGGTCTTCAATTGATCAGTTACTTGAAAATCAAGGAATTGGGGAAAAGTCAATCAGGCTGAGTAAAAAGTCAACTCCTGATTTTTTGAGGTCAAACTCATGAAATTAAGGTTACAAGGAGTCTATGGACCAAATTTGATCAATAAATTATGGAGGGATCATGAGAAATCAAGAAAATCAAGACATACCATTTTGGAAAATTAGGGTTTCCAAAAATGGCAAGTTTTAGCCATTTTGCAGCCAACTTCAAGAGAGGCCTATGAAGCATTCCCTCCATTTTGAGCACAAGAAGCTCATGAATAAGATTCTCACTGATCTTCATCAACAACCTTGCACTCATCATCATTTCAACTTCATCATCATCCAAGGAACAAGTTCTATAGCTCAAGCAGCTTGAAACTTTAAGGATCTATCTCTGCATCAACACTGCATTGCTTCAAGTTTCTCCAAGATTCAACATCAATTTAGTGTTTATTTCACTCCATTGTTGATCAGAGACAATTATCAAGCACAAAAAGAACCTCACCTGTGGATTTCCTCAACACTTGCACATCTGCATTTTCAGGTTTCCTCTTGAATTCATTATGCACGATTTTAGTTAATTTTATCTGATTTGTATTGTTTAGAGCTTGGTAGAAGCCATGGATCATCTGTTTAGTTGATAAGCATCTTAGATGCTTAGACGCAGAATTTTAGGTTGGAATGTCTTGCTTCGATATGGCTTTGAAATGAAGAAAATGAATTCTAAGCATATATTCTTGATGTATTCAGTGAGGCGGGTGCATTTATGGTTTTCGTTTCCATTTTCATGGCGTTTTCACTCTTGCCCTAGTCAGGGGTCACCGGAGAAGATGACGGAGGTCAGCTCCGGTGACCTGAACAGTAACCCTAGGTTAGTGGTGAAATTAAAATGCAACCCTTAGATTATCTTGATCCAATGATCCTAAGCCTGCCAGCAAATTAATGAGCCTCATGCATAGCACGTGCCATCTTAGGTGACCTGAGTGTTCACATGAGTTCCATCCACCTCCTTATCATAGGTCTTTCTTGGTCAGCCTTTTGATTTTAATACTTTGATTGTGTGTGTGCGCATTGGATCAATCCCAAGGCCCAGAGTGAGTCAACAGTTTGACTGAACGTACACCACAAGCAAATGAGTTCAGCGCCCCTGGGTTGGGCTTCTCATTGATGTCCCCACCCCCACTTCACCAGGCCCAAGGACTTTGAACTCATTTTTATTTCTCTTCACACCCTAGCGCCATTTTATTTCTTTTCATTTTTATTTCTTTTGCCATTCCAATTTTAATTCCATAAAATTACCAAATAAATTTTGAAAATTATCAATAGATTCACACATCATCTTCCACATTGTTACAAATTTTCCATATTTTTTATTTTTATTTTCCATTTATTTTTGAACCAGAATTAAATTCCCATTTAATTTCTTTTGGTTTATACTCATTTTTGAATACCTTGCCTTCCCTAATTTATTTATTTCAAACAAAAATAGGTATTGATCCAATTATTTTTGTCCTATCCAGAGGACACTTTGAGGATCCTAAAAATATTTTTGCCTCAATTTTTAAGTCATGTTTGGTGCCATTTTGAACCTTTCCTTTGAGCTTGACATCCAAAACCCTAATTCACATTACACTTTAATTTGAGTGATTTAAGATAGGAAATTTTGTGAGATTTTTTAGAAGTATGTTTGTCCCTGGTTTGTGACCTTGAGTGTCAATTTTCATTTTTTTATCAATGCCATTTGATTTTTTTTAGTGCCTTGGCTTATAAGTCATATTTTGGTCCCTTTTCTCCACTTCTTCTCATTTCATTTTTGGTAAGGCATTTATAACATTCATTTGAGGTCTCCATTTTGAGTCTCTCAAGTCCTATTATAAGTCCTTAGATGATGTGTATCCATTTTAGGTCCTTGTGGTTTGAATTTCTAGGTCATTTGATCTTAATGTGTCATATATGATCATGTATGCCCTAATTTTCATCTTTATTCTTCATCTCACTTCTAAATCAACTTTGTGGGGGGGGGGGGGCGATAGCCATGTTACATCATTGTTAGACATCTCATAAGTGTCTTATACCCATTTTCATGCCTTCATCTCAAGTTTTAAGACTTTGTGATCTTTTTGGTGTCATGTGGTATCATAAAACTTCAAAATAAGACTTTTGGTCCCTTAATCCTAATGCCATTCACTCTAACTCATTTGTGACTAATTTTTTAAGTTTGAATTCCATATTAAAATTTCATCAATCCCTTGGTTTTTTTTATGGGAAATTTAAGTTCCTTTGACCATGTTTGACTTTTTCCTTCTAAGTCTCTTCCTTCGTTTGAAGCCATATGTTCAATGCTTATTCCTTCATATCTCAATCATATGTTTGAATCTCTCTAACTTGAATCTCTTTCTTCCCACTTGGTTTGACACTTTAAGGCACTTCCATTTAGTGTTTAGTTCTGGATTTTACATTCACCTTTGACCACATTCAAGTTTACCATGCTTAACCATGTGAATACTTCATTTAACTTCACCTTGACTCCTATTAGGGTTTAGTATCATTTAGTGCATAGTTTTCCTTTGTTTGTTCTTATAACCTTAGGATGCTTAAATATGGTTTAGCTACAGACTTTATAAGATTTGCATCATGTAGGATACCTTAGACTTAGGTCTTAACCCTATAGGATCATTAATGCTTTTCCTTAGCTAGTATGAGCTTTACTTGAGTTTTGCCATGCATGTATGTTCAAAAGCTAACCTTTGTTTTGTAGGGAGGTTGAGGTAAGCCTTGTATATTCTACTTCTTACTCATCTCTTTATGCTTTCTAAATGTGATTGCCTTAGCACTTTGTGTTTTATTTGTATAGGCTTCCCTTTCTTTAGAACCACTTACCTTCTTTAGGAAGTAAGTTGAGTTCTAATTCTCTTTTCTTCTTTTCCTTTTCTCATTAGGATTAGAAAACCACAAAAACCATTAGGATCACCTTTGGCATATAATAAATAACTTAGGGTTGTGTCTTAGTCCCCTTAGTATGGTCATTTTTCAACTTGAGTCATTCTTTCTCATCTCATAAAGGAAAGCTAAAAATACTTTAATAAAGGTTGAAGTAGTCTTAGATGCAGAGACTTATTCCATGGGGCAGTCATATTCATTCCATCTTGGAATAGTATGGGCTTGTCTAGTATGATGTACAAGTCTAATCATGAGGCTATTTTCACAAACAAATAAAAACAATCAAAACACTTCTCAAAAAGACAAAACAAACAAAAACGTTTTTCCTGCGGGAACTCTCTTCTCATCTCACTCACTCTCAACATGAACTTGCAACGACTTGTCTCATTTTCAAGACGGTAAACGCACTCGTTCAAGGCGAGCCTGCAACACATGAGCATAAACATAAGCAGTTCAGCTCAAAAAAAACACAAACAAAATTCCCGCCTTAGTTAGGCAAACTACGTCGACTCTGATCCTCATTTACCCGATGAGGTACGTAGGCAGTGGGGTAGGGCCCGTTCGAGCACATTCTTTATTTTCCCTACATTTCCCTCTTTCTTTCCTTTTCCTTTTCCAGTTCCCTTTCGCATTCCATTTCTAGTCAGTGGTTTTTTCACCAGTTGTTTTATTCTTTTACCCTTTGAAACAGAAAGACAAGCGTGGATCCCGTCGGGTACAGAAGACGGTCTGAGGTGCTAATACCTTCCCAGGTCGTAACCGACTCCCGAACCCAAATCTTTGGTTCGCAGGACCTTGTCCTTTCCATTTCTCTTAGGTTTGTGCAGCATTACCTTTCCCATTCATTCGGGATAAAAGTGTCTGGCTGGTAACTCTACCTTTTCCGCGCCACTTTCGCGTTTGTACTAGGATGAAAATCCCGGGAGCGAATGCTGGTGACTCTGCTGGGGATTGAACCCAAAATCTATGGTTTCCCCTTTGAGAGTAAATCCTAGCGCCTGTTTGTTTCTGTTTCTTTAGATGTTTAGATGTTTGATGTTGTGTGCTTTAGTTTAGCTTTACTGTTTTCATTTACAACTTTACTTTACAGCATTTATTTACTGCTTTCAATATTTATTCTCCATGCATCATATATACTGGACTGTGTGGCTGTGTTGGTATTCATTTTTTCTGCGGGATAGGAGTTACTATGAGATACACCAAATACTTGGCTTGAGTGCACCTTAGGATTAGCGTGGACAGACATTGTACTCGCATGGTTACATGATGAGTGGCGATGTGTTCCACACCCAGAATGCGACCGTCTTGGAACTATTATGTGTGCGGGTTCTTCCCCCACTTCAGGGTACGACCTCGATAGTTATGTGCATCTGGTGACCGATATTTGAGGATCTTAGTGGAAACAACTCTCTCCAGTGATGATAGTGGCAGACCACATTTGTTGGCAAACCCACTCGCATCTGAGGGCCAACTGGGAACTCGCATAGGATGACCTGGTTCTCTCATAGGAATCCAGTTAAAGCAAATTGTTCGTATGATGATAGTATTGTATACCAAGGGCTGAATGTACTATTGTTTCTCGATTTAGTGCTTGAAGTTGGGGACTTATGAGAGATTCTTATTTCCTTGGACTCATCTGAGACCTCCCTGAGTAGTACATAATGCCAAACCGATTCCCTGATTTGGTCATGAGCCATTTCTCGGAAATGGTGAACGTATTATTTCTATTCGGCTTTGAGAGTCTGTGATGTTGACCCGAGTAGCACACCCGTGAGATTGAGAGGGGTTTGCAGGAGCCCTAAACTTCAACATACCCGCTTCGCCATTGTTACTTTGTGACAATCCAGTTCTTTATGGTCCTTTGGTTTTGAATTCTGGGATTTCTACACAGAGATAATATTATTATTATGACTCTCCACAGACACTTGGATCGTTGTTCAACTTCAGCACCATCAGTGACTGTTATATTATGTGATCCAGTTCTACAGTTCTTGGGTTCTCAGTTATGGGGTTCTATACAGAGATGGTACTACTATTGTGGTTCTATACAAATAGTTGGTTCACTGCTCAACGCTAATGTCATAACATCATAACATTTCTGCACACATTTTCAGTTATTTTCGAGGATCTCATATCTGAATCAGGTCGTTGGATTTTTTTGTATCAAAAGGTGAATCAAAGCAAATAGATTCCTCGGAAATAACAGAACATGGCATTTGCATACATCCTTGCATTCATGACAGATGTTCAGAGACAAATTATTATCCTAACTTGATTTCTCATCAGAATGGCCAACTTGAATCACAACTATCAAGGAATGGATTTGGAACAACTCCAGGCGGAGGTAACCCAAATAAAGACTCGGTTGGGGCAATTCAGGGCAGATGTGCAAGCTTTATTTCAGAATCAAAACTGCTGAAAGACAAAGTCAACCAGATGAAGACTCGAATGAACCTAGTTATGGAAATCCTGAATGCAATGTTAAGGAAATAAAGCAATTTTCATCCCTAGTGAGGGGAACTACGTCGCTCTGATTCTTCATTAGTCAATAGAGATACGTAGGCAGGAGATCACATGAGATCTTTGAGAGCAACCTTATTTATTAACTTTATCAACCTCTTCCCTTCGGATGTAATTTTTCGGCATCCAATTTCAGCTTCCCAAGAGAATCCTAGGGGCAGAGTATAAGGATAAAGGCCAGAGAAGCTTGAGAAGAAGTTTGATCATATTGCTACGTCGTGCGTGCAACAGGTCCCTCATTTTCTTAGAATCAGGCTAGTTGAGTTAGTTACATCAGGATCATCTCCGGTAAAGCTTACTTCGGGGTTTCAATGTCAATTCCAAGTTTGACTACCATTCTGGGGCACCCGACATTTTAATTGAAGATTGCAAGTCTTTCAGGGGCAAAGGTGAAGACAAGGTCCCGAATTTGATTGACTCGAAGACTATTATGTTCACGCTAGGTAAAGGTGGGAATATGGCACCAAATCAATAATAGAATGAACATCCAGACTACTGACTGTTGAAAGTCTCCTAGAGTAGTAAGTCCAGACGGATTCAAGCCTCCTCAATAATGGCAACCGCGATGTGAATGATAGATGGAAGTACCACTCAGGGGCATTTAGGCATACAATTGACAACTGTAGTGTGTTCAAGCACAAGGTGAAAATTTTGATCGACTCAAAGGTCATCATGCCAAAAGGTCTGCCCATACATTGGAATCTCCTCATCAAATTGACATACCCATTTGCAAGGGCATCTTCAGAAGCAATAAGTCCAGACGGAGTCAAGTCTCCTCAATGACGGCAATGTCCAGCCTCTTTACTGCATTTTCATTGGTAGTTTCTATTGTTTGTTTAAACATTTGTATGCATGCATGAAACTTATTAGTTTTTGAATGATAACCATAATAAAATGCACATGTTTTTCTTGAAGTAATCCATTCGTATTTACTCATGATTTTGTGTATGTGCATTACAATACCAACTGTTGTTCTTAAACTCTGTGAGGGAGGATGACAAAATGAAAATGCAAAAATCTCTAATTATGTGCTTATGAGAAAGACCCTGTTGACGATGTACAAGCATTGTTTCAAATCCTAAACACCGGAGATATAAGGGAGATAGACCCTCGCCAACCCATTTGAGCCTTGAAGTAGGAGTTTTGTTTCGCATGAAAAAACCTTACATTTAACCCAGGGGCAGGGTAGGTATTAGTTAGTTTGACCGAGCGTTTAAATTTCAAAAAGGAGTGCACATCTGAGGATCCATTACATTTCATTGTACCAAATCAAGAGGTCCAAAGACCAAAAACCACAATGGTTATCCCAATCAAAAGGTCCAAAGATCGGAAACCACAATGGTTATCCCTCATCAACTAAAAAGTGAGGCAGTCACAACCCTTTCAAAGCAATCAAGACAACTAGTGTCACACGATTTGTTCAAAAAGGGGAATTGAAAAAAAAAATGGAAAAAGCCCGCTAGGTCAAACTTGAAAACAAGCGACTTAGGAAAAAATTAGGGCATCCCGCTGAACTTCATAATCAAAGATTCACAAGAATCAGTCCAGAAAAAAGTTAAGGATAAGCAAAAGAATACAAAATCGAAAGACGAAAAGGATTACACAAGAAAGATCCTTGAACAGGAACAAAGTCGTGTGATACAGACACGAAAGGCAAAAGGGTGACTGACTCCCAACAACAACCTGATTGGTGCTTAAACCATTAGTGTAATTTGTTCCTTAACCATCACAAAACCCTTTTTGAGAGGTGAGCGCTTGTGAAAGCTAGCTGAACATAGGAATGGAGAACATTACGAAGATGGGTAGGAACAAATAAACTTTGAGCCTATATCATTTTATTCTATAACCGTGAACCAGGCCATGATACAACCCTCAAAAGTCCTAACTGAAACAGGGTTATTTCGAGAGCGTACTGCCACGAGACCACGTTCCTGACTCCTATGAGTTGTACTAAAAGATCTGGGTTGGTGTTTCATATGCATGTTTTCTTCTATCAAAAATCAATGTCGTATTTTAACCAGTGATTCACTCACAAAGGTTGGCGACATCTTTTTACAGTAAAACTTCAAGATTAACATGTGTTTTGCATTAGAATTTTCATTCTCAAAATAAACATTTTCTTCTTGCATACGTTTGTTTGGCATCATAAAAGTTCACGTATGGAATCTCAGTCCAGAAGCTTAATCTTGCCAAGTTCATAAGTCTGAAACTTCTGAAGGTCAATCTGTTGAGATGCGCTTTTCCAAGAAACTCCATTGAGTGGGGACTTTCCCAACAGTCGTGGTAAGAGCCAACTAATTTGGGGCAATCACGTCGAGCAATATCTTCAAAATTCAGCCGAGTTGGGGCAATCACTTTGAGATCCAAATCTCTCAAATAGCCATTAGTCTGAAGCATTCAGTCACTATTCAACTAAACCGGGGCAATCACTTCGAGATCAAATCTCTCAAAGAGCCATCAGTCGGAGGCATTCATTCAAATTTCAACCAAACTGGGGTGATCACTTCGAGATTCAAATATCTCCAGGAGTATGTAGTATGGGCGTTTTCTTCAAAGCACAATCAGTTAGAGGTGATCACTTCAAGGCTCGTACTAGGGCAGGCCACCCCAAGAGCATGAGAAGTACTCTCTCTCGAAGACGGTCAATCAGAAGCACCTTCCCAAGGTTCAAAATACTGAGGCAAAATATCTCACAGTGATATGAGGTTTCTCAAGAATCCTCGCGAGGAAAATTCTTTCATAGACCATGCAGTCTAGGATAGTTATTTCGAGATCCGATAAATCTCTCCAAGAGTTTGAAGACATTGAGGCATCTCAGATGCCATATTTTCTGTAAAATCCTTTTGAGACAATTTCTTCCGATAAACCCTAGTCTGAGGCGAGTTGAAAATTGAAATGAACCATTGTTCACTCAGGATTGGTAGGCAGTCGATCAGCCCAGAGGCTGGAAGCAAAGTCATTTCCAGCACGAGATATCAAGAGCTTTTTTCCTCAGTGGGCTTCATTGATCATGATTCTTCAGTAAATCCCATCAAACTATCTTTTCTCCAACATAGCAAAAAGAATATGGTCGATATTCCCTGATCAAAGGGTACCATTATTAAGAGATACGCCTTACATTCTCTTCTCACCAGCATGAGACGCCCCACACTTCTCATCCACAGCAAGAAACGACTTACAACTCTTGTCTTCAGCAGGAAGCCTTCTCATTGACGTTCTCCATCATCCTCAGTAGAATTGGAAATTGAAGCTTCCCCAGCATAACAATAGAAAGTTGATGATGTTCTCCCCAAGCAGAGAATCCTCCTTCAACAAAGGAGTATCCCCACTAGAGTCTTCACTATCCTCAACAGTACAGGAAGATTCATTATTCCCTAGCAATGGTGAAGATAATGAGAAGTCAGATGGTTTTCCTTCTTGCACAACATTGTTTGCAGTTTTCCCCAGTGAAGTTTCTAAATAAATTCCAATCCTTGTTTGCATCTCTTCCCTAAGCAAAAGATTGTGTATCCGAGGGATTCTCCAGCAGTTTTCTTCCTCAGCATAGTACCAACACATTTGTTTCCCCAACCGAGTCAGAAGGATTTCACTCCCCCAGCGGAGTTCTACGGGTAGCATGCCTCTCAAATCAAGTTCATCCCCAACAGGGTCTTGGCCCTCAAATCTCAAAGCCCAATTTTGTTTTGGCAATGTTATCAGCTCAGAGCCAGTATCATTAACGATATCCCCCGCAGAGTTGCTTTTCCCCACAGGGATTCATCCAATCAATTCAGTGATTAATTCTTCCCCAGCAAAGTCGTCAAAGATACCTGTTATCTCTTCATCGGGAGATCCCTTTTCATTTGCATTTACATTTAGTAATTATCATTACATTGCATCCTCCAAAAGCGTAGCATTTCCATCTTTATGGAACATTGCGCCATGACAAAAGCCAAGCATGTGCACACCAGCATGGGCCAGTTTTGGGGCATATTACATAAAAACACATAACACCTTTTCAACCTGAAGTATTCCCCACAGAGAATGCCAAGTTTATTTTCTAGATATCATTGTTCTTCCAAGTCAATGTTTGTCATCCCTGGTTGAGTCTCGTTTAAGTACAACGATCTCATTTTTTCCGCGTCTCCGTTTAAGTACAACGGTCGTATCTTGGGCTTTCGTTTAAGTACAACGATCCCGTTCCTCCCGAGTCTCCATTTAATTATAATGGTCTTGCCTTTGAGTCTCGTTTCAGTACAACAGTCTCATCTTTTTGCATCTCGTTTCAGTACAACGGTCGCGTCGCAGGTCATCGTTTAAGTACAATGATCATGTCCCTATGAGTGACTTCATCTAAGTACGATGATTTCATTTCCACGATTCTTTTTAAGTACAATGGTTTCGTATTTGTCGAGTCTCCATTTAAGTACAATGGTCTCGCTTTTGAGTCTTGTTTAAGTACAACAGGCTCAGTTTTGACGTCTCGTTTCATTACAATGATGTCGTGTTGGGTTTTCGTTTAAGTACAACGATCCCATTTCTTTGACTTCATCTAAGTACGATGATTTCAACCCCTCGATTCCATTTAAGTACAATGGTTTCGTTCTTGAGTCTTGTTTAAGTACAACAAGCTCATTTTCCGCGACTCGTTTAAGTACAACGGTCGCGTCACGGGTCATCGTTTAAGTACAACGATCCCGTTCCCTTCGAGTTCCATTTAAGTATAATGGTCTCGCTTCCGAGTCTTGTTTAAGTACAACAGGCTCGCTTTCTACGTCTTTGTTTCAGTACAAGGTTCGCGTCTTGGGTAATCATTTAAGTACAATGATCCCTTTCTTTATGATTCCATTTCAATACAATGGTTTCATCTTCGAGTCCGTCTAAGTACGATGGCCTCGTGTTCTTCGGGTTGTCATCTAAGTACGATGAACTCATTCTCCTTTTTGTCCTGTCAAAGGTCAGGAAAAAAAACAAAAAATATATATATATAACAAAAAAAAAGAGAGAAAAATGGCATTCTAATTTTTCATGGAGTACAAATTTTCAGGATTATTCGAGTATTTAATCACTTCATACCTTGAATATCTAAAAGCCGTTGCTATTATTCATTCAGGTCTGCAGATAATTGAATAGGGGCAGCTGTAATACCTCAAAATTTGCCCTCTCATTTTCATGGCATTAGGCATATCACATTTCATATACAAATCCACTTCATGACCTAGAGCATTGCATCATAACCAGCATAGCTGAGGCATAATGCTTGTGACCAGTGATTGAAAATATTGGTGGTCATCCAAAGGCAATTAAAAGGCAACATGGCTTTTCAACATTGTGCAAAGGGTTCACAACATCCCACAAGTTTTCATTTGAGGCAAAAATTCATAGAAAGAAGTGAATTGATCCAAACATTCAAGCAATGCAACATCTCCTGACAAAGAGGGCCAAATTAGGGTTTCTGATTAAATGAGCTTCCCAAGGAAATTTTGATGCAAACTTGATCTCTTTGTTTTCTACATGATGTTAAGTACCTAGGGTTGAAATTTCACCCCTTGAATCATTTTGGAAGGTCTTCAATTGATCAGTTACTTGAAAATCAAGGAATTGGGGAAAAGTCAACCAGGCTGAGTAAAAAGTCAACTCTTGATTTTTTGAGGTCAAATTCATGAAATTAATGTTACAAGGAGTTTATGAACCAAATTTGATCAATAAATTATGGAGGGATCATGAGAAATCAAGAAAATCACGACTTACCATTTTTGGAAAATTAGGGTTTCCAAAAATGGCAGGTTTTGGCCATTTTGCAGCCAACTTCAAGAGAGGCCTTCTCCCAAAATAAAAGAAATGAAAATTCCACTTGGTCTGTTTGAAAGAGGGTATCTTAGGCTTCAAATCCATAGGTGGAACATGTCCATAACATTAAAATTGAAGAAGTTATGATCATTCAAGGTTGAGGCAAACTAGGGCAAATTAAGGCAAAGGCAAGGCAGGCTTTGCAGCCTGCACACGCGTCAGGCCAGGCAATGCATAAAACATGTGGTGTGCAAGAAGTATGGGCATTTTTATCCATCAAGATGACCTCAAATGAAACTTCTTCCAACATCAAAGTTGTTCATTGGAATGTCCTCTACAACTTTCATATTTGAAGAATTTTCATTTGATCAATGGTTTGGGAGTTATAGAAGGTCAAAGTAGGGTTCTCACAACTGATCATCCATGGGCCATTTTCCTCAAGGCATGCCTCATATAATCAAGCCATTATGAAGCAACATGACATGTAGTTCAATGATCATTTTGAACAACTTAGAGGCCATGTCTCATCTTAGATTGAACATCAAACATGTTCTATGAAGCATTCCCTCCATTTTGAGCACAAGAAGCTCATGAATAGGTAGCTTGAGCTTGAAGCAATCACCATTGAAAGATCACAACATGAAACTGGTTTTCTTGCATGCTAAGCTATTGGATCATGGGATGAATTCAAGGTAGTCAGCTTGTAAACAATATTCAACTTGTTTTGATCATAGTGTTTCTCCATTTAGAATGCATATGGTCCCATGCTTGCATACACACTATAATTGCTATGCATTGTAACACCCCAAATTTTCCCTCTTCTTTTGAGCATCATCATCATATCATAATCATCATAAGCATATCATGTCCTTGGCATCTTTGCATGAAAAAAATTGAGGCATAACATTCTCATGACCTAGCATTAGGCATATGATCAACTGTGGATGGATTTGAGGCATTACAAGCTATAACAAGAGGCCCAATGGACTTGTACAAGTCCTATGATAAGTCTACATGTCATTCACAAGTTCAAGAGCAGTCACAAAAGCTCAAGAGGTTGAGAGATCATCAGGGATTTCAAACTAGGGCAAGCTCCTACACAATGATCCCAAATTAGGGTTTCACTTTCAAGCATGAAAACTTTGTGACTTTGGCCATTTCATCTGGGCAAAGTCTTTCATATGATAAGAGGATCCTAGGGATGAAATTTGGTGAGAAAACTCCTTATGGAAGTCAGTTATTTCATCAGTTGCTTGTAAAAGAAGAAATTGGTCAACTGTGCATTCTAGAAGTCAACTGTGGGAATTCAAAGGGTCCAACCCTATTTTTCAAGTCAAGGGATGTTCTTATAACCTTAGAAGAGGTTTGGCAAGGTCAATGATCAAGAATAAAAAGGTTTTGAGGAGTTTTCCATTTTTGGCATGTGGTTGGTCATGGAATTTGCCATTTTTAGCAACTTTTTGCCCTAATTTTCAAAGACACATAACATGGTGAAAAAAAGCTTCAAATGAGTTGCCATTAAACATGAAAGTTGAAGGTTAGGTTCTACCATTTTCAAAAAGTATAAGTAAATTTTCATAGCCCTCATGGATTATGAGATAGGGCCTTCGAAAATTACTTAATTTTTAGGGCATGCTTTGAATTCCAAGCTTCATCCAAATGCAAGAACTCATAAAAGTCATTTTTAAATTGTTTCATGGACCAAATAAGATCATAATGTTACAAGGCATTGCATAAGTGTTGTTTTGCTCCAAAGACATCATCAAATTCGTGCATGAAGTGAGGTATACTACACAAGATGCAAAATTGCATGATCATTCAAAATGCATGACCCTCACATCCAAGGGCCATGATGCTTCCAGTTATGAATTAAGGGCTGGATTATGCTTGAACATGTGCAAGGAAAGAAGGGATAGCACGAGTATTTCACCACTTCACACCACTCTTGCATTTTTTTGCAAAATCATCCTCACACCCTTTCCTCACGTGCATTCTCCTTGCAATTTCAAGCACTGAAAGCATGCACCATTTATAAGCTAATTAGGGTTTCATTTCACCCCAGATCCATAACATTTGTTCATTCTCAAGTTTTTGCTCCATTTGCAATTCTCTTCGAATTTCATTATCCACTCACCCTTTGCAAGAACCAGTGGCATATTCTTGATCAGTGAAGTGTAAGGAGTCAGAATCAACCACTTGTTCAAGTTAATCCTCAAGATTTCACACCTTGCCATTTCAGTGCAGCAAGCTTCGAGTTCTTAGATCCAGCAGTTTTCAAGGCTTTAGTTTCATTTATTTTGCAACTAGAGTGTATTTGGAGTGGATCTGCAGCTCCTCTTGGCTTCTCTCAAGCTATTTCCAGATCTGTAGATCTTAGGTTAGCATCAAATTCTCAGATCTAGAAATGAAATTGTTTGTGCTCATTGTGATCTACACGTTTGGCTGATGATGTTGATCTATTTAGAATGTAAAATGAGCATGAAATGAGCTTGTTCTGATGAATTTCAGTTTGATGTATGAAACTTTTTGTCTTCGATCTGGCTCGCTCTTTGATCTATTGTGATTTTAATTGGTGTATTTGGATTCAGCATGTTTTAATGTTTTGATCTGGAGGTTTTGAATTATTTCTGTGACGGTTTGTTCTTATGGATGAGTTTTCCGGTGCCGGAGCTAGAGCTCCGGTCACCGAATTCTGGAGCTGGTTGATTGAGGAAGATGAAGCACAACCATAGTATCTGTGATCTGGACGGAGGAGAGTTTGCCAACGCATTAAATTTGCACCATCTCCCTCACGTGTTTTATGTTTTGAATTTTAATCTGAATAATACGTTTTATGTTGCACCTCACCATTACTATCATGTTCTCACACCATGACTAATGAATGGGTTGACTGGGTTTAAATGATTGACTTGATCTGAAGCGTGTAATTGATCCATTGGTTCTTATTTTTTTCCTGATTAATGTGAATTTCCATTATAATTGTGGTGTACTGCGCAGACCTAATGGGCTTTCTTTGCTTTTCGCACCCCCTGTCTTTGTAAGCCCAATTGAAATGAATTGATCCCATTGCTATTTGCACCTCTGGCACCTTTTACTTCTCCTTATTTTTATTTTGTTTTTCAGCTTGATTTTTTAATTTTTAAAAATAGATATAAGTTCACAAAAATTATAAAAAAAAATCATGAATGGTCCTTTTAGTTTTCTTTAATTTTTAGCATTTTTATTTTTCATTTATTTTTAATTGCCACGCTGGAATTAATTGTTTCTTTTAATTAATTGTTCTTATTTCATTTTGAAGCATGTTGTCTTGTACATTTTCTATCTTGATCATTAATTTGAATTTTGAACTGATTCTTTTTGCTCTGGATTCATGATGAAATGTAGTTTGTTGATGATTTTTATTCTGATTTTTAGAAGTTTGCTTAATTGATTTTGGTCTCTAAACTTGTGCATGAAGTCTCTTAACCCTAATCCATGTTTGAACCCTTATTTGAATTGCTAAGCTTCTGATTTAGATCCTCTCCTTTTGGAATGTTGATATTGTATGATTGAAGATAATTTGTGCAAGTTTGTGGAATTTTTGGATGTATACTTTAATTGATTTGAATTTTTGTTCCTTACTTGTTCCCTTTTGCTTCTTTTGGGTCATATGGTCTCTCCTTAGGTTAGAAGGGAACTTGTGCCAACTTCTTTAAGTTGTTTAGAGCTTTCTTAGGATGTTGATATCCCTCTGGTCTTGAGTTGATGCTTGTGCCTTGAGAAAGTTTGTGTTTGTTTGCTTTTGAAGTTCATTCACTTCTATGCATGTTCATCTCACTTCTTTTGCTTCTTTACTTCTCATGATGTAAATACTTGACTTTGTGTGCTTCTTCTCTTCATCTTACATGATCCTTTGGCACTTTCTTAACATGTTAGGGTTCTGGTATTGAACTTTGTGGTGTTGCTTTGGCTAGTTTGCTTTGTGTTCTTTCATGTTTGTTTTGATTTGTCATGATGATCCATAATGCTTCATGTTGAGTTGTATAGTTCTTTTCTCATTCTTATGCTTTGTATTTGCATTTGGCATTTGTGATTAAGACTTCATTTCTGGTTGTGTGACTTTGGCTTGACATTATGTTCATTTTGTGTTGCATTTATTCTTATGGCACTAACCATTTCAGGGGCTTTGGTAAGTGAGAGGTGTGGATGTGATTCCCACATCTCCAATTTTCTTCTCTTGTCTTCATTGATACTATTCTTGTGATTGTTGGGGCTTAGGCCTTAATTAAGCCCTCTTCTATTCTTCTTTCTTCTCTTTCTCTTCTTCTTTCTTTCTTCTTTAAGGTAGTAAACCTCACTAACCTAGGTTTTCCTTTGCATGATAACAATTAGGATTCATTAGTCCCCCATTAGACTTTTACCTTTGAGATCCTTTTGTTTCTCTTCTCTTCTCATCTCAAAACCCTAAAAAGCATCTTAATAAGGACTGAAGTGGTTTCCTGTGCAATATCCTTATTCCATGATAAACTTGTAGTCTTCCCATCTTGGGATAGTACAAGCTTGTCTTGTGATGCACAAGTCTGATCAGGATACCATATTCACTAAGAAAATCATAAAAAACACTTCTTCATCAAAAAATACAAAAACACTTAATAAATTTAATGAGTTAGTGAGCCTAAGCCCTAATCTCTGGAATCAAGTTTTGGGGATCTTCTCCTTACTTGAGTGTGCTTGTTCTATTATTCCATCTCGGAATGTAGTGGCAAGTACACATTCCATGGAAAAGAGCTGGAGTTCACTTCCTTGTGACACACTCAGTAAAAAGCTTCTAAAAAACACAAACAAACAATAGGCGTCTCTCCTTCGGGAATTATTTTCTCATCTCCTTCGCTCCGTCCGCGAACTTGCTTCTACTTGTCACTTTGCAAGACGGTTACACACTCGTCGTCCGAGCCTGCAACACCTGAGCATTGACATAGGCAGTTCAAGCCTTAATTCACAAGCAATCTATTCCACCCCTAGTTAGGGGAACTACGACGACTCTGATCCTCATTGTCCAGATGAGGTACGTAGGCAGCGGGATATGGCCCGTTCGAGCACACTCTTTTATTTTCCCTACATTTTCCCCATTCTTTTCTTTTCATTTCCAGTTCCGGTCTTTCTTTTTGCAGCAGTTTTCATTCCTTCACCCTTTGAAACAGTTTCTTTGCAAGCGTGGATCCCTTCGGGTACGGCGGACGATCTGGGGTGCTAATACCTTCCCAGGTTGTAACCGACTCCCGAACTCAGTCTCTTTGGTTCGCAGGACCCGTGTCCTTCCTTTTCTTTTCCTCTGATTTGTGCAGCATTACCATTCCCGTTCCTTCGGGATAAAAATGCCTGGCTGGCGACTCTACCTCTTTCCGCGCCACTTTCGCGTTTGTACCAGGATGGAAATCCAGGGAGCGACAGCTGGCGACTCTGCTGGGGATCAAACCCAGAATCTCTGGTTCCCTTGAGAGTCTCTCCTAGAGCTTGCGTGCTTCTCTTTCTTTGTGTGTTGATTGTTTGTTGTTGCGTGTTTTTTTTACTGTTGTTTTATTTACAGTTTTATTTACAACTTTATTTACAACTTTCAGTATTTATTTTCCTGCATCATATTCTATACTGGACTGTCTGGACTGGATTTTCTGTTTGGTGGGCTTGAGTGATACTGTTTCTGAGAGATGAGCTCATTACCACGGCTCGAGCGCACCTTATGACTTAGAGTGGTTCCACTTTGGCCTCATGAGATCTTGTCATGGGGGTACTAGTGAGTTCCACGCCCAGATTTGCGACCGTCTTGGAAATGTCTTGATTTGGGGATCTTCCTCTTTCATTTCATAACCTCGATAATTATGTGCAGCTGGGGACCGATCATTGAGAACCTTGTGGAAACATCCCTCTTTAGTGATGACAGTGGCATACCACATTTTGTGGCAAACCCATTCGCATCCGAGGGCCCACCTGGAACTTGCATAGGATGACCTTTTTTTCCCGGACTCAGCTGAGGCCTCTCTGCGTAGTATATAATGCCAAACCGATTCCCTGATTTGGTCATGAGCCATTTCTCGGAAATGGTGAAAGTATTATTGTTATTCGGCTTTGAGAGTCCGTGATGTCTTACCCGGAGCACACCAGTGAGATTGGGAGGGGTTTACAGGTTTGTAGGAACCCTTGGCCTCTACATACCCTCTTTATCAGTATGGTCCTTGTTATGATTGGGTCCTTATGGTTTTAGATTTCTTGGTCTCTTGGTTCTAAGAGTTTCTATCAGAGGATCTTGGTTTTCAGTTGTTCAGAGGGTCCTTATATCCAGTGTTCAGTATCCAGATGGTCCCAGATTGATCATATGCCTGCATTGCATTTGCATTGCATCATACTTGTATTAACTATTTGTATTTCCATTTTTCAGGTTGTTGTTCACAGTTAGCATCCAGTTCTGGTAATTATAAGCTCTCCAGATGACAGAAGTTAAGAGAATTACAAGGAAAAAGAATGTTCATTATACTTTTCTTCAACCAGAAGTCAAGAGTGTTCAGAAATTAGCAGGGCTAATGAATGATCAAGACATAGGGAATTTCAGAAAGAGGTATGGTCAGATATTGAAGTACATGGACAAACCTACTGCAGACCAGAAGGATAGCTTGTATACTTTGCTTCAGTTTTATGATCCTTTGCTGCGGTGTTTTGTATTTCCAGATTACATCTTGGCTCCTACATTGGAGGAGATTTCCAGCATTTTGGGTGTTCCTGTCAGAGATACTTTGCCTTACTATGGGTCTGAGGTGGTTCTCAAGGAAGAAGACATAGCCAGAGTCTGTCGTTTACCAGTTGCTAAGGTCAAGAAAGCCTTGAAGGACAGAGAAGGCAGAGGACTTCCTTGGTATGTTCTTATACCAGAGGCTGAAGAGTATGCCAGAGAGGGTAAATGGGGAGATTTTGGTGTTGTGGTGGCTTTGATGGTATATGGATCTAGTCTTTTCCCAGGAGAAAAGGAGTTTGTAAGCTTGGAAGTGATTTCCATCTTTGCTAAAGGCAATCCTGTGCCAACTCTGTTGGGAGACTTTTACTACAGTGTTCACTACCGGAATGAGAAAGGCAGAGGTGGACCAGTGGGCTGTTGTGCTTCATTATTTGCTGAGTGGTTTGCTAGGCAATTGCCAAAGTCAGGCTCTTTCAAGGAGATGAGAGATGAACGGAGGTGGTTTAGGAGGCTAATGAGGCTGACTTATGAGGATATAGCTTGAGGATATGACAGAGATTTGCTGGGAAAGGAGTTGCTGGTTAGTTGTGGGAAATTTGCTGGAGTGCCTTTTCTAGGAAGAAAGGGTGTGATCAGTTGTCATCCAATATTAGCCAGGAAGCAATTTGGCTATCCTCTGAGAGATCCACCCAGTATGGAAGAATTTGTTGAGTCTTTGTATTTTCCTGTGGAGGGAAACAAAGAGTTAGTCATGCAAGCATCTCAGGCTTGGGCTCACAGGGTGAAGAAAGGTAAAAAGGACTTTGGAAGGGTAGATCCTAAGACATATCCTCTTTTTGCTACATGGTTGCAGAAACGTGTAGAAGAAGTGCTCATGCCATTTTCAGTGGAAGCTCCACTATATCCCAAAGAAGTGCCATGTCAGAATACTGTCTCTCTTGAAGAATATAAGAAATTGGAAGCTCAGCTGCACGAGGTCCGGATAGAGAATGCTGAAATGGTTAACTTGTACCATCTTGTCAATCGTGCCAAGAGTGAAGCAGAGGGAAAGCTAAAGAGAAATAGTTTGTTGGAAGGGAAGCTCACTTTCAGAGATTGGGTCTGATGGAGTCTAAAAGAGAAGCAGAGCGTAAGAAGACTTTGAACAATCTTAAAGAAGCTCGCCAGTCCATTGTTTGGTTGCAAGGCCAAAGGGAACAGGAGTAGAAGAAGTATAAAGAAAAAGAAGAGTTTTTCGAGGTATAGATGGCCTTCAAGAAAGAAGAAGTGGAACAAGTCCACAACATACGAAGGGAAAAGACTCAACAGTTAGCACAGAGCCAGATTGCCTTGGAGGAGGCATTGAAGGAGATTGAAGAGCTCAAGCTGAGAGCAGGTGTGAAGAAGAGCAGGACAGAGGTGATAGCTGCAGAAGAACCTGGGACTTTAGTTTAGGTTTTATTTATTTGATCAGACTACCTACAGGCTTGTTGTAGGAGTTTTTCTTTAGCTTTTATCTTTGTTCATGTATTGACTTGTAACCCTCTGGGAAATTTGTTTGTGCTCTAACTTTTGGCCGACAGTGGGTTATCCATATTATGTAGTGTTAATATTCAAATTACCATTTCTGAGTATGCAAAGCTTGTTTGTCTGATACTGCTAAGATCTGAACACTCTTCAAAGGGAAAGTTTGAAAATTAATACTCAAAGTGGTTATCTGGAGAAAATACCAGAACTGGGGCATACAAATGTCTAAACTTGGAAACATGAGTAGTTACCTTGCATGCATATAACGTGTTTGTTTGTTTTGCAGGCAGTTCTTCAGTGTCTAATGTTTATGTCCTTTCAGGCACTATAGCTCCCAGGAAGGTCCGAGAACAGCCGATTGTACACAGATATCCCACAAGAGTCAACAGAGAAAGAGTGATGGATCAGATGCAGGCTGATTTAGCTGACTTGAGATTGAGAATGGACAATTTCATGACCCTTATGGCAGGGATGGGTCAGAATCAGGAACGTTTACGTGAGATGGTGGAAAATAGTCAGGCCAGGAACAATGGGGCTGTTGATGGAGGTAATCGCAACGGTGCTGGTGCCCGTCAAGTTGAAATCCTTGTGGCACAACCGGGGATCACCATTATCAATGATGGACTGAACAACGTATAGATGGATGGTCAAGACGAACAGTTTACTTTGCTGGACGAAGCAGAAGGCCAAGGAGTTGAAATGAACAGAAAGTTTGAAGAGATGGCTGAGCAGATCCGGGCCATTCAATCTCAGAGCTCCCTGGGGTTTGATATTACTGACTTGGGATTGGTTCCAGGGGTTAGAATCCCTTACAAGTTCAATGTTCCTACTTTCGAGAAGTACAACGGCACGGCTTACCCGAAGACTCACCTCCAGTCCTTTGTAGGAATAATTGCTGCCCATACTGATGACGAGAAGCTATGGATGTATTACTTCCAGGACAGCCTGGTGGGGGCCTCCTTGGAGTGGTATATGAAGCTGGGTAGGGTTAACATTAAATGCTGGAAGGAATTGGCAGAGGCGTTCGTGAAGCAATACCAGTACAATTTGGACATGGCTCGAAATCGCACTCAACTGCAGACCATGTCTCAAAATGCTAAGGAGGGGTTTAAGGAGTATGCTCAAAGGTGGCGTCAGCTTGCTGCCAGAGTACAACCACCCTTGTTGGAGAATGAGATGGCTTATATGTTCATGGGAACATTGCAAGGGGTGTTTATCGAGAGGTTGGCGTCTTGTTCAACTACCAAGTTCAATGATATCGTGATAGCAGGTGAGAGGGTCGAAACTCTGTTAAAGATGGGGAAGATTCAAGACACCGGTGCAAGTAGCTCGAGCGGTGTAAGAAAAGCTTTTAACGGACCTCCGAGAAGGAGAGAAGGTGAAACCAATGCTGTGTATGGCCGAGGACGGGGCCGAGGATACAGCAGATCATATGAGCAAGTGGCAGCTGTTACTATTCCTTCTGGTCCTGTGCAGCAGGTATAGACTCAACCACAACATCAACAACAACAACAACCACAGTGTAACAATTATCAGCAAAGACCTTATCAACCGAGACAAGCTCGTCCGGGTAATAGGGTGCTTGAAGCCATTCCCATGACATACACTGCACTGCTGCAAAGGTTGTTAGACTTGAACTTGATACAACTGAGGACATTAGCACCACCTCCACCTGGAGAGCTTCCAGTGGGGTATGATGCCAATGCTAGATGCGCATTCCACTCAGGGGCACCCAGGCACTCAACTGAGAAGTGCAGGGCGCTACAACATAAAGTTCAAGACTTGATCGACTCAAAGGCGATTAACTTTGCACCACCGCCTAATGTTACATCAAACCCTATTCCAAACCATGGAGGGGCTAGAATAAATGCTGTTGATGGTGGTGAGGAGTTAAGCTTGATTCTGAACATAGAAGAAGTGAAGACTCCACTGCTGGTGGTGAAGGAAAGGCTGTTGAAAGGACAAGTGTTTCCGGGATGTGGTTCTGATTGTGAAAAGTGTTTAAGTTCAGTGAATGGCTGTGAAGACCTGAAGGTGGGGTTGTAGTATCTGATTGATGAAGGGTCGTTGTAGTTTGATAAGGTTGATGATAGGGATGATTGTGTGTCTACCATAACAATCTACTATGATCCAGCTGAAGTACCTGCTCGGAGGGAACCTATGACTATATATGCTCCAGAAGTCAGTCCTGTTACTATTACTGTTCTCGGGCCTGTTCCTTATACTGATGATAAAGCCATCTCGTGGAATTATGGCTCAGATGTGTATGTGGAGGGTCAGAAGGTGGAGAGTAAGTCGGTAACAATTGACCTGACTGTGGTGAACGTCGGAGGAGTTGGTGGTTTTACAAGAAGTGGTCGTCTTTTTGCTCCTCAAGCTCTGAGAGGAGATCCTGAAGCTGAAGTTGTTGCAAAGGCTAAAGTTAAGCAGGTAGCGACCAAAGAAATGACAACTCCTATTTCTGGACAAGGTACCTTTGAGAAAGAAGTGGAGGAATTTATGCGGATAATAAAGAAGAGTGATTATAAGGTAGTTGAGAAGTTGAATCAGACTCCGTCCAAAATATCAATTTTGTCTTTGCTGATGTGTTCTCTAGCTCACAGAGAAGCCTTGCTGAAAGTGTTGCAAATGGCATACATTCCACAGGAGATAACTGTTAATCAATTAGAAGTTGTAGTGGGCAGTGTGAATGTAAGCCATGGGTTGGGCTTCACCGATAGAGATCTTACTTCAAAAGGCCGCAATCACAACAAAGCACTGCAAATTACCATGGAGTGTAAGGGTGTTGTTTTGTCACATGTCCTGGTTGACACAGGCTCTTCTCTCAATGTACTCCCTAAGAAAGCCTTAATGAAGTTGAATGTTGATGGCATCGTCTTGCAACCCAGTGATTTGATAGTGAAAGCTTTTGATGGGTCCCGAAGGTCTGTGTTCGGAGAAGTTGAGTTACCTGTGAAGATAGGATCTCAAGTGTTCAAGAGCACATTCTATGTCATGGATATTCAACTTGTGTATAGTTGCTTGCTGGGATGTCCTTGGATTCATGATGCAGGTGCAGTAACTTCCACTTTGCATCAGAAGTTGAAATACGTGGTTGATGGCCAAGTGATCACTGTTTGTGGAGAAGAAGACATCTTTGTGAGCCACCTATCAACTTCCAAATACGTAGAGATGGACGGAGAGATCCATGAAACACTGTGTCAGGCCTTTGAAGCGGTTAATGTCAACATTTTGGCTCAGGCAGAGAGGAACAATGAGAAGGAAGGGACTTCCATTCACTCCTACAAGCAGGCCAAAGAAGTGGTTCAATCCGGAAGCGCCCGGGGCTAGGGCAAGTTGCTGGAATTAGAGAAGAAAGATGACAAGTTTGGTCTTGGTTACCAACCTAGTGGGTCTAACTTGCCTCATAGTGGTTAAGCCATAACTTTCACAAGCGTCGGGATGCTGGATCGCAGCCACATTTGTGCAACAAGCAAAGAAGGAGACAGTGACTGCGACTGGGATAGTTGGATTCACCTGTGTGCACCAGGGGAGGAGCTCAAGAACTGGTCGGCTGAGGATTTCGTTCAAGTCACCTGGCAATCAAAGTAATTTACTTGTTTCCTTTTTATCATGCTGCATGTCAATCCTGCACTCTGCCCAAGGTGCACGGATCCATTTGTAGGGCCACCATGCTTTTAATGCATCTATATTTTTCCATGAAATAAAGTACATTTTTTCAAGCAAATTGTGTTCTCTTTCTTTCGTTTTAAATTTTTCACAAAAAAATATAAAATGGCAATTTGTTTTTCTTTTGTTTGTGTGTTTGCGTCTCTTTTAAAAAAACAGATTCTGAAATAAGCACATCATCTGTGCAGTGTTGATCATCCGGATTCTAGTGATAACGTTCCTGCTATGACCACGCATGACTTCGACAATCCTATCTACTAAGCTGATGAAGGGGTTGAGGAAGACTGTGAACTCCCCGAAGAATTGGTCAGGTTGTTGAAACAAGAGGAAATGGTCATTCAGCCTCATCAGGAAGAGATAGAGATCATCAACATCGGGACTGAAGACGTGAAGAAAGAGATAAAGATTGGGGCCAGTCTACAGGCCGAGGTAAAGAAAGAGTTGATCGGTATGCTACGTGAATATGTGGATATCTTCGCCTGGTCGTATCAAGATATGCCAGGGCTGGATACTGACATTGTTGTGCATAAGCTGCCACTAAGAGAAGACTGTCCTCCTGTGAAACAAAAGTTGAGAAGAACTCGTCCTGACATGGCGATGAAGATTAAGGAGGAAGTTTTTCAGAAGCAGTGGGATGTCGGATTCCTTGCCGTGACTAGTTATCCACCTTGAGTAGCTAATATTGTGCCTGTACCAAAGAAAGACGGCAAAGTCCGGATGTGCGTTGATTATCCGGATCAAAACAGAGCAAGTCTAAAAGATGACTTTCCATTACCTCACATTAATGTGCTGGTAGATAACACCGCTCAATTCTCGGTATTTTCCTTCATGGATGGCTTCTCTGGGTATAATCAGATTAAGATGGCACCGGAAGACATGGAGAAAACAACGTTCATTACCCCGTAGGGTACATTCTGCTACAAGGTTATGCCCTTCAAATTGAAGAACGCCGGGGCAACGTATCAGCGGGCTATGGTCACATTGTTCCACGACATGATACACAAGGAGATTGAATGCTATGTGGACGACATGATTGACAAGTCCCGAGACGAAGAAGAGCATCTGGTCAATCTCAAGAAGCTATTTGATAGACTGATAAAGTATAAGCTGAGGTTGAATCCAAACAAGTGCACTTTCGGAGTGCGTTCCGGAAAATTGCTGGGTTTTATTGTTAGCCAAAAAGGAATCGAGGTGGATCCTGCAAAAGTAAAAGCAATACAAGATATGCCTGCACCGAAAACAGAAAAAGAAGTGCGCGGGTTTTTAGGGAGGTTGAATTACATTTCACGGTTCATATCTCATCTAACTGCCACGTGTGAGCCAATATTCAAATTGCTAAGAAAAGAGCAAACGGTCAGGTGGAATGAGGACTATCAAAGAGCCTTTGAAAAGATAAAAGAATATTTGCAGACACCTCCGATTCTAATGCCTCCAGTTCCAGGACGGCCATTTATCATGTACTTGACTGTGTTAGAAGGGTCAATGGGGTGTGTTCTAGGCCAACATGACGAGTCTGGTCGAAAAGAGTACGCTATTTATTACCTTAGCAAAAAGTTTACCGACTGTGAATCCCGTTACTCACTGCTCGAGAAAACTTGTTGCGCTTTGGTATGGGCTGCTCGCCAACTGAGACAGTATATGTTGACCCATACCACACTACTAATCTCAAAAATGGATCCTGTCAAGTATATTTTCGAGAAACCAGCGTTGACCGGAAGGGTTGAAAGGTGGTAGATGATCTTAACAGAGTACGATATACAGTATACTTCCCAGAAAGCCATCAAGGGAAGTGTATTGTCAGATTACCTTGCACAACAACCTCTTGAAGATGACTATCATCCAATGAAGTTTGATTTCCCTGATGAGGACATCATATACCTCAAAGCAAAAGATTGTGAGGAACCACTTCCGAAGGAGGGGCCAGACCCTGAATCCAAATGGAAGTTGATGTTTGATGGGGCAGTCAATATCAATGGACGTGGAGTTGGTGATGTTCTTATCACTCCTGAAGGTGTTCACTTTCCCTTCGCTGCCAGAATTACTTTTGGCTGCACCAACAATGAAGCGAAATACGAGGCATGTATAATGGGAATAGAGGAGGCTATTAATCTTCGGATTAAGACCCTCGATATATTCGGAGATTCAGCCCTCGTTATCAATCAGATTACCGGCAAGTGGTATACACATCAAGAACACTTAATTCCTTACAGGGATTATGCTAGAAAACTGTTAACGTTCTTCACAACGGTTAAGCTTCAATATATACCACGAGATGAGAATCAATTTGCCAATGCAATGGCTACTCTTTCTTCGTCCATCAAAGTCTTGTGTTGGAACTACGTACCCGGGATTGACATTTCCAGGCTTGACGCACCAACTTATGCTTTCTCTGTAGACGCAGTGTCTGACGAGAAACCTTGGTACATTGATATCAAGATCTTCTTGGAAAAGCAAGAATACCCAGCAAGGGCATCATCCAACGACAAGAAGACCTTAAGGCGACTTGCTGCTAGTTTCTTCTTGAATACATATGGGGTTTTGTATAAGAGCAACTTTGACATGGTCTTGCTCAGATGCGTGGATAGACACGAAGCAAGCCTGTTAATACAGGAAGTCCATGAGGGATCCTTCGGTACTCATGCAGGAGGACATGCAATGGCTAAGAGGTTGTTGAGATCGGGGTACTACTAGATGACAATGAATGCAGACTGTTGTTTGTACGCCCGCAAGTGCCACAAGTGCCAGATTTATGCAGACAAGGTGCATGTTCCTCCCAGCCCGCTCAACGTCATGTCATCTCCTTGGCCCTTTTCTATGTGGGGCATTGACATGATCGGGAAAATAGAGCCTACTGCTTCAAATGGTCATCGTTTCATTTTGGTTGTGATCGATTACTTTACTAAGTGGGATGAAGCAGCGTCTTATGCCAATGTCACTCGTCAAGTGGTAGCCAGAGTTTTGAAAAGAGACATCATTTGCAGATACGGAGTGCTCGAACGAATCATTACTAATAATGGTTCCAACTTGAACAACAAAATGATGGCAGAATTGTGCCAGGACTTCCAGATTCAACATCACAATTCTTCTCCTTACCGGCCAAAGATGAATGGTGCGGTGGAGGCAGCAAATAAGAATATCAAGAAGATTGTGCAAAATATGGTTGTCACCTACAAAAATTGGCATGAGATGTTACCATTTGCGTTGCATGGGTACCGAACTTCAGTCAGGACGTCAACTGGGGCAACTCCTTTCTCATTGGTATATGGTATGGAGGCAGTCTTGCCTGTCGAGGTAGAAATTCCTTTGTTGCATGTGATGATGGATGTGAAGCTTGATGAGGCTGAGTGGGTATGTGCTCGATACAATCAGTTATGTTTGATTGAGGAAAAGAGATTAGCGGCTATCTGTCATGGTCAACTTTATCAGAGGAGAATGAAGTGAGCATTCGACCAACGAGTACGTACTCGAGAGTATCAAGTAGGTGAGCTTGTGCTCAAGAGGATTGTTCCTCCAGGTTCAGATCACAGGGGCAAGTGGACCCCAAACTACGAAGGACCATTCATAGTGATGAAAGTTTTCTCAGGCGGAGCACTGATGCTCACCACTATGGATGGAGAAGATTTCCAATCCCCTGTTAACTCGGACGCAGTTAAAAAATACTTCGCATAAAAAGACCCGCTGAACACAAAAACATAATTAAAGTCCAGGCAAGAAAAGGGCATCCCGGCAAGCTAAAAACAGAATAAAAAGCTCGGGCAAAAGTTAGGGAAAATAAATAAATAAAATGTACACCCGCTGAGTTGAAAAGCCACATCGGACAACTCAGGCAAAAAAGGGTATCCCGGTGGATTGAAAACCCGAAAGGGCGATCCACGCAAAACAAGGGAATAAGCGAACAACTGCGATCCGAGTAATCTGAACCAAATCATCGTTTCATACAGTCTGACAATATCAGAAGGATAGGAATCAGTCCCCTCATCTTTTTTTTTCCAGAAAGCAAAGGCAAGAATGGAAAGTTTTGAAGACATGTTGGTCATAGCAGAAAGGAAACTCATTGGGATGTTGTTCCCATTGCCATTAGGATAGTTTATTTTCTCAATTTTATGGTAGCTACCTCTTTCCAGGTAGTTGCTTCCTAATGTAAAGACTTTGCCTATTCAGAGGCCTTTTAATAAAAGAATATTCAGTCAAAAAATGTGTTGTGTTTATCTTTTGTTTGCAAAAATGTCCTGAATTTTTGGCAAAAATAGCATTGCATTTAAAACATGGTGATTTGATTTCTAAAAAAGGAAAATGACAATGCAAGGAAACATTTGAAATCCTCTTTGAGTGTCGGGTGACGATGGATGAACAGATCATACCACGCAAATCCCCAGGGCACATATGTGTTTTCTGTTGTTGCGGGTTTTGCAGGATGGCGTCACATTCTCCCAAACACCTGTCCCCCAAATGAGTTGGAGCAGGTGAAATCCCCAAGCAGACTATTTTCCCACAAGTGGAGCATGCCCAGCAGGTAGTGGGAGGCCCATTCCCCACAAAGTTTATAACTGTCAAAACTTTTCTTCCCAAGCATGGGATATTTGAGGAAACATCTCCCCAGCCGTGTTGGAAGATCGTCATTCCCCCGTAGAGTTTCATGATTGCGATATAACCATCATTGAAATATTCCCCAACCCTCGTCTATGTTTGATAGTTGTTGGTGCTCATTTGCATTTCCCAACACTCGTCTGTGTTCTCACTTTGGTACTGCTCGTTTTCCTTCCCCAACAGTTACCCATGGTTGTAATTGTTGTTGCTCGTCTGCACGTCCCAACACTCGTCTGTGATTGATACCTTATTGTTGCTCGACGCTCGTCCGTGTTTGTTATCCGCTTGAAGCTCGTTTGCATTGTCTGGATACTCGTCTGTGTTGAAGAGGTTTGAAGTCCTGACGGTGGGATTAAACATCAAAATGGTTACCAGTTCCTGGCGTAACAGGTATATCTGAAGGAGATTCGTCTGTCTCAAGCACCGCTTATTATTGTTGCACCTGGCGTAACAGGTTTGCTCGAAGAAGGCTCGTCTGTCTTAGACCATATATCCACGGAGAATATATGAAGAGGGTTCGTCAATCCTGATTATGCATGTCTATCCCACAGACTTAAGTGCATCACCGGTCCTGGCGTAACAGGTTTATCCGAAGGAGATTCGTCTATCTCAAGTCATATGTTTTGCAAAGTGTATGAGGGCTCGTATGTCCAGTTCCTGGCGTGATAGGTATACTTGAGAAGGACTCGTATGTCCAGCACCTGGCGTAACAGGATTGTTCGAAGAAGACTCGTCTGTCAAAGTATTCTTATCCAAAATAATAGTTCAACTTGGAAGGAGCTTGTCTGCTTTGTTTCCGCTTCAATCACCAAAGCGTCATTTGGTTGGGTTTATTTCCCAATGCTTGCATTCTCCAGCAGAGTGCAAATTTCAGGTTTTCTTGGTATTCAACCACAGTTCATCTTGAACGATCGATAGTCGTGCTACCGTTCTTTTCAAATTAACAGTTGTTTGAATAGGGGCAGCTGTAACACCCCAAATTTTCCCTCTTCTTTTGAGCATCATCATCATATCATAATCATCATAAGAATATCATGTCCTTGGCATCTTTTCATGAAAAAAATTGAGGCATAACATTCTCATGACCTAGCATTAGGCATATGATCAACTGTGGATGGATTTGAGGCATTACAAGCTATAACAAGAGGCCCAATGGACTTGTCCAAGTCCTATGAGAAGTCTACATGTCATTCACAAGTTCAAGAGCAGTCACAAAAGCTCAAGAGATTGAGAGATCATCAGGGAATTCAAACTAGGGCAAGCTCCTACACAATGATCCCAAATTAGGGTTTCACTTTCAAGCATGAAAAATTTGTGAATTTGGCCATTTCATATGGGAAAAGTCTTTCATATGATAAGAGGATCCTAGGGATGTAATTTGGTGAGAAAACTCCTTGTGGAAGTCAGTTATTTCATCAGTTGCTTGTAAAAGAAGAAATTGGCCAACTGTGCATTCTAGAAGTCAACTGTGGGAATTCAAAGGGTCCAACCCTATTTTTCAAGTCAAGGGATGTTCTTATAACCTTATAAGAGGTTTGGAAAGGTCAAAGATAAAGAATCAAAAGGTTTTGAGGAGTTTTCCATTTTTGGCATGTGGTTGGTCATGGAATTTGCCATTTTTAGCAACTTTTTGCCCTAATTTTCAAAGACACATAACATGGTGAAAAAAGCTTCAAATGAGTTTCCATTAAACATGAAAGTTGAAGGTTAGGTTCTCCCATTTTCAAAAAGTATAAGTACATTTTCATAGCCCTCATGGATTGTGAGATAGGGCCTTCGAAAATTGCTTAATTTTTAGGGCATGCTTTGAATTCCAAGCTTCATCCAAATCCAAGAACTCATAAAAGTCATTTTTAAGTTGTTTCATGGACCAAATAAGATCATAATGTTACAATGCATTGCATAAGTGTTGTTTTTCTCCAAAGACATCATCAAATTCGTGCATGAGGTGAGGTATATGTCGCTCCCACCAAATGAGGCCAGGTCAAATGGGGTGCAGACGCGAACGGTCGACGAAAATGAAGAAATGAATAGAGTCGCCAGCTAGGCATTTTTATCCCGAAGGAAAAGGTAATGCTGCATAAACCTAAGAAAAGAAGGATAAGACGGTCGCGAACCAGAGAAACTGAGAAAGGGGGTTGGTTACAACCTGGGAAGGTATTAGCACCCAGATTGTCCGCCGTACTCGACGGGATCCACGCTTGAAAGATTTGTGTTTTAAAGGGGTAGTGTCAGTGCTATTCTGTGTACAAAAGCTGGAAAAGAATGTACAGGTGTTAGTGTAACAAAAATGTGAAGTGAAATAAGAAAGTGTCAGTGTCAGGAAAGGAAGTGAAGCTCAGGACTATGAGGCTTACAGAATAATGCTGGAAGAGGGGGGATGAATAGAGACTTTTGTTCGATAACAGTTAAGTTATGCCTACGTATCCTCTCGTGCAATGAGGAAGCCAGAACACCGTAGTTCGACTCAAAGAGACTGGAAGATAAATTGACTTGTGAACTGCTTACTTGTCTATGCTCAAGTGTATGACCTGTCTGGCTCAGGTGCGAACTGTCTTGCATTAGACGGAAGAAGCAAGTTCTCGTTTGTGAGTGAATGAGGTGAGAAAAGAATCCCGGAGGAGACGATTATTGTTTGTTTTTGGTGATTTCAATCTTTTATTGCTTTTTGAGTTTGTCATAAGTTAATGAGCTTAAGCCTAAACCAAGGGCTAGTAAACTCATCACATCTTCCCTCTGATTAGGGGTAATGAGAATACCTTAAGGATGAAGTAAACACCTCACACTTAATCACCATGATGTAAGATTAAGATCATTAACCTACTTGCATTTATTTAAATGTTTTTGGTATTTTGTTTAGTGTTAAGTAATGAGTTTAAGCCATAATCAAAGATTTAATGGACCCATTACATCATCCTAATAGAAGGATGATAGATGAGAACATTTAAGCTGAGGAAGGCTCCTCAACTTAATCCATGATTAGGGATTAACCTCATGACAAAGCAAAGCCTTTATTAGAGTGGATTTTAGTTAATGATAAGATTAAGAAGTGAATTTTATGGTTTGTAAGACAACTTGACGGGGACTTGTCCATTAACACTAGGGTTAGTCCTTCTTAACCAATTAAGGAAGAATTAGAACCCTAATGCAAGGCCCAAGTTACAAGCTTATTGTCTTAGTGATTATTAGATGGATTAATTGAGAGATTTAAACACATTAAGGGCTTAACACTTAGGATTAAAGTTATACACTCCATCCTAAGAGAAGGATGCAGGCATAACCTTAATCACAAAGCCTTAAAACCTTAAAGGTTTAGTCCCTGATTATGAGATGAGAAGAGGAGACACAAAGATGACACAAAGGTAAAACTAAATGGGGGACTAATCAAACCCTAATTGTTATCATGCTTGTATGTTCCTAGGGTTTATGAGGCTTGCAAAAGATCTTCAAGAGAAAAGCCACCAAGGAAGAAGCAGATGAAAGGAGGAAGAAACAGAAGAAGTAAGACAACTTACTTCACTTAAGAAGATAAGTTACTTGAAGAAAGAAAGGGGGGAGGGAGCATGAATGAACAAGCTCACTCTAATCCACAAATAAAATGCTGCAATGAATGCATAAGAGAGATGAGAAGAGATTATGAGAAGTGATGGCAAATTCACTTCTCAAACACTTACCACCTGAAAAGTTAGCAACAAGGAATGAAGTGAAATGAAAATGAGATGAGATGCAAGGATGCCAACCAAGATCAGAAGCATAATCATGATGCAAATGATGGTATGAGATGGTATGAAAGCATGTCAAGAGATGAGGATGATCATACAAACAATGAGGATGCAAATGAAGCATGAAAAGAGGCATGAAAGTTCATGAATACACATGGAATGTAATGAATGCATAACATGGAAAATGGATGATGCAATAATCAAACATGATTCTAACATGTCCTAAGATGTCTTACATGTCATATGGATGCACAAAATGTCATGGCAAGTTCATGTATGCAAGCATATGAAGGATGAATGCAAATGAAGACCACAATTAGGGTTTATGCATAACATGCAAATACAAAATTCAAAACCAGAAACAAAACATGAGATAAAAAATTGAAAATAGGATCAAAGGTACCCTAAACCTATACAAGTTCACTGCCCAAAGGAGGAGACCTAACTCTTAACCTAATGGAAGTTATGATTTTCTCAAGTTTGCTAGGGTTTTAGGATGCCTCAAAAGGAAAAATGCACAACAAATTGAAAATGAAAGATAAATTCATGCCCATTTTATCCTAGAAACTACATGATATGAGGAATGCAATGCAAAAAGAAACAACATCAAACTCTTCATGGTTAGGCAAAAAGGATTTTTCTAAGTTAGGGTAAAAATATTGACTTTTAAGAACCCTAAATCCAAAGAAAAATGTCAAAATAAGTCAAGAACCAAAAAGAAATTTGTGTGAAGGGTTTGATAATGTTTCTAAATGTTTTAAAAAGCTCTCTGAATTTTTTTGGAATTTTTAAATACCTAAATGTATTTTTAATTAATTAATTCTCATTAACTAATTAAAAATAATCATTTAAATGATTTAAAAATAATTTTTAATGCAAAAAATAAAAATAAAAATATTTTTGGTTTCTGAAAATAAATAAAAGCTTGGATAAACAATTTCAGAATTTTTTGATATCATTAGCTATTTTGTAAAAATTCGTTCAAATAAATAGAAAACAAATGAAATAATTATTAAATAAAATGAGAAAATGAGAAAGTCAGCCAATCCAAAGGCCCAGGTTCAAACTCAAGATGGAGGGAATTGACTTCGCGCGCTATCCAAGGGCCAGAATTCAAACTACGCTAATTATGATTAAAACCCTAATCTGAGCCCTAATCACTTTCAGGTGACCGGAACAGTGTTCCGGTCATCTTCTCCAGCTATCCTCTCATCCAATCTCCCTCAATACGCAACCCTAAGCCCTTAAACTCTCCAGAAATGATCCCCACCCCATTCTAAACAAGAATCAGCCATCAAACAAAATTTATTTCACATGAACAGAGAGATTCGAAGCAAAACGGAAAATTTCTCAGAAAATTTCAGAAGCTTCATACATGCTTAATATGCAATCATTTTCAAAACCAAAAGGTGCAGTGTGATCAATGAAGAATGGAGAACAATCTAAGAACTTAAAAAATCATTTCTGGAAAATTTGTTCTTGATGATACCTGAACTGAAGCTTTCGAAAATGGCACTGGCTGGCTGCTTCTTTGCTTCAAATCAGCTCCAATGATCCTCCTGAAGAGTTTGTGATGCTTGGTTGGAGTTTAAATGGTCTCTAAATGAAGTTGGCAGAAATTCAGTTCAAGCAATGTCAAAATCATGTTTTTGATTCAGGGTGTTTTTGGGGAAAATGAAGGGTGGGAAATGATCAACAACGGATATGGAGTTGAATGATGGAATTTGTTTTAAGGTTTGATGGCTGAGTTGTGAATTTCGAAGGCTTTTGCATAAGAGGGAGTTTTTGTGATTGCTGAGTTCTTGGAGGTTTCAGCTTGTGTTATGCTATGGAATGGCTTGCTTTTGGTACACATACCATGCTGGGATAGGTCAGAGGGTCGGTGATGGCCTATGTTGATTGGTATGGGGCAAAATGCATAAAGTCAAGAGTTGGTGTACTTGGGGTATGGGCAAGTGGCAGGCTGAGACAGGGGCATGGCTATGCGCAGCAAGGATCAAGGAATGCTATGAAATCAGATTTGATGAGCTGTGGCAAGTGGATGAAAGGTTTTGATCCATTTTGCAAATTCATGAAGTTTTGGCCCCTTTTGGATTTTGTAAAGTTCAAGGCATGAAACTTGGAATTTCTTTGGGCAATTCTGAATTTTATGTCATGTAGGATGCTTGTGCAATGCTTAGAAGTCAATTAGAAGTCACTTTTGGCTTTGGCAAGTGTTTTTGCAAACTTCCCTCTTGGGTGCATAAGTGAAATTTAGTGCTTTTTCCCAACTTTGCAAAGCCATAACTTGAGTTCTATGATGAATTAGGTCAAGTTCTTGTACTTTTTGAAAACGGAATGATCCAATCTACAACTTTCATGACCAAGAATTTTTCATTTGAAGCATTTTTGAATCAAAAAGAGGAGGTTGAAAAACTTTCCCAAAATAGCAAGTTTGCATTACAAATCACCTTCCCAAAATGGAAACTTTGCAAATGGCTTGAAATTCTTCAATTTTGTGAACTTATAACTTCTTCTAAGATCAAATAAAGATCATATACATCCAAAATGATGGAGAAGACCCTTTGGTTGGATGATTGGGGGCCTCAGATGCCCTGATTTTGCACTGACTTGCTCAAGAAGTCATCTTTTGATCAGATGCCTTCCCCATTTAATTTCTTCATGAAAATTGGTATGTATGATCCTTGTAGCATATAATGACCAATAGAAACAAGAATGAGCAAAAAATTTGGAGTTATGGCCTCTGAAACCAAAACCCTAATTTTAGGTCATTTGTGCAGTTAAGCTTGGCTCTACTCCTATACCTTCCTCAGTTCTTGTGATTTTCTGACTTTCTTGATCTTGGGAGGAAATAATATGATGCTTGGACATACATGGACCCTCTTGAGATGATTTAAGACCTTTGGAGTGGCTCAGATAGCTCAGGGATGGCTCAGATCACAAACCCTAGATGCAGATGACTTAGATACAATGCAGTGAAGCAAAAATGCACTATGAGATGATATGATTGAACTTATGCAATATGAAACGAATCACAAGCCATGGTGAAATGAGTGAGGGCAAATTTGGGGTGTTTACAGCTGCCCCTATTCAAACATGAGTTAGCTGTGCAGGATGTAAGCAACAACTTAACAGACAAACAAGATAACTTGTGATTGAATACCAAAGACAGTCCAAAATTTGCGCTCACTAGATGAAGAAGAAAAAAGGGATATAGACTGTAAAAGGAAGTAAAGTATGATTATAAAGTGCGGGCGACAGAGGACGACCGTCGAGCAGAGGATGACTGCTGGGGATAAAGCAATGACGGGGACGACCGACATGCTGGGAAAATAGAGGGATCATGATGGGGACGGCCATCAGGCAAAGAAATAAGACTCTCTGGGGATTAAAGGTAAAGGCAATGATGGGGACAACCATCAGGTTGAAGAAATAAATGATGAGGGACGGTCATCAGAGGTGAAGGACGATCACCTAGCAGGGGACGGCTGCTCTGTTGGGGATAAGATGAGGGACGGTCATCTAAGGTGAAGGATGATCACCTGGCAGGGTACGACTGCCACAAGTATCACGACATAGGACGAATGTCGGATAGAAAAGGTCGACGATAGGGACGACCATCGGATAAACATGATGAAGGACGATCATCAAAAGGGTGAAGGTCGATCACCTAGCAGGGTGCGGCTGCTCTCGGGGTTTATCATGACATAGGGCGAATGTCAGATAACAAGATCAATGATGGGGACGGCCATCGGATAAAAAATGATGAAGGACGATCATCAAAAGGGTGAAGGACGATCACCTAGCAGGGGACGACTGCTAAATATCGCGACATAGGACGAATGTCGGATATAAAAGGGTTCCAATAATGGAGACTCCGCTGGGAATGATGAAGGACGATCATCAAAAGGTAAAGGACGATCACCTGGCAGGGTACGTCTACCGGAAGTATCATGACATAGGACGAATGTCAGATAGAAAGGAAATAATTTGTTGAGATTTGCTGGGAACTCTCCTGGGGAATGGTAGACACAGATGAGTGTCTAAATTCAAGAAAGAAAAGGTATAAGTGTTTGACACTGTGTACAGATTAAAAATGCGGACGAACATCCTTAAGACTATGATACGGACGAGTATCGGCAGAAACAAATGCTGACGCATGTTCCGGGATGATGACACGGACGAGTGTTGACTCTGAGGGGAAAAAGGTGTGTGTGCAAGATACGGACGAGTATCTGTATGAGTAAAAGTATGAGCGAGACACAGACGAGTGTTCAACTTGCTGGGGAGAGTATAATACAGACGAGTATCATAAGGGAAAGCGTGTAAGTTATGAACTTATGAGTGTAAAAGATATTCTGACGATCTGTGGGGATAATATGACACGGACGGGTGTCGGAAGAAGTGTATTATAAACAAGTTTTTGATTTACAATAAGTGTTTAGGTAACCATGCTGGGGACAGTGACACAGACGAGCGCCAAAAGAATGTTCAGGCGACTTTACTGGGGAATGATGACACAGACGAGTGTCAAAAGAGCATGTATTAATATGTATTAGTGAGTGCAAAGGGGACGCTTTGGCTTTCTACTGGGGAAATTGAGAGGTATCTTGTACACTACTGATGTGGTACCGTTGGTATTTACAGGTGACTGGTTCGAATCTGACTTGTGATTATGCAATATGTTTGATTTTTGCCGTAATGCTCCGTATTAGACGGAATGCTACGCTCTGAGGGGAAATATGATGCGAATGCTATGATCATGCAAAGATACCGATCCAGGATTCGGATCCCGTTGCTTGTGGATATTTCTGGCTGATTTGCTTCGAAAGGACATCCCAGCTGGGGGAAAAGATCATTGGCAGATCTGATATATATGTCTCTGTTCGGGGAAATAGGTCATTGATAGACCTATCTTGGTAATGAGGGACCCAGCTGGGGTCTGCGGAAGCTTTCGTCACTTTCCCTGTCTGACACTTGGCTGGGGAGGAATGATCACTGAACGATCTTCCTAGAGATGTTTGTGGGGATACTGCTGAGGATGATGATTTCTGATAACTCAGCTGGGGAAGATGAGTACCTGCAATCCTGTTATGACAAAGAAACATACGAGTATCCCGAGGTATCCCCTACTGGATTCCATCATAGGAGTTCAGACACTCCCGGGAGCAAATCTATTTCCTGTAAGTATGTAATTTAGAAAAGACGCATTCATATTTATGCAATCAATATTATAAGGACATCAGACATTTTTGCAAACGAAAATAAAATGTACGAGACAAAATGTGACTTAAAATCTGATTTTATTAATTTGTGTGCCCTAAATTGGCAAGATACAGTCAAAGAAACAGATCCCCTGAAATGAGGAGATTGTTACAAAATTGAGAAACCAAAGGTGTTGGCAATGTTGATGACGCTTCAGTGTGCTTCCCTTGTGCTATGACTCGTATGACATTGACGTTCCTCTCATCCCGCTTTTGAAGAAGGTCGGTTCTGACCGATGCTTGAACCTTCCGAAGCTTGCCATGTTATGAATGATACAAACGAATTCAGAATACAGTTGTTCGCTTATTCCCTTATTTTGCGTGGATCGCCCTTTCGGGTTTTCAATCCACCGGGGTACCCATTTTTGCCTGAGTTGTCCAATGCGGCTTTTCAACTCAGCGGGTGTACATTTTTTTCCCTTATTTTTTCCCGAGTCCTTTATTCTGTTTTTGACTCGCCGGGATGCCCTATTTTTGCCTGGACTTATATTCTGTTTTTGTGTCCAGCGGGTCATTTTATGCAAAGTATTTTTTAACTGCATCTGAATTCACAGGGGACAGGAAGTCTTCACCATCCATAGTACTGAGCATCAATGCTCCACCAGAGAAAACCTTCTTTACTATGAATGGACCATCGTAATTCGGAGTCTACTTGCCCCTATGGTCTGCATGAGGAGGGAGGAGTCTTTTCAGCACAAGATCTCCTACTTGGTATTCTCGAAGCCTGACTTTCTGATCGAAGGCTTTCTTCATTCTTTTCTGATACAGCTGCCTATGGCAGATTGCAGCTAACCTCTTCTCTTCGATCAGACTCAGTTGTTCGTATCGGGATCAGACCCATTCTGCTTCATTCAGTTTAACATCCATTAGTACCCGTAAAGAGGGTAATTCAACTTCAACAGGTAGGACTGCCTCCATACCATAAACAAGCTGATACGGTGTTGCCCCAGTGGATGTTCTGATTAAGGTACGGTACCCATGCAAAGCAAATGGTAGCATCTCATGCCAGTCTTTATAGGTGACCACCATCTTCTGCACAATCTTCTTGATATTCTTATTAGCTGCCTCAACAGCGCCGTTCATCTTTGGCCTGTAAGGAGAAGAATTGTGGTGTTGGATCTTGAAGTCCCGGCACAGTTCTGCAATCATTTTGTTATTTAAGTTGGAACCATTATCAGTAATGATTCGTTCGGGCACTCCATACCGACAGATGATGTCTCTCTTCAGGAATCGGGCTACCACTTGCCTGGTGACATTTGCATACGAAGCTGCCTCAACCCACTTGGTGAAATAGTCAATGGCTACCAGGATGAATCTGTGGCCATTTGAAGCAGTCGGTTCAATCTTGCCAATCATATCAATGCCCCACATGGCAAAAGGCCAGGGTGAAGACATCACATTCAGGGGATTTGGAGGCACATGCATTTTATCTGCATAAATCTGGCATTTATGGCATTTCCTGGCATAAGCAAAACAGTCTGCATCCATTGTGATCCAATAATAGCCTGATCTTAGCAACGTTTTAGCCATAGCATGCCCTCCAGCATGGGTACCAAAAGATCCTTCGTGCACCTCGTGCATCAACAAGTCTGCTTCTGTCTCATCAACACATCTGAGAAGTACCATATCAAAGTTTCTTTTGTACAAGGAACCATCAGCATTCAGGAAGAAACTACCAGCTAGCCTCCTTAATGTCTTCTTGTCATTAGATGATGCCCCAGGTGGGTATGTTTGATCCTCCAAGAAGCGTTTGATGTCATAGAACCAAGGCTTATCATCTTTAACAACATCTGCTGAAAATACGTATGCTGGTCTGTCAAGTCGGGATACTGAAATCCGAGGCACAAAGTTGGCGGCTTGAACTTTGATCATGGATGAAATGGTAGCCAAAGCATCTGCAAACTGATTTTCATCCCGAGGGATATACTCAAGCTTGACTGTTGTGAAGAATGTGAGTAACCTCCTTGTATAATCCCGGTAAGGTATCAGATGCTCCTGGTGAGTATACCATTTGTCGTTGGTTTGATTGATTACCAGAGCTGAATCTCCGAACACAGTTAAAGTCTTGATCCTGAGGTCAATGGCTTCCTCAAGACCCATGATACAAGCTTCGTATTCAGCTTCGTTGTTAGTGCAGTTAAAGGTGAGTTTTGCCGAGAAAGGCATGTGAACTCCCTTAGGTGTAATGAGTACTGCACCAACACCACGACCATTCATATTAACAGCCCCATCAAACATCATAGTCCATTCTTCTTCTGGGTCAGGCCCTTCAGTGTGAATAGGCTCTTCATGATCTTTTGCTTTTATGAACATGATGTCTTCATCAGGGAAGTCAAATCTCATAGGCCGGTAATCATCAATGGGTTTCTCAGCAAGATAGTCAGACAATACACTGCCTTTGATGGCCTTTTGAGATGTGTACTGAATGTCATATTCTGTGAGGATCATTTGCAATCTTGCAACCCGTCCGGTAAGTGCTGGCTTCTCAAATATATACTTGACTGGATCCATCTTTGAGATCAACAAGGTAGTGTGGGTCAACATATACTGCCTTAGTCGGCGAGCAGCCCACGCTAAAGCACATCAAGTTTTCTCGAGCAGTGAATAACGTTGTTCACAGTCGGTAAACGTTTTGCTTAGGTAGTATATTGCATACTCTTTTCGACCAGACTCGTCATGCTGGCCCAACACACACCCCATCGACTCTTCTAATACTGTCAAGTACATGATTAGAGGTCTTCCTTCAACTAGAGGCATAAGGATTGGAGGCTCTTGTAAGTATTCCTTGATTTTGTCAAAATCCCTTTGGAAGTCTTCATTCCACCTGACCGTTTATTCTTTTTTTAACAATTTCAACAAAGGTTCACAGGTTGCTGTTAGGTGAGATATGAACCGTGAAATGTAGTTCAATCTACCCAGGAACCCCCGAACTTCCTTTTCAGTCTTTGGTGCAGGCATTTCTTGAATGGCTTTGACTTTATCAGGGTCAACTTCAATCCCTTTCTCACTTACAATAAATCCCAGCAGCTTACCGGATCGTACCCCGAATGTGCATTTGTTGGGGTTTAGCTTCAGTTGGTACTTCCTAAGACGCTTGAATAGCTTCAACAGATTCACCAGGTGGTCCTCTTCTGTGAGGGACTTGGCAAAAATGTCATCCACATAACATTCAATTTCTTTATGGATCATGTCGTGGAATAATGTTACCATAGCCCGTTGATAGGTGGCACCAGCATTCTTCAGTCTGAATGGCATCACCATATAACAGAACGTGCCCCAGGGTGTGATGAAAGTTGTCTTCTCCATGTCTTCAGGTGACATCTTGATCTGATTATATCCTGAAAATCCGTCCATGAAGGAGAATACCAAGAACTGAGTCGTATTGTCGACCAATACATCAATGTGAGGTAAAGGGAAGTCGTCTTTCGGGCTGGCTCTGTTCAGATCCCGGTAATCCACACACATCCTCACCTTGCCATCTTTCTTAGGCACAGGTACAATGTTAGCAACCCACGGCGGGTAACTAGTCACAGCAAGGAAACCGGCGTCCCACTGTTTTTGTACCTCTTCTTTTATCTTCATTGCCATATCTGGGCGAGTACGGCGCAACTTCTGTTTTACTGGTGGACAGTCTTCTTTCAGAGGCAGCTTGTGCATGACAATGTCGGTGTCCAACCCTGGCATATCCTGATAAGACCAAGCAAAAACATCCACATACTCTCGAAGCATATCAATCAGCTGCTCTTTTACTGAAACTTGCAGGCAGGCCCCGATCTTAACTTCTTTCAAGTCTTCTTCTGTACCAAGATTAATTGTCTCAACTTCCTCTTGATGAGGAGTGATCACCTTCTCCTCTTGTCTCAACAACCTGGCTAGCTCTTCAGGTAGCTCATAATCTTCTTCAACCCCTTCATCAGCTTGATTGATCGGATTGTCAAAGTCATACGAAGTCATAGCTGTGTTGTTGTCGGTGCAGTCTGGAGGGCATTCTCTGCAAGGGTTTAGATTTGTTCATTTTAGTGATCAATTTTATCTTGCTTAGGAAAAGTGAAAATGAAGTTATTTATTTTGAAAAACATTGCCATTTTATTTTTATACAAAAAATAAAGAATGAAAAACAGTGAGCGGAAAAGAAAAGACTCATTTGCAAAAGATGTCCTGATATTCATTAATTGATCTTTGCACAAAATACAAGATGGCCCTATTACAAAATGAGTCCTGACATCTTGGGCAAGATGTAGGACTTGATGCATGCTTTAAAGACAGGAAATAATAATTACTCTGCAGTAGTAACTCTTATAATTTCCTGGGAAGACCAGTTTGAGACATGGCTCCCCGGGATCCTTGGACGTATCCAGCTTTCCAGGTTGCGCTCGTCTTCTGACTCATCTTCCAAGCTATTCACAGCAACAGGGGTGAGCATCCCCCCACTAACAAACTTGGGCTCCTTTGCAGCCTCTAGTTGATCTTGTCGAGTTGGTCTGTAACCCAACCCGAATCGGTCCTCTTTCTTCTCCACGGGTAGCAGCTGGCCCCAGCCTTGGGCGGTACCTTCCTCAACAACCTTTCGGGCTTGTTGATATGATGTGATGGAAGTCCCAAGCACAACAGATGTTTCATTGATATTCAGGGCCTCAAACCCCTGACTCATGGTTTCATGTATCTCCCCGTCCATTTCAATGTATTTGAAAGTGCCAGCTGGCTAACGAAGATATCCTATTCCCCACAAATGGTAATGACTTGGCCCTCCCACTCGAATTTTAACTTCTGGTGAAGGGTTGACGTCACGGTGCCAGCGGCGTGTATCCATGGTCTACCCAATAGACAGTTGTAGGCAGGTTGTATATCCATCACAAAGAAGGTCGTTTTGAACACCTGTGGGCCAATCATTATTGGTAATTCTATCTCTCCCAGAACTGATCTTTTAGAACCGTCAAAGGCTCTCACTACCAAGTTGCTTGGGCGCAGTGCCAATCCATCATGCTCCAGCTTCACAAGGGCTTTCTTGGGTAGGACATTGAGAGATGACCTTGTGTCTACCAATACGTGAGAAAGAACTGCACCCTTACACTCCAAGGTAATGTGCAAAGCCTTGTTGTGATTGCGACCTTCCGTTTCCAGATCAGTGTCGGTAAATCCTAGTCCATGACTAGCGTTGACATTTCCAACCACAGCCTCTAACTGATTGACAGTAATCTCCTCCGGCACATAAGCTGCGTGCAGGACTTTTAATAGTGTGTTCCGATGAGCCTCGGAGCACATTAGCAATGATAGTATGGAGATTTTGGAAGGTGTTTGGTGAAGCTGGTCCACCACCTTGTAATCACTTTTCTTTATGATTCTCATGAATTCATCAACCTCTTGATCAAAAGGAGTCTTCAAAGCTTCTCTAGCGACTGGTTCTTCTTGCACCATGCTTTTCCCTTTTGCCTTAGCAGCAGTTTCTGCTTCAGCAATGGGTCTTGGTATTTGCGAGGCAAAGAGACGTCCGCTTCTAGTGAAGCCTCCGCCTCCCCACACATTGTCTATCTGAGGTGAAGAAGTTGATGACTCTAAAGTGATTTTCTGCCCCTCGCAGTATAGATCTGAGCCGTAATGCCAAGGGATGGCATTTTTGCTTTCATAAGGAACTGGCCCAGGCACTGTGATAGTGACCGGGCTGATAGCAGCTGCAGAGGGGACCACAATGGTGTGTGGATCATAGTATATGGTAACTGGAGTCCTGACAGGAGTAGCATCTTGTTGTGAATTGTTGGAAGGAAAATCTGCAGGATCGTAGTATATCGTAACTGCTGAGACGCTTTCATTAACTGCTGCTGATGCTGCAGAAGATACTGTTGATTGGTCAGGTGTTGAAGTTGTAGCAGGAACTGGTGGAATGATGTATGTTGTCGTTGTAGAAGGAATTGTGACTGAACTTGTATCCGTTGAAGTAATTGATTGAGCAGTTGTCGAAGTTGTAGTAGAATCTGTTGGAACAATGGTTGCTGATGTTGTAGGAATACCTGTGATTGTTGATGAAGGAATTGTTGGAGTTGTAGTTGTTGTTGTCGTAATCTGAAGAATGCCATCTTTAATGAGTCCATCTATGCCGCTTCTCAGTCTCTCACATCCATTAACGGCAATGTTGCAATATCCACAGCCGACCTTGCATCCGGGGAATACTTGGCATTCTAACAGCTGAGCTTTGATTTCAACCAAAGGTGTTCGGATTTGTGCAACACTGGTAATTAATGTGGATGGTTTTCCCTCCTCAATAGCATTAATCCTAGGCCCGTTGTGACTAGGCATTGGATTTCTTGTAACATTCGGAGGAGGCGCAAAATTGAGAGCTTTTGAGTCCACCAGATCCTGGACTTTCATCTGTAGGGCCCTGTATTTTTCAGTGTTATGCCCCGGTGCATTCGAGTGGAATGCACACCTGGCACTTGCATCATAGTTCTTTGGCATATTGAGAGGATCTGGAGGTGCCAGCGTCCTTAACTCAACCAGGTTGAGCTTCAGGAGTTGTGGCAAGAGTGCAGCATACGGCATTGGAATTGGGTCAATCACCCTGTTTGCTTGTGATGGCCTTTGTTGGAAAGGACGCTGTTGTTGACTGTTGTTGTTGTTGTACGACCTTTGTTGCGGATAATGAACTTGTTGTTGATACTGTGGTTGTTGTTGTTAAGGATATGTTGGTTGTTGTGGAATCGGTGCTGGGATGGTAACAGCTTCTACTGATCGGTGAGCATATTGAGGCCTGCCCCTGCTTGCATGAATGGAGTTTGTTTCACCTGCCCTTCGGGGTCCCGCAAAGGGTTTTCTGGGATTGCTGGATGAACTTGCACCACTGTCGGAAATTTTGCCCATTTTTAAGAGACTTTCAATTCTCTCACCGGCTATGACCACATCAGCAAAACTGGTAGAGGAGAAGGCAGCCAATCTATCAATATAGGTCCCTTGCAACGTGTTCATGAACATGTCAGCCATTTCCCTTTCTGACATGGGTGGTTGGACAGCGGCAGCAAGCTGTCTCCACCTTTAAGTATAATCCCGGAAGCTCTCTCTAGAAGCCTGAGACATGCCCATTAGAAGAGTTCTATTGGGAGCCATGTCCAGGTTGTACTGATATTGTCTGATGAAAGCTTCATCTAAGTCCTTCCAGCATCTAATGGTAGCTCTGGTCAAGTGCGAATACCATTCTCTCGAAGCTCCGGTCAGACTGTCTTCAAAGTAGAACATCCACAACTTTTCATCCATCGTATAAGCTTTGAGCCTTCCCAAGTGTAAACACCCCAAATTTGCCCTCACTCATTCACACCATGGCTTGTGATCTTTTCATATGCATAAATTCAATCATATCATCTCATACCACATTTTTGCTTCACTGCATTGTTTTTAAGTCATCTGCATCTAGGGTTTGTGATCTGAGCCATCCCTGAGCCATTTGAGCCACTCCAAAGGTCATCAATCACTTCAAAGGGGTCCATGTATGTTCAAGCATCATATTATATCCTCACAAAGTCAAGGAAGTCAAAGAATCACAAGAACTGAGAAAGACATGGAAGCAGAGCCAGGTTTAACTGCACAGATGACCTAAAATTAGGGTTTTGGTTTCAGAGGCTATAACTCCAAATTTTTTGGTCATTCTTGTTTTTATTGGTCTCTATATGATATAAGGATCATGCATATCAAGTTTCATGAAGAAATTCCATGGGGAAGGCATCTAATCAAGAGTTGACTTCTTGAGCAAGTCAGTGCAAAATCAGGGCATCTGAGGTCCCCAATGACCCAACCAAAGGGTGTTCTTCATCATTTTGAATGTGTATGATCTTTATTTGATCATAGAAGGTGTTATAAGTTCACAAGATTGAAGAATTTCAAGCCATTTGCAAAGTTGCCATTTTTGGAAAGTGACTTGTAATGGAAACTTGCCATTTTGGGAAAGTTTTTCAACCTCCTCTTAGTGATTCAAAAATGCTTCAAATGAGAAAACTTTGGTCATGAAAGTGGTATAATGATCATTCCCTTTTCAAAAAGTACAAGAACTCATTCTAATTCATTTTGGATCAAAAGTTATGGCTTGTCAAAGTTGGCAAAAATCACATAATTTCAAGTTTTGTACCAAAGAGGCAAAGTTGCAAAACCTCATGCCAAGCCTTTATGTGACCTCTAATTGATTTCTATGCATTACACAAACATGAACCATGACCTAAAAATCAGAATGCACCAAAGAATTGCCCATTTTCATGACTTGTGCATTAAGAAACTTCAAAAGGGCCAAGACTTTATGAAATTGCAAAAACTCTCACAAACCCTAATCCACTTGCTGCATTGCCTCTAATCCATTTCCATGGCTCTCCCTGATTCAAGCTGCAGCCAAGCCATGCCTTGTACCTTCACTTCCATAGCCCATACCTCTCTTACACAAAAGTTGACTTTATGCAAAATGGCCCATACCAATCAGCATAGGCCAGCACCCACTCTCTGACCTATCACACTTCTTTATGTGGACCAAAAGCAACCCAACACATAACACAACACAGCCTGAAACATCCCACAAGCCATAGTTCCCAAAACTGACCTCTTATGCATTTTGTTTCGAAACTCACCACACAGCCTTCAAACATCAAAACAAACTTCACCAAATCACTCACCATGATCCTCTGATCATTTCCCAACCATTGTTTTGGCCTGAAACCTCCCACATCAAAAACACGATTTCCCTCCTCCATTGACCTGAGCTTCTGCAAACTTCCTCTAGAGACCATATAAACTCCAGTTAAACATCACAAACTTCTGGGGAGGATCATTGGAGCTTGTTTGGACCAAAGAAGCAGCCAGGAAGTCCTTGTTTCGAAAGCTCCAGTTCAGGTGAGCTCAAGAACATTTTTTCCAGAACTTTAATTTCTTGTTATAAATTGATTCTATGAGTTGCACTGATCATCTGGATGTGTTTGGTTTTGAAAATGGTCAAGAAACAAGCATGTATTAACTGTCTGAAAGTTTGCCCGTGAAAATGTTTTTGTTTGTTTCTCTTGATTCACGAAAGATAAATGATGTTTGTTGTAGGGTTTATGTTTAATGATGTTCATAGATTGATTCTGGAGAGTTTAGTGAGGTTTTGATGCGTTTTGAGTGAGATTGAGAATTTGGTTGGCCGGAGAAGATGACCGGAACACTGTTCCGGTCATCTGAAAGTGATTAGGGTTAGGATTAGGGCTAATGACTTAATTAGGCAAGTTTGAATTTGGGTCGTTCGTTCGCGCGCGCAGTCAACTCCCGCCTCTTTGAATTTGAATCTCAGCCCTCAGATTAGCTGACTTTCTCCTTTTATCTTTTAATTTCATTTTAACTTCATTTGTTTTGCATTTTATTTCCACGAATTATTAAAAATAGCAAAACACCTTTAAAAATTCTGAAAATTTTTGTCAAGCATTTCATTAATTTTTAGAACCCAAAAATATTTTCATTTTCATTTTTTGCATTAAAAATCATTTTTAAATTATTTAAATGTTTATTTTTAATTAGTTAATGAAAATTAATTAATTAAAAATGCATTTAGGTATTTAAAAATCACCAAAAAATTCACATTGCATCTCAAAACATTTAGAAACATTATCAAACTCTCAAACCAAATTTCTTTTTGGTTCTTGATGCCTTTTGATCATTTTCAATGGAATTAAATTCATTTTAAGGCAATATTTTTGTGTAAACTTTGAAAAATCCATTCTACCTAACCATTGAGAGTTTGATGATGATTTTTATTGCATTGCATCCTTCATGGCATGTAGTTTATAGGGTAAAATTGGTTTGATTTGATCTTGCATTTTCAATTTGTTTGGTATTTTTCTTTGTGAGGCACCCCAAAACCCTAGTAATCTTGAGAAATTCATAACTTTCACTAGGTTAAGAGTTAGGTCCCCTCCTTTGGGCAGTGAACTTGTATAGGTTTAGGGTATCTTTGATTGCATTTTCAATTTTTTATCATGTCATTTGCTTCTGATTTTGAATTTTGCTTTGTGTGTTGATCATAAACCCTAATTTGTGCCTTCCTTTGCATCCATCCTTCATTTGCTTGCATCCAATGACTTGCCATGACATTTTGTGCATCCACATGATTCATGAAACATCTTAGGACATATTAGAATCATGTTTGATCATTGAATTTTTCATTTGCTATGTTATATGTTCATTTCATTTCATAAACATCCATGAACTTCTATGGTTCAAAGCATGCTTCATCTGCATCCATATCCTTGTATGATCATCCTCATCTCTTGTCATGTGTTTGCATCATCTCTTAACATCATTAACATCATGTTTATGCTTCTGACTTTGCCTTGCATCATGACATTTCATCTCATTTGCATTGCATTTCATTTCTTTTGGCTAACTTTTCAGGTGGTAAGTTGTTTTGAGAAGTGAATTTGCCTTCACTTCTCACAATCTCTTCTCATCTCTTGCATCTTTGCTGCATTTTATCTTGTGTATTGGATTGATCTTTCTCATTCATGTTCATCTCTTACTTTCTTTCTTTAAGCAACTTGTCTTCTTAAGTGAAGCAAGTTGTTTTGCTTCTCTCTGCTTCTTGCTCCTTTCATCTGCTTCCTTCCTGGTGGTTTCTCTGAAGATCTTCTTGCAAACCTCACTAACCCTAGGAATAACCAAGCATGATCACAATTAGGGTTTTGATTAGTCCCCCCATTTAGTTTTATCTTTTTGTCTCCTTTTGAGTCTTCTCTTCTCCTCTCATAATCAGGGACTAAACCCTAAAGGCTTTAAGGCTTTGTGATTAAGCTTATGCATGCATCCTTCTATTAGGATGGAGTGTATAACTTTAATCCTAAGTGTTAAATCCTTAATGTGTTTAAATCCTTTAATCAATCCACTTAATAATCACTAAGACAAATAGCTTGTAACTTGGGCCTTGCATTAGGGTTCTAATTCTTCCTTAATTGGTTAAGAAGGACTAACCCTAGTGTTAATGGACAAGTCCCCCTCAAGTTGTCTTACAAACCCTAAAATCCATTTCTTAATCTCACCATTAACTAAAATCCACTTTAATAAAGGCTTTGTTTTGTCATGAGGTTAATCCCTAATCATGGATTAAGTTGAGGAGCCTTCCTCAGCTTAAATGTTCTCATCTACTATCCTTCTATTAGGATGGTGTAAGGGGTCCATTAAATCCTTGATTATGGCTTAAACTCATTACTTAACACTAAACAAAAACAACAAAAACATCTAAATAATTGCAAGTAGGTTAATGATCTTAATCCTACATCATGGTGATTAAGTGTGAGGTGCTTACTTCACATTTAAGGTATTCTCATTACCCCTAATCAGAGGGAGGATGTGACGAGTTTACTAACCCTTGGTTTAGGCTTAAGCTCATTAACTTATGACAAATTCCAAAAGCAATAAAAAGACTGAAAACACAAAAACAAACAATAATCGTCTCCTCCGGGATTCTTTTCTCACCTCATTCACTCACAAACGAGAACTTGCTTCTTCCGTTTAATGCAAGACAGTTTGCACCTGAGCCAGACAGGTCATACACTTGAGCATAGACAAGTAAGCAGTTCACAAGTCAATTTATCTTTCAGTCTCTTTGAGTCGAACTACGGTGTTCTGACTTCCTCATTGCACGAGAGGATACGTAGGCATAACTTAACAGTTATCGAACAAAAGTCTATGTATATTCCCCCTCCTTCCAGCATCATCTTTCAAGCCTCATAGTCTTGAGCTTCACACTCCTGTTCTTACACTGACACTTCACATATTTCACTTCACATTTCCTTTACACTGACACTTGCATTCTTTTCCAGCTTTGATACACAAATTGCACTGACACTACCCCTTTGAAACACAAATCTTTTAAGCGTGGATCCCGTCGAGTACGGTGGACAATCTGGGTGCTAATACCTTCCCAGGTTGTAACCAATCCCCTTTCTCAGTCTCTCTGGTTCGCAACCGTCTTATCTATCTTTCTAGGTCTATGCAGCATTACCTTTCCTCCGGGATAAAAATGCCTAGTTGGCGACTCTTTTCTTTCTGAGTTCACCCTTGTGTGCTCTCTTCTCCTTTCGCCGACCATTCGCGCCTGTACCCCATTTGACCGAGCCTCATTTGGTGGGAGCGACAGTTTGGCGACTCTGCTGGGGACCCTTATACTATAACCAGGGCTTCTGGTTCTTTTTGTGGGTTCCTCCTAGCGCTTGTTTGATTTGTGTTTACTGGGGTGGTATGTGCTAATTGTGTTTATATAGTTGCTTTATTTATTTGCTTTATGTACAGCTTTATTGATTGCTTTCTTTACAGTTTTTCATATTTCATACTGTCATTATCATTGCTGGATCTGTTCTTCTGTCTTGATGGGTGGGGGTTCTATTGATAGTTTGAGGTCCTATACATGGGACCTGAGTGACACCTAGGCTAGAGTGGTTCATGTTCTTTCCCATTCCATTTCGGTCTGGTGCGGGAATATGAAACACGGTTCAGATATGGGTGTCTTCTTGAGAACTCTGTGCTACAGATTTCCTGTAGTGCTAGGGCTATCTGGGAAGCCAGCTAAGTCTGGATGACCTTTACTATGACCTTCAGAAACTGAGGTGAATTAGAGGAGGATCTTTTATGGTTATTGTAAACACTGTACCTCCGGGTTAGAAGTGTTTACACTTCTCATAACTGATCCAAGTCCGAGGATCCTTGTTTTAGAACACCACCTATGAGGGGGTTGGGCTGTTTACAGGTTTGCAGGTACCATTGGCCACATCATACCCTGTTACTTTGCTTTGAGTAAGAGTACCTCACTTTGGACGGTTCTTGTGATTAAACCCTGGACATGTGACTCTTTATTTGAGTCCCCTACCTTGGTTACTGGATTTCTGAACCTCCATCTGGACTTCTTGAACATACATGGACCTTATATATCAAGACAGTTAAATCAGATCCAGCTTGATCACAAACCCTTGCATATCATTTGCATACATCATCATTGCATCATTTAACATTTGTTTATTTGTTTTTTAGGGTATCCACATTATATCTGGCTTGGTTTTGACCCCTTCATCTGCATAGACCTCTGTTCATCAGTTATCTACTTCAACCATCTTCATCAGTTGTCTGCTTCAGCTATCTTCATCAGTTGCCTGCTTCAGTTGCCTTCATCACCAGCATCAGCCTATCAGTGGCTCATCTCCAGTACCAGTCTTGATCTTCATCAGCACTTGTCTTCAGCTCTTCATCAGCAGTCATGGCTACACCTAGGAAGAGCAACATTTCATACCATTTCTTTGAGCCTGTGTTAACTGGTATCAGGCAGGTCCAGTCACTTATCACTCCAGACCACATCCCATTATTCAGAGAGCATTATGGAGGAATCCTTGATATGGTTATGGACCTAGATCCTTCTCAGAGGAGTATGATTCACACCTGCTTACAGTTCTATGACCCTCCTTTAAGATGCTTCACTTTCCAAAACTTTCAGCTAGGACCTCTGCTGGAGGAGTTCTCATCACTGATTGGAGTACCTGTCAGGGGTGGTATCCCCTTCAACCCAGAGATGACTTCTCCCAGCAATGGAGAAGTGGCAAAAGCACTGTACCTGGAGCCTATTTTGATTGAGCAAAACATGACAACAAAGGCTGGGATCCCTGGTTTGCACTTAGACTTTTTGACTTCTCAGGCCATCCTGAAGGCCTCCTTGGGAGAATGGAGGGCAGTTTGTGCATTGTTAGCCCTCAGTATATATGGGGTTATACTGTTTGCAGATGAGCCCAAATTTATCAGCAAGAATGCCATTCACCTTTTCCTTCTGAGGAACCCAGTACCCACATTGCTGGGAGATTTCTATTACTCTATTCATTAGAGGAATGAGAAGCAAAGAGGAAAGTTGGTGAGATGTTGTGCTCCTCTATTTCACACTTGGCTGCTTAGACACCTACCTAAGACTGATGCCTTCCTGAATCCCCACCAATAGAAGAATTGGGCTAAGAGGCTCATTGCTTTGACTTCAGATGACATCAGATGGTGCACCCAGAGCACCAAAGGCAGGGACATAATAACTAGCTGTAGGCAGTACCCAAATGTACCTCTAATAGGAGTGAAGGGTTGCATCAACTACAATCCTTTGCTGTTTAAGAGACAACTGGGCTATGCTTTGGTCCACCCTCCTAGAATGCAAGATTTAGCTGAGACTTTGTATTGTGAGATAAAACCTAATCTGGTTGCTGTCAGACAAGCATCCTGGGCTTGGGACAACATCCAGACCAAAGGGATGGCTATTCTTGGGAGGTGCAATAATGTTGCTTCAGCTCAGTACTATGAGTGGTCTCATTCTAGAGCTCAGATTTCTGGGATGCCCTTCACCATTGAAGATATACCGGGACCATCCACAGCACAGCCAACAGCCACTGTCAGCCTGGAAGAGTTTGAGAAGCTGAAGGAAAGGAATGAGAATATGTCTAAAGCTCTGAAGAAGACCCTCTGGGAGAGGAGTGATGGTCTTCTGGACATTGAGAGGTTGGAAAAGCTTAAGGTGGAGCATCTGGCCAAGATTGAGAAAACAGAGGACTACATCAAGAAGTCAAGAGCTGGGGAGCAAATATTGAAGAATGCCTGTAAGGAGGCCAAGCTCCAGAAAGCTAGGATTGATCTCTATCTGCAAGAAAGTCAAGCTAGGTGGGTCAGGATCACTGAAGCTCGTACTCAAGAGGATAAGAGAACTCAAGCCAGGATTGAGCAGTTAGAGGCCAATGAAAAGAAGCAACAAGAAGCTTTGTTGGCAGCCCAAAAGGAGATTTCAGAGTTGAAGCTTAGGGCTGGTTTGAAGAGGTCAAAGGATCAGGGCAGGCACAAAAAGCTGACCACTGTCATTGCCACCAGAAACCTTCTCATCAGGACTATTACAGAGCATCCAGCTAGTCCGGTGACTGAAGCACTTTTGAAGGAGGTTAAGGAGGATGAGTTTGGACTAGATGTTTGATTTCTTTGCTTGTTGTTATTTCCATTTGATGTACTTTTCTTTTTATGTTGTATTTTGACCCTTCAGGGGCATATGTTGTAAAAACAAACTGTGTATGATCCACCATTTGTAATGTATTTGTTAAGTTTGTTTTCATTGAGTTTCTTTTCTCAAGCAAAATCAAAGCATCTTCCTCGAGGTCTGGAAAGGTCAAAACCAAGAGCCAAGCCGGATACCTTGGAAAACAAATAAGCATACTGCATTGCATACTAACTTTTGTTTTGTTTTGTAGGTTTTGTTTTGATTTTGTTTGTTTCTAACTCTGTTGTGGTTCAGGAAATATTGCTCGTAGAAGAGTGTTCCCCGTCAACCGTGCACACCGGTATCCTACTCGCAACAACCTTCCGGGTATTATAATGGAGCAAGTACAGCAAGACCTGACCGAGGTCAGAACCCAGATGGCTAACGAAAGAGTGGAGATGAGGAACCAAATGACTCAATTCATGGAAGTAATGACTGGCTTGGCCCAAAGTAAAGAAAGGTTGAGGGCATTGGTAGAAAGACAAACTCCCGAGGAACCCCATCTTGGGACTGGAGGTACAAGTAATAATGAAAGGGGTCAGCCTCATGTTAATCCACCAGTATTTGGACCTCATCTACATCCGGAAGTCAACATCCCGGGAAATGTGCCAGGAAACACTGCTGGGGGAGAATCTTACAAGAAGACCCCCAAGAGGAGCAATTCACTGTCATGGGAGCTGGGGATGAAGTCTACGATAGGAGGTTTGATGAAATTGCTGAGAAATTGAGATCTCTGGAGTCTCAAAATTCCCTGGGTTTTGATGTAATGGATATGGGGTTAGTAGACGAGGTAAGAATTCCCCACAAGTTCAAGCCCCCGTGCTTCGAAAAATACAATGGAACCTCTTGTCCACGAACTCACCTGCAGTCTTTTCTGGGAAGACTTAAAGCATATACCATGGATGAAAAACTGTGGATGTTCTATTTTGAAGACAGTTTGACTGGGGCTTCAAGGGAGTGGTACTCACACTTGACCAGAGCTACTATCAGATGCTGGAAGGACCTAGCTGAAGCTTTCATCAGGAAGTACCAATATAACCTGGACATGGCTCCTAACAGGACCCTCTTGATGGGAATGTCTCAATCCTCCAGGGAAAGCTTTAGGGAATATGCCCAAAGGTGGAGACAGCTTGCTGCTGCTGTCCAGCCACCCATGTCGGAAAGAGAAATGGCCGACATGTTTATGAATACTCTGCAAGGAACATATATTGACAGACTGGCTGCCTTTTCTTCCACCAGCTTCGCTGACGTAGTTATAGCCGGTGAAAGAATTGAAAGTCTGCTAAAAATGGGCAAAATTTCTGATAATGGTGCAAGTTCGTCTAGTAATCCCAGGAAGCCTTTTGTGGGACCTCGAAGGACCGGTGAGACAAATGCCATTCATGCCAACAGGGGCAGACCTCAGTATGTCCACAGATCAGTAGCAGCTGTCACTATTCCAGCTCTGATTCCTCAGCAACCAACATATCAACAACAACAACAACCACATTATCAGCAGCAAGTTCAGTATCCGCCACAACGGACCTATAACAACAACAATAACAATCAACAACAAAGACCCTTTCAGCAAAGACCATCACAGGCGAATAGGGTGATTGACCCTATCCCTATGCCTTATGCAGCCTTATTGCCACAACTCCTGAAGCTTAACTTGGTTGAGTTAAGGACATTGGCGCCACCAGATCCCTCTAATCTCCCGAAGAATTATGATGTCAACGCCAGATGTGCTTTCCACTCCAATGCACCTGGCCATAATACGGAAAAGTGCAGGGCCTTGCAAATGAAAGTCCAAGATTTGGTGGATTCTAAAGCCCTCAACTTCGCACCACCTCCAAATGTAAACAGAAATCCTATGCCTAACCATGGTGGGCCAAGGATTAATGCCATCGAGGAAGACAAACCATCTATTCTGATCACCAGTGTTGCACAAATTCGAACACCTCTGGTCGAAATTAAAGCTCAGCTTCTAGAATGCCAGGTGTTTCCCGGTGTGAGCTCGGTTGTGGGTATTGCAACATTGCAGTCAACGGGTGTGATAACTTGAGAAGCGGCATAGATGGTCTTATCAAGGATGGTACCCTTCAGATCTCAACAACGGCACCTACAAATCCAGCAATTCCTTTGACAACAATTCCTGATTCTTCTACAACAGCAACAACAATCATTCCTACCGATTCATCAATATCATCAGCAATGGCTCCATCCATCACTTCAACAAATCAAATGTCAACCACCATTTCTTCTACAACATCAGCATCCTTTTTACCAACAGAATCTTCTACAACGCCAAATGTCTCAGCAGTCACCATCTACTATGATCCATCAATTGTTCCTCAAAATAACAACTTTCAACAACAAGCAGTGGCACCTCCTGCCAGGTCACCGGTCACCATTTACTACGATCCACACACCATCTCAGTACCCTCCTCTGCAGCAGTTAGTCCAGTTACTATTACGGTGCCTGGACCAGTTCCATATGAAAGCAGCAATGCCATACCTTGGCATTATGGCTCTGATCTTTACTGCAACGGGGAGAAAATCACTTTGGATTCTTCAACCTCTTCTCCACAAATTGATAATGTTGGGGGAGGCGGAGGCTTCACCAGAAGCGGACGCCTTTTTGCCTCACAATTACAAAGACCTAATGCCGAAGCAGAAGCTGCTGCCAAAGCAAAAGGAAAGAGTGTGGTGCTTGAAGAGCCAGCTGTCAAAGAAACTCAGAAGACATCTTTTGAACAAGATGTAGACGAGTTTATGAGAATCATAAAGAGAAGTGATTACAAAGTGGTGGATCAGCTTCACCAAACTCCCTCAAAAATCTCCATATTATCACTGTTGATGTGTTATGAAGCTTACAGGAATGCATTATTGAAAGTCCTGCACGCAGCATACGTGCCAGAGGAGATTACCGTTAATCAGCTAGAAACTGTGGTGGCAAATGTCAACACCAGTCATGGATTGGGCTTTACCAATGCTGACTTAACAACTGAGGGACGTAACCACAACAAGGCTTTACATATCACCCTGGAATGCAAAGGTGCTGTTCTATCTCATGTACTGGTGGACACTGGGTCTTCACTCAATGTTCTACCAAAGAAAGCCTTAGTGAAGCTGGAGTATGATGGCTTAGCACTACGTCCGAGTAATTTGGTGGTGAGAGCATTTGATGGCTCTGAAAGATCAGTGCTTGGGGAGATTGATCTACCTGTGTTGATTGGCCCGCAAACCTTCAAAACTACCTTCTATGTGATGGACATTCAGCTGGCCTACAGCTGTTTGTTGGGTAGACCCTGGATTCATGCCGCTGGCGCTGTTACGTCTACCCTTCACCAGAAGCTGAAATTCGAGTGGGAAGGCCAGATCATCACCATCTGTGGGGAAGAAGACATCTTTGTTAGCCATCTGGCTACATACAAATACATAGAAATGGACGGGGAGATCCATGAAACCATGAGCCAGGGGTTTGAGGCCCTGAACATTAATGAAGCATCTTCTGTACTGGGAACCTCCATAACGTCATATCAGCAAGCCCGGAAGGTTGTTGAAGAGGGTACTGCCCAAGGCTGGGGCAAGCTGCTGCCCGTGGAGAAGAAAGAGGACAGATTTGGGTTGGGTTACAAACCAACTCAACAAGATCAATCAGAGGCTGCCAGGAAGCCCAATTTTGTCAGCGGGGGAATGCTCACCCCGGATGCAGTGAACAACTTGGAAGACGAGGAGGAAAGCGACCGCAACCTGGAGAGCTGGATACGTCCAAGGATCCCGGGGAGCCAAGTCCTTAACTGGTCTTCCCAGGAAATTATAAGGGTTACTCCTGCAGAGTAATTATTATTTCCTGTATTTTTAAGCATGCATCAAGTCTTGCATCTTGCCCAAGGTGACAAGACTCATTTTGTAATCGGGCCATCTTGTAATTTTGTGCAAACAGATCAATCAATGAATATCGGACATCTTTTGCAAATGAGTCTTTTTCGCTCGCTGTCTTTTCATTTTTTCTTTTTGTACAAAAATAAAATGGCAATGTTTTTCAAAATGATAACTTCACTTCACTTTTTCTAAACAAGAGTAAAATTGATCACTAAAATGAACAATCTAAACCCTTGTAGAAAGTGCCCTCCAGACTGCACCGACAGCAACACTGCTATGACTTCGTATGACTTTGACAATCCAATCAATCAAGCTGATGAAGGGGTTGAAGAAGATTATGAGCTACCTGAAGAGCTAGCCAGGTTGTTAAGGCAAGAGGAGAAGGTTATCACTCCTCACCAGGAGGAGGTCGAAACGGTTATTCTTGGTACGGAAGAAGATGTGAAAGAAGTTAAGATCGGGGCCTGCCTGCAGGATTTAGTGAAAGAGCAACTGATTGATATGCTTCGAGAGTATGTGGATGTGTTTGCTTGGTCTTATCAGGATATGCTAGGGTTGGAAACCGATATTGTCATGCACAAGCTGCCTTTAAAAGAAGACTGCCCGCCAGTAAAACAGAAGTTGCGCCGTACTCGCCCAGATATGGCAATGAAGATAAAAGAAGAGGTACAAAAGCAGTGGGACGCCGGGTTCCTTGTTGTGACTAGCTATCCGCCGTGGGTTGCTAATATTGTACCTGTGCCTAAGAAGGATGGCAAGGTGAGAATGTGTGTGGATTACCGGGACCTGAACAGAGCCAGCCCGAAAGATGATTTCCCATTACCTCACATTGATGTATTGGTTGATAATGCGGCCCAGTTCTCGGTGTTCTCCTTCATGGAAGGATTTTCAGGATACAATCAGATCAAAATGTCACCTGAAGACATGGAGAAGACAACTTTCATCACACCCTGGGGCACGTTCTGTTATAAGGTGATGCCATTCGGACTAAAGAATGCTGGTGCAACTTATCAGCGGGCTATGGTAACATTATTCCATGACATGATCCACAAAGAAATTGAATGTTATGTGGATGACATGATTGCCAAGTCCCTCACAGAAGAAGACCACCTGGTAAATCTGTTGAAGTTATTCAAGCGTCTGAGGAAGTACCAACTGAAGTTAAACCCCAACAAATGCACATTCGGGGTGCGATCCGGTAAGCTGCTGGGATTTATTGTAAGTGAGAAAGGGATTGAAGTCGACCCTGATAAAGTTAAAGCCATTCAAGAAATGCCTGCACCAAAATCAGAAAAGGAAGTTCGGGGGTTTCTAGGTAGATTGAACTACATTTCACGGTTCATATCTCACCTTACTGCGACCTGTGAACCTTTGTTCAAGTTGTTAAGAAAAGAACAAACGGTCAGGTGGAATGAAGACTGTCAGAGGGCATTTGACAAAATCAAGGAATACTTGCAAGAGCCTTCAATCCTCATGCCTCCAGTTGAAGGAAGACCTCTAATCATGTACTTGACAGTATTAGAAGAGTCAATGGGGTGTGTGTTGGGCCAGCATGACGAGTCTGGTCGAAAAGAGTATGCAATATACTACCTAAGCAAAAAGTTTACCGACTGTGAACAACGTTATTCACTGCTCGAGAAAACTTGATGTGCTTTAGCGTGGGCTGCTCGCCGACTAAGGCAGTACTTAACCCACACTACTTTATTGATCTCAAAGATGGACCCAGTCAAGTACATTTTTAAGAAGCCAGCACTTACCGGACGGGTTGCAAGATGGCAAATGATCCTCACAGAATATGATATTCAGCACACGTCTCAAAAGGCCATCAAAGGCAGTGTGTTGTCTGATTATCTTGCTGAGCAACCCATTGATGATTACCAGCCTATGAGATTTGACTTCCCTGATGAAGACATCATGTTCATAAAAGCAAAAGATCATGAAGAGCCTGTTCACACTGAAGGGCCTGACCCAGAAGAAGAATGGACTATGATGTTTGATGGGGCTGTTAATATGAATGGTCGTGGTGTTGGTGCAGTACTCATTACGCCTAAAGGAGTTCACATGCCTTTCTCGGCAAAGCTCACCTTTAACTGCACTAACAACGAAGCTGAATATGAAGCTTGTATTATGGGTCTTGAGGAAGCCATCGACCTCAGAATCAAAACCTTGACTGTATTCGGAGATTCAGCTCTGGTAATTAATCAAACCAACGGCAAATGGTATACCCACCAAGATCATCTGATACCCTACCGGGATTATACAAGGAGGTTATTGACTTTCTTCACAACGGTCAAGCTTGAGTATATCCCTCGAGATGAAAATCAGTTTGCAGATGCTCTGGCTACCATTTCATCCATGATCAAAGTTCAAGCTGCCAACTTTGTACCTCGGATTTCAGTTTCTAGACTTGACAGACCAGCATATGTATTTGCAGCAGATGTTGTTAAAGATGATAAGCCTTGGTTCCATGACATTAAGTGCTTCTTGGAAGATCAAACATACCCACCTGGGGCATCTTCCAATGATAAGAAGACATTAAGAAGGCTTGCTGGTAGTTTCTTCCTGAATACTGACGGTTCCCTGTATAAGAGAAACTTTGATATGGTACTCCTCAGATGCGTTGATAGGACAGAAGCAGACTTGTTGATGCACGAAGTACATGAAGGTTCTTTCGGTACCCATGCAGGAGGGCATGCCATGGCTAAAAAGCTGTTAAGATCAGGTTATTACTGGATCACAATGGATGCCGACTGTTGTGCCTATGCCAGAAAATGCCATAAATGCCAGATTTATGCGGATAAAGTGCATGTGCCTCCCAATCCTTTGAATGTGATGTCTTCACCCTGGCCCTTTGCCATGTGGGGCATTGATATGATTGGCAAGATTGAACCGACTGCTTCGAACGGCCACAGATTCATCCTGGTGGCCATTGACTATTTTACCAAGTGGGTCGAAGCGGCTTCGTATGCAAATGTTACAAGGCAAGTGGTAGCCCGATTCCTGAAGAGAGATATCATCTGTCGGTATGGAGTGCCCGAGCGAATCATTACTGATAATGGTTCCAACTTAAACAACAAAATGATGGCAGAACTATGTCGGGACTTCAAGATCCAACACCACAATTCTTCTCCTTACAGGCCAAAGATGAATGGCGCTGTTGAGGCAGCTAATAAGAATATCAAGAAGATTGTGCAGAAGATGGTAGTTACCTATAAAGACTGGCATGAAATGCTACCGTTTGCCTTGCATGGGTACCGTACGTCAATCAGAACATCCACTGGGGCAACGCCGTATCAGCTTGTGTATGGTATGGAGGCAGTCCTACCTGTTGAAGTTGAATTACCCTCCCTGCGGGTACTGATGGATGTTAAGTTGAATGAAGCAGAGTGGGTCCGATCCCGATACGAACAACTGAATCTGATTGAAGAGAAGAGATTGGCTGCAATCTGTCATGGGCAGTTATATCATAAGAGAATGAAGAAAGCCTTCGATCAGAAAGTCAGGCTCCGAGAGTACCAAGTAGGAGATCTTGTGCTGATAAGACTCCTCCCTCCTCATACAGACCACAGGGGCAAGTGGACTCCGAATTATGATGGTCCATTCATAGTAAAGAAAGTTTTCTCCGGTGGAGCACTGGTGCTCAGTACTATGGATGGCGAAGACTTCCCGTCCCCTGTGAATTCAGATGCAGTTAAAAAATACTTCGCATAAAATGACCCGCTGGACATAAAAACAGAATGTAAGTCCAGGAAAAAATAGGGCATCCCGGCGAGTCAAAAACAGAATAAAAGACTCGGGCAAAAATGAGGGAAAATCAATAAAAAATGTACACCCGCTGGGTTGAAAAGCCGCATTGGACAACTCAGGCAAAAATGGGTATCCCGGTGGATTGAAAACCCGAAAGGGCGATCCACGCAAAATAAGGGAATAAGCGAACAACTGCATTCTGAATTCATCTGTATCACTTACAACATGGTAAGCTTCGAAAGGTTCGAGCGTCGGTCAGAATCAACCTTCTTCAGAAAGCAAGACGAGAAGAACGTCAAATGTCATTTGAGTCATAGCAAAAGGGAAGCTCCTTGAAGCGTCATCAACATTGCCAGCATCTCTTTGTCTTTCAATTTGTAACGATCTCCTTATTTCAGGGGATCCGTTTCTCTGACTGTATCTTGCCAATTCAGGGCACACAAATTAATAAAATCAGATTTTCAGTCACACACTGTCTCGTAGTCTTTTATTTGCAAAAATGTTCGATGTCATTAATTTGTTGATCGCATAAATACAGATGCGTCTTTCCTAAACTACATGCTTGCAGGAAATATGCTTACTCCCGGGAGTATCTAAACTCCTATGATGGAATCCAGTAAGGGATACCTCGGGGTACTTGTGTGTTTCTTTGTCTTTACAGGATTGCAGGTATTCAAAGCGCAACATGGGGCATGAAAGCTTCTCCCCAGCAAGCCGCCAAATCGTTTACTCGGCACATCTAAGCACCAGAGATGCTTTATCCCCAGCCGAGCTGCCAGTCATCATTCCTCCTCAAGCCAAGTGCAAAAGCAGAGAACCACCTCCCCACAGAGTTTCAACCTCTATCCAGAAAAACAATACCTGAAGATCTCACAACAGAGTGACGAAAGCTTCTACAAACCCCAGCTGGGTCTCTCATTACCAAGATAGGTCTATCAGTGACCTACTCCCCCATGCAGAGTCATATATGTCAAATCTATCAATGATCTCATCCCCAGCTGGGATATCCACTTCAAGCAGATCAGCCAGAGATCTTCACAGCAACGGGATCCGAATCCCAGATCGATATCTTTGCATAATCATAGCATTCGCATCATATTTCCCACAGAGCGTAGCATTCCGTCTAAAACGGAGCATTACAGCAAAAATCAAACATATGGCATAATCGTAAGCCATGTTCTGAATCAAACACTTGTAAATACTGGCAATCCATCAACGATATACAGAAGACTTCCCAAATTCCCCGGCAGAGAGCCAAGGCATTTTCCCTAAAGATACAGATACTTCCTGACACCCGTCAGTGTCATATCCCCAGTAGAAAGCCAAAGCGTCCCCTTTGCACTCACAGATACATATATATACAATTCCTTGACGCCCGTCCGTGTCACCTTCCTCAGCATAGTTACCCAAACACTTCGGAAACCATACACTTGTTTATAATACACTTTTTTCCAGCACTCGTCCGTGTCATGCTCTCCATAGCAAGTTAAACACTCGTCCATCACTTTTCACTCATAAAGATACTCGTCAGTGTCTTGTATAAACCACTTACATCCTCTCAGATCCGACACTCGTCCGTGTTCGTTGTTAACCAGTTGGTACTCGTCCGTATCATCATCTCTGAACATGTGTCAAGCATTTGTTTCTACCGATACTCGTCCGTATCATAGTCTTAAGGATGCTCGTCCGCATCTTTAATCCATACACAATGTCAGATACTTTTACTTCTTTTTAGAATTTAGACACTCGTCTGTGTCTATTATTCCCCAGAAGAGTCCCCTCAGAATCAACACTCGTCCGTGTTCTTTGTTAACCAGTTGGTACTCTTCCGTATCATCATCTCTGAACATGTGTTAGCATTTGTTTCTATCGATACTCGTCCGTATCGTAGTCTTAGGGATGCTCGACCGCATCTTTAATCTATACACAGTGTCAAACACTTATATCTCTCATCTCTTGAATGTAGACACTCGTCCGTGTTTACTATTCCCCAACGAAATCCCCAGCAAAGCTTCTCTTCTATCTGACATTCGTCCTATGTCATGATACCTTTCGGCAGCCGCACCCTGCCAGGTGATCGTCCTTCACCTTTTTCATGATCGTCCTTCATCATTCCCAGTGGAGTCTCTATTCATTAGAACCCCTTCCAATCCGACATTCGTCCTATGTCGTGATATTTTCAGCAGCCGTACCCTGCTAGGTGATCGTCCTTCACCTCCTGATGATCGTCCTTCATCATTTTATCTGATGGCCATCCCCATTATTGACTCTGTTGTCTGACATTCGTCCTATGTCGTGATATTTTCAGCAGCCGTACCCTGCTAGGTGATCGTCCTTCACCTCCTGATGATCGTCCTTCATCATTTTATCCGATGGCCGTCCCCATCGTTGACTCTGTTGTCTGACATTCGTCCTATGTCACGATAAACCCTGAGAGCAGCCGTACCCTGCTAGGTGATCGTCCTTCACCTCTCGATGATCGTCCTTCATCATGCTCATCCGATGGCCGTCCCCATCGTCGACCTTTTCATCCGACATTCGTCCTATGTCGTGATACTTTCGGCAGCCGTACCCTGCCAGGTGATCGTCCTTCACCTTAGATGACCGTCCCTCATCTTATCCCCAACAGAGCAGCCGTCCCCTGCTAGGTGATCGTCCTTCACCTTGGATGACCGTACCTCATCATTAATTTCATTTATGCCTTGAACTTGATGGTCGTCCCCATCATTTACCTATAATCCCCAGAGAGTTTCATAGCTTTACTTGATGGCCGTCCCCGTCACAATCTCGCATATCCCCAGCTTGTCGGCCGTCCCCGTCATTGCTTTATTTCCCGCTCCTTTCCCCAGCATGTCGGTCGTCCCCGTCATTGCTTCATCCCCGGCAGTCGTCCTCTGCTCGACGGTCGTCCTCCTTCGCCCGCACTTTATAATTATACTTTATCTTCCTTTTACAATCTATATCCCTTTTCTTCTTCATTCTGTGAGTGCAAATTTTGGACTGTCTTTGGTATTCAACCACAAGTTATCTTGTTTGACTGTTAAGCTGTTGCTTACATCCTGCACAGCTAACTCATGCTTGAATAGGGGCAGCTGTAAACACCCCACATTTGCCCTCACTCATTCACACCATGGCTTGTGATCTTTTCATATGCATAAATTCAATCATAGCATCTCATACCACATTTTTGCTTCACTGCATTGTTTCTAAGTCATCTGCATCTAGGGTTTGTGATTTGAGCCATCCCTGAGCCATTTGAGCCACTCCAAAGGTCATCAATCACTTCAAAGGGGTCCATGTATGTTCAATCATCATATTATATCCTCACAAAGTCAAGGAAGTCAAAGAATCACAAGAACTGAGAAAGGCATGGAAGCAGAGCCAGGTTTAACTACACAGATGACCTAAAATTAGGGTTTTGGTTTCAGAGGCCATAACTCCAAATTTTTTGGTCATTCTTGTTTCTATTGGTCTCTATATGTTATAAGGATCATGCATATCAAGTTTCATGAAGAAATTCCATGGGGAAGGCATCTAATCAAGAGTTGACTTCTTGAGCAAGTCAGTGCAAAATCAGGGCATCTAAGGTCCCCAATGACCCAACCAAAGGGTGTTCTTCATCATTTTGAATGTGTATGATCTTTATTTGATCATAGAAGGTGTTAGAAGTTCACAAGATTGAAGAATTTCAAGCCATTTGCAAAGTTGCCATTTTTGGAAAGTGACTTGTAATGGAAACTTGCCATTTTGGGAAAGTTTTTCAACCTCCTCTTAGTGATTCAAAAATGCTTCAAATGAGAAAACTTTGGTCATGAAAGTGGTAGAATGGATCATTCCCTTTTCAAAAAGTACAAGAACTCATTCTAATTCATTTTGGATCAAAAGTTATGGTTTGTCAAAGTTGGCAAAAATCACATAATTTCAAGTTTTGTACCAAAGAGGCAAAGTTGCAAAACCTCATGCCAAGCCTTTATGTGACCTCTAATTGATTTCTATGCATTACACAAACATGAACCATGACCTAAAAATCAGAATGCACCAAAGAATTGCCCATTTTCATGACTTGTGCATTAAAAACTTCAAAAGGGCCAAGACTTTGTGAAATTGCAAAAACTCTCACAAACCCTAATCCACTTGCTGCATTGCCTCTAATCCATTTCCATGGCTCTCCCTGATTCAAGCTGCAGCCAAGCCATTCCTTGTACCTTCACTGCCATAGCCCATACCTCTCTTACACAAAAGTTGACTTTATGCAAAATGGCCCATACCAATCAGCATAGGCCAGCACCCACTCTCTGACCTATCACACTTCTTTATGTGGACCAAAAGCAACCCAACACATAACACAACACAGCCTGAAACATCCCACAAGCCATAGTTCCCAAAACTGACCTCTTATGCATTTTGTTTCGAAACTCACCACACAGCCTTCAAACATCAAAACAAACTTCACCAAATCACTCACCATGATCCTTTGATCATTTCCCAACCATTGTTTTGGCCTGAAACCTCCCACATCAAAAACACGATTTCCCTCCTCCATTGACCTGAGCTTCTGCAAACTTCCTCTAGAGACCATATAAACTCCAGCTAAACTTCACAAACTTCTGGGGAGGATCATTGGAGCTTGTTTGGACCAAAGAAGCAGCCAGAAAGTCCTTGTTTCGAAAGCTCCAGTTCAGGTGAGCTCAAGAACATTTTTTCCAGAACTTTAATTTCTTGTTATAAATTGATTCTATGAGTTGCACTGATCATCTGGATGTGTTTGGTTTTGAAAATGGTCAAGAAACAAGCATGTATTGACTGTCTGAAAGTTTGCCCGTGAAAATGTTTTTGTTTGTTTCTCTTGATTCACGAAAGATAAATGATGTTTGTTGTAGGGTTTATGTTTAATGATGTTCATAGATTGATTATGGAGAGTTTAGTGAGGTTTTGATGCGTTTTGAGTGAGATTGAGAATTTGGTTGGCCGGAGAAGATGACCGGAACACTGTTCCGGTCATCTGAAAGTGATTAGGGTTAGGATTAGGGCTAATGACTTAATTAGGCAAGTTTGAATTTGGGCAGTTTGTTCGCGCGCGCAGTCAACTCCCGCCTCTTTGAATTTGAAGCTCAGCCCTCAGATTAGCTGACTTTCTCCTTTTTTCTTTTAATTTCATTTTAACTTCATTTGTTTTGCATTTTATTTCCACGAATTATTAAAAATAGCAAAACACCTTTAAAAATTCTGAAAATTTTTGTCAAGCATTTCATTAATTTTTAGAACCCAAAAATATTTTCATTTTCATTTTTTGCATTAAAAATCATTTTTAAATTATTTAAATGTTTATTTTTAATTAGTTAATGAAAATTAATTAATTAAAAATGCATTTAGGTATTTAAAAATCACCAAAAAATTCACATTGCATCTCAAAACATTTAGAAACATTATCAAACTCTCAAACCAAATTTATTTTTGGTTCTTGATGCCTTTTGATCATTTTCAATGGAATTAAATTCATTTTAAGGCAATATGTTTGTGCAAACTTTGAAAAATCCATTCTGCCTAACCATTGAGAGTTTGATGATGATTCTTCTTGCATTGCATCCTTCATGGCATGTAGTCTATAGGGTAAAATTGGTTTGATTTGATCTTGCATTTTCAATTTGTTTGGTATTTTTCTTTGTGAGGCACCCCAAAACCCTAATAATCTTGAGAAATTCATAACTTTCACTAGGTTAAGAGTTAGGTCCCCTCCTTTGGGAAGTGAACTTGTATAGGTTTAGGGTATCTTTGATTGCATTTTCAATTTTTTATCATGTCATTTGCTTCTGATTTTGAATTTTGCTATGTGTGTTGATCATAAACCCTAATTTGTGCCTTCCTTTGCATCCATCCTTCATTTGCTTGCATCCAATGACTTGCCATGACATTTTGTGCATCCACATGATTCATGACACATCTTAGGACATATTAGAATCATGTTTGATCATTGAATTTTTCATTTGGTATGTTATATGTTCATTTCTTTTCATAAACATCCATGAACTTCTATGGTTCAAAGCATGCTTCATCTGCATCCATATCCTTGTATGATCATCCTCATCTCTTGTCATGTGTTTGCATCATCTATTAACATCATTAACATCATGTTTATGCTTCTGACTTTGCCTTGCATCATGACATTTCATCTCATTTGCATTGCATTTCATTTCTTTTGGCTAACTTTTCAGGTGGTAAGTTGTTTTGAGAAGTGAATTTGCCTTCACTTCTCACAATCTCTTCTCATCTCTTGCATCTTTGCTGCATTTTATCTTGTGTATTAGATTGAGCTTGCTCATTCATGTTCATCTCTTACTTTCTTTATTTAAGCAACTTGTCTTCTTAAGTGAAGCAAGTTGTTTTGCTTCTCTCTGCTTCTTGCTCATTTCATCTGCTTCCTTCCTGGTGGTTTCTCTGAAGATCTTCTTGCAAACCTCACTAACCCTAGGAATAACCAAGCATTATCACAATTAGGGTTTTGATTAGTCCCCCCATTTAGTTTTATCTTTTTGTCTCCTTTTGAGTCTTCTCTTCTCCTCTCATAATCAGGGACTAAACCCTAAAGGCTTTAAGGCTTTGTGATTAAGCTTATGCCTGCATCCTTCTATTAGGATGGAGTGTATAACTTTAATCCTAAGTGTTAAATCCTTAATGTGTTTAAATCCTTTAATCAATCCACTTAATAATCACTAAGACAAATAGCTTGTAACTTGGGCCTTGCATTAGGGTTCTAATTCTTCCTTAATTGGTTAAGAAGGACTAACCCTAGTGTTAATGGACAAGTCCCCCTCAAGTTGTCTTACAAACCCTAAAATCCCTTTCTTAATCTCACCATTAACTAAAATCCACTTTAATAAAGGCTTTGTTTTGTCATGAGGTTAATCCCTAATCATGGATTAAGTTGAGGAGCCTTCCTCAGCTTAAATGTTCTCATCTACTATCCTTCTATTAGGATGGTGTAAGGGGTCCATTAAATCCTTGATTATGGCTTAAACTCATTACTTAACACTAAACAAAAACAACAAAAACATCTAAATAATTGCAAGTAGGTTAATGATCTTAATCCTACATCATGGTGATTAAGTGTGAGGTGCTTACTTCACATTTAAGGTATTCTCATTACCCCTAATCAGAGGGAGGATGTGACGAGTTTACTAACCCTTGGTTTAGGCTTAAGCTCATTAACTTATGACAAATTCCAAAAGCAATAAAAAGACTGAAAACACAAAAACAAACAATAATCGTCTCCTCCGGGATTCTTTTCTCACCTCATTCACTCACAAACGAGAACTTGCTTCTTCCGTTTAATGCAAGATAGTTTGCACCTGAGCCAGACAGGTCATACACTTGAGCATAGACAAGTAAGTAGTTCACAAGTCAATTTATCTTTCAGTCTCTTTGAGTCGAACTACGGTGTTCTGACTTCCTCATTGCACGAGAGGATACGTAGGCATAACTTAACAGTTATCGAACAAAAGTCTCTGTATATTCCCCCTCCTTCCAGCATCATCTTTCAAGCCTCATAGTCTTGAGCTTCACACTCCTGTTCTTACACTGACACTTCACATATTTCACTTCACATTTCCTTTACACTAACACTTGCATTCTTTTCCAGCTTTGATACACAAATTGCACTGACACTACCCCTTTGAAACACAAATCTTTTAAGCGTGGATCCCGTCGAGTACGGCGGACAATCTGGGTGCTAATACCTTCCCAGGTTGTAACCAACCCCCTTTCTCAGTCCCTCTGGTTCGCAACCGTCTTATCTATCTTTCTAGGTCTATGCAGCATTACCTTTCCTCCGGGATAAAAATGCCTAGCTGGCGACTCTTTTCTTTCTGAGTTCACCCTTGTGTGCTCTCTTCTCCTTTCACCGACCGTTCGCGCCTGTACCCCATTTGACCGAGCCTCATTTGGTGGGAGCGACACCAAGAAAGACTGCAGATGAGTGCGAGGGCAGGAGGTACCATTGTACTTTTCAAAGCATGGGGGTTTGAATTTGTGGGGAATTCTCACCCCATCTACAAGGCCCATGTCCATCACATCGAAGCCCAAAGAATTCTGAGACTCCAAAGACCTTAACTTTTCAGCAATCTCATCCAATCTCCTGTCATATACTTCATCTCCAGCTCCTATGACAGTGAACTGTTCTTCCTGAGGATCCTCCTGCAGGATTCTGCCCCCAGCAGTATTACCTTGAACATTCCTCGGGATGTTAACCTCTGGATCCAGATGAGGTCCATACACTAGCGGGTCAATACGAGGCTGGCCCCGTTCATTGTTGCTAGTTCCTCCTGTTCCAAGGTGGGGCTCCTCAGGAGTTTGTCTTTCCACTAGTTCTCTTAACCTTTCCTGGCTTTGGGCTAGACCAGTCATCACTGCCATGAACTGAGACATCTGATTCCTCATCTCCACTCTTTCATTGGCCATCTGATTTCTGACCTCAGTCAGATCTTGCTGTACTTGTTCCATTTGAATGCTGGGAAGGTTGTTACGAGTCGGGTACCGGTGCGCGCGGTTGACAGGGAACACTCGGCGACGAGCAATGTTTCCTGAGATCACAACAAAGTTAGAAACAATAACAAAACCTACAAAACAAAAAACAAAGTTAGTATGCAATGCAATATGCTTATTTGTTTTCCAAGGTATCCGGTTTGGTTCTTGGTTTTGACCTTTCCAGTCCTCGGGGAAGATGCTTGATGTTGTTGAGAAAAAAAACCCAAATGGAAACAAACTAAAATATATTACAAATGGTGAATAATACATAATTTGTTTTACAATACATGCCCATGGAGGGTCAAAATACAACAAAAGGAAAAGTACATCAAATGGAAACAAGCAACAAGCAAAGAATCAGACATCCAGTCCAAATTCATCTTCTCTAACCTCCTTCAGGAGTGCCTCAATCACTGGACCAACTGGGTGCTCTGTAATGGTCCTAATGAGGAGGTTCCTGGTAGCAATGGCAGTGGTCAGCTTTTTATGCCTGTCCTGGTCCTTTGATAATTTCAATCCTGCTCTGAGCTTCAACTCTGAAATCTCCTTCTGGGCGGCCAACAAAGCTTCCTGCTGCTTCTTTTCACTGGCCTCTAGCTGTTCAATCTTGGCTTGAGTCTTCTGGTCTTCTTGTGTACGGGCTTCAGTGATCCTGACCCACCTAGCCTGACTCTCTTGCAGATAGAGCTCAGTCCCAGCCTTCTGAATTTTGGCCTCCTTACAGGCATTCTTCAATATTTGTTCCCCAGCCCTTGCTTTCCTTATGTAATCTTCTGTCTTCTCAATTTTGGCAAGATGCTCCACCCTGAGCTTTTCCAATCTCTCAATGTCCAAGCGACCATCACTTCTTTCCCAAAGAGTTTTCTTCAAGGCCTGGGATAACTGCTCATTTCTTTCCTTCAACTTTTCAAACTCCTCCAGGCTCACTGTTGCTGCAGGCTTTACTGTGGATGGTCCAGGTATGTCTTCCAAGGTGAAAGGCATCATGGTAATCTGAGCTCTAGTACGGGACCAATCATAGTACTAAGCTGAAGCAACATTATTACATCTTCCAATAATAGTCACTCCTTTTGTATGGATGTTGTCCCAAGCCCAGGATGCTTGTCTGACAACAGCTGAATTAGGTTTCACTTCACAGTACAGGGTCTCAGCTAAATCCTGTCCTCTGGGAGGGTGAACCAAGGCATAGCCCAGTTGTCTTTTAAACAATAAAGGATTGTAGTTGATGTAACCCTTTACTCCTATCAGAGGCACATTTGGGTATTGCCCACAGCTGGTGATAATGTCCTTGCCTTTGGTGCTTTGGGTGCACCATCTGATATCATCTGAAGTCAAGGCAATGAACCTCTTGGCCCAATTCTTCTGCTGGTGGGGGTTCAAGAAGGCATCTGACTTAGGCAGGTGCCGGAGCAGCCAGGTGTAAAACAAAGGAGCACAACATCTTACCAACTTCCCCCTTTGTTTCTCATTCCTCTGATGGATGGAATAATAGAAATCTCCCAGCAATGTAGGTACTGGGTTCTTTAGGAGAAACAAATGTATGGCATTCTTGCTGACAAATTTGGGCTCATCTGCAAACAATACGGCCCCATATATGCTGAGGGCTAAAAGTGCACAGACTGCCCTCCATTCTCCCAAAGAAGCTTTCAGGATGGCCTGAGAAATCAAGAAGTCCAAGTGCAAACCAGGGATCCCAGCCTTTGTTGTCATACTTTCCTCAATCAGGGCAGGCTCCAAGTACAGTGCCCTTGCTATCTCTTCATTCTTGGGAGCAGTCATCTCTAGGTTGAAGGGGATTCCACCCCTAATAGGTACTCCAATCAATAAAGAAAACTCTTCCAGCAGAGGCCCTAGCTGAAAGTCTGGAAATGTGAAACATCTCAAAGGAAGGTCATAAAACTATAAGCAGGTGTGGATCATGCTCCTCTGAGAAGGGTCAAGGTCCATAACCATATCAAGGATACCCCCATAGTGCTCTCTAAACAGTGGGATATGATCAGGGGTGATGAGTGACTGGACCTGCCTGATACCAGTCAACTCAGGCTCAAAGAAGTGGTAGGATATGTTGCTCTTCTTGGGAGTAGTCATGAATGCTGCTGAAGAAGCTGAAGATAAGTCTCTGGCAGACTGATGCAGGTGGTGATGAAGATAACTGAAGCAGATAACCGGTGAAGACAGCTGAAGCAGAGGTGTATGCAGAAGAAGGGGTCAAAACCAAAACCAGGATACAATGAAGTGGATACCCTGAAAAGCAAATAAACAAATGTTAAATGATGCAATGATGATATATGCAAATGATATGCAAGGGTTTGTGATCAAGCTGGATCTGATTATCTGTCTTGATATAGGGCCCATGTATGTTCAAAAGGTCCAGATGGAGGTTCAGAAATCCAGTAACCAGGGTGGGGGACTCAAATAAAGAGTCACATGTCCAGGGTTAATCACAAGATCTGTCCAAAGTGAAGTACTCTTTAAACAAAATAGTAACAGGGTATGATGTGGCCAAAGGTTCCTGCAAACCTGTAAACAGCCCTACCCCCTCACAGGTAGTGTTCTAGAACAAGGATCCTCAGACTTGGATCAGTTATGAGAAGTGTAAACACTTCTAACCCGGAGGTACAATGTTTACAATAATTATAAAAGATCCTCCTCTAATTCACCTTAGCTTCTGAAGGTCATAATAAAGGTCATCCATACTTAGCAAGCTTCCCAGATAGCCCTAGCACTACAGGAAATCTGTAGCACAGAGTTCTCAAGAAGAAACCCACATCTGAACCGTGTTTCATATTCCCGCACCAGACCGAAATGGAATGGGAAAGAACATGAACCACTCTAGCCTAGGTGTCACTCAGGTCCCAGGTATAGGACCTTAAACTCTCAATGGAACCCCACCCACCAAAACAGCAAACCAGATCCAGCAGATGACAGTATGAAATATGCATAAGACTGTAAAGTAAGCAAATGAATAAAGTTGTACATAAAGAAATAAATAAAGCAAAATAAACAGGCACACATAGCACATAACACCCCAATAAACACAAATCAAACAAACGCTAGGAGGAACCCACAAAAAGAACCAGAAGCCCTGGTTACAATATAAGGGTCCGCAGCAGAGTCGCCAAGCTGTCGCTCCCACCAAATGAGGCCAGGTCAAATGGGGTGCAGACGCGAACGGTCGGCGAAAGAGAAGAAATGAATAGAGTCGCCAGCTAGGCATTTTTATCCCGAAGGAAAAGGTAATACTGCATAAACCTAAGAAAAGAAGGATAAGACGGTCGCGAACCAGAGAAACTGAGAAAGGGGGTTGGTTACAACCTGGGAAGGTATTAGCACCCAGATTGTCCGCCGTACTCGACGGGATCCACGCTTGAAAGATTTGTGTTTTAAAGGGGTAGTGTCATTACTATTCTGTGTGCAAAAGCTGGAAAAGAATGTACAGGTGTCAGTGTAACAAAAATGTGAAGTGAAATAAGAAAGTGTTAGTGTCAGGAAAGGATGTGAAGCTCAGGACTATGAGGCTTACAGAATAATGCTGGAAGAGGGGGGATGAATAGAGACTTTTGTTTGATAATAGTTAAGTTATGCCTACGTATCCTCTCGTGCAATGAGGAAGTCAGAACACCGTAGTTCGACTCAAAGAGACTGGAAGATAAATTGACTTGTGAACTGCTTACTTGTCTAAGCTCAAGTGTATGACCTGTCTGGCTCAGGTGCGAATTGTCTTGCATTAGGCGGAAGAAGCAAGTTCTCGTTTGTGAGTGAATGAGGTGAGAAAAGAATCCCGGAGGAGACGATTATTGTTTGTTTTTGGTGATTTCAATTTTTTAATGCTTTTTGAGTTTGTCATAAGTTAATGAGCTTAAGCCTAAACCAAGGGCTAGTAAACTCATCACATCTTCCCTCTGATTAGGGGTAATGAGAATACCTTAAGTATGAAGTAAACACCTCACACTTAATCACCATGATGTAGGATTAAGATCATTAACCTACTTGCATTTATTTAAATGTTTTTGGTATTTTGTTTAGTGTTAAGTAATGAGTTTAAGCCATAATCAAAGATTTAATGGACCCATTACACCATCCTAATAGAAGGATGATAGATGAGAACATTTAAGCTGAGGAAGGCTCCTCAACTTAATCCATGATTAGGGATTAACCTCATGACAAAGCAAAGCCTTTATTAGAGTGGATTTTAGTTAATGATAAGATTAAGAAGTGAATTTTATGGTTTGTAAGACAACTTGAGGGGGACTTGTCCATTAACACTAGGGTTAGTCCTTCTTAACCAATTAAGGAAGAATTAGAACCCTAATGCAAGGCCCAAGTTACAAGCTTATTGTCTTAGTGATTATTAGATGGATTAATTGAGATATTTAAACACATTAAGGGCTTAACACTTAGGATTAAAGTTATACACTCCATCCTAAGAGAAGGATGCAGGCATAACCTTAATCACAAAGCCTTAAAACCTTAAAGGTTTAGTCCCAGATTATGAGATGAGAAGAGGAGACACAAAGATGACACAAAGGTAAAACTAAATGGGGGACTAATCAAACCCTAATTGTTATCATGCTTGGATGTTCCTAGGGTTTATGAGGCTTGCAAAAGATCTTCAAGAGAAAAGCCACCAAGGAAGAAGCAGATGAAAGGAGGAAGAAACAGAAGAAGCAAGACAACTTACTTCACTTAAGAAGATAAGTTGCTTGAAGAAAGAAAGGGGGAGGGAGCATGAATGAACAAGCTCACTCTAATCCACAAATAAAATGCTGCAATGAATGCATAAGAGAGATGAGAAGAGATTATGAGAAGTGATGGCAAATTCACTTCTCAAAAACTTACCACCTGAAAAGTTAGCAACAAGGAATGAAGTGAAATGAAAATGAGATAAGATGCAAGGATGCCAACCAAGATCAGAAGCATAATCATGATGCAAATTATGCTATGAGATGGTATGAAAGCATGTCAAGATATGAGGATGATCATACAAACAATGAGGATGCAAATGAAGCATGAAAAGAGGCATGAAAGTTCATGAATACACATGGAATGTAATGAATGCATAACATGGAAAATGGATGATGCAATGATCAAACATGATTCTAACATGTCCTAAGATGTCTTACATGTCATATGGATGCACAAAATGTCATGGCAAGTTCATGTATGCAAGCATATGAAGGATGAATGCAAATGAAGACCAAAATTAGGGTTTATGCATAACATGCAAATACAAAATTCAAAACCAGAAACAAAACATGAGATAAAAAATTGAAAATAGGATCAAAGGTACCCTAAACCTATACAAGTTCACTGCCCAAAGGAGGAGACCTAACTCTTAACCTAATGGAAGTTATGATTTTCTCAAGTTTGCTAGGGTTTTAGGATGCCTCAAAAGGAAAAATGCACAACAAATTGAAAATGAAAGATAAATTCATGCCCATTTTATCCTAGAAACTACATGATATGAGGAATGCAATGCAAAAAGAAACAACATCAAACTCTTCATGGTTAGGCAGAAAGGATTTTTCTAAGTTAGGGTAAAAATATTGACTTTTAAGAACCCTAAATCCAAAGAAAAATGTCAAAATAAGTCAAGAACCAAAAAGAAATTTGTGTGAAGGGTTTGATAATGTTTCTAAATGTTTTAAAAAGCTCTCTGATTTTTTTTGGAATTTTTAAATACCTAAATGTATTTTTAATTAATTAATTCTCATTAACTAATTAAAAATAATCATTTAAATGATTTAAAAATAATTTTTAATGCAAAAAATAAAAATAAAAATATTTTTGGTTTCTGAAAATAAATAAAAGCTTGGATAAAAAATTTCAGAATTTTTTGATATCATTGGCTATTTTTTAAAAATTCATTCAAATAAATAGAAAACAAATGAAATAATTATTAAATAAAATGAGAAAATGAGAAAGTCAGCCAATCCAAAGGCCCAGGTTCAAACTCAAGATGGAGGGAATTGACTTCGCGCGCTATCCAAGGGCCAGAATTCAAACTACGCTAATTATGATTAAAACCCTAATTTGAGCCCTAATCACTTTCAGGTGACCGGAACAGTGTTCCGGTCATCTTCTCCGGCTATCCTCTCATCCAATCTCCCTCAATACGCAACCCTAAGCCCTTAAACTCTCCAGAAATGATCCCCACCCCATTCTAAACAAGAATCAACCATCAAACAGAATTTATTTCACATGAACAGAGAGATTCGAAGCAAAACGGAATATTTCTCAGAAAATTTCAGAAGCTTCATACATGCTTAATATGCAATCATTTTCAAAACCAAAAGGTGCAGTGTGATCAGTGAAGCATGGAGAACAATCTAAGAACTTAAAAAATCATTTCTGGAAAATTTGTTCTTGATGATACCTGAACTGAAGCTTTCGAAAATGGCACTGGCTGGCTGCTTCTTTACTTCAAATCAGCTCCAATGATCCTCCTGAAGAGTTTGTGATGCTTGGGTGGAGTTTAAATGGTCTCTAAATGAAGTTGGCAGAAATTCAATTCAAGCAATGTCAAAATCGTGTTTTTGATTCAGGGTGTTTTTGGGGAAAATGAAGGGTGGGAAATGATCAGCAACGGATATGGAGTTGAATGATGGAATTTGTTTTAAGGTTTGATGGTTGAGTTGTGAATTTCGAAGGCTTTTGCATAAGAGGGAGTTTTTGTGATTGCTGAGTTCTTGGAGGTTTCAGCTTGTATTATGCTATGGAATGGCTTGCTTTTGGTACACATATCATGCTGGGATAGGTCAGAGGGTGGGTGATGGCCTATGTTGATTGGTATGGGGCAAAATGCATAAAGTCAAGAGTTGGTGTACTTGGGGTATGGGAAAGTGGCAGGCTAAGACAGGGGAATGGCTATGCGCAGCAAGGATCAATGAATTCTATGAAATCAGATTTGATGAGCTGTGGCAAGTGGATGAAAGGTTTTGATCCATTTTGCAAATTCATGAAGTTTTGGCCCCTTTTGGATTTTGTAAAGTTCAAGGCATGAAACTTGGAATTTATTTGGGCAATTCTGAATTTTATGTCATGTAGGATGTTTTTGCAATGCTTAAAAGTCAATTAGAAGTCACTTTTGGATTTGGCAAGTGTTTTTGCAAACTTCCCTCTTGGGTGCATAAGTGAAATTTAGTGCTTTTTCCCAACTTTGCAAAGCCATAACTTGAGTTCTATGATGAATTAGGTCAAGTTCTTGTACTTTTTGAAAAGGGAATGATCCAATCTACAACTTTAATGACCAAGAATTTTTCATTTGAAGCATTTTTGAATTAAAAAGAGGAGGTTGAAAAACTTTCCCAAAATGGCAAGTTTGCATTACAAGTCACTTTCCCAAAATGGCAACTTTGCAAATGGCTTGAAATTCTTCAATTTTGTGAACTTCTAACTTCTTATAAGATCAAATAAAGATCATATACATCCAAAATGATGGAGAAGACCCTTTGGTTGGATGATTGGGGGCCTCAGATGCCCTGATTTTGCACTGACTTGCTCAAGAAGTCATCTTTTGATCAGATGCCTTCCCCATTGAATTTCTTCATGAAAATTGGTATGTATGATCCTTGTAGCATATAATGACCAATAGAAACAAGAATGAGCAAAAACTTTGGAGTTATGGCCTCTGAAACCAAAACCCTAATTTTAGGTCATCTGTGCAGTTAAGCTTGGCTCTGCTCCTATACCTTCCTCAGTTCTTGTGATTTTCTGACTTTTTTGATCTTGGGAGGATATAATATGATGCTTGGACATACATGGACCCTCTTGAGATGATTGAAGACCTTTGGAGTGGCTCAGATAGCTCAGGGATGGCTCAGATCACAAACCCTAGATGCAGATGACTTAGAACCAATGCAGTGAAGCAAAAATGCACTATGAGATGATATGATTGAACTTATGCAATATGAAAAGAATCACAAGCCATGGTGAAATGAGTGAGGGCAAATTTGGTGTGTTTACAGTATACTACACAAGATGCAAAATTGCATGATCATTCAAAATGCATGACCCTCACATCCAAGGGCCAGGATGCTTCCAGTTATGAATTAAGGGCTGGATTATGCTTGAACATGTGCAAGGAAAGAATGGATAGCACGAGTATTTCACCACTTCACACCACTCTTGCATTTTTTTGCAAAATCATCCTCACACCCTTTCCTCACGTGCATTCTCCTTGCAATTTCAAACACTGAAAGCATGCACCATTTATAAGCTAATTAGGGTTTCATTTCACCCCAGATCCATAACATTTGTTCACTCTCAAGTTTTTGCTCCATTTGAAATTCTCTTCGAATTTCATCATACACTCACCCTTTGCAAGAACAAGTGGCATATTCTTGATCAGTGAAGTGTAAGGAGTCAGAATCAACCACTTGTTCAAGCTAATCCTCAAGATTTCACACCTTGCCATTTCAGTGCAGCAAGCTTTGAGTTCTTAGATCCAACAGTTTTCAAGGCTTTAGTTTCATTTATTTTGCAACTAGAGCGAATTTGGAGTGGATCTGCAGCTCCTCTTGGCTTCTCTCAAGTTATTTCCAGATCTATAGATCTCAGGTTAGCATCAAATTCTCAGATCTAGAAATGAAATTGTTTGTGTTCATTGTGATCTACACGTTTGGCTGATGATGTTGATCTATTTAGAATGTAAAATGAGCATGAAATGAGCTTGTTCTGATGAATTGCAGTTTGATGTATGAAACTTTTTGTCTTCGATCTGGCTCGCTCTTTGATCTATTGTGATTTTAATTGGTGTATTTGGATTCAGCATGTTTTAATGTTTTGATCTGGAGGTTTTGAATTATTTCTGTGACGGTTTGTTCTTATGGATGAGTTTTCCGGTGCCGGAGCTAGGGCTCCGGTCACCGGATTCTGGAGCTGGTTAATTGAGGAAGATGAAGCACAGTCATAGGATCTGTGATCTGGACGGAGGAGAGTATGCCAACGCATTAAATTTGCACCATCTCCCTCACGTCTTTTATGTTTTGAATTTTAATCTGAATAATACGCTTTGTGTTGCACCTCACCATTACTATCATGTTCTCACGCCATGGCCAATGAATGGGTTGACTGGGTTTAAATGATTGACTTGATCTGAAGCGTGCAATTGATCCATTAGTTCTTATTTTTTCCTGATTAATGTGAATTTCCATTATAATTGTGGTGTACTGTGCAGACCTAATGGGCTTCCTTTGCTTTTCGCACCCCCTGTCTTTGTAAGCCCAATTGAAATGAACTGATCCCATTGCTATTTGCACCTCTGGCACCTTTTACTTCTCCTTATTTTTATTTTGTTTTTCAGCTTGATTTTTTAATTCTTAAAAATAGATATAAGTTCACAAAAATTATAAAAAAATTCATGAATGGTCCTTTTAGTTTTCTTTAATTTTTAGCATTTTTATTTTTCATTTATTTTTAATTGCCACGCTGGAATTAATTGTTTCTTTTCATTAATTGTTCTTATTTCATTTTGAAGCATGTTGTCTTGTACATTTTCTATCTTGATCATTAATTTGAATTTTGAACTGATTCTTTTTGCTCTGGATTCATGATGAAATCTAGTTTGTTGATGATTTTTATTCTGATTTTTAGAAGTTTTCTTAATTGATTTTGGTCTCTAAACTTGTGCATGAAGTCTCCTAACCCTAATCCATGTTTGAACCCTTATTTGAATTGGTAAGCTTCTGATTTTGATCCTCTCCTTTTGGCATGTTGATATTGTATGATTGAAGATTATTTCTGCAAGTTTGTGGAATTTTTGGATGTATACTTGAATTGATTTGAATTTTTGTTCCTTACTTGTTCCCTTTTGCTTCTTTTGGGTCATATGGTCTCTCCTTAGGTTAGAAGGGCACTTGTACCAACTTCTTTAAGTTGTTTAGAGCTTTCTTAGGATGTTGATACCCCTCTAGTCTTGAGTTGATGCTTGTGCCTTGAGAAAGTTTTTGTTTGTTTGCTTTTGAAGTTCATTCACTTCTATGCATGTTCACCTCACTTCTTTTGCTTCTTTACTTCTCATGATGTAAATACTTGACTTTGTGTGCTTCTTCTCTTTATCTTACATGATCCTTAGGCACTTTCTTAACATGTTAGGGTTCTGGTCTTGAACTTTGTGGTGTTTCTTTGGCTAGTTTGCTTTGTGTTCTTTCATGTTTGTTTTGATTTGTCATGATGATCCATAATGCTTCATGTTGAGTTGTATAGTTCTTTTCTCATTCTTATGCTTTGTATTTGCATTTGGCATTTGTGATTAAGACTTCATTTCTGGTTGTGTGACTTTGGTTTGACATTATGTTCATTTTGTGTTGCATTTATTCTTATGGCACTAATCATTTCTGGGGCTTTGGTAAGTGAGAGGTGTGGATGTGATTCCCACATCTCCAATTTTCTTCTCTTTTCTTCATTGATACTATTCTTGTGATTGTTGGGGCTTAGGCCTTACTTCCTCCCTCTTTTATTCTTCTTTCTTCTCTTTCTCTTCTTCTTTCTTTCTTCTTTAAGGTAGTAAACCTCACTAACCTAGGTTTTCCTTTGCATGATAACAATTAGGATTCATTAGTCCCCCATTAGACTTTTACCTTTGAGATCCTTTTGTTTCTCTTCTCTTCTCATTTCAAAACCCTAAAAAGCATCTTAATAAGGACTGAAGTGGTTTCCTGTGCAATAGCCTTATTCCATGATACACTTGTAGTCTTCCCATCTTGGGATAGTACAAGCCTGTCTTGTGATGCACAAGTCTGATCAGGATACCATTTTCACTAAGAAAATCTTAAAAAACACTTTTTCATCAAAAAATACAAAAACACTTAATAAATTTAATGAGTTAGTGAGCCTAAGCCCTAATCTCTGGAATCAAGTTTTGGGGATCTTCTCCTTACTTGAGTGTGTTTGTTCTATTATTCCATCTTGGAATGTAGTGGCAAGAACACATTCCATGGAAAAGAGCTGGAGTTCACTTCCATGTGACACACTCAGTAAAAAGCTTCTAAAAAACACAAACAAACAATAAGCGTCTCTCCTTCGGGAATTCTTTTCTCATCTCCTTCGCGCCGTCTACAAACTTGCTTCTACTTGTCACTTTGCAAGATGGTTACGCACTCGTCGTCCGAGCCTGCAACACCTGAGCATTGACATAGGCAGTTTAAGCCTTAATTCACAAGCAATCTTTTCCACCCCTAATTAGGGGAACTACGGCGACTCTGATCCTCATTGTCCAGATGAGGTACGTAGGCAGCGGGGTAGGGCCCGTTCGAGCAGACTCTTTTATTTTCCCTACATTTTCCCCCTTTCTTTTCTTTTCATTTCCAGTTCCGGTCTTTCTTTTTGCAGCAGTTTTCATTCCTTCACCCTTTGAAACAGTTTCTTTGCAAGCGTGGATCCCGTCGGGTACGGCGGACGATCTGGGGTGCTAATACCTTCCCAGGTCATAACCGACTCCCGAACTCAGTCTCTTTGGTTCGCAGGACCCGTGTCCTTCCTTTTCTTTTCCTCTGGTTTGTGCAGCATTACCATTCCCGTTCCTTTGGGATAAAAATGCCTGGCTGGCGACTCTACCTCTTTCTGCGCCACTTTCGCGTTTGTACCAGGATGGAAATCCAGGGAGCGACATGCATCACTCCATGAAAATCAAGCAAAGAAGAAACTTCACTTATGTTGCACTACCTTGATTAAGTCAGGTTCACTACATTTCACTAAAGCTCACCATAAGCATCATGTTCTTCTCCACATTGGATCCAGCTCGAGCAAGTTCACTCAGCTTCACATTGCCCTTGCTCCAAACACTTTCAACTCACCCCAACTAACCAATAACTAACTTGACTCAACTCCAACAAACTTGACTCATTTAACCACACTTCCAACTATTAACCATAGAGAGTTTAGATCTTAACCACACATATATAAGTTGTAGATCCAACTGAATCACACAACCACTTCCATTTGATCAAAAATCACTCAAAAATTCATCACTCTCCCTCTGAATTTTAGTCTGCATTCTCACTGCATTTTGGCTCGTGTCAACTTCATCTTCAACAATCTGGCTTCATTCCTTAATTGATCATCATCATCATCATCATCATCACCTTAGGCATCATTTCCATGGCTGAATTCAGTGGTAGCTTCAAGATTGCACCAGTGCATATCACTGCATATTGCTAAGATTCTCACTGATCTTCATCAACAACCTTGCACTCATCATCATTTGAGCTTCATCGTCATCCAAGGCACAAGTTCCATAGCTCAAGCAGCTTGAAACTTCAAGGATCTATCTCTGCATCAACACTGCATTGCTTCAAGTTTCTCCAAGATTCAGCATCAATTGAGTGTTTATTTCACTCCATTGAGGATCATAGACAATTAGCAAGCACAAAAGGAACCTCGCCTCTGGATTTCCTCAACACTTGGACATCTGCATTTTCAGGTTTCCTCTTGAATTCATTATGCACGATTTTAGTTAATTTTTTTTTATTTTCATTGTTTAGAGCTTGGTAGAAGCCATGGATCATCTGTTTAGTTGATAGGCATCTTAGATGCTTAGATGCAGAATTTTAGGTTGGAATGTCTTGCTTCGATTTGGCTTGGAAATGAAGAAAAAATGAGTTGTAAGCATAGATTCTTGATTTATTTAGTGAGGCAAGTGCATTGATGATTTTAGTTTCCATTTTCATGGCATTTTCACTCTTGCCCTAGTCAGGGATCACTGGAGAAGATGACAAGAGGTCAGCTTCGGTGACCTGAACAGTAACCATAGGTTAATGGTGAAATTAATACGCAACCCTTAGATTGATTTAATCCAATGATCCTAAGCTTGCCAGCAAATTAATGAGCCTCATGCATATCACGTGCCATCTTAAGTGACCTGAGTGTTCACATGAGTGCCATCCACCTCCTTATCATAGGTCTTTCTTGGTCAGCCTTTTGATTTTAATACTTTGAATGTATGTGTGCGCGTTGGATCAATCCCAAGGCCCAGAGTGAGTCAACAGTTTGACTGAACGTACACCACAAGCAAATGCGTTCAGAGCCCCTGGGTTGAGCTTCTCATTGATATCCATACCCCCACTTCACCAGGCCCAAGCACTTTGAACTCATTTTTATTTTTCTTCACACCCCTGTGCCATTTTATTTCTTTTCATTTTTATTTCTTTTGCCATTCCAATTTTAATTCCATAAAATTACCAAATCAATTTTGAAAATTATCAATATATTCACACATCATCCTCCACATTTTTACAAATTTTCCACATTTTTTATTTTTATTTTCCATTTATTTTTGAACCAGAATTAAATTCCCATTTAATTTATTTTTGTTTATACTCATTTTTGAATACCTTTCCTTCCCCAATTTATTTCTTTCAAACCAAAATAGGTATTGATCCCATTATTTTTTCCTTATCCAAGGACACTTTGAGGATCCTAAAAATATTTTTGTCTCAAATTTTAAGTCATGTTTGGTGCCATTTTGAACCTTTCCTTTGAGCTTGATCATCCAAAACCTTAATTCACATTACACCTTCATTTGAGTGAGTTAAGATAGGAATTTTTGTGAGAATTTTTAGAATTATGTTTGTCCCTGGTTTGTGACCTTGTGTGTCAATTTTCAATTTTTTTCAATGCCATTGTTTTTTTTAGTGCCTTGGCTTATAAGTCATATTTTGGTCCCTTTTCTCCACTTCTTCTCATTTCATTTTGGTAAGGAATTTATGCCATTCATTTGAGGTCTCCATTTTGAGTCTCTCATTCCTATTAGAAGTCCTTAGATGATGTTTATCCATTTTAGGTCCTTGTGGTTTGAATTTCTAGGTCATTTGTTCTTAATGTGTCATATATGTTCATGTATGCCCTAATTTTCATCTTTATTCTCCATCTCACTTCTAAATCAACATTGTTGGGGGATAGCCATGTTACATCATTGTTAGACATCTTATAAGTGTCGTGTACCCATTTTCATGCCTTCATCTCAAGTTGTAAGACTTTGTGATCTTTTTGGTGTCATGTAGTGTCATAAAACTTCAAAATCAAACTTTTGGTCCCTTAATTCTAATGCCATTCACTCTAACTCATTTGTGACTAATTTTTTGAGTTTGAATTCCATCTTAACATTTCACCAAGCCCCTTATTTTTGTATGGAAAATTTAAGTTCCTTTGACCATTTTTGACTTTTTCCTTCTAAGTCTCTTCCTTCTTTTGAAGCCATATGTTCAATGCTTATTCCTTCATATCTCAATCATATGTTTGAATCTCTCTCACTTGAATCTCTTTCTTCCCACTTGGTTTGACACTTTAAGGCACTTCCATTTAGTGTTTAGTTCTGGATTTTACATTCACCTTTGACCTCATACAAGTTTACCATGCTTAACCATGTGAATACTTCATTTAACTTCACCTTGACTCCTATTAGAGTTTAGGATCATTTAGTGCATAGTTTACCTTTGTTTGTTCTTATAACCTTAGGATGCTTAAATAGGTTTTAGCTATTAACTTTAGAATATTTTTATCATGTATGATATCTTAGACTTAGGTCTTAACCCTATAGGATCATTAATGCTTTTCCTTAGCTAGTATGATCTTTACTTGAGATTTGCCATGCATGTATGTTCAAAAGCTAACCTTTGTTTTGTAGGGAGGTTGAGGTAAGCATTTTATATTCTACTTCTTACTCATATCTTTATGCTTTCTAAATGTGATTGCTTTGCACTTTGTGTTTTATTTGTATAGGCTTCCCTTTCTTTAGAACCACTTACCTTCCTTAGGAAGTAAGTTGAGTTCTAATTCTCTTTTCTTCTTTTACTTTTCTCATTAGGATTAGAAAACCACATAAACCATTAGGATCGCCTTTGGCATATAATAAATAACTTAGGGTTATGTCTTAGTCCCCTTAGTTGTCCTTTTTCAACTTGAGTCATTCTTTCTCATCTGATATAGGAAAGCTAAAAAACACTTTAATAAAGGTTGAAGTAGTCTTAGATGCAGAGACTTATTCCATGGGGCACTCATATTCATTCCATCTTGGAATAGTATGGGCTTGTCTAGCATGATGTACAAGTCTAATCATGAGGCTATTTTCACAAACAAACAAAAACAATCAAAACACTTCTCTAAAAGACAAAACAAACAAAAACATCTTTTCCTGCGGGAACTATCTTCTCATCTCACTCACTCTTAGTGTGAACTTGCAACGACTTGTCTCATTTTCAAGACGGTAAAAGTACTTGTTCAAGGAGAGCCTGCAACACCTGATCATAGAGATAAGCAGTTCAGGTCTAAAAAAACACAAATAAAGTTCCCGCCTTAGTTAGGCAAACTACGTCGACTCTGATCCTCATTTTCTTGATGAGGTACGTAGGCAGCAGGGTAGGGCCCGTTCGAGCATATTCATTATTTTCCCTACATTTCCCTCTTTCTTTCCTTTTCCTTTTCTAGTTCCCTTTCTCATTCCAGTTCTAGTCAGTGGTTTTATTCAGCAGCTGTTTTATTCTTTTACCCTTTGAAATAGACAAACAAGCGTGGATCCCGTTGGGTACGGCAGACGGTCTGGGGTACTGATACCTTCCCAAGTCTTAACCGACTCCCGAACCCAGATCTTTGATACGCAAGATCTTGTCCTTTCCTTTTCTCTTAGGTTTGTGCAATATTACCTTTCCCATTCATTCGGGATAAAAATTCCTGGTTGGAGACTCTACCTTTTCCGTGCCACTTTCACGTTTGTACTAGGATGAAAATCCCGGGAGCGACAGGGGTTTGGCATTGATGTTGTCATTCTAGTTGTCATTGTTGTTCTGAATGTTTCGCCATAGTGATTTTCTTATAGGATCTTTTTCTGACACGGTTAAGTGTTAGCATCCAGAACCAGGCGCTTTGATGCCAATTGAAGAAAATTAAAACACAAGAAAGGGGGTTTGAATTGGGGTTTTCAAAAATTAAATCAAAGGACACGTTTGGTTATCCTGGTTTGTTTGAACTCAAACTACTCCAGTCCACCCACCAAGGTGATTTTACGTCACTCAAGCGAGATCTTAATCCAATATTCAAATTTTTTACAGCACAAAGATCTACTGTCAATGTCTTCTTGAGTCTAATTACTAACACTTTAGTCACTCAAGGAAAATCAAGGTTAATAACAAGATAACGTGTATAAAAATGCTTCTAGAAAGCTTTATCACTAATGTGATGTTTTACACAAAATTATAACACGAAAATGGCTTGAGGATTAAAATGATTGGTTTGCGCCCGAAGGAGAGATCTTCAAGCTATCTTTGACTCCTTTATATAAGTGAGGAGATTTGATCCGTTGGAGACACAATATGATATATTTGGAGGTTGATAAAAGATATTAAAGCACTTTCCAAAAATAGAGATCTTGTCTGGTACTAGTTGTTTTCTTCTGATTCTCATTAAATGAATTATAACGTATCAGCACATGCCTTGAAGTTCTAGATCAAAGTCTTCTAAACTTGCAACTTTGGTGCTTAGAGCGTGATATTTATTCAGATCTTCTATATTAGAACTTTGTCGTCTTGTAATTATTTACATTCTTCTAAGTATTGATGTTATCCAGTATCAAAACTTCTTGCTTTTGTATTAAAACATTGTAATACCTCAAAATTTTCCCTCTCATATCCTCAACATTTGGCATAGCATTTAGCATACATAAGTTCATAAAATAACCAAAAAAAACATTACATCATGTGTAGCATAGTTGAGGCATAGGTATGTGGTCAATGACTGGAGCAACTGGAGGCTATACAAAGACAATCAAAGGGCCATAAAGCTCCTCAATCGTGTGCAAGGGGTCTACAACATCCCACAAGTCTCCATTTGAAGCCTCAAGTCTTGGAAAGAGGTGAATGGCTCCAAGGAATGCAAGCAATGCAACATCTCCTGAGGAAATGATCCAAATTAGGGTTTCAATTGTGAAGGGCTTCTCCATGAATTTTTGAGAAAAAGTGAATTCCATTCTGTTCTATATGACAAGTGTATATGGTTCAAATTTCATGCACAAATTCATTTTGGAAGAGGTTCAATTGGTCAAATGATTGAAAATCAGGAATTTGGGGAAAAGTCAACCATGCTGAATAAAAAGTCAACTCCTGACTTTTTGAGATCAATATCATGAAATTAGGGTTACAAGGATCCTATGGTTCAAATTTGATCAAGAAATGATGGAGGGATCATGAAAAATCAAGAAAACTAAAACTTACCATTTTTGGAAATTTTGGATTTCCAAAAATGGCAAGTTTTGGTCATTTTTGCAGCCACTTCAAGAGAGGTTTTTAACCAAAATAAGAGGCATATGAAAATTCTACCTTGAGCAAATGAAAGAGGTCATCCTAAGCTTCAAATTTATACGTGGAACTCCTTCATAGGATCAAAATTGAGAGAGATATGATCGTTCAAAGTTTGGGCAAAAACAAGGCAATACAGCAGACTATGTATCGACGCATACGACTTATGAATCGATGCATAAAGGGTCCATGTATCGACGCATAAGCCTATGTATCGATACATACTGAACTCCAAAACACCATGTATCGACGCATCCGTATTATGTATCGATGCATATCAGTTAAAAAACTGACATGTATCGACGCATCCGTGTTATGTATCGATACACAGTTGATTTTTCTGCTGAAAATTGCCATTGCTTCAGTATGCATCGATGCATACATGCATGTATCGATACATATCAGTTAAAAAACTGACATGTATCGATGCATCCGTGTTATGTATCGATACATAAGCCTGTTTTGCTGCTAAAAACTTCTGAATGATGACAATTCAGCTCATGGATTGTATCTATGATGGAACCATGCAAACACAACTCAAAGAAGCTTTGTATGCCTAAATTTTGGGGCTGTTTCAAGGACTTGAAAGGGGTTGCATTCTCACCATAACAGTCCTAAATTTCACAGCATGAGATCACATCTCAAAGTTGCATAACTGAATTTTCCAATCCACCCTCATTGCACCTTACACCTCAAGTTAGAATTAACCATGGTTCTAACTGTTAACCATGTTGGTTAACAGTTAACCTGAGATATATAAGGCTTTCTCCAACTGAATTTTGAAAACACACTTCATTTCTACCAAAATTTCATCACAAACTTCATCCATTTCTCTCTCTTTTCATTCTGATTTTTGAAGCTACATTGCACTTCATCTTCACCAATTCAGTCCCAATCTTCATCTATTCATCTTCATCTTCATCAATTCAGTCCTAATCTTCATCTGTTCATCATCATCATCATTAAGAGCTTCATTTCCATGGCAGAATTTCATTGAATCTTCCATCTTACACCAATGCAATTTTCTGCATTTTTGCTTCAATACTCTTTGATCTTCACCTACAGCACCACACTCTTCATCAAATCATCATCAACATCATGATTTGCAGCTTCTCCATGGATCTAATGGAGTGAAAGATCAAGATTACATTGTTGCAAATTTTCTGCATATTCATCAATTTCTCAAGATTCTTCATCAACAAAGTGTTTATTTCACTTCACAAAGGATCAAGATCATGCATAAAAGACCTTGGAACCTCACCTCTGGATTTCTACAACTCTAAACACCACTAAATTTCAGGTTTCATCTTCAATTCCATTGACACAAATTCTGATTTTTTTGGTTGTTTTGTGTTGATATGAGCTCAATAGGAGCAATGCTTGTGCTGGCTAGTTGATAGGCTTCTTAAGTGCTTAGATTCAATTCTTAGGTTGATTCTTGTGTGCGTCGATTTGCATTATTCATGAGCCTTAGGAGAAAATCAAGCCTAGATTGTTGATGTACTTGAGGAGACGAATTTATCCATGGCCTTATTTTTCAGTTTGGTAGACATTTGTCCAAACCCTAACCGGAGAGTGATCAGAGAAGATGACTGGAGTTTAGCTCCGGTGACCGGAATAGTAAGCCTAGCATTAAGGTGGAAACATAACACAGCCGTTAGATCAGTTTCCATCTGACGAACCAGAATCAGCCACCACATTAATGAACATGTGCCAATCATGTGCCATAATTTGTGAAGAGTTTTTCAGATCACTATTTGCAACCCAACATGTTTGGGTCCAGCCCAATTCAGTTCAACTTTCCACTTCCTGCACCCCTCTCCATTTTCTTTGTTTCTTTAATTTCTGCTTTGATATAGTTTCAGTTTAAATCCACAAAAAATACCAAAACTCATGATAAAATTGCCCAAAAATCACAGAGAATTCCTAACTCAAATTTTCCACACTTTTACTTTCTGATTTTAGCCATTTTTCAATTTTTATTTTGATTTTCCATTTAATTAGTTTTCTATGGAATTCTTGCAGCTACACTTCATTTTGTTCATTTTATTTCTCCCACTTCTAGTTATCATTTTGTCCCATTCTTTTTTCTGTGATTAGAGGACTCATAATAGAACCTGGAATTATTTTTGTCATATTTTTAGGTCCTTTTTATCCACTGTTTGGGCAACATAGTTTGTGTAAAATTGTGTTTAGATCTTATGTAGATTTAAGTGACCATTTGACATAGTTAGGTTATGAATTTTTAGGAGATTTTTTAACACAACAATATATTTTGGTTAGGGACCTTAAGGAATTAATTTCATAATTTTCCAGGACCTTTACCATTTTTTAGTGCTTTGACTTTACTCGAGTTTTCCATGCAAATCCACCTAGTTTCCACTTAGGGGTTTTAGTGCCATTTAGGGCATAGTTTGAGTGTGTTTCTATTTTCAACCTTAGATCATTTAGGTGTGACTTATCTACTGACCTTAGAAGCTAGATAGCATATAAGATCCCTTAGGACTTGACTTTAGGCTTAGAAGTTCATTAATGCCTTCATTAATTAGTGTGAGTTCTTAATTGAAATTTGTCATGTTGTAATTGTTCAAAGTGCTTCATTGTGCTAATATTTGTTTTGTAGGGGGGAAGATTATGGTAAGCATTACTTCATTCTTATCCCTTATGCATTTTAATTGTGTTTGCCTTAGCACCTTGTGCTTTGAATATAGGATTTCCCGTTCATTCTTTTAGAACCAACTTAACTTCCTTAGGAAGTAAGTTGAGTTCTAATTCCTTTCTTCTTCTTTCCTTCTTCTTCCTTAGGATAGATTTCAAACCACACTAACCTAGGACTCCCATGCATGATAACATTAGGAGTAGTCTTCCCCATTAGATTTTACCTTTGAGATCCTTTTGGTGCTCTCTCTTCTCATCTTCAAATTTAACTTTAAGTCACTTTAATAAATGATGAGTATTCTCATGTGACACGAGACTTTGCTATGAGATACTTGCACGCGTTCCGTTTCGGGGCAAGGTGTAGGATATCCCTCGTGGTGGATAGGTCTTAGCATGCGATTACTTCACAAAGAAAAGCTAAGAAAACACTTCTTAACCAAAAACAACAAAAACACTTAATTAAGTTCAACAAGCTAGTGAACTTAGACCCTAATCTATGGAAACAAGTCTTTGATAAATTCTCCTTTCTTGGTGTGCTTGTTCTATTATTCCATCTTGGAATGTAGTAGCAAGTACACATTCCATGGAAAAGAGTTTGAATTCACTTCCTTATGCCAAATTCATACAAAACTCTTAAAAAGCAAACAACAAACAATAAGCGACTTTCCTGCGGGAACTTCTCTTCTCATCTCATTCATTCTCAGCGCGAACTTGCGACGACTTGTCTCACATGCAAGACGGTAAACGCACTCGTACCAGACGAGCCTGCAACACCTGAGCATAGACATACGCAGTTCAAGCCATAAAAAACACAAACAAAGTTCCCGCCTGGTTAGGCAAACTACGTCGACTCTGATCCTCATTTTCCCAATGAGGTACGTAGGCAGCGGGGTAGGGCTCATTCGAGCACATTCTTTATTTTCCCTACATTTTCCCCATTCTTTATTTTTGTTGTCTTTTCCATTTCCCTTCTCATTTATCATTCTCATTCCAGTTAGCAGTTCATTTGTTTAGCAGCAGTTATATTTTTCTTACCCATTTGTTTGGCAAACCCACTCGCATCCGAGGGGCCATTGGGGACTCACATAGGATGGCCTGGTTCTCTCATAGGAATCTAGTTAAGGCAAACTAATCTTATGACGATAGTATTGTACCCTTCAGGATGAATATGCTATTGTTTCTCGATTCAGTGCTTGAAGCAGGGGACTTATGAGGGATGCTTGTTTCCTTGGACTCACCAGAGACCTCCCTGAGTAGTATATAATGCCAAACCGATTCCCTGATTTGGTCATGAGCCATTTCTCGGAAATGGTGAACATATTATTGTTATTCGGCTTTGAGAGTTTGTGATGTTGACCCGAGTAGCACACCTGTGAGATTGGGAGGGGTTTACAAGTTTGCAGGAACCCTAAGACTTCCAACATACCCATTTTGCCAGTATTGTTCAATATTATGATCTGGTTCTGTGATTCTGAATTCTGAAGTATCTATACAGAGATAAAGTTATTGTGACTATCCACAGTTGGTTCACCGCCCATCACCAGCATCGGACTATTGATCACATGCATGTTGCATACATGGCAGCATAGCATTTCTGCACACATGTTCAGTTATTTCCGAGGATGACATATATGAATCATGCTGTTGGATTTTTCTGTGTCAAAACTTGAATCAAAGCAGATATATTCCTCAGAAATAACTGAACATGGCATTTGCATACATTCTTGCATTCATGACAGGTGTTCAGGAACAGATTCTATCCAGACTTGGTTTCTCATCAGAATGGCCAACTTGAATCACAATCATCGAGGTATGGATTTGGAACAACTCTGGGCGGAGGTAACTGAATGAAGACCCAGCTGGGGAAAGTCAAGGCAGAGGTACAAGCTTTATTTCAGAACCAGAAACTGCTGAAATACGAAGTCAACCAGATGAAGACTCAGATGAGCTTGGTTATGGAAATTCTGAACGAAGCTATTTTCATCCCTAGTGAGGGGAACTACGCTGCCCTGATTCTCCATTGGTCAATGGAGATACGTAGGCAGGAGATCATATGAGATCTTTCCGAGCAACCTTAATTATTAACTTTATCAACCTCTTCCCTCCAAACATCATTTGTCGGCATCCAATTTCAGCTTCCCAAGAAAGTCCTAGGGGCAGAGCATAAGGGTAAAGGCCAGAACAACTTAAGAAGAAGTTTGATCATATTATAAGGTCGTACGTGCAACGGGTTCCCTCATTTGCTCAGATTCAGGCTAGTTGAGCTAGTCACATCAGGATCATCTCCGATAAAGCTTTCTTTGGGTTTTCAGTTCCAAGTATGATTACCATTCTGAGCCACCTGGCCTTTTAATTGAAGATTGCAAGTCTTTCAGAGGCAGAGGTAAATACAAGGTTGCGAATTCAATTGTCTCCAAGACCATTGTGTTCACACCAGGTAAAAGTGGGAATATGGCACCAAAATAGTAATGGAATGAACATCCAAACTGCTGACTGTTGAAAGTCTCCAAGAGCAATAAGTCCAGACGGAGTCAGGCCTCCTCAACAATGGCAACCACGATGTGAATGATAGATGCAAGTACCACTCATGGGCATTTAGGCATACCATTTGACAACTGTGATGTGTTCAAGTACAAGGTGAAAAATTTGATCGACTCAAAGGTCATCATGCCAGAAAGTATACCCATATATTGAAGTCTCCGCATCAAATTGACATCCCAGTTTGTAAGGGCAACTTCAGAAGCAATAAGTCCATACAGAGTCAAGTCTCCTCAATGACGGCAATGTTTAGCTTCTTTACTGCATTTTCATTTGTGGTTTTTATTGTTTGTTTAAACATTTATATGCATGCATGAAACTTATTTGTTTTTGAATGTTAACCATAATAAAATGCACATTTTTTCTTGAAGTAATCCATTCGTATTCACTCATGATTTTGTGTATGTGCATTGCAATACCAACTGTCGTGCTTAAACTCTATCAGGGAGGATGACGAAATGAAAACGCAAAAACTCTAATTGTGTGCTTTTGAGAAAGACCTTGTTGACGATGTACAGGCATTGTTTCAAATCCTAAACACCGGAGATATAAGGGAGATAGACCCTCTCCAACCCATTTGAGCCTTGAGGTAGGAGTTTCTTTTCGCATGAAAAAACCCTTGCATGTAACCCAGGGGCAGGGTAGGCATCATTTAGTTTGACCGAGCGTTCAAATTTCAAAAAGGAGTGCACATCTGAGGATCCATTGCCTTTCGTTGTACCAAATCAGGAGGTCCAATGACTAGAAACCACAACGGTTATCCCAAGCAAGAGGTCCAGAGATCGGAAACCACAATGGTTATCCCTCATCAACCAAGAAGTGAGACAGTCACGACCCTTTCAAAGCAATCAAGACAACCAGTGTCACACGATTTGTTCAAAAAAAAGGGATTTGAAAGAAGAAAAAAAAGAAATGAAAAAGCCCGCTAAGTCAAAACTTGAAAATAAGCGACTTAGGCAAAAGTTAAGGCATCCCGCTGGACTCCATAATCAAAGATTCACAAGAATCAGTCCAGGCAAAAGTTAGGGATAAGCAAAAGAACACAAAAACGAAAATGCGAAGAGGATTACACAAGAAAGATCCTTAAGCAAGAACAAAATCGTGAGGCACAGACACAAAAGACAATAGGGGTGAATGACTCCAAACGACAATCTGATTGGTGCTTAAACTGTTAGAGTAATTGGTTCCTTAATCATCACAAAACCCTTTTTAAGAGGTGAGCGCTTGTGAAAGCTAGCTGAACATAGGAATGGAGAACATCACGAAGATGGATGGGTACAGACAAACTTAGAGCCTATATCCTTTGTTTTTTATAACCGTGAACCAGGCCACGATACAACCCTCAAAAGTTCTAACTGAAGCAGGGTTATTTCGAGAGCGTACTACCACGAGACCGCGTTCCTGACTCCTATGAGTTGTGCTAAAAGATATGGGTTGGTGTTGCATATGCATGCTTTCTTCTATCAAAAATCAATGTCGTATCTTAACCGGTGATTCGCTCACAAAGGTTTGCGACATCTTTTTACAGTAAAACTTCAAGATTAACATGTGTGTTGCATTAGAATTTTCATTCTCAAAATAAACATTTTCTGCTTGCATACATTTATTTGGCATCATAAAAGTTTACATATGGAATCTCAGTCCAGAAGCTTAATCTTGCCAAGTTGAGAAGTCTGAAACTTCCGAAGGTCAATCTGTTGAGATGCACTTTTAAAAAAAAACTCCATTGAGTGGGGACTTTCCTAACCAATTGTGGTAAGAGCCAGCCAATCCGGGGCAATCACATCGAGCAATCTCTTCAAAATTCAGCCAAGCTGGGGCAATCACTTCGAGATTCAAATCTCTCAAAGAGCCATTAGTCTGAGGCATGCATTCAAATTTTAGCCAAACTGGGGCAATTACTTCGAGATCCAATCTCTCAAAGAACAGTTGGTCTGGGTGTTTTCTTTAAAGCACAGTCAGTCAAAGGTGATCACTTCAAGGCTCGTACTGGGGCAGGCCACCCCAAGAGCATGAAAAGTCACTCTCTCCCGAAGACGGTCAATCCAAAGCACCTATCCAAAGTTCAAAATACTGGGGCAGAATATTTCACAGTTATATGAGGTTTTTCATGAATCCTCGCGAGGCAAATTTCTTTCATAGACCATGCAGTCTGGGGCAGTTATTTCGAGATCCGATGAATATTTCCAAGAGTTTGAAGACACCGAGGCATTTCGTATGTCACGTTTTCTGTAAAATCCCCTTGAGACATTTTTCTTCCGATGGACCTTAATCTGAGGCGAGTTGAAAATTGAAAAGAACCATTGTTCACTCATGATTAGTTGGCAATCTGTCAACCCAGAGTCTAGGGGCAAAGCCATTGATAGCATAGTACTTCAAGAGTTGTTTCATCAGCAGGCTTCATTGATCAGAATTCCTTAGCAAGTCTCATTAGACAATCCATTCTCCAGCAGTGTAGCAAAGGGAAAGATACTTCTCGAGTAGAAGGGTGTCATCATCCTTCATCTTCAGCACGAGATGCTTTATAACTCTCATACCCAGCATGGGACGCCTTACATCTCTCATTCCCAACATGGGACACTCTACACCTCTCGTCCCTAGCGAGGGACAACTTAAACTCTTATCTTCAGCAGGAAGCTTTATCATTGACATCCTCCATCATCCCCAGTAGAGGTGGAAGTTGAAATCTCTCTCAGCAAGTCAACAGAAGGTTGATGTCCTCCCCAAGCCGAGACTTCCCTTCAATACAGGGGCATCCCCAATAGTGAAAGGAGTGTTTGTCCTCCCCAACAATTTGCTACTTCAGCAATATCATACATCTGTTTTCCAGCCAAGTCAGAAGTGTCTTCATGTCCCCATCAGAGTTCAAGAAGGGTCCATCTCCAGCAGGGTCTTGGCGTTCCAATCTCAAAGTCCAATTTATTTTTGGCAGTGGCGGCAGTTCAGAGCCGGTGTATCATTAACAACATTCCCTGCAGAGTTGTTTTTTCCTCACAAGGACTAACCAGATCAATGCAGTGATCATCATTTCCCCAGTCAAGCCAGCTGGGATACTTGTTATCTCCTCATCAGGAGACCCCTTGGCATTTGCATTTGCATCTAGTAATCATCATTACATTTGCATCCTCCAAAGCGTAACATTTCCATTATTATGGAGCATTACACCATAGAAAAATTCAAACATATGCATACGAAGCATAAGCCAGTTGTGGTACCTTGCACAAACGCCCGAAACGTTACATCTCCAATCAGACTGAAGTATTCCCCACAGAATGCAACTTCATTTCCCAGTGTGGTTATTTCTACCAAGTCTTGTTTGTTATCCCCAGTTGATTCTTGTTTCAGTATAACAATCTCATTTTTTGCGTCTCTGTTTAAGTACAACGGTCATGTCTTGGGCTCTCATTTAAGTACAACGATCCCGTTCCTTTCGAGTCTCCATTTAAGTACAATAGTCTCATCTTTTGGGTCTTGTTTCAGTACAACAGTCTCATTTTTTCACGGCCCCGTTTCAGTACAATGGTTTCATGTCAGGTTATCATTTAATTACAATGATCCCGTTCTTTTTGGTCTCGTCTCAGTATGATGATTATGGATCGTTTGATACCATTTCCTAGTTAGATCGATTGATCTTATTTGAGTTGTAAATCGGTTGATATTACTTCTCTTTGAGCCGTAAATCGGATGATATTACGTTCTCGTTTTCCGGGTTATGGATCCGTTGATACCATTTCCTGGTTGGATCGGTTGATCTTATTTGAGTTGTGAATTGGTTGATATCACTTCTCTTCGAGCTGTAAATCAGATGATATTACATTCTCGCATTTCCTGGTTATGGATCGGTTGATACCATCTCCATGTTAGATCGGTTGATCTTATTTGAGTTGTAAATCGGTTGATATTACTTCCCTTCGAGCCGTAAATTGGATGATATTACATTCTCGTTTCCTGGGTTATGGATAGGTTGATACAGTTTCCTGGTTAGATCGGTTGATTTTATTTTGAATTGTGACTCGGTTGATATTACTTCTCTTCAAGCTGTAAATCGAATGATATTACATTCTCGCTTTCCTGGTTATGGATCGGTTGATACCATCTCCATGATAGATCGGTTGATCTTATTTGAGTCGTAAATCGGTTGATGCTGCGTTCAAAGCCCTGTTTCGCCAATAGGCACCTCTCTTTTGTGGCTTGATTCGCTCAGTAGTCACATTTCCGAGTTCCGTTTTGTACAATGGTCTCGTTCAAAGCCCTGTTTAGTTCAACAGGCCCCTTTTGTGGCTTGATTCGCTCAGCAGTCACATTTCCGAGATTCGTTTTGTACAATGGTCTCGTTCAAAGCCCTGTTTTGTACAACAGGCCCTTCTTTTCCGTGGCTTGATTCGCTCAGCAGACACGTCGCAGGTTATCATTTTGTACAATGGTCTTGTTTGCCTGGGCTCTCGTTTATGTACAATGATCCCGTTCCACCTTGTTATTTTCCTGCTACCTATTCAGAGGTTAAAAAAAACAAAAAAACAAAAACAAATAAAGAGCATATGGCATTTCTATTATCCACCGAGTTCAAATTTCCAGGTTTTATTCGAGTATTCAATCACTTCATACCTTGAAGGTCTAAAGCTTTCGCAATTATTCATTCAAGCTTGCAGATGATTGAATAGGGGCAGCTGTAATACCTCAAAATTTTCCCTTTCATATCCTCAACATTTGGCATAGCATTTAGCATACATAAGTTCATAAAATAACCAAAAAAAAACATTGCATCATGTGTAGCATAGTTGAGGCATAGGTATATGGTCAATGACTGGAGCAACTGGAGGCTATACAAAGACAATCAAAGGGCCACAAAGCTCCTCAATCATGTGCAAGGGGTCTACAACATCCCACAAGTCTCCATTTGAAGCCTCAAGTCTTGGAAAGAAGTGAATGGCTCCAAGGAATGCAAGCAGTGCAACATCTCCTGAGGAAATGATTCAAATTAGGGTTTCAATTATGAAGGGCTTCTCCATGAATTTTTGAGCAAAAATGGATTCCATTGTGTTCTATATGACAAGTGTATAGGGTTCAAATTTCATGCACAAATTCATTTTGGAAGAGGTTCAATTGGTCAGATGATTGAAAATCAGGAATTTGGGGGAAAGTCAACCATGCTGAAGAAAAAGTCAACTCCTGACTTTTTGAGATCAAAATCATGAAATTAGGGTTACAAGGATCCTATGGTTCAAATTTGATCAATAAATGATGGAGGGATCATGAAAAATCAAGAAAACTAAAACTTACCATTTTTGGAAATTTTGGATTTCCAAAAATGGCAAGTTTTGGTCATTTTTGCAGCCACTTCAAGAGAGGTTTTTTCCCAAAATAAGAGGCCTATGAAAATTCTACCTTGAGAAAATGAAAGAGGGCATCCTAAGCTTCAAATACATTTGTGGAACTCCTTTATAGGATCAAAATTGAGAGAGATATGATCATTCAAAGTTTGGGCAAAAACAAGGCAATACAGCAGGCTATGTATCGACGCATACGACTTATGAATCGATGCATAAGGGGCCCATGTATCGACGCATAAGCCTATGTATCGATACATACTGAACTCCAAAACACCATGTATCGATGCTTCTGTGTTATGTATAGATGCATATCAGTTAAAAATTGACATGTATCGACGCATCTGTGTTATGTATCGATACAAAGTTGATTTTTCTGCTGAAAATTGTCATTGCTTCAGTATGCATCGATGCATACATGCATGTATCGATACATATCAGTTAAAAAACGGACATGTATCGACGCATCCGTGTTATGTATCGATACATAAGCCTGTTTTGCTGCTAAAAACTTCTGAATGATGAAAATTCAGCTCATGGATTGTATCTATGATGGAACCATGCAAACATAACTCAAAGAAGCTTTGTATGCCTCAATTTTGGGGCTGTTTCAAGGACTTGAAAGGGGTTGCATTCTCACCATAATAGTCCTAAATTTCACAGCATGAGATCACACCTCAAAGTTGCATAACTGAATTTTCCAATCCACCCTCATTGCACCTTACACCTCAAGTTAGAATTGACCATGGTTCTAACTGTTAACCATGATGGTTAACAGTTAACCTGAGATATATAAGGCTTTCTCCAACTGAATTTTAAAAACACACTTCATTTCTACCAAAATTTCATCACAAACTTCATCCATTTCTCTATGCTTTCATTCTTATTTTTGAAGCTACATTGCACTTCATCTTCATCAATTCAGTCCCAATCTTCATCTGTTCATCTTCGTCTTCATCAATTCAGTCCCAATCTTCATTTGTTCATCATCATCATCATCATCAAGAGCTTCATTTCCATGGCAGCATTTCATTGAATCTTCCATCTTACACCAATGCAATTTTCTGCATTTTTGCTTCAATACTCTTTGATCTTCACCTACAGCACCACACTCTTCATCAAATCATCATCAACATCATGATTTGCAGCTTCTCCATGGATCTAATGGAGTGAAAGATCAAGATTACATTGCTGCAAATTTTCTGCATATTCATCTATTTCTCAAGATTCTTCATCAACAAAGTGCTTATTTCACTTCACAAAGGATCAAGATCAAGCATAGAAGACCTTAGAACCTCACCTCTGGATTTCTACAACTCTAAACACCACTGAATTTCAGGTTTCATCTTCAATTCCATTGACACAAATTCTGATTTTTTTGGTTGTTTTGTGTTGATATGAGCTCAATAGAAGCAATGCTTGTGCTGGCTAGTTGAAAAGTATCTTAGGTGCTTAGATTCAATTCTTAGGTTGATTCTTGTGTGCGTCGATTTGCATTATTCATGAGCCTTAGGAGAAAATCAAGCCTAGATTGTTGATGTACTTGCGGAGAGTGATCAGAGAAAATAACCGGAGTTTAGCTCCGGTAACCGGAATAGTAAGCCTAGCATTAAGGTGGAAACATAACACAGCCGTTAGATCAGTTTCCATCTGACGAACCAGAATCAGCCACCACATTAATGAACATGTGCCAATCATGTGCCATAATTTGTGAAGAGTTTTTCAGATCACTATTTGCTCCCCAGCATGTTTGGGTACAGCCCAATTCAGTTCAACTTTCCACTTCCTACACCCCTCTCCATTTTCTTTGTTTCTTTAATTTCTGCTTTGATATAGTTTCAGTTTTAATCCACAAAAATACCAAAACTCATAATAAAATTCCCCAAAAATCACAAAGATTTCCTAACTCATTTTAGAAATTTTCCACACTTTTACTTTCTGATTTTAGCAATTTTTCAATTTTTATTTTGATTTTCCATTTAATTAGTTTTCTATGGAATTCTTGCAGCTACACTTCATTTTGTTCATTTTATTTCTCACACTTCCAGTTATCTTTTTGTCCCATTATTTTTTCTGTGATTATAGGATTCATAATAGAACCTGAAATTATTTTTGTCATATTTTTAGGTCCTTTTTATCCACTATTTGGGCAGCATAGTTTGTGTAAAATTTTGTTTAGATGTTATGTAGATTTAAGTGATCATTTGACATAGTTAGGTTATGAATTTTTAGGAGATTTTTTAACATAACAATAGATTTAGGTTAGGGACCTTAACTAATTAATTTCATAATTTTCCAGGACCTTTACCATTTTTTAGTGCTTTGACTTTACTCGAGTTTTCCATGCAAATCCACCTAGTTTCCACTTAGGGGTTTTAGTGCCATTTAGGGCATAGTTTGAGTGTGTTTCTATTTTCAACCTTAGATCATTTAGGTGTGACTTATCTACTGACCTTAGAAGCTAGATAGAATATAAGATCCCTTAGGACTTGACTTTAGGCTTAGAAGTTCATTAATGCCTTTATTAATTAGTGTGAGTTCTTAATTGAAATTTGCCATGTTGTAATTGTTCAAAGTGCTTCATCATGCTAACATTTGTTTTGTAGGGGGGAAGATTATGGTAAGAATTACTTCATTCTTATCCCTTATGCATTTTAATTGTGTTTGCCTTAGCACCTTGTGCTTTGAATATATGATTTCCCTTTCATTCTTTTAGAACCAACTTAACTTCCTTAGGAAGTAAGTTTAGTTCTAATTCCTTTCTTCTTCTTTCCTTCTCCTTCCTTAGGATAGATTTCAAACCACACTAACCTAGGACTCCCATGCATGATAACATTAGGAGTAGTTTTTCCCATTAGATTTTACCTTTGAGATCCTTTTAGTGCTCTTTCTTCTCATCTTCAAATTTAACTTTAAGTCACTTTAATAAATGACGAGTCTTCTCATGTGACACGAGACTTTGCTCTGAGATACTTGCACGCATTCCGTTTCGGGGCGAGGTGTAGGATATCCCTCGTGGTGGATAGGTCTTAGCATGAGATTACTTCACAAAGAAAAGCTAAAAAACACTTCTTAACCAAAAACAACAAAAACACTTAATTAAGTTCAACAAGCTAGTGAACTTAGACCCTAACCTATGGAAACAAGTCTTGGATAAATTCTCCTTGCTTGGTGTGCTTGTTTTATTATTCCATCTTGGAATGTTGTAGCAAGTACACATTCCATGGAAAAGAGTTTGAATTTACTTCCTTGTGCCAAATTCATACAAAACTCTTAAAAAGCAAACAACAAACAATAAGCGACTTTCCTGCGGGAACTTCTCTTCTCATCTCATTCATTCTCAGCACGAACTTGCGACGACTTGTCTCACATGCAAGACGGTAAATGCACTCGTACCAGACGAGCCTGCAACACCTGAGCATAGACATACACAGTTCAAGCCATAAAAAACACAAACAAAGTTCCCTCCTGGTTAGGCGAACTACGTCGACTTTGATCCTCATTTTCCCGATGAGGTACGCAGGCAGCAGGGTAGGGCCCGTTCGAGCACATTCTTTATTTTCCCTACATTTTCTCCATTCTTTCTTTTTGTTCTCTTTTCCAGTTCCATTCTCATTTTTCATTCCCATTCCAATTAGCAGTTCATTTGTTCAGAAGCAGTTATATTTTTCTTACCCTTTGAAACAAGCAAGCAAGCGTGGATCCCGTCAGGTACGAAGGACGATATGGGGTGCTAATACCTTCCCTTGTCGTAACCGACTCCCGAACCCAGATCTTTGGTTCGCAGGACCTTGTCCTTTCCTTCTTCCTCAGGTTTGTGCAGCATTACCTTTCCCGTTCCTTCGGGATAAAAATGTCTGGCTGGCGACTCTACCTTTTCCGCGCCACTTTCGCGTTTGTACTAGGATGAAAATCCCGGGAGCGACAAACATCCCTGTATATAAAGATATTTAATTAGGGAGCACATGTTCCATATAATAATATAGTATTTGTTATCATCAAAACTCTTAGGGTGTGTTTGGATGGAGCATTTTAACGAGGGAAAGTAATTTTTTGAGGGAATTTGAAATGTCTTGACCAAAATCCATTGTTTGGATAAAAAATATGGAGAATTATTAAAATGATGTAAATTTATGGAGTATTTTATTCATGTTAAATTTAAGGAATTTAAAATGACACCAAAAAGTTGTGAATTTCAAATTACTTCATAATTCTATATAATATGAATGTTAAATTGCTTATTATGAATTTCTCAAATTTTGAAAGATGATCCTCATATTTTATGAAAATTTCAAACTCACCCCCAAACGTTTCAAAAAATGGCAAATAAATCCCTAATATTTTTCAAATTTTACAAATTGGTCCTTCAAATTTTCAACAATTACAAATTAATCCATATTTTTCATATTTTAGATTTGACCCAAAAAAATTTAAATTTGTGAAAATTGCCCAAATGTTTTTACAATGAATCATTTTAATACTCTATCCAAACAAAACAATTTAAAATTGAATGAATTCTAATTGAATCATTTGAAATACCTAGAATTTTGAATTCCTTATAAATTCTCAATTACTCCATCCAAACACACTCTTATGGAATGTATAATCAAATCTTGTTCTAACAACCCCACGTTTGAAAAGATCAAACTCACCAACAGGCTACTCCACTATGTGCGTGTAAAGGTAAAGGGCTTAATGTGATTGCGTCAGAATGAAAATGGGTGAAATAGGAACGAGAGCATTAGGTTGAGCTATAATAGAATGATTTGGACTTGTTTGTATAGGGGGTTTATGAGAATTCATCTTGCTTTTGTGTCGCTAATGTGTCTTTGGTGTTTGAGTTAGTACCAGTCTTTTTTAGTAAAGTGTTGCACGACCACATATGGTTAGGTGATGTGTCTTATGTTTGTGTTTAACGAATATTTTCACATTCATACTAATTATTTGCTTGAGGACAAGAAAATATTAAAGTGTAGAGGAGTTTGATAACACATTTTTACACCGATTATTTAGCTTGGTTTCCATTAATTATGTTATCGTTTTTTCGTAACTTACAAATTATTTTGCAAGTTTTTCAAGTGTTTTGCAGGTATTCCAATCTATAAGGATTGTTGAAGAAAGGAACTAAAATGTAGAAGAAAAGAGGAAGAAATGAAGCAGATAACAAAAAATTAGGCATTTTGCATTTCAAGTCCATGACGCCCGTAACATGTGCAAGACGACCGTCAAGCACAAGTGATGCCCGTCATAGGTCAAAAATAGGAAAATTAAATACGCGCCTCAGTCAAAGAAGAAGGAGCCATTGCGTATTCTTCTCCATTCTTCCAAGACTTTCTCAGCAAAACCTAATCTCAGTCAAGAAAGGATTTCTCAGGCCCAACAAAATTTTCTCTGTTATTTTCTACTTCAATGTTAATGATCAAGTACTATAAATAGGAACCAAAGAAAAAGCAAAAAGAGATCCTACATTAAGTTTTATTCTTCTGTTTCTTGTTTAGATCTTTTCCTTTTAATTTTTATGTATTGTTTTCCTTCCCGTTTCCATTTACCTTTACCGAATTAGTAATAGGTTCCCACATCGGGGAGCTATTGCACCTTAATTTGTTTTAAGCCACCACCTTCGAATTTTATTTTCCGCAAGCCTACCGACTCGTGGAGGTTTGATACGCCAAGAATTTACTATTGTCCAGGTTTATTAATATAATTGCTTTATTTTTATTTGTCATTCCTTATGCCATGATTTGCTGTCTTTATCTGTTTAGGCTTGTTTTAAATAACATGTCCGGCTAAAACACTTAATCAGTATGTAATTAATTAATCGGAATGGATTCGATAAGTCTAGGCTAAAATTATAAACAAACTTATTTTCTGGTATTGATTTCTTTATATAAAATCAACTTTTATTATGAGAGTAAAAAGGTAACAAAGGTTACGATTAAGACCACGAGAGTGTGAGATTTTAACCAGATAGCTGAAATCGAACATTAATTTAAATACAGCGAAAGCGCTTTAAAGTTAATTAGAACTTATAAGTTTTCAAAAAGTACTTTTAACTCAATTTGATACAGCGAGAGTGCTCAATCTGACTTAGGACTATAGTTAGAGGCAAGACCACGAGAGTGTGAGGTAAAGACTTTTAAACTAATATTTTATATAGAAATATATTTTAACTCATCTTTATAAGCCGATGATTTATTGAACCCACGATGGCATACTAATTACGTACCGACATTCTATCATAATCGATTTAAATTTAAATTTCTAATTTCCCGTTTTGCTTAAACTAAAACATTATTTACCTTAGTTAAACATAGTAACACCTTGATAGCATTAGTTTGATTATCAAGTCTCTGTGGGATCGATATCTTTATTACTACACGATTAGGTTATATACTTGCAGTTAGTACCCGTAAGACTCAGAAAGTCGTGATCAATTTCCTTCTTTCTCCCTTATCTCTTTTATTTTTATTGTGCATAATCATTCATTATCATGTTGATGTTTATGTCACTTTTATTTTTTGTTTTTCTTTTCCTTTGTCCATTTGGACACCAAATGTTTTAATAAAGGATTAAACCTCTAAAACACTTGTGCTCCTAATATTGGACTATGATTACTATCCTTTGCATTGGAGTTTGGACTTATATCCTAAGACATTCCCTTTGTTTTGATCATCATGGAGTTGGTACTTTAGCCTTTATTTGGCCACTTGCTAGCTTATGCTTTTAAGGATGGAACTCTTGTACTTATGCTTTGAAGTATCATCAAGTTGGTTAGATTTTTCCTCCTTTATCTCTTTTATTTTATTTTTAGGATAGCCTCTTCATCTCCTCCCTTTCTTCAATTTTCAAAACCTTCTCTCTTTTTCAAAGGATTCTTGTTTTAAAAACCTTCACAACTTTAATAAATCAAACCTTGACTTTTGTCAAGTGGCTTTTACTTCTTCTTTTCTTTTAATAAATGTCAATGAGCTTAATTATTTTGACTTCAATTCAAAAATAAAAAGAACCAAACTCATTCAAGTTGTTTTGTGCGTTTGTGCACTTCTTTTTTTTCTATACAAGTTTAGACTATGAGTCATTTTTTCTAGTCGAGTGAAAGTCTCTTAATCTACATGGTTGTAGTTTGATATAATTGAGTCTCTTGTCATTTGTGGGGGGTTTAGTGGCATACTCGTCGATTTTATCCGAGTGGCACCCTCCCCACAATGATGTATGAGTCCATGCCCTCATTCTCATGGTATATTTGTGAGGCTATCCACTTGAAAATGAAAATTTGTCTTTACTTATTAAAATCAATCAAAACCAACCAATTTTCACTATTTTTACCACGAACTACGGGGTTTTGATCTTACATTGCGCTTTGTGGGTACGTAGGCATGAGACGAAAGTTTCGTCAAATACAAAAACATTAAAAATTAATTCTTTCCTCATCCCCTCATTCTCATTTAACCAAACCATTTTCAAACCAAAAGCAAAAATATTTCAAAGGGCTCCCTTGGAGTACCACAGACATTTTGGAAGCTAATACCTTCCCATTTTATAACCAACCCCTTACCCATTCTCTGCTTGTTTCTTTTAGCGTTTTGATTTTAGGTTCATTTTAGGATTTATTCACTCTTTTTTCCAATTCCTTTTGGAATAAAATAAAAGCACAGTGGCTACTCTGTTTTCCTTGATTTAAGTTAATCAATAGCTTATACTCACGTTGTTTACCACTACAACATCACAAACACATCTTGCATCATAATATCTCACCGAAGTTCATTGATAAATCCCAAAAATTTATAATAAATCCATTAATAAATATTCTAATCATTTTGGGGTGTTACAACTCTCTCCCACTTAAATAATTTCGTCCTCGAAAATTACCCGAAGAAAACAGAGTCGGATACGACTTTCTCATCTGATCTTCATGCCCCCAATTCCAATATACAAGCTGTAACACAGTGGGAGAAATGACTTGGGCATTTTTGTTTCCAAAAACTATGTTGCGGATAGCAAGAGTTGCCACCGATTTTTATTTTATCCAATAAGGAAAAGGAATAAAAGAACAGGAAAGATCTTAAAAATAATTGAGTTCGGGGGATAGGTTATATAAAGGGAAGTTATTAGCACCCTTTATATCCATGGTTATCCATGGGCTCTTAATTACTTAGCTCACTTTACTTTTGTTTGAAAAAAACGTGTACTGTGTGTTTAGAAAATATTTTCATAAGTCTTTAACTTTGTAATGATCCTCGTATGGATATATACAAAGTGTTTAGCTTTCAGAAATGTTTTGAAAAAATGGGGTGCAAAGAGTGTTTTTGAAAGAGTGAGCAAGTATTTAATATCTACCTACCCTAAGTTAGTCTTTCTTGTTATTTATTTCCTTTAAGGGGTAAGAATGTCCTTACTATCAGTGAGTAAGTAGTTTTTACCTTGGATATTATAAGGGATAGGCGTAGGGTCATCGTATGGTCATAGAAGGAAACCTGTAGGGGTGTCTTAGTAATTCGAAGGGACTATCATCATTTTCGTAGGGTCATCGAGGGACAAGATCATTTATTCGTAGGCAACTTCGAAGGGACTATGATCTTTTAATCTTGAAGGGACTATGATGATTTTTAATCTGAATGGACATTTACTAAGACACCCTACGTTCGAGGGACTTGACCATATTTTTGTAAGGTAACCAAGAGGGGAAACCCTAGGAGGTGCAGATGGCGATCGTAGAACGATCGACTTACGTGTGTGAATATCAGTTTCAGTTATTTATCTTGTAATTATTGGGCTAAGTCCAATTATATTCTTTGAACTCCCTAAATTACTAATCACGCAGTTATATTTGCAGAAATTAAAAGCATAAATTAAAGTCCTACACTATTACAATAGGGGAGGGGTGCATTTGTCTTTTAGAGGGGATTGCGGAAATTAAAATGCGGAAAATTAAACCTAAGCCATTACATAATCGAGAATAAAGCGAGAAATTAAATTACATAGGAGTGTGACCTATACAATTTTCTAAACAAAATAAATAAGACGAATAAAATTAAATTAAGAAAAAAAATTGTTTTTATGAAAAAAATTAGGGTTTTTGAAAAGAGGTTAAGGTTTTTAAAAAAATCAGGGTTTGATTAAATTAACCTAAACCTAATTAATTAATTTAATTTACAATTTTAATAAAAAACAAATAAACTAATTATTATGAAAATATTTTGTGAGAGAAAAAATTAAGAATGAATTATGAAATTGTTTTTTTAAGAAAAAGATTAGTGGATATTAACTTAATTGATTTTAAGTTAATTAGGATTAATTATTTAATTAATATAATGATAATAGTTAATAAAAATAGAAAAAAAGAAAAGAAATAACGCAGAAAAAAGAAAGGGGGAGGCCTGGATTCAAACCCAGGACCTCCCCTTAATAGCCTCCACGCGCTTACTACCAAGCCACCTGCACGCTAGTGAAAAATAACGCAACCAATAAATCATAAAATAAGTTAGAAATTTGAATTCCATAAACGCGCGGTGATGTCGTCTTCTACCTCCAACTTCTTTGATTTTAGCTATGGAATTGCTACGATTTAGCTACGGATTTTCCGTAGCTAATACACCTGCGTTTCTCAAACAAGTAAGAGATGCACGATTAGGTCAGTTTAAATACACAAATCAATTGCCCACAAACTCTACAGTCTAAATATGTCATCAAATAGTCTTTAGAGCATCTCAATCAAGAATCCCTAATCTCAAGCTCCAAATCCTAGCCATGGTGATTTTCGTATCCTGCAATGAAACTCCAAACAAATGGTCCATAAAGAATCCACACTTCAAAACAAACAAGAATCCAAGGTCAAATGCAGTTTATATCATGTTTGTGTAAGAAATTGAAATTCACAACAAAAAAACAAGAAAATATTGAATCGGTTTTTGCATTTTATCATGCTTTTGATGAAGGTGATGACTGGAGCATGTTTAGAATGCTTCAAAGAATTAATTTCAACCTTCAAAACGCTTGGAGAAGGCCTGGATCAAGGAAACCGAATTTGAAATTTTTGGTGAAACTTTGAAGTGTGAAAGTGGTCCTCTTGCCTTTTGAATATCGTCCTCGGCCTTATGATCATGCTATGTTTATATAATAGTGTAATTTAGGTCAAAACTTTGGGCCTAAATGAGTTGTTTTTGGATTGCTTGGATGTGAAGAAACCATGTTTCCAAATTTGTCAAAAAATCACATATAATCATACTATTTTAGTCTTGCACGAATTTGGACATTATCAATCAACTTTACCATCAAATATTTGATCCCCAAATAATTTTGGAATCAAAGATTTGATTTTGTATGATTTATTTCAATTAAAATTGAATTTAAATGATTAAAATTCAATATAATATAAAATAAATAATAAAAATCAGAAAATATGATCAATGGGTCGTGAATGGTCTCATGTTTGAGTTTAGGTTGTAATATTATGGGCCCATTTGAAGAAAACTTGAGTTTTGGCCTTTTTTGCTTCATACACCTCCTTAAAATTTCCCAACTTCAACAATGCACAACTCCCTCAATTTTTATCCCATGAAAAAGTTATGAGCTTTTGAAAAAGTTGACTTTTTGTTGACCTTTAAAAGGACCTGTAATGTCCTTGCTCATAACTCTCAAATGAAGCATTTATGGACTTGGCTTGTGAGATCAAAAGTTGTAGGGAATTAAATTTCCTTCAAAATGAGCTTTGGATGGGAAATTTTTGATGAAGTATGTGAAAGTTATGGCTGGTCAAAGTACAGTTGACTTTTCCTACACAAAACCTTAATTTAGTAACTCTTGATTCTTGATGATTCTGAGGTTTCCTTGATGTATCTTGATCAACCCTTGATCAAATGATGAATTTCACCTCATAATATTGATGTTGACCAAAAATCTTGAATTTTTACTTTACGTTGACCACAGTTGACTTGTTGACCAAGTTAATTGTTTTTTGATTATCCAAGCATCTGACTGACCAAACTTGTAGGGAAAGCCTTGAAACTGGACATGAGGATTCTTTGAGATATATGGTATGTCATGAAGTCCACTTGAGGCTTTGGAAGTCCACTTTTTCCTAAGAATTTCAAAACCCTAGTTTCAGATTCATTGCTTAGGAGGATGCTTTGTCTGATGAAACCTTGAATGCTTTTGAGCAAATTGTGAATCTTGTGACCACTGTCGCTCCCACCAAATGACACGCAGGGCCAATAGGGGTACAGACGCGAACGGTCGGGGAAAGGAGAGAGAACACACAAGGGTGAACTCAGAAAGACAAGAGTCGCCAGCTAGGCATTTTTATCCCGGAGGAAAGGTAATGCTGCATAGACCTAGAAAGATATGGATAAGACGGTTGCGAACCAGAGAGACTGAGAAAGGGGGTTGGTTACAACCTGGGAAGGTATTAGCACCCAGATTGTCCGCCGTACTCAACGGAATCCACACTTAAAAGATTTGTGTTTTAAAGGGGTAGTGTCAGTGCAATTTGTGTATCAAAGCTGGAAAGAATGCAAGTGTCAGTGTGAAAGAAAAGTGAAGTGCATAAGAGAAGTGTCAGTGTGAGAACAAGAATGAGATGCTCAAGACTATGAGGCTTAAAGAATAATACTGGAAAGAGGGGGAATATACAGAGACTTTTGTTCGATAACTGTTAAGTTATGCCTACGTATCCTCTCGTGCAATGAGGAAGTCAGAACACCGTAGTTCGACCCAAAGAGACTGAAAGATGAATTGACTTGTGAACTGCTTGCTTGTCTATGCTCAAGTGTATGACCTGTCTGGCTCAGGTGCAAACTGTCTTGCATTAGACGGAAGAAGCGAGTTCTCGTTTGCGAGTGAATGAGATGAGAAAAGAATCCCGGAGGAGACGATTATTGTTTGTTTTTGTGTTTTCAATCTTTTATGGCTTTTTGAGTTTGTCATAAGTTAATGAGCTTAAGCCTAAACCAAAGGTTAGTAAACTCATCACATCCTCCCTCTGATTAGGGGTAATGAGAAAACCTTAAGCATGAAGTAAACACCTCACACTTAATCACCATGACGTAGGATTAAGATCATTAACCTACTTGCGTTTATTAGATGTTTTTTTGTTGTTTTTGTTTAGTGTTAAGTAATGAGATTAAGCCATAATCAGAGATTTAATAGACTCATTACACCATCCTAATAGAAGGATAATAGATGAGAACATTTAAGCTGAGAAAGACTCCTCAACTTAATCCATGATTAGGAATTAACCTCATGACAAAACAAAGCCTTTATTAAAGTGGATTTTAGTTAATGGTAAGATGAAGAAGTGGTTTTTTTATGGTTTGTAAGACAACTTGAGAGGGACTTGTCCATTAACACTAGGGTTAGTCCTTCTTAACCAATTAAGGAAGAATTAGAACCCTAATGCAAGGCCCAAGTTACAAGCTTGATGTCTTAGTGATTATTAAGTGAATTGATTAAAAGGGTTTAAACACATTAAGGGTTTAACACTTAGGATTAAAGTTATACACTCCATCCTAATAGAAGGATGCAGGCATAAGCTTAATCACAAAGCCTTAAGACCTTTAGGGTTTAGTCCTTGATTATGAGATGAGAAGAGAAGACTCAAAGATGACACAAAGGTAAAATCTAAATGGGGAACTAATCAAAACCCTAATTGTTATCATGCTTGGTTGTTCCTAGGGTTAGTGAGGTTTGCAAGAAGATCTTCAGAGAAACCACCAGGAAGGAAGCAGATGAAAGGAGCAAGAAGCAGAGGAAGGCAAGACAACTTGCTTCACTTAAGAAGACAAGTTGCTTGAAGAAAGAAAGTAAGAGATGAACATGAATGAGCAAGCTCAATCCAATACACAAGGTAAAATGCAGCAAAGATGCAAGAGAGATGAGAAGAGATTGTGAGAAGTGAAGGCAAATTCACTTCTCAAAACAACTTACCACCTGAAATGTTAGCCAAAAGAAATGAAGTGCAATGCAAATGAGATGAAATGTCATGATGCAAACCAAAGTCAGAAGCATAAACATGATGTTAATGATGCTAAGAGATGATGCAAACACATGACAAGAGATGAGAGTGATCATACAAGGATATGGATGCAGATGAAGCATGCTTGAACCATGGAGATTCAAGAAATGTTTATGAAATGCAATGGACATATAACATGGCAAAATAAAGATGCAATGATCAAACATGATTCTAATATGTCCTAAGATGTATTATGAATCATGTGGATGCACAATATGTCATGGCAAGTCATTGGATGCAAGCAAATGAAGGATGGATGCAAAGGAAGGCACAAATTAGGGTTTACATGCAACATTCAACACAAAATTCCAAAATCAGAAGCATAAGGCATGATAAAAAATTGAAAATGCAATCAAAGATACCCTAAACCTATACAAGTTCACTTCCCAAAGGAGGGGACCTAACTCTTAACCTAGTGAAAGTTATGAATTTCCTAAGATTACTAGGGTTTTAAGATACCTCATCATGAAAAATGCAAAAAAAATTGAAAATGGAAGATCAATTCAAACCAAATTTATCCTATAAACTACATGACATGAAGGATGCAATGCAAGAAGAACCATCATCAGACTCTCAAAGGTTAGGCAGAATGGATTTTTCAAAGTTTGCACAAGAATATTGCCTTAAAATGAATTTAATTCCAATGAAAATGATCAAAATGCATCAAGAACAAAAAAGAAATTTGGTTTGAGAGTTGGATAATGCTTCTAAATGTTTTTAAATTCAATGTGAATTTTTTTGTGATTTTTAAATACCTAAATGTATTTTTAATTAATTAATTCTCATTAACTAATTAAAAATAAACATTTAAATGATTTAAAAATGATTTTTAATGCAAAAAATAAAAATAAAAATATTTTTGGGTTCTGAAAATTAATGAAATGTTTGACAAAAATTTTCAGAATTTTTAAATGTATTTTGCTATTTTAAATAATTCGTGCAAATTAAATGAAAAGAAAATGAAATTAAAATGAAAATATGAGAAGTATGCAGATCCAGAGGCTGAGGTTCAAACAAAATTGGAGGGAATTGACCCGCGCCACATCCAATGGTCCTCATTCAAACTGACTAAATTAATTTAAACTGAATTAATTAATCTAATTAATTAGGATTAGGGTTTTAATGAGAGATCTGGGCCATTCAAACGCGCGGGAGTCAATGCTAGTCAACCCAATCCACGGTCCAAATTCAAACTGAACCCTAAACGTGATTAATTCACTAATGACTTTCAGGTGGCCGGAAATGACCTCCGGTCATCTTCTCCGGCCACACCCCTCCCTGAAAATTGCTAACTTCTTCCCTAGGTCACTAAAATCCAATCTCTCTGCCCAGAAATGATCCCCATGCATCATACATCAAGAATCAACAAACAAACAACATTTATTTCACGCATACAAACTGAATCGAAGCAAAATAGTTTTAGGTCAAAAAACTTTCAAAACACGAATACATACTCATTTCTCAACCATTTTCAAAACAAAACATATCAGCATGATCAATGAAGCATAAAGAATCAATTAGGAACTTAAAAACATGTTTCTGGAAAAAATGTTCTTGAGCTCACCTGAACTGGAGCTTTGATCTTTGGAACTTTCTGGCTGCCTCTTTGATCCAAAACGCCTCTAATGAACCTCCTGAGAAGCTTGCAATGCTTGGTTGGAGTTTCTTTTGGCTGGTTTGAGAGATTGATAGAGTTCTGTTCAGGAGAGGTGAGAAATTGTGTTTCTGCTTGGGGTGGTTTCAGGGACAAATGAGGGTTGGGAAATGATCAGAGGAACATGTTGAGTGATTCTATGAAGTTTGTTTTGATGTTTGATGCTTGTGTAATGAGTTTCGAAGGAAAGTGCATAAGAGGTGAAATCTTGGAACTATGGCTTGTGGGATGTTTCAGGCTGTGTTGTGTTATGTGTTGGGTTGCTTTTGGTACACATATCAATCCTTGATAGGTCAGAGAGTTTTTGTGGAGCAGTGTGATTGGTATGGAGCAAGATGCATAAAGTCAACTTTTTGTGTAAGAGAGGTATGGGCTATGGCAGTCAAGGTACAAGGCATGGCTTGGCTGCAGCTTGAATCAGGGAGAACCATGGAAATGGATTAGAGGCAATGCAGCAAGTGGATTAGGGTTTGTGAGAGTTTTTGCAATTTCACAAAGTCTTGGCCCTTTTGAAGTTTCTTAATGCACAAGTCATGAAAATGGATAATTCTTTGGTGCATTCTGACTTTTAGGTCATGGTTCATGTTTGTGTAATTCATAGAAATCAATTAGAGGTCACATAAAGGCTTGGCATGAGGTTTTGCAACTTTGCCTCTTTGGTACAAAACTTGAAATTATGTGATTTTTGCCAACTTTGACAAGCCATAACTTTTGATCCAAAATGAATTAGAATGAGTTATTGTACTTTTTGAAAAGGGAATGATCCATTCTACAACTTTCATGACCAAAGTTTTCTCATTTGAGGCATTTTTGAATCACTTTGAGGAGGTTGAAAAACTTTCCCAAAATGGCAAGTTTCCATTACAAGTCACTTTCCCAAAAAGGCAATTTTGCAAATGGCTTGAAATTCTTCAATTTTGTGAACTTATAACATCTTCTATGATCAAATAAAGATCATACACATTCAAAATGATGGAGAACACCCTTTGGTTGGGTCATTGGGGGCCTCAGATGCCCTGATTTTGCACTGACTTGCTCAAGAAGTCAACTCTTGATTAGATGCCTTCCCCATGGAATTTCTTCATGAAACTTGATATGCATGATCCTCATAACATATAGAGACCAATAGAAACAAAAATGACCAAAAAATTTGGAGTTATGGCCTTTGAAACCAAAACCCTAATTTCAGGTCATCTGTGCAGTTAAGCCTGGCTCTGTTTCCATGCCTTTCTCAGTTCTTGTGATTCTTTGACTTTTTTGACTTTGTGAGGATATGATATGATGTTTGAACACACATGGACCCCTTTTAAGTGATTGAAGACCTTTGGAGTGGCTCAAATAGCCCAAGGATGGCTCAGATCACAAACCCTAGATGCAGATGACTTAGGAGCAATGCAGTGAATCAAAAATGCAACATGAGATGATATGATTGAACTTATGCAAATGAGAAGATCACAAGCCATGGTGAAAAGGGTGAGGGCAAATTTGGGGTGTTTACAGCTGCCCCTATTCAAGCATGAGTTAGTTGTGCAGGATGCAAGCAACGGCTTAACATTCAAACAAGATAACTTGTGGTTGAATACCAAAGACAGTCCAAGATTTGCACTCACAAAATGAAGAAGAAAAGGGATATAGATTGTAAAAGAAAATAAAGTATAATTATAAAGTGCGGGCGACGGAGGACGACCGTCGAGCAGAGGACGACTGATGGGGATAAAGCGATGACGGGGACGACTGACATGCTGGGAAAATGCGGAAAATAGAGCAATGACGGGGACGGCCGACAAGCTAGGGATATGAGAGATTGTGATGGGGACGGCCATCAAGTAAAACTACGAGACTCTCTGGGGATTATAGGTAAATAAAACAAATGATGAGGTACGGTCATCAAAGGTGAAGGACGATCACCTAGCAGGGGACGGCTGCTCTGTTGGGGATAAGATGAGGGACGGTCATCTAAGGTGAAGGACAATCACCTGGCAGGGTACGGCTGCCGAAAGTATCACGACATAGGACGAATGTCGGATGAAAAGGTCGACGATGGGGACGGCCATCGGATAAGCATGATGAAGGACGATCATCAAGAGGTGAAGGACGATCACCTAGCAGGGTACGGCTGCTCTCAGGGTTTATCATGACATAGGGCGAATGTCAGATAACAAGATCAACGATGGGGACGGCCATCGGATAAAATGATGAAGGACGATCATCAGGAGGTGAAGGACGATCACCTAGCAGGGGACGGCTGCTGAAAATATCACGACATAGGACGAATGTCGGATAGGAAGGGGTTCTAATGAATAGAGACTCCACTGGGAATGATGAAGGACGATCATCAAAAGAAGGTGAAGGACGATCACCTGGCAGGGTACGGCTGCCGAAAGGTATCATGACATAGGACGAATGTCAGATAGAAAGGAAATAATTTAAAGGGATTTGCTGGGACTCTTCTGGGGAATAGTAGACACAGACGAGTGTCTAAATTCAAGAAGACATAAGTGTTTGACATGGTGTATAGATTAAAGATGCGGACGAGCATCCTTAAGACTATGATACGGACGAGTATCAGGTAGAAACAAACGATTGACGCATGTTCAGAGATGATGATACGGACGAGTACCAACTGGTTAACAAAGAACACGGACGAGTGTCGGATCTGAGGGGATTTAAGTGATATATACAAAATACGGACGAGTATCTGTATGAGTTAAAAGGATGATGAGTAACACGGACGAGTGTCGGAAAAAGTGTATTATAAATAAGTGTGTGGTTTCCAAAGTGTTTGGGTAACTATGCTGGGGAAGGTGACACGGACGGGTGTCAAGGAATTGTGTATACATGTATCTGTGAGTGCAAAGGGGACGCTTTGGCTTTCTACTGGGGATATGACATGGAAGGGTGTCAAGAAGTATCTGTATCTTTAGGGAAAATGCCTTGGTTCTCTGCTGGGGAATTCGGGAAGTTTTCTGTATATCCTTGATGGATTGCCAGTATTTACAAGTGTTTGATTCAGAACATGGCTTATGATTATGCAGTATGTTTGATTTTTGCCGTAATGCTCCGTATTAGACGGAATGCTACGCTCTGTGGGGGAAATATGATGTGAATGCTATGATTATGCAAAGATACTGATCCGGGATTTGGATCTCGTTGCTGTGAAGATCTCTGAATGATCTGCTTGAAGGTGGACATCCCAGCTGGGGATAAGATCATTGGTAGATCTGACATATCCGACTCTGCATGGGGAAATAGATCACTGATAGACCTATCTCAGTAATGAGGGACCCAGCTGGGGTTTGTAGAAGCTTTCGTCACTCTATTGTGAGATCTTCAGGCGTTGTTCTTCTGGGTAGAGGCTGAAACTATGTGGGGAGATGGTTCCCTGTTTTGCACTTGGCTGGGGAAGAGCGATGATTGGCAGCTCGGCTGGGGAAGAAGGAAAATCACTAAAAGATCTTCCTATAGGTTCCTGTAGGGATCTTACTTGACAACTCAGCTGGGGATGTAAACACCTTCCGGTGCTAACCTGGAAGACGGACTGAGTAGCCAATGATTTGCCAACTTGCTGGGGTGAAGCTTTCTTGCCCCATGTTGTGCTCTGAACACCTGTAATCCTGTAAAGACAAAGAAACGTACAAGCATCCCGAGATATTCCTTATTGGATTCCGTCATAGGAGTTTAGGCAATCCCGGGAGCAAACATATTTCCTGTAAGCATGTATTCTTTAGAAAGGAAACATCTGTATTTATGCGGATCAATATCTTAAAGACATCGGACATTTTTGCAAACGAAAAATAAAATGTACGAGACGAGACATGATTGAAAATCTGATTTTATTAATTCGTGTGCCCTGAATTGGCAAGATACAGTCAAAGAAACGGATCCCCTGAAATGAGGAAATCATTACAAATTGAGAAACAAAAAAGATGTTGGCAATGCTGATGACGCTTCAAGGAGCTTCCCATTTGCTATGACTCGTATGACATTTGACGTTCTTCTCATCTTGCTTTCTGAAGAAGGCTGATTCTGAACGAAGCTTGACCCTTTTAGAGTTTACCATGTTGTAAGTGATACAGATGAATTCAGAATGCAGTTGTTCGCTTATTCCCTTATTTTTTCCTGGATCGCCCTTTCGGGTTTTCAATCCACCGGGATACCCATTTTTGCCTGAGCTGTCCAATGCGGCTTTTCAACTCAGCGGGTGTACATATTTTTTTATTTATTTTCCCTTATTTTTACCCGAGTCTTTTATTCTGTTTTTGACTCGCCGGGATGCCCTATTTTTGCCTGGACTTACATTCTGTTTTTATGTCCAGCGGGTCGTTTTATGCGAAGTATTTTTTAACTGCATCTGAATTCACAGGGGACAGGAAATCTTCACCATCCATAGTACTGAGCATCAGTGCTCCACCAGAGAAAACTTTCTTTACTACGAATGGCCCTTCATAGTTCGGAGTCCACTTGCCCCTATGGTCTGTATGAGGAGGGAGGAGTCTTTTCAACACAAGATCTCCTACTTGGTACTCTCGGAGCCTGACTTTCTGATCGAAGGCTTTCTTCATTCTTTTCTGATACAGTTGCCCATGACAGATTGCAGCCAATCTCTTCTCTTCAATCAGATTTAGTTGTTCGTATCGGGATCGGACCCATTCTGCTTCATTCAGTTTAACATCCATCAGTACCCGCAGGGAGGGTAATTTAACTTCAACAGGTAAGACTGCCTCCATACCATACACAAGCTGATACGGTGTTGCCCCAGTGGATGTTCTGATTGACGTGTGGTACCCATGCAAGGCAAATGGTATCATTTCATGCCAGTCTTTGTAGGTAACTACCATCTTCTGCACAATCTTCTTGATATTTTTATTAGCTGCCTCAACAGCGCCATTCATCTTTGGCCTGTAAGGAGAAGAATTGTGGTGTTGGATCTTGAAGTCCCGGCACAGTTCTGCCATCATTTTATTGTTCAAGTTGGAACCATTATCAGTAATGATTCGCTCGGGCACCCCATACCGGCAGATGATGTCCCTCTTTAGAAATCGGGCTACCACTTGCCTTGTAACATTTGCATATGAAGCTGCTTCAACCCACTTGGTAAAATAGTCAATGGCTACCAGGATGAATCTGTGGCCATTTGAAGCAGTCGGTTCAATCTTGCCAATCATATCAATGCCCCACATAGCAAAGGGCCAGGGTGAAGACATCACATTCAGAGGATTGGGAGGCACATGTACCTTATCAGCATAAATCTGGCATTTATGGCACTTTCTGGCATAGGCACAACAGTCGGCGTCCATTGTGATCCAGTAATAACCTGATCTTAGCAACTTTTTAGCCATTGCATGCCCTCCCGCATGGGTACCAAAGGATCCTTCGTGCACCTCGTGCATCAACAAGTCTACTTCTGCCCTATCAACGCATCTGAGAAGTACCATATCAAAGTTTCTCTTGTAGAGGGAACCGTCAGTATTCAGGAAGAAACTACCAGCTAGCCTTCTTAATGTCTTCTTATCATTGGAAGATGCCCCAGGTGGGTATGTTTGATCCTCCAAGAAGCATTTGATGTCATGGAACCAAGGCTTATCATCTTTAACAACATCTGCTGAGAACACGTATGCTGGTCTGTCAAGTCTGGATACTGAGATCCGAGGTACAAAGTTGGCAGCTTGAACTTTGATCATAGATGAAATGGTAGCCAGAGCATCTGCAAACTGATTTTCATCTCGAGGGATATACTCAAGCTTGACTGTTGTGAAGAAAGTCAATAACCTCCTTGTATAATCCCGGTAAGGTATCAGATGATCCTGGTGGGTGTACCATTTGCCGTTGGTTTGATTAACTACCAGAGCTGAATCTCCGAATACAGTCAAAGTCTTGATCCTGAGGTCAATGGCTTCCTCAAGACCCATAATACAAGCTTCGTATTCAGCTTCGTTGTTAGTGCAGTTGAAGGTGAGTTTTGCCGAGAAAGGCATGTGAACCCCTTTAGGTGTAATGAGTACTGCACCAACACCACGACCATTCATATTAATAGCCCCATCAAACATCATAGTCCATTCTTCTTCTGGGTCAGGCCCTTCAGTGTGAACAGGCTCTTCATGATCTTTTGCTTTTATGAACATGATGTCTTCATCAGGGAAGTCAAATCTCATAGGCTGGTAATCATCAATGGGTTGCTCAGCGAGATATTCAGACAATACACTGCCCTTGATGGCTTTTTGAGATGTGTACTGAATGTCATATTCTGTGAGGATCATTTGCCATCTTGCAACCCGTCCGGTAAGTGTTGGCTTCTCAAAAATGTACTTAACTGGATCCATCTTGGAGATCAATAAAGTAGTGTGGGTCAACATATACTGTCTCAGTCGGCGAGCAGCCCACGCTAAAGCACATCAAGTTTTCTCGAGCAGTGAATAACGTTGTTCACAGTCGGTAAACTTTTTGCTTAGGTAGTATATTGCATACTCTTTTCGACCAGACTCGTCATGCTGGCCCAGCACACACCCCATTGACTCTTCTAACACTGTCAAGTACATTATTAGAGGTCTTCCTTCAACTGGAGGCATAAGGATTGGAGGCTCTTGCAAGTATTCCTTGATTTTGTCAAAAGCCTTCTGGTAGTCTTCATTCTACCTGACCATTTGTTCTTTTCTTAACAGTTTGAAAAAAGGCTCACAGGTTGCTGTAAGGTGAGATATGAACCTTGAAATGTAGTTCAACCTACCTAGAAACCCCCGAACTTCTTTTTTAGTCCTCGGTGCAGGCATTTCTTGAATGGCTTTAACCTTATCAGGGTCAACTTCAATCCCTTTTTCACTTACAATAAATCCCAGCAGCTTACCAGATCGCACCCCGAATGTGCACTTGAATGGGTTTAACTTCAGTTGGTACTTCCTCAGACGCTTGAATAACTTCAACAGATTTACCATGTGGTCTTCTTCTGTGAGGGACTTGGCAATCATGTCATCCACATAACATTCAATTTCTTTATGGATCATGTCATGGAATAATGTCACCATAGCCCGTTGATAAGTTGCACCAGCATTCTTCAGTCCGAATGGCATCACCTTATAACAGAACGTGCCCCAGGGTGTGATGAAAGTTGTCTTCTCCATGTCTTCAGGTGACATCTTGATCTGATTGTATCCTGAAAATCCGTCCATGAAGGAGAATACCGAGAACTGAGCCGTATTATCAACCAATACATCAATGTGAGGTAAAGGGAAATCATCTTTCAGGCTGGCTCTGCTCAAATCCCGGTAGTCCACACACATCCTCACTTTGCCGTCTTTCTTGGGCACAGGTACAATATTAGCAACCCACGGCGGATAGCTAGTCACAGCAAGGAACCCGGCGTCCCACTGTTTTTGTACTTCTTCTTTTATCTTCATTTCCATATCTGGGCGAGTACGGCACAGCTTCTGTTTTACTGGTGGGCAATCTTCTTTCAAAGGCAGCTTGTGCATGACAATATCGGTGTCCAACCCTGGCATATCCTGATAAGACCAAGCAAAGACATCCACATACTCCCGAAGCATATCAATCAGTTGCTCTTTCACTGAATCCTGCAGGCAGGCCCCGATCTTAACTTCTTTCACGTCTTCTTCCGTACCTAGATTAACCGTTTCAACCTCCTCCTGATGAGGAGTGATAACTTCTCCTCTTGCCTTAACAACCTGGCTAGCTCTTCAGGTAGCTCATAATCTTCTTCAACCCTTTCATCAGCTTGATTGATTGGATTGTCAAAGTCATACGAAGTCATAGCAGTGTTGTTGTCGGTGCAGTCTGGAAGGCACTCTCTGCAAGGGTTTAGATTGTTCATTTTAGTGATCAATTTTAATCTTGTTTAGAAAAAGTGAAGTTATCATTTTGGAAAACATTGCCATTTTATTTTTGTACAAAAAGAAAAAAATGAAAAACAGTGAGCGGAAAAGGAAAAGACTCATTTGCAAAAGATGTCCGATATTCATTGATTGATCTGTTTGCACAAAATTACAAGATGGTCCGATTACAAAATGAGTCTTGTCATCTTGGGCAAGATGCAAGACTTGATGCATGCTTAAAAAATACAGGAAATAATAATTACTCTGCATGAGTAACCCTTATAATTTCCTGGGAAGACCAGTTAAGGACTTGGCTCCCCGGAATCCTTGGACGTATCCAGCTCTCCAGGTTGTGGTCGCTTTCCTCCTCGTCTTCCAAGTTGTTCACTGCATCCGGGGTGAGCATTCCCCCGCTGACAAAATTGGGCTCTTTTGCAGCCTCTGATTGATCTTGTCGAGTTGGTTTGTAACCCAACCCAAATTTGTCTTCTTTCTTTTCCACAGGTAGTAACTTGCCCCAGCCTTGGGCAGTACCCTCTTCAACAACCTTCCGGGCTTGCTGATACGACGTTATGGAGGTCCCCAGTACAGCAGATGCTTCATTAATGTTCAGGGCCTCAAACCCCTGACTCATGGTTTCATGGATCTCTCCATCCATTTTTATGTATTTGTACGTAGCCAGATGGCTAACAAAGATGTCTTCTTCCCCACAGATGGTGATGATCTGGCCTTCCCACTCGAATTTCAGCTTCTGGTGAAGGGTAGACGTAACAGTGCCAGCGGCATGGATCCAGGGTCTACCCAACAAACAGCTGTAGGCCGGCTGAATGTCCATCACATAGAAGGTAATTTTAAAAGTTTGCGGGCCAATCATCACAGGCAGATCAATCTCCCCAAGCACTGATCTTTTAGAGCCATCAAATGCTCCCACCACCAAATTACTTGGACGCAACGCCAAGCCATCGTACTCCAGCTTCACTAAGGCTTTCTTTGGTAAAACATTGAGTGATGACCCAGTGTCCACCAGTACATGAGATAGAACAGCACCCTTGCATTCCAGGGTGATATGTAAAGCCTTGTTGTGGTTACGTCCCTCAGTTGTTAAGTCAGCATTGGTGAAGCCCAGTCCATGACTGGTGTTGACATTTGCTACCACAGTTTCTTGCTGATTAACAGTGATCTCCTATGGCACGTATGCTGCGTGCAAGACTTTCAATAATGCATTCCTGTGAGCTTCAGAACACATCAACAGTGATAATATGGAGATCTTTGAGGGAGTTTGGTGAAGCTGATCCACCACCTTGTAATCACTTCTCTTTATGATTCTCATAAACTCGTCTACATCTTGTTCAAAAGATGTCTTCTGAGTTTCTTTGGCAGTTGGTTCTTCAAATACCACATTCTTTCCTTTTGCTTTAGCAGCAGCTTCTGCTTCAGCATTAGGTCTTTGAGTTTGTGAGGCAAAAAGGCGTCCTCTTCTGGTGAAGCCTCCGCCTCCCCCAACATTATCAATCTATGGAGAAGAAGTTGAAGAATCCAAAGTGATTTTCTCCTCGTTGCAGTAGAGATCAGAGCCATAATGCCAAGGTATGGCATTGCTGCTTTCATAGGGAACTGGTCCCGGTACCATGATGGTAACTGGACTGACTGCTGCAGAGGAGGGTACTGAAATGGTGTGCGGATCGTAGTAAATAGTGACTGGTGACCTGGCAGGAGGTGCCACTGTTTGTTGCTGAAAGTTGTTGTTTGGAGGAACATTTGATGGATCATAGTAGATTGTGACTGCGGAGACATCTTCATTAAGTCTTGCTGGTGTTGTAGAAGATTCTGCTGAATAAATGGATGCTGATGTTGTAGAAGAAAGGGTTGTTGACATTTGATTTGTTGAAGTGATGGATGAAGCCATTGTTGATGATACTGATGAATCGGTTGGAATGATTGTTGCTGCTGTTGTAGAAGAATCAGGAATTGTTGTCAAAGGAATTGCTGGATTTGTAGGCGCCGTTGTTGAGATCTGAAGGATACCATCCTTGATAAGACTATCTATGCCGCTTCTCAATTTATCGCACCCGTTGACTGCAATGTTGCAATACCCACAACCGAGCTCACACCCGGGAAACACCTGGCATTCTAGAAGCTGAGTTTTAATTTCGACCAGAGGTGTCCGAATTTGTGCAACACTGGTGATCAAAGTAGATGGTTTGTCTTCCTCGATGGCATTAATCCTCGGCCCACCATGGTTAGGCATAGTATTTCTGTTGACATTTGGAGGGGGTGCAAAGTTGAGGGCTTTAGAATCCACCAGATCTTGGACTTTCATTTGCAAGGCCCTGCACTTTTCCGTATTATGGCCAGGTGCATTGGAGTGGAAAGCACATCTGGTGTTGACATCATAATTTCTCGGGAGATTGGAGGGATCTGGTGGTGCCAATGTCCTTAATTCAATCAAGTTAAGTTTCAGGAGTTGTGGCAATAAGGCAGTATAAGGCATAGGGATAGGGTCGATCACCCTATTTGCCTGTGATGGTCTTTGCTGAAAGGGTCTTTGCTGTTGATTGTTGTTGCTGTTGTTGTAGGTTCTTTGTGGCGGGTACTGAACTTGCTGTTGATAATGGGGTTGTTGTGGTTGTTGATATGTTGGTTGCTGAGGAATCGGAGCTGGAATAGTGACAGCTGCTACTGATCTGTGGACATACTGAGGTCTGCCCCTGTTGGCATGAATGGCATTTGTCTCACCGGTCCTTCGAGGTCCCACAAAAGGCTTCCTGGGATTACTAGACGAACTTGCACCATTATCAGAAATCTTGCCCATTTTTAGCAGACTTTCAATTCTTTCACCGGCTATGACTATGTCAGCAAAACTGGTGGAAGAAAAGGCAGCTAGCCTATCAATATATGTTCCTTGCAGAGTATTCATAAACATGTCGGCCATTTCTCTTTCCGACATGGGTGGTTGGACAGCAGCAGCAAGCTGTCTCCACCTCTGGGCATATTCCCCGAAGCTCTCCCTGGAGGATTGAGACATTCCCATCAAGAGGGTCCTGTTAGGGGCCATGTCCAGATTGTATTGGTACTGCCTGATGAAAGCTTCAGCTAGGTCCTTCCAGCATCTGATAGTAGCTCTGGTCAAGTGTGAATACCATTCCCTTGAAGCCCCAGTCAAACTGTCTTCAAAATAGAACATCCACAGCTTTTCATCCATGGTATATGCTTTAAGCCTCCCCAGAAAGGACTGCAAGTGAGTTCGTGGACAAGAGGTTCCATTGTATTTCTCAAAGCACGGAGGTTTGAACTTGTGAGGAATTCTTACTCCGTCTACTAACCCCATATCCATTACATCAAAACCCAAGGAGTTTTGAGACTCCAGAGATCTCAATTTCTCAGCAATTTCATCAAACCTCCTATCATAGACTTCATCCCCAGCTCCCATGACAGTAAATTGCTCCTCTTGGGGGTCTTCTTGTAAGATCCTCCCCCCAGTAGTATTTCCTGGCACATTTCCCGGGATGTTGACTTCGGGATGTAGATGAGGTCCAAATACTGGTGGATTAACATAAGGCTGACCCCTCTCATTATTACTTGTACCTCCAGTCCCAAGATGGGGTTCCTCGGGAGTTTGTCTTTCTACCAATGCCCTCAACCTTTCTTGACTTTGGGCCAAGCCAGTCATTACTTCCATGAATTGAGTCATTTAGTTTCTCATCTCCTGTCTTTCATTAGCCATCTGGGTTCTGACCTCGGTCAGGTCTTGCTGTACTTGCTCCATTAGGATACCCAGAAGGTTGTTGCGAGTAGGATACCGGTGTGCACGGTTGACGGGGAACACTCTTCTGCGAGCAATATTTCCTGAACCACAACAGAGTTAGAAACAAACAAAATAATAACAAAACCTACAAAACAAACAAAAGTCAGTATGCAATGCAGTATGCTTATTTATCTTCCAAGGTATCCGGCTTGGCTCTTGGTTTTGACCTTTCCAGACCTCGAGGAAGATGCTTTGATGTTGCTTGAGAAAAGAAAACCCAATAAAACAAACTAACAAATATATTACAAATGGTGCATAATACATAGTTTGTTTTTACAACATATGCCCCTGAAGGGTCAAAATACAACATAAAAGAAAAGTACATCAAATGGAAATAACAACAAACAAAGAGTCAGACATCTAGTCCAAACTCATCCTCCTTAACCTCCTTCAAAAGTGCCTCAGACACTGGACCAGCTGGATGCTCTGTAATAGTCCTGATGAGAAGGTTCCTGGTGGCGATGGCAGTGGTCAGCTTCTTGTGCCTATCTTGGTCCTTTGACTTCTTCAAACCAGCCCTAAGCTTCAACTCTGAAATCTCCTTCTGAGCTGCCAGCAAGGCTTCCTGTTGTTTCTTTTCATTGGCCTCTAACTGCTCAATCCTGGCTTGAGTTCTCTGATCTTCTTGAGTACGGGCCTCACTGATCCTGACCCACCTAGCCTGACTTTCTTGCAGATAGAGATCAGTCCTAGCCTTCTGAAGCTTGGCCTCTTTACAAGCATTCTTCAATATTTGCTCCCCAGCTCTTGATTTCTTGATGTAGTCCTCAATCTTGGCCAGATGCTCCACCCTAAGCTTCTCCAACCTCTCAATGTGCAGACCACCATCACTCCTTTCCCAAAGAGTCTTCTTCAGAGCCTGAGACAGATTCTCATTCCTTTCCTTCAGCTTCTCAAATTCTTCCAGGATGACAGTGGCTGCTGGTTGCACTGTGGATGGTCCAGGTATATCTTCAATGGTGAAGGGCATCCCAGAAATCTGAGCTCTAGTATGGGACCATTCATAGTATTGAGCTGAGGCAACATTATTGCATCTTCCAAGATTAGCCATCCCCTTTGTCTGGATGTTGTCCCAAGCCCGGGATGCTTGTCTGACAGCAACCAAATTAGGTTTTATCTCACAATACAAAGTCTCAGCTAAATCTTGCATTCTAGGAGGGTGGACCAAAGCATAGCCCAGTTGTCTCTTAAATAGCAAAGGATTGTAGTTGATGCAACCCTTCACTCCTATCAGAGGTACATTTGGGTATTGCCCACAGCTAGTTATTATGTCCCTGCCTTTGGTGCTCTGGGTGCACCATCTGATGTCATCTGAAGTCAGAGCAATAAGTCTCTTAGCCCAATTCTTCTGTTGGTGAGGATTCAGGAAGGCATCAGTCTTAGGTAGGTGTTTGAGCAGCCAGGTGTGGAACAGAGGAGCACAACATCTCACCAACTTTCCTCTTTGCTTCTCATTCCTCTGATGGATGGAATAATAGAAATCTCCCAGCAGTGTGGGTACTGGGTTCCTCAGAAGGAAAAGATGAATGGCATTCTTGCTGATAAATTTGGGCTCATCTGCAAATAGTATAACCCCATATATGTTGAGGTCTAACAATGCACAAACTGCCCTCCATTCTCCCAAGGAGGCCTTCAGGATGGCCTGAGAAGTCAAAAAGTCTAAGTGCAAACCAGGGATCCCAGCCTTTGTTGTCATGTTTTGCTCAATCAAAATAGGCTCCAGGTACAGTGCTTTTTCCACTTCTTCATTGCTGGGAGAAGTCATCTCTGGGTTGAAGGGGACACCACCCCTGACAGGTACTCCAATCAATGATGAAAACTCCTCCAGCAGAGGGCCTAGCTGAAAGTTTTGGAAAGTGAAGCATCTCAAAGGAGGGTCATAGAACTGTAAGTAGGTGTGGATCATGCTCCTCTGAGAAGGGTCTAGGTCCATAACCATATCAAGGATGTCTCCATAATGTTCTCTGAATAATGGGATGTGGTCTGGAGTGACAAGTTCCTGGACCTGCCTGATACCAGTCAACACAGGCTCAAAGAAATGATATGAAATGTTGCTTTTCCTGGGTGGAGCCATGAGTGCTGATGAAGAGCTGAAGACAAGTGCTGATGAAGATCAAAATCAATACTGGAGATGAGCCACTGATAGGCTGATGCTGGTGATGAAGGTAGCTGAAGCAGATAACTGATGAACAGAGGTCTAAGCAGATGAAGGGGTCAAAACCAAGCCAGATATAAAGTGGATACCCTGAAAAACAAATAAACAAATGTTAAATGATGCAAATGATGAGTATGCAAATGATATGCAAGGGTTTGTGATCAAGCTGGATCTGATTATCTGTCTTTATATAAGGTCCATGTATGTTCAAGAAGTCCAGATGGAAGTTCAGAAATCCAGTAACCAAGGTGGGGGACTCAAATAAAGAGTCACATGTCCAGGGTTTAATCACAAGAACTGTCCAAAGTGAGGTACTCTTACTCAAAGCAAAGTAACAGGGTATGATGTGGCCAATGGTACCTACAAACCTGTAAACAGCCCAACCCCCTCACAGGTGGTGTTCTAAAACAAGGATCCTCAGACTTGGATCAGTTATGAGATGTGTAAACACTTCTAACCCGGAGGTACAGTGTTTACGATAATCATAAAAGATCCTCCTCTAATTCACCTCAGTTTCTGAAGGTCATAGTAAAGGTCATCCAGACTTAGCAGGCTTCCCAGATAGCCCTAGCACTACAGGAAATCTGTAGCACATAATTCTCAAGAAGAAACCCACATCTGAACCGTGTTTCATATTCCCGCACCAGACCGAAATGGAATGGGAAAGAACATGAACCACTCTAGCCTAGGTGTCACTCAGGTCCCAGGTATAGGACCTTAAAATCTCAATAGAACCCCACCCATCAAAACAATAAACCAGATCCAGCAAGATGACAGTATGACAGTATGATGTATAAACCTGTAAAGAAAGCAATAAATAACTGTACATAAAGTAGCAAATAAAGCAAATATATAAACACAACTAGCACATAACACCCCAGTAAACACAAATCAAACAAGCGCTAGGAGGAACCCACAATAAGAACCAGAAGCCCTGGTTGCAGTATAAGGATCCCCAGCAGAGTCGCCAAGCTGTCGCTCCCACCAAATGACACGCAGGGCCAATAGGGGTACAGACGCGAACGGTCGGGGAAAGGAGAGAGAACACACAAGGGTGAACTCAGAAAGACAAGAGTCGCCAGCTAGGCATTTTTATCCCGGAGGAAAGGTAATGCTGCATAGACCTAGAAAGATATGGATAAGACGGTTGCGAACCAGAGAGACTGAGAAAGGGGGTTGGTTATAACCTGGGAAGGTATTAGCACCCAGATTGTCCGCCGTACTCAACGGGATCCACGCTTAAAAGATTTGTGTTTTAAAGGGATAGTGTCAGTGCAATTTGTGTATCAAAGCTGGAAAGAATGCAAGTGTCAGTGTGAAAGAAAAGTGAAGTGCATAAGAGAAGTGTCAGTGTGAGAACAAGAATGAGATGCTCAAGACTATGAGGCTTAAAGAATAATGCTGGAAAGAGGGGGAATATACAGAGACTTTTGTTCGATAACTGTTAAGTTATGCCTACGTATCCTCTCGTGCAATGAGGAAGTCAGAACACCGTAGTTCGACCCAAAGAGACTGAAAGATGAATTGACTTGTGAACTGCTTGCTTGTCTATGCTCAAGTGTATGACCTGTCTGGCTCAGGTGCAAACTGTCTTGCATTAGACGGAAGAAGCGAGTTCTCGTTTGCGAGTGAATGAGATGAGAAAAGAATCCCGGAGGAGACGATTATTGTTTGTTTTTGTGTTTTCAATCTTTTATGGCTTTTTGAGTTTGTCATAAGTTAATGAGATTAAGCCTAAACCAAAGGTTAGTAAACTCATCACATCCTCCCTCTGATTAGGGGTAATGAGAAAACCTTAAGCATGAAGTAAACACCTCACACTTAATCACCATGACGTAGGATTAAGATCATTAACCTACTTGCGTTTATTAGATGTTTTTTTGTTGTTTTTGTTTAGTGTTAAGTAATGAGATTAAGCCATAATCAGAGATTTAATGGACTCATTACACCATCCTAATAGAAGGATAATAGATGAGAACATTTAAGCTGAGAAAGACTCCTCAACTTAATCCATGATTAGAAATTTAACCTCATGACAAAACAAAGCCTTTATTAAAGTGGATTTTAGTTAATGGTAAGATGAAGAAGTTATTTTTTTATGGTTTGTAAGACAACTTGAGAGGGACTTGTCCATTAACACTAGGGTTAGTCCTTCTTAACCAATTAAGGAAGAATTAGAACCCTAATGCAAGGCCCAAGTTACAAGCTTGATGTCTTAGTGATTATTAAGTGAATTGATTAAAGGGTTTAAACACATTAAGGGTTTAACACTTAGGATTAAAGTTATACACTCCATCCTAATAGAAGGATACAGGCATAAGCTTAATCACAAAGCCTTAAGACCTTTAGGGTTTAGTCCTTGATTATGAGATGAGAAGAGAAGACTCAAAGATGACACAAAGGTAAAATCTAAATGGGGAACTAATCAAAACCCTAATTGTTATCATGCTTGGTTGTTCCTAGGGTTAGTGAGGTTTGCAAGAAGATCTTCAGAGAAACCACCAGGAAGGAAGCAGATGAAAGGAGCAAGAAGCAGAGGAAGGCAAGACAACTTGCTTCACTTAAGAAGACAAGTTGCTTGAAGAAAGAAAGTAAGAGATGAACATGAATGAGCAAGCTCAATCCAATACACAAGGTAAAATGCAGCAAAGATGCAAGAGAGATGAGAAGAGATTGTGAGAAGTGAAGGCAAATTCACTTCTCAAAACAACTTACCACCTGAAATGTTAGCCAAAAGAAATGAAGTGCAATGCAAATGAGATGAAATGTCATGATGCAAACCAAAGTCAGAAGCATAAACATGATGTTAATGATGCTAAGAGATGATGCAAACACATGACAAGAGATGAGAGTGATCATACAAGGATATGGATGCAGATGAAGCATGCTTGAACCATGGAGATTCAAGAAAAGTTTATGAAATGCAATGGACATATAACATGGCAAAAGAAAGATGCAATGATCAAACATGATTCTAATATGTCCTAAGATGTATTATGAATCATGTGGATGCACAATATGTCATGGCAAGTCATTGGATGCAAGCAAATGAAGGATGGATGCAAAGGAAGGCACAAATTAGGGTTTACATGCAACATTCAACACAAAATTCCAAAATCAGAAGCATAAGGCATGATAAAAAATTGAAAATGCAATCAAAGATACCCTAAACCTATACAAGTTCACTTCCCAAAGGAGGGGACCTAACTCTTAACCTAGTGAAAGTTATGAATTTCCTAAGATTACTAGGGTTTTAAGATACCTCATCATGAAAAATGCAAAACAAATTGAAAATGGAAGATCAATTCAAACCAAATTTATCCTATAAACTACATGCCATGAAGGATGCAATGCAAGAAGAACCATCATCAGACTCTCAAAGGTTAGGCAGAATGGATTTTTCAAAGTTTGCACAAGAATATTGCCTTAAAATGAATTTAATTCCAATGAAAATGATCAAAATGCATCAAGAACAAAAAAGAAATTTGGTTTGAGAGTTGGATAATGATTCTAAATGTTTTTAAATTCAATGTGAATTTTTTTGTGATTTTTAAATACCTAAATGTATTTTTAATTAATTAATTCTCATTAACTAATTAAAAATAAACATTTAAATGATTTAAAAATGATTTTTAATGCAAAAAATAAAAATAAAAATATTTTTGGGTTCTGAAAATTAATGAAATGTTTGACAAAAATTTTCAGAATTTTTAAATGTATTTTGCTATTTTAAATAATTCGTGCAAATTAAATGAAAAGAAAATGAAATTAAAATGAAAATATGAGAAGTATGCAGATCCAGAGGCTGAGGTTCAAACAAAATTGGAGGGAATTGACCCGCGCCACATCCAATGGTCCTCATTCAAACTGACTAAATTAATTTAAACTGAATTAATTAATCTAATTAATTAGGATTAGGGTTTTAATGAGAGATCTGGGTCATTCAAACGCGCGGGAGTCAATGCTAGTCAACCCAATCCACGGTCCAAATTCAAACTGAACCCTAAACGTGATTAATTCACTAATGACTTTCAGGTGGCCGGAAATGACCTCCGGTCATCTTCTCCGGCCACACCCCTCCCTGAAAATTGCTAACTTCTTCCCTAGGTCACTAAAATCCAATCTCTCTGCCCAGAAATGATCCCCATGCATCATACATCAAGAATCAACAAACAAACAACATATATTTCACGCATACAAACTGAATCGAAGCAAAATAGTTTTAGGTCAAAAAACTTTCAAAACACGAATACATACTCATTTCTCAACCATTTTCAAAACAAAACATATCAGCATGATCAGTGAAGCATAAAGAATCAATTAGGAACTTAAAAACATGTTTCTGGAAAAAATGTTCTTGAGCTCACCTGAACTGGAGCTTTGATCTTTGGAACTTTCTGGCTGCCTCTTTGATCCAAAACGCCTCTAATGAACCTCCTGAGAAGCTTGCAATGCTTGGTTGGAGTTTCTTTTGGCTGGTTTGAGAGATTGATAGAGTTCTGTTCAGGAGAGGTGAGAAATCGTGTTTCTGCTTGGGGTGGTTTCAGGGACAAATGAGGGTTGGGAAATGATCAGAGGAACATGTTGAGTGATTCTATGAAGTTTGTTTTGATGTTTGATGCTTGTGTAATGAGTTTCGAAGGAAAGTGCATAAGAGGTGAAATCTTGGAACTATGGCTTGTGGGATGTTTCAGGCTGTGTTGTGTTATGTGTTGGGTTGCTTTTGGTACACATATCAATCCTTGATAGGTCAGAGAGTTGTTGTGGAGCAGTGTGATTGGTATGGAGCAAAATGCATAAAGTCAACTTTTTGTGTAAGACAGGTATGGGCTATGGCAGTCAAGGTACAAGGCATGGCTTGGCTGCAGCTTGAATCAGGGAGAACCATGGAAATGGATTAGAGGCAATGCAGCAAGTGGATTAGGGTTTGTGAGAGTTTTTGCAATTTCACAAAGTCTTGGCCCTTTTGAAGTTTCTTAATGCACAAGTCATGAAAATGGATAATTCTTTGGTGCATTCTGACTTTTAGGTCATGGTTCATGTTTGTGTAATGCATAGAAATCAATTAGAGGTCACATAAAGGCTTGGCATGAGGTTTTGCAACTTTGCCTCTTTGGTACAGAACTTGAAATTATGTGATTTTTGCCAACTTTGACAAGCCATAACTTTTGATCCAAAATGAATTAGAATGAGTTCTTGTACTTTTTGAAAAGGGAATGATCCATTCTGCAACTTTCATGACCAAAGTTTTCTCATTTGAGGCATTTTTGAATCACTTTGAGGAGGTTGAAAAACTTTCCCAAAATGGCAAGTTTCCATTACAAGTCACTTTCCCAAAAAGGCAATTTTGCAAATGGCTTGAAATTCTTCAATTTTGTGAACTTATAACATCTTCTATGATCAAATAAAGATCATAAACATTCAAAATGATGGAGAACACCCTTTGGTTGGGTCATTGGGGGCCTTAGATGCCCTGATTTTGCACTGACTTGCTCAAGAAGTCAACTCTTGATTAGATGCCTTCCCCATGGAATTTCTTCATGAAACTTGATATGCATGATCCTCATAACATATAGAGACCAATAGAAACAAAAATGACCAAAAAATTTGGAGTTATGGCCTTTGAAACCAAAACCCTAATTTCAGGTCATCTGTGTAGTTAAGCCTGGCTCTGTTTCCATGCCTTTCTCAGTTCTTGTGATTCTTTGACTTTTTTGACTTTGTGAGGATATGATATGATGTTTGAACACACATGGACCTCTTTTAAGTGATTGAAGACCTTTGGAGTGGCTCAAATAGCCCAAGGATGGCTCAGATCACAAACCCTAGATGCAGATGACTTAGGAGCAATGCAGTGAATCAAAAATGCAACATGAGATGATATGATTGAACTTATGCAAATGAGAAGATCACAATCCATGGTGAAAAGGGTGAGGGAAAATTTGGGGTGTTTACAACCACTAGGAGACCTCTTGAGACAAATTATCTTGAATATGGGAAGGGAAATTTTGGGGTACAACACAAGCCATCAACAAACCCTCACAAGCTGGATACTCCTCTTTGTTTGACCATACATCTGCGGGTGATAAGCAGAACTCAACCTCAACTTAGTGTCTAAAGCCTCCTGCAACTTTCCAAACCTCGACAAAAATCTTGGATCTCCATCCCATGTAACTTCATAGCTTCCTCAATGTACATCTCAGCTAATTTATACATAGAATACTTAATCTTCATCAGTAAGAATAAGCTGATTTAGTTAATCCCTTTACCATCACGCAATTTGATCATTCCCCATTTTCCTACCCAACCATTAAAACAACTTCTGCAATTCCTAATACATCTTTGTAGCATCAGGATGAATACTCAACTTACTTCGATGTCCTTCCTATAAAATATTCTTTTTAAATTTGTGGAACATGCATTTTGTATCGGAATCTCAATACAACATTTCCATCAACTCGGACTTCACCTTCGCTACCTTGGTTAATTAAGGTTGACTGATCAACAAACTTCAAGCCAGATTTCTAAACCACCGAATCTCTTATAAACTTACGATGATATCCTGCCAATCCCGACAAACTTCTTATTTCCGTAGAAGACTTCAGAGTCCCCATCACAACACAACATCAATCTTAGAAGGATCAATAACTATTCCACCACTAGAAATTATGTGGTCAAGGAAAGTCACTTCCTTCAACCAGAACTTACATTTTGACAATTCCGCATACAATTTCCTTTCTCTCAATACTTGTAACAAAACTATGAATGCTCTTCTTTGGATTTAGGGCATATTAACACATCTTCAATGGAAACCACACCCAATTTATCCAGATACTCATGAAAAATCCGATTCATAAACTCCACGAACACGCCGGATGCATTGGATACACCAAACGACATCAAAGTGTACTCATAGGGACTGTACCTCATCCTGAAAAATTGTCAATGGAATACACTTAAATTCTCAGTTTATCACCAAATTTGTTACCTCATATATTCTTGATAATCACCTCATTTACGTCACAACATCATTACCAAATCACCACAATAGTACTTCATAATCAACGTCATGTTTATCATCAAATAGCATATCATAGCATAGCAACATGTGATAAATTAAACTCATAAATACATAGGTACTTGAATCATGAATTAAAGCACTCAATTAATCTCATTATAATGTAGTTTGTCATTTCATCTTTCCAACACTTCGAATGGTGCATCAAATGGACTTACAAAACTCAAGTTACGACATTTTCGAAAATTCGGTCTGCTGCTCTTGCTCGTAGCTCGCCCGACGATGTTGGGACGACTGCCTGTGGAACATCATTACTCAGTCTATGATTTTAGCGTTTGGAGGCCTTCCGGACCTCCGAATTTGATTCCGTAAAAAGTTACGGTTTCGTAATTCAAAATCCTATAATTCTATAACACTTATTTACAGGTCCTAACATCTTACATACATCAAAAGTTCACTCATCCATTTATTCAACACATGGTTTCTCCTCGAGAATTAACCATCAACGATACCCAAACGTTCTCACTTAACACCTTCCAACTTGACTGATAAACAGGAAACTCGGATTCGCTTCATTTCCAAATATACTAATTTGTATCAACTTATTAAAACCATCTATAAGCCCTCAGCTCAACTCCAATCAATTTCACCGTACACATCATTTAAGCTGGCAAAACATGTCTATTCCATCCAACATGATTCTGTCTACTATCAACAAGAGATTAAGGGTGATTAGATCCTCAATTTGTCAATAGATAGTCGATAATCATGATGGGCATAAACCATATTTACCAACCTACAATAACTTTCCTTGCATCTTGTGCACTAAGTTACCCATGACACAAATCCTTAGTTATCGTTAGCCTTATCTCTGTATCTCCTCCGGAATCGAGAAAAACATCTTCCTAACAACATTTTCACCCTTGCTATCCACTACACACCGAGTCAACATCCCACAACCAAAACAACTTAGAGAAGCGACAACTTCTCCCCCACTTGTTTCGAACCTACACTGACAGACAATGGTTAGAAAACAAGCAAGTACTGACAGTGTTTCACACACATGTCGTGTACTAAGGAACAAACAACATTAGACAACCTGGCCAAATGGACCGACATGTTATGATACCACTAATGTAACCCCCTTCTATCCCACATACTAATATGTGCTAAAGTAATGATTTAAATCAGAGTAAAACAAAGAAGGTGTCACATTTTTCTTCTTAAAAAACATTGTAATAACAAATCTTGCTCCATAACACTGGTTTTCAAAACATTTAAGGCATGACATCGCAGCGGAATAAGTTCATTTCAATAAAATCAAACTTCAAAACATTTTAAAGAAAGAAATCATAACATCTCATAAACTAAGTAAAATAGAACTCGAAGGTTCACAATGTTCCCGACTCGATGTTACATAATCAGAGCAAGACACCCTCTAGACTACAGAAAAGGAAAACGACTCCAAAAGATACCTCTTCATGCACCACAAGCTAATCTTGGTTATCTGCATGTTACCTACATGGAGGAAACATTCAAACAGGCAAGGTGAGTAATCACAGTTCATTATAATGATACAACAAAAATAAAATAAATAGGACAACCCTCATTATCACTAGAACATCATATAAATCACATTTTCATCAACAACAATTATATACAGTTATGCAATGCCACTTAGTTTGAAATACAACATCATAGAATCATGCATGTGATACCAATTAACAACAACGAACACTGGACCATTAACCCTCCACAAAGGGAGCACAACATAATCACCTCAATCCTCACAGTGGGATTGAAGCCAACACTGGACCGAAGTCCAAACATAGTATGACATGAATGCATGATGCAACAATACCAATATAATCAACATAAGTCATCAAGGGTTGCATAATAATTCATATAATCATCAACTTCATATTACAACATCATCAAAACTAATCATAATAATTCATTTAGCATATATAACATCACATGCGCATCATCAATTTAATCTACAAAAACTTCACAAAGTAACATCACTAACACATGTTGAAATCATGATAATAACATCAACATATAATCATCATCACTCAATAATAATTACCTAATCATCATACATTCCTCCACACATAGTTATCATCACAAATCATCAACACGTAACTACCGTCACTTAATCATTATACTAAACCGTTATTATCTAGTTCACCAACATGCAATCATCATCGGCTAATCATCGGACACTAATGTGATCACATTACCACACTACCCATACATATACGTCAACATAACTAATCCCTCATCATCATCATAACTATCATTGGACATAAAACATCACCATTCTTTAATTACACCATGTCTCTACACACATTTCACCAAAATAACATAATTCAACGTGTGTAAATCTACCGCCCGCATATCGACAATTAGATTTATGGTACTGAATTTATTTTTATACGCAAGAACATCATACCATCTTTCTAACGATTCAAACCACACGTCAATCGGACACTCACAGTTCGAGTTATGAATTTTTCAAAGTTTCTGAAATAAATTTGCACATAATCATCAAAGTGCACCATCATTCATTCCTCAAAATAATTAATCATATTAACCTATAAGTCATCATCATAAATTGTCCAACTATACAAAATTATAATCATATATCAAAAATACAATAAAAACAACAAGAAACATCAAGGAAAACCACAAAAGAAAACACAACAGCATTGCTAGGCCTCTAGCACCGCCCGACACTACATGAGGCGCAAGCCTCCCCATTCCACCAAAAATCCAGCAGTGTTCCATGCGGAGCCTGCTCTCACCGCCTGATCACACATGGCCCGACCCCAATTCCACCGCCCGGCCACACGAGCACGAGATATATTTTCTGCATTTGGAATTTCTGCTACACCATTCCTAAAATTCCCCCAATAACCATTCTCTTAGTGCACGAAATTCTCATACAATCCTAGTAACATTTATCAACAATAACATACAACATAATATCAATAACATCGAGAACAACATCATCAATCCTAACTTATTAGAATCCATCCAATTCTCACAAAACCCCATCGAAAACCCACAATAACCCCAAAGTCCCAAGTACTTATCATTATCAAATCATCATATCAAAAGAATAAACAGTGATTCTCCCCATACCATAAGGTAGAATCTGATACTTTCTCTCCTTCTGCAATACTTCAAACCCTAGCATCATGTTCTTCATACTTTATCCAAAGCACTTTTGGTTCAACCACAATAACACGACTAATGAGAATCCTTCCCATATTACTTCTTTGTCTCCAAATACCCCAATTATGATATCCTCATATTATTTTCACTTATTTCACATATTATTACCAACATGTCATCAAACTTCTCTTTTTATTTTTATTAATAATAATAGTCCAAATAATATTATTTTACTACTATTATTACTAAATAATTCAGAATAATTACATAATTCATCAATTCCCACGACACGCATCATAAATACATCTTGCATCATAATATCTCACCAAAGTTTGTCGATAAATCCCAGATATTTATAAGAAATCCATTAAATAAATATTCTAATCCTTTTTAGGTGTTACAACATAGATCCATTATGACCAGACGAGACTAATATCTTTTAGAAAGATTTAATTCGTTCAATACTATATAATTAATGGATTTGTTTGTGGAAATCCTAATTAACTTTTTAAACCCTTTAGTTGGATTGACTTCTCTATATAAACATATAAGTTTCCCTTGTGAAAAAAAACATTAAAGATACGAATGTTCTAAGTTGTTGACGTTAAGACTTGTTGATCAAGTAAAAATGTGACTATCTTGTTTGTATAGAAACTTTGTCACGTGTTTTTTTATATGCAAGATATATTAAACAAGAGAACTAAGGGCTCTCGAACCTGCTTACAAAAGAAACGAGACAAAGCTCGGCAAACAAAATTACAATCCAATTGAACCTTAGGATAAATAGAACAAATGGAATTTTCTAAACTCATAAAAGGTACATTGGGGTATATAATATTCTCGATGAAAGACCATCTCCAAAACAAGACTTTAATACTCCACATCGTATCTAAGACATTCCAAGAATCATTTCTGAAGATGACGTTATTCCATAACAACCACAAAGATCAACAAGTTTCTAACCAAACACATCATTCCTTCCCTCTCTTCACACTCTTCCGTTTGCCATAACAACTCCAAAACAAAAAACTCTCTTTCAAATTAACGAAAGAACGATCTTCTATACCAATCCACTCAGCCAACTCCTTCCACACAAACTTAGAAATGCAACAATTCAAGAAAATGTAATTAACCGTTTCCAAGTAATCACTACAAAAAATGCAATCAAGAATATCGTTGGAGAAAAAGCAAACTCTAAAAGATAAAGAGGCTTTAGAAGAAATTCTATTAATGAAACTTTTCCAATCAAAAGGTCTAACTTTATGAGGAACTTCCATTTTTCAAACACTCAATGCACCATCAAATCTATTGCACGGGCCAAGTGGAAAACGAAACACACTCGAAATAGTCCGGGAAGAGTCCACCAAAAACATTGCGCCCGATCCTTCCTGCCACCAAATGCAGTCTGGCCAAGCTGCTTTCGAACAGATGAACAGCAACAGCGTTGCCATATCATGGAGCTCGTGGATAACATCTTAGGTTAAGCTTTCCCTTAAGACAAAATTTCCCCACGACCAACACTCTCTACTCTAGCCCCTCATACACGCGACGAAACTACTTTAAGGCAAGAGGAAGAGAAAATCTGCTGAAATTTATCTTTAAGACAAAAATCTCCCACCCAACGCGAATGCCAAAAGGAAGTAGAAAATTCGTTACCAGTAAAAAAAAACCTACAATTAGACGCGAAAAGATCTTTCGGAAAATATTTTCCCAAATTGCAAATTTCCCTCCACCAAGAAGATCTATTACTCTCCTTCCAAATATTCCCAACCTAACAAGCGACAAACAAATTAATGTCGCCATACCGGGCCTTCAACACATCTAACCAAAGAGAATCATTTTCCATCAATATCTTCCATCTCCACTTATGAAGAAGAGCAACATTGAAATCATCGATCCTTCACAAACTAAGACCTCCTTTTTCAAATGGGAGACACACCTCATTCTAACTAACCCAATGAATTCTTCTATCTTCCGAACCTCCCCAAAGAAAATTGCTTTGAATCGATGTTATCGATTTAATCACCTTAACCAGAGCTTTATAAAAGGAAAGCAAGAAAATAGGTTGGCTAGATAAAACCGATTTCAAAAGCGCCAACCTTCCTCAGAGCTAAGAAAACGATTCTTCCAACTCGATAACCTCATCTACAACTTTGAAATCAACCCATCCAAATAGAAGCTTTGTTATCATATCTCCCTAAAGGAACCCCAAGAAAAATAAACTTATTATCTTCTTTCCTACAAGAGAGAAAAAAATGACGCCACATCCAAGGAGCTAATATTCACCCAAATAATCTTTTATGGAATTAATTCCCAAACTCGACACAAGCTCAAAACCCCTTAACGCCGCCTTTATAGCCCAAATATGTTTCCAACTACCCTTACCAATTAACAAAGTATCATCCGAAAATTGAAGGATGTCCACAAAACAATTATCATTAAAATTGAACCCCTTAAAATTGCCTAACTTAATGGACTTACCCACCATCCCTATCAATCCTTCAACCACAATGATGAAAAGAAATGGAGAGAGAGGGTCCTCTTTCCTCAAACCATGTTCCACAATGTAACACAGGGGGAGAACTGACTTTTAGTTAAATGTTGCGGATAGCAAGAGTCGCCACCGACTTTTATTTTATCCATATGGAAAGGACATAAAAGAACAGGAAAGACCTATTTGTTAAAGACTTGAGTTCGGGGGGGTAGGTTATATAAAGGGAAGGTGTTATCACCCTTTATATCCATGGTTATCCATGAGCTCTTAGTTACTTAGCTCACTTAATTGTTTTGAAAGTGTGAAGTGTGTGATTAGAAAATTTTCTAAGTACTTTGTAATGATCCTCGTATGGATGTATACAGAGCCTTTGTTTTGAAAATGTTTGAAAATAGTGAGGTGTGAAAAGAATTTTTAAAGGGTGTGAGCTAGTAATTTAGAGTTCCTACTCTAGACTAAGTCATTCATGCTCTTTTATATTCTTTCAAGGGTGAGATTGTCCCTATTATTAAGGAATAGGTTGTCATTACCTTTGATTTTATTAAGGGACGGGCGTAGGGTCATCGTATGGTCAATGAAGGCAACTTGAAGGGTATCTTTAGCAATTAGGAGGGACTACCATCTTTTAAACCGAAGGGACAAGATCATTTATCGTAGGCAACCTCGTAGGGACTTGATCTTTTAGAAATCTGGGAGGGACTAGATGATTTATTTTATGGAGGGACTTTGCTTAAGACAACCTACTTTCGAGGGAATTGACCATATTAAGGAAACTTTAAGAAGGGTAACCCTAGGAGGTGTAGACAGCGATCATAAATCGACTTACGTGTGTAAGTGATTATGTTCAAGTATTTAATCTTTTTAATTAAATTATCTAAATTCATATTAATTTCAATTAGGTTTTGCCACTCCCTATTTACTAACCATGCAATTATCAAATAAAAATAAATGGCAGAAAATTAAAGGTAAAAAAAAGAGAAATTCCTAAGTTATTACAATGCTTCGGGGCAGTTACATAATTATGAGGCGAAAAATAAAAATATAAAAAATTTACAGATGAGAAACATTTACATAATTATAATGGCGAAGCAGAAAAATATCAGAGCAACAATAACAAGGCATTATGAATAACATAAAAAAGAGGGAAAAGGTTTAAGGTTTAAGGTTTGAAAAAGGAAAGGGTTACTAAGAAAATAAACTTTTTAGATTTATAAAATTAAGGTTTAATAAAAATAATAAAAAAAGTTAGAAAAGTTTTTTTTAAGGTTATCTATAACAAAAATAAATTTTAAAAGTGAATAAAAATAACTCTAACATAACTAAATTATAAAATGATTTATGAAAATATATAAAAAAAAAAAGTTTTGTTGTTAAAAAAAACTATATTGAATTATTAATTTACAATAAAAGAAATAATTAATTAATATTATGAATGGATTATGAAGATAAGTAATTAAAAAAAAGTTAAGAGTTTTTTAGAAAATAAACAAATAAAATTAATCTAAAGATTTAAGGTTAGTTAATTTAAGAAATTAGAGAATTAAAAAAAATAGAGGAAATTAGGAGAAATTGAGAAAAAGAAGATAAAACCAATGTTTCTTTGTCAAAATACCCTCAAGATTACCAGTCTTGCCTTCTTGACACTAAGACACGCGCGCACATACACGCACATGTGAATGTACCTGGAAAATAGTTATTATATAATAAAACAAAACGTATAAAAAATGGTTGAGGCAAATCGTCAAGATTTAGGAAAAAAATCAGGGTAGTTAGTTATGAAAAAAAATGTGCAGATCTAAATATATGTATATGAATAACATAAAAATAATATGAATTAAAAAAAGAACAACGACGTTGCTAACGCAAAATTGTGATCATCGCAACTGGATCGAATCAACACAAGTGTCACGCCTCATACACACAAATGTACAAACGGCGTATCGACACGATCCGATCCGAATAATCTAAAAAATAGTAAAGTAAAATAAAATATTTATTTAACAAAATATTTATATATTTTTTATTTTTTATATTATACATATTATAAACATTATTATATATTATATATTAAAGTTATATATACTATATATTATATACATATCATAAATTAATTAATTAATTAACAAACAAAATATAAAAAATAAAAGAACATAAAACGTTAATAAAAGAACGTAAAACGTTTGTTAAGTAGGAGTTTCTTTTCGCATGAAAAAAAATCTTACGTTTAACCCAGGGGCAGGGTAGGTGTCAACTAGTTGGACCAAGCGTTCAGACTTTCATAAAGGAGTGTATTTGAGGATCCTTTACATTCCACTATGCTAATTAAGAGGTCCAAAGACCAGAAACCACAATGGTTATCCAAATCAAGAGGTCCAAAAACTGGAAGCTACAATGGTTATGCTTCATCGACCAAAGAATGAGGCAGTCACAACCCTCGCAAAACAATCAAGACAAACAGTGTCACATGATTTGTTCAAAAAAAAGAAATGAAAAAAGCCCGCTAAGTCGAAACTTGAAAACAAGCGGCTTAGGCAAAAGTTAGGGCATCCCGCTGGACTTCACAATCAAAGATTCACAAGAATCAGTCCAGGAAAAAGTTAGGGATAAGAAAAAGAACGAAAAACGAAAAATTCAAAAAGGATTACACAAGAAATATCCTTAAGTAAGAACAAAGTCATGTGATACAGACACAAAAGACAAAGGGGTGACTGACTCCAAACAACAACCTGATTGGTGCTTGAACCGATAGCAACAATGGTTCCTCAACCGACACGAAACCCTTATGAAGGGGGAGCGCTTGTGAATATTAGTTGAACATAGGAATGAAGGACATCACGAAGAGGGGTGGGCACATATAAACTTCGAGCCTATATCCTTTATTTCTATAACCGTGAACCAGGCCACGATACAACCCTCAAAAGTCCTAACTGAAACAGGGTTATTTTGAGAGTGTACTACCACGAGACCGCGTTCCTGACTCCTATGAGTTGTGCTAAAAGATCCTTGTTGGTATTGCATGTACATACTTTCATTTATTCAAGAATACTGTCGTATTTTAACCAGTGATTTTCTCACAAAGTTTTGCGACATCTTTTCAATAAAGACTTCAAGATTAACATGTGTGTTGCATTTAGAATAATCATTCTCAGAATAAGCATTTTTTGCTTGCATACATTTTTTTGGCATCATAAAAAGTTCACATGTGGAAATTCAGTCCAGAAGTTTAGGCTTGCCAAGTTGAGAAGTCTAAAACTTCTGAAAGACAGTCACGTCGAGGTGCACTTTTCTGAGAAAGCTCCATTAAGTAAGGATTTTCCCAACAAGTTATGGTAAGAGCTAGCCAATCTGGGGAAATTACGTTGAGCAATATCTTCAAAATTCAACCAAACTGGGACAATCACTTCGAGATTCAAATCTCTCCCAGAGCAATTAGTGCAGATATTCCTTCAAAGATTAGTTAGTCAAGTGCAAAAATATTCAAATATTCGTACTGGGGCAGGCCACCCCAATAGTACGAGAATTCATTCTTTCCCGAAGACAGACAATCAGAAGCATCTATCCAGAGCTCAGAGTACTAACACGACTTTACTCTTGAAGGGTTTCTATGTCACCCTTTTGTCACAAATTTTAATGACTGAGTCCATTATTCATCTAGTGGTCGCTCACCAAGCCAATTCTCTCGTTCATCGCTTCCAAAAGCTACAAGCTCATCTGTGTTGACAATGACTACCTCCCCAACAAGGTTATTACGCCAATTCAGGAAATCACTGTGATACTTAAGAGTTTAAAGACACCAAGTCTTTTGTAAAATCCTCTTAAGGTAAAGTCCAGGCAAAAGCAAATGATCCCCAACACGAGACTACTTGAAATCCTTCCTCCTTAGAAAGACATGTCGGTTTTGTTATCCCTAACATACAGATGGAAGTTATCCCCGGTAAAGTCGCCAAACTTTTTCTTCAGCAAGTTTCCTTGATCCTATTTCCTCAACAGATCTAAGGTAACTCCTATTCCCCCAACAGATCTCAAACAAATTATTCTCTTCCCCAATAAATCTCAAAATATTTCCTCGCTCCAACAGAGCAATAAGGATGGTTAATCCCCAAATAGAAAGTCATCTTCCCATAGTGAGACATTTCTTACAAGAGTTCATGTATTCTCGGCAGCCATTTGAACGATTCCCTTCCCCATAGAGGTTTGGAAAATTCACATAGACATAGAGTTCTCCTCAGCAGAGCCTTGACAAGACTTTTCCCCAGCTAAGTCGGAAAGTTTTCGATCCCCCAACGGGGTTATGGGTAAGATCCAATCCCCAATAGTTGAAGTATCCCCTAGCATGGCCTTCAAATCTAAAGTCCAATTTATTTTTTGCAAAGGTGATTATTCGAGACAGATGAATTATTCATGCTCTTCTCCAGCAAAGATGATATCCCCACAGAGCTCCTTGAGATCAAATCCACGATCATTACATTCTCAGCAGAGTCGGCAGGGACTCATTACTTCTGCATCAGGAATTTCCTTTGTACTTACATCAGTTCACTGACATACTCAAGACATAATATCCCCAGTGACATGGGGCATCACGCCATGCAGTTCAACATATGCATACCCAACATAATCCAAGTTTGATATCTTGCAAAGTCCAACCGCAGATTGGAAAAAGTCCATCCTCAGGGTGGCAAATTTCAAAAGTCCCCCGCAGTGGGCAAAAGTCTCCCGCAGTGAGCAGAAGTCCCCCGCAGTGGGCAAAAGTCTCCTGCGGTGAGCAAAAGTCCAGCCGCAAACTGGCTAAAGTCCATCTTCAGGGTGGAAAATTTCTAAAGTCTCCCGTAGCGAGCAAAAGTCCCCCGTAGTGGGCAAAAGTCTCCCGCAGTGAGCAAAAGTCCAGCCATAAACTGGCCAAAGTCCATCCTCAGGTTGGCAAATTCCAAAAGTCCCCCGCAGTGGGCAAAAGTCTCCCGCAGTGAGAAGAAGTCCCCCGCAGTGGGCAAAATTCCCCCGTAGTGGGGCAAAAGTCTCCCGCAGTGAGCAAAAATCTAGCCGCAGACTGGCCAAAGTCCATCCTTAGGGTGACAAATTTCAAAAGTCCCTCGTACTGGGCAAAAGTCTCCCGTAGTGAGCATAAGTCCCCCGCACTGGACAAACGTCCCCCGTAGTGTGGCAAAAGTCTCCCGTAGCGAGCAAAAGTCCCCCACGGTATGGAAAATTATCCAAAGACCACCCACAATGTGGCATTCTCAAGTCCAACCGCAGATTGGTGAAAGTCCGTCCTTAGGGTGAAAAAGTATCTGAAGTCCAACCGCAGATTGGCAAAAGTTCGTCCTCATGGTGGCAAATTATTCTTGAAAGTCCAACCGCAGATTGGCGAAAGTCCATTCTCAGGGTGGCAAAGTATCTTGAAGTCCAACCACAAATTGGCAAAAGTCCATCCTCAGGGTGTGATAACGAGAAATGGTATCACTTTATTACTACGTTTTAAGTCCGATTTATCGCACATTTATCATATTAACACCCGATTCTTCGAGTTTTCTATATCATATTGCATGTATAACATTTCTAGAGCTAAATCACGAGCCAAAGATGAAATGAACAAAAACAAGCATGAAAAGAAGAAGAAGAAAGAAATTTTGTAATTCTGCATAATTTGTAATAGTCACGGTCGTTACCACATCATCACGACCGTGACGCCCAACGTGGAACACTCACGATCGTCACTCAAGTGTCACGACCGTGACACGCTTTAAATGTAAAAAGTGAACGTGACACCTTTGTCACGAACGTGACACCTTTGTCACGAACGTGACAAAGGAAAATAGGGTTAATTGGATTGAATTGGTCATGAAGACGTGCAACGTGAAGTCAAAAGTCATTCCTATTATTTCTCAACCTAGTATGCATGTTCGCTGAATTCTCTCTTCAACGGAACGATACCCACGCAATGGATTTCAACTGCCCAAGCCCAATATTATTTTCTATAAATAGTCTAGTTACTAATTAGAAAACATAGAGTTTTATTTTAAGATTTTCGCGGAAGCTCTGCCGTATTTTTGTTGCACCCTTATTTTATTTTTTTCAGCAATTGTTCTTGTTTAATTTCTGCTTCTACATCCAAACCAAACTCACAATTTCCAACATTAGGAAATTGTTATTATTAATTTCTTTTTTTCAAACCTTCAGAAATTCGTTTAGTTTTATTTTCGATTCCGGTTCCGCACTCCGAGCTTACCAGACTGTGGAAGAAGGAGTTTTACGATTTTTATCATTCAGGTTTTAATAATTTCGCATTTATATTAAGTTATTTATTTATGTTAAGAATTTATTTCTATTATTTTATAATGCATATTTTAATTTATATTTATCTGTTTCTGCATCTGTCTGGTACAACAAATATGAGTAGCTAAACTAATTAGGCGGTATGTAATTAAAATAAACCAAACCGGTAAAATCAAATCTAAGCTAAAACAATTAAGAACTTAAATTCTGGCTGTGACTTTTTATTATAAAAATTAATCTTTTTGTTACGAGAGTAAGAAAAGTGTAATAGGTTAGGTCGAGACCACGAGAGTGTGAGATTTTAACCGGATAGCTAAAGTTAGGCATTTGATTTAAATACAGCGAGAGCGCTTTAAAATGAATTAGGCTTATTAAGTTTTCAAAAATTATCTTCTAAACACTTATGGGCTAGCGAGAGCAGGCATAGGGCTTTAGGAGTAAGATCTGAGATAAGACCACGAGAGTGTGAGTCGAGGGTATTTAAACTGGTAATCTCTACAGAATAAATTAAGTGAACCATCCTTATAAGCTTAGGTTAGATTTACCCGCATAGGTTAACATAATTACATACCGACCGTCTTCTTATTATTTCATTAAAACTAAAATTTAATTCTCGTTATAATCCTTAAAAACCAAAATCGTGACAAACATCCACCTTAGCTAAACTAGTAGACCCTCTAGCACTAAGTGATCATAAAGTCCATGTGGGATTGACAATCTTTTATATTACTTCGATAGGTTGTGCGCTTGCAGTTCCGATACCGCTAGACACATATCGCGTCTTCGCGCCCCATTAAGTTTTTGGCGCCGTTGCCGGGGACCTTAATTTAGTTACTAGTGCACTATTAGAGTAGCATTGTCTAGACTAAGGTAACAACTTATTCTTTTCCTAATCTAATTTCCCGAGTGTATGCCAAGTACTCGCTCTCAAGGCGAAGACTTGCAACCTCCAGTCCCAGAATTAGAACGCTTCTTACACGTAAGAAGACGAATATTCGATTACGAACGAAATTACAACATTCCAGATCTTCAAATTGATTCACCTAAACCGGTTCAAACATCAAAGGACGCAGAGATGGCTGAAGAACCGAATTATCCACTCAAATATTACGCTAGTCCTTCACAAGCTGAGCCGCATTCCAGCATTGCTGCACTGGCTATCAACCGAAACGATTTCGAATTGAAACCTTCGCTGATATCAGCCGTGCAACAAAATCAATTCGCCGGAAATCCTACCGAGGATCCGAACCTTCATCTTTCGATATTTGTGCAGTACGCAGATACTATAAAAGCTAATGGAGTTACCCAAGAAGCTATTAGATTACGTCTTTTTTCCTTTTTCACTTCGAGACAGAGCAAGAGCCTGGCTTCAATCTCTACCCTCGAATTCAGTAACTACGTGGGAGGAACTAAAGAGAGTCTTCTTGACAAGATATTTCCCACCTAGCAAGACAGCTATGCTAAGAGCTCAAATCAACGGATTTAAGCAAAAGGAAAACGAGTCACTTTTCGAAGCTTGGGAACGCTATAAAGATATGCTGAGACTTTGTCCACATCACGGATTAGTAGAATGGATGGTCATCCATACCTTCTACAATGGACTCTTGTACAATACAAGAATGACAATTGACGCTTCCGTAGGCGGCGCACTAATGGACAAAGAATATAATGATGCTTATGCACTTATCGAGGGTATGACTCAAAACCATTACCAATGGGGAAGCGAGAGAGTCGCAACTGAGAAACCAACAAAAGGAGGTATGTACGAAGTGAGTAGTATGGACCAAGTCAATGCAAAGTCTGACCAACTTAACCAAAAGATCGACAACTTGACCATAACACCAACAGCCACCGTGGCTGCGGTAACACCTAACTGTGAATTATGTGGAGTTCCAGGACATGCTGTCCCTGATTGTCAACTATTAGCAGGAATTCCTACAGATCAAGTGAATTATGCTCAAGGAAACCTATACTCAAACACATACAACCCAGGTTGGAAAAATCATCCGAACTTCTCCTATAAGAACAACAATGCTTTATATGCACCAGGTCAAGCACCAGCTACACCACCAGGATATCAAAAGACTACTCCTAATGTTCCTAGAAAATCAAACCTTGAGTTGATGATGGAGAACTTCATAGCTACCCAATCTCAAACAAACAAGGATTTCTTAAACCAAAACATACACACTAGTGAGCAGATTAAGCAATTAGTGAGCAAGGTATATGCGTTAGCTACACATAACAAAATGCTAGAAACTCAGATTTCACAAGTAGCTTAACAACAAGCACCTACCGCTGCACCAGCTGGAGTATTTCCTGGACAACCCCAACCTAATCCGAAAGGACAGGCTAATGCTGTGATATTAAGAAGTGGCAAGGAACTTGACGGACCTACCGATCCAAGACTTGACAATCCAGCCATGTACCAAAAACCGGATAAACCGACTGAAAAGGTGAATGAACCAGAAGAAAAGGAAGATATTAATCAAGAGGCAGTGGAGAAAGAAAAGCCTTATGTGCCTCCACCACCTTATAAACCACCAATTCCGTACCCTCAGAGATTAACCAATTCTAAGACGATGGGCCAGTTTAAGAAATTTGTTGAACTTCTGAAACAGCTGAATATTACTATTCCATTTACAGAAGCTATCACTCAAATGCCCTCGTATGCTAAGTTTCTAAAGGAAATCGTATCCAATAAGAAAAAGATAGAGGATAACGGAACCGTTACACTTACTGCTGAGTGTAGCGCAATAATTCAGAATAATATGCCTCCTAAGCTAAAAGATCCAGGAAGTTTCTCTATACCTTGTGTAATAGGAAAATTCGTCATTGACAAAGCTCTATGCGATTTAGGAGCCAGTATCAGTGTTATGCCCTTAACAATTTGCAAGAGGCTAGACATGGGAGACCTAAGACCAACTAAAATGTTTGTTCAACTAGCCGATCGCTCTATTAAATATCCTGTAGGCATACTAGAAAATGTCCCAGTACGTATAGGATAATTCTATATTCCTACTGATTTTATAATCATGGACATCTCTAAAGACTCCACTACACCTATCATACTAGGAAGACCATTCTTAGCTACCGCCAGAGCTATTATAGACGTAAAGAAAGGAAAGCTAACCTTTGAAGTAGGTGAAGAGAAAGTTGAATTTATTTTAACACAATTCTTACAATCACCAGCTATAGAGGATACATGCTATTTATTGGATGTAATTGACGAATGTGTAAGAGAAATGGAAATGAAAGAAACTACCTATTCTGAAATTATGAAAATTCAAATCCCTCCGATTTTCGAAGATGACAATTGGCGTGAACCATATCAGGATGATAGTCTGAGAGAAAGTTTAGCACTTACACCGGATCCCATGCCAAGTAAGAATAAATCTACATTAGAGTTTAAAACTTTACCTAAGAACCTAAGATACGAATTCCTAGACACTGAATGTACAAGACCAGTTATAATCAATTCCAGTTTAGGAACAATTGAAACAAAGAAACTTTTAGATGTCTTAAAGAAATATCCAACTGCATTAGGATATAACATATCTGATCTCAAAGGAATATGCCCTTCAATCTGTATGCATTGTATTCTGCTAGAAGAAGATTGCAAAACCTCCAGAGAATCTCAAAGAAGAATTAACCCAATCCTTAGCACTGTAGTAAAGGAAGAAGTTAAGAAACTACTAGACGCTGGAATAATATATCCAATCTCTGATAGTAAATGGGTTAGTCCAGTACATGTAGTACCAAAGAAAGGAGGTATCACTGTTGTGAAAAACGCTAAAGGCGAATCGATATCACAAAGAGTAGTGACCGGACATAGAGTGTGCATCTATTATCGTAAACTAAACAAAGCCACTCGAAAAGATCATTTCCCACTACCTTTTATAGATCAAATGTTAGAACGATTAGCCAAGCACTCATATTTCTGTTATCTTGATGGTTACTCAGGATTTTTCCAAATCCCTATCCACCCAGATGATCAAGAAAAGACTACATTCACATGCCCTTATGGAACGTTCGCTTATAGATGAATGCCCTTTGGATTATGCAACGCTCCTGCAACCTTTCAAAGATGTATGATGTCAATCTTCGCAGATTTCATAGACAACATCATGGAAGTGTTCATGGACGACTTCTCTGTATGCGGGCAAAGTTTTGAAGGATGTCTATCAAATTTAGAAATGGTGTTAGAAAGATGTGTAAAAGTAAACCTCGTACTTAACTGGGAGAAATGTCATTTTATGGTCAGAGAAGGAATCGTACTAGGACACGTTATATCTGATAAGGGAATTGAAGTTGATAAAGCTAAGATAGAAGTCATAAAAGATCTTCAACCCCCTAAGACCGTTCGAGAAATACAAAGCTTTTTAGGACACGCCGATTTCTACCGACGATTCATCAAAGATTTCTCGAAAATCACTAAACCTCTTACCGGTTTATTAATGAAAGACACTGAGTTCATATTCAATAAAGATTGTCTTAAAGCATTTGAAACTCTAAAAACAGCCCTCATCACCACACCAATCATGCAACCACCAGACTGGAGATTACCTTTCGAAATCATGTGCGATCCGAGTGACTATGTTGTAGGCGTAGTTCTAGGACAAAGGAAGGACAAGAAACTTCACGCAATTTACTATGCCAGTAGAACCTTAGATTCTGCTCAGATGAACTACGCCACTACTGAAAAAGAATTGTTAGCAGTTGTCTTTGTGCTTGATAAATTCCGTTCCTACCTAGTGGGAGCGAAAATAATCGTTTACACAGACCACGCTGCTATCAGATATCTATTAACCAAGAAGGATGTTAAACCAAGACTCTTGAGATGGATTTTACTCTTACAAGAATTTGATCTCGAAATAAAAGATAAGAAAGGTACTGAAAACGTCGTAGCGGACCATTTATCTAGAATAGAAGGTATTAAACCCGAACAAGTGCCGATTAACGATGATTTTCCGTATGAACAGCTGATAGCACAAATAGGAAGCGGTCTAGTTCAGTTAGATATAGATGAACCAGAACCCGTGGAAACAATCCAAACAACCGTAGGACTGCCATGGTACGCTGACATTGTCAACTACTTAGCTGCAGGAGCACTTCCACCTGACTTAACCTATCAGCAGAAAAAGAAATTCTTTCACAATCTCAAGCATTACTATTGGGACGAACCATTATTATTTAAAAGAGGATCCGACGGAATCTTTCGTCGATGTATTCCCGAAGAAGAAATAGAAGATGTCATTGCTCATTGCCATTCATCTCCTTATGGTGGACATGCAAGCACTTCCAAGACTTGTGCAAAAATCTTACAAGCCGGCCTATTTTGGCCTAATTTATGGAAAGATGTCCACATCGCTGTTATAAATTGCGATCGGTGTCAATGCACCGGTAATATTTCAAGAAGAGATGAAATGCCTCAAAGAGGAATATTAGAAGTAGAAGTCTTTGACGTCTGGGGAATAGATTTCATGGGACCATTCCCATCATCTTTCGGTAATAATTACATACTCGTAGATGTCGATTATGTTTCAAAATGGATTGAGGCTATAGCTTCTCCTACAAATGACACACGAGTAGTAATTAAGCTTTTCAAGAATATAATCTTTCCAAGATTCGGTGTGCCTAGACTTGTCATAAGTGACGGTGGCTCGCACTTCATTTCGAAAATATTTGACAAATTACTATCTAAGTATGGAGTCAGACATCGTGTAGCAACACCATATCATCCACAAACAAGTGGACAGGTTGAAGTCTCAAACAGAGAAATTAAACAAATCTTAGAAAAGACTGTCGCCATATCTAGGAAAGATTGGTCATCTAAACTTAATGAAGCTTTATGGGCTTATAGGACAGCCTACAAGACACCCATAGGAACTACACCTTTCAAATTAGTGTATGGAAAGTCTTGTCATCTCCCGGTAGAACTAGAACACAAAGCATATTGGGCGATTAAAACACTCACTATAAACTACAATGCCGCTGGAGAAAAGCGAATCCTCGACATTAATGAATTAGAAGAGTTAAGGTTAGATGCTTATGAGAATGCTAAGATATATAAAGAAAGAACTAAGCGATGGCACGATAAACGCCTATTTAGGAAAGAATTTAGTGTGGGAGACGTTGTACTCCTCTTTAATTCAAGACTTAGGCTCTTTCCTGGAAAACTAAAATCTAGATGGTCAGGACCCTTTGAAATAACTAGAGTGTTCCCAAGCGGAGCAATAGAAATTAAGGGTAGGAATAGTGAACCGTTCACAGTAAACGGACAACGATTAAAACATTACCATAAAATTTAAAATAAAGATTATGCAAATAGTCTAAAGTTTTTAGAGTTGTCCACTAATTTCCCTGACTAATCTAACCCTAAGCATTACGTCAGGCTTTTGACGATAAAAACAGCGCTTAGTGGGAGGCATCCCATTTTATCATTTTAATCAATTTATCGTTTTATCCTTTTATCATTTTATTGTTTTATTTCATTATTATCATTATTGATTCTATTTATGCATTTATTTTCTTATTTTCTTTATTTTAATTTTTATTTTTCTAAATCACTTTTACAGATTTAGAAACTTAGGACAACCACCTTACGAGTACCTAATCAGAAATGAAGTAGTAACCCTGTTCACATTACCAACCCATGCTAGAGTCAGTGTTCACAATAAAGATAATTGGCTTTATGAGCTTACCCCTCCTGACTATCCATATACACCCGAATCACCACAATCTTACAGAATTAGGGATGACATAATGACTGATGTAGAAAGTGACCCTGAGACACCTCCTGGTTACCATGACATCGACCACACTGATGAAGTTATTGAAACCCCTGAAGTAAATCAAGTAGGATATGCTGACAACTTAAAGAAAATTATGAATACTCTTGAAGTTTACCAAGCCGATATTAATGTTGTTAAAGATGAGGTTAAAAGCATGCGATTGGACGTTATAGGTTTAACTGACATAACATGTGAACAATTCTATCATTTAAACTTCGCACTTGAAGATTTGAAGAAGCAACTTTGAAAATGTTGTAGTGATTCAATTTATTTTACTTTTCGCTTTTGTTTCTAGTTAGTTTTAATATTTTGCAAACATTTTCGTAGCTTATATTTATCAATGTAATTTTCCTTCTATTATGTTAAAAGCAAAGTACTTCTAGTTTTGCAACTTTCTAATTTAATCAATTTCCATGCCTTTCATTATTTACTGTTATATTTGAATTGCTTGATGTTTTATGAATTCTCGTGTGATGAAAATTACTGCTTATATGTTAATCCACTATTATGTATTATGTTTATGTTGGAAATAAATGAAAGTGATAAGAAATTGCATTGAACTGAAGTGAGATAATGCATTCTGTGAAAAATTACAAGTTTTGCAGTCATCACGGTCGTCACTCATCACTCATGATCGTGACGAGCTATTTAGCGTGCCACGACCGTAAGACCTCCCTCACGACCATGACAACCTTATTTTATGAATTCTGAAGAAACAGAACCGTTCACCTTCGCAGAACCCCATTCTCCATTTTCACAAAATAGAAACCTCCCATTATCTCCTCATTCTCCCGTAACCACCCATTACTCTCAATTAATCCCATTAACCCATTAAACCTCTCCATTTATTCCAAACTTCTCACATTCACTCATTTCATTATAATCCGAACAAATTCTTCAGTTTTCTTCATTTTCTCACAAAACCTCAAAAACTCTTATCCCTCATTTCCGTACTTGCATGCAATGGAGAATATCCAGTTTAGAGATGGTGACCAAGGAGAAGCACAAAGATAGAAGTTTATCAGGTTTCAGAACCGTGGCATCCAACCCACTCGGTATGTCGACCTTGACTGCTTGAGGGAGTTAGGATTGCTAGACGGCGTGAAGCTATTGCTTGAGCATGTTGGTTTGTGGGACTTGTGCAGTCAACCACAACCGATATTCGAAGACCTCACCTTGGAGTTTCTGAGTTCATTTCAGTATATCACACCATCCGGTTCGACAAGTCAACTCACCGGCATTGCAAAGTTCAGAATGCTCGGACGAGAGTTCGAAATCACGCAAACAAGGATCGCCGAACTGTTAGGTTTCCACCACGGCAACGATGCTCATCTCCGCGTGCCCGACAACTTCAACGAGGTTGCTTTCACTTTATGGCACAACATCACTAACAGCCGTGCTACTGCCTACCAGAGTCTGAATGCTACCCACATCCATAACCCGACGATTCGGTATTTTCATCGCATCATCTGCAATACTATTTTCGCAAGAGAGAGCAATCACAAGCTTAACTCCAAAGAGCTCTTGTTCTTGCACTGTGCCTTAAATGAGGAACGCATCAATGCTGCCCCGTTCCTTTTAGCCCATATCCAGTCTGTAGCGCATCGAGGCGCAACCCCCTTCTACATTGGCGGGATTGTCACCACCCTTGCCATTCAGCTGGAGCTTGGTGACCAGATTACTCATTTACCTCATAGAGCAGCAAAGTTGCTTACAAAGAGCTATTGCAAGTCCGCCCATTTGATATCGCAGAGAGAGGATGGCAGGTTCAACCCTGTTATCCAAGGCACCGTTTATCATCACATCACCTTGCCTTATCGTGACCGCATCGATCCATCGAACCGAGCCAATTGGCTATTTGCTTTACCGGATGATGCAGGCCATGTTCCGATTATTGATGAGCAGACTGATGCACCTGTGGACGAGATGCAGGATGCCATGGATGCTGCTGAGCCAGTACAGGACATCCCTGAGTCCTCCACCAGGCAGCCACCTTTACCCGACATCACACTTGAAGACGTCCTCCGTGCCATTCATCAGCAGAATCAGATGAATGTCGCACTTGAGCGAAGGCAAAAAGAGCAATATGATGCACTACTTTCAGCTGTTGCCAGTAACCAGAGGACGACAGATGAGAAGCTAGGAGAAATTTTTAGCGAGCTGGAGGCTTTGCGTATAGATATCACTGCTCTCACCACCACCGGTTCTGATCAGGAAGCCACTCCTTCCAGACGCTCCCGCACTAGAAGCCGAGGCCGTGGTCGTCAGCAGCCTTAGTTTATGTTTTTGTTTTTGCATTTCTATTTTTGTATTGTATTTTCTCCGCTATTATATCACAACATTGAGGACAATGTCTGATATAGTGTGGGAGAGATACCTTTCCCTTTCCGCATTTTCCATTTCATTGTATTTCCCTTTCCGTATTTCAATTAAACAAAGTAATATTTGTGCTATTTCTTCAGTTTCGAATTTTCCCCGTTTATTTAGCCATACCGAAAATTTTTGTTTTATCTTCGCATTACCCGACTTACCTATGAAATCGTAGTTAGGAAGCTGAGAAAGATCCAACAAGATCAATACAGTCTTGACACCTTAGACTCCCCACTTAAGCATTCCGTTCCGATAATTGTTACGAATACACCTTAAGTTTTAGTTCTAAAGTAACCCCTAGTAGTTTATACTAGCAGTCAGCACCGTCTGAACACAAACCACATGGGGAGCCGATGAACATAAGTGTTTGATGCCTAATCTATAATGATCCTTCATATCTCGATGCCAATAAAAAGAAATTGCACCAAAGTACACGGTCGCATATAAGAAACGAGAAATATGAGAAGGAGTCCATTGCGGGTTGGTTCAGAGGTACCTGGTTCTGAACTTGGTAGGGCGTGCTACGGCTCGATCCCCCACAACCTCCAATTCGGATAATACATATAGGGTTGCCACATTCGTGTACCAGACCCCGTGCTTATAAAGGATCAAAGTCACTAACCGGCTACTCCACTACGTACGTGCTAAGGCAAAGGGCTTAATGTGATTGCGCTAGAATGAAACCGGGTGAAATAAGATCGAAAGACTATAGGTAGAATCGTAACGCAATTACCGAATGTTTCGTTTAACGGGAAGTCGACGACTTAGCTTGTTGCTTGTGTCATTAGTGTATCGTTAGTGTTCTATTCTAGTACCAGTTTATCTAGATAAATGATTCCTCGTATGGTTTGTTATGTGTATGCGTCCGATGAAAATTGTCCGATCATTTTTCAACCGACTATTTGCTTGAGGACAAGAAAAGGTTTAAGTTTGGGGAAGTTTGATAACGAGAAATTGTATCACTTTATTACTATGTTTTAAGTCTGATTTATCGCACATTTATCATATTAACACCCGATTCTTCGAGTTTTCTATGTAATATTGCAGGTATAACATTTCTAGAGCTAAATCACGAGCCAAAGATGAAATGAACAAAAACAAGCATGAAAAGAAGAAGAAGAAAGGAATTCTGTAATTCTGCATAATTTGTAACAGTCACGGTCGTTACCACATCATCACGACCGTGACGCCCAACGTGGAACACTCACGATCGTCACTCAAGTGTCACGACCGTGACACGCTTTAAATGTAAAAAGTGAACGTGACACCTTTGTCACGAACGTGACAAAGGAAAATAGGGTTAATTGGATTGAATTGGTCATGAAGACGTGCAATGTGAAGTCAAAAATCATTCCTATTATTTCTCAACCCAGTATGCATGTTCGCTGGATTCTCTCTTCAACGGAACGATACCCACGCAATGGATTTCAACTGCCCAAGCCCAATATTATTTTCTATAAATAGCCTAGTTACTAATTAGAAAACACAGAGTTTTATTTTAAGATTTTCGCGGAAGCTCTGCCGTATTTTTGTTGCACCCTTATTTTATTTTTTTCAGCAATTGTTCTTGTTTAATTTCTGCTTCTACATCCAAACCAAACTCAATAACAATTTCCAACATTAGGAAATTGTTATTATTAATTTCTTTTTTTCAAACCTTCAGAAATTCGTTTAGTTTTATTTTCGATTCCAGTTCCGCACTCCGAGCTTACCAGACTGTGGAAGAAGGAGTTTTACGATTTTTATCATTCAGGTTTTTATAATTTCGCATTTATATTAAGTTATTTATTTATGTTAAGAATTTATTTCTATTATTTTATAATGCATATTTTAATTTATATTTATCTGTTTCTGCATCTGTCTGGTACAACAAATATGAGTAGCTAAACTAATTAGGCGGTATGTAATTAAAATAAACCAAACCGGTAAAATCAAATCTAAGCTAAAACAATTAAGAACTTAAATTCTGGCTGTGACTTTTTATTATAAAAATTAATCTTTTTGTTACGAGAGTAAGAAAAGTGTAATAGGTTAGGTCGAGACCACGAGAGTGTGAGATTTTAACCGGATAGCTAAAGTTAGGCATTTGATTTAAATACAGCGAGAGCGCTTTAAAATGAATTAGGCTTATTAAGTTTTCAAAAATTATCTTCTAAACACTTATGGGCTAGCGAGAGAGGCATAGGGCTTTAGGAGTAAGATCTGAGATAAGACCACGAGAGTGTGAGTCGAGGGTATTTAAACTGGTAATCTCTACAGAATAAATTAAGTGAATCATCCTTATAAGCTTAGGTTAGATTTACCCGCAAAGGTTAACATAATTACATACCGACCGTCTTATTATTATTTCATTAAAACTAAAATTTAATTCTCGTTCTAATCCTTAAAAACCAAAATCGTGACAAACATCCACCTTAGCTAAACTAGTAGACCCTCTAGCACTAAGTGATCATAAAGTCCCTGTGGGATCGACAATCTTTTATATTACTTCGATAGGCTGTGCGCTTGCAGTTCCGATACCGCTAGACACATATCGCGTCTTCGCGCCCCATCAGGATGGCAAATTCTAAAGTCTCCCGTAGTGAGTAGAAGTCCACCCGCAGTGTGATAGAATATCCAAAATCCACCCGCTGTGTGGCAAAGTACCTGAAGTCCAACCGCAGATTGGCGAAAGTCCATCCTCGGGATGGAGAAGTTTCTTGAAATCCGACCGTAAATTGGTGAACGTCCACCCGTAGTGTGGCAAGTCGTTAGTTGTCTGACTCATGTCGAAAGACATCATTAAGGCATTGTTGCAGACTTTCAAAGTCCACCCGCATCGTGGCAAGTCAGTAGCCATCTGGCATCACTCAAAAGGCATCCCCTGTTTAATATTATTCCCGTCATAATTATATCCAAGCAGAGTTCATTCGGTTGAGTTTATTTCCCTGTTCTCCTGCCACAGAGTGCAAAATTTCTGGTTGTTTCTGGTATTCAATCCCTGCATACCTCAAATGTATGAATGTAACTGCTATCATCCATTCAGGTCTACAGATGATTGAATAGGGGCAGCTGCAAAACCCCAAAATTCACCCTCTCTTTTCATAACATCTAACATATCATCTTGCACACATAACATTGCATCTCTGCATAGAAAAATGAAGCATAGCATAAGAGGGCAGTGTTCTAATTCAAGTGTGGTTGTTCAGTTTGCGCTTCAATTCAGATGGACGTTTGACCTGATCGTGGTCAAACTATCGAGGTATTGTTTTAACTGCAAGTCATCTGCGTTGGTGGTTATTTCTCGGACAATTTATTTTCCCGGAGAGTGATTCAGACATGTTCAAAGTATTCATGATTTAATTAGTCAGAAGTTAAGAGGATGATCAATTCAGTAAGTTATTTATGGTTAGGAATGTGTTTCATAAATTTTAACTAGATATTTGGTGGAATTGGTTTTAGTGTGATTTGTGGTTTTGGTCCAAGTTTGATTCATGATTAGTTTTAGTTCTCAAGGATTGATTCATTTTGGTTTCAAGAGCGACTCTTTGTGGATTCGATTCAATTTTCATTGTTCAAGATTCCAAAGGATTTGGTCATGGGCCGATTTTAGATGTTATTAGAATTGAGATATTATTTGGACACGATTCAATTTGGTTCTATTTCATTCCTTTATTCATCATTATTGGTCATGAAGACTCAAAATCAAGCATTACTTCAAAAACAATAAAGGTTATCATGATTCCAATGCCAATGCTTTTTAAGCCCATTACTAATTGTCTCTTGCATTGCAAAAATTAAAACAAAAAAAGGAATGGAAACCCACACGTTTCATTCCACTTAGTGTCTATTATCATGATACTACATTACCTGCTTTTGTATGATACAATTTTTCTCCAAGCCAGCTCATCACGATTTTATACCTAGCCAAGGCAAGCTGAATATCACACATATCATAGCGCATACATCATGTTGCAAAAAGTTCAAAACGCAGGCTATGTTGAACATCACTTTGCAGAAAGTTCATGAATACAAAACGCAGGATGTGTTGATTAAAACGCAAGTGAATAACATGAATAACAGAAGAGGAAAAAGGTGGAAGCAAAACGTGAATATTCTTCACTGAAATTTCACAGAAAAAAGAAAATACATAAAGAATTATAACAGAGAAAACTCCATTATTCTTCATCAATCAATAAACAGGAAAAATCAAAAGAAAAAACAATCCTAAAAGGAAATAACTCCCTAACTGAATTCTAACCGAATTCAATTGAAATTCCAAAATTTCCCTCACCCTTGATCACATATAAATCAGAAATTGATCTTCATGTTTCGTTTCCACCATTTTTCTTCCTTCATCTTCTTCACTCTTTTCACCATTCCACCATTTCATCACCTTCTTCATTCTGATTCACTCACTTCTCCATCTTCAACTCTCTTCACTATTCCACAATTTCATCACCTTCTTCATTCTAATTCAATCCCATTCTTCATCTTCAACCTCACACCATCACCATTAATCCTGAAACAAAGTTAACAACTTCATCAACCTTCATTGCTTCTTCACGAATTCATTAAATATGAATTAGAACCAATACATAGAAGATAAGTGGAAGAAAAGTCGAGTTGGAAATTTGAGAAATCATAGATTCACATACCTCCATTCGTGTCCTCACCAAAATCATCATATCGACTTCGTCATTCTCGTACGTCATAAACTCTACAACCACCGTGCTCCTTGCGGTTTCTTCATCATCGGCACTCCCGCGCAATCACCAAAACCTACTTCTGAACTTCATCAAACTTCAACAATCTTCAACTTCGTGGAACTTCAATAAATTGCTATCATCTTCACCAAGAAAGATCTTCGTCATCATCAAACATCGACAAAACGCAAAATCACAACAACAACGAAGATTCGTTACGCTGATGCACATCAAGAATCACTCAAAGGACCTCTGAACCTACAAAACCAGCGCGACGTTCAACTCAAATAAGCAATAATAAACACAAAAACGCAAGAGAATATCGCAACAAGACGGACACAGAAGCAGAGTAGAAGAAGAACGCGTAATAGAGAAGAATTACCAAACCTCTGAGTTTTCGTTCACATCCTCGTTTACAGGTACATAATCTCGAGCTTCTCGTAGCTGTAACCTCGAATTCGCTATGAGTTTGTCGTGGTGTTGTTTCTTGCATCGGTGTTTGAGTTTGTCTTTTCGATTTGTTGATTTTCATCTTTGGATGTGCCGATCCCGCTGATAGTTTGGTTCGTCGGAGATACCGTTGGCGGATGCGAATGGAAGAGAGGTTTATGGTAGCGCGGTGGTTTTTTCCGGCGGAGGGGATAGGCTATTCGAAGAAGAAGATTCTATCACGGCGAGGAGGAAGGTGAAGACCTAGGGTTTTGTTAGGACCTGATCGTTCAGTTCCTTGTGTTGTTTTTTTTTGTTTTATAATTTCAGATGTAATAGTTTAGTTTAGGTTAATCTTGAGAATATTATGAGTTTAATAGGAATTAAGAATATTAAAAAACCATCAAATCCATTAAATGTGCACCATTTCCAAGAGATAAGATAGGATCAAGATGAGATTTTCTGAATTCTAGCCACACCGAAAGTGACACTTTACACCGTCAGATAGGATCTTCTCACGGTCGATTGTGTGTGCGCTGGTTCACTATAGTTTCTACGTACCTTAGCTTCAGGATCCGTTTGATGAAGATACCCTTGTAAGTACATATGATCAATGGTCCTTATTGAAGTCAGAGTGTTGATCGAACCCTCATTGTGCACCCTCAAGACCTGGCGTTGATGGGCCTTGGGAACTTTGTTATTCGCACCCCTCTCAAGCAAGCCCAATAGCTTTTCTAAAGGAAATTATTTCATATGCACACCTTTTCTATTTTCTTAGTTTTTTTAATTTCTGTTTTGTATAACTTTCAATTTTAATCAATAAAAAATACGAAAATTCCTAATAAAATTCCCCAAATATTATAGTGATATTCTAACTCATTTTAGAATTTTTCCATACTTTTACTTTCTGATTTTAGCCATTTTTCATTTTTATTTCGATTTTCCATTTAATTTATTTTCTATTGAATTCCTTCTTGAACTCTTCAATTTGTGCAATTTCTTTCTCCCACTTCCTGTAATCTTTTTGCTCCATTCTTTTTGCTATGTTTAAATCACCCATAAAGGTACCTATACATATTTTTGTTATATTTTTTAGGTCATTTGAACCACTGTTTGGTAATAGTTGTGTGTGCGAATTTGTGAATAATGCATAAGTAGATTTAGGTGCCTATTTGGTATAAAATTGTGAATTTTTAGGAGATTTTTTAACACAACATTATATTCAGGTTAGGGATCTTAGGGAATTAATTTCATATTTTTTCCAGGACAATTACTATTTTTAGTGCTTTGATTTTACTCAATTTTTCCATGCAAATTCACCTAGTTTTAACTTAGGGTTTTATGGTTGCATTAGGACATAGTTTGATTAGATTTGATATTAGAATAGTAGAAGGCCTTGATATAGTTTAGATACTGATTTTAGAATATTTTTATCATGTAGGATCCTTTAGTTTTAGGACTGTGGCTTAGAATTCCTTTAAGTGCGTTTCCATGAAGTAAATAGTCTTTATATTTGTTTATGTGTTTAATATGCATCTTGAAACTAATCTTTGTTTTGTAGGGAGGTTGAGGTAAGACTTTGGTCATATCCTTCCTCTTCATCTCTTTATGCTTTATATTGGCGTTTTCCTTAGCCCTTTGTACTCTACTTGTATAGGATTCCCATTTCTTAGAAACAACTTAACTTTCTTAGGAAGTAAGTTGAGTTCTAGTTCTCTCTTCTTCTTTTCCTCTTCCCGTTAGGATTAGAAAACCACATAAACCATTAGGATCTCCCTTTTGCATGCAATAAACAATTTTAGGGTTGAGACTGAGTCCCCTTAGTTTTTGTCCTTTTCCGATTTGAGTCATTCTTTCTCATCTCATAATGAAAATAATAAAATACTTAATAAAGGTTGAATGTTCTCATACGACATGAGACTTTGTTGCGGAGTACTTATGCACGTCCCATTTCGGGGCGAGGTGTAGTTTATCTACCACGATGGATAAGTCTTAGTATGAGAATGTTCACAAACAAATTCAAAAACACTTCTCATAAAAGACAACCAACAAAGACATCACGTCTTCTCTTCTCATCTCCTACTCTTTGCGGACGATCACGACTTGCCTCGACAGCTCAAACAACGATACGGTAAACACCCTCGAGTCAGAGCCGATAACACCTGAGTTAGAACTATGACAACATCATCCTAAAAAAGTACAAGCAAGTTTCCGCCTTAGTTAGACGAACTACGGCGACTTTGATCCTCATTTTCTCGATGAGGTACGTAGGCAGTGGGGTAGGGCCCATTCGAGCACATTCTTTATTTTCCATACATTTTTCCCTTTCTTTCCATTTTCTTCTCCAATTCCCTGTCTCATTTCAGTTCTAGTTCCAGTTAGCAGTTCTTTCGTTCAACAACATCTTATTTCTCACCCTTTAAAACAGACTAACAAGTGTGGATCCTGTCGGGTACGGCGGACGATTTGTGGTGCTAATACCTTCCCAGGTCGTAACCGACTCCCGAACCCAGATCTTTGGTTCGTAGGCCTCGTCCTTTCCTTCTTCCTCAGGTTTGTGCATCATTACCTTTCCCGTTCCTTCGGGATAAAAATGTCTGGCTGACGACTCTACCTTTTCCGCGCCACTTTCGCGTTTGTACTAGTATGAAAATCCCGGGAGCGACACAACCCGTTGTAACACCCCAAATTTGCCCTATTCTTTTTAAGCATCATATCATATCATATTCATCATGAACATATCATATTCTTGACATCTTAGCATGGAAAGATGAGGCATAACTTTCTCATGACCTAGCATTAGGCATTTGATCATTTGTGGAGGGTTTTGAGGCATCACAAGCTATGACAAGGGGCCCAATGGATTTGTCCAAGTCATATGAGGGGTCTATGTTGCTTTCACAAGCTCAAGATCATTCACAAAAGCTCAGAAGGTTGGAAGATCGTCAAGGAATTCAAGCTAGGGCAAAGCTCCTACACAATTATCCCAAATTAGGGTTTGAGTTTCAAGCATGAAAACCTTGTGACTTTGGCCATTTCATTTGGGCAAAGTCTCTTATATGTTAAGAGGATCCTAGGGATGAAATTTGGTGAGAAAATTCATTGTGGAAGTCAAGTATTTCTTCAGTTGCTTGTAAATGAAGAAATTGGCAAACTATGCATTCTAAAAGTCAACTGTGAGATTTCAAAGGGTCCAACCCCTTTTTTCTAGTCAAGGGATGTTCTCCTCATTCTCTCACTCTCTTCACAAACAAATCATATATTCTGAATCCTTGAGGCTTAAGGATCATGAATCCACCATTGGTTTAAGCTGAAGCTCAAGATTTCAAGTGGTGCCATTCAAGTTCAGTTGATCTCCAACTTCAAGATCCATAGCAATTCAAGCTCTCTCTTGCATTTATTTTGCAAGGAGAGATTAGAAGAGGTAGATCTGCAGTGTTTAGAGGCTTATCTCAACCTATTTCGTGCTCTGCATCTCAGGTATGCTTCTGAATCCATGGATCTGGAAATGGTTTTTGATGTGTGCATTTTGATCTGTGAAGTATGCTGAGTATTCTGCACTTTTTAAATTTGAAAATGCTTGAGAATTGAAGCTGTATTGATGATTTGAAGTTTTGTGGTTGGATCTGTTTTGCTTCGATCCGTTTGATTCAGTTATCTATGGTGAATTTCATGGCCATTTTTGGATTCAACGTGCCCTAATTGCCTAATCTGGATAGTTTGAAGTATTTATATTATGATTTGTTCTTGGTCTGTATTTTCTGGTGCCGGAGCCCTAGCTCCGGTCACCGGATTCTGGAAATTTGTTGATCAGAGTTTGAAGGAAGAAGATGACCCTCAGCCCTTGGATCCTGGATCTGGACGTCCATCATTTTGCCAGCGCATTAATGATATACCCTCTCCCTCACGTGTGTTATGTTTGTCTGAATAATGCCTCATGTTTCTCACCACACCATAAATGCCATGCTCCCTCACCCCCAACCAATTAACATGCTGACTTTGTTTAATGAGTGGACCTATCCTGCACGTCCCTTTGATCCATTGGTCCTTGATTTTTGCTGAATTTTTGAATTTCCATGTTAATTATTATATGCTGCGCTGACTTTTGACTGGGCCATCCTTGATAATCCCACACCCCATGCGTATAAGCCCACTGAATTGAACTGGAAATCCTTGCTGGTTGCACCCCCTGGCCCTTCTCTTTTATTTTATTTTCTTTTTATTTCCATTTTAATTTCAGTTTGGATTTTAATTTTTAAAAATAGTTTTAAGTTTCAAAAAATTCTAAAATAATTCATGAATGATTGTTTGAGTTTTCTTTAATTTTTGACATTTTTTTTCCATCTATTTTTAATTGTCACGTGGAAATTAATTATTTCTTTTAATTAATTCATTTTGAAGCATGTTGACTTGTCCATTTTCTATCTTGATCATTATTTTGAATTTTTGGTTGGTTCTTTTTGCTTTGGATTCATGATAGGATGTAGTTTCTTGTTGATTTTTGTTCTGATTTTTAGAATTTTGTTTAATTGATTTTGGTCCTTAACTTGTGAGTGAATCCATTTAACCCTAATCCATGTTTGACCTCTCTTTTGACTTGTGTAGCTTCTGAATTTCTTTCCCTCTTTTTGGCATGTTGCGATGGTATGATTGAAGTTCTTTTGTGCAAAGTTGTAGAATTTTTGAATGCTCACTTGATTTGATTTGGATTTTTGTTCTTGACTTGTCTCATTTTGTCTCCTTGGGATCATATGCTCTCTCCTTAGCTTAGAAGGGCACTTGTGCCAACTTCTTCAACTTGTTTAGAGCCTTATTAGGATGATGATATCTCTCTGATCTTGGGTTGTGGTTTGTGTCTTAGGAATTTTGTGTGTGGTTGCCTTTGAAGTCTTTTCATTCTTATGCACTTCCTTTGCTTCTTTCTTCTCATGATGTTACCACTTGACTTTGTGCCCTTCTTCTCTTCATCTATCATGCTCTTTAGACACTTTTCTAACATGATTAGGGTTCTGGTCTTGTACCTTGAGTTTGTAATTTGTTTATTTTGCTTTGCATCTTCTCAAGTTTGCTTTTGTTTTGCCATAGCAATTCTTGTTGCTTCATGTGTGGTTGTGTGGTTCTCCTCTCATGCTTGTGACTTGTATTTGCATTGAATGTTTATGTGCATGAATTCACTTCTGGTTGTATGGTTTTAGTATGGTATTATGTTCATCTTGTGTTGCTTTTATACTTGTGTCACTAACCATTTCAGGGACTTTGGTAAGTGAGAGGTGTGGATGTGATTCCCACATCTCCAAATCTTATCTCTTCTCTTCTTATCATTATTTGTTCTAACCTTGTGATTGTTGGGCTTAGGCCTTACCTCTCTTCCTCCTCTTTTTCTTTTTCTTCTTCTTCTTTTCTTTCCTTCTTCTTCATTAGGATAGAATTCAAACCTCACTAACCTAGGTTCATCCATGCATGACAACATTTAGGATTCTAGTCTCCCTTAGATTTTTCACCTTTTGAGATCCTTTTGGTGCTCTCTCTTCTCATCTTCAAACTTAATTTTAATCCACTCTAATAAAGGTTGAGTATTCTCATGTGACATGAGACTTTGCTATGATATACTTGCACGTGTTCCGTTTCGGGGCGAGGTGTAAGTTATCCCTCGTGGTGGATAGGTCTTAGCATGAGATTAGCTCACAAAGAAAAGCATAAAAAATATTTCCTAACCAAAAATCACAAAAACACTTAATAAATGTTAATAGGTCAGTGTGTCTGAGCCTTCACTTATGGGACTAGATTTGGGGATTTCCTCCATAGATAGGTGTGCCTCTTGCGCATTCCATTTCGGGATGATGTGAGACGTATACATCCCAATGAGTAAGACTTAGGTACACTTACCTATGCAAACTTCACTCCTAAAATGCTTCTAAAAAACACATACAAACAATAAGCGTCTTTCCTTCGGGAATTCTTTTCTCATCTCATTCGCTCTGTACGCGAACTTGCTCCTACTTGTCATTTTGCAAGACGGTTACGCACTCGTCGTCCGAGCCTGCAACACCTGAGCATTGGCATAGGAAGTTCAAGCCTTAATTCACAAGCAATTCCTTTTCACCCCTAGTTAGGGGAACTACGACGTCTCTGATCCTCATTGTCCAGATGAGGTACGTAGGCAGCGGGGTAGGGCCCGTTCGAGCACAATCTTTATTTTCCCTACATTTTTCCTTTTCATTTCTTTTTTCAGTTCCCTTTTCGTTTCTTTTATCCAGTTCAGTTTCTTTTCTTTGCAGCAGCTTTATTTTCTTCACCCTTTGAGCAGATTTCTTTGCAAGCGTGGATCCCGTCGGGTACGGCGGACGATCTGGGGTGCTAATACCTTCCCAGGTCGTAACCGACTCCCGAACTCAGTCTCTTTGGTTCGCAGGACCCGTGTCCTTCCTTTTCTTTTCCTCTGGTTTGTACAACATTACCATTCCCGTTCCTTCGGGATAAAAATGTCTGGCTGGCGACTCTATTCTTTTCCGCGCCACTCTCGCGTTTGTACCAGGATGGAAATCCGGGGAGCGACACCCGTGTAAACCCATGTTTGTACAGTGATGATTTATTAATTATTATGATTGTATTGTGAATATTCGTGGGGTTTAGTTGAGTGTTACACTAAAGAGCAGAGAAATGAAAGCGATAACCAAAGAAACAAAAGGAAAATCTCCGATTAAACACACGCAATAATCAGTCGGAGCAACACCAAAATCTAGGTCCCTAATCCTAAGGTTAGGAATTTAAGCCAAAAATTTCAATCACCACAACAAGGTTACCGCATGTATCCGATCAAAAGAAAACAAGCAAATAGAAAGAAAATCGATCGTCCACCGACGGAAAAAGCGAACCGGAAAGTTAGAAAGAGGAGAGTTTCTCTCTCATCTTTTAAGTATAATTACATACAAAGTAATATACTTGGTCACGTGTTGTTTTTCATCAATGAAAAAAAGGTATGGTTTTTAGGTTGTTTTCTTGATATTGGTCACATTTTTATTATCAAGACTTACAAATACTTGAGTGATTGTTTGAGTGAAAGTATGTGAATCCTATATTTAGAGGAGTTTGAATTCAAATTCAGTGTTGTATTAGGAAAACGATTTTACATCAAGATTGTTCTGATAAAATCATTGTGTACTATTAATGAATTTTCTTTTATGCTCTATGCCTAAATGGCATATACCGAATTGAGTTAATACTTTTTATATTTGGTCTCATATATTTTCTAGGCTTTTTCTGGACTGCCAGCAGGGTATCCTTTGTTCTGTTGCTGGCTGTTTGGTTGTAAACGTTACTTGCACTCTGTACTGGTAGTTCTAGTCTTTTAGCAAAGATTTTATTCATCTGTTATAATTATCTCTTATGCCTAGTTTCAATATATTCTTTTTGCTTTTTCAGAAAAAACACTTTTATATTTTTTATTTATTACTCTGTTTAACTGTTTATTTTTTTAAAACTTTGACCATTGTATTGTTTCAAAAAGAGATCTCATTAATCACACTTACATCTTTTAATTTGTTTACTTTATGAGCACGACAAGTTTGTCTCGAGATCCTAGATATTCTCTACATCATTTAATTAGTTTAATTTGTATTATTGGGTGTAGCTCGTGGGTCTCGTGGTGCTTTAAATTATAGTAATTAGAATGATTAATTATAAGGCTCCTGGTAGAATTATTTTTAATAAGTTTAATGCACACCGACGAAAAAATCCTATATTATTTTTTATACGAGGAAACCTTAATAATATTATTTTTTTATATAAAAAATCCTATATTTATATACCATTTTACCCCTACCACATTAATTCTGATTTACTTAATGTAAGAATTATTTTTTTAAATAATCTAGTTTATTAAATAAAATACCAAAATAAGCTATGTTACAAATAAATTAGCAAAGTTACCTTGCAAACATATTCGTCACATGAATAGGCGAATATACATAAAATATAAAATTAGTACCAATGCCACTTGGTTTGGCAAATATGTACAAAGTGATTTGTTTTTTAATTTTTCCAATATTTTTCAAATAATTAGTATATATATATATATATATATATATATATATATATATATATATATATATATATATATATATATATATATATATAAATAATTGAATTGATATTAGAATATTGATTGTTATTTAATGAATTAGTTTTATAAATGAAAATAATATTTTTATTTTGAATTTAAAATTAATTTTAGAATCTAAAAAATAAAAATAATTAAATGCATGAGAGAAAAAAAATCAATTTTTGAAAAAGAATAATTACTATGATAATTTATATGGAAAAAAATGGTATATTAAATGGTATATTAATTGCCTTTAAAAACCCTTATAACTTCTATATAAGTCGAGAGACAAAAATAATAATAATTCAATGACCTATTATAATATAATCCAACATATATAAATGTGATAAAAATATATTAATATTAGATAATGATGTTATTTTAAGAATATGGTTTACCTTCATAGGTTATTTTAATAATATAGTTTAACTTCTTCAATGTTAAATATCATTTTCATTTATAAAATTAACTCATTAAATAACAATAATTATTCTAATATCAATTTCATTAATCTGTGATAAATATCATACATTCTCAATATTTAAAAGATAGAAAAATAATTGAGATTGTGGGATTTGATGTAATGGAAAGAAGCGATAATTAAACATAAATGTTAGCCCCGTAAAATGTCATGCATATAAAATTATACAAATAGTAATCATCATTAAGAAAACAAAACCAAATTAAATTTATATAAAGGGTATAAATCATGACTGTATAATATAATGGTACAAAGTAATATTAAAATATTACCATAAATTAAAATAATTTTTTAAAAAATAAAAAATTAATATTATTATTTATATTTTAGTAGCGTTTTTTATTGTAATTAATATATTAAATATTTAAGAAAAAATTATAAATAAATAAAATTGATAGATATAAATATTGTTTAGTATTTTCTCAATTGTTGCACATAAAAAATAAAGGGTACATACTAATTTAGATTAATTGGAAAATAATATTAAAATAATAATAATAATAATTCATATATTAATATTAATACAAATTCTAGAGATTCAAAAATTAATTTTAAATTCAAAATAGAAATATTATTTTCATTTATAAAACTAATTCATTAAATAACAATTAATATTCTAATATCAATCCAATTAATTAATTTATATATATATATATATATATATATATATATATATATATATATATATATATATATATATATATATATATATATATGCCAATTATTGAGAAAATTTTGGAAAAATTAAAAAACAAAGCACTTTGTACACATTCGCCAAACCAAGTGGCGAATTCCTTTATGTACTAACACACATTCGCCAACCAAGTGGCGAATTCCTTTATGTACAAACACACATTCGATAAATGAATGGTGAATAGGTATAAAAATGCATATTGTCATCACATGATATGACGAATTTATACTAATTTTATACATATTTGTCTATTCATGTGGCAAATATATTTGTAAACTAGGTTACTTTGATAATTTATTTATAACCTATGTTGTTTTGGTATTTTATTTAAATAATTTTTTTTTCTCTCGTAAACTAACATTGCAATATGGAGATTATGTTGTAAAATTGATTTTTCCTTAAAACTAATAATGAAATATATATATATATATATATATATATATATATATATATATATATATATATATATATATATATATATATATATATATATATATATATATATATTTTTTTTTTTTTTTTTTTTTTTCCAAAAATGAAGAGTGGAATGTTCTGGACATGGTTTGGAAAATCAAGTTTTATTTGTGGCGTTAGCCGTTTATAGGAAAAATGGCTAACTTAATTGTAATTTATATGAGTTTAACAAAAACCATTTGTTATATTTGTCATAGATATCAATTGGTAGATAATTTCTGTGTTGTTTGTGAGGCTTTTCGTCCTTTTTATAATTTTGGCTAGTATCTTTGATACTCTTATCGATACTTGCTTTAAAAAAAAATGGAGTAGGTTAAAAGGGTTATCAATTAAAAAATAATAATTAGTCAGATAGCATACTCACTGAACTATGAAAACGTTTATATAAAGAGGGGAACTGATTGAACCTCAAAAGTATTAAAAAATGGAAATGAATTGGGTTTACATTTTTAGTGTTACTTTGTTGGCATGCTATGTTTTCGTAAGCAAGTTTGTGAGAAATTTTAATGGGTGGTACTATATTCTCAAACTAAGAAACAAAAAGTACCCTTTGCCTCCTGGTGACATGGGATGGCCTCTTATTGGCAACTTAATATCATTCATTAGAGATTTCACATCTGGCCAGCCTGATTCATTCATTACCAACATCATTCTCAAGTCTCTTTCATTATATTCTCTCTTATTTATTTTCTTATCCTTTTTAATAATTATACAAGTAATTTAGTTACTCATTATTTTATTTTTTTCAGATTTGGAGAAAGTGGTATCTACAAAAATCACTTGTTTGGAAATCCAAGTATCATACTTTGTGAGCCTGACATGTGTAAACGAGTACTTTCAGACGATATCAACTTTAAACTTGGCTATCCAAAATCCATCAAAGAGTTAGCAAAATGTAGACCTATGGTTGATGTCTCGAATGCCGATCATAGACATTTTCGAAGATTAATCACTTCTCCCATGGTTGGTCACAAGGCACAGGCATTATACCTAGAACGTCTTGAAGACATTGTGATTTATTCCTTAGAAGAATTGTCTAGCATGAATCACCCAGTTGAGCTTTTGAAAGAGATGAAGAAGATTTCATTTAAAGCTATTATCCATGTTTTTATGGGATCTTCTAATAACCACAATATTATTGATAATATTGGAAGTTCATTTACTGATTTGTATAATGGCATGTTCTCTATCCCCATCAATGTACCTGGTTTTACTTACAACAAAGCACTCAAGGTTATACTTATATTATTATTATTATTATTCACTTTATGTTTATTTTTGTAAGATAGTATACTTAACTAATTAATTTCCATGTTTGCATTATATTCTTAGTCACGTAAGAAGTTGGCCAAAATAGTTAAACCTGTTGTGGATGAAAGAAGGTTGATGATAAAAAATGGACAACAGGTGGGAGAGAAAAAAGATCTTATGGATATGCTCTTGGAAGTTAAAGATGAGAATGGAAGAAAATTGGAGGATGTGGATATTAGTGATTTATTAATAGGACTTTTATTTGCTGGTCATGAAAGTACAGCTACTGCTTTAATGTGGTCAATTACATATCTTACTCAACATCCCCATATTCTCAAAAAAGCTAAGGTAAATTAGTTGATATGTTAGCACTATAGGGCAGTTTAGATATTGTTTTAATAAGAGATATTATTATTATTATTATTTTTCAAAATTATGCTGTTTTCAAAACAAAAATCCTATATTGTTTATCAATTTTTTTAAATTAATTATTTTATGCCAATTTTACGTTTACCTATAATAATAATAATTACTTTACATTTAAGGGGCATAGCCAATGAAAGTAGGTGTACATTTGAAATTTTCTTATTAATTAAAATTATTTTAAATTTATGCAAACTAATTTTAAAAGGAGTATTATCTATCACAAAATATATAAGTTATAATTAATATAAAAATATATAAATAATTACTTTATATCATGTAGGAAGAGCAAGAAGAAATCTTGAAGACAAGACCGACTTCTCAAACACGATTGACTCTCGATGAAGTTAAACAAATGATTTATCTTTCTCATGTAAGTACACCCGAAACTAATATATATATATATATATATATATATATATATATATATATATATATATATATATATATATATATATATATATATATATATATATATATATATATATATATATATATATATATATTTTGTAGATTTTTATCTTCTTCTTTTTGTCTCTTACTATATGTTGCGTTGCTGTTCTGTTGGTTTGATACTTCTTATATCCTTTAACTTTTTGTTGGCTTGGGACTTGTTTTATGGATTTTTTTTTCACTTCGTTGTGAAAAGACTAAATTTTGAAATATTAAGACAACAGCAATAAAATGAAAAGACATTGCATTTTGTATTTCCTTGCAGGTAATTAATGAAATGTTGCGATGCGCCAACATTGCCTTCTCAACTTTTCGAGAGGCAACATCTGATGTCATTATCAATGGTATTCTATTTTATATTTCAATGACAACATACAAACTATCTATGTCTATTTCGCCACTTATATATTTCAATACTTTAAGGTTATCTCATACCAAAAGGATGGAGAGTGTTAATATGGGCTAGAGCTATTCATATGGATTCTGAATATTATCCAAACCCAAAAGAATTTAATCCATCGAGATGGGATGTAAGTTTAATTGATTTTTAACTTCTTAACATAGTTAGGGTTTATAAGAAAACATATTTAGATATTATTATAAGAAAATCTATAAGCATATTTTTAATATATAATGACTTTGTTGTTTAGGATTACACTGCAAAGCCAGGAACATTTCTTCCTTTTGGAGCAGGAAGTAGGCTTTGTCCTGGAGGCGATTTAGCAAAACTTGAAATTTCTATATTTCTTCATTATTTCCTCCTTAACTATAGGTACTTCCTTGTTTTTTTTTCTTCTTTCAATTCTTTAACTCTTACTATATCTTACTCCTAAAATTAGTAGTTTTTTTTAATAGATTTATATTTGCTAACTTTTAATTGGAATTATAACTTCTTGCATGGAAGAGTGAAACTAAGTCAAAATTACTAATAATGCCAACATATATATATCACTAGAAAAAACATGATAGTTTTCAATATAATATGAATATATTCACTTGTTATTCTTTTGGAAGAGACATGGTTTGAAATTTTATTTTACATTCTTAAAAATTAATTTATGCATTTTATAGGTTGGAGCGAATAAATCCAGAATGTCCAGTTACAAGCTTGCCAGCATCTAAACCCACTGACAATTGTCTTGCAAAAGTGATTAAGGTCTCATAGAATTGTTAAGAGTTATTTCTTTTTGAAGTAATCTTTTTAGTTGCTAATAAAGTTCCTAAATGTTAGGAGTGGTTGTTTGTTTAGTTTGAATTAGTCTTTTGTAGTAATCGAGTCTTTCTTAATTATAAGAAAAGTTAGCTTTTCTTTTGTACTTTCTGTTATTTGTAAGGCTATTTAAAGCCATGGTTGATTCTGCTATCCATAACAAATACCTTTTTCATCTTGCTGCAAATATTTTATTGTGTTCCAATAGTTATCAATTAACATCAGAGCTTTATCAAATAGCTCTGGTTGAGAAAGAAACACGAGAGAAGAGTGTGAAGAGAGTTGGCAGAAAGATTCAATAATGGTAGTTTTGTGCAACCAGTCATCTCAAAATATGATGCCTTTTATGAACACTGGGCAAAATTAATGGAGAATTTCCTTCGTTCAAAGAAATGCTGGAACCTAGTCGAAAATGGAATAACTGAGATTCCAACAGGAAGAGAGCCATCAAAAGCAAAAAACAAGGTTATCATAGAACAACAATTGAAAGACAAGAAGGTGAAGAATTACATTTATCAAGCCATAGATCGAGAAATTATGGAAACCATTCTAAACGATGATACTTACAAGAATATTTGGGATTCAACAAAGCAAAAATTAAAGGGATCAACAAGACTTAAGAGAGCACAACTCCAAACCCTAAAAACTGAATTCAAAATTCTGAAGATGAAAAAGGGGAAACTGGCAATGCCTATTTTGGAAGAACACTTTCAATTGCCAATAGGATGAAAGCATGTGGTGAGAGTCTCACAGAAGCTGATATCACAGGGAAAATTCTTCAATCCTTAGTTACAAAACTCAACTATGTGGTATGTTCATTAGAAGAATCAAGTAATGTTGTTATCTTAATTGTGTATGAACTCCAAAGTAACCTTTTAATTCATGTACAAAGGATGAAATCATCGGTAGAAGAAGATCAAGCATTGAAAGCTACACATGAAGAGCAAGGCGAACAAGGCAGATGCACATTTAGGGGTCGAGGAAGAAGCAGGAGCAGACAATTCTTTGACAAATCTACTCTTGAGTGTTATAAATGTCACAATTTAGGACATTTTCAGTATGAATGTCGTAGTTCAGAGAAGCGAGCTACCTATGCCAAGATCAATGATGAAGATGAGATGTTGTTAATGGAACCAACTAATCTCAAGGAAGGGAAAAGGGAATGAACCTGGTTTCTTGATTCTGGATGTTCGGACCACATGCCAGGAATCAAATAGTGGTTCACACAACTTGATGATACATTTAAGAATTATGTAAAACTTGGCTATTATTCCAAGCTAATAGTGATGGCGAAAGGAATACTCAAGCTATAAGTTGGAGGCCAAACTCATATTGTAAGTGAAATGGGTAGAGAGAGAGCAGACATCTAATTTTGGGAAGGTTATGTGGTGGATAGGGTTATGAGGATTGGTAAAAGAGGATAGTTATTTAAAAGGGTAATGATTTGGTTACATTTGACCAAGAATATGGAAAATTGAACAACAACATTCGATTGTAGAGACCTTGCAATGGATTGTCATTCAACAACTTTTGAAAAATTCAACAATGTTAATCGATTGACACATCATTTCAATCGATTGACTGAAAGATACATTACTTATTGACTTTATAAAAATACACACTTTCCCGACCATAAAATTGATTGGCACTATTTAATTAATCGATTGGTGTAAAAATTTGTGAAGCATCAATGATTGTAATGCACTTGCAATCGATTGCTTGCATAAAAGTTTTGAAAAAAATTTAAAAGCAATGTTGGAAAAATAATTTTTATTATAAACACACTTAATACACATAATAATAAAAGGATTTAATCATATCATAAATCATATTACATGATTACTATAAGGATTTAAATGAAAATTAAAACATATTATCACACATATTCAAAGTATCAGTGTGATAATCACAAAAACTCAATAGAAATTTAAACACTTAGAAGAATGGGGTAGAATTGGATGTGTAGGAAATTTAAATTACCATAACGTAAAATAATTGAAAACATACATGCACCTTTGATTTTATTGATGATTCTTGAAGTATTGTGAATGGTTATATGCCCCGTTAATCCAAGATCCCTAGCTCATGCCAAATTTAAAAATGATTCTTTTGTCAATGGTTTGGTGAAGATATCTACAAGTTGATTATGTGTATCCACAAAAGTGAATTCAACATCTCCTTGAAGAACATGAACATGTAGAAAGTGATGTCTAATGTATATGTGTCTTATTCGGGAATGCATGATTGAATTCTTTGTAATATTGTTTGCACTTGTGTTGTCACATCTTAATGGAATGCATCCAAGATCAAGTTTGTAATCACAAAGTTGTTGCTTAAGCCATATATTTTGAGCACAAAAACTACTTGTTTCTATGTATTTTGCTTTTGCGATGCTAAAAGCAACACATTCGTGTTTCTTACAAGACCAAGAAACTAGTGCATCTCTTAGGATGTGTCTAGTTCCACGTGTGATTTTTCTATCAGTTTTACAACCTACATAATCCGAGTCAGAATGATCAACTAAATCACATATACTACCTTTTGGATACCATATCCCAACATTTGTTGTTCCTTTCAGATACTTCATAATCCTTTTACGGAGATAAGATGGGATTCCTTTGGATTTGCTTGAAAAAATGCACAAAGGCAAAACTAAACATAATGTCAGGATGACTTACTGCCAAATAAATTAATGAACCAATCATACCTCAATATTTAGTGATATCAATGGAAACACTAGATTCATCTTGATCTACATATGTTCCGGAACCCATTGGAGTAGCCATCCTTTTGCAATTATCTATCAAATATTTTCAATAATTCTTTGCAATACTTGGATTGGTTGATAAAAATGCCATTCTTTAATTGCTTAACTCGTAGTCTAAGAAAATAATTAATCTTACATGTCATAGACATCTCAAAATCTCTTTTAATCATAAATGAAAATTCTTCACGTAGATATTTGTTTGTTGATCTGAATATAATGTCGTCAACATAGACTTGAACCAATAAAGTATGATTTTTTAATTTTCCTAATAAACAAATTAGTATAAACTTTACCTTTTTCAAATCCTCTTTCACATAGAAAGTTTCTAAGTTTATAATACCATGCTCTTGGTGCTGGCTTCAAGCTATAAAGAGCTTTTCTCAACTTGAAGACATGCGAACGATTCTTGAAATCATCAAAATTGGGAGGTTGTTTGACATAGACTTCCTCATTGTTGTATACATTCAAGAAAGAGGTCTTGAATTCCATTTGGAATAACTAAAAATTTAATGAACAAACATAAGCAAGTAATAAACAAATAGCTTTTAACCTTGCAATCGGAGCAAATGTTTCTTCAAAATTGATTCCTTCTTCTTGATTGTAACCTTGAGCCACCAATTTTTATTTTTATTTTTTGAATAATTATACTAATATCATCAAGTTTGTTCTTAAACACCCATTTGGGACCTGTGATGTGTTTACCACTTGGCATAGGAACTAGTTTCCAAACTTGATTCCTTTGTAATTGATTTAATTCTTCTTGCCTTTGATGTTGGAGTTTGTGCCAGATATTAAGCAGAACCTAAGGTCTCTCACATAAATCAAGTCAAAAGGATACTAAAATATGTGAATGGGACTTATGACTATGGCATGTTGTATTCTCATGGAAGTGATCCTGTTTTATCTATATTTGTGATGTTGATTGGGTTGGGAGTGAAGATGACAGAAAAAGCACTTCTAGAGGGTGTTTTTTGTAGGTAACAATCTTATTTCATGGTTTAGCAAGAAGCAAAATTGTATCTCCTTATCTACTACAGAGGCTGAGTATATAGTAGTTGGTAGCAGTTGTTCTCAGCTTGTTTGGATGAAACAAATGTTATCTGAATACAATGTCACTCAGTATGTCATGACATTATATTGTGATTATCTCAGTGCAATCAATATTTCCAAAAATCCTATTCAACACAATAGGATAAAACATATTGATATCAGTCACCATTTCATCAGAGATCTTGTGGAAGATAAAGTGATCAAGTTGGAGCATGTTACTACTGAAGTACAGTTGGCTGACATATTCACAAAGGCCTTGGATGCTAATCAGTTTGAAAAACTAAGAGGCAAATTGGGAATCTGTCTTTATGAGGGCTTGTAGAAAATAATAACGTTTGTAAGTCCAATCAAAGGATGTAGACTGAAGAGGATGATGTAGATGACTTGGATGGTGGACAAGAGAGTTCTGATTTACCCAGATTGGTTACTCTTCTTGAGCTTGTGGTTTTATTTGTTTCTTTTGCTTTATGATTGTTATCCTGTTTTGGCCAAATTTCTGGAAAAAAAGGTGAGTAATTAGATAGCCTACTTCTTTGGTTGTGTGTTGATGAATACTATTTCTTTGGTTGTGTGTTGATACAGTTGTTGGTTTGAGGAGGAGTCCTCTCTGTTGTGTGCTTCCTGCTGCTGTTGTGTTTCTCTGAAGTTTTTTTTGTATGCTGATAATGCTTAAATTGTTTTTGCCAAAAATTTCCAAAATGGGGAGTTTGTAGATGTTTTAGATTGGCTATTTTTGTGGTAAAACTTATATTTGTTTCTGGATGTCATAAGTAATGTTATGACATGTGATTTAAGCATTATGCATGTGTGAAGTTTTTGTGTGCATCTCTTTTTAATTAGGATGTCAAGACTGATGTCATGACATCTCTGACTGGGCTTGAAGACCTAAGTGAATCCTATTTTGTGTGTGCATCCTTCAGTCATTATTATTGAGATTTTGTTGTGGTTTTAGTGTGATTTTATCATAAGGAAACGAAGGATTCAACTCGGAGTTATTTTAGCAGAACATTTGTTCTTGCTATTTTTGTTCCTTTATTTAAGGAATTATTATTTCTGATTTGTGCAAGTTCAGTAGGCCCAATGCCCATTCAAAGATCTATTTAATGCTACTTTATCCTAATGTGAACGTGTGAAAAAAAAGGATTGTGTATTCATCATTTTTCACGTGTGTGTGTGTGTTAGTTTCTTGTGAGCCAAGCAGTTGTCTTTTGATGATTGTTTTGGACTAGGTGTGCATTTGTATTTTTTCCACTCAAAACTCTTAATCAAGAGTGTTTGTATTTGACTGAAGCTTTTAAGCAAGTTCAAAGATTATTTTGAATAGTGTCTTCGTTTTCTTTGAGTTGTTTGTTTAGGATCACTGCTGTGATTGAGGGGGAGTGAGACGTGTCTCTTATCTAGGATTTCCTAGGTAGAACTGTCATTGGGTAGGAATTAAGTGAAAAGATTGCAAATTGGGGTGTTTTCTGTGGATCTTTGAATTGATACTACTGATAGTAAAGTTCCTTCCTGGCTTGGTAGCCACTAGAGTAGGTGTGATTGCACCATACTGGGTTAACAACTCTATGTGTTCTTTAATTTTGTCTTTGTCTTTTATTGTTGTTGTAACCCAAAATTTTCCCTCATATCTTCAAGATAATATGTCTCAAGAGGTCTCCTAATGATCATAAGATTCTCAATTTCTCAAAGGAACTCAAGGTTTCATAAGACAAAGCCTCCTCCTATGTAGTGAATCTCAAATTAGGGTTTTGTATTTCTCAAAGCAAATTGGACTTCTAAAGACTCAAGTGGACTTCATGATATACCATATACTTCAGAGGATCCTCATGTCAAGTTTCAAGATTTGCCCTACAAGTTTGGTCAGTCAGATGCTTAGATGATCAATAACAGTTAACTTGGGTAAAAAGTCAATTGTGGTCAACATACAGTCAAACTTCAAGATTTTTGGTCAACATCAAGATTATGAAGTAAGATTCGTCATTTTATCAAGGGTTGATCATGATTCATCAAGAAAACCTCAAATTCATCACCAACAAAAGTTGATAAATTAGGGTTTCTTAAAAAGAAAGTTAATTGTACTTTGACCAACTCTATCTTTCACATACTTCATCAGAAATTTCCCATCCAAAGCTCATTGTGAAGGAAATTCAATTCCCTACAACTTTGTGTCTCACAAGCAAAGGCCATAAATGCTTCATTTGAAAGATATGGGCCAAGACATTACATGTCCTCTAAAAAGTCAACAAAAAGTCAATTTTTTCAAAAGATCATAACTTGAACATGGAAGATCAAATGGACATGGGACCAAAAGGAGTGATTAAAGGACACTTTAAGATTTTTAAAAAGTCCAAGAGCACAGTCATATGATAAAAATTGAGGAAGTTATGCATTGTTAAAGTTGAGCAAATTTGAGGCAGTGTATAAGGCAAACAATGACCAAACTTGAGTTTTTGCCAAATAGACCTATGTTTTCACAATCCAAACTTAATCTTAAGATGATCCACGACCTATAATTCATATATTTTGATTTTCTTTGTTTATTTTATATTTTATTGGATTTAATTCATTTAAATTCAATTTTAATTAAAATAAATATTGAAAAATCAAATATTTGATCTATGGATTATTTTAGGATCAGATTTTGAGGTTTATTGTCATAATATTTGATCCAAAATTCGTGCAAAACAAAAGGAGAAAGATATGATGGCCAAATATGACCAAAATAGAAAGTTTTCAAATCAAATTTCAATCAAATCATATCATCCCAAAATAAATTGAACCCAAGCCCACAAGTTGACCTAAATCCTTCCTCTATAAATACATAACACCTTCAGATAGCAAGGACACAGAATTTTTGATCAAAGAGAGCATACAAAACTTCAAAAAATTCAAGAGTAAGTAGGATTCGGTTTTAGGGTTGCAGCCATTCTCAAGGAGATCTGAAGGTCCAAACACGTTCCTAAGGTTCCTCCCAATCATCACCTTGCTCCAAAGACTCTTACAATGCCATAACCGTATTTATTTTTTTGGTTTATTTTTCAATTTTTCGATTTCATACTTTTACACATGATACATCTAATTTGTTTGCATATTTATGTTTCTTATGAGGTTTGCAAGCTATCTGGGCCATCCAATTGGAGTTGTGGTGCAAAAATCATGAATTTCCATTGTTAGGGTTCAAGGTCGTGAGTTTGGGGAACCCTAGCTAGAAACAATTTCAGACCAAATTGAATGGACCAATGAACTCAAAGGACCATTCCTAGCGTCCCTCCCTCTATTTTTTGAACCTTTTCCTTTTTTCTTTGTTTATATGCCTTATTTTCTTTTCTTTTTTTTATTTTTCAAATAATCACCTAATTTAAATTAATATTTTTCTAACCAATAAAAAAATAACTTAATAATATCATTATTTTCATAAAAATCATAAAACATCAAAAAAATATTTACTTTTACATAATTAATTCAAATTTAATTTATTTCATTAAACTATTCTTTTTTTATCAAACATTTTTTAATAAAAATCAATTAATCAAAATCTTAATCAATATTTCCTTTATATTTTTCTTCTCGATTTTATTTTATTGTTTTAGAATAATTGTATAGGATGTGCGAAATTTGTAATAATTTATTTTTCTCGCACTATTTTATTTTCGTTCAAATAATGTAACTGCTAAAGTCTTGTAATAGTTTTAGGTTTTATTTTCCACACTTTACGTTTTCTGTCAGGTTTTATTTATGTATCTCTCCCGAAGCCATGTAATAGTTTAAATTAGGGTTTATTTTCCGCACTATAAACTGTTAGATGTATGCTTAGTAGGATTGTATGATAAGATTAAAATCAACTGTTAGCTAACCCTAATTTTTAGAATTAAAATAACTGAAATGAATACACTTGCACAATCACACCTCTAGGGTAACCTTTCTTTGTTGCCTTACAATAAATGGTCAAGTCCGTCGAATGTAGGGATACCTTAACTTGTTGCCTAAAGAAATAAATCATCACGGTTGCCTTCTCGAAAGAGATCATAGTCCCTCGATGACCCTTCGAGTTGCCTTCAAATAAATGATCTTGTCCCTACGAAAATGATGATAGTCCCTTCGAATTGTTAAGGTATCCTTACATGTTGCCTTATATGACCATAACGATGACCCTACGCTTCTCCCTTCAAATCCAAGGATAAGACTACTTACTAACTAATAGTAAGGACAGTTATATCCCTAAGGAAATGAATTAACAAGAAAGGCCTTACAACTTAGGGTAAGTAACTCTTAATGCTTGCTCACAACTTTCAAAAACAAATAATTTGTACACCCCACTCTTTTTCAAAATACTTTCAATCAAAGTAAACACTTTGTATACATTCATACGAGAATCATTACAAAGTTAAATATTTACGAAAATATTTTAATCACACACTACACTTTTTAAACAAAACAAATAAAGTAAGTTAGGCAATTAAGAGACCATGGATAACCATTGATACAAAGGGTGATAATACCTTCCCTTTGTATAACTTACCCCCCCCCCCCCCGAACTCAAAATATTTTAAAGTTCTTTCCTGTTCTTTTATACCATTCCTAAATTGGATTAAATAAAAGTCGGTGGCGACTCTTGCTTGCCGCAACATATCTTGCGACAAAAACTAAAAGTCAGTTCTCCTACTGTGTTACAATTGTGTTTTTTAAACTTGTTGTTATTGGTGTCGTGACATCGTGATCGACATTGTATATCAGTTTCCAGAATTTCACCTTTGATAAAAACCTTTCAATAAATCCCTTGTTGAATACCTTATAGAATCCTTTTCACAAATCTTGTTGGTGGAATACGGTGTAACCCCTAACTAACATCCTTAGATGATAATCCCTTGATATAATTTTGGTAAAAGCTCCCTGATAAAATCTAATAGAACTCCTTTTGGATAAAAATCCCTTGATAAAATATCTTTGATATAAATCCGGTATAACCCCTTAACAAAATTCTGATAGAACCCCTTTTGGATAAGCATCCCTTGGTAAAACCCCTTTAACAAAAATCTGGTATAACCCCCTTTGAGAAAATTTCGATAGACCCCATTAGATGAAAATCCCTTTTATAAAATCATTATATCTCTTTGAGAACCCATGATGGACCTTTGATAAAACCTCTAATGAAACCCCTTTGTTTAATCCCTTGGTAAAACCCCTTTGGTAAATCCCTTATGAAATCATGTTTTGATAAGTCCCGAATCAAACCCTTAAAAAATCTTGATGCAATCCTTTAGATAAATCTCTTAATGAAATCCCTTTTATTGAAACCCGTTGATAAACTCCCTTTGATAAAATTTCTTTATAAAATGCCTTGATGGGATTTCTGATGAAAATCCCTTAATAAAATTTTGGTAGAACCCTTTGATGGAACCTGTTCTGGACTGGGCCTCAAGAATGTATCAGGCTACGGCCCAACAGGTCGAGCAGAGGCCCATATACCCGCGCAGAGACGCCTAGCAGACGGGCAAGGGCACCTCACAATCAAACAAGCTTCTTGTACAACGGGCAAACTCTCAAGACGGGCAAAGAACAAGTCTGCCCGGTCAGTTACCACGTCACCCAACTGTCCCGTATTATCTCCTGAAAGATAGGGGCAGTTGGACCAAGGACCAAACCTTTTAGCTAGGTCCTCACGCTTCTCACGCATTCCTTGGCAGTTCTTCCTTGGGCCTAGCTGATCTAGGCCCAAAGAGGGACATTGGCCCAGCGCTGGGGGCACACTATAAATACCCTTTTTCATTAAAGGGTCAGGTATTCTGATTTCACCATACTAAAAACCATTTTTTACTGTACCTCTTCTCACTTAAGCATTGGAGTGCCTTGCAGGTACACCCCCACTTTTTCTCTCCTCCCATCCTACGGCCGTTACATCAAGTCACTAGAAGGTCCTTCTGATCAGGTAAGATCAGTGGCGCCGTCTGTGGGAAACTAGCTTCCCCTTCTTCTACGACAGGAGATCAAAGCTCAAACACCATCCTTCCAGCATGTCCGGAGAGCAACTCAACGAACGCAACCGTCCCCTCGTCGACTACACGATGGAGGACAATCTGCAGTACCATGAGGCTGACGCCCGAGATGGACGCCCAGCCACTCTGTCTCCTGAACCCGAGAATAATGGGAACCCACCTCAAGTTCAAAACCAGGGGACAAACGCGTTCCAATCCATCCCCGTTCCCGTCGAGGGGGACGCCACCATGATTGCTATGGTGAACGCCCTCAACCAGGTCAGCTCTATGCTCTACCAGCAGCACGAGAGAATCATGGCCCTAGAAGCTGATCGACATGACGTCCAACCTCAGCAGGAGATGAGGACGCAACAACGTCCATAAACGACTAAGAAACAGGGACACCGCTCCCCAGAGCCTAACATGAGTAGAGCACGCGCCCGTCGTGATTCCGGCTGATTGGGAACCTCACCAAGGCGCGAGTGGAAGCCCCAACGAGCTCTCCCCACTGAGGAGCGACGAAGAAGACATGCATTGCCCCCTGTCACGGGCAATAATGGAAGCTCCACTCCCCAAGGGCATGGAGAAACCCCCAAATCTGGCCATATACGACGGGACCACGGAGCCCGACGATCACGTCGACAACGTCAATGCAATGCTCGACTATCGCAACGACATCACCGGGCATCTTAAATGCAGGTTGTTCTCAACAACCCTCAGGAAAGGGGCCATGGCCTGGTACAAAAGCTTGGCCCCAAAATCCATCACATCCTGGAGAGTTATGAGATCCATGTTCATGAGGCATTTCACAGCCTCCCGACGCCATCCCAAGACAGAGGCGACCCTTGAAGCCATAGTACAAAAGAAAAATGAGACATTGCGCTCGTACATCGAACGATTCAACCAAGAGGCTGTCGAAGTGGACACCACGGAACACATGAAGAAATATCTCCTCGAGAGGGGACTCTTGCCCGGAAATGAGCTTAGCCGAGCCGTTGGGATAGAACCTCCATGAACTCTGAATGACCTCCTACATAAAACCCAGGCTTACATCAGATACGAGGAAAAGCAGGTAGCCCACAACGCTCGCAGCAGCCGCAATACCAGAGACACCGATCACCCCAAGCGCGAAGATCCGAACATCCCCCGTCGCAACAGAGACAGACGAAGGGAAGAGAAACCCCGCGAACTCCGGGAAGAAAGAGGCCTCGCGGGCCGATACAGCGAATATACATTACTGACAGCTCCCCGCGAGCGTATCCTCGCCGAATGCATCAACTTCGAATTCAAACAGGGCAGGGTAAGGTTCCCAAAACCGTCTACACCCAAGCCTCACACCGACAAGTCCAAATACTGCAGGTTCCACAGAAGCCACGAACATGTGACCGAAGACTGCATTCACCTGAAAGACACAATAGAGATCTTGATCCAGGAAGGGCACCTTAAGCAATACACTAGGAGGAACGAAACCTCCAAACACGAAGAGCCAGAAAAGAAGAGACCCCGGGAGGACACTCCCCCCGACGAATCTTCTTATCAAGTGGCCCTTTGCATATCACGACCAGAAGATTTCAGCTTCCCCGGGACACCACCCGAAGGGCGGATCACTGCTCTCAGCCCCTGGGAAGACTTTCCGACTGCTCTCGTCATATCAGGCGGAGGGATGAACGGCGAGGCCGCCGCCCTTTCAGTAAAACGCAAGTTTGACGAGCTCCTTCTGATCGCACCCGAGCAAAAGGCAACGCTGACAAAGTACCGGGGCAAATCCAACCCAATATATTTCTTTTTGGAGGAGCTTCCGGGTGGTTCCCCAAACTCGGGCATCCCATTGTTGATTAGAGCCAAGATGGCTCAATTCGACATCAGACGCATTCTGGTCGATCAGGGCAGCTCGGTGGACATCATGTACGTCCACCTTTTCAAGACTCTAAAATTAGACAAGACCAACTTATCTCCTTACGTCGGGTCCGACCTCCAAGGATTCAACGGAGCCACGACGAAGCCTTGGGGTTACGTCGAGCTCCTCGTCACCTTCGGAGAGCAAGAGACGGCCAGAGAAATCAAGATCCAATTCCTGGTCATAGAATGTCCCTCTCTTTACAACTGCATCCTCGGCCGCCCGACGTTAGCTGAGCTGACCGCGGTCCCATCTACCGTCCACCTAAAGATGAAATATTACACCAAGCTAGGCCGCGTAGTCACCATCCACGGCGACATCGAAGCTGCCCGAAGATGCTACGACGCCGCAGTAAAAGGACAGGCCACAGTCAGTACAAAGAGAAACAAAAAGCCCAGGGCCGAGGATCCTCCCCTCCAGGGAATCAACGCCATCGACCTCGATTTCCGTATCGGCCAGGACGAAACTGAAGAATGGAAACCCACCAAGGAGCAAACTCCCGCTCATCCGTTCCGCCCAATCCCGGACGGAGAGTTCGAGCTCGTCCCTCTGGGCGACAACCCTGACAGAGCATTAAAAATAGGCAATGGATTTCCCGAAGAAACAAGGAAGCAACTCGCGATGTGCCTCAGGGAGAACTCCGATATCTTCGCATGGAACGCCGCAGAAATGCCCGGTCTAGATCCCGAGGTCGCATGTCATCAATTAGCTTTGGACCGGGTGTAACACGGTGGGAGAACTGACTTTAATTATGTTGCGGATAGCAAGAGTCGCCACCGACTTTTATTTTATCCAAAGGAAAGGGATAAAAGAACAGGAAAGACCTTTAAAAAGATTTTTGGGTTCGGGGGGTAGGTTATGTAAAGGGAAGGTGTTAGCACCCTTTACATCCATGGTTATCCATGGGCTCTTAGTTACTTAGCTCACTTTAAAATGTTTTTGAAATGTGTAATGTGTGTTTAGAAATTTTCTTAAGTACTTTATAATGATCCATGTACGGATATATATAAAGCCTTTGTTTTGAAAATTATTTGAAGTGTGAAGTGTTTGAAATGTTTTTGAAAAGTGAGCAAGTACATAAGAGGAACCTACCCTAAGTTAAGTCTTTTCTGTTCTTAAATATCCTTTAAATGGTAAGACTATCCCTATTATTAAGGAATAGGTAGTCATTACCTTGGATGTGTGAGGGACAAGTGAAGGGACATCTGTTTATTTAGGCAACTGTAAGGTATATAAGCAATTCGAAGGGACTTATCATCTTTATTCGAAAGGGACAAGATCATTACGAAGGCAACCACAAAGGGACTTGATCTTTTTATTTGTTAAGGGACTAGATGATATGAGAGAATGAAGGGACTTTGCTTTATACACCTTACTTGACCTTTTGTTTAGGCAACTTGAGAGGCAACCCTTAAGAAGTGAAATGGCGATCCACGATCGACTTACGTGTGTGAGTGTACCAATTCAGATATTTATCTTTAAATTTTAATGATCTAAATTCAAATTTACATACAAACATGTTTTACACTCCCTATTTGACTAACCATAGCATTTAAAAATAAATAATAAAAATTACTACAACTATTACATAAGGGGTACAATTACATTATAATAATTAAAATAATTAAAATAAATAAATAAATAAATGATTAAATGGGTTAGTAATAATAATAATAAAATAAATAATCACATAATAGATAAATAAATAAAGGGGGTTAGTAGTAATAAAATAAATAAGAATAAGATGAAAGAATTAGCATAATGATAAATAATAAATTAAAAGTTCAATTTTTAATGGATAACTATTTTTAAAGTTTTAATTAATAATAGAAATAAATGATAAATATTATATATTAACAAAATATGACTAATAGTCTAATTATTTTAATTTTATATACATATTATAAAAATATCTAATTATAATTAAAAAACATATACAAATAATAAATTATATTCATAAAAATAAAATTAAGTTTTTTTTTAATTATTTAGAAATATAAATTAAACTATTTACATTATTTATATAAAACTATGTATAATAATAATATAAACAAATAATAAAGATAAACAAACATAATTAGCATTTATATACAAATATTAATATTTTATAAAATAATTAGGGTTTATGAAAGTAATTAGGTTTAATCAAAATAAATTAGGGTTTATGAGTTTAGAAAATAGAATTAGGGTTTTAACAATATTAAGATTAAGAATTAATTTAAATATTATATAAAATATAAATACATATAAATATAAACATAAATACACTAATTTAGTTTTTTAAGAAAATAACATAATTTTTTTTAAACAAAATAGAGTTTAGTTAGAAAATGTTTTTATATATTTTTAGAAATTTGTTTTGATTAATTAAAGAATAAAACAAAACATATGAAAATAAAACCTAAAAAAAACAGGACCTGGGATTTGAACCCAGGTCCTTTACCTGGATGAAGACTCTCCAAAACCAGCTAGGCCACCTGCGCACTTGTGTTAATAAACAGCATAACTTTGTTTTATTCCATTCCTACAAAACAAAAGAAATTAAAGCAAAAATTGGTCCTGACTGGATTCGAACCCTGGACCCTAGCTTCACACACGCGCGTCCTCACCACCAAGCCATCAGTGTTTCTCACAACATATAATACAAACAATAATATATAATTCATATCCAAATTCAAATATTTGAATTTCGCGCCAGGGGTCTTCTTCTTCCTCAATACCTGCAAAAACACCTGCGAAATCACATGCGAAATTTCCTGCGAATTTCCAAAACCAGAAACCTACGTTTTTTGAACCATCATGCAAACCATCATAATAACAAAAATTAGTAACCCAGATCAATTGTACAAGGTTCATACGTCACAGCCATGATCTTAGAATTTGTTTTAAGGTCCTAAAGGCTTGGTTCCCGTTTTGAAGCTCCAAACCCTAGCAATGGCAAAATTTGATACAGTCCACAATAACTGAATTAATCCATTCAAAAAGCATCTAAACATCACAACAAACACAAATCTATAATTAGTTTTCAATATCAAAGCATAAATCAATCAAATCGAAAAAACTTAGAATATGAAGGGGATGCATTCGGTTTGTGCGAATTAGGGCATGAATGGACAATGTTATGATCCAGAATTGATCTATGAACTCCAAGGAACAAGTTGCAACCTTTGGTTTGTCTTGAAAGTAGCTCTAGGTATCAAACCGAATTTGTGTTCTTAGGATGAATTTTGAAACTTTGTTCTTACCTTTGGAGGCTCAAATTTTCGTCCCTATGCATTGTGTTATGTTTGTGTATATGTAGTGAATAGAATTAGGTCAAAATATTGGGTTGTCCTTTGGATATTTTGATCATGGAAGATTGAAAAAGATCATGCCTTAAATTTTAAATATTCCTTGATCCAACCTTTCTATCTTAAGACAATCACCATAATTTTCATATCCATCTGATCCAATCCATGTTTATGATTTTCTAGAAGCAATATCTCATTTAAATATTTGATTTATCTATTTTATTTTAATTTAAAATGATTTTAAATGAATAAAATCAAAATAAATAAAATAAAAATAATAAAAAATCTGAATAAATGAGGGTTGGGTCGTGCATGATGTCATGTTAAAGTTTGGATCACAAAATTGCAAGCCCATTTGGAAGAATTTGGTTTTAAACCCCCATTTGCTTCATAAACTTCCCTAAAATTTCCCAACTTTGCAAGGGCACAAATCCTTAAATTTTAATGCTATGAAGGTGTTCTTGAACATTTTGGAAAGCTTAAAGAGTCCTATAACCAACCCCATTGGTTTCATGTCCATATCTTTTACCATTCTCAAGTTATGCCCTTTTGAAGTTGTTGACTTTTTGTTGACTTTTAAAAGGACCTATAATGTCTTAGCTCATACCTTCCAAATGAAGCATTTTTGGGCTTGGCTTGTGAGACACAAAGTTGTAGAGAATTCAATTTCCTTCAAAATGAGCTTTTGATGGGAAAAATTTGATGAAGCATGTGAAAGTTATGGCTGGTCAAAGTTCAGTTGACTTTTCCTATGAAAACCCTAATTTAGAAACTCCTGATTCTTGATGATCTGAAATCTCCTTGATGAATCATGATCAACCCTTGGTCAAATGATGAATTTTACTTCATATACTTGATGTTGGCAAAAAAATCATGAAGTTTGACTTTGGTTTGACCACAGTTGACCTCAGTTTGACTTTTTAACTACTTTGACTGATTTTAACCTATCTGATCATTTGACTGAGCAAACCTTTGGGAAAAGTCTTGAAACTTGTCATGGGGATTATTAAACACATGTAAGATGTTATGAAGCTCACTTGAAGTCTTGGAAGTCCATTTAGCCTGATTAAAGTCAAAACCCTAGTTTTGGATGTCCTGCTTAGGAGGAGGCATTGTCTGAGAGAATTGTCAAACTTTCTGACTATTTGTGAACTTTGTGAACCTTGTGAACATCATAAGATTTCTTGTGAACCTTGTGAACCTTGTGAACCTCTTAGTACACAAATTCTTGTCTTGTGAACCTTGTGAACCTCTTAGTACACAAAGTTTTGTCTTGTGAACCTTGTGAACCTCATAAGATGTCTTGTGAATCTTGTGAACCTCATAAGATGTCTTGTGAACCTTGTGAACCTCATAAGATGTCTTGTGAACCTTATGAACCTCTTAGTACACAAATTCTTGTCTTGTGAGGGCAAATTTTGGGGTGCAACAGCTGCCCCTGTTCAATTTTCTGAAACCTGAGAGGTTAGATTGGTATATGTGCCAGTCGTGACCTGGAAGGTTGAAGGGGATTGAACACAAAAGCCCAAAAATTTGCACTCACTGGTGCGTAGAGTGATACTGATGACTAGCTGTACATGCTTGAGTGGGCTTAAAGATGCCACTTGGAAAAAAAAATTCTTCAAATATACCTCTTGGAGAATAAAGTAGTCCAAAGTATGAAGATATAGCTTTTGGGAAGATAAACAACGTCCCAAGATAGTGAGATAACCTTTGGGAAGATAAACAACGGCCCAAGGTTATGATAATACTTTTGGTAGGATAAACAACGGCCCAAAGTAATGATATGGCTTTTGAGAAGATAAACGACGTCTCAAGATAGCCTTCGGGAAGATAAACGACGTCCCAAAATAATGAGATGACCTTTGGGAAGATAAACAACGGCCCAAAGTCATGATAGCTTTCAGGAGGATAAACAACGTCTCGAGGTATAAGTATAACTTTTGGGAAGATAAACAACGGCCCAAAGTCATGATAGCTTTCAGGAGGATAAACAACGTCCCGAGGTATAAGTATAACTTTTGGGAAGATAAACAACGGCCCAAAGTAATGATACGGCTTTTAAGAAGATAAACGACGTCTCAAGATAGCCCTCAGGAAGATAAACGACGTCCCAAGATAATGAGATAACCTTTGGGAAGATAAACAACGGCCCAAGGTCATGATAGCTTTCAGGAGGATAAACAACGTCCCGAGGTATAAGTTGTTGATATTGTTTTACCTGCATATAACTATCCTACAAGGAAAATATTAGTTTATGCATTATGTATGCATGCATAGTATGATGCACTTAAGCAATGTAATTATGGATATGTATGTTATGGTATGATGTAAATGATGTATGTATGAACCATGCAGCCTGAAGCGTCCGGATATCTTCGTATAACAACTGATGGCCAGGGAAAATAAATCCCGATTTGGTACTGAAGAATATGTGGAACTCGTTCCCGTCTCGTTTGATAATATAGTGAAGAATATGAAGAACTCTTTCCCGTCTTGTTTGATAATATAGTATTCATAACCTCCCGTCTTCGTTTGATAGTAAGGTATACATAACCTCCCGTCTTCGTTTGATAGTAAGGTATACATAACCTCCCGTCTTCGTTTGATAGTAAGGTATACATAACCTCCCGTCTTCGTTTGATAGTAAGGTATACATAACCTCCCGTCTTTGTTCGTCGTACTCCTATTGGAAGAATAAATTCCCGATTATCCTTCTGAGGATAAAAGAGATGGACATAAATTCCAGGGGAGATGTGACTCGAAGTATTTATGAAGATGGATTTGCCCTACTGGGGGACTTGTAGCTGTCTGGTAGGGATGAACCGGCGAAGCTTCGTTGAATTCCTTCCCTTTTTCGTCCTTAGTAAATACTATTACTGCATTTTCATGTATTTCTGGTAAACATCAATCATATTAAGCATTTTATGCATTTCTTGTAAACATCAATCATATTCAAAAGCATACATACATTCAAACATAACCAATGGATGTTTCGCTTATGTAAATAGGGTAAAAGTAAATCTGGATTCAAAGATGGAATTTTATTTATATCATAAAGTGACCTATACATAGGTAAGTTTGTACAAGGATACAGAAATCCTAGTAAGAGGAATTTGTCATAAATTTTTTTACAAAACAAGGAGAATCAGCTATGTGGGAAATAATCCTATTGAGTTTCAATTCTACTATTGCCATTATCTTCAAGTATCTCATCTTCTGCTGTTGGGACGGGAACGATTGGATTGAGCTTTATCTGTTCAAACTTGAGTAAGTAGCACAACTGGTTGTAGTTTCATGGGTGATCCAAACGAGACATAGTCATACGCTTTAATCCCTAACTTTTGCCTGGATTGCCCTTTCAGGTTTTCAATCCACCGGGATACCCTTTTTTGCCCAAGCCGCCTTTTCAGGTTTTCGACTTGCCGGGTGTACATTTTTTATATATATATATATCCCTAATTTTTGCCCGAACCCTTTTGGTTCGCCGAGATGTCCTTATTTTTGCCTAGGCCAGTCAACCTAGTGGGTCTCTTTTTATGCGTAGTATTTTTTAACTATGTCTGCGTTTACAGGTTGTGGGAAGTCTTCACCATCCATAGTAGTAAGTATCATGGCACCTCCTGAGAATATTGTTTTGACTACAAATGGTCCTTCATATGTAGGAGTCCACTTGCACCTAGGATCACCCTGTGGTAATATGATACGCTTGATTACCAAGTCACCAGCCTGATATACCTTTGGCTTAACCTTCTTGTTGAAAGCTTTGATCATTTGTTTCTGATACATCTGGCCATGACAAACTACTGCTAACCTCTTCTCATCAATCAAATTTATCTGGTCAAGTCGAGTTTGAATCCACTCATCTTCATCCAAGCCTGCATCCTTCATAATTCTTAAGGAGGGAATCTGAACTTCAATGGGCAGAACTGCTTCCATACCATAGACTAAGGAGAATGGGGTTGCCCCTGTTGAAGTACGTATTGTAGTGCGATAACCATGAAGATCAAATGGTAACATCTCATGCCAATCCTTATAAGTGACAGTCATCTTCTGTATAATCTTCTTAATGTTCTTATTAGCAGCTTCTACTTCCCCATTCATCTTTGGACGATACGGAGAAGAGTTGTGATGCTTAATCTTAAACTGCGTGCAGAGATCAGTAATCATAGTGTTGTTCAGATTAGAGCCATTGTCAGTAATAATCCTTTCAGGGATGCCATACCTACATATGAGATTATTCTTAATGAACGAGCCACCACATTCTTAGTAACAGATGCAAATGAAGCTGCCTCTACCCACTTCGTGAAGTAATCAATAGCAACCAGGATGAAACGATGCCCATTAGAAGCAGTAGGTTTGATCTCACCAATCATATCAATGCCCCACATGGCAAAAGGCCAAGGAGCAGTCAACACATTCAATGGTGATGGAGGTATATGAACTTTATCAGTATAAATTTGACACTTGTGACATGTTCTGGAGTGTTGATAGCAATCAGCTTCCATGGTAGACCAATAGTAACCTGCTCTCAAAATCTTCTTTGCCATGGTATGACCACTAGAATGAGTGCCAAAGATCCCATCATGCATGTCTTCCATAATCTTTGTTGCTTCCTTTTTATCCACACAACGAAGCATAGTTGAATCATGATTGCGCTTGTACAAAATTCCATTACTCAAGAAGAACTTAGCAGAAAACCTTCTCAGAAACTTCCTATCTTTGATAGATGCACCTTCAGGGAACTCCTGAGCTTCAAGATATCTTTTTACTTCATATAACCAAGGTTTCTCCTCCGCTTCTTTAGTGTCAATCTCATTGCAGTATGCAGGCTTTTCAAATCTATTAATAGTAATCTTGGGAGCTTCATCATCCCAGCTGATTTCAAACATGGATGCCATGGTGGCTAAAGCATCTGCCAACTGGTTCTCTTTTCGTGGAATATGTCCAAAGGTAATCTCTTTGAAATGTGGGATCAAAGACAACACATGCTCTCTGTAAGGAATGAGATTATCATGTTTAGTATCCCAATCTCCTTTGATCTGACTTACTACCAGGGCTGAATCTCCATACACGTCTAGGAACTGAATCTTCAAATCAATGGCTGCTTTGATACCCAGGATACATGCCTCATACTCAGCCATATTATTAGTACAATAGAAACAAAGTCTGGCAGTAATCGGGGTATGACAACCTTCAGGGGAACTGATCACAACACCAACACCATTACCAAGTGCATTAGAAGCTCCATCAAAAACCATAGTCCATCGGGATCCTTGTTCAGGTCCGTCATATTGTCCAGGTTCTTTGGTAATAATCATAATGTCTTCATCAGGGAACTCAAAACTCATTGACCGGTAGGCATTTCCCTTTTGTGTTTTGAAATCGTGTGTGGACCCTAGTTTTCCCTATATCCTTGTCCCTTGTGTAAATTGGTTCGTGAAGCACGCGAGTTTCGTTGGAAATGACCCTTAGAGCCGAGAGAACTCTAAGATAGTGAACCCACTGAGATGTTTTATCTCACCCCATATTGATGTTGTTATTTCAGGTACTTCAGGTTCCGCTAAGGGTAAGGATAAGGCGACTTGATTATCTTTACTAGCTGATGACTTAGTCTTCCGCTGTGGACTTTTGGGATCTCCGGATCTAGTTCTTAGATCTTTTTGTAGTTGAACATCTTGTATTATTATATAGCCTTGTTTAGTACCTTAAGTTGTAATGGCTATATTTATACAATGTGTTGCTAAGAACTTATTTGTATTTCAGTACCAAATTATTAATATTATATATGAAAAATATGCTTTATGTATGTCTTTTGTATATGGGTATTACATGAATTATTTTGACCCAATTCGTTTCTTACTAGTGCACACACTGCTAAATACTCACGGCACCTTCCCTATGTTTTATTATTAAGGTTTTTTTATTTTGTTATTGGACTTAGTCCAGAATTCCGGATTTTGTTTTATAAAAAAAAACACCCTTAATACTAGACCCCATATTACTAGTCTAAATTATTTTCTAATTTGATTCAAGTTTTATTATTATTATTATTATTATTATTATTATAGCATTTTTTCTTTATTTTTTTTTCTTTATTTTTTTTGGGCCGATGATATAACAAAAATCACGATAAATCGTTTCCGATTAATCGTGACCAATATGAGGCCATTTATTTATTGTATTTTCATTTTATTTAATTTATTCTATTTCACAATTTATTCCATTTTGTTAGTCTATTTATTTATTTTATTTATTTCTCACATTTTTTATACAATATTTAATTTACAACGGTTCTGAATAATTTGTACACTGCACACACGCTTCCTCTTGGGCAAAATACAACGATACCATTTATTTCTTTGCAATCCCAAGTAAATTATTATTGTATCCTTCTCCCGTTTATTTCGTACACAAATTTATTTTTTCCGCCTTATTTTACAATTTCGCATTGCTAGGAATATCCATAGGAACTAGAAATCGAATCCATTTCATATAATCAAATAATTCAGACGCCTACATTTGCACACACGTAAGTCGGTCACTAGTGATCGCCGTCTGCACGACTTTTACGCGTCTTAACAAGGAACAGAGCTCCGGAGTCTAGCATTCCGCACGTTCTGGAACGAACCACACCTGGGCTAGCCCCACGCGTAGTGTTTCGTTTACTCCTCCGTTATTAAAATACGTTAAACCTAAAAAACATCTAATAAAACAAATATCCAACTTATTTTATAATTTTAAATACGAAGAACAGAGCTCCGGAGTCTAGCACTCTGCACGTTCTGGAATGGATCGCTCCTGGGCTAGCCCCACGCGACGTGGTTCATTCGCCTTTCGTATATCAAAATATCTTAATCGTACAAATTAATTCGTGAAAGAACAGAGCTCTAGAGTCTAGCACTCCGCACGTTCTAGAATGAATCACTCTTGGGCTAGCCCCACGCGATGTGCTTCATTCGCTCTTTCATACTTAAAAGCATTTAAAACTTACCAACCAATTTAAATCATTTTCATAATTAATCAATGAAAGAACAGAGCTCTGGAGTCTAGCACTCCGCACGTTCTGGAATGCAATCACTCATGGGCTAGCCTCACGCGATGTGGTTCATTCTCCCTTTCGTTTAAAACACCTTAACAAAGTCAAACACTTTTCTCTAAAATGAACATTATTTAAATCATTCTATTTCGCAGACAAGCTAGCGCTTCAGCCTCCACCGCGAGTATAAGCCAACACTTAGTAGTAGAATGCATTTTGAACAATCGTTCAATTAAAAACAACAAACTGTAGTCGCACGAACTACAAAGCTCTGACTTTCCCATTGCACAAGGGAATACGTAGGCACAGGGATTTTAATCCTTCGCGAGCACAATAATAAAAAACTTAATCTTTCTCCGTAATAATAATTAATTGATTTCCTTTTATTTTAGAACAAACATATAAACAAAATTTAGAAGACATAGACTATAATCAAACATTTAATCGCAGTTAGCTAAGAGGTTCCCGTTGAGTACAACGGACGTGAGGGGTGCTAATACCTTCCCCTTGCGTAACCGACTCCCGAACTTAGAATTTGGTTTCGTAAACCATTTCTTATCTTTATTAGGTTGTATCTATATCTCTCTTTTCTCTTGTAGAATAAATAGAATTAGGTGGTGACTCTGTTGTTTCTTTCCGCGTCCCATCGTGAGGATCGTATTTTTCGAGGTATGACAGTACCACATGCATTTATAAGTTGAGTCGCATTTTATCTATGTTGTTATTGGTTGTGGGTTGCAAGTTGTACGTTGATGTTGCTAGTTGCGTGAAGTGGTGTGATTTGTATGATTTCTTGCTTATATATTGATTATCATATTCTTGTTTATGTTATTCAATATCTCACCCCTTCTGTTTGAATGTTTCCCTCTGTTAGTAACATGCAGGTAATCAAGATTCAAGTACCTGGTCGTCTCAAGTCGGTGTTTGTCGCTCTGATACATAGCACTTCAGGGGAATGAACACATGTTTTGTTTTGTGGATTTAATTAGTTTATGGACTCGTTTTAAGTTGTTTTATGTTGAAAACCATGTTGAAGTATTTGATGTTGAAAAGATACTCGGAGTTGTTTTAAAGTTGCAAATTTTGTTGAATTCGCTGCGTAGTTGTGAAGCATGTTCATTAGTGAAGTTTTGTTATTTGAATTTAAAGTTGAAAATGTGATATCCCATGTTTTGGTGAAATTTTAATAACTCTGATTTGAATTATAAAGTCAGGTAGAAATGGGGTGTTACATTAGTGGTAACAGAGCAGGTCGGTATGTCTGACCAAATTGTCGAGTCGTAGTTGTCTAACAATCGAGTATTATTATGTGGTTCTAAATTTTTTTTGTAGTGTTAAGTTGAGATGGCTGGAAGAAATGATGTTGTGATGGCTGTTGCAATGCAAGCAATGGCTCAAGTTGTGCAGAATTTACCAAATGTTGTCGGGAATGATGAGTCTCATACTTTTGTGACTTTTCAGAGAGAGAATCCACTTACCTTCAAGGGCAAGTATGACCTTGATGTTGCATTGGTCTGGTTGAAAGAAATTGAGAGAAATTTATGTGTGATGGATTGCACTCCAGCACAGAAGGTTCGTTATGGAACTCACATATTGGCAGTTGAGGTTGATGATTAGTGGTTGGAAACCAGAGAAAGGTTCGAAGCTGCAGGTGAAAAGATCACTTGGGTTATTTTTTGTAGAGAGTTTATGCGGAAGTATTACCCTGAAGATGCGTGTGATAAAAAAGAGATTGAATTCCTTGCGCTGAAATAGGTAAATATGTCAGTGACGGATTATGCTGCAAAGTTTATGGAGTTGTCGAAGTTTTATACGCACCATGATGCAGCGACTACTGAATTTTCGAAGTGTATCAAGTTTGAGAACGGGTTGCGTTCGGAGATTAAGAAAGTTGTAGGGTATCAAAAGACTCATGTTTTTGCTGACCTGGTTGATAGTTGCAGGATCTTCGAGGAAGATAACAATGCTCACTACAAGATTGTTACTGATAGAAGGGGAAAGAATCAGCAAAACCATGGTAAGCATTATGATACTCCAGCTGGTAAGGGTAAGTAGAAAGTTGTTTCGGGTCAGAGAACTAGTGGGGGAGATGCTCATGTTGATATTGTTTGTTTCAAGTGTGGACAAGCTGGGCACAAGAGTAATGTGTGTATGGCTGAGGTGAAGCGTTGTTTCTGTTATGGAAAAGTTGGTCATGCAATATATAATTTCATGCATAAAGAGATTATCTGCTTTAACTATGGTGAAGAAGTACATATTGGTAGCCAGTGCCAGAAGCCAAAGAAAGCAAAGTTTGGAGGAAAAGTGTTTTCTTTTGCTGGGACTCAGACAACTAATAAGGACAAGCTCGTCAGAGGTACATGTTTCATTAATAGTAATCCTTTAATTACTATTATTGATACGGGTGCTACCCATTGTTTTATTGTTGTTGATTGTGTTAAGAGGTTGGTTCTTGAGTTGTCTGAGATGAAAGGACAAATGGTCGTAGAGATTCCAGCTAAGGGATCGGTGACTACTTCTCTAATGTGTTTGAGTTGTTTGTTGTCTATCTTTTATAGAGATTTTTATGTTGATTTGGTATGTTTTCCGTTGACTGGGATGGATGTAATTGCTTTCGTAAGTCGGTGAGGTTTTCTACTCCAGAAGAGGGAGGAGTTGGATTGTTGTCATTTAGAGAGTTGCAGAAGTTGATGAAAGAGGAAGCCTAGATGTTTTCGTTGATGGCATCTTTATCTGTAGAGAGTAAGGCTAAGATTGAAGAATTGCAAGTAGTGAATGTATTTCCTGAGGTTTTCCCTGATGAAATTCCTGATGTACCGCCTGAGAGAGAGGTTGAGTTTTCGGTTGACCTTGTACCTGGTACTAGGCATGTTTCTATGACACCGCACAGGAAGACCGCATCTGAGTTGGTTGAATTAAAGAAGCAGTTGGAAGAGTTGCTTGTGAAGAAGTTTGTAAGACCAAGTGTATCACTGTGGGGAGCTCCAGTTTTGTTGGTTAAAAAGAAAGATGGAAGTATGAGGCTTTGTATGGATTATAGACAGTTGAACAAGGTGACAATAAAAAATAAGTATTTGTTACCGAGAATAGATGATTTGATGGATTAGTTGGTAGGTGCTTGTATGTTTAGCAAGATCGATTTGAGATCGAGTTATCATCAGATTAAGGTAAAAGATGAGGTTATTCAGAAGACGGTGTTCGAAACACGGTATGGAAATTATGAGTATTCGGTGATGCCTTTCGGTGTGACTAATGCGCCAGGAGTATTCATGGAGTACATGAATCGTATTTTTCATGCTTATCTGGATCGTATTGTAGTTGTGTGTATAGATGATATTTTGGTTTATTCTAAGTCGGAAGAAGAGCATGCAGAACATTTGAGAACAGTATTAGAAGTTTAGAAGGATAAGAAGTTATCGCATATTTTCCCGATTATTTGTTGTTAAGTGTTGTTTCTTCGTTTGTGTCGTTAAGTTGTTTGAGTTGGTATTACGTTGGTGGTTAAGTCATGTTTGGGTTATTTAATTTAATTAAGTCAAATTATAAAATAATTATTAATAATATAATATTAAGTGGGTTTAGTTGTAGTGTGAGAGTAGTAAAGTTGGGGGTGATGTTTTAGGCCCATTAGTAATTAAGTTGATTAGTGGTAATTTAGTAAAAATAGACTAAAAACCTAATTAGAGAGAAATCAAAATTTTGTAAGAAGAAAGAACAAGTCTTAGAGGAAGATCAAGAAGAGACTAGGTTGAGGATTTTCGCGGAGATTTTTGTTGTGAATTCGAGTTGCCTTCAATCCAAGGTAAGGGTGGGGTTCGAATTCCATAACTGGGATTAGATAATCCGTATGTAGATTGGGATTTTGTATGATTTCGTTGTTGTATTTTTCAATTAATTGTTTTTGCATTTTCGTATGAACCTGATATGTATGATATGTTGTTCTTGTTGTATTCTTGTTATGCGAGTTGTTTATGTTGTTGTTGTATATGTTGTTGTGTTGCTGGACTTGTTTATGTTGCAGGAACTTGTGTAGAGAAGGAGATTAGGGTTCGTAAAATCAGTCGTAGAGATTACTAGATGAATAGATACAAGGGATTTGGAGTCTAAAATCAATGTAGAAACCCAATTAGGCTTGAATGAAGTGATAAAGTTGTGTGATTCGTAGCAGAGATAGATTTGTATGCTTTCTGGTGTTTTACGTAATAGATCTGAAATTACGCATAACAAGAGGGGAATTACGCGTAACACATCCCCATTATGCATGAATTACACGTAACAGGTAAGGTATTATGCATAAGAGGTTGCGTGGAGTTGGCATTACGCATATGGGCAGAGTGGGTGCAGAAAAATGCAGTTTTTGGTGATTCGTCGTGTTTTCGCATTCGTTTCGAGTTGAGCTGATCTTAGACTTTAAGTAGAGATGAAATAAGTTGATTATAGTATATTTGAGGATTAAAAATAGTTAATTTAGGGATCTGAATGATTAAGCCGTGTTTAGTCGTTTTTCATGTTGAATGGTATTAAGTTGTTATAAGTTGTGTTTTCCCGATCTTGGGGAAAATTATTAAGTTGCAGGTCGATTGACCAATGTTAATTCATGTTGTTGAGTTGTTAAGTTTTTGTTTACGTCATTGTTGTTGTATTCCATTCATAGTTGCATACATTTGCATATTTTCAAGTTGGAGCGAATGCTCAATTCAAGTTGGCCTAGATTGGAAAATAAGTTATTAATGCCTCGATAAACTGGCAAGATTTCAAGTTGGGAGTTTACTCCAAATGGTACCACATGCATTTATAAGTTGATTCACATTGAGTCGCATGTTATCTATGTTGTTATTGGTTGTTGGTTGCAAGTTGTATGTTGATGTTGCTAGTTGCGTGAAGTGGTGTGATTTGTATAATTTCTTGCTTATATATTGATTATCATACTCCTGTTTATGTTATTCAATATCTCACCCCTTATGTTTGAATGTTGCCCTCTGTTGGTAATGTGCAGGTAATCAAGATTCGAGTACCTAGTTGTCTCAAGTCGGTGTTTGTCGCTCTGATACGTAGAACTTCGGGGGGATGAACGTGTGTTTTGTTTTGTGGATTTAATTAGTTTATGAACTCGTTTTAAGTTGTTTTATATTGAAAAATATGTTGAAGTATTTGATGTTGAAGATACTCGAAGTTGTTTTAAAGTTGCAAATTTTGTTGAATCCGTTGCGTAGTTGTGAAGCATGTTCATTAATGAAGTTTTGTTATTCGAATTTAAAGTTGAAAATGTGATATCCCATGTTTTGGTGAAATTTGAATAACTCTGATTTAAATTATAAAGTCAGATAGAAATGGGGTGTTACAATAATTCTTTAATCGTTTGTATGTGTTTAGTTAATGGGCATCCTTGTTTTGTTTTGTTTGATTGTGGAGCAACACACTCTTTTGTGTATGTGTGTTGCATGAAGCGACTTGGGTTGTGTAAACACTCCAAATTTTCCCTCTACCCTTATTATGTCTTGGCTTATTATCACACATATTTCATAGCATATCATTACATCTCACATTGCATAATTATCCTTTAGCAACTCACAGCATAGCTGCATAACTAGGGTTTGTGATCAGCTGAACCCAAGAAGTGATTTGAGCAATCTCAGAGGCCTTCAAGCATGCCAAGAGGGTCCTTTAGTTTTCTATGGTTGTTTTATACCCCCAAGGTTTCTTTGAAGTCAAGAAATCTCAAGGAATTGCAGAGTTATCCAGGCAAGCTTGAGGCTCCTACACAGATGACTTGAAAATTAGGGTTTTGGGTTTGAGGCCCTTACACCCAAAATGTTTGGTCATTCTTGATTCCATTGGTATTTATATGATATAGGGAGCTTATGTATGAATTTTGATGCAAAAATTCACTGAGGAAGTCATCTGACCAGGCTGTAACTTGTTGTGCAAGAAAAGTCAGGATTAGGGCATTTGAGGCCTCAACCAAGGGTTCCAAAGGTTCATTTCCATCATTTTGAGATCCTATGACCTTTATTTTACCTTAGGAGAGGTTGGATGATCACAAGATTGAAGAATTTAGAGCTAAGTCAAAAGTTGCCAAAAATGGACATTACTTGAAATGCAAACTTTCCATTTTGGGAAAGATTTTCAACCTCCTCTTTCTTGATCAAAAATGCTTCAAATGAAATTTTGTTAGACATGAAAGTTGTAGATTGGATCTTCCCATTTTCAAAAAGTACAAGAACTCCTATTGATTCATCCTAGAACACAAGATATGGCAAGTCAAAGTTGGGAAAAATCTTGTAAATTTCAAGTTTAGGCCAAAGAGGGAAATGTGCAAAAGTGAATTCCAGGCCTCTATGTGACTTCTAATCCACTCAAATGCATCATGGTATGATCAAACAACATCTCAAAGTCAGATTTAAGCTTTGAACCAAGGGATTTCATGACTTGTTTCTCAAGAAATCACAAAGTTGCAAAATTGCAAAACCTATGCAAACTCTTGATCCAAGCCATACAGCTTATAACAATTGATCCTAGGGTTCTCCTTGAAGCCAGCTGAAGCAGCTCAAGCCCTCAAATCAGTTCTGCCATGGTCCATACCTCAAGTACACAACTTTTGACTTTTTGGCCAATTGAACCATACCCATCCCACAGTGCATAGCCACTCTTCTTACTCATTTCATTTGTTTATGCAAATCCTAAGGATCATAAAAGAGGGCTCACAAGAACTCAGAGCCACTATACACTCAGTTTGCACAAAAATCCCCAAAAACTTCCTCTCTTCGATTCTCCCAATCCAGCCATCAAACTTCATAAATTCCTTCACCAATCAACCACACATCATTCATAGAACAAGAATCAACCATTAAAATGGCCTGAAACATCACATATCAAAACCGCCATTTCTGCCATATCAGAACTGGACCTCTCAAACCAGCCACTTTCAAGTCATTCCAAGCATTCCATTAGCCTCGAGAGGTTCAAAGGAGGCCATTTGCACAAGAGGGAGGCTCTGAAAGCTCAATTTGCAGGTCACCAGCTCAGGTATACTCAAGAACTTTTTGTCTCAAAGCTTTAATTTCTTGTCATAGAATGAAAATGCATGCTCTAGGAATCACATAGATGTCTTTAGAATTGAAAATGATGAAGAAATGACCATGTTATGTGCTTTTGAAATTTTTCCCGTGTTTTTGATTTGCTTCGATTCAGCTTGTTCTTGTGTTATAAATTGTGTTTGATGATTGATTTGAGTTCCTTGGAGTTTGGGGATGGATTCTAGGCAGGTTAAAGGTCTTATAGTGGCCTAGGGAAGAAGTTGTGTGTTTGGACTCGCCGAAGAAGATGATCGGAGCACTGTTCCGGTCATCTGAAAGTAATTAGGGTTTGAGGGTGATTAGGGTTTCCAGATTAAATGCGAGCCATTGGATTCTGATTAGTTTAAGGAACTGACGGTCTAGATAATTCATTAGCCCTAATTTTAATTAATTAAAACAAATTGTAATTAATTTAGTCAGATTTAATGTGAGCCATTGGATTGCACGCGTTTAGGAGGTTTAAACCTAGACCATAGGATGAACATACTCCCAGTCAAGCTGACTTGCGCCCTTAGCCCTTGATCTCTCTTTCATGCAATCTGAGCCCTTCATTTTAATTACTTTTCATTTTATTTTCATTTATTTCATTTTGTTTTCTTTTATTTATAAAAAATAGCAAAACACTTTTAAAAATTCTGATTTTTTACACTTTCACTCTAATTAATTTTAAGAACCCAAAAATATTTTTATTTTCGTTTTTACATTAAAAAATTATTTTTAAATCATTTAATTGTATTATTTATTTAATTCATTCATTCATTTTAATTAATTAAAAATACTTTTAGGTATTTAAAAATAACCAAAAAAATCATGAAGCATCCTTGAACATTATAATCAATTTACAAACTCATTTCACTAATTTATTTTAGATTTTTATTCTATTTTAAGAATTAAACTTGAATTAGGGTTTTCAAAATCCCCTTTTTCACAATCTAACTTCTAAAATTCACTTCTGACTAATGAAAATGAGTTTGTACATGGTTCTTTTTGCATTCTTTTACATGTTGCATCTAGTATCTAGGACATTTAAATCATATTTTTTCATTGCATTTTCAATTTGATATGCATTTTTCCTTGAAAGGTATCCAAAACCCTAACCTAACTTAGAGAAACCATAAATTGACTTTGGTATAGCTTTTGACCTCCATCTTTGGGGAGTGTTCTTGTGTATGTTTAGGGTTTGTTTGGTTGCAATTTCAAATTTTTATCATGTATTTTACTTCTGTTTTGATCATGGACATCTCATGCATTCTAAAAACCCTAATTTGCCATGTATACTTGCATTCATCTTTGCATATCTTCATCATATGAACTTGTCATGAAATATCATGCATTTGTATGTCATCTTAGATACCTTAGGTCATGTGAGAACATTTTTTGATCATTGTTACATTCATTTGGTATGCTTTGTGTGCATTACATCTTATGTATGTTCATGTATTTTCAAGCTTCTAACATGTTTGTTTTTGCATCCAACACTTGTATGATCATACATATGCATTGTACATGACTTTGCATCTTTTCATAACACATTTTCATCATGTTTTATCTTCTGGTTTGGATCATTGCACCTTCATTTGTTTCATTTCATCTTATTTCATACCCTATGCATTCATACTAACCCTTTCAGGTGCTACAGGTAAGTTGATCAGGATGTCGATGTGCATCCATATCCAACCTCTTCTTATCCTTTCATATGCATCTTTACTTGTCTTTGAAGTGAATTTGATTCACTTGTGTTTCTCTCTTGCTCATATCCCATTCTTAGGTTACTTAACTTCTTCAGGAAGTAAGTAACATATTCTTCTATCTCCTTCCTTTTTCATCTGTTTCTCCTTCCTTGGTGGCTAATCTGAAGAATTTTTTTATGCCTCACAAACCATAGGAACTACCAAGCATGATAACTTTAGGGTTATGAATAGTCCCCCTTAGTTTTTTTTTTACCTTTTTAGTCTCCTTGAGTCTTTGCTTCTCATCTCAATAACAAAGGCTAAACAATTAAAGTTTTGGGGCTCTGTATTAGGGTTATGCTTGTATCCTTATCTTAGGATGGAGTGTATAATTATAATAATTAGTTTTAAACCTTTAATTTGTTTTCACCTTCTAATCAAAACACCTAATAACTATCAAGACTTAAGCTTGTAACTTGGGCCTTATATTAGGGTTACATCTCTGCCTTTGGGTCAGAGGGACTAACCATAGTGTTTAATGGACAAGTCCCCCTCAGGTTAGTCTTACAAACATAAAATTCACTTCTTAATCTAATCTCTAATTAAAATCCACTTTAATAAAGGTTTGTTATATAATGATTTTAATCCCTGACCATGGATTAAGTTGAGGTATCTTCCTCATCTTAAGTGTCTTCATCTATCATCCATCTCTTAGGATGGTGTAATGAGTTCACTAATCCTTGATTAGAGATTAAACTCATTACTTAACACAAAACAAAAATCCAAAAACACTTAATAATCACAAGTAGGTTAATGATCCTAATCCTGTATCATTAGGGTAATTCAGTTGAGATATTCATCTTACACTCAAGTAGACTCATTATCCCTAATCAGGGATGATATAATGAGTTTACGACCCTTGATTAAGGCTTAAGCTCATTATCATATGCAAAACACCAAAAACAAATAAAAAACTGAAAACACAAAACAAGCAATAAACGTCTCCTCCGGGATTCTTTTCTCATCACACTCACTCTGAAAATGAGAACTCGCTTCTTCCGTCTAATGCAATACAGTTAGCACTCGAGCCAGACGAGTCATACACTTGAGCATAGACAAGCAAGCAGTTCACACCAAAACACCAAGTCTCTTTGAGTCGAACTACGGTGTTATGACTTCCTCATTGCACGAGAGGATACGTAGGCATAACTTAACGGTAATCGAACAAAAGTCCCTAGGTATCCCCCCTCTTCTCTTTCCAGCTTTCTTTTCTTAGCCTCAGTTTGAACTCCTGTTCTTTTTGCACTATCACTTTGTTCATCCATCCTCTTTTATATAGAGTTAGCACGTACACTTCCCCTTTTTAAACACAATCAGGTAAGCGTGGATCCCATCGAGTACGACAGACGATCTGGGTGTTAATACCTTCCCAGGTCGTATCCAACCCCCTTACCTGGTGTCTTTGGTTCGCAACCGTCTTATCCACTTCTTTCTAGGTTTATGCAGCATTACCTTTCCTTCGGGATAAAAATGCCTAGCTGGCGACTCTATTCAACCTTCACCATCCGACCGTTCTTGTCGACAGTTCGCGTTTGCACTGGGACGAAAGTCCGGAGAGTGACAGCTTGGCGACTCTGTTGGGGAGCCTTTGCAACCAGAGCTTCTGAGTTCCTGAGAGGGTTTCTCCTAGCGCTTGTTTGTTTGTGTTTACGGGGGTGTTATGTGTACGTGTTTGTGTTTTTGCTTTATTTATTGCTTTATGTACAACTTTATTTATCGCATTTGTTTTATCACTTTCGTTTACTGCTTTCTATATTTCATTATTATTATTGCATCACTGTGATGGATTTTGGTTTACCTTGGTGGGTGGGGTATTCCAGTGAGAAAGGCTCAATACAAAGGCCTGAGTGACACGTAGGATTATAGTGGTTTCGTATTCTTTCCCATTCCATTTCGGTCTGGTGCGGGAATATGAAAACACGGTTCAGACATGGGTTTCCTTTTGAGAACTCTGTGCTACGGATCTCCTGTAGTGCTAGAGCTATCTAGGAAGTCTGCTAAGTCGGGATGACCTTTTTAGATGACCTTCAGCATCTGAGTTGAATTAGGGAAGGATTCTTTATGATTAAGGTAAGCATTGTACCCTCCGGGTTAGATGTGTTTACCCTTCTCATGATAAGTCCAAACCAAAGGATCCTTGTTCTAGTACATACATGAGGTTTAGGATGTTTACAGGTTTGCATGAACCCTTGACCTCATCATACCTTGCTACTGGAGAGTTTTTATAAGGTTGCACTATTTTTGGACTAATTCTTTGTAACCTTGGACTGTTGACTCTTTATTTGAAGTCCCCCACCCGGTTACCAGTTCTTAAGCCTCCATCTGAAACTCTAGACACTTAAGGATTCTACCAAAGGGCAACTGATAATCCAGCACATGATCACAAACCCTTGCATATCATCATCATATATCATATTGCATCAATTCTAACATTTGTCTATTTGTGTTACAGGGTATCCACTTTTCTTGGTTTGGTTTTGACTGTTCTTCTGCTCAGCCTGTCTGCTACAACACTTCTTCAGTTATCTCCTTCAGCATACATCTTCAGGATAGATTCGACAAGGAAAAGCAACATCACCTATCATTTCTTCGAGTATCCCTTAGCAGGCATTAAACAGATACAGGCCCTCATTATTCCTAATCGTGTACCTCTGTTCAGAGAAAATTACGGTGGAATCTTGGGCATAATCGTGGACCTGGATACACTACAAAGGAGCATGATTCACACTTGTCTGCAGTTTTATGACCCTCCCCTGTGTTGTTTCACTTTCTCGGACTTTCAGATAGGTCCGTTGCTGGAAGAGTACTCCATGTTGTTGGATATCCCCATCCGAAGAGGAATTCCTTTCAATCCTGAAATGACTCCTCCAAAGAATGAAGACATAGCCAAAGCACTACATCTGGAAGTAACCACCATTGATGAACACATGACTTCCAAAGCTGGAATCCCAGGCCTTCATCTGGATTTCTTGATTACTCAGGCTACGAAGCACGCTGCAAAAGGAAATTGGGAAACTGTATATGGTCTCCTAGCTCTCAGCATTTATGGTATCATCTTGTTTGCAGACGAGCCTAAGTTTATAAGCAAAAATGCCATCCACATCTTCATGCTAAAAAACCCAGTTCCCACCTTGTTATGAGACTTTTATTACTCAGTTCATCAGAGGAATGAGAAACAAAGAGGAAGACTGGTAAGATGTTGTGCACCTCTTTTCTACAGTTGGTTGATGAAACATATGCCAAAGACGGAAGCTTTCTTAAGTCCACATCAGAAAAGGAATTTGGCTAAGAGGATGATTGCCCTTACTTCAGAAGATATCAGGTGGTGTACTTAGAACACCAAGGGTCGAGATATAGTAACCAGTTGTGGTTAATTCCCAAACGTGCCTCTCATTGGAGTGAAAGGTTGCATCAATTACAATCCTTTACTTTTCAAAAGACAGTTGGGGTATGCCTTGGTTCATCCACCTAGAGAGCAAGACCTAGCAGAATCTCTTTATTGTGCTGTTCAAAACAACCATGCCACTGTCTGACAAGCAGCCTGGGCTTGGGACAATATACAGACTAAAGGAACCGCCATTCTGGGAAAGTATAATAACATAGCCTCTACTCAGTACACTGAATGGTCACGCATCAGAGGACAGATTACTCGTATGACATTCACCCTGGAGGATGTACCAGGGCCATCAGCAGTTGAGCCCATAGCCACAGTAAGCCTGGAAGAGTTTGAAAAGATGAAGGAAAGAAATACCCAGCTCACCGAAGCTTTAAAGAAGACCCTTTGGGAAATAAATGATGCTCGTTTAGACATTGAGAGGTTAGAGAAGCTACGCATCAAGCATATAACCAAGATTGAGAAGACTGAAGACTTCATCAGGAAAGCCCGAGCAGGGGAACTTGTGTTGAAGAATGCATGTAAAGAGGCAAAATTTCAGAAGGCAAGAGCTGAGCATTATCTGGAAGAGAGTCAGGGTAGATGGGTCAGGATAACCGAGGCTCGTTTCAAAGAAGACCAGAAGATGCAAACCAAGATGGAGCAATTGGACTCCAGTGAGAGAAGAAGCCAAGAAGCACTTCTAGCCGCTCAGAAGGAAATCTCAGAGTTAAAACTCCGGGAAGGATTAAAAAGATCTAAAGAGCAAGATAAGTATTAGAAGATGATGAATGCCATCGCAACCAGAAACCTTCTCATCAGGACCATCACAGAGCACCCAGCTGGACCTGTGACTGATGCTCTCCTGAAGGAAGTTAGGGAGGATGCATATGGATTGGATGTTTGATTTTCTTTGTACTTGTTTTTGTATTTCAACTCACCATGGGAGTTTACTTTGTTGTATTCATGAACTAATTGTATTATATTTTAGGTATTATTGTTGTATTTCGACTCACCATGGGAGTTTTTGTTTTGTTGTATTCATGAACTGGTTGTATTTTGGAAATGCCACTTGCATTCTATGTATTATTGGTTTTTGTGGATTCCGTTCGCTCCAACATCTTTATCTCCTCCAAGGGGTCTGGAAGGTCAAAACCAAGAGCCAAGTCGGATACCCTCGAAAGAGAAATAGGCATATTGCATTGCATTCTAACCACATACCTTTTGTTTTGGAAGTTGTTTTGTTTTTTTTCTCACTTTGTTGATTGTTTCAGGAAATATTGCTCACAGAAGGGTCTTTTCCTTCAACCGAGTCCACAGATATCCAACTCGACACAACCTTTCGAGTCTACAAATGGATCAGCTACAATAGGAACTGACGGATGTGAGGATTCAAATGACAGATGTGAGGACAGAGGTGAGGACTCAAATGAATCAATTTATGGCTGTAATGACTGGACTGGCCCAGACCCAGGAAAGGTTGAGGGAGTTGGTCGAGCGGCAAACCCCAGAAGATAACCACGCAGGCACTAGAGGTACTAGTAACAACGAGCGCGAGCAGCCGCGAACGACTCCAGTAGTGTTTGGACCCGACAATAATCCTGAAGCTAATATCATTGGGAATGGGCAAAGGAATACTGGAGAACGTATTCTACAAGAAGATCCTCAAGATGAGCAATTTACAGTGTTAGGTGATGGGGCAGATGAAGCTCATGATCGTCGGTTGGACGAGATATCAGAAACGTTAAGATCCTTGGAATCCCAGAACGCCTTGGGATTTGATGTAATGCACATGGGCCTAGTTGAGGGGGTAAGGATTCCCCACAAATTCAAGCCCCCGTGTTTTGAGAAATACAATGGAACTTCCTGTCCTCGCACTCATTTGCAGTCCTTTCTGGGAAGGTTGAAGGCATACAATATGGATGAGAAGCTATGGATGTTTTATTTTGAAGATAGCTTGACCAGGGCATCCAGAGAATAGTATTCACACTTATCCAGGGCTACCGTCAGAAATTGGAAAGATTTGGCTTAAGCCTTTGTGTGCCAGTATCAATACAACTTGGACATGGCACCTAACAGGACTCTCCTAATGGGAATGTCTTAATCTTTGAGGGAAAGTTTCCGTGAGTACGCTCAGAGGTGGAGACAGCTGGTTGCTGTTGTCCAGCCCCCAATGTCAAAAAGGGAGATGGCTGACATGTTCATGAATACCCTGCAAGGAACTTATATTGATAGACTTGTTGCTTTCTCTTCCACTAGCTTTGCTGATGTGGTCATAGCGGGAGAGAGAATTGAAAGTTTGTTGAAGATGGGCAAGATTTCTGATAATGGCGCCAGCTCCAGCAACATAAAAAGAAACCATTCTCCGGACCCCAAAGGACAGGAGAAACTAATTTAGTGCATATTGGCAGAGGTAGGCCTCAGTATTTGCAAAGGTCAGTGGCTGCTGTCACCATTCCTACTCCAGCACCTCAGCAACAACATTTCCCACAACAGCAGCAGAGACCTTACAACAATAATAATCAACAACAGCGTCCATTTCAACAAAGGACTTCTCAGATCAATAGGGTAATTGATCCCATTCTGATGCCCTATGCAGCGTTACTCCCACAACTGTTGAAACTCAACTTGATTGAACTGAGGACTTTGGCTCCACCAGATCCTCTCAACCTTCCAAGAAATTATGATGTCAACGCAAGATGCGCCTTCCACTCAAATTCTCCTGGCCATGCCACAGAAAAGTGTAGGGCCCTACATATGAAGGTTCAAGACCTGATTGATTCCAAAGCTGTAAACTTCGCACCTCCTCCGAGTGTCACCAAAAATCCAATACCCAACCACGGTGGGCCAAGGAATAATGCTATCGAGGAAGACCAGCCAGCAATCCTGATTGATGATATTGCAAGTGTTCGAACACCTCTGGCCGAGGTGAAAGCTCAGCTTTTAAAATTCCAAGTGTTTATAGGTTGTGAAGCCTACTTCGAAGCTTGTAAGGTTACTACTAATGGTTGCACAAGTTTGAAGAATGGTATCAACAGTATAATTAAGGAAGGCATCATGCAGATAACATCAACAGTTCAAGCTTCTACAACTGCAACAGAAATCACTTCTATAAATACAACAAAAATCATTTCAACGGAATCGGCTACAACAACAACAAACACCAGTAGTGATATTTCAACAGTTACTATCTACTACGACCCGAAAATGGTCCCTGTTCCAGAATCTCACAACGACAAATTCCACCAACATTATCATCAACAACATCCCAGCAACACTCTCTCATCAGTTTGTCAGCTTCCTGCATTTGTGCCACCTTCAGTCAGACTCCCTGTTACTATATACTATGATCCGCAGACAATCATGACTCCTTCTTCTGCTGCAATTAGTTCGGTGACGATCACGGTGCCTGGACCAATTCCTTATGATAACAACAGTGATGTGCCTTGGCATTATGGTCCGGATCTTTACTGCCACAGAAGAAAAGTCACTCTTGACTCCTCAACATCTGCACCACAGGTAGACAATGTAGGGAGAGGAGGAGGCTTCACTATAAGAGGACGTCTCTTCGCTTCACAAATTCCCAGAACTAATGCCGAAGCGGAAGCGGCTGCCAAAGATAAAGGTAAAAGTGTGGTGCTGGAAGAACCTGCTGCAAAAGAAACTCAGAAGACGCCCTTTGATCAGGATGTAGACGAGTTTATGAGGATTATCAAAAGAAGTGACTACAAAATTGTGGATCAGCTCCACCAAACACCCTCCAAGATCTCTATATTATCACTGCTTATGTGTTCCTAGGCTCACCGGAATGCACTACTCAAAGTCCTGCATGCAGCTTATGTGCCTGAAGAGATCACTGTCAATCAATTGGAATCAGTAGTTGCAAATGTCAATACTAGTCATGGACTAGGCTTTACCGATGTTGATTTGACTACAAAGGGGCGTAACCACAACAAGGCATTACACATCACTCTGGAATGTAAAAGGGTTGTGCTTTTGCACGTCCTTGTTGACACTGGATCATCGCTCAATGTCCTTCCAAAGAAAGCCTTAGTCAAACTGGAGTATGATGGTCTAGCCCTCCGTCCAACAAACCTAGTTGTAAGAGCTTTTGATGGTTCTAAGAGATCGGTTCTCAGAGAGGTGGAGCTACATGTGGTAATTGGCCCGCAAGTTTTCAAAACTACCTTCTACGTGATGGACATACAGCCTGCCTACAGCTGTTTGTTTGGTCGACCATGGATCCATGCCGCCGACGCGGTAACGTCAACCCTTCACCAGAAGTTAAAATATGAGTGGGAAGGTCATATTATCACTATCTGTGCAGAAGAAGATATCTTTGTTAGTCACCTGGCTACGTATAAGTACATAGAAATGGATGGAGAAATCCATGAAACCATGAGCCAATGTTTTGAAGCTTTGAATGTCAAAGAAGCTACAACTGAGGTGTTTGCTACATCCCAAGAGGAGAAGATGGGTACCTCAGTTTGCTTCCTACAAGCAGGCTCGGAAGGTTGTGGAAGAAGGGAATGCCCAAGGCTGGGGCAAGCTGCTGAAGGTGGAAATGAAAGAAGACAAATTCGGTTTGGATTACAGACCATCCCGATAAGTTTAAGAGGAGGCTGCTGGAGGGCCAAAGTTCATAAGTGGGGGAATGCTGACCCCTGATGCTGTCAACACTCTGGAAGACGAGGCTGAGAGCGACTACAACCTGGAAAACTGGATTCGTCCAAGAATCTCAGGCCGACAAGTCCTCAACTGGTCTTCCCAGGAAATTATAAGGGTTACTGCTGCAGAGTAATTATTATTTCCTGTTTTAAGCATGCATCAAAGTCCTGCATCTTGCCCAAGATGTCCGGACTCATTTTGTAATAGGGCTATATGTATTTGTGCAAATTGAATATTAATGAACAGTGGACATCTTTTTGCAAACAACCTTTTTTCACTCACTGTATTTTCATTTTTGTTATTTTCGCACAAAGCAATAAATGGCAATGTTTTTCTAAATAAAAACTTCATTTACTTACTTTTTCAAAAACAAAATAAAATCAATCACTAAAATGAACAAAATCTCAACCCTTGCAGAAATAGCCCTCCAGATCGCACTGACAACGACACTGCTATGACCTTGTATGACTTCAACAATCTGATTAATCAAGTAGATGAAGGGGTTGAAGAATACTACGATTTACCTGAAGATTTAGCCAGGTTACTTAGACAAGAGGAAAAGGTGATTGCTCCTCATCAGGAGGAGATTAAGACTGTTAATCTTGGTACCGAGGAAGTTGTGAAAGAAGTGAAGATTGGAGCCAGTCTGCAAGCTCCGATAAAAGAACAACTTATCAGTATGCTCCGAGAATATGTCGATTTCTTCGCTTGGTCCTACCAAGATATGCCAGGTTTGGATACATATATTGTCGTGCACAGGCTGCCATTAAAGGAGGATTGCCCGCCGGTCAAACAGAAGTTGCGCCGTACTCACCCGGACATGGCCATGAAAATCAAATAGGAAGTAAAAAAGCAGTGGGACGTTGGTTTTCTTGTTGTAACTAGTTACCCGTCGTGGGTTGCTAACATTGTACTCGTGCCTAAGAAGGATGGCAAGGTGCGTATGTGTGTCGATTACCGGGATCTGAACAGAGCAAGCCCGAAAGATGAATTCCCATTACCTCACATTGATGTATTGGTAGACAACACATCTCAGTTCTCGGTATTTTCCTTCATAGACGGATTTTCTGGATACAATCAGATCAAGATGTCACCTGAAGACATGGAGAAGGCAACCTTCATCACACCATGGAGCACGTTCTGCTACAAAGTAATGTTGTTTGGTTTGAAGAACGCCGGTGCAACATTTCAACGGGCTTTGGTAATATTATTCCACGACATGATCCATAAAGAAATTGAGTGCTACGTGGATGACATGATTGCCAAGTCCCTCACAGAAGAATAGCATTTGGTAAATCTTTTGAAACTTTTCAAGCGTCTGAGAAAATATCATTTAAGGTTAAACCCCAACAAGTGCACATTCGGGGTACGTTCTGGTAAGCTGCTGGGGTTTATTGTGAGCGGAAAAGGAATTGAGGTTGATCCCGACAAAGTTAAAGCAATTCAGGAAATGCCTGCACCTAAGAATGAGAAAGAAGTTAGAGGGTTCTTGGGTAGATTGAACTACATTTCAAGGTTCATATCTCACCTCACTGCAACCTACGAGCCCTTGTTCAAACTGCTAAGAAAGGAACAAACAGTCAGGTGGAACGATGATTGTCAGAAAGCTTTTGACAAGGTCAAGGAGTATCTGCAAGAACCTCCAATTCTCATGCCTCCAATTGAAGGAAGACCTCTAATAATGTACATGATAGTATTAGATGAATCGATGGGGTGTGTGTTGGGCCAGCATGACGAGTCTGGTCGAAAAGAGTATGCAGTATACTACCTAAGCAAAAAGTTTACCGACTGTGAACAACGTTATTCACTGCTTGAGAAAACTTGATGTGCTTTAGCGTGGGCTGCTCGCCGACTAAGGCAGTATATGTTGACTCATACTACCTTGTTGATCTCAAAGATTGACCCAGTCAAGTACATATTTGAGAAGCCAGCACTTACTGGAAGGGTTGCAAGGTGGCAAATGAGTCTGACAGAATATGATATTCAATACACCTCTCAAAAAGCCATCAAAGGCAGTGTATTGTCTGACTATCTGGCTGGGCAACCCATTGACGATTACCAGCCTATGATATTTGATTTCCCCGATGAAGACATCATGTTCTTAAAATCATAAGATTGTGAAGATCCTATTCACACTGAAGGGCCGGGTCCAGAAGGAGCATGGACTATGATGTTCGATGGAGCAGTTAATTGTAACGGTTGTGGGGTCGGTGCAGTGCTTATTACACCCGAAGGAGTCCATCTGCCTTTCTCAGCAAGGCTCACCTTTGCCTGCACTAACAATGAAGCAGAGTACGAAGCTTGTATCATGGGTCTTGAGGAAACCATTGACCTCAGGATCAAAACCTTGAATGTATTCGGAGATTCGGCTTTGGTGATCAACCAAACTAATGGCAAGTGGTATACTCACCAAGAGCATCTGGTTCCCTACCGTGACTATACGAAGAGATTGTTGACTTTCTTTACAACAGTCAAGCTTGAATACATCCTTCGAGTCGAAAATCATTTTGCAGGCGCCTTGGCTACTATTTCATCTATGATCAAAGTACAGACTGCTAGTTATGTACCTCGGATTTTAGTGTCCAGACTAAATTGAGCGGCATACATCTTCTCTGTGGACACTATCATTGACAATAAACCTTGGTTCCACGACATCAAATGCTTTTTGGAGACTCAAACGTAGCTTCCTGGGGCATGGTCTAATGATAAAAAGACCTTAAGAAGGCTAGCTGGCAGCTTCTTCCTCAATGATGATGGCTCCTTATACAAGCGAAACTTCGACATGGTCTTGCTCAGATGTGTTGACAAAAAGGAAGCAGACTTACTGATGCACGAAGTACACGAGGGTTCTTTCGGTACCCATGTCGGAGGACATGCAATGGCGAAGAAATTGTTGAGATCAGGATACTATTGGATCACAATGGATGCAGACTGTTGTGCCTATGCCAGAAAATGCCATAAATGCCAGATCTACGCAGACAAAGTGCATGTGCCTCCAAATCCTTTGAATGTATTGTCTTCACCCTGGCCCTTCGCCATGTGGGGTATTGATATGATTGGAAAGATCAAACCAACTGCTTCAAATGGTCACAGATTCATCTTGGTGGCCATTGATTACTTCACCAAATGGGTCGAAGCAGCTTCGTATGCAAACGTCACAAGCAAGTGGTAGCCCGATTTCTAGAAAAGGATATCATTTGTCGATATGGAGTTCCCGAGCGAAACATTACTGATAATGGTTCAAACCTTAACAACAAAATGATGACAGAACTATGCCGGGATTTCAAGATTCCACATCACAACTCTTCTCCTTACAGGCCAAAGATGAATGGCGATGTTGAGGCAGCTAATAAGAACATTAAGAAGATTGTACAAAAGATGGTAGTCACATACAGAGACTGGCACAAAATGTTACCATTCGCCTTACATGGGTACCGAACTTCCATCAGAATATCTATCGGGGCAACGCCTTATCAGCTTGTGTATGGTATGGAAGTTGTTCTACCTGTTGAAGTTGAATTGCCCTCCTTGCGGGTAATAATGGATGTGAAACTGGACGAAGCAGAATGGGTCCGATCTCGTTATAATCAATTGAGCCTGATTGAAGAAAAAAGATTAGCAGCTATTTGTCATGGTCAGTTATATCAAAAACGGATGAAAAGAGCTTTCGATCAAAAGGTGAGACCTCGGGAATATCAAGTGGGAGAGCTTGTACTGAAAAGAATCCTTCCTCCTCATACAGACCATAGGGGCAAGTGGACGCCAAACTATGAGGGTCCCTACGTGATAACTAAAGTCTTCTCAGGTGGAGCACTGATGCTCGCAACCATGGATGGCGAAAATTTCCTATCTCCTGTGAATTCAGATGCAATTAAAAAATACTTCGCATAAATGACCTGCTGGACATAAAAACAGAATGTAAGTCCAGGCAAAAATAGGGCATCCCGGCGAGTCAAAAATAGAATAAAAGACTCGGGCAAAAATAAGAGAAAATTAAAAAAATGTGTACACCCGCTGAGTTGAAAAGCCACATCGGACAGCTCAGGCAAAAATGGGTATCCCGGTGGATTGAAAACCCAAAAGGGCGATCCACGCAAAATCAGGGAACAGGCGAACAATTGCATTTTGAGTTCGTCTGTATTGCACTTACATAACTTGGCAAGTTTCGAAAGGACAAAGCGTTGATCAGAATCAACTTTCCTCAGAAAGCAAGATAAGAATAGCGTTTGAGGTCATACAGGTCATAGCAAAAGGAAGCTCATTAGAGCGTCGACTCCAGCATTGCCGAATAGGACACTGTTATTTTTCTCAATTTTACAGCAATCTCCTCATTTCAGGGATTAGCTTTTTCACTGTACTTTCCTATTCAGGGCACACGAATCAATAAAGTCAAATGTTCATTCACACTTTGTTTTGTACCGTTTCGTTTTTGTTTGCAAAATGTCCAAAATTTGTAATACAACATTTGCATGGAAGACATATAGGACATTTTAATAAATGATTGCAGGAAATACGCGCTCTTAAGCGAATCTAACTCCTATGATGGAATCCATTTGAGGATGCCTTAGGACACTTGTACGTTTCCTTTGTTTAAAAGGTTGCAGGTACTCAAGGTAGATAATTTTTTACAGCATGGGGCATATCAAACAGCCAAGTCAGTAGTCACATCCTCAGCAGGATCACTTAACGAGAGTAATCCCCATGAAGTTAATCATTCCCCCCAGGATACAGCCTAGACGAAAGAATTACAATGGATTACTTCCCAGAAATTCTCTTTTCCCCAAACAGGACCTCCCGAGCAAATGACTGAAATTTGTTCTTCTCCAACGAAGCCAACTGCCAACAACTTGGGGCTTTCCTCACCCCTAGCTTAAGTATCCCCACAGATTTCTCCAGAAAGATCGCCCAGTGATCCTTTCTCCCCGCAAAGTTCAGATCCTGGATCGGCTCTCTCGTTTGCATAATCATAGCATCTGCATCATCCTCCCCAAACAAAGTGTAGCGTTCCGTCTAATACAGAGCATTACGGCAAAAATCAAACATACATTTGCATGATCATAAGTCAGGTTCAAGCTTTTCACCTGTGAATACCAAAATTACTCCTCCAGCAGTATTCAAGAGCAACTCCCCTGCAGATAAAGCCAGAATACCTTTTGCACTCTGTAACACGGTGGGAGAACTGACTTTAGTTATGTTGCGGATAGCAAGAGTCACCACCGACTTTTATTTTATCCAAAGGAAAGGCATAAAAGAACAGGAAAGACCTTTTAAAAGATTTTTGGGTCCGGGGGGTAGGTTATGTAAAGGGAAGGTGTTAGCACCCTTTACATCCATGGTTATCCATGGGCTCTTAGTTACTTAGCTCACTTTAAAATGTTTTTTTGAAATGTGAAGTGTGTGAATAGAAATTTTCATAAGAGTTTGATAATGATCCATGTACGGATGCGTAAAAAACTTGTGTTTGAAAATTGTTTGAAATTGTGAAATGTTTGAAAAGTTTTTAAATGGTGAGCAAGTAACTATGAGGAACCTACCCTAAAGTTTTAAGTCTTCCTGTTCTTGAATCCTTTAAATGGTAAGACTATCCCTATTATTAAGGAATAGGTAGTCATTACCTTGGATGTAAGGGATAAGTAAGGGACATCTGTTATTGAGGCAACTGTGGGGTGTATTAAGCATTTTTGGAGGGACTGTCATCATTATTCGAAAGGGACAAGATCATTATGAAGGCAACCACCGAGGGACTTGATCTTTTATTGTGAAGGGACTAGATGACTTTACTTTTAAGGGACTTTTGCTTTATACACCCTACTTGACCTTTTGATTAGGCAATAATGAGAGGTAACCCTAGAAAGTGAGATGGCGATCAAAGATCGACTTACGTGTGTGAGTATTCAATTTAAATTATCTTTTGAATTAAGTGATCTAAATCAATTTTAAATGACATACATGTTACACTCCCTATTTTTACTAACCATGACATAAAAAATAAATAATTTAAATATTACAAAAAATTACATTCAGGAGCAGTTACAATAATAAATAAAAGCAATTTAAATAAATAGCAAAATAAATAAATAAATGAATAAGCAAAATAGTAAATAATAATAAAAATTGGGTTAGTGAAATAATAATAACAATTTAAAAATAAATGGGGTTAGTAATAATCATATAAATATAATTAATAATAATAATAATGAAATAAACAAAAATAATTAAAAGATCAAATTTTATATGAACAATTATTTAAGATTAATAAGAAAAATATGAACAATTATATTAATTATAAAGTTTTATGTTAAGTATAAATTATAAAATTAATTATGAACATAATTAAATTAGCAATTTTAAACATATAATAGAAATTATTTTCATGTAAGATTAAAATATAAACAATTGTAGAATATTTACATATTATAAAAAATAAATTAAGCATTTTAATTTTTTAAACATGTTTATGTACAAAATTTTTAATTATAAACAATTTATGTATTTAATAAAAATTAAATCAAGAATTTTAATTAAACTATAAATATAATATATATACAAATAATAATATTAAAGAATAAGGGTTGTGAAAATAATTAGGATTTAATTTATGTACAAATATATTAGGGTTTTGAAAATTAACATAATTAATTAGGGTTTTAATTTATCATAATAATTTATTAACTAAATAAACATACATATACATATTAAATAATAAAAAAAAAAAAGAAATAAATATATTAATTTTGGTTTTGAGAAAATAATATAAGTTTTTTAAAAAAATGATTTATATATATTGTTTAGAAATTTATTGAAATTAATTTAGGAAAATAATATAAGAAATAATACAAGAAACAAAATTAAAAGAAAACAAAAATAAAAAAAAAACAGGACCTGGGATTTGAACCCAGGTCCTTTACCTGGATAACTAGAGGCATAACCACTGGGCTGCGCTGCACTTGGTGCAAGAAGAGTGAGTCAAATTTGGTTTTGTTCTTTAAACCTAAAAATCAGAAAAAAAGAATGAAAAGCAAAAGGCCTGGGGGGAATCGAACCCAGGACCTTACCAACAAACACACAAACACATTACCATTCCTGCTGGGTGAGCGCATCTGATAGTATAGTGGCAACAAAACATAATATATAATGTCTAATGAATAAACTGAAAAAATAAGAAAAACATTGGGAAGCCAGGATTCGAACACAGGTCCTCTAGCCACACACGCGTGCTTCCTTCCACTGGGACAAGCATGTGCTTGTGAAATAAAATAGAAACTATATCATAATATTTTAAAACAATAATTTAAATTTAAATTTCGCGCCAGACCAACTTCATCTTCAACCTTGAATTCGTAGGATTTCCTGCGAATTCTCATGCGTTTTAAACCTGCGAATCCTGTACATCATCCTACAAGTAAAATTTCATCAAATTGAACCTGCAAACATGATCTATGCAATGATTTCAGTCCAAATATGAGTTCATTAGTTATTTATATTAGGTATTCCGTAAACCCCTAATTTTTAAGCTCTAACCCTAGCCATGGCCATTTGCGATTCAAGCCATGAAGCTTTGATTTAATTGTCCAGAAACACTCTATACAACATCACAAACATGATTAAACAAACAAAATTCGTTAGAACGCATTGGATTAGTGAAATCGAAAAAAAATTATTCAAGAACAAACATGATTCGGTTTATGCCATATGAGTGGTTTTGGATGCAACCAAGTATTGGTTTTCACTCAATGATGTCTAATGATCATTGCTATGTCCTCAAATTACCTTCTAATGCCTTGTTTGATTGAAACCGAATGTGAGTTTTTGAGAGGTTTTTTGATTTGTGAAACTTACTCTTGGGAGGCAGCAAATTCGTGGCTTGTGTTAGGGTTGCATTATGTACTTATAGAACAATGTATTAGGTCAGAAAAATTGATCATTTGTGTGGAAGATTTGATCTAAAAAGATTCAAAAATATTAGGCCTTAAAAATCAAATATCCTTGCATGAACACTTGCTATTTTTGGATGATTCTCATTACTCTTGTATCAATCAAGTCTAAATATAATTTAAGACCTTCTAGAAACCAAATCAAATTAAATTTTCATTATTTTATATTTTATTTGAATTTAAAATGATTTTTTAATATAAAAATCATAATAAATAAAAACAAAATGAATAAAATTATGAATAAATCAATTTAATTTCGTGCAAGATGTTTTGATGTGGATTGGGTCATTATTTGGCAAGCCCATTTGGAAGAAATTGGTTTTAGACCTCCATTTTCTTCATAAACCAATCCAAAATTTCCAAACTTTGCAAGGGCACACATCCTTCAATTTTAATGCTATGAGGGTGTTCTTGGACATTTTAGAAAGCTTGAAGAGTCCTCTAACCAACCCCACTGGTTTCATGTCCATATCATTTACCAATCTCAAGTTATGCCCTTTTGAAGTTGTTGACTTTTTGTTGACTTTCAAAAGGACCTATAATGTCTTAGCTCATTCCTTCCAAATGAAGCATTTTTGGGCTTGGCTTGTGAGACACAAAGTTGTATAGAATTCAATTTCATTCAAAATGAGCTTTGGATGGGAAAAATTTGATGAAGCATGTGAAAGTTATGGCTGGTCAAAGTTCAGTTGACTTTTCCTGTGAAAACCCTAATTTAGAAACTCCTGATTCTTGATGATCTGAAATCTCCTTGATGAATCATGATCAACCCTTGGTTAAATGATGAATTTTAATTCATATAATTGATGTTGGCAAAAAATCATGAAGTTTGACTTTGGTTTGACCACAGTTGACCTCAGTTTGACTTTTTAACTGCTTTGACTGATTTTAACCTATCTGATCATTTGACTGAGCAAACCTTTGGGAAAAGTCTTGAAACTTGTCATGGGGATTATTAAACACATGTAAGATGTTATGAAGCTCACTTGAAGTCTTGGAAGTCCATTTAGCCTGATTAAAGTCAAAACCCTAGTTTTGGATGTCCTGCTTAGGAGGAGGCATTGTCTGAGAGAATTGTCAAACATTCTGACTATTTTGTGAACTTTGTGAACCTTGTGAACATCATAAGATGTCTTGTGAACCTTGTGAACCTCTTAGTACACAAAGTCTTGTCTTGTGAACCTTGTGAACCTCTTAGTACACAAAGTTTTGTCTTGTGAACCTTGTGAACCTCATAAGATGTCTTGTGAATCTTGTGAACCTCATAAGATGTCTTGTGAACCTTGTGAACCTCATAAGATGTCTTGTGAACCTTATGAACCTCTTATTACACAAATTCTTGTCTTGTGAGGGCAAATTTTGGGGTGCAACACCGGGCAGTCAAGCCCGTAGCACAGCGTAGGCGCAAGCAGTCCCCCGAGAAAGCGGAGGCTGCCGAGCGAGCTGTAAAAGACCTCTTAGAGGAAAATTTTATTTCTGAAGCCCAGTACACAACCTGGCTCTCTAATGTAGTCCTTGTTAAGAAAAATAATGGAAAATGGCGCATGTGTGTTGATTATATTGATCTTAATAGGGCTTGTCCCAAAGATGCTTTCCCTCTCCCTAACATAGATAAACTCGTTGATAACTCTACAGGTTTCAGACTCTTGTCCTTCATGGATGCATATAGCGGATATAATCAAATCCCTATGTCGGACACGGACAAAAGACACACGACATTCATGACCCCGGCCGGCAATTACTACTACAACGTAATGCCCTTCGGGCTCAAGAACGCCGGGGCCACATACCAACGCATGATGAACAAAGTTTTCCGAGGAGAAATAGGGGATATGCTCGAGGTATACATGGACGACATGATCATCAAATCACACGAGGAGACCGACCACGCTCGACACCTCTACAAAGTCTTCGAGCAGGCGAGACAATGCAAAATGAGATTTAACCCTGAGAGGGGAATCAAGGCAAACCCCGACAAATGTCGAGCATTTTCGGAATTTCCGACCCCGAAATCCAAAAAATCCATCCAATCCCTCAATGGGGTGCTCGCCTCACTCTCCCGTTTCATCGCCAAATCTGCCCAGCACGCACTACCTTTCTTCAGACTCCTCCGTAAAGAGGCCAGCTTCGAATGGACCGACGAATGTGAATGGGCGCTACTCCATCTGAAGAAGGTCCTCTCCGAACCCCCGGTCCTATCACGACCATTGGAAAGGGAGAAGTTATACCTGTATCTGTCCGTGGCAACCGAGGCCGTCAGTGCCGTTCTAATCAGAGAAACCGACGAGGGACAAAAACCCATCTATTTCACGAGCAAAGCGCTCCAAGGCCCCGAGCTCAGATACCAACAAATCGAAAAGGTCGCATTAGCCCTCATAAATGAAGAAAGGAGATTACGTCATTACTTCCTCGCTCACACGGTCAAGGAAAGAACCGATCAACCAATAAAACAACTCCTCGGGCGACCAGACATGGCCGATAGAATGCTAAAGTGGTCGCTGGAACTTTCCGAATTCGATATACAATATGAGAACAGGAAGGACCTGAAAGTTCAAGCCCTGGCCAACTTTATCGCGGAAATGACTCACAGCCCGGTACCGATGGACGGCGCCCATAAATGGACGATCTTCGTCGACGGCGCCTCCATCATGACGGGTAGCGGGGCCGGGATCATCCTCGAAAACAAAGAAGGGATCCTGATTGAGGTCTCATTAGCATTAGCTTTCCCAACATCCAACAACCAAGCCGAATATGAAGCTTTCATCGCCGGCCTGAGACTGGCCGAGGACTTGGGAGCAAAAGAAGTAAAAATATCAACAGACTCCCAGCTCGTAGCATCACAAGTACAGGGAGAGTACCAAACCAAGAACGACAACCTCATCGAGTACTTGGACTTAGTCAAAGAAAGACTCGAAAAATTCGAAAAGTGGGAAGTTCAACACGTACCTCGCGAGCACAACACTTGAGCAGACATCCTGTCGAAACTAGCTAGCACGAGAAAAAAGGGCGGAAACAAATCAGTAATCCAGGAAATCCTTCCTCGACCTAGTATCGAGATGCCGCCCCCCCCCACTTGAGGTTAACGTGATCGGGGATACTCACTGTTGGATGATGCCCATCTATGATTACCTCACGAAGGGAGAACTCCCCGCTGACCCTAAAGAGGCGACCGTCACCAAACGTAGGGCGTGCTCGTACGTCCTCCTTGAAGGGAAACTCTATCGTAGGGGGTTTTCCATCCCGTTAATCAAATGCGTCGAAGAAGAGAAAGTGCCCGACATATTGGGGGAAATGCACTGAGGAATCAACGCCCAACATCCCGGCGGACGGTCACTCGCACGAAAGGCTCTTCGAGCAGGCTATTATTGGTCGACCATGCAACACGACTCCAAGGAGCACGTCAAAAAATGCGAAAAATGTCAACGACACGCCGACATGCACCTTGCACCCCCGAACGAACTAAAAACACTCTCCTCTCCTTGGCCCTTCGCATGGTGGGGCATGGACATCCTCGGACCCTTCGTAACCGGATCATACCAGAATAAATACCTCATCGTAGGGGTAGACTATTTTACCAAATGGATCGAAGCAGAAGCGTTGGCCAAAATAACAGCACAGAACATTCTTCGATTTTTTAAACGGAATATCCTCGCTTGGTTCGGAATACCTCAGGTCCTCATCACGGACAACGGGACGCAATTCACGGACGGAGGATTTCAGGATTTCGTGGCTAGCTTAGGTACTAAACAGCATTTCACATCCGTCGAGCACCCTCAAACCAACGGACAAGCGGAGGCGGCCAACAGGGTAATCTTGCACGGACTGAAGCGCAGACTCGGCAAGGCAAAAAGGGCATGGGTTGAAGAATTACACAGCGTCCTGTGGGCATACTGCACGACACCACACTCCACAACCGGGGAAACCCCATTCCGACTAACATACGGCACCGAAGCAGTCATCCCAGTAGAAATACGAGAGCCGACGAGGCGCGTAGAGGAACCCCTAGACGAGGAGATGAACGACGAGGCACTTAGAGCCGAGTTGGATCTCGTTGACGAGATCCGCGCCGAAGCAGCCCTTAGGGAAATATCCCTAAAACAAAAAAATAGCCTTGCGCCACGACGCGAAGGTCGTAAAGAGAGAATTCCAGGTGGGCAGCCTGGTCCTCGGAAGAAATCAAAAAAACCCAAGAGATGGTAAATTGGCCGCCAACTGGGAAGGTCCCTACCGCGTCCGCGACAAGACGAGCAACGGTGCCTACTATCTAGAAAATCTACAAGGTGAAGAACTCGCTCGACCATGGAACGTAGAGAAACTTAGACAATATTACAGCTGAATATGTCACGGGGAGACATGGGAGGTACGCCCACGCTCTTCACCACCGAAACTACAAGGAGGAACATGCTACCCGGGGACGTACACGACCCCTCCAGCGGACACAACCCTCCCCGACAGTTGGGACCTCGATCGAGCCCCAGTGTCGTAGTACCGAGATAGGCAGGACACCCAACTCGCGATGGGAAGGCCCAAGCCCCGAGGTCAGAGTTCCCCAATCGCGAACTCGGCTTCGATTTTAGGCGAGCACATCGCCCGCTACATCGTCGGTTCCCTAAACCGACGAGACAAACATAGTCGAGCATAAAACAGTTCACAAAAATACAACAAATATAAACTGAATAAAACCGAGCAAGGTAAACAGCTAAAAACAAAATATTCATTCATACACGGCCGTAGCCGAAGAAAAGACAAGTATGCCCGAAGGCCAATATTCATATAAACTAGGCGCACAGGCCATACAAATTAGGCATGCAGGCCATACAAATAAAACAAAATAAAATACTTAAGACTCCGCCCGGAGTTCCTCTTCCTCTTCCCCCAGCTCCTCCTCTGCTTCGAAAGGACACACAATCTCCCCGTCCTGGACGCAGTAATTGTGAGCTGACCCCTCCGTCGCCAACTCAGGGTTCAGTATCCTTAGATGCTCGACAGTGTTGTCAAACCCTTCTTTAAACACGGCCACCAGATCCTGGTTGAGCGAACAGATGTGTCCCACCAGCTCACTTCGGGAACAGAGGGCGAGCTCCTCTTCACTCTCATCCGCCAAGGGACGGATAATATCCTCGAGCAGAGCCAAACGAGCACGAAGCGCAGCATTCTCCTCAGCCACCTTCTTATGCTCAGCGACTTGCTCCTCCAAGCTCGCCTTTTCCACCTTCAGCGTATCCCGCTCCCCTTTCACTTCGTCCAACTCTTTCTTCAGCCCCTCCTGCAGCTGATGCTCCTCCTTGTAGTCCGACAGGTCCTTCGAAAACTTGTCATTTTCAGAACGAACCTTCAGAAGGGCATCCTCCAAGGAAGCCATGGACACAAAAGTATCGGTCATAACCATGGCCGTCTCCATCACCTTGATGACGGCAGCCAGATCCTTTGCCAATTCTTTTCGCCGGACACTAGCCTCCTGGCTCAGAATGGCTTTCGCCTCGGCCGCTGGCACAGCAATAGCACCTTCAACCTTGAAAAAATCCTGCTCTATGTAGCAGGGAGGCAGCAAATAGCTCCCGGGGCCACCCGGACTACTGCTCCCCGCCAGAACAGAACTGGCAAGTGTCCCATCCGGGCGCTTCCGCTTGTGGAGAGGGGAGGCCGATGGAGGCGGGCTATCTGGGATGTCGATTGGAGAGGAGCGCGGAGGAGAAGTGGGCACTAGGCTCGCCGTGTTAGAGGTCCCGGCCCCTGAATCACCAGCTACCTCCTGGACACGAGGAGTTGTCTTCTTTTTCTTCTTGGGGACCCTGTCCAGGGCACCTGCCTGATTGGCCAGCTTAAGGACTCGATCGTGAGAAGAAGGAATGGCACCTACAAAACAAAGATACAAACATCAGCGGGCAAAAACATAAGACAAAACAGTATAGGAATAAAAGTAACACCTACTCAATAATTCCATGGCCTGGTCGTCATTATTACATTCGAGCAGAGCCTTAGTGTTGATAAGACGAGGTTCACAGAGCGGCATCCTGGCCTCATCAACATAAGGCACACCCTTTCGGTCAACCCAGACCGCTAGGTTGAAACTCTGAACGAACTCCACCAGCTTCTTGTAAGCGAGTCTATCCTCAACACCCAGGCTCGAGAACTTGACCCGGTAATGGCTGGTGGAAAGGTCAAATTGGTCGGGCTGCCACCTCAATGGTATCCTCGACATGAGCTTCTCCTCCCCGTCCGCATCCCGCTTGTAATAATAAAGAGAATGCAGGGCGGCACGGGTGATCGGCCTCACTATATACCATCGCCCTTTGAAGTGTCGGGCGGAATCCACGTACGTCTTGAACAGCCTCACTGGCTGCTTGAAGGAAACCCAGCTATGACGCCCCCGAAGACCGGACCGCTGGAGGTGAAAAATGTGGAAGAAGAGGGCCCGAGTACACCCAATACCGAGGAAGCGACAAACTAGCTCGTACGCCCGCATGAAAGCAATGGCGTTGGGGTGCAAATGTGACGGCGCCAGCCGAAGCCATTTGAAGATCGACATTTGGAAGGAGTTGAAGGACAGCCTAACCCTCGCCTCTCGAAAAGCGAACTCGTACATGGAGAATTGCTTCCCCGGGAAGCGATGACATATCTGGTCCGCCTCTTTAGGAGCACGACACTGCCAGTTTTCAGGATCCTCGGGACTCCAATCTTCCACCACGGCATGAGCACGGGTCGACTCGTCGCAAAAATAGGACTCCTCGTCCAAGGGTTCATCCGTAACCCAGGAAAGGTCATTTTGCCCAGACGAGCAGACGTGTTCAGTGCCCCCCCCCCGACACTTCCCTCCTCGACATTCAAGCGCGCGACATCCGCTTCCACGGGCCGCGGTTCGGTATCTTCTCCTCTGGGTTGAAGACGCCCGGTTGCACCTGAAACGCAGACAGAAAGAGTGAATTCGACATCGTATCAAATCCACCCTTCCACCGCAGGTCAAGTGAAATGGCGTAGGGGCGACATTCGCGAGCAAATGAAACCCTGGCCCGCGAAACGACACCGACGCAGACTCTACCCGCGACCATCAGGCCTCATTTGGGAAATTTCACACATATATGCTCGCAGCAGTCATAGACATATGAATTTTTAGCCCGGTCCATTCATATGCATATGAAAATTTTGCCCGGTCCATTCATACACATATGAAATTTCTGCCCGGTATAATCTAACCCTAACGAAAATTTTCACATTTATAACCTATTAAACTGTTTGTAGACTAATTCTACCTACTCTACACAAGTAAAATCATGCAATCCTAGCTACCAAATGCAGAAAACATGAAAACAGAGGGTTAGAGGTAAGATCAGTACCTGACATAGTGAAAATAAGAGAATGGGACGGCGGCGCTTGAGCAACAACGGCGTTTCAGGTGGTGAGACGGGCGGAGATAGGAAATTTCTTCAGAGCTTCCGGTGAACGTCTGAGCGAAAAAGTTCAAATGAAATAATTCACCCCCTTTTTATAGCCACAGGCGCGTGGATTGACGCGTCAAGTCATCATTACCTACTGCCTACGCCGCCGTTTGCACAATAAACGAAGCGACACACCATTAATGCTGAAACACGTCAATCCATAAGGAATCTTGAACGACGCCGAGCAACCATACACCTCCCCGACTCTATGAAACGTCCTCGACCCCGTAAGATGTCCTCGACTCTCTTAAACGTCATGTGTCCGTCAAGGACTTTCGTACTCGAATCTACGAGACGTCCTCGACCCCGTGAAACATCCTCGACTATGTTGGGCATCACGTGCCCGCTGCTTTATCCATTGAACTTGCGCCCGTCCGAATTACAATTCATCGCTCCGACTCGGAGACTCGACTTAGGGGGCTCCTGTTCTGGACTGGGCCTCAAGAATGTATCAGGCTACGGCCCAACAGGTCGAGTAGAGGCCCATATACCCGCGCAGAGACGCCTAGCAGACGGGCAAGGGCACCTCACAGTCAAACAAGCTTCTTGTACAACGGGCAAACTCTCAAGACTGGCAAAGAACAAGTCTGCCCGGTCACTTACCACGTCACCCAACTGTCCCGTATTATCTCCTGAAAGATAGGGGCAGTTGGACCAAGGACCAGACCTTTTAGCTAGGTCCTCACGCTTCTCACACGTTCCTTGGCAATTCTTCCTTGGGCCTAGCTGATCTAGGCCCAAAGAGGGACCTTGGCCCAGCGCTGGGGGCACACTATAAATATCCTTTTTCATTAAAGGGTCAGGTATTCTGATTTCACCATACTAAAAACCATTTTTTACTGTACCTTTTCTCACTTAAGCATTGGAGTGCCTTGCAGGTACACCCCCCACTTTTTCTCTCCTCCCATCCTATGGCCGTTACATCAAGTCACTGGAAGGTCCTTCTGATCAGGTAAGATCAGAACCCCTTGGATGAGATTTTGGATAAAAATCCTTTTGACGAAATCCCTTTATAGTAAACCCCTTGATAAGACCTCGACGAAACCTTTTAATAAAACTCTTTGATAAAACCCGGATGAATTCCCATGATAAGACATTGGTGAAACCCTTTAATAACATCCTGGTAGAAACCCTGAAATAAATAATCTGGTAAATCTCCTTAAAAAATTATGATTAAAACCTCTTGATAAACTCCTTGGATAAGAATCTGTCATAACCACTTGATACAATTTTGATGAAATCCCCTTGGTGAAAATCCCTTTATAAAACCCCTTATTTGGATAAAAATTCGGTAAAACCCCTAGATAATTGTTTTTGTAGAATCCCTTAATGAATCCCTTGGTGAGTCTCATGATAAAATCCCTTTGATAAAATCCATTGATGATAAAACCTTGGTGAAACCCCTTAATAATATTCTTTGATGAAACCCCCTTGATAAGACCTTCTTGATGATATCTCTTGATAATATTCCTTGGTTGAATTCCTTGACAAAACCTTTGACAAATCCTTGATAAAACCCCTAATGAAACCCCATTTGACAAATCCCACTGGTAAAGTTCCTCGATAAAATCCCTTTTGATGAAATCCTTTTGATAACTTCCATTGATGAAATCCCTTTAGATAAAAACTATTGATTAAATATGGTGAAACTCCTTGATAGAATCCTTTAATGACAATCCTGATAAACCCTTTTGATAAACTCCCTGATGAGATTCTAGGGGAACCCTTTGATAGGAAATTCCGGTGAACCCTTTGGTAAATCCCTGATGAAATCTCTTTGATAATACCGTTTGGTTGAAACTTCCTATAAAACCCTAACAAACTCCTGGTTGGACCCTGTAGATGATGTTCTGATAAAAACCCTTTGATATAACCCCCTTAGTAAAACACCCTTGATAAAATTCCTTAATTGAACCCCATTGATGATACTTCCTTGATAAAATTCCTTAGTTGAACCCTATTGACAATACTCCCTTGATAAAATTTCTTAGTAGAAACCCATTGATAATACTACCTTGATAAAATTCCTTGATTTAATTCCTTGACAAAACCCTTGATAAAATCCCTAATGAAACCCCTGTTGAAAATTCCTAATGGAACCCTTGATAAAAAAACCCTTAGATACTTGATGGAAATTATCCCTTGTGTGGGGTAGATTCATAAGTTTGGGATTTGAACTCAATGAGTGGTCACAAATCCTATGTCATGTATGTATGTTCATGTATGCATGTGATGTCATATTATATATGCATGATTAGGTACTAGAGCGCAATGACATGATTAATGCATGACAATAATTTAAATGTCTCACAAGTACTCTTATGATGAGTAAAACAAGGCTATTTGTAAAAAATGATAATGGGTATTAAGCTAGCATGATCTCCCAATACTCATTTTGAACTTGACGATTGTTGATGATGGATAAAGCGTGCATGTACATCTAGAAAATGATTAGAGGTCTTTCCCCAGTAGTATCTCATGGTTTCCCCAGTCTATTGGGTCTTCTAAGTGATCCACCTCAATATGCACTTTGAAGCATATTGACTATACCATTCCCTTAAGACGTTTTGCCACTGTATTATATTTGGAGAGATTTGTCCTCAACTAACTAATCCTTAGAATGATATACCCCAGATGAAACCTTGTTTTGAAGCAGTTTCCTTTTATTAATCCATGCAGTAGTTTGTCCCATATTAATTGTGCTTCGGAGGGTATTTCCCTTGATTGATTGAGCATTGAAATGTATATCTGAAAAGGAACTTAGATCCAACCATGTCTTAATAAGACCTTGAGATGAACTGCCCCAATATTTGAGTCTTGAAAAATATGCCCTGATTATTAGGATTTTGAGGAGTATCCTGAGAAAGAACTTGTATCCCGCCATGTTATGAACTTGATAAGGACTGCCCTAGTATCATGTCTTTGCCCCTGATTAGATGACTTCTGGAGAGATTGGCTTCACTTCACCTTTGAGTTGATAGTCCCCAGTATAAGCTTCTTAAAAGGTCAATCCCTTATTATTAGAGTCAGGGAGGTGATTTAGCAATGGTGTGTCAAATCTTGGGATATTTTTCCCCTAGTGAGTTGTATCTTCATATGAGATGCCCTTAGGATCATAAGGATTTTCCCCTTAATTAGAATGATTCCTTGATAATTTTCCCCTAGTCATAAGGGTTTTGAATCGACATGCCCTTGATTAAACCCTTGTTGATATTCCTTCAATGCTAAGTATTGATTTGCATGTAAAATTATTTCCTTTGAAAAGTAATTAAAACACCATGTTCATGCAAGTTTTGAAATCCAAAATATATATGAGGCGTATTATAAATGATATTCGGTCATGAGGTTGGAGCAAATGAAAATGGAAAAATGATGATTTAACAAACATACGGATTTTGAGTCAGTTTAACAACGACTTTGTCGAGTATGCTTTTATAGTACCCCTAGCTTCAATTAGGACTTTTGTATGTTATGACGTGGCCTGGTTCACGGTTTATGAAACAAAAGATATAAGGCTCAAAATTTAAATTTTAACCTTCCTCATTCTCCTTGATGTTCTCCATTCCTAAATCCAATCAACCCAACAAATGCGTTCATCCTGCAAGAGAATTTCTTTAGTCATGGTAACAATGATTAAAACCCTTGATGTGATCTTTGAGATGGCAATCACCCACTTCCGTTTATAAGATTGTTCAATTTTTCCCCTTTTTTTCTTTGCTTTTAACCCCTTATTTTTGCATGGACCAATTCTTTTGAATTTGTGGTCCATCGGGATACCCTAATTTTTTCCTAAGTCAAAGTCAACTTTTTTTCAATTTTTTTTGACTTAGCGGGCTTTTTCTTCTTCTTTTTTTCTTTTTTTTAACAAACCTTGAGTGATTTTTATTTGATTCCGAAAGTTGTGAATGTCACGTTATCTATTGTGAGCTTTCATCCCTTTTGCTTCATCAATGTTGAATGGAATTAAGAAGACACTGTGAGCTTTATTGCTTTATTGCTTCCTTAACCTTCGATGGTGTATGCGAGAAAGAAGATGAGCTTAAACCGTTATCCGTGTGATTGGATGTATCGAATCCCTTGCATTAGGACGCATTATTGAATTAATTGAAAACTACCCTGACCCTGGTTAAGATTAAGGTTTTTTTTTAAATAGAAAGAACACCGACTTCTGGCTCGAGGGGGTTGGCTACATATTATCTCCTTATTTCTACAATGTTTAGGGATTGAAATAATGTCTTACATCGTCAGCCAGGTCTTACTATTAAAGCATACATCAACAAATTTCTTTGTTTTATAAATACCGCATTCTCCTCTAAGTTTGTTAATAGGTGAGAAGTCAAATGAAAAGGTATTGATTGATTATTTTTTATATTTTTTCATTTCCATGATGACATAAAAATGAGTGAAAACGAATGGATTGATTCCAAAAACATGCATGCTCATTTTATTAAAATTATTTCCCAAAAAGTACAACTTTTAAACTCAAACAATACTTAGCAAAAAAGAAATTACAACTGGAAATGATAACATCCATTGATCCTAGGGATGCGCTTCATTGTTAATCCATTGTCTTTAAGGGATGCTCCTTTAATGTTCTTCCACTTATGAAGATAAGGGGTGACTTTTCACCACTAGGACTCCTCCTTTAAAAGACAACTATATGTCTTGTGCCCATCACTCGTAGGATCTGAATAGGGTCGAGCAATTGCAGTTTTGCTAAGGCACCTCCGAGTAAGTCATGGCACACTGCGTAGGATCCAGTTCCCTTCCAAACTCCCTTTGTTGTGATTAATGAAGCTCATGAGGCTATTATTGAAGTATGTATAATTACAAACTCTGTTGTGGAGGCATCATCCAAGATTGTTGTATTTGAGACATTAGGTCAACCTCTTGCTAGTATGGTGAAGGGTTACCTTATCCAATTAAATGGTGTTTCCCCCTTGTTGAGTTCCTACAAAGCTTCTTGAGATATCCTTCAAGTTCTGTTTCTAAGCACCGGGAGTTCTTGACCATTGGAAAGGATATGCAAATGATGTGTAGGCATGCAAATGCATGGGTATGTAAAAAAAATTGTCCCTCATTTTTTAGGTATGCTAAACAAATTTATGGATGCAATGCAAGTGTCACATTAGGATACTGACAGATGAAAGGAAACCCTTACAGGTTTATGGGTTGTGACGCATACAAGGAAATCCCTACGAGTTTGAGATAGTTTATATACATAGGGACCCTTATCTGGAAAGGTTTTCTATGGATAATGATAGGTATGGGAAACCCAAACAGTTTATGGTTAGGTAAGGAAATATGAAAGCATGAACTAGCTTAGGTGGTTCCCTACATTAAGATAGTTCTAGATTTTTACTACCCAATCCCTTCACATGTATGATATACAATTTTGATAAGCCATAAAGTTTAGGACTATACCCTTGTATTACCATGAGAAGGAGCAAGCCTTCCTACGGTAATTCTTCGGGATAAGTCCAACTTAGGCAGGAACCCGGTAACGACCCCTTTGGGGTGGAAACACAAGGTTATCAAAAGGTAGGGTTTCTAGGTTCCTGAAGTCACAGATCAACTTCCAGGTCATCATCCTCCGCCAAAGGTTAACCTTGACGGGGATGCCCCCATTGGAAGATCTATTCCGAGTGTGGCCTCCATGCATTAATGAGGTGTACACCTCATCAAAGTCACTTTCGTTCCACATCCTAATATCTAAGGTTATACTCAAGCTTGGGTTGTATCTTCACGCATATATTCTCAGCCAGTGTATGATAAAAAAAAAATATAATAATAACATTCATGATTATAATAATAATATAAATAATTAAAAATCAAGATAATAACAACAATTAAAAATAACATAAGAAAATAAACCAAAATAAAAAATAAAATAAAAATAAAAATCCAAAAATAAACATTCCACAAACAAAAAATTCCTAAAATCCTAGAATTTGGATTGACTTTTTAATTATCCGCAGCAGAGTCGCTAGTTGTCGTGGTCGGCTTAAAACTTAAGAGTCGCCATCACATTTTTGGGTAAAAATAATGATAAACCTAAATTCCTAGGGTAGAGACCTTTGGTTCGGAAGTCGGTTAAAAGAGAGGAAGGTGTTAGGCACCCCTCACTTCTATTGTATCCAATAGGATCCTTCCTAAGATTCTAAGGGTTTTTTGTTTGTATGAAATAAATTAAATAAGTTAAATAAAAGAAAACCAAAATAAAATCCTAATTGCACTAGCTAAGGTTTGTACAAATCATATACCTACGCACCTTCGATTTGAAGGATCTGAGTACTGTAGTTCGATTCCCACTACCCGTAAACCATATTCCTAGTCCCTTTACTACCCCTTAACTAAATTTTTAAACCATTAAAATAAAGCTCTTTTAATTTTTATTTTAAAAAAAACTTAATTCCTTTTATAAAAATCCCGTTACTACCCATAAATAAAACTCCAAAGAAATAATTTTTATAAAACTCCATAAAACTTGTAAAATCCCATTAATATCCCTTATATGAAAACCCCAATTAAATCCATATTTTAAAAAAATATATTAATAATCTCTTTTTTAATAAATGTAATAATAATATCAAATTCATCTTTTAAATCCCAAGAAAATATTTCATGATATAAATCCGTAAAATAAAATGAATCATAATATTAATTTTCCTTGATTGAATAACACATAATTAAAGAACCCAAATTTCTAAAACTAAATCCAAAATTTGAAAATACATTAATAATCCCTTTTTTTAATACCCAGATTTAAAATCCTAAACAATTATAAAATAATACAATCCACTAATTTTAACCATGTAAAAAAATCCAAAAAATATTTATGATTTTTAATATTAAACAATAATTTCCAATTATTAAAAATCTAATTTTTCTAAAAAGAATTAATTCACTAAATATTTATAAAAAAAACATAATTTAATTCCTAAAATCCCAATTAATTCCAAAATAAATTTATTCCCAAAATAAAAATTTATATTAAAAAAAATTCTAATAACTAATTAAATCATTAATTAACTGTTTATTCTCTATTTCATTCCTAATTTCTATCCCTTAAAACCCAAATAGTTTATCACTTAACTCCTATTTACTTTTTCCCAAATTACATTCATAAGTTATTTTGAAAATAATTAATCCAAAATTTAATTATCCTAAAATTAATCCTTGATACTAATTTCACGTTTATTATAAATTCTCAAATAATTCCCACTTTCCATATTAATCCCACTATTATATTATATTAATTTAATTATAACTATTTTTTTTCATTTATTGCAAAATATATTAGTTATCCTAATGACTTAATCACTTATATTATTTTTCTGTATTTTTTATTGTATTAATTAATAAAGAAAAGATCTTTATAATGATTAAGATTGAATAATAAAAATCATAAATAAATGAGATTTTGACTTTTCCACTTCCACCCACAAAACCAAAATTCACGTTTGAAGGATTTTGATTATTAACAAAATAATAATGATAATGAATTAAAATTAAGTGTTGATCTTTCCAAACAAAACAACAACCCATTTTCTCCAGAAAACTTGAACTTGAACGCACATCTTCCCTTCCTTTTCCCCAAACTTCATCGCATGTCACTTGCAGAGGATTATTATTGATTCCTTGTTGGTGTTCTAGAATTTTTTTAATAAAGACATTGGTGTATATATATATATATATATATATATATATATATATATATATATATATATATATATATATATATATATGTATATATATATATATATATATGTATGTATATATATATATATATATATGCATGTATATATATATATACATGTATATATATATATATATATATATATATATATATATATATATATATATATATATATATATATATATATATATATATATATATATATATATATATATATATATATATATATTATTAGTGTGATATTTTTCTGGTGATGAAAGTATGTATTTTTTATTGTATATTTTTCCCAAATATTGGCATCTCAACACGTTTTGGGTTAATTTAAAAGGGTTACGGTTATATATTAAAAAAACAATTTTACTTATAGGTTGACTTTAAAAAAATAATTTTGTTAATGTTTAAGGAAATTAATTTAGGTTACTGAAACTGAACATAATTTTTTAGTCGCAACGTAGTAATTGCAAGTTGATTAAAAACGCTGAATTTTATGCTAAAAGAATATTTTTGAGAAAAATAAATAAAATTAAGAACTAAAATTTATAGTAATAGTTACAGAAAAATTCATGTTAGAAACAAATCGTGAATATTTTAGTATTATTATTTTTTTATATTTTAATAATTAAGTCCTGGTATTAATATCCCAAAACCCGTAATTTAAATTGTCGATCTAAACAACAAGAAACAACATATACATATATTTTTTTCTTTTTTTCCAAAAAAATATTAATAATAAATACATACAATTAATAACCAATAATTTGAAGATACCAACCTGGAGTGCAGTTACCCACTTAAGTTGTTGCTTCCTCCATTCCTTTTTTTGTGTTCTCCTCAATAACTTCTTTTATGTTCCTCGCGATCTCCCTTTCCTCTCTTCGATCGTTTCTTGATCAGTTGATGATGAAGACTTTTAGGGTTTATTTGTTGTTGTTCTTCAATGTGAAGAACAACAACTTTTAGGGTTTTGTTTATGTGAATAGTGGGTGAGAACGATAGAAGAGAAATATGGTCTATTTATAATGTTGAAATTAGGTCAACAAATTTGGAAGAAAAAAATTCATGATAAATTTGGAAAGAAAGAAAGATAAGATTTGAACCCGGGACCTTGTGCTTGTAAGTCTTACATATGCTCTCTTACCAATTTTGTCACTTCATTTATTCGAAATAAAGTGACATTAGAAAACATATGGAATGTGGTCAAAATTTAGGGTATGACACCTTCTACCATGCTGACTTTCAGTAGGGACAAAAGTTCCCCAAAATTTTCCCTAAATGATTCCTTATCTGTGACAAGCTTTCCTAGCTTTCTAAGATTATCCAATCTCGGACTCTTGCATGTAAACTTGTGGGTTTTCCATCGCCCAAAGTCCATTTTTGAAAAACTGATAATATGAAACAGACGCTCGTTCAGTTCTTTTAAAGGAGAAAAATAATGATGAATTTTTTTTTAAATGTTTTCTTTTGATGAATGCATGAATGCAACACAAAAAAAAACGGTGAAAACATGGGTTCAAGGGTTCGGTGTCATGAGGCCAGAGCTCTACCCGTTCCCAAAGGTTTATACTAACGTACAAGATTTTTGTACCTGTAGTTCATGTAAGTCAAGGTCAAAGGGGTAAATGTTTACTAAATCCTCAGTGTTTTGAGTATCCGATTGGAAATCGTCGAGTTTTTGTGGAGTACGCTATAAACATTGATTTCACACCGGATACCTAGACTGATTCATGGACTTTTGAGGTTTCACCTGATCGGGATTGGACTTCCAACAAGCTATCTCAATTATGACCTAACTATTTGTAATACCCTAAAATTTGCCCTCTTAATTTATCACCAACCTCAGGTGGTTTATGCTTCGTCATCTTGCATGATCGTCCGAGCATCGCATCACATTGCATAATAAAAATAAAATAAATAATCAATCAGAAGCATGTGCATGTGCATGAGGCATATGATTAGGAAAGGATTGGAAATATTTGGAGCTAAAGAGAAGAAAATATCAACAAAAAAAAAAGTAATACAAAGGCAATTCCATGAGAGGTCCCTCCAAAAAGCAAAGAATTGAAGTTTTGGGACCGTTAACCGGTTAACACATTTGGTTAACCGGTTAACGAGGCACGGATTTTGAAAAAGGTTGAAAATTAGTTGGGTTTCCTCATTTCCCTCCATTTTTTTCTTCCCTCTTTGCCACCTTGTTTTTGCTTCATATCACTCACAATTTCCCTTGGTTTTTTCTACCATAATCTACCACCTTCTAGATTATTCCAAGGAATATGCCAAGGAATATGCCAAGGAATATTCCAAAGAATATTCTCACTCCAACCCTAACCCTAACTAACTCCAACCCTAGCTCCAAACCTAAACCTAACTCCATTCCCAAGCCTAGCTCCATGCTGTGAGCAACCTTAGTTTTTGATTGATTATAAAATTTAAGTGTTTGTGTTTGTTTCATATTAAGAAATATGCTTGCTTTAGTTTTGGTTCTTTTGTTTTTCAATGTTTTTGAACTTTTGGAAAAACACGCATAATGAATCGATACATTCTAACTTGAATCGATTCATGCTGTTTGAAGGTTTCTGGAATTCGCATAATGTATCGATACATTCTAGCTTGAATCGATTCATGCTGTTTGAAGTTTTGGACAGATTACAGATCATAGAAAAATTAGAGACAAATTTTGTAGTGATTAAGCATTGAAGAACACATCAAGATAGGGTTTTTGGAGTGTTGGAACTTCAATGTTGAGCAAGTTTGAAACCTAGAATCAAATACATCTTCATCATCTTCTCAAAGATCTTAATTCAAGAACATCAACAAGGAAGTGTTTGCTGTCCTGTGAATTGAAGGCTTTCGAGATAACGTTCAGTGGTACGATCGGAGATCCATCTGAGTTGAAGATTGATAGAAGGTTTCAAGGAAAAACCAGCTGGGTTTTCCTTCAAGAACGGGCGTGTTCTTGAGGGTTTGTGAGTCACGTTTACAAGTCAGATTCAGCCGCAGCGAGAGTTTTGGAAATCAGAGGATTTCGCAAATAGGCCGTGGAACCGGTGAATTGAATGTATAACTTGCAGGGAATCTTGATTGGGCTCAGATCAAGTGGAGGTTGATACAATAGGAAATTCTAGGTGTTTAGAATTCTGGTTTTTGTATTGCAACCTTGTAATCGACAGATTCAGCAATTTTGATATAAGAGTTCTCAATTTCGATTTGAAATTGAGAGGGAGACGTACCCACACGCGAGGACGAACGTGGGGAACTTCCTTACCAAATCTCGGCGTATTGTATCTCTTCTCTATCTTTACTTACGTTTTAATTTTGTTTTTCGATTCATTGGAAATAGCTTTAGTGATAGGTGCATTCAACTGTTTTACATATTGTGTGTTTAATCCTTTATCATCACAATCCAAAAATCCAGCACGTTATCGCTTGTCTGGTCTTCTAGTGGCCGGTTCAGAATAGACGCTTGTATATTCGGGACCTTCATTTCCGTAATTCTTTGAAAACTCTGAAAAACTTTTTAAATCCTTGAAAACAAGGAGGTGATCCATTCACCCCCCCTCTAGATCACTCGCCACAGCGTCTAACAAGTGGTATCAGAGCACCAGTTCACTGGTGCTTTGTGGCTGCCTGTAACGTTATGGATTCTGAACCAAAGGGGGCGTACAATAGAGCTCTTGTTTTCAATGGTGAAAATTACGGCTACTGGAAAGACTGCATGCGAGTTCACATAAATTCTGTTGATAGGCGCGTATGGGCTGCCATTCAAAATGGTCCCTTTCAAATTACCATGATGAATGAGGCAGGTGCCATAGTACCTAAACCAGAAGATGATTGGGATGAAAAGGATGAGAAAAAGTGGTCAAGTGATTGGAGAGCTCGAAATATGCTAATTTCAGCACTTAGTGCAGATGAGTATTATCGAGTTTCCCATTGCTCGACAGCTAAAGAAATGTGGGATGCTTTAGAAATTGCACATGAAGGTACAACTGAAGTAAAACAGTCCCACATTAACACACTTAATCAAGAGTTCGAACTCTTTCACATGAAACAAGGAGAATCTATTCCCGACATGCAAAAGAGATTTGTTCATCTCATTAATCGTTTGAATGCACTTGGAAAACCTGTTTCCAATGATATTGCTACTAATAAAATTCTGAGATGTCTTAGCAGGGAATGGCAACCTAAAGTGACAGTTATCAAGGAAGCCAATGATCTAACGACACTCACAATGACTACTTTGTTTGGAAAGCTGGAGGAACATCAGCAAGAACTAGAAAGTCTAGAAAAGTTTGAAAACAAAAGTAAAAAGGGGAAAGAGAAGAATAAAGACAAAGAGGGTGAGAAGAGGCCTATAGCTCTTATGGCTTCAAACTCAAAGTCCTCACAAAAAGAGCTAAGCAACAATGAGTCAAGTAGTGACGAAGACTCCAGTGACGAAGAAATGAGACTTTTTGTTAGGAGATATAATAGATTCATTCGAAAGAATGGAATCAAGCATTCCGACAAAAATCTCATAAATTTTAGAAGACAATCTATGGATTCAAAACAGGAAGAGATTAAGAAGAATAGAGAAAGAGGGTCTTGCTTTAATTGTGGCAAGTCCGGACATTATAAAACGGATTGTCCTTTAAAGAAAAAGGATAAAGGAAAATCTCCACCAAGAAGGTATAATAATAAGCAAAGAAGAGCTTACATTGCTTGGGAGAGTGATAGTGATTCATCAAGTACACAATGCACAAGTGATAGCGATGAAACCGCAAATTTGTGTCTTATGGCTCACATCAAAAATCAGTCCCACCATAAGAAGAAAAGTGATGATAAAAAGGTAAAACAAGCTTATTATAACAACTTCTCTTCCATGTCTTTTTCTGAATTGAAAGTAGCTTTTGAAAAACTGCATAATGAAGCTAAAGAAGCATTTAAAAGGTTAGCTTCCGATAAAAGAATTTTTTCATACTTGGAAGGTAAAGTACAATATGCTGAAAAAGATTTAGAATGCTTGAAAGCTAGTATTGCAGAAAATTCAAAAGCTATTGATATTGATGGTTGTAGTAAAATTAGGCATTGTGAAAGGTGCCACATTTGGCAACAAGAGGTCATCTCTCTTAAAGCCAAATTGGAAAAATCCTTGCAACCTAAGATTACTTATGCCGTTGATACTAGGTTGTTCAAAAAGTCATTAAATCCTCCATATGCAAAATATTCTTTTGTTCCAAAGGATTTAAAGACCAATAGTAAACATCATCATTATCGTAGTGTTTGTCATTATTGTTGTCATGCTGGCCATACCATTGAGAAATGCAAGTTTAGAAGATTTCTTGTTCCTAAAGGCATTTATCAATGGAAGCCTAAAGACAACCATGTTATCACTTACCCACTTGGACCCAATAAAAATTGGGTACCTACCTCTCTCTTTTGATATTGTAGGATGAGTGTCTTGCATCCATGGAATGAAGATGGTTTCTGGACAGCGGATGTTCAAGGCACATGACGGGTGACATATCACTTTTTATTGACTTCAAAGCAAAGAAAAAGGGGTATGTTACTTATGGAGACAATAACAAAGGAGCTATACTTGGTAAAGGTAGTGTAGGTAATCCCTCTACCACTACTATTTCTGATGTACATCTTGTAGAGGGACTTAAACACAATTTGTTAAGTATAAGTCAACTATGCGACAAAGGTTATAAAGTTTCTTTCACAAAAACATGTTGCAAAATTGAACATACCGAACACAATGTTGTGTTTAAGGGTGTAAGAGTAAACAATATATATATGCTTGATCTTTTGAGTGTTTCCTTAACAAGCACTAAATGTCTAGTGGCCTTAAATGATGATTCATGGTTATGGCGTAGACGCTTAGCGCATGTTAATTTCGATTTGCTTAATAAGGTTGTATCCAAGGATCTAGTAATAGGTCTTCCAAAAATAAAATTTTCAAAAGACCACCTATGTGATGCTTGCCAAATGGGAAAACAAACAAGGGTCTCTTTTAAATCTAAAAATATAATTTCAACTTCAAGACCCCTTGAGCTTCTCCATATGGATCTCTTTGGACTATCTAGGACAAAGAGCTTAGGTGGAAACTATTATGGGTTCGTAATAGTAGATGACTACTCTAGATTCACTTAGACTATATTCCTTCATAGCAAAGATGAAACTTTTTCTGCTTTCAAAAGTTTTGCAAAGCTGTCCCAAAATAACATGAATTCTAAAATAGTTAAAATTCGAAGCGATCATGGAGGTGAATTTCAAAACCACCTCTTTGATAAGTTTTGTGACAAGTATGGCATTGAGCATAAATTTTCAGCTCCTCGAACTCCACAACAAAATGGTGTTGTGGAACGCAAAAATCGAGTTTTAGAGGAATTGGCAAGAACAATGCTCAATGAGGGTGGATTACCAAAATACTTTTGGGCCGATGCAATTAGTACGGCTTGTTATGTTCTCAATAGGATTCTAATTCGTCCTATTTTGAATAAAACTCCTTATGAAATTTTAAAAGGTAGAAAGCCCAACTTGTCTCATCTTCATGTGTTCGGTTGTAAATGTTTTGTTTTGAATAACAGTAAGGAAAATCTTGGGAAGTTTGATGCTAAAGATGATGAAGGTATTTTTCTTGGTTACTCTCAATCAAGCAAAGCATATAGAGTGTATAATAGGCGTTTACTTTCTGTTGAAGAATCTGTCCATGTTTCTTTTGATGAGTCTTACCCAAAAATTGTCGGAAAAGGTATCTCTTTTAATGACGCAGGTGTATCTACACAAGACATACTCAAAGAAGCTGGTTCGGAAATTGATCAATCCGAAGCGGTTGCTATTGAGAAGGAGGAAGATACATGTATTGAAAAAGATAAAGAGGAAGGAACATCCGAAGTGAAGGATCTTCCACCAGCTTGGAAATCCTCTAAAGACCACCCCATAGACAATATATTGGGAGACATTTCAAAGGGAGTGTTGACTTGTTCTAAGATAAGTAATTTTTGTTCTCACTTCGCTTTTGTATCACAAGTGGAACCTAAAAATGCTAAAGAGGCCTTGGTTGATGAATTTTGGCTAATGGCCATGCAAGAAGAGCTAAATCAATTTAAAAGAAATGACGTTTGGGAACTTGTCCCTCGTCCGCGAGATCATCACATCATAGGTACTAAATGGGTTTTTAGGAATAAACTTGATGAAAGCGGAGTGATAACTAGAAATAAGGCACGCTTGGTAGCACAAGGGTATAACCAAGAGGAGGGCATAGATTATGAGGAGACTTATGCTCCGGTTGCTCGCCTTGAAGCCATACGTCTTTTGCTTGCCTATGCGTGTTCTATGAATTTCAAGCTTTACCAAATGGACGTAAAGAGTGCGTTCTTAAATGGTGTTATAAATGAAGAAGTGTATGTTTCACAACCTCCTGGTTTTGAAAATTCTGAGTATCTAGATCACGTTTACAAATTAAAGCATGCTTTATATGGTCTTAAGCAAGCACCCCGTGTGTGGTACGAAAGACTTAGCAAATTTCTACTTGATCATGGATATTCTAGAGGTAAAGTGGATAATACACTCTTCATTAAACATAAAGGAAAACACATTCTTTTAGTTCAAGTTTATGTAGACGATATCATCTTTGGTTCAACTAACATACACTTGGTCGAAGAATTTTCTAATGTTATGCAGGGTGAGTTTGAGATGAGTCTCATGGGGGAGTTGAACTACTTCTTAGGCCTCCAAATAAAGCAACTTGATGAAGGTACAGCAGTATGTCAAACAAAATACTGTAGAGAGCTGCTCAAACGTTTTGGAATGAATGATTCTAAATCACTTGACACTCCTATGCCTACCAATGGAAACTTGGACAAAGATGAACATGGTAAGTGTGTTGATGTCAAGAGGTATAGAGGTATAATCGGATCTCTTTTGTATCTTACTGCTTCTAGACCAGACATCATGTTTAGTGTGTGTATGTATGCAAGATATCAATCAAATCCTAAGGAATCTCACTTAAAATCAGTCAAGCATATATTTAGGTATCTTAATGGAACACCTAAATATGGGCTTTGGTATTCCAAAGGAAGCGATTGCAGCTTAGTAGGTTATTCTGATTCTGATTTTGCTGGTTGCAAATCAGATAGGAAAAGCACTAGTGGCACATGTCATCTGTTTTCAAATTCTTTGATAAGTTGGCATAGTAAAAAGCAAGTATCCGTAGCTTTGTCTACTGCAGAAGCTGAGTATGTCGCAGCCGGTAGCTGTTGTGCTCAAATTCTGTGGCTAAGACAACAACTACAAGACTTTGACATTGAACTTAAACGCATTCCAATTAAATGTGACAACACTAGTGCCATTAATCTCACTAAGAATCCTGTTTTACACTCGCGCACCAAACATATTGAGATTCGACATCACTTCCTTCGCGATCATGTTGAAAAAGGAGATGTTGTTTTTGAGCATGTTGATACTAAAAATCAGCTTGCTGACATTTTCACTAAACCTTTGGCAACTGAACCATTCTTCAACATTCGTCGCGAATTAGGGATTCTTGATCTCTCCGCATTGGTGCCTTAAGTTTGATTGCTGAGTTCCTATTTATCTCATCGTATTTGCTAAGTTCTGAATGTAGTCTTCACTAGTGCCTCATGAGAATACTACGATGGAGGTAATATCATTCCTCTCTTCACTTTGTTAATATTGTATGATCAATGTATGTTTGAGAAATGATTTCTTGTTTACATGAACTTCTTTTCATATGAATGTTTGAAAATTGATGTTTTTATGAGTAAAGTATTCTTAAGCATGTATACAATGTTGTAATTCATTCTGCTGCATAATGGTTGTTTTGCACAGTCATTGGTGTGTCAATTCTTGCAATAACCACTGAAATTTCAAATTTTCGCATAATGAATCGATCCCAACCTTCATGAATCGATTCATGTTGATTTTAGTTTAATTTCTAACAAAGCAGTTACAGTATGTATTGATTCATCATTACTTGTATCGATTCATTGTCATCTGTAATTCAAAAAATTCGCAAAATGAATCGATCCCAATCTGCTTGAATCGATTCATGATTTAAATTTAAATTTCTTTCAAAACCAGTTACAGTATGTATTGATTCATAGTGGCTTGAATCGATACATAACATTTTTTACTCTTAAATTTTTTCGTGAAATGAATCGATACATACAAGGTTGAATCGATTCATCCTGGCGCAAATTCAGTTTATTTTTTAATGAATCGACACATCAGCAACTGCCATGATATTTGTATCAGTTACAAAACTCCATTATCTCCATTATATCTCTCTCATTATCTCATTTACATCATTTGCATCAAACCCTAACTGTCACAAAAACCCCTCTTCTCTCAAACCCTAATCTTCCACCATGCCTCCAAGAGTTTTGCTTCCAAGAGAGAGAGAGGAAAACGAAAAGGCAAGGAACCCGTTGGGTCTTCTTCTCAGGCTCCTTCTATTCCTGAAATTCCTCCATCCGGGACTGCAATCCTTCATCTGGCCATTATTGAAGAATTTGAAACTTCCTTTAAATCAAGGTTAGTAATGAAACCACATGTGTTTGATCCTAGTGATGTTCGTACTCTATGTTTGGAAGAAGTTGCGGATTTAATCGACGCACAAAGTCTTGGATTCTTTTTATCTGTTAAAGATGAGTATCATGAAGATTTTATTCGTGCTTTCTATGCTGGTGTGAAAACTGGAAGAGGCTATATGTTTAAGTGTTCAATTGGAACAAAAACATATCGTTTGAGGCTGATGACTGGTCCACAGTGTTCGGTATGCCATCTGTGTCAGCTGAATTGTAGATGTGGCATGACCAGAGCTTTGAAACTCAGTTTAAGTTAAAGGAATTCTGTGCATCCATTTCTAAATTGGATAGACCTCTTGCTGATGATGAGCCTCTGACTTCAGGCATGATCAAAAGTGTACCAAGAATGCTGCATTGGATCCTTTCGCATATCTTGCGTCCAAGGTCCGGCAGACATTCTCGTTTGGACAAGCCGGATATCCATTTGTTGTACATTTTGCAGAAGAAGATTCCCTTAAATTGGGAAAATTACTTTGTCAAGCGTATCTTTCTTACGCGGAACAGCTCCAAAAACATCACCCTTGCCTATGCTGCTCAGATCATGCGGATTCTCAAGTTTTGGAAAGTTACCTTTCCTCCTGTGCCTCTCGTATCAGTCTCTAGTGTGCAAGAATTCAACAATGCCACACTCTCTCATATGGGTTATCGATGGGACATCGAGCGTCGCTGCTACTACTTCTTTGAACGCAGCACTCGAACCCGCGTTTACAACTTTGACACTCCGGCTGAACACATTTATGTTGAAGAACAAAGGGATGAAGAAATGGAAGAAGCTGAAAATCCTCCTGATGCACCTGCCAACACCGGATGGGGTGAGTGGGTACCACAAAGGTGGTCTCCCACAAACTATGATCCTGCTCCCTCATCGGCTCCACCGACCTCGTCTACTGCTGCTCCATCCTATCTCACTGATATGTTTGCACAATTGGAAGTTGCAAATAATGCCCGACAAGAGGAAGCTCGTGCGTGGCATGTCCAGCAAACGGAATGGCATAAGGAGCATCGTGAATGGCACGATGAGCATAATCGAATGTACCATAATCAGCATTCCTGGCATACTGAACTGGTTAAGTGGCATCAAGTGTTCTATAATGAGATGTCTGGATTTATGGATGATTGCCGTTCGCACCCGGGCATTATGGAAAGGTTTCAAAGTACCGAAGTTCAGAGGCGTTTCAGGCGTTATGCTTTCATGGGGCAGAATCCAGATGAAATGCCTCCTCCACCTCCTCCTCCAAGCTTCCGTGACCCTGATCGTGATGATGCGGAGTCGTGCGGTGGCCATTTCCCTCATTAAAGCATTTCATTTTGCATTTCATCATTGTGTGTTGCTTAAGTTTCTTTATTTTTCTTGTTTGAACAATTTATGGTTTGGTTTGGTTATGTAATTCGCAACTTTATTTGACAATTTCACTGCCTATGATTATGTAATTCTGCTTTTGTTTAAACTGTTTGCGCTTTATGCTTCATTCTTTGTGAGTGAACTTTGCTTCTGTATCTTAGTTTTGTTGTTTCTGGTTCTTCACCTATAACTCTTTCTTGCTGTTGACAAAGGGGGAGAAAAAGGCAAGTGTGAAAAGACAATGACAGGCACAAACTCAGGGGGAGTACTCTCTCACACTTCAAAATTTTGTCATCATCAAAAAGGGGGAGTTTGTGAGCAACCTTAGTTTTTGATTGATTATAAAATTTAAGTGTTTGTGTTTGTTTCATATTAAGAAATATGCTTACTTTAGTTTTGGTTCTTTTGTTTTTCAATGTTTTTGAACTTTTGGAAAAACACGCATAAGGAATCGATACATTCTAGCTTGAATCGATTCATGTTGTTTGAAGGTTTCTGGAATTCGCATAATGTATCGATACATTCTAGCTTGAATCGATTCATGCTGTTTGAAGTTTTGGACAGATTACAGATCACAGAAAAATCAGAGACGAATTTTGTAGTGATTAAGCATTGAAGACCACATCAAGATAGGGTTTTTGGAGTGTTGGAACTTCAATGTTGAGCAAGTTTGAAACCTAGAATCAAATACATCTTCATCATCTTCTCAAAGATCTTAATTCAAGAACATCAACAAGGAAGTGTTTGCTGTCCTGTGAATTGAAGGCTTTCGAGATAACGTTCAGTGGTACGATCGGAGATCCAGCTGAGTTGAAGATTGATAGAAGGTTTCAAGAAAAAAACAGCTGGGTTTTCCTTCAAGAACGGGCGTGTTCTTGAGGGTTTGTGAGTCACGTTTACAAGTCAGATTCAGCCGCAGCGAGAGTTTTGGAAATCGGAGGATTTCGCAAATAGGTCGTGGAACCGGTGAATTGATTGTATAACTTGCAGGGAATCTTGATTGGGCTCAGATCAAGTGGAGGTTGATACAATAGGAAATTCTAGGTGTTTAGAATTCTGGTTTTTGTATTGCAACCTTGTAATCGACAGATTCAGCAATTTTGATATAAGAGTTCTCAATTTCGATTTGAAATTGAGAGGGAGACGTACCCACACGCGAGGACGAACGTGGGGAACTTCCTTACCAAATCTCGGCGTATTGTATCTCTTCTCTATCTTTACTTACGTTTTAATTTTGTTTTTCGATTCATTGGAAATAACTTTAGTGATAGGTGCATTCAACTGTTTTACATATTGTGTGTTTAATCCTTTATCATCACAATCCAAAAATCCAGCACGTTATCGCTTGTCTGGTCTTCTAGTGGCCGGTTCAGAATAGACGCTTGTATATTCGGGACCTTCATTTCCGTAATTCTTTGAAAACTCTGAAAAACGTTTTAAATCCTTGAAAACAAGGAGGTGATCCATTCACCCCCCCTCTAGATCACTCGCCACAGCATCTAACACATGCCTATACTCTATATAAACCCAAATCATCCCAAAGCTAAGGCCCCAACTCATTTTTTCACAATTCTCACTTCTAAAATCACTTTTCTCTCTCACTTTTCCCTCCATTTTCCAAATTCACCAAAGATTTTTTTCAAAGAAGCTCTTCAAGTTTCACATTGAAACTTTAAGATCTTGAAGCTTAGCCTCCATCCTCCATTGATTTGTGAATTGTGGAATAAGAAGCTACTATTTTTGGTGTAATTTCGGCTTATCGGAAGTGCAAGAGTTTTCAAGAACGACATTGAATTGCATTTATTTTGCGTATTCGCGGATTCTTCGAATTTCACTTCGTTTGAGCTCTGATCTTTGCAACATTTACCAAAGAAATCCTTCGCTTTGTAGGTTGGTGATCCAAAACCGTTTCACATTTAATTTATTCTCTTCATCTTGTCGATTCGACATTCTTTAAGTGCTTAAAGTGTTGATTGCGTTTGATTGCATTTTCGTTACGTTTTCGTTGTGATTTGTGTATTTTGATGGTTAATAGCTAGATTGTAGCTTTGGTGTAGGTTCTAATGTGTGTTAATAAGCCATAATTGAGTAGAAATTCGTGTTAGATTGTTCATGAGTGTATTAGGGATGGTTAGAAGTAAGTTTGTGGCCAAAAACACTTATTTCAAAACAAATTTTCACATTTTGTTCAGTGTTAACCGGTTAACGCATTTGGTTAACTGGTTAACACGTGCATTTTTGGCCAAATTACTGTAGTTTTGAGTCCGTTAACCGGTTAACGCATTTGGTTAACCGGTTAACGCTGTTTGAACTGTTTTTTTTTTAGCTTTTTTGATAGATTATTCTTGCTTCCTTGTTCCTTTAACCTTCATACGTGTTTAGGCATTGATTTTAGGAAATTTTTATGTCCATTTTCAGTGGTCGATTCCATCGTTTCGAGTCGTTCCGACATGTTTCCGTGTTTGTGTTAACTGTACAAATGTGCTTGAATCGATTCATAATGTGTGTTACCATGCTTTAATTTCTTGTTTCACATGTCCAATGATTGTTTAAATCCAAGTTGTGCTTCATGTTCATTATCCATGCATGTTGTATTGACTAAGTGATTAAATGATATGCATTGATTTCGCTTAAAAATGATTAAATGCTTCATATGTTCATATGCTTGCTTCATTCACTTGATTGATCACAATGCTAAAATGCTTAAGTTCTGATTTTAGTGTCAATGCATGTTCAATTGATGATGCTAGAAGTGATGCATGTTCACTCTTTATTTTTAAATAATCATTTGTGCCAAGCTTGAAAAGTATGCATGTTATTTTGTCATTTTTTTCTAAAGAAGTGAATCAAATTCATGTGTGCGTGTTAATAAATTCATAATCATGTGTAAAGATACTTTGTGATGTATTTGCATTATATTCCATTCATTTGCGCATAAAAAATGAAAATAATCAAATCTGCCTCATGTTTTCGCATCTGTTTTTATGGTTCAGTAGCTGTAAAATGTATGTTGCTTGTTATGTTGTTCATGTTGTTTGTGACTTTTTACACCTATCTTTGCATGTTGTAGAAAGTTGTCGTGTATTGTGCATTATTTTGGTAGTTGTTTGTGCTATAGGAGCTATAGTAGTTGCTGGATTTTTGCTTAGTATAATTGTTTAGTGCTTTAGACTTAGAATTGAGTCTAGCCTAGGTCCTAAAGTCTTTGGGATTTAATTGGTGTTTTGTTTGCTTTATTATTATTATTTTTTAATAAAATGCAACACTAACCATTGTTTTGTAGGGAGGTTGAGGTATGTTTCATTCACCTTATTCTTTTAAGTCTTTTAGGCATTTAATTTGCATTTTAAATTCCTTACACCTTCCATACTTGTGTTTGGTAGGTTTCCCCCTTTGTTCTTTAGAATCAACTTAACTTCCTTAGGAAGTAAGTTGCATTATATATCCTATTTATTTTCCTTTGCTCATTAGGATTAGAAAACTACATTAACCATAAGACATCCCATGCAATAAATAACTTAGGGTTGTGTCTTAGTTCCCTTAGTGTTTGTCCTTTCTCATTTGAGTCTTCTTCCCTCATCTTCAAACAAAAATCCAAAAGACACTTGATAAAGGATGAAAGTAGTCTCTTATGCATAGCCTTACTCCATGGGGCACTCATATTCATTACATCTTGGAATAGTGTGAGCTTGTCTAGCATGATGCACAAGTATGATCATGAGACTATCTTCACAAAGAAAACGTAAAAGACATTTCCTCAAAAAACTACAAAAACATGTAATAAGTTCAACAAGCTAGTGAACTTAGACCTTAATCCTTATAAACAAGTCTTGGATAAATTCTCCTTACTTGGTGTGCTTGTTCTATTATTCCATCTTGGAATGTGGTAAAAAGTATACATTCCATGGAAAAGAGTTGAATTCACTTCCTTGTGCCAAATTCATAGAAAACTCTTAAAAAGGCAAACAACAAACAATAAGCGACTTTCCTACGGGAATTCTTTTCTCACCTCATTCATTCTCAACGCAAACTTGCGACGACTTGTCTCATTTTCAAGACAGTAAATATACTCGTTCAAGGCGAGCCTGTAACACCTGAGCATAGACATAAGCAGTTCCAGCTTATAAAAAACACAAACAAAGTTTTCGCCTTTAGTTAGGCGAACTACGTCAACTCTGATCCTCATTTTCCCGATGAGGTACGTAGGCAGCAGGGTAGGGCCCGTTCGAGCACATTTTTTATTTTCCTTACATTTCCCTCATTTATTTTCATTCTTGTTCTTCCAGTTCATTCTATCATTCCAGTTCCAGTTAGTAGTTCTTTCATTCAGCAGCAGTTTATTTCTCACCCTTTGAAACAGACTAACAAGTGTGGATCCCATCGGGTACGACAGACGATCTAGGGTGCTAATACCTTCCCAGGTCGTAACTGACTCCCGAACCCAGATCTTTGGTTCGCAAAACCTTATCCTTTCATTTTCTCTTCGGTTTGTGCAGCATTACCTTTCCTATTCATTCGGGATAAAAATGCATGGCTGGCGACTCTACCTTTTCCGCGCCACTTTCGCATTTGTAATAGGATGAAAATCCCAGGAGCTACATCTGGCGACTCTGCTGGGGATCGAACTCAAAATCTCTGGTTTCCCTCGTAGAGTCGATCCTAGCGCCTTTTTGCTTTTGTTTCTTTGGGTGTTTAGCTTTTTACTTCTGTCTTACCCCGAAAAATACGACCTCGCGACGGGAAAGGGTGTCGCGGGAAAATTTAAAATAATCAACAGAGTCGCCACCGAACGTATTTTATTCCAATTAAGGAAAAGGAAAATATCGAGAAACCTTTTTTGAAAATGGATAGGGCTTGGTCTTTGAAACTAGATTTTGAGTTCGTGAGTTGATTCCGTAAGGGGAAGGTATTGGCACCCCTTACGTCCGTTGTACTCAACGGGAACCTCTTAGTTTGATTTGTGATTGAATGTCTTAACGAATGCCATCTATCTTCTTCGAATGAAAAGCGGAAATAAAATGCGATACGATTCTAAACTAGGGTTAGTATTTAGATGGGAAATGGGTGGTTAGCTTCCTAGGGTGCTCGGTAAGGAGTAAGTTCCGTGTGCGTACGTATTCCCTTGTGCAATAGGAAAGTCAGAGCCTCGTAGTTCGTGGTTCTAAGGTTGGTTAGTTTGTTGATTTTATTAGGTGTCAATTGCTCACACCCGAAACAGATGCCTCATGTCTAAACAATTGAAGAAAAGCATCGGAGATCCAACACTTGTCTTTTTCACCTTGTTTCGATAGTTGTTAGGTGTTATATTAATCTATGACTGTTTGACGTTGAATCAAGGGTTTGGATCTAAATGGCGTTTTGGTTTTTTTGGTTTGATGGCGATGCGCGAAGCAGTCGACTTATAGGTAAATGCAGATAGAGGTTTATTGTTTGAGTTGGTTAGGTGGATCCGATTCCTAGTCCCTAGGGGTGCTTCTAGTAATACGAAACCATAACCGAATGAATTATGCGAGTGTGCGAGTGAAACCTCTTGGTGTTGGACCAAGGGTTCGCAAATGAATTAAAGTCGATAAAATGCGGAAAAATAAATTACATAGGATTTGCGAGAAATAAATAGTCTCGTTCTAGTTTGCCCAAGAGAAAGCGTGTGTGCAGTGTTTCGAATTATTCGGAGGCGTTGAACCTTTTTATTCGGATGCGGCGAGATGTGGCTCGTTGACTTCCTTAGAACCAATTCAAAGTTTAGAACCATTCTATAAGGAGTCGAGCGTTAATATTGAAATGAAATGCGAAAAATAAAATAAATTAAGTAAATTAAATGAAGTAAAATGGTCTCATCATTAATCGATATATCGAGTCGGCTTGCGACGAATCTCAAGATTATTCGGATGTTCATCGACCATAAAAAAAAATAAACGATAAAATAAAATAAACTAAATTAAATTGTTAAAATAGAAAACAAATTGAAATAAGATAATAAAATAAAAAGACTAAACTAAGTGGCCTCATATTAATCAAGTTTTCCAATTTAATGAAATCGAAACCAACTTAATTTTTTAATATATCATTGGCCCCAAAATAAAATAAAGCGATAATATAATAATGATTCCTATTTTAAAAAAAAATCAAGACATTTTTTCTACATGATAAAGAAAAAGAATGAAATAATAATAAAAAACAATTAGTAACATTTAAAATATATATAAAAAAATGAAATAATAATTAAAAAAAAAGAAAAAGAAACAGAGGGGGGTTTGTGCGGATTAGTGATGTGTGTGATAGCAAGAATAACGCATTAGGCTTACAGCCCACAACATTCCAACCAGAGTTTTTTTGAGATAAAATAAATATAAATAAATAAAATAAAGTTGAAATAAACATTAAATAAATAAAAAAGCAAAGAATCCCTCTTCTCTCTCAAAAAGCTTAACGTGTGAAAAGAAAATGTAAAAACAGGGGAGAACGGCAGAAAAACCGCTACCTCTCGGTTCAAAACTCGACGGCGTTTTTTCTCAAACTCTTACTCTCAGCGCATTCTCGCGGCTCAATCCCTCTCAGTTCACTGCGTTATCTCACTGCGGTGGTTTTTTGGTTTTGTATGGTGGTGGTTGATTTGATTTTGCGATGGAGGTTGCAATTCTGACGGTGTCATTGGGGTTCGTGCGATTCAGCGTTTCAAGGTTTCTGTAAGTGGTTCTGAGCGACGGTTTCGTGGTGTTGGCGGTGATGGATTCGTTTCCAGTTTTGTGGTTCTGCTTTTGGAATATTTTTAGGTTAGTGTATGGCTTTGTGGTTAGGCTTGTGCGGTGGGTTTGCGTTGGTTTTGGGATGATGGTTCAGTTGTTTCTCACTCTCTGTTCATCTGTTGTTCTTCTCATATTTTTGTTTTGTTTTGTTTTTGAGTTTTTGTGCGATTGGTTATGGAGGTTTGCATAGAGTGGTTTGGTTTGTGTTTGGTGAAGGTTTATGGAGAGTTTGAGGGTGTGAAGATGGATTCAATTGTGAAAGGTTTGATATGGTCTGTGATTTTTTGCGTTTGTTACTGATTCTGTTTTCGACTGGTGTTTAGAGGGCTGCGATGGTGGAAGGTTTTATGAACAGAGTTGATGAGTGGTTATTTTTGATTTTTTTGGTTTTGGTTTTGTCGCTCCCAAAGATTTGCATCCCGGTACAAGCGCGAACAGTCGGCGAGAGGAGAAATGAAGATGAAAAGAATAGAGTCGCCAGCTAGGCATTTTTATCCCGAAGGAAAGGTAATGCTGCATAAACCTAGAAAAATATGGATAAGACGGTCGCGAACCAGAGAAACTGAGAAAGGGGGTTGGTTACAACCTGGGAAGGTATTAGCACCCAGATTGTCCGCCGTACTCGACGGGATCCACGCTTGAAAGATTTGTGTTTAAAGGGGTAGTGTATGTGCTATTTGTGTGCAAAAGCTGGAAAAGAATATACAAGTGTCAATGCAAAAGGTGAATGCTCAGGAGCTGAGGCTTAGAAAAGAATGCTGAAGAGGGGGAAGACACAGAGACTTTTGTTCGATAACAATTAAGTTATGCCTACGTATCCTCTCGTGCAATGAGGAAGTCAAAACACCGTAGTTCGAATCAAAGAGACTGAAAGATAAATTGATTGTGAACTGCTTGCTTGTCTATGCTCAAGTGTATGACTCGTCTGGATCGAGTGCTAACTGTCTTGCGTTAGACGGAAGAAGCAAGTTCTCGTTTATGAATGACGATGATGAGAAAAGAATCCCGAAGGAGACGATTATTTTTTGTTTTTGTGTTTTCAGTGTTTTATTGTTTTTTGGTGTTTTGTATAAGTTAATGAGCTTAAAGCCTAAATCAAAGGTTTATAGACTCATTATATCCTCCATGATTAGGGATAATGAGAATACTTAAGTATGAGATAAGCATTTCAACTTAATTACCATGATGATGTAGGATTAAGATCATTAACCTACTTGTGATTATTTAGATGTTTTTTTTTGTTTAGTGTTAAGTAATGAGTTTAAGCCATAATCAAGGATTAGTGAACTCATTACACCATCCTAATGGAAGGATAATAGATGAGCACACTTAAGCTGAGGAAGATACCTCAATTTAATCCATGATTAGGGATTAACCTCATGACAAAACAAGCCTTTATTAAAGTGTATTTTAATTAAAGATGAGATTAAGAAATGAGTTTTATGGTTTGTAAGACAACTTGAGGGGGACTTGTCCATTAAACACTAGGGTTAGTCCTTCTTAACCAATAAAGGAAGAATTAGAACCCTAATGTAAGGCCCAAGTTACAAGTTAAAGTCTTAGTGATTATTAGATAGATTGATTAAGATGTTTAAACAAGTTAAGAGTTTAACACTTGGGATTAAAGTTATACACTCCATCCTAAGAGAAGGATGCAGGCATAACCCTAAGTCCAAAGTCCTAAAACCTTAAAGGTTTAGTCTCTAATGATGAAATGAGAAGAGAGACACAAAGAAAACTCAAAGGTAAAAGATAAAGGGGAACTAATCACAACCATAATTATTATCATGCTTGGATGTTCGTATGGTTTGTGAGGCTTAAGAGAGATCTTCAAAGAAGCCACCAATGGAGGAAGCAGATGGAAGGAGGAAGAAGCAGATGGATAAGTTACTTACTTCATTGAAGAAGATAAGTATCTTAGAAAAAGAAAGTGAGAGATGAACATGAATGGGCAAGCCCACTCAAAGACAAATAAAAATGCAGCAAAAATGCATATGAAGAAGATGAAGAGAAATGAGAAGTGAAGGCAAATTCACTTCTCAAGTTACTTACCACCTGAAAATGTTAGTACAAGGTGCATAAAGGAAGAAATGACATGAAAAAATGCATATGTAATGACAAAGAAACAAAACCAGAAGAAAACACATGATATTAATGATTCTATGAGATGATGTGTGAGCATACAAAGTGCACATGTGTGATCATACAAGGGAATGAATGCATATGAGGCATGTGGGAAGCATGAAAACACATGGATGTTTATGAAATGAAATGGGTGCAAAGCATAGAAAATGTATGAATAAATGACCAAGCAATGTTCAAGCAATGTCTTAAGATGTCTAAGATGGCAAACAAGTGCTTAGAATGTCATGGCAAGTTCATATGTTCATGCAATGCAATGTAAGATGCAAGTAAGGATGCAAAATTAGGGTTACATGAAAGGTTGAGATGCAAATGATCAAAACAGAAGCAATTCACATGATAAAAATTTGCAAATGATATCAAACAAACCCTAACCCCATATGATATCATACCCCAAAGGAGAAGGTCTAACTCTAAACCTAAAGGAAGTTATGATTTTTCTAAGTTAACTAGGGTTTTTGGGTACCTTAAAAGGAAAAATGCAAATCAATTTGAAAATGAAAGATAAATTCATGGCAAAAATATCCTAGAAACTATATGTCATATGGAAAACAATGCAAAAAGAATCATCATCAAACCCTTCATGGTTAGGCAAAAAAGAATTTTCAAAGTTAGGGTTCCAAAAAGGGGATTTTATGAACCCTAAATTCAAAGAAAATGTCAAAGTATGTTCAAAAACCAAAAAGACATTTGTATGAATGGTTTGACAATATTTCTAAATGTCTTAAGATGCAATGTGGATTTTTTTTGTTGTGATTTTTAGAAACCTAAATGGTATTTTAATTAATTAATTTCCATTAATTAATTAAAATAAACATTTAAATATTTTAAAAATTCTTTTTAAATGCAAAAATAAAAATAAAAATAGTTTTGGTTTCTGAAAATTAATAAAAGACTTGATAAAAATTTTCAGATTTTTTTGATCATTTTTGCTATTTTTAATAAATACATGAAATAAAATACAAAAAAAATGAAATAAAAATAAAATAAAGGGAAAGTATGACAATCCAAAGGGTGAGGTTTAAACTGGGGGAAAAACCATTGACCAGCGTGCAAATCAAAGGCTGAGATTCATTCTGACTTAATTAAATTAAATTGAATTAATTAATTAAAGATTAGGGTTAATGAGAGATCTGGACCATCCAAACACGCGCGGGAGACATCATCCAAGGGCCAAAATTCAAAACTGCCTAATAACCTGAGATTAGCCCTAATTAATCTCAGGTGGCCGGAGAAGACTTCCGGTCGTCTTCTCCGGCGAGACCAAACTACAAACTTCTTCCCTAGGCCATTTCAGGAGCTCTAAAGCTCCAGATCAAACCCCCAACTCACCCTAAGCACGAATCAACCCTCAAAATTCATTTCTCATGGATCATGAACAAGATACGAATCAAAAATAAAAAATGGCAAAACTTCCAGACAATCATGAAATACTCAATACGCAACCATTTTCAAAACCAACAAGTGCAGTGTGATCAGTGAAGCATATAGATCATTTCTATAACATAAAAAACAAGTTCTGGAAAATTTGTTCTTGAGGTATACCTGAGATGAAGCTTTTCAGTTTGGCACTTTCTGGACCTCTCTCTTGTGCAAATAGCCTCCACTTGATCCACTGATGATATTGCAAGGCTTTGAGTGAGTTGTAATGAGCTAGTTTGAGAGAATGAACTCTTGCTGCACCAGAATCGTGTTTTTCTTTCAGGGGCTTTCAATCTTGTTTAATGGTTGGGAAAGGTTCTATTGATGATGGTGAGTTGAATGGTGAAGTTTGTTTGAGGTTTGAATGGCTGAGCATAGAGAATCGAAAGCTTGAAGGTTGAGGGTGATTTTTTGAAACTTGGTGTATGAGATGTTCTGAGCTCCAAGGTTATGTGCATTGGCTTGCTTTTGGTCCACATAACATGTCTCTATTGGCCAGAGAGTTGTTGTGGCTGCAGCTGATTGGTATGGGCCAAGTTGCAAAAAGTCAACATTATGTGTACTTGAGGTATGGGCTCATGCAAGGGTGGTTCAGTGGCATGTCCTAGTTCAGCATTGATCAAGTAGAGCCATGGGATTCATTTTATGCAGCTGGATGGCTTAGAGGCATGGCTGCAAGAGGTTTTGCAAGTGTTATGCAATTTGCCCCTTTTGAGAAATCTTGTGATGCAAGCCATAGAAACTTGTGATTCCTTGGGCAATTCTGGTCTTTGGAAGTTGCTTTGTGTTGTTATGATGCTTAGAGGTTTATTAGAGGTCACAAAATGGCTTGGTATGTGAAATTGCAAAAAATACTCTTTGGTGTGAAAGTGAAAATTATAGGATTTTTGCCAACTTTGCAACGCCATAACTTGAGTTCCATAATGAATTAGAACATGTTCAGATACTTTTTGAAAAGGGAATGATCCAATCTACAACTTTCATGGCCAACAATTTTTCATTTGAATCATTTTTGGTTGAGAAAGAGGAGGTTGAAGAACTTTCCCAAAATGGAAAGTTTCCATTACAAGTCATTTCCATTTTTGGAAACTTTTCAAATGGCTCAAATTTCTTCAATTTTGTGAAATTCCAAGCACTTTAGTGATCAAATAAAGATCATATAACTTCAATTTGATGAAAATACCACTTTGGTTCCATTGTTGGGGGCCTCAGATGCCCTGATTTTGCTATGACTTGCTCAAGAAGTTACCCAGTGAACAAATGACTTCCACAATGAATTTCCTCATCAAACTTGGTACACATGATCCTTATAACATTTTAATAACATTAGAAACAAGAATGACCCAAAAATTTGGAGTTATGGCCTCTGAAACCAAAACCCTAATTTTGGTCATCTGTGTAGTGAAACCCTAACTCAGCTTCCATGCTTTCCAAGCTCTTGTGATTTCTTGACTTACTTGATCTTTGAAGGATATAATATGATGGTAGAACACACATGGAACCTCTTGGAATGATTGGAGACCTTTGGAGTGGCTCAGATGGATCCTTGGATTGCTCATATCGCAAACCCTAGATGCAAATGATCTTGAACTATGCATATGAAACAAATATGCAATGTGAGATAGTATGCTTATGCTTATGCAAAAAATGAAAGATCATAAGCCATGGTGTGGAATTAGTGAGGGAAAATTTGGGGTGTTTACAGCTGCCCCTATTCAAACATGAGTTAGCTGTGCAGGATGTAAGCGCCCGGCTTGACAGACAAACAAGATAACTTGTGGTTGAATACCAAAGACAGTCCGAAATTTGCACTCACCGGGGAGAAGAAGAAAAGGGATATAAATTGTAAAAGGTAGCATAGTATGATTATCAAATGAAGGCGATGAAGGACGACCATCGAGCAGAGGACGACTGCTGGGGATAAAGCAATGACGGGGACGGCCGACAAGCTGGGGAAATAAGAAATCATGATGGGGACGGCCATCAATTTCAAAAAGTAATGGTAAACAACGATGGGGACGACCATCGGTTTAAAGAATAAATGAAATATTGATGAGGGATGGACATCAAAGGTGAAGGACGATCACCTAGTAGAGGACGGCTGCTCTTTATCACGACATAGGACGAATGTCGGATAGGAAAAAGGTCGACGATGGGGACGGCCATCAGATAAGCATGATGAAGGACGATCATCAAGAGGTGAAGGACGATCACCTAGAAGGGTACGACTGCTCTCAGGGTTTATCACGACATAAGACGAATGTCGGATAACAAGATCAACGATGGGGACGACCATCGGATAAAATGTGATGAGGGACGGTCATCAAAGGGTGAAGGACGATCACCTAGCAGGGGACGGCTGCTAAATATCACGACATAGGACGAATGCCGGATAGAAAAGGGTTCCAATAATGGAGACTCCATTGGGGAAAGGGATGAGGGACGGTCATCCAAAGGTGAAGGACGATCACCTGGCAGGGTACGGATGCCGAAAGTATCACGACATAGGACGAATGTCGGATAGAAGAAAAGGTTGCATTTGCTGGCGACTTACTGGGGGATGGTAAACATGGACGAGTGCTTACGTTCAAGAATAAAAGGTATTAGTGTTTTGACGCTGTGTATAGATTAAAGATGCGGACGAGCATCCCTAAGACCATGATACGGACGAGTATCGGTAGAAACAAACACTGACGCGTGTTCAGAGATGATGATATGGACGAGTACCAATTGGTTAACAAAGAACACGGACGAGTGTCGAATCTATTTGAGGAGTGATATATATATACAAGATACGGACGAGTATCTGTATAAGTATGAATGAGTATCGTTGGTGAAGTATGAGCAAGACACGGACGAGTGTTCAACTTGCTGGGAAAAGTTTGACACGGACGAGTGTCAGAAGAGAAAGTGTATAAGTCATGAACAATCATTTGTATATGAGAGTGTAAAAGGTGTTCTGGTGACCTGTGGGGATAGGATGACACGGACGGGTGTCAACAAGAGTGTATTATAAACAAGTGTTTGGTTTGCAATAAGTGACTTGGCAACCATGCTGGGGAAGGGTGACACGGACGAGTGTCAAAAGGGTATGTATAGGTTTCTGGATGTAAAGAGGATGTTTTGGCTTATATCTGCAGGGGAATGATATGACACGGACGAGTGTCGAAAGAGTATATATGAACATGCATTTGTGTTGGAGAGTGCAAAGGGGACACTTTGGCTTTTATTTGCAAGACATGTGAGCTTTTATATGTATTGCTGATGAAATGCTGGTGGTATTTGCATGTGACTGGCTCGAACCGGGCTTGTGATCATGCAAATGTTTGATTTTTTCCGTAATGCTTCGTATTAGACGGAATGCTACGCTTTGTGGGGAAAATGATGCAAATGCTATGATTATGCAAAGGGAAACCGATCTGGGATTTGGATCCCGCTGTTGAGAAGATCTCTGGCTGATCTGCTTGGAGGAGTATCCCAGCTAGGGAAGATCTTTGGTAGATCTGATAAGATACATGGCTCTTCTTGGGGAACTAGATCCTTGAAAAACATATCCTGTAAGGTGAAGCCCAGCTGGGGATAAGGAAGCTTTCGTCACTTTGTTGTGTGAGAATTTCAGGCATTGCTCTTCTGGGGAGAGGCTGGAACTTTTGCGGGGAGATAGTTCTTTTATCTTTGAGAGACCTGGTACTCTGTTTGGGGAAGAATAGATCACTGAACGATCTTCCTAGGGAACTCTGTGGGGGATCTCGACAAGGGAAGCTCCGGTTGAATAGACTTATGTTAGTGATGAGGAGGTTTTGACAACTCCGCTGGGGAAAAAGCATTTCAGATACTGCTTGGGGAGACGGTAACTTCTGGAAATAGCATGCTGGGGAAGTGATGCTTGGCATGCCCCATGCTGCGTATTGAATACCTGCAGCCTGTTAAGACAAAGAAACGCACAAGTATCCCGAGGTATCCCTTACCGGATTCCATCATAGGAGTTAGATATTCCTGAGAGTAAATATATTTCCTGCAAGCATTTATTAAGAATGGCTCATTTGTTTTATGCAAATATTATATCATGGATATTGAACATTTTTGCAAACGAAACAGAAAATGTACAAAAAGAGGTGTGACTGAAAATTTGATTTTATTAATCCAGGTGCCCTGAATCGGCAAATACAGTCAAAGAAGCAGATCCCCTGGAATGATGAGATTGTTACAAATTGAAAAAGTAAAAGTGTTGGCAATGTTGACGAAGCTCCGGTGAGCTTCCTTTGCTATGACCTGTATGACCTTGACGTTCTTCTTATCTTGCTTTCTGAAGAAGGTTGATTCTGACCGATGCTTTATCCTTTCGAAGCTTGTCGCGTTGTGAATGATACAGACGAATCCAGAATGCAGTTATTCGCTTATTCCCTAATTTTGCGTGGATCGCCCTTTCGGGTTTTCAATCCACCGGGATACCCATTTTTGCCTGAGTTGTCCAATGCGGCTTTTCAACTCAGTGGGTGTACATTTATTTCAATTTTTCCCTTATTTTTGCCCGAGTCTTTTATTCTGTTTTTGACTCGCCGGGATGCCCTATTTTTTCCTGGACTTACATTTTGTTTTTATGTCCAGCGGGTCATTTTATGCGAAGTATTTTTAACTGCATCTGAATTCACAGGGGACAAGAAATCTTCACCATCCATAGTAGTGAGCATCAGTGCTCCACCAGAGAAGACCTTCTTTACTATGAATGGACCATCGTAATTCGGAGTCCATTTTCCCCTGTGGTCTGTATGAGGAGGAAGAAGTCTTTTCAGCACAAGATCTCCCACTTGTTATTCCCGAAGCTTGACTTTCTGATCGAAGGCTTTCTTCATCCTTTTCTGATATAGCTGCCCATGACAAATTGCAGCTAATCTCTTATCTTCGATTAGATTCAGTTGATTGTACCGAGATCGGACCCATTCTGCTTCGTTCAACTTTACATCCATCAGTACCCGTAAGGAGGGTAGCTCAACTTCAACAGGTAGGATTGCTTCCATGCCGTACACAAGTTGATACGGTGTTTCCCTAGTAGACGTTCTGATTGAGGTACGATACCCATGCAAGGAAAATGGTAGCATCTCATGCCAGTCTTTGTAAGTAACCACCATCTTCTGCACAATCTTCTTGATGTTTTTGTTAGCTGCCTCAACAACGCCATTCATCTTTGGCCTGTAAGGAGAAGAGTTGTGATGTTGAATTTTGAAGTCCCAGCATAGTTCTGCCATTATTTTGTTGTTCAAATTGGAACCATTATCAGTAATGATTCGCTCGGGCACTCCGTATTTGCAAATAATGTCTCTTTTCAAAAATCTAGCTACCACTTGACGAGTGACATTGGCATAAGATGCTGCTTCAACCCACTTAGTGAAATAATCGATCGCCACCAAAATGAAACAATGACCATTTGAAGCAGTAGGCTCTATCTTCCCGATCATGTCAATACCCCACATAGAAAAGGGCCAAGGAGATGACATGACGTTGAGCGGGCTGGGAGGAATATACACCTTGTCTGCATAAATCTGGAACTTGTGGTACTTACGGGCGTACGAACAACAGTCTGCATCCATTGTTAGCCAATAGTACCCCGACCTCAACAACTTCTTAACCATTGCATGTCCTCCTGCATGAGTACCGAAAGATCCCTTATGGACTTCCTGCATCAGCAAGTCAGCTTCTTTCTTATCAACACATCTGAGGAGAACCATATCAAAGTTTCTCTTGTATAATGAACCGTCAGCATTAAGGAAGAAACTACCGGCCAGCCTTCTTAATGTCTTCTTATCATTGGATGATGTTGATGCGTGTTTTTCGCAAGTGTACGAACACGTCAGAGTAATATAAAAGATTGTCGAATCCACAGAGACCAAGTGTCAATTTATCGTACCTGTTGTTATGGTGTGTATCTAAGGCAACTAAATAAAGGGGTTTTAAGAAGGGTGCAATGGTAAATAAAATAATAATTTTAAACAATAAATAAAGACAGGCTCGAATGTAATTCACGTAATCAATGATAATCCAGTACTTGTTAATGGAACTACTTATGGGCAATGTTTTCTCCTTTGAAAAGAACTAATTTAACAGGAACTGTCGCTTTCGCGTATTCAGAACCGAGTTGTACTCTCTAATCAACCCCTCCTATTGTCACGGATAAAAAGGTGCGTACTGCGTTAGAGTAGTAAACCTATTTTTAAGAAATGTAGTATCTCAACTAAGTTGAAAAGTATTTTAACCTGGGCTTCTTAGCAAAAAGAGGTTCTTACGAACCAGACTTTAAACTTCCTAACGCGTCCGAAAATCGTTTTAAAATCTCTTTACTTTTTAATCTAAAAACTCCTAATGAACTAGACAAATCGCTTTTGGTTGTTTTTGAAGTAGTTAAAAACAATTAGATTGAAAGATAAAATAGCCCTTAAGTGTTTCCACGAACAATTATACGGATTACTGGTTTAATTACTATCCTTACATCCTAACCTTTATGGAATTAGTTAGACATGATAAAGTAAAGATTCTTTTTATAATTTTTCATAAAAGTAATTTAGTGCGAGTGCGGAAAGTAAATGAATTTAGTGCGAGTGCGAGAAATAAAGTAATTTAGTGCGAGTGCGGGAAATAAAGGAATTTAGTGCAAGTGCGGGTAATAAACGAAAGTAAAGCGAGTGCGGGAAATAAATAAAGTAAAGTGCAAGTGCGGATAATAAATGAAAGTAAAGCAGTGCGAGAAATAAATAAAAGTAAAGCAATGCGGAAAATTAAAATACAAACTGGAATTAAAATGGCGGCAGGATTAACTTCCTCCAGAGTGCTCCAAAACTCGATCACACAGACAGATTACAGACTCGATCACTCGATTGCAGAAATACCCCGATGTGGAATGGTAACTGGTTTATAACTGATATATGCCTAAAGAAATCTAAGTTTGGATGAAGAAAAATGAAAAACTAAAGTCCTATTTATAGGAAAACTAAATTCGGGAAATGACCAGGACGCCCCTCCACTAAAAAGTGGAGGGAACTGTATTTTTGCCTTTTGGCGCCCGCCATGAGGCCAATGGAGAATGAAAGAGTGGGGATCGTGGGTCTTGGCAGTTGTGGAGAGGTCTTGAGACGTGGCCACGTCATGGCTAACCCCATGGCGCCCGCCACGGTGGGTGCCGTAAGTGCAAAACGCTAAATTTCTAGGTTTTCGTCCGTTTCCACTCCTTTTTCGCTCCTTTTCTCGATTCAAGCCCCGATTACAATAAAAACCTGAAAACAAAAGAAAACAAAGTAATAACATAACAAAATAACAATAAAAGCTAAGAATGCATGCGAAATCGGAGTCAGAAATACGGTGAAATTTAGTGTGATCAAATTCTCCCACACTTAAACCTTTGCTTGTCCTCAAGCAAACATTAAAGCTCAAGAAAATATGGTGTCAACACGTGTCTTTGGGCTAAAGGGCTTCTAAGTTCAAGTCAGGATGCAGTGATAGGTATTAACTAAGTGAACCAAGGGTACCATAGCAACACAAACACAAACTTCAATCCTATATTAACCACTCCATATCATCCCACAATACCTAGGCCTATCTTCTCATCTTTTTGTGTCCTTTTCATTCAGGCGCAATCACATTAAGCCCGTTATCCGTACATGCTTCATAGTAGAGTGACCGGTTAGTGATTCTGATCCATAACATAAGGTTTCTGGCACATAAGCATGTGTAAACCTGTTTTATTTGACCTAATTGTAAGTTGCGGGGGATCGGATCGTAATCCGCCCTACCAAGTTCAGTGCCAGATACCTCTGAACCAACTAACAATAGGTGACTGCAATTTTTTTCTTTTTGTGGCAAAAAAAATTTTTTTCTTCTCTTTTTTTTCGGTTTAAATGACTTTGTGAGGGTCACCTATACCAGAGTTTGCCTTTTTTTTTCTTTTTATTAGCACTGGATCATTCACTTATGTTCATCGGCCCCCTACGTAGAGCATGCTTAGGCCGGAGCTGACTGCTAAGATAAACTACTTAGGACAATTTTTTAAATGATAATAAAGGCCATGGTGGTGGGGTTTAGGAGTGATTCCTATATTCAAGAGGTCTATGGTGCTAAAATGGTTCTGATGTTTCAAAAAGTTGACCTAAGTCACCACATCCTAATCTAAACCTGTCTCAAAGCCCAAAAAACATGTGAAACAACATTATTTTCTTTTTAAAAAATTTTCTGGTAAGGCTAAGGAAATGGGAAAAAATGAAGATGAACTAAAAATACACTATACTGGTGACTCGTCAGACTCATGCATTATCTAAGAAAAATAAATTACTGAAAAGGGAAATAACTGAAAGGAAATAATTAACTAAAAAGGGAAATGACAGAAAGCAATAAAATCCCCTCCCACACTTAAATCGAACATTGTCCCCAATGTTTCGAAATAAGATAAGGGGGGTAACCTGAAAAAGACTACTGAGGAGGAGCACTGGTGCCCTCGCCGTCCTGCTGTGATGGTCTGGAACGACGGGATCTACTACGATGCTGGTCCCTCCGGTCGAGTCGTGCTGATAAAGCAGCCTGAGCACCCCGGACCTCTCGAAGGTTACCTAAGATGGAACCTTGAGTGGCCTCTACAAGCTGGTAGTGCCGGCTGTTGAACTCTCTCTGACGGTTCTGCTCTAATGAGATATCGTTCAAGGTACGGCAAACGTTGCTATAAGCACGATCCGAAACCAATCGCGATTGTTGCATGAAGCTCATGTTGTCCGTCAGCTGTTGAGAAATAGTAGAGAGAAGGCCGTCTCGCCTTTCCTCTCTAGCTGTCATATCACGCCACATCTCCTCCGTGACATAGAATCCAGGAGCAGCACCTGCAACAGGGTTAGAGGAAGATGGTGCGGTGTGTGACTGTGAAGGACGATGGGGGGACATGTGAGGGATGGGAGACTGCTCTCTCCGATCATACTCTTCATCAGTGTCATGTGCCTCCCCATCGGGAATATTAGGAGGAAGTGGACCCAAAACACGTGGAGCATTAAGATCATAGGTCCAGTTCCTTTCATCACGTACATCAGTACGTCTACTGCATGGTAAAGCAACAGATGGGATAGCTACCCCATGAACCATCAACTCATAACCACCTTCTCTCCTCGTTCGACACAATTTCATGTCTTTCAGAAATTTTAAATTAATTGTGCGAGGAGGTAGTGGTTCAAGTGTAGCTATCTCATCGTTCAGGTCAAGAGCCCGAGCAATAGACGTAACAAGCCCTCCAAAAACAATCGGTCCTGTTTTATTAGTAAGTAAAGACATGTGTGCAAGCATAAACGGGACCGGATTGATATGGGTACTAGTGAGTCATCCTTGCAAAAATAGGAGTTCTCTAGCATTTACCTTGTTTGGACTCTCCCGGCCAAAAATAGTACATGCCAAAAGATATCTGAAAACTCTTATGGCCGGGTTATGAATGGTCGACGCAAGTATCCCTTCAAAAGAATTAGTTGAAGTACTTGAAAGCCTTTGCCAGAAGGAAAATACCTCGGCCGACCATTCCGCATCCAAAGGTGCCTCACAAATCGCACCTTCCCTATGAGGGATTCCTAACAAGCCTGCTAGCTCGTTGGTACTGAATGCATATTCAATTCCAAACAGTCTAAAATTAACAGTACCGACTGTGCTAGCAGTGTTAGGACTGACAGCGTATATCAATGAACTTAAAAACTCAACTGTCAGCCTCTTATAGGTAGGTTCCTGATTAACAAAAATATTATGCAAGCCTAAAAAATCTAATAAATTAAAAACACTATGATAAATACCCAAAGCATACAGACAGTTATCATCGACGTACCTAGTCGAGAGAATTTCTCGACTCTGAAGCCTCTGAATAATTTTCCTTTTCCTATCACCCGGTCTTCCATCACGAAGAAGAAATCCATTGAACTCCATTGTTGATTGCTCCTTAGGAAGTGAAAAATGGTAGAAAATGGTTTATGAGAGAAATGATAAAGTTTTGATTTTTATGGTTTGTGGTGGATGAAAATGAAAATGGATTTTGGATAGGTTTTATGGATGGTGGGTATTTTGGAAATGGGGGAGCTTTAATGGGGTTCAAGGAGGTTTTTGAAAGTTGCAAAAATGGGTTTTTGGAGAAGGAAGGTATGAAAATGGTGAAAATGAGTGTTCAGCCCCGAAATAGGGGAGAACGCCATGGCGCCCGCCATGGGCCTGTGGCGCCCGCCACAAGGCTAAATCCTGATGGGCCTTGGATTTTTAATCCTCCTTTGGGCCCTCTTTGTATCTTCGGTCTTCGGGGGGTCTGGATAGCGTTTTCTTCTTCTTTTCAAGTCATGAGGCTTGCATATTTTTTTGTGAAGACAAAAATGAAAATATTTTTGTCTTATATTTTTTTTTCTTTGCACGACAAAAATAAAATAATTAAAAAAATCAAAAAAGAAAAAGAAAAATTAACATTAGTGCATAATATGTATATATAGGAGGAATTCAAAGTACATGAAAATATAATAGATGCAATAAAGTGAGATATGTCTGGAAATGCGATAAATAAAATAAAGCATATAAAAGGAAATTAAATACTAGGGTAGCGCTGTCAGTGTAGAATGAATCATGTGGTAGGCTTCTTCTCCTGGCTTGATCCACGAATCTCAGCTATCTCCCTCCGAAGCTCTTCAATCTCCTGATATAGAGCATCGGCCTCTGAGGCATGAGTGAGATCAGAAACCTGAATCTGTAATTCCAAGTCCGCCACTTCCTGCTTGAGCAGGGCAGTCTCCTTACGGAGCTCATAAATCTGTGTTTGTAGGTCAGGCGGCTGCAGAGACATATTGTTAGACATAACAGTGATTCGGGGAGTAAGAGGTGTAGGAGTGTACTCAGCGGCGGGAGGTGATTTCGGCTCTTCGACAGTCTCTCCATAACCCTCTAGAGCATAACTCCAATTGGCAGGATCATGGACACTGGTCATCAACGGGTTTGGTAATGTAAAGTAGTGTATCACTTCTCCGTCGATCAGTAATCTAAACATGTTGGGCTCAAAAGAGGCCCTCCTCATCAGTCCTATGTCAAGACAAAAGTCAACATCCAGGGTGGTGTAGCAGCAGAAGGTCCTGAGGTGCAATAATTTGCGAGACAAACCCAATGCAGTAGCTATCTGTGTAACAATCCCACCGACATGTATGATGCCTACAGATGATCTGGCAACACTAGCAAGGTCCTTCAGCAGAAAATTGCCACAAGCAACAGGGCGAGACTGAGTCGCACAAAACAGTAGGAAAATCTCCTCTTCACTTAGCAGAGTCTCTGTATCTGGAAAACCTAGGAAAGAATGCACTAGAATCATCTGGAAGTACCTTAACGCAGGGTTGTGGATTACCTGAGAAAACTGGGTGGAAGGATCTTGGCTTCCTCCACCTGATATTTTAGACCAAAACTTTTCCACTTCTCTGCTCATAAAATACCCCATCGGTGTCTCTGGAATAACATCAGGAGTAGTCTGGAAACCTAGTAAATCACCAAACTCTTTGTGAGAGAAGGAGTAGTCAATCCCGAACAACCTGAAAACAACGAGTCCATCGGGTCCAGCCCAAGGGTCATGATGAAACGAGCTAAGGAACTCAAGAGTCAAGTTCCTATAAGTGTTGTTCCTGTCGTCAAACTGGTCCCACTGGAGTTGATGGCATAAGAATCTGACGCTTGGCTCTATCCCCAAGGCATCCATGCAGTCATGGTCAGGGTACCTGGTAGGAGCCATAGGGCGTCTCATGTGGACATAGTAACGCCCTCTCTGTGCGTCGTCTCTAAAGGCCACGTGCATGTCATAAGGGTTCTGCATTCTGTACAAGGTTAGCAAACAAGTCCTGAAAGCACATAAAACATTCAACCGTTAGTCCTGACATAATAATAAAATAAACAAATTAAAATAAAGTAAAAATAAATAAATAGTACATAAATAAGAAAACCATGGGTTGCCTCCCATGCAGCGCTTGTTTAACGTCATTAGCTCGACGACCGATTTTTAAACATCATTGGAAGGATATGGTGGATCACTCAGAGTATGGCAGGTGTATGTTGTTGGGATGTCACCTCCTTCGTAGGGCTTCAACCTCTGTCCATTGACGATGAACGGTTTACATGTTTGGTTCTTGATTTCAATAGCACCGGATCTTAGGATCTTAGATACTTCGAAAGGGCCAGTCCATCTTGAACGAAGTTTTCTTGGAAAAAGTCGTAACCTAGAATCGAACAGGAGAACAGGATCGCCTATTTTGAAGTCTCTTCTTATGATTCTTTTGTCATGCCAAGCTTTTGTTCTTTCTTTGTATATGATGGCATTTTCGTAGGCGGATTGTCTGAGCTCTTCTAATTTGTGGATATCAAGGATACGTTTCTCACCAGCAGTCAAGTAATCAAAATTCAAAGTTTTGATGGCCCAATAGGCCTTATGCTCCAACTCAAAAGGTAAGTGACATGATTTTCCATAGACCAGTTGATAAGGGGTTGTTCCTATAGGAGTTTTGAAAGCGGTTCTATAGGCCCATAATGCTTCTTGAAGTTTCTGCGACCAATCTTTTCTAGATATAGAGACAGTCTTCTCAAGAATTTGCTTGATCTCCCTATTAGATACTTCCACTTGTCCATTGGTCTGTGGGTGGTATGGTGTTGCTACTCTATGCTTAACTCCATACTTGCTTAAAAGTTTATCAAATATTCTCGATATGAAGTGTGATCCTCCATCACTTATGACTAAACGGGGTGTTCCAAACCTGGGAAATATATAATTTTTGAATAATTTGATGACTACTCTGGTGTCGTTTGTGGGTGCGGCGATAGCTTCAATCCATTTAGACACGTAGTCAACAGCTACCAAGATGTACTGATTTCCAAAAGATAGTGGGAACGGTCCCATAAAGTCTATACCCCATACGTCGAAGAGTTCTACTTCTTGGATATTTCTTAACGGCATTTCATTACGTCTTGAAATATTTCCTGTGCGTTGGCATCTATCACACTTGACAATGAAAGCATGGACATCACGCCACATAGTAGGCCAGAATAGGCCAGCTTGAAGAATCTTGGCGTAGGTCTTAGATGTGCTTGCATGTCCACCATAGGGTGCAGAGTGACAATGCTCGATTATATTATTTACCTCTTCTTCTGGAACACAACGGCGGAAAATGCCATCTTTACCTCTCTTGAAAAGGAATGGTTCGTCCCAGTAGAAGTTTCTCACATCACTGTAGAACTTCTTCTTCCGGTGGTAGTTTAGATCAGGGGGTATGATGTCAGCGGCTAGGTAATTAACAAAGTCTGCATACCAAGGTACATTGCTTATAGCTAAGGATTTATGAGAATGCTCATGTGGATCTGGGTTATCATCTTCGATAGTTTCTAGTTGGGCTATCAGTCTATCATAGGCAAAATCGTCATTTATGGGTACTGATCAGGTTTCAGGTATTCTAGCCTAGATAGATGATCAGCTACCACATTATCAGTGCCTTTCTTATCACGGATATCCAAATCAAACTCTTGCAATAATAGAATCCATCGAAGTAACCTAGGCTTGGCATCCTTTTTGCTTAGTAAGTAACGAATGGCAGCATGGTCGGTATAAACTATAATCTTGGCTCCTACTAGATAAGATCTAAATTTGTCTATGGCAAAAACTACAGCTAGGAGCTCTTTTTTCGGTTGTTGCGTAGTTGAGCTGTGCAGCGTCTAGGGTTCTACTGGCATAATAAATGACATGTAACTTTTTGTCTTTTCTCTGACCTAGAACGGCTCCAACAGCATAATCACTGGCGTCACACATTATCTCAAACGGTTCTGACCAATCAGGGGGTTTCATTATAGGTGCTGAAATCAGAGCTTGCTTCAGAAGATTAAATGCTTCAGTACATTTTTCATCGAAGATGAATTCAGCATCTTTCATCAAAACACCAGTTAAGGGCTTTGTTATTTTGGAGAAATCCTTGATAAAACGTCGGTAAAATCCGGCATGTCCAAGAAAACTTCTTATCTCCCTGATAGTCTTCGGCGGTTTTAGATTCTCTATGACTTCTATTTTTGCTTTATCTACCTCTATACCTTTTTCGGAAACTATATGTCCTAAAACAATCCCTTCGGTGACCATGAAATGACATTTTTCCCAATTTAGCACAAGGTTTACCTCCACACATCTCTCCAGGATTTTCTCAAGGTTGATAAGACAATTTTTGAAATCTGATCCACAAACTGAGAAATCGTCCATAAATACTTCCATGATTCCATCTAAATAGTCTGCAAAGATAGACATCATGCAGCGTTGGAAAGTTGCAGGAGCATTACAGAGTCCAAAAGGCATTCTTCTATAGGCAAAAGTTCCAACTGGGCATGTAAAGGTAGTTTTTTCTTGATCTTCGGGGTGAATAGGTATTTGGAAGAATCCTGAATATCCATCTAGGTAACAAAAGTAAGAGTGTCTGGCTAGGCGCTCCAACATTTGGTCTATGAATGGTAATGGGAAATGGTCCTTCCTAGTTGCTTTATTCAATTTTCTATAATCTATGCACATACGCCAACCTCCATCGGTTCTTTTTGCTACAGGTTCGCCCTTCTCGTTTTGCACGACTGTGATGCCTCCCTTTTTAGGTACTACATGCACAGGACTCACCCATTTACTGTCCGAGATCTGATATATTATACCTGCCTCTAGTAACTTAAGAACTTCAGTCTTAACTACAGTACTCATTATAGGATTTATTCTTCGTTGGTGTTCTCTGGAAGGTTTTGAATCTTCTTCAAGCAAAATCCGATGCATGCATACGGATGGGCTTATTCCTTTTAGATCAGAGATCTTATATCCTAAGGCTGAGGGGTACCTACGTAAAACTTCTAATAATTGATCGGTTTCTTCTTGGTTTAAGGTAGCACTGACTATAACTGGACGATTCATATCTTCATCGAGAAATTCATATCTCAGGTTTTTAGGCAGTTCCTTAAGTTTTACGGTCGGTTTCATAGGGCAAGGCATATGATCTGGGGTAAGAGATAAACATTCGTGAAGGTTATCATCAATGTAGGGTCTTTTATAATTGTCATCTTCCAAAATAAGGGTTGATGGCAATTTTATAGATTCAGTTTCTTCTTCTTGTTCTAATTCCCTAATGCATTCTTCGATGATATCTAAGGCATAACAAGCATCTCCTATCACAGGTGCCATAAGAAATTTTGAAAGTATAAATTCTATCTTCTCGTCACCTACCTCAAAAGTTAGTTTCCCTTTTTTAACATCTATCACGGCTCCAGCAGTCGATAAGAACGGTCTACCTAGGAGGATTGGTATGTCGTCATCTTCTTTAATGTCCATGACAACAAAATCAGTAGGTATAAATAACTGACCTATCCTAACAGGGACGTCTTCAAGTATGCCTATAGGGTATTTAACGGATCTATCGACTAATTGAAGTGACATCTTAGTAGGTTGTAATTCTCCTAAGTTTAATCTCTCACAAACTGCTAAAGGCATTAAGCTCACACTAGCTCCTAAGTCTAGAAAAGCTTTTTCGATGACATGATTTCCCAAAATACAAGGAATGGAGAAATTTCCGGAATCTTTATCTTTCTTTGCTAACCTATTTTCGGAAATAGAATTACATTCCACGGGTTTCGGATCTTCAAGTCTACGTTTATTTGTAAGTATGTCTTTGAGAAACTTAGCGTAAGAAGGTATTTGGGTGATGGCTTTTGTAAAGGGGATTTCTACGTGAAGTTTTTCTATAACCTTAACGAATTTTTTATATTGATTATCAATTTGGGTTTTCTTTAATCTTTGAGGGTAAGGTATTGGTGGTTTGTATGGAGGTGGTGGTACATAGGTTTTATTTTTAGGTTCTTCTCCTTTTTCTTGACTTTCCGGGGTTTCAGGCTCCTCTGGTTCCTTTTCCTCATTCCTCTCAGAAGTTTCGGGCTCACTTAATCTAGGGTTTAAAGGTTCTTTATAAGCGGTTCCACTTTGTAGAGTAATGGCATTTGCTTGCCCTTTCGGGTTTTGTTGAGGTTGTCCAGGGAACTGTCCTCCAGGTGTAGTCTGTGGGGCTTGGTTTAAAGCTACCTGAGAGATCTGGGTTTCAAGCATCTTATTATGAGTAATAATTTGATCAACCTTGGTTCCTAACTGGGTAATTAGTTCGTTAACATGGACGTTTTGGTTCATGAACTCTTTGTTTTGTTGTGTTTGAGCAGCGATAAAATTTTTTACAACTTCATCAAAGCTCGGACTTGGCGGTACAGGTTGCATAGGTTGATTTGTTCTTGGGGCTTGGTAACCTTGTTGTCTCGGAGGTGCGGTATTTTGAATAGGGTTATTATTTTTGTAGGAGAAGTTTGGGTGATTCCTCCATCCAGGGTTATATGTGTTTGAAAATGGGTTCCCTTGGGTGTAGTTCACTTGCTCAGTGTTGGTCTCATTCAACAGATTGCATTCGGCGGATTGGTGTCCTTGCGTCCCACATATCTCACAATTCGGCGAAACTGAGGCTACAGTATTCGGAGTTGTACACATATGTTCGACTCTAAGGGCCAACGCGTCCATTTTAGCTTGCATCATGTCTATAGAGCTTAGCTCATGTATTCCTCCTTGGGCTTCCTTCTTTTCCACTGTTGCTCGTTCTACTCCCCATGATTGATGGTTTTAGGCCATATCCTCGATAAGGGCAATAGCTTCAGGGTAAGGTTTGTTCATCAGTGCGCCACCAGCGGCAGCGTCGATGGTCATCTTAGTGTTATAATGAAGTCCATTATAGAAGGTTTGAATGATTAGCCAATTCTCTAAGCCATGATGTGGGCATGCTCTTAATAGTTCTTTATATCTCTCCCAGGCTTCAAACAACGACTCTCCTTGGTGTTGGGTAAATCTGGTTATTAGGTTTCGAAGAAGAGCGGTCTTACTTGGGGGAAAATATCTAGCAAGGAAAACTTTTCTAAGGTCATCCCAAGTTGTTATTGAATTGGGTGGAAGGGAATCTAACCATGATAGAGCTTTATCTCTGAGGGAAAAGGGAAATAATCTTAAGCGTATCGCCTCAAGAGAAGCTCCATTGGTTTTAAAGGTGTCTGCTAACTGAAGAAAGTTTTTTAAATGTTGGTTTGGGTTATCAGTAGCGAGACCTGCGAATTGTCTCTGTTGCACTAATTGCAGCAGGGATGGTTTAAGTTCAAAATTATTGGCTGGGATAGCGGGGTTTACTATACTGGAACTAGGTTCCTCGTTTGATGGTTGGGTGAAGTCCTTAAGAGGTCTTCGGTTTTGATCTTCAGCCATAGCTCTCCTATTCCTATGGAAAAACAAACGTGCGCGAGCGTAACGTTCAGGTTCAGCTAGAGGGTCTACTAAACCACCGACACTGCGAGTCTTTCGCATTGGCCGGTGGGTAACAACCTTAGTCTAAACGGTATAACTACAGGGTAATGAAATTTGACGAAATTGGTCCCCGGCAACGGCGCCAAAAACTTGATGCGTGTTTTTCGCAAGTGTACGAACACGTCAGAGTAATATAAAAGATTGTCGAATCCACAGAGACCAAGTGTCAATCTATCGTACCTGTTGTTATGGTGTGTATCTAAGGCAACTAAATAAAGGGGTTTTAAGAAGGGTGCAATGGTAAATAAAATAATAATTTTAAACAATAAACAAAGACAGGCTCGAATGTAATTCACGTAATCAATGATAATCCAGTACTTGTTAATGGAACTACTTATGGGCAATGTTTTCTCCTTTGAAAAGAACTAATTTAACAGGAACTGTCGCTTTCGCGTATTCAGAACCGAGTTGTACTCTCTAATCAACCCCTCTTATTGTCACGGATAAAAAGGTGCGTACTGCGTTAGAGTAGTAAACCTATTTTTAAGAAATGTAGTATCTCAACTAAGTTGAAAAGTATTTTAACCTGGGCTTCTTAGCAAAAAGAGGTTCTTACGAACCAGACTTTAAACTTCCTAACGCGTCCGAAAATCGTTTTAAAATCTCTTTTCTTTTTAATCTAAAAACTCCTAATGAACTAGACAAAGCGCTTTTGGCTGTTTTTGAAGTAGTTAAAAACAATTAGATTGAAAGATAAAATAGCCCTTAAGTGTTTCCACAAACAATTATACGGATTACTGGTTTAATTACGATCCTTACATCCTAACCTTTATGGAATTAGTTAGACATGATAAAGTAAAGATTCTTTTTATAATTTTTCATAAAAGTAATTTAGTGCGAGTGCGGAAAGTAAATGAATTTAGTGCGAGTGCGAGAAATAAAGTAATTTAGTGCGAGTGCGGGAAATAAAGGAATTTAGTGCAAGTGCGGGTAATAAACGAAAGTAAAGCGAGTGCGGGAAATAAATAAAGTAAAGTGCAAGTGCGGATAATAAATGAAGTAAAGCAGTGCGAGAAATAAATAAAAGTAAAGAAATACGGAAAAGTAAAATACGAACTGGAATTAAAATGGTGGCAGGATTAACTTCCTCTAGAGTGCTCCAAAACTCGATCACACAGACAGATTACAGACTCGATCACTCGATTGCAGAAATACCCCGATGTGGAATGGTAACTGCTTTATAACTGATATATGCCTAAAGAAATCTAAGTTTGGATGAAGAAAAACGAAAAACTAAAGTCCTATTTATAGGAAAACTAAATGCGGGAAATGACCAGGACGCCCCTCCACTAAAAAGTGGAGGGAACTGTATTTTTGCCTTGTGGCGCCCGCCACAAGGTCATGGCGCCCGCCATGAGGCCAATGGAGAATGAAAGAGTGGGGATCGTGGGTCTTGGCAGTTGTGGAGTGGTCTTGAGACGTGGCCACGTCATGGCTAACCCCATGGCGCCCGCCACGGTGGGTGCCGTAAGTGCAAAACGCTGAATTTCTAGGTTTTCGTCAGTTTCCATTCCTTTTTCGCTCCTTTTCTCGATTCAAGCCCCGATTACAATAAAAACCTGAAAACAAAAGAAAACAAAGTAATAACATAACGAAATAACAATAAAAGCTAAGAATGCATGCGAAATCGGAGTCAGAAATACGGTGAAATTTAGTGTGATCAGATGCCCCAGGTGGGTATGTTTGATCCTCTAAGAAGCATTTAATGTCATGGAACCAAGGCTTGTCATATTTAGCAATGTCCACAGAGAATATGTATGCTGGTCGGTCTAGTCTGGATACCGAAATCCGCGACACAGAATTGGCAGTTTGAACTTTGATCATGGAGGAAATGGTAGCTAAGGCATCTGCGAACTGATTTTCGTCTCGAGGGATATACTCAAGTTTGACTGTTGTGAAGAAAGTCAATAATCTCCTCGTATAGTCACGATATGGAATCAGATGCTCTTGGTGAGTGTACCATCTTCCGTTGGTCTGATTGATTACCATAGCTGAATCTCCAAATACAGTTAAAGTCTTGATCCTGAGGTCAATGGCTTCCTCAAGACCCATGATACAGACTTCGTATTCAGCTTCGTTGTTAGTGCATGCAAAGGTGAGTTTTGCCGAGAAAGGCATATGAACTCCCTTAGGTGTAATGAGCACTGCACCAACTCCACGACCATTCATATTGACAGCCCCATCAAACATCATTGTCCACTATTCTTCTGGGTCAGGCCCTTCAGTGTGAACAGGCTCTTCATGATCTTTTGCTTTTAGGAACATGATGTCTTCATCAGGGAAGTCAAATCTCATTGGCTGATAATCATCAATGGGTTGCTCAACTAGATAGTCAGACAATACACTGCCTTTGATGGCCTTTTGAGATGTGTACTGAATGTCATACTGTCGCTCCCAAAGATTTGCATCCCGGCACAAGCGCGAACGGTCGACGAGAGAGAAATGAAAGTGAAAGATGAAAGAGTCGCCAGCTAGGCATTTTTATCCCGAAGGAAAGGTAATGCTGCATAAACCTGGAAAAAGATGGATAAGACGATTGCGAACCAGAGAAACTGAGAAAGGGGGTTGGTTACGACCAGGGAAGGTATTAGCACCCAGATCGTCCGTCGTACTCGTCGGGATCCACGCTTACAAGATTGTGTTTAAAGGGGTAAGTGTATGTGCTATATGTGTACAAAAGCTAAGGAAAGAGAGTACAGGTGTCAGTGCAAAAAGAGAGTGAGTGCTCAGGAACCGAGGCTTAGAAAAGAATGCTGAAAGAGGGGGATGGCACATAGACTTTTGTTCGATAACTGTTAAGTTATGCCACGTATCCTCTCGTGTAATGAGGAAGTCAGAACACCGTAGTTTGACTCAAAGAGACTGAAAGATAAATCGACTGATGAACTGCTTGCTTGTCTATGCTCAAGTGTATGACCTGTCTGGCTCAGATGCTAACTATCTTGCATTAGACGGAAGACGCAAATTCTCGTTTGTGAGTGATGATGATGAGAAAAGAATCCCGAAGGAGACGATTATTGTTTGTTTTTTGTGTTTTCAATCTTTTATTGCTTTTTGGATTTGTCATAAGTTAATGAGCTTAAGCCTAAACCAAGGGTTAGTAAACTCATCATATCCTCCCTTTGATTAGGGATAATGAGAATACCTTAAGCATGAGGTAAACACCTCACACTTAATTACCATGATGTAGGATTAAGATCATTAACCTACTTGTGATTATTTAGATGGTTTTGAGTTTTGTTTAGTGTTAAGTAATGAGTTTAAGCCATAATCAAGGATTTAATGGACCCATTACACCATCCTAATAGAAGGATAATAGATGAGAACATTTAAGCTGAGGAAGATACCTCAACTTAATCCATGATTAGGGATTAACCTCATGACAAAACAAGCCTTTATTAAAGTGGATTTTAATTAAGGGTAAGATTAAGAAGTGAATTTTATGGTTTGTAAGACAACTTGAGGGGGACTTGTCCATTAACACTAGGGTTAGTCCTTCTTAACCAATTAAGGAAGAATTAGAACCCTAATGCAAGGCCCAAGTTACAAGCTATTGTCTTAGTGATTATTAAGATGGATTGATTAAGAGGTTTAAACAAATTAAGGGTTTAACACTTAGGATTAAAGTTATACACTCCATCCTAAGAGAAGGATGCAGGCATAACCCTAATCACAAAGTCCTAAAACCTTAAAGGTTTAGTCTCTGATTATGAGATGAGAAGAGAGACACAACAGAAGACACAAAGGTAAAAGCTAAAGGGGACTAATCAAAACCCTAATTATTATCATTCTTGGGTGTTCCTATGGTTTGTAAGGCTTGCAAGAGATCTTCAAAGAAGCCACCAATGGAAGAAGCAGATGAAAGGAGGAGAAGCAGAAGAAACAAGTTAACTTACTTCACTGAAGAAGATAAGTTACTTGAAGAAAGAAAGTGGATGATGATCATGAATGAGCAAGCTCACTCTAAAGCAAATGAAAATGCAACAAGGATTCATGAGAAGAAAGAGAAGAGAAATGAGAAGTGAAGGCAAATTCACTTCTCAAAGTACTTACCACCTGAAATGGTTAGCATAAAGAAAGAAATGAAATGAAAATGGGATGTATGCAAAGATGCAAACCAAAACCAGAAGCATAAACATGATGTTAATGATGCTATGACATGATGCAAAAGCATACTAAGTGTTATGAATGTTCATACAAGAGATGAGAATATAAATGAAGCATGTAGGAAACATGAAAGCACATGAAAGTTCATGAAATGAAATGGATGCAAATCATGGAAAATGGATGAAGAAATGATAAGGCATGATTCTAATGTGTCCTATGATGTCTTAGAAGTCATGTGAATGTATGAAATGTCATGGCAAGTTCATGTATGAATGCTTATGCAAGATGTATGCAAATGAACATGAGAAAATAGGGTTTTAATGCAACATGAGATGCAAAAGTCAAAAACAGAAGCAAATCATAAGATAAAAAATTGCAAATGAACTCAAAGGAACCCTAACCCCATATGATATCACACCCCAAAGGAGGAGACCTAACTCTTAACCTAAAGAATGTTATGATTTTTCTAAGTTATCTAGGGTTTTAAGGTACCTTAAGGGGAAAAATGAAAATCAAATAAAAAATGCAAGATAAATTTGTGACAAAATTATGCTAGATACTACATGCTATATGAAGATCAATGCAAAAGAATCAATGTCATACCATTCATGGTTAGGCAGAAAAGAATTCTTGAAGTTAGGGTTCAAAAATAGGATTTTTATGAACCCTAAATTTAAGAAAAATGTCAAGATTGAATCAAAACCCAAAAGAAATTTGTATGAATGGTTTGACAATGTTTCTAAATGTCCTAAGATGCAATGTGAATTTTTTTTGGAATTTTTAGAAACCTAAATGGTATTTTAATTAATTAATTTCCATTAATTAATTAAAATAAACATTTAAATGTTTTTAAGATGATTTTTTAATGCAAAAAATAATAATAAAAATGTTTTTGGGTGAAGAAAAATATTTGAATTAAAAATGCTGAAGGAAAATATTTTTAGGATTTTCTAAGTATTTTTAATAAATGATGCAAAATAAATGAGAAAAAATGAAATAAAAACTGAATTAAATGAAAGTATGCTGATCTAAAGGCTTAGATTGATCCTGGGGGAATTTGGTTTGACCACGCGCGCTATCCAATGGCTATAATTCAAACTCAGTTAATTTTAATTAATTAATAAATTAATCCTAATTAGACTTAAGTGAACGCATCTGGACCTTTCATCACACGCGGGAAACCTCCATCAAACGGCCCACATTCAAAGTTCCCTAATTACACAGCTACCCCTAATTAAAACCCTAATCCCCTTCAGGTGACCGGAACAATGTTCCGGTCATCTTCTCCGGCAGCACCCCAAGAACAAAATCTTCCCTAGGTCATTTCTGGAGCTCTAAAGCTCCAGATCAACTCCTCTCACCTTCCTAAACTCAAATCCATTCTCAAAACAAATTTATCATGGCTGGAAATCAAGATTCGAAGAGAAACTCAAAAATGTTAAAACTTCCAAATAATCAGTACATGCTCATTTCGCAACCATTTTCAAAAATAAACATATCATGGTGATCAGCAAAGCATAAAGAACAATCTAAGAACTTAAAATAACATTTCTGGAAAAAAGTTTGAAGAGGTTACTTGAGCTTGAGCTTCCTCAGTTTGGAGCTTTCTGGCCACCCCTCTTGTGCAAACTCACTCCAATGATCCTTTTGAAGAAGCTTTGAGGCTTGGAAGGAGTTTGTTATGGCTGGTTTGAGAGTTTTCACTCTTGCTGGTCAGAAATTGTGTTTTGGCTATGGGGGGTTTTTGGTTGTTTTAATGGTTGGGAAATGGTCCTTTGATGAAGCTGAGTTGATTGGTGAAGAGAGTTTGAAGTTTGAGTGAGTGTGTTGTGTGTTTCGAAGGAATTTGCAAATGGGGTGATTTTGGTGAATGCTGAGTTCTTGGAGCTCTTGGCTTGTGTATGTTATGAAAATGAACTCCTTGAAGCATGTTTGTAAAGCCCCGATAGGCCAGAGAGTGGGTGGTGGCTGCAGCTGATTGGTATGGGCTTTTTGCAAAAAAGTCAATAAAGCTTGTACTTGAGGTATGGGCTCTTGTGCAGCTGGCTTTTTGGCTTGTCCTGGTTCAGGAAGGGTCAAGGAGAACCATGGAATGCATTTTGTGGTGATGCAGCAAGTTTGTGAGAAGTTATGTGCCCTTTTGCAATTTTCATGAAGTTTGGCCCCTTTTAGATTTCTTGAAGTTCAAGACATGAAATGAGATAATTCTTTGGGCAATTCTGACTTTTAGGCAATGCAATATGTTGTTATGATGTTTAGAAGTGTTTTAGAAGTCACAAAATGGCTTGGCAAGTGGTTTTTCAAAAATCCCTCTTTGGTGTATTCTTGAAAATTATAGGATTTTTGCCAACTTTGAAAGATCATAACTTGAGTTCCATAATGAATTAGAACATGTTCTTGTACTTTTTCAAAAGGGAATGATCCAATCTACAACTTTCATGACCAACAATTTTTCATTTGAAACATTTTTGATCAAGAAAGAGGAGGTTGAAGAACTTTCCCAAAATGGAAAGTTTCCATTACAAGTCATTTCCATTTTTGGCAACTTTTGGTTTGGCTCACTTTTCTTAAATTTTGTGAACTTCCAAGCACTTCAATGATCAAATAAAGATCATATAACTTCAATTTGATGAAAAATCCACTTTGGTTCCATTGTTGGGGGCCTCAGATGCCCTGATTTTGCTCTGACTTGCTCAAGAAGTTACCTAGTGAACATATGACTTCCACAATGAATTTCTTCATCAAACTTGGTATACATGATCCTTATAACATATTGAGACCATTAGAAACAAGAATGACCAAAATATTTGGAGTTATGGCCTCTGAAACGAAAACCCTAATTTCAGGTCATCTGTGCAGTGAAACCCTGGCTCAGCTTCCATGCTTTCCCAGTTCTTGTGATTTCTTGGCTTCCTTGATCTTTGAGGAATATAAGATGATGATTGAACATACATGGACCCTCTTGGAATGATTGTAAGCCTTTGGAGTGGCTCAGATGGATCCTTGGATTGCTCAGATCACAAACCCTAGATGCAGATGAACTCGGACTATGCAGATGAAACAAAAATGCAATATGATATGATATGCTTGAACTAATGCAAAGATGAAAGATCACAAGCCATGGTGTGAACTTAGTGAGGGAAAATTTGGGGTGTTTACACATACTCTGTCAGAATCATTTGCCATCTTGCAACCCTTCCGGTAAGTGTTGGCTTCTCAAATATGTACTTGACTGGATCCATCTTTAAGATCAACAAGGTAGTGTGAGTCAACATATACTGTCTTAGTCGGCGAGCAGCCCACACTAAAGCACAAAAAGTTTTCTCGAGCAATGAATAACGTTGTTCACAGTCGGTAAACTTTTTTCTTAGGTAGTATATTGCATACTCTTTTCGACCAGACTCGTCATGTTGGCCCAACACACACCCCATTGATCCTTCTAATACTGTCAGGTACATTATCAGAGGTCTTACTTTAATTGGAGACATAAGAATTGGAGGTTCTTGCAGGTACTCCTTGATTTTGTCAAAAGCCTTCTGACAATCTTCATTCCACATGACTGTTTGTTCTTTTCTTAACAATTTGAACAAAGGTTCACAAGTTGTAGTGAGGTGAGATATGAACCTTGATATGTAGTTCAATCTACCTAAGAACCCCCGAACTTCCTTTTCAGTCCTAGGTGCAGGCATCTCCTGAATGGCTTTGACTTTGTCAGGATCAACTTCAATTCCCTTTTCACTTACGATAAAATCCAGCAGTTTACCGGAACGTACCCCGAATGTGCATTTGTTGGGGTTTAGCTTCAACTGATACTTTCTCAGACGTTTGAACAACTTCACCAGATTTACCATATGGTCTTCTTCAGTGAGGGACTTGGAAATCATGTTATCCACGTAGCATTCAATTTCTTTGTGGATCATATCGTGGAATAATGTCACCATAGCTCGTTGATAAGTTGCACCAGCATTCTTCAGTTCAAAAGGCATTACCTTATAACAAAACGTGCCCCAAGGTGTGATGAAGGTTGTTTTCTCCATGTCTTCGGGTGACATTCTGATCTGATTATACCCTGAAAATCCATCCATGAAAGAAAAAACCGAGAACTGAGCCGTGTTGTCGACCAATACATCAATGTGAGGTAATGGGAAATCATCCTTTGGGCTAGCTCTGTTCAGATCCCGGTAATCCACACACATCCGTACTTTGCCATCCTTCTTAGGCACTAGTACAATGTTATCAACCCACGGCGGGTAACTAGTTACAGCAAGGAAACCGGCGTCCCACTGTTTTTGTACTTCTTCCTTAATCTTCATGGTCATATCTGGACGCGTACGGCGTAGCTTTTGCTTCAATGGAGGGCAATCTTCTTTCAAAGGCAGCTTGTGCATAACAATATCAGTGTCTAGACCCGCCATATCCTGATAGGACCAAGCAAAGACGTCGACGTATTCTCGAAGCATATCAATGAGCTGTTCTTTTACCGAAGCTTGCAGACCGGCCCCAATCTTCACCTCTTTCAAATCCTCTTCGGTACCAAGATTAACTGTTTCAACCTCCTCCTGATGAGGAGTGATTACCTTTTTTTCTTGTCTCAACAACCTAGCTAACTCTTCAGGTAACTCATAGTCTTCTTCAACCCCTTCATCAGCTTGATTAATTGGATTGTCGAAGTCATACAAGGTCATAACGGTGCTGTTGTCGGTGCAATCTGGAGGATAATCTCTGCAAGGTTTGAGATTGGTTCGTTTTAGTGATAAATTTTAATCTTGTTTAGAAAAAGTGAAAATAAAGTTGTTTATTTTGAAAACATTGCCATTTTATTGTTTTGTACAAAAGTGAAAAAAATGAAAAGACAGTGAGCGAAAAAGAGACTCGTTTGCAAAAGATGTCTGATATTCATTGATTAATCCATTTGCACAAAATTACAATATGGCCCAATTACAAAATGAGTCCTGACACCTTGGGCAAGATGCAGGACTTGATGCATGCTAAAAAAGATAGGAAATAATAATTACTCTGCAGGAGTAACCCTTATAATTTCCTGGGAAGACCAGTTAAGGACTTGGTTCCCCGAGATCCTTGGACGTATCCAGCTCTCCAGGTTGCAGTCGCTTTCCGCCCCGTCTTCCAGGTTATTAACAGCATCTGGGGTGAGCATTCCCCCACTGATGAACTTGGGCTCCTTTGCAGCCTCTGATTGATCTTGTCGGAATGGTCTGTAACCCAAACCAAATCTATCTTCCTTCTTTTCCACCGGCAGCAGCTTTCCCCATCCTTGGGCATTACCATCTTCAACAACCTTCCGGGCTTGCTGATAGGAGACAATTGAAGTACCCATCCTGTCTTCCTGGGATGCAGCAAATACTTCAGTCGTCGCCTCATTGGCATTCAAGGCCTCGAACCCTTGGCTCATAGTTTCATGGATTTCACCATCCATCTCAATATACTTGTATGTAGCCAGATGGCTAACAAATATGTCCTCCTCACCACTGATGGTGATAATCTGTCCTTCCCATTCATATTTCAGTTTCTGGTGAAGGGTCGACGTTATTGCACCTGCGGCGTGAATCCATGGTCGACCTAACAAACAACTGTATGCCGGCTGAATGTCCATCACGTAGAAAGTGGTCTTAAAGACCTGTGGACCGATTATCACTGGTAGCTCCACCTCTCCAAGAACAGATCTTTTGGAGCCATCAAAAGCCCTGACCACAAGATTACTTGGTCTGAGAGCTATTCCATCATATTCGAGCTTGACAAGAGCTTTCTTGGGTAAGACATTGAGTGAGGACCCCGTGTCTACAAGAACATGAGATAGTACAACTCCTTTGCACTCCAGGGTTATGTGCAAAGCTTTGTTGTGGTGACGTCCTTCTGTGGTCAAATCAGCATTAGTGAAACCTAGCCCATGTCTAGTATTGACATTTGACACCACTGTCTCAAGCTGATTCACTGTGATCTCTTCTGGCACGTAGGCAGCATGCAGAACTTTAAGTAATTCATCCCAATGGGCTTCGGAACACAACAACAGGGATAAGATAGAGATCTTTGAAGGAGTCTGGTGGAGTTGGTCCACAACTTTATAGTCATTTCTTTTAATTATACTCATAAATTCATCCACATCCTGATCGAAGGATGATTTATGAGTCTCTTTTGGTGCAGATTCTTCCGGTATCACACTCTTCCTTTTGGCTTTGGCAACAGCATCTGCCTCAGTGTTAATTCTGGGAGCTTGTGACGCGAAGAGACATTCGCTTCGGGTGAAGCCTCCACCTCCCCCGACATTGTCCACCTGGGGAGTAAGAACTGGAGAATTAAGAAGGACTTTCTCTCCGTTGCAGTAAAGGTCAGCACCATAATGCCATGGTATAGTGCTGTCTTTATCATATGGAATTGGCTCTGGCACTGTGATAGTGACTGGGCTCACTGCAACAGAAGTTGGAACCATAATTGTCTGTGGATCATAAAAGATAGTAACAGGACCTCTAGTGGATGTTGGTGGTAGTGAATTGAAGCTTGGTTGAAACTGTTGTTGAAAGTTGATGGAGTTCGGGACCGTTGTCGGGTCATAATAAATTGTAACTGTGGAGACATCATTGTTGATGGTTGTTGGAGTTGTAGAAGGAAATGAAATGGAACTGTTGTTTGTTGAAGTGACGGAATAAATGGTTGCTGAAGTCGTAGATGAATCAGTAGGAACAATTGTTGTTGTAGTTGTAGAAGAACCAATAGGAACAATGGTGTTGTAGTTGTAGAACATTCACTTGTTGTTGACAAAAGAGTTGCTGGTGTTGTAGAAGTTGTTATGGTGATTTGCAGAACGCCTTCTTTAATCAAGCCATTAATTCCACTCCTCAAGCTAGCACACCCATTCTCGGAAAGTTTGCATGATTCACAACAGGCCTCACAACCTGGAAACACTTGGCATTTTAAAAGCTGGGCTTTAACCTCTGCCAGAGGTGTCTGAATACATGCAATGTCTTCTATAAAACTCGTGGGTGAGCCATCCTCTATATCATTAATCCTTGGCCCACTGTGGCTTGGCATAGGATTTTTCATTACATTAAGAGGAGGTGCAAAGTTCAGGGCCTTTGAATCTACCAGATCCTGGACCTTCATATGCAGAGCTCTGCATTTTTCCATAGAGTGACCAGGTGCGTTAGAATGAAAAGTACACCTAGCATTGACATTGTAGTTTCTTGGCAGGTTCTGAGGATCAGGTGGAGCCAATGTCCTCAACTCAACAAGATTGAGCTTCAGGAGTTGTGGCAGCAGTGTAGCATATGGCATTGGAATAGGGTCAATCACCCTGTTGATCTGAGATGGCCGTTGTTGAAAAGGGCGTTGTTGTTGGTTGTTGTTGTTGTAAGATCTCTATTGAGGAAATTGTTGTTGTTGCGGAAAGTGTTATGGTTGTTGAGCATACTGAGGAGGCGGAGCGGGGATTGTAACAGCAACAACTGTTCTGGGCAGGTATTGGGGTCTCCCTCTTCCCATGTGCACAGAGTTTGTCTCACCAGATCTACGGGGCCCAACAAATGGCTTCCTTGCACTGCTTGAACTGGAACCGTTGTCGGAGATCTTCCCCATCTTCAATAGGATTTCAATTCTTTCCCCAGCTATCACCATATCCGCAAAGCTGGTAGAAGAAAATGCAGCCAATCTGTCAATATAGGTACCCTGGAGAGTATTCATGAACATGTCTGCCATCTCCCTTTCAGACATAGGGGGTTGAACTGCAGCAGCAAGTTGCCTCCACCTTTGGGCATACTCTCTAAAGCTTTCACGGGAAGACTGAGACATTCCCATTAGGAGGGTCCTATTTGGAGCCATGTCCAGATTATATTGATACTGACGGATAAAAGCTTCAGCCAAGTCCTTCCAGTTTCTTACTGTGGCTCTGGTCAAGTGGGAGTACCATTCTCGGGATGCCCCTGTCAAGCTATCCTCAAAGTAAAACATCCACAGCTTTTCGTCCATGGTGTATGCTTTTAATCTTCCCAAGAAAGACTGAAGGTGGGTGCGTGGGCAGGATGTGCCATTGTATCTTTCAAAACACGGGGGTTTGAATTTGTGGGGAATTCTCACCCCTTCCACCAATCCCATGTCCATGACACCAAAGCCTAGAGAGTTCTGGGATTCAAGGGACCTTAGTTTCTCTGCAATTTCATCCAACCGACGGTCATAAACTTCGTCTCCAGCCCCTACCACAGTAAACTTCTCTTCTTGAGGATCTTCTTGCAAGATCCTTCCTCCAGCAGTGTTACCCTGAGTGTTTCTTATGGCATTAATCTCTAGATTCAGATGAGGTCCAAACTCTGGTGGATTAGTGCGAGGTTGCACGTGATCGTTGTTATTGGTACCTCCTGTACCTGGATGGTGTTCTTTAGGGGTTTGCCTCTCAACCAATTCCCTCAGTCTTTCCTGGCTCTGAGCTAAACCAATCATCACTGTCATGAATTGAGTCATCTGATTTCTCATCTCAACCCTCTCATTGGCCATTTGGGTCCTCACTTCATTCAAGTCTTGCTGAACTTGATACATCTGTAGCCCCGAAAGGTTGTTTCTCGTCGGGTATCGGTGTATTCTGCTGACAGGGAACACTCTTCTGCGAGCAATGTTTCCTGAAACCACAAAAAAGTGAGAAACAACAATAAAACAAAGACCTACAAAACAAAGAGAATGTTAGTATGCAATGTAGGATGCCTATTTGTCTTCCAAGGGTATCCGGTTTGGTTCTTTGGTTTTGACCTTTCCAGACCTCGAGGAAATGCTGATGATGAAGAGAGATTAAGCCCACCAAAAAATACAAACCATATATATTACAAAGAGTGAAGATACATAGTTTGATTACAATACATTCCCATGGTGGGTCAAAATACATCAACAAAAAGAAAATGCAAACAAAATGAAGTACAAACAAAAAGAGTCAAACATCCATCCCAAAGTCATCTTCTCTGACTTCCTTCAGGAGGGCCTCAGTCACTGGACCTACTGGGTGCTCTGTGATAGTTCTGATGAGGAGGTTCCTGGTAGCAATGGCACTGGTCAACTTCTTATGCTTGTCCTGATCCTTTGACCTCTTCAATCCCGCCCGGAGATTCAATTCAGATATCTCCTTCTGTGCTGCTAATAATGCCTCCTGATGCTTCTTTTCACTAGCCTCCAACTGCTCTATCTTAGCCTGAGTCCTTTGATCTTCCTGTGCACGGGCTTCAGTGATCCTGATCCACCTAGCATGGCTCTCCTCTAGATAATGCTCTGCCCTAGCCTTCTGAGTCTTTGCTTCCTTGCAAGCATTCTTCAGTACTAACTCTCCTGCTCTAGCTTTTCTGATGTAGTCGTCTGTCTTCTCAATCTTGGTTATGTGCTCAACCCGGAGCTTCTCTAACCTCTCATTATCTAGACGACTATCATTTCTCTCCCGGAGAGTCTTCTTCAAGGCTTCAGAGAGCTGAGTATTCCTCTCTTTCAGTTTCTCAAACTCTTCCAAACTAACAGTAGCTGTAGGTTGCACTGTTGAAGGTCCAGGTGTATCTTCTAAGGTGAATGGCATTCGGTTAATATGAGCTCTAGTACGAGACCAATTAAAATACTGTTGAAGGTCCAGGTGTATCTTCCAAGGATGTTTGTTCCCTTAGTCTGAATGTTATCCCAAGCCTAGGCAGCTTGTCTGACAACAACAGAGTTGTGCTGGATTTCACAATAGAGGGTCTCAGTCAAATCTTGTCCCCTTGGAGGATGAACCAAAGCATACCCTAACTGTCTCTTAAAAAGAAAAGGGTTGTAATTGATGCAACCTTTTACTCCAATCAAAGGCACATTAGGATACTGCCCACAACTAGTAATGATGTCTTTGCCCTTGGTGCTCTGAGTGCACCATCTGATGTCTTCTGATGTCAAGGCAATCAATCTCTTAGCCCAGTTATTTGGTTGGTGAGGGTTCAGGAAAGTGTCTGACTTTGGCAAATATCTTAACAACCAAGAGTAATAAAGGGGAGCACAACATCTGACCAGTCTTCCTCTTTGCTTCTCATTCCTCTGGTGTACTGAATAATAGAAGTCTCCAAGCAAGGTAGGCACTGGGTTTCTCAGTAAGAACAGGTGAATAGCATTATTTCTTACAAACTTTGGCTCATATGCAAACAAGATAACTCCATATATGTTGAGTGCCAAGAGTGCACAAACAGCATCCCACTTCCCTACTGCAGCATGCAGGGTGGCCTGGGAGATCAAGAAATCTAGGTGAAGGCCTGGAACTCCAGCCTTGGTGGTCATGCTCTGATCAATCAGGGCAGGCTCCAAATGCAATTCCCTAGCTATGTCTTCATTCTTGGGAACAACCATCTCAGGGTTGAAAGGAATCCATCTCCTGATAGGAACTCCTAACAACATGGAAAATTCTTCTAGCAAGGGTCCCAACTGAAAATCAGGTAATGTGAAGCATCTAAGAGGAGGGTCATAAAACTGCAAGCAAGTGTGGATCATGCTCCTCTGGGATGCATCCAGGTCCATGATCATGTCCAATATGATTCCATAATGCTCTTTTAATAGTGGGACATGATCAGGGGTAATGAGAGACTGGATCTGTCTGGTGCCAGTCAGGGTGGGCTCAAAGAAGTGGTATGTGATGTTGCTCTTTCTTGAAGTGTCCATGCTGATAATGGATGCTGGTGAAGGAGACTGAGAGCAACTGCTGATGAAGGTCACTTAATGGGATGCTGGAGATGAGTCTCTGATGAAGACAGCTGAAGAAGAATCTCTGACAAACTGATGAAGGTGCTGGAAAAGATAACTAAAGAAGTCTGAGCAGCAGAATGGGTCAAAACCAAACCAAAGATAAGGAGGTGGATACCCTGTAAAACAAATAAGCAAATGTTAAATGATGCAAAATGATGTATGTAGAATGATATGCAAGGGTTTGTGATCAAGAGTTGGATCTGGTGTCTGCCTTGATAAGGTCCATGTGTGTTCATAAGTCTGGATGGAGGCATAGAAAACCGGTAACCAGGTGGGGGACTCAAATAAAGAGTCACAAATCCTGGGTTTTTCACAAGAACTGTCCAAAGTGATGTATTCTTAAAACAACATTAGTAACCGGGGTATGATGAGGACAAGGGTTCCTGCAAACTTGTAAACATCCCAACCCCCTCACATGTATTGTTCTAGAACAAGGGTCTTCAGACTTGGATCAGTTATGAGAAGTGTAAACACTTCTAGCCCGGAGGCACAGTGTCTACAATAACCATAAAAGATCCTCCTCTAATTCACCTCAGATGCTGAAGGTCATAAAAGGTCATCCAGACTTAGCAGGCTTCCTAGATATCCCTAGTACTACAGGAAATCTGTAGCACAGAGTTCTCAAGAAGAAACCCATGTTTGAACCGTGTTTCATATTCCCGCACCAGACCGAAATGGAATGGGAAAGAATATGAAGCCACTCTAGCCTATGTATCACTCAGGTCCTCGGTATAGGACCTTAATCACTCAATGATCCCCACCCACCAAGGAAGACACAGATCCAGCACATGATAACGACAATATGAAATGCATAAAAAACTATAAATGAAAGCAGTAAATAAAGCTGTACCAAAAGCAATAAAATAAAGAAATAAATAACAAGCACAAGTAGCACATAACACCCCCGTAAACACAAATCAAACCAGCGCTAGGAGGAACCCATAAAAAGAACCAGAAGCCCTGGTTGCAATAAGGTTCCCTAGCAGAGTCGCCAAGCTGTCGCTCCCGAAGATTTGCATCCTGGTACAAGCGCGAACGGTCGGCGAGAGGAGAAATGAAGATGAAAAGAATAGAGTCGCCAGCTAGGCATTTTTATCCCGAAGGAAAGGTAATGCTGCATAAACCTAGAAAAAGATGGATAAGACGGTCGCGAACCAGAGAAACTGATAAAGGGGGTTGGTTACAACCTGGGAAGGTATTAGCACCCAGATTGTTCGTTGTACTCGACGGGAACCACGATTGAAAGGTTTGTGTTTAAAGGGGTAGTGTATGTGCTATCTGTGTGCAAAAGCTGGAAAAGAATATACAAGTGTCAGTGCAAAAGGTGAATGCTCAGGAGCTGAGGCTTAGAAAAGAATGCTGAAAGAGGGGGAAGACACAGAGACTTTTGTTCGATAACAGTTAAGTTATACCTACGTATCCTCTCGTGCAATGAGGAAGTAAGAACACCGTAGTTCGACTCAAAGAGACTGAAAGATAAATTGACTGTGAACTGCTTGCTTGTTTATGACTCGTCTGGCTCGTAAAATGTATGACTCGTCTGGCTCGAGTGCTAACTGTCTTGCGTTAGACGGAAGAAGCAAGTTCTCGTTTATGAATGAGGATGATGAGAAAAGAATCCCGAAGGAGACGATTATTGTTTGTTTTTGTGTTTTCAGTGTTTTATTGTTTTTTGGTGTTTTGCATAAGTTAATGAGCTTAAGCCTAAATCAAAGGTTTGTAGACTCATTATATCCTCCATGATTAGGGATAATGATAATACTTAAATATGAGATAAGAATCTCAACTTAATTACCATGATGATGTAGGATTAAGATCATTAACCTACTTGTGATTATTTAGATGTTTTTGGTTTTTGTTTAGTGTTAAGTAATGAGTTTAAGCCATAATCAAGGATTAGTGAACTCATTACACCATCCTAATAGAAGGATAATAGATGAGCACACTTAAGCTGAGGAAGATACCTCAACTTAATCCATGATTAGGGATTAACCTCATGACAAAACAAGCCTTTATTAAAGTGGATTTTAATTAAAGGTGAGATTAAGAAATGAGTTTTATGGTTTGTAAGACAACTTGAGGGGGACTTGTCCATTAAACACTAGGGTTAGTCCTTCTTAACCAATAAAGGAAGAATTAGAACCTTAATGTAAGGCCTAAGTTACAAGTTAAAGTCTTAGTGATTATTAGATAGATTGATTAAGAGGTCCAAAGTCCTAAAACCTTAAAGGTTTAGTCTCTAATGATGAGATGAGAAGAGAGACACAAATAAAACTAAAAGGTAAAAGCTAAAGGGGAACTAATCATAACCCTAATTATTATCATGCTTGGATGTTCCTATGGTTTGTGAGGCTTAAGAGAGATCTTCAAAGAAGCCACCAATGGAGGAAGCAGATGGAAGGAGGAAGAAGTGGATGAATAAGTTACTTACTTCATTGAAGAAGATAAGTGTCTTAGAGAAAGAAAGTGAGAGATGAACATGAATGGGAAAGCCCACTCAAAGAAAAATAAAAATGCAACAAATATGCATATGAAGAAGATGAAGAGAAATGAGAAGTGAAGGCAAATTCACTTCTGAAGTTACTTACCACCTGAAAATGTTAGTACAAGGTGCATAAAGGAAGAAATGACATGAAAAGATGCATATGTAATGACAAAGAAACAAAACCAGAAGCAAACACATGATGTAAATGATGCTATTAGATGATATGTGAGCATAAAAAGTGCACATGTGTGATCATACAAGGGAATGAATGCATATGAGGCATGTGGGAAGCATGAAAACACATGGATGTTTATGAAATTAAATGGATGCAAAGCATAGCAAATGTATGAATAAATGACCAAGCAATGTTCAAGCAATGTATTAAGATGTCTAAGATGGAAAACAAGTCCTCAGAATGTCATGGCAAGTTCATATGTTCATGCAATGCAATGTAAGATGCAAGTAAGGATGCAAAATTAGGGTTACATGAAAGGATGAGATGCAAATGATCAAAACAGAAGCAATTCACATGATAAAAATTTGCAAATGATCTCAAACAAACCCTAACCCCATATGATATCACACCCCAAAGGAGAAGGTCTAACTCTTAACCTAAAGGAAGTTATGATTTTTCTAAGTTAACTAGGGTTTTTGGGTACCTTAAAAGGAAAAATGCAAATCAATTTGAAAATGAAAGATAAATTCATGGAAAAAATATCCTAGAAACTATATGTCATATGGAAAACAATGCAAAAAGAATCATCATCAAACCCTTCATGGTTAGGCAGAAAAGAATTTTCAAAGTTAGGGTTCCCAAAAGGGGATTTTATGAACCCTAAATTCAAAGAAAATGTCAAAGTATGTTCAAAAACCAAAAAGAAATTTGTATGAATGGTTTTACAATATTTCTAAATGTCTTAAGATGCAATGTGAATTTTTTTTGTGATTTTTAGAAACCTAAATGGTATTTTAATTAATTAATTTCCATTAATTAATTAAAATAAACATTTAAATATTTTAAAAATGCTTTTTAAATGCAAAAAATAAAAATAAAAATATTTTTGGTTTCTGAAAATTAATAAAAGACTCGATAAAAAATTTCAGATTTTTTTGATCATTTTTGCTATTTTTAATAAATACATGAAATAAAATACAAAAAAAATGAAATAAAAATAAAATAAAGGGAAAGTATGACAATCCAAAGGCTGAGGTTTAAACTGGGGGAAAAACCATTGACCAGCGCGCAAATCAAAGGCTGAGATTCATTCTGACTTAATTAAATTAAATTGAATTAATTAATTAAAGATTAGGGTTAATGAGAGATCTGGACCATCCAAACACGCACGGGAGACATCATCCAAGGGCCAGAATTCAAAACTGCCTAATCACCTGAGATTAGCCCTAATTAATCTCAGGTGGCCGGAGAAGACTTCCGGTCGTCTTCTCCGGCGAGACCAAACTACAAACTTCTTCCCTAGGCCATTTCAGGAGCTCTAAAGCTCCATATCAAACCCCCAACTCACCCTAAGCACGAATCAACCCTCAAAATTCATTTCTCATGGATCATGAACAAGATACGAATCAAAACTCAAAAATGGAAAAACTTTCAAACAGTCATGAAATACTCAATATGCAACAATTTTCAAAACCAACAAGTGCAGTGTGATCAGTGAAGCATATAGATCATTTCTATAACATAAAAAACAAGTTCTGGAAAATTTGTTCTTGAGGTATACCTGAGATGAAGCTTTTCAGTTTGGCACTTTCTGGACCTCTCTCTTGTGCAAATAACCTCCACTTGATCCACTGATGATGTTGCAAGGCTTTGAGTGAGTTGAAATGAGCTGGTTTGAGAGAATGAACTCTTGCTGCACCAGAATCGTGTTTTGCTTTCAGGGGCTTTCAAGCTTGTTTAATGGTTGGGAAATGTTCTATTGATGATGGTGAGTTGAATGGTGAAGTTTGTTTGAGGTTTGAATGGCTGAGCAGAGAGAATCGAAAGCTTGAAGGTTGAAGGTGATTTTGTGAAACTTGGTGTATGAGAGGTTCTGAGCTCCAAGGTTATGTGCATTGGCTTGCTTTTGGTCCACATAACATGTCTCTATTAGCCAGAGAGTTGTTGTGGCTGCAGTTGATTGGTATGGGCCAAGTTGCAAAAAAGTCAACATTATGTGTACTTGAGGTATGAGCTCATGCAAGGGTGGTTCAGTGGCATGTCCTGGTTCATCATTGATCAAGGAGAGCCATGGGATTCATTTTATGCAGCTGGATAGCTTGGAGGCATGGCTGCAAGAGGTTTTGCAAGTGTTATGCAATTTGCCCCTTTTGAGAAATCTTGTGATGCAAGCCATAGAAAATTTTGATTCCTTGGGAAATTCTGGTCTTTGGAAGTTGCTTTGTGTTGTTATGATGCTTAGAGGTTGATTAGAGGTCACAAAATGGCTTGGTATGTGAAATTGCAAAAAATCCTCTTTGGTGTGAAAGTGAAAATTATAGGATTTTTGCCAACTTTGCAAGGCCATAACTTGAGTTCCATAATGAATTAGAACATGTTCTTGTACTTTTTGAAAAGGGAATGATCCAATCTACAACTTTCATGACCAACAATTTTTCATTTGAAGCATTTTTGGTTGAGAAAGAGGTGGTTGAAGAACTTTCCCAAAATGGAAAGTTTCCATTACAAGTCATTTCCATTTTTGGCAACTTTTCAAATGGCTCAAATTTCTTCAATTTTGTGAACTTCCAAGCACTTTAGTGATCAAATAAAGATCATATAACTTCAATTTGATGAAAATACCACTTTGGTTCCATTGTTGGGGGCCTCAGATGCCCTGATTTTGCTCTGACTTGCTCAAGAAGTTACCCAATGAACATATGACTTCCACAATGAATTTCCTCATCAAACTTGGTACACATGATCCTTATAACATTTTAAGAACATTAGAAACAAGAATGACCCAAAAATTTGGAGTTATGGCCTCTGAAACCAAAATCCTAATTTTGGTCATCTGTGTAGTGAAACCCTAACTCAGCTTCCATGCTTTCCAAGCTCTTGTGATTTCTTGACTTCCTTGATCTTTGAGGGATATAATATGATGGTAGAACACACATGGAACCTCTTGGAATGATTGGAGACCTTTGGAGTGGCTCAGATGGATCCTTGGATTGCTCTGATCACAAACCCTAGATGCAGATGATCTTGAACTATGCAGATGAAACAAATATGCAATTTGAGATAGTATGCTTATGCTTATGAAAAAAATGAAAGATCACAAGCCATGGTGTGAAATTAGTGAGGGCAAATTTGGGGTGTTTACAGGTTTTGAAGCATGGTAGTATTTTTCTGCAGAGGTTTGTTAGGCCAATCCAAGCTTGGTTTATGATGAAGAAGAGGGTTATTATATAGGGTTATCTGTGGAGGGTAATGAGGGAATTTGAGGATAAAGATTCAGAATCAATTTGGGTGGTATATGCTGTCAATGGTTGTTGTGTGTTTTGTGTGTATAAGGTGTGAGAGGGTGTTATTATGCTGATGATGAAGAAAAAATGTTGCAAGTGGTGTAGAAGGAATTGATTGTCTGTGTTTGTTACTGTGTGGGTGGGCCATGCGATTGTTAATGGTTATGTGATGCATTGAGAAATTGTAGACTTTGCTGAGAATATGATACTAATAACAATAATAATAATAACACTAATAATAAAATACTAATAATAATAAAAGGGAAATAATCCTAAAATAATACTAATATAATAATAATAATAACTAATAAGAATAATAAAAAATAAAAAATAAAATAATAGTAATATTGATAATAAGGAATAAAAATAGGAAATAAAACAAAAAGGTGAATAATAAAAAATTAATAATAATGGTGATAATGAAAGAATAAGAAAATTATTTTCTTTTAATTTTGGATATGAAATTATGATTATATATAAAAATGGATAAAAATAATAATAATATAAAAATGGAATTAATAAATTTGGATAATAATAATGGAAAAATAATAACATGATTATGGATAGAAATAAAAAAGGAATTAAAAGAGGAATTATAAAATGGATTTTTTTAGATTTTTGTGATAAAAATGATTAATGGAAAATGAACATGATAATTGTACCAAAGACCTCCACACCACACACAGACTGCACACACACTGACAAACTTGAATAAACTCTGATTTTTCGCACTAAAGAAAAATGACATTTTTTTTAATATTGGTTAATAAACAGAAAATAAAATGGTAAAGGTAGGACAAATTCGGGGTATGACAACTGTTGTGGGCTTTAGTTTAGTTTTACTACTTTTATTTACAGCTTTACTTTACAACATTTATTTACCGCTTTCAGTATTTATTTTCCATGTATCATATATACTGGACTGTTACTGTGAGATAAGCCAAATACCCGACTTGAGTGCATCTAGGACTTAGAGTGGTTCTACTTTGGCTTCATGGAATCTTGCTATGTTGGTATTAATGAGTTCCACACCCAAACTTGTGACCGTCTCGGGAATATATTGATACCAGAATCTTTCTGGGGCAATATACAACCTTGATAGTTATGTGCATCTAGGGACCGATCATTGAGAACCTTTGTGGAAACATCCCTCTCCAGTGATGACAGTAGCAGACCACATTTGTTGGCAAACCCACTTGCATCCGAGGGCCCACTGGGAACTCGCATAGGATGTCCTGATTCTCTCATAGGAATCCAGTTAAAGCAAACTGATCGTATGACGATAGTACTATATTCCAAGGGCTGAATGTACTATTGTTTCTCGATTCAGTGCTTAAAGCTAGGGACTTATGAGGGATGCTTGTTTCCTTGGACTCAACGGAGACCTCCCTGAGTAGTTCATAATGCCAAACTGATTCCCTGGTTTGGTCATGATCCATTTCTCAGAAATGGTGAACGTATTATTGTTATTCGGCTTTGAGAGTCTGTGATGTTGACACGAGTAGCACACCCGTGAGATTGGGAGGGGTTTACAGGTTTGCAGGAACCCTAAACTTTAACATACCCACTTTGCCAGTGTTGTTTTGTGATATGATCTGGTTCTACATGGTCCTTTGGTTCTGAGATTCGGGATTCCTGTCTAGAGAAACTGTTATGGTGATTATTATTATTATGACTCTCCACAGATACTTGGCTCGTTGTTCAACATACCCACTTCATCAGTGACTGTTCTATTATGTGATCCAGTTCTATAGTTATTGGGTTCTCAGTTGTGGGGTTCTATACAGAGGTGGTGCTGCTATTGTGGTTCTATACAGACAATTGGTTCACTGCTCAACACCAACATTAGGCCATTGATCGCATGTCTGTTGCATACATGACATCATATCATTCCAGCATACATGTTCAGTTATTTCCTAGGATCACACATCTGAATCATGCCATTGGACTTTTTCTGTGTCAAAACTTAAATCAAAGCGGATAGATTCCTGAGAAATAACCCAACATAGAATTTGCATACATCCTTGCATTCATGACAGGTGTTCAAAGACAGATTCTTATCCTGACTTGGTTTCTCATCGAAATGGACAACCTGAATCACCATTATCAAGGTATACACATGGACCAACTTCGGGCGGAGGTAACCGAATGAAGACCCAGCTGGGGCAATTCAGGGCAGAGGTGCAAGCTTTATTTCAGAGTCGGAAACTGTTGAAAGTGGAAATCAACCAGATGAAGACTCGGATGAGCTTGGTTATAGAAATCCTGAATGCAGTGTCAAGAAAACAAAGTTATTTTCATCCCTAGTGAGGGTAACTACGTCGCTCTGATTCTCCATTAGTCAATGGAGATACGTAGGCATGAGATCGCATGAGATATTTGAGAGAAACCTTATTTATTAACTTTATTTATCAACCTCTTCCCTACATATGTCGTTTGTCAGCATCCAACCTCAGCTTTCCAAGAGAGTCCTAGGGGCAGAGCATATGGGTAAAGGCCAAAACTACTTGAGAAGAAGTTTGATCATATTCCAATGTCGTATGTGCAACGAGTTTCCTCATTTGCTTAGATTCAGGCTAGTGGAGCCAATCACATCAAAGTCATCTCCGACAAAGCTTCCTTTTAGGTTTCAATGTCGAATGCCAAGTATAACTACCATTCTGGGGCACTTGGCCTTTTGATTGAAGATTGCAAGTCTTTCAGGGGAAAATGTGAATATAAGGTCTCGAATTTGATTGACTCCAAGACTATTGTGTTCACGCTAGGAAAAGTGGTAATATGGCACCAAAATAGTAATGAAATGAACATCCAAACTGCTAACTTCTGAAAGTCTCCGAGAGCAACATATCTAGACGGAGCCAAACCTCCTTAATAATGGCAAACACAATGTGAATGCTAGATGCAGGTACCACTCAGGGGCATTTAGGCGTACAATTGACAGTTGCAGTGTGTTCAGACAAAAGGTGCAAAATTTGATCGACTCAAAGGTCATCATACCAGACAGTCTGCCCATACATGGGAATCTCCTCATCAGATTGAACACCCCGTTTGCAAGGACATCTTCAGAAGCAATAAGTCCAGACGAAGTTAAGTCTCCTCAATGACGACAATGTTCAGCTTCTTTACTGCATTTTCATTTGTAGCTTTTATATGTTTGTTTAAACATTTGTATGCATGCATGAAACTTATTTGTTTTTGAATGATAACCATAATAAAATGCACATATTTTTCTTGAAGTAATCCATTTGTATTCACTCTTGATTATGTGTATGTGCATCACAATACCAACTGTAGTGCTTAAACTCTTAAGGGAGGATGACGAAATGAAAACGAAAAATCTCTAATTATGTGCTTTTGAGAAAGACCCTGTTGACGATGTACATGCATTGTTTCAAATCCTAAACACCGGAGATATAAGAGAGATAGACCCTCGCCAACCTATTTGAGCCTTAAAGTATGAGTTTCTTTTCGTATGAAAAAACCCTTGCATTTAACCCTGGGGCAGGGTAGGCATCCGTTAGTTTGACTGAGCATTCAAATTTCAAAAAGGAGTGCACGTCTGAGGATCCATTACCTTTCATTGTACCAAATCAAGAGGTCCAAAGACCAGAAACCACAATGGTTATTCCAAGCAAGAGGTCCAGAGACCGGAAACCACAATGGTTATCCCTCATCAACTGAAAAGTGAGACAGTCACGACCCTTTCAAAGAAATCAAAACAAACAGTGTCACACGATTTGTTAAAAAAATGAATGAAAAAAAGAGAAATAAAAAAGCCTGCTAAGTCGAAACTTGAAAACAAACGACTTAGGAAAAAATTAGGGCATCCCGCTGGACTTTGCAATCAAAGATTCAGAAGAGTCAGTCCAGACAAAAGTTAGGGATAAGCAAAGTAATGCAAAAGCAAAAGACGAAAGGGATTACACAAGAAAGATCCTTGAACAAGAACAAAATCGTGTGGCACAAACACGAAAGACAAAGGGGTGACTGACTCCCAACAATAACCTGATTGGTGCTTAAACCGTTAGTGTCATTGGTTCCTCAACCATCACAAAACCATTTTTGAGAGGTGAGCGCTTGTGAAAGCTAGTTGAACATAGGAATGGAGAACATCACGAAGATGGGTGGGCACAAATAAACTTCGAGCCTATATCCTTTGTTTCTATAACCGTGAACCAGGCCACAATACAACCCTAAAAAGTCCTAACTAAAACGGGGTTATTCCGAGAGCGTACTACCACGAGACCGCGTTCCTGACTCCTATGATTTATGCTAAAAGATATGGGTTGGTGTTGCATATGCATGTTTTCTTCTATCAAAAATCAAAGTCGTATTTTAACCAGTGATTCACTCACAAAGGTTGGCGACATCTTTTTACAGTAAAACTTCAAGATTAACATGTGTTTTGCATTAGAATTTTCATTCTCAAAATAAATATTTTCTGCTTGCATACATTTGTTTGGCATCATAAAAGTTCACATATTGAATCTCAGTCCAGAAGCTTAATCTTGCCAAGTTGAGAGGTCTTAAATTTCCGAAGGACAATCATATCGAGGTGCACTTTTCAAGAAACTCCATTGAGTGGGGACTTTCCCAATAGTCGTGGTAAGAGCCAACTAATTTGGGGCAATCACGTCGAGCAATCTCTTCAAAATTCAGCCAAGCTAGGGCAATCACTTCGAGAATCAAATCTCTCAAAGAGCCATTAGTCTGAAGAATTCAGTCACAATTCAACCAAACTAGGGTGTAACGATAAAATCATGAGTGTATGTTATTAGTCAACTTAACTCAAAGTAATCAGAGTCGCTGTCGCGCTTTATTTTTATTCCAAGAGGAAAAGGAAAAAAAGAGCGAATAAATCCTAATGAATCTAAAAGCAAAAAGCTAAAGAAACACAACAGAGAAACAAGTAAGGGGATATGTTACACAATGGGAATGTTTTACGCACCCAAAATGTATGTGGTACTCCACGGGAGCCCTTTGAAAAATTTACCGATTTTGGTTTGAAAAAGGTTTGTTAAATGAGAGTGGAGGGATGAGAAAAGAATTATTTTTTAATATTTTTGTGTTTGGAGAGGTTTACCACCTCATGCCTACGTACCCACAAAGTGCAATGCAAGATCAAAACCCCGTAGTTCGTGGTACAAATAGTGAAAATGGTGGGTTATGATTAATTTTATTAAGTGAAGAGAAATCGTCATCTTCAAGTGGATGGTCAAACAAACTACCATGAGAATGAAGGCATGGACTCATACATCATTATGGGGAGGGCGCCAACTCGGATAAAATCAACAAGTATGCCACTAAACCCCCATAAATTACAAGAGACTCAATTACATCAAACTACAACCATGGAGATTGAGCGACTTGCACCCGACTAAAGAATAATGACTCATAATCGGCATTCTTTTAAAGAAAATACACAAAAGTGCACAAAGGCACAAAACAACTTGAATGAGTTTGATTCTTTTTATTTTTGAATTAAGGTCAACATGATTAGATTCATTGATTTTAAAAGAAAAGTAAAAGAGTAAAAGCCACTTGACAAAAGTCAAGGTTTTTGGTTATTAAAGATGTGATGATCTAAAAAGAATGAATCCTTTGTAAAAGGGAGAAGATTTTGAAAATTAAAGAAGGGGAGAAGATGAAAGGACTATCCTAAAAAAATAAGAAGATAAGGGAAGAAAGATCTAACCAAACTTGATGATACTTCAACTTATGAGCATAAGATTCCATCCTTATAAGCTAGCAAATGGCCAAATAAAGGCAAATTCCAACTTCATGAAGATCAAGGCAAAGGAAGTGTGTCCTAAGAATATAAGTCCAAATCTTCATTCCAAAGCCAATGATAGTAACCAATAGTCCACAAATTAAAATCACAAGTTTTTTAGAAGTTTAATCCTTTATTAATGTTTTTGTGTCCAAATGGACAAATGGAAAATCAACAACAAAATAAGCAAATAATAAACATGATATGTATGAATAAAGCATAATAAAGTATAATAAAATAAAAGCAATAAAAATGCAAGAATTTAAATGTTAGTAGCAAAAACGATTAAAGTGCACGAATCTAAAATATTAATAATAATAATAATAGTATAATAATATTTACATAATAATAATGGCATGGTGAACTTAATCAACCAAAACAAAAAAGAGCAACCAAAATCGAAAGGCAATCGGATCCACTTAGCATCTTACACTATAGCGATTAATCAAGGCAAGCCGAACTGAATTCAATGAAATTTGAAAGGCGATTGGGAGACCCAAAGCACCTACGCATCAAACATTCATAAGTCTCTATTCTTAATACAATATGATTAACCACTTTGGGATTACGCGATCAACAAGAGATACATTCCACGAAAGTGCAAGTACCCAATTAGATTTTTATTCCGAATTTAGAGACAAATTTAGTCTATGTTAAGTGTAACACGGTGGGAGAACTGACTTTCTATAAATGTTGCGGATAGAAAGAGTCGCCACCGACTTTTATTTTATCCATAAGGAAGGGACATAAAAAAACAGGAAAGACCGTTTTGAAAAGACTTGAGTTCGGGGGGTAGGCTATATAAAGGAAAGGTGTTAGCACCCTTTATATCCATGGTTATCCATGGGCTCTTAGTTACTTAGCTCACTTAATTATTTTTGAAAAGGTGAAGTGTGTGATTAGAAAATTTTCTAAGTACTTTGTAATGATCCTCGTATGGATGTATACAAAGTCTTGTTTGAAAATGTTTGAAAATAGTGAGGTGTGAAAAGTATTTTCTTTTTGAAGAGTGAGCAAGTAACTATTAGGTACCTACCTTAGACTAAGTCATTCATGTTCTTATATGTCCTTTCAAGGGTAAGACTATCCCTATTATTAAAGAATATGTAGTCATTACCTTGGATTTATTTGAGGGATAGGCGTAGGGTCATCATATGGTCAATGGAGGCAACTATAGGGTGTCTTTAGCAATTGGGAGGGACTATCATCTTTTAAACCGAAGGGACAATATCATTTATCATAGGCAACCTCGTAGGGAATTGATCTTTTAGAATCTGGGAGAGACAAGATGATTTATTTTCTGGAGGGACATTGCTTAAGACACCCTATTTTCGAGGGACTTGACCGTTTAAATAAGGCAACCAAGAGGGATACCCTAGGAAGTGCAGATGGCGATCTTAGATCGACTTACGTATGTGAGTGTTTTATTTCAGATATTTATTCTTTTTGATTAATTATCTAAATTCAGTTAGTTACAAATATGTTGTCACTCCCTATTTACTAACCACACAATTAAATAATATAATTGAAAAAAACAGGAAAATAAAACTACGCTATTACAAGGCTTTGGGACAGATACAGAATAATTGGGCGGAAAATAAATTATTACAACCTATACATTCTTTCCTAATAAAAATAAGCAAGACTATATAAAATAATAAAGCAAAATAAAGGAAACAAAATAAATTTAAGATTTAAATTTAAAAATTAGATTAAAGTTTTAATTAAAAAGAATTAAGTTTAGGTTAAGAAAATTAGATTAAAATTTAGGGTTAGAGAAATTAGGGTTAGTTAAACAAAATTAGGGTTTTAGAATAAAATTAGGTTAAGGATTTAATTAAGAAAAATTAGAGTGATAAATAAATTTATTAAGAAAAATATGGTATAATTAGTAATTAAAATGTAATGGACTAATTATATACAAGACTATTATTAGAGAAATAATTAGAATTTTTTAATTAGGACTATAAAAGATTTTAACTAGGCTTTTATTTACAAAATACATAAATAATAAAGATTATATACAAATTAAAAAATATTTATAAATAATTGATTTAGAAAAAAAACTAATGAATTAATTAAATTTTAGAAAACATAAAAATTATTATTTATTGGTTTTTTATTTAGAAAATGTTTTGATTTTGTTAAATTGATTAAAATTATTAAATTATTAAAAGAAAACAAATAAAGCATGATAAGAAAGGAAAATTACTCAAAAAGTAAGGACCTGGGAATCGAACCCAGGTCCCTTACTTCAATGGCGCATCACAAAACCAATATGGCTAGCGTACGCCTGGTGATAAGCATACTGGACAAGGCTATTATATTTTGAACCTGAAAATAAATGAATTAAAAGAAAAAACGCTTCAGGCAAGGATTGAACCCAGGTCTTCAAGGTTCACCACGCACGCGCCTTAGCCACTAGGCTACCGACATCTCTGTGTCAATGATATAACATAATAACATAAAATAAATAAATAAAATTCAAAAAATGAATTTGTGAGCCATTGACCTTCTTCTACCTCTTGACCTGCGGAATTTGCTGCGAAAATTCCTACGCATTTTCCTGCGATTTTTCGTTCGCATGAAAACCTGCGAACATCATATAGCGCAAACCACAAAGTAATTTCTCAAATTGGTCACACCAACGTGATCCCCATAACTCATACAATACAAATATATCAATAGAAATCATTTAAATCACTTGTATCATAAAGCCCTAATTTAGATGTGTAAACCCTAATAATGGTGGAATGGTATTTCGGACATGGAGCTTCAATGTTTTTGCCCAAAATGCTTCTATGTCATCATACAAACAACATTAGTCAAACAAATATGATCAAAACACCAAGAATAATCGAAACCGAAAAGTCAAAAAAACACCATGAATATTGTGGATTTTGGTTCCTTGAGTGTGAACAAAAATCAATCATAAATGTGAGGAAAGATCAAATCTTTTCATACTTCAAAGGTTGTGCACGAAATTAGAGAGTATCAAATCAATTTAAATGATGTTTATGAGCTTCTAGAAGAAGGATCAAATCAAATATTTGAGTTTTTTATATTTTATTTTGATTTAAATTGAATTTTAATGAATAAAATCCAAATAAATAATAAATAAATTATAAAAATAAGAAATAATTGGAATTGGGTCGTGCTTGATGTTATTGTGAAGATTGGATTGCAAATTGATAGGCCCATTTGGAAAAAAAATTGGATTTAAGACCTTATTTGCTTCATGCACCCCTTGAAAATTTCCCAACTTGGCCAAGGCATTAATGCCTCAATTTTAAGGCTATGAGAGTGTTCTTGGACTTTTTGGAAAGCTTAAAGAGTCCTATAACCAACCCTTTTAGTACCATGTCAATATCCTTTACCATTTTAAAATTATGAGCTTTGGAAAAAGTTGACTTTTTGTTGACTTTTGAAATGACTTATAATGTCTTAGCTCATACCCTTCAAATGAAGCATTTTTAGGCTTGGCTTGTGAGCCACAAAGTTGTAGAGAATTCAATTTAATTAAAAATAAGCTTTGGATGAGAAATTTTTGATGAAGCATGTGAAAGTTATGGTTGGTCAAAGTTCAGTTGACTTTTCCTAGGAAACCCTAATTTAGAAACTTCCTGATTCTTGATGATCTGAGATTTCCTTGATGAATCATGATCAACCCTTGATCAAATGATGAATTTTACTTCATAATATTGATGTTGGCAAGAAAATCTTGAAGTTTGACTTTAGTTTGACCACAGTTGACCTCAGTTTGACTTTTTAACCACTTTGACTGATTTTTGCATATCTGATCATCTGACTGGTCAAACTTATTGGGAAAGCTATGAAACTTGACATAGGGATTATTTTATACGTGTGGGATGTTATGAAGCTCACTTGAGGCCTTGAAAGTTCATTTTGCTTGGAGAAAACCAAAACCCTAGTTCTGGATCCTTTGCTTAGGAGGAGGCGTTGCCTGAGGACTTTCTCAATCTTTCTGACCAATTGGGGACCTTGAGAACCTTATGATAATTGAGAAATCTTGAGAGAAATTGCCTCGATTGTGGGAGGGAAAATTTTGGGGTACAACATTAAGCAATCGCCGAGTAATTTACGAAGTAATTACCCTACAAATGAGGTCGGCCACCACCAATAAGGTGCATAATGTTAATGCTAATGTATGCGAGATAAACGATATGTAAATCACCATTCGGACGCAATACCACACAAAACTAAAGGTGAATACCAAATTGAGCCACACTCATGGTATTCTTCCATCCTTAAGTTCAATCACTCATCTCAGTGGATTCAAGCATGAAAATGTACCACTAACGTAAAGTACCTTAAATGAATTGAATAATCCACTAAAAGGTAGTTTTGAATTAATGAACATTAACTACTCTAATCTACACCCAAAGCTCATTGAAATTAAGGATAAATCACTCCCAAAAGTGCTTCCCAAGGTAAAAATAAAAGGAGGAAGAAGAAGAAGAAAGAAGAACCAAAAAGGGCTTTAAAACAAGCTAAGAATTCAATTCTGACTTGCGTTAACCGGTTAACGCATATGGTTAACCGGTTAGCGCTGAAGCAACAACAAAAAATGCAAAAATTCAGCATTGATCCATTTCCAACACCCTTTTTTTATACATTTGATGATCATGATCTGAATTTTCACGAATTTTAAAACCAAAATACAGTAAAATCCCTGCATTCAAACAACAAATAAAGATCCAAAGGATATAGAAACAAAGGCACCAAGGATCTACATCTTGAATGTTGATGGTGAATATGGGTTTATGGAGTGAGAGGAATTACCAAAAGCACTTCTTCAAATTGGACCAAATCAAGCTTAAATCTACTGAAATTGATGAACAAAAGAAGGAAAGGATGAAGGTTTAGCTCAAGTTAGTCAAGAATTCAATGTGAATTCTTGATAACTTCAAAAGAAAGAAAGTGAGCTTTGGAGGATTTTGGTGTTGGGAGAGTATTTTGCAAGAGGTTTTCCAGCTTTCAAAAGCTTGGTGAATCAATGAAATTATGGTTCTATTTAAAAACTTTAGGTATGGGAATTTGGTGGAATGAAGCTTGCTTTGGTAATTAAAATTAGGCTTGGTAATTGCAATTTTGGTGGAAAATGGAAAAGAGTGGTGATTAGTGAGGGTTTATGGTAGGAAATGATCAAAGTGATGTAGAGAAATCAGAAACCAATGGATCTAGAATATTCCAATTAAATCAATGATCTAAGGGTGCTGAATTTGAATAAAATATTCAAATTTCGCACTGGTTAATCGGTTAACGCATATGGTTAACCGGTTAACCAAGCCAAAATTTGAATATTTTATTCAAATGAGGCTGCTTGGTTGTTGTGGCCCGATTCTTTTTGTACATCGAAGAAGGCATGGAAATAAACACACGAACCTTTGAATTCCTTTGAATGAATCAATTAACTTGGGAAATCCTCGATCAGATAAATTTGAATTATTTACGGATCAACTTCGACTTTTATCTGTGAAATTTTACTCGAGCTGCAGGACTGCTATTTTTGGCATTTTCAATGGTTCCTCTTCCTGGAAAAAAAAGTTAGTAAAAAGGAAACAAAATATTTTTGATTTTGATTAATGGTTATTAAACATAAACAAATAAAGTAATTAAAGAAAACGGTGATCCCCTGCGAGACATAAACCTAACCCGAGAAGAACCGAGCAACCAACGCGATCTTGTTTGTATGCAAGATGCAGATGAAAATGCAAAGAAAACTTACGGCAAAAATTAGGGTGCAACAGCTGCCCCTATTTAAGTTTCTTCAATCTGAAGATATGAAGATTGACATCTTCGTCTCTGCAAGATGGGAGAGACTTAAATACAGAAAACCCAAATTTTTGTCCTAAGAGAACATGATATGAGATGATATGCAAACCCAAGATCTGTGTGGGGAACATACGACCACCAGAGGAAAGCAAAAGCTTGGGGACACAAAAGAAATATCCCGCCGGGGAAAACAAAAGACACCAAAAGCTTGGGGACACAAAAGAAATATCACGCTTGGGGACACATCTTCATCTCTGCAAGATGGGAGAGACTTAAATATAGAAAACCCAATTTTTTTCCCTAAGAGAACAATGATATGATATGAATATGATATGATATGATATGATATGATATGATATGCAAACCTAAGATAACTGTGGGGGACGTACGACCACCAGAGGAAAGCAAAAGCTTGGGGACACAGAAGAAAAACCGCTGGGAAAACGAAAGACACCAAAAGAGTTACCAGGAAAATAAATCACTGTATAGTTGACTCTACTTGGGGAAAATTAATAAGATATAATCAAGGAAAAAGGTTCAAAGAGTGAGAGTAAACACTCTTCCAGGGAATAACCAACAATCAAAGTATTTGAGCCCAAAGATGGAGGAATATCATATTGGAAAAGAATCACCAACTACCGGATTTACTGGGTAGGAGATATGAAAATGATGGACTCAACTATCGATTTACTGGATAAGAGCAAAACAAAGAGGGATAACCTCCACTACCTTTTTACTGGGTAGAAAAATTCTCAACTACCGGATTTACTAGGTAGGAGTATAAGCAAAGGGAGACAAGTTCTATTACCTTTTTTACTGGGTAGAAAGAAGAACTCCCGACTACCGGATTTACTGGGTAGGGGTACAAGCAAAAGAGCTTAATTAGCTTGGAAACGTTACCCACTATCGAATAATGGATAGCTTAATTCCAAAGTAACATACTCAAGCTGGGGAAACTATTGCCCACTATCAAACAATGATAGCTTAATTCAAAGCAAATATTAACTCGTCAAGAGGACCAAAATTCAATCCAAGAACAAATTGGAGAAAAACGATCAAACGAGACTCATCCCGAGGAGGAATTATCTCAATTGGGGAAATCCCATCCAGATAATAAACTGGGGAGGAAATTGAATCAAAATCATCCACGAGAAACAAAACTCAATGGGGAAATAGAAAGGATCAACACTTTTGGCTTAATGGTCGACACTTTAAACTTGAGAGGAAGACAACACACACACTCTGTGGGGAAAGAACACACCAAAGAGCGGGGAACAAAGATAAATGCAAGAATGCAAGCAAATGATGCTATTCTTATGCGTATGAATATGCATATGAATATGCTGACAATACATACATAAAGATAAGCAAAAAGGGTGACATAAACACCACAACAACCGGATACTTGGCTAATCAAGGCAACAAGTCCAAGAACCATGCTGGAGATTTAAGTCGCAATCCTGTAGGGGAACGTCTAAAGCCATTGAAGGAATAAAATCCTGCTACAAGGCATAGCTCAGACTGGGGAAAACAAATACTAGGGATCCAATCCACAAAGCAATTTTCAAGAATCCGTGAAGGATAACATCATAAATTCCAATCTGAGAGGACAACATGTCGGAGACACCTCAACAACACAAAATCTTCCACACTTTGGGGACGGAAGGAAAAGTCCCTGTTAAACTCTGGTGGGGATAAATATCTTCATAACTTTGTTTGGGGAAACAAAATAAAGATCTACCAATGATGCAAATAAAGCATAGTCTACTGGAGTATCAAACATCGATCATCAACTCTGCATAGGAATACCACCTTGCTGAGGAAAAGTAATAATCTGTCGGGGACGGGGAAAGCTTCCACGATCCTTGCTGAAGACAAAAGTGTTCTTAATCAAACTCCTACATGGAATAATCGTCATATTATTCCTGCTCCACTCGGTGAAAGATTCATGCCACTCTTACTCTGCTTGGGGGAGAAGTTATGTCACTCTTGCTCTGCTTGGGGAGAGAGTGTAAAACTTGTTGAAGATCAAATAGAAATCTGCTGGAAACCATCACACGCAGACCTACTGGGGATCTATGGAGATCGATCATCCTCGAAAATTAGGACTTTTTGACCTCTTTGGGGATAGCAGAAATTAATCATAGAAAACCACAATTACAAGGGATTTTAAATCAATACTCACCAACAGGTGAAAGAAAACCTCTAAACTGATTGTTATACCAATACTTTTTCTAAGTGATACAACCCATCTCAAGCTGAGGAACAAGAACTCGGCTGAGGATTCCCAATTCTTCTCAAGTCAAAGATAAACTGCTAAGGAAGAGATCAAAACTCAATTGGGGATTCTAAAGAATATTCCTTCCAATAATTCTTCTGGGGAAGGGAACAGAACTAGGAGCATTTACAATTCCCGCCCATGCTGGTGGGGCACAAAACACCACTAATATCATCATGCCAGGACTGTTTAGGAACTCCGTAAGGACACAATCATATCCAACCCTGCTTTGGAAGAGACGAGTTATACACATGTGGATTTTACTATCCCTGTAATCACTATTGATATCCTTTCTTTGTTCACATATCAAAAGAAAAAATGTTTTTATAATCTTCAAAGATTAAATTTGTTTCAAAAATCATCATCAACAATAAATTGAAATTTTTGTAAATAGAAACAACATAAAGAATTTCAAATAATTGGATAAAAGCTCAAATTCATTGATAGAATGGTAGTCAGCAAATGGCATGACTCCATGGATCATTACAAGTTTGAAAAATGGTAAATACATGGAAAAGGGCTACATTGAAATACAATGATCACTATTCTCCCTATCAACTTTGAACTCCACTGTGTCCGAAACTTCAGTCAAGGATGAGTGAATAAGAATCTTTGATGGGCAATTCTTCTGAGGGATAGAATCTGAAATCCTCGGTTGTTACAAGTGATCCAGTCTATCGATGCAGTTACTTGCCATGATCCCTAACGTTTGCCTAAATTGCCCTTTCGGGTTTTCAATCTACCGGGATAATTATTTTTGTTTATGTCTCTAATTTTTTCCTGGACCGCCCTTTCGGGTTTCAATCCACCGAGACGCTCATTTTTGCCTAATCCACCCTTTTGGGTTTTCAACTTAGCAAGTTGTTCTTTTATTTTATTTTTTTAGGCGAAGTATTTCTTGACTGCATCCGCATTCACAAGACGAGTGATCTCCTCACCATCCATAGTTGCAAGAAATAATGAACCGCCAGAGAAGGCTTTCTTAACAACATATGGTCCATCATAGTTCGGAGTCCACTTGCCCCGAGAATCTGTAATGAAAGACTGGATCTTTTTAGCACGAGGTCGCCTTCTCTGAATACACGAGGTTTGACCTTCTTGTCAAAATATTTCTCCATTATTTGCTGGTACAATCGACCATGACACAAAGTTGTTATTCTCCTTTCCTTAATCAAATTCAATTGGTCAAATCTACTTTGACACCATTCAGCCTCAGTCAACTTGGCTTCCATCAGAACTTTCATTGATGGGATCTCAACCTCGACGGGGAGCACTGCTTCTGTACCATAAACAAGTGAGAAAGGGGTTGCCCCTATTGAAGTGCGGACAGAGGTACGATACCCATGCAAAGAGAAAGGGAGCATCTCATGCCAGTCCTTATATGTCACAACTATCTTCTGAATAATCTTCTAAACGTTCTTATTCGCAGCTTCAACAACCCCATTCATCTTTAGTCTATAAGGAGAAGAATTATGGTGTTGAATCTTGAATTCTTCACAAAGCTTTTTCCTCATCTTATTATTCAAGTTCGAACCATTATCAGTAATGATTTTATTCAGAACACCATATTTGCATATAATATTATTCTTGATAAACCGAACCACAACTTGTTTGGTCACATTAGCATATGATGTCGCTTCCACCCACTTGGTGAAGTAGTCAATTGCCACAAGAATAAAACGATGTCCATTCGAAGCCTTGGGTTCAATCATACCAATCATGTCAATTCCCCACATAGAGAAAAGCCACAGGGAAGAAATTACATTGATATGAGTTGGCGACACATGAATCTTGTCAACATACACTTGGCACTTATGGCACTTTTTCATATACTTGCGACAATCAGATTCCATTGTCAGCCAATAGTAACTTGCTCTCAACATATTTTTAGCCATTGCATGCCCATTAACATGAGTACCAAAAGATCCTTCATGAATTTCCTTCATTAACATGCCTGCTTCGTGTCTATCCATGCATCTGAGTAAGACCATGTTAAAATTCCTCTTATAAAGCACATTTCCATTCAGGAAGAAATTGCCTGCCAATCTCCTCAAAGTCCTCTTATCTTTATCGGATGCCCCAAGTGGGTATTTCTGACTCTGGAGAAAACATCTAATATCATGATACCAAGGCTTGTTATCATAGACCTCTTCAACTGCGAACACATGAGCTGGTCTTTCAAGCCGCATCACTCTGATCATGGGAACATCATTCTACTAGTGCACCTTTATCATAGAAGCTATAGTTGCCAAAGCATCTGTCATCTGATTTTCATCACGAGGCACATAATGAAACTCAACTTTAGTGAAGAAAGTTGATATCCTCCTGGTATAATCTCTATAAGGGATCAAGTGAGGTTGATGAGTTACCCACTTACCCTTGATCTGATTGATTACCAAGGCAGAATCTCCATATACATCAAGATGCTTAATCCTCAGATCAATAGCTTCCTCAAGACCCATAATACAAGCTTTATACTCAGCTTCATTATTGGTACAAGGAAAAGTTAACCTTGTAGCAAAAGGAATATGTGAACCACGGGGAGTAATGACCATTTCCCCGATTCCTCTTTCGCGTGCATTTACAGCACCATCATAAACTAAACCCCATCGAGATCTAGGATCCGGCCCTTCCTCAATCAAAGGTTCATCACAATCTTTCATTTTCAAATACATCACATCCTCATCCGGAAAATCAAATCCAACAGGCTGGTAATCATCAATCGGTTGATGTGCCAAATGGTCAGCCAAGATACTACCTTTTATAGCTTTTTGAGCTCGGTGCTCGATATCATATTCTGATAACAACATTTTCCAACAAGCAATCCTCCCAGTCAAAGCAGGCTTTTCAAATATATACTTGATTGGATCCATTTTAGAGATCAACCAAGTTGTATGATTCAGCATATACTGGCGAAGACGCTTTGCAGCCCAAGCTAAGGCACAACAAGTTTTTTCAAGCATGGAGTATTGAGATTCACAATCAGTGAATTTCTTACTCAAGTAGTAAATTGCATATTATTTTCTTCCAGATTCGTCTTGCTGACCAAGCACACAACCTATGGAATCTTCCAACACAGTCAAGTACATAATTAACAGTCTACCTTCCACCGGAGGAGACAAAATAGGAGGTTCAAGCAGATATTCTTTGATACTTTCAAACACCTTCTGACAACCATCTATCCAGACACAACCTTGGTCTTTCCGAAGCAACTTGAAGATCGGAGCACATGTGGCAGTCGTGTGAGAGATAAACCTCGAAATATAATTCAAACGGCCCAAGAATCCTCTTACTTGCTTTTCAGTTCTTGGAGCAGGCATTTCCCGAATATCTTTCACTTTATCGGGATCAACTTCAATGCCTCTTTGGCTGACAATGAAACCTAACAACTTTCTAGAACGTACACCAAACGTGCACTTGTTCGGATTCATACAAAGCTTAAACTTCCTTAACCTCTGAAATAACTTCAGCAAATGTTCAACACGATCCTCTTCAGTCCTCGAATTAGCGATCATATCATCAACATATACCACAATTTCTTTGTGCATCATATCATGGAAAAGCGTGGTCATAGATCTTTGGTATGTCGCACCAGCATTCTTCAATCCAAATGGCATCACTCTGTAGTAGAATGTTCCCCATGGTGTAATAAATGTGGTCTTTTCCATGTCCTCGGGTGCCATCTTTATTTGATTATAATCGGAAAATCCATCCATAAAGGAGAATACATCAAATTAGCCGTATTATCTACCAACACATCAATATGTGGCAATGGAAAATCATCTTTTGGACTGGCTTTATTCAAATCTCTGTAATCAACACACATTCGTACTTTTCCGTCTTTCTTTGGAAAATGCACAATATTGGCCACCCACTGAGGATAATTAGACGTCACAAGAAAACCTGCATCAATCTGCTTTTGAACCTCCTCTTTGATCTTTACTGCCATATCAGGATGAGTTCTTCTCAACTTTTTCTTCACAGGTGGACATTCAGGCTTCAGCGGCAATCTATGCTCCACAATATCAGTATCAAGACCTGGCATGTCCTGATAAGACCAAGCAAATACATCAACATATTCTCTAAGGAGCTCAACCATTCTCTTCTTAACATCAGGACCAAGCAATGCTCCAACTTTGACTTCTTTCTTATCATCTTCAGAACCCAAGTTGACCATTTCTATAGACTCTCCATGAGGCCGAATAACCTTCTCCTCGTGCTCAAGCAACCGAGAAATTTCATCAGGAATCTCTTCAACATCCTCTTCCTCAACTTCAAACACAAGGAATTCAAAGTTGGGAGTGGGCATAGGATCATTATTTTCAATGGGTTTATCAATCAATCTGCACAATGATTTTATTTTTATTTTAGAGTATGAACAAAAGTGAAAACATCATGCAGATAAACAATGGTTATTATTATTTTGGTTTTTTATGTTACCATTTTTCAGAATAAATCAAAAAGGAAAAACACATATGGAAATAACAAAATAACATTTTATTGATGATGATAAAATTTAAAACAAAGCCCGACAAACATCACTTTCACCTTGGGCAGAGTGAAAGGATTTTTGAAAGAAAATAAAACAAATTACTTTGAAGCATGAACAATAGAAGGAACATCAACAGTAATCCAATTCTTGTAATTCTTTCCGTGCGTAACAAAGTTAGGCATTTCTTCATCTTCATCATCTTCGATGATGGCAGCAGCGGAATGATCATTGATAAACCCAACACTTTGAAATCCTTCCTGAATAGTCTTCAGGCTATTGAGAGCCACACCTAGTGCAAAACCAATACCAAATCCTTCTTTGTTATTAACAACATCAATAACTTGTCCCCAACCGTCAGATCGACCAGTTTCGAGCACGTGCAGAGCATCCTTGAGAGAAGACATAGGCATAGCATCCTTCTTAGCAGCATTATCAACAACAAAAATAGCCTGGAATGAAGTTCCCACCTCTTCTCTAGCATCAATATAAGAGAAAGATGACAAATTGCTTACTAGCATCGCTTGTTCACCGTCGATAGTCACTAACTTCCCATCTTTCACATACTTCAGCTTCTGATGGAGAGTAAATGTCACAACTCCTTCCTCATGAATCCAGGGTCTTCCAAGGAGACAACTGTAAGCGGGACATATATCCATTACCTGAAAAGTAATCTGGAATATAAACGGTCCAATCAAAATAGGAAGATCAACTTCACCAATCACAGTCTTATTCGATCCATCAAAATCCTTCACAATAATCCCATTATGCCTCATGGGAGCACCTTGGTATGCAAGCCTTGACAAAGTTGACTTCGGCATCACATTCAAAGAAGATCCGGTATCAACCAACACCTTAGACATAGCGTCTTCCTGACAGTTCACTGAAATATAAAACACCAAGTTAGTGTTCCTTCCTTCTTCAGGAAAATCATCATCACAGAAACTCAGATTGTTGCACGATGTGATATTAGCCACAATACTATCAAACTGATCAACAGTCACATCGTGGTCAACATAAGCTTGATCAAGAATCTTCTGCAAAGATTGCCTATGAGCCTCAGAGCACATCAAGAGTGATAAAACTGATATCTTTGACGGAGTATGCAACAATTGCTCAGTAACATTGTACTCACTCTTCTTTATCAATTTCAACACTTCATCTTCACTATCTTTCAAACCGGAATCTGACTATATAATAGTATCCTCAATCTATTTACTTGCATTTGTATCTTCAGCTCTCTTCGGAGGGTCCAAAGCATAAACCCTACCACTTCGAGTAACTTTCGTCACATTAGCAATGCTAACCACAGATTTTGGAGAAGGAATAGGAACTTCCTTACCATTTTCTATCATCGTAGCATTATACCGGTACGAAACAACTTTATCAGACTCATATGGCATTGGACCAGACAAATTGATCACCAAAGGAGTAACAACATTTTTTCGGCTATCAAAAGAAATATTTGTCATACCTCAAATTTGTCCTACTTTTATTCTCATTTTTTATTCTAGTATTTTCAACATCTTTGCACCATATCATTAGCATATCATTGTGCATTCAAAAATTCGAAGATATGTTTGCCTTGTTACCTTTTTCTTTTTCTTCTTATTGTCTAGTCAGGTGTTAATAGAATTCAGAGTTTATCCAAAGTCATTGTTGCTTTAGTTTGAGGAATTCAAGATGACTCCCTTCATTCCCAAATCAAAATTCAAGGTGGATTCGTTTTGGGTTTTACTTTTTGAGTTTGACTCCTAAGGAGTATTCATCTTGTTCATAATGATTTTCAAAGAAGATTCAAATATTCCTTTTGACACATTACTTTGTTAAAGGATACTAATGCCTAAATGTTGCAGCAAGCTTGATTTTGAAATAGTCCTATTTTAGTGCTAAGGACAAATTCAAGCAGCTATCATTTTGTCATGTCACTAAGCAAACTCAAGGTTTTCGTGTTCAAATTTAAGGTTGGTTCAAATTGCACTCAAATATTATTTGGTGTAGAATTGCAAGGTTCAATTGGATTTAGATGTTTCAAGACACAAAAGAAAAGTGTCATGCACCTTCTGCATTTGTTTAAAAAAAAAGGAATTTCCGTGAGATACAAAACTTGAATCAAATTCCATATTTGGTATAAAGTTGGAGTGGAAAGTTCAAGTTAGATTCATATCACATTCAAAATGAATTAGAAATTCATTAGCGCAAGAATTGAAAATGTTTGAATTCTAAAAAGGCAAATTTAATGTTTACATTAAAAGAGTGCAAAGAAGTTTATGGCTACCACAAAATTGTGTGCTTAGGGTACAAGTCCAAGGATACAATCAGATTTGGAGGCCTAAGAAGAATCGTACAACATGGAACCAATTGTCATGCTAGCCTAGATCGCACTTGAATTTCTCTAAATATCTGGATGCTTAAAGCACATCCGAGTGTCATGGTCATCAAGCCTCATGACTCATCAAGTCTTAGAGTGTGTTACTTCTTGTGTGCTCATTCGTCCAAGCAAGCCATCCATCCATAGCAACTATATTTTTCTATCTCATGTCCAATAAACTCAAGTTAACCAAAAAATTCAAAGTGTGAATCATATTAAGACAATGGGAAGAAATCAACAAATGCTACAAAAAAAACATCTCAAAATAATTACAATGCTTCAACAGAGCCTAAGTCACCCAAGTTATGTTCCATGCTCTTCTTGTTTTCTTGTGCATCAAGCCTTGTGCAGGTCAGTAGCAAAGCTCCAAAAGTGATTTCATTGGTTTAAGTTGGTTTCAAGTACTTCTCCCATGAGAACCTTCCATGAAGTGAAGCAAACCTAGTACATCATGTTAAATTGTTGGTGAGAATAAGGCCCAAGATTACAAGAGAAACAATGTCAAAATTCATAAAAAAGAGACATATCGCAAAAAGTAAAGTTGTTGCTTCATGAACTGTGATCTAGTAATGCATCTTTCAATTTTAAAGGTCTTTATGCCAAATTCCATCATTCTTTCAACAAGTGGTTTTGGCTTTTCACCATCCAAAAACTACCCTCAAACAAAGCTTGACCATGTTGGACATCATGGCCATTCAAGCACCTGGTTCATTGATAGCTGAGGCAATAAATTGCAGGACAATGACATTGGCAGCAGTAAAATGCAGTTAAAAAAAACAGCAGCAAGGAGAGCCTTTACTTCACTCACATTATAGTCTTGGAAATACCACCTTCAAGTTACGTGTACAACCATGACCAAAGCTAGTGGTATTGTCGGGAAAAGAAGAAGATTGACGTTGGATGGAAGTTGTTGGAGAGTCTAAATTTATGGCTCGGAGTTGATCATCTCGACGCGTTTGAGATTGCGACGAGACTGGAGAAGGAGCTTCTATTAGTTTGCAGGTTGTAGCGGTAAAATCATGAGTGTAAGCTATTGATGAACTTAACTCAATATACACAGAGTCGCCACCGTGCTTTTATTTATTTCCAAAAGGAAAAAGGAAAAAGAACGAACAAAACCTAATGAATCTAAAAGCAAAAGCTGAAAGAAACAAACAGAGAATGGGTACAGGGATTGGTTACAAATCGGGAAGGTTTTACACACCCGACTTGTCCGTGGTACTCCACGGGAACCCTTTGAAATGTTTACTGCATTTTTTGGTTTGAAATGGTTTGTTTGGAAAAAAAAATTGAAGAGATGAGAAGAAGAATGTTTTTTTAAGATTTTGGTGTTTGAAGAGACGAACGTCTCATGCCTACGTACCCACAAAGTGCAATGCGAGATCAAAACCCCGTAGTTCGTGGTACAAATTGTGAAAAGGCAAATGAGTTGAATTGATTTTAAAATGTAAAGATAAGTCATCATTCTTTAGCGAGTAATTCCGCTAGAAAGAATGAATCATATCTAAACATTAAAAAAAGGGTTAAAAGGAAACGTGCACGAGGGCACAAAAACAATTGAATGAGTTTTGAAAGTTTTAAGGTTTTTGAGAAGAAAGTTTCAATATGCTTATGTGGTTTAGCATTTATTAAGAAAATGAAATGAAAAGGTAAAAGCACATGACCGAAGTCAAGGTTTGATTGCGAAAATGTTTGAAGTTTGAAAACAAAGAAGGTTTTTGAAAATAGGAAGGAGATTTGAAAATTGAAGAAGTGGGAGGAGATGAAGGGACTATCCTAAAATTTGAAAATAAAAGCTAAAGGAAGAACGATCAAACCATATGGCAAGCATTCTTCAAAGTAAACGGAATTCCATCTTCAAAGACTAATGAAGTTAATTCAAGGCCAAGGTCTTCAATCAATCACAACTTGAGCAAAGGGAGAGATCCTAAAATCTAAGTCCGTACTCCAATGCTAAGGATAGTAACCATAGTCCGAAATTAAAGTCACCAATTTTTTAGATGTTTAATCCTTTATTAATTTTTTTGTATCCAAATGGACAAAATGGAAATCAACATCAAAATAATAAGAACAAATAATTAAACATGATATGGATGAATAAAGCAAAATAGAATAAATTCAATAAAAGTGCAAGAAATTAAATGTTAGTAACAAAAGAAATAAAAATGCAAGAATCTAAAATATTAATAGTAATAATAGTATAATAATATTTACATAATAATGGTATGGTGAACTTTAATCAACCACAACCAATAAGGAAAAGTGACCAAAATCGAAGGCAACCGGATCCGCTTAGCATCTTACACTATAGCGATTAATCAAGGCAAACCGAATCGAATTCAATGAAATTTGAAAGGCGATTGGGAAACCCAAAGCACCTACGCATCAAACATTCATAAGTCTCGATTCTTGAAGCAATATGATTAATCACTTTGGGATTACGCGATCAACAAGAGATCCGGTCCACGAAAGTGTAAGTACCCAATTAGATTTTTATTCCAAAGTCGGGACACATTTAGGTCTATGTTAAGCAATCGCCGAGTAATTTAAGAAGTAATTACCCTACAAATGAGGACGGCCACCACCAATTAAGGTGCATAATGTTAGTGCCAATGCATGTGAGATAAACGATATGTAAATCGTTATCCGAACGCGATACCGCACAAAACTAAAGATGAATACCAAATTGAGTCATACTTATGGTATTCTTCCATCCTTAAGTTCAATCACTTATCTTAGTGGATTCAAGCATGAAAATGTATCACTAATGCAAAGTACATTAAATGAATTGAATAATCCACTTAAAGGTAGTTTTGAATTAATGAACATTAACTACTCTAATCTACACCCAAAGTCCATTAAGATTAAAGAGAAATTCCTCCCAAAAGTGTTTCCCAAGGTAAAAATAAAAAGGAGGAAGAAGAAGAAGAAAGAGGAACCAAAAAGAGGCTTAAAACAAGCCAAAAAGTCAATTCTGACTTGCGTTAACCGGTTAACCAGATTACACTGAAACTGGTTAACCCGTTAACACCGTTAACCCGTTAACCAATTTAAACTCTAAATGGTTAACCGGTTAACGCTGAACCAGCAGCATAAAAATGCTAACATTCAGCATGATCCATTTTCAAAACCTTCTTACAAACATTTGGTGATCATGATCTGAATTTGCACGAATTTTAGAACCAAAATACAGTGAAATCCCTGCAATCAAACAACAAATAAAGATCCAATGGATCAAGAAACAAAAGCACCAAAGATCTGCATCTTGAATGTTGATGGTGAAAAGGGGTTTATGGAGGAAGATGAATTACCAAGAGCTTTTCTTCAAATTGAACCAACACAAGCTTAGATCTACTGAAATTGATGACCAAAAGAATGAAAGGATGAAGGTTTAGCTCAAGTTAATCAAGAATTCAATGTGAATTCTTGATAAATTCAAAAGAAAGAAAGTGAGCTTTTGGTGAATTTGGTTTTTTGGGGGAAAATTTTGCAAGATTTTCAAGGAATTTTTGCAAGGTGGATTTGGCTCTCAAAAGCTTGTGGAATGAATGAAATTAGGGTGCTATTTAAAGACCTTAGGTATGGAAATTTGGTGGAATGGAGCTTGCTTTGGTAATTTGAATTTAGGCTTGGTAATTGAAAATTTGGTGGGAAATTGAAAAGAGTGGTGATTAATGAGGGTTTATGGTGGGAAATGATCAAAGTGATGTAGAGAAATCAGAAACCAATGGATCTAGAATTATTCCAATTAAATCAATGATCAAAGTGATGCTGAATTTGAATAAAATATCCAAATTTCGCACTAGTTAACCGGTTAACGCATTTGGTTAACCGGTTAACCAAGCTAAATTTTGAATTTTTTTATTCAAACATGATTGCTTGGTTGATTCGGCCCGATTCTTTTTGTATGTCGAAGAAGGCATGGAAATAAACACATGAACCTTGGAATTCCTTGAATGAATCAATTAACTTGGGAAATCCTTGATCAGATGATTTTGAATTAATTGCGGATCTACTTCGACTTTCGTCTATGAAATTTCGTTCGAGCGGCAAAACTGCTATTTTTGGCATTTTCAATTGGTTCCTCTTTCCTGAAAATGTTAGTAAAAGGAAACAAAAATATTTTTGGATTTTAATTAATGGTTAGTAAACATAAACAAATAAAGCAATAAAGGTAACAGTGATCCCCTGTGAGATAAAAATCTAACCCGAGAAGAATCGTGCAACCAGTGCGATCTTATTTGTATGCAAGATGCAGATGAAAAATGTGAAAAATCTTAGGGTCAAAAATCAGGGTATGACAGATGCCCCTATTTAAGTTTCTTCAATTTGGAGATAATGAAGATTGAAATCTTCATTTCGACAAGATGGAAGATACTTAAATATCAAGAACCCAATTTTTGATCCTAAGATGCCAAAAACTGGAATAAAATGAAACGAAACGAAACGAACGATATGAAATGATATGAAGATGATATGGAAATGATATGAAGCATATGAAAATGTTATGAAAGCATATGAGATGTATTTGAAATGCAGAGAAAACCGCGAGAAATAAAACGACACATGAAAAAGAAAGAACGCTAGGGATAAGGAGCATAGAACTCCGACGGGGAAAAAACATGCTAGAGACCACGCCATGGCTCAGCTGAGGTGAAAATGTCCAAGAATGGCAATTGGACAGAAAGGATCACAACATCCATGAATGGCATTGAATGAAGTGAGAAAAGTTACGAAAAAGTACACCAGAAGCATCCAAGGATGACATTACTGACTATACTAGGGATATCCGAGAATGGCAATCGGAAAAAGGTAATCACAACATCTGAGAATAGCAATCAGATAAGAAATGTGAATCACAACATCCAGGAACAGCACTGAATGAAATGGGAAATATTCAGGAAAGTACATCAACTTAATGATGACTCCAACATGAAAATCCGAGAATGGCAATCGGAAGGGAAATGATCACAACATCTGAGAATAGCAATCAGATAAAATGTGAAGCACAACATTCAGGAACAACACTGAATGAAATGGGAAAAAGTCCAGGACAGTACATCAAATCAATGATGACTTCCCTATGGACATCCGAGAATGGCAATTGGAAGGAAAGTGATCACAACATCCAAGAATAGCAATCGGATAAAATATGAATCACAACATTCAGGAACAGAACTGAATGAGATGGAAAAAGGTCCGGGACAGTACATCAAATCAATGATGAATTCACTATGGACATCCGAGAATGGCAATCGGAAGGCAAGTGATTACAATATCTGAGAATGGCAAACAGATGAAATGTGAATCACAATATTCAGGAACAGAACTGAATGAAATGGGAAAATAAGTCCGGGACAGTACATCAAATCAATGACGACTTCACTATGGACATCCGAGAATGGCAATCAGATAAAAGGGTGTTATATCTGAGAGAAACATCAAGTAGGTGAAGAAAGAGTTCTGAAGAGACAGACAAATGCCAAGTAAGTTGGACTTTAACCACAAAGTAAGAAGTTGAAAACAACAAGACCTCGAGAAATGCATATGAGGACTAAAACACTTAGTATGCAGACATTTATGAAAATGGGGACTAAACCACCCAAGCATACGCATAATGAGGACTAAAACACCCAAATATGCAAACATAAACAAAACTGGGGAATAACACACCCAAGGAGACAATATGAGAGAAAATGCTGACAACCAGTTTAGACTCTTAGAGGAGTAGAACAGATGGAAGACTAATTCCTCAACACAGAAGTCACTGCCATTCTGCTCGAAAATTAGAGATGTTATTGCTGCACAAATCTCTGTCACACCAGTAAACTGTACCAAGTTAAAATCTTCTGAGGGAAGTCATGCAAAGCTGCTTGGGGATTCTCGAAGAAAGTTGCCCCAAGTTCAATGACTGATGAAGGTAGACTGATAATGGATTCAGTTCTTGCCTACTGCTGGAGAAAATAATCAGATCTTTGAGATAACTGTTGAAAAGAATAAATTGATCATGGCTTCAGCCCTTGATAATGAATGTTGAGAAGATGAAATCCAGTATGAAACTTGCAAAGAATCTTCTGACCAACCAAATCTGAGAATAACTTGCACTGAGCAGCAACATCTTGAAACAATAGGAACTGAGAAAAACTTGCCCCTGATAAGATCACCGACCAAGTTTCTTAACTGTTTGAAAAATCCTTGATGAGGAAAGTTTATTTGCAAATAAAAAGTGTTTGTACAAACCTGGTAATTTTAATGCAAAGTTCAATGCAAAGTTTGAAATCAAGAATCATTTTTTGAATGAAATTTATTGATGTAAAGTAAATGAAAACTTGTCAAAACACGGCGGTTGAGACAACATGAAAGATAAAGCAAAAGTAAGAATCAAATGATTGGTAATGAACTTGGGAGTGAGTTTACGCAACCTCGTTGTAGTATGCTTTTCAAAAGAAACCTGGATTCAATTAGGACTTTTGAAGGTTGTAACGTGGCCTGGTTCACGGTTTATGAATCAAAGGATATAGGCTTAAAGTTTATTTGTACCCAACCCAACTTCGTGATGAACTCCAGTCCTACATTCAATTAATTCAGCCTATGCATTCAAGTTCCCAGAAATTTAGGATTGCATAGATGAAGATGGTTCGTAAGCCAAAGGAATTTGAGATGACAGTCACATCTTTATTTTTGTTATTTCTAGTGAGGACTTTGGTCAACTCAACTTATTTTTGCTGAGGATTTTGATAACCTCTTGGTAAATCTTTCTTTTTATTATCCCTAATTTTTGCCTGAACTGCGTCATTTCAACTTACAGCCAGCGGGATGCCCCAGTTTTTGCCTAAGTCTCCTTCATAGGTTTTGACTTAGCGGGCTTTGATTTTTTTCAATAATTTTTCACTATCATTTTTTTTGAAAGATAATGACTGCGTAGCTTAATGATTACGACGAACCATCATTGGCTTTTGAAATGAGAAACATCTTCAACACCTCTTTGATATGTGTGAAGGCAAACTTGAGATTGCAACCTTTATTGAAAGGTGTCTTGAATGATTCTCTTGTACTTGAATGCACATTTGAATTAATTGAGAACTACCCGTCCCCGGGTTAAAATGCAGGTTTTTTTTCCGAACAGAAAGAAACTCCAACTTCAAGGCTCAAAGGGGTTAACAAAGGATTAACTTCCTTATTTCTCCAGTGTTTGGGATTTGAAACAATGCCTGTATATCATCAACCAAGTCTCAATCGAAAGTATACCAACAAAAATTATGGGTATCTCGTTTTCATCATCCTCCCTCCAATCATTGTAAAAACTTTGAGAAAAGATAAATAAACTTGAAATGTAAAGCATAAAGATGCAAATAGTAAATGAAATTGAATCAAAACAAAGTAATGCTCATTTCATTAAAACCATCATAAAAGTGAAAAAAAGCTTAAAAGCAAACAACTTGATATGATTGAAGAAAATTGCAAACATAAAGAAACAATGGCCTAGTGATCCATCAGCACCAAGGATGAGCTGTCCCTTCTGATATTCTGGCCTTGAAGAAATTTGGACAATTGAAGTCTTCTAGAAGATTCACTTCCCAAGCTTCGGCAAAGGATTGTTTATAACATTGGGATTAAGGTCATTAAAGTAAAGGATGTTGTTCCTGATAAGTTCTTGCACTTTAGCCTTCAGTGCAAAGCAATGTTCCAAGTCATGACCAGTTCCACCTTGATGAAACTCATAGCAAAGATCTGATCTATAACCCACTGGAAGAGGATTTGGAACAGGAGGCGGAGGCCTAGTAGTAATTAAACCACTCTTAATCAAGGAAGGAAACAACTCAGTGTAAGGCATCTGAATAGGATCAAAGTTTGGGCTATTACGATACTGATTTTGTCCAGTAGCAGGATGAGGAGCCTGAGCTTGAGCTCGAATCTGAACTTGAGCTTGAGCTGGTTGAACTTGACCTTGAACTTGAGTTTGAGCAGGTTGATTTTTAACAATAGGAGCAACTGCAGCTACGTATGGTTGAACATATCGTTGTTGCGGGTGATAAGGCCTCCTCTCAGTTGAAACAGCATAAGCATCACCCTCTCTTCTCTTGTGAAGATTCCCAAAAGACTTTCTTGCAGCATTGGGAGCTTCAGAATTGGTAATCTTACCTTTCTTGATACCTTCCTCTAGTCTTTCTCCAATAGTGACTAGATCAGAAAAACCAGATGAAACACTTCCTACCATTTTCTCCCAAAAGAACGGTTGAAGAGTGTCCATGAACAAACCAGTTAATTCTTTTTCGGGCAAAGGTGGCTCCACTTGAGCAGCTAGCTCTCTCCAATGCTGAGCATACTCTTTGAATGATTCTTTCTCTTTCTGTGACATGTTTTGAAGTTGACGACGGTCAGGCGCCATGTCCAGATTTTACTTATACTTCCTTACAAAAGCATCAGACAAATCCTTCCAGCTTCGGATGTGACTCTTCTCAAGTCCAACATACCATTTCATAGAAGCACCACTCAAACTATCTTGAAAACAGTGAATAAGCAGCTTGTCATCCTTAGCATGCGTAACCATTTTGCGACAATACATCAACAGATGAATCTTTGGACAAGTATGACCATTGTACTTCTCAAATACAGGAACTTTGAACTTATCAGGAAGAACTAAGTCGGAAACCAAACACATGTCTATTGCAGCAGAACCAAAGACATCTTTTCCTTCTAGACCTCTTACCCTCTTCTCAAGAGTCAAACATTGCTCTCTAACTTCACCCATATATCCAGGTTCACCCTGACTTTCAGCTTGTGGACCAGCAGCTTGGTACAAGAAAGGAGAATTCTGATAAGTAGTCAGAGCAGTAGTGTGCACAACAGGTTGAGGTTCAACAAAAGTCGGAGCTGAAAAGACTGGCACAACAGATGGACCACCCACTTGAGCATTAGCAGAAACTGGCACATAATCCGGAGGTAACCCATATTCTGGCCAAGTAGAAACCGGTTGCTGAACAACAGGAGGATCAACAACAGCGATAACAACTTCAGAGATAACAGTCCTTTGAGGTGGTTCACCTCGAGCAATCAGAACTTGCATCATTTCAGTAAGCCTGGTCATACCGGCCTTCAACTCATCAATCTCCATCCAAACTTCCATGTTATGCTGTTCTTGGTGTTCCATTCTCAATCTGATAGCTCTCAATCTATTAGCAGCTCTAGTACCGTATCTGTGGTGAGGAGTCAGCTTGACGGATCAACAGACAACTGAAGAAAGAAACAACCGGGATGAGTTCCCACACAACTCGGATGAACGCAAGAATATGCGAGGATGCAATGATATGCAATGTTCACTTCCATTTTCAGAAAAACAACTCGATTATTGCAAACATGGTCAACATCGAGAATGCGGTCATGAAAAATCTTGACAAAAAAGAATATTTACTTTTTTCAAACATTTGCAATAATCGGAATTGTCTTCCTTGAAAAATGGTTGTGATGATGATCATGATGAATATGTAGATGCAACAACCACAAACAAGATCACGCAAAGCACACAGGTTCAAAGGTTCGGATCACGAGCATGGATTCAAGGTAACAGAACACCGACCCACACAGGCATGTACTAAAGTTTGTCTTCATTGTACCTGCAAAAAACCAGAAGGGTGCTAAATGAGGTTCCCGGAGTTAACAACCATCTTTAGAATATCATCGGTACGTTGGATTACTCCCCAACTGATAACATTCTTAAAATAGGCCTCGTCAGAGTGTAGTATCGCATGACAACCACCTTAAGTTTACATTCAGATAGTTTCCGCACTACGTTCCTAAATTGGCTTAGATTGGTTAAGGGTTCTACGGTCCTCGGTATGATCAGCTCAAAGTCGGAAAATAATGCCACGTACGATTACTCGTCATGACTTTGATAATCCAAGAGAGCCTAACCGAGTGGAGATTATCAAATTGATATCGCTTTGGACTACTCCATCGCATATCGCTTCGAATATCGCCGTCCTATCATAAGTTCCACTCAGATCCGGGTTAGAATCTATCTCACAGAGGATCACCAAAACCGAAACAGAACAACCAAGTAACAAGCGAATCAAACTAAAGCAGCAAATAAATCAAAGTAGGCCGAATCCACTTAGAGATTGACTCCCCAGCAGAGTCGCCACTTTCCTGTAGCGGTAAAATCATGAGTGTAAGCTATTGATGAACTTAACTCAATATACACAGAGTCGCCACCGCGCTTTTATTTATTTCCAAAAGGAAAAAGGAAAAAGAACGAACAAAACCTAATGAATCTAAAAGCAAAAGCTAAAAGAAACAAACAGAGAATGGGTACGGGGATTGGTTACAAATCGGGAAGGTTTTACGCACCCGACTTGTCCGTGGTACTCCACGGGAACCCTTTGAAATGTTTACTGCATTTTTTGGTTTGAAATGGTTTGCTTGGAAAAAAAAATTGAAGAGATGAGAAGAAGAATTTTTTTTAAGATTTTGGTGTTTGAAGAGACGAACGTCTCATGCCTACTTACCCACAAAGTGCAATGCGAGATCAAAACCCCGTAGTTCGTGGTACAAATTGTGAAAAGGCAAATGAGTTGAATTGATTTTAAAATGTAAAGATAAGTCGTCATTCTTTAGCGAATAATTCCGCTAGAAAGAATGAATCATATCTAAACATAAAAAAAGGGTTAAAAGGAAACGTGCACGAGGGCACAAAAACAATTGAATGAGTTTTGAAAGTTTTAAGGTTTTTGAGAAGAAAGTTTCGATATGCTTATGTGGTTTAGCATTTATTAAGAAAATGAAATGAAAAGGTAAAAGCACATGACCGAAGTCAAGGTTTGATTGCGAAAATGTTTGAAGTTTGAAAACAAAGAAGGTTTTTGAAAATAAGAAGGAGATTTGAAAATTGAAGAAGTGGGAGGAGATGAAGGGACTATCCTAAAACTTGAAAATAAAAGCTAAAGGAAGAACGATCAAACCATATGGCAAGCATTCTTCAAAGTAAACGGAATTCCATCTTCAAAGACTAATGAAGTTAATTCGAGGCCAAGGTCTTCAATCAATCACAACTTGAGCAAAGGGAGAGATCCTAAAATCTAAGTTCGTACTCCAATGCTAAGGATAGTAACCATAGTCCGAAATTAAAGTCACCAATTTTTTAGATGTTTAATCCTTTATTAATTTTTTTGTATCCAAATGGACAAAAGGGAAATCAATATCAAAATAATAAGAACAAATAATAAAACATGATATGGATGAATAAAGAAAAATAGAATAAAGGCAATAAAAGTGCAAGAAATTAAATGTTAGTAACAAAAGAAATAAAAATGCAAGAATCTAAAATATTAATAGTAATAATAGTATAATAATATTTACATAATAATGGTATGGTGAACTTTAATCAACCACAACCAATAAGGAAAAGTGACCAAAATCGAAGGCAACCGGATCCGCTTAGCATCTTACACTATAGCGATTAATCAAGGCAAACCGAATCGAATTCAATGAAATTTGAAAGGCGATTGGGAAACCCAAAGCACCTACTCATCAAACATTCATAAGTCTCGATTCTTGAAGCAATATGATTAATCACTTTGGGATTACGCGATCAACAAGAGATCCGGTCCACGAAAGTGTAAGTACCCAATTAGATTTTTATTCCGAAGTCGGGACACATTTAGGTCTATGTTAAGAAATCGCCGAGTAATTTACGAAGTAATTACCCTACAAATGAGGCCGGCCACCACCAATTAAGGTGCATAATGTTAGTGCCAATGCATGCAAGATAAACGATATGTAAATCGTTATCCGAACGCGATACCGCACAAAACTAAAGATGAATACCAAATTGAGTCATACTTATGGTATTCTTCCATCCTTAAGTTCAATCACTTATTTTGGTGGATTTAAGCATGAAAATGTATCACTAATGCAAAGTACCTTAAATGAATTGAATAATCCACTTAAAGGTAGTTTTGAATTAATGAACATTAACTACTCTAATCTACACCCAAAGTCCATTGAGATTAAAGAGAAATTCCTCCCAAAAGTGTTTCCCAAAGTAAAAATAAAAAGGAGGAAGAAGAAGAAGAAAGAGGAACCAAAAAGAGGCTTAAAACAAGCCAAAAAGTCAATTCTGACTTGCGTTAACCGGTTAACCAGATTACACTGAAATTGGTTAACCCGTTAACGCCGTTAACCCGTTAACCAATTTACACTGTAAATGGTTAACCGGTTAACGCTGAACCAGCAGCAGAAAAAAATGCTAAAATTCAGCATGATCCATTTTCAAAACCTTCTTACAAACATTTGGTGATCATGATCTGAATTTGCACGAATTTTAGAACCAAAATACAGTGAAATCCCTGCAATCAAACAACAAATAAAGATCCAATGGATCAAGAAACAAAAGCACCAAAGATCTACATCTTGAATGTTGATGGTGAAAAGGGGTTTATGGAGGAAGATGAATTACCAAGAGCTTTTCTTCAAATTGAACCAACACAAGCTTAGATCTACTGAAATTGATGACCAAAAGAATGAAAGGATGAAGGTTTAGCTCAAGTTAATCAAGAATTCAATGTGAATTCTTGATAACTTCAAAAGAAAGAAAGTGAGCTTTTGGTGAATTTGGTTTTTAGGGGGAAAATTTTGTAAGAGTTTCAAGGAATTTTTGCAAGGTGGATTTGGCTCTCAAAAGCTTGTGGAATGAATGAAATTAGGGTGCTATTTAAAGACCTTAGGTATGGAAATTTGGTGGAATGGAGCTTGCTTTGGTAATTTGAATTTAGGCTTGGTAATTGAAAATTTGGTGGGAAATTGAAAAGAGTGGTGATTAGTGAGGGTTTATGGTGGGAAATGATCAAATTGAAGTAGAGAAATCAGAAACCAATGGATCTAGAATTATTCCAATTAAATCAATGATCAAAGTGATGCTGAATTTGAATAAAATATTTAAATTTCGCACTGGTTAACCGGTTAACCAAGCTAAATTTTGAATTTTTTTATTCAAACATGATTGCTTGGTTGATTCGGCCCGATTCTTTTTGTATGTCGAAGAAGGCATGGAAATAAACACATGAACCTTGGAATTCCTTGAATGAATCAATTAACTTAGGAAATCCTTGATCAGATGATTTTGAATTAATTGTGGATCTACTTCGACTTTCGTTTGTGAAATTTCGTTCGAGCGGCAAAACTGCTATTTTTGGCGTTTTTAATTGGTTCCTCTTTCCTGAAAATGTTAGTAAAAGGAAACAAAAATATTTTTGGATTTTAATTAATGGTTAGTAAACCTAAACAAATAAAGCAATAAAGGTAACAGTGATCCCCTGTGAGATAAAAATCTAACCCGAGAAGAATCGTGCAACCAGTGCGATCTTGTTTGTATGCAAGATGCAGATGAAAAATGTGAAAAATCTTAGGGTCAAAAATTAGGGTATGACACTGGTAATCTCAGAAGATTCCACGAAAAAGGAAGTGATAAATGGACCTGTCAAATCAGTATACATCAAGAGTGGATAAAAATGTCAAAGAAATCCATATCAGGGGCATAAAAAATCCATGATTATAGCCAACCTGTCATGCGTACAACTTTCTCCGTCAAGCACTTGCAGCAGCCAATAACTTCAGCTATGAACCAAGTCTCGAAGCCGGCTAATACCAAGGCGAAATTTCCTTCAGCACCTGAAGCAGTTTTGGGGTTCAACCATAACATACACCAGCTACAACTCTATTACACAACCAGCCACGAAGTTTGTTACATTAGTGTTCATGAAAAAGCAGTGAAATAAACTTGCAATAATAAATGGAAAATGAGACCAATTGTAAGGAAGTCACAAATGCAAAAAAAAGAGTCAAAGTTGTTGTTTTGGCAACAAGTCCACATGGTGAATTCCCAGTTGCAGCCTGCTGCCTTTTCGCGGTTTGAGTCCGTTACATCTGTTTGTATTAAGGAGCCAAAACAACGTTAGAGATTTGTTGATCGAGAAGCCAGACGAGGAGAAATCAATTGCTGGAATTATAACAGAAAGAGATTACCCGAGGGAGATCCTTGTGCGAAGAAGACCATCCAAGTTCACCAAGCCATCAGCTGGCAACATGTATATACCAGCCGCCACTGCAACTGCAGGAGTCACAAGACATATCATAATTCATGGGCTGATTTCAAATACAAATTTCAAAGAAAGCAAAATCAGGAAATGTTCATACTAAAAAACTGATTCAAGCTTTTCATCAAACTGAAAACAACAAGCAGTCCTTGATCTTCTCATTCCCATGCCAAATAAGTCACAGCCGAAGAAAAAGCAGGTTCTCATTATCTGCAGCAAACATGAGCCTCATGGTGACAAACAAGGAATTGGAATCCGTAAGCCTATCAAGAGATTTTCAGGACAAGTTATGAAGTCCCGGTTGTCATGCTCCATCACCTTCATTTCGCGAATTGTCCAAGATTCCTCCATTAGCAAGTCGCCATTGTTTCTTCAACGTCGCATGCTTCCAAATTCTTACAAATTTCTTCATGTATCAAACACACTCAACTTGAAAGGAAGCTTTCATTTCACATCGATAACCCGCAATCTTCATACAGCTGAAGCAGAAGCTTGAATCCAAGACTCCGGTGACAAAACTTGTTAGTGCAGCAGGATCGGCTTTAGAATTAAGCATAACTGATTCTCAAGCTGCAGGGAGGAAACAGACGGTGTTAAAACGTGTTCATCTCAAAACATAAGCCAAGCAAGAAGTCAAAGAAAATTCAAGCAATACAAAGATCATTATCAAAACCTCACAAGAGTTCCCAGGACCTTTTATGGAAAGATGTTGTGATCTTTCCTCAGAAAAGCTTCAATTGGATACCATGCTCCATGCCTTTGTATCAAGCCAATTTAAAGCGTAAAACTCAAAAACCAAAACACTTCAACCTACCATCTGCATCTCTCATCAAAACAGCACTTGTAATGGCCTGCAACCAAAATAGAGAATGGTAAGGCTCATATCAGTAAAAAAAACACATAAATTCACAGCAGTAAAAAGTCAAGTAGAATTCGGTAAAAATCAACTTCACAGTGGGACCACATAGAAGCTCGCTACAGACAAACAAATTTCAGCTGTCACTCGGTCCCCACACAATCTTCACAAAATCACCTTAGAATCTTCTCCAACGGATTTTCGGCATTCACAGCTCACCCTACATGATTTCCTCACACAAATTCCTCAATCTTACGTTTTTAGCCTTAACTTTCTCCTATAAATGATTACTCATTCACTCATCAAAAGGGGGGAAGAAAAATCAGAGCGAAACCCTAAAAGCAAGCTTTTCCCAAAAAACCTAAATCTGAAACCTCACAGAACCTATTCGAAACAATCGCGAGAAAACAGAGCCAAACCCATCGCAAACCCCCATCACAATTCTGGGACCAAAACCGCAACAACTTTCGAAACTTGAAACCAGATTATAACCACCATTGAACTACTGCGAAACTACTGCACGAGACGTCCTTAAGAGAACCATCTGAATGAAAATGGCGAGAGAGACGCGTGAAATCGAACGCAAGCATTGAGCACATACCGCCGTGTGAGATTGAAGCAGAACCGAGTATCCACTGCGAATCGCCGTTGTTTTCGGAGCCGTGGGAAGCAAACCCGCCGTTAGGTTTGAGCGTGAGCCGCGAGGGAGGACACAACCCAGTCCGATTTCGAGGGTTTGAGAAAGCAGAAAATGGAGGCAGAACTCGCGATTGAGGTAGAAGGAGGTGGAGGCCCTGATTCGCTAAAACATGGTAGGAGTCTATGTCTCTGTTTTCGTAAAGTGAGTTTGGTTGTTATTTGTTTTTTTAATTATTCTTAATGATTTTTTTTTGTGATTATTTGAGTCTATAATTTTTCTGGGCTTAGCCCATTTAAGATGATATCAGTCCCTGCGTAAGTGCTATGCACACCCCTGCCTTTTTTTATGAATCATATTTTATTTTTTTTCCATTTCTTTTATCTAGATTTTTATTTCAAATTTTTTAGTCTTATATTTATTTAGATTATGATTGGTATTCAATGTCTTTGAAAGTTTTTTTTATTCATTAGGGCCAATGATATAATCATAAACTTTTCGATATTCGATTCTAAATCGGCGTTATCAAAGTTGTTATGAGGCCATTTTCAATTTTATTATTCATTATTATTTAATCGATTATTCGATTTATTCGGTTAATGATAAAAATGAGATATTCGATTATTTAATCGACGATATCCATTAAATTGAGACCGATTCATTATTTTTATCCGTTATTCTATCTTATTATTTGGGCCTATGATAAAAATATGGTTTATCGATATTCCATTAAGCGACGTTGCCTAAACCGATTTGAGGCCATTTTTCTATTTTCTATTTATTTATCGATTTATCGATTTATTTCGCATTTTTATTTGGTCTATGATATTATTATCCGATTTGTGACATTCGATTTACCGACGTTGTCCAAATTGATATGAGAATGTTTTCTATTATTTTATTGGTTTTCTAATTAATTTTAGATCCGTTATTATTTATCGACTTTATTATTTAATCGGCCAATGATAAATGGTGATATTCGATTTCTAATAAATCGACGTTATCCCCTAATTTGAGGCCACATGTTTATTTTTTTTCTTATTATTTTTCATTATCTCAATTTATTTTATTTCGGCCAATGAATAAATATTTAAATATTCGATTTTGAATAAATCGACGTTATTTAAATTAAATATGAGGCCAATTCTTTATTTTATTATTATTTCGACTTTATTTTATTTTTATGGTCGATGATATAACAAACGATCTAAATGTTCGATTATGACAAATCGGTGTCATTTAGATCAATATGAGACCAATTGTATTTTTTATCGCATTTCTTTTATAGTTATTCGATTATAAAGTAATGCTCGACTTCTTATAGAATGATTCTAACTTTGAATCGATTCTAAGACAGTTAAAGAGTTAAATTTCGACGCTTTCGGTTTAATTCGAGCTCCAACGGCTCCACCTTAGCTTAGTATTAGGAATCATTCTTGCGTAAACATTTAACCCTTAACCTCCATTTTGCATTCACCTTTCGCGATCGCTTTCTGCCTCGCAATCGACCTACCAAGATGGTTCTTTTAAATCCAAACCCTTGATCCAACGTCAAGTGGTCTTAGGTATTAAAACACTTTAATAATATGAGAGAAATTGTATGCCACGAGCCTTAAGTGGTAGAAAGGAGGATTACGAGCTCTCGTTATTCGCTCCGATTATTCCGTCGCAAGACACTTGGCTTGTTGGTTCGGAATAAATTATCCATAGTCTTTAGTGAAATTCGACTCCTAAAGAAAGATAATAAAACTTAATTCCTTTTCCTCTTTTAGCAAGTAAATTCATTAGGCATAGACATCCTTTCGCGCGTGACAACTTAGAAGGTTCCCATCGAGTACGATGGATGTAGGGGGTGCTAATACCTTCCCCCTGCATAACCGACTTCCGAACCCCGACAATGGTTCCGACGACCTTGTCTTTATCCTTTCTTCCCGGGTTTTATCTATATTTTCCCTTTCCCTCTTTGGGAATAAATCAAAATTAGGTGGCGACTCTCAAGTCAGCCCAGCCGCGACCGCATTCGCGAGGATCGTATTTTTCGAGGTACGACAATAACCACCTTCTCAGGAACAACCTTCTCAGGAATATTGAAATGAGGCACAATAACATTCACTTCATTGTCATACTCATCTCTTTTTGCTGTCACTTCAATCAACTTATCATCCATCATCTTTTGAATGTCTCTCTTAACAATCACGCAACCACGAGGGTTCACCGAGCAAATGCAACAACCAGCATAATCGTGGTCACTATCATGATATTCACTTAAGAAAGCATGCATCTCAACCAAAGACCTTCGAATATGGAAGACCTCATAAATTTTGAACAAACCAGGACAACCATCAACCATATTCACAGACGTATTACCATGCTTCGGAAGCGGATTCGTCTTCACATTCGTATTAACATCATTGAAAGACAGAACACTGCTCCTTATCAATTTCTGCACTTCAAACTTCAATGGATAACAATTCTCAACATCGTGCCCCGGGGCACCTTGATGAAAAGCAATATGAGCTTCTGGCTTATACCACCATGGGATAGACTCTGGGACCGGAGGCGGAGAACGTGTTTGCACAAGATTCTTTGCAATCAAATATGGAAGCAAATCTGCATACAACATTGGAATGGGATCAAAATTCGGCTTAACACGACCCTGTTGTTTTCCGCTCTGTTGCACAGACGGTTGTTGATAACGAGACTGGTATTTTGGAGCTACTGGCATAGTTGGATTCACATTGATCATCGGAGTTACAGAAGCTACATGCTGATGATGACGATTCTCACGACCACGGGGGTCTTCTGTAACTTTCACGAGACACATCATTAGTCTCACCTTCTTTTTTCTTACCAAAGCTGAACCTCTTAGAGCTCGAGCCAACACTACTCTCTTGGCTCAACCGTCCCTCACGGACACCTTCTTCTAGTCGCATCCCCATACTCACCATTTCAGTGAAATCAGAAGGAGCACTTTCTATCATCTTCTCATAGTAGAAAGAACCTAAAGTCTTCAAAAAGATCTTTGTCATCTCTTTCTCTTCTAGAGGAGGAACAATCTGTGCTGCTAACTTGCGCCATCTCTACGCATATTATTTGAAAGTTTCTTTGTCCTTCTGGGACATAGCACGGAGCTGATCTCTGTCCGGTGCCATATCAACATTATACTTGTATTTCCTAACAAAAGCTTCTCCCAAATCATTGAAATTATGGATTTGGTTGTTATCCAAACTCATGTACCATCTCATGGATGCACCAGTCAAACTATCCTGGAAATAATGAATCAACAACTGATCTTTATCTGTCTGAGCAGACATCTTCCTAGCATACATAGTCAAATGACTCAGAGGACAAGTGTTACCCTTATACTTCTCGAACTCAGGAAACCTGAACTTGTACGGAACCTTGACATTTGGAACCAAACAGAGATCATAAGCATCTTTACCAAACAAATCTTTGTGCTTCAAGGCTCTCATCTCTCTCTGTAACTCAACAAAACGACCTTGAAAATCATCAAGTCTTTCAGTTACACCAGCGCCTTCACTAGGCTCAACATGGTAAATCATTTCATCATGGTGCAGAGTAGTGTGCGTCACAGGCGATGCAGTAGTCATCACTAGCTGAAGAGTATTAAATGCAGTAGTCTCAGGAGGAGGAGGATGATAACCAACAGGAGTGAAATTAGACGTCATGCCCCGCAATTTACCAGGAGGCATGCGGTAGCAAGGAGAAAGGACAGTTTCGATAGGGATTGATGCAGTGACAATCTCAGAGATAATTTTATTCTGAACCGGAGAATTAGGAGGATGGGATGGCTGATTCTGAGCAGCCACCAAGCTTTCCATCATGGCGGTAACTCTTTCCAAGCTGTCCTTCAAATATGCAACTTCCTCACGCAGCTCGCGATTCTCTTGTTGTAAGGTTTCCGACATCTTCTTCCGATTAGCTCGAGTATCAACCTTGTGAGTCAGCTTGACAAGAGAACTGAATGAAGACCAAGAAACAACATAAGATCTTTGGAGAACACTCAAGAAGCAAGATAAATGCGGGTATGATGCATGGTATGCGTATGCAAATGCAAAGATTTCAAAGGACTATAAGATAAATTGCAATATTTATAAAAGAAACATTTTTTTTGAAGTACTTAAAAACTCATTCTCATTAAAATCAAAGTAAGGATTACAAGTGAAGTACAAATCTCAATAATCATAATACATGAGAGATAAGTAAACTAGGCCTAGGGGATCATATCTGAAGAAGATCCAAATCCTGGCTGGTACTTCATGTGAATCCTCTTAATCTCTTTCTTGTAACGATTCTCCATATCTTCCTTATCCTTCACCAACTAGTCAACAATGGTCTTCCAAGCACCGGATGTGGGAGGAATAGTAGACGGTGTGCTAGAGGAAAATAGATCCCCTCTTGGCCTCTTCGTAACACGTCGCTCAAGTAACTCAATGAGATCATCTTTCTCCTTCAGTTGCTTTTGCATCGTCGTCTTCTCAAGTAGCCATTCTTCTTTCTCTTTCTTCATTTTATCCAACTCTTCTTGAAGAGCACTTTCTCATCGATGGGAGGAAGAAAAGCGGACAATGGTAGTATGGGAAACAAAGGCTCCTCAAATGAATAAGAATCTTGAGCTTAGAAGCCCTAGATCGAACCCACTGGATGTAATACTCGGAGGGAGCAAGGTGTTGTCTTCCCAATTGACCCTTCTCTTTCCAATGAATCGCATGCCAAGAATGAGCAATCATTTTCTTCATCTCTATATGATCTGCACCATTAAGAAAGAAGAAACTGGATAAGGAAAGGTTACTTGGTATGTCCTTCAAGCAATATCCCAACTGTCGCCTAGACAGAATAGGGTTGTAACTAATTCCCCCACGTGTACCAAGAAGAGGTACGTTAGGAAATTCTCCACAACTGTCAATAAGCACTTCAATATCATAATAGGAACAATACCAAGTCATATCCTTATGATAAAGAGACATAATCCTTTGAGACCATCTTCGCTTCTCTCTATTATCCTTGAAGACGTCGGACTTTGGTAGGTGCAAAATAAACCACCTATAGAGAAGAGGCACACAACACACAATCTCTCCATCACCTTTGGAGGTCCTATAATGAAAGGCATGATACATGTCTCCGAGCAAAGTAGGTACCAGATTCCTCTTCAAGAAAATATGAATGGCACTCTCGTCCATAATACCATCTAAGTTAGGAAACAAGACAATCTCATAAATGAGCAAAGCAAGAATAGCCTAAAATGCATCCTTATGACCCAAAGTAAGAGAAGTAGAATCTTTCCCCATTAAGAACTTGGCATTAATACCACGGACACTCCCTTTTGGAAGAAACTTCCCATTAAGATCAGACTCCTTGAGAAAAAGGGCTTTGGTGATGACTTTGGTCGTAAGCTCCTTCTCTAAACCACTGAAAAGAAATTCCTTGTCCAAAATAGGTAAACCCACCCAATGAGAGTACTCCTCCAAGGTCGGCACAAGCTGATAATCAGGAAAGGTGAAACAATGATGCCACAGATCATAAAATTGAGCCAAGGTAGGGAGAATCCCCTCTGGTACATCGGTATCCAAGATATATAAGAGTTTTCCATAACATTTCCGGAACTCCTGAGTGTCAACCACCAAAGCTCCTAGCTTTCTTAGCTCTACTAGATTAAGATTCTTGAAGTTGTACTTCTTTCTGTTCCTTCTTTCAAAATTCATAACCATAGACATCTGAAATTTCGCAATAGTATCTTATGAGTCCCTTGAAATCTCAATAATAATGATCATGAATGCATGAGTGCATGTATGCAACAACCATAAACATGAACACACAAAGCACACGGGTCTAGGTTCCGAGACACGAGCATGAAGTCAAGGTAGCAGAACACCAACCCACACAGGTAAGTACTAAGGTTTTGTCTTCATTGTACCTGCAGAAAACCAAAAGGGTGCTAACAGAGGTGCCCGGAGTTAACAACCATCTTTAGAATATCATCGGTACGTTAGATTACTCCCCAACCGATAACATTCTTAAAATATACCTCTTCCAAGTGTAGTATCGCGTGACAACCACCTTAGGTTTACACCCAGATAGTTTCCGCACTACGTTCCTAAATTGGCTTGGGTGGGTTAAGGGTTCTACGGTCCTCAGTATGATCATCTCAAGGTTGGAAAATAATTCCATGTATGATTACTCATCATGACATTGATAATCCAAGAGAGCCTAACCGAGTGGAGATTATCAAATTGATATAGCTTTGGACTACTCCATCGCTTATCGCTTCGAATATCACCGTCCTATCATAAGTTCAACTCAGATTCGAGTTAGGATCTATCTCACTCACAGAGGATCACCAAAACCGAAACAGAACAAACAAATAACAAACAAATCAAACCAAAGCAGTAAATAAATCAAAGTAGGCCGAATCCACTTAGAGATTACTCCCCAGCAGAGTCACCACTTTTCTGTAGCGGTAAAATCATGAGTGTAAGCTATTAGTTAACTTAACTCAAAGTAAACAGAGTCGCCACCGCGCTTTATTTTTATTCCAAGAGGAAAAGGAAAAAAGACCGAATAAATCCTAATGAATCTAAAAGCAAAAAGCTAAAGAAACACAACAGAGAAATAAGTAAGGGGATAGGTTACACAATGGGAAGGTTTTACGCACCCAAAATGTCTGTGGTACTCCACGGGAGCCCTTTGAAAAATTTACTGCTTTTGGTTTGAAAAAGGTTTGTTAAATGAGAGTGGAGGGATGAGAAAAGAATTATTTTTTAATATTTTTGTGTTTGGAGAGGTTTACCACCTCATGCCTACGTACCCACAAAGTGCAATGCAAGATCAAAACTCTGTAGTTCGTGGTACAAATAGTGTAAAGGGTGGGTTATGACTAATTTTATTAAGTGAAGAGAAATCGTCATCTTCAAGTGGATGGCCAAACAAACTACCATGAGAGTGAAGGCATGGACTCATACATCATTATGGGGAGGGCGCCAACTCGGATAAAATCAACGAGTATGCCACTAAACCCCCACAAATGACAAGAGACTCAATTACATCAAACTACAACCATGGATATTGAAAGACTTGCACCCGACTGTAACACCCCAAAATTTGCCCTCTCATTTTCATGATCCGCATATCATTTCGCAGCATAATTCATAGCATAATCCAAGCATGGCATCATAGTTATCATTGCAATGGCATGGGTTTGTGATCAATGTCTTAGATAGTGAATGACTACTCGGACGCAATAAAAGGTCCACAAAATTTCTCAAATATGGTGCAAAATGAAGGTCAACTCATGACTTTTTTGGTTTCAAAATCATGGAAGTATGATTACAAGAGTCTTATGGACCAAGTTGGATCAAGAAGGGATGGAAAAATCAATAAAAAAATAATTTTTTGAGGCTATGTATCGATACATAAGTGTTTTGTATCGATACATGCTCCTTTGTGTTTCTGAAAAGGGACTATGTATCGATACATACGAAGGATGTATCGATGCATGATTGCCAAAAACTTCAGTATGCATCGATGCATACAGCTATGTATCGATACATATCAGTTAAAAAACTGACATGTATTGATGCATCCGTGTTATGTATCGATGCATAGTTGGTTTTTCTTGCTGGAATTGCCAAGGCTTCAGTATGCATCGATGCATACATGTTATGTATCGATACATAAGCTATTTTTGTTGTTTTTTCAGTTTTTTCTCATCCATTTTTTCCTTTCCTTTCCTTTGCCTTGTTCCACACTCTTCACATTTGTTCCACACTCTTCTTTTGGGATTACTCTACCACATCCAAGGAATATTCCAAGCAATATTTGTAACATGGTGGGAGAACTGACTTTCTATAAATGTTGTGGATAGCAAGAGTCGCCACCGACTTTTATTTTATCCAAAAGGAAAGGACATAAAAGAACAGGAAAGACCTATTTTAAAAGACTTGAGTTCGGGGGGTAGGTTATATAATGGGAAGGTGTTAGCACCCTTTATATCCATGGTTATCCATGGGCTCTTAGTTACTTAGCTCACTTAAATGTTTTTGAAAAGTGTAGTGTGTGATTAGAAATTTTCTAAGTACTTTGTAATGATCCTCGTATGGATGTATACAAAGCCTCGTTTGAAAATATTGTGAGGTGTGAAAAATATTTTTATTTTTGAAGAGTGAGCAAGTAATTATGAGGTACCTACCCTATACTAAGTCATTCATGTTCTTTTATATTCTTTCAAGGGTAAGACTATCCCTATTATTAAGGAATAAGTAGTCATTACCTTGGATTTATTTGAGGGACAGGCGTAGGGTCATTGTATGGTCAATGAAAGCAACTTAAAGGGCGTCTTTAGCAATTCGTAGGGACTATCATCATTTATTCGAAGGGACAAGATCATTATTCCGTAGGCAACCTCGAAGGGACTTGATCTTTTAAGTCTGTAGGGACTTGATGATTTATACGTGAAGGGACTTTGCTTAAGACACTCGTATATTCGAGGGACCTGACCATTTAGATAAGGCAACCAAGAGGAATACCCTAGGAAGTGCAGATGGCGATCAAAGATCGACTTACGTGTGTGAATGATTTATTTTCAGATATTTAATCTTATTTAATTAGTTTTCTAAATTTAATTAATTACAATTATTTTTCACTCCCTATTTACTAACCACGCAATTATATGGCAGAAAATTAAAGACAAATACAAGAAATTCCTAAACTATTACAACGCTTCGGGGTAGTTACATAATAATTAGCCGAAAAATAACACTAAATTATTACATCAAGGAGACAGTTACATAATTTATAAGGCGAAAAATAAAAACTAAATTATTACAAATATGAAACAGTTACATAATACGATAAACAGTAAATGAATAACATAAAAATGAGTTAGAGTTAGAGTGAAAATTAGAGTTCAAGGTTTATAGAGGAAATTATTAGGATTAAAAAAAATTTGGGTTAGTGAAAAAAGTTAAGGTTGAACACATTAAAATTCATAAAGAAAATATATAATTAGTTTTAGAGAAGCAATTAAGGTTTATATAAAAAATTTAAGGTTTAGGAAAAGAACAGGGTTAAAAGTTTAATGAAAAAAAAGTTTATGGTTTAGAGAAAATAACATGGTTAAAGTTTATAAGAAATTTTTAAGGTTTGAAATTTAGAGTTTGTGGCGAAATTGTCAGGGTTTAGAAAAATAGTTTTAGGGTTTAGTGAAAAATATAAGGTTTTAGAGAAAAATATAGGGTTTGAGGCAAAAAATCAGGGAGGTTAGTTATCTGTGCAGATCTAAATATATAAAAAGAATATGAATTAAAAAAACGACGTTGCTAACGCAAAAATTACGGTCATCGCAACTGGATCGGATCAACACGGTCAAATCATAACTATAAAAGATTATATTAATAATATATTCATTTTTATATACTAGCATTATATATTAAAAGGCATCCACAAAATATAAATCTATACATAAATAATATCATATATTATATAATATAATAATAATAAAAATCAAAAAATATATAAATCTATATGTATGAACAACTTGACATATTATGTATATAAATTTATATGATGCAACACATATATAATATAAAATGTATCACATGTGAAGATCAATAAACCGACGATCCATAGTGAAATAAGATAACCATGTACATACGTATTAGCAACGAAAATATATATAATAAGAGGAAAAGTAGGAACATGTAAATGGCTATACCAGTAAGTGTAAATATGTTATGCATATGTGTGATAGAAAAAGCAAATAAGAAGATAGGCCAATGATCTGATACTAGATCCGCCGCTTTGGTGTTTCTTTTGCTATATTTTTTTCGGTCCCCCCTTAACAGCAATAACACATTAGGTATATATAGGGACCAATTAGGGTTAATGTAAATGGGCCTAAATATTTATTTTGGAACCCAATAAAATATTAATTTAAATAATTAAATAAAGTTTAATAAAAATAGTTAAAACTAAAATAAAAACTAATTAACCTATTTATTTATTCTAGACCCAATATAAAAATAAATAGACTCAAAAAAATAAAAGTTGGGCACCAAAATGCTCGAAAAAATAAAATAAACACGTCAAAATAATCTGCGCGAAATAAATGACTCGGAAAAATACAGCGTTTGGTCGGATTTTGAAATAAAAATTATGACCGTTTAAGCCGCTCAGACTGATCAACATATGACCAAAAATAATCGTAAAAATATTTTTAGCATGTCAAATTAAACCACGTGAACCGCAGATTAAATTACCGACATTTGCAAACTTAAACTTGACATTTTTTCGTTTACTGATTTTTGGCACAATTGAAAATTAATTTGACCAGTCCGTCTGTAAATTCCGAGAAATTATTCCGGCTAATATTAAGACGGAAAAAAATGTTATGCTATGAAGATGATGCAAATGAATGTGAAACAAAAAATCGGTTAGAGTTAAAAATAGAGGGCAAATTTTGGGGTGCAACAATATTCTAAGGAATATTCCAAAGAATACTCTAGAACTCTCTAGAATCCTAACTAACTCCAAACCTAGCCTAACTCTCAAGCAACCTCCAAAACCAAACCTCATGCCAAGTGTCGTACCTCGAAAAATACGATCCTAAAAACAAAACAACAGAGCCGCCACCTAATTCTATTTATTCTACGAGAGAAAAGGGAGATATAGATACAACCTAAAGGATGGATAAGAAATGGTCAACGAAACCAAATTCTAAGTTCGGGAGTCGGTTACGCAAGGGGAAGGTATTAGCACCCCTCACGTCCGTTGTACTCAACGGGAACCTCTTAGCTAATTATGCGATTAAATGTTTGATCTTAAGTTTATGTCTTCTAAATGATTATTAATATGTCTGTTCTAAATTATTATTAAGACGGAGAAAGGATTAAAGTTTTTTTTAAACAGAGAAATAGTTAAATTTTTTATTAGGGTGCTCGCGAAGGATTAAAATCCCCGTGCCTACGTATTCCCTTGTGCAATGGGAAAGTCAGAGCTCCGTAGTTCGTGCTACTACGGTTTGTGGTTTTTATTGAACAGTTATTTAAAAACGCATTCTACTGTTAAGCGTTGGCTTATACTCGCGGTGGAGGCTGAAGCGCTAGCTTGTCGAGAGATAGAATGATTTAAACAATGTTCGTTTTAGAAGAAAGTGTTTGACTTTGTTAAGATGTTTTAAACGAAAGGGCGATTGAACACATCGCGTGGGGCTAGCCCATGTTGCGGTCCAATCCAGAACGTGCGGAATGCTAGACTCCGGAATTCTGTCTTTCGATAATTAATTATAAAAATGATTTAAATTTGTTGGTATACGAATGATGATTGAACCATCGCGTGAGGCTAGCCCATTTGCGGTTCAATCCAGAACGTGCGGAATGCTAGACTCCGGAATTCTGTTTTCGTACGATTAAATTATGCGATTATGATTTGAATATCTTGATATACGAATGGTGATTGAACCCTCGCGTGGGGCTAGCCCATTTGCGGTTCAATCCAGAACGTGCGGAATGCTAGACTCCGGAGCTCTGTTTTCGTAAATTAATTAGATAAATGATTTGAATATTTTATATACGAATGGTGATTGAACCATCGCGTGAGGCTAGCCCATTTGCGGTTCAATCCAGAACGTGCGGGATGCTAGACTCCGGAGTTCCTTTTTCGTAAATTTTTAATTAATTTAAGATTTGAATATTTTGATATACGAATGGTGATTGAACCCTCGCGTGGGGCTAGCCCATTTGCGGTTCAATCCAGAACGTGCGGAATGCTAGACTCCGGAGTTCCTTTTTCGTAAATTTTTAATTAATTTAAGATTTGAATATTTTGATATACGAATGGTGATTGAACCATCGCGTGAGGCTAGCCCATTTGCGGTTCAATCCAGAACGTGCGGAATGCTAGACTCCGGAGTTCCTTTTTTCGTAACTTAATTTAAATAAATTAATAATTGTTTTTAGACGTTTTAGAACCGATGTGTAATTAATAACGAAGGACTGAACGAACAAAACGCGTGGGGCTAGCCCAGTTGCCGTTCGTTCTAGAACGTGCGGAGTGCTAGACTCCGGAATTCTATTCCTCGTTAAAATGAATTAAAATACGCAATAAAGTCGTGCAGACGGCGATCGTAAGACCGACTTACGTGTGTGCGAAGTGTGGGCGAGAATTATTTACTTGGCGTTGGACCAAAGTATTTTATTTCGTTAGAATTAGGGTAAACATACTTATCATTATCAATCGGACATTTTAATATCATTATTCGAAATAAACCATACATGTAAGCAAGACAATTGAACAAAATGAAAATAGACGATGATTCTCACGCATATAACAACAGTCCCCACATAAATAAACAAAAATCGAACAACAAATATAACTAAATTAAACCAGCTTCTAATTAAATTAAGCAAATAAGTTAACTAAAGAAATAATTAAATGTAATAATTTTAAAAAAAAATCATTTTATATGAAATATTATTATGTTTTTTTTTTGAAAACCCTTTTTTAGAAATAGCAAACTATCTAAATAATGTAAATGAGAAAATAACTAAATGGGCTGGGTTAAGAAAGAAAAGAGGGGTGCTGAAAACATCAGACCCGGTAGGCCTAAGAATCAGGGGATGGACCGGCCGGGTCACGGGTCGACCCGGATCCGGTTCGGTTTTATTGTTCCCTAAAAAAAGCAAAAAAAGAAACTAGGGTTTTCATTCCAAAACGGCAGTTCTCCCTCAAAACGTAACCAGTTCCTTTAAACATGAAAAAGGGGAGTTTTCGGTGGTTGGCGAAGGCGCCACCACCCCCTCCGGTGAATGAATACTCCTAAACCCCAATGCATCAACACAAACCCAACATACTTTCTCGATCTCTATCCGAATTCAACCTTCTTTGTCGAAATCAAACCCTAAACCTCCCCCAAACAGAAAGAACTAAAGGAAAACCCTAAATCCACAAACAAACCTTCAAATCGATCGTGAATCAAGCAATTAATATGGGATTTAAAACCAGCGAGTCAAAATGAACACAAAAGTGTAGATGTTAAGGCACAAATCGTAAAGAAAAGTTACCTAAATGGAACTACTCAAACCGTGACGACTTCCGACGAAACTCAGGCAATATGCGATGAACTCCGCTTCTTCTCCTTTGTTCCGGTATTCTACTCTTCCTCCGCACACTTGTTCTTTACGCTTCCAAATATTGCTGGCTTGTTGTTGTGTATGAGTCTTCGAACAAGTCAGAATTTAGAATTAATTCCGTTTCTGAAGAATAATTAGTCTTTTGATATGTTTGAAATTTTTGTTCTTCCGGATCGCCTCCCCTTTCCTCACTCTGATTTGTTGTCTTCAAAGAAAAAAAATTAGAGCTTTCCCCCCTTTTTTCTGATGCCTCTTTTCGCTGTTCTGTTATTTTTTGATTTTGATGAGTTTTCTGGTTTTTTCTCAGGTTTTGCGAAATGGTTGAACAGGATAGGGGCTTTAAGTTAATGGCGGAGAGATGGTTGTTGTGAGCGGTTTTTGTTCGAGCGGTGATGAGTGGTGAAGACAAGTTCTGTTGCTGGTTTTTGGTGAGGATTGGCCCTTGATTTTTGGAGTGTGCGGTGATTTTATGGTGGAGGGTCGTGAGCGGGTTTGAAGAAGACGTGTTCTGGTTTTGAGGGTGAGCGGGTCGAAGTTCTGTGTGAAGTCTGTTGTGTTTTTGGATTGGTCTTTTTCTGGTTTTTCTTCGTGGCTTTTTGTTGATTGTTTTGTTTTGGTTATGCAGGTGGTTTCTTTTGTTGTGCTGCTGTTTTTCGTGTTAGTATGAAGTTATGGCTCTCCAGCTTTCTTTGTGGCTGTCTCTGGTTTAGGTATGATGAAGTTTTTTTTTTATTTTGTGTTGTGGCTGAAGTTTTGTATGGTTTTGTGGCTGCCGAGTTTTGGTATAGCTCTGGTTTCTGTAGGGTTTTAGGTGTTTGGTTATGGTTCTTGTATGAAGCTTAGATATGAAGTTTTTTGGTTTTGTGGCTGCATTTTTGTATATGGAGTTGGCTGCTATGGTTGTAGTTTTGTGTGTAGTTTTGTATGAAGTTTGCTGGAGTTTTGTGTTTGGTTTGTCAAGCTTTTTGTGGCTGCTGTGTTTTTGTTGTGAAAATGTGGCTGAGTTTTTCTGTATGAAGTTTTGGTTTTCTTTGTATGGCTGCCTTTGGTTTCGGATTTTTGGTTGTGGCTGCCCCCCTTTTTCCATTTTTTTAGCCTCTTTAAATAGGGATTCCATTAGGGTTTTGCTTAAGTTCAAACTGATATAACTTGTTAGAGAAGTTTTTGACTGAGTACTTTGTCCCTTTCGATTGCAGATTTGGCTGGATTAAAGGATGAGTTTCTTTCACAGATTGGTGTAAAAGAAAACACAGGTCTTTGCTGTGGACTTGCAGGAATACCACTTCCAACTTAATGTGAAACCAGTCACAGGTTACGATAGTGTTTTTAGGAAAGTTGGTGTGTTATGAATAGGTAAGTCCCTTTCACTATTTTACTTTTGCAGGTTTCTGATATTACTTTTCTGATACAGCCTTATCCTCCCCTTTTTTTTGATGCAGATGTCTTGGGGATCACACAGATGAAGGGCCTTATTGTCTTATGCTAAATGACCTTGGTTTTTGTTCTTTCAAACTTCTTGATCTTAAACTTGCAGGACCGCTGGAAATTAGAGTGCCTTTGTCCTTTGTGTTTCCTTCCCCTTTTTCTCTTCAACTTTGGTCTTAAGCATCTATAATTCTTTTATGACCAGACTAAAGCTACAAGTAATGATTTTCATTGTTCCCCCTTTTTTGTGCATTAGGAAAAGAAGTACGGGGTTCGGAAGAAATATTAGGCGCAAGATGATGGTTTGGCGAAGCACGAAGAAAAGAAGAAAAAGAGTTTTGGATTGAGGTTGTATGAACAAAGGTTGTATGATACCACTTAGATTTGGGCAACTGTGAACTCTAACTTATATCGATACAAGTAAAAGAAATTGTTTTGTAAACTGATGAAATAAACAATGCCCAACATAATTTTTCATGTAATCTTAGATTTTTTCATAACATCCTTTGGAATGATTTCTGTAGTGAAGTGGGATCTATATATTTTTTTTCTAAGGTATTTTGAGTATAATGGATGGGTACTTGAATAAAAGTTATGGATTTATCAAGATATATAAAAAAAATGGAGAGAAAAGAAAAAAGATATTAAATGTATAAATGGGAGGAAACATGTATGGTTACTGTACAGTGAAATATGAGTTGCCCATTCCACGAGTTTTTTCAACAACGTGTCCATTACACCTTGATCAAAAACGAATCTCTCTTGAAACTAGAGATTATGAACTAAAACACGAACTGCACCATGGTACCTTTGATGATCTCTTAATCACATAAAACTTGAATCCAATCCCCCCTGCCTTCCAAATAACCCAAGACACATATGACTTGTAAATGAAGCGAAACCACTTTGTCTGTCTCAGACCACGTCAACCTTAACAATCATTGCACATACACTTGAACTAACAACTTTGCATGAATTTTGACTTAACCTCGACTTATCCTTGCTATACCTGAACTTAACCAGTAAGGAAGGAAAACCACTACAATTTTTATTCTCGTAGGTTAGTAAATGCATAGGAATTCGCGCGCACGAAATACTTGATAAAAATGTGGATAATGCAAATGACATGAAATCTAGGGGTAAAATTTGGGGTGTGACACCAAGCCTACACATTATATAAACCTAAACCATCCTAAAGCAAAGCTCTCTCCCATTTTTTTCACTATTCTTCTTCATTTTCACTTCATCTCTTTCATTCTTCTCTAAAACTTTTCCACCATTTTCAACCTCTCACCAAAGCTTCATTCTAAAAGTTCTTCAAATTCTTCATTGGAATTTGAAGGACTTGAAGCTAAAACCTCCATTAATCATCTCATTGTGAAGCTTATTTGAAGAATCAATTCTGATTTTGGAAGAGTTTTGAGCTTATTAGAGGTTATTGATAAAGTGTTCATCAAGAGGCATCATCAACCGCATTTATTTTGCGCGTTCACAGATCGAAGCTTCGACTCTCCGGTTTTCTTCTCCATTTGCATTCTGATCTACATTGCAACACTCACCGAAGCAATCCTCCGCTTCGTAGGTTGGTGATCTAAATCTGCTTCTTGATTTAACTTATTCTCTTCATCTCAGCATGACGGCATTCTTCGCATGTTTATTGTTGTGTATGCGCTTGACTGTTTAATTTCGTTTTGATTACGATTTGACCACTTTGTTTGTTCTTAGTTAGAATTTTAGCTTATCCTAGGTGCCATTAAGGTTTAGATTATGGCTTTTAGGTGTAAAATTTGTGCTCATTAGATAATAGTTGCATTAGGAGCTTTAGGAAATAAGTCGATTGCAAGAAGTGTTTTTTCCCTCTTTCTTGGGCATTACTTCCCCCTTTACCACCATAGATTGATAGGTTCTGATTTTAGGGAATCTTCAAGATTAGTTTTGATATCTCATTCCTCCATTTCGAGTCGTTTCGACATGCTTCCGTCCATTTCGTATATTTTGTGTTCATGTGTTAGTTTATGCATGAATTGGCTTATTGCATATTGTTGCTATGTCCATGTATTTTTTGTCATGTAAATAATCATGTTGCATTATGTTTTTGCATCTTTCGCATGTTTCGTTAACTTATTTGCATCTCATTGTATCAATGTATATGTTGCATTTAACATAACCATGTATGTATGTGCATTTGGTTGCTTTTGGTTGCATGTTTGATCACATCATTCACATCAATTCAATTCTGAATTTTGCATTAAGCTTGGCATTCTTGTTGATGTATCATGTTGCATATTCATGATCAATGTTCATATGCCATGTTCATGTGCCATATTTTGCATACTTGTTGCATAACAAATCATGTGGTGCATTCTTGCATAATCCCTCAAAAAATAATCATGATATCAATTATGTGCTTGATCCATATTCATATTGCATATTCATGTTAATTGAGCATTTCATGATTGAATTTGTGCATAAAAAATGAAAATAATCAAAGCTGCATTTTATATTTCATAGTTGTCTCTGTATATAGGAGTTGTAAAATGCATGTTGTTTGTTGTGTAGTTCATGATGTTTGTGATTTTTTACACCTACTTTCATGTTGTTTGATAGTTGTAGTAAGTTGTTTGTATTGTGTGCTATCTTTCATAGCTGATTGTGTGTTTAAGTGTTGTAAATAGCTGCTGAATTTTAGTTTAGCATAGTGTAGGCACCCTTAAACTTAAGATTGAGTCTAGTTTAGGTCCAGTATGCCTTAGGAATTATTTGGTATGTGTTTACCTCATTCCTTTTTATTAAATGTACACCACTAACCCTTGTTTTGTAGGGAGGTTGAGGTATGTTTCCTTACACCTTATCCTTTTAATTCTCTTATGCATTTCTTTATGCATTTATTTCCTTGACCTTTCATGTTTGTGTTTAGTAAGATTCCCCTTTGTTCTCTAGAATCAACTTAACTTCCTTAGGAAGTAAGTTGCATTCTATTCCTTTTTCTTTTCCTTTTGCTAATTAGGATTAGAAACCGCATTAACCATATGGCATCCGTTGAATGACTAACTTAGGGTTGTGTCTTGGTCCCCCTTAGTTTTTGCCTTTTTCCACTTGAGTCCTTCTTTCACATCTCATAAAGAAAATAATAAAATACCTAATAAAGGTTGAATGTTCTCATACTACATGAGATTTTGTTGCGGAGTACTTATGCACGTCTCGTCTCGGGGCAAGGTGTAAGTTATCTACCACGATGGATAAGTCTTAGTATGAGAATATTCACAACCGATAAACTCCAAAACATTTCTCATAAAAGACAATCAACAAAGACATCGCATATTCTCTTCTCATCTCCTAATCTTCGAGGACGAATGCGACTTGCCTCGACAGTTCAAACAACGATACGGTAAACACCCTCGAGTCAGAGCCAGTAACACCTGAGCTAGATCTATGGCAACATCATCCTAAAAAACACAAATAAGTTCCCGCCTTAGTTAGGTGAACTATGTCGACTCTGATCCTCATTTTCCTGATGAGGTACGTAGGCAGCGGGATAGGGCCCGTTCGAGCACATTCTTTATTTTCCCTACATTTTCCACATTCTTTCTTTTTGTTCCTTTTCTAATTCTCATCCCAAATCCAGTTAGTAATTCTTTGTTCAACAACACTTTATTTCTCACCCTTTGAAACAAACAAACAAGCATGGATCCCGTCGAGTACGGCGGACGGTCTGAGGTGCTAATACCTTCCTAGGTCGTAACCGACCCCCGAACCCAGATCTTTGGTTCGCAGGACCTTGTCCTTTCCTTCTTCCTCAAGTTTGTGCAGCATTACCTTTCCCATTCTTTCGGGATAAAAATGCCTGGCTGGCGACTCTATCTTTTCTGCGCCACTTTCGCGTTTGTACTAGGATGAAAATCCCGGGAGCGACAGCTGGCGACTCTGCTGGGGATCGAACCCAAAATCTCTGGTTTCCCTCGTAGAGTCAATCCTAGCGCTTGTCTGTTTTCGTTTCTTTGGGTGTTTATCTGTTTGGTGTTGTGTGCTTTAGTTTAGCTCTACTATTTTCATTTATAGTTTTACTTTACATCTTTACTTTACAACATTTATTTACTACTTTCAGTATTTATCATACATCACTATTACTGTCTGGCTGTGCTGGTTTTCATTTTTTTTCTGCGGGATGGGAGTTACTGTGAGATAAGCCAAATACCCGGCTTGAGTGCACCTAGGACTTAGAGTGGTTCCACTTTGGCTTCATGGCATTTTGCTATGTTGGTATTAGTGAGTTCCACGCCTTGACTTGCGACCTTCTTGGAAATGTATTGACGCCGGAATCTTTCTGGGGCAATACACTACCTTGATAATTATATGCAGTCAAGGGACTGATCATTGATAACCTTTGTTGTAACATCCCTCTCCAGTGATAACAGTGGCAGACCACATTTGTTGGCAAACCCACTCGCATCTGAGGGCCCACAGGGAACTCGCATAGGATGGCCTGGTTCTCTCATAGGAACCCAGTCAAGGCAAACTGTTTGTATGACGATAGTATTGTTCCCTTCGGGATGAATGCACTATTATTTCTTGATTCAGTGCTTGAAGCTGAGGACTTATGAGGGATGCTTGTTTTCCCCATACTCAGCTGAGACCTCCCTGGGTAGTATATAATGCCAAACCGATTCCCTGATTTGGTCATGAGCCATTTCTCGGAAATGGTGAACGTATTATTGCTATCCGGCTTTGAGATTCTGTGATGTTGACTCGGAGTAGCATACCCGTGAGATGGGAGGGGTTTACAGGTTTGCAGGAACCCTGAAATTTCCAACATACCCGCTTTGTCATCATTGTTCAGTATTATGATCAGGTTTTACATGGTCCTTTGGTCCTAAGATCTGGGATTTCGGTGGTATTGTTATTATGACTCTTCAATAGCACATGACTCTCTTCTCAGCACCAACATTAGACCAGTGATCGTTAGACCTTTGATCACATGCCAGTGCATTGCATAACATCCTGTGCATGCTTGCATTACTAACACATGTTTACTCATTTGTAGGGTTGCACGTCGCATCCTCATGAACATATCATACACATTTACTGCATGATTTGCATATTTTGCATTTTTTACAGGTTATTAGGACTTCCTAACTTATTCAACTTCAGGAAATATAGCTGGTCGACACGTTCATCGGTATCCAACAAAAAGAAATCGAGTAAGAATGGCTGAACAAATGCAGACTGATCTCAATGAGCTCCGACAGAGGATGGATTAGTTCATGGAAATGATGACTGGCATGGCCCAGAACCAGGAGCGTCTCAGGCTGATGGTTGAGCAACCCCAGGGGAATGCTAATACTGGAACACCGACTGAGAATGTGGATCCCAACGTTGCCCGTAACGAAGGGCCAAATCTAAATGGGACTGCAGCCCGTAATGAAGACACGCAAGAGGACCAGTTCACTCTATTGGATGTTGACATGGGTAATATGAATGAGATCAATGACCGCAGGTATGAAGAGCTGGTAGAGAAGATTAAGGCCATGGAATGTCAGAATTCCCTAGGCATCGATGTAACCAGTCTTAGGTTAGTGCCAGGAGTCAGAATCCCTCCAAAGTTCAAAGCGCCATCATTTGACAAATACAATGGCAGCACGTGTCCTAGAACTCACATTCATGCATACTTTGGAAGAATCTCAGCTCACACTGATGATGAGAAACTTTGGATGCATTTCTTCCAAGATAGTCTATCTGGAGCTTCATTGAGTTGGTACATGAAGCTGAGCAGGGTCTCTATTCGAAGCTGGAAATATTTATCTGAAGCTTTTCTCAAGTAGTATCAATATAATATTGATATGGCTCCGAACCGCACTCAGTTGCAGAACTTGTCTCAAGGACCTAAGGAAAACTTTAAGGAATACGCCCAGAGGTGGTGTGAATTGGCTGCACAGGTTCAACCTTCATTGCTCGATCGGGAAATGGAAGACATGTTTATAGGCACCTTGCAGGGTGCATATTTGGATCGTCTAGCCGCTTTCCCATCCATCGGTTTTGCTGATATTGTCATCCCTGGAGAAAGGATAGAAAACTTCCTGAAATTAGGAAAGATCCAGGATGCAAGAAGTGTTGGTTCTTCGGGTGTGAAAAAGCCTTTTGGCAATGGCCAAAGAAGAAGAGAAGGCGAGACCAATGTTGTGTATAGGGGCCGAGATAGAGGTCGTTCTCAAGGTTACTACCAAACAGCTGCAGTAACTATTACGCCACAGGTTCAGAAACCTCAAGGTCAGCAATATCAGGCACATAGATCAAATCAGGAAAGAACAAGAGTGAGAAACCACAGACTTTATCCCATCCCATGACCATATGTTGTATTGCTTCCAGGGCTGCTAAAGTTGAACATGGTAGAGCTTCGTACCATGAGAGCTCCTTCTCCTGATAATCTACCTCAGAACTTTGATGCAAATGCCAGATGCGAATTCCATTCGGGTGCCCAGGGGCACAGTATTGAGAAATGTTGGGCTTTTCAGAACAAGGTACATGACCTAATCGACTCTAAGGCGGTCAATTTTGCGCCTCACCCAAATGTACTCCAGAATCCAATGCCTAATCACAACGGAGCCGGTGTCACGGTGTAATACCTCAAAATTTGCCCTCAAATTTCCCCAGCATTTTGCATACATAAGTTCACAAATAACCAAAAACATTGCATCATGTGTAGCATAGCTGAGGCATAGGTATGTGATCAATGATTGGAGCAACTAAAAGCTATACAAAGGCCACCAAAGGACCACAAAGCTTCTCAGCCTTGTGCGAAGGGTTCACAATATCCCACAAGTCTTCATTTGAAGCCACAAGCCATGGGAAGATTTGATTTGATCAAAGGAGGCAAGCAGTGCAACATCTCCTAATGAAAAGGGCCAAATTAGGGTTTTACTTCTACTGGGCTTCTGCATGAAATTTTGATTCAAAGTGGATTCCTTTATCTTGTATATGATGTCAGGTGCCTAGGGTTCAAATTTCGTCCACAAAATCATTTCAGAAGAGGTTCAATTGGCCAGATGACTGAAAATCGAGGAATCGGGGAAAAGGAAACCGTGCTAGGTAAAAAAGGGTCGACTCCCGACTTTTAAGACCAAGATCATGAAATTAGGGTTACAATGATCCTATGGTTCAAATTTGGTCAAGAAATGATGGAGGAATCATAAAAAATCAAGAGAAAAATCATTTGAAAAGTGGTTAATTTCACATTTCCCTCCACTTTTCCTTCTACTTTCTTTCCACACTTCCTTTCATTCTTTCCCTCCAATTTTCCTTCCATTTTCCTTACACATTCCCTTTCATTCTTTCCCTCTTGTTTTTCCACTTCAATTCCAATCCATTTCCCTTGGATGCTTCTACCATGTTCCACAACCTTCTAGAGTATTCCATGGAATATTCATAGGAATATTCAAAGAAATATTCCTTCTCCAACCCTAACACTAACTAACTACTAACCTAACTCCATTCCTAAACCTAACTCCATTCCCATACCTAGCTCCTAGCCTAGCCCCTATATAATCAATAATCACTTCATTGCAAAAAGGTTCCCAAGTTCCCAATTTTTTCACTTTCTCATAATTTCTAGAATCACTTTTTCTCTCTCACTTTTCCTCCATTTCCCTTTTCACCAAAGCTTTTTTGAAGAAGCTCTTCAAGTTTCACATTGAAACTTGAAGATCTTAAAGCTTAGCCTCCAACCTCCATTGAATTGTGGATTGTAGAAGAAGAAGCTACTGATTTTTGTGAAGATTTCGACTTATCGGAAGTGCAAGAAGGCTCAAGCATCAAGAACACATTTATTTTGCGGATTCGCGGTTTTCTTGGTTTTCTCTTCGATCAAGCTCCGATTCTCACAACATTTACCGAAGCACTTCTCCGCTTCGTAGGTTGGTGATCTAAATCACTTTTCCTTTAAGTTATTCTCTTCATCTTTCCATTTCGGCATTCTTTAAGTGCTTTTCGTATTGCTTATGTTTGATTACGTGTTCGTTACGTTTTGCTTGCGATTTGTGGAGTTTAATGGATTAGAAGCTAGGTTGTAGCTTGTTATAGGTTCTAACATGTGTTAATAAGCCCTAATTGAGTAGAAATTCGTGTTAGCATGATTAGGTGGGGGTTAGGGTTGTTTAGAAGGAAGATTGTGGCCAAAAGCACTTATTTCAAAAGCATTTTTCACTTTCTGTTCAGCGTTAACCGGTTAACGCATGCGTTTTTGGCCATTTTTAGTGTTGTCTGGGGTCCGTTAACGGTTTAACCGTTTGGTTAACCGGTTAACGCTGTTTGTTTTTGTTTTTTAGCTTATTTTCTTGCTCAATCTTGCTTCCTAGTGCTTCTAAGGTTCATGTATGTTTAGGTATTGATTTTAGGGAATTTTTGGGTCTATTTCCAGTAGCCGATTCATTTGTTTCGAGTTGTTTCGACATGATTTCGTTCACTTTTCCATGTTTTGTGTTAAATATGCATTTGTGTTATAATTGATTCTTGATGTGTCTTGCTACACTTTAATCACTTGTTTCACATGTCAAATACTTGCTTAATTCCAATATGTGCTTCATGATTATGATCCTTGCTTGTTGGATTGATTAAATGATTAAATGCCATGTTGATTGTTTTGCCAAAAGTGATTAAATGCTTCATATGATCATACAAGTTCTTGTGCTTAATTGATCATATCATTCACATCAATTCAATTTTGAATTTTGCATTGAGCTTGACATTCTTGTTGATCTATCATGTTGCATATTCATGGTCAATGCTCATTATGTTCATATGCCATGTTCATGTGTCATATTTTGCATACTTGTTGCATAATAAATCATGTGGTGCATTCTTGCATTGTCCCTCAAAAAATGCTCATGTTCATTCAATTATGCATATTGATCTATGTTCAAATGCATGTTCATGTTAATTAGTACATTTTTCATTGAGTTGTGCACAAAAAATGAAAATAATCAAATCTGCATTTTACATTTCATAGTTGACTTTGTATATAGGTGCTGTAAAATACATGTTGTTTGTTATGTTTGCATGTTGTATGTGACTTTTTACACCTATCTTTATATGTTGATTGTGGGTTGTAGAAGTTGCTTTATGTTATGCATTGTTTTCATAGTTTGTGTATTAGGGGCTGTAGTAGGGGCTGAATTTTTGTTTTAGCATTTTTTTAGTTCTTTTAGAATTAAGATAGAGTTTAGATTGAGTCCTAGAGTTATTAGGATTTAGTTGGTGTATGTTTGCTTTATTATTTTAATAAAATGCCCACTAATCTTTATTTTGTAGGGAGGGAAAGGTATGCTTCCTTACACCTTATCCTTTTAATTTTTTATGCATTCCCTTTATGCATTTAATTCACCTTTTACTTCCATATTTGTGATTGGTGGGAGTTCCCTTTGTTAGGACCAACTTATATTCCTTAGGAAGTAAGTTGCATCCTTTTTCTTCTCTCTTTTCCTTTTTCTCTTTAGGACTAGAAAAACCTCACTAACCATAGGACCACCATTTTAATAAATAACTTAGGGTTGTGTCTTAGTCCCCCTTAGTTTTGTCCTTTCTCCATTTGAGTCTTCTTTCTCATCTTCAAACAAAATCTAAAAAGACTTAATAAATGCATGAAAGGATCCTTTATGTATAGCCTTATTCCATGGGACACTTACATTCATTCCATCTTGGAATGGTGTAAGCTTGTCTAGCATGATGTACAAGTCTTATCAAGGGGTTATTTCACAAAGAAAAATCTAAAAGACATTTCTTCATAAAAACAACAAAAACACTTAATAAAGTTCAACGAGCTAGTGAACTTAAACCTTAATCCTTGGAAACAAGTCTTGGATAAATTCTCCTTGCTTGGTGTGCTTGTTCTATTATTCCATCTTGGAATGTAGTAGCAAGTACACATTCCATGGAAAAGAGTTTGAATTCACTTCCTTGTGTCAAATTCATGCAAAACTCTTAAAAGGCAAAAACAAACAATAAGCGACTATCTTGCGGGAACTTCTCTTCTCATCTCTTTCACTCATAACGCGAAATTGCGCCGACTTGTCTCGCATGCAAGACGGTAAACACACTCGTGCCTGACGATCCTGCAACACCTGAGCATAGACATACGCAGTTCCAGCTATAAAAAACACAAACAAAGTCCCCGCCTGGTTAGGCGAACTACGTCGACTCTGATCCTCATTTTCCCGATGAGGTACGTAGGCAGCGGGGTAGGGCCCGTTCGAGCACATTCTTTATTTTCCCTACATTTTTCCCCTTCTGTTCTTTCTCTTTTCTAGTTCCCTTCTCATTTCTCATTCCCATTCCAGTTAGCAGTTCATTTGTTCAGCACTTTATTTTTCTCACCCTTTGAAACAAACAAGCAAGCGTGGATCCCGTCGGGTACGTCGGACGATCTTGGGTGCTAATACCTTCCCAGGTCATAACCGACTCCCGAACCCAGATCTTTGGTACGCAGGACCTTGTCATTTCCTTCTTCCTCAGGTTTGTGCAGCATTACCTTTCCCATTTATTCGGGATAAAAATGCCTGGCTGGCGACTCTACCTTTTCCGCGCCACTTTCGCGTTTGTACTAGGATGAAAATCCCGGGAGCGACACACGGTTGTTTTACCAGATGGTCTGCATTAAGCTGGAATCTTCAAAGAAGCAAATAAAGCCATCAGTATTCAGATACTCTCAGCAATAGCAACTTGTTTGTTTGCTTTTCTCTAATGCAATGTCTTCCCTATTTAGGGTAACTACGTCGCTCTAATTCTTCATTGGTCATGGGTCAATGGAGATACGTAGGCAGAAGATCGTCAGGTATTTTTGAGCAACCTTATGGGGCAATTTTACTCCCCAGCTTTACTCTTTCCTTGAGACGTCTCGTGTCAGAGTCAGAATAAATAGAAAAAGAGGTATGATTGCCATGGTTGGGTATACGGCTGCAACTTGAAGATTACAAGTCTGTGAAAGAACTATTGATCACTAAAAGTATCCAAGACTGACAGGTCCAGACGGATTCAAGCCTCCTCAACTACGGCAACATTCAGTTTCATTACTGCATTTCCATTTGTAGTTTCTTTTATTTGCTAAACATTTGTATACATGTATGAAATTTGTTTGCTTTTGAATGTTATCAATAATAAAACTCACATGTTTTTCTTGAAGTAATTCATTTGTCAATTTAATTTTGCATGTGTACATCACAATACCAATTGTCGTGCTTAAACTCTATGAGGGAGAATGATAGAAATAACGCAAGAATCTCTAATTGTGTGCTCTCGAATAAGACCCTGCTGACGATGTACAGGCTTTGTTTCAAATCCCTAAACACTGGAGATATAAGGGAGATAGACCCTCGCTAACCCCTTGAGCCTTGAAGTAGGAGTTTCTTCTCGCATGAAAAACCCTCACATGTAACCCAGGGGCAGGGTAGGTGTCAACTAGTTGGACCAAGCATTCAGACTTTCATAAAGGAGTGCATTTGAGGATCCATTACATTCCACTATGCTAATCAAGAGGTCCAAAGACCAGAAACCACAATGGTTATTCAAATCAAGAGGTCCAAAAAATGGAAGCCACAATGGTTATCCTTTATTGACCAAAGAATGAGGCAGTCACAGCCCTCGCAAAGCAATCAAGATAAACAATGTCACACGATTTGTTCAAAAAAAGAGAAATGAAAAGCCCGCTAAGTCGAAACTTGAAAACAAGCGACTTAGTTAAAACTTAGGGCATCCCGTTGGACTCCACAATCAAAGATTCACAAGAATCAGTCCAGGAAAAAGTTAGGGATAAGCAAAAGAACGCAAAAAGCGAAAGATAAAAAGGATCACACAAGAAATATCCTCGAGCAAGAACAAAGTCGCGTGGAACAGACACGAAAGACCAATGGGTGACTTACTCCAAACAATAACCTGATTGGTGCTTGAACCGATAGAAGCAATGGTTCCTCAACCAACACAAAACCCTTATGAAAGGTGAGCGCTTGTGAAAATTAGATGAACATAGGAAGGGAGGACATCATGAAGAGGGGTGGGCACAAATAAACTTCGAGCCTATATCCTTTGTTTCTATAACCGTGAACCAGATCATTGAGAACCTTTGTGGAAACATCCCTCTCCAGTGATGACAATGGCAGACCACATTTGTTGGCAAACCCACTCGCATCCGAGGGCCCACTGGGAACTCGCATAGGATGACCTGGTTCTCTTATAGGAATCCAGTTAAGGCAAGTTGTTCGTATGACGATAGTATTGTACCCTTCAGGATGAATGCACTATTGTTTCTCGATTCAATGCTTGAAGCTGGGGACTTATGAGGGATGCTTGTTTCCTTGGACTCAGCTGAGACCACCATGAGTAGTACATAATGCCAAACTGATTCCCTGATTTGGTCATGAGCCATTTCTCGGAAATGGTGAACGTATTATTGCTATTCGGCTTTGAGAGTCCGTGATGTTTGACCCGAGTAGCACACCCGTGAGATTGGGAGGGTTTACAGGTTTGCAAGAATCCTAAACTTCAACATATCCACTTTTCCAGTATTGTTCAGTAGTATGATCTGGTTCTAAGTTCTGAAGTATCTATACAAGCAGAAATAATCGAAATGAAAATCCGAATGGAACAACTCTTGGAGGATATGCAGACCTTATGCCATGGCCACGTGCTATTGATAGAGAAAGTTTACCAACTGAAGAGACAAGAGAACCAGACCAGGGAAGCCCCAGAGCTCCAAGAAGGGTACCATGTCCCCTTTACTGCTGCAGAAGTTGTTGGTCCTCCCCGTTCAGTGGTTTTGTTCCAAGATCGGGAAGCGTTTCGCGGAAACTCACCTCAACTTTGGGATCCTAAGCCTCTCAATTTGCAGACTCTCCTAGTTCATCAAAGGGAGGGTAAAGGCAAAAACTGCGGACAAAGGCCGAAAACGACTGAAGCCAAGTATGATTTAATTCCGGTGTCATATGCGCAATTGCTTCTTTGTTTGCTCGAGCTTAATCTGGTTGAACTTGTCACCGTGACAGCCACGCCCAAAAAGCTTCCTCTAGATTTTGACGCCAGTTCTAGGTGTGTTTTCCATTCTGGGGCACCCGGTCATCATGTGGAGAACTGTAAGAGGTTCAAATATCAAGTTCAAGAGCTCATTGATTCAAAGGTGATCGAGTTCGCACCGATCAGCGGGGATGTGTCAAGGGATTTCATATCAATGGAAGGTACTCCTCCTTTTCTTACCGCAAAAATTATTCCCAATCGGGGGCGTGTGCCTCCACTCTGGGTCGTAAAGACATCGCGGCAGTCACCTCTACCCATTCACCGATCCAACGTAAGGAAGAAAGTGCAGAAGAACATCGGGTGTTCGAATTCATCTCGACATCAGAACTATCAACAACAGAGGAGACTTAAACTCAAGCAGACTGAAGAAGTGCTTACTCCAAGTCACATCCCTCCTAATCAAATGTTTACCCGTTTGCTCGAGAATTCTTTGATTCAGCCAAGGAATGCCTTGCCAATGCCCTACCCCATTCCCCCAGATTACAATATGGATGTTACGTGTGAATTCCACTCTGGAACATTCAAACATACCATCGACTAATGCAAAGCCTTCAGGCACAATGTCCAATATCTAATTGATTCAGGGATCATTACACCAGAGGGGTATCTTAAGAGCTGAAGCCTCTTGATCCAGCTGGCCATGCAGACTGCACGAAGCTCAAGTTAGGAGACGTAGATTTCTTTGATGCATGTAAATTGCTTTATTGTATTTCGAGATTACCTTCAGAGTTGTTGAAGGAATCTCTTGTTTTTCTGTTATGGATTGTGACATTTTCCTGTATTTCAGTATTATTGGCAAGTGATTGTATAAGTTTTCGCACGTTGGCGTATTTTTTTGCTTTATGGAAGTTTTCAGGTGCCATTGTTTCAACTTTTCTATCCTGGCAATTTTATTTTGATATTGAATTCCCGATGCTCAACACTTTCTCCGCACACACTCACATAATTTATCTTATGATGTGGCACTCCGTGGGGTATCTATCCCCCGATCTGAATGAAGTAGGATCAGTGACATGGAATTTTCATGCATATCATTTTTGCATACTAACGAGTTATCTGGATTTCCTAATTTATTTGACCATTTCAGGAGAAGTATCGGCCATACCAGTACGCTACCCGAGTCAAGTCATGAATACAGTACAGACTGAGTTGAACGAGTTTCGCACTCAGATGGGGGAGTTCATGGAAGCAATGTAGGGTATAGTGCAGGGGCAGCAAGAAATGAGAACCGCCATGCAGAGGCTTAATCGCCCACAGGCTGATCCTCCAATGATTACCTTGGACGCCCAAGGCAATCTGATCAACAACACTGTCATTCCACCTACGGAGAATAGGCCTCCTACTCCTAAAGGCGTTGGTCCAATTCATGTTTGTGTAGTAGACCGACAGGAGGATCAATTTACTTTTCTCAATGAAGATATGTGATTTGGTTCTGAGGCCAATAACCAAGACTTCCAGATGCTAGCCAAGAAGGTAAAGGCTCTAGAATGCAAAGATACCCTTGGCATTGATGTTGCTGATATGGGGCTGGTTTCAGGGGTGGTCATCCCTCCAAAGTTCATACCTCCTGTTTTCGACAAGTATAGTGGCAGATCTTTCCCAAAAACTCACTTGCAGGCCTTCTATCACAAAATCGCTGCACATACCAAAGATGAGAAGCTTTGGATGTACCACTTCCAGGACAGCCTGTCCGGGGCTCACTGGAGTGGTACACGAAACTGGAAAAGAACTCTGTCCGTAACTGGAAGGAACTTGGGGAAGCCTTTCTCAAGCAGTACCAGTATAACATTGACATAGCTCCCATCCGAACCCAGCTTCAGAGCATGTCACAAAAGAACTTCGAGAGCTTTAAGGAGTACGCGCAGAGATGGCGCAAGGTCGCAGCCAGAGTACAACCATCATTGCTGGAGAGAGAAATGGTAGACCTATTCATGGATACCCTCCCGGGGTACTTCATAGAACGTTTAGTAGGCTGTTCAGCTAACGGTTTTTCTGATATTGTCTTGACTGGTGAAAGAATTGAAAACTGGATGAAGCGAGGAAAGATCCAGGGCAGCGGTGCCTCTACTTCTGGGACCAAGAAGTCGTTTTCAAATGAGCAAAAGAGACAATACGAAGAAGTGGGGGCATTTTGTGTTCAGCGAAAGAGGAGAAATCAAGGTTCACGCTACCAGACAGCATTCGTGATCATCCCAAGCGCCACACGTTCACAACAGCAAAATCGTCGCCAACGTAATCCTTAACAGGGTCGTCAACAAAGGAGAGAAAGATGTTTTGACCCTTTGCCAATGTCTCACACTGATCTTCTTCAGCATTTGCTTCAGTTGAAGTTTGTTGGGCTTCACAAGCTTTCCCAACCTCCTTTTCCACTACCGGATGGATGGGATGCTAATGCCCGCTGTGATTTTCATTCTAGGGCGCCAGGGCATTATATTGATAGGTGTAAAGCTTTTCACCACACGGTGCAGGATTTAATCGACTCGAAAGCTGTCAACGTTTCTTGATTTGAAGTCTTCTTATCAAAGTTTGTTGGGAAGAGTTAAAGCAATAAAGCCAGAAGTATTCCAGATACTCTTATTTTTGGCAATGGTGCGTCTTTTCAGGGCATTTTCATCCCTATTGAGTGGAACTACGTCGCTTTGATTCTTTATTGGTCTGGGGTCAATGGAGATACGTAGGCAGAAGATCGTCAGGTCTTTCCGAGCAACCTTATTGGGAAACTTTGTTCCTCAGCTTTAGTTCTTCTTTCAGACGTCTCGTATCAAAGTCAAAATAACTAGAAGATGTATGATTTCCATGTCGGATATGCGACCATTGGACCATAAGTCCATTAGTCCAGAAGGAGTCAAGCCTCCTCAACAATGGCTATGTTCAGCTTCTTTACTGCATTTTCATTTGTGGTTTCTGTTATCTGTTTAAACATTTGTATGCATGCATGAAACTTATTTGTTTTTGAAATTTAACCATAATAAAATGCACATGTTTTTCTTGAAGTAATCCATTCATATTCACTCATGATTTTGCGTATGTGCATTACAATACCAACTATTATGCTTAAACTCTGTGAGGGAGGATGACGAAATGAAAACGCAAAAAACTCCAATTGTGTGCTTTTGAGAAAAAATCATGTTGACGATGTACATGCATTGTTTCAAATCCTAAACACTGGAGATATAAGGGAGATAGACCCTCGCCAACCCATTTGAGCCTTGAAGTAGGAGTTTCTTTTCACATGAAAAAACCCTTGCATGTAACCCAGGGGCAGGGTAGGCGTCAGTTAATTTGACCGATCGTTCAAATTTCAAAAGGAGTGCACATCTGAGGATCCAGTGCCTTTCGTTGTACCAAATCAGGAGATCGAAAGACCGGAAACCACCAAGGTTATCCCAATCAAGAGGTCCAAAGACCGAAAACAGATGGTTATCCTTCATCAATTGAGAATTGGGTGGGCACAAATAAACTTTGAGCGTGTATCTTTTGTTTTTATAACCGTGAACTAGGCCACGATACAACCCTGAAAAGTCCTAACTGAAACAGGGTTATTTTTGAGAGTGTGCTACCATGAGACCGCGTTCCTGACTCTCATGAGTTGTGCTAAAAGATATGGGTTGGTGTTGCATATGCATGTTTCTTCTATCAAAAATCAATGTCGTATTTTAACCGGTGATTCACTCATAAAGGTTTGCGACATCTTTTTACAGTAAAACTTCAAGATTAACATGGGTGTTGCATTAGAATTTTCATTCTCAAAATAAACATTTTCTGCTTGCATACATTTGTTGGGCATCATAAAAATTCACATACGAAACTTCAGTCCAGAAGCTTAATCTTGCCAAGTTGAGAAGGCTGAAACTTCTGAAGGACAATCTATCGAGGTGTAGTTTTCCAAAAAAAAAACTCCATTGAGTGGGGACTTTCCCAACCAGTCGTGGAAAGAGCCAACTAATCTGGGGCAATCACTTCGAGCAGTCTCTTCAAATTTCAGCGAAACTGGGGAAATCACTTCGAGATTCAAATCTCTCCAAGAGTATGTAGTATGGATATTTTCTTCAAAGCACAGTTAGTCAGAGGTGATCACTTCAAGGCTCGTATTGGGGCAGGCCACCCCAAGAGCATGAGAAGTCACTCTCTCCCGAAGAAAGTCAATCAAAGCACCTATCCAAAGTTCAAAATACTGTGGCAGAATATCTCACAGTGATATGAGGTTTTTCATGAATCCTCGCGAGGAAAATCTCTTTCATAGACCATGCAGTCTAAGGCAGTTATTTCGAGATCCGATAAATCTCTCCAAGAGTTTGAAGACACTGAGGCATCTCGTATGCTAGTTTTCTGTAAAATCCTCTTGAGACATTATCTTTTGATAGATCCTAGTAGGAGGCGAGTTGAAAATTGAAAAGAACCTTTGTTCACTCATGATTAGTTGGAAATCTATCAACCCAGAGTCTAGGGGCAAAACCATTGTCAGTACATTACTTCAAGAGTTGTTTCATCTGTGGGCTTCATTGATCAGAAATCCTTAGCAAGCCTCGTTAGACAATCCCTTCTCCAGCGGTGTAGCAAAGGGAAGGTTACTTCTTGAGCAGAAGGGTATCATCGTCTCTCATCCTCAACATGGGACGCCTTACATCTCTCATTCCCAACATGAGACACTCTACACCTCTCATCCCCAGCGAGGGGCAACTTAAGCTCTTATCTTCAGCGGGAAGCTTTATCATTGGCATCATCCATAATCCCCAGTAGAGTTGGAAGTTGAAATCTACCCCAACAAGGCAACAGAAGGCTGGTGTCCTCCCCAAGCAGAGACTTCCCTTCAATATAGGGGTCATCCCCAGCAGTGCAAGGAGTGTTTGTCCTCCCCAACAATTTTCTACTTCAGCAGTATCATACATCTGGTTCCCAACCAAGTTAGAAGTGTCTTCATGTCCCCATCAGAGTTCGAGAATAGTCCATCTCCAGCAGGGTCTTCTCCAATCTTAAAGTCCAATTTATTTTTGGCAATGGCGGAAGTTTAGAGTCGGTGCATCATTAACAGCTTTCCCTGCAGAGTTGTTTCCTCCTCATCAGGATGGACCAGATTAGTGCAGTGATCACCAATTTTCCTCAGTCAAGCCACCTGGGATACTTGCAGTTTCCTTATCAGGAGATCTCTTTGCATTTGCATTCTGTGATCATCATTACATTTGCATCCTCCAAAGCGTAGCATTTTCATTGCCATGGAGCATTACGCCATAAATCCAAGCATATGCATACCAACATGGGCCAGTTTTGAGGTATATTACATAAGACCCGTAACATCTTCTCAACCTGAAATACTCCCCACAGAAGATACTTATACCATTTTCCAGGCATCTTTGTCTACCAAGTCTTGTTGTTATCCCCAGTTGAGTCTTGTTCCAGTACAACAATCTCATTTTTTCGCGTCTTTGTTTAAGTACAACGGTCGCGTCTCGGGCTCTCGTTTAAATACAACGATCCCGTTCCTTTCGAGTCTCCATTTAAGTACAATAGTCTCGTCTTTGGGTCTTGTTTCAGTACAACAGTCTCATTTTTTCATGTCCCCGTTTCAGTACAGCGGTTTCATGTCGGGTTATCATTTAAGTACAATGATCTCGTTCCTTTTGGTCTCGTCTCAGTACGATGATTATGGATTGGTTGATACCATCTCAATGTTAGATCGGTTGATCTTATTTGAGTTGTAAATCGGTTGATATTACTTCTCTTCGAGACGTAAATCAGATGATATTACGTTCTCGTTTTCCGGGTTATGGATCGGTTGATACCATTTCTTGATTGGATCGGATGATCTTATTTGAGTTATGAATCGGTTGATATCACTTCTCTTTGAGCTGTAAATCCGATGATATTATATTCTCGCATTTCATGGTTATGGATCGGTTGATACCATATCCATGTTAGATCGGTTGATCTTATTTGAGTTGTAAATTGGTTGATATTACTTCTCTTCGAGCCGTAAATCGGATGATATTACGTTCTCTTTTTCCGGGTTATGGATCGGTTGATACCATTTCCTGATTGGATAGGATGATCTTATTTGAGTTATGAATCAGTTGATATCACTTCTCTTCGAGCTGTAAATCGGATGATATTATATTCTCGCATTTCATGGTTATGGATCGGTTGATACCATATCCATGTTAGATCGGTTGATCTTATTTGAGTTGTAAATCGGTTGATATTACTTCTCTTCGAGCCGTAAATCGGATGATATTATGTTCTTGTTTTCCGGGTTATGGATTGATTGATACCATTTCCTGGTTGGATTGGTTGATCTTACTTGAGTTGTAAATCGGTTGATATTACCTCTCTTTGAGCCGTAAATCGGATGATATTACGTTCTCGCTTTCCTGGTTATGGATCGGTTGACACCATCTCCATGATAGATCGGTTGATCTTATTTGAGTCGCAAATCGGTTGATGTTGCGTTAAGTCCTGTTTCGCCAACAAGCACCTTCCGTGGCTTGGTCCTGCCCAGCAGTCGCGTGGTTTTCTTTATTGCTTTGTCCTGCCCAACAGTCATATTGATTGAGTTCCATTCTGCTAATGGTCTCGTTAAGTCCTGTTTCGCAAACAGGCACCTTCCGTGGCTTGGTCCTGCCCAGCAGTCACGTGTTTTCTTTATGGCTTGGTCCTGCCCAGCACTCATATTGATTGAGTTCCATTCCGCTAATGGTCTCGTTAAGCCCTGTTTCACCAATGGACACCTTTCGTGGCTTGGTCCTGCCCAGCAGTCGCGTATTTTTCTTTGTGGCTTGGTCCTGCCCAGCAGTCACATTGTCGAGTTCTGTTTCGCTAACAGTCTCGTTAAGTCCTGTTTCGCGAACACGCACCCTCATTTTGGTTTGTTTCGCTTAGCATTCACAGTGCAGGTTTTTGGCATTGGTTCTATTCCACCTAGTTCTATTTTCGATACCTATTCAGAGGTCAAAACAAAGAAAAACAAAAAAAAAGGCAGATGGCATTCCTACTATGCACCGAGTTCAAATTTCCAGGTTTTATTCAAGTATCCAATCACTCCATACCTTGAACGAATAAAAGCTCTCCAAATTATTCGTTCAGGCCTGCAGTTGATTGAATAGGGGCAGCTGTAATACCTCAAAATTTGCCCTCTCATTTCCCCAACATTTTGCATAGCATTTTGCATACATAAGTTCACAAATAACCAAAAACATTGCATCATGTGTAGCATAGCTGAGGCATAGGTATGTGATCAATGATTGGAGCAACTGAAAGCTATACAAAGGCCACCAAAGGACCACAAAGCTTCTCAGCCTTGTACGAAGGGTTCACAATATCCCACAAGTCTTCATTTGAAGCCACAAGCCATGGGAAGATTTGATTTGATCAAAGGAGGCAAGCAGTGCAACATCTCCTGATGAAAAGGGCCAAATTAGGGTTTTACTTCTACTTGGCTTCTGCATGAAGTTTTTATTCAAAGTGGATTCCTTTATCTTGTATATGATGTCAAGGGCCTAGGGTTCAAATTCCGTCCACAAAATCATTTCGGAAGAGGTTCAATTGGCCAGATGACTGAAAATCGAGGAATCGGGGAAAAGGCAACCGAGCTAGGGAAAAAAGGGTCGACTCCCGACTTTTAAGACCAAGATCATGAAATTAGGGTTGCAATGATCCTATGGTTCAAATTTGGTCAAGAAATGATGGAGGAATCATAAAAAAATCAAGAGAAAAATCATTTGAAAAGTGGTTAATTTCACATTTCCCTCCACTTTTCCTTCTACTTTCTTTCCACACTTCCTTTCATTCTTTCCCTCCACTTTTCCATCCACTTTCCTTCCACATTCCCTTTCATTATTTCCCTCTTGTTTTTCCACTTCAATTCCACTCCATTTCCCTTGGATGCTTCTACCATGTTCCACAACCTTCTAGAGTATTCCATGGAATATTCCAAGGAATATTCCTTCTCCAACCCTAACCCTAACTAACTACTAACCTAACTTCATTCCTAAACCTAACTCCATTCCCATACCTAGCTCCTAGCCTAGCCCCTATATAATCAATAATCACTTCATTGCAAAAAGGTTCCCAAGTTCCCAATTTTTTCACTTTCTCATAATTTCTAGAATCACTTTTTCTCTCTCACTTTTCCTCCATTTCCCTTTTCACCAAAGCTTTTTTGAAGAAGCTCTTCAAGTTTCACATTGAAACATGAAGATCTTAAAGCTTAGCCTCCAACCTCCATTGAATTGTGGATTGTAGAAGAATAAGCTACTGAGTTTTGTGAAGATTTTGACTTATCGGAAGTGCAAGAAGGCTCAAGCATCAAGAACGCATTTATTTTGCGGATTCGCGGTTTTCTTGGTTTTCTCTTCGATCAAGCTCCGATTCTCACAACATTTACCGAAGCACTTCTCCGCTTCGTAGGTTGGTGATCTAAATAACTTTTCCTTTAAGTTATTCTCTTCATCTCGCCATTTCGGCATTCTTTAAGTGCTTTTCGTATTGCTTATGTTTGATTACGTGTTCGTTACGTTTTGTTTGTGATTTGTGGAGTTTAATGGATTAGAAGCTAGGTTGTAGCTTGTTATAGGTTCTAACATGTGTTAATAAGCCCTAATTGAGTAGAAATTCGTGTTAGCATGATTAGGTGGGGTTAGGGTTGTTTAGAAGGAAGATTGTGGCCAAAAGCACTTATTTCAAAAGCATTTTTCACTTTCTGTTCAGCGTTAACCGGTTAACTGGTTAACGCATGCGGTTTTGGCCATTTTTAGTTTTGTCTGGGGTCCGTTAACGGGTTAACCGTTTGGTTAACTGGTTAACGCTGTTAGTTTTTGGTTTTTAGCTTATTTTCTTGCTCAATCTTGCTTCCTAGTGCTTCTAAGGTTCATGTATGTTTAGGTATTGATTTTAGGGAATTTTTGGGTCTATTTCCAGTAGCCGATTCATTTGTTTCGAGTCGTTTCGACATGATTCCGTTCACTTTTCCATGTTTTGTGTTAAATATGTATTTGTGTTATAATTGATTCTTGATGTGTCTTGCTACACTTTAATCACTTGTTTCACATGTCAAATACTTGCTTAATTCCAATATGTGCTTCATGATTATGATCCTTGCTTGTTGGATTGATTAAATGATTAAATGCCATGTTGATTTTTTTCCAAAAGTGATTAAATGCTTCATATGATCATACAAGTTCTTGTGCTTAATTGATCATATCATTCACTTCAATTCAATTCTGAATTTTGCATTAAGCTTGACATTCTTGTTGATCTATCATGTTGTATATTCATGGTCAATGCTCATTATATTCATACGCCATGTTCATGTGCCATATTTTGCATACTTGTTGCATAATAAATCATGTGGTGCATTCTTGCATAATCCCTAAAAAATGCTCATGTTCATTCAATTATGCATGTTGATCTATGTTCAAATGCATGTTCATGTTAATTAGTACATTTTTCATTGAGTTGTGCACAAAAAATGAAAATAATCAAATCTGCATTTTACATTTCATAGCTGACTTTGTATATAGGTGTTGTAAAATACATGTTGTTTGTTATGTTTGCATGCTATATGTGACTTTTTACACCTATCTTTACATGTTGATTGTGGGCTGTAGAAGTTGCTTTATGTTATGCATTGTTTTCATAGTTGTTTGTGTATTAGGGGCTGTAGTAGGGGCTGAATTTTTGTTTTAGCATTTTTTTAGTTCTTTTAGAATTAAGATAGAGTTTAGATAGAGTCCTAGAGATATTAGGATTTAGTTGGTGTATGTTTGCTTTATTATTTTAATAAAATGCCCACTAATCTTTGTTTTGTAGGGAGGGAAAGGTATGCTTCCTTACACCTTATCCTTTTAATTTTTTATGCATTCCCTTTATGCATTTAATTCACCTTTTACTTCCATATTTGTGATTGGTAGGAGTTTCCTTTGTTAGGACCAACTTATCTTCCTTAGGAAGTAAGTTGCATCCTTTTTCTTCTCTCTTTTCCTTTTTCTCTTTAAGACTAGAAAAACCTCACTAACCATAGGACCACCATTTTAATAAATAACTTAGGGTTGTGTCTTAGTCCCCCTTAGTTTTGTCCTTTCTCCATTTGAGTCTTCTTTCTCATCTTCAAACAAAATCTAAAAAGACTTAATAAATGCATGAAAGGATCCCTTGTGTATAGCCTTATTCCATGGGGCACTTACATTCATTCCATCTTGGAATGGTGTAAGCTTGTCTAGCATGATGTACAAGTCTTATCAAGGGGTTATTTCACAAAGAAAAATCTAAAAGACATTTCTTCATAAAAACAACAAAAACACTTAATAAAGTTCAACGAGCTAGTGAACTTAAACCCTAATCCTTGGAAACAAGTCTTGGATAAATTCTCCTTGCTTGGTGTGCTTGTTCTATTATTCCATCTTGGAATGTAGTAGCAAGTACACATTCCATGGAAAAGAGTTTGAATTCACTTCCTTGTGCCAAATTCATGCAAAACTCTTAAAAGGCAAAAACAAACAATAAGCGACTATCCTACGGGAACTTCTCTTCTCATCTCATTCACTCATAACGCGAACTTGCGCCGACTTGTCTCGCATGCAAGACGGTAAATGCACTCGTGCCTGACGAGCCTGCAACACCTGAGCATAGACATATTGTCGCTCCCGCCAAATGACACCTGGTTAGAAGGGGTACAGACGCGAACGGTCGGCGAAAGAGAAGAGTACACACAGGGGTGAACTCAGAAAAGAATAGAGTCGCCAGCTAGGCATTTTTTATCCCGGAGGAAAGGTAATGCTGCATAGACCTAGAAAAGATATGGATAAGACGGTTGCGAACCAGAGAGACTGAGAAAGGGGGTTGGTTACAACCTGGGAAGGTGTTAGCACCCAGATTGTTCGCCGTACTCGACGGGATCCACGCTTGAAAGATTTGTGTTTTAAAGGGGTAGTGTCAGTGCAACTTGTGTATCAAAGCTGGAAAGAATGCAAGTGTTAGTGCTGGAAGAAAGTGAAGTGAAATATGTGGAGTGTCAGTGTAAGAACAGGAGTGCAAAGCTCAAGATAATGAGGCTAAAGAATAATGCTGGAAGAGGGGGAATATACAGAGACTTTTGTTCGATAACTGTTAAGTTATGCCTACGTATCCTCTCATGCAATGAGGAAGTCAGAACACCGTAGTTCGACTCAAAGAGACTGAAAGGTAAATTGACTTGTGAACTGCTTACTTGTCTATGCTCAAGTGTATGACCTGTCTGGCTCAGGTGCAAACTGTCTTGCATTAGACCGAAGAAGCAAGTTCTCGTTTGTGAGTGAATGAGATGAGAAAAGAATCCCGGAGGGGACGATTATTGTTTGTTTTTTGGGTTTTCAATCTTTTATTGCTTTTTGAGTTTGTCATAATAAAATGAGCTTAAGCCTAAACCAAGGGTTAGTAAACTCATCACATCCTCCCTCTGATTAGGGGTAATGAGAATACCTTAAGTATGAAGTAAGCACCTCACACTTAATCACCATGATGTAGGATTAAGATCATTAACCTACTTGTATTTATTTAGATGTTTTTGTTGCTTTTGTTTAGTGTTAAGTAATGAGTTTAAGTCATAATAAAGGATTTAATGGACTCATTACACCATCCTAATAGAAGGATAATAGATGAGAACATTTAAGCTGAGAAAGACTCCTCAACTTAATCCATGATTAGGGATTAACCTCATGACAAAACAAAGCCTTTATTTAATGGATTTTAGTTAATGGTAAGATTAAGAAATGGATTTTAGGGTTTGTAAGACAACTTGAGGGGGACTTGTCCATTAACACTAGGGTTAGTCCTTCTTAACCAATTAAGGAAGAATTAGAACCCTAATGCAAGGCCCAAGTTACAAGCTTGATGTCTTGATGATTATTAAGTAAACTGATTAAAGGATTTAAACACATTAAGGGTTTAACACTTAGGATTAAAGTTATACACTCCATCCTAATAGAAGGATGCAGGCATAAGCTTAATCACAAAGCCTTAAAACCTTTAGGGTTTAGTCCTTGATTATGGGATGAGAAAAGAAGACTCAAAGATGACACAAAGGTAAAATCTAAATGGGGGACTAATCAAACCCTAATTGTTATCATACTTGGAGATCCTAGGGTTTATGAGGCTTAAGAGAGAAAGAAATCTTCAAAGAGCCACCAAGGAGAGGAGCAGATGAAAGGAGGAAGAAGCAAAGAGAAGCAAGACAACTTGCTTCACTTAAGAAGACAAGTTGCCTGAAGAAAGAAAGTAAGAGATGAACATGAATGAGAAAGCTCACTCTAATACAAAGATAAAATGCAGCAATGATGCAAGAGAGATGAGAAGAGATTGTGAGAAGTGAAGGCAAATTCACTTCTCAAATTACTTACCACCTGAAAAGGTTAGCAAAAGAAATGAAATGTAATGCAAATGAGATGAAATGTCATGATGCAAACCAAAGTCAGAAGCATAAACATGATGTTGATGATGCTAAGGGATGATGCAAACACAAGACAAGAAATGAGAATGATCATACAAGCATGAAGATGCAAATGAAGCATGCTTTGAACCATAAAAGTTCATGAAAGTTTATGAAATGTTATGAATGCATAACATGGCAAATGAAATATGCAATGATCAAACATGATTCTAATATGTCCTAAGATGTATTATGAATCATATGGATGTACAAAATGTCATGGCAAGTTCTTGAATGCAAGCAAATGAGAGATGGATGCAAAGGAAGGCACAAATTAGGGTTTACATACAACATACAATGCAAAAATTCAAAACCAGAAGCAAATGATGTGATAAAAAATTGAAAATGGGAACAAGGGAACCCTAAAGCTACATAATTTCACTGCCCAAAGGAGGGGATCCAACTCTTAACCTAGTGCAAGTTATGAATTTCCTAAGTTGGCTAGGGTTTTGGGGTGCCTCACAATGAAAAATACAAAATAAATTAAAAAAAAGGAAAATCAAATCAAACCAATTTTATCCTATAAAATACATGCTATGAAGGATGCAATGCAAGAAGAACTTCCATCAAACTCTCAAGGGTTAGGCAGAATGGATTTTTCAAAGTTTGAACCAAAATATTGCCTTAAAATGAATTTAATTCCAACAAAAATTGTCAAAATACATCAAGAACAAGAAAGAAATTTGGTTTGAGAGTTTGATAATGTTTCTAAATGTTTTGAAATGCAATGTGAATTTTTTTGTGATTTTTAAATACCTAAATGTATTTTTAATTAATTAATTTTCATTAACTAATTAAAAATAAACATTTAAATGATTTAAAAATAAGTTTTAATGCAAAAAATAAAAATAAAAATATTTTTGGGTTCTGAAAATTAATGAAATGTTTGACAAAAAATTTCAGAATTTTTAAATATGTTTTACTATTTTTAATAATTCGTGCAAATAAAATGAAAAAGAAATGAAATAAAATAAAAATAATAGAAAGTAATCTAAAGGAGAGGCCAGGATTTGATCTGGGTTTGTGGGTGTTGACTTGGCGCCACATCCAACGGCCCAAGTTCAAACCTGACTAATATTTATTTAACAATTAATTAAACCTAGGTTAAGTTAATTAATTACTGATTAGGGCTTAATGAGCCATCTGGACCATCCAATCGCGCGCGGGAAGCAGGATCCTAAGGCCATTATTCAAAGTTCCTTAATTACACAATTAGGGCAAATGATATTCAGGTGACCGGAACAGTGGTTCCGGTCATCTTCTCCGGCAAGCATAAACCCTAGATTCTTCTACAGGTTACCAAACATGAAATTTCTTCCACCAAAATGATCCTCTCATCAATCTAAACCTAAACCCTCATCTCAAATTCATTTATTTTCTCTCACAAGCCTGAATCGAAGCAAAGTATGAAACACGGGCAAATATTCAGAGATGTCATACATGCTATTTTCTTCACCATTTCAAAAAATAAACACATATTCATGATCAGGAGAACACATAGCATCATAAAAGAACTTAAAAATCAACTTCTGGGAAAAATGTTCTTCATGTTACCTGAGATGGAGCTTCTCTGTTTCTGAGCTTTCTGGCCTCAAGCTTTGTGCAATCCTTCCTCCTTGAACCTCCTGATGATGGAATGGAGCTTAGAAAGCTTGGGGAGTGGCTGGTTTGAGTGATTCAACTCTGGTGTAGCAGAAATGGAGGTCTCTGTGGGTGATGATTCAAGCAGTTTCAGGGGGTGGATTTTGTTCTATGAGTGATTTGTGGTTTGTGGATGAAGAAATTTTTTATGTTTGAGGGCTGTGTGAAGAGATTTGAAGAAGGGAAGTTCTTGGCAGATTTTTGTGTGTGCTGGAATGTGGGAGGTTTCAGGCTTGTGTATGGCTTGCTTTATGTTCCATAACATATCCCTAGATTATTGGAAGAGGTCTGAGGAAGTGACATGTACAGTGGGAATGGTATGGGGTGTTTGGCCAAAAAGTCAAGGATTGTGTAATATGGGTATGGGCTATGGCAGAGGAAATCTTAGGGCTTGTCCTGCCTCAGCTTGAGTCAAGGAAGACCCTTGGATGATTCATGAGGGACTGCAGCATTTGGATCACAAGATATTATGAGTTTTGCATTTTGGCAACTTGTCACATTTTGTGGTTTTTTGGTCATGAACATGTGATGTCTCTTGCTGAATTTTGTTTTAAGATATCCCATGAGGTTATGACAATGTCTTGAGACCAGCTAGAGATCACACAAACTTTTGGGAACCATTTTGCAAGAATTCCCTTTTTGCATTTTTATGGAAAATGGCTTATGGTTACTTGAAATTTAAGACATGGAAATGGGAAATTTCTTGGGCCAAACTGAATTTTAGGTCATGCATTATGTTTGTATGATGATTAGAGGTCACATTGGAGTCACATAAAGGCTTGTCATGAGAATTTGCAAGTTTTCCATTTTGTGCAAAAAGTGAAATTTTAATGATTTTATCCAACTTTGCAAGGCCATAACTTTTGATCCAAAATGAATTAGAATGAGTTCTTGTACTTTTTGAAAAGGGAATGATCCATTCTACAACTTTCATGACCAAAGTTTTCTCATTTGAAGCATTTTTGAATCAATTTGAGGAGGTTGAAAAACTTTCCCAAAATGGCAAGTTTACATTACAAGTCACTTTCCAAAAAAGGCAACTTTGCAAATGGCTTGAAATTTTCCAATTTTGTGAACTTCTAACATCTTATATGACCAAATAAAGATCATACACATTCAAAATGATGGAGAACACCCTTTGGTTGGGTCATTGGGGGTCTCAGATGCCCTGATCTTGCACTGACTTGCTCAAGAAGTCACCTCTTGATCAGATGCCTTCCCCATTGAATTTCTTCATGAAAAATGATATGCATGATCCTCATACCATATAGAGACCAATTGAAACAAGAATGACCAAAAAATTTGGAGTTATGGCCTCTGAAACCAAAACCCTAATTTTAGGTCATCTGTGCAGTTAAACCTGGCTCTGCTTCCATGCCTTTTTCAGTTCTTGTGATTTTGGACTTCCTTGATCTTGGGAGGATAAAATATGATGCTTGAACATAAATGGACCCCCTTGAGATGATTGAAGACCTTTGGAGTGGCTCAGATAGCCCAGGGATTGCCCAGATCACAAACCCTAGATGCAGATGACTTGGAAACAATGCAGTGAAACAAAAGTACAATATGAGATGCTATGATTGAACTTATGCAAATGAAAAGAATCACAAGCCATGGTGAAATGAGTGAGGGCAAATTTGGGGTGTTTACAGCTGCCCCTATTCAAGCATGAGTTAGCTGTGCAGGATGTAAGCAACGGCTTAACAGGCAAACAAGATAACTTGTGGTTGAATACCAAAGATAGTCCAAAATTTGCACTCACAGAATGAAGAAGAAAAGGGATATAGATTATAAAAGAGAATAAAGTATATTTCTAAAGTGCGGGCGACGGAGGACGACCGTCGGGCAGAGGACGACTGCCGAGGATAAAGCAGTGACGGGGACGACCGACATGCTGGGGAAGATGCGGGAAACAAAGCAATGACGGGGAAGGCCGACAAGCTGGGGATATAAGAGATTATGATGGGGACGGCCATCAAAATGAAGTAACAAAAATTCTCTGGGGATTCAAGGTACATGATGGGGACGACCATCGGGTTGAAGAAATAAATGGAACAGATGATGAGGTACGGTCATCAAAGGTGAAGGACGATCACCTGGCAGGGGACGGTTGCCGAAAGCATCACGACATAGGACGAATGCCGGATAAAAAGGGTCGACGATGGGGACGGCCATCGGACAAGCATGATGAAGGACGATCATCAAGAGGTGAAGGACGATCACCTAGCAGGGGACGGCTGCTCTCGGGTTTTATCATGACATAGGACGAATGTCAGATAACAAGATCAACGATGGGGACGGCCATCGGATAAAATGATGAAGGACGATCATCAGGAGGTGAAGGACGATCACCTAGCAGGGGACGGCTGCTAAAAATGTCACGACATAGGACGAATGTCGGATAGAAAGGGGTTCTAATGAATAGAGACTCCACTGGGGGTGATGAAGGACGATCATCGAAAAGGTGAAGGACGATCACCTGGCAGGGTACGGCTACCGAAAGGTATCATGACATAGGACGAATGTCAGATAGAAAGGAAATAATTCATTGGGATTTGTTGGGACTCTTCTGGGGAACAGTAGACACAGACGAGTGTCTAAATTCAAGAAGACATAAGTTTTTGACACGGTATATAGATTGAAGATGCGGCCGAGCATCCTTAAGACTATGATACGGACGAGTATCAGTAGAAACAAACGCTTGACGCATGTTCAAAGATGATGATACGGACGAGTATCAACTGGTTAACAAAGAACACGGACGAGTGTCGACTCTGAGGGGATTTAAGTGGTATATTCGAGATACGGACGAGTATCTGTATGAGTAGAAAGCGGTGAGTGAGACACAGACCAGTGTTTTATCTTGCTGGGGAGAGTGTGACACGGACGAGTGTCGGAAAAAAGTGTATTATAAGCAAGTGTATGGTTCCCGAATGTTTAGGTAGCTATGTTGGGGAAGGTGACACGGACGGGTGTCAGGGAATTGTATATGAATCTGTGAGTGCAAAGGGGACGCTTTGGCTTTCTGCTGGGGATATGACACAGACGAGTGTCGAGAAGCATCTGTAATATATAAGTGTCTGTTTGTAAAGAATGCTCGGGCGACTTTACTGGGGAATGATGACACGGATGAGTGCCAAAAGGAGTGTGTATCTGTAAGGGGAATGTTTCGGCTCCTTGGTGAGAAATTGGGGAAATATTCCGTATACTGTTGACGGATTGTCAGTATTTACAAGTGTTCGGTTCGACACATGGCTTATGATTATGCAATATGTTTTATTTTTGCCGTAATGTTCCGCTTTAGACGGAATGCTACGCTCTGTGGGGAAGATATGATGTGAATGCTATGATTATGCAAAGATACAGATCCGGGATTCAGATCCCGTTGCTGTGGAGATCTCTGGCTGATCTGCTTGAAGTGAATTTCCCAGCTGGGGATAAGATCATTGGTAGATCTGACATATATGACTTTGTTTGGGGAAACAGACCACTGATGGATCTTTCTTAGTAATGAGGGACCCAGCTGGGGTTTGTAGAAGCTTTCGTCACTCTGTTGTGAGATCTTCAGGCATTGCTTTTCTGGATAGAGGCTGACACTCTGTGGGGAGATAGTTCCATGTCTAACACTTGGCTGGGGAAGAAGAAAGATCACTGAAAGATCTTCCTAGAGATTTCTGTGGGGATCCTGCTGAGGATGATACTTGACGGCTCAGCTGGGGATATGACACCTTCTGGTACTGCTCTGAAGGAAATGCTGGAGAAGTGGTGCCTGGCAACGCTGATGGGGAGAAAACATCTCTGGTGATGTTTGGAAGGTGTGCTGAGGAAACAATGATTTGGAAGCCTACTGGGGAGAAGCTATCATGCCCCATGTGGTGCTTTGAACACCTGCAATCCTGTATGACAAAGAAACGTACAAGTTTCCCAAGGTATCCCTTACTGGATTCCGTCATAGGAGTTTAGACACTCCCGGGAGCAAATATATTTCCTGTAAGCATGTATTTTTAGAAGGGAAGCATTTGTATTTACGCAATCAATATCTCAAGGACATCGGACATTTTGCAAATAAAAAATAAAATGTACGAGACAAGATATGACTGAAAATCTGATTTTATTAATTTGTGTGCCCTAAATTGGCAAGGTACAGTCAAAGAAACAGATCCCCTGAAATGAGGAGATCGTTACAAATTGAGAAACAAACAAGATGTTGGCAATGTTGATGACGCTTTCAGGGAGCTCCCCTTTTGCTATGACTCGTATGACATTGACGTTCTTCTCATCTTGCTTTCTGAAGAAGGCTGATTCTGACCGACGCTCGAACCTTTCGGAGCTTGGCATGTTGTAAGTGATACAGGCGAATTCAGAATGCAGTTGTTCGCTTATTCCCCTATTTTGCGTGGATCGCCCTTTCGGGTTTTCAATCCACTGGGATACCCATTTTTGCCTGAGCTAGTCCCATGTGGCTTTTCAACTCAGCGGGTGTACATCTTTTATTTATTTTCCCTTATTTTTGCCCGAGTCTTTTATTCTGTTTTTGACTCGCCGGGATGCCCTATTTTTGCCTGGACTTACATTCTGTTTTTATGTCCAGCGGGTCATTTTCATGCGAAGTATTTTTTTAACTGCATCTGAATTTACAGGGGACAGGAAGTCTTCACCATCCATAGTACTGAGCATCAGTGCTCCACCAGAGAAAACCTTCTTTACTATGAACGGACCATCATAATTCGGAGTCCACTTGCCCCTGTGGTCTGTATGAAGAGGGAGAAGTCTTTTCAGCACAAGATCTCCTACTTGGTACTCTCGGAGTCTGACTTTCTGATCGAAGGCTTTCTTCATTCTTTTCTGATACAGCTGCCCATGACAAATTGCAGCCAATCTTTTTTCTTCAATCAGATTCAGTTGTTCGTATCGGGATCGGACCCACTCTGCTTCATTTAGCTTAACATCCATTAGTACCCGCAGGGAGGGTAATTCAACTTCAACAGGTAGGACTGCCTCCATACCATAGACAAGCTGATACGGTGTTGCCCCAGTGGACGTTCTGATTGACGTTCGGTACCCATGCAAGGCAAATGGTAGCATTTCATGCCAATCTTTGTAGGTGACTGTCATCTTCTGCACAACCTTCTTGATGTTCTTGTTAGTTGCCTCAACAGCGCCATTCATCTTTGGCCTGTAAGGAGAAGAGTTGTGGTGTTGGATCTTGAAGTCCCGGCACAGTTCTGCCATCATTTTGTTATTCAAGTTGGAACCATTATCGGTAATGATTCGCTCGGGCACTCCATACCGATAGATGATATCTCTCTTCAGAAATCGGGCTACCACTTGCCTTGTAACATTTGCATAAGAAGCTGCCTCAACCCATTTGGTAAAGTAGTCAATGGCTACCAGGATGAATTTGTGGCCGTTTGAAGCAGTTGGTTCAATCTTTCCAATCATATCAATGCCCCACATGGCGAAGGGCCAAGGTGAAGACATCACATTCAGAGGATTTGGAGGCACATGCACTTTATCCGTATAAATCTGGCATTTATGACATTTTCTGGCATAAGCACAACAATCTGCATCCATTGTGATCCAGTAGTAGCCTGATCTTAACAACTTTTTAGCCATTGCATGCCCTCCCGCATGGCTACCAAAAGATCCTTCGTGCACCTCGTGCATCAACAAGTCTGCTTCTGTCCTATCAACGCACCTGAGGAGTACCATATCAAAGTTCCGCTTGTACAGGGAACCATCAGTATTCAAGAAGAAACTTCCAGCTAGCCTTCTTAATGTCTTCTTATCATTGGATGATGCCCCAGGTGGGTATGTTTGATCCTCCAAGAAGCATTTGATGTCATGGAACCAAGGCTTATCATCTTTAACAACCTCTGCTGAGAATACGTATGCTGGTCTGTCGAGTCTGGATACTGAAATCTGACGTACAAAATTGGCAGCTTGAACTTTGATCATGGATGAAATGGTTGCCAGGGCATCTGCAAACTGATTCTCATCTCGAGGGATATACTCAAGCTTGACTGTTGTGAAGAAAGTCAATAACCTCCTTGTATAATCCCGATAAGGTATCAGATGATCTTGGTGGGTGTACCATTTGCCGTTGGTTTGATTAATCACCAGAGCTGAATCTCTGAATACAGTCAAAGTCTTAATCCTGAGGTCAATGGCTTCCTCAAGTCCCATAATACAAGCTTCGTATTCAACTTCGTTGTTAGTGCAATTAAAGGTAAGTTTTGCCGAGAAAGGCATGTGAACTCCCTTAGGTGAAATGAGCACTGCACCAACACCACGACCATTCATATTAACAGCCCCATCAAACATCATAGTCCATTCTTCTTCTGGGTCAGGTCCTTCAGTGTGAACAGGCTCTTCATGATCTTTCGCTTTTATGAACATGATGTCTTCATCAGGGAAGTCAAATCTCATAGGATGGTAATCATCAATAGGTTGCTCAGCAAGATAATCAGACAATACACTGCCCTTGATGGCTTTTTGAGATGTGTACTGGATGTCATATTCTGTGAGGATCATTTGCCATCTTGCAACCCGTCCGGTAAGCGCTGGCTTCTCAAAAATGTACTTAACTGGGTCCATCTTTAAGATCAATAAGGTAGTGTGGGTCAACATATACTGCCTTAGTCGGCGAGCAGCCCACGCTAAAGCACAGCAAGTTTTCTCAAGCAGTGAATAACGTTGTTCACAGTCGGTAAACTTTTTGCTTAGGTAGTATATTGCATACTCTTTTCGACCAGACTCGTCATGCTGGCCCAGCACACACCCCATTGACTCTTCTAATACTGTCAAGTACATAATTAGAGGTCTTCCTTCAACTGGAGGCATGAGGATTGGAGGCTCTTGTAAGTATTCCTTGATTTTGTCAAAAGCCCTCTGGCAGTCTTCATTCCACCTGACCATTTGTTCTTTTCTTAACAGCTTGAACAGGGGTTCACAGGTCGCAGTAAGGTGAGATATGAACCGTGAAATGTAATTCAGTCTACCTAAGAATCCCCGAAATTCTTTTTCAGTTTTAGGTGCAGGCATTTCTTGAATGGCTTTGACTTTGTCAGGTGATGCGTGTTTTTTGCAAGTGTACGAACGCGTCAGAGTAATATAAAAGATTGTCGAATCCACAGAGACCAAGTGTCAATCTATCGTACTTGTTGTTATGGTGTGTATCTAAGGCAACTAAATATAGGGTTTTTAAGAAGGGTGAAATGGTAAATAAAATAATAATTTTAAACAATTAAACAAAGACAGGCTCGAATGTAATTCACGTAATCAATTGATAGTCCGGTACTTGTTAATGGAACTACTTATGGGCAATGTTTTCTCCTTTGAAAAGAACTAATTTAACAGGAACTGTCGCTTTCGCGTATTCAGAACCGAGTTGTACTCTCTAATCAACCCCTCCTATTGTCACGGATAAAAAGGTGCATACTGCGTTAGAGTAGTAAACCTATTTTTAAGAAATATAGTATCTTAACTAAGTTGAAAAGTATCTTAACCTGGATTTCTTAGCAAAAAGAGGTTCTCACGAACCAGACATCTAAACTTCTTTAACGCGTTCAAAAGTCGTTTTAAAATCTCCTTTCTTTTTAATCTAAAAACTCCTAATGAACTAGACAAAGCGCTTTTGGCTGTTTTTGAAATAGTTAAAAACAATTAAACTTAAATTGAAAGATAAAATAGCCCTTAAGTGCTTCCACGAACAATTGTACGGATTACTGGTTTAATTACGATCCTTACATTCTAACCTTTATAGATTTAGTTAGGCATGATAAAGTAAAGATTCTTTTTATAATTTTTCATAAGAGTAATTTAGTGCGAGTGCGAGAAATAAAGGAATTTAAAGCGAGTGCGAGAAATAAAGTAATTTAAAGCGAGTGCAAGTAATAAATAAAGTAAAGTGCGAGTGCGGGAAATAAACAAAGTAAAGTGCGAGTGCGGGAAATAAACAAAGTAAAGTGCGAGTGCGAGAAATAAATAAAAGTAAAGCAATGCAGAAAATAAATGAAAGTAAAGCAATGCGGAAAAATAAAATACTAACTGGAATTAAAATGGCGGCAGGATTAACTTCCTCCCAGAGTGCTCCAAAACTCGATCACACAGACGTATACAGACTCGATCACTCGATTGCAGTATCACCCTGATGTGGAATGATAACTGCTTTAAAACTGATATATGCCTAAGAGATTCTAAGTTTGGATCAAGAAAAACGAAAATCTAAGGTCCTATTTATAGGAAAACTGAAAGCATGAAAAGACTGGGATGCCCCTCCACTAAAAAGTGGAGGTTATTGATTTTTGCCTTGTGGCGCCCGCCACAAGGTCATGGCGCCCGCCATGGTCCCTACAGGGGATTGGAGAGTGGGGATCGTGGGTCTTGAGACGTGGCCACGTCATGGCTAACCCCATGGCGCCCGCCACGGTGGGTGCCGTAAGTGCAAAACGCTGAATTTCTAGGTTTTCGTCCGTTTTCACTCCTTTTTCGCTCCTTTTCCCGATTCAAGCCCCGATTATTATAAAAACCTGAAAACATAAGAAAACAAAGTAATAACATAACAAAACAACAATAAAAGCTAAGAATGCATGCGAAATCGGAGTCAGAAACACGGTGAATTTTAGTGTGATCAAATTCTCCCACACTTAAACCTTTGCTTGTCCTCAAGCAAACATTAAAGCTCAAGAAAATATGGTGTCAACACGTGTCTTTGGGCTAAAGGGATTCTAAGTTCAAGTCAGGATGCAGTGACAGATACTAACTAAGTGAACCAAGGGTACCATAGTAACACAAACACAAACTTCAATCCTATATTAACCACTCCATATCATCCCACGATACCTAGGCCTATCTTCTCATCTTTTTGTGTCCTTTTCATTCAGGCGCAATCACATTAAGCCCGTTATCCGTACATGCTTCATAGTAGAGTGACCGGTTAGTGATTCTGATCCATAACATAAGGTTTCTGGCACATAAGCATGTGTAAACCTGTTTTTATTTCGCCTAAATGTAGCTGCGGGGGATCGGATCGTAATCCGCCCTACCAAGTTCAGTGCCAAATACCTCTGAACCAACTAACAATAGGTGACTTGCAATTTTTTTCTTTTTGTGGCAAAATTTTTTTTTCTTCTCTTTTTTTTTTCGGTTTAAATGACTTTGTGAGGGTCACCTATACCAGAGTTTGCCTTTTTTTTTTTTTTTTATTAGCACTGGATCATTCACTTATATTCATCGGCCCCCTACGTAGAGCATGCTTAGGCCGGAGCTGACTGCTAAATAAACTACTTAGGACAATTTTTTAAATGATAATAAAGGCCAAGGTGGTGGGGTTTAGGAGTGATTCCTATATTCAAGAGGTCTATGGTGCTAAAATGGTTCTGATGTTTCAAAAAGTTGACCTAAGTCACCACATCCTAATCTAAACCTGTCTCAAAGCCCAAAAAACATGTGAAACAACATTATTTTCTTTTTAAAATTTTTCTGGTAAGGCTAAGGAAATGGGAAAAAATGAAGATGAACTAAAAATACACTATACTGGTGACTCGTCAGACTCATGCATTATCTAAGAAAAATAAATTACTGAAAAGGGAAATAACTGAAAGGAAATAATTAACTAAAAAGGGAAATGACAGAAAGCAATAAAATCCCCTCCCACACTTAAATCGAACATTGTCCCCAATGTTTCGAAATAAGATAAGGGGGGTAACCTGAAAAAGACTACTGAGGAGGGGCACTGGTGCCTTCGCCGTCCTGATGTGATGGTCTGGAACGACGGGATCTACTACGATGCTGGTCCCTCCGGTCGAGTCGTGCTGATAAAGCAGCCTGAGCACTTCGGACCTCTCGAAGGTTACCTAAGATGGAACCTTGAGTGGCCTCTACAAGCTGGTAGTGTCGGCTGTTGAACTCTCTCTGACGGTTCTGCTCTAATGAAATATCGTTCAAGGTACGGCAAACGTTGCTATAGGCACGATCCGAAACCAATCGCGATTGTTGCACGAAGCTCATGTTGTCCGTCAGCTGTTGTGAAATAGTAGAGAGAAGGCCATCACGCCTTTCTTCTCTAGCTGTCATATCACGCCACATCTCCTCGGTGACAAAGAATCCAGGAGCAGTACCTGCAACAGGGTTAGAGGAAGATGGTGCGGTGTGTGACTGTGAAGGACGATGGGGGGACATGTGAGGGATGGGAGACTGCTCTCTCCGATCATACTCTTCATCAGTGTCATGTGCCTCCCAATCGGGAATATTAGGAGGAAGTGGACCCAAAACATGTGGAGCATTAAGATCATAGGTCCAGTTCCTTTCATCACGTACATCAGTACGTCTACTTCATGGTAAAGCAACAGATGGGATAGCTACCCCATGAACCATCAACTCATAACCACCTTCTCTCCTCGTTCGGCACAATTTCATGTCTTTCAGAAATTTTAAGTTAATTGTGCGAGGAGGTAGTGGTTCAAGTGTAGCTATCTCATCGTTCAGGCCAAGAGCTCGAGCAATAGACGTAACAAGCCCTCCAAAAACAATAGCGTTTTCTTCTTCTTTTCAAGGCATGAGGCTTGCATATATTTTTTTTGTGAAGACAAAAATGAAAATATTTTTGTCTTATTTTTTTTCTTTGCACGACAAAAAATAAAATAATTAAAAATCAAAAAAAGAAAAAGAAAAATTAACATTAGTGCATAATATGTATATATATAAGGAATTCAAAGTGCATGAAAATATAAAAGCTGCAATAAAGTAAAATATGTCTGGAAATGCGATAAATAAAATAAAGCGTATAAAAGGAAATTAAATACTAGGGTGGTGTTGTCAGTGTAGAATGAGTCATGTGGTAGGTTTCATCTCCTGGCTTGATCCACGAATCTCAGCTATCTCCCTCCGAAGCTCTTCAATCGCCTGATATAGAGCATCGGCCTCTGAGGCATGAGTGAGATCAGAAACCTGCATCTGTAACTCTAAGTCTGCCACTTCCTGCTTGAGCAGGGCAGTCTCCTTACGGAGCTCATAAATCCGTGTTTGTAGGTCAGGTGGCTGCAAAGACATATTGTTAGACATAACAGTGATTCGGGGAGTAAGAGGTGTAGGAGTGTACTCAGCGGCGGGAGGCGATTTCGGCTCTTCGACAGTCTCTCCATAACCCTCTAGAGCATAACTCCAATTTTCAGGATCATGGACACTGGTTATCAGCTGATCTGGTAATGTAAAATAGTGTATCGCTTCGCCGTCGATCAGCAATCTAAACATGTTGGGCTCAAAAAGAAGCCCTCCTCATCAGTCCTCTATCAAGACAAAAATCAATATCCAGGGTGGTGTAGCAGCAGAAGGTCCTGAGGTGCAATAGCTTGCGAGACAGACCCAATGCAGTAGCTATCTGTGTAACAATCCCACCGACATGGATGATGCCTACGGATGATCTGGCAACACTAGCAAGGCCCTTCAACAGAAAGTTGCCACAAGCAACAGGGCGAGACTGAGTCGCACAAAACAGTAGGAAAATCTCCTCTTCACTTAGCAAGGTCTCTGTATCTGAAAAACCTAAGAAAGAATGTGCTAGAATCATCTGGAAGTACCTCAATGCAGGGTTGTGGATTACCTGAGAAAACTGGGTAGAAGGATCTTGGCTCCCTCCGCCTGATATTTTAGTCCAAAATTTTTCCACTTCTCTGCTCATAAAATACCCCATCGGTGTCTCTGGAATAGCATCAGGAGTAGTCTGAAAACCTGGTAGGAGTCATAGGGCGTCTTATATGGACATAGTAACGCTCTCTGTGTGTGTCGTCTCTAAAGGCCACATGCATGTCATCGGGGTTCTGCATTCTGCACAAGGTTAGCAAACAAGTCCTAAACTCACATAAAACATTCAATCGTTAGTCCTGACATAAAAATAAACAAATTAAAATAAAGTAAAAATAAATAAAAAGTACATAAATAAGAAAACCATGGGTTGCCTCCCATGCAGCGCTTGTTTAACGTCATTAGCTCGACGACCGGATTTTATATATCGTACGGAGGATTTGGTGGATCACTCAGAGTATGAATGGAGTATGTTGTTGGGATGTCACCTCCTTCGTAGAGCTTCAACCTCTGTCCATTGACGATGAATGGTTTACATGTTTGGTTCTTGATTTCGATAACACCAGATCTTAGAATCTTAGATACTTCGAAAGGGCCAGTCCATCTCGAACGAAGCTTCCCTGGAAAAAGTCGTAACCTAGAATCGAACAAGAGAACAGGATCGCCTATTTTGAAGTCTTTTCTTATGATTCTTTTGTCATGCCAAGCTTTGGTTCTTTCTTTGTATATGATGGCATTTTCGTAGGTAGACTGTCCGAGCTCTTCTGATTTGTGGATATCAAGGATACGTTTTTCACCAGCAGTTAAGTAATCCAAATTCAAAGTTTTGATGGCCCAATAGGCTTTATGCTCTAACTCAAAAGGTAAATGACATGATGTCCCATAAACTAGTTGGTAGGGGGTTGTTCCTATAGGGGTTTTGAAAACGGTTATGTAGGCCCATTTATCAAGCCATCTCACATATCCTTCACCTTTTCTTTTCTTCCTTCTGTAGGTTGGCTCATTCTTTTGAACTTGTGGTGGTGGTTCTGGATCTATGCTAAGTATTAGCTTTTCAAATTTGAGCTTAGTCATTTCATTCACCATCTCAAAGGTTAGCCTTACCCTCTTAGCACTAATGATTCCCCTAGTTTCATGGTCCTCAATTTTTCTCTTTTTATGTTGGAGCTCGAATAAGGGTACATTGGTGCAGGTATATTTCAATACATCCACGTATGTTTTGGATTGGGGTTCTACCTTAGCTTCCACAACACTTTGCGAGAAAGGAAATGGTGGGATATATGGAGGGGTAACAACAATAGTTGCTTCATCCTTTACCTTTATGGCAACCTTCCTTTCGGATGGTTTCAGTGGGTTTTTCTCTACTCTATTCTCACCACAACTCTCGTTATGCTCATTATCCCTCTCCTTAGGATTTTCGATATGTTCTTCACTACTAGTTGTTATAACATATGCATTCTCCTCAGGAGGTGGTCCTATAGGTGTTTGTGCAAGTAGGAAGATTTGAGTCCCCAACGCCTTAGTGTGATTCACGAGGGAATCGACCTTAGTGCATATTTGCCTAAGGGTTTCATAAGTATCGAGATGTTGTCTTCTAAACTCTTCATTCTTGAGGGTTTGTGTTCCCACAAAGCGCCTCATCATAGATTCTATCCTAGAATTATTTGTTGTTTCAATGAAATCCTCCATTAACCTTTTGAGGTTTGAATTAACAGATTCTAGCGGTTCCTCAAAATTTTGTGAGTGGTGATTTGGGTGAGAATAAGTTAGTGATGCATAGGAATTCTCCCTTTGTATTTCGAGGTTGGACATATGTGATTCACGTGATCCCCCGAAATACTGGGAGTGATGATTGTAGAAATTGTTTGAGTGAAACATAGTGATTTTTTTTTTTTTTTTAAATTTTTTGTAAAAGCCTTAGTCTATACAGTATAACTACAGGGTACGAAATTTGACGAAATTGGTCCCCGGCAACGGCGCCAAAAACTTGATGCGTGTTTTTCGCAAGTGTACGAACGCGTCAGAGTAATATAAAAGATTGTCGAATCCACAGAGACCAAGTGTCAATCTATCGTACTTGTTGTTATGGTGTGTATCTAAGGCAACTAAATATAGGGTTTTTAAGAAGGGTGCAATGGTAAATAAAATAATAATTTTAAACAATTAAACAAAGACAGGCTCGAATGTAATTCACGTAATCAATTGATAGTCCGGTACTTGTTAATGGAACTACTTATGGGCAATGTTTTCTCCTTTGAAAAGAACTAATTTAACAGGAACTGTCGCTTTCGCGTATTCAGAACCGATTTGTACTCTCTAATCAACCCCTCCTATTGTCACGGATAAAAAGGTGCGTACTGCGTTAGAGTAGTAAACCTATTTTTAAGAAATATAGTATCTTAACTAAGTTGAAAAGTATCTTAACCTGGATTTCTTAGCAAAAAGAGGTTCTCACGAACCAGACATCTAAACTTCTTTAACGCGTTCAAAAGTCGTTTTAAAATCTCCTTTCTTTTTAATCTAAAAACTCCTAATGAACTAGACAAAGCGCTCTTGGCTGTTTTTGAAATAGTTAAAAACAATTAAACTTAAATTGAAAGATAAAATAGCCCTTAAGTGCTTCCACGAACAATTGTACGGATTACTGGTTTAATTACGATCCTTACATTCTAACCTTTATAGATTTAGTTAGGCATGATAAAGTAAAGATTCTTTTTATAATTTTTCATAAGAGTAATTTAGTGCGAGTGCGAGAAATAAAGGAATTTAAAGCGAGTGCGAGAAATAAAGTAATTTAAAGCGAGTGCAAGTAATAAATAAAGTAAAGTGCGAGTGCGGGAAATAAACAAAGTAAAGTGCGAGTGCGGGAAATAAACAAAGTAAAGTGCGAGTGCGGGAAATAAATAAAAGTAAAGCAATGCAGAAAATAAATGAAAGTAAAGCAATGCGGAAAAATAAAATACTAACTGGAATTAAAATGGCGGCAGGATTAACTTCCTCCCAGAGTGCTCCAAAACTCGATCACACAGACGTATACAGACTCGATCACTCGATTGCAGTATCACCCCGATGTGGAATGATAACTGCTTTAAAACTGATATATGCCTAAGAGATTCTAAGTTTGGATCAAGAAAAACGAAAATCTAAGGTCCTATTTATAGGAAAACTGAAAGCATGAAAAGACTGGGATGCCCCTCCACTAAAAAGTGGAGGTTATTGATTTTTGCCTTGTGGCGCCCGCCACAAGGTCATGGCGCCCGCCATGGTCCCTACAGGGGATTGGAGAGTGGGGATCGTGGGTCTTGAGACGTGGCCACGTCATGGCTAACCCCATGGCGCCCGCCACGGTGGGTGCCGTAAGTGCAAAACGCTGAATTTCTAGGTTTTCGTCCGTTTTCACTCCTTTTTCGCTCCTTTTCCCGATTCAAGCCCCGATTATTATAAAAACCTGAAAACATAAGAAAACAAAGTAATAACATAACAAAACAACAATAAAAGCTAAGAATGCATGCGAAATCGGAGTCAGAAACACGGTGAATTTTAGTGTGATCATCAGGGTCAACTTCAATCCCTTTCTCACTTAAAATAAATCCCAACAGCTTACCGGATCGCACCCCGAACGTGCACTTGTTGGGGTTTAACTTCAACTGGTACTTCCTCAGACGCTTGAATAACTTTAGAAGATTTACCAGGTGGTCTTCTTCTGTGAGGGACTTGGCAATCATGTCATCCACATAACATTCAATTTCTTTGTGGATCATGTCATGGAATAATGTTACCATAGCCCGTTGATAAGTGGCACCCGCATTCTTCAGTCCGAATGGCATCACCTTATAACAGAATGTGCCCCAGGGTGTGATGAAAGTTGTCTTCTCCATGTCTTCAGGTGACATTTTGATCTGATTGTATCCTGAAAATCCATCCATGAAGGAGAACACCGAGAACTGAGCCGTGTTATCAACCAATACATCAATGTGAGGTAAAGGGAAGTCATCCTTCGGGCTGGCTCTGTTCAGATCTCGGTAATCCACACACATTCTCACCTTGCCATCCTTCTTAGGCACAGGTACAATATTAGCAACCCACGGCGGATAGCTAGTAACAACAAGGAAACCGGCGTCCCACTGCTTTTGTACCTCTTCTTTAATCTTCATTGCCATATCTGGGCGAGTACGGCGCAGTTTCTGTTTCACTGGTGGGCAGTCTTCTTTTAAAGGCAGCTTGTGCATAACAATATCGGTGTCCAACCCTGGCATATCCTGATAAGACCAAGCAAAAACATCCACATATTCTCGAAGCATATCAATCAGTTGCTCCTTCACTGAATCCTGTAAGCAGGCCCTGATCTTAACCTCTTTCACATCTTCTTCCGTACCAAGATTAACCGTTTCAATCTCCTCTTGATGAGGAGTGATAATCCTCTCCTCTTGCCTTAACAACCTGGCTAGCTCTTCAGGAAGCTCATAATCTTCTTCAACCCCTTCATCGGCTTGATTGATTGGATTGTCAAAGTCATACGAAGCCATAGATGTGTTGTTGTCGGTGTAATCTGAAAGGCACTCTCTGCAAGGGTTTAGATTGTTTATTTTAGTGATCAATTTTAATCTTGTTTAGAAAAAGTGAAAGATGGAGTTATTTATTTTGAAAACATTGCCATTTTATTTTTGTACAAAAAGAAAAATGAAAAGACAATGAGCGAAAAAGAGACTCGTTTGCAAAAGATGTCCGATATTCATTGATTGATCTGTTTGCACAAAATTACAAGATAGTCCGATTACAAAATGAGTCTTGACATCTTGGGCAAGATACAAGACTTGATGCATGCTTAAAATATACAGGAAATAATAATTACTCTGCAGGAGTAACCCTTATAATTTCCTGGGAAGACCAGTTTGAGACATGGATCCCCGGGGTCCTTGGACGTATCCAGCTCTCCAGGTTGCGTTCATCTTCCGACTCATCTTCTAAGTTGTTCACAGCATCCGGGGTGAGCATCCCCACGCTGACAAAATTGGGCTCTTTTGCAGCCTCTGATTGATCTTGTTGAGTTGGTTTGTAACCCAACCCAAATCTGTCTTCTTTCTTTTCCACGGGCAACAGCTTGCCCCAGCCTTGGGCAGTACCCTCTTCAACAACCTTCCGGGCTTGCTGATAAGACGTCATGGATGTTCCCAGCACAGCAGATGCTTCATTAATGTTCAGGGCCTCGAACCCCTGGCTCATGGTTTCATGGATTTCTCCATCCATTTCTATGTACTTATACGTAGCCAGATGGCTAACAAAGATGTCCTCTTCCCCACAGATGGTGATGATCTGGCCTTCCCACTCGAATTTCAGCTTCTGGTGAAGGGTAGACGTAACAGCGCCAGCGGCATGGATCCAGGGTCTACCCAACAAACAGATGTAGGCCGGCTGAATGTCCATCACATAGAAGGTAATTTTAAAAGTCTACGGGCCAATCATCACAGGCAGATCAATCTCCCCAAGCACTGATCTTTTAGAGCCATCAAATGCTCTCACCACCAAATTACTCGGACGCAATGCCAAACCGTCATATTCCAGCTTCACTAAGGCTTTCTTTGGTAGAACATTGAGTGACGACCCAGTGTCCACCAGTACATGAGATAAAACAGCACCCTTGCACTCTAGAGTGATGTGTAAAGCCTTGTTGTGGTTACGTCCCTCAGTTGTTAAGTCAGCATTGGTAAAGCCCAGTCCATGACTGGTATTGACATTTGCTACCACAGTTTCCAGCTGATTAACAGTGATCTCCTCTGGCACGTATGCTGCGTGCAGGACTTTCAGTAATGCATTCCTGTGGGCTTCAGAACACATCAACAGGGATAATATGGAGATTTTTGAGGGAGTTTGGTGAAGCTGATCCACCACTTTGTAATCACTTCTCTTTATGATTCTCATAAACTCGTCTACATCTTGTTCAAAAGACGTCTTCTGAGTTTCTTTGATAGCTGGCTCTTCAAGTACCACACTCTTTCCTTTTGCTTTGGAAGCAGCTTCTGCTTCAACATTAGGTCTTTGAGTTTGTGAGGCAAAAAGGCGTCCGCTTCTGGTGAAGCCTCCGCCTCCCCCAACATTATCAATTTGTGGAGAAGAGGTTGAAGAATCCAAAGTGATTTTCTCCCCGTTGCAGTAGAGATCAGAGCCATAATGCCAAGGTATGGCATTACTACTTTCATATGGAACTGGTCCAGCCACCGTAATGGTAACTGGACTGACTGCTACAGAGGAGGGTACTGTGATGGTGTGTGGATCATAGTAAATTGTGACTGGTGACCTGGCAGGAGGTGCCACTGTTTGTTGCTGAAAGTTGCTATTTGGAGGAACAATTGATGGATCATAGTAGATGGTGACTGCTGAGATATCTTCATTAATTTCTGCTGGTATTGTAGAAGATTCGGCTGAATAAATGGATGTTGATGTTGTAGAAGAAAGGGTTGTTGACATTTGATTTGTTGAAGTGATGGATGGAGCTATTGCTGATGATATTGATGAATCGGTAGGAATGATTATTGCTGCTGTTGTAGAAGAATCAGGAATTGTTGTAAAAGGAATTGCTGGATTTGTAGGCGCCGTTGTTGAGATCTGAAGATACCCACAACCGAGCTCACACCCGGGGAACACCTGGCACTCTAGAAGCTGAGCTTTAATTTCGACCAGAGGTGTCCGAATTTGTGCAACACTGGTGATCAAGGTAGATGGTTCGTCTTCCTCAATGGCATTAATCCTCGGCCCACCATGATGAGGCATAGGATTCTTGTTGACATTTGGAGGGGGTGCAAAGTTGAGGGCTTTAGAATCCATCAGATCTTGGACTTTCATTTGCAAAGCCCTGCATTTTTCTGTATTGTGGCTCGGTGCATTGGAGTGGAAAGCACACCTGGCGTTGACATCATAATTCCTTGGGAGATTAGAGGGATCTGGTGGTGCCAATGTCCTTAACTCAACCAAGTTGAGCTTCAGGAGTTGTGGCAACAAGGCAGCATAAGGCATAGGGATAGGGTCAATCACCCTATTTTCCTGTGACGGTCTTTGCTGAAAAGGTCTTTGTTGTTGATTGTTGTTGTTGTTGTTGTAGGTTCTTTGTGGCGGATACTGAACTTGCTGTTGATATTGTGGTTGTTGCTGTGGTTGATATGCTGGTTGCTGAGGAATCGGAGCTGGAATTGTGACAGCTGCTACTGATCTATGAACATACTGAGGTCTGCCCCTGCTGGCATGAATGGCATTTGTCTCACCGGTCCTTCGAGGTCCCACAAAAGGCTTCAGGGGATTACTGGATGAGCTTGCACCATTATCAAAAATCTTGCCCATTTTCAAAAGGCTTTCAATCCTTTCTCCAGCTATAACTACGTCAGCAAAACTGGTGGAAGAAAAGGCAGCTAGCCTATCAATATATGTTCCTTGCAAAGTATTCATGAACATGTCGGCCATTTCTCTTTCCGACATGGGTGGCTGGACAGCAGCAGCAAGTTGTCTCCACCTTTGGGCATATTCTCTGAAGCTTTCTCTGGAGGACTGAGACATTCCCATTAGGAGGGTCCTGTTGGGGGCCATGTCCAGATTGTATTGGTATTGTCTGATGAAAGCTTCAGCTAGGTCCTTCCAGCATCTGATAGTAGCTTTGGTCAGGTGTGAATACCACTCTCTTGAAGCCCCAGTCAAACTGTCTTCAAAGTAAAACATCCACAGCTTCTCATCCATAGTATATGCTTTAAGTCTTCCCAGGAAGGACTGCAGGTGAGTTCGTGGACAGGAAGTTTCATTGTATTTCTCAAAGCACGAGGGTTTGAACTTGTGGGGAATTCTCACCCCATCTACTAACCCCATATCCATTACATCGAAGCCTAAGGAATTTTGAGACTCTAGAGATCTCAACTTCTCAGCAATTTCGTCAAACCTCCTATCATAAACTTCATCTCCAGCCCCCATTACATTAAACTGCTCCTCTTGAGGATCTTCTTGCAAGATCCTGCCTGCAGCAGTGTTGCCTTGCACATTCCTTGGGATGTTGACTTCCGGATCTAGATGAGGTCCAAATACTGGTGGGTTAACATGAGGCTGACCTCCCTCATTATTACTTGTTCCTCCAGTGCCAGGATGAGGTTCTTTGGGAGTTTGTCTTTCTACTAATGCCCTTAGCCTTTCCTGACTTTGGGCCAAGCCAGTCATTACAGTCATGAATTGAGCCATTTGGTTTCTCATTTCCACTCTTTCATTAGCCATCTGAGTTCTGACCTCAGTCAGGTCCTGCTGTACTTGATCCATTTGGATACCAGGAAGGTTTTTGCGAGTAGGGTACCGGTGCGTACGGTTGACAGGGAACACTCTTCTGCGAGCAATATTTCCTAAGACACAACAGAGTTAGAAACAAACAAAATAATAACAAAACCTACAAAACAAAACAAAAGTTAGTATGCAATGCAATATGCTTATTTGTTTTCCAAGGTATCCGGCTTGGTTCTTGGTTTTGACCTTTCCAGACCTCAAGGAAGATGCTTTGATGTTGTTGAGAAAAAGAAACCCCACAATGGAAACAAACTAAAATATATTACAACTGGTGAATCCTACATAGTTTGTTTTACAACATATGCCCCTGAAGTGTCAAAATACAACACAATAAGAAAAGTACATCAAATGAAAACAACAACAATCAAAAAGTCAGACATCTAGTCCAAACTCATCCTCCTTAACCTCCTTCAGAAGCGCCTCAGTCACTGGACCAGCTGGATGCTCTGTGATGTTTCTGATGAGGAGGTTTCGGGTGGCAATGGCTGTGGTCAGTTTCTTGTGCCTGTCCTGGTCCTTTGATCTCTTCAACCCAGCCCTAAGCTTTAACTCTGAGATCTCCTTCTGGGCTGCCAGCAAAGCTTCATGTTGCTTCTTTTCATTGGCCTCTAACTGTTCAATCCTGGCCTGAGTCTTCTGATCTTCTTGTGTCCGGGCTTCAGTGATCCTGACCCACCTAGCCTGACTCTCCTGCAGATAAAGCTCAGTCCTAGCCTGCTGGAACTTGGCTTCTTTACATGCATTCTTCAATATCTGCTCCCCAGCTCTTGCTTTCTTGATGTAGTCCTCTGTTTTCTCAATCTTGGCCAGATGCTCTACCTTAAGCTTCTCCAACCTCTCAATGTCCAGACGACCATCACTCCTTTCCCAAAGGGTTTTCTTCAGAGCTTGAGACAGATTCTCATTCCTTTCCTTCAGCTTCTCAAATTCTTCCAGGCTGACAGTGGCTGGAGGTGGTACTGTAGAGGGTCCAGGTATATCCTCAATGGTGAAAGGCATTCCGGTAATCTGAGCTCTAGTACGGGACCAATCATAGTACTGAGCTGAAGCAACATTATTGCACCTTCCAAGAATAGCCATCCCTTTTGTCTGGATGTTATCCCAAGCCCAAGATGCTTGTCTGACAGCAGCTAGATTAGGCTTTATCTCACAATACAGGGTCTCAGCTAAATCTTGCATTCTAGGAGGGTGAACCAATGCATAGCCCAGTTGTCTTTTAAACAGCAAAGGATTGTAGTTGATGCAACCCTTTACTCCTATCAGAGGTACATTTGGGTATTGCCCACAACTAGTGATTATGTCTTTGCCTTTGGTGCTCTGGGTGCACCATCTGATGTCATCTGAAGTCAAAGCAATGAGCCTCTTGGCCCAATTCTTCTGCTGGTGAGGATTCAAGAAGGTATCTGTCTTGGGTAGGTGTCTGAGCAGCCAGGTGTGAAACAGAGGAACACAACATCTCACCAATTTCCCTCTTTGTTTCTCATTCCTCTGGTGGATGGAGTAATAGAAATCTCCCAGTAATGTGGGTACTGGGTTCCTCAGAAGAAACAGATGAATGGAATTCTTGCTGACAAATTTGGGCTCATCTGCAAACAGTATAACCCCATATATGCTGAGAGCTAGCAATGCACAAACTGCCTTCCATTCTCCCAAAGAGGCCTTCAGGATGGCCTGGGAAATCAAGAAGTCTAAGTGTAAACCAGGGATCCCAGCTTTTGTTGTCATATTCTGCTCAATCAACGTAGGCTCCAGGTACAGTGCTTTTGCCACTTCTCCATTGCTGGGAGAAGTCATCTCTGGGTTAAAGGGGATCCCACCCCTGACAGGTACTCCAATCAATGATGAAAACACCTCCAACAGAGGTCCTAGCTGAAAGTCTAGGAATGTGAAACATCTCAAAGGAGGGTCATAAAACTGTAAGCATGTGTGGATCATGCTCCTCTGAGAAGGGTCCAAGTCCATAACCATATCCAGGATACCTCCATAATGCTCTCTGAACAAAGGGATGTGGTCAGGGGTGATAAGTGACTGGACCTGCCTGATGCCAGTCAACACAGGCTCAAAAAAATGGTATGATATGTTGCTCTTCCTGGGAGTAGTCATAAATGCTGAAGAGGAGGAAGATAGGTGCTGATGAAGATCAAGACTGATACTGGAGATGGGCCACTGATAGGCTGATGCTGGTGATGATGAAGATGACTGAAGCAAACAACTGAAGAGAATAGCTGAAGCAGATAGCTGATGAAACAGAGGTCTATACAGATGAAGGGGTCAAAACCAAGCCTGATATAAAGTGGATACCCTGAAAAACAAATAAACAAATGTTAAATGATGCAATGATGATGTATGCAAATGATATGCAAAGGGTTTGTGATCAAGCTGGATCTGATTATCTGTCTTGATATAAAGTTCATGTATGCTCAAGAAGTCCAGATGGAGGTTCAGAAATCCAGTATCCAAGGTGGGGGACTCAAATAAAGAGTCACATGTCCAGGGTTAATCACAAGAACTGTCCAAAGTGAAGCATTCTTAAACAAAACAAGTATCAGGGTATGATGTGGCCAATGGTACCTGCAAACCTGTAAACAGCCCAACCCCCTCACATGGGGTGTTCTAGAACAAGGATCCTCAGACTTGGATCCGTTATGAGAAGTGTAAACACTTCTAACCCGGAGGTACAGTGTTTACAATAACCATAAAGAATCCTCCTCTAATTCACCTCAGTTTCTGAAGGTCATAATAAAGGTCATCCAGACTTAGCAGGCTTCCCAGATAGCCCTAGCACTACAGGAAATCTGTAGCACAGAGTTCTCAAGAAGAAACCCACATTTGAACCGTGTTTCATATTCCCGCACCAGACCGAAATGGAATGGGAAAGAACATGAACCACTCTAGCCTAGGTGTCACTCAGGTCCCAGGTATAGGACCTCAAACTCTCAATAGAACCCCGCCCATCAAAACAACAAACCAGATCCAGCAAGATGACAGTATGACAGTATGACATATGAAAACTGTAAAAGAAAGCAATAAATAAAGCTGTACATAAAGCCATAAATAAAGCACATAAACACATATAGCACATAACACTCCAGTAAACACAAAACAAACAAGCGCTAGGAGGAACCCACAAAAAGAACCAGAAGCCCTGGTTACAGTATAAGGGTCCCCAGTAGAGTCGCCAAGCTGTCGCTCCCGCCAAATGACACCTGGTCAGAAGGGGTACAGACGCGAACGGTCGGCGAAAGAGAAGAGTACACACAGGGGTGAACTCAGAAAAGAATAGAGTCGCCAGCTAGGCATTTTTTATCCCGGAGGAAAGGTAATGCTGCATAGACCTAGAAAAGATATAGATAAGACGGTTGCGAACCAGAGAGACTGAGAAAGGGGGTTGGTTACAACCTGGGAAGGTATTAGCACCCAGATTGTCCGCCGTACTCGACGGGATCCACGCTTGAAAGATTTGTGTTTTAAAGGGGTAGTGTCAGTGCAACTTGTGTATCAAAGCTGGAAAGAATGCAAGTGTCAGTGCTGGAAGAAAGTGAAGTGAAATATGTGGAGTTTCAGTGTAAGAACAGGAGTGCAAAGCTCAAGATAATGAGGCTAAAGAATAATGCTGGAAGAGGGGGAATATACAGAGACTTTTGTTCGATAACTGTTAAGTTATGCCTACGTATCCTCTCGTGCAATGAGGAAGTCAGAACACCGTAGTTCGACTCAAAGAGACTGAAAGGTAAATTGACTTGTGAACTGCTTACTTGTCTATGCTCAAGTGTATGACCTGTCTGGCTCAGGTGCAAACTGTCTTGCATTAGACAGAAGAAGCAAGTTCTCGTTTGTGAGTGAATGAGATGAGAAAAGAATCCCGGAGGGGACGATTATTGTTTGTTTTTTGTGTTTTCAATATTTTATTGCTTTTTGAGTTTGTCATAAGAAAATGAGCTTAAGCCTAAACCAAGGGTTAGTAAACTCATCACATCCTCCCTCTGATTAGGGGTAATGAGAATACCTTAAGTATGAAGTAAGCACCTCACACTTAATCACCATGATGTAGGATTAAGATCATTAACCTACTTGTATTTATTTAGATGTTTTTGTTGCTTTTATTTAGTGTTAAGTAATGAGTTTAAGTCATAATAAAGGATTTAATGGACTCATTACACCATCCTAATAGAAGGATAATAGATGAGAACATTTAAGCTGAGAAAGACTCCTCAACTTAATCCATGATTAGGGATTAACCTCATGACAAAACAAAGCCTTTATTTAATGGATTTTAGTTAATGGTAAGATTAAGAAATGGATTTTAGGGTTTGTAAGACAACTTGAGGGGGACTTGTCCATTAACACTAGGGTTAGTCCTTCTTAACCAATTAAGGAAGAATTAGAACCCTAATGCAAGGCCCAAGTTACAAGCTTGATGTCTTGATGATTATTAAGTAAACTGATTAAAGGATTTAAACACATTAAGGGTTTAACACTTAGGATTAAAGTTATACACTCCATCCTAATAGAAGGATGCAGGCATAAGCTTAATCACAAAGCCTTAAAACCTTTAGGGTTTAGTCCTTGATTATGGGATGAGAAGAGAAGACTCAAAGATGACACAAAGGTAAAATCTAAATGGGGGACTAATCAAACCCTAATTGTTATCATACTTGGAGATCCTAGGGTTTATGAGGCTTAAGAGAGAAAGAAATCTTCAAAGAGCCACCAAGGAGAGGAGCAGATGAAAGGAGGAAGAAGCAAAGAGAAGCAAGACAACTTGCTTCACTTAAGAAGACAAGTTGCCTGAAGAAAGAAAGTAAGAGATGAACATGAATGAGAAAGCTCACTCTAATACAAAGATAAAATGCAGCAATGATGCAAGAGAGATGAGAAGAGATTGTGAGAAGTGAAGGCAAATTCACTTCTCAAATTACTTACCACCTGAAAAGGTTAGCAAAAGAAATGAAATATAATGAAAATGAGATGAAATGTCATGATGCAAACCAAAGTCAGAAGCATAAACATGATGTTGATGATGCTAAGGGCTGATGCAAACACAAGACAAGAAATGAGAATGATCATACAAGCATGAAGATGCAAATGAAGCATGCTTTGAACCATAAAAGTTCATGAAAGTTTATGAAATGTTATGAATGCATAACATGGCAAATGAAATATGCAATGATCAAACATGATTCTAATATGTCCTAAGATGTATTATGAATCATATGGATGTACAAAATGTCATGGCAAGTTCTTGAATGCAAGCAAATGAGAGATGGATGCAAAGGAAGGCACAAATTAGGGTTTACATACAACATACAATGCAAAAATTCAAAACCAGAAGCAAATGATGTGATAAAAAATTGAAAATGGGAACAAGGGAACCCTAAAGCTACACAATTTCACTGCCCAAAGGAGGAAATCCAACTCTTAACCTAGTGCAAGTTATGAATTTCCTAAGTTGGCTAGGGTTTTGGGGTGCCTCACAATGAAAAATACAAAATAAATTAAAAAAAAGGAAAATCAAATCAAACCAATTTTATCCTATAAAATACATGCTATGAAGGATGCAATGCAAGAAGAACTTCCATCAAACTCTCAAGGGTTAGGCAGAATGGATTTTTCAAAGTTTGAACCAAAATATTGCCTTAAAATGAATTTAATTCCAACAAAAATTGTCAAAATACATCAAGAACAAGAAAGAAATTTGGTTTGAGAGTTTGATAATGTTTCTAAATGTTTTGAAATGCAATGTGTATTTTTTGTGATTTTTAAATACCTAAATGTATTTTTAATTAATTAATTTTCATTAACTAATTAAAAATAAACATTTAAATGATTTAAAAATAAGTTTTAATGCAAAAAATAAAAATAAAAATATTTTTGGGTTCTGAAAATTAATGAAATGTTTGACAAAAAATTTCAGAATTTTTAAATATGTTTTACTATTTTTAATAATTCGTGCAAATAAAATGAAAAAGAAATAAAATAAAATAAAAATAATAGAAAGTAATCTAAAGGAGAGGCCAGGATTTGATCTGGGTTTGTGGGTGTTGACTTGGCGCCACATCCAACGGCCCAAGTTCAAACCTGACTAATATTTATTTAACAATTAATTAAACCTAGGTTAAGTTAATTAATTACTGATTAGGGCTTAATGAGCCATCTGGACCATCCAATCGCGCGCGGGAAGCAGGATCCTAAGGCCATTATTCAAAGTTCCTTAATTACACAATTAGGGCAAATGATATTCAGGTGACCGGAACAGTGGTTCCGGTCATCTTCTCCGGCAAGCATAAACCCTAGATTCTTCTACAGGTTGCCAAACATGAAATTTCTTCCACCAAAATGATCCTCTCATCAATCTAAACCTAAACCCTCATCTCAAATTCATTTATTTTCTCTCACAAGCCTGAATCGAAGCAAAGTATGAAACACGGGCAAATATTCAGAGATGTCATACATGCTATTTTCTTCACCATTTCAAAAAATAAACACATATTCATGATCAGGAGAACACATAGCATCATAAAAGAACTTAAAAATCAACTTCTGGGAAAAATGTTCTTCATGTTACCTGAGATGGAGCTTCTCTGTTTCTGAGCTTTCTGGCCTCAAGCTTTGTGCAATCCTTCCTCCTTGAACCTCCTGATGATGGAATGGAGCTTAGAAAGCTTGGGGAGTGGCTGGTTTGAGTGATTCAACTCTGGTGTAGCAGAAATGGAGGTCTCTGTGGGTGATGATTCAAGCAGTTTCAGGGGGTGGATTTTGTTCTATGAGTGATTTGTGGTTTGTGGATGAAGAAATTTTTTATGTTTGAGGGCTGTGTGAAGAGATTTGAAGAAGGGAAGTTCTTGGCAGATTTTTGTGTGTGCTGGAATGTGGGAGGTTTCAGGCTTGTGTATGGCTTGCTTTATGTTCCATAACATATCCCTAGATTATTGGAAGAGGTCTGAGGAAGTGACATGTACAGTGGGAATGGTATGGGGTGTTTGGCCAAAAAGTCAAGGATTGTGTAATATGGGTATGGGCTATGGCAGAGGAAATCTTAGGGCTTGTCCTGCCTCAGCTTGAGTCAAGGAAGACCCTTGGATGATTCATGAGGGACTGCAGCATTTGGATCACAAGATATTATGAGTTTTGCATTTTGGCAACTTGTCACATTTTGTGGTTTTTTGGTCATGAACATGTGATGTCTCTTGCTGAATTTTGTTTTAAGATATCCCATGAGGTTATGACAATGTCTTGAGACCAGCTAGAGATCACACAAACTTTTGGGAACCATTTTGCAAGAATTCCCTTTTTGCATTTTTATGGAAAATGGCTTATGGTTACTTGAAATTTAAGACATGGAAATGGGAAATTTCTTGGGCCAAACTGAATTTTAGGTCATGCATTATGTTTGTATGATGATTAGAGGTCACATTGGAGTCACATAAAGGCTTGTCATGAGAATTTGCAAGTTTTCCATTTTGTGCAAAAAGTGAAATTTTAATGATTTTATCCAACTTTGCAAGGCCATAACTTTTGATCCAAAATGAATTAGAATGAGTTCTTGTACTTTTTGAAAAGGGAATGATCCATTCTACAACTTTCATGACCAAAGTTTTCTCATTTGAAGCATTTTTGAATCAATTTGAGGAGGTTGAAAAACTTTCCCAAAATGGCAAGTTTACATTACAAGTCACTTTCCAAAAAAGGCAACTTTGCAAATGGCTTGAAATTTTCCAATTTTGTGAACTTCTAACATCTTCTATGACCAAATAAAGATCATACACATTCAAAATGATGGAGAACACCCTTTGGTTGGGTCATTGGAGGTCTCAGATGCCCTGATCTTGCACTGACTTGCTCAAGAAGTCACCTCTTGATCAGATGCCTTCTCCATTGAATTTCTTCATGAAAAATGATATGCATGATCCTCATACCATATAGAGACCAATAGAAACAAGAATGACCAAAAAATTTGGAGTTATGGCCTCTGAAACCAAAACCCTAATTCTAGGTCATCTGTGCAGTTAAACCTGGCTCTGCTTCCATGCCTTTTTCAGTTCTTGTGATTTTGGACTTCCTTGATCTTGGGAGGATAAAATATGATGCTTGAACATACATGGACCCCCTTGAGATGATTGAAGACCTTTGGAGTGGCTCAGATAGCCCAGGGATTGCCCAGATCACAAACCCTAGATGCAGATGACTTGGAAACAATGCAGTGAAACAAAAGTACAATATGAGATGCTATGATTGAACTTATGCAAATGAAAAGAATCACAAGCCATGGTGAAATGAGTGAAGGCAAATTTGGGGTGTTTACACATACGCAGTTCCAGCTATAAAAAACACAAACAAAGTCCCCGCCTGGTTAGGCGAACTACGTTTATCCTCAATTTCCCAATGAGGTACGTAGGCAGCGGGGTAGGGCCCGTTCGAGCATATTCTTTATTTTCCCTACATTTTCCCCTTTTGTTCTTTCTCTTTTCCAGTTCCTTTCTCATTTCTCATTCCCATTCCAGTTAGCAGTTCATTTGTTCAGCACTTTATTTTTCTCACCCTTTGAAACAAACAAGCAAGCGTGGATCCCGTCGGGTACGGCAGACGATCTGGGGTGCTAATACCTTCCCAGGTCGTAACTGACTCCCGAACCCAGATCTTTGGTTCGCAGGACCTTGTCCTTTCCTTCTTCCTCAAGTTTGTGCAACATTACCTTTCCCATTTATTCAGGATAAAAATGCCTGGCTGGCGACTCTACCTTTTCCGCGCCACTTTCGTGTTTGTACTAGGATGAAAATCCCGGGAGAGACACACGATTGTTTTACCAGATGGTCCGCATGAAGCTGGAATCTTCAAAGAATTAAATAAAGCCATCAGTATTCAGATACTCTCAGCAATAACAACTTGTTTGTTTGTTTTTATCTAATGCATTGTCTTCCCTATTGAGGGGAATTACGTCTCTCTAATTCTTCATTGGTCATGGGTCAATGGAGATACATAGGCAGAAGATCGACAGGTCTTTCCGAGCAACCTTATGGGGAAATTTTACTCCCCATCTTTACTCTTTCCTTGAGACGTCTCGTGTTAGAGTCAGAATAAATAGAAAAAGAGGTATGATTTCCATGGTTGGGTATACGGCTGCAACTTGAAGATTACAAGTCTGTGAAAGAACTATTGATCACTGAAAGTATCCAAGACTGACAGGTCCAGACGGAGTCAAGCCTCCTCAACTACGGCGATATTCAGTTTCTTTACTGCATTTCCATTTGTAGTTTCTTTTATTTGCTAAACATTTGTATACATGTATGAAATTTGTTTGCTTTTGAATGTTATCAATAATAAAACTCACATGTTTTTCTTGAAGTAATTCATTTGTCAATTTAATTTTGCATGTGTACATCACAATACCAATTGTCGTGCTTAAACTCTATGAGGGAGAATGACGGAAATAACGCAAGAATCTCTAATTGTGTGCTCTCTAATAAGACCCTGCTGACGATGTACATGCTTTGTTTCAAATCCCTAAACACTGGAGATATAAGGGAGATAGACCCTCGCTAACCCCTTGAGCCTTGAAGTAGGAGTTTCTTCTCGCATGAAAAACCCTCACATGTAACCCAGGGGCAGGGTAGGTGTCAACTAGTTGGACCAAGCGTTCAGACTTTCATAAAGGAGTGCATTTGAGGATCCATTACATTCTACTATGCTAATCAAGAGGTCCAAAGACCAAAAACCACAATGGTTATCCAAATCAAGAGGTCCAAAAAATGGAAGCCATAATGGTTATCCTTTATTGACCAAATAATGAGGCATTCACGGCCCTCGCAAAGCAATTAAGACAAACAATGTCACACGATTTGTTCAAAAAAAGAGAAATGAAAAGCCCGCTAAGTCAAAACTTGAAAACAAGCGACTTAGGCAAAAATTAGGGCATCCCGTTGGACTCCACAATCAAAGATTCACAAGAATCAGTCCATGCAAAAGTTAGGGATAAGCAAAAGAACACAAAAAGCGAAAGATAAAAAGGATCACACAAGAAATATCCTCGAGCAAGAACAAAGTTGCGTGGCACAGACATGAAAGACCAAGGGGTGACTGACTCCAAACAATAACCTGATTGGTGTTTGAACCGATAGCAGCAATGGTTCCTCAACCAACAGAAAACTCTTATGATAGGTGAGCGCTTGTGAAAATTAGCTGAACATAGGAAGGGAGGACATCATGAAGAGGGGTGGGCACAAATAAACTTCGAGCCTATATCCTTTGTTTCTATAACCGTGAACCAGACCACGATATAACCCTCAAAATTCCTAACTGAAATAGGGTTATTTTGATAGCGTATTACCACGAGACCGCGTTCCTAACTCCTATGAGTTATGCAAAAATATACTTGTTGGTATTGCATGTACATACTTTCATTAAAAAATAATGTCGTATCTCAACCAGTGATTCGCTCACAAAGGTTTGTGACACCTTTTCAAAACTTCAAGATTAACATGTGTGTTGCATTAGAATTTCCATTCTCAGAATAAAACATTTTCTGCTTGCATACATTTGTTTGGCCTCATAAAAAGCTCACATGTAGAAATTCAGTCCAGAAGCTTAAGCTTGCCAAGTTGAGAAGTCTAAAACTTTTGAAAGACAGTCACGTCGAGGTGCACTTTTCTGAGAAAGCTCCATTGAGTAAGGATTTTCCCAATCAGTCATGGTAAAGGCCAGCCAATCTGGGGCAATTACATCGAGAAATCTCTTCAAAATTCAGCCAAATTGGGGCAATCACTCGAGATTCAGATCTCTCCTAGAGCAATTAATCAAAGACTCATACTAGGGCAAGCCACCCCAATCGCATGAGGATTTATTCTTTCCCAAAGATAGATAATCGGAAGTTCGGAATACAGGGGCAATTATACTCCTGAAGAGTTTAAAGACACCAAGTCTTTTGTAAAATCCTCTTAAGGTAAAGCCCGAATCAAAGCAAGTGACCCATATCACGAAACGATGAGAAGTCTTTCCTCCTCAAGCAGGACGCGGTTCAGCTTCGTTATCCCCAACAGGCGCATGGGAGTTATCCCCAATAAAGTCATCAAAATTTTCTTCAGCAGGTTTCCTTGATCTTATTTCCCAGCAGATCTCAAATCAAATCCTTCTCTTTCCCAGCAGAGCAATACGAATTATCCCTAGCAAGAGTCATCTTCCCATAGTGAGGCACTTCTTACAAGAATTCAAGTATTCCCGACAGTCAGCTGAACGGTTCCCTTCCCCACAGAGGTTTGGAAAATTCAGATAGACATAATGTTCTCCTCAACAGAGCCTTGACAGGACTTTCCCCGGCTAAGTCGAAACGTTGCAGATCACCAGCAAAATCTTATGAGTGAGATTCATTCCCCAACAGTTAAGGCATCTCCTAGCAGGGCCTTCAAATCTAAAGTCCAATTTATTTTTGGCAAAGGTGATAAGTCGAGACAGACTAGTCACACTCTTCTCCAGCAAAAATATCGACAATCATTTGTATTCCCCATAGAGTCAGCAAGGGTTTGTTATTTCTGCGTCAGGAATTCCCTTTGTACCTATCTCCCAGTGTCATGGGGCACCATATCATACAGTTCAACATATGTGTGCTCGATCCAAGGTTGATATCCAAAGTCCACCCATAGCGTGGCAACTTATCCAAAGTCCATCCTCTGGGTGGCAAATTCTGAAAGTCCAACCATAGATTGGCCAAAGTCCATCCTCCGGGTGGCAAATTCTGAAAGTCCAACCGTAGATTGGCCAAAGTCCATCCTCCGGGTGGCAAATTCTCAAAGTCTCCCGTAGCGAGCAACAACCCCCGTAGTGTGGCAAGAAATTGAAGTCTCCTGTAGTGAGCAAAAGTCTCCCGTAGCGAGCAACAGCCCCCGTAGTGTGGCAAGAAATTAAATTCTCCTATAGTGAGCAAAAGTCTCCTGTAGTGAGCAATAACCCCCGTAGTGTGGAAAAATATTGAAGTCTCCCGTAGTGAGCTGAAGTCTCCTGTAGTTGAGAAATGTGCCCCCCGTAGTGTGGAAAATTTTCTGAAAGTCTCCCGTAGCAAGCAGAAGTCCCCCGTAGTGGGCAGAATATCCCCGCAGAGTGAGCAAAAGTCTATCCTCAGGGTGGTAAGGTATCAAAAGTCTCCCGTAGCGAGTCGTGGCCCCTGTGGAGTGGAAAGGTATTGAAGTACCCGTAGTGTGGCAAAGCATTCAGAAGACCACCCGTTGTGTGGCACGTTATAAATAGCCCAGCAAAACTCCACCCGTCGTAGCGTGGCAAATCGACCATCTCCCAGCGTTATTCCAAAATATTCATCGGTTCACTATTCTTCACATCAGAGTTCTCCCCAAGCGGAGTTCGGATGGTTGTATTTATTTCCCTTTTTCTTCTTCCACCGAGTGCAAATTTTCCAGTTGTTTCTAGGATTCAATCCCTGCATACTTCTAACGTCTGAAAGCAACAACTATCATCCATTCAAGTCTACAGTGATTGAATAGGGGCAGTTGTAACACCCCAAAATTTGCCCTCTCATTTTCATGATCCGCATATCATTTCGCAGCATAATTCATAGCATAATCAAAGCATGGCATCATAGTTATCATTGCAAGGGCATGGGTTTGTGATCAATGTCTTAGATAGTGAATGACTACTCGGAGGCAATAAAAGGTCCACAAAATTTCTCATATATGGTGCAAAAGGAAGGTCAACTCATGACTTTTTTTGGTTTCAAAATCATGGAAGTATGATTACAAGAGTCTTATGGACCAAGTTGGATCAAGAAGGGATGGAAAAATCAAGAAAAAAACAATTTTTTGAGGTTATGTATCGATACATACATGTTTTGTATCGATACATGCTCCTTTGTTTTTCTGAAAAGGGACTATGTATCGATACATACGGAGGATGTATCAATGCATGATTGCCAAAAACTTCAGTATGCATCGATGCATATAGACATGTATCGATACATATCAGTTAAAAAAATGACATGTATCGATGCATCCGTGTTATGTATCGATGCATAGTTGGTTTTTCTTGCTGGAATTGCCAAGGCTTCAGTATGCATCGATGCATACATGTTATGTATCGATACATAAGCTATTTTTGCTGTTTTTTCTCATCCATTTTTTCCTTTCCTTTCCTTTGCCTTGTTCCACACTCTTCACATTTATTCCACACTCTTCTTTTGGGATTACTCTACCACATTCTAGAGTCTTCTACAACCTTCCAAGGAATATTCCAAGGAATATTCCAAAGAATACTCTAGAACTCTCTAGAATCCTAACCAACTCCAAACCTAGCCTAACTCCCAAGCAACCTCCAAACTCAAACCTCATGCCAAGCCTACACATTATATAAACCTAAACCATCCCAAAGCAAATCTCTCTCCCATTTTTTTCACTATTCTTCTTCATTTTCACTTCATCTCTTTCATTCTTCTCTAAAACTTTTCCACCATTTTCAACCTCTCACCAAAGCTTCATTCTAAAAGTTCTTCACATTCTTCATTGGAATTTGAAGGACTTGAAGCTAAAACCTCCATTAATCATCTCATTGTGAAGCTTATTTGAAGAATCAATTCTGATTTTGGAAGAGTTTTGAGCTTATTGGAGGTCATTGATCAAGTGTTCATCAAGAGGCATCATCAACCGCATTTATTTTGCGCATTCGCGGATCGAAGCTTCGACTCTCCGGTTTTCTTCTCCATTTGCGTTCTGATCTACATTGCAACACTCACCGAAGTAATCCTCTGCTTCGTAGGTTGGTGATCTAAATTCGCTTCTTGATTTAACTTATTCTCTTCATCTCGCCATGACGGCATTCTTTGTGTGTTTATCGTTGTGTATGTGCTTGACTGATTAATTTCATTTTGATTACGATTTGATCACTTTGTTTGTTCTTAGTTAGAATTATAGCTTATCCTAGGTGCCATTAAGGTTTAGATTATGGCTTTTAGGTGTAAAATTTGTTCTCATTAGATAATAATTGCATTAGGAGCTTTAGGAAATAAGTCGATTGCAAGAAGTGATTTTTCCCTCTTTCTTGGGCATTACTTCCCCCTTTACCACCATAGATTGATAGGTTCTAATTTTAGGGAATCTTCAAGATTAGTTTCGACATCTCATTCCTCCATTTCGAGTCGTTTCGACATACTTCAGTCCATTTTGCATATTTTGTGTTTATGTGTTAGTTTATGCATGAATTGGCTTATTGCCTATTGTTGTTATGTCCATGCATTTTGTCATGTAAATAATCATGTTGCATTCTATTTTTTGCATATTTCGCATGTTTCATTACCTCATTTGCATCTCATTGTATCAATGTATATGTTGCATTTAACATAACCATGTATGTATGTGCATTTGGTTGCTTTTGGTTGCATGTTTGATCACATCATTCACATCAATTCAATTCTGAATTTTGCATTAAGCTTGGCATTCTTGTTGATGTATCATGTTGCATATTCATGATCAATGTTCATATGCCATGTTCATGTGCCATATTTTGCATACTTGTTGCATAACAAATCATGTGGTGCATTCTTGCATAATCTCTCAAAAAATAATCATGACATTCAATTATGTGCTTGATCCATATTTATATTGCATATTCATGTTAATTGAGCATTTCATGATTGAATTTGTGCATAAAAAATGAAAATAATCAAATCTGCATTTTACATTTCATAGCTGTCTCTGCATATAGGAGCTGTAAAATGCACGCTGTTTGTAATTTTTTACACCTACTTTCATGCTGTTTGATAGCTGTAGTATGTTGTTTCTATTGTGTGTTGTCTTTCATAGCTGATTGTGTGTTTAAGTGCTGTAAATAGCTGCTAATTTTAGTTTAGCATAGTGTAGGTACCCTTAAACTTAAGATTGAGTCTAGTTTAGGTCCAATATGCCTTAGGAATTATTTGGTATGTGTTTACCTCATTCATTTTTATTAAATGTACACCACTAACCCTTGTTTTGTAGGGAGGTTGAGGTATGTTTCCTTACACCTTATCCTTTTAATTCTTTTATGCATTTCTTTATGCATTTATTTCCTTGACCTTTCATGTTTGTGTTTGGTAAGATTCCCCTTTGTTATCTAGAATCAACTTAACTTCCTTTGGAAGTAATTTGCATTCTATTCCTTTTTCTTTTCCTTTTGCTAATTAGGATTAGAAACCGCATTAACCATAGGGAATTCGTTGAATGACTAACTTAGGGTTGTGTCTTAGTCCCCCTTAGTTCTTTTCTTTTTCCACTTGAGTCCTTCTTTCTCATCTCATAAAGAAAATAATAAAATACCTAATAAAGGTTGAATGTTCTCATACGACATGACACTTTGTTGCGGAGTACTTATGCACGTCTCGTCTCGGGGCGAGGTGTAAGTTATCTACCACGATGGATAAGTCTTAGTATGAGAATATTCACAAACGATAAACTCCAAAACACTTCTCATAAAAGACAATCAACAAAGACATCGCGTATTCTCTTCTCATCTCCTAATCTTCACGGACAAATGCGACTTGCCTCGACAGTTCAAACAGCGATACGGTAAACACCCTCGAGTCAGAGCCGGTATCACCTGAGCTAGAGCTATGGCAACGTCATCCTAAAAAACACAAACAAGTTCCCGCCTTAGTTAGGCGAACTACGTCGACTCTGATCCTCATTTTCTCGATGAGGTACGTAGGCAGCGGGGTAGGGCCCGTTCGAGCACATTCTTTATTTTCCCTACATTTTCCCCATTCTTTCTTTTTGTTCCTTTTCTAATTCTCATCCCAAATCCAGTTAGTAATTCTTTGTTCAATAACACTTTATTTCTCACCCTTTGAAACAAACAAACAAACAAACAAGCGTGGATCCCGTCGGGTATGGCGGACGGTCTGGGGTACTAATACCTTCCCAGGTTGTAACCGGCTCCCGAACCCAGATCTTTGTTCGTAGGACCTTGTCCTTTCCTTCTTCCTCAGGTTTGTGCAGCATTACCTTTCCCATTCTTTCGGGATAAAAATGCCTGGCTGGCGACTCTATATTTTTCGTGCCACTTTCGCGTTTGTACTAGGATGAAAATCCCGGGAGCGACACCGACTAAAGAATAATGACTCATAATCAGCACTCTTTTAAAGAAAATACACAAAGGTGCACAAAGGCACAAAACAACTTGAATGAGTTTGATTCTTTTTATTTTTTAATTAAGATCAACATGATTAGATTCAGTGATTTTAAAAGAAAAGAAAAAAAGTAAAAGCCACTTGACAAAAGTCAAGGTTTTTGGTTATTAAAGAGGTGATGATTTAAAAAGAAGGAATCCTTTGAAAAAGGGAAAAGATTTTGAAAATTAAAGAAGGGGAGGAGATGAAGGGACAATCCTAAAAAAAATAAGAATATAAGGGAATAAAAGATCTAACAAAACTTGATGATACTTCAAATTATGAGCATAAGAGTTCCATCCTTATAAGCTAGCAAATGGCCAAATAAAGGCAAATTCCAACTTCATGAAGATCAAGGCAAAGGAAGTGTGTACTAAGAATCTAAGTCTAAATCTTCATTCCAATGTCAAGGATAGTAACCAATAGTCCACAAATTAAAGTCACAAGTTTTTTAGAAGTTTAATCATCTATTAATGTTTTTGTGTCCAAATGGACAAATGGAAAATCAACAACAAAATAAGCAAATAATAAACATGATATGTATGAATAAAGCATAATAAAATAAAAGCAATAAAAGTGCAAGAATTTAAATGTTAGTAGCAAAAATGATTAAAGTGCAAGAATCTAAAATATTAATAATAATAATAATAGTATAATAATATTTACATAATAATAATGGCATGGTGAACTTAATCAACCACAACCAAAAAGAGCAACCAAAATCGAAAGGCAACCGGATCCACTTAGCATCTTACACTATAGCGATTAATCAAGGCAAGCTGAACCAAATTCAATGAAATTTGAAAGGCGGTTGGGAGACCCAAAGCACCTACGTATCAAACATTCATAAGTCTCGATTCTTAATGCAATATGAGTAACCACTTTGGGATTACGCGATCAACAAGAGATCCGGTCCACGAAAGTGCAAGTACCCAATTAGATTTTTATTCCGAATTTAGGGACAAATTTAGGTCTATGTTAAGCAATCGCCGAGTAATTTACGAAGTAATTACCCTAAAAATGAGGTGCATAATGTTAGTGTTAATGCATGCGAGATAAATGATATGTAAATCGCCATCCGGACGCAATATCGCACAAAACTAAAGGTGAATACCAAATTGAGCCGCACTCATGGTATTCTTCCATCCTTAAGTTCAATCACACATCTCGGTGGATTCAAGCATGAAAATGTATCACTAACACAAAGTACCTTAAATGAATTGAATAATCCACTAAAAGGTAGTTTTGAATTAATGAACATTAACTACTCTAATATACACCCAAAGTTCATTGAAATTAAGGAGAAATCACTCCAAAAGTGCTTCCAAAGGTAACAATAAAAGGAGGAAGAAGAAGAAGAAGAAGAAGAAGAAGAAGAAAGAAGAACCAAAAAGGGCTTTAAAACAAGCCAAGAATTCAATTCTGACTTACGTTAACCGGTTAACGCATATGGTTAACCGGTTAACGCTGAAGTAGCAGCAAAAAATGCAGAAATTCAGCATTGATCCATTTCCAACACCTTTTTTTTAAACATTTGATGATCATGATCTGAATTTGCACGAATTTTAAAACCAAAATATAGTGAAATACCTGCAATCAAACAACAAATAAAGATCCAAAGGATCTAGAAACAAAGGCACCTAGGATCTATATCTTGAATGTTGATGGTGAATATGGGTTAATGGAGTGAGAAGAATTACCAAAAGCACTTTTTCAAATTGGACCAAATCAAGCTTAGATCTACTGAAATTGATGAACAAAAGAAGGAAAGGATGAAGGTTTAGCTCAAGTTAGTCAAGAATTCAATGTGAATTCTTGATAACTTCAAAAGAAAGAAAGTGAGATGCAGGATTTTGGTGTTGGGGAGTATTTTGCAAGAGGTTTTGTGGTTATCAAACGTTTGGTGAATCAATAAAATTATGGTTCTATTTAAAGACTTTAGGTATGGGAATTTGGTGGAATGGAGCTTGCTTTGGTAATTAAAATTAGGCTTGGTAATTGCAATTTTGGTGGGAAATGGAAAAAAGTGGTGATTAGTGAGGGTTTATGGTAGGAAATGATCAAAGTGATGTAGAGAAATCAGAAACCAATGGATCTAGAATATTCCAATTAAATCAATGATCTAAGGGTGCTGAGTTTGAATAAAATATTCAAATTTCGCACTGGTTAACTGGTTAATGCATATGGTTAACCGGTTAACCAAGCCAAAATTTGAATATTTTATTCAAATGAGGCTGCTGGGTTGTTGTGGCCCGATTCTTTTTGTACGTCGAAGAAGGCATGGAAATAAACACATGAATCTTTGAGTTCCTTTGAATGAATCAATTAACTTGGGAAATCCTCGATTAGATAAATTTGAATTATTTGCGGATCAATTTCGACTTTTATCTGTGAAATTTTACTCGAGTTGCAGGACTGCTATTTTTGGCATTTTCAATGGTTCCTCTTCCTGAAAAAAAAAGTTAGTAAAATGGAAACAAAATATTTTTTATTTTGATTAATGGTTAGTAAACATAAACAAATAAAGTAATTAAAGACAACAGTGATCCCTTGCGAGGCATAAACCTAACCCGAGAAGAACCGAGCAACCAGCGTGATCTTGTTTGTATGCAAGATGCAGATGAAAATGCAAAGAAAACTTAGGGGGAAAATCAGGGTGCAACATAGGGCAATCACTTCGAGATTCAAATCTCTCAAAGAGCCATCAGTCGGAGGCATTCATTCAAATTTCAACCAAACTGGGGCAATCACTTCGAGATTCAAATCTTTCCAGGAGTATGTAGTATGGGCATTTTTTTCAAAGCACAGTCAGTCAAAAGTGATCACTTCAAGGCTCGTATTGGGGCAGGCCACCCCAAGAGCATGAGAAATACTCTCTCCCAAAGATGGTCAATCATAAGCACCTACCCAAGGTTCAAAATACTGAGGCAGAATATCTCACAAAGATATGAGGTTTCTCAAGAATCCTCGCGAGGCAATTTCTTTCATAAACCATGCAGTCTGGGGCAGTTATCTCGAGATCCGGCGACTCTCTCCAAGAGTTTGAAGACACTAAGGCATCTCAGGTGCTAGGTTTTCTGTAAATCCTCTTGAGACAATTACTTCCGATAAACCCTAGTCTGAGGCGAGTTGAAAATTGCAAGGAACCATTGTTCACTCAGGATCGGTAGGCAGTCGATCAGCCCAGAGGCTGGAAGCAAAGTCATTGCTAGCACGAGATATCAAGAGATTTGTTTCCTCAGCAGGCTTCATTAATCATGATTCCTCAGCAAATCCCATCAGACTATCTTTTCTCCTACATAGAAAAAAGAATAGGGTTGATATTCCCTGATCAAAAGGTACCATTATTAAGAGATACGCCTTACATTCTCTACTCTCCAGCCTGAGACGTCCCACACTTCTCATCCCCAACAAGAGGCGACTTAAAATTCTCATCTTCAGCAGGAAGTATCTGTAAACACCCCAAATTTGCCCTCACCCATTCACACCATGGCTTGTGATCATTTCATATGCATAAACACAATCATATCATCTCATATCTCATTTTTGATTCACTGCATAGTTTCTAAGTCATCTGCACCTAGGGTTTGTGATCTGAGCAGTCCAAGAGCCTCTTGAGCCACTCCCAAAGGCCATCAATCACTTCAAAGGGATCCATGAGTGTTCTTATATCATATTACATCCTCTCAAAGTCAAAAATGTAAAAGAATCACAAGAACTGGGATTGGTATGGATGCAGAGCCAAGTTTGACTGCATAGTTGACCTAAAATTAGGGTTTTGGTTTCAGAGGCCATAACTCCAAATTTTTTGGTCATTCTTGTTTCCATTGGTCTCTATATGGTATAGGGAGTGTGCATATCAATTTTCATGAAGAAATTCCATGGGGAAGTCATCTGATCAAGAGTTGACTTTTCAGACAAGTCAGTGTAAAATCAGGGCATCTGAGGCCCCCAATGACCCAACCAAGGGGTGATCTTCATCATTTTGAGTGTATATGATCTTTATTTGATCATGGAAGAAGTTTGAAATTCACAAAAATCAAGAATTTGAAGTTTTTGCAAAGTTGACTTTTTAGGGCATGGTTGACTTTTAAGGAATTTGTCAATCTAGGTCACTTTTCAAACCTTGCTTTTTTGATCCAAAAATGCTTCAAATGAAAAAACTTTGGTCATGAAAGTTGTAGAACACATTTTTCCCTTTTCAAAAAGTACAAGAACATGACCTAATTCATTTTGGATCAAAAGTTATGGTGTGACAAAGTTGGCAAAAATCACTAATTTTCAAGATATGCACCAATTGGAAAATTTGCAAAATCATGTATCAAGGCCATTTGTGACTTCTAGTTCACATCAAACCAATGTACAAACATTACATGTGACCTAAAAATCAGATTTGGACCAAAAGATCACATGTTCATGGTTGGCAAAGCAAGAGATTTTCATGAAGTTTCAAAAATGATCAAGTTGCAAAAACTATCATCACACCTCACCCACTTGTTACATTGGATGCTGAACCATGCTAGCCTCCCTCACACACCATGCTGCGCCAGCCCATGTACTTGTGCTAGCCTAGGGCTCAACCCATGCTTTCCTTACACCAAAGTTGACATTTTGCAAAAGTGAACTTACCTATCACAGCAGGCCAAGTCACATCAACTGACCAATGGGAGTTCTTTATGCAAAGCAAATGCTGGCCATAACATACATCAAGCAAGGCTGAAGCTTACAACAACACACCATTCACAAAAACACTCCATCAAGCAAAACTCTTCGAATCTCTCTATACAGCTCACAAACACAAAAACCAAATCCATTGATAAAATCACCCTGCTTCACTGAGCCTAAACCAGCAAGACTTAGGCCTGAACCAAGCAAGAACACTACTCTTCCATTTTTCACTCTCAAAGCCAAAGCCTTCGAAACTCATTCCACAGGCCACAAACACTTGAACAAACTCCACAAACCTTCTCAAAACATCACCCTGATCACAAAGAACCACTCACATTGGCCTGAAACAGCCTGAATCACCAGCACCATTTTCAACTGAGCTTGAGCAGGAGTTGTTCAAACTCCTTAACCAGCCAACATAAACTCCTCCTAAGCATTCAAGGATCATCAGGGGACTAAGTAGAGTGGATTGCATCAAAGGGAGAGGTCAGAAAGTTGCTAGAGTGAAAGCTTCGAAACTCAGGTAGATCAAGAACTTTTTTTCCAGAAATGGATTTTTAAGTTCTAAAGTTGTTCTCCATGCTTCACTGATTGCTCTGATATCTTTAGTTTTGAAAATGGTGGAGAGATGAGAGTTTAATCAGTCTCTGAAACTTTTTTGCCCTAGTTCTTGTTTGCTTCGATTCAGCCATTCCTGGAAAAATAAATTTGTTTTGATTGAGGGTTTTGATTCGTGAGTGAGTGGGGATCATTTCTGTTCAATTAGATTTCATTTTCGTAACGTGTAGAAGGAGTTAGCACTTTGTCTCGCCGGAGAAGATGACCGGAACCACTGTTCCGGTCATCAGAAAGTAATTAGGGTTTGATTAATTAGGGCTAAGTGTAATTAAGTCAGTTTGAACGTAGGTCGTCCAGATGCGCGCCTAGTCAACTCCCGCGCGTGTGACTTTGAATCCAGGCCATCAGATCTGTTGACTTCTCATTAATTCAGTTTAAATTCATTTTTATTTTCATTTAATTCATTTGTTTTATACAATTTATTAAAAATAGCAAAATTGTTTTAAAAATTATGAAACTTTTTGTCAAGAGTTTCACTAATTTTTAAAACACAAAAATATTTTTATTTTCATTTATTTCATTAAAAAAGTATTTTTAAATATTTAAAAGATTATTTTTAATTGATTAATGAAAATTAATTTATTAAAAATACTTTTAGGTATTTAAAAATCACCAAAAAATTCATGAAATGTTCTAAGACATTTAGAAACATTGTCCAACCTTCAAACCAAATTTATTTTTTGATCTTGATGCATTTTGAGAATTTTTCATTGATTTAAAATCATTTTTATGCATTAATTTGATCCAAAGTTCAAAAAATCATTTCTGCCTATCCATGAGGAGTTGGACATTGATTCTTTTTGCATTGCATTATGTTTAGCATGTAGTTTGTGAGATTAAATGGCCATGTTTTGATCTTCCATTTTCAATTTGTTTGGTAATTTTCTTGTTTAGGAACCCTAAAACCCTAGCAAACTTGTAAAAATCATAACTTGAGTTTGGTTAGGAGTTGAGACTTCTCCTTTGGGAATTGGTTTAGTATAGGATTAGGGGTCCTTTGAGTGGCATTTTCAATTTTTTATCTTAGGGTTTGCTTCTGATTTTGATTTTTGTTTGATGTATTGTTCATAAACCCTAATTTGGGCTTCCATATGCATCCATCTTGCATTCTCTTGCATAACATGACTTGCCATGACATTTCAAGCATCCATTTGATTCATTTGACATCATAAGACATATTAAAAGCATGTTTGATCATTGCATCTTGCATTTACCATGTTGTATGCCATATGCATTTCATAACTTTTCATGTATGTTCATGTGTCTTAACTTGTTTCATCTGCATCCATGAGCTTGTATGATCATCCCCATGTATTGTCTCATGTTTGTAGCATCCCATAGCATCATTAACATCATGTATGTGCTTCTGGTTTTGTTTCTCATCATGCCATTTCATTCCATTTGGCATTGCATTGCATTTCTTTCACTAACTTTTCAGGTGGTAAGTTATCTTGAGAAGTGAATTTGCCTTCACTTCTCATAACTTCTCTTCATCTCTTTTTATGCATCCTTGCTGCATTTATGTTTGTGTTTGAGATTGACCTTGTGCATTTCTTTTTCTTCTTACTTTCTTTCTTCAAGTGACTTGTCTTCTTGAATGAAGCAAGTTACTTTGCTTCTCCTGATCCTTTCATCTGCTTCCTGGTGGTTCCATTGAAGATTGTTCTTATAAACCTCACAAACCTTAGGAACAACCAAGCATGACAATAATTAGGGTTTTGATTAGTCTCCCCCCTTAGTTTTACCTTTGTGTCTCTTTTGAGTCTTCTCTTCTCATCTCATAATCAGGGACTAAACCCTAAAGGCTTTAAGGCTTTGTGATTAAGCTTATGCCTGCATCCTTCTATTAGGATGGAGTGTATAACTTTAATCCTAAGTGTTAAACCCTTAATGTGTTTAACTCTCTTAATCAATTCACTTAATAACCATCAAGACATCACACTTGTAACTTGGGCCTTGCATTAGGGTTCTAATTCTTCCTTAATTGGTTAAGAAGGACTAACCCTAGTGTTAATGGACAAGTCCCCCTCAAGTTGTCTTACAAATCATAAAATTCACTTCATAATCATACCATTAAATAAAATCCACTTAATCAAAGGCTTGTTTTGTCATGAGTTTAATCCCTAATCATGGATTAAGTTGAGGAGCTTTCCTCAGCTTAAACATTCTCATCTATTATCCTTCTATTAGGATGGTGTAATGAGTCTGTTTAATCCTTGATTATGGCTTAACCTCATTACTCAACACTAAACAAAAACACCAAAAACATCTAAATAATCACAAGTAGGTTAATGATCTTAATCCTACATCAAAGGTGTTTAAGTGTGAGAATCTGACTTCACACTTAAGGTACTCTCATTACCCCTAATCAGAGGGAGGATGTGATGAGTTTACTAAATCCATTGGTTTAGGCTTAAGCTCATTAACTTATGACAAACTCTCAAAAGCAATAAAAAATTGAAAACTCAAAAACAAACAATAATCGTCTCCTCCGGGATTCTTTTCTCATCTCATTCACTCACAAACGAGAACTTGCTTCTTCCGTCTAATGCAAGACAGTTTGCACCTGAGCCAGACAGGTCATACACTTGAGCATAGGCAAGCAAGCAGTTCACAAGTCAATTCATCTTTCAGTCTCTTTGGGTCGAACTACGGTGTTCTGACTTCCTCATTGCACGAGAGGATACGTAGGCATAACTTAACAGTTATCGAACAAAAGTCTCTGTATATTCCCCCCCTTTCAGCATCATTCTCTTAGCCTCATATTCTTGAGCATCTCATCTTTGTTCCTACACTGACACTGTATCTATTACACTTCGCTTTCTTTTACACTGACACCTGTACATTCTTTTCCAGCTATTTTACGCACAGATTGCACTGACACTACCCCTTTAAAACACAAATCTTTTAAGCGTGGATCCCGTCGAGTACGACGGACAATCTGGGTGCTAATACCTTCCCAGGTTGTAACCAACCCCCTTTCTCAGTCTCTCTGGTTCGCAACCGTCTTATCCATCTCTTTCTAGGTCTATGCAGCATTGCCTTTCCTCTGGGATAAAAATGCCTAGCTGGCGACTCTATTCATCTCCAGTGAGTTCACGGCTGTGTGTTCTCATTGTCCCTCTCGCCGACCGTTCGCGTCTGTACCTTTATCTGGGTCTAGGTCCCATTTTATCGGGAGCGACAGCTTGGCGACTCTGCTGGGGACCCTTATATAGTAACCAGGGCTTCTGGTTCTTTTTGTGGGTTCCTCCTAGAGCTTGTTTGATTTATGTTTACTGGGGTGTTATGTGCTTATTTGTGTTTGTATATTTGTATTTATTTTTGTACAGTTGCTTTACTGCTTTCTTTATAGCTTTGCATTATATCATATTGTCATACTGTACTGCTGGCTGGATCTGGTTTTGTTTTGATGGGTGGGTGTTTCATTGAGAGTTAAGGTCCTATACCTGGGACCTGAGTGACACCTAGGCTAGAGTGAATCATATTCTTTCCCATTCCATTTCGGTCTGGTGCGGGAATATGAAACACGGTTCAGATATGGGTTTCTTCTTGAGAACTCTGTGTTGCAGATTTCCTGCAATGCTAGGGCTATCTGGGAAGCCTGCTAAGTCTGGATGACCTTTTAGTATTGACCTTCAGAAACTGGGGTGAATTAGAGGAGGAACTTTTATGGTTATTGTAAACACTGTACCTCCGGGTTAGAAGTGTTTACACTTCTCATAACTGATCCAAGTCTGAGGATCCTTGTTTTAGAACATCACCTGTGAGGGGGTTGGGCTGTTTACAGGTTTGCAGGTACCTTGACCTCAGAATACCCTGTTACTTTGATTTGATTAAGAATACTCCATGTTGGAACAGTTCTTGTGATTCTAAACCCTGGACATGTGGCTCTTTATTTGAGCCCCCACCTTGGTTACTAGACTTATAGACCTCCATCTGGATTTCTTACACACATGGACTTATATCAGAGCACTTGATCAGATCCAGCTCAGTCACAAACCCTTGCATATCATTTGCATACATAATCATTGCATCATATTGACATTTGCTTATTTGTGTTTCAGGGTATCCATCTTCATTTGGTTTTGGTTTTGACCCCATCTTCAGTATTGACCTATCTTCATCAGCACTTGCTTCAGCTATCAGCTATCTACTTCAGCCAACCAGTGGCCCATTCTTCAGTATCAGCATCAGCACTTGTCTCTACTCAGTCTCAACATCATGGCACCTAAAAAGAGTAACATCACCTACCACTTCTTCCAGCCAGAGTTAGCTGACATCAGGAGGATTCAGACCCTGATCACTCCAGACCATATACCACTGTTCAGGGAACACTATGGAGATATACTTGATATGGTTATGGATCTGGACCCCTCACAGAGAAGCCTGATCCACACTTGCCTTCAGTTTTATGATCCCCCACTGAGATGTTTCACTTTTCAGGACTTTCAGCTGGGCCCCTTATTGGAAGAATACTCATCATTAGTTGGTATACCTATCAGGGGTGGAGTCCCTTTCAACCATGAGATGGTCTTTCCTGGTAATGAAGAGGTAGCAAAGGCATTACATCTGGAACCAGTCCTGATTGGGCAGCATATGACTTCTAAGGCTGGAATCCCTGGCTTGCATCTGGATTTCTTGATCTCTCAAGCTACCCTGAAAGCTTCTTTAGGAGAGTGGAAAGCAGTCTGTGCTTTGTTGGCCCTGAGTATATATGGGATTGTATTATTTGCAGATGAGCCTCGATTCATTAGTAAGAATGCAATCCATCTGTTCATTCTAAGGAACCCAGTGCCAACTTTATTGGGTGATCTCTACTATTCAGTGCATCAGAGGAATGAAAAGCAGAGGGGAAGATTAGTAAGATGCTGTGCTCCTTTGTTCCATACTTGGCTTCTCAGGCATTTGCCCAAGACAGATGCATTTTTGAACCCTCATCAACAGAAAAACTGGGCTGGAAGACTTACTACTCTTACTTCAGCCGATATCAGGTGGTGCACCCAAAGCACAAAAGGCAGGGATATCATCACCAGCTGTGGGCATTTTCCCAATGTGCCCCTAATAGGAGTTAAGGGCAGTATCAATTACAACCCTCTGCTGTTCAAAAGACAACTGGGCTATGCACTGGTCCACACTCCTAAGGCACAGGACTTGGTTGAGACTCTTTATTGTGAGAACAAGATTAATCTGGCTATTGTTAGGCAGGCAGCCTGGGCCTGGGACAATGTGCAGACTAAGGGGGTAACCATTCTAGGGAAGTGTAACAATGTGGCATCAGTACAATACTATGATTGGTCCCATGCCAGGGCTCAATTCTCTGGGATGCCCTTTACTATTGAAGATATGCCTGGGCCTTCCACAACACCACCTCCAGCAACTGTCAGCTTAGAGGAATTTGAGAAGTTGAAAGAGAGAAATGAGAAGCTGACTCAAGCTCTACAGAAGACCCTCTGGGAGAGGAGTGATGGTAGGTTGGATATAGAGAGGTTAGAAAAGTTGAAGATGGAGCACTTGGCTAGAATTGAGAAGTCTGAGGATTACATTAAGAAATCTAGGGCTGGAGAACAAATCCTGAAGAATGCTTGCAAGGAAGCCCAATTCCAGAAAGCCAGGACAGACTTGTATCTGAAGGAGAGTCAGGCTAGGTGGGTCAGGATCACCGAGGCTCGTACTCTGGAGGACAAGAGGGTCCAAGACAAGATAGAGCAGATGGAAGCTAGTGCAAAAGAGCAACAAGAAGCCCTGGCAGCAGCCCAGAGGGAGATATCAGAGCTAAAGATCAGAGCTGGAGTAAAGAGGTCTAAGGACCAAAGTCAACACAAGAAGCTAACTGCAGCTGTTACTACCAGGAACCTCCTTATCAGGAACCTCACGGAGCGTCCGGCTGATCCTGTGACCGAAGCACTTCTCAAGGAAGTTCGGGAGGATGAGTTTGGTCTTGGTGTTTGACCATTTGCTTGTTGTTGCTTTTATTCCATGTACTTTTATTTTCTTGTAATATATTTTGACCCCTCAGAGGGCTTGTATTTGTAAACAAACTATGTACCAGTGGCCTTTTGTAATATATGTATTAGTTTGTTCCATCCGAGTTTACTTCGAAAGCAACATCAACAGCATCATCTTCAAGGGTCTGAAGGGTCAAAACTGAATGCCAAGCCGGATACCTTGAAAACAAATAAGCATACTGCATTGCATGCTAACCCTTTGTTTGTTTTATAGGTGTTTGTTTTATTGTTGCTAACTCTGTTGTGATGTTCAGGAACTATTGCTCGGCGCCGAGTATTTCCCCTCAACCGTCCGCACCGATATCCAACCCGTAACAATCTTCCGGGCATACAGATGGATCAGATGCAGCAGGACCTTACTGAGGTCAGGAACCAAATGACCAACGAGAGGTTGGAAATGAGGAACCAAATGACACAGTTTATGGAAGTAATGAACAACATGGCCCAAAGCCAGGAGAGGCTCAGAGCACTGGTAGAGAGGCAGAATCAAGAAGATCCCCATCTAGGGACTGTTGGCACAAGTAACAATGAAAGAGTCCAACCTCATGTCAATCCCCCAGTCTTTGGACCCCACCTCCATCCAGAGGTCAACATTCCTGCAAATGTTCAAGGGACTGCCACTGCAGGCAGAGTGCTGCAAGAAGACCCCCAGGAAGATCAGTTCACAGTGATGGGAGCCGGGGAAGAAGCTTATGATAGAAGGCTGGATGAGATAGCTGAGAAATTAAGATCCTTGGAGTCTCAAAACTCTTTGGGTTTTGATGTTATGGACATGGGCTTGGTAGACGGGGTCAGGATTCCCCATAAGTTTAAGCCTCCTTGTTTTGAAAAGTATAACGGGACTTCCTGCCCACGGACCCATTTACAATCTTTCCTGGGGAGGTTGAAAGCCTATACCATGGACGAGAAGCTCTGGATGTTCTATTTTGAGGATAGCTTGACAGGAGCTTCAAGAGAATGGTACTCTCATCTGACAAGAGCAACTATCAGGTGTTGGAAGGACCTGGCAGAGGCCTTTATCAGACAGTATCAGTACAACTTAGATATGGCACCCAACAGGACCCTCCTAATGGGAATGTCACAGTCGTCAAGGGAAAGTTTCCGAGAGTATGCCCAGAGATGGAGGCAATTGGCTGCTGCTGTTCAGCCACCTATGTCAGAGAGGGAAATGGCATATATGTTTATGAACACCCTTCAGGGAACATACATTGACAGGCTGGCTGCTTTCTCTTCTACTAGCTTTGCAGATGTTGTCATAGCTGGGGAAAGAATTGAGAGCCTGTTAAAAATGGGCAAGATTTCTGACAATGGTGCCAGCTCATCCAGCAATACAAGGAAGCCTTTTGCAGGCCCAAGAAGAACTGGTGAGACCAATGCCATCCACACCAACAGGGGCAGGCCCCAATATGTTCATAGATCTGTAGCAGCAGTTACTATTCCCGCTCCAGCTCACCCACAACCAGCTTATCAGCCTCCGCAGCAAAACTATCAGCAACAACCTCAGTACCATCAACAAAATCAGTATCCTCCGAGAAATTACAACAACAGCAACACCAACAACAATAACCAGCAAAGGCCATTCCAGCAGAGGCCATCTCAAGCCAACAGGGTGATCGATCCGATCCCTATGCCATATGCTACATTGCTGCCACAACTCCTGAAACTCAACCTAGTTGAGCTAAGGACATTGGCACCTCCAGATCCCAACAGTCTACCCAGGAATTATGACTCCAACGCCAGATGTGCCTTCCATTCAAATGCACCTGGCCATAGTACAGAAAAGTGCAGAGCCTTGCACATGAAGGTACAAGACCTGGTAGACTCTAAGGCCCTGAATTTCGCACCACCACCCAATGTCAACAAAAATCCAATGCCAAACCACGGTGGTCCCAGAATCAACGCTATTGAAGAAGACAAGCCGTCTTATTTAATAACCAGTGTGGGTCAGATCCGGACACCGTTGGTGGAGATTAAGGCTCAACTCCTCGAATGTCAAATGTTCTCGGGGTGTGAGTTAGGGTGTGCTTACTGCAATATTTCAGTAAATGGGTGCGATAACCTGAGGAATGGCATAGATGGTCTCATTCAGAGTGGCCAACTTTAGATCACCACATCATTTCCAACAAATCCAGCAATCTCATCAGCAACAGTACCGGTATCTCCTACAACTGCAGCAACCATTGTTCCTGACAATTCTTCGGCTTCATCAACAAGTACTTCATCTATCATCTCAACTGATCAGTTATTAACAAATTTTTCTTCTACAACTTCAGCACCACTCCAATTTGAATCTCCTACAACAACAACATCCATCCTTCCGAAAATGTCTCCTACAACCCCAGCAACGAACTCTGAAGATGTCTCAACCGTCACAATATTTTATGATCCTGAAAACAACTCTGCCTACAACTCAGAAAGTGCTGCTCCCACCAGAGCACCAGTCACAATTTATTATGATCTGCAAACTATCACAGTCCCTTCTGCAGCTGTCATCAGTCCAGTCACTGTCACGGTGCCTGGACCCATACCTTATGAAAGCAATAGGGCCATCCCTTGGCACTACGGCTCTGACGTATACTGCGAAGGAAAGAGAATCACTCTTGATACATCAACACCTGCACCACAAATAGACAATGTGGGAGGAGGCGGAGGCTTCACTCGAAGCGGACGTCTTTTTGCTCCACCAATTCAGAGACCCACTGCCGAAGCAGAAGCTGCTGCCAAGGCAAAAGGAAAAAGCCCGGTGCAGGAAGATCAAGCTGTTAAAGAAGCTTTGAAAACACCATTCGATCAAGAAGTTGATGAGTTCATGAGAATCATCAAAAAGAGTGATTACAAAATAGTGGATCAGCTTCACCAGACGCCATCCAAGATCTCTATCCTATCATTGCTTATGTGCTCCGAAGCCCATCGGAATGCACTACTCAAAGTCTTGCACGCAGCTTACGTGCCTGAAGAGATCACTGTCAATCAGTTGGAAACCGTGGTTGGAAATGTTACTGCTAGCAATGGGCTGGGGTTCACCAATACTGACTTGACAACGGAAGGCCGCAACCATAACAAGGCCTTGCACATCACCATGGAATGTAAAGGTGCAGTCCTTTCCCATGTGCTGGTAGACACAGGATCATCCCTTAATGTCTTACCGAAAAAGGCCCTGGTGAAGCTAGAGTATGAAGGATTAGCCTTGCGTCCCAGTAACCTGGTAGTAAGAGCCTTTGATGGTTCTAAGAGATCGGTTCTGGGAGAAATTGAGCTACCTGTGACAATTGGCCCACAAACCTTTAAAACGATCTTCTATGTGATGGACATTCAGCCTGCCTACAGCTGTTTGTTGGGTAGACCATGGATTCATGCCGCTGGCGCAGTAACGTCTACCCTTCACCAGAAGTTAAAATTTGAGTGGGAAGGCCAAGTTGTTACTATCTGTGGGGAGGAGGATATATTTGTTAGCCATCTGGCTACTTATAAGTATATTGAGATGGATGGGGAGATCCATGAAACAATGAGCCAAGGGTTTGAGGCCCTGAATGTTAATAAAGCATCTGCTGTATCTGGAGTCTCCATGTCATCTTACCAACAAGCCCGGAAGGTTGTTGAGGAAGGAACTGCCCAAGGCTGGGGCAAGGTTTTATCTGTGGAGGAGAAGAAAGACAAATTTGGGTTGGGTTACAGACCAACTCAACAACATCAAGCAAAGGTTGCTGAGAAGCCCGGTTTTGTCAGTGGGGGGATGCTCACCCCTGATGCTATCAACAATTTGGAAGACGAGCTGGAAGAGGAGCGCAATCTGGAGAATTGGATTCGTCCAAAGATCCCGGGGAGCAGTATCTCAAACTGGTCTTCCCAGGAAATTATAAGAGTTACTCATGCAGAGTAATTATTATTTCCTGTATTTTTATAGCATGCATCAAAGTCTTGCATCTTGCCCAAGATGACAAGACTCATTTTGTAATCGGGCCATCTGTACTTTTTGTGCAAACAAGATTAATCAATGAAATATCAGACATCTTTTTGCAAATGAGTCTTTTTCCTTTTCGTTCACTGTTTTTCCATTTTTCTTTTTGTACAAAAAATAAATGGCGATGTTTTCAAAATGATAACTTCATTTCACCTTTTTTAAACAAGATTAAAATCAATCACTAAAATGAACAAACTGAACCCTTGCAGAGAGTGCCTTCCTGACAGCACCGACAACAGCACGGCTATGACTTCGTATGACTTTGACAATCCGATCAGTCAAGCTGATGAAGGGGTTGAAGAAGAATATGAGCTTCCTGAAGAGCTAGCCAGGTTGTTAAGACAAGAGGAAAAGGTTATTACTCCTCACCAGGAGGAGGTTGAAGTGATTAATCTTGGTACAGATGAAGACGTGAAAGAGGTTAAAATCGGGGCCTGCCTGCAAGACTCAGTGAAGAGACAACTGATTGATCTGCTTCAAGAATATGTGGATGTGTTTGCTTGGTCGTATCAAGATATGCCAGGGTTGGACACCGACATTGTCATGCACAAGCTGCCTTTGAGAGAAGAGTGCCCACCGGTCAAACAGAAGTTGCGCCGTACTCGCCCAGACATGGCAATGAAGATCAAAGAAGAGGTACAAAAGCAGTGGGACGCCGGGTTCCTTGCTGTGACTAGCTACCCACCGTGGGTTGCTAATATAGTGCCTGTGCCTAAGAAAGACGGCAAAGTAAGAATGTGTGTTGACTATCGGGATCTGAACAGAGCTAGCCCGAAAGATGATTTCCCATTACCTCACATTGATGTACTGGTAGATAACACGGCTCAGTTCTCAGTATTCTCCTTCATGGACGGATTTTCAGGATATAATCAGATCAAGATGTCACCTGAAGACATGGAGAAGACAACCTTCATCACACCTTGGGGCACGTTCTGTTACAAAGTGATGCCATTCGGACTGAAGAATGCTGGTGCAACATATCAACGGGCTATGGTGACATTATTCCACGATATGATCCATAAAGAAATAGAATGTTATGTGGATGATATGATCGCCAAGTCCCTTACAGAGGAAGATCACCTGGTGAATCTACTGAAGTTATTCAAGCGTCTGAGGAAGTACCAATTGAAGCTGAACCCCAACAAGTGCACATTCGGGGTGCGATCCGGTAAGTTGCTGGGCTTTATTGTAAGCGAGAAAGGGATTGAAGTTGACCCTGATAAAGTCAAAGCTATTCAAGAGATGCCTGCACCGAAAACTGAGAAAGAAGTTCGAGGGTTCTTAGGTAGATTGAACTACATCTCAAGGTTCATATCTCACCTCACAGCAACCTGTGAGCCTTTGTTCAAGCTGTTAAGAAAGGAACAGACGGTCAGGTGGAATGAAGACTGCCAAAGGGCTTTTGACAAGATCAAGGAGTACTTACAAGAGCCTCCAATCCTTATGCCTCCAGTTGAAGGAAGACCTCTAATAATGTACTTGACAGTATTAGAAGAGTCAATGGGGTGTGTGCTGGGCCAGCATGACGAGTCTGGTCGAAAAGAGTATGCAATATACTACCTGAGCAAAAAGTTTACCGACTGTGAACAGCGTTATTCACTGCTCGAGAAAACTTGATGTGCTTTAGCGTGGGCTGCTCGTCGACTGAGACAGTATATGTTGACCCACACTACCTTACTGATCTCAAAGATGGACCCAGTTAAGTACATTTTCGAGAAGCCAGCTCTTACCGGACGGGTTGCAAGATGGCAAATGATTCTCACGGAATATGACATCCAGTACACCTCTCAGAAAGCCATCAAGGGCAGTGTACTATCTGAATATCTTGCTGAGCAACCCATTGATGACTACCAGCCTATGAGATTTGACTTCCCTGATGAAGACATCATGTTCATAAAAGCAAAAGATCATGAAGAGCCTGTTCACACTGAAGGGCCTGACCCGGAAGAAGAATGGACTATGATGTTTGATGGGGCTGTTAATATGAATGGTCGTGGTGTTGGTGCAGTACTCATTACACCTAAAGGAGTTCACATGCCTTTCTCGGCAAAACTCACTTTCAACTGCACTAACAACGAAGCTGAATACGAAGCTTGCATTATGGGTCTTGAGGAAGCCATTGACCTCAGGATCAAAACATTGACTGTATTCGGAGATTCAGCTCTGGTAGTTAATCAAACCAACGGAAAATGGTACACCCATCAGGATCATCTGATACCTTATAGGGACTATACAAGGAGGTTATTGACTTTCTTCACAACGGTCAAGCTTGAGTATATCCCTCGAGACGAGAATCAGTTTGCGGATGCTCTGGCTACCATTTCATCCATGATCAAAGTTCAAGCTGCCAACTTTGTGCCTCGGATTTCAGTGTCCAGACTTGACAGACCAGCATACGTGTTCTCAGCAGATGTTGTTGAAGATGATAAGCCTTGGTTCCACGACATTAAATGCTTCTTGGAGGATCAAACTTACCCACCTGGGGCATCTTCCAATGATAAGAAGACATTAAGAAGGCTTGCTGGTAGTTTCTTCTTGAATACTGACGGTTCCCTGTACAAGAGAAACTTTGATATGGTACTCCTCAGATGCGTTGATAGGACAAAAGCAGACTTGTTAATGCACGAAGTGCACGAAGGATCTTTTGGCACCCATGCAGGAGGACATGCTATGGCTAAAAAGTTGCTAAGATCGGGCTATTACTGGATCACAATGGATGCAGACTGTTGTGCCTACGCCAGAAAATGCCATAAATGCCAGATTTATGCAGATAAGGTGCATGTGCCTCCCAATCCTTTGAACATAATGTCTTCACCATGGCCCTTCGCTATGTGGGGCATTGATATGATTGGCAAGATTGAGCCAACTGCTTCAAATGGCCACAGATTCATCCTGGTTGCCATTGATTATTTCACCAAGTGGGTCGAAGCAGCTTCCTATGCCAATGTTACAAGACAAGTGGTAGCCAGATTTCTGAAGAAAGATATCATCTGTCGATATGGAGTTCCCGAGCGAATCATTACTGATAATGGTTCCAATTTAAACAACAAGATGATGGCTGAGTTGTGCCGTGACTTCAAGATCCAACATCACAATTCTTCTCCTTACAGGCCAAAGATGAATGGCGCTGTTGAGGCAGCGAATAAAAATATCAAGAAGATTGTGCAGAAGATGGTAGTCACCTACAAAGACTGGCATGAAATGCTACCATTTGCTTTGCATGGGTACCGCACATCAATCAGAACGTCCACTGGGGCAACACCGTATCAGCTTGTGTATGGTATGGAGGCAGTCCTACCTGTTGAAGTTGAATTACCCTCTCTGCGGGTACTAATGGATGTTAAACTGAACGAAGCAGAATGGGTTCGATCCCGATACGAACAACTGAGTCTGATTGAAGAGAAAAGATTGGCTGCAATCTGTCATGGGCAGCTGTATCAGAAAAGAATGAAGCAGGCCTTCGATCAGAAAGTCAGGCACCGAGAGTACCAAGTAGGAGATCTTGTGCTGAAAAGAATTCTCCCTCCTCATACAGACCACAGGGGCAAATGGACTCCCAATTATGAAGGACCATTCGTGGTAAAGAAAGTTTTTTCCGGTGGAGCACTGATGCTCAGCACCATGGATGGCGAAAACTTCCCGTCTCCTGTGAATTCAGATGCAGTTAAAAAATACTTCGCATAAAAAATGACCCGCTGGACATAAAAACAGAATGTAAGTCCAGGCAAAAATAGGGCATCCCGGCGAGTCAAAAACAGAATAAAAGACTCGGGCAAAAATAAGGGAAAATAAACAAAAAAGTGTACACCCGCTGAGTTGAAAAGCCGCATTGGACAACTCAGGCAAAAATGGGTATCCCGATGGATTGAAAACCCGAAAGGGCGATCCATGCAAAATAAGGGAATAAGCGAACAACTGCATTTTGAATTCGTCTGTATTATCCACAACTTGGTAAGCTTCAGAAGGATCAAGCTTCAATCAGAATCAACCTTCTCCAGAAAGCAAGACGAGAAGAACGTCAAAAGTTATACGAGTCATAGCAGAAGAGGAAGCTCCTTAAAGCGTCTTCAACATCGCCAGCACTTTGTTTCTCAATTTGTAACAGTCTCTTCATTTTAGGAGATTTGTTTCTTTGACTGTATCTTGCCAATTCAGGGCACATGAATTAATAAAATCGGATTTTCCAGTCATGTCTCGTCTTATACATTTTTATTTGCAAAGGATGTCTGATGTCTCTAAAAACTGATTGCATAAGTACAGATATTTTTCTTCAAAAACACATGCTTACAGGGAATATACTTACTCTCGAAAGTGCTTGACTCCTATGACGGAATCCAGTAAAGGATACCTCGGGACCATTTGTGCGTTTCCTTATCTTTGCAGGATTGCAGGTATCCAGAACACAACTTGGGGCATGCAAATTACATCCCAGCAAGCTGGCAAATCAACACTCACTCTTGGCACCAGAGGTGTTTTTTTTTCTCCCCAGCTGAGTTGCCAACGACTTTCCCCAGCTAAGTTGCCACTTGTCAATTTCCCCAGCCGTAGTGCCAACCATTCTTCCTCAACAGAATGCAGAAATCAGGGAACCATCTCCCCACAGAATCCTCAGCCTCTATCCGGAAGAGCAACGCATGAAGGAGTCACAACAGAGTACGGAAGGCCTCTACAAACCCCAGCTGGATCCTATATTACAAGGATATGTCCATCAGTGACCTATATCCCCAAGCAGATATCATATCATCAGATCTGCCAATGATCTCATCCCCAGCTGGGATGTCCACTTCAAATAGATCGACCAGTGATCTTCGCGGCATTGGGATCCGAATCCCGGTTTGGTATCTTTGCATAACCATGGCATTCGCATCATATCCACCCACAAAGCGTAGCATTCCATCTAATACGGAGCATTACGGCAAAAATCAAACACATAGCATAATCATAAGCCATGTTGTGAATCGGACTCTTGTGAATAATAACCATTCATCAATACACAAAAACTGTCCCCACCAGAGTCCCAGCAAAAGCAGTTGCCTCACAATTCACAAACACCAGTTGACACCCGTCCGTGTCATCACTCCCCAGTAAAGTCGCCTGAATATCCTTTACAAACAAGATCACCCGTATTACAGATACGTCCTGACACCCGTCCGTGTCATACCCCAGTAGAAAGCCAAAGACATCCTCTTTGCACTCACCTATACTTGTATATACAATTCTTTGACACCCGTCCGTGTCATATCCCCAGCGCAGTCGCTTACACTTTTACAGCCCATATACTTGTTGATATCATACTTTTCTCCTTTTGACACTCGTCCGTGTCACCCTCCCCAGCAGATAAACACTCATCCATACAAAACTCATACTCACTACTCATGTTACACTTATACAGATACTCGTCCGTATCTCGTATATGCCATTTATATCCCCACAGATTCAACATTGGTCCTTGTTCTTTGTTAACCAGTTGGTACTCGTCCGTACCATCATCTCAGAATATGCATCAAATGTTTGTTTCTACATGATACTCGTCCGTATCATAGTCTTAAGGATGCTCGTCCGTATCTTTAATCCATACACCGTGTCAAACACTTTTGTCTTCTTGGATATAGATACTCGTCTGTGTCTACTATTCCCCAGGAGTCCCCTCAGATTCAACACTCGTCCGTGTTCTTTGTTAACCCGTTGATACTCGTCCGTATCATCATCTCTGAACATGTGTCAGTTTGTTTCTACCCGATACTCGTCCGTATCGTAGTCTTAAGGATGCTCGTCCGCATTTTTAATCTATACACAACACCTAAACACTTATGCCTTCTTCTCTTGGTTGTAAACACTTGTCCGTGTTTACTATTCCCCAGTAGATCACCAACAAAGCAAATTTTCCTTTTTATCTGACACTCGTCCTGTGTTATGGTAAACCCTGAGAGCAGCCGTACCCTGCTAGGTGGTCGTCCTCCACCTCTTGATGGTCGTCCTCCATCATGCTCATCCGATGGCCGTCCCCATCGTTGATTTTTAGCAGCCGTCCCCTGCTAGGTGGTCGTCCTCCACCTCTTGATGATCGTCCTTCATCATTTTATCCAATGGCCGTCCCCATTGTTGATTTTTGGTTATCTGACATTCGTCCTATGTCATGAGAAACCTCGAGAGCAGCCGTCCCCTGCTAGGTGGTCGTCCTCCACCTCTTGATGGTCGTCCTCCATCATGCTCGTCCGATGGCCGTCCCCATCGTTGACCTTTTATCCGATGGCCGTCCCCATCGTTGATATTTTTGGCAGCCGTACCCTGCCAGGTGGTCGTCCTCCGCTTAAGATGACCGTCCCTCATCTTAACCCCAACAGAGCAGCCGTCCCCTGCTAGGTGGTCGTCCTTCACCTTTGATGACCGTACCTCATCATCTGTTTATTTCATTTATTCTTTAACCCGATGGCCATCCCCGTCGTGGTCCCTTTCCTTTTTAGCCCGATGGCCGTCCCCATCGTTGGTTACTTTGCTTTACGAACTTGATGGCCGTCCCCATCATAATCTTATTTTTCCCAGCTAGTCGGCCGTCCCCGTCTTGGCTTTACCTTTTATCCCCAGCATGTCGGCCGTCCCCGTCATTGCTATTTACCCAGCAGTCGTCCTCTGCTCGACGGTTGTCCTCCGTCGCCCACACTTTACAATATACTTTATTTTTTTACAATCTATATCCCTTTTCTTCTTCATTCTGTGAGTGCAAATTTTGGACTGTCTTTGGTATTCAACCACAAGTTATCTTGTTTGCCTGTTAAGCCATAGCTTACATCCTGCACAGCTAACTCATGTTTGAATAGGGGCAGCTGTAAACACCCCAAACTTGCCCTCACCCATTCACACCATGGCTTGTGATCATTTCATATGCATAAACACAATCATATCATCTCATATCTCATTTTTGATTCACTGCATAGTTTCTAAGTCATCTGCACCTAGGGTTTGTGATCTGAGCAGTCCAAGAGCCTCTTGAGCCACTCCCAAAGGCCATCAATCACTTCAAAGGGATCCATGAGTGTTCTTATATCATATTACATCCTCTCAAAGTCAAAAATGCAAAAGAATCACAAGAACTGGGATTGGTATGGATGCAGAGCCAAGTTTGACTGCACAGTTGACCTAAAATTAGGGTTTTGGTTTCAGAGGCCATAACTCCAAATTTTTTGGTCATTCTTGTTTCCATTGGTCTCTATATGGTATAGGGAGTGTGCATATCAATTTTCATGAAGAAATTCCATGGGGAAGTCATCTGATCAAGAGTTGACTTTTCAGACAAGTCAGTGTAAAATCAGGGCATCTGAGGCCCCCAATGACCCAACCAAGGGGTGATCTTCATCATTTTGAGTGTATATGATCTTTATTTGATCATGGAAGAAGGTTGAAATTCACAAAAATCAAGAATTTGAAGTTTTTGCAAAGTTGACTTTTTAGGGCATGGTTGACTTTTAAGGAATTTGTCAATCTAGGTCACTTTTCAAACCTTGCTTTTTTGATCCAAAAATGCTTCAAATGAAAAAACTTTGGTCATGAAAGTTGTAGAACACATTTTTCCCTTTTCAAAAAGTACAAGAACATGACCTAATTCATTTTGGATCAAAATTTATGGTGTGACAAAGTTGGCAAAAATCACTAATTTTCAAGATATGCACCAATTGGAAAATTTGCAAAATCATGTATCAAGGCCATTTGTGACTTCTAGTTCACATCAAACCAATGTACAAACATTACATGTGACCTAAAAATCAGATTTGGACCAAAAGATCACATGTTCATGGTTGGCAAAGCAAGAGATTTTCATGAAGTTTCAAAAATGATCAAGTTGCAAAAACTATCATCACACCTCACCCACTTGTTACATTGGATGCTGAACCATGCTAGCCTCCCTCACACACCATGTTGCGCCAGCCCATGTACTTGTGTTAGCCTAGGGCTCAACCCATGCTTTCCTTACACCAAAGTTGACATTTTGCAAAAGTGAACTTACCTATCACAGCAGGCCAAGTCACATCAACTGACCAATGGGAGTTCTTTATGCAAAGCAAATGCTGGCCATAACATACATCAAGCAAGGCTGAAGCTTACAACAACACACCATTCACAAAAACACTCCATCAAGCAAAACTCTTCGAATCTCTCTATACAGCTCACAAACACAAAAACCAAATCCATTGATAAAATCACCCTGCTTCACTGAGCCTAAACCAGCAAGACTTAGGCCTGAACCAAGCAAGAACACTACTCTTCCATTTTTCACTCTCAAAGCCAAAGCCTTCGAAACTCATTCCACAGGCCACAAACACTTGAACAAACTCCACAAACCTTCTCAAAACATCACCCTGATCACAAAGAACCACTCACATTGGCCTGAAACAGCCTGAATCACCAGCACCATTTTCAACTGAGCTTGAGCAGGAGCTGTTCAAACTCCTTAACCAGCCAACATAAACTCCTCCTAAGCATTCAAGGATCATCAGGGGACCAAGTAGAGTGGATTGCATCAAAGGGAGAGGTCAGAAAGTTGCTAGAGTGAAAGCTTCGAAACTCAGGTAGATCAAGAACTTTTTTTCCAGAAATGGATTTTTAAGTTCTAAAGTTGTTCTCCATGCTTCACTGATTGCTCTGATATCTTTAGTTTTGAAAATGGTGGAGAGATGAGAGTTTAATCAGTCTCTGAAACTTTTTTGCCCTAGTTCTTGTTTGCTTCGATTCAGCCATTCCTGGAAAAATAAATTTGTTTTGATTGAGGGTTTTGATTCGTGAGTGAGTGGGGATCATTTCTGTTCAATTAGATTTCATTTTCGTAACGTGTAGAAGGAGTTAGCACTTTGTCTCGCCGGAGAAGATGACCGGAACCACTGTTCCGGTCATCAGAAAGTAATTAGGGTTTGATTAATTAGGGCTAAGTGTAATTAAGTCAGTTTGAACGTAGGCCGTCCAGATGCGCGCCTAGTCAACTCCCGCGCGTGTGACTTTGAATCCAGGCCATCAGATCTGTTGACTTCTCATTAATTCAGTTTAAATTCATTTTTATTTTCATTTAATTCATTTGTTTTATACAATTTATTAAAAATAGCAAAATTGTTTTAAAAATTATGAAACTTTTTGTCAAGAGTTTCACTAATTTTTAAAACACAAAAATATTTTTATTTTCATTTATTTCATTAAAAAAGTATTTTTAAATATTTAAAAGATTATTTTTAATTGATTAATGAAAATTAATTTATTAAAAATACTTTTAGGTATTTAAAAATCACCAAAAAATTCATGAAATGTTCTAAGACATTTAGAAACATTGTCCAACCTTCAAACCAAATTTATTTTTTGATCTTGATGCATTTTGAGAATTTTTCATTGATTTAAAATCATTTTTATGCATTAATTTGATCCAAAGTTCAAAAAATCATTTCTGCCTATCCATGAGGAGTTGGACATTGATTCTTTTTGCATTGCATTATGTTTAGCATGTAGTTTGTGAGATTAAATGGCCATGTTTTGATCTTCCATTTTCAATTTGTTTGGTAATTTTCTTGTTTAGGAACCCTAAAACCCTAGCAAACTTGTAAAAATCATAACTTGAGTTTGGTTAGGAGTTGAGACTTCTCCTTTGGGAATTGGTTTAGTATAGGATTAGGGGTCCTTTGAGTGGCATTTTCAATTTTTTATCTTAGGGTTTGCTTCTGATTTTGATTTTTGTTTGATGTATTGTTCATAAACCCTAATTTGGGCTTCCATATGCATCCATCTTGCATTCTCTTGCATAACATGACTTGCCATGACATTTCAAGCATCCATTTGATTCATTTGACATCATAAGACATATTAAAAGCATGTTTGATCATTGCATCTTGCATTTACCATGTTGTATGCCATATGCATTTCATAACTTTTCATGTATGTTCATGTGTCTTAACTTGTTTCATCTGCATCCATGAGCTTGTATGATCATCCCCATGTATTGTCTCATGTTTGTAGCATCCCATAGCATCATTAACATCATGTATGTGCTTCTGGTTTTGTTTCTCATCATGCCATTTCATTCCATTTGGCATTGCATTGCATTTCTTTCACTAACTTTTCAGGTGGTAAGTTATCTTGAGAAGTGAATTTGCCTTCACTTCTCATAACTTCTCTTCATCTCTTTTTATGCATCCTTGCTGCATTTATGTTTGTGTTTGAGATTGACCTTGTGCATTTCTTTTTCTTCTTACTTTCTTTCTTCAAGTGACTTGTCTTCTTGAATGAAGCAAGTTACTTTGCTTCTCCTGATCCTTTCATCTGCTTCCTGGTGGTTCCATTGAAGATTGTTCTTATAAACCTCACAAACCTTAGGAACAACCAAGCATGACAATAATTAGGGTTTTGATTAGTCTCCCCCCTTAGTTTTACCTTTGTGTCTCTTTTGAGTCTTCTCTTCTCATCTCATAATCAGGGACTAAACCCTAAAGGCTTTAAGGCTTTGTGATTAAGCTTATGCCTGCATCCTTCTATTAGGATGGAGTGTATAACTTTAATCCTAAGTGTTAAACCCTTAATGTGTTTAACTCTCTTAATCAATTCACTTAATAACCATCAAGACATCACACTTGTAACTTGGGCCTTGCATTAGGGTTCTAATTCTTCCTTAATTGGTTAAGAAGGACTAACCCTAGTGTTAATGGACAAGTCCCCCTCAAGTTGTCTTACAAATCATAAAATTCACTTCATAATCATACCATTAAATAAAATCCACTTAATCAAAGGCTTGTTTTGTCATGAGTTTAATCCCTAATCATGGATTAAGTTGAGGAGCTTTCCTCAGCTTAAACATTCTCATCTATTATCCTTCTATTAGGATGGTGTAATGAGTCTGTTTAATCCTTGATTATGGCTTAACCTCATTACTCAACACTAAACAAAAACACCAAAAACATCTAAATAATCACAAGTAGGTTAATGATCTTAATCCTACATCAAAGGTGTTTAAGTGTGAGAATCTGACTTCACACTTAAGGTACTCTCATTACCCCTAATCAGAGGGAGGATGTGATGAGTTTACTAAATCCATTGGTTTAGGCTTAAGCTCATTAACTTATGACAAACTCTCAAAAGCAATAAAAAATTGAAAACTCAAAAACAAACAATAATCGTCTCCTCCGGGATTCTTTTCTCATCTCATTCACTCACAAACGAGAACTTGCTTCTTCCGTCTAATGCAAGACAGTTTGCACCTGAGCCAGACAGGTCATACACTTGAGCATAGGCAAGCAAGCAGTTCACAAGTCAATTCATCTTTCAGTCTCTTTGGGTCGAACTACGGTGTTCTGACTTCCTCATTGCACGAGAGGATACGTAGGCATAACTTAACAGTTATCGAACAAAAGTCTCTGTATATTCCCCCCTTTCAGCATCATTCTCTTAGCCTCATATTCTTGAGCATCTCATCTTTGTTCCTACACTGACACTGTATCTATTACACTTCGCTTTCTTTTACACTGACACCTGTACATTCTTTTCCAGCTATTTTACGCACAGATTGCACTGACACTACCCCTTTAAAACACAAATCTTTTAAGCGTGGATCCCGTCGAGTACGACGGACAATCTGGGTGCTAATACCTTCCCAGGTTGTAACCAACCCCCTTTCTCAGTCTCTCTGGTTCGCAACCGTCTTATCCATCTCTTTCTAGGTCTATGCAGCATTGCCTTTCCTCCGGGATAAAAATGCCTAGCTGGCGACTCTATTCATCTCCAGTGAGTTCACGGCTGTGTGTTCTCATTGTCCCTCTCGCCGACCGTTCGCGTCTGTACCTTTATCTGGGCCTAGGTCCCATTTTATCGGGAGCGACAGTATCCTCTCTGATGTTTTCCATCATCACCAGTGGAGTAGAAATTGAGGCTTCCCCAGCATAACAACAGAAAGTTGATGATGTTCTCCCCAAGCAGGGAGTTTTCCTTCAACGAAGGAGTATCCCCCACCAAAGGCTTCTTATATCCAGCAATACATGGAAGTGTCTTGTTCCCTAGCAGAGGTGAAGATATGGAAGAACCTGAGGGTTTTCTTTCTTACATAACATTCTATGTAGTTTTCCCTAGTGAAGTTTCCAAATAAAGTCGAATCCTCATTGGAATCTCTTCCCCAAGCAGAAGATTGTGTGTCTAAGGGATTCCCCAACATATTTCTTCCTTAGCGGAGTACCAACATATCTGGTTCCCCATCCAAGTTAGAAGGTTATCACTTCCCCAACGGAGTTCGACGAGTAGCGTACCTCCCAGATCAAGATCATCCCCAGCAGGATTTTGGCTCTCCAATCTTAAAGTCCAATTTAATTTTGGCAATGGCGGCAGCTCAGAGACGGTGTATCATTAACATTATCCCTTGCAGAGTTGCTTTTCCCCACAGGGATTCATCACAATCAACGCAGCAATGGTTTCCACCCCAGCGAAGTTGGCAAGGATGCATGTTATCTCCTCATTGGGAGATCCTTTGCATTTGCATTCAGTAATCATCATTACATTTGCATCCTAAAAAAAACATAGCATTTCTATCTTTATGGAGCATTATGCTGTGACAAAAGCCAAGCATGTACATACCAGCATGGGCCATTTTTGGGGTATATTACACAAAGACCCATAACATCTTTTCAACCTGAAGTGTTCCCCACAGAGAATGCCAAGTTTATTTTCCAGGCATCATTGCTCTTCCAAGTCAATGTTTGTTATTCCCAGTTGAATCTTGTTTCAGTACAACAACCTCATTTTTTTTTGCGTTTCCGTTTAAGTACAACGGTCGCGTCTAGGGCCTTCGTTTATGTACAACAATCTTATTCCTTTTGAGTCTCGTTTAAGTATAATAGTCTCATTTTTTTTGCATCTCATTTCAGTATAACGGTCGCGTCGCAGGTCATCGTTTAAGTACAACGATCATGTCCCTATAACTTCATCTAAGTACGATGATTTCATTCTTACGACTCCATTTAAGTACAATGGTTTCGTAGTTGTCGAGTCTCCATTTAAGTACAATGGTCTCACTTTTGAGTCTTGTTTAAGTACAAAAGGCTCACTTTCCACGTCTCGTTTCAGTACAACGATGTCGTGTTGGGTTTTCGTTTAAGTACAACGATCCCATTTCTTTGACTTCATCTAAGTACGATGATTTCAACCCCGCGATTCCATTTAAGTACAAAGGTTTCGTTCTTGAGTCTTGATTAAGTAGAACAGGCTCACTTTCCAAGTCTCGTTTAAGTACAACGGTCGCGTCACGTGTCAGTGTTTAAGTACAACGATCTCGTTCCCTTCGAGTTTCGTTTAAGTAAAATGGTCTCGTCTCCAAGTCTTGTTTCAATACAACATGCTCACTTTCCGCGTCTCCGTTTAAGTACAACGGTTGCGTCATGGGTAATCATTTAAGTACAATGATCCCGTCCCTTTTGATACCATTTCAGTACAATGGTTTCATCTTTGAGTCCGTCTAAATATGATGGCCTCGTGTTCTTCAAGTTATCATCTAGTTAGGATGAGCTCATTTCCTTTATTTGTCATGTCAAAGGTCAGCAAAAAAAAGAAGAAAAAAAAAGTGGCATTCTCATTTTTTCATGGAGTACAAATTTCCAGGATTATTCGAGTATTCAATCACTTCATATCTTGAATATCTAAAATCCATTGCTATTATTCATTCAGGTCTATAGATGATTGATAGGGGCAGCTGTAATACCCTAAAATTTGCCCTCTTAATTTATCACCAACCTTAGGTGGTTTATGCTTCGTCATCTTGCATGATCGGCCGAGCATCACATCGCATTGCATTGCATAATAAAAATAGAATAAATAATCAATCATAAGCATATGCATGAGGCACGTGATTAGGCAAGGATTGGAAATATTAGGGAAGGATTGGAAATATTTTCACAATTCTCACTTCTAAAATCACTTTTCTCTCTCACTTTTCCCTCAATTTTCCAAATTCACCAAAGCATTTTTTCAAAGAAGCTCTTCAAGTTTCATATTGAAACTTGAAGATCTTGAAGCTTAGCCTCCATCCTCCATTGATTTGTGAATTGTGGAAGAAGAAGCTATTGTTTTTGGTGTGATTTCGGCTTATCGGAAGTGAGAGTTCTCAAGAACGGCATCGAATTGCATTTATTTTTGCGTATTTGCGGATTCTTCGGATTTCTCTTTGTTTGAGATCCGATCTTTGCAACATTTACCAAAGCAATCCTCCATTTTGTAGGTTGGTGATCTGAAACTGTTTCGTATTTAATTTATTCTCTTCATCTTGCCGATTCAGAATTCTTTAAGTGCTTAAAGTGTTGATTGCATTTGATTGCATTTTCGTTACGTTTTCATTGTGATTTGTGTATTTTGATGGTTAATAGCTAGATTGTAGCTTTGGTGTAGGTTCTAATGTGTGTTAATAAGCCATAATTGAGTAGAAATCTGTGTTAGCTTGTTCATGAGTGTATTAGGTATGGTTAGAAGTAAGTTTGTGGCCAAAAGCACTTATTTCAAAACAATTTTTCACATTTTGTTCAGTGTTAACCGGTTAACGCATTTGGTTAACCGGTTAACACGTGCGTTTTTTGCCAAATTGCTGCAGTTTTGAGTCTGTTAACGGTTAACGCTGTTTGAACTGGGTTTTTTTTAGCTTTTTTGATAGATTGTTCTTGCTTCCTTGTTCCTTTAACCTTCATACATGTTTAGGCATTTATTTTAGGGAATTTTTATGTCCATTTTCAGTGGTCGATTCCATCATTTCGAGTCGTTTCGACATGTTTCCGTGTTTGTGTTAAGTGTACAAATGTGCTTGAATCGATTCTTAATGTGTGTTACCAGGCTTTAATTGCTTGTTTCACATGTCCAATGATTGTTTAAATCCAAGTTGTGCTTCACGTTCATTATCCATGCATGTTGTATTGACTAAGTGATTAAATGTCATGCATTAATTTCGCTTAAAAATGATTAAATGCTTTTTGCTTCATTCACTTGATTGATCACAATGCTAAAATGCTTTAGTTCTGATTTTAGTGCCAATGCATGTTCAATTGATGATGCTAGAAGTGATGCATGTTCATTCTTTATGCTTAAATAATCATTTGTGCCAAGCTTGAAAAGTATGCATGTTATTTTGTCATTTTGCTCTAAATAAGTGAATCAAATCCATGTGCGCATGTTAATAAATTCATAATCATGTGTAGAGATACTTTGTGATGTATTTGCATTATATTCTATTCATTTGCGCATAAAAAATGAAAATAATCAAATCTGCCTCATGTTTTCGCATCTGTTTTTTGTTGCAGTAGCTGTAAAATGTATGTTGCTTGTTATGTTGTTCATGATGTTTGTGACTTTTTACACCTATCTTTGCATGCTGTAGAAAGTTGTCTTGTATTGTGCATTGTTTTGGTAGCTATTTGTGCTATAGGAGCTGTAGTAGTTGCTGGATTTTTGCTTAGCATAATTGTTTAGGGCTTTAGACTTAGAATTAAGTCTAGCCTAGGTCCTAAAGTCTTTGGGATTTAATTGATGTTTTGTTTGATTTATTATTATTATTTTTAATAAAATGCAACATTAACCATTGTTTTGTAAGGAGGTTGAGGTATGTTTCCTTCACCTTATTCTTTTAATTCTTTTAGGCATTTAATTTTCATTTTAAATTCCTTACACCTTCCATACTTGTGTTTGGTAGGGAGGTTGAGGTATGTTTCCTTCACCTTATTCTTTTAATTCTTTTAGGCATTTAATTTGAATTTTAAATTCCTTACACCTTCCATACTTGTGTTTGGTAGGATTCCCCTTTTGTTCTTTAGAATCAACTTAACTTCCTTAGAAAGTAAGTTGCATTCTATCTCCTTTTTCTTTTCCTTTGCTCATTAGGATTAGAAAACTACACTAACCATAGGACCTCCCATGCAATAAATAACTTAGGGTTGTGTCTTAGTCCCCTTGGTGTTTTTCCTTTCTCATTTGAGTCTTCTTCCCTCATCTTAAAACAAAAATCCAAAAGACACTTGATAAAGGATGGAAATAGTCTCTTGTACATAGCCTTATTCCATGGGGCACTCATATTCATTCCATCTTGGAATAGTGTGAGCTTGTCTAGCATGATGTACAAGTCTGGTCATGAGACTATCTTCACAAAGAAAACATAAAAGACATTTTTTCAAAAAACTACAAAAACATGTAATAAGTTCAACAAGCTAGTGAACTTAGACCCTAATCCTTGGAAACAAGTATTGGATAAATTATCCTTACTTGGTGTGCTTGTTCTATTATTCCATCTTGGAATGTGGTAGCAAGTATATATTCCATGGAAAAGAGTTTGAATTCACTTCCTTGTGCCAAATTCATAGAAAACTCTTAAAAAGGGCAAACAACAAACAATAAGCGATTTTCCTACGGGAATTCTTTTCTCACCTCATTCATTCTTAATGCGAACTTGCGACAACTACTCTCATTTGCAAGAAGGTAAACACACTCGTTCAAGGCGAGCCTGCAACACTTGAGCATAGACATAAGCAGTTCCATCTCATAAAAAACACAAACAAATTTTTCGCCTTTAGTTCGGCGAACTACGTCGACTATGATCCTCATTTTCCCGATGAGGTACGTAGGCAGCGGGGTAGGGTCTGTTCAAGCACACTCTTTATTTTCCCTACATTTCCCCCCTTTCTTTTCGTTCTCGTTCTTCCAATTCATTCTATCATTCTAGTTCCAGTTAGCAGTTCTTTCATTCAGCAGCAGTTTATTTCTCACCCTTTGAAACAGACTAACAAGTGTGGATCCCGTCGGGTACGACGGACGATCTGGGGTGCTAATACCTTCCCAGGTCGTATCCGACTCCTGAACCCAGATCTTCAGTTCGCAGGACCTTGTCTTTTCGTTTTCTCTTCGGTTTGTGCAGCATTACTGTCGCTCCCACCAAATGACACAGGGCCAGAAGGGGTACAGACGCGAACGGTCGGCGAAAAGGATGAGAACACACAGGGGTGAACTCAGGAGAAAAGAGTCGCCAGCTAGGAATTTTTATCCCGGGGGAAAGGTAATGCTGCATAGACCTAGAAAGATATGGATAGGACGGTTGCGAACCAGAGAGACTGAGAAAGGGGGTTGATTACAACCTGGGAAGGTATTAGCACCCAGATTGTCCGCCGTACTCGACGGGATCCACGCTTAAAAGATTTGTGTTTTAAAGGGGCAGTGTCAGTGCAATTTATGTGCAAAGGAGCTGGAAAAGGATGTACAGGTGTCAGTGTGAAAGAAATGTGAAGTGTATAAGAGAGAGTGTCAGTGTGAGAATAAGAATGAAATGCTCAAGACTATGAGGCTTAAAGAATAAGGCTGGAAAGAGGGGGAATAAACAGAGACTTTTGTTCGATAACTGTTAAGTTATGCCTACGTATCCTCTCGTGCAATGAGGAAGTCAGAACACCGTAGTTCGACCCAAAGAGACTGAAAGGTAAATTGACTTGTGAACTGCTTGCTTGTCTATGCTCAAGTGTATGACCTGTCTGGCTCAGGTGCAAATTGTCTTGCATTAGATGGAAGAAGCGAGTTCTCGTTTGTGAGTGAATGAGATGAGAAAAGAATCCCGGAGGAGACGATTATTGTTTGTTTTTGAGTTTTCAATCTTTTATTGCTTTTGGATGTTTGTCATAAGTTAATGAGCTTAAGCCTAAACCAATGGGTTAGTAAACTCATCACATCCTCCCTCTGATTAGGGGTAATGAGAATACCTTAAGTGTGAAGTCAGCATCTCACACTTAATCACCATGATGTAGGATTAAGATCATTAACCTACTTGTGATTATTTAGATGTTTTTGTTGTTTTTGTTTAGTGTTAAGCAATGAGATTAAGCCATAATCAGGGATTAAACAGACTCATTACACCATCCTAATAGAAGGATAATAGATGAGAATGTTTAAGCTGAGGAAGACTCCTCAACTTAATCCATGATTAGGGATTAACCTCATGACAAAACAAAGCATTTATTAGATGGATTTTAGTTAATGATAAGATCAAGAAGTGGATTTTATGATTTGTAAGACAACTTGAGGGGGACTTGTCCATTAACACTAGGGTTAGTCCTTCTTAACCAATTAAGGAAGAATTAGAACCCTAATGCAAGGCCCAAGTTACAAGCTTGATGTCTTGATGATTATTAAGTGAATTGATTAAAGGATTTAAACATATTAAGGGTTTAACACTTAGGATTAAAGTTATACACTCCATCCTAATAGAAGGATGCAGGCATAAGCCTAATCACAAAGCCTTAAAGCCTTTAGGGTTTAGTCCCTGATTATGAGATGAGAAGAGAAGACTCAAAGAGACACAAAGGTAAAAGCTAAGTGGGGGACTAATCAAACCCTAATTGTTATCATGCTTGGTCATTCCTAGGGTTTGTGGGGTTTAAGAAGGAAATCTTCAAGGAACCACCAAGGAGAGAAGCAGATGAGAGGAGCAAAGAGAAGCAAAACAACTTGCTTCACTTAAGAAGACAAGTTGCTTGAAGAAAGAAGGTAAGATGGACAAGAATGAGCAAGCTCAGTCCAATACACATACAAAATGCAGCAATGATGCATAAGAGAGATGAAAAGAGATTGTGAGAAGTGAAGGCAAATTCACTTCTCAATACAACTTACCACCTGAAAAGTTAGCAAAGAAATGAAATGCAATGCAAAATGAGATGCAATGTCATGATGCAAACCAAAACCAGAAGCATGAGTATGATGTTAATGATGCTAGGAGATGATGCAAACATGAGGCAGGCAAGGGAATGATCATACAAACATATGGATGCAAGAGAAGCATGTTTTGAACCATGGATGTTCATGAAAAGTTATGGAATGCAAAAGACATATAACATGGCAAATGAAAGATGCAATGATCAAACATGATTCTAATATGTCTTAAGATGTATTATGAATCAAATGGATGCACAAAATGTCAAGGAAAGTCATGGTATGCAAGCAAATGGAAGGTGGATGCAAAGGAAGGCATAAATTAGGGTTTATGATCAAAACTCAAAGCAAAAATCCAAAACCAGAAGCAAATAACATGACAAAAATTTGAAAATGCAATCAAAGGAACCCTAAACCTATACAAACTCACTGCCCAAAGGAGGGGATCCAATTCTTAACCTAGTGAGAGTTATGAATTTCCTAAGATTGCTAGGGTTTTAAGGTACCTTGCCAAGAAAAATGCCAAACAAATTGAAAATTCAAGATCAATTCAAACCAATTTTATCCTATGAACTACATGCCATACAAGATGCAATGCAAAAAGAATCATGATCCAACTCTCAAAGGTTAGACAGAAATGAATTTTTGAAGTTTGAAACAAAATAATGCCTTGAAATGAAATTAAATCCAAAGAAAATTATCAAAAGGCATCAAGAACAAAAAAGAAATTTGGTTTGAGAGTTGGACAATGTTTCTAAATGTTTTTAAAGGTTACATGAATTTTTTTGTGATTTTTAAATACCTAAAAGTATTTTTAATTAATTAATTTTCATTAACTAAATAAAAATAATCTTTTAAATGATTTAAAAATAATTTTTAATGCAAAAAATAAAAATAAAAATATTTTCTGATTGAGAAAAATATTTGAAACAAAAATGCAAAAGAAAATATTTTTGGGATTTTTCTAACTATTTTAAAATAAATGAGAAAGAAAATGCAAGAAAAATGAAATTAAAATGAAAATAAATGAAAGTCAACAGATCCAGTGGCTGAGGTTTGAACCTAGGGCGCGGGAATTGACTGGCGCCAGATCTAAGGGTTGAAATTCAAACTGGCAGGATTAATTTATAAACTTAATTAAATGGATTAATGACGTGGATTAGGGTTTAATGAAAGCATCTTGGCCATTGGAACGCGCGGGAGATTGACTTAGTCAACCAGATCAAGGGTCCATATTCAAACCTGGCTAACCCTAATTAATTAGCCCTAATTATTTTCAGTTCACCGGAGACGAGCTCCGGTCGTCTTCTCCGGTGACCTCCCTCCCTGAAAATCTCAAAAACACTCCCTAGGTCAAATCAAACCCCCCAAATCTCCAGAAATGATCCCCAAGCCCCCTAGAACAAGAATCCAGCATCAAATTTCATTTATTCATCATCAACAACAAGATTCGAACAAAAACTTAAAACTAAACAAAATTTCAGAACATCCATACAACCTCAAAACTCAATCATTTTCAAAAATAAAAGGTTCAGTGTGATCAGGAGAGCGTGCTTTATCATTTAGAAACAAGAAATAAGAGTTCTGGAAAAATGAATTTCCATGGCTACCTGAATCGAAGCTTTCAACCCAAGAGCTTCTGGACCAGTTTCTTGCTTCCAATCAACTCCACTGACCTCCCTCAAGTGTTTGCAAAGCTTATCTGGAGTTTATTTGGGCTAGTTTGAGAGATTGCTTGAGTTCTGTTCAAAGAGGGGAAGAAATCGTATTTGGTTTATGTGAGGTTTCAGGCTGTTTCAATGGTTGGTTTGTGATCAGTGGAACATTTTGAGATCAATGGTGAAGTTTGTTTTTGTGTTTGAAGGCTGTGTTGTATGATTCGAAGCAAAATGCATAAAAGGTGAGTTTCTTGAACTATGGCTTGGGGAGAGCTTCAGCGTGAATTGTGTGTTGTGTTGTGATGTATTTGGTCCACTTATCAATCTTGGGTAGGTCAGAAGAGTGGTTGTGCCCTATTGTGATTGGTATGGGTCTTTTGCAAAAAAAGTCAAGCTTTGTGTAAGAGAGGTATGGGCTCATGGCTAGCCAAGGACAAGAGGGGTGTCCTGCGCAGCAAGAAGTGAGGAGGACCATAGGATCAATTTTGAAGTCAGCCAGCACATGGATTAGGGTTTGAGTGAGGTTTTGTAACTTTGTTCATCTTTGGCCCTTTTGAAGTTTCTTGATCCACAAGCCATGAAAATGAGTAAACTTTTGATGCAATCTGACTTTTAGACATTGGTTCATGTTTGTATGAAGATTAGAAGTCCATTTGATAGCACAATTTGTCTTGGCAAGTGGTTTTGCAACTTTGCCTCTTTGGTAGAAAACTTGAAATTATGTGATTTTTCCCAACTTTGACAAGCCATAACTTTTGATCCAAAATGAATTAGAATGAGTTCTTGTAATTTTTGAAAATGGGAGGATCCATTCTACAACTTTCATGACCAAAGTTTTCTCATTTGAAGCATTTTTGAATCAAAAAGAAAGGGTTGAAAAACTTTCCCAAAATGGCAAGTTTCCATTACAAGTCATTTTCCCAAAAAGGCAACTTTGCAAATGGCTTGAAATTATTCAATTTTGTGAACTTCTAACATCTTCTATGACCAAATAAAGATCATACACATTCAAAATGATGAGGAACACCCTTTGGTTGGGTCATTGGGGGCCTCAGATGCCCTGATTTTGCACTGACTTGCTCAAGAAGTCAACTCTTGATCAGATGCCTTCCCCATTGAATTTCTTCATGAAAATTGATATGCATGATCCCTATACCATATAGAGACCAATAGAAACAAGAATGACCAAAAAATTTGGAGTTATGGCCTTTGAAACCAAAACCCTAATTCTAGGTCATCTGTGCAGTTAAACCTGGCTCTGCTTCCATGCCATTCTCAGTTCTTGTGATTCTTTGAACTTTCTTGACTTTGAGAGGATACAATATGATGCTTGGACATACATGGACCCCTTTGAAGTGATTGATGACCTTTGGAGTGGCTCAAATGGCTCTTGGATTGCCCAGATCACAAACCCTAGATGCAGATGACTTAGAAGCAATGCAGTGAAGCAAATATGCAATATAAGATGCTATGATTGAAATTATGTATATGAGGATATCACAAGCCATGGTGTGAATGGGTGAGGGCAAATTTGGGGTGTTTACAGCTGCCCCTATTCAAACACGAGTTAGCTGTGCAGGATGTAAGTAACGGCTTATCAGGCAAACAAGATAACTTGTGGTTGAATACCAAAGACAGTCCAAAATTTGCACTCACAGAATGAAGAAGAAAAGGGATATAGATTGTAGAAGAAAACAAAGTATACTTATAAAGTGCGGGCGACGGAGGACGGCCGTCGAGCAGAGGACGACTGCTGGGGAAGGAGCAACGACGGGGACGGCCGACATGCTGGGGATATAAGAGATTATGATGGGGACAGCCATCAAAATAAGGTGACAAAGATTCTCTGAGGATTATAGGTAAAAATAAATGATGAGGTACGGTCATTAAAGGTGAAGGACGATCACCTAGCAGGGGACGGCTGCTCTGTTGGGGAATAAGATGAGGGACGGTCATCTAAGGTGAAGGACGATCACCTGGCAGGGTACGGCTGCCGAAAGTATCACGACATAGGATGAATGTCGGATGAAAAGGTCGACGATGGGGACGGCCATCGGATAAGCATGATGAAGGACGATCATCAAGAGGTGAAGGACGATCACCTAGCAGGGTACGGCTGCTCTCAGGGTTTATCATGACATAGGACGAATGTCAGATAACAAGATCAACGATGGGGACGGCCATCGGGTAAAATGATGAAGGACAATCATCAGGAGGTGAAGGACGATCACCTAGCAGGGTACGGCTGCTAAATATCACGACATAGGACGAATGTCGGATAGAAAAGGGTTCCAATAATGGAGACTCCGCTGGGGAAAGGATGAGGGACGGTCATCCAAAGGTGAAGGACGATCACCTGGCAGGGTATGGCTGCCGAAAATATCATGACATAGGATGAATGTCAGATAGAAAAGAAATAATTCATTGGAGTTTGTTGGGATGAGTAAACACGGACGAGTGTCTATATCCAAGAAATGAGAGGTGTTAGTGTTTGGTGTACGGTGTATAGATTAAAGATGCGGACGAGCATCCCTAAGACTATGATACGGACGAGTATCAGGTAGAAACGAATACTGACACATGTTCGGAGATGATGATACGGACGAGTATCAACTGGTTAACAAGGAACACGGATGAGTGTTGCGTCTGTGGGGACTCTTCTGGGGAATCGTAGACACGGACGAGTGTCTAAATTCAAAAAGACATAAGTGTTTGACACGTGTATGGATTAAAGATGCGGACGAGCATCCCTAAGACTATGATATGGACGAGTATCAGGTAGAAACAAACGCTGACACATGTTCAGAGATGATGATACGGACGAGTACCAACTGGTTAACAAAGAACACGAACGAGCGTCGGATCTGAAGGGATTTGAGTGGTATATACAAGATATGGCCGAGTATCTGTATGAGTGAAACAGGAGTAATATGTATGAGTGGTGTACAGGTGAGTGTTTAACTTGCTGGGGAGAGTGACACGGACGGGTGTCAAAAGGAGGAAGGCATAATATAAACAAGTGTATGTGTACAAAGGGAGTTGTGTATAAGTATCTGTGAGTGCAAAAGGGGCGCTTTGGCTTTCTACTGGGGATATGACACGGACGGGTGTCAAGAAGTATCTGTAATATATAAATGTTTGTTTGTAAAGAATGCTCGGGCGACTTTACCGGGGAATCATGACACGGACGGGTGCCAAAAGGAGTGTACATTTGTATTTGTGAGTGTAGGGCAAATTCCTTGGCTTTCTGCAGGGGAATCTGGGGATTTGTCTGTATATCGTTGATGGATTGTCGGTTCTTACAAGTGTTTGATTCAGAACATGGCTTATGATTATGCAATATGTTTGATTTTTGCCGTAATGCTCCGTATTAGACGGAATGCTACGCTCTGTGGGGAGAATATGATGCTAATGCTATGATTATGCAAAAGATACTGATCCGGGATCCGGGTCCCGTTGCTATGAAGATCTCTGGTTGATCTGCTTGAAGTGGACATCCCAGCTGGGGATGAGATCATTGGTAGATCTGACATATGGGACTCTGCTTGGGGATATAGGTCACTGATAGACCTATCTTTGGTAAAGGGGGACCCAGCTGGGGTATGTAGAAGCTTTCTTTACTCTGCTGTGAGATCTTCAGACGTTGCTCTTCTGGATAGAGGCTGAAATTCTGTGGGGAGATGATTCCCGGTCTTTGCACTTGGTTGAGGAGGAATGATGACAGACAACTCAGCTGGGGAGAAAGCACCTCTGGTGCTAATCGGGAGATAGACTGAGTAGATAATGATTAGGCATCTTGCTGGGGAGAAGCCTTCATGCCCCATGTTGTGCTTTGAATGCCTGCAATCCTGAAAAGATAGAAGCGCACAAGTAATCCCGAGGTATCCCTTACTGGATTCCATCATAGGAGTTTAGACACTCCCGGGAGTAAGTATATTTCCTGTAAGCATGTATTTTTTAGAAGAGAAACATCTGTATTCATGCAATCAGTATCTTAGAGACATCGGACATTCTTGCAAATGAAAATACAATGTACGAGACGAAATGTGACTGAAAATCTGATTTTATTAATTCATGTGCCCTGAATTGGCAAGATACAGTTATAGAAACAAATCCCCTAAAATGAGGAGATTGTCACAAATTGAGAAACAAAAGATGTTGGCAATGTTGATGACGCTTTAAGGAGCTTCCCTTTTGTTATGACTCGTATGACATTTGACGTTCTTCTCATCTTGCTTTCTAAAGAAGGCTGATTCTGAAAGAAGCTTGATCCTTTTGAAGCTTACCAAGTTGTAAGTGATACAAACGAATTCAAAATGAAATTGTTTGCTTATTCCCTTATTTTGCGTGGATCGCCTTTTCAGGTTTTCAATCCACCGGGATACCCATTTTTGCCTGAGTTGTCCGATGCGGCTTTTCAACTCAGCGGGTGTACATTTTTTATTTATTTTCCCTTATTTTTGCCCGAGTCTTTTATTCTGTTTTTGACTCGCCGGGATGCCCTATTTTTGCCTAGACTTACATTCTGTTTTTATGTCCAGCGGGTCATTTTCATGCGAAGTATTTTTTAACTGCATCTGAATTCACAGGGGATGGGAAGTCTTCACCATCCATAGTACTGAGCATGAGTGCTCCACCGGAGAAAACTTTCTTTACTACGAATGGTCCTTCATAGTTCGGAGTCCACTTTCCCCTGTGGTCTGTATGAGGAGGGAGGAGTCTTTTCAGCACAAGATCTCCTACTTGGTATTCTCGGAGCCTGACTTTCTGATCGAAGGCTTTCTTCACTCTTTTCTGATACAGCTGCCCATGACAAACTGCAGCTAATCTCTTCTCTTCAATCAGACTCAGTTGTTCATATCGGGACCAGACCCACTCTGCTTCGTTCAGCTTAACATCCATTAATACCCGTAAGGAGGGTAACTCAACTTCAACAGGTAGGACTGCCTCCATACCATACACAAGTTGATACGGTGTTGCCCTAGTGGATGTCCTGATTGACGTACGGTACCCATGCAAGGCAAATGGTAGCATTTCATGCCAGTCTTTGTAGGTAACTACCATCTTCTGCACAATCTTCTTGATATTCTTATTCGCTGCCTCAACAGCGCCATTCATCTTTGGCCTGTAAGGAGAAGAATTGTGGTGTTGGATCTTGAAGTCCCGGCACAGTTCTGCCATCATTTTGTTGTTCAAGTTGGAACCATTATCAGTAATGATTAGCTCGGGAACTCCGTATCGACAGATGATATCTCTCTTCAGAAATCGGGCTACCACTTGCCTTGTAACATTTGCATATGAAGCTGCTTCGACCCACTTGGTGAAATAGTCAATGGCAACCAGGATGAATCTGTGGCCATTTGTAGCAGTCGGTTCAATCTTGCCAATCATATCAATGCCCCACATGGCAAAGGGCCAGGGTGAAGACATCACATTCAGAGGATTCGGAGGCACATGCACTTTATCCGCATAAATCTGGCATTTATGGCACTTTCTGGCATAGGAACAACAGTCGGCATCCATTGTGATCCAGTAATAGCCTGATCTTAGCAACTTTTTGGCCATGGCATGCCCTCCTGCATGGGTACCAAAGGATCCTTCGTACACCTCGTGCATCAACAAGTCTGCTTCTGTTCTATCAACGCATCTGAGGAGTACCATATCAAAGTTTCTCTTATACAGGGAGCCATCAGTATTCAGGAAGAAACTACCAGCAAGCCTTCTCAATGTCTTATTATCATTGGAAGATGCCCCAGGTGGGTATGTTTGATCCTCCAAGAAGCATTTAATATCATGGAACCAAGGCTTATCATCTTTGACAATGTCTGCTGCAAATACATATGCTGGTCTGTCAAGTCTGGATACTGCAATTTGAGGTACAAAGTTGGCAGTTTGAACTTTGATCATGGATGAAATGGTAGCCAGAGCATCTGCAAATTGATTTTCGTCTCGAGGGATATACTCAAGCTTGACTGTTGTGAAGAAAGTCAATAACCTCCTTGTATAATCCCTGTAAGGTATCAGATGATCTTGATGGGTGTACCATTTACCGTTGGTTTGATTGATTACCAGAGCTGAATCTCTGAACACAGTCAAAGTCTTGATCCTGAGGTCAATGGCTTCCTCGAGACCCATAATGCAAGCTTCGTATTCAGCTTCGTTGTTAGTGCAGTTAAAGGTGAGTTTTGCCGAGAAAGGCATGTGAACTCCTTTAGGTGTAATGAGTACTGCACCAACACCACGACCATTCATATTAACAGCCCCGTCAAACATCATAGTCCATTCTTCTTCTGGGTCAGGCCCTTCAGTGTGAACAGGCTCTTCGTGATCTTTTGCTTTTATGAACATGATGTCTTCATCCGGGAAGTCAAATCTCATAGGCTGGTAATCATCAATGGGTTGCTCAGCAAGATAATCAGACAATACACTGCCCTTGATGGCTTTCTGAGATGTGTACTGAATGTCATATTCTGTGAGGATCATTTGCCATCTTGCAACCCGTCCGGTAAGTGCTGGCTTCTCGAATATGTATTTAACTGGGTCCATCTTTGATATCAACAAGGTAGTGTGAGTCAACATATACTGTCTCAGTCGGCGAGCAGCCCACGCTAAAGCACAACAAGTTTTCTCGAGCAGTGAATAACGTTGTTCACAGTCGGTAAACTTTTTTCTTAGGTAGTATATTGCATACTCTTTTCGACCAGACTCGTCATGCTGGCCCAACACACACCCCATTGACTCTTCTAATACTGTCAAGTACATGATTAGAGGTCTTCCTTCAACTGGAGGCATAAGGATCGGAGGCTCTTGCAAGTATTCCTTGATTTTGTCAAAAGCCCTCTGGCAGTCTTCATTCCACCTGACCGTTTGTTCTTTTCTCAACAATTTGAACAAAGGCTCACAGGTTGCCGTAAGGTGAGATATGAACCTTGAGATGTAGTTCAATCTACCTAGAAACCCCCGAACTTCTTTCTCAGTCTTCGGTGCAGGCATTTCTTGAATGGCTTTAACTTTATCAGGGTCAACTTCAATCCCTTTCTCACTTACAATAAATCCCAGCAACTTACCAGATCGCACCCCGAATGTGCATTTGTTGGGGTTTAACTTCAGTTGGTACTTCCTCAGACGCTTGAACAACTTCAACAGATTTACCAGGTGGTCTTCTTCTGTGAGGGACCAGGCAATCATGTCATCCACATAACATTCTATTTCTTTATGGATCATGTCATGGAATAATGTTACCATAGCCCGTTGATACGTAGCACCAGCATTCTTCAGTCCGAATGGCATCACCTTATAACAGAACGTGCCCCAGGGTGTGATAAAAGTTGTCTTCTCCATGTCTTCAGGTGACATTTTGATCTGATTGTATCCTGAAAATCCATCCATGAAGGAGAACACCGAGAACTGAGCCGTATTATCAACCAATACATCAATGTGAGGTAAAGGGAAATCATCTTTCGGGCTGGCTCTGTTCAGATCCCGGTAGTCCACACACATCCTCACCTTGCCATCTTTCTTAGGCACAGGTACAATATTAGCAACCCACGGCGGATAGCTAGTCACAGCAAGGAACCCGGCGTCCCACTGCTTTTGTACCTCTTCCTTTATCTTCATTTCCATATCTGGGCGAGTACGGCGCAGTTTCTGTTTAACCGGCGGGCAGTCTTCTTTCAAAGGCAACTTGTGCATAACAATATCGGTGTCCAACCCTGGCATATCCTGATAAGACCAAGCAAAGACATCCACATACTCCCGAGGCATATCAATCAGTTGCTCTTTCACTGAGTCTTGTAAGCCGGCCCCGATCTTAACCTCTTTCACATCTTCATCCGTACCAAGATTAATCGTTTCGACCTCCTCCTGATGAGGAGTGATAACCTTCTCCTCTTGCCTTAACAACCTGGCTAGCTCTTCAGGAAGCTCATAATCTTCTTCAACCCCTTCATCAGCTTGATTGATTGGATTGTCAAAGTCATACGAAGCCATAGCTGTGTTGTTGTTGGTGCAGTCTGAAAGGCACTCTCTGCAAGGGTTTAGATTGTTCATTTTAGTGATCGATTTTAATCTTTGTTTAGAAAAAAGTGAAGTAAAGTTATCATTTTGAAAACATTGCCATTTTATTTTTGTACAAAAAGAAAAATGAAAAACAGTGAGCGGAAAAGAAAAAGACTCATTTGCAAAAGATGTCCGATATTCATTGATTGATCTGTTTGCACAAAATTACAAGATGGCCCGATTACAAAATGAGTCTTGTCATCTTGGGCAAGATGCAAGACTTGATGCATGCTTAAAAATACAGGAAATAATAATTACTCTGCAGGAGTAACCCTTATAATTTCCTGGGAAGACCAGTTTGAGATATGGCTCCCCGGGATCCTTGGACGAACTCTCCAGGTTGCGCTCATCTTCCGACTCATCTTCCAAGTTGTTCACTGCATCCGGGGTGAGCATTCCCCCGCTGACAAAGTTGGGCTTCTTGGCAGCCTCTGATTGATCTTGTTGAGTTGGTTTGTAACCCAACCCAAATTTGTCCTCCTTCTTCTCCACAGGTAGCAGCTTGCCCCAGCCTTGGGCAGTACCCTCTTCAACAACCTTTCTGGCTTGCTGATAAGACGTCATGGAGGTTCCCAGTACAGCAGATGCTTCATTAATGTTCAGGGCCTCAAACCCCTGGCTCATAGTTTCATGGATTTCTCTGTCCATTTCAATGTACTTGTACATAGCCAGATGGCTAACAAAAATGTCCTCTTCCCCACAGATGGTGATGATCTGGCCTTCCCACTCGAATTTCAGCTTCTGGTGAAGGGTAGATGTAACAGCGCCAGCGGCATGGATCCAAGGTCTACCTAACAAACAGTTGTAGGCCGGCTGAATGTCCATCACATTGAAGGTAATTTTGAAGGTCTGCGGGCCAATCATCACAGGCAGATCAATCTCCCCAAGCACTGATCTTTTAGAGCCATCGAACGCTCTTACCACCAAATTACTCGGACGCAGTGCCAAGCCATCATATTCTAGCTTCACTAAGGCTTTCTTTGGTAGAACATTGAGTGAAGACCCAGTGTCCACCAGTACATGAGATAGAACAACACCCTTGCATTCTAGAGTGATGTGTAAAGCCTTGTTGTGGTTACGTCCCTCAGTTGTTAAATCAGCATTGGTAAAGCCCAGTCCATGACTGGTGTTGACATTTGCTACCACGGTTTCCAGCTGATTAACAGTGATCTCTTCTGGCACGTATGCTGCGTGCAGGACTTTCAGTAATGCATTCCTGTGAGCTTCAGAACACATCAACAAGGATAATATGGAGATCTTTGAGGGAGTTTGGTGAAGCTGATCCACCACCTTGTAATCACTTCTCTTTATAATTCTCATAAACTCGTCTACATCTTGCTCAAAAGACGTCTTCTGAGTTTCTTTGATGATTGGCTCTTCAAGCACCACACTCTTTCCTTTTGCTTTGGCAGCAGCTTCTGCTTCGGCATTAGGTCTTTGCAATTGTGAGGCAAAAAGGCGTCCGCTTCTGGTGAAGCCTCCGCCTCCCCCAACATTGTCAATCTGTGGAGAAGAAGTTGAAGAATCCAAAGTGATTTTCTCCCCGTTGCAGTAGAGGTCAGAGCCATAATGCCAAGGTATGGCATTACTGCTTTCATATGGAACGGGTCCAGGCACCGTAATGGTAACTGGACTGACTGCAGCAGAGGAGGGTACTGAAATGGTGTGCGGATCGTAGTAAATGGTGACTGGTGACCTGGCAGGAGGTGCCACTGTTTGTTGCTGAAAGTTGTTGTTTGGAGGAACATCTGATGGATCATAATAAATGGTGACTGCTGAGATATCTTCATTAATTTCTGTTGGCGTTGTAGAAGATCCTGCTGAATAAATGGATGTTGATGTTGTAGAAGAAATGGTTGTTGACATCTGGTTTGCTGAAGTGATGGCCGGAGCCATTGTTGATGATATTGATGAATTGGTTGGAATGATTGTTGTTGCAGTTGTAGAAGAGTCAGGAATTGTTGTCAAAGGGATTGCTGGATTTGTAGGCGCCGTTGTTGTGATCTGAAGTATACCACTTTTGATAAGACCATCTATACCGCTTCTCAAGTTATCACACCCGTTGACCGAAATGTTGCAATAACCACAACCAAGCTCACACCCGGGGAACATCTGGCATTCTAGGAGTTGGGCTTTGATCTCAACCAGAGGTGTTCGAATCTGTCCAACACTGGTGATTAAGAAAGATGGCTTGTCTTCCTCAATGGCATTAATTCTTGGTCCTCCATGATTGGGCATGGGATTCTTGTTGACATTTGGCGGGGGTGCAAAGTTGAGGGCTTTAGAATCCACCAAATCTTGTACCTTCATTTGTAAGGCCTTGCACTTCTCAGTATTGTGGCCAGGTGCATTGGAGTGGAAAGCACATCTGGCGTTGACATCGTAATTTCTTGGAAGATTTGAAGGATCTGGAGGTGCCAATGTCCTTAATTCAACCAAGTTGAGTTTCAGGAGTTGTGGCAATAAGGCAGCATAAGGCATAGGGATAGGATCAATCACCCTATTTGCCTGTGGTGGTCTTTGCTGAAAGGGTCTTTGCTGTTGACTGCTATTGTTGTTGTTGTAGTTTCTTTGTGGCGGATACTGAACTTGCTGTTGATAGTGTGGTTGTTGTGGTGGTTGATATGCTGGTTGTTGAGGAATCGGAGTTGGAATAGTGACAGCTGCTACTGATCTGTGGACATACTGAGGTCTGCCCCTGCCAGCATGAATGGCATTTGTCTCACCGGTCCTTCTAGGTCCCACAAAAGGCTTTCTGGGATTACTTGACGAGCTTGCACCATTATCAGAAATCTTACCCATCTTCAGAAGGCTCTCAATTCTTTCTCCAGCTATGACTACATCAGCGAAGCTGGTGGAAGAAAAGGCGGCTAGCCTATCAATATATGTCCCTTGCAGAGTATTCATAAACATGTCGGCCATTTCTCTTTCCGACATGGGTGGCTGGACAGCAGCAGCAAGCTGTCTCCACCTCTGGGCATATTCCCTGAAGCTTTCTCTGGAGGACTGAGACATTCCCATCAAGAGGGTCCTATTAGGAGCCATATCCTGATTGTATTGGTACTGTCTGATAAAAGCCTCAGCTAGGTCCTTCCAGCACCTGATAGTAGCCCTGGTTAAGTGAGAATACCACTCCCTTGAAGCTCCAGTCAAGCTATCTTCAAAGTAAAACATCCACAGTTTTTCATCCATGGTGTATGCTTTTAGTCTTCCCAGAAAGGACTGCAAGTGAGTTCGTGGACAGGAAGTTCCATTGTACTTCTCGAAGCACGGGGGTTTAAACTTGTGGGGAATCCTTACCCCGTCCACTAACCCCATATCCATGACATCAAAACCTAGGGAATTTTGAGACTCCGGAGATCTCAACTTCTCAGCAATTTCATCAAACCTCCTATCATAAACTTCATCCCTAGCTCCCATCACAGTAAACTGTTCTTCTTGGGGGTCTTCTTGTAAGACCCTTCCTCTAGTAGTATTTCCTTGCACATTACCAGGGATGTTGACTTCCGGATGCAGATGAGGCCCATATACTGGTGGATTAATATGAGGCTGACCCCTTTCATTGTTACTTGTTCCTCCAGTTCCCAGAGGAGGTTCTTCTGGGGTTTGTCTTTCTACCAATGCCCTCAGCCTTTCTTGACTTTGAGCCAAGCCATTCATTACTTCCATGAATTGGGTCATTTGGTTTCTCATCTCCAGCCTTTCATTAGCCATCTGAGTCCTGACCTCTGTCAGGTCTTGCTGTACTTGGTCCATCTGGATACCAGGAAGATTGTTGCGAGTAGGATACCGGTGCGGACGATTGAGAGGGAACACCCGGCGGCGAGCAATAATTCCTGAACCACAACAGAGTTAGAAACAAAATAAAGTAAAGACAAACCTACAAAACAAAACAAAAGTCAGTATGCAATGCAGTATGCTTATTTGCTTTCCAAGGTAGTCGGCTTGGCTCTTGGTTTTGACCTTTCCAGACCCTGAGGAAGATACTTTGATGTTGCTTGAGAGAAAGAGAACTTTAATGAAACAAACTAACAAATACATTACAAATGATGAACCATACATAGTTTGTTTTTACAACATATGCCCCTGAGGGGTCAAAATACAACATAAAGGAAAAGTACATCAAATGGAAATAACAACAAGCAAAGTAGTCAAACATCTAAGCCAAACTCATCCTCCTTAACCTCCTTCAAAAGTGCCTCAGTTACAGGACCAGCTGGATGCTCTGTAATGTTTCTGATAAGAAGGTTCCTGGTGGCAATAGCAGCAGTCAGCTTCTTGTGCCTGTCCTGGTCCTTTGACTTCTTCACACCAGCTCTGAGCTTTAATTCTGAAATCTCCTTCTGGGTTGCCAGCAAAGCCTCATGTTGTTTCTTTTCATTAGCCTCCAACTGCTCAATCCTAGCTTGAGTCTTTTTATCCTCCTGAGTGCGAGCTTCAGTGATCCTGACCCACCTAGCTTGACTTTCCTCCAGATAGAGATCAGTCCTAGCCTTCTGAAACTAGGCCTCTTTGCAGGCATTCTTCAATATTTGCTCTCCAGCTCTTGATTTCTTGATGTAGTCTTCTGCTTTCTCAATCTTGGCCAGTTGTTCCACTCTAAGCTTCTCCAACCTCTCAATGTCTATACGACCATCACTCCTCTCCCAGAGGGTCTTCTTCAGAGCTTGAGACAGATTCTCATTCCTTTCCTTCAGCTTCTCAAATTCTTCCAGGCTGACAGTGGCTGGAGGTGGTACTGTGGATGGTCCAGGTGCATCCTCAATGGTGAAAGGCATCCCAGAAATCTGAGCTCTAGCATGAGACCAATCATAATACTGAGCTGAAGCCACATTATTGCATCTCCCAAGAATGGCCATCCCTTTGGTCTGGATGTTGTCCCAAGCCCAGGATGCTTGTCTGACAGCAGCTAGATTAGGCTTTATCTCACAATACAGGGTTTCAGCCAGGTCTTGCACTCTAGGAGGGTGAACCAAAGCATAGCCCAATTGTCTCTTAAACAGCAAAGGATTGTAGTTGATGCAACCCTTCACTCCCACTAGAGGTACATTGGGGTACTGCCCACAGCTAGTAATTATGTCTCTGCCTTTGGTGCTTTGGGTGCACCACCTGATGTCATCTGAAGTCAAAGCAATAAGTCTTTTAGCCCAATTCTTCTGCTGGTGGGGATTCAGGAAAGCATCAGTTTTGGGTAAGTGCTTAAGCAGCCAGGTATGAAACAGAGGAGCACAGCACCTCACTAACCTCCCTCTCTGCTTCTCATTCCTTTGGTGAACAGAATAATAGAAATCTCCCAGCAAGGTGGGCACTGGGTTCCTCAAAAGGAAGAGATGAATAGCATTCTTGCTGATAAACTTGGGCTCATCTGCAAAAAGTATAACCCCATATATACTGAGGGCTAACAATGCACAAATTGCCTTCCATTCTCCCAAGGAGGCCTTCAGGATGGCCTGAGAAGTTAGAAAGTCCAAGTGCAAACCAGGGATTCCAGCCTTTGTAGTCATGTTCTGCTCAATCAAAGTAGGTTCTAAATACAGTGCCTTTGCCACTTCTTCATTGATGGGAGAGGCCATCTCTGGGTTGAAGGGGATACCACCCCTGACAGGTACTCCAACCAATGATGAAAACTCCTCCAACAGAGGTCCCAACTGAAAATTCTGGAAAGTGAAGCATCTTAAAGGAGGATCATAGAACTGTAGGCAAGTGTGGATCAAACTCCTCTGAGAAGGGTCCAAGTCCATAACCATATCAAGGATGCCTCCATAATGCTCTCTGAATAACGGGATGTGGTCTGGAGTAATAAGTGTCTGGACCTGCCTGATGCCAGTCAGCACAGGCTCAAAGAAATTGTATGAAATGTTGCTCTTCTTGGGTGCCATGACTGCTGATGAAGAGCTGAAAACAGATGCTAATGATGAAGACTGATACTGGAGATGAGTCACTGATAGGCTGAGGATGATGATGGAGGTAGCTGAAGCAGGCAACTGATGAAGATAGGAGAAGCAGATAACTGGTGAACAAGGGTCTATACAGATGAAGGGGTCAAAACCAAGCCAAATATGATGTGGATACCCTGAAAAACAAATAAACAAATGTTAAATGATGCAATGATGATGTATGCAAATGATATGCAAGGGTTTGTGATCAAGCCGTATCTGATTATCTGTCTTGATATAAGTCCATGTATGTTCAAGAAGTCCAGATGGATGTCTAGAAGTCCAGTAACCAAGGTAGGGGACTCAAATAAAGAGTCACATGTCCTGGGTTAAATCACAAGAACTGTCCAAAGTGAAGCATTCTTAAACACAATAGGTAACAGGGTATGATGTGGCCAAGGGTTCCTGCAAACCTGTAAACAGCCCACCCCCCTCACAGGTGATGTTCTAAAACAAGGATCCTCAGACTTGGATCAGTTATGAGAAGTGTAAACACTTCTAACTCGGAGGTACAGTGTTTATAATAACCATAAAAGATCCTCCTCTAATTCACCTCAGTTTCTGAAGGTCATAATAAAGGTCATCCAGACTTAGCAGGCTTCCCAGATAGCCCTAGCACTACAGGAAATCTGTAGCACAGAGTTCTCAAGAAGAAACCCACATCTGAACCGTGTTTCATATTCCCGAACCAGACCGAAATGGAATGGGAAAGAACATGAACCACTCTAGCCTAGGTGTCACTCAGGTCCCAGGTATAGGACCTCAAACTCTCAGTGAAACCCCACCCACCAAGACAAAAACCAGATCCATCCAGATAACAGTATGACAGTATGATGTATATAAAGCTGTAAAGAAAGCAATAAAATAATTGTACATAAAGCAATAAATAAAGCAACTATATAAACACAATTAGCACATAACACCCCAGTAAACACAAATCAATCAAGCGCTAGGAGGAACCCACAAAAAGAACCAGAAGCCCTGGTTACAGTATAAGGTTCCCCAGCAGAGTCGCCAAGTTGTCGCTCCCACCAAATGACACAGGGCCAGAAGGGGTACAGACGCGAACGGTCGGCGAAAAGGATGAGAACACACAGGGGTGAACTCAGGAGAAAAGAGTCGCCAGCTAGGCATTTTTATCCCGGGGGAAAGGTAATGCTGCATAGACCTAGAAAGATATGGATAAGACGGTTGTGAACCAGAGAGACTGAGAAAGGGGGTTGATTACAACCTGGGAAGGTATTAGCACCCAGATTGTCCGCCGTACTCGACGGGATCTGTCATACCCTAAATTTGTCCCACCAACATTTTTTCTCTTCATTTGTATTTTTGTCATTGCATTACTAACCCTTATTCAAAATGCAGCAAAAGTGTACACATTTGTCTATATTTCTTTGTGTGGATTCCAGGGTTTAGATATGGATTGATCAAGACTTCAGATCAAGAGTGCATTTACTTAGTGATAGTATTTGCAGTACTGGAGTTATTGTTAATCACTTTGGATCTTTTCTTTTGGAACAAGTTGGTTGGATTGGTATTCAAAAAAAAAACAAAGAAAGATTGCATTTTTGGGTAGCCTTCAATTTTCTTTATTTTTATGCGTACAAGGCTTTTGGCATGGTTGTCAACTTTGTTTTGTTAAACTTGGTTTTCATGGCTATTGAAATTAGTTAATGGCAATAAGAAACTTGAATGTCCAAGCTCAAGTTTTGTGATACTTTGGATCCAAAATTCAAAGGATGTTAAAAGCCTCTTTTCCAAGTTCAAACTCTATGGCTAGTTTTATTTCAAGTTATTGAGTTAAGTGAGGACATAACTTTTTGAATGATAAGTGAGGACATTTCATTAGGATAAGCTCTGACGGTTAATAGCATGAAGGTTGCCAAGTTGTCAAATCCCGTGATTTGCTTGTTGCGGCTGTATCATCTTTGAAGACCAAGAATTAACTTTCAAGATAGTTTAATAGTAAAGCAAAATTAATAATTATGAGTATCTATTACAAGACCAAGGGTCAAATATTCAAAGATGGGTCAAAAAAAAACAGGAAGCTACAAATTTACATGATGGGTCAAAAAACCAGGAAGTTACAAATTTACATGAAGGAATACAAGTCAAATTCTACCAAGAATTAAAGTAGAGAATAGTGCCAAATTTAGACAGGATAGCTTTATCTTGTGCACCAACATTCACTTTAGTCTTCAGGCAGCTTCATGTTCATCCAAATGCTCTCTATGCCAATCATCAACTCAAGCCTTCATACCAAACTTTGTCAACCAAACTTCCAAATTCCCAGTTGTGGCACCAAGCCATGGATAAGCCTGTTAAAGAAAAAACACCATGACAGGTTTATTTTGACTAATCCAGCTACATAATGCCTTCACTAAACACAGAATTACATTGTTTTAAAATTACAAGAACTTAACATAAAGCAAGCACCATGCTGCCAGATTAATATTCAGCTAACTTTCACGTATTTCCTCACGCGAAATTCCGCCCAAAGAGGAAGCCTGCAACCAAAACCTCAAAACAATCAGTGAACAACAGAAAAGAACTTCTTTATTTCCTCCAAACTTCAACTTTTTTTTGGATATTGAAAATTGTAGATTCAGGTAATTTCGCCGAGTGTAAGCTGCAGAATGAGTGACAACAAGCAATGATTAATTTCAGAATCCACAAGGTCTATATTATCATGTTACAAATTCAGTTTGTGTTGGGATCAAGATGCAAAAGCCTAGAGTTAAAAGCTTTGAGTCAGATTTCTTTAAATAATTCGAAGCTTTGTGGCAGTTAATCCAATACATAATTGAGCCACACAAGAGGTGCCTAAGTCTTTACTTTGCTTCTAAAGAGGACAAGAAATGTTTCAGCATATTCAAAAAATAACAATCTAAATTCTAAGTCAAGATGCAGAAATAGTAGAATTTTAATACTGAGGGAATTACTCATTAAGGCAAGGTGAGCCAACGACCATGTCGATACAAAGGAGGGAGTCTGCCATATGCAGTAGCAACGAGGTTGTCGTCCTAACTTAATGATACTAATAATAAGGTTCAAGTCTTAGCTCATTACCTCAAAAGAAGAAACAACACGAGTCAGCAATGAATAGATAGCAAGCTCAGTGCTACCACAAACTCCAAGCCTCCTGCCGTATTCTCCAGATTCTTCATACAAGGCTTCACCAACTCTCAGTCAATACGGGCACTGCAAGTGAAAAATAGGGTTCAACAGCAGTAAAGAATCGAGTCACATAAAGTTTTTACAACAGTAAAAACAATCAATGTTCAGCAATACGAATACGTAATAACAAAGGCCATGATATTCATAGTGAGAAGAGAATCGTAAAGAGGGATGTCAGCAATAGAACCTTGTTACAAGTCATTTCATTCTTGATGCTTGAGCTGCAGGTTTTATCAATCCACTCCCTGGGTCATCCATCATCATCTTTGTGACCTGCAGAACACAAGCAGAGATTCATCCCAAGAGATTAGTACAAAATCACTTTGAAGATATCCAAAGAATATGCAGACTAGCAGCTAATACCTTGGACCAATCCATAATCTTTTAAACCTGCAAGGTATCTGCGAACCATCAACAAAACATGAGTACAGGTTGCAGCAAACATTCTCAAGACATAAAGAAAATCAGAATTTATGCAAAGACAAGAATCATAGCTTTTACAAAAGAAGGTTATAAGGAGAAATGTCGGTGGTAGAACTAGCCTCAGAAATCCATATCAAGACCCTGTTAAAATCAAGAACCATTTGGAAAAGTTAATTGAAAAGTTCATCCGCAGTGAAAATATAGTTTCACAGCAGTAAAAAATAATGAATATTTCATAGACAAATCAAATTCACGGGACCACACAAGTTTTCTAGAAATCTTCTCACCTCACTACAGACAAAAAACAACAAAGAGAGTGATTCACCAGTTTGAGGTCCCCACAAATTCCACTCACGAATTCTCCAACGGATTCACAATTCACACAATCTCACGCAAGGAAATTCTCGTAACGGTATTTCACAGATCACCCCACATGATTCTTGTAAAAAACCTCACACGTACAAAGCATACCTCATATCTCCATATAAAAGGCCAATCATTGGCACATAAATGAGGACACAGCCACCACCTGAAAAAAAACCCTAAACCCTCAAAAACACAAAAATCAAGAGAGATGAGGTGAAGAGATCAAATCCGAAAATCACTCACCTCTCTGTGAGCCAATCTCAGCAACCCTTCACCGAACCATCCTCTTTTCCTCACCGCAACTTAACAGCCACCGGCCCGTAACATCACAGCATCAAACGCCGTTCAGCCTTCACAAAAAAAACCAACACAAAATACCACCTAAAATCACCTCTTCACCAACTCATCACAAAGCCGAGCCTCCCCACACCAAAACTACCTCCTCACTATGAACAACAAAACCGATCAAAATCCTTCACCCTTTAATCTCACTGCCGTCACCATTTAACCATGAATCGGAAGCCACCTGCACCAATTTCAATCGCCAAAACTCACGCCGGCAAACCGAAATACAAACCGCCTCAGCCATCTCCCGACCTCAAAACACTGTGAGACTCACCGCGAATCCATCTCACCGCCATTCATCAAAAACCAAGCCGTGAACCACCTTGTTCCGCCGCGCCGTGAATCAACCTTCACAACCCCTCAAATCCGGAAACACACAGTCAAATCCAAATCCAATCAAGCCACCACCGCATGAGAAGCCGTGAGAAAAACCAATGCAAATCGCGAGCAAGAACTAAGTTGCACTATGAGGTCTGAAATCCACCGCGAGGAAACGAGCGAGACACGGACAGTGAGAGGCTCGCGAGAGAGAGAAGGAATCCGTGACGGAGGTGGAGGCTGAGAGCGCGCGAGCCGAAAGCGGAACAGAGAAAGAAGCTGAAGCAGAGAGATGCGAAGCGACTGAAGAAGAAAGTGAGTTAGCGTGTTGATGGAAGAAGGAAGCTGAGAGGGTACTGTTGATGGGTATTTTCTCTTGATTCACGCTCTGACTCGAAATCCAGTGGGTATGGCATGATATATTTAAGGTTTTTTTCTTTTTTATTCTTGCTGATCTTTATTTAAAACTATTTTATTTAAAAAAGAGTTGGGCTTTTTATAGTCCATAAATTTACTTGTTTTTTTTCCTGTTTATACAGTCTGATCTGCACTGCATTTGCTATCTAATACTTCTTTTTTATTATATTTTATTGTTATTTATCTCCTTCTTGTTATTTAACTATTCTGGTTTTAGATTAAATTTTAGGTAACTGGTAGAGTTATTAGTGTGTTTATGTACATAATAATCTCTTTTATTTATTTATTAACTTGATTTATATTTTATTTTCTTATTTTAGGGCCAATGATATAGTAAAAGGCCGTTTTTCGCCCGATTACATTTAATCGGTGATGAGCGGTCAATATGAGGCCCTCCTTGTAATTAATTTTTCATTATTTCATTATTTCGATAAATAAACATCAATGTAATTTATTTCATATTCTTAAATTATTTCTTTCATTTAATTATTTAATTCATTATTCATTATTTTATTTTTAATTCTAGCAAATTAAATTTATTCATTTAATTCGCATTTTAAATTACGATTCGACTCCTCATAGAACGATTTCATTAAATCGGCTCTAAGGCAGTAAACGAACCAAATTTCGTCGTGTCCCGAAAAGGTCCAACGCCTTCGAATAGTTGCGCTCGAAAAAGGTCCAACGCCTTCAAATAGTTGTGTCCCGATTAAACAGGTCGAACGCCTTCGAATAGTTCAAACACACTGCACACACGCTTTCTCTTGGGCTAATTACAACAAGACCATTTATTTCTCGCAATCCCCTGTATTTATTTTGTACCCCTCTCGCTTTATTTTGTACGCACTTTATATTTTGTATTTATTTTAATTTTGAATCCTTGGTCCAACGCCAAGCGATTGCACTTGCACACCTGCACATTATTTTCCAGTTATTTTTTTCGTTTATTAGGATCCACCTCTCCTTGCGAGCCGAGCGCTTCGTGCCTCGCTAAACAAACCACAAAAATAACCTCCATTTGCATGCACCCTTTTAACCTCAAAAAACCAAAACGATTCTTTTAGATCCAAACCCTTGATCCAACGTCAAGTGGTCTTAGGAAATAAAATACTTTAATAAAAACGAGAAGATTTATACGCCACGAGCCTTAAGCGATAGAAAGGAGGATAACGAGCTCTCGTTACTCGCTCTGATTATTTCGACGCAGGACACTCGTCTTGTTGGGCGAGGTAAACTATCCATAGTCTTTAGTGCATTTCAACTCCTAAACCCTTTCATCGACGAAAGGTAATAAAATCAACAACCATTACCCTTAGTAGGCCGAACTACGAGGCTCTGACTTTCCCATTGCACACGGGAGTACGTAGGCACGAGGATCTCAATCCTTGCCGAGCACCTAGGTTCAATCTAACTTATAATTCAACTCATTTCCCTCTAGCAAGCAATTCGTTTAAGCATAGACATCCTTTCGCGCGTGATAACTTAGATGGTTCCCATCGAGTACGATGGATGTAGGGGGTGCTAATACCTTCCCCCTGCATAACCGACTCCCGAACCCAGGCAATAGTTCCGTTGACCTTTGTCCTCATCCTTTTCCTCCCGGGTTGTATCTATATCTCCCCTTTCCCTCTTCGGGAATAAATAGAATTAGGTGGCGACTCTTCAGTCCGTCCGGCGCGCGGCTCCGTTCCTTTCGGATCGCGTGAGGTCGTATTTTTCGGGGTACGACAGCTGGCGACTCTGCTGGGGACTGGTTCACCCCTATGCGAGTCAAGCCTAGTCTAGGTTCCCGCGTTTGTTTGGATGTTTTCTTTTATGCCTTGCTTGTTTATTTTTATCGCTTTCTTTATTTCATTCCATCTTATATATCTTGTGGCTCCTTGGTACTATAATTTGGATCGATACTTTGCAAAAGAACTTGAGGGAAAAGCTCTATACCCGGGCTTACGAGTATAAACATAAGTTAGCGAGGTTGTGTAGTATGGGCTCCCGAGAGAACCTCTCTCGTGGGTTGTCGATACGAAAACCTCACTCGGAGTAGATTCTGATGAGAATGCTGACAACCGTCAAGTCCTTGACGTGTGTGCTCAGTTGCTTTCATTAGGGTCATTAACTCTGAGGACCTTTAGAACCTTTTGGTTAAAAACATCGGTTGATGGTTGCGTAGTATTGGGCACCAGGGTTCACCCTTGCGTGGCTCGATACGAAAACCTCACTTGGAATAGACTTACTCAATGGAGTTGATTGACTGTCAAGAATGTATGAAATTGACACGTGCATCAAACAGTTGAGGAAGTTCCATAACTCCAGGACTTTATTTTAAACCTTGTGTCGATGATCACGTAGTATGGACTCCCGAGAAAATTTGCTCTCGTTGGGTTGTCGATACGAAGATCTCACCCAAAATAGATTCATATGGCGGAGTCAATCAACCGTCATGCTTATGGCGCGTGTGATGAACAGCCATATGAATTGATAACTTTGGGATCCCTAAAACTTTAGAGTCTACCCAGTGAGTTCTTGATCAGAGTATCCTCCATCTGTACCTTGGACTCGTGAGACCTTGATCTTGTGATCCTGGATTCTGGCATTGCATATCATTTCATTTGCATCATTTATTCATCTTGCATTTCATTCCAAAGCCAAGAAAACTTATTTCATGTTCCTCCATCTTCAGTAAATCAAGCTGGTTTCCCGACGCCCGTATCGAGCTAGACGACCGTATTTAACTCGAGCCAATACTAGAAGACTGATGGACGTAATTCAAGAAGAGCAAGCTGCCATGAGGGAAGAGATTGACTCGGTCAAGAGCAAGATTGACCAGATTTATGAGACTTTGCAATCTTTGGCAAGAATGGAAGAACGTCACGAAGCTGCTGCCGCAATGAACAATGCTCAAGTGCAAGGATCTACCTCACGAGCAATGCCTTCAGTTCCAGTTCCAAATCCTTTGGTTTATGGTTTGCCTCCAGGATTCACTCCTGCTGTTGAAGAGGTCACTTCCCAACCAATACCTGCTTCTGGTGTCACTGTTGGTGCTATTCCTCAAGCTCAACCTATTCTAACTCAAGTCCAGTTTCCTCAAACTGAAGAGAATCATCAAGTTGAGTATAAGATGCATACTGTTGTTCCAATTACCAATCCTCATGCTGTTCGAGAGTCTGAAGCTATGAAGATGTGTCGCGAGTTAGCTGAAAAACTCCGAATCATGGAAGGACACAACTCAGCCTCTCTGAGTGCTGCAGACATGTGTTTAGTTCCAGATGTTGTGATCCCTGCTAAATTCAAACTTCCAGAATTCGAGAAATACAAAGGCCTCAGCTGTCCTGAGCTTCATTTGAGGATGTACTGCAGAAAAATGGCTGCTCATGCCAATGATGACAAGCTCATGATTCATTGCTTCCAAGACAGCCTGTCTGGAGCGTCTCTAGAATGGTACATGCAACTTGAGCGCAATAATGTTCGTACTTGGCTTGATCTATCTGATGCATTCAAAAAGCAGTACAAGTACAACACTGACTTAGCTCCGAATCGTACTCAACTTCAGAGTATGTCTCAAAAGGAGAACGAATCCTTTAAGGAGTACGCCCAACGCTGGAGGGAGTTAGCTGCCAGAGTGCATCCTCCTTTGGTTGACCGTGAATTGATCGACATCTTCATGGGTACCCTACAGGGGCAATACTACGAGAAGCTGATTAGCAGCATATCTTCTGGATTTTCAGACATGGTGATGGTAGGAGAAAGAATCGAAGAAGGTCTGAAAAGCGGAAAGATCCAAGGAGGCTCTAGCAGTCAAGCCAATGCCAAGAAACCTTTCAACGGGTACAAAAAGGGCGAAACAAACGCCGTTTCTACTGTAAATAGGAATTTTCAACAGAGTGCACCTGCGCCAGTTCCTTACTATCAGTACCCTTATGTTGCTGCTGCACAATATGCTCCTATGCCATATCAGCCAGTTCCTCCAATGCCTTATCAGCAGGCCTTTCAAGCTCTATTTCCGCCTCAGATGGCTCATCAACCACGTCCTATGGTTGCAGCTGCGCAGTATGCACCTGGACCATACCAGCAACCGGCTTATCCACCACGGCCTGGTCAACAGCAGCAACGCGCTCCTCAACAGCGTCCACCATATCAACAAAGAAGGCCTGAAAGAACCTTTGATCCCTTGCCTATGTCATATGGAGAAATCTTTAACGGACTGATGGCAAAAGGAACTCTTGTGTTGAAGGACATGCCACCTCAAACTGGTAACGCTCGAGACTATGATGCCAATGCTCGCTGTGAGTATCACAAGGGTGCTCCAGGTCACACAATTGACAACTGCAGGTTATTCAAGCACAAATTCCAAGATCTAATCGACTCTAAGGATCTTACCTTCACTCTGAGAAATCCAAATGTCCAGAACGATCCAATGCCGTCACACGGTGCCAACAAGTAAAGACATTTGAAGGGGTTGTTGAAGACCAAGCTGAGTAGTCTCCAACTTTGAAGCATTCAATCAAGAGAAGTTCAATTCCTCAAATCAAGGCAGCCATCACCATTTATTATTTACGCATTCCTGTTGTTTTGTAATGTTTGTTTAAGTACTATTTGCTCTGAACATTGTTATCGTTTGTACTTGGTTATGTTAATGTTATGTTTATGCATGTTTTGAATCAATTTATTCGCATTCGCTCATTATTTATCATTTATCACAAAAATCACAAAAATATTCCTTCACTTCACTTTAGAAAATATTTGAGGGAGGATGATGAAAACGAAATACCCATAAATGTTGCGGTATGCTTTCAGATAAAACCTCGTCAATGATGTCCAGGCATTCTTTCAAATCCCCAAACACTGGAGATATAAGGAGTTAATCCCTAGTCAACCACTTCGAGCCTAGAAGTAGGAGTTTCTTTCGGATACAACCCTTACATTTAACCCGGGGCAGGGTAGTTGTTCAGTTAACCTGACTACACCTTCGAATTGCAAGATGAGACATCCCGTCAGAGGACCATCAACAAATGACTTGGCAGTCACAATATTCAAGCAAAAAAATAGAAAAGAAAAAACCACTAAGTTGAGCACCCGAAGGGAGACTTAGTCGACAAAAAAAAAACAAATCAAAAGAGGAACTCAAATCCTCAGCAAAAACAAAACAAATATCAGTGACCACCAAATCAAAAAATCAAAGGGTCACCAACATCAAAATGAGATGACTGCCATCTTCAAGCAAACTTTAAAAGCTTCATCTTCACTCTTGCAAAGTCAAAACAAATACATGTGTAGAGTTAACTAAACGTAGGACTGGAGAACATTTCGAAGAAGGGATGGGTACGAATCAAACTTTGAGCCTTATGTCCTTTGTTTCTCAAAACCATTTACTATACCACGTTACAACCCTCAAAAGTCCTAATTGAGGCAGGGTTTATTCTGAAAGCATGCTACCAACAAGGTTGCGTAAATTGACTCACATATATTTGCTAATCTTCAATCTCGATTGCACATTATTTTTCCTACATCTTTCACGCACTTTCTAAATCAACACCTCGTTTGGACAAACGGTTCATTCGTCACACTATCACAATCATTCAAATAAATTGACTTTTTCAAAACTTGCATGAACTTTACATTAACACTACCATTTGTGTATGAGTAATCTAATTGCAAATCAGTGCTTGACATCAGTGCAATCCCAACAAAGGGCCATCAAAAGAAAATTTTGAACTTCATTGATGCCAGTATGAGTAAAAAACTACTTCAACAGCCCAATCAGAGGCATTTTATCTTCAAAAGGCTCAATTAGGGGCATTTCATCTTCAAACGGCCCAATCAGGGGCAAATCACCTTCAAAGGCTCAATCAGGGGCAGGTCATGTCATGGCCATTGTCAAAGCTTCCTCATCAATTTTATTTCAGATACCCTACAGATAGGGGCAAGCAAACGAGGAGAAAATCTTCCTATCTCGTTTCCCCAGCTGAACAAGCAGACCTTGCCAGACATTGGCAATCATTCAAAGCAAAATCAGTCTTCATGTGTCAATTAAGTCGCTTCGCTCACCAGCAGATAATCAAGCTTGGAGCTTTCAGATCCATCTTCTGATCATACATCATCGAAGATCGAGTATTGGGAAATCAGCTCCTCCACCCACCCAAAGTCCAATCATTATTGGCAACTACCAAACTAAAAGTCCACCAAGCTGGCACCTTTCAATCGCTCATATGCATCATTATGCATCATTGACATCATACGCATCATTTACATCAATCATTTGCAACATGTGCATCATATGCATACCTCAATAAATCAGACCTTTTATTTTCCCCAGCAGTTTTAACTTTCAACAGTGCATAAACACTTGCATCGTATCTCCATCATTATGGAACACCATTTCAAAACAATCGAGCATACGTGCATGAGTCAGAATCCAGGATCGATTGAAGATTCCAGGCATCTCCTCAGCAGATTCAGTGGACGTCCTCGTTGGATACTTGTCTTCCAGTTTATTTAAATTTTCTGTTACTCAGCATCGACCTAGCATCGAGTGTTGGGGTCGCATTATCATCCTTGCGGTGGTAAGCGATTATTAATTTTTTCTGTTACTCAGCATCGACCTAGCATCGAGTGTTGGGGTCGCATTATCATCCTTGCGGTGGTAAGCGATTATTAATTTTTTCTGTTACTCAGCATCGACCTAGCATCGAGTGTTGGGGTCGCATTATCATCTTTGCGGTGGTAAGCGATTGTTTATTTTTTCTGTTACTCAGCATTGACCTAGCATCGAGTGCTGGGGTCGCATTATCATCCTTGCGGTGGTAAGCGATTGTTTATTTTTTCTGTTACTCAGCATCGACCTAGCATCGAGTGTTGGGGTTGCATTATCATCCTTGCGGTGATAAGCGATTAATCAACTTTCTGTCAACCTGTTTCTGTTTCGTATCGCCTTTATTTTCCAATTTTAATCATCGATTTACTGCATATTTTCTTTTGCGGACAAATTTGGAGTCTGTTAATATCTAATTGTCTTATACCTTGAAAGTTTGAACGCGAGCCAGTTCATCTTACTCGGTCTAAGTCAATTCGATAGGGGCATCTGTCATACCCTAAATTTGTCCCACCAACATTTTTTCTCTTCATTTGTATTTTTGTCATTGCATTACTAACCCTTATTCAAAATGCAGCAAAAGTGTACACATTTGTCTATATTTCTTTGTGTGGATTCCAGGGTTTAGATATGGATTGATCAAGACTTCAGATCAAGAGTGCATTTACTTGGTGATAGTATTTGCAGTACTGGAGTTATTGGTAATCACTTTGGATCTTTTCTTTTGGAACAAGTTGGTTGGATTGGTATTCAAAAAAAAAACAAAGAAAGATTGCATTTTTGGGTAGCCTTCAGTTTTCTTTATTTTTATGCGTACAAGGCTTTTGGCATGGTTGTCAACTTTGTTTTGTTAAACTTGGTTTTCATGGCTATTGAAATTAGTTAATGGCAATAAGAAACTTGAATGTCCAAGCTCAAGTTTTGTGATACTTTGGATCCAAAATTCAAAGGATGTTAAAAGCCTCTTTTCCAAGTTCAAACTCTATGGCTAGTTTTATTTCAAGTTATTGAGTTAAGTGAGGACATAACTTTTTGAATGATAAGTGAGGACATTTCATCAGGATAAGCTCTGACGGTTAATAGCATGAAGGTTGCCAAGTTGTCAAATCCCGTGATTTGCTTGTTGCGGTTGTATCATCTTTGAAGACCAAGAATTAACTTTCAAGATAGTTTAATAGTAAAGCAAAATTAATAATTATGAGTATCTATTACAAGACCAAGGGTCAAATATTCAAAGATGGGTCAAAAAAAAACAGGAAGCTACAAATTTACATGATGGGTCAAAAAACCAGGAAGTTACAAATTTACATGAAGGAATACAAGTCAAATTCTACCAAGAATTAAAGTAGAGAATAGTGCCAAATTTAGACAGGATAGCTTTATCTTGTGCACCAACATTCACTTTAGTCTTCAGGCAGCTTCATGTTCATCCAAATGCTCTCTATGCCAATCATCAACTCAAGCCTTCATACCAAACTTTGTCAACCAAACTTCCAAATTCCCAGTTGTTGCACCAAGCCATGGATAAGCCTGTTAAAGAAAAAACACCATGACAGGTTTATTTTGACTAATCCAGCTACATAATGCCTTCACTAAACACAGAATTACATTGTTTTAAAATTACAAGAACTTAACATAAAGCAAGCACCATGCTGCCAGATTAATATTCAGCTAACTTTCACGTATTTCCTCACGCGAAATTCCGCCCAAAGAGGAAGCCTGCAACCAAAACCTCAAAACAATCAGTGAACAACAGAAAAGAACTTCTTTATTTCCTCCAAACTTCAACTTTTTTTTTTGGATATTGAAAATTGTAGATTCAGGTAATTTCGTCGAGTGTAAGCTGCAGAATGAGTGACAACAAGCAATGATTAATTTCAGAATCCACAAGGTCTATATTATCATGTTACAAATTCAGTTTGTGTTGGGATCAAGATGCAAAAGCCTAGAGTTAAAAGCTTTGAGTCAGATTTCTTTAAATAATTCGAAGCTTTGTGGCAGTTAATCCAATACATAATTGAGCCACACAAGAGGTGCCTAAGTCTTTACTTTGCTTCTAAAGAGGACAAGAAATGTTTCAGCATATTCAAAAAATGGCAATCTAAATTCTAAGTCAAGATGCAGAAATAGTAGAATTTTAATACTGAGGGAATTACTCATTAAGGCAAGGTGAGCCAACGACCATGTCGATACAAAGGAGGGAGTCTGCCATATGCAGTAGCAACGAGGTTGTCGTCCTAACTTAATGATACTAATAATAAGGTTCAAGTCTCAGCTCATTACCTCAAAAGAAGAAACAACACGAGTCAGCAATGAATAGATAGCAAGCTCAGTGCTACCACAAACTCCAAGCCTCCTGCCGTATTCTCCAGATTCTTCATACAAGGCTTCACCAACTCTCAGTCAATACGGGCACTGCAAGTGAAAAATAGGGTTCAACAGCAGTAAAGAATCGAGTCACATAAAGTTTTTACAACAGTAAAAACAATCAATGTTCAGCAATACGAATACGTAATAACAAAGGCCATGATATTCATAGTGAGAAGAGAATCGTAAAGAGGGATGTCAGCAATAGAACCTTGTTACAAGTCATTTCATTCTTGATGCTTGAGCTGCAGGTTTTATCAATCCACTCCCTGGGTCATCCATCATCATCTTTGTGACCTGCAGAACACAAGCAGAGATTCATCCCAAGAGATTAGTACAAAATCACTTTGAAGATATCCAAAGAATATGCAGACTAGCAGCTAATACCTTGGACCAATCCATAATCTTTCAAACCTGCAAGGTATCTGCGAACCATCAACAAAACATGAGTACAGGTTGCAGCAAACATTCTCAAGACATAAAGAAAATCAGAATTTATGCAAAGACAAGAATCATAGCTTTTACAAAAGAAGGTTATAAGGAGAAATGTCGGTGGTAGAACTAGCCTCAGAAATCCATATCAAGACCCTGTTAAAATCAAGAACCATTTGGAAAAGTTAATTGAAAAGTTCATCCGCAGTGAAAATATAGTTTCACAGCAGTAAAAAATAATGAATATTTCATAGACAAATCAAATTCACGGGACCACACAAGTTTTCTAGAAATCTTCTCACCTCACTACAGACAAAAAACAACAAAGAGAGTGATTCACCAGTTTGAGGTCCCCACAAATTCCACTCACGAATTCTCCAACGGATTCACAATTCACACAATCTCACGCAAGGAAATTCTCGTAACGGTATTTCACAGATCACCCCACATGATTCTTGTAAAAAAACCTCACACGTACAAAGCATACCTCATATCTCCATATAAAAGGCCAATCATTGGCACATAAATGAGGACACAGCCACCACCTGAAAAAAAACCCTAAACCCTCAAAAACACAAAAATCAAGAGAGATGAGGTGAAGAGATCAAATCCGAAAATCACTCACCTCTCTGTGAGCCAATCTTAGCAACCCTTCACCGAACCATCCTCTTTTCCTCACCGCAACTTAACAGCCACCGGCCCGTAACATCACAGCATCAAACGCCGTTCAGCCTTCACAAAAAAAACCAACACAAAACACAACCTAAAATCACCTTTTCACCAACTCATCACAAAGCCGAGCCTCCCCACACCAAAACTACCTCCTCACTATGAACAACAAAACCGATCAAAATCCTTCACCATTTAATCTCACTGCCGTCACCATTTAACCATGAATCGGAAGCCACCTGCACCAATTTCAATCGCCAAAACTCACGCCGGCAAACCGAAATACAAACCGCCTCAGCCATCTCCCGACCTCAAAACACTGTGAGACTCACCGCGAATCCATCTCACCGCCATTCATCAAAAACCAAGCCGTGAACCACCTTGTTCCACCGCGCCGTGAATCAACCTTCACAACCCCTCAAATCCGGAAACACACAGTCAAATCCAAATCCAATCAAGCCACCACCGCATGAGAAGCCGTGAGAAAAACCTGTGCAAATCGCGAGCAAGAACTAAGTTGCACTATGAGGTCTGAAATCCACCGCGAGGAAACGAGCGAGACACGGACAGTGAGAGGCTCGCGAGAGAGAGACGGAATCCGTGACGGAGGTGGAGGCTGAGAGCGCGCGAGCCGAAAGCGGAACAGAGAAAGAAGCTGAAGCAGAGAGATGCGAAGCGACTGAAGAAGAAAGTGAGTTAGCGTGTTGATGGAAGAAGGAAGCTGAGAGGGTACTGTTGATGGGTATTTTCTCTTGATTCACGCTCTGACTCGAAATCCAGTGGGTATGGCATGATATATTTAAGGTTTTTTTCTTTTTTATTCTTGCTGATCTTTATTTAAAACTATTTTATTTAAAAAAGAGTTGGGCTTTTTATAGTCCATAAATTTACTTGTTTTTTTTCCTGTTTATACAGTCTGATCTGCACTGCATTTGCTATCTAATACTTCTTTTTTATTATATTTTATTGTTATTTATCTCCTTCTTGCTATTTAACTATTCTGGTTTTAGATTAAATTTTAGGTAACTGGTAGAGTTATTAGTGTGTTTGTGTACATAATAATCTCTTTTATTTATTTATTAACTTGATTTATATTTTATTTTCTTATTTTAGGGCCAATGATATAGTAAAAGGCCGTTTTTCGTCCGATTACATTTAATCGGTGATGAGCGGTCAATATGAGGCCCTCCTTGTAATTAATTTTTCATTATTTCATTATTTCGATAAATAAACATCAATGTAATTTATTTCATATTCTTAAATTATTTCTTTCATTTAATTATTTAATTCATTATTCATTATTTTATTTTTAATTCTAGCAAATTAAATTTATTCATTTAATTCGCATTTTAAATTACGATTCGACTCCTCATAGAACGATTTCATTAAATCGACTCTAAGGCAGTAAACGAACCAAATTTCGTCGCGTCCCGAAAAGGTCCAACGCCTTCGAATAGTTGCGCTCGAAAAAGGTCCAACGCCTTCAAATAGTTGTGTCCCGATTAAACAGGTCGAACGCCTTCGAATAGTTCAAACACACTGCACACACGCTTTCTCTTGGGCTAATTACAACGAGACCATTTATTTCTCGCAATCCCCTGTATTTATTTTGTACCCCTCTCCCTTTATTTTGTACGCACTTTATATTTTGTATTTATTTTAATTCTGAATCCTTGGTCCAACGCCAAGCGATTGCACTTGCACACCTGCACATTATTTTCCAGTTATTTTTTTCGTTTATTAGGATCCACCTCTCCTTGCGAGCCGAGCGCTTCGTGCCTCGCTAAACAAACCACAAAAATAACCTCCATTTGCATGCACCCTTTTAACCTCAAAAAACCAAAACGATTCTTTTAGATCCAAACCCTTGATCCAACGTCAAGTGGTCTTAGGAAATAAAATACTTTAATAAAAACGAGAAGATTTGTACGCCACGAGCCTTAAGCGATCGAAAGGAGGATAACGAGCTCTCGTTACTCGCTCCGATTATTTCGACGCAGGACACTCGTCTTGTTGGGCAAGGTAAACTATCCATAGTCTTTAGTGCATTTCAACTCCTAAACCCTTTCATCGACGAAAGGTAATAAAATCAACAACCATTACCCTTAGTAGGCCGAACTACGAGGCTCTGACTTTCCCATTGCACACGGGAGTACGTAGGCACGAGGATCTCAATCCTTGCCGAGCACCTAGGTTCAATCTAACTTATAATTCAACTCATTTCCCTCTAGCAAGCAATTCGTTTAAGCATAGACATCCTTTCGCGCGTGATAACTTAGATGGTTCCCATCGAGTACGATGGATGTAGGGGGTGCTAATACCTTCCCCCTGCATAACCGACTCCCGAACCCAGGCAATGGTTCTGTTGACCTTTGTCCTCATCCTTTTCCTCCCGGGTTGTATCTATATCTCCCCTTTCCCTCTTCGGGAATAAATAGAATTAGGTGGCGACTCTTCAGTCCGTCCGACGCGCGGCTCCGTTCCTTTCGGATCGCGTGAGGTCGTATTTTTCGGGGTACGACAGGATCCACGCTTAAAAGATTTGTGTTTTAAAGGGGCAGTGTCAGTGCAATTTATGTGCAAAGGAGCTGGAAAAGGATGTACAGGTGTCAGTGTGAAAGAAATGTGAAGTGTATAAGAGAGAGTGTCAGTGTGAGAATAAGAATGAAATGCTCAAGACTATGAGGCTTAAAGAATAAGGCTGGAAAGAGGGGGAATAAACAGAGACTTTTGTTCGATAACTGTTAAGTTATGCCTACGTATCCTCTCGTGCAATGAGGAAGTCAGAACACCGTAGTTCGACCCAAAGAGACTGAAAGGTAAATTGACTTGTGAACTGCTTGCTTGTCTATGCTCAAGTGTATAACCTGTCTGGCTCAGGTGCAAACTGTCTTGCATTAGACGGAAGAAGCGAGTTCTCGTTTGTGAGTGAATGAGATGAGAAAAGAATCCCGGAGGAGACGATTATTGTTTGTTTTTGAGTTTTCAATCTTTTATTGCTTTTGGATGTTTGTCATAAGTTAATGAGCTTAAGCCTAAACCAATGGGTTAGTAAACTCATCACATCCTCCCTCTGATTAGGGGTAATGAGAATACCTTAAGTGTGAAGTCAGCATCTCACACTTAATCACCATGATGTAGGATTAAGATCATTAACCTACTTGTGATTATTTAGATGTTTTTGTTGTTTTTGTTTAGTGTTAAGCAATGAGATTAAGCCATAATCAAGGATTAAACAGACTCATTACACCATCCTAATAGAAGGATAATAGATGAGAATGTTTAAGCTGAGGAAGACTCCTCAACTTAATCCATGATTAGGGATTAACCTCATGACAAAACAAAGCCTTTATTAGATGGATTTTAGTTAATGATAAGATTAAGAAGTGGATTTTATGATTTGTAAGACAACTTGAGGGGGACTTGTCCATTAACACTAGGGTTAGTCCTTCTTAACCAATTAAGGAAGAATTAGAACCCTAATGAAAGGCCCAAGTTACAAGCTTGATGTCTTGATGATTATTAAGTGAATTGATTAAAGTATTTAAACATATTAAGGGTTTAACACTTAGGATTAAAGTTATACACTCCATCCTAATAGAAGGATGCAGGCATAAGCCTAATCACAAAGCCTTAAAGCCTTTAGGGTTTAGTCCCTGATTATGAGATGAGAAGAGAAGACTCAAAGAGACACAAAGGTAAAAGCTAAGTGGGGGACTAATCAAACCCTAATTGTTATCATGCTTGGTCATTCCTAGGGTTTGTGGGGTTTAAGAAGGAAATCTTCAAGGAACCACCAAGGAGAGAAGCAGATGAGAGGAGCAAAGAGAAGCAAAACAACTTGCTTCACTTAAGAAGACAAGTTGCTTGAAGAAAGAAGGTAAGATGGACAAGAATGAGCAAGCTCAGTCCAATACACATACAAAATGCAGCAATGATGCATAAGAGAGATGAAAAGAGATTGTGAGAAGTGAAGGCAAATTCACTTCTCAATACAACTTACCACCTGAAAAGTTAGCAAAGAAATGAAATGCAATGCAAAATGAGATGCAATGTCATGATGCAAACCAAAACCAGAAGCATGAGTATGATGTTAATGATGCTAGGAGATGATGCAAACATGAGGCAAGGCAAGGGAATGATCATACAAACATATGGATGCAAGAGAAGCATGTTTTGAACCATGGATGTTCATGAAAAGTTATGGAATGCAAAAGACATATAACATGGCAAATGAAAGATGCAATGATCAAACATGATTCTAATATGTCTTAAGATGTATTATGAATCAAATGGATGCACAAAATGTCAAGGCAAGTCATGGTATGCAAGCAAATGGAAGGTGGATGCAAAGGAAGGCATAAATTAGGGTTTATGATCAAAACTCAAAGCAAAAATCCAAAACCAAAAGCAAATGACATGACAAAAATTTGAAAATGCAATCAAAGGAACCCTAAACCTATACAAACTCACTGCCCAAAGGAGGGGATCCAATTCTTAACCTAGTGAGAGTTATGAATTTCCTATGATTGCTAGGGTTTTAAGGTACCTTGCCAAGAAAAATGCCAAACAAATTGAAAATGCAAGATCAATTCAAACCAATTTTATCCTATGAACTACATGCCATACAAGATGCAATGCAAAAAGAATCATGATCCAACTCTCAAAGGTTAGACAGAAATGAATTTTTGAAGTTTGAAACAAAATAATGCCTTGAAATGAAATTAAATCCAAAGAAAATTATCAAAAGGCATCAAGAACAAAAAATAAATTTGGTTTGAGAGTTGGACAATGTTTCTAAATGTTTTTAAAGGTTACATGAATTTTTTTGTGATTTTTAAATACCTAAAAGTATTTTTAATTAATTAATTTTCATTAACTAATTAAAAATAATCTTTTAAATGATTTAAAAATAATTTTTAATGCAAAAAATAAAAATAAAAATATTTTCTGATTGAGAAAAATATTTGAAACAAAAATGCAAAAGGAAATATTTTTGGGATTTTTCTAACTATTTTAAAATAAATGAGAAAGAAAATGCAAGAAAAATGAAATTAAAATGAAAATAAATGAAAGTCAACAGATCCAGTGGCTGAGGTTTGAACCTAGGGCGCGGGAATTGACTGGCGCCAGATCTAAGGGTTGAAATTCAAACTGGCAGGATTAATTTATAAACTTAATTAAATGGATTAATGACGTGGATTAGGGTTTAATGAAAGCATCCTGGCCATTGGAACGCGCGGGAGATTGACTTAGTCAACCAGATCAAGGGTCCATATTCAAACCTGGCTAACCCTAATTAATTAGCCCTAATTATTTTCAGGTCACCGAAGACGAGCTCCGGTCGTCTTCTCCGGTGACCTCCCTCCCTGAAAATCTCAAAAACACTCCCTAGGTCAAATCAAACCCCCCAAATCTCCAGAAATGATCCCCAAGCCCCCTAGAACAAGAATCCGGCATCAAATTTCATTTATTCATCATCAACTACAAGATTCGAACAAAAACTTAAAACTAAACAAAATTTCAGAACATCCATACAACCTCAAAACTCAATCATTTTCAAAAATAAAAGGTTCAGTGTGATCAGGAGAGCGTGCTTTATCATTTAGAAACAAGAAATAAGAGTTCTGGAAAAATGAATTTCCATGGCTACCTGAATCGAAGCTTTCAACCCAAGAGCTTCTGGACCAGTTTCTTGCTTCCAATCAACTCCACTGACCTCCCTCAAGTGTTTGCAAAGCTTATCTGGAGTTTATTTGGGCTAGTTTGAGAGATTGCTTGAGTTCTATTCAAAGAGGGGAAGAAATCGTATTTGGTTTATGTGAGGTTTCAGGCTGTTTCAATGGTTGGTTTGTGATCAGTGGAACATTTTGAGATCAATGGTGAAGTTTGTTTTTGTGTTTGAAGGCTGTGTTGTGTGATTCGAAGCAAAATGCATAAAAGGTGAGTTTCTTGAACTATGGCTTGGGGAGAGCTTCAGCATGAATTGTGTGTTGTGTTGTGATGTATTTGGTCCACTTATCAATCTTGGGTAGGTCAGAAGAGTGGTTGTGCCCTATTGTGATTGGTATGGGTCTTTTGCAAAAAAGTCAAGCTTTGTGTAAGAGAGGTATGGGCTCATGGCTAGCCAAGGACAAGAGGGGTGTCCTGCGCAACAAGAAGTGAGGAGGACCATAGGATCAATTTTGAAGTCAGCCAGCACATGGATTAGGGTTTGAGTGAGGTTTTGCAACTTTGTTCATCTTTGGCCCTTTTGAAGTTTCTTGATCCACAAGCCATGAAAATGAGTAAACTTTTGATGCAATCTGACTTTTAGACATTGGTTCATGTTTGTATGAAGATTAGAAGTCCATTTGATAGCACAATTTGTCTTGGCAAGTGGTTTTGCAACTTTGCCTCTTTGGTAGAAAACTTGAAATTATGTGATTTTTCCCAACTTTGACAAGCCATAACTTTTGATCCAAAATGAATTAGGACAAGTTCTTGTACTTTTTGAAAAGGGAATGATCCATTCTACAACTTTCATTACCAAAGTTTTCTCATTTGAAGCATTTTTGAATCAAAAAGCAAGGGTTGAAAAAGTTTCCCAAAATGGCAAGTTTCCATTACAAGTCATTTCCCAAAATGTCAACTTTGCAAATGGCTTGAAATTCTTCAAGTTTGTGAACTTCTAACACCTTCTATGATCAAATAAAGATCATACACATTCAAAATGATGATGAACACCCTTTGTTTGGGTCATTGAGGGCCTCAGATGCCCTGATTTTGCACTGACTTGCTCAAAAAGTCAACTCTTGATCAGATGCCTTCCCCATTGAATTTCTTCATGAAAATTGATATGCATGATCCCTATACCATATAGAGACCAATAGAAACAAGAATGACCAAAAAATTTGGAGTTATGGCCTTTGAAACCAAAACCCTAATTCTAGGTCATCTGTGCAGTTAAACCTGGCTCTGCTTCCATGCCATTCTCAGTTCTTGTGATTCTTTGAACTTTCTTGACTTTGAGAGGATACAATATGACGCTTGGACATACATGGACCCCTTTGAAGTGATTGATGACCTTTGGAGTGGCTCAAATGGCTCTTGGATTGCCCAGATCACAAACCCTAGATGCCGATGACTTAGAAGCAATGCAGTGAAGCAAATATGCAATATAAGATGCTATGATTGAAATTATGTATATGAGGATATAAAAAGCCATGGTGTGAATGGGTGAGGGCAAATTTGGGGTGTTTACAATTACTTTTCCCATTCATTCGGGATAAAAATGTCTGGCTAGCGACTCTATGTTTTTCGCGCCACTTTCGCGTTTGTACTAGGATGAAAATCCCAGGAGCGACACTATTTTAAAGTGCACTCAAGCTCACCCAAATATGGATTAATCGCATTCCCACGGTTTTGGCTTCTTCTTTAGATTATTTCACCTTTGGATTAATGCAAATTTTGTTCTTTTTGATATTGATGGGGTTTCTTTTATATGGGTTTGGGTATGAGATGGGTGCTGATTGATAGGGTGATGTTGATGTTTTTGTGTTTTTGTATCATCATAATTTTCTAATGTTTTTCTTAGGTTTAGAAACCTAATTGTTGTTTTTTGTTTGGTGTGCTCGCAAAGATATTACGACCTTTTTCCTACGTACCCCCAAAAAGAGAATTGAGGGATCAGAGCATCATAGTTCCTTGTAAAAGGCTAGAGCCAGGAGGAAAGGGGTTGATTTGTATCCTGGTTAAAGCACGGGATGTTGATGCTCAAAATTTTTATTTGTGTCTTGATTAAAGCCCAAGATTGAAGCTGAAAAGTTTGTTTGTTTCCTGATCAAAGCCCAGGATTGAAGTTGAAAAACAATTGTTTTGTAACTGGTTGGTTGGTTGAATTGTGTAGCACGGTGGGGAACTGACTTTCTATAAATGTTGCGAATAGCAAGAGTCGCCACCGACTTTTATTTTATCCAAGTGGAAAGGACATAAAAGAACAGGAAAGACCTATTTTTAAAAGACTTGAGTTCGGGGGGTAGGTTATATAAAGGGAAGGTGTTAGCACCCTTTATATCCATGGTTATCCATGGGCTCTTAGTTACTTAGCTCACTTAAATGTTTTTGAAAAGGTGAAGTGTGTGATAAGAAATTTTTCTAAGTACTTTGTAATGATATTTGTATGGATGTATACAAAGCCTTGTTTTGAAAGTGTTTGAAAAATTGTGAGGTGTGAAAAGTATTTTCAAAGGTGTGAGCAAGTAACTATGAGGTACCTACCCTAGACTAAGTCATTCATATTCTTATATGTTCTTTCAAGGGTAAGACTATCCCTATTATTAAGGAATAGGTAGTCATTACCTTGGATTTGTTAAGGGACGAGCGTATGGTCATCGTACGGTCAACGAAGGCAAATATAGGGTGTCTTTAGCAATTGGGAAGGACTATCATCCTTTAAACCGAAGGGACAAGATCATTTATCGTAGGCAACCTCGTAGGGAATTGATCTTTTAGAATCTGGGAGGGACAAGATGATTTATTTTCCTGGAGGGACTTTGCTTAAGACACCCTACTTTCGAGGGACTTCACCGTTTAATAAGGCAACCAAGAGGGATAACCCTAGGAGGTGCAGATAGCGATCATAGATCGACTTACGTGTGTGAGTGTTTATATTCAGATATTTTATCTTTTTAATTAGTTTTCTAAGTCCAGATTAATTCATTTATGTTTTGCACTCCCTATTATTACTAACCACGCAAATTAAATTAAATAAATAAATAAAATGCGAGAAAATAAATCCTACGCTATTACATCGCTTTGGGCAGATACAAAATAATCGGACTGAAAAATAAATTACAATAATAGTAAACCTATACAATTTTTCTAATAAGATAATAAAGCATAAAAATAAATAAATAGAATAATAAAGCAAAGATATAAAAAAAAATGAAAATAAGAATTATGGTTAGCATTTAAAATTAGGGTTAAGTAGGATTTTAAGAAAATCAAGCTTATTAAGAGTTTTTTAGAAAAATATTAATTATTAATTTATTAAAGAAATTATCAATTATATTACACAAAACTTAAATATATACAAAAATTAATGTTAATTTATGCCAATATAAAGAAAAGTTAATTATATACATAAGTATAGCTAAAGAAAAATAATTAGAGATTTAATTAGAATAAAGAAAAAGTTTATTAAGATTTTTAACCTAATTACTAAACTGATTTAAAATTTAATAAATATTAATTTATTTACAAGGAAAACTATTATTATTATTTATATAAAGATGATTAAAAAAAATTATTAGTGACTTTATAGAATAAAATGATATTAGTGAATTAATTTATTAATAAAATAATTAGTTAAAATATAATAATATAATTAATAAATAAACAAAGAAAAAGAAAAAAGAAGTATGAGCCCTTAAAAAACGGGGAGGCCTGGATTTGAACCCAGGACCTCCCCCTTACCAGGATGTAGACGCATACACTGGGTTGCGCGTGCAATTGATGAATGTCCTAAGCTAAACCAATTAAATATGAAACCTGGTAATAAAATAGGATGTTAAAAAAATGAAGGAGCTTGGGATCGAACCCAAGTCCTTGGGATCCCAAAACGCGCCTTTTACCACCAGGCCACCAGCATACTTGTGATAAATAATCAATGAACAATTATTATAAAATAAGAAAGAAATTCAAAATATCAGAATCGCGCCCTTCTTCGTCTTCTTCCTTCGTCCGTCCATTTAGGTTCTAGCTACAACAAACCCATCGCTATAGCTTATAGCGACGCTTTTTTTTCCGTCACCAAAGGTCCTACATCTCATAAAATCAACAATACACAACATAAATTCATTCTAAATACATTAATCGATTACAAATGCTTCTATGAATCCAAAGAATCCATCAATTTGCGCTAAAATTTCCTTTGACCGAAAAACCTAAATTCGAAAGATTTAAACCCTAATAATGACGTTTCGTGCATTTGGCTATGGAACTCCAATCTAACCACACAGAATCGTTCCTTGCTTCACTATAAATAACTTTAAACAATCAAAAACAGCTTATGTTAGCCAAATCAATGAAACCAAAAAAAATTGAAAACCAACATAAAAGAGATTTGGTTATGGTATATGGATGTGATTTGAATGATGTAAATGGTTGGGATAGCATCAAGAAGCATCAAGGATCATATTTAAACCTTAAGAACACCTTGATATGACCTACAAGCAAGAAATCGAAATTGTGTTTTTTTGGAAAAAATTTAAGTTTGAACAATGTGTTTTTGCCTCTGAATTTTCGTCCTTATGCTTGCAGTATGTTTGTGTATATATGGTGAATGAATTTAGGTCAAGAAAGTGGTGGGTTATTGGGCTTTGGATGACTTGATGGTGAAGGAAGAATCAACCAAAAAATATTCAAAAAATCAAATAAATCCTTGCTATTTTGGTTGTGCACGATTTTGGAGAGTCTCAATCAGTCTTAAATATTTTTTAAGAGCTTCTAGAACAAGAATCACATCCAAATATTGATTTTTATATTTTATTTTGATTTAAATTGAATTTTACTAAATAAAATCCAAATAAATTATAAATAAATTATAAAAATCAGAAATAATTGGAATTGGGTCGTGCTTGATGTTATTGTGAAGATTGGATTGCAATTCCATAGACCTATTTGGAAAAAAATTGGATTTGAGACCCTTTTTGCTCAATGCACCCTTTGAAAATTTCCCAATCTTTGCCAATGCACAAATCCCTCAATTTTAAGGCCATGAAGATGATCTTTGACATTTTGGAAAGCTTAAAGAGTCCTCTAACAAACCTATTTGGTATCATGTCCATATCTTTTACCATTTTCAAATTATGCTCTTTGGAAAAAGTTTACTTTTTGTTGACTTTTGAAATGACCTATAATGTCTTAGCTCATACCTTCCAAATGAAGCATTTTTAGGCCTAGCTTGTGAGACACAAAGTTGTAGAGAATTAAATTTCCTTCAAAATAGCATGTGAAAGTTATGGCTGGTCAAAGTTCAGTTGACTTTTCTTGAGAAACCCTAATTTAGAAACTTCCTGATTCTTGATGATCTGAGATTTTCTTGATGAATCATGATCAACATTTAATCAAATGATGAATTTTACTTCATAATCTTGATGTTGGCAAAAACATATTGAATTTTGACTATAATTTGACCACAATTGACCTTAGTTTGACTTTTTTACCAACATTGACTAATTTTTGCATATCTGATCATCTGACTGGTCAAACTTATTGGGAAAGCTGTGAAACTTGACATAGGGATTCTTGAAGTCATGTGTGATTTTATAAAGCACACTTGAGGCCTTGTAAGTACATTTATCTTAGATAAACTCAAAACCCTGGTTTTGGATCCATTGTTCAGGAGGAGGCTTTGTCTGATGAAACCTTCAATCCATTTGACCAATTGTAAACTTTGTGAACCTTGTGAATCTTGAGAGAACTCTTGAGACACATGGAATTTATTGTGGGAGGGCAAATTTTGGGGTACAACAGCTGCCCTTGTTCAATTTTCTGAAACCTGAGGAGTTAGATTGGCATGCACGCCATTCGTGACTGGAAGGTTGAAGGAGATTGAACACAAAAGCCCAAAAATTTGCACTCGCCGGTGCGTAGAATGATATTGTTGGATGGTTGTATTGCTTGAATGGGCTTAAAGATGCTATTCAGAGAAAATATTGTATTGCTTGAATGGGCTTAAAGATACCATTCAGATAAAAGTTCTTCAAATATATTTCATGGAGAATAAGGTAGTCCAAAATATGAAGATGCAGCTTTTGGGAAGATAAACAACGGCCCAAGGTAGCCTTTGGGAAGATAAACAACGGCCCAAAGTGATGATATAGCTTTTGGGAGAATAAACAACGTCCCGAGGTAATGATATGGCTTTTGGGAAGATAAACAACGGCCCAAAGTCATAATAGGGTACTTGGGAAGATAAACAATGGCCCAAGGTAAGGGTATAACTTTTGGGAAGATAAACAATGGCCCAAAGTCATGATAGGGTACTTGGTAAGATAAACAACGGCCCAAGGTAATGATATAACTTTTGGGAAGATAAACAACGGCCCAAAGTCATAATAGGGTACTTGGGAAGATAAACAACGACCCAAGGTAATAGTAGGGTACTTGGGAAGATAATCAACGGCCCAAGGTAATAATATAACTTTTGGGAAGATAAACAATGGCCCAAAGTCATAATAGGGTACTTGGGAAGATAAACAACGGCCCAAAGTGATGATATAACTTTCGGGAGGATAAATAACGTCCCGAGGTAATGATATAGCTTTTGGGAAGATAAACAACGGCCTAAGGTGTAAGTTGTTGATGAAGTTTGTCTGCTGGAGAATTAACCTGAAAAACAAGGTTAGTTCTATGCAAATATCATGATGTATATAACACTTTGCGAAATAATATTTCATGATAATGTCGTATGCGTATGATATGATATGATGATGTATGTATGGATTATGTAGTTTGAAGCATATAGGTAGCTTCGTAGAACAACTGTTGTCTGGGAAAAATAAATCTCGATTCGTTGTTGAGGAGTGTGAAGACTTCGTTCCTGTCTTGTTTAAGAATAGCATACTTAGAAACTCCTGTTTCCGTTCGTCGTACTTCTTATTGAAGGATTAAGTTCCTGAATATCCTGATTGAGGATAAAAGAGATGGACATAGATCCGGGAAACTTATTCGGTTAAGTATCAATTCTTCGGAGGATATGAAACTGCTTGAAGACTTCGTAGTGTTGGAAGTACAAGATATTACTTGAAATATTCCGTAAGAATATCCATAAAGATTACTCTATGGGGATGAACTGGCAAAGATTCGTTGAATTCCTACCTCCGTTCGTTCTTAGTAAATGATATTATTGTTTTTTATGCGTTTATGGTAAATATCAATCATATTCAAAATCATATATACATTCAAACATAACCAACAGACATTTCTCGCTTTAGTAAAAGGGGAAAAGTAAACCTGGATAAAGAGGGAAAAGTAAACCTGAATACGAAAAATGAAATTTTATTTATTTAGAAGGTGGCCTATAAATAGGCGAGTTTTAACACGGAGACAGAAATCCTAGTAAGAGGAATTCGTCAAAGAAATTTTTACAAAAACAAGGAAAAATAGCTATGTGTAAATAATCCTATTGAGTTTCAACTCCATTATTGCCATTATCTTCAAGTATCTCATCTTCAGCTATCAGAAAAGAAATGATTGGACTGATCTGTATCTGTTGAATTTGACGTAGATAACACAACTAGTATAGGTTACATGGGTGATCCAACGGGACATAGTCATACGCTTTAATCCCTAACTTTTGCCTGGATTGCCTTTTCAGGTTTTCAATCCACCGGGATACCCTTTTTTGCCCAAGCCGCCTTTTCAGGTTTTCGACTTGCCGGGTGTACATTATTTTATATATATCCCTAATTTTTGCCCGAACCTTTTTGGTTCGCCGGGATGCCCTTATTTTTTCCTAGGCCAGTCAACCTAGTGGGTCTCTTTTTATGCGTAGTATTTTTTAACTATGTCTGCGTTCACAGGTTGTGGGAAATCTTCACCATCCATAGTGGTAAGCATCATGGCACCTCCAGAAAATACTCTATTAACAACAAATGGCCTTTCATAGGTGGGGGTCCATTTTCCTCTGGGAACACCCTGTGGTAATATGATATGCTTGATCACCAAATCACCAGCCTGATATACTTGTTGCTTAACTTTCTTATTGAAGGCTTTGATCATACGTTTCTAATACATCTGACCATGACAAACAACTGCTAACCTTTTCTCATCAATCAAGTTTATCTAGTCAAGTCGAGTCTGAATCCATTCATCTTCGTCTAAACCTGCATCCTTCATAATTCTCAAAGAAGGAATCTGAACTTCAATGGGTAGAACTACTTCCATACCATAGACAAGGGAGAAAGGAGTTTCCCCTGTTGAAGTATGTATTGTGGTACGATAAACATGAAGAGCAAATGGTAACATCTCAGGCCAATCTTTGTATGTTACTGTCATCTTTTGCAAGATCTTCTTAATATTCTTATTGGCGGCTTCCACTGCACCATTCATCTTCGGACGATATGGAGAGGAATTATGATGCTTAATCTTGAACTGTGTGCAGAGATAAGTAATCATAGTATTGTTCAAATTAGTACCATTAACTGTGATAATCCTTTCGGGGATGCCATACCTACATATAAGATTATACTTGATGAATCGAGCCACAACATTCTTGGTAACAGAAGCAAACGAAGCTGCCTCTACCCACTTTGTAAAGTAGTCAATAGCAACAAGGATGAAACGATGCCCATTGGAAGCAGTAGGTTTGATCTCACCAATAATATCAATGTCCCACATGGCAAAAGGTCATGGAGGAGTCAGAACATTCAACGGATTTGGAGGCACATGAACTTTATCAGCATAAATCTGGCCTTTGTGACAAGTTTTGGAGTGCTGATAGCAATCAGCTTCCATGGTAGACCAATAATAACCTGCTTTCAATATCTTCTTAGCCATGGTATGCCCACTAGCATGAGTACCAAAGATTATATCATGCATGTCTTCCATAATCTCTACTTCTTCTTTCTTACCCACACAGCGAAGCAAAGTTGAATCATGATTTCACTTGTACAAAATTCCATTACTCAGGAAGAACTTAGCAGAAAATCTCCTTAGAAACTTCTTATCATTGACAAATTCCCCTTCAGGGAACTCTTGAGCTTCAAGATACCTTTTCACTTCATAGAACCAAGGTTTTTCTTCTACTCTTTCAGTACCAACCTCATTGCAGTATGCAGGTTTATCAAATCGATCAATAGTAATTCTAGGAGCTTCTTCATCCCAACTGATTTCAAACATAGATGACATGGTGGCTAATGCATCTGCCAACTGATTTTCTTCTCGTGGAATATGTCCAAAGGTGATCTCTTCAAAGTACGGGATCAAAGACAACACATGCTCTCTGTATGGGATGAGATTAGGATGCTTAGTGTCCTAATCTCCTTTGACTTGACTAACTACCAGGGCTGAATCTCCATACACATTCAAAAACTGAATCTTCATCTCAATAGCATCCTTGATACCCATTACACAAGCTTCATACTCATCCATATTATTGGTACAATTAAAACAAAGTCTTGCAGTAATTGGTGTATAATAACCTTTAGGAGAGATAATCACAACACCAACACCATTACCAAGAGCATTAGAAGCCCCATCAAAACCATAGTCCATCGGGATCCTTGTCCATGTCTTTCATATTGTCTAGGTTCTTTAGTAACAATCATAATATCCTCATCCGGAAACTCAAAGTTCATAGACTAATAATCATCCACTGCCTGATGAGCCAGATGGTCAGCTACTACACTTCCTTTAATTACTTTCTGAGTAGTATATTGTATGTCATATTCTGTCAAGATCATTTGCCATCTTGCTATTCATCCGAAGAGAGTAGGTTTCTCAAATATGTACTTGATTGGATCCGTCTTTGAAATCAATAAAGTGGTATGAGTCAACATATATTGTCTTAGTCAGCGAGCAGCCCATGCCAAAGCGCATCAAGTTTTCTCGAGCAGTGAGTATCTTGTTTCACAGTCGGTAAACTTTTTGCTAAGGTAATATATTGCTTGCTCTTTTCGACCAGACTCTTCATGTTGCCCCAACACACACCCCATTGAGTTATCCAATACTGCCAGGTACATAATCAAGGGTCTTCCTTCAATTGGTGGCATCAATATAGGAGGTTCCTGTAGGTACTTTTTGATCTCATCAAAAGCTACCTGGCATTCGTCATTCCATTCCATTAATTGATCTTTCTTCAACAACTTGAAGATTGGCTCACAAGTAGAAGTCAAATGGAAAATAAATCTTGCAATGTAATTCAGTCGTCCCAGGAAACCTCTAACTTCTTTCTCAGTATGAGGAGCAGGCATCTCTTGTATAGCTTTTACCTTTGCAGGATCAACTTCAATACCCTTACCACTGACAAAATTTTACCATATCTAACTTCAAAGGTACACTTGTTTGGATTTAATCTCAACTTATACTTCTTCAGCCTCTCAAACAACTTGTGCAGATGATCAAGATGCTCTTCTTCAGTCTGAGATATGGCTATCATATCATCCACATATACCTCTATCTCATGGTGGATCATATCATGGAACAAAGCTACCATAGCACGCTAATATGTTTCCCCAACATTCTTCAAACCAAATGGCATCACCTTATAATAGAAAGTGCCCCATTGTGTAACAAATGTAGTCTTCTCCATATCTTCAGGTGCCATCTTAATCTGATTGTAACCAGAGAAACCATCCATAAAAGAGAATACCTTATGTTGAGCAGTTTTGTCTACCAGGACATCAATATGTGGAAGTGGAAAATCATCTTTGGGGCTGGCTTTGTTCAAATCCCTGTAATTTACACACATGCATACTTTACCATCCTTCTTAGGCACCGGTACCACATTTGCAATCCACTAGGGATAAGAAGTAACAGCTAGAAACCCTGCATTGAATTGTTTCATCACTTCTGCCTTAATCTTTTCTGACATTTCAGGACGCATACGACGAACTTTCTGTTTTATTGGGCGACAATCTTCTTTCACTGGTAGACGGTGAACCACAATATCCGCATTCAGCCATAGCATATCTTCATAAGACCAAGCAAAGATTTCCACATAGTCACGTAACATCTGAATCAACCTGTTCTTAACAACATCTTCCAATTCAGCACCTATCTTGACCTCTTTCCTTTTTTCTCGGTTCCCAGGTTCACAACTTCAATTGGTTCCTCATGTGGCTGTATAACTTTCTCTTCTTGTTGTAGCAATCTAGCCAGCTCTACAGGTACTTCACAATCTTCCTCCTTTCCATCCTCGGCTTGATAGATCGGATTCTCGAAGTCATAATTGGCAATAGCAGAACTGTTATCAATAGGATCTAGAGTGGATGAGGATCTGCATTTTAGTGACGTGGGTGTGTGTAAGAACACATAGCTTTTTGATAAAAGGAAAAAGTAAAAGAAAGACATAGAGCGTAATATTGACGAAAGCGAGAAACGTCCATTGATTTTATTGAATGAAAATATGCAAATGAAATGACAACCCTAACAAGCACATCTTTGTGCCCCGGGCAAGGCACACGGCTCAAAAGTATTTAATTGTTCAAAATTACAAAATTTGAATTTAGAAAAAACAAAAATAGCATTTACTCCTGACTAAAAGAGATAGGAACAACGTCTTCAACCTTCCATTTGTTGAGTCCACCACTAATGGTAGGAAAGATCCAATCATCCAGGTTGTGATCTTTATCATAATCTCCCACAGCATTGACTTGGTCCTTTATGATTCCTTTATTAGTGATACGAACAGCACGAGCACGACGAACAGCCCTCTGAGACTCTACAGTAAAACCCAAACCAAACTTGTCAAACTTGTAAGGAATGTCAGGAAGCTGACCCCAAATAGTACAACCACCTTCTTCAACCACAACTTTAGCATCCTTGAGATAGGCCATTGTAGGAGGTACTCTGGTAATCACAGGAACCCTTTTAGCAGCAGGGATGGATTCAGTAGCAGGAACAACTTGAGGAACTACTTCAAATGTCTGGCAAGGAGTCTCAACAAATTCACCCTCCACTTCAACATATTTAAAAGTATTCACATGACTGACCATGTATTCTTCTTCACCATAAACAGTGACAATCTTTCCTTTCACTGGAGACTTCAATTTCTGATGTAAAGTGGAAGTTACAGCACCTTCCCCATGGATCCAGGGGCGCCCAAGGAGTACGCAGGACGAATATCCATCACATAGAAAGTGGAATCAAAGACTTGAGAGCCTACTTTTATTGGGAGATCCACCTCTCCATGAACTATTCTTCTTGAACCATCAAAGGCCTTCACCACCACTTTACTTGGCCTTAACACCACATCCTTCAGGTTGAGTTTGTCCAGAACCTCCTTGGGTAATACATTTAATGAAGAACCATTATCCACCAACACATGAGACAAAGTAGTGCCCCTGCACTCAATAGAGACGTGCAAAGCTCTATTATTGTTTCTCTTGGCAGGAGTCAGATCAGCATCAGAAAAACTCAAACCATTATCACTAGTCAGATGAGCAACACAATTTTCAAACTGGTCTACAGAGATTTCATGTGGTACATGAGCAGTCTTCAGGAATTTGATTAAAGCCTTGGCATGGGCTTCAGAACATAATAGCAGAGATAACATAGAGATTTTAGAGGGAGTATGCCCCAACTGGTCAACAATATCATAATCACTCTTGCAGATGATTTTAAGTACTTCTTCCATTTGCTTAGAGAGATCTTCACTAGCTGGTGCCTCAGCTTGAACAGGTTCAATCACTGGTCCTTTGCCCCGAGCCTCAGTACTTGGCCCAGAGTTAGAGATATGGGCTGGAGTAGCAACAGTCTTTGAGGTGTCTTCTGGAGAGAAAATTCTTCCACTTCTGGTAACCTTATTGGACCTAGCAATATTGTCAATATCAAGATTAACATCAGTAACAGGTGTATCAGTCAAAGGCTCTTGCTTGACGCCATATATATAAACATCAGAACCATAATTTCAGGGTAGAGCCTTATCAGAAGTATATGGGATAGGACTAGGAGTGGTAATAATCATTAGAGCCACCTTTGGCTCAGTAGTAATCTTCACAGGACCCTTAGAAGTGATCCTCACTGGACCTTTGGAAGTAATCTTCACAGGAGTCTTATCAACCATAGCCACATCTTCAATCTACAAATCTTGAGCCAGACCTCCACATATACTCTCTATAGAAGGGACCTTCTTAAACAGTATAATATAATTTTCTATACCTGCCCTTAGCTTCCAACAACTATCAGGTTTGTAGGCACAGTTAAAACAGTCTTCATTGCAACCCGAAAATAAACCGACTTGCACAAGCTTCTTCTTGGCAATAGATACAAGAGTAGTTATTTCGGCCACAGTACGAACATAAGAAACCTCGTCGACAGCATTAACAGTCTTCTCATGTTTAGGTATGGGAGCAGTAATCACATTAGGAGTTTCAGGAGGGTCAAACTCAATTTCTCCATTCTCGATCATATCTTGAATTTTGTTCTTCAATGCCCAGCAACTGTTAGTATCATGGCCAGGACTATTAGAATGATATGCATGCCTTGCATTGGTATTGTAACGAGGAGAGGAAGTGTTGGTATTCTGAGGAGGGTCCTTCAAAGTAATCAACTTTCCTTTCAACATGTGTTGCAAAGCCTGAGCCAACGAAATATTGATCTTTGTAAATTTCCTCCTAGGCTTGGGCTGACTATTCTGCTGTTGCTCTTGTGGTGCAGGTGTAATATTAGAAATCAAAATAGCTCCCACAGATTGGTTACGATAATTACGACCATGTTGGCCATACACAACATTGGATTCCTTCTTCCCATTAGAAGGTTTCTTGGTGGCACTTGAAGAAGCAACCATCTGAATCTTTCCACTTCGTATCCCACTCTCCACACGTTCTCCAATTATTATCAGCTCAGTGAAACCAGAGGATAAGCTTCCAATGAGATGACTATAGAAAGGACTAGTCAACATACTCATAAACATATCAACCAATTCCCTATCAGTCAAAGGGGGTTGAACTCTACTTGCCAGATCTTTCCACTTCTGAGCATACTCCTTGAAGCTTTCTTTAGCACCCATGGACATGCTCTGGAGCTGCATGCGAGTTGGTGCTAAATCAGAGTTACATTGGTACTGCTTATAGAAAGCCTCATCAAGATCATTCCAGTTACGAATATTGGTACTCTCCAATTGATAATACCATTCCAGTTGGGACCCAGACAAACTCTCTTAAAAGAAATGCATCCATAACTTCCTATCAGGAGTATGTGGTTGAATCCTCCTGACATAAGACCTCAAATGAAATTTTGGACATGACACACCATCATACACCACAAAAGTAGGAACCTTGAAACCAATAGGGATGGAGATTCCATAAATCAAGCTCAAATCTTCAAAGTCAAACCCAGAAGTCTTCTCTAGTTCTATAGCATTCATCCGGTCCTCCAGTATCTTGTATTTTTATTCACTAGCAAGATCATGATAATAATTCTCCTCATAATCAGAATCCACAGTAGTACCATGTTGACTTCCTTCCTCTTCTGTAGAACTTTTATCTCCAGGGTTTTCCACCTCATCACCTGTCTTGATGGAGCTCTGAATCTTCTACCCAGGTTGATGAGGCCAACTGGTTTTCTGGTCTTCTTCTTCTTCTTAGTCAGGAGGGCTTTCAGCTCATCTTGTCCCCTGGACAAGTTCAGAATCATCTCTTGGAATTGGGCATTCTGATTCTGGAGATCCTTGACAGTTTGTTCGAGAGCCATTTCTGCTGAAATAAATAGCGAGAAGATAAGATACATGTTTATAAGAAACCTGTGATGTAATGATATGGTATGTAGATGCATATGCAATGTTTTCAAGGACCGCGGGATTTAAATTTGTTTAAAGAAAAACAAAAACAAATTTTTTATTAGTAAATGTTTAATATAAATTGCCATTGGGCTTACAATGAAAGGAAATAAGAATAAAATACAAAGAGATAAATATATGGGGTTTTAAGTCTCCTATGGACGCTTCCTCTTTGTGTTGAGGTATGTGTTGAGGTTCCGTTCCTCATGAAGTTGCCTTGTCAGCTCTAGAATTCTTTCTTGACTAGCTCTAAAATGAGTCTCAAACGTATCCCTTTGTTCCTTCAACTGAATCCAGGACTTCTGCAACTCTTCCAAATCAGTGGGCATGTCTGGATGAAGGATGGTATAAGGAACATCTCCTTCAACAACAGGCTCCATAGTAATTGGTAGAACAACATGGTATGGCATCATAAGAGACTGAGCACGAGATCGCACCCATCTGAGATAAGGTTCCATGGGAATGGAGTACTTTGGTTCCAAAGTCTTGTTCTCAACTTTATTCACCTTGCTCCAAGCTCGTATAAACCTTTGACGGTAACCCTGAAGATCATTGTCGTAGTCGAACACAATACCCTGAATAAGCATGTCATGAGGACCATTACTCCGAGCATAACCAAACTAACATATAGCTAAAGAAGGGTTGTAGGTAATGCCCCCTCTTATGCCAAGGATTGGCACATTAGGGAACTCCCCACAACGGTCAATGATAGTAACATTCTCCATAGATCGAGAGCACCAGTGAATATCTGAATGAGAAAGTGACATGATCCTCTTAGACCACCTTAACCCTTGTTCATTCTTCATCACTGATCGAGGAAGGTGAGAAATAAACCACCTAGCCAATAAAGGTATGCAGCACATCAGAGTTCCCCTTGCCTTCGTAGTTCGAGTGTGAAGAGAGTGCAAGATATCTCCAAGTAATGTAGGCACTGGATTGTGAGTCAGAAATATGGTGATGGTGTGTACGTCTATGAACTGGTCTGGATTAGGGAACAACACTAAGTCATAAATAAACAAGGCCAAGATCTCTTCAAAAGCATAATAGCTCATAGCATCCAAGAACACTTGAGCTTTCTCCATCAATACCTTAGCAAGAATACCCTTAACTCAGCTTCTCATTTATAGGACAATGTATGATTTCTTCAAATGTAAGACTGCAACAATGACTTCAAGTTTAGGCTCTTTCTCTAAGCCTGTGAAGGGTCTCTAATCAAGGATAGGTATACCCAGTAGTTTGGAGAACTCCTCCATTGTAGGAACTAGCTGATAGTCAGGGAATATGAAGCAATGATGTTTAGGATCAAAGAACTGGAATAGGACACTCATCATGTCTTCATTGAACCCTGAAGTGACTAGATCCAGTAGGTGACCATGCTTCTTGATGAATTGGGAGTTTTCAGAAACTTGAGAGACCAATTCCTTAAGCTTAGAAGGTATTCCTACAAAGTTGATCCGGATAGTATTCCTACGAGCAGAAGCCATGACCTGCAACAAAGAACAAAGATAAATCCTTTGGTCCTTGAAATGGTTAGTGAAAATGTTATGCTTATGATGTCATGATGTCATGATGTCATGATGTTATGCTCAATCACAAACATGTGGCACATACAAACAAGTCACACAATAGCCCTAGGTTTGAAGGCTTGCATGAGGTTTAAAGGTAAATACCCTCCCCTGAAGTTTAGACGGTTCATCTTGTCCTACAAAAGTAACCGGGTTTTAAGGGACCTCAATATCATTGATCCTTCCCTAGGGTGATTGTTCAGTAGGCAACTTACTTGCCAACCAAAACCCTCCAAGTATAGGATCTCAATGAGCATAACATCGAGTATCAACCAACTTTAGTCTTCATCAAAGCCGACTATCTCACTACTTTCTAAAGGCCAAGATGGGTTAACTAGGGTTCTAAAGGTCAGTTAGTGTATTGACAACGTATGGTAGCCCCATACTATCCTCAACTTACTTAAGGAACATAAGCACCAACCAAGAAGTCACACTAACTATGGCCACCAGATCAACCATATCGGTATATGTCGTACAGTTTCCTTGGTCTATTGACATTTACCTTGGGTACACTAGATCCGGGTTAGGATCTTTCACACATAAGCCCAACAAGTAATATATAGCAAACAATTTAAGTGATCTAATTCCTAAGGGTACCCCTCTTTTACTTAGTGGTCCCTAACAGAGTCGCCAGTTCTGTAACACGGTGAGAAAACTGACTTTCTATAAATGTTGCGGATAGCAAGAGTCGCCACCGACTTTTATTTTATCCAAGTGGAAAGGACATAGAAGAACATGAAAGACCTATTTTTAAAAGACTTGAGTCTGGGGGGTAGGTTATATAAAGGAAAGGTGTTAGCACCCTTTATATCCATGGTTATCCATGGGCTCTTAGTTACTTAGCTCACTTAAATGTTTTTGAAAAGGTGAAGTGTGTGATTAGAAATTTTTCTAAGTACTTTGTAATGATCCTGTATGGATGTATACAAAGCCTTGTTTTGAAAGTGTTTGAAAAATTGTGAGGTGTGAAAATTATTTTCAAAGGTGTGAGCAAGTAACTATGAGGTACCTACCCTAGACTAAGTCATTCATATTCTTATATGTTCTTTCATGGGTAAGAATATCCCTATTATTAAGGAATAGGTAGTCATTACCGTGGATTTGTTAAGGGACGAGCGTAGGGTCATCGTACGGTCAACGAAGGCAACTATAGGGTGTCTTTAGTAATTGGGAGGGACTATCATCTTTTAAACCGAAGGGACAAGATCATTTATCGTAGGCAACCTCGTAGGGACTTGATCTTTTAGAATCTGGGAGGGACAAGATGATTTATTTTCCTGGAGGGACTTTGCTTAAGACACCCTACTTTCGAGGGACTTGACCGTTTAATAAGGCAACCAAGAGGGATAACCCTGGGAGGTGCAGATATCGATCATAGATCGACTTACATGTGTGAGTGTTTATATTCAAATATTTTATCTTTTTAATTAGTTTTCTAAGTCCAGATTAATTCATTTATGTTTTTCACTCCCAATTATTACTAACCACGCAAATTAAATTAAATATATAAATAAATAAAATGTGAGAAAATAAATCTTATGCTATTACATCGCTTTGGGGCAGATACAAAATAATCGGACTGAAAAATAAATTACAATAATAGTAAACCTATACAATTTTTCTAATAAGATAATAAAGCATAAAAATATAAACTGGAGCTACGGGAATCGGCTTGAGACGTTCTACCAGTCGATGAAAAGCTAAGACAGAGACCTACAACTTTCATGTTTTATGAAAAATCTGATTCGGAGTGCATGATTCTCAAATTAGTAGGGGAAGTCAGAATCCAAATTCTGAGTTTTAAAAATAATTAGTTTTGGGCCGAGTTTGTTATGTTTTGACCCAGTTGGGTTAGAAAGGGAATTTGTGGTACTTTCCTATACCTAGCAGCCGTGCCTTCTGTACTAGAACCTTTTTTCACTTTTCTTTTTACGAATTTTATTTTTGCTTTACGATTCATGGAGAACTAATTCCAAGGCAGAATCCTGCTGATTACAGGTTCCATCATACTTTGAGGTTACAATAATTTTCAATCCAAATTTTATTTCTTTCAATGTTGTTATGTGATCATTGTTTGATTGATTCGATTATCATATATTAGTGTTGATTTAATTTGATTGTTGTATGATCCTTGACAGTAGTCGCGTTAGCGTTTGTTTAATTTGTTATCGTGTTTGATCAAATCGTGTTTGCTTAATTCACGAGAGCTTAAATTCGTTTGCTTAATTTGGATAATAGGAACATACATCACATAAAACCAGTTGCGCTTGTCAATGAGTTTTAAAATCAAATAGGAATAAATAATCTGCTTAGGAGGTTTAAATTATAATAACCGGTGATAAGTCGGAATCCAAATCAGTAAGATTAGCCGTTTTAGCTTATTTGATAATCACTTTTTATTTTAATTGTTTTTTCTTCAAATCAAAATCTAAAACCCCATAAATCGTTAAAATCGTTAGATAATAAGATCAAGAATCCTTGTGAGACGATTCGAGTCATTGTCACTATACTGCGTTTTCAAAAATTACTCGTTTTTTATCCGTGCGCGACACGCGAATTAAATTGGCGCCGTTACCGGGGATTCTTGTTGTTATGAACCGATTTTATAGTCATAGGTATAATTTTCTTGCCAGCTTTTTTCTTTTTTGTTGTGTTTGTTGATTTTCAGGGTTGTAATACCGGTTCCAGTATAGTGATAAGTTTTCCAGCCTTTCAGGTAAGTTGAAAGCTACTGTTTCGATTTGCTTCGAATGTTTTCCAGAAAATCAGAAATAAATCGAAGAACAATACTCTTTTAGAATAGAATTCTAAAAGATTTTTACCCTCAAAATCGCAAATTCTACGTTTTTCTATTTTATTTGATTTATTTTCTATTTTCATATTTTCAAAAAAATATTAAAAAAATTGTGCGATCTTTATTTGATTTTATTAGATTTTTAGCATTGTTTTAATTTTTTTAGATTTTATTTTAATCACTTTTCTCATTTTCCATCCTTTTTAAATCTGCAGTGATTTTATTTGATTATGTGTTGAAATTTATAATCATATCATGGATGATCAAAGAACTCTGAGAGAACTAGTTGCACTTGTGAAGTATACTTCTTTATGTATTAAATATATTGATGTTGTTGATGCACCTTTCAAATTGAAATTTGGTTTAACACACTTGTTGCCAAGTTTTAATGGTTTTGCAGGTGAGGATCCGAATAAGCATCTAAAGGAGTTTCAGGTTGGGTGCTATGCACCTTCTGAACCTTCACTAGAGGACCTTATCAAGCAAATGGATGAAAATAATCTCCAGTTTCAGCAACAAACAAATTATAGTCTTCAGGCTTTGCAAACACAGCTTGATCAACTTACCACTTCGATGAATGCCATGCAGCAAGCTCAAGGATCAAACCAACAACCTTTGGAAGAACATTCTATTTTTCAAATAGAGTTGCTTCCTGAAATAGTTGATGATACTTGTATTAATTGGTTTTCAATTGATTTTCCATCATTGTCTGATTTTGATGATGTTTACTATTGTGATGTTTGTACTGACACTAAAATTTGCTCTGTTTGTGCTGAAATTGAGGTTGCCTTGCAAGTTGATATTATTACTGCAAATGAGGTTGCAAATGAATTTGTTCATGTCAATGAAGCTCTCGACACCCCGGTTGCCCAGAACAAATCATCCATCGAGAAACCACCATCTTTAGAGCTGAAGCCACTTCCTAATAATTTATTTGAATTTGTGCATGAAGAGAAATCATTACAGGAACATAAGAAGGGAATTGGATGGACTTTGGTTGACACTTGTGATATTAGCCCATCCATGAGTATGCATAGGATCTCAATTGAAGATGGAACAAAAGTAATGAGGCATCCCCTTAATCCTTTGATTCTTAAAGTTGTAGAAAAAGAGATCATTATCATGTGCATATTCAACACTTTTACTTATCAAAGATTCTTCTTTGATCCTGGAATAAAAGGCGAAGGCACTAATAAAAACTTCAAGATTAATGGATACTACCCAAAGCTACTCTATGAGATCCCCACTTTGGAAGAAGAGACTGTAGAAAAGCTCTCTTTAGGAAATGATGCTTATGTGATCAACTATCCACCTTGAATACTCGGGTGTGTTCTTTCCTTTCCCTCCCTCTTATTTTATATTTATGTCCTTTCATTGAGGACAATGCTTATTTTAAGTGTGGGGGAGGGAATAATTTATTTTCTTTGTTTTTGTTTTGTTTTGTTTTAGAAACACTAGGCATTTTTTCCCGAAAGTTTTAGGCTATAGATTGTTTTGACGTTAGTTGTGGAGACTTGGGAAAAGTTCACAAGATCGGTATCGTTTTAACACCTTAAGTCTCCTGAATATGGAAATCATTTTGAATACTTTTTATGCCATAGCCATGAGTTCTCATCCTTTAATAGCTCTTAAGTAGTCTATCAAGCAGTCAGCACCATCTAGAAATCATACACTAAGTAATTGAGTTGATGCAAATAAGTGAATGATCTCATACTTAATAAGAAATCTAAATAGGAATTCGCCTTTTAAGTTAAGTGACCCTCACCCGGTCATTTAGCCTAACGGATGTGAAACCTTCAAAAAAATTGTTGTTGCTAAAGTAACTTTAAAATATTGACAAGATATGAATCATAGTCACTAACAAACTTATTTAGCACATGTATGAATAGATAACAGGCTTAAAGTGATTGCGCTAGAATGAAAGAGAGAAAAAAGGAGGATGAGTAAGTTAGGATTAGGCATAATAACATGATTAAGATTGGTTTGTATAGTAGGGAGGCTTATGACCGCACAATTGTGGATTTGTGTTCTTATGATATCCTTAGTGTGCAAGATTAGTACCTATCGATGCTATCTTAACCGAAAAAGAGTTTGTAGCCTAGAATGAGTATTTGAATGTTGTTGTGTCCCTTGAGTTTTGATTTCTATTTTGCTCAGAGTGCAAAAGTTCAAGTGTGGGGGAATTTGATCAGTGCATTTTGGTGCACATTCCTCTATGTTTACACTTATGCATTTTCATACTTTGCTTTGGTTATTTTTCTATTTTAATGTGTTTATATAAATTAGTTTATTTTTGCACTTATTTGATTTTCGCACTTTATTTTCAGCATTAGCAGTCTGCACTAAAATGATCATAACTGGAGCTACGGGAGTTGGCTTGAGACGTTCTACCAGTTGATGGAAAGCTAAGAGAGACCTACAACTTTCATGTTTTATGAAAAATATGATTCGGAGTGCATGATTCTCAAATTAGTCGTGGAAGTCAGAATTCGAATTCTGAGTTTTAAAAATAATTAGTTTTGGGTTGGGTTTGTTATGTTTTGACCCAATTGGGTTAGAAAGGGAATTCGTGGTACTTTTCTATACCTAGCAGCCGTGCCTTCTGTACCAGAACCTTTTTTCACTTTTATTTTTACGGATTTTATTTTTGCTTTACGATTCATGGAGAACTAATTCCAAGGAAGAATCCTGTTGATTACAGGTTCCATCATACTTTGAGGTTACAATAATTTTCAATCCAAATTCTATTTCTTTCAATGTTGTTATATGATCATTGTTTACTTAATTCGATTATCATATATTAATGTTGATTTAATTTGATTGTTGTATAATCCTTGACAGTAGTCCCGTTAGCGTTTGCTTAATTTGTTATCGTGGTTAATCAAATCGTGTTTGCTTAATTCACGAGAGCTTAAATTCGTTTGCTTAATTTGGATAATAGGAACATACATCACATAAAACCAGTTGCGCTTGTCAATGAATTTTAAAATCAAATAGGAATAGATAATCCACTTAGGAGGTTGAAATTATAATAACCGATGATAAGTCGGAATCCAAATCAATAGGATTAGCCGTTTTAGCTTATTTGATAATCAATTTTTATTAAATTGTTTTTTCTTCAAATAAAAATCTAAAACCCCATAAATCGTTGATATCGTTAGTTAATAAGATCAAGAATCCTTGTGAGACAATTTGAGTCATTGTCGCTATACTACGTTTTCAAAAATTACTCGTTTTTTATCCGTGTGCAACACGCGGATTAGTAGTCTAGACCCCTCACGCTCTATGAGAGATTTTCATAATGTTAGAATTTATACAAACCTCACACCAAGGCAACTCATACACTCTTCTAACATAAACAAGAAAGCACACCACTTTCTTTTACACTTGAATAAAAAACACATCACTTTTTATATCTCATAATGACCACTTACCAGTTTGTGATCAAAACAAAATTTTAATGGAGTATTTGAAATATGTTGATGTTGTTGCACTTAAGCCAACTTCTATGTAGAACTTTGGCCTTCTCTTCCAATGAATAATTCAAGTATAACACAATTAGATTGCTAAATTTTTTTTGATAATTAATATGAAGTTATGCAGAAATTTTTTCAAGTAGAATGCTTGAGTTTTATGTACAAGTTTGAATAGAAGAGGTGAAGAAAAAATTCTGACTTGAAAGGCTTAAATATATAATGTAAAACCTCTATGAATAGGTATATATGAAAGGGGATGATTAAAGAATCTTTCCATACAAAAAACAGACCCAAGAATGATGAAAATTTGCAACATTTCACATGGTAATCGATTACTGATAAGTGGTAATCGATTACCATGCCCCAACAACTATATTTTTGAATTTTTTTTCTGATGGTAATTGATTACCAAAAACTAGTAATCCGTTACTGGTAACCTGCTATTAAAAACTGGTAATCTGTTACTGAAAGGATTACAAAAGAATGCATTTTCAAATGAGAAAATATGTTTCCGATTCTTTTCAATGTGAATGCATGCAACAAAAATGATATGCTTTAAGAATCATGTTTTCTGAGCAATCTAAGAGTATCACATATTGAATTTAAAACTATATACCTTTAGCAATCTTGAGAGCTTTTATAAACCTTATAAATTCATTTTTCTTCTTTTTTGATGCACAATGTCTTAATCAAAACCAAAATATACGGAGAATCATTTCTTCATAACAACGAGATCCAAACATCATATAGTCTAAGAATCACATTATTAGAACATAAATTCAAAGACAAAAATCTTTATTCACAATTGATTGACAATAATATTGAGTGGGGTTGAATTTTATTTATCATGAAACTAAGCGAACATAGAAATTAGGTTTAGATAACTCAAAGTTTGATTATTCACGTATGAGGATGTGTGATCTTCTGTGTGCTTGTTTAATTACTAAAAAATAAAACTTTATAAGCACATACATATGGATGAGGTTTACTCTCACTGGACAAGGCTACAGTTAAATTATGATGGTGTGGTGAAGGAGTAAGTCAAATATATCTATTATGATATAATGAGAGATCATTCAAGAAATATTTTTGAAAGCTGATGATAACATTAAATTTCACATCAAAGAGCAACCAAGGAAGATTTCTTATCCAGTAACAATAGATTTGAGACCACTAGTATGACCGGTAAAAACAAAGGGGTGCTCCTAAGAAGGTAAAATAAATATTGAGTGAGAATGCAATTAAATGGTCTCCATCCTATTTTGAACATGTCAAAACACTTTATTCGGACTCTCTAATTCACATTCTAAAAGAAGTTCTATCAATGTTAGTTGCATCAGTAAACCATCACCTTCACCACCTTTACAAAAAAATGGGAAGAAATGTCAGTTTTTATGCACAAATATATTGACCGAATTATTGATGTCTCGCATGACGGAAAATGAGAATTGTGGTTATCACGTTGTTTCAACTTTTCTAGGTAACGAAGAGGAGAATCATGCACTTTCCCACCAACATCTTTTCAAAGAGTTGAAAGCGCATAATGAATTATCTACAACGTTATACGGGAAAAAAAATAACGTTTAGATGAAATTCGTGCATCTCTTATTCCTTGTGTTAGTGATCCACCACCAAAGGAGAACTGAATGTGTTTCCCTGAAATGACCCATCTTATAGCAAAGGCATATAACAAGATATGTATTGATTTGACAAGATATGGTTTCTCAAAAACTTTGTTCCCACTTCGAAGTGGCCAACCTAAAAATCCAGTCGAGCGCATTATGTGTATTAGGTGACTTTCAAAATCACAATACTTTTTTCAAGTTTATTTAAAACCAGAATGTCTTATACCATGAACATCCCCTGAATGGACATCTCATTCCACAAAAGAAGCTGAAAGTTGGATGGATAATTTTTTGGATAAGATCGAAGAGTTTGCCAAGTTAAGTGAAATTGAAAAACAATTCAATCAGGAAAAGTCAAAGGTGGAACCTACTATAGTTCTAGATTTAAATTATGACACATTGTTGTACCCCAATATTTTCCCTCCCATATTCAAGGCCATGTGTCTCAAGAGGCCTCTTAATAGTCACAAGATTCTCAATTGGTCAAAAGGATTGAAAGTTTCACCAGACAAAGCCTCCTCCTAAACAATGGATTTTAGAACTAGGGTTTTGAGTTTCCCCAAGAAAAGTGGATTTCCAAGGCCTAAAGTGGACTTCATAGCATCTCACATACCTTAAAGAACCCTCATGTCAAGTTTCAAAGCTTTCTGAACAAGTTTGGCCAATCAGATGCTCAAATACCCAAAAATCAATTAATTTGGTCAGAAAGTCAACTGAGGTTAACTGTGGTCAACTCAAAGTCAAACTACAAGATTTTTTGGTAAACATCAAGTTTATGAGGTGAAATTCATCATTTGATCAAGGTTTGATCATGATTCATCAAGGAAACCTCAGAATCATCAAGAATCAAGAGTTGCTAAATTAGGCTTTTCATAGTAAAAGTCAACTGAACTTTGACCAACCATAACTTTCACATACTTCATCAAAAATTTCCCATCAAAATCTCATTTTAAAGGAAATTCAATTCTCTACAACTTTGTATCTCACAAGCCAAGTCCAAAAATGTTTCATTTGGAAGGTATGAGCCAAGACATTATAGGTCTTTTTGAAAGTCAACAAAAAGTCAACTTTTTTCAAAGCTCATAATTTGATGGTAAAGGATATGTACATGGTACCAAAAGGGTTGATTAGAGGACACTCTAAGCTTTCTAAAAAGTCCTAGAACACCTCCATGGCATTAAAATTGAGGATGTTATGCATTGTCAAAGTTGGGGAATTTTCAAGGGGTGTATGAAGTAAAAAATGCCATAACTCCAATTCTTTCCAAATGGGCCCATAAAATTGCAACCCAAACTTGAAGATGAGGTCATGCACGACCCAATGGGAAATTATTCTGATTTTTATAATTTATTTTTTATAATTTTGGATTTTAATTATTAAAATTCAAATTAAATTGAAATAAATTATGAAAATCAAATATTTGATCAAATATTTGTTTTAGGATCAAATATATGTCATTTAAAAGTGATTAAAATCATCCAAATTCATTCAAGACCAATTTAGTATGATTTAGTTTGATTTTTTTGACAATTATGGATGATTGGCTTCTTCACATGCAAGCAACTCAAATCCATACAACAAAGGCCCATTCTTTGACCTAATTTGATTTATTATATATACACAACAACAATGTAATGCTATGGGACGAAGATTAGAGCTCAAAAATCACTTTCCAACTTCAAAATTTTACAAAAAATACACATTATGTTTCCTTGTTCTATCTTGTTTCCAAGAGTTTTGAAGGTGGTAATCACTTCCTTGATACATTCTGAACACAAAGGCATTATCATCATCATCAAATCCAGCTTAAAACGCATAAACTGAATTCTTGTTTTCTCATTTTTATGCTTTTTTTCAATTTCGTATATTCATGCATTATAAATAATATTTGGCTAATGATTTGTGTTTGTGGTGTTGCAAGGATTGTTTCTGGGTGATTAATTCAAAGCTTCATGGCCAAACACGTAAACCACCATTGTTAGGGTTTTGAGATCAAAATTAGGAACTTTCGATTAAGGCGCCCTCAAGAACTTTTGATGATATATTTGAATTGTGCAGGTCATGGACGATCGATTGATGTAATTATTTTGGATTAATCTGTTGTATTTTGGGATATTGAAATTCGCATGACAATTAACTACAAAAATTTCGTAGCTAATTTGAAGCCAAACAGTAGCTAAACTTGGAAACTGGAGGAAGAAGACGACCAGCCATTCGCGCGCGTTTTCTGATTTTGAAATTTTGTTTTATTATATAATTTATTATTTGCGTTATATTTCACAGAAGTGCAGGTGGCTTGGTGGCAAGCGCGTTGAGGCTGCAAGAGGGAGATCATGGGTTCGAATTCAGGCCTCCCCCGTATTGTTTTTTGCGCTAATTTTCTTTTTCTTTTATATTTTATTTCTTAATTATGATTATATTAACTATATTAATCAAATAATCAAATAATTAACCATTAACCCTAAAATTATTTTTTGTTCAATCTTTTTCTTAAAAAACAAAACCAATAATTATTTTCACCATTTTTTCCCAATTAATTATTTTTGTAAATTCATTAATTTAATCATTAGGATTTAATTAACTTTAAAAGAAAGCCTTAATATTTTTTTAACCCTAATTTTTTGCTAACCCTGATTTTCTATAACTTTTTCAAAACTCTAATATTTTCATAAAAAAAATATAATAATAATTAATTGTTTAACTTTATTTATTTTGATTGCCTTAAATTATTTATTAGAAAATTGTATAGGATGTCTTATTATGTAATTTATTTTTCCGCTCGATTATGTAATTGTTTTCCTTATGTAATAGCTTAGGTTTAAATTTCCGTCTTTTATTTTCCGCAATCCCCCTAAAAGACAAATGTACCCCCTCTCCTAATGTAATAGCGTATGATCTTTATTTCCGCCTTTTAATTTCTGCAAACTATAAATGCGTGGTTAGTAACTTAGGGAGTGTAAATATTGTATGGTTAATTAATTGAATCTAGCCCACTAATTTTTAAGATAAATATTTGAAATTAATATTCACACACGTAAGTCGATCGTTCTACGATCGTCATCTGCACCAACTAGGGTTCCCTCTTGGTTGCCTTAAACAAATGGTCAAGTCCCTCGAAAGTGGGGTGTCTAAAAAGCAATGTCCCTTGACAGAAAAATCATCAAGTCCATTCAGATTCAAAAAGATCATAGTCCCTTCGAGGTTGCCTACGGAATAAATGATCTCGTCCCTACAGAATAAATGATGATAGTCCCTACGAATTGCTAAAGACACCCCTACAAGTTGCCTTCATTGACCATACGATGACCCTACGCCCGTCCCTTAATAAATCCAAGGTAATGACTACTTACTCCTTAATAGTAAAGACAGTCTTACCCTTGAAAGAAAATAAAGGAACATGAAAGACCAACTTAGGGTAGGTAGCACTTAATTACTTGCTCACTCTTTCAAAAACTCTTTTTCACACCCCACTTTCAAACATTTTCAAACTCAAAGCTTTGTATGCATCCATACGAGGATTATTACAAAGACTTATGAAAATTTATAAACACACTACACATTTTTCAAACAGGTTAAAGTGAACTAAGTAACTAAGAGCCCATGGATAACCATGGATATAAAGGATACTAATACATTCCCTTTATATAACCTACCCCCCGAACTTAGAATTTTTAAAGGTCTTTCCTGTTCTTTTATACCCTTTCCTATTGGATAAAATAAAAGTCGGTGGCGACTCTTGCTATCTGCAACATAAATAAAAAGTCAGTTCTCCCACCGTGTTACACACATGTTTTAATGAACTTTAGTTTTATATTACCATGCATTTTAGATGGTGACACGTTTTTTCATGTAATGTTGGATTGTTATTTTCAAGAATGTAATCTGGATACATTTTGATATGTTTTAATGTTTATCTAATATTACTTGTATACAAATTGGACTTAAAATTTTATTTAGTTAAAAACATGTTTTATTTGTGTGTAAAAGTGTCTGCCTACAAAATCAACTTTTGTAATTGATGAATATGGATTTTACAATCTGGACAAACCATATTTAATGTGTTATTTCACACGTAAAAGGGTCACTCTAGATTTCAATATCCGTACAAACACTTATTTGAATTGAGATTTAAAAATCCATAAATGAATCTGAGACATGATAATTTTTGTATGATCCTTATTTATCTAAAACTTGTATAAATATGTTTCATATGTAGATATAGCTAATAAAAAGCACATTCATATGTCTGAAATTGCTTATGGTTTTTTGATATCAAAGTGTATTCCAGATTTCAATATTTTGAATAACTCTTGGGATTAATTTGTGTTATTGTCTAAAATTTCCTTTGATTATCTGATAAAAGGGTATATTAAGGTAGAATATTAATAGAAGAGTAAGGACCAACAAATCATGATGGAACTTAGAGAGAGAAACTTTTCCCCCCTCTCTAAAATTAGGGTTTCATTCTTTTGGTAAGATCCGCTTCCCCTCATGTAAGGGCCCCTCCTCTGTCATCGGAGTTTTTCACCGCAAAAATGGTGCTTATCTCCTTTTTCAATGGTAGCTCCCCCCAAACTGTAAGTTTTCCTCCATCCATTCTTTTTCCTTCGAAACACTCGCTCCTATTAGATCCACATAATTTTCTACCCCAACCTCCATCAAATTCTTCATCGTCTCCACCATTATCGTACCTCGAAAAATACGATCCTCGCGATGGACGTAGAAAAAACAACAGAGTCGACACCAAATTTAATTTTATTCCTAAGTGAATGGAAAAGGTAAATATCGATAAAACATAAGGGATAAGAAATGGTCATCAGAACCAAAATTCTAAGTTCGAAGTCGGTTACGCAAGAGGAAGGTATTATCACCTCTTACATTTGTTGTACTCAACGAGAACCTCTTAGTCGAATACGCGATTGAATGTTAACTTTATGTCTTTGTCTTCTTATAATGGTAAAAGTTTGCTAAGATCGTTTGTAAAGGGAAAATGAGTGTATTTTATTATTATTATTATTATTTATTATGGAGAAATGGTTAGTTCTTTATTAGTGTGCTCACCAAGGGTTAAAATCCTTGTGCCTACGTATTCCCTTGTGCAATGGGAAAGTCTGAGCTTCGTAGTTCGTGAAAATACAGTTTGTTGGTTTGTGTCTTTTAACGAACAAATGTTTAGTTCACTTGCTGATTTCTAAACATTGACTTGTCCACTCTCAAGGAGGCTTAAGCTCTAGTTTATATGTGCGTTAACAAGGATCCAAACAAAGTTCTTTTGAGAAAAATGTTTGATCTTCATTGAGGTGTTTTGTGACAAAAGGTTGGATGAATCACAACCCAAGGGCTAGCCGTAAGAGTGATCATCCAAGAATTCAAGGAATGAAAGATCCCAAAACTCAGTTCTTTCGTTAATTAATTATGAAAATGATTTTTGTATGTGTTGGAGAGATTTTAAGTTGTATTTAAAAGAAAGAGACAAGTCGTCATCTTTAAGGGAGATGTCTCGCCTATTCCACCACAAACATTTGAGGAAGAAAAATAAAAAATCGGAAGAAACTTTAAACTTGGATATAAGGATCGACAAGCAATGCCACGTTTTTCCTTTGAGAATAATTGTTTTGATTTATGTTGTGAGGATAGAAGAAATATCTCTCCTATGAAGATGAGTCATGTCTAGTCTTTTGGGAAGTTTTAAATATTTTTGAAACGAAAGGTTGAATGAATCACAACCTAAGGGCTAGCCTCAAGAGAGATCATTCAAGAACCCAAGGAATGCTAGATTCCAAAAGTTCTATTCTTCCATTATTTGATATATGAATTAAGATGTCTTAAAGACGGAAGATTGAATGAATCACAACCCAAGGGCTAGCCTCAAGAGCGATAATCCAAAGAATTCAAGGAATGTGAAACTCCAAGAACCCATTTCTTTCATTATTTGATTATAAAAGACTTAGGTATTTTAAGAACGAGAGAGAGAGAGAGAGAGAGAGAGAGAGAGAGAGAGAGAGAGAGAGAATGAACCACAACTCAAAGAGCGAGCCTCAAGAGCGTTCATTCAAGAATTTAGGGAATGCGAGACTCCAAGAACTCAGTTCTCTTGTTATTTGATTAAGAAAATGTTTGAGTGTTTTTGTTGAGTTTAGGTTTAGTTATTTGTATTTATTTAAGAGATTTAGGGTTTATGAGGTTTTATAGAACGATCGACTTACGTGTGTGTATGGGTAAGTGTGTATATTTACTTGCGTTGGACCAAGCAGTTCGATTATCTTTGAAATGATTTATCTTAGTGTACGCATTTGTATTTTACTTGACAAATCATGGTCTAAATGCGAGAATGGATCATACAAATCCATACAAGACATATCATCATTATCATACAACTAAACAAAGAGTAATGGCATAAACATATACCATACGAGTAAAATCGTTAAAGATGATTAACTAAGTTAAATAGAATTATTTAATAACATTAATTAGTTAAATCAAATAACAATATATAAAATAATTAATAAATAAAAATATTTTTTATAATTTTGTTTTTTTATAAAGAAAATACAGAAATGAATAATAAAATAAATGTAATTAAAACTAGTTTTTTTTTTTAAAACTAAAAAAAAGTTTAAATGAGACTGGTTTGTAATAAAACAAGGGGTGGTATTAGTAAAAGATCAACTAAGCCCACAACCAGAGGCCCACGCAGTCTAAGGAGAGTCCATGGTGGACTCTCAGTCAAACCGTTGATCCCAGAATGGACCGGGGTCGTTGATCTTGGGGGAGTCAAAATGTTAACTCCATTTGATGGCCTATAATGCGTGTGCACAGTGGGCAACAAATAATGCATATACTTCTTTTTTTTAAAAATGAATAGAAAATAATAAAAAGAAAGTAGACCTAGCCAATAAGTGTAACACCCTTCTACCCCAAACATAATATTGAAATAATATCAGAGTACTCACCACAAAGGGTATCACATTTTCATCAATATAACACAACAGTGTCCTGTCCCGTAACACGGGTTAATCAACATCAAAATATCATAAATATTTCACAGCGGAATTTAACTTCAAAATTCAAAACCTCATAAATATAATTTTCACCATCCTGAATTTAACATCATATAAGTAGGAAAACATTTATCCAATGATAACATAACTGAAACAGTTAACAGAATAAAACCCATCCCAGTGTTACATGACACATAGCAGGACACATAAACCATAACCACTCCTAAGGAACACTAAAGCACGCTCCGAGACTCATGAATTACTCCTATTGCACTGCAGGACTATTCTTCGACATCTGCAAGTTACCCACGAAGGAGGCAACATTTCCAAGCAGGCAGGGTGAGTAATCATAATTTATCATAAACTTATAAGAATATAGAATCATAAATAAATTAGTACACATAACATGACATCGTCAACTACAAAATTCAGCAACAACCACAGCATTATCATGAAATCAATCAACACCAACACAATCATGAAATTCATCCAGAATATGCAATTCTACATCCTGATATGCAATATGCATGTGGTACCATTATCACCAAAGATGGATACATGACCATCAACCCTCCACAAGGGAGCATACCATAATCATCGAGACACTTCAATCCACACAATGGGATTGAAGCAAATAAATAGGCCGAAGCCCCATCGTGAATGTTATGAAATGCAATGATGCGCTACACCGAAAAATTCACCAAAATAAATCGCATCATTCATTCCAATCAGCAAAACAATAATCAAATATTCATATATATATCATCATGACATTACACCCTGAACACTGGTTTCCTAACCACTCTGACACATCAAGAATTAACCCGTACCCGGTAATTTATAAGGTTATTTCACAAATTCTTTTATCAAAAACTGTTGCATTTTTCTCGTTTCTATTCATTAAAATAAATTTCAGTTTGTACTCGTTCCGACGCTTCAAACGGAATGCGAATCGGACTTACGGTTTAAAAGATATGAATTTTTAAAGAAATAAAAATTGTTGTCCCAACAGTGTTAACCGGTTAACCCATAGCGTTAACCGGTTAACGCCGACGAATTTCCAGAATTTCCCAAAAATTACAATGGTTAACTGGTTAACCCATAGCGTTAACCGGTTAACGCACGTTTTTCAGCAGTTCTCTGCTATACAATTGCAGACTGCACTCCAAACATCAAAACCCCCCAAATTTCACTACGGGATTCATATTAATCCACTCAAAAACCATCCAAAAACATCAATCAAACATCAAGAACATCAAGATAACAATTATACCAACAATTATATAATTATAGCTCATCCTATTCACTCTAATTCATCAAGATTTCTCTCATAAACTCCACCTAAATCAAAAACCCTTAAAACTCATAAACTCATACAATCCTAATCTATTCATAATCCAAATTCTTATGCAATTACAATAGATTATGAAAACTCCCCATACCTTAGAGAATTTCGACGCTTTACACGCTTCTCTTGGGTTCTGCATAGCCTCCTAACTCTGAGTTCCTCTTTCTTCAGAGCACTTCCAAAACACGATAGAAACAACCAAATGAGAAACTGATCGTATTCTCTTCTTTGGCTATAATATCCCAGTTTAGCCTTTTCCCATATTACCCTCACGATTTCACAAAAGTACCATCTTATCCTTTTCTTTAATATATTTTTAATAATAAAAAATAAAATAGTATAATAAAACACTATTTATCCTTATTATATAAAAATACTCATTTTCTCCAAAATTCTCAAATTAACCCAAACTCTCCAAATTTTCTAAATTAATTAAATAAATGATTAAATAATTAAATTTAGATTTTCGGGGCATTACAATAAGCATCATCGGTCACGGACAACTGGTATTAAATGAGGGAAAAAGAAAGAAAGAAAACATTGGGTAGTGGGAAAAGCAGATATTAGGAAGAAACAAATCAATCAACACTTAAGTCCTATTAATGAGCAACCAAATGTCCCTTTGTTAAATAAATAAAGAGTAAAGAAAATCAAAATAAACTTAAAATCTCCACGTTTCTTTACAATCGCATAAAACATTCTTCCTTTTTTTTTTTAAAAAGATCAGTTTCATCTTCTTTTCCTCTTCATTCGTTAAACTCAACAATCTCAAAACAAAACAACATAATCAAACAAACACATAGATGATCTAGATAAGGAAATCAACTCACCTCCTTTCAAAATCCTAACCCCTGTTCTTATTATTTCAGACACCGATTACGTGCTTCGAAGTAAATTTACAAAGGGAGATTCATACGAGTAAGCAAGCGTGAAAAGAAAAAGAAAAAAAAACTACCTCCGATGAAGAACGGCGGTTCAAGTTTGCTTTGAGGTATCACTACGGGAAAACAGAGATTAGAGAGTGCTTTTTTTGACCTTAGAGAGCGCTTTAAAGCGCTGTAAAAGGTTCGCTGTCTTAGGTAAAGACATCGTTTTTTTAAGGAAAAAACGCTTTAAAAGGCCCTAAATAGATAGCGCTTTTTAAGAAAAAAACGTTTTCTAAAGTAGGCCTTATAAAGCGTTTTTTCCTTAGAAAGTTCTCTCTAAGCTATGCCATTAAGCGCTTTCTATTGTATATGTTGAAAATTTTAATAATTATTTTTACATTATTTTAGAGAGCGCTTTTATGAAAAAAGCGCTTTCTTTGGTCCCCCATTAGAGAGCGCTTTTGAAAAGCGCTTTCTAAAGGCTACCTATAATTTTTATTTTATTTTTTGTATCACTTTAGAGTGCGCTTTTAGGAGAAAGCGCTTTCTATTGTGGACCTAAGAGAGCGCTTTTAAGAGAAAGCTATCTCTAAAGTGTACCTATAATTTTAATGATTTTTTTCAAAACATCCCATTTTTCCATTTTAAACGCATAACCTGTAAATGCTTTTTTTAGGCAGCATACCAGTATAAAACCATTTTACTAGTATAATTCACATTATTATAAACCAATTCTTTTCAAACCATTATAACCAATTCATTTTAAACCAATATAAACAATCTCAATATTATCGGTATTTATCACCGGAAACTATATATATACGTTAAACCAATTCATTTCCTCTCTGACACGATCTTCTTCTTCTCCTTCTTCTTCTTGTTCGCTTTTTTATATGTTGCTTGTGAGTGTTGCGTTGCTCTGTTGAGAGATGTGAGGTTGAACTCGAGTTATTTTAAGTCTCAAAGTGAGACTCAAAAGAACTACTGAATGCGAGCTATAAGTGACTGGGTTAGGTTAGAGGTGAACAACATTACTGAGTAATTTTGCTTAAGACTTCTATTTTGATTTTTCTGTGATGCGGATAGATTTTCTGGTTGGTTCTCTTGTTGCCCTGCAGAATGTGTTCGAGCTTTTAGCGATACAAACTTTGGTTGCTATGTTTTTTTTATGTGTTTTTTTTAAATGTATTTTTCTCCTGTATTAATTGCCTCTCCAACTCGCCCCCCTGATGGCTTGTTCATCCTCCTTTATATACACAAAAATCAAGTTTTTATGTTTTAGAATTCTTGCTGAGGAACCTTTATTATTTGTATGTCTGCTTTACCTTTCCTGATGTTCAAATGTGTTATTATGATATTTGTTTGTTTGTGCTTGGTGTAGGCTTGTTCAACGTTGCAGGCCTTGTGATAGCAGAGTTTGGCGTGGTCTTGTTACTATCTTTGTGTATGGTTTTGTTGCATATCCTTGGCGTGTTGCAGAGCGTGGTTCATGGTGCACATGTTTCAAAGTTTTTGACAGTCAATGTACCGTTTCATAATTTGTATAACATACGGTCTTGATATTTATTTGCCCTTTTATGTCAACATAATGTGCATTTTAGTAAAGGCTATGTTTTGGATGCTACAAATGTGGGCATATTTTGCTAGACTCTGTTTTGGATTTTTTGGTGTTGAATGGGCTATCTTGTGATTTTTGATGTAACAGAGTGGGCTTATGGAATGTGCCTCAAATATAATTGTTGCAACAAAAAATGGAAAATTATTTTCATGGACTTGGAAATTTATTTGGATAAAAGAAAAGGATAATTGATAATATGTATTAGAATTAGATATGGAGATTGGTTTCAAATGATCTTAAAATGGATAACTAAAAAAACGGTAATTGGATATTGTGAATTGAATTGGGTATGAATGAGATGGATTAAGAAAATAGATTGTGAAATATGGATACTTAAAATTGTGCCTCCACATTAGAACAACACTTAAAACCTTGACCAAATCAAATGACTTTTAATAGCTCTACACCTTGACTTCATCAGATGACTTGAACTGAGATAAAACCCTAACAAAAGCCTCAAACACAACTCACTTGAATTATGCGCACCATGACATTGATCATGAAACCAATTTCTGCCCGACAAAGATTAGGGCAGACTCAATGAAATTTCAACCACACTGCCCAAACACATTTGACTTGATAACTTCCAAGGAAAACTCACTTTAACGTTGCAACTTTTAGACCTGGACAACAAGGAAAATGAAAACAACTGCATTTTTTTTTTGTATTTCCAAGGGGTTAGTAATGCATAAAGAACACACATGTGATACCAAATATTATGCACATGATGCAAATAGATGATATAGTTCGATGAATGAATTTTTTTATTAAAAAAAAGTCGAGTCAAAATTTATGGTATAACAACCATCAACCATCAACCGTTTGTAACTTCAAAATCAACTCCACCAACCGACGGGCCAGGGTGTTTCGGTAATGAAAAACGACCTCCACCAGAGCCTTCACCATCAAAAGCTTTGAAATTTCTGAGTTTATGTGTGTGTTCATGTTTTGGTTACTCTTATTATGTTTATGTTGTAGTGATTTCTTTTGTTTCTTGTTTGGGTTGTTATGTTATGTGGATTGTTATTAGGTTTAGGTTGTTGTGAGTTTGTGCTCAAGGTGTTTGTTGAAATGTCTCAAAGAAGCTTGAATGACATAAACGTGTTTTTTAGTGAGATTCTTCTTAGGGTAGTGGAAAATCAAACTTCTCTTTCCATTCAACAAATGATTCATACAAATTGTGAGTTCAATAAATCTAGAGAACACATATAATCGAGTTAGACATGATAAAATTAAATAAATGATCTATAACTGGATATAGTAAAAGATTGTGGTTCCAAAGCTCACATGGCTGTTGCGGATGAATTTTGCTTGGTTGCTTGGATCAAGGATTTGGATTGGTAACTCTCTATTGGTTTCTAATTTCTCAAAGGTTTTTGATGTCCATAACTTGTTTGACTTAAATATTAGTGTTGTTGTTAAATTGTGGTTTAGGTATGTCCTAACACAATATCTTTGTCAATGTCTGTACTCTGTCTTTTTCATCTAATGAATGAGTTTGTTTACCGTCCCAAAAAAATCTGAATATAATTCAATTTTTCTTAACAATTATTTTAGCATGCTTCAAAGTATATTTTATACTACATGCGCATCCAAATTTAAAAATTCAGAAACTAAAGATATTTTTGGAATTTCCTATTACCAAATTAATGGGTTAATAGTATTTTACTCCACGTCATATAAAAATGTTCTTATTTAACCCCTGTATTTTTTTTTTTGTTGCAAAAATATCATTGTCATTTAAAGATTCTGGTTGTTTAAATTTTGGATAAAAATAACACATGCACTGAACATATTTAACATGCTTAGTGACATTTTTTTTCCATTTATTTAGTTGTCATATGGCCGCACTTAATGTCGCATAGCCATACTTAAGTCTCAATTGTATGTTGTGGCACAGTATGGCCATGTTACAATTAAAAAAATGAAAAAAAAAAATTCATTAAACATGTCAGATATACTCGGTGGGTGTCATTTCAACCTAAGATTTAAACAATCATAATCTTAAGTATTTTTAAAAGAAAAAAATTTTAAATTCTTTAAACTAAGATATTCCCCTTTTTCCCTATACCCAAACCTAGATGAGTATTTGATAAAAAAAAAAAAAAAATATCTAGAGGAGTTCAAAATTCAAATTCAATTTGGTTTATTGAAGTTCGAACTCGGAAGCATTGCATTGTGCTGTGTTTTGCGTTGCTTGCAAGCGAGTGAGTGAGCGATTTCATTTCAATGGCAGTTTCACTAGGAGGCAATAGTGTGGAGTGGCACGTTCGTCCTCCAAACCCTAAAAACCCAATCGTCTTCTTCGATGTCACCATCGGTAACATACCTGCCGGTAGAATCAAAATGGAACTCTTCGCTGATATTGTCCCCAAAACCGCCGAGAATTTCAGGTCACCTCTTTCTCCGCCACTTCAATTTTCTCCTTGAACTACAGTTTGAACTTTGCTAAGTGTTTGTTATTACACTTTTGAGAATATCTCTATTTGAGAAATTCTTGACTTTAATTCTTACTAACTGGTCTAGTTTTTTTTATTTATTTTGCAGGCAGTTCTGCACGGGGGAGTATAGGTAATGTAACAATCTTTTCCAGAGTATCCAAAATGCGTTGTGGTCTTTCTTCTCCTCTTTTTATTTTGTTTTTCATTTGGATTCATGATAGGTTTTGATCTATCACTTTGCTTTTATTTTTTATACCCAATAGTAATAAGGTGGTTGGGGTCTTGGGGAGAGGGACATAGGGGTTGGTGAGATAAGGAGATCATCAATTCAATTTTATCTTTTAACATTTTAATCACTAACACTCGTCATTCAAAAATGAAAATTGATACCCACCACACCATTATGATATCTTTATCTTTATGTAATAATCTTTGATGTATATTTGTTTGGCAATATATTCCTTCCATTTGTTTTTCATGATTGTCATGACGACAAATCGATGATTGTGATAAGAGTGTAAGTTAATGGTTGTGGTATCATGATAAAGGGTTGAGCTGAGCCAATCAAATGTGAAAATTGTTCTTGCTTTTCATTTCTGTACGGGGTCTTCAACTTTGACCACAACTTTTGGCAGATGGGGGATTGTTTTTTGACAAAAAAATGTTTTATGTTCCCTCAAAATATTGTTTACTGGAGAGGTCTCTTTTTTTTTTTTGGTTGTTTTTAGACTTTACAAATTCAAAAAATCATGTGTGTTTTTAGTCCCTAGAACTTCCCTACTATTGAGGGCCAGAATATACATTATTTTGTTAAGTGTAAGTACTAAAAAATAAATAAATAAATGACAACGAGGAAAGACTTATTGAAAAAGTCTTATTTTTATGGACCAAAAATATATTTAACTTCTCTCTTTCTAATTAATGATTGACTGTGATGTGTTTTCCTATTTAACGCTAATTTGCAAAATGTCTACCAGCATATTTGACTGTATGGAATGTCAGGTTTTATGATATGATTTTATTGGCAGGAAAGCAGGACTTCCTATTGGTTACAAGGGTTGTCAATTTCATAGAGTGATTAAAGATTTTATGATTCAGGCTGGTGATTATGTAAAGGTACTTTTCTGGTCTTATCTCTGACTTGGTCTGTTTTAACATATTAGTGCAGGGGTGTTTAGGTTTGTAATTCATATTCATTATTTATAATATTAGCTTATTGCGCATATGGTCATACTCTATATGCATTGCTTATGTATCTTAGTACCTCAGTTACATGTCTAAGCCTATTATTCCCTCTGTCTGCGCTAATATTTTATTTATGGGGAGTGCTAGGTACACTCTTTTTAACACTCTCTCAAACACTCACTCTCTTATCGGGTGAAACACATGTGGGTCCCTCACTTTGGAAATGGGTCTCACATAAAGTACCTGAGGTTTCACTTGCATCCAACTCTGATTCCCTAATTCTTTATACGGTAATAGTGAATTCGGGAATCAATGTGTGAAAAACTCAAAAGGAACACCATTTGTCTTTGCTAGTTCTATTAATAATCAATGCCAATGGTCTTGAATATTCTCTAGTTGTCTAATTCCTAATCAAAAATATCCTACTTGATTAAAAAGAATGAGGAAATCATAAATTATATTGAAATATAGAATGTCATCATTCAAAATACAAGATCTGTTGCAACCCTAGCTATGAGATTTAGTTATCCATATGCGAAGAAACCAAAATCCCAAACTAAAATAAGTAAAGAAGTCCTTCTAGAGAGACAAGACCCCTTTTGCAAGTGGTAGAAATCCCAATTCTTAACGCAGGCTACTTCTCTTGTTTACACATCATTTCTTCGCATAAAACCGGCTCTTTCTCTTTGTAGTCCTATTAGAGCTTCCCTCTTTTTGAATCCTGTTTTTCCCTTGTAATCCGTAGCGATATATAGCTCCATTTTCCAACAAAGAATAGGGTTGCTTGATTATCTTTGTGAATTTTGACACTCGGATAAGTTTTTTGATTTGATTAGAATCTTCAAATTCTAATCCAAAATTTTCAGCTAATAGATTTTATTTTATTTTTTAAATTCTTCCTGAATAGGAAATTTACACTTGTTGATATCAGTGTTATCAAATATCTGCAATTGTGGCACTATGGCAGATATACGTGGCGGTTTTGTGCTCGCTGCCATGGTAAATGTAGGCCAATATTGTGGATTTTTCCGCCATAGTCCGCTATAACTTCGCTGCAAAGCGTACGGTATGGTGGGATTTTGACTCTCCGCCATGGTTGATATCTTCACATCTTTTTAAAATCCTACAAAAAAAAAAAATAATATAGCAGTGAAAGAACATAATCAAAATGGTCTTCTCATATCATACTTAATAAAATTATTGCAGTGTAATAGGAATATACTCATAATCATTAATTAAATAGTTATAATGACCAATAAAAGCTTTCTCAGAATAATATGTTAAAACATACACCCTCAGTTCCTTTTTAATTGCTGCTATTCTTCCTATTTATTTGTCGTTTTTAAAGTTTGATTCAAAATTAACTATTTATTGCAAAGACAAGGAGAAATAAGTCGGATGAGATAATAAATAGTTAAAGATGTTTCGCGAAGAAGACAAATAGTTCCATCAAAATTAAAATTCAAAAGTAACTAATTTATTGGTTTTCTTAGTAATCATAAGTAATTTTAAAACGAAAACTAAAATGGAACAGAGGTAATGGCACTTCATAATTGGATGTGGCTTAGCATTGCGTATATCTTGTCAACTCACATCATAACGACATGGATGATCTATCATGTCATTGTTTTTTAAAATTAGTATAAAAATCCAACAAGAAATGAGCTATCGATTTAAATGCACATATAGTTTTCATATAACCTAAAATGTCTAACTTGATTTTTATACGTTTTATACTTCAACTTTTTCTTTGTTAACCCTAGCCTTTAATTGTCAACTCAATTTATTTTATATCACAATTGGCTAACCCCATTTTTCATAATCTGATACTTTCTCAGAATGTTGTAAATGGGTTTTCTATTCCCGTTATGTTTTTTTAAATGTTGGGTTCTATCTTCAATTCATTTTATCTCCCAGAGACGATTTGATAGTGCAAGTGCTATATTTTGTGAATGGACCTTAACCTGTTGGGATAGACACACATGCAAGTTTTACTTTGGCTGGCTTGAGACACCAAACTCTCTTTGAAACCGTAAGCTCTTTCTCAAAATCTGGCTTTTAGAAGTGGTTTCTCCTGCATTACATATGCTTCCCTATCATTTTTGTTGCTTAGGTTGTTTGTTATTCAACTTTTTTTTTCCACAGTATGTACCTTCTCTGTGGTGGACCTTGGTCGTGTATTTCAAAGTTCTCTCGTCAGATCATTATTATCAATTCTTTAGATTAAGCACTTTCTATTTGATTTTATGGTGATATTGACAGCGGGCCACTGATGCTCCCTTTTACCATAATATGTTTAAGGAGCCTGCCAATTTTCTCTCTCAATAACTACAGAAATTTTGTTGTTTTCTTGGTGGAAATAATATCACAAGAAATTAGAGTTTAGTCTAGAGCAGGACTTGATGCCAGGTTTTAAATTTAATTGTTTTTGTGTTGTAAACTGCAATGTTTGCAACCACTGTTCATGTGGATGCATTGAATCTACTGAGTCCTGCTCTGCCTTTCATTTATAATTCGTACACTGCTTATATATATATATTTTTGAAACTCTTACGAGTATATTTCACCTTGGCAGGGTGATGGTAGTGGTTGTGCTTCCATCTATGGACTGAAGTTTGATGACGAGAATTTCATCGCCAAACACACTGGACCTGGCCTTCTATCAATGGTATGTATTTCTTGTAAAAAAAGTCTTGTAAAAAAAATTGTTCAAAATGAACCTGGCTACATGTTTCGACTCTAAGTCCCCATAAGGATATGATCATGAATTGTTGTTAAAATTACGCAGTGATTATGAATTTCTGAATTAGCTCCTTAATTTAAGGACTAATTGACAGTACATGTATATGCAAATCGACAAGTTATTTACTAATATGTTAACTTACAACAATCTTACACCTGAACGCTTTGAAATGAGATATTATTTATATCTTGCTAAAAATCAATTCTGCCATCAATTAATTCAACTAGTACGACATAATTATGGGTTTTCTTACTCCAATATAAAGAAAGCTAAAGTGCAGATTGTCTAATCTGCAGGCAAATAGCGGACCAAATACCAATGGTTGCCAGGTAAATTTCAAATGATCATTCATTTCCTGTTCTGTTTACTCTGGAAACTTTTATTTGATAAAATTCTATATCTACTGATGAATCTTCTCTCCTGCTTGCAGTTCTTTTTAACTTGTGCAAAATGCGACTGGCTTGACAACAAGCATGTTGTTTTTGGGGTATGTTCCGACATCCTTAATCACATGTATTATTTTTCATGATGATATTAAGGTAGTTAATGTCTAAGAAGCACCAGATCTGTAAACGTATAATGTGAAAGCAGAACAAACCAAACCACTGTCAAATTTAATCTAGACACTTAAAAATGTTACTACTTATTCGCACAATGAGTGTTACATTTGCTAACATGTTTCTTGTCCTAAATTGTTGATGTGTTGTTTATTTACCTGACTTGCCTTTATGCAGAGAGTCCTTGGAGATGGTCTTTTGGTTGTGAGGAAGATTGAGAATGTGGCAACTGGACCCAATAACCGGCCAAAATTAGCTTGTGTCATTGCTGAATGTGGTGAAATGTAAATTTTAATGTAATTTTGGTAACAACTTATGGTTCTCTGAATGGATTGAATCCCATAGATTGGCTTTCTATACAAAGGATCTTTGGTCTCTAAGACTGATAATTAATTTTGTAACGAATTGGTTGAATAGCACAGCTAATTTAACAATCTTGCTTGGGAAGGAACTTTACTATTCTCGTCTTTATTTTGTAGAATAGGTTGAAATGCTTCCATTCTGAGATTCAGGAGTGTGAAGGGAGTGACATGGCTAGACAGTTTATTGGTGCCAATATTTGTTTGTTTGTTTGTTTTTGTTTTTTTTGTGTGTATATATGCCATAAATTTGAAGTTTTGGAGGTAAAACTAGCGTATAAAGGAATATGTAAATTTGATAACTTTGTTTGGACTAAATTTGAAACAAGCGTATATTTAGACTAAATTTGAACAGCAAAATATTTCAAATGAGAAAATGAGATTTGTGCTATAATTAAAGGATAAAAATCTGAAAATGCGAAGCTATAACTCAATAAGGTTTTGTTTAGATGGACAGAATGTGATGAAAGTGGTAATGGATGGGATAGAGTAGATTGTCCGTTTCATTCTATTACTTATAGATCTTACCTGATCAGGAGGGTCTTCCAGCAATTGGGTGCGAACAACAGATGGATGGAATAAAGGGGGTGTACCTGTAAGGCGCTCCGATGCCAAAGTTAATAGAGGTACAGAAAGTGGTAAGTTAGAAGAGTTAAATCAGAATACCTGACCCTTTAGTGAAAAAGGTATTTATAGTGAGCCCCCAGCGCTGGGCCAAGGTCCTTCTTTGGGCTGGATCAGCTAGGCCCAAGGAAGAACTGCCAAGGAACGCGTGAGAAGCGTGAAAACCTAGCTAAGTGGTCTGGTACTTGGTCCAACTGCCCCTATCTTTCAGGAGATAATGGGGGACAGTTGGGTGACGTGGCAAAAGAACTGGCAGACTTGTTCTTTTGCCCGTTCTGAGCGTGTGCCCGACACATGGAACATATGTGTCGCTCCCAAAGATTTGCATCCCGGTACAGACGCGAACGGTCGGCGAAGAGAAAAGTGAAATGAACTGAAAAGAGTCGCCAGTTAGGCATTTTTATCCCGAAGGAAATATAATGCTGCATAGACCTATAAAAGATATGGATAAGACGGTCGCGAACCAGAGAAACTAAGAAAGGGGGTTGGTTACAACCTGGGAAGCTATTAGCACCCAGATTGTCCGCCGTACTCGACGGGATCCACGCTTGAAAGATTGTGTTTAAAGGGGTAGTGTCTGTGCTATCTGTGTGCAAAAGCTGGAAAAGAATGTACAAGTATCAGTGCAAGAAAGTGAAGTGAGGTACTCAGGAATGAGGCTTTAAAAGAATGCTGAAAGAGGGGAAAGACACAGAGACTTTTGTTCGATAACAGTTAAGTTATGCCTACGTATCCTCTCGTGCAATGAGGAAGTCAGAACACCGTAGTTCGACTCAAAGAGACTGAAAGATAAATTGACTGTGAATTGCTTGCTTGTCTATGCTCAAGTGTATGACTTGTCTGACCCAAGTGCTAACTGTCTTGCATTAGACGGAAGAAGCAAGTTCTCGTTTGTGAGTGAAGATGATGAGAAAAGAATCTCGTAGGAGACGATTATTGTTTGTTTTTGTGTTTTCAATCTTTTATTGCTTTTTTGGTGTTTGTCATAAGTTAATGAGCTTAAGCCTAAGCCAATGGTTAGTAAACTCATTATATCCTCCCTTAGATTAGGGATAATGAGAATACTTTAAGTATGAGATAAACATCTCAAACTTAGTTACCCTAATGATATAGGATTAAGATCATTAACCTACTTGTGATTATTTAGATGTTTTTGAGTTTTTGTTTAGTGTTAAGTAATGAGTTTAAGCCATAATCAAGGATTAGTGAACTCATTACACCATCCTAATAGAAGGATAATAGATGAGCCCACTTAAGCTGAGGAAGATACCTCAACTTAATCCATGATTGGGGATTAACCTCATGAAAAAACAAGCCTTTATTAAAGTGGATTTTAATTAATAATGAGATTAAGAAGTGAGTTTTATGATTTGTAAGACAACTTGAGGGGGACTTGTCCATTAACACTAGGGTTAGTCCTTCTTAACCAATAAAGGAAGAATTAGAACCCTAATGCAAGACCCAAGTTACAAGTTAATGTCTTAGTGATTATTAAGATGGATTAACTAAGAGGTTTAAACAAATTAAGGGTTTAACACTTAGGATTAAAGTTATACACTTCATCCTAAGAGAAGGATGCATGCATAACCCTAATCACAAAGTCTTAAAACCTTAAAGGTTTAGTCTCTGATGAAGAGATTAGAAGAGAGACACAAAGAAGACTCAAAGGTGAAAACTAAGGGGGGACTAATCAAAGCCCTAATTATTGTCATGCTTGGGTGTTCCTATGGTTTGTAAGGCTTGCAAGAGATCTTCAGAGAAGCCACCAATGGAAGAAGTAGATGAGAGGAGGAGAAGCAGAAGAAACAAGTTAACTTACTTCACTGAAGAAGATAAGTTACTTGAAGAAAGAAAGTGAATGATGAACATGAATGAGCAAGCTCACTCTAAAGCAAAGAAAAAAAAATGCAGCAATGATGCATAAGAAGAATGAGAAGAGAAATGAGAAGTGAAGGCAAATCCACTTCTCAAATTACTTACCACCTGAAAATGTTAGCATAAAGGAAAAAATGAAATGAAACAATGCATATGAATGGACAAAGATTAAAATCAGAAGCATAAACATGATGCAAATGATGCTATGGCATGATGCAAAGGCATACCAAATGTCATGGATGTTCATACAAGAGATGGAATGCAAAGGATGCTTGCTTTGAAGTTTGAAAGTTCATGAAAGCTCATGGAATGAAATGAATGCACATCATGGCAAATGAATGAAGAAATGATCAAACATGATTCTAATGTGTCCTAAGATGTGTTAGATGCCATATGAATGCAATAAATGTCATGGCAAGTTCATGAATGGATGCATATGCAAGATATATGCAAATGAACATGAGAAATTAGGGTTTTAAGGCAACATGAGATGCATAAGGTCAAAACAGAAGCAAATCACAAGATAAAAAATTGCAAATGAACTCAAAGGAACCCTAACCCCATATGATATCATACCCCAAAGGAGGAGGTCTAACTCTTAACCTAAAGAAAGTTGTGAATTTTCTAAGTTTGCTAGGGTTTTAGGGTACCTCAAAAGGGAATATGCAAGATAAATTTGTGACAAAAATATGCTAGATACTACATGCCATATGAAGATCAATGCAAAAAGAACCAATGTCAAACCCTTCATGGATAGGCAGAAAAGAATTCTTGAAGTTAGGGTTCCAAAATGGGATTTTTATGAACCCTAAATTCAAGAAAATTGTCAAAGTTGGACCAAAACCAAAAAGAAATTTGTATGAATGGTTTGAAAATGTTTCTAAATGTCCTAAGATGCAATGTGATTTTTTTTTGGAATTTTTAGAAACCTAAATGGTATTTTAATTAATTAATTTCCATTAATTAGTTAAAATAAACATTTAAATATTTTAAAAATGATTTTTTAATGTAAAAAATAAAAATAAAAATGTTTTTAGGTGAAGAAAAATATTTGAAATCAAAATGCAGAAGAAAAATATTTTTGGAATTTTCTAAGTATTTTAAATAAATTATACAAGAAAAATGATTAAAAATGAAATAAAAAGTGAATTAAATGAAAGTCAGCGCATCCTGTGGTTCACATTTAAACTGAGGATGGAGGGAAAGACTTGGCGCGCGTTTGGAGGGCTGGGATTGATCCTGGCATTTTGAATTTAATAAATCTAATTAAGCTAATTAATCAGGATTTAGGGCTTTTAATGAAAGATCTGGACCATTCACTTACGCGTGGGAAGACAATCCAATGGCCTACGTTCAAACTCACACTAAACCCTAAATTAAACCCTAATCTTTTTCAGGTGACCGAAACAGTGTTCCGATCATCTTCTCCGGCAGCTCACTCTTGCTATCTCAGTCAAAACGTAAAATAAACTCACCAAACTCTCCAGAAATGATCCTCACCTCATTCTAAACAAGATTCAACCAACAAATTTCATTTATTTCACATGAACATCAAGATTCTAAGCAAAACGGAAAATCACACAGAAATTTCAGAAGCTTCATACATGCTTGTTTCTCACTCATTTTCAAAACCAAATAGATCATGATGATCAGCAAAGCATACAGAACATTTCTATAACCTAAAATTACATTTTTGGAAAATTTGTTCTTGAGGATACCTGAAATGGAGCTTTCTCAATCTGAGCTATCTGGCCTCCTCTTTGGTTCAAAACGACTCCAATGATCCTCCTGGTGATGCTTTGATGCTTGGAGGAAGTTTATAATGGCTGGTTTGAGGGCTTGCAACTCAGCTGGCCAGAAATCGTATTTTTGTTTTGGGTGTTTTTAGGCTGCAATGAAGGGTGGGAAATGATCCTCTTGTGATGCTGAGTTGTTTGATGAAAAAAGTTTGGAGTTTGAGTGTGTGTGCTATGAGTTTCGAAAGCTTTTGCTCTTGGGGTGATTTTTGGGAACTTGATAATTCTGAAGTGTTAGGCTTGTGTGTGTTGTGTTATGAGCTGTGTTTGATCCACATAACAAGCTTTGATAGGTCAGGAGAGTTGTTGTGGCCTATGGTGATTGGTATGGGCTCTCTTGCAAAAAGTCAATAAAACTTGTACTTGAGGTATGGGCTGGTTCAGAGGTTGTACAAGGGCATGTCTGGCCTCAACATCAATCAAGGAGAGCCATGGAATTGAAATTGAGGTGCTGCAGCAAGTGGAGGTATGGTTGTATGAGTTTTTATCAAGTTTTGTTCATTTTCCCCCTTTTGTGATTTCTTGATGTGCAAGGCATAGAAACTTGAGATTCTTGGGCCAATTCTGACTTTTAGGCAATGCACTATGTTGGTATGATGCATAGAAGTGTATTAGAGGTCACAAAATGGCTTGGCAAGTGGTTTTGCAAAAATCCCTCTTTGGTGTATTCTTGAAAATTGTAGGATTTTTGCCAACTTTGGAGGATCATAACTTGAGTTCCATAATGAATTAGAACTTGTTCTTGTAATTTTTGAAAAGGGAATGATCCAATCTACAACTTTCATGACCAACAATTTTTCATTTGAAGCATTTTTGGTTGTCGCTCCCGGGATTTTCATCCTAGTACAAACGCGAAAGTGGCGCGGAAAAGGTAGAGTCGCCAGCCAGACATTTTTATCCCGAATGAATGGGAAAGGTAATGTTGCACAAACCTGAGGAAGAAGGAAAGGACAAGGTCATGCGAACCAAAGATCTGGGTTCGGGAGTCGGTAACGACCTGGGAAGGTATTAGCACCCCAGACCGTCCGCCGTACCCGACGGGATCCACGCTTGCTTGTTTGTTTCAAAGGGTGAGAAAATATAACTGCTGCTGAATAAAACTGCTGACTGGGATGGAAAATGAAATGAGAAAGGAACTGAAATAAGAAAATGGAAAGAAAGGGGAAAATGTAGGGAAAATAAAGAATGTGCTCGAACGGGCCCTACCCCGCTGCCTACGTACCTCATCGGGATAATGAGGATCAGAGTCGATGTAGTTCGCTTAACTAAGGCGAGAACTATTTGTTTGTGTTTTTTTATGGCTTGAACTGCGTATGTCTATGCTCATGCGTTGCAGGCTCGTCTGGTACGAGTGCGTTTACCGTCTTGCATGCGAGACAAGTCGTCGCGAGTTCGCGTTGTGAGTGAATGAGATGAGAAAAGAAGTTCCCGCAGGATAGTCGCTTGTTATTTGTTTTTGTCTTTTATGAGAAATATTTTGAATTTGTTTGTGAACTGTCTTGTACTAAGACCTATCCATCGCGGGCAGCATTTACACCTCGCCCCGAAACAGGACGCGTATAAACACTCCGCAACAAAGTCTCGTGTCGTACAAGATTGTTCGGTTTATCCTTAAATGTTTTATTATTTTTCTTTATGAGAAGATAAAGAATGACTCAAATTGGAAAAGGGAAAATCTAATGGGAACTAAGACACAACCCTAACTTTTATTGATTTATTTACATGGGAGATCCTATGGTTTGTGGGGTTTTCTAAACCTAATGGAAAAACACCTAGAACTAATAGAATGCAACTTACTTCCTAAGGAAGATAAGTTGATTTTAAAGCAAAGGGAAAACCTAAAGCAATTGAAATATTGAACAACATACAAAATATTAAAATTTGCAAGCAAGAATAAAATTCATAACAATTCAATTAAAGGCGTGAACTAAAATAGTCATATTTTTTTATTCTAATTCTAATTAAAATGAATCCTATGCCTAAATTCTAAACTAAGGTCATACCTAATATTTTCCTTAAAAAAATCAGAATCTAAACTAACCTAAGTCCATATTAAATTCTAAGATTAAATCTAAACTAAACTATTTTTTTTATTGAATTTTAGTATCATGACCTAAACTAATGGAAATTATAAGTAACAAAGCCTAAGAACTAATATTCTAAAAAATATCAAAATTTCTGGAAAAATTATGAAAATTAATCTATGGGGTCCTATGATTACCTATAACATTGTGTTAAAAGGGGTCCTAAAAAATCCTAATTTTGCTATGTCTAAAAATTGTTTATTTACACCTAAAAATTAGCCATTAATTTCTAAGGATTAAGCCACTAAAACCTAAGATAAAATGACCTAAAAAATCCACTAAAATTACCTTAAGTACTACTATGAGTCTTCTAACTACAGTAAAAAGAATGGGCAAATAAAGTTACTGGAAGGTTAAAATATAAAATCTACAAGTTTATGTGTATTGAAAGAAAATTCCCTAAGAACCATTCACATGAAAAATTCAATATAAAATAAAAAATAAGGCAAAAACAGAAAAATAAAGTGCCAATTATTTCTAAAGGGAATTAAAAGTCTATTTGAATTTTTTAGGAATTTTTCTACTCATTTTACTATTTTTTATGTATTATTTCTAAACTTATATTAAACTAAAAAATTCTAAAAAAATCTAAAAGAAAGAAATAAAGAGGGGGGGGGGGGTTAAAAGCATATTTTTTCTAGTGATTTTCTCATATGGGCCTAAAAAGGGGTGCTAACAGCAAAATTCCTGGGCCCATTTCACAGGCTGAGTGGGGTGGTGCAATAAGCGAATTTTTCAGTTGTTTTCTCTTATTGGGCTCTACATGGGGGTGTGATTAGCACAAACGGTAAGCCCAATTCACATAAAGTCTGAAGAGCATGGTTACTACGGTGGGGGAATATGCATGCGATTAAGGAAGGGTGCCCCAACCGGACGGTGACAAGTTTCACCGCCGGATTGGACCTCCAAAGACCAAACTTCCCCATTCCAATCTTGGGTGGCGGATTAATGGCCTTAATCAGGTTTTATTATAATAAAACTAAATGTTGCAATTCATGATTCAAACTTAATTAATATTAAAAACGAAATCCAATCAGCATTAATCATGAAATTAATCCTTACAATATAACCACCAAAATGAAAAAAACGAAAAAAACTCAGACTTCTCTTCAACGCTCACACGCCCTTTCTCCTTCATCTTCCAAACCCTAAATACTCCCTCACGGCGGCGACGGCGGCGGCCTTCTCACTGGCAACCCCTCTCAAATCCCAACACCAACCTTAACCTTCCCTTACTCTTATCTCCAATCCAACTACAATTGACCTAGCTCCTTCTTAAACTTAAAAAACAACGCCGCAAAAAGCTTTAGGATAAACAGAATCAAAATCAACATTCACACACCTTCAATTCAGATTGATAAAAGACTTCAAAGTGTGATGTGATTTTTCAGGTTCTATTGTTGTTGAAGATTGGTGAAGAGTTTTTTTTTTGTTTCTTCTGATATGAATCCCATAATAATTCAGTTATTCTCTAACTGATTTTGCGGAATCAGTTTTTTCTTTGTAATTATTATTTTAATTTCTGTAACTGTCACCAATTTGTTATTGAATTCCTTTTTAAATGGATATTTTGTTGTGGGCATTGAGAGAGAGAGACTTTCCAATAATAATACTGCAATCTTTTATCTTTTGGTTTTCCTACTATATTTCCTTTCCTGCCACTAAATTATTCTCATGTAGTTTTGTTATGTAATTTCCCAACCTTCAATTTTTCATTAGGGACCTATTATGAAATGGTAGTAATAAGTCCTTTAGATTTGGACTAGCATAATCAACTTGATCACAAATCCTAGCCATCTCGAATTCCATTGTAACGCCAATTTAAAATTAAAACAAAACTTGCAAAATCACTTTGGAATCCTTAACTGTCTTGAATAATCGATCTTGCGCCACAATTCTTTAAATATCAATGCGCCCAAAGCCTTAAAGATTTGATATCGAAACCAAACTTAGTCATAATGAAACATGAACAATCACGAAAAATGGACCTTGAATTTGTAGACTCATTAGACTGAACCAACTTGCAAAGGATCCTTGGAGATACTTCGGGGCATGGTAAGAAACATTTGGGATTACTTGAGATATAACTTATAATTAGATAGGAACCAATTGAGCTTGAATAACTCTTTTACCAAGAAAATTATAAACCTTGACAACCGTGACTAAGTCGAACTCACAGACTCAAAATGTAACCATCCTCAAATAAACCTTAATCCTCTTTTTTTTCATAAATAACCTTCATGGCGAACGATAATCACTTGAGCGGTTGAGAAGGCAACAATGTCTTGACCATAATACGAATTCGCAACATAATTGCCCGCAATTTCACTGCAAATAGTTAACATTCGGAGGAACCGTTGAATATGGGATGCCTGAAAATAAACACGATCACCAAAAGGTCCTGGACACATATAAACCTTTAACCTGACGATCTTCAGATAGTGAATACCCGAAAGTTCCATGAAGAAAACTACGACCCCATGCCTCATGAATCCATGAAATGCATGACTACAAATGATAGGATCTAATGAGAAATGTAGATGAAATGCGAAGCTACAAGCTATTAAAGGGAGTAAATAATGAGGGCAAATTTTGAGGTATTACAGCTGCCCCTATTCAATCATCTGCAAGCCTGAACGAATAATTGCAACAACTTTTAGACGTTCAAGGCGTGGAGTGATTGAATACTCGAATAGAGCCTGAAAATTTGCGCACTATGGGTAATAATATATGCTGAGAAGAATGCCATCCTCGAATGACAACTCACACGGTATCCTCGGGTCCAGTGTTAAAACCATCCTTGAATAGAAACACAATGGTATACCGGCCGCAGGCGATAACCATCAACGACAAAGACTGACCTCGGACAGACTTTGCAAACGAGACAAACTAAACTCAATTAACAAGCTCAAAAAGTGGACTACCATCCTCGAATAATAGCCACAACCAAACAAAACAAGACCAACCGCAGAAGGACTTGAAGAAAAGAATGCCGTCCTCGAATGACAATTCAAAAGATCCTCGGATCTAACACGAAACCATCCTCGAATGGAGACGCAAAGGTATACCAGCCCCGACTGATAACCAAAAACAAAGCTGACCTCAGACAGACTTGCAAAAGAGACAAACTGACCTCGATCAATAAGCTCAAAAATTGAACTACTATCCTCGAATAATAGCCACAACAAAACAAACAAGACCAACCGCAGAAGGACTTGAAGAAAAGAATGCCATCCTCGAATGACAATCCAAAAGATCCTCAGATCTAACACGAAACCATCCTCGAATGGAGACGCAAAGGTATACCGGCCTCAGTCGATAACCCAAACACAAAGCTAACCTCAGACAGACTTTGCAGAAGAGACAAACTGACCTCGATCAATAAGCTCAAAAGTGGTCTATCATCCTCGAATGATAGCCACAACAACACAAACAAGACCAACCGCAGAAGGACTTGAAGAAAAGAAATGTCATCCTCGAATGACAATTCTAAAGATCCTCGGATCTAACACGAAACCATCCTCGAATGGAGACGCAAAGGTATACCAGCCTCGACTGATAACCAAACACAAAGCTGACCTCAAACAGACTTTGCAAAAGAGACAAACTGACCTCGATCAATAAGCTCAAAAGTGGTCTATCATCCTCGAATGATAGCCACAAAAACAAGACCAACCTCAGAAGGACTTGAAGAAAAGAATGCCATCCTCGAATGACAATTCAAAAGATCCTCGGATCTAACACGAAACCATCCTCGAATGGAGACGCAAAGGTATACCAGCCTCGAATGATAACCAAACATAAAGCTGGCCTCAGACAGACTTTGCAAAAGAGACAAACTGACCTCGATCAATAAGCTCAAAAGTGGTCTATCATCCTCGAATGATAGCCACAACAACACAAACAAGACCAACCGCAGAAGGACTTGAAGAAAAGAAATGTCATCCTCGAATGACAATTCAAAAGATCCTCGGATCTAACACGAAACCATCCTCGAATGGAGACGCACTGGTATACCGGCCTCAGGCGGTAACCAGAAACAACAAAGAAAATAGGACAAGATGGAACGGGATCGTTGTACATAAACGAGAGCCCAGACAAACAGGACCGTTGTACAAAACAGGAACCTGCGACGTGACTTTGGCACCAAACAAGACGCGAAATAAGTGACGAACATTGACTTGAAAAGACAAGGATGTCTGAAAAATGATATTGGTATCCTCTGTGCGGAGTACTTCAGGTTGAGAAGATGTTATATGTCATATGTAATATACCTCAAAACCGTCCCATGCTGGTATGCATATGTTTGAATTTATGGCGTAATGCTCCATGATGATGGAAATGCTACGCTTTGGAGGATGCAAATGTGATGATGATTATGCGTATGCAAAATGAAAAGAGCTCTCATGATAAGGAGACTGTAAGTATCCCAGATGGCTCGACTGGGGAGGAACTGATGATCACTGCACTGATCTGGTTAATCCTTGTAAGGAGTAGACAATTCTGCGGGGAATGCTATTGATGATACACAGGCTCTGAACTGCCATTATTGCCAAAAATAAATTGGACTTTGAGATTGGAGTGCCAAGACCCTTGCTGGAGATGGACCCTTCTTGAACTCTGATGGGGAAGCGAAGACCTCCTGACTTGGCTGAGAACCAAAGGCATGATATTGCTGAGGAAGCAACTGCTGGGGAGACAAAACACTTCTTATACTGTTGAGAATTGCCCCTGTCTGAAGGGAAACTTTTGCTTGGGGATGACACCCACCTCCTGCTACCTTGCTGGGAGAAATTTCAATTTCCACTTGGCTGGGGATAATTGGAGACACCCTGGGAGACACCTGCTCCTGTTCAAACAAAAGGGGATGCTCCTCTTGGATAATTGTTGTTAGCTTTATTAGCAACACCAGTATCTGTACCTGCATGAACACAATCGATAGTACATGCAACATAGAGAGTTAGTTTGGGACCTGCTTGCCCCAGGCTCATAGTATGAATCATTATCTAGGCATCTCGACACCCTTTCAGAGTTGTATTAAATGTTTCCGTTCTCCCGCACGAGTTAGAAAGCCTTTAAATGTTCACAACACCATGTAAATCACAATTTGCTAGACGTTTTCACAATCAATCAATGCTAGATGAGAAAAAGCAAAAACAAGAAGCAAAATAGCCAAATTGACTGAAGTTGAATTTTTATTGATTTGGAAAGATGGCCCTGAATAGGCAATACAAAGGAAACAGTTCCCTGGAAAGAGGAAACCACCAAAAAGAAAAACAAACTATCCTACTGGCAATGTGAGAAGTGAATCTCATCAAGTCTCAACCCGGTTATGACTCGTATGTTTTCAAAACGCTCCGCTCGTTCTACCTCTTGAGAAAAAGTAAGTGAACTGATCTTCAACCCTTAGGATAGCCTCAACTGTATGTAGGTCATGGATCTCGTAGATCACAGTCGTTCGTGTTAATCCCTCTTTTGCGTGGATCGCCTTTTCAGGTTTTCAATCCACCGGGATACCCTTTTTTTCCTGAGTTATCCGATGTGGCTTTTCAACTCAGTGGGTGTACATTTTTTTTGATTTCCCTAACTTTTGCCCGAGCCTTTTATTCTGTTTTTGGCTCACCGGGATGCCCATTTTTTCCTGGATCTTTATTCTGTTTTTATCCAGCGGGTCCTTTTACACGAAGTATTTTCTTACTGCATCTGCGTTGACAGGGGATTGGAAGTCTTCTCCGTCCATGGTTGTCAGCATCAAGGCTCCTCCTGAGAAAACCTTTTTAACCACAAACGGTCCTTCATAGTTGGGTGTCCACTTGCCCCTGTGATCGTTGAGAGGAGGAAGAATCCTTTTCAGCGCTAAGTCTCCTGGCGTGTACCTCTGTGGTCGCACTTTCTTATCAAAAGCCTACTTCATCCGTCGCTGATACAACTGTCCATGGCATACAACTGCTAGGCGTTTCTCTTCAATGGGACTCAATTGATTATATCTAGATCGGAGCCACTCGGCTTCATCCAACTTGATATCCATCATCAACCTCAGCGAGGGGATTTCCACTTCAATTGGTAGGACTGCCTCCATGCCATACACCAGTGAAAACAGAGTTGCCCCAGTTGAAGTACGTACTGATGTTCTGTACCCATGCAACGCGAATGGTAACATCTCATGCCAGTCTTTGTACGTCACAACCATCTTCTGCACAATCTTCTTGATGTTTTTATTGGCCGCCTCGACGGCGCCATTCATCTTCGGGCGATATGGAGAAGAGTTATGATGTTCTATTTTGAAGTCTCGACACAAGTCAGCCATCATCTTGTTGTTGAGATTATAACCATTATCAGTAATGATCCTTTCAGGGACTCCGTATCGGCAGATGATGTCTCGTTTAATGAATCGGGCGACCACTTGCTTAGTGACATTGGTGTAGGACGCCGCTTCAACCCACTTCGTGAAATAATCAATAACAACTAGAATGAAGCGATGACCATTAGAGGCTATTGGCTCAATCTTTCCAATCATATCGATACCCCACATAGCGAACGGCCATGGTGAAGACATGACACTCAACGGATTCTGAGGCACATGGACCTTGTCGGCATAAATTTGACACTTGTGGCACTTACGGGAGTACTTACAGCAATCAGATTCCATGGTAATCCAATAATATCCCGATCTCAACAATTTCTTGGCCATGGCATGTCCTCCAGCATGGGTGCCAAAGGAACCTTCGTGAACCTCCTGCATCAACAGGTCTGCTTCGTGTTTATCCACGCATCTGAGCAGCACCATGTCGAAGTTCCGTTTGTATAGCACGCCATCTTGATTCAAGAAGAAACCTCCTGCCAGTCTTCTAAGGGTCTTCTTATCCTTACTAGATGCCCCAGCCGGGTATCTTGAGCCTTCAGGAATTGCCTGATATCATGATACCAAGGCTTGTTATCTTCACCATCATCGACTGCAAAGACATAAGCGGGTCTTTCAAGACGAGAGACTGAGATTCGAGGCACGAAATTCTCTTGACAAACTTTAATCATGGACGACAAAGTTGCTAGAGCTTCGGTGAATTGGTTTTCATCTCGAGGAATGTAATTCAGTTTGAATTTGGTGAAGAATGTTAACAACCTCCTGACATAATCTCTGTAAGGGATCAAACGAGGTTGATGAACCAGCCATTTGCCGTTGACTTGATTTACCACCAAAGCAGAATCTCCGAAGATCTCAAGGTTCTTGACTCGCAAGTCTATTGCCTCTTCGATCCCCATGATACAAGCTTCATACTCCGCCTCATTGTTAGTACATTCTAAAGTCAATCGAGCGGCTAAAGGTGTGTGGACCCCTTCTGGCGAGATAATAACAGTGCCTACTCCACTTCTATTCATGTTTACAGCCCCGTTAAACATCAACTTCCATTTGGATTCAGGGTCAGGCCCCTCCTCCGGAAGTGGTTCTTCGTAGTCTTTCGACTTGAGGAACATGATGTCCTCATCCGGAAACTCAAACCTCATGGGTTGATAATCATCGATCGGCTGCTGTGCCAAGTATTCTGATAACACACTCCCCTTAATTGCCTTTTGCGAAGTGTATTGTATGTCATACTCCGTTAGTATCATCTGCCAACGGGCCACTCTTCCCGTCAAAGCTGGCTTCTCGAAAATGTATTTCACAGGATCCGTCTTAGAAATTAAGAGAGTAGTGTGAGTCAGCATGTACTGTCTTAGTCGGCGAGCAGCCCATGCCAAAGCGCAACAAGTTTTCTCGAGTAGTGAGTATCGCGTCTCACAATCGGTAAACTTTTTGCTAAGGTAATAAATGGCGTGCTCTTTTCGACCAGACTCGTCCTGCTGACCCAGCACACACCTCATCGATCCTTCAAGCACAGTAAGATACATAATCAAAGGTCTCCCTGGCACTGGAGGCATAAGAATTGGAGGCTCCAACAGGTATTCTTTGATTCGGTCAAAAGCTTGCTGGCAGTCTTCGTTCCATTTAATGGCCTGATTCTTCCTCAGAAGCTTAAAGATGGGCTCACACGTGGCCGTTAGGTGAGAAATAAACCGTGCAATGTAGTTTAGTCTCCCTAAGAAGCCACGCACTTGCTTTTCAGTCTTCGGCTCAGGCATTTCTTGGATAGCTTTCACCTTGGCTGGATCAACCTCAATTCCTCGTTCACTAACAATGAAGCCGAGTAACTTGCCAGAACGGACCCCGAAGGTACACTTATTCGGATTCAACCTCAGTTTGAACTTCCGAAGTCTGTCAAACAACTTTGCTAGATTAACCAAGTGCTTTTCCTCTGTTTGGGGTTTTGCTATCATATCATCAACATAAACCTCAATTTCATGATGGATCATGTCGTGAAATAGCGTCACAATTTCCCGTTGATAAGTAGCTCCTGCATTCTTTAAACCAAATGGCATGACCTTGTAACAGAAGGTGCCCTAAGGAGTGATGAAAGTTGTCTTTTCCATGTCATCGGGAGCCATCTTAATCTGATTATAGCCGGAAAATCCGTCCATGAAGGAGAACACGGAAAACTGAGAAGTATTATCGACAAGTACATCTATGTGAGGTAGAGGGAAATCATCTTTGGGACTGGCCCTAGTCAAATCCCTGTAATCCACACACATCCTGACCTTACCATCTTTCTTGTGAACCGACACAATGTTAGCAACCCACAGAGGGTAACTGGTCACGGCCAAGAAGCCAGCATCGAATTGTTTTTGCACTTCTTCTTTTATTTTAATTGCCATGTCTGGACGTGTGCGCCTTAACTTCTGCTTTACTAGAGGACAATCCTCTCTGAGAGGCAGCTTGTGTACCACAATATCAGTGTCTAAACCAGGCATATCTTGGTAGGACCATGCGAAGACATCAACATACTCTCGAAGCATAGCAATCAAACGAGTCTTGACAAATTCTTCTAATGCAGCTCCGATCTTGACTTCTTTCTTGTCTTCTTCAGTACCCAGATTTATTACTTCGACATCTTCTTCGTGCGGCTAAATCATCTTCTCCTCCTGTTTAAGCAGTCTGGCCAATTCTTCAGGTAGATCGCAATCCTCTTCACCTTCCTCATTAGCTTGATAAATTGGATTGTCAAAGTCATACTCAGCCATAACAGGTTCGTCATTGATAAGATCTTTCTTCTCTGGTGATTCATGCAAGGCTTTAGCAACAACTTGAGAAAATCAGAAACATTTCCATTTTAAAACTTTTCTTTCTTTTTGAAAACAAAAGTAAAAAAAATGAAAGACAAAGAACAACATGAATGAATGTGAAACATTAGCTTTATTTATGACTGTGTTAATGAACAAATGAACCCTTACAGATAGCCACTATGCCCCGGGCAAGACATAGTGCTTTAATACAGGACAAATAGAAACAAAAAATTATTACTCTTCAAAAGAGGTGATTGAAATAAGCCTTTCTGATGTCCAATTGCTAAGCTGAGTTCCTGGAGCGGCAGGCCTGATCCATTCATCTAAGTCAGAGCCACTATCGACTGCGTCATCCTGCACAGCACTGATGTTTCCGTAGTCTACCACTCCCGCACTCGTGAAGGTGACCGGGCTCTGACAACCTTCAGCACTTGGTCCAGACGATGACTTCCCAGGATGATAGCCAATTCCGAACATATCTTTCTTCTCTGGTACCTCTACTGGACTGCCCCAGCCTTCTCATACCCCAGATTCTACTAATTCAAGCGCTTGCTTATAAGAGGCTATGGAAACCCCCTTATTTGGTCGTTCAGGAGAAGTTGCCACTGCGGATGCTTGTTCAGACTTTAAGGGCTCAAAATCCTGACATGGGGTCTCAACTATTTCGCCATCCATCTCCACATATTTGAATGAAGCCAGATGACTAACAAAAATATCTTCTTCCCCACTGACAGTCACAATCTAACCCTCCCATACAAACTTTAACTTCTGATGGAGTGTGGACGATACTGCTCCTGTTGAATGTATCCAAGGTCTTCCGAGTAAACAACTATATGCAGGCTGGATATCCATTACGTAAAACGTGGTATTGAAGATCTGTGGACCTACCTTAATGGGTAATTCCACCTCTCCGAACACCGATCTCCTTGACCCATCAAATGCTCGAACTACGAGGTCGCTGGGCTTTAGAACTACTCCATCATAATCCAACTTCATCAGTGCTTTCTTAGGAAAGACGTTCAAAGATGATCCAGTATCTACCAACACGTGGGAGAGTACTGCACCTTTACATTCTAGAGAGATATGCAATGCCCGATTATGAGCACGCCCATCAGAAGTCAAATCCAAGTCTGTGAAACCCAATCTGTGACTGGCATTGACGCTGGATACCACCGCTTCCAACTAATTTACAGAAATATCCTGAGGCACGTATGCCTTGTTTAGAATATTCAGAAGAGCCTTCCTGTGAGAGTCATAACATATGAGTAAGGACAAGATGGAAATCTTCGACGGCGTCTGCTGTAGATGGTCCACAATCTTGTAGTCACTCTTTTTGATGATCCTCGGGAATTCTTCAGCTTCTTTATCAAAGGTGAGGTCTGGATCAGTTGATGGTGCAGGATCATTGACAACTGCTGGCTGCTTCCCTCTTGCTCTAGCCTGGGCTTCTGCAGTATCTCTGGGTGGTATCACATTATTTCTCAGTATTTCCGGCGCAAACAACCTTCCACTTCTAGTAAAGCCCCCTACTCCAACATTTTCTACTTGAGCTGGGGTTATACTAGTCGTGGCCAACTCTTGCTTCTGGCCATTACAGTATACTTTACCACCATAATTCCAAGGAATAGCTCTGTCACTTTGGTACATTACTGGTCCTGCAGTGGTGATGGTTATCGGTGCCACTCTGGCCCGTGAGGGAACTTGAGATGGGTCTTAGAAGATAGTTACTGTGGAGACTTCACTTTCTTTTACAACCTTGTCAAACTGCAACATTCCCTCATCAATCATGCTTTGGATTCCGGCTTTCAACTGCTCACAACCATTTTTAGCTTCAGCACATTCCGGACAATCTTCTTCACATCCAGGGAAGATACCTTTCTTTAACAAACAAAATTTAATAACAATCAACGAAGTCTGCAAGTCGTTAACATCACATACCAAGTTCAGGTTCTTCCCTTCATCAACTGCCCCAACCGTACCTCTGTGAGGAGGCATGGGATTCTGAATCACATTAGGAGAAGGAGCAAAGTTAATTGCTTTAGTATCTAGTAGGTCTTGAACAACATGCTTCAATTCTTTACAGTTCTCTGTGGTATGGCCGGGAGCTCCGGAATGAAATTCACATCTGGCATTTGAATCATAACCCTCGGGGATCTGGCCTGGCTTCGGAGGTTGTAGAGTTCGGAGTTGAATCATCTGAAGCTGTAGAAGATTCTTCAAAAGCTGTGAGTAGGACATTGGTGGAACCTCGAAATGTCTTTCCTTTGGTCTCTAAGGGTAATATGAATGAGAAGCTCTTTGATGATACCCTTGCGAGCGCTGCGGCTGTGGTGGTTGGACCTGCTGTTGAACAGGTGGAGTTGAGATAGTGACAGGGGCCACTTGCTGATAAAATCCTCTGTTGATCATTCCCCTCTGCGCGTACACTGCACCGGTCTCTCCTTCTCTTCTTTTCACAAAGGGTTTCTTAATACCAGAACTTGAAGCATCTCCATTATGAATTTTCCCCTGCTTAAGCCAACTTTCTATCCTCTCGCCAGTCAAGATGATATCCGAAAATCCACTTGAAGAACATCCGGCTAACCTTTCCATGAAATGCCCAGGGAGGGTATCTAGGAAAAGGTCAACCATTTCTCTCTCCAAGAGAGGTGGTTGCACTCGAGCGGCTACTTCACGCCACCTTTGTGCGTAATCTTTGAAACTCTCTGAGCTCCTCTGAGTCAAACTCTGAAGTTGGGTGCGACTTGGCGCCATGTCGATGTTATACTGATACTGCTTGAGGAAGGCTTCTCCCAATTCCTTCCAGCTTCTTACAGAACTCCTCTCTAGCTTCATATACCATTCCAAGGACCCTCCGGAGAGACTATCCTGGAAGTAGTACATCCAGAGTTTTTCATCCCGAGTGTGGGCAGCGATCTTCCGATAGAAAGCCTGCAAGTGAGTCTTTGGGCAGGAACTACCATAGTACTTGTCAAAAGCTGACGACCTGAATTTGTGAGGAATGACCACCCCGGGGACTAGACCCATGTCGGACACATCAATCCCCAAAGAATCTCTACACTCGAGGGCTTTGACTTTCTCAGCAAGCACCAAAAAGTCATTAAGGTTTCCTTCTCCACCGAATCCCATGTCATTGTTGAAATAAGGGAATTGATCCTCCTGCCTGTCGTGTACTGGAACGAAAGTTGCCGTAGCTGGTTCTGGAATATGAGGTCCACCTGGGCCATTGCTGGTGTTGGGAGGAGCCCCTTGCCCGTCAGAAGTAGTCGCAGGAGTATTAGTATTAGGAGGGTTGAGCCCTTGAATTGCATTCCTCAATTCTTGCTGTCCCTGAGCCATCCCTTGCATCATGGTCATGAACTCTGCCATTCTGGTGCGAACCTCATTAAGCTCAGTTTGCATAGCGTCCATGACTGTCCTCTGATTGCTGCGAGTTGCGTAGCGATGTGGGGTATCTTGTCGGAGATACCGGGTCTTGGCAGATCTCGCAATCTTTGCCTGTAACACAGATAAATTAAGCATCCCGTAGAAAAACCTACAAAGACAAAGACAAAATGCGAATGATGTGTATGCAATGCAATGTGTTCCTTTTATTCCCAAGTTTTTCCCTGTTTCCGGTCCTGGCATTAAGATAAAATAAGAATTGGGAAGAAGACCCAAGCAATGTTCAAATATAATGACGGCCGTGGAGAATTGGTGCTCATTACCCCGTGTCGGTGCGACAAATAACGAACAAGAGATTCAAAACAATTCAATCACATAAACTGAAGTTTGAAATAACAAAGTCCTCAGAGGGTGCCAATCACAAGAACAACAAAAGTACGTCAAATAAAAGGAATCCCACAACAGGCCTGTGGGTAATCCAAGTACAATAACATGAAATTAAACCCTAGGGAATTCTAAGTCTTGCAACCTCCAGCTAAGACGCTTGACATTCTGGAACAACTGAACGATATCTGGATGATCGGGCTCCTGGATGAGTCTCTGGATGAGGAGGTCCCTCGTATCAAAGGAAGCATGTAACTCTTCAATCTGCTGTAGGAAAGTTGTCTCATTCTCTTTGCTTGGACCCGGCTCGGCCTTTGACCTCTTCACATCAGCTTTCAACTTCAAGTCTTCTATTTCCTTTTGAGCTTCCTTTAATGCTTGTTGACTTTCCGCTAAACGTTGGAGACGACCCTTCTCTTGATGATAAGCCTTCCGAAGGAGTTCTTTCTGTCCATCCAAAGAATCCTGAAGACTCTTAATTTCCAACCCATGCTTGACGTCTAACTCCTTTTGCTTCTTCAAATTGTCCGCCCATTTTTCTTGCCATAAGGTAACAGCTTCATTGGCTTCATTCAGGTCTTTCTTCTCTTTTCGGCGCTGGGCCGTCTTGTGAGTCTCAGCTAACCCCTTTTTCCTGAAGTAAAGCTCTCTCTCTTCGAAGTCCTTCTGCTTGAGACGAACTGCTTCCTCAGCTTGTACAGCTCTATCCTCTAACTGACGGTTCTGAATCATCAATTTCTGATAAGAATTATGAGCCTCTTGATTCTCAACCCTAAGCTGTTTGACCAAAGCTTCCAACTTCTGATAATCTTCTAAAGGCACCGTTGCTGGAGGCGGAGTTGGTACAGAAAAAGGGACTAGAGCCGTTTGAACCTCCTTCTTTATCCAAGCTTCAAATTCAGGGAAAATTCGGTTGTTGCTCTTGCCTAGACATGCTGTGTCCTTTCTCTTGATCACCTTCCAGGAACCTGCAACTTTTCTGACCAACGGAAGATTGTCTTTCACCGGGAAGTAGAAAGTTTGGAATAATTCAGATTCATCAGGAATCTCCTTGAGCGCATATCCTAATTGTGTTCTTAAGAGGATGGGATTATAGTTGATACCTCCTGATACTCCCAACAAAGGCACATTAGGGTAATTCCCACAACTGGTAATGAAACTCTTTCCTTTCAACCTCAAAGTAAACCACCTGATATCTCTAGCAGACAAAGTACTCAGCTTCTGGGCCCAAGTGGTATTAGAATCAGTAAAACTCTCAGTAGTAGGCAAGTGTCTCATAACCCACTTGTAGAATAAGGGAGCACAACATCTAACCAGACCTCCTCGCTTCTTCTCATTCTTATAATGCACTGAATAATACAAGTCACCTAGGAGAGTGGGCACCGAATTCTTCAACACAAACAAATGAATAGCATTTATGTCCACAAACTTGTCCATATCAGCAAACAAAACTATCCCATACACAGATAATGCCAAGATGGTACAAACTGAATCCCACTGCTTTTCCACGGCACATTCTTCAGCTCTCCTGACCAGAAACTCTAAGGGAAATCCAAGCACTCCTGCCTTGGTGGCAACCAGATTAGCAAATACCTCTGATGGGCTCAAATAAAGAGCACTAGCAATGTCATCATGAGTTGGTCTTGTCATCTCTGAGTTGAAAGGAATCTGATCCTTGATTGAAACTCCCGTAATCTCAGCATACTCTTCCAGCAAAGGACCCAACTGAAAGTCATGAAATGTGAAACACCTGAGCCGTGGATCGTAATACTGCAACAAAGTGTGAACGACGCTTCTCTGAGAACTATCCAAGTTGAATACCAAATCCATAATATCACCATACTTTTCCTTGAAGTAACCCAAATGACCCGGGGTAATCAGAGACACCAATTGACTGATCAGGTCCATCTTGGTATCATAGAATTTGTAGTGCACAGTTCTCTTTCTGACGTCTTCCATCCTGAAGCAATGATATGACCAGGAACCGGGAGTAATGCAGACCCTGAGAATAAAAGAAACACAAATGATTAATGATGATATGATGCTTATGCAAGGCAAGGCATGTGATCAGTGAAGTGTCTGTGATGTGCCAATCATATAATCAGGTGTCGGTGCAAGGTCTCAAAATCTAGATATCACAATAACCATCCCTCTGATCCGGGATCCATATCTTAAAACCAGAAATCCAGATCACAAAACTGAACCAAAGGTAAAGTGGGTATGCTGAAGGTATTAGGGTTCCTGCAAACCTGTAAACCCCTCCCAATCTCACGGGTGTGCTACTCGGGTCAACATCACGGACTCTCAAAGCCGAATAGCAATAATACGTTCACCATTTCCGAGAAATGGCTCATGACCAAATCAGGGAATCAGTTTGGCATTATGTACTACTCAGGGAGGCCTCAGTTGAGTCCGGAAAAACAAGCATCCCTCACAAGTCTCCAGCTTCAAGCACTGAGTCGAGAAACAATAGTACATTCATCTCGAAGGGTACAATACTATCGTCATACGATCAGTTTGCTTTAACTGAATTCCTATGAGAGAACCAGGCCATCCAATGCGAGTTCCCAATGGACCCTCGGATGCGAGTGGGTTTGCCAACAAATGTGGTCTGCCACTGTCATCACTGGAGAGGGGTGTTCCCATTAAGATCCTCGAAGATCGGTCACCAGATGCACATAATTATCAAGGTTGTACCCTGAAGTGGAGAAGAACTCCCACACAGAATAGTCCCGAGACGGTCGCAATTTGGGTGTGGAACACATCGCCACTCATCATGTAACCATGCGAGCACAACATGTCCACGCTAATCCTATAGTGCACTCGAGCCAGGTAGTTGGCTTATCTCACAGTAACTCCCATCCCACAGAAAAAATGAAAACCAGCACAGCCAGACAGTCCAGTATAATATGATGCATGGAAAATAAAATACTGAAAGCGGTAAATAAATGCGGTAAAGTAAAGCTGTAAAGTAAAACTGTAAATGAAAACAATAAAGCTAAACTAAAGCACACGGCAACAAACATATAAACACCCAAAGAAACAAAACCAAATAGGCGCTAGGATTGACTCTGCAAGGGAAACCGGAAGAATCAGGTTAGTCCCCAGCCGAGTCGCCAGCTGTCTCTCCCGGGATTTTCATCCTAGTACAAATGCGAAAGTGGCACGGAAAAGGTAGAGTCGCCAGCTAGACATTTTTATCCCGAATGAATGGGAAAGGTAATGTTGCACAAACCTGAGGAAGAAGGAAAGGACAAGGTCCTGCGAACCAAAGATCTGGGTTCGGGAGTCGGTTACGACCTGGGAAGGTATTAGCACCCCAGACCGTCCGCCGTACCCGACGAGATCCACGCTTGCTTGTTTGTTTCAAAGGGTGAGAAAAAAAAACTGCTGCTGAATAAAACTGCTGTCTGGGATGGAAAATGAAATGAGAAAGGAACTGAAATAAGAAAATGGAAAGAAAGGGGGAAATGTAGGGAAAATAAAGAATGTACTCGAACGGGCCCTACCCCGCTGCCTACGTACCTCATCGGGATAATGAGGATCCGAGTCGACGTAGTTCGCCTAACTAAGGCGGGAACTATTTGTTTGTGTTTTTTATGGCATGAACTGCGTATGTCTATGCTCAGGCGTTGCAGGCTCATCTGGTACGAGTGCATTTACCGTCTTGCATGCGAGACAAGTCGTCGCGAGTTTGCATTGTGAGTGAATGAGATGAGAAAAGAAGTTCCCGCAGGATAGTCGCTTGTTATTTGTTTGTATTTTATGAGAAATATTTTGAATTTGTTTGTGAACTGTCTTATACTAAGACCTATCCATCGCGGGAAGCATTTACACCTCGCCTCGAAACAGGACGCGTATAAACACTCCGCAACAAAGTCTCATGTCGTACAAGATTGTTCGGTTTATCCTTAAATGTTTTATTATTTTTCTTTATGAGAAGAGAAAGAATGACTCAAATTGGAAAAGGGAAAATCTAATGGGAACCAAGACACAACCCTAACTTTTATTGATTTATTTACATGGGAGATCCTATGGTTTGTGGGGTTTTCTAAACCTAATGGAAAAACACCTAGAACTAATAGAATGCAACTTACTTCCTAAGGAAGATAAGTTGATTCTAAAGCAAAGGGAAAACCTAAAGCAATTGAAATATTGAACAACATACAAAACATTAAAATTTGCAAGAAAGAATAAAATTCATAACAATTCAATTAAAGGCGTGAACTAAAATAGTCCTATTTTTTTATTCTAATTCTAATTAAAATGAATCCTATGCCTAAATTCTAAACTAAGGTAATACCTAATATTTTCCTTAAAAAAAATCAAAATCTAAACTAACCTAAGTCCATATTAAATTCTAAGATTAAATCTAAACTAAACTATTTTTTTTATTGAATTTTAGTATCATGACCTAAACTAATGGAAATTATAAGTAACAAAGCCTAAGAACTAATATTCTAAAAAATATCAAAATTTCTGGAAAAATTATGAAAATTAATCTATGGGGTCCTATGATTACCTATAACATTGTGTTAAAAGGGGTCCTAAAAAATCCTAATTTTGCTATGTCTAAAAATTGTTTATTTACACCTAAAAATTAGCCATTAATTTCTAAGGATTAAGCCACTAAAACCTAAGATAAAATGACCTAAAAAATCCACTAAAATTACCCTAAGTACTACTATGAGTCTTCTAACTACAGTATAAAGAATGGGCAAATAAAGTTACTGGAAGGTTAAAATATAAAATCTACAAGTTTATGTGTATTGGAAGAAAATTCCCTAAGAACCATTCACATGAAAAATTCAATATAAAATCAAAAATAAGGCAAAAACAGAAAAATAAAGTGCCAATTATTTCTAAAGGGAATTAAAAGTCTATTTGAATTTTATAGGAATTTTTCTACTCATTTTACTATTTTGTATGTATTATTTCTAAACTTATATTAAACTAAAAAATTCTAAAAAAATCTAAAAGAAAGAAATAAAGAGGGGGGGGGGGGGGTTAAAAGCATATTTTTTCTAGTGATTTTCGCATATGGGCCTAAAAAGGGGTGCTAACAGCAAAATTCCTGGACCCATTTCACAGGCTGAGTGGGGTGGTGCAATAAGCGAATTTTTCAGTTGTTTTCTCTTATTGGGCTCTACATGGGGGTGTGATTAGCACAAATGGTAAGCCCAATTCACATAAAGTCTGAAGAGCATGGTTACTACGGTGGGGGAATATGCATGCGATTAAGGAAGGGTGGCCCAACCGGACGGTGACAAGTGTCACCGCCGGATTGGACCTCCAAAGACCAAACTTCCCCATTCCAATCTTGGGCGGCGGATTAATGGCCTTAATCAGGTTTTATTATAATAAAACTAAATGTTGCAATTCATGATTCAAACTTAATTAATATTAAAAACGAAATCCAATCAGCATTAATCATGAAATTAATCCTTACACTATAACCACCAAAGTGAAAAAAACGAAAAAAACTCAGACTTCTCTTCAACGCTCACACGCCCTTTCTCCTTCATCTTCCAAACCTAAATACTCCCTCACGGCGGCGACGGCGTCAGTCTTCTCACCGGAAACCCCTCTCAAATCCCAACACCAACCTTAACCTTCCCTTACTCTTATCTCCAATCCAACTACAATTGACCTAGCTCCTTCTTAAACTTAAAAAACGACGCCGCAAAAAGCTTTAGGATAAACAGAATCGAAATCAACATTCACACACCTTCAATTCGGATTGATAAAAGACTTCAAAGTTTGAGGAGATTGATGCGGCGACGAAGGTGAAAAAAGTGATTGGAGACGAACGCGATGAAATGTGGCGAACGACTATGACGCGAACAAGGGTTCTGACGTTCGCGAACAATTCTGGTATGAAAGCGTTACAATCCGTCCTCTTCTTACAGGCGAAATCTCGTTCTTATGCGTTCATCATCATCACCCGCGATTATCGTAACAATTTGTTCTCTTCTCCCTTTTTGTTAATGTATGCCGGTTGTTATTGTTGATGATGCTAGTTATTGCTAATGAAAATGGATTGAGAGGATAAAGGTTTAAGATGATAAAGCTGAGAATTGAAGAGGGAGAAGGAGATTCAGAGGAGAAAGATGGGGAAGAAGATGGTTGCGGAAATTGTGAAGGAGGGAATCAAGAGGAGATGAAAGAAGATGGTGAAGGGTTGGGTTGTTGAAGAAGATTGAAGAATGGTGGTTTTGGAAGATGGTTTGCTGAAGAGGAGAAAATGGTTGAAGAGATTGAGGAAATTGTGAAAGAGGGTGAAGAGTGAAGAAAAGAAAGAATGGTGGGAGAGCCCGATTGAAGAGGAAGAGGCTCTGCTTTATACCCGACTCAGGTGAGATTCTAGAAGATCCTTCTGTTATTCTCAATCTCTAATTCAGTTAGGATTAGCAAATTCTGTTAGTTTTCACTTCTAGCTCCTTACTGTTATCACAAATCGGTTAGGGTGGTTGAGATTCAGTTAGTTATATATTTTTCCTGACTTTCTTCTGTTATGGTTTCTGTTTCTTTTTGCAGGGTCGAATTTTGATGCAAGTTTTGGATGAAGGGTGTTGAGCATTGATGGTGGAGTGATGAATTTATGCTATTCTGTAACAGAAAGCTGAAGGTGATGTGAAGATGATGTTGGAGCTGACAGATGAAAACGGAGAGGGGATGGAGGTCATGGCGGAGCCTCCTCCCTGTTAGAGTTTCAACTTCGATGATGAAGATCATTGTTGTCGAAGAAGAGTGGTGGTGGCGAAATGGTTCTGAGTTTGAAGAGTGGTGAAGATACTCTTAAATTCCGTTTCTGAGTTATTTTTTTGTTGAAGCTCTTGATGCAGATTTGACTTTTTTTTGTAGGTGTTGGCTATTGATGATTAATGAAGAATTTTGGAGGTTCTCTGTTGCTGTTTCTCTCCTTGCCATCTTCTTCTTAACATCTCTGTTCTCACTTCTCAATACACTTTCCTTTCCCTTACCTCGCCACAACGACCACGATTTGAGTTGCTCGCGCAACTTCGACGGAGAGGACAAAGGCCCGATGCGCCATGGCCTTGCGCCAACAACAACGAAGACAACAACACACACGCACAAAACATAGAATAATTGCCACCGCCGGATTCGTTTCGATGATACTTCGGATCGCACGGACCTGCTGCAGGTATCCACAGTTTCAAACTCTCTCATTCATCTCCTTCTCTGAATGCTTGTATTCTTGAGCGATGTCGTCTTGTTCTTCTTCTGTTCATTTCTTTTATTTCGGTGAAATCTTGTTTAAGGATTTGGTGATGCAGTGCTGTGAATCTTAGAAATGATGCTGATGATGATCACTGACAATATGGTTTTGCAGGTTTTACATGTTTGTTGAGATTGGAGGAGAATTTTTGTTGCGATTTATCGAAGTATCCGCTACACGATGAAGATGAAGGCGACGAAACTCAGAACTAAGATTCTTGTCATTGATTACCGTTGTGGTCACAACGTTCTTGCACCTCTCATTCTTCTTTTTTTGTGTCTGTCTCTGAATTTTTGTGAATTCGACAAAGTCGTACTGTTGCGATGTTGAATCGATTCATGTATGTTGTTGCGTGATTGCGATGAATTCTGATTCGTGCAGTGTGATGTGATTTTGCAGGTTCTATTGTTGTTGAAGATTGGTGAAGAGTTTTTTTGTTTCTTCTGATATGAATCCCATAATAATTCAGTTATTCTCTAACTGATTTTGCGGAATCAGTTTTTTCTTTGTAATTATTATTTTAATTTCTGTAATTGTCACCAATTTGTTATTGAATTCCTTTTTAAATGGATATTTTGTTGTGGGCATTGAGAGAGAGAGAGGCTTTCCAATAATAATACTGCAATCTTTTATCTTTTTGTTTTCCTACTATATTTCCTTTCCTGCCACTAAATTATTCTCATGTAGTTTTGTTATGTAATTTCCCAACCTTCAATTTTTCATTAGGGCCCTATTATGAAATGGTAGTAATAAGTCCTTTAGATTTGGACTAGCATAATCAACTTGATCACAAATCCTAGCCATCTCGAATTCCATTGTAACACCAATTTAAAATTAAAACAAAACTTGCAAAATCACTTTGGAATCCTTAACTGTCTTGAATAATCGATCTTGCGCCATAATTCTTTAAAAATCAATGCGCCCAAAGCCTTAAAGATTTGATATCGAAACCAAACTTAGTCATAATGAAACATGAACAATCACGAAAAATGGACCTTGAATTTGTAGACTCATTAGACTGAACCAACTTGCAAAGGATCCTTGGAGATACTTCGGGGCATGGTAAGAAACATTTGGGATTACTTGAGATATAACTTATAATTAGATAGGAACCGATTGAGCTTGAATAACTCTTTTACCAAGAAAATTATAAACCTTGACAACCGTGACTAAGTCGAACTCACAGACTCAAAATGTAACCATCCTCAAATGAACCTTAATCCTCTTTTTTTCCATAAATAACCTTCATGGCGAACGATAATCACTTGAGCGGTTGAGAAGGCAACAATGTCTTGACCACAATACGAATTCGCAACATAATTTCCCACAATTTCACTGCAAATAGTTAACATTCGGAGGCACCGTTGAAGATGGGATGCCTGAAAATAAACACGATCACCAAAAGGTCCTGCACACATATAAACCTTTAACCTGACGATCTTCAGATAGTGAATACCCGAAAGTTCCATGAAGAAAACTACGACCCCATGCCTCATGAATCCATGAAATGCATGACTACAAATGATAGGATCTAATGAGAAATGCAGATGAAATGCGAAGCTACAAGCCAGTAAAGGGAGTAAATAATGAGGGCAAATTTTGAGGTATTACAGCTGAGAAAGAGGAGGTTGAAATACTTTCCCAAAATGGAAAGTTTCCATTACAAGTCATTTCCAATTTTGGCAATTTTTTGGTTTAGCTCAATTTTCTTCAATTTTGTGAACTTCCAAGCACTTCAATGATCAAATAAAGATCATATAACTTCAACTTGATGAAAAATCCACTTTGGTTCCATTGTTGGGGGCCTCAGATGCCCTGATTTTGCTCTGGCTTGCTCAAGAAGTTACCCAGTGAACAGATGACCTCCACAATGAATTTCTTCATCAATCTTGGTACACATGATCCTTATAACATATTGAGAACATTAGAAACAAGAATGACCAAAAAATTTGGAGTTATGGCCTCTGAAACCAAAACCCTAATTTCAGGTCATTTGTGAAGTGAAACCCTAGCTCTGCTTCCATGCTTTGCAAGTTCTTGTGATTTCTTGACTTCCTTGATCTTTGAGGGATATAATATGATGATAGAACACACATGGACCCTCTTGGAATGATTGGAGACCTTTGGAGTGGCTCATATGGATCCTTAGATTGCTCAGATCACAAACCCTATATGCAGATGAATTTGAACTAATGCAGTGAAACAAAAATGCAGTATGAGATAACATGCTTAAACTTATGCAAAGATAAAAGATCACAAGCCAATGGTGTGAAATGAGTGAGGGCAAATTTGGGGTGATTACAGCTGCCCCTATTCAAGCATGAGTTAGCTGTGCAGGATGTAAGTGCCTGGCTTAACAGGCAAACAAGATAACTTGTGGTTGAATACCAAAGACAGTCCAAAATTTGCACTCACTGGGGAGAAGAAGAGAAGGGATATAAATTGTAAAAGAAAGTAAAGTATGATTATCAAATGCAGGCAATGGAGGACAACCATCGAGCAGAGGACGACTACTGGGGATAAAGCAATGACGGGGACGACCGACATGCTGGGGAAATGAAGGGATCATGACGGGGACGGCCATCAGGCAAAGAAACAAGATTGTCTGTGGATTAAAGTAAAGCAATGATGGGGACGGCCATCAGGCTTGCAAAGTAAAAGTAAAAAACAATGGGGACGACCATCGAGTTAAAGAATAAATGAAATAATGATGAGGGACAGTCATCAAAGGTGAAGGACGATCACCTAGCAGGGGACGGCTACTCTTTATCATGACATAGGATGAATGTTGGATAGAAAAAGTCGACGATGGGGACGGCCATTGGATAAGCATGATGAAGGACGTTCATAAAAAAGGTGAAGGACGATCACCTAGCAGGGTACGACTGCTCTCGGGGTTTATCATGACAAAGGACGAATGTCAGATAGAAAAGATCAACGATGGGGACGACCATCAGATAAAATGATGAAGGACGATCATCAAAAAAGGTGAAGGAAGATCACCTAGCAGGGGACGACTGCTCTTTATCACGACATAAGACTAATGTCGGATATGAAGGGGTTCCAATAATGGAGACTCTGCTGGGAGAAGGATGAGGGACGGTCATCCGAAGGTGAAGGACGATCACCTGGCAGGGTACGGCTTCCGAAAGTATCACGACATAGGACGAATGTCGGATAGAAGGAAAGTTACTGCTAGGGAATGGTAAACACGAGCGAGTATTTACGCTTTCCAAAATAAAAGGTATAAGTGTTTGACGATGTGTATAGATTAAAGATGCGGATGAGCATCCTTAAGACCATGATACAGACAAGTATCGGTAGAAACAAACACTGACGAATGTTCAGAGATGATGGTACGGACGAGTACCAACTGGTTAACAAAGAACACGGACAAGTGTCGAATCTGTGGCGAGGTGAATATATGTTTACAAGATACGGACGAGTATCTGTGTAAGTATGAATGAATATTGTGGAGTATGAGCAAGACACTGACGAGTGTTCAACTTACTGGGGAAAGCATGACACGGACGAGTGTCAGAAGAGAAAATGTATAAGTTATGAACTTATGAGTGTAAAAGGTATTCCGGTGACCTGTGGGGATATGATGACACGGACGGGTGTCAATGAGAGTGTATTATAAACAAGTGATTGGTTTGTAACAAGTGACTTAGCAACCATGCTGAGGAAAGGTGACACCGACGAGTGTCAAAAGAGTATATAGATATATCTGCAGGGGAATGAGATGACACAAACGGGTGTCAACAAGAGTGTATTTATGAACATGCGTTTGTTTTGGAGAGTGCAAAGGGGACGCTTTGGCTTCTATTTGCAAGGGATGTGAGTCTTTGTATATATTGCTGATGAAATGTTGGTGATATTTGCAGGTGGCTGGTATGATCCTGACTTGTGATCATGTAAATGTTTGATTTTTGCCGTAATGCTCCGTATTAGACGGAATGCTACGCTTATTTCGGTGATTTATGATGCGAATGCTATGATTATGCAAAAGAGAAACCGATCCGGGATTCGGATCCCACTGCTGTGAAGATCTCTGGCTGATCTATTTGGAAGGATATCCCAGCTGGGGATGAGATCATTGGTAGATCTGATAAAATATCTGGCTCTGCTTGGGGAAATTGATCACTGATAGATCTATCCTGTAAGGAGAAAACCCAGCTGGGGATGAGGAAGCTTCCGTCACTTTTTTTTGTGAGAATTCAGGCATTGCTCTTCTGGGAGAGGCTGGAACTCTGTGGGGAAAAAGCATTTCCAGATGCTGCTTGGAGAAAATGTGTTGGGGAAAGGATGCTTAGCATGCCCTATGTTGCGTATTTGAATACCTGCAATATGTTAAGATAAAGAAACGCACGAGTGTTCCGAGGTATTCCTTACCGGATTCCGTCATAGGAGTTAGATATTCCTGAGAGTAAATACATTTCCTGCAAGCATTTATTAATAATGGCTCATTTGTTTTATGCAAATATTATATCATGGATACTGGACATTTTGCGAACGAAACAAAAACGTACAAGACGAGGTGTGACTAAAAATCTGATTTTATTGATCTAGGTGCCCTGAATCGGCAAATACAGTCAAAGAAACAGATCCCCTAGAATGAGGAGGTTGTTACAAATTAAAAAAGTAAAAGCGCTGGCAATGCTGACGACGCTCCGGTGAGCTTTCCTTGCTATGACCCGTATGACCTTGACGCTCTTCTCATCTTGCTTTCTGAAGAAGGTTGATTCTGACCGATGCTTTAACTCTTTCGAAGTTTGCCGTGTTGTAAGTGATACTGACGAATTCAGAATGCAGTTGTTCGCTTATTCCCTAATTTTGCGTGGACCGCCCTTTCGGGTTTTCAATCCACCGGGATACCCATTTTTGCCTGAGTTGTCCGATGTGGCTTTTCAACTCAGCGAGTGTACATTTTTTCAATTTTTCCCTTATTTTTGCCCGAGTCTTTTATTCTGTTTTTGACTCGCCGGGATGCCCTATTTTTGCCTGGACTTACATTCTGTTTTTATGTCCAGCGGGTCATTTTATGCGAAGTATTTTTTAACTGCATCTGAATTCACAGGGGATAAGGAATCTTCACCATCCATAGTAGTGAGCATCAGTGCTCCACCAGAGAAAACCTTCTTTACTATGAATGTACCATCGTAATTCGGAGTCCACTTGCCCTTGTGGTCTGTATGAGGAGGAAGGAGTCTTTTCAGCACAAGATCTCCTACTTGGTATTCCCGAAGCCTGACTTTTTGATCGAAGGCTTTCTTTATTCTTTTCTGATATAACTGTCCATGACAAATTGTAGCTAATCTCTTCTCTTCAATCAGATTTAGTTGATTATACCGAGAACGGACCCATTCTGCTTCATTCAACTTTACATCCATCAGTACCCGCAAGGAGGGTAGTTCAACTTCAACAGGTAGGACTGCCTCCATACCATACACAAGCTGATACGGTGTTGCCCCAATGGATGTTCTGATTGAGGTACGGTACCCATGCAAGGCAAATGGTAGAATTTCATGCCAGTCTTTGTAAGTAACCACCATCTTTTGCACAATCTTCTTGATGTTTTTGTTAGCTGCCTCAACAGCACCATTCATCTTTGGCCTGTAAGGAGAAGAGTTGTGATGTTGGATTTTGAAGTCCCAGCACAGCTCTGCCATCATTCTATTGTTCAAATTGGAACCATTATCAGTAATGATTCACTCGGGTACTCCATATTGACATATGATGTCTCTTTTCAGAAATTTGGCTACCACTTGTCTAGTGACGTTTGCGTACGAAGCTACTTCGACCCATTTGGTGAAGTAATCAATGGCTACCAGGATGAATCTATGACCATTTGAAGCAGTCGGTTCAATCTTTCCAATCATGTCAATGCCCCACATGGAAAAGGGCCAAGGTGAAGACATTACGTTCAAAGGATTTGGAGGTACATGCACCTTGTCTGCATAAATTTGGCATTTGTGGCACTTTGTAGCATAGGCACAACAGTCTGCATCCATTGTGATCCAGTAGTAGCCTGATCTTAACAATTTCTTAGCCATTGCATGTCCTCCAGCATGGGTACCGAAAGATCCTTCATGTACCTCGTTCATCAGCAAGCCTGCTTCTTTCTTATCAACACATCTGAGAAGTACCATGTCAAAGTTCCGCTTGTATAAAGAACCATCAACATTAAGGAAGAAACTACCATCCAGTCTTCTTAATGTCTTCTTATCATTGGATGATGCCCCAGGTGGGTATGTTTAATCCTCTAAGAAGCATTTGATGTCATGGAACCAAGGCTTGTCATCTTTAGCAATGTCCACAGAGAACAAGTATGCCGGTCGGTCTAGTATGGATATAGAAATCCGAGGCACAAAATTGGCAGTTTGAACCTTGATCATGGAGGAAATGGTAGCCAAAGCATCTGCGAACTTATTTTCGTCTCGAGGGATGTACTCAAGTTTGACTGTTGTGAAGAAAGTCAATAATCTCCTCGTATAGTCACGGTATGGAATCAGATGCTCTTGGTGAGTGTACCATTTGCCGTTAGTCTGATTGATTACCAAAGCTGAATCTCCGAATATAGTTAAAGTCTTGATCCTGAGGTCAATGGCTTCCTCAAGACCCATGATATAGGCTTCGTATTCAGCTTCGTTGTTAGTGCATGCAAAAGTGAGTTTCACCGAGAAAGGCATATGAACTCCTTTAGGTGTAATGAGCACTGCACCAACTCCACGATCATTCATATTAACAACCCCATCAAACATCATTGTCCATTCTTCTTCTGGGTCAGGCCCTTCAGTGTGAACAGGCTCTTCATGATCTTTTGCTTTCAGAAACATGATGTCTTCATCAGGGAAGTCAAATTTCATTGGTTGGTAATCATCAATGGGTTGCTCAGCCAGATAGTCAGACAATATACTGCCTTTGATGGCTTTTTGAGATGTGTACTGAATGTCATACTTTGTCAGAATCATTTTCCATCTTGCAACCCTTCCGGTAAGTGCTGGCTTCTCAAATATGTACTTGACGGGGTCCATCTTTGAGATCAACAAAGTAGTGTGAGTCAACATATACTGTCTTAGTCGGCGAGCAGCCCACGCTAAAGCACAACAAGTTTTCTCAAGCAGTGAATAACGTTGTTCACAATCGGTAAACTTTTTGCTCAGGTAGTATATTGCATACTCTTTTCGACCAGACTCGTCATGCTGGCCCAACACACACCCCATTGATCCTTCTAATACTGTCAGGTACATTATTAGAGGTCTTCCTTCAACTGGAGGCATAAGAATTGGAGGTTCTTGTAAGTACTCCTTGATTTTGTCAAAAGCCTTCTGACAATCTTCGTTCCACCTGACCGTTTGTTCCTTTCTTAGCAATTTGAACAGGGGCTCACAGGTTGCAGTGAGATGAGATATGAACCTTCATATGTAGTTCAATCTACCCAAGAAACCCCGAACTTCTTTTTCAGTCCTAGGTGCAGGCATCTCTTGAATGGCTTTGACTTTATCACGATCAACTTCAATTCCCTTTTCACTTACGATGAATCCTAGCAGTTTACCGGACCGCACCCCGAATGTGCATTTGTTGGGGTTTAGCTTTAGCTGATACTTTCTCAGACGCTTGAACAACTTCAACAGATTTACCAGATGGTCTTCTTCAGTGAGGGACTTGGCAATCATGTCATCCACGTAGCATTCAATTTCTTTGTGGATCATGTCGTGGAATAACGTTACCATAGCCCGTTGATAAGTAGAACCGGCATTCTTCAGTCCAAATGGCATTACCTTATAGCAGAATGTGCCCCAAGGTGTGATGAAGGTAGTCTTCTTCATGTCTTCGGGTGACATCCTGATCTGATTATACCCGGAAAATCCGTCCATGAAAGAGAATACCGAGAACTGAGCCGTGTTGTCGACCAATACATCAATGTGAGGTAATGGGAAGTCATCCTTTGGGCTAGCTCTATTCAGATCCCGGTAATCTACACACATCCTTACTTTGCCATCCTTCTTAGGCACTGGTACAATATTAGCAACCCACGGCGGGTAACTAGTTATAGCAAGGAAACCAGCGTCCCACTGTTTTTGTACCTCTTCTTTAATCTTCATGGCCATATCTGGACGAGTACGGCGTAGCTTCTGTTTCACTAGAGGAAAATCTTCTTTCAAAGGCAACTTGTGCACAACAATATTAGTGTCAAGACATGGCATGTCTTGATAGGACCAAGCAAAGACGTCAACGTACTCTCGAAGCATATCAATGAGCTGTTCCTTCACTGAATCTTGCAAACTGGCCCCGATCTTCACTTCTTTCAAGTCTTCTTCGGTACCAAGATTAACTGTCTCAACCTCCTCCTGGTGAGGAATAATCACTTTCTCTTCTTGCCTCAACAACCTGGCTAACTCTTCAGGTAACTCATAGTCTTCTTCAACCCCTTCATCATCTTGATTAATTGGATTGTCGAAGTCATACAAGGTCATAGCAGTGCTGTTGTCGGTGCAATCTGGAGGATAATCTCTGCAAGGGTTGAGATTGGTTCGTTTTAGTGATCAGTTTTAATCTTGTTTAGAAAAAGTGAAAATGAAGTTATTTATTTTGAAAACATTGCCATTTTATTGTTTTGTACAAAAGGGAAAAAATGAAAAGACAGTGAGCGAAAAAAGAGATTCGTTTGCAAAAGATGTCTGATATTCATTGATTAATCATTTGCACAAAATTACAATATGGCCCTATTACAAAATGAGTCCTGACACCTTGGGCAAGATGCAAGACTTGATGCATGCTAAAAGACAGGAAATAACAATTACTCTGCAGGAGTAACCCTTATAATTTCCTGGGAATACCAGTTAGAGACTTGGTTCCCCGGGATCCTTGGACGTATCCAGCTCTCCAGGTTGCGGTCGCTTTCTGCCTCGTCTTCCAGATTGTTCATAGCATCTGGGGTGAGCGTCCCCCCACTGACAAATTTAGGCTCCTTTGCAGCCTCTGATTGATCTTGTCGGAATGGTCTGTAACCCTAACCGAATCTATCTTCCTTCTTTTCCACTGGCAGCAGCTTGCCCCAGCCTTGAGCGGTACCTTCTTCAACAACCTTCCGGGCTTGCTAATAAGAGATGATTGAAGTTCCCATCCTGTCTTCCTGGGATGGAGCCAATACTCCAGTAGCCTCATTAACATTTAGGGCCTCAAACCCTTGGCTCATTGTCTCATGGATTTCACCATCCATCTCAATATATTTGTATGTAGCCAGATGGCTAACAAATATGTCTTCCTCACCACAAATGGTGATAATCTGTCCTTCCCATTCGTACTTCACTTTCTGGTGAAGGGTCGACGTTACTGCGCCTGCGCCGTGAATCCAGGGTCGACCTAGCAAACAGCTGTATGCCGGCTGTATGTCCATCACCTAGAAAATGGTCTTAAAGACCCGTGGACCGATTATCACTGGTAACTCCACCTCTCCCAGAACAGATCTTTTGGAGCCGTCAAAAGCCCTGACCACAAGGTTACTTGGCCGAAGAGCTATCCCGTCATACTCTAGATTGACAAGGGCTTTCTTGGGTAAGACATTGAGTGAGGAGCCAATTTCTACAAGAACATGAGATAAGACAGCTCCTTTGCACTCCAAAGTTATATGCAAGGCTTTGTTGTGGAGACGTCCTTCTGTTGTCAAATCAGCATCAGTAAAACCTAGCCCGTGGCTAGTCTTGACATTTGATACTACTGTTTCCAGCTGATTTACAGTGATCTCTTCTGGCACGTAGGCAGCGTGCAGAACTTTGAGAAGTGCATCCCGACGGGCTTCGGAACACAACAACAGTGATATGATTGAGATCTTTGAAGGAGTCTATTGGAGCTGGCCCACAACTTTGTAGTCGCTTCTTTTAATGATTCTCATAAACTCATCCACATCTTGATCGAAGGATGATTTATGAGTTTCCTTTGGTGCAGATTCTTCCAGTATCACACTCTTCCCTTTGGCTCTGGTAGTAGCCTCTGTCTCAGTGTTGGTTCTAGGGACTTGTGAAGCGAAGAGACGTCCTCTTTGGGTGAAGCCTCCGCCTCCCCCAACATTGTCCACTTGGCGAGTAAGAACCGGAGAATCAAGAAGGACTTTCTCTCCATTGCGGTATAGATCAACACCATAATGCCATGGTATAGCACTGTCTTTGTCATATGGGATTGGCCCGGGCACCGTGATAGTGATTGGGCTTACTGCTGCAGTTGTTGGGACTACAATGGTTTGGGGATCATAAAAAATTGTTACAGGACCTCTGGTGGATGTTGGTGAAGGTGTATTGAAGCTTTGTTGAGACTGTTGAGACTGTTGGAAGTTGTTGGAACTCGGGACCGTCGTCGGATCATAATAAATTGTAACTGTGGAGACATCATTATTGGTTGTTGAAGTTGTAGTAGCTGGTGCAAATGAATTGTTATGTATTGAAATGACAGATGGAATGATTGTTGAAGTTGTAGCTGAATCGGTTGGAACAATGGTTGTTGCAGTTGTAGGAGAAACACTTGGAAAGATAGTTGTTGAATTTGTAGAAGATTCACTTGGAAAGATGGTTGTTGAATTTGTAGAAGATTCACTTGTTGTTGACAAAAGGGTTGCTGGTGTTGTAGAAGCTGTGGTTGTAATTTGCAAAATTCCTTCTTTAATCAAGCCATTGATGCCTTTACTCAAGCTAGCACACCCATTCTCAGAAAGTTTGCATAATTCACAACATGCCTCACAACCTGGAAACACTTGGCACTTTAAAAGCTGGGCTTTAACCTCGGCCAGAGGTGTTTGAATACATGAAATGTCTTCTATTAAACTCACGGGTGAACCATCCTCTACAGCATTAATCCTTGGCCCACTGTGGCTTGGCATAGGATTCTTCATTACATTGGGAGGAGGTGCAAAGTTCGGGGCTTTTGAATCTACCAGATCCTGAACCTTCATATGCAGAGTGTAGATGTTATAAATTGGCAGAATTTTTGACAAACAAAGTAAAAGTTATGAACTTAGTTCAGGACATCAGGATGTCACACCAGATGTTGTGACATCGCAAACCTGCTATCTACCTTAAATGATGCGTAACAGAAGTGCTTAAAATCAGGAGTAAATATCTGGAATTAATTGTAAAGGATGAGCACTCCAAGGCGCCTCTTTAGGAAGTTAAGTTATCTGGTTCCAGCATAAAGGAAACAGAAAACTAACTCACCATGATTCAATGAGATAACAAACTAACCCACCTTGATTCAAGGAGATAACTGTGGGATTTATCAAAGTCTGGATAATTTGCAAAAAGCCCACAAACCAAGCATCTATTTAAGAAACTGATACATTCAAGTAAACCTAACGAGTTGAAGAAGACTGTCAAGGATGTTAGTGAAGCTAGCAGGTTTTATTTGTGTGTTAGTCACTTTATAAGCTTTTAAGCAAAAAGTGAATTGTGTCTTGATTGAAACTGATAAGTAAGATCAAGCTGGTGTGTCTGAAGTGTGACTTCAAACTTATTAATCATTCTAAGTTAAATATCACTGTGTGATTGAGGGGGATTGATTAGGTACTCATATCTAAGTAGAGTCTTAGATAGAAATTGTCTTGGGTAGATATTAAGTGAAGGATTAAACTGATTGGTTTAAATCCATAATTAATATTACTTATATTGAATTTCCTTCCTGGCTTGGTAGCCCCCAGATGAAGTGTGGAGATACACTGATCTGGGTTAACAATTTCTTGTGTTATTTAATTTACTAGCTCATTAATTTATTGTTTAGGATTTTAGTGTCTAAACATCTGGTTCGACATCACATATCTGATCCCAGAATTTCAATTGGCATCAGAGCAGGCACCCTGCCTGTATAACTAGGTGAGATCTAGGGACTGCAAATTTTGGGAACATGGAAAGAGATGTAGGATCTGTGAATCGACCACCTATTTTGGATGGATCCAACTATGATTACTGGAAGCTAAGAATGGTAGCATTGTTGAAATCTCTTGATAGCAGGGCTTGGAAAGAAGCTAACAAAGGATGGGAGCACCCTGTCAAAGACAATAAGGATGGGGCAAAAGTGATGAAGCCTGAAGAAGAGTGGAGCAAGGAGGAAGAGGAGTCAGCACTTGGAAATTCCAAAGCCTTAAATGCCTTGTTCAATGGCATTGACAGGAACATATTTAGGCTTGTGCATCACTGTGAGCTAGCCAAGGATGTTTGGGACACCCTCAAAACTACTCATGAAGGAACATCAAATGTGAAGATGTCAAGACTTCAACTTCTCACCACCAAGTTTGAGAACTTGAGGATGAAGGAAGATGAAACCATTCATGAGTTTTACATGAACATCCTGGAGATTGCTAATACTTCTGGTGCCTTGGGAGAGAAGATGAGTGATGAAAAGTTGGTAAGGAAGATTCTCAGATCACTGCCCAAGAGGTTTGACATGAAGGTCACTGCCATAGAAGAAGCTCAGGACATCTGCACAATGAAAGTTGAGGAGCTCATTGGTTCCCTTCAAACCTTTGAGATGGGAATGAGTGATACTATTGTGAAGAAAAACAAAAGCATAGCCCTGGTCTCAAACACTGATAAGGAAGAAGAAAGTCATGAAGCAGGCTCTGAGGACAACTTATTAGACGCAATTGCTATGCTTGGGAGACAATTTAACAAAATTATCAAAAGAATGGACAACAGGCCCAGACCAAGTGGAAGAAACTCAACCTCTGAGAATAAAAGATCTTATGACTCTAACAGAAGGTCAAACTATGATGAGAAGACTAACCAAGGAAAAGGGATCCAATGTCATGGATGTGAAGGTTATGGACACATTAGAAGTGAATGCCCAACCTATCTAAAGAAGCAAAAGAAAGGTCTTTCTGTGTCCTGGTCAGATGAAGACTCAGGTAGTGAGTCAGAACAAGAGACTGCAAAGCACATCACTGCTCTAGCTGGAGTATGTGAAACTGAAGGGGGATCCAGTGATGAGTATCTGACATTTGAAGAGCTTGAAACATCTTACAGGATGCTGTGTGAAAGGAGCACTGAGGTATGCAAGGAAAGTAAACAACAGAAGAAGCAGATTGAGGAATTAAAGGCTGAAAAGGCAAGTCATTTTGAGATCATTGACACTTTGAAAAATGAAGTCAGCCTATTCAACTCCAAAATGGAGCATATGTCCAAATCTGTCAGAATGATGAACAGTGGCTCAAACACACTGGATGCCATTCTCAACAACAACAAGCACTCAGGGGATAGGACTGGGCTGGGATTTAATAAAGCTCAAAACTCTGAGGCTAGCACCAGCCAAATAACTCCAGATCCTATGAAGTCAAACAAGATCTTCAAGAAGATATCTCAACATCATGAGAAAAACATGATTAAAAAGAAATATCAAAGGTGGAGATGTCATCACTGTGGAAGGTTTGGTCACATCAAACCTTTTTGCTACAAACTGCATAAATACCCCAATCAGAGTTCCCAGCACCTTCCTAAGCAGAAGACAGAGGTCACCAGGAAAACTTGGATACCTAAAGCTATACATTATACTGATCAAAGCTACCAGTACATGCCTAAGCAGAAGAACAAGTTCACCAGGCAACCTTGGAACTCTAGAGATGGACACTACCCAGGGCAGATGCATCAGAGGAGACACACATATATCCAGCAATGGGAGCCTAAGAGAGGAAGACATCCTGATCTGAACTCACATTCTAGGAAAAGGAAACCTCATAACAGGCACAAGTGGTCCAAGCAGGTTGTTGCATCTATAGCACACACATCTCTCAGGGTATCTGCTAAGGAAGACTGGTATTTTGACAGTGGCTGCTCAAGGCACATGAGTGGACTGAAGAATCTGTTGGTAGACTTAAAGTCACACTCATCCAGCTATGTAACCTTTGGAGATGGAGCAAAAGGGGAAATCAAGGGAGTTGGGACCCTGGACTGCTCAGGTGTACCAAGTCTAGATGGTGTAATGTTGGTAAAAGGATTAACTGCTAACTTGATCAGCATAAGTCAGTTATGTGACCAAGGTTATAGTTTCAGCTTCACCAAAGCTGAGTGCATAGTTTCTGATAAAGAGCAGAAAGTGGCCATGAGAGGAGCTAGATCAAAAGATAACTGCTATATATGGGAACCTCAAGATTCCATCCTCATATCTACTTGTTCCATGGCCAAAGAAGAAGAAGTGAAGCTATGGCACCAAAGATTGGGTCATCTCCATCTCAGAGGAATGAAGAAGATCATCTCTATGGAGGCTATAAGAGGGATCCCAAGACTTAAGATTGATGAAGGAAAAGTGTGTGGTGAATGTCAAATGGGTAAGCAAACCAAGATGTCACACCCAAAGCTTCAACATCTAACAACCTCCAAAGTCTTGGAATTACTGCACATGGACCTTATGGGACCAATGCAGGTAGAGAGTCTTGGTGGAAAAAGATATGCATATGTGGTTGTTGATGACTTCTCAAGATATACCTGGATAAGCTTCATCAAAGAAAAGTCAGAAGTGTTTGAGGTGTTTAGAGATCTGTGCCATAGGATCCAAAGAGAAAAGGCAAGTTGTGTGGTCAGAATAAGAAGTGATCATGGAAAGGAGTTTGAAAATAAAAAATTCTCAGACTTCTGTTCATCAGAAGGGATCAACCATGAGTACTCTTCTCCTATCACCCCTCAACAGAATGGGGTTGTAGAAAGGAAAAACAGAACTATTCAGGAGTCATCTAGAGCCATGATTCATGCCAAGAAGTTACCCCTGTACTTTTGGGCTGAAGCCATGAACACAACATGTTACATCCACAATAGAGTCACACTAAGAAAGGGAACTCTATCCACCATCTATAAAGTCTGGAAGGGTAGAAAACCTACAGTCAAGTACTTTCATGTATTTGGAAGTAAGTGTTACATCCTGGCTGATATGGATCAAAGAAGGAAGATGGACCCTAAGAGTGATGGAGGGATATTTCTTGGATACTCTATAAATAGCAGAGCTTACAGAGTATTTAACTCCAGAACCAAGGTTATGATGGAGTCAATAAATGTGACTATTGATGATACCTATGCAAAGATAGATGTTGCTGATGATGTTGGAACATCTGCTGACAATCCAACTGAAGTTAACATAGAAAGTGATAATCTTGACTTCACTTTAACTGAGGCAAAGTCAGAGCAATCCAACAAATCCCCCTCCATCAGAATCCAGAAAGATCATCCTAAAGAACTGATAATTGGTAATTTCAACAGTGGTGTCACCACTAGATCAAGAGAGATGATCTCAGGCTCCTGCTTTGTTTCAAAGGTAGAACCTAAAAACATCAAGGAAGCTCTGAATGATGAGTACTGGATCTATGCTATGCAAGAAGAATTAGGCCAGTTTTCAAGGAATGAAGTATGGGATCTTGTTCCTAGGCCTGATGGCATTAATGTGATTGGCACTAAGTGGGTGTACAAAAACAAGTCTAATGAGCAGGGAGTAGTTACAAGAAACAAGGCTATACTTGTGGCTCAAGGATATACTCAAATTGAGGGGGTGGATTTTGATGAAACTTTTGCACCAGTAGCAAGACTTGAATCCATCAGACTACTCCTAGGAATTGCTTGCATCCTAAAGTTCAAATTTTTTCAGATGGATGTTAAAAGTGCCTTTCTAAATGGGTACATTAATGAGGAAGTATATGTGGAGCAACCAAAGGGATTTGTTGATCCAAGCTGTCCAGACCATGTATACAAGCTGAGAAAGGCTCTGTATGGGCTAAAGCAAGCTCCCAGAGCATGGTATGAAAGACTGACCATCTTTCTCATTAAGCATGGATACAGGAAGGGAGGAATAGACAAAACCCTGTTTGTAAAGGATGAAGAGGGAAAGGTTATGATTGCTCAGATATATGTGGATGACATAGTGTTTGGTGGGATGTCAGACATGATGGTTAAACATTTTATGACTCAAATGGAGTCTGAATTTGAAATGAGCCTAGTGGGAGAATTAACTTACTTCCTTGGACTGCAAATCAAACAGATGGAGGACTCCATGTTCATATCCCAAAGCAAATATGCAAAGAACACTGTCAAGAAGTTTGGGATGGACAATGCAAGTCACAAGAGAACACCTGCCCCTACTCATCTAAAACCGACAAAGGATGATAAAGGTAAGAGTGTGGACCAAAGCTTGTACAGAAGCATGATTGGAAGTCTACTATATCTTACAGCTAGCAGACCAGATATAGCTTTTGTAGTAGGTGTGTGTGCAAGGTATCAAGCTGAACCAAAGGTGAGCCATCTCAACCAGGTTAAGAAGATCTTGAAATATGTAAATGGTACTTGTGACTATGGTATAATGTACTCTCATGGTTGTGAACCCATCCTCACTGGATTTTGTGATGCTGACTGGGCTGGAAGTGCTGATGATAGAAAGAGTACATCAGAAGGATGCTTCTTTCTAGGGAACAATTTAATTTCTTGGTTCAGTAAGAAACAAAATTGTGTGTCCTTATCCACTGCTGAAGCTGAATACATTGCACCTGGTAGCAGTTGTTCACAGCTGGTATGGATGAAACAAATGCTCACAGAATACAATGTCACACAAGATGTCATGACATTGTACTGTGACAATTTAAGTGCTATTAATATCTCCAAAAATCCTATCCAACACAGCAGGACTAAGCACATAGATATTAGATATCACTTCATCAGAGACCTTGTGGAGGAGAAGGTGATCACATTGGAACATGTAGCCACAGAGCTGCAATTAGCTGACATATTCACCAAGGCTTTGGATGCTACCCAATTTGAAAACCTAAGGGGTAAATTAGGAATCTGCATGTGTGACATATAGCAATTATGGAGAAGTGCCAGCATGTCTTATGACATCGTGTGGCATGACCACTAGGTGGCAGCACTAGTCTGGCCAATAACCGTTTGTATTCCAGTTTTAAAAATTCCAATAGCAACAGGCTCTATTTATGTACAAACGTGCTTTCAGCTTCTCACATTCTCATTAGCACCACTGAACCTTTTGCATGCTACAGCTGAAACTCTGAACTCATCTAAATCCATCATCAAACCTTTATACATCCCCACTACAATCGAAAACATGTCATAACATTAGAACCCTAACTCCATTGAGGAGGGTCTCCTTCAGGAAGACATAGTGAACATCACTCCATTGTCTGTAGTACCCATGGATGCTACACCTATAAATGTTATCAGAGGAAGCATTCCCATTGCTCAAAAGCCCAGGACTCCCCATGCAAGAAGACCCAAGGAGCCAGTCTTCAGCAAAATTAAGGGAGCCTCTTCAACTTCCAGTGCTCCCAAAGCTTCTGCTTACGTGGACGCAACAATCAAAAACTTGTAACCAGGATCCTGGCAGAAGAAAGGGTTGTGCCTGGGGTATCAGTTCCCCTGAACAGGATGCCTGCATCACCTCCCATCAACCAAGCTGAAGAAGACATACCTGCTCCACAAGATGTCCCAAGCAATTTTGAGACAACTGAGGGCCAGGACAAAGCCCCAAATGATGATGAAGGAGTAGAAGGTTCTACTGATGATCAAGCTACTCAGGATCAAGCTGCTGAGAATGAGGCTTCCCAACCTCCACCAGTTGTGAACCTGGACAATGATTCTGATACAGAGATCATAGCAGCTGTTGATCCTAGCATAGCCAAGAGGCTCAGGGCTAGGAAGGATAAGAAGCCAGCTGCTCAAGCAACTCCTGAGAAAAGACAGCCAACCCCTAAGAAGGACAAGGTCAAAACTGCTTTTGGACCTACAAAGCAATAGAGTAAGGTCAGCACACAGAAGAGGAAGGCCACAACTCCATCTAATTTTGATGTTGAGGAGGATGTCCCAACATCTCAACCATGAAAGAGGCCAGCACCTCCTAGGACTGCCTCTGCTGTCCCTGAAGCCCCCCTGGATAATGTGTCCTTCCACCATGTCTCCAACGTAAGCATGTGGAAATATGTCTATCAAAGAAGGGTGGCTCTGGAACGAGAGATGGGTAGTAATGCCTTGGAATGTACTGAGGTAATTGATTTAATCTCCAATGCTGGACTGTTCAAAACTGTTTCTAAATTTTCTCCATGCTATGAGTTGCTGGTAAAAGAATTTATAGTGAACTTACAAGAAGGATGTGCTGATGGGAAATCTGAGGATTTCAGGAAAGTGTATGTCAGGGGAAGATGTGTAGAATTTTCTCCTAGGGTGATAAATCAGTACCTGGGGAGAGAAGTAGATGGGCCAACTGAGCTTGGCAAGACTGACAATCAAGTTTGCAAAATAATTACAGCTAACCAGGTCAAGACATGGCCAGTAAAAGGAAAACTCTCAGTCAGCTTGTTAACCAGGAAATATGCCATGCTACACAGAATTGGGACAGTCAACTGGGTCCCAACCAACCACACCTCAACCATAGCCACTGGACTTGGGAGGTTTATCTGTGCTGTAGGCACCCAAACCAAGCTGGATTATGGAGCATACATCTTTGACCAGACTCTCAAGCATGCAGGAACCTCAACCATCAAGCTTCCAATAGCCTTCCCATCACTACTCAATGGGGTGATCCTCAACCAGTATCCAGGAATCCTTACTGACAAGGACTCTGTCTGTAAAAGGGAAAGTCCACTGTCTTTCCATTACAAGCTGCTTCTAGGTCATCATGCTGCAGATGTTGAAGCACCAGGTGGGACATCTGCTGTCAAGACACCTATATCAAAGGCAACCCTAATTGCAGAGCTCAGGACAACCTGCAAAGAGTTGGAAGAAAGGAAGAAGAAGCTTGAGGACTTGATTCAAAGACTGGAGCTGGAAGAGGATGCTGGAAATGATGATGGAACTGATGCTGAGTCTGATGATACAGAGGATGAAGACTGAAGCTGTTATGTCTGTCTGTTCTGCATTGTAACTCTGAATGTTATGTCTGTTTCTGTAATGTTTTGTTTGGCCCCAAAATTTATGTCTAACAAGGGGGAGAAATGTGTGTATTGAACAATGCTGTTAATGTCTGTCTGCTGAACTAAGTTGAATTTGAATTTTCAATGGTATATTTTGGACCTATCAAAGTGTCACTGGGTGAAATAAATAATTATCAAAGTCTGTTGGGCCAAGTCATGGCAGTATACATCTCAGGTAACTACATGTTTGAGGGGGAGCAAATTCTTAGCTCTCACATGATCCAACAGAAAGGAACTCCGCTGCTCTCTAACAAATCCAGAAGAATATGTTAGCCAAAATTTAGCCAAAGGGGGAGTTTGTAGATGTTATAAATTGGCAGAATTTTTGACAAACAAAGTAAAAGTTATGAACTTAGTTCAGGACATCAGGATGTCACACCAGATGTTGTGACATCGCAAACCTGCTATCTACCTTAAATGATGCGTAACAGAAGTGCTTAAAATCAGGAGTAAATATCTGGAATTAATTGTAAAGGATGAGCACTCCAAGGCGCCTCTTTAGGAAGTTAAGTTATCTGGTTCCAGCATAAAGGAAACAGAAAACTAACTCACCTTGATTCAAGGAGATAACAAACTAACCCACCTTGATTCAAGGAGATAACTGTGGGATTTATCAAAGTCTGGATAATTTGCAAAAAGCCCAAAAACAAAGCATCTATTTAAGAAACTGATACATTCAAGTAAACCTAACGAGTTGAAGAAGACTGTCAAGGATGTTAGTGAAGCTAGCATGTTTTATTTGTGTGTTAGTCACTTTATAAGCTTTTAAGCAAAAAGTGAATTATGTCTTGATTGAAACTAATAAGTAAGATCAAGCTGGTGTGTCTGAAGTGTGACTTCAAACTTATTAATCATTCTAAGTTAAAGATCACTGTGTGATTGAGGGGGAGTGAGTAGGTACTCATATCTAAGTAGAGTCTTAGATAGAAATTTCCTTGGGTAGATATTAAGTGAAGGATTAAACTGATTGGTTTAACTCCATAATTAATATTACTTATATTGAATTTCATTCCTGGCTTGGTAGCCCCCAGATGTAAGTGTGGAGATACACTGAACTGGGTTAACAATTTCCTGTGTTATTTAATTTACTAGCTCATTAATTTATTGTTTAGGATTTCAGTGTCTAAACATCTGGTTCGACATCACATATCTGATCCCAGAATTTCACAGAGCTCTGCATTTTTCCGTAGAATGATCAGGTGCGTTAGAGTGAAAAGCACACCTAGCATTAACATCATAGTTTCTTGGGATATTTTGAGGATCAGGTGGAGCCAATGTCCTCAACTCAACAAGATTGACCTTTAGGAGTTGTGGCAGCAGTGTAACATATGGCATAGGAATGGGGTCAATTACTCGGTTGACCTGAGATGGCCGTTGTTGAAAAGGGCGTTGTTGTTGATTGTTGTTGTTATTGTTGAATGATCTCTATTGAGGAAATTGTTGTTGTTCCGGAAAGTGTTGCGGTTGTTGAACATACTGAGGAGGTGGAGCAGGGATAGTAACAGCAGCAACTGTTCTGGGAAAGTATTAGGGTCTCTCTCTTCCCATGTGCACATAGTTTGTCTCACCAGATCTACGGGGCCCAGCAAATGGTTTCCTTGTACTGCTTGAACTGACACCGTTATCAGAGATCTTTCCCATCTTCAATAGGCTCTCTATTCTTTCCTCGGCTATCACCACATCCGCAAAGCTGGTGGAAGAGAATGGAGCTAGCCTGTCAATATAGGTTCCTTGAAGAGTATTCATGAACATGTCTGCCATTTCCCTTTCAGACATGGGAGGTTGAACTGCAGCAGCAAGTTGCCTCCACCTTTGGGCATATTCCCTGAAGCTTTCACAGGAGGACTGAGACATTCCCATTAGAAGGGTCCTGTTTGGGGCCATGTCCAAGTTGTACTGATACTGATGGATAAAAGCTTCAACCAAGTCTTTCCAGTTTCTTACTGTGGCTCTGGTCAGGTGGGAGTACCATTCTCGGGATGCCCTTGTCAGACTATCCTCGAAATAAAACATCCACAACTTTTCTTCCATGGTGTATGCTTTTAATCTTCCCAAGAATGATTGAAGGTGAGTGCGTGGGCAGGATGTGCCATTATACCTTTCAAAACACGAGGATTTGAACTTGTGAGGAATTCTCACCCCTTCCACCAGTCCCATGTCCATTACATCAAACCCTAGGGAATTTTGGGATTCAAGAGACCTCAGCTTCTCTGCAATCTCATCCAGCCTACGGTCGTAAACTTCGTCCCCAGCCCCAACAACTGTAAACTGCTCTTCTTGAGGATCCTCTTGCAAGATCCTACCTCCAACAGTGTTACCCTGAGTATTCCTTATGGCATTGATTTCTGGGTTTAGATGAGGCCCAAACTCTGGTGGATCAGTGCGAGGTTGCACATGATCGTTGTTACTGGTACCTCATGCACCTGGATGGTGTTCTTCATGAGTCTGCCTTTCAACCAACTCCCTTAGTCTTTCCTGGCTCTGAGCTAAGCCGGTCATTACAGTCATGAATTGGGTCATTTGATTCCTCATCTCAACCCTTTCATTAGCCATTTGGGTCCTTACTTCATTCAAGTCTTGCTGAACTTGATCCATCTGGAGTCCCGGGAGGTTGTTTCTTGCGGGTACCAGTGTGTTCTGTTGACAGGGAACACTCTTCTGCGAGAAATGTTTCCTGAAATCACAACAAAGTGAGAAACAACAATAAAACAAAAACCTACAAAACAAAGAAAATGTTAGTATGCAATGCAATATGCTTATTTGTCTTCCAAGGGTATCCAGTTTGGTTCTTTGGTTTTGACCTTTCCAGACCTCGAGGAAATGCTGATGATGTTGATAGATAAAGCCCACCATAAATAATACAAACTGATATATTACAAAGCGGTGAAAATACATAGTTTGATTACAATACATCCCCATGGGTGGTCAAAATACAACAACAACAAAAAGTACAACAAAAGAAAGAAGTACAAGCAAAAGGATCAGACATCCAATCCAAAGTCATCCTCTCTGACTTCCTTCAGGAGGGCCTCAATCACTGGCCCTACTGGGTGCTCTATGATAGTCCTGATGAGGAGGTTCCTGGTAGCAATGGCATTGGTTAACTTCTTATGCTTATCTTGATCTTTTGACCTCTTCAACCCCGCCCGGAGTTTCAATTCAGATATCTCCTTCTGAGCTGCTAATAAAGCCTCTTGATGCTTCTTCTCACTAGCCTCCAAATGCTCTATCTTAGCCTAAGTCCTCTGGTCTTCCTGTGCGCAGGCTTCAGTGATCCTGATCCACCTAGACTGGCTCTCCTCCAGATAATGCTCTGCCCTAGCCTTCTGAGTCTTTGCTTCCTTGCAAGCATTCTTCAGTACTAACTCCCCTGCTCTAGCCTTCATGATGTAGTCATCCATCTTCTCAATCTTGGTCAAGTGCTCAATCCTGAGCCTTTCCAATCTCTCATTATCTAGACGGCTGTCATTTTTCTACCAGAGAGTCTTCTTCAAGGCTTCAGATAGCTGAGTATTCCTTTCCTTCAGCTTTTTAAACTCCTCCAAACTGACAGTAACTGCAGTTTGTACTATAGAAGGTCCAGGTACATCTTCTAAGGTGAACGACATCCGGGTGATCTAAGCTCTGGTACGAGACCAATCAGAATACTGTGCTGAAGAAATGTTGTTACACTTGCCAAGGATGGCTGTTCCCTTGGTCTGAATGTTATCCCAAGCCCAGACAGCTTGCCTGACAACAGCAGAGTTAGGTTGGATCTCACAGTAGAGGGTCTCAACCAAATCTTGTCCTCTGGGAGGGTGAACCAAAGCATACCCTAATTATCTTTTAAACAGTAAAGGGTTGTAGTTGATGCAACCTTTCACTCCTATCAAAGGCACATTAGGATACTGCCCACAGCTAGTAATGATGTCCTTGCCTTTGGTGCTCTGAGTGCACCATCTGATGTCATCTGATGTCAAAGCAATAAATCTCTTAGCCCAGTTCTTTTGCTGATGGGGGTTCAGGAAAGTATCTGTCTTCGGCAAATGTCTTAGCAGCCAAGAGTAATAGAGAGGAACACAACATCTAACCAGTCTTCCTCTTTGCTTCTCATTCCTTTGGTGTACTGAGTAGTAGAAGTCACCAAGCAAGGTAGGAACTGGGTTCCTTAGTAAGAACAGGTGAATGGAACTCTTGCTCACAAACTTTGGCTCATCTGCAAACAAGATAACCCCATATATACTGAGGGCTAGAAGTGCACAGGCAGCCTTCCATTCCCCTGCTGCAACCTTTAGGGTGGCCTGGGAGATCAAGAAGTCTAGGTGGAGGCCTGGAACCCCAACCTTGGTTGTCATGTTATGATCAATGAGGGCAGGATCCAAATGCAATTCCCTGGCTATGTCTTCATTTCTAGGAGCAACCATCTCTAGGTTGAAAGGAATCCCTCCTCTGATAGGAACTCCTAACAACAAGGAAAACTCTTCTAGCAATGGTCCCATCTGAAAATCAGGGAATGTGAAACATCTAAGTGGAGGATCATAAAACTGCAAGCAAGTATGGATCAAGCTCATCTGAGATGCATCTAGATCCATGACCATGTCCAATATGCCTCCATAATGCTTTCTAAATAGTGGGACATGATCAGGAGTAATAAGGGTCTGGATCTGCCTGATGCCAGTCAGGGTGGGCTCAAAGAAGTGGTATGTGATGTTGCTCTTTCTTGAAGTGTCCATGGGTGCTGGTGAAGAAGATGAGAGCAACTGCTGATGAAGGTCACTGACTGAGTAGCTGGAGGTGAGTCTCTGATGAAGATAGCTGGAGGAGAATCACTGATAAACTGATGAAGGTGCTGAAGAAGATAACTGAAGGAGTCTGAGCAGCAGAAGGGGTCAAAACCAAACCAAAGACAATGAGATGGATACCCTGTATAAGAAAATGTTAAATGATGCAAAAATTATGTATGCAAATGATATGCAAAGGGTTTGTGATCAAGAGCTGGATCTGTTATCTGCCTTGGTAAAAGTCCATGTGTGTTTATAAGTCCGAATGGAGGCTTAGAAATCCAGTAACCAGGTGGGGGACTCAAATAAAGAGTCACAAGTCCAGGGTAATCACAAGAACTGTCCAAATAATACAACCTTAACAAATTCTAGTAACAAGGTATGATGAGGCCAAGGGTTCCTGCAAACCTGTAAACATCCCAACCCCCTCACATGTAATGTTCTAGAACAAGGATCCTCAGACTTGGATTAGTTATGAGAAGTGTAAACACTTCTAACCCGGAGGTACAGTGTTTACAATAACCATAAAAGATCCTCCTCTAATTCACCTCAGATGCGGAAGGTCATAAAAAGGTCATCCAGACTTAGCAGGCTTCCCAGATAGCCCTAGTACTACAGGAAATATGTAGCACAGAGTTCTCAAGAAGAAACCTATGTCTGAACCGTGTTTCATATTCCCGCACCAGACCGAAATGGAATGGGAAAGAATATGAAGCCACTCTAGCCTATGTGTCACTCAGGTCCCCAGTATAGGACCTTAATCACTCAATGAAAACCCCACCCACCCAAACAGACAAGAGATCCAACATAATGATAATGAAAGTATGAAATGCATAAAACTGTAAAAGAAATCAATAAATAAAGCTGTACATAAAGCAATAAATAAAGCAAATAAATAAGCACAAGTAGCACATAACACCCCCGTAAACACAAATCAGACAAGCGCTAGGAGGAACCCACAAAAACAACCAGAAGCCCTGGTTGCAATATAAGTTCCCCAGCAGAGTCGCCAAGCTGTCGCTCCCAAAGATTTGCATCCCGGTAGAGACGCGAACGGTCGGCGAAGAGAGAAGTGAAATGAACTGAAACGAGTCGCCAGCTAGGCATTTTTATCCTGAAGGAAAGGTAATGCTGCATAGACCTAGAAAAGATATGGATAAGACGGTCGTGAACCAGAGAAACTGAGAAAGGGGGTTGGTTACAACCTGGGAAGGTATTAGCACCCAGATTGTCCGTCGTACTCGATGGGATCCACGCTTGAAAGATTGTGTTTAAAGGGGTAGTGTCTGTGCTATCTGTGTGCAAAAGCTGGAAAAGAATGTACAAGTGTCAGTGCAAGAAAGTGAAGTGAGGTACTCAGGAATGAGGCTTTAAAAGAATGCTGAAAGAGGGGGAAGACACAGAGACTTTTGTTCGATAATAGTTAAGTTATGCCTACGTATCCTCTCGTGCAATGAGGAAGTCAGAACACCGTAGTTAGACGGAAGAAGCAAGTTCTCGTTTGTGAGTGAAGATGATGAGAAAAGAATCCCGTAGGAGACGATTATTGTTTGTTTTTGTGTTTTCAATCTTTTATTGCTTTTTTGTTGTTTGTTATAAGTTAATGAGCTTAAGCCTAAGCCAAGGGTTAGTAAACTCATTATATCCTCCCTTAGATTAGGGATAATGAGAATACTTTAAGTATGAGATAAACATCTCAAACTTAGTTACCCTAATGATGTAGGATTAAGATCATTAACCTACTTGTGATTATTTAGATGTTTTTGAGTTTTTGTTTATTTTTAAGTAATGAGTTTAAGCCATAATCAAGGATTAGTGAACTCATTACACCATCCTAATAGAAGGATAATAGATGAGCACACTTAAGCTGAGGAAGATACCTCAATTTAATCCATGATTAGGGATTAACCTCATGACAAAACAAGCCTTTATTAAAGTGGATTTTAATTAATGATGAGATTAAGAAGTGAGTTTTATGATTTGTAAGACAACTTGAGGGGGACTTGTCCATTAACACTAGGGTTAGTCCTTCTTAACCAATAAAGGAAGAATTAGAACCCTAATGCAAGGCCCAAGTTACAAGTTAATGTCTTAGTGATTATTAAGATGGATTAATTAAGAGGTTTAAACAAATTAAGGGTTTAACACTTAGGATTAAAGTTATACACTCAATCCTAAGAGAAGGATGCATGCATAACCCTAATTACAAAGTCTTAAAACCTTAAAGGTTTAGTCTCTGTTGAAGAGATGAGAAGAGAGACACAAAGAAGACTCAAAGGTGAAAACTAAGGGGGGACTATTCAAAACCCTAATTATTGTCATGCTTAGGTGTTCCTATGGTTTGTAAGGCTTGCAAGATATCTTCAGAGAAGCCACCAATGGAAGAAGCAGATGAGAGGAGGAGAAGCAGAAGAAACAAGTTAACTTACTTCATTGAAGAAGATAAGTTACTTGAAGAAAGAAAGTGAATAATGAATATGAATGAGCAAGCTCACTATAAAGCAAATAAAAAAATGCAGCAATGATGCATAAGAAGAATGGGAAGAGAAATGAGAAGTGAAGGCAAATCCACTTCTCAAATTACTTACCACCTGAAAATGTTAGCATAAAGGAAAAAAATGAAATGAAACAATGCATATGAATGGACAAAGATTAAAATCATAAGCATAAACATGATGCAAATGATGCTATGGCATGATTCAAATTCATACCAAATGTCATGGATGTTCATACAAGAGATGGAATGCAAAGGATGCTTGCTTTGAAGTTTGAAAGTTCATGAAAGTTCATGGAATGAAATGAATGCACATCATGGAAAATGAATGAAGAAATGATCAAGCATGATTCTAATGTTCCTAAGATGTGTTAGATGCCATATGAATGCAAGAAATGTCATGGCAAGTTCATGAATGGATGCATATGCAAGATGTATGCAAATGAACATGAGAAATTAGGGTTTTAAGGCAACATGAGATGCATAAGGTCAAAACAGAAGCAAATCACAAGATAAAAAATTGCAAATGAACTCAAAGGAACCCTAACCCCATATGATATCATACCCCAAAGGAAGAGGTCTAACTCTTAACCTAAAGAAAGTTGTGAATTTTCTAAATATGCTAGGTTTTAGGGTACCTCAAAAGGGAAAATGCAAATCAAATGGAAAATGAAAGATAAATTTGTGAAAAATATATACTAGATACTACATGCCATATAAAGATCAATTCAAAAAGAACCAATTTCAAACCCTTCATGGTTAGGCAGAAAAGAATTCTTGAAGTTAGGGTTCCAAAATGGGATTTTTATGAACCCTAAATTCAAGAAAATTGTCAAAGTTGGACCAAAACCAAAAAGAAATTTGTATGAATGGTTTGACAATGTTTCTAAATGTCCTATGATGCAATGTGAATTTTTTTGGAATTTTTAGAAACCTAAATGGTATTTTAATTAATTAATTTCCATTAATTAGTTAAAATAAACATTTAAATATTTTAAAAATGATTTTTTAATGCAAAAAATAAAAATAAAAATGTTTTTGGGTGAAAAAAAATATTTGAAATCAAAATACAGAAGAAAAATATATTTGGAATTTTCTAAGTATTTTAAATAAATTATACAAGAAAAATGATTAAAAATGAAATAAAAAGTGAATTAAATGAAAGTCAGCGCATCCTGTGGTTCACATTTAAACTGAGGATGGAGGGAAAGACTTGGCGCGCGTTTGGAGGGCTGGGATTGATCCTGGCATTTTGAATTTAATAAACCTAATTAAGCTAATTAATCAGGATTTAGGGCTTTTAATGAAAGATCTGGACCATTCACTTACACGTGGGAAGACAATCCAATGGCCTACGTTCAAACTCACACTAAACCCTAAATTAAACCCTAATCTTTTTCAGGTGACCGGAACAGTGTTTTGATCATCTTCTCCGGCAGTTCACTCTTGCTATCTCACTCAAAACGTAAAATAAACTCACCAAACTCTCCAGAAATGATCCTCACCTCATTCTAAACAAGATTCAACCAACAAATTTCATTTATTTCACATGAACATCAAGATTCGAAGCAAAACGGAAAATCACACAGAAATTTCAGAAGCTTCATACATGCTTGTTTCTCACTCATTTTCAAAACCAAATAGATCATGATGATCAACAAAGCATACAGAACATTTCTATAACCTAAAATTACATTTCTGGAAAATTTGTTCTTGAGGATACCTGAAATGGAGCTTTCTCAATCTGAGCTATCTGGCCTCCTCTTTGGTTCAAAACGACTCCAATGATCCTCCTGGTGATGCTTTGATGCTTGGAGGAAGTTTATAATGGCTGGTTTGAGGGCTTGCAACTCAACTGGCCAGAAATCGTATTTTTGTTTTGGGTGTTTTTAGGCTGCAATTAAGGGTGGGAAATGATCCTCTTGTGATGCTGAGTTGTTTGATGAAAAAAGTTTGGAGTTTGAGTGTGTGTGCTATGAGTTTCGAAAGCTTTTGCTCTTGGGGTGATTTTTGGGAACTTGATGATTCTGAAGTGTTAGGCTTGTGTGTGTTGTGTTATGAGTTGTGTTTGATCCACATAACAAGCTTTGATAGGTCAGAAGAGTTGTTGTGGCCTATGGTGATTGGTATGGGCTCTCTTGCAAAAAGTCAATAAAACTTATACTTGAGGTATGGGCTGGTTCAGAGGTTGTACAAGGGCATGTCTGGCCTCAACATTGATCAAGGGGAGCCATGGAATTGAAATTGAGGTGATGCAGCAAGTGGAGGTATGGTTGTATGAGTTTTTTGCAAGTTTTGTTCATTTTCCCCCTTTTGTGATTTCTTGATGTGCAAGGCATAAAAACTTGAGATTCTTGGGCCAATTCTGACTTTTAGGCAATGCACTATGTTGGTATGATGCATAGAAGTGTATTAGAGGTCACAAAATGGCTTGGCAAGTGGTTTTGCAAAATTCCCTCTTTGCTGTATTCTTGAAAATTATAGGATTTTTGCCAACTTTGGAGGATCACAACTTGAGTTCCATAATGAATTAGAACATGTTCTTGTACTTTTTGAAAAGGGAATGATCCAATCTACAACTTTCATGACCAACAATTTTTAATTTGAAGCATTTTTGGTTGAGAAAGAGGAGGTTGAAATATTTTCCCAAAATGGAAAGTTTCCATTACAAGTCATTTCCATTTTTGGCAATTTTTGGTTTAGCTCAATTTTCTTCAATTTTGTAAACTTCCAAGCACTTCAATGATCAAATAAAGATCATATAACTTCAACTTGATGAAAAATCCACTTTGGTTCCATTGTTGGGGGCCTCAGATGCCCTGATTTTGCTCTGACTTGCTCAAGAAGTTACCCAATGAACAGATGACCTCCACAATGAATTTCTTCATCAAAATTGGTACACATGATCCTTATAACATATTGAGAACATTAGAAACAAGAATGACCAAAAATTTTGAGTTATGGTCTCTGAAACCAAAACCCTAATTTCAGGTCATCTGTGCAGTGAAACCCTAGCTCTGCTTCCATGCTTTGCAAGTTCTTGTGATTTCTTGACTTCCTTGATCTTTGAGGGATATAATATGATGATAGAACACACATGGACCCTCTTGGAATGATTGGAGACCTTTGGAGTGGCTCAGATGGATCCTTAGATTGCTCAGATCACAAACCCTATATGCAGATGAATTTGAACTAATGTAGTGAAACAAAAATGCAGTATGGGATGACATGCTTAAACATATGCAAAGATGAAAGATCACAAGCCAATGGTATGAAATGAGTGAGGGCAAATTTGGGGTGTTTAAAATATGCCCAACCTTTAAGCAACTCCGCCCGTCGAACAAGTGTACTTGTCCGAGCGTATGGGCATCTGCTCGACGTATTGGGCCGTAGCCCAATACAGTCTGGAGGCCCAGTACGGAACAGGAGCCCCCCAAGTCGAGTCTCCGGACCGGAGCGATGAATTATAAAATAGTCGGGCGCAGATGCGTCAAAGAAGGTGCCAGACATATACCCGTGTCGAACGTGGTGTTTGTCAAACCGCTACAGGCGCCACTGAGGTCGTCGAACATATGGCGTTCACGGAGGTCGAAGATGCCTCTTTGTAGTCCGGGAGATTTGTAGTCACTCGACGTCGTTTAGGATTCTCTTAGACTGACGTGTCTCAGCATTAATGGTGCGTCGCTTCATATCTCGTGCTAGCGTCGACGTAGGGTCTAGGTAATGATTACCTAGCGCGTTCGTCCACGCGCTTTTTTATTAGATAAGGGGGTTGGTCCACTTCATTTCAACTTTTCGCTCTCACGTTTAACCGGAAGCCCTGAGAGGAAATCTTCCTATGCCCGTCTCCGCCGTCTGCACCACCGCTTTTTTCCCGCGCGCAACCGTCCTTTCCCCGTCTTCATCATGTCAGGTAACACCCACAACCTCTATTTTTACGTATTTTTTCGTTTGGTAAGTAGTGAAATGCATGATTTTCCTGTGTAGAGTAAGCAAATCTTCGTTTAGAGTAGGTAAATCTTCGTTTAGAGTTAGTTTTTAGGTTTTGGGTATGAATGTCCCGGGCGGGATTAGCATGTCACGGGCGTAAAACTCATATACGTATGAATGCATCGGCCAGAATCTTCATATGGCTGATGAAGATCGCGGGCGTTCGATGCGTTCGGTGGGCGAAATCTCTTGGTTTTTTAGTGGTTTTGTACGCGCTCGAGTGGACGCGAGGATTGCCCCTTCGTTGATTTTATGATAGTCTAGTGAGATTTCGGGCGTTCAGTCTTCCGCCCTTTTACTTGAATTGTGGTGGAAAGGGTGGATTTGATAAGATGTCGAATTCACTTTTCCTGTCTGCCTCTCAGGTACGGTCGAGCATCGGAAAGTCGAGGAAGGAGAGGCCGAGCATCGGAAAGTCGAGGAAGGAGAGGTCGAGGGGGGAAACAAGCAAGTCTCCTTGTCTGGGCGTAACGACTTGTCGTGGGTCGCAGATGAACCGTTAGAAGAAGAGTCATACTTTGCTGACGAGACGAGCACTGCATACGCCATGGTGGAGGACATTGGCCCTGAAGATCCCACAAACTGGCAATGTCTTGCTCCTCGGGAGACGGATCAGATATGTCACCGTTTCCCGGGGAAGCAGTTCGCCATGTATGAACTCGCCTTCCGAGAAGCGAGGATTAGGCTCCCCTTCAACGATTTCCAGATGGGGATTTCAGGTGACTCAGATTGGCGCCCTCGCAGCTGCATCCGAACGCCATCGCTTTCGTCCGGGCATTCGAACTAGTTTGTTGCTTCCTTGGCATCGGGTGCACTCTTCCCCTCTTCTTCCATATCTTCCACCTGCAGCAGTCGGGTGCTCGGGGACATCAGAACTGAGTGTCTCTAAAACAGCCAGTGAGGTTATTCAAGATGTACGTTAATTCTGCCCGACATTTTAAGGGGCAGTGGTATACAATGAAACCGCTCACTCGATTTGCCCTTAACTCCCTTTATTATTACAAACGCGACGCCGATGGTGAGGAAAAACTTATGTCAAGGATCCCATTGAGATGAAAGCCCGACCATTTCAATCTATCGACCAGCCACTATCGGGTCAAATTTTTGAGCATGAGGGTCGAGGATAGACTGGCCTACAAGAGGATGGTGGAGTATGTACAGAGTTTTAGCTTGGCGGTCTGGGTGGACCGGCAAAACAACCTCTATGTCGACGATGTTGGGATTCCTATCCATGAAACCCGCCTCATAAACACTAGGGCTCTACTCGCGTGTGATACGGACGAGGAGGCCGTGAAGTTGTTGCGCAGGTCTTTCTAGCCTATTTTCTTTTCTTGGTTTCATGCCCGTTTAGCTGATGTTTTATTTTTTGTTTTGCAGGAACTATGCCTGCCTATCGTGAACGAGTCTTAAAGTTGACAAACCAAGTTGGGGCCCCGGACAGAGTCTCAAAAAAGAGAAAGAAAGTGGCACCCTGTGTCCAGGAGGTAGCTACGGAGCTCGGGGTCGGAAGTTATGGTACCCCCAGCCCGACCACACACTCCCCTCAAGCCGTTGTTCAACAAACTTCCCCGATCCAGATACGGGACAGTTCTCCGGCCTCCACCTCTCCTCTTCTGAAACAGAAGCGTCTGAACGAGGTTCTTGCCCGATTTACTGCTGTAGGAGGCAAAGAATCTGGTGCCCCTGGGAGTTATCTGCTGCCTCGTTGCTATCTGGAGCGGGACTTTTTTCAGTCCCGAGGAGAGGGCCATTCTTAACCAAGATGCGGTCGTTAGGCAGAAAGACCTGGCCGGGGATTTAGCTGTCGTCATCCGAGTAATGGAAACCGCCAGGGTCCTGTCCGAGACTGCTGTGTCTACATCTACATTGGAGGATGCCCTCGTGGTTGCCCGGGATGAGAAGGATAAGTTGTCCAAGGATTTATCTGACTACAAGGAGGAGCACAAGCTTCAGACAGGGCTGAAGTTGAAGCTAGAGGAGGTGAAGCTCGAGTAGGACACCTTGAAGGATGAGAATCAAAGTTTGGAAGATCAAGTCGTCGAGCTCAAGAAGGCGGCCGAGGAAAATGTGCAACTCCGTGCCCGAGTTGTGCTGCTTGAAGGTACAGTCCGTCCTCGGGACGATGAGACTGAAGAGGAGCTTGCGCTTCACACCCGGGGAAAATTGGTCGGTCACATCCCCGAACTTAACAAGGAATTACTTGTGATGTTCAAGGATGGGTTCGACAATGCTACCGAGCAGCTCAAGGTATTGAACCCGGGGCTTGTGACAGAGGGGTCGGCTCATAACTACTGCATGGCCGACGGGGAGATCGTGTGTCCTTTTGAAGCTGAGGAGGAATTGGTGGAGGAGAATGAAGGTGGTGAGGAGTAGCTCCAGGCGGAGACTTTGTTAGATTTTTTGTTGGGCCCGCGTGCCCGTATTTTTGTAATGGCCTTTATGCATGTTCTTTTGTAATGGCCTTTGTGCCTGTTTGGATATTGTCCTTCGTGCCCCCTTGTAATGATGTTTTTATTGGCCGGTTTTAGCCGTTTCTATTTAATTTTATTTTCGTCAGTCATCATGTTTGATTGTTTTCGTTACTTTTTTGAACTATTTTTGCTCGACCGAGTTGGGCTCGTTGGTTTAGGGAACCGACGAGGTGGCGAGTTTTGTGCCCGCCTTGAATCGAAGTAGGGCTTGCGATCGGAAACTCTGACCTTGGGGCTTGGGCCTTCCTATCGCGAGCTTGGTGCCCTACTGGCGTGGTACTGTAATGCTGGGGCTCGTTTTGAGATGCCCGACGTCGAGGACGGTCGTGTTCGCCTCTGAGGGGCGTTATCCTCCTTTTCATTTAGTGGTGGAGAGCGTGGTCGTACCTTCCATGTCTCCCCGGGTTTCCTTTAGCTATAGTATTGTCTAAGTTTTTCTGTGTTCCATGGTCGAGCAAGTTCTTCACATTGTAGGTTTTCTAGATAATAGGCCCCGTTGCCCGTCTTATCTCGGACACGGTACGAGCCTTCCCAGTTGGCGGCCAATTTGCCTTCTCGTGGGTTTTTCTGGTTTTGTCTGAGGACGAGGCTTCCTACCTGGAACTCTCTTTTTACGACTTTTGCGTCATGTTGCAAAGCTATTTTCTGCTTGAGGGAGGTTTCCCTAAGGGCTGCTTCGGAGCGGATTTCGTCGACGAGATCTAGCTCGGCTCGAAGTGCTTCACTGTTCAACTCCTCGTCGAGGGGTGCTTCTACGCACCTCGTCGACTCTCGAATTTCCACCGGGATGACCGCTTTGGTTTCGTACGTTAACCTGAACAGAGTCTCCCCGGTCGTGGAGTGTGGTGTTGTGCGATACGCCCAAAGGACGATGTGTAGTTCCTCGACCCATGCTCTTTTTACCTCGCCGAGTCGGCGTTTCAGTCCGCGCATGATTACTCTTATGGCTGCCTCAGCATGTCCGTTGGTTTGAGGGTGCTCGATAGACGTGAAGTGATGTTTGGTCCCTAAGCTGGCGACAAAGTCCTGGAATCCTACGTCCGTAAACTGTGTTCCGTTGTCGGTGATGAGGCCTTGGGGCATGCCGAAGCGTGCGAGGATGTTTCGCTTGAAAAATCGAAGAATGTTCGGTGCCGTTATTTTGGCCAAGGCATCTGCTTCGATCCACTTGGTGAAGTAGTCTACCCCTACAATGAGGTATTTTTTTATATAAGAACCGATCACGAATGGGCCGAGGATGTCCATTCCCCACCAGGCGAAGGGCCAAGGGGAGGAGAGCGTTTTTAGTTCATTGGGAGGCGCGAGATGCATGTCGGCGTGTCTTTGGCACTTGTCGCATTTTTTGACGTGCTCCTTTGAATCGTGCTGCATCGTCGGCCAATAATATTCTGATCGTAGGGCCTTGCGCGCCAGTGACCTTCCACCGGGATGTTGGGCATTGATTCCCCGATGTATTTCCCCTAATATGTCGGGGACCTTTTCCTCCTCGATGCATTTGAGTAACAGGATGGAGAGTCCCCTTCGGTAGAGCTTTCCTTCGAGGAGGTGGTACGAGCACGTCCTCCTCTTGGTCGCGGCAGCCTCTTTGGGATCTTCGGGGAGTTCGTCTATCGTGAGATAGTTGTAGATGGGTGTCATCCAACAATGATCGTCGCCAATCACGTTTACCTTGAGCAGAGGTGGTGGTCTTTCAGTGCTCGGTCGGGGAAGGATTTCCTTGATTAATGAATTGTTTCCGCCCTTCTTTCTCGTGCTCGCGAGTTTTGACAGGACGTCAGCTCCCGTGTTGTGCTCGCGTGGCACGTGTTGGACCTCCCACTTCTCGAATTTTTCGAGCCTTTCTCTTACCAAAGCTAAGTATTCGATGAGGTTGTCGTTCTTGGCTTGGTATTATCCTCGTACCTGCGATGCTACGAGTTGAGAGTCTGTTGATATCTTTACTTCCTTTTCCCCTAAGTCTTCGGCTAGTTTTAGACCTGCGAGGAAAGCTTCATACTCAGCTTGGTTGTTGGAAGTCGGGATGGCTAATGCCAACGAGACCTCGATTAGGATACCGTCCTCATTTTCGAGGATGATTCTTGCGCCTCTTCCCGCCGGGTTAGTGGCATCGTCGACGAAGATCGTCCATTTGTGGGCGTCTTCCGTCGGGTTCAGGCTGTGCGTCATTTCTGCGACAAAGTCGGCCAGGACCTGAGCTTTCAGAGCCTTCCTATTCTCGTATCGGATGTCGAATTCAGAGAGTTCCAGCGACCACCTCAGCATTCGGCCGACCATATCTGGTTGAACGAGGAGCTATTTTATCGGTTGATGGGTTCTCACTTTGATCGAATGGGCGAGGAAGTAATGTCGTAGTCTCCTCGCGACATTAATAAGGGATAACGCGACCTTCTCGATTTGTTGGTATCTGAGCTCGGGGCCTTAGAGCGCTTTGCTCGTGAAGTATATAGGCTTTTGTCCTTCGTCGATTTCTTTGATGAGAACGGCGCTAACGACCTCGGTGGCCACGGACAGGTACAGGTACAAGGTCTTCTTTTCCAGTGGTCGGGACAGGACCGGGGGCTTGGAGAGTGCTTTCTTTAGGTGGAGCAGTGCCTGATCGCATTCGTCGGTCCACTCGAAGGTGGCTTCTTTCCGAAGCAGTTTGAAGAAAGGTAAGGCGTGCTAGGCGGACTTGGCGACGAAGCGGGAAAGTGAGGCGAGCACTCCGTTGAGGGATTGAATGGATTATTTCGACTTCGGGGTCGGGAATTCCGAGAATGCCCGACATTTATCGGGGATGGCCTCGATCCCCCGCTCGGTGAGATAGAAGCCGAGGAACTTTCCTGCTCGGACACCGAACGTGCATTTTTCAGGGTTAAACCTCATTTTGCATTGTCTCGCCTGCTCAAAAACCTTGCGGAGGTGTCGCACGTGGTCGATCTCCCCGTGCGATTTTACTATCATGTTGTCCATGTATACCTCGAGCATGTCCCTGATTTCTCCTTGGAAGACTTTGTTCATCATACGTTGGTACGTGGCCCCGACGTTCTTTATCCTGAAGGGCATTACGTTGTAATAGTAATTGTCCATTTGTATACACATAATTTCGACACCAGAGGTTTTAATGAATGAGAGCCTTAGCAGTTGGTAACTTCGTTAGCTATTCTTCCACAAATCATCATTATTCGACATTGAAGTTTCTCGGTACTCCTCATCTTATTGTGCTTTGAGCAATGATGTACGTAGCTGTGAAAATATTCGACAAAATAGTGATCAGTGATCTTTAGTTGTAGTTTTCAAGCCGTTTTCATTGTCCTTTGCGTATAATTTTGTTTGTTTTAAGTATTTCGTTCACGTTTTCGTTGTAGTTTTCTTAATGTAGCATGCAAGTTTATTTTTAGTCTTTTTATCTATTTTTATCTTTGGTATGTGTTATGTGGTTTTTTTGTGATGTGTTTTCAGGTCAACATCTAATCGGTTGTTCGGTGCACTCCTTATCGAAAACAAAAGCCTTATCTTTGTAAATGGGTTGCGACTCAAGACAAAACAGCTTATTGATACCGCTGCAGGTGGCTCAACAAACTTCTCAACAACCACTGGTATTAAATGAATCATAGAATCCATTGCTGCCAATGAACACCTTGAATTATATGATCGCACAGTGAATCAACCAGATGGGAAAATTGATTTAAAGCTGACAGAGCAGGTTGTGAAAATGGAAGATCAAATTGCTGCAGAAGTTGAAAGAAGATTAAAGAAGATGAATCTTGGAACACAAACAGTAGCTTAGGTGGAACCTGTTCAAGCTGTGATTTGCGAGATATGTTGTGGACCACACTTCGCCATGCACTGTTTGGCAACTCAAGAACAGGTTGAACAAATTAATATGTTGAGGCAGAACAATCCGTATGCCAACACGTATAATCCGGGGTGGAAAAATCACCCCAATTTCTCTTGGAAAGATCAACAAGGGAACATCCAAAAATCGGTTCAAGGCCAACAACAATACCAGCCCCAGCAGTAACAATATCAGCCCCCAGTTCCAAGAAAAGCTGATTGGGAAATCGCCATTGAAAAGATGGCAGCTCACAATTGTCAATTCCAAGAAGAAACAAGGAGTAACTTCAAGAATACTGGAGCCTCTATCAAGAACCTTGAAGTGCAAATGAGCCAAATTGCCCAACACCTCGCCATTCCACAAACTCCAGGGACTCTTCCAAGTGCTACTGTAACAAATCCAAGAGATAATCACAAAGTCAATGCAGTCACAACACGAAGAGGTAAAGTTATTGAGGAGGTGAAAGAAAATTCTGAAAGTGAAAATCAAATGATTGAAGTGGAACTGGAAATCAAAGAGAATGAAGTTGTTGATAAAGAAAAAGAAGTTACCCCAGCACTGGACATCAAAGAAAAAGCGGTTGAACCAAAACCGGTGATCAAACTTCCGTATCCAACAAGAAATAAGAAGAAAGGGCAGCAAGAAAAGAATTTTGAGAAATTCCTTGAGTTGTTCAAGAAGCTGGAGCTGAATATTCCATTACTTGAAGCACTTGAGCAAATCTCCACTTATGCCAAATTCATGAAAGATATCATTGCTAAAAAGAGGACCATGGGAGCTGAACCTATTATTCTAACCGAAACTTGTAGTGCTATTTTGCAGGGACTAAAGATTCCGGTGAAGAAAAAAGATAGAGGAGCTGTCACCATTCCATGCACCATCGGTGACCGGTCATTCAAGAGAGCTCTCATTGATTTGGGAGCGAGCATCAATTTAATGCCTTTATCCATTTACAAAAAGTTGGGTATTGGTGTTGTTCAAGATACTCGGATGACTCTCCAATTCGTGGACCATTCTGTAAAGCGGCCATATGGAGTTGTCCATGATGTCCTGGTTAGAGTGGACAAATTTGTGTTTCCGATTGACTTTGTGATCCTTGAAATGCCCGAAGATGAAGAAATTCCTTTGATTTTGGGGAGACCTTTCTTAGAAACCGGGAGAGTCATGATTGATATGGAAGGGGGAACACTCACTTTGAAAGTGTACGATGAAGAGTTGAAAATTTATGTTAGGAACAATTTGAAGTATAAAGATGATGTGGGCACCAGTAGTAACATACAAGTGTTAGAACAAGTGGAAGCTAGTGAGCATTTAGAGAGTGTATCCCAATTGCCTCTAGAAAGGGTACTGAGTATGTCTATTTTTGAAGATGATAAGGAAGTTGAAAGTAGTGATATGGAAGGGGTTTTTCTTGGAAAGCAAAGAGGAAAATTGCTTCATGTGATTTATTATGCTAGTCACGTTTTGAACCCCGCACATATAAATTATGCAACTACCGAGAAGGAGTTGCTAGCTGTTGTGTATGCCTTCAATAAATTCAGGCAATATTTGTTGGGTTCAAAAGTGATTGTTTACACTGACCATGCGGCTTTGAAATATCTTTTTGCTAAGAAGGATTCAAAGCCCAGGCTCTTGAGGTGGATTTTACTTCTCCAGGAGTTCGATGTCGAGATCCGCGACAAGAAAGGGTGTGAAAACACTGTTGCAGATCATCTTTCTCGGATGTCACCAATTGAGGAGACTGAAGAGCAGCGCCCAATAAAGGATGAGTTTGCTGACGAACACATCCTAGCTGTTATTGGGGTGCCTTGGTTTGCAGATTATGCAAACTACCTTGTTGGCGGTATTATACCCGACGATTTTGATTCTAACAAAAGGAAAAAGTTTGTTCATGACTGCAGGTTTTACTTATGGGACGATCCGTTTCTCTACAAAAAAGGGGTGGATGGCCTAGTCAGAAGGTGTGTACCCGACGAAGAGCAAAAAGATGTGCTGAAAGCATGTCACGACTCCGAATACGGTGGACACTTCAGTGGTGATATAACAACAGCTAAAGTCCTTCGATTCGGACTATACTGGCCATCTTTATTTGAGGATGCTCAAGAGTTAGTGAAAGAGTGTGACAGATGTCAGAGGACTGGGAATATATCAAAAAGAAACCAGATGCCCCAGAACTCTATGCTAGAGGTTGAGTTATTCGATGTGTGGGGGATAGATTTCATGGGGCCGTTTCCACCGTCATTTGGAAAAAAACTATATTTTGGTTGCGGTGGACTATGTTTCCAAATGGGTAGAGGCTGTTGCATCGCCCACCAACGATGCAAAGGTTGTGGTGAGATTCCTGAAAGAGAATATTTTTGCAAGGTTTGGTGTTCCGAGAGCATTGATAAGCGACGAAGGAACGCATTTCCTAAATCACCTCATGGAGAAGCTTCTGCAAAACTACAATGTGAAACACCGGATAGCTACTCCATACCACCCCCAAACAAGCGGCCAAGTTGAGGTGTCAAATAGACAACTAAAACAAATTCTAGAAAAAACAGTGAATTCTTCTCGTAAGGATTGGTCGATTAAGTTGGATGATGCTTTATGGGCGTATCGAACGGCTTTCAAAACGCCTATCGGTATGTCACCATATCAACTGGTATACGGAAAGGCATGTCACCTACCATTGGAACTTGAACACAAGGCTTTTTGGGCGTCTAAGTATCTTAATATGGATTTGTCAAAAGCTGGAAGTTCGAGGATTCTTCAACTTCATGAGTTAGAAGAATTCAGGAATCGGGCGTATGAGAATGCTAAGGTTTACAAAGAGAAAACAAAAAAATGGCATGACAAGAGGATTCAAAGAAAAGAGTTTTGGGAAGGACAACTGGTCCTTCTGTACAATTCAAGGTTGAAGCTATTTCCAGGAAAATTACGGTCTAAATGGTCGGGACCTTTTGTAGTTCACAAGGTATTTCCTCACGGAGCGGTCGAAATTAAAAATCAGACCAATGGAGATATTTTCAAGGTGAATGGGCAGAGATTAAAGACCTACTTCAAAGGCCAAACTACTGGTGATGTGAATGTCATTCGTCTTACTCAGTAGGATGACGGACCGTCGAGCCATGCGACGTTAAACGCAGCGCTAAGTGGGAGGCAACCCACGATTTTATCATTCTTACTTTTGTTTGTTTCAGTTTTTGTAGGTTGTGCGTTTTTATACATCACTGGTTCTGCTAAGGAAAGAGGGAAGTTGGATAGTCGGGCAAGAAAAATCAAGAAAGCCAGGAAAAGTGGAAAATCAGGGCCCTGACACGGGTGCCCATGTCCCATGACACGACCCGTGTCAGGAGGATGGAAGTTAATTGATTTTTTGAGAAATGCAGGGGTGCAACATGGGCGCCCGTGTTGTGCAACACGGCCCGTGTTGCAATGTCTGAGAAGTCTTTGGTTTTGAAGTGTTTTTTTTTTAGAAATGCAGGGGTGCAACATGGGTGCCCGTGTTGTGCAACACGGCCCGTGTTGCAATGTCTGAGCAGTCCTTGGTTTTGATTCAAATTGTGTTGGAATACAGGGGCCTGACATGGGTGCCCGTGTTGCGCAACACGACCCGTGTCAGGCGTGCGGGCAGTTATTTTTTTGAAATTTTCCATCTTCCCACTTTTTAATGCCATGGGGCCCACGTTTTAATTCTCTTAATTTATCATTATTGGCTTCATTACCACACATTTCTCCTAATCATTCATCTTCTACAAACTTCATCCTCTAAAAACCCTAACCTCCATTTTTTCTTCTTCACAAAAGCTTCCATTTCTCCAACACCCACTCACTAAAACACCATACTCCTTTCACAAAAAGTGTTCTCCTTGCCTCCATTGTCACTTCCACGGTGACGGATTTCACTAATCCCTCTGTCAAATTGTGTGTCTATTTGTGCAGGTAGTAACAATGCCTCCTCGCAGAGATACCAGAAAGAATGTGGCCGAGTCTTCTCGCCCCCGTAAGCGAGCACACCGCATGCCTAATGCCCACGACATTTTATTTGAGAATCCGGAGCACCAAGTCAAATACTCAAAGTTGGTAAGGTGTAAGTTGATACCGACTAGGTATATGTGTAATGATACTCTTGAAAATATAGGGCTTAAATTTGAGGTACATAGGATGTTTCACAATATTGGAATGCTCAATTTTATGCTTTATGAAGCGCCGACTTTCGAGCGCATAACATTGGAATTTTTGAGTTCTTTTCAATTTCAGCTTAAGCACAGGTGGACAGGGTCGGATACAGAGTACTACGGTACTTTGAAGTTTCGCCTTTTTGACACTGATCATGTGTTATCGGTTGCTGAATCGGGAAAGATGTTAGATCTTCCAATCTACGGGCCTGGTGCACCGCCGAGTACATTTGTCGCAGGAGAATTCTGGAGGGATATCACCGGCAGTACCGACTATGTCGCATCAGCGGCGAAGGCTTCGGGGATTCATAACCCGTGCTTTAGGTATGCTCATAAGGGGTTGGCTTATACCCTTTTCTGCCGAGGCGATATCACAGGAGTAGCTACGCAAAGAGAGCTGTACTTTCTATATGGTATGGCTAATAATGAACTGATTAACATTGCGGCCTTCGCAGCTGACCACCTCAAGCGGGTAGCCAATGCTGCTTCTGGTGAGATCTATGTAGGAGGAATGATAACGCAGATAGCTGAAAAACTTGGTTATGGTGAGAGGTTTCTTGAAGTACCTTCAGTGGTAGGTAAGAACAAAATTGATTTAGACACCCTCACCAACCAAGGTATGATTAAGAGCTTTCATAATTACTACTCTGTGCTTACCCGTAACCGGCATTTGATATCTTTGCCTGCTCCTAATTTGATTACCATTGACAATAAAGCTAATTGGTTGTATGAGGACCCTATGCAGGGCGGCAACGATCAGTTTGATGAATATTTTTCAGGTGAGGAGGATGAGGGGTACCAAGTTGAGGAGGTCCCCGTTCAAACTGCCGGCGGATCATCAAATCAGGAAACCGGTCAGTGGAGCTTGACCAAGGAAGAATGGGATGAAATGATAAGAGAGCAGACCCGGCAAGGGGACCTCATCAATGAGTTTCATGAGTGGATGCAGCATATGAGGCTGCATGGATTTCCTCCGGCTCAGTGATGGTTGTGAGTTCCCTCCGACATTGGTTCTTCAACAGTGTGGACACTGTTGAGTTCAAGTGTGGGGGGGTTTAGTTTTCATGTTTTCCTTTTGTTTGGTTTTTATCTGTGTTTATTTCTAGTAGTGTCGGCTTGAAAATTATAGTTATAAGTTATTTGAAAAAACACCCCTGAGTTGACCTGTTGTGTTGTTGCGAGTGAATAATGAGAAAGTATATAGGATTGAGTGAAAAGAAACCCGATGAGCAAAAATGGAAAAAATTTGATGTTTAGGTACAACACGAAAACACTGAGTCTCCTGAATTAGGAACGAGTCCGACGTGTAGATTCGTGCCATGGTACTTTGATCTGAGAAGTAAACCCGAAGTAGTTTCTACTGACATATTTGGCTTTATCTATAATAATTGTGTGTGCAGAGTTGATAAAAAAGAGAAAAAGGCTTGAAGGCACCGGAAAAAAAAATGAATAAAAACATTAGAACGATCGATCCTTCTAAGTTGGGTAGCCCTCACCCGGTTATTCAACCTAACGGCGGTTGAACATAAATGTTTCCCTTAAGGGACAAAGAGATATCGGTGCCAACAATAAAAAAAAAGGATCAATTTTGTACACACGGTGAAAATCATAAGAAGCCTTAAAAAGGATTGTCCGAATGAAAAGGGTGGAAAATCGAAACATAAGACCTAAGCCCGAAGCATAGTCGGAGAGGTTACCGAAAAGGAGATTCAGGTCCGGGGTTTTCCGCAGTTAAGTGTTTGTGTGATACCTTTACAGAGAGAGAAGTACCAAAAGAACTTGTTGGGTGACTTGGAACGAAAATCCACGTATGAGTATCGTAATTCATCTCGCTAGTGTTTGAATGTGTAAATGCAGGATCTTTGCTTGAGGTCAAGCAAAAGTTCAAGTTCAGGGGAGTTTGATCAGTGATCTTTAGTTGTAGTTTTCAAGCCGTTTTCTTTGTCCTTTGCGTATAATTTCGTTTGTTTGAAGTATTTCGTTCACGTTTTTGTCGTAGTTTTCTTAATGTAGCATGCAAGTTTAGTTTTAGTCTTTTTATCTATTTTTATCTTTGGTATGTGTTATGTGGTTGTTTTGTGATGTGTTTTCAGGTCAACATCTAATCGGTTGTTCGAAGCTTTCGAAAAGATGACCCGAGTGTGAAAAATAACAGCAAAATAGGATATCAGAAGCACAACACGGGTGCCAATGTTGTACAACACGGCCCGTGTTGTGAAGGCCTTTTGAAGAGGGAGTCTATGGAAGAAAAGGAGGAAACCAGTGTTATGACACGGGTGCCCGTGTTGTACAACATGGCCCGTGTCATGGCATCTGAAGAAAAGGACTTTTGAGAAGACTCAGAGACACAACACGGGTGCCCGTGTTGCACAACACGGCCCGTGTTGTGAAAACCAGAAAAAACCTGATATTTTTATGTTGCTGCGATATTTTCAGAGGGCATTCTGGACATTTCACGGTGTTTTTGGAAGACTGATATATATTAGATGATTAAGACTGAAATAAGGTTACTTTTTGATTTGGGGATTTTGGGATTAAACGATAAAAGTAGAAGAAGGATTGATCAAGAGCGGAAGCGATTGACGATCCAACCGATTCTACATTAATTGTAATGTCTCTATATTTTGCTCAGTTTTTATTTTTGTTATGAACATGAGTGGCTAAACCCCCCAATGCCAGGGGGGTGTCCCTGATTTGCTTTATGTAATGACAATTTGAATTCTTAATTTTGAGATTATGCGTTTAAACCCGTTTCTTTATTTTATGCAACGTTCTTAATGCTTTATCTTTGTTGGAAAATTGGATAATTGATCGTAGTTAGGATTTGGTCTGACCAACCATCCTAACTTTGTTGGAAAATTGGATAATTGATCGTAGTTAGGATTTGCCCATTGAGTAATTAAGGTCGAGGAAGAATACCAAAGGTTTTTCTCTAAAGGAATTTTGGAAAAACATTATTGAACATAGGAAAGATACTTTTTGAAGCATGTCTTTGTAAAATTGAGAAATTATTAAGTCATTGCATTGCAAATTATACACCGTCCCTGACATTATTCTCATATTTGTGCAACCTCTGTTTTTGTTTACGTTTTAGTAATTTTAATTTTATTTCATCGAAAAACAAACTATCAACCAAAACTTTTGTCCAATTGAAATCAATTCATTAAAACTTATTTCGATACGCAGTCCTTGAGATCGATATTTGGGATAACTCCCTTCTATTAATACATCGGTAAAAATAGTACACTTGCTATTTTTTCGATCAAATAGGATCACTCTTTCTTCCAAACATGTCCAAAATCTTGAGAAGGTTTGTGATGATTTGGTTCGTGGTGTCATAAACAGTTGTCTGTCGAAGGAGCAGTTGAGGTGCCCGTTAGAAAGTTCTTCACATTACTACGGATAAGTCTTCTTGTGTTTTCGACTAGGGATGTGAAGGCAAAGATTCGACGAAGGAGGCGTTATGACTATATTTGAATTTCAAATGAATTCGACGTGACAGGAAGATACGTCGTTTCGCCAGTTAAAGGACATTTTTTATATGGATAACGGCCTCATTTGGTAGAAGATACATGGAGGATTCCTAGAGATTAATATCACGCAGAACACCAAGTGGAGAATTCTTAGGAATTAACCGTTATTCGACGGTTATTTTATTTGTATATAAATAGGATAGTTTTGCTTTGTGTAAAGTGTGTGAAATTCTGTACAATATTCCTGTGAAAATTACTCTAATACTCGTGTGTAAGAGAAAACAGAATTGTGTGGAAAATGTACGTGTAACACCATTTATCTTTCAAGTTATAAAACTTAGATTTCTTTTATTTCTTGTTCAAAGTTTATGCTTTCATTTACTTTTCAAGCAATTTACTTTCAAGCAAGTGTATATTCCAGAAATCCTTTAAATGCAAACTTTAAGTCCTTTTGTTAACTTATTATACAAACACATCTACACTTTAATACAAGCAAGAACAACTTCGTTAGAAATCATTCAACAAAACATACAAGGAAACCAATAAGACTTGTACATTAAGGAACAAACCCTAAGAATTTAGCACATGTGTCCTAGGACTTGTGTGGTTGGTCCTGCAAGTAACTCATTTCCAAGGAATTGGTAAACCAGAGGTTGTTCGCCAAAAACACAAGCGAACAAATTGGCACGCCCGATGGGACAATGCTAAAATATTAAAGGATTCTTCTTAATCCAAAAGAGTCTTATTACGTTGTATGATTTTACGAAGCGGTAAATTAGCTGTGACTGGCGTAGAAAGACCTAGACGAACTAGAGTAAGAAAAATGGCTATCCCGCCAGTAAATAATGACGAAATACCAGTTTCCAATGTTATTCCTTCGACATGAGGAAATATGGAAGCAATCCACGTTTCAGAAGGGGGAAATCCCTCATCATCTGGATCGATACCCACAATGTCTTTCTCTTAGAGTGCACCCAGTTCTTCCAATATGGGACATTCAATGCCTATGGGAACCCCCCCCCCCCCCTCCCTGGAGGAAATAACTTCAGGCCGTATCAAACAAATTTTTACACGCTTATGTTTGGAAGAGAACAACCCTATGGAATGCCAACTTCAGTGATGGCTAGTTTACATAATGCAACACCTTTGTATTCTGATGCTATGGTTCACATGTCTTCACCATTATAAGGGTTAGGTTATGGTGGGAACGTTAGTAGACCAAACCAACCCCCACCAGGATTCCAAATGCCAACAATTACAACTAATTCTGCGCAAGAAATACGTTAACAAATGGACGAAAGTAATCATGAAATGGTCCATAGGTTGACACAACAAATGGGGAAAGTATTTAACCCTTTAATACAAAGCACTACTCAAACAAATCAAATATTGGCAGCGCAAATGGTGCGTATTGTTGAGTTCTTTGGAGTCCCTCAAATTCGACAAAGAGAACCTGTGATTCAGAATCCAGTAATCAATGTCGAAGAAAAACCAACAATAAATCAAAGACCTTTAAACAACCCTCAGGCAAATCCAAGACTCCAAGAAGAGGTTGTCGAACAACCTCGTATCGAAGTCCCTATCCAATAACAGCTTAGGAGGTTGATAGTTAAGAGAGGTCAAGACGCTGATGAGATTTTACAACAAAGAATGCGTTATAATAATCCACCTGCCGAAAACAATTTGGCAGTCACGGTCGAAAGAATAATGGTGCAAAATGGGGTAAACATGGGATTTCATAGACCTAGTTACGCTTCCCCAGTTTCTGAATATGTTTTACAACAAGAATTACCTCCAAGGTGGAAAATCCCCAAATTCACAAAATTCTCAGGGGATACAAGTGAATCTACCATAGAGCACATAGCGCGTTACTTGATCGAAGCGGGTGAAATAGCACATAATGAAAATCTGAGGATGAAATATTTCTCAAGCTCCTTAACAAAAAATGCATTTACTTGATTTACATCCCTACCAGCAGGTTCCATACATACATGGATTCGGTTGGAGAGATTGTTCCACGAGCAATTCTACATGGGACAAACTAAAATAAGCTTGAAAGAATTAGCCAGCGTTAAAAGAAAATTCTCAGAGCCCATAGATGACTACCTCAACAGATTCAGACTACTAAAAGCAAGATGTTTCACGCAAGTGCTAGAACAAGAACTGGTCGAAATGGCTGTAGGAGGTCTAGATTATTCCATAAGGAAGAAACTAGACACTCAATACTTAAAATATATGGCACAACAGGCAGACAGGGTGAGGCAGATCAAAAGACTAAAAGCTGAGAAGTTTAGGGCTAACAAAGGTAAACAAGAAAGAGTGGCTTATGTAGGAATAAGCCAAGAAGATGACTGTGATGAAGACGAATCAGTCGTTTTCGATGACCAAGAAATTGACTTGGTAGAATTAAAGCAAGGTCCACCATATTCTTGCAAAATGCTAACTCCGTCGAATGGAAAGAATCCTGTCGAACCAGAGAAGAACAATAAATTCCCTAAAAGAACATATATGTTCGACGTCACCAAGTGTGACGAAATCTTTGATTTGTTGGTAAAATATGGTCAACTAATAAGACCACCAGGCGTTAAAGAACCCCCTATCGACCAACAGAAAAAGAGTGGTTTTTGTAAGTACCATAATTTTCTGGGTCATAAAACTTCTCAATGTTTTCTTTTCAGGGATCTAGTTCAAAATGAAATTTAGGATGGAAGGCTGGAGTTTGGAGACAAGCCGAAGCGGCAAATAAGGATTGGCACCAATCTTATGCAAATCCTGGAAGCCAACTATGTTGAACCATTCGACATGAATATGGACGAAATGGAGAAGATGTCTGATGATAGCTTCGAGATGATTGAAGCCACTGAAGGCTTCGACACCTACGTTAATATGGTGGGGATTAATGAAGATCTCCCTATCCAGCCCAACATGGAAGAAGTGTCCAAAGACGAATTAATCATGCCCGTATTAATCAAGGTTACTGATGATCTTGAGGCTAAGGACGATGTCAAGGCCACTTAAGGTTTCGAAATTCCAAAACGGATTGAGACTACTGAGGGTCTCGACAACGCCACCAATGATGAGATTACTGAAGATTTCAACAATCAGAACAAGGTTGAGGCCACTGAGGATTTCGACCATCAAGAGAAGACCAGGGTTACTGAAGACTCTGAGTGTCTGAAGAAGGAAGCTACTGAAGGCTTCGACAAGAGAAACAACAACTTGGCTGAAGACGGAATAATATGGGACACCTTGGGAGAGCCTAGAGGAAATTTTGACAACCTGGTGAAATACACCGTTTCTGCCAGTGCCCATATTGACATCAACAAAATCCAGCCAACAGGTTGGGAAGACATCCTTGAGAACATTGAGGAAAAATATGATGTTTCCCTAAGCATTGAGCAGAAGGCTACTGAAGGCCTCAACAATGAAGACAAGCCTGCTGAAGATGTTGTTCCTGACCAAGCAAAAGAAGATGATACTGGGAACATCACTGATGCTGTCAAAACTGCGAACGAGAGCACTGCAGAAGTCTGTAAACACCCCAAATTTTCCCTCACCCATTCACACCATGGCTTGTGATCATTTCATATGCATAAACTCAATCATACCATCTCATATCACATTTTTGATTCACTGCATAGGTTCTAAGTCATCTGCATCTAGGGTTTGTGATCTGAGCAATCCAAGAGCTTCTTGAGCCACTCCAAAGGCCATCAATCACTTCAAAGGGGTCTATGTGTGTTCAAGTATCATATTATATCCTCTCAAAGTCAAGAATGTCAAAGAATCACAAGAACTGAGAATGATGTGGAGGCAGAGCCAGGTTTGACTGCAAAGTTGACCTAAAATTAGGGTTTTGGTTTCAAAGGCCATAATCCCAAATTTTTGGGTCATTCTTGTTTCTATTGGTCTCTATATGGTATAGGGAGTATGCATATCAATTTTCATGAAGAAATTCCATAGGGAAGTCATCTGATCAAGAGTTGACTTTTCAAGCAAGTCAGTGCAAAATCAGGGCATCTGAGGCCCCCAGTGACCGAACCAAAGGGCATTCTTCATCATTTTGATTGTATTTGATCTTTATTTGATCATGGAAGATGTTAGAAGCTTACAAAATTCAAGAATTTCAAGTTTTTGCAAAGTTGACTTTTTGGGCAAGTTTGACTTTTAATGAAATTGCCATTTTAGGCAACTTTTTCAACCTTTACTTTTTGATTCAAAAAAGCTTCAAATGGAAAAACTTTGGTCATGAAAGTTGTAGAATGGATCATTCCCTTTTCAAAAAGTACAAGAACATGACCTAATTCATTTTGGATCAAAAGTTATGGCTTGTCAAAGTTGGCAAAAATCACTAAATTTCAAGTTATGCACCAAATGGAAAACTTGCAATTTCTCATGACAAGCCTTTATGTGACTTCAAAATGATCTCTAATCATCATACCCTTGCTACACATGACCTAAAATCAGAATTGGCCCAAGGTATTTCTCATTTTTGTGCTTTGATTTTCAAAGGTCCATAAGTCATTTTTCATAAAAGTGCAAAGAGGGATTCTTGGCAAAATCATTCTCCCATGAGTTGTGTGATCACTAATTGGTTTCTATGCATTGCCATGATCAAATGAAGTATCATACACCAAAATTCAGCAAGAATCATCTCATGTACATAGCACAAAATCATGAAATAACACAAGTGGACAAGTTGCAAAATCACTCTCAATTCATGATCCACATGCTGCAGACATTCACAAGCCATCCAAAGGTCACCCTTGACTCAAGCTGAAGCAAGACAAGCCCTTAGACTGCTGCTGCCATAGCCCATGCTGCAAGTACACCAACTATTGACTTTTTGGCCAATTGCTCCATACCATTCCCACAGTGCATGTCAAGTCTTCTGACTCATTCCAATAGTTCAGGAATGGTATATGGATCATAAAACACAACACCCACAAGCCTGGAACACACACATTGCAGCACATCCTAAAAACTGTCAAAAACTTTCCTCTCTTCGAATCTCCTTCCACAGCCATCAAACACTCATTTTATCTTCACCAATCAACCAGAAATCATTCATAGAACAAGTCCCACCCCTCACAATGATCTGAAACAGCCCACATAAGAACCTCATTTTCTGATACACCAGAACTGAACCTCTCAAAATAGCCTGTTTAAACCCCATCCAAGCTTGCCATTAGCACAAGGGGGATCATTGGAGTGAGTTTGCTCTAAGGAACAACCCAGAAAGCCCAGAACCAGAAGCTTCCATCTCAGGTATAGCTCAAGAACTTTTTTCTCAGAACTTGTTTTTCTTGTCATAAAATGAAAGTGTATGTTGTGCTGATCATAATGATGTGCTTGAAATTGAAAATGAGTGAAAAATGAGGATTTATTGATGCTCTGAAATTTCTCCCGTGAAAAATGTTTGCTTCGATTTGCCTGATTCATGGAGTTTAAATGTTGTTTGAGGGTTGATTTGTGTTCTAGGATGTTAGAGGATCATTTCCCTGTGTTTAATTTGAAGTGGGGTGGCTTGTGGTGAAACCTAGGGTTTTGGTTCGCCGGAGAAGACGACCGGAAGTCTTCTCCGGCCACCTGAGAATCATTAACCCTAATCCCTGTAATTAATTGATGTTTGAATCTAGTGCGTTAGATGAGTTGACCAAGGGAGACTGGCGCGCGTTTGAGTGGCCAAGATGCATCCTCAGAAACCCTAATCACCATTAACTTAATTAAATCCAATTAATTAATTCATAAACTCAGTTTATCCAGATTTGAATATAGACCGTTGGATTGCGCGCGTAGTCAACTGGCCCTTCCCCAGAATCAATCCTGGCTCTCCATTGCGTTTACTTTTCATTTTCTTTAATTTTAATTCATTTGTTTTATATTTCTTTTGTTCATTTATTTTAAAATAGCAAAACCTTTTTAAAAATTCTGAAATTTTTTGTATAAACTTTTATTAATTTTCAGAAACCAAAAACATTTTTATTTTTATTTTTTGCATTAAAAAATATTTTTAAATCATTTAAAAGTTTATTTTTAATTAATTAATGAAAATTAATTAATTAAAAATACTTTTAGGTATTTAAAAATCACCAAAAAATTCATGAAACCTTCATAATCATTTAGAAACATTGTCCAACCCTCAAACCAAATTTCTTTTTTGATCTTGGTGTCTTTTGAGAATTTTTTATGGAATTAAAATCATTTCAAGACATTATTTTGATCCAAACTTCCAAAAATCATTTCTGCCTAACCATTAAGAGTTGGACCTTGATTCTTTTTGCATTGCATTGTGTTTAGCATGTAGTTTGTGAGATTAAATTGGTTTGATTTGATCTTTCATTTTCATTTTGTTTGGCATTTTTCTTGTTAAGGTACCTTAAAACCCTAGGAAACTTAGAAAATTCATAACTTACATTAGGTTAAGAGTTGGAACCTCTCCTTTGGGCAGTGAGTTAGTATAGGATTAGGGTCCCTTTGAGTGCATTTTCAATTTTTTATCTTGGTGTTTGCTTCTGATTTTGGTTTTTGTTTGATGCATTGATCATAAACCCTAATTTGGGTTTCCTTTTGCATTCATTTTGCATTTGCTTGCATACCATGACTTGCCATAGCATTTTATGCATCCATTTGATTCATTGGGCATCTTAAGACATATTAAAAGCATGTTTGATCACTGCATCATGTATTTGCCATGTTGTATGCCATTTGCATCTCATAACTTTTCATGTGTGTTCATGGTTCTAAACTTGCTCCATTTGCATCCATTTGTTCATGTGATCCTCCCCATGTCTTGATTCATGTTTGCATCATTGCATAGCATCATTGTCATCTCATATATGCTTCTGATTTTGGCTTGCATCATGCCATTTCATTCCATTTTGCATTGCATTGCATTCCTTTCACTAACTTTTCAGGTGGTAAGTTCTTTGAGAAGTGAATTTGCCTTCACTTCTCACAATTTCTTTTCATCTCTCTTATGCATCATTGCTGCATTTTACTTTGTGTTTGAGATTGGGCTTGCTCTTTCTTCTTCTTCTTACTTTCTTTCCTCAAGTGACTTGACTTCTTAAATGAAGCAAGTTACTTTGCTTCTCCTGATCCTTTCATCTGCTTCCTGGTGGTTCCATTGAAGACTTCTCTTGTAAACCTCACAAACCTTAGGAACAACCAAGCATGACAATGATTAGGGTTTTGATTAGTCTCCCCACTTAGTTTTACCTTTGTGTCTCATTGAGTTTTCTCTTCTCACCTCATAATCAGGGACTAAACCCTAAAGGCTTTAAGGCTTTGTGATTAAGCTTATGCCTGCATCCTTCTATTAGGATGGAGTGTATAACTTTAATCCTAAGTGTTAAACCCTTAATGTGTTTAAATCCTTTAATCAATCCATCTTAATAATCATCAAGACATCACACTTGTAACTTGGGCCTTGCATTAGGGTTCTAATTCTTCCTTAATTGGTTAAGAAGGACTAACCCTAGTGTTAATGGACAAGTCCTCCTCAAGTTGTCTTACAAATCATAAAATTCACTTCTTCATCATATCATTAACTAAAATCCACTTAATAAAGGCTTTGTCTTGTCATGAGTTTAATCCCTAATCATGGATTAAGTTGAGGAGCTTTCCTCAGCTTAAACATTCTCATCTATTATCCTTCTATTAGGATGGTGTAATGAGCCTGTTTAATCCCTGATTATGGCTTAACCTCATTACTTAACACTAAACAAAAATACCAAAAACATCTAACTAATCACAAGTAGGTTAATGACCCTAATCCTGCATCAAAGGTGATTAAGTGTGAGAAGCTGACTTCACACTTAAGGTATTCTCATTACCCCTAATCAGAGGGAGGATGTGATGAGTTTACTAACCCATTGGTTTAGGCTTAAGCTCATTAACTTATGACAAACTTTCAAAAGCAATAAAAGACTGAAAATACAAAAACAAACAATAATCGTCTCCTCCGGGATTCTTTTCTCATCATCTTCACTCATAAACGAGAACTTGCTTCTTCCGTCTAATGCAAGACAGTTTGCATCTGTGCCAGACAGATCATACACTTGAGCATAGGCAAGTAAGCAGTTCATCAGTCAATTCACCTTTCAGTCTCTTTGGGTCGAACTACGGTGTTCTGACTTCCTCATTGCACGAGAGGATACGTAGGCATAACTTAACAGTTATCGAACAAAAGTCTCTGTATATTCCCCCTCCTTCCAGCAATTATTCTTTAAGCCTCATTATCATGAGCATTTCACTCTTGTCCTTACACTGACACTGTATATATATTACACTTTACACTTCTTTACACTGACACCTGTACATCCTTTTCCAGCTCTTTTGTACACAAATTGCACTGACACTACCCCTTTAAAACACAAATCTTTTAAGCGTGGATCCCGTCGAGTACGACGGACAATCTGGGTGCTAATACCTTCCCAGGTTGTAACCAACCCCCTTTCTCAGTCTCTCTGGTTCGCAACCGTCTTATCCATATCTTTTCTAGGTCTATGCAGCATTAGCTTTCCTCCGGGATAAAAATGCCTAGCTGGCGACTCTTTTCATTCCCTGTGAGTTCACTCCTGTGTGTCCTCACACCCTCCTCTCGCCGACCGTTCGCGTCTTTACCCTATTTGACCCGGCTTCATCTGGTGGGAGCGACAAAGTCAGTGTAGAAATAGTCGAAGAAACCCTCACCAAGAAGATGGATAAACTGACCATTGCTAGAGGAAAGAAAATAGATATCAACATGGTAGAAGCCTCTCGAGAGAGTAAAGAGAAGAGTAAAATGGAACGCCGTCGGGAGGAATACCAAAGGACATTCTACCCAAAAGAAGATGAGAACTTGGCAAAATTCATTCAAAGATGTCAAAGGAAAAAGACTGAGGTAATGTTATGCCCAAGATGCAGCGCCATATTCGACAAAAAAGCCGCAACAAACTTGGAGGCTGTGGAAAAGACCAAAATAAGAGGAAATTGGGGACCAAGGCCAACAGTCGAAACATGTAGATGTGATCCAAGAGAAGGAAAATATCACTTTCAAAACCCTGGGGGCAGATACTACAACACATACAAACCGTCTGGCAAGGTACCTGATGATAGATGGGTGCAACCCATTAGAGATGCCCAAGGACCAAGAAAATGGAAGAATTTCGAAGTCCAGAGAGGATCTTCAGTCGAAGTAAAGAAAGATACTGGAAAATAGAAGCCAAGACCGTACCCCTCAGAGAATTATAAAGGAAAAAGCCCCATGTCAAAGTCTCAATGGAGGAGATTCCAGAGGCAGAAAAGAGCTGAGAAAGAAGCAGCAGATGGACTCAACGTCAAGAAGAAAAACATTGACGAAGACAAAGCAGAGTCTAGCAGAAACACTCAGGCAGCAGAGAAAGACAAACCTCACAAAAGGAATAACACCAACAACATGATGCAGTTGTCGAAGCTCACCAACACAATATCAGAAGGTGACTAAGAAATTGACAATTTTGAGTCTGACGAAGAAGGGTCATTCGATGTAATATGCAATGTAGTGTCAGTAATCCCTAGAGACTATGACAGGGTGATGGAAATTAAAGACGAAGAAGAAAACATGATAGACAACACCGTGGGACCAAGGCTCGTGTGTTATTACATCATGAATAACGGTTGTGTCGAAGAACAGAATGCCTTCTTTGAGAAGCTAGACGAATCAATGAGGGGACATTTGAAACCTTTATTTATAAAAGGGAAGGTCGAAAATGTAGGCGTCAACAAAATATTAGTTGATGGGGGAGCTGCAGTGAATATAATGCCCCACTACATGCTAAGAAAAATTGGGAAAGATTACTCTGATGCAAAACCACACAACATGTTCCTGTCGAACTATGAAGGAAAAGTGGACACAACTATAGGTGTTATTCAAGTGGATATGACAGTTGGCACTGTCACCAGGCCAACAATGTTTATAGTTATAGCTTCCAGGGCTAACTATAATTTGCTGCTGGGAAGAGAGTGGATCCATGGAGTAGGAGTTGTCCCTTCATCCATGCATAAGCGCATAGTCATCTGGCGCCCTGATGGCATCATCGAAAACATCGAAGTAGACCAAAGCTACTTCATGACTGAAGTAAACAATGTAACCAGTCGAAGCTTCGACATAAATCTGGCTCATATAGCTCCTTGTAACCCAGCTGAGTTCGATCTGAAAGCATCAGACAATGCTTATTGTTCCATGTACCTACATCCAACACATGAGTTTCAATGGGACAAGGAGGTGATTGGTGAACCAAGTCATGCATGGGGAACCTCTAACATGGAGCCAGCTGGATGGGGTAGCGAGTTCGACGATGATGATGAGTGGAGCATCGACATTGAATAGACTGACGACCTACATGGCCGAAAATAAACTAAAAGTGGCTCTAGAAGCCGAAATCAAAGATATGGCTGTCGAAGCCAATGAAGAAAATTCAGACCCACCATGCCCTCACCAGGGCACTGATGGAGAAGATAAAGACAACCAGATAGGCGAATGGTAGGATCAAAAGCTTGATGCCATCTATGATGACAAACCTTTGGGGTTCAACAAAGACCCACTATCAACTAGCTTGAAGATGGTTGCACATGACCCTTTGGAAGAAATAAATCTAGGACTGGAAGCAGAAAAAAGACCGACCTATATAAGTGCTAATATGGATCCCCAGTTCAGAGTCGAATTAGTCCAGTTGCTGAAAAAGTTTAAAGTCTGCTTCACATGGGACTATGACGAAATGCCTGGCCTCGATAGAAGCTTAGTCGAACTAAAGCTCCCTATAATAGAGGGAAAGAGGCCTGTAAAGCAGACCTCAAGGCGGTTCGCACCAGAGGTCTTGTCGAAAATAAAAGAAGAGGTCGAAATACTTCTCAGATGCAAATTCATTCGCCCAACCAGGTATGTCAAATGGATTGCCAATATTGTACCTGTGATAAAGAAAATGGCACATTGAGGGTGTACATTGATTTTCGAGACTTGAATTCAGCCACCCCTAAGGATGAATATCCTATGCCAGTAGCAGAAATGTTGGTAGACTCTGTAGCAGGCCATGAGTACCTAAGCATGCTAGATGGATACTCTGGTTACAATCAAATATTCATTGCAGAGGAAGATGTTGCCAAAACAACCTTTCGTTGTCCTGAAGCTATAAGGACTTATGAATGGGTAGTTATGCCCCTTGGTTTAAAAAATGCTGGAGCTACATACCAAAGGGCCATGAATTCTATTTTTCATTATTTCATTGAAACATTCATGCAAGTATATATTGATGACATTGTAATAAAGTTTGTTTCAGGAAAACATCATTTAGATCATCTTCGACAATCCTTTAAAAGGATGAGAAAATTTGGTTTAAAGATGAATCCTCTCAAATGTGTGTTTGTTGTGCAGGCTGGAGATTTCCTAGGTTTTGTGGTCCACAAAAAGGGAATCGAAATAAACGCCAACAAGGCTAAAGCAATAATGGAGGCGAAAACACCATCAACGAAGAAAGGATTGCAATCACTGTTGTGGAAAATTATTTTCTAAGAAGATTCATTTTAAACCTCAGTGGGAAACGCAAGCTTTCTCTCCTCTGCTTCGACTAAAAATAGAAGACTTTGCATGGGGGCAAGAGCAACAGGACCCTGTAACACGGTGGGAGAACTGACTTTAGTTTAAATGTTGGGGATAGCAAGAGTCGCCACCGACTTTTATTTTATCCAAAAGGAAAGGACATAAAAGAACAGGAAAGACCTTAAAAGATTTTTGGGTTCGGGGGGTAGGTTATGTAAAGGGAAGGTGTTAGCACCCTTTACATCCATGGTTATCCATGGGCTCTTAGTTACTTAGCTCACTTTAAAATGTTTTGAGAAGTGTCATGTGTGTTTAGAAATTTTCTTAAGTACTTTATAATGACCCATGTACGGATATATATAAAGCCTTTGTTTTGAAAATTGCTTGAAAAATGTGAAGTGTTTTGAAATGTTTTTGAAAAGTGAGCAAGTACATAAGAGGAACCTACCCTAAGTTAAGTCTTTTCTGTTCTTAAATATCCTTTAAATGGTAAGACTATCCCTATTATTAAGGAATAGGTAGTCATTACCTTGGATGTATGAGGGACAAGTGAAGGGACAACTGTAATTTTAGGCAACTGTAAGGTGTATAAACAATTCGAAGGGACTTATCATCTTTATTCGAAAGGGACAAGATCATTACGAAGGCAACCATGAAGGGACTCGATCTTTTTATCTGTTAAGGGACTAGATGATATGAGAGAAGGGACTTTGCTTTACACCTTACTTGACCTTTTGTTTAGGCAACATGAGAGGTAACCCTTAAGAATGTGAGATGGCGATCCAAGATCGACTTACGTGAGTGAGTGTACAAGTTCATATATTTATCTTTAAGTTAATGATCTAAATTCAATTTTTAATACAAACATGTTTTACACTCCCTATTTTACTAACCATGGCAATTAAAAATAAACAATAAAAATAATTCTACCGCTATTACATAAATTGCCCAATTACATAATAATAATAATAATTAAAATAAATAAGCAAATAAATAAATAATTAAATGGGTTAGTAATAATAAACAAAATAAATAAGTATAAGATGAAGAAATTAGCATAATAATAAATAATAAATTAAAAGTTCAATTTTAAATAAATAATTATTTTTTTAGATTTTTAATAAAAGAAATAAATAATAAATATTATATACTAATAAAATATGATTAATAGTCTAATTATTTAATTTTTATATACATATTATAAAAATATTTAATTATAATTGAATAAGCATATAAAAAAAATAATAAATCATATTCACAAGATGAAATTAGGTTTTTTTTTTTTTAATTATTTAGAAATATAAGTTAGGATTAATTAATTAACTAAACTATTTACATTATTTATATAAAACTATGTATAATAATAATATAAACAAATTATAAAAATAAATAGACATAATTAGAATTCATATACAAATATATTAATATCTACAAAATAATTAGGGTTTATGAAGTGACTTAAGATTTATAAAAATAATTAGGTTTTTTACATATAAATTTTTTTAGGGTTAAGTATTTAATATAAACATAATTAAATTATTTATATAAAATATATAATATTAATACAAAAAATAAATATTAAGTAATTTTAAGACTAAAGTTTGATTTTAAAAATATGAATTTGAAATCATACTAGAAACAATAGTAAACATTTTTGATTTTTTAACATTTATTTATTAAATTAATTAAATTATAAACAAAAATCAAAATAAATGAAAAAAATAGGAAAAAGAACTTACCTGGGGCTGGGATTCGAACCCAGGCCCTAGGCTTTGCATTCACAAGACCAGCAACATCATCACCAGGCCAAGCTGCGTTGGTGTCAACATACAGCCTTCATATTCTTTTGTGCGTATCCTGGAAAAATCAAATAAAAAACAACAAAGCAAAAAGGGCCTGGGGGATTCGAACCCAGGATCATCCATCCATTAACAAACGCACATACCAACTGAGCTAGCAACCTGTTCTGATATAATACCAACAACGCATCATAAAATATTATAACAAATTTTAAATATGAATTTTGGCGCGCTGACTTCATCTTCTTCCTTGGAATTTCGCAGGTTTTCCTGCGAAATTTGTTGGGAAATTTCCTGCGAATCTTCATGCGTACAAAACCTGCGTTTTTCAAACCATACACAACCAGTACAATTACATCAAATTAAAGATATCTTTAGACTCCTTGTGACCTGTACAATTCAATTATGTCATCAAAAGTCATTTATATTAAGTGAATCAAAGAACCCTAATTTGAAGCTTTAAACCCTAAGTATGGTGTTTTCATGATTCGGCCATGGTTCTTCACCAAACAATCCAGAAACCATCTATGGACAATAACAAACATTAATACATAGCCAAAATTCATTATAAACAAGCAAACTCAATGAATCGAAGAAAAATGCATTAAGAACATATATGCTTCGGGTTATGCATTATGACATGATTCAAAGGCATGTGAGGATTGGCTTCGATTCAGGGAAGCTTAAGGAAGCTTGTGATGTTCTTAAAATACCTTGAAACCTCCTCTAATATGGAAACCGAAAAATTGAATTTAGGTGCTTTTTGTGAAGTTTGAAATATGTCTTAGAGGCTGCAAAATCGTGTCCTTGGCATTGTGATGAGTTCTATACTTATAAGTGAACAAAATTTGGTCAAGAGAAGTGATTGTTCTTTGGACTTTTTGGATCAATGAGATTGAGAAAGATCATGCCTTAAATTTCAAATATTCTTTGATACAACCTTGATATTTTAAGACAATCACCATAATTTTCATATCAATCTGATCCAAGCAACATTTATGATTTTCTAGAAGCAATATCTCATCCAAATATTTGATTTATATATTTTATTTTGATTTAAAATGGTTTTAAATGAATAAAATCAAAATAAATAAAATCAAAAATAATAAAAATCTGAATAAATGAGGATTGGGTCGTGCATGATGTCATGTTAAAGTTTGGATCACAAAATTGCAAGCCCATTTGGAAGAATTTGGTTTTAAAGCCCTATTTGCTTCATAAACCTCCCAAAAATTTCCCAACTTTGCAAGGGCACAAATCCTTCAATTTTAATGCTATGAAGGTGTTATTGGACATTTTGGAAAGCTTAAAGAGTCCTCTAACCAACCCCATTGGTTTCATGTCCATATCTTATACCATTCTCAAGTTATGCTCTTTTGAAGTTGTTGACTTTTTGTTGACTTTTGAAATGACCTATAATGTCTTAGCTCATACCTTCCAAATGAAGCATTTTTGGGCTTGGCTTGTGAGACACAAAGTTGTGGAGAATTCAATTTCCTTCAAAATGAGCTTTGGATGGAAAAAATTTGATGAAGCATGTGAAAGTTATGGCGGGTCAAAGTTCAGTTAACTTTTCCTGTGAAAACCCTAATTTAGAAACTCCTGATTCTTGATGATCTGAAATCTCCTTGATGAATCATGATCAACCCTTGATCAAATGATGAATTTTACTTCATATACTTAATGTTGGCAAAAAATCATGAAGTTTGACTTTGGTTTGACCACAGTTGACCTCAGTTTGACTTTTTAACTGCTTTGACTGATTTTAACCTATTTGATCATCTAACTGAGCAAACCTTTGGGAAAAGTCTTGAAACTTGTCATGGGGATTTTTAAACACATATAAGATGTTATGAAGCTCAATTGAAGTCTTGGAAGCCCATTTAGCCTGATTAAAGTCAAGACCCTAGTTTAGGATGCATTGCTTAGGAGGATGCATTGTCTGAGGGAATTGTCAAATTTTCTGACTATTTGTGAACTTTGTGAACCTCATGAGATGTCTTGTGAATCTTATGAACCTCATAAGATGTCTTGTGAACCTTGTGAACCTTGTGAACCTCTTAGTACACAAAGTCTTGTCTTGTGAGGGCAAATTTTGGGGTGCAACTGACGCTTTCGACAAGATCAAGGGATATATAGCCAGTCCCCCAGTCTTGATGTCTCCTAGTAGAAAAAGAAGCATGAGGTTGTACATCTCAGTATCCGACAAGACCCTACGAAGCATGCTGTGTCAGGAAGATGAAAATAGCTTCGAAAGAGCCATTTAATATCTCAGCAGAGTCTTAAACGATGCTGAAACTAGATATAGTGTAATAGAAAAATTATGTTTATGTGTGTATTTTTCTTGTACAAAATTAAAGAACTATATAAAACCAGTTGATGTATTTGTATCATCCCATTTCGACGTAATAAAATATATGTTATCTAAAACCATTTTACACAGTCAAATTCGGAAGTGGGCTCTAGCATTAATTGAGTACTCCTTGAAATATTTACCTTTAAAGGCTGTAAAAGGACAAATGGTGGCTGACTTTATAGCTGACCACTCCATAGAAGAGAATGAAATAAAATACGTCGAATTACAGCCATGGAGACTATATTTTGACGGTTCCAGCCACAAGAATGATGCTGGTATTGGAATATTAATTATTTCTCCTGATAAAATTCCAACAAAATTCAAGTACAGGGTCGAAAACCCATGTTCAAACAATGAAGCCAAATATGAAGCTTTAATTGTTGGACTTGAAATGTTGTTGGAATTGGGGGCAACAAGAGTCGAAATAATGGGCGACTCAGAACTAGTAATAAAACAACTGACCAAAGAATATAGATGTGTCAAAGAAAATCTGATTATGTACTTCGTTATAGCCAACAAACTCCTCAAAGAATTCAACACTGTGGCCTTTAAACACTTTCCTAGAATAAAAAACCAAGAGGCCAATGACTTGACTCAAATTGCATTAGGCTACAAAGTGTCGAAAGAAAAACTAGAGAATACTATTGAAGTAAGGAGAAGGGTCATATCAACCAAATTATCCCCATCAGATTTGGAAACGATAAGACTTGGTTATGGGGATGACGAAAGCTTTGAAATCTTTAACATAGATAATTTAGAGATGGAAGATTGGAGAAAACCCATCAAAGAGTATCTGCAAGACCCAAACCAAAAGGTGGAAAGAAAGGTAAGATACAGAGCTCTAAGCTACGTACTCTTTGGAAACGAATTACTCAAGAAGACTGCAAAGGGAGTTTTGCTAAGATGCTTAGGCGAAGAAGAAGTTTACATAGCATTGTCGAACGTACATAGTGGTACATGTGGTGCACACTAAGCAGGGAACAAGATGAAATGGCTTTTATTTAGACACGGTTTATATTGGCCAACCATGCTAAAAGATTGTGTCGAATTCGCAAAGGGTTGCCAAGAATGCCAAGTCCATGCAGGTATACCACATATCCCTGCGAGCGAATTGCATTCGATCATAAAGCCTTGGCCATTCAGAGGATGGGCTTTGGATTTAATTGGAGAAATTCGACCAACTTCGTCGAAAGGACAAAAATACATCTTAGTAGGAGTGGATTACTTTACTAAATGTATTGAAGTCATACAATTGGTGAATATGGATCAGGAGGCAGTCATAAAGTTTATCCAAAAATATATAATTTATAGATTTGGAATACCGGAAACAATAAGCACTGACCAGGGGTCTGTGTTTACTGGTAGAACTATGCAAGCTTTTGCAAAAGAGATAAGGTTTAAGTTATTAACCTCTACACCTTATTATGCCCAGGAAAATGGACAAGTCGAAGCAGCAAACAAGGTGGTAATAAATTTAATCAAAACGCATGTAGGTAAATAGCCTAGAAATTGGCATACAACCTTAGATCAGATTCTATGGGCTTGTCAAACGTCACCAAAGAAGCCACTAACTCTACTCCATTTAAATTGACATATGGACATGATGCAGTGCTTCCAGTCGAAATCTATTTACAGACCATACGTGTTCAAAGATATCATGAAATCCCTTCAGAAATATATTGGAGCATGATGATGGACGAATTAGTGGATTTAGACGAAGAAAGGCTACGCGCGTTGGACTTGATAAGGAGACAAAAAGAAAGAGTTGAAAAATCTTAAAATAAAAGATTAAAGTCAAAAATCCTTTGTGTGGGTGATTTAGTTTGGAAGGTAATACTTCCCATGGATCAAAAAGACAAATTAATGGGAAAATGGTCTCCCAAATGGGAAGGGCCTTTCAAAATTTTAAGTGTTTTTTCGAATGGTGCTTATGAAGTCGAAGAAGTAGGCAAAGACGAAAGAATATTTAAAATAAATGGCAAATGCTTGAAAAAATATAAACCAATTCTACAAGAAGTAAGAATAAACGTAGAGTAATTATATTAAGTATTTTGCCAAATAAGCATTGAAGTCATTACAAAAAGTGCCTTCTAGGGCTGCTAAACAAAAGGAAATACATAACCTATTTTCTATTACAAGTTCTAGTTCTAAAGGAAAGACTCCTTAAGCTCTATGAACTTCCTCTTCTGGACCGAGATTCAACAATCACACAGACTCTTATTATAAGACATTTCGTCAATCTCTTTGCCTAGTTACTGAGCCCTATCTACGTGATGAAGCCCCACCTTGATCTCTTCTTCAATTTTTTCTTTCCTGGGTTGTTGAAGATTGTAAACACCCCAAATTTGCCCTCACTCATTCACACCATGGCTTGTGATCTTCTCATGTGCATAAGTTCCATCATAGCATCTCATATTGCATTTTTTTTTGATTCACTGCATTGATTCTAAGTCATCTGCATCTAGGGTTTGTGATCTGAGCAATCCAAGGGCTATTTGAGCCACTCCAAAGGTCATCAATCATGTCAAAGGGGTCCATGTATGTTCAAGCATCATATTATATCCTCTCAAAGTCAAGAATGTCAAAAATCACAAGAACTGAGAAAAGCATGGAAGCAGAGCCAGGTTTGACTGCACAGATGACCTAGAATTAGGGTTTTGGTTTCAAAGGCCATAACTCCAAATTTTTTGGTCATTCTTGTTTCTATTGGTCTCTATATGGTATAGGGATCATTCATATCAATTTTCATGAAGAAATTCAATGGGGAAGGCACCTAATCAAGAGTTGACTTTTTGAGCAAGTCAGTGCAAAATCAGGGCATCTGAGGCCCCCAATGACCCAACCAAGGGGTGTTCTTCATCATTTTGATTGTGTATGATCTTTATTTGATAATAGAATATGTTATAAGTTTACATAATTGAATAATTTCAAGCCATTTGCAAAGTTGACTTTTTGGGAAAATGACTTGTAATGGAAACTTGCCATTTTGGGAAACTTTTTCAACCCTTGCTTTTTGATTCAAAAATGTTTCAAATGGGAAAACTTTGGTCATGAAAGTTGTAGAATGGATCATTCCCTTTTCAAAAAGTACAAGAATTTGTCCTAATTCATTTTGGATCAAAAGTTATGGCTTGTCAAAGTTGGGAAAAATCACATAAATTCAAGTTTTGTACCAAAGAGGCATTTTGCAAAATGGTATGATCAAGTGTTCTAAAGGCTTCAAATGTGCACAAACTTATTACAACATGATCATGTGACTTCTTAAAACCAGAATTGGCCCAAGAATTATGCCTTTTGATGCTTTGAACTTCATGAATTTCCAAAGGGGCCAAACTTTGTCAAAATTGCAAAACATCCCATAAGCTTCAATCCACTTGCTACATTGCCTCAAGACTGATTCTATGGACATCCTTAAACTCAGCTGAGCCAAGACAAGCCAAAAAGCAAGTTGTACCATTGCCCATACCTCAAGTACAAGTCAAGTTGACATTTTGGCAACTTGCCCATACCAATCACAACAGGCCACCAACAACTCTCTGCCCAATCCAGACCTTACAAACACACTCAAAGGATTCATTTGCATCACACACACAAGCCTGAAGCTCTCTCATAGCCATAGTTCCAAGTTTATGCCTCTTATGCAAAACCATTCGAAATACACAACACAAGCATCAAACACATAAACAAACTTCATAGAACATCTCAGCATGTTCCACTGATCACAAACCAACCATTGTTTTGGCCTGAAACCTCCCACATCACAAATACGATTTTCACACTCCCTTGGCCTGAGTTTCTGCCAACTCTCTCTAAAGACCATATAAACTCCAGCTAAGTGTCAAAAGCTTCTAAGGAGGATCATTGGGACTTGTTTGAGCCAAAGAAGCAGCCAGAAAACTCTCCAAGTTCCCCGGCAGAAAGCCAAGGCATTTGCTTTACACTCATACAAATACACACTCCTTTTGGCACTCGTCCGTGTCATCATTCCCCCAGTAAAGTCGCCCGAGCTTTCTTTACAAACAGACACTTACATTACAGATACTTCTTGACACCCGTCCGTGTCATATCCCCAGTAGAAAGCCAAAACGTCCTCTTTGCACTCACAGATACATATATATATATATATATATATATATATACAGATTCCTTGACACCCGTCTTTGTCACCTTACCCAACATAGATACCTGAACACTTTGCAAAGCATATACTTGTTTATAATATACCTTTTGACACCCGTCCGTGTCACCCTCCCCAGCAAGTCGGACACTTGTCGGTGTTTCACTTGTACTTATTACTCCTGTTTCACTCATACAGATGCTCATTCGTATCTTGTATATACCACTTATACATCCTCAGATTCAACACTCGTCCGTGTTCTTTGTTAACCAGTTGATACTCGTCCGTATCATCATCTCAGAACATGCGTCAAGCGTTTGTTTCTACCTGATGCTCGTCCGTATCATAGTCTTAAGGATGCTCGTCTGCATCTTTAATCCATACACGTATCAAACACTCATGTCTTCTTGAATTTAGACACTCGTCTGTGTCTACTATTCCCCAGAAGAGTCCCCTCAGATTCGACACTCGTCCGTGTTCTTTGTTAACCAGTTGGTACTCGTCTGTATCATCACCTCTGAACATGCGTCAGCGTTTGTACTGATACTCGTCCGTATCACGGTCTTAGGGATGCTCGCCCACATCTTTAATCTATACACAACGTCAAAACACTTATACCTTTTATTTCTTGGATGTAAACACTCGTCCGTGTTTACTATTCCCCAGTAGGGCACCAGCAAAACTTCTTTTCTATCTGACATTCGTCCTATGTCATGATACCTTTCGGCAGCCGTACCCTGCCCGGTGATCGTCCTTCACCTTTGGATGACCGTCCCTCATCTTTTCCCCAGCGGATTCTCCACTATTGGAACCCTTTTCTATCCGGCATTCATCCTATGTCGTGGTTTTATTTTTAGCAGCCGTCCCCTGCTAGGTGATCGTCCTTCACCTTTTGATGATCGTCCTTCATCATTTTATCCGATGGCCGTCCCCATCGTTGATCTTGTTATCTAACATTCGTCCTATGTCATGCAAAACCCTGAGAGCAGTCGTACCCTGCTAGGTGATCGTCCTTCACCTCTTGATGATCGTCCTTCATCATGCTTATCCGATGGCCGTCCCCATCGTCGACCCTTTTATCCGGCATTCGTCCTATGTCGCGATATTTTTGGCAACCGTACCTTGCCAGGTGATCGTCCTTCACCTTAGATGACCGTCCCTCATCTTATCCCCATCAGAGAAGCCGTCCCCTGCTAGGTGATCGTCCTTCGCCTTTGATGACCGTACCTCATCATTTATCTTATTCATACCTGGAACTTGATGGTCGTCCCCATCATTCTCTATCACCTTTTATCCCCAGAGAATTCTATAGCTTTACTGGATGGCCGTCCCCATCATAATCTCTTATATCTCCAGCATGTCGGCCGTCCCCGTCATTGCTCTTTCCCCAGCAGTCGTCCTCTGCTCGGCGGTCGTCCTCCATCGCCCGCACTTTAAATATACTTTGTTTTCTTTTACAATCTATATCCCTTTTCTTCTTCATGCTGTGAGTGCAAATTTTGGACTGTCTTTGGTATTCAACCACAAGTTATCTTGTTTGCCTGTTAAGCCGTTGCTTACATCCTACACAGCTAACTCATGTTTGAATATGGGCAGCTGTAAACACCCCAAATTTGCCCTCACTCATTCACACCATGGCTTGTGATCTTCTCATGTGCATAAGTTCAATCATAGCATCTCATATTGCATTTTTTTTGATTCACTGCATTGATTCTAAGTCATCTGCATCTAGGGTTTGTGATCTGAGCAATCCAAGGGCTATTTGAGCCACTCCAAAGGTCATCAATCATGTCAAAGGGGTCCATGTATGTTCAAGCATCATATTATATCCTCTCAAAGTCAAGAATGTCAAAAATCACAAGAACTGAGAAAAGCATGGAAGCAGAGCCAGGTTTGACTGCACAGATGACCTAGAATTAGGGTTTTGGTTTCAAAGGCCATAACTCCAAATTTTTTGGTCATTCTTGTTTCTATTGGTCTCTATATGGTATAGGGATCATGCATATCAATTTTCATGAAGAAATTCAATGGGGAAGGCACCTAATCAAGAGTTGACTTTTTGAGCAAGTCAGTGCAAAATTAGGGCATCTGAGGCCCCCAATGACCCAACCAAGGGGTGTTCTTCATCATTTTGATTGTGTATGATCTTTATTTGATCATAGAAGATGTTAGAAGTTTACATAATTGAATAATTTCAAGCCATTTGCAAAGTTGACTTTTTGGGAAAATGACTTGTAATGGAAACTTGCCATTTTGGGAAACTTTTTCAACCCTTGCTTTTTGATTCAAAAATGTTTCAAATGGGAAAACTTTGGTCATGAAAGTTGAAGAATGGATCATTACCTTTTCAAAAAGTACAAGAACTTGTCCTAATTCATTTTGGATCAAAAGTTATGGCTTGTCAATGTTGGGAAAAATCACATAAATTCAAGTTTTGTACCAAAGAGGCATTTTGCAAAATGGTATGATCAAGTGTTCTAAAGGCTTCAAATGTGCACAAACTTATTACAACATGATCATGTGACTTCTAAAAACCAGAATTGGCCCAAGAATTATGCCTTTTGATGCTTTGAACTTCATGAATTTCCAAAGGGGCCAAACTTTGTCAAAATTGCAAAACATCCCATAAGCTTCAATCCACTTGCTGCATTGCCTCAAGACTGATTCTATGGACATCCTTAAACTCAGTTGAGCCAAGACAAGCCAAAAAGCAAGTTGTACCATTGCCCATACCTCAAGTACAAGTCAAGTTGACATTTTGGCAACTTGCCCATACCAATCACAACAGGCCACCAACAACTCTCTGCCCAATCCAGACCTTACAAACACACTCCAAGGATTCATTTGCATCACACACACAAGCCTGAAGCTCTCTCATAGCCATAGTTCCAAGTTTATGCCTCTTATGCAAAACCATTCGAAATACACAACACAAGCATCAAACACACAAACAAACTTCATAGAACATCTCAGCATGTTCCACTGATCACAAACCAACCATTGTTTTGGCCTGAAACCTCCCACATCACAAATACGATTTTCACACTCCCTTGGCCTGAGTTTCTGCCAACTCTCTCTAAAGTCCATATAAACTCCAGCTAAGTGTCAAAAGCTTCTAAGGAGGATCATTGGGACTTGTTTGAGCCAAAGAAGCAACCAGAAAGCTCTTGAATTGAAAGCTCAACCTCAGGTAACATGATGAACAAATTTTCCAGAACCTTGTTTTCTTGTTAGAATATTGTTCTACATGTTGCCCTGATCATGGGGATCTATTTATTTTTGAAAATGAGCCAGAAACAAGCATGTTATGATGATCTGAAAGTTTGCCCGTAAAAATGTTTTGGCTTGATTCCTTTGATTCACGAAAAATAAATGTTGTTTGAGTTAGGGTTTATGCTTAGTGATGTTCATAGATTGATTCTGGAGAGTTTTGTGAGGATTTGATGCGTATTGAGAGAGATAGAGATTTTGGCCTGCCGGAGAAGATGACCGGAACACTGTTCCGGTCATCTGAAAGTCATGAGGGTTCAGATTAGGGCTTTAATCATAATTAGGCCAGTTTGAATGTGAGCCGTCCAAACGCGCGCGTAGGTAATTCCCGCCCCCCTGACTTTGAATCTGGACCTTTGGATGATTTGACTTTCCTACTTTCTCATTAAAATCATTTTAAATTCATTTGTTTTGTATTTAATTTGTACGAATTATTAAAAATAGCAAAAAATGTTTAAAAATTATGAAAATTTTTGTCAAGATTTTTATTATTTTTCAGAACACCAAAATATTTTTATTTTTATTTTTTACATTAAAAATTATTTTTAAATCATTTAAAAGTTTATTTTCAATTAGTTAATGAAAATTAATTAATTAAAAATACTTTTAGGTATTTAAAAATTACAAAAAAATTCATGTTGCATTTAGGAACATTTAGAAACATTGCCCAACTCTCAAACCAAATTTATTTTTTGTTCTTGATGCCTTTTGATCATTTTCAATGGAATTAATTTCATTTCAAGGCAATATTTTGTTTCAAACTTCAAAAATTCATTTCTGCCTAACCATTGAGAGTTGGACAATGATTCTTTTTGCATTGTATCTTTCATAGCATGTAGTTTGTAGGATAAAATTGGCATGAATTGATCTTGCATTTTCAATTTGTTTGGCATTTTTCTTGACAAGGTACCTTAAAACCCTAGCCATCTTAGGAAATTCATAACCCTCATTAGGTTAAGAGTTGGATCCCCTCCTTTGGGCAGTGAGTTTGTATAAGCTTAGGGTTCCTTTGATTGCATTTTCAATTTTTTATCATGTCATTTGCTTCTGGTTTTGAATTTTTGCTTTGTGTGATGCATATAACCCTAACTTGTGCCTTCCTTTGCATCCATCTTCCATTTGCTTGCATACCATGACTTGCCATGACATTTTGTGCATTCATTTGATTCATAATACATTTTAAGACATATTAGAATCATGTTTGATCATTGCATCTTGCATTTGCCATGTTATATGTCTTTTGCATTCCATAACTCTTCATGAACATTCATGGTTCAAAACATGCTTCTTGTGATTATTTAGGATTAAGATCATTAACCTACTTGTGATTATTTAGATGTTTTTGTTGTTTTTGTTTAGTGTTGAGTAATGAGATTAAGCCATAATCAAGGATTAAACAGACTCATTACACCATCCTAATAGAAGGATAATAGATGAGAATGTTTAAGCTGAGGAAAGCTCCTCAACTTAATCCATGATTAGGGATTAAACTCATGACAAAACAAGCCTTTATTGGATGGATTTTATTTAATGGTATGATGATGAAGTGATTTTTAGTGTTTATAAGACAACTTGAGAGGGACTTGTCCATTAACACTAGGGTTAGTCCTTCTTAACCAATTAAGGAAGAAATAGAACCCTAATGCAAGGCCCAAGTTACAAGTGTGATGTCTTAATGATTATTAAGTGAATTGATTAAAGGAGTTAAACACATTAAGGGTTTAACACTTAGGATTAAAGTTATACACTCCATCCTAATAGAAGGATGCAGGCATAAGCTTAATCACAAAGCCTTAAAGCCTTTAGGGTTTAGTCCCTGATTATGAGGTGAGAAGAGAAGACTCAAAGAGACACAAAGGTAAAACTAAGTGGGGGGACTAAACAAAACCCTAATCATTGTCATGCTTGGTTGTTCCTAATGTTGTGAGGTTTTCAAGAGGAGTCTTCAATGGAACCACCAAGAAGCAGATGAAAAGATCAGGAGAAGCTAAGTAACTTGCTTCACTTAAGAAGTCAAGTCACTTGAAGAAAGAAAGTGGGAAGAAGAATAATGAGCAAGCTCAAACTCAAACACATACAAAAATGCAGCAAGGATGCATAAAAGAGATGAAGAGAGGTTATGAGAAGTGAAGGCAAATTCACTTCTCAAAATTACTTACCACCTGAAAAGTTAGTGAAAGAAATGCAATGCAATGCAAAATGAGATGCAATGGTATGATGAAAAGCCAAACCAGAAGCATATTCATGATGCTAATGATGCTATGAGATGCTACAAACATGAAACAACACATGGGGATGATCATACAAGTTCATGGATGCAAATGAAGCAAGTTAAGAAACATGAACATACATGAAAAGTCATGAAGTGCAAATGGCATACAACATGGCAAATGCAAGATGCAATGATCAAACATGCTTTCAATATGTCTTATGATGTTAAATGAATCACATGGATGCATAAAATTTCATGGCAAGTCATGGTATGCAAGCAAATGCAAGATGAATGCAAAAGGAAGCCCAAATTAGGGTTTATGATCAATGCAACAAACAAAAATCAAAACCAGAAGCAAACATCATGATAAAAAATTGAAAATGCATTCAAGGGAACCCTAACCCTATACAAACTCACTGCCCAAAGGAGGGGTTCTAACTCTTAACCTAATGCAAGTTATGAATTTTCTAAGTTTTCTAGGGTTTTAGGGTACCTTAACAAGAAAAATGTCGAACAAATTAAAAATGAAAGATCAAATCATGCCCATTTAATCTCACAAACTACATGCTAAACAAAATGCAATGCAAAAAGAATCGAAGTCCAACTCTCAATGGCTAGGCAGAAATGATTTTTTGAAGTTTGGATCAAAATAATGCCTTGAAATGATTTTAATTCCATGAAAAATTCTCAAAAGACATCAAGATCAAAAAAGAAATTTGGTTTGAGGGTTGGACAATGTTTCTAAATGATTATGAAGGTTTCATGAATTTTTTGGTGATTTTTAAATTCCTAAAAGTATTTTTTATTAATTAATTCTCATTAATTAATTAAAAATAAACTTTTAAATAATTTAAAAATTTTTTTTAATGCAAAAAATAAAAATAAAAATATTTTTGGTTTCTGAAAATTAATAAAAGTGTGTACAAAAAAATTTCTGAATTTTTTAAAATTGTTTTGCTATTTTAAATTAAATGGACAAATTTAATGAATAAAAAGGAAAATAAAATTGAATTAAATGGGTGGTAATCAGATCCAAGGGCCTAGGTTTGAACTGGCTGCGCGCGCGTTTGACTTGGCGCCACATCCAAGGGTGGAAATTCAAACTTGCTAATTACACTGATTAAGCCCTAATTTTGCCCTAATGACTTTCAGATGACCGGAACAGTGGTTCCGGTCATCTTCTCCGGCGAGCTCAAATGCTAAATTACTCTACAAGATATGAAAACGAAAACTAACTACCCAGAAATCATTCCCACCTTAAAACGATTCAAACCCCTCACTCAAACATCATTTATCATTCAATATCAGAGAGAATCGAATCAAAACAGTTTCTAGGGCAAAAATTTCAGAACACGATTAAACTCTCATCTCTCCACCATTTTCAAAACCAATGACATCAGAATGATCAGGAGAACATATAGAATCTATTTAGAACTTAAAAAAGGATTTCTGGAAAAAAAGTTCTTGAGCTACCTGAGTTTTGAAGCTTTCAGTTCACAGCTTTCTGGGTGCTTTCCTTTGTGCTATCCACTCCTCTTGTGCTCCTGATGAACCCTTGATGCTTAGAAAAGATTTATGTTGGCTGGTTTGAGAGTTTGAACAGGTTCTGTTCAAGCTCAGGTGAGAATCGTGTTTGGCTTATGTGGTGTTTCAAGGGTGAATGAAGGCAGGGAAATGATCAGGAGGATGTGGTGATGAGTTCTATGAAGTGTGTTTGTGAGTTGGTGGCTTGTTTTCTGAGTTTCGAAGGTTTTTGCTCCAAGGGTGAAAAATGGGAAAGTGATGCTCTTGCTGGTTTCAGGATTTTTTTGCTATATGAAATGTCTTGCTTTTTGTTTGTATAAACAAATGGGATTGGTCAGAAGATGTGACCTGTGCTTTAGTGATAGGTGTAGCCACTTTTGCAAATATGTCAACTTCTTGTAAGAGAGGGCATGGGCAACTTCTAGCCAAATACAAAGGGCTTGTCTGGCGCAACATGGTCTGAGGGAAAGGCTAGTGTGATTCAGCAGGCTAGGCAGCAAGTGGATGAAGTGTGATCATTGGTTTTGCAACTTGCTTGCTTTTGCTTTTCATGAAAATATCTTGCCTCACAAGCCATGAAACATGAGAAACTCTTGGTCCATTCTGACTTTTAGGTCACATGTGATGTTTGTGTAATGGCTTGACATGAATTAGAAGTCACAAATGCCTTTGGTACAAGATTTTGCAAATTTCTCATTTGGTGCATATCTTGAAATTTAGTGATTTTTGCCAACTTTGATAAACCATAACTTTTGATCCAAAATGAATTAGGTCATGTTCTTGTACTTTTTGAAAAGGGAAAGATCTAATCTACAACTTTCATGACCAAAGTTTTTTCATTTGAAGCATTTTTGGATCAAAAAGTAAGGGTTGAAAAATTGCCTAAAATGACAAATTCCTTAAAAGTCAAACTTGCCCTAAAAAGTCAACTTTGCAAAAACTTGTAATTCTTGAATTTTGTGAACTTCAAACCTCTTCCATGATCAAATAAAGATCAAATACACTCAAAATGATGAAGATCACCCCTTGGTTGGGTCATTGGGGGCCTCAGATGCCCTGATTTTGCACTGACTTGTCTGAAAAGTCAACTCTTGATCAGATGACTTCCCCATGGAATTTCTTCATGAAAATTGATATGCATACTCCCTATACCATGTAGAGACCAATAGAAACAAGAATGACCAAAAAATTTGGAGTTATGGCCTCTGAAACCAAAACCCTAATTTTAGGTCATCTGTGCAGTCAAGCCTGGCTCTGCCTCCACTCCAATCCCAGTTCTTGTGATTCTTTGGCATTATTGACTTTGAGAGGACATAAGGTGATGCTTGAACACATATAGACCCCTTTGAAGTGATTGATGACCTTTGGAGTGGCTCAAGAAGCTCTTGGATTGCTCAGATCACAAACCCTAGATGCAGATGACTTAGAACCAATGCAAAGACTCAAAATTGTGGTATGGGATGTTATGATTGTGTTTATGCACATGAAATGATCACAAGCCATGGTGTGAATGGGTGAGGGAAAATTTGGGGTGTTTACACTTGCCTCATGTTTGCATCATCTCTTAGCATCATTACCATCATACTCATGCTTCTGGTTTTGGTTTGCATCATCACATTTCATCTCATTTGCATTACATTTCATTTCTTTTGCTAACTTTTCAGGTGGTAAGTTGTCTTGAGAAGTTGATTTGCCTTCACTTCTCACAATCTCTTTTCATCTCTCTTATGCATCATTGCTGCATTTTATCTTGTGCTTTGGATTGAGCTTGCTCATTCTTGTTCATCTTACTTTCTTTCTTCAAGCAACTTGTCTTCTTAAGTGACGCAAGTTGTTTTGCTTCTCTTGCTCCTTTCATCTGCTTCTCTCCTTGGTGGCTCTTTGAAGATCTCTTTCTTTCTTAAGCCTCTCAAACCCTAGGAATGACCAAGCATGACAACAATTAGGGTTTGATTAGTCCCCCACTTAGCTTTTGCCTTTGTGTCATCTTTGAGTCTCCTCCTCTCACCTCATAATCAAGGACTAAACCTTAAAGGTTTTAAGGCTTTGTGATTAAGCTTATGCCTGCATCCTTCTATTAGGATGGAGTGTATAACTTTAATCCTAAGTGTTAAACCCTTAATGTGTTTAAATCCTTTAATCAATCCATTTAATAATCAGCAAGACATCAAACTTGTAACTTGGGCCTTGCATTAGGGTTCTAATTCTTCCTTAATTGGTTAAGAAGGACTAACCCTAGTGTTAATGGACAAGTCCCCCTCAAGTTGTCTTACAAACCATAAAATTCACTTCTTCATCTTGTCATTAACTAAAATCCATCTAATAAAGGCTTTGTTTTGTCATAAGGTTAATCCCTAATCATGGATTAAGTTGAGGAGTCTTCCTCAGCTTAAACATTCTCATCTATTATCCTTCTATTAGGATGGTGTAATGAGTCTGTTTAATCCCTGATTATGGCTTAATCTCATTACTCAACACTAAACAAAAACAACAAAAACATCTAAATAATTTCAAGTAGGTTGATGATCTTAATCCTACATCATGGTGATTAAGTGTGAGATGCTGACTTCACACTTAAGGTATTCTCATTACCCCTAATCAGAGGGAGGATGTGATGAGTTTACTAACCCATTGGTTTAGGCTTAAGCTCATTTTCTTATGACAAGCTCTCAAAAGCAATGAAAGACTGAAAATACAAAAACAAACAATAATCGTCTCCTTCGGGATTCTTTTCTCATCTCATTCACTCACAAACGAGAACTTGCTTCTTCCGTCTGATGCAAGACAGTTAGCACCTGAGCCAGACAGGTCATACACTTGAGCATAGACAAGTAAGCAGTTCACAAGTCAATTCATCTTTCAGTCTCTTTGGGTCGAACTACGGTGTTCTGACTTCCTCATTGCACGAGAGGATACGTAGGCATAACTTAACTGTTATCGAACAAAAGTCTCTGTATATTCCCCCTCTTTCCATCTTTATTCTTTTAGCCTCATGATCTTGAGCGTTTCATTCTTGTTCTTACACTGAAACTTTACTTATACACTTCACTTCTCTTACACTGACACCTGTACATCCTTTTCCAGCTCTTTTATACACAGATTGTACTGACACTACCCCTTTAAAACACAAATCTTTTAAGCGTGGATCCCGTCGAGTACGATGGACAATCTGGGTGCTAATACCTTCCCAGGTTGTAACCAACCCCCTTTCTCAGTCTCTCTGGTTCGCAACCGTCTTATCCATGTTTTTCCCAGGTTTATGCAGCATTACCTTTCCTTCGGGATAAAAATGCCTAGCTGGCGACTCTATTCATTCCTTCTCTCCTTTCGCCGACCGTTCGCGTCTGTACCCCATTTGACTTAGCCTCATTTGGCGGGAGCGACAGCTTGGCGACTCTGCTGGGGACACTTATACTGTAACCAGGGCTTCTGGTTCTTTTTGTGGGTTCCTTCTAGCGCTTGTTTGATTTGTGTTTACTGGGGTGTTATGTGCTAATTGTGTTTGTATATTTATTTTGTTTATTGCTTTATGTACAGTTATTTTATTGCTTTCTTTACAGCTTTATATATCATACTGTCATACTGTTCTGGCTGGATCTGGTTTATTGTTTTGATGGGTGGGGTTCACTAAGAGTTTAAGGTCCTATACCTGGGACCTGAGTGACACCTAGGCTAGAGTGGTTCATGTTCTTTCCCATTCCATTTCGATCTGGTGCAGGAATATGAAACACGGTTCAGATGTGGGTTTCTTCTTGAGAACTCTGTGCTACAGATTTCCTGTAGTGCTAGGGCTATCTGGGAAGCCTGCTAAGTCTGGATGACCTTTATTATTGACCTTCAGAAACTGAGGTGAATTAGAGGAGGATCTTTTATGGTTATTGTGAACACTGTACCTCCGGGTTAGAAGTGTTTACACTTCTCATAACTGATCCAAGTCTGAGGATCCTTGTTTTAGAACACTACCTGTGAGGGGGTTGGTCTGTTTACAGGTTTGCAGGTACCCTTGGCCACATCATACCCAGTTACTTGTTTTGTTTAAGAATGCTTCACTTTGGACAGTTCTTGTGATTTAACCCTGGACATGTGACTCTTTATTTGAGTCCCCCACCTTGGTTACTGGATTTCTGAACCTCGATCTGGACTTCTTAATCATACATGGGCCTTTTATATCAAGACAGTAATCAGATCCAGCTTGATCACAAACCCTTGCATATCATTTGCATACTCATCATTTGCATCATTTAACATTTGTTTATTTGTTTTTCAGGGTATCCACATTATATCTGGCTTGGTTTTGACCCCTTCATCTGCATAGACCTTTGTTCACCAGTTATCTGCTTCAGCTATCTTCATCAGTGGTTTGCTTCAGTTACCTTCATCATCAGCCTATCAGTGGCTCATCTCCAGTATCAGTCTTCATCATCAGCATCTGTTTTCAGCTCTTCATCAGCAGTCATGGCACCCAAGAAGAGCAACATTTCATACCATTTCTTTGAGCCTGTGCTGGCTGGCATCAGGCAGGTCCAGGCACTTATCACTCCAGATCACATCCCATTATTCAGAGAGCATTATAGAGGCATCCTTGATATGGTTATGGACTTAGACCCATCTCAGAGGAGTTTGATCCACACTTGCCTACAGTTTTATGACCCTCCTTTGAGATGCTTCACCTTCCAGAACTTTCAGTTGGGACCTCTGCTGGAGGAGTTCTCATCATTGATTGGAGTACTTGTCAGGGGTGGTGTCCCCTTCAACCCTGAGATGACTTCTCCCAGCAATGGAGAAGTGGCAAAGGCACTGCACCTGGAACCTATTGTGATTGAGCAGAACATGACCACAAAGGCTGGGATCCCTGGCTTGCACTTAGATTTCTTGACTTCTCAAGCTATCCTGAAGGCCTCCTTGGGAGAATGGAAGGCAGTTTGTGCATTGTTAGCCCTCAGTATATATGGGGTTATACTTTTTGCAGATGAGCCCAAATTTATCAGCAAGAATGCCATTCATCTCTTCCTTCTGAGGAACCCAGTACCCACCTTGCTGGGAGATTTCTATTATTCTGTTCACCAAAGGAATGAGAAGCAAAGAGGAAAGTTGGTGAGATGCTGTGCTCCCCTATTCCATACTTGGCTGCTCAAACACTTACCCAGGACTGATGCCTTCTTGAATCCTCACCAACAAAAGAATTGGGCTAAGAGACTTATTGCTTTGACTTCAGATGACATCAGATGGTGCACCCAGAGCACCAAGGGCAGAGACATAATCACTAGCTGTGGGAAATACCCCAATGTACCTCTAGTAGGAGTGAAGGGTTGCATCAACTACAATCCTTTGCTGTTTAAGAGACAATTGGGCTATGCTTTGGTTCACCCTCCTAGAGTGCAAGACTTGGCTGAAACCCTGTATTGTGAGATAAAACCTAATCTAGCTGTTGTCAGGCAAGCATCTTGGGCTTGGGACAACATCCAGACCAAAGGGATGGCCATTCTTGGGAGATGCAATAATGTGGCTTCAGCTCAGTATTATGAGTGGTCTCATGCTAGAGCTCAGATTTCTGGGATGCCTTTCACCATTGAGGATGCACCTGGACCATCCACCATACCACCTCCAGCCACTGTCAGCCTGGAAGAATTTGAGAAGCTGAAGGAAAGAAATGAGAATCTGTCTCAAGCTCTGAAGAAGACCCTCTGGGAGAGGAGTCATGGTCGTATAGACATTGAGAGGTTGGAAAAGCTCAAGGTGGAGCATCTGGCCAAGATTGAGAAAGCAGAAGACTACATCAAGAAGTCAAGAGTTGGGGAGCAAATACTGAAGAATGCCTGTAAAGAGGCCCAATTTCAGAAGGCTAGGACTGATCTCTACCTAGAGGAAAGTCAAGCTAGGTGGGTCAGGATCATTGAAGCTTGCACTCAAGAAGATAAGAGGACTCAAGCTAGGATTGAGCAGTTGGAGGCTAATGAAAAGAAGCAACAGGAGGCTTTGTTGGCAGCCCAGAAGGAAATCTCAGAATTGAAGCTTAGGGCTGGTGTGAAGAGGTCAAAGGACCAGGACAAGCACAAGAAACTGACCACTGCAATTGCCACCAGAAACCTTCTTATCAGGAGCATCACAGAGCATCCAGCTGGTCCTGTAACTGAAGCACTCCTAAAGGAGGTTAAGGAGGATGAGTTTGGCCTAGATGTCTGACTACTTTGCTTGTTGTTATTTCCATTTCATGTACTTTTCCTTTTTATGTTGTATTTTTGACCCCCCAGGGGCATATGTTGTAAAAACAAACTATGTATGATTCACCATTTGCAATGTATTTGTTAGTTTGTTTCATTGAGTCTCTTTCTCTCAAGCCACATCAAAGCATCTTCATCAGGGTCTGGAAAGGTCAAAACCAAGAGCCAAGCCGGATACCTTGGAAAATAAATAAGCATACTGCATTGCATACTAACTTTTGTTTTGTTTTGTAGGCTTTTGTTTTGTTGTTACTAACTCTGTTGTGATTCAGGAACTATTGCTCGCCGTCGGGTGTTTCCTCTCAACCGTCCGCACAGGTATCCTACTCGCAACAATCTTCCTGGTATCCAGATGGATCAAGTACAGCAAGACCCGACAGAGGTCAGAACTCAGATGGTTAATGAAAGGCTGGAGATGAGAAACCAAATGACCCAATTCATGGAAGTAATGAATGGCTTGGCTCAAAGTCAAGAAAGGTTGAGGGCATTGGTAGAAAGACAGACCCCAGAAGAACCCCATCTGGGAACTGGAGGAACAAGTAACAATGAAAGGGGACAGCCTCATGTTAATCCACCAGTATATGGGCCTCCTTTACATCCGGAAGTCAATATCCCGGGTAATGTGCAAGGAAATACTACTGGAGGAAGGATCTTACAAGAAGACCCCCAAGAGGAGCAATTTACTGTAATGGGAGCTGGGGATGAAGCCTATGATAGGAGGTTTGATGAAATTGCTGAGAAGCTGAGATCTCTGGAGTCTCAAAATTCCCTGGGCTTTGATGTCATGGATATGGGGCTAGTGGATGGGGTAAGGATTCCCCATAAGTTTAAACCCCCGTACTTTGAGAAGTACAATGGAACTTCCTGTCCACGAACTCACTTACAGTCTTTTCTTGGAAGACTTAAAGCATACACCATGGATGAGAAACCGTGGATGTTTTATTTTGAGGACAGTTTGACTGGGGCTTCAAGGGAGTGGTACTCTCACTTGACCAGAGCTACTATCAGGTGCTGGAAGGACCTAGCTGAAGCTTTCATCAGGAAGTACCAATACAATCTGGACATGGCTCCTAACAGAACCCTTCTGATGGGAATGTCTCAATCCTCCAGAGAAAGCTTCAGGGAGTATGCCCAGAGGTGGAGACAGCTTGCTGCTGCTGTCCAGCCACCCATGTCGGAAAGAGAAATGGCCGACATGTTCATGAACACTCTACAGGGAACATATATTGACAGGCTAGCTGCCTTTTCTTCCACCAGCTTCGCTGACGTAGTCATAGCTGGAGAAAGAATTGAAAGCCTTTTGAAGATGGGCAAGATTTTTGATAATAGTGCAAGCTCGTCAGGTAATCCCAGGAAGCCTTTTGTGGGACCAAGAAGAACCGGTGAGGCAAATGCCATTTATGCCAACAGGGGCAGACCTCAGTATGTCCACAGATCAGTAGCAGCTGTCACTATTCCAGCTCCGATTCCTCAGCAACCAGCATATCAACCACAACAACAACCACATTATCAGCAACAAGTTCAGTATCCGCCACAGAGAAACTACAACAACAACAACAGCAATCAACAACAAAGGCCCTTTCAGCAAAGACCATCACAGGCCAATAGGGTGATTGATCCAATCCCTATGCCTTATGCCGCTTTATTGCCACAACTCCTGAAACTCAACTTGGTTGAATTAAGGACATTGGCACCTCCAGATCCTTCCAATCTTCCAAGAAATTATGATGTCAACGCCCGGTGTGCTTTTCATTCCAATGCACCTGGCCACAATACCGAGAAATGCAGGGCTTTACAAATGAAAGTACAAGATCTGGTGGATTCCAAAGCCCTCAACTTTGCACCCCCGCCAAATGTCAACAAGAATCCCATGCCCAATCATGGAGGACCAAGAATTAATGCTATTGAGGAGGATAAGCCATCTTTCTTAATCACCAGTGTTGGGCAGATTCGGACACCTCTGGTCGAAATTAAAGCTCAGCTTCTAGAGTGCCAGATGTTCCCCGGGTGTGAGCTCGGTTGTGGTTATTGCAACATTTCGGTCAACGGGTGTGATAATTTGAGAAGCGGCATAGATGATCTTATCAAAAGTGGTATACTTCAGATCACAACAACGACTCCTACAAATCCAGCAATCCCTTTGACAACAATTCCTGACTCTTCTACAACTGCAACAACAATCATTCCGACCAACTCATCAATATCATCAACAATGGCTCCATCCATCACTTCAGCAAACCAATATCAACAATCATTTCTTCTACAACATCAGCACCCATTTATTCAGCAGGATCTTCTACAACGCCAACAGAAATTAATGAAGATATCTCAGCAGTCACCATTTACTATGATCCATCAAATGTTCCTCCAAACAACAACTTTCAACAACAAACAGTGGCATCTCCTGCCAGATCACCAGTCACCATTTACTACGATCCGCACACTATTTCAGTACCCTCCTCTGCTGCAGTCAGTCCAGTTACTATCACGGTGCCTGGACCAGTTCCATATGAAAGCAGTAATGCCATACCTTGGCATTATGGCTCTGACCTCTATTGCAACGGGGAGAAAATCACTTTGGATTCTTCAACCTCTTCTCCACAAATTGATAATGTTGGGGGAGGCGGAGGCTTCACCAGAAGCGGACGCCTTTTTGCCTCACAATTGCAAAGACCTAATGCCGAAGCAGAAGCTGCTGCAAAAGCAAGAGGAAAGAGTGTGGTATCTGAAGAGCCGGCTGTCAAAGAAACTCAGAAGACATCTTTTGAGCAAGATGTAGACGAGTTTATGAGAATTATAAAGAGAAGTGATTACAAGGTGGTGGATCAGCTTCACCAAACTCCTTCAAAGATCTCCATATTATCTCTGCTGATGTGTTCTGAAGCTCACAGGAATGCATTATTGAAAGTCTTGCACGCAACATATGTGCCAGAGGAGATTACCGTTAATCAGCTAGAAACTGTGGTAGGAAATGTCAACACCAGTCATGGACTGGGCTTTACCAATGCTGATTTAACAACTGAGGGATGTAACCACAACAAGGCTTTACACATCACTCTAGAATGCAAGGGTGCTGTTCTATCCCATGTACTGGTGGACACTGGGTCTTCACTCAATGTTCTACCAAAGAAAGCCTTGGTGAAGCTGGAGTATGATGGCTTGGCACTGCGTCCAAGTAATTTGGTGGTGAGAGCATTTGATGGCTCTAAGAGATCAGTGCTAGGGGAGATTGATCTACCTGTGATGATTGGCCCGCAGACTTTTAAGATTACCTTCTATGTGATGGACATTCAGCCGGCCTACAGCTGTTTGTTGGATAGACCTTGGATCCATGCCGCTGGCGCTGTTATGTCTACCCTTCACCAGAAGTTGAAATTCGAGTGGGAAGGCCAGATCATCACCTTCTGTGGTGAAGAGGACATCTTTGTTAGCCATCTGGCTACATACAAGTACATTGATATGGATGGAGAGATCCATGAAACTATGAGCCAGGGGTTTGAGGCCCTGAACATCAATGAAGCATCTGCTGTACTGGGAACCTCCATGACGTCGTATCAGCAAGCCAGGAAGGTTGTTGAAGAGGGTACTGCCCAAGGCTGGGGCAAGCTGCTACCTGTGGAGAAGAAGGAGGACAGATTTGGGTTGGGTTACAAACCAACTCAACAATATCAATCAGAGGCTGCCAAGAAGTCCAAATTTATCAGCGGGGGAATGCTCACCCCGGATGCAGTGAACAACTTGGAAGATGAGTCGGAAGATGAGCGCAACCTGGAGAGCTGGATACGTCCAAGGATCCCGGGGAGCCATATCTCAAACTGGTCTTCCCAGGAAATTATAAGGGTTACTCCTGCAGAGTAATTATTATTTCCTGTATATTTTAAGCATGCATCAAGTCTTGCATCTTGCCCAAGATGTCAAGACCCATTTTGTAATCGGGCCATCTTGTAATTTTGTGCAAACAGATCAATCAATGAATATCGGAAATCTTTTGCAAATGAGTCTTTTTCTTTTCCGCTCACTGTTTTTCATTTTTCTTTTTGTACAAAAATAAAATGGCAATGTTTTCCAAAATGATAACTTTACTTCACTTTTTCTAAACAAAGATAAAATCGATCACTAAAATGAACAATCTAAACCCTTGTAGAGACTGTCTTTCAGATTGAACCGACAACATCACAGCTATGGCTTCGTATGACTTTGACAATCCAATCAATCAAGCTGATGAAGGGGTTGAAGAAGATTATGAGCTTCCTGAAGAGCTAGCCAGGTTGTTAAGGCAAGAGGAGAAGGTTATCACTCCTCATCAGGAGGAAGTCGAAACGGTTAATCTTGGTACGGAAGAAGATGTAAAAGAGGTTAAGATCGGGGCCTGCTTACAAGATTCAGTAAAAGAGCAGTTGATTGACATGCTTCGAGAGTATGTGGATGTGTTTGCTTGGTCTTATCAGGATATGCCAGGGTTGGACACCGATATTGTCATGCACAAGCTGCCTCTGAAAGAAGATTGCCCACCGGTAAAACAGAAACTGCGCCGTACTCGCCCAGATATGGCAATGAAGATTAAAGAAGAGGTACAAAAGCAGTGGGACGCCGGTTTCCTTGCTGTGACTAGCTATCCGCCGTGGGTTGCTAATATTGTACCTGTGCCTAAGAAAGACGGCAAAGTAAGGATTTTTGTGGATTACCGGGACCTGAACAGAGCCAGCCCGAAAGATGACTTCCCTTTACCTCACATTGATGTATTGGTAGATAATACGGCTCAGTTCTCGGTGTTCTCCTTCATGGACGGATTTTCAGGATACAATCAGATCAAGATGTCACCTGAAGACATGGAGAAGACAACTTTCATCACACCCTGGGGCACGTTTTGTTATAAGGTGATGCCATTCGGACTGAAGAATGCTGGTGCAACATATCAACGGGCTATGGTAACATTATTCCATGACATGATCCTTAAAGAAATTGAATGTTATGTGGATGACATGATTGCCAAGTCCCTCACAGAAGAAGACCACCTAGTAAATCTGCTGAAGTTATTCAAACGTCTGAGGAAATATCAACTGAAGTTAAACCCCAACAAGTGCACATTCGGGGTGCGATCCGGTAAGTTGCTGGGATTTATTGTAAGTGAGAAAGGGATTGAAGTTGACCCTGATAAAGTCAAAGCAATTCAAGAAATTCCTGCGCCGAAGTCAGAAAAAGAAGTTCGGGGGTTCTTGGGTAGATTGAACTACATTTCACGGTTCATATCTTACCTTACAGCAACCTGTGAGCCTTTGTTCAAGCTGTTAAGAAAGGAACAAACGGTCAGGTGGAACGAAGACTGCCAAAGGGCTTTTGACAAAATCAAGGAGTACTTGCAAGAGCCTCCAATCCTCATGCCTCCAGTTGAAGGAAGACCTCTAATCATGTACTTGACAGTATTAGAAGAGTCAATGGGGTGTGTGTTGGGCCAGCATGACGAGTCTGGTCGAAAAGAGTATGCAATATACTACCTAAGCAAAATGTTTACCGACTGTGAACAACGTTATTCACTGCTCGAGAAAACTTGCTGTGCTTTAGCGTGGGCTGCTCGCTGACTAAGGCAGTATATGTTGACCCATACTACCTTGTTGATCTCAAAGATGGACCCAGTTAAGTACATATTTGAGAAGCCAGCACTTACCGGACGGGTCGCAAGATGGCAAATGATTCTCATAGAGTATGACATTCAGTACACATCTCAAAATGCCATCAAGGGCAGTGTATTGTCTGATTATCTCGCTGAGCAACCCATTGATGATTACCAGCCTATGAGATTTGACTTCCCTGATGAAGACATCATGTTCATAAAAGCAAAAGATCATGAAGAGCCTATTCACACTGAAGGGCCTGACCCAGAAGAAGAATGGACTATGATGTTTGACGGGGCTGTTAATATGAATGGTCGTGGTGTTGGTGCAGTACTCATTACACCTAAAGGGGTTCACATGCCTTTCTCGGTGAAACTCACCTTTAACTGCACTAACAACGAAGCTGAATACGAAGCTTGTATTATGGGTCTTGAGGAAGCCATTGACCTCAGGATCAAGACTTTGACTGTGTTCGGAGATTCAGCTTTGGTAATCAATCAAACCAACGGCAAATGGCACACTCACCAAGATCATCTGATACCTTACAGGGATTATACAAGGAGGTTATTGACTTTATTCACAACAGTCAAGCTTGAGTATATCCCTCGGGACGAGAATCAATTTGCAGATGCTCTTGCCACCATTTCATCCATGTTTAAAGTTCAAGCTGCCAACTTTGTACCTCAGATTTCAGTGTCCAGACTCGACAGACCAGCATATGTATTTGCAGCAGATGTTACCAAAGATGATAAGCCTTGGTTCCATGACATTAAGTGCTTCTTGGAGGATCAAACCTACCCACCTGGGGCATCTTCCAATGATAAGAAAACGTTAAGAAGGCTTGCTGGTAGTTTCTTCTTGAATACTGATGGTTCCCTGTACAAGAGAAACTTTGATATGGTACTTCTCAGATGCGTTGATAGGACAGAAGCAGACTTGTTGATGCACGAGGTGCACGAAGGATCCTTTGGTACCCATGCAGGAGGGCATGCAATGACAAAGAAGTTGCTAAGATCAGGTTATTACTGGATCACAATGGATGCCGACTGTTGTGCTTATGCCAGGAAATGCCATAAATGCCAGATTTATGCGGATAAAGTGCATGTGCCTCCAAATCCTCTGAATGTGATGTCTTCACCTTGGCCCTTTGCCGTGTGGGGCATTGACATGATTGGCAAGATTGAACCGACTGCTTCCAATGGCCACAGATTCATCCTGGTAGCCATTGACTATTTTACCAAGTGGGTTGAAGCAGCTTCCTACGCAAATGTTACAAGACAAGTAGCCAGATTCCTGAAGAGAGATATCATTTGTCGGTATGGGGTGCCCGAACGAATCATTACTGATAATGGTTCCAACTTAAATAATAAAATGATGGCAGAACTATGCCGGGACTTTAAGATCCAACACCACAATTCTTCTCCTTACAGGCCAAAGATGAATGGCGTTGTAGAGGCAGCTAACAAGAATATCAAGAAGATTGTGCAAAAGATGGTGGTTACCTATAAAGACTGGCACAAAATGCTACCATTTGCCTTACACGGGTACCGTACGTCAATCAGAACATCCACTGGGGCAACACCGTATCAGCTTGCGTATGGTATGGAGGCAGTCCTACCTGTTGAAGTTGAATTACCCTCCCTGCGGGTACTAATGGATGTTAAACTAAATGAAGCAGAATGGGTCAGATCCCGATACGAACAGCTGAGTCTGATTGAAGAGAAGAGATTAGCTGCAATCTGTCATGGGCAGTTGTATCAGAAAAGAATGAAGAAAGCCTTCGATCAGAAAGTCAGGCTCCGAGAGTACCAAGTAGGAGATCTTGTGCTGAAAAGACTCCTTCCTCCTCATACAGACCACAGGGGCAAGTGGACTCCGAACTATGAAGGACCATTCGTAGTAAAGAAAGTTTTCTCCGGTGGAGCACTCATGCTCAGTACTATGGATGGTAAAGATTTCCCGTCCCCTGTGAATTCAGATGCAGTTAAAAAATACTTCGCATAAAAATGACCCGCTGGACATAAAAACAGAATGTAAGTCCAGGCAAAAATAGGGCATCCCGGCGAGTCAAAAACAGAATAAAAGACTCGGGAAAAAATAAGGGAAATAAACAAAAAGAATGTACACCCGCTGAGTTGAAAAGCCACATCAGACAACTCAGGCAAAAATGGGTATCCCGATGGATTGAAAACCTGAAAGGGCGATCCATGCAAAATAAGGGAATAAGCGAACAATTGCATTCTGAATTCGTCTGTATCACTTACAACTTGGTAAGCTTCAAAAGGATCAAGCTTATGCCAGAATCAACTCTCTTCAGAAAGCAAGACGAGAAGAACGTCAAATGTCATACGGGTCATAGCAAAAGGGAAGCTCCCTGAAGCGTCACCAACATTGCCAATACCTTTTATTTCTCAATTTGTAACAATCTCCTCCTTTTAGGAGATTTGTTTCTTTGACTGTATCTTGCCAATTCAGGGCACATGAATTAATATATCAGATTTTCAGTCATGTTACGTCTCGTACATTTTATTTTTGTTTGCAAAATGTCTGATGTCCCTAAGATACTGATTGCACAAATACAGATGTTTCTTTTCTAGAAAATACGTGCTTGCAGGAAATATACTTACTCTCGGGGGTGTCTAAACTCCTATGATGGGATCCGGTAAGGGATACCTCGGGATTACTTGTACTTCTCTGTCTTTTCAGGAATGCAGGTATTCAAAGCACAACATGGGGCAGGAAAGCTTCATCCCAGCAGGCTGACAAATCATTATCCACTCAGCCTTAGCACCCGAGGTGCTTTCTCCCCAGCTGAGTTGTCTGTCATCATTCCTTCTCAGCCAAGTGCAAAGACCAGGGAATCATCTCCCCACAGAGTTTCAGCCTCTATCCAGAGAAGCAATGCCTGAAGACCTCACAACAGAGTGAAGAAAGCTTCTACAAACCCCAGCTGGGTCCCTCATTACCAAAGACAGGTCTATCATTGACCTATATCCCCAAGCAGAGTCCCATGTGTCAGATCCATCAATGATCTCACCCCCAGCTGGGATGCTCACTTCAAGCAAATCAACCGGAGATCTTCACAGCAAACGGGATCCGAATCCCGGGTCGTTATCTTTGCATAATCATAGCATTCGCATCATATTCTCCCCGCAGAGCGTAGCATTCCGTCTAATACGGAGCATTACGGCAAAAATCAAACATATTGCATAATCATAAGCCATGTTTTGAAACAAACACTTGTAAATACTGACAATCCATTAACAAGATACAGAAAACTCTCCAAGTTCCCCGGCAGAAAGCCAAGGCATTTGCTTTACACTCATACAAATACACACTCCTTTTGGCACTCGTCCGTGTCATCATTCCCCCAGTAAAGTCACCCGAGCTTTCTTTACAAACAGACACTTACATTACAGATACTTCTTGACACCCGTCCGTGTCATATCCCCAGTAGAAAGCCAAAGCGTCCTCTTTGCACTCACAGATACATATATATATACAGATTCCCTGACACCCTTCTTTGTCACCTTACCCAACATAGATACCTGAACACTTTGCAAAGCATATACTTGTTTATAATATACCTTTTGACACCCGTCCGTGTCACCCTCCCCAGCAAGTCGGACACTTGTCGGTGTTTCACTTGTACTTATTACTCCTGTTTCACTCATACAGATGCTCATTTGTATCTTGTATATACCACTTATACATCCTCAGATTCAACACTCGTCCGTGTTCTTTGTTAACCAGTTGATACTCGTCCGTATCATCATCTCAGAACATGCGTCAAGCGTTTGTTTCTACCTGATGCTCATCCGTATCATAGTCTTAAGGATGCTCGTCTGCATCTTTAATCCATACACGTGTCAAAAACTCATGTCTTCTTGAATTTAGACACTCGTCTGTGTCTACTATTCCCCAGAAGAGTCCCCTCAGATTCGACACTCGTCCGTGTTCTTTGTTAACCAGTTGGTACTCGTCTGAACATGCGTCAGCGTTTGTACTGATACTCGTCCATATCACGGTCTTAGGGATGCTCGCCCGCATCTTTAATCTATACACAACGTCAAAACACTTATACCTTTTATTTCTTGGATGTAAACACTCGTCCGTGTTTACTATTCCCCAGTAGGGCGCCAGCAAAACTTCTTTTCTATCTGACATTCGTCCTATGTCATGATACCTTTCGGCAGCCGTACCCTGCCCGGTGATCGTCCTTCACCTTTGGATGACCGTCCCTCATCTTTTCCCCAGCGGATTCTCCACTATTGGAACCCTTTTCTATCCGGCATTCGTCCTATGTCGTGGTTTTTTTTAGCAGCCGTCCCCTGCTAGGTGATCGTCCTTCACCTTTTGATGATCGTCCTTCATCATTTTATCCGATGGCCGTCCCCATCGTTGATCTTGTTATCTGACATTCGTCCTATGTCATGCAAAACCCTGAGAGTAGTCGTACCCTGCTAGGTGATCGTCCTTCACCTCTTGATGATCGTCCTTCATCATGCTTATCCGATGGCCGTCCCCATCGTCGACCCTTTTATCCGGCATTCGTCCTATGTCACGATATTTTTGGCAACCGTACCTTGCCAGGTGATCGTCCTTCACCTTAGATGACTGTCCCTCATCTTATCCCCATCAGAGAAGCCGTCCCCTGCTAGGTGATCGTCCTTCGCCTTTGATGACCGTACCTCATCATTTATCTTATTCATACCTGGAACTTGATGGTCGTCCCCATCATTCTCTATCACCTTTTATCCCCAGAGAATTCTATAGCTTTACTGGATGGCCGTCCCCATCATAATCTCTTATATCTCCAGCATGTCGGTCGTCCCCGTCATTGCTCTTTCCCCAGCAGTCGTCCTCTGCTCGGCGGTCGTCCTCCATCGCCCGCACTTTAAATATACTTTGTTTTCTTTTACAATCTATATCCCTTTTCTTCTTCATGCTGTGAGTGCAAATTTTGGACTGTCTTTGGTATTCAACCACAAGTTATCTTGTTTGCCTGTTAAGCCGTTGCTTACATCCTACACAGCTAACTCATGTTTGAATATGGGCAGCTGTAAACACCCCAAATTTGCCCTCACTCATTCACACCATGGCTTGTGATCTTCTCATGTGCATAAGTTCAATCATAGCATCTCATATTGCATTTTTTTTTATTCACTGCATTGATTCTAAGTCATCTGCATCTAGGGTTTGTGATCTGAGCAATCCAAGGGCTATTTGAGCCACTCCAAAGGTCATCAATCATGTCAAAGGGGTCCATGTATGTTCAAGCATCATATTATATCCTCTCAAAGTCAAGAATGTCAAAAATCACAAGAACTGAGAAAAGCATGGAAGCAGAGCCAGGTTTGACTGCACAGATGACCTAGAATTAGAGTTTTGGTTTCAAAGGCCATAACTCCAAATTTTTTGGTCATTCTTGTTTCTATTGGTCTCTATATGGTATAGGGATCATGCATATCAATTTTCATGAAGAAATTCAATGGGGAAGGCACCTAATCAAGAGTTGACTTTTTGAGCAAGTCAGTGCAAAATTAGGGCATCTGAGGCCCCCAATGACCCAACCAAGGGGTGTTCTTCATCATTTTGATTGTGTATGATCTTTATTTGATCATAGAAGATGTTAGAAGTTTACATAATTGAATAATTTCAAGCCATTTGCAAAGTTGACTTTTTGGGAAAATGACTTGTAATGGAAACTTGCCATTTTGGGAAACTTTTTCAACCCTTGCTTTTTGATTCAAAAATGTTTCAAATGGGAAAACTTTGGTCATGAAAGTTGTAGAATGGATCATTCCCTTTTCAAAAAGTACAAGAACTTGTCCTAATTCATTTTGGATCAAAAGTTATGGCTTGTCAAAGTTGGGAAAAATCACATAAATTCAAGTTTTGTACCAAAGAGGCATTTTGCAAAATGGTATGATCAAGTGTTCTAAAGGCTTCAAATGTGCACAAACTTATTACAACATGATCATGTGACTTCTAAAAACCAGAATTGGCCCAAGAATTATGCCTTTTGATGCTTTGAACTTCATGAATTTCCAAAGGGGCCAAACTTTGTCAAAATTGCAAAACATCCCATAAGCTTCAATCCACTTGCTGCATTGCCTCAAGACTGATTCTATGGACATCCTTAAACTCAGTTGAGCCAAGACAAGCCAAAAAGCAAGTTGTACCATTGCCCATACCTCAAGTACAAGTCAAGTTGACATTTTGGCAACTTGCCCATACCAATCACAACAGGCCACCAACAACTCTCTGCCCAATCCAGACCTTACAAACACACTCCAAGGATTCATTTGCATCACACACACAAGCCTGAAGCTCTCTCATAGCCATAGTTCCAAGTTTATGCCTCTTATGCAAAACCATTCGAAATACACAACACAAGCATCAAACACACAAACAAACTTCATAGAACATCTCAGCATGTTCCACTGATCACAAACCAACCATTGTTTTGGCCTGAAACCTCCCACATCACAAATACGATTTTCACACTCCCTTGGCCTGAGTTTCTGCCAACTCTCTCTAAAGTCCATATAAACTCCAGCTAAGTGTCAAAAGCTTCTAAGGAGGATCATTGGGACTTGTTTGAGCCAAAGAAGCAGCCAGAAAGCTCTTGAATTGAAAGCTCAACCTCAGGTAACATGATGAACAAATTTTCCAGAACCTTGTTTTCTTGTTAGAATATTGTTCTACATGTTGCCCTGATCATGGGGATCTATTTATTTTTGAAAATGAGCCAGAAACAAGCATGTTATGATGATCTGAAAGTTTGCCCGTAAAAATGTTTTGGCTTGATTCCTTTGATTCACGAAAAATAAATGTTGTTTGAGTTAGGGTTTATGCTTAGTGATGTTCATAGATTGATTCTGGAGAGTTTTGTGAGGATTTGATGCGTATTGAGAGAGATAGAGATTTTGGCCTGCCGGAGAAGATGCGTATTGAACAGTGTTCCGGTCATCTGAAAGTCATTAGGGTTCAGATTAGGGCTTTAATCATAATTAGGCCAGTTTGAATGTGAGCCGTCCAAACGCGCGCGTAGTCAATTCCCGCCCCCCTGACTTTGAATCTGGACCTTTGGATGATTTGACTTTCCTACTTTCTCATTAAAATCATTTTAAATTCATTTGTTTTGTATTTAATTTGTACGAATTATTAAAAATAGCAAAAAATGTTTAAAAATTATGAAACTTTTTGTCAAGATTTTCATTATTTTTCAGAACACCAAAATATTTTTATTTTTATTTTTTACATTAAAAATTATTTTTAAATCATTTAAAAGTTTATTTTTAATTAGTTAATGAAAATTAATTAATTAAAAATACTTTTAGGTATTTAAAAATCACAAAAAAATTCATGTTGTATTTAGGAACATTTAGAAACATTGCCCAACTCTCAAACCAAATTTATTTTTTGTTCTTGATGCCTTTTGATCATTTTCAATGTAATTAATTTCATTTCAAGGCAATATTTTGTTTCAAACTTCAAAAATTCATTTCTGCATAACCATTGAGAGTTGGACAATGATTCTTTTTGCATTGTACCTAGCATAGCATGTAGTTTGTAGGATAAAATTGGCATGAATTGATCTTGCATTTTCAATTTGTTTGGCATTTTTCTTGACAAGGTACCTTAAAACCCTAGCCATCTTAGGAAATTCATAACCCTCATTAGGTTAAGAGTTGGATCCCCTCCTTTGGGCAGTGAGTTTGTATAGGCTTAGGGTTCCTTTGATTGCATTTTCAATTTTTTATCATGTCATTTGCTTCTGGTTTTGAATTTTTGCTTTGTGTGATGCATATAACCCTAACTTGTGCCTTCCTTTGCATCCATCTTCCATTTGCTTGCATACCATGACTTGCCATGACATTTTGTGCATTCATTTGATTCATAATACATTTTAAGACATATTAGAATCATGTTTGATCATTGCATCTTGCATTTGCCATGTTATATGTCTTTTGCATTCCATAACTCTTCATGAACATTCATGGTTCAAAACATGCTTCTTGCATCCATATGCTTGTATGATCATTCCAATGCCTTGCCTCATGTTTGCATCATCTCTTAGCATCATTACCATCATACTCATGCTTCTGGTTTTGGTTTGCATCATCACATTTCATCTCATTTGCATTACATTTCATTTCTTTTGCTAACTTTTCAGGTGGTAAGTTGTTTTGAGAAGTGGATTTGCCTTCACTTCTCACAATCTCTTTTCATCTCTCTTATGCATCATTACTGCATTTTATCTTGTGCTTTGGATTGAGCTTGCTCATTCTTGTTCATCTTACTTTCTTTCTTCAAGCAACTTGTCTTCTTAAGTGAAGCAAGTTGTTTTGCTTCTCTTGCTCCTTTCATCTGCTTCTCTCCTTGGTGGCTCTTTGAAGATCTCTTTCTTTCTTAAGCCTCACAAACCCTAGGAATGACCAAGCATGACAACAATTAGGGTTTGATTAGTCCCCCACTTAGCTTTTGCCTTTGTGTCATCTTTGAGTCCCCTCCTCTCACCTCATAATCAAGGACTAAACCTTAAAGGTTTTAAGGCTTCGTGATTAAGCTTATGCCTGCATCCTTCTATTAGGATGGAGTGTATAACTTTAATCCTAAGTGTTAAACCCTTAATGTGTTTAAATCCTTTAATCAATCCATTTAATAATCAGCAAGACATCAAACTTGTAACTTGGGCCTTGCATTAGGGTTCTAATTCTTCCTTAATTGGTTAAGAAGGACTAACCCTAGTGTTAATGGACAAGTCCCCCTCAAGTTGTCTTACAAACCATAAAATTCACTTCTTCATCTTGTCATTAACTAAAATCCATCTAATAAAGGCTTTGTTTTGTCATAAGGTTAATCCCTAATCATGGATTAAGTTGAGGAGTCTTCCTCAGCTTAAACATTCTCATCTATTATCCTTCTATTAGGATGGTGTAATGAGTCTGTTTAATCCCTGATTATGGCTTAATCTCATTACTCAACACTAAACAAAAACAACAAAAACATCTAAATAATTGCAAGTAGGTTGATGATCTTAATCCTACATCATGGTGATTAAGTGTGAGATGCTGACTTCACACTTAAGGTATTCTCATTACCCCTAATCAGAGGGAGGATGTGATGAGTTTACTAACCCATTGGTTTAGGCTTAATCTCATTTTCTTATGACAAGCTCTCAAAAGCAATAAAAGACTGAAAATACAAAAACAAACAATAATCGTCTCCTTCGGGATTCTTTTCTCATCTCATTCACTCACAAACGAGAACTTGCTTCTTCCGTCTGATGCAAGACAGTTAGCACCTGAGCCAGACAGGTCATACACTTGAGCATAGACAAGTAAGCAGTTCACAAGTCAATTCATCTTTCAGTCTCTTTGGGTTGAACTATGGTGTTCTGACTTCCTCATTGCACGAGAGGATACGTAGGCATAACTTAACTGTTATCGAACAAAAGTCTCTGTATATTCCCCCTCTTTCCAGCTTTATTCTTTTAGCCTCATGATCTTGAGCGTTTCATTCTTGTTCTTACACTGACACTTCACTTATACACTTCACTTCTCTTACACTGACACCTGTACATCCTTTTCCAGCTCTTTTATACACAGATTGCACTGACACTACCCCTTTAAAACACAAATCTTTTAAGCATGGATCCCGTCGAGTACGACGGACAATCTGGGTGCTAATACCTTCCCAGGTTGTAACCAACCCCCTTTCTCAGTCTCTCTGGTTCGCAACCGTCTTATCCCTCTTTTTCCCAGGTTTATGTAGCATTACCTTTCCTTCGGGATAAAAATGCCTAGCTGGCGACTCTATTCATTCCTTCTCTCCTTTCGCCGACCGTTCGCGTCTGTACCCCTTCTGGCCCCGTGTCATTTGGTGGGAGCGACAAGGATCTGCATTGCGCTTCTTTTCTTGAGCAATTTTGGCTTCAAGCTGGGCTATTTGTTCCTAGAAGGTTTGAATGTTTTTGTCACATTCAGCCACTTCTTGGGAATAAGTCTCAGAGAGTTTTTACAACTCTGAAACCTTCTCAATCAAAGCTTCCACAACGTCCCACTCAGCAGCCTGGGTGTCATCCTTTTTGGAGATCATTTGGACATAATCCTTTCGGCGGCTGAAATTTACACTTGCTACATCAATTATCTGAGCGAGGTCCATTACCAGACGAGTTTCGTCAGCGCTGACCTCCAAGACATTCACCTGTTTAAGGAGCTTTTTTAGTTCAGATTGTTGGGTGGGATCCTCCTCCAAAATTTTAAACAGGTCGACACCAAGCACTTTCGCCTTAACTTCATCCATGATGGAGCTGAGAGTTTTAACCTCAGAAGTAGCCCCAGAGGTAGTCGAACTGTTGGAGGAGTCCTAGAAGTTATAGTGGTTGTTGAGCATGGCCTTCAAATACTCCAAAGGCTTCCTTGTTTTCAGGTTCTCAAGCTCCTCACGAGAGAAGATAGTCGAACCAGAAGATGGAGGATTGCTTTGTAGTGAATCATGATTGATGTGAGTGCTAGGCCCATCCTCCTTCTTCGACTGACCTTTGTCTTCTGTACGTTTGGCATTAAGGTCCCCTTCACTAGCATCTTTAGATTTTCTTGCTCTTCCCCTTCTTGGACACTGGATCCAACATCAGCCCTTTTATCCTTATCGTCTTTGGGGGGACTTTCTTTGTTGGCAGTGGACTTTGGTTGATCAGGGGAATTGTCTACAGAACATTCCTCCATGGTGATGTCGAATTCAGCCACGGTTTGGGGTTTCAGCATATCACCCTTAGAGTTATCTTCTTCTTGGACCTTTTTGGTTTCGTCAGGAGGGGAGTTTTGCTGTTGGTCTTTCTTTGCTTCTGATTCTTTAATCGAATCAGCTTGGAGTAAAGGGCCAGAATTGATGGGAGGTTCATCAATGTTGATTTGAACCTGAAACAAAGTAAAGTTTAAAAATGCAAGATTATACAAAGATCAAAGTTAAATTTAGTCGAAAGATAGTTACTTGAGGGATCGTAGTGTGGAAACTAGAATTCCCACTTTTTGCATCTTGCGTAAGTTTAATTACTGGGCTAGTGGGAGAGGTCTTTTTCGACATCACCAGTGATCTTTGGGAGGCGACCGTCTTCATTTTTGTAGGTTTTTTCCTTTTTAGAGGTTGTTGGTATGGGGATTCGTCACCAGAGTCTTCAGAAGGCACCTGCACTTCCTCTTTCTTTCATTTTTGAGGAGTAGGTGGTTTTCGACTCATCTGGAACATCAAGGAGAGTCTAATAAGCCCAAGACTAAGATAATTGCATGATTAAAATATTTTCTTTATAAAAGAAAAGAAAAGAACCTTTTTTGAAGTAGAGGAAGATTTCTTGGTGGATTTTCCAGGTTTGTCTTCGATAGAGCTTTTGTTGCCAGTGACCTTGACAGTTGAAAAGAAAAAGAGAAGTTAGAAAAGGAAGAAAATAAAACATAAAGATATGAATACAAAGATGAAGTCGAAATCGTGGTTACACCTTCAAGAATGGTAGATTCCACGCGAACGTGTTCTATTAAATATGAAGGTTCCCTGGGTAATTATCCAGATGATATTTGGTCGGAACCACACGCTCATCAAGTTTTTTCCGTGACTCTTGAAGCAGTTTTAAATTGGAGCCACATACGAACCAATCTGGGAAAGGTGGGGTTAGAGCCACACAAAATCAGCAAATGGTAGAGGTGGAAACTTTGGTGGATAGCAAGTATACGCCAAGTTATAACGTGCCTCTAGTGGAACGTATGAGGGTAATGCCAACTTCTCCATTTTTTCTGTAAATTTATGCTTCAGAGTCACGGCTGCTTCGCCTATAGTTCGCCTAAGATCATCGGGCCTATAAATTGTTTCAAAATATTTTTGGAACTTTTAAATCTCTTTAACATGATGTTGAGTACCTTTCTTGGTTCGATCCTGTACAAAAGCAAATGCATTTGTCAAAAGGGTGTTGAAGTCAGTTGCGTCATAAAATCTGGTGAGATAATATTCCTTCCACCAAACGTCGAACTCTTGAGAGCAGAGGAAGGTCAGTCGAAAGACCACTGGTTGAATCTCCAAAGCAGCATCATTGAGTTTTTCTGAGATCTCTATACTCTTCGACTTGGTGGAGAACGAATTGTAAAAGAGAATGGAGCCTTTCTTGGGATAGATTGACCTTGGTTTCAGTTGTATCAGCCCAAATTGTCGAGCCACTAAATTCGGCTGATAAACTATTAAGGCCACTTTGGAGTTGGACATAGTTGGGTAAGTGGATAAGAGTCTGGGTGTGAGAAACAATTTCCATATGGCTACGAAATTGTATTCTTCCTTTTTGTGTTCTACGGGAAGTTGCCTGGTGAACCACTTGGGTCCGACAGTCCTGTTGGCGAAAGGTGCCATGCTTGCAGCAAAGTTGTAGCTCTTGGCGAACATATTCGCATAATTGGTAAAAGATCGTCGAAGACCTTGTCCCTCTTTAGAAGGAGTTAATTGCGCTAGTCTCTCCCATTCGACATGTCTGTCTTTGACATATTCTTCGTCCACGATGCCTTTGTCAGGAAGAATGGATTCGAAAGTGGCATTGAGCCATAGTTGAAGGAGCCAGAATGGGCCTGCCAAACTGAGTTTGCCCTTGTCTTTAATCTGCTTGATAGATTCGACACTCTCATTGATGGATTCGTAGAGATTGTCCAGAATCAATTCGCTTAAGTGCAGGTTCATACCAACATGAAGTTGATTGGCTAGGGTTATGTACTTCTTGGCCACTTGAAGAGATCTTGTACAAAACACAAATTTCGACAAACAAAGGGTGAGAAAGGCTATATGCTCTATATATGATACGTCAGCAGAGTCCTTATCATGGTAATGGGCAATAAATGGGAGTATGAAGCGAAATTAGTTTCAAAAGCTATGGTATTTTCGTCCAGTACAGTTGGATCAAAAACTGCCCCCTAGTGGACTGAGACCTATTATAGCATCCAGGTCGAAGAGAGTGGGGGTCACCATTCCGCAGAGAAAGTGAAAAGTGTTGTAGGTGATATCCCAAAAGTAGATGGAAGCAAGGATCATATTGGTGAAATAGCCAGGGTCTTCCTTCGACAACTGGATCAAGTCATAAATGCCAATTTTCTTCCAGTTTTTACCCTTGACTTTTTCGATTTTGTCTACCCAGTTTACATATTCAGAAGGGTCTTTCGACCAAGGAAAACTTCTAAAAATCCTAGGCTGATTCAAGTATGTCAAGTCTAGGGCAGCCGGCTCAGGGTTTTGTTCAGGTGATTTATCACTAGATTTAGGTGTTTTTCCTGCGCCTATGGGTTTTGTACGCGAGTAAGTATGGAAAAACTCCTTAAGGCGAGTTTGATCAGCATTAGGGTTAGGGATAGGACCTAACATAGCATGGCACTTGCCAGATATTAAAATAGGGATGAGTACCTAAGAATAATAGATGCTTGCTTTCTCCCTCTCGCTTGGAGGTTTTGGGATGTATTGTTGGTTACCCACTGTAAACACCCCAAATTTGACCTCACCTTTTCTCACACCATGGCTTGTGATCTTTCATTTTTTGCATTAGCATAAGCATATCATATCCCACTGCATAGTTTCATTTCATCTGCATCTAGGGTTTGTGATCTGAGCCATCCCAACGGTCTTGAAGCTTGTCATGAGGGTCCATGTGTGTTCCATGATCATAATATGCTCCCCAAAGTTCATAAAAGTCAAGGTATTACAAAGCATGACAAAGGCATAGAGGCAGACTGAAGATTTCCTGCACAGATTACCCAAAATTAGGGTTTTGGTTTCAGAGGCCTTAATCCAATTTTTTTTGGTCATTCTTGTTTCTAATGGTCTCAATATGTTATAAGGATCATGTGTACCAAATTTGATGAAGAAATTCACTGTGGAAGTCATCTGATCATTGGGTAACTTCTTGAGCAAGTAAAGTCAAAATCAGGGCATTTGAGGCCCCCAACAATGGTACCAAAGGGTCACATTCATCATTTTGAGTCTCCATGATCTTTATTTTATCTTAGAAGTGGTTAGAAGTTCACAAGATTGAAGAATTTCAAGCCAAATGCAAACTTGCTATTTTTGGAAAGGACTTGTAATGGAAACTTTCCATTTTGGGAAAGATATTCAACCTATTCTTTCATGACCAAAAATGCTTCAAATGAAAAATTCTTGAACATGAAAGTTGTAGATTATGTCTTCCCATTTTCAAAAAGTAGAAGAACTTGTATTGATTCATCCTAGAACTCTAGATATGGCCTTTCAAAGTTGGCAAAAATCCTATAATTTTCAAGTGTGCACCAAAGAGGGAATTTTGCAAATTCACTTGCCAAGCCATTTCATGACCTCTAATCAACTTCTAAACATCATACAAACATAGTGCAACACACTTGGATCAGAATCATGCCTTGCATCATAAGTTTTCATGGCCAATTTCTCAAGAAATTTCAAAGTTGTCAAAATGCATAAAGCTTGCAAACACTTGATCAAGGCCATCCAGCTGCACTCTATTGATCTAAGGGCCATCCATGAACTCAACTGAGGCCAAGAAACCCCTTGAAACAGCTCTGAACCATCCCCATACCTCAAGTACACAATGTTGACATTTTTGCAACTTGGCCTATACCAATCACACTATGCCACCACCCACTTTCTGATCACTCTCATTGGTCTATACTAAGATTATGCAAGCCATTTCATAACACACAAGCCTGAATCAACACACAAATCAGATTGCTCAAAAATTCCCAAAACCTTCAAGCTTTTGAAACTCACTCCTCAGCCACTCAAACTCAAAACTTTCACCACAAATCATCTCCACACATCATAAGGATCATTTCCCACCCCTTGCCATGGCCTGAAAACCCCTCAATCTCAAACACGATTTCTGCCTTAGCAGAATTGGAACACACAAACCAGCCACCATAAACTTGTTCTAAGCATCACAGCATCCTCAGGGGGTCCATTGGAGTTGATTAGCACCAAAGGAAGGGTCAAGAAGCTCAGAATCAGAAAGCTCCATCTCAGGTAGCCATCTCAAAACATTTTTCCAGAAACTCCATTTTAAGTTCTTAAATGATTCTATGTGCTCCCCTGATCATGGGGATGTGATTATTTTTGAAAATGGTTGAGAAACCATGACGTATGCTTGCTCTGAAACTTTTGACCTAAAAACGTTTTTCTTCGATTCTCCACTTTGATGCAATATAAATGATTTTCATGGCCTGATTCTTGTTTAGGATGGTTTGGGGGTTGATTATGGAGAGTTTGGGAGTTTGGGGTAGCCAAGGGAAGAAGTTGGGGTGAAGTGCTCGTCGGAGAAGATGATCAGAGCTTGCTCCGGTCACCTGAAAGTGTTTAGGGTTTAATTAGGTTTTAATTAGTCAATTTGAATCTTGGCCATTAGATCTTAGGGTTAACGCGTTTTTGGATGGACCAGATTAGTTAATTAATGTTAATTCATAATTAATTAAATTAATTGAGATTAATTAGCCAGATTGAATCTTAGCCCTTAGATCACACGCGCAGTCAACTCCTTTCCCCTAGGTTTTAATCTGGACCACTAGATCATTTGACTTTCCTTTATTTTCATTTTATTTCATTTCTTTTGTCCAATTTATTTAAAATAGCAAAAACCATCAAAAAATCTCAAACTTTGCATTTTTGTTTCAAACATTTTTCTTAACCTAAAAACATTTTTTATTTTAATTTTTGCATTCAAAAAGTATTTTTAAAATATTTAAATTTTTTATTTAATTAATTAATTGATTTTAATTAATTAAATATGCATTTAGGTTTCTAAAAATCACCAAGAAAATCATGAAGCATTCTTAAACATTTAGAAACATTTTCAAACTGACCATACAAATTTCTTTTTAGGTTTGATCACATTTTCACAATTTTCTTTGAATTAGGGTTCTTAAAATTCCCCTTTTTAAACCCTAACTTGAAAAATTCATTTCTGCCTAGCCATGATGAGTTTGAACTTGATTCTTTTTGAATTGTTTCACATATTGAATATAGTTTCTAGGTTATTTATCTCATATTTTTATCTTGCATTTTCAATTTGATTTGCATTTTCCCTCTAGAAGCACCCAAAAACCCTAATTAACTTAAAAATTTCATAACTTTCACAAGGATTAGCTTCTGACCTTCTCCTTTGGGGTGTGATCTTGTATACGTTTAGGGTTTGCTTGAGCTTAATTTCAATGTTTTATCATGATGTTTGCTTCTGTTTTGGTCATATGCATCTCATGTTTCCTTAAAACCCTAATTTTGCATCTTCATTTGCATTCTCCTTTGCATTTCATGAACTTGTGAAATTGCCATGCCATTCCATTATTTTGTATGTCATCTTAGACATATAAGGACATGTTTGAAACATTTATTGATCATTGTTGCATCATTTTGGTATGCTTTGCATCCATTACATTTCATGAACATCCATGTGTTTTCATGCTTCTAAACATGCTTCCATTGCATCTCATCCTTTTATGATCATTCATATGCATCTTGTATGACTTTTCATCATCTCATATGACATTTACATTGCATATTCACTTATTACTTTTGTCTTTGCACCTTCATTTGTCTTATTTCTTTTCATTTCATTCCTTATGCATTCATACTAACATTTCAGGAACCTTTTGGTAAGTTATCTGGGAGGTGGATTTGCCTTCACTTCCCACCTCTTCTCATATCTTCATATGCATTCTTATTTTTCCTTGAAGTGAACTTGTTTCACTTATGTCTCTCTTGCTCCTTTCTTTCTTTTAAGTTACTTATTCTTCTTTCTCCTTCTCTTTTCATCTGTTTCTTCCTTGGTGGCCTTGAAGATCCTTTCTCTTAAGCCTCACAAACCATATGATATCCAAGCATGATAAATTTTAGGGTTGTGTATAGTCCCCCCTAGATTTTTACCTTTGAGTCTCCTTGAGTCTCTCTTCTCATCTCAATAATCAGAGACTAAATTCTTAAAGCTTTAGGACTTTGAATTAGGGTTATGCCTGCATCCTTATCTTAGGATGGAGTGTATAACTTTAATCCTTAGTGTTAAACCTTTAATTTGTTTACCCCTCTTAATCAAAACACATTAATAATCACAAATACTTTATCTTGTAACTTGGGCCTTACATTTGGGTTTTATCTCTTCCTTAGGGTTAAGAGGGACTAACCCTAGTGTTTAATGGGCAAGTCCCCCTCAAGTTGTCTTACAAATCATAAAATCCACTTCTTAATCTCACCCTTTAATTAAAAATCTTTTAATAAAGGCATGTTATATAATGAATTTAATCCCTAACCATGGATTAAGTTGAGGAGTCTTCCTCAGCTTAAGTGCTCTCATCTATCATCCTTCTATTAGGATGGTGTAATGAGTTCACTAATCTGTGATTAGAGATTAACTCATTACTTAACACTAAAAAAAACCCAAAAACATCTAAATAATCATAAGTAGGTTAATGATCTTAATCCTACATCATCATGGTAATTAAGTTGAGATGCTTATCGCATACTTGAGTAAGCTCATTATCCCTAATCAGGGAGGATATAATGAGTTTACGAACCCTTGATTTAGGCTTAAGCTCATTGTCCTATGCGAAACACCAAAAACAAATAAAAAACTGAAAACACAAAAACAAACAATAATCGTCTCCTTCAGGATTCTTTTCTCATCACACTCATTCACAAACGAGAACTTGCTTCTTCCATCTAATGTAAGACAGTTAGCACTCGAGCCAGACGAGACACACACTTGAGCATAGACAAGTAAGTGATAACGAGAAAAAGTATCGTTTTATTACTATGTTTCAATTCCGTTTTATCGCACATTTATCGTATTAACACCCGATTCTTCGAGTTTTCTTTGTCATTTTGCAGGTATAACAATTATAGAGCTAAATCATAAGCCAAAAGTGAAATGAGCAAAAACAAGCATGAAAAGAAGAAGAAGAGAGGAATTATGCATAATGCTGCATAATTTGCAACAGTCACGACCGTCACCATGCTGTCACGACCGTGACACGCTAATTGGGCCAGTCACGATCGTAACCAAGCCGTCACGACCGTGACGCGCTAAATATGAAGATAACGCCCGTGACACCTTTGTCACGAACGTGACAAAGGGAAAATAGGTTTACTTGAATTGATTTGGTCATGAACGTGCTACGTGAAGTCAAAAACGTTTCCTATTCTTCCGCAGACTCAGTGGCACATTTTTTTTCTGGATTCTCTCAGCAACAACTAAGCCCACGCATGATTTCAACTGCCAAACCCAAATTATGTTCTCTATAAATAGCTTTATTTCAAAGTAAAAACGACAGAGTTTTATTTTAATTTTTCTTGCGGAAGCTCTGCCGTATTTTATTTGCACCCTATTTCATTATTTTTTCCAGCAATTATTCTTGTTCTTGTTTTATTTTCTATATCCCAACCAAATCAAATAACAATTTCCAACATTAGGAAATTGTTATTATTTAATTTCTTTCAAGCCTTCAGCATTTCGTTGTATTTTATTTTCGATTCCGGTTCGCACTCCGAGCTTGCCAGACTGTGGAAGAAGGAGTTTTACATTATTTTTATTATTCAGGTTTTTAATTATTTCGCATTTATATTAATTTAATTGTTTATGTTAAGAATTTATTTTTATTACTTTATAATGCATACTTTAAATTATGCTCATCTGTTTCTGCATCTGTCTGGTACAACAAAAATGAGTAGCTAATTAATTTAGGCGGTATGTAATTAAAATACACTAAATCGGTAAAATCGAATCTAGGCTTAAAACAATTAAGAACTTAAAATTCTGGCTGTGACTTTTTATTATAAAATTAATCTTTTTGTTACGAGAGTAAAGAAAGTGTAATAGGTTAGGTCGAGACCACGAGAGTGTGAGATTTTAACCAGATAGCTAAAGTTAGGCATTTAATTTAAACACAACGAGAGTGCTTTAAAATGAATTAGACTTATTAAGTTTCCAAAAATTATTTCTAAACACTTATGGGCTAGCGAGAGCAGGCATAGGGCTTTAGGAGTAAGATCTGAGATAAGACCACGAGAGTGTGAGTTAAAGATATTTAAACTGATAACCTCTACAGAATAAATTAAGTGAACCATCCTTATAAGCCTAGGTTAGATTGACCCGCCTAAGTTAACATAATTACATACCGACCGCCTTATTATTATTTCATTAAACTAAAATTTAATTCCCGTCTTTAATTCTAAAAAAACAAAATCGTGAAAACCATACACCTTAGCTAAACTATAAACCCTCTAGCACTAAGTGATCATAAAGTCCCTGTGGGATCGATAATCTTTTATATTACTTCGATAGGCTGTGCGCTTGCAGTTAAGATACCGCTAGACACATATTGTATTGCGTCTTTAGCCCATCAAGTTTTTGGCGCCGTTGCCGGGGACCTTAATTTAGTTACTAGTGCACTTTAGAGTAGCATTGTCTAGACTAAGGTAACAACTATTTATTTTCTTAATCTAATTTCCCGAGTGTATGCCAAGTACTCGCTCTCAAGGCAAAGACTTGCAACCTCTAATCCCAGAATCAGAGCGCTTCTTACACATAAGAAGACGAATATTCGATTACGAACGAAATTACAACATTCCAGATCTTCAAATTGATCCACCTAAACCAGTCGGAACATCAAAGGACGCAGAGATGGCTGAAGAACCGAATCAACCACTAAAATATTACGCTAGTCCTTCGCAAGCTGAACCGCATTCCAGCATTGCCGCACCGGCTATCAACCGAAATGATTTCGAACTGAAACCTTCGCTGATATCAGCCGTGCAATAAAATCAATTCGCCGGAAATCCTACCGAGGATCCAAACCTTCATCTTTCGATATTTGTGCAGTACGCAGATACTGTAAAAGCTAATGGAGTTACCCAAGAAGCTATTAGACTACGTCTTTTTCCTTTTTCACTTCGAGACAGAGCGAGAGCCTGGCTTCAATCTCTACCCTCGAATTCAGTAACTACGTGGGAGGAACTAAAGAGAGTATTCTTGACAAGATATTTCCCACCTAGCAAGACAGCTATGCTAAGAGCTCAAATCAACGGATTTAAGCAAAAGGAAAACGAATCACTTTTCGAAGCTTGGGAACGCTATAAAGATATGCTGAGACTTTGTCCACATCACGGATTAGTAGAATGGATGGTCATCCATACCTTCTACAATGGACTCTTGTACAATACAAGAATGACAATTGACGCTGCCGCAGGTGGCACACTAATGGACAAAGAATATAACGATGCTTATGCACTTATCGAGAGTATGGCTCAAAACCATTTCCAATGGGGAAGCGAGAGAGTCGCAACTGAGAAACCAACAAAAGGAGGTATGTACGAAGTAAGTAGTATGGACCAAGTCAATGAAAAGTTTGACCAACTAAACCAAAAGATCGACAAATTGGCCATAACACCAACAGCCACCGTGGTTGTGGTAACACCTAACTGTGAGTTATGTGGAGTTCCAGGACATGCTGTCCCTGATTGTCAACTATTAGCAGGAATTCCCACAGATTAAGTGAATTATGCTCAAGGAAACCCGTACTCAAACACATACAACCCAGGTTGGAAAAATCATCTGAACTTCTCCTATAAGAACAACAATGCTTTATACGCACCAGGTCAAGCACCAGCTACACCACCAGGATATCAAAAGACTGCTCCTAATGTCCCTAGAAAATCGAACCTTGAGTTGATGATGGAAAACTTCATAGCTACCCAATCTCAAACAAACAAGGATTTCTTAAACCAAAACATACACACTAGTGAGCAGATCAAGCAATTAGTGAGCAAGGTAGATGCGTTAGCTACACATAACAAAATGCTTGAAACTCAGATTTCACAAGTAGCTCAACAACAAGCACCTACCGCTGCACCAGCTGGAGTATTTCCTGGACAACCTCAACCTAATCCGAAAGGACAGGCAATGCTGTGATATTAAGAAGTGGAAAGGAACTTGACGGACTTACCGATCCAAGACTTGACAATCTAGCCATGTACCAAAAACCGGATAAACCGACTGAAATGGTGAATGAACCAGAAGAAAAAGAAGATAATAATCAAGAGGCAGTGGAGAAAGAAAAGCCTTATGTGCCTCCACCACCTTATAAACCACCAATTCCGTACCCTCAGAGATTAACCAATTATAAGATGATGGGCCAGTTTAAGAAATTTGTTGAACTTCTAAAACAGTTGAATATTACTATTCCATTTACAGAAGCTATCACTCAAATGCCCTCGTATGCTAAGTTTTTTAAAGGAAATCTTATCCAATAAGAAAAAGATAGAGGATAACGGAACCGTTACACTTACTGCTGAGTGTAGCGCAATAATTCAGAATAATATGCCTCCTAAGCTAAAAGATCCATGAAGTTTCTCTATACCCTGTGTAATAGGAAAATTCGTCATTGACAAAGCTCTATGCGATTTAGGAGCCAGTATCAGTGTTATGCCCTTAACAATTTGCAAAAGGCTAGACATGGGAGACCCAAGACCAACTAAAATGTCTGTTCAACTTGCCGATCGCTCTATTAAATATCCTGTAGGCATACTAGAAAACGTCCCGGTACGTATAGGACAATTCTATATTCCTACTGATTTCATAATCATGGACATCTCTGAAGACTCCACTACGCCTATCATACTAGGAAGACCATTCTTAGCCACCACCGGAGCTATTATAGACGTAAAGAAAGGAAAGCTAACCTTTGAAGTAGGTGAAGAGAAAGTTGAATTTATTTTAACACAATTCTTACAATCACCAGCTATAGAGGATACATGCTATCTATTGGACGTAATTGACGAATGTGTAAGAGAAATGGAAATGAAAGAAACTACCTATTATGAAATTATGAAAATTCAAATCCCTCCGATTTTCGAAGATGATAATTGGCGTAAACCATATCAGGATGATAGTCTAAGCGAAAGTTTAGCGCTTACACCAGATCCCATTCCAAGTAAGAATAAACCTACATTAGAGTTAAAAACTTTACCTAAGAACCTAAGATACGAATTCTTAGACACCGAATGTACAAGACCAGTTATAATCAATTCCAGTTTAGGAACAATTGAAACAAAGAAACTTTTAGATGTCTTAAAGAAATATCCAACTGCATTAGGATATAACATATCTGATCTCAAAGGAATATGCCCTTCAATCTGTATGCATCGTATTCTGCTAGAAGAAGATTGCAAAACCTCCAGAGAATCTCAAAGAAGAATTAACCCAATCCTTAGCACTGTAGTAAAGGAAGAAGTTAAGAAACTACTAGATGCTGGAATAATATATCCAATCTCTGATAGTAAATGGGTTAGTCCAGTACATGTAGTACCAAAGAAAGGAGGTATCACTGTTGTGAAAAACGCTAAAGGCGAATCGATATCACAAAGAGTAGTGACAGGACATAGAGTGTGCATCGATTATCGTAAACTAAACAAAGCCACTCGAAAAGATCATTTCCCACTACCTTTTATAGATCAAATGTTAGAACGATTAGCCAAGCACTCATATTTCTGTTATCTTGTTGGTTACTCGGGATTTTTCCAAATTCCTATCCACCCAGATGATCAAGAAAAGACTAAATTCACATGCCCTTATGGAACGTTCGCTTATAGACGAATGCCCTTTGGATTATGCAACGCTCCTGCAACCTTTCAAAGATGTATGATGTCAATCTTCGCAGATTTCATAGACAACATCATGGAAGTGTTCATGGACGACTTCTCTGTATGCGGGCAAAGTTTTGAAGGATGTCTATCAAATTTAGAAATGGTGTTAGAAAGATGTGTAAAAGTAAACCTCGTGCTTAACTGGGAGAAATGTCATTTTATGGTCAGAGAAGGAATCGTACTAGGATACGTTATATCTGACAAGGGAATTGAAGTTGATAAAGCTAAGATAGAAGTCATAAAAGATCTTCAACCCCCTAAGACCGTTCGAGAAATACGAAGTTTTTTAGGACACACCGGTTTCTACCGACGATTCATCAAAGATTTCTCGAAAATCACTAAACCTCTTACCGGTTTATTAATGAAAGACGCTGAGTTCATATTCAATGAAGATTGTTTTAAAGCATTAGAAACTCTAAAAACAACCCTCATCACCGCACCAATCATGCAACCCCCTGACTGGAGATTACCTTTCGAAATCATGTGTGATGCGAGTGACTATGCTGTAGGCGCAGTTCTAGGACAGAGGAAGGACAAGAAACTTCACGCAATTTACTATGCCAGTAGAACCTTAGATTCTGCTCGGATGAACTACACCACTACTGAAAAAGAATTGTTAGCAGTTGTCTTTGCGCTTGACAAATTCCGTTCCTACCTAGTGGGAGCAAAAATAATCGTCTACACAGACCACGCTGCTATTAGATATTTATTAACTAAGAAAGATGCTAAACCAAGACTCTTGAGATGGATTTTACTCTTACAAGAGTTTGATCTTGAAATAAAAGATAAGAAAGGTACTGAAAACGTCGTAGCGGACCATTTATCTAGAATAGAAGGTATTAAACCCGAACAAGTGCCGATTAACGATGATTTTCCGTATGAACAGCTGATAGCACAAATAGGAAGCGACCCAGTTCAGTTAGACATAGATGAACCAGAACCCGTGGAAACAATCCAAACAACCGTAGGACTGCCATGGTACGCTGACATTATCAACTACCTAGCTACAGGAGCTTTTCCACCTGACTTAACCTATCAGCAGAAAAATAAATTATTTCACAATCTCAAACATTACTATTGGGATGAACCATTATTGTTCAAAAGAGGACCCGACGGAATCTTTCGTCGATGTATTCCCGAAGAAGAAATAGAAGATGTCATTGCTCATTGCCATTCATCTCCTTATGGTGGACATGCAAGCACTTCCAAGACTTGTGCAAAAATCTTACAAGCCGGCCTATTCTGGCCTAATTTATGGAAAGATGTCCACATCGCTGTTATAAATTGCGATCGGTGTCAATGCACCGGTAATATTTCAAGAAGAGATGAAATGCCTCAAAAAGGAATATTAGAAGTAGAAGTCTTTGACGTCTGGGGAATAGATTTCATGGGACCATTCCCATCATCTTTCGGTAATAATTACATACTCGTAGCTGTCGATTATGTTTCGAAATGGATTGAGGCTATAACTTCTCCTACAAATGACACACGAGTAGTAGTCAAGCTTTTCAAAAATACAATCTTTCCCAGATTTGGTGTGCCTAGACTCGTCATAAGTGACGGTGGCTCGCACTTCATTTCGAAAATCTTTGACAAATTACTATCTAAGTATGGAGTTAGACACCGTGTAGCAACACCATATCATCCACAAACAAGTGGACAGGTCGAAGTCTCAAATAGAAAAATTAAACAAATCTTAGAAAAGACTATCGCCATATTTAGGAAAGATTGGTCATCTAAACTTAATGAAGCTTTATGGGCTTATAGGACAGCTTACAAGACACCCATAGGAACTACACCTTTCAAACTAGTATATGGAAAGTCTTGTCATCTCCCGGTAGAACTAGAACACAAAGCATATTGGGCGATTAAAACTCTCAATATAAACTATAATGCCGCAGGAGAAAAGCGAATCCTCGATATTAACGAATTAGAAGAGTTAACGTTAGATGCTTATGAGAATGCTAAGATATATAAAGAAAGAACTAAGCGATGGCACGATAAACGCCTATCTAGGAAAGAATTTAGTGTGGGAGACGTTGTACTCCTCTTTAATTCAAGACTTAGGCTCTTTCCTGGAAAACTAAATTCTAGATGGTCAGGACCCTTCGAAATAACTAGAGTGTTCCCGAGCGGAGCAATAGAAATTAAGGGTAGGAATAGTGAACCGTTCACAGTAAACAGACAACGTTTAAAACATTACCATAAAGTTGAAAATAGAGATTATGCAAATAGTCTAAGGCTTTTAGAGTTGTCCACTAATTTCCCTGATTAATCTACCCCTAAGCATTACGTCAGGCTTATGACGATAAAAACAGCGCTTAGTGGGAGGCAACCCATTTTTACCATTTTATTGTTTTATCGTTTCATTGTTTTGTCATTTTATTGTTTTATTGTTTTATTATCATTATTGATTTTATTTATGCACTTATTTCCTTATTTTATTTATTTTTATTTTTATTTTCTAAATCACTTTTACAGATTTTCTAAAGTCTTTTCCACTTTCCTTCTCCCCCTGATTTGTTTCCTCCATATTTACACTAACTATGGCTAACCAACCGAGAAACATTATGGAAACCAAATTTAGAGGTAGGAACCAAAGAATGAAATTTGAAGAGTTATCACAGAGACCAATGGATTTGACTCTGTACCCGGATGATCTGACTATGGAAACTTTAGGTATACATGATATCATCCTATACCTGTTTAACCAACTTGGATGGGAGAATGCACTAATAAAACAAAAGTTTGTGACTTACCGCGAGCTCACCCTTGAGTTCTTAAGCTCCTTAGTTTACTTACCCGAGCGCGGTTTTAGATTCAGGAAAGGATTTATCAGTTTCCGACTATTCGGAATAGAATATGACTTTAACCATAAAGAACTAGCTGACTTATTAGGATTCCCTAGTGGACCCTTTGCTTTTACTACCACACAGGTAGAATTGATGGACATTGAGCTGGACTTCTTTTGGGGAACCTTAACCGGAAATTACCATCCTGAGCCAAATAACATGAACAATGATGAGATACATAACCCTTCTATTCGCTATTTCCATAAGATCCTTGCCCATACCTTCTTTGGAAAAGAAGAAAACCTTACTGGAGTATCTAAAGATGAGATATTCATTATGTCCTGTCTGACTAATGGACAACCAGTTAATGGTGTGCCTTTCATGATGCAAACCTTCACCCGAATCCAAGAAGAACCTGATCTACCCATATTGGTAGGAGGCCTTGTCACCATGATTGCTAATGCCTTAGGACTTAGATACCAATTACACAGGTGTAACCATTTAGGTATCATCCGTCCTATGAATCTGAACTTTTGCTTTAACCGTCAAATCATAAGAAATTTAGGATAACCACCTTACGAGTACCTAATCAGGAATGAAGTAGTAACCCTGTTCACATTACCAAACCATGCTAGAGTCAGTGTTCACAATAAAGATAATTGGCTTTATGAGCTTACCCCTCCTGACTATCCATCCACTCCCGAAACACCACAATCTTACAAGATAAGGGATGATATAATGACCGATGTAGAAAGTGACCCTGAGACACCTCCTGGTTACCATGACATTGACCACACTGATGAAGTGATTGAAACCCCTGAAGTAAATCAAGTAGGATATGCTGACAACTTAAAGAAAATTATGAATACTCTTGAAGTTTACCAAGCCGATATTAATGTTGTTAAGGATGAGATTAAAAGCATGCGATTGGACGTTATAGGTTTAACTGACATAACGTGTGAACAATGTTGTAGTGATTTAACTTATTTTACTTCTTGCTTTTGTTTCTAGTTAGTTTTAACATCTTGCAAACATTTTCGTACCTTATTTTTTTTATTAATGTAATTTTCCTCCCATTATATCAAAAGCACAATACTTCTAGTTTTGCCACTTTCTATTTTAATCAATTTCTATGCTTTCCATTACTTACTGTTATATTTAAATTGATTAATATTTTATGATTTCTCGTGTGATGAAATTTGCTGCTAATATATGTTGATCCAATATTATATATAGTGTTTATGTTGGAATTAAATAAGAAGTGATAATAAAGAAAACAAATTGCATTGAACAAGTGAGATAATGCATTCTGTGAAGAAAATATTATAAGTTTTTAATCCCTCACGGTCGTCATCCATCTCTCACGATCGTGACAAGCTAATTAGCGCGTCACAACCGTCACTCATCCCTCACGACCGTGACGACCCCTGTTATACGAATTCTGAGAAACAAAACCGTTCTTCTTCGCAGAAACCACTTTTCCACTTCCACAAAAATTAGAAACCCACATTATCTCCTCACTATCCCGTAACCTCCCATTACCCTCAATCAATTCCATTAACCTCTCCATTTATTCCAAACCCCTCACATTCACTTCTTTCACTATAATCAGAACCAAATTCTTCACATTTTTCATTTTCTCACAAAACTCAAAAACCTCTCATCTCTCATTCCCGTACTTGCATGCAATGGAAGAAATCTAATTTAGAGATGGTGAACATGGAGAAACTCAAAGACAAAAGTTTATCAGGTTTCATAACCGTGGCATCCAACCCACTCGGTACATCGACATTGACTGCTTGAGGGAGTTAGGACTGCTCAACGGCGTGAAGCTCCTGCTTAGGTGTGTTGGTTTGTGGCACTTGTGCAGTCAACCACAGCCGACATTCAAACTCCTCACATTGGAATTCCTGAGTTCGTTTCAATATGTTACACCTCCCGGTTCATCAATTCAACTCACCGGCATTGCAAAGTCCAGAATGCTCGGACGTGAGTTCGAAATTACACAAACAAGGGTCGCCGAACTGTTAGGTTTCAATCACGGAAACGATGCTCATCTCCGCGTGCCGGACAACTTCAGCGAAACCACTTTCACCTTGTGGCACGACATCACCAACACCCGTGCTACTGCCTTTCAGAGTCTGAATGCTACCCACATCCATAACCCGGCGATCCGATATTTCCATCGCATCATCTGCAATACTATTTTCGCAAGAGAGAGCAATCACAAGCTTAACTCCAAGGAGCTCTTGTTCTTGCACTGTGCCTTAAATGACGAGCGCATCAATGCTGCCCCATTCCTTTTATCCCATATCCAGTCTATAGCGCAACGAGGCGCAACCCCCTTCTACATAGGTGGGATTGTCACCACCCTTGCCATTCAGCTGGAGCTTGGTTACCTGATTATTCACTTGCCTCGCAGAGCCGCAAAGTTTCTTACAAAGAACTATTGCAGGTCCGCCCACTTGATATCTCAGAGAGAGGATGGCAGGTTCAACCCTGTTATCCAAGGCACCGTTTATCATCACATCACCTTGCCGTGCCGTGACCACATCGATCCGTCCAACCGAGCCAACTGGCTATTTGCTTTATCGGATGCTACCGGCCACGTCCCCATTATTGATGAGTAGGCCGATCCACCAGTGGACGAGATGCAGGATACCATGGATGCTGCTGAGCCAATACAGGACATTCCTGAGTCCTCCACCCGACAGCCACCTGCGCAAGAATTCACACTTGAAGACGTCCTCCGTGCGATTCATCAGCAAAACCAGATGAATGCCGCACTTGAGCGAAGGCAAAAAGAGCAACATGATGCACTAATTTCAGCTGTTGCCAGCAACCAGAGGACGACAGATGAAAAGCTCGGAGAGATTTTTAGCGAGCAAGAGGCTTTGCGTATTGATATCACTGCTCTCACCGGCACCGGTTCTGATCCTGAAGCGACTCCGACCAGACGCTCCCGCACCAGAAGCCGAGGCCGTGGTCGTCAATAGCCTTAGTTTATGTTTTTGTCTTTTTTTTCATTTCCGTTGTTTGTATTGTATTTTGCCCGCTATTATATCACAACATTGAGGACAATGTCTGATATAGTGTGGGAGAGATACCTTTCCTTTTTCCGCATTTCCCTTTCCGCACTTTCCATTCCATTGTATTTCCCTTTCGTATTTCAATTAAACAAAGTAATATTTGTACTATTTCTTTAGTTTCGAATTTTCCCCGTTTATTTAGCCATACTGAAAATTTTTGTTTTATCTTCGTGTTACCCGACTTACCTATGAAATCGTAGTTAGGAAGCTGAGAAAGATCCAACAAGTTCAATACAGTCTTGACACCTTAGACTTCCTACTTAAGCATTCCGTTCCGATAATTGTTACGACTACACCTTAAGTTTCAGTTCTAAAAGTAACCCCTAGTAGTTTATACTAGCAGTCAGCACCGTCTGAACACAAACCACGTGGGGAGCCGATGAACATAAGTGTTTGATGCCTAATCTATAATGATCCTTCATATCTCGATGCCAATAAAAAAAAATTGCACCAAAGTACACGGTCGCATATAAGAAACGAGAAGTATGAGAAGGAGTCCATTGCGGGTTGGTTCAGAGGTGCCTGGTTCTGAACTTGGTAGGACGTGTTACGGCTCGATCCCCCACAACCTCCAAATCGGATAATATATATAGGGTTGCCACATTCGTGTACCAGACCCCGTGCTTATAAAGGATCAAAGTCACTAATCGGCTACTCCACTACGTGCGTGCTAAGGCAAAGGGCTTAATGTGATTGCGCTAGAATGAAACCGGGTGAAATAAGATCGAAAGACTCTAGGTAGAATCGCAACGCAATTACCGAATGTTTCGTTTAACGGGAAGTCGACGACTTAGCTTGTTGCTTGTGTCATTAGTGTATCGTTAGTGTTTTATTCTAGTACCGGTTTATCTGGAAAAATGATTCCTCGTATGGTTTGTTATGTGTATGCGTCGATGGAAACTTGTCCGATCATTTTTTCAACCGACTATTCGCTTGAGGACAAGCAAAGGTTTAAGTTTGGGGAAGTTTGATAACGAGAAAAAGTATCGTTTTATTACTATGTTTCAATGCCGTTTTATCGCACATTTATCGTATTAACACCCGATTCTTCGAGTTTTCTTTGTCATTTTGCAGGTATAACAATTATAGAGCTAAATCATAAGCCAAAAGTGAAATGAGCAAAAACAAGCCTGAAAATAAGAAGAAGAGAGGAATTCTGCATAATGCTGCATAATTTGCAACAGTCACGACCGTCACCATGCTGTCACGACCGTGACACGCTAATTGGGCCAGTCACGATCGTAACCAAGCCGTCACGACCGTGACACGCTAAATATGAAGATAACGCCCGTGACACCTTTGTCACGAACGTGACAAAGGGAAAATAGGTTTACTTGAATTGATTTGGTCATGAACGTGCTACGTGAAGTCAAAAACGTTTCCTATTCTTCCGCAGACTCAGTAGCACATTTTTTTTCTGGATTCTCTCAGCAACAACTAAGCCCACGCATGATTTCAACTGCCAAGCCCAAATTATGTTCTCTATAAATAGCTTTATTTCAAAGTAAAAACGACAGAGTTTTATTTTAATTTTTCTTGCGGAAGCTCTGCCGTATTTTATTTGCACCCTATTTCATTATTTTTTCCAGCAATTATTCTTGCTCTTGTTTTATTTTCTATATCCCAACCAAATCAAATAACAATTTCCAACATTAGGAAATTGTTATTATTTAATTTCTTTCAAGCCTTCAGCATTTCTTTGTATTTTATTTTCGATTCCGGTTCGCACTCCGAGCTTGCCAGACTGTGGAAGAAGGAGTTTTACATTATTTTTATTATTCAGGTTTTTAATCATTTCACATTTATATTAATTTAATTGTTTATGTTAAGAATTTATTTTTATTACTTTATAATGCATACTTTAAATTATGCTCATCTGTTTCTGCATCTGTCTGGTACAACAAATATGAGTAGCTAATTAATTTAGGCGGTATGTAATTAAAATACACTAAATCGGTAAAATCGAATCTAGGCTTAAAACAATTAAGAACTTAAAATTCTGGCTGTGACTTTTTATTATAAAATTAATCTTTTTGTTACGAGAGTAAGGAAAGTGTAATAGGTTAGGTCGAGACCACGAGAGTGTGAGATTTTAACCAGATAGCTAAAGTTAGACATTTAATTTAAACACAGCGAGAGCTCTTTAAAATGAATTAGACTTATTAAGTTTCCAAAAATTATTTCTAAACACTTATGGGCTAGCGAGAGCAGGCATAGGGCTTTAGGAGTAAGATCTGAGATAAGACCACGAGAGTGTGAGTTAAAGATATTTAAACTGATAACCTCTACAGAATAAATTAAGTGAACCATTCTTATAAGCCTAGGTTAGATTGACCCGCCTAAGTTAACATAATTACATATCGACCGCCTTATTATTATTTCATTAAACTAAAATTTAATTCTCGTCTTTAATTCTAAAAAAAACAAAATCGTGACAACCATACACTTAGCTAAACTATAAACCCTCTAGTACTAAGTGATCATAAAGTCCCTGTGGGATCGATAATCTTTTATATTACTTCGATAGGCTGTGCGCTTGCAGTTAAGATACCGCTAGACACATATTGTGTTGCGTCTTTAGCCCATCAGTAAGCAGTTCACAATCAATTCACTTTCAGTCTCTTTTAGTCGAACTACGGTGTTCTGACTTCCTCATTGCACGAGAGGATACGTAGGCATAACCTAACAGTTATCGAACAAAAGTCTCTATGTCTTCCCCCTCTTTCAGCATTCTTTTCTAAGCCTCAGTTCCTGAGTAATTCACACCTTTTGCACTGACACCTGTACTTTCTTTCCCTAGCTTTTGCACACAGATAGCACATACACTGACCCCTTTTAAACACAATCTTTTAAGCGTGGATCCCGTCGAGTACGACGAACGATCTGGTGCTAATACCTTCCCAGGTCGTAACTAACCCCCTTACTCAGTTTCTCTAGTTAGCAACAGTCTTATCCATCTCTTTCCAGGTTTATGTAGCATTACCTTTCTTTCGGGATAAAAATGCCTAGCTGGCGACTCTATTCAATTCAACCCTTTCTCTTTCGCTGACCGTTCATGTTTGCACCATGGGACTTTATGTCTTTTCAGGGGAGCGACAACTTGGCAACTCTGCTGGGGGTTATCTTTGCAACCAGGGCTTCTGGTTCTTTTTGTGGGTTTCTTCTAGCGCTTGTTTGATTTGTGTTTATGGGGGTGTTATGTGTGCTTTTTGTTTATTGCTTTATTTATTTCTTTCTGTACAACTTTATTTATTGCTTTCATTTACTGTTTATGCATTTCATATTATTGTCATCATATCATGTGCTGGATTTGTTGGTTTGCCTTGGTGGGAGGGGTATTTCAGTGAGCAAGGTTCCACACCGGGAGCCTGAGTGACACATAGGATTAGAGTGGCTTCATATTCTTTCCCATTCCATTTCGGTCTGATGCGGGAATATGAAACACTGCTCAGATATGGGTTTCTTGAGAACTTTGTGCTACAGATTTCCTGTAGTACTAAGGCTATCTGGGAAGCCTGCTAAGTCTGGATGACCTTTTTTAGATGACCTTCAGCATCTGAGGTGAATTATAGGAGAGTCCTTTATGATTAATGTAAACACTGTACCTCCGGGTTAGAAGTGTTTACACTTCTCATAATAGATCCAAGTCTGAGGATCCTTGTTCTAGAACAATACCTGTGAATGGGTTGGACTGTTTACAGGTTTGCAGGAACCCTTGGCCTCATCATACCCTGTTACTGATATTGTTTTAAGGTTACACTATCTTGGACTGATCTTATGAAACCCTGGACTTGTGACTCTTTATTTGAGTCCCCACCTGGTTACTGGTTCTCAGACCTTCATCCGGTCTTATGAACACTCATGGAACCTATCAAAGCAAATGACAAATCCAGCACCTGATCACAAACCCTTGCATATTATTCTGCATACATCATTTTGCATCATTTTAACATTTGTCTATTTGTTTTACAGGGTATCCACATCTTCTTTGGTTTGGTTTTGACTGTTCTCTACTCATCCATCTTCATCAGTTATCTTCATCAGAGATCTTCTTCAGCTAATATCTTCTCCAGTTGTCTTCATCAATATTTCTCCTCAGTTATCTTCATCAACATCCATTATTAGTATGCACTCATCCAGGAAGAGCAACATTACATACCATTTCTTTGAGCCCTCTCTAGCATGCATCAGGCAGATTCAGGAACTTATCACTCCTGATCATGTCCCTCTATTTAGAGAACATTATGGTAGTATCATGGACATGATCATAGACTTGGATGTATCACAGAGGAGCATGATTCATACTTGCCTTCAGTTTTATGACCCTCCTCTCAGATGTTTCACTTTCCCAGACTTTCAGATGGGTCCTTTGTTGGAAGAGTTTTCCATGTTGTTGGTGTAACACCTCAAAATTTGCCCTCATATTTATTACCACTAACTGGCTTACATTCGCATTCATCTGCATTTCTCAATAGGTCATTAACATTCACAATCATGCATTTCATTAGCTCATAAGTCATGGGATCAATGCACTCTGAAGATCCAATTTATTCTATTTGTTTGTGGTTTCCACTTCACTGGAGTTCGTTTCATGGATTATTGAATTAGGGCTTTGCACCCTATGACTTGTTTCTCTGATTAAGTGATCTTCAATGGTTTCACTGAAGAAGAGTATCCACTGGTACATCGTCATTATCGTCAAGTAGCTTTATTACATTTGCTTTGGATCGGGATTTTGGGCTCTTCTCAACATTTCAAGTCGTATTCTTCTTCATTGAATATCTCAGAGAATTTGGGATCTTTATTCATGTTTGGCCTTAGGGTACTTCACCAATTGAGGTCTGATGTATTAAAGATTGGTTTGGATCCATTTGCTTATGGAACAATTATTCAGGATTGTGCGTAGTTTATTATGGCACCAACTTAAGAGTGGATTGTGTCGAAGGATTCGATTCATGTTAAGGGAGAAGGCACAATTTTTGGTTTAGTGGGAAGGCGTAATTCAAGTTTAAAAGATCATCGTGATCCTTATTAGAATATTCATTTCATTATCGATAACCATTTTTAAACCGTATTTCATCCATATATCCAAAATAAAGGCCATATCTGTTTATCCAAAATAAATTGCTCGAATAGGTGATCTGATTTGAATCCTAGGTCAAAATCCGAATTCAATCTCATAACCACTCTCAAGTTTTGTTTATCAAAATCTTTTCAAACCCATTTTTCTTAGCCCATTCCAAATCCAAATCAATGTGTCCATAAATCTTTTTTCACCCAATAATCTTTTTTTTTATATCTCATTAAAACCCATTAAACCAAACATTTTCTTTAGTTAGCCCATTTAATAAAAAAAACCACATTCAAATATCCAAGTTCATTTAGTCGAAGTCAATTTAATCCATTTCCATATTCAGACTCAATTCGCTTGATATTCCAATTTTCATATTCCATATTCTATTTCCTTTTACATTAAAGTCCAATAAAGTCTTGTCCCAAATTGCATTTTAAATTTAATTCCAAAATCCCCTAATATAAAAAAAACATTATTTTTGTTATTAATTAAATTTTCTTTGTCCAGCTTATGGATAACATAAGAATTCAAGGAAAAAAAATGCTGATGCAAAGGGTTTCAAAAATAGATTGTTAGTGACAATAGAAAATGGGCAACTGAAACTGATAACAGGGAAAAAACCGAAATTCATTGATAAGCTAGAAAAATTAATACTCAAAGAAATCCATAACATTTTTTTGAGAACAAAAAAATTCAGTTATAACAGAAATCAGTTACAATCCATAACAGAAGTTGGAAGAGATGGATATGTACAACTCTTATCAGAATTCAGGGAGATGAGAGGATTGACAGAAAAACAAATAAAAAAAACTCAGCAAGAATCCTTCAACCTCTCAATCCTGTAATCTCTCAAAATCAACATTTTGCAACTTCACCACTATCCACATCAACCTGACCTCTCCTTCACAACCTTCATATTCACCATCTGCAGCAAATAACAGAAAAAATGCAGAAGTGAAATCTTCACAACCTTCATATTCACCATTTGTAGCAACTAACAGAAAAAAAGCAGTTACACAGAAAACTCTAAAAAAAACTCAATATTCATCTCTCCAATTCGCATCATCTTCAACTCTCCACCTGTTTTGATTCAGAATCGATGAGAACTCCGCAACCTCTTCAACAATCTCGACGCGGATCGCAGAACCTTAAAACTTTAATCTTCAATCAAGCTTCAAGATCACACAAGAGTCATCGCATCATAATCGTCTTCGTCAAACACAGGATAATTCAAGCAATCTGAATCACCACCATCGATATCTCCGCTGCAAGATCAATCTAATATACAAAATTAACAACTTCAGACATACAAGAACATGGCAAATTCACAAAACCTTCATCATCAATCTTCATCGTCTCCAATCTTCACTCTCCATGAATCAGCATCGCAACTTCATTCAGCTTCATCAACTCTAACCAACCTTCAACAAACCTACAACAGAAAAGTATTCATCCTCATCTCGATAATCTTCATCGATCACCCTGCATCAAGGATCATATACAAACTAAATCAACATCAACAACTACAAGCCAATTCAAGAACAATGCAGATTCGCCGAACTTTCATCAACGATTAACGACAATAACTCGCAAGGAGAGAGTCAGGATCAAACGAAGCATACCCGAGGAGTTTCGAATCGAAGCTTTGCTCAAATCATGGTTGGTGAATCGAGGTAAAGGTTTTGATTCGCTTCATGTTCATTTCGGTGTTTGGACTGCCTCGTTTGAACCAAGTATCTCACGTAAGCTCTTCGCGAATTAAATGTGGTCGCCAGATCGATTAGTTTGGTAATGTTGCGATACAAACAGAGTTGAAGAAAGTTACGGCGGTGATGTGCTCGGAGGAGAAGTTTGGTGATGATTATTGTCCGTCGGAGGTGATTCAAGTGGAAGGTTAACGGTGCATCTGTAGATGGACAAAGAAGAGTGATGCTTTAGGTGTTGTGGTGGTGTGAGCGGATGTTAATGGCACCGGTGAAAGATGTGGCCACCGTCGAAGTTTCGGCCGGTTCCGATTTATACGAATTCAAAGAAAAACAAGTTGCAAAGAAAGAGAAGGAGAAGAGGATTATCTGGTTTTTGCTGAGTTCATTTAGGGTTAAGCATTAGGCTACACTGAATGTGGGTTGGGCTTCGTGAACTCAGAATCCATGGATTGACATTCGCACTTCCGTTTTCCTACTTCACCCCCTCTGCGAAAGAAAACAAGAGTTTGGGCTTACACCATTAATTTGATTGGCACAACTTTTTTTCACTGAGACACCCCCCACGGATTTGGTAGTATGGCTTGGGCTCTTAGCCCATTGATTTACTATATGCACCATTGATTTCCTAATCTACCTCTCTTTGTTTTCTTTACTTTTTTTTTTTAGAATTTGTTAATTGTTCTTGCTAAAAAATTGTTAATTATTTTCTTGTTAACTTAATTTTTGTGTATTATCTTCTTAATCCAATTCTTGACAATTTAATTAGAATTTTTGTTGATAATTTTAATTATTTGTTCGGAATTAACTATGGATTAAAGTGTTTATGAGTTTTTCGATCGATATTGGATCGATTTCGGATATGGTGGATTGCCACAAAGAAATTATGGAAGATAAACATTTATTTTGCTTATGGGTATTACAAGAACTTGCTTGAGGTTTTTTCGGATTTCTTTTATGTGAAGAGTCGGCACTTCGATCAAGTAAGTAATCTCGATTCTCCACTTTTAAACATCATTCTAGTTGTATGCGGCTTAGGACCATATAACTTAAGGTGCATATTGAGCCATCCCACCTGAGGCACTGGATTTATTTATGATGTATGATGATATATGTCGATATCGGAACTTAGGGATTAGGTTACGAACCATTAGGATCGCTTCCTCTCGCTTTCCCTTAAAATCCCCTTTTTTGCCCGTTTCGTCGCAATTATTAAAAATAGTTTTAGGTGAGATAAAATTCTGGAAAAATTCATGAGTGATCCTCATCCTCTTAATAAATTTTTCATATTTTTTGATTCCAGGTTGGATTGGTTTTAGTAATTAATTTGGATTTTAGATCACAAGTTGTCCCAAAAGGAATGGTATTGAAATAAGAGACCAAAAACAATTTTCCCCCATAGGTGTGAGACCTATTTTTTGTGTGTGAGTAACCACTAGAATTTGTGACATTATGATGCTACTTAGGAATTTTTTTCATAATTTTTAGTGCCCTTTTTGATCCACTTTGTGGAGTTGTTTTTCGGAGATCATGCCTTGTTATCTTGCTCATCAAGTAATTGTTTTGGTACTTTGGTGCATAATTTTGTAAAATCCTTTTATACCATATTAGATACTTACTTCTACATTCCAGGGATTTAATTTCATAATTTTTAAATCCTTTTTGCTATTTTTTTCATGCCACCTAAATTATAGGTTTGATTATGTGTTTATTTGCTCCATAACCTAGATATTAGAAAGGCATTCATGCCATTGGCTTGAGAGACTTGTTGGTAACTTTTAGGATTTGATTATATGTCATTTTTATGTCCTTAATTCCAGTTATAGTTCACTTTTTGAACCATGTTTCATTTGGTTTATTTTGGTGTATCAAAGTGCATACTTATGTGAACTAATTTATCCTTAAACTAGTTTCCCTTCTCCTCTAAATGTTAACATGAATTATGTGAAAATCATAAATTCCAATCCATGCCTTATAATTGCATATCATATCTTGTATGCTACTGACCCATAATCATTTCATGCATATTCACATGTCATTCATACTTAATTTGCATTCTTTGTGATCATATGCGATGCTTGCTACACTTCTTCCCACATCTTCGTATCCTTAATCCATAGGACCAAACCATTGCATCCATGATAGTATGATCATTCATCCTCATTCATAAGCATTCACTACTGACTTTGATACTAATTTCATTTATTAATTCATGCTTGTATTCCATACGCGCTCATATTTCATCCTTGAACCCTAACTTGCACTTAGGTAAACTTAGGTGAAATTTGTGTACATAGTTTGACATAGTTTGATCTTGTGAGGTATCCTAGCATACCTAGGGACCTATAGCATGTAGCTACTGACTTTATAAGTCATATAACCTTTAGGTACCTTCACCTTTAGACTTAGGTCTTATCTTGAACCCTAGTTCCATCCTAGGACGTTTATGGTACTTAATCGCTTTTATGCTTTGATTTTACTTTCAATATGCATTGTCATGCTAAATTTTGTTTTATAGGGGGAAAGATTGAGGTAATAATCACTTAATTCCTATCTTTTATGCTTTCAATTTACATTTGTTTCACATATTATATTTGTGCTTGTATAGGCTTCCCCATTCTTTAGAACCAACTTAACTTCCTTAGGAAGTAAGTCGAGTTCTAATTCTCTTTTCTTCTTTTCCTTTTCTTCTTTAGGATTAGAAAGCCACATAAATCATTAGTGAAATTCTGGGATCAGATATGTGATGTCGAACCAGATGTTTAGACACTGTAATCCTAAACAAAAATTAATGAGCTAGTAAATTAAATGACACAGGAAATTGTTAACCCAGTTCAGTGTATCTCCACACTTACATCTGGGGGCTACAAAGCCAGGAAGGAAATCCAATATAAGTAATATTAATTATGGAGTTAAACCAATCAGTTTAATCCTTCACTTAATATCTACCCAAGGCAATTTCTACCTAAGACTCTACTTAGATATGAGTACCTACTCACTCCCCATCAATCACACAGTGATCTTTACAATGATTAATAAAATTGAAGTCACACTTCAGACACACCAGCTTGATCTTACTTAAAAGTTTCAATCAAGACACAATTCACTTATTGCTTAAAAGCTCATAAAGTGACTAACAAATAATTAAAACCTGCTAGCTTCACAAACACCCTTGACAGTCTTCTAAAATTCGTGATCTTTTCTTGAGTGTTTCAGTTCCTTAAATAGATGCTTGGTTTGTGGGCTTTTTGCAAATTATCCAGACTTTGATAAATCCCATAGTCATCTCCTTGAATTAGGTTGAGTTAGTTTGTTATCTCCTTGAATCAAGGTGAGTTAGTTATTCTGTTACACTGGAACCAAATAACTAAGCTTCCTAAAGATGCGCCTTGGAGTGCTTATATTTTTACAATTAATTACAGATATTTTCTCCTGAATTTAATCACTTCTGTTACGCATCATTTAAGTCAGATAGCAGGTTTGTGATGTCACAACATCTGGTGTGACATCCTGATGTCTTGAACTAAGTTCATAACTTTTACTTTGTTTGTTAATGTTACAACATATGGTGTGACATCCTGAACTAAGTTCATAGCTTCTTGTTTGTCAAAAATACTGCCAATTCTTAACATCTACAAACTCCCCCTTTGGCTAAATTTTGGCTAACACAATCTTCTGGTTTTATCAGAGAGCGGCAGAGTTCTTTTCTGTTGAATCATGTGAGAGCTAATAATTTGCTCCCCCTCAAACATGTATGTATACTGCTATGACTTGTTCAACAGACTTTGATATACCAATGATCATTCAAATATAACTTAGTTCAGAAGACAGAAATATAACATCAGCATTGTTCATCAACCAGACATTAACAGCAACAACATTGTTCAATACACTTCTCCCCCTTATTAGGCATAAATTTGGGGCCAAACATTACAGAAACAGAAAAAAACATTCAGAAATACAAAGCAAAACAGACACAACATTTTCCACCACACACAGCTTCACTCAGACTCAGTATACTTTGTATCTTCTGCATCCTCAGACTCAGCATCAGGTTCATCAACATTCTTAGCAACCTCTTCCAGCTCCAGCCTTTGAATTATGTCATCAAGCTTCTTCTTCCTTTCATCCAGCTCTTTGCAGGTTGTCTTGAGCTCTGCAATCAGGGCTGCCTTTGATATGGGAGTCTTGACAACAGATGGCCCAGCAGATGTCCCACCTGGTGCTTCAACATCTGCAGCATGATGACCTTGAAACAGTTTGTAATGAAAGGACAGTGGACTCTCCCTTTTACAGACAGAATCCTTGTCAGTAAGGATTCCTGGATATTGGTTGAGAATTACTCCACAAAGCAATGATGGGAAGGCTATTGGAAGCTTGATTGCTGAGGTTCCTGCATGCTTGAGAGTTTGGTCAAAGATATATGCCCTATAATCCAACTTGGTTTGGGTGCCTACAGCACAGATAAACCTCCCAAGCCCAGTAGCTATAGATGAGGTGTGGTTGGTTGGGACCCAGTTGACTGTTCCAATCCTGTGCAGCATAGCATACTTCCTGGTTAACAAGCTGACATATAGTTTGCCTTTGACTGGCCATGACTTAACCTGGTTGGTTGTGATTATTTTGCAGACTTGGTTGTCAGTCTTGCCAAGCTCATTTGTCCCATCTGATTCTCTCCCCAGGTACTAATTTATCACCCTAGGAGAAAAATCTACACATCTTCCCCTGACATATACCTTCCTGAAATCCTCAGATTTCCCATCAGCACACCCTTCTTGTAGATTAACTATAAACTCTTTGACCAGCAGTTCATAACAAGGAGAAACGTTGGAGACAGTTTTGAATAGACCAGCATTGGAGATTAAATCAATTACCTTAGTGCATTCTAGGGCATTGCTACCCAGCTCTCTTTCCAGAGCCACCCTTCTTTGATAGACATACTTCCACTTGCTTACACTGGAGACATGGTGGAAGGACACATTGTCCAGGGGTGCTTCAGGAACAACAGTGGTAGTCCTAGGAGGTGCTGGCCTCTTTCTGGGTTGGGATGTTGGGACATCCTCCTCAACATCTGAGTCAGATGGAGTTGTGGACTTCGTCTTCTGAGGGCTGACCTTACTCCATTGTTTTGTAGGTCCAAAAACAGTTTTGACCTTGTCCTTCTTGGGAGTTGATTGTTTCTTCTCAGGAGTTGCATGAGCAGTTGGTTTCTTATCCTTCCTAGCCCTAAGCCTCTTGGCTATGCTAGGATTAATAGATGTTATGATCTCTGTGTCAGAGTCATCATCCAGTTTTTCAACTGGTGGAGGTTGGGAAACCTCATTTTCAGCAGCTTGATCATCAGGAGCTTGATCATCAGTAGCTTTATCATCAGTAGCTTGATCATTGTTATTTGGGGCTTTGTCATGGCCCTCAGATGTTTCAACACTTCTTGGGACATCCTGTTGAGCAGGTATGTCCTCTTCAACTTGGTTGATTTGGTCATCTTGTGGAGCAGGCATACTGTTCAGGGGAACAGACACCCCAGGCACAACCCTTTGTTCCGCCAGGATCCTGGTTACAAGCTGTTTGATTGATGCGTCCACGCAAGCAGATGCTTTGGGGGTACTGGAAGATGAAGAGGTTCCCTTAATCTTGCTGAAGACTGGCTCCTCAGGTCTTCTTGCATGGGGATTCCTGGGTTTTTGAGCAATAGGAATGCTTCCTCTGATCTCATTTATAGGAGTAGAATCCATTGGTACTATAGATATTGGAGTTGCGTTCACTATGTCTTCTTGATTGAGACCCTCATCAATGGAGTTAGGGTTCTGTTGTTGAGACATTTTTTCGATTGTAGAGAAAATGTGTAAGGGTTTGATAGATTTGGATGAGTTTAGAGATTCAGCTGTAGCATGCAAAACGTTCAGTGGTGCTAATGAGGATGTGAGGAGTTGAAAGCACGTTTGTACATATATAGAATCCGTTTCTATTGGAATTTTTAAGATTGGAATACAAACAGTTATTGGCCAGACTAGTGCTACCATCTGGTGATCATGCCACACGATGTCATGAGACATGCTGGCACTTCTCCATAACTGCTATATGTCACATATGCAGATTCCCAATTTACCCCTTAGGTTTTCAAATTGGGTAGCATCCAAAGCCTTAGTAAATATGTCAGCTAATTGCAGCTCTGTGGCTACATGCTCTAATGTGATCACCTTCTCTTCCACAAGGTCTCTGATGAAGTGATGTCTGATATCTATGTGCTTAGTTCTGCTGTGTTGGATAGGATTTTTGGAGATGTTAATAGCACTTAAATTGTCACAGTACAATGTCATGACATCTTGTGGGACATTGTATTCTGTGAGCATTTGTTTCATCCATACCAGCTGTGAACAACTGCTACCAGCTGTAATATATTCAGCTTCAGCAGTGGATAAGGACACACAATTTTGTTTCTTACTGAACCAAGAAATTAAATTGTTCCCTAGAAAGAAGCATCCTCCTGATGTACTCTTTCTATCATCAGCACTTCCAGCCCAGTCAGCATCACAAAATCCAGTGAGGATTGGTTCACAACCATGAGAGTACATTATGCCATAGTCACAAGTACCATTTATATATTTCAAGATCCTCTTAACCTGGTTTAGATGACTCACTTTTGGTTCAGCTTGATACCTTGCACACACACCTACTGCAAAAGCTATATCTGGTCTGCTAGCTGTAAGATATAGTAGACTTCCAATCATGCTTTTGTACAAGCTTTGGTCCACACTCTCACCTTTGTCATCCTTTGTCAGTTTTAAATGAGTGGGGGCAGGTGTTCTCTTGTGACTTGCATTGTCCATCCCAAACTTCTTGTTAGTGTTCTTTGCATACTTGCTTTGGGATATGAACATGGAGTCCTCCATCTGTTTGATTTGTAGTCCAAGGAAGTAAGTTAGTTCTCCCACTAGGCTCATTTCAAACTCAGACTCCATTTGAGTCACAAAATGTTTAACCATCTTGTCTGACATCCCACCAAACACTATGTCATCCACATATATCTGAGCAATCATAACCTTTCCCTCTTCATCCTTTACAAACAGGGTTTTGTCTATTCCTCCTTTCCTGTATCCATGTTTAGTGAGAAAGGTGGTCAGTCTTTCATACCATGCTCTGGGAGCTTGCTTTAGACCATACAGAGCCTTCCTCAGCTTATATACATGGTCTGGACAGCTTGGATCAACAAATCCCTTTGGTTGCTCCACATATACTTCCTCATTAAGGTACCCATTTAGGAAGGCACTTTTAACATCCATCTGAAATAGTTTGAACTTTAGGATGCAAGCAATCCCTAGGAGTAGTCTGATGGATTCAAGTCTTGCTACTGGTGCAAAAGTTTCATCAAAATCTACTCCCTCAATTTGTGTATATCCTTGAGCTACAAGCCTAGCCTTGTTTTTTGTAACTACTCCCTGCTCATTAGACTTGTTTTTGTATACCCACTTAGTGCCAATCACATTAATGTCATCAGGCCTAGGAACAAGATCCCATACTTCATTCCTTGTAAACTGGCCTAATTCTTCCTGCATAGCAGAGATCCAATACTCATCATTCATAGCTTCCTTGATGTTCTTAGGTTCTATCTTTGAAACAAAGCAGGAGCCTGAGATCATCTCTCTTGATCTAGTGATGACACCACTGTTGGGATCACCAATTATCAGTTCTTTAGGATGATCTTTCTGGATTCTTATGGAGGGAGGTTTGTTGGATTGCTCTGACCTTGTCTCAGTGAAGTCAAGATTATCACTTTCTATTTCAACTTCAGTTTGATTGTCAGCAGATGTTCCAACATCATCAGCAACATCTGTCTTTGCATAGGTATCATCAATAATCACATTTATTGACTCCATTATAACCTTGGTTCTGGAGTTAAATACTCTGTAAGCTCTGCTATTTATGGAGTATCCAAGAAATATCCCTTCATCACTCTTAGGGTCCATCTTCCTTCTTGGATCCCTATCAGCCAGAATGTAGCACTTACTTCCAAATACATGAAAGTACTTAACTGTAGGTTTTCTACCCTTCCAGACTTCATAGATGGTGGATAAAGTTCCCTTTCTTAGTGTGACTCTATTGTGGATGTAGCATGCTGTGTTCATAATTTCAGCCCAAAAATACAGGGGTAACTTCTTGGCATGAATCATGGCTCTAGCTGACTCCTGAATAGTTCTGTTTTTCCTTTCAACAATCCCATTCTGTTGAGGGGTGATGGGAGAAGAATACTCATGGTTGATCCCTTCTGAAGAACAGAAGTCTGAGAATTTTTTATTCTCAAACTCCTTTCCATGATCACTTCTTATTCTGACCACACAGCTTACTTTTTCTCTTTGGATCCTATGACACAAATCTTTAAAAACCTCAAACACATCAGACTTTTCTTTGATGAAGCTTATCCAGGTATATCTTGAGAAGTCATCAACAACCACATAGGCATATCTTTTTCCACCAAGACTCTCTACCTGCATTGGTCCCATAAGGTCCATGTGCAAAGACTTTGGAAGTTGTCAGATGTTGAAGCTTTGGGTGTGACATCTTGGTTTGCTTGCCTATTTGACATTCACCACACACTTTACTATCATCAATCTTAAGTCTTGGGATCCCTCTTACAACCTCCATAGATATGATCTTCTTTATTCCTCTGAGATGGAGATGACCCAGTCTTTGATGCCACAGCTTCACTTCTTCTTCTTTGGCTAAGGAACAAGTAGATGTGAGGCTGAAATCTTGGGGTTCCCACATATAGAAGTTGTCTTTTGATCTGGCTCCTCTCATGACAATTTTCTGTTCTTTATCAGAAACTATGCACTCAGTTTTGGTGAAGTTGACACTGTAACCTTGGTCACATAACTGACTTATGCTGATCAAGTTAGCAGTTAATCCTTTTACCAACAGCACACCATCTAGATTTGGTACACCTGAGCAGTCCAGGGTCTCAACTCCCTTGATTTCCCCCTTTGCTCCATCTCCAAAGGTTACATAGCTGGATGAGTGTGACTTTAAATCTACCAACAGATTCTTCAGTCCAGTCATGTGCCTTGAGCAGCCACTGTCAAAATACCAGTCTTCCTTAGCAGATACTCTGAGAGATGTGTGAGCTATAGAGGCAACAACCTGCTTGGACCATTTGTGCCTGTTGTGAGGTTTCCTTTGATGCATCTGCCCTAGGTAGTGTCCATTTCTAGAGTTCCAAGGTTGCCTGATGAACTTGTTCTTAGGCATGTACTGGTAGCTTTGATCAGTATAAAGACTAGCTTTAGGTATCCAAATTTTATTGGTGACCTCTGTCTTTTGCTTAGGAGGGTGCTGGGAACTCTAATTGGGGTATCCATGCAGCTTGTAGCAAAAAGGTTTGATGTGACCAAACCTTCCATAGTGATGGCATCTCCATCTTTGATATTTCTTTTTCATCATGTTTTTGTCATGATGTTGAGACATCTGCTTGAACATCTTGTTTGACTTCATGGGATTTGGAGTTGTTTGGCTGGTGCTAGCCTCAAAGTTTTGAGCTTTATTAAATCCCAGCCCAGTCATATCCCCTGAGTGCTTGTTGTTGTTGAGAATGGCATCCAGTGTGTTTGAGCCACTGTTCAGCATTCTGACAGATTTGGACATATGCTTCATTTTGGAGTTGAGTAGGCTGACTTCACTTTTCAAAGTGTCAATGATCTCTAGATGACTTGCCTTTTCAGCCTTTAATTCCTCAATCTGCTTCTTCTGTTGTTTACTTTCCATGCATACTTCAGTGCTCCTTTTACACATCATCCTGTAAGATGCTTCAAGCTCTTCAAATGTCAGATCCTCATCACTGGATCCCCCTTCAGTTTCACATACTCCAGCTAGAGCAGTGATGTGTTTTGCAGATTCTTCTTCTGATTCACTACCTGAGTCTTCATCTGACCAGGACACAGAGAGACCTTTCTTTTGCTTCTTTAGATAGGTTGGGCATTAACTTCTAATGTGTCCATATCCTTCACATCCATGACATTGGATCCCTTTTCCTTGGTTAGTCTTCTCATCATAGTTTGACCTTCTATTAGAGTCATAAGGTCTTTTATTCTCAGAGGTTGAGTTTCTTCCACTTGGTCTGGGCCTGTTGTCCATTCTTTTGAGAATTTTGTTAAATTGTCTTCCAAGCATAGCAATTGATTCTGATAAGTTGTCCTTAGAGCCTGCTTCATGACTTTCTTCTTCTTTATCAGTGTTTGAGACCAGGGCTATGCTTTTGTTTTTCTTCACAATTGTATCATTCATTTCCATCTCAAAGGTTTGAAGGGAACCAATGAGCTCCTCAACCTTCATTGTGCAGATGTCCTGAGCTTCTTCTATGGAAGTAACCTTCATGTCAAACCTCTTTGGCAGTGATCTGAGAATCTTCCTTACCAACTTTTCATCACTCATCTTCTCTCCCAAGGCACCAAAAGTATTAGCAATCTCCAGGATGTTCATGTAAAACTCATGAATGGTCTCATTTTCCTTCATCCTCAAGTTCTCAAACTTGGTGGTGAGAAGTTGAAGTCTTGACATCTTCACCTTTGATGTTCCTTCATGAGTAGTTTTGAGAGTGTCCCAAACATCTTTGGCTAGCTCACAGTGATGCACAAGACTAAATATGTTCTGTCAATGCCATTGAATAGGGCATTTAAGGCTTTGGAATTTCCAAGTGCTGACTCTTTTTCCTCCTTGCTCCACTCTTCTTCAGGCTTCGTCACTTTTGCCTCATCCTTATTGTCTTTAACAGGGTGCTCCCATCCTTTGTTAACTGCTTTCCAAGCCCTGCTATCAAGAGATTTCAAGAATGCTACCATTCTTGGCTTCCAGTAATCATAGATGGATCCATCCAAGATAGGTGGTTGATTCACAGATCCTACATCTCTGTCCATGTTCCCAAAATTTACAGTCCCTAGATCTCACCCAGATATACAGGCAGGGTGCCTGATCTGATGCCAATTGAAATTCTGGGATCAAATATGTGATGTCGAACCAGATGTTTAGACACTGTTATCCTAAACAAAAATTAATGAGCTAGTAAATTAAATGACACAGGAAATTGTTAACCCAGTTCAGTGTATCTCCACATTTACATCTGGGGGCTACCAAGCCAGGAAGGAAATCCAATATAAGTAATATTAATTATGGAGTTAAACCAATCAGTTTAATCCTTCACTTAATATCTACCCAAGGCAATTTCTACCTAAGACTCTTCTTAGATATGAGTACCTACTCACTCCCCCTCAATCACATAGTGATCTTTACAATGATTAATAAATTGAAGTCACACTTCAGACACACCAGCTTGATCTTACTTAAAAGTTTCAATCAAGACACAATTCACTTATTGCTTAAAAGCTCATAAAGTGACTAACAAATAATTAAAACCTTCTAGCTTCACAAACACCCTTGACAGTCTTCTAAAATTCGTGATCTTTTCTTGAGTGTTTCAGTTTCTTAAATAGATGCTTGGTTTGTGGGCTTTTTTCAAATTATCCAGACTTTGATAAATCCCACAGTCATCTCCTTGAATTAGGTTGAGTTAGTTTGTTATCTCCTTGAATCAAGGTGGGTTAGTTATTCTGTTACACTGGAACCAAATAACTAAACTTCCTAAAGATGCGCCTTGGAGTGCTTATCTTTTTACAATTAATTCCAGATATTTTCTCCAGAATTTAATCACTTCTGTTACGCATCATTTAAGTCAGATAGCAGGTTTGTGATGTCACAACATCTGGTGTGACATCCTGATGTCCTGAACTAAGTTCATAACTTTTACTTTGTTTGTTAATGTTACAACATATGGTGTGACATCCTGAACTAAGTTCATAGATTCTTGTTTGTCAAAAATTCCGCCAATTCTTAACATCTACAATTAGGATCTCCATTTTGTATATAATAATTGACGTAGGGTTGTGTCTTAGTCCCCTTAGTTTGTCCTTTTTTCAACTTGAGTCCTTCTTTCTCGTCTTATAAAGAAAAGCAATAAAACACTTATTAAAAACCGAACTTTCTTGTACGGCACGAGACTTTGTTGCGGAGTGTTTATACGCGTCCTGTTTTGGGGCGAGGTATAAATACTTACCGCGATGGATAGGTCTTAGTATGAGAATGTTCACAAACAAATTCAAAACATTTCTCATAAAAGACAAAAACAAATAATAAGCGATTATCCTGCGGGAACTTCTTTTCTCATCTTATTCACTCATAACGCGAACTTGAGACGACTTGTCTCACATGCAAGACGGTAAACGCCTTGTACCAGACGAGCCTGCAACACCTGAGCATAGACATACGCAGTTCCAATGCATAAAAAAACACAAACAAATAGTTCCCGCCTTGGTTAGGCGAACTACGTCGACTCTGATCCTCATTTTCCCAATGAGGTACGTAGGCAGCGAGGTAGGGCCCGTTCGAGCACATTCTTTATTTTCCCTACATTTTCCCCATTCTTTCTTTTTGTTCTCTTTTTGTTTCCTTTCTTATTTCAATTCCAGTTCCTGTAGCAGTTCATTTGTTCAGCAGCAACTTCATTTTCTCACCCTTTGAAACAAGCAAACAAGCGTGGATCCCGTCGGGTACGGCGGACGATCTGGGGTGCTAATACCTTCCTAGGTCATAACCGACTCTCGAAACTAGATCTTTGGTTCGCAGGACCTCTTCCTTTCCTTCTTCCTCAGGTTTGTGCAACATTACCTTTCCCATTCATTCGGGATAAAAATGTCTGGCTGGCGACTCTACCTTTTCCGCGCCACTTTCGCGTTTGTACTAGGATGAAAATCCCGGGAGCGACAGATGGCGAATCTGCTGGGGATCGAACCCAGAATCTCTGGTTTCCCTTGTAGAGTCAATCCTAGTGCCTGTTTGGTTTTGTTTCTTTGGGTGTTTATCTGTTTGCTGATGTGTGCTTTAGTTTAGCTTTACTGCTTTTATTTCCAGTTTTTACGTTACAACTTTACTTTACAGCATTTATTTACTGCTTTCAGTATTTATTTTCCATGCATCATATATACTAGACTGTCTGGCTGTGTTGGTTTTCATTTTTTCTGCGGGATGGGAGTTACTGTGAGATAAGCCAAATACCCGCCTTGAGTGCACTATAGGATTAGCGTGGACAGACATTGTACTTCCATGGTATATCACCATGATGAGTGGCGATGTGATCCACACCCAAATTGCGACCGTCTTGGAACTATTCTGTGTGGGGATTACCCCACTTCAGGGTACGACCTTGATAGTTATGTGCATCTAGTGACCGATCTTCGAGGACCTTAATGGGAACACCCCTCTCCAGTGATGACAGTGGCAGACCACATTTATTGGCAAATCCACTCGCATCCGAGGGTCCATTGGGAACTCGCATAAGATGGCCTGGTTCTCTCATAGGAATCCGATTAAAGCAAATTGTTCGTATGACGGTAGTATTGTACCCTTCGGGAAGAATGTACTATTGTTTCTCGCAGTGCTTGAAGCTGGGGACTTATGAGGGATGCTTATTTTTCCGGACTCAACTGAGGCCTCCCTGAGTTGTACATAATGCCAAACCGATTCCCTGATTTAGTCATGAGCCATTTCTCGGAATTGGTGAATGTATTATTGCTATACGGCTTCGAGAGTCCGTGATGTTTGACCCGAGTAGCACACTCGTGAGATTAGGAGGGGTTTACAGGTTTGTAGGAACCCTAAACTTCAACATACCCACTTTTCCAGTATTGTTCAGTGTTCTATGGTTCTTTGATTCAGGGATCCGGGATTTCTATTCAGAGAAATTTTTATTGTGATTACCATTGTGACCCTGATATTGTGACTGCTATTATGACTCTCCACAGACACTTGGCTCGTTGTTCAGCTTCAACACCATCAGTGACTATTCAATTATGTGATCCAGTTCTACAGTTATTGGGTTCTTAGTTATGGGGTTCTATACAGAGATGGTGCCACTATTGTGGTTCTATACAGACAGTTGGTTCACTGCTCAACACCAACATTAGACCATTGATCACATGCCTGCTGCATACATGACATCATAGCATTCCAGCACACATGTTCAGTTATTTTCGAGGATCACATATCTGAATCATGCCATTGGACGTTTTCTGTGTCAAAACTTGAATCAAAACAGATAGATTCCTCAGAAATAACTAAACATGACATTTGCATACATGACAGGTGTTCAGAGACAGATTCTTTTCCTGACTTGATTTCTCATCAGAATGGACAACTTGAATCACATTATCAAGGTATAACTCCGGGAGGAGGTAACGGAAAGGAAGACCCAGTTGGGGAAATTTAGGTCAGAGGTGCAAACTTTATTTCAGAATTAGAAACTACTGAAAGTGGAAATCAACCAGATGAAGACTCAGATGAGCTTGGTAATCCTGAATACGGTGTCAAGGAGATAAAGCTATTTCCATCCCTAGTGAGGGGAACTACGCTACTCTGATTCTCCATTGGTCAATGGAGATACGTAGGCAGGAGATCGTGCAAGATCTTTGTGAGCAACCTTATCTATTAACTTTATCAACCTCTTCCCTCCAGATGTCGTTGTCAGCATCCAACCTCAGCTTCCCAAGAGAGTCCTAGGACCAAAGCATATCGGTAAAGGCCAGAACGACTCAAGAAGAAGTTTGATCATATTCCGAGGTCGTACGCGCAACAAGTTTCCTCATTTGCTCAGATTCAAATTGGTTGAGCTAGCCGCATCAGGATCATCTCCGACAAAGCTTCCTTTGGGGTTTCAAATCCAAGTATGATTACCATTCTAGGGCACCTGGCCTTTTAATTGAAGATTGCAAGTCTTTCAGTGGCAGAGGTAAATACAAGGTCCTGAATCTGATTGACTTCAAGACTATTGTATTCGCACCAGGTAAAAGTGAGAATATGGCACCGAATTAGTAATAGAATGAACATCCAGACCGCTAACTGCTGAAAGTCTCCGAAAGAAATAAGTCCAGACGGAGTCAGGCCTCCTCAATAATAACCACCACAAAGTGAATGCTCGATGTAAGTACCACTCAGGGGCATTTAGGCATACAATTGACAAATGTGATGTGTTCAACCACAAGGTTCAAATTTTGATCGACTCAAAGGTCATCATGCCAGGAAGTCTACCCATATATTGAAATCTCCTCATCAAATTGGCATCGTAGTTTGCAAGGGGATCTTCAGAAGCAATAAGTCCAGACGGAGTCAAGTCTCCTCAATCACGGCAATGTTCAGCTTCTTTACTGCATTTTCATTTGTAGTTTATATTGACGGCAATGTATCCTCAAAACGAAAAGGATTTCACAAGAAAGATCCTTAAAACAAGAACAAAATCGTGTGGCACAGACACGAAAGATAAAGGGGTGACTGACTCCTAACAACAACCTGATTGGTGCTTAAACCGTTAGTGTAATTGGTTCCTCAACCATCACAAAACCTTTTTTGAGAGGTGAGTGCTTGAGAAAGCTAGCTTGAACATTGGAATGGAGAACATCACAAAGAGGGGTGGTTACCTATAAACTTCGAGCTTGTATCCTTTGTTTTTATAATCGTGAACCAGGCCACGATACAACCCTCAAAAGTCCTAACTGAAATAGGGTTATTTTTGAGAGCGTATTACCACGAGACCGCGTTCCTGATTCCTATGAGTTGTGCTAAAAGATATTTTTTGGTGTTGCATGTGCATGCTTTTATTCAAAAAATAATGTCGTATCTTAACGAGTGATTCGCTCACAAAGGTTTGCGACACCTTTTAAATAAAGACTTCAAGATTAACATGTGTTGCATTAGAATTTTCATTCTCAAAAATAAACATTTTCTGCTTGCATACATTTGTTTGGTATCATAAAAGTTCACGTATGGAATCGCAGTCCAGAAGCTTAATCTTGCCAAGTTGAGAAGTCTGAAACTTCCGAAGGTCAATCTTTTGACATGCACTTTTCCAAGAAACTCCATTGAGTGAGGACTTTCCCAACCAATTGTGGTAAGAGCCAGCCAATCCGGGGCAATCACGTCGAGCAATCTCTTCAAAATTCAGCCAAGCTAGGGCAATCACTTCGAGATCAAATCTCTCCAAGAACAATTAGTCTGTGTATTCACTCGAAGATCATTTAATCAGGGGAAATTACTCAAAGGCTCGTACTGGGGCAGGCCACCCCAAGAGCATGAGAAGTTACTTTCACCCGAAGACGGTTAATCCAAAGCACCTATCCAAAGTTCAAAATATTGGGGCAGATTATTTCACAATGATATGAGGTTTTTCATGAATCCTCGCAAGGAAAATTCTTTCACAGGCTATGCAATCTGGGGCAGTTATTTCGAGATCCAATGAATCTCTCCAAGAGTTTGAAGACACTAAGGCATTTCGTATGCCATGTTTTCTGTAAAATCCTCTTGAGACATTTTTTTCTGATGGACCATAATCTGAGGCGAGGTCGAAATTGCAAAGAACCATTGTTCACTCGTGATTAGTTGGCAATCTATCAACCTAGGGGCTGGGAGCAAATCCATTGTTAGCACAATACTTCAAGAGTTGTTTCATCTGCGGACTTCATCGATCATAATTCCTTAGCAAGTCTCATTAGACAATCCATGTTCCAGCAGTGTAGCAAATGGAAGGATACTTATTGAGAAGAAGGGTATCATCGTCTCTTATCCCCAGCAAGGGGCAACTTAAACTCTTATCTTTAGCAGGAAGCTTTATCATTGACATCCTCCATCATCCCCAGTAGAGGTGAAAGTTGAAATCTCTCTCAGCAAGGCAACAGAAAGTTGGTGTCCTCCCCAAGCAGAAGTTTTCCTTCAACACAGGGGGAATTCCCAACAGTACAAGGAGTGTCTTTCCTCCCCAGCAGGTTGCTTCCTCAGCAGTGTCATACATCTAGTTCCCAACCAAGTCAGAAGGTTTTCAGTTCCCCATCAGAGTGCTAGAAGGGTCCATCTCCACCAGGGTCGTGGCTCTCCAATCTCAAAATCCAATTTATTTTTGGCAGTGGCAGAAGTTCATAGCCGGCGTATCATTGACAATATTCCCCGCAGAGTTGTTTCCTCCTCACCAGGATGGGCCCGATCAATACAGTGATCATTAGTTCCTCCCCAATCAAGCCATCTGGGATATTTGTTATCTCCTTAACGGGAGACCCCTTTGCATTTGCATTTTCATCTGGTAATCATCATCCCATTTGCATCCTCAAACGCGTAGCATTTCAATTGTTATGGAGCATTACGCCATAGTAAAATTCAAACATATGCATACGAAGCATAAGCTAGTTGTGGTACCTTGCGCAAACGCCTGAAACGTTACATCTCCAATCAGACTGAAGTATTCCCCACAAAATGCAACTTCATTTCCCAGTGTTGTTATTTCTACCAAGTCTTGTTTGTTATCCCCAATTAAGTCTTGTTTCAGTACAAAAATATCATTTTTTTGCGTCTCTGTTTAAGAACAACGGTCGTGTCTCGGGCTCTCGTTTAAGTGCAACGATCATGTTCCTTTCGAGTCTCCATTTAAGTACAATAGTCTCGTCTTTAGGTCTTGTTTCAGTACAACAGTCACATTTTTCCCGCGTCCCTGTTTCAGTACAGCGGTTTCATGTCGGGTTATCATTTAAGTACAATGATCCCGTTCTTTTTGGTCTCGTCTCAGTACGATGGCCTCGTTTTTCCGGGTTATGGATCGGTTGATACCATTTCCTGGTTGGATCGGTTGATCTTATATGAGTTGTAAATCGGTTGATATTACTTCTCTTCGAGCCGTAAATCAGATGATATTATGTTCTCTTTTTTTCCGGGTTATGGATCGGTTGATACCATTTCCCGGTTAGATCGGTTGATCTTATTTGAGTCGTAAATCGGCTGATGTTGCTTCTCTCCTTTGTCTTTCCAAGTCAATGTTGTCATTTTTCCCGTGGCTTGATTCGCTCAGCAGTCGCGTGTTTTCTTTGTGGCTTGATTCGCTCAGCAGTCACATCTCCGAGTTCCATTTTGCACAATGATCTCATTCCAAGCCCTGTTTTGTATAACGGGATCCCTTTTCGTGGCTAGATTCGCTCAGCAGTCGTGTCATAGGTTTCTCGTTTGGTACAACGGTCCTGTTTGCCTGGGCTCTCATTTATGTACAACGATCCCGTTCCATCTTGTCCTATTTCCATTGTTGTTTCTGGTTATCTCTTGAGGCCGGTATACCATTGTGTCTCCATTCGAGGATGGTTTCGTATTAGATCCGAGGATCTTTTAATAATTGTCATTCGAGGATCGTATTCTTTTCTTCAAGTCCTTCTGAGGTTGGTCTTGTTGTTGTGGCTATTATTCGAGGATGATAGATCATTTTGAGCTTATTGATTGAGGTCAGTTTGTCTCTTTTGCAAAGTCTGTCTGAGGTCAGTCTTTGTGTTTCTGGTTACCTCTTGAGACCGGTATACCATTGCGTCACCATTCGAGGATGGTTTTGTGTTAGATCCGAGGATCTTTTGAGAATTGTCTTTCGAGGATGGCATTCTTTTCTTCAAGTCCTTCTGAGGTTGGTCTTGTTTGTGTTTGTTGTGGTTATCATTCGAGGATGATAGACCATTTTTGAGCTTATTGATTGAGGTCAGTTTGTCTCTTTTGCAAAGTCTGTCTGAGGTCAGTCTTTGTGTTTCTGGTTACCTCCTTAGACCGGTATACCATTGCGTCACCATTCGAGGATGGTTTCGTGTTAGATCCGAGGATCTTTTGAGAATTGTCTTTCGAGGATGGCATTCTTTTCTTCAAGTCCTTCTGAGGTTGGTCTTGTTTGTGTTTGTTGTGGTTATCATTCGAGGATGATAGACCATTTTTGAGCTTATTGATTGAGGTCAGTTTGTCTCTTTTGCAAAGTCTGTCTGAGGTCAGTCTTTGTGTTTCTGGTTACGGCCTGAGGCCGGTATACCATTGTGTCTCCATTCGAGGATGGTTTCATGTTAGATCCGAGGATCTTTTGAGAATTGTCATTCGAGGATGGCATTCTTTTCTTCAAGTCCTTCTGAGGTTGGTCTTGTTTGTGTTTGTTGTGGTTATCATTCGAGGATGATAGACCATTTTTGAGCTTATTGATTGAGGTCAGTTTGTCTCTTTTGCAAAGTCTGTCTGAGGTCAGTCTTTGTGTTTCTGGTTACGGCCTGAGGCCGGTATACCATTGCGTCTCCATTAGAGGATGGTTTCGTGTTAGATCCGAGGATCTTTTGAGAATTGTCATTCGAGGATGGTATTATTTTCTTCAAGTCCTTCTGAGGTTGGTCTTGTTTGTATTTGTTGTGGTTATCATTCGAGGATGATAGACCATTTTGAGCTTATTGATTGTGGTCAGTTTGTCTCTTTTTGCAAAGTCTGTCTGAGGTCAGTCTTTGTGTTTCTGGTTACCGCCTAAGGCCGGTATACCATTGCGGATCCATTCAAGGATGGTTTTAGTGTTTGATCCGAAGATCTCCTGTGAGTTGTCATTCGAGGATGGCATTCTTCCCAACATATTTTTATTACCCACAGAGTGCAAATTTTCCGGTTTGTTCGAGTATTCAATCCCTTCATACCTTGAACGTCTGAAAGTCGTCGCTATCAGCCATTCAGGTCTGCAGATGATTGAATAGGGGAAGCTGTAACACCTCAAAATTTTCCCTCATATTTATTACCACTAACTGGCTTACATTCGGATTCATCTGCATTTCTCAATAGGTCATTAACATTCACAATCATGCATTTTATTAGCTCATAAGTCATGGGATCAATGCACTCTGAAGATCCAGTTTATTCTATTTGTTTGTGGTTTCCACTTCACTGGAGTTCGTTCCACTAGTACATCGTGTCGCTCCCCGGATTTCCATCCTGGTACAAACACGAAAGTGGCGCGGAAAGAGGTAGAGTCGCCAGTCAGGCATTTTTATCCCGAAGGAACGGGAATGGTAATGCTGCACAAACCAGAAGAAAAGAAGAGGAAGGACAAGGGTCCTGCGAACCAAAGAGACTGAGTTCGGGAGTCGGTTACGACCTGGGAAGGTATTAGCACCCCAGAACGTCCGCCGTACCCGACGGGATCCACGCTTGCAAAGAAATCTGTTTCAAAGGGTGAAGAAATGAAAGTTGCTGCAAAGAAAATGAACTGAACTGGATACAAAGAAAACAAGAGGAAACTGAACAAGAAATGAAAAGGAAAAAATGTAGGGAAAATAAAGATTATGCTCGAACGGGCCCTACCCCGCTGCCTATGTACCTCATATGGACAATGAGGATCAGAGTCGCCGTAGTTCCCCTGACTAGGGGTGGAAAAATGCTTGTGTCTTAAGGCTTGAACTGCCTATGTCAATGCTCAGGTGTTGCAGGCTCGGACGACGAGTGTGTTACCGTCTTGCAAAAGGACAAGTAGGAGAAAGTTCGCGGACGAAGCGAAGGAGGTGAGAAAATAATTCCCGAAGGAGAGACGCTTATTGTTTGTTTGTGTTTTTTAGAAGCTTTTATGAGTGTGTCACAAGGAAGTGAACTCAAGCTCTTTTCCATGGAATGTGCACCTGTCACTACATTCCAAGATGGAATAATAGAACAAACACACTCAAGTAAGGAGAAGATCCACAAAACTTGAATCCAGAGATTAGGGCTTAAGCTCACTAACTCATTGAATTTATTAAGTGTTTTTGTTTTTCTGATGAAGAAGGGTTTTTTATGATTTTCTTGGTGAAGATGGTATCTTGATCAGACTTGTGCATCACAAGACAAGCTTGTACTATCCCAAGATGGGAAGACTACAAGTGTCTCATGGAATAAGGCTATTGCTCAAGACATCACTTTAATCCTTATTAAATGTCTTTTTAGGGTTTTGAGATGAGAAGAGAAGAGAAACAAAAGGATCTCAAAGGTAAAAGTCTAATGGGGGACTAATGAATCCTAAAGTTATCATGCAAAGGTAATCCTAGGTTAGTGAGGTTAACTATCCTAAAGAAGGAGAAGATAAGAAAAGAAAGAGAAGAAAGAAGAATAGAAGAGGGAGGAAGTAAGGCCTAAGCCCCAACAATCACAAGAATAGTATCAATGAAGAAAAGAGTAAAGATGAGACTTGGAGATGTGGGAATCACATCCACACCTCTCACTTACCAAAGCCCTTGAAATGGTTAGTGACACAAGAATAAATGCAACACAAAATGAACCTAAAGTCAAATCAATGTCACACAACCAGAAGTGAAGTCTTAATTACAGATGCCAAATGCAAATACAAAGCATAAGAAAGAGAAGAGGACTATACAACTCAACATGAAGCATTATGAACCACCATGACAAAACAAAATAAACATGAGAGAATACAAAGCAAATTATTCAAAGCAACACCACAAAGTTCAAGATCAGAACCCTAACATGTTAAGAAAGTGCCTAAGGATCATGTAATATGAAGAGAAGAAGCACACCAAGTCAAGTATTTACATCATGAGAAGTAAAGAAGCAAAGGAAGTGAAGTGAGCATGCATAAGTGTGAATGAACTTCAAGAGAAACCAAACACAAACTTTCTCAAGGCACCAACATCAACTCAAGACCAGAGGGTCATCAACAACCTAAGACGACTCTAAACAGCTTAAAGAAGTTGGCACAAGTGCCCTTCTACCTTAAAGATTGAACATATGACCAAAAGGGAACAAAAGAGGAAAGGCAAAGAACAAAAATTCAAATCAATTCAAGTATACATCCAAAAATTCCACAAACTTGCACAAATAATCTTCAATCATACAATATCAACATGCCAAAAGGAGGGAATCAAAATCAGAAGCTTAGCCATTCAAATAAAGGTTCAAACATGGATTAGGGTTAGAAAGCTTCATGCACAAGTTAGAGACCAAAATCAATTAAGCAAACTTCTAAAAATCAGAATAAAAATCATCAACAAACTACATCTCATCATGAATCCAGAGCAAAAAGAATCATCTCTAAATTCAAATTAATGACCAAGATAGAAAATGAACAAGCCAACATGCTTCAAAATGAAATAAAAACAATTAATTAAAAGAAACAATTAATTTCTACGTGGCAATTAAAAATAAATGAAAAATAAAAATGCCAAAAATTAGAGAAAACTAAAAGAATCACTCATGAAGTTTTTTATAATTTTTAATAACCTATTTCTATTTTTAAAAATTAAAATTCAAAATGAAAATAAAATAAAATAAAAAATAAGAAATAAGGAAGCTGAGGTGCAAATAGCAAACAATCCAGTTCATTTTAAATGGGCCTTCAACGCAAGGGGGTGGGGATAGCAGGACAAGCCCAATGGCTCTGCGCAGGTTCATAAAAATTATGGTAAATATTCACAAAAATCAAGAAAAAATAAGAACCAAAGGATCAAGTGGACGCGTGAGATCAAGTCACTCATTAAACTCAGTCCTCTCACTGATTAGCCAGGATGATGAGCGCATGTTAGTTATGGTGAGGTGAGACACACAAAGCATTATTCAGATTACAATTTAGAACATAAAGTCACATGAGTGAGAGTGTGGGAAATTAATGTGTTGTCACTCTAATAACCGTCCAGATGAGATATCCAAGGGCTAGTGTTCATCTTCTTCAATCAAACAAATCCAGAATCCGGTGACCAGAGCCCTAGCTCCGGCACCGGAAAACTCAACACTATGAACAAAACATCACATAAATAATTCAAAACCTCCAGATCAAATAATTAAGTCCAGCTGAATCCAAATATTTTCATGAAATTCACAATAGATCCAAGAGTAATCCAGATCGAAGACAAAATGTTTCATGTAACCAATTGCAAATCAACATATCAAGCTCATTTCACACTCATTTTACATTCTAAATAGATCAATAACATCAGCACAACATGTAAATCACAAAGAGCACAACCAATTTCATTTCTAGATCTGAGAATTTGATGCTAACCTGAGATCTACAGATCTGGAAATAGCTTGAGAGAAGCCAAGAGGGACTGAAAATCCACTTCAAATACACTCTAGTTGCAAAATAAATGCAACTAAAGCCTTGAAAGCTGATGGATCTAAGAACTCGAAGCTTGCTGCACTGAAATGGCAAGATGTGAAATCTTGAGGATTAGCTTGAACAAGTGGTTGATTCTGACTCTTTGCACTTCACTGATCAATAATATAGTATTGGTTCTTGCAAATGGTGAGTGTATGATGAAATTCTAAGAGAATTGCAAAATGAGCAAAAACTTAAGAGTGAACAAATGCTATGGATCTGAGGAGAAATGAAACCCTAATTAGCTTATATATGGTGCATGCTTTCAGTGCTTGAAATTGCAAGGGAAATTCACGTGAGAGAAGGGTGTGAGGATGATTTTGCAAAAAATGCAAGAATGGTGTGAAATGGTGAACTACTCGTGTTATCCTCTCTTTACTTGCACATGTTCAATCATAATCCAGCCCTTGATTCATAACTGGAAGCATCCTGACCCTTGGATGTGAGGGTCATGCATTTTGAATGATCATGCAATTTTGCACCTTGTGTGGTATACCTCACCTCATGCACGAAATTGATGATATTTTTGGAGAAAAACAACACTTATGCAATGCCTTGTAACAATATAATCTTATTTGGTCCATGAAATAACTTGGAAATGATGTACATGAGTTTTTGCATTTGAAGGAAGCTTGAAATTCAAGATATGCCCTAAAACTCAAGCAATTTTCGAAGGCCCTATCTCACAATCTATGAGGGCTATGAAAATGTACTTATACTTTTTAAAAATGGGAGAACCTAATCTTCAACTTTCATGTTTATTGGCAACTCATTTGAAGCTTTTTTCACAATGTTATGTGTCTTTGAAGATTAGGGCAAAAAGTTGCTAAAAATGGCAAATTCCATGACCAACCACATGCCAAAAATGGAAAACTCCTCAAAACCTTTTGATTCTTGATCTTTGACTTTTCCAAACCTCTTCTAAGGTTATAAGAACATCCCTTGACTTGAAAAATAGGGTTGGACCCTTTGAATTCCCACAGTTGACTTCTAGAATGCACAGTTGACCAATTTCTTCTTTTACAAGCAACTGATGAAATACCTGACTTCCACAAGGAGTTTTCTCACCAAATTTCATCCCTAGGATCCTTTCATCATATAAAAGACTTTTCCCAGATGAAATGGCAAAAGTCACAAAGTTTTCATGCTTGAAAGGGAAACCCTAATTTGGGATCATTGTGTAGGAGCTTACCCTAGCTTGAATTCCCTGGTGATCTCCCAACCTCCTGGGCTTTTGTGAATGATCTTGAACTTTGTGAATGCAATGTAGACCCCTCATAGGACTTGGACAAATCCAATGGGCCTCTTGTTATAGCTTGTGATGCCTCAAATCCCTCCCCAGATGATCATATGCCTAATGCTAGGTCATGAGAATGTTATGCCTCATTTTTCCATGCAACAATGTCAAGGATATGATATGCTTATGATGAATATGGTATGATGATGATGCTTAAAAAGAAGAGGGAAAATTTGGGGTGTTACACATCGTCATTATCGTCAAGTAGCTTTATTACATTTGCTTTGGATCGGGATTTTGGGCTCTTCTCAACATTTCAAGTCGTATTCTTCTTCATTGAATATCTCAGAGAATTTGGGATCTTTATTCATGTTTGGCCTTAGGGTACTTCACCAATTGAGGTCTGATGTATTAAAGATTGGTTTGGATCCGTTTTCTTATGGAACAATTATTCGGGATTATGCGTAGTTTATTATGGCACCAACTTAAGAGTGGATTGTGTCGAAGGATTCGATTCATGTTAAGGGAGAAGGCACAATTTTTGGTTTAGTGGGAAGGTGTAATTCAATTTTAAAAGATCATCGTGATCCTTATTAGAATATTCATTTCATTATTGATAACCATTTTTAAACCGTATTTCATCCATATATCCAAAATAAAGGCCACATCTGTTTATCCAAAATAAATTGCTCGAATAGGTGATCTGATTTGAATCCTATGTCAAAATCCGAATTCAATCTCATAACCACTCTCAAGTTTTGTTTATCAAAATCTTTTCAAACCCATTTTTCTTAGCCCATTCCAAATCCAAATCAATGTGTCCAGAAATCTTTTTTCACCCAATAATCTATTTTTTTTATATCTCATTAAAACCCATTAAACCAAACATTTTCTTTAGTTAGCCCATTTAATTAAAAAAAACCACATTCAAATATCCAAGTTCATTTAGTCGAAGTCAATTTAATCCATTTCCATATTCAGACTCAATTCGCTTGATATTCCAATTTTCATATTCCATATTCTATTTCCTTTTACATTAAAGTCCAATAAAGTCTTGTCCCAAATTGCATTTTAAATTTAATTCCAAAATCCCCTAATATAAAAAAACATTATTTTTGTTATTAATTAAATTTTCTTTGTCCAGCTTATGGATAACATAAGAATTCAAGTAGAAAAAACATTGATGCAAAGGGTTTCAAAAATAGATTGTTAGTGACAATAGAAAATGGGCAACTGAAACTGATAACAGGGAAAAAACCTAAATTCAGTGATAAGCTAGAAAAGTTAATACTCAAAGAAATCCATAACATTTTTTTGAGAACAAAAAAATTCAGTTATAACAGAAATCAGTTACAATCCATAACAGAAGTTGGAAGAGATGGATATGTACAACTCTTATCAGAATTCAGGGAGATGAGAGGATTGACAGAAAAACAAATAAAAAAAACTCAGCAAGAATCCTTCAACCTCTCAATCCTGCAATCTCTCAAAATCAACATTCTGCAACTTCACCACTATCCACATCAACCTGACCTCTCCTTCACAACCTTCATATTCACCATCTGCAGCAAATAACAGAAAAAATGCAGAACTGTAATCTTCACAACCTTCATATTCACCATCTGCAGCAACTAACAGAAAAAAGCAGTTACACAGAAAACTCTAAAAAAACTTCAATCTTCATCTCTCCAATTCGCATCATCTTCAACTCTCCACCTGTTTTGATTCAGAATCGATGAGAACTCCGCAACCTCTTCAACAATCTCGACGCGCATCACAGAACCTTAACACTCTAATCTTCAATCAACCTTCAATATCACACAAGAGTCATCGCATCATAATCGTCTTCGTCAAACACATGATAATTCAAGCAATCTGAATCACCACCATCGATATCTCCGCCGCAAGATCAATCTAATATACAAAATTAACAACTTCAGACATACAAGAACATAGCAGATTCACAAAACCTTCATCATCAATCTTCATCGTCTCCAATCTTCACTCTCCATGAATCAGCATCGCAACTTCATTCAGCTTCATCAACTCTAACCAACCTTCAACAAACCTGCAACAGAAAACTATTCATCCTCATCTCGATAATCTTCATCGATCACCCTGCATCAAGGATCATATACAAACTAAATCAACATCAACAACTACAAGCCAATTCAATAACACTGCAGATTCGCCGAACATTCATCAACGATTAACGACAATAACTCGCAAGGAGAGAGTCGGGATCAAACGAAGCATACCTGAGGAGTTTCGAATCGAAGCTTCGCTCAAATCATGGTTGGTGAATCGAGGTAAAGGTTTTGATCCGCTTCATGTTCATTTCGGTATTTGGACTGCCTCGTTTGAACCAAGTATCTCGCGTAAGCTCTTCGCAAATTAAATGTGGTCGCCAGATCGATTAGTTTGGTGATGTTGTGATACAAACAGAGTTGAAGAAAGTTGTGGCGGCGACGTGCTCGGAGGAGAAGTTTGGTGATGATTATTGTCCGTCGGCGGTGATTCAAGTGGAAGGTTAACGGTGCATCTGCAGATGGACAAAGAAGAGTGATGCTTTAGGTGTTGTGGTGGTGTGAGCGGATGTTAATGGCGCCGGTGAAAGATGTGGCCACCATCGAAGTTTCGGCCGGTTCCGATTTATACGAAGATGAAGAAGAACAAGTTGCAAAGAAAGAGAAGGAGAATAGGATTATCTGGTTTTTGCTGAGTTCATTTAGGGTTAAGCATTAGGCTACACTGAATGTGGGTTGGGCTTCGTGAATTCAGAATCCATGGATTGACATTCGCACTTCCGTTTTCCTACTTCACCCCCTCTGCGAAAGAAAACAAGAGTTTAGGCTTACACCATTAATTTGATTGGCACCGCTTTTTTCCACTGAGACACCCCCCACAGATTTGGTAGTATGGCTTGGGCTCTTAGCCCATTGATTTACTATATGCACCATTGATTTCCTAATCTACCTCTCTTTGTTTTCTTTACTTTTTTTTAGAATTTGTTAATTGTTCTTGCTAAAAAATTGTTAATTATTTTCTTGTTAACTTAATTTTTGTGTATTATCTTCTTAATCCAATTCTTGAAAATTTAATTAGAATTTTTGTTGATAATTTTAATTATTTGTTCGGAATTAACTATGGATTAAAGTGTTTATGAGTTTTTCGATCGATATTGGATCGATTTCGGATATGGTGGATCGTCACAAAGCAATTATGGAAGATAAGCATTTATTTTGCTTATGGGGATTACAAGACCTTGCTTGAGGTTTTTTCGGATTTCTTTTATGTGAAGATTCGACACTTCGATCAAGTAAGTAATCTCGATTCTCCACTTTTAAGCATCATTCTAGTTGTATGCGGCTTAGGACCATATAACTTAAGGTGCTTATTGAGCCCTCCCACCTGAGGCACTGGATTTATATATGATTTATGATGATATATGTCGATATCGGAACTTAGGGATTAGGTTACGAACCATTAGGACCGCTTCCTCCCGCTTTCCCTTAAAATCCCCTTTTTTGCCCGTTTCGTCACAATTATTAAAAATAGTTTTAGGTGAGATATAATTCTGGAAAAATTCATGAGTGATCCTCATCCTCTTGATTAATTTGTCATATTTTTTATTCCAGTTTGGATTGGTTTTAGTAATTAATTTGGATTTTAGATCACAAGCTGTCCCAAAAGGAATGGTATTGAAATAAGAGACCAAAAACAATTTTTCCCCATAGGTGTGAGACCTACTTTTTGTGTGTGAGTAACCACTGGAATTTATGACATTATGATGCTACTTAGGCATTTTTTTCATAATTTTTAGTGCCCTTTTTGATCCATTTTGTGGAGTTGTTTTTCGGCGATCATGCCTTGTTATCTTGCTCATCAAGTAATTGTTTTGGGTACTTTGGTGCATAATTTTGTAAAATCCTTTTAGACTATATTAGATACTTACTTCTACATTCTAGGGATTTAATTGCATAATTTTTAAAGCCTTTTTGCTATTTCTTTCATGTCTCCTAAATTATAAGTTTGATTATGTGTTTATTTGCTCCATAACCTAGATATTAGAAAGTCATTCATGCCATTGGCTTGAGAGTCTTGTTGGTAACTTTTAGGAGTTGATTATATGTCATTTTTATGTCCTTAATTCCAGTTATAGGTCACTTTTTGGACCATGTTTCATTTGGTTTGTTTTGGTGTTTCAAAGTGCATACTTATGTGAACTAATTTTGCCTTAAACTAATTTCCCTTCTCCTCTAAATGTTAACATGAATTATGTGAAAATAATAAATTACAATCCATGCCTTCTAATTTCATCTCATATCTTGTATGCTACTGACCCATAATCATTTCATGCATATTCACATGTCATTCATACTTAATTTGCATTATTTGTGATCATATGCGATGCTTGCTACACTTCTTCCCACATCTTCTTATCCTTAATCCATAGGACCAAACCATTGCATCCATGATAGTATGATCATTCATTCTCATTCATAATAATTCAATATTGACTTTGATACTCATTTCATGTATTAATTCATGCTTGTATTCCATACGCGCTCATATTTCATCCTTGAACCCTAACTTGCACTTAGGTAAACTTAGGTGAAATTTGTGTACATAGTTTGACATAGTTTGATCTTGTGAGGTATCCTAGCATACCTAGGGACCTATAGCATGTAGCTACTGACTTTAGAAGTCATATAACCTTTAGGTACCTTAACCTTTAGACTTAGGTCTTATCTTGAACCCTAGTTCCATCCTAGGACGTTTATGGTACTTAATCGCTTTTATGCTTTGATTTTACTTTCAATATGCATTATCATGCTAATTTTTGTTTTGTAGGGGGGAATATTGAGGTAAGCCTCACTTAATTCCTATGTTTTATGCTTTCAATTTACATTTGTTTCACAGATTATATTTGTGCTTGTATAGGCTTCCCCATTCTTTAGAACCAACTTAACTTCCTTAGGAAGTAAGTCGAGTTCTAATTCTCTTTTCTTCTTTTCTTTTCTTCTTTAGGATTAGAAAGCAACATAAACCATTAGGATCTCCCTTTTGTATATAATAATTGACTTAGGGTTGTGTCTTAGTCCCCTTATTTTGTCCTTTTTTCAACTTGAGTCCTTCTTTCTCATCTTATAATGAAAAGCAATAAAACACTTAATAAAAACCGAACTTTCTTGTACGACACGAGACTTTGTTGCGGAGTGTTTATACGCGTTCTATTTCGGGGCGAGGTATAAATACTTACCGCGATGGATAGGTCTTATTATGAGAATGTTCACAAACAAATTCAAAACATTTCTCATAAAAGTCAAAAACAAATAATAAGCGATTATCCTGCGGGAACTTCTTTTCTCATCTCATTCACTCATAACGCGAACTTGCAACGACTTGTCTCACATGCAAGACGGTAAACGCACTCGTACCAGACGAGCCTGCAACACCTGAGCATAGACATACGCAGTTCCAGCGCATAAAAAACACAAACAAATAGTTCCCGCCTTGGTTAGGCGAACTACGTCGACTCTGATCCTCATTTTCTCGATGAGGTACGTAGGCAGCGGGGTAGGGCCCGTTCGAGCATATTCTTTATTTTCCCTACATTTTCCCCATTCTTTCTTTTTGTTCTCTTTTTGTTTCCTTTCTCATTTCAATTCCAGTTCCAGTAGCAGTTCATTTGTTCAGCAGCAACTTCATTTTCTCACCCTTTGAAACAAGCAAACAAGCGTGGATCCCGTCGGGTACGGCGGACGGTCTGGGGTGCTAATACCTTCCCAGGTCGTAACCGACTTCCGAACCCAGATCTTTGGTTTGCAGGACCTCGTCCTTTCCTTCTTCCTCAGGTTTGTGCAACATTACCTTTCCCATTCATTCGGGATAAAAATGTCTGGCTGGCGACTCTACCTTTTCCGCGCCACTTTCACGTTTGTACTAGGATGAAAATCCCGGGAGTGACAGTTGGGTGTCCCTATCAGAAGAGGAATCCCTTTCAACCCTGAGATGACTGCTCCTAGGAATGAAGACATAGCTAAGGTTTTACATTTGTAAACCACCATCATTGATCAGCATATGACCACCAAGGCTGGAATCTCAGGCCTCCATTTGGACTTCTTTATCACTCAGGCCACCAGTCATTCTGCAGTTGGGAAATGGGAAACTGTTTGTGCTCTCCTGGCTCTTAGTGTATATGGAATCATCTTGTTTGTAGACGAGCCTAAGTTTGTAAGCAAGAATGTTATCCACATCTTCCTGCTGAAGAATCCAGTTCCTACCTTGCTAGGGGATTTTTACTACTCAGTGCATCAAAGAAATGAGAAGCAGAGGGGAAGACTAGTCAGATGTTGTGCACCTCTCTTCTACTGTTGGTTATTGAGACACCTACCAAAGACAGAAGCTTTCCTGAATCCTCGTTTGTAAAGAAACTGGGCTAAGAGAATGATTGCTCTCACTTCAGAAGACATCAAGTGGTGTAATCAGAGCACCAAGGGAAGGGACATAATTACAAGTTGTGGGCAGTATCCCAATGTACCTCTTATTAGAGTGAAGGATTGCATCAACTACAATCCTTTGCTTTTCAAAAGGCAGCTAGGGTATGCCTTAGTACATCCACCAAGAGAGCAGGATTTAATAGAGACCCTTTACTGTGATATTCAGAATAATCATGCCATCATCTGACAAGCAGCATGGGCTTGGGATAACATACAGACAAAAGGGACTGCTATTCTTGGCAAGTGTAACAACATAGCTTCAGCTCAGTACACTGATTGGTATCGCATCAGAGGACAGATCACCCGCATGCCCTTCACCCTGGAGGATGTGCCAGGGCCATCAGTAGTGGAGCCTATAGCTACAGTCAGTTTAGAGGAGTTTGAGAAGTTAAAATAGAGGAATACCCAGCTGTCTGAAGCTCTGAAGAAGAACCTTTGGGAGAGGAATGATAGTCGTTTGGACAATGAGAGGTTAGAGAAGCTCTGTATCGAGCATATGACTAAGATTGAGAAGACTTATGATTACATCAAAAAAGCCCAAGCAGGGGAGTGTGTATTGAAGAATGCTTGCAAAGAAGCAAAGATTCAAAAATCCATAGCTGAGCACTACTTGGAAGAGAGTCAGGCTAGGTGGATCAGGATCACTGAGGCTCGTTTACAAGAAGATCAGAAGACTCGGGCTAGGATAGAGCAGCTGGAAGCTAATGAGAAGAAGAGTTAGGAAGCCTTGTTAGCAGCACAAAAATAAATCTCCGAGTTGAAACTCCGGGCGGGGTTGAAGAGATCAAAAGACCAAGACAAGTACCAGAAGTTGACAAGTGTCATTGCCACCAGGAACCTTCTTATCAGGACCATCATGGAGCATCCAGTTGGACCAGTGACTGATGCTCTCCTGAAGGAAGTCAAGGAAGATGACTTTGGGCTGGATGTTTGATTTCTTTGTACTTGTATTTTATTTTGGTTGTACTTTATTTCTCATGGTGATTTTGTTGTATTTCTCGACTTAATTATATTTTGACCCACCGTGGGAACTTGTTGTAATCATAAACTATGTGTCTTTTGCATTTGTAATATATGGTTTATGTATTACCTGGATTTTCTTCTTGGGCTTCATTTCTCTTCAACATCTTCATTCCTAGAGGTCTGGAAGGTCAAAACCAAAGCACCAAACCGGATACCTTTGGAAGACAAATAGACATACTGCATTGCATATTAACCTCATTCTTTGTTTTGTAGGTGTTTTTGTTGTTGTTTTCTCACTTTGCTGTTGTTTCAGGAAACATTGCTCATAGGAGGATTTTTCCGATCAGCAGAGTTCATCGGTATCCAACCAGAAACAACCTTACGAGCTTACAGATGGACCAAGTTCAACAAGATCTGACTGACGTGAGAACTCAGATGGCTAATGAAAGAACTAAGATGTGGGCTCAGATGAACCATTTCATGGCAGTGATGGCTGGGTTGGCTCAAAGCCAAGAAAGATTAAGAGAGTTAGTCGAGCGGAAAACTCCAGAAGAGAATCATCCAGGTACAGGAGGTACTAGTAACAATGATCACGGGCAGCCATGAACAGATGCACCAGAGTTTGGGCCTCACCTCAATCTTGAAGTCAATGCTATCAGAAATACCCAAGGAAACACTAGCGGTCGTGCCTTGCAAGAGGACCCTCAAGAAGAACAATTTACAGTAATTGGTGCTGGGGATGAAGCCTATGATTGTCGTCTGGACGAAATAGCGGAGAAGCTGAGATCTTTGGAGTCACAAAACTCTTTGGGATTTGATGTAATGGACATGGGTCTAGTTGAGGGAGTCAGGATACCTCACAAATTCAAGCCTCCTTGCTTTGAGAAATATAATGGTACCTTTTGTCCACGTACTCACCTGCAGTCCTTTTTGGGGAGACTGGAAGCTTATACTATGGAAGAAAGTTTGTGGATGTTCTACTTCGAAGACAGTCTGACTGGGGCATCCCGTGAATGGTATTCTCACCTGTCCAGAGCAACTGTCAGGAACTGGAAGGATTTGGCCAAAGCTTTCATACGCCAGTATCAATATAACTTGGACATGGCTCCCAACAGGACCCTCCTGATGGGTATGTCTCAATCTTCAAGAGAAAGCTTCAGGGAATATGCCCAAAGGTGGAGACAACTTGCTGCTGCTGTCCAGCCTCTGATGTCTTAGAGAGAAATGACCGACATGTTTATGAACACATTGCAAGGAACTTACATTGACAGACTTGCTGCTTTCTCGTCCACCAGCTTTGCGGATGTAGTTATAGCTGGTGAGAGAATTGAGAGTCTTTTGAAGATGGGCAAAATTTCAGACAACGGTGCTAGTTCCAGCAATGCCAGGAAACCTTTCTCGGGACCTCGCAGGACAGGTGAGACAAACTCAGTACACATGGGCAGAGGTAGGCCTCAATACATGCCAAGATCAGTGGCTGCTGTCACCATTCCAGCTCCAGCACCTCAACAACAGTATCCTCCACAACCACAACACTTCCCACAACAACAACAATTTCCTCAACAGAGATCTTACAATAATAACAAACAGCAACAGCGTCTGTTTCAACAGACGAATTCACAAATCAATAGGGTTATCGATCCCATTCCGATGCCCTACGCTACCTTACTTCCACAGTTATTGAAGCTCAGTCTGATTGAATTGAGGACTCTGGCCCCACCAGATCCCCAGAATCTTTCAAGAAACTATGATATCAACACCTGGTGTGCCTTCCACTCCAATGCACCTATCCATACAACAGAAACATGCAGAGCCTTACACATGAAAGTTCAAGACTTAGTTGATTCCAAAGCTCTAAACTTTGCACCCCCTCCAAGTGTTACCAAGAATCCTATGCCTAGCCATGGTAGGCCTAGGATAAATGCCATTGAGGAGGATCAACCAATGAACCAAATTGACAGTGTTGCAAGTATTCAAACACCTCTGGCCGAGGTTAAAGCACAGCTTTTGAAGTACCATGTGTTCCCGGGTTGTGAGGCCCATTGCGAAGCTTGCAAGATTTCTATCAACGGTTGTGCAAGTTTGAAGACTTGTATCAACAATCTTATCAAAGAAGGCACTTTATAGATCACTTCAACAATCATAGCTCCTACAACATCAACAACCATTCCTCCTACAACTCCAGCACATGTCATTCCATCATATGTAACAAGTATCACTCCTACAACTTCAACAACAATCATTCCAACAAATTCTTCTACAACATCAACAACTATACCTTCTTCAACTTCAACAAACATCAGTTCAACACATCCTTCTATACAACAACAACCATCAATGAAGACATTTCCACAGTTACCATTTACTATGATCTGACAACAATCCACGTTCTAGATTCTTTCAACAAGTCACATCAACATCTCCATCAACATCAGCAACCTTCATCACCAGCACCATCTTCGGTCAGACCCCCTGTCACAATTTATTATGAACCTCAGACTGTCCCAACTCCTTCTTCCGCAGCAATCAGTCCAGTTACTATCACGGTACCAGGACCAGTTCCATATGATAGCAGCAGTGTCGTGCCTTGGCACTATGGGTCAGATTTATATTGCGACAGAAAGAAAGTCACTCTTGACACTTCTACACCACATATCAATAATGTGGGGGGAGGCGTAAGCTTCACTCAAAGCGGACGTCTCTTTGTCTCACAATTCTAAAGAACTAATGTTGAAGCAGAAGCCGCTGCCAAGGCTAAGGGAAAGAGTGTGGTGCCCGAAGAACCTATTGCCAAGGAAGCTCAGAAGACATCCTTTGACCAGGATGTAGACGAGTTCATGAGAATAATCAAGAAGAGTGATTATAAGGTTGTGGACCAGCTCCATCAGACACCCTCCAAAATCTCTATTCTATCACTACTAATGTGTTCCGAAGCTCACAGGAATGCACTTCTCAAAGTCCTGCACGCAGTTTACGTGCCAGAAGAGATTATAGTTAATCAGCAAGAAACAGTGGTTTCTGAAATTCTGTGATCAGGTATGAGATGTCGAATGAGATGTCCCAACACTTGACAGATTTAACCAAAACTTAAAATGCAAGAAAAATAAACAACACAGTAGTTTGTTAACCCAGTTCAGTGTATAACCACACTTACATCTGGAGGCTACCAAGCCAGGAGGAAATCCACTATAAGTAATATTAATTCTAGACTTAAACCACCCAGTTTAATCTTTCACTTAATAACTACCCAATGCAATTTCTACCTAAGACACAACTTAGATATGAGTACCAACTCACTCCCCCTCAATCACACAGTGATCTTGTTTACAAGTTTAATAAAATTGAAGACATTCTTCAAACAAAACAGCTTGATCTTACTTCACAGTTTCAATCAAGTCACAAATGCACTTTTGCTTAAAAGCTCATAAAGTGGTACAATAAAAACAGCCTTCTATTAAAACACTAAACACCCTATTTGGTCTTCTGAAATTCGTACTCAATTCTGAGATATTCTGTTGCTTAAATAGGTGTTTGTAATTTGGGCTTTCTGTAGGTTAATCCAGTCCTAAAACGCATGCAGCTTCCACCTTGAATTAGGGTTTGTTACTTCCTAGATTCTAGGTGATTTAGTTCTTCTGTTTATGCTGAAGTCTCATAACAACCACTCCTTACAGATGCGCCTTATTCTGTTTTTGTCCATCCATAATTAATTCCAGATAACTTTCCTTAAATTACTCAGATCAGTTAGTCATTAATTAATTCTGGTAGCAGGTTTGAGATGTCACAACATCTGTTGGGACATCCTGAAAAACTGAACTTAAATCAATAACACAATGTCCCAACATCTGGTGTGACATCCTGAATTAAGTTCTTATACTCTGTTTGATAATGTCCCAACATCTGATAGGACATCCTGAACTGAATTCAACAATTCTTGTTGGTCAAAAATTCTGCCAATTCTAAACATCTACAAACTCCCCCTTTGGCTAATTTTTGGCTAACATATTTTTCCGGTTATCAGAGTGCAGCAAAAGTTCTTTTATCAGAGTATAGCAGTTCTTTTCTGTTGGGTCATGTGTGAGTTTACTCCCCCTCAAACATACATGTATTCAGTCTTGTTGAAACAAAAAATTTTTTTCATTAACATCACTGATTCAGTTCAGAAACAAAACAGAAGTTTTTCATTAATAACTAAACAGCATCATACATTGTTGTTGTTGTTCTCCCCCTTGTTAGACATAAATTTGGGGCCAAAGTTACTAAGTCAAAATTACAATGCAACAGTCATTACATTTTTCCTCACATACAGTTTTTCACTCAGACTCCTCAACCTCTTCCTCTTCCTCTTCCTCTTCTTCAGTCTCCTCATCAGAAGTAGCATCTTTCTGAGCATTTTCTTCAATCTCCAGCCTTTGGATAATCTCCTCAAGCTTCTGCTTCCTTGCATCCAGTTCTTTGCAAGTGCTCTTCAGTTCAGCAATCAGTGCAGCTTTGGAGATTGGAGACTTTGCCTTTGAAGGGCCAGCAGATGTCCTAGAGGGTGCTTCAACATCAGCTGCATGATGACTCAGGAATAGCTTGTAGTGGAAGACCAGAGGGCTTTCTCTTTTGCAGATTGTGTCCTTCTCAGTTAGGATTCCAGGATACTGACTCAGCATTATACCACACAGCAATGAAGGAAAGGCAATTGGCAACTTTGTTGCAGAGGATCCAGCATGCTTCAAAGTCTGATAAAAAATATAAGCTCCATAATCCAGCTTTGTTTGAGTGCCCACAACATATATGAACCTGCCCAACCCAGTTGATATTGAGGATGTATGGTTGGTAGGTACCCAGTTTGCTGTACCAATCCTATTCAGCATGGCATATTTCCTTGTCAGCATGCTAACTGAGAGCTTCCCTTTAACTGGCCAAGCCTTGACCTGGTTAGCAGTAATAACCTTGCAAACCTGGTTATCAGTTTTCCCTAACTCATTTGGGCCATCAGATTCTCTTCCAAGGTATTGGTTGATAACCCTAGGAGAGAATTCTACACACCTTCCTCTTACATATACTTTTCTAAAGTCAGCAGACTTACCATTAGCACAATCTTCTTGGAGGTTGACTATGAATTCCTTGACCAGCATCTCATAGCAAGGAGAGAAATTTGAGACTGTTTTGAAAAGGCCAGCAGAAGAGATGAGATCAATTAACTCTGTGCACTCAAGTGCATTACTGCTCAGCTCTCTTTCAAGTGCTACCCTTCTTTGATAGACAAACTTCCATCTATTCACACTTGAAACATGATGAAAGGAGATGTTGTCCAAGGGAGCTTCTGGAACAACAGTTGATGACCTTGAGGGTGCTGGTTTCTTCTTTGGAGGAGATGTTGGGACATCTTCTTCAACATCTGAATCTGAAGGAGTGACAGCTTTCCTCTTTTGTGTTTGGACTTTGCTCCATTGTTTTGTAGGACCAAATACAGCTTTAGCTTTGTCCTTCTTTGGTGTAGCTTGCTTCTTCTCAGGAATTGCATGTCCTGCATGCATCTTTTCTTTCCTAGTCCTGAGCCTTTTGGCTATGCTAGGGTTTACAGAAGCAATGATTTCTGTATCAGAATCATGCTCTAGGTTCACAACAGGAGAAGGTTGAGCAGTCTCCTCTTCAGCTGGTGGTTCAACAGAAATTTGCTCTTCAGTGGAGGCCTTGTGCTGGTCCTCAGATGTTTCTTCATCACTATCAGTGGAGGCCTTTTTCTGGTCCTCAGATGTTTCAACAGCAGCATCAGATGAGACCTTTTGCTGCTCTTCAGATGTTTCAACATCTATTGGGACATCTTGTTGAGCAGGAGTGTCCTTTTCAGCCTGAGTTTGTTGATCTTCTTGTGGAGCTGACATGGTGTTCAGAGGGATAGATATTCCACTTACCACTCTTTGCTCAGATAGGATCTTGGTTACCAACTCCTTTATGGAACCATCCACGTATTCAGAAGCTTTTGGAGTGTTGTATAATGGTGAAGGTATTCCTTTGGTCTTGCTGCAAACTTGATCTTTTGATCTTTTTGGAGTTCTTGGCTTTTTAGCAAGAGGAACACTTCCTATGATTTCGTCCATTGGAGTTGAATCCATGGGTACCACAGAAATAGGGGTTGCATGCACCACATCTTCATTGTTGAGGATTTCTTCAGAACTGTTAGGGTTTTGAGACATTTTCGAAGGAGGTGGATGAAGAGTTTTAGGTTTGATGAGTTCTGAAAAACAGTTAGAGAATGCAATTCGATTTTGAAAGAGTGATGAGAATATGGATGGCTGAAAGCAAGCTGATATTATATAAGTAGCCGTTACTTGGAGAATTTTTAGGAATGGAATACCCAAGGAGCTTGACCAGACTGGTGTTGCCATCTGGTGCTTATGCCACACAATGTCATATGACATGTTGGCACATCTCCATAACTGCTAAATCTCACATAAGCAGATTCCTAATTTGCCCCTTAAGTTCTCAAATTGAGTAGCATCCAGGGCTTTGGTAAAGATATCAGCCAACTGCAGATTTGTAGCTACATGTTCCAATGAAATCACTTTCTCTTCTACAAGATCTCTGATGAAATGATGTCTTATATCAATATGCTTGGTCCTGCTATGTTGGATAGGATTCTTTGATATGTTAATTGCACTTAAGTTGTCACAGTACAATGTCATGACATCTTGTGGGACATTGTACTCAGTGAGCATTTGCTTCATCCAAACCAACTGTGAACAACTGCTTCCAGCTGCTATATATTCAGCTTCAGCAGTAGATAAGGATACACAATTTTGTTTCTTACTGAACCAAGAAATCAAATTGTTTCCTAGAAAGAAGCATCCTCCTGAAGTGCTTTTTCTGTCATCAGCACTTCCAGCCCAATCAGCATCACAGAAGCTAGTGAGAATTGGTTTGCATCCATGAAAGTACATTATGCCATAGTCACAAGTACCATTAACATATTTCAGAATTCTCTTGACTTGATTAAGATGACTGACTTTTGGATCAGCTTGATATCTTGCACATACACCTACTGCAAATGCTATGTCTGGTCTGCTAGCAGTCAAATATAACAAGCTTCCAATCATGCTTCTGTGCATGCTTTGATCTACATTCTCACCCTTTTCATCTTTAGTCAGCTTTAAATGTGTGGGGGCAGGAGTTCTCTTATGATTAGCACTGTCCATTCCAAATTTCTTGACTATGTTCTTGGCATACTTGCTTTGGGAAATGAACATGGAGTCTTCCATTTGCTTTATTTGTAGTCCAAGAAAGTAGGTTAATTCTCCTACTAGGCTCATTTCAAATTCAGATTCCATCTGGTTGACAAAATGTTTAACCATCCTGTCTGACATCCCACCAAAGACAATGTCATCTACATATATTTGAGCAATCATGACATTTCCTTCTTCATCTTTAACAAACAAGGTTTTGTCAATTCCACCTTTTCTGTACCCTTGCTTGATAAGAAAAGTAGTCAGCCTTTCATACCATGCTCTTGGAGCTTGCTTCAGACCATAAAGAAACTTCTTTAGTTTGTATACATGATTTGGACAGCTTGGATCAACAAATCCTTTAGGCTGTTCTACATATACTTCTTCATTAAGATATCCATTTAAAAAGGCACTTTTCACATCCATTTGAAATAGCTTGAACTTTAAGATACGAGCAATTCCTAAAAGTAGTCTGATTGATTCAAGCCTTGCTACTGGTGCAAAGGTTTCATCAAAGTCTACTCCTTCAATTTGTGTGTATCCTTGAGCTACAAGTCTAGCTTTGTTCTTTGTAACAACTCCTTGTTCATTTGACTTGTTCTTATACACCCATTTTGTTCCAATCACATTTATGTCATCAGGTCTAGGAACAAGGTTCCACACTTCATTCCTTGTGAATTGACCTAATTCCTCTTGCATAGCACAAATCTAGTATTCATCAGTAAGAGCTTCCTTGATGTTTTTAGGTTCTATTTTAGAAACAAAACAGGAACCTGAAATCACTTCTCTTGATCTAGTGCTTACACCTCTGTTGGGATCACCAATTATCAAATCTTTGGGATGATCCTTCTGGATTCTGATGGAGGGAGGTTTGCTGGATTGTTCTGTCCTTGCATCAGTTTGAGTGAAGTCAAAATGATCACTCTTTTCTTCAGCTTCAGTTTTGATATCAGCAGATGTTCCAACATCATCTGGAACATCTGTAGGAGCATCATCAATTATCACATTTATGGATTCCATGATAACCTTGGTTCTAGAATTAAATACTCTATATGCTCTGCTGTTTATAGAGTATCCAAGAAAAATTCCTTCATCACTTTTAGGATCCATTTTTCTTCTTTGCTCCCTATCTGCCAGAATATAACAGTTACTTCCAAACACATGGAAGTACTTAACTGTGGGTTTTCTGCCCTTCCAGACTTCATAGATTGTGGACAAAGTTCCTTTCCTTAGAGTAACTCTGTTATGGATGTAACAAGCTGTGTTCATAGCTTCAGCCCAGAAGTACAAAGGTAACTTTTTTAGCATGGATCATAGCTCTTGCTGATTCTTGAATAGTTCTGTTCTTCCTTTCAACAATCCCATTCTGTTGAGGAGTGATTGGTGAAGAGTATTCATGATTGATTCCTTCTGAAGAACAGAAATCTAAAAATTTTTGGTTCTCAAATTCTTTTCCATGATCACTTCTTATTCTGATCACACAGTTGGCTTTTTCCCTTTGTATTCTTTGGCATAAGTCTTTGAATACATCAGACTTTTCTTTGATGAAATTTATCCATGTATACCTTGAAAAGTCATCAACCACCACATAGGCATACCTCTTACCACCAAGGCTCTCAACTTGCATAGGTCCCATAAGATCCATATGCAATAGTTCCAAAACTTTGGAAGTTGTCAGATGTTGGAGCTTTGGATGGGACATCTTGGTTTGCTTGCCTATTTGACATTCACCACATATTTTGCCATCATCAATCTTCAGTTTAGCAATACCTCTCACAACATCCATAGATATGATTTTCTTTATGCCTCTGAAATGAAGATGACCTAGTCTTTGGTGCCATAGTTTCACTTTTTCTTCTTTAGCCAAAGAGCAAGTTGAAGTGAGATTGAAGTCTTGAGGTTCCCACATGTAACAGTTGTCTTTAGATCTGGCTCCTCTCATAACAACCTTTTGTTCTTTGTTAGACACTATGCATTCAGTTTTGGTAAAGTTTACACTGTACCCTTGATCACATAATTGACTTATGCTGATCAGGTTAGCAGTTAAACCTTTAACTAGCAGCACATCATCTAGTCTTGGTACATCTGAACAGTCCAAGGTCCCAACTCCCTTGATTTCTCCTTTAGCTCCATCTCCAAAGGTTACATATCTGGATGAATGTGACTTTAAGTCTACTAGCAGATTCTTCAATCCAGTCATGTGTCTTGAACATCCACTGTCAAAGTACCAGTCTTCTTTAGCTGATACTCTTAGAGATGTATGAGCTATATATGTAACACCTTTCTTTGACCATTTGAGTTGAGATTTCTTTTGATACTTTTGCCCTGTGTATTGTTCATCAGTAGAGCTCCAAGATTGTTTGTTGATCTTGTTCTTGGGTATGTATCTTTGATAAGCATGAAGACTAGCTTTTGGTATCCATACCTTCTTGATGACCTCTGTCTTCTGCTTAGGGGGTTGCTGGTCTCTTTGATGTCTATGCAGCACTTTCTTGTTGACTTCTATCTTCTGCTTAGAAGGTTGCTGATACATCTGATTTGGATATCCATGCAACTTATAGCAATGAGGTTTGATATGTCCAAATCTTCCACAATGATGACATCTCCATCTTTGATACTTCTTCTTCATTATGTTCTTTCTAGAATGTTGAGACATCTGTTGGAACATTATGTTTGACTTTGTGTTCTTTTCATGATGTTGAAGCATCTGTTGGGACATTTTATTTGACTGTATGGACTTTGAAGTAGTTTTGCTAGAGCTAGCTTCATCCTTATGAACTCTGTTAAATCCCAGTCCACTTTTATCCCCTGAATTCTTATTGTTGTTGAGAATAACATCCAGTGTACTTGAGCTACTGTTCAGCATTCTAACAGATTTGGACATGTGTTCCAACTTGGAGTTGAGAAGACTTACTTTACTTTTCAAGGTGTCAATGATCTCTAGATCACTTGCTTTTTCATCCTTTAGTGCCTCATTCTGCTTCTTTAACTTTATAATCTCACTGCATATTTCAGTGCTTCTTTTGAATAGTTCTTTGTATGCTTGCTCAAGTTCTTCAAAAGTAAGCTCCCCATCACTGGATTCACTTTCAGATTCACATAATCCAGCTAGAGCAGTGATATGCTTAGCTGATTCTTCTTCTGAATCACCTCCTGAGTCTTCATCAGACCAGGTTACAGAGAGTCCTTTCTTTTTCCTTTTTAAGTAGGTAGGACATTCATTCCTAATGTGTCCATATCCTTCACATCCATGGCATTTAATTCCCTTTTCTTGACTGGTCTTTTCATCATATTTTGACCTTCTATTAGTATCATAAGGTCTTTTGTTCTCAGAAGAGTTTGTGTATCTTCGACTGGGTTTGGATTTGTCTTCCATCTTTCTGAGAATCATTTTGAATTGTCTTCCAAGCATAGCAATGTTGTCTGATAAGCTTTCATCAGTTTCTGATTCATCATTTTCTTCTTCTTCATCAGTATTTGTCACCAAGGCTATGCTTTTGTTCTTCTTTACATTTGTGTCATTCATTCCCATCTCAAATGTTTGAAGGGAACCAATGAGCTCTTCAACTTTCATTGTGCATATGTCTTGAGCTTCTTCTATTGCTGTGACTTTCATGTCAAATCTTTTTGGCAAAGATCTGAGAATCTTTCTTACAAGCTTTTCATCATTCATCTTTTCTCCCAAGGCTCCAGAAGTATTGGCTATTTCTAAGATGTTCATGTGGAATTCATGAATTGTCTCATCTTCCTTCATTCTCAAGTTTTCAAACTTGGTGGTGAGAAGTTGAAGTCTTGACATCTTTACCTTTGATGTTCCTTCATGAGTTGTTTTGAGAGTGTCCCAAACATCTTTGGCCAGCTCACAGTGATGCACAAGTCTAAAGATGTTCCTATCAATGCCATTGAATAAAGCATTTAAGGCATTGGAGTTGCCTAGTGCTGAATCTTCTTCCTCCTTACTCCATTCTTCTTCAGGTTTCAACACTTTTGCTCCATCTTTGGTGTCTTGGACAGGATGTTCCCATCCAATGTTGACTGCTCTCCAGGCCCTGTTGTCAAGTGATCTTAAGAATGCAATCATTCTTGGCTTCCAGTAGTCATAATTAGATCCATCCAGTATAGGTGGTCTATTTACTGATCCTATATCTCTGTCCATGTTTCCAAAATTTGTATTCCCTAGATCTCACCCAGTATAAACAGGCAGGGTGCCTGCTCTGATGCCAATTGAAATTCTGTGATCAGGTATGAGATGTCGAATGAGATGTCCCAACACTTGACAGATTTAACCAAAACTTAAAATGCAAGAAAAATAAACAACACAGTAGTTTGTTAACCCAGTTCAGTGTATAACCACACTTACATCTGGAGGCTACCAAGCCAGGAGGAAATCCACTATAAGTAATATTAATTCTAGACTTAAACCACCCAGTTTAATCTTTCACTTAATAACTACCCAATGCAATTTCTACCTAAGACACAACTTAGATATGAGTACCAACTCACTCCCCCTCAATCACACAGTGATCTTGTTTACAAGTTTAATAAAATTGAAGACATTCTTCAAACAAAACAGCTTGATCTTACTTCACAGTTTCAATCAAGTCACAAATGCACTTTTGCTTAAAAGCTCATAAAGTGGTACAATAAAAACAGCCTGCTATTAAAACACTAAACACCCTATTTGGTCTTCTGAAATTCGTACTCAATTCTGAGATATTCTGTTGCTTAAATAGGTGTTTGTAATTTGGGCTTTCTGTAGGTTAATCCAGTCCTAAAACGCATGCAGCTTCCACCTTGAATTAGGGTTTGTTACTTCCTAGATTCTAGGTGATTTAGTTCTTCTGTTTATGCTGAAGTCTCATAACAACCACTCCCTACAGATGCGCCTTATTCTGTTTTTGTCCATCCATAATTAATTCCAGATAACTTTCCTTAAATTACTCAGATCAGTTAGTCATTAATTAATTCTGGTAGCAGGTTTGAGATGTCACAACATCTGTTGGGACATCCTGAAAAACTGAACTTAAATCAATAACACAATGTCCCAACATCTGGTGTGACATCCTGAATTAAGTTCTTATACTCTGTTTGATAATGTCCCAACATCTGATAGGACATCCTGAACTGAATTCAACAATTCTTGTTGGTCAAAAGTTCTGCCAATTCTAAACATCTACAGTTTCTAATGTCAATACTAGTCATGGACTAGGGTTCACCGATGTTGATCTAACTACGGAGGGCCATAACCATAATAAGGCTTTTCATATCACCTTGGAGTGTAAAGGTGTTGTTCTTTCTCACGTCTTGGTTAACAATGGGTCCTCACTCAATGTTCTTCCGAAGAAAGCCTTGGTCAAAATGGAATATGATGGTCTTACACTACGTCCAAGTAACCTGGTAGTGAGAGCCTTTGACGGTTCTAAAAGATCGGTTCTTGGGGAAATTGAGCTGCCTGTGGTGATTGGCCCACAGATCTTCAAAACTATCTTCTACGTGATGGACATTTAGCCTGCCTATAGTTGTTTGTTGGGTCGACCATGGATTCATGCCGCTGGCGCTGTAACGTCGACCCTTTACCAGAAGTTAAAATACGAATGGAAGGGCCAAGTTATCACAATCTGTGGGGAAGAAGATATCTTCCTCAATCATCTAGCTACTTACAAGTATATTGAGATGGACGGAGAGATTCATGAGACAATGAGACAATGGTTTGAGGCCCTCAATATCAATGAAGCAACATCTGAAGTGTCTGGTACTTCAATCTCCTCTTATAAGCAAGCTCGGAAGCTTGTTGAAGACGGGAATGCCCAAGGCTGGGGCAAGTTGCTGCAAGTTCAGATCAAGGAAGACAAGTTCGGGTTGGGTTACAAACCATCCCGACAGGTCCAAGAGGAGGCTGCTAAAACTCCCAAGTTTATTAGTGGGGGATTGCTAACCCCGGATGCCATCAACAACGTGGAAGACGAGGCTGAAAGTGACTTCAACCTGGAAAGCTGGATTCGTCCAAGAGTCTCGGGCCAACAAGTCCTCAATTGGTCTTCCCAGGAAATTATAAGGGTTATTGCTGCAGAGTAATTATTATTTCCTGTTTAAGCATGCATCAAGTCCCGCATTTTGTCCAAGGTGTCAGGACTCATTTTGTAATAGGGCCATATTTGTATTTTGTGCAAATGAATGATTAATGAACAAATGGATATATTTTGCAAACGATCTTTTTTTCGCTCATTGTCTTTTCATTTTTGTTATTTTCGCACAAAACAATAAATGGCAATGTTTTTTCAATAAATAACTCCATTCACATTTTAAAAAAATCAATCACTAAAATGAACAAATTTCAACCCTTGTAGAGATAATCCTCCAAATAGCACCGACAACGACACTGTTATGACCTTGTATGACTTCGACAATCCGATTAATCAAGTAGATGAAGGGGTTGATGAAGACTATGATTTGCCTGAAGAGTTGGCCAGGTTGTTGAGACAATAGGAAAAAGTGATTGCTCCTCATCAAGAGGAGGTTGAAACTGTCAATCTTGGTACCGAGGAAGATGTGAAAGAGGTGAAGATCGGGGCCAGTCTGCAAGCTCCAGTGAAAGAACAACTCATCAGTATGCTTCGAGAATATGTCAACATGTTCGCTTGGTCTTATCAAGATATGCCGGGTTTGGATACAGATATTGTCATGCACAGGTTGCCATTGAAGGAAGATTGTCCGCCAGTTAAACAGAAGTTGCGCCGTACTCGCCCAGACATGGCCATGAAAATAAAAGAAGAAGTACAAAAGCAGTGGGACGCCGGTTTCCTTGCTGTAACTAGTTACCCACCGTGGGTTGCTAACATTGTACCCGTATCTAAGAAGGAGGAAAGGTGCGTATGTGTGTTGATTACCGGGATCTGAACAGAGCAAGCCTGAAGGATGACTTCCCATTACCTCACATTGATGTATTGGTGGATAACATGGCTCAGTTCTCGGTATTTTCTTTCTTGGACAAATTTTTGGGATATAATCAGATTAAGATGTCACCTGAAGACATGGAGAAGACAACTTTCATCACACCTTGGTGCACGTTTTGTTACAAGGTAATGTCGTTTGGTCTGAAGAACGCCGGTGCAACATATCAACGGGCTATGGTAACATTATTCCACGATATGATCCACAAAGAAATCGAGTGCTATCTGGATGATATGATTGCCAAGTCTCTTACAGAAGAAGACCATCTGGTGAATCTACTGAAGCTGTTCAAGCGTCTGAGGATGTATCAGTTGAAGTTGAACCCCAACAAGTGCACATTCGGGGTACGTTCTGGTAAGCTGCTGGATTTCATTGTAAGTGAAAAAGGAATTGAGGTTGATCTCGATAAAGTGAAAGCCATTCAAGAGATGCTTGCACCTAAGACTGAGAAAGAAGTTCGAGGGTTCCTAGGTAGATCAAACTACATCTCAAGGTTCATATCTCATCTCATTGCAACCTGTGAACCCTTGTTCAAGCTATTAAGAAAGGAACAAACAGTCAGGTGGAATGATGACTGTCAGAGAGCTTTTGACAAGATCAAAGAATATCTGCAAGAAACTCCAATTCTCATGCCTCCAATCAAAGGAAGATCTTTAATCATGTATCTGACAGTATTAGAAGAGTCAATGGGGTGTGTGTTGGGCCAGCATGACGAGTCTGGTCGAAAAGAGTATGCAATATACTACCTAAGCAAAAAGTTTACTGACTGTGAACAACGTTATTCACTGCTCGAGAAAACTTGTTGTGCTTTAGCGTGGACTGCTCGCCGACTAAGACAATATATGTTGACTCATACTACCTTATTGATCTCAAAGATGGATCCAATCAAGTACATATTTGAGAAGCCAGCACTTACCGGAAGGGTTGCCAGGTGGAAAATTATTCTAATAGAATATGACATTCAGTACACCTCTCAAAAGGCCATCAAGGGCAGTGTATTGTCTGACTATCTGGCCGAACAACCCATTGATGATTACCAGCCTATGAGATTTGACTTCCCTGGTAAAGACATCATGTTCTTGAAGTTAAAAGATTATGATGAGCCTATTCACACTGAAGGGCCTGACCCAGAATAAGCATGGACTATGATGTTTGATGGGGCAGTTACTTGTAACGGTTGTGGGGTTGGTGCAGTACTTATCACACCTGAAGGACTCCATATGCCTTTCTCAGCAAGGCTCGCCTTTGCCTACACTAACAATGAAGCTGAGTACGAAGCTTGTATCATGGGTCTTGAGGAAGCCATTGACCTCAGGATCAAAACCTTGAATGTATTCGGAGATTCGGCTTTGGTGATCAACCAAACTAACGACAAGTGGTACACTCATCAGGAGCATCTGATTCCCTACCGTGACTATACGAGGAGATTGTTGACCTTCTTCACAACAGTTAAGCTTGAATACATCCCTCGAGATGAGAATCAGTTTGCAAACGCTTTGGCTACCATTTCATCCATGATCAAAGTACAAGCTGTTAATAATGTACCTCAGATTTTAGTATCCAGACTGGACAGATCGGCACATGTATTCTCTGTGGACACTATCACTGATAACAAGCCTTGGTACCACGACATCAAATGCTTCTTGGAGACTCAGACATACCCACCCGGGGCATCGTTTAATGATAAGAAGACATTAAGAAGGCTAGCCGGTAGCTTCTTCCTCAATACTGATGGTTCTTTGTACAAGCGAAACTTCGACATGGTCTTGCTCAGATTTATTGACAAGAAGGAAGCAGACCTGCTGATGCACGAAGTACATGAAGGTTCATTCGGTACCCATGCTGGAGGACATGCAATGGCAAATAAGTTATTAAGATCAGGTTACTACTGGATCACAATGGATGCCGACTGTTGTTCGTACGCTAGAAAATGCCACAAATGCCAGATCTACGCGGATAAAGTGCATGTGCCTCCGAATCCTTTGAATGTAATGTCTTCACCTTGGCCCTTCGCCATGTGGGGCATTGATATGATTGGAAAGATTGAACTGACTGCTTCAAATGGTCACAAATTCATCCTGGTAGCCATTGATTACTTCACCAAATGGGTCGAAGCAGCTTCGTATGCAAATGTCACCAGGAAAGTGGTAGCTCGACTTCTGAAAAGGGATATCATCCGTCGATATGGAGTTCCCGAGCGAATCATTACTGATAATGGTTCCAATTTGAACAACAAGATGATGGTAGAAATTTATCGGGACTTCAAAATTCAACATCACAACTCTTCTCCTTACAGTCCAAAGATGAATGGCGTTGTTGAGGCCGCTAACAAGAATATCAAGAAGATTGTGCAGAAGATGGTAGTCACCTACAAATACTGGCACAAGATGCTACCATTTGCCTTGCATGGGTACCGAACCTCTATCAGAACATCTACTGGGGCAACACCTTATCAGCTTAGGTATGGTATGGAAGCTATCCTACTTTTTGAAGTTGAACTACCCTCCTTACGGGTAATGATGGATATGAAACTGGATGAAGCAGAATGGGTCCGATCTCGATATAATCAACTGAATCTGATTGAAGAGAAGAGATTAGCAGCCATCTGTCATGGGCAGTTATATCATAAACGAATGAAGAAGGCCTTCGATCAGAAAGTCAGAGCTCGAGAATACCAAGTGGGAGAGCTTGTACTGAAAAGGATCATTCCTCCTCATACAGACCACAGGGGCAAGTGGACACCAAACTATGAAGGTCCCTATGTGATAACTAAAGTCTTCTCGGGTGGAGCACTGATGCTCGCAACCATAGATGGTGAAGACTTCCCGTCTCCTGTGAATTCATATGCAGTTAAAAAATACTTCGCATAAAAGACTCGCTGGACATAAAAACATAATGTAAGTCCAGGAAAAATGGGGCATCCCGGCGAGTCAAAAACAGAATAAAAGACTAGGGCAAAAATAAGGGAAAAAATGTACACCCGCTAAGTTGAAAACCCACATCGGATAGCTCAGGCAAAAAAGGGTATCCCGGTGGATTGAAAACCCGAAAGGGCGATCCACGCAAAATCAGGGAATAAGCGAACAACTGCATTCTGAATTCGTCTGCATCACTCACAACATGGAAAACTTCGAAAGGATAAAGCATCGGTCAGAATCAACCTCCTTCATAAAGCAGGATAAGAAGAACGTCAAGGTCATACAGGTCATAGCAAGGGAAGCTCACTGGAGCGTCATCTTCAACATTGCCAACACTTTTATTTTTTCTCAATTTACAACAATCTCCTCCTTTCAGGGGATTCTCTTCTTTGACTGTACTTGCCTATTCAGGGCACACAAATCAATAAAATCATAAATTTCAGTCACACTTTGTTTTGTACATTTTTGTTTCGTTTGCAAAATGTTCAAAAGTTCATGGTACAACACTTGCATAAAACATATGAGCCATTTTAATAAATGCTTGCAGGAAATATGTTGCCCTCAGATAAATCTAACTCCTATGACGGAATCTGGTTAAGGATACCTCGGGACACTTGTGTGTTTCCTTTGTTTAGTAGGTTGCAGGTACTCAAGGCAGACCATTCCATAGCATGGGGCATATCAGGCATTATATCCCCATCCAAGCCAACAATCACATCATCAGCAGGACTCCTTGACAAGAAGTAGTTCCTCGCAAAAAATGTATCCCTCCGAGGATCCTTCAAGAGACTCACTGAATCCCCAAGCAGGATCTCCCGAGCAATGCCTGACAGCTTTTCCCCAGCAAAGTGGTCAGGAATTTTCTATTCCCCATCAGAGTTGCTAGGATTTTCTTGTCCTCAACAGAGTCGGTGGATTTACTTTCCCACAGAGTTACCATTATCTCCCCAGTAGAGTAATACATGAAATACTTCCCCAGCGGAGTTGCTGAAACATCCTCGTCCCTATCGGAGTTCTCCCTCCGGACAGATAAACCAGAGATCTTTATCCCCGTAGGATCCGGATCTCGAATCGGTTTTTGCATTTGCATAATCATAGCACTCGCATCATTTTTCCAAAAAAATAAGCGTAGCATTCCATCGAATACGGAGCTTTACGACAAAAATCAAAAATTTGCATGATCATAAGCCAGGTTCGAGACAATCACCTGCAAATATCAATATCACTTCATCAGCAATATATAAAACTCATTCCCCCTGTAGATAAAAGACAAGACATCCCCTTTGTACTCTCAAACATAGATGCCTGTTCATATTTATACATGATCTTTTCGACACTCGTTCGTTTCATCTTTCCCCAGTAAGGTCGCTAGAATACCTTCTGCATTCTCAATACAGATATTTGTTCATACTTGTACATATTCTTTTTGGCACTCGTTCGTGTCATACTTCCCCAGCAAGTTAAAACACTCGTTCGTGTCCCTTGCCCAATCTTTCGACACTCGTCCGTGTCATGCACATATTTCCCCAGCAGATCATACTTGTGCATACTTATACAGAAGTATTTGATACTCGTTTGTATCTTGTATATATCACCCCTCATCAAATTCAACACTCATCCGTGTTCCTTGCTTAACCGATTGATACTCGTCTGTATCATCATCCTTAAACACGTGTCAGTGTTTGTTTCTACCGATACTCGTCAGTATCATGGTTCTGAGGATGCTCGTCCACGTCTTTGGTCTATACACACTGTCAAACACTTATACCTTCTATTTTAAAGCGTAAGCACTCGTCCGTGTTTACATCCCCACAAAGACAGAAACAAATTTCTCTACCCGACATTTGTCCTATGTCGTGATACTTTCGGCAGCCGTCCCCTGCCAGGTGATCATCCTTCACCTTTGGATGACCGTCCCTCATCCTTTCCCCAGTGGAATCCCCATTGTTGGAACCTTCTATCCGGCATTCATCTTATGTCGTGATAAAGAGCAGGTCGTCCCCTGCTAGGTGATCGTCCTTCACCTTTTGATGACCGTCCCTCATCATTTATCCGATGGCCATCCCCATCGTTGATCTTTTTATCCGACATTCATCCTATGTCGAGATAATCCCCAAGAGCAGTCGTACCCTACTAGGTGATCGTCCTTCACCTCTTAATGATCGTCCTTCATCATGCTTATCTGATGGTCGTCCCTATCGTTGATCTTTTCTATCCGGTATTCGTCCTATGTCGTGATAAAGAGCAGGTCGTCCCCTGCTAGGTGATCGTCATTCACCTTTGATGACCGTCCCTCATCAAATATTTCATTTATTCTTTAAACCGATGGTTGTCCCTATCGTGGTCCCTTTTCCTTTTTCTCGATGATCGTCCTTCATCATGTTTATCTGATTGCCGTCCCCATCGTTGTTTTCTTTACTTTCCAGCCTGATGGCCGTCCCCATGAATGCTTTTTCTCAATCCCCAGAGATTTTTATTTTTTATTTCCCAACATGATGGCCGTCTCCGTCATTGCTTTGCTTACCGTTTTACCCCCAGCAGTCATCCTCTACTCGATGGTCGTTCTCCATCGCTTTCATTTGATACTCATATTATACTATCTTTTACAATTTATATCCCTTTTCTTTATTCTCCCCAGTGAGTGCAAATTTCGGACTGTCTTTGGTATTCAACCACAAGTTATCTTGTTTGTCTGTTAAGCCAGTCGCTTACATCCTGCACAACTAACTCATGCTTGAATAGGGGCAGCTGTAAACACCCCAAATTTCCCCTCACCTTTTCTCACACCATGGCTTGTGATCTTTCATTTTTTGCATTAGCATAAGCATATCATATCCCACTGCATAGTTACATTTCATCTGCATCTAGGGTTTGTGATCTGAGCAATCCAAGAAGTGATCTGAGCCATCCCAACGGTCTTGAAGCTTGTCATAAGGGTCCATGTGTGTTCCATGATCATAATATGCTCCCCAAAGTTCATAAAAGTCAAGGTATTACAAAGCATGGCAAAGGCATAGAGGCAGACTGAAGATTTCCTGCACAAATGACCCAAAATTAGGGTTTTGGTTTCAGAGGCCTTAACCCCAAATTTTTTTTTCATTCTTGTTTCTAATGGTATCAATATGTTATAAGGATCATGTGTACCAAATATTATGAATAAATTCTCTGTGGAAGTCATCTGATCATTGGGTAACTTCTTGAGCAAGTAAAGTCAAAAGCAGAGCATCTGAGGCCCCCAACAATGGTACCAAAGGGTCACATTCATCATTTTGAGTCTCCATGATCTTTATTTGATCTTAGAAGTGGTTATAAGTTCACAAGATTGAAGAATTTCAAGCCAAATGCAAACTTGCTATTTTTGGAAAGGACTTGTAATGGGAACTTTCCATTTTGGGAAAGATATTCAACCTATTCTTTCATGACCAAAAATGCTTCAAATGAAAAATTCTTGGACATGAAAGTTGTAGATTATGTCTTACCATTTGCAAAAAGTACAAGAACATGTCTTGATTCATCCTAGAACTCAAGATATGGCCTTTCAAAGTTTGCAAAAATCCTATAATTTTCAAGTGTGCACCAAAGAGGGAATTTTGCAAATTCACTTGCCAAGCCATTTCATGACCTCTAATCAACTTCTAAACATCATACAAACATAGTGCAACACATTTGGATCAGAATCATGCCTTGCATCATAAGTTTTCATGGCCAATTTCTCAAGAAATTTCAAAGTTGTCAAAATGCATAAAGCTTGCAAACACTTGATCAAGGACATCCAGCTGCACTCTATTGATCCAAGGGCCATCCATGAACTCAGTTGAGGCCAAGACACCCCTTGAAATAGATCTGAACCATGCCCATACCTCAAGTACACAATGTTGACATTTTTACAACTTGGCCGATACCAATCACACTATGCCACCACCCACTTTCTGATCACTCTCATTGGCCTATACTAACATTATGCAAGCCATTTCATAACACACAAGCCTGAATCAACACACAACTCAGATTGCTCAAAATCCCCAAGACCTACAATCTTTCAAAACTCACTCCTCAGCCACTCAAACTCAAAACTTTCACCACCAATCATCTCCACACATCATAAGGATCATTTCCCACCCCTTGCCATGGCGTGAAAACCCCCCAATCTCAAACACGATTTCTGCCTTAGCATAACTGGAACACACAAACCAGCCACCATAAAGTGTTTAGGATTTAATTAGGGTTTAATTAGTCAGTTTGAATCTTGGCCATTAGATCTTAGGGTTAGCGCGTTTTTGGATGGACCAAATTAGTTCATTAATGTTAATTCATAATTAATTAAATTAATTGAGATTAATTAGCCATATTGAATCTTAGCCCTTAGATCACGTGTGCAGTCAACTCCTTTCCCCTAGGTTTGAATCTGGACCACTGGATCATTTGACTTTCCTTTATTTTCATTTTATTTCATTTCTTTTGTCCAATTTATTTAAAATAGCAAAAACCATCAAAAAAATCTCAAACTTTGCATATCTATTTCAAATATATTTCTTAACCTAAAAACATTTTTTATTTTAATTTTTGCATTAAAAAAGTATTTTTAAAATATTTAAATGTTTTATTTAATTAATTAATTAATTGATTTTAATTAATTAAATATGCATTTAGGTTTCTAAAAATCACCAAAAAAAATTATGAAGCATTCTTAAACATTTAGAAACATTTTCAAACTCACCATACAAATTTCTTTTTAGGTTTGATCATATTTTCACAATTTTCTTTGAATTAGGGTTCTTAAATTTCCCATTTTTTAACCCTAACTTGAAAAATTCATTTCTGCCTAGCCATGATGAGTTTGAACTTGATTATTTTTGTATTGTTTCACATATTGCATATAGTTTCTAGGTTATTTATCTCATATTTTTATCTTGCATTTTCAATTTGATTTGCATTTTCCCTCTAGAAGCACCCAAAAACCCTAGTTAACTTAGAAATTTCATAACTTTCACTAGGATTAGCTTCTGACCTTCTCCTTTGGGGTGTGATCTTGTATAGTTTTAGGGTTTTTTTTATCTCAATTTAAATTTTTTATCATGATGTTTGCTTCTGTTTTGGTCATATGCATCTCATGTTGCCTTAAAACCCTAATTTTGCATCTTCATTTGCATTCTCCTTTGCATTTCATGAACTTGTGAACTTGCCATGCCATTACATTATTTTGTATGTCATCTTAGGACATGTTTGAAACATTGCTTGATCATTGTTGAATCATTTTGGTATGCTTTGCATCCATTACATTTCATGAACATCCATGTGTTTTCATGCTTCTAAACATGCTTCCATTGCATCTCATCCTTGTATGATCATTCATATGCATCTTGTATGACTTTGCATTATCTCATATGCCATTTACATTGCATATTCACTTCTGAATTTGGTCTTTGCACCTTCATTTGTCTTATTTCTTTTCATTTCATTTCTTATGCATTCATACTAACATTTCAGGAACCTTTTGGTAAGTTATCTGGGAGGTGGATTTGCCTTCACTTCCCACCTCTTCTCATCTCTTCATATGCATTCTTATTTGTCCTTGAATTGAACTTGTTTCACTTATGTCTCTCTTTCTCCTTTATTTCTTTTAAGTTACTTATTCTTCTTTCTCCTTCTCTTTTCATCCGCTTCTTCCTTGGTGGCCTTGAAGATCCTTTCTCTTAAGCCTCACAAACCATAGGATATCCAAGCATGATAAATTTTAGGGTTGTGTATAGTCCCCCCAAGCTTTTTACCTTTGAGTCTCCTTGAGTCTCTCTTCTCATCTCAATAATCAGAGACTAAACTCTTAAAGCTTTAGGACTTTGAATTAGGGTTATGCCTGCATCCTTATCTTAGGATGGAGTGTATAACTTTAATCCTTAGAGTTAAACCTTTAATTTGTTTACCCCTCTTAATCAAAACACATTAATAATCACTAAGACTTTATCTTGTAACTTGGGCCTTCCATTAGGGTTCTATCTCTTCCTTAGGGTTAAGAGGGACTAACCCTAGTGTTTAATGGACAAGTCCCCCTCAAGTTGTCTTACAAATCATAAAATCCACTTCTTAATCTCACCCTTTAATTAAAATCCATTTAATAAAGGCATGTTATATAATGAATTTAATCCCTAACCATGGATTAAGTTGATGAGTCTTCCTCGGCTTAAGTGTTTTCATCTATCATCCTTCTATTAGGATGGTGTAATGAGTTCACTAATCTGTGATTAGAGATTAAACTCATTACTTAACACTAAACAAAAACCCAAAAACATCTAAATAATCACAAGTAGGTTAATGATCTTAATCCTACATCATCATGGTAATTAAGTTGAGATGCTTATCTCATACTTAAGTAAGCTCATTATCCTTAATCAGGGAGGATATAATGAGTTTACGAACCCTTGATTTAGGCTTAAGCTCATTGTCCTATGCGAAACACCAAAAACAAATAAAAAACTGAAAATACAAAAACAAACAATAATCGTCTCCTTCGGGATTCTTTTCTCATCACACTCATTCACAAACGAGAACTTGCTTCTTCCGTCTAATGCAAGACAGTTAGCACTCGAGCCAGACGAGTCACACACTTGAGCATAGATAAGTAAGCAGTTCACAGTCAATTCATTTTCAGTCTCTTTGAGTCGAACTACGGTGTTCTGACTTCCTCATTGCACGAGAGGATACGTAGGCATAACCTAACAGTTATCGAACAAAAGTCTCTGTGTCTTCCCCCTCTTTCAGCGTTCTTTTCTAAGCCTCAGTTTCTGAGCAATTCACACCTTTTGCACTGACACCTGTACATTCTTTCCCTAGCTTTTGCACACAGATAACACATACACCTACCCCTTTTAAACACAATCTTGTAAGCGTAGATCCCGTCGAGTACGACGGACGATTTGGGTGCTAATACCTTCCCAGGTCGTAACCAACCCCCTTACTCAGTTTCTCTGGTTCGCAACCGTCTTACCATCTCTTTCTAGGTTTATGCAACATTACCTTTCCTTCGGGATAAAAATGCCTAGCTGGCGACTCTATTCAATTCAACCTTTTCTCTTTCGCCGACCGTTCGCGTTTGCACCGTGGGACTTTATGTCTTTTCAGAGGAGCGACGCCCACAAGCTTCGGTCCAAGAATTTTCTGTGCGCGGGGGAGAGCAGATGGGTTTTTGTCTTTCTGTTTGCTTGAAGTTGCCATTGTTGGTAGTGAAGAAATTTGAGCAAAGAGGAGTAGAGACTGGGTTTGTGAGAAGAAAGAAAGTTAAAATGTATAAGTTTTGGGGAACGAAAGTTCTTCAGAAGGAAGAAGAGAGGTATTTATATTAAAGATTGGGGAGAGAAACGTTTGAGTTTTCAAACGGTTGTGGCACGTGTCGACGCGTTAGTGGAGGATTCCTAGAGATTAATATCATGCAGAACGCCAAGTGGCGAATTCTTAAGAATTGACCGTTATTCGATGGTTATTTTATTTGTATATAAATAGGATAGTTTTGCTTTGTGTAAAGTGTGTGAAATTCTGTACAACATTCCTGTGAAAATTACTCTAATACTCGTGTGTAGGAGAAAAGAGAATTGACTGGAAAATGTACGTGTAACACCATTTATCTTTCAAGTTATAAAACTTAGATTTCTTTTATTTCTTTTTTGAAGTTTATGCTTTCATTTACTTTTCAAGTAATTTACTTTCAAGCAAGTTTATATTCCAAAAATCCTTTAAATGTAAACTTTAAGTCCTTTTGTTAACTTATTATACAAACACATATACACTTCAATACAAGCAAGAACAACTTTGTTAGAAATCATTCGACAAAACATACAAGGAAACCAATAAGACTTGTACATTAAGGAATAAACCCTAAGAATTTAGTACATGTGTCCTAGGACTTGTGTGGTTGGTCCTACAAGTAACCCATTTCCAAGGAATTGGTAAACTAGAGGTTGTTCGCCAAAAACACAAGCGAACACCGTCGGGGTCATGAACACCGTATGTCTCTTATCCATGTCCGACATAGGGATTTGGTTGTACCCACTATATGCGTCCATGAAGGACAAGAGTTTGAAACCTGCAGAGTTTTCGACCAGTTTATCTATGTTAGGAAGAGGAAATGCATCTTTGGGACAAGCCCTATAAAGATCGGTATAGTCAACACACATACGCCATTTTCCATTATTTTTCTTAACGAGGACTACATTATAGAGCCAGATTATATACTGGGCTTCAGAAATAAAATTTTCCTCTAAGAGGTCTTTTACAGCTCACTCAGCAGCCTCCTCTTTCTCGGGAGACTGTTTGCGCCTACGTTGTGCTATGGGCTTGACCGCCTGGTCTAAAGCTAACTGATAACAGACGACCTCAGGGTCGAGGCCGGGCATCTCTGCGGCGTTCCATGTGAAAAGGTCAATGTTCTCCTTGAGGCAAATTACGAGCTTGAACTCTTCGTCCGGGACCGGGACCAGGAGGAATGGGTGTGTGGGGGCTCTCCCGTTGATGGGTCCCTGCTCTTACGCTTCGTCCTTGCCGATACGGCATTCGAGATTGATGGCGTTGATTCCCTGGGGGGAGGCTCTTCGACCCTGGGTTTCTTGTTATTCTTGGTGTTGATTGTGGCCTGTCCTTTTACTACAGCATCATAACATCTCCGAGCAGCCTCGATGTCACCGTGGATTGTGACCACGCGGCCCAGTTTGGTGTGGTACTTCATCTTCAGTGGAACGGTGGAAGGGACCACTGTTAATTCAGCCAGGGTTGGGAAACCGAGGATGCAGTTGTAAAGGGAGGGGCACTCTATTACTAGGAACTGGATCTTGACTTCTCTGGCCGTTTCTTGCTCTCCGAAGGTGACGAGGAGCTCGACGTAACCTCATGGCTTTTTTGTTGCCCCATTGAACCCTTGGAGGTCGGATCCGACGTATGGAGATAGATTGGTCTTCTCCAGCTTTAGGGTCTTGGTCGACCAGGATGTGTCGAACGTCAAAGTGCGCCATCTTGGCTCTTATCAATAGAAGGATGCCTGAGTTGGGGGAACCGCCCGAAAGCTCCTCTAAAAAATATTTGGATTGGACTTGCCTCGGTACTTTGTCAATGTCGCCTTTTGATCGGGCGCAGTCAGCAAGAGTTCGTCGAACTTGCGTTTTACTGAAAGGGCAGCGTTTTCGCTGTTCATCCCTCCCCTTGATATGACAAGAGCAGTTGGGAAGTCTTCCCAGGGACTGAGGGCTGTGATTCGCCCTTCTAGTGATGAGTCTGGGAAGATGAAGTCCTCCGGGCGTGATATGCACATGGCCACTTGATAAGAAGGGTCTTCGGGCGGTGTGTCCTCGCGAGGCCTCTTCTTTTCGTGCTCTTCGTGCCTGGGAGTTTCGTTATTCTTAGTGTACTATTTGAGATGGCCCTCTTGGATCAAGATCTCTATTGCATCCTTCAGGTGGACGCAGTCTTCAGTCACGTGCCTGTGGCTTGTGTGAAACCTCCAGTATTTGGATTTGTCCGTGTGGGGTTTGGGCGCAGAAGGTTTGGGGAACCTCACCCTGCCTTGTTTGAAGTCGGAGTTGATGCACTCGGCGAGGATGCATTCACGGGGATCTGTCAGCAATGTATACTCGTTATAGCGGCCCGCGGGTCCTCTTCCTTCGCGAGGCTCACAGGGTTTCTCCTCCCTCCGCCTATCCCCGTTGCGGCGGGGAACGTTGGGGTCCTCGCGCTTGGGATGGTCGGTCTCCCCGCTGTTGCGACTGCTTCGAGCATTGTGGGCGACCTGTTTTTCCTCATATCTAATGTAAGTTTGGGCTTTATGCAGGAGGTCGTTCAAGGTGCGGGGAGGTTCTATCCCGACTTCCCTGCTGAGTTCACTTCCGGGCAGGAGTCCTCTCTCGAGGAGGTATTTCTTCATGTGTTCCGTAGTGTCCACCTCGACAGCCTCTAGGTTGAACCGCTCGACATACGAGCGCAGTGTTTCATTCTTCCTTTGCACTATGGCTTCGAGGGTCGCCTTAGTCTTGGGATGGCGTCGGGAGGCTGTGAAATGTCTCGTGAACATGGATTTCATGACTCTCCAGGATGTGATGGACTATGGGGCCAGACTTTTGTACCAGGCCATGGCTCCTTTCCTGAGATTTGTTGAGAACAACCTACACTTGAGATGCTCGGTGATGTCGTTGCGATAGTCAAGCATCGTATTAATGTTGTCGACGTGATCGTCGGGGTCAGTGGTCCCGTCATAGATGGCCAGATTCGGGGGCTTCTCCATACCCTTGGGGAGTGGAGCCTCCATAATTGCCCGTGAGATGGGGCAATGTGGGTCCTCCTCGTCGCTCCTCAATGGGGAGAGTTCATCATTACCAGGGCTCTGGTCGTCCTCGACGCGGAGAGGAGCGTCCCCACTTCTTTGCAGCTTCTGGACGTTGTAGCGTCCTTCATTTTTGCTGAGGTCGGTTCTCCTTTCAGTCAGTCTCTAGGGCCATGATTCTTTCGTGTTGCTGGTAGAGCATGGAGTTGGCCTGATTGAGGGCGTTCACCGTAGCAATCATGGTGGTGTCCCCCTCGACGGGCATGGGGATGGGCTAGAACGTGGTGACCGGTGGGTTCTGAGTCTGAGGTTGGTTCCCATTGTTTTCGGGTTTAGGAGACGGGGTGGAGGGATGCCCGTCTCGGGCGTCAACTTCATGGTAGTTCAGATTATCCTCCATCGTGTAGTCAACGAGGGGATGGTTACGGTCGTTGGACTGTTCTCCGGCCATACTTGAAGGATATGGTAGTTTGAGCTTTGATCTTCTATAGTAGAAGAAGGGGACAACTAGTTCCCACAGACGGTGCCACTGATCTTACCTGATCAGGAGGGCCTTCTAGCAATTGGGTGCGAACAGCAGATGGATAGAATGGAGGGGGTGTACCTGCAAGGCACTCCGATGCCAAAGTCAATAGAGGTACAAAAAGTGGTAAGTTAGAAGATTTAAATCAGAATACCTGACCCTTTAGTGAAAAAGGGTATTTATAGTGTTCCCCCAGCGTTGGGCCAAGGTCCTTTTTTGGGCTGGATCAGCTAGGCCCAAGGAAGAATTTCCAAGGAACGCGTGAGAAGCGTGAAGACCTAGCTAAGTGGTCTGGTCCTTGGTCCAACTGCCCCTATCTTTCAGGAGATAATGGGGGACAGTTGGGTGACGTGGTAAAAGAATTGGCAGACCTGTTCTTTTCCCCGTTCTGAGCATGTGCCCGACACATGGAACATATGCTCGACCTTTAAGCAACTCCGCCCGTCGAACAAGTGTACTTGCCCTAGCGTATGGGCATCTGCTCGACGTATTGGGCCGTAGCCTAATACAGTCTGGAGGCCCAGTCCGGAACACTTACCAACTTTTTTCTATCTTCCTATTTGATTTAATGAAAATTTCATTTTGTTTTTGTTAAAATAGCTTAACACTACCTTTGACTCAGTCTTTCTTTATAATTGTTACATTCTTTTCCTTATATATAGCATTGTATTTTTTATTATGGAGATAATAAGAGATTATCCCATTTATTTCAATTGATTTCTTCCTTTACTTTTCTTTCTATCCGCAAAACATTGATTACACAATGGTTATAGCTTCACAAGTTTTCATATGTGAACATGGTATTAGTGAGATATATTTTTCACACTTCCCCGTTTCTCTCTCCACATGTGAGTACCTTTCTCAATCTTCTTTTTTCTCTGATTCCTGCACTTGTGGCCTCACCATATTCGTGTATCCTTCTCTTTCATCCTCCACCTTATCTTTCTTATCTTCTTCTCTTTTCCATTCTTGCTTTTCTTTTTGTATTCTTCCTCAACCTTTTCCATGGCTTCTGACACTGGTTCACCACTGCCCACGCCAGAACGCCCCAAAAATTCCACTACCCACCATTGTTCTTCCAACAATTATCAAAAGGACATGATAGATCCTTAATTTATGCATCCCATTGATAATCCTGGGATTGCGTTTGTTACTCCTCCACTCAACAACCTCAACTACCATTCTTGGAGTCGATCTCTTGTTTTTTCTCTCCGATGCAAAAATAAATTAGGTTTTCTTGATGGTACTTGTCGCTCCCCAGACTTTGGTCCCGGTGCAAACGCGAACCGTCGGCGATGTTGGAGGTTGAGGTTGAATAGAGTCTCCAGCTAGGCATTTTATCCCGAAGGAAAGGTAATGCTGCATAAACCTAGAAAGAGATGGATAAGACGGTTGCGAACCAAAGAAACTGAGAAAGGGGGTTGGTTACGACCTGGGAAGGTATTAGAACCCAGATCGTTCGCTGTACTTGACGGGATCCATGCTTACCTGATTGTGTTGAAGGGGGATAGTTTATGTGCTAGCTGTGCATAAAAGAAATGGATGTACAAAGTGATAGTGCAAAAATAAACATGAATTCAAATAGGGTTTAGAGAAGAACAGCTAGAACGAGAGAGAGGGGGAGACAAGGAGACTTTTGTTCGATAACTGTTACGTTATGCCTACGTATCCTCTCGTGCAATGAGGAAGTCAGAACACTGTAGTTCGACTCAAAGAGACTGTATATTTTTGTTGTGAACTGGTTGCTTGTCTATGCTCAAGTGTATGACTCGTTTGGCTCGAGTGCTAACTGTCTTGCATTAGACGGAAGAAGCAAGTTCTTGTTTTCAGGGTGAATGTGATGAGAAAAGAATCCCGAAGGAGACGTTTATTGTTTGTTTTTGTGTTTTCATTTTTTAATTGTTTTTGGTGTTTTGCATAAGATAATGAGCTTAAGCCTTAATCAAGGGTCGTAAACTCATTATATCACCCCTGATTAGGGATAATGAGTCTACATAAGTATGAGATGAAGATCTCAACTTAATTACCATGATGACATAGGATTAAGATCATTAACCTACTTTGGTAATTATTAAGTGTTTTTGGGTTTTTGTTTAGTGTTAGGTAATGAGTTTAATCTACAATCAAAGATTAGTGAACTCATTACACCATCCTAAGAGAAGGATGATATATGAGAACACTTAAGCTGAGGAAGATACCTCAACTCAATCCATGGTTAGGGATTAAATTCATTATATAACAAGCCTTTATTAAGTAGATTTTAATTAAAGGTTGGATGAAGAAGTGTTTTTTATGTTTGCAAGACTTTAACATGAGGGGGACTTGTCCATTAAACACTGGGGTTAGTTCCTCTGAACCACCAGGCAGAGATGTAACCCTAATATAAGGCCCAAGTTACAAGCTTAAGTCTTTAATGATTATTATGTGTTTTTGATTGAAGGTGAAAACAACTTAAAGGTTTAGCAATAAGGATCAAAGTTATACACTCCATCCTGAGATAAGGATACAGACATAACCCTAATTCAGAGTCCCAAAACTTTAACTGTTTAGCCTTGATTATGAGATGAGAGAGAGAGAGACTCAAGCAGACTCAAAAGGTAAAAACTAGGGGGACTATGTACAACCCTAAAGTTATCATGCTTGGATGTTCCTATGGTTTGTGAGGCATCAATAGAAGTCTTCAAGTTGGCCACCAAAGGAAGAGAAGCAGATGAAGAGAGAGAGAGAGAGAGAGAGAGAGAGAGAGAGAGAGAGAGGATTAGGTTACTTACTTCATGAAGAAGTTAAGTAACCTAAGAACAAGAGATAACAAAAGTGAATGGGATTCACTTCAAACACAAACAAAGTGCATAAAAATAAAGAAAGAAAGAGAGGTTGGATGTGGATGCACATCCACATCCTAATTAACTTACCAAATGCACCTGAAATGGTTAGTTTGAAAGCAAGATATGTACAAATTCAAAATCATAAACAAATAAAGAGATAAAAAATTGAAAATTCATCTAAGGGGACCCTAAGTACTCATGAAATCACCATCCAAATGGGGAGGTCTAAAGGTTTACCAAGTTCAAGTTATGGTCATCCTAAAATTTGTTAAGGTTTTTGATACTTCTCAATGAAAAAATGCCAAACAATTTGAAATTTCAAGATAAAAATGTGACAAAAATATATTTAGAAACTAGAGGTCAAGTGTAAAAGATTTCAAAAAGAATCAAATGCAAACTCATCTTGGTTTGAAAGTTATGAATTTTTGAAGTTAGGGTTGAAAAAATAGGAAATTTAGAAACCCTAATTCAAAGAAAATTGGCAAAGTTTGATCAAAACCAAAAAGAAATTTGTGAGATGAGTTTGTAAATGTTTCTAAATTTTAAAGAAACCTCTCTGATTTGTTTGGTGATTTTTAAATACTTTAAAGTATTTTTAATTAATTAAATGGAATTAATTAATTAAAATATACAATTAAAATATTTAAAAATGCATTTTTTAATGAAAAATAAAAATAAAAATGTTTTTGGTTTCTGAAAATTAATTCAAGTGATAATAAAAATTTTCAGAATTTTTAAATATTTTTTGTTATTTTTAATAAATAAAAGAAAAGAAAATGAAATAAAAATAAAATAAAATAAAAGAAAAATGAAAAGTAAGCAAGATCAGTGGCTGAGATTGAGAGGAAACAAGATCAGTGGTTGAGGGCGTGAGTCAGCAAGACCAGGGGGTAATCAGATCTTATGGCCAGGATTTAAAACTAACACACGCGCGTTATCCAAGGGCTATGATTCATTCTGGCATTTTAATAAAGTTTTATATTAATTAATCAGGATTTAAAACTAATGGCGCATCTAGATCATTCAAAACTTAAACTAATCAAGATCCAAGGGCTGTGATTTAAACCGGGAACCCTAACCCTAATGACTTTCAGATGACCGGAAAATTGCTCCGGCCATCTTTCCGGCCAATCAAAACATCAACCTCTTCCCTAGGCCATTTCACAACCTCTAACCTGCCCAGAAATGATCCTCACCCTCCTAGGAACTCAAATCAATCATCAAACATAATTTCTAACACGTAAACAAGTTGAATCAAAGCAAAAACTAAACACGGGAAAATTTTAAGAAGTTCATGAAATGTTCATTTCTTCACCATTTTCAATTCTAAAAGCATCATAGTGATCCTTAGAGCATGCCGTTTCATTTTATAACAAGAAATCAAAGCTTTGAGAAAAAATGTTCTTGAGTATACCTGAGTTGGAAACCTTCAAATGTGAGCTTTCAGAACCTCCCACTTGTGCAAATGAACTCCTTTAATCCTCCTGAAGCTATTGGGATGCTTAGAATACTTTGAAAGTGGCTATTCTGAGTGGCTCGATTCTGATATGGCAGAAATGGAAGCTTTGGTTTATGAGGTTTCATGCCATGGTGATGGTTGCTTTGTGTTCTAGAGGTGATTTCTGATTGAATGGTGAAAAAATCTTTGAAGTTTGATGGATGGTTAGAGAGAATCCAAGGAGAGAAGTTTTTGGCAAATTTTGTGAAATCTGATATTGTCTGTCTTCTGAGCCTTTGTCCTTCTTGTTTTATGACCTTGAGGCAATCCATAAGCAATCCCAACAATTTAGGAGGGCAGATATGCATTGTGGGAAAGGTATGGGTGATTGGCCAAAAAAGTCAAAAATTGTGTACTATAGGTATGGGCCATGGAAGAGGAGATTTATGTGCTTGGATTGCCTCAGCTAGCTTCAAGGAAAGCCATTGGATCAAGTTTATGCAGCTGGATGGCCTTGATCATGTGTTCTCATGGTTTATGCAATTTGGTATCTTTGAAGTTTCTTAAGAATCAACTCATCAAAACCCTAGGTTCAAAGGTCAATTCTGATCTTTAGAAGTTGCTTGAACATGTTATGATACACTTGAGTGCAGTAGAGGTCACTTAGAAGCTTGAAATGCCAATATGCAAAAATCCCTCTTTGACATGAACATGAAATTTATGTGATTTTTGCCAACTTTGCAAGGCCATAACTTGAGTTCTAGGAAGAATTAGAATGAGTTCTTGTACTTTTTGAAAATGGGAGGATCCAATCTACAACTTTCATGTTTGAAGAAATTTCACTTGAATCCTTTTTGATCAAGAAAGAGGAGGTTGAAAATCTTTCCCAAAATAGAAAGTTTACATTACAAGTCATTTCCAATTTTGGCAAATTTTGGCTTTGTTCATTTTTTTCTTCAACTTTGTGAACTTCCAAGCATTCCAATGATCAAATAAAGACCATATGACTTCAAAATGGTGATGATGACCCTTTGGTACCCTTGTTGGGGGGCTCACATGCCCAGAATCTGACTTTTCTTGCTCAGGAAGTTACCACTTGATCAGATGACTTCCACATTGAACTTTTCCATGAAATTTGATACACAAGCTCCTTATAACATATATGGACCAACAACAACAAGAATGACAAAAAAATTTGGGTGTAAGGCCTTCAAAACCAAAACCCTAATTTTAGGCCATCTGTGTAGGAGCCTCAGTTTAGCTTTCATACCTCTGTAGTGCTTTGACATTTCTTGACTTCAATGGACCCATGGGGGAATAAGACTATCATAGACCACTCAAGGACTCTCTTGGCATGCTTCAAAGCCTTTGAGATAGATCAAACCACTTCTAAAATTCATCTGATCACAAAGCCTAGCTATGCAGTTATACAGTGAAATAAAACTATGCAGTGTAAGATTGAATGCTTATGCAATGCAATATGAAGGATCACAAGCCAAGGTGTGAGAAAGAGAGGTAAAATTTGGGGTGTTTACAGCTGCCCCTATTCAAGCATGAGTTAGCTGTGTAGGATGTAAGCGCCTGCTTAACAGACAAACAAGATAACTTGTGGTTGAATATCAAGACAGTCCAAAATTTGCACTCTTTATTATAAGAAGAAAAGGGACATAAATTGTAATAGACAATATAAACTGAATATCAAATGATAGTGACGGAGGACGACCATCGAGCAAAGGACGACTGCTGGGGAAAGATATAGTGAGAAACACACTGACGGGGACGACCATCATGCTGGGGAATAAAGAATCTGCAACGGGAACGGTCATCGGGTAAAGAAAGGCGACTTTACTGGGGATTTAAAAACACTAATGGAGACGACCATCAGGTTGAAGAATAAAGAAACTGCGACAAGGACGGCCATCGGGTAAATAGTAAATAAATGATGAGGGACGGTCATCAAAAGGTGAAGGACGATCACCTAGCAGGGGACGGCTGCTAAAAGATATCACGACATAAGACGAATGTCAGATAGGAAGACCAACGATGGGGACAACCATCAGATAAAATGATGAGGGACGGTCATCAAAATAGATGATGAGGGACGGTCATCAAGAGGTGAAGGACGATCACCTAGCAGGGGACGGCTGCTCTGAGTTATCTCGACATAGGACGAATGTCAGATAGGAAGACCAATGATGGGGGACGGCCACCGGATAAAATGATGAGGGACGGTCATTAAGAGGTGAAGGACGATCACCTAGCAGGGTACGACTGCTGAGAGTTATCTCGACATAGGACGAATGTCAGATAGAAAGATCAACGATTGGGACGACCATCGGATAAAATGATGAGGGACAGTCATCAAAATAAATGATGAGGGACGGTCATCAAAAGGTGAATGATGATCACCTAGGAGGGTACGACTGCTGAGTATTATCTCGACATAAGCCGAACGTCGGATAGAAAGTTGTTTTGTTGGCGACTTCTAGGGATAGATAAACATGGACGAGTGTTTAAGCCCTAAAAGATAAAATGGTACAAGTGTTTCAACAGTGTGTATAGATTAAAGATACGGACGAGTATCCTTAGGACCACGATACGAACGAGTATCGATAGAAACAAACGACGACGTGTGTTTGAGAAATGATGATACGGACGAGTATCAACTGTTGAACAAGGAACACAGACGAGTGTTGATCTGCTGGGGAGATACGTAAGATACAGACGAGTATCAAAGAATTATGTATAAGTAAGACACTGATGAGTATCAGAAGGATTGTGTATGAGTATGTGGGGTACAAGTATTTGTATTGAGAGTGCAAAAGGACATTTTGGCTTTTATCTGCAGGGGATAAGTTTTTGTGTATTGCTGGAGGGGTGATTTTTGTATTAGCAGGTGACTGGCTCAAACCTGGCTTATGATTATGCAAATGTTTAATTTTTGCCACAATGCTCCGTATTAGACGGAATGCTATGCTTTTCTTTTGGGGGGATGATGCAAATGCCATGATTATGTAAGTGAGAGAAACGAGCTCCGAGATCTGAAATCTGCTAGGAGAACGGATCACTGCACGATTTGTGGGGAGAAAGGATCACTGTGCGATCTTTCTAGAGAACTCTGAGGGAAGAATTTTGTGGGGATCCAATGCTGGGGATGAGAAGATCTGGCAACTCGCTGGGGAAAAGTGATTTAGGCATTTCTTCGAAGAACCTGCTCGGGGAGGAGAGAACTCCTGGGGAGTAATCTGCCGGAGGATCAGCTTTGCGGGGATACTCTGAGGGGATAAAAAGCTCCGTGGGAGAACACTTTCGTCAAGTAGTCCTTCTGATGATGTGACTTCCGGCTCGGCTGGGGATATAGTGCCTGATATGCCCAATGCTGTGAAAGGTTGTTCGCCTGCAACCTGTCAAAAAAGGAAACGCACAAGTGTCCTGAGGTATCCTCAACCGGATTTCGTCATAGGAGTTAGGTTCGCTTAAAAGCACATATTTCCTGCAAGCATTTATTGAAAATGGCTTATATGTTTTCATGCAAATGTTATATTACGAACTTTGGACATTTTGCAAACAAAACAAAAAGGTACAAAAAGAAATGTGAACGAATTTTTGACTTTATTGATTCGTGTACCCTGAATAGGCGAGTACAATGAGGAAGCTAATCCCTAAAATGAGGAGATTGCTACAAAATTGAGAAAAATAAAAATCCTATTTGGGAATGCTGAAGTTGATGCTTCAATCTTCCTTTTGCTATGACCTGTATGACTGGAATGCTCTTCTTATCTTGATTTCTGAAGAAAGTTGATTCTGATTGACGTTTTGCCCTTTCGAAGCTTGCCAGGTTATGTGAGTGTAATACAGACGAATTCAGAATGCAGTTGTTCACTTTTTCCCTGATTTTGCGTGGATCGCCCTTTCGGGTTTTCAATCCACCGGGATACCCTTTTTTGCCTGAGCTTTCCGATGTGGCTTTTCAACTCAGCGGGTGTACATTTTTTCAATTTTTCCCTTATTTTTGCCCGAGTATTTTTATTATGTTTTTGACTCGCCGAGATGCCCTATTTTTGCCTGGACTTACATTCTGTTTTTATGTCCAGCGGGGCATTTATGCGAAGTATTTTTTAACTGCATCTGAATTCACAGGAGACAAGAACTTTTCACCATCCATGGTTGCGAGCATCAGCGCTCCGCCTGAGAAGACTTTAGTTATCATGTAGGGACCCTCATAGTTAGGCGTCCACTTGCTCCTGTGGTCTGTATGAGGAGGAAGGAATCTTTTCAGTACAAGCTCTCCCACTTGATATACCTGAGGTCTGACTTTTTGATCGAAGGCTTTCTTCATCCATTTCTGATATAACTGACCATGACAGATAGTTGCTAGTCTCTTTTCTTCGATCAGGCTCAGTTGGTTATAACAAGATCGGACCCATTCTGCTTCGTCTAGTTTTACATCTATCATTACCCGCAAGGAAGGTAATTCAACTTCAACAGGTAGGACTGCTTCCATACCATACACAAGTTGATAGGGTGTTGCCTCGGTAGATGTTCTGATGGAAGTTCGGTACCCATGTAAGGCGAATGGTAACATTTCATGCCAGTCTTTGTATGTGACTACCATCTTTTGCACAATCTTCTTAATGTTCTTGTTAGCCACCTCAACAGCGCCATTCATCTTAGGCCTGTAAGGAGAAGAGTTGTGATGTTGTATTTTGAAGTCTCGGCACAGTTCTGTCATCATCTTTTTGTTAAGGTTCGAACCATTATCAGTAATGATTCGCTCGGGAACTCCATATCGACAAATGATATCCCTTTTCAGAAATCGGGCTACCACTTGCCTGGTGACATTTTCATATGAAGCTGCTTCAACCCATTTGATGAAGTAATCAATGGCTACCAGGAAGAATCTGTGACCATTTGAAGCAGTTGGTTCGATCTTTCCAATCATATCAATGCCCCACATGGCAAAGGGCCAGGGTGAAGACAATATATTCAAAGGATTCGGAGGCACATGCACTTTGTCTGCGTAGATCTGGCATTTATGGCATTTTCTGGCATAGGAACAACAGTCGGCATCCATTGTGATCCAATAGTAACCTGATCTCAACAATTTCTTTGCTATTGCATGTCCTCCATCATGGGTACCGAAAGAACCTTCATGTACTTTGTGCATTAGTAGGTTTGCTTCCTTCTTGTCGACACATCTGAGCAAGACCGTGTCGAAGTTTCGCTTGTATAAGGAGCCATCAGTATTGAGGAAGAAACTGCCGGCTAGCCTTCTCAATGTCTTCTTATCTTTAGACGATGCTCCAGGTGGGTATGTCTGAGTCTCCAAGAAGCATTTGATGTCGTGGAACCAGGGTTTGTTGTCAATGACAGTGTCCACAGAGAATACATACGCCGGTCAGTCTAGTCTGGATACTAAAATCCGAGGTACATAGTTAGCAGTCTGTACTTTGATCATAGATGAAATAGTGTCCAAGGCTTCTGCAGACTGATTCTCGTCTCGAGGGATGTATTCAAGCTTGACTATTGTGAATAAAGTCAAAAATTTCCTCGTATAGTCACGGTAGGGAACCAGATGCTCCTTATGAGTATACCACTTGTATTTGGTCTGATTGATTACCAAAGCTGAATCTCCGAATACGTTCAAGGTTTTGATCCTAAGGTCAATGGCTTCCTCAAGACCCATGATACATGCTTCGTATTCTGCTTCATTGTTAGTGCAGGGGAAGGAGAGCCTTGCTGAAAAAGGCATATGGATTCCTTTGGGTGTAATAAGTACTGCACCAACTCCACGACCATTGCAATTAACTGCCCCATCAAACATCATAGTCCATGCTTCTTCTGGATTAGGCCCTTCAGTGTGAACAGGATCTTTGCAATCTTTTGACTTTAAGAACATAATGTCTTCATCAGGGAAATCAAATCTCATAGGCTGGTAGTCATTAATGGGTACTCAGCCAGATAATCAGACAATACACTGCCCTTGATGGCTTTTTGAGAGGTGTACTGAATATCATATTCTGTTAGAATCATTTTCCACCTTGCAACCCTTCCAGTAAGTGTTGGCTTCTTAAATATGTACTTGAAGGGGTCCATCTTTGAGATCAATAAGGTAGTATGAGTCAACATATACTGTCTTAGTCGGCGAGCAGCCCATGCTAAAGCACAACAAGTTTTCTCGAGCAGTGAATAACGTTGTTCACAGTCGGTAAAATTTTTGCTTAGGTAGTATATTGCATACTCTTTTCGACCAGACTCGTCATGCTAACCGAACACACACCACATCGATTCATCTAATACTGGAAGGTACATTATTAGAGGTTTTCCTTCAACTGGAGGCATGAGAATTGGAGGTTCTTGCAAATATTCTTTGATCTTGTCAAAAGCTCTTTGACAATCATCGTTCCACCTGACTGTTTGTTCTTTTCTTAGCAGTTTGAACAAAGGCTCGCAGGTTGCAGTGAGATGAGATATGAACCTTGAAATGTAGTTTAGTCTACCTAAGAACCTTCGAACTTCTTTCTCAGTCTTAGGTGCAGGCATTTCCTGAATTGCTTTGACTTTGTTAGGATCAACCTCAATTCCTCTTCCGCTTACAATAAAGCCCAGCAGCTTACCAGAACGTACCCTGAATGTGCATTTGTTGGGGTTCAACCTTAACTGATACTTCCTCAGATGCTTGAACAGTTTCAATAGATTTACCAAATGGTCCTCTTCTGTGAGGGACTTGGCAATCATGTCATCCACGTAGCACTCAATTTCTTTATGGATCATGTCATGGAATAATGTTACCATAGCTCGTTGATATGTTGCACCAGTGTTCTTCAGACCAAACGACATTACTTTGTAGCAGAACGCGCCCCATGGTTTGATGAATGTTGTCTTCTCCATGTCCTCAGGTGACATCTTGATCTGATTGTATCTAGAAAATCTGTCCATGAAGGAAAACACTGAGAACTGAGCTGTGTTATCCACCAATACATCAATGTGAGGTAATGGGAAGTCATCTTTCGGGCTTGCTCTGTTCAGATCCCGGTAATCAACACATATATGCACCTTTCCATCCTTCTTAGGTACGGGTACAATGTTAGCAACCCACGGTGGGTAACTAGTTACAGCAAGAAAATCGGCGTCCCACTGTTTTTGTACTTCTTCTTTGATTTTCATGGCCATGTCTGGGCGAGTACGGTGCAACTTCTGTTTAACTGGCGGACAATCCTCTTTCAAAGGCAGCTTGTGCATGACAATATCTGTATCCAAACCTGGCATATCTTGATAGGACCAAGCGAATACATCGACATATTCTCGCAGCTTACTGATAAGTTGTTCTTTCACTGGAGCTTGCAGACTGGCCCTAATCTTTACTTCTTTCACATCTTCCTCGGTACCAAGATTGATAGTCTCAACCTCCTCCTGATGAGGAGCAATCACCTTTTCCTCTTGTCTCAATAACCTGGCTAGCTCTTCAGGTAAATCGTAGTCTTCTTCAACCCCTTCATCTGCTTGATTAATCAGATTGTTGAAGTCATACGAGGTCATAGCAGTGTTGTTGTCGGTGCAATCTGGAGGGTTATCTCTGGAAGGGTTGAGATTTGGTTCATTTTAGTGATTGATTTTATCTTTATTTAGAAAAAGTGAATGAAGTTATTATTGAGAAAAACATTACCATTTATTGTTTTGTGCGAAAATAACAAAAATGAAAAGACAGGGAGCGAAAAATATTGTTTGCAAAAAGATGTCCATTGTTCATTAATATTCAATTTGCACAAAATACATATGGCCCTATTACAAAATGAGTCCAATCATCTTGGGCAAGATGCGGGACTTTGATGCATGCTTAAAACAGGAAATAATAATTACTCTGCAGCAGTAACCCTTATAATTTCCTGGGAAGACCAGTTGAGGACTTGTCGGCCCGGGACTCTTGGACGGATCCAGTTTTCTAGGTTGTAGTCGCTCTCAGCCTCATCTTCCAAAGTGTTGACAACATCAGGGATCAACATTCCCCCACTTATGAACTTGGGAGCTTCAGTAGCCTCCTCTGGAACTTGTCGGGATGGTGTGTAACCCAAATCGAATTTGTCTTCTTTCATCTCCACCTTCAGCAGCTTTCCCCAGCCTTGGGCATTCCCTTCTTCCACAACCTTCCGAGCTTGTTTGTAGGAAGCAATTGAGGTGCCCATCCTTTCCTCTTGGGATGCTACAAACACCTCAGTTGTAGCTTCGTTGATATTCAAAGCTTTGAAACCCTGACTCATGGTTTCATGGATCTCTCCATCCATCTCTATGTACTTGTATGTAGCCAGGTGACTGACAAAGATGTCTTCTTCTCCATAAATTGTGATAATTTGGCCCTCCCACTCATATTTTAACTTCTGGTGAAGGGTAGATGTTACCGCGCCAACGGCATGAATCCAGGGTCGACCCAACAAACAGCTATAGGCAAGCTGTATGTCCATCACGTAGAAGGTAGTTTTGAAAACTTGTGGGCCAATTACCACAGGCAGCTCAATCTCCCCGAGAACCGATCTCTTAGAACCATCAAAAGCTCTGACAACTAGTTTGCTCGGACGGAGTGCAAGACTATCATACTCCAGCTTGACTAAAGCCTTCTTTGGTAGCACATTGAGTGATGATCCAGTATCAACAAGGATATGAGACAGCACAACACCTTTACATTCCAAAGTGATATGTAAAGCCTTATTGTGATTGCCCCCTTCCGTAGTCAAGTCAGCATCGGTGAAACCTAGTCCATGACTAGTATTGACGTTTGCAACCACCGTTTCTAACTGATTAACCATGATCTCTTTAGGCACATAAGCTGCATGCAGGACCTTGAGTAGTGCATTCCGGTGAGCCTCGGAGTACATGAGAAGAGATAGTATAGAGATCTTGGAGGGTGTTTGGTGGAGCTGGTCCACAACTTTGTAGTCACTTTTTTTGATGATCCTCAAAAACTCGTCTACATCCTGATCAAAGGGTGTCTTCTGAGTTTCTTTTGTAGTTGGTTCTTCTGGCACCACACTTTTGCCTTTTGCTTTGGCAGCAGCTTCTGCTTCAGATTAACTCTGGGAAACTGTGAAGCGAAGAGACGTCCGCTTCGAGTGAAGCCTCCCCCCCCCCCCTCGACATTGTCAATTTGTGGTGCAGGTATTGAGAAGTCAAGAGTGATCTTCTTTCCATGGCAATAAAGACCCGAACCATAATACCAAGGCACAACACTATTGTTATCATAAGGAACTGGTCCAGGCACTGTGATGGTCACCGGACTAATTGCAGCGGAAGAAGGAGTTGTGCTAGTCTGTGGATCATAGTAGATGGTGACAGGAGGTCTGATTGAAATAAAGACCTGAACCATAATACCAAGGCACAACACTATTGTTATCATAAGGAACTGGTCTAGGCACTGTGATGGTCACCAGACTAATTGCAGCGGAAGAAGGAGTTGTGATAGTCTATGGATCATAGTAGATGGTGACAGGAGGTCTGATTGAAGCAGGTGCAGGAAGTTGTTGATGTAGATGTTGTTGAAAGTCGTTGTTGAGGGATTCTGGAACATGAATAGTTGTTGGATCATAGTAAATGGTAATTGTTGAGATGTCGTCACTGGTGTTGGTTGTTGTTGTAGTTGATTTTGTTGAAATGACTTTTGTTGGTGTTGTAGAAGATTCTGATGGGATAATGTTTGCTGGTGTTGTAGAAGGGATTTTTGGTGCAGTTGTAGAAGATGGAATTATTGATGTGATCTGCAGGATGCCTTCTTTGATAAGACTGCTAATACCATTTTTTAGATTTTCACAACCATTGGCAGAAACTTTGCAAGCTTCACAATGGGCCTCACAACCCGGAAACACTTGGCACTTTAATAGATGAGCTTTTACTTCGGCCAGTGGTGTTTGAATACTTGCAATGCCCTCAATCAGAATTGCTGGCTGGTCCTCCTCAATAGCATTAATCATCGGTCCACCGTGATTCGGTATTGGATTCTTTGTGACATTTGGTGGAGGTGAAATATTCAAAGCTTTGGAGTCAATCAGATCTTGGACTTTCATGTGCAGGGCCCTGCACTTCTCTGTTGAATGACCAGGTGCATTGGAGTTAAAAGCACATATGGCATTGACATCATAATTTCTTGGAAGATTCAGAGGGTCTGGTGGAGCCAAAGTTCTTAGTTCAGTCAGATTAAGCTTCAATAGCTACGGGAGTAAGACTACATAGGGCATCGGAATGGGATCGATCACCCTATTAACTTGAGAAGGCCTTTGTTGGAAATGACGTTGTTGTTGGTTGTTGTTGTTGTAAGATCTTTGTTGTTATGGTGGGAACTATTGTTGATGAGGATATTGTTGTTGCTGAGGTGTTGGAGTAGGAATGGTGAATGCGGCCACTGATCTTTGTAGGTACTGGGGTCTACCTCTACTAATATGCACTACATTAGTCTCCCCTGTTCTTCTAGGTTCATAGAAGGGCTTCTTCGCATGGCTTGAGCTAGCACCATTGTCAGAAATCTTACCCATCTTCAATAGGCTTTCAATTCTTTCTCCTGTTATAACCACATCAGCAAAACTGGTAGAAGAAAATGCAACGAGTCTATCAATGTAGGTCCCTTGTAAGGTATTCATAAACATATCATCCATTTCCCTTTTAGACATGGGTGGCTGGACAACAGCAGCGTGTTGTCTCCACCTTTTAGCGTATTCACGAAAACTTTCTCTTGAAGACTGAGACATACCCATCAAGAGGGTCCTATTGGGTGCCATATCCAGGTTGTACTGATATTGGCGTACAAAGGCCTCATCTAAGTCTTTCCAGTTCCTGACAGTGGCCCTTGATGTGAGCAATTCTCTCTTTTGGATTAGTTTTGCATGATAGAAAATTTCTATGCCTTTTGCTTCTTGTGCATTGATATAACTTTGTACTTTGACTTATGAATTGGCACATATCATAAATGAAAGCTTAAAAACAATTTTAATCATGTATGTATTGATACATGTTGGCTTGCATCGATACATGTCTGTTAAAAGCACTAAAAATGGTTTTTTGTACTGTATGTATCGATACATACGATTGTTGTATCGATTCATGTTTCCTTGGTATTTATGGAAACAAACTATGCATCAATTCATTCGCATAATGCATCGATACATGTTCTATTTCAGTTTCTAGAAATTAGCCTTGTATCGATACATTTCTATCATGCATCGATTCATACTGATGTTATTTTTCTGAATTTCTACATTGGTTCAGTATGTATCGATGCGTACCTCCATGTATTGATACATAACAGTTGGGAAATTCACATGTATCGATACATGTGTGTCTTGTATCGATTCATAAGTTTGTTTCTTTTCTAACAATTTATGTTATGTGTATATAAGCTCCTGTCAATTCAGCTTTTCACACGGTACACAAGTCAATAAAATTGAAAGTGTAGAATTGAAGAACACACAGTCAAAGAGAGGTTTGAATGTACAACCAATTGGTCAGCCGTATTTGAAATCTGAAAGAGACTTCATCTTCATCATCTTCTCAATCTCCTTAATTCAATAACATCAACACATAATCATTCTTGTTCTTCGGATTAACGAATCAACAAGATAACGTTCAGTGGTACGATCGAGGATCCAGCTGAGTTGAAGGTTGGAAGGGGATTTCTAGGAAAAACCATATGGTTTGTCCTTCAAGAACGGACGTGTTCTTGAGGGTTTGTGAGTCACGTTTACAGAACAGATTCAGCCGCAGCGTAAGGTTTGGAAATTGGGTTATTTCGCAAACAGATCGTAGAACCAGTGAATTGTTTGTAATACTTGCAGGAAAGTCTTGATCTTGCTTGATCAAGTGAAGGTTCATACAATAGGAAGATCTTTTTGTTTAGATTTCTGGTTTTTGTATTGCAACCTTGTAAAAGACAGAATCAGCATTATTGATATAAAAGCTCTCAATTTCGGTTTGAAATTGAGAGGGAGACGTACCCACACGCGAGGACGAACGTGGGGAACTTCCTTACCAAATCTCTGAGTATTGTATTCTCTCTCTAACTCTATTTATGTTTTCATTAGTTTTGATTCATTGGAAATAGCCTTTAGTGATAAGTGCATCCAATTGTTCATCATTTCGTGTGTTCAAGTCTTTGTCATCTCAATTTCAAATCCAAAACTGTATAGCATGTCCAGTTTTCTAGTGGCCGGTTCAGAATAGATGGAAGTCGATTCGGGACTATAGTTTTTCCGCTAATTTTTATAAACTCTGAAAAGTTTTATTAAAACCTTATCAAAAAGAAGGTGATCTATTCACCCCCCCCCCCTCTCGATCACTAGTTACACCGTCTAACAAGTGGTATCAGAGCACCGGTTCGCTGGTGCTTTGTGGCTACCTGTAACGATATGGATTCTGACCCAAAGGGGGCGTACAATAGAGCGCCTATTTTCAACGGTGAAAACTATGGTTACTAGAAAGACTGCATTCGAATTCACATAAATTCTATGGATAAGTGAGTATGGACTGCCATTCAAAATGGTCCTTTTTAAATTACCATGACGAATGCGGCAGGCGCCATAGTTCCTAAACCTGAAGATGATTGGGATGATAAAGATGAGAAAAAGTGGTCGAGTGATTGGAGAGCTAGAAATATGATAATTTCAACACTTAGTGCTGATGAGTATTTTCGAGTATCCCATTGCTCGACAGCTAAAGAAATGTGGGATGCTTTAGAAATTGCCCATGGGGGTACTACTGAAGTAAAACAGTCCCGTATTAACACACTTAATCTAGAGTTCAAACTCTTTCGCATAAAACAAGGAGAATCTATCTCCGACATGCAAAAGATATTCGCTCATCTCATCAATCGTTTGAATGCACTTGGAAAACCTGTTTCCAATGAAATAGCTACTAATAAAATTCTGAGATGTCTTAGCAGGGAATGGCAACCTAAAGTAACAGCTATTAAGGAAGCCAACAATATCACGACACTCATAACTACAACTTTGTTTGGTAAGCTAGAAGAACATCAGCAAGAACTAGAAAGTCTTGAAAAATTTGAGAATAAGAGTAAAAAGGGAAAGGAGAAGAATAAAGACAAAGAGGGTGAGAAGAAGCCAATAGCTCTTATGGCCTCTAACTCAAAGTCCTCACAAAAAGAGCAAAGCAACAATGACTCAAGTAATGACGAAGAATCTGGTGATAAGGAAATGGGACTTTTTGTTAGGAGATACAATAGATTCATTCGAAAGAATGGAATCAAGCATTCCGACAAAAATCTCATGAATTTTAGAAGACAATCCATTGACTCAAAACAGGAAGAGAGCAAGAAGAATAGAGGAAAGGGATCTTGTTTTAATTGTGGTAAATCTGGACATTACAAGATGGAATGTCCTATGAAGAAAAAGGATAAAGGAAAAGCTCCTCCAAAAGGTCACAATAAACAAAGAAGAGCTTATATTGCTTGGGAAAGTGATAGTGATTCATCAAGCACACAAAGTTCAAATGATAGTGATGAAACCGCAAATTTGTGTCTTATGGCTCACACCAATCACCATTCCTACCACAAGAAGAAAAACCATGATAAAAAGGTAAAACAAGCATACTATAATAACTTCCCCTCTATGTCATTTTCTAAACTGAGAATAGCTTTTGAAAAATTGCATAACGAAGCTTTAGATGCTTTTAAAAGATTAGCTTCAGATAAACATATATTTTATTTTTTGGAAGGCAAAGTACAATATGTTGAAAAAGATTTAGAAAGATTGAAAGCTAGTATTGCAGAAAATTCAAAAGACATTGATATTAATGGATGTAATAAACTTAGGTATTGTGAATCTTGTAACATTTGGCAACGAGAGGTTAACACTCTTAAGGTCATGTTGGAAAAAGCTTTATAACCTAAGATTACTTACGCCATTGATTCAAGGTTGTTTAAAAAGTCATTAAATCCACCATATGCAAAATACTCTTTTATACTAAAGGATTTAATGAACAAAAATAAACAACAACATCATCATGGTTCATGTCATTATTGTTGTCGTGTTGGCCACACCATTGAAAAGTGCAAGTTTAGGAGATTTCTTGTTCCTAAAGGCATTTATCAATTGAAGCCTAAAGGCAACCATGTTACCACTTACCCACTTGGACCCAATGAAAATTGGGTACCTATTTCTCTCTTTTATAGGATGAGTGTCTAGCATCCGTAGATAGAAGATGGTTTCTTGACAGCGGGTGTTCAAGGCATATGACGGGTGACATATCGCTTTTTATTGACTTCAAAGCAAAGAAGAAGGGATATGTCACTTATGGAGACAATAACAAAGGAGCAATACTCAGCAAAGGTAGTGTAGGTAATCCATCTACCACTACTATGTCTGATGTCCATCTTGTAGAGGGACTTAAACACAATTTGTTAAGCATTAGTCAATTGTGCGACAAAGGTTACAAGGTTTCTTTCACAAACACTTGTTGCATAATTGAACATGCTGAACAAAATATTGTGTTTAAGTGTGTAAGAGTAAGCAATATCTATATGCTTGATCTTTTGGATGTATCTTTAATAAGCACTAAATGTCTAGTCACCTTGAATGATGATTCTTGGCTTTGGCATAGACGTTTGGCGCATGTTAACTTCGATTTTCTTAATAAGGTTGTATCTAAGGATCTAGTAGTCGGTCTTCCAAAAATAAAATTTTCAAAAGACCACCTATGTGATGCGTGTCAAATGGGAAAGCAAACAAGGGTATCTTTTAAATCTAAAAACATAATTTCAACTTCAAGACCCCTTGAACTTCTCCATGTGGACCTCTTTGGACCTTCTAGGACTAAGAGCTTAGGTGGAAATTATTATGGTTTCGTAATCGTTGATGACTACTCTAGATTTACTTGGACTATATTCCTTCATAGCAAAGACGAAACTTTTTCTGCTTTTAAGAGTTTTGCAAAATGTCCCAAAACAAAATGAATTCTAAAATAGTCAAAATTCGAAGTGATCATGGAGGTGAATTTCAAAATTACCTCTTTGATAAGTATTGTGACAAGTATGACATTGAGCATAACTTTTCAGCTCCTCGAACTCCACAACAAAATGGTGTTGTGGAGCGCAAAAATCGCGTTTTAGAGGAATTGGCAAGAACAAAGCTAAATGAGGGTGGATTACCAAAGTACTTTTAGGCTGATGCAATTAGCACAGCTTGTTATGTTTTAAACAGGATTTTAATTCGCCCTATTTTAAACAAAACTCCTTATGAAAATTTAAAAGGAAGAAAGCCAAACTTGTCTCATTTTCACGTATTCGGTTGTAAGTGCTTTGTTTTGAATAATGGTAAAGAAAATCTTGGGAAGTTTGATGCAAAAGCTGATGAAGGTATTTTTCTTGGATACTCTCAATCAAGTAAAGCATATAGAATATATAATAAGCGTTTACTTTCTGTTGAAGAATCTGTCCATGTTTCTTTTGATGAGTCTTATCCAAAAAGTGTCGGAAAAGGTATTTCTTTTGATGACGTAGGAGTATCTACAGAAGAGATACTCAAGGAAGCTGTAACGGAGATTGATAAATCCACAACAGCTGCCAATGAGAAGGAGGAAGATACTAGTCCTGAAAAAGATAAGGAAGAAGGGATAGCTGAGGTGAACAACCTTCCACCAGCTTGGAGATCTTCAAAAGACCATCCCATTGATAACATTTTGGGAGACATTTCAAAGGGAGTATTAACTCGTTCTAAAATAAGTAATTTTTGTTCTCACTTTGCTTTTGTTTCACAAGTAGAACCAAAGAATTCCAAAGAGGCCTTGATTGATGAATTTTGGCTAATGGCCATGCAAGAAGAGCTTAATCAATTTAAAAGAAATGACGTTTGGGAACTTGTTCCTCGTCCGCGAGATCATTATATCATAGGTACTAAATGGGTTTTTAGGAATAAGCTTGATGAAAACGGAGTGATAACTAGGAACAAGGCACGTTTAGTAGCACAAGGGTATAACCAAGAGGAGGGCATATATTATGAGGAAACTTATGCTACAGTTGCTCGCCTTGAAGTTATACGTCTCTTGCTTGCCTATGCATGTTCTATGAATTTCAAGCTTTACCAAATGGACGTAAAGAGTTCATTTCTAAATGGTGTCATAAATGAAGAGGTATATGTCTCACAACCTCCTGGTTTTGAAAATTCTGAATATCTAGATCATGTTTACAAATTAAAACGGGCTTTGTATGGTCTTAAGCAAGCCCCTAGGGTTTGGTATGAAATACTAAGCAAATTTTTACTTGATCATGGATATTCAAGAGGTAAAGTGGATAATACACTCTTCATTAAACACAAAGGAAAGCACATTCTTTTAGTTCAAGTTTATGTAGACGATATAATTTTTGGTTCAACTAACATACACTTGGTCGAAGAGTTTTCTAGTGTTATGCAGGGTGAGTTTGAGATGAGTCTCATGGGGGAGCTAACTTACTTCCTAGGTCTCCAAATAAAGCCGCTTGATGAAGGTACAACAGTATGTTAAACAAAATATTGCAGAGAACTGCTCAAGCGCTTTGGAATGAATGACTCAAAATCAATTGATACCCCTATGCCTACAAATGGAAACTTGGATCAAGATGAACACGGTAAGAGTGTTGATGTCAAAAAGTATAGAGGTATGATTGGATCTCTTTTGTATCTTACTGCTTCTAGACTGAATATCATGTTTAGTGTTTGTATGTGTGCATGATATCAATCAAATCCTAAGGAGTCTCACTTAAAAGCTGTCAAGAGTATATTCATATACCTTCATGGAACATCTAAATATGGGCTTTGGTACCCCAAAGGAATCGGTTGTAGCTTAGTAGGTTTCTCCGATTCTGATTTTGCTGGCTGCAAATCAGATAGGAAAAGCTCTAGTGGTACATGTCACTTGCTTTCAAATTCTTTAGTAAGTTGGCATAGCAAAAAGCAAGTATTTGTGGCATTATCTACTACAGAGGCTGAATATGTTGCAGCCGGTAGTTGTTGCACTCAGATTTTGTGGCTAAAACAACAAATACAAGACTTTGATATTCAACTTAAACATATTCCAATAAAGTGTGACAACACTAGTGCCATTAATCTCACTAAGAATCCTGTTTTACACTCACGCACTAAACATATAGAGATTAGACATCACTTTCTTCATGATCATGTTGAAAAAGGAGACGTTGTATTTGAGCATGTTGATACTAAAAACCAACTTGCTGACATTTTCACTAAACCTCTAGCAACGGAACCATTCTTCAACATTCGTCGTGAATTAGGGATTTTAGATCTCTCATCATTAGTCTCTTAAGTTCATTTGATCTTGTTTATATATGTCTCATCGTGTTGGTTGAGATTTGATTATAGACTTCACTCAAACTTCATGAGATTACATCAATGGAGGTAATATTGTTCCTCTCTATATCTTGTTGAAATTGTGTGATTGATGTTTATTAGAACAAATTGTTTTCGTCTATATGTACTTCTTTACATATGAGTGTTTGAGCATTACTAATTGGTGTGAATTATACTTGAGCGTCATTAAAATGACATGATTCATACTACATCTCAAATGGTTTGTTCAAACATTACTTAAAAATGTGATTTAGCATCAGTATGTATTGATACATCAGATATTGATACATCAGGTTTATGTATTGATACATCAGCTTATGTATTGATACATTCATCCTTTGTATCGATGCATCTGTGTCTTGTGTCGACACATGTTTCTTTTTCTTTTCAATTTTTCAAACATGTTACAGTATGTATCAACACAATTGTGCTTTGTATCGATACATAGTACTTTTTGAAAAGAAGAAATTTGCAAAATGAATCGATACATGATGGTATGCATCGACGTATACTGATTCAATTTCTTTAAATTTGCAAAATGTATCGATACATACTGCTTGGGGTGAGTGGGTGCCACAAAGGTGGTCTCCTACTAACTATGAACCTGAACCTACGGTTCCTCCATTTTCTGCTGCTACATCATCTTCTACACCTCCTGCATATCTTACTCAAATGTTTGAGCAGATGGAGATTGCAAATCAGGCCCGTCGTGAAGAAGCTCGTGCTTGGCATTTTCAACAAATGGAGTGGCACAACGAGCACTGTGAGTGGCATGATGACCACACTCGTATGTACCACAACCAACACTCATGGCACACGGACTTGGTCAAATGGCATCAAGTCTTCTACAATGAGATGTCGGGCTTTAGGATGATTGTCGTGCACATCCGGGCATTATGGAAAGATTTAGAAGTACTGAGGTTTAGAATCGGTTCAGGCATTACAACTTCATGGGGAAAAATCCTGATGAGATGCCTCCTCCACCAAGTTTCAGAGATCCCGATAGAGCTGATGAGGAGTCTTGTGGAGGCTATAATCCTCACTAAACCAACATTATATCTCTGCATTGCATCATCATCATATCATACTTATGTTGCTTAAGTTTCTTTTAGACTAATGTTTAAACTTTGTATGTTTTTTTTGTAATTCATAACTCTTCTAGGTACTTTAATGCTTATTTTTTTCTTTTTTGTTTCATTGTGTTGTTTGCCCTTTATTTTTTTAATTTGTGTCAAGCTCCATTCTTTGTGAATGTTTAGCTTATATATATATATATATATATATATATATATATATATATATATATATATATATATATATATATATATATATCAATCTTGCTGGTTATTGCTAAATTCTTCTTCGTCTAGACTATTTTTCTCTTCTTTTTGATGTTGACAAAGGGGGAGAAATGGATGGATGTGACATTTGACAGCAATGCACAAACTCAGGGGGAGTGTTTTTCCACATCTTGCAAATTTGCCATCATCAAAAAGGGGGAGTTTGTGAGCAATTCTCTCTTTTGGATTAGTTTTGCATGATAGCAAACTTATATGCCTTTTGCTTCTTGTGCATTGATATAACTTTGTATTTTGACCTATGAATTGGCACATATCATAAATGAAAGCTTAAAAACAATTTTAATCATGTATGTATTGATACATGTTGGCTTGCATCGATACATGTCTTTTAAAAGCACTAAAAATGGTTTTTTGTATTGTATGTATCGATACATACGATTGTTATATCGATTCATGTTTCCTTAGTATTTCTGGAAACAAACTATGCAGCGATTCATTCGCATAATGCATCGATACATGTTGTATTTCAGTTTCTGGAAATTAGCCTTGTATCGATACATTCGTATCATGCATTGATTCATGTTGATGTTATTTTTCTGAATTTCTACATTGGTTCAGTATGTATCGATGCGTACTTCCATGTATTGATACATAACAGTTGGGAAATTCACATGTATCGATACATGTGTGTCTTGTATCGATTCATACGTTTATTTATTTTCTAACAACTTCTGTTATGTGTATATAAGCTCCTGCCAATTCAGTTTTTCACACGGTACACAAGTCAATAAAATTGAAAGTGTAGAATTGAAGAACACACAATCAAAGAGAGGTTTGAATGTGCAATCAATTGGTCAGCCGTATTCGAAATCTGAAAGAGACTTCATCTTCATCATCTTCTCAATCTCCTTAATTCAAGAACATCAACACATAATCATTCTTGTTCTTCGGATTAACGGATCAACGAGATAACATTCAGTGGTACGATCGAGGATCCAGCTGAGTTGAAGGTTGGAAGGGGATTTCTAGGAAAAACCATCTGGTTTGTCCTTCAAGAACGGATGTGTTCTTGAGGGTTTGTGAGTCACGTTTACAGAATAGATTCAGTCGCAGCGTAAGGTTTGGAAATTGGGTTATTTCGCAAACAGATCGTGGAACCGGTGAATTGTTTGTAATACTTGCAGGAAAGTCTTGATCTTGCCTGATCAAGTGAAGGTTCATACAATAGGAAGATCTTTTTGTTTAGATTTCTGGTTTTTGTATTGCAACCTTGTAAAAGACAGAATCAACATTATTGATATAAAAGTTCTCAATTTCGGTTTGAAATTGAGAGGGAGACGTACCCACACGCGAGGACGAACGTAGGGAACTTCCTTACCAAATATCTGAGTATTGTATTCTCTCTCTAACTCTATTTATGTTTTCAGAGGGTGTCTGTTTGATTCTTGGTTTTGACCTTCCAGACCCCTTGATGAAGATGCTGAAGCAAACGAAGTCCATAAGAAAGTAACCATAACCATAAAACATAAGTGGCAATGTCAAAGTACAAATAGTTCATGAATTACAACCAAACAAAACTCCCATGGTAAATCAAAATACAATTAAATTTAGGAATACAACAAACAAAATCACCATGGTGAGCAAAAATACAAAAACAAGTACAAAGAAAATCAAACATCCAATCCATATGCGTCCTCCCTGACTTCCTTCAGGAGAGCATCAGTCACTGGTCCAACTGGGTGCTCTGTGATGGTTCGGATGAGAAGGTTTCTGGTGTCGATGGCATTCGTCATCTTCTGATACTTATCTTTCTCTTTGGTTCTCTTTAACCCCTCCTGGAGTTTCAACTTTGAGATCTCCTTATGAGCTACTATCAGTGCCTCTTGGCTTCTTTTCTCATTGGCTTCCAACTGCTCTATCTTGGCTTGCATTTTCTAGTCTTCTTTCATACGAGCCTCAGTTATCCTGACCTACCTATCCTGACTCTCCTCCAAATAATGCTCAACTCTTGCCTTTTGAATCTTTGCTTCCTTGCATGCATTCTTCAACACAAGTTCCCCTGCTCGGGCCTTCCTGATGTAATCGTCAGTCTTCTCAATCTTGGTCACATGCTCGATGCGTAGCTTCTCTAACCTTTCAATGTCTAAACGAACATCATTCCTTTTCCAAAGGATCTTCTTCAAAGCTTTAGCTAGCTGGGCATTTCTTTCATTCATCTTTTCAAACCCTTCCATACTGACTGTGGCTATTGTCGCTCCCGAGATTTTCATCCTAGTACAAACGCGAAAGTGGCGCGGTAAAGGTAGAGTCGCCAGCCAGACATTTTTATCCCGAAAGAATGGGAAAGGTAATGTTGCACAAACCTGAGAGAGAAGGAAAGGACAAGGTCCTGCGAACCAAAGATCTGGGTTCGGGAGTCGGTTACGACCTGGGAAGGTATTAGCACCCCAGATCGTCTGCCATACCCGATGGGATCCACGCTTGCTTGTTTGTTTCAAAGGGTGAGAAATAACTGCTGCTGAACAAATGAATTGCTAATTGGGACGGAAATGGGAATGATAAAGGAACTGGAAAAGAGAATAAAAAGAAAGAATGGGGAAATGTATGGAAAATAAAGAATGTGCTTGAATGGGCCCTACCCCATTGCCTACGTACCTCATCGGGAAAATGAGGATCAGAGTCGGCGTAGTTCGCCTAACTAAGGCGGGAACTATTTGTTTGTGTTTTTTATAGCCGGACAGCGTATGTCTATGCTCAGGTGTTGCAGGCTCGTCTGGTACAAGTGCGTTTACCGTCTTGCATGCGAGACAAGTCGTCACGAGTTCGTGTTATGAATGAATGAGGTGAGAAGAGAAGTTCCTGCAGGAAAGTCGCTTATTGTTTGTTTTTTGCTTTTTAAGAGTTTTGTGTGAATTTGGCACAAGGAAGTGAATTCAAACTCTTTTCCATGGAATGTGTACTTGCTACTACATTCCAAGATGGAATAATAGAACAAACACACCAAGCAAGGAGAATTTATCCAAGACTTGTTTCCAAGGATTAGGGTCTAAGTTCACTAACTTGTTGAACTTAATTAAGTGTTTTTGTTGCTTTTGTGAAGAAGTATCTTTTAGATTTTCTTTGTGAAACAACCCCTTGATGAGACTTGTACATCATGCTAGACAAGCTTACACCACTCCAAGATGGAATGAGTGCAAGTGCCCCATGGAATAAGGCTATACACAAGGGATCCTTTCATTTATTTGTTAAGTGTTTTTGGATTTTGTTTGAAGATGAGAAAGAAGGACTCAAGTTGCAAATGGTAAAAACTAAGGGACTAAGACTCAATCCTAATTTTAGTTATTTATTCAAAAGTGATCCTAATGGTTTATGTGGTTTCCTAATCCTAATGAATGAAAGGGAAATAGAAACTACTAGAATTCAACTTACTTCCTAAGGAAGTTAAGTTGATTCTAAGAACAATGGGTAAGCCTATATAAATGAGAAATTCAAATAGTAAGGCAAAGCATTAAAATTGGAATAAAGAAATGAAATCTAAAAAATGCATATTAAGGTATAAAACCAAAAACAAGCCTAAACTTATTTAATAGAAATTCTAAGCCTAAGTCATAAAACTAGGGGAATTATCTAATATCATCATCCTAAAAAATCAGTAATTAAACTATACTAAGTCATTTTAAAATCCTAAGACTAAGCCTAATTAAACTAGTCCTTAATGAACCATAATATCCTAAGCTAAACTAAATGGATTTATCATGTAAAAATGGCCTAAATATTAATGCACTAAAAATAGTAAAAGTCCTGGAAAAAATATGAAATTAATTCTATAAGCTCCTAAACCTAACTATAGCATTGTGCTAAAAAATCTCCTAAAAATTCAGAAGTTAACTATGCTTAAAAGTCACTTAAATCTACCTAAGGATTAACTACAATTTTGCATGAATTAAGCTACCAAAACAGTGGATAAAATGGCCTAAAAATCTACCAAAAAATATCCTAAATCCTACTATAAGTCCTCTAATCATAGCAAATACAATGGGCTAAAAATCCTATAGGAAGTGGAAAAAATAAAATGAACAAAATCATGTGCAATTAAAGAAATTCAATAAAATGCTAATTAAATGAAAAAATCGAAATTAAATCAAAAATAGCCAAAATTCAGAAAATAAAATTGTCACAAATTTCTAAATTGAATTATTAACCTACTGGAATTTTTGTAGAATTTTAAGATGAATTTTTATATTTTTTATGGATTTATTTATAACCTATATTAAAACTAAAAATTAAAAGAAAGAAAAAATAAGAAAAGGGGAGGGGTGCGTTTAACATCTTTTTTTAGCTATTATAGAATATGGGCTTAAGAAAGGGGTGCAGAAAGCGAAAGACCAGGGCCCATGCGCAGGAATTGAGGGTGCATGCCATGGAATTTTCGGTCAACCTCCTTTGACTAAACGTGGTCCGCATGATCCATTCTTTGCATTAGTATTCAGATCATGTGAATCTTGGGGCGAAGAACACAATAACCATGGTGAATGGCCTACACCTGATCAACCGCAAGAAGAGCCTACCGGACGGTGACAAGTGTCACCATCGGTGTGGCCGGAATACCAAAAACCTTATCCTCATCTTATAGCATCTTCCAACGGCCCTTTTTTATGGGAATTGTAAAGATTATTATGCTTTAATGGTAGATTAAATCCTCTTCAACACCCAAGAATCTTTTAATTACTCTTGAATATTCTTAATTAATTTAATTGCTCAAGATTTACAGTTATAATAATAATACAAAAGTAAAAACTGAAAGAACACATAAACCGCAGAAACCCTGAGTTCTTCTTCTTCTCCCCTCTTCGCCGCCCTCTCCATCTCATCGTCTCTCTCACTCTTCTTCTAAATTCCGGCACCATCTCCACCCTCTTCCATCACCAACATCATCTTCTTTCCACTACCAACCCTAATCGTCACCGGAAACCTAATTCCTCTTCTGGAGAACCGCCGCGCCACCGCAACCACTCTTCATCAACCCTAGCTAAACTTCGTCCTAGCTTCATCAATGACTCAAACATACGACAGGATCGATGACCTTTCGGAAGTGAAACTTGCCGAACTCAACCAACCACACCAAAAGAGGCGATACGAGGTGCTTTAATCAAACTATAGAGTGAAGGAGTTACCTGGAAAAATTAATTCAAGGTCGTGATCTCGGCGAGATTCTCAGGTGATGTTTCTATTTCTTGATCCGTTTGTCTTAATTCTTCTCCGTCATCTTTACGATCTCAGTGATTCTTCTTATGAGAGCGTGTTGAATCTTTACAAACATATATTGGTGCTCTTGTGCGATGCTGAATCAAGAGTATATGTCCATTTTTTGCAGGTCTTATGCATAAGAACTGGGTTACTATATAAGGTTGAAGTGTAGTCAACGAAGGTTGATGAGAAGTTGATGTTGTAACGATGATAAGGAGTAAGAGATGAAGATGGAAGAAGAGATTCAAAGAGGAAGAGAAGAGAGAAAAGAATGGTGGATGAGATTATGGTTTGAAGAAAAGTCAGGAACTATGGTGAAGAAGGATTCAGATTTTTTTTTTGTGAAGAGGATTGGAGAGTTTGTGAAGTTTGAAGAAGAAAAGGGATATTGTGTGAGCTGAATTGGGATTATGGTGTGGAAGAAGAATTGAAGAAGCAGAAATGGTTGAAGAATGAAGAGTGAAGAAAAAAATGGAGAAGATGATTGATAGAGATTGAAGAAGTTTGTGGTGGAAAAAAATTGAAGGAGAAGAGTGAGGAAAAAGGGTTGAAGAAATGGAATCCGAACCTCAATGAAGAAGAGGATCATTGGCTTTATAGAGATTAATGGTGAGGTTTTCTTTGTGATTTTGGTTGAATTTCAGTTAGAAATTTTGTTAAGAATTCTATTTTTCTTTTGGAAGTTAGTTAGAGGTTAGAAAAAACAGTTAGAATTCTGAGTTTGTTATTTTTGTTTTTGTTATGGCAGGAAGGAAAATTCAATGTGATTGGAGAGTGGTGATTGAAAGCAAAGATTGGAGAAGTGAAGTCGCGGATTCAATGAAAGATTGTTGCTTGGGGCGAGATGGAAGATTGTCGATGCTAATGATGTGCGATGAATTTACAGGTTCTGATTGTTGAATATGAAGAAGAACAAATATATGATGGTGATGGATTAATAATGATAAAGAGTGTGGTGAAGATTTGAGCTTGATGAAGGTTCAGCCTTGTATGAAGCTGTTGCTTGAAGATGATAATGATGCCTCAATGCTTTAAGGTGATTTCATTTATCCTTCCATTCTGAAATTGCTCCTTCTGAATTATTGTTGATGTTGATCTTTTTGAATCAATTTCTGCAGGTATTGTAAATCGGTGAAGATGACAATTGAAGATTGATGGTGAAGACGAATTTGCAGAGTTAAAGCTTGATGAAGAGAGGGCTGAAGATGTCGGGTTGAAGATTATGATTGAAGAGTGAAGAAGAGGAGTGTTCTTACTGATGTATCTGTTTCCTCAATCATTTTTTTGTTCTTCTTGTAACTGAAATCTTCTACATTAATGTTATGATTTCTTTGTGTATTGATTTTTTTGATAAAGCTTCCTCTGAGTTTTTCACTCATGGATGAAGATAGATTTTGTATTGAAGGGGAGATATTTTCGAAAAACCCAAGGGAATTCTACAGTAGTTTTTTTATTGAATTTTTCAACTGATATTTCAGTAACCCTTTTTGGTATTATCAAATTCCTCCCTTTCCGTTGTACTTTTTTCTAACTTCAGCAGTCAATTCAGTATCCATAACATCACTTGTAAATTGATTTTTCGAAGCCTCACTTGTGTCTCTTGCAAATTGTCATGATTCTTTTACATTGGCGACATCCCGCAAATCAACACCATGTTTCTTATCCTAAAGCATAATTAAAAGAGAATGGATAATAAGGTTGACTATTATTATGTATATTTTTTCGGTAATGGATATGGGCCTTATTTCAATAAATGGGCTTTATTTGGAGATACGGACAAAAGACAATAGTCTGAAATTAGTGTTGGATTCAGATCTTACAAAAAAATGGTTTTCGGGGTTAATGGGAATTAACAATTACTTTAATGTGGATTACCAATTGAATATTGGTTCCGAAAAAAATGGGAGAAAGTCGAATCTGAGAATGGGCTTTGAAAATAAGTTCTAGACCATAGAATTTGGTTTTAAATTTAGGACATGAAATGGTTATTAATACGAAAGTGGTCATTGGTTAGAAAGAAAAGAACTTGTATCTTGAATTCCAAAAGGAACCTTCCTCACGCCTTGTATACTATACCCACTTGAACAATCAAATATACCTGATCCCAAATCAAACTTCACATCTACTCAGACTGGCATACCTAATGGGTTCTTGAATTTAATCCCTAATTCGATTCAAACTGCATCACCAATGACTTAGAGAATAGCCATGCCCTTATCACAATGTGGATCCATAATTTGATTTCTTTCGTCCTAACTCACTGCTATGTAAATCACCCCAATATGATATTTGAACTTGAGGACCACTGAATCAGGGAAACAAACCCTAATTAAATGGCAAGAATACAATAGGATGAAATTGTCAATGGCCTCATAACCAATATTTTGAATTCATCAGATAACCACATATAGGGTGCAAAGCCCTAATTCCATGATCCCTGACACAAACTCCAGTGAAGTAGACACCACAAACCAAAGGAATAACCTGGTTCTTCAAAGGGCACTGATCTCAAGCCTGAGGAATACAATGCAAATGCATGATTGTGAATATCATGGCCCAGAGGAGAATTCATATGAATATGAAGCGTAAGCCCGTTAAGGTAATAAATAAAGAGGGCAAATTTTGAGGTATTACAGCTGCCCATATTCAATCATCTGCGAGCCTGAACGAATAATCGTAGCAACTTTTAGACGTTCAAGGCATGGAGTGATTGAATACTCGAATAAAACCTGGAAATTTGCACTCTATGGGTAATAAAATATGATGGGAAACATGTCATCCTCGAATGACAACTCACAAGAGATCTTCAGATCAAACATTAAAACCATCCTCGAATGGAAACGCAATGGTATACCGGCCTCAGTCGATAACCAGAAACACAGAGACTGACCTCAGTCAGACTTTGTAAAAGAGACAAACTGACCTCAATCAATAAGCTTAAAATGGTCTATCATCCTCGAATGATAACCACAACAACACAAACAAGACCAACCTCAGAATGACTTGAAGAAAAGAACGCCATCCTCGAATGACAATTCTCAAAAGATCGTCGGATCTAACACGAAACCATCCTCGAATGGAGACGCAATGGTATACCGGCCTCAGTCGATAACCAGAAACACAAAGACTGACCTCAGACAGACTTTGCAAAAGAGACAAACTGACCTCAATCAATAAGCTCAAAATGGTCTATCATCCTCGAATGATAGCCACAATAACAAGACCAACCTCATAAGGACTTGAAGAAAAGAATGCCATCCTCGAATGAAGATTCTCAAAAGATCCTCGGATCTAACACGAAACCATCCTCGAATGGAGACGCAATGGTATACCGGCCTCAGTCGATAACTAGAAACACAAAGACTGACCTCAGACAGACTTTGCAAAAGAGACAAACTGACCTCAATCAATAAGCTCAAAATGGTCTATCATCCTCGAATGATAACCACAACAACACAAACAAGACCAACCTCGGAAGGACTTGAAGAAAAGAATGCCATCCTCGAATGACAATTCTCAAAAGATCCTCGGATCTAACACGAAACCATCCTCGAATGGAGACGCAATGGTATACCGGCCTCAGTCGATAACCAGAAACACAAAGACTGACCTCAGATAGACTTTGCAAATGAGACAAACTGACCTCAATCAATAAGCTCAAAATAGTCTATCATCCTCGAATGATAGCCACAACAACACAAACAAGACCAACCTCAGAAGGACTTGAAGAAAAGAATGCCATACTCGAATGACAATTCTCAAAAGATCCTCGGATCTAACACGAAACCATCCTCGAATGGAGACGCAATGGTATACCGGCCTCAGTCGATAACCAGAAACACAAAGACTGACCTCAGACAGACTTTGCAAAAGAGACAAACTGACCTCATTCAATAAGCTCAAAATGGTTTATCATCCTCGAATGATAGCCACAACAAACACAAACAAGACCAATCTCGGAAGGACTTGAAGAAAAGAATGCCATCCTCGAATGACAATTCTCAAAAGATCCTCGGATCTAACACGAAACCATCCTCGAATGGAGACGCAATGGTATACTGGCCTCAGTCGATAACCAGAAACACAAAGACTGACCTCAGACTGACTTTGCAAAAGAGACAAACTGACCTCAATCAATAAGCTCAAAATGGTCTATCATCCTCGAATGATAGCCACAACAAACACAAACAAGACCAACCTCGGAAGGACTTGAGGAAAAGAATGCCATCCTCGAATGACAATTCTCAAAAGATCCTCGGATCTAACACGAAACCATCCTCGAATGGAGACGCAATGGTATACCGACCTCAGTCGATAACCAGAAACACAAAGACTGACCTCAGACAGACTTTGCAAAAGAGACAAACTGACCTCAATCAATAAGCTCAAAATGGTTTATCATCCTCGAATAATAGCCACAACAAACACAAACAAGACCAACCTCGGAAGGACTTGAAGAAAAGAATGCCATCCTCGAATGACAATTTTCAAAAGATCCTCGGATCTAATACAAAACCATCCTCGAATGGAGACGCAATGGTATACCGGCCTCAGTCGATAACCAGAAACTGCAATGGAAATAGGACAAGATGGAACAAGATCGTTGTACATAAACGAGAGCCCAGGAAAACATGACCGTTGTACAAACCGAGAACCTGCGACGTGACTGTTGTACCAAACATGACGCGGAATAAGTGACAAACATTGACTTGAAAAGACAAGGATGTCTGAAAAATGATGTTGGTATCCTCAGTGCGGAGTACTTAGGTTGAGAAGATGTTATAGGTCTTATGTAATATACCTCAAAACTGGCCCATGCTGGCATGCATATGTTTGAATTTATGGTGTAATTCTCCATGAGGATGGAAATGGTACGCTTTGGAGGATGCAAATGCAACGATGATTATGCGTATGCAAATGCAAAGGATCTCCTGACAAGGAGACTGCAAGTATCCCAGATGGCTTGACTAGAGAGAAACGATGATCACTGCACTGATCTGATCCATCCTGATGAGGAGGAGACAACTCTGTGGGGAAAGTTGTTAATGATACACCGACTCTGAACAACCGCCATTTCCAAAAATAAATTGGACTTTTAAGATTGGAGTGCCAAGACCCTGCTGGAGATGGACCCTTCTTGAACTCTGATGGGGAAGTGAAGACCTTCTGACATGGCTGGGAACCAGAGGCATGACATTGCTGAGGAAGCAACTTGCTGGGGAGGAAAGACACTCTTTGAACTGCTGGGAATTGCCCCTGTATTTGTAGGAAAGCTTCTGCTTGGGGAGGACACCCACATTCTTCCGCCTTGTTGGGAGAGATTTCAACTTCCAACTTTACTAGGGATGACTAGAGACACCCTAGAAGACACCTGTTCTTGTTCAAGCATAAGGAAATGTTCCTCCTGGGAATCGGCTTTTAGCTTTGTTAGCAACACCTGTACCTGTACCTGCATAAACACAATTAATAGTGCCTGCAACATGGAGAGTTAGTTTGGGACCTGCCTACCCCAGGCTCGTAGCATGAATCATTATATGGGCATCTTGACACCCTTTCAGAATTGTATTAAATGTTTTTGTCCTCCTGCACGAGTTAGAAAGCATTCAAATGTTCACAACACAATATAAATCACAATTTGCTGGACGTTTTCGCAATCAATCAATGCTAGATGAAAGACAAAAACAAGAAGCAAATAGTCACAAGTTGACTGAAGTTGAATTTTTATTGATTCGGGAAAATGGCCATGAATAGGCAATACAACAGAAGTAGTTCCCTGGAAAGAGGAAACAGCCAAAAAGGAAAACAAACTATCCTATTGGCAATGCAATGAGTGGATCTCATCAAGTTTCAACCCGGTTATGACTCGTATATCTTCAAGACGATTCGCTCGCTCTGCCCCTTGAGAAATGTAATTGAACTAATCTTCAACCCTTAGAATAACCTCAGCTGCAGATAGGTTATGGACCTCGCAGACCGCAGTTGTTCGTGTTAGTCCCTCTTTTGCGTGGATCGCCCTTTCAGGTTTTCAATCCACTGGGATATCCTTTTTTGCCTGAGTTGTCCGATGTGGCTTTTCAACTCAGCGGGTGTCCCAAACATCTTTGGCCAGCTCACAGTGATGCACAAGTCTAAAGATGTTCCTATCAATGCCATTGAATAAAGCATTTAAGGCCTTGGAGTTGCCAAGTGCTGAATCTTCTTCCTCCTTACTCCATTCTTCTTCAGGTTTCAACACTTTTGCTCCATCTTTGGTGTCTTGGACAGGGTGCTCCCATCCATTATTGACTGCTTTCCAGGCCCTATTGTCAAGTGATCTTAAGAATGCAACCATTCTTGGCTTCCAGTAGTCATAATTAGATCCATCCAATATATGTGGTCTATTTACTGATCCTACATCTCTGTCCATGTTTCCAGAATTTGCAGTCCCTAGATCTCACCCAGTATAAACAGGCAGGGTGCCTGCTCTGATGCTAATTGAAATTCTGTGATCAGGTACGAGATGTCGAATGAGATGTTTAAACACTTGAATACTTAACTAAAACTTAAAGAGCAGGAAAATTAAACAACACAGGAATTTGTTAACCCAGTTCAGTGTATAACCACACTTACATCTGGAGGCTACCAAGCCAGGAGGAAATCCAATATAAGTAATGTTAATTCTAGACTTAAACCACCCAGTTTAATCTTTCACTTAATATCTACCCAATGCAATTTCTACCTAAGACACAACTTAGATATGAGTACCAACTCACTCCCCCTCAATCACACAGTGATATGTTTACAAGTTTAATAAAATTGAAGTCATACTTCAAACAAAACAGCTTGATCTTACTTCACAGTTTCAATCAAGACACAAATACACTTTTGCTTAAAAGCTCATAAAGTGGTACAATTAAACAACCTGCTATTGAAACACAAAACACCCTATTTGGTCTTCTTAAATTCGCACTCTATTCTGAGAGTTTCTGTTGCTTAAATAGGTGTTTGGATTTTGGGCTTTCTGTAGTTTTATCCAATCCTGATACGCATGTTGTCATCACCTTGAATTAGGGTTTGTTACTTCCTAGACTCTAGGTGATTCAGTTCTTCTGATTATGCTGAAGTCACATAAAAAACTCCCTACAGATGCGCCTTATTCTATTTCATTCATCCATAATTAATTCCAGATAACTTCCCTTAATTTGCTCAGTTCTGTTAGTCATTAATTAATTCTGGTAGCAGGTTTGAGATGTCACAACATCTGGTGTGACATCCTGAAAACTGAACTTACTTCATTTACTGATACAATGTCACAACATCTGGTGTGACATCCTGTAAACTGAACTTATTTCATTAACTGATACAATGTCCCAACATCTGGTGTGACATCCTGAATTAAGTTCATTTACTTATACTCTGTTTGATAATGTCCCAACATCTGATGTGACATTCTGAACTAAATTCAACACTTCTTGTTGGTCAAAAATTCTGCCAATTCTAAACATCTACAGTTAGTAAACTCATCACATCCTTCTCTGATTAGGGGTAATGAGAATACCTTAAGGATGAAGTAAACACCTCACACTTAATCACCATGATGTAGGATTAAGATCATTAACCTACTTGTAATTATTTAGATGTTTTTTTTGTTTTTTGTTTAGTGTTAAGTAATGAGTTTAAGCCATAATCAAGGATTTAATGGACCCATTACACCATCCTAATAGAAGGATAATAGATGAGAACATTTAAGTTGAGGAAGGCTCCTCAACTTAATCCATGATTAGGGATTAACCTCATGACAAAACAAAGCCTTTATTAAAGTGGATTTTAGTTAATGATAAGATTAAGAAGTGATTTTTATGGTTTGTAAGACAACTTGAGGGGGACTTGTCCATTAACACTAGGGTTAGTCCTTCTTAACCAATTAAGGAAGAATTAGAACCCTAATGCAAGGCCCAAGTTACAAGTTTGATGTCTTAATGATTATTAGGTGAATTGATTAAAGGATTTAAACACATTAAGGGTTTAACACTTAGGATTAAAGTTGTACACTCCATCCTAATAGAAGGATGCAGGCATAAGCTTAATCACAAAGCCTTAAAACCTTTAGGGTTTAGTCCTTGATTATGAGATGAGAAAAGAAGACTCAAAGATGACACAAAGGTAAAATCTAAATGGGGGACTAATCAAAACCCTAAGTGTCATCATACTTGGAGATCCTAGGGTTTATGAGGCTTAAGAGAGAAAGAATCTTCAAGAGAGCCGCCAAGGAGAGAAGCAGATGAAAGGAGGAAGGAGCAGAGAGAAACAAGACAACTTGCTTCACTTAAGAAGACAAGTTGCATGAAGAAATAAAGTAAGATATGAACATGAATGAGCAAGCTCACTCTAATACAAAGATAAAATTCAGCAAGGATGCAAGAGAGATGAGAAGAGATTGTGAGAAGTGAAGGCAAATTCATTTCTCAAAACAACTTACCACCTGAAAAGTTAGCAAAGAAATGGAATGCAATGCAAATGAGATGAAATGTCATGATACAAACCAAAGTCAGAAGCATAAACATGATTTCAATGATGCTAAGAGATGATGCAAACACATGGCAAGAGATGAGAATGATCAAACAAGCATAAGGATGCAAGAGAGGCATGCTTTGAACCATAGAAGTTCAAGAATGTTTATGAAGTGAAATGAACATATAACATGGCAAAGGAATGATGCAATGATCAATCATGGTTCTAATATGTCCTAAGATGTATTATGAATCATGTGGATGCAAAAAATGTCATGGCAAGTCATTGAATGCAAGCAAATGAGAGATGTATGCAAAGGAAAGCACAAATTAGGGTTTAAATGCAACATGCAATGCAAAAATCCAAAACCAGAAGCAAATGATGTGACAAAAAATTGAAAGTGGGATCAAAGTAACCTTAAACCTACACAAGTTCACTGCCCAAAGGAGGGGATCTAATTCTTAACCTAGTACAAGTTATGAATTTCCTAAGTTGGCTAGGGTTTTGGGGTGCCTCACAATGAAAAATGCAAAAAACAAATTGAAAATGAAAGATGAATTCAAATACATTTTATCCTATAAACTACATGCTCTGAAGGATGCAATGCAAGAAGAACCATCATCAAACTCTCAAGGGTTAGGCAGAAGGGATTTTTCAAAGTTTGAACCAAAATATTGCCCTTAAATGAATTTAATTCCAATGAAAATTGTTAAAATGCCTCAAGAACCAAAAAGAAATTTGTTTTGAGAGTTTGATAATGTTTCTAAATGTTTTAAAATGCAATGTGAATTTTTTTGTGATTTTTAAATACCTAAATGCATTTTTAATTAATTAATTTTCATTAACTAATTAAAAATAAACATTTAAATGATTTAAAAATGATTTTTAATGCAAAAAATAAAAATAAAAATATTTTTGGGTTCTAAAAATTAATGAAATGTTTGACAAATATTTTCAGAATTTTTAAATGTTTTTTACTATTTTAAATAATTCATAAAAGATAAAACAAATTAAATGAAATAAAAATTGAATTTATGAGAAGTATGCAAATCCAAGGGCTGTGGTTTAAACTAGTTTTGGAGGGATTTGACCCGCGCCATATCCTGTGGTCCACATTCAAACTGACTAAATTAAACTAAACCTAATTAATAAATTTAATAAATTAGGATTAGGGTTTTAATGAAAGATCTGAGCCCTTCAAACGCGCGTGAGTCAACCCTGGTCAACTAAATCCATGGTCCAAATTCAAACTGAACCCTAAATGTGATTAATGAGTTAATGACTTTCAGGTGGCCGGAAATGACCTCCGGTCATCTTCTCCGGCCACACCCCTCCCTGAAAATTGCTATCTCTCTCCCTAAGCTTCTAACACTCAATTTTTCTGCCCAGAAATGATCCCCATACATCATACATCAAGAATCAACAAACAAACAACATTTAAAACACATCAAAAGTGAGAATCGAATCAAAACAGTTCTAGGTCAAAAAAATTTAGAACACGAATACATACTCATTTCTCAACCATTTTCAAAACAAAACACATCAACATGATCAGTGAAGCATAAAGAATCATTTAGTAACTTAAAGACAAGTTTTTGGAAAAAAAGTTCTTGAGCTCACCTGAACTGGAGCTTTGATCTTTTGAACTTTTTGGCTGCTTCTTTGGTCCAAAACGCCTCTAATGAACCTCATGAGAAGCTTGCAATGCTTGTTTGGAATTTCTTTTGGCTGGTTTGAGAGATTGATAAAGTTCTGTTCAGGAGGGGTGAGAAATCGTGTTTTTGATGTGGGAGGTTTCAGGCCAAAACAATGGTTGGGAAATGATCAGAGGATCATGGTGAGTGATTTTGTAAAGTTTGTTTTGATGTTTGAAGCCTGTGTATTGAGTTTCGAAACAAAATGCATAAGAGGTGAGTTTTGAGGATGCTGACTTATGGGAGAGATCAGGCTGTGTTGTGTTATGTGTTGAGTCTCATTTTGTCCATGTATCAAGTTGGGATAGGTCAGAGAGTTGTTGCTGGCCTAGCTTGATTGGTATGGATCATTTTGCATAAAGTCAACTTTTTGTGTAAGAGATGTATGGGCTGGTTCAGTCAAGGTACAAAGGCATGGCTTGGCTCAGCTGTGATCAAGAAGAACCATGGAAATTAGTTTGAGGCAATGCAGCAAGTGGATTAGGGTTTGTGTGAGTTTTTGCAATTTTCATAATGTTTGGCCCTTTTGAAGTTTCTTAATGCACAAGTCATGAAAATGGACAATTTTTGGTGCATTCTGACTTTTAGGTCATGGTTCATGTTTGTGTAATGCATAGAAGTCCATTTGAAGTCACATTTTGTCTTAGCATGAGGTTTTGCAACTTTGCCTCTTTGGTGTAAAACTTGAAATTATGTGATTTTTGCCAACTTTGACAAGCCATAACTTTTGATCCAAAATGAATTAGAATGAGTTCTTGTACTTTTTGAAAATGGGAGGATCCATTCTACAACTTTCATGACCAAAGTTTTCTCATTTGAAGCATTTTTGAATCAATTTGAGGAGGTTGAAAAACTTTCCCAAAATAGCAAGTTTACATTACAAGTCACTTTCCCAAAAAGGCAATTTTGCAAATGGCTTGAAATTTTCCAATTTTGTGAACTTACAACATCTTCTATGATCAAATAAAGATCATATACATTCAAAATGATGAATAACACCCTTTGGTTGGGTCATTGGGGGCCTCAGATGCCCTGATTTTGCACTGACTTGCTCAAGAAGTCAACTCTTGATCAAATGCCTTCCCCATGGAATTTCTTCATGAAAATTGATATGCATGATCCCTATACCCTATAGAGACCAATAGAAACAAGGATGACCAAAAATTTTGGAGTTATTGCCTCTGAAACCAAAACCCTAATTTTAGGTCATCTGTGCAGTTAAACCTGACTCTGCTTCCATTCCTTTCTCAATTCTTGTGATTCTTTGACTTTCTTGACTTGGTGAGGATATGATATGATGTTTGAACATACATGGACCCCTTTGAAGTGATTAATAACCTTTGGAATGGCTCAAATGGCTCAGGGATGGCTCAGATCACAAACCCTAGATGCAGATGACTTTGAACCAATGCAGTGAAACAAAAATGTGGTATGAGATGCTATGATTGAACTTATGCAAATGAAAATGATCACAAGCCATGATGAAAGGGGCTAGGGCAAATTTGGGGTGTTTACAGCTGCCCCTATTCAAACATGAGTTAGGTGTGCAGGATGTAAGTAACGGCTTAACAGGCAAACAAGATAACTTGTGGTTGAATACCAAAGACAGTCCAAAATTTGCACTCACAGAATGAAGAAGAAAAGGGATATAGATTGTTAAAGAGAATAAAGTATATTTATAAAGTGCGGGCGACGGAGGACGACCTTCGGGCAGAGGACGACTGCTGGGGATAAAGCGATGACGGGGACGGCCGACATGCTTGGGATAAGAAATTATGACGGGGACGGCCATCAAGACTTTCTGGGGATTATAGGTAAATGATGGGGACGGCCATCGGGTTCAAGGCATAAATGACATAAATGATGAGGTACGGTCATCAAAGGTGAAGGACGATCACCTAGCAGGGGACAGCTGCTCCATTGGGGATAAGATGAGGGACGGTCATCTAAGGCGAAGGACGATCACCTGGCAAGGTACGGTTGCCAAAAGTATCGCGACATAGGACGAATGCCGGATAAAAAGGTCGACGATGGGGACGGTCGTCGGATAAGCATGATGAAGGACGATCATCAAGAGGTGAAGGACGATCACCTAGCAGGGCGCGGCTGCTCTCAGGGTTCATCATGTCATAGGACGAATGCCAGATAACAAGATCAACGACCATCAGATAGAATGATGAAGGACGATCATCAAGAGGTGAAGGAAGATCACCTAGCAGGGGACGGTTGCTAAAAATGTCACGACATAGGACGAATGTCGGATAGAAAGGGGTTCTAATGAATAGAGACTCCATTGGGGGTGATGAAGGACGATCATCGAAAAGGTGAAGGATGATCACCTGGCAGGGTACGACTGCCGTAAGGTATCATGACATAGGACGAATGTCAGATAGAAAGGAAATAATTCACTGGGATTTGTTGGGACTCTTCTGGGGAACAGTAGACACAGACGAGTGTCTAAATTCAAGAAGACATAAGTGTTTGACACGGTGTATAGATTAAAGATGCGGACGAGCATCCTTAAGACTATGATAATAACTGCCCATGTGGTCTGTATGAACGGACCATCATAATTCGGAGTCCACTTGCCCCTGTGGTCTGTATGAGGAGGGAGGAGTCTTTTCAGCACAAGATCTCCTACTTGGTACTCTCGGAGCCTGACTTTCTGATCGAAGGCTTTCTTCATTCTTTTTTGATATAACTGCCCATGACAGATTGCAGCTAATCTCTTCTCTTCAATCAAATTCAGTTGCTCGTATCGGGATCCGACCCATTCTGCTTCATTCAGCTTAACATCCATCAATACTGGTAGAGAGGGTAGTTCAACTTCAACAGGTAGGACTGCCTCCATACCATACACAAGATGATACGGTGTTGCCCCAATGGATGTTCTAATTGACGTACGGTACCCATGCAAGGCAAATGGTAGCATTTCATGTCAGTCTTTATAGGTAACCACCATCTTCTGCACAATCTTCTTGATATTCTTATTAGCTGCCTCGACAGCGCCATTCATCTTTGGCCTGTAAGGAGAAGAATTGTGGTGTTGGATCTTGAAGTCCCGGCACAGTTCTGCCATCATTTTGTTGTTTAAGTTGGAACCGTTATCAGTAATGATTCGCTCGGGCACTCCGTATCGACAGATGATGTCTCTTTTCAGAAATCGGGCTACCACTTGCCTGGTGACATTTGCATAGGAAGCTGCTTCAACCCACTTGGTAAAATAGTCAATAGCAACCAGGATGAATCTGTGGCCGTTTGAAGCAGTCGGTTCAATCTTTCCAATCATATCAATGCCCCACATGGCAAAGGGCCAGGGTGAAGAGATCACATTCAAAGGATTCGGAGGCACATGCACTTTATCCACATAAATCTGGCATTTATGACATTTTCTAGCATAAGCACAACAGTCTGCATCCATTGTGATCTAGTAATAGCCTGATCTTAACAACGTTTTAGCCATTGCATGCCCTCCTGCATGGGTACCAAAATATCGTTCATGTACCTCATGCATCAACAAGTCTGCTTCTGTCTTATCAACGCACCTGAGAAGTACCATATCAAAGTTTCTCTTATACAGGGAACCATCAGCATTCAAGAAGAAACTACCAGCAAGCCTTCTTAATGTCTTCTTGTCATTGGATGATGCCCCAGGTGGGTATGTTTGATCCTCCAAGAAGCACTTAATGTCATGGAACCAAGGCTTATCATCTTTGACAATGTCTGCTGAAAATGCATATGTTGGTCTATCAAGTCTGGATACTGAAATTCGAGGCACAAAGTTGGCAGCTTGTACTTTGATCATGGATGAAATGGTAGCCAGAGCATCTGCAAACTGATTCTCATCTCGAGGGATATACTCAAGCTTGACTGTTGTGAAGAAAGTCAACAACCTCCTTGTATAATCCCGATAAGGTACCAGATGATCTTGGTGGGTGTACCATTTGCCGTTGGTTTGGTTAATTACCAGAGCTGAATCTCCGAACACAGTCAAAGTCTTGATCCTAAGGTCAATGGCTTCCTCAAGACCCATAATACAAGCTTCGTATTCAGCTTCATTGTTAGTGCAATTAAAGGTGAGTTTTGCCGAGAAAGGCATGTGAACTCCCTTAGGTGTAATGAGTACTGCACCAACACCACGACCGTTCATATTAACAGCCCCATCGAACATCATTGTCCATTTTTCTTCTGAGTCAGGCCCTTCAGTGTGAATAGGCTCTTCATGATCTTTTGCTTTTATGAACATGATGTCTTCATCCGGGAAGTCAAATCTCATAGGTTAGTAATCATCAATGGGTTGCTCAGCAAGATAATCAGACAATACACTGCCTTTGATGGCTTTTTGAGATGTGTACTGAATATCATATTCTGTGAGGATCATTTGCCATCTTGCAACCCGCCCGGTAAGAGCTGGCTTCTCAAATATGTACTTAACTGGGTCCATCTTTGAGATCAATAAGGTAGTGTGGGTCAACATATACTTCCTTAGTCGGCGAGCAGCCCACGCTAAAGCACAACAAGTTTTCTCGAGCAGTGAATAACGTTGTTCACAGTCGATAAACTTTTTGCTTAGGTAGTATATTGCGTACTCTTTTCGACCAGACTCGTCATGCTGGCCCAGCACACACCCCATTGACTCTTCTAATACTGTCAAGTACATGATTAGAGGTCTTCCTTCAACTGGAGGCATAATGATTGGAGGCTCTTGTAAGTATTCCTTGATTTTATCAAAAGCCCTTTGGCAGTCTTCGTTCCACCTGATCATTTGTTCCTTTCTTAACAGCTTGAACAAAGGCTCACAGGTTGCTGTAAGGTGAGATATGAACCGTGAAATGTAGTTCAATCTACCTAAGAAGCCCCGAACTTCTTTTTCTGACTTCGGTGCAGGCATTTCTTGAATGGCCTTGACTTTATCAGGGTCAACTTCAATCCCTTTTTCACTTACAATAAATCCCAGCAACTTACCAGATCGCACCCCGAATGTGCACTTGTTGGGGTTCAACTTCAGTTGGTACTTCCTCAGACGCTTAAATAACTTCAACAGATTCACCAGGTGGTCTTCTTCTGTGAGGGACTTGGCAATCATGTCATCCATATAACATTCAATTTCTTTATGGATCATGTCATGGAATAATGTTACCATAGCCCGTTGATAAGTGGCACCAGCATTCTTCAGTCCGAATGGCATCACCTTATAACAGAACGTGCCCCAGGGTGTGATGAAAGTGGTCTTCTCCATGTCTTCAGGTGACATCTTGATCTGATTGTATCCTGAAAATCTGTCCATGAAGGAGAACACCGAGAACTGAGCTGTGTTATCAACCAATACATCAATGTGAGGTAACGGGAAGTCATCCTTCGGGCTGGCTCTGTTCAGATCTCGATAATCCACACACATTCTCACCTTGCCATCCTTCTTAGGTACAGGTACAGTATTAGCAACCCACGGCGGATAGCTAGTCACAGCAAGGAAACCAGCGTCCCACTGCTTTTGTACCTCTTCTTTAATCTTCATTGCCATATCTGGGCGAGTACGGCGCAGTTTCTGTTTTACTGGCGGGCAGTCTTCTTTTAAAGGCAGTTTGTGCATGACAATGTCGGTGTCCAACCCTGGCATATCCTGATAAGACCAAGCAAAAACATCCACATATTCCCGAAGCATGGCAATCAGTTGCTCTTTCACTGAATCTTGTAAGCAGGCCCCGATCTTAACTTCTTTCACGTCTTCTTCCGTACCAAGATTAACTGTTTCGATCTCCTCCTGATGAGGAGTGATAACCTTCTCCTCTTGCCTTAACAACCTGGCTAGCTCTTCAGGAAGCTCGTAATCTTCTTCAACCCCTTCATCAGCTTGATTGATTGGATTGTCAAAGTCATATGAAGCCATAGCAGTGTTGTTGTCGGTGCAATCTGAAAGGCACTCTCTGCAAGGGTTTAGATTGGTTTATTTTAGTGGTCAATTTTAATCTTGTTTAGAATAAGTGAAAATGAAGTTATTTATTTTGAAAAACATTGCCATTTTATTTTTGTACAAAAAGAAAAATGAAAAGACAGTGAGCGAAAAAAAGAGACTCGTTTGCAAAAGATGTCCGATATTCATTGATTGATCTGTTTGCACAAAATTACAAGATGGCCTGATTACAAAATGAGTCTTGACATCTTGGGCAAGATGTAAGACTTGATGCATGCTTTTTTTAAAAATACAGGAAATAATAATTACTCTGCAGGAGTAACCCTTATAATTTCCTGGGAAGACCAGTTTGAGACATGGCTCCCCGGGGTCCTTGGACGTATCCAGCTCTCCAGGTTGCGCTCATCTTCCGACTCATCTTCCAAGTTGTTCACAGCATCCGGGGTGAGCATCCCTCCGCTGACAAAATTGGGCTCTTTATCAGCCTCTGATTGATCTTGTTGAGTTGGTTTGTAACCCAACCCAAACCTGTCCTCTTTCTTCTCCACGGGCAGCAGCTTGCCCCAGCCTTGGGCAGTACCCTCTTCAACAACCTTTCGGGCTTGCTGATAAGACGTCATGGAAGTTCCCAGTACAGCAGACGCTTCATTAATGTTCAAGGCCTCAAACCCCTGGCTCATGGTTTCATGGATTTCTCCATCCATTTCTATGTATTTATACGTAGCCAGCTGGCTAACAAAAATGTCTTCTTCCCCACAGATGGTGATGATCTGGCCTTCCCACTCGAATTTCAACTTCTGGTGAAGGGTAGACGTAACAGCGCCAGCGGCATGGATCCAGGGTCTACCCAACAAACAGCTGTAGGCCGGCTGAATGTCCATCACATAGAAGGTAATTTTAAAAGTCTGCGGGCCGATCATCACAGGCAGATCAATCTCCCCAAGCACTGATCTTTTAGAGCCATCAAATGCCCTTACTACCAAATTACTTGGACGCAGTGCCAAGCCATCATACTCCAGCTTCACTAAGGCTTTCTTCGGTAGGACATTGAGTGACGACCCAGTGTCCACTAGTACATGAGATAAAACGACATCCTTGCACTCTAGGGTGATATGTAAAGCCTTGTTGTGGTTACGTCCCTCAGTTATTAAGTCAGCATTGGTAAAACCCAGTCCATGACTGGTGTTGACATTTGCTACCATAGTTTCTAGCTGATTAACGGTAATCTCCTCTGGCACGTATGCTGCGTGCAGGACTTTCAATAATGCATTCCTGTGAGCTTCAGAACACATCAACATGGATAATATGGAGATTTTTGAGGGAGTTTGGTGAAGCTGATCCACCACCTTGTAATCACTTCTTTTTATGATTCTCATAAACTCGTCTACATCTTGTTCAAAAGATGTCTTCTGAGTTTCTTTGACAGTCGGCTCTTCAAGTACCACACTCTTTCCTTTTGCTTTGGCAACAGCTTCTACTTCAACATTAGGTCTCTGAGTTTGTGAGGCAAAAAGGCGTCCGCTTCTGGTGAAGCCTCCGCCTCCCCCAACATTATCAATTTGTGGAGAAGAGGTTGAAGAATCCAAAGTGATTTTCTCCCCGTTGCAGTAAAGATCAGAGCCATAATGCCAAGGTATGGAATTACTGCTTTCATATGGAACTGGTCCAGGCACCGTAAAGGTAACTGGACTGACTGCTGTAGAGGAGGGTACTGCGATGGTGTGTGGATCGTAGTAAATTGTGACTGGTGACCTGGCAGGAGGTGCCACTGTTTGTTGCTGAAAGTTGCTATTTGGAGGAACAATTGATGGATCCTAGTAGATGGTGACTGCTGAGATATCTTCATTAATCTCTGCTGGTGTTGTAGAAGATTCGGCTGAATAAATGGATGCTGATGTTATAGAAGAAAGGGTTGTTGACATTTGATTTGTTGAAGTGATGGATGGAGCCATTGCTGATGATATTGATGAATCAGTTGGAATGATTGTTGTTGCGGTTGTAGAAGAATCAGGAATTGTTGTCAAAGGAATTGCTGGATTTGTAGGCGCCGTTGTTGAGATCTGAAGGATTCCATCCTTGATAAGACCATCTATGCCGCTTCTTAAATTATCACACCCGTTGACTGCAATGTTGCAATACCCACAACCGAGCTCACACCCGGGAAACACCTGGCACTCTAGAAGCTGAGCTTTAATTTCGACCAAAGGTGTTCGAATTTGTGCAACACTGGTAATCAAAGTAGACGGCTTGTCTTCCTCAATGGCATTAATCCTTGGCCCGCCATGATTAGGCATAGGATTCTTGTTGACATTTGGAGGGGATGCAAAGTTGAGGGCTTTAGAATCCACCAGATCTTGGACTTTCATTTGCAAAGCCCTGCATTTTTCTGTATTGTGGCCAGATGCATTGGAGTGGAAAGCACACCTGGCGTTGACATCATAATTCCTTGGGAGATTGGAGGGATCTGGTGGTGCCAATGTCCTTAACTCAACCAAGTTGAGCTTCAGGAGTTGTGGCAATAAGGCAGCATAAGGCATAGGGATAGGGTCAATCACCCTGTTTGCCTGTGATGCTCTTTATTGAAAGGGTCTTTGTTGTTGATTGCTATTGTTATTGTTGTAGGTCCTCTGTGGCGGATACTGAAATTGCTGTTGATAATGTGGTTGTTGTTGTGGTTGATATGCTGGTTGCTGAGGAATCGGAGCTGGAATTGTGACAGCTGCTACTGATCTATGAACATACTGAGGTCTGCCCCTGCTGGCATGAATGGCATTTGTCTCACCGGTCCTTCGAGGTCCCACAAAAGGCTTCCTGGGATTACTGGATGAACTTGCACCATTATCAGAAATCTTTCCCATTTTCAAAAGGCTTTCAATCCTTTCCCCAGCTATAACTACGTCAGCAAAACTGGTGGAAGAAAAGGCAGCTAGCCTATCAATATATGTTCCTTGCAAAGTATTCATGAACATGTCGGCCATTTCTCTTTCCGACATGGGTGGCTGGACAGCAGTAGCAAGTTGTCTCCACCTTTGGGCATATTCTCTAAAGCTTTCTCTGGAAGATTGAGACATTCCCATCAGGAGGGTCCTATTAGGAGCCATGTCCAGGTTATATTGGTATTATCTGATGAAGGCCTCAGCTAGGTCCTTCTAGCATCTGATAGTAGCTCTGGTTAAGTGTGAATACCACTCTCTTGAAGCTCCAGTCAAGCTATCCTCAAAGTAGAACATCCACAGCTTCTCATCCATGGTATATGCTTTAAGTCTTCCTAGGAAGGACTGCAGGTGAGTTCGTGGACAGGAAGTTCCATTGTATTTCTCAAAGCACGGGGGTTTAAACTTGTGGGGAATTCTTACCCCATCCACTAGCCCCATATCCATTACATCGAAGCCCAGGGAATTTTGAGACTCCAAAGACCTCAACTTCTCAGCAATTTCATCAAACCTCCTATCATAAACTTCATCCCCAGCTCTCATTACAGTAAACTGCTCTTCTTGAGGATCTTCTTGCAAGATTCTGCCTGCAGCAGTGTTGCCTTGCACATTCCTTGGGATGTTGACTTCCGGATCCAGATGAGGTCCAAATACTGGTGGGTTAGCATGAGGCTGGCCTCCCTCATTATTACTAGTTCCTCCAGTGCCAGGCTGAGGTTCCTCGGGGGTTTGTCTTTCTACCAATGCTCTTAGCCTTTCTTGGCTCTGGGCCAAGCCAGTCATTACAGTCATGAATTGAGCCATTTGGTTCCTCATCTCCACTCTTTCATTAGCCATCTGAGTTCTGACCTCAGTCAGGTCCTGTTGTACTTGATCCATTTGGATACCAGGAAGGTTGTTGCGAGTAGGGTACCGGTGCGTACGGTTGACAGGGAACACTCTTCTGCGAGCAATATTTCCTGAAGCACAACAGAGTTAGAAACAAACAAAATAATAACAAAACCTACAAAACAAAACAAAAGTTAGTATGCAATGCAGTATGCTTATTTGTTTTCCAAGGTATCCGGCTTGGTTCTTGGTTTTGACCTTTCCAGACCTCGAGGAAGATGCTTTGATGTTGTTGAGAAAAAAGAAACCCCACAATGGAAACAAACTAAAATATATTACAAATGGTGAATCATACATAGTTTGTTTTACAACATATGCCCCTGAAGGGTCAAAATAAAACACAAAAGAAAAGTACATCAAATGAAAACAACAACAATCAAAAAGTCAGACATCTAGTCCAAACTCATCCTCCTTAACCTCCTTCAGCAGTGCCTCAGTCACAGGACCAGCTGGATGCTCTGTAATGGTCCTGATGAGGAGGTTTCTGGTGGCAATGGCAGTGGTCAGCTTCTTGTGCCTGTCCTGATCCTTTGATCTCTTCAAACCAGCCCTAAGCTTCAACTCTGAAATCTCCTTTTGGGCTGCCAGCAAAGCTTCATGTTGCTTCTTTTCAATGGCCTCTAACTGCTCAATCCTGGCTTGAGTTCTCTGATCTTCTTGAGTACGGGCTTCAGTGATCCTGACCCACCTAGCCTGACTTTCTTGCAGATAAAGATCAGTTCTAGCTTTTTGAAGCTTGGCCTCTTTACAGGCATTCTTCAATATTTGCTCCCCAGCTCTTGCTTTCTTGATGTAGCCCTCTGTTTTCTCAATCTTGGCCAGATGCTCTACCTTAAGCTTCTCCAACCTCTCAATGTCCAGACGACCATCACTCCTTTCCCAGAGGGTCTTCTTCAGAGCTTGAGACAGATTCTCATTCCTCTCCTTCAGCTTTTCAAACTCTTCCAGGCTGACAGTGGCTGCTGGCTGAGCTGTAGATGGTCCAAGTGTATCCTCAATGGTGAAAGGCATTCCAGTAATCTTAGCTCTAGTACGGGACCAATCATAGTACTGAGCTGAAGCAACATTATTACACCTTCCAAGAATAGCCATCCCCTTTGTCTGGATGTTGTCCCAAGCCCAGGATGCTTGTCTGACAACAACTAGATTAGGCTTTATTTCACAATACAGGGTCTCAGCCAAATCTTGTACTCTGGGAGGGTGAACCAAAGCATAGCCCAGTTGTCTCTTAAACAGCAAAGGATTGTAGTTGATGCAACCCTTTACTCCTATCAGAGGCACATTTGGGTATTGCCCACAGCTAGTGATTATGTCTTTGCCTTTGGCGCTCTGGGTGCACCATCTGATGTCATCTGAAGTCAAAGCAATGAGCCTTTTGGCCCAATTCTTCTGCTGGTGAGGATTCAAGAAGGCATCTGTCTTGGGTTGGTGTCTGAGCAGCTAGGTGTGAAACAAAGGTGCACAACACCTCACTAACTTCCCCCTCTGCTTCTCATTCCTCTGATGAATGGAGTAATAGAAATCTCCCAGCAATGTGGGTACTGGGTTTCTCAGAAGAAACAGATGAATGGCATTCTTGCTGATAAATTTGGGCTCATCTGCAAATAGTATAACCCCGTATATGCTGAGGGCTAAAAGTGCACAAACTGCCCTCCATTCTCCCAAGGAGGCCTTCAGGATGGCCTGAGAAATCAAGAAATCCAAGTGGAAACCAGGGATCCCAGCTTTTGTTGTCATATTCTGCTCAATCAACGTAGGCTCCAGGTACAGTGCTTTTGCTACTTCTCCATTGCTGGGAGAAGTCATCTCTGGGTTGAAGGGGATTCCACCTCTGACAGGTACTCCAATCAATGATGAAAACTCCTCCAACAGAGGTCCTAGCTGAAAGTCTGGGAATGTGAAACATCTCAGAGGAGGGTCATAAAACTTCAAGCATGTGTGGATCATGCTCCTCTGAGAAGGGTCCAAGTCCATAACCATATCCAAAATACCTCCATAATGCTCTCTGAACAAAGGGATGTGGTCAGGGGTGATAAGTGACTGGACCTGCCTGATACCAGTCAACACAGGCTCAAAGAAATGGTAAGATATGTTGCTCTTCCTGGGAGTAGTTATAAATGCTGCTGAAGATGATGAAGATATCTGCTGATGAAGATCAAAACTGATACTGGAGATGAGCCACTGACAGGCTGATGCTGGTGATGATGAAGATGACTGAAGCAGACAACTGAAGAGAATAGTTGAAGCAGATAACTGATGAAACAGAGGTCTATGCAGATGAAGGGGTCAAAACCAAGCCAGATATAATGTGGATACCCTGAAAAACAAATAAACAAATGTCAAATGATGCAATGATGATGTATGCAAATGATATGCAAGGGTTTGTGATCAAGCTGGATCTGATTATCTGTCTTGATATAAGGCCCATGTATGTTCAAGAAGTCCAGATGGAGGTCCAGAAATCCAGTAACCAAGGTGGGGACTCAAATAAAGAGTCACATGTCCAGGGTTAATCACAAGAACTGTCCAAAATGAAGTACTCTTAATCAAAACAAGTATCAGGGTATGATGTGGCCAATGGTACCTGCAAACCTGTAAACAGCCCAGCCCCCTCACAGGTAATGTTCTAGAACAAGGATCCTCAGACTTGGATCAGTTATGAGAAGTGTAAACACTTCTAACCCGGAGGTACAGTGTTTACAATAACCATAAAAGATCCTCCTCTAATTCACCTCAGTTTCTGAAGGTCAAAAATAAAGGTCATCCAGACTTAGCAGGCTTCCCAGATAGCCCTAGCACTACAGGAAATCTGTAGCACAGAGTTCTCAAGAAGAAACCCACATCTGAACCGTGTTTCATATTCCCGCACCAGACCGAAATGGAATGGGAAAGAATAAGAACCACTCTAGCCTAGGTGTCACTCAGGTCCCAGGTACAGGACCTCAAACTCTCAATGAAACCCCACCCATCCAGCAATGATAATGACAGTATGAAATATGAAAAAACTGTAAAGAAAGCAATAAATAATGATGTACATAAAGCAATAAATAAAGCAACTATATAAACACAATTAGCACATAACACCCCAGTAAACACAAATCAAACAAGCGCTAGGAGGAACCCACAAAAAGAACCAGAAGCCCTGGTTACAGTATAAGGGTCCCCAACAGAGTCGCCAAGTTGTCGCTCCCACCTGATGACACAGGGCCAAGAGGGGTACAGACGCGAACGGTCGGCGAAAGAAGAGAGAGAAATGAAAAGAGTCGCCAGCTAGGCATTTTTATCCCGAAGGAAAGGCAATGCTGCATAGACCTAGAAAAGATATGGATAAAACGGTCGCGAACCAGAGAGACTGAGAAAGGGGGTTGGTTACAACCCGGGAAGGTATTAGCACCCAGATTGTCCGCCGTACTCGACGGGATCCACGCTTAAAATATTTGTGTTTAAAAAGGGGTAGTGTCAGTGCAATCTGTATATCAAAGCTGGAAAAGAATGCAGGTGTCAGTGTAAAAGAAGTGAGAAGTGTATAAGAGAAGTGTCAGTGTAAGAATAGGAGTATGAAGCTCAAGATTATGAGGCTTAAAGAATGATGCTGGAAGGAGGGGGAATATACAGAGACTTTTGTTCGATAACTGTTAAGTTATGCCTACGTATCCTCTCGTGCAATAAGGAATTCAGAACACCGTAGTTCGACCCAAAGAGACTGGAAAATGAATTGACTGATGAACTACTTGCTAGTCTATGCTCAAGTGTGTGACCTGTCTGGCTCAGGTGCAAACTGTCTTGCATTAGACGGAAGAAGCGAGTTCTCGTTTTTGAGTGAATGAGATGAGAAAAGAATCCCGGAGGAGACGATTATTTTTTGTTTTTTTGTGTTTTCAATCTTTTATTGCTTTTTGAGTTTGTCATAAGTTAATGAGCTTAAGCCTAAACCAAGGGTTAGTGAAATTCTGTGATCAGGTACGAGATGTCGAATGAGATGTTTAAACACTTGAATACTTAACTAAAACTTAAAGAGCAGGAAAATTAAACAACACAGAAATTTGTTAACCCAGTTCAGTGTATAACCACACTTACATCTGGAGGCTACCAAGCAAGGAGGAAATCCAATATAAGTAATATTAATTCTAGACTTAAACCACCCAGTTTAATCTTTCACTTAATATCTACCCAATGCAATTTCTACCTAAGACACAACTTAGATATGAGTACCAATTCACTCCCCCTCAATCACATAGTGATATGTTTACAAGTTTAATAAAATTGAAGTCATACTTCAAACAAAACAGCTTGATCTTACTTCACAGTTTCAATCAAGACACAAATACACTTTTTCTTAAAAGCTCATAAAGTGGTACAATTAAACAACCTGCTATTGAAACACAAAACACCCTATTTGGTCTTCTTAAATTCGCACTCTATTCTGAGAGTTTCTGTTGCTTAAATAGGTGTTTGTATTTTGGGCTTTCTGTAGTTTTATCCAATCCTGATACGCATGCTGTCATCACCTTGAATTAGGGTTTGTTACTTCCTAGATTCTAGGTGATTCAGTTCTTCTGATTATGCTGAAGTCACATAAAAAAACTCCCTACAGATGCGCCTTATTCTGTTTCATTCATCCATAATTAATTCCAGATAACTTCCCTTAATTTGCTCAGTTATGTTAGTCATTAATTAATTCTGGTAGCAGGTTTGAGATGTCACAACATCTGGTGTGACATCCTGAAAACTGAACTTACTTCATTTACTGATACAATGTCACAACATCTGGTGTGACATCCTGTAAACTGAACTTATTTCATTAACTGATACAATGTCCCAACATCTGGTGTGACATCCTAAATTGAGTTCATTTACTTATACTCTGTTTGATAATGTCCCAACATCTGATGTGACATTCTGAACTAAATTCAACACTTCTTGTTGGTCAAAAGTTCTGCCAATTCTAAACATCTACAAACTCCCCCTTTGGCTAATTTTTGGCTAACATACTTTTCTGGTTATTAGAGTGCAGCAGAAGTTCTTTTATCAGAGTACAACAGTTCTTTTCTGTTGAGTCATGTGAGAGTTTACTCCCCCTCAATTCTACATGTGTTCAGACTTGTTGCAACAAAAATTTTTCATTAAAATCACAGTTTTAGTTCAGAAGCAAACAAAAGTTTTTCATTAATCAGCAATCAGCATCATACATTGTTGTTGTGTTCAGTTCTCCCCCTTGTTAGACATAAATTTGGGGCCAAAGTTACTAATTCAAAATTACAATGCAGAAGCAGTCATTACATATTCCTCACATACAATTTTCCCTCAGACTCCTCATATTCAGTGTCTTCCTCTTCCTCAGTCTCCTCATCAGAAGCAGCAGCTTTCTGAGCACTCTCTTCAATCTCCAGCCTTTGGATAATCTCCTCAAGCTTTTGCTTCCTTGCATCCAATTCTTTGCATGTGTTCTTCAGCTCAGCAATCAAGGCAGCTTTGGAGATTGGAGACTTTGCCTTTGAAGGACCAGCAGATGTCCCAGAGGGAGCTTCAACATCAGCTGCATGATGACTCAAGAACAGCTTGTAGTGGAAGGCCAGAGGACTTTCTCTTTTGCAAATGGAGTCCTTCTCAGTGAGGATACCTAGATATTGATTAAGCATAATTCCACATAGCAATGAAGGGAAGGCAATTGACAGCTTAGTTGCAGATGATCCAGCATGCTTCAATGTCTGATCAAATATATAAGCCCCATAATCCATCTTTGTTTGGGTGCCCACAGCATATATAAACCTGCCCAATCCAGTTGCTATTGAGGAGGTGTGGTTGGTAGGAACCCAGTTTGCAGTGCCAATCCTATGCAGCATTGCATACTTTCTTGTCAGCAAACTCACAGACAGTTTCCCTTTAACTGGCCAAGTCTTTACCAGATTTGCAGTGATGACTTTGCAAACCTGGTTATCAGTCTTCCCTAACTCATTTGGACCATCAGATTCTCTTCCTAGATAGTGGTTGATCACCCTAGGAGAGAATTCCACACATCTCCCTCTTACATATACCTTTCTGAAGTCAGCAGACTTACCATCAGCACAATCTTCTTGAAGGTTTACAATGAATTCCTTGACTAGAAGCTCATAGTAAGGAGAGAAGTTGGACACAATTTTGAATAGGCCAGCAGAAGAGATGAGATCAATTACCTCTGTGCACTCAAGTGCATTACTGCTCAGCTCTCTTTCAAGTGCTACCCTTCTTTGATAGACAAACTTCCATCTGTTCACACTTGAAACATGATGGAAAGAGATGTTGTCCAGAGGAGCTTCTGGAATAGCAGTTGATGACCTTGAGGGTGCTGGTTTCTTCTTTGGTGGGGATGTTGGGACATCCTCTTCAACATCTGAATCTGGAGGGGTGACAGCTTTCCTCTTCTGTGTTTGCACCTTGCTCCATTGTTTTGTAGGACCAAAAACAACTTTAGCTTTGTCCTTCTTTGGTGTAGCTTGCTTCTTCTCAGGAGTTGCATGTCCTGCATACTTCTTTTCCTTCCTAGTTCTAAGCCTTTTGGCTATGCTAGGGTTTACAGAAGCAATGATTTCTGTATCAGAATCATGCTCTATGTTTACCACAGGAGGAGGTTGAGCAGTCTCCTCTTCAGCAGGTGGATCAACAAAGGCTTGATCTTCAGTGGAGGCCTTGTGCTAGTCCTCAGATGTTTCTTCATCACTATCAGTGGAGGCCTTTTGCTGGTCCTCAGATGTTTCATCAGCAGCATCAGATGAGGCCTTTTGCTGGTCCTCAGATGTTTCAACATCTATTGGGACATCCTGTTGAGCAGGAGTGTCCTTTTCAGCCTGATTTTGTTGTTCTTCTTGTAGAGCTGGCATGGTGTTCAGAGGGATAGATATGCCACTCACAACTCTTTGCTCAGACAAGATCCTGTTTACCAGCTCCTTTATGGAATCATCCACATATTCAGAAGCTTTTGGAGTGGTGTTTGATGATGAAGGCTTCCCTTTGACTTTGCTGAATACAGGTTCCTTTTCCCTTCTCACATTAGGGGTTCTTGGCTTTTGAGCAAGAGGAACACTGCCTCTGATTTCGTCCATTGGAGTTGAATCCATGGGTACTACAGAGATGGGGGTTGCATGCACCACATCTTCCTTGTTGAGGATTTCTTCAGAGAGGTTAGGGTTTTGATGTTGAGCCATTTTCGAATGTGGTGAAGAAAGAAATTAAGATTGGTTGAGTTTGATGATCTCTGAAAGTTAGCTATAGCATGCAAGTTGTTTTGAGAGAATGATGAGAAGATGAATAGCTGAAAGTGAGCTGATATTCTTATAAGAGCCGTTACTTGGAGAATTTCTAGGAGTGGAATACACAAAGTGCTTGACCAGACTGGTGTTGCCATCTGGTGATCATGCCACACGATGTCATATGACATGTTGGCACATCTCCATAACTGCTAAACTTCACATAAGCAGATTCCCAATTTACCCCTTAGGTTTTCAAATTGGGTAGCATCTAAAGCTTTAGTAAATATATCAGCCAATTGCAGATTTGTAGCTACATGTTCCAATGAGATTACTTTCTCTTCCACAAGATCTCTAATGAAATGATGCCTGATATCAATATGCTTGGTCCTGCTATGTTAGATAGGATTCTTTGATATGTTAATAACACTTAAGTTGTCACAGTACAATGTCATGACATCTTGTGGGACATTGTACTCAGTGAGCATTTGCTTCATCCAAACCAACTGTGAACAACTGCTTCCAGCTGCAATATATTCAACTTCAGCAGTAGATAAGGATACACAATTTTGTTTCTTACTGAACCAAGAGATCAAATTGTTTCCTAGGAAGAAGCATCCTCCTGAAGTGCTTTTTCTGTCATCAGCACTTCCAGCCCAATCAGCATCACAGAAGCCAGTGAGAATTGGTTTGCATCCATGAAAGTACATTATGCCATAGTCACAAGTACCATTAACATATTTCAGAATTCTCTTGACTTGGTTTAGATGACTAACTTTTGGATCAGCTTGATATCTTGCACATACACCTACTGCAAAGGCTATGTCTGGTCTGCTAGCAGTCAGATATAATAAGCTTCCAATCATACTTTTGTATAGGCTTTGGTCTACATTCTCACCCTTGTCATCTTTAGTCAGCTTTAAGTGTGTGGGGGCAGGAGTTCTCTTATGAGTAGCATTGTCCATCCCAAATTTCTTGACAATGTTCTTAGCATACTTGCTTTGGGAAATGAACATAGAGTCCTCCATTTGCTTTATTTGCAGTCCAAGAAAGTAGGTTAATTCTCCTACTAGACTCATCTCAAATTCAGATTCCATTTGAGTGACAAAATGTTTAACCATCCTGTCTGACATCCCACCAAAAACAATGTCATCTACATATATTTGAGAAATCATGACATTTCCTTCTTCATCTTTAACAAACAAGGTTTTGTCTATTCCACCTTTCCTGTACCCTTTCTTGATGAGAAAAGTAGTTAGCCTTTCATACCATGCTCTTGGAGCTTGCTTCAGTCCATAAAGAGCCTTCCTTAGTTTGTACACATGATTTGGACAGCTTGGATCAACAAATCCTTTAGGCTGTTATACATATACTTCTTCATTAAGATATCCATTTAGAAAGGCACTTTTCACATCCATTTGAAATAGCTTGAACTTCAAGATACAAGCAATTCCTAAAAGTAGTCTGATTGATTCAAGCCTTGCTACTGGTGCAAAGGTTTCATCAAAGTCTACTCCCTCAATTTGTGTGTATCCTTGAGCTACAAGTCTAGCTTTGTTCTTTGTAACAATTCCCTGCTGTAAACACCCCAAATTTGCCCTCACCCATTCACACCATGGCTTGTGACTCTTTTCATATGCATAAGTTCAATCATAGCATCTCATATCACATTTTTGCTTCACTGCATTGTTCCTAAGTCATCTGCATCTAGGGTTTGTGATCTGTGCAATCCAAGAACTATTTGAGCCACTCCAAAGGTCTTCAATCATCTCAAGAGGTTCCATGTGTGTTCAAACATCATATTATATCCCCTCAAAGTCAAGGATGTCAAAAAATCACAAGAACTGAGGATGGCATGGAAGCAGAGCCAGGCTTGACTGCACAGATGACCTAGAATTAGGGTTTTGGTTTCAGAGGCCATAACTCCAAATATTTTGGTCATTCTTGTTTCTATTGGTCTCTATATGGTATAAGGATTATGCATATCAATTTTCATGAAGAAATTCAATGGGGAAGGCATCTGATCCAGAGTTGACTTTTTGAGCAAGTCAGTGCAAAATCAGGGCATCTGAGGCCCTCAATGACCCAACCAAAGGGTGTTCTTCATCATTTTGATTATGTATGATCTTTATTTGATCATAGAAGATGTTTAAAGTTCACAAAATTGAAGAATTTCAAGCCATTTGCAAAGTTGACTTTTTGGGAAAATGACTTGTAATGGAAACTTGCCATTTTGGGAAACTTTTCCAACCCTTGCTTTTTGATTCAAAAATGCTTCAAATGGGAAAACTTTGGTCATGAAAGTTGTAGAATGGATCATTCCCTTTTCAAAAAGTACAAGAAGTCATTCTAATTCATTTTGGATCAAAAGTTATGGCTTGTCAAAGTTGGCCAAAATCACATAATTTCAAGTCTTCCACCAAAGAGGCATTTTGCAAAATGGTATGATCAAGCATTCTAAAGACCCCAAATGTGCACAAACTCATTACAACATGATCATATGACTTCTAAAATTCAGAATTGGCCCAAGGATTATGCATTTTGATGCCTTGAACTTCATGAATTTCCAAAGGGGCCAAACTTTGTGAAATTTGCAAAACACTACATAAACTTCATTCAACTTGCTGATTTGCCTCTAAACCAATTCCATGGACATCCTTAAACTCAGCTGATCCAAGACAAGCCAAAAAGCAAGTTGTACCAATGCCCATACCTCAAGTACAAGTCAAGTTGACATTTTGGCAACTTGCCCATACCAATCAACATAGGCCAGCACCCACTCTCTGACCTATCACACTTCTTTATGTGGACCAAAAGCAGCTCAACACACATAACACACAGGCCTGAAACTCTCTCTAAGCCAGCATTCTCATTTTTCACCTCTTATGCAACTTCCTTCGAAACTCATCATACAAGCATCAAACACAAAAACAAACTTCACCAAATCACTCACCATGATCCTCTGATCATTCCCCACCCCTCACTTGCCCCTGAAACCACTGCAATCAAAAATACGATTTTCACACTCCCTTGGCCTGAGCTTCTGCCAACTCTCTCTAAAGGCCATATAAACTCCAGCTAAGTGTCAAAAGCTTCTAAGGAGGATCATTGGGACTTGTTTGAGCCAAAGAAGCAGCCATAAAGCTCCTGGATTGAAAGCTCAACCTCAGGTAACATGATGAATAAATTTTCCAGAACCTTGTTTTCTTGTTAGAATATTGTTCTACATGTTGCCCTGATCATGGGGATCTATTTATTTTTGAAAATGAGCCAGAAACAAGCATGTTATGATGATCTGAAAGTTTGCCCGTAAAAACGTTTTGGCTTGATTCCTTTGATTCACGAAAAATAAATGTTGTTTGAGTTAGGGTTTATGCTTAGTGATGTTCATAGATTGATTCTGGAGAGTTTTGTGAGGATTTGATGCGTATTGAGAGAGATAGAGATTTTGGCCTGCCGGAGAAGATGACCGGAACACTGTTCCGGTCATCTGAAAGTCATTAGGGTTCAGATTATGGCTTTAATCATAATTAGGCCAGTTTGAATGTGGGCCATCCAAACGCGCGCGCAGTCAATTCCCGCCCCCCTGACTTTGAATCTGGACCTTTGGATTGTTTGACTTTCTCATTTTTCTTATTGAATTCATTTTAATTTTATTTGTTTCATATTTAATTTCCACGAATTTTTAAAAATAGCAAAACACTTTAAAAAATTCTGAAATTTTTTGTCAAAGGTTCAATTAATTTTCAGAGCACAAAAATATTTTTATTTTTATTTTTTTGCATTAAAAATTATTTTTAAATCATTTAAAAGTTTATTTTTAATTAATTAATGAAAATTAATTAATTAAAAATACTTTTAGGTATTTAAAAATCACAAAAAAAAATTCATGTATCCTTTAAAAACATTTAGAAACATTGTCCAACTCTCAAACCAAATTTCTTTTTTGCTCTTGATGCCTTTAGATAATTTTCTTTGGATATAATTTCATTTCAAGGCATTATTTTGTTTCAAACTTCAAAAATTCATTTCTGCCTAACCATTGAGAGTTGGATGATGATTCTTTTTGCATTGCATCTTGTATAGCATGTAGTTTATAGGATAAAATTGGCATGAATTGATCTTTCATTTTCAATTTGTTTTGCATTTTTCTTGACAAGGTACCTTAAAACCCTAGCAATCTTAGGAAATTCATAACTTTCAATAGGTTAAGAGTTGGACCCCCTCCTTTGGGAAGTGAGTTTGTATAGGTCTAGGGTTTCCTTGATTGCATTTTCAATTTTTTATCATGATGTTTGCTTCTCGTTTTGGATTTTTGCTTTGTATGTTGCATATAACCCTAATTTATGCCTTCCTTTGCATCCATCTTCCATTTGCTTGCATACCATGACTTTCCATGACATTTTATGCTTTCATTTGATTCATAATACATCTTAGGACATGTTATAATCATGTTTGATCATTGCATCTTTCATTTTCCATGTTACATGTCCATTATATCTCATGACTTTTCATGAACATTCATGGTTCAAAGCATGCCTCATTTGCATCCCCATGTTTGTATGATCATTCTCATGCCTTGCCTCATGTTTGCATCATCTCTTAGCATCATTAACATCATTGCTGCATTTTATCTTGTGCCTTGGAGTGAGCTTGCTCATTCTTGTTCATCTTACTTTCTTTCTTCAAGCAACTTGTCTTCTTAAGTGAAGCAAGTTGTTTTGCTTCTCTTGCTCCTTTCATCTTGTTCCTCCTTGGTGGCCTTTGAAGATCTCTTTCTTTCCTAAGCCTCATTAACCCTATGAATGACCAAGCATGATAATAATTAGGGTTTGATTAGTCCCCCACTTAGATTTTACCTTTGTGTCTCTTTGAGTCTCCTTTTCTCATCTCATAATCAAGGACTAAACCCTAAAGGCCTTAAGGCTTTGTGATTAAGCTTATGCCTGCGTCCTTCTATTAGGATAGAGTGTATAACTTTAATCCTAAGTGTTGAACCCTTAATGTGTTTAAATCCTTTAATCAATTCACATAATAACCATCAAGACATCAAGCTTGTAACTTGGGCCTTGCATTAGGGTTCTAATTCTTCCTTAATTGGTTAAGAAGGACTAACCCTAGTGTTAATGGACAAGTCCCCCTCAAGTTGTTTTACAAACCATAAAATTCACTTCTTCATCTTATCATTAACTAAAATCCATCTAATAAAGGCTTCGTTTTGTCATGAGGTTAATCCCTAATCATGGATTAAGTTGAGGAGTCTTCCTCAGCTTAAACATTCTCATCTATTATCCTTCTATTAGGATGGTGTAATGAGTCTGTTTAATCCCTGATTATCGCTTAATCTCATTACTTAACACTAAACAAAAACAACAAAAACATCTAAATAATCACAAGTAGGTTAATGATCTTAATCCTACACCATGGTGATTAAGTGTGAGATGCTGACTTCACACTTAAGGTATCCTCATTACCCCTAATCAGAGGGAGGATGTGATGAGTTTACTAACCCTTGGTTTAGGCTTAAGCTCATTAATTTATGACAAACTTTCAAAAGCAATAAAAGACTGAAAACTCAAAAACAAACAATAATCGTCTCCTCCGGGATTCTTTTCTCATCATCTTCACTCACAAACGAGAACTCGCTTCTTCCGTCTAATGCAAGACAGTTTGCACCTGAGCCAGACAGGTCACACACTTGAGCATAGGCAAGCAAGCAGTTCACAAGTCAATTTGTCTTTCAGTCTCTTTGAGTCGAACTACGGTGTTCTGACTTCCTCATTGCACGAGAGGATACGTAGGCATAACTTAACAGTTATCGAACAAAAGTCTCTGTATATTCCCCCTCCTTCCAGCAATTATTCTTTTAGCCTCATTATCATGAGCATTTCACCCGTGTTCTTACACTGACACTTCATATACTTCACTTCACTTTTCTTACACTGACACTAGCATTCTTTCCAGCTTTGATACACAAATTGCACTGACACTACCCCTTTAAAACACAAATCTTTTAAGCGTGGATCCCGTCGAGTACGGCGGACAATCTGGGTGCTAATACCTTCCCAGGTTGTAACCAACCCCCTTTCTCAGTCTCTCTAGTTCGCAACCGTCTTATCCATATTTTCTAGGTTTATGCAGCATTACCTTTCCTTCGGGATAAAAATGCCTAGCTGGCGACTCTATTCATTTCCTTTCTCTTTCGCCGACCGTTCGCGTCTGTACCCCATTTGACTTAGCCTCATTTGGTGGGAGCGACAGCTTGGCGACTTCACTGGGGACCCTTATACTGTAACCAGGGCTTCTGGTTCTTTTTGTGGGTTCCTCCTAGCGCTTGTTTGATTTGTGTTTACTGGGGTGTTATGTGCTAATTGTGTTTGTATATTTATTTTGTTTATTGCTTTATGTACAGTTATTTTATTGCTTTCTTTACAGCTTTATATATCATACTGTCATACTGTTCTGGCTGGATCTGGTTTATTGTTTTGGTGGGTGGGGTTTTCACTGAGAGTTTAAGGTCCTATACCTGGGACCTGAGTGACACCTAGGCTAGAGTGGTTCATGTTCTTTCCCATTCCATTTCGGTCTGGTGCGGAAATATGAAACACGGTTCAGATGTGTGTTTCTTCTTGAGAACTTTGTGCTACAAATTTCCTGTAGTGCTAGGGCTATCTGGGAAGCCTGCTAAGTCTGGATGACCTTTATTATTGACCTTCAGAAACTGAGGTGAATTAGAGGAGGATCTTTTATGGTTATTGTAAACACTGTACCTCCGGGTTAAAAGTGTTTACACTTCTCATAACTGATCCAAGTCTAAGGATCCTTGTTCTAGAACACTACCTGTGAGGGGGTTGGGCTGTTTACAGGTTTGCAGGAACCCTTGGCCACATCATACCCAGTTACTTATTGTGTTTAAGAATGCTTCACTTTGGACAGTTCTTGTGATTTAACCCTGGACATGTGACTCTTTATTTGAGTCCCCCACCTTGGTTACTGGACTTCTAGACCTCCATATGGACTTCTTAAACATACATGGGCCTTTTATATCAAGACAGTAATCAGATCCAGCTTGATCACAAACCCTTGCATATCATTTGCATACATCATCATTATATCATTTAACATTTGTTTATTTGTTTTTCAGGGTATCCACATTACATCTGGCTTGGTTTTGACCCCTTCATCTGCATAGACCTTTATCTGCTTCAGTTATCTTCATCAGCTATCTGCTTCAGTAATCTTCATCAGCTATCTGCTTCTGTTATCTTCATCAGTTGCCTGCTTCAGCTACCTCCATCATCATCATCATCCTACCAGTGGCTCACCTCCAGTATCAGTCTTCATCATCAGCATTTGTTTTCAGCTCTTCATCAGCAGTCATGGCACCCAAGAAGAGCAACATTTCATACCACTTTGAGCCTGAGCTGACTGGCATCAGGCAGGTCCAGGCACTTATCACTCCAGACCACATCCCTCTATTCAGAGAACATTATGGAGGCATCCTCGATATGGTTATGGACTTGGACCCTTCTCAGAGGAGTTTGATTCACACTTGCCTACAGTTCTATGATCCTCCTTTGAGATGCTTCACTTTCCAGAATTTTCAGTTGGGACCCCTGTTGGAGGAGTTTTCATCATTGATTGGAGTACCTGTCAGGGGTGGTATCCCCTTCAACCCAGATATGGCCTCTCCTAGCAATGAAGAAGTGGCAAAAGCACTGCACCTGGAACCTGTTTTGATTGGGCAAAACATGTCAACAAAGGCTGGAATCCCTGGTCTACACTTGGATTTCTTGACTTCTCAGGCCATCCTGAAGGCCTCCTTGGGAGAATGGAGGGCAGTTTGTGCATTATTAGCCCTCAGCATATATGGGGTTGTCCTTTTTGCAGATGAGCCCAAGTTTATCAGCAATAATGCTATTCATCTCTTCCTTTTGAGGAACCCAGTACCCACCTTGCTGGGGGATTTCTATTATTCTGTTCACCAAAGGAATGAGAAGCAGAGAGGGAGATTGGTGAAATGTTGTGCTCCTCTATTCCATACCTGGTTGCTCAAGCACTTACCTAGGACTGATGCCTTCTTGAACCCTCACCAACAGAAGAATTGGGCCAGGAGGCTTATTGCTTTGACCTCAGATGACATCAGGTGGTGCACCCAGAGCACCAAGGGCAGAGACATAATCACTAGCTGTGGGCAGTACCCCAATGTACCTTTAGTAGGAGTGAAGGGTTGCATCAACTACAACCCTTTGCTGTTCAAAAGACAATTGGGCTATGCTTTGGTTCACCCTCCTAGAATGCAAGACTTGGTTGAGACCCTGTATTGTGAGATAAAGCCTAATCTAGCTGTTGTCAGACAAGCATCCTGGGCTTGGGACAACATCTAGACCAAAGGGATGGCCATTCTTGGGAGATGCAATAATGTGGCCTCAGCTCAGTATTATGAGTGGTCTCATGCTAGGGCTCAGATTTCTGGGATGCCTTTCACCATTGAGGATGCACCTGGACCATCCACAGTGCCACCTCCAGCCACTGTCAGCCTGGAAGAATTTGAGAAACTGAAGGAGAGGAATGAAAATTTGTCTCAAGCTCTGAAGAAGACCCTCTGGGAGAGGAGTGATGGTCGTCTAGACATTGAGAGGTTAGAAAAGCTTAAGGTGGAGCATCTAGCCAGGATTGAGAAAGCAGAGGACTACATCAAGAAATCAAGAGCTGAAGAGCAAATTTTGAAGAATGCCTGTAAAGAGGCCCAGTTTCAGAAGGCTAGGACTGATCTCTATCTGAAAGAAAGTCAAGATAGGTGGGTCAGAATCACTGAAGCTCGCACTCAAGAAGATAAGAGGACTCAAGCTAGGATTGAGCAGTTGGAGGCTAGTGAAAAGAAGCAACAAGAGGCTTTGCTGGCAGCCCAGAAGGAAATCTCAGAATTGAAGCTTAGGGCTGGTGTAAAGAGGTCAAAGGACCAGGACAGGCACAAGAAGCTGACTGCTGCTATTGCCACCAGGAACCTTCTTATCAGAAACATCACAGAGCATCCAGCTGGTCCTGTAACTGAAGCACTTTTGAAGGAAGCTAAGGAGGAGGATTTTGGACTAGATGTTTGACTTCTTTGCTTGTTGTTATTTCCATTTCATGTACTTTTCTTCTTAATGTTGTATTTTTGACCCTCTAGGGGCATATGTTGTAAAAACAGACTATGTATGATCCACCATTTGTAATATATTTGTTAGTTTGTTTCACTGAGTTTCCTTTCCCTCAAGCAACATCAAAGTATCTTCCTCAGGGTCTGGAAAGGTCAAAACCAAGTGCCAAGCCGGATACCTTGGAAACAAATAAGCATACTGCATTGCATACTGACTTTTGTTTTGTTTTGTAGGTTTTGTTTTTACTCTGTTTGTTTCTAACTCTGTTGTGGTTCAGGAACTATTGCTCGCCGTCAGGTATTCCCTCTCAACCGTCCACACAGGTATCCTACTCGCAACAATCTTCCTGGTATCCAGATGGATCAAGTACAGCAAGACCTGACAGAGGTCAGAACTCAGATGGTTAATGAAAGGATGGAGATGAGAAACCAAATGACCTAGTTCATGGAAGTAATGAATGGCTTGGCTCAAAGTCAAGAAAGGCTGAGGGCATTGGTAGAAAGACAAACCCAGGAGGAACCTCCTCTGGGAACTGGAGGAAATAGTAACAATGAGAGGGGTCAGCCTCATGTTAATCAACCAGTATATGGGCCTCATCTACATCCGGAAGTTAACATCCCGGGTAATGTGAAAGGGAATACTACTGGAGGAAGGATCTTACAGGAAGACCCCCAAGAAGAGCAGTTTACTGTAATGGGAGCTGGGGATGAAGCCTATGATAGGAGGTTTGATGAAATTGCTGAGAAGCTGAGATCTCTGGAGTCTCAAAATTCCCTGGGTTTTGATGTCATGGATATGGGGCTAGTGGATGGGGTAAGGATTCCCCATAAGTTTAAACCCCCGTACTTTGAGAAGTACAATGGAACTTCCTGTCCACGAACTCACTTGCAGTCCTTTCTTGGAAGACTTAAAGCATACACCATGGACGAGAAACTGTGGATGTTTTACTTTGAAGACAGTTTGACTGGGGCTTCAAGGGAGTGGTACTCTCACTTGACCAGAGCTACTATCAGGTGCTGGAAGGACCTAGCTGAGGCTTTCATCAAACAATACCAATACAATTTGGACATGGCTCCTAACAGAACCCTTCTGATGGGAATGTCTCAATCCTCCAGGGAAAGCTTTAGGGAATATGCCCAGAGGTGGAGACAGCTTGCTGCTGCTGTCCAGCCACCCATGTCAGAAAGAGAAATGGCCGACATGTTTATGAACACTCTGCAAGGGACATATATTGATAGGCTAGCTGCCTTTTCTTCTACCAGCTTCGCTGATGTAGTCATAGCTGGAGAAAGAATTGAAAGCCTTCTGAAGATGGGTAAGATTTCTGATAATGGTGCAAGTTCGTCAAGCAATCCCAGGAAGCCTTTTGTGGGACCTAGAAGAACTGGTGAGACAAATGCCATTTATGCCAACAGGGGCAGACCTCAACATGTCCATAGATCAGTAGCAGCTGTCACTATTCCAGCTCCGATTCCTCAGCAACCAGCATATCAACCACAACAACAACCACATTATCAACAACAAGTTCAGTATCCACCACAAAGGACCTACAACAACAACAACAATCAACAACAAAGACCTTTTCAGCAAAGACCATCACAGGCAAATAGGGTGATTGATCCTATCCCTATGCCCTATGCTGCTTTATTGCCACAACTCCTGAAACTCAACTTGGTTGAGCTAAGGACATTGGCACCTCCTGATCCTTCCAATCTTCCAAGAAACTATGATGTCAACGCCAGATGTGCTTTTCACTCCAATGCACCTGGCCACAATACAGAGAAATGCAGGGCTTTACAAATGAAGGTACAAGATCTGGTAGATTCTAAAGCCCTCAACTTTGCACCCCCGCCAAATGTCAACAAGAATCCCATGCCCAACCATGGAGGACCAAGAATTAATGCCATTGAGGAAGACAAGCCATCTTTCTTAATCACCAGTGTTGGGCAGATTCGAACACCTTTGGTAGAAATTAAAGCTCAGCTTCTAGAGTGCCAGATGTTCCCCGGGTGTGAGCTCGGTTGTGGTTATTGTAACATTTCGGTCAACGGGTGTGATAACTTGAGAGGCGGCATAGATGGTCTTATCAAGAGTGGTATACTCCAGATCACAACAACGGCGCCTACAAATCCAGCAATCCCTTTGACAACAATTCCTAACTCTTCTACAACTGCAATAACAATCATTCCTACCAACTCCTCAATATCATCAATAATGGCTCCGTCCATCACTTCGACAAATCAGATGTCAACAACCATTTCTTCTACAACATCAGCACCCCTTTATTCAGCAGAATCTTCTACAACGCCAACAGAAATTGATGAAGACATTTCAGCAGTCACCATTTACTATGACCCATCATATGTTCCTCCAAACAACAACTTTCAACAACAAGCAGTGGCACCTCCTGCCAGGTCACCGGTTACCATTTACTACGATCCGCACACCATCGCAGTACCCTCCTCTACAGCAGTCAGTCCAGTTACCTTTACGGTGCCTGGACCAGTTCCATATGAAAGCAGTAATGCCATACCTTGGCATTATGGCTCTGATCTTTACTGCAACGGGGAGAAAATCACTTTGGATTCTTCAAACTCTTCTCCACAAATTGATAATGTTGGGGGAGGCAGAGGCTTCACCAGAAGCGGACGCCTTTTTGCCTCGCAAACTCAGAGACCTAATGCCGAAGCAGAAGCTGCTGCCAAAGCAAAAGGAAAGAGTGTGGTATTTGAAGAGCCGACTATCAAAGAAACTCAGAAGACATCTTTTGAGCAAGATGTAGACGAGTTTATGAGAATTATAAAGAGAAGTGATTACAAGGTGGTGGATCAGCTTCACCAAACTCCCTCAAAGATCTCCATATTATCCCTGCTGATGTGTTCCGAAGCTCACAGGAATGCATTACTGAAAGTCTTGCACGCAGCATACGTGCCAGAAGAGATCACTGTTAATTAGCTAGAAATTGTGGTGGGAAATGTCAACACCAGTCATGGACTGGGCTTTACCAATGTTGACTTAACAACTGAGGGACGTAACCACAACAAGGCTTTACACATCACTCTAGAATGTAAGGGTGTTGTTCTATCCCATGTACTGGTGGACACTGGGTCTTCACTCAATGTTCTACCAAAGAAAGCCTTGGTGAAGCTGGAGTATGATGGCTCGGCATTGCGTCCGAGTAATTTGGTAGTGAGAGCGTTTGATGGCTCTAAGAGATCAGTGCTAGGGGAGATTGATATGCCTGTGATGATTGGTCCGCAGACTTTTAAGATTACCTTCTATGTGATGGACATTCAGCCGGCCTACAGCTGTTTGTTGGGTAGACCTTGGATCCATGCCGCCGGTGCTGTTACGTCTACCCTTCACCAGAAGTTGAAATTCGAGTGGGAAGGCCAGATCATCACCATCTGTGGTGAAGAGGACATTTTTGTTAGCCATCTGGCTACATACAAATACATTGAGATGGATGGAGAGATCCATGAGACTATGAGCCAGGGGTTTGAGGCCCTGAATATTAATGAAGCATCTGCTGTACTGGGAACCTCCATGACGTCTTATCAGCAAGCCAGGAAGGTTGTTGAAGAGGGTACTGCCCAAGGCTGGGGCAAGTTGTTGCCTGTAGAGAAGAAGGAGGACAGATTTGGGTTGGGTTACAAACCAACTCAACAAGATCAATCAGAGGCTGCTAAGAAGCCCAATTTTGTCAGCGGGGGAATGCTCACCCCGGATGCAGTGAACAACTTGGAAGATGAGTCGGAAGATGAGCGCAACCTGGAGAGCTGGATACGTCCAAGGACCCCGGGGAGCCATATCTCAAACTGGTCTTCCCAGGAAATTATAAGGGTTACTCCTGCAGAGTAATTATTATTTCCTGTATATTTTAAGCATGCATCAAGTCTTGCATCTTGCCCAAGATGTCAAGACTCATTTTGTAATCGGGCCATCTTGTAATTTTGTGCAAACAGATCAATTAATGAATATCGGACATCTTTTGCAAATGAGTCTTTTTTCTTTTCTGCTCACTGTTTTTCCATTTTTCTTTTTGTACAAAAATAAAATGGCAATGTTTTCCAAAATGATAACTTTACTTCACCTTTTTCTAAAACAAAGATTAAAATCGATCACTAAAATGAACAATCTAAACCCTTGCAGAGAGTGCCTTTCAGACTGCACCGACAACAGCACAGCTATGGCTTCGTATGACTTTGACAATCCAATCAATCAAGCTGATGAAGGGGTTGAAGAAGATTATGAGCTTCCTGAAGAGCTAGCCAGGTTGTTAAGGCAAGAGGAGAAGGTTATCACTCCTCATCAGGAGGAGATTGAAACGGTTAATCTTGGTACAGAAGAAGATGTAAAAGAGGTTAAGATCGGGGCCTGCTTACAAGACTCAGTGAAAGAACAACTGATTGATATGCTTCGGGAGTATATGGATGTCTTCGCTTGGTCTTATCAGGATATGCCAGGATTGGACACCGATATTGTTATGCACAAGCTGCCTTTAAGAGAAGATTGCCCACCGGTAAAACAGAAGCTGCGCCGTACTCGCCCAGATATGGCAATGAAGATCAAAGAAGAGGTACAAAAGCAGTGGGACGCCGGGTTCCTTGCTATGACTAGCTATCCGCCGTGGGTTGCTAATATTGTACCTGTGCCTAAAAAAGACGGCAAGGTGAAGATGTGTGTGGACTACCGGGACCTGAACAGAGCCAGCCCGAAAGATGATTTCCCTTTACCTCACATTGACGTATTGGTTGATAATACGGCTCAGTTCTCGGTGTTCTCTTTCATGGACGGATTTTCAGGATACAATCAGATCAAGATGTCACCTGAAGACATGGAAAAGACAACCTTCATCACACCTTGGGGCATGTTCTGCTACAAAGTGATGCCATTCGGACTTAAGAATGCTGGTGCAACATATCAACGGGCCATGGTAACATTATTCCATGACATGATCCATAAAGAAATTGAATGTTATGTGGATGACATGATTTCCAAGTCCCTTACAGAGGAAGACCACCTGGTAAGTCTGTTGAAGTTATTCAAGCGTCTGAGGAAGTACCAATTGAAGTTGAACCCCAACAAATGCACATTCGGGGTACGATCTGGTAAGCTGCTGGGTTTTATTGTAAGTGAGAAAGGGATCGAGGTTGACCCTGACAAAGTCAAAGCCATTCAAGAAATGCCTGCACCAAAATCTGAAAAAGAAGTTCGGGGGTTTCTAGGTAGATTGAACTACATTTCAAGGTTCATATCTCACCTTACGGAAACCTGTGAGCCTTTGTTCAAACTGTTAAGAAAAGAACAAACGGTCATGTGGAATGAAGACTGCCAGAGGGCTTTTGACAAAATCAAGGAGTACTTACAAGAACCTCCAATCCTTATGCCTCCAGTTGAAGGAAGACCTCTGATAATGTACTTGACAGTTTTAGAAGAGTCAATGGGGTGTGTGTTGGGCCAGCATGACGAGTCTGGTCGAAAAGATTATGCAATTTACTACCTAAGGAAAAGGTTTACCGACTGTGAACAACATTATTCACTGCTCGAGAAAACTTGCTGTGCTTTAGCGTGGGCTGCTCGCCGGCTAAGGCAGTATATGTTGACCCACACTACCTTGTTGATTTCAAAGATGGACCCAGTTAAGTACATTTTTGAGAAGCCAACACTTACCGGACGGGTTGCAAGATGGCAAATGATTCTCATAGAATATGACATCCAGTACACATCTCAGAAAGCCATCAAGGGCAGTGTACTGTCTGACTATCTTGCTGAGCAACCTATTGATGATTACCAGCCTATGAGATTTGACTTCCCTGATGAAGACATCATGTTCATAAAAGCAAAAGATCATGAAGAGCCTATTCACACTGAAGGGCCTGACCCAGAAGAAGAATGGACTATGATGTTTGATGGGGCTGTTAATATGAATGGTCGTGGTGTTGGTGCAGTACTCATTACACCTAAAGGAGTTCACATGCCTTTCTCGGCAAAGCTCACTTTCAACTGCACTAACAACGAAGCTGAATATGAAGCTTGTATTATGGGTCTTGAGGAAGCCATTGACCTCAGGATCAAGACTTTGACTGTGTTCGGAGATTCAGCTCTGGTAATTAATCAAACCAACGGCAAATGGTACACACACCAAGATCACCTGATACCTTACAGGGATTTTACAAGGAGGTTATTGACTTTCTTCACAACAGTCAAGCTTGAGTATATCCCTCGGGACGAGAATCAGTTTGCAGATGCTCTTGCTACCATTTCATCCATGAACAAAGTTCAAGCTGCCAACTTTGTGCCTCGGATTTCAGTGTCCAGACTGGACAGACCAGCATACGTGTTCTCAGCAGAGATTGTTAAAGATGATAAGCCTTGGTTCCATGACATTAAGTGCTTCTTGGAGGATCAGACATACCCACCTGGGGCATCTTCCAATGATAAGAAGACTTTAAGAAGGCTAGCTGGTAGTTTCTTCCTGAATACTAATGGTTCCCTTTACAAGAGAAACTTTGATATGGTACTTCTCAGATGCGTTGATAAAACAGAAGCCGACTTGTTGATGCACGAAGTGCACGAAGGATCCTTTGGTACCCATGCAGGAGGACATACAATGGCTAAAAGGTTGTTAAGATCAGGTTATTACTGGATCACAATGGATGCAGATTGTTGTGCCTATGCCAGGAAGTGCCATAAATGCCAGATTTATGCGGATAAGGTGCATGTGCCTCCCAATCCTTTGAACGTGATGTCTTCGCCCTGGCCCTTTGCCATGTGGGACATTGATATGATTGGCAAGATTGAACCGACTGCTTCAAACGGCCACCGATTCATCCTGGTTGCCATTGATTACTTCACCAAGTGGGTCGGAGAAGCTTCCTATGCAAATGTTACAAGGCAAGTGGTAGCCCGATTTCTGAAGAGAGACATCATCTGTCGGTATGGAGTGCCCGAACGAATCATTACTGATAATGGTTCCAACTTGAACAACAAAATGATGGCAGAACTGTGTCGGGATTTCAAGATCCAACACCACAATTCTTCTCCTTACAGGCCAAAGATGAACGGCGCTGTTGAGGCAGCTAATAAGAATATCAAGAAGATTGTGCAGAAGATGGTAGTCACCTACAAAGACTGGCATGAAATGCTACCATTTGCCTTGCATGGGTACCGTACATCAATCAGAACATCCACTGGGGCAACACCGTATCAGCTTGTTTATGGTATGGAGGCAGTCCTACCTGTTGAGGTTGAATTACCCTCCCTGCGAGTATTAATGGATGTTAAGTTGAACGAAGCAGAATGGGTCCGGTCCCGATACGAGCAACTGAGTCTGATTGAAGAGAAGAGGTTAGCTGCAATCTGTCATGGGCAGCTGTATCAGAAAAGAATGAAGAAAGCCTTCGATCAGAAAGTCAGGCTCCGAGAATACCAAGTAGGAGATCTTGTGCTGAAAAGACTCCTCCTTCCTCATACAGACCACAGGGGCAAATGGACTCCAAACTATGAAGGACCATTCGTAGTAAAGAAAGTTTTCTCCGGTGGAGCACTCATGCTCAGTACTATGGATGGTGAAGACTTCCCGTCCCCCGTGAATTCAGATGCAGTTAAAAAATACTTCGCATAAAAATGACCCGCTGGACATAAAAACAGAATATAAGTCCAGGCAAAAATAGGGCATCCCGGCGAGTCAAAAACAAAATAAAAGACTCGGGCAAAAATAAGGGAAATAAATAGAAAATGTGCACCCGCTGAGTTGAAAAGCCGCATCGGACAACTCATGCAAAAAAGGGTATCCCGATGGATTGAAAACCCGAAAGGGCGATCCATGCAAAATAAGGGAATAAGCGAACAACTGCATTCTGAATTCGTCTGTATCACTTATAACTTGGTGAGCTTCAAAAGGATCAAGCTTCTTTCAGAATCAGCCTTCTTCAGAAAGCAAGACGAGAAGAGCGTCAAATGTCATATGAGTCATAGCAAAAGGGAAGCTCCCTGAAGCGTCATCAACATTGCCAATACCTTTCATTTCTCAATTTGTAACAATCTCCTCATTTTAGGGGATTTGTTTCTTTGACTGTATTTGCCAATTCAGGGCACGTGAATTAATAAAATCAGACATTCAGTCATGTTTTGTCTCGTACATTTTATTTCCATTTGCAAGGATATCCGATGTCTTTAAATTATTGATTGCATAAATACAGATGCTTCTCTTCTAAAAAATACGTGCTTGCAGGAAATATACTCATTCCCAGGAGTGCCTAAACTCTTATGATGGAATCCGGTAAAGGATACCTCGAGATACTTGTGCGTTTCTTTGTCTTTACAGGATTGCAGGTATTCAAAGCACAGCATGGGGCATGAAAACTTCATCCCAGCAAGCTGGCTAATCATTATCTACTCAGTCTTAGCACCAAAAGTGCTTTCTCCCCAACTGTGTTGCCATTTGTCACTTCCTCCTCAGCCAAGTACAAAAGCCAAGGAATCATCTCCCCACGGAGTTTCAGCCTCTATCCAGAAGAGCAACGTCTGAAGATCTCACAACAGAATGAAGAAAGCTCCTACAAACCTCAGCTGAGTCCCTCATTACCAAAGATAGGTCTATCAGTGACCTATATCCCCAAGTAGATTCCCATATGTCAGATCTATCAATGATCTTTCCCCAGTTGGGATGTCCACTTCAAGCAGATCAGTCAGAGATCTCCTCAGCAATGGGATCCGAATCCCGGATCAGTATCTTTGTATAATCATAGCATTCGCATCATACTCTCCCCGCAGAGCGTAGCATTCCGTTTAACACGGAGCATTACGGCAAAAATCAAACATATTGCATAATCATAAGCCATGTACTGGATCAAACACTTGTAAGTACTGATAATCCGCCAGCAATATACGGAAAACTCTCCGAATACCCCGATAGAAAGCCAAGACATTTGCCTTACACTTGTAAATACAAATACACACTCCTTTTGGCACCCGTCCGTGTCATGATTCCCCAGTAAAGTCGCCCGAGCTTTCTTTACAAACAGACACTTATGGATACTTCTTGACACCCGTCCGTGTCATATCCCCAGTAGAAAGCCAAAGCGTCCTCTTTGCACTCACAGATACATATATCCATACCAATTCCTTGACACCCGTCTGTGTCACTTTCCCCAACATATATACCTGGAGCACTTTGTAAATCATTTACTTGTTTATAATATACCTTTTGACACTCGTCCGTGTCACCCTCCCCAGCAAGTCAGGCACTTGTCGGTGTTTCACTTGTACTTATTACTCCTGTTTCACTCATACAGATGCTCATTCGTATCTTGTGTATATCACTTATACATCCTCAGATTCGACACTCGTCCGTGTTCTTTGTTAACCAGTTGATACTCGTCCGTATCATCATCTCAGAACATGCGTCAAGCGTTTGTTTCTACCTGATGCTCGTCCGTATCATAGTCTTAAGGATGCTCGTCCGCATCTTTAGTCCATACACGTGTCAAACACTTATGTCTTCTTGAATTTAGACACTTGTCTGTGTCTACTATTCCTCAGAAGAGTCCCCGCAGAATCAACACTCGTCCGCGTTCTTTGTTAACCAGTTGATACTCGTCCGTATCATCATCTCAGAACACGCGTCAGTATTTGTTTCTACCCGATATTCGTCCGTATCATGGTCTTAAGGATGCTCGTCCGCATCTTTAATCTATACACCGTGCCAAACACTTATGTTTTCATGAGATTAGACATTCGTCCGTGTCTAATTTTCCCCAGCAAAGTCCCAGCAAAACTTCTTTTCTATCTGACATTCGTCCTATGTCATGATACCCCTTTTCGGCAGCCGTACCCTGCCAGGTGATCGTCCTTCACCTTTGGATGACCGTCCCTTATCCTTTCCCCAGCGGAGTCTCTATTATTGGAACCCTTTTCTATCCGACATTCGTCATATGTCGTGATTTTTAGCAGCCGTACCCTGCTAGGTGATCGTCCTTCACCATTTGATGATCGTCCTTCATCGTTTTATCCGATGGCCGTCCCCATCATTGATCTTGTTATCTGACATTCGTCCTATGTCATGATAAACCCAGAGCAGCCGTCCCCTGCTAGGTGATCGTCCTTCACCTCCTGATGATCGTCCTTCATCATTTTATCCGATGGTCGTCCCCATCGTCGACCTTTTATCCGGCATTCGTCCTATGTCGCGATATTTTTGGCAACCGTACCTTGCCAGGTGATCGTCCTTCACCCTTAGATGACCGTCCCTCATCTTATCCCCATCAGAGCAGTCGTCCCCTGCTAGGTGATCGTCCTTCACCTTTGATGACCGTACCTCATCAGTTATTTCATTTATGCTTTGAACTTGATGGTCGTCCCCATCATTCACAATTTCCTTTTATCCCCAGAAAATCTTATAGCTTTACTTGATGGTCGTCCCCATCATAATCTCTTATATCCCAGGCATGTCGGCCGTCCCCGTCATTGCTCTTTCCCCAGCAGTCGTCCTCTGTTCGACGGTCGTCCTCCGTCGCCCGCACTTTATAATATACTTTATTTTTCTTTTACAATCTATATCTCTTTTCTTCTTCATTTTGTGAGTGCAAATTTTGGACTGTCTTTGGTATTCAACCACAAGTTATCATGTTTGCCTGTTAAGCCGTTGCTTACATCCTGCACAGCTAACTCATGTTTGAATAGGGGCAGCTGTAAACACCCCAAATTTGCCCTCACCCATTCACACCATGGCTTGTGACTCTTTTCATATGCATAAGTTCAATCATAGCATCTCATATCACATTTTTGCTTCACTGCATTGTTCCTAAGTCATCTGCATCTAGGGTTTGTGATCTGAGCAATCCAAGAACTATTTGAGCCACTCCAAAGGTCTTCAATCATCTCAAGAGGTTCCATGTGTGTTCAAACATCATATTATATCCCCTCAAAGTCAAGGATGTCAAAAAATCACAAGAACTGAGGATGGCATGGAAGCAGAGCCAGGCTTGACTGCACAGATGACCTAGAATTAGGGTTTTGGTTTCAGAGGCCATAACTCCAAAATTTTTGGTCATTCTTGTTTCTATTGGTCTCTATATGGTATAAGGATTATGCATATCAATTTTCATGAAGAAATTCAATGGGGAAGGCATCTGATCCAGAGTTGACTTTTTGAGCAAGTCAGTGCAAAATCAGGGCAACTGAGGCCCTCAATGACCCAACCAAAGGGTGTTCTTCATCATTTTGATTATGTATGATCTTTATTTGATCATAGAAGATGTTGGAAGTTCACAAAATTGAAGAATTTCCAGCCATTTGCAAAGTTGACATTTTGGGAAAATGACTTGTAATGGAAACTTGCCATTTTGGGAAACTTTTTCAACCCTTGCTTTTTGATTCAAAAATGCTTCAAATGGGAAAACTTTGGTCATGAAAGTTGTAGAATGGATCATTCCCTTTTCAAAAAGTACAAGAAGTCATTCTAATTCATTTTGGATCAAAAGTTATGGCTTGTCAAAGTTGGCCAAAATCACATAATTTCAAGTCTTCCACCAAAGAGGCATTTTGCAAAATGGTATGATCAAGCATTCTAAAGACCCCAAATGTGCACAAACTCATTACAACATGATCATATGACTTCTAAAAGTCAGAATTGGCCCAAGGATTATGCATTTTGATGCCTTGAACTTCATGAATTTCCAAATGGGCCAAACTTTGTGAAATTTGCAAAACACTACATAAACTTCATTCAACTTGCTGATTTGCCTCTAAACCAATTCCATGGACATCCTTAAACTCAGCTGAGCCAAGACAAGCCAAAAAGCAAGTTATACCATTGCCCATACCTCAAGTACAAGTCAAGTTGACATTTTGGCAACTTGCCCATACCAATCAACATAGGCCAGCACCCACTCTCTGACCTATCACACTTCTTTATGTGGACCAAAAGCAGCTCAACACACATAACACACAGGCCTGAAACTCTCTCTAAGCCAGCATTCTCATTTTTCACCTCTTATGCAACTTCCTTCGAAACTCATCATACAAGCATCAAACACAAAAACAAACTTCACCAAATCACTCACCATGATCCTCTGATCATTCCCCACCCCTCACTTGCCCCTGAAACCACTCCAATAAAAAATACGATTTTCACACTCCCTTCGCCTGAGCTTCTGCCAACTCTCTCTAAAGTCCATATAAACTCCAGCTAAGTGTCAAAAGCTTCTAAGGAGGATCATTGGGACTTGTTTGAGCCAAAGAAGCAGCCAGAAAGCTCCTGGATTGAAAGCTCAACCTCAGGTAACATGATGAACAAATTTTCCAGAACCTTGTTTTCTTGTTAGAATATTGTTTTACATGTTGCCCTGATCATGGGGATCTATTTATTTTTGAAAATGAGCCAGAAACAAGCATGTTATGATGATCTGAAAGTTTGCCCGTAAAAACGTTTTGGCTTGATTCCTTTGATTCACGAAAAATAAATGTTGTTTGAGTTAGGGTTTATGCTTAGTGATGTTCATAGATTGATTCTGGAGAGTTTTGTGAGGATTTGATGCGTATTGAGAGAGATAGAGATTTTGGCCTGCCGGAGAAGATGACCGGAACACTGTTCCGGTCATCTGAAAGTCATTAGGGTTCAGATTAGGGCTTTAATCATAATTAGGCCAGTTTGAATGTGGGCCGTCCAAACGCGCGCGCAGTCAATTCCCGCCCCCCTGACTTTGAATCTGGACCTTTGGATTGTTTGACTTTCTCATTTTTCTTATTGAATTCATTTTAATTTTATTTGTTTCATATTTAATTTCCACGAATTTTTAAAAATAGCAAAACACTTTAAAAAATTCTGAAATTTTTTGTCAAAGGTTCAATTAATTTTCAGAGCACAAAAATATTTTTATTTTTATTTTTTTGCATTAAAAATTATTTTTAAATCATTTAAAAGTTTATTTTTAATTAATTAATGAAAATTAATTAATTAAAAATACTTTTAGGTATTTAAAAATCACAAAAAAAATTCATGTAACCTTTAAAAACATTTAGAAACATTGTCCAACTCTCAAACCAAATTTCTTTTTTGCTCTTGATGCCTTTAGATAATTTTCTTTGGATTTAATTTCATTTCAAGGCATTATTTTGTTTCAAACTTCAAAAATTCATTTCTGCCTAACCATTGAGAGTTGGATGATGATTCTTTTTGCATTGCATCTTGTATAGCATGTAGTTTATAGGATAAAATTGGCATGAATTGATCTTGCATTTTCAATTTGTTTTGCATTTTTATTGACAAGGTACCTTAAAACCCTAGCAATATTAGGAAATTCATAACTTTCAATAGGTTAAGAGTTGGACCCCCTCCTTTGGGCAGTGAGTTTGTATAGGTCTAGGGTTTCCTTGATTGCATTTTCAATTTTTATCATGATGTTTGCTTCTGGTTTTGGAATTTTGCTTTGTATGTTGCCTATAACCCTAATTTATGCCTTCCTTTGCATCCATCTTCCATTTGCTTGCATACCATGACTTGCCATGACATTTTATGCTTTAATTTGATTCATAATACATCTTAGGACATGTTAGAATCATGTTTGATCATTGCATCTTTCATTTGCCATGTTACATGTCCATTACATCTCATAACTTTTCATGAACATTCATGGTTCAAAGCATGCCTCATTTGCATCCCCATGTTTGTATGATCATTCTCATGCCTTGCCTCATGTTTGCATCATCTCTTAGCATCATTAACATCATACTTATGCTTCTGGTTTTGGTTTGCATCATTGCATTGCATCTCATTTTGCATTGCATTTCATTTCTCATACTAACTTTTCAGGTGGTAAGTTGTTTTGAGAAGTGGACTTGTCTTCACTTCTCACAATCTCTTTTCATCTCTCTTATGCATCATTGCTGCATTTTATCTTGTGCTTGGAGTGAGCTTGCTCATTCTTGCTCATCTTACTTTCTTTCTTTAAGCAACTTGTCTTCTTAAGTGAAGCAAGTTGTTTTGCTTCTCTTGCTCCTTTCATCTTGTTCCTCCTTGGTGGCCTTTGAAGATCTCTTTCTTTCCTAAGCCTCATTAACCCTAGGAATGACCAAGCATGATAATAATTAGGGTTTGATTAGTCCCCCACTTAGATTTTACCTTTGTGTCTCTTTGAGTCTCCTCTTCTCATCTCATAATCAAGGACTAAACCCTAAAGGCCTTAAGGCTTTGTGATTAAGCTTATGCATGCATCCTTCTATTAGGATGGAGTGTATAACTTTAATCCTAAGTGTTGAACCCTTAATGTGTTTAAATCCTTTAATCAATTCACATAATAACCATCAAGACATCAAGCTTGTAACTTGGGCCTTGCATTAGGGTTCTAATTCTTCCTTAATTGGTTAAGAAGGACTAACCCTAGTGTTAATGGACAAGTCCCCCTCAAGTTGTTTTACAAACCATAAAATTCACTTCTTCATCTTATCTTTAACTAAAATCCATCTAATAAAGGATTCGTTTTGTCATGAGGTTAATCCCTAATCATGGATTAAGTTGAGGAGTCTTCCTCAGCTTAAACATTCTCATCTATTATCCTTCTATTAGGATGGTGTAATGAGTCTGTTTAATCCCTGATTATGGCTTAATCTCATTACTTAACACTAAACAAAAACAACAAAAACATCTAAATAATCACAAGTAGGTTAATGATCTTAATCCTACACCATGGTGATTAAGTGTGAGATGCTGACTTCACACTTAAGGTATCCTCATTACCCCTAATCAGAGGGAGGATGTGATGAGTTTACTAACCCTTGGTTTAGGCTTAAGCTCATTAATTTATGACAAACTTTCAAAAGCAATAAAAGACTGAAAACTCAAAAACAAACAATAATTGTCTCCTCTGGGATTCTTTTCTCATCATCTTCACTCACAAACGAGAACTCGCTTCTTCCGTCTAATGCAAGACAGTTTGCACCTGAGCCAGACAGGTCACACACTTGAGCATAGGCAAGCAAGCAGTTCACAAGTCAATTTGTCTTTCAGTCTCTTTGAGTCGAACTATGGTGTTCTGACTTCCTCATTGCACGAGAGGATACGTAGGCATAACTTAACAGTTATCGAACAAAAGTCTCTGTATATTCCCCCTCCTTCCAGCAATTATTCTTTTAGCCTCATTATCATGAGCATTTCACCCTTGTTCTTACATTGACACTTCATATACTTCACTTCACTTTTCTTACACTGACACTTGCATTCTTTCCAGCTTTGATACACAAATTGCACTGACACTACCCCTTTAAAACACAAATCTTTTAAGCGTGGATCCCGTCGAGTACGGCGGACAATCTGGGTGCTAATACCTTCCCAGGTTGTAACCAACCCCCTTTCTCAGTCTCTCTGGTTCGCAACCGTCTTATCCATATTTTCTAGGTTTATGCAGCATTACCTTTCCTTCGGGATAAAAATGCCTAGCTGGCGACTCTATTCATTTCCTTTCTCTTTCGCCGACCGTTCGCATCTGTACCCCATTTGACTTAGCCTCATTTGGTGGGAGCGACACCTGCTCATTTGACTTGTTCTTATACACCCATTTAGTGCCAATCATATTTATGTCATCAGGTCTAGGAACAAGATTCCACACTTCATTCCTTGTGAATTGACCTAATTCCTCTTGCATAGCACAAATCCAGTATTCATCAGTAAGAGCTTCCTTGATGTTTTTAGGTTCTATTTTTGAAAAAAAACAGGAACCTGAAATCACCTCTCTTGATCTAGTGCTTACACCTCTGTTGGGATCCCCAATTATCAAATCTTTGGGATGATCCTTCTGGATTCTGATAGAGGGAGGTTTGCTGGATTGTTCTGTCCTTGCATCAGTTTGAGTGAAGTCAGGATGATCACTCTTTTCTTCAGCTTCAGTTTGGCTGTCAGCAGATGTTCCAACATCTGCAGGAGCATCATCAATTATCACATTTATGGACTCCATGATAACCTTGGTTCTAGAGTTAAATACTCTATATGCTCTGTTGTTTATAGAGTATCCAAGGAAAATCCCTTCATCACTTTTAGGATCCATTTTTCTTCTTTGCTCCCTATCAGCCAGAATATAACAATTACTTCCAAACACATGGAAGTACTTAACTATGGGTTTTCTGCCCTTCCAGACTTCATAGATTGTGGACAAAGTTACTTTCCTTAGAGTGACTCTGTTATGGATGTAACAAGCTGTGTTCATAGCTTCAGCCCAGAAGTACAAAGGTAACTTTTTAGCATGGATCATAGCTCTTGCTGATTCTTGGATAGTTCTATTCTTCCTCTCAACAATCCCATTCTGTTGAGGAGTGATTGGTGAAGAGTATTCATGATTTATTCCTTCTGAAGAACAGAAATCTAAGAATTTTTGGTTCTCAAACTCCTTTCCATGGTCACTTCTTATTCTGACCACACAGCTGGCTTTTTCTCTTTGTATTCTTTGGCATAAGTCTTTGAATACATCAAATACATCAGACTTTTCTTTGATAAAATTTATCCATGTATACCTTGAAAAGTCATCAACCACCACATAGGCATACCTCTTACCACCAAGGCTCTCAACCTGCATAGGTCCCATAAGATCCATATGCAATAATTCCAAAACTTTGGAAGTTGTCAGATGTTGGAGCTTTGGATGGGACATCTTGGTTTGCTTGCCTATTTGACATTCACCACATATTTTGCCATCATCAATCTTCAGTTTAGGAATACCTCTCACAGCTTCCATATATATGATTTTCTTAATGCCTCTGAAATGAAGATGACCCAGTCTTTGGTGCCATAGTTTCACTTCTTCTTCTTTGGCTAAAGAGCAAGTTGAAGTGAGACTGAAGTCTTGAGGTTCCCACATGTAACAGTTGTCTTTAGATCTGGCTCCTCTCATGACAAACTTCTGTTCTTTATTAGACATTATGCATTCAGTTTTGGTAAAGTTTACACTGTAACCTTGATCACACAATTGACTTATGCTGATCAAGTTAGCAGTCAAACCTTTTACCAGCAGCACATTATCTAGTCTTGGTACATCTGGACAGTCCAAGGTTCCAACTCCCTTGATTTCACCTTTAGCTCCATCCCAAATGTTACATATCTGGATGAATATGACTTTAAGTCTACTAGCAGATTCTTCAATCCAGTCATGTGTCTTGAACATCCACTGTCAAAGTACCAGTCTTCTTTAGCTGATACTCTTAGGGATGTATGAGCTATATATGCAACACCTTTCTTTGACCATTTGTATTGAGGTTTCTTTTGATACCTCTGCCCTGTGCAGTGTCCATTAGTAGAGCTCCAATATTGTTTGTTGAACTTGTTCTTGGGCATGTAGCTTTGATCAGCATGAGGACTAGCTTTAGGTACCCATACTTTCTTGATGACCTCTGTCTTCTGCTTAGGGGGTTGCTGATATCTTTGAGGTTGATGTCTATGCAGCACTTTCTTGGTAACCTCTATCTTCTGCTTAGGAGGTTGCTGATACATCTGATTTGGATATCCATGCAACTTGTAGCAATGAGGTTTGATATGTCCAAACCTTCCACAATGATGACATCTCCATCTTTGATACTTCTTCTTCATTATGTTCTTTTCATGATGTTGAGACATCTGTTGGAACATTATGTTTGACTTTGTGTTCTTTTCATGATGTTGAAGCATCTGTTGGGACATCTTGTTTGACTGTATGGAATTTGAAGTAGTTTTGCTGGTGCTAGCTTCAACCTTATGAACTTTGTTGAATCCCAGTCCACTTCTATCCCCTAAATGCTTATTGTTGTTGAGAATAACATCCAATGTTCTTGAGCTACTGTTCAACATTCTAACAGATTTGGACATATGCTCCAACTTGGAGTTGAGAAGACTTACTTCACTTTTCAAGGTGTCAATGATCTCTAGATCACTTGTTTTTTCATCCTTTAGTGCCTCAATCTGCTTCTTTTGCTTTATACTCTCCATGCATATTTCAGTGCTTCTTTTGACTAGGTCTCTCTGTATGATTGCTCAAGCTCTTCAAAAGTAAGCTCCCCATCACTGGATTCACTTTCAGATTCACATAATCCAGCTAGAGCAGTGATATGCTTAGCTGATTCTTCTTCTGAATCACCTCCTGAGTCTTCATCAGACCAGGTTACAGAGAGACCTTTCTTTTGCCTTTTTAAATAGGTAGGACATTCATTTTTGATGTGTCCATATCCTTCACATCCATGGCATTTAATCCCTTTTTCTTGACTGGTCTTTTCATCATAATTTGACCTTCTATTAGCATCATAAGGTCTTTTGTTCTCAGAAGAGTTTGTGTATCTTCCACTTGGTCTGGACTTGTCTTCCATCTTTCTGAGAATCTTTTTGAATTGTCTTCCAAGCATAGCAATGTTTTCTGATAAATTTTCTTCAGTTTCTGATTCATCATTTTCGTCTTCTTTATCAGTATTTGACACCAAGGCTATGCTTTTGTTCTTCTTTACAATTGTGTCATTCATTCCCATCTCAAATGTTTGAAGGGAACCAATGAGCTCTTCAACTTTCATTGTGCATATGTCTTGAGCTTCTTCTATTGCTGTGACCGTCATGTCAAATCTTTTTGGCAAAGATCTAAGAATCTTTCTTACAAGCTTTTCATCAGTCATCTTTTCTCCCAAGGCTCCAGAAGTATTGGCTATTTCTAAGATGTTCATGTAGAATTCATGAATTGTCTCATCTTCCTTCATTCTCAAGTTTTCAAACTTGGTGGTGAGAAGTTGAAGTCTTGACATCTTCACCTTTGATGTTCCTTCATGAGTTGTTTTGAGAGTGTCCCAAACATCTTTGGCCAGCTCACAGTGATGCACAAGTCTAAAGATGTTCCTATCAATGCCATTGAATAAAGCATTTAAGGCCTTGGAGTTGCCAAGTGCTGAATCTTCTTCCTCCTTACTCCATTCTTCTTCAGGTTTCAACACTTTTGCTCCATCTTTGGTGTCTTGGACAGGGTGCTCCCATCCATTGTTGACTGCTTTCCAGGCCCTATTGTCAAGTGATCTTAAGAATGCAACCATTCTTGGCTTCCAATAGTCATAATTAGATCCATCCAATATAGGTGGTCTATTTACTGATCCTACATCTCTGTCCATGTTTCCAGAATTTGCAGTCCCTTGATCTCACCCAGTATAAACAGGCAGGGTGCCTGCTCTGATGCCAATTGAAATTCTGTGATCAGGTACGAGATGTCGAATGAGATGTTTAAACACTTGAATACTTAACTAAAACTTAAAGAGCAGGAAAATTAAACAACACAGGAATTTGTTAACCCAGTTCAGTGTATAACCACACTTACATCTGGAGGCTACCAAGCCAGGAGGAAATCCAATATAAGTAATATTAATTCTAGACTTAAACCACCCAGTTTAATCTTTCACTTAATATCTACCCAATGCAATTTCTACCTAAGACACAACTTAGATATGAGTACCAACTCACTCCCCCTCAATCACACAGTGATATGTTTACAAGTTTAATAAAATTGAAGTCATACTTCAAACAAAACAGCTTGATCTTACTTCACAGTTTCAATCAAGACACAAATACACTTTTGCTTAAAAGCTCATAAAGTGGTACAATTAAACAACCTGCTATTGAAACACAAAACACCCTATTTGGTCTTCTTAAATTCGTACTTTATTCTGAGAGTTTCTGTTGCTTAAATAGGTGTTTGGATTTTGGGCTTTCTGTAGTTTTATCCAATCCTGATACGCATGTTGTCATCACCTTGAATTAGGGTTTGTTACTTCCTAGATTCTAGGTGATTCAGTTCTTCTGATTATGCTGAAGTCACATAAAAAAACTCCCTACAGATGCGCCTTATTCTGTTTCATTCATCCATAATTAATTCCAGATAACTTCCCTTAATTTGCTCAGTTCTGTTAGTCATTAATTAATTCTGGTAGCAGTTTTGAGATGTCACAACATCTGGTGTGACATCCTGAAAACTGAACTTACTTCATTTACTGATACAATGTCACAACATCTGGTGTGACATCCTGTAAACTGAACTTATTTCATTAACTGATACAATGTCCCAACATCTGGTGTGACATCCTGAATTGAGTTCATTTACTTATACTCTGTTTGATAATGTCCCAACATCTGATGTGACATTCTGAACTAAATTCAACACTTCTTGTTGGTCAAAAATTCTGACAATTCTAAACATCTACAGTTAGTAAACTCATCACATCCTCCCTCTGATTAGGGGTAATGAGAATACCTTAAGGATGAAGTAAACACCTCACACTTAATCACCATGATGTAGGATTAAGATCATTAACCTACTTGTAATTATTTAGATGTTTTTGTTGTTTTTTGTTTAGTGTTAAGTAATGAGTTTAAGCCATAATCAAGGATTTAATGGACCCATTACACCATCCTAATAGAAGGATAATAGATGAGAACATTTAAGCTGAGGAAGGCTCCTCAACTTAATCCATGATTAGGGATTAACCTCATGACAAAACAAAGCCTTTATTAAAGTGGATTTTAGTTAATGATAAGATTAAGAAGTGATTTTTATGGTTTGTAAGACAACTTGAGGGGGACTTGTCCATTAACACTAGGGTTAGTCCTTCTTAACCAATTAAGGAAGAATTAGAACCCTAATGCAAGGCCCAAGTTACAAGTTTGATGTCTTAATGATTATTAGGTGAATTGATTAAAGGATTTAAACACATTAAGGGTTTAACACTTAGGATTAAAGTTGTACACTCCATCCTAATAGAAGGATGCAGGCATAAGCTTAATCACAAAGCCTTAAAACCTTTAGGGTTTAGTCCTTGATTATGAGATGAGAAAAGAAGACTCAAAGATGACACAAAGGTAAAATCTAAATGGGGGACTAATCAAAACCCTAAGTGTCATCATACTTGGAGATCCTAGGATTTATGAGGCTTAAGAGAGAAAGAATCTTCAAGAGAGCCACCAAGGAGAGAAGCAGATGAAAGGAGGAAGGAGCAGAGAGAAACAAGACAACTTGCTTCACTTAAGAAGACAAGTTGCCTGAAGAAAGAAAGTAAGAGATGAACATGAATGAGCAAGCTCACTCTAATACAAAGATAAAATGCAGCAAGGATGCAAGAGAGATGAGAAGAGATTGTGAGAAGTGAAGGCAAATTCACTTCTCAAAACAACTTACCACCTGAAAAGTTAGCAAAGAAATGGAATGCAATGCAAATGAGATGAAATGTCATGATACAAACCAAAGTCAGAAGCATAAACATGATTTCAATGATGCTAAGAGATGATGCAAACACATGGCAAGAGATGAGAATGATCAAACAAGCATAAGGATGCAAGAGAGGCATGCTTTGAACCATAGAAGTTCAAGAATGTTTATGAAGTGAAATGAACATATAACATGGCAAAGGAATGATGCAATGATCAATCATGGTTCTAATATGTCCTAATATGTATTATGAATCATGTGGATGCACAAAATTTCATGGCAAGTCATTGAATGCAAGCAAATGAGAGATGGATGCAAAGGAAAGCACAAATTAGGGTTTATATGCAACATGCAATGCAAAAATCCAAAACCAGAAGCAAATGATGTGACAAAAAATTGAAAGTGGGATCAAAGTAACCTTGAACCTACACAAGTTCACTTCCCAAAGGAGGGGATCTAATTCTTAACCTAGTACAAGTTATGAATTTCCTAAGTTGGCTAGGGTTTTGGGGTGCCTCACAATGAAAAATGCAAAAAACAAATTGAAAATGAAAGATGAATTCAAATCAATTTTATCCTATAAACTACATGCTATGAAGGATGCAATTCAAGAAGAACCATCATCAAACTCTCAAGGGTTAGGCAGAAGGGATTTTTCAAAGTTTGAACCAAAATATTGCCCTTAAATGAATTTAATTCCAATGAAAATTGTTAAAATGCCTCAAGAACCAAAAAGAAATTTGTTTTGAGAGTTTGATAATGTTTCTAAATGTTTTAAAATGCAATGTGAATTTTTTTGTGATTTTTAAATACCTAAATGCATTTTTAATTAATTAATTTTCATTAACTAATTAAAAATAAACATTTAAATGATTTAAAAATTATTTTTAATGCAAAAAATAAAAATAAAAATATTTTTGGGTTCTAAAAATTAATGAAATGTTTGACAAAAATTTTCAGAATTTTTAATGTTTTTTACTATTTTAAATAATTCATAAAAGATAAAACAAATTAAATGAAATAAAAATGGAATTTATGAGAAGTATGCAAATCCAAGGGCTGTGGTTTAAACTAGTTTTGGAGGGAGTTGACCCGCGCCATATCCTGTGGTCCACATTCAAACTGACTAAATTAAACTAAACCTAATTAATTAATTTAATAAATTAGGATTAGGGTTTTAATGAAAGATCTGAGCCCTTCAAACGCGCGTGAGTCAACCCTGGTTAACTAAATCCATGGTCCAAATTCAAACTGAACCCTAAATGTGATTAATGAGTTAATGACTTTCAGGTGGCCGGAAATGATCTCTGGTCATCTTCTCCGGTCACACCCCTCCCTGAAAATTGCTATCTCTCTCCCTAAGCTTCTAACACTCAATTTTTCTGCCCAGAAATGATCCCCATACATCATACATCAAGAATCAACAAACAAACAACATTTAAAACACATCAAAAGTGAGAATCGAATCAAAACAGTTCTAGGTCAAAAAATTTCAGAACACGAATACATACTCATTTCTCAACCATTTTCAAAACAAAACACATCAACATGATCAGTGAAGCATAAAGAATCATTTAGTAACTTAAAGACAAGTTTCTGGAAAAAAAGTTCTTGAGCTCACCTGAACTGGAGCTTTGATCTTTGGAACTTTCTGGCTGCTTCTTTGGTCCAAAACGCCTCTAATGAACCTCCTGAGAAGCTTGCAATGCTTGTTTGGAATTTCTTTTGGCTGGTTTGAGAGATTGATAAAGTTCTGTTCAGGAGGGGTGAGAAATCGTGTTTTTGATGTGGGAGGTTTCAGGCCAAAACAATGGTTGGGAAATGATCAGAGGATCATGGTGAGTGATTTTGTAAAGTTTGTTTTGATGTTTGAAGCCTGTGTATTGAGTTTCGAAACAAAATGCATAAGAGGTGAGTTTTGAGGATGCTGACTTGTGGGAGAGATCATGCTGTGTTGTGTTATGTGTTGAGTCTCATTTTGTCCATGTATCAAGTTGGGATAGGTCAGAGAGTTGTTGTTGGCCTAGCTTGATTGGTATGGGTCATTTTGCATAAAGTCAACTTTTTGTGTAAGAGAGGTATGGGCTGGTTCAGTCAAGGTACAAAGGCATGGCTTGGCTCAGCTGTGATCAAGGAGAACCATGGAAATGAGTTTGAGGCAATGCAGCAAGTGGATTAGGGTTTGTGTGAGTTTTTGCAATTTTCATAATGTTTGGCCCTTTTGAAGTTTCTTAATGCACAAGTCATGAAAATGGATAATTCTTTGGTGCATTCTGACTTTTAGGTCATGGTTCATGTTTTTGTAATGCATAGAAGTCCATTTGAAGTCACATTTTGCCTTAGCATGAGGTTTTGCAACTTTGCCTCTTTGGTGTAAAACTTGAAATTATGTGATTTTTGCCAACTTTGACAAGCCATAACTTTTGATCCAAAATGAATTAGAATGAGTTCTTGTACTTTTTGAAAATGGGAGGATCCATTCTACAACTTTCATGACCAAAGTTTTCTCATTTGAAGCATTTTTGAATCAATTTGAGGAGGTTGAAAAACTTTCCCAAAATAGCAAGTTTACATTACAAGTCACTTTCCCAAAAAGGTAATTTTGCAAATGGCTTGAAATTTTCCAATTTTCTGAACTTACAACATCTTCTATGATCAAATAAAGATCATATACATTCAAAATGATGAAGAACACCCTTTGGTTGGGTCATTGGGGGCCTCAGATGCCCTGATTTTGCACTGACTTGCTCAAGAAGTCAACTCTTGATCAGATGCCTTCCCCATTGAATTTCTTCATGAAAATTGATATGCATGATCCCTATACCCTATAGAGACCAATAGAAACAAGAATGGCCAAAAAATTTGGAGTTATGGCCTCTGAAACCAAAACCCTAATTTTAGGTCATCTGTACAGTTAAACCTGGCTCTGCTTCCATGCCTTTCTCAATTCTTGTGATTCTTTGACTTCCTTGACTTGGTGAGGATATGATATGATGTTTGAACATACATGGACCCCTTTGAAGTGATTAATAACCTTTGGAATGGCTCAGGGATGGCTCAGATCACAAACCCTAGATGCAGATGACTTTGAACCAATGCAGTGAAACAAAAATGTGGTATGAGATGCTATGATTGAACTTATGCAAATGAAAATGATCACAAGCCATGATGAAAGGGGTGAGGGAAAATTTGGGGTGTTTACACCATGCAATACAAATGGTAGCATCTCATGCCAGTCTTTGTATGTCACAACCATCTTCTGTACGATCTTCTTGATGTTCTTGTTGGCCGCCTCGACGGCGCCATTCATCTTCGGGCGATATGGAGAAGAGTTGTGATGATCTATTTTGAAATCCCGACACAAGTCAGCCATCATCTTGTTGTTGAGATTAGAACCATTATCAGTAATGATTCTTTCAGGAATTTCGTACCAGCAAATGATGTCTCTTTTAATAAACCGGGCTACCACTTTTTTAGTGGCATTGGCATAAGATGCCGCTTCGACCCACTTCGTGAAGTAGTCTATAGCAACCAGGATGAAGTGATGACCATTATAAGTTGTCGGCTCGATCTTGCCAATCATATCAATGCCCCACATGGCGAACGACCATGGTGAAGACATGACACTCAATGGATTTGTAGGCACATGGACCTTATCGGCATAAATCTGACACTTGTGATATTTACGAGAGTATTTACAATAATCGGATTCCATGGTAATCCAATAATATCCCGATCTCAACAATTTCTTGGCCATAGCATGTCCTCCAGCATGGGTACCAAAGGAGCCTCCATGAACCTCTTGCATCAACAGGTCTGCCTCGTGTCTATCCATGCATCTGAGCATAACCATGTCGAAGTTTCGCTTGTATAGCACACCATCTTGATTCAAGAAGAAACCACCTGCCAGTCTTATGAGGGTTTTCTTGTCCTTACTAGATGCCCCAGTCGGGTATTCTTGAGCCTTCAAGAAATGCTTGATATCATGATACCAAGGTTTGTTATCTTCACCAATATCAACTGCAAAGACATAAGCAGGTCTTTCAAGACGGGAGACCGTGATTCGAGGCACAAAATTCTCTTGACAAACTTTAATCATAGACGACAAAGTTGCTAGAGCATCGGCGAATTAGTTTTCATCTCGAGGAATATAATTCAACTTGACTTTGGTGAAGAAAGTTAACAGCCTCCTGATATAATCTCTGTAAGGAACCAAGTGAGGTTGATGAAATAGCCATTTTCCATTGACTTGATTCACCACCAGAGCAGAATCTCTGAAGATCTCGAGGTTCTTGACTCGCAAGTTGATTGCCTCTTCGACCCCCATGATGCAAGCTTCATACTCTGCCTCATTGTTAGAACATTTGAACATCAACCGAGCAGCTAAAGGTGTATGTACCCCTTCTGGTGAGATGATAACATCACCTACTCCACTTCCATTCATGTTTACAGCTCCGTCAAACATCAACTTCCATTTGGATTCAGGGTCTGGCCCCTCCTCCGGAAGTGGTTCTTCATAGTCTTTCATCTTGAGGAACATGATGTCCTCATCCGGAAACTCGAATTTCATGGGTTGATAATCATCGATTGGCTGCTGAGCCAAGTATTCTGACAATACACTTCCTTTGATTGCCTTTTGCGAAGTGTAATGTATATCATACTCTGTTAGTATCATCTGCCATCGGGCTACCCGTCCTGTCAAAACCGGCTTCTCAAAAATGTATTTCACAGGATCCATCTTGGAAATTAAGAGAGTGGTGTGAGTCAGCATGTAGTTTCTTAGTCGGCGAGCAGCCCATGCCAAAGCGTAGCAAGTTTTCTCGAGTAGTGAGTAGCGTGTCTCACAATAGGTAAACTTTTTACTAAGGTAATAAATGGCGTGCTCTTTTCGACCAGACTCGTCCTGCTGACCCAGCACACATCCCATCGATCCTTCAAGCACGGTAAGATATATAATCAAAGGTCTCCCTGGTACCGGAGGCATGAGAATTGGAGGCTCTAGCAGGTGTTCTTTGATTCAGTCAAAGGCTTGCTGGCAGTCTTCATTCCATTTAATGGCCTGATTCTTCCTCAGAAGCTTAAAGATGGGCTCACACGTGGCCGTTAGGTGAGAGATAAACCGTGAAATGTAGTTTAGTCACCCTAAGAAACCACGCACTTGCTTTTCAGTCTTTGGCTCAGGCATCTCCTGGATGGCTTTTACTTTGGCTGGATCGACCTTAATTCCCCGCTCACTAATAATGAAGCCAAGTAGCTTGCCGGATCGGAGCCCGAAGGTGCACTTGTTCGGATTCAACCTCAATCTGAACTTCCGGAGTCTGTCAAACAACTTTGCTAGATTAACTAAGTGCTCTTCTTAAGTTTGGGACTTTGCTATCATATCATCAACATAAACCTCAATTTCATGATGAATCATGTCGTGAAATAGCGTCACCATCGCCCTTTGATAAGTGGCCCTAGCATTCTTCAGGCCAAACGGCATGACCTTGTAATAGAAGGTGCCCCAAGGCGTGCTGAAGGTTGTCTTTTCCATATCATCGAGAGACATCTTAATCTGGTTATAGCCGGAAAACCCGTCCATGAAAGAGAACACAGAAAACTGAGCAGTATTATCGACGAGCACATCTATGTGAGGCAGAGGGAAGTCATCTTTGGTGCTGGCCCTATTCAAATCCCTGTAGTCTACACACATCCTGACCTTACCGTCTTTCTTAGGGACCGTCACAATGTTGGCAACCCACGGAGGGTAACTGGTCACAGCCAAGAAACCAACATCAAATTGCTTTTGTACTTCTTCTTTTATTTTGATTGCAATATCAGGACGTGTGCGCCTCAACTTCTACTTCACTGGAGGGTAGTCTTCTCTCAGAGGTAACTTGTGTACCACAATGTCAGTGTCTAAACTAGGCATATCTTGGTAGGACCATGCAAAGACATTGTAGATGTTAATAATTGGCAGAATTTTTGACCAACAAGAAGTGTTGAACTTAGTTCAGGATGTCACACCAGATGTTGTGACATTGTCAAACAGAGTATAAGTTAATGAACTTAGTTCAGGATGTCACACCAGATGTTGTGACATTGTATAAGTTAATGAATTAAGTTCAGACATCAGGATGTCACACCAGATGTTGTGACATTGTAAACCTGCTACCAGACTTAAATGATGCATAACAGAATTGAGTAAATTCAGGGAATTTATCTGGAATTAATTGTGAATAGATAAACAATACAAGGCGCATCTGTAGGGAGCTTAGTTATCTGATTTCAGTGTAACAGAATAACTAACTCACCTTGAATCAAGGAAGTAACAAACTCTAATTCAAGGTGATGACAGTATGAGTTATCAGGACTGGATAATTTACAGAAAGCCCAAAAACCAAGCATCTATTTAAGGAACAGAAACTCTCAGAATAGAGTACGAAATTAAGAAGACTGTGAAGGGTGTTTGTGTTTAATATCAGGTTTTAGTTGTGTATCACTTTATGAGCTTTTAAGAAAAAAGTGTATTGTGTCTTGATTGAAACTGTTAAGTAAAATCAAGCTGTTGTGTTTGAAGTGTGACTTCAATTTTATTAAACATTGTAAAATAATACTGTGTGATTGAGGGGGAGTGAGTAGGTACTCATATCTAAGTTGTGTCTTAGGTAGAAATTGCCTTGGGTAGATATTAAGTGAAGGATTAAACTGAGTGGTTTAAGTCCAGAATTAATATTACTTATATTGGATTTCCTTCTTGGCTTGGTAGCCCCCAGATGTAAGTGTGGAGATACACTGAACTGGGTTAACAATTTCCTGTGTTATTTAATTTACCTGCACTTTAAGTTTTGTTTAAGTCTTCAAGTGTTTAAACATCTGATTCGACATCACGCACCTGATCCCAGAATTTCAATTGGCATCAGAGCAGGCACCCTGCCTGTTTAACTGGGTGAGATCTAGGGACTGCAAATTTTGGGAACATGGACAGAGATGTAGGATCTGTGAATAGACCACCTATACTGGATGGTTCCAACTATGACTACTGGAAGCCAAGAATGGTAGCATTCTTAAAATCACTTGATAGCAGGGCTTGGAAAGCAGTCAACAAAGGATGGGAGCACCCTGTCCAAGACAATAAGGATGGGGCAAAAGTGTTGAAGCCTGAAGAAGAGTGGAGCAAGGAGGAAGAAGATTCAGCACTTGGAAATTCCAAAGCCTTAAATGCCTTACTCAATGGCATTGATAGGAACATATTTAGACTTGTGCATGACTGTGAGCTGGCCAAGGATGTTTGGGACACTCTCAGAACCACTCATGAAGGAACATCAAAGGTGAAGATGTCAAGACTTCAACTTCTCACCACCAAGTTTGAAAACTTGAGAATGAAGGAAGATGAGACCATTCATGAGTTTTACATGAACATTCTAGAAATAGCTAATACTTCTGGTGCTTTGGGTGAGAAGATGAGTGATGAAAAGTTGGTAAGAAAGATTCTCAGATCATTACCAAAAATATTTGACAAGAAGGTTACTGCAATAGAAGAAGCTCAAGACATATGCACAATGAAGGTTGAAGAGCTCATTGGTTCCCTTCAAACATTTGAGATGGGAATAAATGATACAATTGTGAAGATAAACAAAAGCATAGCTTTGGTCTCAAATACTGATAAAGAAGAAGAAAGTCATGAAGCAGACCCTGAAGAAAATTTATCAGAAACAATTGCTATGCTTGGAAGACAATTCAACAAAATTCTCAAAAGAATGGAAAACAGGTCCAGACCAAGTGGAAGAAACTCAAACTCTTCTGAGAATAAAAGACCTTATGATTCTAATAGAAGGTCAAATTATGATGAGAAGACCAACCAAGGAAAAGGGATTCAATGTCATGGATGTGAAGGATATGGACACATCAGAAGTGAATGCCCAACCTACCTAAAAAAGCAGAAGAAGGGTCTCTCTGTGACCTGGTCAGATGAAGACTCAGGATGTGAGTCAGAAGAAGAATCTGCAAAGCACATCACTGTTCTAGCTAGAGTATGTGAATTTGAAGGGGGATCCAGTGATGAGGAGCTGACATTTGAAGAGCTTGAAGAATCATACAAGATGATGTGTAAAAGGAGCACTGAAGTATGCATGGAGAATATACAGCAGAAGAAGCAGATTGAGGAATTAAAGGCTGAAAAGACAAGTAATCTAGAGGTCATTGACACTTTGAAAAGTGAAGTAAGCCTACTCAACTCCAAATTGGAGCATATGTCCAAATCTGTCAGAATGCTGAACAGTAGCTCAAACACATTGGATGTCATTCTCAACAACAACAAGCACTCAGGGGATAGGACTGGGCTGGGTTTTAATAAAGCTCAAAAGTTTGAGGCTAGCACCAGCAAAACAACTTCAAATACCATGAAGTCAAACAAGATGTCCAAACAGATGTCTCAACATCATGACAAGAACTTGATGAAAAATAAATATCAAACATGGAGATGCCATCATTGTGGAAGGTTTGGTCACATCAAAACTTTTTGCTACAAGCTGCATGGACATCCAACTCAGAGATATCAGCAACCCCCTAAGCAGAAGACAGAGGTCACCAAGAAAGTGTTGCATGGATATCAAAATCAAAGATATCAGCAACCCCCTAAGCAGAAGACAGAGGTCATCAAGAAAGTATGGGTACCTAAAGCTAGTCTTCATGCTGATCAAAGCTACAAATACATGCCCAAGAACAAGTTCAATAGACAACCTTGGAATTCTAAAGATGGACACCACACAGGGCAGATGCATCAAAGGAAACCTCACAACAGGCACAAATGGTCCAAGAAGGTTGTTGCCTATATAGCTCATACATCTCTCAGAATATCTGCTAAGGAAGACTGGTACTTTGACAGTGGATGCTCAAGGCATATGACTGGACTTAAGAATCTGTTGGTAGATTTAAAGTCACACTCATCCAAATATGTAACCTTTGGAGATGGAGCAAAGGGAGAAATCAAGGGAGTTGGGACTTTGGACTGCCCAGGTGTACCAAGTCTAAATGATGTGCTGCTGGTAAAAGGATTAACTGCTAATTTGATCAGCATAAGTCAATTATGTGACCAAGGTTACAGTGTAAACTTTACCAAAACTGAATGCATAGTCTGTGATAAAGAACAGAAGGTTGTCATGAGAGGAGTCAGATCAAAAGACAACTGCTATATGTGGGAACCTCAAGATTGCAGCCTTACTTCAACTTGTTCCTTAGCCAAAGAAGAAGAAGTGAAGTTGTGGCACCAAAGACTGGGTCATCTTCATCTCAGAGGAATAAAGAAGATCATATCTATGGAGGCTGTAAGAGGTATTCCAAGACTGAAGATTGATGAAGGTAAAGTATGTGGTGAATGTCAAATAGGCAAGCAAACCAAGATGTCACATCCAAAGCTCCAACATCTGACAATTTCCAAAGTTTTGGAATTATTGCATATGGATCTTATGGGACCAATGCAGGTTGAGAGTCTTGGTGGAAAAAGATATGCCTATGTGGTTGTTGATGACTTTTCAAGATATACATGGATAAGTTTCATCAAAGAAAAGTCTGATGTGTTTGATGTATTCAAAGATCTGTGCCAAAGAATACAAAGAGAAAAAGCAAGTTGTGTGGTCAGAATAAGAAGTGACCATGGAAAGGAGTTTGAGAATCAAAAATTCTCAGATTTCTGTTCTTTAGAAGGAATCAATCATGAGTATTATTCTCCTATCACCCCTCAACAGAATGGGATTTTTGAGAGGAAAAACAGAACTATCCAAGAGTCAGCAAGAGCTATGATTCATGCTAAAAAGTTACCACTGTACTTTTGGGCTGAAGCTATGAACACAACATGTTACATTCACAATAGAGTCACTCTAAGAAAGGGAACTTTGTCCACCATCTATGAAGTCTGGAAGGGCAGAAAACCTACAATCAAATACTTTCATGTGTTTGGAAGTAAATGTTTCATTCTGGCTGATAGGGATCAAAGAAGGAAGATGGATCCTAAAAGTGATGAAGGGATTTTCCTTGGATACTCCATAAATAGCAGAGCCTACAGAGTATTTAACTCCAGAACCAAGGTTATAATGGAGTCAATAAATGTGATCATTGATGATGCCTCTGCAGATGTAGCTGATGATGTTGGAACATCTGCTGACAGTCAGACTGAAGTTGAAATAAAGAGTGATAATCCTGACTCCACTCTAACTGAGGCAAGGACAGAACAATCCAGCAAACCTCCCTCCATCAGAATCCAGAAAGATCATCCTAAAGATCTGATAATTGGTGATCCCAACAGTGGTGTCATCACTAGATCAAGAGAGATGATTTCAGGCTCCTGTTTTGTTTCAAAGATAGAACCTAAAAACATCAAGGAAGCTCTGAATGATGAGTACTGGATCTTTGCCATGCAAGAAGAATTAGGTCAGTTTACAAGGAATGAAGTGTGGAATCTTGTTCCTAGGCCTGATGACATAAATGTGATTGGCACTAAGTGGGTGTACAAGAACAAGTCAAATGAGCAGGGAGTTGTTACAAAGAACAAGGCTAGACTTGTAGCTCAAGGATACACACAAATTGAGGGAGTAGACTTTGATGAAACCTTTGCACCAGTAGCAAGGCTTGAATCAATCAGACTACTTCTAGGAATTGCTTGTATCCTAAAGTTCAAGCTATTTCAAATGGATGTTAAAAGTGCCTTTCTAAATGGGTACCATAATGAGGAAGTATATGTGGAACAGCCTAAGGGATTTGTTGATCCAAGTTGTCCAGATCATGTATACAAACTAAGGAAGGCTCTTTATGGTCTGAAGCAAGCCCCAAGAGCATGGTATGAAAGACTGGCCACTTTTCTCATAAAACAGGGGTACAGGAAAGGTGGAATAGACAAAACCTTATTTGTGAAGGATGAAGAAGGAAATGTCATGATTGCTCAAATATATGTAGATGACATAGTATTTGGTGGGATGTCAGACAGGATGGTTAAACATTTTGTTACTCAAATGGAATCTGAGTTTGAGATGAGCCTAGTAGGAAAACTAACCTACTTTCTTGGACTGCAAATCAAGCAAATGGAGGACTCCATGTTCATATCCCAAAGCAAGTAAGCAAAGAACACTGTCAAGAAGTTTGGGATGGACAATGAAAGTCACAAAAGAACACCTGCCCCCACTCATTTAAAGCTGACAAAGGATGACAAGGGTGAGAATGTGGACCAAAGCTTATACAGAAGCATCATTGGAAGCCTACTATATCTGACTGCTAGCAGACCAGATATAGCTTTTGCAGTAGGTGTATGTGCAAGATATCAAGCTGAGCCAAAAGTAAGCCATCTAAACCAGGTTAAGAGGATTTTGAAATATGTCAATGGTACTTGTGACTATGGTATAATGTACTTTCATGGATGTGAACCAACTCTCACTGGCTTTTGTGATGCTGACTGGGCTGGAAGTGCTGATGATAGAAAGAGCACATCAGGAGGATGCTTCTTTCTAGGAAACAATTTTATTTCTTGGTTCAGTAAGAAACAAAATTGTGTATCCTTATCCACTGCTGAAGCTGAATATATTGCAGCTGGTAGCAGTTGTTCACAGTTGGTATGGATGAAGCAAATGCTCACAGAATACAATGTCCCACAAGATGTCATGACATTGTACTGTGACAATTTAAGTGCTATTAACATCTCAAAAATCCTATCCAACACAGCAAGACTAAGCACATTGATATCAGGCATCATTTCATCAGAGATCTTGTGGAAGAGAAGGTGATCTCATTAGAACATGTAGCCACAGATCTGCAATTGGCTGACATATTTACTAAAGCCTTGGATGCTACCCAATTTGAAAACCTAAGGGGTAAATTGGGAATATGCTTATGTGAAATATAGCAGTTATGGAGAAGTGCCAACATGTCCTATGACATCGTGTGGCATGATCACCAGATGGCAGCACCAGTCTGGTCAGTAACTATGTGTATTCCACTCTTAAGAATTCCACCAGTAACGGATTTTATAAAAGCTCAAACTTGTTCTCAGCTCTTCATCTCCTCACTATCTCCTCAAAACGATTTGCATGCTAAAGCTGATTTTCTGAGCTCATCAAAATCAATCAAACCTAAACTTCTCTTCCACTACATTCGAAAAATGTCTCAACATCAAAACCCTAACTTCACTGATGAAATTCTCAACCAAGAAGATGTAGTGCATGCAACCCCAATCTCTATGGTACCAATGGATACTACTCCCATAGACGAAATCAGAGGGAGTGTTCCTATTGCTCAAAAACCTAGAACTCCAAATGTAAGAAGAGCAAAGGAACCTGTGTTCAGCAAAAGCAATGGGACTCCTTCATCTACAAGCACCACCCCCAAAGCTTCTGACTATGTGGATGCTTCCATCAAGCATCTTGTTAACAGGATTTTATCTGAACAAAGAGTGGTGCGTGGGGTATCTGTTCCCCTGAACAGCATGCCTGCTCCACAAGAAGAACAAAGCAATCAGACTGAAGAGGACACTCCTGCTCAACAGGATGTCCCAATAAATGTTGAAGCATCTGAGGACCAGAACAAGGCCTCAACTGATGATGATGAAGCCACTGATGATCAAGCTTCTGCTGATCAAACTGCTGAAAAGGAGGCTTCCCAACCTCCTCCTGTTGAAACCATAGATGATGACTCTGACACAGAGATCATTGCATCTGTTGACCCTAGCATAGCCAAAAGGCTTATGGCTAGGAAGGAGAAGAAGCTTGTTTCACATGCAACACCTGAAAAGAAACAATCAACTCCAAAGAAAGACAAGGTCAAAGTTTCATTTGGACCTACTAAGCAATGGAGCAAAGTGAGTACCCAAAAGAGGAAAGCTGCTACTCCACCTGATTCAGATGTTGAGGAGGATGTCCCAACATCCCAACCAAGGAAGAAGCCAGCACCTCCCAGGTCTACCTCTGCTGTTCCTGAAGCTCCTCTGGACAATGTGTCCTTCCATCATGTTTCAAGTGTGAGCAAATGGAAGTATGTCTACCAAAGAAGGGTGGCACTGGAAAGAGAGCTGGGCAGCAATGCATTGGAGTGCACTGAGGTAATAGACTTAATATCCTCTGCTGGTTTATTCAAGACTGTTTCAAATTTTTCACCCTGCTATGAGCTGCTGGTCAAGGAGTTCATTGTTAATCTGCAAGAAGGCTGTGCTGATGGAAAGTCAGAAGAATTCAGAAAGGTTTATGTAAGAGGGAGATGTGTTGAATTCTCTCCTAGGGTTATAAATCATTACCTAGGGAGAGAATCTGATGGGCCTAATGAGCTGGGGAAAACTGACAACCAAGTATGCAAGATCATCACTGCCAACCAGGTCAAAACTTGGCCAGTCAAAGGCAAACTTTCTGTTAGCTTGCTTACAAGGAAGTATGTTATGCTGCACAGGATTGGAACTGTCAATTGGGTTCCCACAAACCATACCTCTTCAACAGCTACAGGATTGGGAAGATTCATCTATGCTGTAGGCACCCAAACAAAGTTGGACTTTGGGGCTTACATCTTTGATCAAACCCTAAAGCATGTAGGAACATCAGCAACCAAGCTTCCCATAGCTTTTCCCTCTCTGCTCTGTGGAATCATCCTCAACCAATATCCAGGCATCCCCACTGAGAAAGATTCAGTCTGCAAGAGAGAAAGTCCAATGGCCTTCCACTATAAACTGTTCTTAAGCCATCATGTTGCAGATGTTGAAGCTCCTAGTGGGACATCTGTTGGACCATCAAATGCAAAGACTCCTATATCCAAAGCTGCCTTGATTGCAGAACTCAATAACACTTGCAAAGAGCTGGATGCCAGGAAGAAAAAGCTTGAGGAAATAATTCAAAGGCTGGAGATGGAAGAGGGTGCTCAGAATGCTGATGAATCTGATGATGAGTCTGAAGATGAAGAGGATACTGAATATGATGAATCTTAGTGAAAATGTGTGTGGAAAGTGTACTGCCTGTTTCAGCATTGTAATTTTGGCTTTGTAATTTTGAATGTTTTTTCTCTCTGCTTGTGTAAAATTTGGCCCCAATTTCTGTCTAACAAGGGGGAGAAGTAATGAACAATGCCTGCTGTTGTTTGTCTGTTTAATGCCTGCTTCTGAACTAAGTTTTTTTGAAAATTCTGTTGAACAAGTCAGTATACATACATGTTTGAGGGGGAGCAAATTATTATAACTCTCACATGATTCAACAGAAAAGAACTCTGTTGCACTCTGATAAATAAAACTCTGTTGCACTCTGATAAAACCAGAAGATTGTGTTAGCCAAAAATTAGCCAAAGGGGGAGTTTGTAGATGTTAAGAATTGGCATAATTTTTGACCAACAAGAAGTGTTGAACTTAGTTCAGGATGTCACACCAGATGTTGTGACATTGTCAAACAGAGTATAAGTTAATGAACTTAGTTCAGGATGTTACACCAGATGTTGTGACATTGTATAAGTTAATGAATTAAGTTCATACATCAGGATGTCACACCAGATGTTGTGACATCGTAAACCTGCTACCAGACTTAAATGATGCATAACAGAACTGAGTAAATTCAGGGAATTTATCTGGAATTAATTGTGAATAGATAAACAATACAAGGCGCGTCTGTAGGGAGCTTAATTATCTGATTTCAGTGTAACAGAATAACTAACTCACCTTGAATCAAGGAAGTAACAAACCCTAATTCAAGGTGATGACAGTATGAGTTATCAGGACTGGATAATTTACAGAAAGCCCAAAAACCAAGCATCTATTTAAGGAACAGAAACTCTCAGAATAGAGTACGAAATTAAGAAGACTGTGAAGGGTGTTTGTGTTTAATAGCAGGTTTTAGTTGTGTATCACTTTATGAGCTTTTAAGCAAAAAGTGTATTGTGTCTTGATTAAAATTGTTAAGTAAAATCAAGCTGTTGTGTTTGAAGTGTGACTTCAATTTTATTAAACATTGTAAAATATCATTGTGTGATTGAGGGGGAGTGAGTAGGTACTCATATCTAAGTTGTGTCTTAGGTAGAAATTTCCTTGGGTAGATATTAAGTGAAGGATTAAACTGAGTGGTTTAAGTCCAGAATTAATATTACTTATATTGGATTTCCTTCCTGGCTTGGTAGCCCCCAGATGTAAGTGTGGAGATACACTGAACTGGGTTAACAATTTCCTGTGTTATTTAATTTAACTGCACTTTAAGTTTTGTTTAAGTCTTCAAGTGTTTAAACATCTGATTCGACATCACGCACCTGATCCCAGAATTTCAGACATCAACATACTCTCGAAGCATAGCAATTAAACGAGTCTTGACAGATTCTTCTAATGCGGCCCCGATCTTGACTTCTTTCTTGTCTTCTTTGGTACCCAAGTTTATCACTTCGACAGCTTCTTCATGCGGCTGAATCATCTTCTCCTCATGTTTAAGCAGTCTGGCCAATTCTTCAGGTAGTTCGCAATCCTCTTCAACCTCCTCATCGACTTGATAAATTGGATTGTCAAAGTCATACTCAGCCATAACAGGGTCATCATTGATAAAATCCGGTGACGAGCACCTGCATGAATGGTGATTCATGCAAGGCTTTAGAAAAAACTTGAGAAAATGAGAAACATTGCCATTTTAAAACTTTTCTTTCTTTTTGAAAAACAAAAGCAAAAAATGAAAGACAAAGAACAACATGGATGAATGTGAAACGCCAGCTTTATTTATGATTATGAATTGTGTTAAGAACAAAAGAACCCTTACAAAAAGCTACTATGCCCCGGGCAAGACGTAGTGCTTGAATACAGAAAAACAGAAACAAAAATTATTACTCTTCGAAAGAGGTGACTGAGATAAGCCTTTTTGATGTCCAATTGCTAAGTTGATTCCCTGGAACAGCAGGCATGATCCACTCATCTAAGTCACAGTCACTATCAATTGCGTCATCCTGCACGACACTGATGTTTCCATAATCCACCACTCCCTCACTCGTGAAAGTAATCGGGCTTTGACGACCTTTAGCACTCGGTCCAGACGATGACTGCCCAGGATGGTAACCAATTCCGAACATATCTTTCTTTTCTGGCACTTCTACTGGACTGCCCCAGCCTTCTTGCACCCCTGACTCTACCAACTCAAGAGCTTGCTTATAAGAGACTACGGAAACCCCCTTCTTTGGTTCTTCAGGAGAAGCTGCCACTGCAGATGCTTGTTCAGTTTTCAATGGTTCAAAACCCTGACATGGAGTTTCAACTATTTTGCCATCCATCTCCATATACTTGAATGAAGCCAGATGACTAACAAAAATGTCTCCTTCCCCACTGACAGTTACAATTTGACCCTCCCAGATGAACTTTAGCTTTTGATGAAGTGTGGACGATATTGCTCCTGCTGAATGTATCCAAGGTCTTCCGAGCAAACAACTGTATGTCGGCTGTATATCCATTACGTAAAAAGTGGTATTGAAGATTGTGGACCTACTTTAATTGGTAACTCCACCTCCCTGAACACCAATCTCCTCGACCCATCAAATGCTCGAACTACCAGGTCGCTAGGCTTTAGAACTACTCCATTGTAATCCAACTTCATCAATGCTTTCTTGGGCAAGACATTCAATGACGATCTGGTATCTACCAACACGTGAGAGAGTACTGCACCTTTACATTCTAAAGAGATATGCAGTGCCTAATTATGAGCACGCCCTTCAGATGTTAGGTCCGTGTCTGTAAAGCTCAATCTGTGACTGGCATTGACACTAGATACCACCGCTTCCAACTGATTTACTGAAATATCCTTAGGCACATACACCTTGTTCAGAATATTCAAGAGAGCCTTCCTGTAGGAATCAGAACACATGAGCAAGGACAAGATGGAAATCTTCGACGGAGTCTGCTGCAGATGGTCCACAATCTTGTAGTCGCTCTTTTTGATAATTCTCAGAAATTCTTCAGCTTCTTTATCAAAGGTAAGGTCTGGATCAGTTACTGGTGCGGGCTCATTGACAACCACTGGCTGCTTCCCTCTTGCTTTATCATGGGCTTCTGCGGTGTCTCTAGGTGGTATCACACTATTTCTTAGTGTTTCCGGCGCAAATAACCTTCCACTTCTAGTAAAGTCCCCTACTCCAACATTTTCTACTTGAGTTAGGGTTGTACTAGACGTGGCCAACTCTTGCTTCTGTCCGTTACAATATACCTCGCCACCATAATTCTAGGGAATGGCTTTATCACTCTGATACATTACTGGTCCTACAGCGGTGATGGTTATCGGTGCCGCTCTGGCCCGTGAAGGAACTTGAGATGGATCGTAGAAGATGGTTATTGTAGAGACTTCGCTTTCTTTTACAACCTTGTCAAACTGCAACACTCCTTCATTAATCATACCTTGAATCCCTGCTTTCAAATGCTCACAACCATTTGTAGCTTCAGCACATCCCGGACAATCAACTTCACACCCAGGAAAAACACACTTCTGTGACAAAAAGACTTTAACAACACTCAACGGAGTCTGCAGGTTGTTGACATCACACACCAGGTTTAGATTCTCCCCTTCATCAACTGCCCCAATCGTACCTCCGTGAGAAGGCATAGGGTTCTGTATTACATTGGGAGTATGAGCGAAATTAATCGCTTTAGAATCCAGTAGGTCTTGAACAACATGCTTCAATGCTTTGCAGTTCTCTGTGGTATGCCCGGGAGCTCCAGAATGAAATTCGCATCAGGCGTTTGTATCATAACCCTCGGGAATTTGGCCTGGCTTTGGGGGTTGTAGAGTTCGGAGTTGAATCATCTGAAGTTGCAGGAGATTCTTCAAAAGTTGTGAATAGGACATCGGCGGAGCTTTGAAATGTCTTTCTCTGGTCTTCTGGGGGTAATATGGACGAGGAGCTCTTTGTTGATACCCTTGTTGACATTGCGACTACGGTGGTTGGACTTGCAGTTGAACAGGTTGATTCGAGATAGTGACAGGGGCCACTTGCTGATAAAAACCTATGTTACGTCCTCCCCTCTACGCGTACACTTCCTCGGTCTCTCCTTCTCTTCTCTTCACGAAGGGTTTCTTGATACCATAATTTGAAGCGCCTCCATTCTGAATCTTCCCTTGCTTGATCCAACTTTCTATCCTCTCGCCAGTCAAGATGATATATGAGAATCCACTTGAAGAACATCCAGCTAGCCTTTCCATGAAATGCCCATGGAGGGTATCTAGGAACAGGTCTACCATTTCTCTCTCCAACAAAGGCGGTTGCACTCTAGCGGCCACTTCACGCCACCTTTGTGTGTAATCTTTGAAGCTCTCAGAGCTTTTTTGAGCCTGACTTTGAAGTTGAGTGTGATTGGGCGCCATGTCGATATTATACTGATACTGCTTGAGGAATGCTTCTCCCAATTCCTCCCAGTTTCTTACAGAGCTTCTCTCTAGCTTCATATACCATTCCAAGGACCCTCCAGAGAGACTATCCTGGAAGTAGTACATCCAGAGCTTTTCATCCCTAGTATGGGCAGCGATCATCCGGTAGAATGCCTGCAAGTGAGTCTTTAGGTAGGAGATACCGTTATACTTGTCAAAAGTAGGCGGCCTGAATTTGTGAGGAATAACCACCCCGGGGACTAGGCCCATGTCAGACACATCTATCCCCAAAGTGTCTCTACACTCGAGGGCTTTGACTTTCTCAGTAAGCATCAAAAAGTCTTGAAGATTTCCTTCTCCACTGAACCCCATGTCGTTGTTGAAAGGAGAGAACGGATCCTCATGCATGTCTTGTACCGGAATGAAAGTTGTTGTGACCTGTTCTGGAACTTGAGGTCCACCTGGGCTATTGTTGGTGTTGGGAGGAGTCACTTGCACGTCAGGAGTGGTTACAGGAGGATTAGTCTGAGGAGGGTTGAGCCCTTGAATTTCATTCCTTAACTCTTGATGTCCCTGAGCCATCCCTTGCATCATGACCATGAATTCTCCCATTCTGGTGCGAAACTCATTAAGCTCAGTTTGCATGGCGTCCATGACTGTCCTCTAGTTGCTGCGAGTTGCATAGCGATGTGGGATATCTTGTCGGAGATACCGGGTCTTGGCATCTCTCGCAATCTTTGCCTGAAACACAAATAAGTTAAGCATCATGTAGAAAACTTGCAAAAACAAAGAAGAAATGCAAATGATGCGTATGCAATGCAATGTGTTCCTTTTATTCCCAAGGTTTTCCGTTTTCCGGTCCTGGTATTAGGAGAATAATAATTGGGAAGAAGACCCATGTGATGTTCAGATAACGTGACGGTTGTGGAGAATTGGTGCTCATTACCCCGTGTCGGTGCAACAGATAACAAACAGGAGATTTAAAGCAAGTCAATCACATAAACTGAAGTTTGAAACAATAAAGTCCCCGAAGGGTGCCAATTAAAATAACAAAGTATATCAATAAAGGAATCCCACAACAAGCCTGTGGGTAATCCAAGTACAATAGCATGAAACTAAACGCTAGGGAGCTCTAAGTCTTGCAGCCTCCAGCTAAGACGCTTGACATTCTGGAACAACTGAGCTATATCCGGATGATCGGGATCCTAGATAAGTCTCTAGATGAGGAGATCCCTTAGATCAAAGGAAGCATGCAACTCTTTAATCTGCTCCAGGAAAGCCATCTCATTCTCTTTGCTCGGACCCGGCTCGACCTTTGACTTCTTCAGATCCGCTTTCAATTTCAAGTCTTCTATTTCTTTCTGAGCTTCCTTTACTTCTTGTTGGCTTTCTGCTAGACTTTGGAGACGACTCTTCTCTTGATGATAATCCTTCTGAAGGAGCTCTCTGTCCATCCAAAGAATCTTGCAGACTCTTGATTTCCAGCTTATGCTTGACGTCCAGCTCTTTCTGCTTCCTCAAATTGTCTTCCCATTTTTCTTGCAATAAGGTGACAGCTTAATGGCTTCATTCAGGTCCTTTCTCTCCTTCCGGCGCTGGGCCTCCTTGTGAGTTTCAGCTAATCCCCTTTTCTTTAAGTAAAGCTCTCTCTCTTGAAAATATTGCTGCTTGAGCCTAACCATCTCTTCAGCTTTGTGAGCTCTTTCCTCCAACTTTTGATTCTGCATCTTCAGCTTTTGACATGAATCGTAAGCTTCTTGATTCTCTAACCTGAGTTTTTGAACCAAGGCTTCCAACTTTTGATAATCTTGTAGAGGCACCGAAGTTGTGGGTGCTACCTCCTTAGGGTAGAGAGGTGTCTCTCTAGAAAATGGGAGCAACTGGGTCTTCACACGATCCTCCAACCAGCCGGCGAAAGGATCATAAGTGTTGGGATCCACTCTCCCAAAGTCTTTCTTCCCTTTTATCACTCTAACTTCCCAAGCTTGGGATAACAACATGCTCTTCTTGAGATTTCCTTCTGTTGAAAAGTACAAAGACTCATTTGTATCTTCAGTCAAAGGTACATCTCTTAAAGGATAGCCAAACTACTTCCTGGACAAGATGGGATTGTAGCTGATCCCACCTTTCCTTCCTATCAAAGGCACATTTGGAAAGCTACCACAACTAACCAGCATTTCCTTACCCACAAGATCTTTGTTGCATCCCCATGCAATGTCAACTGAGGTTAAGCCCATTAATCTTTTGGACCACTTCCAAGATTGTTTCAAATCCTGAAAAGGTCCTGATTTAGGGAGTTGCTTTACAAACCATTCAACAAATAGGGGAGCACAAAAATTTACATGTCCTTTCCTCTTTTCATTTCTATGGTGAACCTCGTAGTAAAAGTCACCTAGCAAAGTGGGTATTGGATTTCTTCTGGCAAATATAGTGATAGCTTCCATTTTAATTAAACCCTTATCTCCTGGAAACAAACTAGTCACATACACTATCAAAGCAAGCAAGGTGCTGAACTTAGCCCATTTGTTCTCAGAGGCCAGGTCATGAGCTTCCTTGATAAGAAAATCTAAGAAAAGTCCTTTACCCTTGGTGGCATCCACTTCTCTGTTAACTTTGGATAAATCTAGAAGAAAAGACTCAGCTATATCTTTGGATGAAGGGATCTTCTCTAATCCATAGTAAGGGGCACCATTTTTTATAGGAATTTTGAGGATGCTGGATATCTCTTCTAATGTGGGAGCCAAGATGTAGTCAGGGAAAACAAAAACCCTCAGTTGTGGATCATAGAACTGCAGTAGAGTATGCAAGCTATCCCTCTAATTATTGGTTGGCTTATTCACATAATCTAAGATCTTTCCAAACCCTATTCTGAAATCATCAAGCACTTTGTCCCCCATCAAGCCAATTAACCTCTGAATACCATCTGTCTCTGGATGTGGTAGCGCATAATGGACGTTTCTCTTCCTTGGAATCTCCATGTTGAAGCAGCAAATATGACCAGGACTAGGAGGTAATGAACCCTGGGAATAAAAAGAACACAAAATGATTAATGATGTTATGATGCTATGCAAGGCAAGGCATGTGATCAGTGACGTGTATGTGTAGTGAATCAGGTAATCAAGTGTCTGTGCAAGGCCAAAACATCATCACAAGTATCTCTGATTAGGAGTTCATGACTTCAGAATCCATAATTAACAGAACAAGATCATATCACTGAAGTGTGCTGGCATACAAGGGTATGTTGAAGTTTTGGGTTCCTGCAAACTTGTAAACCCCTCCCAATCTCACGGGTGTGCTACTCGGGTCAAGCATCACGGACTCTCAAAGCCGAATAGCAATAATAAGTTCACCATTTCCGAGAAATGGTTCATGACCAAATCAGAGAATCGGTTTGGCATTATGTACTACTCAGTGAGGCCTCAGCTGAGTCCGGAAAAACAAGCATCCCTCATAAGTACCCATCCTCAAGCACTGAATCGAGAAACAATAGTACATTCATCCCGAAGGATACAATACTATTGTCATACGAACAGTTTTCCTTAACTAGATTCCTATGAAAGAACCAGGCCATCCTATGCGAGTTCCCAGTGGGCCCTCGGATGCGAGTGGGTTTGCCAACAAATGTGGTCTGCCACTGTCATCACTGGAGAGGGGTGTTTCCACAAAGGTTCTCAATGATCGGTCCCTTGACTGCACATAACTATCAAGGTAGCGTATTAACCCAGAAAGATTTTGGTATCAATACATTCCCGAGAAGGTCGCAATTCAAGGCATGGAACTCACAAATACTAACATAGAAAGATGCCATGAAGCCAAAGTGGAACCACTCTAAGTCCTAGGTGTACTCAAGTCGGGTATTTGGCTTATCTCACAGTAACTCCCATCCCGCATAAAAAATGAAAACCAGCACACCCAGACAGTCTAGTATAATATGATGCATGGAAAATAAATACTGAAAGCAGTAAATAAATGCTGTAATGTAAAGCTGTAAAGTAAAACTGTAAATGAATACAGTAAAGCTAAACTAAAGCACACAGCAACAAACAAATAAACACCCAAAGAAACAAAACCAAACAGGCGCTAGGAGTGACTCTACAAGGGAAACCAGAGATTCTGGGTTCGATCCCCAGTAGAGTCGCCAGCTGTCGCTCCCGGGATTTTCATCCTAGTCCAAACGCGAAAGTGGCACGGAAAAGGTAGAGTCGCCAGCCAGACATTTTCATCCCAAAAGAATGGAAAAGGTAATGTTGCACAAACCTGAGAGATAAGGAAAGGACAAGGTCCTGCGAACCAAAGATATGGGTTCGGGAGTCGGTTACAACCTGGGAAGGTATTAGCACCCCAGATCATCCGCCGTACCCGATGGGATCCACGCTTGCTTGTTTGTTTCAAAGGGTGAGAAATAACTACTGCTGAACAAATGAACTGCTAACTGGGATGGAAATGGGAATGAGAAAGGAACTGGAAAAGAGAATAAAAAAAAAGAATAGGGAAATGTAGGGAAAATAAAGAATGTGCTCGAATGGGCCCTACCCCACTGCCTACGTACCTCATCGGGAAAATGAGGATCAAAGTCGACGTAGTTCGCTTAACTAAGGCGGGAACTATTTGTTTGTGTTTTTTATAGCCGGACTGCGTATGTCTATGCTCAGGTGTTGCAGGCTCATCTGGTACGAGTGCGTTTACCGTCTTGCATGCGAGACAAGTCGTCGCGAGTTTGCGTTATGAATAAATGAGGTGAGAAGATAAGTTCTCGCAGGAAAGTCGCTTATTGTTTGTTTTTTTCTTTTTAAGAGTTTTGTGTGAATTTGGCACAAGGAAGTGAATTCAAACTCTTTTCCATGGAATGTGTACTTGCTACTACATTCCAAGATGGAATAATAGAACAAACACACCAAGCAAGGAAAATTTATCCAAGACTTATTTCCAAGGATTATGGTCTAAGTTCACTAAGTTGTTGAACTTAATTAAGTGTTTTTGTTACTTTTGTGAAGAAGTATCTTTTAGATTTTCTTTGTGAAACAACCCCTTGATGAGACTTGTACATCATGTTAGACAAACTTACACCACTCCAAGATGGAATGAGTGCAAGTGCCCCATGGAATAAGGCTATACACAAGGGATCCTTTCATTTATTTGTTAAGTGTTTTTGGATTTTGTTTGAAGATGAGAAAGAAGGACTCAAGTTGCAAAAGGTAAAAACTAAGGGACTAAGACTCAATCCTAATTTTAGTTATTTATTCAAAAGTGGTCCTAATGGTTTATATGGTTTCCTAATCCTAATGAATGAAAGGGAACTAGAAACTACTAGAATTCAACTTACTTCCTAAGGAAGTTAAGTTGATTCTAAGAACAATGGGGAAGCTTATACAAATGAGAAATTCAAATAGTAAGGCAAAGCATTAAAATTGGAATAAAGAAATGAAATCTAAAAAATGCATATTAAGGTATAAAACCAAAAACAAGCCTAAACTTATTTAATAGAAATTCTAAGCCTAAGTCCTAAAACTAAGGGAATTATCTAATATCATCATCCTAAAAAATCAGTAATTAAACTATACTAAGTCATTTTAAAATCCTAAGACTAAGCCTAATTAAATTAGTCCTTAATGAACCATAATATCCTAAGCTAAACTAAATGGATTTATCATGTAAAAATGGCCTAAAGATTAATGCACTAAAAATAGTAAAAGTCCTAGAAAAAATATGAAATTAATTATATAAGGTCCTAAACCTGACTATAGCATTGTGCTAAAAAATGTCCTAAAAATTCAGAAGTTAACTATGTTTAAAAGTCACTTAAATATACCTAAGGATTAACTATAATTTTGCATGAATTAAGCGTCCAAAACAGTGGATAAAATGGCCTAAATATCTACCAAAAAATATCCTAAGTCCTACTATAAGTCCTCTAATTATAGCAAAAAGAATGGGCTAAAATCCTACAGGAAATGGAAAAAATAAAATGAACAAAATCATGTGCAATTAAAGGAATTCAATAAAATGCTAATTAAATGAAAAAATCGAAATTAAATCAAAAATAGCCAAAATTCAGAAAATAAAATTGTCACAAATTTCTAAATTGAATTATTAACCTACTGGAATTTTTGTAGAATTTTAAGATGAATTTTTATATTTTTTATGGATTTATTTATAACCTATATTAAAACTAAAAATTAAAAGAAAGAAAAAATAAGAAAAGGGGAGGGGTGCGTTCAACATCTTTTTTTAGTTATTATAGAATATGGGCTTAAGAAAGGGGTGCAGAAAGCGAAAAACAAGGGCCCATGCGCAGGAATTGAGGGTGCATGCCATGGAATTTTCGGTCAGCCTCCTTTGACTATACGTGGTCTGCATGATCCATTCTTTGCATTAGTATTCAGATCATGTGAATCCTTGGGCGAAGAACACAATAACCATGGTGAATGGCCTACACCTGATCAACCGCAAGAAGAGCCTACCGGACAGTGACAAGTGTCACCACCGGTGTGGCCGGAATGCCAAAAACCTTATCCTCATCTTATAGCATCTTCCAATGGCCCTTTTTTATGGGAATTGTAAAGATTATTATGCTTTAATGGTAGATTAAATCCTCTTAAACACCCAATAATCTTTTAATTACTCTTGAATATTCTTTATTAATTTAATTGCTCAAGATTTATAGTTATAATAATAATACAAAAGTAAAAACTGAAAGAACACATAAACCGCAGAAACCCTAAGTTCTTATTCTTCTCCCCTCTTCGCCGCCCTCTCCATATCATTGTGTCTCTCCCTCTTCTTCTACATTCTGGCACCATCTCCACCCTCTTCCATCACCAACATCATCTTCTTTCCACTACCAACCCTAATCTCCATTGGAAACCTAATTCCTCTTCTGGAGAACTGCCACGCCACCGCAACCACTCTTCATCAACCCTAGCTAAACTTCGTCCTAGCTTCATCAATGACTCAAACATACGACAGGATCGATGACCTTTCTGAAGTGAAACTTGCCGAACTCAACCAACCACACAAAAAGAGGTGATACGAGGCGCTTTAATCAAACTATAGAGTGAAGGAGTTACCTGGAAAAATTAATTCAAGGTCGTGATCTCGACGAGATTCTCAGGTGATGTTTATGTTTCTTGATCCGTTTATCTTGATTCTTCTTCGTCTTCTTTATGATCTCAGTGCTTCTTCTTATGAGAGCATGTTGAATCTTTACGAACATATATTGGTGCTCTTGTGCAATGCTGAATCAAGAGTATGTGTCCATTTTTTGCTAGTCTTACGCAGAAGAACTGAGTTACTATAGAAGGTTGAAGTGTAGTCAACGAAGGTTGATGAGAAGTTGATGTTGTAATGGTGATGGGGAGTAAGAGATGAAGATGGAAGAAGAGATTCAAATAGGAAGAGAAGAGCGAAAAGAATGGTGGATGAGATTATGGTTTGAAGAAAAGTCGGGAACTATGGTGAAGAAGGATTCAGATTTTTTTGTGTGAAGAGGATTGGAGAGTTTGTGAAGTTTGAAGAAGAAAAGGGATATTGTGTGAGCTGAATTGGGATTATGGTGTGGAAGAAGAATTGAAGAAGCAGAAATGGTTGAAGAATGAAGAGTGAAGAAAAGAATGGAGAAGATGATTGGTAGAGATTGAAGAAGTTTGTGGTGAAAAAAAATTGAAGGAGAAGAGTGAGGAAAAAGGGTTGAAGAAATGGAATCCGAACCTCAATGAAGAAGAGGATCATTGGCTTTATAGAGATTAATGGTGAGGTTTTCTTTGTGATTTTGGTTGAATTTCAGTTAGAAATTCTGTTAGGAATTCTATTTTTCTGTTGGAAGTTAGTTAGAGGTTAGAAAAAACAGTTAGAATTCTGAGTTTGTTATTTTTGTTTTTGTTATGGCAGGAAGGAAAATTCACTGTGAATGGAGAGTGGTGATTGAAAGCAAAGATTGGAGAAGTGAAGTCGCGGATTCAATGAAAGATTGTTGCTTGAGGCGAGATGGAAGATTGTCGATGCTGATGATGTGCGATGAATTTGCAGGTTCTGATTGTTGAATATGAAGAAGAACAGATATATGATGGTGATGGATTAATAGTGATAAAGAATGTGGTGAAGATTTGAGCTTGATGAAGGTTGCCAAAGGTTCGGCCTTGTATGAAGTTGTTGCTTGAAGATGATAATGATGCCTCAACGCTTTAAGGTGATTTCATTTATCCTTCCATTCTGAAATTGCTCCTTCTGAATTATTGTTGATGTTGATCTTCTTGAATCAATTTCTGCAGGTATTGTAAATCGGTGAAGATGACAATTGAAGATTGATGGTGAAGACGAATTTGCAGAGTTGAAGCTTGATGAAGAGAGGGCTGAAGATGTCGGGTTGAAGATTATGATTGAAGAGTGAAGAAGAGGAGTGCTCTTACGGATGTATTTGTTTCCTCATTCATTTTTTTGTTCTTCTTGTAACTGAAATCTTCTACATTAATGTTATGATTTCTTTGTGTATTGATTTTTTTGATAAAGTTTCCTCTGAGTTTTTCACTCATGGATGAAGATAGATTTTGTATTGAAGGGGAGATATTTTCAAAAAACCCAAGGGAATTCTGCAGTAGTGTTTTTTTTATTGAATTTTTCAACTGATATTTCAGTAACCCTTTTTGTTGTTATCAAATTCCTCCCTTTCCGTTGTACTTTTTCTAACTCCAGTAGTCAATTCAGTATCCATAACATCACTTGTAAATTGATTTTTCGAAGCCTCACTTGTGTCTCTTGCAAAATGTCATGATTCTTTTACATTGGCGACATCCCGCAAATCAACACCATGTTTCTTATCCTAAAGCCTAATTAAAAGAGAATGGATAATAAGGTTGACTATTATTATGTAAATTTTTTCGGTAATGGATATGGGTCTTATTTCAATAAATGGGCTTTATTTGGAGATATGGACAAAAGACAATAGTCTGAAATTAGTGTTGGATTCAGATCTTACAAAAAAAATGGTTTTCGGGGTTAATGGGAATTAACAATTACTTTAATGTGGATTACCAATTGAATATTGGTTCCGGAAAAAAATGGGAGAAAGTCGAATCTGAGAATGGGCTTTGAAAATAAGTTCTAGACCATAGAATTTGGTTTTAAATTTAGGACATGAAATGGTTATTAATACGAAAGTGGTCATTGGTTAGAAAGAAAAGAACTTGTATCTTGAATTCCAAAAGGAACTTTCCTCACACCTTGCATACTATACCCACTTGAACAATCAAATATACCTGATCCCAAATCAAACTTCACATCTACTCAGACTGGCATACCTAATAGGTTCTTGAATTTAATCCCTAATTCGATTCAAATTGCATCACCAATGACTTAGAGAATAGCCATGCCCTTATCACAATGTGGATCCATAATTTGATTTCTTTCGTCCTAACTCACTGCTATGTAAATCACCCCAATATGATATTTGAACTTGAGGACCGCTGAATCAGGGAAACAAACCCTAATTAAATGGCAAGAACATAATAGGATGAAATTGTCAATGGCCTCATAACCAATATTTTGAATTCTTCAGATAACCACATATAGGGTGCAAAGCCCTAATTCCATGATCCCTGACACAAACTCCAGTGAAGTATACACCACAAACCAAAGGAATAACCTAGTTCTTCCAAGGGCACTGATCTCATGCATGAGGAATACAATGTAAATGCATGATTGTGAATATCATGACCCAGAGGAGAATGCATATGAATATGAAGCGTAAGCCCGTTAAGGTAATAAATAAAGAGGGCAAATTTTGAGGTATTACAGCTATGGGCTCAACTGCTGATGACCCTGGTACATCTTCTAGGGTGAATGGCATACGAGTAACCTATCCTCGGATGCGAGACCATTAAGTATACTGAGCAGAAGCTATGTTGTTGCACTTCCCCAAAATAGCAGTCCCCTTAGTATGTATATTGTCCCAAGCCCAGGCCGCTTGTCGGACTATGACATGATTGTTCTAAAAAGCACAGTAAAGAGACTCTGCTAAGTCCTGCTCCCTAGGTGGATGTATTAATGCATACCCTAACTGTCTCTTGAAAAGTAAAGGATTGTAATTGGTGCAACCCTTTACTCTAATAAGTGGCACATTAGGGTATTACCCACAGTTTGTTATTATGTCTCGGCCATTGGTGTTCTGAGTACACCATCTGATATCTTCTGAAGTAATGGCAATCATCCTCTTAGCCCAATTCCTTGACTGATATGGGTTCAAGAAAGCTTCCGTCTTCGGCATATGTCTCATCAACCAACTATAGAAGAGAGGTGCACAACATCTTACTAGTCTTCCTCTCTGTTTCTCATTCCAATGATGAATTGAGTAGTAGAAGTCTCCTAATAAGGTGAGAACTGGGTTTTTGAGCATGAAGATGTGGATGGCATTTTTTCTTACAAACTTAGGCTCGTCCGCAAACAAAATGATACCATAAATGCTGAGAGCCAGGAGAGCACACACAGTTTCCCAATTCCCTTATGCAGCTTGCTTTGTAGCTTGAGTAACCAAGAAATCCAGATTGAGGCCTGGGATTCCAGCCTTGGAAGTCATGTGCTCATCAATGATAGTTGCCTCCATATGTAATTCCTTGGCTATGTCTTCATTCCTTGGAGGAGTCATTTCAGGATTGAAAGGGATTCCTCTTCTGATAGGAACACCCAATAACATAGAGTATTCTTCCAGTAAAGGACCAATCTGAAAATCTGGGAAAGTGAAGCAACAGAGAGGAGGGTCATAGAACTGAAGACAGGTATGAATCATGCTCCTCTGCAATGTGTTCAAATCCATGATCATGTCCAGGATCCCACCATAATGCTCTCTGAATAAGGGAACATGATCAGGGGTGATAAGGGAATGTATTTTCCTGATGCCTACTAGAGGATACTCAAAGAATTGGTAGGTGATGTTGCTTTTCCTGGTTGAACCCATGTTGAAGAAGAAGATAGCTGAAGGAGATAACTGAAGAAGTGTTGAAGCAGATAAGCTGAGCAGAAGAACGGTCAAAACCAAACCAAGAAAATATGGATACCCTGTAAAACAAATAGACAAATGTTAAATGATGATATATGATGTATGCTTATGATATGCAAGTGTTTGTGATCATGTGATGGATTATCAGTTGCCTTTGGTAGGATTCATGAGTATTCAGAGTTTCAGATGAAGGCTTGAGAACTAGTAACCGGGTGGGGGACTCAAATAAGGAGTCAACAATCCAGGGTTTCAAAGAACTAGTCCAAAATAGTACAACCTTAAAACAAATTCCAGTAGCAAGGTATGTTGAGGTCAATGGTTCCTGCAAACCTATAAACAATCCCACCCACTCACAGGTATTGTTCTAGAACAAAGATCCTCAGATTCAGATCTATTATGAGAAGTGTAAACACTTCTAACCCGGAGGTACAGTGTTTACCCTGATCATAAAGGATCCTCATCTAATTCACCTCAGATGCTGAAGGTCATCTAAAAAGGTCATCCAAACTTAGCAGGCTTCCTAGATAACCCTGGTACTACAGGAAAACCGTAGCACAGAGTTCTCAAGAAGAAACCCATGTCTAAACCGTGTTTTCATATTCCCGCACCAGACTGAAATGGAATGGGAAAGAATACGAAACCACTCTAATCCTAGGTGTCACTCAGGCCTTTGTGTTGAGCCTTTCTCACTGGAATACCCCTCCCACCAAGGTAACAATAATCCAGCATAGATGATATGATAATAATAAATGAAATGCACAAAGCAGTAAATGAAAGCGATAAAGTAAATGCAATAAATAAAGTTGTACAGGAAGCAATAAAGCAAAAACATAAACACAAATAGCACATAACACCCCCTTAAACACAAATCAAATAAGTGCTAGGAGAAACCCACAAGAGAACCAGAAGCCCTGGTTGCAAAGGTCCCCAACAGAGTCGCCAAGCTGTCGCTCCCCGGACTTTTGTCCCGGTGCACACGCGAATCGTCGACGATGGTGGAGGTTGAGGTTGAATAGAGTTTCCATCTAGGCATTTTTATCCCGAAGGAAAGGTAATGCTGCATAAACCTAGAAAGAGATGGATAAGACGGTTGCGAACCAAAGAAACTGAGAAAGGGGGTTGGTTACGACCTGGGAAGGTATTAACACCCAGATCGTCCGCCGTACTCGACGGGATCCACGCTTACCTGGTTGTGTTGAAGGGGATAGTGTATGTGCTAGTTGTGCATAAAAGAAATGGATGTACAAAGTGACAGTGCAAAAAGAAACTTGAATTCAAATAGGGTTTAGAGAAGAACAGCTGGAAGGAGAAAGAGGGGGAGACAAGGAGACTTTTGTTCGATAACTGTTAAGTTATGCCTACGTATCCTCTCATGCAATAAGGAAGTCAGAACACCGTAGTTCGACTCAAAGAGACTGGATGTTTTTTTTGTGAACTGCTTTCTTGTCTATGCTCAAGTGTATGACTCGTCTGGCTCGAGTGCTAACTGTCTTGCATTATACGGAAGAAGCAAGTTCTCGTTTTTAGGGTGAATGTGATGAGAAAAGAATCCCGGAGGAGACGTTTATTGTTTGTTTTTGTGTTTTCAGTTTTTTATTGTTTTTGGTGTTTTGCATAAGATAATGAGCTTAAGCCTTAATCAAGGGTCGTAAACTCATTATATCACCCCTGATTAGGGATAATGAGTCTACTTAAGTATGAGATGAGGATCTCAACTTAATTACCATGATGACATAGGATTAATATCATTAACCTACTTTGGTAATTATTAAGTGTTTTGGGTTTTTGTTTAGTGTTAGGTAATGAGCTTAATCTCCAATCAAAGATTAGTGAACTCATTACACCATCCTAAGAGAAGGATGATAGATGAGAACACTTAAGCTGAGGAAGATACCTCAACTCAATCCATGGTTAGGGATTAAATTCATTATATAACAAGCCTTTATTAAGTGGATTTTAATTAAATGTTGGATGAAGAAGTGTTTTTTATGTTTGAAAGACTTTAACATGAGGGGGACTTGTCCATTGAACACTAGGGTTAGTCCCTCTGAACCACCAGGCAGAGATGTAACCCTAATATAAGGCCCAAGTTACAAGCTTAAGTCTTTAATGATTATTAGGTGTTTTTGATTGAAGGTGAAAACAACTTAAAGGTTTAACACTAAGGATCAAAGTTATACACTCCATCCTAAGATAAGGATACAGGCATAACCCTAATTCAGAGTCCCAAAACTTTAACTGTTTAACCATGATTATGAGATGAGAGAGAAAGACTCAAGGAGACTCAAAAGGTAAAAACAAGGGGGGACTATGTACAACCCTAAAGATATCATGCTTGGATGTTCCTATGGTTTGTGAGGCATCAAGAGAAGTCTTCAAGTTGGCCACCAAAGGAAGAGAAGAAGATGAAAAGAGCGAGAGAGAGAGAGAGAGAGAGAGAGAGAGAGAGAGAAGGATTAGGTTACTTACTTCATGAAGAAGTTAAGTAACCTAAGAACAAGAGATAACAAAAGTGAATGGGATTTACTTCAAACAAAAACAAAGTGCATAAAAATAAAGAGAGAAATAGAGGTTGGAAGTGGATGCACATCCACATCCTAATTAACTTACCAAATGTACCTGAAATGGTTAGTTTGAAAGCAAGATATGTACAAATTCAAAATCATAAACAAATCAAGAGATAAAAAATTGAAAATGCATCTAAGGGGACCCTAAGTACTCATGAAATCACCATCCAAAGGGGGAGGTCTAAAGATTTACCAAGTTCAAGTTATGGTCATCCTAAAATTTGTTAGGGTTTTGGATACTTCTCAATGAAAAAAATGCCAATTAATTTGAAACTGCAAGATAATAATGTGACAAAAATATATTTAGAAACTAGAGGTCAAGTGTGAAAGATTGCAAAAAGAATCAAATGCAAACTCATCTTGGTTTGAAAGTTATGAATTTTTGAAGTTAGGGTTGAAAAAATAGGAAATTTAGAAACCCTAATTCAAAGAAAATTGGCAAAGTTTGATCAAAACCAAAAAGAAATTTGTGAGATGAGTTTGTAAATGTTTCTAAATATTAAAGAAACCTCTCTGATGTTTTTGGTGATTTTTAAATACTTTAAAGTATTTTTAATTAATTAAATGGAATTAATTAATTAAAATATACAATTAAAATATTTAAAAATTCATTTTTTAATGAAAAAATTAAAATAAAATTTTTTTGGTTTCTGAAAATTAATTCAAGTGATAATAAAAAATTTCAGAATTTTTAAATATTTTTTTCTATTTTTAATAAATAAAAGAAAAGAAAATGAAATAAAAAGAAAATAAAAGAAAAGAAAAATGAAAAGTAAGCAAGATCAGTGGCTGAGATTGAGAGGAAACAAGATCAGTGGTTGAGGGCATGAGTCAGCAAGACCAGGGGTAATCAGATCTTAGGGCCAGGATTTAAAATTAACGCGCGCGCGTTATCCAAGGGCTATGATTCATTCTGGCATTTTAATTAAGTTTTATATTAATTAATCAGGATTTAAAACTAATGGCGCATCTGGACCATTCAAAACTTAAACTAATCAAGATCCAAGGGCTGTGATTTAAACTGGAAACCCTAACCCTAATGACTTTCAGATGACCGGAAAATTGCTCCAGTCATCTTCTCCGGCCAACCAAAACATCAACATCTTCCCTAGGCCATTTCACAACCTCTAACCTGCCCAGAAATGATCCTCACCCTCCTAGGAACTCAAATCAATCATCAAACATAATTTCTAACACCTAAACAAGCTGAATCGAAGCAAAACCTAAACACGGGAAAATTTTCAGAAGTTTATGAAATGTTCATTTCTTCACCATTTTCAATTCTAAAAGCATCATAGTGATCCCTAGAGCATGCAGTTTCATTTTATAACAAGAAATCAATACTTTGAGAAAAAATGTTCTTGAGTATACCTGAGCTGGAAACCTTCAAATGTGAGCTTTCAGAACATCCTACTTGTGCAAATGAACTCATTTGATCCTCCTGAAGCTATTGGGATGCTTAGAATACTTTGAAAGTGGCTATTTTGAGTGGCTCGATTCTGATATGGCATAAATGGAAGCTTTGGTTTATGAAGTTTCAGGCCATGGTGATGGTTGCTTTGTGTTCTAGAGGTGATTTCTGATTGAATGGTGAAAAAATATTTGAAGTTTGATGGATGGTTAGAGAGAATCGAAGGAGAGAAGTTTTTGGCAAATTTTGTGAAATCTGATGTTGTCTGTCTTTTGAGCCTTTGTCCTTCTTGTTTTATGACCTTAAGGCAATCCATAAGCCATCCCAACAATTCAGGAGGGCAGATATGCATTGTGGGAATGGTATGGGGTGATTGGCCAAAAAATTCAAAATTGTGTACTATAGGTATGGGCCATGGCAGAGGAGATTTATGTGCTTGGATTGCCTCAGCTAGCTTCAAGAAAGGCCATTGGATCAAGTTTATGCAGTTGGATGGCCTTGATCATGTGTTCTCATGGTTTATGCAATTTGGCATCTTTGAAGTTTCTTAAGAATCAAGTCATCAAAACCCTAGGTTCAAAGGCCAATTCGGATCTTTAGAAGTTGCTTGAACATGTTATGATACATTTGAGTGCAGTAGAGGTCACTTAGAAGCTTGAAATGCCAATATGTAAAAATCCCTCTTTGACATGAACATGAAATTTATGTGATTTTTGCCAACTTCGCAAGGCCATAACTTGAGTTCTAGGAAGAATTAGAATGAGTTCTTGTACTTTTTGAAAATGGGAGGATTCAATCTACAACTTTCATGTTTGAAGAAATTTCACTTGAAACCTTTTTGATCAAGAAAGAGGAGATTGAAAATCTTTCCCAAAATAGAAAGTTTACATTACAAGTCATTTCCAATTTTGGCAAGTTTTGGCTTTGTTCATTTTTTCTTCAACTTTGTGAACTTCCAAGCATTCCAATGATCAAATAAAGACCATATGACTTAAAAATGGTGATGATGACCCTTTGGTACCCTTGTTGGGGGCCTCAGATGCCCAGAATCTTACTTTTCTTGCTCACGAAGTTACCACTTGATCAGATGACTTCCACATTGAAATTTTCCATGAAATTTGATACACAAGCTCCTTATAACATATATGGACCAATAGAAACAAGAATGACCAAAACTTTTGGGTGTAAGGCCTTCAAAACCAAAACCCTAATTTTAGGTCATCTCTGTAGGAGCCACAGCTTAGCTTCCATACCTCTGCAGTGCTTTGACATTTCTTGACTTCAATGGACCCATGGGGGCATAAGATGATCATAGACCACTCAAGGACTCTCTTGGAATGTGTAAACACCCCAAATTTTCCCTCACTCATATCACACCATGGCTTGTGATCTTTCATTTTTGCATAAACATAAGCACCACATCACATTGCATATTTGTTTCATCTGCATAGTTCAAGTTCATCTGCATCTAGGGTTTGTGATCTGAGCAATCCAAGATTCCATATGAGTCATTCCAAAGGCCTAAAAGCATTCCAAGAGGGTCCATGTGTGTTCTATCATCATATTATGTCCCTCAAAGTTCATGGAAGTCAAGAGATCACAAGAACTGGCAAGGCGTGGAAGCAGAGCTAGGGTTTTCACTACACAGATGACCAAAATTAGGGTTTTGGTTTCAGAGGACTTAACTCCAAATTTTTGGGCCATTCTTGTTTCTAATGTTCTTAAGATGTTATAAGGATCATGTGTACCAAGTTTTATGAAGAAATTCATTGTGGAAGTCATCTGTTCACTGGGTAACTTCTTGAGCAAGTTAAGTCAAAATCAGGGCATCTGAGGCCCCCAACAATGGAACCAAAGGGGTATTTTCATCAAAATGAAGTTCTATTATCTTTATTTGATCTTAGAAGAGGTTGAAAGTTCACAAGATTGAAGAATTTTGAGCCATTTTCAAACTTGCCAAAAATGGAAATGACTTGTAATGGAAACTTTCCATTTTGGGAATGTTTTTCAACCTCCTCTTTCTCAACCAAAAATGCATCAAATGAAAAATTCTTGGTCATGAAATTTGTAGATTGGGTCTTTCCCTTTTCAAAAAGTACAAGAACATGTCTTGATTCATCCTAGAACTCAAGATATGGTCTTTCAAAGTTGGCAAAAATCCGAAAATTTCAAGTTTCATGTCAAAGAGGGATTTTGCAAAATGGCATGTTCAAGCATTCTAATGACCTCTAATCAACTTCTACACTTCATAACATGCCTATGCAACTTCAAAACATCAGAATTAACCCAAGAATTGGATCATTTCATGCCTTGAACCACAAGATACACCAAAAAGGGAAAATATGCAAAACTCATAGAAACCCTTGCATCAAGTGTTCCAGCTACAATCTTTCAATCATATGGCCTTCCTTGATCCATGTTGAGGCCAGACACCTCAAAATCTCAGGCCTGCACCATGCCCATACCTCAAGTACACAATGTTGACTTTTTTGCAAAACACCCCATACCAATCATACTATGCCACACCAACTCCTCTGACCAATCACAGTTGCATATACAACCCTTATGGATCACAAAGAACAAAACACACAAGCCTGAAACTCTCCATAGCTCAGATTACACAAAATCCTCTCAAAACTTCATCTCTTCGAATCTCCCAACTCAGCCATCAAAACTTTAAAATTCTTTCACCAATCATCTCAACATAACCCCAGGATCATTTCCCACCCCTCACATTAGCCTGAAACCACCTCAAACAAAAACACGATTTCAGCTTGCTCTGAACTGAAACCTTCAAAACAGCCAACATAAACTTGTTTCAAGCTTGCCAGGAGCATCAAGGGGTTCATTGGAGTGGAAAAGCACCAAGGAAGAGGTCAGAAAGCTCCATTTTGAAGAAGCTCAGCTCAGGTATACCTCAAGAACTTTTTTTTCCAGAAATCCTTTTTCTTGTTATAGAATGATTCTACATGCTTCCCTGGTCATGCTGATGTGTTTAAATTAAAAAATGGTTGAGAAATAAGCATTTCATGATGTTCTGAAAGTTTAACCTAAAAAATGTTTTGCTTCGATTTTCTTGATTTATGTGTTATAAATGTTGCTTGTTTGTTGATTTGAGTTCCATGATGTTTGGGGATCATTTCTGGGTAGTTAGTTTGAGTTTTAGTGAGCTATAGAAGAAGTTAGGATTTAGGGTCACCGGGGAAGATGATCGTAGCTTAGCTCCGGTCACCTGAAAATCATTAGGGTTAGCGTGCCCAGATTCAATGACAGCCATTGGATGAAGATTAGCTTAGCGCGTGAGTGGTCAGGATTTTTCATTAAACCCTAATTGTGATTAATTAAAATAAATTAAGATTATTTTGCCAGAATCAATCCCAGCCCTCCAAACACGCGCGCAGTCAACCCCTCCCTTTTGAGTTTGAATCTCAGCCCTCGGATTGACATACTTTCCCTTTATTTTATTTTATTTTTTTTGTATGTTATTTCATATATTTATTAAAAATAGCAAAAAATGATTTAAAAATTTTGGAAATTTTTGTCAAGACTTTTATTAATTTTCAGAAACCAAAAATAATTTTATTTTTATTTTTTGCATTAAAAACGTATTTTTAAGTCATTTAAATGTTTTTTAATTAATTAATTCATTTTAATTAATTAAAAATGCATGTAAGTATTTAAAAATCACCAAAAAAATCAGAGAGCATTCTTAGACATTTAGAAGCATTTACAAACTCATAATACCAATTTCTTTTTGGTTTTGATCATGCTTTGACATTTTTCAATGAATTACGGTTCTTAAAAAGTTCATTTTCTAACCCTAACTTCAAAAATTCATAACCCTAGAACCAAGTTGAGTTTGTGAATGGTTCTTTTTGCATTGTCCTATGCATGTCTTCTAGCATCCAAAAACATTTTTTTTTCATTTTTATCTTGCATTTTCAAATTTTTTGGCATTTTACATTGAAGATCACCCAAAAACCCTAGCAAACTTAGAAAATCCATAATTTCTCCTAGGTTTAGCTTCTGACCTCCCCCTTTGGATGGTAACCTAGTATAGGTTTAGGGTTCCTTTGAGTGCATTTTCAATTTTTTTATCTTATACATTGCATTTGTTTTGGTCATATGTATCTCATGCATTCATAAAACCCTAATTTCTCATGTTCATATGCATTCATCCTTGCATAAACATCAATACATGAACTTGCCATGACATCTCAAGAATTTTTATGTCATCTTAGACATCCTAGGACATGTTAGAACATTGCTTGATCATTTATTCATTCATTTGGTATGCTTTCCATTCATAACATTTCATGAACATCCATGTGTTTCCATGCTTCTAACTTGCTTCCTTTGCATCCCATCTCTCATATAAGCATACATATGCATCATGTGTAACTTTGCATCATCTCATAACTCATTTTCCTTGCATATGCACTTCTGACTTTGATCATAGTACCTTTGTTTGATGCATTTGCATTTCATTTCTTTCTTTACATGTTCAACTAACATTTCAGGGGCTTATGGTAAGTTGTTTAAGGTGTGGATGTACATCCACATCTAACTTCTCTTTCTCTTTTATCTTTGTGCATTACACTTGTGTTTGAAGTGAATTTCATTCACTTGTGCCTCTTCCTTTCTTTTCTTTCTCTTTGGTTTACTTATCTTCTTAAATGAAGTAAGTAATCTAATCCTCCTTTCTTCTCTTTTCATCTGCTTCTTCCTTGGTGGCCATCTTGAAGACTTCTCTTGAGCCTCACAAACCATAGGATAACCAAGCATGATAAATTTAGGGTTGTATATAGTCCCCCTTTAGTATTTCACCTTTGAGTCTCCTTGAGTCTCTCTTCCCACCTCCATAATCAGAGACTAAATTCTTAAAGTTTTAGGACTTTGGAATTAGGTTATGCTTGTATCCTTCTATTAGGATGGAGTGTATAACTTTAATCATAAGTGTTAAACCTTTAATCTGTTTAAACCTCTTAATCAATTCATCTTAATAATCACTAAGACTTCATCTTGTAACTTGGGCCTTACATTAGGGTTCTAATTCTTCCTTATGGTTAAGAAGGACTAACCCTAGTGTTTAATGGACAAGTCCCCCTCAAGTTATCTTACAGACCATAAAACTCATTTCTTAATCTCACCCTTAATTAAAATCCATTTAATAAAGGCTTGTTATATAATGAATTTAATCCCTAACCATGGATTAATTTGAGGTATCTTCCTCAGCTTAAGTGTTCTCATCTATTATCCTTCTATTAGGATGGTGTAATGAGTTCACTAATCTATGATTAGAGATTAAACTCATTACTTAACATTAAACAAAAACCCAAAAACATCTAATTAATCACAAGTAGGTTAATGATCTTAATACTACATCATCATGGTAATTAAGTTGAGATGCTTATCTCATACTTAAGAAGGCTCATTATCCCTAATCAGGGAGGATATAATGAGTTTGCAAGTCCTTGATTTAGGCTTAAGCTCATTAACTTATGCAAAACACCAAAAACAATAACAAAACTGAAAACACAAAAACAAACAATAATCGTCTCCTTCGGGATTCTTTTCTCATCATCTTCACTCACAAACGAGAACTTGCTTCTTCCGTCTAATGCAAGACAGTTAGGACTCGAGCCAGACGAGTCATACACTTGAGCATAGACAAGCAAGCAGTTCACAGCAAATCATCCAGTCTCTTTGAGTCGAACTACGGTGTTCTGACTTCCTCATTGCACGCGAGGATACGTAGGCATAACTTAACAGTTATCGAACAAAAGTCTCTTTGTCTTCCCCCTCCTTCAGCATTCTTTCTAAAAGCCTCAGTTCCTGAGCATTCACCTTTTTGCACTAACACTTGCATTTCTTTTCCAGCTTTTGCACACAGCTAGCACATACACCTACCCCTTTTAAACACAATCTCTTAAGCGTGGATCCCGTTGAGTAAGACGGACAATCTGGGTGCTAATACCTTCCCAGGTTGTAACCAACCCCCTTTCTCAGTTTCTCTGGTTCGCAACCGTCTTATCCATCTTTTCCTAGGTTTATGCAGCATTACCTTTCCTTCGGGATAAAAATTCCTAGCTGGCGACTCTATTCAGTTCATTTCATTTTCTCCTTTCACCGATCGTTCGCGCTTGTACCGGGATGCAAATCTTTGGGAGCAACAGCTTGGCGACTCTGCTGGGGACTACTTATATTGCAACCAGGGTTTCTGGTTCTTTTTGTGGGTTTCTCCTAGAGCTTGTTTGATTTGTGTTTACGGGGGTGTTATGTGCTACTTGTGCTTATTTATTTATTGCTTTATTTATTGCTTTCTATACAGCTTTATTTATTGCTTTCATTTACAGTTTCATATTGTTATCATCATATGTGCTGGATCTATGTTTACCTAGGTGGGAGGGATTTTTGAGTGATTAAGGTTCCATACCGGGGACTTGAGTGACACATAGGATAGAATGGCTTCATATTCTTTCCCATTCCATTTCGGTCTGGTGCGGGAATATGAAACACGGTTCAGACATGGGTTTCTTCTTGAGAACTCTGTGCTACGAATTTCCTGTAGTACTAGGGCTATCTGGGAAGCCTGCTAAGTTTGGATGACCTTTTTATGACCTTCAGCATCAGAGGTGAATTAGAGGAGGATCCTTTATGGTTATTGTAAACATTGTACCTCCGGATTAGAAGTGTTTACACTTCTCATAACTGATCCAAGTCTGAGGATCCTTGTTCTAGAATAATACATGTGAGGGGGGTTGGGATGTTTACAGGTTTGCAGGAACCCTTGGTCTCATCATACCTTTGTTACTAATGTTGTTTTAAGGCTGTATCATTTTTTGGACTGTTCTTGTGAAACCCTGGATTTGTGGCTCTTTATTTGAGTCCCCACACCTGGTTACTGGTTTTCTAAGCCTCCATTCGGACTTATGAACACACATGGACCCCATGAAGATAGATAACAGATCCAGCACTTGATCACAAACCCTTTGCATATCATTCTGCATACATCATTTTGCATCATTTAACATTTTCCTATTTGTTTTACAGGGTATCCACTTTCTTATCTATGGTTTGGTTTTGACCTGTTCTACTGCTCAGACTTCTCCAATTATCTCCATCAGAGATTCTTCTCCAGCACCTTCATCATTTTGTCTTCATCAGAGATTCTTCACCAGCACCTCCATCAGTTTGTCTTCATCAGAAACGCTTCTCCAGCTGTCTTCATCAAAGACTCTTCTTCAGTAACTTCTCCAGTTACCTTCATCAGTCTTCTTCAGTTACCTTCATCAGTGCTTCTCCTCAGTCTTCTTCATCAGCATCCATTATCCGCATGGACACTTCCAGAAAGAGCAACATCACCTATCATTTCTTTGAGCCCACTCTGACAGGCATCAAACAGATCCAGTCTCTCATCACCCCTGATCATGTCCCATTATTCAGGGAGCATTATGGAGGCATATTGGACATGATCATGGACCTGGATGCATCCCAGAAGAGCATGATCCACACTTGCTTGCAATTTTATGATCCTCCTCTCAGATGCTTCACATTCCCTGATTTTCAGTTGGGACCTTTGCTAGAAGAATTTTCCATGTTGTTAGGTGTCCCTATCAGGAGAGGGATTCCTTTCAACCCTGAGATGGTTGCTCCCAAGAATGAAGATATAGCTAAGGCATTGCACCTGGAGCCTACCCTCATTGATCAGAGCATGACCACCAAGGTTGGGATCCCAGGCCTTCACTTAGACTTATTGATCTCCCAGGCCACACTGCATGCTGCAACAGGGAAGTGGGATGATGTTTGTGCACTTCTAGCCCTCAACATATATGGAGTTATCTTGTTTGCAGATGAGCCAAAGTTTGTAAGCAAGAATGATATTCACCTGTTCTTGTTGAGGAATCCAGTCCCCACCCTGCTTGGAGATTTGTATTACTCAATACACCAAAGGAATGAGAAGCAAAGAGGGAGATTGGTCAGATGATGTGCACCCCTCTTCTACTGTTGGTTGCTAAGACATTTTCCAAAGTCAGACACTTTCTTAAACCCTTATCAGCAAAGGAACTGGGCTAAGAGGTTGATTTCCCTTACATCAGAAGACATCAGATGGTGCACTCAGAGCACCAAGGGAAAAGACATCATTACTAGCTGTGGGCAATATCCCAATGTACCCTTGATTAGAGTAAAATGTTGCATCAACTATAACCCTTTGATTTTCAAGAGGCAATTAGGGTATGCTTTAGTACATCCCCCAAGAGGGAAAGACTTGACAGAGACCTCTATTGTGACATCCAACACAACTCAGCTATTGTCAGACAAGCTGCCTGGGCTTGGGAAAATATTCAGACTAAGGGGGTGTAAACACCCCAAATTTTCCCTCACTAAGTTCACACCATGGCTTGTGATCTTTCATATTTTCATAAGCATAAGCATACCATCTCATATTGCATTCTTGTTTCACTGCATAGTTCAAGTTCACCTGCATCTAAGGTTTGTGACCTGAGCAATCCAAGGATCCATCTGAGCCACTCCAAAGGCCTCCAAGCATTACAAGAGGGTCCATGTGTGTTCAATCATCATATTATGTCTCTCAAAGTTCAAACAAGTCAAGAAATCACAAGAACTGGGAAAGCATGGAAGCAGAGCTAGGGTTTTCACTACACAGATGACCAAAATTAGGGTTTTGGTTTTAGAGGCCTTAACTCCAAATTTTTGGGTCATTCTTGTTTCTAATGTTCTTAAGATGTTATAAGGATCATGTGTACCAAGTTTGATGAGGAAATTCATTGTGGAAGTCATTTGTTCACTAGGTAACTTCTTTGCACCTCCTCCCAATGTAATGAAAAATCCTATGCCGAGCCATAGTGGGCCAAGGATTAATGCCATAGAGGAAGGCTCGCCCATGAGTTTAATAGAAGACATTGCAAGTATTCAGACACCTCTGGCAGAGGTTAAAACCCAACTTTTGAAATGCCAAGTGTTTCTAGGTTGTGAGGTCTGTTGTGAATCATGCAAACTTTCCGAGAATGGGTGTGTAAGCTTGAGGAGTAAAATTAATGGCTTGATCAGAGAAGGCATTATGCAAATTACCACAACAGCTTCTATAACACCAGCAACCCTTTTGTCAACAACCAGTGATTCTTCTACAACTGCAACAACCATTGTTCCTACTGACTCATCTACAACTTCAGCAACCATTTCATCCATCGCTTCAACAAACAATAGTTCCATTTCATCTCCTTCTACAACTCCAGCGACCACCAACAATTATGTCTCCACAGTTACAATTTATTATGACCCGACAACGGTCCCGAATTCCAACAACTTCCAACAGTCTCAACAACAGTTTCAACTAAGCTTCAATACACCACCTCCAACATCCACCAGAAGTCCTGTCACTATCTTTTATGATCCACAGACAATTACGGTTCCAACTTCTGCTGCAGTAAGCCCAGTCACCATCACGGTGCCCGGGCCAATTCCATATGATAAAGACAGTGTTATACCATGGCATTATGGTGCTGACCTTTACTGCAACGGAGAGAAAGTCCTTCTTGATTCTCCAGTTCTCACTCCCCAAGTGGACAATGTCGGGGGAGGCGGAGGCTTCACCCGAAGCGGACGCCTCTTCGCATCACAAGCTCCAAGAACCAATACTGAGGCGGAAGTTGCTGCCAAAGCCAAAGGGAAGAGTGTAATACCTGAAGAATATGCACCAAAAGAGACTCATAAATCATCCTTTGATAAGGATGTGGATTAATTTATGAGGATAATTAAGAGAAGTGACTACAAAGTTGTGGATCAGCTCCACCAGACTCCTTCTAAGATCTCTATAATATCCCTGTTGTTATGTTCCGAAGCCCATCCTGATGCACTACTCAAAGTTTTGCACGCTGCCTACGTGCCAGAAGATATCACGGTGAACCATCTTGAAACAGTGGTGTCTAATGTCAATACTAGCCATGGGCTAGGTTTCACTGATTCTGATTTGACCACAGAAGGACGTCACCACAACAAAGCTTTGCACATAACCCTGGAGTGCAAAGGAGCTGTACTATCTCATGTTCTTGTAGACATCGGGTCCTCACTCAATGTCTTACCAAAGAAGGCTCTTGTCAAGCTCGAATATGATGGAATAGCTCTCCGGCCAAGTAATCTTGTGGTCAGGACTTTTGATGGCTCCAAAAGATCTGTTCTTGGAGAGGTGGAGCTTCCAGTGATAATCGGTCCATAGGTCTTTAAGACCACTTTCTATGTGATGGACATACAGCCGGCCTACAGCTGTTTGTTAGGTCGACCATGGATTCACGCCGCAGGTGCAGTAACGTCGACCCTTCACCAGAAACTGAAATATGAGTGGGAAGGACATATTATCACCATTTGTGGTGAGGAGGACATATTTGTTAGCCATCTGGCTACATACAAGTATATTGAGATGGATGGTGAAATCCATGAAACTATGAGCCAAGGGTTCGAGGCCCTGAATGTCAATGAGGCGACGACTGAAGTATTTGCTGCATCCCAGGAGGATAGGATGGGTACTTCAATTGTCTCCTATTAGCAAGCCCGGAAGGTTTTTGAAGATGGTAATGCCCAAGGCTGGGGCAAGCTGCTTCCAGTGGAAAAGAAGGAAGATAGATTCGGTTTGGGTTACAGACCATTCCGACAAGATCAATCAGAGGCTGCAAAGGAGCCCAAGTTCATCAGTGGGGGGATGCTCACCCCATATGCTGTTAACAACCTGGAAGACGAGGCGGAAAGCGACCGCAACCTGGAGAGCTGGATACGTCCAAGGATCCCGGGGCACCAAGTCCTTAACTGGTCTTCCCAGGAAATTATAAGGGTTACTCCTGCAGAGTAATTATTATTTCCTGTCTTTTTTAGCATGCATCAAGTCCTGCATCTTGCCCAAGATGTCAGGACTCATTTTGTAATAGGGCCATATTGTAATTTTGTGCAAATGGATTAATCAATGAATATCGGACATCTTTTGCAAACAAGTCTCTTTTTCGCTCACTGTCTTTTCATTTTTCACTTTTGTACAAAACAATAAAATGGCAATGTTTTCAAAATAAATAACTTCATTTTCACTTTTTCTAAACAAGATTAAAACTTATCACTAAAACGAACAAATCTCAACCCTTGCAGAGATTATCCTCCAGATTGCACCGACAAAAACACTATTATGACCTTGTGTGACTTCGACAATCCGATTAATCAAGCTGATGAAGGGGTTGAAGAAGACTATGAGTTACCTGAAGAGTTAGCCAGGTTGTTGAGGCAAGAAGAGAAAGTGATCACTCCATATCAGGAGAAGGTTGAAACAGTTAATCTTGGTACCTAAGAGGATTTGAAAGAAGTAAAGATTGGGGCCAGTTTGCAGGCGTCAGTAAAAGAACAGCTCATTAACATGCTTCGAGAATACGTCGACGTCTTTGCTTGGTCCTATCAAGACATGCCGGGCCTGGATACTGATATTGTTATGCACAAGCTGCCTTTGAAGGAAGATTGCCCTCCAGTGAAGCAGAAGCTACGCCGTACTCGTCCAGATATGGCCATGAAGATTAAAGAAGAAGTACAAAAACAGTGGGACGCTGGTTTCCTTGTTGTGACTAGTTACCCGCCGTGGGTTGCTAACATTGTACCAGTGCCTAAGAAGGATGGCAAAGTACGGATGTGTGTATATTACCGGGATCTGAATAGAGCTAGCCCGAAGGATGATTTCCCATTACCTCACATTGATGTATTGGTTGACAACACAGCTCAGTTCTCAGTATTTTCTTTCATAGATGGTTTTTCCAGGTATAATCAGATCAGGATGTCACCTGAAGACATGGAGAAGACAACCTTCATTACACCTTGGGGCACATTTTGTTATAAAGTAATGCCATTTGGATTGAAGAATGCCGGTGCGACTTATCAACGGGCTATGGTGACATTATTCCACGACATGATCCACAAAGAAATTGAATGCTACGTGGATGACATGATTGCTAAGTCCCTCACTGAAGAAGATCATCTGATAAATCTGCTGAAATTATTCAAGCGTCTGAGAAAGTATCAATTGAAGCTAAACCCCAACAAATGCACATTCGGGGTACGTTCCGGTAAGCTGTTGGGATTTATCGTAAGTGAAAAGGGAATTGAAGTTGATCTTGATAAAGTCAAAGCCATTCAGGAGATGCCTGCACCTAGGACTGAAAAGAAAGTTCGGGGATTCTTAGGTAGATTGAACTACATATCAAGGTTCATATCTCATCTTACTGCAACCTGTGAGCCCCTGTTCAAATTGTTAAGAAAGGAACAAACAGTTAGGTGGAATGAAGATTGTCAGAAGGCTTTTGACAAAATCAAGGAGTACTTACAAGAACCTCCAATTCTTATGCCTCAAGTTGAAGGAAGACCTCTAATAATGTATCTGACAGTATTAGAAGGATCAATGGGGTGTGTGATGGGCCAGCATGACGAGTCTGGTCGAAAAGAGTATGCAATATACTACCTAAGCAAAAAGTTTACCGACTGTGAACAACGTTATTCACTGCTCGAGAAAACTTGTTGTGCTTTAGCGTGAGCTACTCGCCGACTGAGACAGTATATGTTGACTCACACTACCTTGTTGATTTCAAAAATGGACCCCGTCAAGTACATATTTAAGAAGCCAGCACTTACCGGAAGGGTCGCAAGATCGCAAATGATTCTGACAGAGTATGACATTCATTACACATCTCAAAAGGCCATCAAGGGTAGTGTATTGTCTGACTATCTAGCTGAGCAACCCATTGATGATTACCAACCAATGAGGTTTGACTTCCCTGATGAAGATATCATGTGCCTAAAAGCAAAAGATCATGAAGAGCCTGTTCACACCGAAGGGCCTGACCCAAAAGAAGAATGGACAATGATGTTTGATGGGGCTGTCAATATGAATGGTCGTGGAGTTGGTGCAGTGCTCATTACACCTAAAGGAGTTCATATGCCTTTCTCGACAAAACTCACCTTTGCATGCACTAACAACGAAGCTGAATACGAAGCCTGTATCATGGGACTTGAGGAAGCCATTGACCTCATGATCAAGACGTTAACTGTATTCGGAGATTTAGCTTTGGTAATCAATCAAACCAACGGTAAATGGTACACTCACCAAGAGCATCTGATCCCATACCGTGACTATACGAGGAGATTATTGACTTTCTTCACGACAGTCAAACTTGAGTATATCCCTCGAGACGAAAATCAGTTCGCAGATGCTTTAGCTACCATTTCATCCATGATCAAGGTTCAGACTGCCAATTATGTGCCTCGGATTTCGGTATCCAGACTAGACCGACCAGCATACATATTCTCCGTGGACATTGCTAAAGATGACAAGCCTTGGTTCCATGACATCAAATGCTTCTTAGAGGATCAAACATACCCACCTGGGGCATCATCCAATGATAAGAAGACATTAAGAAGGTTGGCAGGTAGTTTCTTCTATAATGCTGATGGTTCACTGTACAAACGAAACTTTGATATGGTTCTGCTCATATGTGTTGACAAGAAAGAAGCAGACTTGCTGATGCACGAGGTGCATGAAGGATCTTTCGGTACCCATGCTGGAGGACATGTAATGGCTAAGAAGTTGTTAAGGTCAGGTTACTACTGGATCACAATGGATGCAGACTGTTGTGCCTATGTCAGGAAGTGTCATAAATGCCAGATTTACGCAGATAAAGTGCATGTGCCTCCGAATCCGTTGAACGTGATGTCTTCACCTTGGCCCTTTGCCATGTGGGGCATTGACATGATTGGAAAGATTGAACCGACTGCTTCAAATGGCCACAGGTTCATCCTGGTAGCCATTGATTACTTCACCAAATGGGTCGAAGCAGCTTCATATGCAAACGTCCCCAGACAAGTGGTAGCCAGATTCCTGAAAAGAGACATCCTCTGTCGATATTGTCGCTCCCACCAAATGACACCTCTAGGTCAGAAGGGGTACAGACGCGAACGGTCGGCGAAAGGAGAGAATGAGATGAGAAAAGAATCCTGAAGGAGACGGTTATTGTTTGTTTTTGTATCTTCAATCTTTTATTGCTTTTGGATTTTGTCATAAGTTAATGAGCTTAAGTCTAAACCAATGGGTTAGTAAACTCATCACATTTTCCCTCTGATTAGGGGTAATGAGAATACCTTAAGTGTGAAGTCAGCATCTCACACTTAATCACCCTGATGTAGGATTAAGATCATTAACCTACTTGTGATTATTTATATGTTTTTGTTATTTTTGTTTAGTGTTGAGTAATGAGATTAAGCCATAATCAGGGATTAAACAGACTCATTACACCATCCTAATAGAAGGATAATAGATGAGAACATTTAAGCTGAGGAAGACTTCTCAACTTAATCCATGATTAGGGATTAACCTCATGACAAAACAAAGCCTTTATTAAATGGATTTTAGTTAATGATAAGATGAAGAAGTGAATTTTATGGTTTGTAAGACAACTTGAGGGGGACTTGTCCATTAACACTAGGGTTAGTCCTTCTTAACCAATTAAGGAAGAATTAGAACCCTAATGCAAGGCCCAAGTTACAAGCTTGATGTCTTGATGATTATTAAGTGAATTGATTAAAGGATTTAAACACATTAAGGGTTTAACACTTAGGATTAAAGTTATACACTCCACCCTAATAGAAGGATGCAGGCATAAGCTTAATCACAAAGCCTTAAAGCCTTTAGGGTTTAGTCCCTGATTATGGGATGAGAAGAGAAGACTCAAAGATGACACAAAGGTAAAAGCTAAATGGGGGACTAATAAAACCCTAATTGTTATCATGCTTGGTCATTCCTAGGGTTTGTGACGTTTAAGAAAGAAATCTTCAAGGAACCACCAAGGAGAGAAGCAGATGAAAGGAGCAAAGAGAAGCAAAACAACTTGCTTCACTTAAGAAGACAAGTTGCTAGAAGAAAGAAAGTAAGGTGAACAAGAATGAGCAAGCTCAATCCAAAGCACAAGATAAAATGCAGCAATGATGCATAAGAGAGATGAAAAGGGACTATGAGAAGTGAAGGCAAATTCACTTCTCAAAACAATTTACCACCTGAAAAGTTAGCAAAAGAAATGAAATGCAATGCAAAATGGGATGCAATGTCATGATGCAAACCAAAACCAGAAGCATGAGTATGATTTTAATGATGCTAAGAGATTATGCAAACATGAGGCAAGGCATGAGAATGATCATACAAACATATGGATGCAAGAGAAACATGTTTTGAACCATGGATGTACATGAAAAGTTATGAAATGTAATTGACATATAACATGGAAAATGCAAGATGCAATGATCAAACATGATTCTAATATGTCCTAAGATGTATTATGAATCAAATGAATACATAAAATGTCATGGCAAGTCATGGTATGCAAGCAAATCGAAGATGGATGCAAAGGAAGGCATAAATTAGGGTTTATGATCAACACACAAAGAAAAATCCAAAACCAGAAGCAAATGACATGATAAAAATTTGAAAATTCAATCAAAGGAACCCTAAACCTATACAAACTCACTGCCCAAAGGAGGGGATCTAACTCTTAACCTAATGAGAGTTATGAATTTCCTAAGATTGTTAGGGTTTTAAGGTACCTCATCAAGAAAAATGCCAAACAAATTGAAAATGCAAGATCAAATCAAACCAAATTTATCCTATAAACTACATGCTATACAAGATGCAATGCAAAAAGAATCATTATTCAACTCTCAATGGTTAGGCAGAAATCAATTTTTGAGGTTGTCACAAAATATTGCCTAATAATGAATTTAATTCCATTGAAAATGTTCAAAAGGCATCAAGGACAAAAAAGAAATTTGGTTTGAGAGTTGGACAATGTTTCTAAATGTTTTTAAATGTTACATGACTTTTTTTGTGATTTTTAAATACCTAAAAGTATTTTTAATTAATTAATTTTCATTAACTAATTAAAAATAAACTTTCAAATGATTTAAAAATAATTTTTAATGCAAAAAATAAAAATAAAAATATTTTTGGGTTTTAAAAATTAATGAAAACCTTGACAAAAATTTTCATAATTTTTAAATGATTTTTACTATTTTAATTAATTCGTATAAATAAAAGGAAAAGAAAAAGAATTTAAAATGAAAATAAATGAAAGTAATTAAAAGGGAAGGCCAGGATTTGATCTGGGCTTGGACTGGTTGACTGCGCGCCAGATCCAAGGGCCCAGATTCAAACCTGGCTAATTTGCTTTATGAATTAATTAAACAAAATTTAAATTAAATAATCAGGGATTAGGGTTTTAATGATGCATCCTGGCCATCAAAACGTGCGCGGGTCAAACAAAGTCAGACTGATCTAAGGCCTACATTCAAAGTTCATTTAATGACATAATTAGGGTTTAATGACTTTCAGGTGGCCGGAAATGACCTTCGGTCATCTTCTCCGGCCACAATCCTCCCTGAAAATTGATATCTTCCTCCCTAGGTCACTAAAACTTAATCTCTCTGCCCAGAATCCATCCCCAAACATCATAGAGCAAGAATCAACAATCAAATCACATTTATTTTTCATATTAAAGCTGAATCGAAACAAAATGCATTTAGGTCAAAAAAGTTTCATAAGCTTCATACATACTCAATACTCAATCATTTTCGAAACAAAACATATCAACATGATCAGTGAAGCATAGAGAATCATTCAGGAACTTAAAACATGTTTCTGGAAAAAATGTTCTTGAGCTCACCTGAACTGGAGCTTTGATCTTTGGAACTTTCTGGCTGGCCCTTTGATCCAAAACGCCTCTAATGAACCTCCTGAGAAGCTTGCAATGCTTGGTTGGAGTTTAAAATGGCTGGTTTGTGAGATTGAGCAAGTTCTGTTCAGTGAAGTGAGGAAATCGTGTTTTGATTTCAGGGAGTTTCAGGGCAAGGTGGAGGGTCAGGGATGATCAGTGAGACATGCTGAGATGTTTTGTGAAGTTTGTTTTTGTGTTGGATGCTTGTGCTGTGTGATTCGAAGCAAAATGCATAAGGGGTGAGTTTCTTGAACTATGGCTTGGGGAGAGCTTCAGCATGAATTGTGTGTTGAAATGGCTTGCTTGAAGTGTGTTTGTAAAGTCTGGATTGGGCAGAATAGTTGGTGTGGCCTAGCTTGATTGGTATGGGTGTTTTTGCATAGAGTCCAAGTTAGGTGTACTTGAGGTATGGGCAAGTGTAGAGCAAGGACAAAGCATGGCTTGGCTGCAGCTTGAATCAAGGAAAGCTATGGAAAAGGTCTAGAGGCAATGCAACAAGTGGATTAGGGTTTATGATAGGTTTTGCAACTTTGATCAACTTTGGCCCTTTTGAAGTTTCTTGATCCACAAGTCATGAAAACGGCCAAACCTTTGATGCAATCTGACTTTTTGACATTGGTTCATGTTTGTGTAAAGTTTAGAAGTCACTTAGAGGTCTCAATTTGCCTTGGCAAGGGATTTTGCAACTTTGCCTCTTTGGTACATAACTTGAAATTATGTGATTTTTCCCAACTTTGACAAGCCATAACTTTTGATCCAAAATGAATTAGAATGACTTCTTGTACTTTTTGAAAAGGGAATGATCCATTCTACAACTTTCATGACCAAAGTTTTCTCATTTGAAGCATTTTTGAATCAAAAAGAAAGGGTTGAAAAAGTTTCCCAAAATGGCAAGTTTCCATTACAAGTCATTTTCCCAAAAAGTCAACTTTGCAAATGGCTTGAAATCCTTCAATTTTGTGAACTTCTAACATCTTCTATGATCAAATAAATATCATACATAATCAAAATGATGATGAACACCCTTTGGTTGGGTCATTGGGGGCCTCAGATGCCCTGATTTTGCACTGACTTGCTCAAAAAGTCAACTCTTGATCAGATGCCTTCCCCATTGAATTTCTTCATGAAAATTGATATGCATGATCCCTATACCATATAGAGACCATTAGAAACAAGAATGACCAAAAAATTTGGAGTTATGGCCTTTGAAACCAAAACCCTAATTCTAGGTCATCTGTGCAGTCAAGCCTGGCTCTGCTTCCATGCCATCCTCAGTTCTTGTGATTTTTTGACATTCTTGACTTTGAGAGGATATAATATGATGCTTGAACATACATGGACCCCTTTGAAGTGATTGGTGACCTTTGGGGTGGCTCTAATGGCTCCTGGATTGCTCAGATCACAAACCCTAGATGCAGATGACTTAGAAGCAATGCAGTGAATCAAAAATGTGGTATGAGATGTGATGCGTGTTTTTCGCAAGTGTACGAACACGTCAGAGTAATATAAAAGATTGTCGAATCCACAGAGACCAAGTGTGAATCTATCGTACCTGTTGTTATGGTGTGTATCTAAGGCAACTAAATAAAGGGGTTTTAAGAAGGGTGCAATGGTAAATAAAATAATAATTTTAAATAATAAATAAAAGACAGGCTCGAATGTAATTCACGTAATCAATGATAATCCAGTACTTGTTAATGGAACTACTTATGGGCAATGTTTTCTCCTTTGAAAAGAACTAATTTAACAGGAACTATCGCTTTCGCGTATTCAGAACCGAGTTGTACTCTCTAATCAACCCCTCCTATTGTCACGGATTAAAAGGTGTGTACTGCGTTAGAGTAGTAAACTTATTTTTAAGAAATGTAGTATCTTAACTAAGTTGAAAAGTATTTTAACCTGGATTTCTTAGCAAAAAGAGGTTCTTATGAACCAGACTCTAAACTTCATAACGCGTCCGAAAATCATTTTAAAATCTCTTTTCTTTTTAATCTAAAAACTCCTAATGAACTAGACAAAGCGCTTTTGGCTGTTTTTGAAATAGTTAAAAACAATTAGATTGAATTGAAAGATAAAATAGCCCTTAAGTGTTTCCACGAACAGTTATACGGATTACTAGTTTAATTACGATCCTTACATCCTAACCTTTATGGAATTAGTTAGACATGATAAAGTAAAGATTCTTTTTATAATTTTTCATAAAAGTAATTTAGTGCGAGTGCGGAAAGTAAATGAATTTAATGCGAGTGCGAGAAATAAAGTAATTTAGTGCGAGTGCGAGAAATAAAGGAATTTAGTGCAAGTGCGGGTAATAAACGAAAGTAAAGCGAGTGCGGGAAATAAATAAAGTAAAGTGCGAGTGCGGATAATAAATAAAGTAAAGCAGTGCGAGAAATAAATGAAAGTAAAGCAATGCAGAAAAGTAAAATACGAACTGGAATTAAAATGGCGGCAGGATTAACTTCCTCCAGAGTGCTCCAAAACTCGATCGCACAGACAGATTACAGACTCGATCACTCGATTGCAGAAACACCCCGATGTGGAATGGCAACTGCTTTGAAACTGATATATGCCTAGAGAAATCTAAGTTTGGATGAAGAAAAACGAAAAACTAAAGTCCTATTTATAGGAAAACTAAATGCGGGAAATGACCAGGACGCCCCTCCACTAAAAAGTGGAGGGAACTGAATTTTGCCTTGTGGCGCCCGCCACAGGCCTATGGCGCCCGCCATAGTACTAATGGAGAATGAAAGAGTGGGGATCGTGGGTCTTGGCAGTTGTGGAGTGGTCTTGAGACGTGGCCACGTCATGGCTAACCCCATGGCGCCCGCCACGGTGGGTGCCGTAAGTGCAAAACGCTGAATTTCTAGGTTTTCGTCCGTTTCCACTCCTTTTTCGCTCCTTTTCTCGATTCAAGCCCCGATTACAATAAAAACCTGAAAACATAAGAAAACAAAGTAATAACATAACAAAATAACAATAAAAGCTAAGAATGCATGCGAAATCAGAGTCAGAAATACGGTGAAATTTAGTGTGATCAAATTCTCCCACACTTAAACCTTTGCTTGTCCTCAAGCAAACATTAAAGCTCAAGAAAATATGGTGTCAACACGTGTCTTTGGGCTAAAGGGCTTCTAAGTTCAAGTCAGGATGTAGTGACAGGTACTAACTAAGTGAACCAAGGGTACCATAGTAACACAAACACAAACTTCAATCCTATATTAACCACTCCATATCATCCCACAATACCTAGGCCTATCTTCTCATCTTTTTGTGTCCTTTTAATTCAGGCGCAATCACATTAAGCCTGTTATCCGTACATGCTTCATAGTAGAGTGACCGGTTAGTGATTCTGATCCATAACATAAGGTTTCTGGCACATAAGCATGTGTAAACCTGTTTTATTTGACCTAATTGTAGCTGCGGGGGATCGGATCGTAATCCTCCCTACCAAGTTCAATGCCAGATACCTCTGAACCAACTAACAATAGGTAACTTGCAATTTTTTCTTTTTTTGTGGCGAAAATTTTTTCTTCTCTTTTTTTCGGTTTAAATGACTTTGTGAGGGTCACCTATACCAGAGTTTTGCCTTTTTTTTTTTTTTTTTTTTTAGCACTGGATCATTCACTTATGTTCATCGGCCCCCTACGTAGAGCATGCTTAGGCCGGAGCTGACTGCTAAAATAAACTACTTAGGACAATTTTTTAAATGATAATAAAGGCCATGGTGGTGGGGCTTAGGAGTGATTCCTATATTCAAGAGGTCTATGGTGCTAAAATGGTTCTGATGTTTCAAAAAGTTGACCTAAGTCACCACATCCTAATCTAAACCTGTCTCAAAGCCCAAAAAAACATGTGAAACAACATTATTTTCTTTTTGAAATTTTTCTGGTAAGGCTAAGGAAATGGGAAAAAATGAAGATGAACTAAAAATACACTATACTGGTGACTCGTCAGACTCATGCATTATCTAAGAAAAATAAATTACTAAAAAGGGAAATAACTGAAAGGAAATAATTAACTAAAAAAGGGAAATGACAGAAAGCAATAAAATCCCCTCCCACACTTAAATCGAACATTGTCCCCAATGTTTCGAAATAAGATAAGGGGGGTAACCTGAAAAAGACTACTGAGGAGGAGCACTGGTACCCTCGCCGTCCTGCTGTGATGGTATGGAACGATGGGATCTACTACGATGCTGGTCCCTCCGGTCGAGTCGTGCTGATAAAGCAACCTGAGCACCCCGGACCTATCGAAGGTTACCTAAGATGGAACCTTGAGTGGCCTCTACAAGCTGGTAGTGCCAGCGGTTGAACTCTCTCTGACGGTTCTGCTCTAATGAGATATCGTTCAAGGTACGGCAAACGTTGCTATAAGCACGATCCGAAACCAATCGCGATTGTTGCATGAAGCTCATGTTGACCGTCAGCTGTTGTGAAATAGTAGAGAGAAGGTCGTCTCGCCTTTCTTCTCTAGCTGTCATATCACGCCACATCTCCTCGGTGACATAGAATCCAGGAGCAGCACCTACAACAGGGTTAGAGGAAGATGGTGCGGTGTGTGACTGTGAAGGACGATGGGGGGACATGTGAGGGATGGGAGACTGCTCTCTCCGATCATACTCTTCATCAGTGTCATGTGCCTCCCCATCGGGAATATTAGGAGGAAGTGGACCCAAAACACGTGGAGCATTAAGATCATAGGCCCAGTTCCTTTCATCACGTACATCAGTACGTCTACTGCATGGTAAAGCAACAGATGGGATAGCTACCCCATGAACCATCAACTCATAACCACCTTCTCTCCTCGTTCGGCACAATTTCATGTCTTTCAGAAATTTTAAATTAATTGTGCGAGGAGGTAGTGGTTCAAGTGTAGCTATCTCATCGTTCAGGCCAAGAGCCCGAGCAATAGACGTAACAAGCCCTCCAAAAACAATCGGTCCTGTTTTATTAGTAAGTAAAGACATGTGTGCAAGCATAAACGGGACCGGATTGATATGGGTTCTAGTGAGGCATCCTTGCAAAAATAGGAGTTCTCTAGCATTTACCTTGTTTGGACTTTCCCGGCCAAAAATAGTACATGCCAAAAGAAGTCTAAAAACTCTTATGGTCGGGTTGTGAATGGTCGACGCAAGTATCCCTTCAAAAGAATTAATTGAAGTACTTGAAAGCCTTTGCCAGAAGGTAAATACCTCGGCCGACCATTCCGCATCCAAAGGTGCCTCACAAATCGCACCTTCCCTATGAGGGATTCCTAACAAGCCTGCTAGCTCATTGGTACTGAATTCATATTCAATTCCAAACAGTCTAAAAATAACAGTACCGACAGTGCTAGCAGTGTTAGGACTGACAGTGTATATCAAAGAACTCAAAAACTCAATTGTCAGTTTCTCATAGGTAGGTTCCTGATTACTGAAAATATTATGCAAGCCTAGGAATTCTAATAAATTAAAAACACTATGATAAATACCCAAAGCATACAGACAATTGTCGTCGACGTACCTAGTCGAGAGAATTTCTCGACTCTGAAGCCTCTGAATAATTTTTCGTTGCCTATCACCCGGCCTTCCATCACGAAGAAGAAATCCATTGAACTCCATTGTTGATTTGCTCCTTAGGTAGTGAAAATGGTAGAAAAATGGTTTATGAGGGAAATGATAAAGTTTTGATTTTTATGGTTTGTGGTGGATGAAAATAAAAATGGATGTTGGATATGTTTTATGGATGGAAGGTATTTTGGAAATGGGGGAGCTTTAATGGGGTTCAAGGAGGTTTTGGAAAGTTGCAAAAATGGGTTTTTGGTGAAGAAAGGGATGAAAATGGTGGAAAATGAAGTTCTGCCCCGAAATAGGGGAGAACGCCATGGCGCCCGCCATGGGCTTGTGGCGCCCGCCACAAGTCTATTTCCTGGGCCTTGGATTTTTTAAATCCTCCTTTTGGGGCTTCCTTGCACCTTTGGTCTTCGGGGGGGGGGGGTCTGGATAGCGTTTTCTTCTTCTTTTCAAGGCATGAGGCTTGCATATTTTTTTGTGAAGACAAAAATAAAAAATATTTTTGTCTTATATTTTTTTCTTTGCACGACAAAAATAAAATAATTAATTAAAAAATCAAAAAAAGAAAAAGAAAAATTAACATTAGTGCATAATATGTATATATAGGAGGAATTCAAAGTACATGAAAATATAATAGATGCAATAAAGTGAGATATGTCTGGAAATGCGATAAAATAAAGCATATAAAAGGAAATTAAATACTAGGGTAGCGCTGTCAGTGTAGAATGAATCATGTGGTAGGCTTCTTCTCCTGGCTTGATCCACGAATCTCAGCTATCTCCCTCCGAAGCTCTTCAATCTCCTGATATAGAGCATCGGCCTCTGAGGCATGAGTGAGATCAGAAACCTGAATCTGTAATTCCAAATCCGCCACTTCCTGCTTGAGCAGGGCAGTCTCCTTACGGAGCTCATAAATCTGTGTTTGTAGGTCAGGCGGCTACAGAGACATATTGTTAGACATAACAGTGATTCGGGGAGTAAGAGGTGTAGGAGTGTACTCAGCAGCGGGAGGCGATTTCGGCTCTTTGATAGTCTCTCCATAACCCTCTAGAGCATAACTCCAATTGGCAGGATCATGGACACTGGTCATCAAGGGATCTGGTAATGTAAAGTAGTGTATCGCTTCGCCGTCGATCAGTAATCTAAACATGTTGGGCTCAAAAGAAGCCCTTCTCATCAGTCCTCTGTCAAGACAAAAATCAACATCCAGGGTGGTGTAGCAGCAGAAGGTCCTGAGGTGCAATAACTTGCGAGACAAACCCAATGCAGTAGCTATCTGTGTAACAATCCCACCGACATGTATGATGCCTACGGATGATTTGGAAACACTAGCAAGGCCCTTCAACAGAAAGTTGCCACAAGCAACCGAGCGAGACTGAGTCGCACAAAACAGTAGGAAAATCTCCTCTTCACTTAGCAGGGTCTCTGTATCTGGCAAACCTAGGAAAGAATGTGCTAGAATCATCTGGAAGTACCTTAACGCAGGGTTGTGGATTACCTGAGAAAACTGAGTGGAAGGATCTTGGCTTCCTCCACCTGATATTTTAGACCAAAACTTTTCCACTTCTCTGCTCATAAAATACCCCATCGGTGTCTCTGGAATAGCATCAGGAGTAGTCTGAAAACCTAGTAAATCACCAAACTCTTTGTGAGAGAAGGAGTAGTCAATCCCGAACAACCTGAAAACAGCGAGTCCATCAGGTCCAGCCCAAGGGTCATGATGAAACAAGCTGAGGAACTCAAGAGTCAAGTTCCTATAAGTGTTGTTCCTGTCGTCAAACTGGTCCCACTGGAGTTGATGGCATAAGAATCTGACGCTTGGCTCTATCCCCAAGGCATCCATGCAGTCATGGTCAGGGTACCTGGTAGGAGCCATAGGGCGTCTCATGTGGACATAGTAACGCTCTCTCTGTGCGTCGTCTCTAAAGGCCACGTGCATGTCATCAGGGTTCTGCATTCTGTACAAGGTTAGCAAACAAGTCCTGAAAGCACATAAAACATTCAATCGTTAGTCCTGACATAATAATAAAATAAACAAATTAAAATAAAGTAAAAATAAAAAAATACATAAATAAGAAAACCATGGGTTGCCTCCCATGCAGCGCTTGTTTAACGTCATTAGCTCGACGACCGATTTTTAAACATCATGGGAAGGATATGGTGGATCACTCAGAGTATGGCAGGTGTATGTTGTTGGAATGTCACCTCCTTCGTAGGGCTTCAACCTCTGTCCATTGACGATGAACGGTTTACATGTTTGGTTCTTGATTTCAATAGCACCGGATCTTAGGATCTTAGATACTTCGAAAGGGCCAGTCCATCTCGAACGAAGCTTCCCTGAAAAAAGTCGTAACCTAGAATCGAACAGGAGAACAGGATCGCCTATTTTGAAGTCTCTTCTTATGATTCTTTTGTCATGCCAAGCTTTTGTTCTTTCTTTGTATATGATGGCATTTTCGTAGGCGGATTGTCTGAGCTCTTCTAATTTGTGGATATCAAGGATACGTTTCTCACCAGCAGTCAAGTAATCCAAATTCAAAGTTTTGATGGCCCAATAGGCCTTATGCTCCAATTCAAAAGGTAAGTGACATGATTTTCCATAGACCAGTTGATAAGGGGTTGTTCCTATAGGGGTTTTGAAAGCGGTTCTATAGGCCCATAATGCTTCTTGAAGTTTCTGTGACCAATCCTTTCTAGATATAGAGACAGTCTTCTCGAGGATCTGTTTGATCTCCCTATTAGATACTTCCACTTGTCCATTGGTCTGTGGGTGGTATGGTGTTGCTACTCTATGCTTAACTCCATACTTGCTTAAAAGTTTATCAAATATTCTCGATATGAAGTGTGATCCTCCATCACTTATGACTAAACAGGGTGTTCCAAACCTGGGAAATATATAATTTTTGAATAATTTGATGACTACTCTGGTGTCGTTTGTGGGTGCGGCGATAGCTTCAATCCATTTAGACACGTAGTCAACGGCTACTAAGATGTACTGATTTCCAAAAGATGGTGGGAACGGTCCCATAAAGTCTATACCCCATACGTCGAAGAGTTCTACTTCTTGGATATTTCTTAACGGCATTTCATTACGTCTTGAAATATTTCCTGTGCGTTGGCATCTATCACACTTGACAATGAAAGCATGGAAATCATGCCACATAGTAGGCCAGAATAGGCCAGCTTGAAGAATCTTGGCGTAGGTCTTAGATGTGCTTGCATGTCCACCATATGGTGCAGAGTGACAATGCTCAATTATATTATTTACCTCTTCTTCTGGAACACAACGGCAGAAAATGCCATCTTTACCTCTCTTGAAAAGAAATGGTTCATCCCAATAGAAGTTTCTCACATCACTATAGAACTTCTTCTTCCGGTGGTAGTTTAGATCAGGGGGTATGATGTCAGCGGCTAGATAATTAACAAAGTCTGCATACCAAGGTACATTACTTATAGCTAAGGATTGGTTAGGATGCTCATGAGGGTCTGGGTTATCATCTTCAATAGTTTCTAGTTGGGCTATCAGTCTATCATAGGCAAAATCGTCATTTATGGGTACTGAATCAGGTTTCAGGTATTCTAGCCTAGATAGGTGATCAACTACCACATTATCAGTGCCTTTCTTATCACGGATATCCAAATCAAACTCTTGCAATAATAGAATCCATCGAAGTAACCTAGGTTTGGCATCCTTTTTGCTTAGTAAGTAACGAATGGCAGCATGGTCGGTATAAACTATAATTTTGGCTCCTACTAGATAAGATCTAAATTTGTCTATTGCAAAAACTACAGCTAGGAGCTCTTTTTCGGTTGTTGCGTAGTTGAGCTGTGCAGCGTCCAGGGTTCTACTGGCATAATAAATTACGTGTAACTTTTTGTCTTTTCTCTGACCTAGAACGGCTCCAACAGCATAATCACTGGCGTCACACATTATCTCAAACGGTTCTGACCAATCAGGGGGTTTCATTATAGGTGCTGAAATCAGAGCTTGCTTCAGAAGATTAAATGCTTCAGTACATTTTTCATCGAAGATGAATTCAGCATCTTTCATTAAAAGACCAGTTAAGGGCTTTGTTATTTTGGAGAAATCCTTGATAAAACGTCGGTAAAATCCGGCATGTCCAAGAAAACTTCTTATCTCCCTGATAGTCTTCGGCGGTTTTAGATTCTCTATGACTTCTATTTTTGCTTTATCTACCTCTATACCTTTTTCGGAAACTATATGTCCTAGGACGATCCCTTCGGTGACCATGAAATGACATTTTTCCCAATTTAGCACAAGGTTTACCCCCACACATCTTTCCAGGATTTTCTCAAGGTTGATAAGACAATTGTTGAAATCAGATCCACAAACTGCGAAATCGTCCATAAATACTTCCATGATTCCATCTAAATAATCAGCAAAGATAGACATCATGCAGCGTTGGAAAGTGGCAGGAGCATTACAAAGTCCAAAAGGCATTCTTCTATAGGCAAAAGTTCCAACTGGGCATGTAAAGGTAGTTTTTTCTTGATCTTCGGGGTGAATAGGTATTTGGAAGAATCCTGAATATCCATCTAAATAGCAAAAGTAAGAGTGTCTGGCTAGGCGCTCCAACATTTGGTCTATGAATGGTAATGGGAAATGGTCCTTCCTAGTTGCTTTATTTAATTTTCTATAATCTATGCACATACGCCAACCTCCATCGGTTCTTTTTGCTATAGGTTCGCCCTTCTCGTTTTGCACGACTGTGATGCCTCCCTTTTTAGGTACTACATGCACAGGACTCACCCATTTACTGTCTGAGATCTGATATATTATACCTGCCTCTAGTAACTTAAGAACTTCAGTCTTAACTACAGTACTCATTATAGGATTTATTCTTCGTTGGTGTTCTCTGGAAGGTTTTGAATCTTCTTCAAGCAAAATCCGATGCATGCATACAGATGGGCTTATTCCTTTTAGATCAGAGATCTTATATCCTAAGGCTGAGGGGTACCTACGTAAAACTTCTAATAATTGATCGGTTTCTTCTTGGTTTAAGGTAGCACTGACTATAACTGGACGGTTCATATCTTCATCAAGAAATTCATATCTCAGGTTTCTAGGCAGTTCTTTAAGTTTTACGGTCGGTTTCATAGGGCAAGGCATAGGATCTGGGGTAAGAGATAAACATTCGTGAAGGTTATCATCAATGTAGGGTCTTTTATAATTGTCATCTTCTAAAATAAGGGTTGACGGCAATTTTATAGATTCAGTTTCTTCTTCTTGTTCTAATTCCCTAATGCATTCTTCGATGATATCTAAGGCATAACAAGCATCTCCTATCACAGGTGCCATAAGAAATTTTGAAAGTATAAATTCTATCTTCTCGTCACCTACCTCAAAAGTTATTTTCCCTTTTTTAACATCTATTACGTCTCCAGCAGTCGATAAGAACGGTCTACCTAGGAGGATTGGTATGTCGTCATCTTCTTTAATGTCCATGACAACAAAATCAGTAGGTATAAACAGCTGACCTATCCTAACAGGGACGTCTTCAAGTATGCCTATAGGGTATTTAACGGATCTATCGGCTAATTAAAGTGACATCTTAGTAGGTTGTAATTCTCCTAAGTTTAATCTCTCACAAACTGCTAAAGGCATTAAGCTCACACTAGCTCCTAAGTCTAGAAAAGCTTTTTCGATGACATGATTTCCCAAAATACAAGGAATGGAAAAATTTCCGGGATCTTTATCTTTCTTTGCTAACCTATTTTCAGAAATAGAATTACATTCCACGGGTTTCGGATCTTCAAGTCTATGTTTATTTGTAAGTATGTCTTTGAGAAACTTAGCGTAAGAAGGTATTTGGGTGATGGCTTCTGTAAAGGGGATTTCTACGTGAAGTTTTTCTATAACCTTAACGAATTTTTGATATTGATTATCGATTTGGGTTTTCTTTAATCTTTGAGGGTATGGTATAGGTGGTTTGTATGGCGGTGGTGGTACATAGGTTTTATTTTTGGGTTCTTTTCCTTTTTCTTGACTTTCCGGGGTTTCAGGCTCCTCTGGTTCCTTCTCCTCATTCCTCTCAGAAGTTTTGGGCTCACTTAATCTAGGGTTTAAAGGTTCTTTATAAGCGGTTCCACTTCGTAGAGTAATGGCATTTGCTTGCCCTTTCGGGTTTTGTTGAGGTTGTCCAGGGAACTGTCCTCCAGGCGTAGTCTGTGGGGCTTGGTTTAACGCTACCTGAGAGATCTGGGTTTCAAGCATCTTATTATGAGTAATAATTTGATCAACCTTGGTTCCTAACTGGGTAATTAGTTCGTTAACATGGATGTTTTGGTTCATAAAATCTTTGTTTTGTTGTGTTTGAGCAGTGATAAATTTTTTTACAACTTCATCAAAGCTCGTACTTGGTGGTACAGGTTGCATAGGTTGATTGGTTCTTGGGGCTTGGTAATCTTGTTGTCTCGGAGGTGCGGTATTTTGAATAGGGTTATTATTTTTGTAGGAGAAGTTTGGGTGATTCCTCCATCCAGGGTTATATGTGTTTGAAAATGGGTTCCCTTGGGTATAGTTCACTTGCTCAGTGTTGGTTTCATTCAACAGATTGCATTCGGCGGATTGGTGTCCTTGCGTTCCACATATCTCACAATTCGGCGAAACTACGGCAACAATATTCGGAGTTGTATACATATGTTCTACTTTAAGGGCCAACGCGTCCATTTTAGCCTGCATCATGTCTATAGAGCTTAGCTCATGTATTCCTCCTTGGGCTTCCTTCTTTTCCACTGTCGCTCGTTCTACTCCCCATGATTGATGGTTTTGGGCCATATCCTCGATAAGGGCACTAGCTTCAGGGTAAGGTTTGTTCATCAGTGCGCCACCAGCGGCAGCGTCGATGGTCATTTTAGTGTTATAATGAAGTCCATTATAGAAGGTTTGAATGATTAGCCAATTCTCTAAGCCATGATGTGGGCATGCTCTTAATAGTTCTTTATATCTCTCCCAGGCTTCGAACAACGACTCTCCTTGGTGTTGGGTAAATCTAGTTATTAGGTTTCGAAGAAGAGCGGTCTTACTTGGGGGAAAATATCTAGCAAGGAAAACTTTCCTAAGGTCATCCCAAGTTGTTATTGAGTTGGGTGGAAGGGAATCTAACCATGATAGAGCTTTATCTCTGAGGGAAAAGGGAAATAATCTTAAACGTATCGCCTCAGGAGAAGCTCCATTGGTTTTAAAGGTGTCTGCTAACTGAAGAAAGTTTTTTAAATGTTGGTTCGGGTTATCAGTAGCGAGACTTGCGAATTGTCTCTGTTGCACTAATTGCAGCAGGGATGGTTTAAGTTCAAAATTATTGGCTGGGATAGCGGGGTTTACTATACTGGAACTAGGTTCCTCGTTTGATGGTTGGGCGAAGTCCTTAAGAGGTCTTCGGTTTTGATCTTCGGCCATAGCTCTCCTATTCCTATGGAAAAACAAACGTGCGCGAGCGTAACGTTCAGGTTCAGCTAGAGGGTCTACTAAACTTCCGGTACTGCGAGTCTTTCGCATTGACCGGCGGGTATCAACCTTAGTCTAAACGGTATAACTACAGGGTAATGAAATTTGACGATATTGGTCCCCGGCAACGGCGCCAAAAACTTGATGCGTGTTTTTCGCAAGTGTACGAACACGTCAGAGTAATATAAAAGATTGTCGAATCCACAGAGACCAAGTGTCAATCTATCGTACCTGTTGTTATGGTGTGTATCTAAGGCAACTAAATAAAGGGGTTTTAAGAAGGGTGCAATGGTAAATAAAATAATAATTTTAAATAATAAATAAAAGACAGGCTCGAATGTAATTCACGTAATCAATGATAATCCAGTACTTGTTAATGGAACTACTTATGGGCAATGTTTTCTCCTTTGAAAAGAACTAATTTAACAGGAACTGTCGCTTTCGCGTATTCAGAACCGAGTTGTACTCTCTAATCAACCCCTCCTATTGTCACGGATAAAAAGGTGCGTACTGCGTTAGAGTAGTAAACCTATTTTTAAGAAATGTAGTATCTTAACTAAGTTGAAAAGTATTTTAACCTGGATTTCTTAGCAAAAAGAGGTTCTTATGAACCAGACTCTAAACTTCATAACGCGTCCGAAAATCGTTTTAAAATCTCTTTTCTTTTTAATCTAAAAACTCCTAATGAACTAGACAAAGCGCTTTTGGCTGTTTTTGAAATAGTTAAAAACAATTAGATTGAATTGAAAGATAAAATAGCCCTTAAGTGTTTCCACGAACAGTTATACGGATTACTAGTTTAATTACGATCCTTACATCCTAACCTTTATGGAATTAGTTAGACATGATAAAGTAAAGATTCTTTTTATAATTTTTCATAAAAGTAATTTAGTGTGAGTGCGGAAAGTAAATGAATTTAGTGCGAGTGCGAGAAATAAAGTAATTTAGTGCGAGTGCGAGAAATAAAGGAATTTAGTGCAAGTGCGGGTAATAAACGAAAGTAAAGCGAGTGCGGGAAATAAATAAAGTAAAGTGCGAGTGCGGATAATAAATAAATTAAAGCAGTGCGAGAAATAAATGAAAGTAAAGCAATGCAGAAAAGTAAAATACGAACTGGAATTAAAATGGCGGCAGGATTAACTTCCTCCAGAGTGCTCCAAAACTCGATCGCACAGACAGATTACAGACTCGATCACTCGATTGCAGAAACACCCCGATGTGGAATGGTAACTGCTTTGAAACTGATATATGCCTAGAGAAATCTAAGTTTGGATGAAGAAAAACGAAAAACTAAAGTCCTATTTATAGCAAAACTAAATGCGGGAAATGACCAGGACGCCCCTCCACTAAAAAGTGGAGGGAACTGAATTTTGCCTTGTGGCGCCCGCCACAGGCCTATGGCGCCCGCCATAGTACTAATGGAGAATGAAAGAGTGGGGATCGTGGGTCTTGGCAGTTGTGGAGTGGTCTTGAGACGTGGCCACGTCATGGCTAACCCCATGGCGCCCGCCACGGTGGGTGCCGTAAGTGCAAAACGCTGAATTTCTAGGTTTTCGTCCGTTTCCACTCCTTTTTCGCTCCTTTTCTCGATTCAAGCCCCGATTACAATAAAAACCTGAAAACATAAGAAAACAAAGTAATAACATAACAAAATAACAATAAAAGCTAAGAATGCATGCGAAATCAGAGTCAGAAATACGGTGAAATTTAGTGTGATCAAGATGCTATGGTTGAACTTATGCATATGAAAAGATCACAAGCCATGGTGTGAATGGGTGAGGGCAAATTTGGGGTGTTTACAGATATGGAGTACCTGAATGAATCATTACTGATAATGGTTCCAATTTGAACAACAAAATGATGGCAGAACTGTGCCGGTACTTCAAAATTCAACATCACAACTCTTCTCCTTACATGCCAAAGATGAATGGCGTTGTTGAGGCAGCTAACAAAAACATCAAGAAGATTGTGCAAGAGATGGTGGTTAATTACAAAGACTGGCATGAAATGCTACCATTTTCCTTGCATGGGTATCGAACCTCAATCAGAACATCCACTAGGGAAACACCTTATCAGCTTGTGTATGGTATGGAGGCAGTCCTACCTGTTGAAGTTGAATTACCCTCCTTACGGGTACTGGTGGATGTAAAGATGAATGAAGTAGAGTGGGTCTGGTCTCGGTACAATCAACTGAATTTGATCGAGGAAAAGAGATTAGCTGCAGTTTTTCATGGCAGTTATATTAGAAAAGAATGAAGAAAGCCTTCGATCAGAAAGTCGGGCTTCGGGAATACCAAGTGGGAGACCTTGTGCTGAAAAGACTCATTCCTCCTCATACAAACCACAGGGGCAAGTGGACCCCAAACTACGATGGTCCGTTCATAGTAAAGAAGGTTTTATCTGGTGGAGCACTGATGCTCACTACTATGGATGGTGAAAATTTCTTATCCCCTGTGAATTCAGATGCAATTAAAAAATACTTCGCATAAAATGACCCGCTGGACATAAAAAAAACAGAATGTAAGTCCAGGCAAAAATAGGGCATCGTGGCGAGTCAAAAACAGAATAAAAGACTCGGGAAAAAATAAGGGAAAAATTGAAAAAAATGTACACCCGCTGAGTTGAAAATCCGCATTGGACAACTCAGGCAAAAATGGGTATCCAGGTGGATTGAAAACCTGAAAGGGCGATCCACACAAGATCAGGGAATAAGCGAACAATTGTATCCTGAATTCGTCTGTATCACTCACAACACGGTAAGCTTCGAAAGGATAAAGCATCAGCCAGAATCAACCTTCTTTAGAAAGCAAGACGAGAAGAATGTCAAGGTCATACAGGTCATAGCGAAGGAAGTTCACCGGAGCGTCGTCAACATTGTCAGCACTTTTACTTTTTCAATTTGTAACAATCTCCTCATTCCAGGGGATCTGTTTCTTTGACTGTATCTGCCAATTCAGGGCACCCAGATTAATAAAATCATAGTTTTTTAGTCACACCTCTTCTTGCACATTTTTGTTTCGTTTGCAAAATGTCCAATATCCATGATATAATATTTGCATAAAACAAATGAGCCATTCTTAATAAATGCTTGCAGGAAATAAATTTACTTCCAGGAATATCTAATTCCTATGACGGAATCCGGTAAGGGATACCTCGGGATACTTGTGCGTTTCTTTTATCTTAACAGGTTACAGGTATTCAATACACAGCATGGGGCATGCCAAGCAGAACTTCCCCAGCATCCCACCTCCAAGCAGCATCTGGAATACTTTACCCCAGCAGAGTTGTCAAAACCTCCTCATCCCTAGCATAATTTTATTCAACAGGAGCTTCCCCAGCCGAGATCCCCACAGAGTTCTCTAGGAAGATCGTTCAGCGATCTTTTCTTCCCCAAGCAGAGTGTCAGGTCTCTCAAAGATGAAGGAACTATCTCCCCGCAGAAGTTCCAGTCCCTCCCCAGAAGAGCAATGTTTGAAACTCTTACGCAACAAAGTGACGGAAGCTTCCTTATCCCCAGCTGGGTTTCTTCTTATAGGATAGGTCTGGCAATGATCTACTTCCCCAAGCAAAGTTGTATATCCTGATAGATCTACCGATGATCTCTTCCCCAGCTGGGATATCCTTCCAAACAGATCAACCAGAGATCTTCACAACGGCGGGATCCGAATCTCGAATCGGTTTCTTTTTTGCATAATCACAGCATTCGCATCATTTTTTCCCACAAAGCGTAGCATTCCGTCTAATACGGAGCATTATGGCAAAAATCAAACATTTGCATGATCACAAGCCAGGTTCGAGCCAGTCACTTGCAAATACCCACAGTATCTCATCAGCAATGTATATAAAAGCTCACAAAAGCCAAAGCGTCCCCTTGCACTCTCCAACACAAATTCCTGTTTATATATACTCTTTCGACACTCGTTCGTGTCATACGATTCCCCCGCATATATAAGCCAAAACATCCTCTTTGTATCCAGAAACCTATACATTCTTCTGACACTCGTCCGTGTCACCTTTCCCCAGCAAGCCGAACACTCGTCTATGTCTTGCCCATACTTCATCAACAAACCAATACTCACTCATACTTATACAGATACTCGTCCGTATTTTGTATATATATTCATTCCCCCCGCAGATTCGACACTCGTCCGTGTTCTTTGTTAACCAGTAGGTAGTCGTTCGTACCATCATCTCTGAACATGCGTCAGCGTTTGTTTCTACCGATACTCACCCGTATCATGGTCTTAAGGATGCTCGTCCGCATCTTTAATCTATACACAGCGTCAAAACACTTATACCTTTTATTTCTTAGGTGTAAGCACTCGTCCGTGTTTACTATTCCCCAGTAAGTCGCCAACAGAACAACTTTTCTTCTATCCGACATTCGTCCTATGTCGTGATACGTTCGGTAGCCGTACCCTGCCAGGTGATCGTACTTCACCTTTGGATGACCGTTCCTCATCCTTTCCCCAGTGAAGTCTCCATTATTGGAACCCCTTTCTATCTGACATTCGTCCTATGTCGTGATATTGTAGCAGTCGTCCCCTGCTAGGTGATCGTCCTTCACCTTTTGACGATCATCATTCATCAGTTTATTCGATGGTCGTCCCCATCGTTAATCTTGTTATCTAACATTCGTCATATGTCATGATACAACCCTGAGAGCAGTCGTACCCTGCTAGGTGATCGTCCTTCACCTCTTGATGATCGTCCTTCATCATGCTTATCCGATGGCCATCCCCATCGTTGACCTTTTCTATCCGACATTCGTCCTATGTCGTGATAAAGAGCATCCGTCCCCTGCTAGGTGATTGTCCTTCACCATTGATGACCGTCCCTCATCGTTATTTCATTTATTCTTTGAACCGATGGCCATCCCCATCGTTGTTTACTTTACTTTGCAAACCTGATGGTCGTCCCCATCATTGCCTTTATTTTTAATCTCCAGAGAACCTTGTTACTTTACTTGATGGTCGTCCCCATCATGATCTCTTTATATCCCCAGCATGTCGGCCGTCCCCGTCATTGCTTTATCCCCAACAGTCTTCCTCTGCTCAATGGTCGTCCTCCATCGTTTTCATTTGTTAATCATGCTATACTTTCTTCTACAATTTATATCCCTTTTCTTCTTCTCCCCAGCGAGTGCAAATTTTGGATTGTCTTTGGTATTCTACCACAAGTTATCTTGTTTGTCTGTTAAGCCAAGCGCTTACATCCTGCATAGCTAACTCATGTTTGAATAGGGGCAGCTGTAAACACCCCAATTTTGCCCTTACTAAGTTCACACCATGGCTTGTGATCTTTCATATTTTCATAAGCATAAGCATACCATCTCATATTGCATTCTTGTTTCACTGCATAGTTCAAGTTCACCTGCATCTAGGGTTTGTGACCTGAGCAATTCAAGGATCCATCTGAGCCACTCCAAAGGCCTCCAAGCATTACAAGAGGGTCCATGTGTGTTCAATCATCATATTACTTCTCTCAAAGTTCAAATAAGTCAAGAAATCACAAGAATTGGGAAAGCATGGAAGCAGAGCTAGGGTTTTCACTACACAGATGACCAAAATTAGGGTTTTGGTTTCAGAGGCCTTAACTCCAAACTTTTGGGTCATTCTTGTTTCTAATGTTCTTAAGATGTTATAAGGATCATGTGTACCAAGTTTGATGAGGAAATTCATTGTGGAAGTCATCTGTTCACTGGGTAACTTCTTGAGCAAGTCAGAGCAAAATCAGGGCATCTGAGGCCCCCAACAATGGAACCAAAGGGGTATTTTCATCAAATTGAAGTTATATGATCTTTATTTGATCATTGAAGTGCTTGGAAGTTCACAAAGTTGAAGAAATTTGAGCTAAACCAAAAGTTGCCAAAAATGGAAATGACTTGTAATGGAAACTTTCCATTTTGGGAAAGTTCTTCAACCTCCTCTTTCTCAACCAAAAAATGCTTCAAATGAAAAATTGTTGGTCATGAAAGTGTTAGATTGGATCATTCCCTTTTCAAAAAGTACAAGAACATGTTCTAATTCATTGTGGAACTCAAGATATGGCCTTGCAAAATTGGCAAAAATCCTATAATTTTCACTTTCACACCAAAGAGGGATTTTTGCAAAACCACTTGCCAAATCATTTTGTGACCTCTAATGCATCTCTAAGCTTCATACAAACATAGTACAATGCATTATGATCAGAATTGCCCAACGAATCATTCACTTTCATGCCTTGAACTTCAAGAAATTCAAAAAAGGGCCAAAATTCTTCAAATTTGCAAAAGGGCATGAATCTTCTCATACACTTGTTGCAGCACCCCAAATCATTTTCTATGGACCTCCTTGATCAATGTTGAACCACGACATGCCACTGAACCACCCTTGCATGAGCCCATACCTCAAGTACACAAGTTGTTGACTTCTTGCAAGTGAATCCATACCAATCACCACAGGCCACCACCCACTCTCTGGCCAATAGAGACTTGTTATGTGGACCAAAAGCAAGCCATAACACAAGACACACAAGCCTGAACACTCTCATACAACAAGTTTCACAAAATCACCCTCAACCTTCAAGCTTTCGATTCTCTCTGCTCAGCTACTAAAACCTCAAACAAACTTCACCATTCAACTCACCATCATCAATAGAACCTTTCCTAACCATTAAACAAGCTTGAAAGCCCCTGAAAGCAAAACACGATTTCAGTGCAGTTGAGTTGCAACCTCTCAAACCAGCTCATTTCAACTCATTCAAAGCCTTGCAACATCATCAGGGGATCAAGTGGAGGCTATTTGCATAAGAGAGAGGTCCAGAAAGTGCCAAACTGAAAAGCTTCATCTCAAGTATACCTCAAGAACAAATTTTCCAGAACTTGTTTTTTATGTTATAGAAATGATCTATATGCTTCACTGATCACACTACACTTGTTAGTTTTGAAAATGGTTGCGTATTGAGTATTTCATGGATGTTTGAAAGTTGTCATTTTTATGTTTTGATTCGAATCTTGATAATGATGAATGAGAAATGAATTTTGAGGGTTTATTCGTGCTTATGGTGAGTTGGGGATCTGATCTGGAGCTTTAGAGCTCTTAAAATGGCCTATGGAAGAAGTTGGGTTGAGGGTCCTGCCGGAGAAGATGACCGGAGCTCCGGTCACCTGAAAGTCATTAGGGTTAATTTTTAGGGCTTAAGGCTCAGTTAGAATGTAGGCCGTAGGATCAAGTTTAGCGCGTGAATGGAAGGCCAGGATTAGTTCATTAAAACCCTAATCAGTTTAATTATTTTAATTAATTAGGTTTGATTTAAAAATGCCAGAATCAATCTCAGCCCTCCAAACGCGCGCCAGGTCTTTCCCTCCATCCCCAGTTTGAATGTGAACCATAGGATGCGCTTACTTTCCATTTAAATTGATTTTATTTTCATTTTTATTCCATTTTCTTGCATAATTATTTTAAAATACCTAGAAAAATCACAAAAATATTATTTTCTGCATTTTAGTTCCAAATATTTTTCTCAACTCAAAAAAATTTTTATTTTTATTTTTTGCATTAAAAAAGCATTTTTAAAATATTTAAATGTTTATTTTAATTAATTAATGGATATTAATTAATTAAAATACCATTTAGGTTTCTAAGAATCACAAAAAATTCACATTGCATCTTAAGACATTTACAAACATTGTCAAATCATTCATACAAATTTATTTTTGGTTTTGAATATACTTTGACATTTTCTTTGAATTTAGGGTTCATAAAATCCCCTTTTTAGAACCCTAACTTAAAAAAATCTTTTCTGCCTAACCATGAAGGGTTTGACAATGATTCTTTTTGCATTGTTTTCCATATAACATGTAGTTTATAGGATATTTTTGGCATGAATTTATCTTTCATTTTCAAATTAATTTGCATCTTTCCTTTTAAGGTACCCAAAAAACCCTAGTTAACTTAGAAAAATCATAACTTTCTTTAGGTTAAGATTTAGACCTTCTCCTTTGGGGTGTGATATCATATGGGGTTATGGTTTGTTTGAGCTCATTTGCAAATTTTTATCATGTGAATTGTTTCTGTTTTGATCATATGCATCTCATGTTTCCATAAAACCCTAATTTTGCATCTTCATTTGCATTCATCTTGTATATTCATCCATACATGAACTTGCCATGACATTTCATGCATTCATATGTCATCTTAGAGATCTTAAGACATGTTATAATCATGCTTGACCATTTCTTCGTTCATTTGCCATGTGTTGCATTAATTTCCATTCATTAACTTTCATGAACTTTCAAACTTCAAAGCATGCTTCCATTTGCATCTTATCTTTGTATGAACATTCATGACACTTTGTATGCCTTTGCATCATGTCATAACATCATTTGCATCATGTGTTTACTTCTGGTTTTGATCTTTGCCTTTGTATATACAACATTTCATGTCATTTCTTTCCTTATGCATATTGTGCTAACATTTTCAGGTGGTAAGTTAATTTGAGAAGTGAATTTGCCTTCACTTCTCATTTCTCCTCCTCCTCTTCATATGCATCTTTTCTGCATTTTTATTTGTCTTTGAGTGGGCTTGCTCATTCATGTTCATCTTTTTCTTTCTTTCTTTAAGTTACTTATCTTCTTCAGTGAAGTAAGTAACCTATTTCTTCTGCTTCTTCCTCCTTTCATCTGCTTCTTCCATTGGTGGCTTCCTTGAAGATCTTTCTTAAGCCTCACAAACCATAGGAACATCCAAGCATGATAATAATTAGGGTTGTGATTAGTCCCCCTTAGTTTTCACCTTTGAGTCTTCTTTGTGTTTCTCTTCTCATCTCATCATTAGAGACTAAATCTTTAAGGTTTTAGGACTTTGGAATTAGGGTTATGCCTGAATCCTTCTCTTAGGATGGAGTGTATAACTTTAATCCTAAGTGTTAAACCCTTAATTTGTTTAAACCTCTTAATAAATCCATCTAATAGTCACTAAGACATTAACTTGTAACTTGTGCGTTACATTAGGGTTCTAATTCTTCCATTATTGGTTAAGAAGGACTAACCCTAGTGTTTAATGGACAAGTCCCCCTCAAGTTGTCTTACAAATCATAAAACTCACTTCTTAATCTCACCCTTAATTAAAATCCACTTTAATAAAGGCTTGTTATCTAATGACTTTAATCCCTAATCATGGATTAAGTTTAGGTATCTTCCTCAGCTTAAGTGTGCTTATCTATTATCCTTCTATTAGGATGGTGTAATGAGTTCACTAATCCCTGATTAGAAATTAAACTCATTACTTAACACTAAACAAAAACCCAAAAATATCTAATTAATCACAAGTAGGTTAATGATCTTAATCCTACATCATCATGGTAATTAAATTGAGATGTTTATTTCATACTTAAGTATTCTCATTATCCCTAATCAAGGGAGGATATAATGAGTTTACAAGCCCTTGATTTAGGCTTAAGCTCATTAACTTATGAAAAAAACCAAAAAACAATAAAAGACTGAAAACACAAAAAACAAACAATAATCGTCTCCTTCGGGATTCTTTTCTCATCATCTTCAATCACAAACGAGAACTTGCTTCTTCCGTCTAATGCAAGACAGTTAGCACTCGAGCCAGACGAGTCATACGCTTGAGCATAGGCAAGCAAGCAGTTCATCAGTCAATTTATCTTTCAGTCTCTTTGAGTCGAACTACGGTGTTTTGACTTCCTCATTGCGCAAGAGGATACGTAGGCATAACTTAATTGTTATCGAACAAAGGTCTCTGTGTCTTCCCCCCTCTTCCAGCATTCTTTTTCTGAGCCTCAGTTCCTGAGCAATTCACCCTTTTGCACTGACACATGTATATTCTTTTATCAGCTTTTGCACACAGATAGCACAGACACTTACCCCTTTAAACACAATCTTTTAAGCGTGGATCCCGTCGAGTACGACGGACAATCTGGGTGCTAATACCTTCCCAGGTTGTAACTAACCCCCTTTCTCGGTCTCTCTGGTTCGCAACCGTCTTATCCATCTCTTTCTAGGTTTATGCAGCATTACCTTTCCTTCGGGATAAAAATGCCTAGCTGGCGACTCTATTCACTTCATTTCATTTTCTCCTTTCACCAATCGTTCGCGTTTGTACCCTATCTGACCAGGTGTCTTTTCGGGGGAGCGACAGGGGGCAGCTATCCTAGGCAAATGCAACAAATAGCCTCAGCACAGTATCTTGATTGGTCTCGTACCAGAGCACAGATCACCCGGATGCCATTCACCTTATAGGATACACCTGGACCATCAGCAGTGCAGCCTGCAGCCACTGTCAGCTTAGAGGAGTTTGAAAAACTGAAGGAAAGAAATACTCAGCTCTCTGAAGCCTTGAAGAAGACCCTCTGGGAGAGGAATGATAGCCGTCTAGATAATGAAATATTAGAAAGGCTCCGGATTGAGCACTTGACTAAGATTGGGAAGACGGGCGATTACATCAGAAAGGCTAGAGCAGGAGAGTTAGTACTGAAGAATGCTTGCAAGGAGGCTAAGACTCAGAAGGCCAGAGTTGAGCATTACTTAGAGGAGAGCCAAGCTAGGTGCATCAGGATCACTGAGGCTCGTGCACAAGAAGATCAAAGAACTCAAGCTAAGATAGAGCAACTGGAGGCTAGTGAGAAGAAGAATCAGGCAGCTTTGTTAGCAGCACAGAAGGAGATCTCTGAGTTGAAACTCCGGGCGGGGTTGAAGAGATCAAAGGATCAGGATAAGCATAAGAAGTTGACCAATGCCATTGCCACCAGGAACCTCCTCATCATGACCATTACAGAGCACCCAGTTGGCCCAGTGACTGAGGCTCTCCTGAAGGAAGTCAGAGAGGATGACTTTGGAATGGATGTTTGATTGTATCTATATTTCCTTTTGTTTGTACTTTTGATTTTGTTGTTGTATTTTAACCCACCATGGGAACCTTATTGTAATCAAACTGTGTCTTTTCATATTTTTGTAATATATGGTTTGTATTATTTTTGTGGGCTTTATCTCTCTGACACATCAGCATTTCCTCGAGGTCTGGAAAGGTCAAAACCAAAGAACCAAACCGGATACCCTTGGAAGACAAATAGGCATCCTGCATTGCATACTAACATTTTTTCTTTGTTTTGTAGGTTTTTGTTTTGTTGTTTCTCACTTTGTTGTGGTTTCTGGAAACATTGCTCGCAGAAGAGTGTTCCCTGTCAATAGAGTGCACCGGTATCCGACAAGAAACAACCTTTCGGGGTTACAAATGGATCAGGTTCAACAAGACTTAACTGAAGTGAGAGCCCAAATGGCCAATGAGAGGACAGAGATGAGGGCCCAAATGAATCAATTTATGACAGTGATGACTGGTTTAGCTCAGAGCCAGGAAAGACTGAGGGAGTTGGTTGAGCGACAAACTCCTGAGGAACACCATCCAGGTATAGGGGGTACCAGTAACAACGATCACGTACAACCTCGTACTAATCCACCAGAGTTTGGACCTCATCTGAACCCAAACATCAATGTTATAAGAAACACCTAAGGTAACACTAGAGGGAGGGCTTTGCAGGAGGACCCTCAGGAAGAACAGTTTACTGTGGTTGGGGCTGGAGACGAAGTTTACGATCGTCAGTTGGATGAAATTGCAGAGAAGCTAAGGTCTCTTGAATCCCAAAACTCTCTAGGTTTTGATGTCATGGACATGGGATTGGTATAGGGGGTTAGAATTCCTCACAAGTTCAAACCTCCCTGTTTTGAAAGATACAATGGCACATCCTGCCCACGTACCCACCTTCAGTCTTTCCTGGGGAGATTGAAAGCCTACACCATGGATGAGAAGTTGTGGATGTTTTACTTCGAGGATAGCTTGACAGGGGCATCCCGAGAATGGTACTCCCACTTGACCAGGGCTACTGTTAGAAATTGGAAAGACTTGGCCGAAGCCTTCATCCGTCAATATCAGTATAATCTAGACATGGCTCCAAACAGAACCCTTCTGATGGGAATGTCACAATCTTCCCGTGAAAGCTTTAGAGAGTATGCCCAAAGGTGGAGGCAGCTAGTTGCTTCCGTTCAACCCCCGATGTCAGAAAGGGAGATGGTAGACATGTTCATGAATACTCTCCAGGGTACCTATATTGACAGATTGGCTGCATTTTCTTCCACCGGCTTTGCAGATGTGGTGATAGCTGGGGAAAGAATTGAGAGCCTACTGAAGATGGGAAAGATTTCCGACAATGGTGCCAGTTCAAGCAGTACAAGGAAGCCATTTGCTGGGCCCCGTAGATCCGGTGAAACAAATTATGTGCATATGGGAAGAGGAAGACCCCAATATCTGCCCAGATCAGTTGCTGCCGTCACTATTCCCACTCCACCTCCTCAGTATACTCAACAACCACAGCATTTTCCTCAACAGCCACAGTTTCCTCAACATAGATCCTACAACAACAATAACAACAATCAACAACAACGCCCTTTTCAACAGCGGTCATCTCAGATCAACAGGGTGATTGACCCTATTCCAATGCCATATGCCACATTGCTGCCACAACTCCTAAAGCTCAATCTTGTTGAGTTAGGGACATTGGCTCCACATGATCCTTAGAACCTTCCAAGAAATTACGATGTCAACGCTAGGTGTGCTTTTCATTCTAATGCACCTGGTCACTCCACGGAAAAATGCAGGGTTCTGCATGTGAAGGTCTGTGATCTGGTAGATTCAAAGGCCCTGAACTTTGCACCACCTCCCAATGTCATGAAAAATCCTATGCCAAGCCATAGTGGGCCAAGGATTAATGTTATAGAGGAAGGCTCACCCATGAGTTTAATAGAAGATATTGCAAGTATCCAGACACCTCTGGTAGAGGTTAAAACTCAGCTTTTGAAATTCCAAGTGTTTCCAGGTTGTGAGGCCTGTTGTGAATCTTGCAAGGTTTCCGAGAATGAGTGTGCAAGCTTGAGGAATGGCATCAATGGCTTGATTAAAGAAGGCATTCTGCAAATAACAACAACTGCTTCTACAACACCAACAACTCTTTTGTCAACAACAAGTGATTCTTCTACAACTGCAACAACAATTGTTTTCACTGACTCGTCTACAACTTCAGCAGCCACCTTTTCCATCACTTCAACAAACAACAGTTCCATTTCATCTCCTTCTACAACTTCAGCAACCAACAACAACGATGTCTCCACAGTTACTATTTATTATGACCCTACAACGGTCCCAAATTCTAGGAAATTTTGAATAACAATCTCAGCAACAATTTCAGCAACAACCAAGCTTCAATTCATCACCTCCAACATCCACCAGAAGTCCTGTCACCATTTTCTATGATCCACAGACGATAACAGTTCCAATCACTGTTGCAGTAAGCCCAGTCACCATCACGGTGCTAGGGCCTATTCCGTATGATAAAGACAATGTTGTACCATGGCATTATGGTGCTAACCTTTACTGCAATGGAGAAAAAGTCCTGCTTGATTCTTCAGTTCCCACTCTACAAGTAGATAATGTCGGGGGAGGCGGAGGCTTCACCCAAAGCGGATGCCTCTTTGCGTCACAAGCTCCAAGAACTAACACTGAGGCAGAGGCTGTTGCCAAAGCCAAAGGGAAAAGTGTGGCACCTGAAGAACCTGCACCAAAAGAGATTCATAAATCATCCTTTGATCAGGATGTGGATGAACTTATGAGGATAATTAAAATAAGTGACTACAAAGTTGTGGACCAGCTCCACTAGACGCCTTCTAAGATCTCTATATTATCCATGATGTTGTGTTCCAAAGCTCATCGGGATGCACTACTTAAAGTTCTTCATGTTGCCTTTGTGCCAGAGGAGATCATAGTGAATCATCTTGAAACAGTGGTGTCTAATGTCAATCCTAGCCATGGGCTAAGTTTCATCAATGTTGATTTGACAACAGAAGGACGTCACCACAATAAGGCTTTGCACATCACCCTAGAGTGCAAAGGAGTTGTACTCTCTCATGTTCTTGTGGACATTGGGTCTTCACTCAATGTCTTGCCGAAGAAAGCTCTTGTCAAGCTCGAATATGACGGAATAGCTCTCCGACCAAGCAATATGGTGGTCAGGGCTTTTGATGGCTCCAAGAGGTCTGTTCTTTGAGAGGTGGAGCTGCCTGTGATAATCGGTCTGCAGGTCTTTCAGACTACTTTGTATGTGATGGGCATACAGCCGGCCTACAGTTGTTTGTTGGGTCGACCATGGATTCATGCCACGGGCGCAGTAACGTCGACCCTTCACCAGAAATTGAAATATGAATGGGAAGGACAGATTATCACCATCTGTGGTGAAGAGGACATCTTTGTTAGCCATCTGGCTACATACAAATACATTGAGATGGATGGTGAAATCCATGAAACCATGAGCCAGGGGTTCGAGGCTCTGAATGCCAATGAGGGGACGACTGAAGTATTTGTTGCATCCCAGGAGGATAAGATGGGTACTTCAATTGTCTCCTATCAGCAAGCCCGAAAGGTTGTTGAAGATGGTAATGCCCAAGGTTGTGGCAAGCTGCTGCCGGTAGAGAAGAAGGAGGACAGATTCGGTTTGGGTTACAAACCATTCCGACAAGATCAATCAGAGGCTGCAAAAGAGCCCAAGTTCATCAGTGGGGGGATGCTCACCCCAGATGTTGTTAACAACCTGGAAGACGAGGCGAAAAGCGACCGCGACCTGGAGAGCTGGATACGTCCAAGGATCCCGGGTCACCAAGTCCTTAACTGGTCTTTCCAGGAAATTATAAGGGTTACTCCTGCAGAGTAATTATTATTTCCTGCTTTTTTCAGCATGCATCAAGTCCTGCATCTTGCCCAAGGTGTCAGGACTCATTTTGTAATAGGGCCATGTTGTAATTTTGTGCAAATGGATTATCAATGAATATCGAACATCTTTTGCAAACAAGTCTCTTTTTCGCTCACTGTCTTTTCATTTTTCACTTTTGTACAAAACAATAAAATGGCAATGTTTTCAAAATAAATAGCTTCATTTTTCACTTTTCTAAGACAAGATTAAAATTGATCACTAAAACGAACAAATCTCAACCCTTGCATAGATTATCCTCCAGATTGCACCGACAACAGCACTGCTATGACCTTGTATGACTTCGACAATCCGATTAATCAAGTCGATGAAGGGGTTGAAGAAGACTATGAGTTACCTGAAGAGTTAGCCAAGTTGTTGAGGCAAGAAGAGAAAGTGATTACTCCTCATCAGGAGGAGGTTGAAACAGTTAATCTTGGTACCGAAGAGGATTTAAAAGAAGTGAAGATTGGGGCCGGTCTGCAAGCTTCAGTAAAAGAACAGCTTATTGACATGCTTCGAGAATACGTCGACGTCTTTGCTTGGTCCTATCAAGACATGCCAGGTCTAGATACGGATATTGTTATGCATAAGCTGCCTTTGAAAGGAGATTGCCCTCCAGTGAAACAGAAGCTACGCCGTACTCGTTCAGATATGGCCATGAAGATTAAGGAAGAAGTACAAAACCGATGGGACGCCGGTTTCCTTGCTGTAACTAGTTACCCGTCATGGGTTGCTAACATTGTACCAGTGCCTAAAAAGGATGAAAAAGTACGGATGTGTGTGGATTACCGGGATCTGAACAGAGCTAGCCCAAACGATGACTTCCCATTACCTCACATTATTGTATTGGTCGACAACACAACTCAGTTCTCAGTATTTTCCTTTATGGATTGTTTTTCTGGGTATAATCAGATCAAGATGTCGCCCGAAGACATGGAGAAAACAACCTTCATCACACCTTGGGGCACTTTTTGTTACAAGGTAATGCCTTTTGGACTGAAGAATGCCGGTGCGACTTATCAATGGGCTATGGTAACGTTATTCCACGATATGATCCACAAGGAAATTGAATGCTACATGGATAAAATGATTGCCAAGTCCCTCACTAAAGAAGACCATTTGGTGAATCTGCTGAAGTTGTTCAAGCGTCTGAGAAAGTACCAGCTGAAGCTAAATCCCAACAAATGCACATTCGGGGTACGTTCTGGTAAGTTGTTGGGATTTATCGTAAGTGAAAGGGGGATTGAAGTTGATCCTGACAAAGTCAAAGCCATTCAAGAGATGCCTGCACCTAGGACTGAAAAAGAAGTTCGGGGGTTCTTAGGTAGATTGAACTACATATCAAGGTTCATATCTCACCTCACTACAACCTGTGAGCCCCTGTTCAAACTGTTAAGAAAACAACAAACAGTCAGGTGGAACGAAGATTGTCAGAAGGCTTTTGACAAAATCAAGGAGTACCTGCAAGAACCTCTGATTCTTATGCCTCCAGTTGAAGGAAGACCTCTAATAATGTACCTGACAGTATTAGAAGGATCAATGGGGTGTGTGTTGGGCCAGCATGACGAGTCTGGTCGAAAAGAGTATACAATATATTACCTAAGCAAAAAGTTTACCGACTGTGAACAACATTATTCATTGCTCGAGAAAACTTTTTGTGTTTTAGCGTGGGCTTCTCGCCGACTAAGACAGTATATGTTGACTCACACTACCTTGTTGATCTCAAAAATAGACCCCGTCAAGTACATATTTGAGAAGCCAACACTTACCAGAAGGGTTGTAAGATGGCAAATGATTCTGACAGAATATGACATTCAGTACACATCTCAAAAGGCTATCAAAGGCAGTGTACTGTCTAACTATCTAGCTGAGCAACCCATTGATGATTACCATCCCATGAGATTTGACTTCCCTGATGAAGACATCATGTTTCTAAAAGCAAAAGATCATGAAGAGCCTATTCACACTGAAGGGCCTGACCCAGAAGAAGAATGGACAATGATGTTTGATGGGGCTGTCAATATGAATGGTCGTGGAGTTGGTGCAGTGCTCATTACACCTAAAGGAGTTCATATGCCTTTTTCGGCAAAACTCACCTTTGCCTACACTAACAATGAAGCTGAATACGAAGCCTATATCATGGGTCTTGAAGAAGCCATTGACCTCAGAATCAAGACATTGAATGTATTCGGAGATTCAGCTTTGGTGATCAATCAGACCAACGGCAAATGGTACACTCACCAAGAGCATCTGATTCCATACCGTGACTACACGAGGAGATTATTGACTTTCTTCACGACAGTCAAACTTGAGTATATCCCTCGAGATGAGAATCCGTTTGCAGATGCTTTAGCTACCATTTCCTCTATGATCAAAGTTCAAACTGCCAATTATGTACTTCGGATTCTGGTATCCAGATCGGACCGACCAACATATGTATTCTCCGTGGACATTGCTAGTGATGATAAGCCATGGTTCCATGATATCAAGAGCTTCTTTGAGGATCAAGCATACCCACCTGGGGCATCATCCAATGATAAGAAGACATTGAGAAGGTTGGCTGGTAGTTTCTTCCTTAATGCTGATGGTTCATTATACAAGCGAAACTTTGACATGGAACTGCTCAGATGTGTTGATAAGAAAGAAGCAGACTTGCTAATGCACGAGGTGCATGAAGGATCTTTCGGTACCCATGTTGGAGGACATGCAATGGCTAAGAAATTGTTAAGATCAGGTTACTAATGGATCACAATGGATGCAGATTGTTGTGCCTATGCTAGAAAGTGCCACAAATGCCAGATCTATGCAGACAAGGTGCATGTGCCTCCAAATCCTTTAAACGTGATGTCTTCACCTTGGCCCTTTTCCATGTGGGGCATTGATATGATTGGAAAGATTGAACCAACTGCCTCAAATGGCCACAGATTCATCCTGGTAGCCATTGATCACTACAACAAACAAGACCTTAGACAGCGCTTTTTTTAGCCTTAGACAGCGCTTTAAAGCGCTGTCTAAACCTCCGCTGCTAAAGGTTTAGACAGCGCTTTTTAAAATGTTAAAAGCGCTGTCTAATACCCCACCCTTAGACAGCGCTTTGGCCAAAAGCGCTTTATAAGACCCTCTTATTTTAAATTTTTTAGGTACACCTTAGACAGCGCTTTTGAAAAGCGCTGTCTAAGCCCCCCCCCCCCCCCCCCCCCTTAGACAGCGCTTTTGCCAAAAGCGCTGTCTAAGCCCCTCCTATTTTAATTTTTTTAGGTATACCTTAGACAGCGCTTTTGGCAAAGCGCTGTCTAAGCCCCCCCCCCCCCCCCCCCTTAGACAGCGCTTTTGCCTAAAGCGCTTTCTAATCCCCCCCTTAGACAGCGCTTTTGGCAAAAGCGCTGTCTAAGGTATACGAAATTTTTTGTAGGATTTGTTTGAAATCATATTTTTTCCAGGTTTATAAACCAGAATTTCTACCTGTTTTCAACCAGATTTTGGCAGACAATTATCACATTTTATATATGCCATTTTGGCCTTTTTTTACCAATTTTTGGCTAACCAATTCAAACCAATTCAAACCAAATTTGCCATAAATGTATCAAAATATATACAAATTCATGTTTACATTTATAAGTCATTACATATACTACTACAAATGTACACATTAATTACACACTTTGAGCTCTATCATGTATTGACACCACTCCTCTTTGATTTCGTCCACTTGATCCTTTGTATAAGATGCACACTTGAATTCATCAAAGTACTACATAATAATATAACATATTTTGAATCAATTCCAACTATTTAATTAAATGAGATATGTGTAAATATAAAAATAACTCATAAGTTAGAAATACATACATCGGTGGGAATCTCTAATCGGCCCAACATGAGAGTATCTCGCATAAACCTCAACATGAAATACCCGCAATCTATTTGATTACGTTGAAGAGGACACTACATATGAAAAAAAAATATGGATTATAAATCCTAAGTTTTATCAAGTGTAGTCATCACTAATATAATAAAAAACGCGGTAATTAAAAATATACCACCACTTTAATCCATGTAATGGAGTTGGCGCCCCTCCTTGAGGTTTGGATAACTCGTTGGGCCCGAAAAGCTTGTAGGACGCTAATAAAATAAAAATGAAGCAATTAGAACAATTCACATAAACTAAGAAAAATTTTGAACATTCTCACTTACGTGTCAATTAGGACCTTCATATCCGGGTATGTTGTCCAATCATTTCCTAACGAGTCAAGATAATACACAATTTCTCGGATAGGATTGATTGCGAGCAACAACCAATGTCCACTGTAATGATTAGGCAAATGTTAGATGGTAACTTGGAAAATAATTATAATAGATGAATTTAGAATGAAATGCTAACCCGGTATTAAACGGTATAAAAAACAACTTCTCCGCATCTTTATTGTCCATGAGGATCCGAAGAACGTACTCCGTCACGGTATCCGGTCTACTTAACATTAAACCATAGTTGACGGTCGCGGGTGCTAAGAATCCGAATGACACGTCCAAACCATTGGGGCGCATCAATTTGTCATACAAAAACCTAATATAAAAACATCATTAACATAAAGTAAACATCATTAACATAAGTTGTTTAATTAATAAAACAAAGTAGTCCGGATTTACCTAACATATGTATTGACAACGTTGACGCCGATTTCTTCACGACCAAAAACTTGCATGAAGTCCTCATTACCAATCATTTGTTCGTAATCAAAGCCGAAAATCCCTACCTCCATAGGTATAGTCCGAACACCTCCGGTCGGTATATCGGTCATCTCTAGAAATGTCCTGAGGCACGACCTATACTTGGTGGTAGGTTTTTTCCTAGCTACGGACTTCTTAGCACCAGAACTTTGTACCCGTGCGGAGGCGTTGCTAACCTCCTTTTTTTGTTGTGCGGAGGCATTGCTAGCCTCATTTTCTTGAAGCTACATGTCATATAAATAGTTAGATCAAATTAAGAATGTAACAACTTCCATGAATATATGTCATATAATTGTATATTACCTCTTTTCTTGAAACCGTGGACTCGGTATGCCGTGGAATCGCACTATCTTTTGATTTGGATTTTGTGGGAGTCTATTTAACATAGGAAAATATGTAAGTAAAATTTTAAGCATAAATTTTAAACTTTGAATATACCAAGGAAATTAACATAAGTTTTAATCATACCTCATATCCTACGCATATGAGGTTTGTCGGCCATGCAACAAACAAACCTACTGCTTCGTGCACCGTTGTTGCATCCGAATCATCGCTAGGATATGGTAATGCTGCATTCGGCTCAACTGCAATATCAACTGATACCTTCAAACATCCAGCAGGGAGCTCTCTAGTGTGGAGTAATACTCCGCTAACGTTATGCACTTTTCCCTTGCCAACCATCCGATAGTATGGTGACGACAAATACAGCTGACAATGGGAAATGCCCTAAAACCAATAATAACAAGAAATCGTTAATGTGTATATATGTCAAATACATAATTTAAGCAAATAGTTCAATTTAAGACAATTATATGTAATTACCTCTGGAATGTTCGGCTGAAAGGTACAGTTGATACTGTCTTTGTCCGAAGCATCTCTGTATACTGTTGAGGCGCTAGTCTCTCTTTCTCTCCTCAATGCATCAAGCTCAGCTTGCATGGCTTCCATTCTTGCATGAAGCTCCCGATTACTAGGAGCCTTTCCTTTTTTAATACTCATGGAGGTCGGAGTGACTCCAAATCCCTTACCCCTCACCCGACCAGAGTACTCAGGGACATCTAATGCCCGACCAAGTATGCTCCTAGTATCATCGGGAGATAAAGACTGAGATAGCTCCTCCTGAAAAATCAGATGAATACTGTACACTTGTCAAATATTTTTCTATAAAAATGTTATTCAATTAATTAAAAAATGTTATACTTACACATTTCTGGTATACGTGTAAAACTTCTTCTTGAGGAACTCCAGATTTGCCCACACGGGCTTCCTTCCACAAAACATGTGCAGGAAGAGATGTTTCTGAACTTTCCTCCTTCTGCAGCTACACATTAAGTCATACAATTTGATCAGATAAAACTAATATATGATGAACAAATTTGTTATCGCAATTTATAAATACTTACCATGGATTGTTCTAACCGTCCATATCCGACACGTCCTTTTCGGTACGGATATGCGGGACTTGATGCTCTTTCCCGATTTGTAGCACTTATTCTTTGAAAAACCGGGTCTTGTCTTTTGGATTTGAAAGCTTCCCATTCTTCAGCCGATATCAAACTTTCATATTTTTTGGGAAGCTCCGCATCCACAAAATTACCATCCGCATCCTTAAGGAACTTGGATGATAAAAATGTCTGAAACCCTCTTAGAAGCTTTCCGGCCAATTTCATACAAAAGCCTCTTCTTTCTTCTTCGATGTTAAAACATCGCTAAGAAAAACATACAGATTGATAGTTAGTATCGGTAATTGAAAAAACATAATTGATACCGTATAATTAAGGGCCAAATGATTGTACCTTTATCTCACTCCAAATTTTTTCTTTGGACTCATTCAGCTCTTTGTTTCTCCAATCATCACATGTAATGGGAATTTCATTCCTTACTAGTGCACCGATAAAACTAGTTAAGGTATGCCCATTAGGTTCTATAAGCTGTCCCTGGGTGCTCCAATAGACATCTAGTATGATGCCTCGAGATCTTCCTTGGACCACCCTTCTCATTACTGTGATGCCTCTTCGAATTTCTTCTTCCGCGGATACTTTTTTAGGAACTTCCTCAGGTTGGTCATCAGCCATGTCTAACCTGTAATAAACCAAGGAAACCATCAAATATCAAATATAACTTATAATCAAAGCAATTGAAAACAAAAAAATAAAGAAATCATGCATTATCATATATAACTTATAATCAAAGCAATTGAAAACAAAAAAATAAAGAAATCATGCATTATCATATATAACTTATAATACATGTAATTGAAAACAAAAAAATAAAGAAATCATGCATTATCAGATATAACTTATAATCAAAGCAATTGAGAACAAAAATATAATGAAATCATGCATTATCACATATAACTTATAATCAAAACAATTGAAAAAATAAAATAAAGAAACCATGGATAATTTACCTAAGTCACTAACATCTCTTTCTTTTCTTTGTTGGAATATTAATCACTTGTTTCTTAGCAATGCATACGGATGAATTGATCCAAATTCCCTCATTATGATCGTTTCTTATATATGACTCATCCGGTATAAGATCCTCAACTTCATCATTTCTATTCAACTCATTCCGTCTAATGCATGACTCATTCTCAACATCAATATCATATTGATCGACACCGCTTTCATCAGTCACTTTGTTAGAGAAAAGCACTATAAACCATTTTGTACTCTTCGGGTCATTCACATAGAACACTTGTTTAGCTTGAGATGCTAGTATAAAAGGTTCATCTTTGTACCCCACCCTAGTAAGATCAACTTGCAAAAATCCAGACTTATCCATTCGTATGCCACTACTATTCACCCACTTGCAACCAAAGATGGGAATCTGAAACTTCTCGTAATCAAACACCCAAATGTGCTCAATAACTCCAAAATATGACAAATTTGCATATTTGGGGTTTAAGTCCTTCATACTTGATATATGCATTGCTTCAGCTAGCACGGTGACACCACTATTTTGCATAGTACTCTTATCATCTTGTTCTTTGGTATAAAATGTGTATCCATTAATTGAATATGCGCTATGAGAAAACACATGCAAACTTGGACCATATGCCAAACATCTCAACCTTTCTGTTACCGAAGAAGGATCTGAAGAGCGCTTCAAATAAATATGATCCTTCAACCATTGTATGAAACTTTGATTGTGCTCTATAACTATCCAATTTTCATTTCTGTTCGGATTTAACCTTCGGAGTACATCCTTGTGCATTTCAACATATGGCTCAACCTCATTATTATTGTGCAGAACATACAAATGAACTTGATCCCGTTCATCCCTTGATATTGTCACAATTTTATTCCCAATTAATTTTTTACCTTCCATTTTGTCGAAAATCTGAGCTCTGGGGAGTCCAATCGATTGAACGTTAGACAAATATTCAGTACAAAACTCAACAGCTTCTTCAACAATGTATCGTTCAACAATACAACCCTCTGGTCGACTTCGGGATTTCACGTACCCTTTTAATATTTTCATATACCGTTCAGCAGGGTACATCCATCTCATATAAGCTGGTCCACACAACTGTGTCTCTTTCACAAGATGAACAACTAAATGAACCATTATGTCAAAAAAAGACGGAGGAAAATACATTTCAAGCTCACACAAGGTAATTACAATCTCTTTTTGTAGTGTTGGTAAGATCTCGGGATCGATCACCTTACTACAAATTGACCTAAAGAAAAAACACAATTTAGTTATGGAACTTCTTACTTTTTCTGGCAAAATAGAACGTATACCGATCGGTAGAAAATGTTCCATTATAACATGACAATCATGTGTCTTCAAATTCTTCAACTTGAGGTCTTTCATAGAAACAAGTCTTCTGATATCAGATGAGTATCCTTCTGGAACCTTAACTTCACTCAGAGACTTACACAAAAAAATTTTCTCCTTTCTAGATAAAGTAAAAGCAGCAGGTGGTAGATATGTTCGTCTTCCTTTCTTCACGGGTGCTAATTCAGTTCTCATTCCCATTTTTAACATGTCCTCCCTTGCTTTAAGGCCATCCTTAGACTTGCCTTTTATATTGAGTAATGTACCGATAACACTTTCAAATACGTTTTTTTCAATATGCATAACATCGAGAAAATGTCTCACGTACAAAGACTTCCAATATGGCAATTCAAAAAATATCGACCTTTTCTTCCACCCACCTTTCACAATCTTATGTGCAAAAGGCTTGCCAAACTCAGTACGCACATCTTTCACCTTTTCAAAAACTTGTTCACCTGACAATGCGGGTGGAGCTCTACGATGTTCGGTGTCTCCATTGAATGCTTTTCTCCACCCACGGTAGTGATGTTTAGAATGTAAGAATCTACGATGACCGAGAAACACATTCTTCTGGCAAAGTTCCAATCGAATCGTATCGGTTCCGTCTTCACAAATAGGACACGCACGTTGACCTTTAATGCTATACCCAGATAGATTCCCGTATGCTGGAAAATCATTAATTGTGCCAAACAACATCGCCCTCAAATTGAAACTTTCTTTCCTATATCCATCATAAACCTCCACACCGTTCTCCCACAAAATCTTTAAATCTTCGATCAGAGGTGTCAAGTATACGTCTATGTCATTACCTGGTTGTTTAGGCCCAGAGATTAACATAGATAACATCATGTACTTACGCTTCATACATAGCCACGGAGGTAGGTTATAAATCATAAGAATCACAGGCCATGTGGTATGTGAAATACTTTGAAGACCATGTGGGTTCATTCCATCAGTAGATAATGCCAATCGAAGGTTTCTTGCTTCTGATCCAAACTCAGGATAATCATTATCAATCTTCGACCACTGTGGTGAATCAGCCGGATGCCGATACTTTCCATCAGTAATTCTTTCATCTGCATGCCAAGTAAGATGTCTTGCATCGGTTTCACTACGAAACATGCGCCTAAATCTCGGAATTATCGGAAAATACCATAAGACTTTTGCGGGAGATAATCTTTTCTTATATCGAGACAAACCGCATTTAGGGCACTCAGTTAACGTTGCATATTCGTTACGAAACAAAATGCAATCGTTAGGACAAGCATGTATCTTATCATAGCTCATGCCAATAGAGCACAACATTTTTTTTGCCTCATAGGTTCGATTAGGAAGAACATTATCATCCGGTAGCATTTCTCTCATAAGGGCCAACAACTCTGTGAAACTTTTATCCGACCATCCATTGCCCGCCTTTAAGTTGTACAACTTTAATACCGCAGAAAGTCTTGAGAATTTAGTGCAACCTTTGTACAATGGTTTCTCTGCATCGCTTACCATCCTCTCAAACATTTCAGGACAATCATGAAGATCTTCTTCCAGTGCTTCTACAATCTCTTCAACTCGATCACAATCATATGTTTCTGTGTCTTTGTCGTATGAAGCATAGGTCGTATTACTTTTTCCACTCGATTCAACATTCCCGTTAATTTTCTCACCATGAAATATCCAACACTGATAACTTTGATCAATTCCATGCCTCAGCAAATGCGATTTCAATCCATGTGCGTCAACCTTACCAATATAACAACAACGCAAGCAAGGACAATGCATTCGTCTGGGGTTTTCAGCGTGTTGAACAGCATACTTAACGAATTCCGCAACCCCACTCTCGTACTCTTTGGTCATTCGATCGGCACAGATCCATGTTTTATCCATGGTTTTCCTACTTATTAAAATAAACAATCAATCGCCAGACAAAAATACATAACTAAGGTAGTATCTTTGAATAACTAAAGTAAACAATAGAATATCACTATTTTCCATCTCATATTATCTCACTCGAATCTTTTCATCAATTCAAAAAAAAACTAAATTAATGAAGTCTTTCCACTATCCATGAGGAACTACTTTAATATATATATATATATATATATATATATATATATATATATATATCATCCATAATTTCAGTATGAAACTTATCATCCTAAGTGAAACAAAAAACAAAGTCTTATAATTTGCACTCTTCTTGATAAACTAATTAGAATCATCCTAAGTGAAACAAAAAGCTTGCTAAATCAGGGAAACACGCAGAGTTATGTAATGTACCCAAACCAAACAACCACAACCAGAACAAAAATACTCATTTTTCCCTAAAAACATCAAAACTGAGTTATGAAAAGTACTGATTTTTCCCTAACCAACCACAACCAGAACAAAAAGCTTGCTAAATCAGGGAAATGAACGATTCCTAAAAAAATCAAAACTGAAACACATACCGTAATGAGATTCTTCAAACACTTTCAGAAATGAACGATACAACTCTTGCAATGCCTGAAACGAAGAACTGAAATCCGAAAACAGAAATGACTGAATGACTGAAATGAAACCAAACATAACATAATACACACTAGATAGAGGTAAATTGAGAAAATCCTAAAAACAGAAGATAGTAGTAAATCAAGAAAGTGTGTGAAAAAAACATTATCGTTATTTATCATAGATTGTTTGTGAGTAGATAGTTTACCTTATAGCAAAAAAAATTCTAAGCAATGTTTTTATTAATAAGTAAAATCATATAAAGAGATAAACAAAACCATGTGATATGGATTGGCATGGATTCTGCATTAACTGAAACGAAGAACATGAATGAATGAATGAAAACGTGAAATGAAACTGAAATACATACCGCGATGAAGAACAGACGAACGATTCAAACAAATTTCAATGACTTCAATGACTTCAAGTTCTTCTGGAAACAATCGATGTTAGGGTTCTATGGAAACGTTCGCAGGAGGGAAAACGAAAAGAACAGAGAATGAAAATAGAAGTATGAAATTTAATTTTAATTAGACCTTAGACAGCGCTTTTGGGAAAAGCGCTTTCTAAGGTATGCCTTAGACAGCGCTTTCCAAAAGCGCTTTCTAAACCCCCCCCCCCCTTAGACAGCGCTTTTGGTTTTATTTTTTTTTTAATTTAAAAACTTTAAACAGCGCTTTATCAAAAGCGCTGACTAAGGTATATATATAAAAGCGCTTTCTATAAGCGCTGTCTAAGGGGGGGTCTTAGACAGCGCTTTTTGAAAGCGCTGTCTAAGACCCCCCCTTAGACAGCGCTTTCATTATTTTTTTGGACCATTTTCCGTGTTTAATTTTAATTTTAACCTTAGACAGCGCTTTCTCTTAAAAGCGCTGTCTAAGATGCGCTGTTAAAAAGCATTTTTGGCGTAGTGGATTACTTCACCAAATGGGTTGAAGCAGCTTCGTATGCAAATGTCACCAGACAAGTGGTAGCCAGATTCCTGAAAAGAGACATCATCTGTCGATATGGGGTTCCCGAGCGAATCATTACTGATAATGGTTCCAATTTGAACAACAAAATGATGGTAGAATTGTGCCGGGACTTCAAAATCCAACATCACAACTCTTCTCCTTACAGGCCAAAGATGAATGGCGTTGTTGAGGCAGCTAACAAAAACATCAAGAAGATTGTGCAAACGATGGTGGTAACCTACAAAGACTCGCATGAGATGCTACCATTTTCTTTGCATGGGTACCGAACCTCAATCAGAACGTCTACTGGGGCAATACCTTATCAGCTGGTGTACGGTATGGAAGTTGTCCTACCTGTTGAAGTTCAGTTACCCTCCTTACGGGTAATGATGGATGTGAAGCTGAATGAAGCAGAATGGGTCCGATCTCGGTACAATCAAATGAATCTGATCGAAGAAAAGAGATTAGCTGCTATTTGTCGTGGGCAGTTATATCAGAAAAGAATGAAGAAAGCCTTCGATCAGAAAGTCAGGCTTCGGGAATACCAAGTGGGAGATCTTGTGCTGAAAAGACTTCTTCCTCCTCATACAGACCACATGGGCAAGTGGACTCCTAATTACGATGGTCCATTCATAGTAAAGAAGGTTTTCTCTGGTGGAGCACTGATGTTCACTACTATGGATGGTGAAGATTTCTTATCCCCTGTGAATTCAGATGCAGTTAAAAAATACTTCGCATAAAATGACCCGCTGGACATAAAAACAGAATGTAAGTCCAGGCAAAAATAGGGCATCCCGGCGAGTCAAAAACAGAATAAAAGACTCGGGCAAAAATAAGGGAAAAATAAATAAAAAAATGTGTACACCCGCTGAGTAGAAAAGCCGCATTGGACAGCTCAGGCAAAAATGGCTATCTCGGTGGATCGAAAACCCGAAAGGGAGATCCACGCAAAATCAGGGAATAAGCGAACAACTGCATTCTGAATTTGTCTGTATCACTCACAACACGGCAAGCTTCGAAAGGATAAAGCATCGGTCAGAATCAACCTTCTTCAGGAAGCAGGATGAGAAAAACGTCAAGGTCATACAAGTCATAGCAAAGGAAGCTCACTGGAGCGTCATCAACATTGCCAACACTTTTACTTTTTCAATTTGTAACAATCTCCTCATTCCAGGGGATTCGTTTCTTTGACTGTATTTGCCAATTTGGGGCACCCAGATTAATAAAATCAGAATTTTCAGTCACATCTCTTTTTGTACATTTTTGTTTCGTTTGAAAAATGTCAAATATCCATGATATAGTGCTTGCATAAAACAAATGAGCCATTCTTAATAAATGCTTGCAGGAAATACATTTACTTTCAGGAATATCTAAGTCCTATGACGGAATCCGGTAAGGGATACCTCGGGATACTTGTGCGTTTCTTTTGTCTTAACAGATTCAGGTATTCAATACGCAGCATGGGGCATGTCAAGCACCGAATCCCTAGCATGCTACTTCCCTAAGCGGGATCTCCCGAGAAAAATCTGAACTGCTTTTCCCTAGCGGAGTTGTCGAAGCCTCCTCATCCCTAGCACCAGTCTACTCAACAGGAATATCCCCAGCCAATCTCCCCACAGAGTTTCCAGCTTCTCCCCAGAAGAGCAATGTCTGAAACTCTTACACAACAAAGTGAAGAAAGTTTCCTCCTCTCCAGTTGAGTTCTCCTTACGGATAGGTCTATCAACGATCTATTTCCCCAAGTAGAGCTATATCTCCTAACAGATCTACCAATGATCTCTTCCCCAACTGGGTATCTCTTCAAGCAGATCAGCTAGAGATCTTGTCTTCAGCGGGATCCGAATCCCGGAGCGGTTTCTTTTTTGCATAATCATAGCATTTGCATCATATTCACCAAATAAGCATAGCATTCTGTCTAATACGGAGCATTACGACAAAAATCAAACATTTGCATGATCACAAATCAGGTTCGAGCCAGTCACCTACAAATACCTTCAGTATTTCATCAGCAACGAATATAAAAACTCACATCCCTTGCAAATAAAAGCCAAAGTGTCCCCTTTGCACTCACCAACACAAATTCCTGTTCATATATACCCTTCTCGACACTCGTCTGTGTCATATTATTCCCCACAAGTATAAGCCAAAGCGTCCCCTTTGCACTCTCAAATACCCATACATGCTCTTTTGACACTCGTCTGTGCCATATTCCCCCAGCATGATTGCCAAAGCACTTGCTGCAAACCAAACGCTTGTTCATAACACACTCCTTTTGACACCCGCCCGTGTCATCTTATCCCCACAGGTCTCCAGAATACCTTTTGAAATCTCACATACAAATATTTGTTCATAACTTATATATAGTCATTTTTGACACTCGTCCGTGTCATACGTTCCCCAGCAAGTTGAACACTCGTCCGTGTCTTGCTCATACTTCACTAACAAATCCACACTCATACTTATACAGAAGTATTCGATACTCGTCCGTATCCTCTTTTTATATATCACTCCTCAACAGATTTGACACTCGTCCGTGTTCTTTGTTAACCAATTGGTACTCGTCCGTCTCAACATCTCTGAACACGCGTCAGCGTTTGTTTCTACTGATACTCGTCCGTATCATGGTCTTAAGGATGCTCGTCCGCATCTTTAATCTATACACAGCGTCAAACACTTATACCTTTTTATTCTTGAGCATAAGCACTCGTCCGTGTTTACCATTCATCAGTAAGTCACCAACAAATCAGCTTTTCTATCCGGCATTCGTCCTATGCTGTGATACTTCCGGAAGCCGTCCCCTGCCAGGTAATCGTCCTTCACCTTTGAATGACCTCCCCTCATCCTTTCCCCAGCAGAGTCTCCATTAGTGGGACTTTTTTCTATCCGACATCCGTCCTATGTCGTGATAAAGAGCAGCCTTCCCCTGCTAGGTGATCGTCCTTCACCTTTTGATGACCGTCCCTCATCATTTCATCCGATGGCCGTCCCCATCGTTGATCTTGTTATCCGACATTCGTCCTATGTCGTGATAAACCCCGAAGAGCAGCCGTACCCTGCTAGGTGATCATCCTTCACCTCTTGATGATCGTCCTTCATCATGCTTACCCGATGGCCGTCCCCATCGTCGACCTTTTCTATCCGACATTCGTCCTATGTCGTGATAAAGAGCAGTCGTCCCCTGCTAGGTGATCGTCCTTCACCTTTGATAACCGTCCCTCATCATTATTTCTTTTATTCTTTAAACCGATGGTCGTCCCCATTGTTGCTTACTTTACTTTCCAGGTCTGATAGTCGTCCCCATCATTGTCTTTACTTTAATCCCCAGAGAATCTTGTTTCTTTACCTGATGGTCGTCCCCGTCATGGTTTCTTTATTTTCCCCAGCTTGTCAGCCATCCCCGTCATTGCTTTAATTACTGCTTTACCCCCAGCAGTCGTCCTCCATCGCCTTCATTTGATAATCATACTATACTACCTTTTACAATTTATATCCCTTTTCTTCTTCTATCCAGCGAGTGCAAATTTTGGACTGTCTTTGGTATTCAACCACAAGTTATCTTGTTTGTCTGATAAGCCATGCGCTTACATCCTGCACAGCTAACTCATGTTTCATATCACACCATGGCTTGTGATCTTTCATTTTTGCATAAACATAAGCACCACATCACATTTCATATTTGTTTCATCTGCATAGTTCAAGTTCATCTGCATCTAGGGTTTGTGATCTAAGCAATCCAAGATTCCATCTGAGCCATTACAAAGGCCTCAAAGCATTCCAAGAGGGTCCATGTGTTTTCTATCATTATATTATGTCCCTCAAAGTTCATGGAAGTCAAGAGATCACAAGAACTGGCAAGGCATGGAAGCAGAGCTAGGGTTTTCACTACACAGATGACCAAAATTAGGGTTTTGGTTTCAGAGGCCTTAACTCCAAATTTTTGGGCCATTCTTGTTTCTAATGTTCTTAAGATGTTATAAGGATCATGTGTACCAAGTTTGATGAAGAAATTCATTGTGGAAGTCATTTGTTCACTAGGTAACTTCTTGAGCAAGTTAAGTCAAAATTATGGCATCTGAGGCCCCCAACAATGGAACCAAAGGGGTATTTTCATCAAAATGAAGTTATATGATCTTTATTTGATCTTATAAGAGGTTGAAAGTTCACAAGATTGAAGAATTTTGAGCCATTTGCAAACTTGCCAAAAATGGAAATGACTTGTAATGGAAACTTTCCATTTTGGGAAAGTTTTTCAACCTCCTCTTTCTCAACCAAAAATGCTTCAAATGAAAAAGTTTGGTCATGAAAGTTGTAGATTAGGTCTTTCCCTTTTCAAAAAGTATAAGAACATGTCTTGATTCATCCTAGAACTCAAGATATGGTCTTTTAAAGTTGGAAAAAATCCTAAAATTTCAAGTTTCACGTCAAAGAGGGATTTTGCAAAATGGCATGTTCAAGCATTCTAATGACCTCTAGTCAACTTATACACTTCATAACATGCCTATGCAACTTCAAAACATCAGAATTGGCCCAAGAATTGGATCATTTCATGCCTTGAACCACAAGATACACCAAAGAGGGAAAATATGCAAAACTCATAGAAACCCTAGCATCAAGTGTTCCAGCTGCAATCTTTCAATCCTATGGCCTTCCTTGATCCATGTTGAGGCCAGACACCCCAAAATCTCAGGCCTGCACCATGCTCATACCTCAAGTACACAATGTTGACTTTTTTGCAAAACACCCCATACCAATCATACTATGCCACACCAACTCCTCTGACCAATCACAGTTGCATATACAAACCTTATGGATCACAAAGAACAAAACACACAAGCCTAAAACTCTCCATAGCTCAGATTACACAAAATCCTCTCAAAACTTCATCTCTTCGAATCTCCTAACTCAGCCATCAAAACTTCAAAATTCTTTCACCAATCATCTCCACATAACCCCGTGATCATTTCCCACCCCTCACATTAGCCTGAAACCACCTCAAACAAAAACACGATTTCAGCTTGCTCTGAACTGAAACCTTCAAAACAGCCAACATAAACTTGTTTCAAGCTTGCCAGAAGCATCAAGGGGTTCATTGGAGTGGAAAAGAACCAAGGAAGAGGTCAGAAAGCTCCATTTTGAAGAAGCTATGCTCAGGTATACCTCAAGAATTTTTTTTCCAGAAATCCTTTTTCTTTTTATAAAATGATTCTACATGCTTCCCTGGTCATGCTGATGTGTTTAAATTAAAAAATGGTTGAGAAATAAGCATTTCATGATGTTCTGAAAGTTTAACCTAAAAAATGTTTTGCTTCGATTCTCTTGATTTATGTGTTATAAATGTTGTTTGTTTGTTGATTTGAGTTCCATGATGTTTGGGGATCATTTTTGGGCAGTTAGTTTGAGTTTTAGTGAGCTATAGAAGAAGTTGGGATTTAGGGTCACCGGTGAAGATGACCGGAGCTTAGCTCCAGTCACCTGAAAATCATTAGGGTTAGCGTGCCCAGATTCAATGACAGCCCTTGGATGAAGATTAGCTTAGCGCGTGAGTGGTCAGGATTTGTCATTAAACCCTAATTGTGATTAATTAAAATAAATTAAGATTATTTTGCCAGAATCAATCCCAGCCCTCCAAACACGCGCGCAGTCAACCCCTCCCTTTTGAGTTTGAATCTCAGCCCTCAGATTGACATACTTTCCCTTTATTTTATTTTTATTTCATTTTCTTTGTATTTTATTTCATATATTTATTAAAAATAGTAAAAATGATTTAAAAATTCTGGAAATTTTTGTCAAGACTTTTATTAATTTTCAGAAACCAAAATATTTTTATTTTTATTTTTTGCATTAAAAAAGTATTTTTTAAGTCATTTAAATGTTTTGTTTAATTAATTCATTCATTTTAATTAATTAAAAATGCATTTTAGTATTTAAAAAACACCAAAAAATCAGAGAGCATTCTTAGATATTTAGAAGCATTTACAAACTTATCATACCAATTTCTTTTTGGTTTTGATCATGCTTTGACATTTTTCAATGAATTGGGGTTCTTAAAAAGTTCATTTTCTAACCCTAACTTCAAAAATTCATAACCCTAGAACCAAGTTGATTTTGTGAATGGTTCTTTTTGCATTGTTCTATGCATGTCTTCTAGCATCCAAAAACATTTTTGTTTCATTTTTATCTTGCATTTTCAAATTGTTTGGCATTTTACATTGAAGATCACCCAAAAACCCTAGCAAACTTAGAAAATCCATAATTTCTCCTAGGTTTAGCTTCTGACCTCCCCCTTTGGATGGTAACCTAGTATATGTTTATGGTTCCTTTGAGTGAATTTTCAATTTTTTATCTTATACATTGCATCTGTTTTGGTCATATGTATCTCATGCATTCATAAAACCCTAATTTCTCATGTTCATATGCATTCATCCTTGCATAAACATCAATACATGAACTTGCCATGACATCTCAAGCATTTTATGTCATCTTAGACATCCTAGGACATGTTATAACATTGCTTGATCATTTATTCATTCATTTGGTATGCTTTGCATTCATAACATTTCATGAACATCCATGTATTTCCATGCTTCTAACTTGCTTCCTTTGCATCCCATCTCTCATATAAGCATACATATGCATCATGTGTGACTTTGCATCTTCTCATAACTCATTTTCCTTGTATATGCACTTCTGACTTTGATCATATCACCTTTGTTTGATGCATTTGCATTTCATTTCTTTCTTTACATGTTCAACTAACATTTCAGGGGCTTAAGGTAAGTTATTTAAGGTGTGGATGTACATCCACATCTAACTTCTCTTTCTCTTTTATCTTTGTGCATTACACTTGTGTTTGAAGTGAATTTCATTCACTTGTGCCTCTTCCTTTCTTTTCTTTCTCTTTGGTTTACTTATCTTCTTAAATGAAGTAAGTAATCTAATCCTCCTTTCTTCTCTTTTCATCTGCTTCTTCCTTGGTGGCCATCTTGAAGACTTCTCTTGAGCCTCACAAACCATAGGATAACCAAGCATGATAACTTTAGGGTTGTATATAGTCCCTCTTTAGTCTTTCACCTTTGAGTCTCCCTGAGTCTCTCTTCTCACCTCCATAATCAGAGACTAAACTCTTAAAGTTTTAGGACTTTGGAATTAGGGTTATGCATGTATCCTTCTTTTAGGATGGAGTGTATAACTTTAATCCTAAGTGTTAAACCTTTAATTTGTTTAAACCTCTTAATCAATTCATCTTAATAATCACTAAGACGTCATCTTGTAACTTGGGTCTTACATTAGGGTTCTAATTCTTCCTTATGGTTAAGAAGGACTAACCATAGTGTTTAATGGACAAGTCCCCCTCAAGTTGTCTTACAAACCATAAAACTCATTTCTTAATCTCACCCTTAATTAAAATCCATTTAATAAAGGCTTGTTATATAATGAATTTAATCCCTAACCATGGATTAAGTTGAGGTATCTTCCTCGGCTTAAGTGTTCTCATCTATGATCCTTCTATTAGGATGGTGTAATGAGTTCACTAATCTATGATTAGACATTAAACTCATTACTTAACACTAAAGAAAAACCCAAAAACATCTAATTAATCACAAGTAGGTTAATGATCTTAATCCTACATCATCATGGTAATTAAGTTGAGATGCTTATTTCATACTTAAGAAGGCTCATTATCCCTAATCAGGGAGGATATAATGCGTTTGTAAGCCCTTGATTTAGGCTTAAGCTCATTAACTTATGCAAAACACCAAAAACAATAAAAAAAACTGAAAACACAAAAACAAACAATTATCGTCTCCTTCGGGATTATTTTCTCATCATCTTCACTCACAAACGAGAACTTGTTTCTTCCTTCTAATGCAAGACAGTTAGCACTCGAGCCAGAAAAGTCATACACTTGAGCATAGACAAGCAAGCAGTTCACAGCAAATCATCCAGTCTCTTTGAGTCGAACTACGGTGTTCTGACTTCCTCATTGCACGCGAGGATACGTAGGCATAACTTAACAGTTATCGAACAAAAGTCTCTTTGTCTTCCCCCTCCTTCATTATTCTTTCTAAAAGCCTCAGTTCCTGAGCATTCACCTTTTTGCACTGACACTTGCATTTTTTTTCCAGGTTTTGCATACAGATAGCATATACACCTACCCCTTTTAAACACAATCTCTTAAGCGTGGATCCCGTCGAGTACGACAGACAATCTGGGTGCTAATACCTTCCCAGGTTGTAACCAACCTCTTTTCTCAGTTTCTCTGGTTCGCAACCGTCTTATCCATCTTTTCCTAGGTTTATGCAGCATTACCTTTCCTTCGGGATAAAAATGCCTATCTGGAGACTCTATTCAGTTCATTTCATTTTCTCCTTTCACCGACCGTTCACGCTTGTACCGGGATGCAAATCTTTGGGAGCGACAGCATGCTTCAAGGCCTTTGAGATAGCTCAAACCACTTCTAAAATTCATCTGATCACAAACCTAGCTATGCAGTTATGTAGTGAAATAAAAATATGTAGTGTAAGATGGAATGCTTATGCAATGCAATATGAAGGATCACAAGCCAAGGTGTGAGAAAGAGAGAGGGCAAATTTGGGGTGTTTACAGTACTCTACCTCGCCCTGATGATTCTGATCCTCTCACCATGGCCTGGGATCGTTGCAACACCATGGTTATGGCGTGGGTCACCAATTTTGTCGAACCAGACATTGCTCAAAGCATTCTTTGGATGGATACAGCTTCTGAAATCTGGATGGAGCTTCGTGACAGATGTTACCAAGGTGACATCTTTCGTATTGCTGAAATTCAAGAAGAACTCTTCAATCTCAAACAAGGTGATCTCAACATAACCAAATTTTTTACAACTCTCAAAAATCTTTGGCAAGAATTAGACAATTTTCTTCCTTTACCAACTTGTTCTTGCACCATTCGATGCTCTTGCTCTCTCCTTTCTACCATCAAATCATTCCGTGAAACTGACAATGTCATTCGGTTCTTGAAAGGCTTGAATGATCAATACACTCTTGTTCGTTCTCAAATCATGCTCATCAATCATCTCCCTCTTATTAACAAAGTTTTTCCATGTTGATCCAACAAGAACGACAATATCTCACACCTGTTGATGAAGACAAACTTGTGGCAAACTTCAACAAATCTCAGCAACGATCTTTTGGTTCAGATTATGTTCCTAAAAGTTCCTCCTATAGGCGTGGCAAAAACTTAAAGATTTTCTCTTATTGCAATAAGCCTGGACACACTATTGAAGTTTGCTTCAAGAAACATGGTTTGCCGCCTTATCTCAAGAAACCTCGAGTCAACAATGTTACTGCTACCACTGAGGAATCCAACACCACCTCCGGCATAGAGTCAGAGGAGCTCAACACTCAACCCACTTTTACTGCAAAGCTTTATTGGCCCTTCTCCAACAAACTGCTACAACAAATGCAACTCAAGTTCAATAATTTCACTCCACCATCAACCACACTACATGTATTCTTCCAACACCATCTTCTTTAACTAATAACCATAACTAGATTCTAGATACTGGTGCCACAGATCATGTTTGTCACTCTAAAAATATGTTTCACACATTTTCACCATTCAATTACTCACTGTTAAATTGCCTAATGGTGCCACTATTTCCACCAATCTATGTGGTACCATCAGATTTACTACCGACTTTCATCTTACAAATGTCTTATACATACCTGAACTTTTTACAAATATAATTTCAATTCCTAGACTTACTAATTCCCTAGGTTGCACAGTTCAATTCACCTCCAATCGTTGCACCATACTGGTGAGCCGTACCCGGAGGATGATTGGTACAGCTGATCTGCATCAAGGGCTATACATACTTAGCTTACCTCATTTCATTTCCTCTATAAAACTTGTTTTTTCATTTACATATTCTTCTAATATTTCTGACTGTACTTCACACAATAATGACAAATGTAATTTGTGGCATTATAGATTGGGACATCCCTCCCATGACATAACCTCTCGTATTAATAAAATGTTTCATTTACATAATTTCCAACCTCATCGTACTCCTTGTGACCCTTGTTTCTTTGCCAAGCAAAAGAAACTACCTTTTCCAAATAGTGTCACTCACTCCCCTAATCCTTTTGATATTGTTCATATGGATATATGGGGACCTTATTCTACTGCTTCTATGTATGGTTTTTGCTATTTTTTAACTATTACTGATGATCATAGTAGATTCTGCTGGATTTATTTAATGAAACTGAAATCTGAAGCCAACCCTCTTGTTAAGTCTTTTGTTTCATTTATACAAACTCAATTCAATACTACTATCAAAACCATAAGAAGTGATAATGGGCCTGAATTTTTACTCAAAGATTTTTATCACACCAAATTCATCATACATCAAACTTCTTGCATTGATACCCCTCAACAAAATGGGATCGTTGAACATAAACATCAACACTTTCTTAGTGTCACTAGATCTATTATGTTTCATGCAAAACTTCCAAAAAATATTTTGGGCTCATGTCATTCGTCATGCAACTTACTTGATTAATAGGTTACCATCTAAGTTTTTGAAATATCAGTTTCCTTACAAAATCCTATATAACAATGCTCCCAATTATGATACTCTAAAAGTTTTTGGTTGTTTGGTTTATGCTACCATCTCCAAGAATAAAACAACAAAATTGGACAGTCGCAGTAGAAAATGCATTTTCTTAGGACACAGAGATCATACAAAAGGTGATATTTTATTTGACTTAAACACTAAACAAATCTTCATATCAAGAGATAACTGTTTTTTTAAACATTTTTCCATATCCTCCTACTTCTGCTTCCCCTATTCAACACCCTAACTTACCTCCATCCAACCACAATCCTACTCTATTTCCTGAATATGATTACATAAGAACTGTTACACCTCAACCAACATCTCCTCAATCACCAACCATCACTCCCATTGAAACCCCTGCTACTATTTCTCCCACGCCTAATCCTGAACCTACACATCCTTCTCCTTCATAGACAATAAGGAGATCCACCAGACTTTCAAAACCTTCTGTCGTACCTCGAAAAATACGATCCTAAAACAAAACAACAGAGTCTCCACCTAATTCTATTTATTCTACGAGAGAAAAGGGAGATATAGATACAACCTAAAGGATGGATAAGAAATGGTTTACGAAACCAAATTCTAAGTTCGGGAGTCGGTTACGCAAGGGGAAGGTATTAGCACCCCTCACGTCCGTTGTACTCAACGGGAACCTCTTAGCTAAACTATGCGATTAAATGTTTGATCTTAAGTCTATGTCTTCTAAATGGTTATTAATTGTTTGTTTTAAATAAAGGGAAATTAAAGTTTTAAATTAGTATTATTATGAAGATGACGGAGAAAAGATTAAATGCTTATTATTGTGTTTTAAACGGAGAAATAATTAATTTTTTATTAGGGTGCTCGCGAAGGATTAAAACCCCCGTGCCTACGTATTCCCTTGTGCAATGGGAAAGTCAGAGCTTCGTAGTTCGTGCGACTACGGTTTGCAATTTTTTAATTGAACGATTGTTTGAAATGCATTCTACTGATAAGCGTTGGCTTATACTCGCGGTGGAGGCTGAAGCGCTAGCTTGTTCGAGAGATAGAATGATTTAAATAATGTTCGTTTTTGGGAAAAAGTGTTTGACTTTTGATAAGATGTTTTAAACGAAAGGGCGAATGAACACATCGCGTGGGGCTAGCCCATGTTGCGGTCTAATCTAGAACGTGCGGAGTGCTAGACTCCGGAGTTCTGTCTTTCGATAATTAATTATAAAAATGATTTAAATTTGGTATACGAATGATGATTGAACCATCGCGTGAGGCTAGCCCAGTTGCGGTTCAATCCAGAACGTGCGGAATGCTAGACTCCGGAGTTCTGTTTTCGTAATTTTTATTTAATTAAAGATTTGGATATTTTGATATACGAAAGGTGATTGAACCATCGCGTGGGGCTAGCCCAGTTGCGGTTCAATCCAGAACGTGCGGAATGCTAGACTCCGGAATTCTGTTTTCGTACGTTATTAGATAAATTGAATAATTATTTTTAGATGTTTTAGAATCGATGCGTAATTAATAACGAAGGATTGAACGAACAATACGCGTGGGGCTAGCCCAGTTGCAGTTCGTTCTAGAACGTGCGGAATGCTAGACTCCGGAGCTCTATTCCTTGTTAAATTAATTAAGGCGCGTAGAAGTCGTGCAGATGGCGATCACTTAGTGACCGACTTACATGGGTGCAAAATGTAGACGTGAATGTTTTGGATGATTTAGAGTTTTGATAAGTATGAGATGATGTTACGACCGTTAAGACATGTACGCGAATGACGAGAAGTCAACAAATGAATTATTTCCCTTGGATTTGGATCGCAAATGATAACTTAAATGAAATTATTGAATAAGAACAAATTAATTAATTAAAATTTTTTTTGAGATTTTAATTATATAACATAAAATGATTAAAACAAATAAACAAAAAGTAGTTAAAAAATAAACATAAGAATAATACTAAATCTAAAAACAAATCATGACACGGTCCAATGCCCATTTCACATAATACTAAATCTAAAACAAATATATGAAGAAAAAAACATAAGAATAATAATGTTAACAAAATAAAATAAAGAAGAGAAAAAATGTAAAAGCAAGGAGGGATATTGCATCGATCAGTAGTTCAATATGAGAATAATTAACAACTATCTACCACAAAAACAAGTGACATGAACTTTTTGGTATTTAAGATATATATAAAAATAAATGATAGTTAAATACTAATAAAAAATAAATCAATACTAGTTAAAATGAAAAGTTGAAAGTTAATAAAATTAAAAAGAATTACTACTATTAAAATAAAAGGTTGAATACTAAATAAAATAAAATAAAATAAACTACTAATATTACTCTTAATGCGTGAAAAAAATAAATTTAAATAAAAGATTACTACTATTCTCCTTAATGCCTTAAAAATTACCTAAGTGAAATTCTACTAAAAAATAGATGGACCTGAGTGAATAAAAAAAAGCAGCAAAATTAATAACAATTATCAGTAATTATACCAAAACCAAAATAAAAATATTCCAAAAAAAAAACTTATAAATACAAAACACCCTATTTATTAGTATAAAAAAAACAATAAAGTGAAATTTCACCCTATTTATTAGTATTAAAAATAAAATAAAATAAAACTTCCACTAATTATGAAGACTGAGAAAGTAATATCCTAATTAAAAGGTGATTAATTAAATTAGATTAAAAAAATATTTAAAAAAAAAAAAAGTAAAAGGGTCACAGGATCTCTCTTCTCTCTAACCGTGTATTTCACTTCCCATCCAAACCCTTTTCTCTCTAATTCTACCATCCCCCCTCTCTCTCTCTCTCTCTCTCGTCTCTTTCTTTTCACAAACACAAACTTTTGTTCATCTTTGAACCTCCAACACTTTCTTAAACATATCACAAATCAAATAAAAGCAGAAAACAAAAAGGTTACCGACGAAGAAAATCTGAGGCGGCAGGTCAGGGCTAACTCGTTTTCGCCCTTCTGCGGTGGTGCGTGGTCGTTCGTTTGGATTGGCGCGGTGGTGTTCCAACTGTTTGGATTCAGATCGGTGAAAGATTGTTTTATGGATTGGATTCGGATGTTAAGTGGTGGCTTGGTATGTTTTTCGCGGTGTTTCACGAGATGGAAGTTGGTTCGCGTTCTCTGAGTTTCGGCGGTTGTTGGCAGCGTGGGTGAGTGGTTTGATTGAGGTGGTTTGATTTCTGGTTTTGGGATTTTTCGGCACTCTATGGTTTCAGCGATCTCGGTGGTTTGGGCGTTTGGATTTCTGGGCGGTGGCTTCGAAGGTCTCGAGCTCACTCTGTTCCTGCGTTTTATGGTGGTTTAGGTTCGTGAAGGGATGGTTACAGTAGGTTGAGAGTATGTGGTGAGGGGGTTTGAAAGGTGATGAAGAAACGGTGAAGGTCCCCCTTTAGAGGCTCTGATATCCTTGTTCTTATGAAGGGTTGTTGAATAGGTGTTTTTGTGAAGCGTGAAAGCAGAGTCCTCTTTTTGCAATGTAGCTCCCCCTACCTTTATGAAAGTGTCTCAGGCGTTCTTTTTTTTCAATTTCTCTTTTTTCCCATTTTATTGACCTGTCTCTCTTTCACTTTTTGTATGCAGGTTTGGCTTGATATGAATTGGTGAAAAATTCTGCTGGAGTGTTGCAGATTGAGGGATAGAGTTGTCATTGTCTGTTGGTGGGATGTATGCCAATTTTGGTTGACTGAAACAAACTTTTTTCTTTTGTTACTATTTGGATAAAGTTAAATTAATTAAAATAAAAACAAATTATGTATAATAAAATTAAATTATAACTAAACTAAAAATAAATCCTCCATGAACTAAATACAGTTAAATGACAATAATTGATTGAGATTAAAAGTCTAATTAAAATAGTTAACTAAAATAAAAAAAACAATTGAAAGTTGGATTAATAAAAAAATAAATAAATAACTATTAATCTAATTAAAAGAAAAAAAACTAATAAGATTAAATAAGAAACAAATTAATTAAAATAAGACTAGTTAAATAATGGAAATGACCTAAATGGAATATTAAAAATAAATAAATTACTTAGAATTAAATGATAAAGTTAAACCAAAACCACTATTTTTAAAATCAAACTAATTTACATTTTTCTTAAAAAATAAAACCTAAATTGAAGTTAAACTTAAATCTAAATAAAAATCTAAATTTGAACCAAAATAAAAAAATAAAACTAATTCTAAAATATCTAATATTTTATTCTTAAACCGAAACAATTAATTCAAAAAACAAGAAACCTATATGATTTCAAATGATAAAATGAATAGAAAATGCAATGGTTAATGATTAATGGACTAAAAATGCGAAAATGACTGATAATCTAAACCGCAATAAAATGCGTCAAATGAAAGCGAAAATTTCTGGTCAAAATTTAGGGTATGACAGTTGCCCCTATTTAATCATCTTGAACCAGAATGTATGAACAACAAAGTTTTTCGGACATTCGAGGTAGAAGAGGATTAAATATTAAAAATACCTAAAATTTTGACCGAATGCAGATAAGATGCAGCGGTATGCAATGTTATGAACTCATGAGGGACTCTTTGTTTTGCTGGGGATATGACATGCGAGATGCAATGAATCCTAGCATGCTGATTTTTTTTTTATGATGAACATGCTGAATATGCGGAACATGGTATGATGAGGACAAATGCAAACAGTAATCTACAGAAATGATAACGAGGGTAAAGACCCACTGGGGATAAAAATATGTTGGGGATGACAAGACGAAAACAAGGTATATCCAAAGTGATAGATCAGCAGGTTCAAGTGTAACTGCTGGCACTAAGAATGACAAAAGACGGAAAACAAAACGCAAGATTAAAGACAGACTATCTGGAGTGATGAGTTAGCAAGTTCAGAGTGGTTGTTGGGGATCCCAAAGCAACGACCCGGTAATTGAGAAAAAAGAAATGAAATGACCATCGATTCGGCAGTCAGGAGAACAAAATAGCAGACATTGATACGGCGGTCAGGAATAAGCGAACATCGACACGGTGATCAGGAAATAAATAATAATAAAAAACGTCGACACGGTGGTTAGGAAATAAAACGACAGGAATCGACACGGTGATCGGGAAATAAATAATAATAAAAAACGTCGACACGGTGGTCAGGAAATAAAACGACAGGAATCGACACGGTGGTCGGGAAAATAAAGTGACAGACATATAATCCAAAGTGGTGAAACAACAGGTTCAAGTGTAACTGTTGAGACTGAGGATCGGGAAACGAAGAGAGTTATTTAGGAAGTGGCTTTGTGCAACCAAATTGATACTGTAAAGCGTTCAGATATAAATCAACGGCTCTAAGCGACCGACTGGCAGTAAAATGTTGGAGTTTTAAACCAGATAAACGTCCAACTTCCGGGAATTCCCTTAAATGAAAAACTTGAAGGATTTGTGCCAATGACGATTGGACTTAAGAGAAATATTGGTGGTAAAAAGGTGGATATTAATAACAAGGAGGACCTCTGCAGGGGATATTAGTGTTACTGGGGAAACACTTTGATGAACCATACCGAAGAGCATCAACAACAAATGGATTTTCAGACAAAGCTGCTAATGACCAAAATGATTTTTCTCTTGACACGCCAGACAGAAACTGGTTTCTTTATTGTCAGGCGGGGGCTGACTTTGGAAATGGTTTGTCAATCAAGAATTGGTTTTAAGTTGGATTTGGAAAAAAAGATAACTGTTAGACAAGAACTGACTGTCAAATAACTTTTAAATGAAAATACCAGGTGGGAATTGGTTCAGAATGGGTTAACAGACAAAAACTGGTTTGAAAAGAAAACGAATATCAGACAGGAACTGGGTTGAAAATAAATGACTACCAGACAGGACTGGGTTGAAAATGAATGACTACCAGACGGGACTGGGTTGAAAATAAATGACTACCAGACGGGACTGGGTTGAAAAATAAATGACTACCAGACGGGACTGGGTTGAAAATAAATGACTACCAGACGGGACTAGGTTGAAAATAAATGACTACCAGACGGGACTGGGTTGAAAATAAATGACTACCAGACGGGACTGGGTTGAAAATAAATGACTACCAGACGAGATTGGGTTGAAAAATAAATGACTACCAGACGGGACTGGGTTGAAAAATAAATGACTACCAGACGGGACTGGGTTGAAAAATAAATGACTACCAGACGGGACTGGGTTGAAAATAAATGACTACCAGACGGGATTGGGTTGAAAAATAAATGACTACCAGACGGGACTGGGTTGAAAAATAAATGACTACCAGACGGGACTGGGTTGAAAAATAAATGACTACCAGACGGGACTAGGTTGAAAATAAATGACTACTAGACGGGACTGGGTCGAAAATAAATGACTACCAGATGGGACTGGGTTGAAAAATAAATGACTACCAGACGGGACTGGGTTGAAAAATAAATGACTACCAGACGGGACTGGGTTGAAAAATAAATGACTACCAGACGGGACTGGGTTGAAAATAAATGACTACCAGATGGGACTGGGTTGAAAATAAATGACTACCAGACGGGACTGGGTCGAAAATAAATGACTACCAGACGGGACTGGGTTGAAAAAAAATGACTACCAGACGGGACTGGGTTGAAAATAAATTTCAAAAGAAACACCATACGGGAATTGGTTTACCTGGGTTTTGACCTGGACATACGCTAGATGAGTAAGACGATATGCAAGGTTTAAGCTATGAGCGGAGCGACATGACTAAAGCATGAGAGTGATTATGTACTGACTCAGTGATTTTCAAAATATGCCCCTGCGTGGGTAAGGATGGAAAACTTCTTTGCAGACGACTCTCTAAAAGGAGGTAAGGATGACGACATGATTCCCGACACCTATCTTGAACTCATAATTTGTCGTTGCATAGGGCCTGCTTGAACATCTTGTAGGCATGGAGAGGACTTGCCCCTGTGTGGTTCATTTTGCCCCTAATCAAATGGTTTCTTGGACATATCCTTTTCAAAAAGGTTTGGAAACAACCTGCCATGGCATGGACTTTGAAATGGTTGCCCCGATGCTCAAACATCAAAGATTTGCCCCTGGTTATCTGATCCCTGGGATAGGAAACTCCTGACTTGACTGGCCATTGATCTCTTGAATTCTTTCTGATAACTCGCTCAAGTATGAGTCTTGAGGAGAGCTCAACCTCTGAATTGTTGACTCCTGAATGGATTGATTCAGATTGACTGGGTCTTGAAGTGTTTTGCCCCTGGTTACCCAACTCCTAGGATGGGAAAATTTTGATTTGACTGGTCATTGAATTCTTAAACCGTTGGTGATAAATTGCTCTAGTATGAGCCTTGAGAAGAAGTTCATCCTCTGAGATGCTGACTCTTGAAGAAATTAATCGGCTTATTCTTGAAGTAACTGCCCCTGGCTGGGCTTCTCTTAATCAGTCGAATTCCCTAATTGGCTGCGTTCATCAGGATTCCGTTGATGCTGAATTGACTTGCAAACAAACATTATTTATTTAAAAATTGGCAATTTTAATGCAACATTTATGCAAGTTTTGAAATCGAAATTTATTGGTATGATAATGATACAGTGGAGTTGATTAAAAATAAAATAAAAAGCGGATCTAGCCATTTTATGGAATGGAAGATCAAGTGATCAATACAAATGATTAGCAAAGATCATTAGGAGTCAGGTTAACACAACCTTGTTGTAGTATGCTCTCGAAATAAACCCTGCCTCAATTAGGTCTTTTAAGGGTTGTAACGTGGCTTGGTTCAAGGTTTATGAAACAAAAGATAAAAGGCTCAAAATTTATTTGTACCCACCCCATCTTCGTGATGAACTCCAATCCTACGTTCAGTTAATTTGACATACGCATTCATATCACAAAACTCTTTTGACAATGCGTGATAAGGATCAGGATTCGAAAGTGATGGCAACCACCTTGCTTTATCCTTGCTTTGTTGGATTTGATGACTTCATTAATTTTCTCCTAAGTCGTCTTTTTCTGTTTTTGACTTAGTGGACTTTTTCTTTGTATTTCTTTTTCCTTATGTCATTCCTTTGTTGAACGGTTGTGACTGCCATTTTGTTGGAGAATAGAGAACGTGCGCTACAAACTTTGACTTTTCACGACTTCTTTGGTGTGAAAGAAAGTACGTTGTTGATCCTTCTTGAATGATGGATTGAATCTCTTGAAGATTATATGTAAACAGATTAACTGAACCGACTACCCTGCCCCAGGTTTGAAATTAAGGGTTTTTGCATTTTTGAAAAATAAAACTCCTACTTCTAGGCTCGAAGGGGTTAGCGAGGGATTATCTTCCTTATTTCACCGGTGTTTGGGAATTTGAAACAATGCATGTACATCATTGGCGAGTTTTTAATTGAGAGCATACAAACGGAGAAATCAGGCATCTGGTTTTCATCATCCTCCCTCCAATGTTTGCTAAAAGAAAAAGTTTGATAAACAACAGATAGAAATATATTTTTGCTTTTTGTAACAATGAAATAAAACGAGTGAATACGAATGGATTAATTCAAAATATGCATAAACATTTCATTAATCTTGCCAATTCAAAACAAACAATGCTAACAAGCAAATACAAAATCAACATGCAAAGAAAATACAACAATGCTGAAACAAACAGGGGATTGCCAGCTTTAGGGTATTGAAAATGTCTTGATTTACTGCCTTCAAGAAACGCACCAAGAAGTCACTCAGGCGAGAGGTTGACATGCACCAACAGACTCCCTTCTGAAAAGGATATGCACCTCTTGTCGATCAAATGTTGTACCTTGGCTTGAAAAGCTCTGCAGTCTTCAGTTGAATGCCCCATTGATCCAGCATGATACCCACATTGCTCATGTGGATTATACTCAGGAGGGTATGGCTCTGACACTGGCTTGAGAGACTTGGGAACCACTAAAGAGATTTGAATCAAAGGTTGCAGAAGTTGAGTGTACGATAAAGGTACTTGATGAAGAGGAGCATTCCTTCTTTCCAGATTGTTGCGAGGCTTATGTGGACTCTGATGCTGATTCAGATATCCCTGGATTTTGGCTCGCTGACTTTGATGAGGAGGGATCCAGAGTTGCTGGTAAGGTACCCTAAACATTTTTGGTTGCCTACAAGGATGATGAGGCATATGGAATAATGATTGTTGAAAAGATGGAGGGTCACAGGGTCTTGCTGATGCACCACAAGAATACTTGACGTCTGCCATGACTGCATTGATTACATCCTCTTCCTCCTCTTGGGAACTGCTGAGGGATTCATTCTCACTAGCCCGGTCGCTTGAGGCGCCTTGGAGCTTTCCGCTTTTGAGACTAATCTAAATACGTTCTCCCGTTTTTACCAGATCAGAGAAACTTGTTGAGGCGGTGCCTACCATCTTCTCAAAGTACGGGCTCTGCAGAGTGTCCATAAACAGGTTAACCAACTCCTTCTCTGATAGCGGTTGTAAACACCCCAAATTTGCCCTCACCCATTCACACCATGGCTTGTGATCTTTTCATATGCATAAGTTCAATCATAGCATCTTATATTGCATATTGGCTTCACTGCGTTGTTTCTAAGTCATCTGCATCTAGGGTTTGTGATCTGAGCCATCCCTGAGCCATTTGAGCCACTCCAAAGGTCATCAATCACTTCAAAGGGGTCCATGTATGTTCAAGCATCATATTATATCCTCTCAAAGTCAAGAATGTCAAAAAATCACAAGAACTGAGATTGGCATGGAAGCAGAGCCAGGTTTAACTGCACAGATGACCTAGAATTAGGGTTTTGGTTTCAAAGGCCATAACTCCAAATTTTTTGGTAATTCTTGTTTCTATTGGTCTCTATGTGGTATAGGGATCATGCATATCAATTTTCATGAAGAAATTCCATGGGGAAGGCATCTGATCAAGAGTTGACTTCTTGAGCAAGTCAGTGTGAAATCAGGGCATCTGAGGCCCCCAATGACCCAACCAAAGGGTGTTCTTCATCATTTTGATGGTGTATGATCTTTATTTGATCATAGAAGGTGTTAGAAGTTCACAAAATTGAAGAATTTCAAGCCATTTGCAAAGTTGACTTTTTGGGAAAATGACTTGTAATGGAAACTTGCCATTTTGGGAAACTTTTTCAACCCTTGCTTTTTGATTCAAAAATGCTTCAAATGGGAAAACTTTGGTCATGAAAGTTGTAGAATGGATCATTCCCTTTAGAAAAAGTACAAGAACTTGTCCTAATTCATTTTGGATCAAAAGTTATGGCTTGTCAAAGTTGGGAAAAATCACATAATTTCAAGTTTTCCACCAAAGAGGCATTTTGCAAAATGGTATGATCAAGCATTCTAAAGACTTCAAATGTGCACAAACTCTTCACAATATGATCATGTGACTTCTAAAAGTCATAATTGGCCCAAGAATATTGCATTTTGGTGCCTTGAACTTCATGAATTTCCAAAGGGGGCAAACATGTACCAACTTGCAAAAACTCATGAAGCCATGCCTCTACTTGTTACAGCTCATATAATCTGATCCATATGAACTCCATGATCTCTGTTGAACTCAACCATGCCCCTATCACAACCTCACACTTGCCCATACCTCAAGTTCACCTAGACTTGACTTTTTTCAAAAAACCCCATACCAATCCCACAGTGACACAACAACTATTCTGACCAACCAAGACTTTACAAACACACCAAAAGCAAGCCATTTCATATGATCTTGGAGCCTGAATACACACACAAGCCAGCATTCTCATTTTCCACCTCTTATGCAACTTCCTTCGAAACTCATCATACAAACATCAAACACAAAAACAAACTTCACAAAACATCTCAGCATGACTCACTGATCACAAACCAACCATTGAAACAGCCCAGAACCTCACACAAACCAAATACGATTTCCTCACTTCACTGAACAGAACTCTGCCAATCTCCCAAACCAGCCACTCTCAAAGAATTCTAAGCTCCATTCCATCATCAGGAGGATCAAGGGAGAAGGTTTGTGCAAAGCTTGAGGCCAGGAAGCTCAGAATCAGAGAAGCTCCATCTCAGGTAACATGAAGAAATTTTTTTCCAGAAACTGATTTTTAAGTTCTTGTATGATGCTATGTCTTCCCCTGATCATGAATATGTATTTAGTTTTTAAAATGGTGAAGAAACCAGCATGTATGGTACCTCTGAATATTTGCCCGTGTTTCATACTTTGCTTCGATTCAGGCTTGTGAGTGAAAATAAATGAGTTTTGGGAGAGGGGTTAGGTTTAGATTGAGGAGAAGATCATTTTGGTGGAATAAATTTCATGATTGGTAACCTGTAGCGAAATCTAGGGTTCATGCTCCCCGGAGAAGACGATCGGAAGTCTTCTCCGGCCACCTGAATTTCATTAACCCTAATCTGTGTCATTAATGAGAGTTTGAATGTGGAGCGTAGGATGGGTTGACCAGGGTTGACCCGCGCGCGTTTTGATGGCCAGGATGCATCATTAGAAACCCTAATCCCTGATTATTTAATTTAATTTTGTTTAATTAAGTCATAAAACAAATTAGCCAGGTTTGAATCTGGGCCCTTGGATCTGGTGCGCAGTCAACCAGACCAAGCCCAGATCAAATCCTGGCCTTCCCTTTTAATTACTTTCATTTATTCTCATTTTAAATTCATTTTCTTTTCCTTTTATTTATACATTTTATTTAAAATAGCAAAAAATGTTTAAAAATTATGAAAATTTTTGTCAAGGTTTTCATTAATTTTCAGAACACAAAAATATTTTTATTTTTATTTTTTGCATTAAAAATTATTTTTAAATCATTTAAAAGTCTATTTTTAATTAATTAATGAAAATTAATTATTTAAAAATACTTTTAGGTATTTAAAAATCACAAAAAAATTCACATAGCATTTGAAAACATTTAGAAACATTGTCCAACTCTCAAACCAAATTTATTTTTTGATCTTGATGCCTTTTGATAATTTTCATTGAATTTAATTTCATTTCAAGGCAATATTTTGTTTCAAACTTCAAAAATTCATTTCTGCCTAACCATTGAGAGTTGGACAATGATTCTTTTTGCATTACATCTTGAATAACATGTAGTTTATAGGATAAAATTGGCATGAATTGATCTTGCATTTTCAATTTGTTTTGCATTTTTCTTGACAAGATACCTTAAAACCCTAGCAATCTTAGAAAATTCATAACTTTCAATAGGTTAAGAGTTGGATCCCCTCCTTTGGGCAGTGAGTTTGTATAGGTCTAGGGTTCCTTTTTTTGCATTTTCAAATTTTTATCATGTCATTTGCTTCTGGTTTTGGATTTTTGCTTTGTATGTTGCATATAACCCTAGTTTATGCCTTCCTTTGCATCCATCTTCCATTTGCTTGCATACCATGACTTGCCATGACATTTTGTGCATCCATTTGGTTCATAATACATCTTAGGACATATTAGAATCATGTTTGATCATTGCATCTTTCATTTGCCATGTTATATGTCTTTTGCATTCCATAACTTTTCATGAACATTCATGGTTCAAAGCATGCTTCTCTTGCATCCATATGTTTGTATGATCATTCTAATGCCTTGCCTCATGTTTGCATCATCTCTTAGCATCATTAACATCATACTCATGCTTCTGGTTTTGGTTTGCATCATCACATTTCATCTCATTTGCATTACATTTCATTTCTTTTGCTAACTTTTCAGGTGGTAAGTTGTTTTGAGAAGTGGATTTGCCTTCACTTCTCACAATCTCTTTTCATCTCTCTTATGCATCATTGCTGCATTTTATCTTGTGCTTTGGATTGAGCTTGCTCATTCTTGTTCATCTTACTTTCTTTCTTCAAGCAACTTGACTTCTTGAGTGAAGCAAGTTGTTTTGCTTCTCTTTGTTTCTTGTTCCTTTCATCTTGTTCCTCCTTGGTGGCTCTTTGAAGATTTCTTTCTCTCTTAAGCCTCACAAACCCTAGGAATGACCAAGCATGATAACAATTAGGGTTTGATTAGTCCCCCAATTAGGGTCAGATGTCGAATATGATGTTGAGACATCTTATCTGTTACTTATAAACATGGTAAGGCATACATATCAGTACTTAAATAATTCTGATATATCAGAGTCAAACATGCTTCAGGATGTTGGGACATCTGATAGGACATTCAGTTCCGGTACTGCATAAAACATAAAAGATATAAAGAACACAGCAGAATTGTTAACCCAGTTCAGTGTATCTCCACACTTACATCTGGGGGCTACCAAGCCAGGAGGAAATCCACTATAAGTAATATTAATTCTAGACTTAAACCAACCAGTTTAATCTTTCACTTAATATCTACCCAATGCAATTTCTACCTAAGACACAACTTAGATATGAGTACCAACTCACTCCCCCTCAATCACACAGTGATCTTTTACAATGATTAATAAAATTGAAGTCACACTTCAAACACAACAGCTTGATCTTACTTAGAAGTTTCAATCAAGACACAATACTTCTCTTGCTTACAAGCTTCGAGAATCACAAGTGAAACAACCACAATAGAGTTCCTTGTTACTCACGGCTGCCACAAGAACACAACCCTAATAATGTTTACATTTTCGGTTGATTGGGTTAATTCTAAACTAGGTTACAGGGTTTCTTTTATAACCTATTCCCAACTGGATTTGGGCCTAAACAATCACAACAATAGCTGCTACAAATATGCAGAAAAACTCTGCTACAAATATTCCAAAAGATCTTCAAATCTAAAAACTCCTAAAATATCTCTAAATATAGAAACCTATATTTTTCAATATTTGTCTTCAATTTAAATTGAGTCTTTAAGATCTTCTAAATCAGCACCACATATGATTGCATAATATCTCCAGAATATTCTGCATAATTCAGATCTGATAAATCCCAATGTCATCACCTTGAATTAGGGTTAGTTAGTTTGCTACCTCCTTAATTCAAGGTGAATTAGTTATTCTGTTATACTGAAATCAGATAACTAATCTCCCTAAATATGCGCCTTGTATTGCTTATCTCTTTCCAATTTATTCCAGATAGATTCCCCTGAATTTACTCAGTTCTGTTAGTCATTAATTAATTCTGGTAGCAGGTCTGAGATGTCACAACATCTGTTGGGACATCCTGAAAAACTTAACTTACTTCATTTACTGATACAATGTCACAACATCTGATGTGACATCCTGATATCTTGACTTAAGTTCATTAACTGTTACTCTGTTTGACAGTGTCACAACATCTGGTGTGACATCCTGAACTAAGTTCAACACTTCTTGTTTGATATCTATATGTAACATATTGTTATGACAGTTGCAGATGTTTCAACATTCTCTTTGACATCTGTCATGACATTTGCAGATGTTTCAATATCTTCTTTGACATCTGTCTGTAACATATTTTGTCATGACATTTGCAGGTGTTTCAACATCTTCTTTGACATCTGTCTGTAACATATGACAGTAATTCTGTCATGACATTTGCAGATGTTTCAACATCTTCTTTGACATCTGTCTGTAACATATGACAACATCTGTTGGGACATCCTGAATTAAGTTCTTATACTCTGTTTGATAATGTCCCAACATCTGATAGGACATTCTGAACTGAATTCAACATCTTCTTTGACAACTTCCACATTTATCTGTGCCACCATGTCAGGACATCATGTTTGACATGTTCTTCCAGAGTCTATACCATGTTAATATGAAACTTCTTATTCAACATTTTCCAGCCATATTAGTTTTACCAAACATAATGCCAATCATAAAATAATAGCATTAACAATCTCCCCCTTTGGCTTATTTTGGCTAAAACTAATTTACATACAGGTGTAGTAGTACCTTATGTAGAAGTTCCTTAACATCACATTCATATCAGACCTCACACTATTACTTCTCCCCCTTTTTAGCCATAAAAAGACAAAGGTACCATAATAAAAATAGAGGTATATAATCTCCATAAGCTTGAAACACACACAAGCTTCACAATTCCTCAAGAATCAAACATAAACTGCAGAGAGCAGCTTTATATAATATAGTCTTCTAGACTCTTAGGGTTCTCCTTATCTGGTTAAGGTATTACTCCCCCTTAACACCACAAAATCAAGTGCACATACTTGTAACACACTCCCCCTATCTAGGATACTCCATGCTTCTCTGTACATTGATGAAAGGAAAACATAAGACGCATCTTCATGTCTTCAAGAGCTCCCCCTCTGTTCAATTCTCAATTGAACACATTCACTTCTTGTACCAAAGCATATCTGATTCCTTTCTGGGTTTGTAGTTACCACAGACTACACAAGATGAACATCTTCTAGCACACAGGTTCTTGACATTAAGCCTTTACACACCAAAGGCCATACAATCCAGAAAAAACACATCCAAACTAATTATGAATGTCCACAAACAAACTTCCAAGCAATCAATACCTGATATACTTCAGTCTCTTCTACATGTTTCTTCCAATATAGATCATTTACTTCATCATTCTCCCATATGATTAGGTAGTCTAATAATAGAAACCATGTAGATAAACACCCCAGATAATGTACTAACACTTAGTTAGAACATTTTTCATACACCAAGACCTTATCACCATGATCCTAGATGTGCTCCACCAACTGGACTTACTATAGCATAGTAATCCACGAACTGAAAATCTTTAACTACACTGTGCCACCAGTTAGAATCAGAAATCCAGAAAGAGTGATAAACTCTCATCCAACTTCAAGAAGAATAAATCCTCTTGATTCTTCAACTCATCACTCCTCTGCCCAAGAGCAATTTGTTCCAAGACAATCCTCAAGAACAACCAGCTGCCACACTCTGATTATCTTGATTCTTCGAATCCACTTTAAAGATCAACCAATTACCACATTTTGATAACCTCCTTTATGAATCCTCATATGAAAAAGCCAATTGCCACTTTTGTCTTCTTCACGTTTATAATAAATCTTCCAAAGATATCCTGATCAATAAAGTTGATCTTCACCACGCTGTCAAGATAAAAGGCCTTATGAAGCATTCAATCCCTATAGATCATTTTATCTTGATTTATGTGTCACTTCACCAATTAGACTCTGATGTTGAACTAGATGTTTAAACATTATTAGCCCACATCCATCTGTTAAATTCAGGTCCTTCTTCTGCCACTTGAAAGAACCTCCTTCCTTTATAGAACAAGAGTTCCATGCTCTCATAGACTTGATTTATCCATCAAGTTTGAGTAAACAACCTTCATTCTATTGGTTTTGCAGAAGTTCCTACCAATAACACATTTTGATGAGAAGCTTCCAATGTTTCTCCAAAGTCTTCAAACCTGCCACTGTCTGATTATTCAGAAGGAATAGTTAAGAACTACACTTCATAACTATACCAAGGATGCCACCTATCTTAACTCCATGATGAGTATTCTGGACTACACCTAGATCAGAAATAAACCAATCCAAGTAGTCATCAAGATTATGATATGTTCATGGTCTTTCATCTCCATCTTCAGAATCAACAATATCCAGACTAGTTCTTGCCAAGAAACTTTCCAGAAATACATAACTCCTGTCACACAAGACTGAAGCCAATGCTACAGCTTATGCAATACCTCTCCCATGATTCTGCACAAACTCTGATGATAAGATGTTCCAACATCTTTTTGAACATCACCAATCTTGAATCACAAGGATAATCAATCAAATATTTGTGAACTCCACAAACAACAATTGATCTTAAATCCTTGTATAATACCTTATCAGATAGTTCTACATAATCTGATCTTTTAATTTTGAAGGATTTTAAGGTTAGCTCCAGATAAGATTAGCAAGATCTCCTCATGTCATGGATAAACAATACTCCAGCTGAGCATAAACTCTACTAATTCTCAATTTCACACCCCTGATGAACATACAAAGAGCACAACTGATAAATATCCACACTTGATTTTATATTCCAAAACAGATGCTCTTAGTTTGCTTGCTACAAAGGGTTCATACTGCCACTATCCATGACTAGTAGTGGAAGAGACTACCAGTTCAACAACCATTCTGATCAGACTTCTCAATCTGACATTCTTCCCTTGCTTCTAGCAATTGTTGGTCACATTGCTAGCTTTAATCATGACCAAAGTCATGCATTTATCACCCACATTTGTAAATACATTTAGAAGCTTCTTCATCTTCAGATTCATCATCAGATTCATCAGTATTCTGAGCAACCTCTTCCAGCTCCAGCCTTTGAATTACTTCCTCAAGCTTTTTCTTCCTGGCATCCAGCTTTTTGCAAGAGTTCTTCAGATCTGCAATCAAGGCAGCTTTGGATATGGGAGTCTTTGCTTTTGAAGGTCCAGCAGATGTCCTAGTGGAAGCTTCAACATCAGCAGCATGATGGCTCAAGAAAAGTTTGTAATGGAAGGCCAGAGGACTTTTTCTTTTGCATACTGAATCCTTCTCAGTGAGGATACCTGGATACTGGATTAGTATGATTCCACATAGCAGAGAGGGAAAAGCAATGGGAAGATTTGTTGCTGATGTTCCTGCATGCTTTAGGGTTTGATCAAAGATGTAAGCCCCAAAGTCCAGCTTTGTTTGGGTGCCCACAACATATATGAATCTGCCCAATCCAGTTGCTATTGAAGAAGTATGGTTGGTAGGGACCCTGTTTACAGTGCCAATCCTATGCAGCATTGCATACTTCCTTGTTAGCAATCTAACATAAAGTTTGCCCTTGACTGGCCAAGCTTTGACTTGATTGGCAGTAATGACCTTGCACACCTGGTTATCTGTCTTACCCAGCTCATTAGGTCCATCAGATTCTTTCCCTAGATAATGGTTGATAACCCTAGGAGAGAATTCCACACATCTCCCTCTTACATAGACTTTTCTGAATTCATCTGATTTACCTTCAGCACAGTCCTCTTGTAGGTTGACACTGAATTCCTTGACTAGCAGCTCATAGCAAGGTGAAAAGTTTGATACTGTTTTGAATAAACCAGCAGAAGAAATTAGGTCAATTACCTTAGTGCACTCAAGTGCATTGCTGCCCAGCTCTCTTTCAAGTGCTACCCTTCTTTGGTATACAAATTTCCATCTGCTCATACTTGACACATGATGGAATGAAACATTGTCCAGAGGAGCTTCTGGAACAGCAGAGGTGGACCTTGAGGGTGCTGGTTTCTTCTTTGGTTGGGATGTTGGAACATCCTCTTCAACATCTGAATCTGGTGGAGTTACAGCTTTCCTCTTTTGGGTATTCACCTTGCTCCATTGTTTAGTAGGACCAAATACCACTTTGGCCTTGTCTTTCTTTGGAGTAGGCTGCTTCTTTTCAGGAGTTGAATGTCCTGCAGTCTTCTTTTCCTTTCTAGCCCTAAGCCTTTTGGCTATGCTAGGGTCCACAGAAGCAATGATCTCTGTGTCAGAGTCATTATCTAAGTCTTCAACATGTAGCATAGATGCCTCCTCTTCCAGGTTAGGAGTAGGTTCCAAACATATGTGATCATCACACATTTGTATAGCACCCAAAGCATCCATCATGTTAGCAGGATATCACACCAGTTTCCTTCTTCTGGAACACAAAACTAAGCTTGGTTCTGAAACATTATTGCTTTCAAGATTACTATCTTTTCTTCAATCAGCTCCAACTGAAGTGCTATAACATTATGAAAGATACTTTGCACACATACAATAGACAGTAGCATCTCAAGGAGTATTCAGCTTCATAGCTTCATAAATCCAAAAAAAAACAATCTTTTAGGTCTTTGATTCAACATTTACCATAAACTGTTGATGTGAAGTGTGGTGTCAAGCCATTAGGATTGACATATCAATTCAGCTTCTTTCTTGATGAAACTTCCTTCAGTTCATGATTTAGACAATCATAAACATGTATCTTCACAAGAGAGATTTTCTCCAGCTATACCTAAACAACATAGGACACCATAACCAGGAAGAATATCCTCATTAGGTCACCATAAATAAGCTTAAGAGATAACTTATCAAGATTTTCACTCCCGCATGAAAGATTTGATAATTATACTCTTTTGTTTTGGCTCCAACCTCTTCTTTCATCAAGAACCACACCATTCTGAACTAAGTTTCTTCCAGTTCTGTAATCACATGATAGAACATCAAACTTGACATTATGAACTGAAGTTTTACAACAGCCTTTGTAGGAAGTACTGGGAAACCACTATCAAACATAACACATCATAAATAATAGAGCAATTCCTTATAAATTGTATGATCATCAATTCAGATACAGATATAACTCCCCATACAAGAACAACCAGAACATTTCCCAACCACAGTGCATCTAATCCAAGTAACACACAAACTTGGTATAACTTCAGAAAATATCAGAGGCACATGCAGCAGTACAGAAGTTGAACCCAAACCTCACAGAAAACAAAATACAAGCCTCCTTCAAATATAGAATTCTCTGAACCAAGATGTCAGGACATTCTGTCTGACATCATAGCTACACAGCAATTCACCAGCAAATTTCCAGCCCTGATAACACCAGACTGGTCCAATATACACCATATGATGAATAGTCCATCCTCCACTTCTAGGGACCATTCAAACGCCAATATGAACCTCTCAAGTTCCAACAGCTTTTCATTATATCATCCTTCTTCCTTTACCATGAACCAGAAAGTATCCCCCTTTGATCTCATCCAGAAACAGACCAGGATGCCTGCTCTGATACCAATTGAAATTCTGGTATGACAGACTCAGATGTCGAATATGATGTTGAGACATCTTATCTGTTACTTATAAACATGGTAAGGCATACATATCAGTACTTAAATAATTCTGATATATCAGAGTCAAACATGCTTCAGGATGTTGGGACATCTGATAGGACATTCAGTTCAGGTACTGCATAAAACATAAAAGATATAAAGAACACAGCAGAATTGTTAACCCAGTTCAGTGTATCTCCACACTTACATCTGGGGGCTACCAAGCCAGGAGGAAGTCCACTATAAGTAATATTAATTCTAGACTTAAACCAACCAGTTTAATCTTTCACTTAATATCTACCCAATGCAATTTCTACCTAAGACACAACTTAGATATGAGTACCAACTCACTCCCCCTCAATCACACAGTGATCTTTTACAATGATTAATAAAATTGAAGTCACACTTCAAACACAACAGCTTGATCTTACTTAGAAGTTTCAATCAAGACACAATACTTCTCTTGCTTACAAGCTTCGAGAATCACAAGTGAAACAACCACAATAGAGTTCCTTGTTACTCACGGCTGCCACAAGAACACAACCCTAATAATGTTTACATTTTCGGTTGATTGGGTTAATTCTAAACTAGGTTACAGGGTTTCTTTTATAACCTATTCCCAACTGGATTTGGGCCTAAACAATCACAACAATAGCTGCTACAAATATGCAGAAAAACTCTGCTACAAATATTCCAAAAGATCTTCAAATCTAAAAACTCCTAAAATATCTCTAAATATAGAAACCTATATTTTTCAATATTTGTCTTCAATTTAAATTGAGTCTTTAAGATCTTCTAAATCAGCACCACATATGATTGCATAATATCTCCAGAATATTCTGCATAATTCAGATCTGATAAATCCCAATGTCATCACCTTGAATTAGGGTTAGTTAGTTTGCTACCTCCTTAATTCAAGGTGAATTAGTTATTCTGTTATACTGAAATCAGATAACTAATCTCCCTAAATATGCGCCTTGTATTGCTTATCTCTTTCCAATTTATTCCAGATAGATTCCCCTGAATTTACTCAGTTCTGTTAGTCATTAATTAATTCTGGTAGCAGGTCTGAGATGTCACAACATCTGTTGGGACATCCTGAAAAACTTAACTTACTTCATTTACTGATACAATGTCACAACATCTGATGTGACATCCTGATATCTTGACTTAAGTTCATTAACTGTTACTCTGTTTGACAGTGTCACAACATCTGGTGTGACATCCTGAACTAAGTTCAACACTTCTTGTTTGATATCTATATGTAACATATTGTTTTGACAGTTGCAGATGTTTCAACATTCTCTTTGACATCTGTCATGACATTTGCAGATGTTTCAACATCTTCTTTGACATCTGTCTGTAACATATTCTGTCATGACATTTGCAGATGTTTCAACATCTTCTTTGACATCTGTCTGTAACATATGACAGTAATTCTGTCATGACATTTGCAGATGTTTCAACATCTTCTTTGACATCTGTCTGTAACATATGACAACATCTGTTGGGACATCCTGAATTAAGTTCTTATACTCTGTTTGATAATGTCCCAACATCTGATAGGACATTCTGAACTGAATTCAACATCTTCTTTGACAACTTCCACATTTATCTGTGCCACCATGTCAGGACATCATGTTTGACATGTTCTTCCAGAGTCTATACCATGTTAATATGAAACTTCTTATTCAACATTTTCCAGCCATATTAGTTTTACCAAACATAATGCCAATCATAAAATAATAGCATTAACAAAATCCTTTAATCAATTCACTTAATAATCATCAAGACATCAAGCTTGTAACTTGGGCCTTGCATTAGGGTTCTAATTCTTCCTTAATTGGTTAAGAAGGACTAACCCTAGTGTTAATGGACAAGTCCCCCTCAAGTTGTCTTACAAATCATAAAATTCACTTCTTAATCTTACCATTAACTAAAATCCACTTAATAAAGGCTTTGTTGTGTCATGAGGTTAATCCCTAATCATGGATTAAGTTGAGGAGCTTTCCTCAGCTTAAACATTCTCATCTATTATCCTTCTATTAGGATGGTGTAATGAGTCTGTTTAATCCCTGATTATGGCTTAATCTCATTACTCAACACTAAACAAAAACAACAAAAACATCTAAGTAATCACAAGTAGGTTAATGATCTTAATCCTACATCAGGGTGATTAAGTGTGAGATGCTGACTTCACACTTAAGGTAATTCTCATTACCCCTAATCAGAGGGAAGATTTGATGAGTTTACTAACCCATTGGTTTAGGCTTAAGCTCATTAACTTAAGACAAACTTTCAAAAGCAATAAAAGACTGAAAATACAAAAACAAACAATAATCGTCTCCTCCGGGATTCTTTTCTCACCTCATTCACTCACAAACGAGAACTCGCTTCTTCCGTCTAATGCAAGACAGTTTGCACCTGAGCCAGACAGGTCATACACTTGAGCATAGACAAGCAAGCAGTTCACAAGTCAATTTATCTTTCAGTCTCTTTGGGTCGAACTACGGTGTTCTGACTTCCTCACTGCACGAGAGGATACGTAGGCATAACTTAACGGTTATCGAACAAAAGTCTCTGTATATCCCCCCTCCTTCCAGCAATTATTCTTTAAGCCTCATAGTCTTGAGCTTTGCACTCCTGTTCTTACACTGACACTTCATATACTTCACTTCACCTTTTTTACACTGACACTTGCATTCTTTCCAGCTTTGATACACAAATTGCACTGACACTACCCCTTTAAAACACAAATCTTTTAAGCGTGGATCCCGTCGAGTACGGAGGACAATCTGGGTGCTAATACCTTCCCAGGTTGTAACCAACCCCCTTTCTCAGTCTCTCTGGTTCGCAACCGTCTTATCCATATCTTTCTAGGTCTATGCAGCATTACCTTTCCTTCGGGATAAAAATGCCTAGCTGGCGACTCTATTCATTCATCCTTTCTCTTTTCGCCGACCGTTCGTGTTTGTACCCCTTCTGACCTGAGGTGTCATTTGGTGGGAGCGACAGCTTGGCGACTCTGCTGGGGACCCTTATACTGTAACCAGGGCTTTTGGTTCTTTTTGTGGGTTCCTCCTAGCTCTTGTTTGATTTGTGTTTCCTGGGGTGTTATGTGCTATTTATGTTTGTATAGTTGCTTTATTTATTGCTTTATGTACAGTTATTTATTGCTTTCTTTACAGCTTTATACATCATACTGTCATACTGTTATCTGGCTGGATCTGGTTTATTGTTCTGATGGGTGGGGTTCATTGAGAGTTTAAGGTCCTATACCTGGTACCTGAGTGACACCTAGGCTAGAGTGGTTCATGTTCTTTCCCATTCCATTTTGGTCTGGTGCGGGAATATGAAACACGGTTCAGATGTGGGTTTCTTCTTAAGAACTCTGTGCTACAGATTTCCTGTAGTGCTAGGGCTATCTGGGAAGCCTGCTAAGTCTGGATGACCTTTATTATGACCTTCAGAAACTGAGGTGAATTAGAGGAGGGTCTTTTATGATTATTGTAAACACTGTACCTCCGGGTTAGAAGTGTTTACACTTCTCATAACTGATCCAAGTCTGAGGATCTTTGTTTTAGAACACTACCTGTGAGGGGGTTTGATGGGCTAAAGACGTGTCTAATTATGTGTCTAGCGGTATCTTAACTGCAAGTGCACAGCCTATCGAAGTAATATTTAAGATTATCGATCCACAGGGATTCTATGGTTACTTAGTGCTAGATGAACTTCTAGTTTAGCTAAGGCGAATGGTTGTCACGATTTTTTTTGTTGATTTTAAGATATTAAAGGCGGAATTAAATTTAAGTTTTAATAAAATGATACTAAGACGGTCGGTATGTAATTATACTAACTTAGGTGGGTAAATCTAACCTAGGCTTATAAAGGTGTTTACTTAATCTATTCGGTAGAGGTTACTAGTTTAAATACCCTCAACTCACACTCTCGTGGTCTTATCTCAGATCTTACCCCTAAAGCCCTATGCCTGCTCTCGCTAGCCCATAAGTGTTTAGAGATAATTTTTGGAAACTAAGTAATTCTAATTTATTTTAAAGCGCTCTCGCTGTGTTTAATTTAAATGCCTAACTTTAGCTATCTGGTTAAAATCTCACACTCTCGTGGTCTTGACCTAACCTAATACTCTTTTCTTACTCTCGTAACGAAAAGGTCGAATTAAATTAAAAAGTATCAGCCAGAATGTTAAGTTACTAATTATTTTAAGCCTATGATTAAATTTTACCGATTAAGCTTGTTTTAACTACATACCGCCCTAAGGTAATTAGCTACTCATTGATGTTGAACCAGACAGAGACAGAAAATTAAATAATAAAATACTCATGGCAGAAAAATAAATAAACATTATAAATATTAAAATTGCAATATCATAAAAAACCTGGTTAACAAATATTATAGCAGACTCCTTCTTCCACAGACCGGAAAGCTTGGAGTTGGCGGAAATTGAAAATAAAGCAAAAATCTGAAGGTTTAGAAACAAGTAATTTTTATAACAATTTCCTGATGTTGGAAATTGTTATAGATTGGGTTTGGATACAATAAGAATGAAAAGCTGAAAAATAATGCAGAAATAGAAACAGGGTCGTAAAACAATTCGGCAGAGCTTCCGCAGAAATTCGAATAAAAAATGCTCTGTAGTTTCTTCATAAAACTAATGCTATTTATAGGAGAGTAATTTGGGCTTTTGGCTGAATGTGTTGCATGGGCCTCGTAGGAGAAGTTGAGGAATTCTAGGAACGTGGCATACAGGGTCAATCTGGAAAGTAGCAGCTTCACATGCACGTAGCCCTGTGACCAAGTCTGGTCAAATAACCTACTTTTACCCTTGTCACGACCGTGACAAGGTCTTCACGCTCGTGTCCTGTGGTTTTAAGTGTCACGGTCGTGACAATGTTGTAACGGTCGTGATGGCCTCTTTTAGGGTGTCACGGTCGTGACACCTTGGTGACGACCGTGACTGCAACAAATTATGCAGTTTTGCAGGCTTCTTCATTTCTTCATCTTTTTATGGTTTCTTTTGTTCCTTTTGCTCTTACTTTATGATTTAGCTCCATATAATGATGTACCTGCAAAATGGTGAGAAAAACTCGAGAAATCGAGTGTTAAAACGGTGATTATGTGATAAAACGTCAATGAAATCTAGCAATATAATCGATACGTTTTCTCGTTATCAAACTTCCCCAAACTTAAACCTTTGCTTGTCCTCAAGCAAATAGTCGGTTGAAAATCGGCGGACAAGCTTTTATTGACGCATACTCATGACAAACCGTACGAGGGATCGTTTTGTCGGATAGACCGGTACTTTGATATTACACTACCGATACACTAATGACACAAGCAACAAGCTATGTCGTCGACTTCCCGTTAAACGAAACGATCGGTAATTACTTTACGATTTCACCTAGAGTTTTTCGATCTTATTTCGCCCGGTTTCATTCTAGCGCAATCACATTAAGCCCTTTTGCCTTAGCACGCACGTAGTGGAGTAGCCGGTTAGCGACTTTGATCCTTTTTAAGCACGGGGTCTGGTACACGAGTGCGGTAACCCTACATATTTTATCCGATTTGGAGGTTGTGGGGGATCGAGCCGTAGCACGCCCTACCGAATTTAGAACCAGTACCTCTGAACCAACCCGCAATGGACTCCTTCTCATATTTCTCGTTTCTTGTATGCGACCGTGTACTTTGGTGCAATTTCTTTTCATTTTGCATCGAGATATGAAGGATCATTATTGATTAGGCATCAAACGCTTATATTCATCGGCTCCCCACGTGGTTTGTGTTCAGACGGTGCTGACTGCTAGTATAAACTACTAGGGGTTACTTTTGAACTGAAACTTAAAGTGTACTCGTAATGATAATCGGAATGGAATCGCTTAAGTGGGAAGTCAAAGGTGTCAAGATTGTATTGGTCTTGTTTAATCGTTCTCGGCTTCCTAATTACGATTCCGTAGGTAAGTTGGGTAATGCGAATAATTAAAGATTTTTTCTGGTATGGCTAAATAAACGGGGAAAATTCGAAACTAAAGAAAATAGCATAAAGATTTGCTCGCTTCATTAACTTGCGAAAAGAAATACAACGGAATTGAAAATACAACGAAATGGAAAAGTGCGAAAAAGGGAAAATGCGGAAATGAAAGGTACCTCTCCCACACAATATCAGACATTGTCCTCAATGTTGTGATATAGATGCGGTAAAAGGACAGTATAAACGACAAAAACGAAAAACAAACATAAGCAAAACTAAAACTATGGCTGCTGAGGACCGCGGGCTCGGCTTCTGGTGCGGGAGCGGCGTCTGGAAGGAGTCGCTTCAGGGTCAGAACCGGTGTCGGTGGCAGCAGTGATGTCAATGCGGAGGGCTTCTAGCTCGCTGAAAATTTCTCCAAACTTCTCATTAGTAGCTGCCTGGTTTGCTGCAATAGTGCTGAGTAAAGCATCATACTGCTCCTTCTGCCTTCGCTCCAGTGCGGCGTTCATCTGGTTCTGCTGATGAATCGCACGGAGGACATCCTCAAGAGTGAATTCCGGAGCAGGAGGCTGTCGGGTAGATGTCTCTGGTATATCCTGGACAGGCTCAGCTGCATCCATAGCGTCCTGCATCTCATCCGCTGGAGGGTCTGCCTGATCATCATGAATAGGGGCGTGGTCGGCAGCATCTGGTAAAATAAAGAGCCAGTTGGCTCGGCTGGATGGGTCGATGCGGTCGCGGGACGGCAGAATGATATGGTGGAAAATGGTGCCATGGACAACAGGGCTATACCTGCCATCCTCTCGCTGCGCAATCAGGTGAGCGGACCTGCAATAACTCTTGGTGAGGAATTCTGCTTCTCTGAAAGGCTGATTTACGACCAAGTCACCAAGCCCCAACTGAATGGCGAGGGAGGTGACAATGCCGCCTATGAAAAATGGGGTTGATCCTCTATGCGCAATAGCCTGGATGTGATAAAGCATGAACGGGGCAGCGTTGATCGGCTCGTCATTTAGAGCGCAGTGCAAGAATAGAAGCTCCTTGGAGTTGAGCTTATGGTTGCTTTCTCGAGCGAATATGGTGTTGCAAATGACTCGGTGGAAATAACGGATTGCCGGGTTGTGAATGTGTGTAGCATTGAGGCTTTGGAAGGCTGAGGCACGGGTATTGGTTATGTCGTGCCATAAAGTGAAAGCGGGTTCACTAAAATTATCGGGCACGCGGAGATGAGCTTCAGTCCCGTGATCGAAGCCTAGCAACTCGGCTATCCTGTTTTGCGAAAGGTTAAACTCCTGGCCATGCAATCTGAATTTTGCGAAACCGGTGAGCTGACTCTGAGAACCGGCAGGAGTGACGTACTGGAATGACCTAAGGAACTCCAATGTCAGAAGCTCGAATGTGGGCTGAGGCTGACTGCAAAGATCCCACAGACCGACTTTTTGAAGCAGGTTCTGGACACTGGTAAGCATTCTGAGTTCCCTCAAACAGACAGTGTCGATATAACGTGTAGGTTGCACACCGCGGTTCTGGAATCGGATAAATCGTTCTCTCTGGGTTTCTCCAGCATCACCTTCTCTGAATTGAATGGTATCCATTGCATGCAAGAGGTAGAGTGAAAGATGAAGATTTTTGATGTTTTGTGAAAAAATGATAAAATGAGAGAAATAATGAATCGGAATAAATATTGGAAGGTGAGAATGTGATAGGTGTGGTGATAATGGGGGGTTAATGAGTTTAAAGTTGGTAATGGGGGGGTTACGGAAGTTATGGAGAAAATGGGTGGTTTTTGGAAGTTATGGAGGAAGAAGAAGAAGAGGTCACGAAGAGAAACAGTTCTGTTTCTCACGAATCCTGTAATAAGGGTTGTCACGGTCGTGACAGGGGCGCGACGGTCATGACACGCTAAATTAGCACGTCACGATCGTTAGGGGGGTGTGACGACCGTGAGGGCTTGCTTCGTTGAATAATTTCCAGAAAACACTATCTCAATTATTTCACATACTTCATAATAATTTATTTTCTTCACTTCTCACTCAATATTATATTAAAACACCATATAATAATTAATTTCAACATAGTACTTGACTAACTTGCATGGCATGAGAGATTTTATATAATATGAATAAATGCAAGCATAACAGTACATAGAACTAAAAAAATATATAAATTGATTAAAATGGAGAAATTTTGGAATTAGAAGTGCATTGCATAAGTTAATTGAAAATGAAATTACATTAATGAAAATACGGTACGAAATTGTTTGCGAAAAATAAATCTAACTAGAAACGAAAACAATGAGAAAGATAAACTAAATCACTTATAGCATTTTCAAAAGTGTTTCTTCAAATCTTCGATTGCGGAGTTCAAGTGATAGAATTGTTCGCAGGTTATGTCAGTCAAACCTAAAATATCCAATCGCATGCTTTTAATGTCTTCCTTAAATGAATTAATGTCAGTTTGGTAAGCTTCAAGAGTGTTCATAATATTCTGTAAGTTGTTAGCATAATCTCCTTGATTCACTTCAGGGGTTTCATTTACTTCTTCAGTGTGGTCAATGTCATGGTAACCAGGAGGTGTCTCAGGGTCAGTTTCGACATCGGTCATTATATCATCTTTTATCTTGTAAGACTGAGGTGTTTCAGGAGTAGATGGATAATCAGGTGGGGTTAACTCATAAAGCCAGTTATCCTTATTGTGAACACTTACTCTAGCATGGTTTGGCAATGTGAACAGGGTTACTACTTCATTCCGGATTAGGTACTCAAAAGGTGGATGTCCTAAATTCCTTATGATATGTCTATTAAAGCAGAAGTTAAGATTCATAGGACGGATTGTACCTAAACGGTTGCACCTGTGCAGTTGGTACCTAAGTCCTATGGCATCAGCAATCATGGTTACAAGACCTCCTACTAATATAGGTAATTCAGGTTCTTCTTGGATACGGGTGAAGGTTTGCATCATGAAAGGTACACCATTAACAGGCTGTCCATTAGTGAAACATGACATAATAAATATCTCATCTTTAGAAACTCCGGTAATATTTTCTTCTTTTCCAAAGAAGGTGTGGGCAAGGATTTTATGGAAGTAACGGAGAGCAGGGTTATGGATCTCATCATTATTCATGCTATTTGGTTCAGGGTGGTAGTTTCCGGTTAAAGTTCCCCAAAAGAAATCTAGCTCAATATCCATCAATTCTACCTGTGTGGTAGTAAAAGCAAATGGTCCACTAGGGAATCCTAATAAATCAGCTAGTTCTTTATGGTTAAAGTCATATTCTATTCCAAACAGGCGGAAACTGATAAATCCTTTCCTAAATCTAAAACCGCACTCAGGTAGGTAAACTAAGGAGCTAAGGAACTCAAGGGTGAGCTCGCGGTAAGTCACAAACTTATGTTGGATCAATGCATTCTCCCATCCAAGTCGGTTAAACAAGTACAGGATGCTATCATGTATACCTAGGGTTTCCATAGTCTGATCATCCGGGTACAGGGTCAAATCCATTTGCCTCTGTGATAACTCTTCAAACTCCATTCTTTGGTTCCTACCTCTAAATTTGGTTTCCATATGGTTTATGGGTTGGTTAGCCATGGTCAGTGCAAATATGGAGGAAACAAATCAGGGGGAGAAGGAAAGTGGAAAAGACTTTTAGAAAATCTGTAAAAAGTGATTTAAGATAAAAATAAGAAAATGAAATGCATAATTTAAAGGCAATACTAGTAATATGAAATAAAACTATAAAATGACAAAACAATTAAATAAATAATAAAACGATAAATAACAATATGAAATAGTTTAAATAATTAAATGAGTAAATGGGTTGCCTCCCACTAAGCGCTGTTTTTATCGTCAAAAGCCTGACGTAATGCTTAGGTTTAGATTAATCAGGGGAATCAATGGACAACTCTAAAAGCCTTAGATTATTTGCATAATCTCTATTTTCAACTTTATGATAATGTTTTAAACGTTGTTCGTTTACTATGAATGGTTCACTATTCCTACCCTTAATTTCTATTGCTCCACTCGGGAATACTTCAGTTATTTCAAAGGGTCCTGACCATCTAGATTTTAATTTTCCAGGAAAGAGCCTAAGTCTTGAATTAAAGAGGAGTACAACGTCTCCCACACTAAATTCTTTCCTAGATAGGCGTTTATCATGCCATCGCTTAGTTCTTTCTTTATATATCTTAGCATTCTCATAAGCATCTAGCCTTAATTCTTCTAATTCGTTAATGTCTAGGATTCGCTTTTCTCCTGCAGCATTATAGTTTATATTGAGAGTTCTAATCGCCCAATAAGCTTTGTGTTCTAGTTCTACTGGGAGGTGACAAGATTTTCCATAAACTAGTTTGAAAGGTGTAGTACCTATGGGTGTCTTGTAAGCGGTCCTATAAGCCCATAAAGCTTCATTAAGTTTAGATGACCAATCTTTCCGAGATATGGCGACAGTCTTTTCTAAGATTTGTTTAATTTCTCTGTTTGAGACTTCGACTTGTCCACTTGTTTGTGGGTGATATGGTGTAGCCACACGGTGTCTTACTCCATACTTAGATAGTAATTTGTCAAAGATTTTTGAAATGAAGTGCGAGCCACCGTCACTTATGACGAGTCTAGGCACACCAAATCTGGGAAAGATTATATTTTTGAAAAGCTTTATTACTACTCGTGTATCGTTTGTAGGAGAAGCTATGGCTTCAATCCATTTTGAAACATAATCAACAGCTACGAGTATGTAATTATTACCGAAAGATGATGGGAATGGTCCCATGAAATCTATTCCCCAGACGTCAAAGATTTCTACTTCTAATATTCCTTTTTGAGGCATTTCATCTTTTCTTGAAATATTGCCAGTGCGTTGACACCGGTCGCAATTTATAACAGCGATGTGGACATCCTTCCATAGATTAGGCCAGAATAAACTGGCTTGCAAGATTTTTGCACAAGTTTTGGAAGTGCTTGCATGTCCACCATAAGGAGATGAATGGCATTGAGCAATGACATCTTCTATTTCTTCTTCGGGAATACACCGACGAAATATTCCATCGGGTCCTCTCTTGAACAATAATGGTTCATCCCAATAGTAATGTTTTAGATTATGAAAGAATTTCTTTTTCTGCTGATAGGTTAGATCGGGTGGAAGAGCTCCTGCGGCTAGGTAGTTGACAATGTCAGCGTACCATGGCAGTCCTACAGTTGTCTGGATTGTTTCCACGGGTTTTGGTTCATTTATGTCTAACTGAGCTAGGTCGCTTCCTATTTGTGCTATCAGCTGTTCATACGGAAAATCATCGTTAATCGGCACTTGTTCGGGTTTAATACCTTCTATTCTAGATAAATGGTCCGCTACGACGTTCTCAGTACCTTTCTTATCTTTTATTTCGAGATCAAACTCTTGTAAGAGTAAAATCCATCTCAAGAGTCTTGGTTTAGCATCTTTCTTAGTTAATAAATATCGGATAGCAGCATGGTCTGTGTAAATGATTATTTTCGCTCCTACTAGGTAAGAACGGAATTTGTCAAGCGCAAAGACAACTGCTAACAATTCTTTTTCGGTAGTGGCGTAGTTCATCTGGGCAGAATCTAAGGTTCTACTGGCGTAGTAAATCGCATGAAGTTTCTTTTCCTTCCTCTGGCCTAGAACTGCGCCTACAGCATAGTCACTCGCATCGCACATGATTTCGAAAGGTAATCTCCAGTCAGGGGGTTGCATGATTGGTGCGGTGATGAGGGCTGTTTTTAGAGTTTCGAATGCTTTAAGATAATCTTCATTGAATACGAACTCAGCGTCTTTCATTAATAAACCAGTAAGAGGTTTAGTGATTTTCGAGAAATCTTTGATGAATCGTCGGTAAAAACCGGCGTGTCCTAAAAAGCTTCGTATTTCTCGAACGGTTTTAGGGGGTTGAAGATCTTTTATGACTTCAATCTTAGCTTTATCAACTTCAATTCCCTTGTTGGATATTACATGACCTAATACGATTCCTTCTTTGACCATAAAATGACATTTCTCCCAGTTAAGCACAAGGTTTACTTTTACACATCTTTCTAACACCGTTTCTAAGTTTGATAGGCATCCTTCAAAACTTTGCCCGCATACAGAGAAGTCGTCCATGAACACTTCCATGATGTTGTCTATAAAATCTGCGAAGATTGACATCATACATCTTTGAAAGGTTGCAGGAGTGTTGCATAATCCAAAGGGCATTCGTCTATAAGCGAACGTTCCATATGGGCATGTGAATGTAGTCTTCTCTTGATCATCAGGATGGATAGGGATTTGGAAAAATCCTGAGTAACCGTCAAGATAACAGAAGTAAGAATGCTTGGCTAATCGTTCTAACATTTGATCTATAAAGGGTAGTGGGAAATGATCTTTTCGAGTGGCTTTGTTTAGTTTACGATAATCTATGCACACTCTATGTCCTGTCACTACTCTTTGCGATATTGATTCGCCTTGAGCGTTTTTCACAACAGTGATACCTCCTTTCTTTGGCACTACATGTATTGGACTAACCCATTCACTATCAGAGATTGGATATATTATTCCGGCATCTAGTAATTTTTTAACTTCTTCTTTTACTACAGTGCTAAGGATTGGGTTAATTCTTCTTTGAGATTCTCTGGAGGTTCTGCAATCTTCTTCTAGCAGAATACGATGCATACAGACTGAAGGACATATTCCTTTGAGATCAGATATGTTATATCCTAACGCAGTTGGATATTTTTTCAGGACATCTAAAAGTTTCTTCGTTTCTATAGTTCCTAAACTGGAATTTATTATAACTGGTCTTTTGCATTCAACGTCTAAGAATTCGTACCTTAGGTTATGAGGTAAAGTTTTTAATCCTAATGTAGGTTTATCTTTACTTGGCATGGGATCCGGTGTAAGTGCTAAACTTTCGCTTAGACTATCATCCTGATATGGTTTACGCCAATTATCATCTTCGAAAATCGGAGGGATTTGAATTTTCATTATTTCAGAATAAGTGGTCTCTTTCAGTTCCATTTCTCTTACACATTCGTCAATTACGTCCAATAGATAGCATGTATCCTCTATAGCTGGTGATTGTAAGAATTGTGTTAAAATAAATTCAACATTTTCTTCACCTACTTCAAAGGTTAGCTTTCCTCTTTTTACGTCTATTATGGCTCCGGCGGTAGCTAAGAATGGTCTTCCTAGTATGATAGGTGTAGTGGAGTCTTCAGAGATGTCCATGATTATAAAATCAGTAGGGATGTAGAATTGTCCTATACGTACTGGGACGTTTTCTAGTATGCCTACAGGATATTTAACAGAGCGATCGGCTAGTTGAACAGACATTTTAGTTGGTCTTAGGTCTCCCATGTCTAGCCTTTTGTAAATCGTTAAGGGCATAACACTGATACTGGCTCCTAAATCGCATAGAGCTTTGTCAATGACGAATTTTCCTATTACACAGGGTATAGAGAAACTTCCTGGATCTTTTAGCTTAGGAGGCATTTTATTCTGAATTATGGCGCTACACTCGGCAGTAAGTGTAACTGTTCCGTTATCCTCTATCTTTTTCTTATTGGATAAGATTTCTTTTAAAAACTTAGCATACGAGGGTATTTGGGTGATTGCTTCTGTAAACGGAATAGTAATATTCAACTGTTTCAGAAGTTCAACAAATTTCTTAAATTGACCCGTCGTCTTGGAATTTGTTAATCTTTGAGGGTACGAAATTGGTGGTTTATAGGGTGGTGGAGGCACATAAGGTTGTTCTTTCTCCACTACCTCTTGATTATCATCTTCCTTTTCTTCTGGATCATTCACCACTTCAGTCGGTTTATCCGGTTTTTGGTACATGGCTGGATTGTCAAGTCTTGGATCGGTAGGTCCGTCAAGTTCCTTGCCACTTCTTAATATTACGGCATTGGCATGTCCTTTCGGATTAGGTTGTGGTTGTCCAGGGAATACTCCAGCTGGTGCAGCAGTAGATGCTTGTTGTTGAGCTACTTGTGAAATCTGAGTTTCAAGCATTTTGTTATGCGTAGCTAATGCATCTACTTTGCTCACTAATTGCTTAATCTGCTCACTAGTGTGAATGTTTTGGTTTAAGAAGTCCTTGTTTGTTTGAGATTGGTTAGCTATAAAGTTCTCCTTCATCAACTCAAGGTTCGATTTTCTAGGGACATTAGGAGCAGTCTTTTGATATCATGGTGATGTAGCTGGTGCTTGACCTGGTGCGTACAAAGCATTGTTATTCTTATAGGAGAAGTTCGGATGATTTTTCCAACCTGGGTTGTATGTGTTTGAGTATGGGTTTCCTTGAGCATAATTCACTTGATCAGTGGGAGTACCTGTCAATAGTTGACAATCAGAAACTTCGTGTCCTAGGACTCCACATAACTCACAGTTAGGTGTTACTGCAGCCACGGTGGCTGTTGGTGTTATGGCCAAGTTGTCGATCTTTTGGCTTAGTTGGTCAAACTTCGCATTGACTTGGTCCATACTACTCACTTCGTACATACCTCCTTTTGTTGGTTTCTCAGTTGCGACTCTCTCGCTTCCCCAAAGGTAATGATTTTGAGCCATACTTTCGATAAGTGCATAAGCATCATTATATTCTTTGTCCATCAATGCACCGCCCGCGACAGCGTCAATTGTCATTCTTGTATTGTACAAGAGTCCATTATAGAAGGTATGGATGACCATCCATTCTATTAATCCATGATGTGGACAAAGTCTCAGCAGATCCTTATAGCGTTCCCAAGCTTCGAATAGTGATTCGCTTTCCCTTTGCTTAAATCCGTTGATCTGAGCTCTCAGCATAGCTGTCTTGCTAGGTGGAAAATATCTGTTCAAGAAGACTCTCTTAAGTTCCTCCCACGTAGTTACTGAGTTCGAAGGCAGAGATTGAAGCCAAGCTCTTGCTCTGTCTCGAAGTGAAAAAGGAAATAAACGTAGTCTAATAGCTTCTTGGGTAACTCCATTGGCTTTTACGGTATCTGCATATTGCACAAAGATCGAAAGATGAAGATTCGGATCCTCGGTAGGATTTCCGGCGAATTGATTTTGTTGCACGGCTGATATCAACGAAGGTTTTAGTTCGAAATCATTTCGGTTGATAGCCGGTGCTGCAATGCTTGAATGTGGTTCAGCTTGCGAAGGACTGGCGTAATACTTGAGTGGATGATTCTGTTCTTCAGCCATCTCTGCATCCTTTGATGTTATGACTGGTTTAGGCGGATCTAATTGAAGATCTGGAATACTGTAACTTTTTTCGTAATCGAATATACGTCTTCTTACGTGTAAGAAGCGTTCCGATTCAGGGATTAGAGGTTGCAAGTCTTCGCTTTTAGAGCGAGTACTTGGCATACACTCGGAGATTAAATTAAATTAAATAGTTGATACCTTAGTCTAGACAATGCTACCTAAATGCACTAGTAACTAAATTAAGGAATCCCCGACAACGGCGCCAAAAACTTGATGGGCTAAAGACGTGTCTAATTATGTGTCTAGCGGTATCTTAACTGCAAGTGCACAGCCTATCGAAGTAATATTTAAGATTATCGATCCACAGGGATTCTATGGTTACTTAGTGCTAGATGAACTTCTAGTTTAGCTAAGGCGAATGGTTGTCACGATTTTTTTTGTTGATTTTAAGATATTAAAGGCGGAATTAAATTTAAGTTTTAATAAAATGATACTAAGACGGTCGGTATGTAATTATACTAACTTAGGTGGGTAAATCTAACCTAGATTTATAAAGGTGTTTACTTAATCTATTCGGTAGAGGTTACCAGTTTAAATACCCTCAACTCACACTCTCGTGGTCTTATCTCAGATCTTACCCCTAAAGCCCTATGCCTGCTCTCGCTAGCCCATAAGTGTTTAGAGATAATTTTTGGAAACTAAGTAATTCTAATTTATTTTAAAGCGCTCTCGCTGTGTTTAATTTAAATGCCTAACTTTAGCTATCTGGTTAAAATCTCACACTCTCGTGGTCTTGACCTAACCTAATACTCTTTTCTTACTCTCGTAACGAAAAGGTCGAATTAAATTAAAAAGTATCAGCCAGAATGTTAAGTTACTAATTATTTTAAGCCTATGATTAAATTTTACCGATTAAGCTTGTTTTAACTACATACCGCCCTAAGGTAATTAGCTACTCATTGATGTTGAACCAGACAGAGACAGAAAATTAAATAATAAAATACTCATGGCAGAAAAATAAATAAACATTATAAATATTAAAATTGCAATATCATAAAAAACCTGGTTAACAAATATTATAGCAGACTCCTTCTTCCACAGACCGGAAAGCTTGGAGTTGGCGGAAATTGAAAATAAAGCAAAAATCTGAAGGTTTAGAAACAAGTAATTTTTATAACAATTTCCTGATGTTGGAAATTGTTATAGATTGGGTTTGGATACAATAAGAATGAAAAGCTGAAAAATAATGCAGAAATAGAAACAGGGTCGTAAAACAATTCGGCAGAGCTTCCGCAGAAATTCGAATAAAAAATGCTCTGTAGTTTCTTCATAAAACTAATGCTATTTATAGGAGAGTAATTTGGGCTTTTGGATGAATGTGTTGCATGGGCCTCGTAGGAGAAGTTGAGGAATTCTAGGAACGTGGCATACAGGGTCAATCTGGAAAGTAGCAGCTTCACATGCACGTAGCCCTGTGACCAAGTCTGGTCAAATAACCTACTTTTACCCTTGTCACGACCGTGACAAGGTCTTCACGCTCGTGTCCTGTGGTTTTAAGTGTCACGGTCGTGACAATGTTGTAACGGTCGTGATGGCCTCTTTTAGGGTGTCACGGTCGTGACACCTTGGTGACGACCGTGACTGCAACAAATTATGCAGTTTTGCAGGCTTCTTCATTTCTTCATCTTTTTATGGTTTCTTTTGTTCCTTTTGCTCTTACTTTATGATTTAGCTCCATATAATGATGTACCTGCAAAATGGTGAGAAAAACTCGAGAAATCGAGTGTTAAAACGGTGATTATGCGATAAAACGTCAATGAAATCTAGCAATATAATCGATACGTTTTCTCGTTATCAGGGTTGGGCTGTTTACAGGTTTGCAGGTACCCTTGGCCACATCATACCCAGTTACTTATTGAGTTTAAGAATGCTTCACTTTGGACAGTTCTTGTGATTTAACCCTGGACATGTGACTCTTTATTTGAGTCCCCCGCCTTGGTTACTGGATTTCTGAACCTCCATTTGGACTTCTTAAACATACATGGGCCTTTTATATCAAGACAGATAATCAGATCCAGCTTGATCACAAACCCTTGCATATCATTTGCATACTCATCATTGCATCATTTTAACATTTGTTTATTTGTTTTTCAGGGTATCCATACTACATTTGGCTTGGTTTTGACCCCTTCATCTGCATAGACCTTTGTTCATCAGTTATCTACTTCAGCTATCTGCATCAGTGGTTTGCTTCAGTTACCTTCATCATCAGCTTATCAGTGGCTCATCTCCAGTATCAGTCTCCATCATTAGCATTTGTTTTCAGCTCTTCATCAGCAGTCATGGCACCCAAGAAGAGCAACATTTCATATCATTTCTTTGAGCCTGTGTTGACTGGCATCAGACAGGTCCAGGCACTTATTACTCCAGACCACATCCCATTATTCAGAGAGCATTATGGAGGCATCCTTGATATGGTTATAGACTTAGACCCTTCCCAGAGGAGTTTGATCCACACTTGCCTACAGTTTTATGACCCTCCTTTGAGATGCTTCACTTTCCAGAACTTTCAGTTGGGACCTCTGCTGGAGGAGTTCTCATCACTGATTGGAGTACCTATCAGGGGTGGTGTCCCCTTCAACCCTGAGATGACTTCTCCCAGCAATGGAGAAGTGGCAAAGGCACTGTATTTAGAACCTATTTTGATTGAGCAGAACATGACCACAAAGGCTGGGATCCCTGGCTTACACTTAGACTTTCTGACTTCCCAGGCTATCCTGAAGGCCTCCTTGGGGGAATGGAAGGCAGTTTGTGCATTGTTCGCCCTCAGTATATATGGGGTTATACTTTTTGCAGACGAGCCCAAGTTTATCAGCAAGAATGCCATTCATCTCTTCCTTCTGAGGAACCCAGTACCCAGCTTGCTGGGAGATTTCTATTATTCTGTTCACCAAAGGAATGAGAAGCAGAGAGGGAGGTTAGTGAGGTGCTGTGCTCCTTTGTTTCACACTTGGCTGCTTAAACACTTGCCCAGGACTGATGCTTTCCTGAATCCTCACCAACAGAAGAATTGGGCTAAAAGACTTATTGCTTTGACTTCAGATGACATCAGATGGTGCACCCAGAGCACCAAAGGCAGAGATATAATCACTAGCTGTGGGCAGTACCCCAATGTACCTTTAGTAGGAGTGAAGGGTTGCATCAACTACAATCCTTTGTTGTTCAAAAGACAATTGGGCTATGCTTTGGTTCACCCTCCTAGAGTGCAGGACTTGGCTGAAACCCTATATTGTGAGATAAAGCCTAATCTAGTTGTTGTCAGACAAGCATCCTGGGCTTGGGATAACATCCAGACCAAAGGGATGGCCATTCTTGGGAGATGCAATAATATGGCTTCAGCTCAGTATTATGAATGGTCTCATGCTAGAGCTCAGATTTCTGGGATGCCTTTCACCATTAAGGATGCACCAGGACCATCCACAGTACCACCTCCAGCCACTGTCAGCCTGGAAGAATTTGAGAAGCTGAAGGAGAGGAATGAGAATCTGTCTCAAGCTCTGAAGAAAACCCTTTGGGAGAGGAGTGATGGTCTTCTAGACATTGAGAGGTTGGAGAAGCTCAGAGTGGAGCATCTGGCCAAGATTGAGAAAGCAGAAGACTACATCAAGAAATCAAGAGCTGGAGAGCAAATACTGAAGAATGCATGTAAAGAGGCCCAGTTTTAGAAGGCTAGGACTGATCTCTACCTAGAGGAAAGTCAAGCTAGGTGGGTCAGGATCACTGAAGCTCGCACTCAGGAGGATAAGAGGACTCAAGCTAGGATTGAGCAGTTGGAGGCTAATGAAAAGAAGCAACAGGAGGCTTTGCTGGCAGCCCAAAAGGAGATTTCAGAATTGAAGCTTAGGGCTGGTGTAAAGAGGTCAAAGGGTCAGGATAGGCACAAGAAGCTGACCACTGCTATTGCCACCAGGAACCTTCTTATCAGGAACATCACAGAGCATCCGGCTGGTCCTGTAACTGAAGCACTCCTGAAGGAGGTTAAGGAGGATGATTTTGGCTTAGATGTTTGACTACTTTGCTTGTTGTTATTTCCATTTCATGTACTTTTCCTTTTTATGTTGTATTTTTGACCCCCCAGGGGCATATGTTGTAAAAACAAACTATGTATGATTCACCATTTGCAATGTATTTGTTAGTTTGTTTCATTGAGTCTCTTTCTCTCAAGCAACATCAAAGCATCTTCCTCAGGGTCTGGAAAGGTCAAAACCAAGAGCCAAGTCGGATACCTTGGAAAATAAATAAGCATACTGCATTGCATACTAACTTTTGTTTTGTTTTGTAGGCTTTTGTTTTGTTGTTACTAACTCTGTTGTGATTCAGGAATTATTGCTCGCCGTCGGGTGTTCCCTCTCAACCGTCCGCACAGATATCCTACTCGCAACAACCTTCCTGGTATCCAGATGGATCAAGTACAGCAAGATCTGACAGAGGTCAGAACCCAGATGGCTAATGAAAGGCTGGAGATGAGAAACCAAATGACCCAATTCATGGAAGTAATTAATGGCTTGGCTCAAAGTCAAGAAAGGTTGAGGGCATTGGTGGAAAGACAAACCCCAGAAGAACCTCCTCTGGGAACTGGAGGAACGAGTAACAATGAGAGGGGTCAGCCTCATGTTAATCCACCGGTATATGGGTCTCATCTACACCCAGAAATCAACATCCCGGGTAATGTACAAGGAAATACTACTGGAGGAAGGATCTTACAAGAAGACCCCCAAGAAGAGCAGTTTACTGTAATGGGAGCTGGGGATGAAGTTTATGACAGGAGGTTTGATGAAATTGCTGAGAAATTGAGATCTCTGGAGTCTCAAAACTCTTTGGGTTTTGATGTCATGGATATGGGGTTAGTGGATGGGGTAAGGATCCCTCATAAGTTTAAACCCTCGTGCTTCGAGAAGTACAATGGAACTTCCTGTCCACGAACTCACTTGCAGTCTTTTCTGGGAAGACTTAAAGCATACACCATGGATGAGAAACTGTGGATGTTTTACTTTGAAGACAGTTTGACTGGGGCTTCAAGGGAGTGGTACTCTCACTTGACCAGAGCTACTATCAGGTGCTGGAAGGACCTAGCTGAAGCTTTCATCAAGCAATACCAATACAATCTGGACATGGCTCCTAACAGAACCCTTCTGATGGGAATGTCTCAATCCTCCAGGGAAAGCTTCAGGGAATATGCCCAGAGGTGGAGACAGCTTGCTGCTGCTGTCCAACCACCCATGTCGGAAAGAGAAATGGTCGACATGTTTATGAACACTCTGCAAGGAACATATATTGACAGGCTAGCTGCCTTTTCTTCCACCAGCTTTGCTGACGTAGTCATAGCTGGAGAAAGAATTGAAAGCCTTCTGAAGATGGGTAAGATTTCTGATAATGGTGCAAGTTCGTCAAGCAATCCCAGGAAGCCTTTTGTGGGATCTAGAAGAACTGGTGAGACAAATGCCATTTATGCCAACAGGGGCAGACCTCAGCATGTCCACAGATCAGTAGCAGCTGTCACTATTCCGGCTCCAATTCCTCAGCAACCAGCATATCAACCACAACAACAACCACTTTATCAACAGCAAGTTCAGTATCCGCCACAAAGGACCTACAACAACAACAATAGCAATCAACAACAAAGACCTTTTCAGCAAAGACCACCACAGGCAAATAGGGTGATTGACCTTATCCCTATGCCTTATGCTGCCTTATTGCCACAACTCCTGAAACTCAACTTGGTTGAGCTAAGGACATTGGCACCTCCAGATCCCTCTAATCTGCCAAGAAATTATGATGTCAACGCCAGGTGTGCTTTTCACTCCAATGCACCTGGCCACAATACTGAGAAATGCAGGGCTTTACAAATGAAGGTACAAGATCTGGTGGATTCCAAAGCCCTCAATTTTGCACCCCCGCCAAATGTCAACAAGAATCCCATGCCCAGTCATGGAGGACCAAGAATTAATGCCATTGAGGAAGACAAGCCATCTTTCTTAATCACCGGTGTTGGGCAGATTCGGACACCTCTGGTAGAAATTAAAGCTCAGCTTCTAGAATGCCAGATGTTCCCCGGGTGTGAGCTCGGTTGTGGTTATTGCAACATTTCGGTCAACGGGTGTGATAACTTGAGAAGTGGCATAGATGGTCTTATCAAAAGTGGTATACTTCAGATCACAACAACGGCTCCTACAAATCCAGCAATCCCTTTGATAACAATTCCTGACTCTTCTACAACTGCAACAACAATCATTCCTACCAATTCATCCATATCATCAACCATGGATCCGTCCATCACTTCAGCAAACCAAATGTCAACAACCCTTTCTTCTACAACATCAGCACCCATTTATTCAGCAGAATCTTCTACAACACCAGCAGAAATTGATGAAGATATCTCAGCAGTCACCATCTATTATGATCCGTCAAATGTTCCTCCAAACAACAACTTTCAACAACAAACAGTGGCATCTCCTGCCAGATCACCAGTCACCATTTACTACGATCCGCACACCATTTCAGTACCCTCCTCTGCAACAATCAGTCCAGTTACCATCACGGTGCCTGGACCAATTCCGTATGAAAGCAGTAATGCCATACCTTGGCATTATGGCTCTGACCTCTACTGCAACGGGGAGAAAATCACTTTGGATTCTTCAACCTCTTCTCCACAAATTGATAATGTTGGGGGAGGCGGAGGCTTCACTCGAAGCGGACGCCTTTTTGCCTCACAAGTGCAAAGACCTAATGTCGAAGCAAAAGCTGCTGCCAAAGCAAAGGGAAAGAGTGTGGTATTTGAAGAGCCGGCTGTCAAAGAAACTCAGAAGACATCTTTTGAGCAAGATGTAGACGAGTTTATGAGAATTATAAAGAGAAGTGATTACAAGGTGGTGGATCAGCTTCACTAAACTCCCTCAAAGATCTCCATATTATCCCTGATGATGTGTTCCGAAGCTCATAGGAATGCATTACTGAAAGTCTTGCACGCAGCATACGTGCCAGAAGAGATCACTGTTAATCAGCTAGAAACTGTGGTGGGAAATGTCAACACCAGTCATGGACTGGGCTTTACCAATGCTGACTTAACAACTGAGGGACGTAACCACAACAAGGCTTTGCATATCACCTTGGAATGCAAAGGTGTTGTTCTATCCCATGTACTGGTGGACACTGGGTCTTCACTCAATGTTCTACCAAAGAAAGCCTTGGTGAAGCTGGAGTATGATGGCTTGGCACTGTGTCCAAGTAATTTAGTGGTGAGAGCATTTGATGGCTCTAAAAGATCAGTGCTAGGGGAGATTGATCTGCCTGTGATGATTGGCCCGCAGACTTTTAAAATTACCTTCTATGTGATGGACATTCAGCCGGCCTACAGCTGTTTGTTGGGTAGACCTTGGATCCATGCCGTTGGCGCTGTTACGTCTACCCTTCACCAGAAGTTGAAATTCGAGTGGGAAGGTCAGATCATCACCATCTGTGGTGAAGAGGACATCTTTGTTAGCCATCTGGCTACATACAAGTACATTGAGATGGATGGAGAGATCCATGAAACTATGAGCCAGGGGTTTGAGGCCCTGAACATTAATGAAGCATCTGCTGTACTGGGAACTTCCATGACGTCTTATCAGCAAGCTAGGAAGGTTGTTGAAGAGGGTACTGCCCAAGGCTGGGGCAAGCTGTTGCCTATGGAGAAGAAGGAGGACAGATTTGGGTTGGGTTACAAACCAACTCAACAAGATCAATCAGAGGCTGCTAAGAAGCCCAGTTTTGTCAACAGGGGAATGCTCACCCCAGATGCAGTGAACAACTTGGAAGATGGGTCGGAAGATGAGCGCAACCTGGAGAGCTGGATACGTCCAAGGATCCCGGGGAGCCGTATCTCAAACTGGTCTTCCCAGGAAATTATAAGGGTTACTCCTGCAGAGTAATTATTATTTCCTGTATATTTTAAGCATGCATCAAGTCTTGCATCTTGCCCAAGATGACAAGACTCATTTTGTAATCGGGCCATCTTGTAATTTTGTGTAAACAGATCAATCAATGAATATCGGACATCTTTTGCAAATGAGTCTTTTTCTTTCCCGCTCACTGTTTTCCATTTTTCTTTTTGTACAAAAATAAAATGGCAATGTTTTCCAAAATGATAACTTTACTTCACTTTTTCTAAACAAGATTAAAATCGATCACTAAAATGAACAATCTAAACCCTTGCAGAGAGTGCCTTTCAGACTGCACCGACAACAGCACAGTTATGGCTTCGTATGACTTTGACAATCCAATCAATCAAGCTGATGAAGGGGTTGAAGAAGATTATGAGCTTCCTGAAGAGCTAGCCAGGTTGTTAAGGCAAGAGGAGAAGGTTATTACTCCTCATCAGGAGGAGGTCGAAACAATTAATCTTGGTACGGATGAAGATGTGAAAGACGTTAAGATCGGGGCCTGCTTACAAGACTCAGTGAAAGAGCAACTGATTGACATGCTTCGGGAATATGTAGATGTCTTTGCTTGGTCTTATCAGGATATGCCAGGGTTGGACACCGATATTGTCATGCACAAGCTGCCTTTGAAGGAAGACTGCCCACCGGTTAAACAGAAACTGCGTCGTACTCGCCCAGATATGGCAATGAAAATCAAAGAAGAGGTACAAAAACAGTGGGACGCCGGGTTCCTTGCTGTGACTAGTTATCCGCCGTGGGTTGCTAATATTGTACCTGTGCCTAAGAAAGACGGCAAGGTGAGGATGTGTGTGGACTACCGGGACTTGAACAGAGCTAGCCCGAAAGATGACTTCCCTTTACCTCACATTGATGTATTGGTTGATAATACGGCTCAGTTCTCGGTATTCTCCTTCATGGACGGATTTTCAGGATACAATCAGATCAAGATGTCACCTGAAGACATGGAGAAGACAACTTTTATCACACCCTGGGGCATGTTCTGTTACAAAGTGATGCCATTCGGACTGAAGAATACTGGTGCAACATATCAACGGGCTATGGTAACATTATTCCATGACATGATCCATAAAGAAATTGAATGTTATGTGGATGACATGATTGCCAAGTCCCTCACAGAAGAAGACCATCTGGTAAATCTGTTAAAGTTATTCAAGCGTCTGAGGAAGTACCAACTGAAGTTAAACCCCAACAAGTGCACATTCGGGGTGCGATCCGGTAAGTTGCTAGGATTTATTGTAAGTGAAAAAGGGATTAAAGTTGACCCTGATAAAGTCAAAGCCATTCAAGAAATGCCTGCACCAAAGTCAGAAAAAGAAGTTCGAGGGTTCCTAGGTAGGTTGAACTACATCTCACGGTTCATATCTCACCTTACGGCAACCTGTGAGCCTTTGTTCAAGCTGTTAAGAAAAGAACAAACGGTCAGGTGGAATGAAAACTGCCAGAGGGCTTTTGACAAAATCAAGGAGTACTTACAAGAACCTCCAATCCTTATGCCTCCAGTTGAAGGAAGACCTCTGATAATGTACTTGACAGTATTAGAAGAGTCAATGGGGTGTGTGTTGGGCCAGCATGACGAGTCTGGTCGAAAAGAGTATGCAATTTATTACCTAAGCAAAACGTTTACCGACTGTGAGCAACGTTATTCACTGCTCGAGAAAACTTGTTGTGCTTTAGCGTGGGCTGCTCGCCGGCTAAGGCAGTATATGTTGACCCACACTACCTTGTTGATTTCAAAGATGGACCCAGTTAAGTACATTTTTGAGAAGCCACCACTTACCGGACGGGTTGCAAGATGGCAAATGATCCTCACAGAATATGACATTCAATACACATCTCAAAAAGCCATCAAAGGCAGTGTATTGTCTGATTATCTTGCTGAGCAACCTATTGACGATTACCAGCCTATGAGATTTGACTTCCCTGATGAAGACATCATGTTCGTAAAAGCAAAAGATCATGAAGAGCCTATTCACACTGAAGGGCCTGACCCAGAAGAAGAATGGACTATGATGTTTGATGGGGCTGTTAATATGAATGGTCGTGGTGTTGGTGCAGTACTCATTACACCTAAGGGAGTTCACATGCCTTTCTCGGCAAAACTCACATTCAACTGCACTAACAACGAAGCTGAATACGAAGCTTGTATTATGGGTCTCGAGGAAGCCATTGACCTCAGGATCAAGACTTTGACTGTGTTTGGAGATTCAGCTTTGGTAATCAATCAAACCAACGGCAAATGGTACACACACCAAGATCATCTGATACCTTACAAGGATTATACCAGGAGGTTATTGACTTTCTTCACAACAGTCAAGCTTGAGTATATCCCTCGGGACGAGAATCAATTTGCAGATGCTCTTGCCACCATTTCATCCATGATCAAAGTTCAAGCTGCCAACTTTGTGCCTCGAATCTCGGTATCCAGACTTGACAGACCAGCATACGTGTTCTCAGCAGATATTGTTAAAGATGATAAGCCTTGGTTCCATGACATTAAGTGCTTCTTGGAGGATCAGACATACCCACATGGGGCATCTTCCAATGATAAGAAGACGTTAAGAAGGCTTGCTGGTAGTTTCTTCTTGAATACTGATGGTTCCCTGTACAAGAGAAATTTTGATATGGTACTTCTCAGATGCGTTGATAAAACAGAAGTCGGCTTGTTGATGCACGAAGTGCACGAAGGATCCTTTGGTACCCACGCAGGAGGGCATGCCATGGCCAAGAAGTTGATAAGATCAGGTTATTATTGGATCACAATGGATGCCGACTGTTGTGCTTATGCCGGGAAGTGCCATAAATGCCAGATTTATGCGGATAAAGTGCAGGTGCCTCCCAATCCTTTAAATGTGATGTCTTCACCCAGGCCCTTTGCCATGTGGGGCATTGATATGATTGGCAAGATTGAACCGACTGCTTCAAATGGCCACAGATTCATCCTGGTTGCCATTGACTATTTCACTAAGTGGGTCGAAGCATTTTCCTATGCAAATGTTACAAGGCAAGTGGTAGCCCGATTCCTGAAGAGAGACATCATCTGTCGGTATGGAGTGCCCGAGCGAATCATTACTGATAATGGTTCCAACTTAAACAACAAAATGATGGCAGAGCTATGTCGGGACTTCAAGATCCAACACCACAATTCTTCTCCTTACAGGCCAAAGATGAATGGCGCTGTCGAGGCGGCTAATAAGAATATCAAGAAGATTGTGTAGAAGATGGTAGTCACTTACAAGGACTGGCATGAAATGCTACCATTTTCCTTGCATGGGTACCGTACGTCGATCAGAACATCCACTGGGACAACACCGTATCAACTTGTGTATGGTATGGAGGCAGTCCTACCTGTTGAAGTTGAATTACCCTCCTTACGGGTGTTAATGGATGTTAAGCTGAATGAAGCAGAATGGGTTTGATCCCGATACGAACAACTGAGTCTGATTGAAGAGAAGAGATTGGCTGCCATTTGCCATGGGCAGCTGTATCAGAAAAGAATGAAGAAAGCCTTCGATCAGAAAGTCCGGCTCCGAGAGTACCAAGTAGGAGATCTTGTGCTGAAAAGACTCCTTCCTCCTCATACAGACCACAGGGGCAAGTGGACTCCGAACTATGAAGGACCATTCGTAGTAAAGAAAGTTTTCTCTGGTGGAGCACTCATGCTCAGTACTATGGATGGTGAAGACTTCCCGTCCCCTGTGAATTCAGATGCAGTAAAAAAATACTTCGCATAAAAAGACCCGCTGGACATAAAAACAGAATGTAAGTCCAGGCAAAAATAGGGCGTCCCGGCGAGTCAAAAACAGAATAAAAGACTCGGGAAAAAGTAAGGGAAAATAAATAAAAGATGTACACCCGCTGAGTTGAAAAGCCACATTGGACAACTCAGGCAAAAATGGGTATCCCGGTGGATTGAAAACCCGAAAGGGCGATCCACGCAAAATAAGGGAATAAGCGAACAACTGCATTCTGAATTCATCTGTATCACTTACAACTTGGTAAGCTCCAAAAGGATCAAGCTTCTTTCAGAATCAGCCTTCTTCAGAAAGCACGACGAAAAGAATGTCAAATGTCATACGAGTCATAGCCAGAGGGAAGCTCCGTGAAGCGTCATCAACATTGCCAATACCTTTTATTTCTCAATTTGTAACAATCTCCTCATTTTAGGGGATTTGTTTCTTCGACTGTATCTTGCCGGTTCGGGGCACGCGAATTAATAAAATCAGATTTTCAGTCATGTTTCGTCTCGTACATTTTATTTTCATTTGCAAGAATGTCCGATGTCTTTAAAATACTGATTGCATAAATACAGATGCTTCTCTTCTAAAAATACATGCTTACAGGAAATATGTTTGCTCCTAGGATTGCCTAAACTCCTATGAGGGAATCCGGTAAGGGATATCTCGGGATGCTTGTACGTTTCTTTGTCTTTACAGGATTGCAGGTGTCCAAAGCACAACATGGGGCATGAAGGCTTCTCCCCAGCAAGCTGTCTACTCAGTCTATCTCCCGATTAGCACCGGAGGTGTTTTCTCCCCAGCTGAGTTGCCAGTCATCATTCCTCCTCAGCCAATTGCAAAAGCCAGAGAACCATCTCCCCACAGAGTTCCAGCCTCTATCCGGAAGAGCAATGCATGAGGATCTCACAACAGAGTGAAGAAAGCTTCTACAAACCCCAGCTGGGTCCCTCATTACCGAAGATAGGTCTATCAGTGACCTATATCCCCAAGCAGAGTCCCATATGTCAGATCTACCAATGATCTTTCCCCAGCTGGGATGTCCACTTCAAGCAGATCAGTCAGAGATCTCCTCAGCAACGGGATCCGAATCCCGGATCAGTATCTTTGCATAATCATAGCATTAGCATCATATTCTCCCCACAGAGCGTAGCATTCCGTCTAAACGGAGCATTACGGCAAAAAAACAAACATATTGCATAATCATAAGCCATGTACTGGATCAAACACTTGTGAATAATGACAATCCGTCACCAATATACGGAAAGCTCTCCGAATACCCCGGCAGAAAGCCAAGACATTTGCCTTACACTTGTAAATACAAATACACACTCCTTTTGGCACCCGTCCGTGTCATGATTCCCTAGTAAAATCGCCCGAGCATTCTTTACAAACAGACACTCATATATTACAGATACTTCTTGCCACCCGTCTGTGTCATATCCCTAGTAGAAAGCCAAAGCGTCCTCTTTGCACTCACAGATACATATATCTATACAGACTCCCTAACGCCCGTCCGTGTCACCTTCCCCAACATCGCTACCTGAACACTTTGTAAAGCATATACTTGTTTATAATATACCTTTTGACACTCGTCCGTGTCACCCTCCCCATCAAGTTAAGCACTTGTCGTTGTTTCACTCGTACTTATTACTCCTGTTTCACTCATACAGATACTCATTCATATCTTGTATACGCCACTCATACCTCCTCAGATCCGACACTCGTCTGTGTTCTCGGTTAACCCGTTGGTACTCGTCCGTATCATCATCTCAGAACATGCGTCAAGCGTTTGTTTCTACCTGATACTTGTCTGTATCATAGTCTTAAGGATGCTCGTCCGCATCTTTAATCCATACACGTGTCAAACACTTATGTCTTCTTGAATTTAGACACTTATCTATGTCTTTTATTCCCCGGAAGAGTCCCCACAGAATCGATACTCGTCCGTGTTCTTTGTTAACCAGTTGGTACTCGTCCGTATCATCATCTCTGAACATGTGTCAGCATTTGTTTCCACCTGATACTCGTCCGTATCATTGTCCTAAGGATGCTCGTCCGCATCTTTAATCTATACACCATACCCAAACACTGATACCTCTCATTTCTTGGATATAGACACTCGTCCGTGTTTATTTGTCCCAGCAAATTCCAGCAAAACTTCTTCTCTATCTGACATTCGTCCTATGTCATGATACCTTTCGGCAGCCGTACCCTGCCAGGTGATCGTCCTTCACCTTTGGATGACCGTCCCTCATCCTTTCCCCAGCGGAGTTTCCATTATTGGAACCCTTTTCTACCCGGCATTCGTCCTATGTCGTGATATTTAGCAGCCGTCCCCTGCTAGGTGATTGTCCTTCACCTTTTGATGATCATCCTTCATCATTTTATCCGATGGTCGTCCCCATCGTTGATCCTGTTATCTGACATTCGTCCTATGTCATGATAAACCCTGAGAGCAGCCGTACCCTGCTAGGTGATCGTCCTTCACCTTTTGATGATCGTCCTTCATCATTTTATCCGATGGCCGTCCCCATCGTCGACCTTTTTATCCGGCATTCGTCCTATGTCGTGATATTATTGGCAATCGTACCTTGCCAGGTGATCGTCCTTCACCTTAGATGACCGTCCCTCATCTTATTCCCCAACAGAGCAGTCGTCCCCTGCTAGGTGATCGTCCTTCACCTATGATGACCGTACCTCATCATTTATTTCTACCTCTAATCCCCAGAGAATCTCATGGCTCTACTTGATGGCCGCCCCCATCATAATCTCTTATATCCCCAGCATGTCGGTCGTCCCCGTCATTGCCCTTTCCCCAGCAGTCGTCCTCTGCTCGACGGTCGTCCTCCGTCGCCCGCACTTTATAATATACTTTGTTTTCTTTTACAATCTATATCCCTTTTCTTCTTCATTCTGTGAGTGCAAATTTTGGACTGTCTTTGGTATTCAACCACAAGTTATCTTGTTTGCCTGTTAAGCCGTTGCTTACATCCTGCACAGCTAACTCATGCTTGAATAGGGGCAGCTGTAAACGCCCCAAATTTGCCCTCACCCATTCACACCATGGCTTGTGATCTTTTCATATGCATAAGTTCAATCATAGCATCTTATATTGCATATTGGCTTCACTGCATTGTTTCTAAGTCATCTGCATCTAGGGTTTGTGATCTGAGCCATCCCTGAGCCATTTGAGCCACTCCAAAGGTCATCAATCACTTCAAAGGGGTCCATGTATGTTCAAGCATCATATTATATCCTCTCAAAGTAAATAATGTCAAAAAATCACAAGAACTGAGATTGGCATGGAAGCAGAGCCAGGTTTAACTGCACAGATGACCTAGAATTAGGGTTTTGGTTTCAAAGGCCATAACTCCAAATTTTTTGGTCATTCTTATTATTATTGGTCTCTATATGGTATAGGGATCATGCATATCAATTTTCATGAAGAAATTCCATGGGGAAGGCATCTGATCAAGAGTTGACTTCTTGAGCAAGTCAGTGTGAAATCAGGGCATCTGAGGCCCCCAATGACCCAACCAAAGGGTGTTCTTCATCATTTTGATGGTGTATGATCTTTATTTGATCATAGAAGATGTTATAAGTTCACAAAATTGAAGAATTTCAAGCCATTTGCAAAGTTGAATTTTTGGGAAAATGACTTGTAATGGAAACTTGCCATTTTGGGAAACTTTTTCAACCCTTGCTTTTTGATTCAAAAATGCTTCAAATGGGAAAACTTTGGTCATGAAAGTTGTAGAATGGATCATTCCCTTTTCAAAAAGTACAAGAACTTGTCCTAATTCATTTTGGATCAAAAGTTATGGCTTGTCAAAGTTGGGAAAAATCACATAATTTCAAGTTTTCCACCAAAGAGGCATTTTGCAAAATGGTATGATCAAGCATTCTAAAGACTTCAAATGTGCACAAACTCTTCACAATATGATCATGTGACTTCTAAAAGTCAGAATTGGCCCAAGAATATTGCATTTTGGTGCCTTGAACTTCATGAATTTCCAAAGGGGGCAAACATGTACCAACTTGCAAAAACTCATGAAGCCATGCCTCTACTTGTTACAGCTCATAGAATCTGATCCATATGAACTCCATGATCTCTGCTGAACTCAACCATGCCCCTATCACAACCTCACACTTGCCCATACCTCAAGTACACCTAGACTTGACTTTTTGCAAAAAAAACCCATACCAATCCCACAGTGACACAACAACTATTCTGACCAACCAAGACTTTACAAACACACCAAAAGCAAGCCATTTCATATGATCTTGGAGCCTGAATACACACACAAGCCAGCATTCTCATTTTCCACCTCTTATGCAACTTCCTTCGAAACTCATCATACAAACATCAAACACAAAAACAAACTTCACAAAACATCTCAGCATGACTCACTGATCACAAACCAACCATTGAAACAGCCCAGAACCTCACACAAACCAAATACGATTTCCTCACTTCACTGAACAGAACTCTGCCAATCTCCCAAACCAGCCACTCTCAAAGAATTCTAAGCTCCATTCCATCATCAGGAGGATCAAGGGAGAAGGTTTGTGCAAAGCTTGAGGCCAGGAAGCTCAGAATTAGAGAAGCTCCATCTCAGGTAACATGAAGAACTTTTTTTCCAGAAACTGATTTTTAAGTTCTTGTATGATGCTATGTCTTCCCCTGATCATGAATATGTGTTTAGTTTTTAAAATGGTGAAGAAACCAGCATGTATGGTACCTCTGAATATTTGCCCGTGTTTCATACTTTGTTTCGATTCAGGCTTGTGAGTGAAAATAAATGAGTTTTGGGAGAGGGGTTAGGTTTAGATTGAGGAGAAGATCATTTTGGTGGAAGAAATTTCATGATTGGTAACCTGTAGCGAAATCTAGGGTTCATGCTCGCCGGAGAAGACGACCGGAAGTCTTCTCCGGCCACCTGAATTTCATTAACCCTAATCTGTGTCATTAATGAGAGTTTGAATGTGGAGCGTAGGATGGGTTGACCAGGGTTGACCCGCGCGCGTTTTGATGGTCAGGATGCATCATTAGAAACCCTAATCCCTGATTATTTAATTTAATTTTGTTTAATTAAGTCATAAAACAAATTAGCCAGGTTTGAATCTGGGCCCTTGGATCTGGCGCGCAGTCAACCAGACCAAGCCCAGATCAAATCCTGGCCTTCCCTTTTAATTACTTTCATTTATTCTCATTTTAAATTCATTTTATTTTCCTTTTATTTATACATTTTATTTAAAATAGCAAAAAATGTTTAAAAATTATGAAAATTTTTGTCAAGGTTTTCATTAATTTTCAGAACACAAAAATATTTTTATTTTTATTTTTTGCATTAAAAATTATTTTTAAATCATTTAAAAGTCTATTTTTAATTAATTAATGAAAATTAATTATTTAAAAATACTTTTAGGTATTTAAAAATCACAAAAAAATTCACATAGAATTTGAAAACATTTAGAAACATTATCCAACTCTCAAACCAAATTTATTTTTTGATCTTGATGCCTTTTGATAATTTTCATTGAATTTAATTTCATTTCAAGGCAATATTTTGTTTCAAACTTCAAAAATTCATTTCTTCCTAACCATTGAGAGTTGGACAATGATTCTTTTTGCATTGCATCTTGAATAACATGTAGTTTATAGGATAAAATTGGCATGAATTGATCGTGCATTTTCAATTTGTTTTGCATTTTTCTTGACAAGATACCTTAAAACCCTAGCAATCTTAGAAAATTCATAACTTTCAATAGGTTAAGAGTTGGATCCCCTCCTTTGGGCAGTGAGTTTGTATAGGTCTAGGGTTCCTTTGATTGCATTTTCAAATTATTATCATGTCATTTGCTTCTGGTTTTGGATTTTTGCTTTGTATGTTGCATATAACCCTAGTTTATGCCTTCCTTTGCATCCATCTTCCATTTGCTTGCATACCATGACTTGCCATGACATTTTGTGCATCCATTTGGTTCATAATACATCTTAGGACATATTAGAATCATGTTTGATCATTGCATCTTTCATTTTCCATGTTATATGTCTTTTGCATTCCATAACTTTTCATGAACATTCATGGTTCAAAGCATGCTTCTCTTGCATTCATATGTTTGTATGATCATTCTAATGCCTTGCCTCATGTTTTCATCATCTCTTAGCATCATTAACATCATACTCATGCTTCTGGTTTTGTTTGCATCATCACATTTCATCTCATTTGCATTACATTTCATTTCTTTTGCTAACTTTTCAGGTGGTAAGTTGTTTTGAGAAGTGGATTTGCCTTCACTTCTCACAATCTCTTTTCATCTCTCTTATGCATCATTGCTGCATTTTATCTTGTTCTTTGGATTGAGCTTGCTCATTCTTGTTCATCTTACTTTCTTTCTTCAAGCAACTTGACTTCTTGAGTGAAGCAAGTTGTTTTGCTTCTCTTTGTTTCTTGTTCCTTTCATCTTGTTCCTCCTTGGTGGCTCTTTGAAGATTTCTTTCTCTCTTAAGCCTCACAAACCCTAGGAATGACCAAGCATGATAACAATTAGGGTTTGATTAGTCCCCCACTTAGCTTTTACCTTTGTGTCTCTTTGAGTCTTCTCTTCTCATCTCATAATCAAGGACTAAACCCTAAAGGCTTTAAGGCTTTGTGATTAAGCTTATGCCTGCATCCTTCTATTAGGATGGAGTGTATAACTTTAATCCTAAGTGTTAAACCCTTAATGTGTTTAAATCCTTTAATCAATTCACTTAATAATCATCAAGACATCAAGCTTGTAACTTGGGCCTTGCATTAGGGTTCTAATTCTTCCTTAATTGGTTAAGAAGGACTAACCCTAGTGTTAATGGACAAGTCCCCCTCAAGTTGTCTTACAAATCATAAAATTCACTTCTTAATCTTACCATTAACTAAAATCCACTTAATAAAGGCTTTGTTTTGTCATGAGGTTAATCCCTAATCATGGATTAAGTTGAGGAGCTTTCCTCAGCTTAAACATTCTCATCTATTATCCTTCTATTAGGATGGGGTAATGAGTCTGTTTAATCCCTGATTATGGCTTAATCTCATTACTCAACACTAAACAAAAACAACAAAAACATCTAAGTAATCACAAGTAGGTTAATGATCTTAATCCTACATCAGGGTGATTAAGTGTGAGATGCTGACTTCACACTTAAGGTAATTCTCATTACCCCTAATCAGAGGGAAGATGTGATGAGTTTACTAACCCATTGGTTTAGGCTTAAGCTCATTAACTTATGACAAACTTTCAAAAGCAATAAAAGACTGAAAATACAAAAACAAACAATAATTATCTCCTCCGGGATTCTTTTCTCACCTCATTCACTCACAAACGAGAACTCGCTTCTTCCGTCTAATGCAAGACAGTTTGCACCTGAGCCAGACAGGTCATACACTTGAGCATAGACAAGCAAGCAGTTCACAAGTCAATTTATCTTTCAGTCTCTTTGGGTCGAACTACGGTGTTCTGACTTCCTCACTGCACGAGAGGATACGTAGGCATAACTTAACGGTTATCGAACAAAAGTCTCTGTATATCCCCCCTCCTTCCAGCAATTATTCTTTAAGCCTCATAGTCTTGAGCTTTGCACTCCTGTTCTTACACTGACACTTCATATACTTCACTTCACCTTTTTTACACTGACACTTGCATTCTTTCCAGCTTTGATACACAAATTGCACTGACACTACCCCTTTAAAACACAAATCTTTTAAGCGTGGATCCCGTCGAGTACGGCGGACAATCTGGGTGCTAATACCTTCCCAGGTTGTAACCAACCCCCTTTCTCAGTCTCTCTGGTTCGCAACCGTCTTATCCATATCTTTCTAGGTCTATGCAGCATTACCTTTCCTTCGGGATAAAAATGCCTAGCTGGCGACTCTATTCATTCATCCTTTCTCTTTTCGCCGACCGTTCGCGTCTGTACCCCTTCTGACCTGAGGTGTCATTTGGTGGGAGCGACAGCGGTGGTTGAACACGATCAGCAAACTCTCTCCACCTCTGGACATACTTTTTGAACAGCTCATCATTCCCTTGAGATATGTCCTTCAAGTGAAAGCGACTGGGAGTTTCTTCCAAATTGTAATGGTATTGTTTCACAAAAGCATTGGCTAGGTCCAACCATGACTGAATATGACTTCTTTCCAAACCCATTTACCAATCCAACGGTGCCCCACTCAAACTATCTTGGAAGCAATGAATCATCAGCTTATCATCAAAAGCATATGCAGTCATTTTTCGACAGAACATCACCAAATGGTGCTTTGGACAGCTATCCCCTTTGTACTTCTGAAAAGCAGGTGCTTCAAACTTCGGAGGTATAACCAAACCAGGTACTAAGCACATGTTTAAAGCATCCAGGTCAAAAGCATTTTTTCCCCTCTAGAGCTTTGAGTCTTTCGTTCAGCATTTGACATTTCTCATTCATCTCAGCAACATCTGGCCCCTTGGTCCTTCTCACTGGGGTTGCCCCTTGGGAAATTGGCTCAGAGAATCCAAAGCTTTGGTACTCGACGGCATCGTGAGGTAAGGAGTTTCCATCTCGAATAATGGTATGCTCTTGAATAACGGGTGCCCCAACTGGGGTCCTGACAGACTGAGGTTGAACAGAACTGTTCCTTTGAGGTGGAGAGACATCTCCAGTTACAGCAGCTTGTTGAACATTACCCCCTCTCCTGATCAAAGCTGTCACAACATCCATAAGTTGGTTCATCTGGTCCCTTGTCAAATCAAAGCCTCCCCTTGCCGCAATCTGCTTTTGTCCTTCAGGGTCCATGATCAATCAAGAACTACTTCAAGTCCAATGTAGGTGTCGGGATATCAACTGCGGGTTATGGACACAGGACGAGGATGAGCTTTCTTCGAAGAAAGAAAAATGATGTGCAATGCAAATGCAATGGTATGCAAATTGATGCAATGCAAGGATGCTTAAGATCACAAGCACAAACAGACTTGGAAGCTAGAAAAGCTCGAAACTTCCTAAATGGTAGGCTGTAAGAGATTGGTTCTACAGTTTGTACCCATAGATCCCACTCACATGATGGTTTCTGCGGTGATGGTTTAAGGAAACTCAAGGTCACGGACGTTTATCGTATTAACATCCCACCGCAGGCTAGCTGCATTGTGACGATAATAACGATAAGGTCCACCTTGAGTGGAGTTCTCATGCTAGGCGTGCAAGGAGCGAGTCCTCGGAGCCTAACATTACACAACTACCAAAATTGAAACAGGTCCTAGGGGGTCCCAGAATCACAGCCCTTTCGTGAATCAGGTCACGCGACAGGCTAGCTGCGTTGCGACAAGATCTACGAAAAGTCTAACTATCTGGGGGAGCTTTCATGTTAGGCGTGCAAGGAGCGAGTCCTTGGAGACTAACACTAATAACATCCAATTCTAAACTTAGGTGTTCCCTCTGCTTTTTCCACCACTCAAAATTACTTGCAATGTGACCCCGAGAACCCACAGACAAATAATATAATGAGCAATAAATGGAAAGCGGTAAAAGAATAAACAAACATAAATAATAAACATAGAGAAGACAAGAAGAGATAAGATCAAACAAATAAACACACAAAGCTAAGTTAGGCTCGACCCTCTCTAGCATGGAGCGATCCCCAGCAGAGTCGCCAACTGTCGTACCTCGAAAAATACGATCCTAAAACAAAACAACAGAGTCGCCACCTAATTCTATTTATTCTACGAGAGAAAAGGGAGATATAGATACAACCTAAAGGATGGATAAGAAATGGTTTACGAAACCAAATTCTAAGTTCGGGAGTCGGTTACGCAAGGGGAAGGTATTAGCACCCCTCACGTCCGTTGTACTCAACGGGAACCTCTTAGTTAAACTATGCGATTAAATGTTTGATCTTAAGTCTATGTCTTCTAAATGGTTATTAATTGTTTGTTTTAAATAAAGGGAAATTAAAGTCTTAAATTAGTATTATTATGAAGATGACGGAGAAAAGATTAAATGCTTATTATTGTGTTTTAAACGGAGAAATAATTAATTTTTTATTAGGGTGCTCGCGAAGGATTAAAATCCCCGTGCCTACGTATTCCCTTGTGCAATGGAAAAGTCAGAGCTTCGTAGTTCGTGCGACTACGGTTTGCAATTTTTTAATTGAACGATTGTTTGAAATGCATTCTACTGATAAGTGTTGGCTTATACTCGCAATGGAGGCTGAAGCGCTAGCTTGTTCGAGAGATAGAATGATTTAAACAATGTTCGTTTTTGGGAAAAAAATGTTTGACTTTTGATAAGATGTTTTAAACGAAAGGGCGAATGAACACATCGCGTGGGGCTAGCCCATGTTGCGGTCCAATCCAGAACGTGCGGAGTGCTAGACTCCGGAGTTCTGTCTTTCGATAATTAATTATAAAAATGATTTAAATTTGGTATACGAATGATGATTGAACCATCGCGTGAGGCTAGCCCAGTTGCGGTTCAATCCAGAACGTGCGGAATGCTAGACTCTGGAGTTCTGTTTTCGTAATTTTTATTTAATTAAAGATTTGGATATTTTGATATACGAAAGGTGATTAAACCATCGTGTGGGGCTAGCCCAGTTGCGGTTCAATCCAGAACGTGTGGAATGCTAGACTCCGGAATTCTGTTTTCGTACGTTATTAGATAAATTGAATAATTATTTTTAGATGTTTTAGAATCGATGCATAATTAATAACGAAGGATTGAACGGACAATACGTGTGGGGCTAGCCCAGTTGCAGTTCGTTCTAGAACGTGCGGAATGCTAGACTCCGGAGCTCTATTCCTTGTTAAATTAATTAAGGCGCGTAGAAGTCGTGCAGATGGCGATCACTTAGTGACCGACTTACGTGGGTGCAAAATGTAGACGTGAATGTTTTGGATGATTTAGAGTTTTGATAAGTATGAGATGATGTTACGACCGTTAAGACGTGTACGCGAATGACGAGAAGTCAACAAATGAATTATTTCCCTTGGATTTGGATCGCAAATGATAACTTAAATGAAATTATTGAATAAGAACAAATTAATTAATTAAAATTTTTTTTGAGATTTTAATTATATAACATAAAATGATTAAAACAAATAAACAAAAAGTAGTTAAAAAATAAACATAAGAATAATACTAAATCTAAAAACAAATCATGACACGGTCCAATGCCCATTTCACATAATACTAAATCTAAAACAAATATATGAAAAAAAAAACATAAGAATAATAATGTTAACAAAATAAAATAAAGAAGAGAAAAAATGTAAAAGCAAGGAGGGATATTGCATCGATCAGTAGTTCAATATGAGAATAATTAACAACTATCTACCACAAAAACAAGTGACATGAACTTTTTGGTATTTAAGATATATATAAAAATAAATGATAGTTAAATACTAATAAAAAATAAATCAATACTAGTTAAAATGAAAAGTTGAAAGTTAATAAAATTAAAAAGAATTACTACTATTAAAATAAAAGGTTGAATACTAAATAAAATAAAATAAACTACTAATATTACTCTTAATGCGTGAAAAAAATAAATTTAAATAAAAGATTACTACTATTCTCCTTAATGCCTTAAAAATTACCTAAGTTAAATTCTACTAAAAAATAGATGGACCTGAGTGAATAAAAAAAAGCAGCAAAATTAATAACAATTATCGGTAATTATATCAAAACCAAAATAAAAATATTCCAAAAAAAAAACTTATAAATACAAAACACCCTATTTATTAGTATAAAAAAAACAATAAAGTGAAATTTCACCCTATTTATTAGTATTAAAAATAAAATAAAATAAAACTTCCACTAATTATGAAGACTGGGAAAGTAAGATCCTAATTAAAAGGTGATTAATTAAATTAGATTAAAAAAATATTTAAAAAAAAAAAAAGTAAAAGGGTCACAGGATCTCTCTTCTCTCTAACCGTGTATTTTACTTCCCATCCAAACCCTTTTCTCTCTAATTCTACCATCCCTTCTCTCTCTCGTCTCTTTCTTTTCACAAACACAAACTTTTGTTCATCTTTGAACCTCCAACACTTTCTTAAACATATCACAAATCAAATAAAAGCAGAAAACAAAAAGGTTACCGACGAAGAAAATCTGAGGCGGCAGGTCAGGGCTAACTCATTTTCGCCCTTCTGCGGTGGTGCGTGGTCGTTCGTTTGGATTGGCGCGGTGGTGTTCCAACTGTTTGGATTCAGATCGGTGAAAGATTGTTTTATGGATTGGATTCGGATGTTAAGTGGTGGCTTGGTATGTTTTTCGCGGTGTTTCACGAGATGGAAGTTGGTTCACGTTCTCTGAGTTTCGGCGGTTGTTGGCGGCGTGGGTGAGTGGTTTGATGGAGGTGGTTTGATTTCTGGTTTTGGGATTTTTCGGCACTCTATGGTTTCAGCGATCTTGGTGGTTTGGGCGTTTGGATTTCTGGGCGGTGGCTTCGAAGGTCTCGAGCTCGCTTTGTTCCTGCGTTTTATGGTGGTTTAGGTTCGTGAAGGGATGGTTACAGTAGGTTGAGAGTATGTGGTGAGGGGGTTTGAAAGGTGATGAAGAAAAGGTGAAGGTCCCCCTTTAGAGGCTCTGATATCCTTGTTCTTATGAAGGGTTGTTGAATAGGTGTTTTTGTGAAGCGTGAAAGCAGAGTCCTCTTTTTGCAGTGTAGCTCCCCCTACCTTTATGAAAGTGTCTCAGGCGTTCTTTTTTTTCAATTTCTCTTTTTTCCCATTTTATTGACCTGTCTCTCTTTCACTTTTTGTATGCAGGTTTGGCTTGATATGAATTGGTGAAAAATTCTGCTGGAGTGTTGCAGATTGAGGGATAGAGGTTTCATTGTCTGTTGGTGGGATGTATGCCAATTTTGGTTGACTGAAACAAACTTTTTTCTTTTGGTACTATTTGGATAAAGTTAAATTAATTAAAATAAAAACAAATTATTTATAATAAAATTAAATTATAACTAAACTAAAAATAAATCCTCCATGAACTAAATACAGTTAAATGACAATAATTGATTGAGATTAAAAGTCTAATTAAAATAGTTAACTAAAATAAAAAAAACAATTGAAAGTTGGATTAATAAAAAAAAATAACTATTAATCTAATTAAAAGAAAAAAACTAATAAGATTAAATAAGAAACAAATTAATTAAAATAAGACTAGTTAAATAATGGAAATGACCTAAATGGAATATTAAAAATAAATAAATTACTTAGAATTAAATGATAAAGTTAAACCAAAACCACTATTTTTAAAATCAAACTAATTTACATTTTTCTTAAAAAATAAAACCTAAATTGAAGTTAAACTTAAATCTAAATAAAAATCTAAATTTGAACCAAAATAAAAAAATAAAACTAATTCTAAAATATCTAATATTTTATTCTTAAACCGAAACAATTAATTCAAAAAACAAGAAACCTATATGATTTCAAATGATAAAATGAATAGAAAATGCAATGGTTAATGATTAATGGACTAAAAATGCGAAAATGACTGATAATCTAAACCGCAATAAAATGCGTCAAATGAAAGCGAAAATTTCTGGTCAAAATTTAGGGTATGACACCTTCCAATTATCTCATTGACTATCACTGCTCTCTTCTAACGGGTAATCCTACCCATCACTCTCCATCTACATCAGGTACATCACTTTATCCCTTACATAATTTTTTATCTTACTCTAATTTATCTATTCCTCATAAATTGTTCAACCTTAAATTATCATCTCTAGAAGAACCTTTTAGCTACACTAAAGCCATAACTAACCCTAACTAGATTAACGCTATCCAACAGGAATTAACTTCTCTTACTAACACCAAAACTTGGGACTTAGTCCCTCTTACACATAACAAAAAACCTTTAGGCTGTAAATGGATTTTTAAAATCAAATTTCATAATAATGGTTCTGCTGAAAGATACAAAGCTCGTTTAGTCACAAAAGGTTTTACTCAAACTGAAGGGATTGATTACCTTGAAACTTTTAGTCCTGTTGTAAAAATGACTATGTTGTACCCCAAAATTTTCCCTCCAATATTAAATACAATATGTCTCAAAAGGTCTCCTAATAGTCACAAGATTCACAATTGCACAAAAGGATTTCAGGTTTCATCAGACAAAGCCTCCTCCTAAGCAATGGATCTGAAACTAGGGTTTTGAATTTCCCCAAGCAAAGTGGACTTCCAAAGCCTGAAATAGACTTCATAGCATCCCACATACTTCAAAGAATTCATATGTCAAGTTTCAAGGCCTTCTATACAAGTTTGGTCAGTCAGATGCTCAGATACCCAAAAATCAGTTAACTTGGTCAAAACGTCAATTGTGGTCAACACAAAGTCAAACTTCAAGATTTTTGGTCAATATCAAGATTATAAGGTGAAATTCATTATTTGATCAAGGGTTGATCATAATTCATCAAGGAAACCTCATAATCATCAAGAATCAAGAGTTACTAAATTATGGTTTTGTGCAGGAAAAGTCAACTGAACTTTGCCAGCCATAACTTTCACATAATTCATAAAATATTTCCCATACAAATCTCATCTTGAAGGAAATTTAATCATCTTCAAATTTGGGCCTCACAAGCCAAGTCCAAAAATGCTTCATTTGAGAGGTATGAGCCAAAACATTACAGGTCCTTTTGAAAGTCAACAAAAAAGTCAACTTTTTCCAGAGCTCATAACTTAAAAATGGAAAATGATATGGACATGGGACCAAAAGGAGAAGTTATAAGACACTCTAAGCTTTCTAAAAAGTCCTAGAACACCTTCATGGGATAAATATTGAGGGAGTTATGCATTGTTGAACTTGGGAAATTTTGAGGAGGTGTATGAAGCAAAAAAGGCCAAAACTCAAGATTTCTCCAAATGGCCCCATAATATTTCAACCCAAACTCAATTATAAGACTATTCACGGCCCATTGATCATATTTTCTGATTTTTATCATTTATTTTACATTATATTGAATTTTAATCATTTAAATTCAATTTTAATTGAAATAAATCATAAATAATCAAATATTTGATTCCAAAATTATTTTGGGATCAAATATTTGATGATTATATTGATTGATCCCTTCCAAGTTCGTGGAAGACTCAAATGGCATGATTTTATATGATTTTTACAACTTTGGAAATATGGATTTCTTCACATACAAGCAACCCAAGAAAACTCTATCAAAGCCCAAAGTCTTACCCTAAAATTGCACCACTATATAAACACAACATGATCATAAGGATTGAAGACGATTTTAAGAGACAAAAAGTGCACCTTCAAAACTCAAATTTTTCAAGAAAATTTGAAATTCAGTTTCTAAGTTTCAAGCTTTTTTCAAGTGATTTAAAGGTTACAAATGAATCCTTGAGGTTCCCTAAACCTATTTCATTCATCCTCATCATCGAATTCATGCTATTTTTCCCTAACCGTATCGTCCTCTTTCATTTTTTTTACACTTTTCGATTTCATGCATACACTTAATATAAATTGAATTTAATGATTGATGTGTGTTTGTTGTGATGTAAGAATGATTTTTGGACAACTATATTGGAGTTTCATTGTAGGATTTGAGTTCCACCATTGTTAGGGTTTCAGCCTTGAGTTTGGGGATTTTTTGATTTAGGTCATTTAAAAACCTTTGGATGATATATTTGGACTGTGCATGTCATGGGTGTTTGATTGGCATAATTATTATGGACTAATTTTGCATATTTAGATATGTTTAGCTACGGAAAAAAGTCGCAGCAAAAGTCGTAGCAAATTTTGCAGCAAATTTCGCAGGTCTGGAGGTTGAAGATGATGATTTGGCGCGCGTCAGAAATTAAAAAAGCTAACTTATTTTATTATGTTTTTGTTTTATATAATTAATACCAACGCGCATGTGGTCTGGTGGTTAGAAGCTTGGCCTATGGAGTGGGGGGCGTGGGTTCTAATCCAGCCTCCAACATTTTTTCAAACTGATTTCTTTTCTTTAGTTTTATTATATATTTATTTTGTTGTTGTTCTTTATCACCAGCGCGTTGCCAATCCAGTGGTTAAAGAGCTATACCTGTGAAGGAAATGGCGTGGGTTCAAACCCAGCCTCCAACATTCTTTTTTTTAAACTTGTTTTATTTTACTTGTTTTATTATATAATTTGTTTGTTTCAGTTTATTATCATCAGGTGCACGTTGGCCTAGTAGATGGAGGCAAGGCATTTGAGGCATAGGAAGTGGGTTCAACTCCAGCCTCCAACCTTTTTGAAAACCTGATTTTTTCTCTTCTTTTTTTTAATTCTCTTAATTAACTTGTTTTTCTTTTAACCATAGTTAACCTAAAATTAACCTAAATCATTTTCAACTAACCTTCTTCTTTTAAATAAATTTCATAACCCTTTACTTTTTTTACTTAATTTATTTTCTTCTATTAATTTACTAGGTTTTATTTTAATTAATTATTTAATTAATTAAATTTAGGTTTTCTTAACCATGCCCTAATTTTTGCTCTTAACCCTATTTTTTTAATCAAACCCTAATTTTTTTCATTAAGCCCTAAACCCTAAATTCCAAACCTAATTTTTCAAACCTAATTTTCTAAAACCTTAAACCTAATTTATTTTTCATAAAACCATAATTTCTTTTCTTTTTTAATATAAGTTGCTTTATTTATTTATTTAGAAATTGTATAGGTTGTCGCTCCCCGGACCATCGTCCCGGTGCAGACGCGAACGGTCGGCGATGTTGGAGGTTGAGGTTGAATAGAGTCACTAGCTAGGCATTTTTATCCCGAAGGAAAGGTAATGCTGCATAAACCTGGAAGGGTATGGATAAGACAGTTGCGAACCAAAGAAACTGAGAAAGGGGTTGGTTACGACCTGGGAAGGTATTAGCACCCAGATCGTCCGTCGTACTCGAAGGGATCCATGCTTACTTGATTGTGTTTAAAATGGGGATAGTGTATGTGTTGACTGTGTATAAAAGCTAATGAAAGAAAGTATAGTGTGTCAGTGCAAAAGAGAGGGTGAGTGCTCAAAGACTGAGGCTTAGAAAAGAGAGTTGAAAGAGGGGGAAGACAAAGAGACTTTTGTTCGATAACTGTTAAGTTATGCCTACGTATCCTCTTGTGCAATGAGGAAGTCAGAACATCGTAGTTCGACTCAAAGAGACTGGGTGATTTGTTGTGAACTTCTTGCTTATCTATGCTCAAGTGTATGACTCGTCTGGCTCGAGTGCTAACTATCTTGCATTAGACGGAAAAAGCGAGTTCTCATTTTCAGAGTGAGAATGATGAGAAAAGAATCCCGGAGGAGACGTTTATTGTTTGTTTTTGTGTTTTCAGTTTTTTTATTGTTTTTGGTGTTTTGCGTAAGATAATGAGCTTAAGCTTAAATCAAGGGTTGTAAACTAATTATATCCTCCCTGATTAGGGATAATGAGCCTACTTAAGCATGAGATGAAGATCTCAACTTAATTACCATGATGATATAGGATTAAGATCATTAACCTACTTTGGTATTTATTAAGTGTTTTTGGGTTTTTTGTTTAGTGTTAAGTAATGATTTTAATCTCTAATCAGGGATTAGTGAACTCATTACACCATCCTAAGAGAAGGATGATAGATGAGAACACTTAAGCTGAGAAAGATTCCTCAACTTAATCCATGGTTAGGGACTAAATTCATTATATAAAAAGCATTTATTAAGTGGATTTTAATTAAAGATGAGATGAAAAATGTTTTTTATGTTTGTAAGACTAACTTGAGGGGGACTTGTCCATTAAACACTAGGATTCATCCCTCTAAACCATAAGGAAGAGATGTAACCCTAATATAAGGCCCAAGTTACAAGCTTAAGTCTTAATAGTTATTAGGTGTTTTTATTAAGAGGTGTAAACAAATTAAAGGTTTAACACTAAGGATTAAAGTTATACACTTCATCCTAAGATAAGGATACAGGCATAACCCTAATTCAAAGGCCTAAAGCTTTAAGTGTTTAGCCTCGATTATGAGATGAGAAGAGAGACTCAAGGAGACTCAAAGGTAAAAATCTAGGGGGACTATGTACAACCCTAAAATTATCATGCTTGGATGTTCCTATGGTTTGTGAGGCTTAAATAGAAGTCTTCAAAAGGCCACCAAGGAAGGAGAAGCAGATGAAAATAGAAGAAGAAAGGGAATAGGTTACTTACTTCCTGAAGAAGATAAGTAACCTAAAAGAAAGAGATAGGAGAAATAGAGCACAAGTGAAGAAAGTTCACTTCAAAGACATGTAAATATGCAAATGAAAAGATAAGAAGAAGGTAGGATGTGGAGGCAAATCTACATCCCAAACAACTTACCATGAGCCCCTGAAAGGTTAGTGTGAGATGCATAAAGAAAGAAATGAAATGAAATACAACAAGTAATGATGCAATGACCAAGACCAGAAGCAATAATGCAATTTAAATGTGCCATGAGATGATGCAAAGTCATATATGATGCATATGAATGATCATACAAGGGATGAGATGCAAAACAAACATGTTAGGAACTTAGAAACACATGGATACACATGAAAAGCAATGAATTAATGCAAAGCATACCAAATGAATGAAGAAATGATCAAGCAATGTTAAAACATGTCTTAAGATGTCTAAGATGGCATACAAGAGCATGGAATGTCATGGCAAGTTCATATGATTGAGATATGCAAAGATGAATGCAAATAAACATAGAAAATTAGGGTTTTATGATTGTATGAGATGCACATGATCAAAACAGAAGCATACATCATGATAAAAATTTGAAAATGAAATCAAACAAACCCTAAACACACACAAGAACACTCCCCAAAGATGGAGGTCAGAAGCTAAACCTAAAGGAAGTTATGAATTTTCTAAGTTAACTAGGGTTTTTAGGTACTTCTAAAGGAAAAATGAAAAACAATTTGGAAATTCAATGCAAAATTATGAGTTAAATAACCTAGATACTAGATGCAAATTATGAAACAATGCAAAAAGAACCAAATGCAAACTCATCTTGGTTGATCAGAAATGATTTTTTCAAGTTAGGGTTAGAAAATAGGTCATTTTAGAAACCCTAATTCATGATAAATTGTGAAAATATGAACAAACCTAAAAAGAAATTTGTGTGATGAGTTTGTAAATTGTTCTAAATGTATGAGAATGCTTCAAGAATATTTTAGTGATTTTTAGATACCTAAATGTATTTTTAATTAATTAAAATCAATTAATTAATTAAATTAAACATTTAAATGATTTAAAAATACATTTTTAATGAAAAAAATAAAAATAAAAATGTTTTTGAGTTTTGAAAAAAAATTGAAATGAAAATACAGAAAATGGTAATTTTAGAAATTAATTTGCTATTTTAAATAAATGCAAGAAAAGAAATGTAAAATAATTAAAAAGAAAAATAAAAGTATGCACAAGCAATAGTCAGGATTGAAAGTTGAAGGGATGAGAGGCTGAGATTGGAAGTCCACGTGACTTAGGCTATGAAAATCTGATGGCTCAGGTTTAAAAATCCAATTGGCGCGTGATCCTAAGGCTGATATTGCTTCTGACTTAATTAATTATAAATTAAACTAATTAAGTGGATTAGGGTTTTAATGATCAATTCTGGCCATTCACGCACGCGGGTAAAACATGATCCAAGGGTCATAATTTAAACCTGGCTAATTAATGGGATTAGCCCTAATTAAACTCAGGTGGTTGGAGAAGAACTCTGGTCGTCTTCTCCGGCGTGCTCCTCACCTGAGCTCACTCAAAACACCACCCCAAGCCCCCAAAATCTCCATAATGAATCATCTAACATCCCTAAACAAGAATTCAGCCCCAAAACTCATTTATCATGCATCAAAATCAAGAATCGAACAAGAACATATTTAGGTTAAAAAATTTAGAACAACAATACATCTTTGTTTCTCAACCATTTTCAAAAATACAAAGTACAAAATGATCAGTGGAGCATGTTCTTTCACATTGGAACTTAAAATAGGAGTTCTGGAAAAATGATTTGAGATGACTACCTGAGATGAAGCTTTTCAGTTTGGTGCTTTCTGGCCTCCTCTCTTGTGCAAAACCACTTCAATGGATCCCCTTGTGCTTCTGAAAGGCTTAGATAGAGTTTAAATGGCTTGGTTTGGAAGATTCAGTTCTGATAGTGCAGGAATCATGTTTTGGTTATGGGGGTTTTCAGGCCATTGTAAGTGGTGCTTTGTAATCCTTATGATGTGTATGATTGAATGGTAAAGAGAGTTTGGAGTTTGAGTGGTTGTGCAGTGAGAATCAAAGACTTGAAGGTTTGGAGGATTTTTGTGATTCTGAATGTGTGAATGGTTTCAGGCTTGTGTGTTGTATGAAATGAGGTCCTTAGGGTTTGCATAAGATGTTGTGATTGGTTCAGAGAGTTGGTGTGGCACAACTTGATTGGTATGGGCCAATTTGCAAAAAGTCAAAGTATGTGTACCATAAGCATGGGTTGGGACAGGAGTGATTCTATGGCTTGATTTGCTTCAGCTGAGTTTATGGAGGGCCCATTGGATTGATTTTCATGAACTGTATGGCTTGGATTGCAAGATTGCATATGTTTTGCATTTTGGCCACTTTGAAAATTTGTAATAAATGAGCCATGTAAACTTGTGATCCAAGGCATTATTTTGATCTTGCAATGTTGTATGAACATGTTATGAAGTGTAGAAGTCAATTAGAGGTCACAAGAAGTCTTAAAACTTGGTTTTGCAAAAATCCCTCTTTGGCACATACTTGAAAATTATAAGATTTTTCCCAACTTTGAAACATCATATCTTGAGTTCTAAGATGAATCAAGAGGAGTTCTTGTACTTTTTGAAAATGGGAGGATCCAATCTACAACTTTCATGTTTAAAGATTTTTCATTTGAAGCTTTTTTGATCAAGAAAGAGGAGTTTGAAAATCTTTCCCAAAATGGAAAGTTTTCATTACAAGTCATGTCCAAAAATGGAAAGTTTGCAAATGGTTCAAAATTCTTCAATATTGTGAACTTCTAACCACTTCTAAGATCAAATAAAGATCATGGAACCTCAAAATGATGAGAGTGACCCTTTGGTACCATTGGTTGTGGCCTCAGATGCCCTGATTTTGACTTTTCTTGCACAACAAGTTATCCATTGATTAGATGCCTTCCACAGTGAATTTCTTCATCAAATTTGGTACACATGCTCCTTATAACATATTAAGACCAATGGAATCAAGAATGACCAAAATATTTGAGATTAAGGGCCTCAAACCCAAAACCCTAATTTTAGGTCATCTATGTAGGAAATCTTCAGTCTGCTTGAACACCTTTGCAATGCTTTGTGACATTTTGACTTTTAAGAACCCTGGGAGCATATTATGATCATGGAACACACATGGACCCTCCTGAAAAGCTTCAAGGCCTTTGAGATGGCTCAGATCACTTCTTGGATTCTCCTGATCACAAACCCTAACTATGCAACCTATGCAGTGAAATAAACTATGCAGTGTGAGATGATATGCTTATGTAATGCAATATGAAAAGATCATAAGCCATGGTGTGAGAAAAAGTGAGGGCAAATTTGGGGTGTTTACATAGATTGCATTTTTTTTATTTAATTTATTTTTCCTTCACTCGATTATAATGTAATTGTTCCTATCTTGTAATAATGTAGGTTTAAATTTCTGCTTTTATTTTTCCGCATCTATTATTATGTAACTGCCCCGAATCCATGTAATAGCGTAGGACCTTTTAAATTACGTCTTTAAATTTCTGCAAATATAACTGTGTGGTTAGTAATCTAGGGAGTGCAAAGAATAAATGAATTAATGTGGACTTAGATCACTAATCATAAGATAAAAATTTGAAATTGATATTCACACACGTAAGTTGATCGTGTTACGATCGTCATCTGCACCTCTTAGGGTTTCCCCTCTTGGTTGCCTTTAACAAATGTTCAAGTCCCTCGAACGTGGGGGTGTATTAAGAAAAAGTCCCTTGAAACAAAAATCATCATAGTCCCTTCAAAATTAACAGATCATAAGTCCATTCAAAGTTGCCTACGAAATAATGATCTTGTCCCTACGAAAAATGATGATCGTCCCTTCGAATTGCTACAAACACCCCTACAAGTTGCTTTCTATGACCATACGATGACACTACACCCGTCCTTTAACAAATCCAAGGTAATTACTACTTACTCTATGTGCAGGCAGGGGACTTTCTGGGATCTGTGGTCCATAAAAAGGGGATCAAAATCAATCAGAATAAGACTAAAGTTATCATGGAGGCTAAAGCGCCTTCGACAAAGAATGAGCTTCAATCACTCTTAGGCAAGATCAACTTCTTAAGGAGTTTCATATCAAACCTGAGTGGAAAGACTCAAGCTTTCTCACCTTTGCTACGTATGGACAAGGAAGGATTTTAGTGGGGGCAAGCTCAACAAGAAGCATTCGACAAAATCAAAGAGTACTTGAGTCATCCTCCAATTCTTTCCCCACCTTGTAGAAAGAAAAGTATGAGATTGTACATAGCTACTTCAGATAGAACTTTAGGGAGTATGTTAGCCCGAGAGGATGATGATGGCGTAGAAAGATCCACTTATTACCTAAATTGAAGCAAAATATAAAACCAGTTGATGTTTATGTATCTACTCACTTTGATGTTATTAAGTATATGTTGTCCAAACCTATTTTGCATAGTCGAATTGGAAAATTGGCACTGGCATTAACTGAGAACTCTTTAACTTATAAACCCTTAAAAGTTGTTAAAGGGCAGGTGGTCACAGATTTTATAGTTGACCATTCGATAAATGAGAGTCCCTTGAATTATCTTGAGATTGAGCCATGGAAATTATACTTCGATGAGTCTAGTCATAAAGGGGGCTGGTATTAGAATACTTGTTATTTCTCCTGATAAAATTACAACAACACTCAAGTACAAAATTGAAGGCCATTGTTCTAAAAATGAAGCCGAATACGAAGCTTTGATAGCCGGACTTGAGGTATTGTTGGAATTGGGGGCAACTCATGTCGAAATAATGGGAGATTCTGAGTTGGTAATAAAACAAGTCACCAAAGAATACAAATTCATAAAAGAAAATTTAATTATGTACTTTGTAGTAGTAAACAGGCTGTTGAAAAAATTTCAATCAGTCACCTTTCGACGCATCCCCAGATTACAAAATCAAGTCTCAAATGACCTGGCTCAAATTGCATCAGGATATAAAGTTTCAAAAGAAAAATTACAGAGTGCAATTGAGGTGAGGGGAAGGGTTGTGTCAGTAGGCTTAGCCCCATCATACTTAGAAAAAACTAAGCTTGGGTATGTTGACGAAGAAAAATTTGCAATACTAATGGTCGATAGCATAAGTGACAAAGATTGGAGGAATCCCTTAATGGACTACTTAGAAAATCCAATAGCTTCGACAGAAAGAAAAGTCAAATATCAAGCATTAAGTTATGTTCTTTTGGGGAATGAATTATTTAAAAAGGCTGTTGAATGACTATTACTTAAATTCCTTAGTGAGGCTGGATCATATTTAGCTCTTTCGACGGTCCATAGTGGGGCATGTGGAGCACATCAAGTAGGTCACAAAATGAAGTGGCTCTTATTCCAACAAGGTGTGTACTGGCCTGCTATGCTAAAAGATTGCATAGAATTCTCCAAAGGGTGTCAAGAGTGTCAAGTACATGCTGGCATCCAACATGTGCCTGCAAGTGAATTACACTCTATAATAAAACTTTGGCCTTTCAGAGGATAGGCTTTGGATTTGGTTGGAGAAATTCGACCAACATCTTCAAAGAACCACAAGTACATTTTGGTAGGGATTGATTATTTCTCCAAATGGGTCGAAGCGATTCCATTACCAAATGTCGACCAGGAGGATGTAATTGAGTTTATTCAAAAACATATCATATACAGATATGGCATCCCAGAAACGATTACTACGGATCAAGGATCTGAATTTATGGGACGAAATATGCAAGAGTTCGCCACAAAATTGGGTTTTAAACTTTTGATATCTACACCTTATTATGCCCAGGCCAATGGCCAGGTCGAAGCAACAAATAAAATAATCATTAGTTTGATAAAAAAAAGCATGTGGATAAGAAGCCAAGGAATTGGCACAAAACATTAGACCAAATCCTTTAGGCATGTCGAACTTCACCCAAAGAAGCAACCAATACAACTCCGTTTCGACTGACTTATGGGCATGACGCAGTTCTGCCTCTTGAAATTTATCTTCAGTCCACAAGAATTCAAAGGTGTAACACCCCAAAATTTGCCCTCTCATTTATGACCGTAATTGGTTTTTACTTCACAATCATGCAATTTTTGAGTGTGATTTATTCCCTTAATTAAGTGGTTTGTAAGGACTCTTCTGATGTAGACTATTTATTGTGAAATATGGGATTAGGGTTGTGAAACATGTTCACGGTATATTTCTTCTTCCTCGAGCTACCAAGTTCATTTTTCTCCAAGACTCATCAAGGTTTGAATCAAGGTTTGTTTCTCTGTATTTCTCAGAAGGCCTGGGTTCCATCGAAGGATGATAATTCTTGCATTGGGCTATGATTGTGTCGATTCTTATTGTCTCAAGCCTTTTGGCCCCATATTTTAAATTAACAACCATTCTTCCCTGAGATTATGTTCAATTCAAGTGGCCATGTTCGGAGGTCAATCTCCAATTCAAGGCCCAAATAATTTTTATCATGAACCCATGCTACATCATTCAATTTCAAGTTGCAATTTCATCCAATTAATCCAATTTTACTATCTAGCCAAGTTCATGTCCATATCCATTGTGCTTAGAATTTAAATTGAAATACCATTCTTTCATTAACACATCCATTTCCCAAAACATCCAAACTCTTTCATACCAATTCTTAAAGGCCAAATTCAATGTCCAAATCATTTCCAACCACATTTCACTGTATGTTTACTTGACTTTTTAATTTTTACCTAAAGTGAGGTCCAAGTTTTAGAAGTTTTTATTTCACATGACACAACATACACATTGCCATCGATAACCCACATGAAACCATAACACCACTGGCCTTAAAAAAAAGAGGGGAAAACAAAGCTACTTGCATTTAATATTTCTGAATTAGTATACAACAAAAGTCTAAAAGAGATGATATCAAAAGAGGATTCATGTTCGACTTATGGGATCAAGGCATCAATAATGGGGCATCTGATACTTCCTATCACCATACGTACGGAGCAAACGCATAGTCTAAACATTATGTTGAACCATTCGAAACGAAAACGAAAAAAAGCAATGTAAGGAAAATACATAGGGAAATTCAGTAAAGTAGAAAAACTATAACATAAAATTCTCATAAAAAATGTCTTTAGTACTTATAACAGAGTTGCACTAGAATCAACAGGGAACGGAAAATTCAGAAAAAATATCACAATCAAAATCAGGATAAGCTCCAGAACACAAAATATATTTAAGTGAGAGCAGAAAACTGAAAACAGTTACAAATCCTAACCACCCTAACTGAATCAACAAACTCTCTAACTGAATTCGTAAGGAAATCCGAATCAAACCATCACCGTTGATCATCTATAAATGTTGTTGGTTGCTATAGAAAAAGGGGGATTTTCATTCATTACACACTCTTCTAATCTTCTTCTCCACCCTCACATTGTTGCATCATCTTCACCTTTGTGTTTTCAGAATTCTTCATGGAACCTGCATCAAGCCCCATTCTTCATCACCCTCTGAACTGAATTCTTGCTAATTCTTCACTAATCCCTTCAATCTTCATCTGAAAAAGGTCCTCCCCATTGATTTTCCCCTTCGATTCTGAATCTGTCTTCATCACTCGCCTTACGTCTTCATCGATCTTGTATCATCGCTCATCAAACCTACAAATCATTAATGATAAAAATCAGCATTCAAAAGCAGAATCACGCAAGACAAAGGTGAATCAATCACCTGCAAGAATCAGGGCCCCTTCAATTTCGCATCCTAACTTTTCAGCTCCATCAAGTCTCGAACCATCATGAGGCTCCATCAATGATCGATACTTCCTCTACAGCTTCATTGATCCTCAATATTTCGTCACTCTTTGATTCCTTCTTCACGTAAATGTTGTCACAAACAGTAGCCCTTCGGCTAATCATCACCAATCTCATTGATTCATATTCATTGACAAGCCTGCAAGAAGGAAGCAAGAACGTGTTGTCATGAGTCAGAATCGAAAGAAATAGTTAACGAAAAACGATTCAAGAAAGCTCGTAGTTATAAATCAACCGAGGCATCAACACTGAGTTCGGAAAGAAACAAAGGGGAAACGACGAAAAGTTCAAGTATAGTACCGGACGGTGTAGAGCTTCGAACATTTCCGCCTCACGTTGCAGGTATTCATCAAATCTGGATTGTGTTTTTTTTCCTTTGTTCGTTCATGTAATAAGAGAGAGCATCTGAGATTTAAGGTTTGAGAATCAAGCGGAGTTTTGATTGGATTTGTTCGAGTAGCTGCTTGAGAAATCAAGGTTGGGTTCGGAAATATGATGGAGGAAAGTCTAGGGTTTGCGATGATGGCGTAGTTTGAAGGAGAGGGAAGCAATGTTGGCGGCGGCGGTTCATTCCGATCGAAGAAGGTAGCGCCGCGGATGGGGATTAGCAATTTAGGGTTAGGTTTTGAGGATGAACATGAGAGAGAGAAGAAAACGAGGATGAGAAGAGGAGCAAGGTTTCGTCGTATAATGTTTTTTTCTGGAGGAAGGGCCGGCGGCGGTGGTAGCTAGGGTTAGAAAGGGGAAGAAGATGAAGGGTGATTGAGAGAGAGAGGATGCGCGAGAGAGAAGAGAGGTTTAGGGTGAAGTTTTTTTGTTGTGTTTATAATTTTGGTTTTATAAAATGCTGATTAGTTAAGTTTAATTGGGGTAATTAATCATAATAACATTTATTAAATCCTAATAAACTACAGTAATTGACCATTAAAAATTCATAAATCTTGATTAAAAATCATAAAGAATCTTAATGGTTATACCGTTGAAAATTGATTTCCTAAGTAATTAGCAACTCCCAATGTCATTTGGAGTGATAAGGCTCCCTTCATGCGGATCTGGGCCTAGGTGAATTGATATTCACACCCTATCCTTGCCAAGCCCAACTTCATTTTAACTTAACAACATTTCTATTCTCACCCTCTTTCTTTTCTTCTATTCTTTTAAAATTTCTATTTTTATATACTTTTTGATTTAATTCCATAAAAAATACGAAAATTAATAATAAAAATCTACAAAAATTATATTAGAATATTAATTCAATTTAGAAACATTTCCAATTTTTGTTTTCTGAATTTAATCATTTTTCAATTTAATTTCGATTTTTAATTTAATTTATTTTAGATTGAAGTCTCTCATGAACACATAAATTTGTACAATTTATTTCTATCACTTCCCATAACATTTTGGATCCATTCTTTTTGCTATGATTAGAGGACAAGATAAAGTATCTAGAATATTTTTTGTGTATTTTTTAGGGCATTTTTTCTACTGTTTTGGTAGTGTGAATTGTATAAATTTGTGATTAAACTTTTGATAGAATTAAGTGACCATTTGACATAGTTAGGATTAGAATTTTTAAGAGATTTTTTAACATAGTGTTATAATCAGGTTCAAGACCTTAGGAAATTAATTTCATATTTTTCCCATGACTTTTGATATTTTTGGCATTTTAATTCATTTCCATCATATTATGCATATTCATGATTCATGTCATTCACTAACTATTCTCTTTTTGTGCAAGGTATGTTTTCAAGGATTGGCTTATGGACTTGGATACTTTTATGCCTCGATTATGTTTTATATTTTGTGTACTTTGTGATGTAATAGCTTAGTACTTGTATGCTTGTATAGTTTTTATAACTAGGTTAGAAAAGATAAAATGAATCGATAGAAAACCAAATCTCAAAAAATGAAATAAATAAAGACTCGATCCAACGTCGAGTAAGTTTTCAATAAATAAAGTTCATGTGAATTTAGGATTCCTCGATTACCATCGTTCCACTCCATTCAACCAAAAGCAAGCCTTGTAAGTTTCACACCATAAGTCGTGCGTCTTAGCACCACGCAATCGACCCACCCGATCCATTGTTTCATCCCATTTATGTTTCATTCACGTTTTTACCCACCATGACTTAGGAGGACCATATTGTTCATTATTGCCTTTTATGTTATCATGTCTAGCTCTAGTATCTTTAGGTAGAGTTTAATATTTCAAACCTCACTAACCATAGGTTATCCATGAATTCAACTAACTTAGGGTAAGTCTAGTTTCCCTTAGAATTTTTCCTTTTATAACTTGAGTCTCACTTCTCACCTTAAAATAAAATCAAAAAACACTTAATAAAGGAAAATATGTACAATGCGCCACGAGCCTTAAGCTATATGGGAAATGATTAGTGGAGGTCTCCTTCACTCTTCTAGGATGCTTTACAAACGTTTCATTGGGGGCGATCTTGGAAAGTATTCGCTCCTGTGTCATAGTCTTTAGTGTTGTACATATGGAAAACACAAACTCAAAACACTTCTTATAAAAGACAACAAACCAAGAAGTCACGTCTTCTCATCTCATCTCATACTCTTTGCGGACGAACATGACTTGTCTCGATAGTTCAAACAGCGATACGGTAAACACCCTCGAGTCAGAGCCGGTAACACCTGAGCTAGAGCTATGGCAACGTCATCCTAAAAATCATAAACGAGTGTAAGCCTTAGTTAGACGAACTACGGCGTCTCTGATCCTCATTTATCCCGATGAGGTACGTAGGCAGTGGGGTAGGGCCCATTCGAGCACAATCTTTATTTTCCCTACATTCTCCCCCTTTATTCCCATTTGTCGATTCCATTTCTTTTCTCATTTTCATTTCATTCCAGATAGCCATTCTTTCATTCAAACAGCATATTATTTCTCACCCTTTGAAAACAGACTTATAAGCGTGGATCCCGTCGGGTACGGCGGACGGATTGGGGTGCTAATACCTTCTCAATTCGTAACCGACTCCCGTATCCAGATCTTTGGTTCGCAAGGCCTCTCCCTTTTCCTTCTTCCTCAGGTTTGTGCAACATTACCTTTCCCATTCCTTTGGGATAAAAATGTTTGGCTGGCGACTCTAACTTTTCCGCGCCACTTTCGCGTTTGTACTAGGATGAAAATCCCGGGAGCGACAAAAGGCACCATGAGATCCCAGCTGAAACTTATTGAGTCATGATGCTAGATGAATTAATCGACTTAGACAAATAAAGACTCCATGCCTTAGAGTTATTAGAAAGGCAGAAGACGAGGATAGAGAAATCTTACAACAAAAGGGTTAAATTGAAAACCTTTTCAGTTGGTGAATTAATGTGGAAAGTCATATTACCTATAGATCAAAAGACTAGATCCTTAGGGAAATGATCACCTAAATGGGAAGGCCTTTTCCAAGTTACAAAAGTTTTTAGTAACAATGTGTATGAGATTCATGAGATCGAAGTTGATTTGAGAGTCTTTAAAGTAAATGGGAAATATTTAAAAAGATATAGACCCATGCTTCAAGAGATTCATATAAGAAAATAACAATTTCATTAATCAAAAAGGGGGCCATGAAAGGCCTTCAATTACAAGAGTCTAGGAACATGGTTGAATAACCAGAAAACAAGAAAACCTAGTCTTGAAGATCCTCCCAAGTGAGGCAGTTAAGATAATCCATCCAGTCTTCATCAGCCTCATCTTCAAGTGGTTGCTCATTCTTGGGAGGCTCCTTAACTGGAGATGCCACCTTATTCCCCTTTGATTGGGAACGAGTAACGACCCTTGCACGAGGAGAGGGTTTCTCGTCATTTTTTGTCTTTTTCCTTTATTTGCAGGAAATGGTGACATCCACTTTCTTTGCAGAATTCTCCATGTTGTTGTGATGGAGAGATGAAATGAATTGGGGTTATTTATAGATGAAAGACCTACACGCTGATTGGCCAGATGAAAGGCAACCAGAAAGCATGTAAAGTCTTTCTTGGGAAACAACATTATAAAAGGCGTTCAGGCTTCAATTGAAGTTGGAAACTTGTGCCACATAAGTATGAGGCATTGAAAGCTGAAACGTCGTCGTCATAATTAAGGCTGAAGCAATAATGCTTTGACCCAAGGTTAAGTTAGAGTTTCTCTAACTAACTTAAAAGTTATGTTAAACGGCTAAATAAAATACGAACACATTATATATGTGGAGAAAAGAGATACGAGTCGAAAGTGAAAAAGAGATGCATAAACTAATCAGGGCAACAAGGCCCTAAAAATTGTCATTACATAAGGGCCACAACGGGGCCAAAAAATAGGATTACATAAGAAAAAAACACAAAGTCCTGGGATATTACAAATGTCGTCGAAGATTAAAAGGGTAGCTTTGATTGCAACTGAAGAAAATTGTGATGACTGGTTAAAAGGCGGTTCTCACAGAAAGCCTTGTCAAGTTTAGCAATAGCAAGCTCTTTGTCAAGCACCTCAGCATTATCAATAAGGTCGAGGGTGTGCTTTAACTCAACATTCAGTGTAGCCTCGTCGAATTTACTAAGCTCAAGGTTGCTCTGCTTAGCCGCAACAATCTTCTTCTGAAGTTCTTCAAGCTATTTTTCCCAGACCTCAAGAGATAAGTTGTTGGCAGCTATTTGTCTGTCCCTCTTAGCCATGATACCCTTCATCCTTTCAACCTCATTCTCAGCCTCCCTAGCTAGATCCTGCGCATTACCACTCCTAACCCCTATTTTCTAAATGATGTCTTCGACCTTTGGAACCTTCTTAAGATCATCAGACATTTGATTCACCAAAGTGCTTAGTTCCATTAAGGCCTAAGTGATCTTGGGTGTCAAGCGTCGAAAGGTCTAGCTATTTCAGGAAAAGGTGAGTAGTAGGATCTGCGCCCAGCGTAGTACGGATGTCCCTCTTGAAAAATTTATCTTTTATCTTCTTGAGGATTGGACCAGTAGAATCACCAGGAGTTGTCGAGGAGCTGCTTTCAGAAAAGTCAAGACTTTTCCTAAGCTTTAGCCTAGCATACTCCTTGGGGTTGGACTGTTTCAATACTGACATTGGATCCCCAGCTGCAGGAGTTGGAAGTTGGATGCTAGGAGTTTGTTGAGAATCTCCTTCAGGCAAGGTGGATTGGGTCTTTGCATGCCTTGTTTATTGTCCAGCTTCATCCTTGACCTGATAATCATCCTCTTCCTCCCCTTCTTCATCTTATTTCTTAGTATCATTCAGGACATGACCTTGAGCAGCATCTTGGGGATCATCCGCAGTCTCTGGCTCTTTTCTTTTAGGGCTAGAAGAGGAAGGCTCTTCAGTTTCTTTGTCTTGTTCTTCTTCATCAACAACAAAGGCTGCATCCATCTTCTTAGCAAGTCTGCTGGTTTTCCCAGCAAAGTCCTTGTCATTCACATTCTCGTACTCACGCTCTGAGTCATCAGTATGAGACTGATGAGTAGTTGTCTTAGAAGGAGAATGTGGTGTAGTTTAGACAGTTAGGAGAGGAACAACTGCCATGTTTATGGGTTGGTTAATTTCATCCAAAGAACTATGATCAGAGCCAAAATCAGAAGTTGGATGATAAGTAGGCTCACCTTGGTTGTTTAGAAGAACTATAGGCGAAAAAGGAGCATTTGAAGGTTGTAAGTCAATGCCTGCACCAGCCTGTCAACAAGAGAAGACGTTAAGTCGAGGCTATAAGAAGAAATCAAGAAGGGTCAAATATTAAGTTAAATACCTGATTTTATTCGCCCATGGGACTTGAGTTGGCACTCCCAGGAGCACCAGCAACAGGCTTCGCCACAGGGGTGGAAAGTCTAGCCTCGACAACACCCTCAGTGGGTGCCTTCTTCAAAATTTTGGCCACCGTAGATGAAGGTTGGCCAGCCACATTAGGAGACTGTGCAGTCTTTCTCTTCCTTTTGAGGGGCACATCCTCAGAAGATTCGTCATCATCTGCAGAGATGACAACGTTGGAAGTCTTTTCCCCCTTTCTTGGAGACACAAAAGGTTTTTTGGTTGTCTAGAAGAAAGACCATACATTAGAATACAGACACATCAGGAGTTATATAAAGTAAGGATTATAAGATACCTTGGTGCCTTCTCTGTTCTCCATCTCTATTACCACACCTTTAATGGTAGTGGTTCTTCTGGTGATTGCTGGAAGTGCCAATAACAATTGTCATAAGTCAATAATTGATTATTCGGTAAAGGGAAATAAAAAACCTTAAACCTTCATATATTTCGGATTCAACGTTAATGTCTTCCATCCCTATATGAAGGTGCCCTTTGAAACTATCCAGCGTGTGCTTAGTCGCAACCACCCTTTGAGCTTTCGATTTAGACTGTTGTCAAAGGATCTTAACTGAATCCCCACAGATGAACCAGTCTAGAAATGGAGGAGCCAGTGCTACTCCAAAATCAGCAGTAAGAAGTCGAGGGAATTTCTGAGGAAAAAGTCGAAAAGTCTCTTCATACCGCCTCTCACGAGGAATGTTTGGGGGGATTTCCAACTTGTCCATTTTTTGTAAAAATTTCTCCTTTAAAGTGACATCTGCCTCACGAACAGTTTGACTAAGATCATCTGGTCGATAGATAGTTTCAAAGTATTTTTGGAAAGCTTGTATCTCTTGGATGTGAGCAGACTAACTCTTCTTGACCTTCTCTTGCATGTCAAAAAAAGCAAGGTCAAGTTGAGTAGAAAATTCAGCAGCAGTGAGAAAGTTCTCACTGTAATACTCGCGCCACCAATCATTGAAAGGATGGGTGCGCTAAGTTGAAGGTCGAAAGAAGACGGGAGACAAAACCGCCTTCTGGGATTCCCATCTAACGAAGATGTCAGCAACATCATCCTCGTCGAAAACGTTATTGTAAAAAATGACTTGGCTTTTTTGTTCATAAATACATTTGGGAAAACTCTGACTTAACCCAAACTACCTAGAAACCAAATTGGGTTGGTAAGCAATAAGGCTTGTATCAGGCCTCCCACCATTCAGCCTATAAACAAAGAATCTGGGAATAAAAAAGGCTTCCCAAATTCCAACAGAATTAAAATGAAGCTTCCTTGTAGGAGAGTTAGGGAAGGCCCTAGTGAACCACCTGGGACCACACTTCCTACCAGCAAAGGGAGCCATATATGGTGCAAAATCATACTGATGTGCAAACATCAACACAAAACTAGATAAGGCCCCTTTCAGGGTTACGCCTTCGTCATTGGGGGTAAGTTGGACCAATCGTATCTCCTCTGACTCCTCATCAACTTTCCCTTTCCTGGGAAGTACAGCCTCAAAAGTAGCATTTAACCAAAGTTGAAGGAGCCATATAAGACCACTGAGACTCATAGAACCAAAGTTGTGGTATAGGTCCTTCATTCGAGTCGCTCCCTCACTAAGAGACTCATAAAGACTGGCTAGGATAAGCTCACTTAAGCAAACCTTCTTGTTGTTATGAAGCTGGTTTGCTAAGGGTAGATACTTCTTCGCCACCTGAAGAGACTTGGTGCATAAGACATACCTAGATAGCCAAATGTGAGGAAAACAATATGTTCCTCATCAAAAACTTCTTCTTCTTTTGGTTTGGAATGATGCTTGAGGAAGAGAATGTATGTTAGCTTGGATGTGTTGAAGCCGATAGTATCTTTGGCATCAACGGTGGGGTCGTAAGCATGACCATCAGGTCGAAGCCCTATGATAGCGGTTATGTCAAAAAGTGTGGGGGTAATCATCCCATAGGGAATATGAAAGGTATAATGGGTACAGTCCCAGAAATACAAGGAGGAAGCCAGGATTTTTAAGCAGTAGGGTATATGCGTCTTTGTCAACATTAAAATATCATATATCCCAATGTTTTTCCAATGGTCAGCCTTAGTCCTCTCTAATATCGTCAACCATAGATCAAACTCAGCAAACTAGCTGACAACTCTGACCAGCCTAGTACCATCATAAAGGTACTTCACATCCAGTTCAGCAAGAGGAAGGGGTCAGAAGAAAAATCGTCAAATTTAGGGAGGAGTTTGTGCCCTAAAGGTTGGATTTTTCGGTAGGAGGGGAAAAACTCTTTCAGTCTTTCATTTGTACTATGTACAGTAGCCAATGGACCAGAAATAGAAAAAGGACAGTCATTTACAAGGAATGGAATCATTACTTGAGATTGGTATACGCTCCTTGTCTCGTTCGTCAAAGGTTCAGGAGCGAACTGAGGATTTTTTATGCTTTTTGGTTCAGAGATGTTGTTGAATGGTGGAAGGGTTTGTTCAAAATTAAAAGTCTTTGATTTCTGACCTTTCTTTTGAGAAACGTTGGTCTTGGAGGACACCATTGTTGATAAGGAAAATGGAAGTTTTCTGGGGTGCTTGAAAGAAAGGAGGAAACTTTAGAAAGGAAGGGGTGAATTCACAAAGAGTTTGGAAAGTTTTCTTTGTTTGCTGAAGAGGGTATTTATAGGCGTGGACAATGAAAAGTTGCAAAGTCTAGCCACTTAATAAATACATAAAGTGGTGGGGCACGAGACACTTGGGATCTGACGCGTTGAGGAAGCAATTAATGGAAAAGACTGTAGCGCATTGTTTCAAGAAAAAATTCATGATCATAAAGTCGTAGAAACGACTGATGGGACTTTTGGGATTTTTGCCATTATTACATGACGTCATGCGTGTGGGCGAAGAATCACAACAGTTTTAGAACGTGGGGTATGTGGTTTCAACCATGCTCTGTCTTACCTAAGTTGGCGTCGAAAAAATGAATATCAAAAAATGATATTTTCATCAAGATGGTCGAAAATAACATTTTTTTGGGGGAAATTTGTTATCCCTAAATTTCGACGCTAGCAAATAATGAGGTTATCTTGGCTTAGTAAGAGACTTTTCTTGTGATGAGCCAAAAGTAAGGTTTTCGACTTAACCAATTAAAAAATGAGAGTCGAAGCGGACTACCTACAAGTTTCATACTTAGTGAAATTTTAAGTTCGAAACATTTTCTAAGTGTTGAGGGGGTTCGACCAAGCATATGATTCGACGATGGTGGAAGCTACCAAAGGTCTTACACGTTCATTCTTGGAGGGAAAATGTGGAGTTTTCAATTCAAAGACAGAGACAAGTGGCGCAAGATGAAGCTTCGTTCAGCATGTGATGGGACAAGTGTCACCATCTTAGGATAGTTGTAGGAGAAACCATTGAAAACGGTTACTTTGTAATGTATATAAATAACTTAGTCTAGTGTTAGAATAAATGTGTGGAAATCATATGTACTAGTAACTCCGTAGACTCAAAGTACCCGCGTGTAGAGAAACGAGTGCAGTGAGAATGTACGTGATTGAAACACCACCACCAATTTATCTTTAATGTCAAATTTATCTTCAAGTTATTTACTTTTGAAGCCATTTATCTTTCCAAAATATTTATTTTAAAGCAATTTACATTTCAAAGCCATTTATCTTTTCAGCAATTTACTGTGTTTTCTTTTACAATTTCAGCCTCTTTACATTTCCAACAATTTAACATTCCTCGCTTTGCCTTTAAATTTCATTTAAGTTTCAAGCCTTGTCTTTATTTTCCTTTAAAATTTCAAGTCTTGTCTTTACTTTAATTTATTTTAAAAGCTTTTGTCTTTTACTTTGTTTTTTTTCTTTTAAAACCAAATCTGAGTCTCATTGAGAGATTCAAGATCTTTTCTTTTTCCCAAAAAACGTGATATATCAAAGTCACAATCCTCTTCAAACTTAGCACATGTCTTAGGATTAATTTGGTCGATCCTGCGAGTAACTGAGGGTATTTTTGGTATCTTCAGAGGACCAACGGTTGTTTACCAATTTTGGGGTAAACAACACCACCATTAGAAAAGTAAGGGTGGTTGCCAATTCACTTGACACCACCACTCAATTCCAATTTTTTTGTTTGAAAATGGGATAGATTTAAGATCTTGAATTTTTTTTTTTAAATTTGTTTATATATAAATTATAATTTTTTTAAAATTGTACATTAGATAAAAAAAATCAATCTAATTTAATTATTATTTAATTCAATGAAAACACTGATATACACTTCCCAAATAATAAAATTAATTATTAGTCAAAATTAAAATTAACATTATATACTACATTTTTTTTACATTATACCTAGGGATGTCCACGTGCGACAAGGTGAAACTCACATTCAAAACGGCGCCGTATGACCCGTGTCCTCCACAGTCACACGCTCTAGTTTTCTTTTTTTTCTCACCCTGATGAACAAAGAACCATCATCATAAACAAAAACAGAAAAAAAAGAAAAACCCGAGTTGAGTCGAATCGATGGCGCAAGCAATTCGAAACGCGAAAGTGCCTCCGAACTCAGTGAATCTGGAAGAAGCGCGTCAACGAGTCTTCGAATTCTTCAGAAGCGCTTGTAGATCGTTACCCACCGTCATGGAAGTTTACAACCTGTACGACGTCGCTACAATTTCTCAGCTCCGTTCCACCATCGCCGCCGAGATCCGCAAAAATGACCACATCACCAATCCCAAGGTTCATTGTTTTCAATTTTATTATTCACCGTTCGCAATATAATATCCGAAATTCAATTTTTTATTTTCGATTTTTTCTAAAGCATTGGTTGTTTGGGGATTTTATATTTATTTGTTCTGAAGTATGATATATGGATTTGCATCTTTTGATTTGAATTGAACTTACTGAAACCCTAGGGAATATTACTGTTGGCTGATTAGTTTAGTTACATTTTGGACGGTGTTGAAAGTAAATTGGTAAATTTATTTGTAGTAAAAGACAATTTGTATGAGAGAAAAACTACTTTGAAAATTTGAGATTTCTTTTATATTTAGGTTTAGATGAAGATTGGTATTCTCTTAGGCTTAAACAGGCGAACACATGTTTCTTTTTCACCTACATTATGGTTGGTCGGATTTGTGATTTAAGTTGATTGAGTGTTTGTAAAGGTTATTGTGAATTAGGTTTGAGATTCAACTTGTGGATTGTGGTGCTAATTAAATCGGATATCTGTTTGATACTTTTGAATTGGATATGGAAGTTAGAAACTAACTTGCTTGGTTTAAATCAAGAGGGTTTTTAATGAAGTTGGTTTGTTGAGATTATAGAATGGATATTCTAGTTAGGTTTTAGTTGCATATTGTTAATTGGAGTAACTTGAACCCATGTCTTTGCTTCTTGGTGTTCATTGTTTTGTTTTATTGATATCCAATCTGTACCCAAATAAAAACCAAAAAAGAAAATTGCATTTAAACCAACTTTATCGAAACCAATTGCTCAAAAGTTAAACTTATTAAGATTCCATAAACTGGTTATGCAAATAGCAAAAATACAAACCACCATAAGAGAATAAAAAAATTAAACCAAGAGAGGAACAAAGGAGTTGTGATAGCTACTAGCTACTGCCACGTCGGCATCTTTGTTACCGTCTCGTTCCTGTCTATGTCACCGGTATTATGCACCGTTTTTGTCCCCGCCGACATGCACGGCGTATCCGTCATTGTTGCCACCTGGGAACCAGAACAACATAATCTGTACTGGTTAGTTTTGGTTCTGCATCTGCGCTTCCTTCGCCTGTTTTTTTGTCTCTATCCAGCAAACCAACATGCGTCCATAGAACTGGCCATGAATGAAGTCTGAGGGTGGAGTAGCTGCATCTAGTGAGTAAGCTTAGAACAGCTCGCAAGCTTAATGACCCCGAAGAGGGTCCACATGTGTGCAATCGATGAGGCTGCGAGCTCAACGATGGTGAGCAACCAGAGATGGAGGTGGTTGCACTTTTTTCAACCCATTTAATCTTTCACTTTCTGTAATCAGAAGAAAACAATGTGGAAAACAAAGAGAGCTAGATCTTTATTTTAAGACAGAAAGCTCGTTCAAAAATATATTGTTAAGAGGGATGGTGAGCAACCAGAGATGGAGGTGGTTGCACTTTTTTCAACCCATTTAATCTTTCACTTTCTTTAATCAGAAGAAAACAATGTGGAAAACAAAGAGAGCTAGATCTTTATTTTAAGACGGAAAGCTCGTTCAAAAATATATTGTTAAGAGGGATGGTGAGCAACCAGAGATGGAGGTGGTTGCACTTTTTTCAACCCATTTAATCTTTCACTTTCTGTAATCAGAAGAAAACAATGTGGAAAACAAAGAGAGCTAGATCTTTATTTTAAGACAGAAAGCTCGTTCAAAAATATATTGTTAAGAGGGAACACTTGCATCACTTTTTTTTGGAACAAAAAGTGAAAATGGATGGGCCAGAAGCTAATCAAACTGATCTGAGTATTCATTTTCTTAACTGGTCTTACAGCAACATAATCCAACCCATTTGAAATGGCCCCAGTTAAACCATTAATAGAAAAAATCTGGTTTTGGATATGCCTGTGGGTTTAATCATATGACCTGTTATTTTGTACATCCTATTTGCTTCTTGTGTTTAGAAGGGGGGCGGTGTTGATTGAGAATTTTTGTGTAGGTTATTTAGTGTGTTTGGATGATAATTTGTCAAATGTGATTTCAAATAAACTTTATTTGGTTGAAACTGAATTTGAGTGAAGTGGTTTGTGTGTGGATATTTTATTCTAAATTTGATGTAAAACTTAGAGTGTGTTTGGATAGGGTAATTGAGAATTTTTAAGGAATTTAAAATTCTAGGTAATTCAAATGATTCAATTAGAATCCATTCAATTTTAAATTCTTTTGTTTGGATAGACTATTAAAATGATTCATTGTAAAAGATTTGGGATCATTTTTATCATTTTTAAAATTTTTGGGTCAAATTTAAAATATGAAAAAATAGGGACCAGTTAGCAATTTTTGAAAATTTGAAGGACCAATTTATAAAATTTGAAAATTATTAGGGACTCATTTGCACTTTTTTAAAATTTTAGGGGTGAATTTGATATTTTCATAAAATATGAGGACCATCTTGTAATATTTGAAAATTTAATAATAAACAATTTAACATTCATATTATATAGTGATGAATCAATTTGAAATTTTTTACTTTTTTGTGTCATTTTAAATTCCTTAAATTTAACATGAATAAAATACTCCATAAATTTATCATTTTAACAATTCTTCATATTTTTTATCCAAACAATGGATTGTGGTCAAGTCATTTCAAATTTCCTCAAAAAATTACTTTCCCTCGTTAAAATGCTTCATCCAAACACACCCTTAAGTGTTTTTCAACATAATTCAAATTAGAAAAATCTACTTTTATTTATCATTTCTAGTCAAATAGATTTGGAGGTAAGGAATAGATTTATTAGAGTACTACCCTTGGACCCAAGATGATGGATACCATACATTAAGTGGAGTGACAACATGAAATATATTGACATCAAAATCAGGAGTAGGTGCCTGGATGGATATGCTGATGGAAAGTAGGGAGAGGAAGAAGACATGCGAGGAATATGAGTGGGAGTAATTGTGGATTTGGTCCCACTGTTGCCATGAATTGGTGCTTCAGATCACCCGTTTGAGCATAGAGCTTAAAATTGTCAACTGAAGCCACAAACACAGTAGCTGATCTTGTTGCTCCCGGGCATGGTAGCTTTCAGAGACAAGGCCAGCAATGAGTCGGTGCATCCGATCACAGGTTTGAGTGTAGAGCTTCAAATCGTCAACTGAGGCCACAAAAGTAGTAGCTGATCTTGTTCCCAAGCATGATAGGTTTCGGAGTCAAGGCCAGCATAACAGTCTTCAACGGTGAGAAATTTTACTGGGATTTGCAGATTCAAAGGGAAGTGATGAAGAGGTTGGCCATTCATAACAGGTTCAACTTGTTGACGTTACAGAAGATAGTTTTATGCATCTAATTTTTCTGAGATCTCATGCAAGAAGGCAATGCTTGGAGGAGAAGGTGCTTTTGGTGGCAGAACTTCAAGGAAAGGAGGAGGAACAACAATCTCCCATTGATGTTTCATGAGTTGCAGAAGTCAGTGAATCAATGGAGAAGGGAAGGTCTGAAGGTGAAGAATCGTACCCTAGAAATCGTAACAGTGACTCTTTGATACCATAATAGGATCAGAGGAAATTAAGAGAAAACTATCTCATTGTTAATCTAAAAAATGAACTTGTTGCTGTTACATGAGCTTTATTAACCTATATATAGAACTGAGGACAGCGGGTCATAACTCTATCTACAGCTGTGGCCGTCTAGTTATAGTGAAAAATCTAATATAAGTGGGAATAGAATAACTTCCAATAGTCCTATAAAAACTAATATTCCCTCATTAAGTTTGTTTCATGACAGTCAGTTATATCTGCACTATACTTCTTTCAGACACAATGTCAGCTAGTATTTGCAAACCTTTAGTTTTTTATTTATTGGCAATGATTAATCCTAATTGGCATAACCATTTATGAAACACCTAAGCTTATCAAAATTTACAATCTAGTAATTGACTATTTTCCTTATTCAAATTCACAATTTGGTATTTTGGATTTCTCAGTTTTTGGAGAATTTAGTGTCATAATTTTCAAGGGGATTAAAATTACATATTGTATTGTATGATAGAAGCATGGTCCTAAATAGAACATTATGGAGAAAGTTGATTCATGTAGCCAACCCCACTTATTGGGATAAGGCTTGGTTGTTGTTTTAATCGTACGTAATGTGTGATAGGGCCTTCAACATTTCAATGTGATGTCTTGTCATACCGTGGAGATTATGATTTTATATTTAGCCATGTCATGATGAAAAGATATGGAAAAGAGAAGCTGTGTTTTTTAGTCTGTAATTGAATACGGGTCCATGTTTTGAGCATTGTCGTGCCAAATTTTGAGTGTTGGCACCCGTGAATTAGTTGTTTCAACTATGTTGTTTGCTAAACCCTTCTCATTGAGCATCGCAATGCTTTTCAGTGTTGTAAAATCATCATTTGTTTATGTTTTACTTGTACCATTTGTTTTTTTTTTTGTAAGTCAACCTATTTCAAAAAGAAACTGTAAATTATGGTCTGGTTGTCTGAGACTTTGTTTAAATTATTGTTTGATCAGTGTGTCATGGATTTGATTCAAAAGCCTTGAAACTAATATGCATTATGAATGGTTTTATTACTGTCACTAATATTTGTATGCGTTCAGGTAATTGATTTGCTGCTTTTCAAGGGGTTGGAAGAGTTGAAGAATGTTGTAAACCATTCAAAGCAAAGGCACCATATAGTTGGTCAGTACGTGGTTGGCCGGCGTGGCCTGGAGCAGCAGGAGTTGGCCGCAAAAGAGCAGGGCATCTCGAATTTCCTGAAGAATTTCTACAACAGCAATTACTCTTGAAGTTTGATAATGAGATGTGTTCTCTGTTTCCTCAAATAAAGAATTGTCTTAAATGTTATGTGGATCAATACAAGATGAAGTTAATACTGTTTGTTTCAGATCAAACTGTTACTTTCATTATTATCCATGGCTTAATTTGAGAACGTGATGTTTTGCTTAACTGTTGTGCATGCTGAAAAATAATAGCAATGTATTTTGAGTAATGGATAATGTTAGAGGTCTTTCCAATATGCAGGTGGTAGTTGTTTTTTGTACGACTGTCATTTACATTTCTCTGTAGTTTTGCCATATTCCAGTTAGATGATCAATGTTACCTTCGTTTTTAGCAATCACTAGAATAACTTTGAAATAGTTATTGAATGACTTGAAATACTCGTTTAATAGCATGATTGGAATTGTTTTTTTCACCCCACCGCATGTCTATATGACATTTTACCGTGAAAAAGAGAGCTACACAGCACACGTCTATTACTTTTCCACGCGGAAACAAACAACTTATGACCCCGAAACAAACATACCATAAGTTGTTAAAAAATACTTGTTCATGGTGGGATACATATATCCCACTCTCGTCCTATCTGTGGAGCTGTTAAACTAAAAAACCTAAAAAAAAAATGTATTTATTTTTAACAATGTAAAAAGACTTTTAAGTAATTTTTTTAACCCCAAAACAGAGTTATTTATAAATAAATGACAATTGATTTTCTTATTCATTAGTGTTTTCTCACACATTTCTGCAGGAACAAATGGGGAGTGAGTTTTTCGTCTTTATGTACTAATTGTGGACAAAGGTCTTTCGAACTCACCGTGACCGAGAGGTTGAGTGGCTGAGATGACACTCCATATTATCCCATTCAATCAAATAACTATTTTTTTTTTCTTTTTAATTACAGGGATTGAACTTTCATTGACATCAAAAAGTAAGGGATTGGAACTACTGATACAAATCCACAAACTATACAAATAAAGATTACTCTGGTTTATTGTAAAAGCATGCTTATTTTCTCATTCACTCCTTTTCCTACTTCCAAGTATTTCTCCTGTAGTCAAATTTTGAGGAAAGCAAAAAAAAAAAAAAAATTAAACAAGTTTTGTGAACCACAGTTCTATAATTTTGCATACACATTTTTTACTTGTAAAACAGTGGCAAATCAGTTAAAATTGTGTGACATAGCATGATTTTAATGTGTCAAAAACTTGGCATGTTTTTAAAGCTGGACAGGTTCACAATGGAAAAGGAAGGTTTGGCAATTTTGGAAGAATATACTGAATGAGCCGACTCAAATTCATCAATGAGCCGACTCATTCAGTGTTAAACTGATGAGAAATGCTCGGGTCCGAACAGGCTGCCTGGGACATAATTTAGGTCGACTCATGAGAGTACATGAGCCGACTCATGATCTCTCATGAGCCGACTCATCAAGAATTTTTCTCATCTCATTTTCACGGGTCTCAACAGGCTGCCTGTCTGTTATTTTTGGTCGGCTCATCTGTAAGTTTGAGCCGGCTCACTTGAAGGTTTGAGTCGGCTCATTGCTGTGCTGACTCATTTTTTCATTTATTTTTCTCTCTCTTATGATTTATTTCCTCTAACCAATATAAATAACTGTTGAATTTCTTTTGTGAAGGTCAACAAGGAAAGTGAAAGAAATACACATAGCTCTCTTCAAAAATACACCTATGTAGTGAAGGATCAAAATAGTCAATGCAAATCAAAACCGTTCTTGAAATGTCACTATTGTTGCAGGGAAGGTCATAAAATTGCCAAATGTCGCTTTAGGAAACACTTGGTCCCAAAAGGCATTTGTCAATGGTTGCCTAAAAGCAACAAAATTCTCACTCACACTCTAGGACCCAATGAAAATTGGGTACCTTTATCTCTTGTCTAATCATACAGGTGGAGAGTCTTGAGACTATGGAGAAACGATGGTTTCTTGATAGTGGATGCTCAAGACATATGACAGGTGATATTTCCCTATTCTATGACTTTGTGGCTAAGAAGAAGGGCTTTGTTACCTATGGTGATAACAATAAAGAAGCTATACTCGGTAAAGGTAGTGTAGGTAATCCCTCTTCTACATCTATCTCTAATGTCCTTTTAGTTGAGGGTCTTAAACATAACCTTGTTAGCATTAGTCAATTATGTGATAAGGGATATAATGTCTCTTTCTCTAAAGAAGGATGCATAATTGAACACAATGACAACAAAGAGGATGTGTTTAAAGGCCTGAGGGTTAATAATGTTTATTTGCTTGATTTAAATTCTATGATCATGGGTAACCCTAAATGTCTTATTTCCAAAAGTGAGGAATCTTGGCTTTGGCATAGACGTTTAGCTCATGTAAACTTTGACTTGCTAAATAAGATTGTATCCAAAAACTTGGTAGTCGGCTTGCCTAACATAAAGTTCACTAAAGATCATCTTTGTGATGCATGCCAAATGGGTAAGCAAACTAAGATATCTTTTAAATCAAAAAATTTAGTCTCTACTTCTAGACCTCAACTTCTACACATGGATCTTTTTGGTCCCTCTAGAATCAAAAGTATAGGAGAGAACTATTATGGTTTTGTTATTGTTGACGACTACTCTCGATTTTGTTGGACTATCTTTTTAGCTAGTAAAAGTGATACCTTTTCGGCCTTTGAAACTTTTGCCAAATTATCTCAAAATAAACTTGGCACAAAAATTGTAACTATTAGAAGTTACCATGGAGGTGAGTTTGAAAATCATCTTTTTGAAAACTTTTGTGAAAACCATGGCATTGATCATAACTTCTCCGCTCCTAGAATACCACAACAAAATGGTGTTGTGGAACGTAAAAACCGTGTGTTGGAGGAATTGGGAAGGACTATGATTAATGATAGTGGTCTTCCTAAATATTTTTGGGCCGATGTTATTAGCACCGCTTGTTATGTTTTGAATAGGATCACTATTCGACCTATTCTAAACAAAACTCCCTATGAACTTTTAAAAGGAAGAAAACCAAATGTTTCACATCTTCATGTTTTTGGTTGCAAATGCTTTGTGCTTAATAATGGAAAAGAGAATCTTGGAAAATTTGATTCAAAGGCGGATGAAGGCATCTTCCTTGGTTACTCTAATTCAAGCAAATCATATAGAATTTTCAATAAAAGATTGCTTGTAGTCGAAGAATCTGTACATGTATCCTTTGATGAAGCTTATCCTAATGTTGTCGAAAAAGGTAGTAGTGTTATTGGTGCAGGTGCCTCCTCTAATGAGATTGTTAAAGACTTTGTTGTTTCTCGTGTTGAACCCTTGCCGGATGTTGTGTATAAGGAGCCGGTGGATGTGTCTAGTCTCAAAGATGAAGGTGAAGCATCCCTCAAAATGATCTACCAATGGAATGGAAGACATCAAAAGATCATCTTATCGATAATATCATTGGATATATCTCAAAGGGTGTCATTACCAGATCAAGGCTAAGTAATTTTTGTTTTTATCATGCCTTCATATCTCAAATTGAGCCTAAGAATGCCAAAGAAGCATTACTTGATGAAAATTGGTTCCTAGCTATGCAAGAGGAACTAAATCAATTTAAAAGAAATGAGGTTTGGGACCTTGTTCCTCCTCCATTAAATCATCGAGTAATTGGCACCAAATGGGTTTTTAGGAACAAATTGGATGAAAATGGCACTATCATTCGCAACAAGGCTCGTCTTGTTGCTCAAGGGTATAACCAAGAGGAAGGCATAGACTATGAGGAAACTTATGCTCATGTTGCCCGCCTTGAAGCTATACGCCTTTTGCTTGCATTTGCATGTTCTCAAAACTTTAAACTATATCAAATGGATGTTAAGAGTGCATTCCTTAACGGGTATATAAATGAAGAGGTTTATGTGTGTCAACCTTCTGGGTTTGAGATTTTTGAAAAACCAAATTATGTTTACAAATTAAAACGAGCTTTATATGGTCTCAAACAAGCTCCTAGAGCTTGGTATGAGCGTCTAAGCAAGTTTTTAATCAATCAAGGTTTTTCAAGAGGAAAAGTTGATACTACTCTCTTTATCAAACGTGAAGGAAAACATTCTATATTAGTTCAAGTATATGTAGATGATATTATATTTGGCTCTACTAATATGAAATTGGTCAAAGAATTTTCAAGTTCTATGCAAGGTGAGTTTTAGATGAGTATGATGGGGGAGCTAAATTTCTTCCTCGGACTTCAAATTAGACAACTTGAAGATGGAACCTTCATAAGTCAAACTAAATATTGCAATGAGTTGCTCAAGAGGTTTGATATGACAAACTCCAAGCCAATTGATACACCAATGCCTACAGCGGCAAGTCTTGATCGTGATGAAAAAGGTAAAGATGTTGATATAAAAAGGTATCGAGGTATGATTGGTTCTCTTCTTTATCTCACCGCATCGCGTCCCGATATTATGTTCAGTGTATGTATGTGTGCTAGGTTTCAATCTTGCCCTAAGGAATCACATTTAAAATCAGTTAAACGAATACTTAGGTATCTTTGTGGTACTTCTAAGTTTGGTCTATGGTATCCTAAGGGTAATGATTGTTCCTTGGTAGGTGTCGCTCCCGATAAATGGGAATGGCCCAAATAAAGGTACAGACGCGAACGGTCGGCGAAAGGAACAATGAGAACACACAGCAGTGAACTCACTGGAGATGAAAAGAGTCGCCAGCTAGGCATTTTTATCCCGGAGGAAAGGCAATGCTGCATAGACCTAGAAAGAGATGGATAAGACGGTTGCGAACCAGAGAGACTGAGAAAGGGGGTTGGTTACAACCTGGGAAGGTATTAGCACCCAGATTGTCTGCCGTACTCGACGGGATCCACGCTTAAAAGATTTGTGTTTAAAAGGGGTAGTGTCGGTGCAATCTGTGTATAAAAGAGCTGGAAAGGATGTACAGGTGTCTGTGTAAAAGAAGTGTGAAGTGTAATATATACAGTGTCAGTGTAAGGACAGGAATGAAATGCTCAAGATCATGAGGCTAAAAGAATAAAGCTGGAATGAGGGGGAATATACAAAGACTTTTGTTCGATAACTGTTAAGTTATGCCTACGTATCCTCTCGTGCAATGAGGAAGTCAGAACACCGTAGTTCGACCCAAAGAGACTGAAAGATGAATTGACTTGTGAACTGCTTACTAGCCTATGCTCAAGTGTATGATCTGTCTGGCACAGATGCAAACTGTCTTGCATTAGACGGAAGAAGCAAGTTCTCGTTTATGAGTGAAGATGATGAGAAAAGAATCCCGGAGGAGACGATTATTGTTTGTTTTTGAGTTTTCAGTCTTTTATTGCTTTTGAAAGTTTGTCATAAGTTAATGAGCTTAAGCCTAAACCAATGGATTTAGTAAACTCATCACATCTTCCCTCTGATTAGGGGTAATGAGAATACCTTAAGTGTGAAGTCAGCTTCTCACACTTAATCACCTTTGATGTGGGATTAAGATCATTAACCTACTTGTGATTAATTAGATATTTTTGTGGTTTTTGTTTAGTGTTAAGTAATGAGATTAAGCCATAATCAGGGATTAAACAGACTCATTACACCATCCTAATAGAAGGATAATAGATGAGAATGTTTAAGCTGAGGAAAGCTCCTCAACTTAATCCATGATTAGGGATTAAACTCATGACAAAACAAAACCTTTATTAAGTGGATTTTATTTAATGATATGATGATGAAGTGTTTTTTAGGGTTTGTAAGACAACTCGAGGGGGACTTGTCCATTAACACTAGGGTTAGTCCTTCTTAACCAGTTAAGGAAGAATTAGAACCCTAATGCAAGGCCCAAGTTACAAGCTTGATGTCTTGGTGATTATTAAGTGAATTGATTAGAGGATTTAAACACATTAAGGGTTTAACACTTAGGATTAAAGTTATACACTCCATCCTAATAGAAGGATGCAGGCATAAGCTTAATCACAAAGCCTTAAAGCCTTTAGGGTTTAGTCCCTGATTATGAGATGAGAAGAGAAGACTCAAAAGAGACACAAAGGTAAAACTAAGAGGGGAGACTAAACAAAACCCTAATCATTGTCATGCTTGGTTGTTCCTATGGTTTGTGAGGTTTACAAGAGAAGTCTTCAATGGAACCACCAGGAAGCAGATGAAAGGATCAGGAGAAACAAAGTAACTTGCTTCATTTAAGAAGACAAGTCACTTGAGGAAAGAAAGTGAGAAGAAGAAGAATGAGCAAGCTCAATCTCAAACACATAACAAAATGCAGCAAGGATGCATGAAAGAGATGAAAAGAAATTGTGAGAAGTGAAGGCAAATTCACTTCTCAAAGTTACTTACCACCTGAAAAAGTTAGTGAGAAAAATGCAATGCAATGCAAAATGAGATGAAGTGGCATGATATAAACCAAAACCAGAAGCACATACATGATGTTAATGATGCTATGGGATGATGTGAACATGAAACAAGTCATGGGGATGATCATGTTAATCAATGGATGCAGATGAAGCAAATTAAGAACCAAAAACATACATGAAAAGTTATGATATGCAAATGGCATACAACATGGCAAATACATGATGCAATGGTCAAACATGCTTTCAATATGTCTTAAGATGTCTAATGAATCAAAAGAATGCATAAAATGCTATGGCAAGTCAAGGTATGAATGCAAATGCAAGATGGATGCATATGGAAGCCCAAATTAGGGTTTATGATCAATACATCAAACACAAACCAAAATCAGAAGCAAACATCAATACAAAAAATTGAAAATGCACTCAAAGGATCCCTAAACCTATACTAACTCGCTGCCCAAAGGAAAAGTTCCAACTCTTAACCTAACTCAAGTTATGATTTTCCTAAAATTTCTAGGGTTTTAGGGTTCCTTAACAAGAAAAATGCCAAACAAATGAAAAATGCAAGATCAATTCATGCCAATTTAATCTCACAAACTACATGATATGCTAAACACAATGCAAAAAGAATCAAAGTCCAACTCTCAATGGTTAGGCAGAAATGATTTTTGGAAGTTTGGATCAAAATAATGCTTTGAGAATGAATTAATTCCATGAAAAATTCTCAAAATGCATCAAGATCAAAAAATAAATTTGGTTTGAGGGTTGGACAATGTTTCTAAATGTTTTTAAATGTTTCATGAATTTTTTTGGTGATTTTTAAATACCTAAAAGTATTTTTAATTAATTAATTCTCATTAATTAATTAAAAATAAACTTTTAAATATTTAAAAATATTTTTAAAATGCAAAAAATAAAAATAAAAATGTTTTTGGTTTCTGAAAATTAATAAAAGTTTATACAAAAAATTTCAGAATTTTTAAAATGGTTTTACTATTTTTAATAAAATGGAGAAAACAATGTAATTAAATGGAAAATAAAATGAAATAAAACTGAAAAATGAGAAAGTAATCAAATCCAATGGCCCACGTTTGAACTGGCTGCGCGCGCGTTTGACCTGGCGCCATATCCAATGGCTGACATTCAAACTTGGCTAATTATGATTAGCCCTAATTAATTGTGCCCTAATCACTTTCAGGCGACCGGAACACTGTTCCGGTCGTCTTCTCCGGCCATCCCATTTCTCAAACTCTCTCTACACGCACCTAAAACAAAATCCAGCTGCCCAGAACTCTTCCCCACTCAAACACGAATCAAACCCCTCATTCAAACAACATTTATCATTCCTAAATCAGCCAAATCGAATCAAAATAGTTTTAGGGCAAAAAGTTTCAGAGACTGCATACATACTCATTTTTCACTCATTTTCGAAAACAATCACATATTCATGATCAGGGAAGCATGTAGAAGCTATTAAGAACTTAAAATCATGCTTCTGGAAAAAAAGTTCATGAAGCTACCTGAGTTTGAAGCTCTTCAGTCTGGAACTTTCTGACCCTTTCCCTTGTGCAAAACCACTCCTATGACTTCCCTTATGCTTCTGAAAGGCTTGGAACAAATTTATTTGGGCTGGTTTGAGAGTTTACAGAAGTTCTGTTCAAGCTCAGGTGAGGATCGTATTTCTGATTCTTTGAGTTTCAGGCTGCTTTGAAGGTTGGTTTGGGTTCAGTGAAGCATGGTGAGAAGGTTTGTGAAGTTTGTTTATGAGTTTGTGGCTTGAGGAGAGTGTTTCGAAGAGTTTTGCAAAATGGGGTGAAAATGAGAGAGCTGTGTTCTGGCTGGTTTCAGGCTTGCTTGTTGTTGTGTTTGGCTTGCCTTTTCTTTGTATAAACAAATGCTATTGGTCAGATGACATGACATGTCCTTTTGTGATAGGTATGGGTGCTTTTGCAAAATGTCAACTTTTGTGTAAGAAGGGCATGGGCAACTTGCTAGCCTAGTACAACAAGGGTGTGCTGCGCAGCATGATGAGGGAAAAGGGCTAGGGTGGTTCAGCAAACTAGGCAGCAAGTGGATGAGAAGTTATCATGACTTTTGCAACTTGGCTTGCCTTTGGTTCTTATGAGAGAAACTTGATCCATAAGCCATGAAACATGTGATTCCTTGGGTGCATTCTGAATTTTAGATGTTGTGTGATCATGTTGTGTGGATTAGAAGCCCATTTGATGACTTAATTGGCCTTGAGAAATGAATTTGCAACTTTGCCTCTTTGGTGCATGACTTGAAATTTAGTGATTTTTGCCAACTTTGACAAGCCATAACTTTTGATCAAAAATGAATTAGGTCATGTTCTTGTACTTTTTGAAAAGGGAAAGATCTATTCTACAACTTTCATGACCAAAGTTTTTCCATTTGAAGCATTTTTGGATCAAAAAGTAAGGGTTGAAAAAGTTGCCTAAAATGGCATTTTCATTAAAAGTCAAACTTGCCCAAAAAGTCAACTTTGCAAAAGACTTGAAATTTCTCAATTTTGTGAACTTCCAACTTCTTCCATGATCAAATAAAGATCATATACAATCAAAATGATGAAGAATGCCCTTTGGTTGGGTCATTGGGGGCCTCAGATGCCCTGATTTTGCACTGACTTGTTCAGAAAGTCAACCTTTGATCAGATGACTTCCCCAAGGAATTTCTTCATGAAAATTGATATGCATACTCCCTATACCATATAGAGACCAATAGAAACAAGAATGACCAAAAAATTTGGAGTTATGGCCTCTGAAACCAAAACCCTAATTTTAGGTCATCTGTGCAGTCAAACCTGGCTCTGCATCCATGCCATTTTCAATTCTTGTGATTCTTTGACATTCTTGACTTTGAGGAGATATAATATGATGTTTGAACCTGCATGGACCTCTTTGAAGTGATTGATGGCCTTTGGAGTGGCTCAAGAAGCTCTTGGATTGCTCATATCACAAACCCTAGATGCAGATGACTTAGAACCAATGTAGTGAATCAACAATGGGATATGAGATGCTATGGTTGAGTTTATGCATATGAAATGATCACAAGCCATGGTGAATGGGTGAGGGCGAATTTGGGGTGTTTACAGTAGGTTTTTCCGATTCCGACTTTGCCGGTTGCAAAGTGGATAGGAAAAGCACTAGTGGAACTTGTCATTTCTTTTCAAACTCTCTTGTCAGTTGGCATAGCAAAAAGCAAGTCTCTGTTGCCTAGTCAACTGCAGAGGCAGAGTATGTTGCAGCCGTAAATTGTTGTGCCCAAATTCTATGGCTAAAACAACAATTGCTCGACTTCAATATCTCTCTCAAGCAAATTCCACTATTTTGTGACAATACTAGTGCAATTAATCTTACCAAGAATCCTATTCTTCATTCACGCACTAAACATATTGAAATCAGGCATCATTTTCTTAGGGATCATGTAGAGAAAGGTGATGTGGTGTTTGAGCATGTTGATAGTATAAATCAACTAGCCAATATTTTTACAAAACCACTTGCTACCGATCCTTTCTTCTTTATCCGTAGAGAACTTGGTGTTCTTGATATAGCTGATAGATCTTAGTAATCATTGTCTTGATTATATTATTTCTTGAGTTAATTTCACTTATATCTCACATCCTATTATGAGGTCTCATCTATCATTCATCTCTCATATACTCGAGGTAATATCTTTCTTTACTCACTTATCTTAATTCATTCTTGATGTATGTATTTAGTAAAAATGAGTGCATGAAGTATGTTTGTTATTTAATTTTCTTTATGTGTGATTGTGTGACAAATAACTTGCATTCATGATGATATTTTTGCATTTTGAAATATTTTAAGTGGTTTTTGGTAACACATGTTGGTGAAAATCGCCGGGTCCCAACAGGCCGACTCATGTGTCGGCTCATGGACTCTTATGAGTCGACCTACATGATACTTTGTGCCGGCTCATTTCAAATTCAAATTGAGTCGACTCATGGATGACTGTGAGTCGGCTCATTGACGCCTCGACTGACGTAAGGCTGTCTTGAAAAGACGCGCAACCTGCCTGTTCGCTTCCCTAGGTCGGCCCATCAATTCATACAACCACTTTTACCTTTCCATTTACTATTTCTTTAATTCTTTTTCATTAAAATTCATAATCATTTCATTTTATCATCATAATCTCATAAAACTCTCATATTCTCTCAAGTTTCATCATCTTCATCCATTTCTCAAATCTCTTCCAAAGCTCCATTCTTTCTGCAACAATGGCTTCAAAGACTACAGGGAAAAGGTCCCGTGGCTCCTCTTCTCAATCATCCCTTCCGGCTAGTGCTTTGTCTCTTCTTCCTTCTGATCTGGGGGAAGTATATAACAAGCAATTCAAGAACAGAAAGGTAATTCCTCAATATGTTTACTCAAAATCAACTGCTTCTCAAATGCACATTCCACACATTGTTGAGCTTATGGACTTCCAAGGTATCAATTCTTTTCTATCTTGTCATGAGGACTACAATGAAGACTTGGTTAAGATGTTTTACGCTGGCTTGGTTGGAAACTTTAAGGGTTTTGCGTTCAATTTTCGTATGGGCTCTCGAATGTTTGTTGTCTATGCTCAAGTATGGAAAGATCTCTTTCGCATTAATCCTGAAGAAGCGAGCATTTTAATGACCGATACGGCTCAAGTTGACAACTACGTCTTCCGCACGGAACTAAATGGTATGCTTAAAGAACCATTTACTGATTTTGTTGTTAATTTTGAATTGTTTCCGAATAACATCACTACTGGAAAAGTCAAGCCTGTTGATCGTATTCTGCACTGGATTGTTGCCCACAATTTACGGCCCAAGAAAGGCGGTTTCTCTCGCATTGATATGAGTGAAGTGCACTTGGTATATATCCTTCGCAACAAGGTCAAAGTCAACTGGCCTCACTATTTTGCGAGTCGTATTTTTGCCTTGAAGGAAAAGAAAGGCGTTGCCCTTGCTTATCCTTCCATTATTCAGAAGATTATCGACAAAGCTGAGGTTGTTGGTTTTGATGTTCCTTTGATATCTGTTCTGGATACTAATTGGTTTCAGCAGAAAACCCTTAGCCTCATGGGTCACATATGGGACTATCAAGAACGCCGATATCGTTATGTAGGAAGAGGTGATCAAAACCAACCGCTTGAAGATAATTCTGATGGAGATGATCCTGAAGATCAACCCGAACAAAATGAAATTCCGAATGAAGACGTACCTGCTCCTTCATCTCCTCATCCATCTCAATCGCAACCAGATGACTCATCCAGAATAATGGTGATGCTTCAAAATATGCAAATCCAACAGCAGGCTTACTACACCTCTCAGACAGAGCGATACACCGAGTTAGAGCAGCGCTTAACTGCGCAGGACAACGCCTTTGCTGAGTATGTGTCTGTTCAAGACACTAGGTATACTGCATTGCAGGAACACTTGGTTGCTCAGGATACAACCTTTAACTCTCTGAACACTAGCTTTCTTCAATTCACCGGAAATGATATGGATGATTCGCAGCCCATCACCTATCAACGCCGCTATCCTTCCAACAGAGATCGTTATCCACACCCTTGAGAGAATGGTTGCATCATATGACATTATCATGTTTTTTTATGTTTGCTTAAGTTGTTTGTATGAACTCTTATTTCGCATTAATCTAATTATCTTTGCTTATTGTTCATTTTTACTTGTCTTTCAATAATTGTGTGTTTATGAATGACGAGTTCTATCGCAATTGGGATTCTCAAATTAAATTTCATTCGGTTTGCTATTTATATTCCCTCATATGGTTTCTCTTCTTTTTGATGTTGTCAAAGGGGGAGATGATACTGAGATCGATGTATATGAGATTGGGTCACTCAATCAGGGGGATTTTTGGCGACAAATTCATCAAGTTTTTGCCATCATCAAAATGGGGGAGTTTGTGTGACATAGCATGATTTTAATGTGTCAAAAACTTGGCATGTTTCTAAAGCTGGACAGGTTCACAATGGAAAATGAAGGTTTGGCAATTTTGGAAGAATACGCTGAATGAGCCGACTCAAATTCATCAATGAGCCGACTCATTCAGTGTTAAACTGATGAGAAATGCTCGGGTCCGAACAGACTGCCTGGGACATAATTTAGGTCGACTCATGAGAGTACATGAGCCGACTCATGATCTCTCATGAGCCGACTCATCAAGAATTTTTCTCATCTCATTTTCACGGGTCTCAACAGGCTGCCTGTCTGTTATTTTTGGTCGGCTCATCTGTAAGTTTGAGCCGGCTCACTTGAAGGTTTGAGTCGGCTCATTCCTGTGCTGACTCATTTTTTCATTTATTTTTCTCTCTCTTATGATTTATTTCCTCTAACCAATATAAATAGCTGCTGAATTTCTTTTGAGAAGGTCAACAAGGAAAGTGAAAGAAATACACATAGATCTCTTCATCTTCTTCATTCTTGCATCAATCAAACAATTACACACAATAATCTTTGTTCGATCTTGATGTACGTTTTGAAGATAACGTTCAATCATGAATCAGAATTTCAGATTGGGTTTAGAGTGTGTGGGTTTTCCTTGGAAAAATCCGTTGGGGTTTTATCCTCCAAGATCATTGAAGATTTGGGGGTTTTGCACACATCAATCGGTCGTAGATTCAGCCGAGTGAGGTAGATTGAAGATCAAGTGGATCGTTCTCTCATATCACGGTAGACGGAGGATTGCGAAGGTCTTTGTGGGTTCACAAGTGTGGGAGAAACTCAGCCGTACTCAAAGTTTGAAGAATCGTGCATTCTTGCAATAAGGGAGCAAATTAATCGGAGGCTTTCTCGACACACGTGGAAGACTTGATTCTACTTTGGATCAAGGGACAAGAAGAAGAATTGACAGCACCTTCAACTTGGTTTGGTTTGTTGGTTAATTCATTTCTATTCTTGTAAAACAATTGCGATTTAATAAAATTGCCCAATTCAATTTCGAATTGGGGGCAGAGTACTTCGAGCGAGGACGACGAAGGAACTGCCTCAACAAAATCCTTGTGTTCTTATTATTTCTCGCTTTCTATTTTTGTTCACATTGATATTGTGTGCTTGAAAATTCTGGTGTATCAAATTAGTGCAAACAAGGTTTTTTGTTAAATTGCTTCACTCAAAAGTGTTGATTGGAGTGAGTAAAATTATGCACTATTTGACACAACAAAATTGCCCTTGGAGTGTGCACTCTAAGTGTTTGATAAAAAGCTCAATCACACAAAATCATTATTTTTGTATTTGTTTTCTTTTCTAATCATCATTAAGAAGAGTTTTATCAAGTGCTGAATATTCAAGTGTATCATTTGTAAATCATTAATTCATCTAGTCATTATTTCATTCTATTTGGGTTTTACGCATATCCGATCTCCGGTGACTTCAAAGTTGAACTAGACGATTTTCCGGGAAACTTCCACTATTCTCTTTCAAATTAATTTTGAAAAGATAAATTTTAAAAAGAGATTTATTCAACCCCCTTTCTAGATCCGCGCTATCGTTTAACAAAAATGGCATATATCATAAACTACCTATGTCTGAAAAAACAAAGCCCTTCCACAACAATTACAATGGACAATATTATTAGTAACAGATATAACATAAATGCTTGTTCTTTCCAATTCCATTCCTAGGAAACTCAAGGAAACACTAGTATCAGTATTACAAACACTACAACACCATGAACACTTGTTAAGAATCAAAACTTATCACAACCGAAGTAGTAGGTATCAATGGTGGTTGATTTGTGAGAATTAAAAATTTGACAAACTATTAATCACTTCACTCATTAATCTCTTGGACGGGCCAGCCAGAGGGAGCTGAGAGCACGTAGCCGCGAAAAGTAATCATGTATGGCAAGGAGGGCTCGAGCCGATTGTCGTGTTGTCAATATTCGGTGCATTTGTTGTAGAGTCTGCTGGCGCAGATTGTCAGCCTTGTTATAATAAACACATATTAAGTCCATAGTAAAATATTTTATAATCACCAAAAACCGTGCCAAAGTACTAAATTAATTGAACACGAGTTTGAAAGTAAAAATTTACCTGTCGAATGAAGCCCTCGAGTGTCCCGAGTTTACCCATGGCCATAGCCATTTGACCCATGTAATTTGCGACATTCCCCGAGGAACCAGAGGAGGAAGGAGCGCCGGTGGACAACGTCTCTGCAAGGGACTGTTGCAGTGCTTCCATGCCTTGAGACAATGCGTCTTCTGCTTGTTGGGAGGATTGTTGCAAGTTGGTAATACCCATCAACTGCTGCTCTGTGAGAGGTTCCAATTGACTTACCAGAAGCTGTAAACAAATCTGTCGCATTAAGTCGAGGTACGGAAAATAAACTCTAGAATGACTCTAGACGTCGAAAGATTAAAACTCGATTGTCACAATTAAAACTCTATTGATAAAGAAAAGGGTAAGCACAAGCTCACCTTGAGAAGTTCAGAGGATCGAAAACCACCAAGCCATAAAAAACACCTCTCAGCAGGTGTTTTCCACATGCCAGACAACAAATGGAAAACATCGGCCTTAGCTGCAACACCTTTTAGTCTAAAAATCTCATCATAATGTGCCAATATGCCATCAACAATCATGCGAAGTTCGGTATCACTTGCATGAGAATTTACAGCTGCTCTTAGTTCGTTAATTTGTCGATTCTGCTCTTCTAGCCACCTTGCATATTCTGCATCGAATTGCATTGCCCCTGTAAAACAATTAAATGATTATTATGGATAATAAAACGTAGCTGAAATAAAAGTTTAATGATATAACTTGTTACAACATGACAGAAACTAGTTATACATATTTCTACGTACAAATTATAGAATAAGTAATAATTTAGAAACTACATACCATTTCCACTCAGCGAATGTGTTTGTTCACCCGAGCTTGATATGAAGACTCCCTACAAGAAGAAACAATACATTCTGGATTTAAATATAACACAACTCCCAAGGAAACGTGTCATACAAAAATCAACAGAATCTAACCTGTTGTCTGGCTCGCTGAAGCTCTTGCTCAAGTTGAGTCAGCTTCAAACGACTACTTTCCAACTGTTGGACATAGGCCTATCATGTAAATGAGCATACTGTGTCAGGTCTTGCATTTCGACGGACAATTGGGAAATGAAAAAACAATCACTTTTTACAATGAACATAGGGACACAAGAAGTATATGTGTGTTCGGTTCAATAGCGGTGAGAGTTGCTTTAAATGAATTGATTTTGGTTTGAAAGTGGGTTGAATATAAAGTTAAAATATCCACATTACAGTGAGTTGAATAATAAATTTAAAGCTAAAAGACAGGTTTGGAGGTGAAAGCTATGAATCTTGGCTTCAAGTTAGAGTTCATTCTTGAGGCAAAAACAATTATATTAGAGAACACTCAAACATGTCAAATCAATATCATGTATTTAGAATCACTTTTGTGAGACAAAAGTGAATCCAATCATGCACTACACACTTGAAAAATAGAGAATGAATTCATCTGAATGCTTGAGAAGTTAAACCCCCAGCCCTTACATATTTATAATGAAACATTACAATCAAGATCCCATAATTATAGGGATTAAAATCAAAGCATTATCAGAGGTAAATAAGTTAACCACGTAATGGAAATAAAAGAGAACAAATCTAGACAACATCTCAACACTACCCCTCAAGTTGGTGCACATATATATAAGATACTTGCGGGCTATGATGCATAGGTACGGGTACGTACTCGGTGCAGGTACTGGTACCGGTACGGGATACGACATTGTTAAAAAAATCAAGATACGGGTACATTAATAAGTAATAAGAATTTTCTATAAAAATGTATGAGTAGAGAACTAAATTGTTAGGTTCATAACAAAATATAACTCTAAAACATTGAAAAAACCAAAAATAATGATAAGATATAATAACAAAAAAATTAAAACACATAAATATATTATATTGATATTTGAGAAAACTACAAATTTCAATCAAAATCGAATAATGAGAAAAAGTAAGTATCACGAGTACGGTACAAGTACCCGGTACCGGTACTTCATCATTTTAGAAGTACCCATGCTTCAGAGCTTGCGGGCCTCTGAGAGATTTGGTGAGTTCATTCTCTATTTATCAAGTTGGTATCAGAGAGCATTTAGTAGCTTCAAAGGACTTTCTTGCCATCCCGAGAATTTACCATACACTAGGAGTTGCTACCTTGTCCGCTTAAGTATAATTTCCCCTCCCTCCTTCTTGTCTCCTCTAACTCCATTTCTTCTTCGATTCATCTAATACTCATTGTTACCATGATGATATCCAAGGTTTTTAGACCATGAGATATTGTTATCTCTTTCTGAAATATCCATCCTGTGTTGCCTAATTTTATGTAAGTCATCGCCAAAGTGCTCCCTCTGAGAATTATTTGACTATTTTGCCATCCATATTCTTTATGCTGCTGAGAGATTAGATCAAACCAACACAAAAAAAATGAAACAAACTCTAGGGAACAGTATTGTGCTCCTATTGATGAACATGCAAATAACTCTCAGGTGGATTCAGAGGAGTACTATGGTGATGACTTGCAAAATAGGTTTCAAAGAAGAAATGGTGGGATCAGAAATCAGGTAACATGGGAGGGATATATCATAAAGAGAACAACATGTCATGATCTAAAAACCTTGGATACAAACATGGTAATAATGAGTATCATATGAATTGAAGAAGAAGAAATGGAATTGGAGGAGACAAAAAGGGCGGAGGTAAATGCCTCGAGACGGCAAGAAAGTCCTACGAAGCTGCTGAGGCTCTGGTACCAACTTGATAAATAAAGAGGCTCCGGTATCAACTTGATAAATAAAGAATATGAATTCATCTGAATGCTTGAAAGATTAAACCCCCGACCTTATGTATTTATAATGAAATGATTACAATCAAGACCCTAAAATTATTGGGATTAGAACCAAAGCAATAATAAAAAAGGAGGTACATAAGGCAATCACATGATGGAAATTAAAGAGAAAAAATGGACAGCATCTCAACATAAACACTATAAAGGAGTTACTTGATTCTACTGTATAGCAATCAACTTAACTATGATAGAAAACACAAGTAATGTTTTTTTCTCTAAATTTCTTTTCTAATCAAATCTTGCTAAATATCAAATCATGTCTTTTGAATCATTATGAAACGATAACAATATTTATATGGAGAAACAAGAAAATATACAAAACATAAAAGAATGAATAATAACTGAAAACATTAGGGTAAAGACAAACCCTACTTTCTTTCTCAACCGGCTTTTTCTTGCTGCCTCACGATTTTGAGCGAGCCTACGGAGAGTCTACAATAACATGAAAAATAGGTCATTACATAACCGATACTAATTGCAATTTTAGATATTATCCATGCAATAAATTTGGTAATATTTATCAACCTTTTGATCTGATTTATCCTTGGATCTGTCACTGGAGTCAGAACCCACGGCAGCAAGGGATTGATTTGTATCAAACTGCAAATATAGCATGCATAAAATGTTAAACTGTCAACTATATCTACCAAGAATGCTTCTTATCTGATTAAGGCCTTGTTTGGATAAACAGTTTAATTAAGCGTTTGAAGCATAAGTGCTTATCATATAAGTGTTTGTGTATAAGCTATATCAAAAACTAAAAGAAAAAGCATAAAGGTTGAAAAAACTTCACCCGTTGATTCTTGTCATCAGTGTCAACATCCGTAGAAATATCAGTCCTAGGACTGGCATCAGCCATGGCAAACTCTTCCTGGTTTTCTATATGAACACTTAATATCGTACTACTGCTAGGATTTGATGATTGAAGCTTTGTTAATTGCAATCTATGTGGCTCTGTTTGATTCTCCAAGGGGCTTTTATCAAGTGAAGTTGGAAACTAAAGAGAAAAGAAAGAAATTTTTAATATTAGTTGTTTCGTACACAGCTAAAACATCAAATTCTATACCGAAGTCGGAAGTGCATTAGAAGAAAAGAACAAGAGAAACTTACATTTCCAAGAGTACTGACACGAACAGGGCCAGGAGAAATTGTTTGGCCACTTCCTTTTAGCGAGTTAAAAATCGAGTTTGAATCTATAATAGAAAAAACTCATTAGCTTCGTTGCATATAAACTGCGGTGTCGAATTATGACAAGACTTACTTCCACTCAGAGCAACGGCATCCTCTAGGCGATACGGCTGACCAAATGCTCCGAAGTCAGAAACATGAAAAGCATCAACTGTGTTCCCTTCTGTATAGCTGAAATCCATATTTTGTCGAAGTTAGACTAACGTATCATAATAAGTCGGTCCATATGTTCTATTTTCGAGAAAAATTGCAAAAAAAAACAGAAATCATCTATAAGTTGATCGATCATTATGAACCGTGAACCATGACAAATTCTAATCAAACAGACCAAAATTTTGGTTTAACCTAGAATGCAAAATTGTGATGAAATATTAATATACCATGCATCGTCGGAATCGAAGCTCGGCATCCCTGTTTCTGCTCCCTTCTCATCTTCAAAACTAACCCTGATTCTACTTCCCATGCACCATTCCCACCACCATCACATCATCAAATTCCCCTACTTCTCAATAAAATACAAAACCCTAAAATCCCTAATCCAGAAAAACAACAAAATCACAACTTCAGTTAAAAGCTAGAACAACAAACAACCCCATAAATCTCAACTAAATCAAAACATAGATTTCAACCTAGTAAAACATGAACTAAATTATTCCAATCACAAGAAGAAAACTATCAAAAAACAAATCACAACCCTTTAGTTGTATAGTAAAAAACAATCATAAAAACGCAAACTTTAACAAATCCATGTGTACCCACACGCAAAACAAGAACACACTCTACCAAAAAAAGTGCTTAAAAGTCAAAGCAGCACACTTTGACAAGAAAAAGGACTAATTTGACACCAACTCAGTTAGACCCAGATGCACAAATAAATAAATAAAATTAAGAAGGAAAAAAAAAAAACTAAATCCAACATGAACAAGATCAAAAATTTCAAATCACCTATTAACTCAAGTTGAAGTTAAATTCATCATGAACATGATTGTTTTTATTTACTCATGTTATGTCCCATGATAAAAATTAAAAAAATAATATTTAGATAAAGAAGAACCAAACCCACCTTGGAAAATTGATGACGATGAGTGATGATAGTATTGTTGAATTTTGTTTGTTGTTTATTATTGCATAAATGAATAAAGAAGTAAAAGGATTGAGGAAAGAGAGAGACTTGGATGATTCCAATCTCTAGATGTCTTCTTGTGTTCAAAATTTCCACTTTTCAAGGATTAACCATTTTTTAATTAAGTACATGTTTCTTTTTGTTAAATTAAGTACATGTTTATTTCAATTAAGAGATGTAAAATAATTTAATAAAAAAAAGGAGATGTAAAATGATTTTACACTCTAAATTAATCAATAACTTTGTAATAATTATTATATATGTATATTAAAAAATCAATCATGATTTATAAGTTATGGTTGAGTTTAATAAATCGATATTTTCAAATTTAAAACTTATTTTAATTTTAAATTTCTCAATGCATATATGTAGATACATTTTGAAGGGTTATCATTATTATTCTATAAAAAAAATTATTACTTTAATTTATTATTACACTTGTCACAAATTTAATCAATAAAAGTGATATTTAAATAAAATATATATTTTTAAAATTATTTAAAATGATATAAAATATACTCCAAATTTGAAATTTGATATAAAATTGAGAGATAACTTGTAACTTTTATTTTATAGTAAAAGTTTCAGTGCTTTAACATAAACAAGTAATTTTGTATTGAAAATTAATGATTTCATTTTCACACTTTTAGAGTGTGTTTGGATGAGATAATTGAGAAATTTTAAAGAATTCAAAATTTTAGGTAATTCAAATGATTCAATTAGAATCCATTTAATTTTAAATTATTTTATTTGGATTGACTATTAAAATGATTCATGGTAAATTTTTTGGGTAATTTTCATAATTTTTAAAAATTTGGGTCAAATCTAAAATATGAAAAATAGGGACCAATTTACAAATTTTTGAAAATTCGAATGACCAATTTATAAAATTTGAAAACTATTAGGGACTTATTTGCAATATTTAAAAAAAAAATTAGGATGAATTTGAAATTTTTATAAAATACGATAATCATCTTGCAAAACTTCAAAACTTTATAACAAACAACTTAGCATTCATATATATATATAGTGATTAAGCAATTTGAAATTTTCTACTTTTTGATGTCATTTTAAATTCCTTAAATTTAATATGAATAAATTTCTCCATAAATTTACATCATTTTAACAATTCTTCATATTTTTTATCCAAACAATGGATTTTGGTCCAATCATTTCAAATTCCTTCAAAAAAATATTTTTCCTCATTAAAATGTTTCATCCAAACACACCCTTAGAAATTTTGAAAAAGGGGGAAAATGAATAGAATGATATTTGAAAAGTGCACAACATAATTTTGAGACTTTATATATATATATATATATATATATATATATATATATATATATATATATATATATATATATATATATATATATATATATATATATATATATAAAGTGGGAATCCACTTACTCCAAGAATAAATTTGTTTAATTTACTTCAAATCATAGTCTTTGAATTGAAATAATATAATGGTTAATTAAGAGTAAAAACTGAAGCTTTTGACAATTTTATCATAAATTCATAGCTGGTTGACTTACCGCTACGGGGAAGGAAATTTACGTGAACTAGAATAGGTGGTTTCATGATGAGTCGTTTGAACAAGTTTCTTATCTCATAAGATTGGCTTAGAAGGTGGCCAAAAAGTGTTCAATGGGGGGCTTGACAAAGGACTATCAGATCATTATCCCATAATGTTTTGTGAGTCTAGTCAAAATTAGGGACCAAGGCTATCTCGTATGCTAAACTGTTGGAAGAACACAGAGGGGTACCATGAACTTGTCAGAAAGAAATGACAGAGTATAAAGTTGGAAGATTGGAAGATGTATATACTCTGGGAGAAGTTGAAAATGATTAAGGAAAAGTTAAGAGAATGACACATAAGGAACACTTAGAATCTGACATGAAAGATTAAAGAGGTAAAAGAGGAGCTAAACTCTTTTGAACTCAAAGGGGGAACTTCGATCTTGTCCATAGAGGAGATATCCCGAAAGAGAGAAGCATCAACAATGTTTTATCATTGTTACATTAATAAAAGAAGAAAAGAAAATGAATTGTTATCGACAGAAATTGGCAGAAGGAGGTCGAAAGAAATTTTTGAGATAAAAAATGTTATTCATACTTATTTTTAGAACCTTTTTGCTGCTGGTGGAGAAAATAGGCCGATTTTGGCCCATGTTCAATTCAATAAGCTGAATGGTGAGGTTAGCAAAGATATGGTTCGTGAGTTTTCAAAATATGAAGTTCGTATAGTAGTTTGGGAATATGAAGGTTCCAAAGTCTTGGATCAGATGGAGTCAATTTTGAATTCGTAAAAGAGTTTTGGTTAGATATCAAACGTGATTTTCTTGAGGGTTATGAGTGAATTTCATGCGCATGACAGGTTTGTGAAAGGAGAAAATTGTTATTTTCTGGCCTTTATACCTAAGAAAATCAACCCCGAAAAGATCTCGATTTTTTTTACCAATATCGCTTGTAGGATGCATCTACAAACTTTTATCCAAGGTGTTGGCCAACAAATTAAAGAATAAGATCAATTCAATCATCTCTAAGAAACAATTTGCGTTTATATCCGGTAATCAAATTTTCGACGGAATAGTGGTTGCAAATGAAGTTGTAAAAGAGACTAGGGGAAAGAAGAAAGAAGTGATTCTTTTTAAAGTATATTTTAAAAAAGCATATGACTCGGTTGATTGGAACTTTTTATTATGTGTTATGGAAAAAATGGGATTCCATGCGAAATGGATTAAGTGGATCAACGAATGTTTAAATTCGTCTATCGTTTCAGTGTTAGTAAATGGAAGTCCAACTAAGGAGTTCAAGATGGGCCGTAGGTTAAAACAAAGGGACTCTTTGTCCCATTTCCTCTTCCTTATATATATATATATATATATATATATATATATATATATATATATATATATATATATATATATATATATATATATTAATTGTCATTTTGCCCCTTGACATATGAGCGAGGTTTGAAAAATCCTTTGTAAAAAAAAACGTTTTGATTCCCCCTGACATTTGAAGATTCCACTATTTTGACTCATCTTGAAATCTAGTCAGTAGAATCTTTGACGTGGCAATATCTTTTTAAATTTATTATTATTTTTAATTACGTGGATGGGTTAGTTGACACTTCTTTTTTTTGTATTTTTGTAATTTTTTTCGTATATTTTATTTTTAATTTCTATTTTTTTCGTATTTTTTTATTTATAATTTATAATTTTCTAAATTAATTAATAAAAAAATTTAAGATTTATTTTGGGCATAACATTTTTGATCCATGTAATCTTTCATTTGAAAATTCAATGCCAAAGCAACTATATAAACATTATATTTTTTTCTTCACCAAACGATGTGGGACAAAAACAACTCTCACTTTATTATAAAAAGAGTTTCCTCTCTCATTGTTAAAAAAACACAGTAACATAACTTTTGCATCTTAAACATCATCACTTCCAATCTTCATACAACTCACACAAACACTTCATTTTCTTTTTCACATCATCAACATAAAACTTTTTCACCACAAAACTCCACAACATCTTCATCACTATCATCAACATAAAACTTTCTCACCACAAAAACCATAATCATCTTCATCTCTTACTATACCACCATGAACATATAAACAACATAGACCATGTAAACAAACCTTTCACTTTATCAATACTAACACCATTAATCTTCACCTTACTTCACAACAAAACCCATAGGAAACAAGAAATACTACACTTGATTGAGTCACCCTGTTTGACTGAATGAGCCGACTCATTCGTTTTAAGTCAATCTATTTTTGTTTCTTCAGTCAACCGATTGAGACCCGTAGCAATCAAGAATATTTTCCACTGAATAAGTCGACTCATTTGCCTTCAATCTTCGGAAAATCTCATTCTGATGATTTAAGCAGCCAATCCCTTCTGGATCAATGTATCTCCTAGGATCACAAAAGTTTTGATATCATTAACAACATTTGTACCTTTCACAAACTCCCCCTTTTTTATTATGGAAAAACTCATGAATATACACCCACAAGCTAACCTGCACAAGAGCACATACGATAGCATGCTCCCCTGAATGTGTGCCACATAAAAAAATTATTTACTCAATCACTTTTCTTGAATAAACCTTGAGGTTTTGTCCGGTAAGATCATAGTGATTTGGGGATTTGCACACACCATTGGTTCATAAATTCAGCCGAGTGAAGAGGTTTGAAGATCAAAGAGATTGTCCAACCATATCACGGTAACCGAAGGATTATGAAGGAATGTGTGGGTTCACTAGTATCGATTCAAAGAGGTTGTGCTCGAAGTTTGAAGAATCAAAGATTCTTGCAAGAAAGGAGCAACAATCAGAGGTTTGTTTGACACGTGTGAAGGACTTGATTCATCTTAAATCAAGGGGCAAAGAGAAACATTGTTCTACAACAATTAGGATTGGTTTGTTGTTTCTAATTTCTCTCTATAAGAACATTGCAATTTTAATACATATCCCAATTCAATTTTTGAATTGGGGGCAGAGGCACCCTTAGCGAGGACGGTAGGGGATTGCCTAAACAAATCAGTGTGCTCTTTGTTTTTCTCTATTCGTTATTTTTCTACACAACATGAAATAATGTAACGTTGAAAATTCTGTTTTGCAAATTTTGGTGCACTCTAGGTGTTTGTGAAATTGTTACTATCAAATTGGATAGTAACTTTAGAAAAAATTTGTACTACAAAAAGTTGCAAAACAAGCTTGGTGTGGTGTGTCCACCAAGTGTTTGACGAAATTCAAAATACAATATTTCATTGTCATTGTGTTATTTTCTTCTCTTATAATATTGTTGGAAGTAGTTAAATCAATCGTGTGAAGTTTAAGTGATTAATTAGTGAGTTATTGATTCATTCATCTTTAGCATATCATTTAGTTTGATAACGCATATCCGATCATCGGTGACTAAATAAAATTTAGACGTGAATTTTTTAGGGAGCTTTCGCAAACCATTTTTCAAATAAATTTTAAAAAAAGTTTTAAAATTTTAAAGGGGATCTATTCAACCCCCGCTTCTAGATCCGTGTCATCGTCTAACAAACCAAACCTTCCAAATACAATCTTTCCATTCATAAACTTTTCACCTCTAACCACCATGAAAACTCCATTGTCTACAATAACATATTTGTTATGGATTGGCCCAACCATCAGAATTGGGCCATATCTATCTCGCGGCCCAACGGCCCGCAAAAACCCGACCACGCTCGGAGCTATGAAGTCGATTGCTCGACGTACCCTCAGTCTGACAACTACACTGTCGGGCGAAGAGCCTGTCGAGCAAGCTCTTTCTTGCCCCAACGGCTAGTTCCTAATCACCGTCGATTATCGCGGGATCCGTAATCTGCGCCCAACATTCTTGGCCAATGAGCACTCACTTGGACCAGTAAATAAACCCTCTCATTTGAGAGGGTCAGGTATTCAAATCTAGACCCAACTACATTGTACTTTCTCACTCGTTGCTCGTTCTCTGACTTTAGCATCAGAGTGCCTTTGCAGGAACACCCCCATCTTTTCTCCATCATCAACAGCACTCGTCCACGCCCGACGCGGCCATATCGGATCCTGATCTCCAGGTACGATCAGGTGGCGCCGTCTATGGGAAACCAACTTCCCCGTTCTTCTTCACCAAAGAAATTCAAGAACCAAAGTTACTATTCATAACGATCCATGGCCGCTAACGACATACCATGCGAAGCCCACACAGTTGATGGTGTCCTCATTAATCAACAGGGGAGCAACCTCTTCACCCTTTCACACGAAGAAACCGTCCAAGATCGTCAGGACGGAAAGACTGCTTCACCATCTCCCGAGCGCGATCAACCGCTCGAGAGCCAACCAGAGATCATACCTTCCGTGGCCGCGCCCACCGGATCAGACTTCGCTGTATTGGTTAAAATAATCAATCAAACATATCTCCTGCTCCTGGCACATGGTGCCAAGATAGCCCGTTTGGAGGACGCCGGTCGTCGATCATCTCGATCACCCAAGAGACACCGAAGCCAACACAGCCTTTCCCACCGAAGGAAGAAAGATAAGGGCCACCACGACGAATCTTCTATACGGAACCGCGGTCGGTCACCCCCACGAAGACCTCAATCACCAGTATCGACAAAGATTCGTCACGAGTCACAAGAAGACGCTCGTCGTTCCCCTCCCCGAAAAGGAGGACGATCTCAATCTCCATCCCCGAAATGACCAAAGAAGAACAGGTCGATTTCTCCATCCCCGCGCCAAGACCAGAAGCGTCGGTCAAGATCCCGCACGGTCACCTCTAGCGACGATGATGATATCAAAGGACCCCTATCCTCTGAGATCATGGCCGCCAGACTACCGAGAGGACTCGAGAAGCCCCCTCCTTTGGGTTCGTACGAAGGAACGACCGACCCCGACGAGCATATCGAGAACATCGACGCCCTACTCGACTACAGAGGCGTCCGAGGAGCAATCAAGTGTCGTCTCTTTCCGACCAACTTAAGGAAAAGGGCGATGACTTGGTACAAAAGTCTCGAGCCTGAATCCCTCATTTCTTAGAGACAACTGGGTCGAACCTTCTCCAGGCACTTCACCGCTTCCAAGCGCCATCCGAAAACGGAAGCATCTCTTGAGGCCATAATCCAAGGCAAAGACGAACCTCTCAGAACATACATCGAGAGGTTCAATAAAGAAGCCGTCCAGGTCTCGACCACAGACGACATGAAGAAATATTTGCTGGAACGTGGTTTACGTCCGTCTACCGACTTTCACCGCACGGTGGGTATTGAAACACCCGCTACTCTGGATGCGTTCCTCTTGAAGGCCCAAGCGTATATCCAATACGAGGAAAAGCAAGCGGCTAGTTCCGTCTGCGATGCTCGATGACGAGAGGATGCGAACCTTTCCAAATCAGATGAGCCCTCGACATCTCGTCGGGGAAGCGACAAAAGAAAGGAAGATCGCTCCCGTGAACCGCGGGAGCAGAGAGGATCGGTGGGTCGATTTCATGAATATACACCTTTGCTGGTGTCGGGGGAGAAAATACTGACCAAATGTGCTAACTCGGAGTTTCGCCAAGCAGTGGTGCGCTTCCCTAAGCAGCTACACACCAAACCGGGCACCGATAAAACCAAGTACTGTCGGTTTCACAAGAGCCATGGACACGACACTGAGGATTGCATCCACCTAAAGGATGCAATAGAGATACTCATCAAGGATGGCCACCTCAAATAGTTCACTAAATCCAAGGAGACCTCCAGGCCGGAGATACAAGAGGCCATCAAGATCGAGGAAGTAGCGACAGTCCCCGTGGACGCCAACATGCAAGTGGCCCTCAACATTTATCGCCCGGAAGACTTCTTTCTACCCGACCGTCCAACGAGTACAGGTTATCTCTTTTCCCATAGCCCGTGGGAAAATTTCCTTTCCGCCATGGTGATCTCAGGCGGGGGGTTCAATAAGATCATGGTCGGTTCTATAAAAAGGAAGTTCGACCAGCTAATTACGAAAGGGCCGGCCCTGAATGCCACACTAGATCCCCCCAGAAACAATTCAGTTCCCATCTCCTTCTATAGAGAGGAACTGTTAGGAGGAGCTCCAAACGCCAACATTCCACTGCTCATCCGTGCCCAAATGGCCAACTTTGACGTCCGTAGGATACTGGTCGACCAGGGTAGCTCATACGACATCATGTACTCACAGTTATTCGCTACGCTCCAGCTGAACGAAACTCACCTGACACCATACGTAGGATAGGACCTACAAGGTTTCAACAGTGCGGTGTCACGATCATGGGGTTGCGTCGATCTCATAGTCACGTTCGGAGCCGTAGAAACTGCTCGGTCAATCTGCGTCTAGTTCTTGGTCGTCGATTGTCCTTCTCTATACCAATGCATTCTAGGTCGACCAACTCTTGCCGAACTCCTAGCCGTCCCATCCACCGTCCATCTAAAGATGAAGTACTACACCACTTCAGGAAGGGTTGCCACCCTGCATGGTGATGTGGAAGTTGTCGGACGTTGTTTCGAAGCGGCCTCTAAAGGCCTTAGCTCGATATTATACCAGCCAAAAACCTCCACCTCAGCTTGCTCCCCGAACACTGATGCACCCGCACCTCTCCCCCGGGTCGATTCCATCGACCTCGATTGTAGGTTTCCAGATGAAGCCGAGAATTCTCAGCAGCCCTCTTCTTCATTAGCCCGACCTATCCCCGTCAATGAATTCGAATTGATCCCGTTGGGAGAGGACCCGAGCAGATGCGTGAAGAAGTGTACGCGTGGAACATGGGTCGTGCTACGTATTGTTAAGAAAAAAGGAAGAAATTTCGGGAAGCAATTTTGGGGATGTAGATTATTTGAGGTACAAATTTTTGATAGTGCTAATAATTTTTGTTTTGGTTTATGATATTAATTTTCGTTTTGGTTCATGTAGAGTGAAGCTTATAATGTGAGTTGCAATTTCTTTGAATGTTATGAACACAATGTCAGTGATACAGTCAATCCTGAGTCAAATTGCCCAGTTTTTTCAAAATGTACCAAATGTGAAGAAAAAAATGTTGAAATTAACTTGCTCAGAAGGAACATTGATAATGAATAGGGATACGCTAAGGAGGTTATGAAGATCATGGAGAAGATGGTGAAGTTGTTAGGCTATGCTATTGTGTTGTTAGGTCTTATTTTTCTAGGGTTATGTGTTAGTCTATTTTGGTTCATGTAATTTGTAACTAAGAAACGGTTGTTTCATACTGTGAATTTTCTTCCTCTGTGAATTTTGTTGACAGTAGTTTCAATGCATATTGTGAATTTTCTGCCTTCAACTATGTCATTTACAATTAAGTTGAGGTAATGGTAAAACCTCAGAATGTGGTTGTTACATTTTAAAAACATGAAGGACCAAGTTGTTACAAATTAAAAACTTATGAGACCATTTTGTTACATTTTAAAATGAAACTAAAATCAATTGCACACAAATGTAAACCTATTTTATGAACCAATATTCAGTTATAAGACAATTTAAAAAGCAATTTCCACACAGTTATAAGACAATGTCATAACATTCCAAATCAATTCCAAAACATAATTGTCAATACATCATCCAAAAGACATAATTGTCAAAGCATAATCCATACTTGTAAAATCATACTACAAAACATAATGGTCTTAACAGAATCCAAAACAGAAATATAAAACATAAATGCTAGTTGTTTTGGGTCTTCCTCCTTATAACCAATTTTGGCCTCATGCTTGTTGGTGGCTTAAATGTTGTTGTGCCAGATTGCCTTCTGACTTCAAGTAGTTGTGAAACTGTCATTGATTGTCTTGTTTGGATTCTTGAACTTGAAGCTGATTGCCTTGTTTGAACCCTTTAAGTTGGATGTGATTGAACAATTGGATTTTGAGTGGTTTGTGACTGTTTTTTTGGAGCTCTTGGAGTTGGTTGTGACTGAACAGTTGGAGCTGGAGCTGGAGTTGGAGTTGGTTGTGACTAGACAGTGACAGCTGGAGTTGGAGTTGGAGTTGGTTGTGACTGGACAAGTGTGTTTGTCCGCAAGAGTTCTCAACTGCCATGTATCTGCATTAGGTAATTTGGAACACATTGCCACCCATGGACACCCTTCCTTACAACCAACTATGACCCTTGTTTTATCATTTTTAAGGCACCTTAAATCTCTTCCATTGTGTACAACATAACTAGAAACGACTTCCTTGAACTCCTTTTTTTTAAACAAGCAACCTAAAACCCACTTATAGTCATTAAATCTCTTGGGATTAATAAATGAAGGATACTTAACTCTCTCATCATTCTCACTCTCTAACTCTTCAGATGAGTATTCTGGGTCAGAAAAACCCCTTGCCACCTTCTTGGATTTCTTTCTTGCCATGACTCCATCCACAATGATATCTTCATCACTTAATGCCTCATCATTTCTATTCTGAGATGAACTTCCTTCATCCACACCTTTTTTCTTAGGTTTTCCCTTATACCTTTTGGAACCTCTCTTTTCACTTTTTCTAGATGGTCTGCCCCATTTTCTCTTTCTTGTTTCATTTGTATCGTCACCTAGGATATCAACACTAGTTGTATCAGCAGGTAAGTCTGATCCTACCAAATTTTCAGAAAAACCAACAATCAGTATCTCATCATCAGAGTCAACAAAGTCTCCATCTTTTTGTGCAATGTCATCACTTCCTTCCTCAACATTATCTTGCTCCACATGGTCCCCACCAGCACGAACATTATCTTTCTCCACATGGACCCCACCAACATCAACATTCTCTTCATCCACATGGTCCCCACAAGCATCAACATTCTCTTCATCCACATGGTCCCCACCAGCATCAACATTATCTTGATCCACGTGGTTCCCACCAACATTAACAATTTCTTCGTTTTGGGCCTCACAATTCGGTTGGGATGACGGTAAAGTCACTATCTCATCGGGTTCTTCAACTGGGTGGACTATAAAAATGTAAACCTTTCCAATTGTCTTTGACCAATTCAAAGCTTCTATTGCCTCAAAATCATCTTCCAATGCCTTAAAGGTTACAACAAAGTCATACCACATCTCTTGCACTCCCTGATACTTCATCTCTTTCATAACCCCCAATATTTCAAAGTAACTCCATCTATCACCATCACATTTCAGTTTGAGACCTCACCTCCAATATACTTATCACCTACAAAATATCCTCCATGATGAAAGTCAACATAAAACTCATCCATAACCATGTTTTTCCTATTTAAACCAACTGTAGCATAAGAACAATGGAGAGCAAACCTATCTATTTACAGAAAAAATAACTTCAAAATCATAAACAACAATGGCGACGAGGAGAACAAACCAGATTCAAACTCCAAATACTTCTGCTTTGCAGACTTCAATAGAACGTTAGGGTTCACCGATTCAATGGGGGAAGAAGATAACGTTATGATCCACTATTTATCTGAGAAAGAATATAACGTTAGGGTTCACTATTTCCAACCTTATATTTTTTGAGATTAACCTAATTAATATTAACAAAAAAGCCACGTAAATAATCACTAACGGCCAAGTCAGCACCGTCAAGACCATATAGATTTTTCTAACGGAATTTGAAAAAAAAGGTCGACTTTGCAAACGTTTTAAAACTTAAAGGACCTAATTGTTACAAAAAAAACTTAAAGGACCTAAGTGGTAACATAAAATAACTTAAAGGACTAAAAATGCTATTTTTCCAATGAAATTAGTCTTTATATTAGTTACTTGTGTATTGGATTACAAATGAAAGAATACATGGATCAAAAAGAATGGAGATGACAATGAGTCTGTGTGTGTTTGATCTTGACCCAATTAAAATAATTTCTAAAATAAAAATTTGAAAAAATAGAATTAAATTTAAAATAAAAAATAATACGAAAAAAAAATAAAACAAATTGAAAAATAAAAATAAAAATGCCACATCACATGATTAAAAAATATTGTCACGTCAAAGATTTGACTTCAAATGTTACGCGGGGAATCTAAACTGTTTTACAATGTTAGACAAATATATATATATATATATATATATATATATATATATATATATATATATATATATATATATATATATATATATATATATATATATATATATATATATATATATATATATATATATATATAGTCAGGATTAATTTACTCCAAAAGTAAGTAATTTTTACTTCCTCTGTAATCGTAGTTTTTAAATTAGATTCAATTAATTGTTGAACTAACATTTATTCTTATAATCATTAGATTGAATCTAATTTAAAGACTACGGTTATGAAGTAAGTTAAAAATATTTATTATTAAAATAATTTGATCATGACTTATATATATATATATATATATATATATATATATATATATATATATATATATATATATATATATATATATATATATATATATATATATATATATATTATTTTGTCAGTTATATAAATAATATAAAAAATTTATCTGATTTGATAAATATATGATCATTGATTTGACAATCTAAAATTAATTTATACAATCTAAAATTTATATATAGCGTAACATCTATTTTCTCAAACTATAAATAGAGATGATGAAGTAAAAGAATTTTTTTTTAGAATAACCTAGTTAGATAATTTTTTTTCCAAAATAACCTACTTTTTTTTAAAAAAAAAACCAAAATAATCTACTTTTTACCCATGGTCAATATGTGATTTGGCGAAAGTGTGTGTTTTATATACTAATTCGCCAATTGGTATGACTAGTGGCATGCATATTCTCATGCATTTAACAAACCAATTCGTCAATTCAATTGGCTACACAGTTTTATTTATTTATTTTATATTTAGTATACATTTATTTTATAAATAATTTGACCAATAAATCTGTCAGCACAATTTGACCATTAAATATTTATGTTAATTAGAAAGATGTGACATTTATAAAAATAACTTATTCAATTTATAAAAATAATTGTATCATTGATTTTTTACTTTTTATCATTAATTTTTTATGATTACCTTTTATCATTAAATTTTCATGATTATCATTTAACAATTTTTTATCATGATTACTATATAAAATTAATTAGAAAAAATTCTCATAAGTTTTAGTTATTTTATAAATTTAAAAATATTACAAAATCTCAATTGATTTTATTGTTTCATTAAAATTTTTATAAAAATTTAAATAATTTCAAAATAATATAAATATAGAAGATATAAATAATATAAATATATAGAAGTTATAATTATAAAAATAATGTATCTTAAGGATATAGGTTGATATTAACCATATTATTATATATCATAAAAACAATATATCGCGACTGATAAATTAAAATCTTAATAATTGTGATATTAACAAATTTTATAAATGATAATTTTATCACAAAGTTAATTGATATATTTTGAAATAAAGTATATTTTAAAATTATTTAAATTTTTATAAAAAGTTTAATAAAACAATAAAATCAATTGAGATTTTGTAATCTTTTTAAACTTATAAAATAATAAAAACTTATGAGAATTTTTTCTAATTAACTTTATATAGTAATCATGATAAAAAATTGTTAAATGATAATCATGAAAATTTAATGATAAAAGGTAATCATAAAAAGTTAATGATAAAAAGTAAAAATTCAATGATACAATTATTTTTATAAATTGAATAAGTTATAATTGTTTTTATAAATGTCACATCTTTGTAATTAATATAAAGATTCAATAGTCAAATTGTGCTGACAGATTCAATAGTCAAATTATTTATAAAAATAAATGTATATTAAATATAAAATAAATAAATAAAACTGTGTAGCCAATTGAATTGGCGAATTGGTCAAAAAAAATTCAAGCATTCGTCAATTGGTCTGTTGAATGCACGAGAATATGCATGTCATTAGTCATACCAATTGACGAATTGATATATAAAACACACACTTTGCCAAATCACATGTTTTGGAAAATTTTTTATCTTACTAGATTATTCTAAAAAAATATTCGAAGTAAAGTTCATATTGAAATTAATTATAAAATGTGTATAAAAGGTAATGTTTGGATTCACTGAAAAAAAATATTACAGACAATTATATTCTAATATAATAAAATGTGAAAATGATAAAATAATTATTTAAAATTTTTGAGTTGATGTGATATTCCGATGCAATTTAAATTAAATTGATAGCATCTAAAAACACACATAGAGAAAGTTTTTAATGTAATTCATAAAATTGAAGAAATTAAATAAATAAAAAGTAATATGAGAAGAATTATAAGGAAGAAAAAACATAAAAGGAAATGTTTGAGAAAAGAGCAATATTATTAATGTTTTTGGGGTTTTTATTATTTTGGAAATGTTTGTTTGCAGCTGTATATGTCAGAGAATCAGAAATGAGGAGATATACTGACACTGTAACAATAACACAACACACGATGTCTATCAATTTCTTTTACAGCTAGCTAGTTTTTTTTAGTGTGGGGGCAGTTATCCCCTACTATCACACTCACACTTTCTATTATACACTTGCTTTTTATATATTTTTGTCTTACATAAATTATTTTCTATATTGTTAATTGTAACTAAGATAATTAAAATCGAACCGGATATTAAATCAGTATAGATTGGAGTTTAAAGTTTATTGGTTTGATTGGGTCGGACTAATGTTAGAATTTTGTATCTTTTCTAAAATTTATTAGACGGTGCTCGATTTCGGTCTAAGAATAATAGAATTTAAGAAGAAACATGTTTCTTATTTTAGCATTGTAAACTTTATGAAATTATGATCATAACATTATTATTGAATTATGTATGACACTCAAAACAAAAAATTAATTGGAGAGTATTATTTATAAAATGAATTTTAGGCCTTATCATGAAAATCCAAATTTGGAATGGATTAAAGTGAGGTCTTCAATTATAATACATTTGGTTCAATAATGTTAAATTGATTTTTTCTATCTTTTATTATATTTTTCTTTTAAATAAATTTTAAAAAATCTGAAAAAGTTAAATCCAGTTCAATCCATGTAATTAAATGAATTTCTGATTTTTCGATTTTTGTCCCGATTCATTGACAGATAAATTTAAAGGATTTAACTGATCAAAGATAGACACGGTTCCCGATCTAACCGATTAAACCGGCCGATCCAATCCATTTTCATAACCTTGATTGCAACATGGATCATTTTCATATTTTACGTGATACAAATAAAGAAAAAGAAAAATACATTTTATACTATCAATCAATTATCATCATTTCAATATTTTTAAATTAATTGTGTGATATAAATGATTAATGAATTTTAATTGAATGACATTATAATACTGTTTTACACTACTAATAAATTACTTTTATTTTCATAAATAAATATTTTACTTGTTCTATATTATGAAAATAATTAAATATTTTCTTCTTTTTAGTATTTAATAATTATCTATTTTCATAAATGATATAAATAAATGATATAAGTAATTTAAATGGTTATTGGTCTCTATTTAGTTTAAATTATGAATTTTTTTTTATCAAGTTTTAAATTATGACCTTCTTTTATCAAAAATACAGTAAATATATTTAGAAATATTTGACATAAGAATAAAAAAAAATGTGCCTGTATAATGTTTCGTTTGGTGATTAAGATCACTATGAGTGCAAGATCTCCACTATTTTTCTTTTCCTTTTCTCAATTTATTTTTGTAAATTCTTTATCTTTTCCATCTTTGTAATTTGAGTGTATCAGTTAAATGTTTTTCATGATGTTAATCCTATTATTAATTTACTTGTCAAGATAGGTTGAAGTGATTTTCTTTCATCCGGATTATTTATCTTATTTAGATAATGTTTATCCTCTTTTTAGTATTTAGTTAAATATTGACTGAATGTGTATTCTCCCTTTTATCAAGTTATAGTTTTGTATTTTTTCCATTTCAAATACAAATTTGAGTAACAAAGACTTTTATTTTTCTTTGAAAATAGAGTGTTCAAAATCGAATCGGTCTATTTGAAATTTGTTAACTGATTCGAACCAAATTGAATCCTAAAAAATATATTTGGTTCAGATGTGTTTATGTTATTTTAAAACAAAAAATTGGGGATTTACTTCGTTTGCGGTTTGTATTTTGTAAATCAAACCAAACCAAATCAAATTGCATTAGTTACAACTCAAACTCCACTTAACCCATGATTCAACCCAAACTCAAATATATTATATCTTAGTCTTACGATGGTGACTGATTTTCTCTATTCACACTTAGGGTTTGCTAGCTTGGAAATTCTCGATGTGTAGAGTTTGACCAAAAGGATGTTAGAGCGATTCGAGAGGGTCAACGAGGGAGCATTTCAACTTGGAACACACATTTGTGAGAGTCACACCACATATCCACCTAAAATCTTAAGGTAATAGGTGTGTGGGTTCTCTCACTTATATATTGTTCAATCTTCCCTTTTCTAATCAATGTAGAACTTCTTCCTCACACTTGATTCTGAACACTCTCCCTCAAGTGTGAGTCTATACACAATGCTCCCCCTCAAGTGGAAGCTTTTTCTTCCACATACACTTGTATCACCCACACCTGCGGGAACACACTCACACCTACGGGAAGTATTTCGAAACAAGTAAGTCGGTCCCTTCACTCGAAACCAAAGGCTCATGATACCCTTGTTGGGGCTATTCGGGGGGGGGGGGGGGGGGGGGGGGTCAACGAGAGAGCATTTCAACTTGGGACACACGTTTGTGAGAGGCACATCACATATACACCTAAAATCTTAAGGTGATAGGTGTGTGAGTTCTCTCACTTATATAGTGTTCAATCTTCCATTTTCTAATCAATGTAAGACTTCTTCCTCACACTTGATTCTCAACAAAGGATACGAAATTAAGATAATACTTAGTGAAAATAAGGACACATAATGGCATGTGTAATAAGTTCAATGTTCGACCATACATGTCGAGTTCGACACATTTGGCGTTGAGTTTTAACTTAGCATTTTTTCCAAATACTGAGAGTGATTTTCTCAGGGTTCGGCAAGTTAAATCATCAGTTGTAACAGTTGAAGCAAAGTAAAAGGATTAGATTGAATAACTGATTTTGAATCTTATCCGAACGTCGAAGACACGTGGGAACTTGGCAGAAAATTAGAAACTTCATAGGAGATAATGTGACGCACAGTAGGGAAATAACATTTGTAGACAATTATTTTCATATGAGTATATATAGGTGTTCTACCGTTAGGAATCAAATGGCAGTATCATTATAATTTTTTTATAGAACTTAAAGTACCCAAGTCAAAGCAAGAAACAAGTTTGTGAGGAAATGTATGATTCTATACATCGTCATTTCTTTACTTAATTGAAGTATCTTTTATTTTTCATTTACTTTCTCTCAGTTATTATTTTTCCTGTTTACTTGGGATTACGACACAATCGAAACCATTAATTTCTTTGCTCATTCTCTTACTTTTGTTTATTCCATCAAACATTTAGTTTTAATTTATAGTAACTGTCAAGTGACTACTCTTTTGGGAAATATGTACAAAAATGCCTTAAGATTGTTTAGTTTGGTCCTGCAAGAAACTATTTAAAACTAAGTGATTGTTTACAAAAAAACACGGGTAAACAAAATGGCACGTCCAGTGGGACCCTTCTGTGTAATTTGCTTTCCAAATCTTTTCGATTTTTGTTGTTTGTTACGTTTTAAACTATTCTTCATGCGTAAAATATTCACAATGGTTATGTGTGTATGCGTTTGAGAAGTGATAAAGCCATCCCTGAAATGGTGCGTCCACCTTTGAATAACCTTTCTTCCCCTAACCCTCAGAATAATTCCCAAAATGCAGGAGAATAATTGGTCAGATCAAATATGGTTATTTCATGTAATATCCTATTGTTTAGTGTGAAATTTGATAAACAATTGTTGATCTTCCAAATCTAACTTTGGTGACTAACAAGATCGATCAGATTGATCCTAGGAATGTGTTAAATGATTCTTTGAAATACTTTTTGGTAAATGACAATGGATACCTTCATATGAGTCTATATCTGCTCCAGTTATGAACTACTCCAGTTTTCCAGTTTATTAAAGGATCGTGTGACACATGACAAAGAAAAAATGGATAATTCAGATTAAAATATATTAAATTAATAATTCAACCTATTTTTTCCTTTCTCAACCTCAACGATCTTATTTTCTATTCCTTCACTTTTCTCACATGCTTTCATCGCCATAACTTTTTCGCCGCCGCCACGCCACTATCCCTTGGTCCTTGTTTCTTCCTAGCCCTCACAAGTTTGTCCTGCACTTGTTATTTTTGTCGTCACCGTCTCTAACTCGTCTTTTTTTATTTTGCTTTGTCATTGTTGCGGTATTTCCTATGCAATAATTTGAAGTTTGAATTTGAAGTTCGTAAAGGAAAACTAAAGAAGATTTTACTGTAATTAATTTCAGGATGTAATTTAGAATTGTTGGATTTCAATTTTAGAGATAAGAAATTTATTTAATTTTAGGGTTTCACTTTCATGGTATCTCTATTATATAGCCCTCTCAATTAAATTTGCATTGGATTTCAATTTTAGAGATAAGAAGTTTATGTAATTTTAGGGTTTCACTTTCATGGTATCTCTGTTATGTAGCCCTCTTAATTAAATTTGCATATTCATGTGGTATGCTATATTTACAATAAAAATTCTAAAATTGAAATTGATATTATTTTTATTCATGATTTGGAGAGAAGTGGTATAGTCTAAAGCATCAGAGACAGATTTTGGGACAGGTCGAGAGTGACCATGGAATTGATAGAGATGGTGGAGAAGTCGATTGGCAATGAGACGAGCTCTATTATGGAGAAAAGAAAAAAAATTGCAACACATTGCAGAGAGGAAGAAGAATAAACAATATTACTATAATTTGTTTTATTAACTAAGTAATTATGTTTAAATTTTAATCTAAACCATTAATTAAGTTTTTGACACATGCCATAAATCTATGCAATGAAAAAGAGTAACTGGATGATAATAAAATGAAGCAGATCCACACTCCCTTCACAATACTCAATGAAAATGACTATTTAAAGATTGCTTTGAAATGTAAATGAAGATAAATGACAAAAAGGCTTCTAAATCGAATGGGTTGTAAAGACAATGAAATAAATTTGACAAGTAAACGTAAATCTGGACAGATAAAAGGTAAATGTAAACTTTAATGGAAGAAATTGGTAAATGAAATTCTGGTTATGCAGATACTCCAATGTCCTATCTTAATATTAAGACAATGATTACTGCACTTTAGGAAACAAGGATGAATACACAACTGTTATTTTTGAAGTGATGCAACACAATCACCAACAAATGTTAAGACATCATGGTTAGACATCTCAATCAAGAAAATATAATAGAAAATTGTAAATAGCAGAACGTAAAGTACACAAAATATGTTGACCCAGTTTGGTGTTAACAAACCTACATCTGGGGGATAATAATCCAGGATGAAGACTTCATTATCTTTTAATATTACCCTAAAGTTAAACTCATGGCTTACAACTTTATCCAAATCACTACCTTTAATGAACATATTTATCTAAGGCTAAACTATAGTCCTTTACAACCTTTAATATGAGTCTCCTTCTCACATCCTTCGTCACCACCTATGATGACTCTATCTTATACTGATCACCAGAACCTGTCACGGTTTCTTGACCTACAAGTTATCCTGGACTTGCTTCAAAGCTTAGTCCAAGAAAAATACACAAACCATTACCTAAAGGCTTCTTGTTGTGCTCCTTGTACCTCTGCCTTCCACCTTGCACCCCATACTGCAGAGTAGATACTTCTAACTCCTAAGAGAGCCAACGACTCTCAAACCCTAAACCCTAATTTACAAAGTATTTAGGTTACGAAGTTACAAGTGATACAAAAGTTACAAAGGTTGTTTTAACCATATGTCTAAGTCTCCTTATATAGTATTTTGCTGTTGGGATTTCTGTCTTTTCTCCTTGGTCCACTCTCCAAATTTGCACCAAATATTTGACAAATTTGGTAAGTGATTAAACCTTCTATATTAAAATGATGTTCTAACATGTTGTTGAGACATATTCTTTAACTTCTTTAATCTTGAGCAGATTTCTTTATCTTTATCATATCAATGTTTTACCAAAATTTAGTCAAACCTTAGGAGCTTTCAATCTCCCCCTTTTGACAAATTTTTGCTAAAACGTTTTTATTTCTGTGCTGAATGAGTGAGAGTCTTATTCATCTTGAGAGTTACCTTTTTGATAACTTATTTCTGAATTCCAGAAAGAGCTTAAATAGTTGTGACATTGAGTACATACACTATGTAACTCAGATCACAAGTCACAACCTATTTTTCAACTCAGATCACAAGACACAAACAAATAGAAAGTAGAAGTTAAGATGATATCACATTTTGTCATACCCCAATTTTGCCCCTGAATCATTTTTATCTGGCGCATTTCATCGCATTATCAAAGTAGGACATAAGAGTCGATCACCTTAGCATTTTTAGTTTTAACACATCATTATTCATTAATCATGCATTTTAAATTTATTTTAATTTAGTCTTTATTTAAGTTTAATTATTTATTTATTTATTTAAGTCAATTTAATTTTAAATTTGATTTAGGTTGATTTAGAAATAGTTATTTTAATTTAATTTTATTAGTTAGTTTTCATTTAGTTTAATTATTTTAATATTATAGTAAAGTCATTTTTTATTTTATTTAAATTTTATTTCTAATTAGTTTGTTTTTTAATTTTTATTAAAACTTTTTAATTAAATTTAGTTTCTAATTAGTCCAACTTTTAATTAGTTTGTTTTTATTAAATCAATTGAATTTAGTTTTTATTAATTGTTTTTGTTTTTATTAATTAATAGTGTATATTTCTTTGGTCTTGACTTTAGTCCCCACAACACAATAAAAGTACACAACCTATCATATATAGGCCAACTGCACCATTCCAAGCCTGCCACACACCTGCGCCCAAGCAACAATGACATTTCATCAAATTAACAAAATCAAAACCTGCATCAAAAAAGGTAGAACAAATAATTTCATTAGTAAGAGAAAAGCTTGTTGAAAAAGACTTAAAAAATAGTTTAAGAGGAAGACTACCGCCCTGTTTCAACACACAACACAAAATCTCCTAAGCTTCAAAACAAAAGAAAAAGTCTACATAAACTCTTCAAAAAATGATCCTCAAAAAAGACGAAACCTTCATCAATCCCTTTCTTCTTCATCATCGTAAAACCAAATAGAGAGAGGAAATCTTATAAAAAATCGTCTTACCTCACAACTCACAAACTACTTCCGCAACCTCCATCAACATAAAACCTTCAACCATAACCTTTTCAAAATATACAAACTAAATATACTGCAAATGAGAAACAAACACAAACCTCATATTATACGCATACCACTGCAGAAAAATAATATAACTTCATAACTTTCTCCTTCAACACCTTACAACCACTAAACTTGACACAAAACCATAAAGAAACCAAACAATCTCCATTCAACCGACATAACCCATTCACAACGACTCACTCTTAACACAAAATACTGCTCATTTTTTTCTCTGTTTTCATCGATTCTCACTCTCACTACCTTCATACATCGCAAACCGCCACCACCAATCACCCTTCCATAACCGCAAAAAACTAAGATCCTCAACCTTCAAACCCACATGAGGCCCACCCCACGGGATGTGATTCATTCGCCCCTTCATCTTTTAAGACACCTAATTACATATCAAATAACGAAAGAACTGAATTCTGGAGTCTAGCATTCCACATAGTTCTTGAATTGATCATTCTTGAGGCTCGCCCCACGGGACGCGATTCATTCGCCCTTTCGTTCTTAAAATACTAAACAAGACCAAACATTTTCTCTAAACGAACATTGTTTAAACTCTTTCTATCTCGCAGACAAGCTAGCGCTTCAGCCTCCTATCGCGAGCAGATAAGCCAACGCTTAACAGTTAGAAAGCGGTTTAAACAATCGTTCATCAAAAAACACCAACAACCCATAGTTGCACGAACTATGAAGCTCTAACTTTTCCACTTCACAAGGGAATACATAGGCACATGGATTTTAATCCTTCGCGAGCACAATAATAAAAAATTTAATCATTTCTCCGTCATAAAGCACAATAATAAAAAATCAACCTCATCTCCATAATAATAATAATTAAGAATATTTCATCTCCCTTAGAACAAACATCTTAGCAAACCATTTAGAAGACAAAGACTTAAATCAACATTCAATCGCATAATTAGGCTAAGAGGTTCCCGTTGAGTACAACGGATGTGAGAGGTGCTAATACCTTCCCCTTGCGTAACCGACTCTCGAACTTAGAATTTTGTTTCATTGACCATTTCTTATCCTATTTAGGTTGTATCTATATCTCCATTTTCTTTAGTTAGAATAAATAGAATTAGGTGGCGACTTTGTTATTTTTTCCGCGTCCATTGCGAGGATCGTATTTTTTGAGGCACGACAATACTATTCGCACCACCAAAAAGAAGAAAATATGGAAAGCCCCACCAAAAACAAGAAAAAAACCGGCCCACTTCATTTTTCACATGTGGCGCCCACCATATAGACCATGACGCCCGCCATGGGGTATGGTTCTATATGCGTGGCAGAACCACCAAAACCACCATTTTTCTTATCTTCTTCCCTAAAAACCCCATTTTTAACCTTCCAAAAACTCCCATAAACTTCCAAAAAGTCCTAAACTTTCCAACCCACTCACATTCTTTTATCATTTCCAAACCCCGTTTCCAAAACCATCCATAAAAATCCCAATTTTCTCCATTTTCCTCCATTTCTCCATAAACCCATTTCTCATCTTCTTCAAGGATTTTCATGGAGTTTGAAGGCTACATTCTCCATGAAGGCAAACCCGGAGAAAGACAAAGAAAAATCTTGGAAAAATTGCAAAATTGAGAGATCCTCTCGACTCGGTATGTGGATGTTGACTGTCTCTATTCTCTCGGTATTTACCATAGTGTCTTTTATTTGATAGATGTGTTAGGGATACATGACATTTTTGCTAGAATGGAACCAACTTTTGAAAGGTTAACTCGGGAATTTTTGAGTTCCCTCATTTACACTGTTAGCCCTAACTCTGCTAGCACAGTCGAAACAGTGAAGTTTCAGATGTTCAATGTTGAATACGAACTCACAACCGACGAACTAGTAGCCCGCTTAGGAGTGATTTTTGGTGATGACGCTGTTTGTGAAGCACCTCGGATTCTGAATGTTTCGTTGAGGCATTCTCCTTATGGAATGGGTTGTCAAATCATACGACCACCTCTTTCGAAGGAATCCTTGCCTCAAGGATCCATAACCCAACCATCCACATTTTTCGTCTTATGTTAGCTTGTACTATTTTTGGCCGGGAGAATTCAAACAGAGTGAATGATAGAGAATTACTATTTTTGCAAAGGTGCCTCACAAACAAGCGGATTAATGTCGTTCCTTTTATGATTACACACATGACTGCTATTGGTAAGAGTACAAGAACCATTGCCTTCATATGATTGATCACATCTATTGTCAGGGCCCTTGACTTTGACACTAAGATAGCCACATTGGCACCACTCCCTCCTCGCATAATAAACCTAAAGTTTATGAAAGATATGAAATTATGAAAGTCAAGGAGAGAGGGGGCTATGAACTTATGGTTCATGGTGTGGCTATCCCATATGTTGTGTTGCCCTGCACTAGACGTACTGATGTACGAACAGAGAGAAACTGGACCTACGATCTACACGCTCCACCATTTACAGGTCCAGTTCCTCCTAATCTTCCTGTCGGGGACAAACACGATACCGACACCGAGTTTGACCAGTATTAGCAGCCTCTAGATCATGATATGCCACCTGCACACACTGCACCATCTTCCTCTCACCCATCTGTAGGTACCGCTCTTGGTTTCTATATCACTGAACAGATGTGGCGCGAGTAGCTAGCTAGAGAGGCGAGACGTGATGACTTGCTTTCCTCGATCCAGCAGCACCTGGCTGCCTTTATGACTTTGCAGGAGCAGACAAACCGTAACATCAACACCGTCATGCAATCCCAAGCAGCCATGAACACAAGATTTGACGAATTAGTCGCTTCTCAGGGCAATCGTCACCTTAACACATCTCGTCGCCCTAGGCGCTCACCACCCGGTGACGGGAGTACCAGCAACATACCATAGACCCACCAGGTTTATCTTCTCCTCCTTATTTCGAAACATTGGGGACAATGTTCGATTTAAGTGTGGGATGAGACTTTACTTAGTTTATTTTCTTTCTCACATTTTATTTCCTTTTACCGCTTTCTAGGTTATCTTGTTTTGTTTTTTTTAGGTTTACATGTGCTTGACGAGTCATCTATGCGGTGTACCTCTATTTTTCCCATTTCCTTAGCCCCACCAAAAAAAATAGAAAAGAAAAGGTATTTTTATGAAAATTTGGGCTTAAAGACAAGTTCAAGTTAGGATGATGATAACTAGGAAAATATTTTTGAAACATCGGTATCGTTTTAACACCATAGGCTTCATGATTATAGGAATCTACCCGGATACCCATGTATTGTGGCCTTAGTTGTCATTTTTTGAATAGGTCCTTAGTAGTTTATCTTAGCAGTCAGCTCCAGCCTAAGCATGACCTACGTAGGGGATCGATGAAAATAAGTGAATTTTGCCTTTTGCTGCTCTAAAATACGAATAATGCAACTTGAAGTTGTAGAAATTATGCAAAAAGAAATAGAAAAAGAAAAAGAAAAGAAAAAAAGAGAGAATAAAGAGCTACCCTTTGTCAGTCGGTTCAGAGGTATCTGGTGCTGGACTTGGTAGGGCAGATTATGATCTGATCCCCAACGTCTGAAATAAGGTCAATAAAAGGGGTTATACCCACTTGTGTACCAGAACCCCGTGTCTAGAGAAGAATCACTAACCAGTCACTTTACTATGAGTATGTACGGATAACGGGCTTAATGCGATTGCGCCTGAATGAAAAGGAATCTAAGAGATGAAAAATAGGCCTAAGTACTGCGGGGTAGTATATATTGGTTTGTATAGGAGCGAAGTCTATGTCTGTGTCCACGAAAAAGTGTTACTACGATACCCTTGGTTCATTTAGTTAGTACCTTCCTCTTTATCCTGACTTGAACTTAGAAGCCCTTTTTGCCCAAATCATCCATTGATACCTTCATGAGGTTTAAAGTGTTTGCTTGAGGACAAGCAAAGGTCTAAGTGTGGGAGAATTTGATAACACTGAATAGTACTGCATTTTTTACTCTAATTGCACATGTTTGTTAGAATTTTTATTACCATTTTCTTGTGTTATGCTTGTATTTTGTTTTTTTCCAGATCCTAGGTGTTTCCAGGTCCATTCGCGAAGAAATGAAGAAAAATGAGCAAAAAGCCAGGTTTTGAAGGAATTGCACACATGGCACCCTCCATGGTGGTCGCCATAGGGTAAGCCATAAGAAAAAGACATGCCAACTGCTTAGAACTGCCTTTTTCAACTTCCACAACCACTCTTGTTCACATGGCGGGTGCCATGGAGGGGTGGCGGTGTCGCTCCCCGGATTTCCATCCTAGTACAAACGCGAAAGTGGCGCGGAAAGAGGTAGAGTCGCCAGCCAGACATTTTTATCCCGAAGGAACGGGAATGGTAATGCTGCACAAACCAGAATAAAAGAAAAGGAAGGACACGGGTCCTGCGAACCAAAGAGACTGGGTTCGGGAGTCGGTTACGACCTGGGAAGGTATTAGCACCCCAGATCGTCCTCCGTACCCGACGGGATCCACGCTTGCAAAGAAATTGTTTCAAAGGGTGAAGGAATGAAAGCTGCTGCGAAGAAAAGGAACTGAAATGGATAAAAGAAAAGAAAAAAGGGAACTGAAAAAGAAATGAAAAGGAAAAATGTAGGGAAAATAAAGATTGTGCTCGAACGGGCCCAACCTCGCTGCCTACGTACCTCATCTGGACAATGAGGATCAGAGTCGCCGTAGTTCCCCTAACTAGGGGTGGAAAGGATTGCTTGTGTCTTAAGGCTTGAACTGCCTATGTCAGTGCTCAGGTGTTGCAGGCTCGGAAGACGAGTGCGTAACCGTCTTGCAAAATGTCAAGAAGAAGCAAGTTCGTACAATGAGAGTGAAGGTGATGAGAAAAGAAGTCCCGCAGGAAAGACGTTTATTGTTTGTCTAGTGTTTTTATGAGTTTTCTGCTTTGAAGTTTACCTAGGTAAGTGTACCTAAGTCTTACTCAATGGGATGTGTACTTCTTACATCATCCCGAAATGGAATGCGCAAGATGCACACCTAGCTATGGAGGAAATCCCCAAATCTAGTCCCACAAGTGAAGGCTCAGACACACTGACCTGCTGGCATTTATTAAGTGTTTTTGTGATTTTTGGTTAAGAACTGTTTTTTATATTTTCTTTGTGAAGTAATATCATGCTAAGACCTATCCACCACGAGGGATATCCTACACCTCGCCCCGAAACGGAACGCATGCAAGTATCTCATAGCAAAGTCTCGTGTCACATGAGAAGACTTGTCATTTATTAAAGTGAGTTAAAGTTAAATTTGAAGATGAGAAGAAAGAGCACCAAAAGGATCTCAAAGGTAAAAATCTAAGGGAGAAGACTACTCCTAATGTTATCATTCATGGGATTCCTAGGTTAGTGAGGCTTACTATCCTAAAGAAGAAGAAAACAAGAAGATGAAAGGAGCAGAAAACGCTAGAAAACAACTTACTTCTCTAAAGAAGTTAAGTTGTTTCTAAAAGGGAAGTGATGAAGTTAATTACAAGATGGCATAAGGCATATCACAAAGACAAATGAGAAATCAAAAATAAAGGATGAGATGAAGACTTGAAATGTGGATATCATCCACACTTCACTTACCATGAGCCCCTGAAAGGAAAGGTTAGTGAAACGCGTAAACATACGATGAAAATGAGAATATTCAAACAATACGCAAACCAAACAAAGGTCACAAACCAAACCAATCAAAAAGTCAGTACCTAAACCCTATATGTGACCTAAAACTAAGACCAATAAAACCTAATAGGATGGCATAAATGCCTTCCTCAAACTATGTTAGAAAGAAGGAAGAAAGAGGCACAAAACGCTACCTAAGAAACAAAACACCAAACAAATACCAAAGGACATGAGAAAAATATGAAATTAAATCTCTAAAGTCAAAAACCAGCAACAAATAATGTGTCAAAATATCTCTCAAAATTTCACAATGAAACTCTACCAAATAATCGCACAAAGCCGCTTAGGAACAAGTAACGAAATCACACAAATACGACTCCTAAAACTATGGATAAAATGGAATTAAAAATAAGACAAAAATATTTTTATGTACTTTTACGAGTCTATGAAATAATGCAAAAAGAACGGAGTTAAAATGTTAATCGAAGCGAAAGAAATAAATTCTACAAGTTAGCGCGTTATTTATGGAAATTAAAAGAGAAAGGAAATTAAATGAAAATTCAAAATAAAATAAGAAACTAATAAAAATCAGAAAATAAAAGTATGAAAATTTCTAAAATGAATTATGAAACTAAAAATATTTTTTATGTAATTTTCTAATGTGTTTTAATATTTTTAAAGAAATAAAACTAAACTATAAACAAAAATAGAAATTAAAAACTAAGAGAATGAGAGGGGGGGAAAACAACAACAAATTCAGTTAAAACAAGGGAACTGGGCTTGGAGGGAGGTGCGAAAAGCAAAAGGTGCTAGGCCCAAAACGTGTAAGAGGCTGGGTGTTATGGTGAACCTGCGGTCAAGAAAGTTGACTTTGATCTGGAGCGTTAGATCTGAAGACTCCTCATAGTGGACGCATCGGACGATTGGGAAGAAAGCAAGCGCATGGTGATAAGGTGTGTGAGCACACATGGTATTGGAATAGAAAGGCCCTACCGGACGGTGACAAGTGTCACCGCCGGTGTGGTTGAAAATAAAAAAAAAACTTCCATGACCTTATCTTCTTATCACCTCGTTTTCCTCAATCTCTCATCAAAACCTTATGAAACTCTTTTAATATTATTAAAACCTTAACACATTCAAAATCATTTTGAACAAATAAAATGAAAGACACAGCAAGACCTAAACAACATCTCCTCTCTCTCCCTGCGCCGTTCGTCTTCTCCTTCCCCCTTCTTGCCGCATTGTTCATCCTTCTTCCTCATTCATCTTCGCCGCCGCCTTGCTTCTTCATCATGACCTAGCTCGCCGTCACGCTGTTCAACCAACACAAACCCTTACTCACTTCAACTTTAAGCCACCGCCGGACCTTCTAACATTAAACCGCAAACGAAACCCTCACTCAAATACTCTCCTCTCCCTAAATCCGAAAACAACTCTTCGCACAACCAAACACACGGCCAGATCGCCAACACCCGAATCAAGCAAAAAACAAAACAAACAAATTCAATCACTATATCCAAACGAGAATAAAGCAAGGAAAAGAGAATTTTGCCAACCTACGATGCCGTGATTTGCATCGGTTACGATGAAGATGAAGTCGTTGACGAGAACGCAGTGAAAGCCACATCATGGCTAAGGACTCGATGACGATATCGTCTCCATAAAGCTGCAGCTTCAATTTCGTTGTTATGTAGGAAGATTGAGTCTTAGTTGCGAAAAAGAGTGAGTCGTTGAAGCTAATTATGATGAGCACACTTCGTGGAGAAATCGACGATGAATTTAGTTTTGTCGTTGAGGATGATTCATGAGCGAAATGCGGTTTTGTTATTGTTGATGGAGGTGTGATGATGAACGTTGATGTGCTACTGATTTGGTTTAAAGGATGATGAATATGTTGTAGAGAGTTGATTGAAGGAGACGAAATCAAATTGAGATTGATGAAGATGTCAAAGAAGAATCATGGAGTGTTGAACTGTGAAGAAGCTGAATCTCAGTTGTGACTTTCTTGTGATGAAGTGCCGTTTTCATTTCGGTTTGTGATCAAGTAGAATAATTCGGTTCTCCTTTTCTCGATTTTGGAATCTCCTCTTTTCTCATTTTGTTATCTTCCTCTTTTGTTTTATTATTGCGATGGTAAAAAATGTGAAAAAACGGTTTTGGTGTGATGGCGATGAAGAGTGATGTCCTGCCAAAAAACGGTTATAGTGAAATTAAAGTGTGAATCCTTCTTTTTTTCTTTTCCAAATCTGTTATTATCTTTTTTTGAATTTTTTTTGTTTTGTCTCTTCTCTAGAAAGCATGTTCCCTGTGTGAGTTTTGTGTGATTTGGCCTGTGTTTTGATAATAGATGCTGCGTTTTAGGCTTGTGAATGCAACGCGTTATTCATGATTGTGCTTTTGAAAGCGTACCACCGTTTTATTTTGTTTGCTGCAGCATTTTGATGTGGTTCCGAAATAACTTGTGCACATGTGAAGCCAATGATGACGTGTTATACGGTACTCTATGTTTTCACAAAAAATCATGTTCTCAATGAAATGGGCCTATGGACTTTAGATTTAGCATTTCAAATGACATTAACAATATTTTGTACATGCTTGGAAAAAGGATATATATGGCACTAGTGAAAGAGGAGTATAGTTTGACAACAAAAATAGAATTTTATAAAAGACATGAAATGAATTAAAAAAATGAATTTGAATTTGGGAAATATAGGATAAAGGAAATTAAAATGAATGAATATCATGAAAATTATGCTTAAGAATAAGAGAGGAAGAAAAAACAAAAATGGGAAGTAATAGTAGTTTACTTTGGAATATGAATGGATAATTTGGTACTAAAAAAATGGTAGTTAGAATAATCGAACTGAGAAATGGTTTGGCTCGAATGATAAAAAATGAGTAGAAATGGATATGGAACTAGATATTTTTTGTGAATCGGACCAACTGCCACCAATCACACATAGTCACGAAATCTCAATCAATCAGTTCATTCAACTCAGCCATCTTGCATCGCTTCCACATAAACCATTTAATCCAAGAGAACACCCCTACCTCTGAACAATTCACAAGTGAAACAACACCCATCTGAATAGATCATTCTTTGAGCATATGACCATAATCACTTCAAATTAATCTGAATCATTCCCTGGGAAAATAAATCTGCAGATGCACACAATTGAATATATAATCATGACAAGCCTGAATCTTTGAATCCAAAACCATCACATGAACCACTTCCTGGCAAACTGATGATCTCTGCACGCAACACGACCCGACTTTGAAACACGTCGCCTGAGAAATAACCACCAATACGGATAACTTGCAATTCAACCAATCTTTTGATAGTTTGACCGAGATTGGGTCAAGCGTCCATCTGAAAGGCAACGCGAACTGAACAATCACACCTGGAGTGAAATCACTGTCAGCTTATGCTATGCTTCAACAATGAATGTTATACTTCATCTTCTTATGCTAATGATGCAGTGCGAAATATGAAAATGATATGTTATGAAAAAGAGAGGGCAAATTTGGGGTGTTACAACTGTCCCTATTCAAGCAACTGTTGATCTGAAAAGGACGGTAGCACGGGCTATCGACTGTTCGAGATGAACTGTGGTTGAATACCAAAAAATAACCCTGAAATTTGCTCTCTGCTGGAGAAGAAAAGAGATGGGAAATAAAGCCAACCAAGATAAGAAAGTAACCCAAAATTCTATGTAGGTTGCAGTAAAACATAGCGGACGAGCTCTCTCCAAATTAAGATGTTACACCAGATGGAGAGATAACTCAGACATACGAGTCTTCCTCAAATAAACATGTTACGCCATGTGCTAAGTAAATAGGACGGACGAGCCCTCTTCACAAATCTTGCGTAAGTATGTGATGCTTGAGACGGACGAGTCTTCTTCGGGAAAACTGTTACGCCAGGACCAGTAAACATTTTGACGTTTAATTCCATCGTCAGGACTTCAAACCTCTTCAACACGGCCGGGTGTTGGATAAGATCAAGCGATTTGTTAAGGAAATGGTATCGAGCGATCCATAACCAAGGATATGAGCACGACTCAAACAACGAGGAGTAATATCAAGCGATTTACAACTCGGACAAGATCAAGCGATCTGCTAAGGAAATGGTATCGAGCGATCCATAACCAAGGATATGAGCACGGCTCAAACAACAAGGAGTAATATCAAGTGATTTACAACTCAACAAGATCAAGCGATCTGCTAAGGAAATGGCATCAAGCGATCCATAACCAAGGATATGAGCACGGCTCAAACAACGAGGAGTAATATCAAGCGATTTACAACTCGAACAGGTTTTTTGGTACGACGCCAGGCGACTACTGGCTTGCCACAACGATGGTGGACCTTAATGACGTTGCAACATTGAGCGATTTGCAAACCAAACAAGATCGAGCGATCTGATAGGAGAATGGTATCAAGCGATCCATCCACAATAAGTCTGTTGACACGGGACAACATGATCAATACAAGATTAGTTGATTTGGGAAGAGAGTAACAACTCTGCAAGGGAGAATACCATTTGTAACTCCGCTGGGTATGAGAACATTTTGACTAACGTTCTGCTGAGGAAGTGACCAAGATATCCTGGAAATACTCGGTTGAGATGTGAACAAAAGTCTGTACTACTTTGTCGCACTGGCCAAAAATAAATTGGCGACCTCACTGGGGATATTTCAACGATGGTTGCGTCTCAATCATGAAACTCTGTGGGGAATTGACGATCTTTCGACACGGCTGGGGAGATGATTTGTCAAATAACCTTTGCTAGGGAAAGAGTTCTGACAGTTATAAACTCTGTGGGGAATTAGGCATTCAGCTGCTTGCTGGGAATAACCCACTATGATATAAAGACTTCGCCGGGAGGTAAGAACTGTTCAACTGGATTTGAAGTTCTACTGGGGAAGATCATCCTACTCTGACTCAGCTGGGGGAAAGTCCATCTTAGACTTTACTAGGGATGCTGGGGATCACCCTCTGCTGGAGATAGGAATTGTAAAGCATCTCTCGCCGGGGAGAAGAAACTGCTTGGGGAATATGTTCTAGTAACATCATCCTCCCTATACTAGATAACTGTTCAAGTATTAACTCAAGAGGATTTTACAGAAGACATGTCATCTTCAAACTCTTGGAAGGATTCGTTGAATCTTGACATAATTTCCCCAGACCTCCTGGTCTGCAAAGGGATTTGATTGAAGGGGACTCACACACAATCCTACATTATCATGAAATAATCTGCCCCAGTATCCTATGCCAAGGATAAGCTGGATAATGGCATGTAGAGACTAACTTCATATGCACTTGAGAGTGACCTGCCCCAGTATCGGACTAACCACACTCTGATAATTGCCCTAGCTTGGCTGAATTGTGAGTTGTTCAATGTGATTGCCCTGGATTGGCTGCATCTAACCCAACTAGTTAGAAGAATCTTTATCTCATAGGGGTTTCTTGGAAAAGTGCATTTTGCCATGATTGCCCTTCAGAAGTTTCAGACTCCTCCACCTGGCAAGATTTAAGTTTCTGGACTGAAATTCCTCATGTGAACCTCTTTGATGCCAAACAAATGTATGCAAGCAGAAAATGTTTTATTTTGAGAATGATTCTTTCAATGCAACACACATGTTAATCTTGAAGTTTTTATTGAAAAGATGTCGTTTGTGAACGAATCACTGGTTAAGATATGACAAGATTTTTTATGAAAGAAACATGTATATGCAATACCAACAAGGGTCTTTTAGCATAACTCGTAGGAGTCAGGAACGCTATCTCATGGTGGCACGCTCTCGAATTAACCCAGTTTCAATTAGGACATTTGAGGGTTGTATCGTGGCATGGTTCACGATTATAGAAACAAAGATATAGGCTCAAAGTTTATTTGTGCCCACCCCTCTTCGTGATGTCCTTCAATCCTATGTTCAGCTAGCTTTCACAAGCTCTCACCTTTCCTAAGGGTTTTGAGATGGTTGAGGAACCAATGCTAATAACTGTTTAAGCATCACTGAGGTTATTGTTGGGAGTCAGTCACCCCTATTGATTTTTGTCTGTATCACACGACTTGTTTTTGTTTGAGGATCTTTCTTGTGTAATCCTTTTCGTCTTTTCGCTTTCATTTTTTTTGCTTATCCCTAACTTTTGCCTGGAATGATTCTTGTGAATCTTTTGCAATTGGAGTCCTGCGGGATGCCCTAATTTTTGCCTAAGTCGCTTGTTTTCAAGTTTCGACTTAGCGGGCTTTTCATATTCTTTTTTTGAACAAATCGTGTGACACAGGTTTATCCTGATTGTTTTGTAAGGGTCGTGACTGTCTCACTTTTTGGTCGCTGATGGATAACTATTGTGGTTTCCGGTCTTTGGACCTCTTGATCGGTATAACCATTGTGGTTTTTGGTTTTTGGACCTCTTGATGTGCTGGAAGGAAAGGTAATGGATCCTTAAATACACCTCTTTTGTGAAAGTCTGAACGCTTGGTCCAACTAGCTGACACCTACCCTGCCCCGGGTTAAATGTGAGGGTTTTTTTTTCACGTGAAAAGAAACTCCTACTTCAAGGCTCAAAGGGGTTAATGAGGGTCTATCTCCCTTATATCTCCGGTGTTTGGGAATTTGAAACAAATCCTGTACATCGTCAACATGGTCCTATTTAAGATCACATAATTGGATATTTTTGCGTTTTCACTTCGTCATCCTCCATCATAGAGTTTAAGAACAACAGTTGGTATTGCAATGCACATTCACAAAATTATAAGTAAAACAAATGAATTACTTCAAGAAAAACAATGTGCATTTCATTACTTAACATTCAAGAACAAACAAGTTTCATGCAAGCATACAAATGTTCAAACAAACATATAAAAGCGACACATGAAAATGCAGTAAAGAAACAGAGCAATGCCATTGCTGAGGAGACTTGACTCCGTCTGGACCTGTTGATCTTGAATACTTTCAATAGTCAACAACTTTTTCTGATGAGATCTGCAGTCTTCAATCCACTGGCCACGTGCCCAGAACCATACTTCATTCTCAATTATTAGGACTTTAAGCTTTCGACGTTCAAACATTGACACGAGACGTCTGAAGAAAAGAGTGACACTGAAATGAAATTGTCACATAAGTTCGACACCTAAGGTTGCTCGCAAAGACCTCACGATCTTCTGCCTACGTATCTCCATTGACCAATGGAGAATCAGAGCGACGTAGTTCATCTTAACAGGGAGGAAACATAATGAAGAAAACAAATGACTGCCATTACTGATACTTATGGCTTTATTGCTTTAATCCTTCTCTGACACACTCTGACCAAGACAAAACCCATGCTTCATTTGTACGGAGCGAAATTGATAACCTCTGAATCAATCAAATCTTGTACCTTGCGGTGAAAAGCTTTACACCTATCAATATGGTGTCCTGGTGCCCAGAATGGAAATCACAATGGGCATTGGCATTCCATCCCTCTGGCAATGGATAAGGAGGCGGGGACAGCTTGCGAAGCTCAAACAACTTCAACTGAAGCAGATGCTAAAGTACATCAGTATAAGACATTGGTAAAAGGTCAATAACTAATTTTCTCCTTTGTTGACGCTGACCCTGTTGAGGGTTCCTTTGTCGTGTTTGACGCCTCAAATGATTATTCGGGGTCGTAGCCACAGAAGCTACTTGCTGATGACGTGGATGGTATCCTTTACCTTTTCCACATTGATGAGATGTTGCTCCAACTTCCCCTTTATTCTTGTTCTGCCCACTGACGAAGGGCTTCTTAATGCTTAACCTTGACGCACTGTAGTCTTGAATCTTCCCGAGCTTTAGCAAACTCTCAACTCGTTCGCCGACGATCACAATATTAGCAAATCCAGTAGATGGACAAGCAACTAGACGGTCCCGAAACACACCCAGCAAAGTGCTCATGAATATGTCAGTCATCTCCCTCTCAAGCAGTGGAGGTTGCACTCGAGCGGCCATCTCTCGCCATCTCTGAGCATACTCTTTGAAACTTTCAGACTTCTTCTGAGAAAGACTCTAGAGTTGAATGCGGTTAGGCGCCATGTCAAGATTAAACTGGTATTGTTTCACAAAAGCTTCCGCCAAGTACTTCCAGCTTCAGATAACATTCTTGTTCAGACCCATGTACCAGTCCAAAGATGCCCCAGATAGACTATCTTGGAAGTAAAACGTCCATAACTTTTCATCATCCGTGTGAGCAGAAATCTTCCCGAAGTAAGACTGGATGTGAGTTTTCGGACAAGAGTTTCCGTTATACTTCTAAAAAACACGAGGCTTAAATTTGTGAGGAACTTTCACTCCAGGAACTAATCCCAAATTCACAACATCAAAACCTAGAGAGTTCTGAGACTTAATGGCCTCTATCTTCTCAGCAAGCTCGTCGAAACGACGATCCACCGCAACATTAGGCTGATCCATCTCATCATCAATCAAAGTGAACTGATCTTCCTGTCCGTCCACGTAGCCAACATTACGGTCATTGTCTCCGCCCGGAGCTCCGTTATAATTTCTCTGATTGCCATCTTCAAGAATTTCATTCTTTGGCCGCTCGACCCTCAACCTTAGTTGCTCTTGCCTCTGGGCCATCCCCGTCATCAGGGTCATGAACTGATCCATACGAGCCTTCAATTCTACGAGCTCAGCTTGTACCTTATCTATCATTCCGATTTTGCTTTGCTAACACTATTGCCTGAAATGGAATAAAGATGAGAAACTGCCAGGATACCTGAAAAACAAAGATAGAATGATATGACATGCAAAATGTTATGTTATGCAAATGCTCAGAAACGCCACAAATGAGAGAGCACTCTCAAAATAACTCTGCCAGCAAGATCCAGCATAAGGACCATCCTGCGACCAAGTGTTATGATAAAGCCACTGCTTCAGAAATACAAACACATAACATAGAAAAAAAACCCGCAAGAGCAAAGTCATACAAGGTACTGAAAACCAACACGAATACGTACAACAAAAATGACTCCCTCAACAAGCCTGAGGGTAACCAGATACATGAAAAAGCTAAAGCCTACAAGAATCAATTCTAGTCCAGAGGTCTCTGCCTCCCTAGCTGACCATCTGGTGTGATGACTTTCAAGTCGATCAGATCTTGAAACCTCCATTGTAAAGCCCTGCATCCTTCTGTTGCATGCCTCGGGGAACCTGAGTGAAACTCGCAACGCGCATTTTCATCGTATCCCTTTAGAATATTTCCTACTGGTGGTGCCAAGGTCCACAACTGGATTAAATCAAACCTCAGCAGTTGATGTAACATGGAAGTGTAAGATATGGAGATGGGATCAAGACTACAATCAACTTGTGAAACTTTCTGTGGATAAGACCTTCGTTGTGGTTGATCAGTCTGTTGCTGATGTTGCTTCGGACGCCTAGCAGGCCACTGCACCTTCTTACCCAGATTCAGACAAGGAACCAAAGAAGATCGTTGTTGTAGCCTCTTAGAAGATTCAGCTTGAGTGATAACTCCGGAAGAATGAAACTTGACCACTTCTCCAGTGTTCACCTGTGACACTTTCAACTTATTTGGCTTAAAGTTAATTACCCCGTCATCAACCAAGTCTTGCACCTGATGCATGAATACCCTGCAATCATTGATATCATGTCCTTGAGCTCCAGAGTGAAAGACACAGTAGGCATATGGATTCCAACCTTGGGGGAGTTCGCCAGTAGGAGGAGATAATTCACGACATTCAATCAATCCCATTTGGAGCAACTGTGGGCACAACTCAGCATAAGACATGGGCACAAGATCAATAACTCTTTCTTGCTTCTGTCGAGAACGGGTTGCCACCACTGGAGGAGATACACCTGACATCTGCTGAAATCCTTCTTTGGGAAACCAAGGTGTAGGGGCTAAGGAAGTTCCTTGATACGAAAAGAAAGTGCTCACTTCTTTGGCCGTAACTGGTGTAGGACCATTCATCTCATTTGAATCAGGCAAGGAAAGATTAATCTCTGTCCTGGGCTTTTCTGGACGACCCAGTGGTGACTGCTGGTGAGGAAGCTCAAACTGTGGAGAGAGTCCACCTGACAACTCTTGGTTAAGTGGAAATCCCAAAGAGATGGGAGAAATAAGACCCTCTGGAGGAGAAACGGCCGCCTGACCATTTTCTTTCTTCAGCAAGGCATTCATGATCCCTGTCAACAACTTCATTTGAGTTTTCATCATGTCACACTCTTCCTTCAAGAATCTCTGGCCCTGTGACAAAGCTTGTATCTCTGCCCTGAATTTCCCCATTTGGGCCTTCATCTCAACTACCTCCGCCCGGAGTTGTTCTAAGTTCATGTTCTGGGAATCCTGACTCAAGTTGGCCATTCTGTCAAGATAATAACCTGTCCTTGAAATCTTGTTGCAACGAAAGTGCCTGAAACAGAAAAGACATTAGGAACTTGTGGTTATACCTGCAAAACAAGAAGAATGGTGATATGTATGCAATGCAATTGTTTATGCTTTCAATCTCAAGGTCATTCATGCCCCGATTCCGGTATTTAGCAAAGAAATTCAGATGGTTGTTGACCCTCCGACCTTAAGAAGACCTTTGCATAGAAATCAAATTCAGATAATCGTAACGGCCCAAGTGCCAGCATGTACATAAAATAGAGAACTGAATAAAAACTGAAAACATAAATCAGCCCACAAGGCAAGAATAATAGAATTCCCCATAGGATACAAGTCTTCCAAAAGAAAAAACATACAACCAAGATTCCTATAACACGTATGTAGGTAATTCAAATACTGAGAAAATAAACTAGAAAGCAAGACTGCTACTTGAAGACTCTGATCCTTCCTCACTAAGCCCTAGCTCAGACCTAGCCTTCTTGATTCCAGCCATCAATTTGAGATCTTCAATATCCTTAAGTGCTTCTTCTAAGTCTTGCTGACTCTTCACCAACTGTTGAGTCTTCTCTCTTCGGATCTTGTGGGCTTGCTCCCACTCTTCCTTCTTGGCAGCTAACTGTGATTCATAAAACTCTTCCTTTTCTTTGTATTTATTCTGATCTTGTTTCCTCTTATCTTGCGACTAAGCAAGAGATTATTTGGCTTCTCTAAGGGTCTTCCGGGTCTTTCTGAATTCTTCCTCACTTTTAACATCCATTAGACCTCTCCTTTGAAAGTACGCTTCTCTTTCCGCAAACTCTTTCTCCTTAGCCTCCTGAGCCATCTGCATCTTCTTCAGCTTCTCTTCTAAAGATGCCTTGGAATGAGCCATCTGATGATACCAGCCAGTCATCTCTTGCAGCTGAGCTTCCACCTTCTTGTATTCTTCTAAGGGAACAGTAGTATTAGGCTCAGTCGCTGGAGGAACTGGATGGGAAAATGGCAGCAATACCATCCTGGCTCTATTCTTCAACCAGGCTTCGTACTCCGGAAAAGTTTGATTGTTACACTTTCCAAAGCTAGCCACTCCTTCTCCTTTGATGCACTTCCAAGCCCCAACAACTTTTCTCACCAAAGGCATATTGTCCTTCACCGAGAAATAGAAAGTAGGGGCTAATTTCAACTCTTCTGGGACCTCTCTCAAAGCATACCCCAACTGTCTCCTCAACAAGATCGGGTTGTAATTGATTCCCCCAGTCACTCCCAACAGAGGTACACTGAGGTAACTCCCACAACTGGTGATGAAACGTGTACCATGAATCCTCTGAGTAATCCATCTAACATCTTTAGCAAACAACTTCTCCAGCTTCTGAGCCCACACCAAAGTATGGTCACTAAACACCCCAGTACTAGGCAAGTGCCTCATAAACCACATATGGAACAAAGGAGCATAACAATGCACTAAACCTCCCCGCTTCTTTTCAGACTTATAATGCACCGAGTAGTACAAATCTCCTAGTAATGTAGGCACAAGGTTCTTCAGCAAGAATAGATGGATTGCGTTCATGTCTATGAATTTCTCCATGTCTGCAAACAAAATGATGCCATAAATAGAGAGAGCCAGAATGGCACACACAGAATCCCACTCTTCTTTAACAGCCAGCTCTTCAACCTTCTTCACTAAAGCCTCTATAGAGAAACCAGATACACCCCCTTTAATAATAGTAAGAGAATCCACAACAGAAGGGCTCAAATAAAGAGCCTTGGCAATTGCTTCAGGTGCAGGTCTAACATCTCAGCGTTGAACGGAATCTGGTCTCGAATAGGAACTCCCAAGATCAAAGCATACTCCTCCAGCAAAGGACCTAACTGAAAATCAGGAAAAGTGAAACATCGAAGCTGAGGATCATAGTACTGAAGTAGAGTATGAATGACACTTCTTTCAGAGGGATCTAACTCTACCACCACATCTAGAATACTCCCATAAGCCTTCCTAAACCTCTCCACATGATTGGGCGTGATCAAATTCACCATCTTCTTTAACAGGCCAACCTTAGTGTCGAAAAACTTGAAATGAATGTTCTGCTTGCGAGAATCTTCCATCTCTAAACAGGATACCGGAACCGGAAGCAATGATATGAACTTGTGAATGAAAACAAAACATGATTAATGATGAAATGATGCAATACAAATTCAAGGACACATGATCAATCCGGAACTGTCTGGATACTGGATGTCATCGCTAAGTGATCAGAAACCCGAATCCTCTGAATAATAACCCATAAACACTCAGATAATCTCAGATAAACCCAATCAAGAACCAGATAAACTCAAGAACTCCGGAATCAAAGTAACTGTATCAGAACATAAGACTGCATTGGTAATGAAGGTATGATGAGGTCAAGGGTTCCTGCAAACCTGTAAACCCCTCCCAATCTCACGGGTGTGCTCCGGGTCAAACATCACGGTCTCTCAAAGCCGAATAGCAATAATACTTTCACCATTTCCGAGAAATGGCTCATGACCAAATCAGGGAATCGGTTTGGCATTATGTACTACTCAGGAAGGCCTCAGTTGAGTCCGGGAAAAACAAGCATCCCTTATAAGTCCCCAGCTTCGAGCGCTGAAATCGAGAAACAATAGTACATTCAGCCCGTAGGATACAGTACTATTGTCATACGACCAGATGCTTTGACTGAGTTCCTATAAGAGAACCAAACCATCCTATGCGAGTTCCCAATGGACCCTCGGGTGCGAATGGGTTTGCCACATAATGTGGTCTGCCACTGTCACCACTGGAGAGAGGGTTGTTTCCACAAAGGTTCTCAATGATCGGTCCCTAGATGCACATAACTATCAAGGTCCTATTCCGAAGTGGAGGAAATCCCCACACAAGATATTTCCAAGACGGTCGCAGTCTGGGTGTGAAACACATCGCCACTCATCATGCCACATGCGAGTACAATGTGTCCACGCTAATCCTAGGGTGCACTCAAGCCGGGTATTTGGCTTATCTCTCAGTAACAATATCACCCGAGTCCCACCAAACAGAAGAAAACCAGTCCAGACAGTCCAGTAATAATATATGATGCATGAAAATAAATACTGAAAACTGTAAATAAAGTTGTAAATAAAACTGTAAATAAACAACAGTAAAATACAACACAACAACAAACAATCAACACCCCGCGAAACAGAAACACGCAAGCGCTAGGAGAGACTCTCAAGGGGAACCAAAGATACTCTGGTTAGGAATTCCCCAGCAGAGTCGCCAGCTGTCGCTCCCCAGATTTCCATCCTGGTACAAACGCGAAAGTGGCGCGGAAAGAGGTAGAGTCGCCAGCCAGACATTTTTATCCCGAAGGAACGAGAATGGTAATGTTGCACAAACCAGAATAAAAGAAAAGGAAGGACACGGGTCCTGCTAACCAAAGAGACTGGGTTCGGGAATCGGTTACGACCTGGGAAGGTATTAACACCCCAGATCGTCCACCGTACCCGACGGGATCCACGCTTGCAAAGAAATTGTTTCAAAGGGTGAAGGAATGAAAGCTGCTGCAAAGAAAAGGAACTGAACTGGATAAAAGAAAAGAAAAAAGGGAACTGAAAAAGAAATGAAAAGGAAAAATGTAGGGAAAATAAAGATTGTTCTCGAACGGGCCCTAACCGCTGCCTACGTGCCTCATCTGGACAATGAGGATCAGAGTCGCCGTAGTTCCCCTAACTAGGGGTGGAAAGGATTGCTTGTGTCTTAAGACTTGAACTGCCTTTGTCAATGCTCAGGTGTTGCAGGCTCGGACGACGAGTGCGTAACCGTCTTGCAAAATGACAAGAAGAAGCAAGTTCGTACGATGAGAGTGAAGGTGATGAGAAAAGAAGTCCCGAAGGAGAGACGTTTATTGTTTGTCCAGTGTTTTTTATGAGTTTTCTTCTTTGAAGTTTGCATAGGTAAGTGTACCTAAGTCTTACTCAATGAGATGTGTACTTCTTACATCATCCCGAAATGGAATGCGCAAGAGGCACACCTAGCTATGGAGGAAATCCCCAAATCTAGTCCCATATGTGAAGGCTCAGACACACTGACCTACTGGCATTTATTAAGTGTTTTTGTGATTTTTGGTTAAGAACTGTTTTTTATATTTTCTTTGTGAAGTAATATCATGATAAGACCTATCCACCATGAGGGATATCCTACACCTCGCCCCGAAACGGAACGCGTGCAAGTATCTCATAGCAAAGTCTCGTGTTACATGAGAAGACTTGTCATTTATTAAAGTGACTTAAAGTTAAATTTGAAGATGAGAAGAGAGAGCACCAAAAGGATCTCAAAGGTAAAAATCTAAGGGAGAAGACTACTCCTAATGTTATCATGCATGGGATTCCTAGGTTAGTGAGGCTTACTATCCTAAAGAAGAAGAAAAGAAGAAGATGAAAGGAGCAGAAAACGCTAGAAAACAACTTACTTCTCTAAGGAAGTTAAGTTGTTTCTAAAAGGGAAGTGATGAAGTTAATTACAAGATGGCATAAGGCACATCACAAAGACAAATGAGAAATCAAAAATAAAAGATGAGATGAAGACTTGACATGTGGATATCATCCACACTTCACTTACCATGAGCCCCTGAAAGGAAAGGTTAGTGAAACGCGTAAGCATACGATGAAAATGAGAACATTCAAACAATACGCAAACCAAACAAAGGTCACAAACCAAACCAATCAAATATTCAGTACCTAAACCCTATAGGTGACCTAAAACTAAGGCCAATAAAACCTAATAGGATGGCATAAATGCCTTCCTCAAACTATGTTAGAAAGAAGGAAGAAAGAGGCACAAAACGCTACCTAAGAAACAAAACACCAAACAAATACCAAAGGACATGAGAAAAATATGAAATTAAATCTCTAAAGTCAAAAACCAGCAACAAATAATGTGTCAAAATATCTCTCAAAATTTCACAATGAAACTCTACCAAATAATCGCACAAAGCCGCTTAGGAACAAGTAACGAAATCGCAGAAATACGACTCCTAAAACTATGGATAAAATGGAATTAAAAATAAGACAAACATATTTTTATGTACTTTTATGAGTCTATGAAATAATACAAAAAGAACGGAGTTAAAATGTTAATCGAAGCAAAAGAAATAAATTCTACAAGTTAGCGCGTTATTTATGGAAATTAAAAGAGAAAGGAAATTAAATGAAAATTCAAAATAAAATAAGAAACTAATAAAAATCAGAAAATAAAAGTATGAAAATTTCTAAAATGAATTATGAAACTAAAAATATTTTTTATGTAATTTTCTAATGTGTTTTAATATTTTTAAAGAAATAAAACTAAACTATAAACAAAAATAGAAATTAAAAACTAAGAGAATGAGATGGGGGGCAAACAACAACAAGTTCAGTTAAAATAAGGGAACTGGGCTTGGAGGGAGGTGCGAAAAGCAAAAGGTTCTAGGCCCAAAACGTGTAAGAGGCTGGGTGTTATGGTGGACCTGCGGTCAAGAAAGTTGACTTTGATCTGGAGCGTTGGATCTGAAGACTCCTCATAGTGGACGCATCGGACGATTGGGAAGAAAGCAAGCACATGGTGATAAGGTGTGTGAGCACGCATGATATTGGAATAGAAAGTCCCTACCGGACGGTGACAGGTGTCACCGCCGGTGTGGCTGAAAATAAAAAAAAACTTCCATGACCTTATCTTCTTATCACCTCATTTTCCTCAATCTCTCATCAAAACCTTATGAAACTCTTTTAATATTATTAAAACCTTAACACATTCAAAATCACTTTGAACAAATAAAATGAAAGACACAGCAAGACTTAAACAACATCTCCTCTCTCTCCCAGCGCCGTTCGTCTTCTCCTTCCCCCTTCTTGCCGCACTGTTCATCCTTCTTCCTCATTCATCTTCGCCGCCGCCTTGCTTCTTCATCATGACCTAGCTCGCCGTCACGCTATTCAACCAACACAAACCCTTACTCACTTCAACTTTAAGCCACCGCCGAACCTTCTAACATTAAACCGCAAACGAAACCCTCACTCAAATACTCTCCTCTCCCTAAATTCGAAAACAACTCTTCGCACAACCAAACACACGGCCAGATCGCCAACACCCGAATCAAGCAAAAAACAAAACAAACAAATTCAATCACTATATCCAAACGAGAATCAAGCAAGGAGAAGAGAATTTTGCCAACCTACGATGCCGTGATTTGCATCGGTTACGATGAAGATGAAGTCGTTGACGAGAACGCAGTGAAAGTGACGTCGTGGCTAAGGACTCGATGACGATATCGTCTCTATAAAGATGCAGCTTCAATTTCGTTGTTATGTAGGAAGATTGAGTCTCAGTTGCGAAGAAGAGTGAGTCGTTGAAGCTAATTATGATGAGCAAACTTCGTGGCGAAATCGACGATGAATTTAGTTTTGTCGTTGAGGATGATTCATGAGCGAAATGCGGTTTTGTTATTGTTGATGGAGGTGTGATGATGAACGTTGATGTGCTACTGCTTTGGTTTAAAGGATGATGAATATGTTGTAGAGAGTTGATTGAAGGAGACGAAATCAAATTGAGATTGATGAAGATGTCAAAGAAGAATCATGGAGTGTTGAACTGTTGTCGCTCCCGACAAATGACAATGATCAAATGAAGGTACAGACGCGAACGGTCGGCGAGGGGAACAGTGAGAACACACAGCCGTGAACCCACTGGAGGATGAATAGAGTCGCCAGCTAGGCATTTTTATCCCGGAGGAAAGGTAATGCTGCATAAACCTAGAAAAAGATGGATAAGACGGTTGCGAACCAGGGAGACTGAGAAAGGGGGTTGGTTACAACCTGGGAAGGTATTAGCACCCAGATTGTCCGTCGTACTCGACGGGATCCACGCTTAAAAGATTTGTGTTTTAAAGGGGTAGTGTCAGTGCATTTTGTGTGTAAAAATAGCTGGAAAAGAATGTACAGGTGTCAGTGTAAAGTGTATAAGTGATATGAAGTATGAAAGTGTCAGTGTAAGAGAAGAGTGAAATGCTCATGATAATGAGGCTAAAAGAATGATGCTGGAAAGAGGGGGAATATACAGAGACTTTTGTTCGATAACTGTTAAGTTATGCCTACGTATCCTCTCGTGCAATGAGGAAGTCAGAACACCGTAGTTCGACCCAAAGAGACTGAAAGATGAATTGACTTGTGAACTGCTTGCTTGCCTATGCTCAAGTGTATGATCTGTCCGGCACAGATGCTTACTGTCTTGCACTAGACGGAAGAAGCAAGTTCTCGCTTGTGAGTGAAGATGATGAGAAAAGAATCCCGGAGGAGACGATTATTGTTTGTTTTTGTGTTTTCAGTCTTTTATTTCTTTTTTGAGTTTGTCATAAGATAATGAGCTTAAACCTAAATCAATGGATTTGGTAAACTCATCACATCATCCCTCTGATTAGGGGTAATGAGAATTACCTTAAGTGTGAAGTCAGATTCTCACACTTAATCACCTTTGGTATAGGATTAAGATCATTAACCTATTTGTGATTATTTAGATGTTTTTGTGATTTTTGTTTAGTGTTGAGTAATGAGGTTAAGCCATAATCAAGGATTAAACAGACTCATTACACCATCCTAAAAGAAGGATAATAGATGAGAAGGTTTAAGCTGAGGAAAGCTCCTCAACTTAATCCATGATTAGGGATTAAACCCATGACAAAACAAGTCTTTATTAGATGGATTTTAATTAGTGATATGATGAAGAAATGAATTTTATGATTTGTAAGACAACTTGAGGGGGACTTGTCCATTAACTTTAGGGTTAGTCCTTCTTAACCAATTAAGGAAGAATTAGAACCCTAATGCAAGGCCCAAGTTACAAGTGTGATGTCTTGATTGATTATTAAATGAATTGATTAAGAGATTTCAACACCTTAAGGGTCCAAAACTTAGGATTAAAGTTATACACTCCATCCTAAAAGAAGGATGCAGGCATGATCTTAATCACAGAGTCTTAAAGCCTTGAGGGTTTAGTCCCTGATTATGAGGTGAGAAGAGATGACTCAAGGAGAGACACAAAGGTAAAAACTATGGGGAGACTAATCAAAACCCTAATTCATTATCATGCTTGGTTGGTCCTAATGTTTGTGAGGTTTTCAGGAACAATCTTCAGATGAACCACCAGGAAGCAGATGAACAAGATCAAGAGAAGCAAAGTGACTTGCTTCATTCAAGAAGTCAAGTCACTTGAAGAAAGAAAGTGGGAGGAGGAAGAATGAGCAAGCTCAAACTCAAACACATATAAGAATGCAGCAAGGTATGCAAAAGAGATGAGAAGAAAAGCTGTGAGAAGTGAAGGCAAATTCACTTCCCAAGTTACTTACCACCTGAAATGTTAGAAACAAATGCAATGCAATGCTAAATGAAATGAAATGACATGATGCTAAGCCAAACCAGAAGCATACACATGATGATTATGATGCTATGAAGTGCTGCAAACATGAGGCAAGGCAAAGGGATGCTCATACAAGATCATGAATGCAGATGATGCAAGTTAAGAAGCATGAATAAGCATGGAATGTTATGAATCATACAAGACAAATGGCATGGCAAATATGTAATGCAATGATCAATGATGCTTCATACATGTCTTAAGATGTCAAATGAATCATGAGAATGCACAAAATGCAATGGCAAGTCATGTTATGCAAGGAAATGCAAAAAGGATGCAAGGGAAAGCCCAAATTAGGGTTCATGAAACAAACATCAAACACCAACCAAAAACAGAAGCAAACCTTAACATAAAAAAATGGAAAATGGCACTCAAAGAAACCCTAGACCTATAACAAACCACTGCCCAAAGGGGAGCTCTCAACTCTCAACCAAACTCAAGTTATGAATTTTACAAGTTATTAGGGTTTTTTAGGGTTTGTAACAAAAGAAATACCAATCAAATAGAAAATGCAAGATCAAATCTTGGCCTTTTTATCCTTGAAAGCTCATGTCAAATGGAAAATAATGCAAAAAGAATCAATGTCTCAACCTTTACCAAAAGACAGAAATGAATTTTCAAACTTAGGATCAAAAAAATGCATCAAATATGATTTAATTCAATGAAAAATTCTTAAAATGCATCAAGATCAAAAAAGAAATTTGGTTTGAAGGTTGGACAATGTTTCTAAATGTCTTAAAACATTTCATGAATTTTTTTGTAATTTTTAAATACCTAAAAGTATTTTTAATTAATTAATTCTTATTAATCAATTAAAAATAATCTTTTAAATATTTAAAAATACTTTTTAATGATAAAAAATAAAATAAAAATATTTTTGTGTCATAAAAATTAATAAAACCTTAAAGAAAAAGTTTCATAATTTTTATGATTTTTTTGCTATTTTAAATAATTGATACAAATTAAATGAAAATAAATGAATTAAAAATTGAATAAAAAGAGAAGTAATCAGATTGGACGCGTGAGATTGATTCTGGGGATAAATTCATTGACCACGCGCCACATCCAATGGTCCACGTTTGAACTGACTAAATTAAATAAATTAAGATTAATTAACCCTAACACGTGGATTAGGGTTAATCAAACACATCTGGGCCACTCAATCTGGAGGGAAGTCAACAAGTCAGCGCATATCCACGGCCAGCATTCAAACTGTCATTAATTATGGGATTAAACCCTAATTACATTCAGGTGGCCGGAGAAGACCTCCGGTCATCTTCTCCGGCCAGAGGGTCACCTGAAAATCTTCAAGGTCTCTCAAAACGCATCATAAATGAAAACTAAGCTATGGGAAATGATCTCCAACACCTTACGAACTAAACCCCTAACCTAAAACAAATTTATCTAACCTAAACAGGCTGAATCGAAGAAAACAAATTCTAGGGTTCGTGAGCTTCAAACAGCAATTAAACTCTCAAAACGCAACCATTTTCAAAACCAATGGTACCAGAATGACCAGCAAGACATGTAGAGCAAGTTTGTAACAATCAAATTGATTTCTGGAAAAATTAATTTGGAGCTACCTGAGATTTGCAACCTTTGATTTTGGAACTTTCAGGCCTCTTCTCCTTGCTCAATCTGCTCCTCTTGGTCCCCCAAAGTTGCTTGAATGCTCAAATGGAATTTATATTTGTTGGATGATGAGTTTCGAAGAGAACTGCTTCTGCTCAGTCAACAATGGCAGATGAGTTCTTGGCACTTTCAGGCTGTGAAGAAGGGTTGTTTGTGACCTATGAGGTGTGTTGAGAAGGCTTGTGGTGTTGGTTGATGTGTTTGTGGCTTGTATAGAGAGATTCGATAGAATCTGCAGCATGAAGGTGAGCTATGGCAGATGGGGATTCAGGGTGTTTTTGGCTTTGTTTCTTGATGCTTTGTGTTCTATAGATCAAGGTGAGATGAATGGTGAAGATTGCTTGGGTGTTTGATGGCTGTGTAATGAAATTCGATAGAACTTGCAAGTTGGAAGGTTTTTGTGTAAGTGATGAATGAGTTGGTTTCAGCCCTTGTTCTTGATATGTTTTGCTTGCAAATTGTACATGTGACTCTCTCTCATTGGCTGACTGATGTGACTTGTGCTTTATGGATTAGTAGGTTAACTTTTGCAACTTTGTCAACTCTTGTGTAAGAGAAAGCATGGCTTGATCTAGGCTTGGTACAAGGCTAGGGCTGGCGCAGCATGGGGTGGTGAGAGACTATGGAAGGTTCAGCAGCCAATGTTGCAAGTTGTGAGGAGTGATCATGAGTGTTTTGCAACTTGTTGTACTTTTGGTTCACATGTGATCTTTTGGCCAACCAAGCATGAAATCATGGGAAAACTTAGTTCAATTCTGATTTTTAGGACTTAGAGGATGTTTGTGTAATGGTTTGACATGAATTAGAGGCTGCATTTTGACTTAGTACATGGTTTTGCAAAATTTCCTTTTGATGCATAACTTGAAAAACAATGATTTTTGGCAACTTTGCATGGCCATAACTTTTGATCCATGAAGAGTTAGATCATGTTCTTGTACTTTTTGAAAAGGGAAAGATGAGATCTACAACTTTCATGACCAAAGTTTTTCTATTTGAAGCCTTTTTGGATCATAAATCAAAGCTTGAAAATTGACCTAAAAGGATGCATTCTTGAAAAGTCAACAAAACCCAAAAAGTCAACTTTTGCCAAAACCCTAAATTCTTGATTTTTATGAACTTCAAACTTCTTCCATGATCAAATAAAAGTCATATATACTCAAAATGATGAAGATCACCCATTGGTTGGGTCATTGGGGGCCTCAGATGCCCTGATTTTACACTGACTTGTCTGAAAAGTCAACTCTTGATCAGATGACTTCCCCATGGAATTTCTTCATGAAAATTGATATGCATACTCCCTATACCATATAAAGATCAATGGAAACAAGAATGCCCAAAAAATTTGGGGTTATGGCCTCTGAAACCAAAACCCTAATTTTCAGTCAACTGTGCAGTTCATCCTGGCTCTGCATCCACTCAAACCCTAATTCTTGTGATTCCTCTGCATTTTTGACTTTGTGAGGATGTAATATGACATAAGAACACACATGAACCACTTTGAGTTGATTAGTGGTTTTTGGAATGGCTCAGGAGGCCCTGAGGTTGCTCAGATCACAAACCCTAGGTGCAGATGCCTTAGAAGCTATGCAGTGAATCAAAATGAGATGTGAGATGATATGTTTTGTGTATATGCATATGAGATGATCACAAGCCATGGTGTGAATGGGTGAGGGCAAATTTGGGGTGTTTACAGCTGCCCCTATTCAAACATGAGTTAGCTGTGCAGGTTGTAAGCGACGGCTTAACAGGCAAACAAGATAACTTGTGGTTGAATATCAAAGACAGTCCAAAATTTGCACTCACAAAATGAAGAAGAAAAGGGATATAGATTGTAAAAGACAAGTAAAGTATATTGTAAAGTGTGGGCGACGGAGGACGACCGTCGAGCAGAGGATGACTGCTGGGTAAAGAGCAATGACGGGGACGGCCGACATGCTGGGGAAAAAGGTAAAGCTAAGACGGGGACGGCCGACTAGCTGGGAAAAATAAGATATCACGATGGGGACGGCCATCAAGATAAAGCTGTAAAATTCTCTGGGGATTCAGTGAAACATGACGGGGACGGCCATCAAGTTCAGAGTAGCCAACGATGGGGACGGCCATCGGGTTAAAGAATAAATGAAATAAACAGATGATGGGGTACGGCCATCAAAGGTGAAGGACGATCACCTAGCAGGGGACGGCTGCTCTGTTGAGGATAAAAGAAAAATGATGGGGACGGCCATCAAAGGTGGAGGACGACCACCTGGCAGGGTACGGCTGCCAAAAATATCAACGATGGGGACGGCCATCGGATAGAAAAGGTCAACGATGGGGACGGCCATCGGACGAGCATGATGGAGGACGACCATCAAGAAGTGGAGGACGACCACTCAGCAGGGGACGGCTGCTCTCAAGGTTTATCATAACACAGGACGAGTGTTAGATAACCAAAATCAACAATGGGGACGGCCATTGGATAAAGTGATGAAGGACGATCATCAAAAGGTGGAGGACGACCACCTAGCAGGGGACGGCTGCCAAAATCAACGATGGGGACGGCCATCGGATGAGCATGATGGAGGACGACCATCAAGAAGTGGAGGACGACCACTTAGCAGGGTACGGCTGCTCTCAGGGTTATCATAACACAGGACGAGTGTTAGATAAAAGAAAATTTGTTTGTAATCTACTGGGGATGGTAAACACGGACGAGTGTTTATATCCAAGAAACAAAAAGTATAAGTGTTTGGTATTGTGTATAAATTAAAGATGCGGACGAGCATCCTTAAGACTATGATACGGACGAGTATCATGTAGAAACAAACTGACACATGCTCAGAGATGATGATACGGACGAGTATCAACTGGTTAACAAAGAACACGGATGAGTGTTGCATCTGAAGGGATTCTTCTGGGGAATAATAGACACAGACGAGTATCTATATTCAAGAAGACACAAGTGTTTGACACGGTGTATGGATTAAAGATGCGGACGAGCATCCTTAAGACTATGATACGGACGGGTATCATGTAGAAACAAACATTAGACGCAATGTTCTGAGATGATGGTACGGACGAGTACCAACGGGTTAACAAAGAACAAGGACTACTGTCGAATCTGTGGGGATATAAATGATGTATACAAGATACGGACGAGTATCTGCATAAGTGTACCAATGAGTAGTGAGTATGTATAGATGAGCATTATCTGCTGGGGAAAGGTGACACGGACGAGTGTCAAGAGAGAAAAGTATAATGTTAACAAGTATATGGGTGATAAAGGTGTAAACGAACTTGCTGGGGATGTGACACGGACGGGTGTCAAGAAAGCGTATACAGGCATAGGCGACCATGCCGGGGATATGACACGGACGGGTGTCAAGGATGAGTATAGGTATATGTGAGTGCAAAGAGGGCGTCTTTGGCTTTTGCTGGTGATTCGACACGGACGGGTGTCAGAAAATATCTGTAATACTGGTGATCTTATTCGTAAAGTGTGTTTAGGCAACCTGCTTGGGGAATGATGACACGGACGGGTGTCAAAAGGGGATATGTACTGGTATTTGTGATTTGAAAAGGCAACTGCTTTTGCTGGGACTCTGATGAGGATTTTTCTGTACTGTATATGCTGTACGCCGACAGATTGTCAATATTTACAAGTGCTCGATTCACAACGTGACTCATGATTATGCTATGTATTTGATTTTTGCCGTAATGCTCCGTATTAGACGGAATGTTACGCTCTGAGGGGACAGTATGATGCGAATGCTATGATTATGCAACGGGGCACCGATCTGCTTGAGGTGAACATCCCAGCTGGGGATGAGATTATTAGTAAATCTAATGATGTATCTGTTTGGGGATACAGGTCACTGATTGACATATCTTTATAATATGGGACCCAGCTGGGGTTTGTAGAAGCTTTCTCCTCTCTGTTGTGATTCCTTTGTGCGTTGCTCTTCTGAATAGAGGCTTGAAGCCCTGTGGGGAGATGATGAGAGGCCACTCGGCTGGGGAGAGCAATGAGAAGCAACTCGGCTGGGGATAGAGCATTTCGGATGCTGATATCTTTTGTTGATTTGCCAGCTTGCTGAGATATACCTTGCATGCCCCAGGTTGCGTTCTGGATACCTGCAATCCTGCAAAGATAAGGAAACACACAAAGGTCCCGAGGTATCCTTTACTGAATCTTGTCATAGGAAATAAGTACTTTCGAGAGTAGGTATATTCCCTGCAAGCATGTATTTTACTTTTAGAGAAAAGCATCTGTACTTATGCAATTGTATTTTTAGAGATATCAGACAACTCTTTGCAAAACATAAATGTAAAAACGAAACATGACTGAAAATCTGATTTTTATTAATTCATGTGCCCTGAATTGGCAAGATACAGTCAAAGAAACAAATCTCCTGAAATGAGGAAATTGTTACAAATTGAGAAACAAAGTGCTGGCAGTGTTGGTGACGCTTTGAGGAGCTTCCTCTCCCGCTATGACTCGTATAACAATGACGTTCTTCTCGTCTTGCTTTCTGGAGAAAGTTGATTCTGATCGGAGCTTGATTCTGTCAAAGCTTTCCAAGTTGTAAGTGATACAGACGAATTCAGAGTGCAGTTGTTCGCTTATTCCCTTATTTTGCATGGATCGCCCTTTCGGGTTTTCAATCCATCGGGATACCCATTTTTGCCTGAGCTGTCCAATGCGGCTTTTCAACTCAGCGGGTGTACATTTTTATTTATTTCCCTTATTTTTGCCCGAGTCTTTTATTCTGTTTTTGACTCGCCGGGATGCCCTATTTTTGCCTGGACTTACATTCTGTTTTTATGTCCAGCGGGTCATTTTATGCGAAGTATTTTTTAACTGCATCTGAATTCACAGGGGACGGGAAATCTTCGCCATCCATGGTGCTGAGCATCAGTGCCCCACCAGAGAAAACTTTCTTGACGACGAATGGTCCTTCATAATTCGGAGTCCATTTGCCCCTGTGGTCTGTATGAGGAGGGAGGATTCTTTTTAGCACAAGATCTCCCACTTGGTATTCTCGATGCCTGACTTTCTGATCGAAGGCTCTCTTCATTCTCTTCTGATATAACTGCCCATGACAGATTGCAGCCAATCTCTTCTCTTCGATCAGACTCAGTTGCTCGTATCGGGACCTAACCCATTCTGCTTCACTTAGTTTGACATCCATCAGTACCCGTAGGGAGGGTAGTTCAACTTCAACTGGTAGGACCGCTTCCATACCATATACAAGTTGATACGGTGTTGCCCCAGTGGACGTTCTGATTGATGTGCGGTACCCATGCAAGGCAAACGGTAGCATTTCATGCCAGTCTCTGTAGGTGACTACCATCTTTTGCACAATCTTCTTGATGTTCTTATTGGCTGCCTCAACAGCGCCGTTCATCTTTGGCCTGTAAGGAGAAGAATTGTGATGTTGGATCTTGAAGTCCCGGCATAATTCGGCCATCATTTTGTTGTTGAGATTAGAACCATTATCAGTAATGATTCGCTCGGGTACTCCATACCGACAGATGATGTCTCTTTTTAGGAATCGGGCTACCACTTGCCTTGTGACGTTTGCATATGAGGCTGCTTCAACCCACTTCGTGAAATAGTCGATGGCGACCAGGATGAATCTGTGGCCGTTTGAAGCAGTTGGCTCAATCTTGCCAATCATATCAATGCCCCACATGGCAAAGGGCCATGGTGAAGACATAATGTTCAAAGGGTTGGGAGGCACATGCACTTTATCTGCGTAGATCTGGCATTTGTGGCATTTCCTGGCATAGGCACAACAGTCTGCATCCATTGTGATCCAGTAATAGCCTGATCTTAACAACTTCTTAGCCATTGCATGTCCTCCCGCATGGGTACCAAAAGAGCCTTCATGCACTTCATGCATCAGTAGATCTGCTTCCGTCTTGTCAACACACCTGAGGAGTACCATGTCAAAGTTCCTCTTGTATAAAGATCCATCAGTGTTCAGAAAGAAACTTCCAGCGAGCCTCCTCAAAGTCTTCTTATCATTGGAAGATGCCCCAGATGGGTATGTTTGATCCTCCAAGAAGCACTTGATGTCATGAAACCAAGGCTTGTCATCCTTGACAACATCTGCTGCAAATACATATGCTGGTCTGTCAAGTCTCGATACTGCAATCTGAGGCACAAAGTTGGCAGTCTGAACTTTGATCATGGACGAAATGGTAGCCAAGGCATCTGCAAACTGATTCTCGTCCCGAGGGATATACTCAAGTTTGACTGTTGTAAAGAAAGTCAGTAACCTTCTTGTATAGTCCCTGTAAGGTATCAGATGGTCTTGGTGTGTGTACCATTTTCCGTTGGTCTGATTGATTACCAAGGCTGAATCTCCGAATACGGTCAGTGTCTTGATCCTGAGGTCAATGGCTTCCTCAAGACCCATAATGCAAGCTTCGTATTCAGCTTCGTTGTTAGTGCAGTTGAAAGTGAGTTTTGCCGAGAAAGGCATGTGAACTCCTTTCGGTGTAATGAGTACTGCACCAACACCACGGCCATTCATGTTAACAGCCCCGTCGAACATCATAGTCCATTCTTCTTCTGGGTCAGGCCCTTCAGTGTGAATAGGCTCTTCATGATCTTTTTCTTTAATGAACATGATGTCTTCATCAGGGAAGTCAAACCTCATTGGCTGGTAATCATCAATGGGTTGCTCAGCAAGATATTCAGATAGTACACTGCCCTTGATGGCTTTTTGAGATGTGTACTGTATGTCGTATTCTGTGAGAATCATCTGCCATCTTGCAACCCGTCCGGTAAGAGCTGGCTTCTCAAATATGTACTTGACTGGGTCCATCTTTGAGATTAACAAGGTAGTGTGGGTCAACATATACTGCCTTAGTCGGCGAGCAGCCCGCGCTAAAGCACAGCAAGTTTTCTCGAGCAGTGAATAACGCTGTTCACAGTCGGTAAACTTTTTGCTTAGGTAGTATATTGCATACTCTTTTCGACCAGACTCGTCATGCTGGCCCAGCACACACCCCATTGACTCTTCTAATACTGTCAAGTACATAATCAGAGGTCTTCCTTCAACTGGAGGCATAAGGACTGGAGGTTCTTGTAAGTACTCCTTGATCTTGTCAAAAGCCCTTTGGCAATCTTCGTTCCACCTGACCGTCTGTTCCTTTCTTAACAGTTTGAACAAAGGTTCACAGGTTGCAGTAAGGTGAGATATGAACCTTGAAATGTAGTTCAATCGACCTAAAAACCCTCGAACTTCTTTCTCAGTTTTCGGTGCAGGCATCTCTTGGATGGCTTTGACTTTATCAGGGTCAACCTCAATCCCTTTCTCGCTTACAATAAAGCCCAGCAGCTTACCAGATCTCACCCCGAATGTGCATTTGTTGGGGTTCAACTTCAGTTGATACTTTCTCAGACGCTTGAACAACTTGAGCAGATTCACCAGATGGTCTTCCTCTGTAAGGGACTTGGCAATCATGTCATCCACATAACACTCGATTTCCTTATGGATCATATCGTGGAATAATGTTACCATAGCCCGTTGATAGGTGGCACCAGCATTCTTCAGTCCGAATGGCATCACCTTATAACAGAACGTGCCCCAAGGTGTAATGAATGTTGTCTTCTCCATGTCTTCAGGTGACATCTTGATCTGGTTATATCCTGAGAATCCGTCCATGAAGGAGAATACCGAGAACTGAGCCGTATTATCTACCAATACATCGATGTGAGGTAATGGGAAATCATCTTTCGGGCTAGCTCTGTTCAGATCCCGGTAATCAACACACATCCTTACCTTACCGTCTTTCTTAGGCACAGGTACTATGTTAGCAACCCACGGCGGATAGCTAGTCACAGCAAGGAACCCGGCGTCCCATTGCTTTTGTACCTCTTCCTTGATCTTCATAGCCATGTCGGGACGAGTACGGCGCAGCTTCTGTTTGACTGGTGGGCATTCTTCCCTCAAAGGCAGCTTGTGCACAACTATATCGGTATCCAACCCTGGCATGTCCTGATATGACCAGGCAAACACATCAACATACTCTTGAAGCAGATCTATCAGTTGCTTCTTCACTGAGTCTTGCAGGCAGGCCCCGATCTTGACCTCTTTCACATCTTCTTCTGTACCAAGATTAATCACTTCAACCTCCTCCTGATGAGGAGTAATGATCCTTTCCTCTTGTCTTAACAACCTGGCTAGCTCTTCAGGAAGCTCGTATTCTTCTTCAACCCCTTCTTCAGCTTGATTGATCGGATTGTCAAAGTCATACGATGTCATAGCCGTGCTGTTGTCGGTGCTGTCAGGATGGCACTCTCTGCAAGGGTTTAATTGGTTCGTTTTAGTGATCTGATTTTAGTCTTATTTAGAAAAGTGAAATGAAGTTATCATTTTGAAAAACACTGCCATTTATTTTTGTACAAAAAAGAAAAATGGAAAAAACAGTGAGCATAAAAGAAAAAGACTCGTTTGCAAAAAGATTGTCTGATGTTTCATTAATTTAATCTTGTTTGCACAAAAGTACAGATGGCCCTGATTACAAAATGAGTCTTGGCATCTTGGGCAAGATGCAAGACTTTGATGCATGCTTATAAAATACAGGAAATAATAATTACTCTGCTCGAGTAACACTTATAATTCCCTGGGAAGACCAGTTCGAGACACTGCTCCCCGGGATCTTCGGACGAATCCAATTCTCCAGGTTGCGCTCCTCTTCCAGCTCGTCTTCCAGACAGTTGATAGCATCGGGGGTAAGCATCCCCCCACTGACAAAACCAGGCTCTCCAGCAGCCTTCACTTGATGTTGAGTTGGTTTGTAACCCAACCCAAACTTGTCCTTCTTCTCCTCCACTGCTAAGACCTTGCCCCAGCCTAGGGCAGTTCCTTCCTCAACAACCTTCCGGGCTTGTTGGTATGACGACATGGAGATCCCTGAAACAGCAGATGCTTCATTCACATTTAAGGCCTCAAAACCTTGGCTCATGGTTTCAACAATCTCTCCATCCATTTCAATATACTTGTAAGTAGCCAGATGGCTAACAAATATATCCTCTTCCCCGCAGATTGTGACAACTTGGCCTTCCCACTCATATTTTAACTTTTGGTGAAGGGTAGACGTTATAGCGCCGGCGGCGTGAATCCAGGGTCTACCCAACAAACAGCTGTAGGCGGGCTGAATGTCCATCACATAAAAGATAGTTTTAAATGTTTGCGGGCCAATTGTCACAGGCAGCTCTACTTCCCCCAGAACCGATCTCTTCGAGCCATCAAAAGCTCTAACCACCAGGTTGCTGGGTCTCAATGCCAGTCCATCATATTCAAGCTTCACCAGAGCCTTCTTTGGTAAGACATTCAGGGAAGAACCTGTGTCCACCAGCACATGAGAAAGGACAACTCCTTTGCATTCCATGGTTATGTGCAAGGCTTTGTTGTGATTGCGGCCGTCCACTGTCAGGTCAGAATTGGTAAACCCTAGCCCATTGCTAGCAGTAACATTACCAACCACGGTTTCCAATTGGTTGACAGTAATCTCCTCGGGCACGTAAGCTGCGTGCAGTACTTTCAGTAGTGCATTCCGATGGGCTTCGGAGCACATGAGCAGTGAGAGGATAGAGATTTTGGATGGCGTCTGGTGAAGTTGATCCACAATTTTGTAGTCACTCTTTTTGATGATCCGCATAAACTCATCAACTTCCTGATCAAATGGAGTCTTCAGGGCTTCTTTGACAGCTGGATCTTCCTGCACCGGGCCTTTTCCTTTTGCCTTGGCAGCAGCTTCTGCCTCGGCAGTAGGTCTTTGGACTTGTGAAGCAAAGAGACGTCCGCTTCGGGTGAAGCCTCCGCCTCCGCCCACATTATCAATTTGTGGTGCAGGTGTTGTTGTTTCAAGAGCGATTCTTTTCCCTTCACAGTATACGTCAGAGCCATAGTGCCAAGGGATGGCCCTATTGCTTTCATATGGTACAGGTCCAGGTACTGTGACGGTAACTGGACTGATTGATGCTGCTGAAGGGACTGTTATCGTCTGTGGATCATAAAAAATAGTAACTGGTGCTCTAGCGGGAGCAGCACCCTCTGAATGGTAGGCGGAGTTATTTTCTGGATCGTAGAATATGGTAACTGTGGAGACATCTTCATGATTGATTGCTGGAGTCGTAGGAGGTTCTGTTGGAAGGACTGTTGTTGTTGTTGATGGAGAGTCGAAATGGAATGAAGCTGATGTTGTAGCAGAAGAAACTGTTGGAAATTGATCATTTGGTAGGACAGACGAAGTACTTGCTGGTGTTGTTGATGAATTATCGGGAACAATTGTCGCTGCAGTTGTAGGAGGGTCTGGAACTGTTGTTGACGAAGTTGCCGGATTTGCCGGGAATGATGTAGTGATTTGTAAGAGGCCACTCTTAATAAGGTTGTCAATGCCATTCCTCAAGTCTTCGCACCCATTCCATGAGATATTGCAGTAGGGGCACCCCAGTTCACATCCCGGAAATATATCATTTTCACGGAGCTGAGCCTTGATTTCCACCAATGGCGTCCTGATCTGATCCACACTAGTTATCAAATAAGACTGCTGGTCTTCTTCAATAGCATTAATTCGGGGACCACCATGGTGTGGCATTGGGTTTTTATTGACATTGGGCGGAGGCGCAAAGTTCAGAGCCTTGGAGTCTACTAAGTCTTGTACCTTCATATGCAGAGCCCTGCATTTTTCTGTACTGTGACCAGGTGCGTTTGAATGAAAAGCACACCTAGCATTGGAGTCATAGTTTCTTGGTAGACTGTTTGGATCCGGAGGTGCCAACGTTCTTAGCTCAACTAGGTTGAGTTTCAGAAGTTGTGGCAATAAGGCAGCATATGGCATTGGAATCGGGTCTATCACCCTGTTAGCTTGAGAGGGCCTCTGTTGAAATGGCCTCTGTTGATTGTTGTTGTTGGAGCTGTTGTTGTAGTTGTTTCTTGGAGGATAATGATTTTGCTGGTACTGAGGTTGTTGTTGGAAATTTTGTTGAGGAGGTTGATAGACTGGTATAGGATGAGCTGGAGCAGGGATTGTGACTGCTGCTATTGTTCTGGGAACATATTGGGGCCTACCCCTGTTGGTATGAATGGCATTGGTCTCGCCAGATCTTCTCGGGCCTGCAAAAGGCTTTCTTGTGCCACTGGACGAGCTTGCGCCATTATCAGATATCTTACCCATTTTCAACAGGCTTTCGATTCTCTCCCCAGCTATGACAACGTCGGCGAAGCTGGTGGACGAGAAAGCAGCCAACCTGTCAATATACGTTCCCTGGAGAGTGTTCATAAACATGTCTGCCATTTCTCTCTCAGACATTGGTGGTTGAACGGCAGCAGCCAATTGCCTCCATCTTTGGGCATATTCACGGAAACTTTCCCTTGACGACTGCGACATTCCCATCAGGAGAGTCCTGTTGGGTGCCATGTCTAAGTTGTATTGATACTGTCGGATGAAGGCCTCTGCCAGGTCCTTCCAGCATCTCACAGTTGCCCTTGTCAAGTGGGAATACCATTCCCTTGATGCTCCAGTCAAACTATCTTCGAAGTAGAACATCCAAAGTTTCTCATCCATTGTGTAGGCCTTCAGCCTTCCCAGAAACGATTGCAGATGAGTCCGGGGGCATGAAGTCCCATTATACTTTTCGAAACATGGAGGCTTGAACTTGTGGGGGATCCTGACCCCGTCTACTAAACCCATGTCCATGACATCAAAGCCCAGAGAATTTTGAGACTCCAGTGATCTCAACTTTTCAGCTATCTCATCCAAACGCCTATCATAGGCCTCTTCTCCTGCACCCATGACTGTGAATTGATCCTCCTGAGGATCCTCTTGAAGCACTCTGGCCGCAGTGGCAGTGCCCTGAACATTTGCGGGAATGTTAATTTCGGGATGCAAATGTGGGCCAAACACAGGGGGATTAATATGGGGTTGCACCCTTTCATTATTACTGGTGCCAGCAGTCCCCACATGAGGCTCCTCTTGATTCTGTCTTTCAACCATGGCCCTCAGCCTCTCCTGGCTCTGAGCCATGTTGTTCATGACCTCCATGAACTGCGTCATTTGGGTCCTCATCTCCAATCTTTCATTGGCCAGTTGATTTCTAACATCAGCAAGATCTTGTTGAACTTGATCCATCTGGATGCCCGGAAGGTTGTTCCTAGTTGGGTACCTGTGTGGCCTGTTGAGAGGAAACACCCGGCGACGAGCAATACTGCCTGAGATTCACAACAGAGGTTAGTATCAATAAAACAAAACCTACAAAACAAACAAAAAGGTTAGTATGCAATGCAGTTGTGCTTATTTGTTCTCAAGGTATCCGGTTTGGTCTTCAGTTTTGACCCTTCCAGACCCTTGAAGATGATGCTGTTGAAGTTGCTTTTGAGATGAACCCAGATGGAAACAAACACAAATATATTACAAAGGTGAAATAATACAAATTGTTCTTGTTTACAACATAAGCCCTTAAAGGGTCAAAATACATTACAAAAGAAAATCAAAAGTACATGGAATAGAAACAACAACAAGCAAATGATCAAACCCCGAGGCCAAACTCATCCTCGCGAACTTCCTTAAGAAGTGCTTCGGTCACAGGATCAGCCGGGCGCTCCGTAAGACTTCTGATGAGAAGGTTTCTTGTTGCAACAGCTGCAGTCAACTTCTTGTTCTGACTTTGGTCTTTAGACCTTTTCACTCCAGCTCTGATTTCTAGCTCTGAAATTTCCTTCTGGGCTGCTGCCAGGGCTTTTTCCATCTGCTCCATCTTGTCTTGAACTCTCTTGTCTTCTAGAGTGCGGGCTTCAGTGATCCGGACCCATCTGGCCTGACTCTCTTTCAAGTACAAGTCTGTTCTTGCTCTCTGGAACTGGGCTTCTTTACAAGCGTTCTTCAGAATCTGCTCACCAGCTTTAGACTTGTTGATGTACTCTCCAGACTTTTCAATTTTAGTTAAGTGCTCAACTCTCAGCTTCTCCAATCTTTCAATCTCCCTCACACCTTCACTCCTCTCCCGGAGGGTCTTCTGCAAGGCTTGGGATAACTTCTCATTTCTTTCCTTCAGACTTTCAAACTCTTCCAGACCAACAGTGGCAGGGGGTGGTACTGATGATGACTCAGGCAAGTCCTCTATGGTGAAAGGCAATCCAGAGAATTGGGATCTAGCATAAGACCACTCATGATATTGGGCTGATGCCACGTTATTGCACTTTCCCAAAATGGTGACTCCTTTGGTTTGAACATGATCCCAAGCCCAGGCAGCCTGCCTAACAACAGCCAAGTTAACCTGGTTCTCACAGTAGAGGGTTTCAACCAAATCTTGCTCCCTAGGAGCATGGACCAATGCATAGCCCAATTGCCTCTTAAACAGCAGAGGGTTGTAGTTGATACTTCCCTTAACTCCTACCAAAGGCACATTGGGAAAGTGCCCACAGCTTGTGATAATATCTCTGCCCTTGGTGCTCTGAGTGCACCATCTGATATCTGCTGAAGTGAGAGTAGTGAGCCTCTTAGCCCAGTTGCTTTGCTGGTGAGGGTTCAGGAATGCATCTGTCCTGGGTAGATGCCTGAGAAGCCAAGCATGGAACAGTGGGGCACAACACCTCACTAACTTCCCCCTTTGCTTCTCATTCCTCTGATGTACTGAGTAATAAAGATCACCCAGCAAAGTTGGCACTGGGTTCTTCAGGATGAACAAATGGATTGCACTCTTGCTGATGAATCTGGGCTCATCTGCAAACAACACAATTCCATATACACTTAAAGCCAACAGTGCACAAACAGCTTTCCACTCCCCCAGGGAGGCCTTCAGACTAGCTTGAGTAATCAGGAAGTCCAGATGAAAACCAGGGACCTTAGCCTTGGAGGTCATATGTTGCTCAACCAAAACAGGCTCCAGGTGCAAAGCTTTGGCTATCTCTCCATTGCTGGGAAAGACCAATTCAGGATTGAAAGGGATCTCTCTCTTAATAGGCAGGCCAGTCAAATATGAGTATTCTTCCAATAGAGGCCCCAGCTGAAAGTCCCTGAAAGTGAAGCACCTCAATGGGGGGTCATAGAACTGGATGCAGGTATGGATGAGGCTCCTCTGAGATGGGTCCAGATCTATGACCAAATCAAGTATATCCCCATAGCTTTCTCTGAACAAAGATATGTAATCCGGAGTGATCAGGGTCTGAATCCTCCTGATATCTGACAAGTCTGGTTGAAAGAAATGATAGGTGATGTTGCTTTTCTTTGGAGCCATGATGCTGAAGACTGGGTAGAATAAGTGCTGATGAAGAGGTTGAGAAGTGGGCCACTGACTGGCTAGTGCAGGTAACTGAAGAACTGAAGCAAATACAGGTCAAAGCTGTAGATGGGGTCAAAACCAAAACCTAATGAGGATGGGTACCCTGAAAAACAAATAAGCACATGTTAATATGATGCAATGAGTATGTATGCAGATGGAATGCAAGGGTTTGTGACTGAGCTGGATCTGATTAACTGCCTTGGTATAGATCCATGTGTGTTCAAGAATTCCAGATGGAGGTCTAAAAATCCAGTAACCAAGGTGGGGGACTCAAATAAAGAGCCACATGTTCAGGGTTTTAGAATCACAAGAACTATCCAACATGGAGCATTCTTAACGAAGTCAAAGTAACAGGGTATTCTGAGGTCAAGGTACCTGCAAACCTGTAAACAGCCCAACCCCCTCACAGGTAGTGATCTAGAACAAGGATCCTCAGACTTGGATCTGTTATGAGAAGTGTAAACACTTCTAACCCGGAGGTACAGTGTTTACAATAACCATAACAATTCCTCCTCTAATTCACCTCAGCTTCTGAAGGTCAAACTAAAAGGTCATCCAGACTTAGCAGGCTTCCCAGATCCCCCTAGCATTGCAGGAAATCCGCAACACAGAGTTCTCAAGAAGAAACCCATATCTGAACCGTGTTCCATATTCCCGCACCAGACCGAAATGGAATGGGAAAGAATATGGTTCACTCTATCCTAGGTGTCACTCAGGTCCCAGGTGTAGGACCTTAACTCTCAATGAACCCCACCCACCAAAACAAAGAAACCAGATCCAGCCAGCAACAATGACAGTATGATATATATACAAATGCAATAAAGAAAGCAATAAATAAAGCTGTACAGAAAGCAATAAATAAAGCAAATATACCAACAAACACATAACACCCCAATAAACACAAATCAAACAAGCGCTAGGAGGAACCCACAAAAAGAACCAGAAGCCCTGGTTGCAGTATAAGGGTCCCCAGCAGAGTCGCCAAGCTGTCGCTCCCGACAAATGACAATGATCAAATGAAGGTACAGACGCGAACGGTCGGCGAGGGGAACAGTGAGAACACACAGCCGTGAACCCACTGGAGGATGAATAGAGTCGCCAGCTAGGCATTTTTATCCCGGAGGAAAGGTAATGCTGCATAAACCTAGAAAAAGATGGATAAGACGGTTGCGAACCAGGGAGACTGAGAAAGGGGGTTGGTTACAACCTGGGAAGGTATTAGCACCCAGATTGTCCGTCGTACTCGACGGGATCCACGCTTAAAAGATTTGTGTTTTAAAGGGGTAGTGTCAGTGCATTTTGTGTGTAAAAATAGCTGGAAAAGAATGTACAGGTGTCAGTGTAAAGTGTATAAGTGATATGAAGTATGAAAGTGTCAGTGTAAGAGAAGAGTGAAATGCTCATGATAATGAGGCTAAAAGAATGATGCTGGAAAGAGGGGGAATATACAGAGACTTTTGTTCGATAACTGTTAAGTTATGCCTACGTATCCTCTCGTGCAATGAGGAAGTCAGAACACCGTAGTTCGACCCAAAGAGACTGAAAGATGAATTGACTTGTGAACTGCTTGCTTGCCTATGCTCAAGTGTATGATCTGTCCGGCACAGATGCTTACTGTCTTGCACTAGACGGAAGAAGCAAGTTCTCGCTTGTGAGTGAAGATGATGAGAAAAGAATCCCGGAGGAGACGATTATTGTTTGTTTTTGTGTTTTCAGTCTTTTATTTCTTTTTTGAGTTTGTCATAAGATAATGAGCTTAAACCTAAATCAATGGATTTGGTAAACTCATCACATCATCCCTCTGATTAGGGGTAATGAGAATTACCTTAAGTGTGAAGTCAGATTCTCACACTTAATCACCTTTGGTATAGGATTAAGATCATTAACCTATTTGTGATTATTTAGATGTTTTTGTGATTTTTGTTTAGTGTTGAGTAATGAGGTTAAGCCATAATCAAGGATTAAACAGACTCATTACACCATCCTAAAAGAAGGATAATAGATGAGAAGGTTTAAGCTGAGGAAAGCTCCTCAACTTAATCCATGATTAGGGATTAAACCCATGACAAAACAAGTCTTTATTAGATGGATTTTAATTAGTGATATGATGAAGAAATGAATTTTATGATTTGTAAGACAACTTGAGGGGGACTTGTCCATTAACTTTAGGGTTAGTCCTTCTTAACCAATTAAGGAAGAATTAGAACCCTAATGCAAGGCCCAAGTTACAAGTGTGATGTCTTGATTGATTATTAAATGAATTGATTAAGAGATTTCAACACCTTAAGGGTCCAAAACTTAGGATTAAAGTTATACACTCCATCCTAAAAGAAGGATGCAGGCATGATCTTAATCACAGAGTCTTAAAGCCTTGAGGGTTTAGTCCCTGATTATGAGGTGAGAAGAGATGACTCAAGGAGAGACACAAAGGTAAAAACTATGGGGAGACTAATCAAAACCCTAATTCATTATCATGCTTGGTTGGTCCTAATGTTTGTGAGGTTTTCAGGAACAATCTTCAGATGAACCACCAGGAAGCAGATGAACAAGATCAAGAGAAGCAAAGTGACTTGCTTCATTCAAGAAGTCAAGTCACTTGAAGAAAGAAAGTGGGAGGAGGAAGAATGAGCAAGCTCAAACTCAAACACATATAAGAATGCAGCAAGGTATGCAAAAGAGATGAGAAGAAAAGCTGTGAGAAGTGAAGGCAAATTCACTTCCCAAGTTACTTACCACCTGAAATGTTAGAAACAAATGCAATGCAATGCTAAATGAAATGAAATGACATGATGCTAAGCCAAACCAGAAGCATACACATGATGATTATGATGCTATGAAGTGCTGCAAACATGAGGCAAGGCAAAGGGATGCTCATACAAGATCATGAATGCAGATGATGCAAGTTAAGAAGCATGAATAAGCATGGAATGTTATGAATCATACAAGACAAATGGCATGGCAAATATGTAATGCAATGATCAATGATGCTTCATACATGTCTTAAGATGTCAAATGAATCATGAGAATGCACAAAATGCAATGGCAAGTCATGTTATGCAAGGAAATGCAAAAAGGATGCAAGGGAAAGCCCAAATTAGGGTTCATGAAACAAACATCAAACACCAACCAAAAACAGAAGCAAACCTTAACATAAAAAAATGGAAAATGGCACTCAAAGAAACCCTAGACCTATAACAAACCACTGCCCAAAGGGGAGCTCTCAACTCTCAACCAAACTCAAGTTATGAATTTTACAAGTTATTAGGGTTTTTTAGGGTTTGTAACAAAAGAAATACCAATCAAATAGAAAATGCAAGATCAAATCTTGGCCTTTTTATCCTTGAAAGCTCATGTCAAATGGAAAATAATGCAAAAAGAATCAATGTCTCAACCTTTACCAAAAGACAGAAATGAATTTTCAAACTTAGGATCAAAAAAATGCATCAAATATGATTTAATTCAATGAAAAATTCTTAAAATGCATCAAGATCAAAAAAGAAATTTGGTTTGAAGGTTGGACAATGTTTCTAAATGTCTTAAAACATTTCATGAATTTTTTTGTAATTTTTAAATACCTAAAAGTATTTTTAATTAATTAATTCTTATTAATCAATTAAAAATAATCTTTTAAATATTTAAAAATACTTTTTAATGATAAAAAATAAAATAAAAATATTTTTGTGTCATAAAAATTAATAAAACCTTAAAGAAAAAGTTTCATAATTTTTATGATTTTTTTGCTATTTTAAATAATTGATACAAATTAAATGAAAATAAATGAATTAAAAATTGAATAAAAAGAGAAGTAATCAGATTGGACGCGTGAGATTGATTCTGGGGATAAATTCATTGACCACGCGCCACATCCAATGGTCCACGTTTGAACTGACTAAATTAAATAAATTAAGATTAATTAACCCTAACACGTGGATTAGGGTTAATCAAACACATCTGGGCCACTCAATCTGGAGGGAAGTCAACAAGTCAGCGCATATCCACGGCCAGCATTCAAACTGTCATTAATTATGGGATTAAACCCTAATTACATTCAGGTGGCCGGAGAAGACCTCCGGTCATCTTCTCCGGCCAGAGGGTCACCTGAAAATCTTCAAGGTCTCTCAAAACGCATCATAAATGAAAACTAAGCTATGGGAAATGATCTCCAACACCTTACGAACTAAACCCCTAACCTAAAACAAATTTATCTAACCTAAACAGGCTGAATCGAAGAAAACAAATTCTAGGGTTCGTGAGCTTCAAACAGCAATTAAACTCTCAAAACGCAACCATTTTCAAAACCAATGGTACCAGAATGACCAGCAAGACATGTAGAGCAAGTTTGTAACAATCAAATTGATTTCTGGAAAAATTAATTTGGAGCTACCTGAGATTTGCAACCTTTGATTTTGGAACTTTCAGGCCTCTTCTCCTTGCTCAATCTGCTCCTCTTGGTCCCCCAAAGTTGCTTGAATGCTCAAATGGAATTTATATTTGTTGGATGATGAGTTTCGAAGAGAACTGCTTCTGCTCAGTCAACAATGGCAGATGAGTTCTTGGCACTTTCAGGCTGTGAAGAAGGGTTGTTTGTGACCTATGAGGTGTGTTGAGAAGGCTTGTGGTGTTGGTTGATGTGTTTGTGGCTTGTATAGAGAGATTCGATAGAATCTGCAGCATGAAGGTGAGCTATGGCAGATGGGGATTCAGGGTGTTTTTGGCTTTGTTTCTTGATGCTTTGTGTTCTATAGATCAAGGTGAGATGAATGGTGAAGATTGCTTGGGTGTTTGATGGCTGTGTAATGAAATTCGATAGAACTTGCAAGTTGGAAGGTTTTTGTGTAAGTGATGAATGAGTTGGTTTCAGCCCTTGTTCTTGATATGTTTTGCTTGCAAATTGTACATGTGACTCTCTCTCATTGGCTGACTGATGTGACTTGTGCTTTATGGATTAGTAGGTTAACTTTTGCAACTTTGTCAACTCTTGTGTAAGAGAAAGCATGGCTTGATCTAGGCTTGGTACAAGGCTAGGGCTGGCGCAGCATGGGGTGGTGAGAGACTATGGAAGGTTCAGCAGCCAATGTTGCAAGTTGTGAGGAGTGATCATGAGTGTTTTGCAACTTGTTGTACTTTTGGTTCACATGTGATCTTTTGGCCAACCAAGCATGAAATCATGGGAAAACTTAGTTCAATTCTGATTTTTAGGACTTAGAGGATGTTTGTGTAATGGTTTGACATGAATTAGAGGCTGCATTTTGACTTAGTACATGGTTTTGCAAAATTTCCTTTTGATGCATAACTTGAAAAACAATGATTTTTGGCAACTTTGCATGGCCATAACTTTTGATCCATGAAGAGTTAGATCATGTTCTTGTACTTTTTGAAAAGGGAAAGATGAGATCTACAACTTTCATGACCAAAGTTTTTCTATTTGAAGCCTTTTTGGATCATAAATCAAAGCTTGAAAATTGACCTAAAAGGATGCATTCTTGAAAAGTCAACAAAACCCAAAAAGTCAACTTTTGCCAAAACCCTAAATTCTTGATTTTTATGAACTTCAAACTTCTTCCATGATCAAATAAAAGTCATATATACTCAAAATGATGAAGATCACCCATTGGTTGGGTCATTGGGGGCCTCAGATGCCCTGATTTTACACTGACTTGTCTGAAAAGTCAACTCTTGATCAGATGACTTCCCCATGGAATTTCTTCATGAAAATTGATATGCATACTCCCTATACCATATAAAGATCAATGGAAACAAGAATGCCCAAAAAATTTGGGGTTATGGCCTCTGAAACCAAAACCCTAATTTTCAGTCAACTGTGCAGTTCATCCTGGCTCTGCATCCACTCAAACCCTAATTCTTGTGATTCCTCTGCATTTTTGACTTTGTGAGGATGTAATATGACATAAGAACACACATGAACCACTTTGAGTTGATTAGTGGTTTTTGGAATGGCTCAGGAGGCCCTGAGGTTGCTCAGATCACAAACCCTAGGTGCAGATGCCTTAGAAGCTATGCAGTGAATCAAAATGAGATGTGAGATGATATGTTTTGTGTATATGCATATGAGATGATCACAAGCCATGGTGTGAATGGGTGAGGGCAAATTTGGGGTGTTTACAACTGTGAAGAAGCTGAATCTCAGTTGTGACTTTCTTGTGATGAAGTGCCGTTTTCATTTCGGTTTGTGATCAAGAAGAATAATTCGGTTCTCCTTTTCTCGATTTTGGAATCTCCTCTTTTCTCATTCTGTTATCTTCCTCTTTTGTTTTATTATTGCGATGGTAAAAAATCTGAAAAAATGGTTTTGGTGTGATGGCGATGAAGAGTGAAGTCCTGCCAATAAACAGTTATAGTGAAATTAAAGTGTGAATCCTTCTTTTTTTCTTTTCCAAATTTGTTATTATCTTTTTTTGAACTTTTTTTGTTTTGCCTATTCTCTAGAAAGCATGTTCCCTGTGTGATTTTTGTGTGATTTGGCCTGCGTTTTGATAATAGATGCTGAGTTTTAGGCTTGTGAATGCAACGCGTTATTCATGATTGTGCTTTTGAAAACGTACCACCGTTTTATTTTGTTTGCTGCAACGTTTTGATGTGGTTCCGAAATAACTTGTGCACATGTGAAGCCAATGATGACGTGTTATATGGTTCTCTATGTTTTCACAAAAAATCATGTTCTCAATGAAATGGGCCTATGGACTTTAGATTTAGCATTACAAATGACATTAACAATATTTTGTACATGCTTGGAAAAAGGATATATATGGCACTAGTGAAAGAGGAGTATAGTTTGACAACAAAAATAGAAATTTATAAAAGACATGAAATGAATTAAAAAAATGAATTTGAATTTGGGAAATATAGGATAAAGGAAATTAAAATGAATGAATATCATGAAAATTGTGCTTAAGAATAAGAGAGGAAGAAAAAACAAAAATGGGAAGTAATAGTAGTTTACTTTGGAATATGAATGGATAATTTGGTACTAAAAAAAATAGTAGTTAGAATAATCGAACTGAGAAATGGTTTATGGCTCGAATGATAAAAAATGAGTAGAAATGGATATGGAACTAGATATTTTTTATGAATCGGACCAACTGCCACCAATCACACATAGTCACGAAATCTCAATCAATCAGTTCATTCAACTCAGCCATCTTGCATCGCTTCCACATAAACCATTTAATCCAAGAGAACACCCTACCTCTGAACAATTCACAAGTGAAACAACACCCATCTGAATAGATCATTCTCTGAGCATCTGACCAGAATCACTTCAAATTAATCGGAATCATTCCCTGGGAAAATAAATCTGCAGATGCACACAATTGAATATATAATCATGACAAGCCTGAATCTTTGAATCCAAAACCATCACATGAACTACTTCCTGGAAAACTGATGATCTCTGCATGCAACACGACCCGACTTTGAAACACGTCGCCTGGGAAATAACCACCAATACGGATAACTTGCAATTCAACCAATCTTTTGATAGTTTGACCGAGATTGGGTCAAGCATCCATCTAAAAGGAAAAGCGAACTGAACAATCATACCTGGAGTGAAATCACTGTCAGCTTATGCTATGCTTCAACAATGAATGTTATACTTCATCTTTCTATGCTAATGATGCAGTGCGAAATATGAAAATGATATGCTAAATGTTATGAAAAAGAGAGGGAAAATTTGGGGTGTTACAGGCGGGCGCCACCTTTGGCGTGTGCTTTTCCTCCCAAAAGAAGTTTGAGGGCATCCTTGTCTTTTCTTTCTTTTTCCTTGGCCTATAAATAGAAGGCTTTTTGTTGATGATCAAGCATCCAAATTTTAGTTGCAAACACTCTAGGCATAAATTAATCGAGTCTTTTACGTGATAATCTTCTCACATCGGGAAGTTATTACATTTGTGTGATTGAGTCTGTAATCGAAGTTTGGACCACTTGGTGGAAGTTAATCCTGCCGCCATTTTCTTTTCCAGTTCTGTACCAGATTTAAAGTCTCCAATTTGGAGCAGGTTCTTATTTATGCATTGCCTTTACTTTCATTTAATTTCTCGCAATTGCTTTATTTTCATTTAATTTCTCGCTATCGCTATCGCTATCGCTATCGCTATCGCTATCGCTATCGCTATCGCTATCGCTATCGCTTTACTTTATTTTATTTTTTCCGCAATCGCTTTATTTTCATTTACTTTCTGCAATCGCTTTATTTCCATTTAATTTCTTGCCTTGTTTATCTTCAAAACTTTAAATTCAAAAGACTTTACTTTAAACATGGTAAAAATTAATATGTTTGACCCAACCATCATGTCTGGCTAAGTCTTTAAAAGGTTAGAGTGTAAGGATCGTAGTCAAAGTAACATTTCATTCAATGTGTCGATAGAAATGCTTAGGGGCTGTTTTGTTCTTTAATGCAAGTTTTCTGAACTTTAATTTTGTTGGGTAAGATCGAAAGTCGTCCAACATTTTTTAAACTCATTTAGTCTTAACTGTTCAAAGGAAGCGAAAGCGCTTTGCTTAGTTAAGTAGGAATTTCTAGTACTTGAGAAAAACGATTTTAAAATTATTTTCGGAGGTGTTAGTGGGTTTAAAATCCGGTTCGCCTGAACCTATTTTGTTTATAAATTTCAGATCAAAATACTTTTCAACTTAGTCAAGAAATTACATTTCTTAAAAATAGGTTTTTCAACTCTAACATAATGTGCGCCTTTTTATAAGTGACAATAAGAGGGTTTTATTAGGGGTTAAACTCGGTTACGCGAAAGCGACAGTTCCCGTTAAATTAATTCTTTTCATAAAGTAGAAAATATTGCCCCATAAGTAGTTCCATTTACATGCATTGGAATGTTACCCGACTATGTAAATTAAATTCAAGCCTGTTGTTTTATTTGAATCTTATATTTATGTTATTTATTTCTCTTTACTTTTACCGCACTCTAGTAAACCCCTGATTTGTTTTGCCTTAGATAAACATTATAACAATAGATACCGATAGATCGACGTTTCGTCTCTGTGGGACCGATAATCTTTTGTATTACTCTGACGCGATTCATATACTTGCGAAAACACCGCAATAATACAGTACTATAGTCATACGACCAGATGCTTTGAATGAGTTCCTATAAGAGAACCAAACCATTCTATGCGAGTTCCTAGTGGACCCTCGGGTGCGAATGGGTTTTCCACATAATATGGTCTGCCACTTTCACCACTGGAGAGGGATGTTTCTGAAGGAAAATTGCGATCTAAACGCAGCGGAAAACAAAAATTTCCTTTAGTGATCCTTACGAATGAGCATGGTCAGTGATAGAATAGTTACCTCTTTGTGGCGATTCAGATCTTTGATGCAGCGATCACAAGCGTTGATGAAGTGCAACGCCTCTACTCAGTCCACACGAACAGCTTCCGGTCACAGTGCTAGCTGCTTACGAACGGAATTATTTGAGTGAGAAAAGAGAATCAAAAACGAAATTGCATCAAGTGAAAGCTTCATCACAAGGGTTCCTTTTATAGACTCTCTTGTGGGCTGCGGGTTAAAAGCCCAATTCACATGATCCATAATAATATTATATATTATTATAATAACTATTATTATAATAAATATATTTATTTTATTATTATTTTATAACCATTATAAAATAACAATAATTATTATTATATTATCCGAATTTCTATTTTCACTTAAGTGCACCGTACCTTACGGTGTTCCTTTGATTTCTCTATCTCTCATCAAACTGTCCTTATGTGTGTGACCCTGTAGGATTTCGTAACGTTGGTAATTATATTAAATTATATATTTAACATAATAAACAGTGAGCGGTATCTAGCAACACATCACTGCTACCCAAGTCACGAAAATGTCATGTGATCTGACAAAACCTTTTTCGTGATAATATATGTTTGTACAATTACCCTTTTGCCCCTATGTCTATATTGAACATAAGGCATACACTGTGTCATCCTTGTCCAGTTCAATATTGGGCCCTTAGACATTTCTCCTGTTATGCAGGATTGGCAAATTCCATCTAGGACACTCATGTCCCTCAGCATGCTTCGTGGAGTGCCCATCAACTGTCTTTATGATCATCCAGTTACAGATAATGTTTGATCAGCAATAAAGCACCCAACTCTACATCTAGGGTCCATAGTGGTTTCAGGTCGAAGGGTGGTAATACACCATTATCACCATGAGAATAACTTATGACACTTTGCATAACATACTATGTAGTATTCTCATAGCGGGTCAATCCGGTATAAATATTACTCCTAATATTTATACCTATGTCAAGACTTGATAACTCTTTATCCATGATCCATGAGATGTGATCATCAGTCTATCTTCATAATAGTCTCAATGCTTTAATGTTATCCCACTTTGCAATAAAGCTTGACTACGGATATTTTAAGAATAATGTCTTTATGTTTAATGGGATCTCATGATTAAGTCACACTTAACATTTCATTAAACAGACTAACTATTCTAGGGACTTTATTATTCTGAAAGACAAACATAATAAAGAAATGCCTTTTATTATTAAACGAATAATCCGATACAAGTACCAAAAAGTATTGGCCTCTAGGGCTTACACCAACAATCTCCCACTAGTACTAGAGCCAATTAGGCATACCCTTAATACCCATAGATCTAGTATGACCATCATGCTTCTGTTGCGCAAGAGGCTTTGTTAATGGGTCAGCGATATTGTCAAGTGTAGGTACTCTGCATATCTTCACATCTCCCCGATCGATTATCTCTCGAATGAGGTGATAACGCCTAAGTATGTGTTTGGATCGTTGGTGAGATCTAGGCTCCTTAGCTTGTGCGATAGCACCATTGTTATCACAATATAAACCAATGGGATCCACAATGCTAGGGACTATGCCAAGTTCACTAATGAACTTCTTGATCCAAACAGCTTCCTTTGCTGCATTTGAGGCAGCAATATACTCGGCCTCAGTTGTAGAATCAGCAACTGTTTCTTGCTTTGAACTTTTCCAGCTCACAGCGCCACCATTGAGACAAAACACATAACCAGATTGTGATCTAAAATCATCCTTATCTGTCTGGAAGCTAGCATCAGTGTAACCAATTACATCAAGCTCTTCCTGACCTCCATATATCAAGAATGAATCCTTAGTCCTTCTCAAGTACTTAAGGATATTCTTGACAGCTACCCAGTGAGCATCACCGGGATCAGATTGGTACCTACTTGTTGCACTTAATGCATACGAGACATCTGGTCGAGTACATAACATGGCATACATGATAGATCCTATTGCAGATGCATATGGAATCTTATTCATGCGATCCCTTTCTTCCTTAGTTGAAGGGGATTGTGTTTTTGATAAACACAGACCATGTTGCATAGGTATGAATCCTTTCTTGGAATCATGCATATTAAAGCGTCTCAACACTTTATCTATGTATGTACTCTGACTTAGGCCAAGCAGTTTTTGTGATCTATCTCTATAGATCCTAATTCCTAATATATAGGCTGATTCACCTAGGTCTTTCATAGAAAAACAATTCCCTAACCAAGTCTTCACTTGTTGCAAGGTAGGGACATCGTTTCCAATGAGTAATATGTCATCTACATATAATACCAGAAACACGATCATACTCCCACTAACCTTCTTGTAGACACAAGGTTCATCTTCATTTTTGATGAATCCATATTGTTTTACGGTTTCATCAAAACGAAGATTCCAGCTTCTGGAAGCTTGCTTCAATCCATAGATTGATCGCTGTAACTTGCATATCTTTTGGGCATCTTGTGGTATGTCAAATCCTTCAGGTTGTGTCATGTACACATCCTCAAGAAGATTCCCATTAAGGAAAGCAGTTTTGACATCCATCTGCCATATTTCATAATCATGATATGCAGCGATGGCAAGTAAAATCCGAACAGATTTAAGCATTGCAACTGGTGAAAAGGTTTCATCATAGTCAACCCCATGAATTTGTTTATAGCCTTTTGCAACCAGTCTTGCTTTATAGGTATGTACCTTACCATCCATGTCAGTCTTCTTCTTGAAGACCCACTTGCATCCTATAGGGTTAACTCCTATAGGAGGTTCTACCAAGGTCCAAACCTGGTTTGTGTACATGGAATCCATTTCAGATTTCATGGCTTCTAGCCACTTCTCAGACTCAGGACCAGTTATGGCCTCTTTGTAGGTCACAGGCTCATCTTGATCCATGAGTAATACATCACCCTGATCACTTATGAGATATCCACATCTCTCAGGTTGGTGACGTATCCTGCTTGACCTACGATGGTCTTGTTCTATTTGAGCAGGTTGCTCTTCCACAACTACTTGTGTTTCCTGCTCTAGTTCCTCCATAGGTGTTTCAATGTTTTGTGATTCTTGAATTTCTTCAAGCTCTATTTTCCTCCCACTGTTTCCTTTGGAAATAAAATCCCTTTCCAGAAAGACTCCAGTTCGAGCGACAAACACTTTGCCCTCAGAAGGATTGTAGAAGTAATATCCTCTTGTTTCTTTAGGATACCCCACAAATAAGCATTTGTCAGATTTGGGCTCAAGCTTGGTTGAAATTTGTCGTTTGACGTAAACTTCGCAACCCCAAATCTTCATGTAAGACATATGTGGTTTCTTACCACTCCATATCTCATATGGTGTCTTATCAACCTTTTTGGATGGAACACGGTTAAGTGTGTAAGCTGCTGTTAATAATGCATGTCCCCAAAAGGAGTTTGGAAGATCGGCGTGACTCATCATGGATCGGACCATGTCTAACAAGGTTCGATTTCTTCTCTCAGATACACCATTCCATTGTGGTGTTCCAGGAGGAGTAAGTTGGGATAGAATCCCATACTCTTTTAGATGGTCATCAAATTCTAGGCTTAAATATTCACCGCCTCGATCTGATCGAAGAACTTTAATATTCTTACCTAGTTGGTTTTGTACTTCATTCTTGAATTCCTTGAATTTTTCAAAGGACTCAGATTTGTGTTTCATTAAATACACATATCCGTATCTACTGAAGTCATCAGTAAAAGTGATGAAGTACTGAAAACCTCCTCTGGCTGGTATGTTCAGTGGTCCACATACATCAGTATGTATGAGTGCCAAAAGATCATTAGCCCTTTCACCTTTTCCTGTGAATGGGGACTTTGTCATCTTTCCAATTAAATAAGATCTGCATGTCTCATATGATTCATAATCAAAAAAGTCCAAGAGTCCATCTTTATGGAGTTTGGAAATGCGTTTCTCATTTATGTGGCCTAATCGACAGTGCCAAAGGTAAGTTGGATTCAACTCATTAGGTTTCAACCTTTTAGTATTAATGTTATAAATTGGCATTTCAAGATCAAGGACATATAGTCCATTATTCATTTTTGCAGTAGCATAGAATATATCATTCAAATAAATGGAGCAACAATTGTTCTTTATTATGAATGAAAAACCAAACTTGTCCAAACAAGAAACGTAAATAATATTCCTGCTAATTGCAGGTACATAATAACAGTTCTCTAACTGAATTATTAAACCACTAGGTAAAGTTAAAACATAAGTTCCTACAGCTAAAGCAGCAACCTTTGCTCCATTGCCAACTCGTAGGTCAACTTCACCTTTTGCCAAATCTCTACTCCTTTTTAGCCCCTGCACATTAGTACAAATGTGAGAACCGCATCCAGTATCTAATACCCATGATGCAGAAGTAGATAAATTAATTTCAATAACAAAAATACCTGAATTTGAAGTCTCTACTCCATTATTCTTATCTTCCAGGTACTTTGGGCAATTTCTCTTCCAATGTCCGGTCTTACCGCAATGGAAGCAAGTGCCCTCCTTTGATATTCCTCCACTAGGCTTCAAAACAGGAGGAGTGGGTTTGGGTTTGGCAACTTCCTTGCCTTTCCCTCTACCACCCTGTTTGATGGGCCTCTTGTTCTGTTTCTTTCCATTACTGATCATCAGAATGGATTTCCCTTTTGTCTTCATATTCTGCTCAGCAGTTCTCAACATGCCTAGCAGTTCTGGAAGACTTTTGTCCAAGTCATTCATATTGAAATTCAGGACAAACTGACTGAAGCTCTCTGGCAACGATTGCAAGATCAGATCAATCGCAAGTTCCTTTCCAAGGGGAAACCCTAATCTGTCAAGGTTCTCCACATACCCAATCATCTTGAGTACATGGGGACTTACAGGGGCTCCCTCAGCTAACTTGCTGTTAAAAAGGGACTTTGAAACCTGAAACCTCTCATTTCTTGCTTGCTCTTGATAAAGCATTTTCAGATGTCCGATCATATCGAACGCATACATGTTCTCGTGTTGCTTTTGCAACTCAGAGTTCATGGTAGCAAGCATGAGGCAAGCGATTTCATTGGCATCATCGAAATGCTTCTTATAAGCATCTCTTTCTGCCTTTGGTGCAGAACTAGGAGGTTCCTCCTCAGGAACTGGTGTCTCCAAGACATACAGCTTCTTATCGTGCTTGAGGACAATCCTCAGATTACGGTGCCAATCCAGGAAATTTGTCCCAGACAATTTTTCCTTATCTAGGATGGATCGCAAAATATTGTTCGATGTGTTTGTTGTCATGGTAATCTACAAGAGAAATATGAAAATATAAGTATCATTAAAAACAACATATTTAATTAGGCCTTTAATCAAATATGCTCCCACTATTTTATTCAAAACAAATGACCCTCATCATTTGATTCGGAAAATCCCGTTGGAAGACTTTCTAGTGGGTCGAGATCCATGTTTCACTTTGTTTTAAGTCAGCGTTAGGCTGATTACACAAAACTAAGTTATTTAGGTAGGAACTCCTTCCAATTGTATCTCATACAACTCTCGAATATTTTCAATTGGGTGAATAACTCCTTATTCTGATCCATCACATGAATCATTCCCAATTCTTGCTTCTAAACATGTATAATCTTATTATAATTTGTTTAGTTAAGTTTGACCCATTGTTTTAGCAATTGGATATTACAATTATCCCATCACACCTTACTAATATAGAACATGCACCTCGCGTAGGCGAAACCTACAATGCTCGATACTAGTCTTGATGAGTGCTAAAAATTGGAAAGCATAAACTTAATATTTAATTTTGAGGGAATTTGTTATTAGTTTGATCTCACCAGCTTAACATGCAAAACGTCTCTCACATGCATCAACATACAATTACATGCATCAACATACATATAAAAAAGATACAATTATGGCCCCTAACGCAATTGTTCTCTCAAGCCAATGAGAGAACCTAAGCTAACCTAATAACGATCTAAGCTTCTCCAAGCATGATCTCCAAGGTTATCCTCCTTTAATATTGAATACTTCTTTTTTCTTCATAACATAATATTACATTACATATAAGAAAACTCGTTTTACATACGAGGGAGTGAGATGAGAAAAGAAGTTACATAAAGAGATTGAGAGAGAGGCACGACACGCAGGCCGTATTTAAAAATCCCAAAACAATAATAAAGGATAAACTAAGGCCATAACTGATCACCACAAATAAATAATAATAAACACACTTTTATTATTAGTTTAAAATTCCGATAATTAAATAAACTAAATTAAATTTCGGCTGATTGATCACACTTTGCAGACTTAGCCGGGGGTTCCGCTGACCAGTCAGCGGACGGTGGTTCCGCTGACCGTTCAGCGGACGGGGGTCAAGGGGGCAGCGCCTCCTTGCGGGGTTGTTAGGGGCAGCGCCCCGACGAAAAATTTTATGAACACTTCATTGTATTTCACGTCGTTTCCTGCACAACTTTTGTGCATTTACAACCCCAACCGGAAAAGTCTGCGGCAATACAACACTTGTACTGCCATTAATCCTAATGCAACAATTTCATGCCGTCAAACACAACTCGATTGATAACTCAATATGATAGATCAACATGTCATTGCTTCACCATACTAACGTCGGATTCCGAAGCGAATGAAAATGATGATCTTTCAAAAGAATTACAATCCTTATGTGATTGAATGGATGAAATCAAAACAGTATATCCCATATACCATCTTTGCATCAGAATTTCTTATATCTTATATAAAAGTGATCGATCTAATTGTGTAACCTATGGATGATCAATGTATCGCACAACTTCACCATACTAATGTCGGTTTCTGAAGCATAATCAACATCAATCATCCAAATCGTACACAACAGATGCCAAATTTAATTAATCGTTTATTGTTAAATTCATTCTGTGTTTTAATCGAATCAAATACAGAAAAGATGGAAATTTAACAGCTATCAGATCCATGGTTTCGTAAGTGGCTCTGATACCACTGAAGGAAAATTGCGATCTAAACGCAGCGGAAAACAAAAATTTCCTTTAGTGATCCTTACGAATGAGCATGGTCAGTGATAGAATAGTTACCTCTTTGTGGCGATTCAGATCTTTGATGCAGCGATCACAAGCGTTGATGAAGTGCAACGCCTCTACTCAGTCCACACGAACAGCTTCCGGTCACAGTGCTAGCTGCTTACGAACGGAATTATTTGAGTGAGAAAAGAGAATCAAAAACGAAATTGCATCAAGTGAAAGCTTCATCACAAGGGTTCCTTTTATAGACTCTCTTGTGGGCTGCGGGTTAAAAGCCCAATTCACATGATCCATAATAATATTATATATTATTATAATAACTATTATTATAATAAATATATTTATTTTATTATTATTTTATAACCATTATAAAATAACAATAATTATTATTATATTATCCGAATTTCTATTTTCACTTAAGTGCACCGTACCTTACGGTGTTCCTTTGATTTCTCTATCTCTCATCAAACTGTCCTTATGTGTGTGACCCTGTAGGATTTCGTAACGTTGGTAATTATATTAAATTATATATTTAACATAATAAACAGTGAGCGGTATCTAGCAACACATCACTGCTACCCAAGTCACGAAAATGTCATGTGATCTGACAAAACCTTTTTCGTGATAATATATGTTTGTACAATTACCCTTTTGCCCCTATGTCTATATTGAACACAAGGCATACACTGTGTCATCCTTGTCCAGTTCAATATTGGGCCCTTAGACATTTCTCCTGTTATGCAGGATTGGCAAATTCCATCTAGGACACTCATGTCCCTCAGCATGCTTCGTGGAGTGCCCATCAACTGTCTTTATGATCATCCAGTTACAGATAATGTTTGATCAGCAATAAAGCACCCAACTCTACATCTAGGGTCCATAGTGGTTTCAGGTCGAAGGGTGGTAATACACCATTATCACCATGAGAATAACTTATGACACTTTGCATAACATACTATGTAGTATTCTCATAGCGGGTCAATCCGCTATAAATATTACTCCTAATATTTATACCTATGTCAAGACTTGATAACTCTTTATCCATGATCCATGAGATGTGATCATCAGTCTATCTTCATAATAGTCTCAATGCTTTAATGTTATCCCACTTTGCAATAAAGCTTGACTACGGATATTTTAAGAATAATGTCTTTATGTTTAATGGGATCTCATGATTAAGTCACACTTAACATTTCATTAAACAGACTAACTATTCTAGGGACTTTATTATTCTGAAAGACAAACATAATAAAGAAATGCCTTTTATTATTAAACGAATAATCCGATACAAGTACCAAAAAGTATTGGCCTCTAGGGCTTACACCAACAGTTTCCACAAAGGTTATCAATGATCGGTCCCCAGATGCACATAACTCTCAAGGTCGTGTAATGAAGTAGGGAAGATCCCTATATCAAACCATTTCCAAGACGATCGTAGTCTGGGTGTGGAACTCAGTACTACCCGCATGATAAGATGTCATGAAGCCAAAGTGACCGTCCAAGCTAAGTTCTAGGGTGCACTTGAGCCCCGATTACAAGCTCATCTCACAGTAACAATTCCCAGCCCACCAAACAGAAAATCCAATCCAGACAGTCTAGACAGTACAATAATGATGGATGGAAAATAAAATACTGAAAGTGATAAATAAAGCTGTAAATAAAATTGTAAACAAAACAATAAAATAAACACACAACAACAAACATAAAACACCAAATGAAACATAAATAAACAAGCGCTAGGAGAGACTCTCAAAGGGGAAACCATATATTATGGGTTCGGTCCCTGACAGAGTCGCCAAGCTGTCGCTCCCTGGATTTCCATCCTGGTACAAACGTGAAAGTGGTGAGGAAGAAGGGTAGAGTCGCTAGCCAGGCATTTTTATCCCGAAGGAATAGGAATGATAATACTGCACAAACTGAAGAAAAGAAAAGGAAGGAGAAAGGTCCTGCGAACCAAATAAATTGGGTTCGGGAGTCGGTTACGACATGGGAAGGTATTAGCACCCCAGATCGTCCACCGTACATGACGGGATCCATACTTGCAAATAAACTGTTTCAAAGGGTAAAGAAATGAAAGTTGCTGCAAAAAGAAAGACTGAAACTGGAAAAAAAAGAAAAGAAAGGGGGAAAATGTAGGGAAAATAAAAGAGTGCTCGAACGGGCCCTACCTCGCTGCCTACGTACCTCATCTGGACATAACGATCAGAGTCGCCGTAGTTCCCCTAACTAGGGAGGAAAATGGCTTGTGTTTTAAAAACTTGAACTACTTATGTCAATGCTCAGGTGTTGCAAGATCGTCTGGCACGAGTGCGTTACTGTATTGCAAGGAAACAAGTAGGAGCAAGTTCTTACATTATGAGTGAAGGTGATGAGAAAAGAAGTCCCAAAGGAGAGACATTTATTCTTTGTTCAGTGTTTTTTAGAAGCTTTTATGAGTTTGGCACAAGAAAGTGAATTCAGGTCCTTTTCCATGGAATGTGTACCTATTACTACATTCCAAGATAGAATGAGGAATAAGCACACCCAAGAAAGGAGAAGACCCCCAAGCCTTGGTTCTAGAGATTAGGGCATAATCTCACTAACTCGTTGAATTTATTAAGTGTTTTTGTAATTTGCAATGAAGAAGTGTTTTTTTATGACTTTCTTTGTGAAAGTGGTCTCATGATTAGACTTGTACATCATGCTAGACAAGCTTGTACTATCCAAAGATAGGATGAATACAAATGCCCCATGGAATAAGTACATACACACAAGACTACCTCAATCATTATTAAGTGTTTTTCATGTTTTTGTTTGAAGATGAGAAAGAAGAGAGCACCAAAAGGATCTCAAATGTAGACATACTTGGTGTGAAGATGAGAAGTTAAGTTGATCCTAAAGGGGGATGAAGAAAGAGTTAAGCATTGATGGCCTAAGCACATCACAAACACAAATATGAAAACTTAAAAGAAATGAAAGAAAAAGTTGAGATATGGAAGAAATAAGTGCACAAGTGAAGAAATAGAAACACCAGGTAATCAGACAATGCGCAAACAGAGCCTACTGCGAAGTAGGACTTCAGATGCACCAACATGCTCCTAACATGGCATCAGGACTAGAATGAGGCATAAAAAATTGAGTTTCCAGTGGTACCTAATAGAGAAGGTTCGTTGCCTCTTCAATTCACGCAGACAAACTCAAGCAAAATGTTAGAAACATCGATCAACCAAAAAAATCCTCAAGTGCTCAATATCATAAATCCACATGGTTAGTCCAACCGAAATTCCAGCAAATAAACTCAATTCATATTCATTTGAAATTATATGAGCATCAAAAGTTAACATCAAAGAATGGCGATAATTGATATCTAAAAATTCTAACAAAAATGGTAATCTCGACAAGAAAAAGACATTTAAATTCTAAAAAACTTTAAATCAAACTTCTAAAAAAACTCTAAATAATCCAAAGAAAAACAAATGTTAGCATTCAAAAATAAACTAGAAATTATTAAAAAAACTAATTAACTCATGACAAAAAAGTATCACACACAAAAATTTTAAAGGAGGTGCTAATGCTGGAAACAGGAGAAGGGTGTGAGCAGAAGAAAATAAAACAATGGGCTTTCATAGCCCATAACAACAACAATGAAAATTATAATAAACATAAAATAGTAAAATGATTTTATAAAACAACAAAAAAAATGAAAAAGAAGAAAATGGTTAAAAGGAACAGAACACTGTTCACAGCCTCTCTCCAAACGCTCAAACACGATGCAGCGAAGAACCAAACTCCGAACGGCGTCTGTGATTTCCAGTTCTCTCTCTCTCTCTCTCTCTCTCTCTCTCTCTCTCTCTAGTCGGAGTCGTGCCACTGGTAACAGCCTCCTTCCACTGCGATTCCGCTTTCTGTAAAAAAATGCGTCGACGAACAAAACTCCATCGATCTCGCTCGTTATGTGAAAGGTTCATGTGATTGTTCGGTTCGATCTCTCAATGCTTCAGTTTCGTTCTTCTTGTCTCAGCTCTCTTCTATTTCACCTTCTTCTTCTTCTTCTTTTTCTGATTTGTGTTCTGTTTTCTTTTGGTTGTTGTTGATGGTGTTTGTTGGATTTCGTTGGGTTTGGAGGTGGTTTAGGTGTTGAAGGTTGTTGTTGTAACTTTTGCGGTGAAGGTCTTTTTGCAGAAATATCAGAATGGTTGAAGGTGAGTTGGTCTAAAAAAATTTGTGTCGGTTTGATGGTGAGGTTATGCATTTTTTTGTTACAGGGAAAATAAGGGTGAGGTTTTGTTGAAGTAGAGCTTGTTATTTGTTGTTGAGTGAAGAGGATGAAGAGGGTAAATGTTGTGGTTTCATGGTGAGTGTTGGTCTCGGTTTGTTAAGCATGAGTTTTGAGTTGTCATTGTGATATATTGAAGGTTATTGAACAAAGGTTCAGAGGATGTTGAAGGAAAGTTATGAGCAAAGAATATGTTTATGTAGAATTTTGTGGATGAATGAGGAAAAAAAAGTGAAAGAATATTCAATGAGAGCTGCCTTATGTCATTGTCATTATTGTTGCGGAAGCTGTGTGAAAGTCGTTGGTGGGTGCATTTTTGTGAATTTGTTAATGAGTGGTGGGGTCTACTGATATTTGTTGGATGGAAAAAAAATATGCTGAAAGTTGCAATCTGGTTCTTGTGTGTGTGTATTATGTAGAAATTTTTTTGCAGTGGTGCCAATGGAATGTGGCTATCCGAAAAACTTTGTGGAGATGCAAGTTGAGAAATGCCTTATTTTTTCTTTTAATTTTTGGTAATAAAATGTAATTGATTTAAGATCATAATTGTAAATGGGCTTTTATTGTATCATGCTGAAATTTTTAGGATTTGGTACTAGAACCATGGACTTTTAAGACAATAAGAAAATAATGCATTTATTTGGTAAATGGTGTTTTTTGTAATGTGAAAAAAGAATAATGGATAATGAATATTGATTATAACAATAGATGGATAATGGGTTTCTTTTATAGAAATGATATGGATATGGATGACAATTAAACTTAAAAATGTTTGAAAATTGATGTAAAGAAAAAGGTTTAATGGGTAATGGTTAATGACTACGAATTCAGACATTAGATTAATTGCTAAATTCTAAAAATCTTGCGCGACCAATTTGAACACGCTGAATTCACATGAAAATCCCAACGCGCACTACATTTGCATTCTCAGTATAAATATTGACCACATTTGAGTTTTTTTCAAACAACCATCTGGTTAAAAATGAATGAACACACTCCTGACTCACTGAATAAACCACAACTGAACCATGACCAGTTGAATCATTTGAAGTTCTGATCTTTATGAATCCTAAATCATCTTTGAATTCGTATGAATCTATATTCGAGAAAATAAATCTACAGATGAACACAATCTGAACTGATGGATCATTATAAACCTGACTTTCTGAACTAAACCTCACACGAACCACTGCTTGATAACCTGATGAATTTCACACACACCAATTTAATTCTGGAAGCATACTGACTGAGAAATAGTTAACTGAAACGGATAACTTGCAACTGAAGCGAACACCTAATGGTTTGACCAAGATTAGGTCAAACATCTATTTGAATTGGATCGCGGTTGAACAACTACACTTGGAACAAAACCAAAGTTCTTTGAGAAAGAAGAAATAGTCTGATATGCTGAGAATAGAAAAATATCCTTAATTCTTGATGAAGAAGAGAAACCTCTCATTCGCACTTTACTGCTGATGATGGGCCAGATGCATAGTGAATAGTCCTTGCAGACGTGAAATCCTTGAAGACCACTAAACTAGGACATAAACCCTAATCAATGACAAAATCAATAAAAGAACGATGCCACCGATGGATGCATAGCCAAAATTTTGAGTCCTTCTGATAATCTGCAAATAGGACGTTAAACCCCAATCCTCGGAAAATACCGATCCCATGTCTCTAAAGCCTATGCAAATGAATGCAAATGTTAATGGCTTAATGGAAATGCATATGAGTGCGAAGCGAAAAGCAGAAAAACCAGAGGGAAAATTTTGGGGTGTTACAATTTGTTACAACATCCTCAATCTTGAATCACAAGGATAATCAAATCTGCACAAAGCAATTGATCTTTAATCCTTATAGTTATAACCCTTGTCTGATTCCAGCATATTCTGAATACCTCATAGATATTCCTCTTCATGTTGTATTCTTCTATCATTGTGCAAGTTGTTGAGATATCAAGGTTGCCCCTTGACTCAAGCTCTTAAGATTCTCTCTGAACGAATCCTGATTACCTCAACTGTGTGAAGTCATTCTTAGGGTTAAAAAGTATGAGTTCTTCTTTGCATGCTATTTGTGGATAGTGTCAATAAATCACCTCCATTGTCTTCAATTTCATGCTTCCAAGAAAGCACTTCCTAGTATGAAGAATAACTAGCAGGCTCCAGAGTATGGCTGAATTGCCTTGATTGGACTTAATCATCATATCAAGTGCCTTCAACAATTTAGCCAACAAGAAATCCTCAAACCCCTAGATCATGAGTTTGATAATTCATCTTACCCCTTCTATCCAGTCCGACTTCAACATACATGATGACACCACTCAACCATGTACCAAGTTACATAAGACTCAACCATCACAATAACATCCCTCTTCTCCTAACTTTGGAATGTTATGTATCTTCAAACCGATTGACATCTATAAGAATAAAACCAAGTAAGGGCAGCTACAATCTTCCTTCAATCATTACTCTAGTATCCCATACTACTAGAATCCTTCAATCAGAATATATGCAGCGAAATCACTAAAGAAAAAATTCAACTTGCCCTAGACAAGATGTCAAGACATCTTTTAGGATACCATCCAAGATAACTACCACACCTCCTACTTGTTGTTGCAGATCCCTTCAGACAATAACTCCTCCCTGTTTAATCACCCAGAAAGTACTCCATGGATATCATCCAGAAATAGACTAGGATGCCTGCTCTGATACCAATTTAAATTTTGGTTATGCAGATACTTCAATGTCCTATCTTAATGTTAAGACAATGATTACTGCACTTTAGGAAGCAAGGATGAATACACAACTGTTGTTTTTGAAGTGATGCAGCAGAATCACCAACAGATGTTAAGACATCATGTTGGGACATCTTTGTCAAGAACATATAACAAAAAACTATAAATAGTAGAATGTAAAGTACACAGAATATGTTGACCCAGTTCAGTGTTAACAAACCTACATCTGGGGGATACCCAATCCATGATGAAGACTTCACTATCTTATAGTATTACCCTAAAGTTAAACTCCTGGTTTACAACTTTATCCTGATCACTACCTTCAATGAAAATCTTTATCTAAGGCTAAACTCTATTCGTTTACAACCTTTGATATAAGACTCCTTATCACATCCTTCATCACCACTTGTGATGACTCTGTCTTCTGCTGATCTCTAGAACTAGTCACGGTTTCTTGACCTACAAGTTATCCTGGACTTGATTCAAAGCTTCATCCAAGAACAATACACAAACCATTACCTAAAGGCTTCTGGTCGCGCTCCTTGTACCTCTGCCTTCCACCCTGTACCCTATACTGCATAGTAGAGACTTCTAACTCCTAAGAGAGCCACGACTCTCAAACCCTAAACCCTTATTTTACAAAGTATTTAGGTTACAAAGTTACAAGTGATACAAAAGTTACAAAGGTTGTTTTAACCCTAGGTTTAAGTCTCCTTATATAGTCTTCTGTTGTTGGGCTTTCTATCTTTGCTCCTTGATCCACTATGCAAATTCGCACCAAATTTTTGATAGATTTGTTAAGTGATTAATCCTGCTATATTAAAAAGATGTCCTGACATGTCTTTGAGATATCTTCTTTAATCCTGAGCATATTTCTTTAACTTTATCATATCAATGTTTTACCAAAATTTAGTCAAACCTTGGGAGCTTTCAGTAAATTTCATTGAATGAAAATATGGTGTTGTTTAGACATACATTTCTCTCCTAACTACTTTCTCTTTAACTTGGTACATCGAGTACCACAAAGTTTTTGTACACAATTTAACACACACAATCTTCACACTAGAATTGACTATTTATAGATAAACAAAATAACTGCTATTAACGGATCAAATGAGGACGAAATAAGTGTCATTCTGCATGTGCTCTACCTTTAAATGTGTGCCACTTGTCTATTTTTGAAAACGGATGAGAACTAGACATTCCCTCTTTTATTTGAATTTCAAATCCCAATCGAAGTACCTTGAGTAGCACTTCGTCGAATGATTTCTTCGACTGATGAAAACATCCTTAAGTTTAGAAAGAGTGTTCCTTCCCTTTGTTTACGTGAATGCGCCTTCGACTAAACTTGATAAACCATTATAATCGAAGCTTGTTTTAACTCCTTCATTCATGATTTCACTTGAATCCTCATTACTTCTTTATCAACATAGACATCGAGTTTAGGAGCTAACAAATTTCCACCCAAAAAAATGATCATTTCGACTACACTAAAGAAAATGACATTTTTTCATAACCATCATTTGATGCCTTATTTCGATTCCATGCAACCTTTAGTACACATTCGATATCTCCCATGTTCTCACAACTGTTCAAATTTTCTCAGCCACATTTATGAAGTCATGGTCATGATGTCAATCCCTTAAACGGCTCCTCAAAGCACACAAATCAGTAGCTATCATAATATCTCTTAGAGTCTAGGAGGTAGTGGGGTATAGGCAACAACTATCACCGTCCCATATGCAGTTCCCTGTATGACACGTGTCCCGCTAAAGAATCAACCATTAATGTTTGATTTGTGACCCATTAAGCTTCCTTCCTTTTTATAAAAACTTTCCCTCTAAAATCTTTTTTCTTTTCCAACTCTAAAAAAATCTCTTACGGATTTTCTTTCTCTCCTCAAACTTTCAACTCCTCAAGAAAACTTCAAAAACCTATTTTTTCTGCAATTGAGTCTTCCACCATTGTTATGAAGGACTCAAAGAAAAATCCCAAGCCCAAGGATCTGAAGGGTTCAACATCACTCTTTCGCTCCCTGGATTTCCATCCTGGTACAAACGCGAAAGTGGCGCGGAAAGAGGTAGAGTCGCCAGCCAGGCGTTTTTATCCCAAAGGAACGAGAATGATAATGCTGCACAAACCGAGGAAAAGAAAAGGAAGGACACAAGTCCTGCGAACCAAAGAAACTGGGTTCAGGAGTCGGTTATGACCTGGGAAGGTATTAGCACCCCAGATCGTCCGTTGTACCCGACGGGATCCACGCTTGCAAAGAAACTGTTTCAAAGGGTGTATGAATGAAAGCTGCTGCAAAGAAAAGGAACTGAAACTAGAGAAAAGAAAAGAAAAGGGAAAAATGTAGGAAAAATAAAAGAGTGTGCTCGAACGGGCCTTACCCCGCTGCCTACGTACCTCATATGGACAATGAGGATCAGAGTCGCCGTACTTCCCTTAACTAGGGGTGGAAAGGATTGCTTGTGTCTTAAGGCTTGAACTGCCTATGTCAATGCTCAGGTGTTGCAGGCTCGGATGAAGAGTGTGTTGCCGTCTTGCAAAGTGATAAGTAGTAGCAAGTTCGTACGTAAAGAGTGAGAGTGATGAGAAGAGAAGTCCCGAAGGAGAGACGCTTATTGTTTGTTTGTGTTTTTTATGAGTGTGGCACAGGGAAGTGAACTCAAGCTCTTTTCCGTGAATTGTGTACTTGCTACTACATTCCAAGATGGAATAATATAACAAGCACACAAAGTAAGGAGAATTTATCCAAAACTTGTTTCCAAGGGCAAGGGCCTAAGCTCACTAACTTGCTGAACTTATTAGATGTTTTAGTGATTAAAATGAAGAAGTATTTTTTATGGTTTTTCTTGATGAAGATGACCTCATGATCAAACTTGTGCATCATGCTAGACAAGTTTACTATTCCAAGATGGAATGAATACATATGCCCCATGGAATAAGGCTATACACAAGAAGTCACTTCTTTCTTTATTAAATGTTTTTTATGTTTTTGTTTTGAGATGAGAAGAGAAAAAGACAAAAGAGGATCTTAAAGGTAAAAGTCTAATGGGGAAAGTCTAATCCTAATATTAGTATGCTTGGATAATCCTAGGTTAATGAGGTTTGAACCATCCTAAAAAAGAAGAGAAAAGAAGAAGAAGAGAGGAAGAAAGTTAGAGAACAACTTACTCCTCTAAAGGAGATAAGTTGCTTTTAAAGGGGGAAGATGAAAAGTTGAATCACAAGATGACATAAAGCACATTAACAATCACAAGATAGAAAGCAAAGTAAAATAAGAGATGAAGAATTGAAATGTGGACATCCTCCACACTTCACTTACCATGAGCCCCTGAAATGGTTAGAACTAAACACATATGACAAGACAAAACCAAACAAGATCAAGTGAGGCATAAACAAGCAAAGGATAAATTCCACACACCACAACCAAAAGTGATTCACCTCACTTACATACTAACATACCTCAAACAAAGCCAAAGAGAAAATAGAGCAAACATGACATTTCAAAGCAACATGAACTACTTATGAAAAAGATAAGCATACATGAGATTCTACACATCATTCAAGCCTAAAAAGCATCATATACCTCAAGACCAGAATCAAATCACCACAAGAATGTGCATAAACAACACAAAAGACCAAAGAAAAGATCATACAAGTTAAAACATAATCATCACAAGAATGAGAAGTGAAGTGAGCATGTACATAAGTGAGTAACCTTCAAAGGCAAGTAACACCAAAACTTTTCAAAGCACAAACACCAATCAAGGACCAGGGATACATCCTCATACAAAAAGAGCTCTGAACATCCTATAGGAGTTGGCACAAGTGCCCTCCTATCCTAAGAACTAAACAAGTGACAAGAAAAGGCAAAAACTAGGGCAAACACCTATGAAAATTCAAATCAAATCAAAACTTCATTAAAAAATTCTACAATTAATCACAAATGTTCATTAATAATGTGATAACATCATACCAAAAGAGCAAGATCAGAATCAAAATCAAACTAGGTCAAAGGACCTCATGAACACACACTAGGGTTTTGAAACTTCATACTCAAGTAACATCTCAAACATATTCATGCAAGCTTATAAAAATCAGAAGAAAAATCATCAATAAACTAAATCCTAATATGAATCATATGCAAAAAGAACCAACCTAAAATTCAAATTAATGATCAAGATAGAAAATCCACAAGTCAGCATGCATTTAAAGTGAATTAAAAACAAATAATAAAAGTAAGAATTAATTTCTACGTGGAAAATAAAAATAAATAAAAAATGAAAATATCAAAAATTTGAGAAAATTAAAAGAAACAATCATGATTTATTTTGGAATATTTGGAAGCCTATTGCTATTTTTAAAAATTAAAAATCAAACTGAAAACAAAATGAAATAAAAAATATGAGACACTAAGCCAAGGGTGCAATAAGCATGTTTTCTAGTTCAATTCAAATGGGCTTACAAAATGGGGGGGGGGGCAAATAGCAAAGAAAGCCCAATCCAAGGGTGCAAGTCTCACAAACTTACAGTGGATATTCAATTAAATTAGGAAAAAACAAGAGTCATTGGATTAAATGTGCGTGCCAGATCAAGTCAAACAGAATCACATAAAAGGAAAAAGTCAACAATCAAAGCACTCAGCGCATAGGTGCATGCTAGTTAAGGTAGGGTGTGCCACATAATGAATTATTCAGAAAATATAACACACAAAGAGCACGTGAGAGGGAGCGTCCCTTTTTAATGTGCTGTCACCACAACAAACGTTCAAATAAAAGATCCAACGATCATGACCTTATCTTCCTCCTCTCAACTCAGGTGATCATTCCCAGAATCCGGCGACCGGAGCCCTAGCTCCGGCGCCGGAAAATTCAAATGCAAGAACAAACATCAACCAAAATGCATCAAAAGCTCCAGATAATATAAATAAACCATGCTGAACACGAAAATGGCCTTAGTTTTTGTATTAGGTTAACACACAAACCAGATCGAAGCAAAACAAAATCATAGGTAAAACTTTAAATTCACATAACTCATACAATACTCAACCATTTTCAATTCAAACAAGCTCAGTATACTCAGCATAACATGTAGATCAATAAGCACACATGAAATTTCATTTCCAGATCCAAAAGTTTCAGAGCATATCTGAGATTGAAGATCTTGAAACAAGCCAAAAGAAAGCTCCCAAAGGTGTAAATCAACCCCTTGGGACCTCTCCTTGCAAAATAAATGCAATAGAGGGCTTGAAAACCTCTGGATCTTGGAATCCGAAAGTATTTAAACTTGAATGGTGATGAAGTAAATCCTAACTTGCAGCTTAAACCAATGGTATATTCTTGCTCCTCATGTCTCTAAGGTTATGAATATACAAAGAAAATTGGAAATGAGTGAGAGGATTGAGAGATTCGAAGGAGAGAAGGTATGGTGCAAAAACTTGTGTGTGTTCAAATGGTGATGGATCTCAGTGAAATGAAACCCTAGTTGGCTTAAATATAGTGACCAAAAACCTTAGAGCAAAAATGAGATCAGATGCACATGGGAAGTGAGTGGGAGAATTCAATTTGCAAATTGGAAAAAGTTGTGTGATGGAGTGACTTGTGCATGCTCTACCTCTCTCATGCACACACTCAGCCTCAAATCCACTCACTAATGCTAACTGAATCAATCTCAGCCCTTGGATGTGAGTGTACTAAGCTTGGGATGATGTTTTGCATTTTTGCACTTTGTGTTAGTCACCCTTCCTCATGCACAAATTCCCTTGTTTATCTTGAGCCAAATGACCTTAAGGCAATGCAATGTAATGGTATGATCTTATTTTGCTTATAGAACATCTTGTAATCAATATATGAGACCTTTTGCACTTTGGTAGAAAGTTGTTTTTTAAGTAAAACCCTAAAACCAAGTGAATTTCGATTGCCCATAACTTTCAAACCATGAAAGCTATGATCATGTTATTGTACTTTATAAACACGGGAGAGCTTAATCTACAACTTTCATGTTCAAAGAAATTTTATTTGGAGCCATTTTGGTTAGGAAAGAAGGCTTTGAAATTTAGGGCAAAACTTACTAATTTTGGAAACTTTCAATATAAGCCATATGCCAAAAATGGAAACCTTTGCAAAAACCCTTGATTCTTGACTTTTGAGACCATCAAACCTCTTATATGACCTTAAGAACATCCCTTGACTTGAAAAATAGGATTGGAACCTTTGAATTACCACAGTTGACTTTTCAGATGCTCAGTTTGACCAGTTTCTTCCTTTGCAAGTAACTGATGAATAGACTGCCATCCTCAAAGAATTTTCTCACCAAATTTCATCCATAGCATTCCCATATCATATGAATGACTTTTCCCACAAGAAATTGCCAAAGTCACAAAAAAATCCTTGCTTGAGAATAAAACCCTAATTTGAATGCCATTTGTGTAGGAGCTTGCCCTTTCTTGGATCATCTGATGATCTTCCATCCCTTTGGGCTCTTGTAAAGGATCTTGAGCTTGTATATTCCATGTAGACACTTCATAGGACTTGGAAAAGGTCACTTGTCTTATTATATTGACTCGTAAGGCTTCAAAGGCACCAATGATTGATCATATGCCCAATGCTAGTACATGAGAATGATATGCTTCATCTTTCTATGCAAAAATGCTAAGGATATGCCATGCTTATGATGACTATGATATGATGATGATGCTAGAAAGGAGAGGGAAAATTTGGGGTGTTACACACTCCCACCTTACACCAATTTCTATGGACCAAATACGGTAAAGAACCAACTGTTCATTCTTGAACCGATGGAGAAAGAAAAAAGGAGCATCTACGAATCTCAAGTAATCATATTGGTTACAATTTCTAGTAAATCTCTGGCTCTTTCTGGTCCTTTACCTTTCTTAGATTTAGATGTTGAAAAAAAATGAAAGAGTATCTCCTTAGTTATCATAGGATGAAGCCTATAGGGCAGACTGACAAAACCCAGATAAAGGTAAACTCCACTGATGTTATAGCCCTCAATAACATTGACCTTATGTATATGAATGATGGATTCAAATTTTTTATGGCTACCCCGTCTTTTGCAGGGAAAAAATCATACCTAAGTTTGTTAGAAAAATTAGAACCTATTAAATCCAAAACCTGGAAAGAATTAGGGATTTATAATCTTATTATGCTATCGAAGATGGGTCTCCCATACTGTTCGATCATTTTGGTTTCATCCCTTTATTTCTGTGATAGCTGTAGCACCCCAAATTTTCCCTCTTCTTTTTAAGCATCATGTCACATTATATTCATCATGAACATATCATATTCTTAGCATCTTAGCATAGAAAGATGAGGCATAACATCTTCATGACCTTTCATTAGGCATAAGATCATCTGTGGAGGTTCTTGAAGCACCACAAGCCATGACAAAGGGGTCCAATGGATTTTTTCAAGTCCTATGAGGGGTATATATTGCATTCACAAGCTCAAGTTCATTTACAAAAGCTCAGAAGGTTGGAAGATCATCAGGGAATCCAGGCTAGGGCAAAGCTCCTACACAATGATCCCAAATTAGGGTTTGAGTTTCAAGCATGAAAACCTTCAGAATTTGGCCATTTCATTTGGGCAAAGTCTTTTACATGTTAAGAGGATCCTAGGGATGAAATTTGGTGAGAAAATTCCTTGTGGAAGTCAAGTATTTCTTCAGTTGCTTGTAAATGAAGAAATTGGTCAACTGTGCCTTAGAAAAGTCAACTGTGAGATTTCAAGGGGTCCAGCCCCATTTTTATAGCCAAGGGATGTTATTATAATGTTAAAAGAGGTTTGGAAAGATCAAAGATCAAGAATCATGAGGTTTTGAGGTGTTTTGCAAAATTGGTGCAAGCTTGGTCATGGAAAATGCCATTTTTAGCAAGTTTTTGCCCTAAATTTCAAGTGAGCATAACTTGGTGAAAACATATTCAAATGAACCAAAGCCAAACATGAAAGTTGAAGATTAAAGCCTCCCATTTTAAAAAAGTACAAGAGCATTTTCACAGCCCTTATGGTTTAAAAGTTGAGGCCCTCGAAAATTGCTTGAAAACTAGGGCAAGGCTTGAATTTTCAATTGTACACAAAGGCTAAAAGTCATGAAACTTATTTTTGGGTGTTGGTATGAACAAAATGAGGTTACAATGTTACAAAGCAATGCAAATAAGTCATTTTTCTCCAAGAATAACATCAAATTCGTGCATGGTGTGAAATTTATTCCATAAGTGCAAAAATTGCATGATCATGAGAAATGTGTGATGCTTACATCCAAGGGCCAAAATCTTTGTGGATTTAAATTAAGGGTGAGATGTGGAATGCACATGGGCAAAGGGAGAGGGCAATGCACGGGTGTTTCATGATATCACAAAAAATTTGCAAATTGTGCAAATTCTCTCTCACACTCTTTTCCCACGTGCCAAGGCTTGCATCCTTTCAGCATTGCTTCATGAGTTCATTTATAAGAGAATTAGGATTTTAGTGTGGTTCAGATCCATCTCATTTCATCACTCTCAAGTTTTGGCTCATTTTTCAATTTCCTTCAAATCATCCTCTACACTTGCTCTCTACATAAACCAACCACATATTCTTCATCCTTGAGGGCTCAGGATCACAAATCCATGCTTTGTTCAAGCTGATTCTCAAGATTACACACCTTGCCATTTCAGAGCAGCAAACTTCAAGCTCTTAGATCCAACAACTTTCAAGGCTCTAGTTGCATTTATTTTGCAACTAAAGTGTATTTGGAGTGGATTGGCAGCTATTTCTTGGCTTCTAACAAGCTATTTCCAGATCTGCAAGTCTCAGGTAAGCTCAAAATTCTCAGATCTAGAAATGAAAATAGATGTGTGCATTGTGATCTTTGATGTATGCTGATGATTCTGCATGTTTTAGATTTGAAAATGATGCAGTATTGAGCTTTGTATGTTGATTTGAAATTTCATGGTGGAAACTGTTTTGCTTCGATCCGTTTGCTCCTTTGATCTATGGTGAATTTCATGGTTATTTTTGAACTCAGTGCACCTTAATTACTTAATCTGGAGCTTTTGATTCATTATTATTGAGTTTTGTTCTTGATATGCATTTTCCGGTGCCGGAGCCCTAGCTCCGGTCACCGGATTCTGGGCGTGTGTTTGTTAGGGTTTTAGCGAAGAAGAAGACTCCTGGACCATTAGATCTCTCATCTCAACGCTTGTTATGCTGCCACCTCATTTAATGAGGACGCTCCCCCTCACGTGAACTTATTTTCTGTTTTAATTGCTTTTGTTTCTCACCTCACAGCAATTATCATGCTCCCTCTCTCCAAGCCAATTATTGTGATGACTTGAATAAATGAGTTGACTGATCCTGGCCTTCCTTTTGATCCCATGGCTTGTGTTTTTTGCTGATTTTCTTGAATATCCACAACATAATTGTGTGCTGCGCTGAGAATTGGGTGGGTCTGGGTTACTAATCCCACCCCCTTGCGTGAGGCCCATCTGGATTACACTGAAAATCCCTTCTATTCGCACCCCCAGCCTAATTCCATTTTATTTCTTTTTCTTTTTATTTCATTTTATTTCAGTTTTGATTTTTAATTTTTAAAAATAGTTCTAAGTTTCAAAAAATTATGAAAACATTCAGGAATGTTACTTTTAGTTTTCTTTAATTTTTAATATTTTTATTTTCCATTTATTTTATTTTGACACGTGTAAATTAATTCTCCCATTTAATTAATTCATTTTATTCCATTTTGAACCTTGCTGTCTTGTCCATTTTCCACATTGATCCTCATTTTGAGTTTTTGGTTGGTTCTTTTGGCTTTGGACTCATAATAGGGTGTACTCCATGTGTGATTTTTGTTCTGATTTTTAGAAGCTTGTTCAATTGGTTTTGTTCCTTGACTTGTGAGTGAAGTTTCTTAACCATAGTTGATGTTTGAGCCCTCATTTGACTTGTATAGCTTCTGAATTTCTTCCTCCCCTTTTGGCATGTTGTTATATCATGATTGAAGATCTTTTGTCCAAGGTTTTGGAATTTTTGGGTGCATACTTGATTTTATTTGAATTTTTGTTCTTAACTTGTCTCATTTTGCTTTCTTTTTGATCATAAGTCCTCTCCTTAGCTTAGAAGGGCACTTGTGCCAACTTCTTCATCTTGTTTAGGGTCTCTTTAGGGCATGGATACCTTTCTGGTCTTGGTTTGGGGTTTGTGTTTTAGAAATCTTGTGATTTGTTTACCTTTGAAGTTCTTCCATTCTTATGTACATCCACCTCACTTCTTTGCTTCTTTCTTCCCATAATGTGATTGTTTAGCTTTGTGATTCTCTTATCTTCATCTTTCTTGCTTCTAAAGCATTTATTTAACTTGATTAGGGTTCTGGTCTTGTGCCTTGAGAATATTGTTTTGTTTATTTTGCTTTGTACCTTATCAAGTTTACTTTGCTTTGCTATGTGATTCATGTTGCCTCATGTTGACTTGTGTGCTCTTTTTCTCATTCTTGTGACATGCATTTGCATTGAGCATTCGTGTGTATGACTTCACTTCTGCTTGTATGATGTTGGTATGGCATTGTGATCACCTTATGTTGCTTTTATGCTCATGTCACTAACCTTTTCAGGGGCTTAGGTAAGTGAGAGGTGTGGATGTGATTCCCACATCTCCAAATCTTATCTCTTCTCTTATTATCATTATTTGTTCTAACCTTGTGATTGTTGGGCTTAGGCCTTACTTCCCTCCTCTTCTATTCTTCTTTATTCTTCTTCTCTTCTTCTTTATTTCTTCTTTAGGGTAGTAAGCCTCACTAACCTAGGATTCCCATGCATGACAACACTTAGGATTCATTAGTCCCCCATTAGACTTTTGCCTTTGTGATCCTTTTGGTTTCTTTTCTCTTCTCATCTCAAAACTCTGAAGAAAACACCTAATAAAGATTGGAGTGATATCTTGAGCAATAGCCTTATCCCATTAGACACTTGTAGTCTTCCCATCTTGGGATAGTACAAGCTTGTCTTGTGATGCACAAGTCTGATCAGGGTATCATCTTCACAAAGAAAATCATAAAACACACTTCTTCATTGTAAATACCAAGACACTTAATAAGTTAATGAGTTAGTGAGCCTAGGCCCTAATCTCTGGAATCAAGTTATGGGGATCTTCTCCTTACTTGAGTGTGCTTGTTCTATTATTCCATCTTGGAATGTAGTGACAAGTATACATTCCATGGAAAAGAGCTTGAGTTCACTTCCTTGTGACACACTCATAAAAAGCTTCTAAAAAATACAAACAAACAATAAGCGTCTCTCCTTCGGGAATTCTTTTCTCATCTCCTTCGCTCCGTACGCGAACTTGCTCCTACTTGTCATTTTGCAAGACGGTTACACACTCGTCGTCCGAGCCTGCAACACCTGAGCATTGACATAGGCAATTCAAGCCTTAATTCACAAGCAATCTTTTCTACCCCTAGTTAGGGGAACTACGGCGACTCTGATCCTCATTTTCCTGATGAGGTACGTAGGCAGCGGGGTAGGGCCCGTTCGAGCACAATCTTTATTTTCCCTACATTTTTCCTTCTCAGTTCCTTTTCCTGTTCCAGTTCCTTTTCTTTTGCATCATCTTTCATTTCTTCACCCCTTGAAACAGTTTCTTTGCAAGCGTGGATCCCGTCGGGTACGGCGGACGATCTGGGTGCTAATACCTTCCCAGGTCGTAACCGACTCCCGAACTCAGTCTCTTTGGTTCGCAGGACCCGTGTCCTTCCTTTTCTTTTCTTCTGGTTTGTGCAGCATTACCATTCCCGTTCCTTCGGGATAAAAATGCATGGCTGGCGACTCTAACCTTTTCCGCGCCACTTTCGCGTTTGTACCAGGATGGAAATCCGGGGAGCGACAGCTGGCGACTCTGCTGGGGATCCTAACCAGAGAATTTCTGGTTCCCTTGAGAGTCTCTCCTAGCGCTTGTTTGTTTCTGTTTCTTTGAGTGTTGATTGCTTGCTGTTGTGTGTTGTATTTTATTTATAGTTTATTTACAGCTTTATTTACAGTTTTCAGTATTTATTTTCTGCATCATATTTTTACTGGACTGTCTGGACTGGATCTTCTATTTGGTGGGTTTGGGTGATACTGTTTCTGAGAGATGAGCTCATTACCACTGCTCGAGTGCACCTTAGGACTTAGAGTGGTTCCACTTTGGCTTCATGAGATCTTGTCATGAGGGTAGTAGTGAGTTCCACACCCAGATTTGCGACCGTCTTGGAAATGTTTTGATTTGGGGATCTTCCTCTCTCATTTCATAACCTTGATAGTTATGTGCAGCTGGGGACCGATCATTGAGGACCTTTGTGGAAACATCCCTCTCCAGTGGTGACAGTGGCAGACCACATTGTGTGGAAAACCCATTCGCATCCGAGGGCCCACCTGGGACTTACATAGGATGACCTTGTTTTCCCGGACTCAGCTGAGGCCTCCCTGCGTAGTATATAATGCCAAACCGATTCCCTGATCTGGTCATGAGCCATTTCTCGGAAATGGTGAAAGTATTATTGCTATTCGACTTTGAGAGTCTGTGATGTTTGACCCGGAGCATACCAGTGATATTGGGAAGGGTTTACAGGTTTGCAGGAACCCTTGGCCTCTACATACCCTCATTATCAGTGATCCCTGTTATGATTTTGATCCTATGGTTCTGGTGTTTTGGTTTTCTTGGTACTATGGTTCTGAGAATTTCTATCAGAGGGTTGTGACTCAGAGGATTTTGGTTTGCAGTTGATCAGAGGGTCCTTATGTTCAGTGTCCAGTATCCAGATGGTCCCAGATTGATCATATGCCTGCATTGCATTTGAATTTGCATCATTCTTGCATTAACTGTTTATGTTTCCATTTTTCAGGTCATTGTTCATAATCAGCTCCCAGCTCTGGTAAATCTTATCTCCAGATGGAAGAAGTCAGAAAAATTACAAGGAAAAAGAATGTTCACTATACTTTTCTTCAACCTGAAGTCAGAAGTGTTCAGAAATTAGCAGGTTTGATGAATGACCAAGTCTTGGGAAATTTCAGAAAGAGATACGGCTAGATATTGAAGTATATGGACAAACCCACTGCAGACCAGAAGGACAACTTGCATACCTTGCTTCAGTTTTATGATCCCCTGCTGCGGTGCTTTGTGTTTCCAGATTACATCTTGGCTCCTACCTTCGAGGAGATTGCCAACATTCTGAATGTTCCAGTCAGAGATACCTTGCCTTTCTATGGGTCTGAGGTTGTGCTTAAGGAAGAGGACATAGCCAAAGTCTGTCGTTTGCCAGCTGCTACAGTCAAGAAGGATCTGAAGGATGGTGGGGGCAGAGGACTCCCTTGGAATGTGCTTATACCAGAGGCAGAGGAATATGCTAAAGAGGGTAAATGGGGGGATTTTGGTGCTGTTCTGGCTTTGATGGTGTATGGGTCTAGCTTGTTCCCGGGAGAGAAAGAATTTGTGAGCTTGGAAGTGATCTCTATCTTTGCTAAAGGCAATCATGTGCCAACTCTTTTGGGAGATTTCTAATACAACGTTCATTACCGGAATGAGAAAGGTAGGGGTGGACCAGTGAGCTGTTGTGCTTCATTGTTTGCTGAGTGGTTTTCCAGACAATTGCCAAAATCAGGTGCTTTCAAGGAAACGAGGGATGAATGGAGATGGTCTAGAAGATTGATGGGGTTAACTGCTGAAGATATAGCCTGGGGATATGATAGAGATCTGCTGGGAAAAGAGTTGCTGGTCAGTTGTGGAAGATTTGCTGGAGTACCTTTGCTAGGAAGGAAGGGTGTGATCAGTTATCATCCAACATTAGCCAGGAAGCAATTTGGTTATCCTTTGAGAGATCCTCCACAGATGGAAGAGTTTGCTGAGTCTTTGTATTTTCCCGTGGAAGGAAACAAGGAGTTAGTTCTACAAGTATCTCAGGCTTGGGCTCACAGGATAAGGAAGGGTAAGAAAGACTTTGGCAGAGTAGATCCCAAGACGTATCTTCCTTTTTCCACATGGTTGCAAAAACATGTAGAAGAAGTTCTCATGCCCTTCTCAGTAGAAGCTCCACTTTATCCCAAAGAAGTGCCAAGCCAAAGTACTGTCTCCCTTGAAGAGTATAAGAAATTGGAAGCTCAGCTGCATGAAGTTCGAGTGGAGAAAGCTGAAATGGTTAATCTATACCATCTTGCCAACCGGGCCAAAAATGAAGCAGAGGGAAAGCTGCAGAAGATACAAGCCTCTTTGGAAGCTAAAGAGAAAGACTTTGCTGGAAGGGAAGCTCATTTTCAAAGGATGGGTTTGATGGAGGCAAAAAGAGAAGCGGAACGCAAAAAGACTCTGAAGACTCTCAAGGAAGCTCGTCAGTCCATTGTTTGGTTGCAAGGCCAAAGGGAGGAAGAGAAAAAGAAGTTCAAAGAAAAATAAGAGTTTTTCGAGGTGCAAATGGCCTTCAATAAGGAAGAGGTGGAGCAAGTCCACAACATTCGGAGGGAAAAGACTCAGCAGTTAACACAAAGCCAGTTAGCCTTGGAGGAGGCGCGAAAAGAGATTGAAGAGCTCAAGCTGAGGGCCGGTGTGAAGAAGAACAGAATAGAGGTGGCTGCAGAAGAACCTGGGTCTCTAGTTTAGTTTATTTCTTTTTTACAGACTACCTACAGACTTGTTGTAGGAGTCTTGCCTTTTTCTTTTGTCTTTTATTCATGTAATGACTTGTAACCCTTTGGGGAATATTTTTGTTTGTGCTCTAACTTTTGGCCGGAAGTGGGTTGTCCATGATATATAGTGTTAATATGCAAGTTATCATTTCTGAATATGCAAGGCTCGTTTGTCTGATACTGCTAATATCTGAACACTCTTCAAAGAGAAAGTCTGAAAGTTAATACTCAAAGTGGCTGTCTGGGGCAAATACCAGAACTAGGGCATACAAATGCTTAAAACTTGGAAACATGAGCAGTTACATTGCATGCATATGACGTGTTTGTTTGTTTTGCAGGCAATGCTTCAGTTTCTAATGTCTTTTCTGTAACAGGCACTATAGCTCCCAGGAAAGTTCGAGAACAGCCAGTCGTACACAGATATCCCACAAGAGTCAACAGAGAAAGAGTCATGGATCAAATGCAGGCTGATTTAGCTGACTTGAGACTGAGGATGGACAATTTTATGACCCTTATGGAAGGAATGGGTCAGAATCAGGAACGTCTGCGTGAGTTGGTTGAAAATAGTCAAGCCAGGAACAACAGTATTGCCGATGGAGGTAATCGTAACGGTGCGGGCGCCCATCAAGTTGAAATCCCTGTAGCATAGCCATGGGTTACCATAATCAATGATGGACTGAACAATGTACAGATGGACGGTCAAGACGAAAAATTTATGTTGCTGGACGAAACTGAGGGCCAGGGGGCTGAAATGAACAGGAAATTCGAGGAGATGGCAGAACAGATCAGAGCCATTCAATCTCAGAACTCTTTGGGGTTCGACATTACTGACTTGGGTTTGGTTCCAGGGATTAGAATCCCTTACAAGTTCAAGGTCCCGAATTTCGAGAAGTACAACGGAACAGCGTGTCCAAAGACTCACCTTCAGTCCTTTGTAGGAAGGATTGCTGCCCACACTGATGATGAAAAGCTATGGATGTACTATTTCTAGGACAGCTTGGTTGGGGCCTCCTTTGAATGGTATATGAAGCTAAGCAGAGTCAACATTAAGAGCTGGAAGGACCTGGCAGAGGCTTTCATGAGGCAATACCAGTACAATTTGGACATGGCTCCAAATCGCACTCAATTGCAAAACATGTCTCAAACTGCTAAGGAGGGGTTTAAAGAATATGCTCAAAGGTGGCGTCAGCTCGCTGCCAGAGTGCAACCACCATTGCTGGAGAATGAGATGGCTGATATGTTCATGGGGACATTGCAAGGAGTGTTTATCGAAAGATTGGCGTCTTGTTCGACCACCAAGTTCAATGATATAGTAATTGCTGGAGAGAGGGTCGAGACTTTGTTAAAGATGGGAAAGATTCAGGATACAAGTGCGAGCAATTCGAATGGAGTAAGAAAAGCTTTCAGCAGACCCCCGAGAAGAAGGGAAGGTGAAACCAATGCTGTGTTTGGCCGAGGACGGGGCCGAGGATATAGAAGATCATATGAGCAAGTGGCGGCTGTCACAATCCCTTCCAGCCCTGTGCAGCAGGTACAGACTCAACCTCAACAACAACAGCAACCACAACGTAACAACTATCAACAAAGACCTTATCAGCCAAGACAAGCTCGTCCGACTAATAGAGTGCTTGAGGCAATTCCCATGACATACACTGCATTGCTACCGAGATTGCTGGACCTGAATTTGATACAATTGAGAACTTTGGCACCACCACCACCTGAAGAGCTTCCAGTGGGGTACGATGCCAATGCTAGATGCGCTTTCCATTCAGGGGCACCCGGGCATTCAACTGAGAAGTGCAGGGCGCTACAACACAAAGTTCAAGATTTGATCGACTCCAAGGCGATTAACTTCGCACCGCCGCCAAATGTTACTTCAAACCCTATTCTGAATCATGGAGGGGCTAGAATAAATGCTGTTGATAGTGGTGAGAAGTTAAGTCTGATTCTGAGTATAGAAGAAGTGAAGACTCCGCTGTTGGTGGTGAAGGAGAGGCTGTTGAAAGGACAAGTGTTTCCGGGATGCAGTTTTGTTTGTGAGGAGTGTTTGAATTCAGTGAACGGTTGTGAAGACCTGAAGATGGGGTTGCAGAATCTGATTGATGAAGGGTCATTGCAGTTTGATAAAGTTGATAATGAAGTTGGTGATGTGTCCACTATAACCATTTTCTATGATCCAGCTGAAATGCCTGCTAGAAGAGAACTTGTGACCATTTATGCTCCTGAAGTTAGTCCTGTGACTATCACTTTGCCTGGGCCTGTTACTTATATAGATGATAAAGCCATTCCATGGCATTACGGCTCAGATGTGTACGTGGAAGGACGGAAAGTGGAGAGTAAGTCAGTAGTTATTGAACCGACTGTAGTGAACGTCAGAGGGGTTGGAGGTTTTACGAGAAGTGGTCGTCTATTTGCTCCCCCAGTTCTGAGAGGAGATCCAGAGGCTGAGGCTTCGGCAAAGGCTAACGGAAAGCAAACAGCGACTAAAGAAGCAACAACTCCTGCTGCTGGACAGGGTACCTTTGAGAAGGAAGTGGAGGAATTTATGCGCATAATTAAAAAGAGTGATTATAAGGTGGTCGAACAGTTGAACCAGACGCCGTCCAAAATATCAATTCTGTCTTTGCTGATGTGTTCTCTAGCACATAGAGAAGCCTTGCTGAAAGTGTTGCAGATGGCATATGTTCCTCAAGAGATAACTGTTAATCAACTGGAAGCTGTAGTGGGTAGTGTGAATGCAAGCCACGGGTTGGGCTTCACAGATAGAGACCTTACTTCAGAGGGCCGTAACCATAACAAAGCACTGCATATTACTATGGAGTGTAAGGGTGTTGTTTTGTCGCATGTCCTGGTTGACACATGCTCTTCTCTTAATGTACTCCCGAAGAAAGCCTTAATGAAATTAAATGTTGATGGTATTGTCTTACGACCCAGTGATTTGATAGTCAAAGCTTTTGATGGATCCAGAAGGTCAGTGTTCGGAGAAGTTGAGTTACCTGTGAAAATAGGGTCTCAAGTATTCAAAAGTACCTTCTATGTCATGAACATTCAGCCCGCGTACAGCTGCTTGTTGGGACGCCCATGGATTCATGCTGCCGAAGCTGTAACTTCCACTTTGCATCAAAAGCTCAAATACGTGATTGACGGTCAAGTAATCACTGTGTACAGAGAGGAAGATATCTTTGTAAGCCACTTATCAACTTTCAAATATGTAGAAATGGACGGAGAGATCCATGAGACTCTGTGTCAAGCCTTCGAAGCGGTTAATGTTAGCACTTTGACTCTAGTGGAGAAGAACAGTGAGAAAGAAGGTACCTCCATTCATTCCTACAAGCAGGCGAAGGAGGTGGTTCAGTCGGGAAGCGCCCAAGGCTGGGGCAAATTGCTGGAATTGGAAAAGAAAGACGACAAGTTTGGGCTTGGTTATCAACCTGATGGGTCCAACTGGCCTCAGAATGGTAAAGCCATTACTTTTACAAGCGCTGGGATGCTCGACCGCAACCATATTTGTGCAACTAATGAAGATGGAGACAATGATGGTGACTGGGACAACTGGATTCATCCGTGTGCGTCCGAAGAGGAGCTGAAGAACTGGTCTGCTGAAGACATCGTCCAAGTTACCTGGCATTCAGAGTTATTTATTTGTTTCCTTTTCTCATCATACTGCATTGTCAAATCCTGCACTCTGCCCAAAGTGCTAGGATCCATTGTATGGGACATCATGTTTGTTATGCACTTATTTTACCATGAAATAAAGGACATTTTCAGACAAATTGTGTTCCCTTTTTTTTGTTTTAAATTTTTCACAAAAATATAAAAAGGGCAATGTGTTTTTCCTTTTTGTTTTTGTGTTTGCATCTCTTTTAAAAATAAGCAGATTCTGAAATAAGCACATCATCTGTGCAGTGTTGATCATCTGGATTCCATTGATAACGTTCCTGCTATGACCAAGCATGACTTTGACAATCCTATCTACCAAGCTGATGAAGGGGTTGAGGAAGACTGTGAACTCCCTGAAGAATTGGTCAGATTGTTGAAACAAGAGGAACGAGTTATTCAGCCTCATCAGGAAGAAATTAAGATCATCAACATCGGCACTGAAGATGTGAAGAAAGAGATCAAGATTGGGGCCAGTCTGCAGGCCGAAGTAAAGAAAGAGCTGATTGGTATGCTGCGTGAGTATGTGGATATGTTTGCCTGGTCGTATCAAGATATGCTAGGGTTGGATACCGACATCGTTGTGCATAAGCTACCATTGAGAGAAGAATGTCCTCCTGTGAAACAAAAGTTGAGAAGAACGCGTCCTGACTTGGCGATGAAGATCAAGGAGGAAGTGTAGAAGCAATGGGATGCCGAATTCCTTACCGTGACTAGTTACCCACCTTGGGTAGCTAACATTGTACCTGTACCAAAGAAGGACGACAAAGTCTGGATGTGCGTTGACTACTGGGATTTGAACAGAGCGAGCCCAAAAGATGACTTTCCATTACCTCACATTGATGTGCTGGTAGACAACACTACTTAATTCTCGGTATTTTCCTTCATGGATGGCTTCTCCGGATATAACCAGATTAAGATGGCACCGGAAGACATGGAGAAAACAATGTTCATTACCCCGTGGGGTACATTCTGCTACAAGGTGATGCCCTTTGGTTTGAAGAACGCCGGGGCAACTTATCGGCAGGCTATGGTCACATTGTTCCACGACATGATACATAAGGAGATAGAATGCTATGTGGACGATTTGATTGTTAAGTCCCGAGACGAAGAAGAGCATCTGGTCAACCTCAAGAAGCTATTTGATAGACTAATACAGTATAAGCTGAGGTTGAATCCAAACAAGTGCACTTTCGGAGTGCGTTCCGGGAAACTGCTGGGTTTCATTGTTAGTCAGAAAGGAATCGAGGTAGATCCTGCAAAAGTAAAAGCAATTCAAGATATGCCTACGCCGAGAACAGAAAAAGAAGTGCGCGGGTTTTTTGGGAGGTTGAACTACATTTCATGGTTCATATCTCATCTAACTGCCACGTGCGAGCCAATATTCAAATTGCTAAGAAAAGAGCAAACGGTCAGGTGGAATGAGGACTGCCAAAGAGCTTTTGACAAGATAAAAGAATATTTGCAGACGCCTCCGATTCTAATGCCTCCAGTTCCAGGACGGCCTCTTATCATGTACTTGACTGTGCTAGAAGGGTTAATGGGGTGTGTTCTAAGCCAACATGACGAGTCTGGTCGAAAAGAGTACGCTATTTATTACCTTAGCAAAATGTTTACCGACTGTGAATCCCGTTACTCACTGCTCGAGAAAACTTGCTGCGCTTTGGTATGGGCTGCTCGCCGACTGAGACAGTACATGTTGACCCATACCACACTTTTAATCTCAAAAATGGATCCTGTCAAGTACATCTTCGAAAAACCAGCGTTAACCGGAAGGGTTTCTAGGTGGCAAATGATCTTAACAGAATATGACATCCAGTATACTTCTCAGAAAGCCATCAAAGGAAGTGTATTGTCAGATTACCTTGCACAACAACCTCTTGAAGATGATTATCAGCCAATGAAGTTTGATTTCCCTGATGAGGATATCATGTACCTCAAAGCAAACGATTGCGAGGAACCACTTCCGGAGGAGGGGCCAGGCCCTGAATCTAAATGGAAGTTGATGTTTGATGGGGCAGTCAATATCAATGGACGTGGAGTTGGTGCTGTTCTCATTACTCCTGAAGGTGTTCACTTTCCCTTTGCCCTCCAGAATTACTTTTGGCTGCACCAACAATGAAGCGGAATACGAGGCATGCATAATGGGAATATAGGAGGCAATTAATCTTCGGATTAAGACCCTCGATATATTCGGAGATTCAGCCCTCGTTATTAATCAGGTTACCGGCAAGTGGTATACGCATCAAGAGCATCTAATTCCTTACAGGGATTATGCCAGAAAACTGTTGACGTTCTTCACGATAGTTAAGCTTCAGTACATACCACGTGATGAAAATCAATTTGCCGACGCATTGGCCACTCTTTCTTCGTCTATCAAAGTCTTGTGTTGGAATTATGTGCCCAGGATTGACATTTCCAGGCTTGACGCACCAGCTCATGCCTTCTCTGTAGACGTCGTGTCTGACGAGAAACCTTGGTACTTTGATATCAAGCTCTTCTTGGAAAAGCAAGAATACCCAGCTGGGGCATCGTCCAATGACAAGAAGATCTTAAGGCGTATTGCTTCTAGTTTCTTCTTGAATACAAACGGGGTTTTGTACAAGAGAAACTTCGACATGGTCTTACTCAGATGCGTGGATAGACACGAAGCAAGCCTGTTGATGCAGGAAGTCCACGAGGGATCTTTCGGTACTCATGCAGGAGGGCATGCTATGGCAAAGAAGTTGTTGAAATCGGGGTATTACTGGATGACAATGGATGCAGACTGTTGTTCATACACCCGCAAGTGCCACAAGTGCCAGATTTATGCAGACAAAGTGCATGTTCCTCCAAGCCCGCTCAACGTCATGTCATCTCCTTGGCCCTTTTCTATGTGGGGCATTGGCATGATCGGGAAAATAGAGCCTACTGCTTCAAATGGTCATCGTTTCATCCTGGTTGCGATTGATTACTTCACTAAGTGGGTTGAAGCAGCATCTTATGCCAACGTCACTCGTCAAGTGGTAGCCAGATTTTTGAAAAGAGACATTATCTGCAGATATGGAGTGCCCGAAAGAATCATTATTGACAATGGTTCTAATCTCAATAACAAGATGATGGCAGAGTTATGTCGGGACTTCAAGATTCAGCATCACAATTCTTCTCCTTACCGACCAAAGATGAATGGTGCGGTGGAGGCGGCAAATAAGAACATCAAGAAGATTGTGCAAAAGATGGTTGTCACTTACAAAGATTGGCATGAGATGTTACCGTTGGCGTTACATGGGTACCGAACGTCAGTCAGGACGTCCACTGGGGCAACTCCTTTCTCATTGGTATATGGTATGGAGGCAGTCCTGCTTGTTGAAGTAGAGATTCCTTCATTGCGTGTGATGATGGATGTGAAGCTTGATGAGGCTGAATGGGTGCGTGCTCGTTACAATCAACTATGTCTAATTGAGGAAAAGAGATTAGCGGCTATCTGTCATGGTCAGCTTTATCAGAGGAGAATGAAGCGAGCATTCGACCAACGAGTACGTACTCGGGAGTATCAAGTAGGAGAGCTTGTGCTCAAGAGGATTGTTCCTCCAGGTTCAGATCACAGGGGCAAGTGGACCCCAAACTACGAAGGACCATTCATAGTGAAGAAAGTTTTCTCAGGAGGAGCACTGATGCTCACCACTATGGATGGAGAAGATTTCCAATCCCATGTTAACTCGGACGCAGTTAAAAAATACTTCGCATAAAAAGACCCGCTGGACACAAAAACAGAATTAAAGTCCAGGCAAGAAAAGGGCATCCCGGCGAGCTAAAAATATAATAAAAAGCTCGGGTAAAAGTTAGGGAAAATAAATAAAAAAAATGTACACCCGTTGAGTTGAAAAGCCACACCGGACAGCTCAGGCAAAAAAGGGTATCCCGGTGGATTGAAAACCCGAAAGGGCGATCCACGCAAAATAAGGGAATAAGCGAATAACTGCGATCCGAGTAATCTGAACCAAATCATCGTTTCGTACAACCTGACAATATCAGAAGGATAGGAATCAGCCCCCTCATCTTCTCAGAAAGCAAAGGCAAGAATGGAGAGTTTTGAAGACATGCTGGTCATAGCAGAAAGGGAACTCATTGGATGCCGTGTCCATTGCCATTAGGATAGTTTATTTTCTCAATTTTACGGTGGCTACCTCTTTCCAGGTGGTTGCTTCCTGATGTAAATATTTGCCTATTCAGAGGCCTTTCAATAAAAAGAATATTCAGTCAAAAAGCTGTGTTGTGTTTATTTTTGTTTGCAAAATATCCTGAATTTTGGCAAAAATAGCATTGCATTTAAAGCATGGTGATAATTTGAAAGAAAACAACATTGCAGGGAAACATTTGAAATCCTCTTTGAGTGTCGGGTGACGATGGATGAGCAGATCATACCATGCAAGTCCCCGGGGCACATATATGTTTTCTGATGTTGCAGGTTTTGCAGGATGGCGTCACATTCTCCCAAGCAGATTTTTTCCCCAGCTAAGTAATGGGAAGGATCCCCAAGCAGTCAATTCTTCCCCAGTGGAGAATGCCCAACAAGAAGCTGAATGCCTGATTTCCCCACGAGGTTCATATTTGGTTTTCACTCCCATCAATGAAATATTCCTCAGCGAAGTCGCCATTTGTTTGGTCAATATGATGATACAGACATGTATTCATCTCCCCAGCCAGAGTTAGGTGTCAAAGTCTCTCGACTTGGTTTTCCCTTGCAGAGTTGTGATTCTCGTTGCCAATCAGGCATTTGTTTGTTGCTCGTCTGCACTTCCCAACACTCGTCTGTGTTTGATATTTGATATTCCATTATTGCTCGTCTGCATCTCCCGGCACTCGTCTGTGTTCATACTTTATTGCCGCTCGTATGCACTTCCCAACACTCGTCTGTGTTTGATATTTGATATTCCATTGTTGCTCGTCTGCATCTCCCGGCACTCGTCTGTGTTCATACTTTATTGCCGCTCGTATGCGTTTCTCAACACTCGTCTATGTTTGATATTTGATATTCCATTGTTGCTCGTCTGCACTTCCCAACACTCGTCTGTGTTTGATATTTGATATTTATTGATGCTCGTCTGCACCGTCCAACATTCGTTTGTGTTATCACTTTGGTATTGCTCGTTTGCTTTCCCCAGCAGTTGCCCATGATCACTTTATATCACCCGTCTGTGTTGCTGCCCGTCTGCACTTTCCCACACTCGTCTGTGTTTGATATGTGATATTTGTAGTTGCTCGTCTGCATTTCCCAACACTCGTCTGTGTTTGGTGTTTAATATTTGTGGCTGCTCGTCTGCACTCCCCAACACTCGTCTGTGTTTGTCATCTGTTTGAAGTTCGTCTGCATTGCTTGGATACTCGTCTGTATCATCCCTTACACTCATCTGTGTTAGCTTATGTCCGCATGTGTTGATTTGCTAATTATCCTGGTACTCGTCCGTATTGCTACTCCAAATGCTCGTCTGTGTTTGAATTTCTGGTATTCGTCTGTACCAGTTGCTGATATTCGTCTGTATTATTGCCTGAAGAGCTCGTCTGTGTTTCTTGGATCATCGTCTGATATTCGTTTGTATCATTGGATTTTGGCACTCGTCTGTGTTTTCTTGATGATCATCCAATACTCGTTTGTATTGAAGAGGTTTGAAGTCCTGACTGTGGGAATAAACGTCAAAATGGTTACCGGTCCTGGTGTAACAGGTATATCCGAAGGAGATTCGTCTGTCTCACACACCACTTATTGATGTCGCACCTGGCGTAACACGTTTTCTTGAAGAAGGCTCGTCTGTCTTATACCATATATCCACGGATAATATATGAGGAGGGTTCGTCTACCTTGATTATGCATGTCTATCCCACAGGCTTAAGTGCATCCCGGTCACGGCGTAACAGGTATATCCGAGGGAGATTCGTCTGTCTCGAGTTATAGGTCTTTTAGAGTATGTGAGGGCTCGTGTGTCCAATTCCTGGCGTAACAGAATTGTTCGAAGAAGATTCGTCTGTCAAAGTATTATGATTCTAGATAACAGTTTCAACGTAGGAGGAGCTCGTCTGCTTTCTCTTCGCTTCATTCACCAAAGCGTCATTTGGTTGGGTTTATTTCCCAGTTTCTGCATTCTTCGTCAGAGTGCAAATTTCAGGTCTTCTTGGTATTCAACCACAGTTTATCTTGAACGGTCGATAGCCCGTGCTACCGCCCTTTTCAGATTAACAGTTGTTTGAATAGGGGCAGCTGTAGCACCCCAAATTTGCCCTCTTCTTTTTAAGTATCATGTCACATCATATTCATCATGAACATATCATATTCTTAGCATCTTAGCATAGAAAGATGAGGCATAACATCTTCATGACCTAGCATTAGGCATAAGATCATCTGTGGAGGTTCTTGAAGCACCACAAGCCATGACAAAGGGGCCCAATGTATTTGTTCAAGTCCTATGAGGGGTCTATGTTGCATTCACAAGCTCAAGTTCATTTACAAAAGCTCAGAAGGTTGGAAGATCATCAGGGAATCCAGGCTAGGGCAAAGCTCCTACACAATGATCCCAAATTTGGGTTTGTGTTTCAAGCATGAAAACCTTAAGACTTTGGCCATTTCATTTGGGCAAAGTCTTTTACATGTTAAGAGGATCCTAGGGATGAAATTTGGTGAGAAAATTCCTTGTGGAAGTCAAGTATTTCTTTAGTTGCTTGTAAATGAAGAAATTGGTCAACTGTGCCGTAGAAAAGTCAATTGTGAGATTTCAAGGGGTCCAGCCCCATTTTTCTAGCCAAGGGATGTTCATATAATGTTAAAAGAGGTTTGGCAAGATCAAAGATCAAGAATCATGAGGTTTTGAGGTGTTTTGCAAAATTGGTGCAAGCTTGGTCATGGAAAATGCCATTTTTAGCAAGTTTTTGCCCTAAATTTCAAGTGAGCATAACTTGGTGAAAAAATCTTCAAATGGACCAAAGTCAAACATGAAAGTTGAAGATTAAAGCCTCCCATTTTCAAAAAGTACAAGAGCATTTTCACAGCCCTTATGGTTTAAAAGTTGAGGCCCTCAAAAATTGCTTGAAAACTAGGGCAAGGCTTGAATTTTCAATTGTACACAAAGGCAAAAAGTCATGAAACTTATTTTTGGGTGTTGGTATGAACCAAATGAGGTTACAATGTTACAAAGCAATGCAAATAAGTCATTTTGCTCCAAGAATAACATCAAATTCGTGCATGGTGTGAAATTTATTCCATAAGTGCAAAAATTGCATGATCATGAGAAATATGTGATGCTTACATCCAAGGGCCAGAATCTTTGTGGATTTAAATTAAGGGTGAGATGTGGAATGCACATGGGCAAAGGGAGAGGGCAATGCACGAGTGTTTCATGATATCACACAAAATTTGTAAATTGTGCAAATTCTCTCTCACACTCTTTTCCCACGTGCCAAGGCTTGCATCCTTTCAGCATTGCTTCATGAGTTCATTTATAAGAGAATTAGGGTTTTAGTGTGATTCAGATCCATCTCATTTCATCACTCTCAAGTTTTGGCTCATTTTGCAATTTCCTTCGAATCATCCTCTACACTTGCTCTCTTCATAAACCAACCACATATTCTTCATCCTTGAGGGCTCAGGATCACAAATCCATGCTTTGTTCAAGCTGATTCTCAAGATTACACACCTTGCCATTTCAGAGCAGCAAGCTTCAAGCTCTTAGATCCAGAAACTTTCAAGGCTCTAGTTGCATTTATTTTGCAACTAGAGTGTATTTGGAGTGGATTGACAGCTATTTCTTGGCTTCTAACAAGCTATTTCCAGATCTGCAAGTCTCAGGTAAGCTCAAAATTCTCAGATCTAGAAATGAAAATAGACGTGTGCATTGTGATCTTTGATGTATGCTGATGATTCTGCATGTTTTAGATTTGAGAATGATGCAGTATTGAGCTTTGTATGTTGATTTGAAATTTCATGGTGGAAACTGTTTTGCTTCGATCCATTTGCTCCTTTGATCTATGGTGAATTTCATGGTCATTTTTGAACTCAGTGCACCTTAATTACTTAATCTGGAGCTTTTGATTCATTATTATTGAGTTTTGTTCTTGATATGCATTTTCCGGCGCCGGAGCCCTAGCTCCGGTTACCGGATTCTGGGCGTGTGTTTGTTAGGGTTTTAGCGAAGAAGAAGACTCCTGGACCATTAGATCTCTCATCTCAACGCTTGTTATGCTGCCACCTCATTTAATGAGGACGCTCCCCCTCACGTGAACTTCTTTTCTGTTTTAATTGTTTTTGTTTCTCACCTCACAGCAATTATCATGCTCCCTCTCTCCAAGCCAATTATTGTGATGACTTGAATAAATGAGTTGACTGATCCTGGCCTTCCTTTTGATCCCATGGCTTGTGTTTATTTGCTGATTTTCTTGAATATCCACCCCATAATTGTGTGCTGCACTGAGAATTGGGTGGGCCTGGGTTGCTATCCCACCCCCTTGCGTGAGGCCCATCTGGATTACACTGAAAATCCCTTCTATTCGCACCCCCAGCCTAATTCCATTTTATTTCTTTTTCTTTTTATTTCATTTTATTTCAGTTTTGATTTTTAATTTTTAAAAATAGTTCTAAGTTTCAAAAAATTATGAAAAAATTCTGGAATGTTAATTTTAGTTTTCTTTAATTTTTAATATTTTTATTTTCCATTTATTTTATTTTGACACGTGTAAATTAATTCTCCCATTTAATTAATTCATTTTATTCCATTTTGAACCTTGCTGTCTTGTCCATTTTCCACATTGATCCTCATTTTGAGTTTTTGGTTGGTTCTTTTTGCTTTAGACTCATAATAGGGTGTACTCCATGTGTGATTTTTGTTCTGATTTTTAGAAGCTTGTTCAATTGGTTTTGTTCCTTGACTTGTGAGTGAAGTTTCTTAACCATAGTTGATGTTTGAGCCCTCATTTGACTTGTATAGCTTATGAATTTCTTCCTCCCCTTTTGGCATGTTGTTATATCATGATTGAAGATCTTTTGTCCAAGGTTGTGGAATTTTTGGGTGCATACTTGATTTTATTTGAATTTTTGTTCTTAACTTGTCTCATTTTGCTTTCTTTTTGATCATAAGTCCTCTCCTTAGCTTAGAAGGGCACTTGTGCCAACTTCTTCATCTTGTTTAGGGTCTCTTTAGGGCATGGATACCTTTCTAATCTTGGTTTGGGGTTTGTGTTTTAGAAATCTTGTGATTTGTTTACCTTTGAAGTTCTTCCATTCTTATGTACATCCACCTCACTTCTTTGCTTCTTTCTTCCCATAATGTGATTGTTTAGCTTTGTGCTTCTCTTATCTTCATCTTTCTTGCTTCTAAAGCATTTCTTTAACTTGATTAGGGTTCTGGTCTTATGCCTTGAGAATATTGTTTTGTTTATTTTGCTTTGTACCTTATCAAGTTTACTTTGCTTTGCTATGTGATTCATGTTGCCTCATGTTGACTTGTGTGCTCTTTTTCTCATTCTTGTGACATGCATTTGCATTGAGCATTCGTGTGTATGACTTCACTTCTGCTTGTATGATGTTGGTATGGCATTGTGATCACCTTATGTTGCTTTTATGCTCATGTCACTAACCTTTTCAGGGGCTTAGGTAAGTGAGAGGTGTGGATGTGATTCCCACATCTCCAAATCTTATCTCTTCTCTTATTATCATTATTTGTTCTAACCTTGTGATTGTTGGGCTTAGGCCTTACTTCCCTCCTCTTCTATTCTTCTTTCTTCTTCTTCTCTTCTTCTTTCTTTCTTCTTTAGGTTAGTAAGCCTCACTAACCTAGGATTCCCATGCATGACAACACTTAGGATTCATTAGTCCCCCATTAGACTTTTGCCTTTGTGATCCTTTTGGTTTCTTTTCTCTTCTCATCTCAAAACTCTGAAGAAAACACCTAATAAAGATTGGAGTGATATCTTGAGCAATAGCCTTATCCCATTAGACACTTGTAGTCTTCCCATCTTGGGATAGTACAAGCTTGTCTTGTGATGCACAAGTCTGATCAGGGTATCATCTTCACAAAGAAAATCATAAAACACACTTCTTCATTGTAAATACCAAGACACTTAATAAGTTAATGAGTTAGTGAGCCTAGGCCCTAATCTCTGGAATCAAGTTATGGGGATCTTCTCCTTACTTGAGTGTGCTTGTTCTATTATTCCATCTTGGAATGTAGTGACAAGTATACATTCCATGGAAAAGATCTTGAGTTCACTTCCTTGTGACACACTCATAAAATGCTTCTAAAAAATACAAACAAACAATAAGCGTCTCTCCTTCGGAAATTCTTTTCTCATCTCCTTCGCTCCGTACGCGAACTTGCTCCTACTTGTCATTTTGCAAGACGGTTACACACTCGTCGTCCGAGCCTGCAACACCTGAGCATTGACATAGGCAATTCAAGCCTTAATACACAAGCAATCTTTTCTACCCCTAGTTAGGGGAACTACGGCGACTCTGATCCTCATTTTCCTGATGAGGTACGTAGGCAGCGGGGTAGGGCCCGTTCGAGCACAATCTTTATTTTCCCTACATTTTTCCTTCTCAGTTCCTTTTCCTGTTCCAGTTCCTTTTCTTTTGCAGCATCTTTCATTTCTTCACCCCTTGAAACAGTTTCTTTGCAAGCGTGGATCCCGTCGGGTACGGCGGACGATCTGGGTGCTAATACCTTCCCAGGTCGTAACCGACTCCCGAACTCAGTCTCTTTGGTTCGCAGGACCCGTGTCCTTCCTTTTCTTTTCTTCTGGTTTGTGCAGCATTACCATTCCCGTTCCTTCGGGATAAAAATGCATGGCTGGCGACTCTAACCTTTTCCGCGCCACTTTCGCGTTTGTACCAGGATGGAAATCCGGGGAGCGACAGCTGGCGACTCTGCTGGGGATCCTAACCAGAGAATTTCTGGTTCCCTTGAGAGTCTCTCCTAGCGCTTGTTTGTTTCTGTTTCTTTGAGTGTTGATTGCTTGCTGTTGTGTGTTGTATTTTATTTATAGTTTATTTACAGCTTTATTTACAGTTTTCAGTATTTATTTTCTGCATCATATTATTACTGGACTGTCTGGACTGGATCTTCTATTTGGTGGGTTTGGGTGATACTGTTTCTGAGAGATGAGCTCATTACCACTGCTCGAGTGCACCTTAGGACTTAGAGTGGTTCCACTTTGGCTTCATGAGATCTTGTCATGAGGGTAGTAGTGAGTTCCACACCCAGATTTGCGACCGTCTTGGAAATGTTTTGATTTGGGGATCTTCCTCTCTCATTTCATAACCTTGATAGTTATGTGCAACTGGGGACCGATTATTGAGGACCTTTGTGGAAACATCCCTCTCCAGTGGTGACAGTGGCAGACCACATTGTGTGGCAAACCCATTCGCATCCGAGGGCCCACCTGGGACTTACATAGGATGACCTTGTTTTCCCGGACTCAGCTGAGGCCTCCCTGCGTAGTATATAATGCCAAACCGATTCCCTGATCTGGTCATGAGCCATTTCTCGGAAATGGTGAAAGTATTATTGCTATTCGACTTTGAGAGTCTGTGATGTTTGACCCGGAGCATACCAGTGATATTGGGAAGGGTTTACAGGTTTGCAGGAACCCTTGGCCTCTACATACCCTCATTATCAGTGATCCCTGTTATGATTTTGATCCTATGGTTCTGGTGTTTTGGTTTTCTTGGTACTATGGTTCTGAGAATTTCTATCAGAGGGTTGTGACTCAGAGGATTTTGGTTTGCAGTTGATCAGAGGGTCCTTATGTTCAGTGTCCAGTATCCAGATGGTCCCAGATTGATCATATGCCTGCATTGCATTTGAATTTGCATCATTCTTGCATTAACTGTTTATGTTTCCATTTTTCAGGTCATTGTTCATAATCAGCTCCCAGCTCTGGTAAATCTTATCTCCAGATGGAAGAAGTCAGAAAAATTACAAGGAAAAAGAATGTTCACTATACTTTTCTTCAACCTGAAGTCAGAAGTGTTCAGAAATTAGCAGGTTTGATGAATGACCAAGTCTTGGGAAATTTCAGAAAGAGATACGGCTAGATATTGAAGTATATGGACAAACCCACTGCAGACCAGAAGGACAACTTGCATACCTTGCTTCAGTTTTATGATCCCCTGCTGCGGTGCTTTGTGTTTCCAGATTACATCTTGGCTCCTACCTTCGAGGAGATTGCCAACATTCTGAATGTTCCAGTCAGAGATACCTTGCCTTTCTATGGGTCTGAGGTTGTGCTTAAGGAAGAGGACATAGCCAAAGTCTGTCGTTTGCCAGCTGCTACAGTCAAGAAGGATCTGAAGGATGGTGGGGGCAGAGGACTCCCTTGGAATGTGCTTATACCAGAGGCAGAGGAATATGCTAAAGAGGGTAAATGGGGGGATTTTGGTGCTGTTCTGGCTTTGATGGTGTATGGGTCTAGCTTGTTCCCGGGAGAGAAAGAATTTGTGAGCTTGGAAGTGATCTCTATCTTTGCTAAAGGCAATCATGTGCCAACTCTTTTGGGAGATTTCTAATACAACGTTCATTACCGGAATGAGAAAGGTAGGGGTGGACCAGTGAGCTGTTGTGCTTCATTGTTTGCTGAGTGGTTTTCCAGACAATTGCCAAAATCAGGTGCTTTCAAGGAAACGAGGGATGAATGGAGATGGTCTAGAAGATTGATGGGGTTAACTGCTGAAGATATAGCCTGGGGATATGATAGAGATCTGCTGGGAAAAGAGTTGCTGGTCAGTTGTGGAAGATTTGCTGGAGTACCTTTGCTAGGAAGGAAGGGTGTGATCAGTTATCATCCAACATTAGCCAGGAAGCAATTTGGTTATCCTTTGAGAGATCCTCCACAGATGGAAGAGTTTGCTGAGTCTTTGTATTTTCCCGTGGAAGGAAACAAGGAGTTAGTTCTACAAGTATCTCAGGCTTGGGCTCACAGGATAAGGAAGGGTAAGAAAGACTTTGGCAGAGTAGATCCCAAGACGTATCTTCCTTTTTCCACATGGTTGCAAAAACATGTAGAAGAAGTTCTCATGCCCTTCTCAGTAGAAGCTCCACTTTATCCCAAAGAAGTGCCAAGCCAAAGTACTGTCTCCCTTGAAGAGTATAAGAAATTGGAAGCTCAGCTGCATGAAGTTCGAGTGGAGAAAGCTGAAATGGTTAATCTATACCATCTTGCCAACCGGGCCAAAAATGAAGCAGAGGGAAAGCTGCAGAAGATACAAGCCTCTTTGGAAGCTAAAGAGAAAGACTTTGCTGGAAGGGAAGCTCATTTTCAAAGGATGGGTTTGATGGAGGCAAAAAGAGAAGCGGAACGCAAAAAGACTCTGAAGACTCTCAAGGAAGCTCGTCAGTCCATTGTTTGGTTGCAAGGCCAAAGGGAGGAAGAGAAAAAGAAGTTCAAAGAAAAATAAGAGTTTTTCGAGGTGCAAATGGCCTTCAATAAGGAAGAGGTGGAGCAAGTCCACAACATTCGGAGGGAAAAGACTCAGCAGTTAACACAAAGCCAGTTAGCCTTGGAGGAGGCGCGAAAAGAGATTGAAGAGCTCAAGCTGAGGGCCGGTGTGAAGAAGAACAGAATAGAGGTGGCTGCAGAAGAACCTGGGTCTCTAGTTTAGTTTATTTCTTTTTTACAGACTACCTACAGACTTGTTGTAGGAGTCTTGCCTTTTTCTTTTGTCTTTTATTCATGTAATGACTTGTAACCCTTTGGGGAATATTTTTGTTTGTGCTCTAACTTTTGGCCGGAAGTGGGTTGTCCATGATATATAGTGTTAATATGCAAGTTATCATTTCTGAATATGCAAGGCTCGTTTGTCTGATACTGCTAATATCTGAACACTCTTTAAAGAGAAAGTCTGAAAGTTAATACTCAAAGTGGCTGTCTGGGGCAAATACCAGAACTAGGGCATACAAATGCTTAAAACTTGGAAACATGAGCAGTTACATTGCATGCATATGACGTGTTTGTTTGTTTTGCAGGCAGTGCTTCAGTTTCTAATGTCTTTTCTGTAACAGGCACTATAGCTCCCAGGAAAGTTCGAGAACAACCAGTCGTACACAGATATCCCACAAGAGTCAACAGAGAAAGAGTCATGGATCAAATGCAGGCTGATTTAGCTGACTTGAGACTGAGGATGGACAATTTTATGACCCTTATGGAAGGAATGGGTCAGAATCAGGAACGTCTGCGTGAGTTGGTTGAAAATAGTCAAGCCAGGAACAACAGTATTGCCGATGGAGGTAATCGTAACGGTGCGGGCGCCCATCAAGTTGAAATCCCTGTAGCATAGCCATGGGTTACCATAATCAATTATGGACTGAACAATGTACAGATGGACGGTCAAGACGAACAATTTATGTTGCAGGACGAAACTGAGGGCCAGGGGGCTGAAATGAACAGGAAATTTGAGGAGATGGCAGAACAGATCAGAGCCTGCAACACCTGAGCATTGACATAGGCAATTCAAGCCTTAATACACAAGCAATCTTTTCTACCCCTAGTTAGGGGAACTACGACGACTCTGATCCTCATTTTCCTGATGAGGTACGTAGGCAGCGGGGTAGGGCCCGTTCGAGCACAATCTTTATTTTCCCTACATTTTTCCTTCTCAGTTCCTTTTCCAGTTCCAGTTCCTTTTCTTTTGCAGCATCTTTCATTTCTTCACCCCTTTAAACAGTTTCTTTGCAAGCATGGATCCCGTCGGGTACGGCGGGCGATCTGGGTGCTAATACCTTCCCAGGTCGTAACCGACTCTCGAACTCAGTCTCTTTGGTTCGCAGGACCCGTGTCCTTCCTTTTCTTTTCTTCTGGTTTGTGCAGCATTACCATTCCCGTTCCTTTGGGATAAAAATGCCTGGCTGGCGACTCTAACCTTTTCCGTGCCACTTTCGCATTTGTACTGGGATGGAAATCCGGGCAGCGACAATAGCAACCATTATACTTTTCCCCTTCCCTGCAAAATGGTAACCCTCACTCTCTTTGACATAACAACTATCACAAGGCTTAAACCAACTAGAAACACGTATAGTCCAAAGATTAACTATGCATATACTATAGGTTTTGTTGTCGCCAAAACTACTTACACCAAATTCATTGCCCACTTCCATGATAAATAGAATGTTGAAGTCTCCGTTAAGGAACATATAATGTTCCTCACCGTCTTATTGTCTCAATGCATCTTCTATTTGAAGTATCTCCAGGTGGTGAAGAAATATCATATGATTTCCATACAACTACACAATGGAAGAAGTATTTGCTTGAGTGACATGATCTTGGGAAATATTTACGAATATTTGAGCAATGGAGTCGTTCAACTGAAGGATAAAATCACAATAATTAGCTTGCTTTTATCAGGACCCTTTTGCTACTTCAACTATGGATGAATGCCATATTCGAATCCTGTTTGCCCAACAACGAAATATTCAAAAAAGATCAAGAATAGGCGAGTCGAAGGGACTCGATTAGTGCAACTGACTCCCCTCAAAGTTGGGACATCTCTGAGGCTCGCTTTCCTAAGCTATGTGAATATGCTTGTTAAATAAAATGACTTCACACCAAGTATGGTTCCCTTCGCCTCAAGGAAATGTGGAGCTGAATGGTTCACTCAACCATTTCCAACCCTTACCAAAGACCAAGAAGCTGAATTTCAAGCTATCTGGGAACCTTTCCTTATGCCAAGTTTGCTGCCTCTTCTGTAGATGTTTTGATTGGCTATATTTTATGGTAAAACTCTTGTATGTTTCAAGATGTCATAAGAAATGTTATGACATGTGATTTAAGCATTATGCAGGTGTGTTGTGTGTTTGTGCAGCTGTTTGTTTTCAGGATGTCAAGACTGATGTCATGACATCTGTGACTAGGCCTGAAGACCTAGTTAAATCCTAATTTGGGCGCACATCTTGCTTTCTTTATTGCTGAGATTTTATTGTGGTTTTTAGCGCGTTTGCTTCAGAAGGAAAAGGAGGATTCAATTTGGTTTTGTTATAGCAGAACATTTTTTCTTGCTATTTTTGTTCCCGTAATTTAGGAACTATTTATTCTGAATTGTGTGCAATTTCAGCAGGCCGAATGCCCATTGGAGTTTCTATTTAAAGCTGCTCAACCCTAGTGTGAACGTGTGGAAAATAAAGATTGTATTTTCAGTGTTTTTCACGTGTGTGATAGTTTTTCTTATGAGCCAAATAATTGTCTTTTGATGATTGTTTTGGACCAGGTGTTCATTTGTATTTTGTCCACTAGAAGCTTTTAAGCAAAAGTGTTTGTATTTGACTGAAGCTTTTAAGCAGGTCAAAGATTATCTTTAAGAGTGTCTTCATTTTCTTGGTGTTGTTATTTAAGATCACTGACTGTGATTGTGTAGGAAGTGAGAGGGGTCTCATATCTAGGAGTTCCTAGGTAGAACTGTCATTGGGTAGGGATTAAGTGAAAAAATCGTAAACTATAGGTGTTTGTTGTGGATCTTTGAATTGATACTACTGATAATGAAGTTCCTTCCTGGCTTGGTAGCCCCCAGAGTATATGTGATTGCACCAAACTGGGTTAACAACTTTCTGTGTCTTTTATATTCTGTCTTTTTCATTTACAATTTTATTATTGTTAAGTGTCGTGACATTGTGTTCGACATTGTGTGGTTGTTTCCAGAATTTCAATTGGCATCAGAGCAGGCACCCTGTCTGTTTTACTGGGTGAGATCTAGGGACAATATTCTGGTACTATGGACAAGCTAGAAGGATTTGGATACATACCACCCATTCTGGATGGTTTTAACTATGATTACTGGAAACCTCGTATGATTGCCTTCTTAAAGTCTTTGAACAAGAAGGCTTGGAAATATGCGAATAGAGGATGGGATCATCCTACCATCACTCATAAAGATGGGAATACAACTTTGAAGCCTGGGGATGATTGGAGAAAATAAGAGGATGAGTTGGCACTATGGAATTCTAAAGCACTGAATGGCTTATTCAATGACATTGATATAAACATATTTAGACTCGTGCATAATTGTCAAAATGCCAAAGAAGTTTGGGACATTATCAGAACCACTCATGAAGGAACCTCTAAAGTCAAGATGTCAAGACTTCAGATGCTTACGGTCATACCATAAATTTGTCCTACATGCATATCATTTTATTTCTGCTTACTAACCGCTATAAAAAAACAAAAAATATAAAGTGTATTGTTTCTTTCATTTTTGTCTTTAAAAACTCAGGTTCTTGCAAGGATGATTTAAGGTCTATTCAATAACAAGTCAAGGGTGTGTCTAATATGTGATAGTTGTCAGATTGTCTCAACACTGAGATTATTGATACCAAGTGATTACTTAAGAAAAATTGGATTGTTAAAGAAGAAAGATTGTGCTTCAGCTCAGACGTTAAATTTTTCCAAGGATGTCAAGGCAGGGTCTCCAAATACGAATCATGTTCTTATTTAGTTTCTATTCAATGAAGAATTTTCAAAAAAAAAAGAAGCATTGATTGGGTTCTATCTTGCTATTTGGTTTGGATTTAAAAGTTGAATATTTTTGTGACAAAATCAATTCATTGATGAGGGCATACAAGTTACACGGTTATCATTTAAATACAACTGAAGTTACACGGTTATCATTTAAACACAACAGTTATTCAGAAGGGCGAGACATGACTAAAAGTTTGATCTCTAACAGGGCGTACTACCCAAAGCAAGGGTACCGCCTCTTAGTGTGTAAGACACCTGAGAAAAGTGGATTTGCCTACCTGAAAAGCAAACAATTCATAATAAAGTCAAATATTTCCAAGGCAAATTGGTGAAGGAGACTCAATTCGGAAATACCTTGGAACATGCCTTACTTGCTGCAATGCATCATACCTCACAAACCAAAGTAACCCATCTTCACTTCATTCTCACTTCTTGACCTTCAAGATAATCTTATTGCTAGTGTTGCACTTCAGGTTTCACAACTCTACATATCAACTTGTTACACATAGCTCTTAATTAAGAAGATCCACATGATTTTCAAAGGAAAGGTTTCAAGTAAAAAGAATATTCCACGACAACAACATTGCTCAAGCTTCACTAATAATCATGTCCATCTTCATCCTATGCATAAGCCGCCAGCATACCACCGAGAAACCTGCCATAACAGATGTATATCAGTGAGCATCAAAGCAATGGTGAAAACAAGACATGTTCGGTTCATGTATGCAGCAATAAAACAAGTGAGTTCTTGATAAGAGGCTGACATCTTCTAGCTTTCACCAAGTATCTTCCTTGTTATATATCTGCAATGACACAACAATGAGGATTAGTTCAAGGCATCAAAGCAACAGGATCATAAATAAGCTACTGCAGTTCAGTTCAGAGATGGAAGAAGATAGGAATGCTCACAATCAAAACTTAACAATGGAAGCTCAAAAGAAAAATCAGAGGAATTTTATGCCAAGTACTTTGAGCCAAAACCAAGTTAAAAATTTCAAAAGTGAAGAACGAATTCATAACAGCAAAGAGTTTGAAATCACAGGGAAAACTTACAGGGACCACAACAAGGCCTTCTAGAAGACAAACATTCCACTACAAACAAAAGAAGAATTGAGTCACCATCTAAATGGTCCCCACAAATCACACTCCAAATCCTCTCTAACAGATTCCTATAGCTAATAATTCTGCATATGATTCCTCTAACAACCTCACACGATTATCCTCACCATTACGCACCAATTTCACAATTCTCACACATACAAGAATCACCCTCATCTCTCCTATAAAATCATTCACGATCTCACTCGGTAAAGGACAAAAAAACACTAGCCACAAAGAACACACAGAAAAACCCTAGAAAAATGGAGGAGCAACAATCCTAAAAAAATCTTAATCACACAAAGCTCATAACCTCAGATTCATTGAGTCTCACACTAACACTCATCTGAATCGAGCTATTGAACCCCCAACCGGTCTCAACAAACAAACAACACATAACAGAAGTTTGAAGAAGAAGAGAATACTCACAGAAGAAGCAACAAGTAAGAAGAGTCAAGCAAGAAGGGAGCAGAGTCAAAAGCGAAATACCTGTGACGCCTTCATAACATCTGATTATGGTAGATCATCTTTTTTTGCTTTTGCTTTCTTGTCCTGATAAGTGTGTTGTACTTGCTATTGTTTGTTGCTGTGTGGTTTTTTTTGCCCTATTGTGTTGATTTGTTGCCTCTGCGTGCGATGAGAGTCGATGATTTTTTCTGTTTAGAAAATAGTGACTGAGCACCATGGCAGAGGAAGTTCTTAGAAAATAGGGAGAGAGGTTCAAGATGCACTGTATGATTCTCACATTCTCTCTGTTATAGACTATAAATGACGATTTTTTTTTAATATAACATATTTTATAAAATAAATTTCCAAAATAACATATTTTTGAAAAAAATTACCAAACTAACATAGTTTGGTAACATGTTCGCCAAACCATTGGTTGAACATGTGAAATTCTTCACTGATTCGCCAAATGGAATGGCATGATCCAAAATTTTTGAACCAATTCGCCAAACCATTTGGCGAATGCATGCAACTTTACAACCAATTCGCCAATTGGTATGTTGTGCATGTGTTATGTGGTTAATTTTGTCTTTCATATTTTTGTTATATATATATATATGTGTATAAGTATATATATATATATATATATATATATATATATATATATATGTATAAGTATGTATATATAGGTATAAGTATATATATATATATATATATATGTATAAGTATATATATATATATATATATATATATATATATATATATATGAATGAGTATACATATACATATATTTACTTATACTTATATAAATATATATATATATATATATATATATATATATATATATATATATATACTTTTACTTATATATATACTTATGTATACTTATACTTATATATATATATATATATATATATATATATATATATATATATATATATATATATATATATATATATATATATATATATATTTCTATAAGTATATTAAAGAAAATTATATTTAAAGAAAATTATTGATATAAAAGAAAATTAGAGAATATGAGAAAGAGAAATATATATTAAAAGAAAATTATTATTAATAATTCAACAACCACATTACAAAAACTAATTTCCCGCCCTATCTAACTGTCCCCCAGTACCACATCCACGGGGATGACCCCGTCTTCGAACTCTACCACCAGGTTGTCGAGGTTCCGCTTGTATTTGTGTGTTTTGTGGAGGCGGTTGTTGTTGAGTCCATGATTCAGCTTGTCCCCAATTACGTGGAAGGTTGCTGCCAAAGGCGCTGCCGTAACTGAGTTGTGTGCCCATGTTTTCAAAGCTGGGTCGAATAGGTTGGGCTGGGTTGGATTGGGTTGGGTGAGGACGATAAGCTTGACCAAACGAGGATATTGCCTCGTTTTGAGAACGAAACAAAGGTGGGGGGCTATAGGTTGGTGTGGACATGAAGGGGTTGTCGGGGGTATATTGGTGTTGGTAAGGCTCTTGTTGTTGTGATTGGGTTTATGGCATGAAGGGGTTATGTGTTTGGATGAATGGCCTATGGGTGTTTGAAGTCGATGGCTGGAATTGGGTGGGGTAGTCATGTTGTGGAGTTGGTGGTTGGGCGTATGCTGCGGCCTGCGAGCGGGGGTCAATCAAGTATGGGTTATCAGACACCCATTGTTGCATAGTAACTGACCTAAACCAAACTAAATATTCTCTAGTTGGTTTGACATTTTGCAGCACTTGGTCAGTTAGGACATGTTGGCGTCGATCCCTCCATTGTTGACGTAACTCCCTTGCAAAGTCTCTCCAATCTTCCATGTTCCACATGTCACTTACTCTTTTCAAATGCCAATTTCCCAAACATGTCGGAGGGCCCGGAATATCCTGTTGCATTCCGAACTGCATTTTCACCCGATCTGTTTGGTGCATTTCAATTGTAGTGAAGCGGATGATTGGAGTTTTTGCCGTCCAAATTTCAGCATCTTCCGGGTTAGGCTCATGGTCGAGGGCTAAATATGGGCGCCAGATGAACTACGGAAAAAAAAATCCGTTTAGTATAAAATTATTTTAGTTAATAAAATGCATTAAAACGGAAAAATATTTTTTATATATGACAATACCTGATCGATCCCCACGTGGTCTAACAATTGGCGATATAGAACTATAGAACTTCTTGGGTTTCTACTATAATCCATCCCAAGATCGGACCAGCTAAGCACAACAGATTTAAACGCATTTAGATACAATAACAATTTAAATATTTAAAATTTAATATGTTTGGAAATAAAAATTAACAGTGGACTTACTGGTTTGCGTAGGGGAACGGGCATGGATTCATGTTGCGTGGGGCAAGCATCGGCAATCTGGAATACCCCCAAGCTTGTAACAAAAATGCACACCCAAAAAAGGTACAAGTATCCTTTGCGGCATTTTTACAAAGGCTACTGTACAAGTGTGCCAAAACAGCCGAACCCCAACTGTATGTATTTACATTGTTGATGTTTCGCAAAAATGGTAAATACATCATATATATATATATATATATATATATATATATATATATATATATATATTTATTTATATATATATATATATATATATGTATATATATATATATATATATATTTATATATATATATTTATATATATATATATATATATATATATATATATTTATACATATATATATAAAACTTAGGGTTTATATATATTAGTATGAAATATATATAAAAAGTATGCGTAACAAAATTTACGAATATTAAACTTACAAATGCCGCGATATTTTCGACTGTGCCTCGGTGTTGATCTCCCATCGTTAGTAAAGCCATTTTCGATTTCGAACTGATACTTGAGATTTGATATTTGATATTAGATGTTGAACTTGTTTGAATTTTGATTGTGTGATATTTTAGGTTTGATAGTATGGTATATATAACTAGTTTCATTTACATGGTGCGGATTGAAGAAAAACAATGACACACATTCGCCAATCCTTGTGGCGAATTGAACAAAAACAAGTACACTGATTCGCCAAACCATGTGGCGAATAAGAACAAGAGTGTTTTGCATGTTCTGTGATTGGTTCATCTGCGTGTTTGTGGATACCTCATCCTCAATCTGATTGGCGAATGCACCAGTCATGTGGATCACCAGCTCACTATACAAGGATCCAAGGGAATCTCTGCATGGTCAAGGGTTCAGAGCATTGGAAACCTTCACGAATCTCTTCTGCGTTTTCCAGCTTTGCAGGTCTCATAAATAGCAAGTGGATTCGCCATTCCATTTGGCGAAAAGGACTGAATTCACCTTGGTTCGCCAATCCATTTGGCGAACGTGTTATGCATGTTAGGTCTTTTAGTTTAGTTACTTAGTTTGGTTAGTTAGGAGTTAAGTTAGTTTAGTTACTTAAGTTAGTTTTGGTTAGTTTATAATTAGGTTATTTAGTTAGTTTAATTTGGGTTTAGTTAAGTTAGTTTAGTTAGTTTATAATTAGGTTAGCTTAGTTAGTTTAATTAGGGTTTAGTTAATTAAGTTAAGTTAGGGTTTCATTTAATTACTTTAGTTAGGGTTTTATTTAATTAGTTTAATTAGGGTTTAGTTAAGTTAGTTTAGTTAGTTTATAATTAGGTTAGCTTAGTTAGCTTGATTAGGGTTTAGTTAATTAAGTTAAGTTAGGGTTTCGTTTAATTACTTTAGTTAGGGTTTTATTTAATTAGTTTAATTAGGGTTTAGTTAAGTTAGTTTAGTTAGTTTATAATTAGGTTAGCTTAGTTAGTTTAATTAGGGTTTAGTTAATTAAGTTAAGTTAGGGTTTCATTAATGTATATATATATATATATATATATATATATATATATATATATATATATATATATATATATATATATATATATATATATATATATATATACTTATACATATATATATATACTTATACATATATATATATATTTATATATATGTATATATATATATATATATATATATATATATATATATATATATATATATAAGTATATATATATACATATATATATATATATATATATATATATATACTTATACATATATATATATATATATATATATATATATTTATACATATATATATATACTTATATGTGCAGATGATAGACCTATATGTGCAGATGCTAGACCTATATGTGCAGAAGATAGCCCTATATGTGCAGATGCTAGACCTATATGTGCAGAAGGTAGCCCTATATGTGCAGAAGATAAGACATATGTGGAGAAGATAACCCTATATGGTGCAGGAGATAAGCCTATGAGACATTAATTCACATTAATTCAGAACAGTAAATATAACCATAAAATATATTTTTGCCTTTACTATTTATAGATTATTTTCATATCTTCATTGTACCATAAACTGCAAAACATTTTCGTATCTAAAAGAGTCTTTGAATACGAACTATGTCTCAATTACGTCAGTATATGATCAACGCCCATATAAATGGCGAAATATTTGAATGTAACCATTCTGGTTTCAACTTTCGAAACACCGAGGTTACTCGGTTCTCAATCGTCCGACAATCCAATTTCGCTCATCTAAAAAAGAGATTGGAAAAAAAAAATGCAGCGTGGTCCAGTGGACGTCATTATTTACAAAAATCCAGTATTCTATGAGGATAACCAGGTCATGTATTTCCAATTAACTATATCTGATGACGAAAGTGTTCGTACTATGTTTCTAAGCCATGAGTATTCTGGTTTCAATGATATCGAGCTGTATGTTACGCTTCACCAACAACAAATGTCTCAGCCCATTGATCATTCGCAAGTCTTTTTCGAATCTGACAATGATTTGGCTGAAGTGGATGTTGTTGATGAGGACGAGGAACAAGAGGAGGCAGTAGTTGATGAAATGGTCAATGAAGACGAGGTCCCGACCAGTCATGTATATCGTCCTCCTCCACACATGACAAACTTGAACTTGGGAAGTGAAGACCCATCTTCAGACATATTTTATGATCCGTATCCACAAAGGCAAGGTTCATTAAAGGAGGGCGACCATTTTCGAACAAAAGAAGAATGCGTTCGAGCTATAAAATTTTACCACATGGATTTATCGGCTGATTATAAGGTCGACCGAACGAATCCTACACTATATATGATACGTTGTCGTAACGTGGCGTGCCCGTTTCGATTGACAGCATCATACAGAAAGAGAAGTGAAGATTGGAAGGTTGCTTCAATGGGACCGGAGCATACATGTGTCATAACCAACTCACTGCAGGATCATCGGCAACTGAGCTCTCAGCTAATATGCAACAATATCCTATCAATCGTGGCTGACGATCCTTCTGTCAAGGTCAGCACGATAATTAAGCACATAGTTCAGAAGCACAATTATACTCCATCATACAGGAAAACATGGATTGCTAGAACTAAGGCTGTTGCCGTTGTATTCGGAAATTGGGAGGACTCGTACAAAGAACTCCCAACGTTTTTGCTGGCACTGAAGCACTATGCACCTGGGACCGTTGTCATCCTTGAGACCTTGCCGGCGTATACTTCGGAAAGTCATTGTGTTAGTGGAAATGGCATATTCCACCGGCTCTTTTGGGCTTTTGACCCATGTATAAAGGGTTTTTCCTTCTGCAAGCCTATAATCCAAATTGATGGAACATGGCTCTACGGGAAATACAAAGGAACTCTATTGATGGCAGTGGCACAGGACGGCAACAGCAATATCTTCCCAATTGCATTCGCTATCGTCGAGGGAGAGACTGCCGAGGGATGGAGTTTTTTCCTTAAAAATCTTCGCTTGCATGTGGCTCCCCAGTCTAACTTATGTTTGATTTCGGACAGACATGCATCAATTGAGAGTGCATGGAAGAATGTTGATAACGGCTGGCAGGAACCGCCTTCAACACATGTCTATTGTATTAGACACATAGCGCAAAACTTCATGAGAGAGATCAAAGACAAGACACTGCGGAAGAAGGTCGTGAACGCATGGTACTCATTAACCGAACCGTCATTCAAACATTATCGTGACGAAATCAGACTGGCAAATGAAGATGCGTTCAGATGGATAAACTAGATTCCTTTGGATAAGTGGACCAGGGCCTACGACAAAGGACAACGCTGGGGTCACATGACAACAAACCTCGTGGAATCAATGAACTCTGTTTTCAAAGGAATCCGCAACCTACCGATAACCGCTTTGGTGAGGTCAACCTACTTTAGGCTCGGAGCACTTTTTGACACCAGGCGTTCAAAGTGGAGTTCAATCCTACAGTCTGGTCAAGTGTTCAGCGATAGTTCTATGACATTCATCAAAGACGAAGCATCCAAGTCTAACACACATGTGGTCACCATGTTTAACCGCAATAAGGGACATTTCAATGTTGATGAGATCATGGATCACAACGAAGGGAGACCGAGGGGATCCTATCGGGTAGAACTTGATAACAATTGGTGCGACTGTGGAAAATTTCAAGCCTTTCGCATGCCTTGCTCCCATGTCATAGCGGCATGTTCGAAGGTTCGGCTGGACCCTTCAGGCTTACTATCCCCTATTTACCAAGTGCACAATCTTTGCAACGTCTACAACAAAAGCTTTCTGGTTGTTGCAAATGAGGACTACTGGCCCTCCTACAACGGGGAAATAGTCTGGCACAATGAGAACATGCGAAGAAAGAAAAAAGGCCGTCCTAATAGCACGCGTATTCGCATCGAAATGGATACGGCGAATAAGATGGTGAGACTGTGTAGTTCATGTCGTCAGCCCGGTCACAATCGTAAGAAATGTCCCAACGTTGGACCAAGCTCAACATCGTAAATTAAATCATTGTAACCGTATTTATTTTAAATGGAAGCCTAGTTCGTTTAATTCATATCAGTAAAATCATACAACCACAAACACGAACATACATAAATAAAACAAGGAAATACGTGATTCAGAAAATGACCGTACATAAATAAAACGGAAAAATACATAAATTCAAACATGACCATACATAAATAGAACAACTGCAACATTCAACAAATCTAGCCTATCAGAACCATCAGGACAACTTCACCTCCGCCTAGCATCATTGAAAGAACACCTGCATCATTGACAATTTTTCTCCATTTCGTCACACCAGACTCCACAACCCGCTTCTCAATTTTAATTATCTTTTCTTTGTGGCCGACCTCTCCTTCTAACCAGCGGGTTAATTCTCTGTGCAAGTGTTCCAAAGTTTGGGGGTTCCATAACAGCATCTTCAGAGGAGGCTTTGTTGCCGAGAAAAACACTAAAGCATTTTTCTTCAAGATATCAAATTTTGGAAGTGGTTCTTCTGATGTTGAGGAAGACGGTGTCGATGCATAACTAGATGGACGGGGAGAAGCCATATTGTGAGAGAGGGAGACTGAAAGGAATGAATTTTTAGGGTTTCTAAGGAAGGAGTGAGGTAAATCTGATGTTTATGAGTGAGGCATACATTTTTATGAGTGACGCATATATATAGTAAAAAAATTGCTAACCCTAAACAACCTAAACACATGCAACATTCCATTTGGCGAATGCATGCATGATATTACAACACATTCGCCAAATGGTGTGGCGAATTAGGCAATTTTTTTTAGGGCTAGCCAATCCATTTGGCGAATTGAACCTAATTTCCACTAGTTCACCTTTTCAAATGGCGAATGCATTACCAAACTATGTTAGTTTGGTAATTTTTTCCAAAGTTATGTTATTTTGGAAATTTATTTAATAAAGTATGTTATATTAAAAAAAAATTCATAAATGACATTTGTTCTTATATTGATTTACTTTTATAATAAATAAATGCTTGTTGTCCTTTCACTTTTTTGTACATTTAATAATACTAAACTTTAACAGTTTTTGTTTTAAATGACAAAGTTTTGGTTTTGAAGTTCTTTTAACTTGCTCGACTTTTCCAAGATAAACATGCACTGCCCAAGGTTTTGTCAATTTTTCTTTATCTGATATGTGACATGTGGCAGCTTTTATGTGATTATTTAGCCATGTGTTTGACTAAGAGAGGATATAGGAACGACCTAGGGTTTTATGTTGTTGTTTTGGTTCTTCAAACATGATCATATTTGGGCTCTAAAGGTATTGGACCTCAACGTTTTACCGATTGCACCTCCCTTTTGTGACTACCCTCATTTATTTTGTTATTTTGTTTTATTTTTTGGTGGTTGTTAGGCCTTAATAAGCCCATACAAATTTCTGTTTGAACCACTGGAACTGTGCAGACGCCCTCCCTTTTATTTTTGATTTGTTGTTTTATTAGAATTTTTGAATTTTTATTTCGATTTATTTTGGGCCAATGATATAATTAATGGTTTATTGATATTCGATTTTTTAATCGAAGTTATCTAAACCTATATGAGGCCAACTTTTCCATTTCTTTTTTATTTATCGATTTCTCAATTTATTTTTATTTTTATGGTCTATGATATTATTATTCGATTTGTGACATTCGATTTACCGACGTTGTCCAAATTGATATGAGACCCCTTTTCTATTATTTTTATGGTTTCTAATTATTTTTAGATCCATTTTTACTTATCGATTTATTATTATTTTGACCAATGATAAATGGTGATATTCGATTTCTAATAAATCGACGTTATCCCCTAATTTGAGGCCACACCTTTATTTTCCTTTTTATTTCCCATTATCTCGATTTATTCGGCCAATGAATAAATGTTTAGATATTTGATTTCGAATAAATCGACGTTATCTAAACTAAATATGAGGCAATTCATTTATTTTCTCTATTATTTTCAATTTACTTTATTTTTGTGGTCGATGATATAACAAACGGCTTAAATATTCAATTTCAAAAAATCGACGTTATTTAAATCAATATGAGATCAATTTTATTTTTTATCACATTTCTTTTATTTAAATAATCGTTTGATTATAAAGTGACGCTCGAATTATCATAGAATGATTCTAACTTTGAATCGATTCTAAGATAGTTAAAGGGCAACATTTCGATGATTTCGGTTTAATCTCGAGCTCCAACGGCTCTGCGTTTGCTTAGTACTAGGACTAGATCCCGCGTAATCAATCAACCTTTACACTCCATTTTGCATTCACCCGTAAGTCGAGTGCTTCGCGCATCGCCATCAAACCAAAAACTAAAACAATTAATTTAGATCCAAACCCTTGATCCAACATCAAGTGGTCTTAGGTAATAAAACACCTTAATAATACGAGGAGAATTGTACGTCACGAGCCTTAAGCGGTAGAAAGGAGGACTACGAGTTGTCGCTACTAATTCCGATTATTTCATCGTCGGACGCTGGTCCGGATCGAGCGGAATAAACTACCCATAGTCTTTAGTGCAATTCGACTCCTAAATCCTTTCATCGAATAAAGGTAATAAAATCAACAACCATTCGTAGTGAGCCGAAGTACGAGGCTCTGACTTTCCCATTGCACGAGGGAATACGTAGGCACACAAATCTTAATCCTTGTCGAGCACCTAGGATCAATCAAACTTCAATATCAACTATTTTCTCCTTTAGCAAGTAACTCATTAGGCATAGACGTTATTTCGTGCGTGACAACTTAGAAGGTTCCCATCGAGTACGATGGATGTAGGGGGTGCTAATACCTCCCCCCTGCATAACCGACTTTCGAACCCAGGGAATGGTTCCAACGACCTTGTCTTTATCCTTTCTTCTCGGGTTTTATCTATATTTTCCCTTTCCCTCTTTGGGAATAAATCAAAATTAGGTGGCGACTCTCAAGTCAGCCCAGCCGCGATCGCATTCGCGAGGCTCGTATTTTCCGAGGTACGACACTTACTACCAAATTTGAGAATCTGAGAATGAAGGAAGATGAAATTGTTCATGATTTTCACATGAACATTCTGGATATTGCTAATGCCTCAGTAGCCTTAGGAGAAAGATGTCTGATGAAAATCTAGTGAGGAAAATTCTCAGATCGCTTCCCAAAAGATTTGCTATGAATGTGACTGCAATAGAAGAAGCTCAGGACATTTGCAACATAAAGGTAGAAGACCTCATTGGATCCTTTCAGACTTTTGAAATGGGACTCAATGATGTGCCTGAAAAGAAGAACAAAAGCATAAATCTTGTGTCAAATACTGAGAAGGGAGCAGGAAGAGGTGAGATAGAGGATTAGGAATGTCTGAAAGATGTTGTTGCTATGATGGGAAGACAGTTCAACAAGGTCATGAAAAGGATGAATTTTGGGTCAAGATCGAATGTTAAGAATATTGCTTCTGACATCAGCAGATCAAATGAGTCAAACACAGAGGCTAAAGAGAAGTCAAGTTAAAACATAAGAGTTCAATGCCATGGGTGTGATGGTTTTGGTCATATTAGAGTTGAATGCCCGACCTACCTGAAAGGGAAGAAGAAAGGTTTTTCCGTTACATGGTCTGATGGAGACTCTGAAAGTGACTTTGAAGAAGAATATGCTAAACACATCACTGTGTTAATAGGGACATGTGTATCTGATGAAGACTCTAGTGGAGATGAATTATCATTTGAGGAACTAGCTGATACTTATCAAAAGACGTGTATAAACTGTACTCAAGTTATAAAAGATGGAGAAAAACATAAAAATATCGTAGTTACCCTGGAGGATGAAAAGAAAGAATATCTAACAACAATATCACATCTGAATGATGAGGTCACCAAGCTAAACTCCAAATTTAAGCAAATGAACAGATCCATCAGGATGCTTAACAATGGATTTAAAGCTCTTGACAACATTCTACAGGCTGGAAGAAGTGCAGGAAACCTATCAGGTTTAGGCTTTGATGGCTTTGTCAAAAGTGGCCAACCTGAGTTCAAGAAGAATGTCACTGAACAAATGTTAAAACCTGTGACTCAACATTATGAGCCAAGGAGACACACTCATCAAAGAAAAAGATATCAAAGATAGAGGTGTCACTAATGTGGAAGGTATGGCCATATAAAACCCTTATGTTTCAGACTCCACGATTATCCTAATCAAGATCCTCAGACCAAACCTATGCAAAAACGTCATTATCAAAAATCAACAAAAGGTTCCTGAGAATGTTGCCCTACTGGCGTGTACTTCTCTTAAAAAATTAACTAAAGAGAACTGGTATTTTGATAGTGGCTGCTCTAAACATATGATTGGAGTAGAAATCTTACTGAATGATATCAAACCTCATCCTACCAGCTATGTGACTTTTGGTGATGGAACTAGAAAGAAAGATAAATGAGTTGGAAAACTTGAAGGTTCAGGTACACCAAATCTCGATGAAGTACTTCTTATGGAAGGTTTATCTGCTAATCTTATTAGCATTAGGCAATTGTGTGATCAAGGAATCCATGTTAATTTCACTAAGTCAGAATGTCTGGTCACTAATGCAGAGAATAATGTAATCATGAAAGGTGTTAGGTCAGAGGATAACTGTTATCTATGGGATAAACAAAAACCTTGTTGCTAAAAAAGGGAGACTAAAGAAGAAAACAATAGTGTCTTGGAAAGTGAGATTTATGAATGTAACTTGCTGAATTCTCAAGAAAGTGATCTTATAATATCTTGAAAAAGTATGTCAAGAGAAGTAAATTCTGATGTCACAGAAAATGTCATGACATTGTACTTCAAAAATCCCAATACAGACAATTTGAGAATACACCTTTATGAGAGTTTGAGGCAATCAGTGACATGTGGGAACATCCTCAAGGACATTTCATATTTTCAAAAGTCAGGTTTAATGCACTTTAAGTGGAGGCGTGAAACAATTGATTTTATCATTAATTTTTTGATTCGAAGAAAACTTATTCAAAAGTCCACTACTTCACAAAGTCATCACTACATCACACTGCATATTTGCTCTCCTATTATTCACCCCAAACTTGCGTATTTTTTCTCTTAGAAAATTCCTATCAACATGTCTCAACAATCTTCTGCATCGCCCTCAAAAAAGTTAACTGTCATTCCTGAATCTAGGGTTCATCATCTCTCTGAAGATGTCATATATGTTGCTCCTCTGAATGTTGTCGTTCCTGAAGTTGCTAGGGTTTCTAAACTGAGGACTCCAAACGTACGTATACCCAAAGATCAGTCTACATAGCCATCATCTATCCCTCAAGGCACGATGTTTGGTGATGTAGCCACCAAAGATTTGGTCTCAAGAATTTTTGCTGAAATTAGTGATTCTGTTGGAGTGCATGAAACTCAGAACAATCCTAAGAGTACCGAATCTGGTCTAAAGAATAAGGCTGCTGAAGAAACCCCTATTGTGTATACGGTAGAAGGGAGTTCCAAATATGTTGTAAAATCATTTGTTGGGGTCACTAATCAAAATGAAGAAGAAGCCTAAGGTGTTGATAACCTTTCTGAAATTGAGGACAACAAAGAAGGAAATTATGAAAATGTGATTGAACTTGATCATCTTTGGGATAATGAGCTTATTTCCAACATCAATCCTATTGTGGAAAAAGGCTTATTTCTAGGAAAGGGAAAACTGTTTCTGGTCAAAGCTCTCCTCCTAGAAAATCATTGTCCAGAAAATATAATACAAGGGACACTCCTAAGAGGACTGGTTTTGGTCCATCTAAAGGATGGAGTAAGGTGGTAACCAAAAAGAGAAAGGTCAGGGATACCTCTGAGACTTATGAGGATGTTGAAAGTGGTGTTCCATACACCACACTAAGAAAGAAGTCTGCCTCCAATAAGCTTGTTGCCAGGGTACCTGATGCACCACTAGATAACATCTCCTTTCACTGTATCAGTAGTGCGAAGAAGTGGAATTTTGTTTATCACAGAAGACTGGCCTTGGAAAGGGAGGTTGCTGAATCTGTCCTGAATTGTGTCAGACCCTAATTTTTGACCCTAAGATTTTTCGCATCTCATCTGCATTTCTCATACAAACAAGATCACGCACTGTTCGTTTATCCTTTTTCAGGTGCAGGTCTATGCCTTGCAGAGGATCACCATGTTTAATTTCTGTTATTTGTTTATATTTACTAACTTCTAACCAAAATACAAAAAAATATATGGTGCAGTTTGCTTTTTCTTCTTCTCTGTGTTGCAGGATTTAAAAGACAGGGCAGTGATTTCAATTCAGATGCATTTGTTCAGTCACAATTCGATTTAGATGGACGTTTGACCTAATCTTGGTCAAACTATCAGAAGATTGTTCAACTGCAAGTTATGTGTGCCAGTAGTTTATTCCTCAGACAATGCGTTTTCAAAGTTCAAGTTGTGTTGTGTGCGAAGTCATCAGTTAACAGACAGTGTTTTGTGCGAAGTTTGATTTGAATCGGCAAGATCACCAGTTTATCAGTAGTTCATCTGAGGATTTAGTTTCCTCAGTATGGTTTCGAATTATCAGGATTGATTTCAGATTTCAAGTGATTGCGGTATAAATGATGAGTTGTGCAGTGGTTCAGAAGTGTTTGTGATCATTTTATCAGTGGCTTGTGAAGGAAAATCAGAATATGTTGTGGGCTTAAGACCAGTTTTCATATCCATTATCCAATAATCATTTCCATTATTCCAAATCCAATTCTTTTTCCCAAATTCAATTCATTAACTATTTTCGATTCCCGATTATTTCATCCCATTTTTACATTTTTCGATTTCCATTATTTTTCTATCCATTTTCAATTCCCCTTTTATTCACTTTTATCCAATTAAATCCAAATATTCATTTTTTCTGTTATCCATTCTATTCAATTATCCATTACCATTTTTTATCCAATATTCAATTATCTCACACACAAAAATTCAAGAGGTTTAAATAACATTTTTTTTAAGTTCATTCTTTCTCATGGTCCATGAAATCATTCACAAAATAAAAAAAAAATCCAATTTCCATTTGTAGCCCATTATTAAAATAAAAGAAAAAAAAAGCCCAACACATATCAGCCCACATATTTCCAAAGCCTTCAGCTATTACAACCAACAGCAACACAAGCAAAAGCAACCCAGCTTCGCTTTCCAAGCCAATCCGTCAACTCCATCAGTTCAAACAGCTATCACTTTTCCCAACAGCTAGCCCCTCACGCCATCCAAGCCTCACGCGTACGCCATCCAAGCCTCACGCGTACGCCACAAGCTTCAACTCGCCACTTGCATCAGCCTGCATACATCACAGCCTTCCGCATACAAGCCGTAACGCACGAAAGCATTCCCAGTTCACAAGCCGTACACGCTCACAAGCTGAACAGAAAAATACACTAACTTCCGTACCAGCTTCATCAGCCTTCACCGAAAACTCCAAGCCAACTCCCCTATGTCGCTCCCGGGATTTTCATCCTAGTACAAACGCGAAAGTGGCGCGGAAAGGTAGAGTCGCCAGCCAGACATTTTTATCCCGAATGAATGGGAAAGGTAATGTTGCACAAACCTGAGGAAGAAGGAAAGGACAAGGTCCTGCGAACCAAAGATCTGAGTTCGGGAGTCGGTTACGAACTGGGAAGGTATTAGCACCCCAGATCGTCCGTCATACCCGACGGGATCCACGCTTGCTTGTTTTGTTTCAAAGGGTGAAAAATAAGAATGCTGCTGAACAAATGAACCGCTAACTGGAATGGAAAGGAGGAATGAGAAATGAACTGGAAAAGAGAACAAAGAGAAAGAATGGGGAAAATGTAGGGAAAATAAAGAATGTGCTCGAACGGGCCCTACCCCGCTGCCTACGTACCTCATCGGGATAATGAGGATCAGAGTCGACGTAGTTCGCCTAACCTAGGCGGGAACTATTTGTTTGTGTTTTTTATAGCTGGAACTGCGTATGTCTATGCTCAGGTGTTGCAGGCTCGTCTGGTACGAGTGCGTTTACCGTCTTGCATGCGAGACAAGTCGTCGCGAGTTCGCGTTGTGAGTGAATGAGATGAGAAAGAGAAGTTCCCGCAGGATAGTCGCTTGTTATTTGTTTTTTTGTCTTTTATGAGAAGTGTTTTTTTGAATTTGTTTGTGAACTGTCTTGTACTAAGACCTATCCATCGCGGTGAGTATTTACACCTCGCCCCGAAACAGGACGCGTATAAACACTCCGCAACAAAGTCTCGTGTCGTACAAGATTGTTCGGTTTTTATTAAGTGTTTTATTATTTTCTTTTATGAGATGAGAAAGAATGATCAAGTTGGAAAAGGGAAAATCTAAAGGGAACTAAGACACACCCTAATTTTATTGATTTATTTACAAGGGAAATCCTATGGTTTGTGAGGTTTCTAATCCTAAGGAGGAGAAGGAAAAGAAGAAAAGAGAGAAAAGGAAGAAGAACACAACTTACTTCCTAATGAAGTTAAGTTGGTTCCAAAAGGGGAAAACCTAACAAGCACAAACATTATATAAGGCAAAATGGTGCAAGTTAAATGCATTAGAAATACCAAGGAGGATAGGGTTTTTAAACATACCTTGCCCTCCCTACAAAACAAAGGTTAGCATGGTAAACATGATAAAAATAAGGCAAACAAAATTACCTAATTAATTCCTACGGGAACTAGGACCTAAACTAGACTCAATCTATAGTTTAAAGGACCTAAAACTAATGCAATGCAAAATTCAGCAACTTATTTACAACACTTAATGCACAAACAGCTATGAAATGCACTATGCAATGCAACAACTTTTTACAGCACCTATATGTATACAAAAACAGGTGTTAAAAGTCCCAAACAACATGAATTTATAACAAACAGCATGTATTTTACAGCACTTATGCAAAAAACAGCTATGTAATGCAAAATCCAGAATTGATTATTTTCATATTTTAATGCACAAACTCAATGAATAATGCACTAAATCCATCATGAACATACATTTGAACATGGATCATCATATAAAAATGCAAGAACATGAATATTTTGAAGATTATGCAAGAATGCATCACATGGTTGATTATGCAACAAGTAATGCAAAAGTATGGTACATGAACATGGTATATGCACATGATGATTATTGATTATGAACATGCAACATGATAGCTCAACAAACATGCTAAACTCAATGCAAAATTCAGAATTGAATTGATATGGATGATGTGATAAAATATGCAACAAAATGCAACCAAATACACATACATATGATTATGCAAAATGCAACATACATCAACATAATGGAATGCAAAAAAGAAAAATGATTTGAGGCAATACAAACATGTAAAAACAGAATGCAACATGATTATTATATGCCTAATGGTGCATGAACATGGCGACAAAATGCAAGAACTTAAACTATGCACAAAGAAGCACAAAAATGCATAACACGTAACATGAGCGGAATCGTGTCGAAACGACTCGAAATGGGGGAATTAGCTACTGGAAATGGATCTAAAAATTCCCTAAAATCAGTACCTAAACATGTATGGGGGTGATAGGCATGAAGAATTAAGACTAAGCTATCAAATAAGCTAAAATCTAAATTCCTACGACGAGAACCGTTTTTCCTATTTACAAGGGATTCTTTACACCTACTAGGGCCTAGATTAGACTATAAATCTAATTCCTAATAATCCAAATGCAAATTGCAAGCAAGAAAGCAACGAAAATGAAAATGAACGGTATAACGCAAACATAATCGAAAATCATGCGTAGAATGCCGTTAAGGCGAGATGAAGAGGATAAATTAAGGCATAATGGTTAAATCACCAACCTACGAAACGGAGGAGTGTTTCGGTAATTGTTGCAATGAATCGGAGTGCAAATGGAGAAGGAAACCGGAGAACCCGCGAATGCAAAATAAATGCGATTCGGTCTTGACGCTTCTCGATTAATCACTTCCGATAAGTCGCAATCTTCACCAAAAACCAGTAGTTTCTTCTTCCACAATGCTCAATTCAATGAAGGATGGAGGCTAAGCTTTAAGACCTTCAAGTTTCAATGTGAAACTTGAAGAACTTTTGTTGAAAAGCTATAGTGAAAATGGTGGAAAAGTGGGATAGAAAGTGATGAATTTGGGATTGTGAAAATGGTGATTGAGTGAAGAATGAGGGAGAGAGAGATTTGTGGTGATTATTGTTGATTACCCTTAGCTTTGGGATGAGAATGAGTTTATATAATGCATCGGTTTGGCATGAGGTTTGGGCTTGGAGGTAGCTTAGGAGTCGGCTTAGGTTAGGAGTTAGTTGGGATTCTAGAGAATTCTAGAACTCCTTGGAAGGTTGTAGAAAACTCTAGAATGTGGTAGAAGAGGGTGAGCTGGCTCTTCTAGAACTTTCTTTAGTATACTAGCTCATGAACACTTGTGGTGAAGACCACTTTGATGTAGCAACAATGGTGAAGCTTGAATTGAGGCCAAAGTGAAGCTAAATGAGCTATAGAATGTGTACCAATCATTTCCATGTTCAACCCCAAAGATAGCATAGTATTCCCCCTTGTTTTGCATCAAAAACAGCAGCAAAATGGCAAAAACCAGCATCATGAATCGATTCATAAGGTTATGCATCGATACATACTGAAGAGAAAGCTAATTTTAGCAAAAAAACGCATTATGAATCGATTCATACATGGATGTATCGATTCATAATAGTTTTATGAATCGATTCATACATGGATGAATCGATTCATCCTGCTGTATTGCCTTGTTTTTCTTTCAAACTTTGAACGGCCATATCTTTCTCAATTTTGATCCTATGAAGGAGTTCCACATATGGTTTTGAAGCTTAGGATGTCCTCTTTCATTTTCTCAAGGTATATTTTTCATAGGACTCTTTTTTTGGGAAAAAACCTCTCTTGAAGTGGCTACAACAGTGACCAAAACTTGCCATTTTTGGAAACCCAAACTTTCCAAAAATGGTAAGTTTTAGTTTTCCTGATTTTTTCCATTCTTTCTTGATTCAAATTGGTCCCTAAGAGCCTTGTGATCATAATTTCATGATTTTGATCCCAAAAATTCAAGAGTTGACCTTTTACTCATCCTGGTTGACTTTTCTCCAATTTTCTGATTTTCAATCAACTGAACAATTGAGGGCCTTCCAAAATGAGTCCAATGGTGAAATGTGAACCATAGGTACTTGACATCATGTAGAGAACCATAAAACCATGCTTGGACCAAAGTCTCATTGATAAGCCCAGTTCATTAGAAACCCTCATCTGACTCCTTTTTGCTGGGAAACGTTGCATTGCTTGCCTCCCTTGATCAAAACACCTCTGTAAAGGACTTGTGGCTTCAAGTGAATACTTGTGGGATATTGTGGACCATTTGCACAAGGTTGAGAAGCTTTGTGGTCCTTTGATTGCCTTTGTATAGCCTTCAGTTGCTTTGTTCACTGATCACAAACCTATGCCCCTGTGATGATGGTTATGATGCAATGTTTTTTTTGGTTATTTTATGAATTTATGTATGCTACATGCTATGCAAAACGTTGGGGAAATGAGAGGGCAAATTTTGAGGTATTACAGCTGCCCCTATTCAATCATCTGCAGGCCTGAACGAATAATTGCGAGAGCTTTTAGACGTTCAAGGTATGGAGTGATTGAATACTCAAATAAAACCTGGAAATTTGAACTCTGTGGTTAGTAGGAATGCCATTTGCCTTTTGTTTTTGTTTTTTTTCTCGTTTTTTTTCGTTTTTTTTCTTTTTTTTTTTTTTTGGTATATTTTTGATCGGTATTGTTTTTTTTTGTTTTGACCTCTGAATAGGTAGCGGAAATAGATCTTGTCAATGTGACTGCTGGGCAGGACCAAGCCACAAAGAAAACACGCGACTGCTGGGCAGGACCAAGCCACGGAAAATGCCTGTTGGTGAAACGAGACTTTACGAGACCATCGGCGGAATGGAACTCAAATAAGATCAACCGATCTATCATGGGGATGGTATCAACCGATCCACCCCGGAAAGCGAGAATGTAATATCATCCGATTTACAACTCGAAGAGAAATGATATCAACCGATTCATAACTCAAATAAGATCAACCGATCTAACATGGAGATGATATCAACCGATCCATAACCAAGAAATGCGAGAATGTAATATCATCCGATTTACAACTCGAAGAGAAATGATATCAACCGATTCATAACTCAAATAAGATCAACCGATCTAACATGGAGATGGTATCAACCGATCCATAACCAAGAAATGCGAGAATGTAATATCATCTGATTTACAACTCAAAGAGAAATGATATCAAATGATTCATAACTCAAATAAGATCAACCGATCTAACATGGAGATGGTATCAACCGATCCATAACCAAGAAATGCGAGAATGTAATATCATCCGATTTACAACTCGAAGAGAAATGATATCAACCTATTCATAACTCAAATAAGATCAACCGATCTAACATGGAGATGGTATCAACCGATCCATAACCAAGAAATGCGAGAATGTAATATCATCCGATTTACAACTCGAAGAGAAATGATATCAACCGATTCATAACTCAAATAAGATCAACCGATCTAACATGGAGATGGTATCAACCGATCCATAACCAAGCAACGCGAGAATGTAATATCATCCGATTTACAACTCGAAGAGAAATGATATCAACCGATTCATAACTCAAATAAGATCAACCGATCTAACACGGAAATGGTATCAACCGATCCATTATCTTCGCACTGAAACGAGACCATTGTACTTAAATGGAGACTCGAAAGGAATGGGATCGTTGTACTTAAACGAGAGCCCAAGACGCGACCGTTGTACTGAAACGGAGACGCGAAAAAATGAGACTGTTGTACTGAAACAAGACTCAAAGACGAGACCATTGTACTTAAATGGAGACTCGAAAGGAACGGGATCGTTGTACTTAAACGAGAGCCCAAGATGCGACCGTTGTACTGAAACGGAGACGCGAAAAAATATGAGACTGTTGTACTGAAACAAGACTCAAAGACGAGACCATTGTACTTAAATGGAGACTCGAAAGGAACGGGATCGTTGTACTTAAACGAGAGCCCAAGACGTGACCGTTGTACTTAAACGGGACGCGGAAAAAAATGAGACTGTTGTACTGAAACAAGACTCAACTGGAGATAAAAACAAGACTTGGTAGAAATAACCACCCTAGGAAACGAAGTTGCATTCTGTGGGGAATACTTCAGTCTGATTGGAGATGTAACGGTTCTTATGTAATACCTCAAAACTGGCCCATGCCGGTATGCATATGTTTGAATTCATGGCGTAATGCTCCATAATGATGGAAATGCTACGCTTTGGAGGATGCAAATGTAACGATGATTACTGGATGCAAATGCAAATGCAAAAGGGGGTCTCCCGATGAGGAGATAACAGATATCCCAAATGGCTTGACTGGGGAGGAACTGATGATCACTGCATTGATCGAATTAGTCCTTGTGAGGAGAAAACAACCCTGTGGGGAAGATTGTCAATGATACACCGGCTCTGAACTGCCGTCATTGCCAAAAATAAATTGGACTTTTAGATTGGAGAGCCAAGACCCTGCTGGAGATGAACTCTTTTTGAACTCTGATGGGGAAATGAAGACCTCCCGACTTGGCTGAGAACCAAAGGCATGACATTGTTGAGGAAGAAAATGCTGGGGAGGAAAGACACTCCTTATACTGCTGAGAATTGCCCCTATCTGAAGGGAAACCCCTGCTTGGGGATGACACCCACCTTCTGCTACCTTTCTAGGAGAAATTTCGACTTCCACATTACTGGGGATGATGGGTGATGTCAATGATAAAGCTTCCTGCTGAAGATAAAAGCTCAAGCTGCCACTTACTGGGGATAAGAGATAAATCCTCTCATGTTAGGAATGAGAGACGCGAGGCGTCTCATGCTGGTGATGAGAGACGATGATACCCTTCTTCTCAAGAAATAACCCCCCATGAGACTTGCTAAGGAACCTTGATCGATGTAGTCCGCAGATGAAACAACTCTTGCAGTACTGTGCCGATTCTGGCTTTGCCCCTAGCCCTGGGTTGATAGGTTGCCGACTAATCATGAGTGAACAATGGTTCTTTGCAATTTTCGACTCGCCTCAGATTAAGATCCCTCGGAAGTAAATGTCTCAAGAGGATTTTACAGAAAACATGGCATATGAAATGCCTCAGTGTCTTCAAACTCTTGGAGAGATTCGTTGGATCTCGAAATAACTGCCCCAGACTGCATAGCTTGTGAAAGAATTTGCCTCGTGAGGATTCATGAAAAACCTCATATCACCGTGAGATATTCTGCCCCAGTATATCGAACTCTGGATAGGTGCCTCTGATTAACCGTCTTCAGGAGAAAGAGACTTCTCATGCTCTTGTGGTGGCCTGCCCCGGTACAAGTCTTGAAGTGATCACCTCTGAATGACTGTGCTTTGAAGAAAACACCCAGATCAACTGTTCTTTGAGAAATTGGATCTCGAAGTAACTGCCCCAGTTTGGCTGGAATTTGAATAGTGCCTCCGACTAATGGCTCTTTGAGAGATTTGAATCTCGAAGTGATTGCCCCAACTTGGCTGATTTTTGAAGAGACTGCTCGACATGGTTTGCCCGGATTAGTTGGCTCTTACCACGACTGTTTGGGACAGTCCCTACTCAATGGAGTTTTCTTGAAAAGTGCACCTCAACAGATTGTCCTTCGGAAGTTTCAGACTTCTCAACTTGGCAAGATTAAGCTTCTGGACTGAGATTCCATACATGGACTTTTATGATGCCAAACAAATGTATGCAAGTAGAAAATGTTTATTTTTGAGAATGAAAATTCTAATGCAACACACATGTTAATTTTGAAGTTTTACTGAAAAAGATGTCGCAAACCTTCGTGAGCGAATCACTGGTTAAGATACGACATTAATTTTTGAATAATAGAAAGCATGCACATGCAACACCAACAAAGATCTTTCAACACCACTCATAGGAGTCAGGAACGCGGTCTCGTGGTAGTACGCTCTCAAAAATAACCCTGTTTCAGTTAGGACTTTTGAGGGTTGTATCGTGGCCGGGTTCACGGTTATAGAAACAAAAGATATAGGCTCGAAATTTATTTGTGCCCACCCATCTTCGTGATGTTCTCCATTCCTATTTCCAGCTAGCTTTCACAAGCGTTCACCTCTCAAAAAGGGTTTTGTGATGGTTGAGGAACCAATTACACTAACGGTGTAAGCACCAAACAGGTTGTTGTTGGGAGTCAGTCACCCCTTAGTCTTTCGTGTCTGTATCACACGACTTTGTTCTTGTTCAAGGATCTTTCTTGTGTAATCCTTTTCGCTTTTGCATTATTTTGCTTATCCCTAACTTTTTCCTGGACTGATTCTTGTGAATCTTTGATTGTGAAATCCAGCGGGATGCCCTAATTTTTGCCTAAGTCGTTTGTTTTCAAGTTTCGACTTAGCGGGCTCTTTCATCATTTTTTTTTAATTCTTTTTTTTGAACAAATCGTGTGACGCTGGTTGTCTTGATTGCTTTGAAAGGGTCGTGACTGTCTCACTTTTTGGTTGTTGAGGGATAACCATTGTGGTCTCCGGTCTTTGGACCTCTTGATTGGGATAACCATTGTGGTTCCTGGTCATTGGACCTCTTGATTTGGTACAACGAAAGGTAATGGATCCTCAGATTTGCACTCCTTTTCGAAATTTGAACGATCGGTCCAGCTAGCTGACACCTACCCTGCCCCTGGGTTAAATGGAAGGGTTTTTTCATGCGAAAATAAACTCCTACTTCAAGGCTCAAATGGGTTGGCGAGGGTCTATCTCCCTTATATCTCCGGTGTTTAGGACTTGAAACAATGCCTGTACATCGTCAACATGGTCTTTCTCAAAAGCACACAGTTAGAGATTTTTGCGTTTTCATTTCGTCGTCCTCCCTGATAGAGTTTAATCACAACAGTTGGTATTGCAATGCACATACACAAAATCATGAGTGAATACGAATGGATTACTTCAAGAGAAACATGTGCATCTTATTATGGTTAACATTCAAAAATAAATGAGTTTCATGCATGCATACAAATGTCTAAACAAACACTATAAACTACAAATTAAAATGCAGTAAAGAAGCTGAACATTGCCATCATTGAGGAGACTTGACTCCGTCTGGACTTATTGTTTCTGAAGATGCCCTTGCAGACTAGGATGCCAATTTAATGAGGAGATTTCAATATGTGAGCAAACCTTTTGGCATGATGACCTTTGAGTCGATCAAAATTTGAACCTTGTGCCTGAACGCATCACAGTTGTCAAATGGTATGTCTAAATGCCCCTGAGTGGTACTTGCATCTAGCCTTTACGTCGCGGTTGCCATTATTGAGGAGGTCCGACTCCGTCTGGATTTGTTGCTCTCAGAGACTTTCAGCAGTCAGCAATCTGGATGTTTACTCAATCAAATTTGCGACCTTGTTTTTACCTTTGCCTCTGAAAGACTTGCAATCTTCAATTAAAAGGCCGGGTGCCCCAGAATGGTAATCATACTTGGCATTGAAACCCCAAAGGAAGCTTTGTCGGAGATGATCCTGATGCAATTGGATCAACCAGTTCGAATTTGAGTAAATGAGGAAACTTGTTGCATGTACGACATCATAATATGATCAAACTTCTTCTCGAGTTGTTCTGGCCTTTACCCTTATGATCTGCCCGTTGGACTTTCTTGGGAAGCTGAAATTGGATGCTGACAAACGACATCTGAAGGGAAGAGGTTGATAAATGAAGTTGATAAATAAGGTTGCTCGCAAAGATCTTGCACGATCTCCTGCCTACGTATCTCCATTAACCAATGGAGAATCAGAGCAGCGTAGTTCCCCTCAATAGGGATGAAAATAGTCTTCGTTCAAAATTTCCATAACCAAACTAATCTGAGTCTTCATCTGGTTGACTTCCTGCTTCAGCAGTTTCTGGTTCTGAAATAAAGCTTATACCTCGGCCTTGAATTGCCCCAGTTGGGTCTTCCTTTGCTCACCTTCGCCCGGAGTTGCTTCAAATATATACCTTGATGACTATGATTCAAGTTGTCCATTTGATGAGAAATCAAGTCAGGAAAAGAATTTGTCTCTGAACACCTGTCAAGAATGCAAGGATGTATGCAAATGCCATGTTCAGTTATTTCTGAGGAATCTATCTGTTTGATTCAAGTTTTGATACAGAAAAATCCAATAACGTGATTCAGATATGTGATCCTCGGAAATAACTGAACATGTGTGCAGAAATGCTATGATGTCATATATGCAACATGCATGTGATCAATGGTCTGATGTTGGTGCCGGTGTTGAGCAGTGAACCAACTGTCTGTATAGAACCACAATAGCAGCACCATCTCTGTATAGAACCCCATAACTGAGAACCCAATAACTGTAGAACTGGATCACATAATTATATAGTCACTGATGGTGTTGAAGCTGAACAACGAGCCCAGTGTCTGTGGAGAGTCATAATAACTGTCACAATATCAGGTTCACAATGGTAATCACAATAACAATTTCTCTGAATATAAATCCCAGATCTCTGAATCAAAGAACCATAGAACACTGAACAATACTGGCAAAGTGGGTATGTTGAAGTTTAGGGTTCCTGCAAACCTGTAAACCCCTCCCAACCTCACGGGTGTGCTACTCGGGTCAACATCACGGACTCTCAAAGCCGAATAGCAATAATACGTTCACCATTTCCGAGAAATGGCTCATGACCAAATCAGGGAATCGGTTTGGCATTATGTACTACTCAGGGAGGCCTCAGCTGAGTCCAAGGAAACAAGCATCCCTCATAAGTCCTCAGTTTCAAGCACTGAATCGAGAAACAATAGTACATTCATCTCAAAGGGTACAATACTATCGTCATACGAACAGTTTGCCTTGACTGGATTCCTATGAGAGAACCAGGCCATCCTATGCGAGTTCCTAGTGGGCCCTCGGATGCGAGTGGGTTTGCCAACAAATGTGGTCTGCCACTGTCATCACTGGAGAGGGTTGTTTCCACTAAGGTTCTCAATGATCGGTCCCCAGCTGCACATAACCATCAAGGTTGTATCCCGAAGTGGGGCAAAACCCCCACACAAGATAGTTCCAAGAAGGTCGCAACCTGGGTGTGGAACACATCGCCACTCATCATGTAACCATGCGAGTACAACATGTCCACGCTAATCCTATGGTGCACTCAAGCCGGATAGTTGGCTTATCTCACAGTAACTCCCATCCCACAGAAAAAATGAAAACCAGCATAGCCAGACAGTCCAGTATAATATGATGCATGGAAAATAAAATACTGAAAGCGGTAAATAAATGCGGTAAAGTAAAGCTGTAAATAAAAGCTGTAAATGAAAACAGTAAAGCTAAACTAAAACACACAGCAACAGACAGATAAACACCCAAAGAAACAAAACCAAACAGGCGCTAGGATTGACTCTACAAGGGAAACCGGAAGAATCAGGTTTATCCCCAGCAGAGTCGCTAGCTGTCGCTCCCGGGATTTTCATCCTAGAACAAACGCGAAAGTGGCGCGGAAAGGTAGAGTCGCCAGCCAGACATTTTTATCCCGAATGAATGGGAAAGGTAATGTTGCACAAACCTGAGGAAGAAGGAAAGGACAAGGTCCTGCGAACCAAAGATCTGAGTTCGGGAGTCGGTTACGAACTGGGAAGGTATTAGCACCCCAGATCGTCCGTCGTACCCGACGGGATCCACGCTTGCTTGTTTTGTTTCAAAGGGTGAGAAATAAGAATGCTGCTGAACAAATGAACCGCTAACTGGAATGGAAAGGAGGAATGAGAAATGAACTGGAAAAGAGAACAAAGAGAAAGAATGGGGAAAATGTAGGGAAAATAAAGAATGTGCTCGAACGGGCCCTACCCCGCTGCCTACGTACCTCATCGGGATAATGAGGATCAGAGTCGACGTAGTTCGCCTAACCTAGGCGGGAACTATTTGTTTGTGTTTTTTATAGCTGGAACTGCGTATGTCTATGCTCAGGTGTTGCAGGCTCGTCTGGTACGAGTGCGTTTACCATCTTGCATGCGAGACAAGTCGTCGCGAGTTCGCGTTGTGAGTGAATGAGATGAGAAAGAGAAGTTCCCGCAGGATAGTCGCTTGTTATTTGTTTTTTTGTCTTTTATGAGAAGTGTTTTTTTGAATTTGTTTGTGAACTGTCTTGTACTAAGACCTATCCATCGCGGTGAGTATTTACACCTCGCCCCGAAACAGGACGCGTATAAACACTCCGCAACAAAGTCTCGTGTCGTACAAGATTGTTCGGTTTTTATTAAGTGTTTTATTATTTTCTTTTATGAGATGAGAAAGAATGACTCAAGTTGGAAAAGGGAAAATCTAAAGGGAACTAAGACACACCCTAATTTTATTGATTTATTTACAAGGGAAATCCTATGGTTTGTGAGGTTTCTAATCCTAAGGAGGAGAAGGAAAAGAAGAAAAGAGAGAAAAGGAAGAAGAACACAACTTACTTCCTAATGAAGTTAAGTTGGTTCCAAAAGGGGAAAACCTAACAAGCACAAACATTATATAAGGCAAAATGGTGCAAGTTAAATGCATTAGAAATACCAAGGAGGATAGGGTTTTTAAACATACCTTGCCCTCCCTACAAAACAAAGGTTAGCATGGTAAACATGATAAAAATAAGGCAAACAAAATTACCTAATTAATTCCTACGGGAACTAGGACCTAAACTAGACTCAATCTATAGTTTAAAGGACCTAAAACTAATGCAATGCAAAATTCAGCAACTTATTTACAACACTTAATGCACAAACAGCTATGAAATGCACTATGCAATGCAACAACTTTTTACAGCACCTATATGTATACAAAAACAGGTGTTAAAAGTCCCAAACAGCATGAATTTATAACAAACAACATGTATTTTACAGCACTTATGCAAAAAACAACTATGTAATGCAAAATCCAGAATTGATTATTTTCATATTTTAATGCACAAACTCAATGAATAATGCACTAAATCCATCATGAACATACATTTGAACATGGATCATCATATAAAAATGCAAGAACATGAATATTTTGAAGATTATGCAAGAATGCATCACATGGTTGATTATGCAACAAGTAATGCAAAAGTATGGTACATGAACATGGTATATGCACATGATGATTATTGATTATGAACATGCAACATGATAGCTCAACAAACATGCTAAACTCAATGCAAAATTCAGAATTGAATTGATATGGATGATGTGATAAAATATGCAACAAAATGCAACCAAATACACATACATATGATTATGCAAAATGCAACATACATCAACATAATGGAATGCAAAAAAGAAAAATGATTTGAGGCAATACAAACATGTAAAAACATAATGCAACATGATTATTATATGCCTAATGGTGCATGAACATGGCGACAAAATGCAAGAACTTAAACTATGCACAAAGAAGCACAAAAATGCATAACACGTAACATGAGCGGAATCGTGTCGAAACGACTCGAAATGGGGGAATTAGCTACTGGAAATGGACCTAAAAATTCCCTAAAATCAGTACCTAAACATGTATGGGGGTGATAGGCATGAAGAATTAAGACTAAGCTATCAAATAAGCTAAAATCTAAATTCCTACGACGAGAACCGTTTTTCCTATTTACAAGAGATTCTTTACACCTACTAGGGCCTAGATTAGACTATAAATCTAATTCCTAATAATCCAAATGCAAATTGCAAGCAAGAAAGCAACGAAAATGAAAATGAACGGTATAACGCAAACATAATCGAAAATCATGCGTAGAATGCCGTTAAGGCGAGATGAAGAGGATAAATTAAGGCATAATGGTTAAATCACCAACCTACGAAACGGAGGAGTGTTTCGGTAATTGTTGCAATGAATCGGAGTGCAAATGGAGAAGGAAATCGGAGAACCCGCGAATTCAAAATAAATGCGATTCGGTCTTGACACTTCTCGATTAATCACTTCCGATAAGTCGCAATCTTCACCAAAAACCAGTAGTTTCTTCTTCCACAATGCTCAATTCAATGGAGGATGGAGGCTAAGCTTTAAGACCTTCAAGTTTCAATGTGAAACTTGAAGAACTTTTGTTGAAAAGCTATAGTGAAAATGGTGGAAAAGTGGGATAGAAAGTGATGAATTTGGGATTGTGAAAATGGTGATTGAGTGAAGAATGAGGGAGAGAGAGAGATTTGTGGTGATTATTGTTGATTACCCTTAGCTTTGGGATGAGAATGAGTTTATATAATGCATCGGTTTGGCATGAGGTTTGGGCTTGGAGGTAGCTTAGGAGTTGGCTTAGGTTAGGAGTTAGTTGGGATTCTAGAGAATTCTAGAACTCCTTGGAAGGTTGTAGAAAACTCTAGAATGTGGTAGAAGAGGGTGAGCTGGCTCTTCTAGAACTTTCTTTAGTATACTAGCTCATGAACACTTGTGGTGAAGACCACTTTGATGTAGCAACAATGGTGAAGCTTGAATTGAGGCCAAAGTGAAGCTAAATGAGCTATAGAATGTGTACCAATCATTTCCATGTTCAACCCCAAAGATAGCATAGTATTCCCCCTTGTTTTGCATCAAAAACAGCAGCAAAATGGCAAAAAACAGCATCATGAATCGATTCATAAGGTTATGCATCGATACATACTGAAGAGAAAGCTAATTTTAGCAAAAAAACGCATTATGAATCGATTCATACATGGATGTATCGATTCATAATAGTTTTATGAATCGATTCATACATGGATGAATTGATTCATCCTGCTGTATTGCCTTGTTTTTTTTTCAAACTTTGAACGGCCATATCTTTCTCAATTTTGATCCTATGAAGGAGTTCCACATATGGTTTTGAAGCTTAGGATGTCCTATTTCATTTTCTCAAGGTATATTTTTCATAGGACTCTTTTTTTGGGAAAAAACCTCTCTTGAAGTGGCTACAACAGTGACCAAAACTTGCCATTTTTGGAAACCCAAACTTTCTAAAAATGGTAAGTTTTAGTTTTCCTGATTTTTTTCCATTCTTTCTTGATTCAAATTGGTCCCTAAGAGCCTTGTGATCATAATTTCATGATTTTGATCCCAAAAATTCAAGAGTTGACCTTTTACTCATCCTGGTTGACTTTTCTCCAATTTTCTGATTTTCAATCAACTGAACAATTGAGGGCCTTCCAAAATGAGTCCAATGGTGAAATTTGAACCATAGGTACTTGACATCATGTAAAGAACCATGAAACCATGCTTGGACCAAAGTCTCATTGATAAGCCCAGTTCATTAGAAACCCTCATCTGACTCCTTTTTGCTGGGAAACGTTGCATTGCTTGCCTCCCTTGATCAAAACACCTCTGTATAGGACTTGTGGCTTCAAGTGAATACTTGTGGGATATTGTGGACCATTTGCACAAGGTTGAGAAGCTTTGTGGTCCTTTGATTGCCTTTGTATAGCCTTCAGTTGCTTTGTTCACTGATCACAAACCTATGCCCTTGTGATGATGGTTATAATGCAATGTTTTTTTTGGTTATTTTATGAATTTATGTATGCTACATGCTATTCAAAATGTTGGGGAAATGAGAGGGCAAATTTTGAGGTATTACACCCTATTCCTAAGCTGCAGGCAAGTTCCCGCAAGCCACAACAAGCCAATCACACTCACACTTTCCCACAAACTTCACGCCGCAAAAACACCTGCAAGTAAGCCATTTCCACACGCTGAATTCACAACAGCCTCACATCAAAACTACCAGCTTTACACGCCGCAGCTTCCAAGACTTCACTTTCACATCACACTTTCCAGCTACACAAAAAACAACACACGCATACAACCGCTTCAATGCGCCCTCACACAAACTTCCTAAGCCACAACAAGCTTACCAAACTTTAAGCCGCATCACTAACAAACCCACCCGCAACGCACCTGTACACAATACAAAACGCAAGAAAGCTGAAATTGAAAACGCAAGCCACATGTGAATCTTAGCAGTCAAAACGCAGTGAGGATAAACATGAAATGCAGGACGAAATCAAAATTCAAACGAACTGCAACAACAAAACGCATCATTCAAAGGCGCGAAACGCAACAAATTCAATTAAAAAATCTCAGCAAAACCCTCACCAATCCCTCTATTTAAAGAGCTCACCTCTCTCTCAATTGACAAGCTTTGAGAGCCCAAGAAATTTCTGCCCAAATCAATACAAAGCTTCAACTCACCACCAATTCTCTTCTCCTTGAATCTTTTTCCACAAACATTTCACAACCTTCAATCTGTATTCAATAGCTTCGGTAATCCCCTTTCCTCACCTTCTTCAAACAACAATATACCCTGCGAGAAGGAGAAAGAAAATCGATTTGAGAAGAAGATCCGATAGAGATCGGCAATTTGAGAGACGGTGAGGTTTCGTTTTTTTCGTTTTCCCCTTCTGACGAACAGTAGCGCTGTGATGAAGAAGAAGTCGTTGCACTTCTTTTTGTTTTTTTTCTTGTTGATTTATTTAAGTGTTTAAAAGAGAAAAAGGATGTTTATGGAATGTTTTGGGCCCTAAGGCCATCCATCTTGCAGATTACTTTTAATATCCCTCAATCCTGCGCCACCCCCCTTATCTTTTATATGTTCTTTTATTTTGTTTTACTTTATTCTTTTTTGATTCTTACTTGTTTTGGTTGTGATTTTTAAAAGTTGTATTATAATATATGTGAAAAAAGCTTTTGGAAGAAATTTTAAAAATATTTTAGTAAGCTTCTCTTTAAACTTTCTTTATATTTTTTTTCTTTCTCTTTGAATTTGTTTTGGTGTGTGGATCATGAATGTTTGATCTACTTTCTTATTCATCTTATTTTCTTTTTGGTCGATGAGATCTCCGATTCGCGATTATTGGTTTTCGAAGATGTTTAATCTTCATTATTTCAAATCTATGGATAAATGATCATTTGGATCATTTTCCATACTTTGGAATCGTGATAGATTGCCTTTGATAATTCAATGAGAAATCCCGATTAAGATTAGACCATTACCTTTTCTTTTCGTGCGACATGTTTGCGGAGAATGATTCATCATATCATTTCTCTAACATGTATTAGCACAAATATTTTCCACTTTAATTAGTGGTGGCCGGCCTCATTTGTAGGATAATTACTTCGTAAATTACTCTGCGATTGCTTAACATAGACCTAAACTTGTCCCGATTCGGATTAAGATCCACTTGGATCCGGTTGCCTCGATTTTATTATTTTTTTCGTGGTTGTGCTTGATTAAGTTCATCATACCACTTATATTGTAAATATTATAATAATGTGAATATAATCCATTTAAATTCAATCTCTCGCACCTTATCCTCTTTATTTCAATTTCTCGTTCCTTATCTCTTTTATTATGCTTATTATACTATATTCATTCATCATATTGCTTATTGTTTATATTGTTGCTTGTGATTTTTTCCTTTGTCCATTTGGACACAAAAACACTAATAACGGATTAAACATCTAAAAAATTGGTGACTTTAATTTCGGACTATGGTTACTATCCTTAGCATGGGACTTGGAGTTGGACTTAGATTCTAGGATCATCCCTTTGCTCGAATTGTTATGGATTGAAGACTTTGGCTCCGATTGAGTTCGCTTGATTATGAAGATGGAAATCCGATTGTTTCAAAGATGCTTGCCATATGGTTTGATCATTCTTCCTTTAGCTTTTATTTTTCAAGTCTTAGGATAGTCCCTTCATCTCTTCCCACTTCTTCAATTTCCAAATCTCCTTCCTATTTTCAAAACTTTCTTTGTTTTCAAACTTCAAACATTTTCGCAATCAAACCTTGACTTCGGTCATGTGCTTTTACCTTTTCATTTCATTTTCTTAATAAATGCTAAACCATATAAGCATATCGAAACTTTTCTTCTCAAAAACTTTAAAACATTCACAACTCATTCAATTGTTTTTGTGCCCTCGTGCACGTTTTCTTTTAACCTTTTTTTTATGTTTAGATATGATTCATTCTTTCTAGCGGAATTATTCGCTAAAGAATGACGACTTATCTTTACATTTTAAAATCTATCCAACTCATTTGTCTTTTCACAATTTGTACCACGAACTACGGGGTTTTGATCTCGCATTGCACTTTGTGGGTACGTAGGCATGAGACGTTCGTCTCTTCAAACACAAAAATTTTAAAAAAACATTCTTCTTCTCATCTGTTCAATCTTTTTTCAAGCAAACCAATTTCAGACTAAAATAGCAGTAAATATTTCAAAGGGTTCCCATGGAGTACCATGGACAAGTCGGGTGCGTAAAACCTTCCCGATTTGTAACCAATCCCCGTACCCGTTCTCTGTTTGTTTCTTTTAGCTTTTGCTTTTAGATTCATTAGGCTTTCTTCGTTCTTTTTTCCTTTTTCCTTTTGGAAATAAATAAAAGCGCGGTGGCGACTCTGTGTACCCTGAGTTAAGTTAATCAATAGCTTACACTCATGATTTTACCGCTACAGAAAAATGGCGACTCTGCTGGGGAGTCAATCTCTAAGTGGATTCGGCCTACTTTGATTTATTTACTGCTTTAGTTTGATTTGCTTGTTACTTGGTTGTTCTGTTTTGGTTTTGGTGATTCTCTGTGAGATAGATTCTAACCCGGATCTGAGTGGAACTTATGATAGGACGACGATATTCGAAGCGAATATCAATTTGATAATCTCCACTCGGTTAGGCTCTCTTGGACTATCAATGTCATGACGAATAATCGTACGTGGTATTATTTTCCGACTGTCACACCCTAAATTTTACCCTTAACTGCTCGCGTCATACATTCATTACATTTAAAAGAATTTTTCTAAGATTTTTTTTTCTGTTGCTTTCAACTCATTTTCAATTTTTTTTATAATTTTTTTTTTAATTTCTTTTCACTTCCAAGTTTCCATCATTAATTTAATTTATATTTCTCATTTCTAACCCTTCAATTCATTTTCGTGTTTTTTTATTTTTTTATTTTAATTTCTATTTCTATTTCTATGCATTTTCAAGCTCTTATTTCTTATCTATTTTTTTTTATTTTTTATTTCTATTTTCAAGTTTTCTTAAACTTTTATCTCAATTTCTACTTCTAATTTTTAATTCATTTTCAAAACTATTTATATTCTTAATTACAAACTTCCAAATTCAATTTCAAGTTCTAAACTCTAACTCTAATTCCCATTCAATTTATTTTTCAACTCCTTTTAATTTTTATCCCAATTTTCCATTTCAATTTCACATTCATGTATTAATTTCTAGAATAGCAAACTTATTTATTAATTTCTAAATCATTCAATTTTAAGTTTAATTTTTTTTTATTCATTAACTTCCTATCCAAAATTCATATTCAAGTTCTAATTCAAAATTCTCAATTCAATTTCCATCTTAAAATTCATTTCAAGGTTCAAGTTCATTCCCAAATTTTAAATCTTATTCGAGTCTCGGATACATTTTTCTCAATTCAAATTCCTATTCTAAACTCCAAATCCTTTTCCAACTTTGTCTCAAATTTCCATTCAAGAATCAATTCAATTTTGTTTGTGTCAAAGATTCAAATTGAGGTGACAATTTAATTCTAACTTCATTTACATTTCAATCTCATTCAATCCCTACCTCCTTTTCAAGTCTTACTCAATTTCAAGAACTTCAAATTTCCTTTCACTTCAACTCTCATTCAATATCCCAAACACATAACTATATTGCAAAATTCATTCAAATTCATCACAAACTTCCAAATTCTATTCCAAGTTCTAAGTTCAAGATTACAAGCTAAACTTCCTTCAAATTCTACACTTTTACTTTTGATCTATTTTATTTGGCTCCATAATTTACATTGAGATTAAATCTCCCACAAAAAAACATAAAAGTCCTAAGTTACTCTTGTTGGACTCAAGATGTAAAATTCCAAGAAAACTCCAAGACTTCTTGCTTTTTCATTTTGTCTCACTTTAAAGTTTCTTGTTTTCCCCTCTTTGTTTGTGACCTAAGAAATTCAAAAAAACAAAAGAGGAGTTATCAAATTCCAATTCAATCCAAATCATACAAGTCATGTTCAATTCCAAATCATACAAGTCATGTTCAATTTCAAGTTTTCCACCAAATCCAATTCATTTTCCATATTTCATATACATTCACATAATTCAATTCAAAACAACTAGAGTTAGTATCCATACTTCATAATCATACTCATCCAAATCTCATATAAGCATATTCATTTAAGCATAATCATAATTAAATCATATTTAGTCATACTCATTCATTCAAAACTTCATAAGTTCGCATCTTAACAATTCAAAATCGCATCATTCAAACTTCAATTTTCATATTAGATTATGTTACATTGAATATTTCATCAAGTCATGCATTCATAACATTTTCGATTAGATACCTCACTTTCAAAAATTATTCCTCATTCATTTTATTTTGAAACTATCATTCAAATTCATCAACCACAAATAATCAATTTCATTCACATATTCATATTGATCATTTAAGCATAACCATACTCAATCCATTTTTTTTACATATTTGTTTTGCATCATGTATTAGCATAGTTTGTCACACAAATTTTACAAAGAAAACCTAAGAAAAACAGTCACAAGTTCAGCAACATAAAAGTGACAGCAGGGGACACTTTTTTTTCACAAGCAAACAAATAAACCTGCTGCATTTTCAGACCTCTGCTCTCACCTGTCACTTTCAGAAATGCAGAATTTTTCCCCCCAAAACTCAGTCAACCTTAGCTAGCAAGTTTACTAACATTTTCAAAATCCAAAAACCCTAGTTCTTCCCTATATAAATACTGTTTTATCAATTAACAAAACCGGCCACAATTTCACACGAAAACTACACAAAAACTACAACCAAAAACTTCAAACCATACACAAAAATTCCAGCAAACTTCATACAAATCTATACTCACAAAACTGAACATCCAACAAAACCATGACAGCCACGAAGAACCTAACATCAACAATAAACCAGCAAAAATGAAGAACAACAGAATGGGAAACAGGGCGAACTCACAATCAGTTTTTGAAGCCCTTCTTTAAAGCTCCAACCATCATCTTCATCAACAAAAAAACGGTTCCGCCGCAACCAAATCCATAGCCCAACATCAAAGAAGAACCGCACATTCCTCCCCCATTTTGGGGCGATCCTCAAAAAAATCCAGCAGCTTTGTTTGACTCTTTTTTTCAAGACCCTTTTCTTCATCACCGCCCCCATCCTTCATTAACCTCAATGCACACAGAAACCAGCAACCTCACTTCCATCTCCATAAAACTTCATCAACCATGAACAAACTGAAAAGACACAAAGAAAAGTCTTAGAATAAATAACTTACCTTCATTTTCTGGGTAAATGGATTTTCGAGTTAAAACACAGATTACCGCATAAAACCATTACTTTCAGTTCGATCTCCCTTCACCAAATAATAAAAACTGAAACCCACCTTCTTCCACCAAAAAAAACACAGTAATCTTCATCCAAAGACCTTCGTGAACCACAACCGTCACCACTTCCATAGTAAAACTCGCCATCGTTACCAATACCTCAAACCAACCGCGAATGAACCTCACAAAAACCGACGCGGAAACCACCTCTCACCACCTTAACCCCTTTCTTCGCAAAAAAACCCGAACTCATCACTGAAGCCAAAACGCCGACGCTAAGACAGAGGGATTCGATTGCAAAGACAGATAAGGTGATATCGCGAATGGAGAAGAAAATCGAACTGAGGGAGAGTGCCGTTTTGAGAAGAAACAGAAAGGTATTGTTTGATTTCACGACTTTGTTTTTTTTGGGGTTCGCATATGAAAATAACAAGGGAGGAATGCGTTGAGTTTGTTAGGATTCAGATTAGTATTAGTTTAGGTTTTATTTTCACTTTTATTTATTTATTTGTTATTTATTTCTTTTAGACTAAAAATTGTTGTTGTTGTAGCTTAGTCAGCCCATTAGAAATCGGTTCATATCCCTTGGCCCTTTCATTTTATGTTGCTTTTTTTAATTTAGTAGTTACCTAGTTTTAAGGATTCTAAATAATAAAACTTAGTTAGGCTTAGGTCCTTTCTTCATTTATATTTAGGACTTTAATTATTATGATTTAATTAGGTTTTAGGTTAATCTTAATTTCTTCAATTTTAAATAGGAGAATGTAGTTTGATTATATTGCTTAGTTAAGTTAAGATTTAAAGAAAAATGATTAGTTAATTTAATAATTATTAAGTTTAGTTTTATTTTACGTGATAAACTTTAAATTAGCAAGTTTGTTTTTTTATGTCTTTTTGGATGGTTAGGTTTTTGAGTTAATAATTTAGTTTTTATTTTCTCTTACTTCTTGATAAATTAGCTTAGTGTCTTAATTAATAAAATTCAAAAAAAATATGTATAATTTAATTTAGTAAGAATAAATTAAAAAAAACTCAAAAAAAAAACATTTTTATTTATTTATTTATCTTCTTTTAGTTTGTTAGATTTTTTTTTAATTTTTAGCTTAGTTTAGTTTATTTTTAGATATTAAAATCCAAAAAAAATTAGTTAGATGTTAGTTTTTTCTTCTTTTCGATCCACTTCTAGTTCCGATTCGATGTTATTCTTACTGTCTCCTTGATATTTTGTCATTGTTCCATTTGTCTTGATGACTTCTTGTGATTCCATTTATCACGATGTCTTGTCATGCGTACGCTTGTTCGACTTCGTTCCCATACGCCGACATTGGCACACATGTGAGTCGGTCACCTATGTGATCGCCGTCTGCACAACTTTAATGTATCTTAATTAATTTAACAATGAACAGAGCTCCGAAGTCTAGCACTCCGCACGTTCTAAGAACGAATCACACCTGGGCTAGCCCCCCGCGTAGTGCTTCGTTCACTCCTTTGTTATTAAAATACATCGATTCTAAAACATCTAAAAACAATTATTCAATTCATTTAAATTAAATTACGAAAACAGAACTCCGGAGTCTAGCATTCCGCACGTTCTGGATTGGACCGCAACTGGGCTAGCCCCACGCGATGTGTTCAATCACTATTCGTATAACAATTATTCAATTTATCAAAATAACGTACGAAAACAGAACTCCGGAGTCTAGCATTCCGCACGTTCTGGATTGGACCGCAACTGGGCTAGCCCCACGCGATGTTTCCAATCACCATTCGTATATCAAAATATTCAAATCATTTTTATAAATTAAATTACAAAAACTGAACTCCGGAGTCCAGCACTCCGCACGTTCTAGAATGGAATGCAGCTGGGCTAGCCCCACGCAACGTGGTCCATTCGCTCTTTTATATCTTAGAAACAACTTAAAACTTACCAACCAATTTAAATCAATTTTCATAATTAATTATCGAAAGACAGAACTCCGGAGTCTAGCACTCCGCACGTTTTGGAATGCAATCGCTCCTGGGCTGGCCCCACGCGACGTGGTTCATTCGCCCTTTCGTTTAAAACATCTTAACAAAAGTCAAAACCTTTTCTCTAAAACGAACATTGTTTAAATCATTCTATCTCTCGAACAAGCTAACGCTTCAGCCTCCACCGCGAGTATAAGCCAACGCTTATCAGTAGAATGCGTTTTAAACAATCGTTCAATTAAAAATCACAAACCGTAGTCGCACGAACTACGGAGCTCTGACTTTCCCATTGCACAAGGGAATACGTAGGCACGGGGATTTTTATCCTTCGCGAGCACAATAATAAAAAATTCAACATTTTCTCTCCGTTACAATAATAACAAACTTTTTAATCTTTTCTCCGACTTATTAATAATATAACTTTAATTTCCTTAGAACAAACATATTAATAATCATTTAGAAGACATAGACTTAATATCAAACATTTAATCGCATAGTTAGCTAAGAGGTTCCTGTTGAGTACAACGGACGTGAGGGGTGCTAATACCTTCCCCTTGCGTAACCGACTCCCGAACTTATAATTTGGTTTTGTGAACCATTTCTTATCCTTTATTAGGTTGTATCTATATCTCCCTTTTCTCTCGTAGAATAAATAGAATTAGGTGGCGGCTCTGTTGTTTGTTTTAAGATCGTATTTTTTGAGGTACGACACCGACCTTGAGCTGATCATACTGAGGACCGTAGAACCCTTAACCAATCTAAGCCAATTTAGGAACGTAGTGCGTAAACTATCTGAGTGTAAACTTAAGGTGGTTGTCACGCGATACTACACTCGGACGAGGTCTATTTTAAGAATGTTATCGGTTGGGGAGTAATCCAACGTACCGATGATATTCTAAAGATGGCTGTTAACTCCGGGAACCTCTGTTAGCACCCTTTTGGTTTTTTGCAGGTACAATGAAGACAAACCTTAGTACATGCCTGTGTGGGTTGGCGTTCTGTTACCTTGACTCCATGCTCGTGATCCGAACCTTTGAACCTGTGTGCTTTGCGTGATCTTGTTTGTGTTTGTTGCATCTACATATTCATCATGATCATCATCACAACCATTTTTCAAGGAAGACAATTCCGATTATTGCAAATATTGGAAAAAGGCAAATACTTTTTTTGTCAAGATATTTCATGATAGTATTCTCGATGTTGACCATGTTTGCAATAATCGAGTTGTTTTTCTGAAAATGGAAGTGAACATTGCATATCATTGCATCCTCGCATATTCTTGTGTTCATCCGAGTTGTGTGGGAACTCATCCCGGTTGTTTCTTTCCTCAGTTGTCTGTTGATCCGTCAAGCTGACTCCTCACCACAGATACGGTACTAGAGCTGCTAATAGATTGAGAGCTATCAGATTGAGAATGGAACACCAAGAACAACATAACATGGAAGTCCGAATGGAAATTGATGAGTTGAAGGCCGGTATGACCAGGCTCACTGAAATGATGCAAGCTTTGATTACTCGAGGTGAACCACCTCAAAGGACTGTTATCTCTGAAGTTTTCACTGCTGTTGTTGATCCTCCTGTTGTTCAGCAACCAGTTTCTACTTGGCCAGAATATGGGTTACCTCCAGATTATGTGCCAGTTTCTGCAACTGCTCAAGTGGGTGGTCCATCTGTTGTGCCAGTCTTTTCAGCTCCGACTTTTGTTGAACCTCAACCTGTTATGCACACTACTGCTCAGACTACTTATCAGAATTCTCCTTTCTTGTACCAAGCTGCTGGTTAACAAGCTGAAAGTCAGGGTGAATCTGGATATATGGATGAAGTTAGAGAACAATGTTTGACTCTTGAGAAGAGGGTAAGAGGTCTTGAAGGAAAAGATGTCTTTGGTTCTGCTGCAATTGACATGTGTTTGGTTTCCGACTTGGTTCTTCCTGATAAGTTCAAAGTTCCTGTATTTGAGAAGTGCAATGGTCATACTTGTCCAAAGATTCATCTGCTGATGTATTGTCGGAAAATGGCTGCGCATGCTAAGGATGACAAGCTGCTTATTCACTGTTTTTAAGATAGTTTGAGTGGTGCTTCTATGAAGTGGTATGTTGGACTTGAGAAGAGTCACATCCGAAGCTGGAAAGATCTGTCTGATGCTTTTGTAAGGCATTATAAGTACAATCTGGACATGGCGCCTGACCGTCGTCAACTTCAAAACATGTCACAGAAAGAGAAAGAATTGTTCAAAGAGTATGCTCAGCGTTGGAGAGAGCTAGCTGCTCAAGTGGAGTCACCTTTTCCCGAGAAGGAATTAACTGGTTTGTTCATGGACACTCTTCAACCGTTCTTTTGGGAGAAAATGGTAGGAAGTGTTTCATCTGGTTTTTCTGACCTAGTCACTATTGGAGAAAGACTAGAGGAAGGTATTAAGAAAGGTAAGATTACCAATTCTGAAGCTCCTAATGCTGCAAGAAAATATTTTGGGAATCCTCACAAGAGAAGAGATGGTGATGCTTATGCTGTTTCAACTGAGAGAAGGCCTTATCGCCCGTAACAACGATATGTTCAACCATATGTAGCTGCAGTTGCTCCTGTTGTCAAAGCTCAACCTGCTCAAACTCAAGCTCAAGGTCAAGCTCAATCAGCTCAAGCTCAAGTTCAGATTCGAGCTCAAGCTCAGGCTCCTCATCCTGCTGCTGGACAAAATCAGTATCGCAATAGGCCAAACTTTGATCCTATACCGATGCCTTACACTGAGTTGTTTCCTTCCTTGATTAAGAGTGGTTTAATTACTACTAGGCCTCCGCCTCCTATTCCAAATCCTCTTCCAGTTGGTTATAGATCGGACCTTCGCTGCGAGTTTCATCAAGGTGGAACTGGTCATGACTTGGAACATTGCTTTGCACTGAAGGCTAAAGTGCAAGAACTTATCAGGAACAACATCCTTTACTTTAATGACCTTAATCCCAATGTTATCAACAATCCTTTGCCGAAGCTTGGGAAGTGAATCTTCTAGAAGACTTCAATTGTCAATTTTCTTCAAGGCCAGAATATCAGACGGGACAACTCATCCTTGTTGCTGATGGATCACTAGGCCATTGTTTCTTCATGTTTGCAATTTTCTTCAATTGTATTGACTTGTTTGCTTTTAAAACTTTGTTTGTACTTTCATGTTGGTTTTAATGAAATGAGCGTTGCTTTGTTTTGATTCAATTTCAGTTGCTATTTGCATCTTTGTGCTTTACATTTCAAGTTCATTTATCTTTTCTCAAGCTTTCATAATGATTGGAGGGAGGATGATGAAAACGAGATACCCATAACTGTTGATGGTATGCTTTCAATTGAGACTTGGCTGATGATATATAGGCATTGTTTCAAATCCCAAATACTGGAGAAATAAGGGAGTTAATCCTTTGTCAACCCCTTTGAGCCTTGAAGTTGGAGTTTCTTTCTATTCGAAAAAACCCTCAATTTTAACCCGGGGATGGGTAGTTCTCAATTAATTCAAATGTGCATTCAAGTACAAGAGAATCATTCAAGACACCTTTCAAATAAAGGTTGCAATCTCAAACTTTCCTTCACACACATCAGGAAGTGTTGAAGATGTTTCTCAATTCAAAAGCCAATGATGGTTCGTCGTAATCATTAAGCCAGACAGTCATTATCTTTAAAAAAAATTGATATTTGGAAAAGAATTTATTGAAAAAAATCAAAGCCCGCTAAGTCAAAACCTATGAAGGAGACTTAGGCAAAAACTGGGGCATCCCGCTGGCTGTAAGTTCAAAAGACACAGTCCAGGCAAAAGTTAGGGATAATAAAAAGAAATATTTGTCAAAAGGTCATCAAAATCCTCGGCAAAAAATAAGTTGAGTGGACCAAAGTCCTCACTGGGAATAATCAAAGAGGAAGAAATGACTGGTATCTCAAAATCCTTTGGATTATCGAACCATCTTCATCTGTGCAATCCCAAAATATCTTGGAACTTGAATGCATAGGCTAAATTAATTGAATGTAGGACTGGAGTTCATTACGAAGTTGGGTTGGGTACAAATAAACTTTGAGCCTATGTCCTTTGTTTCATAAACTGTGAACCAGACCAAGTTACAACCTTCAAAAGTCCTAATTGAATACAAGTTTCTTTTGAGAAGCATACTACAACGAGGTTGCGTAAACTGACTCCCAAGTTCGTTACCAATCATTTGTCTACTTACCTTTGCTTTATCTTTAATGTTGTCTCAACCGCCGTGTTTTGACATTGTTTTCATTTACTTTACATCAATAAATTTCATTCAAAAAATGATTCTTGATTTCAAACTTTGCATTGAACTTTGCATTAAAATTACCAAGTTTGTACAAACATCTTTTATTTGCAAATAAACTTTCCTCATCAAGGAATTTTCAAACAGTTGAGAAAACTTGGTCAGTGATCTTATCAGGGGCAAGTTTTTCTCAGTTCCTATGGTTCAAGAGTTGTTGCTCAGTGCAAGATATTCTTAGATTTGGTTGGTCAGAAGATTCTCTGCAAGTTTCATACTGGTCTATTTTCTCAACATTTAAGAACTGAAGCCATTGATCAGTTTATTTTCTCAGCATTCATCTCAAGAACTGAAGCCATGATCAGTTTATTCTTCTCAACAATTATCTCAAAGATCTGATTATTTTCTCCAGCAGTAATCAAGAATTGAATACATTATCAGTTTACCTTCATCAGTCATTGAACTTGGGGAAACTTTCTTCAAGAATCCTTAAGCAGCTTCGCATGACTTCTCTCAAAAGATTTTCAACTTGGTACAGTTTACTGGTGTGACAGAGATTTGTGCAGCAGTAACATCTCTAATGTCCGAGCAGAATGGCAGTGACTTCCGTGTTGAGGAATCAGTCTTCCATTTCTTTTCCACTCCTCTAAGAGTCTAAACTGGTTGTCAACATTTTATCTCATATTATCTCCTTGGGAGTGTTATTCCCCAGTCTTGTTTATGTTTGCGTATTTGAGTGTTTTAGTCCTCATTATGCGTCTCCTTGGGTGTGTTATTCCCCAGTCTTGTCTATGTTTGCATATTTGAGTGTTTTAGTCCTCATTATGCATTTTCTCGGGTGTGTTATTCCCCAGTTTTGTTTACGTTTGCATATTTGAGTGTTTTAGTCCTCATTATGCTTTTTCTCGGGTGTGTTATTCCCCAATTTTGTTTATCTGTGCATATTTGAGTGTTATAGTCCTCATTATGCGTATCCTTGGGTGTGTTAGTCCCCAGTTTTGTGCTAGTTTGCATATTTGAGTGTTTTAGTCCTCATTATGCAGGTTCTTGGATGGTTTAGTCCCCATTTTCATAAGTGTCCGCATACTGAGTGTTTTAGTCCTCATATGCATTTCTCGAGGTCTTTTTGTTTTCAACTTCTTACTGTTTGATCAAAGTCCAACTTACTTGGCATTTGTCTGTCTCTCCAGAACCTTTTGCTGCACCTACTTGTTGTGTCTTCTCAGATATTACACCCTTTTACCCGATGCCATTCTCGGATGTCCACAGTGAAGTTATCATTGATTTGATGTACTGTCCTGGACCTTTTCCCATCTCATTCAGTTCTGTTCCTGAATGTTATGCTTCACATTTCATTTGGTTGCCATTCTCAGATGTTGTGATCACTTGCCTTCCGATTGCCATTCTCGGATGTCCATAGTGAAGTCATCATTGATTTGATGTACTGTCCTGGACCTTTGTCCATCTCATTCAGTGTTGTTCCTGAATGTTGTGTTTCACTTTTTATCTGATTGCCATTCTCAGATGTTGTGATTATCTTTTTCTGATTGCCATTCTCGGATATCCCTATTAAAGTTAGTAATGTCATCCTTGGATGCTTCTGGTGTACTTTTTCGGGATTTTTCATTCAGTGCCATTTCTGGATGTTGTGATGCTTTCTGTCCAATTGCCATTCTTGGACATGTTCACCTCGGCTGAGCCATGTGTTGGTCTCTAGCATATTATTTTTTCCCTGTCGGAGTCTTATGCTCCTTATCCCCAGCATTTATTCTTTTTCATGTGTAGTCTTGTCCCTCACGGTTTTCTATGCATTTCATTTGTTTTCATATACATTTCATATCATCTCATAAATTTCCTCATAATATTTCATATGTTGTCACATATTTTCTCTGCATTTCATGTTTTTCTCATAACATCTCATGTTCCTTTATATATTTTCATGTGTTTTCATAACAGTTCATATACCTTCATATCATTTCATATCGTTCATTTTATTTCATTCCAGTTTTTGGCATCTTAGGATCAAAAATTGGGTTTTTTGATATTTAAGTATCTTCCATCTTATTGAAACGAAGTTTTCAATCTTCATTATCTCTGGATTGAAGAAACTTAAATAGGAGCATCTGTCAGACCCTAATTTTTGACCCTAAGATTTTTCGCATCTCATCTGCATTTCTCATACAAACAAGATCACACACTGTTCGTTTATCCTTTTTCAGGTGCAGGTCTATGCCTTGCAGAGAATCACCATGTTTAATTTCTGTTATTTGTTTATATTTACTAACTTCTAACCAAAATACAAAAAAAATATGGTGCAGTTTGCTTTTTCTTCTTCTCTGTGTTGCAGGATTTAAAAGACAGGGCAGTGATTTCAATTCAGATGCGTTTGTTCAGTCACAATTCGATTCAGATGGACGTTTGACCTAATCTTGGTCAAACTATCAGAAGATTGTTCAACTGCAAGTTATGTGTGCCAGTAGTTTATTCCTCAGACAATGCGTTTTCAAAGTTCAAGTTGTGTTGTGTGCGAAGTCATCAGTTAACAGGCAGTGTTTTGTGTGAAGTTTGGTTTGAATCGGCAAGATCACCAGTTTATCAGTAGTTCATCTGAGGATTTAGTTTCCTCAGTATGGTTTCGAATTATCAAGATTGATTTCAGATTTCAAGTGATTGCGGTATAAATGACGAGTTGTGCAGTGGTTCAGAAGTGTTTGTGATCATTTTATCAGTGGCTTGTGAAGGAAAATCAGAATATGTTGTGGGCTTGAGACCAGTTTTCATATCCATTATCCAATAATCATTTCCATTGTTCCAAATTCAATTCTTTTTCCCAAATTCAATTCATTAACTATTTTCGATTCCCGATTATTTCATCCCATTTTTACATTTTTCGATTTCCATTATTTTTCTATCCATTTTCAATTCCCCTTTTATTCACTTTTATCCAATTAAATCCAAATATTCATTTTTTCTGTTATCCATTTTATTCAATTATCCATTACCATTTTTTATCCAATATTCAATTATCTCACACACAAAAATTCAAGAGGTTTAAATAACATTTTTTTTAAGTTCATTCTTTCTCATGGTCCATGAAATCATTCACAAAATAAAAAAAATCCAATTTCCATTTGTAGCCCATTATTAAAAAAAAAAGAAAAAAAAAGCCCAACACATATCAGCCCACATATTTCCAAAGGCTTCAGCTATTACAACCAACAGCAACACAAGCAAAAGCAACCCAGCTTCGCTTTCCAAGCCAATCCGTCAACTCCATCAGTTCAAACAGCTATCACTTTTCCCAACAGCTAGCCCCTCACGCCATCCAAGCCTCACGCGTACGCCATCCAAGCCTCATGCGTACGCCATCCAAGCCTCACGCGTACGCCACAAGCTTCAACTTGCCACTTGCATCAGCCTGCATACATCACAGCCTTCCGCATACAAGCCGCAACGCACGAAAGCATTCCCAGTTCCCAAGCCGTACACGCTCACAAGCTGAACAGAAAAATACACTAACTTCCGTACCAGCTTCATCAGCCTTCATCGAAAACTCCAAGCTAACTCCCCTATTCCTAAGCTACAGGAAAGTTCCCGCAAGCCACAGCAAGCCAGTCACACTCACACTTTCCCACAAACTTCACTCCGCAAAAACACCTGCAAGTAAGCCATTTCCACACGCTGAATTCACAACAGCCTCACATCAAAACTACCAGCTTTACACGCCGCAGCTTCCAAGACTTCACTTTCACATCACACTTTCCAGCTACACACAAAACAGCACACGCATACAACCGCTTCAATGCGCCCTCACACAAACTTCCTAAGCCACAACAAGCTTACCAAACTTTAAGCCGCATCACTAACAAACCCACCCGCAACGCACCTGTACACAATACAAAACGCAAGAAAGCTGAAATGAAAACGCAAGCCACATGTGAATCTTAGCAGTCAAAACGCAGTGAGGATAAACATGAAATGCAGGACGAAATCAAAATTCAAACGAACTGCAACAACAAAACGCATCATTCAAAGGCGCGAAATGCAACAAATTCAATTAAAAAATCTCAGCAAAACCCTCACCAATCCCTCTATTTAAAGAGCTCACCTCTCTCTCAATTGACAAGCTTTGAGAGCCCAAGAAATTTCTGCCCAAATCAATACAAAGCTTCAACTCACCACCAATTCTCTTCTCCTTGAATCTTTTTCCACAAACATTTCACAACCTTCAATCTGTATTCAATAGCTTCGGTAATCCCCTTTCCTCACCTTCTTCAAACAACAATATACCCTGCGAGAAGGAGAAAGAAAATCGATTTGAGAAGAAGATCCGATAGAGATCGGCAATTTGAGAGACGCTGAGGTTTCGTTTTTTTCGTTTTCCCCTTCTGACGAACAGTAGCGCTGTGATGAAGAAGAAGTCGTTGCACTTCTTTTTGTTTTTTTTCTTGTTGATTTATTTAAGTGTTTAAAAGAGAAAAAGGATGTTTATGGAATGTTTTGGGCCCTAAGGCCATCCATCTTGCAGATTACTTTTAATATCCCTCAATCCTGCGCCACCCCCCCTTATCTTTTATATGTTCTTTTATTTTGTTTTACTTTATTCTTTTTTGATTCTTACTTGTTTTGGTTGTGATTTTTAAAAGTTGTTTTATAATATATGTGAAAAAAGCTTTTGGAAGAAATTTTAAAAATATTTTAGTAAGCTTCTCTTTAAACTTTCTTTATATTTTTTTTTCTTTCTCTTTGAATTTGTTTTGGTGTGTGGATCATGAATGTTTGATCTACTTTCTTATTCATCTTATTTTCTTTTTGGTCGATGAGATCTCCGATTCGCGATTATTGGTTTTCGAAGATGTTTAATCTTCATTATTTTAAATCTATGGATAAATGATCATTTGGATCATTTTCCATACTTTGGAATCGTGATAGATTGCCTTTGATAATTCAATGAGAAATCCCGATTAAGATTAGACCATTACCTTTTCTTTTCGTGCGACATGTTTGCGGAGAATGATTCATCATATCATTTCTCTAACATGTATTAGCACAAATATTTTCCACTTTAATTAGTGGTGGCCGGCCTCATTTGTAGGGTAATTACTTCGTAAATTACTCGGCATTGCTTAACATAGACCTAAACTTGTCCCGATTCGGATTAAGATCCACTTGGATCCGGTTGCCTCGATTTTATTATTTTTTTCGTGGGTGTGCTTGATTAAGTTCATCATACCACTTATATTGTAAATATTATAATAATGTGAATATAATCCATTTAAATTCAATCTCTCGCACCTTATCCTCTTTATTTCAATTTCTCGTTCCTTATCTCTTTTATTATGCTTATTATACTATATTCATTCATCATATTGCTTATTGTTTATATTGTTGCTTGTGATTTTTTCCTTTGTCCATTTGGACACAAAAACACTAATAACGGATTAAACATCTAAAAAATTGGTGACTTTAATTTCGGACTATGGTTACTATCCTTAGCATGGGACTTGGAGTTGGACTTAGATTCTAGGATCATCCCTTTGCTCGAATTGTTATGGATTGAAGACTTTGGCTCCGATTGAGTTCGCTTGATTATGAAGATGGAAATCCGATTGTTTCAAAGATGCTTGCCATATGGTTTGATCATTCTTCCTTTAGCTTTTATTTTTCAAGTCTTAGGATAGTCCCTTCATCTCTTCCCACTTCTTCAATTTTCAAATCTCCTTCTTATTTTCAAAAATTTCTTTGTTTTCAAACTTCAAACATTTTCGCAATCAAACCTTGACTTCGGTCATGTGCTTTTACCTTTTCATTTCATTTTCTTAATAAATGCTAAACCACATAAGCATATCGAAACTTTTCTTCTCAAAAACTTTAAAACATTCACAACTCATTCAATTGTTTTTGTGCCCTCGTGCACGTTTTCTTTTAACCTTTTTTTTATGTTTAGATATGATTCATTCTTTCTAGCGAAATTATTCGCTAAAGAATGACGACTTATCTTTACATTTTAAAATCCATCCAACTCATTTGTCTTTTCACAATTTGTACCACGAACTACGGGGTTTTGATCTCGCATTGCACTTTGTGGGTACGTAGGCATGAGACGTTCGTCTCTTCAAACACAAAAATCTTAAAAAAACATTCTTTTTCTCATCTCTTCAATCTTTTTTCAAGCAAACCAATTTCAGACTAAAATAGCAGTAAATATTTCAAAGGGTTCCCATGGAGTACCATGGACAAGTCGGGTGCGTAAAACCTTCCCGATTTGTAACCAATCCCCGTACCAGTTCTCTGTTTGTTTCTTTTAGCTTTTGCTTTTAAATTCATTAGGCTTTCTTCGTTCTTTTTGCCTTTTTCCTTTTGGAAATAAATAAAAGCGCGGTGGTGACTCTGTGTACCTTGAGTTAAGTTAATCAATAGCTTACACTCATGATTTTACCGCTACAAACTGCACTGAGATTATGGACCTTATCTTCTATGCAGGTATTCTCAAAACTGTGGCCATATTCTCACCATGCTATGAAATCTGGTAAAGGAGTTTATTGTTAATCTTTTTGAAGATTGTGATGATGGGAAGTCGAAGGATTTCAGAAAAGTGTATGTGCGAGGTTTAGGAAGGTTTATCTATGATGAGGGTACCAAAACCAAATTTCATTATGGTACTTATATTTTTGATCAAACCATGAAGCATGCTGGCACAATGGCTGTAAAATTACCTATTACTTTTCCTTCCCTCATATGTGGGATCATTTTGAACCAGTTTCATGCTATCTTAACTGAGTCAGACACTATCTGCAAGAGGGAAAGTGCTCTAGCTTTCCATTATAAGCTATTTCAGGGCATTCATGTTGTTGACATTGTTGTGACATCCACTACAACATCTACTAGTAGTAAATATCTTGATAAAAGATAAATCATTCTTGAGCTCAAGGAAGCTTGTAAGGAGCTCGAGGCCAGAAAGACAAAGTTTGAGAAAATGATTGAGTCATTAGAGGCTGAGGTGGATCCTGAGAAAGAAAAGGCTGAAGAAAAGGCTAAAGGAGATGAGATCTCAGACAATGAGGAAGAGGAGGTTGTTGGCACTAATTCTGATTAATGGTTGTGAAGGATTTCTGGTCCTGTTTTTTGGTGTGTGGTTCCATTGCCCTTGAAGGAATTTTTGTAATTTTGTTTGGATTTCTGGTTGTACTTGTTGGGGTCTCTCTATACCCAGGATCTTTCTTTTGCTCTTCATGAGATAGTTTAATCTGTTTCTTTTGCTATATGATTGTGTTCCTATTTGGCCAAATTTCTGGCTAAAGGGGGGGGGGTATAATTAGATAGGCCTTCTTGCTTGTGTGCTGATAAATAATATTATTTTAGTATTGTTAGTTGGTGTGCTGCAGGGCTAGTGTTTACAGGTTTAGGGGGAGATGAAATCACTCTAGTTTTTCTTGGTGCAGTTGATGTGATGTACCTGCTGGTACAATTTTATTATGATGAGTTTCTGATGTGTGCACAAACCTTATTCTAATGCTTCTGCTACTGTGTTGATGTTGTTTCTTGTGTTGTGCTCTTACAGTTGCTATTGAGGGGGTGTCCTCAATTTTGTGCTTCTGTTGGCTGCTATGTTTATTGTTTTCTGATTTATTTTAGCTGATAATGCTTAAAATTTTTTAGCCAAAAATTTGCCAAAGGTGGAGTTTGTAGATGTTTTGATTGGCTATATTTTGTGGTAAAACTCTTGTGTGTTTCAGGATGTCATAAGTAATGTTATGACATGTGGTTTAAGCATTATGCAGGTGTGTAGTGTGTTAGTGCTGCTGTTTGTTTTCAGGATGTCAAGACTGATGTCATGACATCTGTGACTGGGCCTGAAGACCTAGTTGAATCCTAATTTATGCGCGCATCTTGCTGTCTTTATTGCTGAGATTATATTGTGGTTTTTAGCGCGTTTGCTTCAGAAGGAAAAAGAGCATTCAATTTGGTTTTGCTATAGCAGAACATTTGTTCTTGCTATTTTTGTTCCTGTAATTTAGGAACTATTTATTCTGAATTGTGCGCAAGTTCAGCAGGCCCAATGCCCATTGGAGTTTCTATTTAAAGCTGCTCAACCCTAGTGTGAACGTGTGTAAAATAAGGATTGTATTTTTAGTGTTTTTCACATGTGTGTGTTAGTTTTTCTTGTGAGCCAAGCAATTGTCTTTTGATGATTGTTTTGGACTAGGTGTTCATTTTTATTTTGTCCACTCGAAGCTTTTAAGTAAGAGTGTTTGTATTTGACTGAAGCTTTTAAGCAGGTCAAAGATTGTCTTGAAGAGTTTCTTCATTTTCTTGGTGTTGTTATTTAAAATCACTAACTGTGATTGTGTAGGAAGTGAGAGGGATCTCATATCTAGGAGTTCCTAGGTAGAACTGTCATTGGGTAGGGATTAAGTGAAAAGATTGCATACTGTAGGTGTTTGCTGTGGATCTTTGAATTGATACTATTGATAGTGAAGTTCCTTCCTGGCTTGGTAGCCCCCAGAGTAGGTGTGATTACACTGAACTGGGTTAACAACTTTCCGTGTCTTTTATATTGTGTCTTTGTCATTTACAGTTTTATTGTTTTTAAGTGTTGAGACATTGTGTTCGACATTATGTGGTTGTTGATAATAAGGGACAAATCATTTTCTATGACACCACCCATACTGAGCTAATGGCTTCGATGCATCTTGCTCGATTTTCCTACAAAACAACGCTTACTGCAGTTCCTTTCAAACCCAACCATCTGTGCACTCCAGCCTTCTTCAAGTGATGGTCATTGATAATGCAAAATTATATTGTATGTTTGGTTTGACTTACATGGATTAATAGTATGCTTTATTCGAATTTACTATTTTATGATTTATAATTATATTATTTATTTATGTTTTTCATATTTATCGAGTCGGTCGGAAAAAGTCGGAAAGCAAAGAAAAGTCGAAGAAATATTAAAAGAGAAGAAGTTGAAGAAATTATGAAAAGAATATTAGAAAAAGAAATTAGATAAAAGAGAAAAATGGAAAAAAGAAAATAAAAAAGGGTGGTGGGGCCTACCACTCACCAACATGGCGCATGCCATGAGGGTGTGGCGCCCACCACCCCACGTCCTCCTCTTATAAGTGGCGTAGGCCACACATGCTTGTGAGTGGAGAGTGGCCCACGCCACTCTCCTATTTTCCAGGTCTTTTTCCGTTCTGCTTCTCACGCGCTTTTACCGCATCCCTCGTTCAACGCACAATCAGATTTCTCAGCGAAGTTCAAGCTACTTTTATGGAGCAAACAACAACCGTCTCATTAGTATAAATAGAAAACATTTGGCACACTCGCTCGACACCGAATTCCTGCTGCAGTTTTAGTTTTCTTTAGTTTTTATATTTTTTTAGTATCAATATTATTTCCTAGTATTATTTTTCATTCAACAATTTCAATTTCTTGTACGCTCCAGATTACTACCAGTCTGTATTCAGTACCGAATTTATTCCATTCCAGATTTCTTATTTACATGCTTTTATTTATTTATTGCAGTATTATTATAATAATTATGTTTAGCGTAGATTATTTATTTTGTTCATGCATAATTTACTTAGTAACCATGTCTAGCTAATTTAATTATATTAGTATGTAAACAAATCAATTGAGAGGAATTTAATTAAACCGGTGTTGATTAATTTTACCAATTTATAATTTTAGGCTAATGTTTCTTAATTTAATTTAATAACTTTTGTTACGAGAGTAAGACGATAATTAAGGTTAAAATCAATTGAGCGAGAGTTTGAGAATTTAACCGGATAGATGAAACTAAGCATTTATTTTAAATACAGCGAGAGCGTTTTAGGATTAATTAAATCTTATTTATTTTCAAAATGTATTTTCTAAACACTTATGGGCTGGCGAGAGCAGACATAGGACTTTAGGAGTGCAGTCTGAATCAATAGAGCGAGAGTTTGAGATGAGGGCTTTTAAATGAATATTTACCACTGAAAAAGTATTTCGGCTTGTAAACCTTCACTGATATTTAATTAAATTCCCGACGATTGATGAGTTGCATACTGATATATCTTTATTAATATTATTTATAAGTTTAATTTTAGATTTAATTTTATTAGCCTTAAACCAACCCAATAGAAACGATTAGCCTTAGATTATCATAACAACATCAGATAACGGTAAGATCGATTTTTAGTCTCTGAGGGATTGATAATCTTTTAAAACTACACGTACGATGATGTCGCGATTGACCTAACGTCAAATGGTATCTATAACTGCAAGTGCACAACCTATCGTGTAGTAATAAAATGATGTCGAACCCACAGGGATTTTGTAATCACTTTAGTGCTATAAAGAATGACTATAATAACTAAGGCAGAAAGTTGTCACGAAATTGGTTACTAAATTAACTAAAGGGAAAAATTAATTAAAGTTTGAATTATAAGATAAGGCAATCGGGATGTAACTTAGTAGACCTCTACGAATTAAACTAACACTATGAGCAAGAAATTATTTTACTCAATTATTCTGTACAAATTATCAGTTTAAAAATCCGCAACTCACACTCTCGTGGTCTTGTATTAGATTATATTCCTAAAGCCCTATGTCTGCTCTCGCTAGCCAATAAGTGTTTAACAATATTCTTTGGAAACTTAATAAAATCTAATCCAGTTCAAAGCGCTCTCGCTGTATTTAAATTGAATGCCTAACTTTAGCTATCCGGTTAAAAACCTCACACTCTCGTGGTCTTGATCTAACCTTTTTCCACTCTTTTTACTCTCGTAACAAAAGTATGGTTTTATAAATAAAAAGTCCCGGCCAGAAATTAAGTTGAATTTGACTTTTAACTTAGCCTTAATTTAATCCGTTTTGGTTACGTTCATTACAAATCAACGCTATTAAAACGGATGTTAATCGTATTAAAACGGACTAAAAAATACTATAAATATGCGATACGATTCCTCGTTATCAAACTCTCCCATACTTAAACCTTTGCTTGTCCTCAAGCAAAAATTCAGTAAGTAAACTAGACAAACTAAGTCGGATGCACAAATGCAACATATCCGTGATTTTTGAAATAATAACAGAGAAACATTAGAAGTTCAACCGGTACCTGAATAAAACATTAACGATACATTAATGACACAAGCAACAAGCTATGTCGTGAACTTCCTATATATAACGAGCTGCTATCCAACATTTCCGTTATAACTTTACCTAGTGTCTTTCGTATCTATTTCGCTCGGATTCGTTCTAGCACAATCACATTAAGCCCTTTGCCTTTTCACGCACGTGGTGGAGTAACCGGTTAGTGACTTTGATTCCTTCTTTTACTTGGGGTCTGGTACACATGGTAACCCTCTGCTTGTTATCCAATTTGGAGGTTGTGGGGGATCGCGCATTCGCACGCCCTATCGAGTTCAGAACCAGATACCTCTGAACCAACCAACAATGAATTCCTTCTTTGCTTGCTTATTTCATATATGCACGGCCATACAATTTTTTTTGTGACTTTTTCAGCTTTATGGCATTTTTCATACGAAGGATTTTTTTTATGAGGAATCAAACACTTATATTCATCAGCTCTCCACTTGGTTTATGTTAAGATGGTACTGACTGCTAGTATAAACTACTGGGGGTTACTTTTAGAACTAAAACTCGCGATAGCGGTATAACGTTAAATGCAACAGATTCCATTTAAGTAGGAAGTCCAAAGTGCCAAGACTGTATTGATCTTGTTTAAATTTTTCTTGGTTTCCTACTAAGGTTTCGTTAGTTGTCAGATATGATGCAGTTTGCGTTGATTAAGAAAAATTTTTGGTAAGGCTAAATAAACGGGAGAATGAAATCAAAAACTCATATATCATATTTGATTATGCGGAATGGGAAAATAAAAGAAATAACATAAAAATGGAAAGGTACTTCTCCCACACTATATCAGACATTGTCCTTAATGTTGTGATATAAACGGGGAATTACAACCAAAGAAAATGCGGGAAAGGGAAATAGATAAACATAACAGAAACTAGTACTAAAACTATGCCTACTGGAGATCACGTCGACGACTCCTGGTGCATGCTCTTTATGAGGGAGTTGCGTCTTCATCAGTATCAGGAAGGAGTAGTGCAGTACATCCATGTGTAGGGAATTCATCTCGCTTAGCACCTCATGTAGTCGTCTGTCCATAGAGTCTTGATTCGTGAGGATTTGTGCATTCTGAGCAAAAAGGGCATCATACTGCTCCTTTTGTCGCCTCTCAAGTGCGACTGCCATTTGGTTTTGCTGATGGATGGCTCGAAGGACATTCTCAATAGTGTAGTCGTGTTCAGGATGTGGTAAAGATAAGGATTCCGGGATATCGTACGTAGGTGCAGCTATGTCCATCTCTTCTTCGACCTCGTCTATCGGTTCATTAGCATCATCATCATGAGGAAGGATTCTCGCTTATAGAGCAGCAGGATCAAAAAGCCAGTTAGCCTTGTTATCAGGATCGATACGGTCCCTGCAAGGAAAAGTAATGCTGCGGAAAATGACATTCCGGATGACTGGATGGAATCTCCCGTCTTCGCGTTCATGAATAAGGTTTGCGGCCTTGCAGTGGTCCAAGGTCAGGTAGGATGGTGATAAAGATGGTATATTTTCCAGATTCTGATCCAAGTTCAGACCCTTAGCGATAGAGGTGACAATCCCTCCAAAGTAGAAAGGTTTGTTTCCTCGTGCACATATGGACTGAATATGGGAAAGGAGAAACAGTGTGAAATTGATGGTGTCGTCCCCCAAAGCACAGTGCATGAAGAAGAGCTCCTTTGAGTTAAGCTTATGGTTGATGTCCCGAGCGAAAATAGAGTTTCCCAGGATCCTGTTGAAGTAGCGAATGGCGGGGTTATGGATAAGGGTAGCATTTAGGTGATCAAATGTTGTGGCTTGCGTGTTGGTAATCTGCTGCCAAAAATGAAAAGCAGCCTCGCTGAAGGTGTCGGGTACACGGCGGTGGGCTTCTTCGCCAGAATGGAAACCGAGCAATTGGGTAACCTCGGTTTGAGAAAGCCGGTACTCGACATCGAACATGCGGAACGAAACGATGCCTGTGAGCTGACTGGTTACGCCGGATGGAGTAAAGAAGGAATACAAACTCATAAATTCCATCGTCAGAGTTTCGTAGGTTGGCTGAGGTGTGTTGCATAGTTGCCATAATACGACCTTACGCAAAAGCTTCCGAACAGATTTAAAGAGACCCAAGGTTCTCAAGCATTCTTCATCAATGTACCGAGTCGGTTGAAGACCTCGACGTTGAAACTTTTCGAACCTTGAGTGTTGAGTGTCGCCTATGGTACCCTCTCTAAAATTGAAGGTGGGGTTTTGTTGGTTGGCCATAACTTGCAGAGAGTGGATGAGAGAATGGGTGTTTGGAAAATATGAAGAGATTTAAGAATGAGGTTCGGGTAAATATAGGAGTGGGGTAGTGGGGTGGTTAGGTTTTATGAGATTAATGGGAGTTGAAAGGAGTAAATGGTGGTAATTGAGGTTGGATTTTTAGGATGGGAGTTTAAAGATTCATGGGAGATGAAAGGATAAAGAAGTGGAGAGAAGATTTTGAAACTCACCAGCAGTTACAGAGAACTTGTAATCTGTACATGTGACGCTCGTCACAGGATCGTTACGATCGTAACGCGGGTTTAAGGGCGTTACGGTCGTCAGATGGTGATTACGACCGTCAGTGCTGCAAAGTTTGGAAATTTTAGCAGAAAGGCAAGAATATCACAGTAATGCTATAAATCTTACATGATTATTAAGAATTGGCACAAAGAGACAATTATAAGGCACATTAAGGACTGATAGCATTTATTTATAATTTTAACATCACCCCAGATTCTAATTAAGTAGCAGTAGTAGTAATAAGTACTATTATGTAAAGAGACAGAATCAAATCAAATTCAAAATTACTAGCAGTGAATAATTAGAAATCAAAACAGAATAGAACTTGCTTTGAATTGAAATTGTCTTCGAACAGTAAACGAAATTGCATAAAAATGAAAACTGATTGAAATAATTAATCTAATCAAACTGTAAAAAGTAGAATGAAATAAAATTGAAACTCCCTACAAATGAAAACTGAAATAAAAATGCTGAGCAAAGTGAATTCTTCATCCAAGCTTTTTCTTGAGATCCTCTAAAACTGAATTCAAATGATAAAAGTGGTCTACTGTAATGTCAGCTAAGCCTATGATCTCTTGACGCAAACTTGTCACTTCATCCTTTAGTCCATTGATCTCTACTTGATAAATATCCAAACTAGTCTGAATATTGTTTAACTTTTCAGTATAATCTCCTGCTTCTTTCTTAAGGACATTAATATCCTCATCGATAAGGTTGGGTCATAGTAATTAGGAGGGGTCTCGAGATCAATTTCAGTTTCTGACATCACTTGATCAAAAACTTGGTATCCTTGTGGTGTATCGGGTGTGGATGGAGGACTAGGTGGGTTAAGATCATAGAGCCAATTATCGTGATTATGGACACTAACTCTAGCATGGTTCAGAAGGGTAAATATAATGATGACTTCATTCCTTATCAAGTAATGAAAAGGAGCGCCTCCCAAGTTTCCTATGACCCAAGTTTCCTATGAAACAAAAATCCAAATTCATAGGACGGGTCGTACCGGAAGGTATGCACCTATTAAGTTGGTATCTGAGTCCAATGGCGTCAGCAATTATAGTAATTAATCCTCCTACAATGACCGGGCCATCAGGGTCTTGATTAATATGGGTAAAGGTGTTCATTAAGAATGGTACGACATTAACAGAGCGTCCTTGAGTCATACAGTACATAATAAAAATATCATCCTTAGAAACTAAAGTTCGATTCTCTTCCTTTCCGAATAGGGTATGTGCTAAATTCTTATGGAAATATCGGATAACAGGGTTATGTATTTCATTGTTATCCATGCTGTCTGGTTCAGGGTGATAGTTTCCGGTTAGTGTTCCCCAGAAATAGTCTAGTTCAAAATCCATAAGTTCCAGTTGGGTCATGGTGAATGCAAATGGTCTGCTAGGGAATCCTAGTATGTCAGCTAATTCCTTATGGTTATAGGTAAACTCGATGCCAAATAATCTGAAACTGATAAATCCTTTTCTAGAACCGAATCCGTGATCGGGTATATGCACTAAAGAACTCAAAAATTCAAAGGTAAGTTCACGGTGAGTGACAAATCTAGACTTAATGCGAGATCTTTCCCATCCCAGCTAGTTAAACATGTATAAAACACTATCGGTTATTCCTAGTGTATCTATTACCTCATCATCATAATAGAGGGTCATAGCAAGATTTCTTTAGGATAATTCTTGAAATTTACTCCTTTGGTTTCTCCATCTAAAGGTGGTTTCCATATAATTTTATGGTTACGGTTCCATGACAAAAATCAAAGAGGTAGAAAGTAAATCGGGGGAAAGAAGGTTAAGGTAGAAAGTACTGTTTTTAGAAATCCTGTAGCATATAAAGTTTTCAAACTCAGCATAACAAAAATTGAAAATTAAAAATGATGAAAATAGTAGTAATAGCAAAAATAGACAAAATTAAGTAAAATAAAATATTAAAGTGCAAAAAATAAAAAAATGGTGGGTTGCCTCCCACTAAGCGTTGTTTTTAACGTCATAAGCCTAACGCAGTTCTTAGTAAAGATTTAGTCAGGGGAATTAGTGGGTAACTCAAAAAGTTTTAGACTATTAGCATATTCCCTATTTTCGATGTGATGGTATTTCTTTAATCGTTGTCCGTTTACTGTGAACGGTTTACTATTTTTACCCTTAATCTCTATTGCTCCGCTAGGAAACACTTCCGTAATTTCAAAAGGGCCTGCCCATCTAGATTTTAATTTTCCTGGGAATAGTCTAAGTCTAGAATTAAATAAAAGTACGACGTCTACCACACTAAATTCTTTCTTAGATAAACGCTTATCATGCCATCTTTTTGTTCTTTCTTTATATATTTTAGCGTTCTTGTAAGCGTCTAATCTTAATTCTTCCAGTTCGTTAAGACCGAGGACTCGTTTCTCTCCTGCAGTTGTATAGTTTATGTTAAGAATTTTAATTTCCCAATAAGCTTTATGTTCTAATTTGACAGGGAGATGACAGGATTTTCCGTAAACTAGTTTGAAAGGTGTAGTTCATATGTGTGTCTTATAGGTTGTTCTATAAGCCCCTACAGCTTCATTAAGCTTGGATGACCAATCTTTCCTAGATATGGTGACAGTTGTTTCGAGTATTTGCTTTATCTCTCTGTTTGAGGCTTCAACCTGTCCACTTGTCTGTGGATGATACAATGTTGATACACGGTGTCTGACTCCATACTTAGCTAGTAATTTATCGAATATTTTCAAAATGAAATGTGAGCCATCGTCACTAATGACAAGTCTCGGTACACCAAATCTTGGAAAGATAATATTCTTGAAAAGCTTAATCACTACTCGCATGTCATTTGTAGGAGAAGCTATAACTTCAATCCATTTCGAAACATAGTCAACAACAACGAGTATGTACTTATTTCCGAAGGAAGATGGGAAGGGTCCCATGAAATAAATTCTCCATACGTCAAAGACTTCTACTTCAAGTATTCCTCTTTGAGGTATTTCGTCGCGTCTTGAGATGTTACCAGTGTAGTTACAGAGATAGACTAAGAGGGGGGGGGGGGGTGAATTAGGTTATATACAATTTTCTCGGTTATTTTGTCGGTGGATGGATTTTTCTCTTTTAAGTGTCTAAGAAATGAAAGCAGTAATGCAGAAAGTAAAAAGACACAAAGATTTATCTTGGTTCCCTTCATAATCCGAAGGTACATCGAGTCCCTTTATACCTCGTAAGAGATTTTCACTATAGTTTTAGATCGTACAACCTATCGCACCACAAACCGGTGAGGCCTACTATCTACAAACTATACACCAAATAGTGTGCAAGAACAATCCTCTTGCAAACACTAACCCTTGCATCCAACAATCCTGGATCGCAAGTCAGAAATAGAAATAATTCCATGAGTTGTTTTTTTGAGAAAGAAATGAATTGTACAATATCAATACTAGATTGATCTTCTCCTTTTAATCAAAATTCACTTCACAATATCAATGCAAGTGTTCAACTTCTATGAGTGTGAAAAAGTATGGACAATATGAACACTTTGAAATATTTGAAAATATTCAAAAATGAGTGACTTTGATTGTTTAGAAATTCTATAATAAAATGTTTGGAGGTATTTTTCATATTTGAAAAATTCAGAATATATATGTTTCAAAAACACTCATTCAAAAAGGTATGAAATGTTTATGAAATAATTAATGAAAAGGTATAAATTTCAAAACAAAGTATTTCAAATGAAAATAAACCATTTTTCAAAATTCGTTCAGTGTTAACCGGTTAACCAAATTGGTTAACCGGTTAACGCTGTAACGTTAACTGAGAGAATTGTAATTTTTGAACAGTTAACCGGTTAACCTATTTGGTTAACCGGTTAACACTGTAAAAACTCAGAAAAATTTTAAAGTTTAAAGTGTTAAACTAATTCCAAATTAATTCTAAAAGGTATATGCAATACTTATCATGAAAACCTATATTTGAACACTTGTATATCAATTTAGATGTGAGTTTTGATATACTTAAGTCTTGTGCCCAAGTCTTGAAAGGTTACGAGTAATTGCATACAGAGCTTGATTCACATGATAATGTTTCCATTGAGTGATACATATCCTTGATCTTGATCTTATTGAAAGCTCGACTTTTTATGAACATGGAGTGAACTTGAATCTTGTTGTCTTCATCAAAATCTTTAGATTGAAGTATGCTTCTACATTCTCCCCCTTTTTGATGATGACAACCAATTGAGTTTGCGCGATAGCTTTGATCGATGTTACGTCTAGGCTTGCTTCTCCCCCTATGTTCAACAACTCCCTTTATTTAACAGAGGCAAAATTATGCACAAAGAGATATTAGAGAACCAAGCTCTTCTCCCCCTTTGTCATTAGCAAAAAGGAAGAGGCTTTCAAACCAAAATAAGTAGTATCAACATATATGTTCAATAACACAAGCAGTAAGTAATCAAGCAAGGCATATGACACAAACAATCATACTAAAAACCAGAATTTGATTAAATGCACAAAGTGCTACAAGAAGTTCATGAAAATGGAAACAAGCAAAATGCGGTAAACCAAAAGTTCCTAAATATCATTAGGTCTTACAACCGAATTTTTAAAACTAAAATTTAAACAAAAGAAACAACAACATGACATGCATAATCATTCATCATCCGACATCCCATCACTTTACTCTTCACCATCTTCGCTACCTGCTTCACTTTCATCATCCTCTTCGGGTTGGTTATGGGAGCCTATCACTAGTTTTCGGAGGTGTTTGATAGCACGAGTGGTTTCATGGTGGTTGGTCATAATGGTGGTGTAAAGAAACTCGTTGGTTATGCCACCATCGGGAATAGGAAAGGAGGATGCGGAGGAGCCATCAACATACTCATATGTACCATCATTGCGTTGAACAATCCCGATATTCTTCACAATGGTAATCTCGTTGATCTCATTTGCTGTAGGCTTCATTGCAATGAATGGTTCCCTACCAAATTCCAAGTCGGTTTGTTCAATAATCCGAGAGATAAACCGAGCATATGGAAGCCTTGTTTTGAGTGAGAGTTGTTGTCTCAAGTGATACATCATTGTTAGCATCCAATTAACCTTCACTTTGTTCTTGATGGCGAACAAAACTTGCATCTCTAAATCATTGAGAGTGATTCGAGTCTTTTGGCAGCAACACGTAGCAAATGACATAGTGCAACATCCGATCGTCAACCTTCAAATTTTTTGCATAGCAAAGTACCCTTGAAGTGAGCTGTCCCGACGTAATGACCTCCTTAGGAAAGAGGCAGATTGAGTAGTAGTACTCCCTTTTGTCATAGCCAGACCAAATGTCATCCTTGTGATTCACACCTTTGCGGAGAAAAACACCGGAAAATGGAATTTTCAGCGACGCAGCAAGAGCACCTAAATCCTCCTTAATTTCGCAGTTCCGAATAATAGTAGACAACTTATGTTTTCCATGCCTATCCATGTTAAGAGTGAAGTTGTGCAAAAGAGATTGAACTAAATTCGGGTAAACTTTCCCGTTATCAATAACAAAATCACTAATGCCTTGAACCTCTAGCAATGCAGGAAATATAAATGTTGGAGGTTTGAAAGATTTCATGAGAACATATTTACCCTTGAGTAGTGGTCTGACTCTGACCTTGAAATCCAGCCTCCTCTTCTTTGTTGATTCCATTGGTATTTCTTCAGCCGGGACATCCTCTGACACTGAAGCATGTTCCTTTCCTTTCCTTTGAGGTGCCATGAAAAAGTGATGGAGTTAGGGTTTGGATGAGAGTGTATTTTCAGATTTTGGGTGAGATGAGTGGAGTGAGGTTTGTAAAGGTGTTTATAAAGACTAAGAGTGAGTGGGTTTTAATGGGGGTTTGAATGGTTGGGAGTTGGAAGTTGGAAGAAGATGATAAATAATGTTTAACGAGTCAAGGAAGATGATGAGCAAAAGTTATGAATGTTGATGAGAATGAATACATGCAATGTATTAAAAAGGATAAATAAAACATTCATAAAGCAAAAATAAAGAAAAGAAAAAAAATAAAATATAACATGTGTTGTACGCGTCCTGAGATTCAAAACTTTGGAAGCGTTAACCGGTTAACCGATTCCGTCAACCGGTTAACGGACAAAAAATATTGTTTTTCGAAAAAAACCAGCAGTATGTTCTAGAGAAGATAGGAAACGTTTTTCACAAAAATATTTCACAAAGTGTTAGCACACGACATAACGTAACTTTTGATCAAAAAATATTTTGAAACCGATAATTTTCGGGTATCCGAAAGAGAGAAAAATCAAAAACGAAAAAAAGTGAGTGCTAGCATTTTGTAACATAAAAGTGAGAATACACATATTACAAGCAACTAAACCACATAACAAGTAATTTTAAGATAAGATTAGATGTCACCTTCATCGAGAATACCAAGTTCTCTCCGAATCTTGAAGAAAGGTTCTTTCGCCAATGGTTTAGTGAATATGTCGATAAATTGGTTGTGTGTATCCACGAAAGTAACATCTACATCTCCGTTGAGCACGTGATCTCGAAGGAAATGATGCCGGATGTCTATGTGCTTTGTCCTTGAATGCATGACCGGGTTCTTTGTGATATTGATGACACTTGTGTTGTCACATTGGAGAGGAATGCAACCAAGATTTACACCGAAATCAAGGAGTTGTTGCTTAAGCCACAAGATCTATGCACAACAACTGCTTGCTGCGATGTACTCTGCTTCGGCCGTTCTAAGTGCAACGCATGCTTGCTTCTTACATGCCCACGACACTAGTGCATTCCCGAGAATGTGACAAGTTCCACTTGTGCTTTTTCTATCGGTCTTACATCCTGCATAATCAGCGTCAGAATAACCAATTAAAGAACATGTACTACCTTTTGGATACCATAGTCCGACATTCGTTGTTCCTTTGAGATACTTCATAATCCTCTTTACGGCGGTGAGATGCAATTCCTTTGGATTTGCTTGAAAGCGTGCACACAAACAAACACTAAACATAATGTCAGGACAACTTGCCGTCAAATATAATAATGAACCGATCATACCTCGATACTTTGTGATATCAATCGAACTGCCAGATTCATCTTGATCAACGTACGTTCCGAATCCCATAGGAGTGGACATTACCTTGCAACTATCCATATCGAATCTTTTCAATAATTCCTTGCAATACTTGGATTGGTTGATGAAGATGCCATCCTTTGTTTGCTTGATTTGAAGTCCAAGGAAATAGTTCATTTTTCCCATCATGGGCATCTCGAATTCTCCTTGCATCATAAGTGAAAACTCTTTGCAAAGATCTTTGTTTGTTGAACCGAAGATGATGTCATCGACATAGACTTGAACCAATAAGGTGTTACCCTTGAACTTCTTAATGAACAACGTCTTGTCTACCTTTCCTTTTACAAAACCCTTCTAACATAGGAAGTTGCTGAGGCGGTCATACCACGCTCTTGGTGCTTGCTTTAAGCCATAAAGAGCCTTCTTCAACTTGTAGACATGAGAGGGATTCTTGAAGTCTTTAAAACCCGGAGGTTGTTTGACATAGACTTCTTCATTGATGTAGCCATTCAGGAAAGCGCTTTTGACATCCATCTGGTACAACTAAAAATTCATAGAACAAGCGTAAGCAAGTCATAATCTAATTTCTTCTAACCTTGATACCAGAGCGAACGTTTCATCAAAGATAATTCCTTCTTCTTGGTTGTAGCCTTGTGCGACCAATCTTGCTTTATTACGAACTATGATCCCATTTTCATCAAGTTTGTTCTTGAACACCCATCTTGTTCCTATGATGTGCTTGTTGTTCGGTCTTGGTACAAGTCTCCAAACTTGATTTCTTTCGAATTGGTTGAGTTCTTCTTGCATCGCTACTATCCATTGATCGTCGCCTAAGGCTTCATCGATTTTGGTTGGTTCAATTTCAGACACAAAAGCCATGTTGAGACAAGCATCCTTGAGATTTAGTCGAGTTGCAACGCCTTGGCTAATATCACCAATAACTTTATCTATTGGGTGATCTCTATGAGTTCTCCATTCCTTTGGAAGATCTTGATGTTCTTCAATGATTGGTGAGTCATCTTCTTGTGGTATTGCTTGATCCTTTGATATTTCCTTTTGTTGTTGTGGCGTATCTACTATATCATCATCATCATCCACAATAATATTATCCTCTTTCGAGGGGTTAGTCTCATCAAACGAAACATTAATAGATTCTTCAATAGTAAGAGTTATTTTATTAAAAATTCTAAATGCTTTACTAGAGAGGGAGTAACCAAGGAATATACCTTCGTCGGACTTCTCATTAAACTTACCGAGATTGTCCTTGTCGTTGTTGAGAATGAAACACTTACATCCGAATATGTGAAAGAATGATATGTTCGGTTTCCTACCCTTGAACAACTCATACAAAGTCTTCTTGAGAATTGGTCGAATGTTGACACGGTTGCTTACAAAACAAGCTGTGCTAACCGCATCCGTCCAAAAATATTTAGGGAGATTTAAGTCGCTAATAATTGTTCTTGCAAGCTCCACCAATTACCTATTCTTCCTTTCTACGACACCGTTTTGTTGAGGAGTCCTTGGTGCGGAAAAGTTGTGATAAATTCCATGCTCTTTGCAAAATTCTTCAAAGGATGCGTTTTGGAATTCTCCACCATAATCGCTTCTAATGGAGGCTATAGTGAGTGACTTCTCGTTTTGTATTTGCTTTGCATATTTCTTGAATGCTTTGAAAACATCACTTTTCTGCACTAAAAACAATGTCCACGTATATCGAGAGAAATCATCAACAATAACTAAAGCATAAATGTTACCTCCGAAGCTTTTCGTTCTTGATGGACCGAAGAGATCCATATGCAATAATTGAAGTGGTCTTGATGTGGACACCACTTTCTTGGACTTGAAAGTTGTCTTGGTTTGCTTTCCCTTTTGACATGCGTCATAAAGCTTATCCTTGATGAACTTTATCTTTGGAAGACCAACTACTAGGTCATGCTTTATCAACTTGTTTAAGTGCTCTATGTGAATGTGAGCAAACCTTTTATACCATAACCACACCTCTTTGTTGTTTTCCATTAAGCATTTTACCTTCAAGGAAGAGTCATCAAAAGAAATCATAAAAATATTATTAAATCTTTTACCTTTTAGCAAGATGTCATGGGTGACTTCATGTTCTATCAAACATTCATCCTTTGTGAAGTTGATTCGGAACCCTTTGTCACACAATTGACTTATGCTAAGTAGGTTGTGTTTAAGGCCTTCAACGTAAAGAATGTCTTCGATGATTGTAAATGGAGATGCACCAACGGTTCCTACTCCAAGAATCTTTCCTTTATTATCATCACCGTAAGTAACATATCCTTTGGCCTTTAAAGATATATTTGAAAAAATTTGTTGATGTCGCCCGTCATATGCTTTGAACAACCGCTATCAAGATACCATTGATAAGAAGTTGTCTTCAAGCATACCTACAAAACAAAATCAAGTATTGTTAGGTACCCAAATTTCTTTCGGTCCTTGATAGTTAGTACCCTTTTCAACCCACACATAATGCCCTTTAGTAACGCTAATGTTGCGCACATAGCAAGCATTAGGTGTGTGCCCTTTGATTCCACAATAAAAACAAGTAGGTTGAAAGTGACTTTTATATCTAGGAACATAACTCTTTTTCTTAACAATTCTTTTCTTTTTATGACTTTGATGCACACTTTTAGAATTGGTTGCCTTTTCCTTAACAATTTTTTCACTTGATTTCACAAAAATGGTCTTATTTGTGCTTGGTTTGGAAAACTTAGAATATCCTAAACCACTTTTATCATTAGGATATCTTTGATGCCTAAGAATTTCCTCCAATCCAATTTGACCTTTTTCATATCTCTCTAAAACTCTTTTAAGTTGAAAAATTTGAAAGGATAAGGATTCACAGTTTTTGCATACAAGACTTTGTTTTTCATCCATCAATTTTTGTTTTTCACTTTCAATATATTTTTCAAAAGTGATATTTTGTTCTTCTAAAGATGAAATTCGTTTCTTTTGGGATGAAATGATTTTATACAAAGTCTTGAATTCTTTTAGAAGTCCATCCATAACGTCTTGTGCATCATTCTCATAAATTGAAAAATTTCTACTAACCTCATCGATTTCTTCATTGGAGTGATGTGAAGCCATAAGAGCCATATTCGCATATTCATCGCTTTCCGATTCCGTTGAGGAACTTATCTCATTATCGTCCCAAGAAACATAGGTCTTCTTATTCTTGAAATCCTTCTTGCCTTTGAATCCTCCTTTCTTTGCAAGTTTCGGGCAATCCGGCTTTATGTGACCTTACTTCCCACATTCGTAACATGTGACTTCTTGAATCGATGTGGATGCATCCTTCTTCATGAAATGTTTATTCTTTTTAGGGAAAGAGGAATTTTTATTTTTATTAAAAAACTTACCAAGCTTCTTTACAAGAAGCCAGAAATTCTCATCTTCGGAAGTCTCGTCATCTTTGTCATCCTTACTATCAACCTTCAAGGCAATTCCCTTGGACTTCTTTTCTTGACTTTCGTGCTTCTCGAGCCTTCCAAGTTCCAATTCGTGCTCTTGAAGTTTACCAAATAAGGATGCGGATGTCATCGTTGAGAGACTCTTCTTTTCCGAAATAGCGGTCACTTTCGGTTGCCATTCCTTTGTCAAAGATCTTAGGACCTTCAGGTTGAGATCATCATTGGTGAAGGTTTTCCCAAGAGCAATCAAGTGATTTGTTAGATGGACAAATCTCTTCTGCAAGGCAACAATAGATTCCCCGGGCTGCATACAAAACATCTCATATTCTTGACTCAATGTGTTTAGCCTCGATCTCTTTACTTCAGTGGTTCCTTCATGCGTTTCTACCAAGGTGTTCCAAATCTGTTTTGCTGATTTACACTGTGATACACGGAAGAACTCGTCCATACTGAGAGTGCTTTGGAGTATGTTGATTGCCTTTTTCTCATTTAGAATATTTTTCTTATCTTCTTCATTATATGTGCTTTTCAACTTCGCGGTTCCAACACCATTGATCACGTTTACAAGATTGTGTGGACCTTCTTCGATTGCTTCCCATATACCTTCTACTTGTGCTTCAAGATGTGCTTTCATTCTGATTTTCCAGAAATCAAAATATTCGTCGAAGAAGAGTGGGGGCTTGCTGCTACTTCCACCGTCTTTGAAAACCGGATTTGTACTTGCGGAAGCCATGCTGGATCTCTAGGAACAAGTTACCTATAACTTGCTCTGATGCTAATTGTAGTTACAGAGATAGCCTAAGAGGGGGTGAATTAGGTTATATAAAATTTTCTCGGTTATTTTATCGGTGGATGGATTTTTCTCTTTTAAGTATCTAAGAAATGAAAATGGTAATGCAGAAAGTAAAAAGACACAAAGGTTTATCCTGGTTCCATTTACAATCCGAAGGTTCATCCAGTCCCCTTACACCCTGTAAGAGATTTTCACTATAGTTTTAGATCGTACAACCTATTGCACCGTAAACCAGTGAGGCCTACTATCTACAAACTATACACCAAATAGTGTGCAAGAACAATCCTCTTGCAAACACTAACCCTTGCATCCAACAATCCTGGATCGCAAGTCAGAAATAGAAATAATTCTATGAGTTTTTTTTTTGAGAAAGAAATGAATTGTACAATATCAATACTAGATTGATCTTCTCCTTTTAATCAAAATTCACTTCACAATATCAATGCAAGTGTTCAACTTCTATGAGTGTGAAAAAGTATGAACAATATGAACACTTTGAAATATTTGAAAATATTCAAATATGAGTGACTTTGATTGTATAGAAATTCTATAATAAAATGTTTGGAGGTATTTTTCATATTTGAAAAATTCAGAATATATATGTTTCAAAAACACTCATTCAAAAAGGTATGAAATATTTATGAAATAATTAATGAAAAGGTATAAATTTCAAAAAAAGTATTTCAAATGAAAAGAAACCATTTTTCAAAATTCGTTTAGTGTTAACTGGTTAACCAAATGGGGTAACCGGTTAACGCTGTGATGTTAACTGAGAGAATTGTAATTTTTAAACCGTTAATCGGTTAACCTATTTGGTTAACCGGTTAACATTGTAAAAACTCAGAAAAATATTAAAGTTTAAAGTGTTAAACCAGTTCCAAATTAATTCTAAAAGGTATATGCAATGCTTATCATGAAAACCTATATTTGAACACTTGTATATCAATTTTGATATGAGTTTTGATATACCTAAGTCTTGTTACCAAGTCTTGAAAGGTTATGAGCAATTGCATACAGAGCTTGATTCGCATGATAACGTTTCCATTGAGTGATGCATATCCTTGATCTTGATCTTATTGAAAGCTCGAATTTTTGCGAACACGAAGTGAACTTGAATCTTGTTGTCTTCATCAAAATCTTTAGATTGAAGTATGCTTCTACAACCAGTTTGTTGACAATGATCACAATTTATAACGATGATATGGACGTCTTTCCATAAATTAGGCCAAAATAACCCGACTTGCAAGATCTTAGCACAGGTTTTCGAGGTACTTACGTGTCCACCATATGGAGATGCATGGCATTGAGAAATAACACCTTCGATTTCCTCTTCGGGTAAGCATCAACGAAAAATTCCGTCGGGTCCTCTCTTAAATAGTAAAGGCTCGTCCCAATAATACTATTTGAGATCGTGGAAGAATTTCTTTTTCTGTTGACACGTTAGATTCGGTGGAAGTACACTTGCAGATAGGTAGTTGACTATATCAGCATACCATGGCAATCCTGCTTTTGAATTGATCGCTTCCATGGTTTCTTTGTTTTTTAATATTGTTGGCGCTAGTTGAGCTATTTCACTTTTTATTTGTGCTAACAACTGTTCATAAGGGAAATCATCATTAATAGGCACTGGTTCAGGTCTAATATTTTATAATCTCGACAAGTGATTTGCTACAACATTATCAGTTCCTTTCTTATCCTTAATTTCTAGATCAAATTCTTGTAACAATAGGATCCACCTTAGAAGTTTGGGTTTAGCATCCTTCTTAGTCAGAAGATATCTGATAGCAGCATGATCTGTGTATATGACTATCTTTGCTCCTACTAGATAAGATCGGAATTTCTCGAGTGCGAAAACAACAACTAATAGCTCTTTCTCTGTTATGGCATAGTTCATTTGAGCGGAATCCAAGGTTCTACTGGCATAGTAAATCGTATGGAATTTCTTATCCTTTATTTGTCCTAATACTACGCCTATAGCGAAATCACTCGCATCACACATTATTTCGAATGGTAACCTCCAGTCAGGTGGTTGCATGATTGGTGCGGTGATAAGGGTTGATTTCAGAGTTTCAAACGTTTCTAAACACTTGTCATCAAATATAAACTCAACGTCTTTCATTAATAAACATGTCAAAGGTTTAGTGATTTTTGAGAAATCTTTTATAAATCTCCGGTAGAAATCGGCGTGGCCCAAGATACTTCGTATTTCTCGTACGGTCTTAGGTGGTTGAAGGTCTTTTATAACTTCTATTTTAGCTTTATCAATTTCTATTCCTTTGTCAGAAATTACATGTCCTAGTACGATTCCTTGTCTGACCATGAAATGGCACTTTTCCCAGTTAAGCACCAGATTTACCTTCACACATCTTTCTAATACCATTTCTAAATTTGATAAGCATCCTTCGAAACTTTTTCCACACACCGAGAAATCGCCCATGAACACTTCCATGATGTTATCTATGAAATCTGCGAAAATTGACATCATACATCTTTGAAAGGTTGCAGGGGCGTTACACAATCCGAATGGCATCCGTCTGTAAGCAAATGTTCCATAAGGGCATATGAACATAGTTTTCTCTTGATCATCAAGGTGAATAGGGATTTGGAAAAATCCGGAGTAACCATCCAGATAGCATAAATAGGAATGTTTTGCTAATCGTTCTAACATTTGATCTATGAAAGGTATGGGAAAATGGTCTTTCCGAGTAGCTTTGTTCAGCTTACGATAATCTATGCACATTCTACTTCCAGTTACTACTCTTTGTGTTATCGCTTCGCCTTTGGCATTTTCACAACAGTAATACCTCCTTTCTTTGGTATGACATGCACTGGGCTAACCAATTGACTGTCGGAGATCGGATATATGATTCCTGCTTCCAGTAGTTTTTAACTTCATCTCTGACTACAGTGCTAAGGATAAGATTGATTCTTCTTTGAGGTTCTCTAGATGTTTTATAATCATCTTCTAGCATAATACGATGCATGCAGATCGAAGGACATATTCCTTTAAGATCTGAAATGCTATATCCTAAAGCGCTCAGGTATTTCCGTAGCACTTCTAATAATCTTTTAGTTTCGGGTTGTCCTAGGTTGGCGTTAACTATAACTGGTCGCTTAAGATCGACATCTAGGAATTCGTATCTTAGGTCTTTAGGTAAGGTTTTTAATTCTAAAGTTGATTCTTTTGGTCCAGGCATATGATCAGGTGTAAGTGCTAAACTTTCTCTAAGACTATCATCTTTATACGGTTCACGCCAATTGTCATCTTCGAAGATTAGTGGGATTTGAATTTTCATAATTTCGGAATAAGTGGTTTGTTCTGCTTCCATCTCTCTTACGCACTCGTCTATTATATCAATCAGACACATATCTTATGTATCTGGTCCTTGTAAGAATTGAGTGAGGATGAACTCCACTTTCTCTTCTCCCACTTTGAAGGTTAGTCTTCCATTCTTTACGTCAATGATGACTCCGACTGTGGCTAGGAATGATCTTCCTAATATAATAGGAGTGACTGAGTCTTCAGAAATGTCCATAATTATGAAGTTTGTAGGGATATAGGATTGACCTATTCTTACTGGAACGTTTTCAAGTATACCTACGGGATATTTAACTGATATGTCGGCTAACTGAACAGACATTTTAGTAGGTCTGAGTTCTCCCATTTCTAACCTTTTGCAAATGGATAAAGGCATTACACTAATACTTGCTCCCAAGTCACATAGATCTTTGTCTATGACGTACTTTCCAATGTTACAAGGTATAGAAAAACTACCTGGGTCTTTTAGTTTAGGGGGCATACTATTTTGGATAATAGCACTACACTCAGCAGTAAGTGTAATTGTACCGTTATCCTCTATCTTTTTCTTATGAGATAAAACTTCCTTAAGAAATTTAGCATACGGTTGAATTTAAGTGATAGCTTCTGTAAACGAAATCGTGATATTCAACTGTTTCAGAAGTTCTACAAATTTCTTGAACTGACTCATCGTCTTGGTATTTATTAATCTTAGAGGATACAGAATAAGTGGTTTATAAGGTGGTGGAGGTACATAAGGTTGTTCTTTCTCCGCTTCCTGTTGATTATTATCTTCCCTCTCTTCAGCTTCCTTCTCTTTTTCAATTGATTTTACCTGTTTCTGGTACATGGCTGGATTTTCAAGCCTTGGATCAATTGGTCCTTCAAGTTTTTTTCCGCTTCTTAAGATCACAACATTTGCTCGTCCTTTTGGATTGGGTTGTGGTTGTCCAGGAAATACACCAGCAGGGGCAGCAGTAGGTGCTTCTTGTTGAGCTACTTGCAAAATTTGGGTTTCAAGCAATTTTTTATGTGTAGCTAACGCGTCTACTTTGTTTGCCAACTGTTTAATCTGTTCGCTAGTGTGTATGTTTTGGTTTAGGAAATATTTATTTGTTTGATTTTGAGTAGCTATAAATTTTTCCATCATTAATTCAATATTCGATTTCCTAGGTACAACATAAGTATTCTTTTGATATCCTGGAGGTGCGGATGGTGCTTGACCAGGTGCATAAAGAGCGTTGTTATTCTTATAGGAACAATTTGGATGAATCTTCCAACCAGAATTGTATGTGTTCGAGTAAGGATTTCCTTGAGCGTAATTCACTTGATCAATGGCGATTCTGGCTAATAACTGACAATCTGGGGCAGCGTGTCTTGTAACTCCACATAACTCACAATTAGGTACTACTGCAGCCACATTGGCTATTGGGGTTATAGCTAAATTATCGATCTTCTAAGCTAAAGCATCGAATTTGGCATTAACTTGTTCCATACTACTTACTTCGTACATACCTCTTTTTTTTGGTTTCTCTGTTGCGGTCCTCTCGCTTCCCCATTGAAAATGGTTCTGAGCCATACTTTCGATAAGCTCATAAGCTTCGTTATACTCTTTGATCATCAATGCACCGCCTGCGGGAGCATCTATTGTCATTCTTGTGTTATACAAGAGACCATTATAGAATGTATGGATTACCATCCATTCTACTAAACCATGATGAGGACATAGCCTAAACATATCCTTGTATCGTTCCCAAGCTTCGAAAAGTGACTCATTTTCCTTTTGCTTAAATTTGTTGATTTGAGATCTTAACATAACTGTCTTTCTAGGTGGAAAGTATCTTGCTAAGAAGACTTTCTTCAGTTCATTCCATGTGGTGACATAGTTCGATGGCAAAGATTGAAGCCAAGCTCTTGCTCTGTATCTTAATGAAAAAGGAAAAAGGCGTAATCTGATTGCTTCTTGGGTAACTCTATTAGCTTTAACTGTATTTGCGTATTGCACGAATATCGAGAGATGCAAATTCGGATCTTCGGTAAGATTTCCGAAAAATTGATTTTGTTGCACGACCGATATGAGTGATGGTATCAACTCGAAATCATTTCGGTTCATGGCAGGTGCGACAATACTCGTATGTGGTTCGTCTTGCGAAGGAACAACGTAATACTTGAGCGGATGAGTTTCTGCAGCCATAGCAGCTTATCTAGAAGTTGCTACTAGGTTTTCAACTAATTCGGGTGGAAAGGCTAAGAGGTCAGGAATATTTTACCTTCGTTGGTAATCTATTATACGTCGTCTTAGATATAAAAGGAATTCTAATTTAGTGATCGGAGGTTGCAAGTTTTCGCCTTGTGAACGAGTACTTGGCACACACTCAGTGAATAAGATTCAAAAAGGAATAAAAATAAGTAAAAAAAGGTTGCCTTAGACTATACTGCACACTTTAAGAGTGCACTAGTGACTAAAAAAAGAATCCCCGACAACTGTGCCAAAAACTTGATGTCGTGATTGACCTAACGTCAAATGGTATCTATAACTGCAAGTGCACAGCCTATCGCGTAGTAATAAAAAGATGTCGAACCCACAGGGATTTTGTAATCACTCTAGTGTTATAAAGAATGACTATAATAACTAATGCAAAAAGTTGTCACGAAATTGGTTACTAAATTAACTAAAGGTAAAAATTAATTAAAGTTTGAATTATAAGATAAGGCAGTCGGGATGTAACTTAGTAGACCTCTACAGATTAAACTAACACTATGCGCAAGAAATTATTTTACTCAATTATTCTGTAGAAATTATCAGTTTAAAAACCCGCAACTCACACTCTCGTGGTCTTTTATTAGATTATATTCCTAAAGACCTATGTCTGCTCTCGCTAGCCCATAAGTGTTTAACAATATTCTTTGGAAACTTAATAAAATCTAATCTAGTTCAAAGCACTCTCGCTGTATTTAAATTGAATGCCTAACTTTAGCTATCCGTTTAAAAACCTCACACTCTCGTGGTCTTGATCTAACCTTTTTCTACTCTTTTTATTCTCGTAACAAAAAGTATGGTTTTATAAATAAAAAAGTCCTGACCAGAAATTAAGTTGAATTTGACTTTTAACTTAACATTAATTTAATCTGTTTTGGTTACATTAATTACAAACCGACGCTATTAATTTAGCTAGACATATGAATTAAAACGGAAAAACTAATAAATTTAATTAAACATGACCATAATTAATAAATAAAATTAAACAATAACAGTTAAAATTCAATAATTAAAAACCTGGTACATAGTAGTTTTCCTCGTAGATCCCTCTTCCACACACATATGTCGACAAGATTGGACTCTCGAAAATTAAATACAAACTCTGAGGCTAGAAACAAATAAACCTAAATCTAATGTAATAGTTTCCTGATATTGGAAACTATCACTTACAGTAGGTTGAATTCAAAAAGGAAAAAAATGGAACAATGTAGGAATTAAAGAAATAAGGAGCAAAATATTCTGGAATGAAAATGGCAGAGCTTCCGTAAAATTAAGCAAGTGAAAACTCTCCCCTTGTAGACTGTTGGATTTCTCTATTTATGGAGCAAGAGGGATACTAGAGTTGGAAAATTAATTGGGCTTCAAACAACCCACTTCATGAGAAATTATAGGACTTCGTGTGCTTTGACTGAGAAAAAGGAGGAACGTAACATGAAATGCTTCAGCTTGATTTCCACCACTTTTGTTTTGGATATTTGTTGTTAATGGGCCTTGACGAGCGTAATATAAGGATTATGGGCGTGTGACGGTCGTAACACATCCATGACGGTCGTCACACGCTGAATTGTGCATGACGATCGTAACAGCTCCATGACGGTCGTCACTGCAACAAATTATGCAGAATTTTGTGCTTTTGCTTGCTCTTTGCTCTTTTCTCTTGTTTATAGCTTTATGCCTTCTCTTTGCACATGTTTGGCTCGACAAACAATATACCTGCAATAAATGTGAAAACTCGGAAAAAACGAATGTTAATCGTATTAAAACAGACTAAAAAAATACTATAAATATGCGATACGATTCCTCGTTATCATATGACTGTGCACTTGCAGATATAATCCTTTAGACATATAGTCGAGTGATCAAGTTTTTGGCACCGTTGCCAGGGACTAATTAAGTCGATATCGTAACTCCAATGTTACACCGTATAGACTAAGGCAAAAACATTTACTTTCCCAATTCTTATTCCCCGATTGTATACCAAGTACTCGCTCTCAAGGCGAAGACTTGCAACCACCAATCTCTGAATTAGAACGTTTTTTACATTTAAGACGCTGCATAGTAGAGTACCAATGATGATACAATATTCCGAATCTTCTAGCCTATCCCCCCGAATCAGTTGAACAACAAGTTGGAACATCAAGAGAAGCCGAGATGGCCGCTGAAGAAGAAACTCACCCGCTCAAGTATTACACTATTCCGTCACAAGATAAACCTCATACCAGTATTGTTGCACCCGCTATCAACCGAAACGATTTTGAGTTGAAACCATCGTTAATATCAGTCGTGCAATAGAACAAATTCTCCAGAAATCTTACCGAGGATCCGAATTTACATCTATCGATATTCGTGCAATATGCAGATACAGTGAAAGCAAATGGTGTTACCCAAGAAGCAATCAGACTACGTCTTTTTCCTTTTTCACTACGAGACAGAGCAAGAGCTTGGCTCCAATCTCTACCCTTGAATTCCGTCACCACATGGAATGAACTGAAGAAAGTCTTCTTAGCAAGATATTTTTTACCTAGCAAAATGGCTATGCTAAGAGCTCAAATCAACAGATTTAAGCAGAAGGAAAATGAATCTCTTTTCGAAGCTTGGGAACGATACAAGGATATGATGAGACTTTGTCCACATCATGGTTTAGTAAATTGGATGGTAATCCATACCTTTTACAATGGTCTCTTGTATAACACAAGAATGACAATAGACGCTGCCGCGGGTGGTGCATTGATGAACAAAGAGTATGACGATGCTTATGAACTTATCGAGAGTATGGCTCAGAATCATTATCAGTGGGGAAGCAAAAGAACCGCAACAAAGAAACTAACAAAAGGAGGTATGTACGAAGTGAGTAGTATGGATCAAGTTAACTGTGAGATATGTGGAGTTCCAGGACATGTTGCTCCCGATTGTCAGCTATTGGCCGGAATCCCCACAGACCAAGTGATTTATGCTCAAGGAAACCCCTACTCAAATACATACAACCCAAGTTGGAAGAATCACCCGAACTTTTCCTATAAGAATAACAATGCTTTGTATGCACCTGGTCAAGCACCAACTAAACCACCATGATATTAAAAGACCACCATGACCGCTCCTAATATCCCTAGGAAATAAAACCTGGAATTAATGATGGAAAATTTCATAGCTACCCAGACTCAAACAAACAAGGAGTTCCTAAACCAAAACATACACACTAGTGAGCAAATTAAGCAATTGGAAAACAAAGTTGATGCATTAGCTACCCACAACAAAATACTTGAAACTTAAATTTCACAAGTAGCTCAACAACAAGCACTTACTGCTGCCCCAGCTGGCGTATTTCCTGGTCAACCATAATCTAATCTGGAAGGACATGCTAATGCGGTAATACTGAGAAGTGGAAAAGAATTAGACGGACCTGATGATCCAAGACTTCAAAATCCAGCTATGTATCAAAAACTGGATAAACCAACTGAAAAGGAGAGTAAACCAGAAGAAAAGGAGGATAATAACCAAGAAGCCATGGAGAAAGAACAACCATATGTACCTCCACCACCTTATAAACCTCTTATCCCTTATCCTCAAAGACTTGTCAATTCTAAAACTGCAGGACAATTTAAGAAATTTGTTGAACTTCTGAAACAATTAAACATCACAATACCATTTACAGAAGCTATCACTCAAATGCCATCATATGCCAAATTCCTTAAAGAAATCTTATCTAACAAGAAAAAGATCAAGGATAATGAAACAGTTACACTTACTACTGGGTGTAGCGCAATAATTCAAAACAAAATGCCTCATAAGCTAAAAGATCCAGGTAGTTTCTCCATACCCTGTGTAATTGGAAAATTCGTCATAGACAAAGCTCTATGCGACTTTAGGAGCCAATATTAGTGTTATGCCCTTAACAATTTGCAAAAGGCTTGATATGGGAGAATTAAGTCCTACAAAATGTCTGTTCAATTAGCTGATCACTCTATTAAATATCCTGTTGGTATACTAGAGAATGTTCCAGTACGAATAGGACAATTCTATATTCCCACTGATTTTATAATCATGGATATTCAAGAAGACTCCACTACCCCTATTATATTAGGAATACCATTCTTAGCTACCGCTGGAGCCATTATAGATGTGAAGAGAGGCAAGCTAACCTTTGAAGTAGGTGAAGAAAAGGTTGAATTTATTTTGACACAATTCTTACAATCACCAACTATAGTGGATACATGCTATTTATTAGATGTCATTGACGAGTGTGTAAGAGAAATGGAAATAGAACAAACAACATATTCATATATAATAAAAATTCCAATTCCACCCATTTTTGAAGATGACAATTGGCGTGATCCCTACCAAGATGATAACTTGAGAGAATGCTTAGTACTTACACCAGATCATATGCCATGCCCAAAGAAACCAACTTTAGAACTAAAAATATTACCTAAAAAACTTAGATATGAATTTCTAGACGAAGAACTCGCACGACCAGTATTAGTCAACACAGACTTGGGACGAAATGAAACTGAAAAATTACTTGCTGTTTTAAAGAAACATCCAACTGCTTTAGGCTACAACATCGCTGATCTGAAAGGAATAAGTCCTTCCATCTGTATGCCTAGAATTATGCTAGAGGAAGATTGTAAGTGTTCTAGAGAACACCAGAGGAGGATCAACCCAATTTTAAGTACTATAGTAAAGGACGAAGTGTGAAAGTTACTTGAAGCCGAAATCATATATCCTATCTCAGATAGCCAATGGGTAACCCAGTACATGTAGTACCTAAGAAAGGAAGTGTTACAGTGATTAAGAATGAAAAAGGTGAATCCATAACACAAAGAGTTGTTACAGGAAGAAGAATGTGTGTTGATTATAGAAAACTAAATAAAGCCACTCGAAAAAACCATTTCCCATTACCATTCATTGATCAAATAGAGCGATTGGCTAAGAATTCTTACTTCTGCTATTTAGACGGTTATTTAGGATTTTTTCAAATCCCTATTCACCCCGATGACCAAGAAAAGACTACTTTCACTTGTCCTTATGGTACATTTGCTTATTGATTAATGCCATTCGGGCTATGCAACGCTCCCACAACATTTCAAAGATGCATGATGTCAATCTTCGCTGATTTCATAGATGACATTATGGAAGTATTTATGGACGATTTTTATGTCTGCAGGCAAAGCTTTGAAGGATGTCTATCAAACCTAGAAATGATACTCGAGAGATGCGTAAAAGTAAATCTCGTGTTAAACTAGGAGAAGTTCCATTTTATGGTCCAACAAGGAATCATGCTAGGACACGTTGTTTCAGATAAAGGAATTGAAGTTGATAAAGCCAAAATTGAAATCATAGAAAATCTTCAACCTCTAAAAACTATACGAGAAATAAGAAGTTTCTTAGGACACACCGGTTTCTACCGACAATTTATTAAAGATTTCTCGAAAATTACAAAACATCTTACATGTTTATTAATGAAAGATGCTGAATTTATCTTTGATGAGAAATGCCAAAAAGCGTTTGAACAGCTGAAAACGAATTTCATTTCCGCACCCATTATACAACCTCCAGATTGGAGATTACCATTCGAAATAATGTGCGATGCGAGTGATTACGCCGTGGGCGCAATTTTAGGACAAAGAAGGGATAAGAAGCTTCATGCAATATATTATGCAAGAAGAACCTTAGATCCATCCCAAATGAACTACGCCACAACAGAAAAGGAACTTTTAGCTATTGTGTTTGCTCTTGACAAATTCGGTTCTTACTTAGTAAGAGCAAAAATAATTATTTACATAGATCATGCAACTATTAGATACCTACTGACTAAAAAGGATGCCAAACCTAGACTTTTAAGGTGGATCCTACTTTTACAAGAATTCGATTTAGAGATCAAAGATAAGAAAGGCACCGGGAACGTCGTAGCAGACCATTTATCAAGATTAGAAGGTATTAAACCTGAACAAGTGCCTATTAATGATGATTTCCCATATGAACACCTGATAGCATAGATAAAAAGTGATCTAGCTCGACTAGATCCAAACAAACCAAAAACCAAAGAAGCCGTGGAAGCAATACATTCAGATAAAATACTGCCATGGTACACTGACTTTGTTAACTACCTTGCAACTAGAGTACTTCCACTCGATCTAACCTACCAACAAAAAAAAAATTCTTTCATGATCTTAAACATTATTATTGGGATGAAACTCTTTTATTTAAGTGAGATGCCGATGGTATTTTCCGTTGATGTTTTCCAGTAGATGAAATCGAAAACATCATAGCTCATTGTCTTTCAGCTCCTTATGGTGGACATGCTAGCACTTCTAAGACTTGTTCTAAAATCTTACAAGCTGGTCTCTTCTGGCCTAATCAATGGAAAGACGTCCATATCGCAGTTAAAAATTGTGACCGGTGTCAACACACTGTAAACATATCTAAACGTGATTAGATGCCACTGAAAGGCATTCTGGAAGTAGAAGTCTTTGACATATGGGGGATAGATTTTATGGGACCCTTCTCGTCTTCTTTCGGTAATAAATATATACTCGTCGCAGTTGATTACGTTTCAAAATGGATTGAGGTTATAGCCTCTCCAACAAATGACACACGAGTAGTAATTAAGCTATTTAAGAACATAATATTTCCGAGATTCGGTGTGCCGAGACTCGTCATAAGTGACGGTGGATCGCCCTTTATATCTAAAATCTTTGAGAAATTATTATTGAAGTATGAAGTCCGACACCGAGTCGCAACGCCTTATCATCCATAAACGAGTGGACAAGTAGAGGTTTCCAACTGAGAAATAAAACAAATATTAGAAAAAAATGTTGCTATCTCTAGGAAAGATTGGTCGTCTAAATTACAAGAAGCTTTATGGGCGTATAGAACCGCATTTAAAACCCCGATAGGGACTACCCCATTTAAGTTAGTTTATGGAAAGTCATGTCACCTGCTAGTTGAACTTGAACATAAAACCTATTGGGCTATTAAAACCCTTAATCTGGACTACACTGCCACAAGAGAGAAACAAATCTTAGATCTCCATGAATTAGAAAAGCTTAGGCTAGATGCTTACAAGAACGCAAAAATATATAAAGAAAGAACTAAATAATGGCATGATAGGCGTATCTCTAAGAAAGAGTTCAACGAAGGCGATGTTGTGCTCTTATTTAATTCGAGACTAAGGCTTTTCCCGGATAAACCACGTTTCACATGGGCCAGGACGTTTATGATTACCAAAATATTTCCTAGCGGAGCTATTGAAATCAAAGGAAAATCCAACGAACCATTCATAGTAAACGGACAACACCTTAAGCATTATCACATGGTGGAAAACCGAGATTACCTAGCTAATCTCCAACTCAATGAGCTGCCCGCTCACTTAAACGGTGGATCCCTAAAAAGAGCTTAGTCGATCCCTCGACATTAAACAAAGCATTTAGTGGGAGGCAACCCACATTTTATTCCCTTTATTTAAATTTTTGTTTATTTTCTATCTTATTTTTGTCTCAGTTTTAAATTATTTCCCTTTACTATTTTTTTATTTATAATTTATATTTTATATTTTTTCTTTTAATCTAAATTTAACACAATACTATTATTATTTCTTCCTCTTTTCTGACTAACTTTTCCTCGCGTTGTTTACTTACTTACAGGCTAACTCTTTAGCTAGTAACTAACATTCGATATGGATCTAGTAGACAACACGAACGTTATTTTCAGAGGAAGACCACAACGGAAGAGATATGACGATTTATCTCAGAGAGCTATGGCATTGACCATTTATCATGATGAGCCCACTTTGACTAAGTTAGGTATCAAAGATAGTGTCTACTTTCTGTATAGTCAGATGGGGTGAGATGTTACTGGTATCCGACGAAGGTTTAATTCCTACCGCCAGCTTACACTTGAGTTTTTGAGTTCACTTGTCCACCTACCTAACCATGGTATAGAAATTAACAAAGGACTAATTACCTTTAGGATGTTTAACATTGATTTTAGTTTCACCCATAGTAAATTTGCTGAACTTCTAGGTTTTCCTAGTGGCCCTGATGTTTTTACTGCTACTCGTGAGGAATTACTCATGAACCTTGCACTGAATAATTTATGGGGTACCATCACAAGGAATTATGATCCTGAACCTTATGATATGTTTTCTAAAAATATCCATAACCCTGCCTTGCGTTACTTCCATAAAATCCTAGACCATACCCTTTTTGGAAAAAGAGGAGAATAATACCTCTGTGTCACGAGATGAACTATTTATTCTTTACTGTGCTTCACAAGGCCGACCTGTTAATGGAGTTGTCTTCATGATAGTTAGTTTTATTTACCTTATTCAGAACACTCGTGTACCCATCCCTATAGGAGGCTTGGTGACAACGATAGCCAATACCATTCTCCTTAGGTGGCAACTTAACCAACTAACCCCTTTAGGTGCAATCCGTCCTATGAACATTGATTTTTTGCTTTGACCGTAGAATCATAGGAAACCTAGGACCCGACACCTTTAATATCTTGATTAACAATGAAGTTGTACGACTTTTCACATTATTGTAACACCCCAAATTTGCCCTCTTCATTTTAGGAATCATATTACATCATATTCGTCATGAACATATCATTTTCTTAGCATCCTAGCATAGAAAGATGAGGCATAACATCCTTCATGTCCTAGCATCAAGCATATGGTCATCTTTTGAGGTCCTTGAAGCATTTCAAGCCATGAAAAGGGTCCCAATGAGTTTGTACAAGTCCTATGGTGAGTCTAAACTCCATGTACAAGATCAAGTCCATTTGCAAAAGCTTAGAAGGTTGCATTATCATCAGAGATCTCAGGATAAGGCAAAGCTCCTACACAAGGCACCTAAACTAGGGTTTGAGATTCAAGCACCAAAATCTCACAACTTTGGCCATTTCATTTGGGCAAAGTATTTTATATGTCAAGAGGATCCTAGGTGTCAATTTTCATGAGAAAATTCCATGTGGAAGTCAGAGAATGCCTCAGTTGCTTGCAGATGAAGTAAAAAGTCATCTGTGCCCTTAAAAAGTCAACTGTTTGATTTCAAGGAGTCTAAACCAAATTTTTTGGCCAAGAGGGGTCCTTACAATGTTATAAGAGGTTTGGAATGATCAAAGTTCAAGAATCATGGAGATTTGAAGGGTTTTGCAAAAATGGTACAGAGTTGGTTTTTGAGATTTTCCAAATTTGGCAACTTTTGCCCTAATTTTCAAATAGCCTTAACATGATCAAAAATTATTCAAATGGACCAAAGTCAAACATGAAAGTTGGAGATTAAGGGCTCCCATTTTCAAAAAGTACAAAAATTCCATGCATGACCAAATGCAAAAGGCTTCAAAACTTATTTGTAAGACTTGGTATTGGTTCAATTTGGTTTCAATGTTAAAATACATCACATTTTGATCATGTTGCTCCAAAGAAACTCTCAAATTCTTGCACTATAAGAAAGTCACTCAAAAAATGCAAAATTGGCCAAAACATGAGAAGTGTGTGATGACTTGATCTAAGGGCCATAACTTGTGGGATTTTGATCAAGGGTTGGAAAAGCATTGCACATGGGCTGAGAATACAAGCAAGGCATGAGGGTGGCATGCTTATCTCACAAATTGCAAATTATGCAAAATCACAAATATCTCATGATCCTCACGTGCAAACTTGTGCATTTTCTCAGCATAGCATTGTGAGAGCATACTTAAGCAGCTAGGGTTTCAGAATTGTGGATCTCTCTCTCTCTCATTCTCTCATTTCCAACTTTTTGCAACCTTTGCATTTTCCCCCATTTCTCTTCATACAAGCACTCAATCTCAAAACAAATTGTGGATTTGTGATCAGTAAGAGCTAAGGATCATTAAGAAACCATTCATTCAAGCTTTCCTTCAAGTTTAGCAAGCTTTCCATTTCAGGGCAGGTGTGAGCAAATCTCAAGATCCAGCTTATTTCAAGACTTTAGATGCATTTATTTTGCATCTAGAGTGAAGTAGAAGTGGTTTGCACGCTTCATCTGGTCTTCTATCTCATTGAATCAAGTTCTGCAACTCAGGTATGGTTCCAAAACTTGAGATCTGGAAATGAAATTAATGATGTGTTTTGTGATATTTGAAGTGCACTGATCATTCTGCACGTTTTATATTGGAAAATGATGCATTGTAGTGTAAGTTATTTGGATTCAAATTTTCATGGTCAAACTTGTTCTTCTTCGATCCTATTGATTCATTAAGTTTTAGGAATTTTTGATGTCATTTTTGGACTCAGGGCATGTGATTTACTTGATCTGGACAGTTTTGTTCATTTATATTGTGGTTTGTGTGTCTGTTACGAATTCCGGTGCCGGAGACCTAGCTCCGGTCACCGGAAACTGGAAATGCAATTAGGGTTTGTGCGTTGAAGAAGATGACCAGCAACCATTGGATTTTGCCTTTGAACGGTCCATATGTTGCCACACGTCCCTGAACACCTCTTTCCCATTCGTTGTTTTATTTATTTCATTTAAATACTTCATGTTTCACAGCACACCTTAGTTATTGTGTCTTCTCCACTCATTTTTCACCATTCAGCCACGTCATTTAATGAAGGGTGTATATCACGCGTTTGATTCATCCAGCATCTCCTGAATTTTCCCTATTATTCACTGAATTTCCACAACAATAGCCATAAACCTGCGCCAACAATGGGCCTCACAAGTGCTCTTCGCACCCCATATCCTTCAGGCCCAATTCATGTCAACGTGAACCCTTACTATATACACCTCCCAACCATTTCCATTTTATTTTCTTTTTCCATTAATTTTCTTTTATTTCATTTTTAATTTTTCAATTTATTAAAAATACTTCTGATCATTAAAAAATTCCCAAAAAAATCATGAGTCTTCCTTTAAGTTCCCAAAAAAATCAAGACTCATTAAAAAATTCCATTTTTTTTTTAATTTCCACGTGTCATAATTAATTCCTCATTTCATATTACTTCTTTTTAATTCTTTCTTGAGTACACTGCCTTGTCAAATTTCCATAGACTTCATTATTTTGAGTTTTTTGCTCATTCGTTTTGCTTTGGATTCCTAAGATGATGTAATTATTGTGTGATTTTTCTCCTGATTTTTAGAAATTTATTCCTTGGGTCTTGGTCCTTTTACTTGTGTTGGAAGTTATTAACCCTAGCTTGTGTTCTTGCCTCCATTTGACCTAGTTTGCTTCTGAATTTTTCCAAACCCTTTTGGCTCATTGATATAACATGTTTGAAGATCATTTGACTTGAGTTGTGGAATTTTTAGATGCTTGGTTGATTTAATTTGGATTTTACCTTGAACCTTGTCCCATTTGGTTTCTTTTGGACCTTTAGGTCCCGTATAAGCTTAGAAGGGCACTTGTGCCAACTTCTTCTTCTCATTTGGGGTTCTTTTTGGGTGTGAGTAACTTCCCGGTCTTAGGATAGGGTTTGTGTCTTAGGAATATTTGTGTTTGCTTCCCTTTTAAGTTCTTTCTTTCTTAAGTGTGCTTTCATTTCTTCCTTACTTCTTTCATTCCCATTTTTTGATTGTTTAGTCTTGTGTGTCCATTCTCTTCATCTTTCTAGCTTCTTAAGCTCTTCCTTACCTTGTGTTGGTTCTGTTTGTGTGCATTGAGTTCATATTTGTGCATATTTGCTTTGCATCCTCCTTAGGTGTGCATTTGTTTTCATATGTGTTTCATATTGCATCATGTTGACTTGTAAGCTTCATCTCTCATTCTTTTGAGTTGCATTGTGCATTGTGCATTTGTTCATATAATTTCACTTCTGTTTGTATGATGATGGCATGTTATTTTGTTCATTTCATTTCATTGGTGTTCACTTTGCTAACCTTGTAGGGGCTATGGTAAGTGTGAGGTGTGGAAGTTGAGTTCCACATCTCCAAATATCATCTCTTCTTCTTATGTTTATCTGTACTAACTCTTTTGTTATTGGGCTTAGGCCTTTCTCATCTATTCTTCTATCTTCTTCTTCTCTTCTTCTTTCTTTCTTCATTAGGATAGAAACCTCACTAACCTTAGGACATCCATGCATGTTAACACTTAGGATTCTTTAGTCCCCTTTTAGAATTTTACCTTTTGTGATCCTTTGGTGCTTTCTCTTCTCATCTTCAAACTCAATTCTAATTCACTTAATAAAGGTTGAGTACTTTCATGTGACATGGGACTTTGCTATGAGATACTTGCACGCGTTCCGTTTTGGGGCGAGGCGTGAGTTATCCCTCATGGTGGATAGGTCTTAGCATGAGTACTTCACAAAGAAAAGCCAAAAAAACACTTCTTAATCATAAAAACCACAAAAACACTTAATAAATGTCAGTAGGTCAGTGTGTCTGAGCCTTCACTTGTGGGACTAGATTTAGGAATTTCCTCCATAGATAGGTGTGCCTCTTGCGCATTCCATTTCGGGATGATGTGAGATGTACACATCCCATTGAGTAAGACTTAGGTACACTTACCTATGCAAACTCCACTCATAAAAACTTCACAAAAAACACAAACAAACAATAAGTGTCTTTCCTTCGGGAATTCTTTTCTCATCTCATTCACTCCGTACGTGAACTTGCTCCTACTTGTCACTTTGCAAGACGGTTACATACTCGTCGTCCAAGTCTGCAACACCCGAGCATTGACATAGGCAGTTCAAGCCTTAATTCACAATCGATTTCCTTGTTACCCCTAGTTAGGGGAACTACGACGTCTCTGATCCTCATTATCCCGATGAGGTACGTAGGCAACGGGGTAGGGCCCGTTCGAGCACAATCTTTATTTTCCCTACATTTTTCTTTTCTTTTCTTATTCAGTTCTTTTCTCAGTTTTTTTCCAGTTCATTGTCTTTTCTTTTGCTGCAGTTTTCATACCCTCACGCTTTGAAACAGTTTCTTCGCAAGCGTGGATCCTGTCGGGTACGGCGGACGATCTGGGTGCTAATACCTTCCCAGGTTGTAACCGACTCCCGAACTCAGTCTCTTTGGTTCGTATGACCTGTGTCCTTCCTCTTCTTTCTTCTGGTTTGTGCACCATTACCATTCCCTTTCATCGGGATAAAAATGCATGGCTGGCGACTCTATTCTTTTTTCCGCGCCACTTTCGCGTTTGTACCAGGATGGAAATCCGGGGAGCGACAGCTTGCGACTCTGCTGGGGATCGAACCCAGAATCTCTGGTTCCCTTGTGAGTCTCTCCTAGCGCTTGTTTGTTGCTATTTCTTTGGGTGATGTTTGTTTGCTATGGCTTTATGTATTTTAATGTTGTTTGTTTATAGCTTTATTTACAGTTTTCAGTATTTATTTCCCGCATTATATATATCATACTGGATTGTCTGGACTGGTTTTCTGATTGGTGGGCTCGGGTGATACTGTTTCTGAGAGATAAGCCAAGTACCCGGCTTGAGTGCACTATAGGATTAGAGTGGACATATTGTACTCACATGTGACATGATGAGTGGTAGTGTGTTTCACGCCCAGATTGCGACCGTCTTGGAAATATCTTGTGTGGGGATTTCCTCCACTTCGGGATAGGACCTTGATAGTTATGTGCATCTAGGGACCGATCATTGAGAACCTTTGTGGAAACAACTCTCTCCTGTGGTGGCAATGGCAGACCACAATTTGTGGCAAACCCATTCGCACCCGAGGGTCCACTGGGGACTCGCATAGGATGGTCTGGTTCTCTTATAGGAACTCAGTCAAAGCATCTGGTCGTATGACATTAGTACTGTATCCTACGGGCTGAATGTATTATTTTTCCCGGACTCAGCTGAGGCCTCCCTGCGTAGTACATAATGCCTAACCGATTCCCTGATTTGGTCATGAGCCATTTCTCGGAAATGGTGAAAGTATTTTTGCTATTCGGCTTTGAGAGTCCGTGATGTTTGACCCGGAGCACACCTGTGAGAATGGGAGGGGTTTACAGGTTTGCAGGAACCCTTGACCTCCTCATACCCTTGCTACCAGTATAGTTTCATGTTCTGATATAGTTACTTTGGTTCCGGAGTTCTTGAGTTTATCTGGTTCTTGATTGGGAGTACCTGAGCTTATCTGAGTGTTTATGGGCTGATATCCAGAGGATTTGGGTTTCTAATCATTTGGCCTTGGTATCCAGATTCCAGACAGTCCCAGATGGATCATATGTCTTTGCATTTGCATCTGCATTGCATCATTTCATCATTAATCATGTTTTGTTTTCATTCACAGGTTCATATCTTTGCTTCCGGTTCCGATATCCTCTTCAGAGATGGAAGATCCTCGCAAGCAGAATATTCACTTCAAGTTTTTTGACACTAAGGTTGGTCTGTTGAAGAAGATGGTGAAGCTGATTACACCCAATCATGTAGAGAGATTCAAGAAGGCTTATGGGAGTATTCTGGATGTGGTGGTAGAGTTAGATCCTTCTGAGAGAAGTGCCATTCATACCCTGCTTCAGTATTATGATCCTCAGCTCCGTTGTTTCACCTTTCTTGATTTTCAGTTGGGACCTTTGCTGGAGGAGTATGCTCTGATCTTGGGAGTGCCTGTTCGAGACCAGATTCCGTTCAATGCTGAGATGAGTAGACCTACACCTGAGGCTATTGCTAAGGCTCTTTATTTGAGCACTTCTGTTGTGAATTCTTTGACCATCATTAAAGGGGGTGTACCTGGGTTTTCTTTAGAAGCTTTAGTAAAGAAGGTGGAAGAGTTGGCTGTTGAGGAAGAATGGGATGCTGTCTATGCTATCTTGGCTCTTTCTGTCTATGGAATTATCTTGTTTGCTGATATGGAGAAGTTTATAGATATGAATGCCATTAATCTTTTCTTGCTGAAGAATCCTGTGCCTACATTGCTCGGAGATTTGTATTACTCAGTGCATTACAAGACTGAGAAGAAGAGGGGAGGTTTAGTTCGTTGCTGCGCTCCTTTATTTTATATGTGGTTCATGAGGCATCTGCCTAGTACTGGAGTGTTTAGTGACCACACCTTGGTGTGGGCTCAGAAGCTGGAAAAGTTACTTGCCAAGGATGTCAGGTGGATTACTCAAAGGCTTCAGGGTGCATGTTTCATCACTAGCTGTGGGAGTTATCTTAGTGTACCTTTATTGGGAGTAACTGGAGGGATCAATTACAATCCAATATTGTTGAGAAGACAATTGGGATATGCCTTGAGAGAGGTACCATAAGAATTGAAGTTGACCCCTATTTTCTACTTCCCTGTAAAGGACAATATGCCTTTAGTGAGGAAGGTTGCTGGAGCTTGGAAGTGTATTAAGGGAGAAGGGATAGCTAGTTTTGGAAAGGGCAACAATCAGACATTCCCGGAGTATGAGGCTTGGTTGAAAGACAAAGCCAGAAGGGTATTGCTGCCATTCTCATCTCCAGTTCCTCCAGTTGCTGAGTCTACTGATACTGTGTCTTTGGAAGAGTTCAAGAGGTTGGAAGCCCAGCTGCATGCAGTCAGAGTGGAGAACACTGAAATGGTTAGTCTGTATCATCTTGCCAATCGGCCCAAGAATGAAGCTGAAGAGAAATTGCTGAAGATGCAGACTACTTTGGAGGCTAAAGAGAAAGACTTTGCTGGAAGGGAAGCTCACTTCCACAGGTTAGGTATGATGGAAGAAAAAAGAGAAGCTGAACACAAGAAGAATTCGAAGACTCTCAAGGAAGCTCGTCAGTCAATTGTCTGGTTGCAGGGATAGAGAGAGAAAGAGTTGAAGAGATATAAGGAAAAAGAAGAGTTCTTCGAAGTGCAAATGGCCTAATAAAAGGAGGAGGTGGAGAAAGTCCACAAGATTCGAAGGGAGAAGACTCAGTAGTTAGCAGATAGTCAACAAGCCCTAGAAGCAGCACTTAAAGAGATTGAAGACCTCAAGTTGATGGCTGGAGTCAAGAAGGTTAGGTCTGATGTGGGGCTTAGTGAGGGAGGTTCAGGGTCCTCAAGCAGTGGTTTTGCTTCTTAGTTTGTTTATCTTGTATCTGGATTACCTACAGGCATGTTGTAGGAATCCTGGTTGTTTGTTTTTCTTTTTAGAAACTTGTACCCTACGGGGAATTCTGTTTTGTTTGCCTAATATGTTGATTTATGTTATGTCTTTTTCACCATTTCTTGGTGTGCCTGCTGTTATGGTTTGAATGTGGCTTTTTGCGAAGGTTTCTGAAAGTCGAGGATCAGTACCCATCTGGTTTCCTTTGCTAAATACCGGAACCGGGGCAGGAATGACCTGGGGTTGGAAACATAAACAACTGCATTGCATACATATAACCTGTTTGTTTGTTTTGCAGGGTCTCAGTTGCTAACGTTTCTTGTGTTTCAGGCACTATAGCTCCCCGGAAAGTTCAGGAACAACCAGTAGCACATAGATATCCAACAAAGATCAACAGAGAGAGAATCATGGACCAGATGCAAGCTGACTTAGCTGACCTGAGGCTAAGGATGGACAACTTTATGACCTTGATGGCAGGCATGGGTCAGAACCAAGAGCTCCTGCGGGAGATGATAGAAAATGGTCAACCCAGGAACAACACTGCTGCTGCTGATAATCGTAACGGTGCGGGCGCACGTCAGGTTGAGGCTCCTGTAACACAGCTAGGGGTGACTATAATCAATGGTGGGCTGAATAATATTCAAATGGATAATCAGGACGAACAGTTCACTCTGCTAGACGAAGCTGAGGGTCAGGGGGCTGAGATGAACAAGAGGTTTGAAGAAATGGCAGAACAAATCAGAGCCATTCAATCCCAGAGTTCTTTGGGATTTGACATAACAGACTTGGGCTTGGTTCCAGGGGTCAGAATCCCCTACAAGTTCAAAGTTCCAACTTTTGAGAAATACAACGGCACTGCATGCCCGAAGACCCATCTCCAATCCTTTGTGGGGAGGATTGCTGCTCACACGAATGATGAAAAACTCTGGATGTACTATTTCCAAGACAGCTTGGTTGGAGCTTCTCTGGAATGGTATATGAAGCTTAGCAGAGTCAATATCAAGAGCTGGAAGGACCTAGCAGAAGCTTTTGTGAGACAATATCAATATAACTTGGACATGGCTCCAAATCGTACGCAATTGTAGCACATGGCTCAGACTGCTAAGAAAGGTTTCAAAGAGTATGCTCAGAGGTGGCGTCAGCTCGCTGCCAGAGTGCAACCACCGCTGCTTGAGAACGAAATGGCTGACATGTTTATGGGGACTTTGCAGGGTGTGATTCTTGAAAGATTGGCGTCCAGTTCTGCCACCAAATTCAATGATATTGTTATTGTTGGAGAGAGAGTTGAGACCTTGTTGAAGATGGGGAAGATCCAAGATACAAGTGCTAGCAACTCAAATGGAGCGAGGAAAGCTTTCAGTGGACCTCCTAGGAGAAGAGAGGGTGAGATAAATGTTGTGTTTGGCCGAGGCCGGGGCCGTGGTTATAGAAGACCATACGAGCATGTGGCAGCAATCATAATTCCTTCTAACCCAGTGCAACAGATGCAACCTCCTCAACAACAACAGCAACAACCACCCCGTACCAACTATCAACAGAGACCTTATCAGCCAAGGCAAACTCGCCCGACTAATAGGGTGATTGAGGCTATCCCTATGACTTATGCTGCTTTGCTACCAAGACTGCTAGATTTGAATCTGATTCAACTGAGAACTTTGGCACCACCACCTCCTGGAGAGCTTCCAGTGGGTTATGATGTCAATGCAAGATGCACTTTCCACTCTGGAGCACCCGGGCACTCGACTGAGAAGTGCAGGGCTCTACATCACAAGGTTCAAGACTTGATAGACTCTAAAGCAATCAACTTCGCACCACCACCGAATGTTAATTCGAACCTTATTCTGAATCATGGAGGGGCAAGAATCGATGCTGTTGAGGGTGGTGAAAAGTTGAATTTGATGCTGAGTATTGAGGAAGTGAAGACTCCTTTGATGGTAGTGAAAGAGAGATTACTGAAGGGTCAAGTGTTTCTTGGTTGTAGTGCTGACTGTGAAGAATGCTTGAATGCTGAGAATGGGTGTGAGAAGTTGAAGATGGGATTGCAGAGTTTGATTGATGATGGATCCTTGCAGTTTAACAGAGTTGAAGATGAAGCTGATGATGTGTCAACAATAACCATATTCTATGATGAAGCAGAGATGCCTGCTAGAAGACAGCCTGTAACAATCTATGCTCCTGAGATTAGTCCTGTGACTATCACCGTTCCTAGGCCTGTTCCATACACAGACGATAAAGCCATTCCATGGCATTACGGCTCAAATGTATATGTGGCTGGACAGAAAGTAGAGAGCAAATCTGTTGCTGTTGACCCGACTGTAGAGAATGTCGGAGGAGTCGGAGGCTTTACCAGAAGTGGGCGTTTATTTGCTCCCCCTGTGCTGAGAAGGGATCCTGAGGCTGAGGCTTCATCCAAAGCCAAAGGAAAGCAGGCTGTGACTGATGAATCAACTACTCTTGTTGCTGGGCAGGGTACATTTGAAAAAGAGGTCAAGGAATTCATGCGGATTATTAAAAAGAGTGACTATAAGGTGGTCGATCAGCTGAACCAGACACCTTCCAAGATATCCATTCTATCACTACTGATGTGTTCTCCCGCACACAGAGAGGCCTTATTGAAAGTTATGCAGATGGCCTATGTTCCTCAGGAAATTACTGTCAACCAACTTGAAGCTGTTGTAGGCAGTGTTAATGCAAGCCATGGCCTAGGCTTTACAGACAGAGACCTCACATCAGAGGGCAGAAACCACAACAAAGCACTACATATCACTATGGAGTGCAAGGGTGCTGTGTTGTCGCATGTTCTTGTAGATACAGGCTCCTCCCTTAATGTGCTTATGAAGAAGGCATTAATGAAGCTCAACGTTGATGGTATGGTCCTAAGACCAAGTGATCTGATTGTCAAAGCTTTTGATGGTTCGAGTAGATCAGTTTTTGGAGAGGTTGAGTTGCCCATCAAGATAGGTTCCCATGTCTTCAAAAGTATCTTCTACATCATGGACATCCAGCCTGCGTACAGCTACTTGTTGGGACGCCCATGGATACATGCTGCTGGAGCTGTTACTTCAACCCTGCATCAGAAGCTCAAATATGTGGTTGACGGCCAGGTTATCACAGTATGCGGAAAGGAAGACATCTTCGTAAGCCACTTGTCATCGTTCAAGTATGTGGAGATGGATGGAGAGATCCATGAAACTTTATGTCAAGCCTTCGAAGCAGTCAGCGCCAGCATCTTGACTCCTGTGGAGAAGAGCAGTGAGAAGGAAGGTACATCTATCCACTCCTACAAAGAGGCAAAGGAAGTCGTTCAGTCAGGAAGTGCCCAAGGCTGGGGCAAATTGCTGGAGCTGGAAAAGAAAGATGACAAGTTTGAATTAGGGTATCAGCCTGGTGGATCTACTCCAAGTGGTAAAGCCATTACGTTTACAACTGCTGGAATGCTCGACCGCAACCAGATCTGTACAGCAAGCCAAGATGGGGACAGTGAGGGTGACTGGGACGACTGGATTCACCCGTGTGCGCCCGACGAGGAGCTAAGGAGCTGGTCTGCCGAAGACATCATACAAGTTACCTGGCACTCAGAGTAACTACTTTGTTTCTTTTTATTATCATACTGCATTGTCAAATCCGGCATTCTGCCCAAGATGCTAGGATCCATTGTATTGGGCCACCATGTTTTGTATGCATCTTTTTTTTCCCATGAAATAAAAGGACATTTTCAGACAAATTGCGTTCTCTTTCTTTGTTTTAAAACTTTTCACAAAATATAAAAATGGCAATGTGTTTTTCCTTTTTGTTTTTGTGTTAGCATCTCTTTTTCAAAATGAGAAGATTCTGAATAAGCACATCATCTGTGCAGTGTTGATCATTCGGATTCCATTGACAATGTTCCTACTATGACCATGCATGACTTTGACAATCCAGTCTACCAAGCTGATGAAGGGGTTGAGGAAGACTGTGACCTCCCTGAAGAATTGGTCAGATTGTTGAAACAAGAGGAACGGGTTATTCAGCCTCATCAAGAAGAAATTGAGGTTGTCAACATTGGCAGTGAAGATGTGAAGAAAGAGATCAAGATTGGGGCCAGTCTGCAGGCCGACGTCAAGAAAGACCTGATCAGTATGCTGAGAGAGTATGTGGATATCTTTTCTTGGTCATATCAAGATATGCCAGGGTTGGATACCGACATCGTTGTGCATAAGCTACCTTTGAAAGAGGACTGTCCTCCCGTGAAACATAAATTGAGAAGAACTCGTCCTGACATGGCGATGAAGATCAAAGAGGAGGTTCAGAAGCAATGGGATGCCGGTTTCTTTGCTGTAACTAGTTACCCACCTTGGGTAGCTAACATTGTACCTGTACTTAAGAAGGACGGCAAGGTCCGGATGTGCGTTGACTATTGGGATTTGAATAGAGCAAGCCCAAAAGATGACTTTCCGTTGCCTCACATTGATGTGTTGGTAGACAATACTGCTCAATTCTCGGTATTTTCCTTCATGGATGGCTTCTCCGGATATAATAAGATTAAGACGGCGCCGGAAGACATGGAGAAGACAACGTTCATTACCCCGTGGGGAACATTCTGCTATAAGGTCATGCCCTTTGTTTTGAAGAACGCCGGGGCAACTTATCAGCGGGCAATGGTGACATTGTTCCATGACATGATACACAAGGAGATAAAGTGTTATGTGGACGATATGATTGCTAAATCCCGAGACGAAGAAGAGCATCTGGTCAACTTGAAGAAGCTGTTTGGTAGACTGATCAAGTACAAGCTGAGGTTGAATCCGAACAAGTGCACTTTCGGGGTGCGTTCCGGGAAACTGCTGGGTTTCATTGTTAGTCAAAGAGGAATTGAGGTAGATCCTGCCAAAGTAAAAGCAATTCAAGATATGCCTGCACCGAGAACAGAAAAAGAAGTGCGCGGGTTTTTAGGGAGGTTGAACTACATTTCTCGGTTCATATCTCATCTAACTGCCACGTGCGAACCAATATTCAAATTGCTAAGAAAAGAGCAAATGGTCAGGTGGAACGATGACTGCCAAAGAGCTTTCGACAAGATAAAAGAATATTTGCAGGAGCCTCCAATTCTAATGCCTCCAGTGGAAGGAAGACCTTTAATCATGTACTTGACCGTGCTAGAAGGGTCAATGGGGTGTGTTCTAGGCCAACATGACGAGTCTGGTCGAAAAGAGTACACTATTTATTACCTTAGCAAAAAGTTTACCGACTGTGAGTCCCGTTACTCACTACTCGAGAAAACTTGTTGTGCTTTGGTATGGGCTGCTTGCCGACTGAGACAGTACATGTTGACTCACACCACACTGCTCATTTCCAAAATGGATCCTGTCAAGTACATCTTTGAGAAACCAGCGTTAACCGGAAGGGTTGCTCGGTGGCAGATGATATTAACTGAATACGACATCCAGTATACTTCTCAGAAAGCCATCAAGGGAAGTATATTGTCGGATTACCTGGCACAACAACCTCTTGAAGATGATTATCAGCCAATGAAGTTTGATTTCCCTGATGAGGACATCATGTACCTCAAAGCAAACGATTGCGAGGAACCACTTCCGGAGGAGGGGCCAGACCCTGAATTCAAATGGAAGTTGATGTTTGATGGGGCAATCAATATCAATGGACGTGGAGTTGGTGTCGTTCTTATCACCCCTGATGGTGTTCACTTACCCTTCGCTGCCAGAATTACTTTTGGCTGCACCAACAATGAAGCGGAATACGAGGCATGCATAATGGGAATAGAGGAGGCTATTAATCTTCGGATTAAGAACCTCGATATATTCGGAGATTCAGCCCTCGTCATTAACCAAGTTACCGGCAAGTGGTATATGCATCAAGAGCATCTAATTCCATACAGGGATTATGCTAGAAAACTGTTGACGTTCTTCACGACAGTTAAACTTCAGCACATACCACGTGATGAAAATCAGTTTGCCGACGCATTGGCCACTCTCTCTTCGTCTATCAAAGTATTATGTTGGAATTATGTGCCCAGAATTGACATCTCCAGGCTTGACACTCCAGCTCATGCCTTCTCTATAGACGTCGTGTCTGACGTGAAACCTTGGTATTTTGATATCAAGCTATTCCTGGAAGAGCAAGAATACCCAGCTGGGGCATCTTCCAATGACAAGAAGACCTTGAGGCGACTTGCTGCTAGCTTCTTCTTGAATACATACGGGGTTTTGTACAAGAGAAACTTCGACATGGTCTTGCTCAGATGCATGGATAGACACGAAGCAAGCCTGTTAATGCAGGAAGTCCACGAAGGATCTTTCGGTACCCATGCAGGAGGGCATGCTATGGCTAAGAAATTGCTGAGATCAGGGTATTACTGGATGACAATGGATGCAAATTGTTGTTCATTTGCTCGTAAGTGCCACAAGTGCCAAATATATGCAGACAAAGTGCATGTTCCTCCTAGCCCTCTCAACGTCATGTCATCTCCTTGGCCCTTTTCTATGTGGGGCATTGACATGATCGGGAAGATAGAGCCTACTGCTTCAAATGGTCATCGCTTCATCTTGGTCGCGATTGATTACTTCACCAATTGGGTTGAAGCAACATCTTATGCCAACGTCACTCGTCAAGTGGTGGCAATTTTTCTGAAAAGAGATATCATATGCAGATACGGAGTGCCCGAAAGGATCATTACTGACAATGGTTCTAATCTTAACAACAAGATGATGGCAGACTTGTGCCGGGACTTCAAGATTCAGCATCACAATTCTTCTCCTTACCGACCAAAGATGAATGGTGCGGTAGAGGCAGCAAACAAGAATATTAAGAAGATTGTGCAGAAAATGGTTGTCACTTACAAAGATTGGCATGAGATGCTACCATTTGCGTTGCATGGGTACCGAACGTCAGTAAGGACGTCAACAGGGGCAACTCCCTTTTCTCTAGTATATGGTATGGAAGCAGTCCTGCCTGTTGAAGTAGAGATTCCTTCATTGCGTGTGATGATGGACGTAAAGCTCGATGAGGCTGAATGGGTGCGTGCTCGTTACAAGCAGCTATGTCTAATTGAGGAAAATAGATTAGCGGCTATCTGTCATGGTCAGCTTTATCAGAGGAGAATGAAGCGTGCATTCGACCAACGAGTACGTACTCGGGAGTATCAAGTGGGAGAGCTTGTATTGAAGAGGATCGTTCCTCTAGGTTCAGATCATAGGGGCAAGTGAACCCCAAACTATGAAGGACCATTCATAGTGAAGAATGTCTTTTCAGGAGGAGCACTGATGCTCACCACTATGGATGGAGATGACTTCTAGTCCCCTGTTAACTCCGACGCAGTTAAAAAATATTTCGCATAAAGAGACCCGCTGGACACAAAAATAGAATTAAAGTCCAGGCAAAAAAGGGCATCCCGACGAGCTAAAAACAGAATAAAAAGCTCGGGCAAAAGTTAGGGAAAATGAATATAAAAAAATGTGTACACCCGCTGAGTTGAAAAGCCACACTGGACAGCTCAGGCAAAAAAGGGTATCCTGGTGGATTGAAAACCCGAAAGGGCGATTCACGCAAAACAAGGGAATAAGCGAACAATTGTGATCCGAGTAATCTGAACCACATCATCGTTTCATGCAACTGGACAATATTAGAAGGATAGGAAACAGTCCCCTCATCCTCTCAGAAAGCAAAGCAGAATGGAAAGTCTCGAAGACATGCTGGTCATAGCAGAAATGGAACTCATTGGGAAGCCGTGCCCGTTGCCATTAGGATAGTTTCTTTTCTCAATTTTATGGTGGCTACCTCTTTCCAGGTGGTTGCTTCCTGATGTAAAATCTTTGCCTATTCAAAGGCCATTCAATAAAAAGAATATTCAGTCAAAAACTGTGTGTGTTTATTTTTGTTTGCAAAATGTCCTAAATTTTTGGCAAAAAAATAACATTGCATTTAAACATGGTGATAATTTTAAAAGAAAACTGACATACAGGGAAACTGTAAACCTTCTTTGAGTGTCGGGTGACTATGGATGAACAGATCATACCATGCAAGTCCCCGGGGCACACTTGTGTTTTCTGTTGTTGCAGGTTGCAGGATGGCGTCCCATTCTCCCAAGCAATTTACTCTTCCCCAGTAGAGTATCTCCAGCAGAATTCTTTCCCAGCTAAGCCTTGGCAAGTAGCCCAAGCAGTTTATCCCCAGTGGGGTATGCCCAGCAGGTATCTGAAAGCCTAACATCCCCAAGCAGAATTCTATCCCCAGCAAGGGTCGCAACCAGAATTCAGAATCAACAAATGTTCTCCCCAGCTAGAGCATGATTGAAGCATCTTTCCCAGCCAAGTCTGAAGATGATCTGTCCCCACAGAGTTCATATTTGATTTTCACTTCTGTCGGTGAAATATTCCCCAGCAAAGCTGCCATTCTTGTGGTCGATATGATAATACAAGCAGGTATTCATCACCTCAGTCAGAGTCAGGTGTCCAGGCCTCAACTTGTCCTCCCCTGCAGGGTTGTAACTCTTGTGGCCAGTCAGGCATTTGTTTGTTGCTCGTCTGCAATTTCCAGCACTCGTCTGTGTTTGGTATTTGATTATCTGTTTGAAGCTCGTCTGCTTTGCTGGGATACTCGTCTGTATCATTCTCAACACTTGTCTGTGTTATCACTTTGCTGTTGCTCGTCTGCAACTTCCCAACACTCGTCTGTGTTTGTTTGAAGTCTGCCTGCTTTGCTCGGATACTCGTCTGTATCATCCCCAATACTCGTTTGTGCTAGCTTATATCTGTATGTGTGGATTTGCTGATTATCCTGGTACTCTTCTGTATTGCTACTCCAAATGCTCGTCTGGTATTCGTCTATACCAGTTGCTGATACTCGTCTGTATCATTTCCTGAAGCGCTCGTCTGTGTTTCTCAGATCATCGTCTGATACTCGTATGTATCATTGACTTATGGCACTCGTCTGTGCTATCTTGATTGATCATCCAATATTCGTCTGTATTGAAGAGGTTTAAAATCCTGACTGTGGGAATAAAGGTCAAAATAGCTGCCGGTCCTGGCGTAACAGGTAAATCCGAAGGAGGCTCGTCTGTCTCAGGAACCAATTATTGTTGTTGCACCTGGCGTAACAGGTTTGCTCAAAGAAGACTCGTCTGTCTTGTACCATATATCCACGGATAATATATGAAGAAGGTTTGTCCACCTTGATTATGCATGTCTATCCCACAAACTTTAATGCATTACCGGTCCTGGCGTAACAGGTAAATTCGAAGGAGTTTCGTCTATCTCAAGTAATATGTTCTTGTAGTGTTTGAGGACTCGTATGTCCAGCTCCTGGCGTAACAGGATTGTTCGAAGAAGACTCGTCTGTCAAAGTATTCTTATTCCAGATATCGGTTTCAACTTGGAAGAAGCTCGTCTGCTTTTTCTCCCCTTCAGTCACCAAAGCGTCATTTGGTTGGGTTTATTTCCCAGTGTTGCATGCTTCGTCAGAGTGCAAATATTTGGTATTCTTGGTATTCAACCATAGTTTATCTTGAATGGTCGATAGCCCGTGCTACCGTCCTTTTCAGATTAACTGATGTTTGAATAGGGGCAGCTGTAACACCCCAAATTTGCCCTCTTCACTTTAGGCATCATATCACATCATATTCATCATGAACATATCATTTTCTTAGCATCCTAGCATAGAAAGATGAGGCATAATATCCTTCATGTCCTAGCATCAAGCATATGGTCATCTGTGGAGGTCCTTGAAGCATTTCAAGCCATGACAAGGGTCCCAATGAGTTTGTACAAGTCCTATGGTGAGTCTACACTCCATTTACAAGATCAAGTCCATTTGCAAAAGCTCATAAGGTTGCATTATCATCAGAGATCTCAGGATAAGGCAAAGCTCCTACACAAGGCACCTAAAATAGGGTTTGAGATTCAAGCACCAAAATCTCACAACTTTGGCCATTTCATTTGGGAAAAGTCTTTTATATGTCAAGAGGATCCTAGGTGTCAAGTTTCATGAGAAAATTCCATGTGGAAGTCAGAGAATGCCTCAGTTGCTTGCAGATGAAGTAAAAAGTCAACGGTGCCCTTAAAAAGTCAACTGTTTGATTTCAATGAGTCTAAACCAAATTTTTTGGCCAAGAGGGGTCCTTAAAATGTTATAAGAGGTTTGGAATGATTAAAGTTCAAGAATCATGGAGATTTGAAGGGTTTTGCAAAAATGGTACAAAGTTGGTTTTTGAGATTTTCCAAATTTGGCAACTTTTGCCCTAATTTTCAAATAGCCTTAACATGATCAAAACTTCTTCAAATGGACCAAATTCAAACATGAAAGTTGGAGATTAAGGGCTCCCATTTTCAAAAAGTACAATTACTTTTTCATGGTATTTATGGTTCATCCTCTAGCCTCTTCGAAAATTTGCTGATTTTAGGGCAAGTTCAAAAAATTCCATGCATGACCAAATGCAAAAGGCTTCAAAACTTATTTGTAAGACTTGGTATTGGTTCAATTTTGTTTCAATGTTAAAATACATCACATTTTGATCATGTTGCTCCAAAGAAACTCTCAAATTCGTGCACTATAAGAAAGTCACTCAAAAAATGCAAAATTGGCCAAAACATGAGAAGTGTGTGATGACTTGATCTAAGGGCCATAACTTGTGGGATTTTGATCAAGGGTTGGAAAGGCATTGCACATGGGCTGAGAATGCAATAAAGGCATGAGGGTGGCATGCTTATCTCACAAATTGCAAATTATGCAAAATCACAAATATCTCATGATCCTCACGTGCAAACTTGTGCATTTTCTCAGCATAGCATTGTGAGAGCATACTTAAGCAGCTAGGGTTTCAGAATTGTGGATCTCTCTCTCATTCTCTCATTTCCAACTTTTTGCAACCTTTGCATTTCCCCCCATTTCTCTTCATACAAGCACTCAATCTCAAAACAAATTGTGGATTTGTGATCAGTGAGAGCTAAGGATCATTAAGCAACCATTCATTCAAGCTTTCCTTCAAGTTTAGCAAGCTTGCCATTTCAGGGCAAGTGTGAGCAAATCTCAAGATCCAGCTTATTTCAAGACTTTAGATGCATTTATTTTGCATCTAGAGTGAAGTAGAAGTGGTTTGCACGCATCATCTGGTCTTCTATCTCATTGAATCAAGTTCTGCAACTCAGGTATGGTTCCAAAACTTGAGATCTGGAAATGAAATTAATGATGTGTTTTGTGATATTTGAAGTGCACTGATCATTCTGCACGTTTTAGATTGGAAAATGATGCATTGTAGTGAAAGTTATTTGGATTCAAAGTTTCATGGTCAAACTTGTTCTTCTTCGATCCTATTGATTCATTAAGTTTTAGGAATTTTTGATGTCATTTTTGGACTCAGGGCATGTGATTTACTTGATCTGGACAATTTTGTTCATTTATATTGTGGTTTGTGTGTCTGTTACGAATTCCGGTGCCGGAGCCCTAGCTCCGGTCACCGGAAACTGGAAATGCAATTAGGGTTTGTGCGTTGAAGAAGATGACCAGCAACCATTGGATTTTGCCTTTGAACGGTCCAGATGTTGCCACACGTCCCTGAACACCTCTTTCCCATTCGTTGTTTTATTTATTTCATTTAAATCCTTCATGTTTCATAGCACACCTTAGTTATTGTGTCCTCTCCACTCATTTTTCACCATTCAGCCACGTCATTTAATGAAGGGTGTAGATCACGCGTTTGATTCATCCAGCGTCTCCTGAATTTTCCCTATTAATCACTGAATTTCCACAACAATAGCCATAAACCTGCACCAAAAATGGGCCTCACAAGTGCTCTTCGCACCCCATATCCTTCAGGCCCAATTCATGTCAACGTGAACCCTTACTATATACACCTCCCAACCATTTCCATTTTATTTTCTTTTTCCATTAATTTTCTTTTATTTCATTTTTAGTTTTCAATTTATTAAAAATACTTCTGATCATTAAAAAATTCCCAAAAACATCATGAGTCTTCCTTTAAGTGTCTTTTATTTTTCCATATTTTTATTTTCCATTTTTTTTAATTTCCACGTGTCATAATTAATTCCTCATTTCATATTACTTCTTTTTAATTCTTTCTTGAGTACACTGCCTTGTCAAATTTCCATAGACTTCATTATTTTGAGTTTTTTGCTCATTCTTTTTGCTTTGTATTCCTAAGATGATGTACTTCTTGTGTGATTGTTCTCCTGATTTTTAGAAATTTATTCCTTGGGTCTTGGTCCTTTGACTTGTGTTGGAAGTTATTAACCCTAGCTTGTGTTCTTGCCTCCATTTGACCTAGTTTGCTTCTGAATTTTTCCAAACCCTTTTGGCTCATTAATATACCATGTTTGAAGATCATTTGACTTGAGTTGTGGAATTTTTAGATGCTTGGTTGATTTAATTTGGATTTTACCTTGAACCTTGTCCCATTTGGTTTCTTTTGGACCTTTAGGTCTCGTATAAGCTTAGAAGGGCACTTGTGCCAACTTCTTCTTCTCATTTGGGATTCTTTTGGGGTGTGAGTACCTTCCCGGTCTTAGGATAGGGTTTGTGTCTTAGGAATTTTTGTGTTTGCTTCCCTTTTAAGTTCTTTCTTAAGTGTGCTTTCATTTCTTCCTTACTTCTTTCATTCCCATTTTGTGATTGTTTAGTCTTGTGTGTCCATTCTCTTCATCTTGCTAGCTTCTTAAGCTCTTCCTTACCTTGTGTTGGTTCTGGGTGTGTGCATTGAGTTCATATTTGTGCATATTTGCTTTGCATCCTCCTTAGGTGTGCATTTGTTTTCATATGTGTTTCATATTGCATCATGTTGACTTGTAAGCTTCATCTCTCATTCTTTTGAGTTGCATTTGCATTGTTCATTTGTTCATATCATTTCACTTCTGTTTGTATGATGATGGCATGTTATTTTGTTCATTTTATTTCATTGGTGTTCACTTTGCTAACCTTGTAGGGGCTATGGTAAGTGTGAGGTGTGGAAGTTGAGTTCCACATCTCCAAATCTCATCTCTTCTTCTTATCTTTATCTGTACTAACTCTTTTGTTATTGGGCTTAGGCCTTTCTCATCTATTCTTCTATCTTCTTATTCTCTTCTTCTTTCTTTCTTCATTAGGATAGAAACCTCACTAACCTTAGGACATCCATGCATGTTAACACTTAGGATTCTTTAGTCCCCTTTTAGAATTTTACCTTTTGTGATCCTTTGGTGCTTTCTCTTCTCATCTTCAAACTCAATTATAATTCACTTAATAAAGGTTGAGTACTTTCATGTGACATGGGACTTTGCTATGAGATACTTGCACGCGTTCCGTTTCGGGCGAGGCGTGAGTTATCCCTCGTGGTGGATAGGTCTTAGCATGAGTACTTCACAAAGAAAAGCCAAAAAAACACTTCTTAATCATAAAAACCACAAAAACACTTAATAAATGTCAGTAGGTCAGTGTGTCTGAGCCTTCACTTGTGGGACTAGATTTGGGGATTTCCTCCATAGATAGGTATGCCTCTTGCGCATTCTATTTCGGGATGATGTGAGATGTACACATCCCATTGAGTAAGACTTAGGTACACTTACCTATGCAAACTCCACTCATAAAAACTTCATAAAAAACACAAACAAACAATAAGTGTCTTTCATTCGGGAATTCTTTTCTCATCTCATTCACTCCGTACGTGAACTTGCTCCTACTTGTCACTTTGCAAGACGGTTACGCACTCGTCATCCGAGTCTGCAACACCTGAGCATTGACATAGGCAGTTCAAGCCTTAATTCACAATCAATTTCCTTGTTACCCCTAGTTAGGGGAACTACGGCGTCTCTGATCCTCATTATCCCAATGAGGTACGTAGGCAGCGGGGTAGGGCCCGTTCGAGCATAATCTTTATTTTCCCTACATTTTTCTTTTCTTTTCTTATTCAGTTCTTTTCTCAGTTTCTTTTCCAGTTCATTGTCTTTTCTTTTGCTGCAGTTTTCATACCCTCACCCTTTGAAACAGTTTCTTCGCAAGCGTGGATCCTGTCGGGTACGACGGGCGATCTGGGTGCTAATTGTAACACCCCAATTTTATAATGTATTTTTATAAAATAAATATCAAGAGTATGATGGTGTATTTTGAATAATAAGTGGATGAGGTATTTTATTTAAATAATGATAATATAATGAGGTGGTATTATTATTATAATATTGTTATTTAAAAAATAAAATAAAATATAAGTTGGAGGTTTGAGGGGCAAGGTTGTAATTTGATTCTGTTATGAAAAGGGGAGAACACGATACATTTTCTCATTATCGTATTTTGACGAAGGAAAGAGGGCTCTGGAGAAAAAGGGAAAGGAGAAGGGAAATCAAGAATCGTAAAGCTTCAAGATCAAGGCTTTGCAAGGATTTTGTCAAATTCGAGGTACGGGGGGAGAAAGGGTTCTTTATTGGTGACCTAACATTGAAGGGTAATTGGGAGTTCCTTACTCCCTAGGGATTGTCTAATGTTGTTGATTATGATGAAATTGTGATATGATGTATATATATGTTATGATGACTGATTATGGTTGTGTGAAATTATTATTGAGTTATATGCTTGATTGTTGTAAGTGGAATGGTGATGATTTGAGTTATATGATAAGTTTGGTATTGGGAGGAATGGCATATGAAGGTTATGGGGGATATGATGAACAGAGAAGAAGATTAAACCTCATAGATTCCTTAATTGATCTAGGAAAGTTTATTAATAAAACTAGTTGATGTTATATGTTTAAATGGATAATAAACATGTGAATTTGTTGGTTTTTAGTGTTAAATTTGACTTAGAATGGCTGGGATTCGTGCTTGTGAGGAAGAGGAAAGAAATTGGGACTTTTGGAAAAATTGAATTTTTGGGGTACAGGTGCCACAACACGGCCAGTGTTGTACAACACGGGCGGCCGTGTTGTCCTTCTGGAAAATGAGTTTTTGTGGATTTTGAGGGGCGTGTCCAAGGCCACCTGACACGGGCCGTGTCAGGCAACACGGGCGGCCGTGTTAGGCCCCTGTAAATGCAATTTTTCGTCCGTTTTAAGGTGGATTTGACTCATTCTTCCAACGTAGGATTATATTAATGAAATAAGACTTTGAGGATGTTCTAATAGTGAAATATAGGACTTGATGATTAGTTGCATAAGAAATCCTAAGTGTTTAATTAAATTATATGAATATGTAGATTGTTATAATTGTGAATAACATGAGATATATGTATTGAGATATAGTATGTGTGTTATGTGATTAGTGGGGATATTATAACTTTAATATGTCAATTAGAAGATGTTGATGATGGAAATGTTTACTATAAGTCTTGCACAATTATATGAAGTAATAGTGATAAATGAAGAGGATCGTGATGATTGGTAACATAGTTGATTATATGTCTTGCTTAGACCCCATGATGTAAGTGTTGGTAGCGGTGAGGATCAGAAGGATCGTGTGGTATTAGAATATATGTATAGGGAATAAACGAGAGTGTAATTAATGAGGAATTCAGAAGATATGACATTTGGTAATTAGCGTGTATGAATATACGTGCTTATGTTGTTTTGCATGACTCTTAATGGTGAACCATATTAATGGTGTTGACAATGTGTATGGATATTGTTGGACTATCTATGTGACCCACGTGATGGGATATGTGTTAGATCATGAGGATCGTGTTGACATGATTGTATTCATGTGTAATTATGTTGATGTGTACTATGCGTTTAGTGCTATTTATATGATGAAATGACATATATGTTTTGATGAGGATCATGAGGATCGTAAAGCATGATGTGTTCATGTATGTTATGATATGGTATGCGTTGTTGTGTCTGCATGCGCATACGTTTGATGGAATAATCATGTCGTGGATGTGATTATTCGGGATTCGTTGAGAATCGTGGTTGCAGGGATGATCGTGTCTTGTTGGAGACGTTAACGATGCATTCGGGGTTCTATTTGATGAACCGTTATTGTGAGTCGGTACCGCATTTGCATTGTGTCATTGAGTCACTTTGCATTGATTGAATTAATGTTGTATGATATGTGTTGATGAACTATTTGAGATATTGATTAATTGTATGATGTATGATGTGTATTTGATGAATAGAGGTGAGACTACCCTGTAAGATGTTATTTGCACCATTAATATATTGAATTGTTTTCTCACCCCTTTGTTGTTTGGTTGCGTCTGTGCTTCTTCGGAAGTATAGATGATTCAGGTACTTGAGTATGCTCAGAGTACAAGTTGTTTGGTCGAGTCCTAGGAGTCGCTCTAATACGTAACACGGGAAATGGGAATATTTGTTATTTAATCATTCTTGTTAGTAATAGTTACGTATCATATTTTGTTGAAACTTATAAATTAAGTGAATTGATGAATTTGTGGATATTTGGCGAATTGTCGATTGTTGAATAAAAAGATATTTCCGCTGTTTTTAATAAATGATTATACTTTTGGTTGATTTTGAAAATGTAGCTACTCACTTGTTAATTAAACTCTGATTTGTCTGAAAACTTATGTTATTTTAGAAAATGGGAAAAGTGGGTGTTACAATTGGTATCAGAGCAAATCGGTCCGTCCGGCCAGGTTGTCGCGTGTCGTTTGTCCCGGAGTATGCGATATGTGTGTGAAACACTATCGATACTTTCTTGTTTGCTAGTTGTTTGTTTGCAGATGTTTGTTGAATATAAGCGGGGGAGGAGTTATTGCTTCTCCTGAGAGTTGGCTTGTGGTGTGTTAGAATTGCGGTGTGGAAAAGGTTGCTAAGGTTGGTGTTGACTAAGGACTCGCTCGTGAAGCAACTTAGTTCGCAAGATGCAAGGAATGCTATTAAAGTTGGAAAATGTGACTTATGGCCATCATGATTGTCGGCTATCTATTGGCAAATTGAGGAACTGATCACCCTCAATCCCTTGCTAATAGTAGGCGGAATTGTGTTGGATGCAAAAGACATATCTTTTAGCCGAGATAGTATGTTCAGTAGACCATTTGGAGTTGAGCCAGAGCTATTAGTGGTATAAGGGAGTAGATGTAGATTCCGGTATCCAGAAAAGAGATGAATTTAAGGATTAATTATGTTGATTAGATATTACTAATGGTTACTCCTCGGTGAGTAGGAAGTGAAGTGAGAATGAATAGTTATGAAAAGTTGAACGTTATATCTACTGGGTATGTAGCGGAACTTTTGAGAAAGGACTCTGATGTCTGATTTGGTTGCATAGATGACATTGATTGGGAATAAGGTCACAACGATGGACCATCTGTAGAGTACGAATTATAATTGTGTTTTGAAGGATATATTAGAGGTGTAGTTATAAGGAATCGTGGCAGCAAGGGTGCCTTCAGGGAAAACTTCGGTGTTATTGATATAAAAAGATGAGGATATGAAGTAATATGTCGATTAGTGAATAGTATGAAAATTCACAATTTCAATGGGAACAAATTGGATTTGATTGATAAAGGATCAATAGTGAGCTGAAATTCATCTGTAGTATTGTTGTTGTTATGAGTTGGATTGTCATGCCTACCAGGACCTTGAGTTAGTTGGGATTTTGCAAGCCTAGTGTAAGAGGAATGTAGTAATAAGAACTAGATGTTGACAGATCATGTTGAATGAATTTACTACGTTGAAGGATGTGGGATGGAGATTGAAGAAGTAAGTGTTGAGTTAATTTTGGCATAGTATGATAAGAGGTGGATGAGTTTTCGAAACTTTGAAGGTACAATTTTTATGGAAATTAATTATAACCAGGTGTCTGCACAATGTAGTGATGTTGAGCTAGTGCCTTAGTAGTATGGTGTACGTTGATACGGCAGAGTATGGATAGTTTCATAGATGTTTGAAACGGTGAACCGGGAATTATGGGATGAAGCAAGGGAAATATAAGTATCACTGTATGTGTTGGACTATTAAGACAAAGGTAAAATAATAAGTGTGCAATATTTATTTTTCTGGAATTTATGAATTCATGGTCTAATTAATGTGGAATTGGAACGTTGGAAGGATAATCCAACGAGAGAGTAGGCATGATGTGAAACTATGAGATAGTCATTAATATTGCTTAGAAGCTAGTAGTGACTGGTATGTACTAAGGTAAGTATGGAATATGAATGGTGCCTTTCAATGTGGCTTGGATAATTTCGAGATGGTAACCTTTGGATGTTCTTGTCTATAATGAAAGTAGAGAAAAAGGATTTAGAGAATATTGGAAATTGAAATATGAGAATTAGAAAAGATGCAGTTATATACTAAGTTGTCGAGGACAATTTTTATGAACAGGTGTGGATTGAGTTGTTCAGAGAAAGGTATGAGAAAGAGTTTGTCTGAAGTAGATGTGGATCTACAATGATGGAAAAGAGTGGGATATAAGAGACTAGGATGTATTTGGACTTAGTTGGTTGTTGTTAAGGTTTGTGAAATGTTTTCCAAGTTAGTATTCTATGGTTTCGGATAATTTGCGAAAGATAAGTTGTTCGTTGAGAAGGGGTGTGGTGAGGGAAGGTGCTAGAGAGTCGGAAAAGGAGTTAGCTTCAGTTGCAGTATGATTTTGTTTGATTCTAACAAGTTGTGGATAGAATTTGGAATAAGGTTGTGATAAGTTGATAAGTAATCGGTACTTGATCGTAAAGTCATAGTCGATATTATACGATGAGAAAGGAATTACGGAAGTATCTATCTTACCCATGGATTGAAAGTGGATGAGAGTAGAATTGGGGGAATATATGATAGTATTGTTGTTATGATTGAAGAATTGAAGCGTTTGGTAATCACATGGGCATACGGTTCCGATTAGATCGGAAAGATGGAGGATGGGACGACTAAGATAATTGGAAGGTTTGAGGTAGGAAGTCGATAATTTTTCCTATGTTTACACTAATGGTTAAAGAGTTGGAATTAAATTAACAATTAAGGGACTTGCATTCGGATTTTTGAAATATGCTAAGGGAATTATCACTGTAATTGTGATGATGGTTGGAGATGATTAAAGTTAGAATGCGAATTCATGGAATAGATGGCTGCGAGTAATCAGAGTGCGCAGCGGAAGATTGAAGTGGTGTAATTGTTTATACATAAATGGTTAGTAGAAACTCGATAGATTGAATAATAAGACCTGTTGAGATATTAAGACTATTGGACATCCCGGAATGGATGGGTAGTGGTAAGAGGTTATCTACACATCGAGGATTGTGATATATACAAAGATATTAATATATGTGATGTATGTCCTTCATTGATGGATTATAATCATGTTGTTTTGGTAGAAGAAACTAAAAGGTCATCTGTTATCAATGTTGTGGTATCTAGAGGATGTATAGAGTGAAATTTTGAGTTTGTCCTGGTTGTCGCCTCGTTACCTACGGTGATGGTACGAGTGTGGTTGACTAATTCCTACGATGGGGAATTAGGAAAGTGTTACCTACGGTGATGGAAGCGACTTTCGTTGCGTTCTTTTTCAGGTATATACCTGCGTGTTGAGCATTGATAAAGGTGGTGCTTGTTGTTAGGGAGGTTGTCCTTGCATCAGTGTTGTTGTTTTGAGTTGGTTGCGGTGTTGCCGACTTTGGCAAGGGAGTGATTAGTTAGGTGCAAAAGTATATCTAAGTGATGCCATTGAGTGCTATTTTCGAGGACGAAAATAAAATAAGTGGGGGAGAGTTGTAACACCCCAATTTTATAAAGTATTTTTATTAAATAAATATCAAGAGTATGATGGTGTATTTTGAATAATAAGTGGATGAGGTATTTTATTTAAATAATGATAATATAATGAGGTGGTATTATTATTATAATATTGTTATTTAAAAAATAAAATAAAATATAAGTTGGAGGTTTGAGGGGCAAGGTTGTAATTTGATTCTGTTATGAAAAGGGGAGAACACGATACATTTTCTCATTATCGTATTTTGACGAAGGAAAGAGGGCTCTGGAGAAAAAGGGAAAGGAGAAGGGAAATCAAGAATCGTAAAGCTTCAAGATCAAGGCTTTGCAAGGATTTTGTCAAATTCGAGGTACGGGGGGAGAAAGGGTTCTTTATTGGTGACCTAACATTGAAGGGTAATTGGGAGTTCCTTACTCCCTAGGGATTGTCTAATGTTGTTGATTATGATGAAATTGTGATATGATGTATATATATGTTATGATGACTGATTATGGTTGTGTGAAATTATTATTGAGTTATATGCTTGATTGTTGTAAGTGGAATGGTGATGATTTGAGTTATATGATAAGTTTGGTATTGGGAGGAATGGCATATGAAGGTTATGGGGGATATGATGAACAGAGAAGAAGATTAAACCTCATAGATTCCTTAATTGATCTAGGAAAGTTTATTAATAAAACTAGTTGATGTTATATGTTTAAATGGATAATAAACATGTGAATTTGTTGGTTTTTAGTGTTAAATTTGACTTAGAATGGCTGGGATTCGTGCTTGTGAGGAAGAGGGAAGAAATTGGGACTTTTGGAAAAATTGAATTTTTGGGGTACAGGTGCCACAACACGGCTAGTGTTGTACAACACGGGCGGCCGTGTTGTCCTTCTGGAAAATGAGTTTTTGTGGATTTTGAGGGGCGTGTCCAAGGCCACCTGACACGGGCCGTGTCAGGCAACACGGGCGGCCGTGTTAGGCCCCTGTAAATGCAATTTTTCGTCCGTTTTAAGGTGGATTTGACTCATTCTTCCAACGTAGGATTATATTAATGAAATAAGACTTTGAGGATGTTCTAATAGTGAAATATAGGACTTGATGATTAGTTGCATAAGAAATCCTAAGTGTTTAATTAAATTATATGAATATGTAGATTGTTATAATTGTGAATAACATGAGATATATGTATTGAGATATAGTATGTGTGTTATGTGATTAGTGGGGATATTATAACTTTAATATGTCAATTAGAAGATGTTGATGATGGAAATGTTTACTATAAGTCTTGCACAATTATATGAAGTAATAGTGATAAATGAAGAGGATCGTGATGATTGGTAACATAGTTGATTATATGTCTTGCTTAGACCCCATGATGTAAGTGTTGGTAGCGGTGAGGATCAGAAGGATCGTGTGGTATTAGAATATATGTATAGGGAATAAACGAGAGTGTAATTAATGAGGAATTCAGAAGATATGACATTTGGTAATTAGCGTGTATGAATATACGTGCTTATGTTGTTTTGCATGACTCTTAATGGTGAACCATATTAATGGTGTTGACAATGTGTATGGATATTGTTGGACTATCTATGTGACCCACGTGATGGGATATGTGTTAGATCATGAGGATCGTGTTGACATGATTGTATTCATGTGTAATTATGTTGATGTGTACTATGCGTTTAGTGCTATTTATATGATGAAATGACATATATGTTTTGATGAGGATCATGAGGATCGTAAAGCATGATGTGTTCATGTATGTTATGATATGGTATGCGTTGTTGTGTCTGCATGCGCATACGTTTGATGGAATAATCATGTCGTGGATGTGATTATTCGGGATTCGTTGAGAATCGTGGTTGCAGGGATGATCGTGTCTTGTTGGAGACGTTAACGATGCATTCGGGGTTCTATTTGATGAACCGTTATTGTGAGTCGGTACCGCATTTGCATTGTGTCATTGAGTCACTTTGCATTGATTGAATTAATGTTGTATGATATGTGTTGATGAACTATTTGAGATATTGATTAATTGTATGATGTATGATGTGTATTTGATGAATAGAGGTGAGACTACCCTGTAAGATGTTATTTGCACCATTAATATATTGAATTGTTTTCTCACCCCTTTGTTGTTTGGTTGCGTCTGTGCTTCTTCGGAAGTATAGATGATTCAGGTACTTGAGTATGCTCAGAGTACAAGTTGTTTGGTCGAGTCCTAGGAGTCGCTCTAATACGTAACACGGGAAATGGGAATATTTGTTATTTAATCATTCTTGTTAGTAATAGTTACGTATCATATTTTGTTGAAACTTATAAATTAAGTGAATTGATGAATTTGTGGATATTTGGCGAATTGTCGATTGTTGAATAAAAAGATATTTCCGCTGTTTTTAATAAATGATTATACTTTTGGTTGATTTTGAAAATGTAGCTACTCACTTGTTAATTAAACTCTGATTTGTCTGAAAACTTATGTTATTTTAGAAAATGGGAAAAGTGGGTGTTACAATTGGTATCAGAGCAAATCGGTCCGTCCGGCCAGGTTGTCGCGTGTCGTTTGTCCCGGAGTATGCGATATGTGTGTGAAACACTATCGATACTTTCTTGTTTGCTAGTTGTTTGTTTGCAGATGTTTGTTGAATATAAGCGGGGGAGGAGTTATTGCTTCTCCTGAGAGTTGGCTTGTGGTGTGTTAGAATTGCGGTGTGGAAAAGGTTGCTAAGGTTGGTGTTGACTAAGGACTCGCTCGTGAAGCAACTTAGTTCGCAAGATGCAAGGAATGCTATTAAAGTTGGAAAATGTGACTTATGGCCATCATGATTGTCGGCTATCTATTGGCAAATTGAGGAACTGATCACCCTCAATCCCTTGCTAATAGTAGGCGGAATTGTGTTGGATGCAAAAGACATATCTTTTAGCCGAGATAGTATGTTCAGTAGACCATTTGGAGTTGAGCCAGAGCTATTAGTGGTATAAGGGAGTAGATGTAGATTCCGGTATCCAGAAAAGAGATGAATTTAAGGATTAATTATGTTGATTAGATATTACTAATGGTTACTCCTCGGTGAGTAGGAAGTGAAGTGAGAATGAATAGTTATGAAAAGTTGAACGTTATATCTACTGGGTATGTAGCGGAACTTTTGAGAAAGGACTCTGATGTCTGATTTGGTTGCATAGATGACATTGATTGGGAATAAGGTCACAACGATGGACCATCTGTAGAGTACGAATTATAATTGTGTTTTGAAGGATATATTAGAGGTGTAGTTATAAGGAATCGTGGCAGCAAGGGTGCCTTCAGGGAAAACTTCGGTGTTATTGATATAAAAAGATGAGGATATGAAGTAATATGTCGATTAGTGAATAGTATGAAAATTCACAATTTCAATGGGAACAAATTGGATTTGATTGATAAAGGATCAATAGTGAGCTGAAATTCATCTGTAGTATTGTTGTTGTTATGAGTTGGATTGTCATGCCTACCAGGACCTTGAGTTAGTTGGGATTTTGCAAGCCTAGTGTAAGAGGAATGTAGTAATAAGAACTAGATGTTGACAGATCATGTTGAATGAATTTACTACGTTGAAGGATGTGGGATGGAGATTGAAGAAGTAAGTGTTGAGTTAATTTTGGCATAGTATGATAAGAGGTGGATGAGTTTTCGAAACTTTGAAGGTACAATTTTTATGGAAATTAATTATAACCAGGTGTCTGCACAATGTAGTGATGTTGAGCTAGTGCCTTAGTAGTATGGTGTACGTTGATACGGCAGAGTATGGATAGTTTCATAGATGTTTGAAACGGTGAACCGGGAATTATGGGATGAAGCAAGGGAAATATAAGTATCACTGTATGTGTTGGACTATTAAGACAAAGGTAAAATAATAAGTGTGCAATATTTATTTTTCTGGAATTTATGAATTCATGGTCTAATTAATGTGGAATTGGAACGTTGGAAGGATAATCCAACGAGAGAGTAGGCATGATGTGAAACTATGAGATAGTCATTAATATTGCTTAGAAGCTAGTAGTGACTGGTATGTACTAAGGTAAGTATGGAATATGAATGGTGCCTTTCAATGTGGCTTGGATAATTTCGAGATGGTAACCTTTGGATGTTCTTGTCTATAATGAAAGTAGAGAAAAAGGATTTAGAGAATATTGGAAATTGAAATATGAGAATTAGAAAAGATGCAGTTATATACTAAGTCGTCGAGGACAATTTTTATGAACAGGTGTGGATTGAGTTGTTCAGAGAAAGGTATGAGAAAGAGTTTTTCTGAAGTAGATGTGGATCTACAATGATGGAAAAGAGTGGGATATAAGAGACTAGGATGTATTTGGACTTAGTTGGTTGTTGTTAAGGTTTGTGAAATGTTTTCCAAGTTAGTATTCTATGGTTTCGGATAATTTGCGAAAGATAAGTTGTTCGTTGAGAAGGGGTGTGGTGAGGGAAGGTGCTAGAGAGTCGGAATAGGAGTTAGCTTCAGTTGCAGTATGATTTTGTTTGATTCTAACAAGTTGTGGATAGAATTTGGAATAAGGTTGTGATAAGTTGATAAGTAATCGGTACTTGATCGTAAAGTCATAGTCGATATTATACGATGAGAAAGGAATTACGGAAGTATCTATCTTACCCATGGATTGAAAGTGGATGAGAGTAGAATTGGGGGAATATATGATAGTATTGTTGTTATGATTGAAGAATTGAAGCGTTTGGTAATCACATGGGCATACGGTTCCGATTAGATCGGAAAGATGGAGGATGGGACGACTAAGATAATTGGAAGGTTTGAGGTAGGAAGTCGATAATTTTTCCTATGTTTACACTAATGGTTAAAGAGTTGGAATTAAATTAACAATTAAGGGACTTGCATTCGGATTTTTGAAATATGCTAAGGGAATTATCACTGTAATTGTGATGATGGTTGGAGATGATTAAAGTTAGAATGCGAATTCATGGAATAGATGGCTGCGAGTAATCAGAGTGCGCAGCGGAAGATTGAAGTGGTGTAATTGTTTATACATAAATGGTTAGTAGAAACTCGATAGATTGAATAATAAGACCTGTTGAGATATTAAGACTATTGGACATCCCGGAATGGATGGGTAGTGGTAAGAGGTTATCTACACATCGAGGATTGTGATATATACAAAGATATTAATATATGTGATGTATGTCCTTCATTGATGGATTATAATCATGTTGTTTTGGTAGAAGAAACTAAAAGGTCATCTGTTATCAATGTTGTGGTATCTAGAGGATGTATAGAGTGAAATTTTGAGTTTGTCCTGGTTGTCGCCTCGTTACCTACGGTGATGGTACGAGTGTGGTTGACTAATTCCTACGATGGGGAATTAGGAAAGTGTTACCTACGGTGATGGTAGCGACTTTCGTTGCGTTCTTTTTCAGGTATATACCTGCGTGTTGAGCATTGATAAAGGTGGTGCTTGTTGTTAGGGAGGTTGTCCTTGCATCAGTGTTGTTGTTTTGAGTTGGTTGCGGTGTTGCCGACTTTGGCAAGGGAGTGATTAGTTAGGTGCAAAAGTATATCTAAGTGATGCCATTGAGTGCTATTTTCGAGGACGAAAATAAAATAAGTGGGGGAGAGTTGTAACACCCCAATTTTATAAAGTATTTTTATAAAATAAATATCAAGAGTATGATGGTGTATTTTGAATAATAAGTGGATGAGGTATTTTATTTAAATAATGATAATATAATGAGGTGGTATTATTATTATAATATTGTTATTTAAAAAATAAAATAAAATATAAGTTGGAGGTTTGAGGGGCAAGGTTGTAATTTGATTCTGTTATGAAAAGGGGAGAACACGATACATTTTCTCATTATCGTATTTTGACGAAGGAAAGAGGGCTCTGGAGAAAAAGGGAAAGGAGAAGGGAAATCAAGAATCGTAAAGCTTCAAGATCAAGGCTTTGCAAGGATTTTGTCAAATTCGAGGTACGGGGGGAGAAAGGGTTCTTTATTGGTGACCTAACATTGAAGGGTAATTGGGAGTTCCTTACTCCCTAGGGATTGTCTAATGTTGTTGATTATGATGAAATTGTGATATGATGTATATATATGTTATGATGACTGATTATGGTTGTGTGAAATTATTATTGAGTTATATGCTTGATTGTTGTAAGTGGAATGGTGATGATTTGAGTTATATGATAAGTTTGGTATTGGGAGGAATGGCATATGAAGGTTATGGGGGATATGATGAACAGAGAAGAAGATTAAACCTCATAGATTCCTTAATTGATCTAGGAAAGTTTATTAATAAAACTAGTTGATGTTATATGTTTAAATGGATAATAAACATGTGAATTTGTTGGTTTTTAGTGTTAAATTTGACTTAGAATGGCTGGGATTCGTGCTTGTGAGGAAGAGGGAAGAAATTGGGACTTTTGGAAAAATTGAATTTTTGGGGTACAGGTGCCACAACACGGCTAGTGTTGTACAACACGGGCGGCCGTGTTGTCCTTCTGGAAAATGAGTTTTTGTGGATTTTGAGGGGCGTGTCCAAGGCCACCTGACACGGGCCGTGTCAGGCAACACGGGCGGCCGTGTTAGGCCCCTGTAAATGCAATTTTTCGTCCGTTTTAAGGTGGATTTGACTCATTCTTCCAACGTAGGATTATATTAATGAAATAAGACTTTGAGGATGTTCTAATAGTGAAATATAGGACTTGATGATTAGTTGCATAAGAAATCCTAAGTGTTTAATTAAATTATATGAATATGTAGATTGTTATAATTGTGAATAACATGAGATATATGTATTGAGATATAGTATGTGTGTTATGTGATTAGTGGGGATATTATAACTTTAATATGTCAATTAGAAGATGTTGATGATGGAAATGTTTACTATAAGTCTTGCACAATTATATGAAGTAATAGTGATAAATGAAGAGGATCGTGATGATTGGTAACATAGTTGATTATATGTCTTGCTTAGACCCCATGATGTAAGTGTTGGTAGCGGTGAGGATCGGAAGGATCGTGTGGTATTAGAATATATGTATAGGGAATAAACGAGAGTGTAATTAATGAGGAATTCAGAAGATATGACATTTGGTAATTAGCGTGTATGAATATACGTGCTTATGTTGTTTTGCATGACTCTTAATGGTGAACCATATTAATGGTGTTGACAATGTGTATGGATATTGTTGGACTATCTATGTGACCCACGTGATGGGATATGTGTTAGATCATGAGGATCGTGTTGACATGATTGTATTCATGTGTAATTATGTTGATGTGTACTATGCGTTTAGTGCTATTTATATGATGAAATGACATATATGTTTTGATGAGGATCATGAGGATCGTAAAGCATGATGTGTTCATGTATGTTATGATATGGTATGCGTTGTTGTGTCTGCATGCGCATACGTTTGATGGAATAATCATGTCGTGGATGTGATTATTCGGGATTCGTTGAGAATCGTGGTTGCAGGGATGATCGTGTCTTGTTGGAGACGTTAACGATGCATTCGGGGTTCTATTTGATGAACCGTTATTGTGAGTCGGTACCGCATTTGCATTGTGTCATTGAGTCACTTTGCATTGATTGAATTAATGTTGTATGATATGTGTTGATGAACTATTTGAGATATTGATTAATTGTATGATGTATGATGTGTATTTGATGAATAGAGGTGAGACTACCCTGTAAGATGTTATTTGCACCATTAATATATTGAATTGTTTTCTCACCCCTTTGTTGTTTGGTTGCGTCTGTGCTTCTTCGGAAGTATAGATGATTCAGGTACTTGAGTATGCTCAGAGTACAAGTTGTTTGGTCGAGTCCTAGGAGTCGCTCTAATACGTAACACGGGAAATGGGAATATTTGTTATTTAATCATTCTTGTTAGTAATAGTTACGTATCATATTTTGTTGAAACTTATAAATTAAGTGAATTGATGAATTTGTGGATATTTGGCGAATTGTCGATTGTTGAATAAAAAGATATTTCCGCTGTTTTTAATAAATGATTATACTTTTGGTTGATTTTGAAAATGTAGCTACTCACTTGTTAATTAAACTCTGATTTGTCTGAAAACTTATGTTATTTTAGAAAATGGGAAAAGTGGGTGTTACAATTGGTATCAGAGCAAATCGGTCCGTCCGGCCAGGTTGTCGCGTGTCGTTTGTCCCGGAGTATGCGATATGTGTGTGAAACACTATCGATACTTTCTTGTTTGCTAGTTGTTTGTTTGCAGATGTTTGTTGAATATAAGCGGGGGAGGAGTTATTGCTTCTCCTGAGAGTTGGCTTGTGGTGTGTTAGAATTGCAGTGTGGAAAAGGTTGCTAAGGTTGGCGTTGACTAAGGACTCGCTCGTGAAGCAACTTAGTTCGCAAGATGCAAGGAACGCTATTAAAGTTGGAAAATGTGACTTATGGCCATCATGATTGTCGGCTATCTATTGGCAAATTGAGGAACTGATCACCCTCAATCCCTTGCTAATAGTAGGCGGAATTGTGTTGGATGCAAAAGACATATCTTTTAGCCGAGATAGTATGTTCAGTAGACCATTTGGAGTTGAGCCAGAGCTATTAGTGGTATAAGGGAGTAGATGTAGATTCCGGTATCCAGAAAAGAGATGAATTTAAGGATTAATTATGTTGATTAGATATTACTAATGGTTACTCCTCGGTGAGTAGGAAGTGAAGTGAGAATGAATAGTTATGAAAAGTTGAACGTTATATCTACTGGGTATGTAGCGGAACTTTTGAGAAAGGACTCTGATGTCTGATTTGGTTGCATAGATGACATTGATTGGGAATAAGGTCACAACGATGGACCATCTGTAGAGTACGAATTATAATTGTGTTTTGAAGGATATATTAGAGGTGTAGTTATAAGGAATCGTGGCAGCAAGGGTGCCTTCAGGGAAAACTTCGGTGTTATTGATATAAAAAGATGAGGATATGAAGTAATATGTCGATTAGTGAATAGTATGAGAATTCACAATTTCAATGGGAACAAATTGGATTTGATTGATAAAGGATCAATAGTGAGCTGAAATTCATCTGTAGTATTGTTGTTGTTATGAGTTGGATTGTCATGCCTACCAGGACCTTGAGTTAGTTGGGATTTTGCAAGCCTAGTGTAAGAGGAATGTAGTAATAAGAACTAGATGTTGACAGATCATGTTGAATGAATTTACTACGTTGAAGGATGTGGGATGGAGATTGAAGAAGTAAGTGTTGAGTTAATTTTGGCATAGTATGATAAGAGGTGGATGAGTTTTCGAAACTTTGAAGGTACAATTTTTATGGAAATTAATTATAACCAGGTGTCTGCACACTGTAGTGATGTTGAGCTAGTGCCTTAGTAGTATGGTGTACGTTGATACGGCAGAGTATGGATAGTTTCATAGATGTTTGAAACGGTGAACCGGGAATTATGGGATGAAGCAAGGGAAATATAAGTATCACTGTATGTGTTGGACTATTAAGACAAAGGTAAAATAATAAGTGTGCAATATTTATTTTTCTGGAATTTATGAATTCATGGTCTAATTAATGTGGAATTGGAACGTTGGAAGGATAGTCCAACGAGAGAGTAGGCATGATGTGAAACTATGAGATAGTCATTAATATTGCTTAGAAGCTAGTAGTGACTGGTATGTACTAAGGTAAGTATGGAATATGAATGGTGCCTTTCAATGTGGCTTGGATAATTTCGAGATGGTAACCTTTGGATGTTCTTGTCTATAATGAAAGTAGAGAAAAAGGATTTGGAGAATATTGGAAATTGAAATATGAGAATTAGAAAAGATGCAGTTATATACTAAGTTGTCGAGGACAATTTTTATGAACAGGTGTGGATTGAGTTGTTCAGAGAAAGGTATGAGAAAGAGTTTGTCTGAAGTAGATGTGGATCTACAATGATGGAAAAGAGTGGGATATAAGAGACTAGGATGTATTTGGACTTAGTTGGTTGTTGTTAAGGTTTGTGAAATGTTTTCCAAGTTAGTATTTTATGGTTTCGGATAATTTGCGAAAGATAAGTTGTTCGTTGAGAAGGGGTGTGGTGAGTGTCGCTCCCGATAGAATGGGACAGGCCCAAATAAAGGTACAGACGCGAACGGTCGGCGAGAGGGAACAATGAGAACACACAGTAGTGCACTCACTGGAGATGAATAGAGTCGCCAGCTAGGCATTTTTATCCCGGAGGAAAGGTAATGCTGCATAGACCTAGAAAAAGATGGATAAGACGGTTGCGAACCAGAGAGACTGAGAAAGGGGGTTGGTTACAACCTGGGAAGGTATTAGCACCCAGATTGTCCGCCGTACTCGACGGGATCCACGCTTAAAAGATTTGTGTTTTAAAGGGGTAGTGTCAGTGCAATTTGTGTGTAAAGAGCTGGAAAACAAAATGTACAGGTGTCAGTGTAAGAGAAAAGTGAAGTGTATAAATGAAGTGTCAGTGTAAAAGAGAAAGAGGTGAAATGCTCATGATAATGAGGCTTAAAGGATGAGGCTGGAAAGAGGGGGAATATACAGAGACTTTTGTTCGATAACTGTTAAGTTATGCCTACGTATCCTCTCGTGCAATGAGGAAGTCAGAACACCGTAGTTCGACCCAAAGAGACTGAAAGATGAATTGACTTGTGAACTGCTTACTTGTCTATGCTCAAGTGTATGACCTGTCTGGCTCAGGTGCAAACTGTCTTGCATTAGACGGAAGAAGCAAGTTCCCGCTTGTGAATGAAGATGATGAGAAAAGAATTCCGGAGGAGACGATTATTGTTTGTTTTTGTATTTTCAGTCTTTTATTTCTTTTGAAAGTTTGTCATAAGTTAATGAGCTTAAGCCTAAACCAATGGATTAGTAAACTCATCACATCTTCCCTCTGATTAGGGGTAATGAGAATACCTTAAGTGTGAAGTCAGCTTCTCACACTTAATCACCTTTGATATAGAATCAAGGTCATTAACCTACTTGTGATTATTTAGATGTTTTTGTTGTTTTTGTTTAGTGTTAAGTAATGAGGTTAAGCCATAATCAAGGATTAAACAGACTCATTACACCATCCTAATAGAAGGATAATAGATGAGAAGGTTTAAGCTGAGGAAAACTCCTCAACTTAATCCATGATTAGGGATTAAACTCATGACAAAACATGCCTTTGATTAAGTGGATTTTAATTAATGGTAAGATGATGAAGTGATTTTTAGGGTTTGTAAGACAACTTGAGAGGGACTTGTCCATTAACACTTGGGTTAGTCCTTCTTAACCAATTAAGGAAGAATTAGAACCCTAATGCAAGGCCCAAGTTACAAGCTTGATGTCTTGATGATTATTAAGTGAATTGATTAAAGGATTTAAACACATTAAGGGTTTAACACTTAGGATTAAAGTTATACACTCCATCCTAATAGAAGGATGCAGGCATAAGCTTAATCACAAAGCCTTAAAACCTTTAGGGTTTAGTCCCTGATTATGAGATGAGAAGAGAAGACTCAAAGAGACACAAAGGTAAAACTAAGTGGGGAGACTAATCAAAACCCTAATTATTATCATGCTTGGTTGTTCCTAAGGTTTGTGAGGTTTACAAGAGAAGTCTTCAATGGAACCACCAGGAAGCAGATGAAAAGATCAGGAGAAGCAAAACAACTTGCTTCATTCAAGAAGTCAAGTCACTTGAAGAAAGAAAGTAAGGAGAAAAAGAATGAGCTAGCTCAAACTCAAACACAAACAAAAATGCAGCAAGGATGCATAAATGAGATGAAGAGAAGTTATGAGAAGTGAAGGCAAATTCACTTCTCAAAGTCACTTACCACCTGAAAAGTTAGAAAAGAAAGTGCAATACAATGCAAAATGAGATGAAATGGTATGATGAAAAACCAAACCAGAAGCACATACATGATGATAATGATGTTATGAGATGCTACAAACATGAAACAACACATGGGGATGATCATGCAAGCTTATGAATGCAAATGAAGCAAGTTAAGACACATGAACATACATGAAAAGTTATGAGATGCATATGGCATACAACATGGCAAATGAAAGATGAAATGATCAAACATGCTTTCAATATGTCTTATGATGTTAAATGAATCACATGGATGCATAAAATATCATGGCAAGTCAAGTTATGCAAGCAAATGCAAAATGGATGCATATGGAAGCCCAAATTAGGGTTTATGATCAAAGCATCAAACAAAAACCAAAATCAGAAGCAAACAACATTACAAAAAATTGAAAATGCACTCAAAGTATCCCTAAATCTATACTAACTCACTGCCCAAAGGAGAGGTCTCAACTCTTAACCTAATTCAAGATATGATTTTTTCTAAGTTTTCTAGGGTTTTAGGGTTCCTTAACAAGAAAATTATCAAACAAATGGAAAATGAAAGATCAAATTATGGCCATTTAATATCACAAACTACATGCTAAACACAATGCAATGCAAAAAGAATCAAGGTCCAACTCTTTAGGGTTAGGCAGAAATGATTTTTGGAAGTTTGGATCAAAATAATGCATCAAAATGATTTTAATTCCATGGAAAATTCTCAAAATGCATCAATATCAAAAAATAAATTTGGTTTGAGGGTTGGACAATGTTTCTAAATGTTTTTAAATGTTTCATGAATTTTTTGGTGATTTTTAAATACCTAAAAGTATTTTTAATTAATTAATTCTCATTAATTAATTAAAAAGAAACTTTTAAATATTTAAAAATACTTTTAAAATGCAAAAAATGAAAATAAAAATATTTTTGTGTTTTAAAAATTAGTGAAACTCTTGACATAAAATTTCATAATTTTTAAATGATTTTTGCTATTTTTTATAAAATGTACAAGTTAAATGGAATAAAAAGAAAAGAAAATAAAATAAATGGGAAGTATGCGGAATGAGAGGCTGAGATTGAATCTGGAAATGAAGCCATTGACTTGGCGCGTGATCCAATGGTTGGTATTCAAACTTCCTAATTTTAATTAATTAAATAAATTAATCCTAATTATCAACTAATGACATGATCCAGACCACACAAACGCGCGCGGGAAACCAGATCCAAGGGTCCACGTTTAAAGTTTGCCCTAACCCTAATTAAGCTGCTAATGAATTTCAGGTCACCGGAGACGAGCTCCGGTCGTCTTCTCCGGTGACCTCCCTCCTTGAGAATTTCCAAATCATTCCCTAGGTCATTTCTGGAGCTCTAAAGCTCCAGATTTGTTCCTTTCACTCTCCTAAACTCATCCCTAACCTCATTTCTCATTTATTTCCAACCATAATTAAGAATCGAAGCCAAGAACAAAAACTGCCAAAATTTCAGACAAGCAATACAGTTTCATTTCTCAACCATTTTCAATAATTTCAAGTTCAATGTGATTAGTGAAGCATGCTTAATCATTTTGTAACATAAAATAGAGGTCCTGGAAAAGTTAATTCGAAAGGCTACCTGAGATGGAGCTTTCACCCTTTGAGCTTGCTGGCTGCTTTCTTGGTGCAAAAAGCTTCTAATGACCTTCCTGATGAGTTTGCAGTGCTTGGACAACTTTGAATGTGGCTGGTTTGGGAGTTTGCACTTCAACTGGTCAGAAATCGTATCTGGCTTGTGGTGGGTTCTTGGTTGTTTTGATGGGTGGTTTTGGGTCAGTGGATGATCCAGAGATGAATGGTGGTGTTTGTTTGAAGGTTGAGTGATTGAGTTGGGAGAATCGAAAGCTTTTGCAAGAGGGAGAGTTTTTGTGAAAGGTGAGTTCTGGTGAGTTTCAGCCTTGCCTCTTGTGTGGTTTTGCTTGCATTTTCTTTGTATAAACTAATGCCATTGGTCAGAGGATGTGACCTGTGCTTTTGTGATAGGTGTAGCTACTTTTTGCAAAATGTCCACTCTTGTGTAAGAGAAGCATGGGTCATGTTCTAGCTTGGTACAAGGGGTGTGGGCTACGCAGCAAGGTGAAGGGAAAGGCTAGGGCTGGTTCAGTAGCCAAGGCAGCAAGTGGGTGAAGTGTGATGATGGTTTTTGCAACTTGCTTGCTTTTGCTTTCCATGAAAATATCTTGCCTTACAAACCATGAAACATGTGATTTCTTTGGTCCAATCTGAATTTTAGGACTTGTGTGATGCTTGTGTATTGGTTTGATATCAACTAGAAGTCACAAATGCCTTTGGTACAAGATTTTGCAAATTTCTCATTTGGTGCATAACTTGAAATTTAATGATTTTAGCCAACTTTGATGCACCATAACTTTTGATCCAAGATGAATTAGGTCATGTTCTTGTACTTTTTGAAAAGGGAAAGATCTAATCTACAACTTTCATGACCAAAGTTTTTCCATTTGAAGCATTTTTGGCTCAAAAAGTAAGGGTTGAAAAAGTTGCATAAAATGACATTTCATTAAAAGTCAACCTTAACCCAAAAAGTCAACTTTGCAAACACTTGTAATTCTTGAATTTTGTGAACTTCAACCTTCTTCCATGATCAAATAAAGATCAAATACACTCAAAATGATGAAGATCACCCCTTGGTTGGGTCATTGGGGGCCTCAGATGCCCTGATTTTGCACTGACTTGTCCAGAAAGTCAACTCTTGATCAGATGACTTCCCCATGGAATTTCTTCATGAAAATTGATATGCACACTCCCTATACCATATAGAGACCAATAGAAACAAGAATGACCAAAAAATTTGGAGTTATGGCCTCTGAAACCAAAACCCTAATTTCAGGTCATCTGTGCAGTCAAGCCTGGCTCTGCTTCCATACCAAACCCAGTTCTTGTGATTCTTTGGCATTCTTGACTTTGAGAGGATATAATATGATACTTGAACATACATAGGCCTCTTTGAAGTGATTGCTGATCTTTGGAGTGGCTCAAGAGGCTCTTGGATTGCTCAGATCACAAACCCTAGATGCAGATGACTTAGAACCAATGCAGTGGATCAAAATGTGATGTGAGATGGTATGATTGTGTTTATGCATATGAAATGATCACAAGCCATGGTGTGAATGGGTGAGGGCAAATTTGGGGTGTTTACAGCTGCCCCTATTCAAACATGAGTTAGCTGTGCAGGATGTAAGCAGCGGCTTAACAGGCAAGCGAGATAACTTGTGGTTGAATACCAAAGACAGTCCAAAATTTGCACTCACAGAATGAAGCAGAAAAGGGATATAGATTGTAAAAGGAAATAAAGTATATTGTAAAGTGTGGGCGACGGAGGACGACCGTCGAGCAGAGGACGACTGCTGGGTGAAGAGCAATGACGGGGACGGCCGATATGCTGGAAAAAGTGCGGGAAATAAGGCAATGACGGGGACGGCCGACATGCTGGGGATAAAAGGTATTTATGATGGGGACGGCCATCAAGCAAAGATGAAAAATTTTCTGGGGATTAATGAAACATGACGGGGACGGCCATCAAGCTCATAAAGGTAAAGTAACCAACGATGGGGACGGCCATCGGGATAAACTGAAAGGAAAAGGGACCACGACGGGGACGGCCATCGGGTTAAAGAATAAATGAAATAAACAGATGATGAGGTACGGTCATCAAAGGTGAAGGACGATCACCTAGCAGGGGACGGCTGCTCTGTTGGGTTAAGATGAGGGACGGTCATCTAAGGTGGAGGACGACCACCTGGCAGGGTACGGCTGCCGAAAATATCACGACATAGGACGAATGCCGGATAAAAAAAGTCAACGATGGGGACGGCCATCGGATGAGCATGATGGAGGACGACCATCAAGAGGCGGAGGACGACCACCTAGCAGGGGACGGCTGCTCTCAAGGTTTGTCATGACATAGGACGAATGCCAGATAACCAAAATCAACAATGGGGACGGCCATTGGATAAAATGATGAAGGACGATCATCAAAAGGTGGAGGACGACCACCTAGCAGGGGACGGCTACTAAATATCAACGATGGGGACGGCCATCGGATGAGCATGATGGAGGACGACCATCAAGAGGTGGAGGACGACCACCTAGCAGGGTACGGCTGCTCTCAAGGTTTATCATAACACTGGACGAGTGTCAGATAAAAAGAAAATTTGCTTTGTTGGCGATCTGCTGGGGAACAGTAAACACGTACGAGTGTTTACATCCAAGAAACAAAAGGTATGAGTGTTTAGATATTTGTGTATAGATTAAAGATACGGACGAGCATCCTTAAGACTGCGATACGGACGAGTATCGGGTAGAAACAAGTACTGATACGTATTCAGAGATGATGATACGGACGAGTACCAATTGGTTAACAAGGAACACAGACGAGTGTTGAATCTGAGAGGACTCTTCTGGGAGGATAATAGACACAGACGAGTATCTATATTCAATAAGACAAAAGTGTTTGACACACGTATGGATTAAAGATGCGGACGAGCATCCTTAAGACTATGATACGGACGAGTATCATGTAGAAAAAAACTCTCGACGCATGTTCTGAGATGATGGTACGGATGAGTACCAACGAGTTAACAAAGAACAAGGACTAGTGTTGAATCTGCGGGGATATAAGTGGTGTATATATAAGATATGGACGAGTATCAGTATAAGTGCGAGTGGTGTATAGATGAGTGTTTAACTGTTGGGGAGAGCGACACGGACGAGTGTCAAAAGTGTGATATGAACAAGTATCCGATATGCAAAGTGTTGGCGACTGCGCTGGGGATGTGACACGGACGGGTGTCAAAGGATTATCATATGTAAGTATATGGGAGTGCAAAAGAGGACGTTTTTGGCTTTCTGCTGGGGTTACGACACAGACAGGTGTCAAAAAGTATCTGTAATATGAGTGGTTTTGTTTGTAAGGAGTGCTCGGGCGACTTTACTGGGGAGTGATGACACGGACGGGTGTCAAAGGGAGTATATGTACTGGTGTTTGTGGATGTGAGGCAACTGATTTTGCTGGGGAACCTCCGCTGGGGATGTGGGAAGTATTCTGTATATTGTTGAAATGTCAATATTCACAAGTATTGATTCAAAACATGGCTTATGATTATGCTATATGCTTGATTTTTGCCGTAATGCTCCGTGTTAGACAGAATGCTACGCTTTGTGGGTGAGTATGATGCGAATGCCATGAGTATGCGAGGATACCAATCCGGGACTCGGATCCCGTTGCTGTGAAGATCTCCGGTCGATCTGTTTGAAGGGGACATCCCAGCTGGGAGTGAGATCATTGGTAGATCTAATGAGATGATATCTGCTTGGGGATGTAGGTCACTGATTGACCCATCCTTGTACTGGGGGGACTCAGCTGGGGTTTGTAGAAGCTTTCTTCACTCTGTTGTGATCCTTCATGCGTTGCTCTTCTGGATAGAGGCTGAAGCTCTGTGGGGAGATGGTTCCCTGACTTTCGTACTCGGCTGAGGATGAAATGGCAACTCGGCTGGGGAGAAAGAGAAATCACTGAAAGATCTCCCTAAAGATTCTGTTGAGGAGGATTCTTGACTCCGCCGGGGATAAGGGCGCCCTCCGGTACTGCCCTGCTGGGGAAATGATGCCTGGCAACTTTGGTGGGGATAGGTAATAAGTGGCAACTCGGCTGGGGAGAAAACACTTTGAGTGTCCAAGACTGGGTGAGCCTTGATTTGCCAGCTTGCTGGAATGAAGCTTGCATGCCCCGAGTTGCATTCTGGATGCCCGCAACCCTGCAAAGATATAGAAACGCACAAATAATCCTGAGGTATCCCTTACCGGATTCCGTCATAGGAGTTAGACGCTTCTGAGAGTAAGTATATTTCCTGCAAGCATGTGTTTTTACTTTTGAAGATAAACATCTGTATTCTATGCAATCAGTTTTTTTCTTAAGACATCAGACATTTTTTGCAAAATAAAAATGTACAAGACGATACATGACTGAAAATCTGATTTTATTAATTCATATGCCCTGAATTGGCAAGATACAGTCAAAGGAACATATCCCCTGAAATGAGGAGATTGTTACAAATTGAGAAACAAAATGCTGGCAATGTTGACGACGCTTTAAGGAGCTTCCTCTTTTGCTATGATTCGTATGACATTTGACGTTCTTCTCATCTTGCTTTCTGAAGAATGTTGATTCTGATTGAAGCTTGATCCTTTCGAAGCTTACCAAGTTGTAAATGCTACAAACGAATTCAAAATGCAGTTGTTCGCTTACTCCCTTATTTTGCATGGACCGCCCTTTCGGGTTTTCAATCCATCGGGATACCCATTTTTGCCTGAGCTGTCCAATGTGGCTTTTCAACTCAGCGGGTGTACATTTTTTTGTTTATTTTCCCTTATTTTTGCCCGAGTCCTTTATTCTGTTTTTGACTCGCCGGGATGCCCTATTTTTGCCTGGACTTACATTCTGTTTTTGTGTCCAGCGGGTCATTTTTATGCGAAGTATTTTTTAACTGCATCTGAATTCACAAGGGACGGGAAATCTTCGCCATCCATGGTGCTGAGCATCAGTGCTCCACCAGAGAAAACTTTCTTTACTACGAATGGTCCTTCATAGTTCGGAGTCCACTTGCCCCTGTGGTCTGTATGAGGGGGGAGGATTCTTTTCAGCACAAGATCTCCTACTTGGTACTCTCGGTGCCTGACTTTCTGATCGAAGGCTTTCTTCATCCTCTTCTGATATAACTGCCCATGGCAGATTGCGGCCAATCTTTTCTCTTCAATCAGACTCAATTGTTCGTATCGGGACCTGACCCATTCTGCTTCGTTTAGCTTAACATCCATCAATACCTGTAGAGAGGGTAATTCAACTTCAACCGGTAGGACTGCTTCCATACCATACACAAGTTGATACGGTGTTGCCCCAGTGGATGTCCTGATTGACGTTCGGTACCCATGCAAGGCAAACGGTAGCATCTCATGCCAGTCTTTGTAGGTGACTACCATCTTCTGCACAATCTTCTTGATATTCTTATTTGCTGCCTCAACAGCGCCATTCATCTTTGGCCTGTAAGGAGAAGAATTGTGGTGTTGGATCTTGAAGTCCCGGCATAGCTCTGCCATCATTTTGTTGTTCAAGTTGGAACCATTATCAGTAATGATTCGCTCGGGAACTCCGTACCGACAGATGATATCCCTTTTCAGAAATCTGGCTACTACTTGTCTTGTAACGTTTGCATAAGACGCTGCTTCGGCCCACTTGGTGAAATAGTCAATGGCGACCAGGATGAATCTGTGGCCGTTTGAAGCAGTCAGCTCAATCTTACCAATCATATCAATGCCCCACATAGCAAAGGGCCAGGGTGAAGACATCACATTCAAAGGATTGGGAGGCACATGCACCTTATCCGCATAAATCTGGCATTTATGGCATTTTCTGGCGTAGGCACAACAGTCGGCATCCATTGTGATCCAGTAATAACCTGATCTTAGCAACTTCTTAGCCATGGCATGCCCTCCAGCATAGGTACCAAAGGATCCTTCGTGCACTTCATGCATTAACAGGTCTGCTTCTGTTCTATCAACGCATCTGAGGAGTACCATATCAAAGTTCCTTTTGTATAGGGAACCATCAGTATTCAGAAAGAAACTACCAGCAAGCCTTCTTAATGTCTTCTTATCATTGGAAGATGCCCCAGGTGGGTATGCCTGATCCTCCAAGAAGCACTTAATGTCGTGGAACCAAGGCTTATCATCTTTAACAACATCTGCTGCAAATACATATGCTGGCCTGTCAAGCCTGGACACTGAGATCTGAGGTACAAAGTTGGCAGCCTGAACTTTGATCATGGACGAAATGGTAGCCAGGGCATCTGCAAACTGATTCTCGTCCCGAGGGATATACTCAAGCTTGACTATTGTAAAGAAAGTCAATAACCTCCTTGTATAATCCCTGTAAGGTATCAGATGATCCTGGTGTGTGTACCATTTTCCGTTGGTTTGATTAACTACCAAAGCTGAATCTCCGAATACAGTCAGAGTCTTGATCCTGAGGTCAATGGCTTCCTCAAGACCCATAATGCAAGCTTCGTATTCAGCTTCGTTGTTAGTGCAGTTAAAGGTGAGTTTTGCCGAGAAAGGCATGTGAATTCCTTTAGGTGTAATGAGTACTGCACCAACACCACGACCACTCATGTTAACAGCCCCATCAAACATCATAGTCCATTCTTCTTCCGGGTTAGGCCCTTCAGTATGAACAGGCTCTTCATGATCTTTTGCTTTTATGAACATGATGTCTTCATCAGGGAAGTCAAATCTCATAGGTTGGTAATCATCAATAGGTTGCTCAGCAAGATATTCAGACAATACACTGCCTTTGATGGCTTTCTGAGACGTGTACTGGATGTCATATTCTGTGAGGATCATTTGCCATCTTGCAACCCGTCCGGTAAGTGCTGGCTTCTCAAATATGTACTTAACTGGGTCCATCTTTGAGATTAACAAGGTAGTGTGGGTCGACATATACTGTCTCAGTCGGCGAGCAGCCCACGCTAAAGCACAACAAGTTTTCTCGAGCAGTGAATAACGTTGTTCACAGTCGGTAAACTTTTTGCTTAGGTAGTATATTGCATACTCTTTTCGACCAGACTCGTCATGCTGGCCCAACACACACCCCATCGACCCTTCTAAAACTGTCAAATACATGATCAGAGGTCTTCCTTCAACTGGAGGCATGAGGATTGGAGGCTCTTGTAAGTATTATTTGATCTTGTCAAAAGCCCTTTGGCAGTCTTCATTCCACCTGACCGTTTGTTCTTTTCTCAGTAACTTGAACAAGGGTTCACAGGTTGCTGTAAGGTGAGATATGAACCTCGAAATGTAGTTCAATCGACCTAAGAACCCTCGAACTTCCTTCTCTGTCTTTGGTGCAGGCATCTCTTGAATAGCTTTGACTTTATCAGGGTCAACTTCAATCCCTTTCTCGCTCACAATAAAACCCAGCAGCTTACCGGATCGCACCCCGAATGTGCACTTGTTGGGATTCAATTTCAGTTGGTACTTCCTCAGACGCTTGAACAGCTTCAGCAGATTTACCAGGTGGTCTTCTTCAGTAAGGGACATGGCAATCATGTCATCCACATAACATTCGATTTCTTTATGGATCATATCGTGGAATAATGTTACCATAGCCCGTTGATATGTTGCACCGGCATTCTTGAGCCCAAATGGCATTACCTTGTAGCAGAACGTGCCCCAGGGTGTGATGAAGGTTGTCTTCTCCATGTCTTCAGGTGACATTTTAATCTGATTGTATCCTGAAAATCCATCCATGAAGGAGAATACCGAGAACTGAGTTGTATTATCCACCAATACATCAATGTGAGGTAATGGGAAATCATCTTTCGGGCTAGCTCTGTTCAGATCCCGGTAGTCAACACACATTCTTACTTTGCCGTCCTTCTTAGGCACAGGTACTATATTAGCAACCCACGGTGGATAGCTAGTCACAGCAAGGAACCCGGCGTCCCACTGCTTTTGTACCTCTTCTTTGATTTTCATAGCCATGTCTGGGCGAGTACGGCGTAGCTTCTGTTTAACCGGCGGGCATTCTTCTCTCAAAGGCAGCTTGTGCACAACAATGTCGATGTCCAACCCTGGCATATCTTGATAAGACCAAGCAAACACGTCCACATACTCTTGAAGCAGGTCAATCAATTGTCTCTTCACTGAGTCTTGTAAGCAGGCCCCGATTTTAACTTCTTTCACGTCTTCATCTGTACCAAGATTAATTGTCTCAACCTCCTCCTGGTGAGGAGTAATAACCTTTTCCTCTTGTCTTAACAACCTGGATAGCTCTTCAGGAAGCTCATATTCTTCTTCAACCCCTTCATCAACTTGATTGATCGGATTGTCAAAGTCATACGAAGTCATAGCCGTGCTGTTGTCGGTGCTGTCTGGAAGGCACACTCTGCAAGGGTTCAGTTTGTTCATTTTAGTGATTTGATTTTAATCTTGTTTATAAAAGTGAAATAAAGTTGTCATTTTGAAAACAATGCCATTTTTATTTTTTGTACAAAAAGAAAAATGGAAAAACAGTGAACGGAAAAGAGAAAAGACTCATTTGCAAAAAGATGTCTGATATTTCATTGATTAATCTTGTTGCACAAAAAGTACAGATGGCCCGATTACAAAATGAGTCTTGTCATCTTGGGCAAGATGCAAGACTTTGATGCATGCTATAAAATATAGGAAATAATAATTACTCTGCATGAGTAACTCTTATAATTTCCTGGGAAGACCAGTTCGAGATACTGCTCCCCGGGATTTTTGGACGGATCCAACTCTCCAGGTTGCGGTCACTTTCATCCTCGTCTTCCAAATTGTTGACAGCATCAGGGGTGAGCATTCCCCCACTAACAAAGTTGGGCTCTTTAGCAGCCTCTGCTTGATCTTGTTGAGTTGGTTTGTAACCCAACCCAAATCTATCCTCTTTCTTCTCCACAGGTAACAGTTTGCCCCAGCCTTGGGCAGTTCCTTCTTCAACAACCTTCCGGGCTTGTTGGTAAGATGTCATTGAGGTTCCAGGTACAACAGATGTTTCATTTATGTTCAAGGCCTCGAACCCTTGACTCATTGTTTCGTGGATCTCCCCATCCATCTCAATGTATTTGTAGGTAGCCAGGTGGCTAACAAAAATATCCTCCTCTCCACAGATAGTAACGACTTGACCCTCCCACTCGAATTTTAACTTCTGGTGAAGGGTTGAGGTCACGGCGCCAGCGGCGTGAATCCATGGCCTACCCAATAGACAACTGTAGGCAGGCTGTATATCCATCACGTAGAAGGTCGTTTTGAAAGTTTGTGGGCCAATCGTTATAGGCAACTCAATTTCTCCCAGAACTGATCTCTTAGAACCGTCAAAGGCTCTCACTACCAGGTTACTGGGGCGTAACGCCAATCCTTCATACTCCAGCTTTACAAGGGCTTTTTTAGGTAAGACATTGAGGGATGATCCTGTGTCTACCAGCACATGAGAAAGAACTGCACCCTTACACTCCATGGTAATGTGCAAAGCCTTGTTATGATTGCGGCCTTCCGTAGTCAAATCAGTGTTGGTAAACCCTAGTCCATTGCTAGCATTAACATTTCCAACCACAGCTTCCAACTGATTGACGGTGATCTCTTCTGGCACGTAAGCTGCGTGCAAGACTTTTAGTAGTGCGTTCCGATGAGCCTCGGAGCACATAAGCAATGATAGAATGGAGATCTTAGAAGGCGTCTGGTGAAGCTGGTCCACTATCTTGTAATCACTTTTCTTAATGATTCTCATGAATTCATCAACTTCTTGATCAAAAGGTGTTTTCAAAGCTTCTTTAACAATTTGCTCTTCTTGCACCATGCTCTTCCCTTTTGCCTTGGCAGCAGCTTCTGCCTCAGCAGTGGGTCTTTGAATTTGCGGGGCAAAGAGACGTCCGCTTCGAGTGAAGCCTCCGCCTCCTCCCACATTATCTATTTGTGGTGAAGAAGTTGATGATTCGAGAGTGATTTTCTGTCCTTCGCAGTATAGATCGGAGCCGTAATGCCAAGGGATGGCATTACTGCTTTCATAAGGTACTGGCCCGGGCACTGTGATAGTGACTGGACTGATGGCAGCTGCAGAAGGGACCATGATAGTATGTGGATCATAGTATATCGTGACTGGTGCTCTGATAGGGGTGGCATTTTGTGAGTTGTAGGCAGAATCATTTCCAGGATCATAATAAATTGTAACCGTTGAGACATTTTCATTGCTTGCTGTTGATGTTGTAGGAGACACTGTTGAATGGATGGGTGTTGCTGTTGTAGGAGATTCTGAATGAAGGGGTGCTGAAGTTGTAGAATGGATGTTTGCTGATATTTGGTCCGTTGAAGTAACAGATGAAGCATTTGTTGATGAGGCTGAAAAGTTGTCGGGAACAATGGTTGTTGCAGTTGTAGGAGACACTGGAATTGTTGCTGATGAGGTTGCTGGATTTGTTGGAATTGATGTTGTAATTTGAAGCAGGCCACTCTGGATGAGACCATCTATGCCATCCCTCAAATTATCACACCCATTCACTGAAATGTTGCAGTAAGCACACCCTAACTCACATCCCGGGAACATTTGACATTCGAGGAGTTGAGCCTTGATCTCTACCAACGGTGTCCGAATCTGACCCACACTGGTTATTAAATAAGACGGCTTGTCTTCTTCAATAGCATTGATTCTGGGACCTCCGTGGTTTGGCATAGGATTCTTATTAACATTTGGTGGTGGTGCGAAGTTCAGAGCTTTAGAGTCTACCAGGTCTTGTACCTTCATGTGCAAGGCTCTGCACTTTTCTGTACTGTGGCCAGGTGCATTTGAGTGAAAAGCACATCTGGCGTTGGAGTCATAATTCCTGGGTAGACTATTAGGATCTGGAGGTGCCAACGTCCTTAGCTCAACTAGGTTGAGTTTCAGGAGTTGTGGCAATAATGTTGCATAGGGCATAGGGATCGGATCGATCACCCTATTGGCCTGAGAAGGTCTCTGTTGGAATGGTCTTTGCTGATTGTTGTTGTTGGTGTTGTTGTAGTTTCTCGGAGGATACTGAGCTTGTTGCTGGTACTGAGGTTGTTGCTGATAATTTTGTTGCGGTGGTTGATAAGCTGGTTGAGGATGAACCGGAGCGGGAATGGTGACTGCTGCCACAGACCTATGAACATATTGGGGCCTGCCCCTGTTGGTGTGGATAGCATTGGTCTCACCAGTTCTTCTTGGGCCCGCAAAAGGCTTCCTTGTGTTGCTGGATGAGCTGGCACCGTTGTCAGAAATTTTGCCCATCTTTAACAGGCTCTCAATCCTCTCTCCAGCTATAACGACATCTGCAAAGCTGGTAGAAGAGAAAGCAGCTAGCCTGTCAATGTATGTCCCTTGGAGGGTGTTCATAAACATATCTGCCATCTCCCTCTCTGACATAGGTGGCTGAACAGCAGCAGCCAGTTGTCTCCATCTCTGGGCATACTCCCGAAAACTTTCTCTTGATGACTGTGACATTCCCATTAGGAGGGTCCTGTTGGGTGCCATATCTAAGTTGTACTGGTATTGTCTGATGAAGGCTTCTGCCAAATCCTTCCAACATCTGATGGTCGCTCTAGTCAGATGGGAGTACCATTCCCTTGACGCTCCAGTCAAACTATCCTCGAAATAAAACATCCATAGCTTCTCGTCCATGGTATATGCTTTCAACCTCCCCAAAAAGGATTGTAAGTGGGTCCGCGGGCAAGAAGTCCCATTGTATTTCTCAAAACAAGGAGGCTTAAACTTATGGGGGATCCTGACCCCGTCTACCAAGCCCATGTCCATAACATCAAAGCCCAAAGAGTTTTGAGACTCTAAGGATCTCAATTTCTCAGCTATCTCATCCAACCTTCTGTCATAAGCTTCCCCCCCAGCACCCATTACTGTGAACTGATCCTCCTGGGGGTCTTCTTGCAGCACTCTGCCTGCAGTGGAAGTCCCTTGAACATTAGCAGGAATGTTGACCTCTGGATGAAGGTGGGGTCCAAATACCGGGGGGTTGACATGAGGTTGGACCCTCTCATTGTTGCTTGTGCCAGCAGTCCCTATATGGGGATCTTCTTGATTCTGCCTTTCCACCATTGCTCTCAATCTTTCTTGGCTCTGAGCCATGTTGTTCATCACTTCCATAAACTGCGTCATCTGAGTTCTAATTTCCAATCTTTCGTTTGCCATTTGGTTTCTGACCTCTGCAAGGTCCTGTTGTACCTGATCCATTTGTATGCCCGGAAGGTTGTTACGGGTAGGATATCGGTGTGGACGGTTGAGGGGAAATACCCGGCGTCGAGCAATAGTTCCTGAATATCACAACAGAGTTAGTAACAATAAAACAAAAACCTGCAAAACAAAACAAAAGGTTAGCATGCAATGCAGTATGCTTATTTGTTTTCAAGGTATCCGGCTTGGCATTCAGCTTTGACCCTTCCAGACCCTTGAAGATGCTGTTGATGTTGCTTTTGAAGTAAACCCGGATTTGAACAAACTGATACATATATTACAAAAGGCAAATGGTACATAGTTTGTTCTTACAAAACATGCCCTCTGAGGGGTCAAAAATACATCACAAGAAAATAAAAATACATGGAATGAAAGCAACAACAAGCAAAAGGTCAAACACCAAGGCCAAACTCATCCTCCTGAACTTCCTTGAGAAGTGCTTCAGTCACAGGATCAGCTGGACGCTCCGTGAGATTCCTGATAAGGAGGTTCCGGGTAGTAACAGCTGCAGTTAGCTTCTTGTGTTGACTTTGGTCCTTTGACCTCTTTACTCCAGCTCTGATCTTCAGTTCTGATATTTCCCTCTGGGCTGCTGCCAGGGCTTCCTGCTGCTCTTTTGCACAAGCTTCCATATGCTCTATCTTGTCTTGGACCCTCTTATCCTCCAGAGTACGAGCTTCGGTGATCCTGACCCACCTAGCTTGACTCTCCTTCAGATACAAGTCAGTCCTGGCTTTCTGGAACTGGGCTTCCTTGCAAGCATTCTTCAGAATTTGTTCTCCAGCCCTAGACTTCTTGATGTAATCCTCAGACTTCTCAATTTTAGCCAGATGCTCTACTCTCAGCTTCTCTAACCTCTCAATATCCAACCTACCATCACTCCTCTCCCAGAGGGTCTTCTGCAAAGCCTGAGTCAACTTCTCATTTCTCTCTTTCAAGCTTTCAAACTCCTCTAAGCTGACAGTGGCAGGGGGTGGTGCTGAGGATGATCCAGACATATCCTCCATGGTAAAGGGCATTCCAGAGAATTGAGCCCTGGCATGGGACCACTCATGGTACTGTGCTGATGCTACATTGTTGCACTTACCCAGAATGGTTACTCCTTTAGTTTGAACATTGTCCCAGGCCCAGGATGCCTGCCTAACAATAGCCAGATTAGGCTTGTTCTCACAATAAAGAGTCTCAACCAAGTCTTGTGCCTTAGGAGTGTGGACCAGTGCATAGCCCAGTTGTCTTTTGAACAGCAGAGGGTTGTAATTAATGCTACCCTTAACTCCTATCAGGGGTACATTGGGGAAATGCCCACAACTGGTGAGGATATCCCTGCCCTTTGTGCTTTGAGTGCACCACCTGATATCGGCTGAAGTCAGAGCAGTGAGTCTTCTAGCCCAGTTTCTCTGCTGATGAGGATTCAAAAATGCATCTGTTTTGGGCAAATGCTTGAGAAGCCAAGTATGGAACAAAGGAGCACAACACCTCACTAATCTCCCCCTCTGCTTTTCATTCCTTTGGTGCACTGAATAGTAGAGATCCCCCAATAAAGTGGGCACTGGGTTCCTCAGGATGAAAAGATGGATTGCATTCTTGCTAATGAATCTAGGCTCATCTGCAAATAATATAATCCCATATATGCTCAGGGCCAATAAAGCACAGACTGCTTTCCACTCTCCCAAAGAAGCTTTCAGGGTAGCTTGAGAGATCAAGAAATCTAGATGCAAACCAGAGATTCCAGCCTTAGAAGTCATATGCTGCCCAATCAGAACTGGTTCCAGATGTAATGCCTTTGCTACCTCTTCATTACCAGGAAAGACCATCTCAGGGTTGAAAGGGACTCCACCCCTGATAGGTATACCAACCAATGATGAGTATTCTTCCAATAAAGGGCCCAGCTGAAAGTCCTGAAAAGTGAAACACCTCAGTGGGGGATCATAAAATTGAAGGCAAGTATGAATCAGGCTCCTCTGTGAAGGGTCCAAATCCATAACCACATCAAGTATGTCTCCATAGTGTTCCCTGAACAGTGGTATATGGTCTGGAGTGATCAGGGTCTGAATCCTCCTGATGTCAGCTAGCTCAGGCTGGAAGAAGTGGTAGGAGATGTTACTCTTTTTAGGTGCCATGATGTTGAGGATGAGTGGAGACAGGTGCTGATGATAACACTGAAGAATGGGCCACTGATTGGCTGGTGCAGGTGACTGAAACAGGTAGCTGATAGCTGATAGCTGAAGCAGATGCTGATGAAGATAGGTCAATACTGATGATGGGGTCAAAACCAAGCCAAATGTAATATGGATACCCTGAAAAACAAATAAACAAATGTCAAAATGATGCAATGAGGATGTATGCAAATGATATGCAAGGGTTTGTGACTGAGCTGGATCTGATCAAATGCTCTGATATAAGTCCAGGTATGTTCAAGAAATCCAGATGGAGGTCTATAAATCCAGTAACCAAGGTGGGGGACTCAAATAAAGAGTCACATGTCCAGGGTTTAGAATCACAAGAACTGTTCCAACATGGAGTACTCTTAATCAAACAAAGTAACAGGGTATGTTGAGGTCAAGGGTACCTGCAAACCTGCAAACAGCCCAACCCCCTCACAGGTGATGTTCTAAAACAAGGATCCTCAGACTTGGATCAGTTATGAAAAGTGTAAACACTTCTAACCCGGAGGTACAGTGTTTACAATAACCATAAAAGTTCCTCCTCTAATTCACCTCAGTTTCTGAAGGTCAATACTAAAGGTCATCCAGACTTAGCAGGCTTCCCAGATAGCCCTAGTATTGCAGGAAATCTGCAACACAGAGTTCTCAAGAAGAAACCCATATCTGAACTGTGTTTCATATTCCCGCACCAGACCGAGATGGAATGGGAAAGAATATGAACCACTCTAGCCTAGGTGTCACTCAGGTCCCAGGTGTAGGACCTTAACTCTCAATAGAACACCCACCCACCAAAACAAACAAACAGATCCAGCCAGCAACACAGTATGACAAAATGATATATGCAAAGCAATAAAGAAAGCAGTAAAGCAACTGTACATAAGGCAGAAATAAATACACATATACAAACACAAATAACACATAACACCCCAGTAAACACAAATCAATCAAGCACTAGGAGGAACCCACAAAAAGAACCAGAAGCCCTGGTTGCAGTATAAGGATCCCCAGCAGAGTCGCCAAGCTGTCGCTCCCGATAGAATGGGACAGGCCCAAATAAAGGTACAGACGCGAACGGTCGGCGAGAGGGAACAATGAGAACACACAGTAGTGCACTCACTGGAGATGAATAGAGTCGCCAGCTAGGCATTTTTATCCCGGAGGAAAGGTAATGCTGCATAGACCTAGAAAAAGATGGATAAGACGGTTGCGAACCAGAGAGACTGAGAAAGGGGGTTGGTTACAACCTGGGAAGGTATTAGCACCCAGATTGTCCGCCGTACTCGACGGGATCCACGCTTAAAAGATTTGTGTTTTAAAGGGGTAGTGTCAGTGCAATTTGTGTGTAAAGAGCTGGAAAACAAAATGTACAGGTGTCAGTGTAAGAGAAAAGTGAAGTGTATAAATGAAGTGTCAGTGTAAAAGAGAAAGAGGTGAAATGCTCATGATAATGAGGCTTAAAGGATGAGGCTGGAAAGAGGGGGAATATACAGAGACTTTTGTTCGATAACTGTTAAGTTATGCCTACGTATCCTCTCGTGCAATGAGGAAGTCAGAACACCGTAGTTCGACCCAAAGAGACTGAAAGATGAATTGACTTGTGAACTGCTTACTTGTCTATGCTCAAGTGTATGACCTATCTGGCTCAGGTGCAAACTGTCTTGCATTAGACGGAAGAAGCAAGTTCCCGCTTGTGAATGAAGATGATGAGAAAAGAATCCCGGAGGAGACGATTATTGTTTGTTTTTGTATTTTCAGTCTTTTATTGCTTTTGAAAGTTTGTCATAAGTTAATGAGCTTAAGCCTAAACCAATGGATTAGTAAACTCATCACATCTTCCCTCTGATTAGGGGTAATGAGAATACCTTAAGTGTGAAGTCAGCTTCTCACACTTAATCACCTTTGATATAGAATCAAGGTCATTAACCTACTTGTGATTATTTAGATGTTTTTGTTGTTTTTGTTTAGTGTTAAGTAATGAGGTTAAGCCATAATCAAGGATTAAACAGACTCATTACACCATCCTAATAGAAGGATAATAGATGAGAAGGTTTAAGCTGAGGAAAACTCCTCAACTTAATCCATGATTAGGGATTAAACTCATGACAAAACATGCCTTTGATTAAGTGGATTTTAATTAATGGTAAGATGATGAAGTGATTTTTAGGGTTTGTAAGACAACTTGAGAGGGACTTGTCCATTAACACTTGGGTTAGTCCTTCTTAACCAATTAAGGAAGAATTAGAACCCTAATGCAAGGCCCAAGTTACAAGCTTGATGTCTTGATGATTATTAAGTGAATTTATTAAAGGATTTAAACACATTAAGGGTTTAACACTTAGGATTAAAGTTATACACTCCATCCTAATAGAAGGATGCAGGCATAAGCTTAATCACAAAGCCTTAAAACCTTTAGGGTTTAGTCCCTGATTATGAGATGAGAAGTGAAGACTCAAAGAGACACAAAGGTAAAACTAAGTGGGGAGACTAATCAAAACCCTAATTATTATCATGCTTGGTTGTTCCTAAGGTTTGTGAGGTTTACAAGAGAAGTCTTCAATGGAACCACCAGGAAGCAGATGAAAAGATCAGGAGAAGCAAAGCAACTTGCTTCATTCAAGAAGTCAAGTCACTTGAAGAAAGAAAGTAAGGAGAAAAAGAATGAGCTAGCTCAAACTCAAACACAAACAAAAATGCAGCAAGGATGCATAAATGAGATGAAGAGAAGTTATGAGAAGTGAAGGCAAATTCACTTCTCAAAGTCACTTACCACCTGAAAAGTTAGAAAAGAAAGTGCAATACAATGCAAAATGAGATGAAATGGTATGATGAAAAACCAAACCAGAAGCACATACATGATGATAATGATGTTATGAGATGCTACAAACATGAAACAACACATGGGGATGATCATGCAAGCTTATGAATGCAAATGAAGCAAGTTAAGACACATGAACATACATGAAAAGTTATGAGATGCATATGGCATACAACATGGCAAATGAAAGATGCAATGATCAAACATGCTTTCAATATGTCTTATGATGTTAAATGAATCACATGGATGCATAAAATATCATGGCAAGTCAAGTTATGCAAGCAAATGCAAAATGGATGCATATGGAAGCCCAAATTAGGGTTTATGATCAAAGCATCAAACAAAAACCAAAATCAGAAGCAAACAACATTACAAAAAATTGAAAATGCACTCAAAGGATCCCTAAATCTATACTAACTCACTGCCCAAAGGAGAGGTCTCAACTCTTAACCTAATTCAAGATATGATTTTTTCTAAGTTTTCTAGGGTTTTAGGGTTCCTTAACAAGAAAATTATCAAACAAATGGAAAATGAAAGATCAAATTATGGCCATTTAATCTCACAAACTACATGCTAAACACAATGCAATGCAAAAAGAATCAAGGTCCAACTCTTTAGGGTTAGGCAGAAATGATTTTTGGAAGTTTGGATCAAAATAATGCATCAAAATGATTTTAATTCCATGGAAAATTCTCAAAATGCATCAATATCAAAAAATAAATTTGGTTTGAGGGTTGGAAAATGTTTCTAAATGTTTTTAAATGTTTCATGAATTTTTTGGTGATTTTTAAATACCTAAAAGTATTTTTAATTAATTAATTCTCATTAATTAATTAAAAAGAAACTTTTAAATATTTAAAAATACTTTTAAAATGCAAAAAATGAAAATAAAAATATTTTTGTGTTTTAAAAATTAGTGAAACTCTTGACATAAAATTTCATAATTTTTAAATGATTTTTGCTATTTTTTATAAAATGTACAAGTTAAATGGAATAAAAAGAAAAGAAAATAAAATAAATGGGAAGTATGCGGAATGAGAGGCTGAGATTGAATCTGGAAATGAAGCCATTGACTTGGCGCGTGATCCAATGGTTGGTATTCAAACTTCCTAATTTTAATTAATTAAATAAATTAATCCTAATTATCAACTAATGACATGATCCAGACCACACAAACGCGCGCGGGAAACCAGATCCAAGGGTCTACGTTTAAAGTTTGCCCTAACCCTAATTAAGCTGCTAATGACTTTCAGGTCACCGGAGACGAGCTCCGGTCGTCTTCTCCGGTGACCTCCCTCCCTGAGAATTTCCAAATCATTCCCTAGGTCATTTCTGGAGCTCTAAAGGTCCAGATTTGTTCCTTTCACTCTCCTAAACTCATCCCTAACCTCATTTCTCATTTATTTCCAACCATAATCAAGAATCGAAGCCAAGAACAAAAACTGCCAAAATTTCAGACAAGCAATACAGTTTCATTTCTCAACCATTTTCAATAATTTCAAGTTCAATGTGATTAGTGAAGCATGCTTAATCATTTTGTAACATAAAATAGAGGTCCTGGAAAAGTTAATTCGAAAGGCTACCTGAGATGGAGCTTTCACCCTTTGAGCTTGCTGGCTGCTTTCTTGGTGCAAAACGCTTCTAATGACCTTCCTGATGAGTTTGCAGTTCTTGGACAACTTTGAATGTGGCTGGTTTGGGAGTTTGCACTTCAACTGGTCAGAAATCGTATCTGGCTTGTGGTGGGTTCTTGGTTGTTTTGATGGGTGGTTTTGGGTCAGTGGATGATCCAGAGATGAATGGTGGTGTTTGTTTGAAGGTTGAGTGATTGAGTTGGGAGAATCGAAAGCTTTTGCAAGAGGGAGAGTTTTTGTGAAAGGTGAGTTCTGGTGAGTTTCAGCCTTGCCTCTTGTGTGGTTTTGCTTGCATTTTCTTTGTATAAACTAATGCCATTGGTCAGAGGATGTGACCTGTGCTTTTGTGATAGGTGTAGCTACTTTTTGCAAAATGTCCACTCTTGTGTAAGAGAAGCATGGGTCATGTTCTAGCTTGGTACAAGGGGTGTGGGCTACGCAGCAAGGTGAAGGGAAAGGCTAGGGCTGGTTCAGTAGCCAAGGCAGCAAGTGGGTGAAGTGTGATGATGGTTTTTGCAACTTGCTTGCTTTTGCTTTCCATGAAAATATCTTGCCTTACAAACCATGAAACATGTGATTTCTTTGGTCCAATCTGAATTTTAGGACTTGTGTGATGCTTGTGTATTGGTTTGATATCAACTAGAAGTCACAAATGCCTTTGGTACAAGATTTTGCAAATTTCTCATTTGGTGCATAACTTGAAATTTAATGATTTTAGCCAACTTTGATGCACCATAACTTTTGATCCAAGATGAATTAGGTCATGTTCTTGTACTTTTTGAAAAGGGAAAGATCTAATCTACAACTTTCATGACCAAAGTTTTTCCATTTGAAGCATTTTTGGCTCAAAAAGTAAGGGTTGAAAAAGTTGCATAAAATGACATTTCATTAAAAGTCAACCTTAACCCAAAAAGTCAACTTTGCAAAAACTTGTAATTCTTGAATTTTGTGAACTTCAACCTTCTTCCATGATCAAATAAAGATCAAATACACTAAAAATGATGAAGATCACCCCTTGGTTGGGTCATTGGGGGCCTCAGATGCCCTGATTTTGCACTGACTTGTCCAGAAAGTCAACTCTTGATCAGATGACTTCCCCATGGAATTTCTTCATGAAAATTGATATGCACACTCCCTATACCATATAGAGACCAATAGAAACAAGAATGACCAAAAAATTTGGAGTTATGGCCTCTGAAACCAAAACCCTAATTTCAGGTCATCTGTGCAGTCAAGCCTGGCTCTGCTTCCATACCAAACCCAGTTCTTGTGATTCTTTGGCATTCTTGACTTTGAGAGGATATAATATGATACTTGAACATACATAGGCCTCTTTGAAGTGATTGCTGATCTTTGGAGTGGCTCAAGAGGCTCTTGGATTGCTCAGATCACAAACCCTAGATGCAGATGACTTAGAACCAATGCAGTGGATCAAAATGTGATGTGAGATGGTATGATTGTGTTTATGCATATGAAATGATCACAAGCCATGGTGTGAATGGGTGAGGGCAAATTTGGGGTGTTTACAGCTGCCCCTATTCAAACATGAGTTAGCTGTGCAGGATGTAAGCAGCGGCTTAACAGGCAAGCGAGATAACTTGTGGTTGAATACCAAAGACAGTCCAAAATTTGCACTCACAGAATGAAGCAGAAAAGGGATATAGATTGTAAAAGGAAATAAAGTATATTGTAAAGTGTGGGCGACGGAGGACGACCGTCGAGCAGAGGACGACTGCTGGGTGAAGAGCAATGACGGGGACGGCCGATATGCTGGAAAAAGTGCGGGAAATAAGGCAATGACGGGGACGGCCGACATGCTGGGGATAAAAGGTATTTATGATGGGGACGGCCATCAAGCAAAGATGAAAAATTTTCTGGGGATTAATGAAACATGACGGGGACGGCCATCAAGCTCATAAAGGTAAAGTAACCAACGATGGGGACGGCCATCGGGCTAAACTGAAAGGAAAAGGGACCACGACGGGGACGGCCATCGGGTTAAAGAATAAATGAAATAAACAGATGATGAGGTACGGTCATCAAAGGTGAAGGACGATCACCTAGCAGGGGACGGCTGCTCTGTTGGGTTAAGATGAGGGACGGTCATCTAAGGTGGAGGACGACCACCTGGCAGGGTACGGCTGCCGAAAATATCACGACATAGGACGAATGCCGGATAAAAAAAGTCAACGATGGGGACGGCCATCGGATGAGCATGATGGAGGACGACCATCAAGAGGCGGAGGACGACCACCTAGCAGGGGACGGCTGCTCTCAAGGTTTGTCATGACATAGGACGAATGCCAGATAACCAAAATCAACAATGGGGACGGCCATTGGATAAAATGATGAAGGACGATCATCAAAAGGTGGAGGACGACCACCTAGCAGGGGACGGCTGCTAAATATCAACGATGGGGACGGCCATCGGATGAGCATGATGGAGGACGACCATCAAGAGGTGGAGGACGACCACCTAGCAGGGTACGGCTGCTCTCAAGGTTTATCATAACACAGGACGAGTGTCAGATAAAAAGAAAATTTGCTTTGTTGGCGATCTACTGGGGAACAGTAAACACGGACGAGTGTTTACATCCAAGAAACAAAAGGTATGAGTGTTTAGATATTTGTGTATAGATTAAAGATGCGGACGAGCATCATTAAGACTGCGATACGGACGAGTATCGGGTAGAAACAAGTACTGATACGTATTCAGAGATGATGATACGGACGAGTACCAATTGGTTAACAAGGAACACAGACGAGTGTTGAATCTGAGAGGACTCTTCTGGGAGGATAATAGACACAGACGAGTATCTATATTCAAGAAGACAAAAGTGTTTGACACACGTATGGATTAAAGATGCGGACGAGCATCCTTAAGACTATGATACGGACGAGTATCATGTAGAAACAAACTCTCGACGCATGTTCTGAGATGATGGTACGGATGAGTACCAACGAGTTAACAAAGAACAAGGACTAGTGTTGAATCTGCGGGGATATAAGTGGTGTATATATAAGATATGGACGAGTATCAGTATAAGTGCGAGTGGTGTATAGATGAGTGTTTAACTGTTGGGGAGAGCGACACGTACGAGTGTCAAAAGTGTGATATGAACAAGTATCCGATATGCAAAGTGTTGGCGACTGCGCTGGGGATGTGACACGGACGGGTGTCAAAGGATTATCATATGTAAGTATATGGGAGTGCAAAAGAGGACGTTTTTGGCTTTCTGCTGGGGTTACGACACAGACAGGTGCATAAACCTAGGAAGATATATGGATAAGACGGTTGCGAACCAGAGAGACTGAGAAAGGGGGTTGGTTACAACCTGGGAAGGTATTAGCACCCAGATTGTCCGCCGTACTCGACGGGATCCAAGCTTAAAAGATTTGTGTTTTAAAGGGGTAGTGTCAGTGCAATCTGTGTATCAAAGCTGGAAAGAATGCAGGTGTCAGTGTAAAAGAAATGTGAAGTGTAGTATGTACAGTGTCAGTGTAAGAACAAGAGTATAATGCTCAAGACTATGAGGCTTAAATAATAGTACTGGAAGAGGGGGAATATACAGAGACTTTTGTTCGATAACTTGCTAAGTTATGCCTACGTATCCTCTTGTGCAATGAGGAATTCAGAACACCGTAGTTCGACCCAAAGAGACTGAAAGATAAATTGACTTGTGAACTGCTTACTTGTCTATGCTCAAGTGTATGACCTGTCTGGCTCAGGTGCAAACTGTCTTGCATTAGACGGAAGAAGCAAGTTCTCGTTTGTGAGTGAATGAGATGAGAAAAGAATCCCGGAGGAAACGATTATTGTTTGTTTTTATGTTTTTAATCTTTTATTGCTTTTTTGTGTTTGTCATAAGAAAATGAGCTTAAGCTTAAACCAATGGGTTAGTAAACTCATCACATCCTCCCTCTGGTTAGGGGTAATGAGAATACCTTAAGTGTGAAGTCAGCTTCTCGCACTTAATCACCATGGTGTAGGATTAAGATCATTAACCTACTTGTGATTATTTAGATGTTTTTGGTGTTTTTGTTTAGTGTTAAGTAATGAGATTAAGCCATAATCAGGGATTAAACAGACTCATTACACCATCCTAATAGAAGGATAATAGATGAGACTGTTTAAGCTGAGGAAAGCTCCTCAACTTAATCCATGATTAGGGATTAACCCTATGACAAAACAAAGCCTTTATTAAGTGGATTTTAGTTAATGATATGATGAAGAAATGATTTTTAGGGTTTGTAAGACAACTTGAGGGGGACTTGTCCATTAACACTAGGGTTAGTCCTTCTTAACCAATTAAGGAAGAATTAGAACCCTAATGTAAGGACCAAGTTACAAGCTTGATGTCTTGATGATTATTAGATGGATTGATTAAAGGATTTAAACACATTAAGGGTTTAACACTTAGGTTTAAAGTTATACACTCCATCCTAATAGAAGGATGCAGGCATAAGCTTAATCACAAAGCCTTAAAGCCTTTAGGGTTTAGTCCCTGATTATGAGATGAGAAGAGAAGACTCAAAAGAGACATAAAGGCAAAAGCTAAGTGGGGGACTAATCAAAACCCTAGTTATTGTCATGCTTGGTTGCTCCTAAGGTTTGTGAGGTTTACAAGAAAGATCTTCAAAGGAACCACCAGGAAGCAGATGAAAGGAGCAAAGAGAAGCAAAGTAACTTGCTTCATTTAAGAAGACAAGTCACTTGAAGAAAGAAAGTAAGATGAAAAATAATGAGCAAGCTCAATCTCAAGCACAAGACAAAATACAGCAATGATGCATAAGGGAGATGAAAAGAGATTGTGAGAAGTGAAGGCAAGTTCACTTCTCAAAGTGACTTACCACCTGAAAAGTTAGTGAAAGGAATGAAATGCAATGCAAATGAGATGCAATGTCATGATGCAAACCAAAACCAGAAGCATAAGTATGATGCTAATGATGCTATGAGATGATGCAAACATGAAACAAGGCATGAGGATGATCATACAAACATATGGATGCAAGAGAAGCATGCTTAGGACCATGAACATACATGAAAAGTTATGAAATGCAAATGACATACAACATGGCAAATGAATGATGCAATGATCAAACATGATTCTAACATGTCTTAAGATGTCCTATGAATCAAATGAATGCACAAAATGCCATGGAAATCATAGTATGCAAGCAAATGGAGGATGGATGCAAATGGAAGCCCAAATTAGGGTTTATGATCAATGCACAAAACAAAAATCAAAACCAGAAGCAAACATCATGATAAAAAATTGAAAATTCATTCAAAGGAACCCTAAACCTATAAAAACTCACTGCCCAAAGGAGAGGATCCAACTTTTAACCTAATGAGGGTTATGAATTTCCTAAGATTGCTAGGGTTTTAAGGTACCTTGTCAAGAAAAATGCCAAACAAAAAGGAAATGCAAGATCAAATCATGCCAATTTAATCCTATAAACTACATGCTATACAAGATGCAATGCAAGAAGAATCAATATCCAACTCTTAAAGGCTAGGCAGAAATGAATTTTTGAAGATTGAATCAAAATAATGCTTTGAAATGAAATTAATTCCATGGAAAATTGTCAAAAGACATCAAGATCAAAAAAGAAATTTGGTTTGAGAGTTGGACAATGTTTCTAAATGATTTTAAATATTTCATGAATTTGTTTGTGATTTTTAAATACCTAAAAGTATTTTTAATTAATTAATTCTCATTAACTAATTAAAAATAAACTTTTAAATGATTTAAAAATAATTTTTAATGCAAAAAATAAAAATAAAAATGTTTTTGGTTTCTGAAAATTAATTGAACTTTTGACAAAAAATTTCAGAATTTTTAAAGATGTTTTACTATTTTTAATAAATTGAAGAAAACAAATGAAATTAAATGAAAATAAAATTGAATTTAAGCTGAAAATGAGAAAGTCAACAGAATCAAGGGCTGGCATTTAAACTTGGACACGCGCGAATTGACTTGGCGCGCATCTGGACGGCCAGCATTCAAATTTGCTAATTATGATTAGTGCACTAATCTGAACCCTAAACAAAATCAGGTGACCGGAACAGTGTTCCGGTCATCTTCTCTGGCGAGACCAAATCACTATCTCTCTCAATACGCATCAAATCCTCACCAAACTCTCCAGAATCAATCTATGAACAACCCTAAGCATAAACCCTAACTCAAACAACATTTATTTTCACTGAATCAAAGGAAACAAGCAAGAACAATTTTACGGGCAAACTTTCAGATCAAGCATACAACCTCAAAACTCAATCATTTTCAAAAATAAAAGGTTCAATGGACTCAGGGAAACATGTAGATCATTTTAGAAACAAGAAATGAGAGTTCTGGAAAAATGAATTTCCATGGCTACCTGAATCGAAGCTTTGATTTCTGGAACTTTCTGGCTGGCCCTTTGATCCAAAACACCTCTAATGGACCTCCTGAGAAGCTTGCAACACTTGGTTGGAGTTTAAAATGGCTGGTTTGAAAGATTGCTGAAGTTCTGTTCAAAGAGGGGCAGAAATCGTATTTTGCTTTCAGTGAGTTTCAGGCTATGGTGATGGGTGGTTTGTGATCAGTAAGTCATGTGGAGATCAATGGTGAAGTTTGTTTGTGTGTTTGAAGCTTGTGTGATGAGTTTCGAAGAGTTTTGCAAATGGGGTGGAAAATGAGAGGGCTGTGTTCTTGGTGCTTTCAGGCTTGTGTGTTATATCAAATGGCTTGCTTTTGATTTGTATAAACAAATGGGATTGGCTCAGAAAGTGGTTGTGGCATAGTGTGATTGGTATGGGCAAGTTGCCAAAATGTCAACTTGACTTGTACTTGAGGTATGGGCCATGGTACAACTTGCTTTTTGGCTTGCTTTGGCTCAGCTTGAATCAAGGAATGCTATGGAACAGGTCTAGAAGCAATGCAGCAAGTGGTTTATGGTTTGTGATAGGTTTTGCCCTTTTTGCAAAGTTTGGCCCCTTTTGTGATTCTTGAGATTCAAGGGATCAAAATGCAATATTCCTTGGCCCATTCTGATTTTTAGAGGTCATGTGATCATGTTGTGAAGAGTTTGTACACATTTGAGGCCTTTAGAACACTTGATCATGCCATTTTGCAAAATGCCTCTTTGGTAGAAAACTTCAAATTATGTGATTTTGGCCAACTTTGACAAGCCATAACTTTTGATCCAAAATGAATTAGGTCAAGTTCTTGTACTTTTTGAAAAGGGAATGATCCATTCTATAACTTTCATGACCAAAGTTTTTTCATTTGAAGCTTTTTTGAATCAAAAAGTAAGGGTTGAAAAAGTTTCCCAAAATGGCAATTTCCAACATAAGTCAACTTTCCCAAAAAGTCAACTTTGCAAATGACTTGAAATTCTTCAATTTTGTGAACCTCTAACACCTTCCATGATCAAATAAATATCATACACAATCAAAATGATGAAGGACACCCTTTGGTTGGGTCATTGGGGGCCTCAGATGCCCTGATTTTGCACTGACTTGCTCAAAAAGTCAACTCTTGATCAGATGACTTCCCCATTGAATTTCTTCATGAAAATTGATATGCATGATCCCTATACTATATAGAGACCAATAGAAACAAGAATGACCAAAAAATTTGGAGTTATGGCCTCTGAAACCAAAACCCTAATTCTAGGTCATCTGTGCAGTTAAACCTGGCTCTGCTTCCATGCCATTCTCAGTTCTTGTGATTTTTTGACATTCTTGACTTTGAGGGGATATAATATGCTGCTTGAACATACATGGACCCCTTTGAAGTGATTGATGGCCTTTGGAGTGGCTCAAGAAGCTTTTGGATTGCTCAGATCACAAACCCTTGATGCAGATGACCTTGAACCAATGCAATGAATCAAAAATGTGGTATGAGATGCTATGATTGGGTTTATGCATATGAGGATATCACAAGACATGGTGTGAATGGGTGAGGGAAAATTTGGGGTGTTTACAAATAACATATAAGCTTTTCGCAGCGGAATTTAAACTTCATAACTCAAATCATTAATCTTAATTTCATAAATAACATATCCTTCATAAAGACTTCAACATCATAAAATAAGAAATTATTCTCAGATGAAAATATAACTGAAATCAATTAGTAACTCGAAAACCCATCCCGGTGTTACATGACACAGAGCATGACACATTGACTCCGAACCACTTCTAAAGAAAAACTAAGGTACACTTCGAGACTCTGAAAAACACCTCTTGCAGTGCAAGGCTACTCTTTCTCATCTGAAAGTTACCCACAAAAGACACAACATTTCCAAGCAGGCAGGGTGAGTAATCATAATATATCATAAACATACAAGAATATGGAATATAAATAAATTAGAACAACATATCATAACATTATCAACAATAAAATTCAGCAACAACAACACAGTCATGAATTCATCCAAAATACGCAATTCTAACTATCCTGATATGCAATATACATGTGGTACCATTTTCATCGTGAGATGGATACATGACCATATACCCTCCACAAGGGAGCACACCGTAATCATCGAGACACTTCAGTCCACACAATGGGATTGAAGCTACCAAATAGGCCGAAGCCCCATCGTGAATGTTATGAAATGCAATGATGTGCTACATCGTAAAATTCATCAAAATAACTCGCATCATTCATTTCACATCAGAAATCCAACATCAAATATTCATCTATTTAATCATGACAATACACCAAAAACTTTAGTTCTATAACCACCTCGACTCATCAAGACTTAACCTGCACCCGGTAAAATTATGAGACAATTTACAAGGTTATTTCGAAAATTCAGCTCTGAAAATAATTGCATTTTTCTCATTTTTATTCATCAAAATAAAGTTTAGTTCATGCTCTTTTTGACGCTTCAAATGGAACGTGAATCGGATTTATGGTTTAAAAGTTATGGATTTTTAAAGAATTTAAAAATTGCCTCCCAAATAGTGTTAACCGGTTAAGCCATAGCATTAACCGGTTAACGCCTGCGAAACTTCAGAAAACAACAAAAATTGCAATGGTTAACCGGTTATCCCATAGCGTTAACCGATTAACGCACGTTTTACAGCAGATTTCTGCTACTCAATGCAGACTGCACTCCAACCATCAAAACTCCCAAATTTCACTACGGATTTCATATCAATCCACCCCAAAACCATTCCAATGCATAAATCAAAACAAAACAACATCAAAACAACAAGTTATACAATCAATTATATGATTCAACACATTTTTATCACTCTAATCCATCAAGATTTTACTCATAAACTCAACCTAAATAAAAAAACCCTAAATTCACAAAACTCCTAAAATTCTAATCTACTCATAATCCAATTCCTACACATTTACAATAAATTATAAAAACTCTTCATACCTTAGAGAATTTCACCATTGACACTCTTCTCTGGGGTTCTTCACAGCTTCCTGACTCTGAGCTTCCTCTCATTCTTCTTTCTTCAGAGCACTTCACCAAAACACGATAGAATGAGAAAACTGGTCGTGTAATCCTTTTTACCAAAATATATCCCAGTTAAGTCTTTTCCCACCTTACCCTCATATATTCACAAAAGGACCACCTTACCATTTTCTTTAATATATTTTTAATTATAATAATAAAATAGTATAATAAAATACTATTTATCCTTATTATATAAAAATACTTTTTTTTTCTCCAAATTTCCCATTTAATCCAAATTCTCCAGTTTTTCTAAATTAATTAAATAATTGAATAAATAATTAAATTTAAATTTTCGGGGTGTTACAACTCTCCCCTACTTAAAGAATTTTCGTCCTCGAAAATTACCTGAGGTAAACAGAGTCGGATACGACTCTTTCATCTGATCTTCCCATTCCCAGTCCAACTTTCTCCAGCTGGTCCACCCCACAATACCTTCACTAAGGCAATCTCTTTACCTCGTAGTTTCTTCAATTCTTTGCCATCAAGTCTTATCGGTAAAGCTTCAATTGTCAAATTATCCCTCACCAGAACATTATCTACCAGTATCACATGCGACATATCTGGAATGTACTTCCTCAACTGCGACACATGGAATACATCATACAAATTCACCAGCGACGGTGGTAAAGCCACTCGATAGGCAACCTCTCTTATCTTCCGCATAATCTGATATGGACCGACGAAACATGGAGTGAGTTTTCTAGAATTCAAAGCTCTTCCCACACCAGTCATAGGAGTAACTCTTAAGAACATGTGATCTCCATCTTGGAACTCAAGTGCTTTTATTCTCTTATCATGACAACTCTTCTGACGACTCTGTGACGTCTTCATTCTTTCCCAAATCATTCTTATCTTCTTATTTGTTTCTTGGACAATCTCAGGCCCAAGCACCAAACTCTCTCCTGACTCATACTAACACAACAGAGTACAAAAACATCTACCATACAACGCTTCATATGGAGCCATTCCAATACTAGCATGAAAACTGTTGTTGTATGTAAACTCAAATAACGACAAATGACTATCCCAAGATCCTCCTTGATCCAAAACACAAGCTCTCAGCAAATCTTCTAAAGATTGGATCATTCTTTCCGTCTGACCATCCGTTTGCGGATGATAAGAAGAACTCATTCTCAACTTAGTACCCAAAGCATCCTGCAAACTCTTCCAAAACCTCGACGTAAACCACAAATCTCTATCTGATACAATACTTGAAGGTACACCGTGCAACTTCACAATTTCCTCAATATAAATCTCAGCTAACATTTGCATAGAATTGTTAATCTTCATTGGCAAGAAGTGCACCGACTTAGTTAACAGGTCAATAATCACCCAAATAGAATCATTACCTCTTGTAGTCTTAGGTAACCCAGTCACGAAATCCATGGAAACATTATCCCATTTCCATCTAGGAACATTCAATGGTTGCATCATACCTGAAGGTTTCTGATGCTCAATCTTTGACGTCTAACATGTCAAACAAGCATACACAAATTCAACAATATCTCTTTTCATACCCGGCTACCAAAACAACCTGTGTAAATCCTGATACATATTCGTAACGCCAGGATGAATACTCAATCGACTCTTATGTCCTTCCTATAAAATACTCTTTTTAATTTCCGGAGTATCGGGAATACATAGATTATCCCAGAACCTCAAAACTCCATCTTCATCAATTCAGAAGTCACCTTCATTACCTTGATCAACCAACATCAATTGATTAACTAATTTCAAATCAGATTTCTGACCCTCACAAATCTCTCCCAGAATCACACTGGTCAGCTTTAACATACCCAACTTCACACTATCAATAGTAGTTTCACACAACAAACTCATGTCTCTGAATTGCTCAATCAATTCCAGTTCCCTCACCATAAGCATCAAAATATGCAACGACTTCCTACTAAAAGCATTAGCCACAACATTTGCCTTACCAGGATGGTAATTCAAATCAAAATCAAAATCTTTCAATAATTCAAGCCACCGCCTCTGCCTCATATTTAACTCCTTTTAATCAAACAAGTACTTTAAACTCTTGTGATCACTGAATACTTCAAATTTCGAACCAAACAAATAGTGCCTCCAAATCTTAAGCACAAATACCACAATTGCTAACTCTAAGTCGTGAGTAGGATAGTTCCTCTCATGAACTCTTAACTGTCTAGAAGCATAAGCAACAACTTATTATATTGCATCAAAACTCCACCAAGACCCATCTTGGAAGCATCACAATAAACCATGAAGGACTCATCTGGATTCGGTAAAACCAACACTAGTGCGGTCATTAACCTTTTATTTAGCTCTAGAAAACTCTCTTCGCAAGCAACATCCCACACATACGCTTGATCCTTCCTAGTCAATTGCGTCAACGGTAAAGCTATCTTAGAAAAACCTTCAATGAACTTACGATAGTAACCAGCCAAACCAAGAAAACTACGAATTTTCGTAGCCGACTTCGGAGTCTCCCACTGCAATACCGCGTCAATCTTTGAAGGATCTATAGAAATTCCACCACTTGAAATTACATGGCCGAGGAAATTCACTTCCTTCAACCAGAACTCGCACTTGGATAATTTAGCAAACAATTTCTTTTCTCTTAACACCTGCAACACAACCTTCAAATGCTCGTCATGTTCCTCTTCTGATTTAGAATATACCAAGATATCATCTATGAAAACCACCACGAATTTATCAAGATACTCATGAAAGATTTTGTTCATATATTCCATAAACACACCAGGCGTATTAGAAACACCAAACAACATCACAGTATACTCGTAATGCCCATATCTCGTCCTGAAAGCTGTCTTCGAAATATCATCAGCTTTAACTCGAATCTGATGATAACCAGACCTCAGATCAATTTTACTAATTACACAAGCACCTACTAGTTGATTCATCAAATCATCAATCCTCGGAAGTTGATACTTATTCTTGATAGTTACTTTATTTAACTGTCGGTAATCGACACACAACCTCATACTACCATCCTTCTTCTTAACAAGCAACACCGGAGCACCCCAAGGAGAAACACTGGGTCTAATGAACCTCTTCTCTAACAATTCTTCTATTTGCTTCTTTAACTCATTCAACTCTGAAATAAACATTCTATAAGGAGCCATTGAGACAGGACTCATACCCGGTACTAAGTCCACAGAAAAGTCAACTCCATGTTCTGGCTGTAAGTCACTTATATCATCGGGAAACACATCATGAAATTCACAAACCACAGGCAACTCCGCACTGCCGGTTTTATCATCAACTTTTAACGAAGCAAACACCACAAACATCAAGGCTTCATCTAATAAAAGTTCATCCATTTGCTTAGCAGATAGGAACATCAACTCGCCATTCTCGCTCAATTCAGGGGACCTCACCGCTATAACAATTAATATGAACATAATTGAATTCCAACCAGTTCATACCAAGAATAACATTGATTTGGTGCAAAGGTAGGCACACCAAATCCATCAAGAAATCCTTCTCAAAAATCGTCAGAGGACACTTCAAACAAACAAGCATGGTAGTCACAGAACCATTAGCAGGAGTCTCTATTATCATACTACCCTTCATGTTAGACAACTTTAAACCTAATTTATTAGCACACTCGAAAGATATAAATGAATGTGTAGATCCAATATCAATAATAGCAATAAGCTCAGTATTATTACTAAAATAGGTACCTCTAATCAAGTTGTCCTTCTTTGGATTCTCTAAACTAGCTAAAGCAAAAACTCGCCCAACATTCTGAGTAATAGCAGTAGTCTTCTTTGGTTTCTGGCATTGGGTGCTGATATGCCCTTGTTCTCCAAAATTATAACAGGTAGGACCCTCATTTGGACAATCACTCAGCTTATGCCCAAGCTTACCACAACGATAACATTTCAGAACTCTGGAGGTGCACACATCAGCCTTATGACCTGCCTCTCCATATTTGTAACACTTGAAAGGTATATTAGCAGCTCCCCTACTTTGCTTCTTCTCATCTAATGCCTTCTGTTTCCCCTTATCACCGGTAGTTGTAACGCCTCGATTCGATAATTCCCATTGTGTTGGAGCCTTTTATTTTAATTGAGTAATTATTATTTTGTTTGTGAAATTAATATGATGATAAGAATGTTGATGAATTAATGTGATGTATTGTGTTGTGAGATTTTACCGTTTTGTGGATTTCTGGGTAAAATTGGATAAGTTAGAATTAGTAGAATTAGTATTTTGTGAGAAAATGATATTTGGTTGGAAAGAAATAGAATTAATAGAGTAAGAATAGAAATAGAAAGAAATAGTATAAGTTGTGGGGAAGGGAAAGAAAAGAAAAGATAGAAAGAAAAAGAAAAGAAAGAAAGAGGAGAGAAAGGGGAAAAAAGAGAAAAGAGAGAAAAGTTGGAAAAAGCTTCAAGATTTATCCAAGGAATTGGAATAATAGGGTAAGGGTGATAAACATTGTTATCTTAATATAGTGTATGATTATGTATGTGTTTGATTGGATGAGTGTTGATTTTGATGAGAGTTAGAGAAGATGAATAGTTAGGGTTTGAGAGGAAATGTGAGAAATTGGTGGATTAATCGGTTAGAATTTGATATAATCGAAGTATGATGTTAGATACATGCTATTGATCATGTTTGTATGAGTTTAGATAAGTTTTGGAGTGATTAGGTTGGATTGTTCGCAGCTGGTGTGTTGCTGAAATTGCAGTGGTCGCTCAGCGAGCTATCCCTCGCTCAGCGAAAGTTCCAGGGCGAATTTCGCTCAGCGAGCAAGAGGGCGCTCAGCGAGCCTGTAGGTTTTTGGAGGATTATGTGTTTTAATCCGTAGCTTGAGTTTCGAGTATTCGTTTTTAGTGATCCTTATATCAATTCGAAGCTAAAAACATGTAGAATCTATTGATGCTAAAATATGTAATTTTTAGCCGACTTTTTCCCGACTTTTCCGGAAAAACGTAATTATGTTAATTATGGAATTGTGGGTTTTATTGTTGTGTTGTGGCCATTTGGAAAATAGATACATTGCTTGAATTAAATGCAAATGTATGCTAATTGTATGAGATGAATGCATAACTATATTGTGAATATGTATGCATTTTGAAGAATGTTGTGTGTCATTTTGCATGTAAGCATAATGTATGCATTCTTGTGCTGTGGGATTCTTTGTGAATCCGTTGTAGCATCGTGTGCTCATGTGAGGCATGAGCGATGACTACAACGAGATCGTGTGCCCGTGCGGGGTGTGAGCGATCGGATCGTGTGCCCATGTGGGGTGTGAGCGATGGGTGATTTATTCACATTGATCGTGTGCCCGTGTGGGGTGTGAGCGATCGGATTGTGTGCCCGTGTGGGGTGTGAGCAATCCTGAAACATTGTGTGCCCATGTGGGGTGTGATCAATGGGGGACATCGTATGCCCGACGGGGAGTTACTTTAGGTAACGAGCGATGATTCTATTTGGTTCCTGAGTGAACTTACTGAATGTTGAGTCGGTACCACATTGCATCTGTATAGAGTCGTATGACGGTCTCTATGAGTTGCATTTTATACATTGTATGTATATGCTGAAATAAACATGATTATGCATATGTTTATTTGGAATGTTGTGAAATGATTGGTATGTGTGAAGGACATACTTGCGGATATATATATATATATATATATATATATATATATATATATATATATATATATATGTGCATGTTTGATATATGTATATGTATGTGATTTATACATTTAATGTATATGTGTGATTTAAACATAGCTTGTCGTGTGTTTATGCGGAATGAATGTAAATGAAGAATAGAGATAAATAATATAAGATTTATGTGTATTGGTAATTTGTGAATGATTGTACATGTTGATTGGTAAATAAAGATACATTGCGATGTATGTGTTATATGAACATGATTGATATATGATTTGTGTTATGTGAATGAAATGGTGATAAGTATGTGTATAAGTATGCTTTATGTTGTGTATGAATGATATATTGTGGTGAGAATATGTTGATGTATATGTTGATGTATATGTTATATGTTGAGATATATAATTATATGTAATATTATTATGATAATGTTTCTCACCCTTCTGCTGTTTTATGATGCTCTACGAGGCATTGCAGATTAGGTGTGCCAGAGTCGTTTTTGTGAAGCTCGTCTTCATATCTTTTGGTCGGTCGGCTCTGATATGTAACACCGGGTAGTTAGGTGGCCTTGTGCCTTTTTTTGGGGATACATTCGTATATGTATTCGTTGTGGACATGTTTTGTATAACATGATATATTTGTATGCTTCTAACTTGTAGATATATTTTGATAAATATATAAGTTGAAGTTGTTAATGATTTAAGATTTCCGCTGTGCAATTTATAATTGAGATATGGGTGTAAGGATTGAAATTCCTTTGTGGATAGCTACCCCATTGTTGCATATCTGTTTGAGCAGGTGTTGTATGTTTTAATTTCACGTAATATGGCATGCTCATTTTTATGCTTGATTTAAATTATACTCTGACGAAATTTTATCTATGCCTAAATGATTTAATGTATTATTTTGGGGGTATAGAAAAGGGGTGTTACATTAAGTGGTATCAGAGCCAGTGTTCGAGTCAGTTGTGTCTGTCTTGATGTTGTTGTGATTGAAATTTTGTTTAATCTTTTTGTTGGCTTGGGAATAATCAGAATATGGCTGGTAGAAATGACAATGTGATGGTTGCTGCTTTGGAAGCAATGGCTAGAGCTGTGCAGGGGGCGCCGAATGTGAATGCGAATGATGAGTTCAGGAAGAATCAACCGCCGGTTTTCAAGGGGAGGTTTGATCCTGATGGTGCTCAGAACTGGTTGAAGGAAGTTGAGAGAATCTTCCGAGTGATGGATTATGCTGAGGGAAGTAAGGTGAGGCTTGGTTCTCACATGTTGAAGGAAGAAGCCGATGACTGGTGGGTCGGTAGAAGTCTTGCTTTAGAGGAAGAAGGTGAAGAGATTACATGGGAAGTTTTTCGCACTGAGTTCTTAAGGAAGTATTATCCTGAGAGTGTTAAAGGAAAGAAGGAGATGGAATTCCTTGAGCTGAAGCAAGGTAGCATGTCAGTGGTTGACTATACTACTAAATTTGTGGAATTGGTTCAGTTTCATCCTCATTATGCTGCTGCTACTGCTGAGTTTTCTAAGTGCATTAAGTATGAGAATGGTTTACGTCCTGAGATTAAACAAGATGTGGGATATCAGAGAATCAGAAGGTTTTCGGATTTGAATGAATGTTGTAGGATCTTTGAAGAGGATAGTAAAGCCCGTTCTACGCACTATAAGAGTGTGAATGAGAAGAGAGGGAAGCAACAAGTTCGAAGTGGACCTTATGTGACATCCGCTGATAAGGGCAATCATAGGGGAAGATTTGACAAGAGATCTAGTGGAGGGAGTTCTGGTCCCGTGAAGTGTTATAAGTGTGGCACCTTGGACCACAAGTCTTTTGAGTGTGGAAGGAATTTGGTGAAGTGTGCGAATTGTGGTGGTTTTGGACATGCTACGACCGAGTGTCAAAGAAGTGTGGTTAAGTGATTTAATTGTGGTGAAGTTGGCCACATTAGTACTAAGTGTACTAAGCCGAAGCAAGCTCAGGCGGGCAGAAAGGTGTTTGCATTAGTAGGGAAGGATACTAATAGTGTAGACCGTTTGATTAAAGGTACATGCTTTATTAATAGTACGCCTTTAGTTACTATTATTGATACGAGAGCGACTCATTCGTTTATTTCTCTTGAGTGCGCTAAGCATTTGAATTTGTTTATGTCTTCTTGGGGTGGTGAGATGGTTATTGAGACTCCTGCTTCAGGGTCGGTAACTACTTCTTTGGTGTGTAAGTTGTTCTTTGACCATGTTTGGTAAAGACTTTGTTTTGGATTTAGTTTGTTTGCCGTTGGAAGGTTTGGATGTAATCTTGGGTATGAACTGGTTGCAATTTAATCGAGTTCATATAGATTGTTATCATAAGTTAGTAAGGTTTCCTTGTTTGGATGATGATGAAGAAGAGAGTTTCCTATCCACGAAAGATTTGAAGATACTTTTAGTGGTCGAAGTTCAATTGTTTGGTTTGTTTGCATCGTGGTCAGTGGAAAGCGAAGTGGAGATAAATGGGTTTCTAGTGGTGTGTAATTTTCCAGAAGTGTTTCCGGACGATATTAAGGATGTACCACCGGAAAGAGAGATTGAGTTTTCTATTGATCTAGTTCCGGGTACTAGACCGATTTCGATGGCACTGTATCGTATGTCAGCTTCAGTGTTGGTAGAATTGAAAAAGCAGTTAAATGACTTGTTGGACAAGAGGTTTGTTAGGCCGAGTGTTTCTCCTTAGGGTGCACCGGTATTATTGGTAAAGAAGAAGGACGAAAGAATGCTGTTATGTATTGATTATCGACAGTTGAATAAGGTGACAATTAAGAACAAGTATCCACTTCCGAGGATCGATGATTTGATGGATCAGTTGGTTGGTGCGCGTGTTTTTAGTAAGATTGATTTGAGATCGGGGTATCACCAGATTAGGGTGAAAGAGGAGGATATTCAAAAGACGACTTTTAGGACAAGGTATGGTCACTACGAGTATTCCGTGATGCCATTCAGAGTTTCTAATGCGCCGGGTGTGTTTATGGAATATATGAATCGTATTTTTCGTGAACATTTGGATTGTTTTGTGGTTGTGTTCATCGATGACATTTTGATTTATTCTAAGTCTCAAGAAGAGCATGAAGAGCATTTAACGATTGTGTTGCAAGTTTTGAGAGAGAAGCAGTTGTATGCTAAGTTATCCAAGTGTGAGTTTTGGTTGACGAAGGTGAGTTTTCTTGGTCATGTTATTTCTGATGGTGGTATTAGTGTGGATCCATCCAAGATTGATGTTGTGATGCAGTGGGAAGTTCCTAGATCGGTTACGGAGATTCGAAGCTTTTTAGGCTTGGCGAGTTATTATCAGAGGTTTATTGAAGGATTTTCAAAGTTGGCACTTCCGTTAACGCAATTGATGTGTAAAGGAAAAGCCTTCATTTGGGATATTCTTTGTGAAGAAAGTTTTATGGAGCTTAAGAGAAGGTTGACTACGGCTCCGATTTTGGTTTTGCCGAATCCTACGAAACCATTCATGGCGTTTTGTGATGCTTCTTTGTTTGGACTAGGTGGTGTTTTGATGCAAGATGGAAACGTTGTGGCTTATGCTTCGATACAATTGAGAGTGCATGAAAAGAATTATCCTACGCACGATTTAGAATTAGCGGCTGTGGTTTTTGCTCTAAAGATTTGGAGGCATTATTTGTTTGGTGCGAGATTTGTTTTTAGTGATCACAAGAGTTTGAGGTATTTGTTTGATCAGAAAGAGTTGAATATGAGGCAACGAAAATGGTTAGTGTAAACACCCCAAATTTTCCCTCACTCATTTCACCATGGCTTATGATTCTTTTTCATTTGCATAAGTTCAATCATATCATCTCATAGTACATTTTTGCTTCACTGCATTGGTTCTAAGTCATCTGCATCTAGGGTTGGTGATCTGAGCAATCCAAGAGCCATTTGAACCACCCCAAAGGTCTTAAATCATCTCAAGAGGGTCCATGTATTTTCAAACATCATATTCTATCCTCCAAAGATCAAGGAAGTCAAAGAATCACAAGAACTGAGAAAGGCATGGAAGTAGAGCCAAGTTTAACTGCACAGATGACCTAAAATTAGGGTTTTGGTTTCAGAGGCCATAACCCCAAATTATTTGGTCATTCTTGTTTCTATGGGTCTCTATATGTTATAAGGATCATACATACCAATTTTCATGAAGAAATTCAAAGGGGAAGGCATCTGATCACAAGATGACTTCTTGAGCAAGTCAGTGCAAAATCAGGGCATCTGAGGCCCCCAACCACCCAACCAAAGGGGTTTCTCCATCATTTTGAATGTATATTATCTTTATTTGATCTTAGAAGATGTTATAAGTTCACAAAATTGAAGAATTTCAAGCCATTTGCAAAGTTGCCATTTTGGGAAAGTGACATGTAATGCAAACTTGCCATTTTGGGAAAGTTTTTCAACCTCCTCTTTTTGATTCAAAAATGCTTCAAATGAAAAATCTTTGGTCATGAAAGTTGTAGATTGGATCCTCCCATTTTCAAAAAGTACAAGAACTCATTCTAATTCATTTTAGATCAAAAGTTATGGCCTTGCAAAGTTGGACAAAATCACTTATTTTTCACTTTTGTGCCAAAGAGGAAACTTGCAAAAACACTTGCCAAAGCCAAATGTGAGTTCAAATCAACTTCTAATCATCACACAAACATAATTCATGGGCCATAATTCAGATTTTCCCAATGAAATCCTCACTTTCATGCCTTGGATTCAAGTATCATAAGACATTTTTCACAAAAGTCACAAAGAGGGAAATCTTGCAAGAATGTTTCTTAGGGTTTTGTTTGGTCTCTAATCAATCTCAAGGTGTCATAACAACATCATGTGGTGCATTTTGCTGCATATTTCCCAAGGAATAAGACATGTCCATGACCAAAATCTCAAAATGCAACAAGTTGTGAAAATTGCAAAACATGTGACATCTCACCCTTCATCCATTTCAGATCACATCAGAACATCCAAGGGCCTTCCTTGAAGCTGGCTGAGGCAATCCAAACACAGAAATCTCCTCTGCCATGGCCCATACCTATAGTACACAATTTTTGACTTTTTGGCCAATCACCCCATACCATTCCCACAATGCATACCTGCCCTCCTAGATTGTTGGGATTGCTTATGGATTGCCTAAGGGTCTTAAAACAAGAAGGAAATAGGCTCAGAACACACACACAACTAGCATTCACAAACTTGCAAAAATCCTTCCCTTCTTCGATTCTCTCAAACCAGCCATCAAACTTCCATTTTTCTTTTACCAACAAATCACATATCATCCATAGAACAAGAATCAACCCTAAAAGCAGCCTGAAACATCACATACACAAACCTCCATTTCTGCTATACCAGAATTGAAACATTCAAACCAGCCACTCTTAAAGCTTTCTAAGACTCATTTCATCATCAGAGGATTCAAAGGAGTGGATTTGCAGCAAAGGAAAGTCCAGAAAGCCCAGAATCAGAAGGTTCCATCTCAGGTATAGCTCAAGAACTTTTTTCTCAGAACCTTGTTTTTAAGTTCTCAATCGAATCTTTATGATGTGCTGATGACTCTGATGTGTTTAATTTTCAAAATGGTGGATTATTGAGTATGTATGTGTCGTCTGAAAGTTTTTGACCTAGGATTGCTTTGTTTCGATTTGCCTTGTTGATGAATGAAAAATGATTTTTGTTTGGGGATTTTGATTCAGTGATGTGTGGGGTTCATTTCTGGCCAGAGAGATTTCATTTTGGTAGCCTGGGGAGTGAGATAGGGTTTTCTCAGGGGAGAAGTGGCCGGAGAAGATGACCGGAGGTCATTTCCGGCCACCTGAAAGTCATTAGGGCTTTTAATCAGGATTAGGGTTTCGTTTGAATGTGAGCCGCTAGATGGGCCTTCCCGCGCATGTTTGTGTGGATCAGATCTTCTCATTAGCAATTAATCAGGATTAATTAAATAATTAATTAGGTTTAGGCAGGTTTGAAACTGGGCCGTCCAGATGCGCGCCAGGTCAAACTCTTCAGGCCCAGATTAGATCCTGAGCCTCCAACCAGCATACTTTCATTTTTTTTTAATTTTTATTTCATTTTCTTTATTTAAAGTTGCACGAATTTTTAAAAATAGAAAAAGACTTCAAAAAATTCTGAAATTTTTTATCCAATTTAATTAATTTTCAGAACCCAAAAATATTTTTATTTTATTTTTTTTGCATAATTTTCATATTTTAAAGCATTTAAATGTTTATTTTTAATTAGTTAATGAAAATTAATTAATTAAAAATGCATTTAGGTATTTAAAAATTACCAAAAAAATTCATATTGCATTTTAACACATTTAGAAACATTATCAAACTCTTCAAACAAATTTCTTTTTGGTTCTTGATGTATTTTGACATTTTTCATTGGAATTAAAGTTCTTAAAAGGCAATATTTTTGTTCTAACTTGGAAAAATTCATTCTGCCTAACCATGAAGAGTTTGGTGTTGGTTCTTTTTGCATTGCATTCCTCATACCATGTAGTTTCTAGGGTAAAATTGGTTTGAATTTATCTTTCATTTTCAATTTAATGAGCATTTTTCCTTTTGAGGTGCCTTAAAACCATAGCCAAATTGAGAAAACCATAACTTCTTTAGGGTTAAGAGTCAGGTCTCCCCCTTTGGGAAGTGAACTTGTATAGGGTTAGGGTTCCTTTGGTCCCATTTTCAATTTTTTATCATGTCATTTGCTTCTGATTTTGAATTTTGCTTTGAATCTTGTGCATAAACCCTAATTCTTGCCTTCATTAGCATCCACCTTCTATATGCTTGCATTCAAGAACTTGCCATGACATTTTATGCATCAACATGACATATAAGACATCTTAGGACATATTAGAATCATGCTTGATCATTTATTCATTCATTTGTCATGTTATGCATTCATTCCATTTCATAAACTTTCATGAACTTTCATGGTTCAAAGCATGCTTCATTTGCATCCTCATCCTTGTATGATCATCCACAACTCTTGACATGTGTTTGCATCATCTTTTAGCATCATTGACATCATGTTCATGCTTCTGGTTTTGACTTTCATCTTTACATTCATTCCATTTCATTTCCTTTGCTAACCTTTCAGGTGGTAAGTTGTTTTGAGAAGTGAATTTGCCTTCACTTCTCACAATCTCTTATCATCTCTTTTATTCCTTCTTTGCTGCATTTTGTATGTGTAATAGAGTGAGGCTTTATCATTCATGCCTCCTTCTCACTTTCTTTCTTCAAGCAACTTGTCTTCTTAAGTGAAGCAAGTTGTTTTGCTTCTCTCTGCTTCTTCCTCCTTTCATCTGCTTCTTTCCTAGTGGCTTCTCTCCTGAAGATCTTGTGCAAGCCTCATAAACCCTAGGGATACCCAAGTATGATCACAATTAGGGTTTGATTAGTCCCCCATTTAGTTTCACCTTTGTGTCATCTTTGTGTCTTCTCTTCTCATCTCATAATCAAGGACTAAACCTTAAAGGTTTTAAGGCTTTGTGATTAAGCTTATGCCTGCATCCTTCTATTAGGATGGAGTGTATAACTTTAATCCTAAGTGTTAAACCCTTAATGTGTTTAATCCCTTTAATCAATCCACTTAATAATCACTAAGACAATAAGCTTGTAACTTGGGCCTTGCATTAGGGTTCTAATTCTTCCTTAATTGGTTAAGAAGGACTAACCCTAGTGTTAATGGACAAGTCCCCCTCAAGTTGTCTTACAAACCATAAAATCCACTTCTTAATCTCATCATTAACTAAAATCCACTCTAATAAAGGCTTTGTTTTGTCATGAGGTTAATCCCTAATCATGGATTAAGTTGAGGAGTCTTCCTCAGCTTAAATGTTCTCATCTATTATCCTTCTATTAGGATGGTGTAATGAGTCCATTAAATCCCTGATTATGGCTTAAACTCATTACTTAACACTAAATAAAAACTCCAAAAAAACATTTAAATAATCACAAGTAGGTTAATGATCTTAATCCTACATCATGGTGATTAATTGTGAGGTGTTTACTTCATACTTAAGGTATTCTCATTACCCCTAATCAGAGGGAAGATGTGATGAGTTTACTAACCCTTGGTTTAGGCTTAAGCTCGTTTTCTTATGACAAACTCCAAAAGCAATAAAATATTGAAATCATCAAAAACAAACAATAATCATCTCCTCCGGGATTCTTTTCTCATCATCTTCACTCACAAACGGGAACTTGCTTCTTCCGTCTAATGCAAGACAGTTTGCACCTGAGCCAGACAGGTCATACACTTGAGCATAGACAAGCAAGCAGTTCATCAGTCAATTTACCTTTCAGTCTCTTTGAGTCGAACTACGGTGTTCTGACTTCCTCGTTGCACGAGAGGATACGTAGGCATAACTTAACAGTTATCGAACAAAAGTCTCTGTATATTCCCCCCCTTCAAGCATTATTCTTTAAGCTTCATAGTCTTGAGCTTCACATTCTTTTCTTACACTGACACTTCATATATTTCACTTCACTTTCTTCCAGCACTGACACTTGCATTCTTTCCAGCCTTGATACACAAATTGCACTGACACTACCCCTTTAAACACAAATCTTTCAAGCATGGATCCCGTCGAGTACGCCGGACAATCTGGGTGCTAATACCTTCCCAGGTTGTAACCAACCCCCTTTCTTAGTTTCTCTGGTTCGCGATCGTCTTATCCATATCTTTCTAGGTTTATGCAGCATTACCTTTCCTTCAGGATAAAAATGCCTAGCTGGCGACTCTTTTCTTTTGAGTTCACCCTTGTGTGTCCTCTCTCCTTTCACCGACCGCTCGCGTCTATACCCCTTCTGACCCTGTGTCATTTGTTGGGAGCGACAGCTTGGCGACTCTACTGGGGAACCTTATACTGTAACCAGGGCTTCTGGTTCTTTTTGTGGGTTCCTCCTAGTGTTTGTTTGATTTGTGTTTACTGGGGTGTTATGTGTTATTTTTGTTTATTTATTTGCTTTATTTACTGCTTTATGTACAGCTTTATTTATTGCTTTCTTTACAGTTTTTCATGTTTCATATTGTCATTATCATTGCTGGATCTGGTTTCTGTTTTGGTGGGTGGGGTTCCATTGAGAGTTTGAGGTCCTACACCTGGGACCTGAGTGACACCTAGGCTAGAGTGGTTCATGTTCTTTCCCATTCCATTTCGGTCTGGTGCGGGAATATGAAACACGGTTCAGATATGGGTTTCTTCTTGAGAACTCTGTGCTACAGATTTCCTGTAGTACTATGGCTATCTGGGAAGCCTGCTAAGTCTGGATGACCTTTATTATGACCTTCAGAAACTGAGGTGAATTAGAGGAGGATCTTCTATGGTTATTATAAACATTGTACCTCCGGGTTAGAAGTGTTTACATTTCTCATAACTGATCCAAGTCTGAGGATCCTTGTTCTAGAACACTACCTGTGAGGGGGTTGGGCTGTTTACAGGTTTGCAGGAACCCTTAGCCACATCATACCCTGTTACTATTGTGTTTAAGAGTACTCCACTTTGGACAGTTCTTGTGATTAACCCTGGACACGTGACTCTTTATTTGAGTCCCCCACCTTGGTTACTGGATTTCTGAACCTCCATCTGGACCTTCTTTGAACATACATGAACTTATACCAAGGCAGATATCAGATCCAGCTTGATCACAAACCCTTGCATATCATTTGCATATATCATCATTGCATCATTTTAACATTTGTTTATTTGTTTTTCAGGGTATCCACATCATATCTGGTTTGGTTTTGACCCCTTCTTCTGCATAAACCTCTGCTTCATCAGTTATCTGCTTCAACTACCCACATTATCACCAGCATCAGCCTGTCAGTGGCTCATTTCCAGCATCAGTCTGTGACCTTCATCTTCTTCAGCAGCACTCATGACCACTCCCAGGAAGAGCAACATATCCTACCACTTATTTGAGCCTGTGTTGACTGGCATCAGGCAGGTCCAGTCACTCATCACACCTGACCATATCCCATTGTTTAGAGAACACTATGGAGGCATCCTGGATATGGTTATGGACCTTGACCCTTCTCAGAGGAGCATGATCCACACCTGCCTACAGTTTTATGACCCAACTTTGAGATGCTTCACCTTCCCAGACTTTCAGCTAGGGCCTTTGCTGGAAGAATTTTCCTCATTGATTGGAGTACCTATCAGAGGTGGAATCCCTTTCAACCCAGAGATAACTTTTCCCAAAAATGAAGAGATAGCAAAGGCACTGTACTTGGAGCCTGCCTTGATTGAGTAAAGTATGACAACAAAAGCTGGAATCCCTGGTCTTCACTTGGACTTCTTGATTTCTCAGGCCATCCTGAAGGCCTCATTAGGAGAGTGGAGGGCAGTCTGTGCACTGTTAGCCCTCAGCATATATGGGGCTATACTGTTTGCAGATGAGCCCAAATTTGTCAGCAAGAATGCCATCCATCTGTTTCTCCTGAAGAACCCAATACCCATACTGCTGGGAGACTTTTATTATTCCATCCATCAGAGGAATGAGAAACAAAGGGGGAAGTTGGTAAGATGTTGTGCTCCTTTGTTTTACACCTGGCTGCTCAAACACCTACCTAAGTCAGATGCCTTCCTGAATCCTCACCAACAGAAGAATTGGGCCAAGAGGCTCATTGCTTTGACTTCAGATGATATTAGATGGTGCACCCAGAGCACCAAGGGCAAGGACATTATCACCAGCTGTGGACAATACCCAAATGTGCCTCTGATGGGAGTAAAGGGTTGCACCAACTACAACCCCTTACTGTTTAAGAGAAAACTGGGTTATGCTTTGGTCCACCCTCCCAGAGGGCAATATTTAGCTGAGACCCTGTATTGTGAAGTGAAACCTAATGTAGCTGCTGTCAGACAAGCATCCTGGGCTTGGGACAACATTCAGACAAAAGGGATGGCTATTCTGGGAAGGTGTAATATTGTTGCTTCAGCTCAATACTATGACTGGTCCCGTACTAGAGCTCAGACTACTGGAATGCCTTTCACCTTGGAAGACATGCCTGGACCATCTACAGTACAGCCAGCAGCAACTGTCAGCCTGGAAGAATTTGAGAAGCTAATGGAAAGAAATGAGAACCTGTCTCAAGCTTTGAAGAAGACTCTTTGGGAAAGGAGTGATGGTCGTCTGGACATTGAGAGATCGGAAAAACTCAGGGTGGAGCATCTTGCCAAAATTTAAAAGGCAGAGGATTACATCAGGAAAGAAAGAGCCGGGGAACAAATATTGAAGAATGCCTGTAAAGAAGCCAAGTTTCAGAAAGCTAGGACTGAGCTCTATCTGCAAGAGAGTCAAGCTAGGTGGGTCAGGATCACTGAAGCCCGTACACAGGAAGACCAGAAAAATCAAGCCAAGATTGAACAGTTAGAGGCTAATGAGAAGAAGCAGCAGGAAGCTTTGTTGGCAGCCCAGAAGGAGATTTCAGAGTTGAAGCTCAGAGCAGGATTGAAGAGGTCAAAGGACCAGGACAGGCACAAGAAGCTGACCACTGCCATTGCCACCAGGAACCTCCTCATTAGGACCATTACAGAGCACCCAGCTGGTCCAGTAACTGAGGCACTCCCGAAGGAGGTCAAGGAGGATGAGTTTGGACTAGATGTCTGACTTTTTGTTTGTTGTTGTTTCCATTTGATGTACTTTTTCTTTTCTTCATGTATTTTGACCCTCCATGGGCATATGTTGTAAAACAGACTATGTATTGTTCACCACTTGTAATATATTTCAATTTGTTCTCATTTGGGTTTTCTCTCAAACAATATCAAGCATCTTCCTCGAGGTCTGGAAAGGTCAAAACCAAGAACCAAACCGGATACCTTGGAAAACAAATAAGCATACTGCATTGCATACTAACTTTTGTTTTGTTTTGTAGGTTTTATCATTTTTGTTTCTAACTTTGTTGTGATCTCAGGAAACATTGCTCGTCGCCGAGTGTTCCCTATCAACCGTGCGCACCGGTACCCGACTCGCAACAACCTTCCCAGTATTCAAATGGAACAAGTACAGCAGGATCTGACTGAGGTCAGAAACCAGATGGCTAATGAGAGAGTAGAGATGAGAAATCAGATGTCTCAATTCATGGCTGTGATGACTGGCTTAGCCCAGAGCCAAGAAAGGTTAAGAGAGCTGGTGGAAAGACAAACTCCTGAAGAGCCTCATCTTGGAACAGGAGGAACTAGTAACAATGAAAGGGGTCAGCCTCGTATTGATCCACCAGTATTTGGACCTCACCTGGATCCAGAAGCTAACATCCCGAGGAATGTGCAAGGTAATACTGCTGGAGGGAGAATCTTGCAAGAGGATCCCCAGGAGGAGCAATTTACTGTTATGGGAGCTGGAGACGAAGTTTATGATAGGAGATTGGACGTGATTGCTGAGAAGTTGAGATCTTTGGAGTCTCATAATTCTTTGGGCTTCGATGTAATGGACATGGGACTGGTGGATGGGGTGAGAATTCCCCACAAATTCAAACCCCCATGCTTTGAGAAGTACAATGGCACCTCCTGTCCTCGCACTCATCTGCAGTCTTTCTTGGGGAGACTTAAAGCTTATATTATGGATGATAAGCTGTGTATGTTATACTTTGAAGACAGTCTGACTGGAGCTTCGAGGGAGTGGTATTCACACTTGTCTAGAGCCACCATAAGATGCTGGAAGGATTTAGCTGAGGCTTTCATCCGTCAATATCAATACAACCTGGATATGGCTCCCAACAGGACCCTTCTAATGGGAATGTCTCAATCTTCCCGAGAAAGCTTCAGAGAATATGCTCAAAGGTGGAGACAGCTTGCTGCTGCTGTACAACCACCCATGTCAGAAAGGGAAATGGCTGACATGTTCATGAATACTTTGCAAGGAACCTACATTGATAGATTGGCCGCCTTTTCCTCTACTAGTTTTGCTGATATGGTCATAGTCGGTGAGAGGATTGAGAGCCTCTTAAAGATGGGCAAGATCTCTGACAGTGGTGCAAGTTCATCCAGCAATCCCAGAAAGCCTTTTGTGGGACCCAGAAGGGCTGGTGAGACAAATTTCATTCATGCAAGCAGAGGCAGACCTCAGTATGTGCACCGGTCAGTAGCAGCTGTTACCATTCCAGCTCCGATTCCTCAACAATAAGCATATCCTCAACAACAACCACAGTATCAACAAAAAGTTCAGTATCCGCAATAGAGAACCTACAACAACAGCAACAACAACCAACAACAGCGGCCTTTCCAACAAAGACCATCACAAGCAAACAGGGTAATTGACCCAATCCCAATGCCGTATGCTGCACTTTTGCCACAACTCTTGAAGCTCAACTTAGTTGAGTTAAGAACATTGGCACCTCCAAATCCTCTTAATTTGCCACAGAACTATGATTCCAATGCCAGGTGTGCATTCCACTCAAACGCACCGGGGCATAATACTGAAAAATGTAGGGCCTTACAGATGAAAGTCCAGGATCTGGTGGACTCAAAAGCTCTCAACTTTGCACCTCCTCCGAATGTCACAAGGAATCCAATGCCTAGTCACAACGGGCCTAGGATTAATGCTTTTGAGGAAGGCAAACCATTCTCCTTAATCACCAGTGTTGCACGAGTTTGAACACCTTTGGTTGAAATCAAAGCCCAGCTTTTAGAATGCCAAGTGTTCCCTGGGTGTGAGCTCGGCTGTGGGTATTGCAATATCGCAGTCAATGGGTGTGAAAGGTTGAGAGACGGCATAGATAGACTTATTAAGGATGGTATCCTTCAGATTACGACAACGACGCCTGCAAATCCAGCAACTTCATCACCAGCAATCATAGATACTCCTACAACATCAGCAACCATTGTTCCAACAGACTCTACTACAACTCCAATAACCGCTCAATCAATCACTTAAATGGATACAAGTTCAGTCACCATCCCTGCTACAACTTCAACACCCATCCAGTCAACGGTACCTTCTACAACATCAGCAACAATTGATGAAAGCGTCTCAACGGTTACCATATACTATGACCCTGCAAATGTTCCTGCCAACAACTCACAAAATGTCACTCCTGCCAGAGCACCGGTCACTATATACTATGATCCACACACCATTGTGGTCCCTTCTACAGCTGCTATCAATCCAATTACTATCATAGTGCCTGGGCCAGTTCCTTACGAAAGCAGTAACGCCATCCCTGGGCATTATGGCTCAGATCTATACTGCGAGGGGCAGAAAATCACTTTGGAATCATCAACTTCTTCACCTCAGATTGACAACGTGGGGGGAGGCGGAGGCTTCACCAGAAGCAGACGTCTCTTTGCCTCACAAATTCCAAGACCCATTGCCGAAGCGGAAGCTGCTGCTAAGGCAAAAGGGAAGAGCATGGTGCAAGAGGAACCAGTTGCTAGAGAAGCTTCGAAGACTCCTTTTGATCAAGAGGTTGATGAATTCATGAGAATCATAAAGAAAAGTGATTACAAGGTGGTAGACCAGCTTCACCAAACGCCTTCCAAAATCTCCATACTATCATTGCTAATGTGCTCTGAGGCTCATCGGAATGCATTATTAAAGGTCCTGCACGCAGCTTATGTGCCGGAGGAGATTACCGTCAATCAGTTAGAGGCTGTGGTTGGAAATGTCAACGCTAGAAATGGGCTAGGATTTACCAACACTGATCTGACAACGGAAGGTCGCAATCACAACAAGGCTTTGCACATTACCTTGGAGTGTAAGGGTGCAGTTCTTTCTCACGTACTGGTAGACACGGGATCATCCCTCAATGTCCTGCCCAAGAAAGCCCTTGTGAAGCTGTAGTATGATGGATTGGCACTACGCCCAAGTAACTTGGTAGTGAGAGCCTTTGATGGTTCTAAAAGATCAGTTCTGGGGGAGATAGAATTACCAATAATGATTGGCCCACAAGTTTTCAAAACGACCTTCTTTGTGATGGATATACAGCCTGCCTACAACTGTCTATTGGGTAGACCATGGATACACGCCACCGGCGCCGTGACGTCAATCCTTCACCAGAAGTTAAAATTCGAGTGGGAAGGCCAAGTCATTACTATCTGTGGGGAGGAGGATATTTTTGTTAGCCAGCTGGCTACTTTCAAATATATTGAGATGGATGGGGAGATCCATGAAACCATGAGCCCAGGGTTTAAGGCCCTTAATATTAATGAAGCATCTGTTGTACTTGGGACCTCCATCACATCATATCAGCAAGCCCGGAAGGTTGTTGAGGAAGGTACCGCCCAAGGCTGGGGCAAGCTGCTGCCCGTGGAGAAGAAAGAGGACCGATTCGGGTTGGGTTACAAACCAACTCGACAAGATCAACCAGAGGCTGCAAAGGAGCCCAAGTTTGTCAGCGGGGGGATGCTCACCCCGGATGCTGTGAATAGCTTGGAAGATGAGTCAGAAGACAAGCGCAACCTGGAAAGCTGGATACGTCCAAGGACCCCGGGGAGCCATGTCTCAAACTGGTCTTCCCAGGAAATTATAAGAGTTACTCCTGCAGAGTAATTATTATTTCCTGTATTTTAAAGCATGCATCAAGTCCTGCATCTTGCCCAAGATGTCAGGACTCATTTTGTAATCAGGCCATATTGTATTTTGTGCAAAGACCAATTAATGAATATCAGGACATCTTTTGCAAATGATTCTTTTCCTTTCCGCTCACTGTTTTTCATTTTTCACTTTTTGTACAAAAATAAAATGGCAATGTTTTTCAAAAATAAATAACTTCATTTTCATTTTTTCTAAATAAGATAAAACTGATCACTAAAATGAACAAATCTAAACCCTTGCAGAGAATGCCCTCCAGACTGCACCGACAACAACACTGCTATGACTCCGTATGACTTTGACAATCCAATCAATCAAGTTGATGAAGGGGTTGAAGAAGATTATGAGCTACCTGAAGAGCTAGCCAGGTTGTTAAGGCAGGAGGAGAAGGTTATCACTCCTCATCAGGAGGAGGTTGAGACGGTTAATCTTGGTACAGAAGAAGACTTGAAAGAAGTGAAGATCGGGGCCTGCCTGGAAGATTCAGTGAAAGAGCAATTGATTAACATGCTTCGGGAGTATGTGGACGTTTTTTCTTGGTCTTATCAGGATAGGCCAGGGTTGGACACCGACATTGTCATGCACAAGCTACCTCTGAAAGAAGACTGCCCACCAGTAAAACAAAAGCTGCGCCGTACTCGCCCAGATATGGCAATGAAGATAAAAGAAGAGGTACAAAAGCAGTGGGACGCCGGTTTCCTTGCTGTGACTAGTTATCCGCCGTGGATTGCAAATATTGTACCTGTGCCTAAGAAAGATGTCAAGGTGAGAATGTGTGTGGATTACCGGGATCTGAAAAGAGTCAGCCCGAAAGATGACTTCCCATTACCTCATATTGATGTATTGGTCGAAAATACGGCTCAGTTCTCGGTATTTTCCTTCATGGATGGATTTTCAGGATACAATCAGATCAAAATGTCACCTGAAGACACGGAGAAGACAACTTTCATCACACCCTGGGGCACGTTCTGTTATAAGGTGATGCCATTCGGACTGAAGAATGCTGGTGCCACTTATCAACGGGCTATGGTAACATTATTCCATGACATGATCCATAAAGAAATTGAATGTTATGTGGATGACATGATTGCCAAGTCCCTCACAAAAGAAGACCACCTGGTAAATCTGTTGAAGCTATTCAAGCGCCTGAGGAAGTACCAACTGAAGTTAAACCCCAACAAGTGCACATTCGGGGTGCGATCCGGTAAGCTGCTGGGATTTATCGTAAGTGAGAAAGGGATTGAAGTTGACCCTGATAAAGTAAAAGCTATTCAAGAGATGCCTGCACCAAATACTGAAAAAGAAGTTCGGGGGTTCTTAGGAAGATTGAACTACATTTCAAGGTTCATATCTGTAACACCCCAAAATTTGCCCTCTTATTTATGACCTTAACTAACTCTTCGCAATCATTCATAGCCCGGGTTTTCTCAAAGCAGATGTATGGTCAGGAGTACTTTGGGAGAAATTTTCTGCATATTCAAAGATTCTTCTGGGGATTTATGTAGAGTAATTTGGTACCCCAGTCGAATTTTTGGTTGGATTTGATGAAAGAATGGGTAATGTTACAAGACACGACTTGGGCCTCCATTGGAAGTCAAGGTCGTTACTTTCTCGTTACTGTTCAACATTCGGCACACAAAGTTGAGTTGGATTAGAGAGATGAATCAAAATCAGATGAAGTTTTGGACCATCTCTTTTTAATTTTTTTCCAATTTAATTTAAAGAATTAAGTCAAAGGAGTAGCTTCAATTCACTTTTGTTTACCCGTTTTTATTCCCAAAGCCCATCTCAAAATCAATGTTCATAAAGTTCAAAATGCCCAATTCAATCTCAAACCAATCATTTCTAGTGATTTCCACTTTTGTTCAAATTCAATCTCAAATCATTTTTAATGATTTCTACCTTGTTCTTTTAGATTATTACTCTTGGTTTCTAACACAAAAAATACTTTTCTAAGTTGTAAGAATTATAAAATATTGTGATGTTGGTATCATATGCTTATGAGCAAAAGTATAATTCCAATTTTTGTGTACACACATGGGATTTGAAAAAAGGGGAAGAAGTGATGAGGGAATTTAAGCATAAGAGCCAAATCTATGTGGGATGTATACAAGAATAATATTTTAATGCAGACAGATTGTTACTAATTTTCCATCGTTCATTCATATTTAGAAGATAAGTGCAGTAACTTTTTTTTCTATCATTCATTCATATTTGGAAGATAAGTATAATAGCTATTTAGTAACGTAATAAAAAATCAGACGCGAGATTAAGGCGGTATAGGAAAAACAGTGGCACAAGATGATTTGGTTACGGAAATTACACCCGAGAAATTCAGAAATAGAAAATTTCTAAAGACTTATAACAGGAAAAACAGGATTCCCTCTTCATCAATGGGATTCAATCATTATCTTCAATGCTCCTTCCAGCTTACTCTTAACACTCACATTCCTGCAATAACAAAGGAAAATTCATGAAAAGCTGAGAAGAAGAAAAGGGCCAAAGAGAGAAAAATTCAAGAAAACAAAAGTTCTAACAGAATCAGTTAGAACTTCAAAAAAAAAATCATAACAGAAAAGGTAACAGAATACCTGAGAGGATCGGCTATAAAACTGGAACTGGATACAATCAAGTGGTTCGGCTCATTCTTTCAGACTCACCTTTATCTTCTCTCTCAACCTTGTTCTACAACTCATCATTCACTCCACCATTTTCTTCCACCCGAATTCCTCATCATTCTCATACCCTCATTACTCTTCCATCATCAACAACTTCTCAGTTTCATAGACCTTCATCACTTTCTGAACCTCATTCATCATCATATTCACATCTTCATTCTCCAACAACAAGATTCATATAACCTGCAATAAGATCAAAGATAACTTCCAAAAACCAGCTACATTCACAACAAACCTCCAACAGAATCATAACAAACTCAGATGAAGGCTTCTAATTGACTTTTACCTGAGTTATTGAAATCTCCAAGAGATCCATCACCATGGCAACCATTCTTTAATCAAAAATCTTGAAGCAATACTTCACACCATCATCATCCAGAACCCTCACCTACATCATTCTTCAACTACCACCTTCAACCAGATTCAAAGCCCCAATTCAGTTCCTACAACCTTCATACAACTTCTAATGGCTCTCATGAATGCTGCATCAGTGACTTTGATCTTCATTGATTCAGTTAAGGTTTGATACGCATCCAATACGCAACAACCAGATCAAAAATACACAAGATTCTTCTTCGTACAACCTGCAAAATAATAACAAAACGAGAACAACGATTTTGGATTCGGAATTTGCAGAACAGAGAAGAACAGAGGAAAGTGCAAAGAGGAAATTACAACAAAAGGCAAAGCCACGACATCCTACCGAAAGCGCAGTGCCCGCAGCATCACTAGCCCTCCGAAGCCATCCTCAACAAAGCATCCATCACGCGATTCGCATCACAGAAATATCGGCCTCGCGCAGAGAAGAAGAACTTTCGTCACCATAGCACATTGTATCATCTTCAACCCTCCTTCAAGAACCTGCACAAATCAAGCAAGTGAGATTCAGCAATCGCCAACGATAAATTGAAGTCATAACAAGAGTGTTGATTTGCGACAAATGCGAAAGAGAGGAAGAGAATAGGGTGAAAGGAGAACGAAGCTAAGGGTTGCCTAAGATACGCCATCGCCGTCCTTCGAAATTGTTCCGGTAAATGCCTTTTTAACTTGCTTTTTTTTCTTCTTCTCTTTCGCCGATTTCCGCCATTGATGGGTGGAGTCCAAGGTTGGAGATTTCGTTTAGAGACGAAACTAGGGTAAGTTTTTGTTGAAGAAGAACTAGGATGAGTTCGTGCAGAGGATAGGAGAAGGGTTTTGTTTGTTTGGTTTAGGTGAGGGGTTTAGTCGGAGGGAAGCGGTTGACGGCGGCTAGGGTTTTAGGATGACGAGCATGAGAGTGAGAGAGGGCGGCGGAGCTAGGCTATTAGGAGAGGGTGACCGGGTGAGAGGGAGGAGGACGACGAGGTATGCGGTGATGGTGGTGTAGAGGATGAACGATGAGGGGAGTGAAGGGCGGCGACTAGGGTTTATTTTGAGGAAGAAGAAGTCGTTGAGAGGGTTTGTGAGGAGAAAGAGAGAGGCTGCGTTGAGGACAGCATGTTTTGGGCTGTTGTTTTGTTTTTCTTTTAAGATACAGGTTAATATTTAGGTTGATTATGTTTAATTATCATAAAAAATAATAATAAAAACAAATTAATTGAATTAATGAATAGTTAAGGCATTAAGCAAAGATTAGGGAGTTTTGACTATTTAATTTTCAAAGTGAAACAGGCCACTTTCCTCCTGCGCGTTGGGCCTAGGTGATTCGCTAATAACACCCCCATTTAAGCCCAGTTGGCTTTTTAATTCATAAGCATTTCTATTCCCCCCCCCCCTCTATTTCTATTCTTTTATTATTCTATTTTATACCTTTTTCAATTAATTCGCAAATAAATATTAAAACACATACTAAAATTCTATAAAAATTATATTAGTATTTTAGGACATTTTAGAACCATGCCCAATTTTTATTTTCTGAATTTAGCCATTTTTTGATTTAATTTCGATTTTTCATTTTAAGTGGTTTATATTGAATTCCTTCATAAACACATAAATTTGTACAATTTACTTCTGTCACCTCCCATAACATTTTTTGCCCATTCTTTTTGCTATGATTAAAGGACAAATAGAAGTACCTAGAATATATTTGGTGTATTTTTTAGGACATTTTTTCTACCGTTTTGGTATGGTGATTTGTATAAGTTTGTGATTAAACTTTAGGTAAGCTTAGGTGGCCATTTACCATAGTTAGACTTAGAATTTTTAAGAGATTTTTTAACATAATAATATAATTAGGTTAGAGACCTTAGGAAATTAATTTCATATTTTTCCCATGACTTTTGATATTTTTGTCATTTTAATTCCTTTCCATCATATTATGCATATTCATTGGTTCATATCATTCACTAACTATTGGTTTTTTGTGCAAGGTATTTTTCAAGGTTTGGCTTATGGACTTGGATATTATTTTATGCCTCGATTATACTCTTGTGATTTGTACTTTGTGATGTAATATCTTAGAACTTGTATGCTTTTATAGTTTCTATAAGTAGGATAGAAAAGATAAAACAAATCGTTAGAAAACAAAATCTCAAAAATGAAATAAATGAGATACTCGATCCAACGTCGAGTAAATTTTCAAATAAACAAATAAAGTTGCATGTGACTTTAGGGTTCTTCGATTACCATCGTTCCACTCCATTCAACCAAAAGCAAACCTTGTATGTTTCACACCATAAGTCGTGCGTCTTAGCACCACGCAACCGACCCATCCGATCCATTGTTTCATCTCATTTACATTTCATACCGTGTTTACCCACCATGACTTAGGAGGACAATATTGTTCATTATTAACTCTTGTATTCTCATTTCTAGTTTAATATCTCTTAGGTAGGTTTAATCTTTCAAACTTCACTAACCATAGGTCATCATTAAACTCCATTGATTTAGGGTAAGTCTAGTTTCCCTTAGAATTTTTTCCTTTGACAACTTGAGTCTCACTTCTCATCTTAAAAGAAAATCAAAAACACTTAATAAAGGAAAAGGTGTACAATGCGCCACGAGCCCTAAGCTATACGGGAAATGATTAGTGGAGGTCTCCTTCACTCTTCTAGGATGCTTTACAAACGTTCCATTGGGGGCGATCTTGGAAAGTATTCGCTCCTGTGTCATAGTCTTTAGTGTTGTACATACAATAAACACAAACTCAAAACACTTCTTATAAAAGCCAACAAACCAAGAAGTCACATCTTCTCTTCTCATCTCATACTCTTTGCGGACGAACATGACTTGTTTCGACAGTTCAAACAGCGATACAGTAAACACCCTCGAGTCAGAGCCGGTAACACATGAGCTAGAACTATGGCAACGTCATCCTAAGAACCACAAACGAGTGTCAGCCTTAGTTAGACGAACTACGGCGTCTCTGATCCTCATTTATCCCGATGAGGTACGTAGGCAGTGGGGTAGGGCCCATTCGAGCACAATCTTTATTTTCCCTACATTTTCCCCCCTTTATTCCCATTTTCCAAATCCACTTCTTTTCTCATTTCCATTTCATTCCAGATAGCTATTCTTTCAGTCCAACAACATATTATTTCTCACCCTTTGAAAACAGACTTACAAGCGTGGATCCCGTCGAGTACGGCGGACGGATTGGGGTGCTAATACCTTCTCAATTCTAAACCGACTCCCGTATCCAGATCTTTGGTTCGCAAGGCCTCGTTCTTTTCCTTCTTCCTTAGGTTTGTGCAACATTACCTTTCCCATTCCTTCGGGATAAAAATGTCTGGATGGTGACTCTAACATTTCCACGTCACTTTCGCGTTTGTACTAGGATGAAAATCCCGGGAGCGACAGCTGGCGACTCTGCTGGGGACCTTTAGAAATTCTAACTTCCCCTTTGAGATTCAATCCTAGCGCTTGTCTGATTCTGTTTTCTTTGGGTGCTTATTCTTTCGTTGTTATGCTTTAGTTTAGCTTTACTGTTTTATTTACGGTTTATCGCTTTCCTTTACAGCTTTATTTACAGCTTTCTGCACTTTACTTTACTGTCGCATATACTGGCATATACTGTACTGGCTGTTCTGGTTTTCCTTGGCGGGATGGGATTATTGTGAGATAAGCCAAATACCCGGCTTGAGTATACACATAGGATTTAGAGTGGGAAGTCGTGTGGCTTGCGTGGTCTTGAGCACGTGTAGTTTTCACGAGTCCCATACCCAGATCAGGCTCTCTTGGGATATGTTCTATACTGCCTAGCCAGACCATAGAATGTTCCCACCTGAGCTGCTAACACTGGGAACCGATCATCGAGGACTTTAGTGGAAACAACCCTCTCCAGTGGTGACAGTGGCAGACCACATTTCGTGGCAAACCCATTCGCACCCAAGGGCCCACTAGGAAATCGCATAGGATGACCTTGTTCTCTCGTAGGAACCTGGTTAAAGCAACTGGTCGTATGACGGTAGTATTGTACCCTTCGGGATGAATGTACTATTGTTTCTCGACTTCAGTGCTTGAAGCCGGGAACTTATGAGGGATGCTTGTTTTTCCGGAATTCAGCTGAGGCCTCCCTGAGTAGTACATAATGCCAAACCGATTACCTGATTTGGTCATGAGCCATTTCTCGGAAATGGTGAACGTATTATTGCTATTCGGCTTTGAGAGTCTGTGATGTTGACCCGTAGTAGCATACCCGTGAGATTGGGAGGGGTTTACAGGTTCGCAGGAAAACTAAACCTTCAACCTACCTTGTTCTTGATGCTTAGGTTTTCTTCCGACGCATACTTATGATCTGGTATTCTTGACAGTCGGTATTCAGGCAAAATCAGAAGGCAGTACAACAGTGCCCAGTATATGCAACAGTGCCCAGTATATGCAATTACTTGGCGTAACTGAACTCAACTAAGCTTGCATCTTACTTTAAGGTTTTCTAGAACCTAAGACTCTTAGATAGAGAGTTTCAAACCAAATGTGCAATTCCCCTCCCCCGACAATCCGAGTGGGGAACTAAACCAGCAGCGCTACGAACACTTTCAACAGAACGAGACCTGCCCCTATCCTATATAGTAAATTTATAAAAAATATTGAGTTAGCCGGACTTCCCTTTCCTGGGGATTGGTCTCCCTCTCTTAGTAGGAGGTTGACTATGTCCACAACAATTTGTGTAATATAAATTAAAGGCTCGTCGAGACCTCGACGTTTTGGATTTATTCCTAGGTGCAGGCCTGTCCTTCTTCTTATTGTAGTTGATTGAATAAGGCTTCCCCGCTTCGCTTCTTCTTTGTTAATTCGTAAATCGCGTCTTTTTAAGCCAGGTCAAAAAAAACTATTCGATTTTTATCTGAGTCTACGGAGATAAATCGCTCTTTAAGCGAAAATCCCCGGTTTTCTAAAACCTTCTCGTTCGTGATGATCTCACTCCAAGGAGGGAAAAAGTTTGTTAATTCATTCAAAAGACGGGCTTTCCTAGCTCATATAGTGGAAAGCGCCCTTCCCACATCGATCCCTCGAGGTGGAAGAATGATGAAACCTGCCAAGTAATATAGTAGTCATGCCCTTCCTAATCCTCTATCGAAGGAAACCCCTCCGAGGGTGAAAGAGGTGGCTAACTTTCCTTGCCCCAGGGAGCTTCTTTGTTTATGTAACTAAGCGGGCAGGTCTCTGGAGTGTGCTTCTATCGCCCGAGCAAGATAAGGGCTGCATATGAGCTATCAAGTCGTGCATTTCTCCCGAAAGTGAGGAGAATTCCCCGGATATCCTCATAGGTGTCGGGTTTACCAGGCTAAGGTAACTAGAAAATTGTAGTTAGCGGGTTTCCCTCCTTCCATAGCATCTGGCTTTCCTGGGTAACTATTCGACAGACGAAACCCCTCAGTTTTATTCTTATCTTAAAGTAGCTTTCCTTTCGGGTTTGACCAAGATTCTTCCCTAGGGTGCTAGTTTGTTTATGTCACTAAGCGTGATAGCTTAACCGCGCTTCTAGCTCTATCTCTAAAAGGAATTCTTAAACCGGCCATGCCAGACAAGTACTGGTTTAAGTTCCGCCATCCCCTCTCCCAGTTGCTATGAATCGAGAGAGCCCAGTCGCTCCTCCTGCCTGCATAAATAGAGGCATAACTCGAGTGATGCCTCTTCTAGTAGATCCAATCCAGACAGATCTAGTATACGTACAAGAATCAGAAGGGGTCTTATCCCTAGGTGAGGGGATTGTGCTACTTGCTTTTCTCTTAGTTTAATTATGGGTCTTTCTCTTTTTCTTTCCTTTCTTGTTCCGTCCTGCGCTAAGCAAGCGAGTCTTTCATTCCTTGCTCAAGTAAGTGAGGACAAGCCCCTTTCATTTATCCGGATCTCCCTATCCGGGGACTTCTCCAACAACCTCTTATGGTAAAAAATATCTTATGTACTCAGACGGGCCGCTCTACTCCCTGTGTTCTTTCAACGTAGCTAGGAGGCCGGCGGAGAATGCCAAGTCGGTCATTCACACTCAGTCAGAGTCCAATTTCCTAGCGGAAGAAAGCCAAAAGGGAAGTTCTGCGTCCTCACCTTTCAATCGAGCAACTGCGTTTCTTCGTCTTAGGCCTCCAACAGAGGTGTATTTCCTTTCAAAGTAAAAGAATTGAGGGGATTATCTCTCTTTTTTATACAAAAGGGCCAGGCATGGTTCACCAGGCGTACTAATTTCATTCGATAGAATGATGATAATTTTTATCGACCCTCACTAGGGGAAGCGCGGACGAGTGGAAGACTTGGGTGTACGTAGTTCAGAAGACTATCTGCTTAAAAAACTACTCTTCCTCTTTAACTTCTTATTGTTTAGTTAGTTCAGTAGCTCTTTCAGTTCGAACTTGCCGTTCCGAGTTGCTTCTCTCTGTTTCTGTGGTTAGTGAGTTATGGAGTTGGAGCAGTTATTCATTCTTGAGTTCTAGTTTTTAGAGCTGTGTGACTAGCTTCCATGAGCGGATATGATCCTCTTCTAGGGCTCGTTTCGGAGTTAAACGAACGTTGTTCTTAAATCAATTATTCTCTTCCCCGAGTTAGACTTTTTAAGAGATGGGTGAATAGACACCAGTGGAATACCTTAAAAGAGAGCCGAAGGAAGAGAACTAGAGAGCTGGAGGGAAGGAATAAAATCCTCGCTCGATTCAAGACAGTATAAGATCCTAGAGTCTTTTTCGAATGCCCTTAATTTCACTGAGATCACCAATTAATATTTCGCTTATGGTAAAGGTTGCTAAGCGAAAGCCTCTCTGCAATGAGGGAAAGCCACATAAGCTGGCCTTACAAGATATGGGGTCTGTCCAAAAAAGGAGATTCTTTGAGTTCATACCCGGTAGAAAGAAGGGCAGCTGCTAAGATCCCAAATCGAGATTGGCTAGATGGGAGTAGCTCATGCCCGGCTCGGGAAATGATGTTTGATAAGTAAGATGGATTCGTTCGTGAAAGAAAAAAAATGCAATGGTGGGAAATGAATAGAAATGGCTGGTATGTTTTAGTTTTTCCCCTAATGAGGTGCCGACATCTGTGTTAGTTCCTAGGAGTGATGTTATAACATCCCTTAGTAAGAGCATCCGAGATAGCCAAAGATCCGAAGGAGAAGCAAGAACAAAGGTGGTAGCACTTTAGAATAATAAGAATTAAAATAAAATCCAGCTTAAAGCGCTCAAGGAACCCTATTTCATTTCGAGATCCCTACCCCACAGATTGAGACCGAGTTCCAGTTCCATTTTAATAATTTTTTTCTAAACCAGCATCAGTGACTATCTAAGCACCACCATAAAATTACGTACGGAACAAACTGTAGTTTGCGGCAGTTACTGTTTTTATAGCCATAGTCTTTCTTTCTTTAGTTCGAAAGCGAGATTGAGATCTATATTTTATATAAACCTCTGACGGAACAGAATGCAACTTTTTCCTATTGATCCAGTTTACATTTACTCAGTCAGTAGTTGGCCGTTGATTTCATTTAGTTGACCGAGAATCAGGAGCAGCACCATACATAAGGGGGAGGCAGCATCTGAGCTAGTTTCATCTGTCGATTGAGTTGAATCAGCAACAGAGCCGGTAGCCTCACCAATATATATAGTTCTTTCTCAACCATCAGTCTTTGTAGATTTATTCCTTTCGTGCGTTCTTTTGATCTAGCCATAGTGACTCTCTATCCGTTGTGGGAGTGAGTGTTTAGGCGGGGCCTAAGAATGAATGATTTACGCGCTCCTTCGTTCATAGCACGGAGTGAGATGTCTATGTTCCCACCAGAACCTACGTACGTGTCAATCAAGGCCTTTTTTCTTTTTGCCTACGATGCCATGCCTGCTGTTACTTCAATCGGTCAATGGGGATAAACCACTGTATCTCGCTTTTTTTGATGCTACTTAGACTTGAATCAACCAACCGGATCTGTTCGATCTCCTGCGGCGAGTGCTGCTTCTTTGACCTGTGCTTCCTATGCCTTTTCCCGTGGGTCAATTGCTCTTGGTTTTGGCACTCTAAGAGAGGAGGGGGGATACCATAAATCCACTCTGCTACAGGCTATTCAGCTAACCTTTTAGAAAAATGTCTTAACTAAAATAAATAAGAGAAGAAAGCCTCAGAACGAAAGAAGGATAAAGCAGAACTTGCGTAAGATAGAAAGATCTATTATCCCATTTCTTGCCTAAGGGGACCTACTCTCTTTTCTAAATCCAATCAATAGCCCGTTCTAGTCTAACGAGATTCCTCCCTTTCACCTTTAAGTCGATTAAGCAATTGATCCAGTCGTTGACGTTGCAGGTGATTCTTATGATTCCCGTCCCGGCCACCACCTTTTTATTTCAAATCTGGATCCATAATTATGGCCGGTTAGCTACTGAGATAGCGTGGCTATTGATGGGTGTTGAATGATTCTTGATAACGTGGTTTAGAGCTAACATAGATTCAGTTGGGGTAGAGGTCTTGTAGAGCCTGATTGACCAGTTTCCCTGATGAAGAAGAAAAGAACTCGACTTTGCCAAAGACATATGAGGCATACTCATCTGAGTCTTCGGGTCCAGAAGTCTATACTACCTCCTAAATAGGACTCATTTGGTTAAGCAGTAGATCCAACTTATTTATGACTCTATTAGATAGACGATGCTCAGATAATCCAGTTCTCTAACGTTAACTAAGAATACTATAAGAGGAGAAGTCGACTCATGTACTCTATCTACGAAACCTGCCGTGCCTTTATCGTTGGGGATAATATTCTTGATGGTGAGTGGTTGAGTATATAAGAGAAAGACAACTTTTAGGAGTGATCTTTCTTTACTTCGGAGTAGAATAGGTGCAAGCAAGGGGGGATTACTCTTAACTAACTAAGCCTAAAGGCTATCCAGCTTAAGGATTAAATTATTTAGACGGGAATACCCCGTCGGTAGCAAAGGCAGAAGGAAAAGGCAGGAATGCGCCTTAAGGGAAGGGGGAGTTCCTGGGTCACGAGCTGGGCTTGCACCAGCGCTTTCCAGATGCATGGTCCGGATTTCTTTCTGATCGTTTGATAACTCGGTTCGTCCTCGACAAAAGGCAAGACTAATGAAGACTACATCCGGGGGGTGAAGGGGTTCTTCTCCCAAAGTCCGTCGGGCCGACGACAACCCGCGACAACCATACCAAGACCTAACGAGATATTTTTATCTCTCCCTCCGTTTTTGGCGCCAAAAACCAACCTGTCAGCCCGGCCAGGGCGCACAGAGGTGTGTCCCGGAAAAAAAGAAATATACCAATCCCGATCCATTAGGTTCTTCGATGTGTTCGTTTACAAAGTAAGTCCCTTTGATCTTTCTCCCAATCGACAATTCTCACAGCTAAATCGATGTGGAGTTTGGAATTCCAAAATTAATCTTTATGTTCGACCATATCTTCTAGAATGTTAAGGATTCTGAGTCGCTTCCCTGGGGAAGCTCTTTCTTTCGAGCTTCAGATCCTCCGGACAAAGTTTGTTTCTTTAGAACTGTGGAGGAGGTTCTCCGCCCTTTTATAATATAGAAGATTCGGAGAATCTTTTCTTTTAACCATGAGGGACTAGGAGCTTCCGGCCCCATGACCTTGGTTGGTTGATTCGTAGCAAGGGGCTCCTCTTGGTTTGGGTCCGAAGATGACCCCTCCTCTGGAAAAAACCACTTATCTATCCACGAGCCACTCCACGAGGAAGAGGAGGATGCACCACCTAAGGGGCCCGCTGGAGCAGGAGCTTGCTGTGAAGCTGGCGGGTCCATCAGTGGGGTTTGGAAAGCAGGGCTTTGTTGGCCGCTGGATGGTTCGGGAGCGGAACTTCCCTCACGATCTGAGGAGAGGTTTAGGTACTGTTTCCAATTTCCCTCATTGGTACATTACAGGTTCCACCCTCACTCTCTCCTTTACGCTGTGCTCTACCTCTCGGGCTAGTTTCAAGTTCGATCATAGACGCAAGCAATCTAGTATAGCAAGCCTGCCTTTCAAAACAAAAGGCTACTCCTTTCTTTGCAACTGGAATAGAGGGACTGCTACTTCCGAATCCGGGAAGTCCTTCTCGAAAGAGTCATCTAAGGCTTTTCGACTTCAACTTGCCTTTAAGCCGGCCAGGCCAGTCTGCTTCTTCGAGTGAGGACTTGCTCGGCCCAGCTCGGTTCTCTCACTACCCGAAATCCTTATCTTATATAATATGGATCCGGGCATTTCCCTTAAGATCCAGCGCCTGCAGAAGTAAAGTGATAGGAGAAGCTGCTGGTGGGAAATCTCTATTCATCACACCCCTCTCACCCGAGCCTCCTGGAAATAACCTTGGTCTCCAATCTGCAGATGAGTGTCTTCCCTCTTATCCCTTCCCCATTGTTTGGGTTTAATTTCAAGAGCTTGCCTTAGTATGAATCCCATCTACGGCTGAGTCAATAGCACCCTCCAACTTTAGTGATTCAATTGCAAACAGAAAGACAACTGCAGTTGCTGGACTAGCACTTCAATTAGCTGTGACAGTATCCGTTGGTGCGAGTGAGCGTTCCCGCTGCATCGAGAATGGTAAAGTCTTCAATTAACCGGTGTAAGCCTATCCACTCTTACTATGAGGGTTTCCGGTGTGCTAGAATCAGCAGCTATAGAATCTGCCTTACCTCCTTTACTGGTGTTACCGGTATGGGAGTACGAGTAGTTGGTGGTGAAGGCAATGATAATTGTCGTGGGGGCTATTACTTGACTTCATGTCTACCCGGTCCCAGTTCTTTTTGGTGAATGCGTAGACGCAGTTGGTGAAATAGAAGCTTTTTAAATAGCCTTTGGCTTACGTAAGATCTATCTCTTCTCTAACAGCTATTCTTTTAAAGAGCTTTCGCACTTAAAATCAGATAGCGAAAGTCAAAGCTAGTTCTTCTTCCAATATACTACCGCTACCTTAATCCTATCAAATATAAATATTTATCCTTTGAATTACTCATATATATCCTATGTATTAATTTAATTTCGCACCGGAAACTATTCTAGGAGAAGTTCGAATCCGTTCCGTTCGGATATTGATCGGTCTTGGTTTGACATGGTTTACGCGTTACTGGTTCCCGGAAGAGTTAATATCTCCATTAGCTAAACCCTTTCTTACCCTGTCTTTGGACTCGTATTTTGTTTGTACACAATCAACGGAGGCCTCCCCGACATATGTTGCAACGTCTTCAATAGCATGTTCTTACTTCGTCTTTCCCTTAATAAGTCATCAAATTTGGTGCTTTTTGATCCCCAGTTGCTATGGGGAACAAAGGAGGAAATACAATCGATTCCTCTATTTAAGTGGTTCTCGCTTCTCCTTGTTCCTGTTCCTAACTCTTCCCCGGGTAGTTCCCAATGTTTGGTACTTTCTATACTTCGTGGGTGCAACATCAACAAATTCGCTCATGATCAAGTTACAACCTAAGATCTATGACCATATTATGCTAACTGTTCGTATTTCGTTCATTCCATCGGTATGCTCTCAGGTACCTGTAATTGTGATTTGTTTGCCAGAACCAAGGGGTCTTTCTGTGGAAACCTTCATGAACAATCGTCGTTTTTTGATGGTTTTTCCGCTTCTCACCGCTGCTCTTTCCACACCTCCGGATATCTGGTGCCAAATCGTCGCCCGTTTCCTTATTTATTCGATAATTGAGTTGACTATCTTTGTGGCATCGATTGTACAAGTTCGCGAAGAGGCTGGACGAGTGAAATGAGGGAAAGCGGCTCGATTGACAAAAAATAAGAATAGCCCCCTCTGGCAAAGTAACTATAAAAGAATTCCCAAGTAATTCTCAACCAACATATGCGATTCATTCCCGTCTTAAAAAACAAATAAGACTTATAAATCAAGCAGTTAGGAAGTCCTAGACTTTAAGCCAGGCTGCTTAATTATTCTATTGAGTTGCCTACCCTCAGGTCATTAGCTGCCTTAAGCCCTACAGTTTCTTCGCTAGCCGTTGTTGGGACTTAGTTAAGAGTTAGCCTAGAAAGGAAAGGCTTTGAAAGCAAGTCAAGCATTCCAATCCCAGCGGATTAATCAATAGCAGTAGAGTCGTAAACAAGAACAGCAGAGGCTGAACAAGTCACTTCCTTAGAGCGTGAACAAAACAATAAGTTAGGTCGTTTGATTATAAAATTCCTACTGTTTGTTTAGGAGATTTATTGAACAAGACTTCTAAATAAAGGCGAAGAAGAATCATCGAACTAATGGACTTACCGCTCGCTCCCAACCAACAAGCAGTTAGCCTTCTTTTCCAAGGAATGAAAATGTGGATGACTGGACATCAGCAATAACAGGAGCCGAGCTTTCACAAAAACATACGAACCTACCATCTCATTTAAGGGGTACTTAAATCAACGTGTCAATCATCCCTACCCCGGATCTTTGGACTTAATGTCATATTTTTTTCTGGGCCCGGGTTAAATATATGTCTTCAGCCGTATTTAAGTTATTGTTGCTGCTTGGGCACTTGGTTGAACCGGTACCTCAACAGCACTTGTCTTTGCCTCTCTTTGAGCAAGGTATGTAGGGTGCTCTATACCTTATTTCTTTTATGCTTCTCTCTAGACTTGCTTCCTCCCTGGATCATTAAGTCCTTAAGTAAGGAAGTAAATAGTCGTCCCGGTAGTGGGAAAAGTAAGTCCGATTGCCTAGTAGCCCCAGTACTATAGGGAAGGCCTATTCTTCGTATAGGCAAAGCCTCACTATCTTATCTCTGAAACCCTGAAAATGATTCAATTTTGAATTTGATAAGCATGTGATTCGCATCTTGGTCTTCCAGCCTCGATGAAAGCCCCCTGATTAGATAGGGGGCAAAAGCACAACAAGCCTACCCATCATCAAAGCAAGCCCAAGTCTATGCAAGAAGGCCAAGGTCCTGTCCTCCGAATCTATCCAAATTCAAAGAGTTGGGCTACATAAAAGATCCTATTCTGAAATGGATATAGGCTTAACTAAAGCCCAATGCTAAGCAACGCCCTAGACTACAAGTGAAGAAATAGGGTTCCACTAAGCCCTTAACCCGACACAAGATGCGTTTTTGCTTTTTTTCTTCAGAAAAGCTCCTTGACCAAGGGCCCACTTAAACAGAAGGAGCTCGCAGAATACTTTAGGGCTGGAGTGAAGAGCCAGCACCTGTCAGGAACTGTATAAAAAAGGACCGAGAACTACATACGGTCTGAGACTAACTTCCTTGAGAAGAGGGAGACAAGTAATGTAGGTTGTGGCCGTTCCAGAAATGTAGCGGTAGCTCGACCAAAGCCGGTCAATAAGACAGATCCGGATCCTAGTGCTTTCGAGATGGTTCGATCGCTAACAAAGACAAGCATGGGAAACTGCAGACTCCCGCAACTCCAAGAGCTCAAGCCTAAAGCCTTAGTAACGCGCATCCTCATTGCTCGCGTAAAGCAAGCGTATAAGGTTTATTGATGGACATTCCTATACGTCTTTTAGATTTGCTTGTGTCGAACCTAGGAAACCTCTACTATTTTGTATTAGGACGCAAGCCATCTTATCCCACTTTTTTTGAATTGGTTTCAAAAGAATTTCCTAATTAATTTAGATAGTTTGATTGAGACGGATCAGCTCCACGAATAGTAGACAGGGGAAGGAGCAACAATTAGATAAGAGAAGAAGGCTAGCTATATGCTGAACACAGGCCTGTTTTCGCTTCCCCTTTAATCCTGGAACTTCAGGTAACAGCATAAAGAATCTCTTAGTTTTAGACTAAAGGGTTCGTAAGAGCTACTTCCCTTGCCTCAATCCCTATTAGTTAGTCGGGGACTGGTCCTTCCCTCGATATTACGCTCTCTTTTTTTCACGAGTTAATTTATCCGCCTACTAGCTGTACAGGAAAAGGAAAGTCTACTTACGAGATTGACCGACTTGCTTCCAAGCCGAGTTCCTTCCTTCGGTAGAGGGGATAGGGCTGCTAGAAGAAGAGTTCACCACTATCTACGCAATTCTCTAGCTTCATTCTTTTGATAATATTCCATTTCAGAGTGATGCTCGCACCACTACACTCACTCACTCATTCCATCGACGGGAGAAGGGGTTCAATCCATAGGCGAGGTGGAAACTTCGGTATAGGGTCGCCTGTTCGGCGCGCTACTGCTCTTTGGCTCCTTTACTTTAGTTCATCATTTCTTTGCAACTCTATTGATTAATCTCCTATCGTTATCGGTCGACCTTTAAGACTTGCTTACGATAGGAGGGACTCGAAAGGCTAATCCGTGAAAGACGAAAACTGAATTAAAGTCCCAATAGATCAAGCCGAGGTAGTAGACCAAATCGTCTATCAACGTCCTCCACTTATTCCACTAGGTTGGCTAGAGCCTTGTTACTATAGTTCGCGCTACTGAGATCATCGTTGATTGGGAGAGAGAAAGCTTTTGCGCTTGGGATCCTGAGCCAGCAACATTCTTGTTTTAAAAGAGGTATAGGAAATTCTTTATTATGATCATATGGATCACTTTTCGTTACTTTTCTTTCCATAGGCATACATTGCAGTCTAACCAGCTTTCTTATTTTAGGGGACCGAGAATCCTTCTTTTGTTTGATCCCCCTCGAGCCTACTATCGTCTTTCGAATTAAGCTTCTGATTTAGTTGGTGCAGACGCTGAAGGATCAGTTGACACTAGATAGGAAAGGCTTTCGATCGAGAAGCTCTCGAACCTGTTCCGAAGTTAGTTTAGGATTCGGTTGGTGTTCCGACATCCCGAATCGAGGTGGCTCTAAACTCAGGTTTACCTACCTCTCTAGTTAAAGAGAGAAGATAGGGCTTCGAAATCTAATTTCCTCTCCTAAGTGCTTGCTGGTTCCAGACTCCCTATCTTGGTTGGCTGTCATTTCCAGAGGAGTTGGACTGCTTTCCACTGATAGTATCCAACAAGGAGTGAAGAGAGGAAAAGTTATCTCTAGCATATATTTATTTAACGGAATCCATCTTTTGATATCAATTGAACAGAGGCTTAGTTGTGTGATTCATATCCACTAGTGGATCAAGGGTAGGTTCTTAAAAGGCCTTCGAAAGGAAACTCCTGCAAATCCTGGAAGGATAAAAGTGTATGTACCCTTGAGTTAAAGCGCGCCCTTGGTCCTATTGCAACTGCTTCTGATTCACTTGCTAACAGCGCTAGTCACCTCTTGACTTAGTAAACTACCCCATTCGTAGTGTCAAGCCTTCCCTTCCTCTACTGCTGGTCGACTAGACTAAGTCAACTTGCTCGTGGAAAGGCAGGAGCCTGGAAGCCAGGAAGAACGAGCCCTTAAATTCTTCTATTCTGACTTCTTCTACCAAATGAGCATAGAAAGAAGGGTAGACGCTCCTTTAGCCATCAATCCATAACGAGACTTAGGTGATCCTATCTCTCTTATAGAGAGGGCGAGAAAGAGCTCCATTGAGCGCCAACTCCAGCATTCACACTAGAATCTACTTCCAACCTTTAACACTTGGTCGAGCAAGTCCAGAACTAGGCCCTTAACAGAACCAGGACTAGCCCTTTAGAGAAAAGCGAGCAAGATCCCTTCATCGGAAGGAAAGAGGAGAACGAGGACAGCTGAGCTGACTACCGCTCCTGCCTTCTGGTACGAGTTTCAATTGGCATAACTTTCATTAAATGGATTAGCCTACCATTTTCCTGAGGGCCTAAAGTTTAGATAGAAAAGTCCTCTCTTTCTATTCATAGAGAATCCATCCTCAAACTAGAGTTCAACTCCGTCGTCCGATCTTAAGATGTTAGGTTCTTTTTAAATTCAAGAAAGCATGAAAAAGGAGGATAGTCATAAAACACAAGTAAGGTAGCATTTCACCAGCAACCATTGTCACTAGATATGGTAGATCCCTAGCTAAGGGAGACTTCCTCTTTTCACGACGAATTGCACGACTAAGCCCCTTGAGCACTTTAGCAAAGGACTTACTTTCAGAGAGGGTGCGTTATAGGGTGATGGAAGAGCTATCGATAGCTATCGTGTACTTGCTTTCTCTTCTTTCTTTTTGAATGACAGTTCATCAAAACAATTGCTAGATCGAGCACGCGACGCGCATAGTCTTAAGTTCAAGAGCGGGTTGTCTCCTCTTCAACATTTCTACTACTTCCTTGCCTCCCCTTTTCAGAGATATCCTTGTTCTCTTCCCAGATTTTCCTCTACACTTTCGCCGCCTTCTTCATCATGTTGTTCCATCCTTCAGGGATGTTCGGTAGGTGTCCGGGCTTCCTAAAAAATCCTCCCGGCAAGAATGCTGCTTGAACATTGTAAGACATTGAACCGTCTCGCTCTTGTGAACACGGATCATAAGTGGCAAAAGCCGCCGGAATCCTAATGGATAGTCCATAAGCTCTCCTCGCTACTGTAAAAATTGCAAATTTATTTTTATACACTGGCGCAGATGATTGCCCCTAAGGCACCGATGGACCAACGCCTTCGTCTATCACCCTAATTTTTAGTAGTAGTGCCAGATCAAGCAGAGAGCGCTTTCAAGGAACGAAGTCATTTGAGTACTATAGTAGGTAGAGGTAAACTTTGTTCTAAAGAGGTATCCGACTCAACACAATCAGTCACTTAATAGGGCTTCTCACATTGGTCCGCGGCAAAGAAAGAGCAAACCAGGCAGGCAGAAACTAGATATGCTATTAAACACGGGGGGACCTCCTGGGCTTTCTATTCCTATTCCATAATAAGCCCTACCTACTAGTATAGTACTAGGATCAGGCTTCATGTTCGTGTTCCAGAATGGGCAGCTAAAGCCTTTCTTTGAACCTTAGACTCATCTCTCAATCCACTTAATGTACATGTTGAATTTTCTCCGGATTAAAAACCAAATAAAAAGACGTCCCGATCCATAAAGATAAACATAAAGAAGCGCGGAAAAAGGCTCTACAAATACTCACTAATTAGATAGGATAGGCCCAATCACTATTCAATCCTGGAAGCAAGCATTACGGCCAGTAAGACAACCAAAACTATGCTTCCCAAAAAGACAAGACTGCAACGTTCGGATTACTTGACTCCAGCTCACCAGCACTATGACTACTGCTTGCTTCAACGACTCCCGAACCATCATAGATAGCAAAAGTCATGTCACTCCCGCTCGGCGAATCAATCGCAAGTCCCAACCCAGAAAAAGAGGCAGAGTGAAAGGAAAGGTCAGATAATGGGCTACATGTTGGAATGCCTCTAAGGTCGGTCGATATCAGTACTGGTTCAGCCTGTGAGGGATTCATTCAGTAAGGGAGGGGGCTCTAAATCCGCCTAGGGGAGAGAATAAAAGTAAGACCTTTGAGCACTCAAGATGAGAAGAATCCCGCTGTCCTGTCTCATTCCCATTCTCTTTGAAGCACAGATCTCATCTCTTTTCAATGCAAAATAAGGGCATTTATCTAAAGTTAGAGAGGGCAAACACACACCTGTCTAACGTCAGTTTCGCTGTACTGGCATTTCGCTCTCATCGATGGAACGAAAAGATTTAGTTGACTTAATGACTGGTCTAGGGTGAGAATAGCATGTGTTCTCTTCAAACTAGGTTTTCATGGGCGGGCTATTGAGAAGAATGAGGTTCTCATATCAGAATCCCTATTCAAACGAGGGGAGAAGGAACTGTTAACGAACAGTAGGTGTTCTCTTCAAAGCAAGCAAGACCGGTTAAAGCGATTCTTTTGAAAAGAGTCTTCGTTGAAGTGAGCTCCTGTCTAATAGTAGACAGGCAGGTACGTGCTCCGATATAAGGGGGTCAGCTCGGCAAGTAAAGGATATAAGGAAAGAAGCTCATAAAGTCATGACATGCCACCGAGCAAATAAAACCTTCCCTCTCTGCAAGCAAAGAAAGAAGAAGGTGAGCGATTGTAAGGGAGAGGAATGGAAGTGAGAAGCGGCGGATGGGTCGGTCTAGTTCAAAGCCTAAGCTAAAATTGGTCTAGTTCAATAAGTGTACGATTGGTGAAGCTATGAATCGACAGATTTTGGAGTGAAATAGACGTTGGAGTGTGAATCGGTAGATTTCCAGTGCGGGAGTTCGAGGTAGTATTTCTTTGATTCTGGTTTCCGATCTAATCATGTGATTCTTTCAATCAGCATGCTCTTCTCCGATGTATTCTTTTAGGCGAAGAAGCGGTTTATCCGAGAGTGGGGTTACTTACCAGAGAGTTTGGCTTGGTCTTGCTTTCTTCTTTGTTGAGCTGTTATCTAATTCGTCCTCATTGCCTTTACTCCTGCTTCAGACCTGTTTAATGTCTCCGTAATGTCCGAGCGTTAGCAATCCTCTAATTGTGGTCTTAGAGCTCTCTAGAGCCCTTAAGATGAAATGGTTTTGCAATCATGCTCCTCTATCCATTCTCGACTTAATCCTCTAAGGCTTTGGTTCGTATTGGGAGTGTTCTCCTTTTGGCGTGGGCTTCCCTCCCATCTGGTACTTATGTGGTAGGTGGGTTATTGAAGGTGGATAGGTTTTTGTAAGAATAAGTTTAAGGATCAAGATCGGTAGAAAGATCAAGATCGGGAAGAGCTTCTCTTCGAAGGTGCCGCTGAGGAGCTCTGTTCGGGTACCCCCCCTCCGGCTCTTGAGAAGAGCTTTAGTTTAGGAAAGGGCTAAAGGGGTGCGTGCGATCCCTCTCGTTGAGAGTCAAGGGTCTCCAGGAGTAGAAGGCACATCCTGGATCTATTAAGCCGGCAAGGGTTCAGCATTTTCACGACCGCAAAGGGGCCATCTCTCAGTAGGAGTAGATAGAAAGGATCTTCTGATCAATCCAGAGATAATTTCGATTCCATTAGTAATGAGGATTCGGAATATCACACATTGATCAATCAAAGAGAGATTCAACAACTAAAAGAGAGATCGATTCTTTGGGATCCTTCCGGGAACAAACAGAGATAGAATCAGATCGATTCCCGAAATGCCTTAAAGGATATTCCTTTATGTCCCACCTTTAGTAAGCATCTTGTTGCTTCTTTTTTGCCCGCGCTTAAGAGCGCTTGTAATGATTAACCTCTATCATCGACTTCCGACTCTGTAGGCTTGTAAGCCTCCTCTGTCCCAACTTTATTCTTCTAACTAAGAAAGCATAGGCAAATATCTTATTATAATAGAATTCCTTCAAAGATGCTTTTCTCCTCTAGCCACAGACATGCTTGACTACCACTACCTTCACTATCAAGCCAAGAAGGGGAATTAGTAACACAGGCTCGGTGGCAGAAGATAAGGCTAACTCAGTATTTTAGTAAATAAGCACCTCTACTAATGCGGGTGGGGTTCCAGAAGTGGACCTCGATCCAACCGAAAAACTATTGTGTGAAAAATAAACTCTCTTTTGAAAAGTTCTGTTAGGTTCTTAGTAGCAATAGGTGACCTTATACCAATCCCGATCCATCAGATTTGTTCGGAAAATAAACGATAGACAATAAAACATCTCGGAAATCTGGGGGTCAGTTTTGTGGATATTCTTCGCGCAATGCGCGAAGTTCCCGGAAAAAGGGATATTTTGTCCCCTCTCTATCCAACTGGGCGAGTCGGTTTGTAAGAGTCTCTGGCCGATATTCCCACTTTTTTTTGTTAAAATGGAGTCTCCCAGACCAGAAGGCTGGTTCGGTTTTCAACCCAGAAAGGGTCTGGGTCCAGCTCGGCCATCCGAGATATAACCTTATGAGGTTAATAAAAGTTATAATCTCATCTATGGGGGGCTGCCACCCCCTCTTTTTAGAGGCAGCAAAGAGAAGTCTTGTATTGATCTTCTCAAAGACTTCCCCCAGTGGCCCTTCTGGAACTTGCCCAGGCTGCACAGCCTCTGGTTGAGGTGCGGGCTCTCCTCCGGGCTGTTCCAAGTCCCTCCCTAAAGATAGACTCCCCGCTTATGCCCGGGGAATTTCTTTCGAGCGCACCAGGAAGCCGCTGCCCGACTCCCTGAGAAGGCTGCGAATTTATTTCTTCCCCAGGTTCGGCGGTATTTTGAAACCAGCCAGAGAGACCCTCAAAAAAAGAATCAGAAGGATTGTCACCCCCCCGGCCCCACTAGCATCCATCATCATCGATGTAGAGGGGAGGTCTGTAGGCCTGACGCCTATAGAAATAGACAACCACTCCAACAAAAGATTGAAGGCCGTAACTTCCAACGCACAAAATAGGAACCCCAGAGAGAGGAACACCGAAGCCAAGGCCAGCCAAAGCCCAAAGGAAGACCCACTTGAGTATAGTGTTAATGAAAAAAGTGATAAAGCGGGTTTCGTCTCATTTTCCGGAAAGCCAGTCATACTATTCCACTTTAGCTAAGCTAATAATAAAACGGGATCTGGATTTGTCTGCAGATGATGATGTCCACTCCTGGCTCGATGCGCTTAACGAAAGGGAACGAAGTCTCTAGATTAATTAATAAAGAATTTCCTTCGTCATTAAGCAGTATCCTTTAAGTAAGTAGGGGTGCGCCGGACCGCTGACGAATAATAGGTACCCCCACACCCCAGGCAGAGTTAGTGAGCCGTGTAATAGGCGACCATTTCGCGCGGTTCGGGGGGCACATGAGTCAGCCGCCGGCGCCCGACTGCGTCTTGACCCCTATCCAGTTTTTGGGCCAATTCCCCCTTCGTACTACCAAAAAATGAGATTCTTGCCGAATCCGAGTTTGCTGCTCCAACCATTACCAAACTTATACCTATTCTATTTAGTACTTCAGGTGCTTCTGTTGCGTATAATGTAAATCCCGTAGCGGATCAATTCCAACGAGCCTTTCAAACAAGTACTTTTTGTAATCGACTCTATAGCTTCTTCAATAAACGCTGGTTCTTCGATCAAGTTTTGAATGACTTTCTAGTCAGATCGTTCCTGCGTTTCGGATATGAAGTCTCATTCGAAGCTTTAGACAAAGGTGCTATTGAGATATTGGGCCCTTATGGTATATCGTACACATTCCGACGATTGGCCGATCGGATAAGTCAACTTCAAAGTGGATTTGTTGTGCGAAGAGTGCGTTATGACCCGTGGCCGCCTGCCTGGTCTGGTGGGGTCCTCCGTTGTGGGTAAACGGGAAACCCGACTCTACGAACCCGAGGAAAGGCTGCACAGCAGTAGTAGGGGCGCGAAGACCGGAGCTTTTTGTAGTGCTAGCAGGAATGCAAGTGAATGAATCCCATCCCCTAGCGAGTGAAGTGCTTACGCCCCTTAGATTAGAGATAGGGGCGCGCTAGCGTTATAATAATAATAGAAAGGTTAGGGGGCTGAGAAAAGCTTGCTGTCTACTTCTCTTCACTGCCCCGTTCTGTAACTTCCCTTCTTTAGTCCGTCCACGAGGCTGTAAAAAGAGAGAGGGACGGCTATATAGCGGGAGTCGTTTCGGTTGTATGCCACGAGGTCCCTATGGACAAGGGGACAAGTGAATCATCGCTTTTGGGCGCAGGCAGCCCTCTACCATCCATCCCATTGCATTCCATCGTCTCGTATTATACTGTACCGTACCAGATACATCTATTGAGTGAGAGAAAGGTAGCTTCTCTATAGATATATTATTCATTTTTGATATTGATAGGGATCCCCAGATTCCCGTCACTACGGATTGATTGTCTCTACCTAACTACATGGTAGTGGTCTAGGGAGCGCAATTGCTAGAGCACGGGAGAATGAAGAGTAATGATTTCAGCAAGAGCAGCCGGACGAACTACTATAGTGAGTCCTGTGACTACTAGAGTAGAGTTGAGTCAAAAGGTATGGTATAGCAGCCTTTCCGAGCGAGCCTCTGGGATCTCCTGTAAACCCCCATGATGTGGTAAAGGGAGGATATTAGTGGAAGCAGTGAGTGGAGATTCCCCTGCAGAGAGCCGGATGAGGGGAGACCTTCACGTCCGGTTCGGAGGGCGGGGATATCCCGACCCTACTATCATTATGCCTTTGAAATGTTACTTGGTTCAACTCTATTTGTGACCTTTTCTCGTATGTGGGACTCTCTATCTTCTTGGGTAGATAATCGATCGTCTTTCATTTTGATAGTTAGTAGTATTTATTATAATAAGTCAATAAATAAGAATAAATAATAATAGAACTGGAGGAGCTAAAAGCCAGGATGGCTTGGTAAGCAAGCAACCTGTTATGTAAGCGCCAACTCCCATTTCTCTCTCTTCTTTCTTTTTGAAAGTCATGATCAGAATGAAAGGTAGTTTGCTGGGCCTGTATTTTGATCCCAGAGGTGCTGGTTCGACTCCAGCTCGTGAGAAGGCTTTTTTGGTCATATCCCTTTGTCTCGCTTGTTCTTATTCAGTTCCTTTGTCCTTCCATCGCTAAACGATTTGTTGAACAAGGTTTATCAGCCTGTTGTGAAAGAAATTCTCAAAGTGAAGGCCTTAGCTCCTCCAGAAGTTCTGAATGTCTTCAAGCAGGATTACGGGTTGATTTTGTATTTCATAGAGCCCATCAGTGACTATGCTTTTAGAGGGATGCACACCTTGCTACAGTTTTATGATCCACAGCTTAGATGTTTCGTACTTTCTGATTTCGTGCTGGCACCTACATTAGAGGAGTATTCGAGCATCCTGAGAGTTTCCGTGAAGGACTGTGCACCATTCTTCGGGACCAAGATCGATCCCGACTTCAAAGATGTAGCAACTGCTCTTTATTTGAGCAAGTCATTATTGGAAGACCGGATTGATAGCAAAGGAGGCTTCCGAGGATATCATTTGAGTTTCTTGTTAGATGAGGCTACCAAAGCAGCTGAGGCAAAAAGTTGGAGTGCCTTCAATGCGATCCTAGATTTGTGTATCTATGGAATCACTTTGTTCCCGAACATGCCGAACTTCGTGGATGTTGATGCTATTCGCATTTTCATAGCAAAGAATCTTATTCCTACTCTCCTAGGTGATCTCTACCACTCTGTGCATTATAAGAATGAGAAGCGAAGGGGTGGAATGTTGAATTGTTGTGCGACTGTATTCTACAAGTGGTTCACACGCTTTCTTCCACAATCAGGAGCTTTTGAGAAGACGAAGAACACTCTTGAATGGTCAGAAAGATTGATGGGTTTGCAAGCGAAGGACATTGCCTGGGTTAATCAGGGTTTGCGGTGTATTGACATTCTTCATAGTTGCGGAGGATTTCCTAATGTTCCATTGATCGGGAGAAAAGGGGGAATTAATTATAACCCTTCTCTCACGGTTAGACAGTTTGGGTATGCCTTAAAGGAACCACCAGCTGATGTGGACGTCACAGAGTCCTTGTACTTCCAATCAACAAATGGATTCGAGATTGCTCAGAAAGCTTCTAATGCTTGGCATAGTCGAAAGACAAAAGGGAAGAAGACTTTGGGAGTAGGGAATTGTCGAATGTATCGACCGTTTGCGGAATGGTTAAAAGAACGGGTTGAAGTGTTACTGTTACCTTTTGGGCCTGCGCCTCTTCTATATCCCATGGTCATTGAACAACCTACCACAGTTAGCATTGAAGAGTTCAACAAGATGAAGACGGAAAGAGACGGTTTGCTAATGGAGAATGCACAGTTAAGTCAGGAGCTTGCTAAAGCTAATCACGCCAGACTTGAGATTGAGTGGAAAGCTCAAGAAGATGCTGAAAGGCATGCTATTGCAAGGAAGCAGTGTGAAGTTGAGTTGGCTCGGTATGAGAGGTTCGAGTTTGCTACTAGAAGTTCTTCCAAGGAACACATTGACACTAAAAGGCAACTGGATCAAAAGACCTTGATGTTTGAGAACATGAAAAAGAGACATGTTGCTTACAGGATCAAAAGAGAGGAACAAGACAAAGTTCAAGCTGAAGAGATCGCGAGTAAGCTAAAAGAGAAAGACGAAGAGATGGCCGGTAAGTTGAGAGAAAAAGATGCAGAACTTGCTAAAGCCCGAGAAGAAGCTGCTTACTACAAACGGATGATGATCTGCTATCAAAAGAAGCTGAAGAGGTTTGAAGATAACCAGGCGCATGAGTTGGTAGAAGTTCCAAAGGCAGGACCGATCATTGACTCCAACCTAGATAGAGGATCACATTGACAAAGACATCTTTCTGTTTGCTTGTATGTTGTGGAGTTACCATCAGGACTGTTGATGGAATCTTTTTATCATTGTACTTCTGTTTGAATCCATGCTTTTGGTGTTTTGACTATATCCACAAAATTCTTATCATAAAAAGATCTCTTTACTATCATTATGTGTGCTCTCGCTTTGTGATCACCGACACATCTGACACATTTACAAAAACACGTCGGTCTTCGTATTCTTGGAATTGTTTGGCACGTCTGCTACACACACACACACACCTTATATCATCAACACTGCTTGTTATTTACAGCAAAAAGAGCTTCTGTCTTCATCAAACCCACAAAACTGGAATCAGGGGATGGGATGCCCTAAAAATGAATCGACATGCCATAACATTCATTTCCTGCATATTATATTCTTATGTTTTTGCAGGTTACCCAGGGTTTCTAACTTATTTGATTACAGGCAATATAGCTGGTCAACGCGTTCACCGATATCCGACTAAAAGAAACCGAGTAAGGATGGCTGATCGAATGCAGACTGATCTCAATGAGCTCCGACAGAGGATGGATCAGTTCATGGAAATGATGACTGACATGGCCCAGAACCAGGAGCGTCTCTGGTTGATGGTTGAGCAACCTCATGGGAATGTTAATACGGGAATACCGGCTGAGAATGTGGATTCTAACGCTGCCCGTAATGGAGAACCTAATCCAAATAGGACCACAACATGTAATGCAGGTTTAGAAGACAATCAAGAGGACCAGTTCACTCTACTGGATGCTGATATAGGTAACATGAATGAGATCAACAATCGCAGGTATGAAGAGCTGACAGAGAAGATCAAGGCCATGGAATGTCAGAATTCCTTGGGCATCGACGTAACCAGTCTCGGGTTAGTACCAGGAGTCAGAATCCCTCCAAAGTTCAAGGCACCATCGTTTGACAAGTACAACGGCAGCACGTGTCCTAGGACTCACATTCATGCGTACTTTTGAAGAATCTCGGCTCATACTGATGACGAGAAACTTTGGATGCATTTCTTCCAAGACAGTTTATCTGGAGCTTCGTTGAGCTGGTACATGAAGCTGAGTCGGGTCTCTATTCGAAGTTGGAAAGATCTAGCTGAAGCATTTCTCAAGCAATATCAATACAACATTGATATGGCTCCGAATCGCACTCAGTTGCAGAACTTGTCTCAAGGACCTAAGGAGAGTTTTAAGCAGTATGCCCAGAGGTGGCGTGAGCTGGCCGCACAGGTTCAACCTCCATTGCTGGATCGGGAAATGGCCGACATGTTTATGGGCACCTTGCAGGGTGTTTACTTGGATCGTTTGGCCGCCTGCCCGTCCATTGGTTTTTCTGATATTGTCATTGCTGGAGAAAGAATAGAGAATTTTCTGAAATTGGGAAAGATCCAGGATGCAAGCAGCGCTAGTTCTTCGGGTGTGAGAAAGCCTTTTGGCAACGGCCAAAGAAGAAGAGAAGGCAAGACGAATGCTGTGTATAGAAGTCGAGACAGAGGTTATTCTCAAGGTTACCACCAAGCAGCTGCGGTGACTATTACTCCACAGGTTCCATAACAGCGACCACAAGGTCAGCAACAACAGGTACAGAGACCGTTTCAGGAAAGAACAAGAGCAAGAAACCGCAGACTCGACCCCGTCCCATGCCCATATGTTGTATTGCTCCCAGAGCTGCTAAAGTTGAATCTGGTTGAGCTTCGTACCATGAGACCTCCTGCTCCTGACAATCTACCTCCGAATTTTTATGTTAATGCCAGGTGCGAATTCCATTCAGGTGCCCAGGGGCACAGTATTGAGAAATGTTGGGCTTTTCAGAACAAGGTACAGGACTTAGTTGACTCCAAGGCGATCAATTTTGCTCCTCTCCCAAATGTACTCCAGAATCCGATGCCTAGTCATAATGGAACCGGTGTCACGGTTATTCTACCAGATGGTTCACGTTAAGCTGAAGTCTTCAAGTTAATCACCCAGGACGCCAGGGTATTCATGAAGAAAATAAAGCCAGCAATATTCAAATACTCTCAGTGATGGCATTTATGTGTTTGCCTTTCTTCATTGTTCATTTTCATCCCTATTGAGGGGAACTACGTCGCTCTGATTCTTCATTGGTCATCAGTCAATGGAGATACGTAGGCAGAAGATCGTCAGGTCTTTCCGAGCAACCTTATGGGGCAACTTTACTCCCCAGCTTCACTTTTTCCTTCAGATGTCTCGTGTCAGAGTCAGAATAGCTAGAAGAGGAAGTATTACTGCCATGGTTGGGCATGCGACTGCAAATTGAAGATTACAAGTCTGTGAAAAGAGCTATTGATCGTCGAAAGTATCCACGACTGACAAGTCCAGACGGAGCCAAGCCTCCTCAACTACGGCAATATTCAGTTTCTTTACTGCATTTCCATTTGTAGTTTCTTTTATATGCTAAACATTTGTCTACATGTATGAAATTTGTTTGCTTTTGAATGTTAGCAATAATAAAACTCACATGTTTTTCTTGAAGTAAATTCATTTGCATTCCCTTATAATTTTGCATATGTACATTGCAATACCAATTGTCATGCTTAAATTCTATGAGGGAGAATGACGAAACAAAAACGCAAAATCTCTAATTGTGTGTTCTCGAGTAAGGCCCTGTTGACGATGTACAGGCTTTGTTTCAAATCCCTAAACACCGGAGATATAAGGAAGATAGACCCTTGCTAACCCCTTCGAGCCTTGAAGTAGGAGTTTCTTTTCACATAAAAAAAAAACCCTCACATGTAACCCAGGGGTAGGGTAGACGTCAGCTAGTCAGACCAAGCATTCAGACTTTCATAAAGAAGTGTATTTGAAGATTCGTTGCGTTCTACTATGATAATCAAGAGGTCCAAAAACCCAAAACCACAATGGTTATCCTTCGTCGACCAAAGAATGAGGCAGTCACAACCCTCGTGAAGCAATCAAGACAAACAATGTCACGCGACTTATTCAAAATGCAAAAAAAAAAAAGAAAAAAAAAGGCCCGCTAAGTCGAAACTTGAAAACAAGCGACTTAGGCAAAAGTTAGGGCATCCCGCTGGACTCCACAGTCAAAGATTCACAAGAATCAGTCCAGGCAAAAGTTAGGGATAAGCAAAATAACGCAAAAGCGAAAGACAGAAAGGATTACATAAGAAAGATCCTCAAATAAGAACAAAGTCGTGTGACACAGACACGAAAGATAGAGGAGTGACTGACTCTCAACAATAACCTGATTGGTGCTTGAACTGATAGCAGCAATGGTTCCTCAATCAACACGAAACCTTTATGAAAGTTGAATGCTTATGAAAAAGAGCTGAATGTAGGAATGGAGAACATCACCAAGAGTGGGTGGGCACAAATAAATTTCGAGCCTATATCCTTTGTTTCTATAACCGTGAACCCGACCACGATACAACCCTCAAAAGTCCTAACTGAAACAGGGTTAATTTGAGAGCGTACTACCACGAGACCGCGTTCCTGACTCCTATGAGTTGTGCTAAAAGACATTTGTTGGTATTGCATGTACATACTCTCATTCAAAATAAGGTCGTATCTTAACCAGTGATTCTCTCACGAAGGTTAAACGATCCCTTTTCAAAACTTCAAGATTAACATGTTTGTTGCATTGGAATTTTCATTCTAAGAATAAACATTTTCTCGCTTGCATACATTTGTTTGGCATCATAAATGGTTCACATGCGGAAATTCAATCCAGAAGCTTAAGCTTGCCAAGTTGAGAAGTTTAAAACTTCTGAAAGACTGTCACGTCGAGGTACACTTTTCTGAGAAAGCTTCATTGAGCAAGGACTTTCCTAATTAGTCATGGTAAGAGCTAGCCAACCCGGGGTAGTTACGTCGAGTAATCTCTTCAAATTTCAGTCAAACTGGGGCAATCACCTCGAGATTCAGATCTCTCCAAGAGCGAAGATTAATCAGTCAGGTGCAAAGCTATTCAAATACTCGTACTAGGGGCAGGCCACCCCAATAGTACGAGAGTTCATTCCTTCCCGAAGACAGATGACCGGAAGCATTTACCCGGAGTTTAGAATACCGTGGTCACTTGTCAAGCCGACTATCTCGTTCAGCACTTCTGACAGATACAAACTCATTCGCATTGGCAATGGTTACCTCCCCAACAGGGTTGATTACGCTAGTCCATGCAGTCGTTATGATACCTAAGAGTTTAAAGACGCCAAGTCTTTTGTAAAATCCTCTTGAGGTAAAATCCATATGGAAGCAACTGATCCCCAGTACGAGACAACCTGAAATCTTCCCTCCTCAGCAGGACGTGTCTCGGTGTTGTCATCTCCAACAGGCAAATGGAAGTTATCCTCACTAAAGTCAGAAGTTTTTTCCTTCAGATGGTTTCCTTGATCTCAGTTCCTCAACAGATCTAAGGCAACTCCCATTCTCCTAGAAGATTTCGGATAAACCATTCTCCTCCCCAGCAGGTCCATAAGAGTGGATATTCCTCAATAATCGAAGTATCCCCTAGCACAGTCCTCAAATCTAAAGTCCAATTTATTTTTGGCAAAGGTGATAATTCGGGACGAATGAATCATTCACGTTCTTCTCCAACAAAGATGTTATCCCCACAGGACTTCTTGGGATCGAATACGCGATCAATGTGTTTCCCCACAGAGTCAGCAGAGACTTATCACTTCCGCGTCAGGAATTTCTTTTACATTCACACCAGTTCATTAACAATACTCAAGACATAATATCCCCAGTGTCATGGGGCAACATGCCGTGCAATTCAACATATGCAAAGTCCAGCCGCAGACTGGCCAAAGTCCATCTTCGGGTGGCAGATTTCAAAGTCCAGCCGCAGACTGGCCAAAGTCCATCTTCGGGTGGCAAGCTTCAAAAGTCCACCCGCAGTGTGGCAAATCTCTAAAGTCTCCCGTATTGAGCAGAAATCTCCCGTAGTGAGCAAAAGTCTCCCGTAGTAAACAAAAGTCCACCCGCAGTGTAGCAAATCTCAAAAGCCTCCCGTAGTGAGCAAAAGTCTCCCGTAGTGAGCAAAAGTCCACCCGCAGTGTGGAAAATCTCAAAAGTCTCCCGTAGTGAGCAAAAGTCTCCCGCAGTGAGCAAAAGTCCACCCGTAGTGTGGCAAATTATCCAGCAATCCACCTGCAGTGTGGTAAAGTATCTGAAGCCCAACCGCAGATTGGCAAAAGTCCATCCTCAGGGTGGCAAAGTATCTTAAAATTCTATCACAAGTTGATCAAAGTCCACCCACAGCGTGGCAAGTCGTATTTGTCTAACTCCATCCAATAATACACCATTAAGGCATTGTTGCAGCTTATCAAGGTCCACCCGCAGTGTGGCAAGTCAGTAGCCTTCTGGCATCACCCAAAAGGCATCCCCCATTTACTATTCTCCCATATCATAATTATATCTAAGCAGAGTACATTAGGTCGAGTTTATTTCCCTTTTCCTCTGCCGCGGAGTGCAAATTTTCTGGCTGTTTCTAGTATTCAATCCCTGCATACTTCAAACATCTGAAAGCAACTGCTATCATCCATTCAAGTCTACAGTGATTGAATAGGGGCAGCTGTAACACCCCAAAATTTGCCCTCTTATTTATGACCTTAACTAACTCTTCGCAATCATTCATAGCCCGGGTTTTCTCAAAGCAGATGTATGGTCAGGAGTACTTTGGGAGAAATTTTCTGCATATTCAAAGATTCTTCTGGGGATTTATGTAGAGTAATTTGGTACCCCAGTCGAATTTGTGGTTGGATTTGATGAAAGAATGGGTAATGTTACAAGACACGACTTGGGCCTCCATTGGAAGTCAAGGTCGTTACTTTCTCGTTATTGTTCAACATTCGGCACACAAAGTTGAGTTGGATTAGAGAGATGAATCAAAATCAGATGAAGTTTTGGACCATCTCTTTTTAATTTGTTTTCAATTTAATTTAAAGAATTAAGTCAAAGGAGTAGCTTCAATTCACTTTTGTTTACCCGTTTTTATTCCCAAAGCCCATCTCAAAATCAATGTTCATAAAGTTCAAAATGCCCAATTCAATCTCAAACCAATCATTTCTAGTGATTTCCACTTTTGTTCAAATTCAATCTCAAATCATTTTTAATGATTTCTACCTTGTTCTTTTAGATTATTACTCTTGGTTTCTAACACAAAAAATACTTTTCTAAGTTGTAAGAATTATAAAATATTGTGATGTTGGTATCATATGCTTATGAGCAAAAGTATAATTCCAATTTTTGTGTACACACATGGGATTTGAAAAAAGGGGAAGAAGTGATGAGAGAATTTAAGCATAAGAGCCAAATCTATGTGGGATGTATACAAGAATAGTATTTTAATGCAGACAGATTGTTACTAATTTTCCATCGTTCATTCATATTTAGAAGATAAGTGCAGTAACTTTTTTTTCCTATCATTCATTCATATTTGGAAGATAAGTACAATAGCTATTTAGTAATGTAATAAAAAATCAGACGCGAGATTAAGGCGGTATAGGAAAAACAGTGGCACAAGATGATTTGGTTACGGAAATTACACCCGAGAAATTCAGAAATAGAAAATTTCTAAAGACTTATAACAGGAAAAACAGGATTCCCTCTTCATCAATGGGATTCAATCATTATCTTCAATGCTCCTGCCAGCTTACTCTTAACACTCACATTCCTGCAATAACAAAGGAAAATTCATGAAAAACTGAGAAGAAGAAAAGGGCCAAAGAGAGAAAAATTCAAGAAAACAAAAGTTCTAACAGAATCAGTTAGAACTTCAAAAAAAAATCATAACAGAAAAGGTAACAGAATACCTGAGAGGATCGGCTATAAAACTGGAACTGGATACAATCAAGTGGTTCGGCTCATTCTTTCAGACTCACCTTTATCTTCTCTCTCAACCTTGTTCTACAACTCATCATTCACTCCACCATTTTCTTCCACCCGAATTCCTCATCATTCTCATACCCTCATTACTCTTCCATCATCAACAACTTCTCAGTTTCACAGACCTTCATCACTTTCTGAACCTCATTCATCATCATATTCACATCTTCATTCTCCAACAACAAGATTCATATAACATGCAATAAGATCAAAGATAACTTCCAAAAACCAGCTACATTCACAACAAACCTCCAACAGAATCATAACAAACTCAGATGAAGGCTTCTAATTGACTTTTACCTGAGTTATTGAAATCTCCAAGAGATCCATCACCATGGCAACCATTCTTTAATCAAAAATATTGAAGCAATACTTCACACCATCATCATCCAGAACCCTCACCTACATCATTCTTCAACTACCACCTTCTACCAGATTCAAAGCCCCAATTCAGTTCCTACAACCTTCATACAACTTCTAATGGCTCTCATGAATGCTGCATCAGTGACTTTGATCTTCATTGATTCAGTTACGGTTTGATACGCATCCAATACGCAACAACCAGATCAAAAATACACAAGATTCTTCTTCGTACAACCTGCAAAATAATAACAAAACGAGAACAACGATTTTGGATTCAGAATTTGCAGAACAGAGAAGAACAGAGGAAAGTGCAAAGAGGAAATTACAACAAAAGGCAAAGCCACGACATCCTACCGAAAGCGCAGTGGCCGCAACATCACTAGCCCTCCGAAGCCATCCTCAACAAAGCATCTATCACGCGATTCGCATCACAGAAATATCGGCCTCGCGCGGAGAAGAAGAACCTTCATCACCATAGCACATTGTATCGTCTTCAACACTCCTTCAGGAACCTGCACAAATCAAGCAAGTGAGATTCAGCAATCGCCAACGATAAATTGAAGTCATAACAAGAGTGTTGATTTGCGACAAATGCGAAAGAGAGGAAGAGAATAGGGCGAAAGGAGAACGAAGCTAAGGGTTGCCTAAGATACGCCATCGCCGTCCTTCGAAATTGTTCCGGTAAATGCCTTTTTAACTTGCTTTTTTTTCTTCTTCTCTTTCGCCGATTTCCGCCATTGATGGGTGGAGTCCAAGGTTGGAGATTTCGTTTAGAGACGAAACTAGGGTAAGGTTTTGTTGAAGAAGAACTAGGATGAGTTCGTGCAGAGGATAGGAGAAGGGTTTTGTTTTTTTGGTTTAGGTGAGGGGTTTAGTCGGAGGGAAGTGGTTGACGGCGGCTAGGGTTTTAGGATGACGAGCATGAGAGTGAGGGAGGGCGGCGGAGCTAGGCTATTAGGAGAGGGTGACCGGGTGAGAGGGAGGAGGACGACGAGGTATGTGGTGATGGTGGTGTAGAGGATGAACGATGAGGGGAGTGAAGGGCGGCGGCTAGGGTTTATTTTGAGGAAGAAGAAGTCGTTGAGAGGGTTTGTGAGGAGAAAGAGAGAGGCTGCGTTGAGTGAGAGAGAGACAGCATGTTTTGGGCTGTTGTTTTGTTTTTCTTTTAAGATACAGGTTAATATTTAGGTTGATTATGTTTAATTATCATAAATAATAATAATAAAAACAAATTAATTGAATTAATGAATAGTTAAGGCATTAAGCAAAGATTAGGGAGTTTTGACTATTTAATTTTCAAAGTGAAACAGGCCATTTTCCTCCTGCGCGTTGGGCCTAGGTGATTCGCTAATAACACCCCCATTTAAGCCCAGTTGGCTTTTTAATTCATAAGCATTTCTATTTCCCCCCCCCCCCTCCATTTCTATTCTTTTATTATTCTATTTTATACATTTTTCAATTAATTCGCAAATAAATATTAAAACACATACTAAAATTCTATAAATATTATATTAGGATTTTAGGACATTTTAGAACCATGCCCAATTTTTATTTTCTGAATTTAGCCATTTTTTGATTTAATTTCGATTTTTCATTTTAAGTGATTTATATTGAATTCCTTCATAAACACATAAATTTGTACAATTTATTTCTGTCACCTCCCATAATATGTTTTGCCCATTCTTTTTGCCATGATTAAAGGACAAATAGAAGTACCTAGAATATTTTTGGTGTATTTTTTAGGACATTTTTTCTACCGTTTTGGTATGGTGATTTGTATAAGTTTGTGATTAAACTTTAGGTAAGCTTAGGTGGCCATTTACCATAGTTAGACTTAGAATTTTTAAGAGATTTTTTAACACAATAATATAATCAGGTTAGAGACCTTAGGAAATTAATTTCATATTTTTCCCATGACTTTTGATATTTTTGTCATTTTAATTCATTTCCATCATATTATGCATATTCATTGGTTCATATCATTCACTAACTATTGGTTTTTTGTGCAAGGTATTTTTCAAGGTTTGGCTTATGGACTTGGATATTATTTTATGCCTCGATTATACTCTTGTGATTTGTACTTTGTGATGTAATATCTTAGAACTTGTATGCTTTTATAGTTTCCATAAGTAGGATAGAAAAGATAAAACAAATCGTTAGAAAACAAAATCTCAAAAATGAAATAAATGAGATACTCGATCCAACGTCGAGTAAATTTTCAAATAAACAAATAAAGTTGCATGTGACTTTAGGGTTCTTCGATTACCATCGTTCCACTCCATTCAACCAAAAGCAAGCCTTGTATGTTTCACACCATAAGTCGTGCGTCTTAACACCACGCAACCGACCCACCCGATCCATTGTTTCATCTCATTTACATTTCATACCGTGTTTACCCACCATGACTTAGAATGACCATATTGTTCATTATTAACTCTTGTATTCTCATTTCTAGTTTAATATCTCTTAGGTAGGTTTAATCTTTCAAACTTCACTAACCATAGGTCATCATTAAACTCCATTGATTTAGGGTAAGTCTAGTTTCCCTTAGAATTTTTTCCTTTGACAACTTGAGTCTCACTTCTCATCTTAAAAGAAAATCAAAAACACTTAATAAAGGAAAAGGTGTACAATGCGCCACGAGCCTTAAGCTATACGGGAAATGATTAGTGGAGGTCTCCTTCACTCTTCTAGGATGCTTTACAAACGTTCCATTGGGGGCGATCTTGGAAAGTATTCGCTCCTGTGTCATAGTCTTTAGTGTTGTACATACAATAAACACAAACTCAAAACACTTCTTATAAAAGCCAACAAACCAAGAAGTCACGTCTTCTCTTCTCATCTCATACTCTTTGCGGACGAACATGACTTGTTTCGACAGTTCAAACAGCGATACGGTAAACACCCTCGAGTCAGAGCCGGTAACACATGAGCTAGAACTATGGCAACGTCATCCTAAGAACCACAAACGAGTGTCAGCCTTAGTTAGACGAACTACGATGTCTCTGATCCTCATTTATCCCGATGAGGTACGTAGGCAGTGGGGTAGGGCCCATTCGAGCACAATCTTTATTTTCCCTACATTTCCCCCCCTTTATTCCCATTTTCCAAATCCACTTCTTTTCTCATTTCCATTTCATTCCAGATAGCTATTCTTTCAGTCCAACAACATATTATTTCTCACCCTTTGAAAACAGACTTACAAGCGTGGATCCCGTCGAGTACGGCGGATGGATTGGGGTGCTAATACCTTCTCAATTCGTAACCGACTCCCGTATCCAGATCTTTGGTTCGCAAGGCCTCGTCCTTTTCCTTCTTCCTTAGGTTTGTGCAACATTACCTTTCCCATTCCTTCGGGATAAAAATGTCTGGCTGGCGACTCTAACTTTTCCGCGCCACTTTCGCGTTTGTACTAGGATGAAAATCCCGGGAGTGACAATATCTCACCTTACTGCAACCTGTGAACCCTTGTTCAAGTTGTTAAGAAAAGAACAAACGGTCAGGTGGAACAAAGACTGCCAGAAGGCTTTTGACAAAATCAAGGAATACTTACAAGAGCCTCCAATCCTTATGCCTCCAGTGGAAGGAAGACCTCTAATAATGTACTTGACAGTATTAGAAGAGTCAATGGGGTGTGTGCTGGGCCAGCATGACGAGTCTGGTCGAAAAGAGTATGCGATATACTACCTAAGCAAAAAGTTTTCCGACTGTGAACAACGTTATTCACTGTTCGAGAAAACTTGCTGTGCTTTAGCGTGGGCTGCTCGCCGACTAAGGTAGTATATGTTGACCCACACCACTTTGTAGATCTCCAATATGGACCCAATTAAGTACATTTTTGAGAAGCCAACACTTACCGGACGGGTTGCAAGATGGAAAATGATCCTCACAGAGTATGATATTCAGTACACATCCCAGAAGGCCATCAAAGGCAATGTATTATCTGATTATCTCGCTGAGCAACCCATTGATGATTACCAGCCTATGAGATTTGACTTCCCTGATGAAGACATCATGTTCATAAAAGCAAAAGATCACGAAGAGCCTATTCACACTGAAGGGCCTGACCCGGAAGAAGAATGGACTATGATGTTTGATGGGGCTGTTAATATGAATGGTCGTGGTGTTGCTGCAGTACTCATTACACCTAAGGGAGTTCACATGCCTTTCTCGGAAAAACTCACCTTTAACTGCACTAACAACGAAGCTGAATACGAAGCTTGTATTATGGGTCTTGAGGAAGCCATTGACCTCAGGATCAAGACTTTGACTGTGTTCGGAGATGCAACCTTGGTAATTAATCAAACCAACGACAAATGGTACACCCACCAAGATCATCTAATACCTCATCGGGATTATACAAGGAGATTATTGACCTTCTTCACAACAGTCAAGCTTGAGTATATCCCTCGAGATGAAAATCAGTTTGCAGATGCTCTGGCTACCATTTCATCCATGATCAAAGTTCAAGCTGCCAACTTTGTGCCTCGGATTTCAGTGTCCAGACTTGACAGACCAGCATATGTATTTTCAGCAGATATTGTCAAAGATGATAAGCCTTGGTTCCATGACATCAAATGCTTCTTGGAGGATAAAACATACCCACCTGGGGCATCTTCCAATGATAAGAAGACATTAAGAAGGCTAGCTGGTAGTTTCTTCCTGAATACTGATGGTTCCTTGTACAAGAGAAACTTTGATATGGTACTTCTCAGATGTGTTGGTAGGGCAGAAGCAGACTTGTTGATGCATGAGGTGCACGAAGGATCTTTTGGTACCCATAATGGAGGGCATGCTATGGCTAAAAAGTTGCTAAGATCAGGCTATTACTGGATCACCATGGATGCAGACTGTTGTGCTTATGCCAGAAAATGCCATAAATGCCAGATTTATGCGGATAAAGTGCATGTGCCCCCAAATCCCCTGAATGTGATGTCTTCACCCTGGCCCTTTGCCATGTGGGGCATTGATATGATAGGTAAGATTGAACCGACTGCTTCAAATGGCCACAGATTCATCCTGGTAGCCATTGACTATTTTACCAAGTGGGTCGAAGCAGCTTCTTATGCAAATTTCACCAGGCAAGTGGTGGCCCGATTCCTAAAGAGAGACATCATCTGTCGGTATGGAGTTCCCGAGCGAATCATTACTGATAATGGTTCCAACTTGAACAACAAAATGATGGCAGAACTGTGTCGGGACTTCAAGATCCAACACCACAATTCTTCTCCTTACATGCCAAAGATGAATGACGTTGTAGAGGCAGCTAACAAAAACATCAAGAAGATTGTGCAGAAGATGGTGGTTACCTACAAAGACTGGCATGAAATGCTACCGTTTGCCTTGCATGGGTACCATACATCAATCAGAACATCCACCGGAGCAACACCGTATCAGCTTGTTTATGGTATGGAGGCAGTCCTACCTGTTGAAGTTGAATTACCCTCCTTGCGGGTACTAATGGATGTCAAGCTGAATGAGGCAGAATGGGTCTGATCCCGATACGAACAGTTGAGTCTGATTGAAGAGAAGAGATTAGCTGCCATTTGTCATGGGCAGCTGTATCAGAAAAGAATGAAGAAAGCCTTCGATCAGAAAGTTAGGCTTCGGGAATACCAAGTAGGAGATCTTGTGCTGAAAAGACTCCTCCCTCCTCATACAGACCACAGGGGCAAGTGGACTCCGAATTATGATGGTCCGTTCATAGTAAAGAAAGTTTTCTCTGGTGGAGCACTGATGCTCAGTACTATGGATGGTGAAGACTTCCCGTCCCCTGTGAATTCAGATGCAGTTAAAAAATACTTCGCATAAAATGATCCGCTGGACACAAAAAACAAAATGTAAGTCCAGGCAAAAATAGGGCATCCCGGCGAGTCAAAAACAGAATAAAAGACTCGGGAAAAAATAAGGGAAAATAAATAAAAAAAATGTACACCCGCTGAGTTGAAAAGCCACATTGGACAACTCAGGCAAAAATGGGTATCCCGGTGGATTGAAAACCCGAAAGGGCGATCCACGCAAAATAAGGGAATGAGCGAACAACTGCATTCTGAATTCGTTTGTATCACTTACAACGTGGTAAGCTCCGAAAGGTTCAAGTATCAGTCAGAATCAGCCTTCTTCAGAAAAGGAGGATGAGAAGGACGTCAATGTCATACGGGTCATAGCAAAAGGGAAGCTCCCTGAAGCATCATCAACATTGCCACCATCCTTTTGTTTCTCAATTTGTAACTATCTCCTCATTTCAGGGGATCTGTTTCTTTGACTGTATTTGCTAATTCAGGGCACGCAAATTAATAAAATCAGATTTTCAGTCACATTTCGTCTCGTACCTTCTACTTTCATTTGCAAAAATGTCTGATGTCCTTAATATAATAGTTGCATAAATACAGATGTGCCTTTTCTTATTACATGCTTACAGAGAATATATTTGCTCCCAGGAGTGTCTAAACTCCTATGATGGAATCCAGTGAGGGATACCTCGGGATACTTGTGCGTTTCTTTGTCTTAACAGGGTTGCAGGTGTTCAAAGCGCAACATGGGGCATGAAAGCTTCTCCCCAGCAAGCTACTGACTCATTATTTCCTCAGCACATCTGTCAAAACAGCATCAGAAGGGGCTCATTTCCCCAACTGAGTTCATCATCCTCAGCAAGATCCCCACAAAAATCTCTAGGAAGATCGTCCAGCGATCATTCCTCCCCAGCCAAGTGCTAGACAGGGAACCATCTCCCCGCAAAGCTCCAGTCTCTATCAAGAAGAACAATGCTTGAGGATCTCACAACAAGGTGACGAAAGCCTCCGCAGATCCCAGCTGGGCCCCCCTCATCACCAAGGATAAGTCTACCAATGACCTATTCCCTCAAGCAGAGTCATATATATCAGATCTACCAATGATTTCACCCCTAGCTGGGATATCACTTCAAGCAGATTATCCAGAGATCTTCACAGCAACGGGATCCAAATCCCGGATCGGTATCTTTGCATAATCATAGCATTCACATCATATTTTCCCCCAGAGCGTAGCATTCCGTCTAATACGGAGCATTACGGAAAAAATCAAGCATATTGCATAAATCATGAGCCATGTTTTGAATCAAACACTTGTAAAAACTGACATTCCATCAACAATATACAAAATACTTCCCAAATTCCCCAGCAGAAAGCCAAAGCGTCCTCTTTGCACTCACAAAAACAGATACATGTTCCTCTTTGCACTCATCCGTGTCATCATTTCCCGATAAAGTCACCCGAGCTTTCTCTACAGACAGATACATTTATATACAATACTTGTTTACAATACACTTCTTCCGGCACCCGTCAGTGTCGTACTCTCCACAGCAAGATGAACACACGTATGTGTCTCACTTTTTTTTCATACAGGTACTCGTCTGTAACTTGTATACACCACTTAAATCCCCTCCGAGTCGACACTCGTCTGTGTTCTTTGTTAACTAGTTGGTACTCGTCCGTATCATCATCTCTGAACATGCGTCAAGCGTTTGTTTCTACTGATACTCGTCCGTATCATAGTCTTAAGGATGCTCGTCTGCATCTATAATCTATACACCGCATCAAACACTCATACCACTCTTTCTTCAAATTAGATACTCGTCTGTATCTACCATTCCCCAGAAAAATTCCCGGCAAATCTTGATAAACTATTTCTTTTCTATCTGACATTCGTCCTGTGTCATGATACTTCCGGCAGCCGTACCCTGCCAGGTGATCATCCTTCACCTTTTTGATGATCGTCCTTCATCATCCCCAGCGGAGTCTCTATTCGTTAGAACCCCTTTCTATCCGACATTCGTCCTATGTCGTGATATTTTTAGTAGTCGTCCCCTGCTAGGTGATCGTCCTTCACCTCTTGATGATCGTCCTTCATCATTTTATCTGATGGCCGTCCCCATCGTTGATCTTGTTATCTGACATTCGTCCTATGTCATGATAAACCCCGAGAGCAGCCGTGCCCTGCTAGGTGATCGTCCTTCACCTCTTGATGGTCGTCCTTCATCATGCTTATCCGATGGCCGTCCCCGTCGTTGGCTCTTTCTATCCGGCATTCGTCCTATGTCGCGACATTTTCGGAAACCGTACCCTGCCAGGTGATCGTCCTTCACCTTGGATGACTGTCCCTCATCCTTATTCCCAACAGAGTAGTCGTCCCCTGCTAGGTGATCGTCCTTCACCTTTGATGACCGTCCTTCATCATTTATTTCATGAACCTGATGGCCGTCCCTATCATTGTTTACCTTTACTTTGCAAACCCGATGGTCGTCCCCATCATTGACTTCACCTTTAATCCCCAGAGAACCTTGTTGTATTTGATGGTCGTCCCCATCGTAATCTCTCTGTTTCCCCAACATGTCGGCCGTCCCCGTCATTGCTTTTTCCCAGCAGTCGTCCCCTGCTCGACGGTCGTCCTCTGTCGCCCGCACTTTATAATCATGCTTTACTTCCTTTTACAATCTATATCCCTTTTCTTCTTCATTCAGTAAGTGCAAATTTTGGACTGTCTTTGGTATTCAACCACAAGTTATCTTGTTTGTCTGAAAAGCCGCTGCTTACATCCTGCACAGCTAACTCATGCTTGAATAGGGGCAGCTGTAAACACACCAAATTTTCCCTCACTCATTTCACCATGGCTTATGATTCTTTTTCATTTGCATAAGTTCAATCATATCATCTCATAGTACATTTTTGCTTCACTGCATTGGTTCTAAGTCATCTGCATCTAGGGTTGGTGATCTGAGAAATCCAAGAGCCATTTGAACCACCCCAAAGGTCTTCAATCATATCAAGAGGGTCCATGTATGTTCAAACATCATATTCTATCCTCCAAAGATCAAGGAAGTCAAAGAATCACAAGAACTGAGAAAGGCATGGAAGCAGAGCCAAGTTTAACTGCACAGATGACCTAAAATTAGGGTTTTGGTTTCAGAGGCCATAACCCCAAATTTTTTGGTCATTCTTGTTTCTATGGGTCTCTATATGTTATAAGGATCATACATACCAATTTTCATGAAGAAATTCAAAGGGGAAGTCATCTGATCACAAGATGACTTCTTGAGCAAGTCAGTGCAAAATCAGGGCATCTGAGGCCCCCAACCACCCAACCAAAGGGGTTTCTCCATCATTTTGAATGTATATGATCTTTATTTGATCTTAGAAGATGTTAGAAGTTCACAAAATTGAAGAATTTCAAGCCATTTGCAAAGTTGCCATTTTGGGAAAGTGACTTGTAATGCAAACTTGCCATTTTGGGAAAGTTTTTCAACCTCCTCTTTTTGATTCAAAAATGCTTCAAATGAAAAATCTTTGGTCATGAAAGTTGTAGATTGGATCCTCCCATTTTCAAAAAGTACAAGAACTCATTCTAATTCATTTTAGATCAAAAGTTATGGCCTTGCAAAGTTGGACAAAATCACTTATTTTTCACTTTTGTGCCAAAGAGGAAACTTGCAAAAACACTTGCCAAAGCCAAATGTGACTTCAAATCAACTTCTAATCATCACACAAACATAATTCATGGGCCATAATTCAGATTTTCCCAAAGAAATCCTCACTTTCATGCCTTGGATTCAAGTATCATAAGACATTTTTCACAAAAGTCACAAAGAGGGAAATCTTGCAAGAATGTTTCTTAGGGTTTTGTTTGGTCTCTAATCAATCTCAAAGTGTCATAACAACATCATGTGGTGCATTTTGCTGCATATTTCCCAAGGAATAAGACATGTCCATGACCAAAATCTCAAAATGCAACAAGTTGTGAAAATTGCAAAACATGTGACATCTCACCCTTCATCCATTTCAGATCACATCAGAACATCCAAGGGCCTTCCTTGAAGCTTGCTGAGGCAATCCAAACACAGAAATCTCCTCTTCCATGGCCCATACCTATAGTACACAATTTTTGACTTTTTGGCCAATCATCCCATACCATTCCCACAGTGCATACCTGCCCTCCTAGATTGTTGGGATTGCTTATGGATTGCCTAAGGGTCATAAAACAAGAAGGAAATAGGCTCAGAACACACACACACAACCAGCATTCACAAACTTGCAAAAATCCTTCCCTTCTTCGATTCTCTCAAACCAGCCATCAAACTTCCATTTTTCTTTTACCAACAAATCACATATCATCCATAGAACAAGAATCAACCCTAAAAGCAGCCTGAAACATCACATACACAAACCTCCATTTCTACTATACCAGAATTGAAACATTCAAACCAGCCACTCTTAAAGCTTTCTAAGCCTCATTTCATCATCAGGGGATTCAAAGGAGTGGATTTGCAGCAAAGGAAAGTCCAGAAAGCCCAGAATCAGAAGGTTCCATCTCAGGTATAGCTCAAGAACTTTTTTCTCAGAACCTTGTTTTTAAGTTCTCAATCGAATCTTTATGATGTGCTGATGACTCTGATGTGTTTACTTTTAAAAATGGTGGAGTATTGAGTATGTATGAGTCGTCTGAAAGTTTTTGACCTAGGATTGCTTTGTTTCGATTTGCCTTGTTGATGAATGAAAAATGATTTTTGTTTGGGGATTTTGATTCAGTGATGTGTGGGGTTCATTTCTGGCCAGAGAGATTTCATTTTGGTAGCCTGGGGAGTGAGATAGGGTTTTCTCAGGGGAGAAGTGGCCGAGGAAGATGACCGGAGGTCATTTCCGCCCACCTGAAAGTCATTAGGGCTTTTAATCAGGATTAGGGTTTCGTTTGAATGTGAGCCGTTAGATGGGCCTTCCCGCGCGTGTTTGTGTGGATCAGATCTTCTCATTAGCAATTAATCAGGATTAATTAAATAATTAATTAGGTTTAGGCAGGTTTGAAACTGGGCCGTCCAGATGCGCGCCAGGTCAAACTCTTCAGGCCCAGATTAGATCCTGACCCTCCAACCAACATACTTTCATTTTTTTTAATTTTTATTTCATTTTCTTTATTTAAACTTGCACGAATTTTTAAAAATAGAAAAAGACTTCAAAAAATTCTGAAAATATTTATCCAAACTTTAATTAATTTTCAGAACCCAAAAATATTTTTTTTCTTCATAATTTTCATATTTTAAAGCATTTAAATGTTTTTTTTAATTAGTTAATGAAAATTAATTAATTAAAAATGCATTTAGGTATTTAAAAATTACCAAAAAAATTCACATTGCATTTTAACACATTTAGAAACATTATCAAACTCTTCAAACAAATTTCTTTTTGGTTCTTGATGTATTTTGACATTTTTCATTGGAATTAAAGTTCTTAAATGGCAATATTTTTGTTCTAACTTGGAAAAATTCATTCTGCCTAACCATGAAGAGTTTGGTGTTGGTTCTTTTTGCATTGCATTCCTCATACCATGTAGTTTCTAGGGTAAAATTGGTTTGAATTTATCTTTCATTTTCAATTTAATGAGCATTTTTCCTTTTGAGGTGCCTTAAAAGCCTAACCAACTTGAGAAAACCATAACTTCTTTAGGGTTAAGAGTTAGGTCTCCCCCTTTGAGAAGTGAACTTGTATAGGGTTAGGGTTCCTTTGGTCCCGTTTTCAATTTTTTATCATGTCATTTGCTTCTGATTTTGAATTTTACTTTGAATCTTGTGCATAAACCCTAATTCTTGCCTTCATTAGCATCCACCTTCTATATGCTTGCATTCAAGAACTTGCCATGACATTTTATGCATCAACATGACATATAAGACATCTTAGGACATATTAGAATCATGCTTGATCATTTATTCATTCATTTGCCATGTTATGCATTAATTCCATTTCATAAACTTTCATGAACTTTCATGGTTCAAAGCATGCTTCATTTGCATCCTCATCCTTGTATGATCATCCAGAACACTTGACATGTATTTGCATCATCTTTTAGCATCATTGACATCATGTTCATGCTTCTGGTTTTGACTTTCATCTTTACATTCATTTCATTTTCATTCCATTTCATTTCCTTTGCTAACCTTTCAGGTGGTAAGTTATTTTGAGAAGTGAATTTTCCTTCACTTCTCACAATCTCTTCTCATCTCTTTTATTCCTTCTTTTCTGCATTTTGTATGTGTAATAGAGTGAGCTTGCTCATTCATGCCTCCTTCTCACTTTCTTTCTTCAAGCAACTTGTCTTCTTAAGTGAAGCAAGTTATTTTGCTTCTCTCTGCTTCTTCCTCCTTTCATCTGCTTCTTTCCTGGTGGCTTCTCTCCTGAAGATCTTGTGCAAGCCTCATAAACCCCAGGGATACCCAAGTATGATCACAATTAGGGTTTGATTAGTCCCCCATTTAGTTTCACCTTTGTGTCATCTTTGTGTCTTCTCTTCTCATCTCATAATCAAGGACTAAACCTTAAAGGTTTTAAGGCTTTGTGATTAAGCTTATGCATGCATCCTTCTATTAGGATGGAGTGTATAACTTTAATCCTAAGTGTTAAACCCTTAATGTGTTTAATCCCTTTAATCAATCCACTTAATAATCACTAAGACAATAAGCTTGTAACTTGGGCCTTGCATTAGGGTTCTAATTCTTCCTTAATTGGTTAAGAAGGATTAACCCTAGTGTTAATGGACAAGTCCCCCTCAAGTTGTCTTACAAACCATAAAATCCACTTCTTAATCTCATCATTAACTAAAATCCACTCTAATAAAGGCTTTGTTTTGTCATGAGGTTAATCCCTAATCATGGATTAAGTTGAGGAGTCTTCCTCAGCTTAAATGTTCTCATCTATTATCCTTCTATTAGGATGGTGTAATGAGTCCATTAAATCCCTGATTATGGCTTAAACTCATTACTTAACACTAAACAAAAACTCCAAAAAACATTAAATAATCACAAGTAGGTTAATGATCTTAATCCTACATCATGGTGATTAAGTGTGAGGTGTTTACTTCATACTTAAGGTATTCTCATTACCCCTAATCAGAGGGAAGATGTGATGAGTTTACTAACCCTTGGTTTAGGCTTAAGCTCGTTTTCTTATGACAAACTCCAAAAGCAATAAAAGATTGAAATCATCAAAAACAAACAATAATCGTCTCCTCCGGGATTCTTTTCTCATCATCTTCACTCACAAACGGGAACTTGCTTCTTCTGTCTAATGCAAGACAGTTTGCACATGAGCCAAACAGATCATACACTTGAGCATAGACAAGCAAGCAGTTCATCAGTCAATTTACCTTTCAGTCTCTTTGAGTCGAACTACGGTGTTCTGACTTCCTCGTTGCACGAGAGGATACGTAGGCATAACTTAACAATTGTCGAACAAAAGTCTCTGTATATTCCCCCCCTTCCAGCATTATTCTTTAAGCTTCATAGTCTTGAGCTTCACATTCTTTTCTTACACTGACACTTCATATATTTCACTTCACTTTCTTCCAGCACTGACACTTGCATTCTTTCCAGCCTTGATACACAAATTGCACTGACACTACCCCTTTAAACACAAATCTTTCAAGCATGGATCCCGTCGAGTACGACGGACAATCTGGGTGCTAATACCTTCCCAGGTTGTAACCAACCCCCTTTCTCAGTTTCTATGGTTCGCGATCGTCTTATCCATATCTTTCTAGGTTTATGCAACATTACCTTTCCTTCGGGATAAAAATGCCTAGCTGGCGACTCTTTTCTTTTGAGTTCACCCTTGTGTGTCCTCTCTCCTTTCGCCGACTGCTCGCGTCTGTACCCCTTCTGACCCTGTGTCATTTGGTGGGAGCGACAGTTAGAACTTTTGAAGGATTATGACTTTGGTTTGAATTACCATCCGGGTAAGGCGAATGTGGTGGCCGATGCGTTAAGTCGTAAGTTTTTACATATGTCCGCTTTGATGGTGAAAGAATGGGAGCTTTTGGAAGATTTTAGAGATTTGAGTTTGGTTTGCGAGATGACGCAGAGGAGTGTGAGACTTGGTATGCTTCATGTTACGGATGATTTTCTTGCAACCGTTTGTGAAAAGCAAAAGTTGGATTTGAAATTTATTGATTTGATGATGAATGAGAATGAGGATTTCAAGGTTGATAATTTTGGAGTTTTGAGATTTCGTGGACGTATTTGTATTCCCGATGATGTAGAGTTGAAAAAGATGATTTTAGAGGAAGGACACCGGAGTAATTTGAGTATTCATTCGGGAGCGAACAAGATGTATCAAGATTTGAAGAAGATCTTTTGGTGGTTTGGATTGAAGAGAGATGTGGCTCATTTTGTGTATGCGTGTTTGACTTGCCAGAAGTCGAAGGTGGAACATCAGAAGCCGAGTGGTTTGATGCAACCGTTGGATATTCCGGAATGGAAATGGGATAGTATATCGATGGATTTTGTTACGGGTTTTCCGAATACGCAAAGAGGTCACAATGCGATTTTGGTGATTGTTTATAGGCTTACTAAATCTGCTCACTTTATTCCGATGGATATTAGTTATTCTTTGGAGAAGCTAGCCGAGATTTATGTTTCCGTGATTGTGAAGTTACATGGAGTCCCTAAGAGTATTGTATCGGATAGAGATCCTAGATTTACATCGAGGTTTTGGGAAAGTTTGCAAAAGGCTTTGGGTTCTAAGCTAAGATTGAGTTCGGCTTACCATCCGCAAACGGACGGTCAAACCGAGAGGACGATTCAATTGTTAGAGGCTTTGTTGCATGCTAGAACAAGGTGGTATTTGGGATAGTTATTTAGCGTTGATTGAGTTCACCTATAATAACAGTTTCCATTCGAGTATTGGTATGGCACCATTTGGGGCTTTATATGGTCGGAGATGTCGAACACCTCTGTGTTGGCATGAAACCAGAGAGAGAACGGTAGTTGGACCGGAGATGGTACAACAAACGACGGAAAAGGTGAAGTTTATTCGGGAAAAGATGAGAGCTTCTCAGAGTAGGCAAAAAAGTTATCATGACAAGAGGAGAAAGGATCTTGAGTTTCAAGAAGGTGACCATGTGTTTTTGAGAGTTACACTGGTTACGGGTGTAGGTCGTGCTTTGAAGTCGAAGAAGTTGACTTCTCGTTTTATTGGGCCGTATCAGATTACTGCAAGAGTTGGTGCTGTGGCTTATCGTGTGGCGTTGCCCCCGAACCATTCGAATTTGCATGATGTGTTCCATGTTTCGCAACTTCGGAAGTATGTTCCGGATCCGTCACATGTTATTCCTATGGACGAGGTTGAGGTGAGAGATAACCTTACGGTGGAAGCTTTGCTGGTTAGGATTTTGGATCGTGAGATCAAGAGGTTAAGAGGCAAGGATATTGCGCTTGTGAAAGTGGCGTGGGGAGGCGCTGCGGAAGGAAATATGACTTGGGAATTGGAGAGTGGGATGCGCGAGTCGTATCCGGAGTTGTTTGGATCAGGTAATATTTTCGAGGACGAAAATTTCTAAAGTGGGGAAGAGTTGTAACGCCCCGGTTTGATAATTCCCATTGTGTTGGAGCCTTTTATTTTAATTGAGTAATTATTATTTTGTTTGTGAAATTAATATGATGATAAGAATGTTGATGAATTAATGTGATGTATTGTATTGTGAGATTTTACCGTTTTGTGGATTCCGGGTAAAATTGGATAAGAGGGTATTTTAGACTTTTGTTAATTAGTGAAAAGTTAGAATTAGTAGAATTAGTATTTTGTGAGAAAATGATATTTGGTTGGAAAGAAATAGAATTAATAGAGTAAGAATAGAAATAGAAAGAAATAGTATAAGTTGTGGGGAAGGGAAAGAAAAGAAAAGATAGAAAGAAAAAGTAAAGAAAGAAAGAGGAGAGAAAGGGGAAAGAAGAGAAAAAAGAGAAAAGTTGGAAAAAGCTTCAAGATTACTCCAAGGAATCGGAATAATCGGGTAAGGGTGATAAGCATTGTTATCTTAATATAGTGTATGATTATGTATGTGTTTGATTGGGTGAGTGTTGATTTTGATGAGAGTTAGAGAAGATGAATAGTTAGGGTTTGAGAGAAAATGTGAGAAATTGGTGGATTAATCGGTTAGAATTTGATATAATCGAAGTATGATGTTAGATACATGCTATTAATCATGTTTGTATGAGTTTAGAGAAGTTTTGGAGTGATTAGGTTGGACTGTTCACGGCTGGTTTGTTGCTGAAATCGCAGTGGTTGCTCAGCGAGCTACCCCTCGCTCAACGAAAGTTCCAGGGCGAATTTCGCTCAGCGAGCAAGAGGGAGCTCAACGAGCCTGTAGGTTTTTGGAGGATTATGTGTTTTAATCCGTAGCTTGAGTTTCGGGTATTCGTTTTTAGCAATCCTTATATCAATTCGAAGCTAAAAACATGTAGAATCTATTGATGCTAAAATATGTGATTTTTAGCCGACTTTTTCCCGTCTTTTCCAATAAAACGTAATTATGTTAATTATGGAATTGTGGGTTTGATTGTTGTGTTGTGGCCATTTGGCAAATAAATACATTGCTTGAATTAAATGCAAATGTATGTTAATTGTATGAGATGAATGCATAACTATATTGTGAATATGTATGCATTTTGAAGAATGTTGTGTGTCATTTTGCATGTAAGCATAATGTATGCATTCTTGTGTTGTGGGATTCTTTGTGAATCTGTTGTAGCATCGTGTGCTCATGTGGAGCGTGAGCGATGACTACAACAATATCGTGTGCCCGTGTGGGGTGTGAGCGATCAGATCGTGTGCCCATGTGGGGTGTGAGCGATCGGATTGTGTGCCCATGTGGGGTGTGAGCAATCCAGAAACATCGTGTGCCCGTGTGGGGTGTGAGCGATTGTTGCACCCAAATATTTGCCCTCCACAAGACAATTCATTGTGTACTAAGAGGCTCACAAGGTTCACAAGGTCCACAAGACATCTCATAAGGTTCACAGAGTTCACAATTAGTCAGGAAGTTTGACAATTCCCTCAGACAATGCATTCTCCTAAGCAATGCATCCTAAACTAGGGTTTTGACTTTAATCAGGCTAAATGGACTTCCAAGACTTCAAGTGAGCTTCATAACATCTTATATGTGTTCAAGAATCCCCATGACAAGTTTCAAGACTTTTCTCAAAGGTTTGCTCAGTCAGATGATTAGATAGGTTAAAATCAGTCAAAGCAGTTAAAAAGTCAAACTGAGGTCAACTGTGGTCAAACCAAAGTCAAACTTCATGATTTTTTGTCAACATCAAGTATATGAAGTAAAATCCATCATTTGATCAAGGGTTGATCATGATTCATCAAGGAGATTTCAGATCATCAAGAATCAGGAGTTTCTAAATTAGGGTTTCCTCAGGAAAAGTCAACTGAACTTTGACCAGCCATAACTTTCACATGCTTCATCAAGAATTTTCCATCCAAAGCTTATTTTGAAGGAAATTGAATTCTCTAAAACTTTGTGTCTCACAAGCCAAGCCCAAAAATGCTTCATTTGGAAGGTATGAGCTAAGACATTATAGGTCCTTTTGAAAGTCAACAAAGAGTCAACAACTTCAAAAGAGCATAACTTGAGAATGGTAAAAGATATGGACATGAAACCAATGAGGTTGGTTATAGGACTCTTCAATCTTTCCAAAATGTCCAAGAACACCCTCATAGCATTAAAATTGAACGATTTGTGCCCTTGCAAAGTTGGGAAATTTTAGGGAAGTTTATGAAGCAAATAAGGCCTAAAATCAAATTTTTGCTAAATGAGCCCACCAAATTGCCATCCCATCTTTATAAAAACACCAAGCACGACCCAACCCACTTATTTTATGATTTTTATTTTTTTATTTGATATTTATTTGAATTTTATTCATTAAAATACCATTTAAATTGAAATAAAATATAAAATCAAATATTTAAAAAGGGATTTTGCTTCTAGAAAGTCATGAATATTGTTTGGATTAGATTGATACACAAGTTATGAGGATCATACCAAAATAGCAAGGCTAGATCAAAGAATATTCAAAATTTAAGATCACATCTTTTTCAATCTCCCAAAGTCCAAATATCCACAAATTTGTTAAAGTCTTGACCTAATTTCATCAAGTGGTATATATACAACATGAAGACAAGCATTGCACACGGATTCCCAGCCTCTTTCACATTGTTCAAACTTCACAAAAATCTTCAAAAATTCAAATTCGGTTTTGTCCATACCAACCATCAACAAGCCCTTTGAAGGTTGAAATAGCTTCTTGGGATCATTTAGAATGTTTCTGGATCATTACATTGCTTGATAACATCTCATACCATCAAACCCGAAATCAATTTTTTCTTAAAATTTCAAATTTTCGATTACATCCATTCACGAAATATAAACTGTTTCTATTCATTGATACTTGCTTATTATTGTGTGTGGATTGTTTTGATGTACTTTGATTGAATTTTCATGGCAGAATCAAGGAAAAGCCATGGCTAGGGTTTCGGCCACTTATTTGGGGTTTCATGATAAACCAAATATAAATAATTTTTAAGAACATAGGAAGATTGTATGAGCTCTGAGGATCATATTTCATTAATCAATTTGGAGAAATTTCACTGTTTTGTTGATGTTTGAAATTCGTAGGTTCTGGATATGATAAACTTCGCAGGAAAAATCGCAGGTACAATCATAGGGAAATTCGCAGGTCATGAGGTAGGGGACGAAGCTGTTTGGCGCGCAGAAAAGATTTGAAATTTAAAAAAGGATTAAAACGAATGTGTTTTATATATATGACAACTAAAGCGCGCGGTTCAGTTGGTTTGTGTGTCTGGCTGATGAGTGAATGGTCCTGGGATCAAAACCTCCCCAGGCCATTTTGGTTTTGGTTTTATTTTCAATATTTTTGCAGGATAAAGAACAAAAGGATTGCAACATGGATTGCTAACACAAGCGCATGTGTAGCCTAGTGGAAGGCCTGTTGGTCTAAGGGTGGTGAAGCCTAGGGCGTGGGTTCAATCCCTGCCCCAGGTAAGTTTTTGTTTTCTTTAATTATTTTGTTTTCATTATTATTGTTTTTTAATTAATTATAATTAATAAAAATAATTATAAATAATAACATGTATATATATATATATATATATATATATATATATATATATATATATATATATATATATATATATATATATCTTCTTATTTTTTTTCTAAAAAAAATTCTAATTTATTTTTCAAGAAATTTTTAATCCTAGTTTCTTTATTTAAATTATAATATGTATATACTATATATTTATTTATTAAGAAAGTTAAATTAATAATGTAATTAATTTTTAACCCTAATACTTTTTTATAAAACCTAATTTTCTTTATAAACCCTAATTATGTTATTAATTTATTTGTTTGTAAATTTTAATTTGTTTATATTATTATTATATGTAGTTTTTTATATAAATAATGTAATTAGGATTAGATTAAGTAATTAACCCTAATTTATTTTTTTTAAACAATTAAAAACCCTAATTTTATTTTATGAGTTTAATTTCTAATTTTTTAGGTGTTTACTTAATTATAATTAACAAATATTTTTATAATATGTATATAAAATTAAAACTATTAGTCATATTTATTAATATATAATTATTATCATTTATTTCTTTTATTAAAATTCTTAAAATAATTATTTATTTAATTTTGAACTTTTAATTTGTTTCTATATTATATTGTTATACTAATCTTATTATATTTATTTTTTGTTATTACTAACCAATTTATTTATTTATTACATGCTTATTTATTTTTATTATTTTTATTATTATAATGTAATTGTACCCACTATGTAATAGTTGTAGAATTTCTTATTATTTATTTTTAATTGCCATGGTTAGTAAAATAGGGAGTGCAAACATGTTTGTATTTAAAATTGAATTTAGATCATTAATTTGTAAGATAAATACTTGAATTTGTACACGCACACACGTAAGTCGATCTTGGATCGCCATCTCACATTCTTAAGGATACCTCTCATGTTGCCTAAAGAAAAAGGTCAAGTAAGGTGTATAAAGCAAAGTCCCTTCATTTATTTATATCATCTAGTCCCTTAAAAGATAAAAAGATCAAGTCCCTTCATGGTTACCTTCGTAAATGATCTTGTCCCTTTCGAATAAAGATGATAAGTCCCTTCGAATTGCTGAATACACCTTACAGTTGCCTAATCACAATTGTCCTTTCATTGGTCCCTCATACATCCAAGGTAATGACTACCTATTCCTTAATAATAGGGATAGTCTTACCATTTAAAGGATATTTAAGAACAGAAAAGACTTAACTTAGGGTAGGTTCCTCTTATGTACTTGCTCACCTTTTCAAACATTTCAAAAACACTTCACATTTTCAAACAATTTTCAAAACAAAGGCTTTATATATATCCGTACATGGATCATTATAAAGTACTTAAGAAAATTTCTAATCACACACTACACTTCTCAAAAACAATTTAAAGTGAGCTAAGTAACTAAGAGCCCATGGATAACCATGGATGTAAAGGGTGCTAACACCTTCCCTTTACATAACCTACCCCCCGAACCCAAAAATCTTTTAAGGTCTTTCCTGTTCTTTTATGCCCTTTCCTTTGGATAAAATAAAAGTCGGTGGCGACTCTTGCTATCTGCAACATTTAACTAAAGTCAGTTCTCCCACCGTGTTACAGCGATGGGTGATTTATTCACATTGATCGTGTGCCCGTGTGGAGTGTGAGCGATTGGATTGTGTGCCCGTGTGGGGTGTGAGCAATCCTGAAACATTGTGTGCCCATGTGGGGTGTGAGCAATGGGGGACATCGTATGCCCGACGGGGAGTTACTTTAGGTAACGAGCGATGATTCTATTTGGTTCCTGAGTGAACTTGCTGAATGTTGAGTCGGTACCGCATTGCATCTGCATAAAGTCGTATGTCGGTCTCTATGAGTTGCATTTTATACATTGTATGTATATGCTGAAATAAACATGATTGTGCATATGTTTATTTGGAATGTTGTGAAATGATTGGTATGTGTGAAGGACATACTTGCGGATATATATATGGATGTTTGATATATGTATATGTATGTGATTTATACATTGAATGTATATATGTGATTTAAACATAGCTTGTCGTATGTTTATGAGGAATGAATGTAAATGAAGAATAGAAATAAATAATATAAGATTTATGTGTATTGGTAATTTGTGAATGATTGTGCATGTTGATTGGTAAATGAAGATACATTGCGATGTATGTGTGTTATGTGAACATGATTGATATATGATTTGTGTTATGTGAATGAAATGGTGATAAGTATGCGTATAAGTATGCTTTATGTTGTGTATGAATGATATGTTGTGGTGAGAATATGTTGATGTATATGTTATATGTTGATATATATAATTATATGCATTATTATTATGATAATGTTTCTCACCCTTCTGCTGTTTTATGATGCTCTACGAGGCATTGCAGATTAGGTGTGCCAGAGTCGTTTTTGTGAAGCTCGTCTTCATATCTTTTGGTCGGTCGGATCTGATATGTAACACCGGGTAGTTAGGTGGCCTTGTGCCTTTTTTTGGGGATACATTCGTATATGTATTCGTTGTGGACATGTTTTGTATAACATGATATATTTGTACGCTTCTAACTTGTAGATATATTTTGATAAATATATAAGTTGAAGTTGTTGATGATTTAAGATTTCCACTGTGCAATTTATAATTGAGATATGGGTGTAAGGATTTAAATTCCTTTGTGGATAGCTACCCCATTGTTGCATATCTGTTTGAGCAGGTGTTGTATGTTTTAATTTCACGTAATGTGGCATGCTCCTTTTTATGCTTGATTTAAATTATACTCTGACGAAATTTTATCTATGCCTAAATGATTTAATGTATTATTTTGGGGGTATAGAAAGGGGGTGTTACAGTAGTCACATAAGGTTTCCCTATAAACTGACTCTTGTCTTTCTTCTCACTCAGCTACTTATAGTGAGCAGACCGAGCACGGCTGTCCTCGTCATAAATATGACTCTTATCTACCAACTCTTCCTATCTGTGAATTTGTTGGCATCCAATTCCCTGCTTGATTTCAGGTCTCAGTCAATTCTCAAACTTAAGGCACTTGGAAAGTTCAGCATCTGCCATGTTGTAATGAGGACAAAACTTCACCAGCCTTTCAAATTTAGCAGCATACTCTGCTACCGTCATGTTTCCTTGCTTCAGTTCAAGGAACTCTACCTCCAACTTACCACGAGCATTTTCAGGAAAATACTTCTTAAGAAATTATGTCTTAAACACAATCCAAGTCACCATAACACCCTCATCCTCCAGACGCTGGCGGGTATTATCCCACCAATCTTCAGCTTCCTCAGATAATAAAGGACTAATTACCTTTAGGATGTTAACAATGATTTTAGTTTCACCCATAGCAAATTTGCTGAACTTCTAGGTTTTCCTAGTGGCCCTGATGTTTTTACTGCTACTCGGGAGGAATTACTCATGAACCTTGCACTGAATAATTTATGGGTTACCATCACAGGGAATGATGATCCTGAACCTTATGACATGTTTTCTAAAAATATCAATAACCCTGCCTTGCGTTACATCCATAAAATCCTAGCCCATACACTTTTTGGAAAAGAGGAGAATAATACCTCTGTGTCACGAGATGAACTGTTTATTCTTTACTATGCTTCACAAGGACGACCTGTTAATGGAGCTGTCTTCATGATAGTTAGTTTTATTTTCCTTATTCAGAACACTTGTGTACCCATCCCTATAGGAGGCTTGGTGACAATGATAGCCAATACCATTCGCCTTAGGTGTCACCTTAACCAACTAAGCCCTTTAGGTGCAATCCTTCCTATGAACATTGATTTTTGCTTTGACCGTAGAATCATAGGAAACCTAGGACCCGACACCTTTGATCTCTTGATTAACAATGAATTTGTCCGACTTTTCACATTACCTAACCATGAGCGCACAAGTTTACATAATAGAAACAATTGGCTATATGATTTAAGCATACCCATTGTAACACCCTTCTACCCCAAAGCAAACTATTTAAAACATTATCAGAGTAATCATCAAGAAGGGTATCACATTTCGTCATAATATCAAACATATAGTGTCTTGTCCCGTAACACGGGTTAATCAACATCGTGAAAATAAACAAGCTTTTCGCAGCATAATTTAAACTTCATAACTCAAATCATTAATCACAATTTCATAAATAACATATCCTTCATCAAGACTTCAACATCATAAAATAAGAAATTATTCTCAAATGAAAATATAACTGAAATCAATTAGTAACTCAAAAACCCATCCCGGTGTTACATGACATAGAGTAGGACATATTGACTCCGAACCACTTCTAAAGAAAAACTAAGGTACGCTCCAAGACTCTGAAAAACTTCTCTTGCAATGCAAGGCTACTCTTTCTCATCTGCAACCCACAAAAGAGGCAGCATTTCCAAGCAGGTAGGGTGAGTAATCATAATATATCATAAACATACAAGAATATGGAATATAAATAAATTAGAACAACATATCATAACATCATCAACAATAAAATTCAACAACAACAACACAGTCATGAATTCATCCTGAATACACAATTCTAACTATCCTGATATGCAATATGCATGTGGTACCATTTTCATCGTGAGATGGATACATGACCATCAACCCTCCACAAGAGAGTACACAATAATCATCAAGACACTTCAATCCACACAATGGGATTGAAGCTACCAAATAGGTCGAAGCCCCATCGTGAATGTTATGAAATGCAATGATGCGTTACATCGTAAAATTCATCAAAATAACTTGCATCATTCATTTCACATCAGCAATCCAACATCAAATATTCATCTATTTCATCATGACAATACACCAAAAACTTTAGTTCTATAACCACCCCTACTCATCAAGACTTAACCCGCACCTGGTAAAATTATGAGACAATTTACAAGGTTATTTCGAAAATTCAGTTCTGAAAATTATTGCATTTTTTTCCTTTTTATTCATCAAAATAAAGTTTAGTTCATGCTCTTTCTGACGCTTCAAATGGAACGCGAATCAGATTTATGGTTTAAAAGTTATGGATTTTTATAGAATTTAAAAATTGCCTCCCAAATAGTGTTAACCGGTTAACCCATAGCGTTAACCGCTTAACGCTTGCGAACTTCAGAAAACACCAAAAATTGTAATGGTTAACCGGTTAATCCATAGCGTTAACCGGTTAACGCACGTTTTACAACAGATTTCTGCTACTCAATGCAGACTGCACTCCAACCATCAAAACTCCCAAATTTCACTACGGGTTTCATATCAATCCACCCCAAAACCATTCAAATGCATCAATCATAACAAAACAACATCAAAACAACAAGTTATACAATCAATTATATGATTCAACACATTTTTATCACTCTAATCCATCAAGATTTTGTTCATATACTCAACCTAAATTAAAAACCCCTAAATTCACAAAACTCCTAAAATTCTAATCTACTCATAATCCAATTCCTACATATTTAAAATAGATTATGAAAACTCCCAATACCTTAGAGAATTTCATCGATTGCCACTCTTCTCTGGGGTTCTTCACAGCTTTCTGAATTTGACCTTCCTCTCCTTCTTCTTTCTTCAGAGCACTTCACCAAAACACGATAGAATGAGAAAACTGATCGTGTAATCCTTTTTACTAAAACATATCCCAGTTAAGTCTTTTCCCACCTTACCCTCATATATTCACAAAAGGACCACCTTACCCTTTTCTTTAATATATTTTTAATAATAATAATAAAATAGTATAATAAAACACTATTTATCCTTATTATATAAAAATACTCTTTTTCTCCAAATTTCCCATTTAATCCAAATTCTCAAATATTTCTAAACTAATTAAATAATTGAATAAACCTCAGATATATGAAGTTCATGACCACAATTTGTCAGATACTGATTCACATACACCTGAGATACCTGTTGGCCCACCTGTTGGCCACACCGCTACCATCTCCGCACTAGAGACAAGACTTACTAACATTGAAACTAGTATTAATGCTCTGCGGACGAATTTTGTCGGTTTTATGGATGTAGTAACTGAGCAGCTGGATCATTTTCATCAGCAATTATTTTCTGTCGGTCTCGCTAACAACAATAATAACCGTGGCTAGATTTTAATTTTTGGTTTTTATATTCTGATTCTTATGCTTGGCCAATGAGAACATTGTCCGATTTAAGTATGGGGGAGGAAATTAATTAGGATTTCCAGTATTTTTAATTAGGATATTTAATTACTTCGTACTTTACATTTTTTCCAGTATTTATTTCATTTCAGTATTTCACTTTAATATTACATTAAATGATATTCTCAGTATTTCATTTTAGTTATTTTCTTCAGTATTCATTATTTGTTTATCTCAGTATTTTTATTGTTCAAGTACTATTTTATTTACTATGCACTAAAACAGGGAAAAAAACCAATTAACAAAATAATACAAAACAACCAATTAAAAAATTGCATAAAATAAAAGAACATCCCCTCCCTTGTGTATGGCATGCACCACTCATAGAGAATGCGAGGCATGGCCTGCGCCATGCACACCCCTCCCTTGTGTATGGCCTGTTGCCAGAATTTCATCTTCGATTGAACCTGTTAAGAGGTCAAGTTGCCCTAATTGCATACCAACTGTAAACACCCCGAATTTTCCCTCACTCTTTATCACACCATGGCTTGTGGTCTTTTCATATTGCATTTGCATAAGCATATCAGTTCACATTGCATATTTATTTCACTGCATAAGTTGCATAGTTAGGGTTTGTGATCAGGAGAATCCAAGAAGTGATCTGATCCATCTCAAAGGCCTTGAAGCATTCTAAGATTGGTCCATGAGTGTTATATTATCATTTTACATCTCCAAAATTTTTTTGAAGTCACAAAGTCTCAGAGCATTGCATAGAGGCCCAGGTAGGCTAGGGTTTTCTGCACAGATGATCTAAAATTAGGGTTTTGGGTTTGAGGCCCTTAATCTCAATTTTTTGGTCATTCTTGATTCTAATGGTCTTAATATGTTATAAGGAGCATGTGTACCAAGTTTGATGAAGAAATTCATTGTGGAAGTCATCTGATCAACTGGTAACTTGTTGTGCAAGAAAAGTCAGAATCAGGGCATCTGAGGCCACCACCAATGGTACCAAAGGGTCATCTCATCATTTTGAGGTTCTATGATCTTTATTTTATCTTAGAAGTGGTTAGAAGTTCACAAGATTGAATAATTTCAAGCCATTTGCAAACTTTCCACTTTTGGACATGACTTGTAATGAAAACTTTCCATTTTGGGAAAGATTTTCAACCTCCTCTTTCTTGATCAAAAAGGCTTCAAATGAAAAATCTTCAATCATGAAAGTTGTAGATTGGATCTTTCCATTTTCAAAAAGTACAAGAACTCCTCTTGATTCATCCTAGAACTCAAGATATGATGTTTCAAAGTTGGGAAAAATCTTGTAATTTTCAAGTATGTGCCAAAGAGGGATTTTTGCAAAACCAAGTTTTAAGCCCTCTTGTGACCTCTAATTGACCTCTAAGCATCATAACAACATCACATAACTTGCCTTGATCAGAATTGTGCCAAGAATCACAAGATTTTATGCCTTGCTCTTCAAGAAAATCCAAAGAGGGAAAATTGCAAAACCACTTCAAACTCTTGAATCAAGGGCTGCAGATCATCACAAACCATCCAAGGGCCCTCCATGAATGAAGCTAAGGCAGGACAAGCCTTTAAACCAGCTCTGACTCGTGCCATGCTTGTGGTTCACTTTCTTTGACTTTTTTGCAAATGAAGCCATACCAATCACACTATGCCACCACCAACTTTTTGACCAATCACAACCTCTTATGCAAACATCAAGCAACTCATTTCACACAACATTGGAGTCTGAAACATACACACATTCAGAATCACCAAAAATCCCTAAAACTTTCAAGTCTTCGAATCTCTCAACACAACCATCAAAACTCAAAACTTTCTTCACCAATCATCTCCACATAACCTATAGAACAAAAACCAACCATTTCAATGGCCTGAAAACCCCTCAATCACAAACACGATTTCTGAGTTATCAGAACCAAACATCACAAACTAGCCATTCAAAACTTGTTCTAAGCCTTTCAGAAGCACAAGGGGATCAAGTGGAGTGGATTAGCATCAAAGAAGAGGCCATAAAGCTCCAGATTGGAAAACTTCATCTCAGGTAGCTCACTAATTTTTTTTCCAGAACTTTGTTTTTAAGTTACAATGTGATTGAATGTGTCTTACTGATCATTTTGAGCTTTGAATCATTGAAAATGGTGGAGTGTGTAGGATGTATTTAACTTCTGAAATTTTTGCACGTTTTTCGTTTTGCTTCGATTCATGAGTTTGATGAAATATAAATGTTTTTGGTGGCTGGATTCTTATTCTATGATGTTTAATGAGTGATTCTGGAGATTTAGGGAGCTTGGGGTAGCCTAGGGAGAGAGTTGGGGTGAAAAGCATGCCGGAGAAGATGACCGAAACACTGTTCCGGTCGCCTGAAAAAGATTAGGGTTTAATTTAGGGTTAATTAGGTTAGTTTTAATTCTGACATTTGGATCATGTTTCCCGCGTGCACGTATGGCCAGGATCATTTCACTTAAACCCTAAACCTAATTAATTAACTTAATTAATTTTAATTATTCAGGATGAATCTCAGCCACCCATTCACGCGCGCAGTCACCCCAACTTTGAATCTGAGCCTTAGATCCTGCATACCTTTCATTTTTATTTTTTTTTCTGTACATTTCTTTGATATATTTATTTGAAATAGCAAAAATACTTTTAAAAATCTCATTTTCTGCATTTTTACTTCAAATATTTTTCTAAACTAAAAAACATTTTCATTTTTAATTTTTGCATTAAAAAGTATTTTTAAATCATTTAAATGTTTTATTTAATTAATTAATTGACTTTAATTAATTAAAAATACATTTAGGTATCTAAAAATCATAAAAAAATTCATGAAGAATTCTTAGGCATTTAGAACAATTAGAAACTCACCATAAAAATTTATTTTTAGGTTTGATCATGTTTTCATAATTTACTTTGAATTAGGGTTCATAAAATTCCATTTTTCTAACCCTAACTTGAAAAAATCATTTCTGATCAACCATGATGAGTTTGAACTTGGTTCTTTTTGCATTCTTTCAAATATTTCATCTAGTATCTAGGTTATTTAACTTATAATTTTGCATTGCATTTTCAAATTGATCTGCATTTTTCCTTTAGAATCACCCAAAAACCCTAGTTAACTTAGGAAATTCATATCTTTGCCTAGGTTTAGCTTCTGACCTTCACCTTTGGGAAATGATCTTGTATGTGTTTAGGGTTGTTTTTCAGTTCTTTTTCAACTTTTTATCATGATGTATGCTTTTGTTTTGGTCATATGCATCTCATACATTCATAAAACCCTAATTTCTCATGTTCATTTGCATTCATCTTTGCATATCATCATCATATGAACTTGCCATGACATTCCATGTTTTTGTATGCCATCTTAAGACATGCTTGAACATTGCTTGATCATTTCTTCATTCATTTGGTATGCTTTGCATTCATTGCATTTCATGTGTATCCATGTGTTTCTAAGATTCTAACATGCTTCCTTTGCATCTCATCTCTTGTATGATCATTCATAAGCATCTTACATGACTTTGCATAATCTCATGACACACTTGCATCATGTTTACACTTCTTGTTTTTGGTCTTTGCACCTTCATTTGCTTTATTTCCTTTTGCTTTACATCCTTATGCGTTCATACTAACCTTTCAGGGGCTTATGGTAAGTTGTTTGGGATGTGGATTTGCCTTCACATCCCACCTCTTCTCATCTCTTCATATGCATATGTTACTTGTCTTTGAAGTGAACTTGCTTCACTTGTGCTCTCTTGCTCCTTCTCTTTCTTTTAGGTTACTTATCTTCTTCAGGAAGTAAGTAACCTATTCCCTTTCTTCTTCTCTTTTCATCTGCTTCTCTTCCTTGGTGGCCATCTGAAGATCTTCTTTTTAAGCCTCACAACCCATAGGATACCCAAGCATGATAATTTTTAGGGTTTCATAGTCCCCCCTAGCTTTTTACCTTTGAGTCTCCTTGAATCTCTCTTCTCATAATCAGAGGCTAAACACTTAAAGCTTTTGGACTTTGAATTAGGGTTATGCATGTATCCTTATCTTATGATGGAGTGTATAACTTTAATCCTTAATGTTAAACCTTTAATTTGTTTACACCTCTTAATTAAAACACCTAATAATGATCAAGACTTAAGCTTGTAACTTGGGCCTTATATTAGTGTTACATCTCTTCCTTATGGTTAAGAGGGACTAACCCTAGTGTTTAATGGACAAGTCCCCCTCAAGTTAGTTTTACAAACATAAAAAGCACTTCTTAATCTCATCCTTAATTAAAATCCACTTAATAAAGGCTTGTTATATAATTAATTTAGTCCCTAACCATGGATTAATTTGAGGTATCTTCCTCATCTTAAGTGTTCTTATCTATCATCCTTCTCTTAGGATGGTGTAATGAGTCCACTAATCCCTGATTAGAGATTAAACTCATTACTTAACACAAAACAAAATCCAAAAACACTTAATAATTACCAAGTAGGTTAATGATCTTAATCCTATATCATCATGGTAATCAAGTTGAGATGCTTATCTCACACTTAAGTAGGCTCATTATCCCTAATCAGGGAGGATATAATGAGTTTACAACCCTTGATTTAGGCTTAAGCTCATTATCCTAGGCAAAGCACCAAAAGCAATAAAAAACTGAAAACACAAAAACAAACAACAATCGTCTCCTCCGAGATTCTTTTCTTATCACACTCATTATATAAACGAGAACTCGCTTCTTCCGTCTAATGCAAGACAGTTAGCACTCGAGTCAGACGAGTCATACACTTGAGCATAGACAAGCAAGCAGTTCACAACAAAATCATTCCAGTCTCTTTGAGTCAAACTATGGTGTTCTGACTTCCTCATTGCACGAGAGGATACATAGGCATAACTTAACAGTTATCGAACAAAAGTCTCTTTGTCACCCCCCTCTTTCAGCTTTCTTTTCTAAGCCTCAATCTTGAGCATCTCATTTCCATTTTGCACTGACACTCTGTACATTCATTTCTCCCTAGCTTTTTATACTCAGACATCACATACACTGCCCCTTTTAAACACAACCAAGTAAGCATGGATCCCATCAAGTACGACGGACGATCTGGGTGCTAATACCTTCCCAGGTCGTAACCAACCCCCTTTCTCAGTTTCTTTGGTTCGCAACCGTCTTATCCATACCCTTCCAGGTTTATGCAGCATTACCTTTCCTTCGTGATAAAAATGCCTAGCTGGCGACTCTATTCAACCTTCAACCTCCAGCATCGCCGACCGTCCGCGTCTGCACCGGGACGAGAGTCCGGGGAGCGACAACTTGGCGACTCTGCTGGGGAAACCTTGCAACCAGGGCTTCTGGTTCTCTTGTGGGTTTCTCCTAGCGTTTGTTTGTTTGTGTTTATCGGGGGTGTTATGTGCTATGCGTGCTTTTGCTTTATTTATTTCTTTATGTACAACTTTATTTACTGCATTTACTTTATCGCTTTCACTTACCGCTTTATGCATTTCATTATATTATCATATCATGTGCTGGTTTGCCGGTTTGCTTTGGTGGGAGGGGTATTCCAGTGAGAAAGGTCCAACACAAAGGCCTGAGTGACAGAAATAGGATTAGAGTGGATTCATATTCTTTCCCATTCCATTTCGGTCTGGTGCGGGAATATGAAAACACGGTTCAGACATGGGTTTCTTCTTGAGAACTATGTGCTACGGATCTCTTGTAGTGCTAGGGCTATCTGGGAAGCCTGCTAAGTCTGGATGACCTTTTAGATGACCTTCAGCATCTGACGTGAATTAGAGGAGGATCCTTTATGATAAGGGTAAACACTGTACCTCCGGGTTAGAAGTGTTTACACTTCTCATAATAGATCCGAACCGGAGGATCCTTGTTCTAGAACAATACCTGTGAGTGGGTGGGGTTGTTTACAGGTTTGCAGGAACCCTTGGCCTCAACATACCCTGTTACTGGATTTGTTTTAAGGTTACACTACATTGGACTGATCTTATGAAACCCTGGACAAGTGACTCTTTATTTGAGTAGCCTACCTGGTTACTGGTTCTCAGACCTTCATCCGGAATTCTGAACACTCATGGACCCTATCAAAACAATTGACAATCCCGCACATGATCACAAACCCTTGCATATCATCCAATATACATCATATTGCATCATTTAACATTTTGTCTACTTGTTTTACAGGGTATCCACATCTTCTTTGGTTTGGTTTTGACTGTTCTTCTACTTTAGCCATCTTCATCAGATATCTTCTTCAGTATCTTCTCCGACCCTTCTTCAGTTATCCTCATCAACACTCATTTTCAGTATGGATTCAATCAGGAAAAACAACATCACTTACCATTTCTTCGAGTACCCTCTAGCAACCATCAGGCAGATTCAGGCCCTTATCACTCCTGATCATGTCCTCTTATTCAGAGAGCATTATGGTGGGATCCTGGACATGATCATGGACTTGGATGCATCATAGAGGAGCATGATTCACACCTGTCTTCAGTTTTATGACCCTCCTCTCCGTTGTTTCACTTTCCCGGATTTTCAGATAGGCCCTCTGTTGGAAGAGTATTCTATGTTGTTGGGTGTCCCTATCAGAAGAGGAATTCCTTTCAACCATGAGGTGACTGCTCCTAAGAATGAAAACATGGCTAAGGCTCTACATCTGGAAGCAGCTATCATTGATGAGCATATGACCACCAAGGCTGGAATCCCAGGCCTCCATCTGGATTTCTTGGTTACTCAGGCTACAAAGCAGGCTACAACAGGAAATTGGGAATTTGTTTGTGCTCTCCTGGCTCTTAGTATATATGGTATCATCTTGTTTGCAGAAGAGTCTAAGTTTATAAGCAAGAATGTCATCCATATTTTTATGCTCAAGATCCAGTACCTACCTTGTTAGGAGATTTCTACTACTCAGTGCATCAAAGGAATGAGAAACAGAGGGGAAGACTAGTCAGATGTTGTGCACCTCTTTTCTATTGTTGGTTGATAAGACATATGCCGAAGACGAAAGCTTTCCTAAATCTACATTAGTCAAGGAATTGCGCTAAGAGGATGATTGCCCTTACTTCAGAAGACATCAGGTGGTGTACTCAGAACACCAAAGGCAGAGACATAATTACAAGCTGTAGACGATATCCTAATGTGCCACTTATCGGAGTGAAGGGTTGCATCAACTACAATCCTTTGCTTTTCAGAAGACAGTTGGTATACGCCCTGGTACATCCACCCCGAGAGCAAGACTTAACAGAGTCTCTTTATTGTGCTATTCAGAACAATCATGACATTGTCCGACAAGCAGCCTGGGCTTGGGACAACATACAGACAAAAAGGACTGCCATTTTGGGAAAGCGTAACAACATAGCTTCAACTCAGTATATTGAATGGTCTCGCATCAGAGGACAGATGACTCACATGCCATTCACCCAAGAAGATGTGCTAGGGCCATCAGGAGTTGAGCACATAGCCATAATCAGTTTGGAAGAGTTTGAAATGTTGAAAGAAAGAAATGCCCAGCTTTCTGAAGCTTTGAAGAAGACCCTTTGGGAAAGGAATGATGGTCGTCTGGACAATGAGAGGTTAGAGAAGCTCCGTATCGAGCATGTAACTAAGATAGAAAAGATAGAGGACTTCATCAGAAAATCCCGAGCAGGGGAGTTGGTATTGAATAATGCTTGCAAAGAAGCCAAGATTCAGAAAGCCAGAGCTGAGCACTATCTGGAAGAGAGTCAGGCTAGATGGATCAGAATCACTGAAGCTCGTTTGCAAGAAGATCAGAAGACACAGGCTAAGATAGAGCAGCTGGTAGCCAATGAGAAAAAGAGTCAGGAAGCCCTGTTGGCAGCATAAAAGGAAATCTCCGAGCTGAAACTCCAGGCGGGGTTGAAGAGATCAAAAGAGCAAGACAAGTACCAGAAGATGACAAGTGCCATTGTAACCAGAAACCTTCTCATCAGGACCATCACAGAGCATCCAGTTGGACCAGTAACTGATGCTCTCCTGAATGAAGTCAAAGAGGATGAATTTGGGATGGATGTTTGATTTCCCTTTTACTTGTATTTTATTTTGGTTGTACTTTAATTCTCCATGGTGATTTTGTTTGTATTCTTGACTCGATTGTATTCTGACCCACTATGGGAACTTATTGTAATCATAAACTATGTATTTTGGAATTTTGTAATGTTATGGTTTATGTGTTACCTGGATCTTCTTTTGAACTCCATTTGCTTCAACATCTTCATCATTCCCAGAGGTCTGGAATGTCAAAACCAAAGAACCAAATCGGATACCCTTGGAAGACAAATAGACATACTGCATTGCATGCTAACATCATTCTCTTTGTTTTTCAGGTGTTTTTGTTGTTGTTTTTTCACTTTGATGTGTGTTTCAGGAAATATTGCTCGCAGGAGAGTCTTTCCCGTCAACCGCATCCACCAGTATCCGACCAGAAACAACCTTCCGAGCTTACAGATGGATCAGTTACAGCAAAAACTGACAGATGTGAGGACCCAGATGACTGATGTGAGGACAGAAGTGAGGACTCAGATGAATCAATTCATGGCTGTAATGACCGGGCTGACACAGACCCAAGAAAGATTGAGGGAGTTAGTCGAGCGGAAAACTCCAGAAGAAAACCATGCTGGTACTGGAGGTACAAGTAACGACGCGCGCGATCAGCCGCAAAAAAATCCACCAGAGTTTAGGCCCCACATTAACCCTGAAGTCAATGTTATTGGTAACACCCAGAGAAACACTAGAGATTGTGTCTTACAAGAGGATCCTCAAGATGAGCAATTTACAGTGCTGGGTATTGGGGCTGATGAAGTTTATGATTGTCATCTGGATGAAATATCTGAGAAGTTGTGATCTCTAGAATCCCAAAACTCTTTGGGATTTGATATGATGGATATGGGATTGGTTGAAGGAGTCAGGATTCCTAACAAGTTCAAACCTCCTTGCTTTGAGAAGTATAATGGTATCTATTGTCCTTGTACCCATCTTCAATATTTTCTGGGGATGTTGAAAGCATATATCATGGATGAGAAGTTGTGGATGTTCTACTTTGAAGATAGTTTGACAGGGGCATCCAGAGAGTGGTATTCCCACCTATCAAGGGCTACAATCAGAAACTGGAAGGACTTAGCTGAAGCTTTCATATGCCAATATCAGTACAACTTGGATATGGCACCCAACAGGACTCTCCTAATGGGTATGTCTCAATCTTCAAGAGAAAGTTTCAGAGAATATGCCCAAAGATGGAGACAACTTGCTGCTTCTATCCAGCCACCTATGCCTGAAAGGGAAATGGCTGACATGTTTATGAACACATTGCAAGGAACCTAAATTGATCGGCTTGCTGCTTTCTCTTCGACCAGTTTTGCTGATGTGGTTATAGCTGGTGAGAGAATTGAAAGTATTTTGAAGATGGGTAAAATCTCTAACAACGGTGCTAGTTCCAGCAATGCCAGGAAACCTTTCTCAAGACCTAGAAGAACGTGTGAAACCAACTCAGTGCACATGGGCAGAGGTAGGCCTCAGTACATGCAAAGATCAGTAGCTGCTATCACCATTCCTGCTCCAGCACCTTAGCAACAATTTCCTCAACAGAAACAACACTTTCCTCAGCAACAACAGTTTCCTCAACAACAGAGATCTTATAGAAACAACAACAATCAGCAGCAACGTCCGTTCCAGCAAAGGACTTCACAAATCAACAGGGTTATCGATCCCATCCCGATGCCCTATGCAACTCTACTTCCACAGTTATTGAAGCTCAACATGATTGAATTGTGAACCTTGACTCCACTTGATCCTCTGAATCTCCCAAGGAATTATAATGTCAACGCCAGATGTGCCTTCCACTCCAATGCACCTGGCTATACAACAGAGAAATGTAGGGCATTGCACATGAAAGTCCAAGACTTAGTTGACTCCAAAGCTTTGAATTTTGCACCTCTGTTGTTAGCACAAATGAGTAAGGGTTTTGTTTGTCAATCCACAAAGATTGTTTTATGATATTTATGCCATTCTACAATTGCTAAAATTTAGACTTAAAGGTAACAAAAAGGTTTTAGTGTTTGTATCTAAAATGACTTTTGCATTCAAATAAATGCTAAGAAGTAAAAGTATTGATTTGTAAAAGAGTCTTAAAAGCATATGTCAAAGTTAGGGTTTGATAGATTCATTTTGCATATATAGTTTTGATCAAATGATAAACTCATTTCAACAATGAACACATTCACAATATCCTCTCATAAAGTTTATTTCTAACACAAAATGTGAGATTTACCATGTTGATCCATTAATGATTTCTCACTCAATCTATCAACATGGTAGCATTTAAGTTCAATATAAGTGAACTCCAAAGCCCATGACTATCTCTAGTTTATGGTATTTGGGTGATGAAAACCTAGGTCAAATGTTGGCCATATCTCTCAATCATGAAACAACACAAAAGGGTTTGTCATAAAAATCAAAGCTTTCATCATATATTCATCATCAAGAGTTTATACAAGAGGATCAAGGTCTATACACACAAAAATAGAACCAATCTACCTTCTAACCTTGACATACTTTGAGTTTAGCTTCCCATTTCCATGGATGCTTCCAACAAAAGATCAAAATGAAGAAGATGATGCATTAAGAACAAAAGGCTTGATTTTTATGCACCCAATCTTCTTAGAACCAAGAGAAAAAGTGTTTTAAGGAATATTAGGTCAAGTGCAAGAAATAGTGAAACAAATGTTTATAAAGGGGCTGAAATCTGCAGGCCTCGCTGAGCGAGGTATTCTCGCTGAGCGACTCTTTATTAAAAGCATCCTTTCGCTGAGCGACCAAAGGGCTCGTTGAGCGAGGTATTCTCGCTGAGTGAATCTTCATTAAAAGCATCCTTTCGCTGAGCGACCAAAGGGCTCGCTGAGTGAAAATGGCCCTGGAAGTTTCGCTTGGAGCTCGCTGAGCGAGCTTGCAGCGAGTAACAATTCCCTTAAATTCTTCCAAAAGTTCTCGAAGGCAGCCAAGATGGGATTTGCTTCGAAATTCTTCATTGTAACCTAAAATTACACAAACTGAAGTTAAACGAATAATGCTTAGAACGACTAAAGTTAAACTGCGAATAAGTAAAAGAAACAAAGGGGAAAAAAGCATAAGAGATCAAAATAACTCTTGAAAAGTGCCAAAAATCAACTAAATACTAACACTAATATGCACTTATCAACTCTCCCCGACTTGTTTCTTTGTTTGTCCTCAAACAAAGGTGAATTCTTCTTTTAAAAAAATGAGCACAAACTAAACAAGTGAAACACACCAAACTAAGTGGTTCAAACTGAAGATCTTGCTTACTAGTACAACCGGCTTCTCAAAGAGCGACAACATAATCATGAACCAATTTCTAAACACAAATGGCAAGCTACCAACAAATGCAATGGAATTTTCATAAGAGAATCACCTAAATATTTGACTACATCAAGCGCCAGTATCAAAAATACACATAAGGGACAATTCACTCTCGTTTGTAATAATGCTAACATCCAGAACAATTCATGCAAGTATCTTCAAATTCAAAGGACAACATAAAGGAAACCAAGATCAAAAGGGCTTTTCAATGTTATAATGAGGCAAGGGTAACAAAGAATGGGAAAATTTTCTCCAATGATTCAAAAATGGGTTCAAAGGTTTTAGAAAAATGAAGAACACGCCAAAATCAGTTCAACCAACAATTATTGCTTCCCCCCAAAGCGCCACATAATTCCATAACATATTTATTTATTTATTTTCATTTTGCGGTGCCCCTATTCAAGAGTTCTCCCTACAAACGAATGAATACTTCATCCTTTTCACGCAACTCAAACAATGAGTGCAATTCAATTCTTAAGTCATTCATTCTACAACTTGTATATATATATATATATATATATATATATATATATATATATATTCAAGAGGCACCCACAATCATCCATCCTTTTATTCTCCCCAACTTTAAAAAAAAAACTATAGAATTTGGACAATGTTCTTCTAAAAAAGTGTTAAAGTAAGGGTGTCAAAGTGTAAACAAAAATAATACACAAGCTAGAATGAATCGCAATGAATTTTCTTTTCTCTTTTCAATATCACACCAATGGTTACCAAAAGATGATACTTCAACAATTTTACCGACAATATTGATTCATTCTAGTTGTGCGAAGGCTAAAGGTCGGCTAACAAATTCTCGCACTACTCACCGGTGACTAAAGCCTAAAGGAAAGGATGGTTTTTCTCAAATTAAAGCAATGCCTAAATCATTTCTAAGATTGCAAAATTTTAACCAAAGAATAAAAATACGAGCATGAATCGAACGAGTTCGCAAAAATTACAACTACACTAGAATTTATGAACAATGGAAGTCGCTCACTATGTGGTTTTGTCCTAATTGATTCTCAAATGAACATTTATGCAAAGTGAAATAGACTATAAATTTGTGAAAAGCAACCGGTTCATAAACATGTTATTTTCTAAAAGGTGCGAAATGGAGTACCTTTATCGCGCGACTTACGGAATTTTATCATCACCATCCAAGAAGGTGAAGTTACAAGCTTAGATCACAAAAATCGCACTTGCTTCCATCAAATTTCCACCTTAAAGATAAGACAAACAGAAAAATTTGTACACCAAGTAGTGATAATAAAAATAAAGTAAAGCATCATTCACCCTGATGTTCATTAAATCAGAAATACAAATAAGCACCATCCGCCCGGATGGGAAACAATTCAAAACAACAATAAAACATGACACATCCCCCCGAATGGTCAAATATTCAAACTAAAAAGAAAGGACATAATATTTCAATATCTCAACAAAAAAGGGAAATAACATAAATAAAGGAAAACACTAAGAACAACATAAAACTGGCCCATCAAACCGTCCAGAAGATGTCACTCGAATGAACTCGAACTATCATCATCGTCACCATCATCGTCAACATCAGCACCAACACCAGCATCAACACCAGCATCCCTATCAACACCAACACCTGCTCCCCCTGAAGACGATGGCATGTCCCCAGGCCATGTAGAATAAGCTCTGTAGTCATCCATGCTCCTCAAAGAATGCCCCGCCTGAGGCTCTCTATTCATCAGCTGAAGCTGAAGCATACTCTCATAAATAAAGTCTAAGGAGCGATGATGAGAAGCGTGCATCACCATGTTGGCGGCAACATCAAAACCCATGCTACGCGGGGGTGCGGAAGCGACCAGAGGTGGATGAAGCGGAGGCTCGCAGAAAGTACGGCAATACTCATCGTCAATCTTCTTCAACCTCACGCTTCAATGATATGGAAGAACCACTCCAGCTCTTCTACACAAGGCCATGACCAAGCCGGGGTGAGAGATGGCACAAGAAGCACGAGAACCATGCACAGTCCCACTGGTAGCGATTCGCAGAAGCTCCTGCGCAATAATCCAGGCAATATTTACCACCTTCCCTGTCAAAATGCAGAAAATCAAGGCCGCCACCTCAAGTGTAACATCAGACACATGACTCCTAGGAATGAGGTTGTGCAGCACTATCGACATAATCACCCTTGCTCTACTGTTCAAAGAACTCCTCTTGAAACGTAAGGCGACTCCAGAAGCACTCACCTCATAAGTCTGATCACTGGTACAGATATGTTCCCTCATCAGCTCGACATCCCACTTTCTCCTTTTCTTCATCTTTTCAAACTCACAAATAACACCCGGAGGTAACTGAAAGTGGTTTCCCAAATAAGCATTAATGCTAGCCGAAGAAAAATTAATCTCCTTGCCACGAACCCAGGTTTTGTACTCAGGTGTAGTGCCTTCAGGTCCTATTTGAAGGGCATTAGCAAAAAACTCTCTAACAATCTCCAAATGGTACTCAGGATGCGGCTGACAAAGCCTCACATATCCCCCTCATCCATAAGTCCCTGAACATGCTTATATTCCCCCTCCGGATTCAACTCAATAAGCCTATCTGGCCACACATTTCTTCTTTCAAGAACCAGATAGCGCTCATGATGTGCGAGCGTCAGAAATCTATTACGATCGAAGGCCTGAGCAAGGGGTGGCCGAGCAGATGAGCTTCCTGTACGTACACGCTTAGAACAGTTCGACATCTGCACAAACAAAAACAAACCAAAAGATCGAAACAAATGAATTCCGATCAAATCCGCCGACAAAAACACAAACAAAATTCACCTAAATTAATGATAATTCAAAAGGGACAGACCCCCAAATTTTGAAAAAATTCTGGAGAGAAGTGGTCGCTCAGCGAGATGGGAGCTCGCTGAGCGAAAACCTACCTGGAACTCTCGCTCAGCGAGAGGAGGCTCGCTGAGCGAACTCAGCGAAATTGCAGAAATTCCCCTACAATAACAGGGTTCATTCCTTCATACACAATTCACAAAAAAGCAAATACCAAACAAAACAAGAGTTTCAGAACCACAAAAACTACATTAAAACATTAATTTCACAACAATTTCTCAAAATTCAAAATTTTTGCCCTAAACAAAATTTCTTGAACCAAAACCCTAAATTTCAATTTCAACCACAAATGTTCTTGAGAAATTGTTGTCAAAGGGATATTGGGGCAATAAATTCCTATGGCCAACAATTTCTAAGAGTAATTGAAGTTACTAACTCAAAACTTCAAAAATATTAAAAGAAAGAAGTGAAGAACATTGTTACCTTAGTGAAGGAAAATGCAATTAATATGAACTTGGAAGCACCAAATGGAATGGAGCAAGAGTGAGGGAGAAGACAGGGAGAATTTCTATGAATCTTTATGAATTTTTTTTTGTGAAAAGGGAGCAAAGAGGCAGCCCTAATCAGTCCCACTCTTACTTAACACTGACTGGACCGGGTTCCCTTAATGGGCCCAGTTCAGTCCCATTTTAAAAAAAAACGCAACCTTCGCTCAGCGAATGTCCACTTGCACAGGGTCGCTCAGCGAAATTTCCCTCGATCAGCGAGTGCAGGAAAACTAAACACACTTCCAGCAGTAATGGCACTTCACAGATAATTATAAAAACACTCCTACAACACACTTTAACAAATAAAAGCAGTAAAAACTTACAAAATTGGGGTGCCTCCCAACGAGCATTTGTTTAACGTCGGATAAGCTCGACGGTCCACGACGATCAACGATCATCGAAGGCGACAGATTTACTCTCCAGATCGAAACTACCTCCGAGATAGATTTTAAGGCGTTGGCCGTTCACGGTCCAACTATCCTTCTTTTCAAGATCCTCGATCACTATTGCACCATATTCTTTTACCTCATTCACACGGAACGGTCCCGACCACTTACTTTTCAATTTTCCGGGAAAAAGTTTCAACCGGGAATTGAAAAGCAGCACAAGTTGGCCCTCCTCAAACTCCTTAAACTTGATCTTTTTATCATGGTATTTCTTTGTCTTTTCTTTATAGAGCCAACTTGAGTGGTAGGCCGCTTCCCTCATTTCTTCCAAAGCACTCAATTCAAACTTTCTTTTTGTTCCGACATCCGTAGGGTCAAAATTAAGAAACTTAAAAGCCCAAAGAGCTTTGTGCTCCATTTCAACCGGTAAATGGCATGTTTTTCCATAAACCATTTGGAACGGAGTTAAGCCAATTGGAGCCTTGTGTGCGGTGTGATACGCCCATAAAGCTTCATCCAAGTTTTGAGACCAATCCTTACGTGATCCCGAAATAGTTTTTTCAAGAATCCTTTTCACTTCACGGTTTGAGACTTCAGCTTGACTGTTAGATTGCGGGTGGTAGGGAGTTGCTACTTTGTGCAATACACCATAATGTTTTAAAACGTTTTCCAATGGTGCATTACAAAAGTGCGACCCTCCATCGCTGATCAAAACACGAGGTGTGCCAAAACGGGAGAAAATATTTTTCTTTAAAAACTTGATCACCGTTTTGCCATCGGCCTTCGGTGAAGCAATGGCTTCTACCCACTTTGAAACATAATCCACGCAAACCAAAATGTACTCATTCGTAAAGGATGGTGGAAATGGGCCAACAAAATCAATGCCCCAACAATCGAAAACTTCTACCTCTTGCATATTTTGAAGGGGCATTTCATCTTTTTTGCTTATCCCACCAGACCTTTGGCATTCATCACAATTCCTCGCATGGAGGTTAGCATCTTTGAAAATTGTCGGCCAATAAAATCCCGATTGGAGGATTTTGGTGGCCGTTCTTTGTCCATTAAAGTGCCCTCCATATGGAGAATTGTGACAATGCCAAAGTATACTCTTAGCTTCATCACTCGTCACAAACCTCCTTAGCAAATTGTCCCTACAAGCTTTGAACAAATACGGTTCATCCCATACATAGTATTGGGAATCCGCCAAGAATTTCCGCTTTTGGTTCCAAGTTAGGTCTTCGGGTATCCAACCAGTTGCCTTATGATTTGCAAAATCGGAAAACCAAGGCCTAACTTGTACCATATACAATATTTCATCCGGAAATTCTTCTCGGATTTCATTTTCTTTCTTTGTGATGTCCATGTTGACTAGCCGCGACAAATGGTCCGCCACCAAATTTTCCGATCCCTTCTTATCCTTAATTTCTAAGTCAAACTCTTGAAGAAGGAGGATCCAACGGATAAGCCTTTGCTTATAATTCGGTTTGGTGAGCAGAAATTTTATTGCGGCATGGTCGGTGTAGACAACAACCTTAGAACCGATCAAATAAGAACGAAATTTTTCAAGCGCGTACACTATCGCAAGCAATTCTTTTTTAGTTGTGGCATAATTCACTTATGCTTCATTAAGCACTTTGCTTGCGTAGTGTATAACATGAAAAACCTTTTCCTTTCTTTTCCCTAGAACCGCTCCAATAGCATAATCACTAGCATCGCACATAAGTTCAAAATCACAAGTCCAATTAGGTGCTATGATTATTGGAGCGGTAACTAGGTTCTCTTTCAAAGTTTGGAAATATAAAAGGCAAGGTTCATCAAAAAGAAATACCTGGTCTTTGTTCAACAAATTACTAAGTGGCTTGGCCACTCTAGCAAAATCTTTGATAAATATCCGATAGAACCCCACATGTCCCGAAAAGCTCTGTATCCCTTTAACATTTGTTGGAGGTGGCAACTTTGAGATAACTTCCACCTTTGCTTTATCTACCTCTAATCCTTTCGAATACACCTCGTGTCCTAACACAATACCTTCTTTTACCATAAAATGGCATTTCTCCCAATTTAGCACCAAGTTTGTCTTCACACACCTTTCATATTGCATTTGCATAAGCATATCAGTTCACATTGCATATTTATTTCACTGCATAAGTTGCATAGTTAGGGTTTGTGATCAGGAGAATCCAAGAAGTGATCTGATCCATCTCAAAGGCCTTGAAGCATGCCAAGATTGGTCCATGAGTGTTCTATGATCATTTTACATCTCCAAAATTGTTTTGAAGTCACAAAGTCTCATAGCATTGCATAGAGGCCCATGCAGGCTAGGGTTTTCTACACAGACGATCTAAAATTAGGGTTTAGGTTTGAGGCCCTTAATCTCAATTTTTTGGTCATTCTTGATTCTAATGGTCTTAATATGTTATAAGGAGCATGTGTACCAAATTTGATGAAGAAATTCATTGTGGAAGTCATCTGATCAACTGGTAACTTGTTGTGCAAGATAACCATCTTCCTGCAAGCTACCTGCATGTTACATACATAGGGGTAACATTCAAACATAAGGGGTGAGATATCGATAATTATAAACGACAAATGATAAACAATACACATATAAATGTTAATACAAGTATCACCACATCACTCCAACAACATCAATTTAATCAACTTATCACAACATAAACAACTTATCAACTTGCACAACATAAACAACGTAGTCGTAAAAAATAGCACAACACCGATATGACTCGACTATGAAAATGCATGTGGTACCATTCAGAGTAAAACTCCCAACTTAAAATTATTGCCAAGTTATCGAGTCAATCAAAGTATAAGCCTTCAACTTTCAACTTAGTGCCAATCCATGGCAACATGGTGTGAGCAACGGCTCCGACATAAAAATGCAAATGACCTACATAGCATGCACGACTTTACAACATGACAACATACGACATCAAACAACACAACCAACTTATACAACTTGAACAACTTAAATCAATGTTGGCTATTAAGTCTCCAACTTGAACAACCTAACAACTTCGACAACACATAACAACTTAGACAACATGAGCAACTTAAACGACATAAACAACAACGCAAACAACTTATACGACATAGACAACCTAAAAATCAACTTTGGCTTATAAAGCCTTCAACATAGCAACTTTGAGATTTTTCATAAACCAGAACCACTTACCAACTCATTTGTACCTGTAACTCAACTTTACAACATATTTTCAACAAAAATATGCAACAAAAATCAACTATTAAACAACCCGACTTACCCGGACAATTTTCGTTAAATTCCGGGCAACTAAGTTTTTTCGCCTAATTCGGCTAAACCGACTAAACCAACACTGCTTTAATCTTTAGCGACTAATACGATCTCTTATATGAAGTTTTGCCAAAAATATATGTTCTAAATAAAATTCCAACTGTCATTAAAACCATAGGTTAAATTATGTCTTTTTGTCAAAATTCACAAAATAGTATTTACTGTCAAATGTATTAAGTTTCTCCTTCGCAACTAATATATGTATTGCTCTGCTTCTAAATTCTTAACACCAAATTCTAATTTGTTTTAACACAATCATGTCCCATGAAATTAGTTTATTAGGTAACCATATGAACTATTTATTTAAGACACAAAATCATTAAAATATTACATAATTTAAGGGACTTATTATATTAAAATATGGTATACAAAATGAGTACTCTCCTCTAATTCATAGGGTGGCTTGCGCCACCCTTCAATGAACAAATGGTGGCTTGCGCCACTTTACTTGCCTGCCACAAAACAATGAGGCAACCTGCCACATTAAGGGGTGGCTTGCGCCACTTGTTAACTCCCAGCCACCAAAAATTGTGGCACCCGCCACATGAGACCATGGCTTGCGCCATTTGTTAACTCCCAGCCACCAAAAATTGAGTTCCTAAATTGACCAAAATTCAGCCTCCATCATCATCAATCTCGTAACTACTATTTGACCAATTTTCAGCATGAACTTCCAAACTTCAAATGCATTTTTTTCCTTCAATACCGAACTTATTGACATGAAATCATATATCAAATTGAAGGGAATTTCATAAGCTTTTCAGAAATTCAAGAATCGCTTTAATCGGAATTACGAGTAAAAAGGTATCACCTGTTTAGTGGAGGTGGTACCATAAGTGCGAAAATGGAGATATGATCATGAGTTCTTCTTTCTCCTTCTTTTCTCCCAAGCTATTTTCTCGCCTCTAAAACCCTTATTCTTCTCTAAGACTTTTTCCTCTGTAACTTCCATGTCCTACTCTCTTGCTACCAATTAACCTAATTTTCTTATCATATAATTCTATTATATTGGGCCTAAGTCATCACCATCTTAATTTCTAATTCCGACGCAATCCAAGCCCATTAACCAACATGCTCCAATAATCGATAATATCACTTCTAATATTATTTCCTCGAATTTCCGACTAATAATCCGACTTAACGACTTAATTCTTCATAATATAAAATCAACCGAATAATAATTCGTGACTAACTACTTACTCCCGACTTAATAGATTAACTTCCGATTATCAACCAAATGGTCCAAACATTCCAATCAACATATCCAACAACAAACGGGGAATACTCCATATAGTTTTCCACAACTTATATCGACTTAAATAATTAAATTCGACTTAAACCAACTTATAACCATCAATATAATATTCCGATAAATTCGGCCATCAACACGAATTTGACACAATTCCACACAAAGCAACTCAAATCGACAAATATACTCAAATTAACACTAATTACCACAACATACCACAATTATATTTAATTAAATAAACGGGTGTTACACTTCTCACTTAATCACTACCCGTGCAACTTCTACTTAGGAACTCCTAAATATGAGAAACCCATCCTCACTTCCAATCACCTCAGTGATGTCTCACAGTCCTAACAAGCAGTTGTTGTTATTGACGGCTATTTACCTATACAACAATTAAAAACAGAAGTCACACTTCCATGACAACACCTTAAAGTTGCTTATAAGGTTCCTACAAGAACAATCCACCTCTTACTTAGCAGCTTCGAGGTTTACAAACATAACAACCACAACATTGTTTCTTGTTGCGCACGGCTGCCACAAGAACACAACCTTAATAATATGATCTTTACATGTTCAGGTTGTTACTAAACCTAGGTTACAAGGTTTCTTGTTATAACCTATTTCCAACTGGATTTGGGCCTAAAAAATATAGCAAATCAGCTGCTACAAATATGCAAAAAAATATGCTACAAATTAAAACAGATCTTCAAATCAACAACTCCCTAAAATATCTCTATATATAGAAACTCTATATTTTTCAATATTTGATTTTGTCTTCAATGTAAATTTGAGTCTTCAAGATCTTTTACAATCAACACCATTTGATTGATTCAAATCTTCAAAATATTTTGTTTCTGTTGAAACCAAAACAAAAACTTCAATCCATCTTCAATAGTTCATGGTGTCGAATGAACTGTCTTGACATCTTTTTTGACATATTGATCAAGATGTTGAAACATTTCAACACAACATGTTTGGTCTCACAAAAGGATTATTTGCTTTATGTTTTCTTTGTTTTGCAAAGATCCTGTACATACACACTACTGCTATATTTGTTTTACAAAATTAATGTCAACCTAAAAGTATAGAACTTACAATCTCCCCCTTTGGCAAATTTTGGCTAAAACAAATATTACAAAAAATACAACAACAATACCAATACTGAAAAAACAACAGCAAAAGCAAACTCTCCACTATGTCAGGGCATGTTGTTTGACATCTTCAGCAGTATTCACAAAAACAACACCATTCACCCATTCTTTTAGTGGAAATAGATAGTCTTGAAGTCTTGGCCGAACCAATCCATTAAGACCTCTCTCCATTCAGGTTCCACAAAACCCTTCCTCCCAAGGTGATGAACATTCTCCATCTAGGTGATCAATGGTGGCTTAAGAGAACACCCTCCCATTCCCTTATTTAACTCAGAACACGAGTTACAATTGTGTTCAACAACTCAGGACATAAGTCACAAAGAATTCAATTCAATATCCATCTTGACATCCTGATATCCACCATACATGAACATAGCAGATGCAACTGCCGTGACAATAGCTCTAAGCACATCATCTGCACACACTTTGTCTCCCTTTTTTTAGCCAAAACATGGCAAACACAACCCTCATAGCACCACACCCATGCATTATTCATCCAAACACAAAAGTATCCCATTAGAAGAAAAGATGAAAAATACTCACACGCTGATGCAGGAGAAAATACGCTTCTATAAATAGGGAGAAAGGACATAGATAGTAACAGACTATCCTTGAATAAAGAAGCGTTCTTGGTCCAAGATATTTATGATAGGAGCAAAAACTTTTGTACCATTAAAAGTGGATCGTCCAAAAAATGACCTTGACTAGCTGACTTGCTCTCCCAAAATAAATGGCCCAATAATAAACACGCATGAGTAACCCGTGTTTCACACTTTTCTGCTAGAGCCATCCACAAATATTCCTAAATAGGAAACAATACACACATGTTTTGAAACATGTTCTGACATCCATCCATATACTGTCTGCTAGCAGTGCAACAATATGGTTCACAACCCCTTAAGAATCCAAAATAAACTGCAGAAGGCAGGTTTATTCCATATAACATTTTGGACACTCCTCATCTGGATCATATACACACCACCACTAAGTAATAAATGTTAAAAACAAACATCTCATACTTAGTAGCACATGTCACAACATGATGTGTAACATCACAAAACCTAGTTAAGGTATTACTCCCCCTTAAGATAACAAAACTAGTTGTACAGAATTGTAACACACTCCCCATATCTAGGATACTATATGTTTCTCTACACTTGATGAAAGGAAAACATAAGACGCATCTTCATGTCTTCAAGAGCTCACCCTTTGTTCAATTCCCAATTGAACACATTCACTTCTTGTACCAAAGCACATCTGATCCCTTCTTGGTTTGTTGTTACCACAAACTACACAAGTTGAACATCTTCTAGCAGACAGGTCTTGATACTGGTCCAACATAATATCTTTACAGTCCTTTGGCCATATAATCCAGACAAAAATCATTCAAACTAATTCTGAAATTAGAATGAATGTCCACAATTAAACATCCAAGCAATAAATACCTGATCTACTTCAGTCTACTCTACATGTTTCTTCCAGACAAATCATCTACTTCATCATTCTCCCATTTTATTATGTAGGATAAAAATAGAAACCATGTAGACAAAAACCCCAGATAATGTCCTAACACTTAATTAGAACATCTTCTAAACACCAAGACCTTAGTCTTTATGTGCTCCACCAATTGGACTTACTATAGCATAATAATCCAAGAACTGAAAATCTTCACTAACACTGTGCCACCAGCTTGAATCAGAAGTCCAGAAAGAGAGATAAACTCTCATCCACCTTCAAGAAGAAAAAATCTTCTTGAGTCTTTAACATATCACTCTTCTTCCCAAGAGCAACTTGTTCCAAGACAATCTTCAAGACCAACTAATTGCCACACTCTGATTATGTTGATTCTTTGAATCCACTCTAGAGATCAACCAATTGCTATAGTTTGATCACCTAATTTATGAATCCTCATATGAAAAAGCCAATTGCCACACTTGTCTTCTTCACATATATAAGAAGTATTCCAAATTTATCCTATTTAATAAAGTTAATATTCAGCAAGCTGTCAAGATAATACACCTTTTGAAGTATTCAATTCCTATAGATTATTCTATCTTAAGTTGATGTGCCACATTACCAATTTAGACTCATATGTTAAACTAGATGTTATAACATTGATAGTTCACATCCAACTGTTAAATTCAGTTCCTTCTTCTTCCACTTGAAAGAACCTCTTCCTTTAATAGAATCAGAGTTCCATGCTCTCATAGACTTTATTCAATAACCAAGTTTTAGTAGACAACCTCCACTCTGTTGATTCTGCAGAAATTCCTACCAATATCACATATTAATGAGAAACTCCCACTATTTCTCCAAAGTCTTCAAACCTGCCACTGTCTAAATCTTTAGAAGGAATAGTTCAGAACTACACCTTGTAGCTATACCAAGGATGACACTTTTCCTTAAGTAAAGCAATCTTCACGAAGTCCTGATGATTTATCAATTATAACTTCATGATAATACACACCTTCCTTGTCATGGGAAAAACAAACACTCCAGCTGCACCTTCCAAACAATAATCTGTATTTTTGCATTCATAGACCACTGATAAAACTTCTTAACTCCCCTTTCATGAATAACCAAAGCTCTTTCTGAAGATGAGCATTAGTTACTCAGTACACTTTTTGAACCATAAGATTCAGACTGCAGATATGCATACTTCTCAGATAAATACTAAGTCTCCCGTCAAAGTATACACCTTTATGCATCACATAAACAATATACAAATACCAAGTCTCCCATCAAAGCATTTACTATTGGTCAGATAAGATTACCTTCTCACACAAGGTAGGACATGAGTCTGACTTCTTCTTTTTCTGCAGGCATCTGACACCTTCTGAGATGATGTTCTAACATTCTTTCAGACATCAATATCAATCACATACTTCACAAATTACTATGGTTCTTGAAGGCAACCATCAAAGTAATCTATACTCAAGTAGGCAAACACAAGATATTTAGCCATCAGTAGTTGATCAGACCAAAACACAGACATATGCAGCAGTTGGAACACAAACTTCTCCTTCAGACTCAATATTCAGACTGTCTGATTTGAGATCTCTACACACACAATATAGTAACAGATCAACTATATACACATCAGTCAACTTCATTAGTTGACACAACTTAACCTTCATGTACAAGGAGTCTCTCTGAAATAATACTCCTTGAAGATTGGGTACTACACTCCTATAGCAAGGACCAGAAATAAACTGTCCTCTAGAGAATAAGAAATGTTGATCACACCTTGATCAACCCACACATCTAAGAGAAGTTCCATGGCTAGAACTTTCTTAGACACACCATACAGATGCCTTCTCTTCCAGATCAGGAGTAAGTTCCAAACATGTGTGATATGACCACAATTGTTTAGTACCCAAGCATCTATATAGCCAACCCTTAGACAGCAGAATCATGCCTAATTCTGATGTGATGTTTTATCATGGGATAAGAAATCATTCCAAGGGTCACACAAGGAGATCTACTGACAAGAGATAGGTCTGTTTAGAACAATCTTCAGATCTCCAAACAACCAATTCTCTTCACAATGCCTTGAGTGGACTTGAAAAAGAGTCTTCAAGTATCATTAGCATAGTTGATATAAGCAGGTATATATATATATATATATATATATATATATATATATATGTATATATATATATATGTATATATATATATATATATATATATCTCCAACACCATAGGATATATCTCCAGAGAAGAGAAACTTTCTCAAACATAAGGAGTTATCAGATAGATAAGCAGCGGATACAAACTCCTCAGAAACTTCAAGTGTCACAAATTAGCCCTAGAAATATCTCCAGGTGACACCAACAGCCATAGGTTTGAAAATAAATCAAACTTATCACATCAGCAACACACCATCATGCTACTACAAAAAAAATAGTCCATACTCCACTTCTAGGGACCATTCACACACCAAACAACTATTCAATAGAACACTTCTACCTTGACCATGAACCATAAAGTATTCCCCATGGATATCATCCAGAAACAAACTAGGATGCCTGCTCTGATACCAATTAAAATTATGGTATGACAAACTCATATGTCGAATATGATGTTGAGACATCTTATCTGTTACATATAAACATGGAAAGGCACAAAAACAACACTTTTAAAATTCTAGTATATCATATTCAAACACTCTTCAGGATGTTTAAACATCTGATATGGTATTCAACATACATACTGCATAAAATAAACTGAAAATCAGTAAAGAACACATTCAAATTGTTAACCCAGTTTGATACTAACTCATATGCTCTGGGGGCTACTATGTCAGGAAGGAAATCCACTATGTAGTATCAATTCAAAGAATTCTCATCAAACACCTACAATTTACAGTCTTCTCACTTAATCACTACCCTTACAACTTCTACTTAGGAACCCCTAAATATGAGAAAGCTATCCTCACTTCCAATCACCTCAGAATTGGTAGTGGGGTCTTGAATTTGGGATTAAGAGTGTGCTGAGATGTGGTAAGATAAGTGAGTTTTGTGTTTTTGGTAATTGGAGGATTTTCAGATGTTTTTGGATATGTCTGAGGGTCTAATTATTTTTTTTGTTTGGTGTGCTCATAAAGATCTTATGACATTTTTCCTTCATACCCCAAAAAGGTGAATGGAGGGATCAAAGCATCGTAGTTCCTCCTAAGGCTAAGGCTAGGAGGTGTTAGAACAATTTTGATTCTAATCCTCTAATATTTTTTATGATAGCAAATATTCTTCTGTAAGAATAGAAGTTCTAATATGTGTTGCAATTAACTTCTTTTAATGTGCATTGTAGAAGTTCTTAAAAAGGAAGTTCTTAAAAAGAAAGCATGTTGGAATAGAAGCAGTCTTGCGCTTTTATATAGAAGATATATGTGTTAAAGAGAATCTCTCAGTTAAGACATCATTAAAGCTGCATACTCAAATTTATGATACTCTGATTCGTGCTTAGAAGATTGTGATTCTCTCATTAAAGATTAATTAAAGAAAATCAGAATAAAGGTTGGGAACAAGAATCTCTTATTTTGGAAGGATTTTATGGCATTTACTTATATCCAAATCAAGCTCTAGATGTTCCCAACGACTAGATTATTCAAGCAACTATATAAAGGAATTAAGCTGAATATTTGAAGCTCTGGTTCTCACGTTATATCTTCACACTCTTTCATAATGCTCTAAAATAAATTGTAACAAATCACCTAGTGATTAAAGCGTATTAGAAGCATTATAGTTACTTCGTTTATCTTTGTAAAAGATACGTTCATTTTTTCCTTGAGTGACTAGTTTAAGTCAGTAGACTCAAGAAGACATTGACAATAGGTCTTTGTGTGTATTCAAATTTTAATAGTGAATTAAGACCTCGTTGATAGAGGCAAAATCACCTTGGCGGGTGGACTTGATGTAGTTTGAGTTCAAACAAACCAGGATAAATCAAAGTGTTTTTAAAGTCATTTTTATTAGTTATTGAAAACCCAATTCCAACCCCCTTCCTTGTGTTTTACGTTCCTTCAATTGGCATCAGAGCTCTAGGTTCTGAGATACACACTTAACCGTGTCAGTAAAAGATCCAGAAGTTAAAACACAATGGCAGATGCTGGCAACAACAACAATGACTACCAAAATGACAAGATCAATGGAAAACCTCCAGTGTTCAATGGTGACAACTTTGATTACTGGAAGGATGTTCTGGAAATTTTCTTTCTGGATCTGGATGGAGATCTTTGGGATATAGTGAAAGATGGATACATTCATCATGTTGGAGCAAATGGTCAGAAGATTGAAAGAAAGAACATGATAACTCAACAAAAGAAGGCTAGAACCATACTTCTGAGTGTTATTTCATATACAGAATATGAGAAGATAACCAACAGAGAATTAGCCAAACATATGTTTGACTCCCTGAGGATGAAACTTGAAGGCAACACTTAAGTCAAGGAGACAAAAGCTCTGGCTCTCATCCAGAAGTATGAAGCATTTAAGATGGAAGAAGATGAAACAATTGAGAAGATGTTCTCAAGGTTTCAAATTCTGGTTGTTGGACTGAAAGTTCTGGACAAAGGTTAGTCAACAGTAGATCATGTGAAGAAGATTATCAGAAGCTTGCCAAAGGCTTGGAGACCCATGGTCACTGCTTTGAAGCTATCAAAAAGTCTGAACGAAATATCTCTAGAAGAACTGATCAGCTCCTTGAGAAGTCATGAGATAGAAGTAGAAGAAGATGAACCCCAGAAGAAAGGTAAATCTGTTGCTCTTAAATCTAACAAATCTGATTCTAAAGCTTTGCTGGCAGAAGAAGAAGAAAGCTCTGGAGGTTCATCAGAAGAAGATGAACTATCTCTTCTATCCAGAAGAGTTCAACAACTCTGGAAGCATCGTCAAAAGAAGTTCAGAAATTCTAGAAGATTAAGCAATCACTCTGAAGCATCCTCTAGTCACAGGAAACCCAGAAGCAAAGAAGTAGTGTGCTATGAATGCAAAGAACCTAGACACTACAAGATTGACTGTCCAAAACTCCAAATAGAGAAACCCAGAAAGAAATTCAACAGAGAAAAGAAAAATAGTCTCATGGAAACATGGGTTGATTCAAAATCATCTGAAGCAGATTCAGACTCAGAAGATGAACATGCTAACATTGCATTAATGGCAAAAATACCAGAAGATGTTCAAGCATCAGAATCAGAGTCATATTCTGACACAGAAGAGGTATTCTCTAAATTTTCTAGATCTCAATTAGAAGATAGCCTCTCAGAAATTCTTGAAAAATATCAGAAGCTTCAATTCAAATACAAAGACATGAAACAAGTCTAGTATTTGAATTGGAAGAAGTTAGAAAACTTAAGTCAGAAAACTCTGAGCTAAAAGAAAATATTTTTGAATGTAAAAATTCTTTTGAAAAACTTAAATCTTAGAAGGAATCTGAATCAGAAGTTCTACTTATTTCTGATAGTATCATAAAGCAATATGATTACAGTTTTAAAAAATTTCTAGCTAAAAACATAGACAGAAGCAAAATTGCCTCTATGATCTATGGAGTTAGCAGAAATGGTAGAAGAGGTATAAGCTATGTGAAAACTAAAGGAGAGGAAACTCTGAAGTTTAAAAATATTGATGACATGGTCATAAAAGTTAATACTCCTTTAAGTTCTCATTTTACCAAATGGTCATAATCATGATCTAAAATATACTAGTGAGTCATCTTGTTCTACAAGTTCTGATATGAAACTTAAGATTAATCAGAAGTTTGTAAAAACTAACAAACAAGGACCAAGAAATATATGGGTACCCAAAGATAAAATTGTTTATGTTGCAGATGTCTTTAACAGCCAAACTGAAACACCAATCTTGGTACCTGGACTTTGGATGCTCACGACACATGACGGGAAGAAAGCATATGTTCCAAAGTCTTGAGTTGAAAGCTGGAGGCTACGTAGGTTTTGGAGGCAATAAAAAAGGAAAGATTATTGGCTCTGGAACTGTTGGTAATGGCACCCTTCCCTCTATCTCTAATATTTTGTTAGTGGAAGGATTAATGCATAATCTATTATCCATAAGTCAATTAAGTGATAATGTTTATGACATTATCTTCAATCAAAATTTTTGTAAAGCTATTAGTCAGAAAGATGGAACAATCCTCTTTAGTGGAAAGAGAAAGAACAACATATATAAAATAAAACTCTCTGAACTGAAAAGTCAGAATGTAAAATGTCTAATGTTTGTGGAAACTGAGCAATGGGTTTGGCACAGAAGATTGGGACATGTTAATATGAGAAGATTATCTCAAGTTAACAAACTCAATCTCGTCAGAGGACTTCCAAATTTGAAGTTCAACTCAGAAGCTCTGTGTGAAGCATGTATGAAAGACAAAATTTCAAAACCTGCTTTTAAATCTAAAAATGTTGTATCTTCCTCTGGACCATTAGAACTTCTGCATATTGACTTGTTTGGACCAGTGAAAATTGCTTCAGTCAGTAGCAAGAAGTATAGATTAGTAATCGTAGATGACTATAGAAGATGGACATGGGTAAAGTTCCTTAGACACAAGGATGAGTCAATTGTTGTATTTTCTAACTTCTGCAAACAAGTTCAAAATGAAAAAGAGTTTATAATTGTTAAAGTCAGAAGTGATCATGGTGGGGAATTTGAAAACAAAAAATTGGAATCATTTTTTAATGAAAATGGCATCTCTCACAATTTCTCTTGTCCTAGAACTCCACAACAAAATGGAGTTGTACAACGTAAGAACAAAACATTGCAAGAGATGGCCAGAACCATGATCAATGAGACTAACATTGCTAAACATTTTTGGGCAGAAGCAGTAAATACAACATGCTACATTCAGAATAGAATCTCTATAAGACCTATTATGGAGAAGACTCCTTATGAATTGTGGAAGAACAGAAAGCCCAACATTTCTTACTTTCATCCTTTTGGATGTACTTGCTTTATTCTAAATACTAATGATCCTCTGAACAAGTTTGATTCTAAGGCACAAAAGTGTTATATGTTAGGATACTCTGAACGCTCAAAAGGATATAGAGTATACAATACAGAAACATGAATTGTGATAGAATCCATCTATGTCAGATTTGATGATAAGCTTGGTTCTGAAAAACCAAAGCAGAATGAATCTCTTGCAGATATAGAAGTTGAAATCACTAAAGACAGCACATCTGAAGATCAATCATCTACAGAACAAGAAAAGACAACTACTTCAACAAGTTCTGAAGAACCCACTCAGAAGAAACAATCCATAAGTACGTTGAATCATCCAGAAGATAAGATCTTGGGAAAGAAGGATGATCCAATCAGAACAAGGTCATCACTCAGAAATTCTGAAGAATCTCTAATGGGACTAGTCTCTCTGATTGAACCAACTTCTTTAGAAGAAGCACTCTCAGAAAATGATTGGATACTTGCAATGCAAGATGAACTCAATCAATTCACTAGAAATGACATGTGGGACTTAGTGCCTAGACCTAAAGGATTCAACATTATTGGCACCAAGTGGGTATTCAAAAACAAGCTAAATGAACAAGGAGAAGTTGTCAGAAACAAGGCATGGCTGGTTGCACAAGGTTATAGTCAACAAGAAGGAATAGACTATACAGAAACCTATGCATCAGTCGCCAGGTTAGAATCAATTTAGACTATTAATTTCATTTGTTGTTAATCATGATATCATTCTATATCAAATGGATGTCAAGAGTGCATTTTTAAATGGTTATATTGATGTAGAATTGTATGTGCACCAACCCCATGGTTTTGAAAATAAAAAAAATTTCCAAAAAATGTTTTTAAACTTAAAAAATCTTTATATGGTCTGAAACAAGCTCCCAGAGCTTGGTATGAAAGACTAAGTAATTTTCTTCTGGAAAATAATTTCATCAGAAGGAAAGTAGATACAACTCTTTTCAGTAAAAACATTAAAAATGATATTATGATACGCCAAATCTATGTAGATGATATTATATTTGGTTCTACTAAAAGTGCTTTGGGAAAGGAATTTGTTGAGTCTATGCAGGCAGAATTTGAGATGAGCATGATGGGAGAATTAAAGTTCTTTCTGAGAATCCAAATCAATCAAAGATCAAAAGGAGCATATACACATCAAAGTAAATATGTCAAAGAACTTCTGAAGAAATTTGACCTATCAGAAAGTAAGATCTCTAAGACTCCTATGCATCCCACGTGTATTCTGGAGAAGGAAGAGGTAAGTAAAAAAGTAAATCAGAAAATATACAGAGGTATGATTGGCTCTCTCCTCTATTTAACTTCATCTAGACCAGATATTCTATACAGTGTATATTTATGTGTCAGATTCCAATCAGATCCTAGAGAAACTCACTTAACAGCAGTTAAGAGAATCTTTAGATATCTTAAAGGTACTACTAATCTTGGTCTATGCTACAGAAGATCCAAAGATTACAAGCTTGTAGGATATTGTGATGCCGATTTTGCTGGAGACAGAACAGAAAGAAAAAGTACTTCTGGAAGTTGTCAATTTCTAGGAGACAACCTAATTTCTTGGTCTAGCAAAAGGAAGTCAACCATAGCATTATCAACTGCAGAAGCTGAATAAATTGCAGCAGCTGGATGCAGTACTCAGATGCTCTGGATGAGAAATCAGCTTGAGGACTTCAATATTTATGAGAGTAACATTCCCATCCTCTGTGATAATACTTCTGCTATTTGTCTCTCTAAAAATCAAATTTTACACTCTAGAGCTAAACACATAGAAGTTAAACATCATTTCATTAGGGACTATACTCAGAAGGGAATCTTATTTTTAAAATTCATAGATACAAATCACCAATGGGTTGATATTTTTACAAAACCCCTTGCTGAAGATAGATTTAATTTCATTCTAACCAATCTTAGTATGGAATTATGTCCAAAATGAAAATGTTTAATTATATGTTTTTACCTCTCAGAAGTTCTGAACTCTGAATTATTTGCTTTATTCATTTAGAATTTATTTTAATGATCGGATTGTTTATCTCTGAGAACTTCAGTTTCAAAAGAATAACATGCAGATCTTAACATCAACACGTGTCAATCAACCTCTAAGGATCCCTAGAAGAATCAGAATACGTGTTCAAACTCTGAAGCAGGACAGAACATGCAATCAGACAACTGTCCTCTACAGAAGGACACGCGTGTAAGTTTTGGGAGACGGAAAGGGCTGAATAGACACAATTGAGGCACAAATCTCTTTGGTAAATGTTCCAAGATCTTTACGCCTTCCCTTTTGTCAGCTCTCATTTATTACTTTCTAATCATGATGTTTTGAGCATTTATTAATTCCACTAATTATGTTTTTTATTAAATGCATTCTTTTCTATATAAACTCACTTTCACTCTCACTTTTCACTTTTAATTTTCACCCTCACGTCTTTTACTCCAAATTTCTCTCTTTTTCACTTTCATTGTCACTCCTATTCTCTACAATTTGTTTCTAAAAATCGTAAACCCTTCATCTTAGTAATTATGGCTTCATCTTCTCAACCACCAAAGGATCCTTCATTAGAAATGTTACACATATCTCTAGTCAGAACTCTTCTCACACTTGCAGATAAATTATAAGTCTTGTGTGAACTGTTCATAGATTTTGACAGTCTTAAAGAAAATGGGTTTGATCTTCTTCCTGCTATTCAAGCTCAAGGTTGGGAGAAGTATTTTGATCGCCTAATGGGACCAGTTTTCCCCAAACTTGTTAAGGAATTCTGGGTATTTGCTAGTGCATCAAACTCACATGTAACCTCTTACGTTTTGGGGAAGAGGATCATCATCTCAGAAGATCACATTGCAAGGCTGATTCAATCTGATGGCAATGGGATTAAGTGCAGTGAAATGGACAAGCTCTCAGACACAAAACTAGTGGCTAGAGAAATCTTCACCCATGGACAACCCTTTAACAAAATCAAAGATCTGAAGGATCATCTAAGGATCTGGGCTAAGATCATTCTGGGAAGCGTATACCATAGGAAAGCAACAAACTCTCCTGATTACATAAACATGGATCAACAGTTCCTTCTGTACTTCATCTCTAAGAAGAAGAAAGTTAACCTAGCACATTCTCTGTTTAATCATCTGAAAAACAGCGTAAAGGAAACTAGAGAAGGAAAAAAGAGTAAAAGGGATTAGATACCTCTAGGAAGATTGATTTCTAATATCTTGAGTGAAAACAAGCTGGTGGACCATCTGGTTGAGGCACAACAGATTAATATGCCGGAGACAGATGTTGGAAAGCCTCTAAATGCTAAGAACCTCAAGAAGATGAAGTTCATTGATTCTATCAAGAAGAACCCAATTCTTCATTCCAGAGAAGTCATCACAACAAGGAAAATGCCTCTACAGGACTTTCCTCTGTTTTCTTCTGACACACCTCCAGAGGTTGTAGTCAGATACAATATGGATGGTGTGGACCCTATGTTCAACCCAGAAGAACTCAGAAGACCAGCACCAGAAGTTGTCTAGAAGAAGAACAAGAAGAGAAAAGCTAGTGAAGGAACTTCTCAGAAGGCTGCTAAAACAATAAAAAAGAAAGGTAATTCTTCATCCTCTCAATCTGATTTTGTTTCTGTAGTAGAAGCAGTAAAAGTGGTCACGTCTGAAATCCCACCTGAAACCATTCCTTTTGAACACATTCCTTCTTCTGAACCCATTCCTTCTTCTGAACCAACTCCCTCTGTCATACCCAAAACTGATGATGCACCTTCTATCATACCCCCACTCAATCAACCCGAAAATAAATCCACTCAACCACAAACTCTAGATGATTTTGACATACCCATATATCCAACACCACATTCTGATTTAAACACACCCCACTTTGTTGAAATTCACTCAGAACTTCAAAATGTTCTATCTGACATTGATGCCTTTCAACCCTTTGAATCCGAACAAAATAATCTTGTTCAAACTTCTGAAGCACAACAACCCAGTGATTTCCATCCTCTGAACACTGACTTCCATACACTTGTTTTTGACTTATCCCCCATTAGAGAAATTTTTTTATCCTCTTATAAATCCACTCCACCAAACACCCCCACATATATAACAATACCAGACACTCCTCCTGTAAACTTTGAACCAGAAGACCCACTGAGAATATCTATTGACATAGATGCTCTAAACAAACTATCTTCTGTCACAAACAAAACAACCATTCCTGTTCCAAAACCAAAACCCACTAAATCAGACATTGACTAATTGCGTCTAGCTTTTGAAGTAGATATGAAAATCAGGTTAGAGAATCTGAAGGTTGCTTGCTCAGAGCTCCCTGATCCTGCAACTTCTGATTTCCTCTGGGCATCATTCAGAAAATGGTTCAACATTGAGACCAAAAAGCTGAAAGATATCTGCTATGATATCGCTCATTAGAACTTCTGCGAGAATCTCAAAGAAGTGGTCTCAAACATTGAAAAGAAAAAGACTCCTCTTTTGGATGATAAGCCCTGGACTGAACCAGAACCTAAGGAATCATACTCTAATCTTCAGATGGTTTAGTTCCTTCTGAGGATGTTAAGGAAAATGATATTGTTCAAGTACCTTCTGCTGAGGGAACCTCTGAGGAGCAAGCTGTTGCAACTGCTGAAGAATCTCTACCAACTTCACTTGTGCTGAAGACCCTAGAAGAACTAAAGAAAGAAAATGAAATGGTCAAGAAGAGGTTGGATAAATAGGATGAAACTAATGTTGAGTTGAAGACTATGATTGGCAAATAAGTGGAATCATCTTCTCAGATCAAGTCTCTATTAGAAGCATTAGTTACCAAGATGAATCCCCAACCATGATTCTGTTATCTGTTTCTTAGCTTCTTTGTTTGTTTGTTTATTTCTTTGTTCTATGTTTTTTTTGGCTCTGCCTCTAATTAATGAAAAATAGTTCTGTTTTGACTCTTTTCAATACATGTTTTACTTCTGCATTTTTTACTCTTTGAGTAATGACAAAAAGGGGGAGAAACGTAAAAGATTTTGATCTATAGCAGTTTATCAAGATTAGCCTCTAACATATTAATGTTCTGATTAAACTGTTTGAGTTGTGATTTTAAAAAGAAACAGGTTAAGTAATCAATTCAGGGGGAGCTACGGCAAATAACTTCTTATGGAAAAATTAAAATGCTAAAAGAACTTCTCATGGAAAACTCTGAAAGATTAATTCTCATTATTTAAAGGGAGTCCTTCTAACTCTTAAGTTATATTCTTAAATCAAAATAAATGTTTTGTCATCATCAAAAAGGGGGATATTGTTAGAACAATTTTGATACTAATCCTCTAATAGTTTTGATGATAACAAATATTCTTCTGTAAGAATAGAAGTTCTAATATGTGTTGCAATTAACTTCTTTTAATGTGCATTGTAGAAGTTCTTAAAAAGGAAGTTCTTAAAAAGAAAGCATGTTGGAATAGAAGCAGTCTTGCGCTTTTATATAGAAGATATATGTGTTAAAGAGAATCTCTCATTTAAGACATCATTAAATCTGCGTACTCAAATTTATGATACTCTGATTCGTGCTTAGAAGATTGTGGTTCTCTCATTAAATATTAATTAAAGAAAATCATAATAAAGGCTGGGAACAAGAATCTCTTATTTTGGAAGGATTTTATGGCATTAACTTATATCCAAATCAAGCTCTAGATGTTCCCAACGACTAGATTATTCAAGCAACTATATAAAGGAATTAAGCTGAAGATTTGAAGCTCTGGTTCTCGCGTTATATCTTCACACTCTTTCATACTTCTCTAAAATATATTGTAACAAATCACCTAGTGATTAAAGCTTATTAGAAGCATTATAGTTACTTCGTTTATCTTAGTTAAAGATATGTTCATTTTTTCCTTGAGTGACTACTTTAAGTCAGTAAACTCAAGAAGACATTGACAGTATGTCTTTGTGTGTATTCAAATTTGAATAGTGAATTAAGACCTCACTGATAGAGGCAAAATCACATTGGCGGGTGGACTGGATGTAGTTTGAGTTCAAACGAACCAGGATAAATCAAAGTGTTTTTAAAGTCATTTTTATTAGTTACTGAAAACCCAATTCCAACCCCCCTTCCTTGTGTTTTACGTTCCTTCAGGAGGAAGGCTAATTTGTATCTTGATCAAAGCATAAGATGATTGTTTCTCCCTGGATTTCCATCCTGGTCAAACGCGAGCCAGGCATTTTTTCCCGAACGACCGGGAATGGTAATGTTGCACAAATCAGAAGAAAGAAAATGAAGGACATAGGTCATGCGAACCAAAGGAACTGGGTTCGGGAGTCGGTTATGACCTGGGAAGGTATTAGCACCCCAAATCGTCCGTCGTACCCGACGGGATCCATGCTTACAAAGAAACTGTTTCAAAGGGTGAGGAAATAAAAGCTAATGCAAAAGAACTGAAAATTGGATCTGGATAAAAAAGAAAGAAAGGGGAAAAATGTAGGGAAAATAAAATAGTGCTTGAATGGGCCCTACCCCGCTGCCTATGTACCTCATCTGGGCATGAGGATCAGAGTCGTCGTAGTTCCCCTAACTAGGGATGGAAAGGATTGCTTGTGTTTCAAGCTTGAACTAATTATGTCAATGCTCAGGTTTGTAGGCTCGTCTGGCACGAATGCATTACAGTCTTGCAAAGAGGCAAGTAGGAGCAAGTTCTTACGTTGAGAGTGAAGGTGATAAGAAAAGAAGTCCTGAAGGAAAGACACTTATTCTTTGTTTGTGGCTTTTAGGAGTTTTTATTGGTGTGGCACAAGAAAGTGAATTCAAGTCCGTTTCCATGGAATGTGTACTTGCTACTACATTCCAAGATGGAATAACAGAACAAGCACACCAAGTGAGGAGAATTTATCCAAGACTTGTTTCTAAGGGCCTAAGCTCACTAACTTATTAAACTTATTATATGTTTTTGGGTTTTTTGATGAAGAAGTACCTTTTAAGTTTTTCTTTGTGAAAGTAGTCCCATGATTAGACTTTCACATCATGCTAGACAAGTGTACTATTCCAATATGGAATGAATACAAATGCCCCATGGAATAAGGCTATGCATCAAAAACTACTTCAACCTTTATTAATATTTTTTTAGCTTTTTTGTATGAAGATGAGAAAGAGAAGAAACCAAAGGATCTAAAGGGAAAAAAGTCTAAGGGAGACTAAACAAACCTAAAGTTATCATGCAAAAGGGTATCCTAAGTTAGTAAGGCTTACCAACTAAAGGAGAAGAAAGAAGGAGAAGAAGGAAGAAGAATAAGAAACAACTTACTTTTCCTAAAGAAGATTAGTTGACCTCCAAAGGGGGAAGAAAGAAGAAAGGATGTGAAGGGACGTAAAACACAAGGAAGGGGGCTGGAATTGGGTTTTCAATAACTAATAAAAAATTACTTAAAATACTCTTTAATTTATCCCGGTTCGTTTGAACTCAAACTACATCCAGTCCACCCGCCAAGATGATTTTGCCTCTATCAATGAGGTCTTAATCCACTATTCAATATTTGAATACACACAATGACTTACAGTCAATGTCCTCTTGAGTCTTCTGACTTAAACTATTCACTCAAGGAAATATTCTTATCTTTTACAATGATAACAAAAAGTAACTAACTTGCTTCTAATAAAGCTATAATCACAAGGTGATTTGTTACAAGAAATGTATGGCACAATATGTAAGTCGTAGGAGCCCGAGCTTTTACTCTTCAAAATGATTCCTTTATATAATGCTTGATTTGATAAGACCGTTGGAGACATCTTGAGCCAATTATGGATATTAGTTAATACCATAAAAACCTTCCATAATCAAAGATATTTGTTCCCAACATTAATTCAGATATTCTTTAATTAAGGCTTTAATGATATAATCACCATCTTCTAGACAACAATCAGAGTGAATTAATTCTTTGTATGCAGCTTTTAATACTGTCTTTAATGAAGGATTCTCTTTAACTTATATAGCTTCTATTTGATAGCACAACTCTTCTTCTATTGAAGCAAGCCTTCTTTTTAATAACTTCCTTTTTAAGAACTTCTACAATACATAAATAAGTTATTCTCAGCATAAGTTAGAACTTCTATTCTTGCATAATAATAATTGTTATCATCAAAACTCTTAGAGGATTAGAATCAAAATTGTTCTAACAATCTCCCCCTTTTTGATGATGACAAAACATTTATTTTGATTTAAGAATAGAGTTAAAAGTATTAAAAGGACTCCCTTTGGTTTATGAGAATTATCCTTTCAGAGATTTTTCATTAGAAGTTCTTTCAACGAATTTAATTCTTCCATCAGAAGTTCTTTGCTTTAGCTCCCCCTGAGTTGATTTCTTAACCTGTTTCTATTTAGAATAACAACTCAAACAGTTTTATCAAAATATTAATATGTTAGAGGTTAATCTTGATAAACTTCTATATATCAAAATCTTCTACGTTTCTCCCCCTTTTTGTCATCAATCAAAAAGTTAAAAAAATGCAGAAGTAAAACATGAATATAGAGAAAACAAAACAAAGCAAGGTCTTCATTAATAGGCAGCAAGGCCAAAAGCAAACAGAAACAGATGATCAAAAAACAAACAAGAAAACAAATAAAAAAACAAGAAACAAATTCAGGGAATGGGGTTCATCTTAGTAACTAATGCTTCCAGAAGGGACTTGATTTCAGAAGATGACTCCACTTGCTTGCCAATCATAGTCTTCTGTTCAGCATTAGTTTCATCCTGCTTGTTCAACCTCTGCTTGGCCATTTCATTTTCCTTCTTCAATTCTTCTAAGGATTTCAACACGAGAGATGTTGGTAGAGTTTCTTCAGTAGTAACAGCAGCTTGATCTTCAGAGTTTTCTTCGACAAAAGGTACTGGAACAGATTCATTTTCCTGAACTTCTTCAGAAGGAACTAAAACCATCTGGAGATCAGAGTATGATTCCATTGGTTCTGGTTCAGTCCAGGGCTTGTCATCCAGAAGTAGAGGTTTGTTCTTTTCAATGTTGGAGACCACTTCTTTGAGATACTTGCAGAAGTTCTGGTGAGCGATATCATATCAGATATCTTTAAGCTTTTTGGTCTGCACGTTGAACCATTTTCTGAATGTTGCCCATAGAAAGTCAGAAGCAACTGGATCAGGAAGCTCTGAGCAGGATACCTTTAGATTCTCAAGTCTGATTTTCATTTCTGCTTCAAAAGCTAGCAGAAGTGAATCAATGTCTGTTTTGGTGGGCTTAGGTTTTGGAGCAGGAATAGCAGTTTTGTTTGTGACAGAAGATAATTTTTGGAGAGCCTCTATGTCAATGGAAGTTCTAAGTGGGTCTTCTGGGTCAGATTTTTCTGGAGGAGTATCTGGAATTGTGATGAATGTGGGTGAGTTTGGTGGAGTGGATTCATAGGAGGACAAAGATTTCTCTCTTATTTGTGATAGGTCAAAAACAAGTGTGTTTAAGTCAACGTGCATAGGTTGGAAGGCACTGGTTTGTTGTGTTTCAGAAGTTTCAATAGGATTATTTTGGTGAGATTCAAATGGTTGGAATGCATCAATATCAGATAAAACATTTTGAAGTTTTGTATGTGTTTCAACAAATTTTGGTGTGTTTATATCAGAGGGTGCAGTTGGATCAATTGGTATGTCAAAATCATCTAGAGTTTGTGGTTGATTATGATCAATTTCTGGTTGATTTAGTTGTGGTATGATAGAAGGTGTGGCAACAGATGTAAGTATCACAAAAGGATTTGGATCAAAAGCAATGTTGGGTTCAGAAGAAGGGATAAGTTCAGAAGGAGTTGGTTCAGAAGGAGTTGGTTCAGAAGGTGTTGGTTCAGACATGACCACTTTTACAGCTTCTACAACAGAAACGTAATCAGATTGAGAGGATGAAGAGTTACCTTTCTTTTTTATTGTTTTAGAAGCCTTATGAGAAGTTCCTTCTCCAGCTTTCCTCTTCTTGTTCTTCTTTAAGACAACTTCTGGAGCTGGATTCTTGAGTTCTTCTGGGTTGAACAGAGGGTCCACCCCATCCAGCTTGCATGATTCCAAATATTTGATGACAACCTCTGGAGGTGATTCAGAAGAGAACATTGGAAAGTTCTGTAGAGGAATCTTCCTAGTAGTGATTACCTCTCTAGAGTTAAGAGTTGGGTCCTTCTTGATAGAGTCAATGAACTTCATTTTCTTTAGATTCTTTGCATTCAGATGTTTCCCAACATCTGTTTCCAGCAACTTAATCTGATGTGCTGTAGCCAGATGATCCACAAGTTTGTTTTCAGTCAGAATGTCTGAGATTAATCTTCCTAGAGGTATCCAATCCCTCTTGGTCTTTTCTCCTTCTCTGGTTTCCTTGACACTATTTTTCAGATGGTTGAAGAGAGAATGTGCTAGATTGACTTTCTTCTTCTTGGAGATGAAGTAAAGGAGAAATTGCTGATCCATGTTAATATAATCAGGAGAATTTGTTGCTTTCCTGTGACATATGCTTCCCATAATGATATTTGCCCAGATCCTCAGATGAACCTTCAGATCTTTGATTTTGTTTGAAGATTGTCCATGGGTGAAAATCTCTTTAGCCACCATTTTTGTGTCTGAGAGTTTATCCATTTCACTACACTTGATTCTATTTCCATCAGATTGTATGAGTCTTGCAATATGATCTTCTGAGATGATGATTCTCTTCCCCAGAACGTAAGAGGTAACATGGGAATTTGAAGCACTAGCAAATACCCAGAATTCTTTAACCATCTTGGGGAAGACTGGTCCCATGAGACGATCAAAGTACTTTTCTCACCCTTGAGCTTTGACGGCAGGATGAAGATCAAAACCATTCTCTTTTAAACTTTCAAAATCCACGAACAACTCACATAAGACTTCAAGTTTGTCAGTAGAGGTGAGGAGTGTTTTGACAGGAGAGACATGTAGCATTTCTGTGGATGAATCCTTTTCTGGTTGAGAGGCTGAAGCCATTGTTACTAAGATGAGGGTTTTAGGGTTTACAAAAAATTTGCAGAGTAAAAGTAGAAAAATTTAGGGTGAAAAGGAAAGAGTGAAAGCAGCGTGAATGGTAAAAGTGAAAAGTGAAGGTGAAAGTGAGTTTAAATAGGAAAAATTGCATTTAATGATAAAACATAATTAGTGGAAATAATAAATGCTGAAAACATCATGGTTAGAAAGTAATAAATGATAGCTGACAAAAGGGGAAGGCGTGGAGATCTTGGAACAGTTACCAAAAAGATTTGCGCCTCTATTGTGTCAATTCAACCTTTTAAGTTTCCCAGAAGTTGAACGCGTGTCCTTCTACAGAAGACAGTTGTCTGATTGCATGTTTTGTCCTGCTTCAGAGTTAGAACACATATTCTGAGCTTCTAGGGGTCCTCAGAGGTTGAGTGACACGTGTTGGTGTCAGAATCTGCATGTTATTATTTTGAAATAGAATTTCTCAGAGATAAACAGTCAGATCATTAAACTAACTTCTAAATAAATAAAATAACCAGTTCAAAACTTCTGAGAGATAAAAACATGTAAGTAAACATTTTTCATTATGGACATAATTCCATACTAAGATTAGTTAGAATGAAATTAAATCTATCTTCAGCAAGGGGTTTTGTAAAAATATCAGCCCATTGGTGATTAGTATCTATGAATTTTAAAAATAATACTCCCTTCTGAGTATAGTCCCTAATGAAATGATGTTTAACTTCTATGTGTTTAGCTCTAGAATGTAAAATTGGATTTTTAGAGAGACAAATAGAAGAAGTATTATCACAGAGGATGGGAATGTTACTCTCATAAATATTGAAGTCCTCAAGCTGATTTTTCATCCGGAGCATCTGAGTACTGCATCCAGCTGCTGCAATGTATTCAGCATCTACAGTTGATAATGCTATGGTTGACTGCCTTTTGCTTGACCAGGAAATTAGTTTGTCTCCCAGAAATTGACAACTTCCAGAAGTACTTTTTCTTTTTGTTCTGTCTCCAGCAAAATCAGCATCACAGTAACCTACAAGCTTGTAATCTTTGGATCTTCTGTAGCATAGACCAAGATTAGTAGTACCTTTCAGATATCTAAAGATTCTCTTAACTGGTGTTAAGTGAGTTTCTCTAGGATCTGATTAGAATCTTGCACATAAACATACACTGTATAGAATATCTGGTCTAGATGCAGTTAGATAGAGGAGAAAGCCAATCATACCTCTGTAGATCTTCTGATCTATTTTCTTACTTACCTCTTCCTTCTCCAGAATACACGTAGGATGCATAGGAGTCTTAGAGATCTTACTTTCTGATGAGTCAAATTTCTTCAGAAGTTTTTTGACATATTTTCTTTGATGGATATAAGTTCCTTCTGATGTTTGATTGATTTGGATTCCTAGAAAGAACTTTAGTCCTCCCATCATGCTCATCTCAAATTCTGCCTGCATAGACTCAGCAAATTCCTTTCCCAAGGCACTTTTAGTGGAACCAAATATAATATCATCTACATTTATTTGGCATATCAGAATTTCATTTTTAATGTTTTTACTGAAAAGAGTTGTATCCACTTTCCCTCTGATGAAATTATTTTCCAGAAGAAAATTACTTAGTCTTTCATACCAAGCTCTGGGAGCTTGTTTCAGACCATATAAGGATTTTTTAAGTTTAAAGACATGTTCTGGAAAATTTGTATTTTCAAAGCTAGGGGGTTGGTATACATACACTTCTTCATCAATATAACCATTTAGAAATGCACTCTTGACATCCATTTGATATAGAATGATATTATGATTGACAACAAATGAAATTAGAAGTCTAATAGATTCTAACCTGGAGACTGGTGCATAGGTTTCTGTATAGTCTATTCCTTCTTGTTGACTATAACCTTGTGCAACCAGCCGTGCCTTGTTTTTGAAAACTTCTCCTTGTTCATTAAGCTTGTTTCTGAATACCCACTTGGTGCCAATGATGTTGAATCCTCTGGGTCTAGGTACTAAGTCCCATCCATCATTTCTGGTGAATTTATTGATTTCATCTTGCATTGCAAGTATCCAATCATTTTCTGAGAGAGCTTCTTCTACAGAAGTTGGTTCAATCAGAGAGACAAGTCCCATTAGAGATTCTTCAGAATTTCTGAATGATGACCTTGTTCTGATTGGATCATCCTTCTTTCCCAAGATTTTATCTTCTGGATGATTCAATGTGCTTCTGGATAGTTTCTTATGAGTGGGTTCTTCAGAACTTGTTGGAGTGATTGTCTTGTCTTGTTCTGTAGATGGTTGTTCTTCAGATGTTCTGTTTGTGGTTATTTCAACTTCTATATCTGCAAGAAATTCATTTTGCTTTGGTTTTTCAGGACCAAGCTTATCATCAAATCTGACATAGATAGATTCTATGACAATTCGTGTTTCTGTATTGTATACTCTGTATCCTGATAACGAGAAATCGTATCATTTTATTACTATGTTTCAAGTCCGATTTATCGTACATTTATCATATTAACACCCGATTCTTCGAGTTTTCTATGTCATATTGCAGGTATAACATTTTTAGAGCTAAATCATGAGCCAAAGATGAAATGAACAAAAACAAGCATGAAAAGAAGAAGAAGAAATGAATTCTGTAATTCTGCATAATTTGTAACAGTCACGGTCGTTACCACATCATCACGACCGTGACGCCCAACGTGGAACACTCACGATCGTCACCCAAGTGACACGACCGTGACACGCTTTAAATGGGAAAAGTGAGCGTGACACCTTTGTCACGAACGTGACAAAGGAAAATAGGGTTAATTGGATTGAATTGGTCATGAAGACATGCAACGTGAAGTCAAAAGTCATTCCTATTATTTCTCAACCCAGTATGCATGTTTGCTGGATTCTCTCTTCAACGGAACGATACCCACGCAATGGATTTCAACGGCCCAAGCCCAATATTATTTTCTATAAATAGCCTAGTTACTAATTAGAAAACACAGAGTTTTATTTTAGGATTTTCGCGGAAGCTCTGCCGTATTTTTGGTGCACCCTTATTTTATTTTTTTCCAGCAAATTGTTCTTGTTTAATTTCTGCTTCTATATCCAAACCAAGTTAAATAACAATTTCCAACATTAGGAAATTGTTATTATTTATTTTCTTTCAAGCCTTCAAAAATTTGTTTAATTTTATTTTCGATTCCGGTTCCGCACTCCGAGCTTACCAGACTGTGGAAGAAGGAGTTTTACGATTTTTATTATTCAGGTTTCTATAATTTCGCATTTATATTAATTAATTTATTTATATATGTTAAGAATTTATTTCTATTATTTTATAATGCATGTTTTAATTTATATTTATCTGTTTCTGCATCTGTCTGGTACAACAAAGATGATTAGCTAAACCAATTAGGCGGTATGTAATTAAAATAAATCAACTCGGTAAAATCAAATCTAAGCTAAAACAATTAAGAACTTAAATTCTGGCTGTGACTTTTTATTATAAAAATTAATCTTTTTGTTACGAGAGTAAGAAAAGTGTAATAGGTTAGGTCGAGACCACGAGAGTGTGAGATTTTAACCGGATAGCTAAAGTTAGGCATTTGATTTAAACACAGCGAGAGCACTTTAAAATGAATTAGACTTATTAAGTTTTCAAAAATTATCTTCTAAACACTTATGGGTTAGCGAGAGCAGGCATAGGACTTTAGGAGTAAGATCTGAGATAAGACAACGAGAGTGTGAGTCAAGGGTATTTAAACTGATAATCTCTACAGAATAAATTAAGTGAACCATCCTTATAAGCTTAGGTTAGGTTGACCCGCATAGGTTAACATAATTACATACCGATCGCCTTCTTATTATTTCATTAAAACTAAAATTTAATTCTCGTTCTAATCCTTAAAACCAAAATCGTGACAAACATCCACCTTAGCTAAACTAGTAGACCCTCTAGCACTAAGTGATTATAAAGTCCCTGTGGGATCGACAATCTTTTATATTACTTCGATAGGCTGTGCGCTTGCAGTTCAGATACCGCTAGACACATATCGCGTCTTCGTGCCCATAAGTTTTTGGCGCCGTTGCCGGGGACCTTAATTTAGTTACTAGTGCACTATTAGAGTAGCATTGTCTAGACTAAGGTAACAATTTATTCTTTTCCTAATCTAATTTCCCGAGTGTATGCCAAGTACTCGCTCTCAAGGCGAAGACTTGCAACCTCCAGTTCCAGAATTAGAACGCTTCTTACACGTAAGAAGACGAATATTCGATTACGAACGAAATTACAACATTCCAGATCTTCAAATTGATCCACCTAAACCGGTCGGAACATCAAAGGACGCAGAGATGGCTGAAGAACCGAATCATCCATTCAAATATTACGCTAGTCCTTCACAAGCTGAGACGCATTCCAGCATTGCTGCACCGGCTATCAACCGAAACGATTTCGAATTGAAACCTTCGCTGATATCAGCCGTGCAACAAAATCAATTCGCTGGAAATCCTACCGAGGATCCGAACCTTCATCTTTCGATATTTGTGCAGTATGCAGATACTGTAAAAGCTAATGGAGTTACCCAAGAAGCTATTAGATTACGTCTTTTTCCTTTTTCACTTCGAGACAGGGCGAGAGCCTGGCTTCAATCTCTACCCTCGAATTCAGTAACTACGTGGGAGGAACTAAAGAGAGTATTCTTGACAAGATATTTCCCACCGAGCAAGACAGCTATGCTAAGAGCTCAAATCAACGGATTTAAGCAAAAGGAAAACGAGTTACTTTTCGAAGCTTGGGAACGCTATAAAGATATGCTGAGACTTTGTTCACATCACGGATTAGTAGAATGGATGGTCATCCATACCTTCTACAATGGACTCTTGTACAATACAAGAATGACGATTGACGCTGCCGCGGGCGGCGCACTAATGGACAAAGAATATAATGATGCTTATGCACTTATCGAGAGCATGGCTCAAAACCATTACCAATGGGGAAGCGGGAGAGTCGCAACTGAGAAACCAACAAAAGGAGGTATGTACGAAGTGAGTAGTATGGATCAAGTCAATGCAAAGTTTGACCAACTTAACCAAAAGATCGACAACTTGGTCATAACACCAACAACCACCGTGGCTGCGGTAACACCTAACTGTGAGTTATGTGGAGTTCCAGGACATGTTGTCCTTGATTGTCAACTATTAGCAGGAATTCCCACAGATCAAGTGAATTATGCTCAAGGAAATCCGTACTCAAACACATACAACCCAGGTTGGAAAAATCATCTGAACTTCTCCTATAAGAACAACAATGCTTTATACGCACCAGGTCAAGCACCAGCTACACCACCAGGATATCAAAAGACTGCTCCTAATGTTCCTAGAAAATCAAACCTTGAGTTGATGATGGAGAACTTCATAGCTACCCAATCTCAAACGAACAAGGATTTCTTAAACCAAAACATACACACTAGTGAGCAGATTAAGAAATTAGTGAGCAAGGTAGATGTGTTAGCTACACATAACAAAATGCTTGAAACCCAGATTTCACAAGTAGCTCAACAACAAGCACCTACCGCTGCACCAGCTGGAGTATTTCCTGGACAACCTCAACCTAATCCAAAAGGACAGGCCAATGCTGTGATATTAAGAAGTGGCAAGGAACTTGACGGACCTACCGATCCAAGACTTGACAATCCAGCCATGTACCAAAAACCGGATAAACCGACTGAAAAGGTGAACGAACCAGAAGAAAAGGAAGATAATAATCAAGAGGCAGTGGAGAAAGAAAAGCCTTATGTGCCTCCACCACCTTATAAACCACCAATTCCGTACCCTCAGAGATTAACCAATTCTAAGACGATGGGTCAGTTTAAGAAATTTGTTGAACTTCTGAAACAGTTGAATATTACTATTCCGTTTACAGAAGCTATTACTCAAATGCCCTCGTATGCTAAGTTTTTAAAGGAAATCTTATCCAATAAGAAAAAGATAGAGGATAACGGAACCGTTACACTTACTGCTGAGTGTAGCGCAATAATTCAAAATAATATGCCTCCTAAGCTAAAAGATCCAGGAAGTTTCTCTATACCCTGTGTAATAGGGAAATTTGTCATTGACAAAGCTCTATGCGATTTAGGAGCCAGTATCAGTGTTATGCCCTTAACAATTTGCAAAAGGCTAGACATGGGAGACCTAAGACCAACTAAAATGTCTGTTCAACTAGCCGATTGCTCTATTAAATATCCTGTAGGCATACTAGAAAACGTCCCAGTACGTATAGGACAATTCTATATTCCTACTGATTTTATAATCATGGACATCTCTGAAGACTCCACTACACCTATCATACTAGGAAGATCATTCTTAGCTACCGCCGGAGCTATTATAGACGTAAAGAAAGGAAAGCTAACCTTTGAAGTAGGTGAAGAGAAAGTTGAATTTATTTTAACACAATTCTTACAATCACCAGCTATAGAGGACACATGCTATTTATTGGATGTCATTGACGAGTGTGTAAGAGAAATGGAAATGAAAGAAACTACCTATTCTGAAATTATGAAAATTCAAATCCCTCCGATTTTCGAAGATGACAATTGGCGTGAACCATATCAGGATGATAGTCTAAGAGAAAGTTTAGCACTTACACCGGATCCCATGCCAAGTAAGAATAAACCTACATTAGAGTTAAAAACTTTACCTAAGAACCTAAGATACGAATTCCTAGACACTGAATGTACAAGACCAGTTATAATAAATTCCAGTTTAGGAACAATTGAAACAAAGAAACTTTTAGATGTCTTAAAGAAATATCCAACTGCATTAGGATATAACATATCTGATCTCAAAGGAATATGCCCTTCAATCTGTATGCATCGTATTCTGCTAGAAGAAGATTGCAAAACCTCCAGAGAATCTCAAAGAAGAATTAACCCAATCCTTAGCACTGTATTAAAGGAAGAAGTTAAGAAACTACTAGACGCTGGAATAATATATCCAATCTATGATAGTAAATGGGTTAGTCCAGTACATGTAGTACCAAAGAAAGGAGGTATCACTGTTGTGAAAAACGTTAAAGGCGAATCGATATCACAAAGATTACTGACAGGACATAGAGTGTGCATCGATTATCGTAAACTAAACAAAGCCACTCGAAAAGATCATTTCCCACTACCTTTTATAGATCAAATGTTAGAACGATTAGCCAAGCACTCATATTTCTGTTATCTTGATGGTTACTCAGGATTTTTCCAAATCCCTATCCACCCAGATGATCAAGAAAAGACTACATTCACATGCCCTTATGGAACGTTCGCTTATAGACGAATGCCCTTTGGATTATGCAACGCTCCTGCAACCTTTCAAAGATGTATGATGTCAATCTTTGCAGATTTCATAGACAACATCATGGAAGTGTTCATGGACGACTTCTCTGTATGCGGGCAAAGTTTTGAAGGATGTCTATCAAATTTAGAAATGGTATTAGAAAGATGTGTAAAAGTAAACCTCGTGCTTAACTGGGAGAAATGTCATTTTATGGTAAGAGAAGGAATCGTACTAGGACACATTATATCTGATAAGGGAATTGAAGTTGATAAAGCTAAGATAGAAGTCATAAAAGATCTTCAACCCCCTAAGACCGTTCGAGAAATACGAAGCTTTTTAGGACACGCCGGTTTCTACCGACGATTCATCAAAGATTTCTCGAAAATCACTAAACCTCTTACCGGTTTATTAATGAAAGACGCTGAGTTCATATTCAATAAATATTGTCTTAAAGCATTCGAAACTCTAAAAACAGCCCTCATCACCGCACCAATCATGCAACCCCCTGAATGGAGATTACCTTTCGAAATCATGTGCGATGCGAGTGACTATGTTGTAGGCGCAGTTCTAGGACAAAGGAAGGATAAGAAACTTCACGCAATTTACTATGCCAGTAGAACCTTAGATTCTGCTCAGGTGAACTACGCCACAACTGAAAAAGAATTGTTAGCAGTTGTCTTTGCGCTTGACGAATTCCGTTCCTACCTAGTGGGAGCGAAAATAATCGTTTACACAGACCACGCTGCTATCAGATATCTATTAACTAAGAAAGATGCTAAACCAAGACTCTTGAGATGGATTTTACTCTAACAAGAGTTTGATCTCGAAATAAAAGATAAGAAAGGTACTAAAAACATCGTAGCGGACCATTTATCTAGAATAGAAGGTATTAAACCCGAACAAGTGTCGATCAACGACGATTTTCCGTATGAACAGCTGATAGCACAAATAGGAAGCGACCCAGTTCAGTTAGACATAGATGAACCAGAACCCGTGGAAACAATCCAAACAACCGTAGGACTGCCATGGTACGCTGACATTGTCAACTACTTAGCTGCAGGAGCACTTCCACTTGACTTAACCTATCAGCAGAAAAAGAAATTCTTTCACAATCTCAAACATTACTATTGGGATGAACCATTATTGTTTAAAAGAGGACCCGACGGAATCTTTCGTCGATGTATTCCCAAAGAAGAAATAGAAGATGTCATTGCTCATTGTCATTCATCTCCTTATGGTGGACATGCAAGCACTTCCAAGACTTGTGCAAAAATCTTACAAGCCGGTCTATTTTGGCCTAATTTATGGAAAGATGTCCACATCGCTGTTATAAATTGCGATCGGTGTCAACGCACCGATAATATTTCAAGAAGAGATGAAATGCCTCAAAGAGGAATTTTAGAAGTAGAAATCTTTGACGTCTGGGGAATAGATTTCATGGGACCATTCCCATCATCTTTCAGTAATAATTACATACTCGTAGCTGTCGATTATGTTTCAAAATGGATTGAGGCTATAGCTTCTCCTACAAATAACACACGAGTAGTAATTAAGCTTTTCAAGAATATAATCTTTCCAAGATTCGGTGTGCCTAGAATTGTCATAAGTGACGGTGGCTCGCATTTCATTTGGAAAATATTTGACAAATTACTATCTAAGTATGGAGTCAGACATCGTGTAGCAACGCCATATCATCCACAAACAAGTGGACAGGTCGAAGTCTCAAACAGAGAAATTAAACAAATCTTAGAAAAGACTGTCGCCATATCTAGGAAAGATTGGTCATCTAAACTTAATGAAGCTTTATGGGCTTATAGGACAGCCTACAAGACACCCATAGGAACTACACCTTTCAAATTAGTGTATGGAAAGTCTTGTCATCTCCCGGTAGAACTAGAACACAGAGCATATTGGGCGATTAAAACACTCAATATAAACTACAATGCCGCTGGAGAAAAGCGAATCATCGACATTAATGAATTAGAAGAGTTAAGGTTAGATGCTTATGAGAATGCTAAGATATATAAAGAAAGAACTAAGCGATGGCACGATAAACGCCTATCTAGGAAAGAATTTAGTGTGGGAGACGTTGTACTCCTCTTTAATTCAAGACTTAGGCTCTTTCCTGGAAATCTAAAATCTAGATGGTCAGGACCCTTTGAAATAACTAAAGTGTTCCCGAGCAGAGCAATAGAAATTAAGGGTAGGAATAGTGAACCGTTCACAGTAAACGGACAACGATTAAAACATTACCATAAAATCGAAAATAGAGATTATGCGAATAGTCTAAAGCTTTTAGAGTTGTCCACTAATTTCCCTGATTAATCTACCTCTAAGCATTACGTCAGGCTTATGACGATAAAAACAACGCTTAGTGGGAGGCAACCCATTTTATCATTTTAATCAATTTATCATTTTAATCAATTTATCATTTTATCATTTTAATCAATTTATCGTTTTATCCTTTTATCATTTTATTGTTTTATTTCATTATTATCATTATTGATTCTGTTTATGCATTTATTTTCTTATTTTCTTTATTTTAATTTTAATTTTCTAAATCACTTTTACAGATTTTCTAAAGTCTTTTCCACTTTCCTTTTCCCCCTGATTTGTTTCCTCCACATTTACACTAACTATGGCTAACCAACCAAGAAACATTATGGAAACCAAATTTAGAGGTAGGAACCAAAGAATGAAATTTGAGGAGTTATCACAGAGACCAATGGATTTGACTATGTACCATGATGAACTGACTATGGAAACTTTAGGTATACATGATAGCATCCTATACCTGTTTAACCAACTTGGATGGGAGAATGCTCTCATAAAACAAAAGTTTGTGACTTACCGCAAGCTCACCCTTGAGTTCTTAAGCTCCTTAGTTTACTTACCCGAGCGCGGTTTTGGATTAAGGAAAGAATTTATCAGTTTTCGACTATTCGGAATCGAATATGACTTTAACCATAAGGAACTAGCTGACTTATTAGGATTCCCTAGTGGACCCTTTGCTTTTACTACCACACAGGTAGAATTAATGGATATCGAGCTAGACTTATTTTGGGGAACCTTAACCGGAAATTACCATCCTGAGCCGGATAACATGAACAATGATGAAATACATAACCCTGCTATCCGCTATTTCCATAATATCCTTGCCCACACCTTCTTTGGAAAGGAAGAAAACCTCACTGGAGTATCTAAATATGAGATATTTATTATGTCATGTCTGACCAATGGACAACCAGTTAATGGTGTACCATTCATGATGCAAACTTTTACCCGAATCCAAGAGGAACCTGATCTACCCATATTGGTAGGAGGCCTGGTCACCATGATTGCTGATGCCCTAGGACTTAGATACCAATTACACAAGTGCAACCGTTTAGGAACCATCCGCCCTATGAATCTGAACTTTTGCTTTAACCGCCAAATTATAAGAAACTTAGGACAACCACCCTATGAGTACCTAATCAGAAATGAAGTAGTAACCCTGTTCACATTACCAAACCATGCTAGAGTCAGTGTTCACAATAAAGATAATTGGCTTTATGAGCTTACCCCTCCTGACTATCCATCTACACCCGAAACACCACAATCTTACAAAATTAGAGATGACATAATGACTGATGTAGAAAGTGACCCTAAGACACCTCCTGGTTACCATGACATTGACCACACTGATGAAGTGATTGAAACCCCTGAAGTAAATCAAGTAGGATATGCTGACAACTTAAAGAAAATTATGAATACTCTTGAAGTTTACCAAGCCGATATTAATGTTGTTAAAGATGAGGTTAAAAGCATGCGATTGGACGTTATAGGTTTAACTGACATAACATGTGAACAATTCTACCATTTAAACTCCGCGCTTGAAGATTTGAAGAAGCAACTTTGAAAAAGCTGTAGTGATTTAATTTATTTTACTTTTCGCTTTTGTTTCTAGTTAGTTTTAATATTTTGCAAACATTTTTGTAGCTTATTTTTATCAATGTAATTTTCCTTCTATTATGTCAAAAACAAAGTACTTCTAGTTTTGCAACTTTCTAATTTAATCAATTTCCATGCTTTTCATTACTTACTGTTATATTTAAATTGCTTGATATTTTATGAATTCTCGTGTGATGAAATTTACTGCTAATATATGTTGATCCAGTATTATATCTATTGTTTGTGTTAGAAATAAATGAAAATAATAAAAAAATTGAATTGAACTGAAGTGAGATAATGCATTCTGTGAAAAATTACAAGTTTTGGAGCCATCACGGTCGTCACTTATCACTCACGATCATGACGAGCTATTTAGCGTGTCACGACCGTAAGAACCCCCTCACGACCGTGACAACCCTATTTTATGAATTCTGAAGAAACAGAACCGTTCACCTTGGCAGAACCCCAACTCCATTTTCACAAAAACGAAAACCTCCCATTATCTCCTCATTCTCCCGTAACCACCCATTACTCTCAATCAATTTCATTAACCCATTAAACCTCTCCATTTATTCCAAACTTCTCACATTCACTCATTTCATTATAATCCGAACAAATTCTTCACATTTTTCATTTTCTCACAAAAACCTCAAAAACTCTCATCTCTCATTTCCTTACTTGCATGCAATGGAGATTATCCAATTTAGAGATGGTGACCAAGGAGAAGCACAAAGACAGAAGTTTATCAGGTTTCAGAACCGTGGCATCCAACCCACTCGGTATGTCGACCTTGACTGCTTGAGGGAGTTAGGCCTGATAGACGGCGTGAAGCTACTGCTTGAGCATGTTGGCTTGTGGGACTTGTGCAGTCAACCACAACCGACATTCGAAATCCTCACCTTGGAGTTTCTGAGTTCGTTTCAGTATATTACACCTCCCGGTTCAACAAGTCAACTCACCGGCATTGCAAAGTTCAGAATGCTCGGAAGAGAGTTCGAAATCACACAAACAAGGATCGTCGAACTGTTAGGTTTCCATCACGGCGATGATGCTCATCTACGCGTGCCGAACAACTTCAACAAAACTGCATTCACTTTGTGGCACGACATCACTAACAGCCGTGCTACCGCTTATCAGAGTCTGAATGCCACCCACATCCATAATCCGGCGATTCGGTATTTCCATCGCATCATCTGCAATACTATTTTCGCAAGAGAGAGCAATCACAAGCTGAACTCCAAAGAGCTCTTGTTCTTGCACTGTGCCTTGAACGAGGAGCGTATCAATACTGCCCCGTTCCTTTTAGCCCATATTCAGTCTGTAGCGCATAAAGGCGTAACCCCCTTCTACATTGGCGGGATTGTCACCACCCTTGCCATTCAGTTGGAGCTTGGTGACCAGATTACTCATTTACCTCATAGAGCAGCATAGTTGCTTACAAAGAGCTATTGCAAGTCCGCCCATTTGATATCGCAAAGAGAGGATGGCAGGTTCAACCCTGTGATCCAAGGAACCGTTTATCATCACGTCACCTTGCCTTGCCGTGACCGCATCGATCCGTCGAACCGAGCCAATTGGCTATTTGCTTTACCGGATGCTGCAGACCACGTTCCGATTATTGATGAGCAGACTGATGCACCTGTGGACGAGATGCAGGATGCCATGGATGCTGCTGAGCCAGTACAGGACATCCCTGAGTCCTCCACCAGGCAGCCACCTTTACCCGACATCACACTTGAAGACGTCCTCCGTGCCATTCATCAGCAGAATCAGATGAATGCCGCACTCGAGCGAAGGCAAAAAGAGCAATATGATGCACTACTTTCAACTGTTTCCAGTAACCAGAGGACGATAGATGAGAAGCTAGGAGAGATTTTTAGTGAGCTGGAGGCTTTGCGTATAGATATCACTGCTCTCACCACCACCGGTTCTGATCCAGAAGCCACTCCGACCAGACGCTCCCGCACCAGAAGCCGAGGCCGTGGTCGTCAGCAGCCTTAGTTTATGTTTTTGTTTTTCCATTTCTGTTTTTTGTATTGTATTTTCCCCGCTATTATATCACAACATTGAGGACAATGTCTGATATAGTGTGGGAGAGATACCTTTCCCTTTCCGCATTTCCCTTTCCGCATTTTCCATTTCATTGTATTTCCCTTTCCGTATTTCAATTAAACAAAGTAATATTTGTGCTATTTCTTCAGTTTCGAATTTTCCCCGTTTATTTAGCCATACCGAAAATTTTTATTTTATCTTCGCATTACCCGACTTACCTATGAAATCGTAGTTAGGAAGCTGAGAAAGATCCAACAAGATCAATACAGTCTTGACACCTTAGACTTCCTACTTAAGCATTCCGTTCCGATAATTGTTACGACTACACCTTAAGTTTTAGTTCTAAAGTAACCCCTAGTAGTTTATACTAGCAGTCAGCACCGTCTGAACATAAACCACGTGGGGAGCCGATGAACATAAGTGTTTGATGCCTAATCTATAAATGATCCTGCATATCTCGATGCCAATAAAAAGAAATTGCACCAAAGTACACGGTCACATATAAGAAACGAGAAATATGAGGAGTCCATTTGATGGGTTGGTTCAGAGGTACCTGGTTCTAAACTTGGTAGGGCGTGCTACGGCTCGATCCCCCACAACCTCCAATTTGGATAATATATATATAGGGTTACCACATTCGTGTACCTTAACCTCGTGCTTATAAAGGATCAAAGTCACTAACCGGCAACTCCACTACGTGCGTGCTAAGGCAAAGGGCTTAATGTGATTGCGCTAGAATGAAACCGGGTGAAATAAGATCGAAAGACTCTAGGTAGAATCGTAACGCAATTACTGAATGTTTCATTTAACGGGAAGTTGACGACTTAGCTTGTCGCTTGTGTCATTAGTGTATCGTTAGTGTTCTATTCTAGTACCAGTTTGTCTAGCTGAATGATTCCTCGTATGATTTGTTATATGTATGCGTCGATGAAAATTGTCTGATCATTTTTCAACCGACTATTTGCTTGAGGACAAGCAAAGGTTTAAGTTTGGGGAAGTTTGATAACGAGAAATCATATCATTTTATTACTATGTTTCAAGTCCGATTTATCGCACATTTATCATATTAACACCCGATTCTTCGAGTTTTCTATGTCATATTGCAGGTATAACATTTCTAGAGCTAAATCATGAGCCAAAGATGAAATGAACAAAAACAAGCATGAAAAGTAGAAGAAGAAAGGAATTCTGTAATTCTACATAATTTGTAACAGTCACGGTCGTTACCACATCATCACGACCGTGACGCCTAACGTGGAACACTCACGATCGTCACCCAAGTGTCACGACCGTGACACGCTTTAAATGGGAAAAGTGAGCGTGACACCTTTGTCACGAACGTGACAAAGGAAAATAGGGTTAATTGGATTGAATTGGTCATGAAGACATGCAACGTGAAGTCAAAAGTCATTCCTATTATTTCTCAACCCAGTATGCATGTTCGCTGGATTCTCTCTTCAACGGAATGATACCCACGCAATGGATTTCAACTGCCCAAGCCCAATATTATTTTCTATAAATAACCTAGTTACTAATTAGAAAACACAGAGTTTTATTTTAGGATTTTCGCGGAAGCTCTGCCGTATTTTTGTTGCACCCTTATTTTATTTTTTTTCCAGCAAATTGTTCTTGTTTAATTTCTGCTTCTATATCCAAACCAAGTTAAATAACAATTTCCAACATTAGGAAATTGTTATTATTTATTTTCTTTCAAGCCTTCAAAAATTCGTTTAATTTTATTTTCGATTCCGGTTCCGCACTCCGAGCTTACCAGACTGTGGAAGAAGGAGTTTTACGATTTTTATTATTCAGGTTTTTATAATTTCGCATTTATATTAATTAATTTATTTATATATGTTAAGAATTTATTTCTATTATTTTATAATGCATGTTTTAATTTATATTTATCTGTTTCTGCATCTGTCTGGTACAACAAAGATGAGTAGCTAAACCAATTAGGCGGTATGTAATTAAAATAAACCAACTCGATAAAATCAAATCTAAGCTAAAACAATTAAGAACTTAAATCCTGGCTGTGACTTTTTATTATAAAAATTAATCTTTTTGTTACGAGAGTAAGAAAAGTGTAATAGGTTAGGTCGAGACCACGAGAGTGTGAGATTTTAACCGAATAGCTAAAGTTAGGCATTTGATTTAAACACAGCGAGAGCGCTTTAAAATGAATTAGACTTATTAAGTTTTCAAAAATTATCTTCTAAACACTTATGGGCTAGCGAGAGCAGGCATAGGACTTTAGGAGTAAGATCTGAGATAAGACCACGAGAGTGTGAGTCAAGGGTATTTAAACTAATAATCTCTACAGAATAAATTAAGTGAACCATCCTTATAAGCTTAGGTTAGGTTGACCCGCATAGGTTAACATAATTACATACCGACCGCCTTCTTATTATTTCATTAAAACTAAAATTTAATTCTCGTTCTAATCCTTAAAACCAAAATCGTGACAAATATCCACCTTAGCTAAACTAGTAGACCCTCTAGCACTAAGTGATTATAAAGTCCCTGTGGGATCGACAATCTTTTATATTACTTCGATAGGCTGTGCGCTTGCAGTTCAGATACCGCTAGACACATATCGCGTCTTCGCGCCCATCATATCCTTTAGAACATTTAGAGTATCCTAACATATAACACTTTTGTGCCTTAGAATCAAACTTATTCAGAGGATCATTAGTATTCAGAATAAAACAAGTACATCCAAAGGGATGAAAATAGGAAATGTTGGGCTTTCTGTTCTTCCACAATTCATAAGGAGTCTTTTCCAGAAAAGGTCTTATAGATATTCTATTATGAATATAACATGTTGTATTTACTGCTTTTGCCCAAAAGTGTTTAGCCATGTTAGTCTCATTGATCATGGTTTTGGCCATCTCTTGCAATGTTCTGTTCTTACGTTCTACAACTCCATTTTGTTATGGGGTTCTAGGGCAAGAGAAATTGTGAGAGATGCCATTTTCATTAAAAAATGATTCTATTCTTTTTTATTCAAATTCTCCACCATTATCACTTCTGACTTTGAAAATTCTAAACTCTTTTTCATTTTGAACTCATTTGCAGAAGTTTGGAAATACATCAATTGACTCATCCTTGTGTCTAAGAAACTTTACCCATGTCCATTTGTTATAGTCATCTACGATCACTAATCCATACTTCTTGCCACTTATTGAAGCAGTTTTCACTAGTCCAAATAAGTCAATATGCAGAAGTTCTTATGGTCTAGAGGAGGATACAACATTTTTAGCTTTAAAAGCAGGTTTTGAAATTTTGCCTTTCTAACATGCTTCACACAGAGCTTCTGAGTTGAACTTCAAATCTGGAAGTCCTTTGACTAGATTGAGTTTGTTAATTTGAGATAATCTTCTCATATTAGCATGTCCCAATCTTCTGTGCCAGACCCATTGCTCAGTTTCTATAGACATTAGACATTTTACATTCTGACTTTTCAGTTCAGAAAGTTTTATTTTATAAATGTTGTTCTTTCTCTTTCCACTAAAGAGGATTGTTCCATCTTTCTTACTAACAGTTTTACAGAACTTTTGATTGAAGATTATGTCATAACCATTATCACTTAATTGACTTATGGATAATAGATTATGCATTAATCCTTCTACTAATAGAACATTTGAGATAGAGGGAAGAGTGCCATTACCAACAGTTCCAGAGCCAATAATTTTTCCTTTTTGGTTGCCTCCAAAACCTACATAGCCTACAGCTTTCAACTCAAGACTTTGGAACATATGCTTTCTTCCCGTCATGTGTCGTGAGCATCCAGAGTCCAGGTACCATTATTGGTGTTTCGGTTTGGCTGTTAAAGACATCTGCAACATACACAATTTTATCTTTGGTTACCCATATCTTTCTGGGTCCTTGTTTGTTAGTTTTTACAAACTTCTGATTGATCTTACGTTTCATATATGAACTTGTAGAACAAGATGACTCACTAGTGTATATTAGATCATGATTATGACCATAGGTAAAGTGAGAACTTAAGGGAGTATTAACTTTTATGACTAAGTCATCAATCTTTTTAAACTTCAGAGTTTCCTCTCCTTTGGTTTTCACATACCCTATACCTCTTCTACCATTTTTGCTAACTCCATAGATCATAGAGGCAATTTTGCTTCTGTCTATGTTTTTAGCTAGAAATTTTTGAAAACTATAATCATATTGCTTTATGATATTATCAGAATTAAGCAGAACTTCTGATTTAGATTCCTTCTGAGCTTTAAGTTTTTCAAAAGAATTTTTACATTCAAAAATATTTTCCTTCAGCACAGAGTTTTCTGATTTAAGTTTTCTAACTTCTTCTAATTCAGATACTAGACTTTGTTTCATGTCTTTGTATTTGAATTGAAGCTTCTGATATTTTTCAAGAATTTCTGAGAGGCTATCTTCTAATTAAGATCTAGAAAATTTAGAGAATACCTCTTCTGTGTCAGAGTCTGACTCTGATTCTGATACTTGAACATCTTCTGATATTTTTTCCATTAGTGCAATGTTTGCATGTTCATCTTCTGAGTCTGAATTAGCTTCAAATGATTCTGAGTCATCTCATGTTTCCATGAGACTCTTTTTCTTTTCTCTGTTGAATTTCTTTCTAGGTTTCTCTTTCTGAAGTTTTGGACATTCGCTTTTATAGTGCCCAGGTTCTTTGCATTCGTAGCATACTACTTCTTTGCTTCTGGGTTTTCTGTGACCAGAGGATGCTTCAGAATGGTTACTAGATCTTATGGTATTTCTGAACTTCTTCTGACGATGCTTCCAGAGTTGTTGAACTCTTCTGGATAGAAGAGACAATTCATCTTCTTTTGATGAGCCTCCAGAGCTTTCTTCTTCTTCTGCCTGCAACGCTTTAGAATCAGATTTGTTATATTTAAGAGCAATAGTCTTACCTTTCTTCTGGGGTTCATCTTCTTCTAGTTTTATCTCATGACTTCTCAAGGAGCTGATCAGTTCTTCTAAAGATATCTCATTCAAATTTTTTGATAGCTTTAAAGAAATGACCATGGGTCTCCATGCCTTTGGCAAGCTTCTGATAATCTTCTTCACATGATCTGCTGTTGAGTAGCCTTTGTCCAGAACTTTCAGTCCAGCAACCAGAATTTGAAACCTTGAGAACATCTTCTCAATTGTTTCATCTTCTTCCATCTTGAATGCTTCATACTTCTGGATAAGAGCCAGAGCTTTTGTCTCCTTGACTTGAGTGTTGCCTTCATGTGTCATCCTCAGGGAGTCAAACATGTGTTTGGCTGAATCTCTGTTAGTGATCTTCTCATATTTTGTATATGAGATAGCACTTAGAAGTATGGTTCTAGCTTTGTGATGATTTATGAATTCCTTCTTCTGTTGAGTTGTCATGTTCTTTCTTTCAATCTTCTGACCATCTCCTCCAACAGGATGAATGTATCCATCTGTCACCATATCCCAAAGATATCCATCTAGAGCCAGAAAGAAACTCTCCAAAACATCCTTCAAGTAATCAAAGTTGTCACCATTGAACACTGGAGGTTTTGCATTGATCTTGTCATTTTGGTAGTCATTGTTGTTGTTGCCAGCGTCTGTCATGTGTTTTAACTTCTGGATCTTTTACTGACACGGTTAAGTGTATATCTCAGAACATAGAGCTCTGATACCAATTGAAGGGACGTAAAACACAAGGAAGGGGGTTTGGAATTGGGTTTTCAATAACTAATAAAAAATGACTTAAAATACTCTTTAATTTATCCGGGTTCGTTTGAACTCAAACTACATCCAGTCCACCCGCCAAGGTGATTTTTCCTCTATCAATGAGGTCTTAATCCACTATTCAATATTTGAATACACACAATGACCTACAATCAATGTCCTCTTGAGTCTTCTGACTTAAACTAGTCACTCAAGGAAATATTCTTATCTTTTACAATGATAACAAAAAGTAACTAACTTGCTTCTAATAAAGCTATAATCACAAGGTGATTTGTTACAAGAAATGTATGGTGCAATATGTAAGTCGTAGGAGCCCGAGCTTTTACTCTTCAAAATGATTCCTTTATATAATGCTTGATTTGATAAGACCATTGGAGACATCTTGAGCCAATTATGGATATTAGTTAATACCATAAAAACCTTCCATAATCAAAGATATTTGTTCCCAACATTAATTCAGATATTCTTTAATTAAGGCTTTAATGAAAGAATCACCATCTTCTAGACAACAATCAGAGTGAATTAATTCTTTGTACGCAACTTTTAATACTGTCTTTAATGAAGGATTCTCTTCAACTTATATAGCTTTTATTTGATAGTGCAAGTCTTCTTCTATTGAAGCAAGCATTCTTTTCAATAACTTCCTTTTTAAGAACTTCTACAATACATAAATAAGTAAGTTATTCTCAGCATAAGTTAGAACTTCTATTCTTGCATAATAATAATTGTTATCATCAAAACTCTTAGAGGATTAGAATCAAAATTGTTCTAACAGGATGGCCTAAGCACATCTCAACCACAATTAATAAAGGCAAAATAAATAGGAGAAAAATACTTGAAATGTGGATAACATCCACACTTCACTTACCATTGCACCTACAAAAAGGGTTAGAATATTTACAAATGATAAGACAAAAGCAATTAAGACCAAATTAAGCACACACAAGTAAAAGATCATGTCCAATCATCACAACCAGAATTGGAACTTAAATCTCAAGTACCAAGGTCAAGCATATAAACTCATAAAAGAATTGGAGCAAACAAGTCACACAAAAGCAACACAAGTTACCATGAAGGAGACAAAAGCATACATGAGATGGAAAAGGTCATACAAGCCAAACATACTCCAAAAAAAGCCAAGGTCATAACCCTAACATGGTATGGAAGTGCCTAATCAAGGAGTTCAAATAACAATGGAAGCATACAAGTCCATACAAGGTCATACCATAGAAGCATATGGAAGTGAGAAGTGATATGGACATTCATACAAGTGTGAAACTTAATGAACAAGCAACTCAAAGCAAACTAAAGTGAAATCAACATACAAGGACCAGGGACATGTTATCATGGTAAAAAGCCTTAAAACTAACCCTAGGAGTTGGAACAAGTGCCCTCCTAACATAATGAGCAAGCAAAAGTCAATAAAACATCCAAAATAGGTCATGCACAATACAAAATCCACATAAAATGGAAACAAGCTTCAAAAATTCTACAAGTAAACACCAAGACTCCTTAAACATGTAAGATCAACATACCAAAAGCACAAGTCAATAATCAAAAGCAAACTAGGTCAAATAATTTCATAAAGATCAATTAGGGTTTCATAAACTTCATCCTAAAGCAACATGGCAAAACCTAAGAAAACAAACCCTAAAAATCATGAAAAAAATCTCAAACATACCTCATTCTGTTAAGGATCCATACCAACAAGAACCAAGTCTATAACTATCACCAAATTCAAAATAGAAAATGAACAAGACAGATCATGCATAAAAGCAAATAAAACAAAAGAAATAAAGCCAAAAATTAATTCAGACATGAAAATTAATCAAAAATGAAATTAAAAAGCATAGAAAAATAAAGAAAATTAAAATAAGCATACATGATTATTTTGGTAATTTTTGGATATCATTTACTATTCTTAAGAATTAAAAAGCAAACAAATCAAATGAAAGGAAATAAAACAAAAAGAAGTCAATCCAGTCAGCAGTTCCAAGGGCCTAGATCCAAAGTCAAGGAAAAGTATGAAAATCCAAAGGCACACACGCGTAGTCAACAAGTCAACAATCAGTAATCAACATCAACGTGCATAATTCAAACTTGCATTTCCCTCCAAACATCCAACGACTGCGTTTTAATTGGAATTAATCTGATGGCATGTGACCAGCACATGTCTCATTAATGTGCTGACACATCCACAAGTGCATGATGAAAATAAAACAAAGGCAAGGATTGCATCTTCAACCTCACTCACTTGCGTTCAACCTTCAGGCCATATTTCCAGATTCCGGTGAACGGAGCCCTAGCTCCGTAACCGAAAAACATCAAACTCACGCAATTCAACATAATAAGGCCTCAAAATGTCCAGATCAATACATCTCATCATGTCGAGCAACAATCAAGCATCAAATCCACAAACACACACATAATAAAGCAAATCGAATCAAACAAAATTTCACATCAAACTTTCAGATCCAGATATCTCACTCAATACTTAATCATTTTCACTTCTAAAAGGCTTAGTGTAATCAACACAATGCATAGATCAAGAAGCACACATAAAATCACACATCTAGATCTATGAATTTAGTGAGTTTCCTGATATTGAAGCTCTTCAAAATCACCAAGATAAAGATCCAAAGGATGCAGATCCACGTATCTTGACCTCCTCTTGCAAAATAAATGCAAGATGGAGCTTGAGAGTTCATGAATTGATGAATTCAAATCCTCTTGCTCTGAACTACACCTCTATGATTCTTCAGTTTTAGCTTCAATCAATGGATGAAATGAGATCCTTGAAGCTTGAGGATGAAGAATACGTGGAGAAATGAGAGAATAAAGGCTTATGGAGAGAGATTCGAAAGATTTTTCTCTTGTGCATGAAACTTTGGATCTGAGAAATAAGAGTGTGTACCCACGAATTCAGTGCATGAACAACTTATATATGGTTGGTACTCACACCTGATTAGGGTTTTAGAAGTAATAGTGGCATGAGGTGTGTGATTGAGGTGAAAATGCAAAGTTGCATGAAAAGTGTGATTGTGTAACCCATGCATGCCAAGCCTCTCCCATGTGCACATTCTGATTCTAGCTCACTCAATATCCACCCTTGGATCAATCTCAACCTTTGGATGTAAGTGAGTCATGCTTTTTCAATGATTTTGAAAAATTGCACTTTAAGAAATATCCTTCACATAATCCACTGGTTCGTCAATTTTCTTGGGCAAAAATACTTCTCATGCATTGTATTTGAAGTTTATTATCACAATTGGCCCATAGGATGACTTGAAAATGAGTTACAAACCAATTTGCAAAGTGGTAGAAAATTGAATAAGTGATAAAACCCTAAAAATAACTAAACTTCCAATGTCCATATCTTGAGTTCTACACATGCTATGAACAAGTTCTTGTACCTTTTGGAAAGGTGAGAGAATTCCCTACAAGTTTCATGTTCAATGAAATTTAATTTGGAGTCATCTTGGCCATGTAAGAACCATTTGAAGATTAGGGCAAAATATACCAAAAATAGTAAGTTTCCATTACAAGTCACTTACTAAATTTGGAAAATTCTTCATAACCTCTTGATTCTTGATATTTGAGATCACCAAAACTCTTCGTTTCCCTTGGGAGGGTCCCTTGACTTGAAAAACATGATTGGAGGCCTTGAAATCCAACAGTTGACTTTTCATATGCACAGTTGACCAATTTCTTCATTCACAAGTAACTGAAGAATTAGTTGACTTCCTTAATGAATTTTTGCATAAAACTTCATACATAGGCCTTATATATCATATGAAAGCCTTTGACCATAATAATTTGTCAAGGCTATGAGAATTTCTTGAGCTGAGGCAAAACCCTAATTAGGGTTATCTGTGTAGGAGCATGTTACACTGCTGAGCTTCTGATGATGCTTCACCCTTCTAGGGCTTTGTGGATGACTTTAAATTTGTATACAATGTGAGGATACATTGTGAGCTTCTTTCAAGACCACTTGGATCTCATATTATCCTTGAATGATCATTGCTTTGCCAGATGATTGATCATGTGCCCTATGCTAGCACCTATGGATGTCATGCCTTATTTTCTATGCCATATGCTTGGATATGCAAACAACATGATATGCTACATGATATGCAAATGATGGGGAAAAGAGTGGTCAAATTTTAGGGTGTTACAATGATGATGCTCAAATGGTTTGCTTGGATTGCATAGCTCAAGGAATAAGCTGAATATGGTATCTTGATTTGCATAACAAAGAAAGGCTGAATGGGTACCCAAAATTGCATAGCTCAAGGAGGACTGAATGGTTATCTTGAATTGCATAGCTCAAGAAATGATGAATGTTGACCTAAATTGCATAGCTCAGGAAAGCTGAATTTGGGTGGATTTCTTAGTTATAGTCCAAATGTATGATTGTATTGAGTTATCTTAGTTATAATCAAAGTGTATGACTGAATTGGTTTAGCTTAGTTAGAGTCCAAGACTATGACTATAATTATTTAGCTTAGTTAGAGTCCAAGAATATGACTATAATTGTTTGACTGGAAAGTGTTTGACTTTTTGTGCCTTGATTGAAGCCCAAGGTTGAAGCTGAAAGACTCAGTAGAGAGAGAATTTGTCATCTCTAAATAGAAAAGAGTTGATTTATATATGCCTTGATTGAAGCCCAAGGTTGAAGCTAAACAAAGAAAACTGACTCTATGAGGAAAGTTTTATCTGTATCCTGATTTGTAAGCCCATGATGGTGAAACTTATTTGGTGAGAGACTGACTCTTGATTTATCTGTATCTTGAATGAAGCCCAGGATGGGAGACTGACTTTTGTGAGAGATTGAATCTTGATGAAAAGTGTTTGTTTGTTTGTCTATTGGCGAACTTGAGGTCATCAAACTTTCATTTGTCTAGGGAGGTTCAATTGCTTAGATCCTAAGAGGAGGTTATCTTGGTAATCCATCGGGGGGAGATAGAGTATTATATGTGTTCGATTCTAAGGATCTGTTCCTATGCTTTTAGGAATCCTTTTAGGTTCCTTGACTTTAAGCCTAAGAGGAGGCTAGGTTACCTTTAACAGACCCATGGGTCCTTGAACAAAGCCCAAGTGGAGGCTGGGGGGAGGATGAGTAATATCTAAGCTTGAGAGAAGGCACCTTTAAGAGTCCTGAGGGTCCTTGAACTAAGCCCAAAAGGAGGCTATGTTTTGCCCTAAGAGGGTTCTAAGTTATTCAAAGGTTTGAACTGGTGACAATAACCTAGTTACTTAGAGATTCTAGCAGAGATGCAAATATATATAGATAAAATATGAATGTAGAAAAATAAATGTGTCAGTGAATGTGTTGAACATTTTTTAGTATGTCTTTGCTATGGTTTGAGTATTCTTAATTGATTTTTAAGAATGATATTGGGAGTTAGACTTGGAGGCAGAGGCCTAACATCCCGGGGGAGAGAGGTTACAGATAAGTTTCATTGTATCCTCTTTGATGATTAAGAAATGTTTTATTATATTTGCTTTAGTATGAGATAAAGAAAGGTAGTTTTGATTAAGACATCTATTCTAACAAGCAAACATCAATTTAAGAAAACAACGAGAAGTTAGAGAGAGAAAAGATGGCTTAGAAGCCAATAATAGGGCTTGTACATAAGGATGCCTATGAAAGTTGTTTGTATTTTATTATTTGGAGATTTCATATACAGGATAGGACCTGGGCGCTGAAAAGCTGCCTACCGCCTAGAAAGTAGTTCCACCTGGTTGTGGGCTCAGTCTAGTAGCGGGTGTTTTAGATCTTTAGTCATAAAGATGAAAAAAGAAAAAAAGAATGGGACTTGTAAACAAGTGGCCATGAATCTCTATTTAGGAGGTTGAAAAATTGTTTGAGAAAACTGTTGAGGGGTTGTTAGAGTACAAATAGAGTTGGGTTTTTGTTATCGATCCACAGAGATTGTTTTGTGATATCACCGCCTTTCTACAGTTGTGCTAGTTTAAGACTCAATGGTAACAGGGGGTTTTGGTTTTGTTAACGAAATGTTTAGTTTGCATTCGAATTAAAAGTTACGAGTTAAAAATATTAGTTGGTGAAAGTTTATAAAAAGCACATGCCAAGGTTAGGGTTCAATAAGCCCATTTGCACAAATAGTTTCGATCAAGTGGATGAACTCGTTAAAACGATAAACACAATCACAATATATTCTCAAGATGTTTATTTCTAACACAAATTGTGAGTTTTACCATTTTGATCCATTGATGATCTCTCACTCAATCTATCAAAATGGCAACATTAAAGATCAATACAAGGTGAACACCAAGTCTCATAACTATTTCTAGCCTATGTTCTTTGGTGGATGAAAAACTTAGGTCAAGTGTGGAACACATTTCTCAATCATGAAGCACACAAATTATATTTCATAAATACAAAGTTTTCCACCATACATTTATCATCAAGAGTTCATACACAATGATCAAAGACTATACATACGAATTAAATACCTATTTACCTTCTAACCTTGACATATTAAGAGTTTAGCTTGCCATAACAATGGAAGCTTTCATTACAAGAAAGAGATAAAGAAGACAAAGCATCAATGAATATCTCCCAACTATTGATGTGTTGATTCTTAGAAAACAAGTGAAATTCCGAGTTTTAGGGTTTTTGCTCTAAGAAAAATGATAGGATCCCCAAAAACTGACTGTTGAAACCCTTTTATAGAAGCTGAAAAATGCAAGGCTCGCTATGCGAGCAGAAGCTCGCTAAGAAAGCTCTCATTAATTGCTAAACCGCCTTTGCTCGCTTAGCGAGAAACTCCCTAACTTTTGCTGTAGCCGCTCGCTAGGAGCTCGCTTAGCGAGCCTGTAGTGAGCTCCAAAAACACATTTTCTTAAACATCTTCCAAAAGAGAGTCCCCTTGCTTTGCTTTCTTCATTCCAATGGTGAAACCTAAAAATATAAAAACCAAAGTTAAGTAAATGATACTATTAAAGCAATTAAACTAAACTACGAATATTAACCGGAAACAACGGGAAAAAGCATCAAGCAAACAAATAAGCTCAAGAAAAGTGCCAAAAACTATACTACATATTAACACAAATTGGCACTTATCAACTCTCCCCAACTTGCTTCTTTGTTTGTCCTCAAAAAAAGGTGAGATCAAAGAGAAACAAGAACAAAATCAAACAAAGATAACACACCCAAATTGATGGTTCAAACCAAAAGTTTGCACTTACAAGTAATGTACGACTTCCATAGAATCACAATATAATCATGAACTAACTTCTAAACACAAATGACAAGCAAACAACACAAGCAATAAAGTGTTCAAACAAGAATCACCTAATCACTTAACTAATTCAAGCTCAATATCTACAAGGGACAAATCACTCTCAAATGTAATTGTGCTAGCATCTAGAACAATTCACGCAAGTATCAAATTAATTCAAGAGGAAAATCAAGGAAACAAAGATCTCATAAGGACTTCTCATTGTTGTAATGGGGCAAGGGTCAACAAGAAAGGGATATATATATATATATATGTATAAAGGCCAATGATTCAAAGTAGTTTTCAAAAGATTTTAAAAAAATGAAGAAAATGCCAACTAAATCAAACAACATATTTCACATTTTTCCCTATCTCTTTCTTTCCTCTTTTCTTTATGGCGCCCCCTCTCAATTCTTTTCTTTTTCAAATGATATTTTCTTATCAAGCAACTCTAACGAGTTCAAGGCTTTTAGCAAATCTCATTTTCATTTTTCTTTTCTTTTCTTGTCTATGATCACAAGAGGCACCAATTCCATCAATTCTTCATTTTCACACTCAACTACTCTTCCCAAATTTAAACCATACCATATTATCATGACAATATTCTTCAAGAAAGTATGTTCAAACTAAAGGGTAAAGTGTATACAAAAAGTCAAATTAGAATGAATCACAATGGTTTTTCTTTTGTTTTTAACAACAAGGAACACCAATGAATGGTATCCCGACATTTTGTCGACTTTTGCTTTATGATTCATTCTAGTTGTGTGAAGGCTCAAAATTTGGTTAGCAAATGCTCACACTACTCACCGGGTAAAACTAAATCCTAAAAGAATTGAACGGTTTTTCTCACTATTCAAACAATTCCTATATCATTTCAATGTTTCCAAAATTTTCCAATGACTACAAGATACAGGCATGAATCGCACAAGTTCACAACAATTATATAAACACTAAAATTTGTGAACAATGGAGGTCACTCACTTTGTGGTTTGTCCTAAATGATTCTCATATGAACACTTATGCAATATGAACAAAGCTTGAAATTTGCAGAAAGTAAAAAGTTCATATGCATGTTATATTCTACAAAGCATGAACGAAGTACCTTTTTCGCGCAAAATTTCAGAATTTTATCATCACCATCAAAGAAAGGTGAAGCAAAAATATTTTGATCAAAGAATTAGCACTTGTTTCAACAAGATTATCACCTCAAATTCAAGAACAAACAATTTTTTTTTACAACACATAAATAATTATAAACCATTCGCCCAGATTGTGACTACAATTCCAAAATACTAGTACAAAAATCACACCCAAAAGGATGTTAACTAACAAAATCCAAAGACTACATCAACACCCTAGAAACATTCTAAGCATATCAAAAACAAAAGATAAAAGAAGGACGATCAAACCGTCCGACAGTCAGTCAAAAGAACTTGAACTCTCATCATCAACAATGTCATCACCATCAGCATTATTTGCATCATCATTATCACCGGCACCTGCCCCCTCGAAAAACCTGGCATGTCCCCAGGCCACACAATATAAGCTCTGAACTCATCCATGGACCAAAGAGAATGGTCCACTTGAGGCTCCCGGATTCGCACCTGCAACTGTAACATGGGCTCATACATAAAAGTTAGAGCACAGTGGTGAGACTCATGCATAGCCCACTTAGCAGCTGAGCTAGGACCAACACCATGCCCCCGATCAAAAGGAACACCCCCGGGAGGAGAAGGAGCAGAAGCCACTGGAGCAACAGTAACTGAAGGCTAAAAAACTGGCTAGATAACTCATCATCTATCATAGCTGTAACACGGTGGGAGAACTGACTTTTAGTCATGTTGCAGATAGCAAGAGTCGCCATCGACTTTTATTTTATCCAAATGGAAAGGACATAAAAGAACAGGAAAGACCTATTTTTAAAGACTTGAGTTCGGGGGGTAGGTTATACAAAGGGAAGGTGGTAGCACCCTTTATATCCATAGTTATCCAAGGGCTCTTAGTTATTTAGCTCACTTAAATTGTTTTTGAAGAGTGTAGTGCGTGATTAGAAATTTTTCTAAGTACTTTGTAATGATCCTCATATGGATGTATACAAAGCCTTGTTTTGAAAAATTGTTTAAGAAAGTGAGGTGTAAAGAGTAATTTTATGAAGTGAGCAAGTAATTAAGAGGTATCTACCCTAGATTAAGTCTTTCATGTTCTCATATGTTCTTTAAATGGTAAGACTATCCCTATTATTAAGGAATAGGTAGTCATTACCTTGGATGTGTTAAGGGACAAGCATAGGGTCATCGTATGGTCAATGAAGGCAACAAGTAAGGGTGTCTTTAGCAATTCGTAGGGACTATCATCCTTTATTTGAAAGGGACAAGATCATTATCGTAGGCAACCTCGAAGGGACTTGATCTTTTAAACTGAAGGGACTATGATGATTTATACTTGAAGGGACTTTGCTTAAGACACCCCTATATTCGATGGACTTGACCATATTTAAAGGCAACCAAGAGGAATACCCTAGGAAGTGCAAGATGGTGATCAAAGATCGACTTACGTGTGTGAGTGTTTTATTTCAAATATTTATCTTTTTTTAAATTAATTTTCTAAATTCAATTTAATTCATTTAATCTTTTTACTCCCTAGGTTTACTAACCACGCAGTTAAATAAAGTAAATAAAATACGGAAATATAAAATCTACACTATTACATGGCTGGGGCAGTTACATAATTATATGGCAAAAAATAAAACTACACTATTACAAGAGAGGAACAATTACACAGTAAAAATATAATACACATGAATAGCATAAAAATGAGCGACAAAGGTTCATAAACTAGGTTGAAGGTTTACAAAAGTTTAAGGTTTTAGGTTTATAAAAAAAATTAGGGTTTTGGTTTATGAAAATTTTTAGGGTTTATCTAAAAAATTAGGTTTTGAAAAAAAATTAAGGTTTAAAAAAAAGGCTTAGAGAATTAAAAATATTAGGGTTTAAATTAGCAATTTAATCTAAAACCTACATAAAGTGTTATGAGAGAAATAAAATAATTTTTTGAAGGAAAAAGAAAGAAGTTATTTTTTTTTGTAAAATATTTATTTATTTTATTTAAAAAATATATATTAACATTTTATGAGAAAACTATATTTTATTTATTTTATTTGTTAGAAAAAAAATTTAATTGAATTAAAATGATAAATAATATATAAAATAATAGAAAATGTGTAAAAGGAAAAGAAATAGCCAAAATACCTGGGGTGGGATTTGAACCTACGCCCTAACCAGGCCACTTATGCTGTTGTGATATATGATGGAGCCAATGCATTAAATATTAAACCTAAAAATGAACAGAAAAGTTAACAAAATAAAGGACCTGGGAATCAAACCCAGGTCTTAGACATCACACGCGTGTATCATTACCACTGGATCACCTGCACAGGTTTGAAATACTTATAAAACGAAAATAATAAAAAAACAAAACAAGATTTGAATTTTTAAAATTAGCGCCAGATCTTCATCTTCTTCCTCAGCTTTCCTGCGAAATCCCTTATGAAATCACCTGCGATTTTTCTTGCGACCAAAACCTGCAAATATCATACCACCTAGGATACTTGCAATTTCATCAAATTAATAGTACCAATATGTTCATTGCAGTTCATACAATATAAATGTGTCCTTTAAAAGCATTTATATGGCCTATATTGCAAAACCCCAAACTCGAAAGTAAAACCCTAACAATGGCATTTCACACATCAGGCCATGAAGCTTCAATTAAACCACCCAGAAAGTATCCTTAGATCGTACCAAACACAAAACAATCAACAAAATTAGATTATAATGGTTAGATGTGTGAGATCGAAAAAAATTTAAAACACACGTAAAACGAATTCAGTCATGGCGTATGAAGATGTTTTGAATGATGCAATTGATGGTAATAACATCAAGAAGGTCCAGGGATCATGTTTAGATCATTAGAATACCTTGATACGACCTGCAAATGACAAGACGAAAATCAATTTTTTTTGTAAAATTTTGAAGATGGTAACGATGCTTTTTGGTTCTGGAAAAACCTCCTCTTGTTTGTGTTATGACTAAGGCTTTATAGAGAATCCTTCTAGGTCAAAACTTTGGGCTTTTTATCATGGATTTACATTGCTTGATCATGAAGAAATCCCACTTCAATTTTTGTCAAAAAATCAAATATACCATTGCCATAACAAGTTTGCACAAAATTAGATGGTTTTGAATCAACTTAAATGTTATTTAAAAGCTTCTAGAAGAAGAATCCAATCAAATATTCATATTTTCATATTTTATTTTGATTTAAAATGAATTTTAATGAATAAAATCCAAATAAATTATAAATAAATTATAAAAATCAGAAAATACTTGGATTGGGTCGTGCTTGAGGATATCATGAATATTGGGTGGCAATTTGGTAGGCCCATTTGGAAAAATTTGGTTTTAAGGCTTCATTTGCTTCATATACCTCCCAAAACTTTCCCAACTTTGCAAAGGCACAAATCCCTCAATTTTAAGGCTATGAAGGTGTTCTTGGACATTTTGGAAATCTTAGAGAGTCCTCTAAGCAAACTCTTTGGTATCATGTCCATATCCTCTACCATTTTCAAATTATGCCCTTTGGAAGATGTTGACTTTTTGTTGACTTTTAAAATGACCTATAATGTTTTAGCTCATACCTTCCAAATGAAGCATTTTTAGACTTGGCTTGTGAGACACAAAGTTGTAGAGAATTCAATTTCCTTCAAAATGAGATTTGGATGGGAAATATTTGATGAAGCATGTGAAAGTTATGGCTGGTCAAAGTTCAGTTGACTTTTCCTATGAAAACCTTAATTTAGAAACTCCTGATTCTTGATGATCTGAAATCTCCTTGATGAATCATGATCAACCCTTGATCAAATGATGAATTTTACTTCATAAAATTGATGTTGGCAAAAAATCATGAAGTTTGACTTTGGTTTGACCACGGTTGACCTTAGTTTGACTTTTTAACCACTTTGACTGATTTTTGCATATCTGATCATCTGACTGAGCAAACCTTTTGGGAAAGCCTTGAAACTTGTCATAGGGATTCTTGAAGACATGTAGGATGCTATGAAGCTCACTTGAGGCCTTGGAAGTTCATTTAGCCTGATGAAATCCAAAACCCTAGTTTAGAGTGCATTGCTTAGGAAGAAGCTTTGTCTGAGGGAACTTCCATGCTTTCTGACTAATTGTGAACCTTGTGAATCTCTTGGGATACCTTGTGAACCTCTTGGGACACCTTGGTACACAATGCTTTGACTAGGGGAGGGCAAAGTTTGGGGTGCAACAGCTGCCCCTGTTCAATGTTCTGAAACCTGAGGAGTTAGATTGGCCTGTGTGCCATTCGTGACTTGGAAGGTTGAAGGGGATTGAACACAAAAGCCCAAAAATTTGCACTCGTCGGTGCGTAAAGTAACACTGCTAATTGGTTGTATATGCTTGAATGGGCTTAAAGATGCCACTCAGAGGAACTGGAGATGGGCTTATAGATGCCATCCATAATATCAGAAGGTGATAGTATCTTCATGTTGCCACTGGATATCAGTACTAGGTCTTCATATAGGCTGTCTCTGAATCATTCATGTAACATGGTTTGAGTTGAATGTCAGCATTAGATCTTCGTATAGATCGTCTCTGCATTATCTCAGGGGAAAAAGAATATCCTTCATTAGGTGTCAGTACTTAGATCTTCGTATAGATTGGCTCTGAACCCTCTTTAGGAACATACTTTAATTTAAGCATCAAAATCAAATCTTCGTGGCGATCATCTCTAAATTGCTTTTGGTAATATCCTGGGCTAAGTACAAGATCTTCGTATCAATCATTTATGTATCATCCCAAAGACAAACTGTTGAATTGACCATTAGAAATAAATCTTCGTAGCTATTATCTCTTCTAGAAGTATCCCGGATCAGGTACTAGATTTTCGTATAGACCATTTACGTACCATCCTAAGGACAATAAGAATATCAAGATTAAATCTTCGTGGCGATTATCCCTGAACTTCTTCTGAAAAATCTCTTGGACTAAGTGCTAGATCTTCGTATAGATCATTTACACACTATCCCAAAGATAAACTGTTGAATTGACCATTAGAAATAAATCTTCGTAGCGATTATCTCTTCTGGAAGTATCCCGGATTAGGCACTAGATCTTCGTATAGACCATTTACATAACATCCTAAGAATATCAGGATTAAATCTTCGTGGCGATTATCCCTGAACTTCTTCTGAAAAATCTCTTGGACTAAGTGCTAGATCTTCGTATAGATCATTTACACACTATCCCAAAGATAAACGGTTGAATTGACCATTGGAAATAAATCTTCGTAGTGATTATCTCTTCTGGAAGTATCCCGGATTAGGAAATAGATCTTCGTATAGACCATTTACATACCCTCCTAAGAATATCAGGATTAAATCTTCGTGGCGATTATCCCTGAACTTCTTCTGAAAAATCTCTTGGACAAAGTGCTAGATCTTCGTATAGATCATTTACACACTATCCCAAAGATAAACGGTTGAATTGACCATTAGAAATAAATCTTCGTAGCGATTATCTCTTCAGGAAGTATCCCGGATTAGGCACTAGATCTTCGTATAGACCATTTACGTGCCATCCTAAGAATATCAGGATTAAATCTTCGTGGCGATTATCCCTGAACTTCTTCTGAAAAATCTCTTGGACAAAGTGCTAGATCTTCGTATAGATCATTTACACACTATCCCAAAGATAATTGACCATCAGAAATAAATCTTCGTAACGATTATCTCTTCTGGAAATATCCTAGATTAAGTACTAGATCTTCGTATAGATCATTTACGTACCCTTCCAAGGACAACTTGAGCATCAGGATTAAATCTTCGTGGCGATTACTCCCGAATTGCTTCTAGTAATATCCTGGACTAAACACTAGGTCTTCGTATAGACCATTTATGTGCCATCCCAAGGACAATTTGTATTGATCATCAGAAATGAATTTTCGTGGCGATTATCTCTGAACCGTTTCATGGAATTGATAGTGTTTATCTGCCTGCAATTATCCTGAAAAGAAAAGGTTAGTTTATGCAAAATTATTTGATGTATGCATGTATGGCATGATGCTCTTAAGTAAGAATGTCATATGGATTATGGATGCGTATGCCATGATATAATGTAAATGATGTATGTATGAATCATGTAGCTTGAAGTGTCTGGGTATCTTTGTATAACAACTGCTGGCTGGGGAAGATAAATCCCGGTTCGTTACTGAGAAACATGGGGACTTCGTTCCCATCTTGTTTAATAATATGGTACTTAGAACCTCCCATCTTCGTTCGCCGTGCTTCTTATTGAAGGAATAAGTTCCTGAATATCCTAACTGAGGATAAAAGAGATGGACATAGATCCGGGAGACTTAATTCTTTGGAGGATATTGAAATTCTGGGATCAGGTACGTGATGTCGAACCAGATGTTTAAACACTTGAAAACTTAAACAAAACTTGAAGTGCTGGTAAATTAAATAACACAGGAAATTGTTAACCCAGTTCAGTGTATCTCCACACTTACATCTGGGGGCTACCAAGCCAGGAAGGAAATCCAATATAAGTAATATTAATTCTGGAATTAAACCAACCAGTTTAATCCTTCACTTAATATCTACCCAAGGCAATTTCTACCTAAGACTCAACTTAGATGAGCACCTACTCGCTCCCCCTCAATCACATAGTGATCTTTTACAATGATTAATAAAATTGAAGTAACACTTCAAATACAACAGCTTGATCTTACTTAAAAGTTTCAATCAAGACACAATTCACTTTTTGCTTAAAAGTTCATAAAGTGACAAACAATTAACACCTGCTATAAAACACAAACACCCTTTTTGGTCTTCTAAAATTCGTACTCTATTCTGAGAGTTTCTGTTCCTTAAATAGATGCTTGGTTTGTGGGCATTTTGCCAATTATCCAGTCCTGATAAATCCCACAGTCATCACCTTGAATTAGGGTTAGTTAGTTTGTTATCTCCTTGAATCAAGGTGAGTTAGTTATTCTGTTATACTGAAACCAGATAACTAAGCTCCCTAAAGATGCGCCTTGGAGTGCTTATCTCTTAACAATTAATTCCAGATAAATTCCCCTAAATTTACTCACTTCTGTTATGCATCATTTAAGTAAGATAGCAGGTTTGCGATGTCACAACATCTGGTGTGACATCCTGATGTCTTGAACTAAATTCATTAACAGTTACTTTATTTGTCAATGTCACAACATCTTGTGTGACATCCTGAACTAAGTTCACTTATTCTTGTTTGTCAAAAATTCTGCCAATTCTTAACATCTACAAACTCCCCATTTGGCTAATTTTTGGCTAACACAATCTTCTAGTTTTATCAGAGAGCAACATAGTTCTTTTATCAGAGTGCAGCAGAGTTCTTTTCTGTTGAATCATGTGAGAGCTAATAATTTGCTCCCCCTCAAACCTGTATGCATACTAATATGACTTGTTCAACAGACTTTGATATACCAATGAGCATTCAAAAAAAACTTAGTTCAGAAGACAGAAATTAACTTCAGCATTGTTCATTAAACAACAAACAGCAACATACATTGTTCAGTACACTTCTCCCCCTTGTTAGACAGAAATTTGGGGCCAAACATTACATAAGCAGAGAGAAAAACAAAGCATTCAATATTACAAAGCAAAATTACAATGCAGAACCGGCAGGACACTTTCCACCACACACAGCTTCACTCAGACTCATCATACTCTGTATCTTCTTCATCCTCAGACTCGGCACCAGATTCATCAACATCTCCAGCAACTTCTTCCAGCTCTAGCCTCTGAATTATGTCCTCAAGATTTTTCTTCCTTTCATCCAGCTCTTTGCATGTTGTCTTGAGTTCTGCAATCAGGGCTTTCTTGGATATAGGAGTCTTGGCATTAGATGGTCCATCAGATGTCCCACTTGGAGCTTCAACATCTGCAACATGATGGCTCAGAAACAGTTTGTAGTGAAAGGACAGTGGACTTTCTCTCTTGCAGATAGAATCCTTATCAGTAAGGATGCCTGGATATTGGTTGAGAATGATTCCACAAAGCAGAGAGGGAAAAGCTATTGGAAGCTTGGTTTCTGATGTTCCTGCATGCTTTAGAGTTTGAATAAAGAGGGAAAAGTAAAGTTGAACTCGAAAACAGAATCGTTTCAACTTTGAGAGTGTATGACCAATTGGATTTAGAGCTCCTGAGATTCTTAACTTTCCTGAATACCTTCCCAGAAATCCTCATAGCTGGATCTGAAGAGATGATACTGACCCCATCTGATACTACTGGCGTAGACAATTTGTTAATTCTATTATTTAATGATTGTCATTATGTTTGGTAAAACTAATCATTATGTTTGGTAGAACTATTATGGCTGGAAAATGTTGAATAAGAAGTTCCATATGTTAAATTAACATGGTATAGATTCTGGAAGAACATGTCAAACATGATGTCCTGACATGGTGGCACAGATAAATATGGTTATAATAATTGGCAGATACTGAAGAAGATGTTGAAACATCTGCAAATGTCATGACAGAATTACTGTCATATGTTACAGACAGATGTCAAAGAAAATGTTGAAACATCTGCAACTGTCATGACAACATTACTGTCATGTGTTACAGATAGATATCAAAGACAAATATCATGAAGTCTTGGTCTGTGGAGTAATGGGTTTATGATCTGAATTATGCAGAATATTCTACAAAATATTATGATATCACAGGTGGAGTTATTTTAAAGGACTAGGAGATTCGAGGTGGAACTATTTTTTAAAGATGCAGAATATTCTGGAGATATTATGCAATCATATGTGGCGCTAATTTAAAGGGTGCTGATTTAGAAGATCTTGAAGACTCAATTTAAATTGAAGACAAATATTGAAAAATATAGAGTTTCTATATTTAGAGATATTTTAGGAGTTTTTAGATTTGAAGATCTTTTGGTATATTTGTAGCAGATTTTTTCTGCATATTTGTAGCAGCTATTGTTGTGATTGTTTAGGCCCAAATCTAGTTTGGAATAGGTTATAAAAGAAACCCTGTAACCTAGTTTAGAATTAACCCAATCAAACGAAAATGTAAACATTATTAGGGTTGTGTTCTTGTGCCAGCCATGCGTAACAAGGAACCCTATTGTGGATGTTTCACCTGTGATTCTCGAAGCTTGTAAGCAAGACAAGTGTGAGACATGACTGAGGTGATTGGAAGTGAGGATGAGTTTCTCATATTTAGGAGTTCCTAAGTAGAAGTTGCATTGGTAGTGATTAAGTGAGAAGACTGTAAACTATAGGGGTTTGCTGAGAAGTCTTTGAATTGATACTACATAGTGGATTTCCTTCCTGTCTTGGTAGCCCCAAGAGTAGATTGATTTAATTGAACTGGGTTAACAATTCTACTGTGTTCTTTATATCTTTTATGTTTTATGTTTTATGCAGTACCTGAACTGAATGTCCTATCAGATGTCACAACATCCTGAAGCATGTTTGACTCTGATATATCAGAATTATTTAAGTACTGATATGTATGCCTTACCATGTTTATAAGTAACAGATAAGATGTCTCAACATCATATTCGACATCTGAGTCTATCATACCAGAATTTCAATTGGTATCAGAGCAGGCATCCTGGTCTGTCTCTGGATGAGATCTAAGGGGGATACTTTCTGGTTCATGGTAAAGGAAGAAGGATGATATAATGAAAAGCTGTTGGAACTTGAGAGGTTCATATTGGCGTTTGAATGGTCCCTAGAAGTGGAGGATGGACTATTCATCATATGGTGTATATTGGACCGGTCTGGTGTTATCAGGGCTGGAAATTTGCTGGTGAATTGTTGTGTAGCTATGATGTCAGACAGAATGTTCTGACATCTTGGTTCAGAGAATTCTATATTTGAAGGAGGCTTGTGTTTTGTTTTCTGTGAGGTTTGGTTTCAACTTCTGTACTGCGGCATGTGCCTCTGATATATTCTGAAGTTATACCAAGTTTGTGTGTTACTTGGATTAGATGCACTGTGGTTGGGAAATGTTCTGGTTGTTCTTGTATGGGGAGTTATATCTGTATCTGAATTTATGATCATACAATTTATAAGGAATATGGTATAATGGTGTTTTATTCACATAGGTTTGCTGATGTCAGATAAGATGTCTTGACATTGTGTTTCAATATCTTTTGGAGGATCTTACTGTGGAGGAGTTTATTTATCTCCAAGGAATTGCTCTATTATTTATGATGTGTTATGTTTGATTGTTGTTGTGTTTGATAGTGGTTCCCCAGTACTTCATACAAAGGCTGTTGTAAAGCTTAAGTTCATAATGTCAAGTTTGATGTTCTATCATGTGATTACAGAACTGGAGAACACTTAGTTCAGAATGTTGTGTTTCTTGATGAGAGATTCCTGGTGAAAGAAGAGGTTGGAGCCAAAGCAAAAGAGTATAATTATCAAATCTTTCATGCGGGAGTGAAGATCTTGATAAGTTATCTCTTAATCTTATTTATGGTGACCTAATTAGGATATTCTTCCTGGTTATGGTGTCCAATGTAGTTTAGGTATAGCTGAAGATAATTTCTCTTATGAAGATACATGTTTCTGATTGTCTAAATCATGAACTGAAGGAAGTTTCATCAAGAAAGAAACTGAGTTGATATGTCAATCCTAATGTCTTGACACCACACTACACATCAGCAGTTTATGGTAAATGTTGAGTCAAAGACCTAAAAGATTGTGGTTTTTTTTAAGGATCTCTGAAGCTATGAAGTTGAATACTCTTTGAGATGCTACTGACGATTGTATTTGTAGCTGATTGAAGAAAAGGTAGTAATCTTGAAAGCAGTAATGTTTCAGAACCAAGCTTAGTTTTGTGTTCCAGAAGAAGGAAACTGGTGTGATATCCTGCTAACATGATGGATGCTTTGGGTGCTAGACAAATGTGTGATGATCACATATGTTTGGAACCTACTCCTAACCTGGAAGAGGAGGCATCTATGCTATGTGTTGAAGGTCTCAAGTTTAAGAAAGTGGGAGTGTATTGCTAATAACCATAGTTATTGGTGTATGATCAAGGGAATTCTTCATCAAGCTTAGGCCCAATTATGTGATGTCCCCGTATGAAGAGTATAATATGCAGACATGTTAATGGTATGTATCATGCAAGTCACTGCATGTATTTGGGGTCTGATAGAAAAGGATGATTAACTTCTGGTGAACTCTCGTACCCTCTGCAAAGAGTTGTACATGGATTACTACTGTTGTTATCCCCAAAACCATAGTAAGTGTCAAATCAATTTGTTTGAGATTGTTGTCAGATCTGATGTTGGAACATCATCTCAAAAATGTTGAGTCTTCAACCAAGGAAGTGAGTTGTGCTCATGGTGGAATATCAGGTCAAGCCACTTACCTAATTCGAAGTGATAGGTGGTGTGGATTAATAAAATAGGGATTAGCAAGTACCACAGGTGTGCAGGAAATGAATGTCAAACCAAATCTCCTACCTTGTGTGAGAAGGTTACCTTATCACATATGATAAAAACCTTGACAGGAGTTGAGTATTTGTCTGCTATTGATAAGGATATGCATCTAACCGATAGTGAATACTCTGACAGGAGCTAAATGTTTATCTGTCTTTGAAAGATGTTGTGCTTTCAACCAATGAGAAAATACATTAATGGAGGATTATGTATATGTCTGATGTAAAAGTGCAGAACTACAGTCTAAACATCATAATTCAAGAAGTGTTGAGAAATTACTTTTCTCTTTGTGGCTGTATATTTCTCTTCATGGTGTTTTAGTCTGTGATGACCTGAATTAGCTACTGAAGGTGTGATCCTTAGAGATTGTCTTTGGAGCTCTGTGTTGAAGTCCTAAATGATATTGAAACAATCATGTCTATTGGTAGATAAAAGAAGCTTCTGAATGTATCTACAAATGTGTGTGATAAATGCATGACTTTGGTCATGATTAAAGCTAGCAATGTACCCAACAATATCTAAGAGCAAGGGAAGAATGTCAGATTGGGAGGTCTGATCAGAATGGTTGTTGAACTGGTAGTTTCTTCTACTACTAGTCATGGATAGTGGCAGTGTGAACCCTATGTAGCAAGCAAACTAAGAGCATCTGTTTTGGAATATAAAATTAAGTGTGTCTTGTATGGATATATAAGGATATTTATCAGTTGTGCTCTTTGTGGTATTCTCAGAGAACTAGTGTATATGAATTTGTAAAACTCATGATTGTTTTTTTTGGTTTGAGAGTATGTTCATCAGGGGTGTGAAGTTGAGAATTAGTGGAGTTTATGCTCAGCTGGAGTATTGTTTATCCATGACATGAGGAGATCTTGCTAATCTTATCTGGAGCTAACCTTAAAATCCTTCAAAATTAAAAGATTAGATTGTGTAGAACTATCTGATAGGGTTATTATACAAGGATTTAAGATCAATTGTTGTTTGTGGAGTTCACAAATATTTGATTAATTATCCTTGTGATTCAAGATTGGTGATGTTCAAAAAGATGTTTGGAACATCTTATCATCAGAGTTTGTGCAGAATCATGGGAGGGGTATTGCATAAGCTGTAGCATCTGTTATTTCTTGGGAGCTAGCTTGAGAATTGGCTTCAGTCTTGTGTGACAGGAGTTGTGTATTTCTGGAAAGTTTCTTGGCAATAACTGGTCTGGATATTGTTAATTCTGAAGATGGAGATGAAAGACCATGAACACATCATAATCTTGATGACTACTTGGATTGGTTTATTTCTGATCTGGGTGCAGTCCATAATGCTCATCATGGAGTTAAGATATGTGGCGATATCATAAATTTGTTAAGACTGCCTTACTCAAGGAAAGGTGGCATCCTTGGTATAGTTATGAGGTGTAGTTCTTAACTATTCCTTCTGAATAATCAGACAGTGGCAGGTTTGAAGACTTTGGAGAAACATTGGAAGTTTCTCATCAATATGTGTTATCGGTAGGAATTTCTGCAAAACCAATAGAATGGAGGTTGTTTACTCAAACTTGATGGATAAATCAAGTCTATGAGAGAATGGAACTCTTGTTCTATAAAGGAAGGAGGTTCTTTCAAGTGGCAGAAGAAGGACCTGAATTTAACAGATGGATGTGGGCTAATAATATTCAAACATCTAGTTCAACATCAGAGTCTAATTGGTGAAGTGACACATAAATTAAGATAGAATGATCTATAGGGATTGAATGCTTCATAAGGCCTATTATCTTGACAGCTTGGTGAAGATCAACTTTATTGATCAAGATATCTTTGGAAGATTTATTATAAACGTGAAGAAGACAAATGTGGCAATTGGCTTTTTCATATGAGGATTCATAAAGGAGGTGATCAAAATGTGGTAATTGGTTGATCTTTAAAGTGGATTCGAAGAATCAAGATAATCAGAGTGTGGCAGCTGGTTGTTCTTGAGGATTGTCTTGGAACAAATTGCTCTTGGGCAGAGGAGTGATGAGTTGAAGACTCAAGGGGATTTATTCTTCTTGAAGGTGGATGAGAGTTTATCACTCTTTCTGGATTTCTGATTCTAACTGGTGGCACATTGTAGTTGAAGATTTTCAGTTATTGATTTACTATGCTATAGTAAGTCCAGTTGGTGGAGCACATCTAGGATCATGGTGATAAGGTCTTGGTGTATGAAAATTGTTCTAACTACGTGTTAGTACATTATCTGGGGTGTTTATCTACATGGTTTCTATTATTAGAATACCTAATCATATGGGAGAATGATGAAGTAGATGATCTATATTGGAAGAAACATGTAGAAGAGACTGAAGTATATCAGGTATTGATTGCTTGGAAGTTTGTTTGTGGACATTCATTCTAATGTCATAATTAGTTTGGATGTGTTTTATCTGGATTGTATGGCCTTTGGTGTGTAAAGGCTTAGTGTCAAGAACCTGTGTGCTAGAAGATGTTCATCTTGTGTAGTCTGTGGTAACTACAAACGAAGAAAGGAATCCGATATGCTTTGGTACAAGAAGTGAATGTGTTCAATTGGGAATTGAATAGAGGGTGAGCTCTTGAAGACATGAAGATGCGTCTTATGTTTTCCTTTCATCAATGTACAGAGAAGCATGGAGTATCCTAGACAGGGGGAGTGTGTTACAAGTATGTGCAACTGATTTTGTGGAGTTAAGGGGGAGTAATACCTTAACCAGATAAGGAGTATCCTAGGAGTCTAGAAGGCTATATTGTATAAAGCTGCTCTCTGCAGTTTATGTTTGATTCTTGAGGAATTGTGAACCATAACGTTGCACTTCTAGCAGATAGTATATGGTTGGATGTCAGAACATGTATCAAGACATGTGTGTATTGTTTTTTTTTTGTATTTGTGGACGGCGCTGGCAGAAAGATGTGAAACACATGGTTTTCTTGCGTGGTTGTTATTGGGCTGTTTGTTTTGTGAGAACAAGTCAGCTGATCAAGGTCAGTTTTTGTTTCACAGTGAATGGTGCAGAACTTTTTGCTCCTATCATAAAGATCTTGGACCAAGAACGATTCGTTGTCAAGAATAAAATTCTGATCTGTGATTGGTTATACTACTGATTTGGAGAGAGTTCGTGTGTCTGGTGATTCTAAGTTGAGGAAGAGGAGTTATTCTTTTTATGTGGTTTTTCTCGAGGGGGAGAAATGATTATATAAAACAGGGAGAGTTATGGTCCTATTTTATTGGCATTATTATGAAGCTTGTGTGTATTTCAAGCTTATGGAAGTTATATACCTCTATGGTTATTATCGTGCCTTTGTCTTCTTATGGCTAAAAAAGGGGAGAATTAATATTGTGTACTATTGAGGTCTGATACGAAGATGTGATGTTAAGGAACTTCTACATGAGGTACTGCTACACCTGTATGTAAATTAGTTTTAGCCAAAATAAGTCAAAGGGGGAGACTGTTAATTCTATTATTTTATGATTGGCATTATGTTTGGTAAAACTAATCATTATGTTTGGTAGAACTATTATGGCTGGAAAATGTTGAATAAGAAGTTTCATATGTTAAATTAACATGGTATAGATTCTGGAAGAACATGTCAAACATGATGTCCTGACATGGTGGCACAGATAAATGTGGTTATAATAATTGGCAGATACTGAAGAAGATGTTGAAACATCTGCAAATGTCATGACAGAATTACTGTCATATGTTACAGACAGATGTCAAAGAAAATTTCGAAACATCTGCAACTGTCATGACAACATTACTGTCATGTGTTTCAGATAGATATCAAAGACAAATATCATGACGTCTTGGTCTGTGGAGTAATGGGTTTATGATCTGAATTATGCAGAATATTCTACAAAATATTATGATATCACAGGTGGAGTTATTTTAAAGGACTAGGAGATTCGAGGTGGAACTAATTTTTAAAGATGCAGAATATTCTGGAGATATTATGCAATCATATGTGGCGCTGATTTAAAGGGTGCTGATTTAGAAGATCTTGAAGACTCAATTTAAATTGAAGACAAATATTGAAAAATATAGAGTTTCTATATTTAGAGATATTTTAGGAGTTTTTAGATTTGAAGATCTTTTGGTATATTTGTAGTAGATTTTTTCTGCATATTTGTAGCAGCTATTGTTGTGATTGTTTAGGCCCAAATCTAGTTGGGAATAGGTTATAAAAGAAACCCTGTAACCTAGTTTAGAATTAACCCAATCAACCCAAAATGTAAACATTATTAGGATTGTGTTCTTGTGGCAGCCATGCGTAACAAGGAACCCTATTGTGGCTGTTTCACTTGTGATTCTCGAAGCTTGTAAGCAAGAGAAGTATTGTACTTAATTGAAGCTGCTAAGCAAGGTTAAGTTGTTGTCATGGAAGTATGGATTCTATTTATGAATTGTTGTATAGGTATGAAGTCGTCAATATCAGCAACTGAGAGTTGAGAACTGTGAGACATCACTGAGGTGATTGGAAGTGAGGATGAGTTTCTCATATTTAGGAGTTCCCAAGTAGAAGTTGCATTGGTAGTGATTAAGTGAGAAGACTGTAAACTATAGGGGTTTGCTGAGAAGTCTCTGAATTGATACTACATAGTGGATTTCCTTCCTGGCTTGGTAGCCCCCAGAGTAGATTGATTTGATTGAACTGGGTTAACAATTCTGCTGTGTACTTTATATCTTTTCTGTTTTATGTTTTATGCAGTACCTGAACTGAATGTCCTATCAGATGTCACAACATCCTGAAGCATGTTTGACTCTGATATATCAGAATTATTTAAGTACTGATATGTATGCCTTACCATGTTCATAAGTAACAGATAAGATGTCTCAACATCAAATTCAACATCTGAGTCTGTCATACCAGAATTTCACAATTAATTTCCACAATGGATTCTGCTAAGAATCCAATATCAAGGTAATACAATGAGAGAGACGTGTCTTCAAATTGTGATGGACCATATACACTCCGGGTATTAGATTTGAAAAGAGAGCATTGCCCCTTGGTTGAGGATGAATTGTCCCATAATGGAAGTATCTGAATGTAGTTACCTCAAGAGAAATAAGCAGAATGCCCATAATAATATGCCCCTGACATCATGAACTTTGTAATGTTACCCTTGGTAATTCAAATATATGAGGAGAGCTGCCCCTGGCTATTAAGCATTGTTGAATCTGGACCTGATTTCCCCGAATGAATTGAACAGTAACTTGGTATGCCCCCTTGATTGGGAAACAATGACTATGCCCCTGGCATTATGAACTCTGTAATTTTACCCTTGGTAATTTAGATAGATGAGGAGATCTGCCCCTGGCTACTTAAACATAAGTGAATCCTGTCCTGATTGCCCCAAATGAGTTAGGCAGTATCATAGCCCGCCCCCTTTATTGGGAGATAGTGACTATGCCACTTTGTATACATGGACTTTGATCCAGGAAGCAACTTTGTTTATCGGAAGGACTTTGGTTTATTGAACATTCATCCTGTAAGTTTCTCTGTTTGTCAAACACTCGGGTATATGCAAACAAATACATTCAAAAATGCAATGCTCATGTCTGTCTTGAAGTTTTGAAAAAGAGTTATTTTAGAAAAAACAATTTTTTGTGAAAACTGTGATATTAACTCAAGTTTTATAATAAGCCCTAAAGGAGTCAGGATATCTTTTGTAGTAGTATGCTTTTTGGAATAACCATGCTTCAGTTAGGTCTTTTAAAGGGTTATAATGTGGCCTGGTTCACGGTTTAAGAAACAAAGGATAAAGGCTCAAATTTTATTTGTACCCAACCCAATCTCCATGATGTTCTTCAGTCCTATGCTCAGTTAACTTATGCATTGAGGCTCAAAGGAGTTTGGAATTGTAACACTAACATTTGTGATGGTTCAGAAACCAAAAATTTATTTGAACATTCAGTCATCTTTCTTTGTTGAGGATTCTTAGTGACCTCTTTTTTCTTTTGACTTTGTTATCCCTTCTTTTTGCCTGAACTGTTTGTTTCAAAATTACAGTCAGCGGAATTTCTCAATTTTTTTACTAAGTCTCCTTCATTAGTTTTGACTTAGTGGGTTTTTCTTTTGCTGGATATTGACTGTCAGGTTTAATGATTACAGAGAACCATCATTAGTTGTGTACAACACAGATAATTGGCATATTTGAATTAACCGAGTAACTCCCCTGCCCCAGGTTATGAATAAGGGTTTTAATTTGTGCGAGAATGAAAACTCCTACTTCATAGGCTCAAAAGGGTTGACTAGGGATTAACTTCCTTATATCTCCACTGTTTAGGAATTGAAACACTTCCTGTACATCGTCAGCATAGTCTGTTCAAAAGCATACTGCATAAGATTATGGTATTGTTTTCGTCATCCTCCCTCTACAGGCTCATAGCTTTATCAGGAGTTAAATATCACAAAATAGAAATAAGAAGCATAGTTTAAATATAGTGAAACGAATGGATTGATTCAAGACAAACATATGCAATGCATTATTGAAAACAAAGTCTGACATAATAGTAAGTGTCTAGGCAAACAAAAGAAGTTACAAACGAAAATTCAAATGTTCTCAAAGCCTCTTCCTCTAAACTCGTCACTCCAGTTATCTGGAAATTTTGATGCTTGATGGACGATAGAAGAACTCAACCTGGCCTTCTGGCGTAACCTTGAGTATTCCTTCGTCAATTAGGTCTTGAATCTTATTCTTCAATGCCCAACAGTTATTAGTGTCGTGTCCGGGACTGTCTAAGTGGTACATACACCTTGCTTTGGGATTATAGCGAGGAGAAGAGGTATTAGGATTTTTAGGAGAATTTTCCAAGGAAATTAGCTTCATTTCCAACAAGTATTGCAACATTTGTGGCATTGGCGTGTTGAATTTGATGAACTGTCTTTTATATTCCTTGTGTCGAAGTGGATTAATCTTACAGGGTCTTCCTTCTTCCATTGAAGAACAATCAGTGGTAGCTTGTCTCTTTCCTTCTCTTATCCTTACTTTCCTTTCAGCCAAGTCTGTTTGTTTCAACGGAGGTTGACTGATGATTAGATTTCCAACTCCGTTATGTCGAAGCTTATTGACAAAGCTTCTCAGCTCTTCTTGCCCCTGGGCCAAACTCTGGATAAGATCCATTTGTCCATTCATCTGGATCCTCATCTCTGCCATCTCAGCTTGTAGTTATTTCAGCTGATCATCCTTGTTGTCCTCAGGATTCTTCTTCTTCATGTCCTTAGAGAGGAGTGCTTTCAACTCTTCTTGCCCCTTGGACAAATTCAGAATCACTTCTTGAAACTAAGCATTCTGAGCTTGAAGATCTTTGACAGATTGTTCGAGAGCCATTTCTGCTGAAATAAACAGCGAGAAGATAAGAAACCTGTTGTGACAACCTGTCATGCAATGATATGGTATGTAGATGCATATGCAATGTTTACAAAGACCGCAGAATTTACATTTGTTAAACAAACGAAAATAAAACGTTTATTAGTAAATGTTAAAATTATTTTTCCCCTTGGGCTTACAATGAAGATAAATAAGTACAAAAATGGGGTTTTAAGTCTCTCATGGACGTTTCCTCTTTGTATGGAGGTATGTGTTGAGGTTCCGCTCCTCGTGAAGTTGCTTGGTCAGCTCCAACACTTTTTCTTGGCTAATCCTGAATTGAGCTTTGAAGGTATTTCTTTGTTCCTTCAGTTGGATCCAGGATTTCTGCAATTCTTCCAGGTTAGTGGGCATGTCTGGATGAAGGATGGTATAAGGAGTATCTCCTTCTGCAACAGGTTCCATAGTAACTGGTAGAATAGCAGGATATGGCATTATAAGAGTCTGAGCACATGATCACACCCATCTGAGGTAAGGTTCCATAGGAATGGAGTACTTTGGTTCCAGAGTCTTGCTGTCAACCTTGTTTACTTTACCCCAACCTCGTATGAACCTTTGACGGTAAACTTGCAGATCGTTGTCGTAGTCGAACACAATTCCTTGAATAAGCATGTCATGAGGACCATTGCTCCGAGCATAACCAAACTGACGTAGAGCTAAAGAAGGATTGTAGGTAATGCCCCCTCTTATGCCAAGGAGTGGCACATTGGGGAATTCCCCACAACGGTTAATGATAGTAACATTCTCCATAGATTTAGAACACTAATGAATGTCTGAATGAGAAAGTGACATGATCCTTTTAGACCACCTTAACCCTTGTTCATTCTTCATCACTGATCGAGAGAGGTGAGAAATAAACCACCTAGACAATAGAGGTATGTAACACATCAGAGTTCCTCGTGCCTTCGTAGTATGGGTATGGAGAGAGTGTAAGATGTCTCCAAGTAATGTAGGCACTGGATTGCGAGTCAGAAATATGTTGATGGCGTGTACGTCTATGAGCTGCTCTGGAATAGGGAACAACACTAGACCATAGATTAATAAGACCAAGATCTCCTCGAAAGAATCATAACTCATAGCCTTCAGGAACACTTGAGCTTTCTCCATCAATACCTTAGCAAGGATACCCTTAACTCCACTTCTCGTTTCTAGGACAATGTCTGATTTCTTCAAATGTAAGGATGCAACAATAACCTCAGGTTTAGGCTCTTTTTCTAAGCCTGTGAAGAGCCTCTAATCAAGGATAGGTATACCCAATAGTTTGGAGAATTCTTCCATTATAGGAACCAGCTGATAGTCGGAGAATGTGAAGCAATGATGTTTAGGATCAAAGAACTGAAATAGGACACTCATCATGTCTTCATTGAACCCTGAAGTGACTAGATCTAGTAGTTGACCATGCCTCTTGATGAATTGGGAGTTTTCAAAAACTTGAGAGACCAATTCCTTAAGCTTAGGAGGTATTCCTACAAAGTTGATCCGGATAGTATTCCTACGGGCAGAAGTCATGACCTGCAACAAAAAACAAAGATAAATCCTTTGGTCCTTGAAATGGTTAGTGAAAATGCTATGCTTATGATGCATGATGTCATGATGTTATGCTCAATCACAAACATGTGGCACACACAAACAAGTCACACAATAGCCCTAGGTTTGAAGGCTTGCATGAGGTTTAAAGGTAAGTACCCTCCCTTGAAGTTTAGTTGGTTCATCCTGTCCTACAAAAGTAACCAGGTTCTAAGGGATCTCAATATCACTGATCCTTCCCAAGGGTGGTTGTTCAGTAGGCAACTTACTTGCCAACCAAAACCCTCCAAGTTTAGGATCTCAATGAGCGTAGTATCGAGTATCAACAAACTTCAGTCTTCACCAAAGCCGGTTATCTCACTACTTTCTAAAGGCCAAGATGGGATAACAAGGGTTCTAAAAGTCAGTTAGTGTATTGACAACATATGGCAGCCCCATATTATCCTTAACTTACTTAAGGAACATAAGCACCAGCCAAGAAGTCACACTAACTATGGCCACCAGATTAACCATATTGGTATACGCCGTACAGTTTTCTTGGTCTATTGCCATTTACCTAAGGTACACTAGATCCAGGTTAGGATCTTTCACACATAAAGCCCAACAAGTAATATAAAGCAAACAAGGAAAATAATTTAAGTGATCTAATTCCTAAGGGTACCCCTCTTTTATTAAGTCCCCAGCAGAGTCGCCAGTTCTGTAACACGGTGGGAGAACTGACTTTTAGTCATGTTGCGGATAGCAAGAGTCCCATCGACTTTTATTTTATCCAAATGGAAAAGACATAAAAGAACAGGACAGACCTATTTTTAAAGACTTGAGTTTGGGGGGTAGGTTATACAAAGGGAAGGTGTTAGCACCCTTTACATCCATGGTTATCCATGGGCTCTTAGTTACTTAGCTCACTTAAATTGTTTTTGAAGAGTGTAGTGTGTGATTAGAAATGTTTCTAAGTACTTTGTAATGATCCTCGTATGGATGTATACAAAGCCTTGTTTTGAAAAATTGTTTAAGAAAGTGAGGTGTAAAGAGTAATTTTAAGAAGTGAGCAAGTAATTAAGAGGTGTCTACCCTAGATTAAGTCTTTCATGTTCTCATATGTTCTTTCAATGGTAAGACTATCCCTATTATTAAGGAATAGGTAGTCATTACCTTGGATGTGTTAAGGGACAAGCGTAGGGTCATCGTATGGTAAATGAAGGCAACAAGTAAGGGTGTCTTTAGCAATTCGTAGGGACTATCATCCTTTATTCGAAAGGGACAAGATCATTATCGTAGGCAACCTCGAAGGGACTTGATCTTTTAAACTGAAGGGACTATGATGATTTATACTTGAAGGGACTTTGCTTAAGACACCCCTATATTCGAGGGACTTGACCATATTTAAAGGCAACCAAGAGGAATACCCTAGGAAGTGCAAGATGGTGATCAAAGATCGACTTACGTGTGTGAGTGTTTTATTTCAAATATTTATATTTTTTTAAATTAATTTTCTAAATTCAATTTAATTCATTTAATCTTTTTACTCCCTAGGTTTACTAACCACGCAGTTAAATAAAGTAAATAAAATACGAAAATATAAAATCTACCCTATTACATGGCTGGGGCAGTTACATAATTATATGGCAAAAAATTAAACTACACTATTACAAGTGAGGAATAATTACACAGTAAAAATATAATACACATGAAAAGCATAAAAATGAGCGACAAAGGTTCATAAACTAGGTTGAAGGTATATAAAAGTTTAAGGTTTTAGGTTTATAAAAAAAATTAGGGTTTTGGTTTATGAAATTGTTTAGGGTTTATCTAAAAAATTAGGTTTTGAAAAAAAATTAAGGTTTAAAAAAAAAGGTTTAGAGAATTAAAAATATTAGGGTTAAAATTAGCAATTTAATCTAAAACCTACATTAAGTGTTATGAGAGAAATAAAATGATTTTTTAAAGGAAAAAGAAAGAAGTTATTATTTGTTTTTTGTAAAATATTTATTTATTTTATTTAAAAAATATATATTAACATTTTATGAGAAAACTATATTTTATTTATTTTATTTGTTAGAAAAAAAATTTAATTGAATTAAAATGATAAGTAATCTATAAAATAATAGAAAATGTGTAAAAGGAAAAGAAATAGCCAAAATACCTGGGGTGGGATTTGAACCCACGCCCTAGGCTTTTCCCATGTTGGTCCAGCCTTCTTGCCACCAGGCAACTTGCGCTGTTGTGATATATGATGGAGCCAATGCATTAAATATTAAACCTAAAAATGAACAGAAAAGTTAACAAAATAAAGGACCTGGGAATCGAACCCAGGTCTTAGACATCACACGCGCGTATCATTACCACTAGATCACCTGCACACGTTTGAAATACTTATAAAACGAAAAATAATAAAAAAACAAAACAAGATTTGAATTTTTAAAATTAGCGCCAGATCTTCATCTTCTTCCTCAGCTTTCCTGCGAAATCCCTTATGAAATCACCTGCGATTTTTCTTGCGACCAAAACCTGCAAATATCATACCACCTAGGATACTTGCAATTTCATCAAATTAATAGTACCAATATGTTCATTGCAGTTCATACAATATAAATGTGTCCTTTTAAAAGCATTTATATGGCCTATATTGCAAAACCCCAAACTCGAAAGTAAAACCCTAACAATGGCATTTCACACATCAGGCCATGAAGCTTCAATTAAACCACCCAAAAAGTATCCTTAGATTGCACCAAACACAAAACAATCAACAAAATTAGATTATAATGGTTAGATGTGTGAGATCGAAAAAAATTTAAAACACACGTAAAACGAATTCAGTCATGGCGTATGAAGATGTTTTGAATGATGCAATTGATGGTAATAACATCAAGAAGGTCCAGGGATCATGTTTAGATCATTAGAATACATTGATACGACCTGCAAATTACAAAACGAAAATCAAATTTTTTTGTAAAATTTTGAAGATGGTAACGATGTTTTTTGGTTCTGGAAAAACCTCCTCTTGTTTGTGTTATGACTAAGGCTTTATAGATAATCCTTCTAGGTCAAAACTTTGGGCTTTTTATCATGGATTTACATTGCTTGATCATGAAGAAATCCCACTTCTATTTTTTTCAAAAAATCAAATATATCATTGCCATAACAAGTTTGCACAAAATTGGATGGTTTTGAATCAACTTAAATGTTATTTAAAAGCTTCTAGAAGAAGAATCCAATCAAATATTCATATTTTCATATTTTATTTTGATTTAAAATGAATTTTAATGAATAAAATCAAAATAAATTATAAATAAATTATAAAAATCAGAAAATACTTGGATTGGGTCGTGCTTGAGGATATCATGAAGATTGGGTGGCAATTTGGTAGGCCCATTTGGCAAAACTTGGTTTTAAGGCTTCATTTGCTTCATATACCTCCCAAAAATTTCCCAACTTTGCAAAGGCACAAATCCCTAAATTTTAAGGCTATGAAGGTGTTCTTGGACATTTTGGAAAGCTTAGAGAGTCCTCTAACCAACCTCTTTGGTCTCATGTCGATATCCTTTACCATTTTCAAATTATGCCCTTTGGAAGATGTTGACATTTTGTTGACTTTTAAAATGACCTATAATATTTTAGCTCATACCTTCCAAATGAATCATTTTTATACTTGGATTGTGAGACACAAAGTTGTAGAGAATTCAATTTCCTTCAAAATGAGCTTTATATGGGAAATTATTTTATGAAGCATGTGAAAGTTATGGCTGGTCAAAGTTCAATTGACTTTTCCTGTGAAAACCCTAATTTAGAAACTCCTGATTCTTGATGATCTGAAATATCCTTGATGAATCATGATCAACGCTTGATTAAATGATGAATTTTACTTCATAAACTTGATGTTGGCCAAAAATTATGAAGTTTTACTTTGGTTTGACCACAGTTAACCTTAGTTTGACTTTTTAACCACTTTGACTGATTTTTGCATATCTGATCATCTGACTGAGCAAACCTTTTGGGAAAGCCTTGAAACTTGTCATAGGGATTCTTGAAGACATGTAGGATGTTATGAAGCTCACTTGAGGCCTTGGAAGTTCATTTAGCCTGATAAAATCCAAAACCCTAGTTTAGAGTGCATTGCTTAGGAGTAGACTTTGTCTGAGGGAACTTCCAAGCTTTCTGACTAATTGTGAACCTTGTGAACCTCTTGGGATACCTTGTGAACCTTTTGAACCTCTTGGGACACCTTGGTACACAATGCTTTGACTAGGGGAGGGAAAATTATGGGGTGCAACAATAGCTATCTTCACATTCCCAAGCGAGGGAAGTGCGACACCAGCTGCCTTACAGAAGGCCATAACTAAACTAGGGTGAGTGTGCCTACACGTCTCCCTCGAGCCATACTCAGTACCACTGGTAGAAATCCTTCTAAATTTAGAGGAGATCAATTGTGCAAGGTCTACCGTCTTACGCTCCATAATGCACTATAGGAGGGTAGCCACTTCAATCGTGATATCTGAGGTGTGTCTCCTAGGCACTAGGTTGTACAAGACAACCGACATGTAAATCTGAGCATTTGTTTTCAGAGCTCATATCTTAAAGTGTAGAGGTGCTCATGTGGAACCCACCTCGTATGTATAATCCTGCAAGTAGATAACCCTCTTAATCTCCTCAATATTCTAGTTCCTTCGAGCTCGCATCCTTCCGTAATAACAAAGCCCATTATCATCCAACTCCACATTGCTTCCCAAATAATGACTTACATTGTCCCTTGAAAAATCAATCACTTTTCCTCTCACCCAGGTTTTGTACGCAAAAGGCTCATTTTCAGGTCACGTTGGAAGGGCGTTCGTGAATAACTCCCTAACAACTTCTAAGTGAAACTCCGAGTGAGGTTCACAAAGAACAACAAAGTCACTATGCTCCAATTGTGATCCAACAATATAGTAATGCCGAGTAGGGTTCAATCTCACAATTCGGTCCGGCCACACCGCCCTTTTCTCCAAAAACAAGTATCGCCCTTGGTGTTCCGGAGTTAGAAACCTCTGCCCATCGTAGGTTGCAGATGAACGACCCCTTGAAGTAGATGATGCAGCAGCTGTTGAAGTTCGTCCTCTTTTTGATCTGCTAGACATCTGAAAAACAAGAACGAAAAACACACAAAAACACAAGCAAACCAGTGACATTAGATACAAAACACAAGTTACAAAAATTTTAAAATTCCTAATAAAACCATTATAAGTGCCCCATGCCTTCAAAACAGTAAAAAAAGGGGGAATTTTCTGCAATTCCCAAGTCTCGCTTAGCGAGCTCTGCAAAATTGCAGAAAAATTCCCTACTGGTCAGGAGCAATCTACCATCACTAACAAACCTAATTACCATTCTATTATTCACCAAAACAGAGGCACTTCAACAACAATTATACTAACTAATCAAAAATCATGAAACTTCTCAAATTAATTCCCTAATGCTTCATTTTCTCTTACCCTAGACCACATGCAATCAGATTTTCTACTAAAGATTAACAAAAGGAGATCGTAAAAGCATTAAGAAAGCAAGAACACAAGAAATTTCATGAAGAAACTTCAAAAACTCCCCAAAATTGGGTTTTTACGAAAATGAAGAAAAAAATGCAGAAAGTAAAACTTACTATGATGAAATGAACGAATTGAAGCTCAGAAAGTTGATAATGGAAGAGCAAAACCTTGAAGCTTGAAGGAGATGAGAGTAAGAGAAGTTTACCTTAGAGATGTTTTAGAAAATGGTAGAAAGAGACAACCCTAGCTCTTTCCCTCTGTCGCTCCCTGGATTTCCATCCTGGTACAAACACGAAAGTGGCGCAGAAAGAGGTAGAGTCGCCAGCCAGGCATTTTTATCCCGAAGGAACGTGAATGGTAATGTTGCACAAACCGGAAAAAAATAAAGGAAGGACACAGGTCCTGCGAACCAAAGAGACTGAGCTCGGGAGTAGGTTACGACCTGGGAAGGTATTAGCACCCCAGATCGTCCACCGTACCCGACGGGATCCACACTTGAAAAGAAATTTGTTTCAAAGGGTGAAGAATGAAAGCTGCTGCAAAAAGAAAGGAACTGGATTTGGAAATAAAATAAATGGGGAAAATGTAGGGAAAATAAAAGAGTGTGCTCGAATGGGCCCTACCCCTCTGCCTACTTACCTCATTTGGACATGAGGATCAGAGACACCGTAGTTCCCCTAACTAGGGGTGGAAAAGATTGCTTATGAATTAAGGCTTGAACTGCCTATGTCAATGCTCAGGTGTTGCATGCTCGGATGACGAGTGCGTTACCGTCTTGCAAAGTGACAAGTAGGAGCAAGTTCGCGTACAAAGCGAAGGTGATGAGAAGAGAATTCCCGAAGGAAAGACGCTTATTGTTTGTTCGCGTTTTTTAGAAGTTTTTTTTATTGGTGTGGCACAAGAGAATGATCTCAAACTCTTTTCCATGGAATGTGTACTTGCTACTACATTCCAAGATGGAATAATAGAACAAGCACACCAAGTAAGGAGAACTTATCCAAAACTTGTTTCCAAAGGCAAGGGCCTAAGTTCATTGACTTGTTGAATTTATTAGATTTTTTTTAGTGATTAAAATGAAGAAGTATTTTTTAGGATTTTCCTCGATGAAGATGACCTCATGATCCGACTTGTGCATCATGCTAGACAAATGCACTATTCCAAGATGGAATGAATACATATGCCCCATGGAATAAGGCTATTACACAAGAAGTCACTTCTTTCTTTATTAATGTTTTTTTTAGGTTTTGTTTTTGAGATGAGAAGAGAAAGAACCAAAGGAGCAAAAGGCAAAAAGTCTAATGGGGAAAGACTAAACCTAAAGTTATCATGCAAAAAGTGGTCTTAAGGTTAATGCGGTTTCAACTATCCTAAGAGAAAAGAAGATCAAAGGAGAAGCAAAAGAGAGGAGAAGAAAGCTAGAGAGCAAAGTAGAAAGAAAGTTAAAAAGAAAAAGTGAAGAGTTGAAATGCGGATAAACATCCACACTTCACTTACCAATGCCCCTGAAATGTTAGCAAAATTCCAGCACATCAATCAACACAATTCATGGAATTAGCATGCTCAAAGTTCTAGAACACAAAGTTAAACAAACATGCCAAGCTTTGCACATACAATAATTTACGCGTCGAGAACATGAAGGCATACATCAACCAGCAAGCAAATCACCCTAAACTAGCATATTCAATGATCATACAATGATCCATGATGATTAAAGAAAGTAAGGGAAGCAAACAACCTCAAAACAACCCCAAAATGGCACTCTGCTTCAGTATTAACCGGTTAACCAAAGCGTTAACTGGTTAAGCAATTCAAACCTGTAGAAAACAACACAGAAAATAGGTGCGTTAACCGGTTAACCAAAGCGTTAACCGGTTAACACTATGAAAACAACAGCAATTTCCTGCATAAAAAACAGCTCAAATCCAGCTTATCCAAATAATTCCACCACAGACCAGCAATCAATTATGCATGAAAAGTAAGATCAATTCACATTAATCAAACATCATTAAGCTCATAAACATTAACACATAGACCCGGTCACAAATTAACCAATCAATTCAAGCAAAATAAGCAAATACACAAGCACATGGTGGATCTAATCACAAGCATTGTAAATAAGCTAAAACAGAATTAGATCTGAACTTAACCAACCTACAAAGTTTAGGTATGCTTTGGTAAATGTTGTTTGAGATGGAAATGAGGAATCGCACGGAAAACTTCGAAGATCCGGTGCTAATCTTCACACTCCATGCAAAATAAATGCAAGCAAAGGATCTTGATTCAGAATTTTGGCTCCAAAAGCACTTCTAATCTCCAAATCAGATCTGAACCAAGTAGAGAAACCAACAAATTGATGCAAAGAAGCTATGGATGGAGGTCTAGTTCCAAGATCTACAAACTTTAATGCAAAGTTTTGTGATCTTCAAAGAGGAACTTTGAGTGATTTGGAAAATTGGGAGAGAAAATGAGAGAATGGTGAGAGAGGAGTGAAAATTCAGAAAATGAGAAGTGAATTATGAGAGAGCTCCCTCTTGGTTTGGAGGGAAATGGAATAAATATGATTTAGGTTTAGGGCCCAAAATTTTGGTTTGGGATCCAAAAAATATGGTTTGGAATTGGCTTAGAAAGTGATTAGGATCTAGCTCTGGAATTAGGTTTGGCAAATTATCTAGATCCTTCTCCATAATTCAAAATGAATAAAAATTGGAAAATTGGAAAATTGGAGCCAAAACACATGCTGAAAATGCTGCTAGAACTCAAAATTCGCAACTGTTAACCGGTTAACCAAAGCGTTAACCGGTTAACACAAGCAAATTTTGAATTCTCCCTCCTTTTGGTGGGAAACTTCAAGAATAACCCGACGCCAACCGTTATGATATGATTTTGATCTTCAATCTTTTTAGGGATTTGACCATGATACCAGGCTTGTTCAAAAGGTCATGTGAGCTTCCTGCCAGGTCACCATGCTCTTGACTTTAACTTGAAATGTCGGGTGATTGATCATATGCCTTATGCTAGAACATGTGAGTGTTATGCTTCATCTTTTTATGCAAAATTCTAAGGATATGACATGCTAATGATGATTACGATATGATGATGATGCTAAAAAGAAGAGGGCAAATTTTGGGGTATTACAGTTGCCCCTATTCAAGCAACTGTTAATCTGAAAAGGACGGTAGCACGTCTATCGACCGTTCAAGATAAATTGTGGTTGAATACCAAGAAGACCTGAAATTTGCACTCTGCTGGAGAATGCACGCAATGGGAAATAAACCCAACCAAATGACGCTCTGGATAACTGAAGTGAAGACAAAGCAGACGAGCTCCTTCCAAATTGATTTGTTACGCCGGATAAGAAAAAACCTAGACAGACGAGCCTCCTTCAAGCAAACTTGTTGCGCCATGAATTGGACATACGAGCCCTCTTCAAGTGAAACCTGTTACGCTAGGAAATGGACATTGAGCCCCCTTCATACATTTTGCAACATATGATCTGAGAGAGACGAACCTCCTTCGGATAAACCTGTTACGCCAGGACCGGTGATGCACTTAAGTCTGTGGGATAGACATGCATAATCAGGATAGATGAACCCTCTTCATATATTATCCGTGGATATATGGTCTAGGACAAACGAGTCTTCTTCGAGCAAACCTGTTACGCCAGGTGCAACATTGGGATTGGACGAACCCTTTTCATAAATCTTGCGTAGATATGTGGTCTCTGAGACAGAAGAACCTCCTTCGGATAAACCTGTTATGCCAGGACCGGTAACCATTTCGACGTTTAATCCCACTGTCAGGACTTCAAACCTTTTCAACACAGACGAGTATTGGATGATCATCAAGAGAACACAGACGAGTGCCATAAGTCAATGATACAAACGAATATCAGAAGATGATCTAAGAAACGCAGACGAACGCTTCGACAATGATACAGACGAATATCAACCACTGATATATACGAATACCAGAAATCCAACACAGATGAGCATTTGGAGTAGCAATACAGATGAGTATCAGAATCATTATCAAATCAACACATATGGATATAAGCTAACACAGACGAGTGTGGAGGATGGTACAGACGAGTATCCAAACAATGCAAACTGCTTCAAACAGATAACAAACACAGACGAGTACTGGGGATTGCAAATGAGCACCAAACCAATATCAAACACAGATGAGTGTCAGGCGTGCAGACGAGCATCAAACAGGTTTCAAATACAGAAGAATGATGGGGAATGCAGAAGAGCATCAAAACACTTATCAAACACATACGAGTGTTGGGAAGCGCGGACGAGCAACAAGAAAAATGTCAAACACAGGCGATTGCTGGAGAGTGCATATGAGCATCACGTAGATATCAAACACAGACGATTTCTGGGGAGAGCATACGAGCATCACATACGAGTGATGGGAAACGCAGACGAGCATCAAACAAATGTTAAACACCGACAAGTGTTAGGAAATGCATACGAGCAACAAGCAAAATGCCCTGATCGGCAAAAATAATCACGACTCTGCAGGGGAGAACTAGGTCAAGAGGCTTTGACGATGCTTAACTCTGGCTGGGGAGATGAATACCTGTTTGTATCATCATAATGGCCAAAAATGACTTGGCGACTTCTCTAGGGAATATTTCAATGATGAGTGTGACTCCTAATCACGAACTCTGCGGGGACTGATCGACTTCAGACTCAGTTGGGGAAGATTCTTGGTCAAGACTCCTGCTGGGGAGAGAATTTTGAAAATTCTGACTCTGTGAGGAAATCATGCCTTCAGCTGCCTGCTGGGGATAATTTCACTTGTGGAAAGACAATCCGCTTGGGGATGAAAGCTCTTCAATTAAGCTTGAGGTTCTGCTAGGGAAATGACCAAGATATCCTGACAATACTGGGGATATCTCAATGATGGTTGCGTACCAATCACGAGACTCCGTGAGGGAATGACGAATTTCCGACCCGGCTAGGGAAGATACTTGGTCAAATAAACTTTGCTAGGGAAAAAGTTCTGACCATTACAACTTTGTGGGGAATTAGGCCTTCAGCTACTTGCTGGGAATAGCCCATTCTGACATAAAGATTCCGCCCGGAGGTGAGAACTGTTCAACTGGATTTGAAGTTCCGCTGGGGATACCACCCTACTCTGACTCAACTGGGGAACATTCTCTGCTCTACTGGGGAAAGCCATGTCTTTCTGTGAAGAACAACCTCTGCTCGGGAAGATATGACACTATCCTGCAAAACCTGCAACAACAGTATACACCCATGTGTCTCGGGGATTCGCATGGTATGATTTGTTCATCCATTGTCACCCGACACTCAAAGATAGTTTTAAATGTTTCCCTGCAATGTCATTTTTCTTAGAAAAAATCAACATGTTTCGAATGCAATGCTCCTTTTGCCAAAAATTCATGACATTTTTGTAAACAAAGTAAACATAACACAACCCGACTTTTGATTGAATATTTATTCATTGAATGGCCTCAGAACAAGAAAAGTTTTACATCAGGAAGTAACTACCTGGAAAGAGGTAGCTACCATAAAATTGAGAAAAGAAACTATCCTAATGGCAATGTACACAGCATTTCAATGAGTTTCTTTCCTGCTATGACCTGCATGTCTTTAAGACCTTCCGTTCTCGCCTTCACTTTCTGAGGAAGATGATGGGACTGATTCCTACCCTTCTGATACTGCCAGACTGCGTGAAACGATGGTTTGGTTCAGATTACCCGGATCGCTTTTGTTCGCTTATTCCCTTGTTTTGCGTGGATCTCCCTTTCGGGTTTTCAATCCACAGGGATACCCTTTTTTGCATGAGCTGTCCGATGTGGCTTTTCAACTCAGCGGGTGTACATTTTTTTTCTTTTTTTTTTCCTAATGTTTGCCCGAGCTTTTTATTCTGTTTTTAGCTCACCGGGATGCCCTTTTCTTGCCTGGACTTTAATTCTGTTTTTGTGTCCAGCGGGTCTTTTTAAGCGAAGTATTTTTTTAAATGCGTTCGAGTTAACAGGAGACTGGAAATCTTCTCCATCCATAGTAGTGAGCATCAGCGCCCCACCTGAGAAAACTTTCTTTACTATGAATGGGCCTTCGTAGTTTGGGGTCCACTTGCCCCTGTGATATGAACCTGGAGGAATGATCCTTTTGAGCACAAGCTCTCCCACTTGATACTCTCGAGTACGTACTCGTTGGTTGAATGCTCACTTCATTCTCCTCTGATAAAGCTGACCATGACAGATAGCCGCTAATCTCTTTTCCTCAATTAGACACAACTGATTATATCGAGCACGTACCCATTCAGCCTCATCAAGCTTCACATCCTTCATCACACGTAATGAAGGAATTTCTACCTCGACAGGCAAGACTGCCTCCATGCCATACACCAAGGAAAAAGGAGTTGCCCCAATTGACGTCCTGACTGACGTTCGGTACCCATGCAACGTAAATGGTAACATCTCATGCCAATCTTTGTAGGTGACAACCATCTTCTGCACAATCATCTTAATATTCTTGTTAGCTGCCTTTACCGCGCCATTCATCTTTGGCTGGTAATGAGAAGAATTGTGATGCTGAATCTTGATGTCCCGACACAGTTCTGCCATCATCTTGTTGTTCAAATTGGAACCATTATCAGTAATGATTCGCTTGGGCACTCTGTATCTGCAAATGATGTCTCTTTTCAGAAATCTGGCTACCACTTGGCGAGTGACATTGGCATAAGATGTTGCTTCAACCCATTTGGTAAAGTAATCAATCGCAACTAAGACGAAACGATGACCATTTGAAGCGGTAGGCTCTATCTTACCGATCATGTCAATGCCCCACAAAGAAAAGGGCCAGGGAGATGACATGACGTTGAGCGGGCTCGGAGGAACATGCACCTTGTTTGTATATATCTGGCATTTGTGGCACTTACGAACGTACGAACAACAATCTGCATCCATTGTTAGCCAATAATACCCTGATCTCAATAACTTCTTAGCCATTGTATGTCCTCCTGCATGAGTACCGAAGGATCCCTCGTGGACTTCCTGCATTAACAAGTCTGCTTCGTGTCTATCCACGCATCTGAGCAAGACCATGTCAAAGTTCCTCTTATACAGAACTCCGTTTGCATTCAAGAAGAAACTAGCAGCAAGTCGTCTCAAAGTCTTATTATCATTGGATGATGCCCCAGTTAGGTATTCTTGTTTCTCCAGGAAAAGCTTGATATCAAAGTACCAAGGTTTCTCATCAGACACTGCGTCTGTAGAGGAAGCATAAACTGGTGCGTCAAGCCTGGAAATGTCAATCTTGGGCACGTAGTTCCAACACAAGACTTTGATGGACGAAGAAAGAGTAGCCAATGCATTGGTAAATTGATTCTCATCTCGTGGTATATATTGAAGCTTAACCATTGTGAAGAACGTCAACAGTCTCCTGGCATAATCCCTATAAGGAATTAAGTGTTCCTGATGTGTATACCACTTGCCTGTAACCTAGTTGATAACGAGGGCTCAATCTCCGAATATATCGAGGGTCTTAATCCGAAGATTCATAGCCTCCTCTAATCCCATTATGCATGCCTCGTATTCCGCTTCATTGTTGGGGAAGCCAAAAGTAATTCTGGCAGCGAAGGGAAAGTGAACACCTTCGGGAGTGATAAGAACAACACCAACTCCACGTCCATTGATATTGACTGCCCCATCAAACATCAACTTCCATTTGGATTCAGGGTCAGGCCCCTCCTCCCTAAGTGGTTCCTCATAATCTCTTGCCTTTAGGTACATGATGTCCTCACCAGGGAAATCAAACTTCATCAGCTGATAATCGTCTTCAAGTGGTTGTTGTGCAAGATAATCTGACAATACACTTCCTTTGATGGCTTTCTGGGAAGTATAATGTATGCCATACTCTGTTAATATCATTTCCCACCTTGCAACTCTTCTGGTTAACGCTGGTTTCTCGAGAATATACTTGACAGGGTCCATTTTTTAGATTAGCAGTGTGGTATGGGTCAACATGTACTGTCTCAGTCGGCGAGCAGCCCATACCAAAACGTAGCATGTTTTCTCGAGCAGTGAGTAACGGGATTCACAGTCGGTAAACTTTTTGCTAAGGTAATAAATAGCATGCTCTTTTCGACCAGACTCGACATGTTGGCCTAGCACACACCCCATCGACCCTTCTAACACAGTCAAGTACATGATAAGTGGCCGTCCTGAAACTAGAGGCATTAGAATCGGAGGCTCCTGCAAATATTCTTTTATCTTTTCAAAGGCTTTTTGACAGTCCTCATTCCACCTGACTGTTTATTCTTTTCTTAATAATCTGAATATTGGCTCGCATGTGGCAGTTAGATGAGATATAAACCGTGAAATGTAGTTCAATCACCCTAAAAACCCACGCACTTCTTTTTCTGTTTTCGGTGCAGGCATGTCTTGTATTGCTTTTACTTTTGCAGGATCTACCTCAATCCCTCTCTGCCTAACAATAAAACCTAGCAACTTACCGGAATGCACTCCGAAGGTGTACTTGTTTGGATTCAACCTCAATCTGTACTTTATCAACCTATCAAACAACTTTTTGAGATTGACAAGATGCTCTTCTTCGTCCCGGGACTTGGAAATCATATCGTCCACATAGAACTCAATTTCCTTGTGTATCATGTCGTGGAACAAAGTTACTATAGCCCGCTGTCGCTCCCACAAAATGACACCTGGCCAGAAGGGGTACAGACGCAAACGATCGGCGAAAGGAGAGAACATGAGGATGAACTGAAAAGAGTCGCCAGTTAGGCATTTTTATCCCGAAGGAAAGGTAATGCTGCATAAACCTGGGAAAATATGGATAAGACGGTCGCGAACCAGAGAAACTGAGAAAGGGGGTTGGTTACAACCTGGGAAGGTATTAGCACCCAGATTATCCGTCGTACTCGACGGGATCCACGCTTAAAAGATTTGTGTTTAAAGGGGTAGTGTCAGTGCTATCTGTGTGCAAAAACTAGAAAAGAATGTACAGGTGTCAGTGCTGGAAAGAAGTGTCAAGTGAAGAAAAGGAGTGTCAGTGTAAGAAAAGAGTGCAATATTCAAGGCAATGAGGCTTAAAATAAAGATGCTGGAAGAGGGGGGAATATATAGAGACTTTTGTTAGATAACAGTTAAGTTATGCCTACGTATCCTCTCGTGCAATGAGGATGTCAAAACACCGTAGTTCGACTCAAAGAGACTGAAAGATAAATTGACTTGGGAACTGCTTACTTGTCTATGCTCAAGCGTATGACCTGTCTGGCTCGGGTGCTAACTGTCTTGCATTAGACGGAAGAAACAAGTTCTCGTTTGTGAGTGAAGATGATGAGAAAAGAATCTCGGAGGAGACGATTATTATTTGTTTTTTGTATTTTCAATCTTTTATTGCTTTTTGATGTTTGTCATAAGTAAATGAGCTTAAGCCTAAACCCAGAGTTAGTAAACTCATCACATCTTCCCTTTGATTAGGGGTAATGAGAATACCTTAAGTATGAAGTAAACACCTCACACTTAATCACCATGATGTAGGATTAAGATCATTAACCTACTTGCACTTATTTAGATGTTTTGGGGAGTTTTTGTTTGGTGTTAAGTAATGAGTTTAAGCCATAATCAAGGATTTAATGGACCCATTACACCATCCTAATAGAAGGATAATAGATGAGAACATTTAAGTTGAGGAAGGCTCCTCAACTTAATCCATGATTAGGGATTAACCTCATAAAAAAACAAAGCCTTTATTAAAGTGGATTTTAGTTAATGGTAGGATTAAGAAATGAATTTTATGGTTTGTAAGACAACTTGAGGGGGACTTGTCCATTAACACTAGGGTTAGTCCTTCTTAACCAATTAAGGAAGAATTAGAACCCTAATGCAAGGCCCAAGTTAAAATCTTTTTGTCTTAGTGGTTATTAGGTGAATTGATTAAGAGATTTAAACACATTAAGGGTTTAACACTTTGGATTAAAGTTATACACTCCACCCTAAGAGAAGGATGCAGGCATAATCTTAATCACAAAGCCTTAAAACCTTGAAGGTTTAGTCCCTGATTATGAGGTGAGAAGAGAAGACACAAAATATGACACAAAGGTAAAACTAATGGGAGACTAATGTAAACACCCCAAATTTGCCCTCACCCATTCACACCATGGCTTGTGATCATCTCATATGCATAAACTCAATCATAGCATCTCATATCACATTTTGATCCACTGCATTGGTTCTAAGTCATCTGCGTCTAGGGTTTGTGATCTGAGCAATCCAAGAGCTTCTTGAGCCACTCCAAAGGTCATCAATCACTTCAAAGGGGTCTATATGTGTTCAAGCATCACATTACATCTTCTCAAAGTCAAGAATGCCAAAGAATCACAAGAACTGGGAATGGTGTGGATGCAGAGCCAAGTTTGACTGCACAGATGACCTAAAATTAGGGTTTTGGTTTCAGAGGCCATAACTTCAAAATTTTTGGTCATTCTTGTTTCTATTGGTCTCTATATGGTATAGAGAGTGTGCATATCAATTTTTATGAAGAAATTCCATGGGGAAGTCATCTGATCAAGAGTTGACTTTCTAGACAAGTCAGTGCAAAATCAGGGCATCTGAGGCCCCCAATGACCCAACCAAGGGGTGATCTTCATCATTTTGAGTGTATTTGATCTTTATTTGATCATGGAATAAGGTTGAAGTTCACAAAATTCAAGAATTACAAGTTTTTGCAAAGTTGACTTTTTGGGCTAAGTTTGACTTTTAAGGAATTTGTCATTTTAGGCAACTTTTCAACCCTTACTTTTTGATCCAAAAATGCTTCAAATGGAAAAACTTTGGTCATGAAAGTTGTAGATTAGATCTTTCCCTTTTCAAAAAGTACAAGAACATGACCTAATTCATTTTGGATCAAAAGTTATGGTTTGTCAAAGTTGGCAAAAATCACTAAATTTCAAGTTATGCACCAAATGGAAAACTTGCAAAACTTTATACCAAGGCAATTTGTGACTTCTAATTGATGTCAAACCATTACACAAACATCACGTGTGACCTAAAAATCAGAATGGGCCAAGGGTTTCTCATTTGTTTGGCCTTTGAAGCAAAATATTTTCATGAAGATCCAAAAGCAAGCAAGTTGCAAAAACCATCATCACACTTCACCCACTTGCTGCCTTGGCTACTGAACCAGCCCTAGCCTTTCCCTTCACCTTGCTGCGCAGCCCACACCCCTTGTACCAAGCTAGAACATGGCCCATGCTTCTCTTACACAAGAGTGGACATTTTGCAAAAAGTAGCTACACCTATCACAAAAGCACAGGTCACATCCTCTGACCAATGGCATTAGTTTATACAAAGAAAATGCAAGCCAAACCACACAAGAGGCAAGCCTGAAACTCACCACAACTCACCATTCACAAACTCTCTCCAACTTGCATTTTCCTTCGAAACACCTTCCACAGGCCACAAACATACAAACAAACTCCACCAATCATCTCACCATACTTCACTGAACACAAACCAACACTCACAAGAGCCTGAAACTAGCAAGAACATCACTTCCTCATTTTCACTCTCAAGAGCAAAACCCTTTGAAACTCAGCATACAAGCCACAAACACATAAACAAACTCCACAGACCTTCTCCACTCATCATCCTGATCACAAAGAACCCCTCACCATTGCCAGAAACAGCCTGAATCCAAAACACGATTCCCACCTGAGCTTGAACAGAACTTGTTCAAACTCTCAAATCAGCCAACATAAACTCTTGCTAAGCATTCAGACATCATCAAGGGACCAAAGGGGTTGGTTTGCATCAATGGGAGAGGTCAGAAAGTGGCATAACTGAAAGCTTCAAAACTCAGGTAGCTCAAGAACATTTTTTCCAGAAACTTGTTTTTAAGTTCTTAAATGATTCTCCATGTTCCACTGATCATGCTGATATGTTTTGTTTCGAAAATAATTGAGTTTTGAGCATGTATGTTGTTCCTGAAATTTTTTGACCTAAACCCCTTTTGCTTCGATTCAGCTTTGTTGTGTAAAATAAATGTGTTTTGGCTGTTGATTCTTGCTCTATGATGTTTGGGGATGGATTCTGGGCAGAGAGATTGGGTTTTAGTGAGCTAGGGAGGAAGATAGCAATTTTCAGGGAGGATGCTGGCCGGAGAAGATGACCGGAAGTCTTCTCCGGCCACCTGAAGGTGATTAGCTGTTAATTAGGGTTAGGGCACCAGGTTTGAATGTGAGCCACTGGATCTTGTTTCCCGCGCGTGTTTGGAAGGCTGAGATCATGTCATTAGTTTTAATTAGGTTTAATTTATTTAATTAATTGAGATTAGCCCAGTTTGAATATAGGCCACTGGATTGCGCGCGCAGTCAACAAATCTTTCCCCAGAATGAATCCTGGCCCTCCATTGCGCATACTTCCTTTTTATTTCTTTTTTTATTCATTTCTTTTGTTTTGTTTTGTTTATTTTATTTAAAATAGCAAAATCAATTTAAAAATTCTGAAATTTTTTGTACAAGTTATTATTTAATTTCAGAACACAAAAATATTTTTATTTTTATTTTTAGCATTTAAAAAGTATTTTTAAATATTTAAAATTTTCTTTTTAATTAATTAATGAGAATTAATTAATTAAAAATACTTTTAGGTATTTAAAAATCACCAAAAAATTCATGAAACCTTTAAAAACATTTAGAAACATTGTCCAACCTTCAAACCAAATTTCTTTTTTGATCTTGATGCATTTTGAGAATTTTTCATTGAATTAAAATCATTTTGATGCATTATTTTGATCCAAACTTCCAAAAATCATTTCTGCCTAACCCTAAAGTGTTGGACCTTGATTCTTTTTGCATTGCATTGTGTTTAGCATGTAGTTTGTGAGATTAAATGGCCATGATTTGATCTTTCATTTTCAATTTGTTTGGTAATTTTCTTGTTTAGGAACCCTAAAACCCTAGAAAACTTAGAAAAATCATATCTTGAGTTAGGTTAAGAGTTGAGACCTCTCCTTTGGGCAGTGAGTTAGTATAGGTCTAGGGATCCTTTGAATGCATTTTCAATTTTTTGTAATGTTGTTTGCTTCTGATTTTGGTTTGTGTTTGTTGTATTGTTCATAAACCCTAATTTGGGCTTTCATATGCATCCATCTTGCATTTGTATTCATACCTTGACTTGCCATGATATTTTATGCATCCATGTGATTCATTTAACATCATAAGACATATTGAAAACATGTTTGATCATTGCATCTTGCATTTTCCATGTTGTATGCCATTTGCATTCCATAACTTTTCATGCATGATCATGGTTCTAAACTTGCTTCATTTGCATTCATAAGCTTGCATGATCATCCCCATGTGTTGTTTCATGTTTGTAGCATCTCATAGCATTATTAACATCATGAATATGCTTCTGGTTTGGCTTTTCATCATACCATTTCATCTCATTTTGCATTGCATTGCATTTCCTTTTCTAACTTTTCAGGTGGTAAGTAACTTTGAGAAGTGAATTTGCCTTCACTTCTCATAACTTCTCTTCATCTCTTTTATGCATATTTGCTGCATTTTTGTATGTGTTTGAGTTTGAGCTTGCTCATTCTTCTCCTTCCCACTTTCTTTCTTCAAGTGACTTGACTTCTTGAATGAAGCAAGTTACTCTGCTTCTCTTGGCTCCTTTCATCTGCTTCCTGGTGATTCCTTTGAAGATTGCTCCTGTAAACCTCACAAACCTTAGGAACAACCAAGCATGACAATGATTAGGGTTTTGATTAGTCTCCCCTTTTAGTTTTACCTTTGTGTCTCTTTTGAGTCCTCTCTTCTCACCTCATAATCAAGGACTAAACCCTAAAGGCTTTAAGGCTTTGTGATTAAGCTTATGCCTGCATCCTTCTCTTAGGATGGAGTGTATAACTTTAATCCTAAGTGTTAAACCCTTAATGTGTTTAAATCCTTTAATCAATCCACTTAATAATCATCAAGACATCAAACTTGTAACTTGGGCCTTGCATTAGGGTTCTAATTCTTCCTTAATTGGTTAAGAAGGACTAACCCTAGTGTTAATGGACAAGTCCCCCTCAAGTTGTCTTACAAATCATAAAACTCACTTCTTCATCATATCAGTAAATAAAATCCACTTAACAAAGGCTTGTTTTGTCATGAGTTTAATCCCTAATCATGGATTAAGTTGAGGAGCTTTCCTCAGCTTAAACATTCTCATCTATTATCCTTCTATTAGGATGGTGTAATGAGTCTGTTTAATCCTTGATTATGGCTTAATCTCATTACTTAACACTAAACAAAAACAACAAAAACATCTAATTAATCACACGTAGGTTAATGATCTTAATCCTACACCAAAGGTGATTAAGTGTGAGAATCTGACTTCACACTTAAAGTATTCTCATTACCCCTAATCAGAGGGAAGATGTGATGAGTTTACTAAACCCATTGGTTTAGGCTTAAGCTCATTAACTTATGACAAACTTTCAAAAGCAATAAAAGACTGAAAATACAAAAACAAACAATAATCGTCTCCTCCGGGATTCTTTTCTCATCATCTTCACTCACAAACGAGAACTCGCTTCTTCCGTCCAATGAAAGACAGTTTGCACCTGAGCCAGACAGGTCATACACTTGAGCATAGACAAGTAAGCAGTTCACAAGTCAATTCATCTTTCAGTCTCTTTGGGTCGAACTACGGTGTTCTGACTTCCTCATTGCACGAGAGGATACGTAGGCATAACTTAACAGTTATCGAACAAAAGTCTCTGTATATCCCCCCCTTTCCAGCTTTATTCTTTAAGCCTCATAATCTTGAGCACTTCACTCTTGTTCCTACACTGACACTGTACATTTATACACTTCACCTTTTACACTGACACCTGCACATTCCTTTCCAGCTCTTTTATACACAGATTGCACTGACACTACCCCTTTAAAACACAAATCTTTCAAGCGTGGATCCCGTCGAGTACGGCGGACAATCTGGGTGCTAATACCTTCCCAGGTTGTAACCAACCCCCTTTCTCAGTCTCTCTGGTTCGCAACCGTCTTATCCATCTCTTTCTAGGTCTATGCAGCATTACCTTTCCTCCGGGATAAAAATGCCTAGCTGGCGACTCTTTTCATCTCCAGTGAGTTCACGGCTGTGTGTTCTCATTGTCCCTCTCGCCGACCGTTCGCGTCTGTACCTTTATTTGGGCCAGTCCCATCTATCGGGAGCGACAACTAATCAAACCCTAATTGTTATCATACTTGGGTGTTCCTAGGGTTTATGAGGCGTGCAAGAGATTTTCAAGAAGAGCCACCAAGGAAGAAGCAGATGAAAGGAGGAGAAGCAGAAGAAACAAGTCAACTTACTTCACTTAAGAAGATAAGTTGCTTGAAGAAAGAAGGTGAAGAAGGAACATGAATGAGCAAGCTCACTCTAAGACAAATACAAAATTCAGAAAGGACGCATAAGAAAGATGAGAAGAGATTGTGAGAAGTGAAGGCAAATTCACTTCTCAAAGTACTTACCACCTGAAAAGTTAGTAAAAGGAAATGAAATGAAAATGAAATGAATGCAAGGATGCAAACCAAAACCAGAAGCAAATTCATGATGCAAATGATGCTAAGAGATGATGCAAATGTATGTCAAGAGTTGTGAATGATCATACAAGGGATGAGGATGCAAATGAAGCATGAAAGGAGCATGAAAGTTCATGAAAGCACATGGAATGAAATGAATGCATAACATGGAAAAGGGATGAAGAAATGATCAAGCATGGGTCTAATATGTCCTAGGATGTCTTAGAAGTCATGTGAATGTATGAATTGTCATGGCAAGTTCTTGAATGCAAGCATATGCAAGATGTATGCATAGGAAGATGAGAAATTATGGTTTTCATACAACATGAGATGCAAAACTCAAAAACAGAAGCAATGGACAAGATAAAAAATTGAAAATGCAATCAAGAGAACCCTAACCCCATATGATTTCACACCCCAAAGGAGAAGACCTAACTCTTAATCCTAAGGAAGTTATGATTTTTCTAAGTTATCTAGGGTTTTAAGGCACCTAAAGGGAAAAAATGCAAATCAAATCAAAAATGCAGAAGAAATTCATGACAAAATTATGTTAGAAAATACATTTCAAATGAAGATCAATGCAAAAAGAATCATTGTCATATCATTCTTGGTTAGGCAGAAAATAATTCTTGAAGTTAGGGTTCTAAAATATGAATTTTATGAACCCTAAATTCAAGAAAATTGTCAAAAATGGTTCAAAACCAAAAATAAATTTGTGTGGATGGTATGACAATGTCTCTAAATGTTTAAAGATGCAATATGAATTTTTTGGGATTTTTTAGAAACCTAAATGATATTTTAATTAATTAATTTTCATTAATTAATTAAAATAAACATTTAAATGTCTAAAAATTGATTTTTTTAATGTGAAAAATAAAAATAAAAATATTTTTGGGTTAAGAAAATTATTTGGAATGAAAATGCAGAATAAAAATATTTTTGGAAATTTCTAACTATTTCAAATAAAATGTGCAAAATAAAATGAGAAAAATGAAATAAAATGAAATAAAAGCTGAAGTATGCTGAATGGAGGGCCTGGATTGGCCCATATTCAAAGTTCATTAACCCTAATTAAATATTTAATTAATCCAGATTAATAACTAATGAAAAGATCTTAGCCGTTCACTGCACGCGGGAAAGACAAATCCAAGGGTCCACATTCAAAGTTTGCCCTAACCCTAATTAAGCCACTAATGACATTCAGGTCACCGGAGAAGAGCTCCGGTCGTCTTCTCCGGTGACCCCCTCACCTGAAAGTTTTCAACTTCTTCCCTAGGTCTTTTCTGGAGCTCTAAAGCTCCAGATTCACTCCTCTCACTCTCCTAAGATCAAATCCACCCTCAAAAACAATTTCTTTTCACTCAATCTCAAGATTCGAAGAAAAACATAAACATGGCAAAAATTTCAGACAAGCAATACATTCTCATTTCTTAACCATTTTCAATAATTCCAAGTTCAGTGTGATCAGTGAAGCATGCTTAATCATTTTGTAACATAAAAGAGAAGTTCTGGAAAAATTAATTCGAATGGCTACCTGAGATGGAGCTTTCAACCCTTGAGCTTTCTGGCCACTTCCTTGGTGCAAAAAGCCTCTAATGACCTTCCTGAAGAGTTTTCAATGCTTGGACAACTTTGTGGATGGCTGGTTTGTGAGCTTGCACTCCAACTGGCTGAAAATCTTATTTTGCTTATGGTGTGTTCTTGGCTGTTTTGATGGATGGTTTATGATTAGTGAGTGATTTAGAAATGAATGGTGGTGTTTGTTTGAAGATTGAGCAAGTGTGCTATGAGTTTCGAAGGAAAATGCAAGAGGGAGAGTTTTTGTGAACTTGATGATTCTGTTGGTTTCAGCTTGTGTTCTTGTGTGTTATCACCAGCATTTGGTCCACATATCAAGTTGTGATAGGTCTGTGGAGTGGTTGTGCCCTATTGTGATTGGTATGGGCTTCTTGCAACAAAGTCAAAAGTTTTTGTCCTTGAGGTATGGGCTGGTTCAGAGGTGGTACAAGGGCATGTCTGGTTCAGCAAGGATCAAGGAGGTCCATGGAATTCACTTTGAGGCAATTCAGCATGTGAGAAATAAGTTATGGGGTGTTTTCTAAATTTGGAGAAAGTTTGGCTCCTTTGAGATTTCTTCATGGGCAAGGCATGAAAACTTGAGATCCTTTGGGCAATTCTGAGTTTTAGACATTGTACAATGTTTGTATGATGCTTAGAAATGTGTTTGAAGTCACAAAATAGCTTGGCAAGAGGTTTTGCAAAACATCCCTCTTTGGTGCATTCTTTAAAATTATGTGATTTTTGCCAACTTTGACAAGCCATAACTTGAGTTCCACAATGAATTAGAACTTGTTCTTGTAATTTTTTAAAAGGGAATGATCCAATCTACAACTTTCATGACCAATTTTTTTTCATTTGAAGCAATTTTGGTTAAGAAAGTGGAGGTTGAAAAACATTCCCAAAATGGAAAGTTTACATTACAAGTCATTTCCATTTTTGGCAACTTTTGGTTTAGCTCACTTTTCTTCAATTTTGTGAACTTATAAGCACTTCAATGATCAAATAAATATCATATAACCTCAATTTGATGAAAAATCCACTTTGGTTCCATGTTGGGGGGCCTCAGATGCCCTGATTTTGCTCTGACTTGCTCAAGAAGTTACCCAGTGATCAGATGACTTCCACAATGAATTTCTTCATCACACTTGGTATACATGATCCTTATAATATATTGAGACCCTTAGAAACAAGAATGACCAAAAAAATTGGATTTATGGCCTCTGAAACCAAAACCCTAATTTCAGGTCATCTTTGTAGTTAAACCCTAGCTCTGCTTCCATGCTTTGCCAGTTCTTGTGATTCTTTGACTTCCTTGATCTTTGGAGGATATAATGTGATGATTGAACATACATGGACCCTCTTGGAATGATTGGAGGACTTTGGAGTGGCTCAGATAGATCTTGGATTGCTCAGGTCACAAACCTTAGATGCAGATGAATTTGAACTAATGCAGTGAAGCAAAAGTGCAATATGAGATGATATGCTTGAACTAATGCACATATAAAAGATCACAAGCCATGGTGTGAAATTAGTGAGGGAAACTTTAGGGTGTTTACATCTGTCCCTATTCAAGCATGAGTTAGTTGTGCAGGATGTAAGCGCCTGGCTTAACAGACAAATAAGATAACTTGTGGTTGAATACCAAAGACAGTCCAAAATTTGCACTCACTGGGAAGGAGAAGAAAAGGGATATAAATTGCAAAAGAAAGTATAGCATGACTATAAAAATGCGGGCGATGGAGGAAGACCATCGAGCAGGGGACGACTGCCGGGGATAAAGCAATGACGGGGACGACCAACATGCTAGGGAAATAAAGAGATTGTGATGGGGACGACCATCAAGTAAAGTAAACAAGATTCTCTAGGGATCAAAGATAAAGGACATGATGGGGTCGCCCAACGGGTTTGAAAAGTAAAGGTAAACAACGACGGGGACGGCCATCGGTTAAAACTAATGAAGGACGATCATCAGAAAAAAAGAAAAGGGACCATGACGGTGACGGCCATCGGGTTAAAGAATAAATGGAATAAATGATGAGGGACGGTCATCAAAGGTGAAGGACGATTACCTAGCAGGGGACGGCTGCTCTTTATCACGACATAAGACGAATGTCAGATAGAAAAAGGTCGACGATGGGGACGGCCAATCGGATAAGCATGATGAAGTACAATCATCAAGAGGTGAAGGACGATCACCTAGCAGGGTACGACTGCTCTCAGGGTTTATCATGACATAGGACAAATGTCAGATAACAAGATCAACAATGGGGACGACCATTGGATAAAATGATGAAGGACGATCATCAAGAGGTGAAGGACGATCACCTAGCAGGGGACGACTGCTAAATATCATGACATAGGACGAATGTCGGATATAAAAGGGTTCCACAATGGAGACTCCGCTGGGAGAAAGATGAGGGACGATCATCCAAAGGTGAAGGATGATCACCTGGCAGGGTACGGCTGCCTAAAGTATCATGACATTGGACGAATGCCGGATATAAGAAAGGTTGTTCTACTGGGGACTTACTGAGGAATAGTAAACACGGACGAGTGTTTACATCCAAGAAAATAAAATATAAGTGTTTTGACGCTGTGTATAGATTAAAGATGCGGACGAGCATCCTTAAGACTACGATACGGGCGAGTATCGGTAGAAACAACATTGACGCATGTTCAGAGATGATGATACAGACGAGTACCAACTAGTTAAGGAACACGGACGAGTGTTGAATATGAGGGGAAATAAGTGGTGTATACAAGATACAGACGAGTATCTGTATGAGTAGAAATGAACATGAGTGAGACACGGAAAAGTGTTCAACTTGCTGGGGAGAATATGGTACAGACAGGTGCCACAAGAGGAAACGTATAAGTTATGAAATTATAAGTGTAAAAGGCAATCTGGTAACTTGTGGGGATAGGATGACACGGACGGGTGTCGATGAGGGTATTATGAAGAAGTGTTTGGTTTACAATAAGTGATTAGGCAACCATGCTGGGGAGTGGTGACACGGACGGGCGTCAAAAAAGAGTATGGAAGTTTTTGTATTCAACAAGGGATATTTGTGGCTTCTATTTGCAGGGAGATGATATGACACAGACGAGTGTCGAATGAGTATACATGTATTTGTGTTAGAGAGTGCAAAGGGGACGCTTTGGATTTCTGTTGGGGAATTTGAGAGGTACTTGTATATTACTGGTATGGTATTGTCATATTTACAGGTGACTGGTTCGAACCTGCCTTGTGATCATGCAATATGTTTGATTTTTGCCGTAATGCTCCGTATAAGACGGAATGCTACGCTCTGGGGGATAAATGATGCGAACGCTATGATTATGCAAAAGATACAGATCCGGGATTCGGATCCCACTGCCTGTGGAGATCTCCGATTGATCTTCTTGAAAGGATATCCCAGCTGGGGGTGAGATCATTGGTAGATCTGATAAGATTTATGACTCTGCTTGAGGGAATAGGTCACTGATAGACCTATCTTTGTTATGAGGAGTCCAGCTAGGGATGTGGAAGCTTTCTTCACTTTGTTGTGGGAGGAATTCAGACATTGCTCTTCTAGGAGAGGCTGGAGCTCTGTGGGGAGATGGTCCCCTGTCTAGCACTCTGCTGGGGAGGGAAAGACCACTGAATGATCTTCTTAGAGATTTCTGTGGGGATCCTGCTGAAGATGATGATACTTGATAATTCAGCTGGGGATATGAGCACCTCCTGATGCTGCTCGGAGCAGATGTGCTGAGGAAATAATGCTTTAGCAACTTTGCTGGGAAAGACCTTTCATGCCCCATGTTGCGCTCTGAATACCTGCAATCCTGTTATGACAAAGAAATGCACAAGTACCCCGAGGTATCCCTTACCGGATTCCATCATAGGAGTTTAGACACTCCTTGGAGTAAGAAATATATTTCCTGCAAGCATGTGATTAGAAAGGCACATCTGTTTTTATGCAAACGTTATATCAAGGATATCAGACATTTTTGCAAATAACATGTATAAGACGAAGTGTGACTGGAAATCTGATTTTATTAATTCGGGTGCCCTGAATTGGCAAATACAGTCAAAGGAACAGATCCCCTTAAATGAGGAGATTGTTTACAAAAATTGAGAAACCAAAAGGTGCTGGCAATGTTGACGACGCTTTAGTGAGCTTCCCTTTGCTATGGCCCATATGACCTTGACTTTCTTCTTATCCTGCTTTCTGAAGAAGGCTGATTCTGATCGGTGCTTTAACCTTTCGAAGCTTGCCATGTTGTAAGTGATACAGATGAATTCGGAATGCAGTTGTTCGCTTATTCCCTTATTTTGCGTGGATCGCCCTTTCGGGTTTTCAATCCACCGGGATACCCATTTTTGCCTGAGCTGTCCAATGCGACTTTTCAACTCAGCGGGTGTACACACATTTTTTATTTTCCCTTATTTTTGCCCGTGTCTTTTATTCTGTTTTTGACTCGCCGGGATGCCCTATTTTTGCCTGGACTTACATTATGTTTTTATGTCCAACGGGTCATTTTATGCGAATTATTTTTTAACTGCATCTGAATTCACTGGGGACAGGAAATCTTCACCATCCATAGTAGTGAGCATCAGTGCTCCACCAGAGAAAACTTTCTTTACTATGAACGGACCATCATAATTAGGAGTCCATTTACCCCTGTGGTCTGTATGAGGAGGAAAGAGTCTTTTCAGCATAAGATCTCCTACTTGGTATTCCCGAAGCCTGACTTTCTAATCGAAGGCTTTCTTCATTCTTCTCTGATATAACTGCCCATGACAGATTGCAGTTAATCTCTTCTCTTCGATCAGATTTAATTTACTGTACCGAGAACAGACCCATTCTGCTTCATTCAACTTGACATCTATCAGTACCCGCAAGGAGGGTAATTCAACTTCAACAGGTAGGACTGCCTCCATACCATACACAAGTTGATACGGTGTTACCCCAATGGATGTTCTGATTAAGGTACGGTACCCATGCAAGGCAAATGGTAGCATTTCATGCCAGTCTTTGTATGTGACCACCATCTTTTGCACAATCTTCTTGATATTCTTGTTTGCTGCCTCAACAGTGCCATTCATCTTCGGCCTGTAAGGAGAAGAGTTGTGATGTTGAATTTTGAAGTCCCGACACATTTCTGCCATCATTTTATTGTTCAAGTTGGAACCATTATCAGTAATGATTCGCTCGGGCACTCCATACCGACAGATGATGTCTCTCTTCAGGAATCTGGCTACCACTTGTCTGGTGATGTTCGCATACGAAGCTGCTTCGACCCACTTGGTAAAATAGTCAATGGCTACCAGGATGAATATGTGGCCATTTGAAGCAGTCGGTTCGATCTTCCCAATCTTGTCAATGCCCCACATGACAAAGGGCCAAGGTGAAGACATTACGTTCAAAGGATTCGGAGGCACATGCACCTTATCTGCATAAATCTGGAACTTATGACACTTTCTGGCATAAGCACAACAGTCTGCATCCATTGTGATCCAGTAGTAGCCTGATCTTAATAACTTTTTAGCCATTGCATGTCCTCCAGCATGGGTACCAAAAGATCCTTCATGCACCTCGTGTATCAACAAGTCTGCTTCTGTCTTATCAACACATCTGAGAAGTACCATATCAAAGTTTCTTTTGTACAAGGAGCAATCAGCATTCAGGAAGAAACTACCAGCCAGCCTTCTTAATGTCTTCTTGTCATTGGATGATGCCCCAGGTGGGTATGTTTGATCCTCTAAGAAGCATTTGATGTCATGGAACTAAGGCTTGTCATCTTTAGCAATGTCCACGGAGAACACGTATGCCGGTCTGTCAAGTCTGGATACTGAAATCCGTGGCACAAAATTGGCAGTTTGAACTTTGATCGTGGATGAAATGGTAGCCAGAGCATCTGCAAACTGATTTTCATCTCGAGGGATATACTCAAGTTTGACTGTGGTGAAGAATGTCAGTAATCTCCTCGTATAATCCCGGTACGAAATCTGATGCTCCTGGTGAGTGTACCATCTGTCGTTGGTTTGATTGATTACCAAAGTTGAATCTCCAAAGACAGTTAAAGTCTTGATCCTGAGGTCAATGGCTTCCTCAAGACGCATAATACAGGCTTCGTATTCAACTTCGTTGTTAGTGCAGTTAAAGGTGAGTTTTGCCGAGAAAGGCATGTGAACTCCTTTAGGTGTAATAAGCACTGCACCAACTCCACGTCCATTCATATTAACAGCCCCATCAAACATCATTGTCCATTCTTCTTCTGGGTCAGGCCCTTCAGTGTGAACAGGCTCTTCATGCTCTTTTGCTTTTATGAACATGATGTCTTCATCAGGGAAGTCAAATCTCATAGGCTGGTAATCATCAATGGACTGCTCAGCAAGATAGTCAGACAGTACACTGCCTTTGATGGCTTTCTGAGATGTGTACTGAATGTCGTATTCTGTGAGAATCATTTGCCATCTTGCAACCCGTCTGGTAAGTGCTGGCTTCTCAAATATGTACTTGACTGGATCCATCTTGGAGATCAACAAGGTAGTGTGGGTTAACATATACTGCCTTAGTCGGCGAGCAGCCCACGCTAAAGCACAACAAGTTTTCTCGAGCAGTGAATAACGTTGTTCACAGCCCGTAAACCTTTTGCTTAGGTAGTATATTGCATACTCTTTTCGACCAGACTCGTCATGTTGGCCCAACACACACCCCATTGACTCTTCTAATACTGTCAAGTACATTATTAGAGGTCTTCCTTCAACTGGAGGCATAAGGATCAGAGGCTCTTGTAAGTACTCCTTGATTTTGTCAAAAGCCCTTTGGCAGTCTTCATTCCACCTAACCGTTTGTTCTTTCGTTAACAACTTGAACAAGGGTTCACAGGTTGCAGTAAGATGAGATATGAACCTTGAAATGTAGTTCAATCTACCCAGAAACCCCCGAACTTCTTTTTCAGTCTTCGGTGCAGGCATCTCTTGAATGGCTTTGACTTTGTCAGGGTCAACTTCAATCCCTTTTTCACTTACAATAAATCCTAGCAGCTTATCGGAACGAACCCCAAATGTGCATTTTTTGGGGTTTAGCTTCAGTTGATACTTTCTCAGACGCTTGAACAACTTCAGTAGATTCACCAAATGGTCTTCTTCTGTGAGGGACTTGGCAATCATGTCATCCACATAACATTCAATTTCATTGTGGATCATGTCGTGGAATAATGTCACCATAGCCCGTTGATAAGTGGCACCAGCATTCCTCAGTCCGAATGGCATTACCTTATAACAGAATGTGCCCTAGGGTGTGATGAATGTTGTCTTCTCCATGTCTTCAGGTGACATCTTAATCTGGTTATATCCTGAAAATCCATCCATGAAGGAGAACACCGAGAACTAAGCCGTATTGTCGACCAATACATCGATGTGAGGTAATGGGAAATCATCCTTCGGGATGGCTCTCTTCAGATCCCGGTAATCCACACACATCCGTACTTTTCCATCTTTCTTAGGCACAGGTACAATGTTAGCAACCCACGGCGGTTAACTAGTTACTGCAAGGAAACCGGCATCCCGCTGTTTTTGTACCTCTTCTTTTATCTTCATGGCCATATCCGGACGAGTACGGCGTAGCTTCTGTTTCACTGGAGGACAGTCTTCCTTCAGAGGCAGCTTATGCACAACAATGTCGGTATCCAGACCTGGCATGTCTTGATAGGACCAAGCAAAAACATCCACGTACTCTCGAAGCATGTCAATAAGTTGTCCCTTCACTGAATCTTGCAGACGGGCCCCGATTTTCACTTCTTTCAAGTCTTCTTCGGTACTAAGATTAACCGTCTCAACTTCCTCCTGATGAGGAGTGATAATCTTCTCCTCTTATCTCAACAACCTGGCTATTTCTTCAGGTAGCTCATAATCTTCTTCAACCCCTTCAACAGCTTGATTAATCGAATTGTCGAAGTCATACGGAGTCATAGCAGTTTCGTTGTCAGTGCAGTCTGGAGGGTACTCTCTGCAAGGGTTTAGATTTGTTCATTTTAGTGATCAGTTTTTATCTTGCTTAGAAAAAGTGAAAATGAAGTTATTATTTTGAAAAAACATTGCCATTTTATTGTTTTTGCACAAAAAATGAAAAATGAAAAACAGTGAGTAGGAAAAAAGAGACTCATTTGCAAAAGATGTCCTGATATTCATTAATTGATCGTTTACACAAAATACAAGATGGCCAGATTACAAAATGAGTCCTGACATCTTGGGCAAGATGCAGGACTTGATGCATGCTTAAAGACAGGCAATAATAATTACTCTGCAGGTGTAACTCTTATAATTTCCTGGGAAGACCAGTTTGAGACTCGGTTTCCCGGGATCCTTGGACGTATCCAGTTTTCCAGGTTGCATTCATCTTCTTCCTCGTCTTGCAAACTGTTCATAGAATCCAGGGTTAGCATTCCCCCACTGACAAATTTGGGCTCCGTTGCAGCCTCTGGTTGATCTTGTCGAGTTGGTCTGTAACCCAACCCGAATCTGTCTTCTTTCTTTTCAACTGGCAGCAGCTTGCCCCAGCCTTGAGCGGTACCCTCCTCAACAACCTTCCGGGCTTGTTGATATGAAGTGATGGAAGTTCCTGATACAGTAGTTGCTTCATTAATGTTAAGGGCCTCAAACCCCTGACTCATAGTCTCATGGATCTCCCCATCCATCTCTATATACTTGTAAGTAGTCAGATGGCTAACGAAAATGTCTTCCTCCCCGCAGATTGTGATGATCTGGCCTTCCCACTCAAATTTTAACTTCTGGTGAAGGGTAGATGTAACAGCGCCAGCGGCGTGAATCCAGGGTCTACCCAACAGACAGTTGTAGGCCGGTTGTATGTCCATCACGAAGAAGGTAGTTTTAAAGGTCTGTGGGCCGATCAACATAGGTAGATCAATTTCTCCAAGCACCGATCTCTTAGAGCCATCAAATGCTCTCACCACCAAGTTACTTAGACGCAATGCCAAACCATCATACTCTAGCTTCACCAAATCTTTCTTTGGGAGGACATTGAGCGAAGACCCAGTGTCCACCAGCACATGAGAAAGAACAACACCTTTGCATTCTAAGGTGATATGTAAAGCCTTGTTATGGTTGCGTCCCTCCGTCATTAAATTAGCATTTGTAAAGCCCAGTCCATGACTGTTGTTAACATTTGCAACCACCGTTTCCAGCTGATTAACCGTAATCTCTTTCGGTACGTAGGCTGCGTGCAGGACCTTCAACAATGCATTCCTATGGGCTTCGGAACACATTAACAGTGATAATATAGAGATTTTGGAGGGTGTCTGATGAAGCTGGTCCACCACTTTGTAATCACTCTTTTTGATTATTCTCATGAACTCGTCTACCTCTTGTTCAAAAGACGTCTTCGGAGTTTCTTTAACAGTTGGCTCTTCAAGTACCACATTCTTCCCTTTTGCCTTAGCAGCAGCTTCTGCTTCAGCATTGGGTCTTGGTGCTTGTGAGGAAAAAAGGCGTCCGCTTCTGGTGAAGCCTCCGCCTCCCCCAACATTGTCAACTTGTGGTGAAGAGGTGGCTGAATCTAGAGTGATTTTCTTCCCGGCTCAGTAGAGATCAGAGCCATAGTGCCAAGGTATGGCATTACTGCTTTCATAAGGAACAGGTCCAGGTACCGTAATGGTGACCGGACTGATTGCTGCAGCGGAAGGAACTGTGATGGTATGCGGATCGTAGTAGATTATGAATGGAGATCTGACAGGAGGTGTTGCAGTTTGTTGTTGGAAATTGTTGTTGGGATGAACATTTGCTGGGTCATAATAGATCGTGACCGTTGAGACATATTCATTAATGTTTGCTGGTGTTGTAGATGTTTCCGTTGATAAGATGGGTGCTGATGTTGTAGAAGTAAATGTTGCTAAGCTCTGATCTGTTGATATAATGGATGGAGTAATTGCTGGAGTTGTTGATGAATCAGTGGGAATGATAGTTGTTGTTGTTGTAGGAGGATCTGTTGCGGTTGAAGAAAGAATTGTTGATGTTGTAGGAGAATCCATTGTTGCTGGAGAAAGAGTTGTTGATATCGAAGGGGCTGCTAATAAAGCTTCCTGTTGCTTCTTCTCATTGGCCTCTAGCTGATCAATCCTGGCCTGAGTCCTCTGGTCTTCTTGTGCAAGGGCTTCGGTGATCCTGATCCACCTAGCCTGGCTTTCCTCCAGGTAGTGCTCAGCCCTAGCCTTCTGAATCTTGGCCTCCTTACAGGCATTCTTCAAAACCAACTCTCCTGCTCTTGCTTTCCTTATGTAGTCATCCGTCCTCTCAATCTTGGTCAGATGCTCAATCTTGAGCCTTTCCAATCTCTCGATGTCCAGACGACTGCCGTTTCTTTCCCAAAGAGTCTTCTTCAGGGCTTCAAATAGCTGATTATTCCTTTCTTTCAGCTTTTCAAATTCCTCCAGGCTAACAGTTGCTGCAGGCTGTACTGTAGATGGTCCAGGTGTGTCTTCCAAGGTGAAAGGCATCCTGGTAATCTGAGCTCTAGTACGGGACCAGTCAGAGTACTGGGCTGAAGCAACATCATCAATTAGTGCAGATGGTTGATCTTCCTCTATGGCATTAATCCTGGGCCTACCATGATTAGGCATAGGATTTCTGTTTACATTCGGAGGAGGTGCGAAATTGAGAGCTTTGGAATCGACCAGATCTTGAACCTTCATTTGCAAGGCTCTACACTTCTCAGTATTGTGACCAGGCGCGTTGGAATGAAAGGCACACCTGGCATTACCATCATAATTCTTCGGGAGATTGAGGGGATCTGGTGGAGCCAACGTCCTTAACACAACCAGGTTAAGTTTCAGGAGTTGTGGCAGTAGAGCGGCATAAGGCATAGGGAAGGGGTCAATCACCCCATTTTCCTGAGATGGCCTCTGCTGAAAGGGGCACTGTTGTTGGTTGTTGTGGTTATTGTTGTACGTTCTTTGTTGCGGAAAATGAGATTGTTGCTTATAGTGATGTTGTTGTTGAGGATATAATGGTTGTTGTGGAACTGGAGCCAGAATAGTAACGACTGCTATTGATCTATGAGAATACTGGGGTCTGACCCTGCCTGTATGGATAGCATTTGTTTCACCTGCCCTTCGGGGTCCTGCAAAAGGTTTTCTGGGGTTGTTGGAGGAACTTGCACCGTTGTCAGAGATTTTTCCCATTTTCAAAAGACTCTCAATTCTCTCACCAGCTATAACTACATCGGAAAAACTGGTGGAAGAGAAAGCAGCGAGTCTGTCAATATAAGTTCCCTGCAAGGTGTTCATAAACATGTCAGCCATATCTCTTTCTGACATGGGTGGCTGGACAGTAGCAGCAAGCTGTCTCCACCTCTGAGCATAATCCCGAAAGCTCTCCCTTGAAGACTGAGACATGCCCATTAGAAGGGTTCTATTAGGGGCCATGTCTAAGTTGTACTGGTATTGCCGGATGAAGGCTTCGGCCAGGTCTTTCCAACATCTCACAGTGGCCCTTGTCAGATGCGAATACCATTCTCTTGATGCCCCAGTCAGGCTATCTTCAAAATAGAACATCCATAACTTCTCGTCCATGGTATAGGTCTTGAGTCTCCCTAAGAAGGATTGCAGATGAGTACGCGGGCAGGAAGTACCATAATATTTCTCAAAGCAAGGGGGTTTGAATTTGTGGGGAATCCTCACCCCATCTACCAGCCCCATATCCATTACGTCAAAGCCTAAAGAATTATGGGATTCCAAGGACCTCATTTTTTCAGCAATCTCATCCAGTCTTCTGTCATACACCTCATCCCCAACCCCAATAACTGTGAACTGCTCCTCCTGAGGATCTTCTTGCAAGATCCTACCTGCAGCAGTGTTTCCTTGAATATTCCTTGGGATATTAACATCTGGGTTCAAGTGGGGCCCAAACTCTGGTGGGTCAATACGAGGCTGCCCTCGTTCATTATTGTTGGTCCCTCCTGTTCCAGGGTGAGGCTCCTCAGGTGTTTGCCTTTCCACCAGCTCTCTCAGCCTTTCTTGGCTCTGGGCTAAGCCAGTCATTACAGCCATAAACTGGGTCATTTGGTTTCTCATCTCGACCCTTTCGTTTACCATCTGATTTCTCACTTCATTTAGGTCCTGATGTACCTGATCCATCTGAATGCCTGGAAGGTTGTTGCGCGTTGGGTACCGGTGTGTGCGGTTGACAGGGAACACTCTGCGACGAGCAATGTTTCCTGAAACCACAACAAAGTGAGAAACAAAATAACAAACAAAAACCTACAAAACAAAGAAAATGTTAGTATGCAATGCAATATGCTTATTTGTTTTCCAAGGTATCCGGTTTGGTTCTTGGTTTTGACCTTTCCAGACCTCGAGGAGATGCTTGATGATGTTGAGAGAAAGCCCACCAAAATAAAACAAACTGGTATATTACAAATAATGAAAATACATAGTCTGTTTACAATACATGCCCATGGTGGGTCAGAAATACATCAACCAAAAAGAAAAAAGTACATCAAAAGAAAAGAAATACAAGCAAAGAGGAATCAGACATCCAATCCATAGTCATCTTCCCTGACTTACTTCAGTAGTGCCTCAGTCACCAGACTAGTTGGGTGCTCTGTAATAGTCCTAATGAGGAGGTTCCTGGTAGCAATGGCATTAGTCAGCTTCTTATACCTGTCTTGATCTTTGGATCTTTTTAACCTCGCCCGGAGTTTTAACTCTGATATTTCCTTTTGGGCTGCTAATAAAGCTTCCTGTTGCTTCTTCTCATTGGCCTCTAGCTGATCAATCCTGGCCTGAGTCCTCTGGTCTTCTTGTGCAAGGGCTTCGGTGATCCTGATCCACCTAGCCTGGCTTTCCTCCAGGTAGTGCTCAGCCCTAGCCTTCTGAATCTTGGCCTCCTTACAGGCATTCTTCAAAACCAACTCTCCTGCTCTTGCTTTCCTTATGTAGTCATTTGTCCTCTCAATCTTGGTCAGATGCTCAATCTTGAGCCTTTCCAATCTCTCGATGTCCAGACGACTGTCGTTTCTTTCCCAAAGAGTCTTCTTCAGGGCTTCAAATAGCTGATTATTCCTTTCTTTCAGCTTTTCAAATTCCTCCAGGCTAACAGTTGCTGCAGGCTGTACTGTAGATGGTCCAAGTGTGTCTTCCAAGGTGAAAGGCATCCTGGTAATCTGAGCTCTAGTACGGGACCAGTCAGAGTACTGGGCTGAAGCAATATTGTTGCACCTTCCAAGAATGGTTGTCCCTTTAGTCTGGATGTTGTCCCAAGCCAAGGCAGCTTGTCTGACAATAGCAGAGTTGGGTTGCACTTCACAGTATAGGGTCTCAGCTAAATCCTGTCCTTTGGGAGGGTGAACCAAGTCATATCCCAATTGTCTCTTAAACAGTAAGGGGTTGTAATTGATGCAACCTTTTACTCCTCTTAGAGGCACATTAGGGTATTGCCCACAACTGGTAATAATATCCTTGCCTTTGGTGCTCTGGGTGTACCATCTAATATCATCTGATATTAAGGCAATGAACCTCTTGGCCCAATTCTTCTTCATGTGTGGGTTCAAGAAAGCATCTGATTTAGGCAGGTGTCTGAGCAGCCAAGAGTAAAACAAAGGAGCACAGCATCTGACCAACTTCCCCCTTTGTTTTTCATTTCTCTGATGGATGGAGTAGTAAAATTCCCCTAGCAATGTAGGCATTGGGTTCCTCAGCAGAAACAAGTGGATGGCATTCTTACTCACAAACTTAGGCTCATCTGCAAACAATATAACCCCATATATGTTGAGGGCTAAAAGTGCACAGACTGCCTTCCATTCTCCCACTGCAGCCTTCAGAATGGCCTGAGAAACCAAGAAGTCCAGATGTAAACCAGGAATCCCAGCTTTTGTTGTCATATTTTGCTCAATGAGGGCAGGCTCCACATACAATGCCCTTGCTATTTCTTCACTTCTGGGAGTAGTCAACTCAGGGTTAAAGGGGATACCTCCTCTGATAGGCACTCCAATCAACAAAGAAAACTCCTCCGATAGAGGCCCTATCTGAAAGTCAGGAAAGGTGAAGCATCTAAGTGGAGGGTCATAAAACTGCAAACATGTGTGGATCATGCTTCTCTGAGAAGAATCAAGGTCCATGACTGATGGGCTAAAGACGTACTTTAATATGTGTCTAGCGGTATCTTAACTGTAAGTGCACAGCCTATCGAAGTAATATTTAAGATTATCGATCCCACAGGGACTTTTATGATTACTTAGTGCTAGAGGATTTACTAGTTTAGCTAAGGTGAATGGTTGTCACGATTTTTTGGTTGTTTTTTTAAAAGATTAAAGGCGGAGATTAAATTTAAGTTTAATAAAATAATACTAAGGCGGTCGGTATGTAATTATGTTAACTTAGGCGGGTCAATCTAACCTAGGCTTATAAAGATGGTTCACTTAATCTATTCTGTAGAGGTTACCAGTTTAAATATCTTTAACTCACACTCTCGTGGTCTTATCTCAGATCTTACCCCTAAAGCCCTATGCCTGCTCTCGCTAGCCCATAAGTGTTTAGAAATAATTTTTGGAAACTTAGTAATTCTAATTCATTTTAAAGCGCTCTCGCTGTGTTTAAATTAAATTCCTAACTTTAGCTATCTGGTTAAAATCTCACACTCTCGTGGTCTTGACCTAACCTATTACACTTTCCTTACTCTCGTAACAAAAAGATTGATTTTATTATAAAAAGTCACAGCCAGAATTTTAAGTTCTTAATTATTTTAAGCCTAGAGTTGATTTTACCGATTTAGTTGATTTTAATTACATACCGCCCTAAGGTGTTTAGCTACTCATGATTGTTGAACCAGACAGAGGCAGAAACATAGGAATACAAAATAAAATATGCATAACAGAAAAATAAATGCTTAACATTAATATAAATGCAATTTAAATAAAAAACCTGAATAAAAATTAAAATGTTAGACTCCTTCTTCCACAATCTGGCAAGCTCGGAGTAGGAACCAGAATCGGAAATAAAAATTACTAAAAAAAATTCTGAAGGCTTTGAAAGAAATTAAATTATAACAATTTCCTAGTGTTGGAAATTGTTATATGGTTGGTTGGGATACAGAAAATTAAAGCAAGAATAAATAAATGCTGGAAAAATAAATGAACAGGGTGAAATGAAAATACGGCAGAGCTTCCGCAAGAAAAGTAAAAAAAAACTCTGTCAATTGTTCTTTGAAACTAAGCTATTTATAGAATCATAATTGGGCTTGGTAGTTGGAATAATTGCATGGGCTTCGTAAATGCTGAGAAAATCCAGGGAGAAGTTGCATTGCTTGGTCTGCGGGAGAATAGGAACTTTGACTTCACGTAACACACACGTACATGACCAAGTCTCAGCAAGTTACCCTAAATTCCCCTTGTCACGTTCATGACAAGGGTGTCATGCTCGTCTCCCTTGTCTTACGCGCGTCACGGTCGTGAGGGACTGGTGATGACCGTGACTGCTCCTTTTAGCGTGTCACGGTCGTAACTCCTAGGTGACGGTCGTGACTGTTACATAAAGTGCAGATTATGCAGAATTCCTCTTTTCTTCTTCTTTTAATGGTTGTTTTTGCTCATTTCACTTGTGGCTCATGATTTAGCTCTGTAATTGATATACCTGCAAAATGACAAAGAAAACTCGAGGAATCGGGTGTTAAAACGGCAAATGTGCGATAAAACAACATTGAAACATAGCAATAAAAACGATACTTTTTCTCGTTATCAATGACCATGTCTAAAATACCCCCATAGTGCTCTCTAAACAGTGGGATGTGGTTAGGTGTAATGAGGGACTGGACCTGCCTGATACCAGTCAAAGAGGGCTCAAAGAAGTGGTAAGATATGTTGCTTTTCCTTGGAACATCCATAAGTGCTGATGAAGAAGCTGAAGTAAAATGCTGATGAAGATCACAGACTGAGAAGCTGAAGGGAAATCTCTGATAGACTGATGTAGGGGCTGAGGGGGGTAACTGAAGCAGATGCTGAAGAAGATAACTGAAGCAGAGGTCTAAGCAGTAGAAGGGGTCAAAACCAAACCAAATAATGAGGTGGATACCCTGAAAAACAAACAAACAAATGTTAAATGATGCAATGATGATATATGCAAATGATATGCAAGGGTTTGTGATCAAGAGCCGGATCTGATTATCTGTCTTGGTATAAGGTCCATGTATGTTCAAAGGTCCAGATGAAGACTCAGAAATCCAGTAACCAAGGTAGGGGGACTCAAATAAAGAGTCACATGTCCAGGGTTAATCACAAGAACTGTCCAAAGTGAAGTATTCTTAAACAATACAGTAACAGGGTATGATGTGGCCAAGGGTTCCTGCAAACCTGTAAACAACCCAACCCCCTCACATGTGATGTTCTAGAACAAGGATCCTCAGACTTGGATTAGTTATGAGAAGTGTAAACACTTCTAACCCGGAGGTACAGTGTTTACAATAACCATAAAAAATCCTCCTCTAATTCACCCCAGATTCTGAAGGTCATAATGAAGGTCATCCAGACTTAGCAGGCTTCCCAGATAGCCCTAGCACTACAGGAAATCTGTAGCACAGAGTTCTCAAGAAGAAACCCACATCTGAACCGTGTTTCATATTCCCGCACCAGACCGAAATGGAATGGGAAAGAACATGAACCACTCTAGCCTAGGTGTCACTCAGGTCCCAAGTATAGGACCTTAATCACTCAATGAAACCCCACCCACCAAAACAGAAACCAGATCCAGCAATGATAATGATAGTATGATGTATAAAAAACTGTAAAGAAAGCAGTAAATAAAGTTGTACATAAAGCAATAAATAAATCAAATAAATAAACACAACAAGCACATAACACCCCAGTAAACACAAATCAAATAAGCGCTAGGAGGAACCCACAAAAAGAACCAGAAGCCCTTGTTGCAGTATAAGGTTCCCCAGCAGAGTCGCCAAGGTGTCGCTCCCACCAAATGACACCTGGCCAGAAGGGGTACTGACGCGAACGATCGACGAAAGGAGAGAACATGAGGATGAACTGAAAAGAGTCGCCAGCTAGGCATTTTTATCCCGAAGGAAAGGTAATGCTGCATAAACCTGGGAAAATATGGATAAGACGGTCGCGAACCAGAGAAACTGAGAAAGGGGTTTGGTTACAACCTGGGAAGGTATTAGCACCCAGATTGTCCGTTGTACTCGACGGGATCCATGCTTAAAAGATTTGTGTTTAAAGGGGTAGTGTCAGTGCTATCTGTGTGCAAAAACTGGAAAAGAATGTACAGGTGTCAGTGCTGGAAAGAAGTGTGAAGTGAAGAAAAGTAGTGTCATTGTAAGAAAAGAGTGCAATGCTCAAGGCAATGAGGCTTAAAATAAAGATGCTGGAAGAGGGGGGAATATATAGAGACTTTTGTTCGATAACAGTTAAGTTATGCCTATGTATCCTCTCATGCAATGAGGAAGTCAGAACACCGTAGTTCGACTCAAAGAGACTAAAAGATAAATTGACTTGGGAACTGCTTACTTGTCTATGCTCAAGCGTATGACCTGTCTGGCTCAGGTGCTAACTGTCTTGCATTAGACGGAAGAAACAAGTTCTCGTTTGTGAGTGAAGATGATGAGAAAAGAATCCTGGAGGAGATGATTATTGTTTGTTTTTTGTATTTTCAATCTTTTATTGTTTTTTAATGTTTGTCATAAGTAAATGAGCTTAAGGCTAAACCCAGGGTTAGTAAACTCATCACATCTTCCCTTTGATTAGGGGTAATGAGAATACCTTAAGTATGAAGTAAACACCTCACACTTAATCACCATGATGTAGGATTAAGATCATTAACCTACTTGCACTTATTTATATGTTTTGGGGAGTTTTTGTTTGGTGTTAAGTAATGAGTTTAAGCCATAATCAAGGATTTAATGGACCCATTACACCATCCTAATAGAAGGATAATAGATGAGAACATTTAAGCTGAGGAAGGCTCCTCAACTTAATCCATGATTAGGGATTAACCTCATGACAAAACAAAGCCTTTATTAAAGTGGATTTTAGTTAATGGTAGGATTAAGAAATTAATTTTATGGTTTGTAAGACAACTTGAGGGGGACTTGTCCATTAACACTAGGGTTAGTCCTTCTTAACCAATTAAGGGAAGAATTAGAACCCTACTGCAAGGCCCAAGTTACAAGCTTTTTTTCTTAGTGGTTATTAGGTGAATTGATTAAGAGATTTAAACACATTAAGGGTTTAACACTTAGGATTAAAGTTATACACTCCATCCTAAGAGAAGGATGCAGGCATAATCTTAATCACAAAGCCTTAAAACCTTGAAGGTTTAGTCCCTGATAATGAGGTGAGAAGAGAAGACACAAAATATGACACAAAGGTAAAAATAATGAGAGACTAATCAAACCCTAATTTTTATCATGCTTGGGTGTTTCTAGGGTTTATGAGGCTTGCAAGAGATTTTCAAGAAGAGCCACCAAGATAGAAGCAGATGAAAGGAGGAGAAGCAGAAGAAACAAGTCAACTTACTTCACTTAAGAAGATAAGTTGCTTGAAGAAAGAAGGTGAAGAAGTAACATGAATGAGCAAGCTCACTCTAAGACAAATACAAAATGCAGCAAGGATGCATAAGAGAGATGAGAAGAGATTGTGAGAAGTGAAGGCAAATTCACTTCTCAAAGTACTTACCACCTGAAAAGTTTGTAAAAGGAAATGAAATGAAAATGAAATGAATGCAAGGATGCAAACCAAAACCAGAAGAAAATTCATGATGAAAATGATGCTAAGAGATGATGCAAATGTATGTCAAGAGTTGTGAATGATCATACAAGGGATGAGGATGCAAATGAAGTATGAAAGGAGCATGAAAGTTCATGAAAGCACATGGAATGAAATGAATGCATAACATGGCAAATGGATGAAGAAATGATCAAGCATGGGTCTAATGTGTCCTAGGATGTCTTATAAGTCATGTGAATGTATGAATTGTCATGGCAAGTTCTTGAATGCAAGCATATGCAAGATGTATGCATAGGAAGATGAGAAATTAGGGTTTTCATACAACATGAGATGCAAAACTCAAAAACAGAAGCAATGGACAAGATATAAAAATTGAAAATTAAATCAAGAGAACCCTAACCCCATATGATTTCACACCCCAAAGGAGAAGACCTAACTCTTAATCCTAAGGAAGTTATGATTTTTCTAAGTTATCTAGGGTTTTAAGGCACCTAAAGGGAAAAAATGCAAATCAAATCAAAAATGCAGAAGAAATTCATGACAAAATTATGTTAGAAAATACATTTCAAATGAAGATCAATGCAAAAAGAATCATTGTCATATCATTCTTGGTTAGGCAGAAAATAATTCTTGAAGTTAGGGTTCTAAAATATGAATTTTATGAACCCTAAATTCAAGAAAATTGTCAAAAATGGTTCAAAACCAAAAATAAATTTGTGTGGATGGTATGACAATGTCTCTAAATGTTTAAAGATGCAATATGAATTTTTTGGGATTTTTTAGAAACCTAAATGATATTTTAATTAATTAATTTTCATTAATTAATTAAAATAAACATTTAAATGTCTAAAAAATGATTTTTTTTAATGTGAAAAATAAAAATAAAAATATTTTTGGGTTAAGAAAATTATTTGGAATGAAAATGCAGAATAAAAATATTTTTGGAAATTTCTAACTATTTCAAATAAAATGTGCAAAATAAAATGAGAAAAATGAAATAAAATTAAATAAAAGCTGAAGTATGCTGAATGGAGGGCCTGGATTGGCCCATATTCAAAGTTCATTAACCCTAATTAAATATTTAATTAATCCAGATTAATAACTAATGAAAAGATCTTAGCCGTTCACTGCACGCGGGAAAGACAAATCCAAGGGTCCACATTCAAAGTTTGCCCTAACCCTAATTAAGCCACTAATGACATTCAGGTCACCAGAGAAGAGCTCCGGTCGTCTTCTCCGGTGACCCCCTCACCTGAAAGTTTCAACTTCTTCCCTAGGTCTTTTCTGGAGCTCTAAAGCTCCAGATTCACTCCTCTCACTCTCCTAAGATCAAATCCACCCTCAAAAACAATTTCTTTTCACTCAATCTCAAGATTCGAAGAAAAACATAAACATGGCAAAAATTTCAGACAAGCAATACATTCTCATTTCTTAACCATTTTCAATAATTCCAAGTTCAGTATGATCAGTGAAGCATGCTTAATCATTTTGTAACATAAAAGAGAAGTTCTGGAAAAATTAATTCGAATGGCTACCTGAGATGGAGCTTTCAACCCTTGAGCTTTCTGGCCACTTCCTTGGTGCAAAAAGCCTCTAATGACCTTCCTGAAGAGTTTTCAATGCTTGGACAGCTTTGTGGATGGCTGGTTTGTGAGCTTGCACTCCAATTGGCTGAAAATCTTATTTTGCTTATGGTGTGTTCTTGGCTGTTTTGATGGGTGGTTTATGATCAGTGAGTGATTTAGAAATGAATGGTGGTGTTTGTTTGAAGATTGAGAAAGTGTGATATGAGTTTCGAAGGAAAATGCAAGAGGGAGAGTTTTTGTGAACTTGATGATTCTGTTAGTTTCAGCTTGTGTTCTTGTGTGCTATCACCAACATTTGGTCCACATATCAAGTTGTGATAGGTCTGTGGAGTGGTTGTTCCCTATTGTGATTGGTATGGGCTTCTTGCAACAAAGTCAAAAGTTTTTGTCCTTGAGGTATGGTCTGGTTTAGAGGTGGTACAAGGGCATGTCTGGTTCAGCAAGGATCAAGGAGGTCCATGGAATTCACTTTGAGGCAATTCAGCATGTGAGAAATAAGTTATGGGGTGTTTTGCAATTTGGAGAAAGTTTGGCCCCTTTGAGATTTCTTCATGGGCAAGGCATGGAAACTTGAGATCCTTTGGGCAATTCTGAGTTTTAGACATTGCACAATGTTTGTATGATGCTTAAAAATGTGTTTGAAGTCACAAAATAGCTTGGCAAGAGGTTTTGCAAAAAATCCCTCTTTGGTGCATTCTTGAAAATTATGTGATTTTTGCCAACTTTGACAAGTCATAACTTGAGTTCCACAATGAATTAGAACTTGTTCTTGTAATTTTTGAAAAGGGAATGATCCAATCTACAACTTTCATGACCAAAAGTTTTTCATTTGAAGCATTTTTGGTTAAGAAAGTGGAGGTTGAAAAACTTTCCCAAAATGGAAAGTTTACATTACAAGTCATTTCCATTTTTGGAAACTTTTGGTTTAGCTCACTTTTCTTCAATTTTGTGAACTTATAAGCACTTCAATGATCAAATAAATATCATATAACCTCAATTTGATGAAAAATCCAGTTTGGTTCCATGTTGGGGGGCCTCAGATGCCCTGATTATGCTCTGACTTGCTCAAGAAGTTACCCAGTGATCAGATGACTTCCACAATGAATTTCTTCATCAAACTTGGTATACATGATCCTTATAACATATTGAGACCCTTAGAAACAAGAATGACCAAAAAAATTGGAGTTATGGCCTCTGAAACCAAAACCCTAATTTCAAGTCATCTTTGTAGTTAAACCCTAGCTCTGCTTCCATGCTTTGCCAGTTCTTGTGATTCTTTGACTTCCTTGATCTTTGGAGGATATAATATGATGATTAAACATACATGAAACCTCTTGGAATGATTGGAGGCCTTTGGAGTGGCTTAGATAGATCTTGGATTGCTCAGGTCACAAACCCTAGATGTAGATGAATTTGAACTAATGCAGTGAAGCAAAAATGCAATATGAGATGATATGCTTGAACTAATGCAAATATGAAAGATCACAAGCCATGGTGTGAACTTAGTGAGGGAAAATTTGGGGTGTTTACAGTTGTCCCTATTCAAGCATGAGTTAGTTGTGCAGGATGTAAGCGCCTGGCTTAACAGACAAACAAGATAACTTGTGGTTGAATACCAAAGACAGTCCAAAATTTGCACTCACTGGGAAGAAGAAGAAAAGGGATATAAATTGCAAAAGAAAGTATAGCATGATTATAAAAGTGCGGGCGATGGAGGACGACCATCGAGCAGGGGACAACTGTCGAGGATAAAGCAATGACGGGGACGGCCAACATGCTAGGGAAATAAAGAGATTGTGATGGGGACGACCATCAAGTAAAGTAAACAAGATTCTCTGGGGATCAAAGATAAAGGAAATGACGGGGATGCCCATCGGGTTTGCAAAATAAAGGTAAACAACGACGGGGACGGCCATCGCCTAAAACTAATGAAGGACGATCATCAGAAAAAAAGAAAAGGGACCATGACGGGGACGGCCATCGGGTTAAAGAATAAATGGAATAAATGATGAGGGACGGTCATCAAAGGTGAAGGACGATTACCTAGCAGGGGACGGCTGCTCTTTATCACGACATAAGACGAATGTCAGATAGAAAAAGGTCGACGATGGGGACGGCCAATCGGATAAGCATGATGAAGTACAATCATCAAGAGGTGAAGGACGATCACCTAGCAGGGTACGACTGCTCTTAGGGTTTATCATGACATAGGACGAATGTCAGATAACAAGACCAACGATGGGGACGGCCATCGGATAAAATGATGAAGGACGATCATCAAGAGGTGAAGGACGATCACCTAGCAGGGGACGGCTGCTAAATATCATGACATAGGACGAATGCCGGATATAAAAGGGTTCCACAATGGAGACTCCGCTGGGAGAAAGATGAGGGACGGTCATCCAAAGGTGAAGGACGATCACCTGGCCGGGTACGGCTGCCGAAAGTATCATGACATAGGACGAATGCCGGATAGAAGAAAGGTTATTCTACTGGGGACTTACTGGGGAATAGTAAACACGGACGAGTGTTTACATCCAAGAAAATAAAATATAAGTGTTTTGACACTGTGTATAGATTAAAGATGCGGACGAGCATCCTTAAGACTACGATACGTGCGAGTATCGGTAGAAACAACATTGACGCATGTTCAGAGATGATGATTAGGACGAGTACCAACTGGTTAAAGAACACAGACGAGTGTTGAATATAAGGGGAAATAAGTGGTGTATACAAGATACGGATGAGTATCTGTATGAGTAGAAATGAACATGAGTGAGACACAGAAAAGTGTTCAACTTGCTGGGGAGAATATGGTACGGACGGGTGCCACAAGAGGAAACGTACAAGTTATGAAATTATAAGTGTAAAAGGAAATCTGGTAACTTGTGGGGATAGGATGACACGGACGGGTGTCGATGAGGGTATTATGAAGAAGTGTTTGGTTTACAATAAGTGATTAGGCAACCATGCTGGGGAGTGGTGACACGGACGGGCGTCAAAAAAAGAGTATGGAAGTTTATGTATTCAACAAGGGATATTTGTGGCTTCTATTTGCAGGGAAATGATATGACACAGACGAGTGTCGAATGAGTATACATGTATTTGTGTTAGAGAGTGCAAAGAGGGCGCTTTGGATTTCTGTTGCGGAATTTGAGAGGTACTTCTATATTACTGGTATGGTATTGTCGTATTTACAGGTGACTGGTTCAAACCTGCCTTGTGATCATGCAATATGTTTGATTTTTGCCGTAATGCTCGGTATAAGACGGAATGCTACGCTCTGGGGGATAAATGATGTGAACGCTATGATTATGCAAAAGATACCGATCCGGGATTCGGATCTCGCTGCCTGTGGAGATCTCCGATTGATCTTCTTGAAAGGATATCCCAGCTGGGGGTGAGATCATAGGTAGATCTGATAAGATTTATGACTCTGCTTGAGGGAATAGGTCACTGATAGACCTATCTTTATAATGAGGAGTCCAGCTGGGGATGTGGAAGCTTTCTTCACTTTGTTGTGGGAGGAATTCAGACATTGCTCTTCTAGGAGAGGCTGGAGCTCTGTGGGGAGATGGTTCCCTGTCTAGCACTCTACTGGGGAGGGAAAGACCACTGAATGAACTTCTTAGAGATTTTTGTGGGGATCCTGCTGAAGATGATGATACTTGATAACTCAGCTGGGGACATGAGCACCTCCTGATGCTGCTCGGAGCAGATGTGCTGAGGAAATAATGCTTTAGCAACTTTGCTGGGGAAGACCTTTCATGCCCCATGTTGCGCTCTGAATACCTGCAATCCTGTTATGACAAAGAAACGCACAAGTACCCCGAGGTATCCCTTACCGGATTCCATCATAGGAGTTTAGACACTCCTGGGAGTAAGAAATATATTTCCTGCAAGCATGTGATTAGAAAGGCACATCTGTCTTTATGCAAACGTTATATCAAGGATATCAGACATTTTTGCAAATAACATGTATAAGACGAAGTGTGACTGAAAATCTGATTTTATTAATTCGGGTGCCCTGAATTGGCAAATACAGTCAAAGGAACAGATCCCCTGAAATGAGGAGATTGTTTACAAAAATTGAGAAACCAAAAGGTGCTGCCAATGTTGACGACGCTTTAGTGAGATTCCCTTTGCTATGGCCCGTATGACCTTGACGTTCTTCTTATCCTGCTTTTTGAAGAAGGCTGATTCTGACCGGTGCTTTAACCTTTCGAAGCTTGCCATGTTGTAAGTGATACAGATGAATTCGGAATGCAGTTGTTCGCTTATTCCCTTATTTTGCGTGGATCGCCCTTTCGGGTTTTCAATCCACCGGGATACCCATTTTTGCCTGAGCTGTCCAATGCGGCTTTTCAACTCAGCGGGTGTACACACATTTTTTATTTTCCCTTATTTTTGCTCGAGTCTTTTATTCTGTTTTTGACTCGTCGGGATGCCCTATTTTTGCCTGGACTTACATTCTGATTTTTATGTCCAGCGGGTCATTTTATGCGAGAAAACTTTCTTTACTATGAACGGACCATCATAATTAGGAGTCCATTTACCCCTGTGGTCTGTATGAGGAGGAAGGAGTCTTTTCAACACAAGATCTCCTACTTGGTATTCCCGAAGCCTGACTTTCTGATCGAAGGCTTTCTTCATTCTTCTCTGATATAACTGCCCATGACAGATTGCGGTTAATCTCTTCTCTTCGATCATATTTAATTGATTGTGCCGAGAACGGACCCATTCTGCTTCATTTAACTTGACATCCATCAGTACCCGCAAGGAGGGTAATTCAACTTCAACAGGTAGGACTGCCTCCATACCATACATAAGTTGATACGGTGTTGCCCCAGTGGATGTTCTGATTGAGGTACGGTACCCATGCAAGGCAAATGGTAGCATTTCATGCCAGTCTTTGTATGTGACCACCATCTTTTGCATAATCTTCTTGATATTCTTGTTTGCTGCCTCAACAGCGCCATTCATCTTCGGCCTGTAAGGAGAAGAGTTGTGATGTTGAATTTTGAAGCCCTGGCACAGTTCTGCCATCATTTTATTGTTCAAGTTGGAACCATTATCAGTAATGATTCGCTCGGGCACTCCATACCGACAGATGATGTCTCTCTTCAGGAATCTGGTTACCACTTGTCTAGTGACGTTCGCATACGAAGCTGCTTCGACCCACTTGGTAAAATAGTCAATGGCTACCAGGATGAATCTGTGTCCATTTGAAGCAGTCGGTTCGATCTTCCCAATCATGTCAATGCCCCACATGACAAAGGGCCAAGGTGAAAACATTACGTTCAAAGGATTCGGAGGCACATGCACCTTATCTGCATAAATCTGGCACTTATGACACTTTCTGGCATAAGCACAACAGTCTGCATCCATTGTGATCCAGTAGTAGCTTGATCTTAATAACTTTTTAGCCATTGCATGCCCTCCAGCATGGGTACCAAAAGATCCTTCATGCACCTCGTGCATCAGCAAGTCTGCTTCTGTCTTATCAACACATCTGAGAAGTACCATATCAAAGTTTCTTTTGTACAAGGAGCCATAAGCATTCAGGAAGAAACTACCAGCCAGCCTTCTTAATGTCTTCTTTTCATTGGATGATGCCCCAGGTGGGTATGTTTGATCCTCTAAGAAGCATTTGATGTCATGGAACCAAGGCTTGTAATCTTTAGCAATGTCCACGGAGAACACGTATGTCGGTCTGTCAAGTCTGGATACTAAAATCCGTGGCACAAAATTGGCAGTTTGAACTTTGATCATGGATGAAATGGTAGCCAGAGCATCTACAAACTGATTTTCATCTCGAGGGATATACTCAAGTTTGACTGTGGTGAAGAATGTCAGTAATCTCCTCGTATAATCCCGGTACGGAATCAGATGCTCCTGGTGAGTGTACCATTTGCTGTTGGTTTGATTGATTACCAAAGTTGAATCTCCGAATACAGTTAAAGTCTTGATCCTGAGGTCAATGGCTTCCTCAAGACCCATAATACAGGCTTCGTATTCAGCTTCGTTGTTAGTGCAGTTAAAGGTGAGTTTTGCCGAGAAAGGCATGTGAACTCCTTTAGGTGTAATAAGCACTGCACCAACTCCACGTCCATTCATATTAACAGCCCCATCAAACATCATTGTCCATTCTTCTTCTGGGTCAGGCCCTTCAGTGTGAATAGGCTCTTCATGATCTTTTGCTTTTATGAACATGATGTCTTCATCAGGGAATTCAAATCTCATAGGCTGGTAATCATCAATGGGCTACTCAGCAAGATAGTCAGACAGTGCATTGCCTTTGATGGCTTTCTGAGATGTGTACTGAATGTTGTATTCTGTGAGAATCATTTGCCATCTTGCAACCCGTCCGGTAAGTGTTGGCTTCTCAAATATGTACTTGACTGGATCCATCTTGGAGATCAAGAAGGTAGTGTGGGTTAACATATACTGCCTTAGTCGGCGAGCAGCCCACGCTAAAGCACAACATGTTTTCTCGAGCAGTGAATAACGTTGTTCACAGTCCGTAAACTTTTTGCTTAGGTAGTATATTGCATACTCTTTTCGACCAGACTCGTCATGTTGGCCCAGCACACACCCCATTGACTCTTCTAATACTGTCAAGTACATTATTAGAGGTCTTCCTTCAACTGGAGGCATAAGGATCGGAGGCTCTTGTAAGTACTCCTTGATTTTGTCAAAAGCCCTTTGGCAGTCTTCATTCCACCTGACCGTTTGTTCTTTCCTTAACAACTTGAACAAGGGTTCACAGGTTGCAGTAAGATGAGATATGAACCTTGAAATGTAGTTCAATCTACCCAGAAACCCCCGAACTTCTTTTTCAGTCTTCGGTGCAGGCATCTATTGAATGGCTTTGACTTTGTCAGGGTCAACTTCAATCCCTTTTTCACTTACAATAAATCCTAGCAGCTTACCGGAACGAACCCCAAATGTGCATTTGTTGGGGTTTAGCTTCAGTTGATACTTTCTCAGACGCTTGAACAACTTCAGCAGATTCACCAAATGGTCTTCTTCTGTGAGGGACTTGGCAATCATGTCATCCGCATAACATTCAATTTCTTTGTGGATCATGTCGTGGAATAATGTCACCATAGCCCGTTGTCGCTCCCCGGATTTCCATCCTGGTACAAACGCGAAAGTGGCGCGGAAAAAGAATAGAGTCGCCAGCCAGGCATTTTTATCCCGAAGAGAAGGAATGGTAATGCTGCACAAACCAGAAGAAAGAAAGAGGAAGGACACAGGTCCTACGAACCAAAGAGACTGAGTTCGGGACTCGGTTACGACCTGGGAAGGTATTCGCACCCAGATCGTCCGCCGTACCCGACGGGATCCACGCTTGCAAAAGAAAATGTTTCAAAGGGTGAGGGGATGAAAACTGCAGCAAAAGAAATGAAAAGGAAAAGAAACTGGAACTGGAAAAGAACTGAATAAGAGAACAAAGAGAAAAAATGTAGGGAAAATAAAGATTGTGCTCGAACGGGCCCTACCCCGCTGCCTACGTACCTCATCAGGATAATGAGGATCATAGACGCCGTAGTTCCCCTAACTAGGGGTACTAAAAGGAAATTGCTTGCGAATTAAGGCTTGAACTGCCTATGCCATTGCTCAGGTGTTGCAGACTCGGACGACGAGTGCGTAACCGTCTTGCAAAGTGACAAGTAGGAGCAAGTTCGCGTACGAAGCTAAGGAGATGAGAAAAGAATTCCCGAAGGAAAGACGCTTATTGTTTGTTTGTGTTTTTTAGAAGCTTTTTGAGTATGTCACAAGGAAGTGAACTCAAGCTCTTTTCAATGGAATGTGCACTTGTCACTACATTCCAAGATGGAATAATAGAACAAGCACACTCAAGTAAGGAGAAGATCCCCAAAACTTGAACCCAAAGATTAGGGCCTAGACTCACTAACTTGTTTAATTATTAAGTGTTTTGGTAATTTACAGATGAAGAAGTGTTTTTTAGGCTTTTCTTTTATGAAGAAGATACCTTGATCAGACTTGTGCATCACAAGGTAAACTTGTACTATCCCAAGATGGGAAGACTACAAGCATACCTCATGGGATAAGGCTATGGATCAAGACATCACTTCAAACTTATTAAAGTTTTTTTAGATAGTTATGAGATGAGAAGAGAAGAAGAACCAAAAGGATCACAAAGGAAAAATTCTAAAGGGGGACTAAAATTATCCTAAGTGTTAACATGCATGGATGTCCTAAGGGTTAGTGAGGTTTCTATCCTAATGAAGAAGGAAGAAGAAGAGAAGAATATAGAAGAAGGGATGAGAAAGGCCTAAGCCCAACAAAAAAGAGTTAGTGCACATAAACACAAGAAGAGAAGATGAGAATTGGAGATGTGGAACTCAATTCCCACATCTCACACTTACCATAGCCCCTACAAGGTTAGTATGCATATAAGTGAAACAAAATGAGAAAGATAACATGCTAACATCAAACAATCAGAAGTGAAATGACATAAACATATGCACAATGCAAATGCAACTCAAAGAAATGAGACATGAAGCTTACAACTCAAAATGATGCAATATGAACACATATGAAGACAAATGCACACTTATGAAATATGCAAAGCAAAATGCACAAAATATGAACACAATTCCCACAACCAGAACCAAAACAAGATGAAGAATGGCTTAAGAAGCCAACAAGATGAAGAGAGTGGACACACAAGACCAAAAAATACCAAATGGAAGCAAAAGAAACAATAAGATGAAGTGAAAGCTCATAAAGAAACAAATGACTTAAGAAAGAAGCAAACACAAAAATTCAGAACACACAAACCCTATCCTAGGACCAGGAAGGTACCCACACCCCAAAGGGACCCCAAATGAGAATAAAAAGTTGGCACAAGTGCCCTTCTAGGCTTATAAGAGACCAAAAGGTTCAAAGGAAGCAAACTGGGACAAGGTTCAAGATAAAATTCACAACAAATCAACCAATCACCTAAAAATTCCACAATTGAAACCAAATGATCTTAAAACATGTTATATCAACTAGCCAAAAGGATTTGAAAAGATTCAGAAGCAAACCAGGTTTAATGGAGGCAAGAACACAAGTGAGGGTTACAAACTTACATCACAAGTTACAAGACCAAGACTCAAGAAATAAGTTTCTAAAAATCCAGAGAAACACCACATGAAAAGTACAAGGTCTTAAGAATCCAAAGCAAAAAGAATGGAATCAAAACTCAAAATATTGAAGAGTATGGAAATTAAACAAGGCAGTGTGGTCAAGAAAGGATTTAAAAGAAGCTATGTGCAATAGTGAATTAATTCAGACACGTGGAAAAAGGAAAAAAATAAAATAAAAATATGAAAAAATAATAGAGACTCAAAATAACACACATGATTTTTTTGGGATTTTTTGGATGACTAAAACTATTTTAATATAAATGAAATGGAAACTGAAATAAAAAGAAAAATAAAGAAAAAGAAATTAAAAAAAGAAAAGGGAGGAGGTGAGATTAGCAAGACTTGTGCGTTGAAAATTGATTGGTCCTGGTTGGAGGAGGTGCGAATAGCACGCCCTGGAGGCCTAGAATGTTGCGCTAACCATGTTTATTGTTGTGGATATTAGTGAATTAAATGAGGAGAAAGCTGGAAAAAGCCTGGAGCGCAGGATGCATCCAATGGCTGAGGGAGGGAACCTCATTAAATGAGGTGGAGGTTTGGTGCGCTGTGGTTGGCTGGTGTACATTAACTACCATATGGTGTGCCACACGAATATTAAAAATAGAAACAGAAAAATAAGCATGAGGCGGAGAGATGATAGGGCTACGTGGCGCCTTCTTGGACGTTGGATGAAGTGATCCAAGGGTGGTTGTGCATCTTCTTCACATGAAACCCTAGGTGAACTTAAAACAAATTCCGGTGACCGAAGCTAGGGCTCCGGCACCGGAAACCAAACCAGGACGAAAAATCCATCAATAAATGAAAATAAATAGCCCAGATTAACTAATTCAACACTCCTGAACTCAAATATGGCATCAAAAACACTTAAAACTCAAAGAATTGGCCGGATCGAGCAAAATAAAGATTGACCATCAAACTTGAAATGCACATATCTTTCACTACAATGCACCAAAATTAATTCTACAAAGTGCAGCATGACCAGGGAAGATCAAAGAACACAAAGCAACAATTCAATTTCATTTTTAGAACATGAGATTTCAAGCCATACCTGAGATGGAGATCTTGAAATATTGAGATAGAAAACCAACCAATGCGTGCAAATCACTCCTCTTACTCCTTAGATGCAAAATAAATGCATCTAAGGTCTTGAAATGGACTGGATCTGAGGTTTCAAGACAAGTTGCTTCTCAATGGCAAGCTTCTATTTCAGTGCTTTAAGCTCAAATGAGTGGTTGATTCTTGATCTATATGATTCACTGATCAAGAATATGGAAGAGTTTTGTGAAGAAATGCAAGGTTGCATGAAAGTTGAGAATGAGAGAATGAGAGAGATCTGGGATCTGATAAAACCCTAATTCTCTTTGTTTTGACCTCACAAAGCAATGCTGAAAGTGTGAGAGAAAGTGCACGAATCAGAAATGAGAAAAGTGTGAAGTTGCATAATTTGCACTTGGTGGAATAAGCATGCTATGCTCATTCTCGCTTGGGCCTCTCAGCATGTGTGGCTTTCATTTTCCACCCTTGATTCAAATCCAGTCATTCCTGGCCCTTAGATTCAAGTGTCACACTTGTTTCATGATTTTTGCCAAATTGCATGTTTTGGAGGGATTTTTTCAAAGTGCACGAAAATGACCAATTCTCTTGAGAAAAATGGTCCTAATGCAATTAATATTAAGTTTGAAACAAGATTGGGCCTATACCAAGTCACAAAATTCAGGTTTGAGCCTTTTTGCATTTGGTGCATTTTGGAAAAGTTGATTTTTGCCCTAGGATAGCCAAATTTTCGAATGACTTCTAGAGAGATCCAGGAATCCAGTGAAAATGTACTTGTACTTTTTGAAAATGGGAGCCCTTACTCTTCAACTTTCATCTTTGACTTTGGTCCTTTTGAAGAATTTTTGATCATGTTAAGGCCACTTGAAAATTAGGGCAAAAGTTGCCAAATTTGGAAAACTCCATAAACCAACTTTGTACCATTTTTGCAAAACCCTTCAAATCTCCATGATTCTTGAACTTTAGGCATTCCAAACCTCTTATAACATTGCAAGGACCCCTCTTGGCCAAAAAAATTGGGTTAGACCCCTTGAAATTGCACAACTGACTTTTTATGGGCTCTGTTGACTTTTTCCTTCACCTGCAAGCAACTGAGGCATTGACTGACTTCCACATGGAATTTTCTCATGAAATTTGACACATAGGATCCTATTAACATATAGAAGACTTTGCCCAAAAGAAATGGCCAAAGTTGTGAGATCTTGGTGCTTGAATCTCAAACCCTAATTTGGGTGCCTTGTATAGGAGCTTTGCCTTGTCCTGAGATCTCTGATGATCATGCAATCTTCTGAGATTTTGCCAATGGACTTGAACTTGTAAATGTAATATAGACTCACCATAAAACTTGTACAAACTCATTGGGACCCTTGTCATGGCTTGAAATGCTTCTAGAACCTCCACAGACGACCATATGCTTGATGCTAGGACATAAGGGATGATATGCCTCATCTTTCCATGATATGATGCTGAGGAAATGATATGAGTATGATGAATATGATGTGACATGATGATTAAAATGAAGAGGGAAAATTTGGGGTGTTACAGCTGCCCCTATTCAATCATCAGTTAATCTGAAAAGGACGATAGTACGGGCTATCGACCATTCAGGATAAACTGTGGTTGAATACCAAGAAGACCAGAAATTTGCACTCGGACGAAGAATGCAACACCGGGAAATAAACCCAAACAGATGACGCTCTGGGGATAAGAAGGGGAGAAAAAGCAGACGAGCTTCTTCCAAGTTGAAACTGATATCTGGAATAAGAACATGTTGACAGACGAGTCTTCAAACAATCTTGTGACGCCAGGAGCTGGACATACGAGTCCTCAAAACACTGCAAATAACATAAACTGAGACAGACGAGTATTCAAACCATCCTGTGATGCCAGGTGTCGCTCCCGACAAATGGGACTGGCCCAAATAAAGGTACAGACGCGAACGGTCGGCGAGAGGGGCAATGAGAACACACAGCCGTGAACTCACTGGAAAAGAAAAGAGTCGCCAGCTAGGCATTTTTATCCCGGAGGAAAGGTAATGCTGCATAGACCTAGAAAGATATGGATAAGATGGTTGCGAACCAGAGAGACTGAGAAAGGGGGTTAGTTACAACCTGGGAAGGTATTAGCACCCAGATTGTCCGCCGTACTCGACGGGATCCACGCTTAAAAGATTTGTGTTTTAAAGGGGTAGTGTCAGTGCAATCTGTGTATAAAAGAAGCTGGAAAAGATGTACAGGTGTCAGTGTATAGTGTATAAGTGATATAAAGTATGAAAGTGTCAGTGTGAGAACAAGAATAAGATGCTCATGATAATGAGGCTCAAAGAATAATGCTGGAAGGAGGGGGAATATACAGAGACTTTTGTTCGATAACTATTAAGTTATGCCTACGTATCCTCTCGTGCAATGAGGAAGTCAGAACACCGTAGTTCGACCCAAAGAGACTGAAAGGTGAATTGACTTGTGAACTGCTTGCTTGTCTGTGCTCAAGTGTATGATCTGTCTGGCACAGATGCAAACTGTCTTGCATTAGACGGAAGAAGCGAGTTCTCGTTTATGAGTGAATATGATGAGAAAAGAATCCCGGAGGAGACGATTATTGCTTGTTTTTGAGTTTTCAGTCTTTTATTGCTTTTGAGAGTTTGTCATAAGTTAATGAGCTTAAGCCTAAACCAATGGATTTAGTAAACTCATCACATCTTCCCTCTGATTAGGGGTAATGAGAATACCTTAAGTGTGAAGTCAGCATCTCACACTTAATTACCATGATGTAGGATTAAGATCATTAACCTACTTGTGATTATTTAGATGTTTTTGGTGTTTTTGTTTAGTGTTAAGTAATGAGATTAAGCCATAATCAGGGATTAAACAGACTCATTACACCATCCTAATAGAAGGATAATAGATGAGAATGTTTAAGCTGAGGAAAGCTCCTCAACTTAATCCATGATTAGGGATTAAACCTTGTCGCTCCCAAAGATTTGCATCCCGGTACAAGCGCGAACGGTCGGCGAAAAGAGGAATGAGAACACACAGGAGTGAACTCAAAAGAAATGAATAGAGTCGCCAGCTAGGCATTTTTATCCCGGAGGAAAGGTAATGCTGCATAAACCTAGAAAGATATGGACAAGACGGTTGCGAACCAGAGAGACTGAGAAAGGGGGTTGGTTACAACCTGGGAAGGTATTAGCACCCAGATTGTCCGTCGTACTCGACGGGATCCACGCTTAAAAGATTTGTGTTTTAAAGGGGTAGTGTCAGTGCAATTTGTGTGTAAAAGAGCTGGAAAACAAAATGTACAGGTGTCAGTGTAAAAGAAGTGAAGTGTAATATGAAAGTGTCAGTGTAAGGACAAGAGTGAAATGCTCATGATAATGAGGCTAAGAGAATGATGCTGGAAGAGGGGGAATATACAGAGACTTTTGTTCGATAACTGTTAAGTTATGCCTACATATCCTCTCGTGCAATGAGGAAGTCAGAACACCGTAGTTCGACCCAAAGAGACTGAAAGATGAGTTGACTCCTGAACTGCTTACTTGCCCATGCTCAAGTGTATGACCTGTCTGGCTCAGGTGCAAACTGTCTTGCATTAGACGGAAGAAGCAAGTTCTCGTTTATGAGTGAAGGTGATGAGAAAAGAATCCTGGAGGAGACGTTTATTGTTTGTTTTTGAGTTTTCAGTCTTTTATTGCTTTTGAAAGTTGTCATAAATTAATGAGCTTAATCCTAAACCAATGGGTTCAGTAAACTCATCACATCTTCCCTCTGATTAGGGGTAATGAGAATACCTTAAGTGTGAAGTCAGCTTCTCACACTTAATCACCTTTGATGTAGGGTTAAGATCATTAACCTACTTGTGATTATTTAAATGTTTTTGGTGTTTTTGTTTAGTGTTAAGTAATGAGATTAAGCCATAATCAGGGATTAAACAGACTCATTACACCATCCTAATAGAAGGATAATAGATGAGAATGTTTAAGTTGAGGAAAGCTCCTCAACTTAATCCATGATTAGGGATTAAACTCATGACAAAACAAAGCCTTTATTAAGTGGATTTTATTTAATGATATGATGAAGAAGTGAGTTTTATGATTTGTAAGACAACTTGAGGGGGACTTGTCCATTAACACTAGGGTTAGTCCTTCTTAACCAATTAAGGAAGAATTAGAACCCTAATGCAAGGCCCAAGTTACAAGCTTGATGTCTTAGTGATTATTAAGTGAATTGATTAAAGGATTTAAACACATTAAGGGTTTAACACTTAGGATTAAAGTTATACACTCCATCCTAATAGAAGGATGCAGGCATAAGCTTAATCACAAAGCCTTAAAACCTTTAGGGTTTAGTCCTTGATTATGAGATGAGAAGAGAAGACTCAATGAGACACAAAGGTAAAAGCTAAGTGGGGGACTAATCAAACCCTAATTGTTATCATGCTTGGTCATTCCTAGGGTTTGTGGGGCTTAAGAGAGAAAGAATCTTCAAAGGCCACCAAGGAGAGAAGCAGATGAGAGGAACAAAGAGAAGCAAAACAACTTGCTTCACTTAAGAAGACAAGTTGCTTGAAGAAAGAAGGTAAGATGAACAAGAATGAGCAAGCTCAATCCAAACACATACAAAAATGCAGCAATGATGCATAAAAGAGATGAAAAGAAATTGTGAGAAGTGAAGGCAAATTCACTTCTCAAACAACTTACCACCTGAAAGGTTAGCAAATAGAAATGAAATGCAATGCAAAATGAGATGCAATGTGATGATGCAAACCAAAACCAGAAGCATAAGTATGATGTTAATGATGCTAAGAGATGATGCAAACATGAAACAAGGCATGAGGATGATCATACAAACATATGGATGCAAGAGAAGTATGCTTAGAACCATGAACATACATGAAAAGTTATGAAATGCAAATGACATACAACATGGCAAATGAAAGATGCAATGGTCAAACATGATTCTAATATGTCCTAAGATGTCTTATGGATCACAAGAATGCATACAATGTTATGGCAAGCCAAGTTATGCTTGAAAATGCAAGTTGGATGCATATGGAAGCCCAAATTAGGGTTTTTGACCAATGCATCAAACACAAACCAAAATCAGAAACAAACATCAATACAAAAAATTGAAAATGCACTCAAAGGACCCCTAAACCTATACTAACTCACTGCCCAAAGGAGAAGTCTCAACTCTTAACCTAGTTCAAGTTATGATTTTCCTAAGTTTTCTAGGGTTTTAGGGTTCCTTAGCAAGAAAAATGCCAAACAAATGGAAAATGAAAGATCAAATCATGGCCATTTAATCTTACAAACTACATGATATGCTAAACACAATGCAAAAAGAATCAAAGTCCAACTCTCTAGGGTTAGGCAGAAATGATTTTTGGAAGTTTGGATCAAAATAATGCATCAAAATGATTTTAATTCCATGAAAAATTCTCAAAATGCATCAAGATCAAAAAAGAAATTTGGTTTGAGGGTTGGACAATGTTTCTAAATGTTTTTAAAGGTTTCATGAATTTTTTGGTGATTTTTAAATACCTAAAAGTATTTTTAATTAATTAATTCTCATTAATTAATTAAAAAGAAACTTTTAAATATTTAAAAATACTTTTTTAATGCTAAAAATAAAAGTAAAAATATTTTTGTGTTCTGAAATTAAATAACAACTTGTATAAAAAATTTCAGAATTTTTAAAACATTTTTGATATTTTTAATAAATTGGAGAAATTAAGTATGAAACAAATAAAATAAAAATGAAATTAAATGGGAAAAAGAGAAAGTCAGCCAATCTAATGGCTGAGATTCAAACCCAGGGACGCGGGAGCTGACTGCGCGCGCGAACGGACGGACCAAATTCAAACTGACTTAATTACACTTAACCCTAATTAAACAAACCCTAATGACTTTCAGACGACCGGAACACTGTTCCGGTCGTCTTCTCCGGCTAGGTCATCTCCCAATCTCTCTCAATACGCCATGAAAACATGCCAAACTCTCCAGAATCAAAGCTTAACTCATTCTAAACAAGATTCAAGCAACAAAAATCATTTATTTCAACACACAAACAAGATTCGAATCAAACATCAAAAACTGTCAAAATTTCAGAAACATCATACAACCTCATTTCTCCATCTTTTTCAAAAGTAACAAGTTCAGAGAACTCAGGGAAGCATGCTTTATCATTTAGAAACTTAAAAAGCAAGTTCTGGAAAAAAAGTTCATGAAGCTACCTGAGATTGAGCTTTCGATTCAGGAGCTTTCTGGCTTGTTCTTTGGCTCAAACAAGTCCCAATGATCTTCCTTTGAAGCTTTTGACACTTAGTTGGAGTTTGTGTAGCCTCTAGAGCAAGTTGGCAGGAGCTCAGGCCAAGGGAATGAGAAAATCGTATTTGTGATGTGGGAGGTTTCAGGCCAAAACAATGGTTGGTTTGTGATCAGTGAAGTGAGTTGAGATTGTTTGTGAAGTTTGTTTTTGTGTTTGAGGCTTGTGGGGAGAGTTTCGAAGAAAAATGCAAGTTGGAGTGAGTTTGTGAATGCTGAGTTCTAGTGTGTTTCAGGCTTGCCTCTTGTTGTGTTTAGCTAGCATTTGATCCACATAAACAAATCTCATTGGTCAGATGACATGACATGTGCTTTTTTGATTGGTATGGTGCTTTTTGCAAGTTGTCAACTTTGTGTAAGGAGGGCATGGGCTACTTTGCTAGCTTGGTACAAAGGGCTTGTCTTGCGCAGCATGGTGAGGGGAGAGGGCTAGGGTGGTTCAGCATCCAAGGCAGCAAGTGGATGAAGTGTTATGATGGTTTTTGCAACTTGGTTCCTTTAAGTTCTCATGGAAAAATCTTGCCTCACAAACCATGAAAACATGTGATTCCTTTGGTTCAATCTGAACTTTAAGACTTGTGTCATGTTGGTATAAGGATTAGGCATCAATTAGAAGTCACAAATGCCTTTGGTACAAGATTTTGCAAATTTCTCATTTGGTGCATAACTTGAATTTTTAGTGATTTTAGCCAACTTTGATGAACCATAACTTTTGATCCAAAATGAATTAGGTCATGTTCTTGTACTTTTTGAAAAGGGAAAGATCTATTCTACAACTTTCATGACCAAAGTTTTTCCATTTGAAGCATTTTTGGATCAAAAAGTAAGGGTTGAAAAAGTTACATAAAATGACATTTCATTAAAAGTCAACCTTGCCCAAAAAAGTCAACTTTGCAAAAACTTCAAATTCTTGAATTTTGTGAACTTCAAACTTCTTCCATGATCCAATAAAGATCATATACACTCAAAATGATGAAGATCACCCCTTGGTTGGGTCATTGGGGGCCTCAGATGCCCTGATTTTACACTGACTTGTCTGAAAAGTCAACTCTTGATCAGGTGACTTCCCCATGGAATTTCTTTATGAAAATTGATATGCATACTCCCTATACCATATAGAGACCAATAGAAACAAGAATGACCAAAAAAATTGAAGTTATGGCCTCTGAAACCAAAACCCTAATTTTAGGTCATCTGTGCAGTCAAGCCTGGCTCTGCTTTCACACCAATCCCAGTTCTTGTGATTCTTTGGCATTATTGACTTTGAGAGGATGTAATATGACACTTGAACACACATAGACCCCTTTGAAGTGATTGTTGACCTTTGGGGTGGCTCAAGAGGCTCTTGGATTGCTCAGATCACAAACCCTAGATGCAGATGACTTTGAATCTATGCAGAGACTCAAAATTGTGGTATGAGATGTTATGATTGTGTTTATGCATATGAAATGATCACAAGCCATGGTGTGAATGGGTGAGGGCAAATTTGGGGTGTTTACAGCTGCCCCTATTCAAACATGAGTTAGCTGTGCAGGATGTAAGCGACGGCTTAACAGGCAAACAAGATAACTTGTGGTTGAATACCAAAGACAGTCCAAAATTTGCACTCACAGAATGAAGAAGAAAAGGGATATAGATTGTAAAAGAAAATAAAGTATATTGTAAAGTGTGGGCGACGGAGGACGACCGCCGAGCAGAGGACGACTGCTGGGTAAAGAGCAATGACGGGGACGGCCGACATGCTGGAGAAAAGTGCGAAAAATAAAGCAATGACGGGGACGGCCGACATGCTGGGGATGAAAAGAATTATGATGGGGACGGCCATCAAGTTCACAAAGTAAAGTAACCAACGACGGGGACGGCCATCGGGTTAAAGAATAAATGAAATAAACAGATGATGAGGTACGGTCATCAAAGGTGAAGGACGATCACCTAGCAGGGGACGGCTGCTCTGTTGGGGGTAAGATGAGGGACGGTCATCTAAGGTGGAGGACGACCACCTGGCAGGGTACAGCTGCCGAAAATATCGCGACATATGACGAATGCCGGATAGAAAATCAACGATGGGGACGGCCATCGGATGAGCATGATGGAGGACGACCATCAAGAGGTGGAGGACGACCACCTAGCAGGGGACGGCTACTCTCACGGTTTATCATGACATAGGACGAATGCCAGATAACCAAAATCAACAATGGGGACGGCCATTGGATAAAATGATGAAGGACGATCATCAAAAGGGTGGAGGACGACCACCTAGCAGGGGACGACTGCTCTCAAGGTTTATCATGACATAGGACGAATGCCAGATAACCAAAATCAACAATGGGGACGGCCATTGGATAAAATGATGAAGGACGATCATCAAAAGGGTGGAGGACGACCACCTAGCAGGGGACGACTGCTAAATATCACGACACAGGACGAATGTCGGATAGAAAATCAACGATGGGGACGGCCATCGGATGAGCATGATGGAGGACGACCATCAAGAGGTGGAGGACGACCACCTAGCAGGGTACGGCTGCTCTCAGGGTTTATCATGACACAGGACGAGTGTCAGATAAAAAAGAAAATTTGCTTTGTTGGCGATCTACTGGGGAATAGTAAACACGGACGAGTGTTTATATCCAAGAAATAAAAGTATAAGTGTTTAGGTGTTTGTGTATAGATTAAAGGTGTGGACGAGCATCCTTAAGACTACGATACGGACGAGTATCGGGTAGGAACAAATACTGACTCGTGTTCCGAGATGATGATACGGACGAGTATCAACGGGTTAACAGAGAACACGGATGAGTGTTGAATCTGAGAGGATTCTTCTGGGGAATAGTAGACACAGGCGAGTATCTATATTCAAAAAGACAAGAGTGTTTGACACAGTGTATGGATTAAAGATGCGGACGAGCATCCTTAAGACTATGATACGGACGAGTATCATGTAGAAACAAACTCTCGACGCATGTTCTGAGATGATGGTACGGGCGAGTACCAACTGGTTAACAAAGAACATGGACCAATTGCTGAATCTGTGGGGATAGTAAGTATGAGCGGTGTATAGACAGGTATCAAAAGGAGAAAAGTGTGATATGAACAAGTATCTGATGTACAGAGTGTAGGCGATTGCGCTGGGGATATGACACGGACGGGTGTCAAAGGATTGTCATATGTAAGTGTATGTGAGTGCAAAGAGGATGTCTTTGGCTTTCTGCTGGGGTTATGACACAGACGGGTGTCAAAAAGTATCTGTAATACGAGTGGTACTGTTTGCACCGAGTGCTCAGGCGACTTTATTGGGGAGTATTGACACGGACGGGTGTCAAAGGGAGTATATATACTGGTGTTTGTGAATGTAAGGCAATTGCTTTGCTGGGGAATCTTCGCTGGGGATTTTGGGAGGAGTTGTCAATATTCACAAGTGTCTGATTCAGAACATGGCTTATGATTATGCTATATGTTTGATTTTTGCCGTAATGCTCCGTATTAGACGGAATGCTACGCTTTATGGGTGAATATGATGCGAATGCTATGATTATGCAAAAGGTACCAAACCGGGACTCGGATCCCGGTGCTGCGAAAATCTTCGACCGAGCTGTTTGAAATGGACATCCCAGCTGGGGGTGAGATCACTGGTAGATCTGATGAGATGCTATTGCCTGGGGATACAGGTCATTGATAGACCCATCCTTGTACTGGGGACCCAGCTGGGGTTCGAAGAAGCTTTCTTTACTCTGTTGTGATTCTTCATGCACTGCTCTTTCTGGGTAGAGGCTGAGACTCCGTGGGGAGAGGGCTCCTTGACTTTTGTATTTTGGCTGAGGATGAAATGGCAACTCGGCTGGGGAGAAGTAATAGGTGGCAAATCAGCTGGGGACCAGGCACTTTGGGTGCTAAGGTTGAGTGTTGATTTGTCAGCTTGCTGGAGTGAAGCTTTCATGCCCCAAGTTGCATTCTGGATGCCTGCAATCCTGCAAAGATAGGGAAACGCACAAGTAATCCCGAGGTATCCTTTACTGGATTCCGTCATAGGAGTTTAGACATTTCCGAGAGTAAGTATATTTCCTGCAAGCATGCGGCTTTTATTATATAAACATCTGTATTCATGCAATCATTTTTCTTTAAGACATCAGACATTTTTGCAAATAAAAAATAAATATGTACAAGGCGAGACATGACTGAAAATCTGATTTTATTAATTCATATGCCCTGAATTGGCGAGATACAGTCAAAGAAACATATCCCCTGAAATGAGGAGATTGTTACAAATTGAGAAACAAAATGCTGGCAATGTTGATGACGCTTTAAGGAGCTTCCTCTTTTTGCTATGACTCGTATGACTTTTGACGTTCTTCTCGTCTTGCTTTCTGAAGAAGGCTGATTCTGAAAGAAACTTGATCCTTTTGAAGCTCAGCAGGCTGTAAGCAATACAGACGAATTCAAAATGCAGTTGTTCGCTTATTCCCTTATTTTGCATGGATCGCCCTTTCGGGTTTTCAATCCATCGGGATACCCATTTTTGCCTGAGCTGTCCAATGCGGCTTTTCAACTCAGCGGGTGTACATTTTTTTTTTGCTTATTTTCCCTTATTTTTGCCTGAGCCTTTTATTCTATTTTTGACTCGTCGGGATGCCCTATTTTTGCCTGGACTTTCATTCTGTTTTTGTGTCCAGCGGGTCATTTTTATGCGAAGTATTTTTTAACTGCATCCGAATTCACAGGGGAAGGGAAGTCTTCACCATCCATAGTGCTGAGCATCAGTGCTCCACCAGAGAAAACTTTATTTACTACGAATGGTCCTTCATAATTTGGAGTCCATTTGCCCCTGTGGTCTGTATGAGGAGGGAGGATTCTTTTCAGCACAAGATCTCCTACTTGGTACTCTCGGTGCCTGACTTTCTGATCGAAGGCTCTCTTCATTCTTTTCTGATATAACTGCCCATGACAGATTGCAGCTAATCTTTTCTCTTCAATCAGACTTAGTTGTTCGTATCGGGACCGGACCCACTCTGCTTCGTTCAGCTTAACATCCATCAGTACCCGTAGGGAGGGTAATTCAACTTCGACAGGTAGGACTGCTTCCATACCATATACAAGCTGATACGGTGTTGCCCCAGTGGATGTTCTGATTGACGTGCGGTACCCATGCAAGGCAAACGGTAGCATTTCATGCCAGTCTTTGTAGGTGACTACCATCTTCTGCACAATCTTCTTAATATTCTTATTAGCTGCCTCAACAACGCCATTCATCTTTGGCCTGTAAGGAGAAGAATTGTGATGTTGAATTTTGAAGTCCCGGCATAGTTCTGCCATCATTTTGTTGTTTAAGTTGGAACCATTATCAGTAATGATTCGCTCGGGCACTCCATATCGACAGATGATATCTCTCTTCAGAAATCTGGCTACCACTTGTCTTGTAACATTTGCATATGAAGCTACTTCAACCCACTTGGTAAAATAGTCAATAGCAACCAAGATGAATCTGTGGCCGTTTGAAGCAGTTGGTTCAATCTTGCCAATCATGTCAATGCCCCACATAGCAAAGGGCCAGGGTGAAGACATCACATTCAGAGGATTGGGAGGCACATGCACCTTATCCGCATAAATCTGGCATTTATGGCATTTCCTGGCATAGGTACAACAGTCGGCATCCATTGTGATCCAATAATAACCAGATCGTAGCAATTTCTTAGCCATTGCATGTCCTCCAGCATGGGTTCCAAAGGATCCTTCGTGCACTTCATGCATTAACAAGTCTGCTTCTGTTTTGTCAACGCATCTGAGGAGTACCATATCAAAATTTCGCTTGTACAGGGAGCCATCAGTGTTCAGAAAGAAACTACCAGCAAGCCTTCTCAGAGTCTTCTTATCATTGGAAGATGCCCCAGGTGGGTATGTTTGATCCTCCAAGAAGCACTTAATGTCATGGAACCAAGGCTTATCATCTTTGACAATGTCTGCTGCGAATACGTATGCTGGTCTGTTAAGTCTGGATACTGAAATTTGAGGTACGAAGTTGGCAGCTTGAACTTTGATCATTGATGAAATGGTAGCCAGAGCATCTGCAAATTGATTCTCGTCCCGAGGGATATACTCAAGCTTGACCGTTGTAAAGAAAGTCAATAACCTCCTTGTATAATCCCTGTAAGGTATCAGATGATCCTGGTGGGTGTACCACTTGCCATTGGTTTGATTGATTACCAGAGCTGAATCTCCGAATACGGTCAATGTCTTGATCCTGAGGTCAATGGCTTCCTCAAGACCCATAATGCAAGCTTCGTATTCAGCTTCGTTGTTAGTGCAGTTAAAGGTGAGTTTTGCCGAGAAAGGCATGTGAACTCCCTTAGGTGTAATGAGTACTGCACCAACACCTCGACCATTCATGTTAACAGCCCCATCAAACATCATAGTCCACTCTTCTTCCGGGTCAGGCCCTTCAGTGTGAATAGGCTCTTCATGATCTTTTGCTTTTATGAACATGATGTCTTCATCAGGGAAGTCAAATCTCATAGGCTGGTAATCATCGATAGGTTGCTCAGCAAGATATTCAGACAATACACTGCCTTTGATGGCTTTCTGAGATGTGTACTGGATGTCATATTCCGTAAGGATCATTTGCCATCTTGCAACCCGTCCGGTAAGAGCTGGCTTCTCAAATATGTACTTAACTGGGTCCATCTTTGAGATCAACAAAGTAGTGTGGGTCAACATATACTGTCTCAGTCGGCGAGCAGCCCACGCTAAAGCACAGCAAGTTTTCTCGAGCAGTGAATAACGTTGTTCACAGTCGGTAAACTTTTTGCTTAGGTAGTATATTGCATACTCTTTTCGACCAGACTCGTCATGCTGGCCCAGCACACACCCCATCGACTCTTCTAATACTGTCAAGTACATTATCAGAGGTCTTCCTTCAACTGGAGGCATAAGGATTGGAGGCTCTTGTAAGTATTCTTTGATCTTGTCAAAAGCCCTTTGGCAGTCTTCATTCCACCTGACCGTTTGTTCTTTTCTCAGTAGCTTGAACAAGGGTTCACAGGTTGCTGTAAGGTGAGATATGAACCTCGAAATGTAGTTCAATCGACCTAAGAACCTTCGAACTTCCTTCTCTGTCTTTGGTGCAGGCATTTCTTGAATAGCTTTGACTTTATCAGGGTCAACTTCAATCCCTTTCTCGCTTACAATAAAACCCAGCAGCTTACCAGATCGCACCCCGAATGTGCACTTGTTGGGGTTCAACTTTAGTTGGTACTTCCTCAGACGCTTGAACAGCTTCAACAGATTTACCAGGTGGTCTTCTTCAGTAAGGGACTTGGCAATCATGTCATCCACATAACATTCTATCTCTTTATGGATCATATCATGGAATAATGTTACCATAGCCCGTTGATATGTTGCACCGGCATTCTTGAGCCCAAATGGCATTACCTTGTAGCAGAACGTGCCCCAGGGTGTGATGAAGGTTGTCTTCTCCATGTCTTCAGGTGACATTTTAATCTGATTGTATGCTGAAAATCCATCCATGAAGGAGAATACCGAGAACTGAGCCGTATTATCCACCAATACATCAATGTGAGGTAAAGGGAAGTCATCTTTCGGGCTGGCTCTGTTCAGATCCCGGTAGTCAACACACATCCTTACTTTGCCGTCTTTCTTAGGCACAGGTACTATATTAGCGACCCACGGTGGGTAGCTAGTCACAACAAGGAACCCGACATCCCATTGCTTTTGTACCTCTTCTTTGATCTTCATTGCCATGTCTGGGCGAGTACGGCGCAGTTTCTGTTTAACCGACGGGCATTCTTCTCTTAAAGGCAGTTTGTGCACAACAATGTCGGTGTCCAACCCTGGAATATCTTGATAAGACCAAGCAAATACGTCCACATACTCTTGAAGCAGGTCAATCAGTTGTCTCTTCACTGAGTCTTGTAGGCAGGCCCCGATTTTAACTTCTTTCACATCTTCATCTGTACCGAGATTGATCGTTTCGACCTCCTCCTGATGAGGAGTGATAACCTTTTCCTCTTGTCTCAACAACCTGGCTAGCTCTTCAGGAAGCTCATATTCTTCTTCAACCCCTTCATCAGCTTGATTGATCGGATTGTTAAAGTCATACGAAGTCATAGCCGTGCTGTTGTCGATGCTGTCTGGAAGGCACTCTCTGCAAGGGTTCAGTTTGTTCATTTTAGTGATTTGATTTTAATCCTTTTTTAGAAAAGTGAAATGAAGTTGTCATTTTGAAAACACTGCCATTTATTTTTTGTACAAAAAGAAAAATGGAAAAAACAGTGAGCAGAAAAGAAAAAGACTCATTTGCAAAAGATGTCTGATATTTCATTTGATTAATCTTGTTGCACAAAAATTACAGATGGCCCGATTACAAAATGAGTCTTGTCATCTTGGGCAAGATGCAAGACTTTGATGCATGCTATAAAATACAGGAAATAATAATTACTCTGCATGAGTAACTCTTATAATTTCCTGGGAAGACCAGTTTGAGATACTGCCCCCCGGGATTTTTGGACGGATCCAACTCTCCAGGTTGCGGTCGCTTTCATCCTCGTCTTCCAAATTGTTGACAGCATCAGGGGTGAGCATCCCCCCACTAACAAAGTTGGGCTCCTTAGCAGCCTCTGCTTGATCTTGTTGAGTTGGTTTGTAACCCAACCCAAATCTATCCTCTTTCTTCTCCACAGGTAACAATTTACCCCAGCCTTGGGCAGTCCCTTCTTCAACAACCTTCCGGGCTTGTTGGTATGATGTCATTGAGGTTCCAGGTACAGCAGATGTTTCATTTATGTTCAAGGCCTCAAACCCTTGACTCATTGTTTCGTGGATCTCCCCATCCATCTCAATGTATTTGTAGGTAGCCAGGTGGCTAACAAAAATATCCTCCTCTCCACAGATAGTAACAACTTGACCCTCCCACTCGAATTTTAACTTCTGGTGAAGGGTTGAGGTCACGGCGCCAGCGGCGTGGATCCATGGCCTACCCAATAGACAGCTGTAGGCAGGCTGTATATCCATCACGTAGAAGGTCGTTTTGAAAGTTTGTGGGCCAATCGTTATAGGCAACTCAATTTCACCCAGAACCGATCTCTTAGAACCATCAAAGGCTCTCACTACCAGGTTGCTGGGACGTAATGCCAATCCGTCATACTCTAGCTTCACAAGGGCTTTTTTAGGTAAGACATCGAGGGATGACCCTGTGTCTACCAGCACATGGGAAAGAACTGCACCTTTGCATTCCATGGTGATGTGCAAAGCCTTGTTATGATTGCGGCCTTCCGTAGTCAAATCAGTGTTGGTGAACCCTAGTCCATGACTAGCATTAACATTTCCAACCACAGCTTCTAATTGATTGACTGTGATCTCTTCAGGCACATAAGCTGCGTGCAAGACTTTTAGTAGTGCGTTCCGATGAGCCTCGGAGCACATAAGCAATGATAGGATTGAGATCTTGGAAGGCGTCTGGTGAAGCTGATCCACTATTTTGTAATCACTTTTCTTGATGATTCTCATGAACTCATCAACTTCTTGATCAAAGGGTGTTTTCAAAGCTTCCTTAACAATTTGCTCTTCCTGCACCAAGCTTTTCCCTTTTGCCTTGGCAGCAGCTTCTGCTTCGGCAGTGGATCTTTGAATTTGTGGAGCAAAGAGACGTCCGCTTCGAGTGAAGCCTCCTCCTCCTCCCACATTGTCTACTTGTGGTGCAGGGGTTGATGATTCAAAGGTGATTTTCTGTCCTTCGCAGTATAGATCAGAGCCGTAATGCCAAGGGATGGCATTACTGCTTTCATAAGGTACTGGTCCAGGCACCGTGATAGTGACTGGACTGATTGCAGCTGCAGAAGGGACCATGATAGTCTGTGGATCATAGTATATTGTGACCGGTGCTTTGATGGGAGTAGCACTTTGTGAATTGTAGGCAGAATCATTTTCAGGATCATAATAAATCGTAACTGTTGAGACATCTTCATGGTTTGCTGCTGATGTTGTAGGAGACATTGTTGGAATGATGGGTGTTGTTGTTGTAGGAGATTCAAAATGAAGTGGTGCTGAAGTTGTAGAAGGGATGTTTGCTGATATCTGGTCAGTTGAAATGACAGATGAAGCATTTGTTGATGAAGCTGAAGAGTTGTTTGGAACAATGGTTGTTGCAATTGCAGGAGATACTGGAGTTGTTGCTGATGAGATTGCTGGATTTGTTGGAATTGATGTTGTAATTTGAAGCAGACCACTCTGGATGAGACCATCTATGCCATCCCTCAAGTTATCACACTCATTCACTGAAATGTTGCAGTAAGCACACCCTAGCTCACACCCCGGGAACATTTGACATTCAAGGAGTTGGGCTTTAATTTCTACCAACGGTGTCCGAATCTGACCCACACTGGTTATTAAATAAGACGGCTTGTCTTCTTCAATAGCATTGATTCTGGGACCCCCGTGGTGCGGCATAGGGTTTTTGTTAACATTTGGTGGTGGTGCAAAATTCAGAGCCTTAGAGTCTACCAAGTCTTGTACCTTCATGTGCAAAGCTCTGCACTTTTCTGTACTGTGGCCAGGTGCATTTGAATGAAAAGCACATCTGGCGTTGGAGTCATAATTCCTGGGTAGACTATTAGGATCTGGAGGTGCCAACGTCCTTAGCTCAACCAGATTGAGTTTCAGGAGTTGTGGCAGTAATGTAGCATATGGCATAGGGATCAGATCGATCACCCTATTGGCCTGAGAAGGTCTCTGTTGGAATGGTCTTTGCTGATTGTTGTTGTTGGTGTTGTTGTAGTTTCTCTGAGGATACTGAGCTTGTTGCTGGTACTGAGGTTGTTGCTGATAATTTTGTTGCGGTGGTTGATAAGCTGGTTGTGGATGAGTTGGAGCGGGAATGGTGACTGCTGCCACAGACCTATAAACATATTGGGGTCTGCCCCTGCTGGCCTGGATAGCATTGGTCTCACCAGTTCTTCTTGGGCCTACAAAAGGCTTTCTTGTGTTACTGGATGAGCTAGCACCGTTGTCAGAAATCTTGCCCATCTTTAACAGGCTCTCGATTCTTTCCCCAGCTATAACGACATCTGCAAAGCTTGTAGAAGAGAAAGCAGCCAGCCTGTCAATGTATGTTCCTTGGAGGGTGTTCATAAACATATCTGCCATCTCCCTCTCTGACATAGGTGGCTGGACAGCAGCAGCCAGCTGTCTCCATCTCTGAGCGTACTCGCGGAAGCTTTCCCTAGATGACTGTGACATCCCCATCAGGAGGGTCCTGTTGGGTGTCATATCTAAATTGTACTGATATTGTCTGATGAAGGCCTCTGCCAAGTCCTTCCAACACCTGATGGTTGCTCTAGTCAAATGGGAGTACCATTCCCTTGACGCTCCAGTTAAGCTATCCTCGAAATAAAACATCCATAGCTTCTCGTCCATGGTATATGCCTTCAGCCTCCCCAGAAAGGATTGTAAGTGGGTCCGGGGGCAGGAAGTCCCGTTGTATTTCTCAAAACAAGGAGGCTTAAACTTATGGGGAATCCTGACCCCGTCCACCAAGCCCATGTCCATAACATCGAAACCCAAAGAGTTTTGAGACTCCAAGGATCTTAATTTTTCAGCAATTTCTTCCAGCCTTCTGTCATAGGCTTCTTCCCCAGCACCCATTACTGTGAACTGATCCTCCTGGGGGTCTTCTTGCAGCACTCTACCCGCAGTGGCAGTCCCTTGAACATTAGCAGGAATGTTGACCTCTGGATGAAGGTGGGGTCCAAATACCGGGGGGTTGACATGAGGTTGGACCCTCTCATTGTTGCTTGTGCCAGCAGTCCCTATATGGGGATCTTCCTGATTCTGCCTTTCCACCATGGCTCTCAATCTTTCTTGGCTCTGAGCCATGTTGTTCATCACTTCCATAAACTGCGTCATCTGAGTTCTCATTTCCAATCTTTCGTTGGCCATTTGGTTTCTGACCTATGCAAGGTCCTGTTGTACCTGATCCATTTGTATGCCCGGAAGGTTGTTACGGGTTGGATATCGGTGTGGACGGTTGAGTGGAAATACCCGTCGTCGAGCAATAGTTCCTGAATATCACAACAGAGTTAGTAACAATAAAACAAAAGCCTGCAAAACAAAACAAAAGGTTAGCATGCAATGCAGTATGCTTATTTGTTTTCAAGGTATCCGGCTTGGCATTCAGTTTTGACCCTTCCAGACCCTTGAAGATGCTGTTGATGTTGCTTTTGAAGTAAACTCGGATGGAACAAACTGATACATATATTACAAAAGCAAAAGATACATAATTTGTTCTTTACAAAACATGCCCTCTGAGGGGTCGAAATACATCACAAGAAAATAAAAGTACATGAAATGAAAACAACAACAAGCAAAAGTCAGACACCCAGACCAAACTCATCCTCCTGAACTTCCTTGAGAAGTGCTTCAGTCACAGGATCAGCTGGACGCTCCGTGAGATTCCTGATAAGGAGATTCCGGGTAGTAACAGCTGCAGTTAACTTCTTGTGTTGACTTTGGTCCTTTGACCTCTTCACTCCAGCTCTGATCTTTAGTTCTGATATTTCCCTTTGGGCTGCTGCCAGGGCTTCCTGCTGCTCTTTTGCACTAGCTTCTAGCTGCTCTATCTTGTCCTGAGTCCTCTTATCTTCCAGAGTACGAGCTTCGGTGATCCTTACCCACCTAGCTTGACTCTCCTTCAGATACAAGTCTGTCCTGGCTTTCTGGAACTGGGCTTCCTTGCAAGCATTCTTCAAGATCTGTTCTCCAGCCCTAGACTTCTTGATGTAATCCTCAGACTTCTCAATTTTAGCCAGATGCTCCACTCTCAACTTCTCTAACCTCTCAATATCCAACCTACCATCACTCCTCTCCCAGAGGGTCTTCTGCAAAACCTGAGTCAGCTTCTCATTTCTCTCTTTCAAGCTCTCAAACTCCTCTAAGCTGACAGTGGCAGGATGTGGTGCTGAGGATGATCCAGGCATATCTTCCATAGTAAAGGGCATTCCAGAAAATTGAGCCCTGGCATGGGACCACTCATAATATTGTGTTGATGCCACATTGTTGCACTTCCCCAGAATGGTTACTCCTTTAGTTTGAACGTTGTCCCAGGCCCAGGATGCTTGCCTGACAATAGCCAGATTAGGCTTATTCTCACAGTAAAGGGTCTCAGCCAAGTCTTGTGCCTTAGGAGTGTGGACCAATGCATAGCCCAGTTGTCTTTTGAACAGCAGAGGGTTGTAATTAATGCAACCCTTAACTCCTATCAGGGGTACATTGGGAAAATGCCCACAACTGGTAATGATATCCCTGCCCTTGGTGCTTTGAGTGCACCACCTGATATCAGCTGAAGTCAGAGCAGTGAGCCTTCTAGCCCAGTTTCTCTGCTGATGAGGATTCAAAAATGCATCTGTCTTGGGCAAATGCTTGAGAAGCCAAGTATGGAACAAAGGAGCACAACACCTAACTAATCTTCCCCTCTGCTTTTCATTCCTCTGGTGCACTGAGTAGTAAAAATCCCCCAATAAAGTGGGCACTGGGTTCCTCAGGATAAAAAGATGGATTGCATTCTTGCTAATGAATCTAGGCTCATCTGCAAATAATATGATCCCATATATGCTCAGGGCCAATAAAGCACAGACTGCTTTCCACTCTCCCAAAGAAGCCTTCAAAGTAGCCTGAGAGATCAAGAAATCCAGGTGCAGGCCAGAGATTCCAGCCTTAGTAGTCATATGTTGCCCAATCAGAACTGGTTCCAGATGCAATGCCTTTGCTATCTCCTCATTGCTTGGGAAAGCCATCTCCGGGTTGAAGGGGACTCCACCCCTGATAGGTATACCAACCAATGATGAGTACTCTTCCAATAAAGGGCCCAACTGAAAGTCCTGAAAAGTGAAACACCTCAGTGGGGGATCATAAAACTGAAGGTAGGTATGAATCAGGCTCCTCTGTGAAGGGTCCAAATCCATAACCACATCAAGTATGTCTCCATAGTGTTCCCTGAAAAGTGGTATATAGTCTGGAGTAATCAGGGTCTGAATCCTCCTGATGTCAGCTAGCTCAGGCTGGAAGAAGTGGTAGGAGATGTTACTCTTTTAGGTGCCATGCTGTTGAAGAAGAATTGAGATAGGTGCTGATGATAACACTGAAAATGGGCCACTGACTGGCTGATGCAGGTGACTGAAGCAGACAGCTGATAGCTGAAGCAGATGCTGATGAAGATAGGTCAATACTGATGATGGGGTCAAAACCAAGCCAAAAGTGAAGATGGATACCCTGAAAGACAAATAAACAAATGTCAAAATGATGCAATAGGGATGTATGCAAATGATATGCAAGGATTTGTGACTGAGCTGGATCTGATCAAGTGCTCTGATATAAGTCCAGGTATGTTCAAGAAATCCAGATGGAGGTTCAAAAGTCCAGTAACCAAGGTGGGGGACTCAAATAAAGAGTCACATGTCCAGGGTTAAAATGACAAGAACTGTTCCAAAATGGAGTACTCTTAATCAAAACAAAGTAACAGGGTATGCTGAGGTCAAGGGTACCTGCAAACCTGTAAACAGCCCAACCCCCTCACAGGTGATGTTCTAAAACAAGGATCCTCAGACTTGGATCAGTTATGAGAAGTGTAAACACTTCTAACCCGGAGGTACAGTGTTTACAATAACCATAAAAGTTCCTCCTCTAATTCACCTCAGTTTCTGAAGGTCAAAACTAAAGGTCATCCAGACTTAGCAGGCTTCCCAGATAGCCCTAGCATTGCAGGAAATCTGCAACACAGAGTTCTCAAGAAGAAACCCATATCTGAACCGTGTTTCATATTCCCGCACCAGACCGAGATGGAATGGGAAAGAATATGAACCACTCTAGCCTAGGTGTCACTCAGATCCCAGGTATAGGACCTCAACTCTCAATAGAACACCCACCCACCAAAGCAAACAAACAGATCCAGCCAGCAGCACAGTATGACAATATGATATAATGCAAAGCTATAAAGGAAGCAGTAAAGCAACTGTACATAAAGCAAAAATAAATACAAATATACAAACACAAATATGCACATAACACCCCAGTAAACACAAATCAAACAAGCGCTAGGAGGAACCCACAAAAAGAACCAGAAGCCCTGGTTGCAGTATAAAGGTTCCCCAGCAGAGTCGCCAAGTTGTCGCTCCCAAAGATTTGCATCCCGGTACAAGCGCGAACGGTCGGCGAAAAGAGGAATGAGAACACACAGGAGTGAACTCAAAAGAAATGAATAGAGTCGCCAGCTAGGCATTTTTATCCCGGAGGAAAGGTAATGCTGCATAAACCTAGAAAGATATGGACAAGACGGTTGCGAACCAGAGAGACTGAGAAAGGGGGTTGGTTACAACCTGGGAAGGTATTAGCACCCAGATTGTCCGTCGTACTCGACGGGATCCACGCTTAAAAGATTTGTGTTTTAAAGGGGTAGTGTCAGTGCAATTTGTGTGTAAAAGAGCTGGAAAACAAAATGTACAAGTGTCAGTGTAAAAGAAGTGAAGTGTAATATGAAAGTGTCAGTGTAAGGACAAGAGTGAAATGCTCATGATAATGAGGCTAAGAGAATGATGCTGGAAGAGGGGGAATATACAGAGACTTTTGTTCGATAACTGTTAAGTTATGCCTACGTATCCTCTCGTGCAATGAGGAAGTCAGAACACCGTAGTTCGACCCAAAGAGACTGAAAGATGAGTTGACTCCTGAACTGCTTACTTGCCCATGCTCAAGTGTATGACCTGTCTGGCTCAGGTGCAAACTGTCTTGCATTAGACGGAAGAAGCAAGTTCTCGTTTATGAGTGAAGGTGATGAGAAAAGAATCCCGGAGGAGACGTTTATTGTTTGTTTTTGAGTTTTCAGTCTTTTATTGCTTTTGAAAGTTGTCATAAATTAATGAGCTTAATCCTAAACCAATGGGTTCAGTAAACTCATCACATCTTCCCTCTGATTAGGGGTAATGAGAATACCTTAAGTGTGAAGTCAGCTTCTCACACTTAATCACCTTTGATGTAGGGTTAAGATCATTAACCTACTTGTGATTATTTAAATGTTTTTGGTGTTTTTGTTTAGTGTTAAGTAATGAGATTAAGCCATAATCAGGGATTAAACAGACTCATTACACCATCCTAATAGAAGGATAATAGATGAGAATGTTTAAGTTGAGGAAAGCTCCTCAACTTAATCCATGATTAGGGATTAAACTCATGACAAAACAAAGCCTTTATTAAGTGGATTTTATTTAATGATATGATGAAGAAGTGAGTTTTATGATTTGTAAGACAACTTGAGGGGGACTTGTCCATTAACACTAGGGTTAGTCCTTCTTAACCAATTAAGGAAGAATTAGAACCCTAATGCAAGGCCCAAGTTACAAGCTTGATGTCTTAGTGATTATTAAGTGAATTGATTAAAGGATTTAAACACATTAAGGGTTTAACACTTAGGATTAAAGTTATACACTCCATCCTAATAGAAGGATGCAGGCATAAGCTTAATCACAAAGCCTTAAAACCTTTAGGGTTTAGTCCTTGATTATGAGATGAGAAGAGAAGACTCAATGAGACACAAAGGTAAAAGCTAAGTGGGGGACTAATCAAACCCTAATTGTTATCATGCTTGGTCATTCCTAGGGTTTGTGGGGCTTAAGAGAGAAAGAATCTTCAAAGGCCACCAAGGAGAGAAGCAGATGAGAGGAACAAAGAGAAGCAAAACAACTTGCTTCACTTAAGAAGACAAGTTGCTTGAAGAAAGAAGGTAAGATGAACAAGAATTAGCAAGCTCAATCCAAACACATACAAAAATGCAGCAATGATGCATAAAAGAGATGAAAAGAAATTGTGAGAAGTGAAGGCAAATTCACTTCTCAAACAACTTACCACCTGAAAGGTTAGCAAATAGAAATGAAATGCAATGCAAAATGAGATGCAATGTGATGATGCAAACCAAAACCAGAAGCATAAGTATGATGTTAATGATGCTAAGAGATGATGCAAACATGAAACAAGGCATGAGGATGATCATACAAACATATGGATGCAAGAGAAGTATGCTTAGAACCATGAACATACATGAAAAGTTATGAAATGCAAATGACATACAACATGGCAAATGAAAGATGCAATGGTCAAACATGATTCTAATATGTCCTAAGATGTCTTATGGATCACAAGAATGCATACAATGTTATGGCAAGCCAAGTTATGCTTGAAAATGCAAGTTGGATGCATATGGAAGCCCAAATTAGGGTTTTTGACCAATGCATCAAACACAAACCAAAATCAGAAACAAACATCAATACAAAAAATTGAAAATGCACTCAAAGGACCCCTAAACCTATACTAACTCACTGCCCAAAGGAGAAGTCTCAACTCTTAACCTAGTTCAAGTTATGATTTTCCTAAGTTTTCTAGGGTTTTAGGGTTCCTTAGCAAGAAAAATGCCAAACAAATGGAAAATGAAAGATCAAATCATGGCCATTTAATCTTACAAACTACATGATATGCTAAACACAATGCAAAAAGAATCAAAGTCCAACTCTCTAGGGTTAGGCAGAAATGATTTTTGGAAGTTTGGATCAAAATAATGCATCAAAATGATTTTAATTCCATGAAAAATTCTCAAAATGCATCAAGATCAAAAAAGAAATTTGGTTTGAGGGTTGGACAATGTTTCTAAATGTTTTTAAAGGTTTCATGAATTTTTTGGTGATTTTTAAATACCTAAAAGTATTTTTAATTAATTAATTCTCATTAATTAATTAAAAAGAAACTTTTAAATATTTAAAAATACTTTTTTAATGCTAAAAATAAAAGTAAAAATATTTTTGTGTTCTGAAATTAAATAACAACTTCTATAAAAAATTTCAGAATTTTTAAAGAATTTTTGCTATTTTTAATAAATTGGAGAAATTAAGTATGAAACAAATAAAATAAAAATGAAATTAAATGGGAAAAAGAGAAAGTCAGCCAATCTAATGGCTGAGATTCAAACCCAGGGACGCGGGAGCTGACTGCGCGCGCGAACGGACGGACCAAATTCAAACTGACTTAATTACACTTAACCCTAATTAAACAAACCCTAATGACTTTCAGACGACCGGAACACTGTTCCGGTCGTCTTCTCCGGCTAGGTCATCTCCCAATCTCTCTCAATACGCCATGAAAACATGCCAAACTCTCCAGAATCAAAGCTTAACTCATTCTAAACAAGATTCAAGCAACAAAAATCATTTATTTCAACACACAAACAAGATTCGAATCAAACATCAAAAACTGTCAAAATTTCAGAAACATCATACAACCTCATTTCTCCATCTTTTTCAAAAGTAACAAGTTCAGAGAACTCAGGGAAGCATGCTTTATCATTTAGAAACTTAAAAAGCAAGTTCTGGAAAAAAAGTTCATGAAGCTACCTGAGATTGAGCTTTCGATTCAGGAGCTTTCTGGCTTGTTCTTTGGCTCAAACAAGTCCCAATGATCTTCCTTTGAAGCTTTTGACACTTAGTTGGAGTTTGTGTAGCCTCTAGAGCAAGTTGGCAGGAGCTCAGGCCAAGGGAATGAGAAAATCGTATTTGTGATGTGGGAGGTTTCAGGCCAAAACAATGGTTGGTTTGTGATCAGTGAAGTGAGTTGAGATTGTTTGTGAAGTTTGTTTTTGTGTTTGAGGCTTGTGGGGAGAGTTTCGAAGAAAAATGCAAGTTGGAGTGAGTTTGTGAATGCTGAGTTCTAGTGTGTTTCAGGCTTGCCTCTTGTTGTGTTTAGCTAATATTTGATCCACATAAACAAATCTCATTGGTCAGATGACATGACATGTGCTTTTTTGATTGGTATGGTGCTTTTTGCAAGTTGTCAACTTTGTGTAAGGAGGGCATGGGCTACTTTGCTAGCTTGGTACAAAGGGCTTGTCTTGCGCAGCATGGTGAGGGGAGAGGGCTAGGGTGGTTCAGCATCCAAGGCAGCAAGTGGATGAAGTGTTATGATGGTTTTTGCAACTTGGTTCCTTTTAGTTCTCATGGAAAAATCTTGCCTCACAAACCATGAAAACATGTGATTCCTTTGGTTCAATCTGAACTTTAAGACTTGTGTCATGTTGGTATAAGGATTAGGCATCAATTAGAAGTCACAAATGCCTTTGGTACAAGGTTTTGCAAATTTCTCATTTGGTGCATAACTTGAATTTTTAGTGATTTTAGCCAACTTTGATGAACCATAACTTTTGATCCAAAATGAATTAGGTCATGTTCTTGTACTTTTTGAAAAGGGAAAGATCTATTCTACAACTTTCATGACCAAAGTTTTTCCATTTGAAGCATTTTTGGATCAAAAAGTAAGGGTTGAAAAAGTTACATAAAATGACATTTCATTAAAAGTCAACCTTGCCCAAAAAAGTCAACTTTGCAAAAACTTCAAATTCTTGAATTTTGTGAACTTCAAACTTCTTCCATGATCCAATAAAGATCATATACACTCAAAATGATGAAGATCACCCCTTGGTTGGGTCATTGGGGGCCTCAGATGCCCTGATTTTACACTGACTTGTCTGAAAAGTCAACTCTTGATCAGGTGACTTCCCCATGGAATTTCTTTATGAAAATTGATATGCATACTCCCTATACCATATAGAGACCAATAGAAACAAGAATGACCAAAAAAATTGAAGTTATGGCCTCTGAAACCAAAACCCTAATTTTAGGTCATCTGTGCAGTCAAGCCTGGCTCTGCTTTCACACCAATCCCAGTTCTTGTGATTCTTTGGCATTCTTGACTTTGAGAGGATGTAATATGACACTTGAACACACATAGACCCCTTTGAAGTGATTGTTGACCTTTGGGGTGGCTCAAGAGGCTCTTGGATTGCTCAGATCACAAACCCTAGATGCAGATGACTTTGAATCTATGCAGAGACTCAAAATTGTGGTATGAGATGTTATGATTGTGTTTATGCATATGAAATGATCACAAGCCATGGTGTGAATGGGTGAGGGCAAATTTGGGGTGTTTACAAACCCATGACAAAACATGCCTTTGATTAAGTGGATTTTAGTTAATGATAAGATGATGAAGTGGATTTTATGATTTGTAAGACAACTTGAGGGGGACTTGTCCATTAACACTAGGGTTAGGCCTTCTTAACCAATTAAGGAAGAAATGGAACCCTAATGCAAGGCCCAAGTTACAAGTGTGATGTCTTGATACTTATTAAGTGAATTGATTAAAGGAGTTAAACACATTAAGGGTTTAACACTTAGGATTAAAGTTATACACTCCATCCTAATAGAAGGATGCAGGCATAAGCTTAATCACAAAGCCTTAAAGCCTTTAGGGTTTAGTCCCTGATTATGAGATGAGAAGAGAAGACTCAAAGAGACACAAAGGTAAAACTAAGAGGGGAGACTAATCAAAACCCTGATCATTGTCATGCTTGGTTGTTCCTAAGGTTTGTGAGGTTTGCAAGGGAAGTCTTCAATAGAACCACCAGGAAGCAGATGAATAGATCAGGAGAAGCAAAGTAACTTGCTTCATTCAAGAAGTCAAGTCACTTGAAGAAAGAAAGTAAGGAGAAAAAGAATGAGCAAGCTCAAACTCAAACACACATAAAAATGCAGCATGGATGCAAGAGAGAGATGAGAAGAAAGTATGAGAAGTGAAGGCAAATCCACTTCTCAAAGTTACTTACCACCTGAAAAGTTAGAAAAGGAATGCAATGCAATGTCAAATGGAATGAAATGGCATGATGAGAAACAAAACCAGAAGCACATACATGATGCTAATGATAATATGAGATGCTACAAACATGAAACAACACATGAGGATGATCATACAAGTTCATGGATGCAAATGAAACAAGTTAAGGAACATAAACACACATGAAAAGTTATGAAATGCAAATGGCATACAATATGGGAAATGCAAAATGCAATGATCAAACATGCTTTCAATATGTCTTAAGATGTTAAATGAATCACATGAATGTATAAAATGCCATGGCAAGTCAAGGTATGAGTGCAAATGCAAGATGGATGCATATGAAAGCCCAAATTAGGGTTTATGGACAACACATCAAACAAAAACCAAAATCAGAAGCAAACAACATTACAAAAAAATTGAAAATGCACTCAAAGGACCCCTAATCCTATACTAACTCACTGCCCAAAGGAGAGGTTCCAACTCTTAACCTAGTTCAAGTTATGAATTTTCTAAGTTTTCTAGGGATTTAGGGTTCCTTAACAAGAAAATTACCAAACAAATTGAAAATGAAAGATCAAATCAAGGCCATTTAATTTCACAAACTACATGCTAAACATAATGCAATGCAAAAAGAATCAAGGTCCAACTCTTTAGGGTTAGGCAGAAATGATTTTTGGAAGTTTGGATCAAAATAATGCATCAAAATGATTTTAATTCCATGAAAAATTCCCAAAATGCATCAAGATCAAAAAATAAATTTGGTTTGAAGGTTGGACAATGTTTCTAAATGTTTTTAAATGTTTCATGAATTTTTTGGTGATTTTTAAATACCTAAAAGTATTTTTAATCAATTAATTCTCATTAATTAATTAAAAAGAAACTTTTAAATATTTAAAAATACTTTTTTAATGCTAAAAATGAAAATAAAAATATTTTTGTGTTCTGAAATTAAATAACAACTTGTATAAAAAATTTCAGAATTTTTAAAGTGTTTTTACTATTTTTAATAAATTATAGAAAACAAATGAATTAATATGAAAATAAAAAGAATTTTTAAACTGAAAAAGAAAAGTAATCCAATCTGAAGGCCCAGATTCAAACTCCCATACGCGCGCATTGACTTGGCGCCAGATCCCACGGCCAGCATTCAAACTCCCTAACCCTAATTAATTAGCCCTAATCCCACCGTTAATGACTCTCAGGTGACCGGAACAGTGTTCCGGTCATCTTCTCCGATCACCCAAAAATCCAATCTCCTTCTACACGCATCTAAAACGAATTCTAATTAAACAGAAATGATCCCCATCCAAAAACGAATTAAAACCCCCATTCAAACAACATTTATCATTCCTAAACTGGCTGAATCGAATCAAACAAAAACCTAGGGCAAAAAGTTTCAGAAACAGATTAAACTCTCATCTCTCCACCATTTTCAAAACCAAAGGCATCAGAGTGATCAGTGAACTACAAAGAACAACTTAGGAACTTTAAAAATCATTTCTGGAAAAAAAGTTCTTGAGCTACCTGAGTTTTGAAGCTTTCAACTTTGCAACTTTCTGACCTCTCCTCTTGATGCAATCCACTCCTCTTGGTCCCTTGATGATGTCTGAATGCTTAGCAAGAGTTTATGTTGGCTGGTTTGAGAGTTTGAACAGGTTCTGCTCAAGCTCAGGTGAGGATCGTGTTTTGGATTCAGGCAGTTTAAGGCAAAGGTGAAGGGTTCTTTGTGATCAGGATGATGAGTTGAGAAGGTCTGTGAAGTTTGTTTAAGTGTTTGTGGCCTGTATGGAAAGTTTCGAATGCTTTTGCTTCAAGGGTGAAAAATGAGAGAGTTGAGTTCTTGCTGGTTTCAGGCTTGTGTGTTGTGATGTTCAGCTTGCATTTTGTTTGTATAAACTAATCCTATTGGTCAGATGACATGACATGTCCTTTTGTGATAGGTATGGTTGCTTTTGCCAAAATGTCAACTTTGTGTAAGAAGGGCATGGGCTACTTTGCTAGCTTGGTACAAGGGCTTGTCTTGTGCAGCATGGTGAGGGGAAAGGGCTAGGGTGGTTCAGCATCCAAGGCAGCAAGTGGATGAAGTGTTATGATGGTTTTTGCAACTTGGTTCCCTTTGGTCCTTATGAAAAGATCTTGTTCCAAACACCATAAAACATGTGATCTCTTTGGTTGAATCTGAACTTTAGGACTTGTATGATGCTTGTGTAATGGTTTGATATCAATTAGAAGTTACAAATTGCCTTGGTACAAGATTTTGCAAATTTCTCATTTGGTGCATAACTTAAAATTTAGTGATTTTAGCCAACTTTGATGCACCATAACTTTTGATCCAAAATGAATTAGGTCATGTTCTTGTACTTTTTGAAAAGGGAAAGATCTATTCTACAACTTTCATGACCAAAGTTTTTTTCATTTGAAGCATTTTTGGATCAAAAAGTAAGGGTTGAAAAAGTTGCATAAAATGACATTTTCATGAAAAGTCAACCTAGCCCTAAAAAGTCAACTTTGCAAAAACTTGAAATTCTTGATTTTTGTGAACCTCCAACTTCTTCCATGATCAAATAAAGATCAAATACACTCAAAATGATGAAGATCACCCATTGGTTGGGTCACTGGGGGCCTCAGATGCCCTAATTTTGCACTGACTTGTCCAGAAAGTCAACTCTTGATCAGATGACTTCCCCATGGAATTTCTTCATGAAAATTGATATGCACACTCCCTATACCATATAGAGACCAATAGAAACAAGAATGACCAAAAAAATTGAAGTTATGGCCTCTGAAACCAAAACCCTAATTTCAGGTCATCTGTGCAGTCAAGCCTGGCTCTGCTTCCATACCAAACCCAGTTCTTGTGATTCTTTGGCATTCTTGACTTTGAGAGGATATAATATGATGCTTGAACACATATGGATCTCTTTGAAGTGATTGTTGACCTTTGGAGTGGTCCAAGAAGCTCTTGGATTGCTCAGATCACAAACCCTAGATGCAGATGACTTTGAACCAATGCAATGAATCAAAAATGCGATATGAGATGGTATGATTGAGCTTATGCATATGCAATGATCACAAGCCATGGTGTGAATGGGTGAGGGCAAATTTGGGGTGTTTACAGCTGCCCCTATTCAAACATGAGTTAGCTGTGCAGGATGTAAGCAGCGGCTTAACAGGCAAACAAGATAACTTGTGGTTGAATACCAAAGACAGTCCAAAATTTGCACTCACAGAATGAAGAAGAAAAGGGATATAGATTGTAAAAGAAAATAAAGAATATCGTAAAGTGTGGGCGACGGAGGACGACCGTCGAGCAGAGGACGACTGCTGGGTAAAGAGCAATGACGGGGACGGCCGACATGCTGGGAAAAGTGCGGGAAATAAAGCGATGACGGGGACAGCCGACATGCTGGGGATAAAAGGTATTATGATGGGGACGGCCATCAAGTTAAAGTTATAAGATTCTCTGGGAATTAATGAAACATGACGGGGACGGCCATCAAGTTCATAAAATAAAGCAACCAACGATGGGGACGGCCATCGGGTTAAACTGAAAGGAAAAGGGACCACGACGGGGACGGCCATCGGGTTAAAGAATAAATGAAATAAACAGATGATGAGGTACGGTCATCAAAGGTGAAGGGCGATCACCTAGCAGGGGACGGCTGCTCTGTTGGGTATAAGATGAGGGACGGTCATCTAAGGTGGAGGACGACCACCTGGCAGGGTACGGCTGCCGAAGATATCGCGACATAGGACGAATGCCGGATAAAAGGTCAACGATGGGGACGGCCATCGGACGAGCATGATGGAGGACGACCACCTAGCAGGGGACGGCTGCTCTCAAGGTTTATCATGACACAGGACGAATGTCAGATAACCAAAATCAACAATGGGGACGGCCATTGGATAAAATGATGAAGGACGATCATCAAAAGGTGGAGGACGACCACCTAGCAGGGGACGGCTGCTAAATATCAACGATGGGGACGGCCATCGGATGAACATGATGGAGGACGACCATCAAGAGGTGGAGGACGACCACCTAGCAGGGTACGGCTGCTCTCAGGGTTTATCATGACACAGGACGAGTGTCAGAAAGAAAAATTTGCTTTGCTGGCGATTTACTGGGGAATAGTAAACACGGACGAGTGTTTACATCCAAGAAACAAAAGGTATAAGTGTTTGGATGCTGTGTATAGATTAAGGATGCGGCCGAGCATCCTTAAGACTACGATACGGACAAGTATCGGGTAGAAACAAATACTGACACGTGTTCAGAGATGATGATACGAACGAGTATCACCGGGATAACAGAGAACACGGACAAGTGTTGAATCTGAGAGGACTCTTCTGGGAGAATAGTAGACACAGACGAGTGTCTAAATTCAAGAAGACAAAAGTGTTTGACACAGTGTATGGATTAAAGATGCGGACGAGCATCCTTAAGACTATGATACAGACGAGTATCATGTAGAAACAAACGCTTGACGCATGATCTGAGATGATGGTACGGACGAGTACCAACGAGTTAACAAAGAACAAGGACTAGTGTTGAATCTGAGGGGATATAAATGGTGTATACAAGATACGGACGAGTATCTGTATAAGTAAAATAAGTATGAGTGGTGTATAGATGAGTGTTCAACTTGCCGGGGAGAGGTGACACGGACGAGTGTCAAAAGGAGAAGAGTATAGTAAACAAGTATTTGATATACAAAGTGTTTATGCTACTGTACTGGGGAAAGGTGACACGGACGAGTGCCAAGAAAGTTGTGTATATACAAGTATCTGTGAGTGCAAAGGGGACGCTTTGGCTTTCTACTGGGATATGACACGGACGGGTGCCACAAGGAGTATATACTGATGTTTGTGAATGTGAGGCAACTGTTTTTGCTGGGGGAATCTCCGCTGGGGATTTGGGGAAAGTATTCTGTATATTGACGGATTGTCATTATTCACAAGTATCGATTCAAAACATGGCTTATGATTATGCTATATGTTTGATTTTTGCCGTAATGCTCCGTGTTAGATGGAATTCTACGCTTTGTGGGTGAATATGATGCACATGCCATGATTATGCAAAGATACCAAACCGGGACTCGGATCCCACTGCTTGCGAAAATCTTCGGCCTATCTACTTGAAATGGACATCCCAGCTGGGGATGAGATCATTGGTAGATCTGATGAGAAGCATTTGCTTGGGGACATAGATCACTGATGGATATATCCTTTCAAATAGGGACCCAGCTGGGGATCTGCAGAATCTTTCTCTACTCTGTTGTGATTCCTTCGCGCGCTGCTCTTCTGGATAGAGGCTGGAGCTCTGTGGGGAGATGGTTCCCTGACTTTTGTACTCGGCTGAGGAAGGAATGGCAACTCGGCTGGGGAGAAGTAACAAGCGGCAACTCGGCTTGGGAGACAACACTTTGTTAAGACTGAGCGAGCATTGATCCGCTAGCTTGCTGGGATGAAGCTTACATGCCCTAAGTTGCGTTCTGGATACCTGCAATCCTACAAAGATAGGGAAACGCACAAGTAATCCCGAGGTATCCTTTACTGGATTCCGTCATAGGAGTTTGGACACTTCTGAGAGTAAGTATATTTCCTGCAAGCACGTGTTTTTATTTTTTGGAAGATAAACATCTGTATTCATGCAATCATTTTCTTTAAGACATCAGACATTTTTGCAAATAAAAAATGTACAAGACGAGACATGACTGAAAATCTGATTTTATTAATTCATGTGCCTTGAATTGGCGAGATACAGTCAAAGAAACATATCCCCTGAAATGAGGAGATTGTTTACAAGTTGAGAAACAAAATGCTGGCAATGTTGATGACGCTTTAAGGAGCTTCCTCTTTTTGCTATGACTCGTATGACTTTTGACGTTCTTCTCGTCTTGCTTTCTGAAGAAGGCTGATTCTGAAAGAAACTTGATCCTTTTGAAGCTCAGCAGGCTGTAAGCAATGCAGACGAATTCAAAATGCAGTTGTTCGCTTATTCCCTTATTTTGCATGGATCGCCCTTTCGGGTTTTCAATCCATCGGGATACCCATTTTTGCCTGAGCTGTCCAATGCGGCTTTTCAACTCAGCGGGTGGACATTTTTGTTTATTTTCCCTTATTTTTGCCCGAGTCTTTTATTCTGTTTTTGACTCGCCGGGATGCCCTATTTTTGCCTGGACTTTCATTCTGTTTTCATGTCCAGCGGGTCATTTTATGCGAAGTATTTTTTAACTGCATCTGAATTCACAGGGGACGGGAAATCTTCACCATCCATAGTGTTGAGCATCAGTGCTCCACCAGAGAAAACTTTCTTTACTACGAATCTGGATCCTCATCTCTGCCATCTCAGCTTGTAGTTATTTCAGCTGATCATCCTTGTTGTCCTCAGGATTCTTCTTCTTCATGTCCTTAGAGAGGAGTGCTTTCAACTCTTCTTGCCCCTTGGACAAATTCAGAATCACTTCTTGAAACTAAGCATTCTGAGCTTGAAGATCTTTGACAGATTGTTCGAGAGCCATTTCTGCTGAAATAAACAGCGAGAAGATAAGAAACCTGTTGTGACAACCTGTCATGCAATGATATGGTATGTAGATGCATATGCAATGTTTACAAAGACCGCAGAATTTACATTTGTTAAACAAACGAAAATAAAACGTTTATTAGTAAATGTTAAAATTATTTTTCCCCTTGGGCTTACAATGAAGATAAATAAGTACAAAAATGGGGTTTTAAGTCTCTCATGGACGTTTCCTCTTTGTATGGAGGTATGTGTTGAGGTTCCGCTCCTCGTGAAGTTGCTTGGTCAGCTCCAACACTTTTTCTTGGCTAATCCTGAATTGAGCTTTGAAGGTATTTCTTTGTTCCTTCAGTTGGATCGAGGATTTCTGCAATTCTTCCAGGTTAGTGGGCATGTCTGGATGAAGGATGGTATAAGGAGTATCTCCTTCTGCAACAGGTTCCATAGTAACTGGTAGAATAGCAGGATATGGCATTATAAGAGTCTGAGCACATGATCACACCCATCTGAGGTAAGGTTCCATAGGAATGGAGTACTTTGGTTCCAGAGTCTTGCTGTCAACCTTGTTTACTTTACCCCAACCTCGTATGAACCTTTGACGGTAACCTTGCAGATCGTTGTCGTAGTCGAACACAATTCCTTGAATAAGCATGTCATGAGGACCATTGCTCCGAGCATAACCAAACTGACGTAGAGCTAAAGAAGGATTGTAGGTAATGCCCCCTCTTATGCCAAGGAGTGGCACATTGGGGAATTCCCCACAACGGTTAATGATAGTAACATTCTCCATAGATTTAGAACACTAATGAATGTCTGAATGAGAAAGTGACATGATCCTTTTAGACCACCTTAACCCTTGTTCATTCTTCATCACTGATCGAGAGAGGTGAGAAATAAACCACCTAGACAATAGAGGTATGTAACACATCAGAGTTCCTCGTGCCTTCGTAGTATGGGTATGGAGAGAGTGTAAGATGTCTCCAAGTAATGTAGGCACTGGATTGCGAGTCAGAAATATGTTGATGGCGTGTACGTCTATGAGCTGCTCTGGAATAGGGAACAACACTAGACCATAGATTAATAAGACCAAGATCTCCTCGAAAGAATCATAACTCATAGCCTTCAGGAACACTTGAGCTTTCTCCATCAATACCTTAGCAAGGATACCCTTAACTCCACTTCTCGTTTCTAGGACAATGTCTGATTTCTTCAAATGTAAGGATGCAACAATAACCTCAGGTTTAGGCTCTTTTTCTAAGCCTGTGAAGAGCCTCTAATCAAGGATAGGTATACCCAATAGTTTGGAGAATTCTTCCATTATAGGAATCAGCTGATAGTCGGAGAATGTGAAGCAATGATGTTTAGGATCAAAGAACTGAAATAGGACACTCATCATGTCTTCATTGAACCCTGAAGTGACTAGATCTAGTAGTTGACCATGCCTCTTGATGAATTGGGAGTTTTCAAAAACTTGAGAGACCAATTCCTTAAGCTTAGGAGGTATTCCTACAAAGTTGATCCGGATAGTATTCCTACGGGCAGAAGTCATGACCTGCAACAAAAAACAAAGATAAATCCTTTGGTCCTTGAAATGGTTAGTGAAAATGCTATGCTTATGATGCATGATGTCATGATGTTATGCTCAATCACAAACATGTGGCACACACAAACAAGTCACACAATAGCCCTAGGTTTGAAGGCTTGCATGAGGTTTAAAGGTAAGTACCCTCCCTTGAAGTTTAGTTGGTTCATCCTGTCCTACAAAAGTAACCAGGTTCTAAGGGATCTCAATATCACTGATCCTTCCCAAGGGTGGTTGTTCAGTAGGCAACTTACTTGCCAACCAAAACCCTCCAAGTTTAGGATCTCAATGAGCGTAGTATCGAGTATCAACAAACTTCAGTCTTCACCAAAGCCGGTTATCTCACTACTTTCTAAAGGCCAAGATGGGATAACAAGGGTTCTAAAAGTCAGTTAGTGTATTGACAACATATGGCAGCCCCATATTATCCTTAACTTACTTAAGGAACATAAGCACCAGCCAAGAAGTCACACTAACTATGGCCACCAGATTAACCATATTGGTATACGCCGTACAGTTTTCTTGGTCTATTGCCATTTACCTAAGGTACACTAGATCCAGGTTAGGATCTTTCACACATAAAGCCCAACAAGTAATATAAAGCAAACAAGGAAAATAATTTAAGTGATCTAATTCCTAAGGGTACCCCTCTTTTATTAAGTCCCCAGCAGAGTCGCCAGTTCTGTAACACGGTGGGAGAACTGACTTTTAGTCATGTTGCGGATAGCAAGAGTCCCATCGACTTTTATTTTATCCAAATGGAAAGGACATAAAAGAACAGGACAGACCTATTTTTAAAGACTTGAGTTTGGGGGGTAGGTTATACAAAGGGAAGGTGTTAGCACCCTTTACATCCATGGTTATCCATGGGCTCTTAGTTACTTAGCTCACTTAAATTGTTTTTGAAGAGTGTAGTGTGTGATTAGAAATGTTTCTAAGTACTTTGTAATGATCCTCGTATGGATGTATACAAAGCCTTGTTTTGAAAAATTGTTTAAGAAAGTGAGGTGTAAAGAGTAATTTTAAGAAGTGAGCAAGTAATTAAGAGGTATCTACCCTAGATTAAGTCTTTCATGTTCTCATATGTTCTTTCAATGGTAAGACTATCCCTATTATTAAGGAATAGGTAGTCATTACCTTGGATGTGTTAAGGGACAAGCGTAGGGTCATCGCATGGTAAATGAAGGCAACAAGTAAGGGTGTCTTTAGCAATTCGTAGGGACTATCATCCTTTATTCGAAAGGGACAAGATCATTATCGTAGGCAACCTCGAAGGGACTTGATCTTTTAAACTGAAGGGACTATGATGATTTATACTTGAAGGGACTTTGCTTAAGACACCCCTATATTCGAGGGACTTGACCATATTTAAAGGCAACCAAGAGGAATACCCTAGGAAGTGCAAGATGGTGATCAAAGATCGACTTACGTGTGTGAGTGTTTTATTTCAAATATTTATATTTTTTTAAATTAATTTTCTAAATTCAATTTAATTCATTTAATCTTTTTACTCCCTAGGTTTACTAACCACGCAGTTAAATAAAGTAAATAAAATACGAAAATATAAAATCTACCCTATTACATGGCTGGGGCAGTTACATAATTATATGGCAAAAAATTAAACTACACTATTACAAGTGAGGAATAATTACACAGTAAAAATATAATACACATGAAAAGCATAAAAATGAGCGACAAAGGTTCATAAACTAGGTTGAAGGTTTATAAAAGTTTAAGGTTTTAGGTTTATAAAAAAAATTAGGGTTTTGGTTTATGAAATTGTTTAGGGTTTATCTAAAAAATTAGGTTTTGAAAAAAAATTAAGGTTTAAAAAAAAAGGTTTAGAGAATTAAAAATATTAGGGTTAAAATTAGCAATTTAATCTAAAACCTACATTAAGTGTTATGAGAGAAATAAAATGATTTTTTAAAGGAAAAAGAAAGAAGTTATTATTTGTTTTTTGTAAAATATTTATTTATTTTATTTAAAAAATATATATTAACATTTTATGAGAAAACTATATTTTATTTATTTTATTTGTTAGAAAAAAAATTTAATTGAATTAAAATGATAAGTAATATATAAAATAATAGAAAATGTGTAAAAGGAAAAGAAATAGCCAAAATACCTGGGGTGGGATTTGAACCCACGCCCTAGGCTTTTCCCATGTTGGTCCAGCCTTCTTGCCACCAGGCAACTTGCGCTGTTGTGATATATGATGGAGCCAATGCATTAAATATTAAACCTAAAAATGAACAGAAAAGTTAACAAAATAAAGGACCTGGGAATCGAACCCAGGTCTTAGACATCACACGCGCGTATCATTACCACTAGATCACCTGCACACGTTTGAAATACTTATAAAACGAAAAATAATAAAAAAACAAAACAAGATTTGAATTTTTAAAATTAGCGCCAGATCTTCATCTTCTTCCTCAGCTTTCCTGCGAAATCCCTTATGAAATCACCTGCGATTTTTCTTGCGACCAAAACCTGCAAATATCATACCACCTAGGATACTTGCAATTTCATCAAATTAATAGTACCAATATGTTCATTGCAGTTCATACAATATAAATGTGTCCTTTTAAAAGCATTTATATGGCCTATATTGCAAAACCCCAAACTCGAAAGTAAAACCCTAACAATGGCATTTCACACATCAGGCCATGAAGCTTCAATTAAACCACCCAAAAAGTATCCTTAGATTGCACCAAACACAAAACAATCAACAAAATTAGATTATAATGGTTAGATGTGTGAGATCGAAAAAAATTTAAAACACACGTAAAACGAATTCAGTCATGGCGTATGAAGATGTTTTGAATGATGCAATTGATGGTAATAACATCAAGAAGGTCCAGGGATCATGTTTAGATCATTAGAATACATTGATACGACCTGCAAATTACAAAACGAAAATCAAATTTTTTTGTAAAATTTTGAAGATGGTAACGATGTTTTTTGGTTCTGGAAAAACCTCCTCTTGTTTGTGTTATGACTAAGGCTTTATAGATAATCCTTCTAGGTCAAAACTTTGGGCTTTTTATCATGGATTTACATTGCTTGATCATGAAGAAATCCCACTTCTATTTTTGTCAAAAAATCAAATATATCATTGCCATAACAAGTTTGCACAAAATTGGATGGTTTTGAATCAACTTAAATGTTATTTAAAAGCTTCTAGAAGAAGAATCCAATCAAATATTCATATTTTCATATTTTATTTTGATTTAAAATGAATTTTAATGAATAAAATCAAAATAAATTATAAATAAATTATAAAAATCAGAAAATACTTGGATTGGGTCGTGCTTGAGGATATCATGAAGATTGGGTGGCAATTTGGTAGGCCCATTTGGCAAAACTTGGTTTTAAGGCTTCATTTGCTTCATATACCTCCCAAATATTTCCCAACTTTGCAAAGGCACAAATCCCTCAATTTTAAGGCTATGAAGGTGTTCTTGGACATTTTGGAAAGCTTAGAGAGTCCTCTAACCAACCTCTTTGGTCTCATGTCGATATCCTTTACCATTTTCAAACTATGCCCTTTGGAAGATGTTGACATTTTGTTGACTTTTAAAATGACCTATAATATTTTAGCTCATACCTTCCAAATGAATCATTTTTATACTTGGATTGTGAGACACAAAGTTGTAGAGAATTCAATTTCCTTCAAAATGAGCTTTATATGGGAAATTTTTTATGAAGCATGTGAAAGTTATGGCTGGTCAAAGTTCAATTGACTTTTCCTGTGAAAACCCTAATTTAGAAACTCCTGATTCTTGATGATCTGAAATATCCTTGATGAATCATGATCAACGCTTGATTAAATGATGAATTTTACTTCATAAACTTGATGTTGGCCAAAAATTATGAAGTTTTACTTTGGTTTGACCACAGTTAACCTTAGTTTGACTTTTTAACCACTTTGACTGATTTTTGCATATCTGATCATCTGACTGAGCAAACCTTTTGGGAAAGCCTTGAAACTTGTCATAGGGATTCTTGAAGACATGTAGGATGTTATGAAGCTCACTTGAGGCCTTGGAAGTTCATTTAGCCTGATAAAATCCAAAACCCTAGTTTAGAGTGCATTGCTTAGGAGTAGACTTTGTCTGAGGGAACTTCCAAGCTTTCTGACTAATTGTGAACCTTGTGAACCTCTTGGGATACCTTGTGAACCTTTTGAACCTCTTGGGACACCTTGGTACACAATGCTTTGACTAGGGGAGGGAAAATTATGGGGTGCAACAATAGCTATCTTCACATTCCCAAGCGAGGGAAGTGCGACACCAGCTGCCTTACAGAAGGCCATAACTAAACTAGGGTGAGTGTGCCTACACGTCTCCCTCGAGCCATACTCAGTACCACTGGTAGAAATCCTTCTAAATTTAGAGGAGATCAATTGTGCAAGGTCTACCGTCTTACGCTCCATAATGCACTATAGGAGGGTAGCCACTTCAATCGTGATATCTGAGGTGTGTCTCCTAGGCACTAGGTTGTACAAGACAACCGACATGTAAATCTGAGCATTTGTTTTCAGAGCTCATATCTTAAAGTGTAGAGGTGCTCATGTGGAACCCACCTCGTATGTATAATCCTGCAAGTAGATAACCCTCTTAATCTCCTCAATATTCTAGTTCCTTCGAGCTCGCATCCTTCCGTAATAACAAAGCCCATTATCATCCAACTCCACATTGCTTCCCAAATAATGACTTACATTGTCCCTTGAAAAATCAATCACTTTTCCTCTCACCCAGGTTTTGTACGCAAAAGGCTCATTTTCAGGTCACGTTGGAAGGGCGTTCGTGAAGAACTCCCTAACAACTTCTAAGTGAAACTCCGAGTGAGGTTCACAAAGAACAACAAAGTCACTATGCTCCAATTGTGATCCAACAATATAGTAATGCCGAGTAGGGTTCAATCTCACAATTCGGTCCGGCCACACCGCCCTTTTCTCCAAAAACAAGTATCGCCCTTGGTGTTCCGGAGTTAGAAACCTCTGCCCATCGTAGGTTGCAGATGAACGACCCCTTGAAGTAGATGATGCAGCAGCTGTTGAAGTTCGTCCTCTTTTTGATCTGCTAGACATCTGAAAAACAAGAACGAAAAACACACAAAAACACAAGCAAACCAGTGACATTAGATACAAAACACAAGTTACAAAAATTTTAAAATTCCTAATAAAACCATTATAAGTGCCCCATGCCTTCAAAACAGTAAAAAAAAAGGGGAATTTTCTGCAATTCCCAAGTCTCGCTTAGCGAGCTCTGCAAAATTGCAGAAAAATTCCCTACTGGTCAGGAGCAATCTACCATCACTAACAAACCTAATTACCATTCTATTATTCACCAAAACAGAGGCACTTCAACAACAATTATACTAACTAATCAAATATCATGAAACTTCTCAAATTAATTCCCTAATGCTTCATTTTCTCTTACCCTAGACCACATGCAATCAGATTTTCTACTAAAGATTAACAAAAGGAGATCGTAAAAGCATTAAGAAAGCAAGAACACAAGAAATTTCATGAAGAAACTTCAAAAACTCCCCAAAATTGGGTTTTTACGAAAATGAAGAAAAAAATGCAGAAAGTAAAACTTACTATGATGAAATGAACGAATTGAAGCTCAGAAAGTTGATAATGGAAGAGCAAAACCTTGAAGCTTGAAGGAGATGAGAGTAAGAGAAGTTTACCTTAGAGATTTTTTAGAAAATGGGAGAAAGAGACAACCCTAGCTCTTTCCCTCTGTCGCTCCCTGGATTTCCATCCTGGTACAAACACGAAAGTGGCGCAGAAAGAGGTAGAGTCGCCAGCCAGGCATTTTTATCCCGAAGGAACGTGAATGGTAATGTTGCACAAACCGGAAAAAAATAAAGGAAGGACACAGGTCCTGCGAACCAAAGAGACTGAGCTCGGGAGTAGGTTACGACCTGGGAAGGTATTAGCACCCCAGATCGTCCACCGTACCCGACGGGATCCACACTTGAAAAGAAATTTGTTTCAAAGGGTGAAGAATGAAAGCTGCTGCAAAAAGAAAGGAACTGGATTTGGAAATAAAATAAATGGGGAAAATGTAGGGAAAATAAAAGAGTGTGCTCGAATGGGCCCTACCCCTCTGCCTACTTACCTCATTTGGACATGAGGATCAGAGACACCGTAGTTCCCCTAACTAGGGGTGGAAAAGATTGCTTATGAATTAAGGCTTGAACTGCCTATGTCAATGCTCAGGTGTTGCATGCTCGGATGACGAGTGCGTTACCGTCTTGCAAAGTGACAAGTAGGAGCAAGTTCGCGTACAAAGCGAAGGTGATGAGAAGAGAATTCCCGAAGGAAAGACGCTTATTGTTTGTTCGCGTTTTTTAGAAGTTTTTTTTATTGGTGTGGCACAAGAGAATGATCTCAAACTCTTTTCCATGGAATGTGTACTTGCTACTACATTCCAAGATGGAATAATAGAACAAGCACACCAAGTAAGGAGAACTTATCCAAAACTTGTTTCCAAAGGCAAGGGCCTAAGTTCATTGACTTGTTGAATTTATTAGATTTTTTTTAGTGATTAAAATGAAGAAGTATTTTTTAGGATTTTCCTCGATGAAGATGACCTCATGATCCGACTTGTGCATCATGCTAGACAAATGCACTATTCCAAGATGGAATGAATACATATGCCCCATGGAATAAGGCTATTACACAAGAAGTCACTTCTTTCTTTATTAATGTTTTTTTTAGGTTTTGTTTTTGAGATGAGAAGAGAAAGAACCAAAGGAGCAAAAGGCAAAAAGTCTAATGGGGAAAGACTAAACCTAAAGTTATCATGCAAAAAGTGGTCTTAAGGTTAATGCGGTTTCAACTATCCTAAGAGAAAAGAAGATCAAAGGAGAAGCAAAAGAGAGGAGAAGAAAGCTAGAGAGCAAAGTAGAAAGAAAGTTAAAAAGAAAAAGTGAAGAGTTGAAATGCGGATAAACATCCACACTTCACTTACCAATGCCCCTGAAATGTTAGCAAAATTCCAGCACATCAATCAACACAATTCATGGAATTAGCATGCTCAAAGTTCTAGAACACAAAGTTAAACAAACATGCCAAGCTTTGCACATACAATAATTTACGCGTCGAGAACATGAAGGCATACATCAACCAGCAAGCAAATCACCCTAAACTAGCATATTCAATGATCATACAATGATCCATGATGATTAAAGAAAGTAAGGGAAGCAAACAACCTCAAAACAACCCCAAAATGGCACTCTGCTTCAGTATTAACCGGTTAACCAAAGCGTTAACTGGTTAAGCAATTCAAACCTGTAGAAAACAACACAGAAAATAGGTGCGTTAACCGGTTAACCAAAGCGTTAACCGGTTAACACTATGAAAACAACAGCAATTTCCTGCATAAAAAACAGCTCAAATCCAGCTTATCCAAATAATTCCACCACAGACCAGCAATCAATTATGCATGAAAAGTAAGATCAATTCACATTAATCAAACATCATTAAGCTCATAAACATTAACACATAGACCCGGTCACAAATTAACCAATCAATTCAAGCAAAATAAGCAAATACACAAGCACATGGTGGATCTAATCACAAGCATTGTAAATAAGCTAAAACAGAATTAGATCTGAACTTAACCAACCTACAAAGTTTAGGTATGCTTTGGTAAATGTTGTTTGAGATGGAAATGAGGAATCGCACGGAAAACTTCGAAGATCCGGTGCTAATCTTCACACTCCATGCAAAATAAATGCAAGCAAAGGATCTTGATTCAGAATTTTGGCTCCAAAAGCACTTCTAATCTCCAAATCAGATCTGAACCAAGTAGAGAAACCAACAAATTGATGCAAAGAAGCTATGGATGGAGGTCTAGTTCCAAGATCTACAAACTTTAATGCAAATTTTTGTGATCTTCAAAGAGGAACTTTGAGTGATTTGGAAAATTGGGAGAGAAAATGAGAGAATGGTGAGAGAGGAGTGAAAATTCAGAAAATGAGAAGTGAATTATGAGAGAGCTCCCTCTTGGTTTGGAGGGAAATGGAATAAATATGATTTAGGTTTAGGGCCCAAAATTTTGGTTTGGGATCCAAAAAATATGGTTTGGAATTGGCTTAGAAAGTGATTAGGATCTAGCTCTGGAATTAGGTTTGGCAAATTATCTAGATCCTTCTCCATAATTCAAAATGAATAAAAATTGGAAAATTGGAAAATTGGAGCCAAAACACATGCTGAAAATGCTGCTAGAACTCAAAATTCGCAACCGTTAACCGGTTAACCAAAGCGTTAACCGGTTAACACAAGCAAATTTTGAATTCTCCCTCCTTTTGGTGGGAAACTTCAAGAATAACCCGACGCCAACCGTTATGATCTGATTTTGATCTTCAATCTTTTTAGGGATTTGACCATGATACCAGGCTTGTTCAAAAGGTCATGTGAGCTTCCTGCCAGGTCACCATGCTCTTGACTTTAACTTGAAATGTCGGGTGATTGATCATATGCCTTATGCTAGAACATGTGAGTGTTATGCTTCATCTTTTTATGCAAAATTCTAAGGATATGACATGCTAATGATGATTACGATATGATGATGATGCTAAAAAGAAGAGGGCAAATTTTGGGGTATTACAGTTGCCCCTATTCAAGCAACTGTTAATCTGAAAAGGACGGTAGCACGTCTATCGACCGTTCAAGATAAATTGTGGTTGAATACCAAGAAGACCTGAAATTTGCACTCTGCTGGAGAATGCACGCAATGGGAAATAAACCCAACCAAATGACGCTCTGGATAACTGAAGTGAAGACAAAGCAGACGAGCTCCTTCCAAATTGATTTGTTACGCCGGATAAGAAAAAACCTAGACAGACGAGCCTCCTTCAAGCAAACTTGTTGCGCCATGAATTGGACATACGAGCCCTCTTCAAGTGAAACCTGTTACGCTAGGAAATGGACATTGAGCCCCCTTCATACATTTTGCAACATATGATCTGAGAGAGACGAACCTCCTTCGGATAAACCTGTTACGCCAGGACCGGTGATGCACTTAAGTCTGTGGGATAGACATGCATAATCAGGATAGATGAACCCTCTTCATATATTATCCGTGGATATATGGTCTAGGACAAACGAGTCTTCTTCGAGCAAACCTGTTACGCCAGGTGCAACATTGGGATTGGACGAACCCTTTTCATAAATCTTGCGTAGATATGTGGTCTCTGAGACAGAAGAACCTCCTTCGGATAAACCTGTTATGCCAGGACCGGTAACCATTTCGACGTTTAATCCCACTGTCAGGACTTCAAACCTTTTCAACACAGACGAGTATTGGATGATCATCAAGAGAACACAGACGAGTGCCATAAGTCAATGATACAAACGAATATCAGAAGATGATCTAAGAAACGCAGACGAACGCTTCGACAATGATACAGACGAATATCAACCACTGATATATACGAATACCAGAAATCCAACACAGATGAGCATTTGGAGTAGCAATACAGATGAGTATCAGAATCATTATCAAATCAACACATATGGATATAAGCTAACACAGACGAGTGTGGAGGATGGTACAGACGAGTATCCAAACAATGCAAACTGCTTCAAACAGATAACAAACACAGACGAGTACTGGGGATTGCAAATGAGCACCAAACCAATATCAAACACAGATGAGTGTCAGGCGTGCAGACGAGCATCAAACAGGTTTCAAATACAGACGAATGATGGGGAATGCAGAAGAGCATCAAAACACTTATCAAACACATACGAGTGTTGGGAAGCGCGGACGAGCAACAAGAAAAATGTCAAACACAGGCGATTGCTGGAGAGTGCATATGAGCATCACGTAGATATCAAACACAGACGATTTCTGGGGAGAGCATACGAGCATCACATACGAGTGATGGGAAACGCAGACGAGCATCAAACAAATGTTAAACACCGACAAGTGTTAGGAAATGCATACGAGCAACAAGCAAAATGCCCTGATCGGCAAAAATAATCACGACTCTGCAGGGGAGAACTAGGTCAAGAGGCTTTGACGATGCTTAACTCTGGCTGGGGAGATGAATACCTGTTTGTATCATCATAATGGCCAAAAATGACTTGGCGACTTCTCTGCGGAATATTTCAATGATGAGTGTGACTCCTAATCACGAACTCTGCGGGGACTGATCGACTTCAGACTCAGTTGGGGAAGATTCTTGGTCAAGACTCCTGCTGGGGAGAGAATTTTGAAAATTCTGACTCTGTGAGGAAATCATGCCTTCAGCTGCCTGCTGGGGATAATTTCACTTGTGGAAAGACAATCCGCTTGGGGATGAAAGCTCTTCAATTAAGCTTGAGGTTCTGCTAGGGAAATGACCAAGATATCCTGACAATACTGGGGATATCTCAATGATGGTTGCGTACCAATCACGAGACTCCGTGAGGGAATGACGAATTTCCGACCCGGCTAGGGAAGATACTTGGTCAAATAAACTTTGCTAGGGAAAAAGTTCTGACCATTACAACTCTGTGGGGAATTAGGCCTTCAGCTACTTGCTGGGAATAGCCCATTCTGACATAAAGATTCCGCCCGGAGGTGAGAACTGTTCAACTGGATTTGAAGTTCCGCTGGGGATACCACCCTACTCTGACTCAACTGGGGAACATTCTCTGCTCTACTGGGGAAAGCCATGTCTTTCTGTGAAGAACAACCTCTGCTCGGGAAGATATGACACTATCCTGCAAAACCTGCAACAACAGTATACACCCATGTGTCTCGGGGATTCGCATGGTATGATTTGTTCATCCATTGTCACCCGACACTCAAAGATAGTTTTAAATGTTTCCCTGCAATGTCATTTTTCTTAGAAAAAATCAACATGTTTCGAATGCAATGCTCCTTTTGCCAAAAATTCATGACATTTTTGTAAACAAAGTAAACATAACACAACCCGACTTTTGATTGAATATTTATTCATTGAATGGCCTCAGAACAAGAAAAGTTTTACATCAGGAAGTAACTACCTGGAAAGAGGTAGCTACCATAAAATTGAGAAAAGAAACTATCCTAATGGCAATGTACACAGCATTTCAATGAGTTTCTTTCCTGCTATGACCTGCATGTCTTTAAGACCTTCCGTTCTCGCCTTCACTTTCTGAGGAAGATGATGGGACTGATTCCTACCCTTCTGATACTGCCAGACTGCGTGAAACGATGGTTTGGTTCAAATTACCCGGATCGCTTTTGTTCGCTTATTCCCTTGTTTTGCGTGGATCTCCCTTTCGGGTTTTCAATCCACAGGGATACCCTTTTTTGCATGAGCTGTCCGATGTGGCTTTTCAACTCAGCGGGTGTACATTTTTTTTCTTTTTTTTTTCCTAATGTTTGCCCGAGCTTTTTATTCTGTTTTTAGCTCACCGGGATGCCCTTTTCTTGCCTGGACTTTAATTCTGTTTTTGTGTCCAGCGGGTCTTTTTAAGCGAAGTATTTTTTTAAATGCGTTCGAGTTAACAGGAGACTGGAAATCTTCTCCATCCATAGTAGTGAGCATCAGCGCCCCACCTGAGAAAACTTTCTTTACTATGAATGGGCCTTCGTAGTTTGGGGTCCACTTGCCCCTGTGATATGAACCTGGAGGAATGATCCTTTTGAGCACAAGCTCTCCCACTTGATACTCTCGAGTACGTACTCGTTGGTTGAATGCTCACTTCATTCTCCTCTGATAAAGCTGACCATGACAGATAGCCGCTAATCTCTTTTCCTCAATTAGACACAACTGATTATATCGAGCACGTACCCATTCAGCCTCATCAAGCTTCACATCCGTCATCACACGTAATGAAGGAATTTCTACCTCGACAGGCAAGACTGCCTCCATGCCATACACCAAGGAAAAAGGAGTTTCCCCAATTGACGTCCTGACTGACGTTCGGTACCCATGCAACGTAAATGGTAACATCTCATGCCAATCTTTGTAGGTGACAACCATCTTCTGCACAATCATCTTAATATTCTTGTTAGCTGCCTTTACCGCGCCATTCATCTTTGGCTGGTAATGAGAAGAATTGTGATGCTGAATCTTGATGTCCCGACACAGTTCTGCCATCATCTTGTTGTTCAAATTGGAACCATTATCAGTAATGATTCGCTTGGGCACTCTGTATCTGCAAATGATGTCTCTTTTCAGAAATCTGGCTACCACTTGGCGAGTGACATTGGCATAAGATGTTGCTTCAACCCATTTGGTAAAGTAATCAATCGCAACTAAGACGAAACGATGACCATTTGAAGCGGTAGGCTCTATCTTCCCGATCATGTCAATGCCCCACAAAGAAAAGGGCCAGGGAGATGACATGACGTTGAGCGGGCTCGGAGGAACATGCACCTTGTTTGTATATATCTGGCATTTGTGGCACTTACGAACGTACGAACAACAATCTGCATCCATTGTTAGCCAATAATACCCTGATCTCAATAACTTCTTAGCCATTGTATGTCCTCCTGCATGAGTACCGAAGGATCCCTCGTGGACTTCCTGCATTAACAAGTCTGCTTCGTGTCTATCCACGCATCTGAGCAAGACCATGTCAAAGTTCCTCTTATACAGAACTCCGTTTGCATTCAAGAAGAAACTAGCAGCAAGTCGTCTCAAAGTCTTATTATCATTGGATGATGCCCCAGTTAGGTATTCTTGTTTCTCCAGGAAAAGCTTGATATCAAAGTACCAAGGTTTCTCATCAGACACTGCGTCTGTAGAGGAAGCATAAACTGGTGCGTCAAGCCTGGAAATGTCAATCTTGGGCACGTAGTTCCAACACAAGACTTTGATGGACGAAGAAAGAGTAGCCAATGCATTGGTAAATTGATTCTCATCTCGTGGTATATATTGAAGCTTAACCATTGTGAAGAACGTCAACAGTCTCCTGGCATAATCCCTATAAGGAATTAAGTGTTCCTGATGTGTATACCACTTGCCTGTAACCTAGTTGATAACGAGGGATCAATCTCCGAATATATCGAGGGTCTTAATCCGAAGATTCATAGCCTCCTCTAATCCCATTATGCATGCCTCGTATTCCGCTTCATTGTTGGGGAAGCCAAAAGTAATTCTGGCAGCGAAGGGAAAGTGAACACCTTCGGGAGTGATAAGAACAACACCAACTCCACGTCCATTGATATTGACTGCCCCATCAAACATCAACTTCCATTTGGATTCAGGGTCAGGCCCCTCCTCCCTAAGTGGTTCCTCATAATCTCTTGCCTTTAGGTACATGATGTCCTCACCAGGGAAATCAAACTTCATCAGCTGATAATCGTCTTCAAGTGGTTGTTGTGCAAGATAATCTGACAATACACTTCCTTTGATGGCTTTCTGGGAAGTATAATGTATGCCATACTCTGTTAATATCATTTCCCACCTTGCAACTCTTCTGGTTAACGCTGGTTTCTCGAGAATATACTTGACAGGGTCCATTTTTTAGATTAGCAGTGTGGTATGGGTCAACATGTACTGTCTCAGTCGGCGAGCAGCCCATACCAAAACGTAGCATGTTTTCTCGAGCAGTGAGTAACGGGATTCACAGTCGGTAAACTTTTTGCTAAGGTAATAAATAGCATGCTCTTTTCGACCAGACTCGACATGTTGGCCTAGCACACACCCCATCGACCCTTCTAACACAGTCAAGTACATGATAAGTGGCCGTCCTGAAACTAGAGGCATTAGAATCGGAGGCTCCTGCAAATATTCTTTTATCTTTTCAAAGGCTTTTTGACAGTCCTCATTCCACCTGACTGTTTATTCTTTTCTTAATAATCTGAATATTGGCTCGCATGTGGCAGTTAGATGAGATATAAACCGTGAAATGTAGTTCAATCTCCCTAAAAACCCACGCACTTCTTTTTCTGTTTTCGGTGCAGGCATGTCTTGTATTGCTTTTACTTTTGCAGGATCTACCTCAATCCCTCTCTGCCTAACAATAAAACCTAGCAACTTACCGGAATGCACTCCGAAGGTGTACTTGTTTGGATTCAACCTCAATCTGTACTTTATCAACCTATCAAACAACTTTTTGAGATTGACAAGATGCTCTTCTTCGTCCCGGGACTTGGAAATCATATCGTCCACATAGAACTCAATTTCCTTGTGTATCATGTCGTGGAACAAAGTTACTATAGCCCGCTGTCGCTCCCACCAAATGACACCTGGCCAGAAGGGGTACAGACGCAAACGATCGACGAAAGGAGAGAACATGAGGATGAACTGAAAAGAGTCGCCAGTTAGGCATTTTTATCCCGAAGGAAAGGTAATGCTGCATAAACCTGGGAAAATATGGATAAGACGGTCGCGAACCAGAGAAACTGAGAAAGGGGGTTGGTTACAACCTGGGAAGGTATTAGCACCCAGATTATCCGTCGTACTCGACGGGATCCACGCTTAAAAGATTTGTGTTTAAAGGGGTAGTGTCAGTGCTATCTGTGTGCAAAAACTAGAAAAGAATGTACAGGTGTCAGTGCTGGAAAGAAGTGACAAGTGAAGAAAAGGAGTGTCAGTGTAAGAAAAGAGTGCAATATTCAAGGCAATGAGGCTTAAAATAAAGATGCTGGAAGAGGGGGGAATATATAGAGACTTTTGTTAGATAACAGTTAAGTTATGCCTACGTATCCTCTCGTGCAATGAGGAAGTCAAAACACCGTAGTTCGACTCAAAGAGACTGAAAGATAAATTGACTTGGGAACTGCTTACTTGTCTATGCTCAAGCGTATGACCTGTCTGGCTCGGGTTCTAACTGTCTTGCATTAGACGGAAGAAACAAGTTCTCGTTTGTGAGTGAAGATGATGAGAAAAGAATCTCGGAGGAGACGATTATTATTTGTTTTTTGTATTTTCAATCTTTTATTGCTTTTTGATGTTTGTCATAAGTAAATGAGCTTAAGCCTAAACCCAGAGTTAGTAAACTCATCACATCTTCCCTTTGATTAGGGGTAATGAGAATACCTTAAGTATGAAGTAAACACCTCACACTTAATCACCATGATGTAGGATTAAGATCATTAACCTACTTGCACTTATTTAGATGTTTTGGGGAGTTTTTGTTTGGTGTTAAGTAATGAGTTTAAGCCATAATCAAGGATTTAATGGACCCATTACACCATCCTAATAGAAGGATAATAGATGAGAACATTTAAGTTGAGGAAGGCTCCTCAACTTAATCCATGATTAGGGATTAACCTCATAAAAAAACAAAGCCTTTATTAAAGTGGATTTTAGTTAATGGTAGGATTAAGAAATGAATTTTATGGTTTGTAAGACAACTTGAGGGGGACTTGTCCATTAACACTAGGGTTAGTCCTTCTTAACCAATTAAGGAAGAATTAGAACCCTAATGCAAGGCCCAAGTTAAAATCTTTTTGTCTTAGTGGTTATTAGGTGAATTGATTAAGAGATTTAAACACATTAAGGGTTTAACACTTTGGATTAAAGTTATACACTCCACCCTAAGAGAAGGATGCAGGCATAATCTTAATCACAAAGCCTTAAAACCTTGAAGGTTTAGTCCCTGATTATGAGGTGAGAAGAGAAGACACAAAATATGACACAAAGGTAAAACTAATGGGAGACTAATGTAAACACCCCAAATTTGCCCTCACCCATTCACACCATGGCTTGTGATCATCTCATATGCATAAACTCAATCATAGCATCTCATATCACATTTTGATCCACTGCATTGGTTCTAAGTCATCTGCGTCTAGGGTTTGTGATCTGAGCAATCCAAGAGCTTCTTGAGCCACTCCAAAGGTCATCAATCACTTCAAAGGGGTCTATATGTGTTCAAGCATCACTTTACATCTTCTCAAAGTCAAGAATGCCAAAGAATCACAAGAACTGGGAATGGTGTGGATGCAGAGCCAAGTTTGACTGCACAGATGACCTAAAATTAGGGTTTTGGTTTCAGAGGCCATAACTTCAAAATTTTTGGTCATTCTTGTTTCTATTGGTCTCTATATGGTATAGAGAGTGTGCATATCAATTTTTATGAAGAAATTCCATGGGGAAGTCATCTGATCAAGAGTTGACTTTCTAGACAAGTCAGTGCAAAATCAGGGCATCTGAGGCCCCCAATGACCCAACCAAGGGGTGATCTTCATCATTTTGAGTGTATTTGATCTTTATTTGATCATGGAAGAAGGTTGAAGTTCACAAAATTCAAGAATTACAAGTTTTTGCAAAGTTGACTTTTTGGGCTAAGTTTGACTTTTAAGGAATTTGTCATTTTAGGCAACTTTTCAACCCTTACTTTTTGATCCAAAAATGCTTCAAATGGAAAAACTTTGGTCATGAAAGTTGTAGATTAGATCTTTCCCTTTTCAAAAAGTACAAGAACATGACCTAATTCATTTTGGATCAAAAGTTATGGTTTGTCAAAGTTGGCAAAAATCACTAAATTTCAAGTTATGCACCAAATGGAAAACTTGCAAAACTTTATACCAAGGCAATTTGTGACTTCTAATTGATGTCAAACCATTACACAAACATCACGTGTGACCTAAAAATCAGAATGGGCCAAGGGTTTCTCATTTGTTTGGCCTTTGAAGCAAAATATTTTCATGAAGATCCAAAAGCAAGCAAGTTGCAAAAACCATCATCACACTTCACCCACTTGCTGCCTTGGCTACTGAACCAGCCCTAGCCTTTCCCTTCACCTTGCTGCGCAGCCCACACCCCTTGTACCAAGCTAGAACATGGCCCATGCTTCTCTTACACAAGAGTGGACATTTTGCAAAAAGTAGCTACACCTATCACAAAAGCACAGGTCACATCCTCTGACCAATGGCATTAGTTTATACAAAGAAAATGCAAGCCAAACCACACAAGAGGCAAGCCTGAAACTCACCACAACTCACCATTCACAAACTCTCTCCAACTTGCATTTTCCTTCGAAACACCTTCCACAGGCCACAAACATACAAACAAACTCCACCAATCATCTCACCATACTTCACTGAACACAAACCAACACTCACAAGAGCCTGAAACTAGCAAGAACATCACTTCCTCATTTTCACTCTCAAGAGCAAAACCCTTCGAAACTCAGCATACAAGCCACAAACACATAAACAAACTCCACAGACCTTCTCCACTCATCATCCTGATCACAAAGAACCCCTCACCATTGCCAGAAACAGCCTGAATCCAAAACACGATTCCCACCTGAGCTTGAACAGAACTTGTTCAAACTCTCAAATCAGCCAACATAAACTCTTGCTAAGCATTCAGACATCATCAAGGGACCAAAGGGGTTGGTTTGCATCAATGGGAGAGGTCAGAAAGTGGCATAACTGAAAGCTTCAAAACTCAGGTAGCTCAAGAACATTTTTTCCAGAAACTTGTTTTTAAGTTCTTAAATGATTCTCCATGTTCCACTGATCATGCTGATATGTTTTGTTTCGAAAATAATTGAGTTTTGAGCATGTATGTTGTTCCTGAAATTTTTTGACCTAAACCCCTTTTGCTTCGATTCAGCTTTGTTGTGTAAAATAAATGTGTTTTGGCTGTTGATTCTTGCTCTATGATGTTTGGGGATGGATTCTGGGCAGAGAGATTGGGTTTTAGTGAGCTAGGGAGGAAGATAGCAATTTTCAGGGAGGATGCTGGCCGGAGAAGATGACCGGAAGTCTTCTCCGGCCACCTGAAGGTGATTAGCTGTTAATTAGGGTTAGGGCACCAGGTTTGAATGTGAGCCACTGGATCTTGTTTCCCGCGCGTGTTTGGAAGGCTGAGATCATGTCATTAGTTTTAATTAGGTTTAATTTATTTAATTAATTGAGATTAGCCCAGTTTGAATATAGGCCACTGGATTGCGCGCGCAGTCAACAAATCTTTCCCCAGAATGAATCCTGGCCCTCCATTGCGCATACTTCCTTTTTATTTCTTTTTTTATTCATTTCTTTTGTTTTGTTTTGTTTATTTTATTTAAAATAGCAAAATCAATTTAAAAATTCTGAAATTTTTTGTACAAGTTATTATTTAATTTCAGAACACAAAAATATTTTTATTTTTATTTTTAGCATTTAAAAAGTATTTTTAAATATTTAAAAGTTTCTTTTTAATTAATTAATGAGAATTAATTAATTAAAAATACTTTTAGGTATTTAAAAATCACCAAAAAATTCATGAAACCTTTAAAAACACTTAGAAACATTGTCCAACCTTCAAACCAAATTTCTTTTTTGATCTTGATGCATTTTGAGAATTTTTCATTGAATTAAAATCATTTTGATGCATTATTTTGATCCAAACTTCCAAAAATCATTTCTGCCTAACCCTAAAGAGTTGGACCTTGATTCTTTTTGCATTGCATTGTGTTTAGCATGTAGTTTGTGAGATTAAATGGCCATGATTTGATCTTTCATTTTCAATTTGTTTGGTAATTTTCTTGTTTAGGAACCCTAAAACCCTAGAAAACTTAGAAAAATCATATCTTGAGTTAGGTTAAGAGTTGAGACCTCTCCTTTGGGCAGTGAGTTAGTATAGGTCTAGGGATCCTTTGAATGCATTTTCAATTTTTTGTAATGTTGTTTGCTTCTGATTTTGGTTTGTGTTTGTTGTATTGTTCATAAACCCTAATTTGGGCTTTCATATGCATCCATCTTGCATTTGTATTCATACCTTGACTTGCCATGATATTTTATGCATCCATGTGATTCATTTAACATCATAAGACATATTGAAAACATGTTTGATCATTGCATCTTGCATTTGCCATGTTGTATGCCATTTGCATTCCATAACTTTTCATGCATGATCATGGTTCTAAACTTGCTTCATTTGCATTCATAAGCTTGCATGATCATCCCCATGTGTTGTTTCATGTTTGTAGCATCTCATAGCATTATTAACATCATGAATATGCTTCTGGTTTGGCTTTTCATCATACCATTTCATCTCATTTTGCATTGCATTGCATTTCCTTTTCTAACTTTTCAGGTGGTAAGTAACTTTGAGAAGTGAATTTGCCTTCACTTCTCATAACTTCTCTTCATCTCTTTTATGCATATTTGCTGCATTTTTGTATGTGTTTGAGTTTGAGCTTGCTCATTCTTCTCCTTCCCACTTTCTTTCTTCAAGTGACTTGACTTCTTGAATGAAGCAAGTTACTCTGCTTCTCTTGGCTCCTTTCATCTGCTTCCTGGTGATTCCTTTGAAGATTGCTCCTGTAAACCTCACAAACCTTAGGAACAACCAAGCATGACAATGATTAGGGTTTTGATTAGTCTCCCCTTTTAGTTTTACCTTTGTGTCTCTTTTGAGTCCTCTCTTCTCACCTCATAATCAAGGACTAAACCCTAAAGGCTTTAAGGCTTTGTGATTAAGCTTATGCTTGCATCCTTCTCTTAGGATGGAGTGTATAACTTTAATCCTAAGTGTTAAACCCTTAATGTGTTTAAATCCTTTAATCAATCCACTTAATAATCATCAAGACATCAAACTTGTAACTTGGGCCTTGCATTAGGGTTCTAATTCTTCCTTAATTGGTTAAGAAGGACTAACCCTAGTGTTAATAGACAAGTCCCCCTCAAGTTGTCTTACAAATCATAAAACTCACTTCTTCATCATATCAGTAAATAAAATCCACTTAACAAAGGCTTGTTTTGTCATGAGTTTAATCCCTAATCATGGATTAAGTTGAGGAGCTTTCCTCAGCTTAAACATTCTCATCTATTATCCTTCTATTAGGATGGTGTAATGAGTCTGTTTAATCCTTGATTATGGCTTAATCTCATTACTTAACACTAAACAAAAACAACAAAAACATCTAATTAATCACACGTAGGTTAATGATCTTAATCCTACACCAAAGGTGATTAAGTGTGAGAATCTGACTTCACACTTAAAGTATTCTCATTACCCCTAATCAGAGGGAAGATGTGATGAGTTTACTAAACCCATTGGTTTAGGCTTAAGCTCATTAACTTATGACAAACTTTCAAAAGCAATAAAAGACTGAAAATACAAAAACAAACAATAATCGTCTCCTCCGGGATTCTTTTCTCATCATCTTCACTCACAAACGAGAACTCGCTTCTTCCGTCCAATGCAAGACAGTTTGCACCTGAGCCAGACAGGTCATACACTTGAGCATAGACAAGTAAGCAGTTCACAAGTCAATTCATCTTTCAGTCTCTTTGGGTCGAACTACGGTGTTCTGACTTCCTCATTGCACGAGAGGATACGTAGGCATAACTTAACAGTTATCGAACAAAAGTCTCTGTATATCCCCCCCTTTCCAGCTTTATTCTTTAAGCCTCATGATCTTGAGCACTTCACTCTTGTTCCTACACTGACACTGTACATTTATACACTTCACCTTTTACACTGACACCTGCACATTCCTTTCCAGCTCTTTTATACACAGATTGCACTGACACTACCCCTTTAAAACACAAATCTTTCAAGCGTGGATCCCGTCGAGTACGGCGGACAATCTGGGTGCTAATACCTTCCCAGGTTGTAACCAACCCCCTTTCTCAGTCTCTCTGGTTCGCAACCGTCTTATCCATCTCTTTCTAGGTCTATGCAGCATTACCTTTCCTCCGGGATAAAAATGCCTAGCTGGCGACTCTTTTCATCTCCAGTGAGTTCACGGCTGTGTGTTCTCATTGTCCCTCTCGCCGACCGTTCGCGTCTGTACCTTTATTTGGGCCAGTCCCATCTATCGGGAGCGACAACTAATCAAACCCTAATTGTTATCATACTTGGGTGTTCCTAGGGTTTATGAGGCGTGCAAGAGATTTTCAAGAAGAGCCACCAAGGAAGAAGCAGATGAAAGGAGGAGAAGCAGAAGAAACAAGTCAACTTACTTCACTTAAGAAGATAAGTTGCTTGAAGAAAGAAGGTGAAGAAGGAACATGAATGAGCAAGCTCACTCTAAGACAAATACAAAATTCAGAAAGGATGCATAAGAAAGATGAGAAGAGATTGTGAGAAGTGAAGGCAAATTCACTTCTCAAAGTACTTACCACCTGAAAAGTTAGTAAAAGGAAATGAAATGAAAATGAAATGAATGCAAGGATGCAAACCAAAACCAGAAGCAAATTCATGATGCAAATGATGCTAAGAGATGATGCAAATGTATGTCAAGAGTTGTGAATGATCATACAAGGGATGAGGATGCAAATGAAGCATGAAAGGAGCATGAAAGTTCATGAAAGCACATGGAATGAAATGAATGCATAACATGGAAAAGGGATGAAGAAATGATCAAGCATGGGTCTAATATGTCCTAGGATGTCTTAGAAGTCATGTGAATGTATGAATTGTCATGGCAAGTTCTTGAATGCAAGCATATGCAAGATGTATGCATAGGAAGATGAGAAATTATGGTTTTCATACAACATGAGATGCAAAACTCAAAAACAGAAGCAATGGACAAGATAAAAAATTGAAAATGCAATCAAGAGAACCCTAACCCCATATGATTTCACACCCCAAAGGAGAAGACCTAACTCTTAATCCTAAGGAAGTTATGATTTTTCTAAGTTATCTAGGGTTTTAAGGCACCTAAAGGGAAAAAATGCAAATCAAATCAAAAATGCAGAAGAAATTCATGACAAAATTATGTTAGAAAATACATTTCAAATGAAGATCAATGCAAAAAGAATCATTGTCATATCATTCTTGGTTAGGCAGAAAATAATTCTTGAAGTTAGGGTTCTAAAATATGAATTTTATGAACCCTAAATTCAAGAAAATTGTCAAAAATGGTTCAAAACCAAAAATAAATTTGTGTGGATGGTATGACAATGTCTCTAAATGTTTAAAGATGCAATATGAATTTTTTGGGATTTTTTAGAAACCTAAATGATATTTTAATTAATTAATTTTCATTAATTAATTAAAATAAACATTTAAATGTCTAAAAAATGATTTTTTTAATGTGAAAAATAAAAATAAAAATATTTTTGGGTTAAGAAAATTATTTGGAATGAAAATGCAGAATAAAAATATTTTTGGAAATTTCTAACTATTTCAAATAAAATGTGCAAAATAAAATGAGAAAAATGAAATAAAATGAAATAAAAGCTGAAGTATGCTGAATGGAGGGCCTGGATTGGCCCATATTCAAAGTTCATTAACCCTAATTAAATATTTAATTAATCCAGATTAATAACTAATGAAAAGATCTTAGCCGTTCACTGCACGCGGGAAAGACAAATCCAAGGGTCCACATTCAAAGTTTGCCCTAACCCTAATTAAGCCACTAATGACATTCAGGTCACCGGAGAAGAGCTCCGGTCGTCTTCTCCGGTGACCCCCTCACCTGAAAGTTTTCAACTTCTTCCCTAGGTCTTTTCTGGAGCTCTAAAGCTCCAGATTCACTCCTCTCACTCTCCTAAGATCAAATCCACCCTCAAAAACAATTTCTTTTCACTCAATCTCAAGATTCGAAGAAAAACATAAACATGGCAAAAATTTCAGACAAGCAATACATTCTCATTTCTTAACCATTTTCAATAATTCCAAGTTCAGTGTGATCAGTGAAGCATGCTTAATCATTTTGTAACATAAAAGAGAAGTTCTGGAAAAATTAATTCGAATGGCTACCTGAGATGGAGCTTTCAACCCTTGAGCTTTCTGGCCACTTCCTTGGTGCAAAAAGCCTCTAATGACCTTCCTGAAGAGTTTTCAATGCTTGGACAACTTTGTGGATGGCTGGTTTGTGAGCTTGCACTCCAACTGGCTGAAAATCTTATTTTGCTTATGGTGTGTTCTTGGCTGTTTTGATGGATGGTTTATGATTAGTGAGTGATTTAGAAATGAATGGTGGTGTTTGTTTGAAGATTGAGCAAGTGTGCTATGAGTTTCGAAGGAAAATGCAAGAGGGAGAGTTTTTGTGAACTTGATGATTCTGTTGGTTTCAGCTTGTGTTCTTGTGTGTTATCACCAGCATTTGGTCCACATATCAAGTTGTGATAGGTCTGTGGAGTGGTTGTGCCCTATTGTGATTGGTATGGGCTTCTTGCAACAAAGTCAAAAGTTTTTGTCCTTGAGGTATGGGCTGGTTCAGAGGTGGTACAAGGGCATGTCTGGTTCAGCAAGGATCAAGGAGGTCCATGGAATTCACTTTGAGGCAATTCAGCATGTGAGAAATAAGTTATGGGGTGTTTTCTAAATTTGGAGAAAGTTTGGCTCCTTTGAGATTTCTTCATGGGCAAGGCATGAAAACTTGAGATCCTTTGGGCAATTCTGAGTTTTAGACATTGTACAATGTTTGTATGATGCTTAGAAATGTGTTTGAAGTCACAAAATAGCTTGGCAAGAGGTTTTGCAAAACATCCCTCTTTGGTGCATTCTTTAAAATTATGTGATTTTTGCCAACTTTGACAAGCCATAACTTGAGTTCCACAATGAATTAGAACTTGTTCTTGTAATTTTTTAAAAGGGAATGATCCAATCTACAACTTTCATGACCAAAATTTTTTCATTTGAAGCAATTTTGGTTAAGAAAGTGGAGGTTGAAAAACATTCCCAAAATGGAAAGTTTACATTACAAGTCATTTCCATTTTTGGCAACTTTTGGTTTAGCTCACTTTTCTTCAATTTTGTGAACTTATAAGCACTTCAATGATCAAATAAATATCATATAACCTCAATTTGATGAAAAATCCACTTTGGTTCCATGTTGGGGGGCCTCAGATGCCCTGATTTTGCTCTGACTTGCTCAAGAAGTTACCCAGTGATCAGATGACTTCCACAATGAATTTCTTCATCACACTTGGTATACATGATCCTTATAATATATTGAGACCCTTAGAAACAAGAATGACCAAAAAAATTGGATTTATGGCCTCTGAAACCAAAACCCTAATTCCAGGTCATCTTTGTAGTTAAACCCTAGCTCTGCTTCCATGCTTTGCCAGTTCTTGTGATTCTTTGACTTCCTTGATCTTTGGAGGATATAATGTGATGATTGAACATACATGGACCCTCTTGGAATGATTGGAGGACTTTGGAGTGGCTCAGATAGATCTTGGATTGCTCAGGTCACAAACCTTAGATGCAGATGAATTTGAACTAATGCAGTGAAGCAAAAGTGCAATATGAGATGATATGCTTGAACTAATGCACATATAAAAGATCACAAGCCATGGTGTGAAATTAGTGAGGGAAACTTTAGGGTGTTTACATCTGTCCCTATTCAAGCATGAGTTAGTTGTGCAGGATGTAAGCGCCTGGCTTAACAGACAAATAAGATAACTTGTGGTTGAATACCAAAGACAGTCCAAAATTTGCACTCACTGGGAAGGAGAAGAAAAGGGATATAAATTGCAAAAGAAAGTATAGCATGACTATAAAAATGCGGGCGATGGAGGAAGACCATCGAGCAGGGGACGACTGCCGGGGATAAAGCAATGACGGGGACGACCAACATGCTAGGGAAATAAAGAGATTGTGATGGGGACGACCATCAAGTAAAGTAAACAAGATTCTCTAGGGATCAAAGATAAAGGAAATGATGGGGTCGCCCATCGGGTTTGAAAAGTAAAGGTAAACAACGACGGGGACGGCCATCGGTTAAAACTAATGAAGGACGATCATCAGAAAAAAAGAAAAGGGACCATGACGGTGACGGCCATCGGGTTAAAGAATAAATGGAATAAATGATGAGGGACGGTCATCAAAGGTGAAGGACGATTACCTAGCAGGGGACGGCTGCTCTTTATCACGACATAAGACGAATGTCAGATAGAAAAAGGTCGACGATGGGGACGGCCAATCGGATAAGCATGATGAAGTACAATCATCAAGAGGTGAAGGACGATCACCTAGCAGGGTACGACTGCTCTCAGGGTTTATCATGACATAGGACAAATGTCAGATAACAAGATCAACAATGGGGACGACCATTGGATAAAATGATGAAGGACGATCATCAAGAGGTGAAGGACGATCACCTAGCAGGGGACGACTGCTAAATATCATGACATAGGACGAATGTCGGATATAAAAGGGTTCCACAATGGAGACTCCGCTGGGAGAAAGATGAGGGACGATCATCCAAAGGTGAAGGATGATCACCTGGCAGGGTACGGCTGCCTAAAGTATCATGACATTGGACGAATGCCGGATATAAGAAAGGTTGTTCTACTGGGGACTTACTGAGGAATAGTAAACACGGACGAGTGTTTACATCCAAGAAAATAAAATATAAGTGTTTTGACGCTGTGTATAGATTAAAGATGCGGACGAGCATCCTTAAGACTACGATACGGGCGAGTATCGGTAGAAACAGCATTGACGCATGTTCAGAGATGATGATACAGACGAGTACCAACTAGTTAAGGAACACGGACGAGTGTTGAATATGAGGGGAAATAAGTGGTGTATACAAGATACAGACGAGTATCTGTATGAGTAGAAATGAACATGAGTGAGACACGGAAAAGTGTTCAACTTGCTGGGGAGAATATGGTACAGACGGGTGCCACAAGAGGAAACGTATAAGTTATGAAATTATAAGTGTAAAAGGCAATCTGGTAACTTGTGGGGATAGGATGACACGGACGGGTGTCGATGAGGGTATTATGAAGAAGTGTTTGGTTTACAATAAGTGATTAGGCAACCATGCTGGGGAGTGGTGACACGGACGGGCGTCAAAAAAGAGTATGGAAGTTTTTGTATTCAACAAGGGATATTTGTGGCTTCTATTTGCAGGGAGATGATATGACATAGACGAGTGTCGAATGAGTATACATGTATTTGTGTTAGAGAGTGCAAAGGGGACGCTTTGGATTTCTGTTGGGGAATTTGAGAGGTACTTGTATATTACTGGTATGGTATTGTCATATTTACAGGTGACTGGTTCGAACCTGCCTTGTGATCATGCAATATGTTTGATTTTTGCCGTAATGCTCCGTATAAGACGGAATGCTACGCTCTGGGGGATAAATGATGCGAACGCTATGATTATGCAAAAGATACAGATCCGGGATTCGGATCCCACTGCCTGTGGAGATCTCCGATTGATCTTCTTGAAAGGATATCCCAGCTGGGGGTGAGATCATTGGTAGATCTGATAAGATTTATGACTCTGCTTGAGGGAATAGGTCACTGATAGACCTATCTTTGTTATGAGGAGTCCAGCTAGGGATGTGGAAGCTTTCTTCACTTTGTTGTGGGAGGAATTCAGACATTGCTCTTCTAGGAGAGGCTGGAGCTCTGTGGGGAGATGGTCCCCTGTCTAGCACTCTGCTGGGGAGGGAAAGACCACTGAATGATCTTCTTAGAGATTTCTATGGGGATCCTGCTGAAGATGATGATACTTGATAATTCAGCTGGGGATATGAGCACCTCCTGATGCTGCTCGGAGCAGATGTGCTGAGGAAATAATGCTTTAGCAACTTTGCTGGGAAAGACCTTTCATGCCCCATGTTACGCTCTGAATACCTGCAATCCTGTTATGACAAAGAAATGCACAAGTACCCCGAGGTATCCCTTACCGGATTCCATCATAGGAGTTTAGACACTCCTTAGAGTAAGAAATATATTTCCTGCAAGCATGTGATTAGAAAGGCACATCTGTTTTTATGCAAACGTTATATCAAGGATATCAGACATTTTTGCAAATAACATGTATAAGACGAAGTGTGACTGGAAATCTGATTTTATTAATTCGGGTGCCCTGAATTGGCAAATACAGTCAAAGGAACAGATCCCCTTAAATGAGGAGATTGTTTACAAAAATTGAGAAACCAAAAGGTGCTGGCAATGTTGACGACGCTTTAGTGAGCTTCCCTTTGCTATGGCCCATATGACCTTGACTTTCTTCTTATCCTGCTTTCTGAAGAAGGCTGATTCTGATCGGTGCTTTAACCTTTCGAAGCTTGCCATGTTGTAAGTGATACAGATGAATTCGGAATGCAGTTGTTCGCTTATTCCCTTATTTTGCGTGGATCGCCCTTTCGGGTTTTCAATCCACCGGGATACCCATTTTTTCCTGAGCTGTCCAATGCGACTTTTCAACTCAGCGGGTGTACACACATTTTTTATTTTCCCTTATTTTTGCCCGTGTCTTTTATTCTGTTTTTGACTCGCCGGGATGCCCTATTTTTGCCTGGACTTACATTATGTTTTTATGTCCAGCGGGTCATTTTATGCGAATTATTTTTTAACTGCATCTGAATTCACTGGGGACAGGAAATCTTCACCATCCATAGTAGTGAGCATCAGTGCTCCACCAGAGAAAACTTTCTTTACTATGAACGGACCATCATAATTAGGAGTCCATTTACCCCTGTGGTCTGTATGAGGAGGAAAGAGTCTTTTCAGCATAAGATCTCCTACTTGGTATTCCCGAAGCCTGACTTTCTAATCGAAGGCTTTCTTCATTCTTCTCTGATATAACTGCCCATGACAGATTGCAGTTAATCTCTTCTCTTCGATCAGATTTAATTTACTGTACCGAGAACAGACCCATTCTGCTTCATTCAACTTGACATCTATCAGTACCCGCAAGGAGGGTAATTCAACTTCAACAGGTAGGACTGCCTCCATACCATACACAAGTTGATACGGTGTTACCCCAATGGATGTTCTGATTAAGGTACGGTACCCATGCAAGGCAAATGGTAGCATTTCATGCCAGTCTTTGTATGTGACCACCATCTTTTGCACAATTTTCTTGATATTCTTGTTTGCTGCCTCAACAGTGCCATTCATCTTCGGCCTGTAAGGAGAAGAGTTGTGATGTTGAATTTTGAAGTCCCGACACAGTTCTGCCATCATTTTATTGTTCAAGTTGGAACCATTATCAGTAATGATTCGCTCGGGCACTCCATACCGACAGATGATGTCTCTCTTCAGGAATCTGGCTACCACTTGTCTGGTGATGTTCGCATACGAAGCTGCTTCGACCCACTTGGTAAAATAGTCAATGGCTACCAGGATGAATATGTGGCCATTTGAAGCAGTCGGTTCGATCTTCCCAATCATGTCAATGCCCCACATGACAAAGGGCCAAGGTGAAGACATTACGTTCAAAGGATTCGGAGGCACATGCACCTTATCTGCATAAATCTGGAACTTATGACACTTTCTGGCATAAGCACAACAGTCTGCATCCATTGTGATCCAGTAGTAGCCTGATCTTAATAACGTTTTAGCCATTGCATGTCCTCCAGCATGGGTACCAAAAGATCCTTCATGCACCTCGTGTATCAACAAGTCTGCTTCTGTCTTATCAACACATCTGAGAAGTACCATATCAAAGTTTCTTTTGTACAAGGAGCCATCAGCATTCAGGAAGAAACTACCAGCCAGCCTTCTTAATGTCTTCTTGTCATTGGATGATGCCCCAGGTGGGTATGTTTGATCCTCTAAGAAGCATTTGATGTCATGGAACTAAGGCTTGTCATCTTTAGCAATGTCCACGGAGAACACGTATGCCGGTCTGTCAAGTCTGGATACTGAAATCCGTGGCACAAAATTGGCAGTTTGAACTTTGATCGTGGATGAAATGGTAGCCAGAGCATCTGCAAACTGATTTTCATCTCGAGGGATATACTCAAGTTTGACTGTGGTGAAGAATGTCAGTAATCTCCTCGTATAATCCCGGTACGAAATCTGATGCTCCTGGTGAGTGTACCATCTGTCGTTGGTTTGATTGATTACCAAAGTTGAATCTCCAAAGACAGTTAAAGTCTTGATCCTGAGGTCAATGGCTTCCTCAAGACGCATAATACAGGCTTCGTATTCAACTTCGTTGTTAGTGCAGTTAAAGGTGAGTTTTGCCGAGAAAGGCATGTGAACTCCTTTAGGTGTAATAAGCACTGCACCAACTCCACGTCCATTCATATTAACAGCCCCATCAAACATCATTGTCCATTCTTCTTCTGGGTCAGGCCCTTCAGTGTGAACAGGCTCTTCATGCTCTTTTGCTTTTATGAACATGATGTCTTCATCAGGGAAGTCAAATCTCATAGGCTGGTAATCATCAATGGACTGCTCAGCAAGATAGTCAGACAGTACACTGCCTTTGATGGCTTTCTGAGATGTGTACTGAATGTCGTATTCTGTGAGAATCATTTGCCATCTTGCAACCCGTCTGGTAAGTGCTGGCTTCTCAAATATGTACTTGACTGGATCCATCTTGGAGATCAACAAGGTAGTGTGGGTTAACATATACTGCCTTAGTCGGCGAGCAGCCCACGCTAAAGCACAACAAGTTTTCTCGAGCAGTGAATAACGTTGTTCACAGCCCGTAAACCTTTTGCTTAGGTAGTATATTGCATACTCTTTTCGACCAGACTCGTCATGTTGGCCCAACACACACCCCATTGACTCTTCTAATACTGTCAAGTACATTATTAGAGGTCTTCCTTCAACTGGAGGCATAAGGATCAGAGGCTCTTGTAAGTACTCCTTGATTTTGTCAAAAGCCCTTTGGCAGTCTTCATTCCACCTAACCGTTTGTTCTTTCGTTAACAACTTGAACAAGGGTTCACAGGTTGCAGTAAGATGAGATATGAACCTTGAAATGTAGTTCAATCTACCCAGAAACCCCCGAACTTCTTTTTCAGTCTTCGGTGCAGGCATCTCTTGAATGGCTTTGACTTTTTCAGGGTCAACTTCAATCCCTTTTTCACTTACAATAAATCCTAGCAGCTTATCGGAACGAACCCCAAATGTGCATTTTTTGGGGTTTAGCTTCAGTTGATACTTTCTCAGACGCTTGAACAACTTCAGTAGATTCACCAAATGGTCTTCTTCTGTGAGGGACTTGGCAATCATGTCATCCACATAACATTCAATTTCATTGTGGATCATGTCGTGGAATAATGTCACCATAGCCCGTTGATAAGTGGCACCAGCATTCCTCAGTCCGAATGGCATTACCTTATAACAGAATGTGCCCTAGGGTGTGATGAATGTTGTCTTCTCCATGTCTTCAGGTGACATCTTAATCTGGTTATATCCTGAAAATCCATCCATGAAGGAGAACACCAAGAACTAAGCCGTATTGTCGACCAATACATCGATGTGAGGTAATGGGAAATCATCCTTCGGGATGGCTCTCTTCAGATCCCGGTAATCCACACACATCCGTACTTTTCCATCTTTCTTAGGCACAGGTACAATGTTAGCAACCCACGGCGGTTAACTAGTTACTGCAAGGAAACCGGCATCCCGCTGTTTTTGTACCTCTTCTTTTATCTTCATGGCCATATCCGGACGAGTACGGCGTAGCTTCTGTTTCACTGGAGGACAGTCTTCCTTCAGAGGCAGCTTATGCACAACAATGTCGGTATCCAGACCTGGCATGTCTTGATAGGACCAAGCAAAAACATCCACGTACTCTCGAAGCATGTCAATAAGTTGTCCCTTCACTGAATCTTGCAGACGGGCCCCGATTTTCACTTCTTTCAAGTCTTCTTCGGTACTAAGATTAACCGTCTCAACTTCCTCCTGATGAGGAGTGATAATCTTCTCCTCTTATCTCAACAACCTGGCTAGTTCTTCAGGTAGCTCATAATCTTCTTCAACCCCTTCAACAACTTGATTAATCGAATTGTCGAAGTCATACGGAGTCATAGCAGTTTCGTTGTCAGTGCAGTCTGGAGGGTACTCTCTGCAAGGGTTTAGATTTGTTCATTTTAGTGATCAGTTTTTATCTTGCTTAGAAAAAGTGAAAATGAAGTTATTATTTTGAAAAAACATTGCCATTTTATTGTTTTTGCACAAAAAATGAAAAATGAAAAACAGTGAGCAGGAAAAAAGAGACTCATTTGCAAAAGATGTCCTGATATTCATTAATTGATCGTTTACACAAAATACAAGATGGCCAGATTACAAAATGAGTCCTGACATCTTGGGCAAGATGCAGGACTTGATGCATGCTTAAAGACAGGCAATAATAATTACTCTGCAGGTGTAACTCTTATAATTTCCTGGGAAGACCAGTTTGAGACTCGGTTTCCCGGGATCCTTGGACGTATCCAGTTTTCCAGGTTGCATTCATCTTCTTCCTCGTCTTGCAAACTGTTCATAGAATCCAGGGTTAGCATTCCCCCACTGACAAATTTGGGCTCCGTTGCAGCCTCTGGTTGATCTTGTCGAGTTGGTCTGTAACCCAACCCGAATCTGTCTTCTTTCTTTTCAACTGGCAGCAGCTTGCCCCTGCCTTGAGCGGTACCCTCCTCAACAACCTTCCGGGCTTGTTGATATGAAGTGATGGAAGTTCCTGATACAGTAGTTGCTTCATTAATGTTAAGGGCCTCAAACCCCTGACTCATAGTCTCATGGATCTCCCCATCCATCTCTATATACTTGTAAGTAGTCAGATGGCTAACGAAAATGTCTTCCTCCCCGCAGATTGTGATGATCTGGCCTTCCCACTCAAATTTTAACTTCTGGTGAAGGGTAGATGTAACAGCGCCAGCGGCGTGAATCCAGGGTCTACCCAACAGACAGTTGTAGGCCGGTTGTATGTCCATCACGAAGAAGGTAGTTTTAAAGGTCTGTGGGCCGATCAACATAGGTAGATCAATTTCTCCAAGCACCGATCTCTTAGAGCCATCAAATGCTCTCACCACCAAGTTACTTAGACGCAATGCCAAACCATCATACTCTAGCTTCACCAAATCTTTCTTTGGGAGGACATTGAGCGAAGACCCAGTGTCCACCAGCACATGAGAAAGAACAACACCTTTGCATTCTAAGGTGATATGTAAAGCCTTGTTATGGTTGCGTCCCTCCGTCATTAAATTAGCATTTGTAAAGCCCAGTCCATGACTGTTGTTAACATTTGCAACCACCGTTTCCAGCTGATTAACCGTAATCTCTTTCGGCACGTAGGCTGCGTGCAGGACCTTCAACAATGCATTCCTATGGGCTTCGGAACACATTAACAGTGATAATATAGAGATTTTGGAGGGTGTCTGATGAAGCTGGTCCACCACTTTGTAATCACTCTTTTTGATTATTCTCATGAACTCGTCTACCTCTTGTTCAAAAGACGTCTTCGGAGTTTCTTTAACAGTTGGCTCTTCAAGTACCACATTCTTCCCTTTTGCCTTAGCAGCAGCTTCTGCTTCAGCATTGGGTCTTGGTGCTTGTGAGGAAAAAAGGCGTCCGCTTCTGGTGAAGCCTCCGCCTCCCCCAACATTGTCAACTTGTGGTGAAGAGGTGGCTGAATCTAGAGTGATTTTCTTCCCGGCTCAGTAGAGATCAGAGCCATAGTGCCAAGGTATGGCATTACTGCTTTCATAAGGAACAGGTCCAGGTACCGTAATGGTGACCGGACTGATTGCTGCAGCGGAAGGAACTGTGATGGTATGCGGATCGTAGTAGATTATGAATGGAGATCTGACAGGAGGTGTTGCAGTTTGTTGTTGGAAATTGTTGTTGGGATGAACATTTGCTGGGTCATAATAGATCGTGACCGTTGAGACATATTCATTAATGTTTGCTGGTGTTGTAGATGTTTCCGTTGATAAGATGGGTGCTGATGTTGTAGAAGTAAATGTTGCTAAGCTCTGATCTGTTGATATAATGGATGGAGTAATTGCTGGAGTTGTTGATGAATCAGTGGGAATGATAGTTGTTGTTGTTGTAGGAGGATCTGTTGCGGTTGAAGAAAGAATTGTTGATGTTGTAGGAGAATCCATTGTTGCTGGAGAAAGAGTTGTTGATATCGAAGGGGCTGCTAATAAAGCTTCCTGTTGCTTCTTCTCATTGGCCTCTAGCTGATCAATCCTGGCCTGAGTCCTCTGGTCTTCTTGTGCAAGGGCTTCGGTGATCCTGATCCACCTAGCCTGGCTTTCCTCCAGGTAGTGCTCAGCCCTAGCCTTCTGAATCTTGGCCTCCTTACAGGCATTCTTCAAAACCAACTCTCCTGCTCTTGCTTTCCTTATGTAGTCATCCGTCCTCTCAATCTTGGTCAGATGCTCAATCTTGAGCCTTTCCAATCTCTCGATGTCCAGACGACTGTCGTTTCTTTCCCAAAGAGTCTTCTTCAGGGCTTCAAATAGCTGATTATTCCTTTCTTTCAGCTTTTCAAATTCCTCCAGGCTAACAGTTGCTGCAGGCTGTACTGTAGATGGTCCAGGTGTGTCTTCCAAGGTGAAAGGCATCCTGGTAATCTGAGCTCTAGTACGGGACCAGTCAGAGTACTGGGCTGAAGCAACATCATCAATTAGTGCAGATGGTTGATCTTCCTCTATGGCATTAATCCTGGGCCTACCATGATTAGGCATAGGATTTCTGTTTACATTCGGAGGAGGTGCGAAATTGAGAGCTTTGGAATCGACCAGATCTTGAACCTTCATTTGCAAGGCTCTACACTTCTCAGTATTGTGACCAGGCGCGTTGGAATGAAAGGCACACTTGGCATTACCATCATAATTCTTCGGGAGATTGAGGGGATCTGGTGGAGCCAACGTCCTTAACACAACCAGGTTAAGTTTCAGGAGTTGTGGCAGTAGAGCGGCATAAGGCATAGGGAAGGGGTCAATCACCCCATTTTCCTGAGATGGCCTCTGCTGAAAGGGGCACTGTTGTTGGTTGTTGTGGTTATTGTTGTACGTTCTTTGTTGCGGAAAATGAGATTGTTGCTTATAGTGATGTTGTTGTTGAGGATATAATGGTTGTTGTGGAATTGGAGCCGGAATAGTAACGACTGCTATTGATCTATGAGAATACTGGGGTCTGACCCTGCCTATATGGATAGCATTTGTTTCACCTGCCCTTCGGGGTCCTGCAAAAGGTTTTCTGGGGTTGTTGGAGGAACTTGCACCGTTGTCAGAGATTTTTCCCATTTTCAAAAGACTCTCAATTCTCTCACCAGCTATAACTACATCGGAAAAACTGGTGGAAGAGAAAGCAGCGAGTCTATCAATATAAGTTCCCTGCAAGGTGTTCATAAACATGTCAGCCATATCTCTTTCTGACATGGGTGGCTGGACAGTAGCAGCAAGCTGTCTCCACCTCTGAGCATAATCCCGAAAGCTCTCCCTTGAAGACTGAGACATGCCCATTAGAAGGGTTCTATTAGGGGCCATGTCTAAGTTGTACTGGTATTGCCGGATGAAGGCTTCGGCCAGGTCTTTCCAACATCTCACAGTGGCCCTTGTCAGATGCGAATACCATTCTCTTGATGCCCCAGTCAGGCTATCTTCAAAATAGAACATCCATAACTTCTCGTCCATGGTATAGGTCTTGAGTCTCCCTAAGAAGGATTGCAGATGAGTACGCGGGCAGGAAGTACCATAATATTTCTCAAAGCAAGGGGGTTTGAATTTGTGGGGAATCCTCACCCCATCTATCAGCCCCATATCCATTACGTCAAAGCCTAAAGAATTATGGGATTCCAAGGACCTCATTTTTTTAGCAATCTCATCCAGTCTTCTGTCATACACCTCATCCCCAACCCCAATAACTGTGAACTGCTCCTCCTGAGGATCTTCTTGCAAGATCCTACCTGCAGCAGTGTTTCCTTGAATATTCCTTGGGATATTAACATCTGGGTTCAAGTGGGGCCCAAACTCTGGTGGGTCAATACGAGGCTGCACTCGTTCATTATTGTTGGTCCCTCCTGTTCCAGGGTGAGGCTCCTCAGGTGTTTGCCTTTCCACCAGCTCTCTCAGCCTTTCTTGGCTCTGGGCTAAGCCAGTCATTACAGCCATAAACTGGGTCATTTGGTTTCTCATCTCGACCCTTTCGTTTACCATCTGATTTCTCACTTCATTTAGGTCCTGATGTACCTGATCCATCTGAATGCCTGGAAGGTTGTTGCGCGTTGGGTACCGGTGTGTGCGGTTGACAGAGAACACTCTGCGACGAGCAATGTTTCCTGAAACCACAACAAAGTGAGAAACAAAATAACAAACAAAAACCTACAAAACAAAGAAAATGTTAGTATGCAATGCAATATGCTTATTTGTTTTCCAAGGTATCCGGTTTGGTTCTTGGTTTTGACCTTTCCAGACCTCGAGGAGATGCTTGATGATGTTGAGAGAAAGCCCACCAAAATAAAACAAACTGGTATATTACAAATAATGAAAATACATAGTCTGTTTACAATACATGCCCATGGTGGGTCAGAAATACATCAACCAAAAAGAAAAAAGTACATCAAAAGAAAAGAAATACAAGCAAAGAGGAATCAGACATCCAATCCATAGTCATCTTCCCTGACTTCCTTCAGTAGTGCCTCAGTCACCAGACTAGTTGGGTGCTCTGTAATAGTCCTAATGAGGAGGTTCCTGGTAGCAATGGCATTAGTCAGCTTCTTATACCTGTCTTGATCTTTGGATCTTTTTAACCTCGCCCGGAGTTTTAACTCTGATATTTCCTTTTGGGCTGCTAATAAAGCTTCCTGTTAATTCTTCTCATTGGCCTCTAGCTGATCAATCCTGGCCTGAGTCCTCTGGTCTTCTTGTGCAAGGGCTTCGGTGATCCTGATCCACCTAGCCTGGCTTTCCTCCAGGTAGTGCTCAGCCCTAGCCTTCTGAATCTTGGCCTCCTTACAGGCATTCTTCAAAACCAACTCTCCTGCTCTTGCTTTCCTTATGTAGTCATTTGTCCTCTCAATCTTGGTCAGATGCTCAATCTTGAGCCTTTCCAATCTCTCGATGTCCAGACGACTGTCGTTTCTTTCCCAAAGAGTCTTCTTCAGGGCTTCAAATAGCTGATTATTCCTTTCTTTCAGCTTTTCAAATTCCTCCAGGCTAACAGTTGCTGCAGGCTGTACTGTAGATGGTCCAGGTGTGTCTTCCAAGGTGAAAGGCATCCTGGTAATCTGAGCTCTAGTACGGGACCAGTCAGAGTACTGGGCTGAAGAAATATTGTTGCACCTTCCAAGAATGGTTGTCCCTTTAGTCTGGATGTTGTCCCAAGCCAAGGCAGCTTGTCTGACAATAGCAGAGTTGGGTTGCACTTCACAGTATAGGGTCTCAGCTAAATCCTGTCCTTTGGGAGGGTGAACCAAGTCATATCCCAATTGTCTCTTAAACAGTAAGGGGTTGTAATTGATGCAACCTTTTACTCCTCTTAGAGGCACATTAGGGTATTGCCCACAACTGGTAATAATATCCTTGCCTTTGGTGCTCTGGGTGTACCATCTAATATCATCTGATATTAAGGCAATGAACCTCTTGGCCCAATTCTTCTTCATGTGTGGGTTCAAGAAAGCATCTGATTTAGGCAGGTGTCTGAGCAGCCAAGAGTAAAACAAAGGAGCACAGCATCTGACCAACTTCCCCCTTTGTTTTTCATTTCTCTGATGGATGGAGTAGTAAAATTCCCCTAGCAATGTAGGCATTGGGTTCCTCAGCAGAAACAAGTGGATGGCATTCTTACTCACAAACTTAGGCTCATCTGCAAACAATATAACCCCATATATGTTGAGGGCTAAAAGTGCACAGACTGCCTTCCATTCTCCCACTGCAGCCTTCAGAATGGCCTGAGAAACCAAGAAGTCCAGATGTAAACCAGGAATCCCAGCTTTTGTTGTCATATTTTGCTCAATGAGGGCAGGCTCCACATACAATGCCCTTGCTATTTCTTCACTTCTGGGAGTAGTCAACTCAGGGTTAAAGGGGATACCTCCTCTGATAGGCACTCCAATCAACAAAGAAAACTCCTCCGATAGAGGCCCTATCTGAAAGTCAGGAAAGGTGAAGCATCTAAGTGGAGGGTCATAAAACTGCAAACATGTGTGGATCATGCTTCTCTGAGAAGAATCAAGGTCCATGACTGATGGGCTAAAGACGTACTTTAATATGTGTCTAGCGGTATCTTAACTGTAAGTGCACAGCCTATCGAAGTAATATTTAAGATTATCGATCCCACAGGGACTTTATGATTACTTAGTGCTAGAGGATTTACTAGTTTAGCTAAGGTGAATGGTTGTCACGATTTTTTGGTTGTTTTTTTAAAAGATTAAAGGCGGAGATTAAATTTAAGTTTAATAAAATAATACTAAGGCGGTCGGTATGTAATTATGTTAACTTAGGCGGGTCAATCTAACCTAGGCTTATAAAGATGGTTCACTTAATCTATTCTGTAGAGGTTACCAGTTTAAATATCTTTAACTCACACTCTCGTGGTCTTATCTCAGATCTTACCCCTAAAGCCCTATGCCTGCTCTCGCTAGCCCATAAGTGTTTAGAAATAATTTTTGGAAACTTAGTAATTCTAATTCATTTTAAAGCGCTCTCGCTGTGTTTAAATTAAATTCCTAACTTTAGCTATCTGGTTAAAATCTCACACTCTCGTGGTCTTGACCTAACCTATTACACTTTCCTTACTCTCGTAACAAAAAGATTGATTTTATTATAAAAAGTCACAGCCAGAATTTTAAGTTCTTAATTATTTTAAGTCTAGAGTTGATTTTACCGATTTAGTTGATTTTAATTACATACCGCCCTAAGGTGTTTAGCTACTCATGATTGTTGAACCAGACAGAGGCAGAAACATAGGAATACAAAATAAAATATGCATAACAGAAAAATAAATGCTTAACATTAATATAAATGCAATTTAAATAAAAAACCTGAATAAAAATTAAAATGTTAGACTCCTTCTTCCACAATCTGGCAAGCTCGGAGTAGGAACCGGAATCGGAAATAAAAATTACTAAAAAAAATTCTGAAGGCTTTGAAAGAAATTAAATTATAACAATTTCCTAGTGTTGGAAATTGTTATATGGTTGGTTGGGATACAGAAAATTAAAGCAAGAATAAATAAATGCTGGAAAAATAAATGAACAGGGTGCAATGAAAATACGGCAGAGCTTCCGCAAGAAAAGTAAAAAAAAACTCTGTCAATTGTTCTTTGAAACTAAGCTATTTATAGAATCATAATTGGGCTTGGTAGTTGGAATAATTGCATGGGCTTCGTAAATGCTGAGAAAATCCAGGGAGAAGTTGCATTGCTTGGTCTGCGGGAGAATAGGAACTTTGACTTCACGTAACACACACGTACATGACCAAGTCTCAGCAAGTTACCCTAAATTCCCCTTGTCACGTTCATGACAAGGGTGTCATGCTCGTCTCCCTTGTCTTACGCGCGTCACGGTCGTGAGGGACTGGTGATGACCGTGACTGCTCCTTTTAGCGTGTCACGGTCGTAACTCCTAGGTGACGGTCGTGACTGTTACATAAAGTGCAGATTATGCAGAATTCCTCTTTTCTTCTTCTTTTAATGGTTGTTTTTGCTCATTTCACTTGTGGCTCATGATTTAGCTCTGTAATTGATATACCTGCAAAATGACAAAGAAAACTCGAGGAATCGGGTGTTAAAACGGCAAATGTGCGATAAAACAACATTGAAACATAGCAATAAAAACGATACTTTTTCTCGTTATCAATGACCATGTCTAAAATACCCCCATAGTGCTCTCTAAACAGTGGGATGTGGTTAGGTGTAATGAGGGACTGGACCTGCCTGATACCAGTCAAAGAGGGCTCAAAGAAGTGGTAAGATATGTTGCTTTTCCTTGGAACATCCATAAGTGCTGATGAAGAAGCTGAAGTAAAATGCTGATGAAGATCACAGACTGAGAAGCTGAAGGGAAATCTCTGATAGACTGATGTAGGGGCTGAGGGGGGTAACTGAAGCAGATGCTGAAGAAGATAACTGAAGCAGAGGTCTAAGCAGTAGAAGGGGTCAAAACCAAACCAAATAATGAGGTGGATACCCTGAAAAACAAACAAACAAATGTTAAATGATGCAATGATGATATATGCAAATGATATGCAAGGGTTTGTGATCAAGAGCCGGATCTGATTATCTGTCTTGGTATAAGGTCCATGTATGTTCAAAGGTCCAGATGAAGACTCAGAAATCCAGTAACCAAGGTAGGGGGACTCAAATAAAGAGTCACATGTCCAGGGTTAATCACAAGAACTGTCCAAAGTGAAGTATTCTTAAACAATACAGTAACAGGGTATGATGTGGCCAAGGGTTCCTGCAAACCTGTAAACAACCCAACCCCCTCACATGTGATGTTCTAGAACAAGGATCCTCAGACTTGGATTAGTTATGAGAAGTGTAAACACTTCTAACCCGGAGGTACAGTGTTTACAATAACCATAAAAAAATCCTCCTCTAATTCACCCCAGATTCTGAAGGTCATAATGAAGGTCATCCAGACTTAGCAGGCTTCCCAGATAGCCCTAGCACTACAGGAAATCTGTAGCACAGAGTTCTCAAGAAGAAACCCACATCTGAACCGTGTTTCATATTCCCGCACCAGACCGAAATGGAATGGGAGAGAACATGAACCACTCTAGCCTAGGTGTCACTCAGGTCCCAAGTATAGGACCTTAATCACTCAATGAAACCCCACCCACCAAAACAGAAACCAGATCCAGCAATGATAATGATAGTATGATGTATAAAAAACTGTAAAGAAAGCAGTAAATAAAGCTGTACATAAAGCAATAAATAAATCAAATAAATAAACACAACAAGCACATAACACCCCAGTAAACACAAATCAAACAAGCGCTAGGAGGAACCCACAAAAAGAACCAGAAGCCCTTGTTGCAGTATAAGGTTCCCCAGCAGAGTCGCCAAGGTGTCGCTCCCACCAAATGACACCTGGCCAAAAGGGGTACTGACGCGAACGATCGACGAAAGGAGAGAACATGAGGATGAACTGAAAAGAGTCGCCAGCTAGGCATTTTTATCCCGAAGGAAAGGTAATGCTGCATAAACCTGGGAAAATATGGATAAGACGGTCGCGAACCAGAGAAACTGAGAAAGGGGTTTGGTTACAACCTGGGAAGGTATTAGCACCCAGATTGTCCGTTGTACTCGACGGGATCCACGCTTAAAAGATTTGTGTTTAAAGGGGTAGTGTCAGTGCTATCTGTGTGCAAAAACTGGAAAAGAATGTACAGGTGTCAGTGCTGGAAAGAAGTGTGAAGTGAAGAAAAGTAGTGTCATTGTAAGAAAAGAGTGCAATGCTCAAGGCAATGAGGCTTAAAATAAAGATGCTGGAAGAGGGGGGAATATATAGAGACTTTTGTTCGATAACAGTTAAGTTATGCCTATGTATCCTCTCATGCAATGAGGAAGTCAGAACACCGTAGTTCGACTCAAAGAGACTAAAAGATAAATTGACTTGGGAACTGCTTACTTGTCTATGCTCAAGCGTATGACCTGTCTGGCTCAGGTGCTAACTGTCTTGCATTAGACGGAAGAAACAAGTTCTCGTTTGTGAGTGAAGATGATGAGAAAAGAATCCTGGAGGAGATGATTATTGTTTGTTTTTTGTATTTTCAATCTTTTATTGTTTTTTAATGTTTGTCATAAGTAAATGAGCTTAAGGCTAAACCCAGGGTTAGTAAACTCATCACATCTTCCCTTTGATTAGGGGTAATGAGAATACCTTAAGTATGAAGTAAACACCTCACACTTAATCACCATGATGTAGGATTAAGATCATTAACCTACTTGCACTTATTTATATGTTTTGGGGAGTTTTTGTTTGGTGTTAAGTAATGAGTTTAAGCCATAATCAAGGATTTAATGGACCCATTACACCATCCTAATAGAAGGATAATAGATGAGAACATTTAAGCTGAGGAAGGCTCCTCAACTTAATCCATGATTAGGGATTAACCTCATGACAAAACAAAGCCTTTATTAAAGTGGATTTTAGTTAATGGTAGGATTAAGAAATTAATTTTATGGTTTGTAAGACAACTTGAGGGGGACTTGTCCATTAACACTAGGGTTAGTCCTTCTTAACCAATTAAGGGAAGAATTAGAACCCTACTGCAAGGCCCAAGTTACAAGCTTTTTTTCTTAATGGTTATTAGGTGAATTGATTAAGAGATTTAAACACATTAAGGGTTTAACACTTAGGATTAAAGTTATACACTCCATCCTAAGAGAAGGATGCAGGCATAATCTTAATCACAAAGCCTTAAAACCTTGAAGGTTTAGTCCCTGATAATGAGGTGAGAAGAGAAGACACAAAATATGACACAAAGGTAAAAATAATGAGAGACTAATCAAACCCTAATTTTTATCATGCTTGGGTGTTTCTAGGGTTTATGAGGCTTGCAAGAGATTTTCAAGAAGAGCCACCAAGATAGAAGCAGATGAAAGGAGGAGAAGCAGAAGAAACAAGTCAACTTACTTCACTTAAGAAGATAAGTTGCTTGAAGAAAGAAGGTGAAGAAGTAACATGAATGAGCAAGCTCACTCTAAGACAAATACAAAATGCAGCAAGGATGCATAAGAGAGATGAGAAGAGATTGTGAGAAGTGAAGGCAAATTCACTTCTCAAAGTACTTACCACCTGAAAAGTTTGTAAAAGGAAATGAAATGAAAATGAAATGAATGCAAGGATGCAAACCAAAACCAGAAGAAAATTCATGATGAAAATGATGCTAAGAGATGATGCAAATGTATGTCAAGAGTTGTGAATGATCATACAAGGGATGAGGATGCAAATGAAGTATGAAAGGAGCATGAAAGTTCATGAAAGCACATGGAATGAAATGAATGCATAACATGGCAAATGGATGAAGAAATGATCAAGCATGGGTCTAATGTGTCCTAGGATGTCTTATAAGTCATGTGAATGTATGAATTGTCATGGCAAGTTCTTGAATGCAAGCATATGCAAGATGTATGCATAGGAAGATGAGAAATTAGGGTTTTCATACAACATGAGATGCAAAACTCAAAAACAGAAGCAATGGACAAGATATAAAAATTGAAAATTAAATCAAGAGAACCCTAACCCCATATGATTTCACACCCCAAAGGAGAAGACCTAACTCTTAATCCTAAGGAAGTTATGATTTTTCTAAGTTATCTAGGGTTTTAAGGCACCTAAAGGGAAAAAATGCAAATCAAATCAAAAATGCAGAAGAAATTCATGACAAAATTATGTTAAAAAATACATTTCAAATGAAGATCAATGCAAAAAGAATCATTGTCATATCATTCTCGGTTAGGCAGAAAATAATTCTTGAAGTTAGGGTTCTAAAATATGAATTTTATGAACCCTAAATTCAAGAAAATTGTCAAAAATGGTTCAAAACCAAAAATAAATTTGTGTGGATGGTATGACAATGTCTCTAAATGTTTAAAGATGCAATATGAATTTTTTGGGATTTTTTAGAAACCTAAATGATATTTTAATTAATTAATTTTCATTAATTAATTAAAATAAACATTTAAATGTCTAAAAAATGATTTTTTTTAATGTGAAAAATAAAAATAAAAATATTTTTGGGTTAAGAAAATTATTTGGAATGAAAATGCAGAATAAAAATATTTTTGGAAATTTCTAACTATTTCAAATAAAATGTGCAAAAAAAAATGAGAAAAATGAAATAAAATTAAATAAAAGCTGAAGTATGCTGAATGGAGGGCCTGGATTGGCCCATATTCAAAGTTCATTAACCCTAATTAAATATTTAATTAATCCAGATTAATAACTAATGAAAAGATCTTAGCCGTTCACTGCACGCGGGAAAGACAAATCCAAGGGTCCACATTCAAAGTTTGCCCTAACCCTAATTAAGCCACTAATGACATTCAGGTCACCGGAGAAGAGCTCCGGTCGTCTTCTCCGGTGACCCCCTCACCTGAAAGTTTTCAACTTCTTCCCTAGGTCTTTTCTGGAGCTCTAAAGCTCCAGATTCACTCCTCTCACTCTCCTAAGATCAAATCCACCCTCAAAAACAATTTCTTTTCACTCAATCTCAAGATTCGAAGAAAAACATAAACATGGCAAAAATTTCAGACAAGCAATACATTCTCATTTCTTAACCATTTTCAATAATTCCAAGTTCAGTATGATCAGTGAAGCATGCTTAATCATTTTGTAACATAAAAGAGAAGTTCTGGAAAAATTAATTCGAATGGCTACCTGAGATGGAGCTTTCAACCCTTGAGCTTTCTGGCCACTTCCTTGGTGCAAAAAGCCTCTAATGACCTTCCTGAAGAGTTTTCAATGCTTGGACAGCTTTGTGGATGGCTGGTTTGTGAGCTTGCACTCCAATTGGCTGAAAATCTTATTTTGCTTATGGTGTGTTCTTGGCTGTTTTGATGGGTGGTTTATGATCAGTGAGTGATTTAGAAATGAATGGTGGTGTTTGTTTGAAGATTGAGAAAGTGTGATATGAGTTTCGAAGGAAAATGCAAGAGGGAGAGTTTTTGTGAACTTGATGATTCTGTTAGTTTCAGCTTGTGTTCTTGTGTGCTATCACCAGCATTTGGTCCACATATCAAGTTGTGATAGGTCTGTGGAGTGGTTGTGCCCTATTGTGATTGGTATGGGCTTCTTGCAACAAAGTCAAAAGTTTTTGTCCTTGAGGTATGGTCTGGTTTAGAGGTGGTACAAGGGCATGTCTGGTTCAGCAAGGATCAAGGAGGTCCATGGAATTCACTTTGAGGCAATTCAGCATGTGAGAAATAAGTTATGGGGTGTTTTGCAATTTGGAGAAAGTTTGGCCCCTTTGAGATTTCTTCATGGGCAAGGCATGGAAACTTGAGATCCTTTGGGCAATTCTGAGTTTTAGACATTGCACAATGTTTGTATGATGCTTAAAAATGTGTTTGAAGTCACAAAATAGCTTGGCAAGAGGTTTTGCAAAAAATCCCTCTTTGGTGCATTCTTGAAAATTATGTGATTTTTGCCAACTTTGACAAGTCATAACTTGAGTTCCACAATGAATTAGAACTTGTTCTTGTAATTTTTGAAAAGGGAATGATCCAATCTACAACTTTCATGACCAAAAGTTTTTCATTTGAAGCATTTTTGGTTAAGAAAGTGGAGGTTGAAAAACTTTCCCAAAATGGAAAGTTTACATTACAAGTCATTTCCATTTTTGGAAACTTTTGGTTTAGCTCACTTTTCTTCAATTTTGTGAACTTATAAGCACTTCAATGATCAAATAAATATCATATAACCTCAATTTGATGAAAAATCCAGTTTGGTTCCATGTTGGGGGGCCTCAGATGCCCTGATTATGCTCTGACTTGCTCAAGAAGTTACCCAGTGATCAGATGACTTCCACAATGAATTTCTTCATCAAACTTGGTATACATGATCCTTATAACATATTGAGACCCTTAGAAACAAGAATGACCAAAAAAATTGGAGTTATGGCCTCTGAAACCAAAACCCTAATTTCAAGTCATCTTTGTAGTTAAACCCTAGCTCTGCTTCCATGCTTTGCCAGTTCTTGTGATTCTTTGACTTCCTTGATCTTTGGAGGATATAATTTGATGATGAAACATACATGAAACCTCTTGGAATTATTGGAGGCCTTTGGAGTGGCTTAGATAGATCTTGGATTGCTCAGGTCACAAACCCTAGATGTAGATGAATTTGAACTAATGCAGTGAAGCAAAAATGCAATATGAGATGATATGCTTGAACTAATGCAAATATGAAAGATCACAAGCCATGGTGTGAACTTAGTGAGGGAAAATTTGGGGTGTTTACAGTTGTCCCTATTCAAGCATGAGTTAGTTGTGCAGGATGTAAGCGCCTGGCTTAACAGACAAACAAGATAACTTGTGGTTGAATACCAAAGACAGTCCAAAATTTGCACTCACTGGGAAGAAGAAGAAAAGGGATATAAATTGCAAAAGAAAGTATAGCATGATTATAAAAGTGCGGGCGATGGAGGACGACCATCGAGCAGGGGACAACTGTCGAGGATAAAGCAATGACGGGGACGGCCAACATGCTAGGGAAATAAAGAGATTGTGATGGGGACGACCATCAAGTAAAGTAAACAAGATTCTATGGGGATCAAAGATAAAGGAAATGACGGGGATGCCCATCGGGTTTGCAAAATAAAGGTAAACAACGACGGGGACGGCCATCGCCTAAAACTAATGAAGGACGATCATCAGAAAAAAAGAAAAGGGACCATGACGGGGACGGCCATCGGGTTAAAGAATAAATGGAATAAATGATGAGGGACGGTCATCAAAGGTGAAGGACGATTACCTAGCAGGGGACGGCTGCTCTTTATCACGACATAAGACGAATGTCAGATAGAAAAAGGTCGACGATGGGGACGGCCAATCGGATAAGCATGATGAAGTACAATCATCAAGAGGTGAAGGACGATCACCTAGCAGGGTACGACTGCTCTTAGGGTTTATCATGACATAGGACGAATGTCAGATAACAAGACCAACGATGGGGACGGCCATCGGATAAAATGATGAAGGACGATCATCAAGAGGTGAAGGACGATCACCTAGCAGGGGACGGCTGCTAAATATCATGACATAGGACGAATGCCGGATATAAAAGGGTTCCACAATGGAGACTCCGCTGGGAGAAAGATGAGGGACGGTCATCCAAAGGTGAAGGACGATCACCTGGCCGGGTACGGCTGCCGAAAGTATCATGACATAGGACGAATGCCGGATAGAAGAAAGGTTATTCTACTGGGGACTTACTGGGGAATAGTAAACACGGACGAGTGTTTACATCCAAGAAAATAAAATATAAGTGTTTTGACGCTGTGTATAGATTAAAGATGCGGACGAGCATCCTTAAGACTACGATACGTGCGAGTATCGGTAGAAACAACATTGACGCATGTTCAGAGATGATGATGCGGACGAGTACCAACTGGTTAAAGAATACAGACGAGTGTTGAATATAAGGGGAAATAAGTGGTGTATACAAGATACGGATGAGTATCTGTATGAGTAGAAATGAACATGAGTGAGACACAGAAAAGTGTTCAACTTGCTGGGGAGAATATGGTACGGACGGGTGCCACAAGAGGAAACGTACAAGTTATGAAATTATAAGTGTAAAAGGAAATCTGGTAACTTGTGGGGATAGGATGACACGGACGGGTGTCGATGAGGGTATTATGAAGAAGTGTTTGGTTTACAATAAGTGATTAGGCAACCATGCTGGGGAGTGGTGACACGGACGGGCGTCAAAAAAAGAGTATGGAAGTTTATGTATTCAACAAGGGATATTTGTGGCTTCTATTTGCAGGGAAATGATATGACACAGACGAGTGTCGAATGAGTATACATGTATTTGTGTTAGAGAGTGCAAAGAGGGCGCTTTGGATTTCTGTTGCGGAATTTGAGAGGTACTTCTATATTACTGGTATGGTATTGTCGTATTTACAGGTGACTGGTTCAAACCTGCCTTGTGATCATGCAATATGTTTGATTTTTGCCGTAATGCTCGGTATAAGACGGAATGCTACGCTCTGGGGGATAAATGATGTGAACGCTATGATTATGCAAAAGATACCGATCCGGGATTCGGATCTCGCTGCCTGTGGAGATCTCCGATTGATCTTCTTGAAAGGATATCCCAGCTGGGGGCGAGATCATAGGTAGATCTGATAAGATTTATGACTCTGCTTGAGGGAATAGGTCACTGATAGACCTATCTTTATAATGAGGAGTCCAGCTGGGGATGTGGAAGCTTTCTTCACTTTGTTGTGGGAGGAATTCAGACATTGCTCTTCTAGGAGAGGCTGGAGCTCTGTGGGGAGATGGTTCCCTGTCTAGCACTCTACTGGGGAGGGAAAGACCACTGAATGAACTTCTTAGAGATTTTTGTGGGGATCCTGCTGAAGATGATGATACTTGATAACTCAGCTGGGGACATGAGCACCTCCTGATGCTGCTCGGAGCAGATGTGCTGAGGAAATAATGCTTTAGCAACTTTGCTGGGGAAGACCTTTCATGCCCCATGTTGCGCTCTGAATACCTGCAATCCTGTTATGACAAAGAAACGCACAAGTACCCCGAGGTATCCCTTACCGGATTCCATCATAGGAGTTTAGACACTCCTGGGAGTAAGAAATATATTTCCTGCAAGCATGTGATTAGAAAGGCACATCTGTCTTTATGCAAACGTTATATCAAGGATATCAGACATTTTTGCAAATAACATGTATAAGACGAAGTGTGACTGAAAATCTGATTTTATTAATTCGGGTGCCCTGAATTGGCAAATACAGTCAAAGGAACAGATTCCCTGAAATGAGGAGATTGTTTACAAAAATTGAGAAACCAAAAGGTGCTGCCAATGTTGACGACGCTTTAGTGAGATTCCCTTTGCTATGGCCCGTATGACCTTGACGTTCTTCTTATCCTGCTTTTTGAAGAAGGCTGATTCTGACCGGTGCTTTAACCTTTCGAAGCTTGCCATGTTGTAAGTGATACAGATGAATTCGGAATGCAGTTGTTCGCTTATTCCCTTATTTTGCGTGGATCGCCCTTTCGGGTTTTCAATCCACCGGGATACCCATTTTTGCCTGAGCTGTCCAATGCGGCTTTTCAACTCAGCGGGTGTACACACATTTTTTATTTTCCCTTATTTTTGCTCGAGTCTTTTATTCTGTTTTTGACTCGTCGGGATGCCCTATTTTTGCCTGGACTTACATTCTGATTTTTATGTCCAGCGGGTCATTTTATGCGAGAAAACTTTCTTTACTATGAATGGACCATCATAATTAGGAGTCCATTTACCCCTGTGGTCTGTATGAGGAGGAAGGAGTCTTTTCAACACAAGATCTCCTACTTGGTATTCCCGAAGCCTGACTTTCTGATCGAAGGCTTTCTTCATTCTTCTCTGATATAACTGCCCATGACAGATTGCGGTTAATCTCTTCTCTTCGATCATATTTAATTGATTGTGCCGAGAACGGACCCATTCTGCTTCATTTAACTTGACATCCATCAGTACCCGCAAGGAGGGTAATTCAACTTCAACAGGTAGGACTGCCTCCATACCATACATAAGTTGATACGGTGTTGCCCCAGTGGATGTTCTGATTGAGGTACGGTACCCATGCAAGGCAAATGGTAGCATTTCATGCCAGTCTTTGTATGTGACCACCATCTTTTGCATAATCTTCTTGATATTCTTGTTTGCTGCCTCAACAGCGCCATTCATCTTCGGCCTGTAAGGAGAAGAGTTGTGATGTTGAATTTTGAAGCCCTGGCACAGTTCTGCCATCATTTTATTGTTCAAGTTGGAACCATTATCAGTAATGATTCGCTCGGGCACTCCATACCGACAGATGATGTCTCTCTTCAGGAATCTGGTTACCACTTGTCTAGTGACGTTCGCATACGAAGCTGCTTCGACCCACTTGGTAAAATAGTCAATGGCTACCAGGATGAATCTGTGTCCATTTGAAGCAGTCGGTTCGATCTTCCCAATCATGTCAATGCCCCACATGACAAAGGGCCAAGGTGAAAACATTACGTTCAAAGGATTCGGAGGCACATGCACCTTATCTGCATAAATCTGGCACTTATGACACTTTCTGGCATAAGCACAACAGTCTGCATCCATTGTGATCCAGTAGTAGCTTGATCTTAATAACTTTTTAGCCATTGCATGCCCTCCAGCATGGGTACCAAAAGATCCTTCATGCACCTCGTGCATCAGCAAGTCTGCTTCTGTCTTATCAACACATCTGAGAAGTACCATATCAAAGTTTCTTTTGTACAAGGAGCCATAAGCATTCAGGAAGAAACTACCAGCCAGCCTTCTTAATGTCTTCTTTTCATTGGATGATGCCCCAGGTGGGTATGTTTGATCCTCTAAGAAGCATTTGATGTCATGGAACCAAGGCTTGTAATCTTTAGCAATGTCCACGGAGAACACGTATGTCGGTCTGTCAAGTCTGGATACTAAAATCCGTGGCACAAAATTGGCAGTTTGAACTTTGATCATGGATGAAATGGTAGCCAGAGCATCTACAAACTGATTTTCATCTCGAGGGATATACTCAAGTTTGACTGTGGTGAAGAATGTCAGTAATCTCCTCGTATAATCCCGGTACGGAATCAGATGCTCCTGGTGAGTGTACCATTTGCTGTTGGTTTGATTGATTACCAAAGTTGAATCTCCGAATACAGTTAAAGTCTTGATCCTGAGGTCAATGGCTTCCTCAAGACCCATAATACAGGCTTCGTATTCAGCTTCGTTGTTAGTGCAGTTAAAGGTGAGTTTTGCCGAGAAAGGCATGTGAACTCCTTTAGGCGTAATAAGCACTGCACCAACTCCACGTCCATTCATATTAACAGCCCCATCAAACATCATTGTCCATTCTTCTTCTGGGTCAGGCCCTTCAGTGTGAATAGACTCTTCATGATCTTTTGCTTTTATGAACATGATGTCTTCATCAGGGAATTCAAATCTCATAGGCTGGTAATCATCAATGGGCTACTCAGCAAGATAGTCAGACAGTGCATTGCCTTTGATGGCTTTCTGAGATGTGTACTGAATGTTGTATTCTGTGAGAATCATTTGCCATCTTGCAACCCGTCCGGTAAGTGTTGGCTTCTCAAATATGTACTTGACTGGATCCATCTTGGAGATCAAGAAGGTAGTGTGGGTTAACATATACTGCCTTAGTCGGCGAGCAGCCCACGCTAAAGCACAACATGTTTTCTCGAGCAGTGAATAACGTTGTTCACAGTCCGTAAACTTTTTGCTTAGGTAGTATATTGCATACTCTTTTCGACCAGACTCGTCATGTTGGCCCAGCACACACCCCATTGACTCTTCTAATACTGTCAAGTACATTATTAGAGGTCTTCCTTCAACTGGAGGCATAAGGATCGGAGGCTCTTGTAAGTACTCCTTGATTTTGTCAAAAGCCCTTTGGCAGTCTTCATTCCACCTGACCGTTTGTTCTTTCCTTAACAACTTGAACAAGGGTTCACAGGTTGCAGTAAGATGAGATATGAACCTTGAAATGTAGTTCAATCTACCCAGAAACCCCCGAACTTCTTTTTCAGTCTTCGGTGCAGGCATCTATTGAATGGCTTTGACATTGTCAGGGTCAACTTCAATCCCTTTTTCACTTACAATAAATCCTAGCAGCTTACCGGAACGAACCCCAAATGTGCATTTGTTGGGGTTTAGCTTCAGTTGATACTTTCTCAGACGCTTGAACAACTTCAGCAGATTCACCAAATGGTCTTCTTCTGTGAGGGACTTGGCAATCATGTCATCCGCATAACATTCAATTTCTTTGTGGATCATGTCGTGGAATAATGTCACCATAGCCCGTTGTCGCTCCCCGGATTTCCATCCTGGTACAAACGCGAAAGTGGCGCGGAAAAAGAATAGAGTCGCCAGCCAGGCATTTTTATCCCGAAGAGAAGGAATGGTAATGCTGCACAAACCAGAAGAAAGAAAGAGGAAGGACACAGGTCCTACGAACCAAAGAGACTGAGTTCGGGACTCGGTTACGACCTGGGAAGGTATTCGCACCCAGATCGTCCGCCGTACCCGACGGGATCCACGCTTGCAAAAGAAAATGTTTCAAAGGGTGAGGGGATGAAAACTGCAGCAAAAGAAATGAAAAGGAAAAGAAACTGGAACTGGAAAAGAACTGAATAAGAGAACAAAGAGAAAAAATGTAGGGAAAATAAAGATTGTGCTCGAACGGGCCCTACCCCGCTGCCTACGTACCTCATCAGGATAATGAGGATCATAGACGCCGTAGTTCCCCTAACTAGGGGTACTAAAAGGAAATTGCTTGCGAATTAAGGCTTGAACTGCCTATGCCATTGCTCAGGTGTTGCAGACTCGGACGACGAGTGCGTAACCGTCTTGCAAAGTGACAAGTAGGAGCAAGTTCGCGTACGGAGCTAAGGAGATGAGAAAAGAATTCCCGAAGGAAAGACGCTTATTGTTTGTTTGTGTTTTTTAGAAGCTTTTTGAGTATGTCACAAGGAAGTGAACTCAAGCTCTTTTCAATGGAATGTGCACTTGTCACTACATTCCAAGATGGAATAATAGAACAAGCACACTCAAGTAAGGAGAAGATCCCCAAAACTTGAACCCAAAGATTAGGGCCTAGACTCACTAACTTGTTTAATTATTAAGTGTTTTGGTAATTTACAGATGAAGAAGTGTTTTTTAGGCTTTTCTTTTATGAAGAAGATACCTTGATCAGACTTGTGCATCACAAGGTAAACTTGTACTATCCCAAGATGGGAAGACTACAAGCATACCTCATGGGATAAGGCTATGGATCAAGACATCACTTCAAACTTATTAAAGTTTTTTTAGATAGTTATGAGATGAGAAGAGAAGAAGAACCAAAAGGATCACAAAGGAAAAATTCTAAAGGGGGACTAAAATTATCCTAAGTGTTAACATGCATGGATGTCCTAAGGGTTAGTGAGGTTTCTATCCTAATGAAGAAGGAAGAAGAAGAGAAGAAGATAGAAGAAGGGATGAGAAAGGCCTAAGCCCAACAAAAAAGAGTTAGTGCACATAAACACAAGAAGAGAAGATGAGAATTGGAGATGTGGAACTCAATTCCCACATCTCACACTTACCATAGCCCCTACAAGGTTAGTATGCATATAAGTGAAACAAAATGAGAAAGATAACATGCTAACATCAAACAATCAGAAGTGAAATGACATAAACATATGCACAATGCAAATGCAACTCAAAGAAATGAGACATGAAGCTTACAACTCAAAATGATGCAATATGAACACATATGAAGACAAATGCACACTTATGAAATATGCAAAGCAAAATGCACAAAATATGAACACAATGCCCACAACCAGAACCAAAACAAGATGAAGAATGGCTTAAGAAGCCAACAAGATGAAGAGAGTGGACACACAAGACCAAAAAATACCAAATGGAAGCAAAAGAAACAATAAGATGAAGTGAAAGCTCATAAAGAAACAAATGACTTAAGAAAGAAGCAAACACAAAAATTCAGAACACACAAACCCTATCCTAGGACCAGGAAGGTACCCACACCCCAAAGGGACCCCAAATGAGAATAAAAAGTTGGCACAAGTGCCCTTCTAGGCTTATAAGAGACCAAAAGGTTCAAAGGAAGCAAACTGGGACAAGGTTCAAGATAAAATTCACAACAAATCAACCAATCACCTAAAAATTCCACAATTGAAACCAAATGATCTTAAAACATGTTATATCAACTAGCCAAAAGGATTTGAAAAGATTCAGAAGCAAACCAGGTTTAATGGAGGCAAGAACACAAGTGAGGGTTACAAACTTACATCACAAGTTACAAGACCAAGACTCAAGAAATAAGTTTCTAAAAATCCAGAGAAACACCACATGAAAAGTACAAGGTCTTAAGAATCCAAAGCAAAAAGAATGGAATCAAAACTCAAAATATTGAAGAGTATGGAAATTAAACAAGGCAGTGTGGTCAAGAAAGGATTTAAAAGAAGCTATGTGCAATAGTGAATTAATTCAGACACGTGGAAAAAGGAAAAAAATAAAATAAAAATATGAAAAAATAATAGAGACTCAAAATAACACACATGATTTTTTTGGGATTTTTTGGATGACTAAAACTATTTTAATATAAATGAAATGGAAACTGAAATAAAAAGAAAAAGAAAGAAAAAGAAATTAAAAAAAGAAAAGGGAGGAGGTGAGATTAGCAAGACTTGTGCGTTGAAAATTGATTGGTCCTGGTTGGAGGAGGTGCGAATAGCACGCCCTGGAGGCCTAGAATGTTGCGCTAACCATGTTTATTGTTGTGGATATTAGTGAATTAAATGAGGAGAAAGCTGGAAAAAGCCTGGAGCGCAGGATGCATCTAATGGCTGAGGGAGGGAACCTCATTAAATGAGGTGGAGGTTTGGTGCGCTGTGGTTGGCTGGTGTACATTAACTACCATATGGTGTGCCACACGAATATTAAAAATAGAAACAGAAAAATAAGCATGAGGCGGAGAGATGATAGGGCTACGTGGCGCCTTCTTGGACGTTGGATGAAGTGATCCAAGGGTGGTTGTGCATCTTCTTCACATGAAACCCTAGGTGAACTTAAAACAAATTCCGGTGACCGAAGCTAGGGCTCCGGCACCGGAAACCAAACCAGGACCAAAAATCCATCAATAAATGAAAATAAATAGCCCAGATTAACTAATTCAACACTCCTGAACTCAAATATGGCATCAAAAACACTTAAAACTCAAAGAATTGGCCGGATCGAGCAAAATAAAGATTGACCATCAAACTTGAAATGCACATATCTTTCACTACAATGCACCAAAATTAATTCTACAAAGTGCAGCATGACCAGGGAAGATCAAAGAACACAAAGCAACAATTCAATTTCATTTTTAGAACATGAGATTTCAAGCCATACCTGAGATGGAGATCTTGAAATATTGAGATAGAAAACCAACCAATGCGTGCAAATCACTCCTCTTACTCCTTAGATGCAAAATAAATGCATCTAAGGTCTTGAAATGGACTGGATCTGAGGTTTCAAGACAAGTTGCTTCTCAATGGCAAGCTTCTATTTCAGTGCTTTAAGCTCAAATGAGTGGTTGATTCTTGATCTATATGATTCACTGATCAAGAATATGGAAGAGTTTTGTGAAGAAATGCAAGGTTGCATGAAAGTTGAGAATGAGAGAATGAGAGATATCTGGGATCTGATAAAACCCTAATTCTCTTTGTTTTGACCTCACAAAGCAATGCTGAAAGTGTGAGAGAAAGTGCACGAATCAGAAATGAGAAAAGTGTGAAGTTGCATAATTTGCACTTGGTGGAATAAGCATGCTATGCTCATTCTCGCTTGGGCCTCTCAGCATGTGTGGCTTTCATTTTCCACCCTTGATTCAAATCCAGTCATTCCTGGCCCTTAGATTCAAGTGTCACACTTGTTTCATGATTTTTGCCAAATTGCATGTTTTGGAGGGATTTTTTCAAAGTGCACGAAAATGACCAATTCTCTTGAGAAAAATGGTCCTAATGCAATTAATATTAAGTTTGAAACAAGATTGGGCCTATACCAAGTCACAAAATTCAGGTTTGAGCCTTTTTGCATTTGGTACATTTTGGAAAAGTTGATTTTTGCCCTAGGATAGCCAAATTTTCGAATGACTTCTAGAGAGATCCAGGAATCCAGTGAAAATGTACTTGTACTTTTTGAAAATGGGAGCCCTTACTCTTCAACTTTCATCTTTGACTTTGGTCCTTTTGAAGAATTTTTGATCATGTTAAGGCCACTTGAAAATTAGGGCAAAAGTTGCCAAATTTGGAAAACTCCATAAACCAACTTTGTACCATTTTTGCAAAACCCTTCAAATCTCCATGATTCTTGAACTTTAGGCATTCCAAACCTCTTATAACATTTCAAGGACCCCTCTTGGCCAAAAAAATTGGGTTAGACCCCTTGAAATTGCACAACTGACTTTTTATGGGCTCTGTTGACTTTTTCCTTCACCTGCAAGCAACTGAGGCATTGACTGACTTCCACATGGAATTTTCTCATGAAATTTGACACATAGGATCCTCTTAACATATAGAAGACTTTGCCCAAAAGAAATGGCCAAAGTTGTGAGATCTTGGTGCTTGAATCTCAAACCCTAATTTGGGTGCCTTGTATAGGAGCTTTGCCTTGTCCTGAGATCTCTGATGATCATGCAATCTTCTGAGATTTTGCCAATGGACTTGAACTTGTAAATGTAATATAGACTCACCATAAAACTTGTACAAACTCATTGGGACCCTTGTCATGGCTTGAAATGCTTCTAGAACCTCCACAGACGACCATATGCTTGATGCTAGGACATAAGGGATGATATGCCTCATCTTTCCATGATATGATGCTGAGGAAATGATATGAGTATGATGAATATGATGTGACATGATGATTAAAATGAAGAGGGAAAATTTGGGGTGTTACAGCTGCCCCTATTCAATCATCAGTTAATCTGAAAAGGACGATAGTACGGGCTATCGACCATTCAGGATAAACTGTGGTTGAATACCAAGAAGACCAGAAATTTGCACTCGGACGAAGAATGCAACACCGGGAAATAAACCCAAACAGATGACGCTCTGGGGATAAGAAGGGGAGAAAAAGCAGACGAGCTTCTTCCAAGTTGAAACTGATATCTGGAATAAGAACATGTTGACAGACGAGTCTTCAAACAATCTTGTGACGCCAGGAGCTGGACATGCGAGTCCTCAAAACACTGCAAATAACATAAACTGAGACAGACGAGTATTCAAACCATCCTGTGATGCCAGGTGTCGCTCCCGACAAATGGGACTGGCCCAAATAAAGGTACAGACGCGAACGGTCGGCGAGAGGGGCAATGAGAACACACAGCCGTGAACTCACTGGAAAAGAAAAGAGTCGCCAGCTAGGCATTTTTATCCCGGAGGAAAGGTAATGCTGCATAGACCTAGAAAGATATGGATAAGATGGTTGCGAACCAGAGAGACTGAGAAAGGGGGTTAGTTACAACCTGGGAAGGTATTAGCACCCAGATTGTCCGCCGTACTCGACGGGATCCACGCTTAAAAGATTTGTGTTTTAAAGGGGTAGTGTCAGTGCAATCTGTGTATAAAAGAAGCTGGAAAAGATGTACAGGTGTCAGTGTATAGTGTATAAGTGATATAAAGTATGAAAGTGTCAGTGTGAGAACAAGAATAAGATGCTCATGATAATGAGGCTCAAAGAATAATGCTGGAAGGAGGGGGAATATACAGAGACTTTTGTTCGATAACTATTAAGTTATGCCTACGTATCCTCTCGTGCAATGAGGAAGTCAGAACACCGTAGTTCGACCCAAAGAGACTGAAAGGTGAATTGACTTGTGAACTGCTTGCTTGTCTGTGCTCAAGTGTATGATCTGTCTGGCACAGATGCAAACTGTCTTGCATTAGACGGAAGAAGCGAGTTCTCGTTTATGAGTGAATATGATGAGAAAAGAATCCCGGAGGAGACGATTATTGCTTGTTTTTGAGTTTTCAGTCTTTTATTGCTTTTGAGAGTTTGTCATAAGTTAATGAGCTTAAGCCTAAACCAATGGATTTAGTAAACTCATCACATCTTCCCTCTGATTAGGGGTAATGAGAATACCTTAAGTGTGAAGTCAGCATCTCACACTTAATTACCATGATGTAGGATTAAGATCATTAACCTACTTGTGATTATTTAGATGTTTTTGGTGTTTTTGTTTAGTGTTAAGTAATGAGATTAAGCCATAATCAGGGATTAAACAGACTCATTACACCATCCTAATAGAAGGATAATAGATGAGAATGTTTAAGCTGAGGAAAGCTCCTCAACTTAATCCATGATTAGGGATTAAACCCTGTCGCTCCCAAAGATTTGCATCCCGGTACAAGCGCGAATGGTCGGCGAAAAGAGGAATGAGAACACACAGGAGTGAACTCAAAAGAAATGAATAGAGTCACCAGCTAGGCATTTTTATCCCGGAGGAAAGGTAATGCTGCATAAACCTAGAAAGATATGGACAAGACGGTTGCGAACCAGAGAGACTGAGAAAGGGGGTTGGTTACAACCTGGGAAGGTATTAGCACCCAGATTGTCCGTCGTACTCGACGGGATCCACGCTTAAAAGATTTGTGTTTTAAAGGGGTAGTGTCAGTGCAATTTGTGTGTAAAAGAGCTGGAAAACAACATGTACAGGTGTCAGTGTAAAAGAAGTGAAGTGTAATATGAAAGTGTCAGTGTAAGGACAAGAGTGAAATGCTCATGATAATGAGGCTAAGAGAATGATGCTGGAAGAGGGGGAATATATAGAGACTTTTGTTCGATAACTGTTAAGTTATGCCTACGTATCCTCTCGTGCAATGAGGAAGTCAGAACACCGTAGTTCGACCCAAAGAGACTGAAAGATGAGTTGACTCCTGAACTGCTTACTTGCCCATGCTCAAGTGTATGACCTGTCTGGCTCAGGTGCAAACTGTCTTGCATTAGACGGAAGAAGCAAGTTCTCGTTTATGAGTGAAGGTGATGAGAAAAGAATCCTGGAGGAGACGTTTATTGTTTGTTTTTGAGTTTTCAGTCTTTTATTGCTTTTGAAAGTTGTCATAAATTAATGAGCTTAATCCTAAACCAATGGGTTCAGTAAACTCATCACATCTTCCCTCTGATTAGGGGTAATGAGAATACCTTAAGTGTGAAGTCAGCTTCTCACACTTAATCACCTTTGATGTAGGGTTAAGATCATTAACCTACTTGTGATTATTTAAATGTTTTTGGTGTTTTTGTTTAGTGTTAAGTAATGAGATTAAGCCATAATCAGGGATTAAACAGACTCATTACACCATCCTAATAGAAGGATAATAGATGAGAATGTTTAAGCTGAGGAAAGCTCCTCAACTTAATCCATGATTAGGGATTAAACTCATGACAAAACAAAGCCTTTATTAAGTGGATTTTATTTAATGATATGATGAAGAAGTGAGTTTTATGATTTGTAAGACAACTTGAGGGGGACTTGTCCATTAACACTAGGGTTAGTCCTTCTTAACCAATTAAGGAAGAATTAGAACCCTAATGCAAGGCCCAAGTTACAAGCTTGATGTCTTAGTGATTATTAGGTGAATTGATTAAAGGATTTAAACACATTAAGGGTTTAACACTTAGGATTAAAGTTATACACTCCATCCTAATAGAAGGATGCAGGCATAAGCTTAATCACAAAGCCTTAAAACCTTTAGGGTTTAGTCCTTGATTATGAGATGAGAAGAGAAGACTCAATGAGACACAAAGGTAAAAGCTAAGTGGGGGACTAATCAAACCCTAATTGTTATCATGCTTGGTCATTCCTAGGGTTTGTGGGGCTTAAGAGAGAAAGAATCTTCAAAGGCCACCAAGGAGAGAGGCAGATGAGAGGAACAAAGAGAAGCAAAACAACTTGCTTCACTTAAGAAGACAAGTTGCTTGAAGAAAGAAGGTAAGATGAACAAGAATGAGCAAGCTCAATCCAAACACATACAAAAATGCAGCAATGATGCATAAAAGAGATGAAAAGAAATTGTGAGAAGTGAAGGCAAATTCACTTCTCAAACAACTTACCACCTGAAAGGTTAGCAAATAGAAATGAAATGCAATGCAAAATGAGATGCAATGTGATGATGCAAACCAAAACCAGAAGCATAAGTATGATGTTAATGATGCTAAGAGATGATGCAAACATGAAACAAGGCATGAGGATGATCATACAAACATATGGATGCAAGAGAAGTATGCTTAGAACCATGAACATACATGAAAAGTTATGAAATGCAAATGACATACAACATGGCAAATGAAAGATGCAATGGTCAAACATGATTCTAATATGTCCTAAGATGTCTTATGGATCACAAGAATGCATACAATGTTATGGCAAGCCAAGTTATGCTTGAAAATGCAAGTTGGATGCATATGGAAGCCCAAATTAGGGTTTTTGACCAATGCATCAAACACAAACCAAAATCAGAAACAAACATCAATACAAAAAATTGAAAATGCACTCAAAGGACCCCTAAACCTATACTAACTCACTGCCCAAAGGAGAAGTCTCAACTCTTAACCTAGTTCAAGTTATGATTTTCCTAAGTTTTCTAGGGTTTTAGGGTTCCTTAGCAAGAAAAATGCCAAACAAATGGAAAATGAAAGATCAAATCATGGCCATTTAATCTTACAAATTACATGATATGCTAAACACAATGCAAAAAGAATCAAAGTCCAACTCTCTAGGGTTAGGCAGAAATGATTTTTGGAAGTTTGGATCAAAATAATGCATCAAAATGATTTTAATTCCATGAAAAATTCTCAAAATGCATCAAGATCAAAAAAGAAATTTGGTTTGAGGGTTGGACAATGTTTCTAAATGTTTTTAAAGGTTTCATGAATTTTTTGGTGATTTTTAAATACCTAAAAGTATTTTTAATTAATTAATTCTCATTAATTAATTAAAACGAAACTTTTAAATATTTAAAAATACTTTTTTAATGCTAAAAATAAAAGTAAAAATATTTTTGTGTTCTGAAATTAAATAACAACTTGTATAAAAAATTTCAGAATTTTTAAAACATTTTTGATATTTTTAATAAATTGGAGAAATTAAGTATGAAACAAATAAAATAAAAATGAAATTAAATGGGAAAAAGAGAAAGTCAGCCAATCTAATGGCTGAGATTCAAACCCAGGGACGCGGGAGCTGACTGCGCGCGCGAACGGACGGACCAAATTCAAACTGACTTAATTACACTTAACCCTAATTAAACAAACCCTAATGACTTTCAGACGACCGGAACACTGTTCCGGTCGTCTTCTCCGGCTAGGTCATCTCCCAATCTCTCTCAATATGCCATGAAAACATGCCAAACTCTCCAGAATCAAAGCTTAACTCATTCTAAACAAGATTCAAGCAACAAAAATCATTTATTTCAACACACAAACAAGATTCGAATCAAACATCAAAAACTGTCAAAATTTCAGAAACATCATACAACCTCATTTCTCCATCTTTTTCAAAAGTAACAAGTTCAGAGAACTCAGGGAAGCATGCTTTATCATTTAGAAACTTAAAAAGCAAGTTCTGGAAAAAAAAGTTCATGAAGCTACCTGAGATTGAGCTTTCGATTCAGGAGCTTTCTGGCTTGTTCTTTGGCTCAAACAAGTCCCAATGATCTTCCTTTGAAGCTTTTGACACTTAGTTGGAGTTTGTGTAGCCTCTAGAGCAAGTTGGCAGGAGCTCAGGCCAAGGGAATGAGAAAATCGTATTTGTGATGTGGGAGGTTTCAGGCCAAAACAATGGTTGGTTTGTGATCAGTGAAGTGAGTTGAGATTGTTTGTGAAGTTTGTTTTTGTGTTTGAGGCTTGTGGGGAGAGTTTCGAAGAAAAATGCAAGTTGGAGTGAGTTTGTGAATGCTGAGTTCTAGTGTGTTTCAGGCTTGCCTCTTGTTGTGTTTAGCTAGCATTTGATCCACATAAACAAATCTCATTGGTCAGATGACATGACATGTGCTTTTTTGATTGGTATGGTGCTTTTTGCAAGTTGTCAACTTTGTGTAAGGAGGGCATGGGCTACTTTGCTAGCTTGGTACAAAGGGCTTGTCTTGCGCAGCATGGTGAGGGGAGAGGGCTAGGGTGGTTCAGCATCCAAGGCAGCAAGTGGATGAAGTGTTATGATGGTTTTTGCAACTTGGTTCCTTTTAGTTCTCATGGAAAAATCTTGCCTCACAAACCATGAAAACATGTGATTCCTTTGGTTCAATCTGAACTTTAAGACTTGTGTCATGTTGGTATAAGGATTAGGCATCAATTAGAAGTCACAAATGCCTTTGGTACAAGATTTTGCAAATTTCTCATTTGGTGCATAACTTGAATTTTTAGTGATTTTAGCCAACTTTGATGAACCATAACTTTTGATCCAAAATGAATTAGGTCATGTTCTTGTACTTTTTGAAAAGGGAAAGATCTATTCTACAACTTTCATGACCAAAGTTTTTCCATTTGAAGCATTTTTGGATCAAAAAGTAAGGGTTGAAAAAGTTACATAAAATGACATTTCATTAAAAGTCAACCTTGCCCAAAAAAGTCAACTTTGCAAAAACTTCAAATTCTTGAATTTTGTGAACTTCAAACTTCTTCCATGATCCAATAAAGATCATATACACTCAAAATGATGAAGATCACCCCTTGGTTGGGTCATTGGGGGCCTCAGATGCCCTGATTTTACACTGACTTGTCTGAAAAGTCAACTCTTGATCAGGTGACTTCCCCATGGAATTTCTTTATGAAAATTGATATGCATACTCCCTATACCATATAGAGACCAATAGAAACAAGAATGACCAAAAAAATTGAAGTTATGGCCTCTGAAACCAAAACCCTAATTTTAGGTCATCTGTGCAGTCAAGCCTGGCTCTGCTTTCACACCAATCCCAGTTCTTGTGATTCTTTGGCATTCTTGACTTTGAGAGGATGTAATATGACACTTGAACACACATAGACCCCTTTGAAGTGATTGTTGACCTTTGGGGTGGCTCAAGAGGCTCTTGGATTGCTTAGATCACAAACCCTAGATGCAAATGACTTTGAATCTATGCAGAGACTCAAAATTGTGGTATGAGATGTTATGATTGTGTTTATGCATATGAAATGATCACAAGCCATGGTGTGAATGGGTGAGGGCAAATTTGGGGTGTTTACAGCTGCCCCTATTCAAACATGAGTTAGCTGTGCAGGATGTAAGCGACGGCTTAACAGGCAAACAAGATAACTTGTGGTTGAATACCAAAGACAGTCCAAAATTTGCACTCACAGAATGAAGAAGAAAAGGGATATAGATTGTAAAAGAAAATAAAGTATATTGTAAAGTGTGGGCGACGGAGGACGACCGCCGAGCAGAGGACGACTGCTGGGTAAAGAGCAATGACGGGGACGGCCGACATGCTGGAGAAAAGTGCGAAAAATAAAGCAATGACGGGGACGGCCGACATGCTGGGGATGAAAAGAATTATGATGGGGACGGCCATCAAGTTCACAAAGTAAAGTAACCAACGACGGGGACGGCCATCGGGTTAAAGAATAAATGAAATAAACAGATGATGAGGTACGGTCATCAAAGGTGAAGGACGATCACCTAGCAGGGGACGGCTGCTCTGTTGGGGGTAAGATGAGGGACGGTCATCTAAGGTGGAGGACGACCACCTGGCAGGGTACAGCTGCCGAAAATATCGCGACATATGACGAATGCCGGATAGAAAATCAACGATGGGGACGGCCATCGGATGAGCATGATGGAGGACGACCATCAAGAGGTGGAGGACGACCACCTAGCAGGGGACGGCTACTCTCAAGGTTTATCATGACATAGGACGAATGCCAGATAACCAAAATCAACAATGGGGACGACCATTGGATAAAATGATGAAGGACGATCATCAAAAGGGTGGAGGACGACCACCTAGCAGGGGACGACTGCTCTCAAGGTTTATCATGACATAGGACGAATGCCAGATAACCAAAATCAACAATGGGGACGGCCATTGGATAAAATGATGAAGGACGATCATCAAAAGGGTGGAGGACGACCACCTAGCAGGGGACGACTGCTAAATATCACGACACAGGACGAATGTCGGATAGAAAATCAACGATGGGGACGGCCATCGGATGAGCATGATGGAGGACGACCATCAAGAGGTGGAGGACGACCACCTAGCAGGGTACGGCTGCTCTCAGGGTTTATCATGACACAGGACGAGTGTCAGATAAAAAAGAAAATTTGCTTTGTTGGCGATCTACTGGGGAATAGTAAACACGGACGAGTGTTTATATCCAAGAAATAAAAGTATAAGTGTTTAGGTGTTTGTGTATAGATTAAAGGTGTGGACGAGCATCCTTAAGACTACGATACGGACGAGTATCGGGTAGGAACAAATACTGACTCGTGTTCCGAGATGATGATACGGACGAGTATCAACGGGTTAACAGAGAACACGGATGAGTGTTGAATCTGAGAGGATTCTTCTGGGGAATAGTAGACACAGGCGAGTATCTATATTCAAAAAGACAAGAGTGTTTGACACAGTGTATGGATTAAAGATGCGGACGAGCATCCTTAAGACTATGATACGGACGAGTATCATGTAGAAACAAACTCTCGACGCATGTTCTGAGATGATGGTACGGGCGAGTACCAACTGGTTAACAAAGAACATGGACCAATTGCTGAATCTGTGGGGATAGTAAGTATGAGCGGTGTATAGACAGGTATCAAAAGGAGAAAAGTGTGATATGAACAAGTATCTGATGTACAGAGTGTAGGCGATTGCGCTGGGGATATGACACGGACGGGTGTCAAAGGATTGTCATATGTAAGTGTATGTGAGTGCAAAGAGGATGTCTTTGGCTTTCTGCTGGGGTTATGACACAGACGGGTGTCAAAAAGTATCTGTAATACGAGTGGTACTGTTTGCACCGAGTGCTCAGGCGACTTTATTGGGGAGTATTGACACGGACGGGTGTCAAAGGGAGTATATATACTGGTGTTTGTGAATGTAAGGCAATTGCTTTGCTGGGGAATCTTCGCTGGGGATTTTGGGAGGAGTTGTCAATATTCACAAGTGTCTGATTCAGAACATGGCTTATGATTATGCTATATGTTTGATTTTTGCCGTAATGCTCCGTATTAGACGGAATGCTACGCTTTATGGGTGAATATGATGCGAATGCTATGATTATGCAAAAGGTACCAAACCGGGACTCGGATCCCGGTGCTGCGAAAATCTTCGACCGAGCTGTTTGAAATGGACATCCCAGCTGGGGGTGAGATCACTGGTAGATCTGATGAGATGCTATTGCCTGGGGATACAGGTCATTGATAGACCCATCCTTGTACTGGGGACCCAGCTGGGGTTCGAAGAAGCTTTCTTTACTCTGTTGTGATTCTTCATGCACTGCTCTTTCTGGGTAGAGGCTGAGACTCCGTGGGGAGAGGGCTCCTTGACTTTTGTATTTTGGCTGAGGATGAAATGGCAACTCGGCTGGGGAGAAGTAATAGGTGGCAAATCAGCTGGGGACCAGGCACTTTGGGTGCTAAGGTTGAGTGTTGATTTGTCAGCTTGCTGGAGTGAAGCTTTCATGCCCCAAGTTGCATTCTGGATGCCTGCAATCCTGCAAAGATAGGGAAACGCACAAGTAATCCCGAGGTATCCTTTACTGGATTCCGTCATAGGAGTTTAGACATTTCCGAGAGTAAGTATATTTCCTGCAAGCATGCGGCTTTTATTATATAAACATCTGTATTCATGCAATCATTTTTCTTTAAGACATCAGACATTTTTGCAAATAAAAAATAAAAATGTACAAGGCGAGACATGACTGAAAATCTGATTTTATTAATTCATATGCCCTGAATTGGCGAGATACAGTCAAAGAAACATATCCCCTGAAATGAGGAGATTGTTACAAATTGAGAAACAAAATGCTGGCAATGTTGATGACGCTTTAAGGAGCTTCCTCTTTTTGCTATGACTCGTATGACTTTTGACGTTCTTCTCGTCTTGCTTTCTGAAGAAGGCTGATTCTGAAAGAAACTTGATCCTTTTGAAGCTCAGCAGGCTGTAAGCAATACAGACGAATTCAAAATGCAGTTGTTCGCTTATTCCCTTATTTTGCATGGATCGCCCTTTCGGGTTTTCAATCCATCGGGATACCCATTTTTGCCTGAGCTGTCCAATGCGGCTTTTCAACTCAGCGGGTGTACATTTTTTTTGTGCTTATTTTCCCTTATTTTTGCCCGAGCCTTTTATTCTATTTTTGACTCGTCGGGATGCCCTATTTTTGCCTGGACTTTCATTCTGTTTTTGTGTCCAGCGGGTCATTTTTATGCGAAGTATTTTTTAACTGCATCCGAATTCACAGGGGAAGGGAAGTCTTCACCATCCATAGTGTTGAGCATCAGTGCTCCACCAGAGAAAACTTTATTTACTACGAATGGTCCTTCATAATTTGGAGTCCATTTGCCCCTGTGGTCTGTATGAGGAGGGAGGATTCTTTTCAGCACAAGATCTCCTACTTGGTACTCTCGGTGCCTGACTTTCTGATCGAAGGCTCTCTTCATTCTTTTCTGATATAACTGCCCATGACAGATTGCAGCTAATCTTTTCTCTTCAATCAGACTTAGTTGTTCGTATCGGGACCGGACCCACTCTGCTTCGTTCAGCTTAACATCCATCAGTACCCGTAGGGAGGGTAATTCAACTTCGACAGGTAGGACTGCTTCCATACCATATACAAGCTGATACGGTGTTGCCCCAGTGGATGTTCTGATTGACGTGCGGTACCCATGCAAGGCAAACGGTAGCATTTCATGCCAGTCTTTGTAGGTGACTACCATCTTCTGCACAATCTTCTTAATATTCTTATTAGCTGCCTCAACAACGCCATTCATCTTTGGCCTGTAAGGAGAAGAATTGTGATGTTGAATTTTGAAGTCCCGGCATAGTTCTGCCATCATTTTGTTGTTTAAGTTGGAACCATTATCAGTAATGATTCGCTCGGGCACTCCATATCGACAGATGATATCTCTCTTCAGAAATCTGGCTACCACTTGTCTTGTAACATTTGCATATGAAGCTACTTCAACCCACTTGGTAAAATAGTCAATAGCAACCAAGATGAATCTGTGGCCGTTTGAAGCAGTTGGTTCAATCTTGCCAATCATGTCAATGCCCCACATAGCAAAGGGCCAGGGTGAAGACATCACATTCAGAGGATTGGGAGGCACATGCACCTTATCCGCATAAATCTGGCATTTATGGCATTTCCTGGCATAGGTACAACAGTCGGCATCCATTGTGATCCAATAATAACCAGATCGTAGCAATTTCTTAGCCATTGCATGTCCTCCAGCATGGGTTCCAAAGGATCCTTCGTGCACTTCATGCATTAACAAGTCTGCTTCTGTTTTGTCAACGCATCTGAGGAGTACCATATCAAAATTTCGCTTGTACAGGGAGCCATCAGTGTTCAGAAAGAAACTACCAGCAAGCCTTCTCAGAGTCTTCTTATCATTGGAAGATGCCCCAGGTGGGTATGTTTGATCCTCCAAGAAGCACTTAATGTCATGGAACCAAGGCTTATCATCTTTGACAATGTCTGCTGCGAATACGTATGCTGGTCTGTTAAGTCTGGATACTGAAATTTGAGGTACGAAGTTGGCAGCTTGAACTTTGATCATTGATGAAATGGTAGCCAGAGCATCTGCAAATTGATTCTCGTCCCGAGGGATATACTCAAGCTTGACCGTTGTAAAGAAAGTCAATAACCTCCTTGTATAATCCCTATAAGGTATCAGATGATCCTGGTGGGTGTACCACTTGCCATTGGTTTGATTGATTACCAGAGCTGAATCTCCGAATACGGTCAATGTCTTGATCCTGAGGTCAATGGCTTCCTCAAGACCCATAATGCAAGCTTCGTATTCAGCTTCGTTGTTAGTGCAGTTAAAGGTGAGTTTTGCCGAGAAAGGCATGTGAACTCCCTTAGGTGTAATGAGTACTGCACCAACACCTCGACCATTCATGTTAACAGCCCCATCAAACATCATAGTCCACTCTTCTTCCGGGTCAGGCCCTTCAGTGTGAATAGGCTCTTCATGATCTTTTGCTTTTATGAACATGATGTCTTCATCAGGGAAGTCAAATCTCATAGGCTGGTAATCATCGATAGGTTGCTCAGCAAGATATTCAGACAATACACTGCCTTTGATGGCTTTCTGAGATGTGTACTGGATGTCATATTCCGTAAGGATCATTTGCCATCTTGCAACCCGTCCGGTAAGAGCTGGCTTCTCAAATATGTACTTAACTGGGTCCATCTTTGAGATCAACAAAGTAGTGTGGGTCAACATATACTGTCTCAGTCGGCGAGCAGCCCACGCTAAAGCACAGCAAGTTTTCTCGAGCAGTGAATAACGTTGTTCACAGTCGGTAAACTTTTTGCTTAGGTAGTATATTGCATACTCTTTTCGACCAGACTCGTCATGCTGGCCCAGCACACACCCCATCGACTCTTCTAATACTGTCAAGTACATTATCAGAGGTCTTCCTTCAACTGGAGGCATAAGGATTGGAGGCTCTTGTAAGTATTCTTTGATCTTGTCAAAAGCCCTTTGGCAGTCTTCATTCCACCTGACCGTTTGTTCTTTTCTCAGTAGCTTGAACAAGGGTTCACAGGTTGCTGTAAGGTGAGATATGAACCTCGAAATGTAGTTCAATCGACCTAAGAACCTTCGAACTTCCTTCTCTGTCTTTGGTGCAGGCATTTCTTGAATAGCTTTGACTTTATCAGGGTCAACTTCAATCCCTTTCTCGCTTACAATAAAACCCAGCAGCTTACCAGATCGCACCCCGAATGTGCACTTGTTGGGGTTCAACTTTAGTTGGTACTTCCTCAGACGCTTGAACAGCTTCAACAGATTTACCAGGTGGTCTTCTTCAGTAAGGGACTTGGCAATCATGTCATCCACATAACATTCTATCTCTTTATGGATCATATCATGGAATAATGTTACCATAGCCCGTTGATATGTTGCACCGGCATTCTTGAGCCCAAATGGCATTACCTTGTAGCAGAACGTGCCCCAGGGTGTGATGAAGGTTGTCTTCTCCATGTCTTCAGGTGACATTTTAATCTGATTGTATGCTGAAAATCCATCCATGAAGGAGAATACCGAGAACTGAGCCGTATTATCCACCAATACATCAATGTGAGGTAAAGGGAAGTCATCTTTCGGGCTGGCTCTGTTCAGATCCCGGTAGTCAACACACATCCTTACTTTGCCGTCTTTCTTAGGCACAGGTACTATATTAGCGACCCACGGTGGGTAGCTAGTCACAACAAGGAACCCGGCGTCCCATTGCTTTTGTACCTCTTCTTTGATCTTCATTGCCATGTCTGGGCGAGTACGGCGCAGTTTCTGTTTAACCGGCGGGCATTCTTCTCTTAAAGGCAGTTTGTGCACAACAATGTCGGTGTCCAACCCTGGAATATCTTGATAAGACCAAGCAAATACGTCCACATACTCTTGAAGCAGGTCAATCAGTTGTCTCTTCACTGAGTCTTGTAGGCAGGCCCCAATTTTAACTTCTTTCACATCTTCATCTGTACCGAGATTGATCGTTTCGACCTCCTCCTGATGAGGAGTGATAACCTTTTCCTCTTGTCTCAACAACCTGGCTAGCTCTTCAGGAAGCTCATATTCTTCTTCAACCCCTTCATCAGCTTGATTGATCGGATTGTTAAAGTCATACGAAGTCATAGCCGTGCTGTTGTCGGTGCTGTCTGGAAGGCACTCTCTGCAAGGGTTCAGTTTGTTCATTTTAGTGATTTGATTTTAATCCTTTTTTAGAAAAGTGAAATGAAGTTGTCATTTTGAAAACACTGCCATTTATTTTTTGTACAAAAAGAAAAATGGAAAAAACAGTGAGCAGAAAAGAAAAAGACTCATTTGCAAAAGATGTCTGATATTTCATTTGATTAATCTTGTTGCACAAAAATTACAGATGGCCCGATTACAAAATGAGTCTTGTCATCTTGGGCAAGATGCAAGACTTTGATGCATGCTATAAAATACAGGAAATAATAATTACTCTGCATGAGTAACTCTTATAATTTCCTGGGAAGACCAGTTTGAGATACTGCCCCCCGGGATTTTTGGACGGATCCAACTCTCCAGGTTGCGGTCGCTTTCATCCTCGTCTTCCAAATTATTGACAGCATCAGGGGTGAGCATCCCCCCACTAACAAAGTTGGGCTCCTTAGCAGCCTCTGCTTGATCTTGTTGAGTTGGTTTGTAACCCAACCCAAATCTATCCTCTTTCTTCTCCACAGGTAACAATTTACCCCAGCCTTGGGCAGTCCCTTCTTCAACAACCTTCCGGGCTTGTTGGTATGATGTCATTGAGGTTCCAGGTACAGCAGATGTTTCATTTATGTTCAAGGCCTCAAACCCTTGACTCATTGTTTCGTGGATCTCCCCATCCATCTCAATGTATTTGTAGGTAGCCAGGTGGCTAACAAAAATATCCTCCTCTCCACAGATAGTAACAACTTGACCCTCCCACTCGAATTTTAACTTCTGGTGAAGGGTTGAGGTCACGGCGCCAGCGGCGTGGATCCATGGCCTACCCAATAGACAGCTGTAGGCAGGCTGTATATCCATCACGTAGAAGGTCGTTTTGAAAGTTTGTGGGCCAATCATTATAGGCAACTCAATTTCACCCAGAACCGATCTCTTAGAACCATCAAAGGCTCTCACTACCAGGTTGCTGGGACGTAATGCCAATCCGTCATACTCTAGCTTCACAAGGGCTTTTTTAGGTAAGACATCGAGGGATGACCCTGTGTCTACCAGCACATGGGAAAGAACTGCACCTTTGCATTCCATGGTGATGTGCAAAGCCTTGTTATGATTGCGGCCTTCCGTAGTCAAATCAGTGTTGGTGAACCCTAGTCCATGACTAGCATTAACATTTCCAACCACAGCTTCTAATTGATTGACTGTGATCTCTTCAGGCACATAAGCTGCGTGCAAGACTTTTAGTAGTGCGTTCCGATGAGCCTCGGAGCACATAAGCAATGATAGGATTGAGATCTTGGAAGGCGTCTGGTGAAGCTGATCCACTATTTTGTAATCACTTTTCTTGATGATTCTCATGAACTCATCAACTTCTTGATCAAAGGGTGTTTTCAAAGCTTCCTTAACAATTTGCTCTTCCTGCACCAAGCTTTTCCCTTTTGCCTTGGCAGCAGCTTCTGCTTCGGCAGTGGGTCTTTGAATTTGTGGAACAAAGAGACGTCCGCTTCGAGTGAAGCCTCCTCCTCCTCCCACATTGTCTACTTGTGGTGCAGGGGTTGATGATTCAAAGGTGATTTTCTGTCCTTCGCAGTATAGATCAGAGCCGTAATGCCAAGGGATGGCATTACTGCTTTCATAAGGTACTGGTCCAGGCACCGTGATAGTGACTGGACTGATTGCAGCTGCAGAAGGGACCATGATAGTCTGTGGATCATAGTATATTGTGACCGGTGCTCTGATGGGAGTAGCACTTTGTGAATTGTAGGCAGAATCATTTTCAGGATCATAATAAATCGTAACTGTTGAGACATCTTCATGGTTTGCTGCTGATGTTGTAGGAGACATTGTTGGAATGATGGGTGTTGTTGTTGTAGGAGATTCAAAATGAAGTGGTGCTGAAGTTGTAGAAGGGATGTTTGCTGATATCTGGTCAGTTGAAATGACAGATGAAGCATTTGTTGATGAAGCTGAAGAGTTGTTTGGAACAATGGTTGTTGCAATTGCAGGAGATACTGGAGTTGTTGCTGATGAGATTGCTGGATTTGTTGGAATTGATGTTGTAATTTGAAGCAGACCACTCTGGATGAGACCATCTATGCCATCCCTCAAGTTATCACACTCATTCACTGAAATGTTGCAGTAAGCACACCCTAGCTCACACCCCGGGAACATTTGACATTCAAGGAGTTGGGCTTTAATTTCTACCAACGGTGTCCGAATCTGACCCACACTGGTTATTAAATAAGACGGCTTGTCTTCTTCAATAGCATTGATTCTGGGACCCCCGTGGTGCGGCATAGGGTTTTTGTTAACATTTGGTGGTGGTGCAAAATTCAGAGCCTTAGAGTCTACCAAGTCTTGTACCTTCATGTGCAAAGCTCTGCACTTTTCTGTACTGTGGCCAGGTGCATTTGAATGAAAAGCACATCTGGCGTTGGAGTCATAATTCCTGGGTAGACTATTAGGATCTGGAGGTGCCAACGTCCTTAGCTCAACCAGATTGAGTTTCAGGAGTTGTGGCAGTAATGTAGCATATGGCATAGGGATCGGATCGATCACCCTATTGGCCTGAGAAGGTCTCTGTTGGAATGGTCTTTGCTGATTGTTGTTGTTGGTGTTGTTGTAGTTTCTCTGAGGATACTGAGCTTGTTGCTGGTACTGAGGTTGTTGCTGATAATTTTGTTGCGGTGGTTGATAAGCTGGTTGTGGATGAGTTGGAGCGGGAATGGTGACTGCTGCCACAGACCTATGAACATATTGGGGTCTGCCCCTGCTGGCCTGGATAGCATTGGTCTCACCAGTTCTTCTTGGGCCTACAAAAGGCTTTCTTGTGTTACTGGATGAGCTAGCACCGTTGTCAGAAATCTTGCCCATCTTTAACAGGCTCTCGATTCTTTCCCCAGCTATAACGACATCTGCAAAGCTTGTAGAAGAGAAAGCAGCCAGCCTGTCAATGTATGTTCCTTGGAGGGTGTTCATAAACATATCTGCCATCTCCCTCTCTGACATAGGTGGCTGGACAGCAGCAGCCAGCTGTCTCCATCTCTGAGCGTACTCGCGGAAGCTTTCCCTAGATGACTGTGACATCCCCATCAGGAGGGTCCTGTTGGGTGCCATATCTAAATTGTACTGATATTGTCTGATGAAGGCCTCTGCCAAGTCCTTCCAACACCTGATGGTTGCTCTAGTCAAATGGGAGTACCATTCCCTTGACGCTCCAGTTAAGCTATCCTCGAAATAAAACATCCATAGCTTCTCGTCCATGGTATATGCCTTCAGCCTCCCCAGAAAGGATTGTAAGTGGGTCCGGGGGCAGGAAGTCCCGTTGTATTTCTCAAAACAAGGAGGCTTAAACTTATGGGGAATCCTGACCCCGTCCACCAAGCCCATGTCCATAACATCGAAACCCAAAGAGTTTTGAGACTCCAAGGATCTTAATTTTTCAGCAATTTCTTCCAGCCTTCTGTCATAGGCTTCTTCCCCAGCACCCATTACTGTGAACTGATCCTCCTGGGGGTCTTCTTGCAGCACTCTACCCGCAGTGGCAGTCCCTTGAACATTAGCAGGAATGTTGACCTCTGGATGAAGGTGGGGTCCAAATACCGGGGGGTTGACATGAGGTTGGACCCTCTCATTGTTGCTTGTGCCAGCAGTCCCTATATGGGGATCTTCCTGATTCTGCCTTTCCACCATGGCTCTCAATCTTTCTTGGCTCTGAGCCATGTTGTTCATCACTTCCATAAACTGCGTCATCTGAGTTCTCATTTCCAATCTTTCGTTGGCCATTTGGTTTCTGACCTCTGCAAGGTCCTGTTGTACCTGATCCATTTGTATGCCCGGAAGGTTGTTACGGGTTGGATATCGGTGTGGACGGTTGAGTGGAAATACCCGTCGTCGAGCAATAGTTCCTGAATATCACAACAGAGTTAGTAACAATAAAACAAAAGCCTGCAAAACAAAACAAAAGGTTAGCATGCAATGCAGTATGCTTATTTGTTTTCAAGGTATCCGGCTTGGCATTCAGTTTTGACCCTTCCAGACCCTTGAAGATGCTGTTGATGTTGCTTTTGAAGTAAACTCGGATGGAACAAACTGATACATATATTACAAAAGCAAAAGATACATAATTTGTTCTTTACAAAACATGCCCTCTGAGGGGTCGAAATACATCACAAGAAAATAAAAGTACATGAAATGAAAACAACAACAAGCAAAAGTCAGACACCCAGACCAAACTCATCCTCCTGAACTTCCTTGAGAAGTGCTTCAGTCACAGGATCAGCTGGACGCTCCGTGAGATTCCTGATAAGGAGATTCCGGGTAGTAACAACTGCAGTTAACTTCTTGTGTTGACTTTGGTCCTTTGACCTCTTCACTCCAGCTCTGATCTTTAGTTCTGATATTTCCCTTTGGGCTGCTGCCAGGGCTTCCTGCTGCTCTTTTGCACTAGCTTCTAGCTGCTCTATCTTGTCCTGAGTCCTCTTATCTTCCAGAGTACGAGCTTCGGTGATCCTTACCCACCTAGCTTGACTCTCCTTCAGATACAAGTCTGTCCTGGCTTTCTGGAACTGGGCTTCCTTGCAAGCATTCTTCAAGATCTGTTCTCCAGCCCTAGACTTCTTGATGTAATCCTCAGACTTCTCAATTTTAGCCAGATGCTCCACTCTCAACTTCTCTAACCTCTCAATATCCAACCTACCATCACTCCTCTCCCAGAGGGTCTTCTGCAAAACCTGAGTCAGCTTCTCATTTCTCTCTTTCAAGCTCTCAAACTCCTCTAAGCTGACAGTGGCAGGAGGTGGTGCTGAGGATGATCCAGGCATATCTTCCATAGTAAAGGGCATTCCAGAAAATTGAGCCCTGGCATGGGACCACTCATAATATTGTGCTGATGCCACATTGTTGCACTTCCCCAGAATGGTTACTCCTTTAGTTTGAACGTTGTCCCAGGCCCAGGATGCTTGCCTGACAATAGCCAGATTAGGCTTATTCTCACAGTAAAGGGTCTCAGCCAAGTCTTGTGCCTTAGGAGTGTGGACCAGTGCATAGCCCAGTTGTCTTTTGAACAGCAGAGGGTTGTAATTAATGCAACCCTTAACTCCTATCAGGGGTACATTGGGAAAATGCCCACAACTGGTAATGATATCCCTGCCCTTGGTGCTTTGAGTGCACCACCTGATATCAGCTGAAGTCAGAGCAGTGAGCCTTCTAGCCCAGTTTCTCTGCTGATGAGGATTCAAAAATGCATCTGTCTTGGGCAAATGCTTGAGAAGCCAAGTATGGAACAAAGGAGCACAACACCTAACTAATCTTCCCCTCTGCTTTTCATTCCTCTGGTGCACTGAGTAGTAAAAATCCCCCAATAAAGTGGGCACTGGGTTCCTCAGGATAAAAAGATGGATTGCATTCTTGCTAATGAATCTAGGCTCATCTGCAAATAATATGATCCCATATATGCTCAGGGCCAATAAAGCACAGACTGCTTTCCACTCTCCCAAAGAAGCCTTCAAAGTAGCCTGAGAGATCAAGAAATCCAGGTGCAGGCCAGAGATTCCAGCCTTAGTAGTCATATGTTGCCCAATCAGAACTGGTTCCAGATGCAATGCCTTTGCTATCTCCTCATTGCTTGGGAAAGCCATCTCCGGGTTGAAGGGGACTCCACCCCTGATAGGTATACCAACCAATGATGAGTACTCTTCCAATAAAGGGCCCAACTGAAAGTCCTGAAAAGTGAAACACCTCAGTGGGGGATCATAAAACTGAAGGCAGGTATGAATCAGGCTCCTCTGTGAAGGGTCCAAATCCATAACCACATCAAGTATGTCTCCATATTGTTCCCTGAAAAGTGGTATATAGTCTGGAGTAATCAGGGTCTGAATCCTCCTGATGTCAGCTAGCTCAGGCTGGAAGAAGTGGTAGGAGATGTTACTCTTTTAGGTGCCATGCTGTTGAAGAAGAATTGAGATAGGTGCTGATGATAACACTGAAAATGGGCCACTGACTGGCTGATGCAGGTGACTGAAGCAGACAGCTGATAGCTGAAGCATATGCTGATGAAGATAGGTCAATACTGATGATGGGGTCAAAACCAAGCCAAAAGTGAAGATGGATACCCTGAAAGACAAATAAACAAATGTCAAAATGATGCAATAGGGATGTATGCAAATGATATGCAAGGATTTGTGACTGAGCTGGATCTGATCAAGTGCTCTGATATAAGTCCAGGTATGTTCAAGAAATCCAGATGGAGGTTCAAAAGTCCAGTAACCAAGGTGGGGGACTCAAATAAAGAGTCACATGTCCAGGGTTAAAATCACAAGAACTGTTCCAAAATGGAGTACTCTTAATCAAAACAAAGTAACAGGGTATGCTGAGGTCAAGGGTACCTGCAAACCTGTAAACAGCCCAACCCCCTCACAGGTGATGTTCTAAAACAAGGATCCTCAGACTTGGATCAGTTATGAGAAGTGTAAACACTTCTAACCCGGAGGTACAGTGTTTACAATAACCATAAAAGTTCCTCCTCTAATTCACCTCAGTTTCTGAAGGTCAAAACTAAAGGTCATCCAGACTTAGCAGGCTTCCCAGATAGCCCTAGCATTGCAGGAAATCTGCAACACAGAGTTCTCAAGAAGAAACCCATATCTGAACCGTGTTTCATATTCCCGCACCAGACCGAGATGGAATGGGAAAGAATATGAACCACTCTAGCCTAGGTGTCACTCAGATCCCAGGTATAGGACCTCAACTCTCAATAGAACACCCACCCACCAAAGCAAACAAACAGATCCAGCCAGCAGCACAGTATGACAATATGATATAATGCAAAGCTATAAAGGAAGCAGTAAAGAAACTGTACATAAAGCAAAAATAAATACAAATATACAAACACAAATATGCACATAACACCCCAGTAAACACAAATCAAACAAGCGCTAGGAGGAACCCACAAAAGAACCAGAAGCCCTGGTTGCAGTATAAAGGTTCCCCAGCAGAGTCGCCAAGTTGTCGCTCCCAAAGATTTGCATCCCGGTACAAGCGCGAACGGTCGGCGAAAAGAGGAATGAGAACACACAGGAGTGAACTCAAAAGAAATGAATAGAGTCGCCAGCTAGGCATTTTTATCCCGGAGGAAAGGTAATGCTGCATAAACCTAGAAAGATATGGACAAGACGGTTGCGAACCAGAGAGACTGAGAAAGGGGGTTGGTTACAACCTGGGAAGGTATTAGCACCCAGATTGTCCGTCGTACTCGACGGGATCCACGCTTAAAAGATTTGTGTTTTAAAGGGGTAGTGTCAGTGCAATTTGTGTGTAAAAGAGCTGGAAAACAAAATGTACAGGTGTCAATGTAAAAGAAGTGAAGTGTAATATGAAAGTGTCAGTGTAAGGACAAGAGTGAAATGCTCATGATAATGAGGCTAAGAGAATGATGCTGGAAGAGGGGGAATATACAGAGACTTTTGTTCGATAACTGTTAAGTTATGCCTACGTATCCTCTCGTGCAATGAGGAAGTCAGAACACCGTAGTTCGACCCAAAGAGACTGAAAGATGAGTTGACTCCTGAATTGCTTACTTGCCCATGCTCAAGTGTATGACCTGTCTGGCTCAGGTGCAAACTGTCTTGCATTAGACGGAAGAAGCAAGTTCTCGTTTATGAGTGAAGGTGATGAGAAAAGAATCCCGGAGGAGACGTTTATTGTTTGTTTTTGAGTTTTCAGTCTTTTATTGCTTTTGAAAGTTGTCATAAATTAATGAGCTTAATCCTAAACCAATGGGTTCAGTAAACTCATCACATCTTCCCTCTGATTAGGGGTAATGAGAATACCTTAAGTGTGAAGTCAGCTTCTCACACTTAATCACCTTTGATGTAGGGTTAAGATCATTAACCTACTTGTGATTATTTAAATGTTTTTGGTGTTTTTGTTTAGTGTTAAGTAATGAGATTAAGCCATAATCAGGGATTAAACAGACTCATTACACCATCCTAATAGAAGGATAATAGATGAGAATGTTTAAGTTGAGGAAAGCTCCTCAACTTAATCCATGATTAGGGATTAAACTCATGACAAAACAAAGCCTTTATTAAGTGGATTTTATTTAATGATATGATGAAGAAGTGAGTTTTATGATTTGTAAGACAACTTGAGGGGGACTTGTCCATTAACACTAGGGTTAGTCCTTCTTAACCAATTAAGGAAGAATTAGAACCCTAATGCAAGGCCCAAGTTACAAGCTTGATGTCTTAGTGATTATTAAGTGAATTGATTAAAGGATTTAAACACATTAAGGGTTTAACACTTAGGATTAAAGTTATACACTCCATCCTAATAGAAGGATGCAGGCATAAGCTTAATCACAAAGCCTTAAAACCTTTAGGGTTTAGTCCTTGATTATGAGATGAGAAGAGAAGACTCAATGAGACACAAAGGTAAAAGCTAAGTGGGGGACTAATCAAACCCTAATTGTTATCATGCTTGGTCATTCCTAGGGTTTGTGGGGCTTAAGAGAGAAAGAATCTTCAAAGGCCACCAAGGAGAGAAGCAGATGAGAGGAACAAAGAGAAGCAAAACAACTTGCTTCACTTAAGAAGACAAGTTGCTTGAAGAAAGAAGGTAAGATGAACAAGAATGAGCAAGCTCAATCCAAACACATACAAAAATGCAGCAATGATGCATAAAAGAGATGAAAAGAAATTGTGAGAAGTGAAGGCAAATTCACTTCTCAAACAACTTACCACCTGAAAGGTTAGCAAATAGAAATGAAATGCAATGCAAAATGAGATGCAATGTGATGATGAAAACCAAAACCAGAAGCATAAGTATGATGTTAATGATGCTAAGAGATGATGCAAACATGAAACAAGGCATGAGGATGATCATACAAACATATGGATGCAAGAGAAGTATGCTTAGAACCATGAACATACATGAAAAGTTATGAAATGCAAATGACATACAACATGGCAAATGAAAGATGCAATGGTCAAACATGATTCTAATATGTCCTAAGATGTCTTATGGATCACAAGAATGCATACAATGTTATGGCAAGCCAAGTTATGCTTGAAAATGCAAGTTGGATGCATATGGAAGCCCAAATTAGGGTTTTTGACCAATGCATCAAACACAAACCAAAATCAGAAACAAACATCAATACAAAAAATTGAAAATGCACTCAAAGGACCCCTAAACCTATACTAACTCACTGCCCAAAGGAGAAGTCTCAACTCTTAACCTAGTTCAAGTTATAATTTTCCTAAGTTTTCTAGGGTTTTAGGGTTCCTTAGCAAGAAAAATGCCAAACAAATGGAAAATGAAAGATCAAATCATGGCCATTTAATCTTACAAACTACATGATATGCTAAACACAATGCAAAAAGAATCAAAGTCCAACTCTCTAGGGTTAGGCAGAAATGATTTTTGGAAGTTTGGATCAAAATAATGCATCAAAATGATTTTAATTCCATGAAAAATTCTCAAAATGCATCAAGATCAAAAAAGAAATTTGGTTTGAGGGTTGGACAATGTTTCTAAATGTTTTTAAAGGTTTCATGAATTTTTTGGTGATTTTTAAATACCTAAAAGTATTTTTAATTAATTAATTCTCATTAATTAATTAAAAAGAAACTTTTAAATATTTAAAAATACTTTTTTAATGCTAAAAATAAAAGTAAAAATATTTTTGTGTTCTGAAATTAAATAACAACTTGTATAAAAAATTTCAGAATTTTTAAAGCATTTTTGCTATTTTTAATAAATTGGAGAAATTAAGTATGAAACAAATAAAATAAAAATGAAATTAAATGGGAAAAAGAGAAAGTCAGCCAATCTAATGGCTGAGATTCAAACCCAGGGACGCGGGAGCTGACTGCGCGCGCGAACGGACGGACCAAATTCAAACTGACTTAATTACACTTAACCCTAATTAAACAAACCCTAATGACTTTCAGACGACCGGAACACTGTTCCGGTCGTCTTCTCCGGCTAGGTCATCTCCCAATCTCTCTCAATACGCCATGAAAACATGCCAAACTCTCCAGAATCAAAGCTTAACTCATTCTAAACAAGATTCAAGCAACAAAAATCATTTATTTCAACACACAAACAAGATTCGAATCAAACATCAAAAACTGTCAAAATTTCAGAAACATCATACAACCTCATTTCTCCATCTTTTTCAAAAGTAACAAGTTCAGAGAACTCAGGGAAGCATGCTTTATCATTTAGAAACTTAAAAAGCAAGTTTTGGAAAAAAAGTTCATGAAGCTACCTGAGATTGAGCTTTTGATTCAGGAGCTTTCTGGCTTGTTCTTTGGCTCAAACAAGTCCCAATGATCTTCCTTTGAAGCTTTTGACACTTAGTTGGAGTTTGTGTAGCCTCTAGAGCAAGTTGGCAGGAGCTCAGGCCAAGGGAATGAGAAAATCGTATTTGTGATGTGGGAGGTTTCAGGCCAAAACAATGGTTGGTTTGTGATCAGTGAAGTGAGTTGAGATTGTTTGTGAAGTTTGTTTTTGTGTTTGAGGCTTGTGGGGAGAGTTTCGAAGAAAAATGCAAGTTGGAGTGAGTTTGTGAATGCTGAGTTCTAGTGTGTTTCAGGCTTGCCTCTTGTTGTGTTTAGCTAGCATTTGATCCACATAAACAAATCTCATTGGTCAGATGACATGACATGTGCTTTTTTGATTGGTATGGTGCTTTTTGCAAGTTGTCAACTTTGTGTAAGGAGGGCATGGGCTACTTTGCTAGCTTGGTACAAAGGGCTTGTCTTGCGCAGCATGGTGAGGGGAGAGGGCTAGGGTGGTTCAGCATCCAAGGCAGCAAGTGGATGAAGTGTTATGATGGTTTTTGCAACTTGGTTCCTTTTAGTTCTCATGGAAAAATCTTGCCTCACAAACCATGAAAACATGTGATTCCTTTGGTTCAATCTGAACTTTAAGACTTGTGTCATGTTGGTATAAGGATTAGGCATCAATTAGAAGTCACAAATGCCTTTGGTACAAGATTTTGCAAATTTCTCATTTGGTGCATAACTTGAATTTTTAGTGATTTTAGCCAACTTTGATGAACCATAACTTTTGATCCAAAATGAATTAGGTCATGTTCTTGTACTTTTTGAAAAGGGAAAGATCTATTCTACAACTTTCATGACCAAAGTTTTTCCATTTGAAGCATTTTTGGATCAAAAAGTAAGGGTTGAAAAAGTTACATAAAATGACATTTCATTAAAAGTCAACCTTGCCCAAAAAAGTCAACTTTGCAAAAACTTCAAATTCTTGAATTTTGTGAACTTCAAACTTCTTCCATGATCCAATAAAGATCATATACACTCAAAATGATGAAGATCACCCCTTGGTTGGGTCATTGGGGGCCTCAGATGCCCTGATTTTACACTGACTTGTCTGAAAAGTCAACTCTTGATCAGGTGACTTCCCCATGGAATTTCTTTATGAAAATTGATATGCATACTCCCTATACCATATAGAGACCAATAGAAACAAGAATGACCAAAAAAATTGAAGTTATGGCCTCTGAAACCAAAACCCTAATTTTAGGTCATCTGTGCAGTCAAGCCTGGCTCTGCTTTCACACCAATCCCAGTTCTTGTGATTCTTTGGCATTCTTGACTTTGAGAGGATGTAATATGACACTTGAACACACATAGACCCCTTTGAAGTGATTGTTGACCTTTGGGGTGGCTCAAGAGGCTCTTGGATTGCTCAGATCACAAACCCTAGATGCAAATGACTTTGAATCTATGCAGAGACTCAAAATTGTGGTATGAGATGTTATGATTGTGTTTATGCATATGAAATGATCACAAGACATGGTGTGAATGGGTGAGGGCAAATTTGGGGTGTTTACAAACCCATGACAAAACATGCCTTTGATTAAGTGGATTTTAGTTAATGATAAGATGATGAAGTGGATTTTATGATTTGTAAGACAACTTGAGGGGGACTTGTCCATTAACACTAGGGTTAGGCCTTCTTAACCAATTAAGGAAGAAATGGAACCCTAATGCAAGGCCCAAGTTACAAGTGTGATGTCTTGATACTTATTAAGTGAATTGATTAAAGGAGTTAAACACATTAAGGGTTTAACACTTAGGATTAAAGTTATACACTCCATCCTAATAGAAGGATGCAGGCATAAGCTTAATCACAAAGCCTTAAAGCCTTTAGGGTTTAGTCCCTGATTATGAGATGAGAAGAGAAGACTCAAAGAGACACAAAGGTAAAACTAAGAGGGGAGACTAATCAAAACCCTGATCATTGTCATGCTTGGTTGTTCCTAAGGTTTGTGAGGTTTGCAAGGGAAGTCTTCAATAGAACCACCAGGAAGCAGATGAATAGATCAGGAGAAGCAAAGTAACTTGCTTCATTCAAGAAGTCAAGTCACTTGAAGAAAGAAAGTAAGGAGAAAAAGAATGATCAAGCTCAAACTCAAACACACATAAAAATGCAGCATGGATGCAAGAGAGAGATGAGAAGAAAGTATGAGAAGTGAAGGCAAATCCACTTCTCAAAGTTACTTACCACCTGAAAAGTTAGAAAAGGAATGCAATGCAATGTCAAATGGAATGAAATGGCATGATGAGAAACAAAACCAGAAGCACATACATGATGCTAATGATAATATGAGATGCTACAAACATGAAACAACACATGAGGATGATCATACAAGTTCATGGATGCAAATGAAACAAGTTAAGGAACATAAACACACATGAAAAGTTATGAAATGCAAATGGCATACAATATGGGAAATGAAAAATGCAATGATCAAACATGCTTTCAATATGTCTTAAGATGTTAAATGAATCACATGAATGTATAAAATGCCATGGCAAGTCAAGGTATGAGTGCAAATGCAAGATGGATGCATATGAAAGCCCAAATTAGGGTTTATGGACAACACATCAAACAAAAACCAAAATCAGAAGCAAACAACATTACAAAAAAATTGAAAATGCACTCAAAGGACCCCTAATCCTATACTAACTCACTGCCCAAAGGAGAGGTTCCAACTCTTAACCTAGTTCAAGTTATGAATTTTCTAAGTTTTCTAGGGTTTTAGGGTTCCTTAACAAGAAAATTACCAAACAAATTGAAAATGAAAGATCAAATCAAGGCCATTTAATTTCACAAACTACATGCTAAACACAATGCAATGCAAAAAGAATCAAGGTCCAACTCTTTAGGGTTAGGCAGAAATGATTTTTGGAAGTTTGGATCAAAATAATGCATCAAAATGATTTTAATTCCATGAAAAATTCCCAAAATGCATCAAGATCAAAAAATAAATTTGGTTTGAAGGTTGGACAATGTTTCTAAATGTTTTTAAATGTTTCATGAATTTTTTGGTGATTTTTAAATACCTAAAAGTATTTTTAATCAATTAATTCTCATTAATTAATTAAAAAGAAACTTTTAAATATTTAAAAATACTTTTTTAATGCTAAAAATGAAAATAAAAATATTTTTGTGTTCTGAAATTAAATAACAACTTGTATAAAAAATTTCAGAATTTTTAAAGTGTTTTTACTATTTTTAATAAATTATAGAAAACAAATGAATTAATATGAAAATAAAAAGAATTTTTAAACTGAAAAAGAAAAGTAATCCAATCTGAAGGCCCAGATTCAAACTCCCATACGCGCGCATTGACTTGGCGCCAGATCCCACGGCCAGCATTCAAACTCCCTAACCCTAATTAATTAGCCCTAATCCCACCGTTAATGACTCTCAGGTGACCGGAACAGTGTTCCGGTCATCTTCTCCGATCACCCAAAAATCCAATCTCCTTCTACACGCATCTAAAACGAATTCTAATTAAACAGAAATGATCCCCATCCAAAAACGAATTAAAACCCCCATTCAAACAACATTTATCATTCCTAAACTGGCTGAATCGAATCAAACAAAAACCTAGGGCAAAAAGTTTCAGAAACAGATTAAACTCTCATCTCTCCACCATTTTCAAAACCAAAGGCATCAGAGTGATCAGTGAACTACAAAGAACAACTTAGGAACTTTAAAAATCATTTCTGGAAAAAAAGTTCTTGAGCTACCTGAGTTTTGAAGCTTTCAACTTTGCAACTTTCTGACCTCTCCTCTTGATGCAATCCACTCCTCTTGGTCCCTTGATGATGTCTGAATGCTTAGCAAGAGTTTATGTTGGCTGGTTTGAGAGTTTGAACAGGTTCTGCTCAAGCTCAGGTGAGGATCGTGTTTTGGATTCAGGCAGTTTAAGGCAAAGGTGAAGGGTTCTTTGTGATCAGGATGATGAGTTGAGAAGGTCTGTGAAGTTTGTTTAAGTGTTTGTGGCCTGTATGGAAAGTTTCGAATGCTTTTGCTTCAAGGGTGAAAAATGAGAGAGTTGAGTTCTTGCTGGTTTCAGGCTTGTGTGTTGTGATGTTCAGCTTGCATTTTGTTTGTATAAACTAATCCTATTGGTCAGATGACATGACATGTCCTTTTGTGATAGGTATGGTTGCTTTTGCCAAAATGTCAACTTTGTGTAAGAAGGGCATGGGCTACTTTGCTAGCTTGGTACAAGGGCTTGTCTTGTGCAGCATGGTGAGGGGAAAGGGCTAGGGTGGTTCAGCATCCAAGGCAGCAAGTGGATGAAGTGTTATGATGGTTTTTGCAACTTGGTTCCCTTTGGTCCTTATGAAAAGATCTTGTTCCAAACACCATAAAACATGTGATCTCTTTGGTTGAATCTGAACTTTAGGACTTGTATGATGCTTGTGTAATGGTTTGATATCAATTAGAAGTTACAAATTGCCTTGGTACAAGATTTTGCAAATTTCTCATTTGGTGCATAACTTAAAATTTAGTGATTTTAGCCAACTTTGATGCACCATAACTTTTGATCCAAAATGAATTAGGTCATGTTCTTGTACTTTTTGAAAAGGGAAAGATCTATTCTACAACTTTCATGACCAAAGTTTTTTTCATTTGAAGCATTTTTGGATCAAAAAGTAAGGGTTGAAAAAGTTGCATAAAATGACATTTTCATGAAAAGTCAACCTAGCCCTAAAAAGTCAACTTTGCAAAAACTTGAAATTCTTGATTTTTGTGAACCTCCAACTTCTTCCATGATCAAATAAAGATCAAATACACTCAAAATGATGAAGATCACCCCTTGGTTGGGTGACTGGGGGCCTCAGATGCCCTAATTTTGCACTGACTTGTCCAGAAAGTCAACTCTTGATCAGATGACTTCCCCATGGAATTTCTTCATGAAAATTGATATGAACACTCCCTATACCATATAGAGACCAATAGAAACAAGAATGACCAAAAAAATTGAAGTTATGGCCTCTGAAACCAAAACCCTAATTTCAGGTCATCTGTGCAGTCAAGCCTGGCTCTGCTTCCATACCAAACCCAGTTCTTGTGATTCTTTGGCATTCTTGACTTTGAGAGGATATAATATGATGCTTGAACACATATGGATCTCTTTGAAGTGATTGTTGACCTTTGGAGTGGTCCAAGAAGCTCTTGGATTGCTCAGATCACAAACCCTAGATGCAGATGACTTTGAACCAATGCAATGAATCAAAAATGCGATATGAGATGGTATGATTGAGCTTATGCATATGCAATGATCACAAGCCATGGTGTGAATGGGTGAGGGCAAATTTGGGGTGTTTACAGCTGCCCCTATTCAAACATGAGTTAGCTGTGCAGGATGTAAGCAGCGGCTTAACAGGCAAACAAGATAACTTGTGGTTGAATACCAAAGACAGTCCAAAATTTGCACTCACAGAATGAAGAAGAAAAGGGATATAGATTGTAAAAGAAAATAAAGAATATCGTAAAGTGTGGGCGACGGAGGACGACCGTCGAGCAGAGGACGACTGCTGGGTAAAGAGCAATGACGGGGACGGCCGACATGCTGGGAAAAGTGCGGGAAATAAAGCGATGACGGGGACGGCCGACATGCTGGGGATAAAAGGTATTATGATGGGGACGGCTATCAAGTTAAAGTTATAAGATTCTCTGGGAATTAATGAAACATGACGGGGACGGCCATCAAGTTCATAAAATAAAGCAACCAACGATGGGGACGGCCATCGGGTTAAACTGAAAGGAAAAGGGACCACGACGGGGACGGCCATCGGGTTAAAGAATAAATGAAATAAACAGATGATGAGGTACGGTCATCAAAGGTGAAGGGCGATCACCTAGCAGGGGACGGCTGCTCTGTTGGGTATAAGATGAGGGACGGTCATCTAAGGTGGAGGACGACCACCTGGCAGGGTACGGCTGCCGAAGATATCGCGACATAGGACGAATGCCGGATAAAAGGTCAACGATGGGGACGGCCATCGGACGAGCATGATGGAGGACGACCACCTAGCAGGGGACGGCTGCTCTCAAGGTTTATCATGACACAGGACGAATGTCAGATAACCAAAATCAACAATGGGGACGGCCATTGGATAAAATGATGAAGGACGATCATCAAAAGGTGGAGGACGACCACCTAGCAGGGGACGGCTGCTAAATATCAACGATGGGGACGGCCATCGGATGAACATGATGGAGGACGGCCATCAAGAGGTGGAGGACGACCACCTAGCAGGGTACGGCTGCTCTCAGGGTTTATCATGACACAGGACGAGTGTCAGAAAGAAAAATTTGCTTTGCTGGCAATTTACTGGGGAATAGTAAACACGGACGAGTGTTTACATCCAAGAAACAAAAGGTATAAGTGTTTGGATGCTGTGTATAGATTAAGGATGCGGCCGAGCATCCTTAAGACTACGATACGGACAAGTATCGGGTAGAAACAAATACTGACACGTGTTCAGAGATGATGATACGAACGAGTATCACCGGGATAACAGAGAACACGGACAAGTGTTGAATCTGAGAGGACTCTTCTGGGAGAATAGTAGACACAGACGAGTGTCTAAATTCAAGAAGACAGAAGTGTTTGACACAGTGTATGGATTAAAGATGCGGACGAGCATCCTTAAGACTATGATACGGACGAGTATCATGTAGAAACAAACGCTTGACGCATGATCTGAGATGATGGTACGGACGAGTACCAACGAGTTAACAAAGAACAAGGACTAGTGTTGAATCTGAGGGGATATAAATGGTGTATACAAGATACGGACGAGTATCTGTATAAGTAAAATAAGTATGAGTGGTGTATAGATGAGTGTTCAACTTGCCGGGGAGAGGTGACACGGACGAGTGTCAAAAGGAGAAGAGTATAGTAAACAAGTATTTGATATACAAAGTGTTTATGCTACTGTACTGGGGAAAGGTGACACGGACGAGTGCCAAGAAAGTTGTGTATATACAAGTATCTGTGAGTGCAAAGGGGACGCTTTGGCTTTCTACTGGGATATGACACGGACGGGTGCCACAAGGAGTATATACTGATGTTTGTGAATGTGAGGCAACTGTTTTTGCTGGGGGAATCTCCGCTGGGGATTTGGGGAAAGTATTCTGTATATTGACGGATTGTCATTATTCACAAGTATCGATTCAAAACATGGCTTATGATTATGCTATATGTTTGATTTTTGCCGTAATGCTCCGTGTTAGATGGAATGCTACGCTTTGTGGGTGAATATGATGCACATGCCATGATTATGCAAAGATACCAAACTGGGACTCGGATCCCACTGCTTGCGAAAATCTTCGGCCTATCTACTTGAAATGGACATCCCAGCTGGGGATGAGATCATTGGTAGATCTGATGAGAAGCATTTGCTTGGGGACATAGATCACTGATGGATATATCCTTTCAAATAGGGACCCAGCTGGGGATCTGCAGAATCTTTCTCTACTCTGTTGTGATTCCTTCGCGCGCTGCTCTTCTGGATAGAGGCTGGAGCTCTGTGGGGAGATGGTTCCCTGACTTTTGTACTCGGCTGAGGAAGGAATGGCAACTCGGCTGGGGAGAAGTAACAAGCGGCAACTCGGCTGGGGAGACAACACTTTGTTAAGACTGAGCGAGCATTGATCCGCTAGCTTGCTGGGATGAAGCTTACATGCCCTAAGTTGCGTTCTGGATACCTGCAATCCTGCAAAGATAGGGAAACGCACAAGTAATCCCGAGGTATCCTTTACTGGATTCCGTCATAGGAGTTTGGACACTTCTGAGAGTAAGTATATTTCCTGCAAGCACGTGTTTTTATTTTTTGGAAGATAAACATCTGTATTCATGCAATCATTTTCTTTAAGACATCAGACATTTTTGCAAATAAAAAATGTACAAGACGAGACATGACTGAAAATCTGATTTTATTAATTCATGTGCCTTGAATTGGCGAGATACAGTCAAAGAAACATATCCCCTGAAATGAGGAGATTGTTTACAAGTTGAGAAACAAAATGCTGGCAATGTTGATGACGCTTTAAGGAGCTTCCTCTTTTTGCTATGACTCGTATGACTTTTGACGTTCTTCTCGTCTTGCTTTCTGAAGAAGGCTGATTCTGAAAGAAACTTGATCCTTTTGAAGCTCAGCAGGCTGTAAGCAATGCAGACGAATTCAAAATGCAGTTGTTCGCTTATTCCCTTATTTTGCATGGATCGCCCTTTCGGGTTTTCAATCCATCGGGATACCCATTTTTGCCTGAGCTGTCTAATGCGGCTTTTCAACTCAGCGGGTGGACATTTTTGTTTATTTTCCCTTATTTTTGCCCGAGTCTTTTATTCTGTTTTTGACTCGCCGGGATGCCCTATTTTTGCCTGGACTTTCATTCTGTTTTCATGTCCAGCGGGTCATTTTATGCGAAGTATTTTTTAACTGCATCTGAATTCACAGGGGACGGGAAATCTTCACCATCCATAGTGCTGAGCATCAGTGCTCCACCAGAGAAAAATTTCTTTACTACGAATGGTCCTTCATAATTTGGAGTCCATTTGCCCCTGTGGTCTGTATGCGGAGGAAGGATTCTTTTCAGCACAAGATCTCCTACTTGGTACTCTCGGTGCCTGACTTTCTGATCGAAGACTCTCTTCATTCTTTTCTGATACAACTGCCCATGACAGATTGCAGCCAATCTTTTCTCTTCAATCAGACTCAGTTGTTCGTATCGGGACCTGACCCATTCTGCTTCGTTCAACTTAACATCCATTAGTACCCGTAGGGAGGGTAATTTAACTTCGACAGGTAGGACCGCTTCCATGCCATATACAAGCTGATACGGTGTCGCCCCAGTGGACGTTCTGATTGACGTGTCGTACCCATGCAAGGCAAATGGTAACATTTCATGCCAGTCTTTGTAGGTGACTACCATCTTCTGCACAATCTTCTTGATATTCTTATTAGCTGCCTCAACAGCGCCGTTCATCTTTGGCCTGTAAGGAGAAGAATTATGGTGTTGAATTTTGAAATCCCGGCATAGTTCAGCCATCATCTTGTTGTTTAAATTGGAACCATTATCGGTAATGATTCGCTCGGGGACTCCGTATCGACAGATGATATCTCTTTTCAGAAATCTGGCTACCACTTGTCTTGTAACATTGGCATAGGAAGCTGCTTCGACCCACTTGGTGAAATAGTCAATGGCAACCAGGATGAATCTGTGGCCATTCGAAGCAGTCGGTTCAATCTTGCCGATCATGTCAATGCCCCACATAGCAAAGGGCCAGGGTTAAGACATCACATTCAGAGGATTGGGAGGCACATGCACCTTATCCGCATAAATCTGGCATTTATGGCATTTTCTGGCGTAGGCACAACAATCAGCATCCATTGTGATCCAGTAATAGCCTGATCTTAGCAACTTTTTAGCCATGGCATGCCCTCCTGCATGGGTACCAAAGGATCCTTTGTGCACTTCATGCATTAACAAGTCTGCCTCGGTCTTATCAACACATCTGAGGAGTACCATGTCAAAGTTTCTTTTATACAGGGAACCATCAGTGTTCAGGAAGAAACTACCAGCAAGCCTTCTCAAAGTCTTCTTATCATTGGAAGATGCCCCAGGTGGGTATGTTTGATCCTCCAAGAAGCACTTAATGTCATGGAACCAAGGCTTATCATCTTTAACAACATCCGCTGCGAACACATATGCTGGCCTGTCAAGTCTGGACACTGAGATTTGAGGTACAAAGTTGGCAGCCTGAACTTTGATCATGGACGAAATGGTAGCCAGAGCATCTGCAAACTGGTTCTCGTCTCGAGGGATATACTCAAGCTTGACTGTTGTAAAGAAAGTCAATAACCTCCTTGTATAATCCCTGTAAGGTATCAGATGATCCTGGTGGGTGTACCATTTGCCATTGGTTTGATTGATTACCAGAGCTGAATCTCCGAATACGGTCAATGTCTTGATCCTGAGGTCAATGGCTTCCTCAAGACCCATAATGCAAGCTTCGTATTCAGCTTTGTTGTTAGTGCAGTTGAAAGTGAGTTTTGCCGAGAAAGGCATGTGAACTCCTTTAGGTGTAATGAGTACTGCACCAACACCACGACCATTCATGTTAACAGCCCCATCAAACATCATAGTCCATTCTTCTTCCGGGTCAGACCCTTCAGTGTGAATAGGCTCTTCATGATCTTTTGCTTTTATGAACATGATGTCTTCATCAGGGAAGTCAAATCTCATAGGCTGGTAATCATCAATAGGTTGTTCAGCAAGATATTCAGACAATACACTGCCCTTGATGGCTTTCTGAGAAGTGTACTGGATGTCGTATTCTGTAAGGATCAGTTGCCATCTTGCAACCCGCCCGGTAAGTGCTGGCTTCTCAAATATGTACTTAACTGGGTCCATCTTTGAGATCAACAAGGTAGTGTGGGTCAACATATACTGTCTCAGTCGGCGAGCAGCCCACGCTAAAGCACAACAAGTTTTCTCGAGCAGTGAATAACGTTGTTCACAGTCGGTAAACTTTTTGCTTAGGTAGTATATTGCATACTCTTTTCGACCAGACTCGTCATGCTGGCCCAGCACACACCCCATTGACTCTTCTAATACTGTTAAGTACATTATCAGAGGTCTTCCTTCAACTGGAGGCATAAGGATTGGAGGCTCCTGTAAGTATTCTTTGATCTTGTCAAAAGCCTTCTGACAGTCTTCGTTCCACCTGACCGTTTTCTCCTTTCTCAATAACTTGAACAAGGGTTCACAGGTTGCTGTAAGGTGAGATATGAACCTTGAGATGTAGTTCAATCGACCTAAGAACCCTCGAACTTCTTTCTCTGTCTTCGGTGCAGGCATCTCTTGAATAGCTTTGACTTTATCAGGGTCAACTTCAATCCCTTTCTCGCTTACAATAAATCCCAGCAGCTTACCGGATCGCACCCCGAATGTGCATTTGTTGGGGTTCAACTTCAGTTGGTACTTCCTCAGACGCTTGAATAGCTTTAGCAGATTTACCAGGTGGTCTTCTTCAGTGAGGGACTTGACAATCATGTCATCCACATAGCATTCGACTTCTTTATGGATCATATCGTGGAATAATGTTACCATAGCCCGTTGATACGTCGCACCGGCATTCTTGAGCCCAAATGGCATTACCTTGTAACAGAACGTGCCCCAGGGTGTGATGAAGGTTGTCTTCTCCATGTCTTCAGGTGACATCTTGATCTGATTGTACCCTGAAAATCCATCCATGAAGGAGAATACCGAGAACTGAGCCGTATTATCCACCAATACATCAACGTGAGGTAAAGGGAAATCATCTTTTGGGCTAGCTCTGTTCAGATCCCGGTAGTCAACACGCATTCTTACTTTGCCGTCTTTCTTAGGCACAGGTACTATATTAGCAACCCACGGTGGATAGCTAGTCACAGCAAGGAACCCGGCGTCCCACTGCTTTTGTACCTCTTCCTTGATTTTCATAGCCATGTCTGGGCGAGTACGGCGTAGTTTCTGTTTAACCGGCGGGCATTCTTCTCTTAAAGGCAGTTTGTGCACAACAATGTCGGTGTCCAACCCTGGCATATCTTGATAAGACCAAGCAAATACGTCCACATACTCTTGAAGCAGGTCAATCAGTTGTCTCTTCACTGAGTCTTGTAGGCAGGCCCCGATTTTAACTTCTTTCACATCTTCATCTGTACCAAGATTGATCGTTTCGACCTCCTCCTGATGAGGAGTGATAACCTTTTCCTCTTGTCTCAACAACCTGGCTAGCTCTTCAGGAAACTCATATTCTTCTTCAACCCCTTCATCATCTTGATTGATCGGATTGTCAAAGTCATACGAAGTCATAGCCGTGCTGTTGTCGGTGCTGTCTGGAAGGCACACTCTGCAAGGGTTCAGTTTGTTCTTTTTAGTGATTTGATTTTAATCTTATATTAAAAAAAGTGAAACAAAGTTGTCATTTTGAAAACACTGCCATTTATTTTTTGTACAAAAAGAAAAAATGGAAAAACAGTGAGCGGAAAAGAAAAAAAAGACTCATTTGCAAAAGATGTCTGATATTTCATTGATTAATCTTGTTGCACAAAAAGTACAGATGGCCCGATTACAAAATGAGTCTTGTCATCTTTGGGCAAGATGCAAGACTTTGATGCATGCTATAAAAATACAGGAAATAATAATTACTCTGCATGAGTAACTCTTATAATTTCCTGGGAAGACCAGTTCGAGATACTGCTCCCCGGGATCTTTGGACGGATCCAACTCTCCAGGTTGCGGTCGCTTTCATCCTCGTCTTCCAAATTGTTGACAGCATCGGGGGTGAGCATCCCCCCACTAACAAAGTTGGGCTCTTTAGCAGCCTCTGCTTGATCTTGTTGAGTTGGTTTGTAACCCAACCCAAATCTATCCTCCTTCTTCTCCACAGGTAACAGTTTGCCCCAGCCTTGGGCAGTTCCTTCTTCAACAACCTTCCGGGCTTGTTGGTATGATGTCATTGAGGTTCCAGGTACAGCAGATGTTTCATTTATGTTCAAGGCCTCAAACCCTTGACTCATTGTTTCGTGGATCTCCCCATCCATCTCAATGTATTTATAGGTAGCCAGGTGGCTAACAAAGATATCTTCCTCCCCACAAATGGTAACGACTTGGCCCTCCCACTCGAATTTTAACTTCTGGTGAAGGGTTGAGGTCACGGCGCCAGCGGCGTGAATCCATGGCCTACCCAATAGACAGCTGTAGGCAGGCTGTATATCCATCACGTAGAAGGTCGTTTTGAAAGTTTGTGGGCCAATCGTTATAGGCAACTCAATCTCACCCAGAACCGATCTCTTTGAACCATCAAAAGCTCTCACTACCAGGTTGTTGGGGCGTAACGCCAATCCGTCATACTCTAGCTTCACAAGGGCTTTTTTAGGTAAGACATTGAGGGATGATCCTATGTCTACCAGCACATGGGAAAGAACTGCACCTTTACATTCCATGGTAATGTGCAAAGCCTTGTTATGATTGCGGCCTTCCGTAGTCAAATCAGTGTTGGTGAACCCTAGTCCATGACTAGCATTAACATTTCCAACCACAGCTTCCAACTGATTGACGGTGATCTCTTCAGGCACATAAGCTGCGTGCAAGACTTTTAGTAGTGCGTTCCGATGGGCCTCGGAGCACATAAGCAATGATAGGATTGAGATCTTGGAAGGCGTCTGGTGAAGCTGATCCACTATTTTGTAATCACTTTTCTTGATGATTCTCATGAACTCATCAACTTCTTGATCAAAGGGTGTTTTCAAAGCTTCTTTAACAATTTGCTCTTCCTGCACCAAGCTTTTTCCTTTTGCCTTGGCAGCAGCTTCTGCTTCGGCAGTGGGTCTTTAAATTTGTGGAGCGAAGAGACGTCCGCTTCGTGTGAAGCCTCCGCCTCCTCCCACATTGTCTATTTGTGATGCAGGGGTTGATGATTCAAAAGTGATTTTCTGTCCTTCGCAGTATAGATCAGAGCCGTAATGCCAAGGGATAGCATTACTGCTTTCATAAGGTACTGGTCCAGGCACTGTGATGGTGACTGGACTGATGGCAGCTGCAGAAGGGACTGTGATAGTCTGTGGATCGTAGTATATTGTGACTGGTGCTCTGATGGGAGTAGCACTTTGTAAGTTGTAGGCAGAATCATTTTCAGGATCATAATAAATCGTAACTGTTGAGACATCTTCATGGTTTGCTGCTGATGTTGTAGGAGACATTGTTGGAAGGATGGGTGTTGTTGTTGTAGGAGATTCAAAATGAAGTGGTGCTGAAGTTGTAGAAGGAATGTTCATTGATATCTGGTCAGTTGAGATGACAGATGAAGCATTTGTTGATGAAACCGAAGAGTTGTCGGGAACAATGGTTGTTGCAGTTGTAGGAGATACTGGAATTGTTGCTGATGAGGTTGCTGGATTTGTTGGAATTGATGTTGTAATTTGAAGCAGGCCACTCTGGATGAGACCATCTATGCCATCCCTCAAGTTATCACAACCATTCACTGAAATATTGCAGTAGGCACACCCTAGCTCACATCCCGGGAACATTTGACATTCGAGGAGTTGAGCCTTAATCTCTACCAACGGTGTCCGAATCTGACCCACACTGGTTATTAAGTAAGACGGCTTGTCTTCTTCAATAGCATTGATTCTGGGACCTCCGTGGTGTGGCATAGGGTTTTTGTTAACATTTGGTGGTGGTGCAAAATTCAGAGCCTTGGAGTCTACCAAGTCTTGTACCTTCATGTGCAAAGCTCTGCACTTTTCTGTACTATGGCCAGGCGCATTTGAATGAAAAGCGCATCTGGCGTTGGAGTCATAATTCCTGGGTAGACTATTAGGATCCGGAGGTGCCAACGTCCTTAGCTCAACCAGGTTGAGTTTCAGGAGTTGTGGCAATAATGTTGCATAGGGCATTGGGATCGGATCGATCACCCTATTGGCCTGAGAAGGTCTCTGTTGGAACGGTCTTTGCTGATTGTTGTTGTTGGTGTTGTTGTAGTTTCTCGGAGGATACTGAGCTTGTTGCTGGTACTGAGGTTGTTGCTGATAATTTTGTTGCGGTGGTTGATAAGTTGGTTGTGGGTGAGCTGGAGCGGGAATGGTGACTGCTGCCACAGACCTATGAACATATTGGGGCCTGCCCCTGTTGGTGTGGATAGCATTGGTCTCACCAGTTCTTCTTGGGCCCGCAAAAGGCTTCCTTGTGTTGCTGGATGAGCTGACACCATTGTCAGAAATCTTGCCCATCTTTAACAAGCTCTCGATTCTTTCTCCAGCTATAACGACATCTGCAAAGCTGGTAGAAGAGAAAGCAGCCAGCCTGTCAATGTATGTTCCTTGGAGGGTGTTCATAAACATATCTTCCATCTCCCTCTCTGACATAGGTGGCTGAACAGCAGCAGCCAATTGCCTCCATCTCTGGGCATACTCTCGGAAACTTTCTCTAGACGACTGTGACATTCCCATTAGGAGGGTCCTGTTGGGTGCCATATCCAAGTTATACTGGTATTGTCTGATGAAGGCTTCTGCCAAATCCTTCCAACACCTGATGGTCGCTCTAGTTAGATGGGAGTACCATTCCCTTGATGCTCCAGTTAAGCTATCCTCAAAATAAAACATCCATAGCTTCTCGTCCATGGTATATGCTTTCAACCTTCCCAAAAAGGATTGTAAGTGGGTCCGTGGGCAGGAAGTCCCGTTGTATTTCTCAAAACAAGGAGGCTTAAACTTATGGGGAATCCTGACCCCGTCTACCAAGCCCATGTCCATAACATCGAAACCCAAAGAGTTTTGAGTCCTCAAACACTACATACAACTTGAGACAGACGAGTCTCCTTCAGATTTACCTGTTACGCCAGGACCGGGATGCATTTAAGTCTGTGGGATAGACAGGAAATCAAGGTAGATGAACCTTATTCATATATTATCCGCGGATATATGGTGTAAGACAAATGAGTCTTCTTCGAGCCAACCTGTTACGCCAGGTGCAGCAACCATAATTGGTGCTTGAGACAGACGAGCCTCCTTCGGATTTACCTGTTACGCCAGGACCGGTAACCATTTTAACATTAATTCCCACTGTCAGGATTTGAAACCTCTACAATACAGACGAGTATTGGATGATCATCAAGATAACACAGACGAGTGCCATAAGTCAATGATACAGACGATTATCAGACGATGATCTAAGAAACACAGACGAGCGCTTCAGGCAATGATACAGACGAGTACCAGCCACTGGTATAGACGAATACCAGAAATTCAAATACAGACGAGCATTTGAAGTAGTCACAGAAGAATATCAGGATAAACAGCAAATCCTCACGTACATATATAAGCTAGCACAGACGAGTGCTGGGATTGATACAGACGAGTATCCAAGCAAAGCAGACGAGCTTCAACCATATATTAGAACACCACAACACAGACAAGTGCTGGAAATGATACAGACGAGTATCCACGAATATCAGACATACCAAACACAGACGAGTGCTGGAAAGTTGCAGACGAACAACAATTGAAATTACATATCAAGGCACAGACAAGTGTAGCAAAAGATCCACTACCAAACACAGACGAGTGTTGAGAATCACAGACAAACAACAGCATATGAGACATCACAACACAGACGAGTGCTGAGAATTGCAGACGAGCAACAGCAAAGATTATATATCAAACACAAACGAGTGTTTGAAATTGCAGACGAGCAAAATCAAGGTAATCATAAACCACTGCTGGGGAAATCAAACGGGCAATACCAAAGGGCTAACACTGACGAGTGTTGAAAGATTTAGACGAGCAGCAATAAAGCAGTAATATGTCCCTGCTGGGAAAACTCTGCTTAGGGATAACACAAACGAGTGTTGAAAAACGCAGACGAGCGGTAGACAAATGCCTGATCTGCCACAAGAGTTACAACTCTGCAGGGGAAGACAAGTCAAGAGGTCTGAGACACCTAACTCTGACTGAGGTGATGAATACCTGACTGTATCATCACAATACCCAAAAGTATGGCAACTTCGCTGGGGAATATTTCACTGACGGAGGTGAAAATCAATCATGAACTCTATGGGGACAGACTCATCTTCAGACTCAGCTGGGGAAGCAGCTTGAACAAAAATCTAGCTGGGGAGAGAATCTGCTGATTCAAAGCTCTGGCTGAGAAAGACTCTTGCTGAGGATAGAATTCTGATAATTCCAGTTCTGGTGACGTCAGGCTTTCAGATACCTGCTGGGCATACTCCCTTGGGGAAGAATGGACTGCTACTTCACTGGGGAAGAAGAAAATGCTTGGGCTGCTGCCAAGGCTTAGCTGGATAAAATCTCTGCTGAAGATATCAGGCTTTAGATACCTGCTGGGGGAAGAAATCTCTGCTTGGGGAGACACTCTACTGGGGAAGAGTAAATTGCTTGGGAGAATGTGACGCCATCCTGCAACCTGCAACAACAGAAAACACAAGTGTGCCCCGGGGATTTGCATGGAATGATCTATTCATCCATCGTCACCCGACACTCAAAGAGGGTTACAGTTTCCCTGCATGTCAGTTTTCTTTTCAAAATTATCACCATGTTTTAATGCAATGTTATTTTTGCCGAAAATTCAGGACATTTTGCAAACAAAAATAAACACACACAGCTTTTTGACTGAATATTCCTTTTATTGAATGGCCTCTGAATAGGAAAAAATTTACATCAGGAAGCAACCACCTGGAAAGAGGTAGCCACCATAAAATTGATAAAAGAAACTATCCTAATGGCAATGTACACGGCATTCCAAAGAGTTCCATTTCTGCGATGACCTGCATGTCTTCGAGACTCTCCATTCTGCTTTGGCTTTCTGAAAGGATGAGGGGACTGTTTCCTATCCTTCTGATATTGTCAAGTTGTACGAAACGATGACGTGGTTCAGATTACTCAGATCGTAGTTGTTCGCTTATTCCCTTGTTTTGTGTGGATCGCCCTTTCGGGTTTTCAATCCACCGGGATACCCTTTCTTGCCTGAGCTGTCCAATGCGGCTTTTCAACTCAGCGGGTGTACGCATTTTTTTCTATTTTTTTCCCTAACTTTTGCCCGAGCTTTTTATTCTGTTTTTAGCTCGCCGGGATGCCCTTTTTTTGCCTGAACTATAATTATGTTTTTGTGTCCAGCGGGTCTCTTTATGCGAAGTATTTTTTAACTGCGTCCGAGTTAACAGGGGACTGGAAGTCATCTCCATCCATAGTGGTGAGCATCAGTGCTCCTCCTGAAAAGACTTTTTTCACTATGAATGGTCCTTCGTAGTTCGGGGTCCACTTGCCCCTGTGATCTGAACCTGGAGGAACGATCCTCTTCAACACAAGCTCTCCCACTTGATACTTTCGAGTACATACTCGTTGGTCGAATGCATGCTTCATTCTCCTCTGAGAAAGCTGACTATGACAGATAGCCGCTAATCTCTTTTCCTCAATTAGACATAGCTGATTGTAATGAGCACGCACCCATTCAGCCTCATCCATCTTAACATCCATCATCACACGCAATGAAGGAATCTCTACTTCAACAGGCAGGACTGCTTCCATGCCATACACCAGAGAGAAGGGAGTTGCCCCTGTTGACGTCCTGACTGACGTTCGGTACCCATGCAAAGCGAATGGTAACATCTCATGCCAATCTTTGTAGGTGACAACCATTTTCTGCATAATCTTCTTGATATTCTTGTTTGCTGCCTCTACCGCACCATTCATCTTTGGTCGATAAGGAGAAGAATTGTGATGCTGAATCTTGAAGTCCCGACACAAGTCTGCCATCATCTTGTTGTTGAGATTAGAACCATTATCAGTAATGATCCTTTCGGGCACTCCGTATCTGCATATGATATCTCTTTTCAGAAATCTTGCCACCACTTGATGAGTGACGTTGGCATAAGATGCTGCTTCCACCCACTTGGTAAATTAATCAATCGCGACCAAGATGAAGCTATGACCATTTGAAGCAGTTGGCTCGATCTTTCCGATCATGTCAATGCCCCACATGGAAAAGGGCCAAGGAGATGACATGATGTTGAGCGGGCTTGGAGGAACATGCACTTTTTCTGTATATATCTGGCACTTGTGGCACTTACGAGCGAATGAACAACAGTCTGCATCCATTATCATCCAGTAATACCCTGATCTCAGCAATTTCTTTGCCATGGCATGTCCTCCTGCATGGGTACCGAAAGATCCTTCGTGGACTTCCTGCATCAACAGGCTTGCTTCGTAAATGTAATATAGACTCACCATAGAACTTGTACAAACTCATTGGGACCCTTGTCATGGCTTGAAATGCTTCTAGAACCTCCACAGATGACTATATGCTTGATGCTAGGACATAAGGGATGCTATGCCTCATCTTTCCATGATATGATGCTGAGGAAATGATATGAGTATGATGAATATGATGTGACATGATGCTTAAAATGAAGAGGGCATATTTGGGGTGTTACACCCGTTGATAAGTGGCACCAGCATTCTTCAGTCCGAATGGCATTACCTTATTACAGAATGCGCCTCAGGGTGTGATGAAAGTTGTCTTCTCCATGTCTTCAGGTGACATCTTAATCTGGTTATATCCTGAAAATCCATCCATGAAGGAGAACACCGAGAACTGAGCCGTATTGTCGACCAATACATCGATGTGAGGTAATGAGAAATCATCATTTGGGCTGGCTCTATTCAGATCCCGATAATCCACACACATCTGTACTTTGCCATCTTTCTTAGGCACAGGTACAATGTTAGCAACCCACGGCGGGTAACTAGTTACAGCAAGGAAACCGGCGTCCCACTGTTTTTGTACCTCTTCTTTTATCTTCATGGCCATATCCGGACGAGTACGGCGCAACTTGTGTTTCACTGGAGGACAGTCTTCCTTCAGAGGCAGCTTGTGCACAACAATGTAGGTATCCAGACCTGGCATATCTTGATAGGACCAAGCAAAAACATCCACGTACTCTCGAAGCATGTCAATAAGTTGTCCCTTCACTGAATCTTGCAGACGGGCCCCGATTTTCACTTCTTTCAAGTCTTCTTCGGTACTAAGATTAACCGTCTCAACTTCCTCCTGATGAGGAGTGATAATCTTCTCCTCTTGTCTCAACAACCTGGCTAGTTCTTTAGGTAGCTCATAATCTTCTTCAACCCCTTCATCGGCTTGATTAATCGGATTGTCGAAGTCATACGGAGTCATAGTAGTGTCGTTGTCAGTGCAGTCTGGAGGGCACTCTCTGCAAGGGTTTAGATTTGTTCATTTTAGTGATCAGTTTTTATCTTGCTTAGAAAAAGTGAAAATGAAGTTATTATTTTGAATAAACATTGCCATTTTATTGTTTTTGTACAAAAAATGAAAAATGAAAAACAGTGAGCGGGAAAAAAGAGACTCATTTGCAAAAGATGTCCTGATATTCATTAATTGATCGTTTACACAAAATACAAGATGGCCCGATTACAAGATGAGTCCTGACATCTTGGAAAAGATGCAGGACTTGATGCATGCTTAAAGACAGGAAATAATAATTACTCTGCAGGAGTAAATCTTATAATTTCCTGGGAAGACCAGTTTGAGACCTGGTTTCTCGGGATCCTTGGATGTATCCAGTTTTCCAGGTTGCGTTCGTCTTCTTCCTCGTCTTCCAAACTGTTCACAACATCTGGGGTTAGCATTCCCCCACTGAAAAATTTGGGCTCCGTTGCAGCCTCTGGTTGATCTTGTCGGGTTGGTTTGTAACCCAACCCGAATCTGTCTTCTTTCTTTTCAACTGGCAGCAGCTTGCCCCAGCCTTGAGCGGTACCCTCCTCAACAACCTTCCGGGCTTGTTGATATGAAGTGATGGAAGTTCCAGATACTGCAGTTGCTTCATTAATGTTAAGGGCCTCAAACCCCTGACTCATAGTCTCATGGATCTCCCCATCCATCTCTATATACTTGTAAGTAGCCAGCTGGCTAACGAAAATGTCTTCCTCCCCGCAGATTGTGATGATCTGGCCTTCCCACTCAAATTTTAACTTCTGGTGGAGGTAGATGTAACAGCGCCAACGGCGTGAATCCAGGGTCTACCCAACAGACAGTTGTAGACCGGCTGTATGTCCATCACGGAGAAGGTAGTTTTAAAGGTCTGTGGGCCGATCAACACAGGTATATCAATTTCTCCAAGCACCGATATCTTAGAGCCATCAAATGCTCTCACCACCAAGTTACTTGGACGCAATGCCAAACAATCATACTCTAGCTTCACCAAAGCTTTCTTTGGGAGGACATTGAGCGAAGACCCAGTGTCCACCAGCACATGAGAAAGAACAGCACCTTTGCATTCTAAGGTGATATGTAAAGCCTTGTTATGGTTGCGTCCCTTCATCGTTAAATCAGCATTTGTGAAGCCCAGTCCATGACTGTTGTTAACATTTGCAACCACCATTTCCAGCTGATTAACCGTAATCTCTTCCGGCACGTAGGCTGCGTGCAGGACCTTCAACAATGCATTCCTATGGGCTTCGGAACACATTAACAGTGATAATATAGAGATTTTGGAGGGTGTCTGATGAAGCTGGTCCACCACTTTGTAATCACTCTTTTTGATTATTCTCATGAACTCGTCTACCTCTTGTTCAAAAGATGTCTTCGGAGTTTCTTTAACAGTTGGCTCTTCAAGTACCACATTCTTCCCTTTTTGCCTTAGCAGCAGCTTCTGCTTCAGCATTGGGTCTTGGTGCTTGTGAGGCAAAAAGGCGTCCGCTTCTGGTGAAGCCTCCGCCTCCCCCAACATTGTCAACTTGTGGTGAAGAGGTGGCTGAATCTAGAGTGATTTTCTTCCCGTCGCAGTAGAGATCAGAGCCGTAGTGCCAAGGTATGGCATTACTGCTTTCATAAGGAACAGGTCCAGGTACCGTAATGGTGACCGGACTGATTGCTGCAGCGGAAGGAACTGTGATGGTATGTGGATTGTAGTAGATGGTGACTGGAGATCTGACAGGAGGTGTTGTCGTTTGTTGTTGGAAATTGTTGTTGGGATGAACATTTGCTGGGTCATAATAGATCGTGACCGTTGAGACATATTCATTAATGTTTACTGATGTTGTAGATGTTTCCGTTGATAAGATGGGTGTTGATGTGGTAGAAGTAAATGTTGCTGAGCTCTGATCTGTTGAAATAATGGATGGAGTAATTGCTGGAGTTGTTGATGAATCAGTGGGAATGATAGTTGTTGCTGTTGTAGGAGGATCTGTTGCGGTTAAAGAAAGAATTGTTGATGTTGTAGGAGAATCCATTGTTGCTGGAGAAAGAGTTGTTGATGTCGAAGGGACCGTTGTGGTAATTTGTAAGACTCCATCTCTGATGAGGCCGTCTATGCCAAACCTTAGCTTCTCACAACCATTAATGGAAGTCTTGCACAATTCACAGCAGACCTCACAGCCCGGGAACACCTGACATCTTAAAAAGTTGAGCTTTGACTTCTGCCAACGGTGTTTGAATTTGTGCAACATCATCAATTAGTGCAGATGGTTGATCTTCCTCTATGGCCTTAATCCTGGGCCCACCATGATTAGGCATAGGATTTTTGTTTACATTTGGAGGAGGTGCGAAATTGAGAGCTTTGGAATCGACCAGATCTTGAACCTTCATTTGCAAGGCTCTACACTTCTCAGTATTGTGACCAGGCGCGTTGGAATGAAAGACACACCTGGCATTAGCATCATAATTCTTCAGGGGATTGAGGGGATCTGGTGGAGCCAACGTCCTTAACTCAACAAGGTTAAGTTTCAGGAGTTGTGGCAGTAGAGCGGCATAAGGCATAGGGATGGGGTCAATCACCCCATTTGCCTGAGATGGCCTCTGCTGAAAGGGGCGCTGTTGTTGGTTGTTGTGGTTATTGTTGTACGTTCTTTGTTGCGGAAAATGAGATTGTTGTTGATAGTGATGTTGTTGTTGTTGAGGATATAATGGTTGTTGTGGAACTGGAGCCGGAATAGTAACGGCTGCTATTGATCTGTGAGAATACTGGGGTCTGACCCTGCCTGTATGGATAACATTTGTTTCACCTGCCCTTCGGGGTCCTGCAAAAGGTTTTCTGGGGTTGTTGGAGGAACTTGCACCGTTGTCAGAGAATTTTCCCATTTTCAAAAGACTCTCAATTCTCTCACCAGCTATAACTACATCGGCAAAACTGGTGGAAGAGAAAGCAGCGAGTCTATCAATATAAGTTCTCTGTAAGGTGTTCATAAACATGTCAGCCATCTCTCTTTCTGACATGGGTGGCTGGACAGCAGCAGCAAGTTGTCTCCACCTCTGAGCATAATCCCGAAAGCTCTCCCTTGAAGACTGAGACATGCCCATTAGAAGGGTTCTATTGGGGGCCATGTCTAAGTTGTACTGGTATTGCCGGATGAAGGCTTCGGCCAGGTCTTTCCAACATCTCACAGTGGCCCTTGTCAGATGCGAATACCATTCTCTTGATTCCCCAGTCAGGCTGTCTTCAAAATAGAACATCCATAACTTCTCGTCAATGGTATAGGCCTTGAGTCTCCTTAAGAAGGATTACAGATGAGTACGTGGGCAGGAAGTACCATTATATTTCTCAAAGCAAGGGGGTTTGAATTTGTGGGGAATCCTCACCCCATCTACCAGCCCCATATCCATTACGTCAAAGCCTAAAGAATTCTGGGATTCCAAGGACCTCAGTTTTTCAGCAATCTCATCCAGTCTTCTGTCATACACCTCATCCCCAGCCCTAATAACTGTGAACTGCTCCTCCTGAGGATCTTCTTGCAAGATCCTGCCTGCAGTAGTGTTTCCTTGAATATTCCTTGGGATATTAACATTTGGGTTCAAGTGGGGCCCAAACTCTGGTGGGTCAATATGAGGCTGCCCTCGTTCATTATTGCTGGTTCCTCCTGTTCCAGGGTGAGGCTCCTCAGGTGTTTGCCTTTCCACCAGCTCTCTCAGCCTTTCTTGGCTCTGGGCTAAGCCAGTCATTACAGCCATAAACTGGGTCATTTGGTTTCTCATCTCGACCCTTTCATTTACCATCTGATTTCTCACTTCATTTAGGTCCTGATGTACCTGATCCATCTGAATGCCTGGAAGGTTATTACGCGTTGGGTACCTGTGTATGCGGTTGACAGGGAACACTCTGCGACGAGCAATGTTTCCTGAAACCACAACAAAGTGAGAAATAAAATAACAAACAAAAACTTACAAAACAAAGAAAATGTTAGTATGCAATGCAATATGCTTATTTGTTTTCCAAGGTATCCAGTTTGGTTCTTGGTTTTGACCTTTCCAGACCTCGAGGAGATGCTTGATGATGTTGAGAGAAAGCCCACCAAAATAAAACAAACTGGTATATTAAAAATAATGAAAATACATAGTCTGTTTACAATACATGCCCATGGTGGGTCAGAAATACAACAACCAAAAAGCAAAAAGTACATCAAAAGAAAAGAAATACAAGCAAAGAGGAATCAGACATCCAATCCATAGTCATCTTCCCTGACTTCATTCAGGAGTGCCTCAGTCACCGGACCAGCTGGGTGCTCTGTAATAGTCCTAATGAGGAGGTTCCTGGTAGCAATGGGATTAGTCAGCTTCTTATGCCTGTCTTGATCTTTGGATCTTTTTAACCCCGCCCGGAGTTTTAACTCTGATATTTCCTTTTGGGCTGCTAATAAAGCTTTCTGTTGCTTCTTCTCATTGGCCTCTAGCTGATCAATCCTGGCCTGAGTCCTCTGGTCTTCTTGTGCACGGGCTTCGGTGATCCTGATCCACCTAGCCTGGCTTTCCTCCAGGTAGTGCTCATCCCTAGCCTTCTAAATCTTGGCCTTCTTACAGGCATTCTTCAAAACCAACTCTCCTACTCTTGCTTTCCTTATGTAGTCATCCGTCCTCTCAATCTTGGTCAGATGCTCAATCTTGAGCCTTTCCAATCTCTCGATTTCCAGACGATTGTCGTTTCTTTCCCAAAGAGTCTTCTTCAGGGCTTCAAATAGCTGATTATTCCTTTCTTTCAACTTTTCAAATTCCTCCAGGCTAACAGTTGCTGCAGGCTGTACTGTAGATGGTCCAGGTGTGTCTTCCAAGGTGAAAGGCATCCTGGTAATCTGAGCTCTAGTACGGGACCAGTCAGAGTACTGGGCTGAAGCAATATTGTTGCACCTTCCAAGAATGGTTGTCCCTTTAGTCTGGATGTTGTCCCTAGCCCAGGCAGCTTGTCTGACAACAGCAGAGTTGGGTTGCACTTCACAGTATAGGGTCTCAGCTAAATCCTGACCTTTGGGAGGGTGAACCAAGGCATATCCCAATTGTCTCTTAATCAGTAAGGGGTTGTAATTGATGCAACCTTTTACTCCTATTAGAGGCACATTAGGGTATTGCCCACAGCTGGTAATAATATCCTTGCCTTTGGTGCTATGGGTGCACCATCTGATATCATCTGATGTTAAGGCAATGAACCTCTTGGCCCAATTCTTCTGCTGGTGTGGGTTCAAGAAAGCATCTGATTTAGGCAGGTGTCTGAGAAGCCAAGAGTAAAACAAAGGAGCACAGCATCTGACCAACTTCCCCCTTTGTTTTTCATTTCTCTGATGGATGGAGTAGTAAAAATCCCCTAGCAATGTAGGCATTGGGTTCCTCAGCAGAAACAAGTGGATGGCATTCTTACTCACAAACTTAGGCTCATCTGCAAACAATATAACCCCATATATGCTGAGGGCTAAAAGTGCACAGACTGCCTTCCATTCTCCCACTGCAACCTTCAAGATGGCCTGAGAAACCAAGAAGTCCAGATGTAAACCAGGAATCCCAGCTTTTGTTGTCATATTTTGCTCAATGAGGGCAGGCTCCACATACAATGCCTTGCTATTTCTTCACTTCTGGGAGTAGTCAACTCTAGGTTAAAGGGGATCCCTCCTCTGATAGGCACTCCAATCACTAAAGAAAACTCCTTCAATAGAGGCCCTATCTGGAAGTCAGGAAAGGTGAAGCATCTAAGTGGAGGGTCATAAAACTGCAAGCATGTGTGGATCATGCTTCTCTGAGAAGAATCAAGGTCCATGACCATGTCTAAAATACCCCCATAGTGCTCTCTAAACAGTGGGATGTGGTCAGGTGTAATGAGGGACTGGACCTGCCTGATACCAGTCAAAGAGGGCTCAAAGAAGTGGTAAGATATGTTGCTTTTCCTCGGAATATCCATAAGTGCTGATGAAGAAGCTGAAGTAAAATGCTGATGAAGATCACAGACTGAGAAGCTGAAGGGAAATCTCTGACAAACTGATGCAGGGGTTGAAGGGGGTAACTGAAGCAGATGCTGAAGAAGATAACTGAAGCAGAGGTCTAAGAAGTAGAAGGGGTCAAAACCAAACCAAATAATGAGGTGGATACCCTGAAAAACAAACAAATAAATGTTAAATGATGCAATGATCATATATGCAAATGATATGCAAGGGTTTGTGATCAAGAGTCAGATCTGATTATCTGTCTTGGTATAAGGTCCATGTATGTTCAAAGGTCCAGATGGAGGCTCAAAAATCCAGTAACCAGGGTAGGGGGACTCAAATAAAGAGTCACATGTCCAGGGTTAATCACAAGAACTGTCCAAAGTGAAGTATACTTAAACAATACAGTTACAGGGTATGATGTGGCCAAAGGTTCCTGCAAACCTGTAAACAACCCAACCCCCTCACATGTAATGTTCTAGAACAAGGATCCTCAGACTTGGATTAGTTATGAGAAGTGTAAGCACTTCTAACTCGGAGGTATAATGTTTAAAATAACCATAAAAAATCCTCCTCTAATTCACCCCAGATTCTGAAGGTCATAATAAAGGTCATCCAGACTTAGCAGGCTTCCCAGATAGCCCTAGCACTACAGGAAATCTGTAGCACAGAGTTCTCAAGAAGAAACCCACATCTGAACCGTGTTTCATATTCCCGCACCAGACCGAAATGGAATGGGAAAGAACATGAACCACTCTAGCCTAGGTGTCACTCAGGTCCCAGGTATAGGACCTTAATCACTCAATGAAACCCCACCCACCAAAACAGAAACCAGATCCAACAATGATAATGACAGTATGATATATAAAAAACTGTAAAGAAAACAGTAAATAAAGTTGTACATAAAGCAATAAATAAAGCAAATAAATAAACACAACTAGCACATAACACCCCAGTAAACACAAATCAAACAAGCGCTAGGAGGAACCCACAAAAAGAACCAGAAGCCCTGGTTGCAGTATAAGGTTCCCCAGCAGAGTCGCCAAGCTGTCGCTCCCACCAAATGACACCTGGCCAGAAGGGGTACAGACGCGAACGATCGGCGAAAGGAGAGAACATGAGGATGAACTGAAAAGAGTCGCCAGCTAGGCATTTTTATCCCGAAGGAAAGGTAATGCTGCATAAACCTGGGAAAATATGGATAAGACGGTCGCAAACCAGAGAAACTGAGAAAGGGGGTTGGTTACAACCTGGGAAGGTGTTAGCACCCAGATTGTCCGTCGTACTCGACGGGATCCACGCTTAAAAGATTTGTGTTTAAAGGGGTAGTGTCAGTGCTATCTGTGTGCAAAAACTGGAAAAGAATGTACAGGTGTCAGTGCTAGAAAGAAGTGTGAAGTAAAGAAAAGGAGTGTCAGTGTAAGAAAAGAGTGCAATGCTCAAGGCAATGAGGCTTAAAATAAAGATGCTGGAAGAAGGGGGAATATATAGAGACTTTTGTTCGATAACAGTTAAGTCATGCCTACGTATCCTCTTATGCAATGAGGAAGTCAGAACACCGTAGTTCGACTCAAAGAGACTGAAAGATAAATTGACTTGGGAACTGCTTACTTGTCTATGCTCAAGCGTATGACCTGTCTGGCTCAGGTGCTAACTGTCTTGCATTAGACGGAAGAAAAAGGTTCTCGTTTGTGAGTGAAGATGATGAGAAAAGAATCCCGGAGGAGACGATTATTGTTTGTTTTTTGTATTTTCAATCTTTTATTGCTTTTTGATGTTTGTCATAAGTAAATGAGCTTAAGCCTGAACCCAGGGTTAGTAAACTCATCACATCTTCCCTTTGATTAGGGGTAATGAGAATACCTTAAGTATGAAGTAAACACATCACAATTAATCACCATGATGTAGGATTAAGATCATTAACCTACTTGCACTTATTTAGATGTTTTGGGGAGTTTTTATTTGGTGTTAAGTAATGAGTTTAAGCCATAATCAAGGATTTAATGGACCCATTACACCATCCTAATAGAAGGATAATAGATGAGAACATTTAAGCTGAGGAAGGCTCCTCAACTTAATCCATGATTAGGGATTAACCTCATGACAAAACAAAGCCTTTATTAAAGTGGATTTTAGTTAATGGTAGGATTAAGAAATGAATTTTATGGTTTGTAAGACAACTTGAGGGGGACTTGTCCATTAACACTAGGGTTAGTCCTTCTTAACCAATTAAGGAAGAATTAGAACCCTAATGCAAGGCCCAAGTTACAGGCTTTTTGTATTAGTGGTTATTAGGTGAATTGATTAAGAGATTTAAACACATTAAGGGTTTAACACTTAGGAATAAAGTTATAAACTCCATCCTAAGAGAAGGATGCAGGCATAATCTTAATCACAAAGCCTTAAAACCTTGAAGGTTTAGTCCCTGATTATGAGGTGAGAAGAGAAGACACAAAATATGACACAAAGGTAAAACTAATGGGAGACTAATCAAACCCTAATTGTTATCATGCTTGGGTGTTCCTAGGGTTTATGAGGCTTGTAACAGATTTTCAAGAAGAGCCACCAAGGAAGAAGCAGATGAAAGGAGGAGAAGCAGAAGAAACAAGTCAACTTACTTCACTTAAGAAGATAAGTTGCTTGAAGAAAGAAGGTGAAGAAGGAACATGAATGAGCAAGCTCACTCTAAGAAAAATACAAAATGCAGCAAGGATGCATAAGAGAGATGATAAGAGATTGTGAGAAGTGAAGGCAAATTCACTTCTCAAAGTACTTACCACATGAAAAGCTAGTAAAAGGAAATGAAATGAAAATGAAATGAATGCAAGGATGCAAACCAAAACCAGAAGCAAATTCATGATGAAAATGATGCTAAGAGATGATGCTAATGTATGTCAAGAGTTTTGAATGATCATACAAGGGATGAGGATGAAAATGAAGCATGAAAGGAGCATGAAAGGAGCATGAAAGGAGCATGAAAGTTCATGAAAGCACATGGAATGAAATGAATGCATAACATGGCAAATGGATGAAGAAATGATCAAGAATTGGTCTAATATGTCCTAGGATGTCTTAGAAGTCATGTGAATGTATGAATTGTCATGGCAAGTTCTTGAATGCAAGCATATGCAAGATGTATGCATAGGGAGATGAAAAATTAGGGTTTTCATGCAACATGAGATGCAAAACTCAAAAACAGAAGCAATGGACAAGATAAAAAAAATTGAAAATGCAATCAAGAGAACCCTAACCCCATATGATTTCACACCCCAAAGGAGAAGACCTAACTCTTAATCCTAAGGAAGTTATGATTTTTCTAAGTTATCTAGGGTTTTAAGGCACCTAAAGGGAAAAAATGCAAATCAAATCAAAAATGCAGAAGAAATTCATGACAAAATTATGTTAGAAAATACATTTCAAATGAAGATCAATGCAAAAAGAATCATTGTCATATCATTCTTGGTTAGGCAGAAAATAATTCTTGAAGTTAGGGTTCTAAAATATGAATTTTATGAACCCTAAATTTAAGAAAATTGTCAAAAATGGTTCAAAACCAAAAATAAATTTGTGTGGATGGTATGACAATGTCTCTAAATGTTTAAAGATGCAATATGAATTTTTTGGGATTTTTTAGAAACCTAAATGATATTTTAATTAATTAATTTTCATTAATTAATTAAAATAAACATTTAAATGTCTAAAAAATGATTTTTTTAATGTGAAAAATAAAAATAAAAATATTTTTGGGTTAAGAAAATTATTTGTAATGAAAATGCAGAATAAAAATATTTTTGGAAATTTCTAACTATTTCAAATAAAATGTGCAAAATAAAATGAGAAAAATGAAATAAAATTAAATAAAAGCTGAAGTATGCTGAATGGAGGGCCTGGATTGAAACTGGGGAAGGTTTGGGTTGACTGGCGCCACATCCAATGGCCCATATTCAAAGTTCATTAACCCTAATTAAATATTTAATTAATCCAGATTAATAACTAATGAAAAGATCTTAGCCGTTCACTGCACGCGGGAAAGACAAATCCAAGGGTCCACATTCAAAGTTTGCCCTAACCCTAATTAAGCCACTAATGACATTCAGGTCACCGGAGAAGAGCTCCAGTCGTCTTCTCCGGTGACCCCCTCACCTGAAAGTTTTCAACTTCTTCCCTAGGTCTTTTCTGGAGCTTTAAAGCTCCATATTCACTCCTCTCACTCTCCTAAGATCAAATCCACCCTCAAAAACAATTTCTTTTCACTCAATCTCAAGATTCGAAGAAAAACATAAACATGGCAAAAATTTCAGACAAGCAATACATTCTCATTTCTTAACCATTTTCAATAATTCCAAGTTCAGTGTGATCAGTGAAGCATGCTTAATCATTTTGTAACATAAAAGAGAAGTTCTGGAAAAATTAATTTGAATGGCTACCTGAGATGGAGCTTTCAACCCTTGAGTTTTCTGGCCACTTCCTTGGTGCAAAAAGCCTCTAATGACCTTCCTGAAGAGTTTGCAATGCTTGGACAGCTTTGTGGATGGCTGGTTTGTGAGATTGCACTCCAACTGGATGAAAATCGTATTTTTCTTATGGTGTGTTCTTGGCTGTTTTGATGGATGGTTTATGATCAGTGAGTGATTTAGAAATGAATGGTGGTGTTTGTTTGAAGATTGAGCAAGTGTGCTATGAGTTTCGAAGTAAAATGCAAGAGGGAGAGTTTTTGTGAACTTGATGATTCTGTTGATTTCAGCTTGTGTTCTTGTGTGCTATCACCAGCATTTGGTCCACATATCAAATTGTGATAGGTCTGTGGAGTGGTTGTGCCCCATTGTGATTGGTATGGGCTTCTTGCAACAAAGTCAAAAGTTTTTGTCCTTGAGGTATGGGCTGGTTCATAGGTGGTACAAGGGCATGTCTGGTTCAGCAAGGATCAAGGAGGTCCATGGAATTCACTTTGAGGCAATTCAGCATGTGAGAAATAAGTTATGAGGTGTTTTGCAATTTGGAGAAAGTTTGGCCCCTTTGAGATTTCTTCATGGGCAAGGCATGAAAACTTGAGATCCTTTGGGAAATTCTGAGTTTTAGACATTTCACAATGTTTGTATGATGCTTAGAAATGTGTTTGAAGTCACAAAATAGCTTGGCAAGAGGTTTTGCAAAAAATCCCTCTTTGGTGCATTCTTGAAAATTATGTGATTTTTGCCAACTTTGACAAGCCATAACTTGAGTTCCACAATGAATTAGAACTTGTTCTTGTACTTTTTGAAAAGGGAATGATCCAATCTATAACTTTCATGACCAACAATTTTTCATTTGAAGCATTTTTGGTTAAGAAAGTGGAGGTTGAAAAACTTTCCCAAAATGGAAAGTTTACATTACAAGTCATTTCCATTTTTGGCAACTTTTGGTTTAGCTCACTTTTCTTCAATTTTGTGAACTTATAAGCACTTCAATGATCAAATAAAGATCATATAACCTCAATTTGATGAAAAATCCACTTTGGTTCCATGTTGGGGGGCCTCAGATGCCCTGATTTTGCTTTGACTTGCTCAAGAAGTTACCCAGTGATCAGATGACTTCCACAATGAATTTCTTCATCAAACTTGGTATACATGATCCTTATAACATATTGAGACCCTTAGAAATAAGAATGACCAAAAAAATTGGAGTTATGGCCTCTGAAACCAAAACCCTAATTTCAGGTCATCTTTGTAGTTAAACCCTAGCTCTGCTTCCATGCTTTGCCAGTTCTTGTGATTCTTTGACTTCCTTGATCTTTGGAGGATATAATGTGATGATTGAATATACATAGACCCTCTTGTAATGATTGGAGGCCTTTGGAGTGGCTCATATAGATCTTGGATTGCTCAGGTCACAAACCCTAGATGCAGATGAATTTGAACTAATGCAGTGAAGCAAAAATGCAATATGAGATGATATGCTTGAACTAATGCAAATATGAAAGATCACAAGCCATGGTGTGAAATTAGTGAGGGAAAATTTGGGGTGTTTACACCCGCTGATACGTTGCCCCAGCATTCTTCAATCCAAAGGGCATAACTTTATAACAGAATGTACCCCACGGGGTAATGAACATCGTTTCTCCATGTCTTCTGGTGCAATCTTGATCTAATTGTACCCGGAGAAGCCATCCATGAAAGAAAATATCGAGAACTGAGCGATGTTGTCTACCAGCACATCGATGTGAGGTAATGGAAAGTCATCCTTTGGACTTGCTCTGTTTAGATCCCGATAATCGACGCACATCCGGACTTTGCCATCTTTCTTTGGTACAGGCACGATGTTAGCCACCCAAGGTAGGTAACTAGTCACAGTAAGGAACCCGGCATCCCACTACTTTTGAACTTCCTCCTTGATCTTCATAGCCATATCAGGGCTAGTTCTTCTCAGCTTTTGTTTTACTGCAGGACAGTCTTCCTTTAGTGGCATCTTGTGTACAACAATGTTAGTATCCAACCCTGGCATATCTTGATATGACTAGGCGAAGATATCCACATATTCACGTAGCATACCAATCAACTTCTTCTTTACCTCGACCTGCAGACTGGCCCCAATCTTTATCTCTTTCCTTACATCCTCATACCAGATGTTGATGATCTCTATTTCTTCTTGATGAGGCTGAATGACCCTTTCCTCTTGTTTCAACAATCTAGCCAATTCTTCCGGGAGTTCACAGTCTTCCTCAACCCTTTTATCAGCTTGGTAGATAGGATTGTCGAAGTCATGCATAGTCGTAGCAGGAACGTTATCACAAGAATCCAAATGATCAACATTACACAAATGATGTGCTCATTTCAGAATCTGTTTGTTTTTCAAAAGGGACGCAAACACACAAGAACACTGAAAAGAAAACATTGCCATTTTCTTTGTTTTTGTGAAAAATTTTAAAACTAAAGAAAGAGAACACAATTTGTTTGAAAAATGTCATTTATTTCACGGAAAAAGTGAATGCATTAAAACATGGTGGCCTTACAGATGGATCCATGCACCTTGGGCAGAGTGCAGGATTTGACATGCAGTATGATAAAAATGGAAACAAGAAAATTACTTTGACGGCCAAGTAACTTGAACAAAATCTTCGGCAGACCAGTTCCAGAGCTCCTCCCCAGGTACGCATGAGCGAATCCAGTTATCCAAGTCATAGTCACTATCCCCATCTTCATCTGTAGCACAAATGAGGTTGTAGTCGAGCATTCCAGCGCTTGTGAATGCTATGGGCTTACCGCCTTGAAACCGGCTGGACTGGCCAGGTTGATATCCGAGACCAAACTTGTCATCCTTCTTTTCCACTTCTAACAGCTTGCCCCAGCCCTGGGCATTTTCGGATTGGACTACTTCCTTAGCTTGCTTGTAGGAGTAGATAGGATTCCCTTCCTTCTCGTTGCTCTGAACTGCAGCAACTGGAGATAAAGTACTGACATTGACTGTCTCAAAAGCCTGGCAAAGTGTTTCATGGATCTCTCCGTCCATTTCCATAGTAACAACCAGGCCGTTTACCACATACTTCAACTTCTGATGCAACATGGATGTTACTGCGCCAGCAGCATGAATCTAAGGACATCCCAGCAGACAGTTATAAGCGGTTTGGATATACATAACATAGAACATGCTCTTGAATACCTGAGACCCAATCTTTACATGTAGCTCCACCTCCCCGAACACAGACCTCCGGGACCCGTCAAAGCCTTTTACGATCAAATCACTGGGTCGCAAGACGATGCCATCAACATTCAGCTTCATGAGGGCCTTCTTAGGGAGAACATTGAGAGAAGAGCCTGTATCGACCAAGACGTGTGATAGAACAACACCCTTACACTCCATGGTGATGTGTAATGCCTTGTTGTGATCACGTCCCTCGGAAGTGAGATCTCTATATGTGAATCCCAACCCGTGGCTGGCGTTCACACTGCCTACCACAGCCTCCAACTGATTAACAGTTATCTCTTGTGGTACATACGCCATTTGCAAAAGCTTTAGCAAATCCTCCCAGTGAGCTTGAGAACACATCAGCAACGACAAAATAGATATCTTGGACGGGGTTTGATTCAGCTGTTCAACCACCTTATAGTCAGTTTTCTTAATTATTCTCATGAATTCTTCAACTTCTTTTTCAAAAGTGCCTTGACTAGCGGCAGGAGCTGTTACCTCTTCAGTCACTATCTGTTTACCCTTAGCCTTTGCACCAGCTTCAGCTTCAGTATCACCTCTAAGAGCTTGAGGAGCAAAGAGACGCCCACTCCGAGTAAACCCACCAACTCCTCCGACATTCACTACAGTCGGGTCAATTGTCACCGCTTTTCTTTCCACCTTATGGCCTTCTACGTACACGTATGAGCCATAGTGCCAAGGGATGGCCTTGTCATTAAAATAGGGAACCGGTCCCGGAACAGTGATGGTAACTGGACTCACTTTGGAACATAGATAGTCACAGGCTCTCTCCGAGTAGGGACTTCAGTAGGATCAAAATAAATTGTCACTGTAGACACACAATCACTTCCATTGTCAACCCTGTCAAACTGTAAAGACCCTTCGTCAAACAAACACTGCAACCCGGTTTTCAAATCCTTACAGCCATTAACTGAATTCATGCAACCCTCGCAGTCATAACCACAACTTGGAAATACCTGCCCTTTCAGCAATCTATCTTTCACGACTAACAACGAAGTCTTTACTTCTTCTACATTCAAAATAAAGTTCAACCTCTCTCCACTGTCAACAGCGTTTATCCTGGCCCTTCCATGATTTGCAATGGGGTTTGATGTAACATTTGGAGGCGGAGTGAAGTTAATTGCTTTCGAATCAATCAAGTCTTGGACCTTATGCTGTAATACCCTGCACTTATCTGTTGAGTGCCCGGGAGCTCCTAAATGGAATGTGCATCTCGCATTAGCATCATACCCCACTGGAAGCTCTCCAGGTGGTGGTGGTGCTAAAGTCCTCAACTGAACCAAGTTCAAATCTAACAATCTCTGGAGTAGTGCTATGTATGTCATCGGGATGGCTTCAAGCACCCTATTAGCTGGACGAGCTTGTCTCTGTTGATAAGGTCTTTGCTGGTAGTTATTGCGATGTGGATTTTGTTGTTGCAACTGTTGTTGTACAGGACTTGTTGGAATGGTGACAATTGCCACCTGCTCGTAAGATCCCATGTATCCACGGCCCCGACCTCGACCGTACACATCATTAGTTTCTCCCTACCTTCTTCTTGGAGGTCCATTAAAATATTTTCAAACACCACTTGAGCTACCTTCACAACTGTCTTGAAGTTTCCCCATTTTCAACAAAGTTTCAACCCTTTCTCCAGCTATCACGATATCATTAAACCTTGTTGCTTAATGTTGCACCCCAAAATTTTCCCTCACCTAGACCATACATTGTGTACTAAGGTGTACCAAGGGGTTCACAAGGTTCACAAGGTACACAAGGTATCTCAAAAGGTTCACAAGGTTCACAAGGTTCACAATTAGTCAGAAAGTTTAACAAATCCCTCAGACAAAGCATCCTCCTAAGCAATGCATCCTAAACTAGGGTTTTGAGTTTCATCAGGCTAAATGGACTTCCAAGGCTTCAAGTGAGTTTCATAGCATCCTATATGTCTTCAAGAATCCCTATGTCAAGTTTAAAGACTTTCCCAAAAGGTTTGCTCAGTCAGATGATCAGATAGGCTAAAATCAGTCAAAGCAGTTAAAAAGTCAAACTGAGGTCAACTATGGTCAAACTAAAGTCAAACTTCATGATTTTTTGCCAAAATAAAGTATATGAAGTAAAATTCATCATTTGATCAATGGTTGATCATGATCCATCAAGTAGATTTCAGATCATCAAGAATCAGGAGTTTCTAAATTAGGGTTTTCACAAGAAAAGTCAACTAAACTTTGACCAGCCATAACTTTCACATGCTTCATCAAAAATTTCCCATCCAAAGCTCATTTTGAAGGAAATTGAATTCTCTACAACTTTTGTGTCTCACAAGCCAAGCCTAAAAATGCTTCATTTGTAAGGTATGAGCTAAGACATTATAGGTCATTTTAAAAGTCAACAAAAAGTCAACATCTTCCAAAGGGCATAACTTGAAAATGATAAAAGATATGGACATGAGACCAATGTGGTTGGTTAGAGGACTCTCTAAGCTTTCTAAAATGTCCAAGAACACCCACATAGCCTTAAAATTGAGGGAGATATGCCTTTGCAAAGTTGGGAAATTTTTGGGAGGTATATGAAGCAAATGGGGCCTTAAAACCAAATTTTTCCAAATGGGCTTGTAATGTTGTGATCCAATCCATACAAAGACCTCAAGCACGACCCAATGGCAAGCCATTCTGATTTTTTTACTTTTATTTGATATTTATTTGAATTTTATTCATTTTAATTCAAATTAAATCAAAATAAAATTTAAAAATCAATATTTGGACATGATTCTTCTTCTAGAAAATCTTAAAAATCATTTAAAGTTGATTGAAATCATACAAATCCGTGCTAGCTTGATTTAGAAAGGTTTGATGAAGAATGAACAAGGGTTCAGGTGGTCCAAGAGGATTATGTCACTTTCTCATTCAGATATTCATTGGTGCTCTCGATCTATGGAGAATGTTACTATCATTGACCGTTGTGGGGAGTTCCCTAATGTGCCACTCCTTGTAATAAGAGGGGGCATTACTTACAACCCGTCTTTAGCTCTACGTCAGTTTGGTTATGCTCAGAGTGATGGTCCTCATGACATACTTATTAAGGGTATTGTGTTCGATTACGACAACGATCTGCAAGGTTACCGTCAAAGGTTTATACGAGCTTGGGGTAAGGTGAACAAGGTTTACAGTATGACTCTGGAACCAAAGTACTCCATTCCTATGGAACCTTATCTCAGATGGGTACGAGCACGTGCTCAGACTCTTATGATGCCATATCCTGCTATCCTACCAGTTACCATGGAGCCTGTTGCTAAAGGAGATACTCCTTATATCATTCTTCACCCAGACATGCCCACTGACATGGAAGAGTTGCGGAGATCTTGGATCTAGTTGAAGGAACAAAGGGATACTTTTGAGACTCATTTCAAAGCTAGTCAAGAAAGAATTATGGAGCTGACAAAACAACTTCACGAGGAGCGGAACCTTAACACATACCTCAACACAAAGAGGAAACGTCCATGGGAGACTTAAAACCCCATCTTTGTATTTATTTGATTTTGTTGTAAGCCCAAGGGGAAAACTAGTTTATTGCTTACTAATAAAAGTTTACTTTCTGGTTGTTTAAACAAATTTAAATCCTGCGGCCCTTGAAAACATTGCATATGCATTTACATACCATATCATTACATCACAGGTTTCTTATGAACAGGTATCTTATCTTCTCGTTGTTTATTTCAACAGAAATGGCTCTTGAACAGACTGTCAGGGATCTCCAGGCTCAGAATGCACAATTCCAAGAGCTGATCCTGAACTTGTCCAAGGGACAAGATGAGTTGAAGGCACTGCTGGCTAAGAAGAAAAATAAGACTAGAAAATCAGGAGGCCTTATCAACCTGGGTAGAAGATTCAGAGGTCCTATCAAGACAAAGGAAGAGGTTGAGGATTCTGAGTTTGAGAATTCTGAGAAAGAGGGAGGTAGTCTCCATGATACTGTGGGAGATTCTGATTCTGAGGCAAATTATTATCATGATCCTGCTAGTGAGGAGAAGTACAAGATGTTGGTAGACAGAATGAACGCTATGGAGCTACAAAAATCTTCTGGGCTTGATTTTGAAGATTTGAGTTTGGTTTCTGGAGTGGTTGTACCTATTGGTTTCAAGGGTCCTGTTTTTGTGGTGTATGATGGGGTTTCATGTCCTAAACTGCATTTAAGGTCCTGTTTTTGTGGATTCATTTCTTTCAAGAAAGTTTATCTGGAGGTCAATTGGAATGGTATTATCAACTTGAAAGTGTTAATATTTGTGATTGGAATGATCTTGCTGAGGCCTTCTATAGGCAATACCAATATAATGTTGATTTAGCACCAACTCGCATGCAGCTCCAAGGCATGTCTATGGGTGCTAAGGAAAGTTTCAAAGAGTATGCCCAGAAATGGAGAGACCTGGCTGGCAGAGTTCAACCTCCTCTGACTGACAGGGAGCTGGTGGATATGTTTATGAGTACGTTGAATGGTCCTTTCTATAGTCACCTCATTGGAAGCTCGTCATCTGGTTTCACTGAGCTGATAATGACTGGAGAACGTGTGGAAAGTGGTATAAGAAGTGGTAAGATACAGGTGAGTGCCTCTTCATCGAGCATTGCTAAGAAACCCCCTAGTGGAAAGAAGGAGTCTAATGTTGTGTATGGTCAACATAGTCGTAACAGGAGTCACCAAGTCGTGGGAGCAATTCACATCTCCAATCCTGCCCCTACAACACCAGAGCAACAACAAAACAATCAACAAAAGCCTAGAAGACAGTTCACCAAGATCAACATGTCACTGGCTCAAGCCTTGCAACACATGTTGAAAGGGGAACTAATTACTTTGAGGGATCCTCCTCAGAATCCTAATACATCCTCTCCTCGGTACAATCCTAACACGCCAGATGTTCATACCATTATAATAGTCTGGGACATGACACTAACAACTGTTGGGTCTTTAAAAACAAGATTCAAGACATGATTGAAGCTGGGGAAATTGAATTTGACCCTCCTGGGACCCCAAATGTGATCACTGCTCCTATGCCCAATCATGAGAAGACTGTTAATGTTGTTGATGAAGTTTCTTATGTTTCCTCAGTAACAGATTTGACTACACCATTATCCATTATCAAGAAGAAGTTGGTACAGGCTGGGTTCTTTCCAGGTTACAATAAAGACTGTTTTTACTGTGCCTATAAGCCTGATAGTTGTTGGAAGTTGAAGGATGGTATTCAACGCCTCATGGACAATTACACTATATTGTTTGAGAAGACCCCTTCTGTGGAAAGCATGTGTGAAGATCTGACTCGAAACACGAAGCTTGAAGATGTAGCTATGGTTGATAAGGTTCCTGTGAAGATTACCTCCAAAGGTCCTGTCAGGATCACCTCTAAAGATCCTGTCAGGATTACATCCAAAGGACCAGTGAAGATTACTGCTGAAGGCCCTGTGAAGATTGTTGCTGAAGCTAGAGTGGCTCCAATGATCATTACCACTCTTGGCCCTGTTCCATATACTTCTGATAAGGCTATACCTTAGAATTATGGTTTTGATGTTTATATCCATGGTATAAAGCAAGAGCCTCTGACTGACTCCCCTGTTGCTGATAACAATCTTGATGTTGGCAATATTGCTGGATCTAGTAAGGTTACAAGAAGTGGAAGAATTTTCTCTCCTGAAGACACCTCAAAGAGTGCAGCCACTCCAGCTCATACCTCTAACTCTGGGCCAAATACTGATGCTCGGGGAAAAGGTCCTGTGATTGAGCCTGTGCAAGCTGAGGCATCGACTGCAGAAAATCTTTCTAAACAGATAGAAGAAGTACTGAAGATCATTCGCAAAAGTGATTATGATATTGTTGACCAGTTGGGGCATACTCCCTCCAAAATCTCCATGTTATCTTTGCTGATGTGTTCTGAGGCTCATGCTAAAGCCTTAATCAAGTTCTTGAAGACTGCTCATGTGCCAAATGAGATTTTTGTGGATCAATTTGAGAATTGTGTTGCACATCAGACTAGTGATAATGGTTTAGGCTTCTCTGATGTTGATCTGACTCATGCCAAGAGAAACCATAACAGAGCTCTGCATATCTCCATTGAATATAGGGGCACTACTTTGTCTCATGTGCTGGTAGACAATGGTTCTTCATTAAATGTGCTCCCTAAAGAGGTTCTGGACAAGCTCAGTCCTGAAGATGTTGTGTTAAGACCAAGTGATGTGGTGGTAAGGGCCTTTGATGGTTCAAGAAGAATGGTACATGGAGAAGTAGACCTCCCAATCAAAGTAGGCTCTCAAATCTTTAACTCTACTTTCTATGTGATGTATATTCGTCCTGCGTATTCTTGTTTGCTTGGGCGCCCCTGGATCCATGGGGCAGGTGCTGTGACTTCCACCTTGCATCAGAAGTTGAAATATCCAGTGAAAAATAAATTATCACTGTCTATGGTGAAGAAGAGTACATGGTTAGCCATGTGAATACTTTCAAATATGTAGAAATGGAGGGTGAAATGGTTGAAACTCCGTGTCAAACATTTGAAGTTGTTCCTTGCTCTGCTCCTGTTCCTCAGTCTGTCCCTGCTTCTGAAAGAGTTCCTGTGGTTACTAGAATACCTCCTGCAATGGCCTCCCTCAAAGATGTTAAGGCTGTGGTTGCAAAAGGTGGTTCTGCTATTTGGGGTCAGCTTCCCAATATCCCTTACAAGTCTGACAAGTTTGGTTTGGGTTTCACTGCAGAATCTCAGAAGATTGTTCGTCGTGCTCGTGCTGTTCTTATCACTAATCAAGGGGTCATAAGAGATCAAATCAATGTTGTGGGTGACTGTAATGAAAACTACAACCTGGATGATTGGATCTTTCCTACCATGGGTGATGAGCTCAACAACTAGAAGACTGAAGACGTTATTCCTATCTCCTTTAGTCATGAGTAAATACTATTACTGTGTTTTTATTTTAAGTTTGTAATTTTGAACAATTAAACTTTTAAGCCTTGTGTCTTACCCAGGGCACATTGGTATGCTTGTTTCGGGATGTCATTTCATTTGCATACTTCAATCAATAAAATCAATGGATGTTTAGTTTTCGTAAATATTGTGCTCCTTGTCTTTCTTTTATTTATATTTTTGTTTTATCAGCTATGTATTCTTACACACACCCAAATCACTAAAATGCAGATCCTCATCCACTCTGGATCCTGTTGATAACAGTTCTACTATTGCCAATTATAATTTCAAGAATTCGATCTATCAAGCTGAAGATGGAAAGGAGGAAGATTGTGAAGTACCTGTAGAGCTTGCTAGGTTGTTACAACAAGAAGAGAAAGCTATACAGCCACATGAAGAGCCAATCAAAGTTGTGAATCTGGGAACAGAGGAAAACAGGAAAGAGGTCAAGATAGGGGCTGAATTAGAAGATGGCGTTAAGAATAGATTAATCCAGATGTTATGTGATTATGTGGAGATCTTTGCTTAGTCCTATGAAGATATGCCAGGGTTGGATACTGACATTGTGGTTCACCGTTTACCGGTAAAAGAAGATTGTCGTCCAAAGAAGCAGAAGGTTCGTCGCATGCATCCTGAAATGTCAGAAAAGATTAAAGCAGAGGTGATGAAACAATTTGATGCAGGGTTCTTAGTTGTGACTTCTTATCCTCAATGGGTTGCAAATATGGTACCGGTACCTAAGAAGGATGGTAAGGTGCGCATGTGTGTGAATTACAAGGATTTGAACAAGGCCAATCCTAAAGATGACTTTCCACTTCCACATATTGATGTTTTGGTAGACAACACTGCTCAGCATAAGGTATTCTCTTTCATGGATGGTTTCTCTGGCTACAATCAGATCAAGATGGCACCAGAAGATATGGAGAAGACTACATTTATTGCACAGTGGGGCACTTTTTGTTATAAAGTGATGCCATTTGGTTTGAAGAACGTCGGGGCAACATATCAGAGCGTTATGGTGGCTTTGTTTCATGACATGATTCATCATGAGATAGAGGTGTATGTGGATGATATGATAGCCAGGTCCCAGAATGAGGAATAACACCTTGATCACCTGCACAAGTTGTTTGAGAGGTTGAAGAAGTATAAACTGAGATTGAATCCAAACAAGTGTACTTTTGGAGTTAGGTCTGGTAAACTCTTGGGTTTCATTGTCAGTGGAAAAGGTATTGAAGTGGATCCTGCAAAAGTAAAAGCTATACAAGAGATGTCGGCTCCCCGTACTGAAAAGGAAGTTAGAGGTTTCTTGGGACGACTGAATTACATTGCAAGGTTTATTTCCCAGCTAACTGCTACCTGTGAGCCAATCTTCAAGTTGTTGAAGAAAGATCAGGTAATGGAATGGAATGATGAGTGTCAGCTAGCCTTTGATGAAATCAAGAGATATCTCATAGAACCTCCAATCTTGATGCCACCAGTTGATGAAATACCCTTGATCATGTACTTAACAGTGTTAGAAAACTCAATGGGGTGTGTCTTGGGGCAACATGATGAGTCTGGTCGAAAAGAGCAGGCAATATAATACCTTAGCAAAAAGTTTACCGACTGTGAAACAAGATACTCACTGCTCGAAAAAACTTGTTGTGCTTTGGCATGGGCTGCTCTCCGACTAAGACAGTACATGTTGACCCATACTACCTTGTTGATTTCGAAGATGGATCCAATCAAGTACATATTTGAGAAACCTGCTCTCTCCAGACGAATAGCGAGATGGAAAATGATCTTAACAGAATATGATATACAGTACACCACTCAAAAAGCCATTAAAGGGAGTGTGGTAGCTGATCATTTGGCTCATCAGGCAGTGGATGATTATCAGTCTATGAATTTTGAATTCCCAGATGAAGACATTATGATTATTACCAAAGAACCTGGACAATATGACGGACCTGAATAGGGATCCCGATGGACTATGGTTTTTGATGGAGCTTCTAATGCGCTTGGTAATGGTGTTGGTATTGTGATCATTTCCCCTGAAGGTTGTCATACCCCAATCACTGCAAGACTTTGTTTCTATTGTACCAATAACATAGCTGAATATGAGGCATGTATCATGGGTATCAAAGCTGCCATTGAGATGAAGATCCAGTTCCTGGACGTATATGGAGATTCAACCCTGGTAGTTAGTCAGATTAAAGGAGATTGGGATACCAGGCATGAAAATCTCATTTCTTACAGAGAGCATGTGTTGTCCTTGATCCCATATTTTGAAGAGATTACCTTTGGACATATTCCACGAGGAGAGAATCAGTTGGCAGACGCATTAGCCACCATGGCATCTATGTTTGAGATTAGCTGGGAGGGTGAAGCTCCCAAGATCACTATTGATAGATTTGAGAAGCCTGCATACTGCAATGAGATTGACACTGAAGGAGGAGAGGGAAAGCCTTGATTCTATGAAGTGAAAAGATATCTTGAAGCTCAGGAGTTCCCTGAAGGGGCATCTGTCAATGATAAGAAATTTCTGAGAAGGTTTTCTGCTAAGTTCTTCTTGAGTAATGGAATTTTATACAAGTGCAATCATGATTCGACTTTGCTTCGTTGTGTGGATAAGAAGGAAGCAACAGAGATTATGGAAGACATGCATGATGGGATCTTTGGCACTCATTCTAGTGGCCATACCATGGCAAAGAAGATATTAAGAGCAGGTTACTATTGGTCTACCATGGAAGTTGACTGCTATCAACATTCCAAAACATGTCACAAGTGTCAGATTTATGCTGATAAAGTGCATATACCTCTAGTTCCATTGAATGTGTTGACTGCTCCTTGGCCTTTTGCCATGTGGGGCATTGATATGATTGGTGAGATCAAGCCTACTACTTCCAATGGGCATCGTTTCATCCTTGTTTCCATTGATTACTTTACAAAGTGGGTGGAGGCAGCTTCATTTTCATCTGTTACTAAGAATGTTGTGGCTCGATTCATTAAGAATAATCTCATATGTAGGTATGGCATCCCTGAAAGGATTATCACAGACAATGGCTCTAATCTGAATAACACCATGATTACTGATCTCTGCACGCAGTTCAAGATTAAACATCATAACTCTTCTCCATATCGTCCAAAGATGAATGGTGCAGTAGAAGCTGCTAATAAGAACATCAAGAAGATTCTACAAAAGATGACTGTAACGTATAAGGATTGGCATGAGATATTACCATTTGCTATTCATGGTTATCGTAATACAATACGTACTTCAACAGGAGCAACCCCATTCTCCTTAGTCTATGGTATGGAAGCAGTTCTACCCCATTGAAGTTCAGATCCCCTCCTTAAGAATCATGAAGGATGCAGGCTTGGGTGAAGATGAATGGATTTAGAATCGACTTGACCAGATAAATTTAATTGATGAGAAAAGGCTGGCAGCTATTGTCACGGTCAGATGTACTAGAAATGGATGATCAAAGCTTTTAATAAGAAGGTTAAGCAAAAGGTATATCAGACTGGTGACTTGGTAATCAAGCGTATCATATTACCACAGGGTGATCCTAGGGGCAAGTGGACTCCTACATATGAAGGACCATTTGTAGTCAAAAGGGTATTTTCAGGAGGTGCCATGATGCTTACTACTATGGATGGTGAAGATTTCCCACAGTCTGTAAACGCAGACATAGTTAAAAAATACTACGCATAAAAAAGAGACCCGCTAGGTTGACTGGCCTAGGCAAAAATAAGGGCATCCCGGTGAACCAAAAAGGTTCGGGCAAAAATTAGGGATATATATATATATATATATATATATATATATATATATATATATATATATATATAAATGTACACCCGGCAAGTCGAAAACCTGAAAAGGCGGCTTGGGTAAAAAAGGGTATCCCGGTGGATTGAAAACCTGAAAGGGAAATCCAGGAAAAAGTTAGGGATTAAAGCGTATGACTATGTCTCGTTGGATCACCCATGTAACTCCAATTATTTGTGCTACCTAAATCAAGTTCAAACAGATAAAGATCAATCCAATCACTTCTACCTCGACAGCAAAGGATGAGATACTTGAAGATAATGGCAATAGTGGAATTGAAACTCAATAGGATTATTTCTCACATAGCTGCTTTTCTTTGTAAAACTTTTATGACGAACTCCTCTTACTAGGATTTTTGTCTCCTTGTACAGACTTACCTGTGTATAGGCCACTTTCTAAAAATAAATAAAATCTCGTCTTTGAATTCAAATTTGCTTTTACCTTGACGAAAACGTCCATTGGTTGTGTTTGAATGTATGTATGCTTTTGAATATGATTGATGTTTACCAGAAATGCATAAAATGCAGTAATAGTATTTACTAAGGACGAACGAAGGTAGGAATTCAATGAAGCTTCGCCGGTTCATCCCCACAGAGTAATCTTTATAGATATCCATACAAGATACTTCAAGTAACATCTCCTCTCGGATTTATGTCCATCTCTTTTATCCTCAGTCAGGATATTCAGGAACTTTTTTCCTTCAATAAAAAGCACGACGAACGAAGACGGGAGGTTCTGAGTACCATACTATCAAGCAAGACGGAAACGAAGTCTTCATGTTCCTCAGTAACGAACCGGGATTTATTTTCCCTAGCCAGCAGTTGTTATACAAAGATATCTGAACGCTTCAGGCTGCATGATTCATACATACATCATTTACATCATAGTGTCTAAAGTACATCATGCCATACATGCATACATCAAGTAATCTTGCATAAACTAACCTTTTCTTTTTAGGATAAACATTATCAACAACTCGAAACAGTTCAGAGACGATCTATACGAAGATCTAGTACTGACACTTAATTCATAGATAATTGCTACGAAGATTCATTTTTGATGATTAATACTCAAGTTGTCCTCGGAAGGGTACGTAAATGGTCTATACGAAGATCTAGTGCTTAATTCAGGATATTTTCAAAGGAGATAATCGTTACGAAGATTTATTTCTGATGGTCAAATATCTTTGGGATGGTGTGTAAATGATCTATACAAAGATCTGGCACTTAATCCAAGAGATTCTTTCAGAAGAAGTTCAGGAACAATCGCCACGAAGATTTAATCCTGATATTCTTTCCATTCTTGGGATGGTATAGGTCTATACGAAGATCTATTACCTAATCCGGGATACTTCCAGAAGAGATAATTGCTACGAAGATCTATTTCTAATGGTCAATTCAACAGTTTATCTGTGGAATGGTACATAAATGATCGATACGAAGATCTTGTACTTAGCCCAAGATATTACCAAAAGCAATTCAGAAAAAAAATCGCCACGAAGATTTGATTCTGATGCTTAAACTAAAGTATGTTCATAAAGATGGTTCAGAGCCGATCTATACGAAGATCTAAGTACTGACACCTAATGAAGGATATTATTTTCCCCCAGAGATAATGCAGGGACGATCTATACGAAGATCTAGTGCTGACATTCAACTCAAACCATGTTGCAGGAATGATTCAGAGACGGCCTATACGAAGACCTAGTATTGATATCCAGTGACAACATAAAGATACTATCACCTCCTGATATTATTGATGGCATCTATAAGCCCATCTCCAGTCTCTCTAAGTGGCATCTTTAAGCCCACTCCAACATATACAACCAATTAGTAGTGTAACTTTACGCACCGGCGAGTGCAAATTTTTGGGCTTTTGTGTTCAATCCCCTTCAACCTTCCAAGTCACGAATGGCACACAGGCCAATCTAACTCCTCAGGTTTCAGAAAATTGAACAGGGGCAACTGTTGCACCCCAAAATTTGCCCTCACCTAGACCATACATTGTGTACTAAGGTGTCCCAAGAGGTTCACAAGGTTCACAAGGTATCTCAAAAGGTTCACAAGGTTCACAATTAGTCAGAAAGTTTAACAATTCCCTCAGACAAAGCATTCTCCTAAGCAATGCATCCTAAACTAGGGTTTTGAGTTTCATCAAGATAAATGGACTTCCAAGGCTTCAAGTGCGTTTCATAGCATCCTATATGTCTTCAAGAATCCCTATGTCAAGTTTCAAGACTTTCCCAAAAGGGTTGCTTAGTCAGATGATCAGATAGGCTAAAATCAGTCAAAGTAGTTAAAAAGTCAAACTGAGGTCAACTATGGTCAAACCAAAGTCAAACTTCATGATTTTTTGCCAACATCAAGTATATGAAGTAAAATTCATCATTTGATCAATGTTTGATCATGATCCATCAAGGAGATTTCAGATCATCAAGAATCAGGAGTTTCTAAATTAGGGTTTTCACAGGAAAAGTCAACTGAACTTTGACCAGCAATAACTTTCACATGCTTCATCAAAAATTTCCCATCCAAAGCTCATTTTGAAGGAAATTGAATTCTCTACAAATTTTGTGTCTCACAAGCCAAGCCTAAAAATGCTTCATTTGGAAGGTATGAGCTAAGACATTATAGGTCATTTTAAAAGTCAACAAAAAGTCAACATCTTCCAAAGGGCATAACTTGAAAATGATAAAAGATATGGACATGAGACCAATGAGGTTGGTTAGAGTACTCTCTAAGCTTTCTAAAATGTCCAAGAACACCCTCATAGCCTTAAAATTGAGGGAGATATGCCTTTGCAAAGTTGGGAAATTTTTGGGAGGTATATGAAGCAAATGGGGCCTTAAAACCAAATTTTTCCAAATGGGCTTGTAATGTTGTGATCCAATCCATACAAAGACCTCAAGCACAACCCAATGGCAAGCCATTCTGATTTTTTTTACTTTTATTTGATATTTATTTGAATTTTATTCATTTTAATTCAAATTAAATCAAAATAAAATTTAAAAATCAATATTTTGACATGATTCTTCTTCTAGAAAATCTTAAAAATCATTTAAAGTTGATTGAAATCATACAAATTCGTGCTAGCTTGATTTAGAAAGGTTTGATGAGATATTTTCAATATTTGAAAGGATGAAACTTCATGATCAAGCAATCAAGACAAAGCCCAAAAATCCATCATATTTTGACCTAATTACATTCCATACATATACATAAACTCACTGCAAGCATAAGGACACGAGATCCTGCCTCCAAGAACACTCTTCAAACTTCAAATTTTCATCCAAAAAGTGATATTCGGTTTTTGACCTAGAGGCCATATCAAGAGGTTTTGAAGGATGCAATACATTCCTAGATGATCATTGAACCTATTTGAATCATTTACAGCATCAAAATCATTACATATTGCATAAACCGAATCAAGATTGTTCATGTTCTTATTTTTTTTTATTTCGATTATTGGTGTGATGATAATGAATTCTAACCATATATTCTTGTTAGTTGTGATGTTTAGATCGTTTCTGGGCAAAGAGATTGAAGAACCATGACCTAAATCGAAAGTTGTCATTGTTAGGGTTCTTGGACCAAAATTAGGGTTTCCCAATTTAGCAACTATAAATTCATTTTAATACTGTAAATGAACTGTGTGATGGTTGTGGATCATGACCATGTGATTAATTTGATGAAATAATACGTATTTGTGATGATATGAGATTTGCAGGTTTTAAATGCAGGAAATTTTGTATGAGTTTTCGCAAGTAATATGAAGATGATGAAGTCAGTTGGCGTGCAGGAGGAAATTCAAATTTAAACATAATATTTTATTGTTTTGTTTTCATATTATATCAGCTAACGTTGCTTGGCCCAGTGGTAAGGGTTTGCGCGTGTTGTTGGTGGTAACCCTGGTTCGATCCTTGGTGACAGCATTCTTTTTGTTGATTTTTCCATTATTCAATTGATTTAATATATTATGTTTAATTGGTGATTAGCTTGCATACGCGCCCCATGTGGCTTAGTGGTTGGAGTGTTTGGTTGTTGGTTGATGGGCAAGGGTTCGAATCCAGGTTCCCACATTTTTTTTCATAATTGTTTTGTTTTAACAGGTTTATAATATAATGATTATGATGCATATGGTTATCACCAGCGCATGCTGGCTCAGCTGGTTTTGAGTGTTGTTGTTGAGGTAAGGGACCTGAGTTCAAATCCCAAGTCCTATCTTTTTAGTACTTTTCTTCATTTTTTTTCTATTTCTTAACTATTTTCTCTATTTTAATTTAATTTAATATAATTGAAATAAATTTCTAAATAATAATCCTTAATATTTTCCTAAAAAACTTTATATCTTCAAAAATCATATTTTATTTTCTTAAATTTAAATTGTTTGTATTTATTTTATAATATGTTTATATATATAATTATTATGTATTTTTTGTAAATAAATTAATAATGTATAATTATAATTAAAAACCCTAATTTTCTTAAATATGAACCCTAATTTTTTATTTTTATCTTAACCCTAAATATTAAACCTAATCTTTTCTAAAACCCTAATTATATTATTTAAATAATTTGTTATTTGTTTATTATTCTTAAACTTATTTTCTTAATTAATTTCTAAAAAATTTCTAACATTAATTTTTTCTTACTAAAATTCTTATTTCCTTTAATTATTTATTATTCTAACCCTTATTTTTATTTTATTATTACTAATATGTGATTATTGCTTATTTATTATCTTTATTACTATTATATTTATCATTATTATTTTTATTATTATGTAATTGCTAAAGCCAAGTAATAGGTTTATTTTTGCTTTATTTTTATAATTATTTTGTTGTATGGTTAGTAACCTTAGGGTGTGTATAACCTATGTGTAAATAAAATAACTTAGAAAATTAACTTAAATAAGATAAATATTTGAACATGAACACTCACACACGTAAGTCGATCTTTGATCGCCATCTTGCACTTCCTAGGTTACCCCTCTTGGTTGCCTTAAAATGGTCAAGTCCCTCGAATATAGGGGTGTCTTAAGCAAAGTCCCTTCACGTATAAATCATCAAGTCCCTACAGATTTAAAAGATCAAGTCCTTTCGAGGTTGCCTACGGAATAATGATCTTGTCCCTTCGAATAAATGATGATAGTCCCTACGAATTGCTAAAGACATCCCTCAAGTTGCTTTCTATGACCATACGATGACCCTACGCATGTCCCTTAACACATCCAAGGTAATGACTACCTATTCCTTAATAATAGGGATAGTCTTACCATTGAAAGAACATAAGAACAGTAAAGACTTAATCTAGGGTAGGTACCTCATAGTTACTTGCTCACACTTTTTTAAAATTACTTTTACACCTCACAATTTCTAAACTAGGCTTTGTATACACCCATACGAGGGTCATTACCAAGTACTTAAAGAAATTTTTCTAATCACACACTACACTCTTACAAACAAACAAAGTGAGTTAAGTAACTAAGAGCCCGTGGATAACCATGGATATAAAGGGTGCTAACACCTTACCTTTGTATAACCTACCCCCCGAACTCAAGTCTTTTAAAATAGGTCTTTCCTGTTCTTTTATGTCCTTTCCACTTGGATAAAATAAAAGTCGGTGGCGACTCTTGCTATCCACAACATGACTAAAAAGTCAGTTCTCCCGCCGTGTTACACTTAACAAGACGCCTGACTCTCAATGAACACCCCCTGCAGCGTTCCCATAAACATGTCCGCCATTTCATTCTCTAACAAGGGAGGTTGCACTCGAGCTGCAAGTTGACGCCACCTCTGGGTGTATGCTTTGAACCATTCTTTAGCACTCTGAGACTGTAAGCTCATAATTTCGACATGTTGAAATTTGGAACTTGAAGTCATTTTTGTTGGTGAGAAGATGATCAGCAGAGAAGAATAAGGAAAGTGAAGATATTTGAGAAATATTGACAGGGTTAACAGATCAAGTACTTCGACAGAAGGACAGATGGTATTCTGGCAGAACAAGTTTGGAAAATTTGTTTGTAGCTGGGCATTTGACAAGATAAGTGTATCTTTCGACACTTCGACAGAGAAGAGTTGTTTGACAGAAGCATTATTTGGCAGATTTTGAAAGGGTTTTTCTTCTTTGAGACTTCGACAGATGAAGAGATGCAAGGTTTCGTCACCAAAGGAGAGAATTCAAATTCAAAAGTTGCAACCTTTGACAGTTGGACACATGGAAGGTTCAGGAAAAGAAGTTGCATGCAGGCTGACACTTGTCATTTAATTAGAATTTTTCCGTTCTAGACAGTTACATTGTTTGTATATAAATAGGATAGTTTATGTTTAGAATGTGTGTGTGAAAACTTATACAAAATTCCTGTAAATACTCTAAGTACCCAGTGTGAGAGAAAATGAGTTTGATATTTGGAACCATGTACGTTTGAACACCATCTTTCTTTTAAAGTTATTTAAATTACCAGTTTGTTTCATCAAGTTATTTTATCTTCAAGTTTTATTTACTTTCCTGCAAGTTTTATCATTTCGCCATTTTTCTTACTTTTGTCTAAACTTAAACTTTATTTTACTTTCAAAATCAAAGCATTTAACACTTTGACATTATTGACAAAACAAATCATAAATCATTATCCATACTAAGAGTGTTTTCGACAAACAATTGCACATGTGTCCTAGGACTTGTTTGGTTGGTCCTGCAAGTAACCCAGTTTTCTGAGAGATTGGTTAACCAGAGGTTGTTCGCCAGAAATCACTGCGAACAAATTGGCACGCCCAGTGGGACTTGTGCAGTTAATAAGAACTAATAGAGAACCCACTTAGACAAATTGTTCCTTGCTACGTTGTATGATTCTTAGAAGCGGTAAACTAGCCGTAACCGACGTAGAAAGACCAAAGAGAACAAGAGGAAGAAGGATGGCTAACTTGCCAAATACTTCAAACAATCCTGACGAAACCATTCCAGTTTCCAATCCCATCCCTTCGTCAGGAGGAATACCAGTTTCTGGCCCTGTTTTAGAACAGATTAGGCCTCCATTAGGGGATTCAATACCAACGGGTTCAGGGTCCCAGAATGCGCCTAGTTCTTCCACCATGGGACACGCCAGACCCATTGGAACCCCTCCCCCTGGAGGAAACACCTTCAGGCCATATCTGAATTATTCTCAGCCCTTAACTGGGAGGGAACAACCATATGGAATGCCAACTTCAATGATGGCAAGCCTACATAATTCGTCACCATTATTCTCTGATGCTATGGTTCAAATGTCATCACCATTGCAGGGATCAGGATATGGTGGAAATGGAAATAGAATAAATCAAGTTCCACCAGGTTTCCATATGCCCACTATGACAAACCATTCTGCACAAGTAATTTGTCAACAGATGGATGAAAGCAATCATGATATGGTACAAGCATTGACACAACAAATGGGGGAAGTGTTCAATCCTTTAATACAAAATGCTACCCAAACAAACCAAATATTGGCAGAACAGATGGCACGCATTGCTGATTTTTTTGGAGTCCCTCAGGCACAGCAAAGAATGCAATTGAATCAAAATCCTGCCAATAGGCCTGTCGAAGAGGAACTTACTATAAACCAAAGGCCATTAGGAAACCCTCATGAAAATCCCAGGGGCCAAGAGGTAATAGTTGAACAGCCTAATGTAGAGGAACCCATTCGACAGGAACCAAGAAGAATAATAGTCCAAAGAGACCAAAATGCTGATGAAATATTACAGCAGAGAATGCGTTACAACAACCTGCCTGTCGAAAATAATATTGCAACCATGGTTGAGAGAATAATGGCGCAAAATGGAGTAAACGTAGGATTACAAAGGCCTAGTTATACTTCCCCCTTATCTGAATTTGTTTTACAACAAGAATTACCACCAAGGTGGAAAGTCCCCAAATTCACCAAATTCTCAGGGGATACTAGTGAGTCCACCATTGAACACGTAGCGCGTTATTTGATAGAGGCAGGAGAGATTGCTAATAATGAGAACTTAAGGATGAAGTATTTCCCAAGTTCTTTGACAAAAAATGCTTTCACTTGGTTTACCTCTCTTCCTGCAACTTCAATATTCACATGGACCCAATTAGAAAGATTGTTCCATGAACAATTCTATATGGGACAAACTAAGATAAGTTTGAAAGAATTGGCAAGTGTCAAAAGAAAATTCTCTGAACTTATAGATGATTACTTAAATAGGTTTAGGTTATTGAAAGCCAGATGCTTTACACAAGTGTCGGAACAAGAACTAGTCGAAATGGCTGCAGGGGGTCTAGATTATTCCATAAGGAAAAAACTGGATACCCAGTACTTGAGAGACATGGCACAACTAGCAGACAGAGTGAGGCAAATAGAAAGGCTAAAAAATGAAAAATTTAGATCAAATAAAAACAAGAAGGAAAGAGTGGCCTATGTAGGAATAGTTCAGGAAGTGGTGGAAGCCAACTATGCTGAACCAGAAATGGTGAATATGGTCGAATTGGAGGTCATGTTTGAAGAAAGCTTTGGAATAGTAGAAGCCACTGAAGGCTTCAACACCAACTTCAACATGATAGAGGTTGCTGAAGGTTTCGACACCCATGTAAATGTGGTGGAAGGTGCTGATGACTTTACTGACCAGACTGAAGAAGAAGTCAAAGCTTCTGAAGACTTCGACAGGGAGAACGCCATTGAAACACCTGAAGGTTTCGACGAAAGAAATACAGTCAAGATGGGCAGGAGCTTCGACAAGAAAAACTATAAAAGAGATGCAGAGCATGGGGTGATCTGGGACACTTTAGGAGAACCCAGTGGGAAGTTTGACTTCATGGTAAAATATTCAGCACCACCAAGCTCCAGAACTGACATCAGCAAAATCAAACCCACAGGATGGGGAGATTCTTTCAAAAATAATGAGGAGGAGGAGGATAACAAAACCCTCATTATCCAAAAAGAGACCACTGAGGGCCTTAGCCAGGACAAGACCGAAAGAATAGAGACTGCTGACACTGCCCTCATTGTCGAACCAACGAACAGTAGTACCATCAAAACTGGAGAAGATTTTGTCGAAGGTGTTGCACAGTGCTGCAAATACATCTATAAGGGTTTACACCCAAAAGGCAGTGTGAATCATTTGAAGGAGAATATCCCGGAAGAAATGATGCTAGTCGAAAAAATGAACAAATTGAAAATCACAACTGAACAAAATGCAAGGATTCATATGGTGGAAGTCACTCAGAAGATAGGACCAGACACCAACAAGGGAAAGAAACATCAAGAGAAGCACCATAAGCTGGTATACCCAGAAGAGAATGAAAGTCTTGTCGAATTTATCCAGAGGTGTCAGAAGAAGAACGCAGAAGTTATGCTTTGCCCAAGATGTAGCGCTGTGTTCGACAGGAAAGCAGCTGATGACTTGGAAGCGGCAGAAAAGACCCAGAGGAAAAGAAACTGGGGGGCAGTTCCACCAATCCGGAATGAAAGGTTCGACCCAAGAAGAAGGGAGCATCATATCCAAGAAATGGGAGAAAGACGCTACAACACCTATAAACCATCCAACAGACCTAACGATGACAAATGGGTTCAACCTATAAGAGATGCCCAAGGTCAGAAGAGATGGAAGAGCTTTGAAGTGAACAGGGGTGCCTCAATGGAAGTAAAAAAGGAGGCAGAAAAAGCAAAGCCCAAGTACGTTTCTGAAAACTACAAGGGGAAGAATCCTATGTCCAGATCCCAATGGAGAAGATTCCAAAGGCAGAAGAGAATTGAAAAAGAAACTGCAGAACAAAAAAGGATTGGTGAGAATAAGGCTGGGTCTAGCAAGTGTGTGCAGACAATAAACAAAGGGAAATCCCTAGCAGAAGAAGAACTCCCTCAGAAAAATAAATCTAGACACAACAGAAATGCAGAAAATAAACAAAATACCTGAAGACGAAGAAGTTACTGATGACTTCAGTTCAGAATCTGATGCGTCTTTCGACGTAACTTGCAATGTGGTTTTTGTGTTGCCCAGAGACTATGACAGGATAATGGAGGTCGAAGACGAAGAGGATGATATGGCAGATGATAGTATAGGGCTTAAGCCTGTATGCTACTACATAATGAATAATGGCTGTGTCGAAGAGCAAAATTCTTTCTTCGAAAAGCCAGATGATGCGATGAAGGCCCATTTAAAGCCTTTGTTCATAAAAGGAAAAGTGGAAAACGTGGGTGTCAACAAAATCCTCATAGATGGAGGAGCAACTGTGAATCTAATTCCTCATTATATGATAAAGAGGATTGGAAAAGATGACTCCGACACCAAGCCTCACAACATGGTGTTGTCCAACTATGAAGGTAAGGTAGGGACTACGTTGGGGGTAATACAATTGAACTTGACTGTAGGATCCATTACCAGGCCTACAATGTTTGTGGTGATAGCATCAAAAGCAAATTACTACTTGCTGTTGGGAAGAGAGTGGATCCATGGGATTGGGGCTGTGCCATCCTCCATGCATCAAAGGATAGAAATCTGGAGGCCAGATGGGATTGTCGAAAACATAGAAGCAGATCAAAGTTACTTCACGGTTGATGTGAACAATGTCACTAGTCGTAACTTCGACAAGAACCTGGCCCATATAGCACCATGCAATCCTGCTGGTTTCGACCTAACAGCCTCCGACAACGCCTATTGTTCCATGTACCTCCACCCTACGCATGGCTTCCAGTGGGATAAAGAAATAATTGGGGAGACAAATTACACTTGGGGAACTGCCCATGTTAATCCAACTGGGTGGGGGAGTGAGTTCAGTGAAAATGACTGAAGCATCAACAATAGAAAAGATTTCGGCTTATATAGCCGAAAAACAACTCAAAGCGGCCCTTGAGGCTGAAGTAAGAAACATGGTTGTTGAAGCCAGCACACAATTTGTCAAATAACAACATCCTCAAGAAAATATTGAGGAACAACATACAAAGCAGAGTTTTGAAGAAGACTCTGATGGCGAATGGCGAAGTCGAAGGCTTGATGCCATTTATGATGACGAACCCTTGGGGTTTGAAAAAGATCCAACCTCAACCAATATGAAAATGGTGGCACAGGATCCTTTAGAGGAAATTAATCTGGGGCTGGGGGCAGAGAAAAGGCCAACTTACATCAGTGCCAAGATGGATCCTCAGCTCAGAGTCGAAATAATCCAACTGCTGAATGAGTTCAAAGACTGCTTCGCATGGGATTATGACGAAATGCCTGGTTTAGACAGAAATTTGGTCGAACTGCAGTTGCCAATACTGGAAGGGAAAAAGCCAATAAAGCAGACCCCCAGACGCTTCGCACCAGAAATTCTGTCGAAAATCAAAGAGGAAGTCGAAAGGCTTCTAAAATGCAAGTTCATCTGTACAACAAGGTATGTCGAATGGATTGCTAATATTGTTCCTATGATTAAGAAAAATGGCAAACTAAGGGTATATATTGATTTTAGAGACCTAAACTCAGCTACCCCTAAGGATGAATATCCTATGCCAGTAGTAGAAATGCTAGTAGATTCTGCAGCAGGCCATGAGTATTTAAGTATGCTTGATGGGTATTCTGGCTATAACCAGATTTTTATTGCTGAAGAAGATGTTCCAAAAACAGTTTTTAGGTGTCCAGGGGAAATAGGAACTTATGAGTGGGTAGTCATGCCCTTTGGTTTAAAAAATGCTGGAGCTACTTACCAAAGGGCCATGAATTCTATTTTTCATGATTTCATTGAAACATTTATGCAAATTTATATAGATGATATTGTGATTAAATCTGCCTCAGGCTCATACCATATTGACCATCTTCGACAATCCTTTGAAAGGATGAGGAAATTTGGTTTAAAAATGAATCCCCTTAAATGTGCTTTTGGTGTGCAGGCAGGTGACTTCTTAGGCTTTGTGGTCCACAAGAAAGGGATTGAAATTAATGAAAACAAAGCCAAGGCCATAATGTAAACACCCCAAATTTTCCCTCACCCATTCACACCATGGCTTGTGATCTTTTCATATGCATAATTTCAATCATAGCATCTCATACCACATTTTTGCTTCACTGCATTGGTTCAAGGTCATCTGCATCTAGGGTTTGTGATCTGAGCAATCCAAGAGCCATTTGAGCCACTCCAAAGGTCATAAATCACTTCAAAGGGGTCCATGAATGTTCAAGCATCATATTATATCCTCTCAAAGTCAAGAATGTCAAAGAATCACAAGAACTGAGGATGGCATGGAAGCAGAGCCAGGCTTGACTGCACAGATGACCTAGAATTAGGGTTTTCGTTTCAAAGGCCATAACTCCAATTTTTTTGGTCATTCTTGTTTCTATTGGTCTCTATATGGTATAGGGATCATGCATATCAATTTTCATGAAGAAATTCCATGGGGAAGGCATCTGATCAAGAGTTGACTTTTTGAGCAAGTCAGTGCAAAATCAGGGCATCTGAGGCCCCCAATGACCCAACCAAGGGGTGTTCATCATCATTTTGATTATGTATGATCTTTATTTGATCATAGAAGATGTTGGAAGTTCACAAAAGTGAAGAATTTCAAGCCATTTGCAAAGTTGACATTTTGGGAAAATGACTTGTAATGGAAACTTGCCATTTTGGGAAACTTTTTCAACCCTTGCTTTTTGATTCAAAATTGCTTCAAATGAGAAAACTTTGGTCATGAAAGTTGTAGAATGGATCATTCCCTTTTCAAAAAGTACAAGAACTCATTCTAATTCATTTTGGATCAAAAGTTATGGCCTTGCAAAGTTGGCCAAAATCACATAATTTCAAGTTTTCCACCAAAGAGGCATTTTGCAAAATGGTATGATCAAGCATTCTAAAGACCCCAAATGTGCACAAACTCATTACAACATGATCATATGACTTCTAAAAGTCAGAATTGGCCCAAGGATTATGCATTTTGATGCCTTGAACTTCATGAATTTCCAAAGGGGCCAAACTTTGTGAAAATTGCAAAACATCTCATAAACTTCACTCAACTTGCTGATTTATCTCAAAACCAATTCCATGGACATCCTTAATCTCAGCTGAGCCAAGACAAGCCAAAAAGCAAGTTGTACCATTGCCCATACCTCAAGTACAAGTCAAGTTGACATTTTGGCAACTTGCCCATACCAATCAACATAGGCCAGCACCCACTCTCTGACCTATCATACTTCTTTATGTGGATCAAATGCAAGCAAAAGTACATAACAACTAAGCCTGAAACACTCTCCAAGCCAGCATACACAAAAATCCTCCCCTTTGCATTTTCTATCGAATCTCTCAACTCAGCCACAAAAACTTAAAATTTATTTCACTAATCAACTCACCATGATCCACTGATCATTTCCCACCCCTCACTTGTCCCTGAAACCACCCCAATCAAAAACACGATTTCAACACTCCCTTGACCTGAGCTTCTGCCAACTTTCTCTGGAGGCCATTTAAACTCTAGCTAAGTGTCAAAAGCTTCTAAGGAGCATCATTGGAACTTGTTTGAGCCAAAAAAGCAGTCAGAAAGCTCCTGAATTGAAAGCTCAACCTCAGGTAACATGATGAACAAATTTTCCAGAACTTTAATTTCTTGTTAGAATGTTGTTCTACATGTTGCCCTGATCATGGGGATCTATTTATTTTTGAAAATGAGCCAGAAATAAGCATGTTATGATGTTCTGAAAGTTTGCCCGTAAAGATGTTTTTGCTTGTTTCCTTTGATTCACGAAAAAATAAATGTTATTTGTCTTAGGGTTTGTGTTTAATGATGTTCATAGATTGATTCTGGAGAGTTTGGTGAGGTTTTGATGCGTTTTGAGAGAGATTGAGGTTTTGGCTTGCCGGAGAAGATGACCGGAACACTGTTCCGGTCATCTGAAAGTAATTAGGGTTAGGATTAGGGCTAATGACTTAATTACGTAAGTTTGAATTCTGGCCGTCCATTAGCGCGCGCAGTCAACTCCCGCCCCCTGGAGTTTGAATCCTGGCCTTCAGATCATTTGACTTTCTTATTTTTTTCATTTAAATTCATTTTATTTTCATTTGTTTCATATTTAATTTATACGAATTTTAAAAAATAGCAAAACACTTTAAAAAATTCTGAAATTTTTTGTCAAAGATTTAATTAATTTTCAGAACCCAAAAATATTTTTATTTTTATTTTTTTGCATTAAAAATTATTTTTAAATCATTTAAAAGATTATTTTTAATTAGTTAATGAAAGTTAATTAATTAAAAATACTTTTAGGTATTTAAAAATCACAAAAAAATTCATATAGCATTTAGAAACATTTAGAAACATTGTCCAACTCTCAAACCAAATTTCTTTTTTGTTCTTGATGCCTTTTGATCATTTTCAATGGAATTAAATTCATTATTAGGCAATATTTTGTGACAAACTTCAAAAATTCATTTCTGCCTAACCATTGAGAGTTGGATGATGATTCTTTTTGCATTGCATCTTGCATAGCATGTAGTTTATAGGATAAAATTGGCATGAATTGATCTTGCATTTTCAATTTGTTTAGCATTTTTCTTGACAAGGTACCTTAAAACCCTAGCAATCTTAGAAATTTCATAACTTTCATTAGGTTAAGAGTTGGATCCCCTCCTTTGGGCAGTGAGTTTGTATAGGTCTAGGGTTCCCTTGATTGCATTTTCAAATTTTTATCATGTCATTTGCTTCTGGTTTTGGATTTTGCTTTGTGTGTTGATCATAAACCCTAATTTATGCCTTCCTTTGCATCCATCTTCCATGTGTTTGCATACCATGACTTTCCATGACATTTTGTGCATCCATTTGATTCATAATACATCTTAGGACATATTAGAATCATGTTTGATCATTGCATCTTTCATTTGCCATGTTATATGTCTTTTGCATTCCATAACTTTTCATGAACATTCATGGTTCAAAGCATGCTTCTCTTGCATCCATATGTTTGTATGATCATTCTAATGCCTTGCCTCATGTTTGCATCATCTCTTAGCATCATTAACATCATACTCATGCTTCTGGTTTTGGTTTGCATCATCACATTTCATCTCATTTGCATTACATTTCTTTTGCTAACTTTTCAGGTGGTAAGTTGTTTTGAGAAGTGGATTTGCCTTCACTTCTCACAATCTCTTTTCATCTCTCTTATGCATCATTGCTGCATTTTATCTTGTGCTTTGGATTGAGCTTGCTCATTCTTGTTCATCTTACTTTCTTTCTTCAAGCAACTTGTCTTCTTAAGTGAAGCAAGTTGTTTTGCTTCTTCTTGATCCTTTCCTCTGCTTCTCTCCTTGGTGGCTCTTTGAAGATTTCTTTCTCTCTTAAGCCTCACAAACCCTAGGAATGACCAAGCATGACAATAATTAGGGTTTGATTAGTCCCCCACTTAGCTTTTACCTTTGTGTCTCTTTGAGTCTTCTTTTCTCATCTCATAATCAGGGACTAAACCCTAAAGGCTTTAAGGCTTTGTGATTAAGCTTATGCCTGCATCCTTCTATTAGGATGGAGTGTATAACTTTAATCCTAAGTGTTAAACCCTTAATGTGTTTAAATCCTTTAATCAATTCACTTAATAATCATCAAGACATCAAGCTTGTAACTTGGGCCTTGCATTAGGGTTCTAATTCTTCCTTAATTGGTTAAGAAGGACTAACCCTAGTGTTAATGGACAAGTCCCTCTCAAGTTGTCTTACAAATCATAAAATTCACTTCTTAATCTTACCATTAACTAAAATCCACTTAATAAAGGCTTTGTTTAGTCATGATCAGCTTAAACATTCTCATCTATTATCCTTCTATTAGGATGGTGTAAGGAGTCTGTTTAATCCCTGATTATGGCTTAATCTCATTACTCAACACTAAACAAAAACACCAAAAACATCTAAATAATCACAAGTAGGTTAATGATCTTAATCCTACACCATGGTGATTAAGTGTGAGATGCTGACTTCACACTTAAGGTATTCTCATTACCCCTAATCAGAGGGAAGATGTGATGAGTTTACTAACCCTTTGGTTTAGGCTTAAGCTCATTTTCCTATGACAAACTTCAAAAAGCAATAAAAGATTGAAAACACAAAAACAAACAATAATCGTCTCCTCCGGGATTCTTTTCTCATCTCATTCACTCACAAATGAGAACTTGCTTCTTCCGTCTAATGCAATACAGTTTGCACCTGAGCCAGACAGGTCATACACTTGAGCATAGACAAGTAAGCAGTTCACAAGTCAATTTATCTTTCAGTCTCTTTGAGTCGAACTACGGTGTTCTGACTTCCTCATTGCACGAGAGGATACGTAGGCATAACTTAACGGTTATCGAACAAAAGTCTCTGTATATTCCCCCTCTTCCAATATTATTCTTTAAGCCTCAAGGTCTTGGGCATTCCATTCTTGTTCTTACACTGACACTTCCCTTATACACTTCTCACTTCTTTTACACTGACACTTGCATTCTTTTCCAGCTTTTACACACAAATTGCACTGACACTACCCCTTTAAAACACAAATCTTTTAAGCTTGGATCCCGTCGAGTACGGCGGACAATCTGGGTGCTAATACCTTCCCAGGTTGTAACCAACCCCCTTTCTCAGTCTCTCTGGTTCGCAACCGTCTTATCCATATCTTTTCTTAGGTTTATGCAGCATTACCTTTCCTTCGGGATAAAAATGCCTAGCTGGCGACTCTATTCATTTCCTTTCTTCTCTTTCGCCGACCGTTCGCGTCTGTACCCCTCTTGGCCCTGTGTGTCATTTTGGTGGGAGCGACAGCTTGGCGACTCTGCTGGGGAACCTTATACTATAACCAGTGCTTCTGGTTCTTTTTGTGGGTTCCTCCTAGCGCTTGATTGATTTGTGTTTACTGGGGTGTTATGTGCTTATTGTGTTTGTATATTTGCTTTACTTACTGCTTTATGTACAGTTATTTATTGCTTTCTTTACAGCTTTATATATCATACTGTCATACTGTCATTGCTGGATTTGGTTTCTGTTTTGATGGGTGGGGTTTCATTGAGAGATAAGGTCCTATACCTGGGACCTGAGTGACACCTAGGCTAGAGTGGTTCATGTTCTTTCCCATTCCATTTTGGTCTGGTGCGGGAATATGAAACACGGTTCAGATGTGGGTTTCTTCTTGAGAACTCTGTGCTACAGATTTCCTGTAGTGCTAGGGCTATCTGGGAAGCCTGCTAAGTCTGGATGACCTTTACTATGACCTTCAGAATCTGGGGTGAATTAGAGGAGGATCTTTTATGGTTATTGTAAACATTGTACCTCCGGGTTAGAAGTGTTTACACTTCTCATAACTGATTCAAGTCTGAGGATCCTTGTTTTAGAACACTACCTGTGAGAGGGTTGGGCTATTTACAGGTTTGCAAGAACCCTTGGCCACATCATACCCTGATACTTATTGTGTTTAAGAATGCTTCACTTTGGACAGTTCTTGTGATTTAACCCAGGACATGTGACTCTTTATTTGAGTCCCCCACCTTGGTTACTGGACTTCTGAACCTCCACCTGGACTTCTTAAACATACATGGACCTTTATATCAAGACAGTAATCAGATCCAGCTTGATCACAAACCCTTGCATATCATCTGCATACTCATCATTTGCATCATTTTAACATTTGTTTATTTGTTTTTCAGGGTATCCATATTATATCTGGCTTGGTTTTGACCCCTTCATCTGCATAGGCCTCTGTTTCATCAGCTATCTGCTTCAGCTATCTTCGTCAGTGGTTTGCTTCAGCTTCCATCATCATCATCAGCCTATCAGTGGTTCACCTCCAGTACCAGTTTTCATCATCAGCATCTGCTTTCAGCTCTTCATCAGCAGTCATGGCACCCAAGAAGAGCAACATTTCATACCATTTCTTTGAGCCTGTGCTGACTGGCATCAGGCAGGTCCAGGCACTTATCACTCCAGACCACATCCCATTATTCAGAGAGCATTATGGAGGCATCCTTGATATGGTCATGGACTTAGACCCTTCTCATAGGAGTTTGATCCATACTTGCCTACAGTTTTATGACCCTCCTTTGAGATGCTTCACCTTCCAGACTTTCAGTTAGGACCTCTGTTGGAGGAGTTTTCATCACTGATTGGAGTACCTATTAAGGGTGAAATTCCCTTCAACCCTGAGATGGCTTTTCCCAGCAATGGAGAAGTGGCAAAGGCACTGTATTTGGAACCTATTGTGATTGAGCAGAACATGACCACAAAGGCTGGGATCCCTGGTTTGCACTTAGATTTCTTGACTTCTCAAGCTATCCTGAAGGCCTCCTTGGGAGAATGGAAGGCAGTTTGTGCATTGTTAGCCCTCAGTATATATGGGGTTATACTTTTTGCAGATGAGCCCAAGTTTATCAGCAAGAATGCTATTCATCTCTTCCTTTTGAGAAACCCAGTACCCACCTTGCTGGGAGATTTCTATTATTCTGCTCACCAAAGAAATGAGAAGCAAAGAGGAAAGTTGGTGAGATGCTGTGCTCCTCTATTCCATACTTGGCTGCTTAAACACTTACCCAAGACTGATGCCTTCCTGAATCCTCACCAGCAGAAGAATTGGGCTAAGAGACTTATTGCTCTGACTTCAGATGACATCAGATGGTGCACCCAGAGCACCAAGGGCAGAGACATAATCACTAGCTGTGGGCAGTACCCCAATGTACCTTTAGTAGGAGTGAAGGGTTGCATCAACTACAACCCTTTGCTGTTCAAAAGACAATTGGGCTATGCTTTGGTTCACCCTCCTAGAGTGCAGGACTTGGCTGAAACCCTATATTGTGAGATAAAACCTAATCTAGCTGTTGTCAGACAGGCATCCTGGGCTTGGGACAACATCCAGACCAAAGGGATGGCCATACTTGGAAGATGCAATAATGTGGCTTCAGCTCAGTATTATGAGTGGTCTCATGCTAGAGCTCAGATCTCTGGGATGCCTTTCACCATTGAAGACATGCCTGGACCATCCACAGTACCACCTCCAGTCACTGTCAGCCTGGAAGAATTTGAGAAACTGAAGGAAAGAAATGAGAATCTGTCTCAAGCTCTGAAGAAGACCCTCTGGGAGAGGAGTGATGGTCGTATAGACATTGAGAGGTTGGAGAAGCTCAGGGTGGAGCATCTGGCCAAGATTGAGAAAGCAGAAGACTACATCAAGAAATCAAGAGTTGGAGAGCAAATACTGAAGAATGCCTGTAAAGAGGCCCAGTTTCAGAAGGCTAGGACTGATCTCTACCTAGAGGAAAGTCAAGCTAGGTGGTTCAGAATCACTGAAGCTCGCACTCAAGAGGATAAAAGGACTCAAGCTAGGATTGAGCAGTTGGAGGCTAATGAGAAGAAGCAACAAGAAGCTTTGCTGGCAGCCCAGAAGGAAATTTCAGAATTGAAGCTTAGGGCTGGTGTGAAGAGGTCAAAGGACCAAGACAGACACAAGAAGATGACCACTGCTATTGCCACCAGGAACCTTCTCATCAGGAACATTACAGAGCATCCGGCTGGTCCTGTAACTGAAGGACTTTTGAAGGAGGTTAAGGAGGATGAGTTTGGTTTAGATGTTTGACTTCTTTGCTTGTTGTTATTTCCACTTGATGTACTTTTCTTTTTATGTTGTATTTTGACCCTTCAGGGGCATGTGTTGTAAAAACAGACTATGTATTATTCACTATTTGTAATATATTTATCAGTTTGTTTCATTGAGTTTTCTTCCTCTCAAGCAACATCAAAGCATCTTCCTCAGGGTCTGGAAAGGTCAAAACCAAGTGCCAAGCCGGATACCTTGGAAAATAAATAAGCATACTGCATTGCATACTAACTTTTGTTTTGTTTTTGTAGGTTTTGTCATTATTTTATTTGTTTCTAACTCTGTTGTGGCTCAGGAACTATTGCTTGCCGTCGGGTGTTCCCCCTCAACTGTCCGCACAGGTATCCTACTCGCAACAATCTTCCTGGTATCCAGATGGATCAAGTACAGCAAGATCTGACATAGGTCAGAACTCAGATGGTTAACGAAAGGCTGGAGATGAGAAACCAAATGACCCAATTCATGGAAGTAATGAATGGCTTGGCTCAAAGTCAAGAAAGATTGAGGGCATTGGTGGAAAGACAGACCCCGGAGGAACCTCCTCTGGGAACTGGAGGAACAAGTAACAATGAAAGGGGACAGCCTCATGTGAACCCACCAGTGTATGGGCCTCATCTACACCCAGAAATCAACATCCCGGGTAATGTACAAGGAAATACTACTGGAGGAAGGATCTTACAAGAAGACCCCCAAGAGGAGCAGTTTACTGTAATGGGAGCTGGGGATGAAGCCTATGATAGGAGGTTTGATGAAATTGCTGAGAAGTTGGGATCTCTGGAGTCTCAAAATTCCCTAGGTTTTGATGTCATGGATATGGGGCTAGTGGATGGGGTAAGAATTCCCCACAAGTTTAAGCCCCCGTACTTCGAGAAGTACAATGGAACTTCCTGTCCACGAACTCACTTGTAGTCTTTTCTTGGAAGACTTAAGGCGTACACCATGGATGAGAAGCTGTGGATGTTCTACTTTGAAGATAGCTTGACTGGAGCTTCAAGGGAGTGGTACTCTCACTTGACCAGAGCTACTATCAGGTGCTGGAAGGACCTAGCTGAAGCTTTCATCAAGCAATACCAATACAATCTGGACATGGCTCCTAACAGAACCCTTCTGGTGGGAATGTCTCAATCCTCCATAGAAAGCTTCAGGGAATATGCCCAAAGGTGGAGACAGCTTGCTGCTGCTGTCCAACCACCCATGTCGGAAAGAGAAATGGCCGACATGTTCATGAACACTCTACAAAGAACATATATTGACAGGCTAGCTGCCTTTTCTTCCACCAGCTTCGCTGACGTAGTCATAGCTGGAGAAAGAATTGAAAGCCTTCTGAAGATGGGTAAGATTTCCGATAATGGTGCAAGTTCGTCGAGTAATCCCAGAAAGCCTTTTGTGGGACCTAGAAGAACCAGTGAGACAAATGTCATTTATGCTAATAGGGGCAGACCTCAGCATGACCACAGATCAGTAGCAGCTGTCACAATTCCAGCTCCAATTCCTCAGCAACAAGCATATCAACAACAACAACAACCACTTTATCAACAACAAGTTCAGTATCCGCCACAAAGGACCTACAACAACAACAACAACAGCAATCAACAACAAAGACCTTTTCAGCAAAGACCACCACAGGCAAATAGGGTGATTGACCCTATCCCTATGCCTTATGCTGCCTTATTGCCACAACTCCTGAAGCTCAATTTAGTTGAGTTAAGGACATTGGCACCTCCAGATCCTTCCAATCTTCCAAGAAATTATGATGTCAACGCCAGATGTGCTTTTCACTCCAATGCACCTGGTCACAATACTAAGAAATGCAGGGCTTTACAAATGAAGTTACAAGATCTGGTGGATTCTAAAGCCCTCAACTTTGCACCCCCTCCAAATGTCAACAAGAATCCCATGCCCAATCATGGAGGACCAAGAATTAATGCCATTGAGGAAGACAAGCCATCTTTCTTGATAACCAGTGTTGGACAGATTCGAACACCTCTGGTAGAAATTAAAGCTCAGCTTCTAGAATGCCAGATGTTCCCCGGGTGTGAGCTCGGTTGTGGTTATTGTAACATTTCGGTCAACGGGTGTGATAACTTGAGAAGCGGCATAGATGGTCTTATCAAAAGCGGTATACTCCAGATCACGACAACGGTACCTGCAAATCCAGCAATCCCTTTGACAACAATTCCTGACTCTTCTACAACTGCAACAACAATCATTCCGACCAATTCATCAATATCATCAACAATGACTCCGTCCATCACTTCAAATCAGATGTCATCAACCATTCCTTCTACAACATCAGCACCCATTTATTCAGCATAATCTTCTACAACGCCAACAGAAATTGATGAAGACATTTCAGCAGTCACCATTTACTATGACCCATCAAATGTTCCTCTAAACAACAACTTTCAACAACAAACAGTGGCATCGCCTGCCAGGTCACCAGTCACTATTTACTACGATCCGCACACCATTTCAGTACCCCCCTCTGTTGCAGTCAGTCCAGTTACCATCACGGTGCCTGGACCCGTTCCATATGAAAGCAGTAATGCCATACCTTGGCATTATGGCTCTGATCTCTACTGCAACGGGGAGAAAATCACTTTGGATTCTTCAACCTCTTCTCCACAAATTGATAATGTTGGGGGAGGCGGAGGCTTCACCAGAAGCGGACGCCTTTTTGCCTCACAACTGCAAAGACCTAATGCTGAAGCAGAAGCTGCTGCCAAAGCAAAAGGAAAGAGTGTGATATTTGAAGAGCCAGCTGTCAAAGAAACTCAGAAGACATCTTTTGAACAAGATGTAGACGAGTTTATGAGAATCATAAAGAGAAGTGATTACAAGGTGGTGGATCAGCTTCACCAAACTCCCTCAAAGATCTCCATATTATCCCTGTTGATGTGTTCTGAAGCTCACAGGAATGCATTATTGAAAGTCTTGCACGCAGCATACGTGCCAGAAGAGATCACTGTTAATCAGCTAGAAACTGTGGTGGGAAATGTCAACACCAGTCATGGACTGGGCTTTACCAATGCTGACTTAACAACTGAGGGACGTAACCACAACAAGGCTTTGCACATCCCTCTAGAATGCAAGGGTGATGTTCTATCTCATGTACTGGTGGACACTGGGTCTTCACTCAATGTTCTACCAAAGAAAGCCTTGGTGAAGCTGGAGTATGATGGCTTGGCACTGCGTCCAAGTAATTTAGTGGTGAGAGCATTTGATGGCTCTAAAAGATCAGTGCTAGGGGAGATTGATCTGCCTGTGATGATTGGCCCGCAGACTTTTAAAATTACCTTCTATGTGATGGACATTCAGCCGGCCTACAGCTGTTTGTTGGGTAGACCTTGGATCCATGCCGCTGGCGCTGTTACGTCTACCCTTCACCAGAAGTTGAAATTCGAGTGGGAAGGCCAGATCATCACCATCTGTGGTGAAGAGGACATCTTTGTTAGCCATCTGGCTACATACAAGTATATTGAGATGGATGGAGAAATCCATGAAACTATGAGCCAGGGGTTTGAGGCCTTGAACATTAATGAAGCATCTGCTGTACTGGGAACCTCCATGACGTCTTATCAGCAAGCCAGAAAGGTTGTTGAAGAGGGGACTGCCCAAGGCTGGGGCAAGTTGTTGCCTGTGGAGAAGAAGGAGGACAGATTTGGGTTGGGTTACAAACCAACTCAACAAGATCAATCAGAGGCTGCTAAGAAGCCCAGTTTTGTCAGCGGGGGAATGCTCACCCCAGATGCAGTGAACAACTTGGAAGATGAGTCGGAAGATGAGCGCAACCTGGAGAGCTGGATACGTCCAAGGATCCCGGGGAGCCGTATCTCAAACTGGTCTTCCCAGGAAATTATAAGGGTTACTCCTGCAGAGTAATTATTATTTCCTATATATTTTAAGCATGCATCAAGTCTTGCATCTTGCCCAAGATGTCAAGACTCATTTTGTAATCGGGCCATCTTGTAATTTTGTGCAAACAGATCAATCAATGAATATCGGACATCTTTTGCAAATGAGTCTTTTTCTTTTCCGCTCACTGTTTTTCATTTTTCTTTTTGTACAAAAATAAAATGGCAATGTTTTCCAAAATGATAACTTTACTTCAATTTTTATAAACAAAGATTAAAATCGATCACTAAAATGAACAATCTAAAACCCTTGCAGAGAGTGCCTTTCGGACTGCACCGACAACAGCACAGCTATGGCTTCGTATGACTTTAACAATCCAATCAATCAAGTTGATGAAGGGGTTGAAGAAGATTATGAGCTTCCTGAAGAGCTAGCCAGGTTGTTAAGGCAAGAGGAGAGGGTTATCACTCCTCATCAGGAGGAGATTGAAACGGTTAATCTTGTTACGGAAGAAGATGTGAAAGAAGTTAAGATCGGGGCCTGCCTACAGGACTCAGTGAAAGAACAACTGGTTGATATGCTTCGGGAGTATGTGGATGTCTTTGCTTGGTCTTATCAGTATATGCCGGGGTTGGACACCGATATTGTTATGCACAAGCTGCCTTTAAGAGAAGATTGCCCACCGGTTAAACAGAAACTGCGCCGTACTCGCCTAGATATGGCAATGAAGATCAAGGAAGAGGTATAAAAGCAGTGGGACACCGGTTTCCTTGTTGTAACTAGCTATCCACCATGGGTTGCTAATATTGTGCATGTGCCTAAGAAGGATGGCAAGGTGAGGATGTGTGTGGACTACCGGGACCTGAACAGAGCCAGCCCGAAAGATGATTTCCCTTTACCTCACATTGACGTATTGGTTGATAATACGGCTCAGTTCTCGGTGTTCTCTTTCATGGACGGATTTTCAGGATACAATCAGATCAAGATGTCACCTGAAGACATGGAGAAGACCACTTTCATCACACCCTGGGGTACGTTCTGCTACAAAGTGATGCCATTCGGACTGAAGAATGCTGGGGCAACATATCAACGGGCTATGGTAACATTATTCCATGACATGATCCATAAAGAAATTGAATGTTATGTGGATGACATGATTGCCAAGTCCCTTACAGAGGAAGACCACCTGGTAAATCTGTTAAAGTTATTTAAGCGTCTGAGGAAGTACCAACTGAAGTTGAACCCCAACAAGTGCACATTCGGGGTACGGTCTGGTAAGCTGCTGGGATTTATCGTAAGTGAAAAAGGGATTGAAGTTGACCCTGATAAAGTCAAGGCCATTCAAGAAATGCCTGCACCAAAGTCAGAAAAAGAAGTTTGAGGTTTCCTAGGTAGATTGAACTACATTTCAAGGTTCATATCTCACCTTATGGCAACCTGTGAGCCTTTGTTCAAGCTGTTAAGAAAAGAACAAACGGTCAGGTGGAATGAAGACTGCCAGAGGGCTTTTGACAAAATCAAGGAGTACTTACAAGAACCTCCAATACTTATGCCTCCAGTTGAAGGAAGACCTCTGATAATGTATTTGACAGTATTAGAAGAGTCAATGGGGTGTGTGCTGGGCCAGCATGACGAGTCTGGTCGAAAAGAGTATGCAATATACTACCTAAGCAAAAAGTTTACCGACTGTGAACAACGTTATTCACTGCTCGAGAAAACTTGTTGTGCTTTAGCGTGGGCTGATCGCCGACTGAGACAGTATATGTTGACCCACACTACCTTATTGATCTCAAAGATGGACCCAGTTAAGTACATATTCGAGAAGCCAGCACTTACTGGACGGGTTGCAAGATGGCAAATGATTCTCACAGAATATGACATTCAGTACACATCTCAAAAAGCCATCAAAGGCAGTGTATTGTCTGATTATCTTGCTGAGCAACCTATTGACGATTACCAGCCTATGAGATTTGACTTCCCTGATGAAGACATCATGTTCATAAAAGCAAAAGATCATGAAGAGCCTGTTCACACTGAAGGGCCTGACCCAGAAGAAGAATGGACTATGATGTTTGACGGGGCTGTCAATATGAATGGTCGTGGTGTTGGTGCAGTACTCATTACACCTAAGGGAGTTCACATGCCTTTCTCGGCAAAACTCACCTTCAACTGCACTAACAACGAAGCTGAATACGAAGCTTGCATTATGGGTCTCGAGGAAGCCATTGACCTCAGGATCAAGACTTTGACTGTGTTTGGAGATTCAGCTTTGGTAATCAATCAAACCAACGGCAAGTGGTACACACACCAGGATCATCTGATACCTTATAGAGATTATACAAGGAGGTTATTGACTTTCTTTACAACAGTCAAGCTTGAGTATATCCCTCGGGACGAGAATCAGTTTGCAGATGCTCTTGCCACCATTTCATCCATGATCAAAGTTCAAGCTGCCAACTTTGTGCCTCGAATCTCGGTATCCAGACTTGACAGACCAGCATACGTGTTCTCAGCAGATATTGTTAAAGATGATAAGCCTTGGTTCCATGACATTAAGTGCTTCTTGGAGGATCAGACATACCCACCTGGGGCATCTTCCAATGATAAAAAGACGTTAAGAAGGCTTGCTGGTAGTTTCTTCTTGAATACTGATGGTTCCCTGTACAAGAGAAACTTCGATATGGTACTTCTCAGATGCGTCGATAGAACAGAAGCCGGCTTGTTGATGCACGAAGTGCACGAAGGATCCTTTGGTACCCACGCAGGAGGGCATGCCATGGCCAAGAAGTTGATAAGATCAGGTTATTACTGGATCACAATGGATGCCGATTGTTGTGCTTATGCCAGAAAATGCCATAAATGCCAGATTTATGCGGATAAGGTGCATGTGCCTCCCAATCCTCTGAATGTGATGTCTTCACCCTGGCCCTTTGCCATGTGGGGCATTGATATGATTGGCAAGATTGAACCGACTGCCTCAAACGGCCACAGATTCATCCTAGTTGCTATAGACTATTTTACCAAGTGGGTTGAAGCAGCTTCATATGCAAATGTTACAAGGCAAGTGGTAGCCCGATTCCTGAAGAGAGACATCATCTGTCGGTATGGAGTACCCGAGCGAATCATTACTGATAATGGTTCCAACTTGAACAATAAAATGATGACAGAACTGTGTCGTGACTTCAAGATCCAACACCACAATTCTTCTCCTTACAGGCCAAAGATGAACGGCGCTGTAGAGGCAGCTAATAAGAATATCAAGAAGATTGTGCAGAAGATGGTAGTTACCTACAAAGACTGGCATGAAATGCTACCATTTGCCTTACATGGGTACCGAACGTCAATCAGAACATCCACTGGGGCAACACCGTATTAGCTTGTGTATGGTATGGAAGCAGTCCTACCTGTTGAAGTTGAGTTACCTTCCCTACGGGTATTGATGGATGTTAAATTGAATGAAGCAGAATGGGTCCGGTCCCGATACGAACAACTGAGTTTGATTGAAGAGAAGAGATTGGCTGCAATCTGTCATGGGCAGCTGTATCAAAAAAGAATGAAGAAAGCCTTCGATCAGAAAGTCAGGCTCCGAGAGTACCAAGTAGGAGATCTTGTGCTGAAAAGACTCCTCCCTCCTCATACAGACCACAGGGGCAAGTGGACTCCGAACTATGAAGGACCATTCGTAGTAAAGAAAGTTTTCTCTGGTGGAGCACTCGTGCTCAGCACTATGGATGGTGAAGACTTCCCGTCCCCTGTGAATTCAGATGCAGTTAAAAAATACTTCGCATAAAATGACCCGCTGGACATAAAAACAGAATGTAAGTCCAGGCAAAAATAGGGCATCCCGGCGAGTCAAAAACAGAATAAAAGACTCGGGCAAAAATAAGGGAAAGTGAATGAAAAATGTACACCCGCTGAGTTGAAAAGCCGCATCGGACAACTCAGGCAAAAATGGGTATCCCGATGGATTGAAAACCCGAAAGGGCGATCCATGCAAAATAAGGGAATAAGCGAACAACTGCATTCTGAATTCGTCTGTATCGCTCACAACTTAGTAAGCTTCAAAAGGATCAAGCTTCTTTCAGAATCAGCCTTCTTCAGAAAGCAAGACGAGAAGAACGTCGAATGTCATACGAGTCATAGCCAAGGGAAGCTCCTTGAAGCGTCAGCAACATTGCCAACATCTTTTGTTTCTCAATTTGTAACAATCTCCTCATTTTAGGGGATTTGTTTCTTTAACTATATCTCGCCGATTCAGGGCACACGAATTAATAAAATCAGATTTTCAGTCATGTTTCGTCTCGTACATTTTATTTTCATTTGTAAAATGTCCGATGTCCTTAAGTTATTGATGGCATAAATACAGATGCTTCTCTTCTAAAAATACGTGCTTGCAAGAAATATACTTACTCCCGGGAGTGTCTAAACTCCTATGATGGAATCCGGTAAGGGATACCTCGGGATTACTTGTACATTTCTCTGTCTTTCCAGGATTGCAGGTGTTCAAAGCACAACATGGGGCATGAAAACTTCATCCCAGCAAACTGACTGATCATTATCTACTCAGTCTTAGCACCAGAGGTGTTTTCTCCCCAGCTGAGATGCCATTTGTCATTTCCTCCTCAGCCAAGTACAAAATCCAGGAAACCATCTCCCCACAGAGTTTCAGCCTGTGTCCGGAAGAGCAATGCCTGAGGATCTCACAACAGAGTGAAGAAAGCTTCTACAAACCCCAGTTGGGTCCCTCATTACCAAAGATAGGTCTATCAGTGACCTATATCCCCAGGCAGAGTCTCATATGTCAGATATACCAATGATCTCATCCCCAGCTGGGATATTCACTTCAAGCAGATCAACCGGAGATCTTCGCAGCAACGGGATCCGAATCCCGGATCGTATCTTTGCATAATCATAACATTCGCATCATATTTTCCCCACAGAGCGTAGCATTCCGTCTAATACGGAGCATTACGGCAAAAATCAAACACAATGCATAATCATAAGCCATGTTCTGATTCAAACACTTGTAAATACTGACAATCCGTCAGCGATATACAGAAAACTCTCCAAGTTCCCCGGCAGAAAGCCAAAGCATTTGCCTTACACTCATAAATACAAATGCACACTCCTTTTTGCACCCGTCCGTGTCATATCCCCAGTAAATGGCCAAAGCGTCCTCTTTGCACTCACAGATACATATATCTATACAGATTCCCTGACACTCGTCCGTGTCACCCTCCCCAGCAAGTTAAACACTCGTGTACACCACTCATACTTATTATTCCTGTTTCACTCATACAGATACTCGTCCGTATCTTGTATATATCACTCAAATCCCCTCAGAATCAACAGTCGTCCGTGTTCTTTGTTAACCAGTTGGTACTCGTCCGTATCATCATCTTAGAACACGCGTCAAGCGTTTGTTTCTACCTAATACTCGTCCGTATCATAGTCTTAAGGATGCTTGTTCGCATCTTTAATCCATACACTTATGCCTTCTTGAATTTAGACACTCGTATGTGTCTACTATCCCCCAGAAGAATCCCCGCAGAATCAACACTCGTCCGTGTTCCTTGTTAACCAGTTGATACTCGTCCGTATCATCATCTCTGAACATGCGCCAAGCGTTTGTTTCTACTGATACTCGTCCGTATCATGGTCTTAGGGATGCTCGTCCGCATCTTTAATCTTTACGCCGTACACCAAACACTAATATCTCTCATTTCTTGGATATAGACACTCGTCCGTGTTTATTTGTCCCAGCAAATTCCAGCAAAACTTCTTCTCTATCTGACATTCGTCCTATGTCATGATACCTTTCGGCAGCCGTACCCTGCCAGGTGATCGTCCTTCACCTTTGGATGACTGTCCCTCATCCTTTCCCCAGCGGAGTTTCCATTATTGGAACCCTTTTCTACCCGGCATTCGTCCTATGTCGTGATATTTAGCAGCCGTCCCCTGCTAGGTGATCGTCCTTCACCTCCTGATGATCGTCCTTCATCATTTTATCCGATGGCCGTCCCCATCGTTGATTTTGTACCTGACATTCGTCCTATGTCATGATAAACCCTGAGAGCAGCCGTACCCTGCTAGGTGATCGTCCTTCACCTCCTGATGATCGTCCTTCATCATGCTTATCCGATGGCCGTCCCCATCGTCGACCTTTTCTATCCGGCATTCGTCCTATGTCGCGATACTTTCGGCAGCCGTACCCTGCCCGGTGATCGTCCTTCACCTTAGATGACCGTCCCTCATCTTATACCCAGCAGAGCAGCCATCCCCTGCTAGGTGATCGTCCTTCACCTATGATGACCGTACCTCATCATTTATTTCTACCTCTAATCCCCAGAGAATCTTATAACTTTATCTTGATGGCCGTCCCCATCACAATCTCTTATATCCCCAGCATGTCGGCCGTCCCCGTCATTGCTTTATCCCCAGCGGTCGTCCTCTGCTCGACGGTCGTCCTCCGTCGCCCGCACTTTATAATATACTTTATTTTTCTTTACAATCTATATCATTTTTCTTCTTCATTCCGTGAGTGCAAATTTTGGACTGTCTTTGGTATTCAACCACAAGTTATCTTGTTTGCCTGTTAAGCCGTTGCTTACATTCTACACAGTTAACTCATGTTTGAATAGGGGCAGCTGTAAAAACCCCAAATTTGCACTCACCCATTCACACCATGGCTTGTGATATTTTCATATGCATAAGTTCAATCATAGCATCTCATACCACATTTTTGCTTCACTGCATTGGTTCAAGGTCATCTGCATCTAGGGTTTGTGATCTGAGCAATCCAAGAGCCATTTGAGCCACTCCAAAGGTCATCAATCACTTCAAAGGGGTCCATGAATGTTCAAGCATCATATTATATCCTCTCAAATTCAAGAATGTCAAAGAATCACAAGAACTGAGGATGGCATGGAAGCAGAGCCAGGCTTGACTGCACAGATGACCTAGAATTAGGGTTTTGGTTTCAAAGGCCATAAATCCAATTTTTTTGGTCATTCTTGTTTCTATTGGTCTCTATATGTTATAGGGATCATGCATATCAATTTTCATGAAGAAATTCCATGGGGAAGGCATCTGATCAAGAGTTGACTTTTTGAGCAAGTCAGTGCAAAATCAGGGCATCTGAGGCCCCCAATGACCCAACCAAGGGGTGTTCATCATCATTTTGATTATGTATGATCTTTATTTGATCATAGAAGATGTTGTAAGTTCACAAAAGTGAAGAATTTCAAGCCATTTGCAAAGTTGACTTTTTGGGAAAATGACATGTAATGGAAACTTGCCATTTTGGGAAACTTTTTCAACCCTTGCTTTTTGATTCAAAAATGCTTCAAATGAGAAAACTTTGGTCATGAAAGTTGTAGAATGGATCATTCCCTTTTCAAAAATTACAAGAACTCATTCTAATTCATTTTGGATCAAAAGTTATGGCCTTGCAAAGTTGGCCAAAATCACATAATTTCAAGTTTTCCACCAAAGAGGCATTTTGCAAAATGGTATGATCAAGCATTCTAAAGACCCCAAATGTGCACAAACTCATTACAACATGATCATATGACTTCTAAAATTCAGAATTGGCCCAAGGATTATGCATTTTGATGCCTTGAACTTCATGAATTTCCAAAGGGGCCAAACTTTGTGAAAATTGCAAAACATCTCATAAACTTCACTCAACTTGCTGATTTATCTCAAAACCAATTCCATGGACATCCTTAATCTCAGCTGAGCCAAGACAAGCCAAAAAGCAAGTTGTACCATTGCCCATACCTCAAGTACAAGTCAAGTTGACATTTTGGCAACTTGCCCATACCAATCAACATAGGCCAGCACCCACTCTCTGACCTATCATACTTCTTTATGTGGATCAAATGCAAGCAAAAGCACATAACAACTAAGCCTGAAACACTTTCCAAGCCAGCATACACAAAAATCCTCCCCTTTGCATTTTCTATCGAATCTCTCAACTCAGCCACAAAAACTTAAAATTTATTTCACTAATCAACTCACCATGATCCACTGATCATTTCCCACCCCTCACTTGTCCCTGAAACCACCCCAATCAAAAACACGATTTCAACACTCCCTTGACCTAAGCTTCTGCCAACTTTCTCTGGAGGCCATTTAAACTCTAGCTAAGTGTCAAAAGCTTCTAAGGAGGATCATTGGAACTTGTTTGAGCCAAAAAAGCAGCCAGAAAGCTCCTGAATTGAAAGCTCAACCTCAGGTAACATGATGAACAAATTTTCCAGAACTTTAATTTCTTGTTAGAATGTTGTTCTACATGTTGCCCTGATCATGGGGATCTATTTATTTTTGAAAATGAGCCAGAAATAAGCATGTTATGATGTTCTGAAAGTTTGCCCGTAAAGATGTTTTTGCTTGTTTCTTTTGATTCACGAAAAATAAATGTTATTTGTCTTAGGGTTTGTGTTTAATGATGTTCATAGATTGATTCTGGAGAGTTTGGTGAGGTTTTGATGCGTTTTGAGAGAGATTGAGGTTTTGGCTTGCCGGAGAAGATGACCGGAACACTGTTCCGGTCATCTGAAAGTAATTAGGGTTAGGATTAGGGCTAATGACTTAATTACGTAAGTTTGAATTCTGGCCGTCCATTAGCGCGCGCAGTCAACTCCCGCCCCCTGGAGTTTGAATCCTGGCCTTCAGATCATTTGACTTTCTTATTTTTTCATTTAAATTCATTTTATTTTCATTTGTTTCATATTTAATTTATACGAATTTTAAAAAATAGCAAAACACTTTAAAAAATTCTGAAATTTTTTGTCAAAGATTTAATTAATTTTCAGAACCCAAAAATATTTTTATTTTTATTTTTTTGCATTAAAAATTATTTTTAAATCATTTAAAAGATTATTTTTAATTAGTTAATGAAAGTTAATTAATTAAAAATACTTTTAGGTATTTAAAAATCACAAAAAAAATTCATATAGCATTTAGAAACATTTAGAAACATTGTCCAACTCTCAAACCAAATTTCTTTTTTGTTCTTGATGCCTTTTGATCATTTTCAATGGAATTAAATTCATTATTAGGCAATATTTTGTGACAAACTTCAAAAATTCATTTCTGCCTAACCATTGAGAGTTGGATGATGATTCTTTTTGCATTGCATCTTGCATAGCATGTAGTTTATAGGATAAAATTGGCATGAATTGATCTTGCATTTTCAATTTGTTTAGCATTTTTCTTGACAAGGTACCTTAAAACCCTAGCAATCTTAGAAATTTCATAACTTTCATTAGGTTAAGAGTTGGATCCCCTCCTTTGGGCAGTGAGTTTGTATAGGTCTAGGGTTCCCTTGATTGCATTTTCAAATTTTTATCATGTCATTTGCTTCTGGTTTTGGATTTTGCTTTGTGTGTTGATCATAAACCCTAATTTATGCCTTCCTTTGCATCCATCTTCCATGTGTTTGCATACCATGACTTTCCATGACATTTTGTGCATCCATTTGATTCATAATACATCTTAGGACATATTAGAATCATGTTTGATCATTGCATCTTTCATTTGCCATGTTATATGTCTTTTGCATTCCATAACTTTTCATGAACATTCATGGTTCAAAGCATGCTTCTCTTGCATCCATATGTTTGTATGATCATTCTAATGCCTTGCCTCATGTTTGCATCATCTCTTAGCATCATTAACATCATACTCATGCTTCTGGTTTTGTTTTGCATCATCACATTTCATCTCATTTGCATTACATTTCTTTTGCTAACTTTTCAGGTGGTAAGTTGTTTTGAGAAGTGGATTTGCCTTCACTTCTCACAATCTCTTTTCATCTCTCTTATGCATCATTGCTGCATTTTATCTTGTGCTTTGGATTGAGCTTGCTCATTCTTGTTCATCTTACTTTCTTTCTTCAAGCAACTTGTCTTCTTAAGTGAAGCAAGTTGTTTTGCTTCTTCTTGATCCTTTCCTCTGCTTCTCTCCTTGGTGGCTCTTTGAAGATTTCTTTCTCTCTTAAGCCTCACAAACCCTAGGAATGACCAAGCATGACAATAATTAGGGTTTGATTAGTCCCCCACTTAGCTGTTACCTTTGTGTCTCTTTGAGTCTTCTTTTCTCATCTCATAATCAGGGACTAAACCCTAAAGGCTTTAAGGCTTTGTGATTAAGCTTATGCCTGCATCCTTCTATTAGGATGGAGTGTATAACTTTAATCCTAAGTGTTAAACCCTTAATGTGTTTAAATCCTTTAATCAATTCACTTAATAATCATCAAGACATCAAGCTTGTAACTTGGGCCTTGCATTAGGGTTCTAATTCTTCCTTAATTGGTTAAGAAGGACTAACCCTAGTGTTAATGGACAAGTCCCTCTCAAGTTGTCTTACAAATCATAAAATTCACTTCTTAATCTTACCATTAACTAAAATCCACTTAATAAAGGCTTTGTTTTGTCATGATCAGCTTAAACATTCTCATCTATTATCCTTCTATTAGGATGGTGTAAGGAGTCTGTTTAATCCCTGATTATGGCTTAATCTCATTACTCAACACTAAACAAAAACACCAAAAACATCTAAATAATCACAAGTAGGTTAATGATCTTAATCCTACACCATGGTGATTAAGTGTGAGATGCTGACTTCACACTTAAGGTATTCTCATTACCCCTAATCAGAGGGAAGATGTGATGAGTTTACTAACCCTTTGGTTTAGGCTTAAGCTCATTTTCCTATGACAAACTTCAAAAAGCAATAAAAGATTGAAAACACAAAAACAAACAATAATCGTCTCCTCCGGGTATCTTTTCTCATCTCATTCACTCACAAACGAGAACTTGCTTCTTCCGTCTAATGCAAGACAGTTTGCACCTGAGCCAGACAGGTCATACACTTGAGCATAGACAAGTAAGCAGTTCACAAGTCAATTTATCTTTCAGTCTCTTTGAGTCGAACTACGGTGTTCTGACTTCCTCATTGCACGAGAGGATACGTAGGCATAACTTAACGGTTATCGAACAAAAGTCTCTGTATATTCCCCCTCTTCAAATATTATTCTTTAAGCCTCAAGGTCTTGGGCATTCCATTCATGTTCTTACACTGACACTTCCCTTATACACTTCTCACTTATTTTACACTGACACTTGCATTCTTTTCCAGCTTTTGCACACAAATTGCACTGACACTACCCCTTTAAAACACAATTCTTTTAAGCGTGGATCCCGTCGAGTACGGCGGACAATCTGGGTGCTAATACCTTCCCAGGTTGTAACCAACCCCCTTTCTCAGTCTCTCTGGTTCGCAACCGTCTTATCCATATCTTTTCTTAGGTTTATGCAGCATTACCTTTCCTTCGGGATAAAAATGCCTAGCTGGCGACTCTATTCATTTCCTTTCTTCTCTTTCACCGACCGTTCGCGTCTGTACCCCTCTTGGCCCTGTGTGTCATTTTGGTGGGAGCGACACATAATGGAAGTGAAAGCGCCATCAACAAAGAAGGAATTGCAGTCTCTACTAGGGAAAGTCAACTTTCTTAGAAGGTTCATCTCCAACCTTAGTGGAAAAACACAGGCCTTCTCACCTCTACTTCGGCTGAAGAAGGAGGGCTTCACTTGGGGGCAAGAACATCAAGATGCCTTTGACAAGATCAAGGAATATCTAGCAAGTCCTTCAGTTTTAATGTCTCCTTGTCGAAAAAGAAGTATGAGGCTCTACATCTCAGCATCCGACAGAACATTGGGAAGCATGCTTTGTCAAGAAGATGAACATGGCGTCGAAAGAGCCATCTATTATCTCAGCAGAGTCTTAAATGATGTTGAAACTAGATATAGTATGATAGAGAAATTATGTTTATGTGTATATTTCTCATGTACAAAGTTAAAGCATTATATAAAACCCATTGATGTATATATATCTTCTCATTTCGACGTAATAAAACATATGTTATCTAAAAAATAAAATAATAATAATAAAAAAGAGAAAAGAAAAGACTTTTCAGTTTGAAAAATGGGGGACAGACGTTTGATCCAATGGTGATGATTAAAAGTGACGGTTGGTAGGGAGCCATGATGTAGCTAGAATATAGGGTTATGGAAGGTTGTGTAAACGTGGGCTAGACGTGACGTTTTCAGAAAGTGGAAATCATGTTGTTTCCTTGGGACTCAACAAAGTCACTTTATAATTAATGAGACTGACATGATGTCAGAAGTCATTTCGACAGCAAAAGATATTTCTCCAGAATTAGTCGAAAACATCTTTGCTGGGGGGCAATTTGTAAGCTCATAATTTCGACATGTTGAAATTTGGAACTTGAAGTCATTTCTGTTGGTGAGAAGATGATCAGCAGAGAAGAATAAGGAAAGTGAAGATATTTGAGAAATATTGACAGGGTTAATAGATCAAGTACTTCGACAGAAGGACAGATGGTATTCTGGCAAAACAAGTTTGGAAAATTTGTTTGTAGCTGGGCATTTGACAAGATAAGTGTATCTTTCGACACTTCGACAGAGAAGAGTTGTTTGACAGAAGCATTATTTGGCAGATTTTGAAAGGGTTTTTCTTCTTTGAGACTTCGACAGATGAAGAGATGCAAGGTTTCGTCACCAAAGGAGAGAATTCAAATTCAAAAGTTGCAACCTTTGACAGTTGGACACATGGAAGGTTCATGAAAAGAAGTTGCATGCAGGCTGACACTTGTCATTTAATTAGAATTTTTCCGTTCTAGACAGTTACATTGTTTGTATATAAATAGGATAGTTTGTGTTTAGAATGTGTGTGTGAAAACTTATACAAAATTCCTGTAAATACTCTAAGTACCCAGTGTGAGAGAAAATGAGTTTGATATTTGGAACCATGTACGTTTGAACACCATCTTTCTTTTAAAGTTATTTAAATTACCAGTTTGTTTCATCAAGTTATTTTATCTTCAAGTTTTATTTACTTTCCTGCAAGTTTTATCATTTCGCCATTTTTCTTACTTTTGTCTAAACTTAAACTTTATTTTACTTTCAAAATCAAAGCATTTAACACTTTGACATTATTGACAAAACAAATCATAAATCATTATCCATACTAAGAGTGTTTTCGACAAACAATTGCACATGTGTCCTAGGACTTGTTTGGTTGGTCCTGCAAGTAACCCAGTTTTCTGAGAGATTGGTTAACCAGAGGTTGTTCGCCAGAAATCACTGCGAACAAATTGGCACGCCCAGTGGGACTTGTGCAGTTAATAAGAACTAATAGAGAACCCTCTTAGACAAATTGTTCCTTGCTACGTTGTATGATTCTTAGAAGCGGTAAACTAGCCGTAACCGACGTAGAAAGACCAAAGAGAACAAGAGGAAGAAGGATGGCTAACTTGCCAAATACTTCAAACAATCCTGACGAAACCATTCCAGTTTCCAATCCCATCCCTTCGTCAGGAGGAATACCAGTTTCTGGCCCTGTTTTAGAACAGATTAGGCCTCCATTAGGGGATTCAATACCAACGGGTTCAGGGTCCCAGAATGCGCCTAGTTCTTCCACCATGGGACACGCCAGACCCATTGGAACCCCTCCCCCTGGAGGAAACACCTTCAGGCCATATCTGAATTATTCTCAGCCCTTAACTGGGAGGGAACAACCATATGGAATGCCAACTTCAATGATGGCAAGCCTACATAATTCGTCACCATTATTCTCTGATGCTATGGTTCAAATGTCATCACCATTGCAGGGATCAGGATATGGTGGAAATGGAAATAGAATAAATCAAGTTCCACCAGGTTTCCATATGCCCACTATGACAAACCATTCTGCACAAGTAATTCGTCAACAGATGGATGAAAGCAATCATGATATGGTACAGGCATTGACACAACAAATGGGGGAAGTGTTCAATCCTTTAATACAAAATACTACCCAAACAAACCAAATATTGGCAGAACAGATGGCACGCATTGCTGATTTTTTTGGAGTCCCTCAGGCACAGCAAAGAATGCAATTGAATCAAAATCCTGCCAATAGGCCTGTCAAAGAGGAACTTACTATAAACCAAAGGCCATTAGGAAACCCTCATGAAAATCCCAGGGGCCAAGAGGTAATAGTTGAACAGCCTAATGTAGAGGAACCCATTCGACAGGAACCAAGAAGAATAATAGTCCAAAGAGACCAAAATGCTGATGAAATATTACAGCAGAGAATGCGTTACAACAACCTGCCTGTCGAAAATAATATTGCAACCATGGTTGAGAGAATAATGGCGCAAATGGATTAAACGTAGGATTACAAAGGCCTAGTTATACTTCCCCCTTGTCTGAATTTGTTTTACAACAAGAATTACCACCAAGGTGGAAAGTCCCCAAATTCACCAAATTCTCAGGGGATACTAGTGAGTCCACCATAGAACACGTAGCGCGTTATTTGATAGAGGCAGGAGAGATTGCTAATAATGAGAACTTAAGGATGAAGTATTTCCCAAGTTCTTTGACAAAAAATGTTTTCACTTGGTTTACCTCTCTTCCTGCAACTTCAATATTCACATGGACCCAATTAGAAAGATTGTTCCATGAACAATTCTATATGGGACAAACTAAGATAAGTTTGAAAGAATTGGCAAGTGTCAAAAGAAAATTCTTTGAACCTATAGATGATTACTTAAATAGGTTTAGGTTATTGAAATCCAGATGCTTTACACAAGTGCCGGAACAAGAACTAGTCGAAATGGCTGCAGGGGGTCTAGATTATTCCATAAGGAAAAAACTGGATACCCAGTACTTGAGAGACATGGCACAACTAGCAGACAGAGTGAGGCAAATAGAAAGGCTAAAAAATGAAAAATTTAGATCAAATAAAAACAAGAAGGAAAGAGTGGCCTATGTAGGAATAGTTCAGGAAGATGATTATGACGAAAACGAACCAGTCATTTTCGACCAGCAAGAAATTGATCTGGCAGAACTAAAACAAGGGCCTCCCTATTCCTGTAAAGTTTTAGCCCCGTCGAATGGAAAAAATCCAGTCGAAGTGGAAAAGAACGACATGTTCCCTAAAAGGACCTATACATTCGACATCACCAAATGTGATGAAATTTTTGATTTATTAGTCAAAGATGGTCAGTTAATAAAACCAGCAGGCACTAAAGAGCCTCCTGTAGACCAACAGAAAAAGAGAGGTTTTTGCAAATACCATAATTTTTTGGGTCATAAAACTTCTCAATGTTACCTTTTCAGGGATCTGGTCCAGAATGCAATCCAGAATGGAAGGCTGAAGTTTGGAGACAAAGCCAAGCAACAGATGAGAATTGACTCCAATCCCATGCAAGTGGTGGAAGCCAACTATGCTGAACCAGAAATGGTGAATATGGTCGAATTGGAGGTCATGTTTGAAGAAAGATTTGGAATAGTAGAAGCCACTGAAGGCTTCAACACCAACTTCAACATGATAGAGGCTGCTGAAGGTTTCGACACCCATGTAAATGTGGTGGAAGGGGCGGATGACTTTACTGACCAGACTGAAGAAAAAGTCAAAGCTTCTGAAGACTTCGACAGGGAGAACGCCATTGAAACTACTGAAGGTTTCGACGAAAGAAATACAGTTAAGATGGGCAGGAGCTTCGACAAGAAAAACTATAAAAGAGATGCAGAGCATGGGGTGATCTGGGACACTTTAGGAGAACCCAGTGGGAAGTTTGACTTCATGGTAAAATATTCAGCACCACCAAGCTCTAGAACTGACATCAGCAAAATCAAACCCACAGGATGGGGAGATTCTTTCAAAAATAATGAGGAGGAGGAGGATAACAAAACCCTCATTGTCCAAAAAGAGGCCACTGAGGGCCTTAGCCAGGACAAGACCGAAAGAATAGAGACTGCTGACACTGCCCTCATTGTCGAACCAACGAACAGTAGTACCATCAAAACTGGAGAAGATTTTATCGAAGGTGTTGCACAGTGCTGCAAATACATCTATAAGGGTTTACACCCAAAAGGCAGTGTGAATCATTTGAAGGAGAATATCCCGGAAGAAATGATGCTAGTCGAAAAAATGAACAAATTGAAAATCACAACTGAACAAAATGCAAGGATTCATATGGTGGAAGTCACTCAGAAGATAGGACCAGACACCAACAAGGGAAAGAAACATCAAGAGAAGAACCATAAGTTGGTATACCCAGAAGAGAATGAAAGTCTTGTCGAATTTATCCAGAGGTGTCAGAAGAAGAACGCAGAAGTTATGCTTTGCCCAAGATGTAGCGCTGTGTTCGACAGGAAAACAGATGATGACTTGGAAGCGGCAGAAAAGACCCAGAGGAAAAGAAACTGGGGGGCAGTTCCACCAATCCGGAATGAAAGGTTCGACCCAAGAAGAAGGGAGCATCATATCCAAGAAATGGGAGAAAGACGCTACAACACCTATAAACCATCCAACATACCTAACAATGACAAATGGGTTCAACCTATAAGAGATGCCCAAGGTCAGAAGAGATGGAAGAGTTTTGAAGTGAACAGGGGTGCTTCAATGGAAGTAAAAAAGGAGGCAGAAAAAGCAAAGCCCAAGTACGTTTCTGAAAACTACAAGGGGAAGAATCCTATGTCCAGATCCCAATGGAGAAGATTCCAAAGGCAGAAGAGAATTGAAAAAGAAACTGCAGAACAAAAAAGGATTGGTAAGAATAAGGCTGGGTCAAGCAAGTGTGTGCAGACAATAAACAAAGGGAAATCCCTGGCAGAAGAAGAACTCCCTCAGAAAAATAAATCTTGTGACACAACAGAAATGCAGAAAATAAACAAAATACTTGAAGACGAAGAAGTTACTGATGACTTCAGTTCAGAATCTGATGCGTCTTTCGACGTAACTTGCAATGTGGTTTCTGTGTTGCCCAGAGACTATGACAGGATAATGGAGGTCGAAGACGAAGAGGATGATATGGCAGATGATAGTATAGGGCTTAAGCCTGTATGCTACTACATAATGAATAATGGCTGTGTCGAAGAGCAAAATGCTTTCTTCGAAAAGCCAGATGATGCGATGAAGGCCCATTTAAAGCCTTTGTTCATAAAAGGAAAAGTGGAAAACGTGGGTGTCAACAAAATCCTCATAGATGGAGGAGCAGCTGTGAATCTAATTCCTCTTTATATGATAAAGAGGATTGGAAAAGATGACTCCGACACCAAGCCTCACAACATGGTGTTGTCCAACTATGAAGGTAAGGTAGGGACTACGTTGGGGGTAATACAATTGAACTTGACTGTAGGATCCATTACCAGGCCTACAATGTTTGTGGTGATAGCATCAAAAGCAAATTACAACTTGTTGTTGGGAAGAGAGTGGATCCATGGGATTGGGGCTGTGCCATCCTCCATGCATCAAAGGATAGCAATCTGGAGGCCAGATGGGATTGTCGAAAACATAGAAGCAGATCAAAGTTACTTCACGGTTGATGTGAACAATGTCACTAGTCGTAACTTCGACAAGAACCTGGCCCATATAGCACCATGCAATCCTGCTGGTTTCGACCTAACAGCCTCCGACAACGCCTATTGTTCCATGTACCTCCACCCTACGCATGGCTTCCAGTGGGATAAAGAAATAATTGGGGAGACAAATTACACTTGGGGAACTGCCCATGTCAATCCAACTGGGTGGGGGAGTGAGTTCAGTGAAAATGACTGAAGCATCAACAATAGAAAAGATTTCGGCTTATATAGCCGAAAAACAACTCAAAGCGGCCCTTGAGGCTGAAGTAAGAAACATGGTTGTTGAAGCCAGCACACAAGTTGTCAAAGAACAACATCCTCAAGAAAATATTGAGGAACAACATACAAAGCAGAGTTTTGAAGAAGACTCTGATGGCAAATGGCGAAGTCGAAGGCTTGATGCCATTTATGATGACGAACCCTTGGGGTTTGAAAAAGATCCAACCTCAACCAATATGAAAATGGTGGCACAGGATCCTTTAGAGGAAATTAATCTGGGGCTGGGGGCAGAGAAAAGGCCAACTTACATCAGTGCCAAGATGGATCCTCAGCTCAGAGTCGAAATAATCCAACTGCTGAATGAGTTCAAAGACTGCTTCGCATGGGATTATGACGAAATGCCTGGTTTAGACAGAAATTTGGTCGAACTGCAGTTGCCAATACTGGAAGGGAAAAAGCCAATAAAGCAGACCCCCAGACGCTTCGCACCAGAAATTCTGTCGAAAATCAAAGAGGAAGTCGAAAGGCTTCTGAAATGCAAGTTCATCCGTACAACAAGGTATGTCGAATGGATTGCTAATATTGTTCCTGTGATTAAGAAAAATGGCAAACTAAGGGTATGTATTGATTTTAGAGACCTAAACTCAGCTACCCCTAAGGATGAATATCCTATGCCAGTAGCAGAAATGCTAGTAGATTCTGCAGCAGGCCATGAGTATTTAAGTATGCTTGATGGGTATTCTGGCTATAACCAGATTTTTATTGCTGAAGAAGATGTTCCAAAAACAGTTTTTAGGTGTCCAGGGGCAATAGGAACTTATGAGTGGGTAGTCATGCCCTTTGGTTTAAAAAATGCTGGAGCTACTTACCAAAGGGCCATGAATTCTATTTTTCATGATTTCATTGAAACATTTATGCAAATTTATATAGATGATATTGTGATTAAATCTGCCTCAGGCTCAAACCATATTGACCATCTTTGACAATCCTTTGAAAGGATGAGGAAATTTGGTTTAAAAATTAATCCCCTTAAATGTGCTTTTGGTGTGCAGACAGGTGACTTCTTAGGCTTTGTGGTCCACAAGAAAGGGATTGAAATTAACGAAAACAAAGCCAAGGCCATAATGGAAGCGAAAGCGCCATCAATTAAGAAGGAATTGCAGTCTCTACTAGGGAAAGTCAACTTTCTTAGAAGGTTCATCTCCAACCTTAGTGGAAAAACACAGGCCTTCTCACCTCTACTTCGGCTGAAGAAGGAGGGCTTCACTTGGGGGCAAGAACATCAAGATGCCTTTGACAAGATCAAGGAATATCTAGCAAGTCCTCCAGTTTTAATGTCTCCTTGTCGAAAAAGAAGTATGAGGCTCTACATCTCAGCATCCGACAGAACATTGGGAAGCATGCTTTGTCAAGAAGATGAACATGGCGTCGAAAGAGCCATCTATTATCTCAGCAGAGTCTTAAATGATGTTGAAACTAGATATAGTATGATAGAGAAATTATGTTTATGTGTATATTTCTCATGTACAAAGTTAAAGCATTATATAAAACCCATTGATGTATATATATCTTCTCATTTCGACGTAATAAAACATATGTTATCTAAAAAATAAAATAATAATAATAAAAAAGAGAAAAGAAAAGACTTTTCAGTTTGAAAAATGGGGGACAGACGTTTGATCCAATGGTGATGATTAAAAGTGACGGTTGGTAGGGAGCCATGATGTAGCTAGAATATAGGGTTATGGAAGGTTGTGTAAACGTGGGCTAGACGTGACGTTTTCAGAAAGTGGAAATCATGTTGTTTCCTTGGGACTCAACAAAGTCACTTTATAATTAATGAGACTGACATGATGTCAGAAGTCATTTCGACAGCAAAAGATATTTCTCCAGAATTAGTCGAAAACATCTTTGCTGGGGGCAATTTGTAAGCTCATAATTTCGACATGTTGAAATTTGGAACTTGAAGTCATTTCTGTTGGTGAGAAGATGATCAGCAGAGAAGAATAAGGAAAGTGAAGATATTTGAGAAATATTGACAGGGTTAACAGATCAAGTACTTCGACAGAAGGACAGATGGTATTCTGGCAGAACAAGTTTGGAAAATTTGTTTGTAGCTGGGCATTTGACAAGATAAGTGTATCTTTCGACACTTCGACAGAGAAGAGTTGTTTGACAGAAGCATTATTTGGCAGATTTTGAAAGGTTTTTTCTTCTTTGAGACTTCGACAGATGAAGAGATGCAAGGTTTCGTCACCAAAGGAGAGAATTCAAATTCAAAAGTTGCAACCTTTGACAGTTGGACACATGGAAGGTTCAGGAAAAGAAGTTGCATGCAGGCTGACACTTGTCATTTAATTAGAATTTTTCTGTTCTAGACAGTTACATTGTTTGTATATAAATAGGATAGTTTGTGTTTAGAATGTGTGTGTGAAAACTTATACAAAATTCCTGTAAATACTCTAAGTACCCAGTGTGAGAGAAAATGAGTTTGATATTTGGAACCATGTACGTTTGAACACCATCTTTCTTTTAAAGTTATTTAAATTACCAGTTTGTTTCATCAAGTTATTTTATCTTCAAGTTTTATTTACTTTCCTGCAAGTTTTATCATTTCGCCATTTTTCTTACTTTTTTCTAAACTTAAACTTTATTTTACTTTCAAAATCAAAGCATTTAACACTTTGACATTATTGACGAAACAAATCATAAATCATTATCCATACTAAGAGTGTTTTCGACAAACAATTGCACATGTGTCCTAGGACTTGTTTGGTTGGTCCTGCAAGTAACCCAGTTTTCTGAGAGATTGGTTAACCAGAGGTTGTTCGCCAGAAATCACTGCGAACAGAGACATTGTCTGCAACTGGGTACGATTCAGAGCCATATCCAAATTGTATTGATACTGCTTCACAAACGCCTCAGCTAAATCCTTCCAGCTTCAAATATTGACCCTGTTCAGCTTCATGTACCATTCCAAGGATGCTCCTACAAGACTATCCTGGAAGTAATACATCCACAGCTTCTCATCATCTATATGCGCAGCAATCCTTCCCACAAAAGACTGAAGGTGAGTTTTCGGGCAATCTGTTCCGTTGTACTTATCAAAAGTAGGGACCTTGAACTTGTACGGAATTCTCACCCCTGGTACCAAACCCAGATCAGTGATGTCAAACCCCAGAGAACTCTGAGATTGAATGGCGCGAATTTGCTCGGCCATTTCTTCAAACCTCCTATTCATGTCAATCCCCTGGCCTTCCGCCTCATCCAACAAAGTGAATTGTTCGTCTTGCCCATCCATCTGCATGTTATTCATTCCATCATTGATAATAGTGACCCCTGGTTGCACCATAGGGATTTCAACATGACGGGCGCAAGCCCCATTGCGGTTACCTCCATCTGTTGTCCCATTGTTTCTGGTTTGATTGTTCTCTACCAGTTCGCGTAAGCGCTCTTGAGTTTGACCCATCCCATCCATGAGAGTCCTGAAGTTGTCCATTCTTGTCCTTAAGTCAGCCAGATTTGCTTGCATCTGCCCCATTTCTCTCTCCCTGTTCACCTTTGTAGGGTACCTGTGCACAGTTGACTGTCTCTGAACCTTCTTGGGAGATATAGTGCCTGAAAGTGACATAAACGTTAGAACACCGACAAATTACCTGCAAAACAATAAACACGTTATATGCATGCAATGTAACTATTCATGTTTCCACATCCAGGCATTAGTATGCCCCAATTCTGGTATTTTTGACAGAAAATACTCCAGATGTCTTTCTAGAAACTGGCTTTGCAAACTCTTTTGAGGAGTATTCAGACCCTGATGGCTTCGCACTAACAACTTTGGTCATTCAGAAACGGTAACTGGAAAGTATCATTGCATAACATGAACAAACTACCAACAACTAGAGTCATAGACATAAACAAAAATTCCCAAAGGGGTACAATTCAATACAAAAGACAAAAAGATAAAGCAAGACTCCTACAACAAGCTTGTAGGTAGTCTGAATACAAACAACAATAAACTAAAACCCTAGGCTAAAAGAAGAATCACGCCCCTCTTCTGTAGCCCCTACCTCTGTCCGATTCTTCTTGACGCCTTCTCTCAGCTTAAGATCTGCGATCTCCTTCATTGCTTCCTCCAAGGCTAGCTGGCTCTGCACCAATTGTTGAGTCTTTTCTCTTCGTATCTTGTGAACTTGTTCTACTTCTTCTTTCTTGAATGTCATCTGCACCTCGAAGAATTCTTCCTTTTCTTTGTACTTCTTCTTCTCTTGTTCTCTTTGGCCCTATAACCAAGTAATGGATTGACGAGCTTCCCTAAGAGTCTTCAAGATCTTCTTATGCTTCGTTTCTCTTTTTGACTCTGTTAAACCCAATCTCTGAAAATGAGCTTCTCTTCCAGCAAACTCCTTTTCTTTAGATTCTAAGGTAGCCTACATTCTCTGTAGCTTTTCTTCCGCTTCTTGCTTAGCGTGATTGGCACGGTGATACAAGCTAGCCATTTCAAAATTCTCTACCTGAACCTTGTGCAACTGAGCTTCCAACTTCTTGTAATCTTCGAGAGAAACAATGGTTTGTACTGGTACCTCTTTTGGATATAGTGGAGCCTCAACTGAAAATGGAAGGAAGAAAGTGTCGACCCTACCTTGTATCCAAGTAGCAAAAGGGGGATAAGTCTTAGGATCCACCTTTCCAAATTCTTTCTTACCCTCCCTAACCTTTATTTCCCAAGCTTGAGACACTTGGATAACTAACTGCTCATTATCTTTAGCTGGAAAATACAGAGTTTTAGCTACTTCTTCATCTGATGGAGGATCCTTCAAAGGATAGCCAAATTTTTTTCTAGACAGCACAGGGTTATGACTTATCACTCCTTTCCTACCTAACAAAGGCACATAGGGAAATTCACCACACCTTGTAATAAACTCCTTCCCTACTAAGCTTCTGCTACATCCCCAAGCTATGTCATCAGATGTTAACTCCATCAATCTTCTAGCCCACTTCCAATCTTGCTTAAGATCTTTGAACGGTCCTGACTTTGGAAGCTTCTTGGCAAACCACTCAGCAAACAATGGAGCACAACAATTTACGTATCATTTTCTCTTCTCATTTCTGTGATGGACACCAAAGTAAAAATCTCCCACCAACGTAGGCACCGGGTTTCCTTTGATAAAAATAGTGATAGCCTCCAAGCTTACCCATCCTTTTTCTCCTAGGAACAGACTTATCCCATAGACCATTAATGCTAACAGTGTGTTGAATTCCAACCACTTCCCTCCCAAAGCAAACACATACGCTTCTGTGATAAGAAAATACAGGGTAAATCCTTTCCATTTACTAGCTTCCAACTCCAGATTTACTCTAGGCATACTCAAATGACAAGAACCTGCAACGTCCTTGTATGGGGGACACTTCTCTGCAGCATAATAGGGAACACCATTCTTGATAGGAATCTTCAGAATGTCAGAAATCTCTTCCATAGTAGGGGCCAAGACGTAATCAGCAAACACGAAAATTCTCAACTGAGGGTCATAAAACTGCAACAAAGAATGAAGACCATCTCTCTGATCAACAGTGGGTTTGTTTATGTATCACAAGATCTTCCCATACCGGCTTCTGAAATCATCTGAAACCTTGTCACTCATCAAGCCCACCAGTTTCTGAATACCCTTAGTTTCTTGTTATGGGAAAGTGTAATGAGCATTCCTTTTTCTGGGTATCTCTTGGACTTCTATCATGTGGAGAAACAATGAATACCAGAACTGGGTACAGAGAATAAATGATAACCTGAAAGGGAAACACAAATAGTTAATGCAAGTATGATGCGATGCAAATGCAATACAGGCATATGATCAACAACTGGGACTGTCTGGATACGGAACACTGGACCCAAGTGACCAAGAACCAAGATCCTCTGAATAAAGCCCCATGAACCAGAATTCATTCTCAAATAAGCCCCAAATCAGATATCAGATAACTTAAGAACTCCAAAATCCATGTAGTCATATCAAATCAAAGAACTGTACTGGCAATGAGGTATTATGAGGTCAAGGGTTCCTACAAACCTGTAAACCCCTCCTAATCTCACAAGTGTGCTCCGGGTCAAACATCACGGACTCTCAAAGCCGAATAGCAATAATACGTTCACCATTTCCGAGAAATGGCTCGTGACTAGATCAAGGAATCGGTTTAGCATTATGTACTACTCAGGGAGGTCTCAGCGTGAGTCCGGGAAAAACAAGCATCCTTTATAAGTTCCCATCTTCAAGCGTTGGAATCGAGAAACAATAGTACATTCATCCTGAAGGGTACAATACTATCGTCATACGTCTAGATGCTTTGACTGAGTTCCTATAAAAGAACCAGACCATCCTATGCGAGTTCCCTGTGGGCCCTCAGGTGCGAATAGGTTTGCCACAAAATGTGGTATGCCACTGTCACCTCTGGAGAGGGATGTTTCCACAAAGGTCCCCAATGATCGGTCCCCAGATGCACATAACTATCAAGGTTGTGTATGACCCCAGAAAGATTCCAGCATCAATACATTTCCAAGACGGTCACAAGTCTGGGTGTGGAACTCACTACTACCAACATAGCAAGATGCCATGAAGCCAAAGTGGCTGTCCACTCTAAGTCCTAGGGTGCACTCGAGCCCCAGTTAGGAGCTCATCTCTCAGTAACAAATCCCCAGTCCCACAGAAAAAAGGAAACCAGCACAGCCAGACAGTCCAGTATAATATATGATGCATGAAAATAAATATTGAAAATGGTAAATAAAGCTGTAAATAAAACTGTAAATAAACAACAGTAAATTAAACATGCAACAGCAAACAATCAACACCCAACGAACAGAAACATGCAAGCGCTAGGAGAGACTCTCAAGGGAACCAGAGATTCTTTGGTTAGGAAGTCCCCAGCAGAGTCGCCAGCCGTCGCGCCCTGGATTTCCATCCTGGTACAAACGCGAAAGTGGCGCGGAAAGAGGTAGAGTCACTAGCCAGGCATTTTTATCCCGAAGGAACGAGAATGGTAATGCTGCACAAACCGAAGAAAATAAAGGAAGGACACAGGTCCTGCGAACCAAAGAGACTGAGCTCGGGATTCGGTTACGACCTGGGAAGGTATTAGCACCCCAGATCGTCCGCCGTACCCGACGGGATCCACGCTTGCAAAGAAATCTGTTTCAAAGGATGAAGAATGAAAGTTGCTGCAAAAAGAAAGGAACTGGATCTGGAAAGAAAAGAAATGGGGGAAAATAAAAGAGTGTGCTCGAACGGGCCCTACCCCGCTGCCTACATACCTCATCTAGACATGAGGATCAGAGACGTCGTAGTTCCCCTAACTAGGGGTGGAAAAGATTGCTTGTGAATTAAGGTTTGAACTGCCTATGTCAATGCTCAGGTGTTGCAGGCTCGGATGATGAGTGTGTTACTGTCTTGCAAAGTGACAAGTAGGAGCAAGTTCGCGTACAGAGCGAAGGTGATGAGAAGAGAATTCCCGAAGGAAAGAAGCTTATTATTTGTTCGCGTTTTTTAGAATTTTTTTTATTGGTGTGGCACAAGAGAATGATCTCAAACTCTTTTCCATGGAATGTGTACTTGCTACTATATTCCAAGATGGAATAATAGAACAAGCACACCAAGTAAGGAAAACTTATCCAAAATTTGTTTCCAAAGGCAAGGGCCTAAGTTCATTGACTTGTTGAATTTATTAGATTTTTTTAGTAATTAAAATGAAGAAGTATTTTTTAGGATTTTCCTCGATGAAGATGACCTCATGATCCGACTTGTGCATCATGCTAGACAAATGCACTATTCCAAGATAGAATGAATACATATGCCCCATGGAATAAGGCTATTACACAAGAAGTCACTTCTTTCTTTATTAATGTTTTTTTTAGGTTTTGTTTTTGAGATGAGAAGAGAAAGAACTAAAGGAGCAAAAGGCAAAAAGTCTAATGGGGAAAGACTAAACCTAAAGTTATCATGCAAAAAGTGGTCATAAGGTTAGTGCGGTTTCAACTATCCTAAGAGAAAAGAAGATCAAAGGAGAAGCAAAAGAGAGGAGAAGAAAGCAAGAGAGCAACTTACTCCTCTAAAGGAGATAAGTTTCTTTTAAAGGGGAAAAAGCAAAGTTGAATCACATGATGGCATAAGGCACATCAAAAATCACAAAGTAGAAAGCAAGTTAAAAAGAAAATGTGAAGAGTTGAAATGTGGATAAACATCCACACTTCACTTACCAATGCCCCTGAAATGTTAGCAAAATTCCAGCACATCAATCAACACAATTCATGGAATTAGCATACTCAAAGTTCTAGAACACAAAGTCAAACAAACATGCCAAGCTTTGCACATACATGAATTTACGTGTCGAGAACATGAAGGCATACATCAACCAGCAAGAAAATCACCCTAAACTAGCATATTCAATGATCATACAATGATCCATGATGATTAAAGAAAGTAAGGGAAGCAAAGAAGCTCAAAACAGCCCCAAAATGGCACTCTGCTTTAGTTTTAACCGGTTAACCAAAGCGTTAACCGATTAACTAATCAAACCTGCAGAAAATAGCACAGAAAAAAGGTGTGTTAACTGGTTAACCAAAGCATTAATCGGTTAACACTGTGAAAACAACAGCAATTTCCTGCATAAAAAACAGCTCAAATCCAGCTTATCCAAATAATTCCACCACAGACCAACAATCAATTATGCATGAAAAGTAAGATCAATTCACATTAATCAAACATCATTAAGCTCATGAACATTAACACATAGATCCGGTCACAAATCAACCAATCAATTCAAGCAAAACAAGAAAATACATAAGCACATGGTGGATCTAAGCACAAGCATTGTAAATAAGCTAAAATAGAATTAGATCTGAACTTAACCAACCTACAATGTTGAGGTATGCTTTGGTAAATGTTGTTTGAGCTGGAAATGAGGAATCGCACGGAAAAATTTGAAGATCCGGTGCTAATCTTCACACTCCATGTAAAATAAATGCAAGCAAAGGATCTTGATGCAGAATTTTGGCTCCAAAAGCACTTCTAATCTCCAAATCAGATCTGAACCAAGTAGAGAAACCAGCAAGTTGATGCAAAGAAGCTATAGATGGAGGTCTAGTTCCAAGATCTACAAACTTTAATGCAAAGTTTTGTGATCTTCAAAGAGGAACTTTGAGTGATTTGGAAAATTGGGAGAGAAAATGAGAGAATGGTGAGAGAGGAGTGAAAATTCAGAAAATGAGAAGTGAATTATGAGAGAGCTCCCTCTTGGTTTGGAGGGAAAGGGAATAAATATGATATAGGTTTGGGGCCCAAAATTTTGGTTTGGGATCCAAAAAATATGGTTTAGAATTGGCTTAGAAAGTGATTAGGATCTAGCTTTGGAATTAGGCTTGGCAAATTATCTAGATCCTTCTCCATAATTCAAAATGAATAAAAATCAGAAAATTGGAAAATTGGAGCCAAAACACATGCTGAAAATGCTGCTGGAATTCAAAATTCGTAGCCGCTAACCGGTTAACCAAAGCGTTAACTGGTTAATGCAAGCAAATTTTGAATTCTCCCTCCTTTTGGTGGGAAACTTCAAGAATAACCCGACGCCAACCGTTCTGATCTGATTTTGATCTTCAATCTTTTTAGGGATTTGACAATAATACCAGGCTTGTTCAAAAGGTCATGTGAGCTTCCTGCCAGGTCACCATGCTCTTGACTTTAACTTGAAAACTTCGGGTGATTGATCATATGCCTTATGCTAGAACATGTGAGTGTTATGCTTCATCTTTCTATGCAAAATGCTAAGGATATGACATGCTAATGATGATTACGATATGATAATGATGCTAAAAAGAAGAGGGCAAATTTTGGGGTGTTACACCCTCCTTCATAATACAAGAATTGGGTCAGGTCTTGCAAGATGGGCCCAATTCTAAAACTTTTTTTATAAATTATTTGCTCAGCTCGCTTAGCGAGCGACTCCCTGGAAGTTTTCGCTTAGCGAGCTCTGCAACACTCAAAATCCTCCCAGCAGCCAAAAAGTTACATTTCTAACTTCAAAAACACTCATACACACCAGAATTAACATAAAAATCAGTAAAACTTTCAAAATTGGGGTGCCACCCAACGAGCGCTTGTTTAACGTCGGATAACTTGATGGTCCATAATGATCAACGATCATCGAGGGCAACAAAATAGTTTTCTCGATCGAAGCTACCTCCAAGGAATATTTTTAGATGTTGTCCATTTACCGACCAACTATCTTTCTTTTCAAGGTCCTCGATCACCACAACTCTGTATTCTTTGAATTCCTTCACCCGAAACGATCTGGACCATTTACTCTTCAACTTTTCCGAAAAAAGTTTTAACCGGGAGTTGAAAAGTAAAACAAGTTGTCCCGCTTTGAACTCTTTGAGCTTTATTTTCTTATCATGATAGATTTTTACTTTCTCCTTATACAACCAGCTTGAATGATAAGTTGAATTTCTCATTTCTTCGAGCTCACTCAGTTGCACTTTTTGTTTCGTTCTGACCAAGTTTTGGTCAAAATTTAATAACTTTAAAGCCCACAAAGCTTTGTGCTCCATTTCAACTGGTAAATGGCATGTTTTGCCATAAACCATTTGGAACAGAGTTAAGCCAATTGGAGATTTGTAAGCGGTGCGATATGCCCACAGAGCCTCGTCCAATTTTTGCGACCAATCCTTCCTCTACCCAGAAACAGTTTTCTCTAAAATTCTCTTCCCCTTCCTATTAGACACCTCAGCTTTCCCGTTTGATTGGGGATGGTAGGGTTTTTCAACTTTATGTGACACACCATAATGTTTCAAAACACTTTCAATAGGTGCATTACAAAAGTGCGACCCACCATCACTAATCAACACTCGAGGGGTTCTAAAACGGGCAAAAATATTTTTCTTTAGAAATTTATTCACCATTTTTCCATCCACCCTCGATGAAGAAATAACTTCCACCCATTTTGAAACATAATCCACAACAACCAAAATGTATTCATTAGTGAAAAATGGTGGAAATGGGCCAATTAAATCAATGCCCCAACAATAAAAAATTCCAACCTCCTGGATATTCTGGAGGGGCATTTCATCATGTTTACCTATTCCACCAATTCTTTGGCAAGTGTCACAACTCCTCGCATGGAGGTTTGCATCTTTGAAAATAGTAGGCCAATAAAATCCCGCTAGAAGGATTTTGGTGGCCGTTCTAGATCCATTGAAATGTCCTCCATAAGGTGAGTTATGACAATGCCAAAGAATGTTTTTTGCCTCATCACTTGTTATACACCTTCTTAACAAATTGTCTCCACAAATTTTAAAAAGATAAGGTTCATCCCACACATAGTATTGTGCATCTGACAAGAACTTTTGTTTTTTATTCCAAGTTAGGTCTTCAGGAATCCAACCCATTGCTTTATGGATAGAAAAGTCGGCAAACCACGACCTAACTTGGACCATAAAAAAATTTCATCAGGAAATTCTTCCCAGATTTCAATTTCATATTTAATCACGTCCACATTAACCAACCGCGACAAATGATCTGCTACCAAATTTTCCGATCCTTTCTTGTTTTTAATCTCTAAATCAAACTCTTGGAGAAGAAGGATCCAACTGATAAGACTTTGCTTAGAATCTGGTTTGGTTAGCAAATATTTGGTTGCGAAATCATCCGTGTAAACGATAAATTTTGAACCTATCAAGTAAGAACGAAATTTCTCAAGCGCATACACTATTCCTAGCAATTCTTTTTTTGTTGTTGCATAATTCACTTGTGCTTCATTAAGCACTTTGCTAGCATAATGTATGGCATGCATTTTTTTCTTTTCTTTGGAGCAATGATTACGGGAGCAGTGTGTAACACCCCAATTTTTCCCTCTCATTTCTATAGCATATAGTATAGCATAAAGCATACACATCCTAGCATTTTGCATAGAAAGATAAGGCATGACATCCATAGTTACAAGCATAGGGCATGTGATCAGTCATCTAGAAAGTTATGAGTCTTCAAAGTCAAGTTGAGATCCAAGTGGTCTTGCAAGAAGCCTATAAAGGATCCTCACATCTTACACAAGTTCAAATTCATCCTCAAAGTCCAAGAAGGGGCGTGGTTCATCAGAAGCTCAACAGTGCAAATTTCTCCTATACGAGGAAACCCTAATTAGGGTTTTGGCTCAGATCCTCACATCCTCATCACTTTGACCAATTCTTATGGTCAAAGGCTTTTATATGGTATATAAGGCCTATGGATGAAGTTTGATTCAAAAATTCAGTGAGGAAGGCAAGCATTGGTTCAGTTACTTGTGGTTGAAGAAAGAGGTCAACTTGTAGAAGAAAAGTCAACCATGGGATTTCAAAGGTTCCAATCATCGTTTTTAATCCTATGGACCTTCATGAGGGCAAAGGATAGCTTGGGTGATCTCAATAGTCAAGAATCAAGAGTTTGGAAGAAAGTTGCTAAATATGGAAAGTGAGCTATAATAAAACATTCTATTTTTTGCAATTTTTGCCCTAACTTCAATCAATTCTTTCATGTTCAAGATGGCTCCAAATGATTTTTCCTCAAACATGAAAGTTGTAGGGTTTGTTCTCCCATTTCCAAAAAGTCCTAGAACTCCTCCATAATATTTATGGATTGAAAGTTATGATCATTTGAATTTGGTGTATTTTTAGGGTTTTTCAAAATGTGCAAGTTTCTACCATTTGCAAAAAGGTTCATGGTGCATTTTCTTGACCCCTAATGCATCAATTCTGATTATTACATTCTAGTACATCTCACAACAATCATTTTTCCCAAAGAATCAAAGGAATTCGTAGCTTGCTTACAAGTATTTCCATAATGTGGAATTTTGCAAAATCATCCATAACTCATGATCCAAGTCTTCCTAAGCCCTAAGATCAATCCAAGGGTGGTAAGAGACTCAGAATGAGTCTGAACATGCACATGGATACAATTTTGCACGCATACTTCACCATATCACAACTTTCATGTAAATTTGCAAATCATACCTCATCACACTTTCCATGCAACCATTGCTTCTAAAACCCTACACACGTGTAAACACTCATCATATATAAGAAAAATTTGCCCTTGATTCAGCCTCATGCACTATCATTTCTCAGCTTCACACTTCTTGCTCCATTTGCAATTTCTTTCGAATCTCACAAATCCTCCACACATTGCTCCATTTCTTTGCACATTCATGATCGGTGAGGTCTAAGGAGTGTGAATCCACCATTGGTTTAAGCTTTGAGAAAGGTTTTCTTCTAGTTCAATTCAAAAGCAAAAGAATTTGAATCTCAAGCTCCAGGCTGATTTGAAGATCTATTTGCATTTATTTTGCAAATAGAAGTTATAAGGAGTGGATCTGCACCATTTCAGTGGATTTCTTGGCGTATTTTGCTTAGCTTCATCTCAGGTTAGCTTCAAAATTCATCACTCTAGATCTTGTTTTTAATGTGTGTATATTGATCTGTATGCTTCACTGAGCTCGCTGATGTATTTTGTTTATGATTTGGATGTGAATTGAGCTTGCATTGTTGATTTGAAAGTTTGGTGTTCAATCTTATTTTCTTTGATCTGTAATATATGTTGATTGTTTAGTAATTCTGAGCTTGGATTCATGATCAGCATGTGAAATAGGTTAGATCTAGACTACTAAGATGGATCCTTTTGTTACAAGAGTACGATTTGGAAATTAAGGATAAGAAAGGAACTGATAACATAGTAGCAAACCACTTATCACGTATGGAAGGCATTAAACCAGACCAAATACGAATTAATGATGACTTTCCTGATGAACGTTTTATAGCCCAATTAGAAAGTGAGATATCTTCCTTGACTCTAGATGAACAAATCTAAGAAGAAACAATGGAAGAAATTTGTGTGCAAATCACTATGCCATGGTATGTTGACATAGTTAACTATTTAGCTGCCAGAGTACTTCCACCAGATCTCACGTACCAACAAAAGAAGAAGTTCTTCCACGATTTAAAACAGTATTACTGGGATGAACTGTTGCTTTTTAAGCGAGGATCCAATGGTATTTTCCATCCTTGTGTCCCAGAAGAAGAAATGGAAAACATAATTTCACATTTTCACTCTGCTCCTTACGGTGGACATGCAAGCACTTCAAAGACTTACACAAAGATCCTTCAATCATACCTTTTTAGCCCACTCTTTGGAAAGATGTTCACGTCGCCATTCTAAATTGTGACCGGTGCCAACGCACTGGTAACATCTCGAGGCGCGATGAGATGCCCCAAAAAGTAATTTTAGAAGTAGAAGTTTTTGATGTTTGGGGAATTGACTTTATGGGACCATTCTCGTCTTCTTTTGGAAATAAGTATATACTCATAGTTGTCGATTATGTTTCAAATTGGATCGAAGCTATATCTTCTCCAACAAATGACACACGAGTGGTCATAAAGCTTTTCAAGAACATTATCTTCCCAATATTCGGTGTGTTAAGACTCATCATAAGTGACAGGGGCTCTCATTTCATATCTAAAATATTCGATAAACTCTTACTAAAATATGGAGTAAGACACCGAGTAGCAACACCTTACCATCCGCAAACTAGTGAACAAGTAGAGGTCTCGAATAGAGAGATATAACAAATCTTATAGAAAACCCTTGCTACGTCTAGGAAAGATTAGTCTACCAAGTTACATGAAGCTTTATGGGCCTACAGAACAGCTTTTAAGAGACCTATCAGAACCACACAATTCAAATTAGTCTATGGAAAATCTAGCCACTTGCCAGTAGAATTAGAGCACAAAGCCTATTGGGCAATTAAAACTCTTAACTTTAACTATACTGACGCAGGTGAGAAATTTTTACATAAATTAGAAGAACTAAGACTAGACGCTTACGAGAATGCCCACATATATAAGGAAATAACAAAGAGATGGCATGACAAGCGTATTTCTAGAGGAAAAAAATTAGTGTACGAGAAGTTGTTCTCCTATTCAACTCTAGGCTTAGTTTGTTTCCTGGAAAATTACGATCCAGATGGTCTGGGCCTTTCGAAATAACCAAATTTTTAGTTAGTGGCGCTATTGAAATTAAGGGTAGGTCTAGTGCACCATTTGTAGTAAATGGGCAACGTCTTAAACATTATAATTGCGCAGAAGACAAAGAATCCTCGATAAATTTCCCTTAAGCTGTGTCGAGCCCCGATATAAAATGAAGTGCTTTGTGCGAGGCAACCCACGATTTTATTTTCGTTCTTAATTTCGTTTTAATGTTTTATTTTGTTTTATTTAATTTTTCAAAATTCTGATTTTCAAAATGCTTTAAATTCACTGATTGTTGTGTTGGTTTGTTCTATTGTGTGATTCCATGATTTTTTAAAGTTTTTCTACCTTATAATCCTTCTCTGATTTCATTCTGTTTACTGACTCTGACTATGACCACTAACATGATTATAGACTTTAGAGATGGCACCCTGAAGCGCTGTTATGAATCCTTAGCTCAGATACCTATGGCCCTCGCCAAATTTTCCCATGGACCTACCATGAAAGCCTTAGGCATATGTGCTAGCATTGATTACATATTTAATCAGATAGGTTGGGAAGGATTTGAAGCTAAGGAACATAGAACCTATTATGAAATGACTTTAGAATTCTTGAGTTCACTAGTTTACAATCCTAACTGTGGAAAAGGTTTTACAAGAGGAAGGATATCTTTCAGACTATTTGGATATCCCTATGAGTTTAACATTCATGAGATGGATGAACATTTTGGTTTCCCATATGGCCCAACTGTTTTCTTGCAGGCACAGGAAAATGTGCTTGCGCAAGATGAGTTAGACCACTTTTGGAGTAGCATCTTAGGACGACCTGACCATGATTTATATCCTATGTTATCCACTGAGATCCATAACCATGCTATTAGGTATTTCCACATGATTCTGGCCTACACACTGTTTGGAAAAACTGTAAGTGATAACAATGTCTCGAGAGATGAATTATTCATCATGTTTTGTGTTTTTCAGTCTCGAAGGGTTAATGGGGCAACTTTCATGTTTGCCAATTTTTGTAGGATTATTCAAACTTAACACCATCTAATCCTGATAGGTGGCCTAGTTACCAAGATTGCTGATGCAATGGGGTTTAGGACATGTCTTTCTCAAATTAACCCACTCGGAGAATTCAGACCTATGAACATCACCTTTTGTTTTGAAAGAGCTATGTTGTATGACCATGGACCACATCATTTTAAACTCCTAATAAATGGCGTAGTTTTTCTGAATTTTACTTTACCTGACCATGAAAGCACGAGTGTGCATAATAAACATAATTGGTTATATGATTTGGATGAGCCAATATATGAACTAGGAGATGCTTGGTCTGACATAAAGGTTTATCCTAAGACACCTTCGAATTATTATGATTCAGACTACCCTGAGGATATGATTGAAGAAGAAGAGGAAAAACCTAAACCAGTTGTCATACATACACATGCTCCTGTTCCAACCAATCCTGAGATTACATTAGAGACTCTCCGCACTGAGATGACAACCATGCAACATGAGATTCACGATTTGTGCATAGACGTCATTACACTGAGAGATATGGCCGTAGAATAATTCGACCATTTGAGCAAAGCAATAGAGTCCACCCGCCAACACCGTGGATAATGACCGATTTCAGCATTTCATCAGAATTTTTACTGCACTTTTGTTTAATTCAACATTTTATTTCAGTTTGATTTGATTTTCAGTTGTTTTTCAATTTTCAGTTTGTTTGAATTTTTGACTACTGCATTACTCTAAGTTTCGATAAAGCTATGAATTATATTTTATTTATCTATGCCTACAATTATAATTGTTCAATAGTATTTTACTTTATTACAGTGTTACAAATATTTTGCCTCAAATGCATTTAAGCATTGTCTGCTATTCTGTTGCATTAATATTGCTAATGTCATATTTATTATGTATTACACTTGTATTTCACTGCTATTCATTTTTACTACTGTTATATAATTATAAAAGGTTCTACTTAAATTAATTTGTGAGAATAAGATAAAAATTAATAGAATTAATTTGGGAAGAAAAACAAGGAGACAAGAGCCGTTACCATCGTCCCCGGTACGTGACGAGTGTCACACACTCTTAATGGGTAACGAGCGTCACATATTTAGGACGATCGTCCTGGCTTCCTGACGACCATCAGCTTAGCCATATGATTGTCACATAGTTAAAACCTGTAACGGTCTTGTCTGCAATGTTCACATGAACGTTGGACCTCCACTACCCCCATTTTCCTCTCCAACGACCATATCCCCACTCCTATAAATAACTTCCACACGTTCCCATTTTCTCACCAACTCTATAACTTCCACTTCTGCATTTCTGTAGCCACTTTATTTCTTTATTTAACAGTAGTACGAGCATGATTGTTTCAACAACACCACCTTCTTGTGCACTGCAGATACAACACGTTATTTCTTTACATCTCTTTCACCAATTGTTTCCTACCTTTCTGAATTAATGGCAAATCCTGTTCCCACCAATATCCCTCTCTGTGATGGCGAAGCTGACGAACTTCAACGCGCTAAGTTCATCGCTTTTAACGAAAGAACTATCGAAGTTACTCGTTATGTTGATGAGGAATGTCTGACGTAGCTTGGACTCCTCAACAATGTCAACTAGTTACTCTCGAACACCGGCTTAACATCACTTTGCACCAGCAACCATCCGACTTATGCAACGCTGATGCTGGAGTTCCTAAGCTCCAATGCCTATAACACTCAATACGACGCAACCAAGCACCTGTTTGGTAATGTTACATTTCTTCTTTTTGGAACAGAGTATTCCGTAACACATGACACTTTCAGTGAGTGGTTTGGATTTCATTGCGGTGATGGTGGTTTCTACCGCCTTCCAGGTGACGCGACTTGGCAGGATGAAGCTTTCAAACTTTGAGAGGATTTGACCGGTACAAGACCTACAATGTGGGACGAGCTCTACACTTCACACATTCAAAATGTCGCAATCCGCTATTTTCGTAGGGTGTTGAGCAACACCGTATTCGGGAGATTTAATAATCATAAGGTCAATCAGAAGGAGTTGTTTATGCTCTGTTGTGCTTTTCTATCCATCCTTGTAAACCCACTCGCTTTCTTACTGTCCAACATTCAGTTAGCTTATGCTAAAGGGAAGGCTCCACTTTTTTTTGGAGGGATTGTCACTAATATTGCACTAAAGCTCGACTTAGGTGACCGTCTCGGCCAATTGCGTGCCACTCCTGTAACATCCCAAAACTACCCGGCGGAAATTCATAAATCAGAGTTTCAAAATTCACCTTTAAAATAGGATGTCACATTTTCAACTTTAAAAACAACAATTAACATTTATCGCATATTCAACATGGATATATAACACTTAAACATCGGGAGACAAATAACAACTTTATTTATTCTTTAAACCAAAATATCTTTATTACTACACAACCAATTCATAGTTTCCACTTTTTTGACATAACAACTTAATTCAACTATAAACCAACTTATAACAACTTATTCTTTTGTTCAACTTCGACTTTTAAATACAACAACAACAAAGGAAAACGACAATGATATAACAAACATCAACCCCCCGAGTGTTACGTATCAGAGCGATGGCACCGACTCGAACTAATGTAGGTAATCAACTCTAATCTGGAATACCTGCATGTTACCAACATAGGGGAAACATTCAAACAGAAGGGGTGAGATATCGATAATTATAAACGATATATGATAAACAATACATAGATAAAGTTTTATACAAGTATCACCACATCACTACCACAAAAACAACTTAAACAACTTATCATAATATAAATAACTTATCAACTTGAACAACATGTACAACTTATCAACTTGAACGATATAAACAACATAACTGACATAAACAATGCAACACAAATACGACTCGACTATGCAAATGCATATGGTACCATTCGGAGTAAAACTCCCAACTTAAAATTATTTCCATGTTATTGAAGCAATCAAGGCATAAGCCTTCAACTTTCAACTTGGTGTCAATCCAGGCCAATGTGGTGTGAGCAACAACTCCAACTTAAAAATGCAAATGATCTACACAACACGCACGACTTTACAACATAACAACGTACAACATCAAACATCACAACCAACTTATACAACATGAACAACTCAAATCAACACTGGCTATTAAGCCTACAACTTGAATAACATAACAAATTATACGAAATAGGCAACTTAAAATCAACTTTGGCTTTTAAAGCCTTCAACATAACATCTTAAAGATTCTCCGTAACCGGAACCATTACCAACTCAACTGTACCTGTAACTCAACTTTACAACATATTTTTGACAAATCAATGCAACAAAAATCAACTATTAAATTACCCAACTTACCCCGATAAATTTCGTTAAATTCCAGACAACTAAGTTTTTTGCCTAATTCGGCTAAACTGACTAAACCGATATTATTTTCATCATTCTACGATTATCACAAGTTTATTACGAGTCCTATAATTTTCTGTTTTCTGATATGTATTATCTACCATAAAAATATAGCTTACTATTTGTTTCTACTAACTTTCTAAAACTAGCTCTTTCTGTCAAAAATTATATAACACAGTGTTAGTTATCAAACTGTTTTTATTCGCAATTCAACTGCTCCTGATTTCCAACTTCTCAAATACCAATTTCTGATTCTTAGTAAAATCTTATTTCATGAAACTAGAATATTTTAGTTATAATTAATAAATATAATATGAGAGTGTTTGGAAATCATTCAACTAAAATATTGCATAAAACAAAAATCACATGTTCCTTATTACACAGGGTGGCGCTGTTTGTCCCAAGTGGATTTCGCCACTTTATGCTTATCCCTAAGTGGCCTGCGCCACTCCCCCATGTGGCACCCGCCACATGGTTGCTTCCTCTTTTGGTTGGCCGACGCCACCCCCACTTGGATGGCATGTGCCACCCGTGCGTTTCTGCACCAAATTCAACGTCCCCAATCCGAATTTTCTAGAAAATACAAAATCGCAACAACATAAAATCGAAACTATACGGAACAACTCAAGAACAATTTTTAATCATCAAGAAATCAGCAAATATACATAATCAATCCACAAAATACTAACACAACAAAATGCAAGAATCAACATAATTCGACATCAGTAGCAACAAAACACAACACATACCACCACCCAAACCAGTATCATTTATCAACCCTAATTATAAAGATCGAACCTCACCCTTACCTTAATCGGTGGCCGCTTCGAATCTCCGATCGACTTTCCGATTTGACTTTCCCGACGACAACTTCTCGTAACCGCGTTCTCCCAATTTTCCTCGTTCTACCTTTTCCACGTTCTACTTCTTCCTCTTACTGATATTCCCTATTCTTCTTCTGACTAATTACTTTTTATTTTATTCTTTCTTTTTATTAAATTAATAATAATCTAATTACAACAACTAATGGGCATAAGTCTTACACCCACCTTTAATTGTTAATTCCGACGCAATCCAAACCCATTAACCAACATGCTTCAATAATCAATAATATCACTGATAATATTATTTCCTCGACTTTCTGACTTAATATTTCGACTTAACGACTTAATTCACCACAACTCCAAATCAACCGAATACTAGTTCACGACTAAATACTTATTCCGACTTAATCGGCGATTATCAACCAAATGGTCCAAACGGTCCAATCAACATATCCAATAATACCCGAAGAATATTCCATATCGTATTCCACAACTTATATCAACTTAATTAATTAAATTCGACTTAAACCAACTTATAATTATCAACATAATATTCCGATATTTTGGAATTCAACTTAAATCAACGCGACTTAACACAACATACTACAATTATATTTAATTAAATAAACGTGCGTTACAGCTCCAGCATTGTTCTTTGATTTGGAGTATTGCAGGAATGGTCATATCATCAAGCAGCAGAGATACGGAAGATACAACATGGTTGTTCATAACCAAGTTGTCTGAAGCATCATTCTCCCTTTTCTAGCCCCTACAAGAGCACAGACCATAGCCAATTGGCGTTATGACCTTAATGCCCCTTCACCAGATGTTGCAGCTCCAGAAGCACAACCGGATGAAAGAATTGATGAAATGCAGCAAGCTATGGATGATGAAGCTTCAATGCAGACTCCGACAACTGATTTCGCCAGCACCAACACCTCTACCAGACACCGTCTTCGGAATCAACAACCCGCATCTATGGATGGCATCCTTGCGACGATCAATCAAAGTGATGAGCGAAACCAAAGACATCACACTGAGCTAATGGAGCGGATGGGACAGATTAGAACAAGCTACCCAAAGCGGAAGAATTTTAGGTGCCATAGAAGGATTAAAGGTTGTGACGAGACAGGTTCAAGACTTGCATAACTACATCCATCACGTGGGAATATTTGATCACGTAGCACAGTACGAGCATAGGAACCTGCGAGGCAGACAAAGAGACAGAGGACCGCATCAGTAGTTTAGTTTTTCCTTTATTGTTTTCATTTTTGTTTTGTAGTTTACCTATATCTCGCAACATTGAGGACAATGTCCGAGATAGTGTGGGAGAAGGATAATTAGTATTTCATTTCCTTGTACGAAACCTAATTATTAATCAAAATATTTCGTTATTTAAATTCTCTCCAGTATTTTTAGCCATAACAAAACAAAACAAAATTCCTTTAAGAATACTTTCATTCGACATACCCTACGAGTATATAGGTTGATAGGCTTTGTTAGAAAACTGAGAAAAGACTTAACAAGACTGATACAGTCTTGACACCTTAGACCCTTAGATATGCGATATCGATTTGGATACATTTTATACCGAAATCCGAAGCTTTATTTCTAAATTAGCCCCGAGTAGTTTATAATAGCAGTTAGCATCGCCTGAAGCACAAGCTACGTGGAGAGTCGATGCAAATAAGTGATTGATCCTTAAAATGCTAAAAAGAAGAAAAAGAAGAAATCTTGAGATTATGCAAGCCATTGATAAAACAATCAAGTTGCACGTATTCTAAAGAATACAAAAACATGAGAAAAAAGGCAAAGCAAAGTCTGATGTCATTTGGCTCAGAGGAATCTGGTTCTGAACTCGGTAGAGCAAATTACGATTTGATCCCCCACAACTTACACTCAGTACGTTAAAGGGTTACCGCACTTGTGTACCATACCCCACGCTAGAAAAATATCAAAATCACCAACAAGTTATTCCACTATGCGCGTGTAAAGGTAAATGGCTTAATGTGATTGTGTCAGAATGAAATCGGGTGAAATAGAAACAAGAGCATTAGAATGAGCTATAACAGAATGATTCAGATTGGTTTGTATAAGGAGTTTATGAGCATTATATGTTTTAGTGTCATTAAAGTATCTTTAGTGTTTGAGTTACTATCAGATCGTTTAGCAAAATGTTGCACAACCACGTATGGATAGGTACTGTGTTTCGTGTCTGTATTTGAAGGATATTTTTCAAAAACCCATTTGATTGTTTGCTTGAGGACAAGCAAAGATTCAAGTCTGGGGGATTTTGATAACACGATTTTATATTGATTATTTAACATGATTTCCGTTTATTTAATTTGCTATTTTCCGCATTTCGAACAATATTATGCGAAGTTTGTGTTTATTTTATAGGTATTAAGTTATGCATGACTTGTGGAAGAAAAGAATGAAAATGAGACAGAAACGAGGATTTTTAGCAGAAGAAATGAAGCAGATAACAGAGTTTCTACATTATGACTATATGACGACCGTCACAGCAAAGTGACAGCCGTCACACCTTAGAAATCCCAGACGAACGTCACAGCAAGAGGACGAACGTCACACTTGTTATATCAGAAACCTATTAAGCGCGCACCAGTCAAACAACAGAGCCGTTATACGAATTTCTCTCGTTCAACAAAGATTTTTCTTCAGTCGTTCCAGTCTCCAATCAACCCTATACAGTCAAGGCCCAACTAAAGATTTTCCTACTAATTCTCAACAACAGTATTCACAGAGGCTATAAATAGTAGTTGTTTCAAGTTCCAGAGGGAGCTTCGATTACCTTACTGAATTTCTGCCACTTTTCCATTCGAAGTCGTTTATTTAAGTTCATAGCTTTTTATTGTTTATTTCCTTTTCCGCATTTAATTTCTTGAACCTTAGTATTAGCCTCTTACCTTGGTAAGCTATCACCATTTGTTTTTTTTCCAGCCACTGCAAATTGTTAATTTAAGTTTTCTGCAAGAATTATTGATTCAAGTGTACTTCAGCTAGGTTTCTAAATTTAATTATATGCTTTACCTTTTAATTATTATGTCTTATATTTTTATGCACTTCTTCTTCTACCTTTCTTCGTATTCAATTAATATGTATGGCTAAACCGTTTAATCGGTGTGTGATTGTATAACCAGAACGAATTAAATAGATCTAGGCTAAAATCTTAACTCGAGCTACTTTTTGGTTTCGATTTCTTATTATAAAACAATTTTTGTTACGAAAGTAAGAAAGTAAAAAAGTTAGAATTTAAGACCACGGGAGTGTGAGATTGTAACCGGATAGCTGAAATCGAGCATTGATTTTAAATACAGCGGAAGCACTTTAAAACCAATTAGAATTTATAGGTTTCCAAAAAGTACTTTTAACCTGAATTGATACAGCGAGAGCGCTCAATTGAACTTAGGAGTATATTAATAGGCAAGACCACGAGAGTGCGAGTCAACAACTTTTAAACCGACATATTCTACAGAAAGACAACTTGACAAATCTTAATAAGTCGACATTTTATTGAATTCGTGAAGGCGTACCAATTACATACCGATATCCCTATTATAATTTAATTTAATTTAAAATTCTTACTTCCTCACCCCTTAAAACTAAAATATCACTCGCCTTAGCTAAACATAATAACACCCGATAGCGCTATGTTGATTATCGAGTCTTTGTGGGATCAATATCTTTTATTACTACGCGATTAGGCTGTATACTTACAGTTAGAATCTTTAGACTCGGAAAGTCGCACTCATCAACGCCATTAGGTTTGATCTACAACTTGATCAAGCATGATTGTTGGGCACCACTATCAATGCCATCCAGAATTATCAATCATAGATAGTATGAAAGATCTTCCAACCCAAAAATGGAATAGCAGATAACAAAATAATCACTATTTCACTATTTTTTGTGCAGATTATATGAATAATATGTAAAACATATGTTTAATATAAAACTAGACAAATAACACAATACCAAAAAAAAAAATCATAAATAAAATATCAAACCACAATCTTTAATCAAAATATTATATGAAAACTCTTAATCAAATTCAAAACATCATGTTTTAAAATTCAAACTTAAAGTACTTTTATATAAAAATTCAAACAAACATATAAATCATAGATTATCATCAAACAAGTCTTATTCTTCAACATATTCCTCCAATTCTTCATCTTTTTTAACATCTTTTACCACCATATTTTGTCTTATTGTTGACCTAGAAGTACTTGCAGTTGCAAGTTGCTTTGTCCTCTTAGTATAAATTTAGATCATTAACCCCACTTGGATAGGTAATTTTAGACTAAATTAAATCATCATTTTATTAACCATTTCACCAATCTTATCTCTTCCAAATCCAGTACAATAATTAATGTCACTCAAAACTGTGTATAGAATTATCTTGTATATACAATTTATCTTTAACTCAATTCGAATTGAGTTACCCCACCCACCCCTACTAAATATCCCATACATATAATTTATCTTATTGCAATTAACAATTATCAATTGAATTATCTCATACACCCCTATCTTTCAATCTTATAATATAATTTATCTTATTGCAATTAACAATTATCAATTGAATTATCTCATACATCCCTATCTTTCAATCTTATAATATTTTCATAACTGATTCGATACACCCCCAATTTCACACACTTAAACATAAATACTCTGAAACCACATAGTCAGGGAACCTGAAGTCGATCGAACAATGATACACATTAGTTTTAAAAACTCACACTCTATCTTTTTTTTCTTTTCTTTTTATGAATGTCAAGTTACATAACAAAATTTATAATAACAAAAAAAAAAATTGTAATTTCCTCCTTCTTTTTCATTTCTTTATGCATAAAAAAAGAAAAACTATAATTTCCTCCTTGGTTAGCAAAAGTGTGAAACAAAAGTCTTATTCATCATTCTTAATTAACACATCGTACTTATCCATTTAGACATACAACTTTATCCATACCACAATCTAGATATCTACATCTTCGATTCTTCTCCATTAAATGTAGACAATATCGTTTGCAGATAAATTAATTAATGTTAAAATAATACTCCATGCTATTGATCATGATGATTCCAGTTACCCTAACTCACATTTAGGTAATTAAGAATTATATTCTAATAATTAGTGGTGAATTAGGTAAGAACTAAGAACTACCAAAAAGCATATAAAAAGAAAATATATATCACATTAATTTTAATATTTCATATAATATATATAATATAAGAAGAAAAAAATAGTGATAAATGAAACCCTACATATCAAAGCTCAATAAATCATATTGAACATGTTGACTTAATGGCTCCCCAAAGGATTGTCTTGAAAGAAATTCACTATAACCAGTCTTCAAAAAGGTATGATCTTGATGAGTCACATAATTATCATCCACCCTCCATTGTTGATGAGTTGAAGAAACATCCATATGCACTACTCTTTCATCATCCAAGGGCATAGTAGTAATTTCAGCAACATTAGAGTCTTGACCAGTTAACTCTTGCACAAGTGCTCTAAAATTTGAAGCATTAGTTTTCACCTTGACAGGACTTGAAATATATGTAACTTTTATCTCCTTTTTGTCCCTTTTGCTTATCCTTTTGTTCTTCATCATGATCCTAGAATAGTGGATAAGATGTTAGAAGGATTAAGTTGCAAAGAGTTTATATATAAGAGTAGGTGATCTTGTTGGTCAAATATGTGTGCTTCTTGGAAAGTGACCATGGTTTGAAATAATGGGAAGGTTAAAAAAAGAGGTAATTGACTAAGGAAAAATATGGAAGATACTAGGAGAAATTAAATTAAATGTATAGCAGATAGTTATGTATACGTATGTATATATGTAATTTGTGACACACCGTTTAGGTTGTAATAATGACTATTTGCCTTCAAATGAATAAATTATGGCACATGCGCAGCCATCTAAGACTGGCTACTATTTTTAGAAACTCAATATTATTATTAGTTTTTTTCTTTTTTTGGTGATGCATGATCAATATTTACTCTTTCTCTTTCATTATAAAATATTTTTTATTTTTTTGTGGTTGTTAAAAATATATATATATATATATATATATATATATATATATATATATATATATATATATATATATATATATATATATATATATATATATATATATATATATATATATATATATATATATATATATATATATATATATATATATATATATATACACATTGAATTATAATATTAATTTTATTAAAATATACATAAAATCGTATACATTGAATAAATAAAATATATTTTATTTTATTATTTTAATAAAATGTTGCAACGCACACTTTAGGGATTTTTACTAGATATTGTATATTTTGTTTAATAATTTTTTTTATTTTCAAATAACGATTGAAAATGATGTGATAAATTGCATGCGATATAACATATTTATAATAGTTAGGTAATTTTATGTATGTTTAAAAAGAGTTTTTTATTTTATTTTATGTGTAATAATACATCAATATTTGATAAGATTCATAGAAAAATAGTCTTTATTTTTTATTAGTTTTATTTTTCATCTATGTGAAATAAAATAATATGTAATTTATTGTAGGACAAACAAATATACATTTTTTTCTTCATATATAATATATAAATATGAATTTTTTTGTAGAACAAACAAATATAAAAGTATAAAATAGTAATTTGGTGCATGTCGCTTGCAACCAACAAAAGCTACTAACAAAGTTTCTAGAGCTTCAACGAAAACTTTTTATATGCATCATAGAAGATTAGAGTTAGTCAAAGGAGTGACTAAGAATATCATCTGATTTTATTTGATAAAAGTTAAACAACGATAGTGATCGTTGAAATAAAATTTAAAATAAAATTAGGCGAAGATTCACGTTAAATTTTGAATATGTCATATAAGTAATCTTATGACCCCACAACGGATTTCTAGATTTTGGTGTCCATTCAAAGTAACAATCGACTTGTTTTGAGTGTAAGAAAAAATAAATATAGATTGTTATGATAGTAAACCATAAATCCTAATCCTCTCTTGTCCAAATTTTTTGTTTTAATAGATTTATCTTATTACAGGAATTCTTCAATGAATTTTAAAAGTAATATATATATATATATATATATATATATATATATATATATATATATATATATATATATATATATATATATATATATATATATATATATATATATATATATATATATATATATATATATATATATATATAAAATAGATTTATCTTATTACAGGAATTCTTCAATGAATTTTAAAAGTAATATATATATATATATATATATATATATATATATATATATATATATATATATATATATATATATATATATATATATATATATATATATATATATATATATATATATAAGATTGTCGAATAGAATTTGATTATTAGATTATGGAGTATTTCTCAATCCATTCTATAATACTCTCGTTCATCTGTTACATTTTCAAATATGTCTTCTGTTTCTGTTGATATATTTCCGGACGTACCAATTTTTTATTTTACGTTGAAACCTTCTGCAAATGCATATGTGAAAATAGTTCGTAGATGTATTGTGGAATTTTAGCAGAACAATTTAAAAAAAAAAAATTAAACCAGTTTTATTAGTCAAAGACGCATATATAATAATGCAAAAACATGAATAAAGTAGTATCATATATATATATATATATATATATATATATATATATATATATATATATATATATATATATATATATATATATATATATATATATTACATCAATGTCATCATCCAAAATAAATACATAATTGTCATAAAAAAATACATATAGTTATTGTGTGTGCGGGAGTACATCCCCTTCACCCTCTCCTCTGTCTGCCCCATGTGCACGCTCTCTTATGCCTATGTCGCCTCGTATGCCTCTGCGTCCTCCTCGGCTGCCTATCCCATCAGTCCTGGCGTGATGTATGTGGTACTGTGTGCCCCTCAATGCCACTTGAATCATCTCATCCACTGTACGCATGACATCAGACCCCTCAGGGAAGAAATTGATAACACAATTTTATATCGATTATTTAGCATGATTTTTTATTAATTAAGTTACTATTTTCTGTATTTTGAACGATATTATGCGAAGTATGTGTTTTTTTTGCAGGTATTAGGATTTATATGACTTGTGGAAGAAAAGAGTTAAAATGAGACAGAAATGAGGTATTTAGTAGAACAATTGAAGCAGCTAGCAGAAAACTGAGTTTCTGCACTTTAGAAGCCAGGCTATCGTCACATTCACAAGACGACTGTCACACTTAAGTTATTTGGGACGACCGTCAGCTAGGCAAGACGACTGTCACATGTCATTAATTTAGAATCCTAAAGTGTGTGCCTCAGTCAAAACAGAGGAGTCATTGCACTGCGACATTCTCTCATTCAGCTCAGTTATTTTCTCATTCAATCCAGTATCAGTCAAGCATGCACAGTCAAGGCCCAACAATTTAAGTTCCTGTAATTTCTCACCAACAGTCACACGTGAAAGCTATAAATAGAAGTTACTTTGAGTTTCAAGAGGAGCTTCGATCGATTACCAAATTTCTGCTATTTTTACCACCGAAGCTCATTTATTTTCCTTGTCCAAAGCTTTTCTCTTTATTTAGTTTTCAGCATTAATTTATTTTTCGTTTCCGAACCTTAGTAATAGCTTTCTACATCGGGAAGCTATTGCCATTTACTTTGTTTCAAGCCACTATCATTCTTAGTTTAGTTTAATACAAGAATTATTAAGCCAAGTTTGTACTTCATCAGGTTCATTATTGAATTAATTGCTTTATTGTTAATTACTATGTCTTATGCTTTTTTCTATCTCTTCTACTTATTTTCTCGTGTTTCAATTAATATGTCTGGCTAAAACCCTTTAATCGGTATGTAATTGAATAACCGGAACAGATTCAATAGATTTGGGCTAAAATCTTAAACACAACTTACTTTCTGGTTTCAATTTCTTAATTTAAAAACAACTTTTGATACGAAAGTAAAAAGGTAAAAAAGGTTAGAATTAAGATCACGAGAGTGTGAGATTTTAACCGGATAGCTGAAATCGAATATTGATTTTAAATACAGCGGAAACGCTTTAAAACCAATTAGAATCCCTAGGTTTTCAAAAAGTACTTTTGACTTGAATTGATACAGCGAGAGCACTCAATCTGACTTAGTAGTATAGTAATAAGCAAGACCACGAGAGTGAGTTTACGACTTTTAAACCAACATTTTCTACAGAAAGACAATTTGATAAACCTTTATAAGCCAACCATTTATTGAATTTGTGAAGGCATACTAATTACATACCAATATTTCTATCATAACTTAATTTAATTCAAAATTCTTACTTTCTCGTTCCTTGAAACTAAAACATCACTCGCCCTAGCTAAACATAGTAACATTCTGATAGTGCTAGGTTGATTATCGAGTCTCTGTGGGATCGATATATTTTATTACTACACGATTAGGATGTATACTTGCAGTTAGTATCTTAAGACTCAGAAAGTCGCGATCAAGTTTTTGGTGTTGTTGTCGGGGACTTAGATTTAGTCAATAGGGCAATTCGTTTGTTGTGCCGTATAGATTAAGGCAACCAAATTTCCCTTTTTGTCGATTGTATGCCCAGTACTCGCTCTCGGGACGAAGACTTAGAACCAAAAATCGACGAAGTTGAGCGTTTCTTAAGTTTAAGACGTCGAATCGAAACTAACGATATCCTTTCACCTGAAGATCTTATATCCAAGCCAGTTGAAGAACCAATCATGGCCGAAAATGGAGGACCACATAATCTTCCACTCAAGTCTTATGCGACCCCAACTCAACAAGAACCGCATAACAGTATTGATGCCTCAACCATTACCCGAAATGATTTTGAATTGAAACCTTTGCTGCTATCAACTGTACAACAAAATCAATTTTCTAGAAATCCTACGAATGACCCTAATTGTAAGTTCTGTATTTTTAAGTTGGCATTAATTTTGTAAAACAAATATAGAAACAGTGTATTTGTACAGGATCTTTGCAAAACAAAGAAAATATTAAGCAAGGAGTCCTTTTGTGCGTCCAAACATGTTGTGTTGAAATGTTTTAACATTTAGATCAACATGTCGAAGAAGATATCAAGACAGTTCATCCGACATCATGAACTGCTAAAGATGGATTGAAGTTTCTGTTTTGGTTTCAACAGAAACAAAATATTTTGAAGATTTAAATCAATCCAATGGCGTTGCTTTTAAAAGATCTTGAAGAATAAAATTTACACTGAAGACAAATTTCAAATATTGAATAAATATAGTTTCTATATTTAGAGATATTTAAGGAAGTTGTTTATTTGAAGATATTTTTGTATATTTGTAGCAGATTTTTTGCATTATTTGTAGCAGTTGTTGCTGTGATGTTTTAGGCCCAAATCCAGTTGGAAATAGATTATAAATAGAAACCTTGTAACCTAGGTTTAGTAACCAACCGAAAATGTAAAGATCATATCATTAGGGTTGTGTTCTTGTGGAAACCGTGCGCAACAAGGTTTATGTTGTGGTTTTCTGTTTGTAATTCCCGAAGCTTGTAAGAAAGAGAAGTTGTGTACTTAACTAAAGTTGTTAAGCAAGGTTAAGGTATTGTCATGGAAGTTTGATTTCTTGTTTTGAATTGTTGGGAGGTAAAGAGTCGTCAATAACAACAACTGACTGTTGGGACTGTGAGACATCACTAAGGTTATTGGAAGTGAGGATAGGTTTCTCATATTTAGGAGTTCCTAAGTAGAAGTTGCACGGGTAATGATTAAGTGAGAAGACTATAAACTGTAGGTGTTTGCTGAGAAGTCTTTGAATTGATACTACATAGTGGATTTCCTTCCTGGCTTGATAGCCCCTGTAACCCCCAAATATTTAATTAATTGTTTATTAAATATTTAATTAATTATTTGTGTTTCGTCGATATATTTTTATGTTGTGGTTGATTAAGTCGATAAGCCGGAAAAATAAGTCGGAAGCTGTAGAATTATTATTAGAATTAATAATATAATTGTTGTGTTAATTAAGTATGAGAGCTTAAAATCGTGTTTGAATTAGTAAAATAGGGGGTGTTATGTTTAGGCTCATTAATAATTATAATATTTAATTAATTTAATAAAAAAGAACATAAAGTATAGAAACATAATAGAATATCAGTAGAAAGAGGAAATTGGAAAAAACACTTGTAAACTGTTGCGATCGTGAGAGAAAGAGGAACAAAGTTGGAATCTGATTTTGGGGCAACCTTCGATCCAAAACCTAAGGTAAGGGTGGGTTCGATTCTTATAATCGGGTATGATATTCAATACTGTGATTGAGTTTGATTTGGGTAGTTAGGTTTTGTTGAATCTGTACTAATATAAACGATCTGTTGATTTTTGTTGTTGTGAATGTTCGTGTAAAAAATCAATTGTCCGATGATTGAATTTTGTTGATTTAAAATATGTTTTAATTACGTTGGTTGTTGTTGGAAAAATCACGTTTGAAATTGTTTCTAGAAAATTGCGAATTTGGATGAAGAAGATCGACAGGTAGTGTGGATCACCCATTGGCCAATGGCCAAGTGGCGGGTGCCACATTTTGTATGGGAGAGGGGTAGAGGCGGTGGACGCCACTTTTAGATGTGGTAGGTGCCATTTTGATCATTCACTAAATCTTAATCGTGCTTAATTAACATGCAATTAGTTTGTATTAAAACCATGTTCCATATTTATTAGAATGGAGAAAAATTAATTAGGGTGGAGATTAAGAAAGTGGCGCAAGCCACTTGTGATTGTGGCAGGACCCACTTTGGTCATGGAGGATTAATTAATTCAATTATATAATCAAGTTAATTGTTAATTAGAGGCATGAAGATTTAATTAGGGTGGTATAAGTTTAGAAGTGGCGCACGCCACTTTTCTCTATGGTGAGAGCCACTTGAACATTTCACTCTTAACCATGCATTAACATGTTTTGCTTCATGAGAATTATTAATATATAAATTAATTGAATGATAGGTAATTAGTGATAAAGAGTGAATTATAGCCTTGGAATAAGTCAATTAAATAATGTTAATTTGATTATATAATTTCATTTAGTAAATTTGAGAGAAGAATTAATAGAATTTCAGGAATTGTAGTCGTATTAGAAAAATCAGAAATCAGAAGATGTAACATGCAGGTAATACTGTGATGAAGTTTGACAAAAAAATATAAAAACCAGAACCTTAGTAAAATCAGTAGAATTAGTACTAGCAGGTGAATCCTTGACAGAAAATGATTAGCAAAACGCATAAATTCGATGATCATAATAATTTTGTAATAAGTCGCAGAAAGTCAGAAATAGTGTCGGTTTAGTCGGTTTAGCCGAATTAGGCGAAAAACGAAGTTGTTCGGAAATTAAAGAAATTAATCGGGGTAGATCTGGTAAATTAAAAGTTGGTTTTTATTAAGTTTTTTTGTCGAAATTATGTTGTATAGTCGATTTCCAGGTACAGTTAAGTTGATGTACGTTTCGGTTTACGTAATGGTTCTAAAGTTGATCAAGAACATCACCTTTGCAGACAAGAAGTAGAACGAAAGATGATCAAGAAGAGTATCAATGTCCAGTTTGTTAACCTGAAACAATAAATCAAAATCGAGCAAAACAATCAAAAACCCAAAACACATTAACTCTTTGAAATCCTGAATAAGAAAAATACTAACCTTGCCAACAACAGGAACAATGAAAGATAGATTCTCAAGCTTATGAATGATTTGTTTTGAGATCTATTGGGTTTGTGTCTTGTGAGGGTGACTGATAAAACAAATCGTGAATATCGTGAGAAGAGGTGATCGATGACAATGGATAAGGTGGGGATGTTGGTTGTGGTAGTGGTATTGGTCGTGTGGGGTATGTGGATCGGCGGCCAGGGTTCTTTGGAGTTGAGGGTGGGTAATGTGAGAGAACTGTTTTGTTTTGTGTGCAAAAAGCTTAATGGAAGTATGGATGAACAAACCTAATGTTAAACGATGGCATTTTTACAAATTGCATCAGCTTACATAGGCGGGTTTGGGTACATGTGGTTCTTCTTTAAACACCCAGACCCGCCCATTAATATTCGTCCCAAACCGTTTCAGTAACCCGGTCACCCGTAAACCCAAACAAACCCGCCCAATTTACTTTTTTTTCTTTCGGTTTTGGCGGTTTGGGTTGGGTTGCGGTTCTTTGTCCAACCCTACCTATCACAGTAAAAGAAGTGGAAGCTACTTGTGTTTCTTGCAAGTACATATTCTGATGTAGTTTTGGGCTACAAACACTTTCTTTCATTCGATGTTTCTCCTCACATTGTTGGTCAACTAAAGAACGTCTTAGCAACCGATTCCACCAAAGGCCAAAGCAACAAAGGCCCATAATAGAACTCTTACTTGTATATGGCATTGTTAGGGAGATTTTAACTTAACATCCACACACTTGTATCTGGAACCCCCTCATAGTTTCATAATTCTATAACTTCCCCAAACAAAAATTTGAAACACTTTTCCTTACAAAATTTTCGGTAAAGAAATCATTATTTCCGGTACTAATGACCAAAAATTCTGAAATTTTCAAGGAATTGCATATTTATTGTATTGCAAATTGTGAAATTTTTGGGGAAAATATTTTCACAAATACCATAAATTTTGAAATTCTCATGCAAATTTCGTAATTTATAAGAAAAACCATTCTGGTTTTGAAATTTACGAAAGAACAAGTAAAATATATGGTACCACCCCCGAGAATTTGTAATTCGCACGTTTGGTTGATAAATCTATCATATAAGAAAAAACAATGTTGTGGAAATACCAAATCGGCCCCTTTATCCTCTAAGCCTATCCACATGGATACACTATGCTTCCACCTTCAACGTTTTCTTTACATTAGGTTTCAAACTTCTATCTCATTTCTCTTTCTTATTCATTCTACCTTTTCTCTTTCTTCTTCTTCCTATGACACTCTCTCCATCTTTCTTGTCCTTTCTCTTTATCTTCTTCTTTCTCCCTATTTTTTTCCTTCTTCCTCTTCTTTACGATACCGTCAAAGTTCTTCTTTGCGATTTTGTATCTGACCTTTTGTTGTTCTTTCAAGAAATATTGAATCGGGTTTCGACGGGTAGACCAATGTTTTGGTTGCTTTAATGAGTTGGTGCTGAAACCCAATCTTCTCAAGCTAACCCTAAAAGATTATGTACTAAACCGGGTTTCGACGGGTAAGTCAATATTTTAATGTTTGTTTATTCCGTTGGTTTTGTTTCACACTTCAGGCTAACCCTAAAAGTATTGAACTAGTGTTTAAAGAAATTAATGTAGTGGATAGTTTTCTCAAATTGGTTATTCTATTTTTTTAACAGATGATTCTTTGTCTCTGTTTTTTTTGGTTTGTTGATTTCAAGCAAAGAAGATGGAGACTTGTTTGTGGGTTATGGTTTTGTTTCAAGCGAATAGTTGATGGTGGCGAATCTGATGTTTTCGACGATTTCATGGTGGTTTGCGATTTCGCGGTTATGATAATATATATTGTCAATTGATGAATGTTCTTACGTTGTTATTGTTGTTGTTTTAAATATCGTTATCAAATTTTTTAACTGCAGCTCATGGAAGTATTTACTTTAATTTTGTGCTTTTGTACTTCAATTTTATGTTTGTGGAGTTACAGCTTATGACTACAGTCATATCGGTCATGTACGTGTCACCGTTTCATTTGATATCCTCTACGAGTTTTATTACACAATCTATTTTTCTTTGTAAAGTTTCACTTGATATTACTCTTGTGTACAGATACTCACGTGTTGCCATTTTTTTTTTCAAAAGAGAAGAAAACAACATAAAAACACAATAAAAAGGGAAACAAATATTCTCGCGGCGGGTTCACGCATGATATGGGTAAGGAATAAAATGTCCATTTCAAGAAGCACATAACATAACCCAAAGACATTTTATTATGTACACAAGGCATGTCCAATTCTTGTGTTTGTTCCAACAATTACAAAATCTTAGTAGAATATAATACATCTTATTCATACTCTTTTTTATAACTTTTGTTCAAAATGGAAATACAATTTTATGCGGTTGATAGTGTGATTAATAGGCAATATAATCTGACCTATATGTCCAAGAAAACCTTTAGAGCCATCACCTTCTTTTACAATTTCAAGCCCATCAAATATATATGGACTGATAATATCCATTTAATACACACATAAATGCATTATTATACTTATGAATCAGAAGAAAAAAATAGAAAAAGTCTATTTCAAAAGCTCACCAAGGCTGGGGCATTGATCTGCTATACAAATTCCAAAAAAAAACAAATACAACCATGCTATGGAGCAATGATTCCTGAGCTTCAAAAACAATCTCCTCAAATATTGACTTCTTGATCAAATACTGATATATTGAAAGTTTTCTCCCCCTCCCATGTCCAACATTAACAAGATAAGCTATTTAAGACTTGTGAAGCGCAAACACCTATAGCATTTGACATTGTTATCTTTTAACAGACAAGTGTCACCAAAAACTAATGTTTATCCTTAATCCAACACTCTTTGAATCAATGTCAGGCACCCGTAGTATATATGACACTCATACGACACTTGTATACAAGTAGATTTTATTGTTCTTATTGTTCAATTTGTGTTAAAACTAAAAAATTTACACTCTAAACTCTACTATGGAAAATCTCATATAGGGAACAAAGCAACTCACTTAAAACTCCCTTAATTTGAATCATCAATAATCCTTAAGGGGTGCTGCTTCAGTAGACGACTCTATATGAAATAAAAAAATAGTGAAAAATTTAGAGCAATGATTGAATGTGTGTTTTAGTTTCAAAAGTTCGACATCAACTAATAAACTCGCCTTTGAAAAATTAATATCCCTCATAGGAAGCAATTTTATACAACCAAAGAATGGATTATAGTATGAATCATCTTCATCATTAGTTATAGGACAATTTGGAATTGACGTTGGTGGCATTGTTTTTGTATCCAAACTGATTCCAGGAACAGATGCATATGGTGTAGAAGAATGGCAGGTGTTGCTGAATGTGTATTAAATAGATAAAATAAAAATTAACATGACTCATAGGTAAGTAACATGACTCATAGGTAAGTAATTTTGGACATACTAACAGATTATATACTCACATATTCGGCATAGGATGTTGGTATATTTCACTACTGAGTGGCGTGCGGGACGTGTGTTCTGCACTGTGTGTGATGTTGTTCGTACCATTAGGTTCAGCATTCCCTCTTTGAGGGCGTCTGCCCCGTTTGAGTAATTACAGAGTCTCACAACTATTTCCCCTATATTTATCATGTAAATTAGAATTGAATTAGATTTGCATTAGCAATATCACATAAAGTGTGAAATTTGGATGGGTTGACAGCACTAACAGCAATGCATTTCCACAAATTGGAAGTTGAACAAATGATTTGGTAATTTCCACTCCGACAAAACGGTGTTTGTCTGGACACATCTCTGGCTTACGCATCTGAAGTGTCGGTTGTGTTTGTATTGGTGTAGAAATGGGACATCATGGAATTTCCTTAGTTGTATCTATGTTTGTAGTGAAACTGATTCCGGTAACATTTACAGATGGTGATGACAAATGACTGTTGCTGCTGAAAATAGTGAAACATGATAAAGTAAAAATCTTGAGTATTAAGACTAATTGGCGACTTAGAAATTTGTATCTAATAAGAAAGAAATTACTCACATAGGACTAATAGGAAGTTGGTTTATCATAGTTGAGAGTGGAGTGTGTGTTTCATGTTGGTGAATCTGTGTGAGGTTGTAGGCATAATTAGGTACACTTAGTCCCTTTTTAGGACGACCTCTGCTCCATTTGCTTAATGCGTATCAACAACAACAGTAGGAATCCTCCCATCTCTGACTCGAGTAAATTCTTTTGTTTCTTGTACCAATAATACATGATGCAGAAAATAACACCAAAACTAAAATGTGTTGCTTTACCTCAAAGAACAAAGTTTTGCCATACTATACCTTTGCGCCATTTCTTCTACGAACCGAGGAGGATGAGAACTTGCAACATCATTGTACCATATGGAGCAAAAACTTTTCCTAATACATTTGCACCAGAACCGTGAAATGTATCTATTAAATCCTGAAATCAATAACAAAGTGTTCGGCTGCATGGACGTTTTGATGGAAGGATTTTTCATAACTTCAACATTCTACAAACCCCTACACATCAAGACCAAGTGAGACAACATAATACATATCTTAATTGCTACTATATATGAATAATAAGCAAGGCTTAAAGCTTAAAGCTTAAAGCTTGCTTTAACTTAAGCAAGTCTTCACTGATACACTAATTTTGTTAAAATGATAAAAAGAATGAACATTGATCTGACCATTAGCAGCAACAATATGTAGAGGTGAAAATTGATCTAAAATAGTTTTTTGATGAAAAGTGATGCTCATATTGTAACAGAGTTATTACAGATTGAAGATTACCTTGTTGCACGGAAGTGATGAGACGATGACCGTGGTTGGTACCTCTGCAATCAGCAACACAAACCAGAACACAAATTAATTGTAAATAACCATTCAACCTTACTTTACAATGGAAAAACACGTTTTATATAATTGTAACACGGTGGGAGAACTGACTTTTAGTCATGTTACGGATAGCAAGAGTTGCCACCGACTTTTATTTTATCCAAATGGAAAGGACATAAAAGAACAGGAAATACCTATTTTAAAAGACTTGAGTTCGGGGGGTAGGTTATACAAAGGGAATGTGTTAGCACCCTTTATATCCATGGTTATCCATGGGCTCTTAATTACTTAGCTCACTTAAATTGTTTTTGAAGAGTGTAGTGTGTGATTAGAAATTTTTCTTAGTACTTTGTAATGATCCTCGTATGGATGTATACAAAGCCTTGTTTTGAAAAACGTTTAGGAAAATGAGGTGTAAAAAGTATTTTGAAATGTGAGCAAGCAACTAAGAGATACCTACCCTAGATTAAGTCTTTCATGTTCTCGTATGTTCTTTCAATGGTAAGACTATCCCTATTATTAAGGAATAGGTAGTCATTACCTTGGATGTGTTTAAGGGACAAGCGTAGGGTCATCGTATGGTCATAGAAAACAACTTAAGGGATGTCTTTAGCAATTCGTAGGGACTATCATCATTTATTGAAGGGACAAAATCATTATTCCGTAGGCAACCTCGAAGGGACTTGATCTTTTAAACTGTAAGGACTTGATGATTTATACTTGAAGGGACTTTGCTTAAGACATCCCTATATTCGAGGGACTTGACCATTTTATTTTAAGGAAACCAAGAGGAATACCCTAGGAAGTGCAAAATGGCGATCAAAGATCGACTTACGTGTGTGAGTGTTTTATTTCAAATATTTATTCTTTTTATTTAATTTTCTAAGTTAATTTAATTCATTTAGGTTATACACACCCTAAAATTACTAACCATAGCAAAAAAAATAATGCGGAAATATAAATCTAAAATTATTACATGGCTTTGGGATAATTACAATATAATCATAAAAATAATAAATGATAATAATAATAAAGCAAATAAATATTAGGATAATAATAATAAAGCAAATAAATAAAGCAATAATAATAATAAAGCAATAAATATTAGGATATTTAGAATTAAAAGAAAATAATAATGAGGTAACAAAGAAAAGTTAGTATTTTTAAAAGAAATTAAATAAGTTAGAAATTGTTTAGAATTTATAAGAAAAATAATAAGTTTAAATAATAATAGTAATAAGAGAATAAAGTATTTATACAAAATAAAAAGTTATTATAAAAATATTTTAATTAGGGTTTAAGAAAATAAATTAGATTTTTAGGGTTAATGGAAAAATTTAGGGTTAGTTAAAGAAATTAGGATTTGTTAACATAATTAATTAGAATTAAAATAAATAAGTTTTTATTTACAATATATATATATATATATATATATATATATATATATATATATATATATTGAAAATTAAGTACAAAAGTAATATTAGAGAAAAAAAATAATTAATAAGTATTAAGAAATAAATATGAGTTTTAGAAAATATAAGATTTATAAAAATATTATTGATTATTTATTTAGAAAACATTTTAATTATATTAATTAAGTTTAATTAAAAAAATAAAGAAAATTAGAAAAAGGAAGAAAATAAGGAAAAGGATGGACCTGAGATTTGAACCCAGGTCCCTAACTTGGATGAAGAGAGGAATGACCAACTGAGTTGCGCATGCACTGGTGATAGGAACCAACAACATTTAATTATATATTAAGTCTTCAAAATATAGTGAAAAATGGAAAACAAATTGTTAGACACCAGGATTCGAACCCCAGCCCTTCCTTTTACCAAACCAAATGTCTTGCCAATAAGCCACATGGGGCGCATCTGAATATAAACAGCAACAAATAATTATATAGTAAACTTGTTAAATAATGAAAATAATGAGAAAAAGAATGGTCTCACCCAGGTTTGAACCCAAGACCTTTCATTCACACGTGCATGCTCTAACCACTGGGCTAACCAATGTTTATTGAAATAAAACAGAAACAATTCAATAAAATATTAAATCAAATATTTGAATTCCTTGATGGCACCAAGAACTTCATCTTCTTCCTCTGAAATTCACAGGTTTACCTGCGAATTTTCCTACGAAGCTTCCTGCAAATTTTCCTGCGAACAAAACCTACAAAACACATACTTCTGCAAAAACGTACAAATTCCACAAATTGATCATGCCAACATGATCTACACAGTTCATTTAGTTTAATTATGGTCTCAAACAATATTTATATGGCCTATTGCGTGAAGCCCTAAAACGAAAGCTCAAACCCTAACAATGGCCGTTTGCGTTTTAGGCTATGGTTCTTCAAGAAAATTATCAAGAAAGCTTGTATACTTCATTCAAAACCGAAAATTGAAATTTGATGAAAATTTTGGAATTGGTTTGATGCTCTTGGAGGCAGAAAATTCGTGTCCTTGTGTATGTTTTTGTTTATGTATATGTAGTGATTGAATTTAGGTCAAAAACTTGTGGATTTGTGAAGATTGCTTGATCATGAAGTTTCTTCACTTTCAAATATTCAAAAAATCTCATCTAACCTTTCTATTTTTGATCCAATCTGACTTTAGTTGATTTCCAATCATTCTAAATATAATCCAACTAATTTTCAATCAAAGATTTCATTCTTCATTTGACTTTTCATATTTTATATATATTTAAATTGAATTTTAATGAATAAAATCCAAATAAATATAAAATAAACTATAAAAATCTGAAAAAATAATCATTGGATCGTGCATGATGTCATTGTAAGGATTGGATTACAAAATTGCAAGCCCATTTGGAAAATTTTGGTTTTAAGACCTCATTTGTTCAATATACCCCTAAAAAATTTCCCAACTTTGCAAAGGCACAAATCCCTCAATTTTAAGGCTATGAAGGTGTTGTTATACATTTTGGAAAGCTTAAAGAGCCCTTTAACCAACCTCTTTGGTCTCATGTCCATATCCTTTACCATTTTCAAATTATACTCCTTGGAAGATGTTGACTTTTTGTTGACTTTTGAAATGACCTATAATGTTTTAGCTCATACCTTCTAAATGAAGCATTTTTAGGCTTTGCTTGTGAGACACAAAGTTGTAGAGAATTTAATTTCCTTCAAAATGAGCTTTGGATTGGAAATTATTGATGAAGCATGTGAAAGTTATGGCTGGTCAAAGTTCAGTTGACTTTTCCTTAGAAAACCCTAATTTAGAAACTCCTGATTCTTGATGATTTGAAACTTCCTTGATGAATCATGATCAACCCTTGATCAAATAATTAATTTTACTTCATAAAATTGATGTTGGCAAAAAATCTAGAAGTTTGACTTTAATTTGACCAAAGTTGACCATAGTTTGACTTTTTAACTACTTTGACTGATTTTTGCATATCTGATCATTTGACTGGGCAAGCTCTTTGGGAAAGCCATGAAACTTGACGTGGAAATTCTTGAATACATGTGGGATGTTATGAAGCTCATTTGAGGCTTTGAAAATCATTTTAACATGAAGAAACACAAAACCCTAGTTTTGGACACTTTGCTTAAGAGGAGGCATTGTCTGAGGAAACTTCCACCCTTCTTGACCAATTGGGAGTCTTGAGGATCTTATGATTATTTAGAAGTCTTGAGAAAGGTTGTCTTGATTATGGAGGGAAAATTTTGGGGTACAACAGCTGCCCCTTGTTCAATTTTTTGGAATCTGAGGAGTTAGATTGGCATGTACGCCATTTGTGACTTGAAGATTGAAGAGGATTGAACACAAAAACCCAAAAATTTGCACTTGCTGGTGTTTAGAATGATTCTGTTGGTTAATCGTGATGCTTGAATGGGCTTAAAGATGCCATTTGAATAAAGAGTCTTTTGATATGCTTCTTAATTACGGAGATAACATTTTTGGGAAGAATAAACGACGACCCAAAAATGAGATAACCCGCGGTAAGAATAAACGACGGCCCGAGGTAACAAGGTAACCATTGGGAAGAATGAACGACAGCCCAAGGTAAGTTGATTTCTGGGAAGAATAAACGACGGCCTAAAAATGAGATAACCTGCAGGAAGAATAAACGACGGCCCGAGGTAACCAGATAACCATTGGGAAGAATAAACAACGGCCCAAGGTAAGTTGATTTCTGGGAAGAATAAACGACGGCCCAAAAATGAGATAACCTACGGAAAGAATAAACGACGGCCCGAGGTAACAGGATAACCATTGGGAAGAATAAACGACGGCCCAAGGTAAGTTGATTTCTGGGAAGAATAAACGACGGCCCAAAAAATGAGATAACCTGCGGGAAGAATAAACGACGGCCCGAGGTAAGTTGATTTTTGGGAAGAATAAACGACGACCCAAAAAATGAGATAACCTGCAGGAAGAATAAACGACGGCCCGAGGTAACAGGATAACCATTAGGAAGAATAAACGACGGCCCAAGGTAAGTTGATTTCTGGGAAGAATAAACGACGGCCCAAAAAATGAGATAACCTGCGGGAAGAATAAACGACGGCCCGAGGTAACAGGATAACCATTGGGAAGAATAAACGACGGCCCAAGCTAAGTTGATTTCTGGGAAGAATAAACAACGGCCCAAAAATGAGATAACCTGCGGGAAAAATAAACGACGGCCCGAGGTAACAGGATAACCATTGGGAAGAATAAACGACGACCCAAGGTAAGTTGTTGATGAAGTTTGTCTGCTGGAGAATTTACCTGAAAAACAAGGTTAGCTGGGTGCAAGTATATTGATATATATAACAACTTGCAAGATAATATTTTATGGGAATGTGTATGGTATGATATTATATGATGTATTTATGAACTATGTAGTTAAAGCGTAAGTAGCTTCGTAGAATAACTGCTGACTGGGGAAAATAAATCTCGACTCGTTGCTGAGGATTATGAAGACTTCATTCCCGTCTTGTTTGAGAATATCGTACTTAGAACTTCCCGTTTTTTTGTTTGCAGTACTTCTTATTGAAGGAATAAGTTCCTGACTATCCTGACTGAGGATAAAAGAGATGGACATAGATCCGGGAGACTTAATTCTTCGGAGGATATGAAACTGCTTGAAGACTTCGTTGAGTGGGAAGTATAAGACATTACTTGAAGTATTCCGTAAGGATATCCGTAAAGATTACCCAGTGGGGATGAATCGGCGAAGCTTCGTTGAATTCCTACCTCCGTTCGTTCTTAGTAAATGCTATTATTGTATTTTATGCATTTCTGGTAAACATCAATCATATTCAAAGGCATATATTCATTCAAACATAATCAATAGACGTTTTTCGCTTTAGTAAAAGGGGAAAAGTAAAGCTGGATAAAGGAGGAAAAGTAAAGCTGAATATAAAAATTGGATTTTTTTCTTAATGTCAAAGAAATTTTTACAAGGAAAAATAGCTATGTGTACATGACCCTATTGAGTTTCAACTTTGCTATTGCCATTATCTTCAATTATCTCATCTTCAGCTATTGGAGAGGAAACGATTGGATTGATCAGTATCTGTTGAACTTGACGTAGATAACACAACTAGTAGAGGTTGCATGGGTGATCTAACAAGACATAGTCATACGCTTTAATCTCTAACTTTTTCCTGGATTGCCCTTTCAGGTTTTCAATCCACCGGGATACCCTTTTTTGCCCAAGCCGCCTTTTCAGGTTTTCGACTTGTCGGGTGTACATTATATATATATATATATATATATATATATATATATATATATATCCCTAATTTTTGCCCGAACCCTTTTGGTTCGCCGGGATGCCCTTATTTTTGCCTAGGCCAGTCAACCTAGTGGGTCTCTTTTTATGCGTAGTATTTTTTAACTATGTTTGCGTTCACAGGCTGCGGGAAATCTTCACCATCCATAGTGGTAAGCATCATGGCACCTCCAGAAAATATTCTCTTAACAACAAATGGCCCTTCATAGGTGGGAGTCCATTTGCCCCTAGGATCACCCTGTGGTAATATAATACGCTTGATTACCAAATCACCAGTATGATACACCTGCTGTCTAACTTTCTTATTAAAGGCTTTGATCATCCGTTTCTGATACATCTGACCATGACAAACAGCTGCTAATATTTTCTCGTCAATCAAGTTTATCTGGTTAAGTCAAGTCTGAATCCATTCATCTTCATCTAAGCCTGCATCCTTCATAATTCTCAAAGAGGGAATCTGAACTTTAATGGGTAAAACTGCTTCCATACCATAGACCAGGGAAAATGGGGTTGCCCCTGTTGAGGTACGCATGGTGGTATGATAACCATGAAGAGCAAATGGTAACATCTCATGCCAATCCTTATATGTAACTGTCATCTTTTGCAAGATCTTCTTAATAATCTTGTTGGCGGCTTCCACTGTGCCATTCATCTTTGGACGATATGGAAAAGAGTTGTGATGTTTAATCTTGAACTGCGTGCAGAGATCAGTAATCATAGTGTTGTTCAAATTAGTACCATTATCTGTGATAATCCTTTCAAGGATGCCATATCTGCATATAAGATTATATTTGATGAATCGAGCCACAACATTCTTGGTAACATAAGCAAATGAAGCTGCCTCTACCCATTTTGTGAAGTAATCAATAGCTACAAGGATGAAACAATGTCCATTAGAGGCAGTAGGTTTGATTTCACCAATCATATCAATGCCCAACATGTCAAAAGGCCATGGAGCAGTTAGAACATTCAACGGAACTAGAGGCACATGAACCTTATCAGCATAAATCTGGCATTTGTGACAAGTTTTGGAGTGTTGATAGCAGTCAGCTTCCATGGTAGACCAATAACAACCTGCTCTCAGAATATTCTTAGCCATTGTATGCCCACTAGAGTGAGTACCAAAGATCCCATCATGCATGTCTTCCATAATCTCTACTGCTTCTTTTTTATCCACACAGCGAAGTAAAGTTGAATCGTGGTTGCGCTTGTATAAAATTCCATTACTCAGGAAGAATTTAGCAGAAAACCTCCTTAGAAACTTCTTATCATTGACATATGCCCCTTCAGGGAACTCCTGAGCTTCAAGATACCTCTTCACTTCATGGAACCAAGGTTTTTCTTCTATTCCTTCAGTGCCCACTTCATTGCAGTATGCAGGTTTGTCAAATCGATCAATAGTAATTCTCGGAGCTTCATCATCCCAATTGATTTCAAACATAGATGCCATGGTAGCTAATGCATCTGCCAACTGATTCTCTTCTCGTAGAATATGCCCAAAGGTAATATCTTCAAAGTACGGGACCAAAGACAACACATGCTCTTTGTAAGGGATAAGATTAGGATGCCTGGTGTCCCAATCTCCTTTAACTTGATTGACTACTAAGGCCGAATCTCCATACACATCCAAAAATTGGATCTTCATTTCAATAGCAACCTTGATACCCATGATGCACGCTTCATACTCCGCCATATTATTGGTACATTTAAAACAAAGCTTTGCAGTAACTGGTGTATAACAGCCTTCGGGAGAGATAATCACAACACCAACACCATTACCAAGCGCATTAGAAGCTCCATCAAAAACCATAGTCCATCGGATCCTTGTCCAGGTCCTTCATATTATCTAGGTTCTTTAGTAACAATCATAATATCCTCATCTGAAAACTCAAAATTCATAGATTAGTAGTCATCCACTGCTTGATGAGCCAAATGGTCAGCTACTACACTTCCTTTGATTGCTTTCTGAGTAGTATATTGTATGTCATATTCTGTCAAGATCATTTGCCATCTTGCTATTCGTCCGGAGAGAGCAGGTTTCTCAAATATATACTTGATCGGATCCATTTTTGAAATCAATAAAGTGGTATGAGTCAACATATACTGTCTTAGTCGGCGAGCAGTCCATGCAAAAGCGCAGCAAGTTTTCTCGAGCAGTGAGTATCTTGTTTCACAGTCGGTAAACTTTTTGCTAAGGTAGTATATTGCCTGCTCTTTTCGACCAGACTCGTCATGTTGCCCCAACACACACCCCATTGAGTTATCCAATACTGTCAAGTACATAATCAAGGGTCTTCCTTCAACTGGTGGCATCAATATAGGAGGTTCCTGTAAATACCTTTTGATTTCATCAAAAGTTGTCTGGCATTCATCATTCCATTCCAATACTTGATTTTTCTTCAACAACTTGAAAATTGGTTCACAAGGAGCAGTCAACTGGAAACTAAATCTTGCAATGTAATTCAATCGTCCCAAGAAACCTCTAACTTCTTTCTCAGTATGAGGAGCAAGCATCTCTTGTATAGCTTTTACCTTTGCTGGATCTACTTCAATACCTTTACCACTGACAATAAAACCCAGAAGTTTACCAGATCTAACTCCAAAAGTACATTTGTTTTGATTTAACCTCAACTTGTATTTCTTCAACCTTTCAAACAACTTGTGCAGGTTATCAAGGTGCTCTTCTTCATTCTGAGATCTGGCTATCATATCATCCACATATACCTCTATCTCATGGTGAATCATATCATGGAACAAAGCTACCATAGCACGCTGATATGTTGCCCCAACATTCTTCAAACCAAATGGAATTACCTTATAGCAAAAAGTGCCCCATTGTGTAACAAATGTAGTCTTCTCCATATCTTCAAGTACCATCTTGATCTGATTATACCCAGAGAAACCATCCATAAAAGAGAATACCTTATGTTGAGCAGTGTTGTCTACCAGAACATCAATATGTGGAAGTGGAAAATCATCTTTAGGGCTGACTCTATTCAAATCCCTGTAATCTACACACATGCGAACCTTACCATCTTTTTTAGGCACCGACACCACGTTTGTAACCCATTGTGGATAAGAAGTAACAGCTAGAAATCCTGCATTGAATTGTTTCATCACTTCTGCCTTAATCTTTTTTGACATATCAGGACGCATACGACGAACTTTCTGCTTTATCGGACGACAATTCTCTTTCACTGGTAGACGGTGAACCACAATATCTGTATCCAACCCTGGCATATCTTCATAAGACCAAGCAAAAACTTCCTCATAGTCATGTAACATCTGAATCAACCTGTTCTTGATACCATCCTCTAGTTCAGCACCTATCTTGATTTCTTTCTTGTTTTCCTCGGTTCCCAAGTTCACAACTTCTATTGGTTCCTCATGTGGTTGTATAGTTTTCTCTTCTTGTTGTAGTAATCTAGCTAACTCTATAGGTACTTCACAATCTTCCTCCTTTCCATCCTCAGCTTGATAGATCGGATTTTTGAAGTCATAATTGGCAATAGCAGAATTATTATCAATAGGATCCAGAGTGGATGAATATCTGCATTTAGTGACGTGGGTGTGTGTAAGAACATATAGCTTTTTTTTCTTTTCTTTTTTTTTTTTTGAAAAAAAAGGAAATAAAAGAAAGACAAAGAGCACAATATTTACGAAAGCGAAAAACGTCCATTGATTTTATTGAATGAAAATATGCAAATGAAATGACAACCCTAATAAGCATACCATTGTGCCCCGGGCAAGGCACAAGGCTCAAAAGTTTTTAATTATTCAAAGTTACAAAAATAAATTTAGAAAAAATGAAATAGCATTTACTCCTGACTAAAGGAGATAGGAATAACGTCTTCAGCCTTCAAATTGTTGAGTCCATCCCCCATGGTAGGAAAAATCCAATCGTCCATGTTATAACCTTCATCATAATCTTCCACAGCATTGACTGGGTCCCTTATGATTCCTCCATGAGTGATACGAGCAGCACGAGCACGACGAACAGTCTTCTGAGATTCTGCAGTAAAACCCAAACCAAACTTGTCAGACTTGTAAGGAATGTCAGGAAGCTGACCCCAAATAGTACAACCACCTTCTTCAACCACAACTTTAGCATCTTTGAGGGAGGCCATTGTAGGAGGCACTCTAGTAATCACATGAACTTTTTTGACAACAGGGGGAGCTTCAGCAGCAGGAACGACCCAAGGAACAACTTCAAATATCTGGCAAGGAGTCTCAACAAATTCACCCTCCATCTCAACATATTTAAAAGTGTTCACATGACTGACCATGTATTCGTCTTCCCCATAAACAGTGACAACCTTTCCTTTCACCGGATATTTCAACTTCTGATGTAAAGTAGAAGTCACAGCACCTGCCCCATGGATCCAAGGGCGCCCAAGCAAACAGGAGTACGCAGGACGAATATCCATCACATAGAAAGTGGAATCAAAAACTTGAGAGCCTACTTTAACTGGAAGATCCACCTCTCCATGCACCATTCTTCTTGAACCATCAAAGGCCTTCACCACCATATTACTTGGCCTTAACACTACATCATTCAAATTGAGTTTGTCTAGAACCTCCTTAGGTAATACATTTAATGAAGAACCATTATCCACCAATACATGAGACAAAGTAGTGCCCCTACACTCAACGGATACGTGCAGAGCTTTATTATGGTTTCTACCGGAAGGAGTCAAATCAACATCATTAAAACCCAAACCATTATCACTAGTTAGATGAGCAACACAATTTTCAAATTGGTCCACAGAGATTTCATGTTGCACATGAGAAATCTTCAGGAATTTGATTAAAGTCTTGGCATGGGCTTCAGAACATAATAGCAGAGATAGCATGGAGATTTTGGAGGGAGTATGCTCCAACTGGTCAACAACATCATAATCACTCTTACGGATGATTTTCAGTACTTCTTCCATCTGCTTAGAGAGATCTTCACTAACTGGTGCTTCAGCTTGAATAGGTTCAATCAATGGTCATTTGCCCCGAGCCTCAGTATTTGGCCCAGAGTTAGAGATATGAACTGGAGTAGGAACAACTTTTGAGGTGTCTTCTGGAGAGAAAATTCTTCCACTCCTGGTAACCTTACTGGATCCAGCAATATTATCCACATCAAGATTAATATCATTAACAGGTGCATCAGTCAAAGGCTCTTGTTTGACACCATGGATATAAACACCAGAATCATAATTCCAGGGTATAGCTTTTTCAGAAGTGTATGGGATAGGACCAGGATTAGTAATAATCATTGGAGCCACCTTTGGCTCAGCAGTAATCTTCACAGAACCTTTAGAAGTGATCCTTACTGGACCACTGGAAGTAATCTTCACAGGGATCTTATTAACCATAGCCACATCTTCAAATTTCACATCTTGAGCCAAACCTCCACACAGATTCTCTATAGAAGGGATCCTCTCAAATAGTATAGTATAGTTATCTATCAGGCGTTGAATACCTGACCTCAACCTCCAACAACTATCAGGTTTATAGGCACAGTAAAAACAATCTTCCATGCAACCCGAAAATAAATCGGCTTGCACAAGTCTCTTCTTGACAATAGCTAGAGGAGTAGTTATTTCAGCCACAGTAAGAACATAAACAACCTCATCAACAACATTGACAGTCTTCTCATGTTTAGGCATAGGAGCAGTAATCACATTAGGAGTTTCCGGAGGGTCAAACTCAATTTCTCCATTCTCAATCATATCCTGGATTTTGTTCTTCAACGACCAGCAACTGTTAGTATCATGGCCAGGGCTATTAAAATGGTATGCATACCTTGCATTGGGATTGTAACGAGAAGATGAGGTATTGATATTTTGTGGTGGGTCCTTCAAAGTAATCAATTCTCCTTTCAACATATGCTGCAATGCCTGAGCCAATGACATATTGAGCTTGGTAAATTTCCTCTTAGGCTTAGGATGATTATTCTGTTGTTGCTCTTGTGGTGGAGGTGTAGGATTAGAAATCAAAACAGCTCCCACAGATTGGTTACGATCATTACGATTACGCTGGCTATACACAGCATTGGATTCTTTCTTCCCAGGATGGGTCTTCTTGGTGATACTTGAAGAAGCAACTATCTGAATCTTTCCACTTCGTATCCCGCTTTGCACACGTTCTCCAGTCATTATTAGTTCAGTAAAGCCAGATGATGAGCTTCCAATAAGATGACTATAGAAAGGATCAGTCAACGTACTCATGAACATATAAACCAATTCCCTGTCAGTCAAAGGGGGTTGCACTCTACTTGCCAGATCTCTCCACTTCTGAGCATACTCCTTGAAACTTTCTTTGGCATCCATGGACATGCTTTGGAGTTGCATGCGAGTTGGTGCTAAATCAGAATTGTATTGGTACTGCTTATAGAAAGCTTCAACAAGATCATTCCAGTTGCGAATATTGGTACTCTCCAGTTGATAATACCATTCTAGTTGGGATCCAGACAAACTCTCTTGAAAGAAATGTATCCATAACTTCTTATCAGGAGTATGAGGTTGAATTCTTCTGACATAAGACCTTAAATGCAGTTTTGGGCAAGACACACCATCATACATAACAAAAGTAGGAACCTTGAAACCTATAGGAAAGGAGACTCCAGAAATCAAACTCAAATCTTCAAAGTCAAACCCAGAATTCTTCTGTAGTTCCATGGCATTCATTTTGTCTACCAGCATCTTATACTTCTCCTCACTAGCAGGATCATGATAATAGTTCTCCTCAAAATCAGAATCTTCCACAGTGTCATGAGGCTGCCTCCTTCTCCCTCAGAATTTTCAGACTCAAGATTCTCAACCCCTTCTTCTGTTTTGACAGGACCTCTGAATCTTCTACCCAGGTTGATGAGGCCCACTAACTTTCTAGTATTCTTCTTTTTCTTAGTCAGAAGTGTCTTCAGCTCATCTTGTCCCTTGGACAAGTTCAGGATCATTTCTTGAAATTGTGCATTCTGAGTCTGGAGATTCTTGACAGTTTGTTCGAGAGCCATTTCTGCTGAAATAAACAACGAGAAGATAAGATACCTGTTCATAAGAAACTTGTGATGCAATGATATGGTATGTATATGCATATGCAATGTTTTCAAGGACCACAAGATTTAAATTTGTTTAAACGAAAAAACAAAAACAAAATTTTTATTAGTAAATACTTAATATAAGTTTTGCCCCTTGGGCTTACAAAGAAATGACAATACGATATAAAAGATAAATATATGGGGTTTTAAGTCTCCCATGGACGCTTCCTCTTTGCGTGGAGGTACTTGTTGAGGTTTTGCTATTCATGAAGTTGTCTTGTTAGCTCCAGAATTCTTTCTTGACTAGCTGTCGCTCCCAAAAGATGAGACTGGGCTCAAATGAGGTACAGACGCGAACGGTCGGCGAAAGGATGTGTGAGAACACACAGGAGTGAACTCACAGGAAAAGAAAAGAGTCGCCAGCTAGGCATTTTTATCCCGGAGGAAAGGAAATGCTGCATAGACCTAGAAAGAGATGGATAAGACGGTTGCGAACCAGAGAAACTGAGAAAGGGGGTTGGTTACAACCTGGGAAGGTATTAGCACCCAGATTATCCGCCGTACTCGACGGGATCCACGCTTAAAAGATTTGTGTTTTAAAGGGGTAGTGTCAGTGTAATTTGTGTATAAAAGAGCTGGAAAAGGATGTACAGGTGTCAGTGCAAGAGAAGTGAAGTGTATAAATGAAGTGTCAGTGTGAGAACAAGAATGAAATGCTCGAGACTATGAGGCTAAAAGAATGATACTGAAGGAGGGGGAATATACAGAGACTTTTGTTCGATAACTGTTAAGTTATGCCTACGTATCCTCTCGTGCAATGAGGAAGTCAGAACACCGTAGTTCGACCCAAAGAGACTGAAAGATGAATTGACTGGTGAACTGCTTACTTGCCTATGCTCAAGTGTATGACCTGTCTGGCTCAGGTGCAAACTGTCTTGCATTAGACGGAAGAAGCAAGTTCTCGTTTGTGAGTGAATGAGATGAGAAAAGAATCCCGGAGGAGACGATTATTGCTTGTTTTTGAGTTTTCAGTCTTTTATTGCTTTTTTTGAATTTTGTCATAAGTTAATGAGCTTGAGCCTAAACCAATGGATTTAGTAAACTCACCACATCTTCCCTCTGATTAGGGGTAATGAGAACACCTTAAGTGTGAAGTCAGCTTCTCACACTTAAACACCTTTGGTGCAGGATTAAGATCATTAACCTACTTGTGATTATTTAGATGCTTTTGTGGTTTTTTGTTTAGTGTTAAGTAATGAGATTAAGCCATAATCAGGGATTAAACAGACTCATTACACCATCCTAATAGAAGGATAATAGATGAGAATGTTTAAGCTGAGGAAAGCTCCTCAACTTAATCCATGATTAGGGATTAACTTCATGACAAAACAAAGTCTTTATTAAGTGGATTTTAATTAATGATAGGATGAAGAAGTGATTTTTTAGGGTTTATAATACAACTTGAGGGGGACTTGTCCATTAACACTAGGGTTAGTCCTTCTTAACCAATTAAGGAAGAATTAGAACCCTAATGCAAGGCCCAAGTTACAAGCTTGATGTCTTGATGATTATTGGATGGATTGATTAAAGGATTTAAACACATTAAGGTTTTAACACTTAGGATTAAAGTTATACACTCCATCCTAATAGAAGGATGCAGGCATAAGCTTAATCACAAAGCCTTAAAGCCTTTATGGTTTAGTCCCTGATTGTGAGATGAGAAGAGAAGACTCAATGAGACACAAAGGTAAAATCTAAATGGGGGACTAATCAAAACCCTAATCATTGTCATGCTTGGTTGTTCCTAAGGTTTGTGAGGTTTTCAAGAGACATCTTCAGAGGAACCACCAGGAAGCAGATGAAAGGAGCAAAGAGAAGCAAAGTAACTTGCTTCATTTAAGAAGACAAGTCACTTGAGGAAAGAAAGTAAGGAGAAGAAGAAAGAGAAATCTCAATCTCAAACACAAAACAAAATGCAGCAATGATGCATAAGAGAGATGAAAAGAAAATGTGAGAAGTGAAGGCAAATTCACTTCTCAAAGTTGCTTACCACCTGAAAAGTTAGTGAAAGAAATGCAATGCAATGCAAAATGAGATGAAATGGCATGATGCAAACCAAAACCAGAAGCATATATGAGATGATAATGATGCTATGAGATGATGCAAACATGAAACAAGGCATGAGGATGATCACATGAACAAATGGATGCAAGAGAAGCATGCTTGGAACCATGAACATACATGAAAAGTCATGGAATGCAAATGACATACAACGTGGCAAATGAAAGATGAAATGATCAAACATGCTTCTAATATGTCTTAAGATGCCTAATGAATCAAATGGATGCATAAAATGTCATGGCAAGTCATGGTATGCAAGCAAATGCAAGATGAATGCAAAAGAAAGCCCAAATTAGGGTTTATGATCAATGCACAAGACAAAAATCAAAATCAGAAGCAAACATCAAGATAAAAAATTGAAAATGCATTCAAAGGAACCCTAACCCTACACAAACTCACTGCCCAAAGGAGGGGATCCAATTCTTAACCTAGTGAAAGTTATGAATTTCTTAAGATTTCTAGGGTTTTAGGGTACCTTGACAAGAAAAATGTCAAACAAATGGAAAATGCAAGATCAAATAATACCAAATTAATCCTACAAACTACATGATATGCAAGACATAATGCAAAAAGAATCAAAGTCCAACTCTTAAAGGCTAGGCAGAAATGAATTTTCAAAGATTGGATCACAATAATGCCTTGAAAAAGAATTAATTCCATGGAAAATTGTCAAAATGCATTAAGATCAAAAAAGAAATTTGGTTTGAGGGTTGGACAATGTTTCTAAATGATTTTAAAGGTCTCATGAATTTTTTTGTGATTTTTAAATACCTAAAAGTATTTTTAATTAATTAATTCTCATTAATTAATTAAAAATAAACTTTTAAATGATTTAAAAAATATTTTTTAATGCAAAAAATAAAAATAAAAATGTTTTTGGTTTCTGAAAATTAATAAAAGGTTTCATAAAAATTTTCAGAATTTTTGAAAATGTTTTACTATTTTTAATAATTTGTGCAAATAAAATACAAAATAAATGAAATAAAAATTAAAATAGGAGAAGTATGCAGAAAGAGAGGCCAGGATTGAATCTGGGAAATGGTTTGTTGACTGCGCGCCAGATCCTGTGGCTGGAATTCAAACTGACAAATCCTAATTAATTAAATTAAATAAATGAGATTAGGGTTAAGTGAGGAATCTGGGCCATTCATGCGCGCGGGAGATTGACTAAGTCAACCAGATCAAGGGTTCACATTCAAACCTGGCTAACCCTAATTAATTAGCCCTAATTACTTTCAGGTCACCGGAGACGAGCTCTGGTCGTCTTCTCCGGTGACCTCCCTCCCTGAAAATCTCCAAAACACTCCCTGGGTCAAATCAAACCCCCCAAATCTCCAGAAATGATCCCTAAACCCTCTAGAACAAGAATCTAACCTCAAAACTCATTTCTTTCCACTCAAAACCATGATTCGAAACAAAAAATGCAAAAATGGCAAAACTTTCAGAGAAGCAATACACACTCAATACTCAATCATTTTCAAAAATAAAAAGTTCAATGAACTCAGGGAAGCATATAGATCATTTCAGAAACAAGAAAAGAGAGTTCTGGAAAAATGAATTTCCATGGCTACCTGAATCGAAGCTTTGGTCTCTGGCACTTTCTGGCTGATGTCTTACTTGCAATCAACTCCCCTGGACCTCCTGAGAAGCTTTCAAGGCTTGTTTGAAGTTTGTAATGGTTGATTTGAAAGATGGCTGAAGTTCTGCTCAATGAGGGGCAGAAATCGTATTTGTGATTCAGGGAGTTTTAGGCTATGGTGATGGGTGGTTTGTGACCAGGGAAGTGTGCTGAGTTGATTTGTGAAGTTAGTTTGTGTGTTTACAGCTTGTGTGATGAGTTTCGAATGCTTTTGCAAAATGGTGTGAAAATGAGAGAGTTGTCTTGTGTGTGCTTTCAGGCTTGTGTTGTATGTGTTTTGGCTTGCTTTTTGTTTGCATAATCTAATGGGATTGGTCAGATGAGTTGATGTGTGCTTTAGTGATTGGTATGGCTCAAGTTGCCAAAATGTCAAAGTTGTGTAAGAGAGGCATGGGCTACTAGCTAGCCAAGGACAGATGGGGTGTCCTGCGCAGCAAGATGTGTGGAGAGCCATAGGATTGTTTGTGGAGTCAGCAAGCAAGTGGATTCATACTTGAGTGAGTTTTTGCAACTTGCCTCCCTTTTGTTTCCTTTGAAATTTCTTGCTCCATAAGCCATAAAAATGAATGATCCTTTGGTGCAATCTGACTTTTAGGTCTTGGTACATGCTTGTATGAAGATTAGAAGTGTATTTGATAACTCAATTTGCCTTGGCAAGTGAATTTGCAACTTTGCCTCTTTGGTAGAAAACTTCAAATTTTGTGATTTTTGCTAACTTTGACAAGCCATAACTTTTGATCCAAAATGAATTAGGTCATGTTCTTGTACTTTTCGAAAAGGGAATGATCCATTCTACAACTTTCATGACCAAAGTTTTTCCATTTGAAGCATTTTTGAATCAAAAAGCAAGGGTTGAAAAAGTTTCCCAAAATGGCAATTTCATCAAAAGTCAAACTTTCCCAAAAAGTCAACTTTGCAAATGACTTGAAATTCTTCAAATTTGTGAACTTCTAACATCTTCCATGATCAAATAAAGATCATACACAATCAAAATGATGAAGAACACCCTTTGGTTGGGTCATTGAGGGCCTCAGATGCCCTGATTTTGCACTGACTTGCTTGAAAAGTCAACTCTTGATCAGATGACTTCCCCATGGAATTTCTTCATGAAAATTGATATGCATACTCCCTATACCATATAGAGATCAATAGAAACAAGAATGACCAAAAAAATTGGAGTTATGGCCTTTGAAACCAAAACCCTAATTCTAGGTCATCTGTGCAGTCAAACCTGGCTCTGCTTCCATGCCATTTTCAGTTCTTGTGATTCTTTGACATTATTGACTTTGAAAGGATATAATATGATGTTTGAACACACATGGACCCCTTTGAAGTGATTGATGACCTTTGGAGTGGCTCAAGAAGCTCTTGGATTGCTCAGATCACAAACCCTAGATGCAAATGACTTTGAACCAATGAAATGAATCAAAAATGTAATATGAGATGCTATGATTGAGTTTATGCATATGAGGAGATCACAAGCCAGGGTGTGAATGGGTGAGGGCAAATTTGGGGTGTTTACAGCTGCCCCTATTCAAACATGAGTTAGCTGTACAGGATGTAAGCAACGGCTTAACAGGCAAATAAGATAACTTGTGGTTGAATACCAAAGACAGTCCAAAATTTGCACTCACAGAATGAAGAAGAAAAGGGATATAGATTGTAAAAGGAAAATAAAGTATATTGTAAAGTGTGAGCGACGGAGGACGACCGTCGAGCAGAGGACGACTGCTGGGGAACGAGCAATGACGGGGACGGCCGACATGCTGGAAAAATGCGGGAAATAAAGCAATGACGGGGACGGCCGACATGCTGGAAAAATGCGGGAAATAAAGCAATGACGGGGACGGCCGACATGCTGGGGATAAAAGGGATTATGATGGGGACGGCCATCAAGTAAAGTTATAAGATTTTCTGGGGATTAATGAAAAATGATGGGGACGGCCATCAAGTTCATAAAGTAACGTAAACAAACGATGGGGACGGCCATCGGGCTAAACTGATGAAGGAAGATCATCAGGAAAAGGAAAAAGGACCACGACGGGGACGGCCATCGGGTTAAAGAATAAATGAAATAATGATGAGAGACGGTCATCAAAGGTGAAGGACGATCACCTGGCAGGGTACGGCTGCCGAAAATATCGCGAAATAGGACGAATGCCGGATAAAAGGTCAACGATGGGGACGGCCATCGGACGAGCATGATGAGGGACGGTCATCAAGAGGTGAAGGACGATCACCTAGCAGGGGACGGTTGCTCTCAAGGATCATCATGACGTAGGACGAACGCCAGATAACAAGATCAACGATGGGGACGGCCATCGGATAAAATGATGAAGGACGATCATCAAAAGGTGAAGGACGATCACCTTAGCAGGGGACGGCTGCTAAAAATCACGACATAGGACGGATGTCGGATAGAAAAGATCAACGATGGGGACGGCCATCGGATGAGCATGATGAAGGACGATCATCAAGAGGTGAAGGACGATCACCTAGCAGGGGACGGCTGCTCTCAAGGTTTATCATGACATAGGACGAATGTCAGATAACAAAAGAAATTTTGCTTTGCTAGCAATCTACTGGGGATATAGTAAACATGGACGAGTGTTTATATCCAGGAAATAAAAGATATAAGTGTTTTGACTCTGTGTATAGATTAAAGATGCGGACGAGCATCCCTAAGACTATGATACGGACGAGTATCAGGTAGAAACAGATACTGACACGTGTTCAGAGATGATGATACGGACGAGTATCAACTGGTTAACAAGGAACACGGACGAGTGTTGATTCTGAGGGGACTCTTCTGAAGAATAGTAGACACAGACGAGTGTCTATATTCAAGAAGACAAGAGTGTTTGACACAGTGTATGGATTAAAGATGCGGACGAGCATCCTTATGACTATGATACGGACGAGTATCAGGTAGAAACAAACGCTTGACGCATGTTCTGAGATGATGGTACGGTGAGTACCAACTGGTTAACAAAGAACAAGGACTAGTGTTGAATCTGCGGGGAGTTTTCTGTATGTTGATGGATTGTCATTATTCACAAGTGTTTGATTCAGAACATGGCTTATGATTATGCAATATGTTGGATTTTTGCCGTAATGCTCCGTATTGAACGGAATGCTACGCTTTGTGGGGGTGAATATGATGCGAATGCCATGTTATGCAAGGATACCAATCCGGGATTCGGATTCCGTTGCTGTGAAGATCTTCGGCCGGTCTTTTTGAAGTGGACATCCCAGCTGGGGATGAGATCATTGGTAGATCTGATGAGATGCATCTGCTTGGGGAAATGGGTCAATGATAGACCTATTCCAGTAAATGAGAGACCCAGCTGGGGTTTGTAGAAGCTTTCGTCACTCTGTTGTGATTCCTTCGTGCGTTGCTCCTCTGGATAGAAGCTGAAGCTCTGTGGGGAAGGTTCCCTGTCTAGCACTTGGCTGGGGAAGAAGAAAGATCACTGGAAGATCCTCCTAGAGATCTCTAGGTGGATCCTGCTGAGGATGATATTTGACAACTCAGCTGGGGAGAAAACACCTCTGGTGCCAATTGGGAGATGGACTGAGTAGATAATGATTTGCCAGCTTACTGGGGTGAAGCTTACATCCCCCATGTTGCGCTTTTGAATACTTGCAATCCTGCAAAGACAGAGGGACGCACAAGTAATCCCGAGGTATCCTTTACTGAATCCCCTCATGAGAGTTCAGACACTCCCGGGAGTAAGTATATTTCCTGCAAGCACGCATTCTTTAGAAAGGAAACATCTGTGTTTATGCAATCAGTATCTCTAAAGACATCAGACATTTTGCAAATGAAAATAAAATGTACGAGACGAGACATGACTGGAAATCTGGTTTTATTAATTCATATGCTCTGAATTGGCAAGATACAGTCAAAGAAACATATCTCCTAAAATGAGGAGATTGTTACAAATTGAGAAACAAAATGCTGGCAATGTTGACAACGCTTCAAGGAGCTTCCCTCTTGCTATGACTCGTATGACATTTGACGTTCTTCTCGTCTTGCTTTCTGAAGAAGGCTGATTCTGCGAGAAGCTTGATCCTTTCGAGGCTTACCAAGTTGTAGGTGATACAGACGAGTTCAGAATGCGGTTGTTCGCTTATTCCCTTATTTTGCATGGACCGCCCTTTCGGGTTTTCAATCCATCGGGATACCCATTTTTGCCTGAGTTGTCCAATGCGGATTTTCAACTCAGCGGGTGTACACATTTTTTTTGTTTATGTTCCCTTATTTTTGCCCGAGTCTTTTATTCTGTTTTTGACTCGCCGGGATGCCCTATTTTTGCCTGGACTTACATTCTGTTTTTGTGTCCAGCGGGTCATTTTATGCGAAGTATTTTTTAACTGCATCTGAATTCACAGGGGACGGGAAGTCTTCACCATCCATAGTACTGAGCATGAGTGCTCCGCCGGAGAAAACTTTCTTTACTAAAAATGGTCCTTCATAATTCGGAGACCACTTGCCCCTGTGGTCTGTATGCGGAGGGAGGATTCTTTTCAGCACAAGATCCCCTACTTGGTACTCTCGGTGCCTAACTTTCTGGTCGAAGGCTCTCTTCATTCTTTTCTGATACAACTGCCCATGACAGATTGCAGCCAATCTTTTCTCTTCAATCAGACTCAGTTGTTCGTATCGGGACCGGACCCACTCTGCTTCGTTTAGATTAACATCCATCAGTACCCGTAGGGAGGGTAATTCAACTTCAACAGGTAGGACTGCTTCCATACCATACACAAGCTGATACGGTGTTGCCCCAGTGGATGTTCTGATTGACGTGCGGTACCCATGCAAGGCAAACGGTAGCATCTCATGCCAGTCCTTATAGGTGACTACCATCTTCTGCACAATCTTCTTAATATTCTTATTGGCTGCTTCAACAACGCCGTTCATCTTTGGCCTGTAAGGAGAAGAATTGTGGTGTTGGATCTTGAAGTCCCGGCATAGCTCTGCCATCATTTTGTTATTCAAGTTGGAACCATTGTCAGTAATGATTCGCTCGGGAACTCCGTACCAACAGATGATATCTCTCTTCAGAAATCGGGCCACCACTTGCCTTGTGACATTTGCATATGAAGCCGCTTCAACCCACTTGGTAAAATAGTCAATGGCAACCAGGATGAATCTGTGGCCATTTGAAGCAGTCGGTTCAATCTTGCCAATCATATCAATTCCCCACATGACAAAGGGCCAGGGTGAAGACATCACATTCAGAGGGTTGGGAGGCACATGTACCTTATCCGCATAAATCTGGCATTTATGGCATTTTCTGGCATAGGCACAACAGTCGGCATCCATTGTGATCCAGTAATAACCTGATCTTAGCAATTTCTTAGCCATCGCATGTCCTCCAGCATGGGTACCAAAGGATCCTTCGTGTACTTCATGCATTAACAAGTCTGCTTCCGTTCTGTCAACGCATCTGAGGAGTACCATATCAAAGTTTCTCTTGTACAGGGAACCATCAGTGTTCAGAAAGAAACTACCAGCAAGCCTTCTCAATGTCTTCTTATCATTGGAAGATGCCCCAGGTGGGTATGTTTGATCCTCCAAGAAGCACTTAATGTCATGGAACCAAGGCTTATCATCCTTAACAACATCTGCTGCGAACACATAGGCTGGTCTGTCAAGTCTGGATACTGAAATTTGAGGTACAAAGTTGGCAGCTTGAACTTTGATCATGGATGAAATGGTAGCCAGAGCATCTGCAAACTGATTCTCGTCCCGAGGGATATACTCAAGCTTGACTGTTGTAAAGAAAGTCAATAACCTTCTTGTATAATCCCTGTAAGGTATCAGATGATCCTGGTGTGTGTACCATTTGTCGTTGGTTTGATTAACTACCAGAGTTGAATCTCCGAATACAGTCAATGTCTTGATTCTGAGGTCAATGGCTTCCTCGAGACCCATAATGCAAGCTTCGTATTCAGCTTCGTTGTTAGTGCAGTTGAAAGTGAGTTTTGCCGAGAAAGGCATGTGAACTCCTTTAGGTGTAATGAGTACTGCACCAACACCACGACCATTCATATTAACATCCCCATCAAACATCATAGTCCATTCCTCCTCTGGGTCAGGCCCTTCAGTGTGAACGGGCTCTTCATGATCTTTTGCTTTTATGAACATGATGTCTTCATCAGGGAAGTCAAATCTCATAGGCTGGTAATCATCAATAGGTTGCTCAGCAAGATATTCAGACAATACACTGCCTTTGATGGCTTTTTGAGATGTGTATTGAATATCATATTCTGTGAGGATCATTTGCCATCTTGCAACCCGTCCGGTAAGTGCTGGCTTCTCAAATATGTACTTGACTGGGTCCATCTTTGAGATCAATAAGGTAGTGTGGGTCAACATATACTGTCTCAGTCGGCGAGCAGCCCACGCTAAAGCACAGCAAGTTTTCTCAAGCAGTGAATAACGTTGTTCATAGTCGGTAAACTTTTTGCTTAGGTAGTATATTGCATACTCTTTTCGACCAGACTCGTCATGCTGGCCCAGCACACACCCCATTGACTCTTCTAATATTGTCCAGTACATTATTAGAGGTCTTCCTTCAACTGGAGGCATAAGGATTGGAGGTTCTTGCAAGTACTCCTTGATTTTGTCAAAAGCCTTCTGGCAGTCTTCGTTCCACCTGACCATTTGTTCCTTTCTCAACAGCTTGAACAAAGGCTCGCAGGTTGCTGTAAGGTGAGATATGAACCGTGAAATGTAGTTCAATCTGCCTAAGAAACCCCGAACTTCTTTTTCAGTCTTCGGTGCAGGCATTTCTTGAATGGCTTTGACTTTATCAGGGTCAACTTCAATCCCTTTTTCACTTACAATAAATCCCAGCAGCTTACCGGATCGCACCCCGAATGTGCATTTGTTGGGGTTCAACTTCAGTTGGTACTTCCTCAGGCGCTTGAATAGCTTCAGCAGATTTACCAGGTGGTCTTCTTCCGTGAGGGACTTGGCAATCATGTCATCCACATAACATTCGATTTCTTTATGGATCATGTCATGGAATAATGTTACCATAGCCCGTTGATATGTTGCACCAGCATTCTTCAGTCCGAATGGCATCACCTTATAACAGAACGTGCCCCAAGGTGTGATGAAAGTTGTCTTCTCCATGTCTTCAGGTGACATTTTAATCTGATTGTATCCTGAAAATCCATCCATGAAAGAAAACACCGAGAACTGAGCCGTATTATCCACCAATACATCGATGTGAGGTAATGGGAAGTCATCTTTCGGGCTGGCTCTGTTCAAATCTCGGTAGTCAACACACATTCTTACTTTTCCGTCTTTCTTAGGCACAGGTACTATATTAGCAACCCACGGTGGATAGCTAGTTACAGCAAGGAACCCGGCGTCCCACTGCTTTTGTACCTCTTCTTTGATTTTCATTGCCATATCTGGGCGAGTACGGCGCAGTTTCTGTTTAACCGGCGGGCAATCTTCTCTTAAAGGCAACTTGTGCATAACAATGTCGGTGTCCAACCCTGGCATATCTTGATAAGACCAAGCAAACACATCCACATATTCCTGAAGCAGGTCAATCAGTTGTTTCTTCACTGAGTCTTGTAAGTAGGCCCCGATCTTAACCTCTTTCACGTCTTCATCTGTACCAAGATTAATCGTTTCGACCTCCTCCTGATGAGGAGTGATAACTTTCTCCTCTTGTCTCAACAACCTGGCTAGCTCTTCAGGAAGCTCGTACTCCTCTTCAACCCCTTCATCAGCTTGATTGATTGGATTGTCAAAGTCATACGAAGTCATAGCCGTGCTGTTGTCGGTGCGGTCTGGAAGGCACTCTCTGCAAGGGTTCAGTTTGTTCATTTTAGTGATTGATTTTAATCTTGTTTAGAAAAGTGAAATAAAGTTGTCATTTTGAAAACATTGCCATTTTATTTTTGTACAAAAAGAAAAATGGAAAAAACAGTGAGTGGAAAAGAGAAAAGACTCATTTGCAAAAGATGTCTGATATTTCATTGATTAATCTTATTGCACAAAATTACAGATGGCCCGATTACAAAATGAGTCTTGTCATCTTGGGCAAGATGCAAGACTTGATGCATGCTTAAAAATACAGGAAATAATAATTACTCTGCAGGAGTAACTCTTATAATTTCCTGGGAAGACCAGTTTGAGATACTGCTCCCCGGGATCCTTGGACGTATCCAACTCTCCAGGTTACGGTCGCTTTCATCCTCGTCTTCCAAGTTGTTCACGGCATCTGGGGTGAGTATCCCCCCGCTGACAAAATTGGGCTTCTTAGCAGCCTCTGCTTGATCTTGTTGAGTTGGTTTATAACCCAACCCAAATCTATCCTCCTTCTTCTCTACCAGTAGCAACTTGCCCCAGCCTTGGGCAGTCCCTTCTTCAACAACCTTCCGGGCTTGCTGATAAGATGTCATTGAGGTTCCAGGTACAGCGGATGCTTCATTTATGTTCAAGGCCTCAAACCCTTGACTCATAGTTTCGTGGATCTCCCCATCCATCTCAATGTATTTGTATGTAGCCAGATGGCTAACAAAGATATCTTCCTCTCCACAAATAGTAACGACTTGGCCCTCCCACTCGAATTTTAACTTCTGGTGAAGGGTTGAGGTCACGGCGCCAGCGGCGTGTATCCATGGTCTACCCAATAGACAGCTGTAGGCAGGCTGTATATCCATCACGAAGAAGGTCGTTTTGAAAGTCTGTGGGCCAATCGTTATAGGCAACTCAATTTCTCCCAGAACTGATCTCTTAGAGCCGTCAAAGGCTCTCACTACCAAGTTGCTGGGACGTAATGCCAATCCTTCATACTCCAGCTTCACAAGGGCTTTTTTAGGTAAGACATTGAGGGATGACCCGGTGTCTACCAGTACATGGGAAAGAACTACACCCTTACACTCCAAGGTAATGTGCAAAGCCTTGTTGTGATTGCGGCCTTCCGTAGTCAAATCAGTGTTGGTAAATCCTAGTCCATTACTAGCGTTAACATTTCCAACCACAGCCTCTAACTGATTGACGGTAATCTCCTCTGGCACATAAGCTGCGTGCAAGACTTTTAATAATGCGTTCCGGTGAGCCTCGGAACACATTAGCAATGATAAAATGGAGATTTTGGAAGGTGTCTGGTGAAGCTGGTCCACTATCTTGTAATCACTCTTCTTGATGATTCTCATGAATTCATCAACCTCTTGATCAAAAGGGGTTTTCAAAGCTTCTTTAGCAACTTGTTCTTCTTGCACCAGGCTCTTCCCTTTTGCTTTGGCAGCAGCTTCTGCTTCAGCAATGGGTCTTGGAATTTGCGGGGCAAAGAGACGTCCGCTTCGAGTGAAGCCTCCGCCTCCCCCCACATTGTCTATTTGTGGTGAAGAAGTTGATGATTCCAAAGTGATTTTCTGTCCTTCGCAGTATAGATCGGAGCCGTAATGCCAAGGGATGGCATTACTGCTTTCATAAGGAACTGGCCCAGGCACTATGATAGTGACTGGACTGATAGCAGCTGTAGAAGGGACCATGATAGTGTGTGGATCATAGTATATTGTAACTGGGGCTCTGGCAGGAGCGGCATTTTGTGAGTTGTAGGCATAATCATTTGCAGGATCATAATAAATTGTAACCGTTGAGACACTTTCATTGTTTGTCGTTGGTGTTGTAGGAGACATTGTTGACTGGATGGGTGTTGCTGTTGTAGGAAGTTCTGAATGAAGGGGTGCTGAAGTTGTAGAAGAGATGTTTGTTGATATTTGGTCCGTTGAAGTAACAGATGAAGCATTTGTTGATGAAACTGAAGAGTTGTTTGGAATAATTGTTGTTGCAGTTGTAGAAGACTCGGGAATTGTTGTTAAGGAGATTGCTGGATTTGTAGGTATTGATGTTGTGATTTGAAGCAGGCCACTCTGGATGAGACCATCTATGCCACTTCTCAAGTTATCACAACCGTTTACCGAAATGTTGCAATAAGCACATCCTAGCTCACATCCAGGGAACATTTGACATTCAAGGAGTTGAGCTTTAATCTCTACCAAGGGTGTCCGAATCTGACCCACACTGGTTATCAAGTAAGACGGCTTATCTTCTTCAATAGCATTGATTCTGGGTCCTCCGTGGTTTGGCATAGGATTTTTACTGACATTTGGCGGGGGTGCAAAGTTTAGAGCTTTGGAATCCACTAGATCCTGTACTTTCATGTGCAAAGCTCTGCACTTCTCTGTACTGTGGCCAGGTGCATTTGAGTGAAAAGCACATCTGGCGCTGGCGTCATAATTTCTGGGTAGACTGGCAGGATCTGGAGGTGCCAATGTCCTTAGCTCAACCAGGTTGAGTTTCAGGAGTTGTGGCAGTAATGTGGCATAAGGCATAGGGATCGGATCAATCACCCTATTGGCCTGAGAAGGTCTCTGTTGAAACGGTCTTTGCTGATTGTTGTTGCTGGTATTGTTGTTGTTATAATTTCTCTGAGGCGGATACTGAGCTTGTTGCTGGTAGTGGGATTGTTGTTGTGGTTGATATGCTGGTTGTGGATGAATTGGAGCGGGAATGGTGACAGCTGCCACTGACCTGTGAACATACTGGGGTCTGCCCCTGCCGGTATGGATAGCGTTAGTCTCACCAGTTCTTCTTGGGCCCACAAAAGGCTTTCTTGGGTTGCTGGACGAGCTAGCACCGTTGTCAGAAATTTTGCCCATCTTTAACAGGCTCTCAATTCTTTCTCCAGCTATTACTACATCCGCGAAGCTGGTGGAAGAAAAGGCAGCTAGCCTATCAATGTATGTCCCTTGGAGGGTGTTCATAAACATGTCGGCCATCTCCCTTTCCGACATGGGTGGTTGGACAGCAGCAGCAAGCTGTCTCCACCTCTGGGCGTACTCCCGGAAGCTTTCTCTGGATGATTGTGACATTCCCATCAGGAGGGTCCTGTTGGGAGCCATATCCAAGTTGTACTGGTATTGTCTAATGAAGGCCTCAGCCAGGTCCTTCCAGCACCTGATGGTTGCTCTAGTCAAGTGAGAGTACCATTCCCTTGAAGCTCCTGTTAAGCTATCCTCAAAATAAAACATCCATAGCTTTTCATCCATGGTATATGCCTTCAGCCTCCCCAGAAAGGATTGCAAGTGGGTTCGCGGACAGGAAGTTCCGTTGTACTTCTCAAAGCACGGAGGTTTAAACTTGTGGGGAATCCTGACCCCGTCCACTAAGCCCATGTCCATGACATCAAAACCCAAGGAGTTTTGAGACTCCAAGGACCTTAATTTTTCAGCAATTTCATCTAGCCTTCTGTCATAGGCTTCATCCCCAGCTCCCATCACAGTGAACTGATCTTCCTGGGGGTCTTCTTGCAGTACCCTACCTGTAGTAGCATTCCCCTGTACATTAGCAGGGATGTTGATCTCTGGATGAAGATGAGGCCCAAATACTGGGGGATTAATATGAGGCTGAACCCTCTCATTGTTGCTTGTTCCACCAGTCCCTAGATGGGGGTCTTCTTGAGTCTGCCTCTCTACCAATGCTCTTAATCTTTCTTGGCTCTGTGCCAATCCATTCATCACCTCCATAAACTGAGTCATCTGATTCCTCATTTCCAGTCTCTCATTGGCCATTTGAGTCCTGACCTCTGTAAGGTCCTGTTGTACCTGGTCCATCTGTATACCCGGAAGGTTGTTGCGGGTAGGATATCTGTGTGGACGGTTGAGTGTGAACACCCGACGTCGAGCAATAGTTCCTGAATCACAACAGAGTTAGTAACAAAAACAAAACAAACCTACAAAACAAAACAAAGGTTAGTATGCAATGCAGTATGCTTATTTGTTTCCAAGGTATCCGGCTTGGCACTTGGTTTTGACCTTTCCAGACCCTTGAGGAAGATGCTTTTGATGTTGCTTGGAAGAACTCAGATAAAACAAACCAATACATATATTTACAAAAAGTGAATGATACATAGTTTTTTTTTTTAATACAAGCCCCTGAGGGGTCAAAATACAACATAAAAAGGAAAAGTACAATGAAATGAAAGCAACAACAAGCAAAAGTCAGACACCAAGACCAAACTCATCCTCCTGAACTTCCTTTAGAAGTGCTTCAGTCACAGGGTCAGCTGGACGCTCTGTGAGGTTCCTGATAAGGAGATTCCTGGTAGCAACAACTGCAGTTAGCTTCTTGTGTCGACTCTGGTCCTTTGACCTCTTCACACAAGCCCTAATCTTCAATTCTGAGATCTCCCTCTGGGCTACTAGCAGGGCTTCTTGTTGCTCCTTTGCACTAGCCTCCAACTGCTCAATCTTGTCCTGAGTCCTTTTATCTTCCTGAGTACGAGCTTCGGTGATCCTGACCCACCTAGCTTGACTCTCTTTTAGATACAAATCAGTCCTGGCCTTCTGGAACTGAGCCTCCTTGCAGGCATTCTTCAAGATTTGCTCTCCAGCCCTTGACTTCTTAATGTAGTCCTCTGACTTCTCAATCCTAGCTAGATGCTCCACCTTTAGCTTTTCCAACCTTTCAATGTCCAGCCGACCATCACTCCTCTCCTAGAGGGTCTTCTGTAGAGCCTGAGTCAGATTCTCATTCCTCTCTTTCAATTTCTCAAACTCCTCCAGGCTGACAGTAGCTGGAGGTGGTGCTGTGGATGGCCCAAGTGCATCCTCAATGGTGAAGGGCATCCCAGAAATTTGAGCCCTGGCATGAGACCACTCATAGTACTGAGCTGAGGCCACATTGTTGCATCTCCCCAGAATGGCCATTCCCTTGGTCTGGACATTGTCCCAAGCCCAGGATGCCTGCCTGACAATAGCTAGATTAGGCTTAACCTCACAATAAAGGGTTTCAGCCAAGTCTTGTGCTCTAGGAGGGTGGACCAATGCATAGCCCAATTGTCTCTTGAATAACAGAGGGTTGTAGTTGATGCAACCTTTCACTCCTATCAGGGGTACATTGGGGAACTGCCCACAACTAGTAATGATGTCCCTGCCCTTGGTGCTCTGAGTGCACCACCTGATGTCAGCTGAGGTCAAAGCAATGAGTCTTCTAGCCCAATTCTTTTGCTGGTGAGGATTCAAGAATGCATCAGTCTTGGGCAAGTGCTTGAGCAGCCAGGTATGGAACAGGGGAGCACAGCATCTTACCAATCTTCCTCTCTGCTTTTCATTCCTTTGGTGAACAGAGTAGTAGAAATCTCCCAGTAAGGTGGGCACTGGGTTCCTCAGAATGAAAAGATGGATTGCATTCTTGCTTATAAACTTAGGCTCATCTGCAAATAATATAACCCCATATATGCTAAGGGCTAATAATGCACAGACTGCCTTCCATTCCCCCAATGAGGCTTTCAGAGTAGCCTGAGAGGTCAAGAAATCCAAATGTAGACCAGAGATTCCAGCCTTGGTAGTCATATTCTGCTCAATCAGACAAGGTTCCAGATATAGTGCCTTTGCCACTTCTTCATTACTAGGAAAAGCCATCTCAGGGTTGAAAGGGATACCACCCCTGACAGGCACACCAACCAGTGATGAATACTCTTCCAACAAGGGTCCCAACTGAAAATCATGGAAGGTGAAGCATCTCAAAGGAGGATCATAGAACTGTAGACAAGTGTGAATCAAGCTCCTCTGGGAAGGGTCCAAATCCATAACCACATCAAGTATGCCTCCATAATGTTCTCTGAATAGTGGTATATGGTCTGGAGTAATAAGGGCCTGGATCTTCTTGATGCCAGCTAGCTCAGGCTCAAAGAAATGGTAGGAGATGTTGCTCTTCTTGGGTGTCATATTGTTGAAGAAGAGCTGAAACAGATGCTGATGATGGAGAAAAAATACTGAAGATGGGCCACTGACAGGCTGATACTAGTGATGCAAGTGGCTGAAGCAGGTAGCTGATGAGGATAGCTGAAGCAGATAGGTCTATGCAGATGAAGGGGTCAAAACCAAGCCAAAATATAGTATGGATACCCTGAAAAACAAATAAGCAAATGTTAAATGATGCAATGATGATGTATGCAAATGATATGCAAGGGTTTGTGATCAAGCTAGATCTGATTAACTGCTTTGATATAGGTCCATGTATGTTCAAGAAATCCAGATGGAGGTTCATAAGTCCAGTAACCAAGGTGGGGGACTCAAATAAGGAGTCACATGTCCAGGGTTAGAATCACAAGAACTGTCCCAAAATGGAGTACTCTTAATCAAAACAAAGTAACAGGGTATGCTGAGGTCAAGGGTACCTGCAAACCTGTAAACAGCCCAACCCCCTCACAGGTGGTGTTCTAAAACAAGGATCCTCAGACTTGGATCAGTTATGAGAAGTGTAAACACTTCTAACCCGGAGGTACAGTGTTTACAATAACCATAAAAGATCCTCCTCTAATTCACCTCAGTTTCTGAAGGTCAAAATAAAGGTCATCCAGACTTAGCAGGCTTCCCAGATAGGCCTAGCACTACAGGAAATCTGTAGCACAGAGTTCTCAAGAAGAAACCCATATCTGAACCGTGTTTCATATTCCCGCACCAGACCGAAATGGAATGGGAAATAATATGAACCACTCTAGCCTAGGTGTCTCTCAGGTCCCAGGTATAGGACCTCAACTATCAATAGGACCCCACCCACCAAAGCAACAAAACCAGATCCAGCCAAAACAGTATGACAGTATGATATATGTAAAGCTGTAAAGAAAGCAATAAACAAAACTGTACATAAAGCAATAAAATACATATACAAAAACAATTAGCACATAACACCCTAGTAAACACAAATCAAACAAGCGCTAGGAGGAACCCACAAAAAGAACCAGAAGCCCTGGTTGCAGTATAAGGATCCCCAGCAGAGTCGCCAAGCTGTCGCTCCCAAAAGGTACTTGTTGAGGTTTTGCTATTCATGAAGTTGTCTTGTTAGCTCCAGAATTCTTTCTTGACTAGTTGTCGCTCCCAAAAGATGAGACTGGGCTCAAATGAGGTACAGACGCGAACGGTCGGCGAAAGGATGTGTGAGAACACACAGGAGTGAACTCACAGGAAAAGAAAAGAGTCGCCAGCTAGGCATTTTTATCCCGGAGGAAAGGCAATGCTGCATAGACCTAGAAAGAGATGGATAAGACGGTTGCGAACCAGAGAAACTGAGAAAGGGGGTTGGTTACAACCTGGGAAGGTATTAGCACCCAGATTATCCGCCGTACTCGACGGGATCCACGCTTAAAAGATTTGTGTTTTAAAGGGGTAGTGTCAGTGTAATTTGTGTATAAAAGAGCTGGAAAAGGATGTACAGGTGTCAGTGCAAGAGAAGTGAAGTGTATAAATGAAGTGTCAGTGTGAGAACAAGAATGAAATGCTCGAGACTATGAGGCTAAAAGAATGATACTGAAGGAGGGGGAATATACAGAGACTTTTGTTCGATAACTGTTAAGTTATGCCTACGTATCCTCTCGTGCAATGAGGAAGTCAGAACACCGTAGTTCGACCCAAAGAGACTGAAAGATGAATTGACTGGTGAACTGCTTACTTGCCTATGCTCAAGTGTATGACCTGTCTGGCTCAGGTGCAAACTGTCTTGCATTAGAAGGAAGAAGCAAGTTCTCGTTTGTGAGTGAATGAGATGAGAAAAGAATCCCGGAGGAGACGATTATTGCTTGTTTTTGAGTTTTCAGTCTTTTATTGCTTTTTTTGAATTTTGTCATAAGTTAATGAGCTTGAGCCTAAACCAATGGATTTAGTAAACTCACCACATCTTCCCTCTGATTAGGGGTAATGAGAACACCTTAAGTGTGAAGTCAGCTTCTCACACTTAAACACCTTTGGTGCAGGATTAAGATCATTAACCTACTTGTGATTATTTAGATGCTTTTGTGGTTTTTTGTTTAGTGTTAAGTAATGAGATTAAGCCATAATCAGGGATTAAACAGACTCATTACACCATCCTAATAGAAGGATAATAGATGAGAATGTTTAAGCTGAGGAAAGCTCCTCAACTTAATCCATGATTAGGGATTAACTTCATGACAAAACAAAGTCTTTATTAAGTGGATTTTAATTAATGATAGGATGAAGAAGTGATTTTTTAGGGTTTATAAGACAACTTGAGGGGGACTTGTCCATTAACACTAGGGTTAGTCCTTCTTAACCAATTAAGGAAGAATTAGAACCCTAATGCAAGGCCCAAGTTACAAGCTTGATGTCTTGATGATTATTGGATGGATTGATTAAAGGATTTAAACACATTAAGGGTTTAACACTTAGGATTAAAGTTATACACTCCATCCTAATAGAAGGATGCAGGCATAAGCTTAATCACAAAGCCTTAAAGCCTTTATGGTTTAGTCCCTGATTGTGAGATGAGAAGAGAAGACTCAATGAGACACAAAGGTAAAATCTAAATGGGGGACTAATCAAAACCCTAATCATTGTCATGCTTGTTTGTTCCTAAGGTTTGTGAGGTTTTCAAGAGACATCTTCAGAGGAACCACCAGGAAGCAGATGAAAGGAGCAAAGAGAAGCAAAGTAACTTGCTTCATTTAAGAAGACAAGTCACTTGAGGAAAGAAAGTAAGGAGAAGAAGAAAGAGCAAGCTCAATCTCAAACACAAAACAAAATGCAGCAATGATGCATAAGAGAGATGAAAAGAAAATGTGAGAAGTGAAGGCAAATTCACTTCTCAAAGTTGCTTACCACCTGAAAAGTTAGTGAAAGAAATGCAATGCAATGCAAAATGAGATGAAATGGCATGATGCAAACCAAAACCAGAAGCATATATGAGATGATAATGATGCTATGAGATGATGCAAACATGAAACAAGGCATGAGGATGATCACATGAACAAATGGATGCAAGAGAAGCATGCTTGGAACCATGAACATACATGAAAAGTCATGGAATGCAAATGACATACAACGTGGCAAATGAAAGATGCAATGATCAAACATGCTTCTAATATGTCTTAAGATGCCTAATGAATCAAATGGATGCATAAAATGTCATGGCAAGTCATGGTATGCAAGCAAATGCAAGATGAATGCAAAAGAAAGCCCAAATTAGGGTTTATGATCAATGCACAAGACAAAAATCAAAATCAGAAGCAAACATCAAGATAAAAAATTGAAAATGCATTCAAAGGAACCCTGACCCTACACAAACTCACTGCCCAAAGGAGGGGATCCAATTCTTAACCTAGTGAAAGTTATGAATTTCTTAAGATTTCTAGGGTTTTAGGGTACCTTGACAAGAAAAATGTCAAACAAATGGAAAATGCAAGATCAAATAATTCCAAATTAATCCTACAAACTACATGATATGCAAGACATAATGCAAAAAGAATCAAAGTCCAACTCTTAAAGGCTAGGCAGAAATGAATTTTCAAAGATTGGATCACAATAATGCCTTGAAAAAGAATTAATTCCATGGAAAATTGTCAAAATGCATTAAGATCAAAAAAGAAATTTGGTTTGAGGGTTGGACAATGTTTCTAAATGATTTTAAAGGTCTCATGAATTTTTTTGTGATTTTTAAATACCTAAAAGTATTTTTAATTAATTAATTCTCATTAATTAATTAAAAATAAACTTTTAAATGATTTAAAAAATATTTTTTAATGCAAAAAATAAAAATAAAAATGTTTTTGGTTTCTGAAAATTAATAAAAGGTTTCATAAAAATTTTCAGAATTTTTGAAAATGTTTTACTATTTTTAATAATTTGTGCAAATAAAATACAAAATAAATGAAATAAAAATTAAAATAGGAGAAGTATGCAGAAAGAGAGGCCAGGATTGAATCTGGGAAATGGTTTGTTGACTGCGCGCCAGATCCTGTGGCTGGAATTCAAACTGACAAATCCTAATTAATTAAATTAAATAAATGAGATTAGGGTTAAGTGAGGAATCTGGGCCATTCATGCGCGCGGGAGATTGACTAAGTCAACCAGATCAAGGGTTCACATTCAAACCTGGCTAACCCTAATTAATTAGCCCTAATTACTTTCAGGTCACCGGAGACGAGCTCCGGTCGTCTTCTCCGGTGACCTCCCTCCCTGAAAATCTCCAAAACACTCCCTGGGTCAAATCAAACCCCCCAAATCTCCAGAAATGATCCCTAAACCCTCTAGAACAAGAATCTAACCTCAAAACTCATTTCTTTCCACTCAAAACCATGATTCGAAACAAAAAATGCAAAAATGGCAAAACTTTCAGAGAAGCAATACACACTCAATACTCAATCATTTTCAAAAATAAAAAGTTCAATGAACTCAGGGAAGCATATAGATCATTTCAGAAACAAGAAAAGAGAGTTCTGGAAAAATGAATTTCCATGGCTACCTGAATCGAAGCTTTGGTCTCTGGCACTTTCTGGCTGATGTCTTACTTGCAATCAACTCCCCTGGACCTCCTGAGAAGCTTTCAAGGCTTGTTTGAAGTTTGTAATGGTTGATTTGAAAGATGGCTGAAGTTCTGCTCAATGAGGGGCAGAAATCGTATTTGTGATTCAGGGAGTTTTAGGCTATGGTGATGGGTGGTTTGTGACCAGGGAAGTGTGCTGAGTTGATTTGTGAAGTTAGTTTGTGTGTTTACAGCTTGTGTGATGAGTTTCGAATGCTTTTGCAAAATGGTGTGAAAATGAGAGAGTTGTCTTGTGTGTGCTTTCAGGCTTGTGTTGTATGTGTTTTGGCTTGCTTTTTGTTTGCATAAACTAATGGGATTGGTCAGATGAGTTGATGTGTGCTTTAGTGATTGGTATGGCTCAAGTTGCCAAAATGTCAAAGTTGTGTAAGAGAGGCATGGGCTACTAGCTAGCCAAGGACAGATGGGGTGTCCTGTGCAGCAAGATGTGTGGAGAGCCATAGGATTGTTTGTGGAGTCAGCAAGCAAGTGGATTCATACTTGAGTGAGTTTTTGCAACTTGCCTCCCTTTTGTTTCCTTTGAAATTTCTTGCTCCATAAGCCATAAAAATGAATGATCCTTTGGTGCAATCTGACTTTTAGGTCTTGGTACATGCTTGTATGAAGATTAGAAGTGTATTTGATAACTCAATTTGCCTTGGCAAGTGAATTTGCAACTTTGCCTCTTTGGTAGAAAACTTCAAATTTTGTGATTTTTGCTAACTTTGACAAGCCATAACTTTTGATCCAAAATGAATTAGGTCATGTTCTTGTACTTTTCGAAAAGGGAATGATCCATTCTACAACTTTCATGACCAAAGTTTTTCCATTTGAAGCATTTTTGAATCAAAAAGCAAGGGTTGAAAAAGTTTCCCAAAATGGCAATTTCATCAAAAGTCAAACTTTCCCAAAAAGTCAACTTTGCAAATGACTTGAAATTCTTCAAATTTGTGAACTTCTAACATCTTCCATGATCAAATAAAGATCATACACAATCAAAATGATGAAGAACACCCTTTGGTTGGGTCATTGAGGGCCTCAGATGCCCTGATTTTGCACTGACTTGCTTGAAAAGTCAACTCTTGATCAGATGACTTCCCCATGGAATTTCTTCATGAAAATTGATATGCATACTCCCTATACCATATAGAGATCAATAGAAACAAGAATGACCAAAAAAATTGGAGTTATGGCCTTTGAAACCAAAACCCTAATTCTAGGTCATCTGTGCAGTCAAACCTGGCTCTGCTTCCATGCCATTTTCAGTTCTTGTGATTCTTTGACATTATTGACTTTGAAAGGATATAATATGATGTTTGAACACACATGGACCCCTTTGAAGTGATTGATGACCTTTGGAGTGGCTCAAGAAGCTCTTGGATTGCTCAGATCACAAACCCTAGATGCAAATGACTTTGAACCAATGAAATGAATCAAAAATGTAATATGAGATGCTATGATTGAGTTTATGCATATGAGGAGATCACAAGCCAGGGTGTGAATGGGTGAGGGCAAATTTGGGGTGTTTACAGCTGCCCCTATTCAAACATGAGTTAGCTGTGCAGGATGTAAGCAACGGCTTAACAGGCAAATAAGATAACTTGTGGTTGAATACCAAAGACAGTCCAAAATTTGCACTCACAGAATGAAGAAGAAAAGGGATATAGATTGTAAAAGGAAAATAAAGTATATTGTAAAGTGTGAGCGACGGAGGACGACCGTCGAGCAGAGGACGACTACTGGGGAACGAGCAATGACGGGGACGGCCGACATGCTGGAAAAATGCGGGAAATAAAGCAATGACGGGGACGGCCGACATGCTGGAAAAATGCGGGAAATAAAGCAATGACGGGGACGGCCGACATGCTGGGGATAAAAGGGATTATGATGGGGACGGCCATCAAGTAAAGTTATAAGATTTTCTGGGGATTAATGAAAAATGATGGGGACGGCCATCAAGTTCATAAAGTAACGTAAACAAACGATGGGGACGGCCATCGGGCTAAACTGATGAAGGAAGATCATCAGGAAAAGGAAAAAGGACCACGACGGGGACGGCCATCGGGTTAAAGAATAAATGAAATAATGATGAGAGACGGTCATCAAAGGTGAAGGACGATCACCTGGCAGGGTACGGCTGCCGAAAATATCGCGAAATAGGACGAATGCCGGATAAAAGGTCAACGATGGGGACGGCCATCGGACGAGCATGATGAGGGACGGTCATCAAGAGGTGAAGGACGATCACCTAGCAGGGGACGGTTGCTCTCAAGGATCATCATGACGTAGGACGAACGCCAGATAACAAGATCAACGATGGGGACGGCCATCGGATAAAATGATGAAGGACGATCATCAAAAGGTGAAGGACGATCACCTTAGCAGGGGACGGCTGCTAAAAATCACGACATAGGACGGATGTCGGATAGAAAAGATCAACGATGGGGACGGCCATCGGATGAGCATGATGAAGGACGATCATCAAGAGGTGAAGGACGATCACCTAGCAGGGGACGGCTGCTCTCAAGGTTTATCATGACATAGGACGAATGTCAGATAACAAAAGAAATTTTGCTTTGCTAGCAATCTACTGGGGATATAGTAAACATGGACGAGTGTTTATATCCAGGAAATAAAAGATATAAGTGTTTTGACTCTGTGTATAGATTAAAGATGCGGACGAGCATCCCTAAGACTATGATACGGACGAGTATCAGGTAGAAACAGATACTGACACGTGTTCAGAGATGATGATACGGACGAGTATCAACTGGTTAACAAGGAACACGGACGAGTGTTGATTCTGAGGGGACTCTTCTGAAGAATAGTAGACACAGACGAGTGTCTATATTCAAGAAGACAAGAGTGTTTGACACAGTGTATGGATTAAAGATGCGGACGAGCATCCTTATGACTATGATACGGACGAGTATCAGGTAGAAACAAACGCTTGACGCATGTTCTGAGATGATGGTACGGTGAGTACCAACTGGTTAACAAAGAACAAGGACTAGTGTTGAATCTGCGGGGAGTTTTCTGTATGTTGATGGATTGTCATTATTCACAAGTGTTTGATTCAGAACATGGCTTATGATTATGCAATATGTTGGATTTTTGCCGTAATGCTCCGTATTGAACGGAATGCTACGCTTTGTGGGGGTGAATATGATGCGAATGCCATGTTATGCAAGGATACCAATCCGGGATTCGGATTCCGTTGCTGTGAAGATCTTCGGCCGGTCTTTTTGAAGTGGACATCCCAGCTGGGGATGAGATCATTGGTAGATCTGATGAGATGCATCTGCTTGGGGAAATGGGTCAATGATAGACCTATTCCAGTAAATGAGAGACCCAGCTGGGGTTTGTAGAAGCTTTCGTCACTCTGTTGTGATTCCTTCGTGCGTTGCTCCTCTGGATAGAAGCTGAAGCTCTGTGGGGAAGGTTCCCTGTCTAGCACTTGGCTGGGGAAGAAGAAAGATCACTGGAAGATCCTCCTAGAGATCTCTAGGTGGATCCTGCTGAGGATGATATTTGACAACTTAGCTGGGGAGAAAACACCTCTGGTGCCAATTGGGAGATGGACTGAGTAGATAATGATTTGCCAGCTTACTGGGGTGAAGCTTACATCCCCCATGTTGCGCTTTTGAATACTTGCAATCCTGCAAAGACAGAGGGACGCACAAGTAATCCCGAGGTATCCTTTACTGAATCCCCTCATGAGAGTTCAGACACTCCCGGGAGTAAGTATATTTCCTGCAAGCACGCATTCTTTAGAAAGGAAACATCTGTGTTTATGCAATCAGTATCTCTAAAGACATCAGACATTTTGCAAATGAAAATAAAATGTACGAGACGAGACATGACTGGAAATCTGGTTTTATTAATTCATATGCTCTGAATTGGCAAGATACAGTCAAAGAAACATATCTCCTAAAATGAGGAGATTGTTACAAATTGAGAAACAAAATGCTGGCAATGTTGACAACGCTTCAAGGAGCTTCCCTCTTGCTATGACTCGTATGACATTTGACGTTCTTCTCGTCTTGCTTTCTGAAGAAGGCTGATTCTGCGAGAAGCTTGATCCTTTCGAGGCTTACCAAGTTGTAGGTGATACAGACGAGTTCAGAATGCGGTTGTTCGCTTATTCCCTTATTTTGCATGGACCGCCCTTTCGGGTTTTCAATCCATCGGGATACCCATTTTTGCCTGAGTTGTCCAATGCGGATTTTCAACTCAGCGGGTGTACACATTTTTTTTGTTTATGTTCCCTTATTTTTGCCCGAGTCTTTTATTCTGTTTTTGACTCGCCGGGATGCCCTATTTTTGCCTGGACTTACATTCTGTTTTTGTGTCCAGCGGGTCATTTTATGCGAAGTATTTTTTAACTGCATCTGAATTCACAGGGGACGGGAAGTCTTCACCATCCATAGTACTGAGCATGAGTGCTCCGCCGGAGAAAACTTTCTTTACTAAAAATGGTCCTTCATAATTCGGAGACCACTTGCCCCTGTGGTCTGTATGCGGAGGGAGGATTCTTTTCAGCACAAGATCCCCTACTTGGTACTCTCGGTGCCTAACTTTCTGGTCGAAGGCTCTCTTCATTCTTTTCTGATACAACTGCCCATGACAGATTGCAGCCAATCTTTTCTCTTCAATCAGACTCAGTTGTTCGTATCGGGACCGGACCCACTCTGCTTCGTTTAGATTAACATCCATCAGTACCCGTAGGGAGGGTAATTCAACTTCAACAGGTAGGACTGCTTCCATACCATACACAAGCTGATACGGTGTTGCCCCAGTGGATGTTCTGATTGACGTGCGGTACCCATGCAAGGCAAACGGTAGCATCTCATGCCAGTCCTTATAGGTGACTACCATCTTCTGCACAATCTTCTTAATATTCTTATTGGCTGCTTCAACAACGCCGTTCATCTTTGGCCTGTAAGGAGAAGAATTGTGGTGTTGGATCTTGAAGTCCCGGCATAGCTCTGCCATCATTTTGTTATTCAAGTTGGAACCATTGTCAGTAATGATTCGCTCGGGAACTCCGTACCAACAGATGATATCTCTCTTCAGAAATCGGGCCACCACTTGCCTTGTGACATTTGCATATGAAGCCGCTTCAACCCACTTGGTAAAATAGTCAATGGCAACCAGGATGAATCTGTGGCCATTTGAAGCAGTCGGTTCAATCTTGCCAATCATATCAATTCCCCACATGACAAAGGGCCAGGGTGAAGACATCACATTCAGAGGGTTGGGAGGCACATGTACCTTATCCGCATAAATCTGGCATTTATGGCATTTTCTGGCATAGGCACAACAGTCGGCATCCATTGTGATCCAGTAATAACCTGATCTTAGCAATTTCTTAGCCATCGCATGTCCTCCAGCATGGGTACCAAAGGATCCTTCGTGTACTTCATGCATTAACAAGTCTGCTTCCGTTCTGTCAACGCATCTGAGGAGTACCATATCAAAGTTTCTCTTGTACAGGGAACCATCAGTGTTCAGAAAGAAACTACCAGCAAGCCTTCTCAATGTCTTCTTATCATTGGAAGATGCCCCAGGTGGGTATGTTTGATCCTCCAAGAAGCACTTAATGTCATGGAACCAAGGCTTATCATCCTTAACAACATCTGCTGCGAACACATAGGCTGGTCTGTCAAGTCTGGATACTGAAATTTGAGGTACAAAGTTGGCAGCTTGAACTTTGATCATGGATGAAATGGTAGCCAGAGCATCTGCAAACTGATTCTCGTCCCGAGGGATATACTCAAGCTTGACTGTTGTAAAGAAAGTCAATAACCTTCTTGTATAATCCCTGTAAGGTATCAGATGATCCTGGTGTGTGTACCATTTGTCGTTGGTTTGATTAACTACCAGAGTTGAATCTCCGAATACAGTCAATGTCTTGATTCTGAGGTCAATGGCTTCCTCGAGACCCATAATGCAAGCTTCGTATTCAGCTTCGTTGTTAGTGCAGTTGAAAGTGAGTTTTGCCGAGAAAGGCATGTGAACTCCTTTAGGTGTAATGAGTACTGCACCAACACCACGACCATTCATATTAACATCCCCATCAAACATCATAGTCCATTCCTCCTCTGGGTCAGGCCCTTCAGTGTGAACGGGCTCTTCATGATCTTTTGCTTTTATGAACATGATGTCTTCATCAGGGAAGTCAAATCTCATAGGCTGGTAATCATCAATAGGTTGCTCAGCAAGATATTCAGACAATACACTGCCTTTGATGGCTTTTTGAGATGTGTATTGAATATCATATTCTGTGAGGATCATTTGCCATCTTGCAACCCGTCCGGTAAGTGCTGGCTTCTCAAATATGTACTTGACTGGGTCCATCTTTGAGATCAATAAGGTAGTGTGGGTCAACATATACTGTCTCAGTCGGCGAGCAGCCCACGCTAAAGCACAGCAAGTTTTCTCAAGCAGTGAATAACGTTGTTCATAGTCGGTAAACTTTTTGCTTAGGTAGTATATTGCATACTCTTTTCGACCAGACTCGTCATGCTGGCCCAGCACACACCCCATTGACTCTTCTAATATTGTCCAGTACATTATTAGAGGTCTTCCTTCAACTGGAGGCATAAGGATTGGAGGTTCTTGCAAGTACTCCTTGATTTTGTCAAAAGCCTTCTGGCAGTCTTCGTTCCACCTGACCATTTGTTCCTTTCTCAACAGCTTGAACAAAGGCTCGCAGGTTGCTGTAAGGTGAGATATGAACCGTGAAATGTAGTTCAATCTGCCTAAGAAACCCCGAACTTCTTTTTCAGTCTTCGGTGCAGGCATTTCTTGAATGGCTTTGACTTTATCAGGGTCAACTTCAATCCCTTTTTCACTTACAATAAATCCCAGCAGCTTACCGGATCGCACCCCGAATGTGCATTTGTTGGGGTTCAACTTTAGTTGGTACTTCCTCAGGCGCTTGAATAGCTTCAGCAGATTTACCAGGTGGTCTTCTTCCGTGAGGGACTTGGCAATCATGTCATCCACATAACATTCGATTTCTTTATGGATCATGTCATGGAATAATGTTACCATAGCCCGTTGATATGTTGCACCAGCATTCTTCAGTCCGAATGGCATCACCTTATAACAGAACGTGCCCCAAGGTGTGATGAAAGTTGTCTTCTCCATGTCTTCAGGTGACATTTTAATCTGATTGTATCCTGAAAATCCATCCATGAAAGAAAACACCGAGAACTGAGCCGTATTATCCACCAATACATCGATGTGAGGTAATGGGAAGTCATCTTTCGGGCTGGCTCTGTTCAAATCTCGGTAGTCAACACACATTCTTACTTTTCCGTCTTTCTTAGGCACAGGTACTATATTAGCAACCCACGGTGGATAGCTAGTTACAGCAAGGAACCCGGCGTCCCACTGCTTTTGTACCTCTTCTTTGATTTTCATTGCCATATCTGGGCGAGTACGGCGCAGTTTCTGTTTAACCGGCGGGCAATCTTCTCTTAAAGGCAACTTGTGCATAACAATGTCGGTGTCCAACCCTGGCATATCTTGATAAGACCAAGCAAACACATCCACATATTCCTGAAGCAGGTCAATCAGTTGTTTCTTCACTGAGTCTTGTAAGCAGGCCCCGATCTTAACCTCTTTCACGTCTTCATCTGTACCAAGATTAATCGTTTCGACCTCCTCCTGATGAGGAGTGATAACTTTCTCCTCTTGTCTCAACAACCTGGCTAGCTCTTCAGGAAGCTCGTACTCCTCTTCAACCCCTTCATCAGCTTGATTGATTGGATTGTCAAAGTCATACGAAGTCATAGCCGTGCTGTTGTCGGTGCGGTCTGGAAGGCACTCTCTGCAAGGGTTCAGTTTGTTCATTTTAGTGATTGATTTTAATCTTGTTTAGAAAAGTGAAATAAAGTTGTCATTTTGAAAACATTGCCATTTTATTTTTGTACAAAAAGAAAAATGGAAAAAACAGTGAGTGGAAAAGAGAAAAGACTCATTTGCAAAAGATGTCTGATATTTCATTGATTAATCTTATTGCACAAAATTACAGATGGCCCGATTACAAAATGAGTCTTGTCATCTTGGGCAAGATGCAAGACTTGATGCATGCTTAAAAATACAGGAAATAATAATTACTCTGCAGGAGTAACTCTTATAATTTCCTGGGAAGACCAGTTTGAGATACTGCTCCCCGGGATCCTTGGACGTATCCAACTCTCCAGGTTACGGTCGCTTTCATCCTCGTCTTCCAAGTTGTTCACGGCATCTGGGGTGAGTATCCCCCCGCTGACAAAATTGGGCTTCTTAGCAGCCTCTGCTTGATCTTGTTGAGTTGGTTTATAACCCAACCCAAATCTATCCTCCTTCTTCTCTACCAGTAGCAACTTGCCCCAGCCTTGGGCAGTCCCTTCTTCAACAACCTTCCGGGCTTGCTGATAAGATGTCATTGAGGTTCCAGGTACAGCGGATGCTTCATTTATGTTCAAGGCCTCAAACCCTTGACTCATAGTTTCGTGGATCTCCCCATCCATCTCAATGTATTTGTATGTAGCCAGATGGCTAACAAAGATATCTTCCTCTCCACAAATAGTAACGACTTGGCCCTCCCACTCGAATTTTAACTTCTGGTGAAGGGTTGAGGTCACGGCGCCAGCGGCGTGTATCCATGGTCTACCCAATAGACAGCTGTAGGCAGGCTGTATATCCATCACGAAGAAGGTCGTTTTGAAAGTCTGTGGGCCAATCGTTATAGGCAACTCAATTTCTCCCAGAACTGATCTCTTAGAGCCGTCAAAGGCTCTCACTACCAAGTTGCTGGGACGTAATGCCAATCCTTCATACTCCAGCTTCACAAGGGCTTTTTTAGGTAAGACATTGAGGGATGACCCGGTGTCTACCAGTACATGGGAAAGAACTACACCCTTACACTCCAAGGTAATGTGCAAAGCCTTGTTGTGATTGCGGCCTTCCGTAGTCAAATCAGTGTTGGTAAATCCTAGTCCATTACTAGCGTTAACATTTCCAACCACAGCCTCTAACTGATTGACGGTAATCTCCTCTGGCACATAAGCTGCGTGCAAGACTTTTAATAATGCGTTCCGGTGAGCCTCGGAACACATTAGCAATGATAAAATGGAGATTTTGGAAGGTGTCTGGTGAAGCTGGTCCACTATCTTGTAATCACTCTTCTTGATGATTCTCATGAATTCATCAACCTCTTGATCAAAAGGGGTTTTCAAAGCTTCTTTAGCAACTTGTTCTTCTTGCACCAGGCTCTTCCCTTTTGCTTTGGCAGCAGCTTCTGCTTCAGCAATGGGTCTTGGAATTTGCGGGGCAAAGAGACGTCCGCTTCGAGTGAAGCCTCCGCCTCCCCCCACATTGTCTATTTGTGGTGAAGAAGTTGATGATTCCAAAGTGATTTTCTGTCCTTCGCAGTATAGATCGGAGCCGTAATGCCAAGGGATGGCATTACTGCTTTCATAAGGAACTGGCCCAGGCACTATGATAGTGACTGGACTGATAGCAGCTGTAGAAGGGACCATGATAGTGTGTGGATCATAGTATATTGTAACTGGGGCTCTGGCAGGAGCGGCATTTTGTGAGTTGTAGGCATAATCATTTGCAGGATCATAATAAATTGTAACCGTTGAGACACTTTCATTGTTTGTCGTTGGTGTTGTAGGAGACACTGTTGACTGGATGGGTGTTGCTGTTGTAGGAAGTTCTGAATGAAGGGGTGCTGAAGTTGTAGAAGAGATGTTTGTTGATATTTGGTCCGTTGAAGTAACAGATGAAGCATTTGTTGATGAAACTGAAGAGTTGTTTGGAATAATTGTTGTTGCAGTTGTAGAAGACTCGGGAATTGTTGTTAAGGAGATTGCTGGATTTGTAGGTATTGATGTTGTGATTTGAAGCAGGCCACTCTGGATGAGACCATCTATGCCACTTCTCAAGTTATCACAACCGTTTACCGAAATGTTGCAATAAGCACATCCTAGCTCACATCCAGGGAACATTTGACATTCAAGGAGTTGAGCTTTAATCTCTACCAAGGGTGTCCGAATCTGACCCACACTGGTTATCAAGTAAGACGGCTTATCTTCTTCAATAGCATTGATTCTGGGTCCTTCGTGGTTTGGCATAGGATTTTTACTGACATTTGGCGGGGGTGCAAAGTTTAGAGCTTTGGAATCCACTAGATCCTGTACTTTCATGTGCAAAGCTCTGCACTTCTCTGTACTGTGGCCAGGTGCATTTGAGTGAAAAGCACATCTGGCGCTGGCGTCATAATTTCTGGGTAGACTGGCAGGATCTGGAGGTGCCAATGTCCTTAGCTCAACCAGGTTGAGTTTCAGGAGTTGTGGCAGTAATGTGGCATAAGGCATAGGGATCGGATCAATCACCCTATTGGCCTGAGAAGGTCTCTGTTGAAACGGTCTTTGCTGATTGTTGTTGCTGGTATTGTTGTTGTTATAATTTCTCTGAGGCGGATACTGAGCTTGTTGCTGGTAGTGGGATTGTTGTTGTGGTTGATATGCTGGTTGTGGATGAATTGGAGCGGGAATGGTGACAGCTGCCACTGACCTGTGAACATACTGGGGTCTGCCCCTGCCGGTATGGATAGCGTTAGTCTCACCAGTTCTTCTTGGGCCCACAAAAGGCTTTCTTGGGTTGCTGGACGAGCTAGCACCGTTGTCAGAAATTTTGCCCATCTTTAACAGGCTCTCAATTCTTTCTCCAGCTATTACTACATCCGCGAAGCTGGTGGAAGAAAAGGCAGCTAGCCTATCAATGTATGTCCCTTGGAGGGTGTTCATAAACATGTCGGCCATCTCCCTTTCCGACATGGGTGGTTGGACAGCAGCAGCAAGCTGTCTCCACCTCTGGGCGTACTCCCGGAAGCTTTCTCTGGATGATTGTGACATTCCCATCAGGAGGGTCCTGTTGGGAGCCATATCCAAGTTGTACTGGTATTGTCTAATGAAGGCCTCAGCCAGGTCCTTCCAGCACCTGATGGTTGCTCTAGTCAAGTGAGAGTACCATTCCCTTGAAGCTCCTGTTAAGCTATCCTCAAAATAAAACATCCATAGCTTTTCATCCATGGTATATGCCTTCAGCCTCCCCAGAAAGGATTGCAAGTGGGTTCGCGGACAGGAAGTTCCGTTGTACTTCTCAAAGCACGGAGGTTTAAACTTGTGGGGAATCCTGACCCCGTCCACTAAGCCCATGTCCATGACATCAAAACCCAAGGAGTTTTGAGACTCCAAGGACCTTAATTTTTCAGCAATTTCATCTAGCCTTCTGTCATAGGCTTCATCCCCAGCTCCCATCACAGTGAACTGATCTTCCTGGGGGTCTTCTTGCAGTACCCTACCTGTAGTAGCATTCCCCTGTACATTAGCAGGGATGTTGATCTCTGGATGAAGATGAGGCCCAAATACTGGGGGATTAATATGAGGCTGAACCCTCTCATTGTTGCTTGTTCCACCAGTCCCTAGATGGGGGTCTTCTTGAGTCTGCCTCTCTACCAATGCTCTTAATCTTTCTTGGCTCTGTGCCAATCCATTCATCACCTCCATAAACTGAGTCATCTGATTCCTCATTTCCAGTCTCTCATTGGCCATTTGAGTCCTGACCTCTGTAAGGTCCTGTTGTACCTGGTCCATCTGTATACCCGGAAGGTTGTTGCGGGTAGGATATCTGTGTGGACGGTTGAGTGTGAACACCCGACGTCGAGCAATAGTTCCTGAATCACAACAGAGTTAGTAACAAAAACAAAACAAACCTACAAAACAAAACAAAGGTTAGTATGCAATGCAGTATGCTTATTTGTTTCCAAGGTATCCGGCTTGGCACTTGGTTTTGACCTTTCCAGACCCTTGAGGAAGATGCTTTTGATGTTGCTTGGAAGAACTCAGATAAAACAAACCAATACATATATTTACAAAAAGTGAATGATACATAGTTTTTTTTTTTAATACAAGCCCCTGAGGGGTTAAAATACAACATAAAAAGGAAAAGTACAATGAAATGAAAGCAACAACAAGCAAAAGTCAGACACCAAGACCAAACTCATCCTCCTGAACTTCCTTTAGAAGTGCTTCAGTCACAGGGTCAGCTGGACGCTCTGTGAGGTTCCTGATAAGGAGATTCCTGGTAGCAACAACTGCAGTTAGCTTCTTGTGTCGACTCTGGTCCTTTGACCTCTTCACACAAGCCCTAATCTTCAATTCTGAGATCTCCCTCTGGGCTACTAGCAGGGCTTCTTGTTGCTCCTTTGCACTAGCCTCCAACTGCTCAATCTTGTCCTGAGTCCTTTTATCTTCCTGAGTACGAGCTTCGGTGATCCTGACCCACCTAGCTTGACTCTCTTTTAGATACAAATCAGTCCTGGCCTTCTGGAACTGAGCCTCCTTGCAGGCATTCTTCAAGATTTGCTCTCCAGCCCTTGACTTCTTAATGTAGTCCTCTGACTTCTCAATCCTAGCTAGATGCTCCACCTTTAGCTTTTCCAACCTTTCAATGTCCAGCCGACCATCACTCCTCTCCTAGAGGGTCTTCTGTAGAGCCTGAGTCAGATTCTCATTCCTCTCTTTCAATTTCTCAAACTCCTCCAGGCTGACAGTAGCTGGAGGTGGTGCTGTGGATGGCCCAAGTGCATCCTCAATGGTGAAGGGCATCCCAGAAATTTGAGCCCTGGCATGAGACCACTCATAGTACTGAGCTGAGGCCACATTGTTGCATCTCCCCAGAATGGCCATTCCCTTGGTCTGGACATTGTCCCAAGCCCAGGATGCCTGCCTGACAATAGCTAGATTAGGCTTAACCTCACAATAAAGGGTTTCAGCCAAGTCTTGTGCTCTAGGAGGGTGGACCAATGCATAGCCCAATTGTCTCTTGAATAACAGAGGGTTGTAGTTGATGCAACCTTTCACTCCTATCAGGGGTACATTGGGGAACTGCCCACAACTAGTAATGATGTCCCTGCCCTTGGTGCTCTGAGTGCACCACCTGATGTCAGCTGAGGTCAAAGCAATGAGTCTTCTAGCCCAATTCTTTTGCTGGTGAGGATTCAAGAATGCATCAGTCTTGGGCAAGTGCTTGAGCAGCCAGGTATGGAACAGGGGAGCACAGCATCTTACCAATCTTCCTCTCTGCTTTTCATTCCTTTGGTGAACAGAGTAGTAGAAATCTCCCAGTAAGGTGGGCACTGGGTTCCTCAGAATGAAAAGATGGATTGCATTCTTGCTTATAAACTTAGGCTCATCTGCAAATAATATAACCCCATATATGCTAAGGGCTAATAATGCACAGACTGCCTTCCATTCCCCCAATGAGGCTTTCAGAGTAGCCTGAGAGGTCAAGAAATCCAAATGTAGACCAGAGATTCCAGCCTTGGTAGTCATATTCTGCTCAATCAGACAAGGTTCCAGATATAGTGCCTTTGCCACTTCTTCATTACTAGGAAAAGCCATCTCAGGGTTGAAAGGGATACCACCCCTGACAGGCACACCAACCAGTGATGAATACTCTTCCAACAAGGGTCCCAACTGAAAATCATGGAAGGTGAAGCATCTCAAAGGAGGATCATAGAACTGTAGACAAGTGTGAATCAAGCTCCTCTGGGAAGGGTCCAAATCCATAACCACATCAAGTATGCCTCCATAATGTTCTCTGAATAGTGGTATATGGTCTAGAGTAATAAGGGCCTGGATCTTCTTGATGCCAGCTAGCTCAGGCTCAAAGAAATGGTAGGAGATGTTGCTCTTCTTGGGTGTCATATTGTTGAAGAAGAGCTGAAACAGATGCTGATGATGGAGAAAAAATACTGAAGATGGGCCACTGACAGGCTGATACTAGTGATGCAAGTGGCTGAAGCAGGTAGCTGATGAGGATAGCTGAAGCAGATAGGTCTATGCAGATGAAGGGGTCAAAACCAAGCCAAAATATAGTATGGATACCCTGAAAAACAAATAAGCAAATGTTAAATGATGCAATGATGATGTATGCAAATGATATGCAAGGGTTTGTGATCAAGCTAGATCTGATTAACTGCTTTGATATAGGTCCATGTATGTTCAAGAAATCCAGATGGAGGTTCATAAGTCCAGTAACCAAGGTGGGGGACTCAAATAAGGAGTCACATGTCCAGGGTTAGAATCACAAGAACTGTCCCAAAATGGAGTACTCTTAATCAAAACAAAGTAACAGGGTATGCTGAGGTCAAGGGTACCTGCAAACCTGTAAACAGCCCAACCCCCTCACAGGTGGTGTTCTAAAACAAGGATCCTCAGACTTGGATCAGTTATGAGAAGTGTAAACACTTCTAACCCGGAGGTACAGTGTTTACAATAACCATAAAAGATCCTCCTCTAATTCACCTCAGTTTCTGAAGGTCAAAATAAAGGTCATCCAGACTTAGCAGGCTTCCCAGATAGGCCTAGCACTACAGGAAATCTGTAGCACAGAGTTCTCAAGAAGAAACCCATATCTGAACCGTGTTTCATATTCCCGCACCAGACCGAAATGGAATGGGAAATAATATGAACCACTCTAGCCTAGGTGTCTCTCAGGTCCCAGGTATAGGACCTCAACTATCAATAGGACCCCACCCACCAAAGCAACAAAACCAGATCCAGCCAAAACAGTATGACAGTATGATATATGTAAAGCTGTAAAGAAAGCAATAAACAAAACTGTACATAAAGCAATAAAATACATATACAAAAACAATTAGCACATAACACCCTAGTAAACACAAATCAAACAAGCGCTAGGAGGAACCCACAAAAAGAACCAGAAGCCCTGGTTGCAGTATAAGGATCCCCAGCAGAGTCGCCAAGCTGTCGCTCCCAAAAGGTACTTGTTGAGGTTTTGCTATTCATGAAGTTGTCTTGTTAGCTCCAGAATTCTTTCTTGACTAGTTGTCGCTCCCAAAAGATGAGACTGGGCTCAAATGAGGTACAGACGCGAACGGTCGGCGAAAGGATGTGTGAGAACACACAGGAGTGAACTCACAGGAAAAGAAAAGAGTCGCCAGCTAGGCATTTTTATCCCGGAGGAAAGGCAATGCTGCATAGACCTAGAAAGAGATGGATAAGACGGTTGCGAACCAGAGAAACTGAGAAAGGGGGTTGGTTACAACCTGGGAAGGTATTAGCACCCAGATTATCCGCCGTACTCGACGGGATCCACGCTTAAAAGATTTGTGTTTTAAAGGGGTAGTGTCAGTGTAATTTGTGTATAAAAGAGCTGGAAAAGGATGTACAGGTGTCAGTGCAAGAGAAGTGAAGTGTATAAATGAAGTGTCAGTGTGAGAACAAGAATGAAATGCTCGAGACTATGAGGCTAAAAGAATGATACTGAAGGAGGGGGAATATACAGAGACTTTTGTTCGATAACTGTTAAGTTATGCCTACGTATCCTCTCGTGCAATGAGGAAGTCAGAACACCGTAGTTCGACCCAAAGAGACTGAAAGATGAATTGACTGGTGAACTGCTTACTTGCCTATGCTCAAGTGTATGACCTGTCTGGCTCAGGTGCAAACTGTCTTGCATTAGAAGGAAGAAGCAAGTTCTCGTTTGTGAGTGAATGAGATGAGAAAAGAATCCCGGAGGAGACGATTATTGCTTGTTTTTGAGTTTTCAGTCTTTTATTGCTTTTTTTGAATTTTGTCATAAGTTAATGAGCTTGAGCCTAAACCAATGGATTTAGTAAACTCACCACATCTTCCCTCTGATTAGGGGTAATGAGAACACCTTAAGTGTGAAGTCAGCTTCTCACACTTAAACACCTTTGGTGCAGGATTAAGATCATTAACCTACTTGTGATTATTTAGATGCTTTTGTGGTTTTTTGTTTAGTGTTAAGTAATGAGATTAAGCCATAATCAGGGATTAAACAGACTCATTACACCATCCTAATAGAAGGATAATAGATGAGAATGTTTAAGCTGAGGAAAGCTCCTCAACTTAATCCATGATTAGGGATTAACTTCATGACAAAACAAAGTCTTTATTAAGTGGATTTTAATTAATGATAGGATGAAGAAGTGATTTTTTAGGGTTTATAAGACAACTTGAGGGGGACTTGTCCATTAACACTAGGGTTAGTCCTTCTTAACCAATTAAGGAAGAATTAGAACCCTAATGCAAGGCCCAAGTTACAAGCTTGATGTCTTGATGATTATTGGATGGATTGATTAAAGGATTTAAACACATTAAGGGTTTAACACTTAGGATTAAAGTTATACACTCCATCCTAATAGAAGGATGCAGGCATAAGCTTAATCACAAAGCCTTAAAGCCTTTATGGTTTAGTCCCTGATTGTGAGATGAGAAGAGAAGACTCAATGAGACACAAAGGTAAAATCTAAATGGGGGACTAATCAAAACCCTAATCATTGTCATGCTTGGTTGTTCCTAAGGTTTGTGAGGTTTTCAAGAGACATCTTCAGAGGAACCACCAGGAAGCAGATGAAAGGAGCAAAGAGAAGCAAAGTAACTTGCTTCATTTAAGAAGACAAGTCACTTGAGGAAAGAAAGTAAGGAGAAGAAGAAAGAGCAAGCTCAATCTCAAACACAAAACAAAATGCAGCAATGATGCATAAGAGAGATGAAAAGAAAATGTGAGAAGTGAAGGCAAATTCACTTCTCAAAGTTGCTTACCACCTGAAAAGTTAGTGAAAGAAATGCAATGCAATGCAAAATGAGATGAAATGGCATGATGCAAACCAAAACCAGAAGCATATATGAGATGATAATGATGCTATGAGATGATGCAAACATGAAACAAGGCATGAGGATGATCACATGAACAAATGGATGCAAGAGAAGCATGCTTGGAACCATGAACATACATGAAAAGTCATGGAATGCAAATGACATACAACGTGGCAAATGAAAGATGCAATGATCAAACATGCTTCTAATATGTCTTAAGATGCCTAATGAATCAAATGGATGCATAAAATGTCATGGCAAGTCATGGTATGCAAGCAAATGCAAGATGAATGCAAAAGAAAGCCCAAATTAGGGTTTATGATCAATGCACAAGACAAAAATCAAAATCAGAAGCAAACATCAAGATAAAAAATTGAAAATGCATTCAAAGGAACCCTAACCCTACACAAACTCACTGCCCAAAGGAGGGGATCCAATTCTTAACCTAGTGAAAGTTATGAATTTCTTAAGATTTCTAGGGTTTTAGGGTACCTTGACAAGAAAAATGTCAAACAAATGGAAAATGCAAGATCAAATAATGCCAAATTAATCCTACAAACTACATGATATGCAAGACATAATGCAAAAAGAATCAAAGTCCAACTCTTAAAGGCTAGGCAGAAATGAATTTTCAAAGATTGGATCACAATAATGCCTTGAAAAAGAATTAATTCCATGGAAAATTGTCAAAATGCATTAAGATCAAAAAAGAAATTTGGTTTGAGGGTTGGACAATGTTTCTAAATGATTTTAAAGGTCTCATGAATTTTTTTGTGATTTTTAAATACCTAAAAGTATTTTTAATTAATTAATTCTCATTAATTAATTAAAAATAAACTTTTAAATGATTTAAAAAATATTTTTTAATGCAAAAAATAAAAATAAAAATGTTTTTGGTTTCTGAAAATTAATAAAAGGTTTCATAAAAATTTTCAGAATTTTTGAAAATGTTTTACTATTTTTAATAATTTGTGCAAATAAAATACAAAATAAATGAAATAAAAATTAAAATAGGAGAAGTATGCAGAAAGAGAGGCCAGGATTGAATCTGGGAAATGGTTTGTTGACTGCGCGCCAGATCCTGTGGCTGGAATTCAAACTGACAAATCCTAATTAATTAAATTAAATAAATGAGATTAGGGTTAAGTGAGGAATCTGGGCCATTCATGCGCGCGGGAGATTGACTAAGTCAACCAGATCAAGGGTTCACATTCAAACCTGGCTAACCCTAATTAATTAGCCCTAATTACTTTCAGGTCACCGGAGACGAGCTCCGGTCGTCTTCTCCGGTGACCTCCCTCCCTGAAAATCTCCAAAACACTCCCTGGGTCAAATCAAACCCCCCAAATCTCCAGAAATGATCCCTAAACCCTCTAGAACAAGAATCTAACCTCAAAACTCATTTCTTTCCACTCAAAACCATGATTCGAAACAAAAAATGCAAAAATGGCAAAACTTTCAGAGAAGCAATACACACTCAATACTCAATCATTTTCAAAAATAAAAAGTTCAATGAACTCAGGGAAGCATATAGATCATTTCAGAAACAAGAAAAGAGAGTTCTGGAAAAATGAATTTCCATGGCTACCTGAATCGAAGCTTTGGTCTCTGGCACTTTCTGGCTGATGTCTTACTTGCAATCAACTCCCCTGGACCTCCTGAGAAGCTTTCAAGGCTTGTTTGAAGTTTGTAATGGTTGGTTTGAAAGATGGATGAAGTTCTGCTCAATGAGGGGCAGAAATCGTATTTGTGATTCAGGGAGTTTTAGGCTATGGTGATGGGTGGTTTGTGACCAGGGAAGTGTGCTGAGTTGATTTGTGAAGTTAGTTTGTGTGTTTACAGCTTGTGTGATGAGTTTCGAATGCTTTTGCAAAATGGTGTGAAAATGAGAGAGCTGTCTTGTGTGTGCTTTCAGGCTTGTGTTGTATGTGTTTTGGCTTGCTTTTTGTTTGCATAAACTAATGGGATTGGTCAGATGAGTTGATGTGTGCTTTAGTGATTGGTATGGCTCAAGTTGCCAAAATGTCAAAGTTGTGTAAGAGAGGCATGGGCTACTAGCTAGCCAAGGACAGATGGGGTGTCCTGCGCAGCAAGATGTGTGGAGAGCCATAGGATTGTTTATGGAGTCAGCAAGCAAGTGGATTCATACTTGAGTGAGTTTTTGCAACTTGCCTCCCTTTTGTTTCCTTTGAAATTTCTTGCTCCATAAGCCATAAAAATGAATGATCCTTTGGTGCAATCTGACTTTCAGGTCTTGGTACATGCTTGTATGAAGATTAGAAGTGTATTTGATAACTCAATTTGCCTTGGCAAGTGAATTTGCAACTTTGCCTCTTTGGTAGAAAACTTCAAATTTTGTGATTTTTGCTAACTTTGACAAGCCATAACTTTTGATCCAAAATGAATTAGGTCATGTTCTTGTACTTTTTGAAAAGGGAATGCTCCATTCTACAACTTTCATGACCAAAGTTTTTCCATTTGAAGCATTTTTGAATCAAAAAGCAAGGGTTGAAAAAGTTTCCCAAAATGGCAATTTCATCAAAAGTCAAACTTTCCCAAAAAGTCAACTTTGCAAATGACTTGAAATTCTTCAAATTTGTGAACTTCTAACATCTTCCATGATCAAATAAAGATCATACACAATCAAAATGATGAAGAACACCCTTTGGTTGGGTCATTGAGGGCCTCAGATGCCCTGATTTTGCACTGACTTGCTTGAAAAGTCAACTCTTGATCAGATGACTTCCCCATGGAATTTCTTCATGAAAATTGATATGCATACTCCCTATACCATATAGAGATCAATAGAAACAAGAATGACCAAAAAAATTGGAGTTATGGCCTTTGAAACCAAAACCCTAATTCTAGGTCATCTGTGCAGTCAAATCTGGCTCTGCTTCCATGCCATTTTCAGTTCTTGTGATTCTTTGACATTCTTGACTTTGAAAGGATATAATATGATGTTTGAACACACATGGACCCCTTTGAAGTGATTGATGACCTTTGGAGTGGCTCAAGAAGCTCTTGGATTGCTCAGATCACAAACCCTAGATGCAGATGACTTTGAACCAATGAAATGAATCAAAAATGTAATATGAGATGCTATGATTGAGTTTATGCATATGAGGAGATCACAAGCCAGGGTGTGAATGGGTGAGGGCAAATTTGGGGTGTTTACACTAGCTCTGAAATGAGTCTCAAAAGTATCCTTTTGCTCCTTCAACTGAATCCAGGACTTCTGCAACTCTTCCAGATCAGTGGGCATGTCTGGATGAAGGATGGTATAAGGAACATCTCCTTCAGCAGCAGGCTCCATAGTGACTGGTAGAACAGCAGGATATGGCATCATAAGAGTCTGAGCACGAGATCGAACCCATCTGAGATAAGGCTCCATAGGAATAGAATACTTCGGCTCCAAAGTGTTGCTATCAATCCTGTTCACCTTGTTCCAAGCTCGTATAAACCTTTGACGGTAACCCTGAAGATCGTTGTCGTAGTCGAACACAATACCCTGAATAAGCATGTCATGAGGACCATTACTCCGAGCATAACCAAACTGACGTAGAGCTAAAGAATGGTTGTATGTAATTCCCCCTCTTATGCCAGGGAGTGGCACATTAGGGAACTCCCCACAACGGTCAATGATAGTAACACTCTCCATAGATCGAGAGCACCAACGAATGTCTGAATGAGAAAGTGACATGATCCTCTTAGACCACCTGAACCCATGTTCATTCTTCATCACTGATCGAGGAAGGTGAGAAATAAACCACCTAGATAATAAAGGTATGCAACACATCAGAGTTCCCCTCGCCTTCGTAGTACGAGGATGAAGAGAATGCAAGATGTCTCCAAGTAATGTAGGCACTAGGTTGTGAGTCAAAAATATGTTGATGGCGTGTACATCTATGAACTGGTCTGGATTAGGGAACAATACTAAGCCATAAATCAATAGGGCTAAGATCTCCTCAAAATCATCATAACTCATAGCCTTCAAGAACAATTGAGCTTTCTCCATTAATACCTTAGCAAGAATACCCTTAGCTTCGCTTCTCGTTTATAGGACAATGTCTGATTTCTTCAAATGTAGGGCTACAACAATGACTTCAAGTTTAGGCTCCTTTTCTAAGCCTGTGAAGGGTCTCTGATCAAGGATAGGTATACCCAGTAGTTTGGAGAAATCTTCCATTGTAGGAACCAGCTGATAGTCGGGGAATGTGAAGCAATGATGTTTAGGATCAAAAAACTGAAACATGATACTCATCATGTCTTCATTGAACCCTGAATTGACTAGATCCAGTAGGTGACTATGCCTCTTGATGAATTGGGAGTTTTTAGAAACTTGAGAGGCCAATTCTTTAAGCTTAGGAGGTATTCCTACAAAGTTGATCCGGATAGTATTCCTACGAGCATAAGCCATGACCTGCAACAAAGAACAAAGATAAATCCTTTGGTCCTTGAAATGGTTAGTGAAAATGCTATGCTTATGATGCATGATGTCATGATGTTATGCTCAATCACAAACATGTGACTCACACAAACAAGTCACACAATAACCCTAGGTTTGAAGGCTCGCATGAGGTTTAAAGGTAAGTACCTTCCCCTGAAGTTTAGTTGGTTCATCCTGTCCTACAAAAGTAACCAGGTTCTAAGGGATCTCAATATCACTGATCCTTCCCAAGGGTGGTTGTTCAGTATGCAACTTACTTGCCAACCAAAACCCTCCAAGTTTATGATCTCAATGAGCGTAGTATCGAGTATCAACCAACTTTAGACTTCTCTAAAGCCGACTATCTCACTACTTTCTAAAGGCCAAGATGGGATAATTAGGGTTCTAAAAGTCAGTTAGTGTATTGACAACATATGGCAGCCCCATATTATCCTTAACTTACTTAAGGAACATAAGCACCAACCAAGAAGTCACACTAACTATGGCCACCAGATCAACCATATCGATATACGTCGTACAGTTTCCTTGGTCTAAATCCTTTTACCTAGGGTACACTAGATCCGGGTTAGGATCTTTCACACATAAATCCCAACAGATAAATATAAAGCAAACAAAGCAAACAATGTAAAGTGATCTAATTCCTAAGGGTACCCCTCTTTTACTTAGTAACTCCCCAGCAGAATCGCCAGTTCTGTAACACGGTGGGAGAACTGACTTTTAGTCATGTTGCGGATAGCAAGAGTTGCCATCTTTATTTTATCCAAATGGAAAGGACATAAAAGAACAGGAAATACCTATTTTAAAAGACTTGAGTTCGGGGGGTAGGTTATACAAAGGGAAGGTGTTAGCACCCTTTATATCCATGGTTATCCATTGGCTCTTAGTTACTTAGCTCACTTAAATTGTTTTTGAAGAGTGTAGTGTGTGATTAGAAATTTTTCTAAGTACTTTGTAATGATCCTCGTATGGATGTATACAAAGCCTTGTTTTGAAAAACGTTTAGAAAAGTGAGGTGTAAAAAGTATTTTGAAATGTGAGCAAGCAACTAAGAGATACCTACCCTAGATTAAGTCTTTCATGTTCTCGTATGTTCTTTCAATGGTAAGACTATCCCTATTATTAAGGAATAAGTAGTCATTACCTTGGATGTGTTTAAGGGACAAGCGTAGGGTCATCGTATGGTCATAGAAAGCAACTTAAGAGATGTCTTTAGCAATTCGTATGGACTATCATCATTTATTCGAAGGGACAAGATCATTATTCTGTAGGCAACCTCGAAGGGACTTGATCTTTTAAACTGTAGGGACTTGATGATTTATACTTGAAGGGACTTTGCTTAAGACATCCCTATATTCGAGGGACTTGACCATTTTATTTTAAGGCAACCAAGAGGAATACCATATGAAGTGCAAGATGGCGATCAAAGATCGACTTACGTGTGTGAGTGTTTTATTTCAAATATTTATTCTTTTTATTTAATTTTCTAAGTTAATTTAATTCATTTAGGTTATACACACCCTAAAATTACTAACCATAGCAATAAAAATAATGCGGAAATATAAATCTAAAATTATTACATGGCTTTGGGATAATTACAATATAATCATAAAAATAATAAATGATAATAATAATAATAAAGCAAATAAATATTAGGATAATAATAATAATAAAGCAAATAAATAAAGCAATAATAATAATAAAGCAATAAATATTAGGATATTTAGAATTAAAAGAAAATAATAATGAGGTAACAAAGAAAAGTTAGTATTTTTAAAAGAAATTAAATAAGTTAGAAATTGTTTAGAATTTATAAGAAAAATAATAAGTTTAAATAATAATAGTAATAAGAGAATAAAGTATTTATACAAAATAAAAAGTTATTATAAAAATATTTTAATTAGGGTTTAAGAAAATAAATTAGGTTTTTAGGGTTAATGGAAAAATTTAAGATTAGTTAAAGAAATTAGGGTTTGTTAACATAATTAATTAGAATTAAAATAAATAAGTTTTTATTTACAATATAAATATATATATATATTGAAAATTAAGTACAAAAGTAATATTAGAGAAACAAAATAATTAATAAGTATTAAGAAATAAATATGAGTTTTAGAAAATATAAGAGTTATAAAAATATTATTGATTATTTATTTAGAAAACATTTTAATTATATTAATTAAGTTTAATTAAAAAAACAAAGAAAATTAGAAAAAGGAAGAAAATAAGGAAAAGGATGGACCTATGATTTGAACCCAAGTCCCTAACTTGGATGAAGAGAGGAATGACCAACTAAGTTGCGCATGCACTGGTGATAGGAACCAGCAACATTTGATTATATATTAAGTCTTCAAAATATAGTGAAAAATGGAAAAAATTTGTTAGACATCAGGATTCGAACCCCAACCCTTCTTTTTACCAAACCAGATGCCTTGCCAATAAGCCACATGGGGCGCGTCTGAACATAAACAACAACAAATAATTATATAGTAAACTTGTTAAATAATGAAAATAATGAGAAAAAGAATGGTCTCACCCAGGTTTGAACCCAAGACCTTCCATTCACACGCGCATGCTCTAACCACTGGGCCAACCAACATTTATTGAAATAAAACAGAAACAATTCAATAAAATATTAAATCAAATATTTGAATTCCCAGATGGCGCCAAGAACTTCATCTTCTTCCTCTGAAATTCGCAGGTTTACCTGCGCATTGTCCTACGAAGCTTCCTGCAAATTTTCCTGCGAACAAAACCTACAAAACACATACTTCTACAAAAACGTACAAATTCCACAAATTGATCATGCCAACATGATCTACACAGTTCATTTAGTTTAATTATGGTCTCAAACAATATTTATATGGCCTATTGCGTGAAGCCCTAAAACGAAAGCTCAAACCCTAACAATGGCCGTTTGCGTTTTAGGTTATGGTTCTTCAAGAAAATTATCCAGAAAGCTTGTATACTTCATTCAAAACCGAAAATTGAAATTTGATGAAAATTTTGGAATTGGTTTGATGCTCTTGGAGGCAGAAAATTCGTGTCCTTGTGTATGCTTTTGTTTATGTATATGTAGTGATTGAATTTAGGTCAAAAACTTGTGGATTTGTGGGCTTGTGAAGATTGCTTGATCATGAAGTTTCTTCACTTTCAAATATTCAAAAAATATCATCTAACATTTCTATTTTTGATCCAATCTGACTTTAGTTGATTTCCAATCATTCTAAATATAATCCAACTAATTTTCAATCAAAGATTTCATTCTTCATTTGACTTTTCATATTTTATATATATATATATATTTAAATTGAATTTTAATGAATAAAATCCAAATAAATATAAAATAAATTATAAAAATCTGATAAAATAATCATTGGGTCGTGCATGATGTCATTGTAAGGATTGGATTACAAAATTGCAAGCCCATTTGGAAAAATTTGGTTTTAAGACTTCATTTGTTCAATATACCCCTAAAAAATTTCCCAACTTTGCAAAGGCACAAATCCCTCAATTTTAAGGCTATGAAGGTGTTCTTGGACATTTTGGAAATCTTAAAGAGTCCTCTAACCAACCTCTTTGGTCTCATGTCCATATCCTTTACCATTTTCAAATTATACCCCTTGGAAGATGTTGACTTTTTGTTGACTTTTGAAATGACCTATAATGGTTTAGCTCATATCTTCTAAATGAAGCATTTTTAGGCTTTGCTTGTGAGACACAAAGTTATAGATAATTCAATTTCCTTAAAAATGAGATTTGGATGGGAAATTCTTGATGAATCATGTGAAAGTTATGGCTGGTCAAATTTCAGTTGACTTTTCCTTAGAAAACCCTAATTTAGAAACTTCTGATTCTTGATGATTTGAAACTTCCTTGATGAATCATGATCAAACCTTGATCAAATGATGAATTTTACTTCATAAACTTGATTTTGGCTAAAAATATTGAAGTTTGACTTTAATTTGACCAAAGTTGACCTTAGTTTGACTTTTTAACTACTTTGACTGATTTTTGCATATCTGATCATCTGACTGGGCAAGCTCTTTGGGAAAGCCTTGAAACTTGACATGGGAATTCTTGAATACATGTGGGATGTTATGAAGCTCATTTAAGGCTTTGAAAATCATTTTAACTTGAAGAAACACAAAACCCTAGTTTTGGACACTTTGCTTAGGAGGAGGCATTGTCTAAGGAAACTTCCACCCTTCTTGACCAATTAGGAGTCTTGAGGATCTTATGATTATTTAGAAGTCTTGAGAGAGGTTGTCTTGATTGTGGAGGGAAAATTTTGGGGTACAACAATAACCATTCAACCTTACTTTACAGTGGTATGAAGTGACAAGATCGTAATGTATGATTGAACTTTAATATAATGAACCTTGTGGCATCCAAGTAGCTCGAACCGAGTCTCTTCTTTTTCTACCTCTAAAATCAATGTTGATTCCTATAATTTGAAATCATCATGATGGTTCCTCAATGATAAATGAATATCTGCTATAAACAAATTTCAAAGTCTACTTTACAGAAATACAAGTTAGGAATTTTACCATCATTTAAAATGACAATAATCAAAATCATGAATGGAGTGAAATCAAACTTCCATATCAGTGCAATAAACATAAATCCAAACTGCATTCACGGGAAAAAATGTAGCATCAAATATTTTGACCATGAGAATAAAAAATGCAACATATATCCAAACTGCATTCACGGGAAAAAAATGCAGCATCAAAGATTTTGACCATGAGAATAAAAAATGTAGCATATATAAGTTGTACCAAAATAGGTTGAATAGATTAAAGTTTCAATCAAAGGAAAGGGTGACTTAGAAAATCTGTAAATAATATAGAATAATTGAAGAAACTATTAATCTACCTGTATCAATTACCAAACATGACTAAGTAAAGAACAGGGTAACAGATAACTTATGAAAAGAATGTAAGGATAATTTTTATTTTTAAGCCAGGAAAGGAAACCATTAATTTCAACTTGTGATTGTCATTCAGCAAAAAAATAGAAATTCCTAGTTGATTGTTATTGTTGTTGTATAAAGTAGTTACTTCTATGATCAAACATGTTTCCCTACAATAAAATTCAGAAACAGGTTTTTTAGATAAAATGTAATTTTCAGTTTATGTCAAACTAAATAAGTAAGACCCGAGAAAACATCAGTAACTGGCAGCTAACAAAATTATCAACATACCATTATACGGATAGTGATAAAAACTGCGTATATCTGAAAAACGAAGAAAATGGTGTCAAATGATAATAATGTTAATTCAACATAGTGATTTGTAAAAAGAATATGCAATATAACAAACCATGTACTTCTTCACTCTTGGGAAAATAGCTCTACTTGTCAAGACTTCATTGATGATAACACTCAAACCAGGTTTTGTCAAGACTATATATCAGAAGCACCTCTTACAGCATCAGTGGCATCAACAACATCAATTTCAATATCAGATTTCTTCAATACAGGAGCATCATTCAAACCATCTCCAGTCATTCCATAAACGTGTTTCCTCTCGTGTAGCTTCTTCACAATTTCATACTTATGTTCTACACAGTATTAAACAAAAGAAGATATTAAGGACATAGTTAGGAATTTCTGTAGCAGCGACACTTAAATTAAATATGTGTAGAGAATACATATTCTTAAAATTTTGAGAATACATCAATCAAGACTCCACCACCTACAATAATACATAAATCAAAATCCAAACCACATCTGTAGAGAATACATATTCTTAAAATTTTGGTATGAGGACTAACTCAGACTAACAAATTATCGCCCAAGAATACACAAAATATTACAGTAATATTATTTGATTATGCCAACCTAGTATCCAATACACAGATTCCACTAAAATAGTAAATAAACCACAACTAAAATTTCAGAAATTTAAACAGATCTCAATAAATATGCTTGATATAAAAAACTTCGGAAAGTTATGTCAACAAATTGCAACAACATCAAACATACTATGAGAAGACTATGAATGTGTGACGATTAAATCATAGAATAATCACAATAGGATGAGATTAGAAGCACAAACTTGGGTTAATGGAAGTGGAAGTGTAGCGATTTGTGTCTGCGAAAATCGGCTAGGGTTTTGAGGGAGATAGGGAAGACGAAGGAGAAAGGAGGCGGCTAGGGTTTTGAGAGAGATGGAGAAGAAAGAGAGAGAAGCGAAGGGGTAGAGAGAAAAGTGAAGAACTGTGGAAAGAGAGAGAAAGAGAAATCAGAAAAGAGAGGAAGAGAGAAGAGGGAAAACGTGTGAGAGAGAAAACGTGAGAAGAGGAAAGAATTTGGGGAGACCACTTGGCAAAAAGAATGATTTTGATTGGACAATACAATTGGATTTTGTCAATTACAGTAAAGGCCTAAAGAGTATGATTTAGTGTAAATAATTTTAACTGAAAGGGTATTTTAGGGAGAATGGTGGTATACTCTAATAATTGGTAGGTAGTTGAAGAGTGAAGAATATTGAATGTTAATATTGTCTATTCATAAGATATGACGGGTGTAAGGTATCACTAAGGTGGTGACAAGTTGAAACCAATTTTGGATGTAGTAAACAATCCGTTCTAAATTCCAATCACAAGCCCAATTTAGTTCTTTCGGAAGAGGCCCATGTTCACCGTCTCTCTGCCCTTGTATCGGACACCACGTTTGTGTCGCAGCAATCAACTCAACTTGCCGTTGAAAGCAAAACCCAACCGGAAAACGTTGCCGGAGTTCGTCGTCAGCCGCCAAAAACAGTGAGCTACTCCACCTTTTCCTTTCTAAATTATATTTCCGTATATAATTTTCCTCCCCTCTCTTCGTCCGCGCGGGAGGATGCATTTCACCGCGATTTGCGGCCGCGAAAGCCGCCACTGCGAAAGAAAACTTACCGGAGCTCCACTTCGCACCGTTATTCTATGCTTAAGCGCCACGATTTAGAAAACACAAATTTTCACAATACTGGTTCAAAATGTCACTGAACAAAACAAAATAGATGAATGAAATTCCTCTATTCATTTTGAAATTTAGTACTAGAAGTTTTTACTTTATGTTTATGATTAGTTTATTATTGTTGTTCTACAGAGCAAGATTAGAATCAAACAGGTGTATGATGGCTGGCTACATTATCAGACGAGCATTCTCATGTCGAAATTTGTTTCGCGTACCAACATCTGCTCTACATGTTTGTGAAAATTCCCCTGTTAAACTTTGCTTATCTGATGCTACCACTAGAGTCTTTACTCTTCCAACTGCGCCTAGTTTTATCAGTGAAAGTCGCAGATCCTTTGCCAAAGGCCGAAAGTCGAGTAAGTCAGTGTGCGCGCATAACATGTTAGGATTAGAATAATTGTGCTATGTAGTTAGTGTGTAGAATCCAAATAATGTATAGTTGTTTTTTTTAATGATTATTTGCTTATACAATTTTAGAGGATGAAGGGGGTGTTAGTACAGTTGAGGTTCCACCAAACGTGGGTCCTACTATTAAGGCTTCTGCTGCCTCACAGATGGAGTCTGCAATGGCTGCATTATCCGTTGAACTAAGCAAACTACGAACAGGAAGAGCATCCGCTGGTATATTGACATGTTTCATAAATCTCATGTGTCTTTGAATGCTTAACACTCAATGCATAAATGTTGAACATGTATTTATGTATGTATCTACAGGAATGCTTGATCACATTATTGTAGAAACTGGTGGTGTCAAGATGCCTTTGAATCGGATCGCTCTCGTTTCAGTACTCGATCAAAAAACCTTATCTGTTAATCCTTATGATCCAGAGGTACTTTATCTTACAAGTTCAAATATGCTTGCTATTTGTATCGTTATAAGTAAACCAACATTACTTTTGCTTGTCACATGACATAACTAACTTCTGCAGACACTTAAACAATTAGAGAATGCCATTGTTTCATCTCCGTTCGGATTAAATCCTAAAACAGATGGTGAAAGATTGATTGCTGTCATTCCACCGTAAGCTCTTATTCTATTTTTATTCAGTTACTCGTCATGCCTGTAAGAGTGAATTGACTAATTTATTTCTCCAATCTTTAATGACCAGATTGACCAAAGAGCACGTGCAGGTATTGATAACTACACTCCATTTTTCATACTCAACACTCTTCTCTTTGTTTGATTGCCTCAGCCTGCCTCTATACCTTTTTGTTTGATATATTTTTAGGCTATGAATAAGTTGGTGACTAAATCTTGTGAGGATACTCGTCAAAGCATTAGAAGAGCTCGACAAAAGGTGTGGCATGTCTTTGCTATTTTTTTACTTCTTTTTTTTCCGGTGGATTCGCCGCCTTTTAGAAATCTAAGCATACCATTAAGGAAAGGGTAGTTGCTGAAAGATTTTAGAGTTCTCCCTTGCTCTGAATCTCTCTAGACATTTTAAGTGATATTCGATTTTGGTTAGTCATTGACATAAACTGCTTTTAAATGCATAAAAGTTATTAGCATTCTGATGCATTATCAAATACGCCCTTGCCCTTGTTCTTGCCCTTTGGTGCTTAATTGTCAGACCTTTCATCCCGTAAGCCCAACCCGTTTATCCTGAAGTATGTGCATTCGTACTTTCTATTTGAGCAGATAAAATATTTCAAAAAGGAAAAAAATTTTAATAACAGGATAGTTCTCTTGACAATTTTTTTTCTCTTCATGGTTTAGCTTAATTATCTGCATGCAGTGACTAAAGGTGTTGAGGTGTTGATTTTACAGGCAATGGATGCCATTAAGAAACTGAACTCCAGTCTTCCCAAGGATGACATAAAAAGATTGGAGAAAGAAGTAAGATATATATGCATAGCACAACAATTATGCCGACAAGATTGCATAGCTCCATAGATTTGATTTCTGGTTTTTTTTTTGTTCTACCTTCAGGTTGATGACTTGACAAAAAAATCTATCAAGACTGCGGAAGATATATGCAAGGCAAAGGAGAAGGAAATTAGTCAAGGTTGAGATGTGGTGTTATTCTAGATTTTGCCGAGGCATCAGTGCTTCATCGCATTTAATCTGTGCTAGGGCCTGAAATTTTATCTGGTCTAAGCTATAAGCTGAGTAGAGTATCATACAACTAGTCATTATATTTATGTACGGTACTATTTTGTTATTTAGCAATATAGATGAAAAAAGATTAATCTCATTCTCAACCATTGGGTTTGGAGTTGTGGCGATGGTGCTGACTGCTACTATGTTGTGTTTGATCTCAAACATCTTTTGGTCATGGTTGCTACTCTCTTTGTTGGTACAAAATTTTGAATGTCAAGTTATCTCATTTACTTAAATAAAAATCTGTTATTTCAATTGTGTAAATTTACTTTGTTAATTTTTATAATTGAAATATGAACCTACCAACAAATAAAATATTTATTGTGAGATTTTTGAATAAATAAATGAAGTAAGATTCAAAGCGTTTATGCATATGCAGACTGATTTAAAAATGAAACAACAGATTTTGAATAATAAGATCAAAATGATATTTGAAAGCATTTAATGTACGTGCACACTAGTTTAAAAATGAAAATGAATTTGATTGAAGTTCATATAATTTAAATGAATTTTAGTATGTCAGTTTTTGTCTTTGGAATGAACTAAAAGTTGTAATGTGGAGTGGTAAATAATTTGAAATTTAAAGAAAAAAAACAAGTTAAATTTGACTGACATTATTAAGTGTAGAAAGTAAATTGTATAAATGTAAATTGACAGAAAAAGTAAAGTGTAAGAAATATCAATTGCAAGAAATTTAAATGTGCAAAAAGAGTAAATAAGAGCATGTAAATTGCATGAAGAGTAAAATACATCAAAATAATGATATGAAAAGAAAATTTGATGACAAAAAATAATCACAAACTTAATCAATAGAGATAATCGAGCACCATTTTAAAGTTAGATGAAATTTCTACAATGTACTAAGAGCATCCATATTTATAATGGAATATGTGCATATTCTGTTTATATTATTTTATATTTTTTAATTCTAATTTTTAAAATATTCATACAATTTATTAAAAACTAAAAAAAAAAAAAAAAACTATAAAATGGATCTTGTGCATCAACCATATAATATATCTCATATTTACAAAAACACGACTTTAATATTAATTTTTATTCTAGATCAACAGAATATTACTAAAACCAGCAATATACTTTTCTGTTATAAAATGACCCATTAAGCAAATTCATAAGGTTAGAATTTGCTTTACTCAAACAGATTAACTATTGAACTGTGATAATTTTGAAATACATTAGAAACACTTCTCTACCATAACATCTAGTAAACCCTACTATGACTGTATAAAGAGATGCTTTCTAGTTTTTTCCTTGTTCTAACAAGCTGTGAAAAATTACACTTTTAAAATCACACAGTTATCATCATAAAAGAAAATTTAATGAGTCAAAGTGTTCAACCATCAAGCAACCATTGCATATATCAGCAGTATCCTTAATCCAAATCCATTCTTCAAAAGCACATAAGTTTACAATAGGACTACACAAGTTCTTTCAGCAGATCAAAATGTGCTACGTGGACGTTGAATAATAAAATAGATTGGACTGTCTGTCGGGATGAAGGTTCATCGAAAATTTCAGGAACAACCCTGCCCTATGTTCACTAAGGCCCCAAGCACTCCAAGTTTGAGATTCAAACCCCGGTCACCAATTTTATCAAAAAAACAAGCTTACCAATAAATCAAAAATCCATATAAGTATTTGCATAATAAGTTATGAATCTTTAAATGATAGACCTCACATCATAGTTTGCCTTGGGCCATAAAATATGTTGAGCCTGCCCTGTTTCAATACAGGTAGTAAATATTAGTGATCATCCACTACCATGTATTCTATTCAATTTTCAGGGGCAACAAATGAATACTTAATAACTAGTAAAAAGTTAACTTTTCATATAAGTCACAAAATTTAACACTTTATATTTCATAATGAAACAAACAAGTTACTCGAGATTGTAATTTGTAACCTACATGATTGAGAGCTTTGAATCATTTTCTCCAAAACGATCCAAAATCTTCAAGTGGAAATACCTTGAGATAAAACATGAAAAGATTAGGGAGAAATGACGAAAGAGAATGAAGAGAAAAAGGAAGTGGAGGCTTTTATGTGTGTGTGCGCATGCTTTCAGAACATATACACAAACTTACCTTCCAGAATATCTTACTCTCAATAAGGCCATAAGGAATTGGACCAAAATGTCTAGAATCGGTGCTATTATATTTGTTATCCCCCTGTACCCAAACATGACCCTTTGGAACCTACAGAAAACCCCAAAATCAAAATCAGAAAAAGCAAATAAAATGGGGTTTGTTTTTCATAACAAATTGACCATACCACGGCTGTCTCATGCTTATCATTATCGTTGTTTTTGGGATTAGAGACGTATGTAATGGTATCACCCTCTAATCCAATCACACGCTTCGTGACAATTCTTCTAGGGTTTTGAGGTGAGCGCAAGACTACAATATCTCTGTGAGCAACTTTACCAGATCGAGGTGTTATCCTTTCAGCAAGAAAGATGCTTGGATTCAAACCGATTACAGGAAGCATGCTAGGACCGTAGATCTGCAGCATTGGAACTGTCAAGTTATTAACCCTGAAAAAAGAATTTGCAACAAGTTGAAGGAGGAACCATGCTTACCTTAACAGGGTCAACCAGATAGTTGTCAGTTACATGTAAAAAGCACAAGAACTTTGTAAATAAGAATGTTTTCTCCCATGCTTCTTTAACAACAGTCCTAAATAGCCCCATGTTTCCCAATACTGTTATCGCCTAAAAAGTCAAAAAGTCAGTTACATAAGTATTTCGGTACTGGAAGGTGCCGATAGAGGTGTGCATGGATCATAAACCAAACCAAATTGAACAATATATATGGTTTGGTTTCGATCTTGAAACTGTTTCCATAAAACCTATTTTTTTTTTTTAACCGGTTTATAAGTGGATCGGTTCAGTTCCAAACCGGTTTCTCAAAAAAAAACCATTTTTTTAAAACCTGTTTTTTATTGTCTTTAAAAAACCAGTTTTATTAAAAAAAACAGTTTTATAAAAAAAAAACAATTTTAAAACCAATTTTATAAAAAAACCAATTTTTATCAAAAAATAGTTTTGTTTTCTTTGATTAACCTTTTTTATTTTAAAAAGTTATAAAACTAGTTTATGATAAACAAGTGATGCTCTACTGATATTATATGCTATTTCATTAGAGTAACAATCTGCACATTGCAGGGTAAGGCTATGATAAAAGAAACATGATGACTAGTTGAAAAAAGTGATTATCGAACAAGAATTGTTTAACTCCATACATAATCAATTTCCTTTATGATAGCTAAACTTATTTGTTTTTTGAATTCTAAAAATGAGCTGTTGGATGAAAATAATATTAAATCAGCAAATAGAGAATGGTGATGTCAAAGGTGAACCCCAATCCTAATCAGGCAGAATGTAATACATTAATTCAAAAATAAAAAACATGTAAAATAAAGTCACAAATATATTAATTCAATCCACACTATGTCACGTTATACTGTATCCAGAGTTGGTACTAGGGTTGATCAAAGAAGAACAAATGAGATGTTCAATACTGGAGCTACGCAAATCAAAATGAACTAATGAAGGCACATGAAGCAAAATTGTCAGAACACTAAGTTGCGATATTCCTTTGTCATATTCACAATTAGGGACATTGAGCAACTTGATGAAACACGAACAACTCCGGTTTAACATCAGCGATCTTATTTTCTACCAAAACAATATTCAACATTCAAATTAACAATCAACAAAGACAACATTCAACAAAGACAATCTCTTCCATATACAACAAAAACACATAAAAACCACAACTCAAAGCAGCTTAACACCAACATTCCTTAGAGAATCAATAACAGCTTTTACCTTTCCGTAATACCACTGTTCTCTCTTGAAGTGAACAGAAACAGCAGGAATGTTCTTAAGCAGGAACTATGTTAGTGACTAGGAATTAATTAATTGTTATTGACTTGGAGGTTAGGGATTCAGTTAGAACATTGTTTGATGCTTGACTGAACTAACATGCTAATAGTTAGTGAAATGAGGTTAATGTTAATATTGAAAAATAACTCACTAGTTAGAATGGTTAGTTAGGGAACTGTTATGTGAATTTGAATAGTAGTTAGGAGTTGAACTGCTCAATTGTTAGTTTAATTGGTTGGAATTAGGAAACATCTAATGTTAGTGATTGTTAGAAATATTTGGAACTGGTTAGAAATTAGTTAGTTTGGCTAATGAAACAGTTAGTGATTTTTGAACTGTTAGTGAATGAACTTGGTTATTGAGTTGCTATGGAATTAGTTAGTTGATGTTAGCAACTTTTTGAACACCAACTATGTTGAAGAAACTGAAAGATATATGAGTTAAGATGTTATAATACAGTTACAATACATGCCTCACCTATGATCTTAGGTCCCAAACATTTATGGATCCTCAATGTGTAAGCAACAGAAGCTATATAACAAAACCATAATTCAGCATCATCAAAACAGAGCATGATAGGCAAATAATTCAGCATGTACTCCAAACACATTCTAATATACTTGTTGCACTTAAGTAGAAATAAGGTTCTCAGTACCTGTGATGCACATATAATGCATCCTTAATAGCCATACACTACCTGTGATGCACATATAATACCTTAACAAAAGAAGTGATATTCAAATGAAATAGTTTATTTTCAATACACATTTGAGTGTACAAACCTACTGAGTTAGAATGTTAAAAAAAGAAGTAAACTATTTTGAGTAAAAATATAGGCAATTTATATAGGCCATAAAGTTGTTCACGGTTCCTATTCAATGACTTATAGTATATAGCTTTCTCGGTTCCTATTCAATGACTTATAGTATATAGCTGTCTCTTGTATGTACATTTTCAATTGACATGGAACTTAATATGTAGGCCATAAGAGTTACTACTAGTATGATGCAACAATTCTGAGCAAACAGTAAATATATTTTTACAAATTCATGTATTTTTGAGTCATTTTTTCATAAACTCTCATTTAACATTACCATGAATTTATGATCACAAACACAAAAGTTCAAAGTTCATAATGTCGCTTATCAAATAGAACACACATAATATTACTATCAGGTTCATCTATCAATAAAGGACATGATCTTCCCTTTAGAAAGCAATAACATTTACAACTCCAAAATATCATCAAAACATCCATTAAACTCAAACATTCAAGCATTCAACTTATCTTAAAGCAAGAATCATCAACCCAATTAATATACAAGCCAAGAAACCAGTTAAAAATCCCAGTAACATTCATTAAAACATACCAACCATGAAGCTTCTCATGTCAATATAGAGCTTGTGATATACCTGGAGGGCTTGAAGGTGTTTGATCCTTGAACCCAAAATACAGAACAGAGCTTGAAGGTGTCGTCGAAAGTCAATTTCGTTGGATTTGAAGAACGAATTCGTCGATTTGAAGAACCATTTTAATCAACCCATAATTGTGATTTGGACAATTTCAATGAATTTGAAGAACGATTTCATCAATTTCGTTGGATTTTGGGATTAGGCATTTTTTTACATGTCTCCTTAAACACCATTACGATTGAAATATGTGCTGTATTTTTACCTAAACCACACATGTTTCATATATCTCATAACTTAGTGAAGTATAGCACCGATTTCTTCTTAATTCTCATAAACATGTCATTCAATAATGATTTTTTTTGCAATCAGAGATGAAACAAGACATTAGAGAATAATACATTCAACACCCAAAATCATCTTTTCTATAAACTACACACAAGCTCATGACAAAAATCAAAATACAAGGCATATCATAACTAACAGAGAGAATCGCGCCCACGGACTACGAGAGGAACATACCGATAGGTATTTTAGAGGGATAACGACGAAGTCTGACGGTTACTGATGGCCAGATGGAAGCGAGGAGCGAGTGGCAGCGGCTGTAGTCTGCTTTTGATTGCGGGAGAGAGAGCACTGTGTATTTTTCATTCACCAAACTATAAAACGATGTCGTTTGAAGTCATGTAAAAATGACACTTATATACTTATATTTTGTTTAATATTATCTTTTAATTTTAACCTTTTAAAAAGATTTTACATCGTCATCTATAATATAGGAAGTTACATGGTTGTGGTAAATACATAATTGTCCTTCTGCTAATCAATGTCAAATCAATATTTAAGGGATAATTTAAGTCCAAACACAACAAAATGCAACTCGAAAACATAATAGATACACCCAAACTAATTGGTTTATGAAATATAACATGAAAGGTGGAAAAGTCTAACAGGATTTGGACTTTGTAATAGGATGTACTCGCCAATGCTAACTACAAATACTATTGTTTCTGAAAAATGCAGCTTCCAATGCTTTAAAGTACTGTTCATGGCACTTCAGCATTAATTACATACGTGATTGTTTTTTAAACATGAAGGATTTTTTCTTTCCTTGGCTCAGAAACATCAAAACTTTCTCTCTCAAAAAACTGATACCCTTATTGCGTTAATTTTCTTTTCACACTTGAACATCAAAAATGGCTAGACCTTTTGCAATGGTAAAGAACATCAATGATCCAAGAGTTGCAGATCTTGCTTCAAAAATGCCAGGTATTTTTACAATATATTTCCATGAGTTGCAGATATTGCTTTTTCCACCTTCACAGTGTACATCCATCATTGTGAGTTTTTAAATTTGTTGGATTGTTGTTGGTTTGATCCCTGATTCGTAAGTCGGAGGAATGCCAATAATTTTGTTTGACGTATTGATCTACAGGATAGGGATCAATTCAAATCTGGCGTATTGATCTACCGACAGGGACGCAGTTGATACAATGCAATCTATTTGCATCAAGGAAGCCGGTGTTTTGAGTCCTTTAAAAGAAGAAACAACTCTCATTGGATACACTTTTGGAGGTTATCTGCTATCTAAGGTACTGTGCAATCTAACAATCTTTTTTATAGTGTGTATTCAACTGTATTGAGCCTGAAAAAAGAATAGCTTTCATAAATTGAATCTTTTTGCTGCAAAATAGAGATGGCAGATGATGTGCTTAAGAAACAAAATTTCAAATTTTATCATCATGTTAAATTGAATCTTATCACCACTGTTATATTGAAGTTATAAGGGTTAGTGTTATAGATACAGATGGAAAAAAATTAATAATACAGTAGGCATAGTGTGAATGATACTACAAAAGAAATAGTCACTGACATAGTGTGATAAGAAAAATAATACATAAATAAAGAGCGATAGGTATGCATATAAATACTCTTGAGAAAAATTATTCATAAGAAAAAATATAAGATACACTTCACATATTTGAAGAGAGAATAGCTATGTACTAAGATATTTTAAAGATATTATATTAAATAAATTAGCAATCATTCAAACAAACGTTATTGTAGCACATTATAATTAATGATTTCAATAAGTGCATGGTTTCTATCACCTTGTATTGTTCAGCTTCATCTTCTCTGCTTCTTCTTTTAACCGGACACTCTCCGCGGCCATTTCAGCCCTCCTGAAATTATTCGTAAACTTAAATGAGTAAATCAATATATATCACAGAATTTTCCACTGAGCAAGTCTTGTCCCTTGCTTAGTGGTCTCAAATGAAGAAGCTAAAAATAAAATAACACCTACACTTTCATTTGGCGTTGATACTCTGAACGCACTTCATGCACTCGGACAGTAACTTCAAGTTCATGCTCTATTGCCTTCATCAAATCCTTTAAATAAAAAATACGTATCAAGTAGATGCAACCAAAACCCTCAAAAATCACAAGCATGCAATATTTAGCACCATATGCCACTAATCAAAACTCACAAACTTAGCAGTACCTGAATTCCTGGACCACTGATACCTGTATACAAAAATAAAAATGAGACTTAATAATAAAAAGCTTGCTTAATATACAAATATAAATATAAATGGCTAGATAAATCATAAATCTCCTAACCAGTTTCACGTGAGGAAGCCTTCTGAGATTCCAAAAGTTCTTTTAGCCTTTTTGTAGCCAAGGATGCTTCTTTTGTCTTCCTTTGCAACACCTAAATTGAATTACATTAATTTAGGGAAGAACCATCATCCTAAGCCACAACAACAGGTGATTTGAAAATACACTAACCATCTTTGTTCTCTGATTCAACGCTAACAACTTATGTCTTTCATTTTCGTTCTTTCTCCCCTCTTTTTTAAGCTGATAATTAAAAAATGGCAGAGAAAGACTGTTAGAATCATACCTTAATATGAGAGTAGAAACTTTATGATTTAGTTATTGGCTCAAGTGTATGCATACTGCATTGCTTCCTGATGTGATGCATCACCTTGATAGATGCCTTCAATATTATTCTGCCAAGTCAAAATCTGGATGTGCGAAATGATGTTGAAATTGAATAGTTTAGCTCTTATAGTATCTTTAATAATTGTATACGTGGCATCTTTAACAACTGAGTTTTTTCTATTTTTATATCTAGGATCTCGAAATAAACTTATTCCAACAATGTCGACACTGACAAGATGCTCTATTGGCTCAAAATTTCAAGGCATTTGGGAGAATAAAGAGAAATATCAAAATCCTCAAAAGAGAAACTCTCAGGTTACAAAAAATGAGGGTAGCTCTTTTGGGATACCTCTGAGGATTCTTTTATGCCGAATTGTTCGATACATTCTTGGATGCCTCCAAGGATTTCATCTTCTAATTTGGACGGTACTCATCTTCTAATTTTGACGATACATTCTTTTATAATTAGACTTGATTTGTTTATTATAGGTTCTCATCGCTTTTGAAAATGTTGCAAGCATTACAATTGAGATTGCGTTTATTGCAGTGTTACAATTACGGTTGCGGCATTACTAATATAGTTACACATTTCTTTTTTGCACCACTTCACATTTTGATTATCATCAGGAGTGGCATTTGGTTTTCAGCGTAAGTATCATCAGTGAACATGAAGTTGGGAACTATTAGTGCTAGAAAAAACTGAATTCAAACTTATTTATCCTTGGCTTTTTCTGCTACTATATAGATAGGAGAATGAGTTTTGTTTTCTTTTTACATTCTTCACTTTGAATGTATGTGTACTGGAAATGTTAAATTGTAAATTCATACTTACAGGAAAATACTGATAAAAAGGATGCTGAGGAAAAACCCTGAGCATCGTCCAACAGTAAGCTTCTCTTAAAAAGTAACATTATATCCAATGTGAAAAAAGGTTTTGCATCATTAGCTATCCTGAAAGCTTTCATTTTATGTAATTCACAGGCATCTGAAATCTTGAAGCACCCTTATTTGCAGTCTTATGTACATCAATATTGTTCATCTCCATGTCCTCCGGCAACAACCTCTTCTCCTAAAAAGCCAGTTTCTGCTGTCCATGATCCTCGAAAATATATGGTACAAAGTGAAAACATAATTAGTTTAAGAGGTGACAAAAGTAATTTTTAATGTATTTTTTTTCTTTCAGAAGCTGAAGTTCAACTTTACAGAGAGCAATGTCATGCTTGTGCGGGACTGTTGGTGACCATTCCGATTAGTAGTTGTTGCTATGTTATTAACATTATTGCATCGGATTTTTGTCGGTGTGTATGTAAGTTCAATTATATTGTGTGTTGCTATCTATTGTTTGGTAGCTACATATATTTTTGTGTCTGTGAATTTGAAAGACAGATTCTTTTGACGTGGAGGAAGACAACACCTGCACTACAAGAACAAATTGGAGATGTGCATACAAGAATCAAACAAATGATTAGCATTATTTTTGTCTGAATGTTTTTTCACTTTCAAGCTGCTCCCTCTTTGTTGGGAAATTTGAATGTGAAAACACATGGTTACGACTGATCAAATGCAGAAATCGATTACGAGGCTGCTAGAAGTTCAGATGTCGATATTATGGGAAGTATTGCTTGCATGAATTAGAAGTATTGGAGAAAGGAGAGAAGTTAGAAAAACTTGGCAGTGAATCCAATCCATGTCTAACATTTGAGGAGTATTACCGGCATTTGAAGAACCAGTTATGTCAACCAGTCTTACCATCTTCATTTGAGTATCTACTGTTGTTAGTTTTGGTAGGAGTAGGAGATGGACTGTGGGAGATGATGGAGGAATTTGACGATAACATTCCTTCTCAAGCATTTGACAATTTTCAGGTTTCGTGTAACTCATTTAACCTTTTTTTACTTTTCATATATAAATGATAAATCTTCCTGTTATGCTAAAATGTTTTAATTTTTGTTTGTGGCAGTTTATGAATTTTACTAAGATAATGTCGAAAAATGTAAATCCATCCGGAAGAGAGGAAAGTTTTCTCCTGCAGCTTTGATGGAGATGCCTTCTCAATATAAGGCCACCATAGATCTTGCCTTATTGGGGTAATAAAATACTAAAATATAGTACTTATAATTTGTTAGATTCAGTTTATCTGGTGTAATAACTTATAACTGAATTTGAAAATCTCATGTCTTTTTACTTTGCTATTGTTCATCTTTTACCTTGATGTTAGAGATATTGGCCTCAGCAACCTACACAACGGGAAGCAAGAAGTATGGCGTATTTCGGTTTGAAGGGAAACAAACATACTAATTGGAATAAAATTTGTAACATATATGACAAATTCTGTAGACATGTTGGTGGATCTGTTGCAATGGGATTGGTTGGATCAACACGACTTACCCTTAAAGAAAACTATAAGTCTGGTTCTCGAAGTAGAGCATCTCTCGGTCATCTTTTACATGCAATTGTCAATGGTGAATATATAGGTAATGTTCTCTCTGATCATAATATTTGCATCACAATATTTGTCAATATTGGAATGTGTTCTTTTAGTTACTAGATTTTATTGAGTTACATGACAAAAATTTGGTTTTTTGAACATTTATGGTTATTAGATTTGGAATTCATGGGAAGGGAAAAGAGGCATTTCCAGATGAGGAGATTTTAATTTTAGTTTATCAGCTTTAATTTTAATTTTAGTAATTTACTCATGCGGTTGGATCCTTATTGTCTTCTTTCTACTTTTGAGTAAGCTATTCTTTTTCCATATTGTTCGATTGCTCTTCGCCGAATTTCTTCATTTCTGTATATAAATATCCTTATGGACTGTTGCAAAATTTCATATCTCAAGCCAATTATATGTCCTATTTTTTTTTTTCTTTTCAAATGCTTATTTAATGTTTTATATGATCATTGATCAATTTATAATTAAATAATTTATTTTAAATTTACGTTTGTATCTAAATAATTTAATATTGTATATATTTTTGGTTATCTATATGTTCTTATAATGGATTATTAACCATATTTGTCAAATATACTTTATATTCTGTTTAAGATAATTTACAATTCTTTCATTTAGTTATTCTAATTTTATAAAATTTCAATAAAAAATTCATTTTTATATATATATATATATATATATATATATATATATATATATATATATATATATATATATATATATATATATATATATTTTAAATGATATAACTTAAAATATTATAACTACAATATAAATAAATTTACCCGTGGGATCACGGGTATTATACTAGTTTCTGTATATAAATATCCTTATGGACTGTTGCAAAATTTCATATCTCAAGCCAATTATATGTTGTAGTACTACACTGTGTATTTAACTACATCATTTTTCCATTCTTCGATGAAAATTTAATAATGACTGAAGAATATTTTATTGATTCAAATATTCTTTAAAATTTTTTTTTATAAATAATATCAACATAAAAGTAATATTAATATAAAAAATAATATATTATTGATTCAAATATTTTTATATATGGAATGAACTATAAGTACTAATTTATTATATCTCTTAAAAATAATAATTATTTTGATTGAACAGTTTAATTTTTAAATATCATTTTTGTCATATTTTAAAAAATACGCGTACCATACCAATATCTACCATACCAGTATATGTGCAAATACACAGGTCTCACACTAGTTTAATCATAAACATTAGAAGTCGAGAAGAATTGACTTTTATTTTAATCACCTATAATATAATACAAATGGATGTTGGTGATAAATTGATAATATAAATTTTTTACACCGAAATTACATAATAATTAATCTTTTTTTAAAATCAAATTTTGGATCTAAGGTTTATTACATGTTTTTCCTTAGACGGTTTAATTTTTTTTGTAATATCACTCTAATTAAATTATGGTTTAAATCTATTAAAAAAAATTAAGATGTTTGGTAAAAGTAGCGGTTGACTGATAAGTTAATTTATAGTTTACGGTTAATGGTCAATAAGTGATTGTTTATAACTGATTGATTTGTAATTGATAATTGATAAGTTAATTGAAGTATTTGATAAAATTAATGGTTCAACTAACTTATAAATGTGAAATGACATAAAAGAGATTTAATACATATTTATTTTATTTTAAACTAAAATAAATGATAAGGGATAAAATTTAATTTTTGCTAAAATAATAAGGATAAAAATAAAAAAAAAATATGATAAGCTATAAGCTATAAACTAAAATATTATTTAAAATAACATCTGAAAAATAAGATATACATATATAAAATAAACTATAAATTCATGATGAAAAAACTATTATCAAGTAGATCTAAATTATTATATAAACTTATAAACTATTAAGTTATAAATTCGAAAATATGATTTATTAAAGAGAATATCCTTTATTTTCAAATTCAACTTTTTAATTTTAATACTCTTGTAATTTTGTGATCTTTCTCCACTTTTTCCCACGTGGCAGAATGATTATGATAAAAAGTTATTTTTGTAAAGAAATGACAATAATGACTAGTATTAAAAATATTTTTAAAAAATAATTAATATGTATAATATTATTTAATAACATTTTGGTAAATTGTTATATTTAAAACATATTAAAATTTACAAAATAAAATTATAATAAATTGTTAATATTTTTCTTACAAAATAAATTAATCGTTAATTGATTTTTTGTTAAAAATTAATAAATTAAAATTTTTAAAATTAATATACTTTTCATAATCGTTATGTTTGTGTTTGGTGGTAAGAACCCCCCTTTATCTACAAGAAGATATGCGAAATAAAAATTTATTTTTATAGCTTAAACACATGATGAAGCTACAATTTAATTAAAATAAAAATAAAATAAAAAAGAATTTAACACCAACAAAATAACCAAACTAAAATCCTAACCACAACCTCCAAATCTTGAGAACATTGTATCTTTCTTCATAGATCGGAATACTAAAATGGAATTGTTATTTTTCTTCATAGATCCTAACGACATAAATGTGTTTTTTATTATCGCGGTCGGTTTAAAATTTAAGAGTTGTCATCATATTTTTTGGTAAAAATAGTGATAAACCTAAATTCCTATGATAGAGATTTTTGATTCGAAGGTCGGTTAAATGAGATGAATGAGAGGAATGTGTTAGGTGTAAGTTTGAGATATGTCTAAGAAGAGGTGAATTAGACTTTAAAAAATTCTTCGAAGATTTTACCGATTTTCTCTTTTTACTTTCCTAAGAGCTCTAAGTTGTAAAAACAATAAAGTATGGAAAGTAAACGACACAAGAATTTATCCTAGTTCCCTTCACAATCTGAAGGTACATCCAGTCCCCTTACCACATGTAAGAGATTTCACTATTGTTAGATATTTGTACAAGCCTAATCCCAAGACTTATCCTACAATCTTTTAACAACAACCCACAAAGAACAACCTCTTGGATTTTACAAGCTTAAAGTCCTACCGATAACAAATCTCACAACGGACATCCTGTATCCACAATTCAGATAACAAGGAAAACCGCCCAATTAGAACAATAAAACAATCATTTCCTTTCTACTCTTGTGTTTCCAACAATCCTGAAAACAAGGAATATAACAAGAGTTTGTTTTGAACAAATTTGTAATATATAAATCCTATGAAGGATTTCTTCTCTTTCAAATATGAAACTTCAATATCATAAACTCTCTAATTGCTCAAATATACTTTTATGAATGTAATATGAAAATGAGATTCAAAAAGTATATTGTATGAAAAATTTTGTTATGAAAAAATATGCAGAGAGTTTTTAGATTTGTATGAAAAGGTGACTCTAAACCGAAATTTTGAAATCAATTTATAAAGATGGAAGCACCTATTCAAAAAATCATGGTAATGGTTGAAACAAAAAGGCTAATAATAAATTGTATCCTATGGTGAAAATATGTTATGGAAAGGAGTCAAGTCACAGAGAATACATTTAAAAATTTTCAAATTCTATACAGGATCAATCGATTGACTGGAAGGACCAATTGATTGAAATAAGGCAAAATTGAAAAAATATCACAAACCAATCAATTGACATAAAATAACAATTGATTGACATATTGTAAAAATTGAAATAATAACTCATACCAATCAATTGACATTAAACATCAATCTATTGGCTCAGCATGTACCACGAAATTCTACGAACCTTTTTGATCTCACCTGATCAGAAGAGTCTTCCAGTGACTTGATGAACGGGCCAGAGAATGAAGTGAGAAAGGGGGTGTACCTGCAAAGCACTCCAATGCTTAAGTCAGAAGAGGTACAAAATAGTATAGTTAGTTCAGAATGAGTGAGAATACCTGACCCTTTGCTAAGAAAGGGTATTTATAATCTGCCCCCAGCGCTGGGCCAAGGCCCCTCAATGGGCTTAATCTGGCTAGGCCCATGGAGGAACTGCCAAGGGACGCGTAAGAAGCGTGAAGACCTAGACAAAAGGTCTGCCCCTTGGTCCAACTGACCCTATCTTTCAGGAGATAATAAAGGGCAGTTGGGTGACGTGGCAGATGAGCTGGCAGACATACTCTCTGCTCGTCCTTAATGTATGCCCGTCGTATAAGCAAGTGATTTGTCCAAGAGGTTCTCCTGCTCGAGCATATGGGCCCTTGCTCGACATGTACTGGGCCGTGGCCCTATACATTCTTGCGGCCCAGTCCAGAACAGGAGCCCCCCAAGTCGAGTCTCTGGGTCGGAGTGATGACTTGTATTGCGGTCGGGCACATGCGCCAAGGACAAAGTAGCGGGCATATGGTTGGGCACGTGATGTTCCAGCAAAGCTGACCGTAGCATCCTTTTCTCCCCGGGTATGTGGTGCTCCAAATAGTGTCGAGGATGAAAGTCCCCGACGGGTTCGTGATGTTTTTGTGGAAGTCGAGGACGCCATACGGGGTCGGGGACGTTCCATAGAGTCGGGGAGGTGTATAGTTGCCCGACGTCGTTCCAAATTCTTTATGGATTGACGTGTTTCAGTATTAATGGTGTCGCTTCGTTTAGTGTGCAAACGGCGGCGTAGGCAGTAGGAAATGATGGCCTAGCGCGTCAATCCACGCGCCTGGGACTATATAAAGGGGTTGAGTGACTTCATTTATACTTTTTCGCTCAGACGTTCACCGGAAGCTCTGAAGAATTTTCTTGTCTCCGCCCGTCTCGTCACCTGAACCACCGCTGCTGCTCGCGCACCACCGTCCCTTTTTGATTCTCAACATGTCAGGTACTATTTTTTCCTTCTTAATCCTCCATTTTCCATGTTTTTCTGCGTCAATGGCTGTATGCATATTTTCATATGTATAGAGTAATTAGATTTAACTTAGAAAATAGTTAAATAGGTTGTAGATGTGAAAAATAGGGTTAGGATTAGACTGTCCCGGGCAGAAATTTCATGTGCCGGGCAAAATTTTCATAAGCATGTATGAGATTTTTGCCTGGGGCATAAGAATGTTCACGTGCGTATTACTGCGTCGAACACGTGCGAAATTTCTCAACTAGGCTTGGTGGCAGTGGGTGAAGTTTCGCACTGGTGCCCGTGAACGTCGCCCCTATGCCCTTTCACTTGACCTGCGGTGGAAGGGTGGATTTGATATGACGTCGAATTCACTCTTTCTGTCTGCGTTTCAGGTGCAACCGGGCGTCTATGACCGAGAGGAGAAGAAACCGGGTCGCGGTCCGCGGATACGGACATTACACGTTTGTCTGTCGAGGAGGGGAATGCCAGAGGTGGTACTGAGCATGTCTCGTCGTCCGGGCAAAATGACCTCTCTTGGGTTACGGACGAACCCTTGGACGAGGAATCTTATTTCTGCGATGAGGCGACCCATGCTTATGCCATGGTGGAAAATAGAAGTCGGGAAGATCCTGAAAATTGGCAGTGCCATGCTCCCAAAGAGGCGGACCGGATATGTCATCGTTTCCCGGGGAAGCAGTTCGCCATGTACGAGTTCGCCTTCCGAGAGGCGGGGATTAGGCTGCCCTTCAATTCCTTCCAGATGTCTATCTTCAAGTGGCTCCGGCTGGCGCCGTCCCAGTTACACCCCAATGCCATTGCTTTTATGCGGGCGTTTGAGTTGGTCTGCCGCTTCCTCGGTATTGGGTGTACCCGAGCCCTCTTCTTCCATGTTTTCCATCTCCAACGGTCCGGTCTTCGGGGGCGTCACAGCTGGGTCTCTTTCAAACAGCCCGTACGTTTGTTCAAGACATACGTAGATTCTGCCTGTCATTTCAAGGGTCGGTGGTATGTAGTGAGACCGATCACCCGTGCTGCCCTGCATTCCCTTTATTACTACAAACGGGATGCAGACGGGGAGGAGAAATTAATATCGAAGATACTGCTGAGGTGGCAGCGCGACCATTTCGATCTCACCACCAGCCATTATAGGATTAAGTTCTCGATGCTGGGTGTCGAGGATAGGCTCGCTTATAAGAAGCTGGTTGAGTATGTGCAGAGCTTCAACCTGGCGGTCTGGACGGATCGAAAGGACGTGCCTTATCTTGACGAGGCTGGGATGCCGATCTGCGAGCCCCGTCTTATTAACACCAAGGCTTTGCTCGAGTGTAGAACCGAGGAGAAATCCATGGAATTATTGAGTAGGTGTTTCTTTTATTCTTATGTCTTTTTGTTTATGTTTTCGCCTGCTGATGTATATGTCCTCGTTTTGTAGGTGTTATGTCCACTGTTCGTGATCGAGTTCTTAAGCTGGCCAACCAGGTAGGTGCCCCGGACAGGGTTTCAAAGAAGAAGAAGAAGGTCGCGCCTCGTGTCCAGGAGATAGCTGGAGACTCCGGGGCTAGGACCTCGAACACAGCGAGTCCAGTGCTCTCCTCCCCTCCCCGTGCATCTATGATCAACATACCAGACAACCCGCCTCCATCAACCTCCCCTCTCCACAAGCGGAAGCGCCCGGATGGGACACTCTCCAGGTCGACCTTAGCGGGGAACGGCAGTCCCGGTGGGCCTGGAAGTTACTTACTGCCCCCCTGTCATGTAGAGCGGGCCTTTTTCAAGACTGAGGACGTCATTGCTGTGCCAGCGCCCGAGGCGAAGGCTATCCTGAACCAGGAGGCTGGTGTCCGGCGCAAGGAATTGGCCAGGGACTTGGCCGCCGTCATCAGGGTGATGGAGACGGCTATGGTCCTGACTGACACCTCCGTGTCCACTGCCTCTTTGGAAGATGCCCTCCTGCGGGTCCGGTCTGAAAAGGACAAGTTGTCCAAGGACTTGTCGGATTATAAGGAGGAGCACCAGCTTTAGGAGGGGCTTAAGAAAGAGTTGGAGGAGGTCAAGGAGGAGCGAGACCTACTGAAGGCGGCCAAGGCGAGTCTGGAGGAACAAGCAACTGGGTATCAGAAGGTGGCTGAGGAGAATGCTGGATTGCGTGCTCGTCTTGCTTCGCTCGAGGACAAGGTCCGTCCGTTAGCTGACGAGACTGAAGAAGAGCTCGCTCTCGGTTCCCGGGGTGAGTTGGTGGGGCACATTCGCTCTCTCAATCAGGACCTCGTGGCTCTATTTAAGGAGGGTTTTGATAACGCCGTCGAGCAGCTGAGGATTTTAAATCCCGAGTTGGTGACGGAGGGGTCAGCCCACAATTATTATGTCTAGGAGGGGGAGATCGTGTGCCCGTTCGAAGCTGAAGAAGAGCTGGGGGAAGATGAAGGAGAGGAAGAGAATGTTGAAGAGTAGCTCCGGGCGGAGTCTCAGGAATTTTAATTTGTTTTGTTTATATGGTCTGCGTGCCCATTTTGTATGGCCTGCGTGCCTATTTTGTTTGAATATTGGCCTTCGGGCCTACTTATCTTTGGCTTTGGCCGTTTTCAATGAATGAATGCTTCGTTTTTAATTATTCATCTTGCTCGGTTTTTATTTTATTATAGTTTGTTTCTTGTATTCACGAACTATTTTATGCTCGACCATGTTTGTTTCCTCGGTTTAGGGAACCGACGAGGTAACGGGGCGTTGTGCCCGTTTAGATCGAAACCGAGCTCGTGGTTTGGAACTCCGGCTCCGAGGCTTGGGCTTTCCCATCGCAAGCTGGGTGCCCTGCCGGTCTTGGTACTTCGACGTTGGTGCTCGATCGAGGTCCCAACCGTCGGGGAGGGTTGTGTTCGCTGGAGGGGCGTGTTTGTCCCCGGGTCGCGCGGTTCCTCCCTGTAGTTTTGGAGGTGAAGAGTGTGGTCGTACCTCCCACGTCTCCCCGTGACATATTCAACTGTAATATTGTCTAAGTTTCTCTGCGTTCCATGGTCGAGTGAGTTCTTCGCCTTGTAGGTTTTCTAAATAGTAGGCCCCGTTGCTCGTCTTATCGCGGACGCGGTAGGGGCCTTCCCAGTTGGCGGCCAGTTTACCCTCTCTTGGGTTTTTTTGGTTTCTTCTGAGGACCAGGCTGCCCACCTGGAACTCTCTTTTTATGACCTTCGCGTCGTGGCGCAAGGCTATTTTTTGCTTGAGGGATATTTCTCGAAGGGCTGCTTCAGAGCGGATCTCGTCGACGAGGTCCAGCTCGGCTCTGAGTGCCTCGTCGTTCATTTCTTCGTCTAGGGGTTCTTCTATATGTCTCGTCGATTCTCTTATTTCTACTGGGATGACTGCTTCGGTGCCGTATGTTAGTCGGAATGGGGTCTCCCCGGTTGTAGAGTGAGGTGTCGTACGGTAAGCCCATAGGACGCTATGTAACTCCTCGACCCACGCCATCTTCGCCTCGCCGAGCCTGCGTTTCAGTCCGCGCAGGATTACCCTGTTGGCCGCTTCCGCTTGCCCGTTGGTTTGAGGGTGCTCGACGGATGTGAAATGCTGCTTAGTACCTAAGCTCGCCACGAAGTCTTGGAATCCCCCGTCTGTGAATTGCGTTCTGTTGTCCGTAATGAGGACCTGGGGCACGCTGAACCGAGCGAGGATATTTCGTTTAAAGAATCAAAGAATGTTCTGCGCTGTTATTTTAGCCAGCACCTCTGCTTCGATCCATTTGGTAAAATAATCTACCCCTACGATGAGGTATTTATTCTGGTACGATCCGGTCACGAAAGGCCCGAGAATATCCATGCCCCACCATGCGAAGGGCCATGGAGAGGAGAGTGTTTTTAGTTCGTTCGGGGGTGCGAGGTGCATGTCGGCGTGCCGTTGGCACTTGTCGCATTTTTTGACGGGTTCCTTGGAGTCGTGTTGCATGGTCGGCCAGTAGTAGCCTGCTCGAAGAGTTTTTCGTGCAAGTGATCGTCCGCCGGGGTATTGGGCGTTGATTCCTCGGTGTATTTCTCCCAGTATGTCGGGAACTTTCTCTTCCTCGACGCATTTGAGTAATGGGATGGAAAACCCCCTACGGTAAAGTTTCCCTTCGAGGAGAACGTACGAGCATGCCCTACGTTTGGTGGTGGCCGCCTATTTTGGGTCGGCGGGGAGCTCGCCCTTCGTGAGGTAATTATAGATGGGCGTCATCCAACAATGAGTATCCCCGATCATGTTGACCTCGAGTGGAGGAGGTGGTTTTTCGATACTAGGTCGAGGAAGGATCTCTTGAATTACAGATTTGTTTCCGCCCTTCTTTCTCGTGCTAGCTAGCTTCGATAAGATGTTGGCCTGTGTGTTGTGCTCACGAGGTACGTGTTGTACTTCCCACTTCTCGAATTTTTTGAGTCTCTCTTTGACCAAGGCTAGGTACTCGACAAGGTTGTCGTTCTTGGTCTGGTACTCTCCTCGTACTTGTGATGCCACGAGCTGGGAGTCTGTTGATATTTTTACCTCCTTTGCTCCTAGGTCTTCGGCCAATCTCAGACCGACGATGAAAGCCTCATATTCGGCTTGGTTGTTTGACGTCGGGAAAGCTAGTGCTAGTGAGACCTCGATCAGGATCCCGTCCTCATTCTCGAGGATGATTCCAGCTCCACTGCCCATCGTACTGGAGGCGCCGTCGACGAAGATCGTCCATTTATGGGCGCCGTCCGTCGGTGTCGGGCTGTGGGTCATTTCCGCGACAAAGTCGGCCAGTGCTTGAGCTTTCAAGGCCTTTCTGTTCTCATATTGTATATCGAATTTGGAGAGTTCCAGCGACCATTTTAGCATTCTTCCGGCCATATCTGGTCGTCCGAGAAGTTGTTTGATTGGCTGGTCGGTTCTTACTTTGACCGTATGGGCTAGGAAGTAGTGGCGTAGCCTCCTTGCCGCATTTATGAGAGTCAGGGCGACCTTTTCGATTTGTTGGTACCTGAGTTCGGGGCCTTGGAGCGCTTTGCTCGTAAAATAGATGGGTTTTTGTCCCTCGTCAGTTTCCTTTATTAGGACGGCACTGATGGCTTCGGCTGCCACAGACAGATACAGGTATAAGGTCTCTCTTTCCAACGGTCGTGATATGACCGGGGGCTCGGAGAGGACCTTCTTCAAATGGAGTAGTGCCCGTTCACATTCGTCGGTCCATTCGAAGCTGGCCTCCTTACGAAGGAGTCTGAAGAAGGGCAGTGCATGCTGGGCAGATTTGGCGATGAAACGGGAGAGTGAGGCGAGCACCTCGTTGAGGGATTGGATTGATTTTTTGGTCTTCGGGGTTGGAAATTCCGAGAACGCCCGACATTTGTCGGGGTTGGCCTCGATTCCCCTCTCGGTGAGGTAGAAACCCAGGAATTTTCCTGCCCGGACGCCGAACGTGCATTTTTCAGGGTTAAACCTCATTTTACACTGTCTCGCCTGCTTGAAGACTTTGTATAGGTGTCGAGCATGGTCGACCTCCTCGTGTGACTTGATGATCATGTCGTCCATGTATACCTCGAGCATATCCCCTATCTCTCCCTTGAAGACTTTGTTCATCATGCGCTGGTATGTGGCCCCAGCGTTCTTGAGTCCGAAAGGCATTACATTGTAGTAGTAATTGCCGGCCGGGGTCATGAATGTCGTGTGTCTCTTGTCCGTGTCCGACATAGGGATTTGATTGTATCCGCTATATGCGTCCATGAAGGACAAGAGTCTGAAACCTGCAGAATTGTCAACGAGTTTATCTATGTTAGGGATGTGGAAAGCATCTTTGGGGCAAGCCCTATTAAGATCGGTATAATCAACACACATGCGCCATTTTCCATTATTTTTCTTAACGAGGACTACATTAGAGAGCCAGGTTGTGTACTGGGCTTCAGAAATAAAATTTGCCTCTAAGAGGTCTTTTACAGCTTGCTCGGCAGCCTCCGCCTTCTTGGGGTACTGCTTGCGCCTACGCTGTGCTATGGGTTTGACTGCCCGATCTAAAGCTAGTTGGTGGCATGCGACCTCAGGATCCAGGCCGGGAATCTCTGCAGCGTTCCATGCGAAAAGTTCGGAGTTCTCCTTGAGGCATGTCACGAGCTGCTCCCTTGTTTCCTCGGGAAATCCTTTGCCTATCCTTACTGTTCTTCCAGGGTCGTCGCCTAGAGGGATGAGCTCGAACTCTCCGTCTGGGATTGGCCGGAACGGGTGTTTGGGAGCCTGTTCCTCGGTGGGTTTCCATTCTTCAGTTTCTTCCTGGCCAATGCGGCAGTCGAGGTCGATGGCGTTGATTCCCTGGAGGGGAGGATCCTCGGTCTTGGGTTTTTTGTTGCTCTTTGTATTGATTGTGGCCTGTCCTTTTACTGCGGCGTCGTAACACCGTCGGGCAGCCTCGATGTCGCCGTGGACGGTGACTACGCGACCTAATTTGGTGTAGTACTTCATCTTTAGATGGACGGTAGATGGGAACGCAGTCAGTTCGGCTAATGTCGGGCGGCCGAGGATGCAATTGTAGAGAGAGGGACACTCTATGACAAGGAATTGGATTTTGATTTCTCTGGCTGTCTCCTGCTCTCCGAAGGTGACGAGGAGCTTGACGTATCCCCACGGTTTTGTCGTGGCTCCGTTGAATCCTTGGAGATCGGACCCGACGTAGGGAGATAGATTGGTTTAGTCTAATTTCAGAGTCTTGAAGAGGTGGACGTACATGATGTCCACTGAGCTGCCTTGATCGACCAGAATGCGTCTGACATCGAACTGGGCCATCTTGGCCCTAATCAGTAGTGGGATGCCCGAATTCGGGGAGCCGTCCGGAAGCTCTTCTAAAAAGAAGGATATTGGGTTGGATTTGCCCCGATATTTTGTCAGCGTTGCCTTTTGCTCGGGCGCGGTCAGAAGGAGCTCGTCGAACTTGCGTTTTACTGAGAGGGTTGCGGCCTCGCCGTTCATCCCTCCGCCCGATATGACATGGGCGGTCGGGAAGTCTTCCCAGGGGCTGAGTGCAGCGATCCGGCCTTCGGGCAATGTCTCGGGGAAGCTGAAATCCTCTGGACGTGATACGCAGAGGGCCACTTGATAAGGAGAGTCGTCGGGGGTTGTATCCTCCCGAGGTCTCTTCTTCTCCGGCTCTTCGTGCTTGGAAGCTTCGTTCCTTCTAGTATACTGTTTAAGATGCCCCTCTTGGATTAAGATCTCTATTGCATCTTTTAGGTGAACGCAGTCTTCGGTCACATGCCCGTGGCTCCTGTGGAACCTGCAGTATTTGGATTTGTCGGTGTGAGGCTTTGGTGCAGATGGTTTTGGGAACCTCACTCTGCCCTGTTTGAATTCGGAGTTGATGCATTCGGCGAGGATGCGCTCGCGGGGAGCTGTTAGTGAAGTATACTCGTTGTATCGGCCCGCGGGACCTCTTCCTTCTCAAGGTTCACGGGGCTTTTCTTCCCTTCGCCTGTCCCCGTTGCGACGGGGAATGTTCGGATCTTCGCGCTTGGGGTGGTCGGTATCCCCAGTATTACGGCTGCTGCGAGCATTGTGGGTTACCTGCTTCTCCTCGTATCTGATGTAGGCCTGGGACTTATGTAGGAGCTCATTCAGGGTGCGAGGAGGCTCTATCCCAACGGCTCGACTGAGCTTGCTACCGGGCAAGAGTCCTCTCTCGAGGAGGTATTTCTTCATGAGTTCAGTGGTATCCACCTCGACAGCCTCTTGGTTGAATCGTTCGATGTACGAGCGTAATGTTTCATTTTTCTTTTGTACTATGGCTTCAAGGGTCGCCTCTGTCTTGGGATGGCGCCGGGAGGCGGTGAAATGCCTCGTGAACATGGATCTCATAACTCTCCAAGACGTGATGGATTCGGGGGCCAAGCTTTTGTACCAGGACATGGCCCCTTTCCTGAGGGTCGTCGAGAACAGCCTGCACTTGAGATGCCCGGTGATGTCATTACGGTAGTCGAGCATCGCGTTAACGTTGTCGACGTGATCGTCGGGGTCGGTAGTCCCGTCGTACACGGCCAGGTTAGGAGGTTTCTCCATGCCTTTGGGGAGCGGAGCTTCCATTATTGCCCGTGATAGGGGACAATGCAGGTCTTCTTCATCGCTCCTTGGTGGAGAGAGTTCGTTGTGGCCGGGGCTACGATCGCGTCTCGGTGAGGTTCCCGATCGACCGGTGTCACGGCGGGCGCGTGCCCTGCTGACGTTAGGCTCTGGGGAGCAAAGTCCTCGTTTCTTTGTTGCTTTTGGACGTTGTTGTGTCCTCCTCTCTTGTTGAGGTCGGACCTCCTGTCGGTCAGCTTCTAGGGCCATGATTCTCTCATGCTGCTGGTAGAGCATAGAGCTGGCCTGGTTGAGGGCGTTCACCATAGCAATCATGGTGGCGTCTCCTTCGACGGGAACGGGGATGGGTTGAAACGCCTCAGTCCCCTGGTTTTGAACTTGAGGGGGGTCCCCATTATTCTGGGGCTCAGGAGACGGGGTGGCCGGACGGCCATCTCGGGCGTCTGCTTCATGGTACTGCAGGTCGTCGTTCATTGTTTAGTCGACGAGGGGATGGCTGCGCTCGTTAGGTTGTTCTCCGGACATGCTGGAAGGACGGTGTTTGAGCTTTGATCTTCTGTTGTGGAAGAAGGGAGAGCTGGTTTCCCACAGACGGCGCCACTGATCTCACCTGATCAGAAGAGTCTTCCAGTGACTTGATGAACGGGCCAGAGAATGAAGTGAGAAAGGGGGTGTACCTGCAAAGCACTCCAATGCTTAAGTCAGAAGAGGTACATAATAGTATGGTTAGTTCAGAATGAGTGAGAATACCTGACCCTTTGCTAAGAAAGGGTATTTATAATGTGCCCCCAGCGTTGGGCCAAGGCCCCTCAATGGGCTTAATCTGGCTAGGCCCATGGAGGAACTGCCAAGGGACGCGTAAGAAGCGTGAAGACCTAGACAAAAGGTCTGCCCCTTGGTCCAACTGCCCCTATCTTTTAGGAGATAATAAAGGGCAGTTGGGTGACGTGGCAGATGAGCTGGCAGACATACTCTCTGCCCGTCCTTAGTGTATGCCCGTCGTATAAGCAAGTGATTTGTCCAAGAGGTTCTCCTGCTCGAGCATATGGTCCCTTGCTCGACATGTACTGGGCCGTGGCCCTATACATTCTTGCGGCCCAGTCCAGAACACTTTTAAAAACAGTATCCACAGTCAACCAATTGATCTTAAACACCAATCAATTGACACAAAAAAATTCTAAGTTAAATTATCAAAATGATGCCACCAACTATCTTCAACCAATATCATGAACAATATACCATGAAAAGGATTTAATGCATGATCAAGACTTTGAGCACTTAAGATTATTTATGTTAAGAAATATTCATATGCCTTGAAATTTGATTTGAAAAGTCTTTAACGAAGCCAATATTAGATCCTTCTTTTTTTAATATGCATAACATCTTGAAATAATAAATAATCTTAAGTGCTCAAAGTCTTCATCTAAATCATTGAAAAGCTTGCCTTCACATTCTCCCCCTTTTTTATGATGACAATCCAAATTTGAAAGTTTACTTTATTTTTGTTTCTCTAACACAATTTTTGTTTCTTTAACACAAAAGGCTCCCCCTTGATCAACGCTCCCCCTAAATTCATGACTTTTAGAGAGTCTTTGCTAACTGCACTTTGTTAGAGAAAAAAACAAACACAAACACACACATCTTCTCCTCCTTTGTCATTAGCAAAAAGGATGGTAAAAGACTTGAAGTGTATAAAGAAATCTTGAAAAAGTAAAAAATATTTTTTAACTATGAGTTTTAACTCATGAGAGACTTCATCAAAACATTTATCCTTGCTGAAATATGATTTTGAAGTCTTTGTCACAAAGTTAATTTATACTTGGAAGAGTATGCTTTAGTTTGTCAACTTAAAGTACATCTTCAATGGATGTGAAAGTTAGTTCTTCAACTTTTCCAATGCCAAGAATTCTTCCTTTAAGTTATTCCCCATATGTGAAATAATCATTGGACTTGGAACTAGATTTTAAAGTTAGTTTATGTCTCCCCATCAAGAACTTAGAACAACCACTTTATCAATAAAGCATAGATTTTGAAGTGGTCTCCAAGTAAACCTACAAAAACAATCAAGTTTTATTTGGTACCCAATGTGCTTTGGATCCATCATAGTTAGTTCCTTTCTTGACCCACACATAATGCTCTTGTGCTATACTAAAATTTCTCACATAGCATGCATTAGGTGTATGGTCAATTATTCCACAATAAAAACATATTGGTTCAAAGTTGCTTTTATACCTTGGAACATAAGACTTATTCTTAACAAATGCTTTTCTTCTAGGATAATGATGAATTAGTTTAGGCTTGTTCACTTTCTCTTTAATTGTTTGGTTACTTGCCTTTACAAAGATTGTTTTATTGGAACTTGGTTTAGAAAATTTAGAGTATTTGTCACGACATTAATATCTAAATATTGAGTTAACCCACAATTTACACTCCTCATTTAATCACCACCCAATGCAACTTCTATCTAAGAACTCTTAGATAAGAGACACCTCTCACTCTCCCCTTAATCACACACAGTGATAAGCAAACAAGAAACAAATAGAAACGAAGACACCCTTCAAAGACACAACTTGATCTTGCTTAAAAGCTTCAATCAAGAACAATACATTTGTGCTTAAAAGCTTAGAGTGAACAACTTACAACTCAATAAAATCAGTCCATTTCCAACATCAAAGTGATATGTGAATGGCTCACAATTAACAACTTAAACTTAAAAACTCTAACAAAATACGCAACATTCACACTCTAATCTCCTTGCCTCCAATTAGGGTTGCACCATTATTAAATAGAGAACGATCTTTATGGGATTGGGCAAAGAATCTAGACAAATCTGATCTTCATTAAAACTGATTGATCTTCAAATCTCTTTTGAACAAATTGCATAGGAATAGAAACATTGGATCTTTCCAAAACAAACGAGGCAGACTGCTCTAAAGATTCCATAAATAACAACCTGAAATATATGAAAAAAATCTTCGAATATATGAAACAAAACAACTTCTGTTAATCATAAAATTCCTCCTTGATTTTCACTACCAATCAGACTAATCACATAAACAAAAACCTGCAAAAAAATCCTCCATAATCAAATCACAACTTTCTGCAAAGTTGCCAAGAACTGACAGACAGATGTTAAGACATCTGCTCTGACATCACAAAATAGAAATAATGGCATGACAATTGAAGATGTTTCAACATTTGGCTAAGCATCTGCCAAGTATCATAACCACATCTAAGTTGATGTTTGAGCAGCCATGTCAGGACTTCTTATCTGACAACTTGGAAAACCTGTTATAAAACTTGTTCTTCAGTATGTTAGAACATCTTGTCCAACATGTTGTTGTCAAGTTAGTTTTACCAAAATTAATGTCAACACCCACAACTGCAGAACTAACACTTTACATTGTTGTTGGTCAGAGTTGATACCCTTTTGTTCACCATGTTGGATAGAGGGGTGGAAGATGTGAATATAAATTTGAATGTCTTATGCAATGGTAGCTCAGGTAAGTTTTACCAAGCCCCATAATGGATGACAATTTTACTTGCTAAAAGTACAATACGTGACAACTCCATGTTTAGTAGGGTTGTCAGAGGTTTTTAAGGTTGTTGTGGTATTAAAGCAAGCTAACGCAGGAATGGTGAAAAACTGTATGTATGTTGTTTTCAAGGTGAATTGAATGTGAACGTTGAGATATTTATAGGAATCTCTAGGTCTTGGGTCTCATCCTCCAAGAAAGAAGTAATAAAGCATTCCCCTCTTAGGAGTGTGAGAAATGAGTAGTTATTTCCTCCTATTATACTAGAGAATTGGAGAGCGTAGCTTCTCCCTTTTGACTTTCTCTACCATACAGTTATGGACAAGGGCACATCATTCCCCTCGTTTCCATAAACGGACGGATAATTCAATCAACTGGCGATCATTACAAACAATAGGCGCATGCTCCAATAAACTTATGACTAAGAAAATAAACTTATGACTAAGAAGCGAGAAGGGAATGTGTGTATGCATCGCCTATCCTTCGAGAACACATTTTGTAAATATACTATTTATATTGATAGATATCAAACTTTATCTTTTAATTTAGAAAAAATGAATTTAAAATAGTTTTTGCTACATAATATAAAAAAAAAATCATAAAAGTTATTTTTTTAAAATATATAGAAAAATTCATTTGATTCGATTTCTAGAATGTAATTTGAAATTTAATATTATTTAAACTATTGTAACCAATAATAAAATGATTTTGTATGACTTTTAATTTTTGTGTGGATTTATGTATGATTTTTATTTGGAATAAAAATATTTATTCAAGTCAAACATTGAATTTGATGTATTTTATCTTTAAACTAGTGGGATACCCGTGTTATCGCGCGGGGCCGTCAGGATTTATATTATAGGATTGTCACTATTACTTATCAGATTTGTATATATTTATTAAGTTAATTAATATTTATATAATTAAAAATATATTGCATAAACAATTATTTTCCAAAGATTAAATAATTTTTTAAAGTAAAATTTTTATTTCATTATACAAATTATTAATAAAGTGTATTTCAAATAATATATTTTTGAATAAGAACAAAATAGTGGGTATATAATGATAATTATAAGAATTTTAAAATAAAAAATTCTATTGGAACAATTATTTTTATAACAAAAAAAATATCAAAATTTTCTAATTATAATAGAATGCAATTTTATGAATTAATATTCCAAGAAAAGATTAAGGTAAATAAAACAATTAAGGTAAATAAAATAATTAAGTAATAAGATTTGATACATGATCAATGTTTTCATATATGAGAAAAGTCATATGTATTGTGTGTTGGAAAATTAGTGTATTTCAAAAAGTAATATTGTACAACCTAGTTAGTGCAACAATATTGTAGCATTTTTAAGTACAACCTACATTAGTGTAAGTTAGTGCAAAAACAAACCAAAACAATATTGTAGTCTTTTTAAGTATAACCTCCACTAATGGAAGTTAGTGCAAAAACATACCAAAACAATATTGTAGCATTTTTGAGTAGAACCTCCACCAATAGAAGTTAGTGCAAAAAGCAACCCAAAACAATAGGAATTTCAAAGTAGATATACACTTTCTTCAAATTTCAAATCTTGCAGATTACAAACAAACTTGCAAACACTTTAGAACTTATAAAAATAAATTACAAATTTTGCACTATACAAACACATCATTATTATTTTTACCGCATTATTGAATAGATCCTGCAATATGCAACCATAATTATATTTTAAGAGTGTTTATAATCATAATTAATGTGAAATATTAATAAAAGTTTAATTTTTATTTAAAATGATTAGATATGCAAAATAAAATATGAGGCATAAAAAATCATGTTTATTAGTTTTAATTTAGATTATTTGTATAGACTTATTTTGCTTAAATAATATGTAATAATATTCCCTTGATATACTTGATTCGGGAACTGTAACCACCAACTTATAAATTTTACCGAAACTTATAAATTACACAATACAAAATTAAGACTTTTTACATATGATATTAAAAAAATATAGTGATATCATTTCATACACAATATGCAACCTGAACATCGTGTATCGCTGCAACAATAATAAATTCCTGATAGTATTTTTCATTTCTACCATAACATGAGTACATATTTCAAACTTAACTCAATGTATGAAAAAATAAAATTCAAATGATCTGTCTATAGTTGGTATCTTATAGATTTAATATATGAACATTAAAATATTCAGTCTACAACTGATATCTCATAAATACATTCAGATATATCTGTTTGTAGTCATACGCTACGTTGCGAAATATCACTGGTCAAATCTCGATAAATTCAACAACAATATTTATATCAACAGGTAGACTTTTTCCCGTTTAAAAAAATTATTTTAACTTATTTCTGTATATAAAAATATTTATATCAACTTGTAGACTTTTTTCCATTTATAACTTGTAGACTTTTTTCCATTTATAAGCGCATTGAATTTGTGTGAAAATTTATAAAGCAATTTTTTTGTTTATTCATGTTAATACCAATTGTTTTAATATTTCAATTTTTCTCCTTTATAAAAATATTTTTAACTTATTCCATTTTATAAAAATAATTGTAACTTACTCCCGTTTATAAAATTATTGTAACTTTTTTTCCTATTTAATAAACACCTTGTACCTTTGTGTCAATTTATAAAAATATTTGTAATTTATTCTTATTTATACAAATAATTGTATAAATAGTTGAATTTATTACGATTAAATAATTTCAAAATATATATTATTTCAAATAACAATCTAAATAATTAAAAAATAATCTTTATTCTTATACTTTTAGAATGATAAACTAAATATGTTTATAAATAAATGTCGTCTATTAGTAATTAATATTGAATTTATTATTTTAATGTTTAGTTAATTTGATTAAAATAAAATAAATATTCTATAGAAAAAAATTTATAAGACAATATTTTGATGTTTTTTTATTATAAAAAATAACTATATCTATATGTAAATTTTTTTTCCGCTTATAAATTTCTTGTACCCATGTGTCAATTTATAAATTTAGAAGTTTTTTTTTTTAATATAATATAACATAGTATTTTTCTTCTGAATTGAAAAATGATTGTAATCTATTCGCGTTTATAAAAAATAATTGTAACTTATTCTTGTTGATAAAAAATATTTATAACTTATTATCATTTATACAAATAATTATATAAATAGTTGAATTTATTACGATTATAAAATTATTAGAAACCTATACTCATTAAAACAATGGTAACATATTCTCGTTTATTAAAAATGATTGTATCATTAAAAGACAAATTTTAGAAGTTTTTTTTAATATAAAAATAATAATTATATTGACATGTAAATTTTTTTTTCCGTTTATAAGTAAGTTTCTTACTGTGTGTCCATTTTATTATTATTTCTACATCAACAAATTTTATATGACATATAATTTCATTGACATTTTTAATTATCATTTTAATATATTTGTACCAATATACAACTAATAAGTAATTGTATGAAATATAATTTTATATGACATTTATAATGATAATAATGCTACTAATAAGATGAATTATATAATAATATTTATTATTTATATATAATTAAATATTTATTATTTATATAATTAGGGGTGTAAGTGGATCATAAAAAATCAATTAAACCGACAATTTAAACCAAATTAAACAAATTGTTTATGGTTTGGTTCTAAAATCGAACCGAACCAGTAAAACCGTTATGGTTTGGTTCAGTTCTCGATTTTTATTTTTAGGAACCGTCAAACCGATGAACCGAACCAACGAATATAATTACGCTATAAATCTTTTGTTTCATCCATCATGCATTAAGCCTAAATTTTTGTATTGGTCTAACAATTCTCCATCTTTGTTTATATTTCCTTACTTTCAACAAAACACACGTCTAGAACGAAACTCTAATAAATAAAACTTGTTTTCACTAAACTACTGCTCTCGCTGTCTGTCGTAACTATTGTTTTCTCTATTGTCGTTCTGATATGTTATGTTCGTCTTTTTTGTGTTCAAGTTCTCTTTGTTAATTTTCATAATTTTTTTTTTTACCTTTTTTGTTTCTTCTTTTTCAACAAAATTCCTTATAAACTTGTTACAAAAATTTTTTTATGTGTGTTTTAGGTGTGAAACATGTTAATTGATGTGTGTTTTGTTGTGTTCCATTTGTTAAGCTTTTAAATTCATTTCCAACCTTTTGATGTCAATTGTCAACTTTTATATTTAATAGTCAACTTATTTCATGTGCAATGAAAATCAATTAATTGTTTCATATGGATTAAGATAAAGTTGTAATTTGTTTTGAAAAAAAAGAGCATGAAATGAGAATTATATGAAATATATTATTTTAAAAAATAATAGCATAAAATATATTAAAAAGTACGATAGTGAAGAATATACTGATGAATATAATATTTGAAAAAAACAACATTGTAAACCGATGAACCAAACCAAACCAAACTGAACCAAACCAGTTTGTTTGGTTCGGTTCTATTTTTGAAAAATGATAAAAAAAAAACCAAACTAAACCAAACCGATGAAGATATCATCGGTTCAGATCTTTTTTTGACCAAAAATCGATTCAAACCGAACCGATTATACCCCTATATATAATGATAATAATGCTACTAATAAGTTAAATTCTATAAAAATTTGACATAAAAATAAATCATCTTAAATTTTTTATTAAAACATAAAATAAAACTTTTTTAATAGAGAATACAATTTTAAAATATTTAATTTTTTTTCTTATTATAAATAATATTCTTAATCTCTTCTATATATTAAAAAAAATCAAGAAATTTAATAGATTTAATAATCTTTCAATAATATCATTAGTCACAATTCTTAAATTATTTGGTATATTATAAAATATATTTAAATACATATATAAATTTGAAATGAGATATTTAGTTATAAAATAAAAAAATAATTATATAAATTCAATTGTAACAAATAATTATGTAAAAAGAAGATGAAAAATGACACGTGAGATAATTAATATATATATATATATATATATATATATATATATATATATATATATATATATATATATATATATATATATATATATATATATATATATATATATATATATATATATATATATATATATATATATATATATATATTTGAAAATAAAGTTGAGTAATTTCATTAAACAAATAAGATTACTCAACTTGTACAAAATATATAAAAAATCATAAAAGTTATTTTTTAAAATATATAGAAAAATTCATTTGATTCGAATTCTAGAATATAATTTGAAATTTAATATTATTTAAACAATTGTAACCAATAACAAAATGATTTTGTATGACTTTTAATTTTTGTGTGGATTTATGTATGATTTTTATTTGGAATAAAAATATTTATTCAAGTGAAACATTGAATTTGATGTATTTTATCTTTATATTATTTAAAGTAAACTAAATTTAATCATTATTGTTATGTGATTAAATGATACAGATAATACATTTAGCACTAACATTCTAACCTTACAAACAATTTACAAGAGAAAAGAGTATAGAGATGGAGCTGCAGGGTGGTAGAATCGACCCAAGAAGTGGGTTTTGTAGCTCTAATTCAATCTTCTACAGCAGGAGAAAACCCATCTCACTTCCTCCAAACCACTCCTTAGATGTCACCACTTTCATCTCCTCTCATTCACATCACGGGCACACCGCCTTCATCGACGTCTCCACCGGCCATCACTTCACCTACACTCAACTCTGGAGATCTGTTGAAGCTGTCACCTCCTCTCTCTCCAACATGGGAATCAAAAAAGGAGATGTTATCCTTATTCTTTCTCCCAACTCCATCTACTTCCCTGTGGTGTGTCTCGCCGTCATGTCCCTAGGTGCCATCATCACCACCACTAACCCCCTCAACACAGCTTCTGAAATTGCAAACCAGATCGCAGATTCCAAACCTATTCTTGCCTTCACAATCTCTCCATTGGTTTCGAAAATCAACGCTGCATCACCGACTCTTCCAATTATTCTCATGGATGTTGATGGAGAGTCCTCATCATCGTCATCAAATTCAATCACACTAGAGGAAATGATGAAGAAAGAACCTGAGTTGAGAAGTGTGAAGGAGCGAATCAATCAGGATGACACAGCAACTCTACTTTACTCATCTGGAACAACGGGACCAAGCAAAGGAGTAGTATCATCTCATAAGAACCTTATAGCGATGGTTCAAAATGGGTTAACTAGGTTTAGCAAACAAGAAGAAACATTCATTTGCACTGTTCCCATGTTTCACATATACGGTCTTGCGATTTTCGCCACAGGGCTTCTAGCTCAAGGTTCAACCATTGTTATTCTCTCAAAATTCGAAATTCAGGACATGCTTTCATCCATTGAGAAATACAGAGTAAATGTTCTACCGCTAGTGCCGCCGATAGTGGTGGTTATGCTGAACAACGCAGATGCGATGAATGGAAAGTACGACTTGAGTTGCCTTCATACGGTGTTATGTGGCGGGGCATCATTGAGTAAGGAAGTAACAGAAGGGTTTATTGAAAAGTACCCAAAAGTTGTCATTCGTCAAGGTTATGGTCTGACGGAATCGACGGGAATTGGGAGTTCAACAGACAGTTTGGCAGAGAGTCGGAAGTATGGAACGGCGGGGCTTTTGTCTTGTTCGACGGAGGCTATGATTGTAGATACTCAAACTGGTGAACCACTTCCGATTAACCGAACTGGAGAGCTTTGGCTCAAAGGTCCCACTATCATGAAAGGTTCTTATTTTCTCTTCTTAATTTCAATATAATTCAGACTGCATTCAATTCGAATTTTGAAAGATAATTTTTTAATAACCAACAAAAGGATTTTGCATTTTTTATTTTTATTAATTTATATGGTAAGGATTTCAGGTTCTAGATTTTGCATTTTTTATTTTTATCAATTTATATGATAAGATTTTGCATCTGTTTGATTTAGTTTTTTTTTTAATATTACTTATTTTTGTTTTAAAAAACTTATTTTCTTAATAATAAAAACTAGTGAATTTTAAAAAATTATTTTGAAAAGGATTTCAGTTTTTTTAATGTTTTAATAATATTACATATTTTTATTAAAATAAATTATTACAACTATTTTTTAAAATACTTCATATAAAAACTAGTTTAAATAATTATTTTAAATTATTTTAACTATTTCATCTTTTTATAACTCTTTTTAAGTATCAAAATTAAAATAAAATAAAATAAAACACTTAAATTTATAACTATTTCAAATTATTTCTTATAAAATTTATTTTTCAAATATATATATATATATATATATATATATATATATATATATATATATATATATATATATATATATATATATATATATATATATATATATATATTTTTTTTGAATTGAAATTTTAACTATTTTTAATATGTATATTCATATTTTAGGATACAATTCATAAAATTTAAAGATTATGTATAGTTAATTAATATCCATGGTAATATTTGTAAACATGAAAGATATGGTGATGGCAGGTTATTTCAATAACAAGGAGGCAACTAAATCAACACTTACTTCAAACGGTTGGTTGAAAACTGGAGATGTTTGTTATTTTGATTCTGATGGATTTTTATTTGTGGTTGATCGGTTGAAAGAGTTGATTAAATACAAAGGATATCAGGTTATTTATAACTATATTATTATCTTCATTCTAACTTCTTCTTTTTTAGTTAGTTAATTCTTTGTAGCAAAAAGAAATCTTATGTATTTTTTAATATTATAGGTCCCTCCAGCAGAACTAGAGGCTTTGTTGCTAACTCATCCTGCAATTTTAGATGTTGCTGTTATACCGTAAGTCATTCTTTTTTATGTTTTTTAATTGAAGAAAATATATTTTTATGAATAAACCAAGATATAAAAGAATAATTTAAAAATGTAAGCTTTTCATATATCATATATTACACATGAAATATTAGTATCTTTATTTTATGTATATTGTTTTTCTCTAATTTGATTTAATAAAAATATAATTAGAAGGAAATTATAAATATTATGTTTTTTCTCACATGCATGTTGCATCATTAATATCTATATGATTGTGAGACTGTTGTATTGTTGACATAGCGACGGTTAAAATTGTCCAAATCTTTAAAACAAAATTGTCGCAACCATGTCTTAAGAATTTGAGAGCTTGATACAAAATGACTTGTTTAACGGTTTTCTTATTTTAGTGATGGTAGATGTTTGATTGTGTTATTCTTTATGGTTATCGAGTTTGGAGTTGTTCTCAGGATTTAAGGTTGAATCTCCTGATATGGTGGTTTCTCATCTTTAAAATACAAATAACACCCTTATTCTTGTTGAATTGTCAACCTATAATATTTGGATTAATAAAACTATCCTTTGAAATCCTAAATTAGCGTTTGAATTATGTGTTAATTTTGCTAAGAGTTGTTTTATTGATGTTAATGTGGACTCTCTTTTTTTGGATTTAGCGAGGGGATTTATTAATTTTAAGATGGAAGTCAGTCCTTTTAAGTATTTGGGTCTTCCTGTGGGTTTAATCTTCACATCGGGTCTTCTTAGGATTATCTCATCTATCTTGTTTATAGGTGGTTGGTTACCTAACATTATAGGTATGTTACCCTAGGGGGAGAGTTATTATTTCGGTGCGACGATTTGCAAGTTCGAGACCTCTTCTTGGCTAACTTGACATTGTTTGGTGAGTGGTGCTTGAGACTTTTATCTTAAGCTAGTAGGTCGTGGAGGGATATCTTTTATGTTAGGTATATGTGCCATGCGATTATTTTTTTAGAGGGGGTAGATCTACTAGCTATCGTTCTCTCTCGTCTTTATGGAAAGGGATCTCTCTTTTGGGATGATGGCAAGAAAGTTTGTTGACTGGTTTGTTGAGAGACGCTAAACAATGATAGGATATAATAATCTTACTTCCTTTTGGGGTGATACTTGGACAAAGATTTCTCCCCTTAGAGAGAGATTTCACATATTGTATCTTATTGATCATCAACATGATAAAATGATAATGAACTAGTAGTGTTTGAGGGTGGTTTGGTTACTGAATCTTTTAGTGAAAAAGAATATCTTTCTTTATTTGGGAGCAAACACGAGAGTGATTGCTCATAGTAGAAGACTACTAAAGATAGAGTCTACTCAGTGGCTTCGGCCTATAACTTCTTTATCGAGGAAAAACTTAGTTTCTTTCTTCCTTTAAATAGGGTAGATCGGATTTTGTCTCGTATTTGGATTGGTTGGACAACGTCTAAGGTGGTAACCTTTCCTTGACACCTCATTCTAAATAAGATCCTTTTTAGAGAGATATGTTTAAACACGTAGTGCTCTTGGATCCAACAAAAATTTGTTGTTGTTTTTGTAAGGCTTCTGTATTATCGGTATCTCATTTATTTATCACTTGTCAGGTGGTCTTAGCCTTATGATATAAAATCTTTAGATGATCATTAAGTTGGTCTTTTATTATTCTAACAGACATTATGTCTTTCTTTGTGGTGTTTATTACTCTAGAGTTGGTTTATTACTCTATAGGTGATTTGATACTTAGTAGTGTGGTATATTTGAAAATTCTAGCGAGCATCTCATTTATTTATCTTTCCTTGACAACTCATTTTGAATAAGATTCTTTATAGAGAGATATGTTTAAATGCATAGTGCTCTTGGATGAAATTTGTTGTTGTTTTTGTAGGGTTTCTATATTATCGATATCACATTTATTTATCACTTGTCAGGTGGTTTTAGCCTTATTTTATAGAATCTTTAAATGATCATTAAGTTGGTCTTTTATTATTCTAGCGGACATTATATCTCTTTTTATGGTGTTTATTACTCTAGAGCTGGTTTATTACTCTAGAGGTGATTTGACACTTGTGGTATATTTGAAAATTCTAAAACAATTTAATTTTATAAGGTACATTGGTTGACGGAAAGTCCTTGTAGGATATGATCATTGTTCAAGTTTAAAAATGATATTTAGAGAAGTCTTCGAACTACTCTTGCTCTTTCTCTAGTTGGCTAGAAAATTCTATATGTCACATATTTTAGCGACAACCATGAGTGTCTATGATCTTATTTGAATTGGAATTTATTACCACCTTTTCTAGAGGATTTTGTTTCTAAGAGTTGTTAACCCTTATTGCTAGGCTTCTAGATATTGTTTTCCTTGGTGGGTGGACTGGGGATTGGCCTTAGTTGATTATGCTTGTATGTGAATCTATTGGTAGTTTTTTAAGGGGTTACTTTTGTTGTTTTTGAGGTTTTCTTTATATAATTTGGCATTAAAAAAACATATTTTTTTCAGTGTCACTTAAGTTTTGGGTGTATATCCTCTGAATTCATAATTAAGTCATTTGAATTTGTTGTTTTTATGTAAATATATCAGGTATCCAGATGAGGAGGCTGGACAGTATCCAATGGCATATGTGGTAAGGAAGGATGGAAGTAACATATCAGAAAGCCAAATTATAGAATTTGTTGCAGGACAGGTTTGTTTGGAACACTTCAAAACAATATATATCTCATTCTTCCTTTCTTAGATGTTTTTTTTTGGAATTTGAGTTTAAGAGAGATTGAATACAAATACGAATACGAATAAATATTTATTTTAGTTTTTAAACTATCATTTCGTATTAATTTAGTCTATAAATTTCTTACATGAAAAAAAAAAAATTTTAATTATTTTTTTATCCAACTATTTAATTTATTTATAAAATATATGAAAACCTAAATAATTAAATGAAAGAATAGTTTAAAAATATTTTAATTGATTTTAATAGTTTAGAAATTAAACTGGTGAAAGAGATATTAAGATATTAGATCAATTGTTAATTAGACAGAAAAATTATAGGATTAATGATTAGATATTTTATGCATTCAAACTACGTTGAAAATGCTCATTTTAATATTCAATATAATCATTTTTGTCAAAATAAAAAGTATTTTCAAAAACTAAATAGTGGCATATCAAAAACTAAAAGCTGTGTTGAAAATATACACATTCACATTCATATATATTTTAGTCTTGTCAAAACAAATTTATAACTAAATTCTTGTAAATAACTCTAATAGGAAGTTTTCCAATCAAAACTATGAGACTAGATTTTTAATGATAAAGAGAGAATAATAAAACCTATTTAAAGAAAACAAAATAAAAGATAAGAATTTTCATTTACTTGATGTCTTTCCATCTTTCAATGAGAGTACATATATAATAGTAGTAATGGGTAGTAACATAAAGATTTAATAGCTAAGAGTCCATCTTATAATATTTTAAATAAATGCCCAACAGAGATGCATTTCCCTTTTCTTAACTTAATGGTCAAACTAATTTCACATCCTATCATTACTTACCCCTTGAAGACCAACCTTGTCCTCAAGGTTATATATAAAATCTTGATGCCAAGCTTGCATTGGATCTAGTCACACAGTCAGCATGTCAGATGTCGGCCGACAAAGTCGAATAAACAAAGAATATATGCCAGGGTTATACATATCGAGAATGTAGACACGATTATCATCGGCAAAGTCCATTTCATAACCATTTCCTTGATGTGCATCAAGATCAATAATCACCACCATTTCCTTGATGTGCATCAAGATCAATAATCACCACCCTCGATATATACAACTGAACAAAAGCAAAGTGGATGCATAGAGAAATATATGCGTAAGCACAAAATCCCCCTCCATTTTCTGCAAAACAGTGATGAAAACCTCCAAACCAGATCCAAAATTATGACAAGACCACACAAAGCTTGCAAAAATAGGATGTACTGTGTATAAATATGAATTCAGATAATAACCCACCGAGAAATAAACTAACTGCCGATGACACCTCAAGAGGTGAAATTGGTTCATTCCAACCACATAATCCTGCTCCCCATATCCAGAGCTTATGTCCTACAAACAATCTTCCAGCAGCCAGTTGCTTTGACAATGGAACATCTAAAATGATATTTATAGAATACGATCCATCAGAGTGAATGCTAAATATGCAGAGAATCATCATTGAAGAAGACAACCCAACCCCTTCAAAAACTTTCTCAATATGCAGAGAATCATCATTGAAGAAAACAAAATAAAATATAAGAATTTTCATTTACTTGATGTCTTTCAATTTCTCAATGAGAGTACATAATAGTAGTAATGGGTAGTAATATAAAGATCTAATAGCTAAAAGTCCATCTTACAATTTTTAAACAAAGGTCCAACAAAGATGCATTTCCCTTTTCTTAACTTAATGGTCAAACTAATTTTATATCCTATCACTAACTAATTTACATTTAAAATATATTTGTGAAATATTTTTAACTAATGGTATTTATGCAGGTGGCTCCATATAAAAAAGTTCGAAAAGTGACATTTATATCTTCCATACCCAAAAATCCATCTGGTAAAATTCTTAGGAAGGATCTCATCAAACTTGCTACATCTAAACTTTAAAGAGATGAACTATTGTATAATAAGTGACAAATCCTTTCAACTATCTATTTGTTCTGTCACAAAACGCCAATAGGGTGTGTGTTTAATTATGAACTAATAATACAAACTACTTTTGATGTATTTGTTTTTAATAAACACGAGTTGAATAATAAATAATAAACATGTTTTGATACTTATTTATCGTTTTCCATTTGTTATAGTGTATTAAATTTCTACTTTTTTTGGTTGGTTGAGCATAAGCAATGCATTGGCTAGTGTTTATTATTTGTGTGGCCTTTATCATGATCATTTATCTGTATATAATATTTATGGTATTTATGTATTCGATATATTCTTTGTCGTTGAATTAAAAACAAATGGTTAAAATTTTAAATTCAATATTATTATTTTAAATCAAATTAAAAACTACATTAAAATTAAAATCGTTAAATTTTAATCTAACAATTATGAATGTGTCAAATACGATAAGATAGTAACAATTTTTGATTTCCCTTTATCATGAGTAATATAGTCTGATATAAAAGACTATTGAGTGGCTTGTAATCAGATGATTTACAAGAATGTAATTTTATTTTGAATTGGAATGTTATTTAGCGATATATATATATATATATATATATATATATATATATATATATATATATATATATATATATATATATATATATATATATATATATATATATATATATATATATATATATATGTTCTGGACTGGGCCATGATGACATACACGGCACGGCCCAATACTTGTCGGGTACAGGCCCAAACGTCCGGGCAGATGAATGCGTCGAGCAAGGGCCCTTCCATCCATGTCGATGGGACGCCATCTCGACAACTCTACTGCGTGTCGGGCAGGGACACGCGCCCCCCACCCGCTGACCTTCATTCACATATCACCTACCTATATCACGGGCACATGAGCTATGTCGGGCAGAACCACGTCTGCCACCTCATCTGGCACGTCACCCAACTCCCCTGTATTATCTCCTTAGGGATAGGGGCAGTTGGACCAGGGAGCAGACCTTTGGTATAGGTCTTCACGCTTCTTACGCGTCCCCTGGCAGCTCCTCCTTGGGCCTAGCTAAATCCAGCCCATTAGGAGCCTTGGCCCAGCGCTGGGGGCTCAATATAAATACCCTTTCATAGCAAAGGGTCAGGTATTCTAACTCACTCTGAAACAACCTTAACTTTCTGTACCTCTTCTGACTTAAGCATTGGAGCACCTTGCAGGTACACCCCCTCACTCATCTCACCCTCTGGCCCAGTCTTCAAATCCTTGGAAGGCCCTCCTGATCAGGTAAGATCAGTGGCGCCGTCTGTGGGAATTAGATATCCCCGTCTTCATCAACAGAGGATCAAAGCTCATTCATTCCTGTCCTTCCAACATGGTCGGAGAACAACCTAGCGAGCGCAACCGTCCCCTCGTCGACTACACTATGGATGATGGCCCGCAACCCCATGAAGCAGACGCCCGAGACGGTCGTCCATCTACCCCGTCTCCAGAGCCTCAAAACAACGGGGATGTCCCTCACGCCCAAAACCAAGGGGTCGAAGCATTTCATCCCATCCCCGTCCCCATTGAAGGAGACGCCACCATGATTGCCATGGTGAATGCCCTCAACCAGGCCGGTTCTATGCTCTACCAGCAGCACGAGAGAATCATGGCCCTCGAAGCTGAGCGGCAGGAGGTCCGACCCCAGCAGGGGAGGAGGACACAGCAACGTCCAGAACCAACAAAGAAGCGAGGACGTCGCTCTCCAGAACCTCACGTCAGCAGGGCACGCGCCCGCCGTGACAGTGATCGATCAGGAACATCACCAAGGCGCGGGCGCAGCCCCGACAACAACGGACTATCTCCTTTGAGGAGCGACGAGGAAGACTTGCACTGCCCCCTGTCACGGGCAATAATGGAAGCCCCGCTCCCCAAAGGCATGGAGAAACCGCCCAACCTAGCTGTGTACGACGGAACCACCGATCCCGACGACCACGTCGACAACGTCAACGCGATGCTCGACTACCGCAATGATATCACCGGCCACCTCAAATGCCGACTATTTTCAACAACCCTCAGGAAAGGGGCCATGGCTTGGTACAAAAGCTTGGCTCCCGAATCCATCACATCTTAGAGAGTCATGAGGTCCATGTTCACCAGGCACTTCACGGCTTCCCGTCGTCACCCCAAGACTGAAGCAACCCTTGAAGCCATAGTACAGAAGAAAAATGAAACACTGCGCTCGTACATCGAGCGATTCAACCAAGAAGCTGTGGAGGTGGACACCACCGAACACATGGAGAAGTATCTCCTCGAAAGAGGACTCTTGCCCGGCAGTGAACTTAGCAGAGCCGTCGGGATCGAGCCTCCCCGCACCTTGAACGAACTCCTGCACAAGGCCCAGGCCTACATCAGATATGAGGAAAAACAGGTAGCACACAACGCCCGCAGCGGCCGTAGTGCTAGGGATACCGAGCATTCCAAACGCGAGGATCCAAACATCCCCCGTCGCAACGGGGACAAGCGAAGGGAAGAAAGACCTCGTGAGCTCCGAGAAGGAAGAGGCCCCGCGGGCCGATACAGCGAGTACACCTTACTAACAGCTCCTCGCGAGCGCATCCTCGCAGAATGCATCAACTCTGAGTTCAAACAGGGCAGAGTAAGGTTCCCAAAACCATCTGCACCAAAACCTCACACCGACAAATCTAAGTACTGCCGGTTCCACAGGAGCCACGGGCACGTGACCGAAGACTGCGTCCATCTGAAGGATGCGATAGAGATTTTAATCCAAGAAGGGCACCTAAAACAGTATACGAGGAGGAACGAAACCCCCAAGCATGACGAGGCAGAGAAGAAGAGGCCACGGGAGGACACACCCCCCACCAACTCTCCTTATCAAGTGGCTCTCTGCGTGTCACGCCCGAAAGATTTCATCCTCCCTGAGCCAGTGCCCGAAGGTAGAATCACTGCACTCAGCCCCTGGGAAGACTTCCCGACCGCCTTGGTTATATCAGGTGGAGGGATAAATGGTGAAGCCACTGCCCTCTCGGTCAAACGCAAATTCGACGAGCTCTTACTGACTGCGCCCGAGCAAAAGGCGACGCTGACAAAATATCGGGGTAAATCCAACCCAATATCCTTCTTTTTGGAGGAACTTCCGGGCGGATCCCCGAATTCGGGCATCCCACTATTGATTAGGGCTAAGATGGCCCAGTTCGACGTCAGGCGCATACTAGTCGATCAGGGCAGCTCGGTGGATATCATGTACGTCCACCTCTTCAAGACTCTGAAATTAGACAAGACCAACCTGGCCCCCTACGTCGGATCCGACCTCCAAGGATTCAAAGGAGCAACAACAAGGCCGTGGGGATATGTAGAGCTCCTCGTCACCTTCGGGGAGCAGGAAACGGCCAGGGAAATCAAAATCCAATTCCTGGTCGTGGACTGTCCATCCCTTTACAATTGCATCTTCGGACGCCCGACATTAGCCGAACTCACCGCGGTCCCATCCACCGTCCACCTGAAGATGAAATACTACACCAAATTAGGCCGCGTAGTCACCATCCACGGTGACATCGAAGCTGCCCGACGGTGCTACGACGCCGCGGTAAAAGGACAGGCCACGGTCGACACAAAAAGTAGCAACAAAAAACTCAAGACCGAGAATCCTCCCCTCCAGGGAATCAACGCCATCAACCTCGACTGCCGCATTGGTCTCGGCGAAACTGAAGAGGGGAAGCCCACCGAGGAACGATCTCCCGAACACCCGTTCCGACCAATCCCCGACGGAGAATTCGAACTCATCCCCCTTGGGGACGATCCAGAAAGGACGGTAAAGATAGGTAAGGGATTGCCCGAGGGAACAAAAGAGAAGCTCGTAGCATGCCTCAAAGAGAACTCCGACCTCTTCGCCTGGAATGCCGCGGAAATGCCCGGACTGGATCCTGAGATCGCGTGTCACCAGCTAGCATTAGATCAGGCAGCCAAGCCCGTAGCACAACGTAGGCGCAAGCAGTCCCCCGAGAAGGCGGAGGCTGCCGAGCAAGCTGTAAAAGACCTCTTAGAGGCAAATTTTATTTCTGAAGCTCAGTACACAACCTGGCTTTCTAATGTAGTCCTCGTTAAGAAAAATAATGGAAAATGGCGTATGTGTGTTGATTATACTGATCTTAATAGGGCTTGCCCGAAAGATGCTTTCCCCCTCCCTAACATAGACATGCTCATAGACAATTCTGCAGGTTTTAAACTCTTGTCCTTCATGGACGCATATAGTGGATACAACCAAATCCCTATGTCTCCCACAGACAAGAAACACACGGCGTTCATGACCCCAACGGGCAATTACTATTACAACGTAATGCCATTCGGGCTCAAGAACGCCGGTGCCACGTACCAACGCATGATGAACAAAGTCTTCAAGGAAGAAATAGGGGACATGCTCGAAGTATACATGGACGACATGATCGTCAAGTCACACGAGGAGGTCACCCACGCTCGGCACCTATCCAGAGTTTTCGAACAGGCGAGGCAATGCAAAATGAGGTTCAACCCTGAAAAATGCACATTCGGGGTACGGGCAGGAAAATTCCTGGGCTTCTGTAACACGGTGGGAGAACTGACTTTAGTTATGTTGCGGATAGCAAGAGTCGCCACCGACTTTTATTTTATCCAAAGGAAAGGCATAAAAGAACAGGAAAGACCTTTTAAAAGATTTTTGGGTCCGGGGGGTAGGTTATGTAAAGGGAAGGTGTTAGCACCCTTTACATCCATGGTTATCCATGGGCTCTTAGTTACTTAGCTCACTTTAAAATGTTTTTTGAAATGTGTAGTGTGTGAATAAAATTTTTCATAAGAGTTTGATAATGATCCATGTACGGATGCGTAAAAAACTTGTGTTTGAAAATTGTTTGAAATTGTGAAATGTTTGAAATTATTTTTGAATAGTGAGCAAGTAACTATGAGGAACCCACCCTAAAGTTTAAGTCTTTTTGTTCTTGAATCCTTTAAATGGTAAGACTATCCCTATTATTAATGAATAGGTAGTCATTACCTTGGATGTGTGGGACAAGTAAAGGGACATCTGTTTAATGTAGGCAACTGTAGGGTGCATTAAGCAATTTTGGAGGGACTGTCATCATTATTCGAAAGGGACAAGATCATTATGAAGGCAACCATTTAAGGGACTTGATCTTTTATTGTTAAGGGACTAGATGACTTTACTTTGAGGGACTTTTTGCTTTATACACCCTACTTGACCTTGTGATTAGGCAACAATGAGAGGTAACCCTAGAAAGTGAGATGGCGATCAAAGATCGACTTACGTGTGTGAGTGTTCAATTTTGATATTTATCTTTTGATTAGTGATCTAAATTCAATTTTAAATGACATACATGTTTACACTCACTATTTTTACTAACCATGGCATAAAATAAATAATTTAAACATTTTAAAATATTACATCCAGGAGCAATTACAATAATAATAATAAAAACGATTTAAATAAATAGCAAAATAAATAAATAAATAAATAAGCAAAATAAATAAACAATTATAATTGGGTTAGTAATAATAATAACAATTTAAAAATGAATGGGGTTAGTAATAATCATATAAATATAATTAATAATAATAATAAGCAAAAATATTAAAATAATTAAAAGATCAAATTTTTATATGAACAATTATTTAAGATTAATAAGAAAAAGGTGAATAATTATATTAATTATAAAGTTTTAAGTCATTTGTAAATTATATAGAAAAAATAAGTTAATGATAAACATATTATAGAAATAAATAGAATTACAAAATTAATTTAATAATTTTTTTAATTATTCCTAAGCATATATGCAAAATTAAAATATAAACAATTTAGGTCATATTTAAAAAATAAGATTAATTATGATTATACTTACAAAATTTAACTATATTAAATAAAATATATACATGATTAAAAAAAATGTGATCATACAATTATATTTACAAATTTAAAGATTATAATAAAATTTTATTCACTAATTAAAATATAAACAAGAATTACAATTAGGTTTTTTAGAAAAAATATTTTAGGGTTTATAAGTTTATAAAATAGAATTAGGGTTTTAGAAACTATTATGACTAAATTAGGGTTTTTAATTGTTTAGAAAAAAAAATTAGGGTTAATTATTAATTATACAAAATTAAATTATTTTTCTAATGAGATTTAATATAAAAAAAAAGAGTTTAAATTGCAATAGAGAAAATAATAATATACACATTATATATATTTTTTAAATTTATTTAGTTATAATATAAACATGTTAATTAAAAAATAATAATAAACAAGAAAAGTGAAGAAAAAGAACTTACCTGGGCTGAGATTCGAACCCAGCCCCTGAGCAATGCATCCTCCAGGACCAGCCAGCCAGCCACTGGGCTGCGCGCGCGCCAGTGATAGTAATGCACCCCATGTGGTTTTGTTGTTATCCTGGAAAAAATCATGAAAAAAATAACAAAACAAAATGGCCTGGGGATGGTTTGAACCCAGGACCATTCGTTTACCAGCAAGAAACACAAGCCAACTGAGCCAGACGCGCTAGTCAATATATAATATGAACAAATTCGTTTTAAGCCCTGTATCACATTCAAATATGATTTTCGCGCGCAGCTTCTTCTTCTTCTACCTTTTACCTGCGAAAATTCATACAATTTCATCTACGATTTTTCCTGCGATTTCCTCCATACTCAGAACCTGCGAAACTCAAACATCAACCAAACAGTACAATTTCTTTCAATTAATCAGTGTATTATGATCCCCAGAACTCATACAATCATCCTATGTTTTTAAAATTTATTTATTTTTGGTTTAGCATGAAACCCTAAAAACTCAACCGAAACCCTAACAATGGCTTCTCACGATTCAGGTCATTAATCTTTAATCCAACTATCCAGAAAGCTTGCTAAGATCATAACAAACACAAATCAACAGTCAAATGTGATTAATCATGAGTAAATATTAAAAATCGAAAAATTGTAAATGAACATGAACATGGATTCGGTTTGCATGAATGAGGAGGTTTCAGAGGTTGTTTATGATCCAAACACGTTCAATGAACATCATAGAACATGTTGCAATACTCAAAACTCATTAAAATTCCCTCTACCTTGAAATCCGAATGTGAGTTTTTTGATGAATTTTGTGAAGTTTGAAACTGATCTTTGAGGCTGTGAATTCGTGGCTTGTGATTAGGGTTCCATTATGTACTTATAGAACAATGCATTAGGTCAGAAAAGTTGGATACTTGTGTGATAAGTTTGATCAAAAAAGATTCAAAAAGATAGGCCTTTAAAAATCAAATATTTTTGCATAAACACTTGCTATTTTAGGCCAATCACCATGATCTTCTTTCCACTTCAATTCAAATCATATTTATGAATTTCTAGAAGCTTGATCTTTTTTAAATCTTAGACTTTTATATTTTATTTTAATTTAAAATGATTTTTAATGAATTAAATCAAAATAAATAAAAATAAAATGATAAAAAATCTGATTTTTGTTGACTTGGGTCGTGCATGAGGTTATAGTATGGATTGGGTCATCATATGGCAAGCCCATTTAGAAGAAATTAGTTTTAGACCTCCATTTTCTTCATAAACCAATAAAAAATTTCCCAACTTTGCAAGGGCACATATCCTTCAATTTTAATGCTATGAGGGTGTTCTTGGATATTTTGGAAAGCTTGAAGAGTCCTCTAACCAACCCCACTGGTTTCATGTCCATATCATTTACCATTCTCAAGTTATGCCCTTTTGAAGTTGTTGACTTTTTGTTGACTTTCAAAAGGACCTATAATGTCTTAGCTCATACCTTCCAAATGAAGCATTTTTGGGCTTGGCTTGTGAGACACAAAGTTGTAGAGAATTCAATTTCCTTCAAAATGAGATTTGGATGGAGACTTGGTGATGAAGCATGTGAAAGTTATGGCTGGTCAAAGTTCAGTTGACTTTTACTGAGGAAACCCTAATTTAGAAACTCCTGATTCTTGATGATCTGAAATCTCCTTGATGAATCATGATCAACCCTTGATCAAATGATTAATTTTACTTCATATACTTGATGTTGGCAAAAAATCATGAAGTTTGACTTTGTTTTGACCACAGTTGACCTCAGTTTGACTTTTTAACTGCTTTGACTGGTTTTGACTTATCTGATCATCTGACTGAGCAAACTTTTGAGAAAAGTCTTGAAACTTGTCATGGGGGTTCTTACACACATATAAGATGTTATGAAGCTCACTTGAAGTCTTGGAAGTTCATTTAGCCTGATTAAAGTCAAAACCCTAGTTTTGGATGCACTGCTTAGGAGGTGCATTGTCTGAGGGAATTGTCAACTCTTCTGACCAATTGTGAACTTTGTGAACCTTGTGAACCATCATAAGATGTCTTGTGAACCTTGTGAACCTCATGAGAGGTCTTGTGAACCTTGTTAACCTCATAAAGTTACTTGTAGACTTCATGAACCTCATGAAAGGTTTTGTAAGCATTGTGAATCTTGTGAACCTTGTGAACCTCATAAAGTGACTTGTAGACTTCATGAACCTCATGAAAGGTCTTGTAGGCATTGTGAATCTTGTGAACCTTGTGAACCTCATAAAGTGACTTGTAGACTTCATGAACCTCATGAAAGGTCTTGTAAGTATTGTGAATCTTGTGAACCTTGTGAACCTTCTTAGCACACAAAGTCTTGTATTTGTGAGGGCAAATTTTGGGGAGCAACAGCTGCCCCTGTTCAATTTTCTGAAACCTGAGGGGTTAGATTGGTATATTTGCCAGTCGTGACCTGGAAGGTTGAAGGGGATTGAACACAAAAGCCCAAAAATTTGCACTCACCAGTGCGTAGAGTGGTACAGGTGACTAGTTGAATATGCTTGAGTGGGCTTAAAGATGCCACTTGGAGAAAAATTATTCAGATACATTTCTTGGAGGATAAAGCAGTCCAAAATATGAAGGTAAAATGATAGCTTTCAGGAGGATAAAGCAGTCCTGAGGTAATAATATGCTTTCAGGAGGATAAAGCAGTCCTGAGGTAATGATGATATGCTTTCAGAAAGATGAACAACGTTCTGAGGTATGAATATGCTTTCAGGAGGATAAAGCAGTCCTGAGGTATAAGAAGCTTTCAGGAGGATAACAACGTCCTGAGGAAGTGGTAACCTTTGGGAAGATAACAACATCCCAAAGTAATAATATGCTTTCAGGAGGATAACAACGTCCTGAGGAAGTGATGATATGCTTTCAGAAAGATGAACAACGTTCTGAGGTATGAATATGCTTTCAGGAGGATAAAGCAGTCCTGAGGTGGTGATATGCTTTCAGGAGGATAAAGCAGTCCTGAGGTGATGATAACCTTTGGGAAGATAAACAACGGCCCAATGATCACAATTTGTTGATGAAATTTGCTTGTTGGAGAATTAACCTGAAAACAAGGTAGCATTCTGTATGATAATATTAGTTTATGTATTATGTATGCATGTATGATATGATGCACTTAAGTAATGTATTATGTATCTATGTATATGTATGATATGATGTAAATGATGTATGTATGATATGATGCTGCCGGAAGCGTCTGGATGTCTTCGTATAACAACTGCTGGCCAGGGAAAATAAATCCCAGTTTGTTGTTGAATAATATGAGGAACTCGTTCCCGTCTTGTTTGATAATAAGGCATATATAACCTCCCGTCTGCTGGGGATAGCAAAGTATATATAACCTCCCGTCTGCTGGGGATAGTAAGGTATACATAACCTTCGTCTTCGTTTGATAGTAGGATAGATATAACATCCCGTCTTCGTTCGTCGTACCCTTATTGGAAAGTAAATTCCCGAATATCCGTATGAGGATAAAAGATATAGATATAAATTCCAGGGGAGATGTGACTTTATGAAGATGGATTTGTCCTACTGAGGGTTTGTAACTGTCTTGTAGATATGAACCGGCGAAGCTTCGTTGAAATCCTTCCCTCGTTCGTCCTTAGTAAATACTATTACTGCATTTTCATGCATTTCTGGTAAACATCAATCATATTAAGCATACATGCATTTCTGGTAAACATCAATCATATTCAAAAGCATAATACATTCAAACACAACCAATGGACGTTTCGCTTATGTAAATAGGGTAAAAGTAAATCTGGATTCAGAAATGAAATTTTATTTATATCAAAAAGTGACCTATACATAGGTAGGTTTGTACAAGGAGACATAAACCCTAGTAGGAGGATTTTGTCATAAAATTTTACAAAACAAAGAGAATCAGCTATGTGGGAAATAATCCTATTGAGTTTCAATTCTACTATTGCCATTATCTTCAAGTATCTCATCTTCTGCTGTTGAGACGGAAACGATTGGATTGAGCTTTATCTGTTCGAACTTGAGTAAGTATCACAACTGGTTGCAGTTTCATGGGTGATCCAAACGAGACATAGTCATACGCTTTAATCCCTAACTTTTGCCTGGATTGCCCTTTCAGGTTTTCAATCCACCGGGATACCCTTTTTTGCCCAAGCCGCCTTTTCAGGTTTTCGACTTGCCGGGTGTACATATTTTTATATATATCCCTAATTTTTGCCCAAACCCTTTTGGTTTGCCGGGATGCCCTTATTTTTGCCTAGGCCTGTCAACCTAGCGGATCTCTTTTCATGCGTAGTATTTTTTAACTATGTCTGCGTTTACAGGCTGTGGGAAGTCTTCACCATCCATTGTAGTGAGTATCATAGCACCTCCTGAAAACACTGTCCTGACTACAAATGGTCCTTCATATGTAGGAGTCCACTTGCCCCTAGGATCACCCTGTGGTAATATGATACGCTTGATCACCAAGTCACCAGCCTGATATACCTTTGGCTTAACCTTCTTGTTAAAAGCTTTGATCATTCGTTTTTGGTACATCTGGACATGACAAACTGCTGCTAGCCTCTTCTCATCAATCAAATTTATCTGGTCAAGTCGAGTCTGAATCCACTCATCTTCATCCAAGCCTGCATCCTTCATAATTCTTAAGGAGGGAATTTGAACTTCAATGGGCAGAACTGCTTCCATACCATAGACCAAGGAGAATGGGGTTGCCCCTGTTGAAGTACGTATTGTGGTACGATAACCATGAAGAGCAAATGGTAACATCTCATGCCAATCCTTGTAGGTAACAGTCATCTTCTGTACAATCTTCTTGATGTTCTTATTAGCAGCTTCAACTGCCCCATTCATCTTTGGACGATACGGAGAAGAGTTGTGATGCTTAATCTTGAACTGCGTGCAGAGATCAGTGATCATAGTGTTGTTCAGATTAGAGCCATTGTCAGTAATAATCCTTTCAGGGATGCCATACCTACATATGAGATTATTCTTAATGAATCGAGCCACAACATTCTTGGTAACAGATGCGAACGAAGCTGCCTCTACCCACTTCGTGAAGTAATCAATAGCAACCAGGATGAAACGATGCCCGTTAGAAGCAATAGGCTTGATCTCACCAATCATATCAATGCCCCACATGGCAAATGGCCAAGGAGCAGTTAACACATTCAATGGTGATGGAGGTATATGTACTTTATCAGCATAAACTTGACACTTGTGACATGTTCTGGAGTGTTGATAGCAATCTGCCTCCATGGTAGACCAATAGTAACCTGCTCTCAATATCTTATTTGCCATAGTATGACCACTAGAATGAGTGCCAAAGATCCCATCATGCATATCTTCCATAATCTCAGTTGCTTCCTTCTTATCCACACAACGAAGCATAGTTGAATCATGATTGCGCTTGTACAGAATCCCATTACTCAAAAAGAACTTAGCAGAAAACCTCCTCAGAAACTTCCTATCTTTGACAGATGCCCCTTCAGGGAACTCCTGAGCTTCAAGATATCTTTTCACTTCATAAAACCAAGGCTTCTCCTCTTCTTCTTCAGTACCAATCTCATTGCAATATGCAGGCTTTTCAAATCTATCAATAGTAATCTTGGGAGCTTCATCATCCCAGCTGATCTCAAACATAGATGCCATGGTGGCTAATGCATCTGCCAACTGATTCTCTCTTCGTGGAATATGTCCAAAGGTAATCTCTTTAAAATGTGGGATCAAAGAAAACACATGCTCTCTGTAAGGAATGAGGTTATCATGCTTGGTATCCCAATCTCCTTTAATCTGACTTACTACCAGGGTTGAATCTCCATACACATCAAGGAACTGAATCTTCATATCAATAGCAGCTTTAATACCCAGGATACATGCCTCATACTCAGCCATGTTATTGGTACAATAGAAACAAAGTCTGGCAGTAATCGGGGTATGACAACCTTCAGGGGAACTAATCACAACACCAACACCATTACCAAGTGCATTAGAGGCACCATCAAAAACCATAGTCCATCGTGATCCTTGCTCAGGTCCGTCATATTGTCCAGGTTCTTTGGTAATAATCATAATGTCTTCATCAGGGAACTCAAAACTCATTGACTGGTAATTATCCACTGCTTGATGAGCCAAATGATCAGCCAAAACACTTCCTTTAATGTCCTTCTGAGTAGTATACTGTATGTCATATTCTGTCAAGATCATTTGCCATCTTGCAATTCTTCTGGAGAGAGCAGGTTTCTCAAATATGTACTTGATTGGATCCAACTTCGAAATCAATAAGGTAGTATGAGTCAACATATACTGTCTTAGTCGGCGAGCAGCCCATGCCAAAGCGCAGCAAGTTTTCTCGAGCAGTGAGTATCTTGTTTCACAGTCGGTAAACTTTTTGCTAAGGTAGTATATTGCCTGCTCTTTTCGACCAGACTCGTCATGTTGTCCCAACACACACCCCATTGAGTTGTCTAACACTGTTAAGTACATAATCAAGGGTCTTCCATCAACTGGTGGCATCAAAATTGGAGGTTCTAGCAGATATTTCTTTATTTCATCAAATGCTATCTGGCACTCATCATTCCACTCCATTACCTGATCTTTCTTCAACAACTTGAAGATTGGCTCACAGGTAGCTGTTAATTGGGAAATAAATCTTGCAATGTAATTCAATCGTCCCAAGAAACCTCTAACCTCCTTCTCAGTACGGGGAGCTGGCATCTCTTGTATAGCTTTTACTTTTACGGGATCTACTTCAATACCTTTTCCACTGACAATGAAACCCAGGAGTTTACCAGACCTAAATCCAAAAGTACACTTGTTTGGGTTCAATCTCAACTTGTATTTCTTCAACCTCTCAAACAACTTATGTAGATGATCAAGATGTTGCTCTTCATTCTGGGACCTGGCTATCATATCATCCACATATACCTCTATCTCATGATGAATCATATCATGAAACAAAACCACCATAGCACGCTGACATGTTGCCCCTGCATTCTTCAAACCAAATGGCATCACTTTATAGCAAAAGGTGCCCCACTGTGTAACAAATGTTGTCTTTTCCATATCTTCAGGTGCCATCTTGATTTGATTGTAACCAGAGAAACCATCCATAAAAGAGAATACCTTGTGCTGAGCAGTGTTGTCTACTAGAACATCAATATGAGGAAGCGGAAAGTCATCTTTGGGGCTGGCCTTATTCAAATCCCTGTAGTCTACACACATACGTACCTTACCGTCTTTCTTAGGAACTGGTACCACGTTTGCAACCCACTGAGGATAAGAAGTCACAGCTAAGAACCCTGCATCAAACTGTTTCATTACCTTTGCTTTGATCTTTTCTGACATCTCAGGACGGATACGACGAACCTTCTGCTTCTTTGGACGACAATCTTCTTTTACTGGTAAACGGTGAACTACAATGTTTGTATCCAACCCTGGCATATCTTCATAAGACCAAGCAAAGATCTCCACATAGTCACGTAACATCTGAATCAATCTGCTCTTGACACTATCCTCTAAATCTGCCCCTATCTTGACCTCTTTCCTGTTTTCTTCAGTTCCCAGATTCACAACTTCGACTGGCTCTTCATGTGGCTGTATAGCTTTCTCTTCTTGTTGTAACAACCTAGCAAGCTCTACAGGTACTTCACAATCGTCCTCATTTCCGTCTTCAGTTTGATAGATCGAATTCTCGAAATTATAATTGGCAATAGTAGAACTGTTATCAACAGGATCCAGAGTGGATGAGGATCTGCATTTTAGTGATGTGGGTGTGTGTAAGAACACATAGCTGATAAAACAAAAATAAAATAAAAGAAAGGCAAGGAACACAATATTTACGAAAACGAAACGTCCACTGATTTTTATTGAATGAAGTATGTAAATGAAATGACAGCCCGTAACAAGCACACCATTGTGCCCCGGGTAAGGCACAAGGCTTGAAAGTTCAATTGTTCCAAAAAAATTACAAACTTAAAAAGCAACAACACAATAATAGTATTTACTCCTGACTAAAGGAGATAGGGATAACATCTTCAACTTTCCAATTATTGAGTCCAGCACCCACAGTAGGAAAAATCCAAGCATCCAGATTGTAGTCTTCATCATAGTCTCCCACAGCATTAATCTGATCTTTCATAACCCCTTGATTGGTGATACGAACAGCGTGAGCACGACGAACAGCCTTCTGGGACTCTGCAGTGAAACCCAAACCAAACTTGTCAGACTTGTATGGGATATCAGGAAGCTGACCCCAAATAGTACAACCACCTTCATCCACCACAGCTCTAGCATCTTTGAGGGAGGCCATTGCCATTGTTGGAGATACTCTGGTGACCACAGGAACTTTCTTGGCAACCGGAGGAGCTACATAATCATTAACAATCCAAGGAACCACTTCAAATGTCTGACACGGAGTTTCAACATATTCACCTTCCACTTCCAGATACTTGAAGGTATTCACATGGCTGACAAAATATTCTTCCTCTCCATAGACAGTAACAACCTTTCCTCCCACCGGATATTTCAGCTTCTGATGTAATGTAGAGGTTACAGCACCTGCCCCATGGATCCAGGGATGACCAAGCAGACAAGAGTACGAAGGACGAATATCCATCACATAAAATGTAGCATTAAAAACCTGAGAACCAACTTTGATTGGGAGATCAATTTCCCCATGCACTACTCTTCTAGAACCATCAAAAGCCTTCACCACAATACTACTGGGCTTCAGCACAGCATCTTCAGGACTCAGCTTATTCAGGACTTCCTTGGGCAACACATTCAGAGAGGAACCATTGTCTATCAATACATGTGACAGGGTAGTTCCCCTGCATTCAATTGAGATATGTAGGGCCATGTTATGATCCCTCTTGGCTGGGGTCAAATCAGCATCAGAAAATCCTAACCCATTATCATAGGTCAGGTGGGCAACACAATTTTCAAATTGGTCAACAGAAATTGCATTGGGTACATGAGCAGTCTTCAAAAACTTGATCAAGGCTTTGGCATGAGCTTCAGGACATAACAACAAAGATAGCATAGAAATCTTGGAGGGAGTATGCCCCAACTGATCAACAATGTCATAATCACTCTTGCGAATGATTTTCAATACTTCTTCCATCTGCTTAGAGAGATCATCAGCAGCTGGCACATCAGTAGGTGCAGGTTCAATAACAGGACCTTTGCCCCGAGCATCAGTGGTAGAGGTAGCAGCAGGAGTAACTGCATTCTTGGAAGTCACTGGAGGAGAGAAGACTCTTCCTCTTCGTGTGATCTTACTAGATCCAGCAATATTGTCAACATAAACAGGCATATCAGCTAGTGGTTCCTGCTTAACACCATGGATATAAACGTCAGACCCATAATGCCAAGACACAGCTTTATCAGACGTATACGGAATAGGACCAGGAGTGGTAATGACCATAGGAGCCACTCTGGCTTCAGCAACAACCTTCACAGGGCCTTCAGCAGTAATCTTAATTGGACCCTTATGAGTGATTTTAACAGGACCTTTGGAAGTGATCCTTACCGGCACTTTGTCAACCATATCAACCTCTTCAATCTTCCTACCTTGAGTAATATGATCCACCATACTCTCTACAGACGATGGAGTCCTCTTAAACACTATAGTATACTTATCCATGAGACGTTGAATTCCATCTCTCAATCTCCAACAACTATCCGGCTTATAGGTACAATACAAACAATCTTCGTGACAACCTGGAAAGAATCCAGCTTGCACTAACTTCTTCTTGATAACAGACAATGGTGTGGTCAACTCCGCAACTGAATAGATATGTAAATCTTCATCAATGGCATTGACAGTCTTCTTATGATTTGGCATGGGAGCAGTAATCACATTTGGAGTACCCGGAGGATCAAACTCAATCTCTCCAGCCTCAATCATATCTTGAATTTTGTTCTTCAAGACCCAGCAGCTATTAGTATCATGTCCCTGACAGTTTGAATGATATGCACAGCGTGCATTGGGATTGTACCTGGGAGAAGTAACATTAGGATTCTGAGGAGCCTCTTTCAGAGTGATAAGTTCAGCCTTCAACAAGTGTTGCAATGCCTGAGCCATTGACATGTTGATTTTTGTGAACTGCCTTCTAGCCCTCTGTTGGTTACCTTGTGGCTGCTCTGGTGTTGTAGGTGTTGGATTTGAAATATGAACTGCACTCACAGACTGATGCCTTCTATTACGATCAGGTTGACCATAAACAGCATTGGATTCTTTCTTCCCAGTGGGAGGCTTCTTTGCAGCACCTGATGAAGAAGTACCCACTTGGATTTTGCCACTCTTTATACCATTTTCCACGCGCTCTCCCGTCATTATCAACTCAGTGAAGCCAGATGATGAGCTTCCAATGAGATGACTGTAAAACGGACCATTCAGCGTACACATGAACATATCAACCAATTCCCTGTCAGTTAAAGGAGGTTGAACTCTTCCAGCTAAATCTCTCCACTTCTGAGCATACTCCTTGAAACTTTCTTTGGCACCCATAGACATGCTTTGCAGCTGCATGCGAGTGGGAGCTAAGTCAGCATTGTATTGATACTGCTTATAGAAAGCTTCAGCAAGATCATTCCAATCCCTGATGTTGACACTCTCCAATTGATAATACCACTCCAATTGAGCTCCAGATAAGCTTTCTTGGAAAAAATGGATCCACAACTTCTTATCAGCAGTATGAGGTTGGATTCTTCTGACATAAGACCTCAGATGCAGCTTGGGACAAGAGACCCCATCATAAACAACAAAGGTAGGAACTTTGAAACCAATGGGTATGACTACCCCAGATATCAGACTCAAATCTTCAAAATCCAGCCCAGAAGACTTCTGCAACTCTATAGCATCCATTCTATCCACCAGCATCTTGAATTTGTCTTCATTAGGCTCATGGTAGTAATTAGCCTCAGAATCAGAGTCCCCCATAGTGTTGTGGAGACTGCCTCCCTCTTTTTCAGATTTTTCGGATTCATAGTCTTCAACTGGTTCTTTGGTCTTGGCAAGACCTTTGAACCTTCTTCCCATGTTGATCAGGCCACCTGACCTTCTAGTCTTCTTAATCTTCTTGGCCAGCAGTGTCTTCAATTCATCCTGCCCCTTGGTCAGGTTCAGGATCAGCTCTTGGAACTATGCATTTTGTGTCTGGAGATCCTTAACTGTTTGTTCAAGAGCCATTGCTGAAATAAACAGCGAGAAGATGAGAAACCTGTGCACAATTGTAAACCTGTGATGCAATGAGATGATATGTGAATGCGTATGCAATGTTTTCAAGGACCGCAGGATTTAAATTTGCTTAAACAAACAAGAAGGTAAACTTTTATTAGTAATAAATTTGTTTTGCCTCTTGGGCTTACAGAAAATGAAATGAAATAAGTACAAAAGATGGGGTTTTAAGTCTCCCATGGACGTTTCCTCTTTGTGTTGAGGTATGAGTTGAGATTTCGTTCCTCATGAAGTTGCTTTGTTAGTTCTAGGACTCTTTCTTGGCTTGCTTTGTAATGAGCCTCGAAAGTATCCCTTTGCTCCTTCAGTTGGATCCAAGATCTCTGCAAGTCTTCCATGTCAGTAGGCATGTCTGGGTGAAGGATGGTATAAGCAGTGTCTCCTTCAGCAACAGGTTCCATGGTAACTGGCAGGATAGCAGGATATGGCATCATGAGAGTCTGAGCACGAGATCGCACCCATCTGAGATAAGCTTCCATGGGAATAATGTACTTAGGCTCCAGGGTCTTGCTGTCAACCCTGTTTACTTTTCCCCAGGCTCGTATGAATCTCTGACGGTAACCTTGAAGATCGTTGTCGTAATCAAACACAATGCCCTGGATTAACATGTCATGTGGACCATCACTTCGAGCGTAACCAAACTGTCGTAAAGCTAGAGAGGGGTTGTAGGTGATGCCTCCCCTTATGCCTAGAAGTGGCACATTAGGAAACTCCCCACAACGGTCAATGATAGTGACGTTCTCCATAGATCTGGAGCACCAATGGATGTCTGAATGAGAGAGTGACATAATTCTTTTGGACCACCTGAACCCCTGTTCATTATTCATTACTGAGCGAGGAAGGTGAGAAATAAACCACCTAGAGAGCAAAGGTATGCAACACATCAAAGTTCCTCTTGCCCTTGTAGTACGGGTATGAAGAGAATGTAGGATGTCTCCAAGCAATGTAGGTACTGGATTGTGACTCAGGAATATGTTGATGGCATGAACGTCTATGAACTGATCTGGATTGGGGAACAATACTAAACCATATATCAGCAAGGCTAATATCTCCTCAAAAGCATCATAGCTCATATCTTTCAAGAACACTTGAGCTTTATCCATTAATACCTTAGCAAGAATACCCTTAACTCCGCTTCTCGTTTCCAGAACAATGTCAGACTTCTTCAGATGTAGAGCTGCAGCAATAACCTCTGGTTTAAGCTCTTTCTCCAAGCCTGTGAAGGGTCTTTGATCAAGAACGGGTATACCCAGAAGTTTAGAGAACTCTTCCATTGTAGGAACCAGCTGATAGTCAGGGAATGTGAAGCAATGGTGCTTAGGATCAAAGAACTGAAACAGGACACTCATCATGTCTTCATTGAACCCTGAAGTGACTAGATCCAATAGGTGACCATGTCTCTTGATGAACTGGGAGTGATCAGACACTTGAGAAACCAACTCTTTAAGCTTAGCAGGTATGCCCACAAAATTGATCCTGATGGTGTTTCTACGAGCAGAAGCCATGACCTGCAACAAAGAACAAAGATAAATCCTTTGGTCCTTGAAATGGTTAGTGAAAATGCTATGCTTATGATGCATGATGATGTCATGATGTTATGTCCAATCACAAACATGTGGCACACACAAGCAAGTCACACAATAGCCTTAGGTTTAAGGCTTGCATGAGGTTCAAAGGTAAGTACCCTCCCTTGAAGTTAGTTGGTTCATCCTGTCCTACAAAAGTAACCAGGTTCTAAGGGATCTCAATATCATTGATCCTTCACAAGGGTGGTTGTTCAGTAGGCAACTTACTTGCCAACCAAAACCCTCCAAGTTTAGAATCTCAATGAGTGTAGCATCGAGTATCAACCAACTTCAGTCTTCACCAAAGCCGGTTATCTCACTACTTTTCTAAAGGCCAAGATGGGATGACTAAGGTTCTAAAAGTTAGTTAGTGCATTGACAACATATGGCAGCCTCATATTATCCTCAACTTGACTTAAGAAACATAAGCACCAACCAAGAAGTCACACTAACTATGGCCACCAGATCAACCATATCGGTATACGCCGTACAGTTTCCTTGGTCTATTGCCATTTACCTAAGGTACACTAGATCCGGGTTAGGATCTTTCACAAATAAGAGCACCCCAACAAGTAAGTATAAAGCAAACAAGGCAAACAATTTAAAGTGATCTAATTCCTAAGGGTACCCCTCTTTTATTAAGTCCCCAGCAGAGTCGCCAGTTCTGTAACACGGTGGGAGAACTGACTTTAGTTATGTTGCGGATAGCAAGAGTCGCCACCGACTTTTATTTTATCCAAAGGAAAGGCATAAAAGAACAGGAAAGACCTTTTAAAAGATTTTTGGGTCCGGGGGGTAGGTTATGTAAAGGGAAGGTGTTAGCACCCTTTACATCCATGGTTATCCATGGGCTCTTAGTTACTTAGCTCACTTTAAAATGTTTTTTGAAATGTGTAGTGTGTGAATAAAAATTTTCATAAGAGTTTGATAATGATCCATGTACGGATGCGTAAAAAACTTGTGTTTGAAAATTGTTTGAAATTGTGAAATGTTTGAAAAGTTTTTTGAATAGTGAGCAAGTAACTATGAGGAACCCACCCTAAAGTTTAAGTCTTTCTGTTCTTGAATCCTTTAAATGGTAAGACTATCCCTATTATTAATGAATAGGTAGTCATTACCTTGGATGTGTGGGACAAGTAAAGGGACATCTGTTTAATGTAGGCAACTGTAGGGTGCATTAAGCAATTTTGGAGGGACTGTCATCATTATTCGAAAGGGACAAGATCATTATGAAGGCAACCATTTAAGGGACTTGATCTTTTATTGTTAAGGGACTAGATGACTTTACTTTGAGGGACTTTTTGCTTTATACACCCTACTTGACCTTGTGATTAGGCAACAATGAGAGGTAACCCTAGAAAGTGAGATGGCGATCAAAGATCGACTTACGTGTGTGAGTGTTCAATTTTGATATTTATCTTTTGATTAGTGATCTAAATTCAATTTTAAATGACATACATGTTTACACTCCCTATTTTTACTAACCATGACATAAAATAAATAATTTAAACATTTTAAAATATTACATCCAGGAGCAATTACAATAATAATAATAAAAACGATTTAAATAAATAGCAAAATAAATAAATAAATAAATAAGCAAAATAAATAAACAATTATAATTGGGTTAGTAATAATAATAACAATTTAAAAATGAATGGGGTTAGTAATAATCATATAAACATAATTAATAATAATAATAAGCAAAAATATTAAAATAATTAAAAGATCAAATTTTTATATGAACAATTATTTAAGATTAATAAGAAAAAGGTGAATAATTATATTAATTATAAAGTTTTAAGTCATTTGTAAATTATATAGAAAAAATAAGTTAATGATAAACATATTATAGAAATAAATAGAATTACAAAATTAATTTAACAATTTTTTTAATTATTCCTAAGCATATATGCAAAATTAAAATATAAACAATTTAGGTCATATTTAAAAAATAAGATTAATTATGATTATACTTACAAAATTTAACTATATTAAATAAAATATATACATGATTAAAAAAAAAATGTGATCATACAATTATATTTACAAATTTAAAGATTATAATAAAATTTTATTCACTAATTAAAATATAAACAAGAATTACAATTAGGTTTTTTAGAAAAAATATTTTAGGGTTTATAAGTTTATAAAATAGAATTAGGGTTTTAGAAACTATTATGACTAAATTAGGGTTTTTAATTGTTTAGAAAAAAAAATTAGGGTTAATTATTAATTATACAAAATTAAATTATTTTTCTAATGAGATTTAATAATAAAAAAATGAGTTTAAATTGCAATAGAGAAAATAATAATATACACATTATATTTTTTTTTTAAATTTATTTAGTTATAATATAAACATGTTAATTAAAAAATAATAATAAACAAGAAAAGTGAAGAAAAAGAACTTACCTGGGCTGGGATTCGAACCCAGCCCCTGAGCAATGCATCCTCCAGGACCAGCCAGCCAGCCACTGGGCTGCACGCGCGCCAGTGATAGTAATGCACCCCATGTGGTTTTGTTGTTATCCTGGAAAAAATCATGAAAAAAATAACAAAACAAAATGGCCTGGGGATGGTTTGAACCCAGGACCATTCGTTTACCAGCAAGAAACACAAGCCAACTGAGCCAGACGCGCTAGTCAATATATAATATGAACAAATTCGTTTTAAGCCCTGTATCACATTCAAATATGATTTTCGCGCGCAGCTTCTTCTTCTTCTATCTTTTACCTGCGAAAATTTATACAATTTCATCTACGATTTTTCCTGCGATTTCCTCCATACTCAGAACCTGCGAAACTCAAACATCAACCAAACAGTACAATTTCTTTCAATTAATCAGTGTATTATGATCCCCAGAACTCATACAATCATCCTATGTTTTTAAAATTTATTTATTTTTGGTTTAGCATGAAACCCTAAAAACTCAACCGAAACCCTAACAATGGCTTCTCACGATTCAGGTCATTAATCTTTAATCCAACTATCCAGAAAGCTTGCTAAGATCATAACAAACACAAATCAACAGTCAAATGTGATTAATCATGAGTAAATATTAAAAATCGAAAAATTGTAAATGAACATGAACATAGATTCGGTTTGCATGAATGAGGAGGTTTCAGAGGTTGTTTATGATCCAAACACGTTCAATGAACATCATAGAACATGTTGCAATACTCAAAACTCATTAAAATTCCCTCTACCTTGAAATCCTAATGTGAGTTTTTTGATGAATTTTGTGAAGTTTGAAACTGATCTTTGAGGCTGTGAATTCGTGGCTTGTGATTAGGGTTTCATTATGTACTTATAGAACAATGCGTTAGGTCAGAAAAGTTGGATACTTGTGTGATAAGTTTGATCAAAAAAGATTCAAAAAGATAGGCCTTTAAAAATCAAATATTTTTGCATAAACACTTGCTATTTTAGGCCAATCACCATGATCTTCTTTCCACTTCAATTCAAATCATATTTATGAATTTCTAGAAGCTTGATCTTTTTTAAATCTTAGACTTTTATATTTTATTTTAATTTAAAATGATTTTTAATGAATTAAATCAAAATAAATAAAAATAAAATGATAAAAAAATCTTATTTTTGTTGACTTGGGTCGTGCATGAGGTTATAGTATGGATTGGGTCATCATATGGCAAGCCCATTTAGAAGAAATTAGTTTTAGACCTCCATTTTCTTCATAAACCAATCAAACATTTCCCAACTTTGCAAGGGCACATATCCTTCAATTTTAATTCTATGAGGGTGTTCTTGGACATTTTGGAAATCTTGAAGAGTCCTCTAACCAACCCCACTGGTTTCATGTCCATATCATTTACCATTCTCAAGTTATGCCCTTTTGAAGTTGTTGACTTTTTGTTGACTTTCAAAAGGACCTATAATGTCTTAGCTCATACCTTCCAAATGAAGCATTTTTGGGCTTGGCTTGTGAGACACAAAGTTGTAGAGAATTCAATTTCCTTAAAAATTAGCTTTGGATGGAGACTTGGTGATGAAGCATGTGAAAGTTATGGCTGGTCAAAGTTCAGTTGACTTTTACTAAGGAAACCCTAATTTAGAAACTCCTGATTCTTGATGATCTGAAATCTCCTTGATGAATCATGATCAACCCTTGATCAAATGATGAATTTTACTTCATATACTTGATGTTGGCAAAAAATCATGAAGTTTGACTTTGGTTTGACCACAGTTGACCTCAGTTTGACTTTTTAACTGCTTTGACTGGTTTTGACTTATCTGATCATCTGACTGAGCAAACTTTTGAGAAAAGTCTTGAAACTTGTCATGGGGGTTATTACACACATATAAGATGTTATGAAGCTCACTTGAAGTCTTGGAAGTTCATTTAGCCTGATTAAAGTCAAAACCCTAGTTTTGGATGCACTACTTAGGAGGTGCATTGTCTGAGGGAATTGTCAACTCTTCTGACCAATTGTGAACTTTGTGAACCTTGTGAACCATCATAAGATGTCTTGTGAACCTTGTGAACCTCATGAGAGGTCTTGTGAACCTTGTGAACCTCATAAAGTGACTTGTAGACTTCATGAACCTCATGAAAGGTTTTGTAAGCATTGTGAATCTTGTGAACCTTGTGAACCTCATAAAGTGACTTGTAGACTTCATGAACCTCATGAAAGGTATTGTAGGCATTGTGAATCTTGTGAACCTTGTGAACCTCATAAAGTGACTTGTAGACTTCATGAACCTCATGAAAGGTCTTGTAAGTATTGTGAATCTTGTGAACCTTGTGAACCTTCTTAGCACACAAAGTCTTGTATTTGTGAGGGCAAATTTTGGGGTGCAACAGCTTCTACCTCACCGAAAGGGGGATCGAAGCCAACCCCGACAAATGCCGGGCGTTCTCGGAATTTCCGACCCCGAGGACCAAAAACAAGTCCGCCCAGCACGCGCTGCCATTCTTCAGACTCCTTCGCAAAGAGGCCAGTTTCGACTGGACCGACAAGTGCGAACGGGCGTTACTCCATCTAAAGAAAGTTCTCTCCGAAACCCCGGTCTTATCACGACCATTGGAAAAGGAAACCCTATACCTGTATCTGTCCGTGGCGACCGAGGCCGTCAGCGCCGTCCTAATAAGGGAGACCGACGAGGGACAGAAACCCATCTACTTTACAAGCAAAGCACTCCAAGGCCCTGAGCTCCGATATCAGCAAATTGAAAAGGTCTCCTTGGCCCTAGTAAATGCGGCGAGGAGACTACGTCATTACTTCCTCGCACATACAATAAGAGTACGAACCGACCAGCCGATCAAACAGTTGCTTGGGCGGCCAGATATGGCCGGGAGAATGCTCAAATGGTCACTGGAACTCTCCGAATTCGACGTACAATACGAAAATAGAAAGGCCTTGAAAGCCCAAGTGCTGGCCGACTTCGTCGCGGAAATGACCCACTGCTCAACACCGGTGGACGGCGCCCACAAGTGGACGATCTTCGTCGACGGCGCCTCCAGCACATCAGGCAGCGGAGCCGGGATCATCCTCGAGAACGAAGACGGACTCCTGATCGAGGTCTCATTAGCACTGGCTTTCCCAACGTCGAACAACCAAGCCGAATACGAGGCTTTTATCGCCGGCCTGAGGTTAGCCGAGGACCTGGGAGCAAAAGAAGTAAAAATATCCACAGACTCCCAGCTCATGGCCTCACAAGTGCGAGGAGAGTACCAAACCAAGAACGACAACCTCGTTGAATACTTGTCCCTTGTCAAAGAAAAACTTGAGAAATTCGAGAAGTGGGAAGTTCAACACGTACCTCGCGAGCACAATACATGGGCAGATATCCTCTCAAAACTAGCCAGCACGAGGAAAAAGGGCGGAAACAAATCCGTAATTCAAGAAATCCTTCCTCGACCTAGCATCGAAAAATTACCTCCTCCAATCGAGGTCAACGCGATCGGGGATGCTCACTGTTGGATGACACCCATCTACAATTACCTAACAAAAGACGAACTCCCCGTCGACCCAAAGGAGGCGGCCACCACCAAACGACGGGCATGCTGATACGTACTTCTCGAAGGGAAACTCTACCGTAGAGGGTTCTCCATCCCGTTACTTAAGTGTGTCGAGGAAGAGAAAGTTCCCGACATACTTGGAGAAATACACCGGGGGATTAACGCTCAACACCTCGGCGAGCGATCACTCGCGCGAAAAGCCCTTCGAGCAGGATACTACTGGCCGACCATGCAAAACGACTCAAAGGAGCACGTAAAAAAATGCGACAAATGCCAGCGACACGCCGACATGCACCTCGCACTCCCGAATGACCTAAAATCATTGTCTTCCCCGTGGCCTTTCGCATGGTGAGGCATGGACATCCTCGGACCTTTTGTCACCGGATCGTACCAGAATAAATACCTCATCGTCGGGGTGGATTATTTTACGAAATGGATTGAAGTAGAGGCATTGGCTAAAATAACCGCGCAGAACATTCTCCGGTTCTTTAAACGCAACATCCTCGCTCGATTCGGCGTACCCCAGGCCCTCATCACGGACAATGGGACACAATTCACGGACGGAGGATTCCAAGACTTCGTCGCTAGCCTTGGTACTAAACAGCATTTCACGTCTGTCGAACATCCACAGACGAACGGGCAAGCGGAGGCCGCCAACAGGGTAATCTTACGTGGCCTTAAATGCAGGCTCGGCGAGGCGAAGAGGGCATGGGTCGAGGAACTACATAGCGTCCTATGGGCTTACCGCACGACACCACACTCCACCACCGGGGAGACCCCATTCCGACTGACTTACGGCACCGAAGCAGTCATCCCGGTGGAAATACGGGAACCAACGAGGCGGATAGAGGAGCCCCTAGACGAGGAAATGAACGACGATACCCTTAGAACCGAACTCGACCTAGTCGAAGAGATCCGTTCCGAAGCAGCCCTCAGGGAAATGTCCCTCAAACAAAAAATAGCACTATGCCACGACACGAAGGTCATAAGAAGAGAGTTCCAGGTCGGCACCCTGGTCCTCAGAAGAAACCAGAAAAACCCAAAAGAGTGTAAACTGGCCGCCAACTGGGAAGGCCCCTACCGCGTCCGCGACAAGACGAGCAACGGGGCCTATTACCTAGAAAACCTACAAGGGGAAGAACTCGCTCGACCATGGAACGCAGAAAAACTTAGACAATATAACAGCTAAATGTATCACGGGGAGACGTGGGTGGTACGACCACGCTCTTCGTCTCCAAAACGCCAGAGAGGAACCGCAAGACCCGGGGACAAACCGACCCCTCCAGCGAACACAACCCTCCCCGACGATTGGGATCTCGATCGAGCACCAACGTCGAAGTACCACGACAGGCAGGGCGCCCAGCTCACGATGGGAAAGCCCAAGCCTCGAGCCCGGAGTCCCGAACAACGAACCCGGGCTTTGGTCCAAACGGGCACGACGCCCGACACTTCATCGGTTCCCTAAACCGAGGAGACTAACCAGGTCGAGCAGAATATAAGTTCATAAACAAGCAAATATGATACATAACCGAACACAATGAATGACAACAGAAAACATTCATATATTTAAAAGAGTAACATAACAACGGCCGAGGCCAAGTACGCCCGAAGGCCAAATTACATATGCCCGAAGGCCAAAATACATAAAGGGCACGCAGGCCACACAACAAGGCACGCAGGCCATAACAAAAACAACAAATCAAAAGAAAAAACAATAATCAAGACTCCGCCCTGAGCTCCTCCTCAGCATCTTCCACCTCATCCTCGTCATCCCCCAGCTCCTCCTCAGCTTCGAAAGGGCACACGATCTCTCCCTCCCGGACGCAGTAATTATGGGCCGACCCCTCCGTCACCAACTCAGGATTCAGAAGCCTCAGTTGTTCGACGGCATTGTTGAAACCCTCCTTGAAAACAACCACGAGGTCCTGGTTGAGAGAGCGTATGTGCCCCAGCAGCTCGCCACGGGAACCAAAGGCAAGCTCCTCCTCGGTCTCATCAGCCAAAGGACGAACCTTTTCCTCGAGAGACTCAAGCTGAGCCCGCAGCCCAGCATTGTCCTCGATCAGCTTCTGGTGCCCGGCCATCTGCTCCTCCAAGCTCACCTTGGCCGTCTTCAGCTGATCCCGCTCCTCTTCTGCCTCTTCCAATTTCTTATTCAGCCCCTCCTGCAGCTGATGCTCCTCCTTGTAGTCCGACAGGTCTTTGGACAGCTTGTCCTTCTCCGACCGAACCTGCGCGAGAGCGTCCTCCAGGGAGGCAGTAGAGACTGAAGTATCAGTCAAGACCATGGCCGTCTCCATCACCCGGATGACAGCTGCCAGGTCTCTAGCCAGCTCCTTGCGTCGGACACCAGCATCTTGGTCCAGGATAGCCTTTGCCTCAGGCGCCGGCACCGCGATCGCATCCTCGACTTTGAAGAACGACCGCTCCACATAGCAGGGGGGTAATAGATAACTGCCCGGTCCACCCGGACTTCCCAAGGATGACCTCGAAAGAGTCCCCGCCGGACGTTTCCGTTTATGGAGAGGAGAGGCCGATTGAGGCGGGCTATCAGGTATGTTTATCGTCGACGCCCGAGGAGGAGAGGAAGGTGTCGGACTTGCTGTGTTCGAAGTCCCAACCCCAGCATCAGCAGCGGTCACCTGAACACGAGCCACGGTCTTCTTTTTCTTTTTTGGCACCCGGTCAGACGCACCGACCTGGTTGGCCAGCTTCAGGACCCGATCACGCGTACTGGGCATGGCACCTGCGAAACATCACACACAAACATTAGCGAGCGAAAACAGACAAAAATAAAAGATCAAGAAAAAATCTGCCTACTCAATAATTCTAAAGCCTTCTCCTCGGTCCTGCACTCGAGCAAGGCCTTTGTATTAATATAGCGCGTCTCAGTAATTGGCACTCCGGCCTCGTCAAGATAGGGCACGCCCTGTCGATTCGTCCAGACCCCCAGATTGAAACTCTGCACATAATCGACCAGCTTCTTGTATGCGAGCCTATCCTCAACGCCGAGCATCGCAAATTTGACCCTATAGTGGACGGTGGAGAGGTCGAAATGATCGCGCTGCCACCTCAGCGGTATCTTAGACATCAATGTCTCCTCCCCGTTTGATGCTCGTTGATAATAGTAGAGGGAATGAAGGGCGGCACGGGTGATCGGCATCACCACATACCAACGACCTTTGAAATGACGGGCAGAGTCCACGTACGTCTTGAACAAACGCACGGGCTGTTTAAAAGAAACCCAACTGTGGCGCCCATGGAGGCCGGATCGCTGGAGGTGGAAGACGTGGAAGAAAAGGGCTCGAGTGCACCCAATGCCGAGGAAACGGCAGACCAACTCGAATGCCCGCATAAAGGCGAGGGCGTTGGGATGCAGTTGGGATGGCGCCAACCGAAGCCATTTAAAGATCGACATTTGGAAGGAATTGAAGGGCAGCCTGATCCCCGCCTCCCGGAAAGCAAACTCGTACATCGTGAACTGCTTCCCTGGGAACTGATGGCATATACGGTCCTCCTCCTTGGGGGCACAGCAATACCAATTCACCGGATCTTCCCGGCTTCTGTCTTCGACCACGGCGTAAGCGGGGATGGCCTCGTCACAGAAATAGGACTCCTCCTCCAAAGGTTCATCCGCAACCCAGGAGAGATCAACCTGCCCGGAGGACGAGGCGTGCTCAGTACCATCCCTGGCACTCCCATCCCCGACAGGTAGACGAGCGATGGCCGCATCTTCAGACGAGGACCCAGAGTCTTCCCTCCTCGGTCGTAAACGCCCGGTAGCACCTGAAACGCAGACAGAAAGAGTGAATTCGACGTCATATCAAATCCACCCTTCCACCGCAGGTCAAGTGAAAGGGCGTAGCAGCAACAGACACTGACTGTGTTCTTCGCGAAGATACGCACGTTCTTAAGAGACCGGGCAGAAAGTTCATACATGCTTATGCAAATATTGCCCGGCATATGTAATTTCTGCCCGGGACAGTCTAACCCTAACCCTATTTTCTACCATCTATAGTCCATCTACAGTCCATTTTACTATTCCTAAGTCAAATCTAACCACCTACTACGAATATAACATGCATTTGTAAACATTTGACACAAACAGAAGGGAAAATGATGGATTACAGAAGAAAAATGGTACCTGACATATAGGAAGTTGAGAAAGAGACGGTGGCGCACGGGCAGAGACGGTGGTTCAGGCAACGAGACGGGCTGAGACGGCGGTTCAGGCGGCAAGACGAGCAGACACAGGAGGATTCTTCAGAGCTTCCGGTGAACGTAGGAGCGAAAAAGTGAAAATGAAGTCACTCAACTTCCTTTTATAGTCCCTGGCGCGTGGGCCAACACGCTAGGTCATCATTGCCTACTGCCTACGCCGTCTTTGCACACAAAACGAAGCGACGCCATTAAGTCTGAGACATGTCTACCCAAAAAAGAAACTGAAGCGACGTCGAGCATCTGTCCGTCTCCCCGACTCATCAAGACACCCTATCCTCGCATCAAGCCCTCGGCCATTACGAGGAAGATGCGCACCCATCGATCAATTTCCATCCCCGACACTACCGTGGAAAGAGGAGCTCGCGAGCAAGTCTATTAGAATCTTCCATGCCATACGTCCGCGCCTCTCCCTCGACACGGGGAACCCCGGTTGCAATACAAGTCATCACTCTAACTCAGAGACTCGACTTGGGGGGCTCCTGTTCTGGACTGGGCCATGACGACATACACGGCACGACCCAATGCTTGTCGGGTACAGGCCCAAACGTCCGGGCAGATGAATGCGTCGAGCAAGGGCCCTTCCATCCATGTCGATGGGACGCCATCTCGACAACTCTACTGCGTGTCGGGCAGGGACACGCGCCCCCTACCCGCTGACCTTCATTCACATATGACCTACCTATATCACGGGCACATGAGCTATGTCGGGCAGAACCACGTCTGCCACCTCATCTGGCACGTCACCCAACTCCCCTGTATTATCTCCTTAGGGATAGGGGCAGTTGGACCAGGGAGCAGACCTTTGGTCTAGGTCTTCACGCTTCTTACGCGTCCCCTGGCAGCTCCTCCTTGGGCCTAGCTAAATCCAGCCCATTAGGAGCCTTGGCCTAGCGCTAGGGGCTCAATATAAATACCCTTTCATAGCAAAGGGTCAGGTATTCTAACTCACTCTGAAACAACCTTAACTTTCTGTACCTCTTCTGACTTAAGCATTGGAGCACCTTGCAGGTACACCCCCTCACTCATCTCACCCTCTGGCCCAGTCTTCAAATCCTTGGAAGGCCCTCCTGATCAGGTAAGATCAATATATATATATATATATATATATATATATATACTATTTTGTATAAGGATAAGATAATGATCAGAACGGTGTACTTTGAATGTGACGTTACGGTGGATCTTGATTCTGATGTGATAGATGAAGCTAAAATGTAAGATTAGCACTTCAACGTACAAGGTAGTGTTTGTGTAAAGTGAAAGTATTGAATGAGATAGATTTCCTTTGAATGACGTGTTTTCATTTCTTATATAGATGAGTTTGTTATAACTAACTTATGAAGTAGTCTCGTGAAATGCAGTGTATCTTTTGATTATGTGGATGACTTTGATTGTTTTATCGTTTCCCTATTAGTCGTGGACTGATATTTGACTTATTTTTATCGTATTTGGTGAGATTTGCCTTTTGGGCCTTCTTTTCTCATGGGTCATTTTGGCCGGCCTAGAACAATTGTCCCCCAATATCAACTAAGGTAGAAGTTTTGGCATCGTTGATATCTGCGCATCAGAGAGAGAGAGAGAGGGGAGAATGACCTATGCCCCATATTCTAGTTATTTATGCAATTGCCATCATAAGTTATAACGTCAATTTGATGGTTGCAAAGGAATCTCGCTCCTTAATATTGGGGTGTTATCGCATGACTTAGACATGTTTGGGGATGTCCTACATTTTTAAAAAAAATACTTCATTCCTTTTGCTTCTTCATACTCCTACCTTTGTGAAAGATTTGATCTCTAAGTTTTTTTTCTTTGAAGGTTCTCGGCGTTTTGGTTTGATCATACTTTTGACAAAGTTTCTCCAATTAACTCGACTTGCAAGTGTGTTGAATTTCTATTTGCACTTTGAGATTTAGTTTTCTCTTCTTCTTTTTCTACTTTTAGGGTTTCCATTTTCTTCAATGCTCGTTTAATCTCTCAGTATCGCCTTGCATTAACCTTAATCTTGTAATCATGGTTATTTCTTTTGTGCTCTTCAAAAGAGTCGTTACTTACATCTCTAGAGTTTATGGTAGCTTAGACATTCAAGCATTGCTTCATATTTCTCCCAAACTTTCTCAAGTGATGATATAAGTTGGCCCACGTGAGGATTTAGGTGTTCTTCCTCCAACTGAAGATCAAAGGGCATGTGGCCATTATAGTGGGTACGTTATCCCATTTCATGAGTACCTATTTTCCTTGATTGGTTATCGCCTCCCTTTCAACGAGTTTGAAATCTGCATTTAAAATTATTTGTTGGTTGCCCTTTCACAATTCCATCTTGTGAGTTGGGCTTTCTTTAAGGTTTTCCAACATTTGTGCGAGTATAAAGATAGCAATCTGTAACATGCTTCTAAACAACAGAATAAAACACAATAGTCACTTAAATAAATCAGAGTACTGTCGCTCCCGATAAGTGGGACCGGCCCAAATAAAGGTACAGACGCGAACGGTCGGCGAGAGGGACAATGAGAACACACAGCCGTGAACTCACTGGAGATGAAAAGAGTCGCCAGCTAGGCATTTTTATCCCGGAGGAAAGGCAATGCTGCATAGACCTAGAAAGATATGGATAAGACGGTTGCGAACCAGAGAGACTGAGAAAGGGGGTTGGTTACAACCTGGGAAGGTATTAGCACCCAGATTGTCCGTCGTACTCGACGGGATCCACGCTTAAAAGATTTGTGTTTTAAAGGGGTAGTGTCAGTGCAATTTGTGTATAAAAGAGCTGGAAAAGGATGTACAGGTGTCAGTGTAAAAGAAGTGTAAAGTGTAATATATACAGTGTCAGTGCAGGAACAGGAATGAGATGCTCAAGATCATGAGGCTTAAAGAATAAGGCTGAAAAGAGGGGGAATATACAGAGACTTTTGTTCGATAACTGTTAAGTTATGCCTACGTATCCTCTCGTGCAATGAGGAAGTCAGAACACCGTAGTTCGACCCAAAGAGACTGAAAGATGAATTGACTTGTGGACTGCTTACTTGCCTATGCTCAAGTATATGATCTATCTGGCACAGATGCAAACTGTCTTGCATTAGACGGAAGAAGCAAGTTCTCGTTTATGAGTGAATGAGATGAGAAAAGAATCCCGAAGGAGACGATTATTGTTTGTTTTTTATGTTTTCAGTCTTTTATTGCTTTTTGGAGTTTGTCATAAGTTGATGAGCTTAAGCCTAAACCAATGGATTTAGTAAACTCATCACATCCTCCCTCTGATTAGGGGTAATGAGAATACCTTAAGTGTGAAGTCAGCTTCTCACACTTAATCACCATGGTCTAGGATTAAGAACATTAACCTATTTGTGATTATTTAGATGTTTTTGGTGTTTTTGTTTAGTGTTAAGTAATGAGATTAAGCCATAATCAGGGATTAAACAGACTCATTACACCATCCTAATAGAAGGATAATAGATGGGAATGTTTAAGCTGAGGAAAGCTCCTCAACTTAATCCATGATTAGGGATTAAACTCATGACAAAACAAGCCTTTGGTTAAGTGGATTTTATTTAATGATGTGATGAAGAAGTGAGTTTTATGATTTGTAAGACAACTTGAGGGGGACTTGTCCATTAACACTAGGGTTAGTCCTTCTTAACCAATTAAGGAAGAATTAGAACCCTGATGCAAGGCCCAAGTTACAAGTGTGATGCCTTGATGATTATTAAGTGGATTGATTAAAGGATTTAAACACATTAAGGGTTTAACACTTAGGATTAAAGTTATACACTCCATCCTAAGAGAAGGATGCAGGCATAAGCTTAATCACAAAGCCTTAAAGCCTTTAGGGTTTAGTCCCTGATTATGAGATAAGAAGAGAAGACTCAAAAGAGACACAAAGGTAAAACTAAGAGGGGAGACTAAACAAAACCCTAATCATTGTCATACATGGTTGTTCCTAAGGTTTGTGAGGTTTTCAAGAGAAGTCTTCAATGGAACCACCAGGAAGCAGATGAAAAGATCAGGAGAAGCAAAGTAACTTGCTTCATTCAAGAAGTCAAGTCACTTGAAGAAAGAAAGGAAGGAGAAAAAGAATGAGCAAGCTCAAACTAAAACACACATAAAAATGCAGCATGGATGCAATAGAGAGATGGGAAGAAAGTATGAGAAGTGAAGGCAAATCCACTTCTCAAAGTTACTTACCACCTGAAAAGTTAGAAAAGAAAATGCAATACAATGCAAAATGAGATGAAATGGTATGATGAAAAACCAAACCAGAAGCACATACATGATGTTAATAATGCTATGAGATGCTACAAACATGAAACAACACATGGGGATGATCATGCAAGCTTATGAATGCAAATGAAGCAAGTTAAGACACATGAACATACATGAAAAGTTATGAGATGCATATGGCATACAACATGGCAAATGAAAGATACAATGATCAAACATGCTTTCAATATGTCTTATGATGTTAAATGAATCACATGGATGCATAAAATATCATGGCAAGTCAAGTTATGCAAGCGAATGCAAAATGGATGCATATGGAAGCCCAAATTAGGGTTTATAATCAAAGCATCAAACAAAAACCAAAATCAGAAGCAAACAACATTACAAAAAATTGAAAATGCACTCAAAGGATCTCTAAATCTATACTAACTCACTGCCCAAAGGAGAGGTCTCAACTCTTAACCTAATTCAAGATATGATTTTTCTAAGTTTTCTAGGGTTTTAGGGTTCCTTAACAAGAAAATTATCAAACAAATTGAAAATGAAATATCAAATCATGGCCATTTAATCTCACAAACTACATGCTAAACACAATGCAATGCAAAAAGAATCAAGGTCCAACTCTTTAGGGTTAGGCAGAAATGATTTTTGGAAGTTTGGATCAAAATAATGCATCAAAATGATTTTAATTCCATGGAAAATTCTCAAAATGCATCAAGATCAAAAAATAAATTTGGTTTGAGGGTTGGACAATGTTTCTAAATGGTTTTAAATGTTTCATGAATTTTTTGGTGATTTTTAAATACCTAAAAGTAGTTTTAGTTAATTAATTCTCATTAATTAATTAAAAAGAAACTTTTAAATATTTAAAAATACCTTTTTTAATGCTAAAAATGAAAATAAAATATTTTTGTGTTCTGAAATTAAATAATAACTTGTACAAAAAATTTCAGATTTTTTAATGTATTTTTGCTATTTTAAATAAATTATGGAAAACAAATGAAATAATATGAAAATAAAATGACTTTTAAACTGAAAAATAGAAAGTAATCAGATCCAATGGACGAAATTCAAACTGGCAAGGGCGGGAGTTGACTGCGCGCGGGTTTGGACGGCTCACATTCAAACTGACTTAATTACACTTAGCCCTAATTAAGCAAACCCTAATTACTTTCAGATGACCGGAACAGTGGTTCCGGTCATCTTCTCCGGCGAATCAAAATGCTAAATCATTCTACACGTTACGAAAATGAAAACTAACTATCCAGAAATCATCCCCACCCTAAAACGAATCAAACCCCTCACTCAAACATCATTTATCATTCACAATCAGAGGGAATCGAATCAAAATAGTTTCTAGGGCAAAAATTTCAGAACATGATTAAACTCTCATTTCCTCACCATTTTCAAAACCAATGACATATTCATGATCAGGGAAGCATGTAGAAGCTATTGAGAACTTAAAAATTCATTTCTGGAAAAAAAGTTCTTGAGCTACCTGAGTTTTGAAGCTTTCAGTTCTGCAACTTTCTGACCTCTTCCTTTGATGCAAACCACCCCCTTTGGTCCCTTGATGATGTCTGAATGCTTAGCAAGAGTTTATGTTGGCTGGTTTGAGAGTTTGAACAAGTTCTGTTCAAGCTCAGGTGGGGATCGTGTTTTGGATTCAGGCTGTTTCAGGCAATGGTGAGGGGTTCTTTGTGATCAGGATGATAAGTTGAGAAGGTCTGTGCAGTTTGTTTATGTGTTTTGTGGCTTGTATGCTGGGTTTCGAAGGGTTTTGCTCTTGAGAGTGAAAATGAGGAAGTGATCTTCTTGTTGGTTTCAGGCTCTTGTGTTATGTTGTTTGGCTTGCCATTTGTTTGTATAAACAATGCTGATTGGTCAGAGGATGTGACCTGCCCTTTCTTGATAGGTGTAGTAGCTTTTGCCAAAATGTCAACTTCTTGTAAGAGAGGCATGGGTCATGTTCCAGCCAAGTACAAAAGGTGTGGGCTGCGCAGCAAGGTGAGGGAGAAAGGCTAGGATTGGTCAGCAGGCTAGGCACCAAGTGGATGAAGTGTTATGATGGTTTTTGCAACTTGGTTCCTTCTAGTTCTCATGGAAAAATCTTGTTCTAAACACCATAAAACATGTGATCTTTTTGGTTCAATCTGAACTTTAGGACTTGTATGATGCTTGTGTCATGGTTTGATATCAATTTAGAAGTTACAAATGCCTTTGGTACAAGATTTTGCAAATTTCTCATTTGGTACATAACTTAAAATTTAATGATTTTAGCCAACTTTGATGCACCATAACTTTTGATCCAAAATGAATTAGGTCATGTTCTTGTACTTTTTGAAAAGGGAAAGATCCAATCTACAACTTTCATGACCAAAGTTTTTCCATTTGAAGCATTTTTGGATCAAAAAGTGAGGGTTGAAAAAGTTGCATAAAATGACATTTCATTAAAAGTCAACCTTGCCCAAAAAAGTCAACTTTGCAAAGCTTCAAATTCTTGAATTTTGGTGAACTTCAAACTTCTTCCATGATCAAATAAAGATCATATACACTCAAAATGATGAAGATCACCCCTTGGTTGGGTCATTGGGGGCCACAGATGCCCTGATTTTGCACTGACTTGTCCAAAAAGTCAACCTTTGATCAGATGACTTCCCCATGGAATTTCTTCATGAAAATTGATATGCACACTCCCTATACCATATAGAGACCAATAGAAACAAGAATGACCAAAAAATTTGAAGTTATGGCCTCTGAAACCAAAACCCTAATTTCAGGTCATCTGTGTAGTCAAGCCTGGCTCTGCTTCCATACCAAACCCAAATCTTGTGATTCTTTGGCATTCTTGACTTTGAGAGGATATAATATGATTCTTGAACACATATAGACCCCTTTGAAGTGATTGATGACCTTTGGAGTGGCTCAAGAAGCTCTTGGATTGCTCAGATCACAAACCCTAGATGCAGATGACTTAGCACCAATGCAAAGACTCAAAATTGTGGTATGAGGTGTTATGATTGTGTTTATGCATATGAAATGATCACAAGCCATGGTGTGAATGGGTGAGGGAAAATTTGGGGTGTTTACAGCTGCCCCTATTCAAACATGAGTTAGCTGTGCAGGTTGTAAGCAAAGGCTTAACAGGCAAACAAGATAACTTGTGGTTGAATACCAAAGACAGTCCAAAATTTGCACTCACAGAATGAAGAAGAAAAGGGATATAGATTGTAAAAGAAAATAAAGTATATTGTAAAGCGTGGGCGACGGAGGACGACCGTCGAGCAGAGGACGACTGCTGGGTAAAGAGCAATGACGGGGACGGCCGACATGCTGGGGATAAAAGAATTATGATGGGGACGGCCATCAAGATAAAGCTGCAAAATTTCCTGGGGATCAAAGAAACATGACGGGGACGGCCATCAAGTTCAAAAAAGTAAAGTAACCAACGATGGGGACGGCCATCGGGTTAAAAAGAAAAGGGACCACGATGGGGACGGCCATCGGGTTAAAGAATAAATGAAATAAACAGATGATGAGGTACGGTCATCAAAGGTGAAGGACGATCACCTAGCAGGGGACGGCTACTCTGTTGGGTTAAGATGAGGGACGGTCATCTAAGGTGGAGGACGACCACCTGGCAGGGTACGGCTGCCGAAAATATCACGACATAGGACGAATACCAGATAAAAGGTCAACGATGGGGACGGCCATCGGATGAGCATGATGGAGGACGACCATCAAGAGGCGGAGGACGACCACCTAGCAGGGGACGGCTGCTCTCAAGGTTTATCATGACATAGGACGAATGCCAGATAACCAAAATCAACAATGGGGACGGCCATTGGATAAAATGATGAAGGACGATCATCAAAAGGTGGAGGACGACCACCTAGCAGGGGACGGCTGCTAAATATCACGACATAGGACGAGTATCAGATAGAAAATCAACGATGGGGACGGCCATCGGATGAGCATGATGGAGGACGACCATCAAGAGGCGGAGGACGACCACCTAGCAGGGTACGGCTGCTCTCAGGGTTTATCATGACATAGGACGAATGTCAGATAGAAAAGAAATTTTGATTTGCTGGCGATCTACTGGGGAATAGTAAACACGGACGAGTGTTTATATCCAAAAATAAAGGTATAAGTGTTTAGATGTTTGTGTATAGACTAAAGATGCGGACGAGCATCCTTAAGACTATGATACGGACGAGTATCGGGTAGAAACAAAAACTGACACATGTTCAAAGATGATGATACGGACGAGTATCAACTGGTTAACAGAGAACACGGATGAGTGTTGAATCTGAGGGGACCCTTCTGGGGAATAGTAGACACAGGCGAGTATCAATATTCAAGAAGACAAAAGTGTTTGACACAGTGTATGGATTAAAGATGCGGACGAGCCTCCTTAAGACTATGATACGGACGAGTATCATGTAGAAACAAACGCTTGACACATGTTCTGAGATGATGGTACAGACGAGTACCAACTGGTTAACAAAGAACACGGACTAGTGTCGAATTTGCGAGGATATAAATGGTGTATACAAGATACGGACGAGTATCTGTATAAGTATGAGTGGTGTATATATGAGTGTTTAACTGTTGGGGGAGAGTGACACAGACGAGCGTCAAAAGGAGAAAAGTGTGATACGAACAAGTATCTGATATACAAAGTATAGACGTTTGTGCTGGGGAGATGACACGGACGGGCGTCAAGGAATTGTATAAGTATATGCGAGTGCAAAGAGGATGTCTTTGGCTTTTTGCTGGGGATATGACACGGACGGGTGCCACAAGGAGGTATTTGTTACAGATAGCGATTCGGGCGGAACCCCCTTTTTCGGGGTATTTTCGGGGCGCAGTGGCACGTGCATAGAATTCTGTAACAAAATGTTTAGGTGATTTTTGCAAATGCATATCCTTTGTTCAGCCCTGTTCACAATCCATCGGTAAATGGACAAAATCAAAAGAAAAAAAGTATTTTCTACTCCATTTTCTCGATCCTTTGCGTTTTCAACCATGCAATGGTTCTTCAAAAACTCCACTATCATGCCTCGATTTTTTTTTTTTTGACACCACTATATGGAGGAATGGAGGGGATTGTGGTGATGAGGTTTGGGTGAATGCAAAAGGAAAAGTAAGTTGACGGATGAAAATGATGTTTTGTGGTAGCGGGGTAAGGATAGAAAAGAAGGTTGATGTGGAAGAGGAACGAAAGTGAGATATGGAGGGTGAAGTTTTTTTGCACTTGGTTGATGGGGCGAAATTCGGGAGCTTCTGCGCTTAAACCCGAACAAACAAAGGAAGCCACTGGAGAAGGAAATTTGTGGGAAAGCGAAGGATGTAGCTTTTCTTAACAACATGGATGAAAGTGTGGTTAAGGGTTCATACTTTCTCCCTTTCTCCCCCTTTTTTTTTTTTTTTTTTTTTGAGGGGAATCATGACACGGACGGGTGCCAAAAAAAGAGTATTCATGGGTGTAAGGCAGAAACCTTAGCTTTCTACTGGGGAAATGACACGGACGGGTGTCAGGAAGTATCTGTTCTTGCAAGAGAAGTGTCTGGGCTCTCTGCCGGGGAATACGGGGAGCATTCTGTGTATGGTTGATGGGTTGTCAACATCCACAAGTGTTTGATTCAGAACATGGCTTATGATTATGCAACATGTTTGATTTTTGCCGTAACGCTCCGTATTAGACGAAATGCTACGCTTTGTGGATGAATATGATGCGAATGCCATGATTATGCAAATATATCAAACCGGGATTGGGATCCCGTTGCCGTGAAGATCTCCGGTCGATCTGCTTGAAATGGACATCCCGGCTGGGGATGAGACCATTGGTAGATCTGACGAGATGCGTTTGCTTGGGGATATAGGTCACTGATAGATCTATCCTCATAAATGAGAGACCCAACTGGGGTTTGTAGAAGCTTTCGTCACTCTGTTGTGATTCCTTCGTGCGTCGCTCTTCTGGATAGAAGTCGATGCTCTGTGGGGAGGTGATTCCCTGGCTTTTGTACTCGGCTGAGGAGGAAGAACGATTGGCACCTCGGCTGGGGAATAGTAACAAGTGGCAACTCAGCTGGGGAGAAAACACTTCGGGTATTGAGGTTGAGTGTTGATTTGTCAACTTGTTGGAGTGAAGCTTTCATGCCCCAAGTTGCGCTTCGAATACCTGCAATCCTGCAAAGATAGAAACGCACGAGTGTTCCCGGGGTGTCCCTTACTGGATTTCCATGATAGGAGTTTAGACACTCCCGAGAGTAAATACGTTTCCTGCAAGCATGTATTCTTTTTTTTTTTTGAAGATAAACATCTGTATTTATGCAATCAAAATTTTTTCGGAGACATCAGACATTTTGCAAATAAAAAAATGTACAAGACGAAACATGACTGGAAGTCTGGTTTTATTAATTCATGTGCCCTGAATCGGCAAGATACAGTCAAAGAAACATATCCCCTGAAATGAGGAGATTGTTACAAATTGAGAAACAAAGTGTTGGCAATGTTGATGACGCTTTAAGGAGCTTCCCCTTTTTGCTATGACTCGTATGACATTTGACGTTCTTCTCGTCTTGCTTTCTGAAGAAGGCTGATTCTGATTGAAGCTTGATCCCTTCAAAGCTTACCAAGTTGTAAACGATACAGACGAATTCAGAGTGCAGTTGTTCGCTTATTCCCTTGTTTTGCATGGACCGCCCTTTCGGGTTTTCAATCCATCGGGATACCCATTTTTGCCTGAGCTGTCCAATGCGGCTTTTCAACTCAGCGGGTGTACATTTTTTTTTATTTTCCCTTATTTTTGCCCGAGCCTTTTATTCTGTTTTTGACTCGCCGGGATGCCCTATTTTTGCCTGGACTTACATTCTGTTTTTATGTCCAGCGGGTCATTTTATGCGAAGTATTTTTTAACTGCGTCTGAATTCACAGGGGACGGGAAATCCTCACCATCCATGGTGCTGAGCATCAGTGCTCCACCAGAGAAAACTTTCTTTACTACGAATGGTCCTTCATAATTTGGAGTCCATTTGCCCCTGTGGTCTGTATGAGGAGGGAGGATTCTCTTCAGCACAAGATCTCCTACTTGGTACTCTCGGTGCCTGACTTTCTGATCGAAGGCTTTCTTCATTCTTTTCTGATACAGCTGCCCATGACAGATTGCAGCCAATCTCTTCTCTTCAATCAGACTCAGTTGTTCGTATCGGGACCGGACCCATTCGGCTTCGTTCAGCTTAACATCCATCAATACCCGTAGGGAGGGTAATTCAACTTCAACAGGTAGGACTGCCTCCATACCATACACAAGCTGATACGGTGTTGCCCCAGTGGATGTTCTGATTGACGTGCGGTACCCATGCAAGGCAAATGGTAGCATTTCATGCCAGTCTTTGTAAGTAACTACCATCTTCTGCACAATCTTCTTGATATTTTTATTTGCTGCCTCAACAGCGCCATTCATCTTTGGCCTGTAAGGAGAAGAATTATGGTGTTGAATCTTGAAGTCCCGGCATAGCTCTGCCATCATTTTGTTGTTTAAGTTGGAACCATTATCAGTAATGATTTGCTCGGGCACTCCATATCGACAGATGATATCTCTCTTCAGAAATATGGCTACCACTTGTCTTGTAACATTGGCATAGGAAGCTGCTTCGACCCACTTGGTGAAATAGTCAATGGCAACCAGGATGAATCTGTGGCCATTCGAAGCAGTCGGTTCAATCTTACCAATCATGTCAATGCCCCACATAGCAAAGGGCCAGGGTGACGACATCACATTCAGAGGATTGGGAGGCACATGTACTTTATCCGCATAAATCTGGCATTTATGGCATTTTCTGGCATAGGCACAACAGTCGTCATCCATTGTGATCCAGTAATAGCCCGACCTCAGCAACTTCTTGGCCATGGCATGCCCTTCTGCATGGGTACCAAAGGATCCTTCGTGCACTTCATGCATTAACAAGTCTGCTTCTGTCTTATCAACGCATCTGAGGAGTACCATATCAAAGTTTCTTTTGTATAGGGAGCCATCAGTATTCAGAAAGAAACTACCAGCAAGCCTTCTCAATGTCTTCTTATCATTGGAAGATGCCCCAGGTGGGTATCTTTGATCCTCTAAGAAGCACTTAATGTCATGGAACCAAGGCTTATTATCTTTAACAACATCCGCTGCGAACACATATGCTGGCCTGTCGAGTCTGGACACTGAGATTTGAGGTACAAAGTTGGCAGCTTGGACTTTGATCATGGACGAAATGGTAGCCAGAGCATCTGCAAACTGATTCTCGTCCCGAGGGATATACTCAAGCTTGACTGTTGTAAAGAAAGTCAATAACCTCCTTGTATAATCCCTGTAAGGTATCAGATGATCCTGGTGGGTGTACCATTTGCCGTTGGTCTGATTGATTACCAGAGCTGAATCTCCGAACACGGTCAATGTCTTGATCCTGAGGTCAATGGCTTCCTCAAGACCCATAATGCAAGCTTCGTATTCAGCTTCGTTGTTAGTGCAGTTGAAAGTGAGCTTTGCCGAGAAAGGCATGTGAACTCCTTTAGGCGTAATGAGTACTGCACCAACACCACGACCATTCATGTTAACAGCCCCATCAAACATCATAGTCCATTCTTCTTCCGGGTTGGGCCCTTCAGTGTGAACAGGCTCTTCATGATCTTTTGCTTTTATGAACATGATGTCTTCATCAGGGAAGTCAAATCTCATAGGCTGGTAATCATCAATAGGTTGCTCAGCAAGATATTCAGACAATACACTGCCCTTGATGGCTTTCTGAGAAGTGTACTGAATGTCATACTCTGTAAGGATCATTTGCCATCTTGCAACCCGTCCGGTAAGAGCTAGCTTCTCAAATATGTACTTAACTGGGTCCATCTTTGAGATCAACAAAGTAGTGTGGGTCAGCATATACTGTCTCAGTCGGCGAGCAGCCCACGCTAAAGCACAGCAAGTTTTCTCGAGCAGTGAATAACGTTGTTCACAGTCGGTAAACTTTTTGCTTAGGTAGTATATTGCATACTCTTTTCGACCAGACTCGTCATGCTGGCCCAACACACACCCCATCGATTCTTCTAAAACTGTTAAATACATGATTAGAGGTCTTCCTTCAACTGGAGGCATGAGGATTGGAGGTTCTTGTAAGTACTCCTTGATCTTGTCAAAAGCCTTCTGGCAGTCTTCGTTCCACCTGACCGTTTGTTCTTTTCTTAGCAGTTTGAACAAGGGTTCGCAGGTTGCTGTAAGGTGAGATATGAACCTTGAGATGTAGTTCAATCGACCCAAGAACCCTCGAACTTCCTTTTCTGTCTTCGGTGCAGGCATCTCTTGAATAGCTTTGACTTTATCAGGGTCAACTTCAATCCCTTTCTCGCTTACAATAAAACCCAGCAGCTTTCCGGATCGCACCCCGAATGTGCGCTTGTTGGGGTTTAACTTTAGCTGGTACTTCCTCAGGCGCTTGAACAGCTTTAGCAGATTCACCAGGTGGTCTTCTTCAGTGAGGGACTTGGCAATCATGTCATCCACATAACATTCGATTTCTTTATGGATCATATCGTGGAATAACGTTACCATAGCCCGTTGATATGTTGCACCGGCATTCTTGAGCCCAAATGGCATTACCTTGTAGCAGAACGTGCCCCAGGGTGTGATGAAGGTTGTCTTCTCCATGTCTTCAGGTGACATTTTAATCTGATTGTATCCTGAAAATCCATCCATGAAGGAGAATACCGAGAACTGAGCCGTATTATCAACCAATACATCGATGTGAGGTAAAGGGAAATCATCTTTCGGGCTGGCTCTGTTCAGATCCCGGTAGTCAACACACATCCTTACTTTGCCGTCTTTCTTAGGCACAGGTACTATATTAGCAACCCACGGTGGATAGCTAGTTACAGCAAGGAACCCGGCGTCCCATTGCTTTTGCACCTCCTCCTTGATTTTCATTGCCATGTCCGGGCGAGTACGGCGCAGTTTCTGTTTAACCGGTGGGCATTCTTCTCTTAAAGGCAGCTTGTGCACAACAATGTCGGTGTCCAACCCTGGCATATCTTGATAAGACCAAGCAAACACGTCCACGTATTCTTGAAGCAGGTCAATCAGTTGTCTCTTCACTGAGTCTTGTAAGCAGGCCCCGATTTTAACTTCTTTCACGTCTTCATCTGTACCAAGATTAATCGTTTCGAGCTCCTCCTGATGAGGAGTGATAACCTTTTCCTCTTGTCTCAACAACCTGGCTAGCTCTTCAGGAAGCTCATACTCTTCTTCAACCCCTTCATCAGCTTGATTGATTGGATTGTCAGAGTCATACGAAGTCATAGCCGTGCTGTTGTCGGTGCGGTCTGGAAGGCACACTCTGCAAGGGTTCAGTTTGTTCATTTTAGTGATTTGATTTTAATCTTGTTTAGAAAAGTGAAATAAAGTTGTCATTTTGAAAACACTGCCATTTATTTTTTGTACAAAAAGAAAAAATGGAAAAACAGTGAACGGAAAAGAGAAAAGACTCATTTGCAAAAAGATGTCTGATATTTCATTGATTAATCTTGTTGCACAAAAAAGTACAGATGGCCCGATTACAAAATGAGTCTTGTCATCTTGGGTAAGATGCAAGACTTTGATGCATGCTATAAAATACAGGAAATAATAATTACTCTGCATGAGTAACTCTTATAATTTCCTGGGAAGACCAGTTCGAGATACTGCTCCCCGGGACCTTTGGACGGATCCAACTCTCCAGGTTGCGGTCGCCTTCATCCTCGTCTTCCAAGTTGTTGACAGCATCAGGGGTGAGCATCCCCCCACTAACAAAGTTGGGCTATTTTGCAGCCTCTGCTTGATCTTGTTGAGTTGGTTTGTAACCCAACCCAAATCTATCCTCTTTCTTCTCCACCGGTAACAGTTTGCCCCAGCCTTGGGCAGTTCCTCCTTCAACAACCTTCCGGGCTTGTTGGTAAGATGTCATCGAGGTTCCAGGTACAGCAGAAGTTTCATTTATGTTCAAGGCCTCGAACCCTTGACTCATTGTCTCGTGGATCTCCCCATCCATCTCAATGTATTTGTATGTAGCCAGATGGCTAACAAAAATATCCTCCTCTCCACAGATAGTAACGACTTGACCCTCCCACTCGAATTTTAACTTCTGGTGAAGGGTTGAGGTCACGGCGCCAGCGGCGTGAATCCATGGCCTACCCAATAGACAGCTGTAGGCAGGCTGTATATCCATCACGTAGAAGGTCGTTTTGAAAGTTTGTGGGCCAATCGTTACAGGCAACTCAATTTCTCCCAGAACCGATCTCTTAGAACCATCAAAGGCTCTTACTACCAGGTTGCTAGGACGTAATGCCAATCCGTCATACTCTAGCTTCACAAGGGCTTTTTTAGGTAAGACATTGAGGGATGATCCCGTGTCTACCAGCACATGGGAAAGAACTGCACCTTTACATTCCATGGTAATGTGCAAAGCCTTGTTATGATTGCGGCCTTCCGTAGTCAAATCAGTGTTGGTGAACCCTAGCCCATGACTAGCATTAACGTTTCCAACCACAGCTTCCAACTGATTGACGGTGATCTCTTCGGGCACATAAGCTGCGTGCAAGACTTTTAGTAATGCGTTCCGATGAGCTTCGGAGCACATGAGCAATGATAGGATTGAGATCTTGGAAGGCGTCTGATGAAGCTGGTCCACTATTTTGTAATCACTTTTCTTGATGATTCTCATGAATTCATCAACTTCTTGATCAAAGGGTGTTTTCAAAGCTTCCTTAACAATCTGTTCTTCCTGCACCAAGCCTTTTCCTTTTGCCTTGGCAGCAGCTTCTGCTTCGGCAGTGGGTCTTTGAGTTTGTGGAGCGAAGAGACGTCCGCTTCGAGTGAAGCCTCCGCCTCCTCCCACATTGTCTATTTGTGGTGCAGGGGTTGATGATTCAAGAGTGATTTTCTGTCCTCCGCAGTATAGATCAGAGCCGTAATGCCAAGGGATGGCATTACTGCTTTCATAAGGTACTGGTCCGGGCACTGTAATAGTGACTGGACTGATGGCAGCTGCAGAAGGGACTGTGATAGTCTGTGGATCATAGTATATTGTGACTGGTGCTCTGATGGGAGTAGCACTTTGTGAGTTGTAGGCAGAATCATTTTCAGGATCATAATAAATCGTAACTGTGGAGACATTTGCATTGTTTGCTGCTGATGTTGTAGGAGACATTGTTGGAAGGATGGATGTTGTCGTTGTAGGAGTTTCTGAATGAAGTGGTGCTGAAATTGTAGAAGGAGTGTCTGTTGATATCTGGTCAGTTGAAATGACAGATGAAGCATTTGTTGATGAAACCGAAGAGTTGTCGGGAACAATGGTTGTTGCAGTTGTAGGAGATACTGGAATTGTTGCTGATGAGGTTGCTGGATTTGTTGGAATTGATGTTGTAATTTGAAGCAGGCCACTTCGGATGAGCCCATCTATGCCATCCCTCAAGTTATCACAACCATTCACTGAAATGTTGCAGTAAGCATACCCTAGCTCACATCCCGGAAATATTTGACATTCGAGGAGTTGAGCCTTAATCTCTACCAACGGTGTCCGAATCTGACCCACACTGGTTATTAAATAAGACGGCTTGTCTTCTTCAATAGCATTGATTCTGGGACCTCCGTGGTTTGGCATAGGGTTCTTATTAACATTCGGTGGTGGTGCAAAATTCAGAGCCTTAGAGTCTACCAAGTCTTGTACCTTCATGTGCAAAGCTCTGCACTTTTCTGTACTGTGGCCAGGTGCATTTGAATGAAAAGCACATCTGGCGTTGGAATCATAATTTTTGGGTAGACTATTAGGATCTGGAGGTGCCAACGTCCTTAGCTCAACTAGGTTGAGTTTCAGGAGTTGTGGCAATAATGTTGCATAGGGCATAGGGATCGGATCGATCACCCTATTGGCCTGAGAAGGTCTCTGTTGGAATGGTCTTTGCTGATTGTTGTTGTTGGTGTTGTTGTAGTTTCTCGGAGGATACTGAGCTTGTTGCTGGTACTGAGGTTGTTGCTGATAATTTTGTTGCAGTGGTTGATAAGTTGGTTGTGGATGAGCTGGAGCGGGAATGGTGACCGCTGCCACAGACCTATGAACATATTGGGGTCTGCCCCTGTTGGTGTGGATAGCATTGGTCTCACCAGCTCTTCTTGGGCCGGCAAAAGGCTTCCTTGTGTTGCTGGAAGAGCTAGCGCCGTTGTCAGAAATCTTGCCCATCTTTAACAGGCTTTCAATTCTCTCTCCAGCTATAACGACATCTGCAAAGCTGGTAGAAGAGAAAGCAGCCAGCCTGTCAATGTATGTTCCCTGGAGGGTATTCATAAACATATCTGCCATCTCCCTCTCTGACATAGGTGGTTGGACAGCAGCAGCCAATTGCCTCCATCTCTGGGCATACTCTCGGAAACTTTCTCTAGACGACTGTGACATTCCCATTAGGAGGGTCCTGTTGGGTGCCATATCCAAATTGTACTAGTATTGTCTGATGAAGGCCTCTGCCAAGTCTTTCCAACACCTGATGGTCGCTCTAGTCAGATGGGAGTACCATTCCCTTGACGCTCCAGTCAAACTATCCTCGAAATAAAACATCCATAGCTTCTCGTCCATGGTATATGCTTTCAACCTCCCCAAAAAGGATTGTAAGTGGGTCCGCGGGCAAGAAGTCCCATTGTATTTCTCAAAACAAGGAGGCTTAAACTTATGGGGAATCCTGACCCCGTCTACCAAGCCCATGTCCATAACATCGAAACCTAAAGAGTTTTGAGACTCCAAGGATCTTAACTTCTCAGCTATCTCATCCAGCCTTCTGTCATAAGCTTCCCCCCCAGCACCCATTACTGTGAACTGATCCTCCTGGGGGTCTTCTTGCAGCACTCTGCCTGCAGTGGCAGTCCCTTGTACATTGGCAGGGATGTTGATCTCTGGATGAAGGTGGGGTCCAAATACAGGGGGGTTGACATGAGGTTGGACCCTCTCATTGTTGCTTGTGCCAGCAGTCCCTATATGTGGATCTTCCTGATTTTGCCTTTCCACCATTGCTCTCAATCTTTCTTGGCTCTGAGCCATGTTGTTCATCACTTCCATAAACTGCGTCATCTGAGTTCTCATTTCCAATCTTTCGTTTTCCATTTGGTTTCTGACCTCTGCAAGGTCCTGTTGTACCTGATCCATTTGTATGCCCGGAAGGTTGTTACGGGTTGGATATCGGTGTGGACGGTTGAGGGGAAATACCCGGCGTCGAGCAATAGTTCCTGAACATCACAACAGAGTTAGTAACAATAAAACAAAAACCTACAAAACAAACAAAGGGTTAGCGTGCAATGCAATATGCTTATTTGTTCTCAAGGTATCCGGCTTGGCATTCAGTTTTGACCCTTCCAGACCCTTGAAGATGCTGTTGATGTTGCTTTTTGAAGTAAACTGATACATATATTACAAGGAAGCAAATGGTACATAATTTGTTCTGTACAAAACATGCCCTCTGAGGGGTCAAAAAAATAAAAGTACATGGAATGAAAGCAACAACAAGCAAAAAGTCAAACACCAAGACCAAACTCATCCTCCTGAACTTCCTTGAGAAGTGCTTCAGTCACAGGATCAGCTGGACGCTCCGTGAGATTCCTGATAAGGAGATTCCGGGTAGTAACAGCTGTAGTTAGCTTCTTGTGTTGACTTTGGTCCTTTGACCTCTTTACTCCAGCTCTGATCTTCAGCTCTGAGATCTCCCTCTGGGCTGCTGCCAGGGCTTCCTGCTGCTCTTTTGCACTAGCTTCCAGATGCTCTATCTTGTCTTGGACCCTCTTATCCTCCAGAGTACGAGCTTCGGTGATCCTGACCCACCTAGCTTGACTCTCCTTCAGATACAAGTCAGTCCTGGCTTTCTGGAACTGGGCTTCCTTGCAAGCATTCTTCAGAATTTGTTCTCCAGCCCTAGACTTCTTGATGTAATCCTCAGACTTCTCAATTTTAGCCAGATGCTCTACTCTCAGCTTCTCTAACCTCTCAATGTCCAACCTACCATCACTCCTCTCCCGGAGGGTCTTCTGCAAAGCCTGAGTCAACTTCTCATTTCTCTCTTTCAAACCCTCAAACTCCTCCAAACTGACAGTGGCAGGGGGTGGTGCTGAGGATGATCCAGGCATATCCTCCATGGTAAAGGGCATTCCAGAGAATCGAGCCCTGGCATGGGACCACTCATGGTACTGTGCTGATGCTACATTGTTGCACTTCCCCAGAATGGTTACTCCCTTAGTTTGAACATTTTCCCAGGCCCAGGCTGCCTGCCTGACAATGGCTAGATTGGGCTTGTTCTCACAGTAAAGAGTCTCAGCCAAGTCTTGTGCCTTAGGAGTGTGGACCAGTGCGTATCCCAGTTGTCTTTTGAGCAGCAGAGGATTGTAATTAATGCAACCCTTAACTCTTATCAGGGGCACATTGGGAAATTGCCCACAACTGGTAATGATATCCCTTCCCTTTGTGCTTTGAGTGCACCACCTGATATCAGCTGAGGTCAGAACAATGAGTCTTCTAGCCCAGTTTCTCTGCTGATGAGGATTCAAAAATGTATCTGTCTTGGGCAAATGCTTGAGAAGCCAAGTATGGAACAAAGGAGCACAACACCTCACTAATCTTCCCCTCTGCTTTTCATTCCTCTGGTGCACTGAGTAGTAAAAATCCCCCAATAAAGTGGGCACTGGGTTCCTCAGGATGAAAAGATGGATTGCATTCTTGCTAATGAATCTAGGCTCATCTGCAAATAATATGATCCCATATATGCTCAGGGCCAATAAAGCACAGACTGCTTTCCACTCTCCTAAAGAAGCTTTCAGGGTAGCTTGAGAGATCAAGAAATCCAGATGCAGGCCAGAGATTCCAGCCTTAGTAGTCATATGCTGCCCAATCAGAACTGGTTCCAGATGCAAAGCCTTTGCTACCTCTTCATTACCAGGAAAGACCATCTCAGGGTTGAAAGGGACTCCACCCCTGATAGGTATACCAACCAATGATGAGTATTCTTCCAATAAAGGGCCCAACTGAAAGTCCTGAAAAGTGAAACACCTCAGTGGGGGATCATAAAATTGAAGGCAAGTATGAATCAGGCTCCTCTGTGAAGGGTCCAAATCCATAACCACATCAAGTATGTCTCCATAGTGTTCCCTGAACAGTGGTATATGGTCTGGAGTGATCAAGGTCTGAATCCTCCTGATGTCAGCTAGCTCTGGCTGGAAGAAGTGGTAGGAGATGTTACTCTTTTTAGGTGCCATGTTGTTGAAGAAGAGTTGAGACAGGTGCTGATGATAAGACTGAAACGGGGCCACTGACTGGCTGGTGCAGGTGATTGAAGCAGGTAGCTGATAACTGAAGCAGATGCTGATGAAGATAGGTCTGTACTGATGGTGGGGTCAAAACCAAGCCAGAAATGAAGATGGATACCCTGAAAAACAAATAAACAAATGTCAAAATGATGCAATGAGGATGTATGCAAATGATATGCAAGGGTTTGTGACTGAGCTGGATCTGATCAAGTGCTCTGATATAAGTCCAGGTATGTTCAAGAAATCCAGATGGAGGCCCATAAGTCCAGTAACCAAGGTGGGGGACTCAAATAAAGAGTCACATGTCCAGGGTTAAAAATCACAAGAACTGTTCCAACATGGAGTACTCTTAATCAAAACAAAGTAACAGGGTATGCTGAGGTCAAGGGTACCTGCAAACCTGTAAACAGCCCAACCCCCTCACAGGTGATGTTCTAAAACAAGGATCCTCAGACTTGGATCAGTTATGAGAAGTGTAAACACTTCTAACCCGGAGGTACAGTGTTTACAATAACCATAAAAGTTCCTCCTCTAATTCACCTCAGTTTCTGAAGGTCAATACTAAAGGTCATCCAGACTTAGCAGGCTTCCCAGATAGCCCTAGCATTGCAGGAAATCTGCAACACAGAGTTCTCAAGAAGAAACCCATATCTGAACCGTGTTTCATATTCCCGCACCAGACCGAGATGGAATGGGAAAGAATATGAACCACTCTAGCCTAGGTGTCACTCAGGTCCCAGGTATAGGACCTCAACTCTCAGTAGAACACCCACCCACCAAAGCAAACAAACAGATCCAGCCAGCAGCACAGTATGACAATATGATATAATGCAAAGCTATAAAGAAGGCAGTAAAACAACTGTACATAAAGCAAAAATAAATACAAATATACAAACACAAATAAGCACATAACACCCCAGTAAACACAAATCAATCAAGCGCTAGGAGGAACCCACAAAAAGAACCAGAAGCCCTGGTTGCAGTATAAGGGTCCCCAGCAGAGTCGCCAAGTTGTCGCTCCCGATAAGTGGGACCGGCCCAAATAAAGGTACAGACGCGAACGGTCGGCGAGAGGGACAATGAGAACACACAGCCGTGAACTCACTGGAGATGAAAAGAGTCGCCAGCTAGGCATTTTTATCCCGGAGGAAAGGCAATGCTGCATAGACCTAGAAAGATATGGATAAGACGGTTGCGAACCAGAGAGACTGAGAAAGGGGGTTGGTTACAACCTGGGAAGGTATTAGCACCCAGATTGTCCGTCGTACTCGACGGGATCCACGCTTAAAAGATTTGTGTTTTAAAGGGGTAGTGTCAGTGCAATTTGTGTATAAAAGAGCTGGAAAAGGATGTACAGGTGTCAGTGTAAAAGAAGTGTAAAGTGTAATATATACAGTGTCAGTGCAGGAACAGGAATGAGATGCTCAAGATCATGAGGCTTAAAGAATAAGGCTGAAAAGAGGGGGAATATACAGAGACTTTTGTTCGATAACTGTTAAGTTATGCCTACGTATCCTCTCGTGCAATGAGGAAGTCAGAACACCGTAGTTCGACCCAAAGAGACTGAAAGATGAATTGACTTGTGGACTGCTTACTTGCCTATGCTCAAGTATATGATCTGTCTGGCACAGATGCAAACTGTCTTGCATTAGACGGAAGAAGCAAGTTCTCGTTTATGAGTGAATGAGATGAGAAAAGAATCCCGAAGGAGACGATTATTGTTTGTTTTTTATGTTTTCAGTCTTTTATTGCTTTTTGGAGTTTGTCATAAGTTGATGAGCTTAAGCCTAAACCAATGGATTTAGTAAACTCATCACATCCTCCCTCTGATTAGGGGTAATGAGAATACCTTAAGTGTGAAGTCAGCTTCTCACACTTAATCACCATGGTCTAGGATTAAGAACATTAACCTATTTGTGATTATTTAGATTTTTTTGGTGTTTTTGTTTAGTGTTAAGTAATGAGATTAAGCCATAATCAGGGATTAAACAGACTCATTACACCATCCTAATAGAAGGATAATAGATGGGAATGTTTAAGCTGAGGAAAGCTCCTCAACTTAATCCATGATTAGGGATTAAACTCATGACAAAACAAGCCTTTGGTTAAGTGGATTTTATTTAATGATGTGATGAAGAAGTGAGTTTTATGATTTGTAAGACAACTTGAGGGGGACTTGTCCATTAACACTAGGGTTAGTCCTTCTTAACCAATTAAGGAAGAATTAGAACCCTGATGCAAGGCCCAAGTTACAAGTGTGATGCCTTGATGATTATTAAGTGGATTGATTAAAGGATTTAAACACATTAAGGGTTTAACACTTAGGATTAAAGTTATACACTCCATCCTAAGAGAAGGATGCAGGCATAAGCTTAATCACAAAGCCTTAAAGCCTTTAGGGTTTAGTCCCTGATTATGAGATGAGAAGAGAAGACTCAAAAGAGACACAAAGGTAAAACTAAGAGGGGAGACTAAACAAAACCCTAATCATTGTCATACATGGTTGTTCCTAAGGTTTGTGAGGTTTTCAAGAGAAGTCTTCAATGGAACCACCAGGAAGCAGATGAAAAGATCAGGAGAAGCAAAGTAACTTGCTTCATTCAAGAAGTCAAGTCACTTGAAGAAAGAAAGGAAGGAGAAAAAGAATGAGCAAGCTCAAACTCAAACACACATAAAAATGCAGCATGGATGCAATAGAGAGATGGGAAGAAAGTATGAGAAGTGAAGGCAAATCCACTTCTCAAAGTTACTTACCACCTGAAAAGTTAGAAAAGAAAATGCAATACAATGCAAAATGAGATGAAATGGTATGATGAAAAACCAAACCAGAAGCACATACATGATGTTAATAATGCTATGAGATGCTACAAACATGAAACAACACATGGGGATGATCATGCAAGCTTATGAATGCAAATGAAGCAAGTTAAGACACATGAACATACATGAAAAGTTATGAGATGCATATGGCATACAACATGGCAAATGAAAGATACAATGATAAAACATGCTTTCAATATGTCTTATGATGTTAAATGAATCACATGGATGCATAAAATATCATGGCAAGTCAAGTTATGCAAGCGAATGCAAAATGGATGCATATGGAAGCCCAAATTAGGGTTTATAATCAAAGCATCAAACAAAAACCAAAATCAGAAGCAAACAACATTACAAAAAATTGAAAATGCACTCAAAGGATCTCTAAATCTATACTAACTCACTGCCCAAAGGAGAGGTCTCAACTCTTAACCTAATTCAAGATATGATTTTTCTAAGTTTTCTAGGGTTTTAGGGTTCCTTAACAAGAAAATTATCAAACAAATTGAAAATGAAATATCAAATCATGGCCATTTAATCTCACAAACTACATGCTAAACACAATGCAATGCAAAAAGAATCAAGGTCCAACTCTTTAGGGTTAGGCAGAAATGATTTTTGGAAGTTTGGATCAAAATAATGCATCAAAATGATTTTAATTCCATGGAAAATTCTCAAAATGCATCAAGATCAAAAAATAAATTTGGTTTGAGGGTTGGACAATGTTTCTAAATGGTTTTAAATGTTTCATGAATTTTTTGGTGATTTTTAAATACCTAAAAGTATTTTTAGTTAATTAATTCTCATTAATTAATTAAAAAGAAACTTTTAAATATTTAAAAATACCTTTTTTAATGCTAAAAATGAAAATAAAATATTTTTGTGTTCTGAAATTAAATAATAACTTGTACAAAAAATTTCAGATTTTTTAATGTATTTTTGCTATTTTAAATAAATTATGGAAAACAAATGAAATAATATGAAAATAAAATGACTTTTAAACTGAAAAATAGAAAGTAATCAGATCCAATGGACGAAATTCAAACTGGCAAGGGCGGGAGTTGACTGCGCGCGGGTTTGGACGGCTCACATTCAAACTGACTTAATTACACTTAGCCCTAATTAAGCAAACCCTAATTACTTTCAGATGACCGGAACAGTGGTTCCGGTCATCTTCTCCGGCGAATCAAAATGCTAAATCATTCTACACGTTACGAAAATGAAAACTAACTATCCAGAAATCATCCCCACCCTAAAACGAATCAAACCCCTCACTCAAACATCATTTATCATTCACAATCAGAGGGAATCGAATCAAAATAGTTTCTAGGGCAAAAATTTCAGAACATGATTAAACTCTCATTTCCTCACCATTTTCAAAACCAATGACATATTCATGATCAGGGAAGCATGTAGAAGCTATTGAGAACTTAAAAATTCATTTCTGGAAAAAAAGTTCTTGAGCTACCTGAGTTTTGAAGCTTTCAGTTCTGCAACTTTCTGACCTCTTCCTTTGATGCAAACCACCCCCTTTGGTCCCTTGATGATGTCTGAATGCTTAGCAAGAGTTTATGTTGGCTGGTTTGAGAGTTTGAACAAGTTCTGTTCAAGCTCAGGTGGGGATCGTGTTTTGGATTCAGGCTGTTTCAGGCAATGGTGGGGGGTTCTTTGTGATCAGGATGATAAGTTGAGAAGGTCTGTGCAGTTTGTTTATGTGTTTTGTGGCTTGTATGCTGGGTTTCGAAGGGTTTTGCTCTTGAGAGTGAAAATGAGGAAGTGATCTTCTTGTTGGTTTCAGGCTCTTGTGTTATGTTGTTTGGCTTGCCATTTGTTTGTATAAACAATGCTGATTGGTCAGAGGATGTGACCTGCCCTTTCTTGATAGGTGTAGTAGCTTTTGCCAAAATGTCAACTTCTTGTAAGAGAGGCATGGGTCATGTTCCAGCCAAGTACAAAAGGTGTGGGCTGCGCAGCAAAGTGAGGGAGAAAGGCTAGGATTGGTCAGCAGGCTAGGCACCAAGTGGATGAAGTGTTATGATGGTTTTTGCAACTTGGTTCCTTCTAGTTCTCATGGAAAAATCTTGTTCTAAACACCATAAAACATGTGATCTTTTTGGTTCAATCTGAACTTTAGGACTTGTATGATGCTTGTGTCATGGTTTGATATCAATTTAGAAGTTACAAATGCCTTTGGTACAAGATTTTGCAAATTTCTCATTTGGTACATAACTTAAAATTTAATGATTTTAGCCAACTTTGATGCACCATAACTTTTGATCCAAAATGAATTAGGTCATGTTCTTGTACTTTTTGAAAAGGGAAAGATCCAATCTACAACTTTCATGACCAAAGTTTTTCCATTTGAAGCATTTTTGGATCAAAAAGTGAGGGTTGAAAAAGTTGCATAAAATGACATTTCATTAAAAGTCAACCTTGCCCAAAAAAGTCAACTTTGCAAAGCTTCAAATTCTTGAATTTTGGTGAACTTCAAACTTCTTCCATGATCAAATAAAGATCATATACACTCAAAATGATGAAGATCACCCCTTGGTTGGGTCATTGGGGGCCTCAGATGCCCTGATTTTGCACTGACTTGTCCAGAAAGTCAACCTTTGATCAGATGACTTCCCCATGGAATTTCTTCATGAAAATTGATATGCACACTCCCTATACCATATAGAGACCAATAGAAACAAGAATGACCAAAAAATTTGAAGTTATGGCCTCTGAAACCAAAACCCTAATTTCAGGTCATCTGTGTAGTCAAGCCTGGCTCTGCTTCCATACCAAACCCAGTTCTTGTGATTCTTTGGCATTCTTGACTTTGAGAGGATATAATATGATGCTTGAACACATATAGACCCCTTTGAAGTGATTGATGACCTTTGGAGTGGCTCAAGAAGCTCTTGGATTGCTCAGATCACAAACCCTAGATGCAGATGACTTAGCACCAATGCAAAGACTCAAAATTGTGGTATGAGGTGTTATGATTGTGTTTATGCATATGAAATGATCACAAGCCATGGTGTGAATGGGTGAGGGCAAATTTGGGGTGTTTACAAGTACCTCTCAGAAAGGTTCCATATTTTCTTCATAAAACTTCTTAACAACATCATTACTCCGCCACACGGGTTTTTCAAAACATTTAGAATATTCATTTTCTTTTATAAATAAATAATCCAACTAAACTATGCAGCGGGATTATAAATTCATAAAACTTCATTTATCTCATCAAAATATTAAGACATTAGGTCATTGTCAACTATCATCAATAACTACAAATCAACATCTAGTAACTCATAAAAATCATCCTAACAGACAACATAATATTCACTTAAGCGTGTCTCACCCGATGTTACATCTACCAGAATAAGACATCATATCACTAAATAAGCGACGTAAAAATAATACTTCAAGCCACATCCACGCACCAAGCTTATTCTTGAGTATTTGCAGGATGGCATAATAGACCATCACCAAAGGCAGGTAGGGTGAGTAATCACGAATCAATATAAATGACATAAAGTAAAGTTAATCAAGCAACATTCATCATATAGAAACATATCATAATCCTCACCCATCACATCATAAAACTCATCAAACATCTACTCAACATATATGCATCATGATATGCCACCAAGAATGAAATGCAACTTCATAAATGCATGTGGTACCGATTTCGACATGTGATGGACATTGGGTCATCTACCCTCCACAAGGGAGCATAGCATAAACAACAACACCCCAATCCACATAATGGGATTTAAGCCTCATCATCATAAGTATGACATGAATGCAACGATGTAATAACATCAACATAATCAACACTTGCATCTGCATTCATGTAAATATTCATCATACTCTTCATACGACATATATGTATTAGTCATGTAATCTATCAATATATACTCATCATCACGTAGCAATCATAATCATCATATTATAGCATCACAACTCCATTTCACACCCAATCATCATAATTTATTTGATCGACATGTTCGTCACGTAGCAAATATAAACCTCAAAATATTCACAACATCTATTTACTTCTTCATAGCATCATCATAGTATCATCGTTCACATAACTCATACCATCATAAAAAATCAACACATAATCATCATATAATCAATCTACATCTTAACTTCATTTCTATCACAAATTGATCACTAAAACATCAACATAAATCATGACGACAAGTATAATACATCACAACATTAATACATCTTATCTACATCTCATTAGACAACTTTTCTGAAATTAAAACACTACTTTTTCACTTCCCGGACTCGCTAAGCGACCTCGTCGTTTTCTAAGCGGTCTCCTCTCGGGTTGGGGGGAAAATCCCAGCTTTTTTTCACTACTAGAAAAATTGCTTTTAGTGACCGAATTATTGACTGGAAAATTTCGGTCACCATTGTCACCGAATTAGCCATCGAAATTGGACATCAAGTTAATAAAATTTTAAAGGTCACTAAATTGGTCACTAAATAAAATTAGCCACCAAATTAGTGACTGAAATTTTGTGACCTTTATTTTTAGTCTCAAATAGCGTTTTTATAAAAAGAATAATTTATAAAAAAAATTAGTGACCGGATAAGTGACTGAAATTTTAGTGACAAAAAATTCGGTCACTAATATTTTAATTCCTTTTCAATTTTTATTATATAGTGGAAATTTCATATTTTTTTATATTATTTTAACAAATAAAATATCTATTTATACAGATTTATTAATTAAAAAAAATATAATTTAAATGATAATTAGTTTAATAAATTCTTTTATTAATATTTAAAATTTGAATTTCGTTTGTAATACATTCATTCTTAAAGAAAAATATACATCTAAAACATAATAGTTTAGTGATCATGTATAAATTTCACAAATGTATGGGAATTAGTTTGATTCTTGAATGTGGCAAAACTTTTTATTTTATTTTAATTAATTGAAAACGGTCAATAATTTGGTCACTAAATTTCGGTCACTAAATAGGTCGCTATAGGTTAGTGACTAGCAATTTTCCAATAAAAAATTAGTAGTTGCTAAACGTTATAGTGACCGATTTTAACGTTTTTTCGGTCTCTAATTCGGTCACTAAAAGTGAATTTTCTAGTAGTGGTTGCTCGCTAAGCGAGCTAGGCGAAACTCAGAATTTTCAGTCTGCGATGACAGCAAATTCTGCTATGACTTTTCACCCTAAAACACAATTTTTTCATCATTTTAATCACCAATTTAGTAACAGAACATATAGCTATCCACATACATCATTTACAACATACAATGCATCACAATTCATCACTATTCCTCAGATCTATTCACCAAATCCTAGGTTTTTTCTAAAACCCCAATTCTCCCCCATTACATAAACCCTACATCAAAATACATTGAAAATCGATACTCCTCATACAATGGAGTGAAGCTTTTCTTATGGTTTCTCTTCAAATTTCGTCGGAGATTCTTCAACCCCTACCCTTTTCTCCTTGATCCTCAGAGTTTCTCTCTTCTCCTTCAAACACGATCGTGAAAATTGATCGTACCCCAAATCCTCAACTTCCTTTTGTCAATCTTACCCTTAGGACCCCAAATACTCTTTTCCAACTTTGCCCTCAACTTAGTCAGCACAATTGACCAACATATCCCCAAGACCTCTAATTATTTTATTTTAATTAAATAATAATAATTTGAATAACCTAAAATAATTATCCTTAATATTATTATTCACTAAAATAATTTCAAATAATCGCATCATCAACACAACAACATTCGACCAACACCAAATAATCAACAACAACAAGCTACACAATTAAATCACGAAATAGGGGCGTTACAACTCTCCCCCACTTAAGGAATTTTCTCCCTCGAAAATTGTCTGAAGAAAATAGAGTCGGATACAACTCCCTCATTGGATCTCCATGTCCCCAAGTCCAACACACAAGCCATCAACAAATTCTTCAAAACTAGATACTCCTCTAAGTCTGACCATCTGTTTGCGTATGATAAGCAGAACTCAACCTCAACTTAGTACCAAAATCATCTTGCAAATTCTTCCAAAACCTCGATATAAATAATGGATCTCTATCTGATGCAATAATCGATGGTATCCCCTACAACTTCATAATTTCCTCAATGTACATCTCCTCTAATTTCTGCATAGAATGGCTAATCTTCATCGGTAGGGAATGAGCTGACTTAGTGAATCCATCTACGATCACTTGAATCAAATCATTCCCCTTCATCGTCTTTGACAAACCTGACCCAAAATCCATAGAAATACACTATTCTATTTCCATCATGGAATATTCAACGATCGCATCATACCCAAATGCCTTTGATGTTCCATCTTCGATCTTTAGAAAATCAAATACGCATACACAAACCCAACAATATCCTTCCTCATAACCGGCTATATAGTAAGTTCTACAAATTCTGATACATCTTAGTAGCATCGAGATGAACGCTCAATCTAATTCGACGTCCTCCCTCTAAAATACTCTTCTCAATTTTTGATACATCTGGAATACACACTCTATCACGAAATCTCATCACATCATTCTCATCAATTCGGAATTCACATTTGTTACCCTGGTTAATCATGGTCATCTGATCCACCAACTTCAAATCTGATTGTTGTCCTTCTCGAATTTCTTCCATAATCTCATTAGTCAAATTCAACATTCCTAGCTACATACTGTCAGAGGTCGCCTCACACACTAAGCCCATATCTCTGAACTGCTCAAGAATTTCAAGTTCTCTCACTATAAGCTTCGACATATGCAATGTTTTTGCCTCAAAGCATCTTCAACCATATTTTCTATACCCTAATGGTAACTCAAGTCAAATTGAACTTCTTCAACAAAGTTTTACCGAGTTGAATAAGAGATTAACGTCGGTTCCAATTTTGACCTTACCGAATTCAGTAGAACCATTTGTGGTGTATTGTGATGCTTCGTTGATGGGTTTAGGAGGTGTTCTTATGCAAAATGGTAAAGTAATTGCTTATGTGTCGAGACAATTAAGGTTTCATGAAAAGAACTATCCTACGCATGATTTAGAGCTTGTAGCAGTTGTTTTTATACTGAAAATATGGAGGCATTATCTTTATGGTTCTAGATTTGAAGTGTTTAGCGACCATAAGAGTTTAAAGTGTTTGTTCGATCAGAAAGAGTTGAATATGAGGCAACAAAGATGGTTGGAACTATTGAAAGACTATGAGTTTGGTTTGAATTATCATCCGAGTAAAGCTAGTGTTGTTGTCGATGCTGTAAGTTGGAAAATGTTGCATATGTCGGCAATGATGGTTAAGGAGTTAGAATTAATTGAGAAGTTCTGAGATATAAGATTGGTTTGTGAAGTGACATTGAAGAGTGTTATGTTGGGTATGTTGAAGATTAATGATGACTTTCTGGACAATATTAAACAAGCTCAGAAATTGGATGCGAAACTAGTGGATATCATAGTTGATTGCGGTGAATCAGAGAAGAATGGTTTTAAGTTGGATGCACATGGTGTTTTGAGACTTCATGATAGGATTTGTATTCCTGATGATGCAGAGATGAAAAGAATGATTCTTGAAGAGAGTTATAGAAGTAATTTGAGTATTCATCCAGGAGCGACTAAGATGTATCAAGATTTAAAGAAGTTGTTTTGGTGGCATGGGATGAAGAATGACGTGGCATGTTTTGTGTTTGCCTGTTTGACTTATCAGAAGTCGAAAGTGGAACATCAGAAGCCTGCTGGTTTGTTGTAACCATTGGATATTCCAGAATGGAAATGGGATAGCATTTCTATGGATTTTGTTACGGGATTTCCTAATACTCCAAGAGGGCATGATTCGATTTGGGTGATTGTTGATAGGCTTATGAAGTCGGCTCATTTTATTCCTATTAACATCAGTTTTCCAGTATTGAAGTTGGCAGAGATTTATATCAGAGTGATTCTGAAGTTGCATGGTGTTCCTTTGTGTATTGTATCGGATCGAGATCTGAGGTTTACTTCTGAGTTTTGGAAAAGTCTGCAAGAAGTGTTGGTTTCTAAGTTGAGGTTGAGTTCAATGTATCATCCTTAGACGGATGGTCAAACTGAGAGGATGTTTCAGTCGTTAGAGGACTTGTTGAGAGCTTATGTTCTTGAGAAAGGAGGTTTGTGGGATACTTATCTTCCTTTGATAGAATTTACTTATAATAACAGTTACCATTCTAGTATCGGAATGGCATCTTTTGAGGCGTTGTATAGCTGGTGATGTAGAACTCCATTGTGTTAGTATGAATCTAGAGAGTGTGTGGTGCTTGTGTAATACCTCAAAATTTGCCCTCATATTTATTCCCTCTACTGGCGTATCATTTCGCATTCATCGGCATTTCTCATTAGATCATAATATCCATCATCATGCATTTGCATTGTATTCCTCAGGCATGAGATCAGTGTCCTCTGAAGAGCCATGTTATCCCATTGTTTTGTGGTTTCTATTTCGCTGGAGAGTGTGTCATGGATCATGGAATTAGGGCTTCGCATCTTATGTATGGTTGACCGATGAATTCAAGGTTTTGGTTATTTGGCTGTTAATAACACCAGCTTCTTACGCACTTGCTACTCGATTAGGGTTTATTTCCCTAATTAACTGATCTCTAAGAAGTTCATTCGTAAAGAGTGTCCATTGGTGTATCAAGCTCATTATCATGGTGAATTGGTTCTATTTACGATTGAGTTCGAGGGCATTCCACCAACTGAGGTCTTTATTGTTAAAGTCCGATTTGGGATTATTTGATGGGGATATGCATTCAAGTTTGGGATTTCCAAGTGATTTTAAAAGGGGGATGGTTCATGGATTATTGATATTTGGATTCATCATAACATCAAAGTTTGGTCCAAGAGTAGGGTTCGAATTGAGGTTGAAAAAGTGAGCAACTATGATCTATTTGGAAGATATCATTCGAATTAAAAAATAATAATTCGTTTCTAACCATTTTGCAAGCCCATTTATCCAAAGTCATCCTTCCATTTAATATCCATGTTCAAATTTTACTCGAATCAATTATTCGATTTTTTCTTTTAAGTTCCATTCTTTTGTCCATATCCTCATTCTTAAAGCATTTCATAAGTTAATCTCAATCATTTTTGTTTCTTCCTTTTCACTACAATCATCAAACTCATTTCTTAAGAGAGTTAGTGTGTGGCATATGTATCTTGTTTGATTCATGAGTTTTGAGACAAAATTAGAGTGGATTGGATTACCTTTTTGTAACCTTTGGTTATTGGGCCCATTTACTTCTCGATCCTATTGACTTTCATGTGTTCTTTTGTTTTCAAAAAAAAAAGAAGAAGAAACATGTGTTCAATTTGTCAAAGTCAAATGGTCTTCCTTTTTATTCAAGTTTCATCATGGTCTGTGATCTTAGGGTGGTTTGTTCCCTTACAATTCAGGATGAATCCTCATCAGAATTTTAATATCGCGATTGGTTTTAGGGGAGATATCAGTTAATATTGTTGGATTAAAGGCAATAATAGTTCTATCAGTCAAAGAAAGACCCACTGCAGGACTTGTTCTCAGTACTAATGCCCGTTTTTATGCTATTGTTAAACCCATTTACCCTGAAACTAGACCTGATGTTTGGGCCTGGGCTTGGACTGATGTTAGATTAGGTTCTCTTTAGTTATCCAAAGAAGCTTTGTATAAATTAAGCATTCAAAAATCTTGCAATACAATTTGGTTCCACAAGTGAAACAAAGAATCCCTTTGTGGGATATGCAGCGCTATGTTTTGTGGCTGCTGTTTATGCAACACTTGACCAAAATAAAAAGGACTACTTTTACAAGGCCTGGACATTACATTTTGGAATCCAACGTTTCTATTCTTATAGGAATGAGATCGAGAGGCGTTGATTTCCGTTGACACCAGAATCATTGGCCACCCTTCCACTTTTTTGCCTCCATTTCCTGCAATACCGATGATGCCAATGAGGGAAACTATGAGCCTGAAGTTGCTGAAACTGGGTCGGGTTCGTCCGCAGCTATGACAACAGATGTAGAACATCTCTCTGTAATTTTCTTCAAACGGCTTCTCGCCAACCGAGCTTCATCAAATTAACACCTGCATGATTCATATATCGACAATGTCAAGATCGCAACAAGAGATCACATGAAAGTTTCAGAGACTCGTTCACATTCAACAATACCTTCAATTGTGATAACTGAAAAAACTTGCAATAGAACGCAGAAATCATCGCATTGATTCAAAGGTTCAGTTTCAACCAATATGTCATATCCGCATATCGACACTGACGACGATTCGATACCCGAAATGTGAAGTTGCGATCATCATTGTCAAACCTAAAGCAACTTCAAAACAGCTTCGTTTGGTGCGAGATGTTGATAGGAACATAACCACTTCCTCGTGACGCAGCCGTAACTGAGTTAATCAATGGAGGTTCGCAGTAGCATCATACTGACTTGAATTGTATCCTCATCCATTTTCATTATCGGTCCTCAATTCGCAGCCTCGTTTTCGATGAGAATCCTGCATTCATCATATTCAATAAATTATAGCAATAACGCAGAGATAGTCACGAAATGAGAAGAAAAGATAACCGAAATAAGTTGGGAGGAAGAGCCATAACTAAGAGAAAACTGTTTTCATTTATTCGGCAAAATCTATCTCGAACATTTTCCGTCTTCGTTAGCTGCATACACTAGTAATGGGAATCAAGTTCACAAGTTTTGTCACTACCAATTGGAAGTAATTCAAAACAGTTCCATAAACAGAAAATATTTATAAAAAAAAAGAGAATCGAAGAAGATAATCAGGTAAAGTGAGCTGATATAGCAGAAAAGTTTAAGAAAATAAACCTAGTATGAAATTCAGAAAAATTGTCAAAAAAAGGGTCCCGGCCACCCAACAGAATTCACAAGAGAATTTCTTCAAACTTGACTGCCTTGCAATGAATTACCATTCTGTATCTACAGCAGCAAAAGAAATCTGATCAAAATCAGCCATAATAAACTCAAAAAAAATCCCTAACAGAAATTAGTTTCTAGCTTCCTAGCAGAGTTAGTGACTAACTAACAAGTTTTCAACCAGTTTATAATAAACTCATAACTGAACAGTAACAGAATTTGTAACAGAAAGTAACAAACCTCACCTGAGAAATTCCAGAAGGATCCAGAAGAGTGACTCCTATAAATCAGAAGCACCACCCTTCATCAAGTTCCTTCGATAATCTTCATACATACACATTCCACCATTTTTTCAACCTGAACCCTTCAACCCTTTCTCATTCACCTTCTTCCATCTCCACACGATTCTTTTCAGTCCTCTTCCTCAATCTCTCTTCACCTTCACCATTTCCTTTCTCTTCTCTTCTCAATCCCTCTTTTCTTTCCCACCATTTTCTTCCTTCAATTCCTCAACCTCACCCCTTCTTCAACCTCTCCGAGCCAACTCTGCATCTTCAAGGGTTTGCAAAACGGTGATAGAACACTCCATCACCAAGACCTCAACAATCCTCAGCAGTATTACAAATTCACGGATCCCGCGCGCACAACTCCTGTAACTTCACGACGAGCTTCAACTTGGATTCACGTCGTCACCATCACGCCTTGATACCTTCATTGTTCTCACAACAACAATCATCCCTGCAAATCAATCAACGAAACCATTCAAGAAAAGGTAACACTGCATTGAAGTCGTAGATTCACGCATCAAACAGAAGTATGAGAAGTATAAGAAACGGGCTTAGCAAAAGAAGTATAGTCTCGCTGGTCAACAGAGCTTTGTACATCGTCGTTTTCGATTAACCAAGGTACGAGCTGCTTTGCTTTGCATTCAAATATTCTTGAGGTGTTAGCTTCGTTTTGCTACTGTTCCCGTCCTGGTTTTGATTTCGAGAATCGCAATGAGAGGCAAAAGCCGTTGGGGTTAGCGGTGGTGTGAGGAAGACGGAGGAGGGCATAGAGTTTTGTTTAGAGGTCTATGACGAAGATGAATTCGAGCAGAGGAGGAGTTTGAGGTGGTGATGACCGCATAGGGTTTCGGAAAAGGGAAAGGGATGAAGGCGTTGGTGTGTTGGTTTTGCGAAGGAGATGGAATCGGTGGTTAATGGCGGCGATAGGAGGGTTTAGAGGAGAGGATGGGTGGCAAGGATGAAGAAAGAGAGGGGAGGCCGCCGCCGAAGGGGGAGTTAGGGTTTTATTTTGGTGTCCTTGCTCTTGTATGATGTTAGATATTTAAGTTTGATAATATGTTTTAATGGGAGATATAAGAATTAATCCATTATCTAATACTATTAATCAGCATTTAATCTTCATTAACAAATATTAATTACGTTTTGTTTTAATAATAATTCTTAATGGATTGAAGGAAAGGATGGGCCTTGTTGTTTGCTGTTCAAACCCCCCTGCTAGGCCCATCGTGAAAAACAACATAAGATAATGGCTCATAGCACCCCCCATCCCATGTGAATCTGGGCTTAGTATTTCATTACTATCCGCACCCTCACTTGAAGCCCAGTAGAGAAAACAAGGGGAAATAGTTACTTTCCGCACCTCCTTCTCATTTCTGCGTTTTGGGCCTATCCCGTTTGCTATTATCACCCCCATTCTCAAGCCCATCATAGAAAATAACTAAAAAATGATGTTGAATGCACCCTCCCTTTAATCCTGCGTTTTGGGCCTTTAGTAGCTTGCTATTAACACCTCCCCTTTTAAAAGCCCAATACGAAAAATAACTAGAAAAATGCTTAGTGAACCCCCTTCTATTTATTTTTTAGAATTTAATTTTCTGGTTTAATATAGTTCCAAAATAATTCAAATAAAATAGTAAGAATAATAGAAAAATTCCTCAAAAATTTCAGTAGTTAATTAATTCAATTTAGAAATTTGTGACATTTTTGTTTTCTGAATTTTGGTTATTTTCCGATTTAATTCTGTTTTTCTTTTAATTAGCTTTATTTGGATTTCCTTTAATGGTGCTGGATTTTGTTGATTTTATTTTGGTGACTTCCAATAGGATTTTTGAGCCATTCTTTTTTCTGTAATTAGAGGACTCATAATAGTGCTTAGGATATTTTTTAGTGGATTTTTTAGGACCTTTTATCTTAAGTTTTAATGGTGTAATCCTTAGAAATTAGTGGTTAATTCTTAGCTGAAAACAAATAATTTCTAGGCATAGTAAAAATATGATTTTTTAGAATCCCTTTTAATACAATATTATAGATAGTATTAGGTCCCTATAGTTTAATTTTCATATTTTTTTCAGAAGTTTTAGTATTTTTTTAAGAATATTAGTTCTTAGGCCTAGTTATGTATAATTCCCATTAGTTTAGGCCATTAAAAAATAAAGTAAAAAAATATAGTTTAAATTAGATTTAATCCTAGAATCTAGTATAGACTTAGGTTAGTTTAAATTGAGTTTTAGAATGAATATTAGGCTTGACTTGGATTTAGTACTTAGGCTTAAAGTTTTATTGTCTTTAGAACTAGAATAAATAAAATAGGACTATTTTTTTTAATTCATGCCTTTAATTGCATTTTTAGAATTTTATTTCTTATGTCCAATTTTATTGTCTTTGCCTTATCATTTGTTTTTATAACTTGTATAGGCTTTCCCATTGTTCTTAGAATCAACTTAACTTCATTAGGAAGTAAGTTGAATTCTAATAGTTTCTAATTTTCTCTCTTAGGATTAGAATACCACACTAACCATTAGGACCTCTCTTGTACATAACAACTAACTTAGGGTTGTGTTTTAGTTCCCCACTAGTTTTTTTCCTTTTTTGCAATTTGAGTCATTCTCTTCTTATCTTCAAACAAAATCCAAAAACACTTAACAAATAAATGAAAGGATTCCTTGTGTATAGCCTTATTCCATGAAGCACTTGCATTCATTCCATCTTGGAGTGGTGTAAGCTTGTCTATCATGATGCATAAGTCTCATCAAGGGATTATTTCATAAAACAAATAAATTCAAAAAAAAAACTTTCTCTTAAAAGACAAAAACAAACAATAAGCGACTATCCTGCGGGAACTTCTCTTTCTCATCTCATTCACTCACAACGCAAACTCGCGGCGACTTGTCTCATTTGCAAGACGGTAAACGCACTCGTACCAGACGAGTCTGCAACACCTGAGCATAGACATACGCAGTTCCAGCATAAAAAAACACAAACAAATAGTTCCCGCCTTAGTTAGGCGAACTACGTCGACTCTGATCCTCATTATCCCGATGAGGTACGTAGGCAGTGGGGTAGGGCCCGTTCGAGCACATTCTTTATTTTCCCTATATTTTCCCCTTTCTTTCTTTTCTTTCCATTTCAGTTCCTTTCTCATTTCCATTCTCATTCCAGTTAGCGGTTCATTTGTTCAGCAATACTTTATTTTTCTCACCCTTTGAAACAAAACAAGCAAGCGTGGATCCCGTCGGGTACGACGGACAGATTGGGGTGCTAATACCTTCTCAATTCGTAACCGACTCCCGAACTCAGATCTTTGGTTCGCAAGGCCTCGTCCTTTTCCTTATTCCTCAGGTTTGTGCAACATTACCTTTCCCATTCATTCGGGATAAAAATGTCTGGCTGGCGACTCTAACCTTTTCCGCGCCACTTTCGCGTTTGTACTAGGATGAAAATCCCGGGAGCGACAGCTGGCGACTCTGCTGGGGACTAACCTTGATTCTTCCGGTTTCCCTTGTAGAGTCAATCCTAGCGCCTGTTTGGTTTTGTTTTTTTGGGTGTATATCTGTTTGTTGTTGTGTGCTTTAGTTTAGCTTTATTGTTTTTCATTTACAGTTTTACTTTACAGCTTTACTTTACCGCATTTATTTACCGCTTTCAGTATTTATTTTCCATACATCATATTATACTGGACTGTCTGGCTGTGCTGGTTTTCATTTTTTCTGTGGGATGGGGTTACTGTGAGATGAGCTCGTAACCGGGGCTCGAGTGCACCCTAGGACTTAGAGTGGTTCCACTTTGGCTTCATGGCATCTTGCTATATTGGTAGTAGTGAGTTCCACACCTTGACTTGCGACCTTCTCGGGAATGTATTGGTTCCGGAATCTTTCTGGGGCAATACGCTATCTTGATAGTTATGTGCAGTCAAGGGACCGATCATTGAGAACCTTAGTGGAAACAACCCTCTCCAGTGATGACAGTGGCAGACCACATTTGTTGGCAAACCCACTCGCATCCGAGGGCCCACTAGGAACTCGCATAGGATGACCTGGTTCTCTCATAGGAATCCAGTCAAGGCAAACTGTTCGTATGACGGTAGTATTGTACCCTTCGGGATGAATGTACTATTGTTTCTCGATTCAGTGCTTGAAGCTGGGGACCGATGAGGGATGCTTGTTTCCTTAGACTCAGCTGAGGCCTCCCTGAGTAGTACATAATGCCATACCGATTCCCTGATTTGGTCATGAGCCATTTCTCGGAAATGGTGAACGTATTATTGCTATTCGGCTTTGAGAGTCCGTGATGTTGACCCGAGTAGCACACCCGTGAGATTGGGAGGGGTTTACAGGTTTGCAGGAACCTTAAACTTCAACATACCCGCTTTGCCAATGTTGTTTTATGATATTATCTGGTGCTATATGGTTCTTTGATTCTGAGATCCGGGATTTCTATTCAGAGAGATTGTTACTGTGATTACCATGGTGACCCTGATATTGTGACTGCTATTATGACTCTCCACAGACACTTGGCTCGTTGTTCAGCTTCAACACCATCAGTGATTATGCTATTATGTGATCCAGTTTTACAGTTATTGGGTTCTCAGTTATGGGATTCTATACAGAGATGGTGCTACTATTATGGTTCTATTCGGACACTTGACTCATTGCTCAACACCGACACCAACATCAGATCATTGATCACATGCATGTTGCATACATGACATCATAGCATTTCTGTACACATGTTTAATTATTTCTGTGGATCACATATCTGAATCATGTTGTTGTATTTTTCTGTATCAAAACTTGAATCAAAGCAGATAGATTCCTCAGAAATAATTGAACATGGCATTTGCATACATCCTTGCATTCTTGACAGGTGTTCAGAGACAGATAATTCTTTTCCCGACTTGATTTCTCATCAGAATGGACAACTTGAATCATATTCATCAAGGTATATATTTGAAGCAACTCCGGGTGGAGGTAACCGAAAGGAAGACCCAACTGGGGCAATTCAGGGCCGAGGTATAAGCTTTATTTCAGAATCAGAAACTGCTGAAACAGGAAGTCAACCAGATGAAGACTCAGATGAGCTTGGTTTTGGAAATTCTGAATGAAGTTATTTTCATCCCTAGTGAGGGGAACTACGCTGCTCTGATTCTCCATTGGTCAATGGAGATACGTAGGCAGGAGATCAAATCAGATCTTTCCAAGCAATCTTATCTATTAACTTTATCAACCTCTTCCCTCCAGATGTCATTTGTCAGCATCCAGCTTGAGCTTCCCAAGAGTGTCCTAGGGGCAGAGCATAAGGGTAAAGGCCATAACAACTCAACTTGAAGTTTGATCATATTTTGATGTCGTATGTGCAACAAGTTTTCTCATTTACTCAAATTCGAACTGGTTGAGCTAATTGCATCAGGATCATCTCCGACAAAGCTTCCTTTGGGGTTTCAATGCCAAGTATGATTACCATTCTGGGGCATCTGGCCTTTTAATTGAAGATTGCAAGTCTTTCAAAGGCAAAAGTGAAGACGAGGTCCCGAATTTGGTCGACTCAAAGGTCATCGTACCAGAAAGTCTGCTCATATATTGAAGTCTCCTCATCAAATTGGCCTCCTAGTTTGCAAGGGCATCTTCAGAAGCAATAAGTCCAGACGGAGTCAAGTCTCCTCAATGACGGCAATGTTCAGCTTCTTTATTGCATTTCCATTTATAGTTTATATTGTTTGTTTAAACATTTGTATGCATGCATGAAACTCATTTATTTTTGAATGATAACCATAATAAAATGCACATGTTTCTCTTGAAGTAATCCATTTGTATTCACTCATGATTTTGTGTATGTGCATTGCAATACCAACTGTTGTGCTTAAACTCTATCAAGGAGGATGACGAAATGAAAACGCAAAAATCTATAACTGTGTGCTTTTGAAAAAGACCCTGTTGACGATGTACAGGCATTGTTTCAAATCCTAAACACCGGAGATATAAGGGAGATAGACCCTCGCCAACCCATTTGAGCCTTGAAGTAGGAGTTTATTTTCGCATGAAAAAAACCCTTGCATTTAACCCAGGGGCAGGGTAGGTGTCAGCTAGTTGGACCGATCGTTCAAATTTCAAAAAGGAGTGCACATCTGAGGATCCATTGCCTTTCGTTGTACCAATCAAAAGGTCCAAAGACCGGAAACCACAATGGTTATCCCTCAACAACCAAGAAGTGAGACAGTCACGACCCTCGCAAAGCATTCAAGATAAGCAGTGTCACACGATTTGTTCAAAAAAAAAGAAAAAAGGAAAAAATGAATAAAAAAAGCCCGCTAAGTCAAAACTTGAAAACAAGCGACTTAGGCAAAAATTAGGGCATCCCGCTGGACTTCACAATCAAAGATTCACAAGAATCAGTCCAGGCAAAAGTTAGGGATAAGAAAAATAATGCAAAAGCAAAAGACGTAAAGGATTACACAAGAAAGATCCTCAAACAAGAACAAAATCGTGTGGCACAGACACGAAAGGCAAAGGGGTGACTGATTCCCAGCAACAACCCGATTAGTGCTTAAACCGTTAATGTAATTGGTTCCTTAACCATCACAAAACCCTTTTTGAGAAGTGAGCGCTTGTGAAAGCTAGCTGAAAATAGGAATGGAGAACATCACGAAGATGGGTGGGCACAAATAAATTTCGAGCCTATATCCTTTGTTTCTATAACCGTGAACCAGGCCACGATACAACCCTCAAAATTCCTAACTGAAACAGGGTTATTTTTGAGAGCGTACTACCACAAGATCGCGTTCCTGACTCCTATGAGTTGTGCTAAAAGATCGGGGTTGGTGTCGCATATGCATGTTTTCTTTTATCAAAAATCAATGTCGTATTTTAACCAGTGATTCACTCACAAAGGTTGGCGACATCTTTTTACAGTAAAACTTCAAGATTAACATGTGTGTTGCATTAGAATTTTCATTCTCAAAATAAACATTTTCTGCTTGCATACATTTGTTTGGCATCACAAAATTTTACATATGGAATCTCAGTCCAGAAGCTTAATATTGCCAAGTTGAGAAGTCTGAAACTTCCGAAGGACAATCTATGAAGATGTAATTTTCCAAAAAAAAACTCCATTGAGTAGGGACTTTCCCAGCAGTCGTAGCAAAAGCCAATTAATCTGGGGCAATCATGTCGAGCAATCTCTTCAAAATTCAGCCAAGCTAGGGCAATCACTTCGAGATTCAAATCTCTCAAAGAGCCAACTAATCCGGGGCAATCACGTCGAGCAGTCTCTTCAAATTTCAGCCAAACTGGGGCAATCACTTCGAGATCCAATCTCTCAGAGAACAATTGGTATGGGTGTTTTCTTCAAAGCACAGTCGGTCAGAGGTGATCACTTCAAGGTTTGTACTGGGGCAGGCCACCCCAAGAGCACTAGAAGTTACTTTCTCCTGAAGACGGTTAATCAGAAGTACCTATCCAAGGTTCAAAATACTAAGATACACTATCTCACAGTGATATGAGGTTTTTCATGAATCCTCGCGAGGAAAATTCTTGCACAGACCATGCAGTCTGGGGCAGTTATTTCGAGATCCAACGAATCTCTCCAAGAGTTTGAAGACACTGAGGCATTTCGTATGCCATGTTTGCTGTAAAATCCTCTTGAGACATTTTCTTCCGATGGACCTTAATCTGAGGCGCGTTGAAAATTGCAAAGAACCATTGTTCACTCATGATTAGTTGGCAACCTATCAACCCAGAGGCTGGAAGCAAAGCCACTGTCAGCACATTACTTCAAGAGTTATTTCATCAGCAAGCTTCATTGATCAAAAATCTTTAGCAAGTCTCATTAGACAATCCCTCCTCCAGTAGTGCGGCAAATGGAAGGTTACTTCTTAAGCAGAAGGATATCATCGTCTCTCATCCCCGGCATGAGACGCCTTACATCTCTCATTCCCAACATGAGAGGATTTATCTTTTATCCCCAGCAAGTGGCAACTTGAGCTCTTATCTTCAGCGGGAAGCTTTATCATTGACATTATCTGTCATCCTCAGTAAAGTGGAAGTTGAAATCTATCCCAGCAAGGTAGCAGAAGGTGGGTGTCATCCCCAAGCAGGAGTTTCCCTTCAGACGGGGGCAATTCTCAGCAGTATAAGGAGTGTCTTTCCTCCCCAGCAACAGCTTCCTCAGCAGACCTCATCCGATTATCTTTCCTCCAACAGGGTAACAAGAAGGAAGCTTTATCATTGACATCCTCCATCATCCCTAGTAGAGTTGGAAGCTGAAATCTCTCCCAGCAAGGCAGCGGAATGTGGGTGTCCTCCCCAAGCAGTGACTTCCCTTCGATACAGGGGCAATTCCCAGCAGTATAAGGAGTGTCTTTCCTCCCCAGCAGTTTGCTCCCTCAGCGGTGTCATGCCTTTGGTTCCCAGCCAAGTCAGGAGGTCCTCACCTCCCCACCAGAGTACAAGAAGGGTCCATCTCCAGCAGGGTCTTGGCTCTCCAATCTCAAAAGTCCAATTTATTTTTGGCAGTGGAGGCTGTTCCGAGCCGGTGAATTATTAACAGTTTTCCCCGCAGAGTTGTTTCCTCCACATCAGGATGAACCAAATCAATGCCGTGATCATCAGTTTCTCCCCAGTAAAGCTATCTGGGATGCCTGCAACCTCCTTTCCGGGAGATCTCTTTGCATTTGCATACGCATAATCATCATTACATTTGCATCCTCCAAAGTGTAGCATTTCCATCGTCATGGAGCATTACGCCATAAATCCAAACATATGCATACCAGCATGGGCCAGTTTTGAGGTATATTACATAAGACCCGTTACACCTCCAATCAGATTGAAGTGTTCCCCACAGAATACAACTTCATCTCCCAGGGTGGATGCGTCCACTAAGTCTTGTTGTTATCCCTAGTTGAGTCTTGTTTCAGTACAACAGTCTCATTTTTTCGCGTCTCCGTTTCAGTACAACGGTTGCGTCTTGGGCTCTCGTTTAAGTACAACGATCCCGTTCTTTTCGAGTCTCCATTTAAGTACAATGGTCTCGTCTTTGAGTCTTGTTTCAGTACAACAGTCTCATTTTCTTCGCGCCTCCGTTTAAGTACAATGGTCGCGTCTTGGGCTCTCGTTTAAGTACAATGATCCCGTTCCTTTCGAGTCTCCATTTAAGTACAATGGCCTCGTCTTTGAGTCTTGTTTCAGTACAACAGTCTCATTTCTTCGCGCCTCCGTTTAAGTACAACGGTCGTGTCTTGGGCTCCCATTTATGTACAACGATCCCGTTCCATCTTGTCCTATTTTCTTTGTGTTTCTGGTTACCGCCTGCGGCCGGTATACCTTTGCGTCTCCATTCGAGGATGGTTTCGTGTTAGATCCGAGGATCTTTTTATTTGTCATTCGAGGATGACATTTCTTTTCTTCAAGTCCTTCCGAGGTTGGTCTTGTTGTTGTGGCTATTATTCGAGGATAGTAGTTCACTTTTTGAGCTTATTGATCGAGGTCAGTTTGTCTCTTTTGCAAAGTCTGTCTGAGGTCAGCTTTGTGTTTGGTTATCAGTCGAGGCCGGTATACCTTTGCGTCTCCATTCGAGGATGGTTTCGTGTTAGATCCGAGGATCTTTTGATTTGTCATTCGAGGATGACATTTCTTTTCTTCAAGTCCTTCTGCGGTTGGTCTTGTTGTTGTGGCTATTATTCGAGGATAGTAGTTCACTTTTTTGAGCTTATTGATCGAGGTCAGTTTGTCTCTTTTGCAAAGTCTGTCTGAGGTCAGCTTTGTGTTTGGTTATCAGTCGAGGCTGGTATACCTTTGCGTCTCCATTCGAGGATGGTTTCGTGTTAGATCCGAGGATCTTTTGATTTGTCATTCGAGGATGGCATTTCTTTTCTTCAAGTCCTTCTGCGGTTGGTCTTGTTGTTGTGGCTATTATTCGAGGATAGTAGTTCACTTTTTGAGCTTATTGATCGAGGTCAGTTTGTCTCTTTTGCAAAGTTTGTCCGAGGTCAGTCTTTGTTGACGATGGTTATCGCCTGCGGCCGATATACTATCGCGTTTCTATTCGAGGATGGCATTCTTCCCAGCATATCTCCACCTGGTCTTATTTTCCGTTACCTATTCAGAGGTCAAAACCAAAAAATTATAAATAAATAAATGGGCAGATGGCATTTCCATTACCCTCAGTGTGCAAATTTTCAGGTTTTATTCGAGTATTCAATCACTCCACACCTTGAACGTATAAAAGCCGTTGCAATTATCCGTTCAGGTCTGTAGTTGATTGAATAGGGGCAGCTGTAATACCTCAAAATTTGCCCTCATTCTTTTTATCTTAACTGGCTTACCGCTTCGCATTCATCTGCATTTCCCATTAGGTCATAACATTCATAATCACGCATTCGCATAGATTTCCTCAGGCATGGGATCAACGCTCCGAAGAACCAGTTTATTCCATTAGTTTGTGGTTTCTACTTCACTGGAGTTTGTGTCATGGACTATGAATTAGGGCTTCGCACCATATGTATGGTTATCCGATGAATTCAAAGTTTTGGTTGTGGAGCTATTAATAACATCGTCTTCTTATGTGTTTGCTACTCGATTAGGGTTTATTTCCCTGATCAAGTGATTATTAAGGAACTCACTTGTAAGGACCATTCATTGGTGCATCGGGCTCATCATCAACAAAGTAGGTTTATAGTGCCAGAATATTCAGGTCATACGTCCTTTCAAGGCTTGTCATCATCCATCATTGAAGGAAAAGCTTTGTAGGCCTCTTACAAATTGATTCGAGTGCGTTATTTTTAATTCAGGGGACATGGTTTGAGGTGTTGATTTTGGATCCATCATGGCATCGGAGTTTTGGTTCAAATAGTGTGACCTAAATCAAAGGTGGCAAATTAGGAAAACATCATTCAAGCTCAAATCCAAGTTCATTCAAAAAATACCCAATATTCATTCCAAACAAGTCATTACCATTTTCCACATCCATTTTCTGCTTCAATCTATTTCACAGTAAACCATTTTAATTTGTTTTTACTGTCCAGTTCATCCTTTGATTTCTCCATAGCCGTATCCTATTAACCAAAGTCATTTGCTTATCCATATCAAACCATGACCATTTCTGTCTCCAACTTAAATCATCCATGAAAGGCCCATTACCATAATCAAATTCTATTCAAATCCTTGTATAATTTATGCAAGAATATTCATTTGAAAATCCAACTAATCCATATACATTAGATCATTCCATTAGCCAAAAGTCCATTGGTTGCTTATTGTTTTTCTCCCATGGTCCGATTGTTGGAAAATCATCAAACCCAAATTTCCTTTGGTTTAGTCCATTTTAATTAAAAGTCATATTTTGATTTTCATATCATTTAAACCAATGTTATTTTCAATCCATTTCCAATGATTTTAATTTTATCCCAATTTAATCTCAATGTGTTAATTTGGCAGAAAAAAGGAAAAAAAGACAAAAGGGGTGAAAGGACTTTGTCCTTGGTTTCATCATTGGCTAGTGAATGCAGGGCCAAGTCGGTAACAAAAATACAGTTTAGAAATTAAAGAGGGAGATAAGTTACAAAAGTCATAAAAAATCAGTAGCAAATGATAACCGAAATCAGTTGGAAATAGCTACAAATATAGTAGAAATCCGGTTACAAAACTGATAAGGAAAATTCAGCGAAACCTTCATCAAAGAAAAATCAGTTATAACAGAAAAAGCAGTTACAATTTTCAACAGAGATAACAGGAAAAAATGCAGTTACAAATGTAACTGATTTGCATAACAGGAAAAATCATCATCAATCTCAAAAACTCTCTGCAACCTTCATAAATTTTTTTGTCCAGAAACTTCTCAATCGATCTTTTATCTCCACCACATTCATCATCTTCTAAAAAAGATCTTTCTTCTTCGGTTTTCACCACCCTTAATCTTAATCCTCTTCTCCAATATAACCTTCAACACTTCCTTCTTCTTTAATACCCTGCATCTGTACAAACCGAACTCCAACAAAACTTTCCTAAACTCTTCATCCCCAATCCTCACTCTCTTAACAGAATCTTCTTGAACCACCATCTTCAACAATCTTCCACCATCTTCTTCCTGCATCTTCATCCCTCTCAAATCCATAACTTCTCTAATCTCAACCTCTTTCAATAAAATAAAAACTTCAATCTTTTCCTCAAAAATCTGCAGAACCGTGAATCATCATCACTCTTCAACCTTCGGTAATCAACGTTGAAACAACCGAATCCTCACGCTTTCATCGATCTTCATCATCTTCGACAAGATCCTTCATCGACAAGAATCTGCGTCCATCTTCAACTTCTGAACCTGGAACATCACAAGGTTATCAATCGACATACCGAATCACAACATAGCCAATTCAGATCGTTTCAAAAAGGGGAAGAAGAAATAAAAAAAACGAATTTTGCGAACCGTTACAACAAACCGAGAGGAGGATCTTCTCCATCATCAACCAATCTCTAACAAACTTCAATACTCCGCCACTAATATTTCCATGGTTCTGCAACTTCATTAGCATCACATCTTCATCAATCCAATAGCAGTTGATATTCCCAAACCCGAAAGAATCATCACAGTATCATCTCTTTCACTCTCATGTCTTCATTGATCTCTCTGTCAACCTCCAAGATCTCCCTCCATCACCTCGCAGCACCATCTGCAACTTCATAACCTTCAACCGACTTCCAGAGCCTCCATCACTCACATTCATCATCGCCAAAACTTCTTCAATATTTTCTGCAAAATCAAGAACAACAATAACATTCATCAACAAATCGCGTTCATAAAAAATCGGAAGCAGAAGAATCGCGGAGAAGAAGAGAAGATAGCGAAGAGTTGCGGGAATTCGTTCATCGATATACCTAAGCAAGGTTTTGTTTCATCGCGAGTTTTCGAATCGCCGCTTCCATAATTTCTTTCATAGCCTGTACCGTGGATTCGAGGTCATTTTGTATGGTGATTTAGGTTATCAGTGAGACTCATGAAGGGGAAATTTGATGAAGAAGCGGATGAATATTGTCGCAGATGAGAGTGGTAAAAGCGCTATGATTTCGTCGATCTAAGATGACGATCCTGGTGCAGGCGGCAACATGTTTCATTGAGGGTAGAGAATGGATGGTGTTATGATGATGAGAGAACGGAAAAGGCGGTGAGGTCGCGGCGGCGCCGGTTCGTGAATGCTTGAGAAAGTTGAATTCTAAATCTCCAATGACGACTGCGGCTGGGTGAAGGAGAAAAGTGAAGAACTTGTGTGAAATTTAGGGTTTCATGTTTCTAAAGTGTGGATTGGGCTTGTTGTTTCCAGCCATGGACTTCTTCATCGCACCCCATATTCTACTATCTCACCTCCCTATATGTCATCATCATTGTGGCTTGGGCCTAATCCCCGTGGAAATTACTATCCGCACCAGCCTTTTCCCTAATGCACCACCTTCCCTGCGGGTTTGCCTGAGAATTGGGCTTCTTGGGCTATTGAAGTGTTTATTGCACCCTGCAATTGCTGAAACACTCCATACTTCCTTCTTTTTTTTTTAAAATGTGTGAATTAATATTCTTGTTTAAATATAGATCAAGTTCTTTGTTAATTAATTTTTGTGGATTGTTTTTTTATCCATTTCTTGACATTTTTTTTTATATAGAATTTTTAGTGAGAATTTTAATTATTTGTTATGAACCAATTTTGGATGTAAGTGTTCACGTTTTTTTATCGATTTGGATCGATTTCGACTATGGAAAAACTTCACAAAATGATTATGGAAGATAAGCATTTATTTTGCTTATGGGGATTACAAGACCTTGCTTAAGGTTTTTTCGGATTTCTTTTTATGTGAAGAATCGGCACTTCGATCAAGTAAGTAATCTCGATTCTCCACTTTTAAGCATCATTCTAGTTGTATGCGGCTTAGGACCATATAATTTAAGGTGCATATTGAGCCCTCCCACCTGAGGCATTGGATATATTTGTGATTTATGTTGATATGTATCGATTTCGAAACTTAGGGATTAGGTTACGAACCATTAGGATCGATTCCTTTCACTTCCCCTTAAAATCCACTTTTTTGTCCGTTTCGTCGCAATTATTAAAAATAGTTTTAGGTGTAATAAAATTCTGGAAAAATTCACGAGTGATCCTCATCCTCTTAATTAATTTGTCATATTTTTTGTTTCCAGATTTGGGTGGTTTTAATAATTAATTTGGATTTTAGATCACAAGCTGTCCCAAAAAGGAATGTTTTGGCATAAGGGACCAAAATCAATTCTTCCCCATAGGTGAGAAACCTATTTTTTGTGTGTGATTAATAACTGTAATTTGTGACATTTTGATGCTCCTTAGGCATTTTTTTTCATAATTTTTAGTGCCCTTTTTGATCCACTTTGTGGAGTTGTTTTTCGATGATCGTGATTTGTTACCTTGCTAGTCAAGGAATTGTTTTGGCACTTTGGTGCATAATTTTGTAGAATCCTTTTGTAAAATGTGAGATAATGACTTTATTATTCCAGGGATTTAATTTCATAATTTTTAAAGGCTTTTTGCTATTTTTCCATGTCACCTAGATCCTAGGTTGATTCATGTGTGTATTTGCTCCATATCCTAGGATTTAAGAAGGCATTCATGCCATTTTCTTGAGGGAATTTTTGGTAGCTTTTAGGAGTTGATTATAGGTCATTTGTATGTCTTTAATTCCAGTCATAGTTCATTTTTTGAACCATACTCATTTGGTTTGTTTTGGTGCTTTAAAGTGCATACTTATGTGAATTAACTTCAACCTAAATTCATTTCTCTTCTCCTCTAAATAATAACATTAATTGTGTGGAAATCATTAATGCCTATTCATGCATTCTAATTACATCTCACACCTTGTATGCTACTTACCCGTAATCATTTCATTCATATTCACATGCCATTCTTCCTTAGTTTGCATCATTTGCGATCTTATGCGATGTTTGTTCCATTTCATCTCACATCTTCTTCTCATTGCTCCATATGCCTAATCCATTGCATCCATGATTGTATATTCATTCATCCATCTTCATAAGCATTCACTACTGACTTTGATGTTCATTTCATGTATTAATTCATGCTTGTAAGCCATATGCATTCATACTTCATCCATAAACCCTAACTTGCATTTAGGTGAACTTAGGTGAACTTTTTGTACATAGTTTGACATAGTTTGATCTTGTGAGATATCCTAGCATCCTTAGGGATCCATATCATGTAGCTACTTATTTTAGAAGTCATGTAACCTTTAGGTACCTTCACCTTTAGACTTAGGTCTTATTTTGAACCCTAGTTCCATTCTAGGACGTTTATGGTACTTAATCGCTTTTATGCTTTGATTTTACTTTCAATATGCATTGTCATGCTAACTTTTGTTTTGTAGGGGGGAAGATTGAGGTAAGCATTACTTCATTCCTATCTCTTATGCATTTTAATTGTGTTTTCCTTAACACCTTGTGCTTTGCTTTTAGGCTTTCCCTTTCTTTAGAGACAACTTAACTTCCTTAGGAAGTAAGTTAGTTTCTAAGCTCTCTTTCCTTCTTTTCCTTTTCTTCTTAGGATTAGAATACCTCATTAACCATAGGATCTCCCTTTTGTATATGATAACTAACTTAGGGTTGTGCCTTAGTCCCCTTAGTTTGTCCTTTTTTTTGCAACTTGAATCATTCTTTCTCATCTCATAAAGAAAAGCAATAAAACACTTAATAAAAACCGAACAATCTTGTACGACACGAGACTTTGTTGCGGAGTGTTTATACGCGTCCTGTTTCGGGGCGAGGTGTAAATACTTCCCGCGATGGATAGGTCTTAGTATGAGAACGTTCACAAACAAATAACTTCAAAACACTTCTTTTAAAAGACAAAAACAAACAATAAGCGACTATCCTGCGGGAACTTCTCTTTCTCATCTCATTCACTCACAACGCGAACTCGCGACGACTTGTCTTTCATGTAAGACGGTAAACGCACTCGTACCAGACGAGCCTGCAACACCTGAGCATAGACATACGCAGTTCCAGCATAAAAGACACAAACAAATAGTTCCCGCCTTAGTTAGGCGAACTACGTCGACTCTGATCCTCATTATCCTGATGAGGTACGTAGGCAGCGGGGTAGGGCCCGTTCGAGCACATTCTTTATTTTCCCTACATTTCCCCTTTTTTTCCATTTTCTTATTTCAGTTCCTTTCTCATTTCTCATTCCTATTCCAGTTAGCGGTTTTATTCAGCAGCAGTTATTATTTTCTCACCCTTTGAAACAAGCAAGCAAGCGTGGATCCCGTCGGGTACGGCAGACGGATTGGGGTGCTAATACCTTCTCAATTCGTAACCGACTCCCGAACTCAGATCTTTGGTTCGCAGGACCTTGTCCTTTCCTTCTTCCTCAGGTTTGTGCAACATTACCTTTCCCAATCTTTCGGGATAAAAATGTCTGGCTGGCGACTCTAACCTTTCCGCGCCACTTTCGCGTTTGTACTAGGATGAAAATCCCGGGAGCGACAGCTTGGACCAGAGATAGTTCGAGAGACTACCGAGAAGGTGAAGTTGATTCGAGAGAATATGAAAGCTTCTCAAAGTAGGCAGAAAAGTTATAATGATAAGCAAAGGAAGGATTTAGAATTCCAAGCATGTGATCATGTGTTCTTAAGAGTTACGCTTGTAACTGGTGTTGGATGAGCGTTGAAGTCTAAGAAGATTACTCCTTGATTTATTGGTCTGTATCAGATTTCAGAATAGTTGGGAATGTTTCTTACAAAGTGGCTTTACCGCCAAATTTGTCGATTTTGCATGATGTGTTTCATGTGTCGCAACTCCGGAAGTATATTTCAGATCCTTCTCATGTGATTGTTATGGATGATGTGCAAGTACGGGATAATCTCACTGTGGAGACGATGCCAATATGAATTTAGGATCGTGAAATGAAGACTTTAAGAGGCAAAGAGATTGCTTTGGTGAAGGTTGTTTGGTTGGGAGCTGCTGGAGAAAGTATGACTTGGGAGTTGGAAAGCAAGATGCAGGAATCTTATCCTGAGTTGTTTGAGCGAGGTAAGATTTTCGAGGAAGAAAATATTCGAAGTGGGGGAGAGTTGTAACACCCGTATTTAATTAATTAATTTAATTAAATGGTATCGTGTATCTTTCCTGATTATTTGTTGTTAGGTGTTATTTTGTCGTGTATGTCGTTAAGTTGATGGTTAAGTCGTGTTTGGGTTAATTAAATCGAATTAATAATAGAATTATTAGTAATTTGACTTAGTTGTGGTATGAGAGTAGTAAAGGTGGGGGTGCTGTTGTAGGCCCATTAGCAATTTAGCTAATTAGTGAGATTTTAGTAATATTAGGTTGAAAACCTAATTAGGGAGTTAATCAGAATTTTGGTGAGAAGGAAGAGTCTTGAGGAAGAACAAGGATGCTAGGTTTTGGATTTTCAGGGAGATATTTGTGGTGAATTCGAGCTGCCTTCAATCCAAGGTAAGGGTGGGGTTCGAATTCTATAATCGGGATTAGGATAATTCATATGTAGGAGGGGAATTTCGTATAATTTTTCGTTGTGTTTTTATATGTTGTTGTTGATTTTCGTATGGATCTGTCATATGTTGTTCTTGTTGTGTTGCTGGCATAAGATTGTTCATGCTGTTGTATTTGTTGTTGTGTTGCTGGAATAGTTTTGTTGCAGGAAAATCGCGTAGAAAATGAGATTTAGGACTCGTAATCAATTGTAGAATTATTAGATGAAGTGTGTATACAAAAGATTATAGGTCTAATATCTATGTAGAAACTCAATTAGGCTTGAATGGAGGACTGAAGTTATGAAATTCATAGCAGAAGTGGGACTGGTGTGAAGTCTGGTGAATCACGTAGCAGATTTGGTAATACGCGTAGCAGGGGAGGCCTTACGCGTAACACATGACTGTTACGCTGGCGTTACGCGTATGGATGAGGTTGTGGCAAGGCCCTTTGTCCATTTACGTAGACTGCGCGTAAGGAGTACATGCATTATGCATAATGGCAAGAGTTACACGTAAAGGGTAGCGTAGGAAGCAGATTGATACGCGTATCAGTAGGTCTATACGCATATAGGCAGAATGGTGTGCAGAAAAATGCAGTTTTTGGCGATTCGTCCTATTATCGTATCCGAGTCGAGTTGAGTTGATTCTAGAAGTTAATTAGAGATAAAATAAGTTGATTCTAATTGAGTAGAGGACTAAAACAATTAATTTAGAGATTTAATTAATTAAGTCGTAATTAGTTGGTTTTCCGTGTTGTAGTCGTATTAAGTCGATATAAATTGTGTTGTCCCGATCTTGGGAGTTATTAAGTTACATGTCGATTGACCAAGGTTGATGCATGTTGTTGATTTGTTAAGTTGCTATTTATGTTGTAGTTGTATGCCATGCATAAGTCGCATACATTGCATATTTTCAAGTTGGAGTGAATGCTCAAATCAAGTTGGCCTGGATTGGCAAATATGTTGTTGCCTCGATAAACTGGCAAGATTTTAAGTAGGGAGTATTACTCCAATGGTATCACATGCATATACATAAGTTGAGTCGCATTTAAGTCGCATTGTATCTATGTTGTTAATCGTTGTTGATTGAAGTTGTATGTTGATGTTGCTTGTTGTGTGAAGTGGTGTGATTATATGATTTCTCGTTTACGTATTGATTATCATACTCTTGTTTATATTATTCGATATCTCACCCATTTTGTTTGAATGTTTCCCCTATGTTGGTAATGCGCAGGTAACCCAGAGTCGAGTACTTAGTAGCTTCGAGTATGTGTTTGTCACTCTGATGCATAGCACTTCGGGGGGAATGAACGCATGTCTTGTCTTTTTGTGTTGGATTTTATTTTAGTTGATGAACTTGTTTCAGTTGTTTTATTTTGAAAACCATGTTGAAGTAGTTTAAAGTTGAGAACAAATGATGTTATTTTAAAGTTGTAAATTGATGAATTTGCTGCGTAGTTTTTTTTTGAAGTATTTATATTAATAGAGTTTATGTTGATTGGTTTTAAAGTTGAAATTATGGTATCCCATGTTTTTGGAGAATTTTGATAACTGATTTAATTTTCAAGTCAGGTAGAAATGGGGTGTTACACTTGGCATCTTGTACACTAAGGCACCTCATGTGAAATTCCTTAGTTGACTCAAGCTTAAACTCCGCATTCTCTCAGGAATCGAGAAAAACATCGTCCTAATAATATTTGCACTCTTGCAATCCAATAGACACTGAGCTAACACTCCACAACCAAAATATCTCAGAGAAGTAATATATTTTCCCCCACTTGTTTCAAATCAACACCTGGAGACAAACGTTTAGAAAACAAATAATTATCGACAGTGTTTCACACACATGTCGCGTACTAAGAAACAAACATCATTAGACAACCTGTCCGGATGGACTAACTTGCTCCGATACTGTAACACCATCATTTCTATCCGGGAAATATATTGAAAATCAGAGTAGGAAAATTAAAGCAACAAGTAAGCAAATAGGATGCCACATTTCAACTAAAAAGAACATTTTTTTCAATTAATCACATAATAACACCTTAATACCTAACACTTTCAATTTCGGATGAAAACTCTAACAACATCTTTTTATTCATTTTTTAAACTAAAGCACCTTTTTACAACTACGCAGCGGATTCTCAATTATTCAACTAACATGGTATAACATTTTTGTTCAACTAAAACAACCTAGTAACAACATATTTTCATGGAAACAACTTGAAACAACAACAAAACAACTAAGCGTTCATCCCTTCGAGTGTTACATATCATAGCATCGAAACCAACTTGAACTAACAAAGATAACCATCTTCCTTCAAGCTACCTGCACGTTACCAACATAAGGGTAACATTCAAACAGAAGGGGTGAGATATCGAATTTTATAAATGAAGTATGATAAATAATACATAGATAGGAATCATACAATTATCACTACTCCACATCAACAATAACAACTTAACAATCACCCACATTTTATCAACTTACTTTATCAATTTATTACATCTATCAACATTTACTACATAATCAACATAATCAACTTAACAACTTCAACAAACATAATCATCATAAATAACCTAACTAATACGAAACTTTATCATCATAACCATATAAGAAACATCATCAGCATAATCATATAATCAACTTGATCTACTTCACGACCTATTCTTTATAAACACATAACCCACTTAATCAACATAATCAACTTTATCGACATAACCAACATAAACAACTTAATTAACATGAACAACTTAATCAATTTGAACAACATAAACAACTTCATCGACTTAATTAACATGAACAACTTAATTAACTTGAACAACATAAACAACTTCATCAACTTAATCAACACAAACAACTTCTTCAACTTAATCAGCATAAACAACTTAATCGACATAAATAATGCAACACAGATGCGACTTAACTATGCATATGCATGTGGTACCATCGAAGTAAAACTCTCAACTTAAAATATATCAGGTTATCGAGGTATCTACAAGGCATAAGCCTTCAACTTAATAATTTTGCCAATCCAGGCCAACGTGGTGAGCATCCGCTCCAACTTAGAAAATGCAATGTATGCCATGTGTCGTACCTCGAAAAAATACGATCCTAAAACAAACAACAGAGCCGCCACCTAATTCTATTTATTCTACGAGAGAAAAGGGAGATATAGATATAACCTAAAATAGGATAAGAAATGGTTTACGAAACCAAATTCTAAGTTCGGGAGTCGGTTACGCAAGGGGAAGGTATTAGCACCCCTCACGTCCGTTGTACTCAACTGGAACCTCTTAGCTTAACTATGCGATTAAATGTTTGATCTTAAGTTTTTGTCTTCTAAATGATTGTTAATATGTTTGTTAAAGGAAAATAAATTTATATTATTAATAAGTCGGAGAAAAGATTAAAAGTTTTTTAATATTGTGACTTAAACAGAGAAATAATTAAATATTTTATTAGGGTGATTTAAACAGAGAAATAATTAAATATTTTATTAGGGTGATTTAAACAGAGAAATAATTAAATTTTATTAGGGTGATTTAAACAGAGAAATAATTAAATTTTTTATTAGGGTGCTCGCGAAAGATTAAAAAAATCCCCGTGCCTACGTATTCCCTTGTGCAATGGGAAAGTCAGAGCTCCGTAGTTCGTGCTACTACGGTTTGTGATTTTTTAATTGAACAATTATTTTAAAACGCATTCTACTGATAAGCGTTGGCTTATACTCGCGGTGGAGGCTGAAGCACTAGCTTGTTCGAGAGATAGAATGATTTAAACAATGTTCGTTTTTTTGAGAAAAGTATTTGACTTTTGTTAAGATATTTTAAAACGAAAGGGCGAATGAACCACATCGCGTGGGGCTAGCCCAGGAGCGATTGCATTCCAAAACGTGCGGAGTGCTAGACTCCGGAGTTCTGTCTTTCGATAATTAATTATGAAAGTAATTTAAATTAGTTGGTGAGTTTTAAGTTGTTTCTAAGATATAAAAGAGCGAATGGACCACGTTGCGTGGGGCTAGCCCAGCTGTGATCCATTTTAGAACGTGCGGAGTGCTAGACTCCGGAGTTCGATTTTTTATCGTAATTTAATTTAATAAAATGATTTGAATATTTTTTATATACGAATGGTGACTGAACACATCGCGTGGGGCTAACCCAGTTGTGGTCCAATCCAGAACGTGCGGAATGCTAGACTCCGGAGTTCTGTTTTCGTAATTTAATTTAAATGAATTGAATAATTGATATACGAATAGTGATTGAACACATCGCGTGGGGCTAGCCCAGTTGCGGTCCAATCCAGAACGTGCGGAATGCTAGACTCCGGAGTTCTGTTTTCGTAATTTAATTTAAATAAATTGAATAATTATTCTTAGACATTTAGAATTAATGATTAATAGCGAAGAAGTGAACGAAACGATACGCGTGGGGCTAGCCCAGTTGCAGTCCGTTCTAGAACGTGCGGAGTGCTAGACTCCGGAATTCTATTCCTTGCTAAAATGAATTAAAATACGCAATAAAGTGCAGGCGGCGACCACACAATGATCGACTTACGTGTGTGCTAAATATAGACGTGTGAATGTTTTAATTGATTTATGTGAATTCGAATCCTAGTTCCTAAAGGTATTCCTAGCAATACGAAACTGTGAAGTAAAAAGTATTATATATAACACTTAAGTAATAAACTGTGAAGTAAAAAAATATATATATAACCGGTGCTACTCTTAATGAATCTTAATTAATAAAATAAAAAAATGTTATATATAACACTTAAGTATGTGAAGTAATATATATATATATATATATATATATATATATATATATATATATATATATATATATATATATAAAACCGGTGCTACTCTTAATGAATCTTAATTAATAAAATAAAAAAATATTATATATAACACTTAAGTAATAAACTGTGAAGTAAAAAAAAATTATATATAACCGGTGCTACTCTTAATGAATCTTAATTAATAAAAAAAAAATGTTATATATAACACCTTAAGTAAACCAACAAATTTTGATACAAAGTTGAAAAGATTAACGTGTATGACTTAAACAAATCAAAATATACAGTTTTTTTTTAAATTCAAAATATATATGCATATATGAAAAACTCAGTAACTGATGGTGTATATAAACCAATATAAAACACAAACAAAAGTAATAATATAATATACCAAAAAAAAACTAATGGTAGAAAATGTAATTTCTATACAAACTCAGCCAAAAATAGCCAGATGTAAGGCTCAAAGCAGTGGTATATATACACACGTATAAGACTCAAAATATTGATATCCATATATGATATTCAAAACAATAATTAAAAAAAGTATAGTATCAAGACACAAACATGTGTATATCATGAATAAATACTACATCGAGCAGCAGCAAGATGGAGTAATAAACCCATATATGAAGACCTCGAACCATCTTATCCACACAATACAAACTCAACAGACTATGCACCAACTCCAGACATGAATACATAATACTCTCAGTAGCAGCATAATACAAGTAGAAGATAGCTAACACATAAATCTTTGACATACTCCTGATGATTTCCCCACAACAAAACAAACCAAAATTGAAAATAGTAATTAAAAAAAATGGCGCACAACTTAACATTTTAACATAACGATGAGATCAAATCAAAGAAAGAATTCATACCAATACGAATTTGATTCAGATTGTTACTAAGATGTTGAACGATTGACGTGAACCAAACACAACAACAACATAATAAACAGATTTGAAATAATAAGATTAGAAGATTACCGATGCTGTATCGAGGAAGCGATTCAGTTGGAACAGCTACTTGGCGTTGCTAAAAACACGAGGAACTACACGTTGTTTGATGATGTAAATCAAAGTTGACAGCGGTGCACCAATGATTCACAGCGATTATTGAGATTATTGCGCGAATTCAGTGTGAGTTTGTTGTGAAAATCGTTGCTCAAACTAAAGTGATGGAGATGAACAAAACTGAGTTGTGATTGTAGTGCTTGTGAATATGATGTTATTATATTGCCGTGTAAACTTAGATCGGAAAACAAGGCGGTAGATTTGCGGTGGCAGTGGCGTGTGTAGGTGAGGGTGAGTTGATGAAGGTATAATAAAGGTGATGAGGTGATTTTTTTTAGTGAAGAAAAGATGTTGGTGATGTGTTTTAAGGGTGGAGTAGAGTTGCGGTAATGTTGTGTGAGAAATGAAGATGGTGGATAAAGTAGTTCATAATGGTGGTAGATAGAATGAAATTCCTGGGAGAGTGATATTGGTGGGTCACCAATGAATAATGGCAGTGAAGTGATTGAAGGTGCTGTCAACTACCTACCAATTACAATTAAATGCCACCAATATTACTAATTAACCCTTCTCATTTTTTCCATTCAACCCAATCAAAAGGGCTTATACGTAATCAAATAAATCACCAATGCTGAATTACTCACATAGCTCCATTCATCCACATGTCATCACTCAATTTGATAGAATTGATTCACCTATTTTTCCCTCTCTTTTCATCCTTTACCACACTGTACTATATGTTGTTGTTATTACACAGCAGGCAAAAGATGCCACAAGAATAACTCCATATTCAGCAAACTTCTCCAAAGCATAACATTTCCTCTCCCACATTCTTCTGTAAAAACTGCGAAAAAAAGGTGACATTCTCCAAAGCTTGTATTTTTCTGTTTAATACATCACAAAGTTTGTATTTTTTGTTTCACAAATGCATCGTTTCTCGTCTTCCTTGTATTTTTCGTATGAAATGTTATCAAAGTTTTCATTTTTATGTTGATTTTAAGATGGTTGTTGTCATAGTTTATTGTTGGTTTTATCATTATGTTCACCATGTTTAAAAGTGTTGTTTATATGTTGGGATTCTGTTTTGAATGCATGATTATATGACTGTAAAATGAAACCTGTGGGTGGTTGTGAAGACATGTATGAAATGTTATCAAAGTTTTCGTTTTTATGTTGATTTTAAGATGGTTGTTGTCATAGTTTATTGCTGGTACCTGTGGGTGGGTGTGAAGACATGTACAAATATGTTGTCAACAAGTTACATTTCTGTTTTGGAAACATGTTTCATGGATTCTGTGAAGTTGTTGCACAAAGCTTTTGAAGATTTTGATTTTGAGATTTTGTTTTATTATTCTTAGTTTTTTGAAATGTATCATAAATGTCTTGTAATATAGGTTTCTTGATGTTGTATTTCAATTGCAGCCGATGTCTCGAGCACCGATTTCGATCGCTCATTTAAAGGTAGGAAACAATGTGTTTAAGCTAGCCATCCGTGTCACTGATTTGTGGATCGTCACCGAGCGCAATGGACAACAGAGGTTCGAGTGTATTATCCAAGACATCAAGGTATGCATTGCCATGGTTTATTTCCGTAATTTCCTATCAAACTGTTTCAAATATGGCTTAACATTTTTTGATTCAATAGGGGGATAAGATACATGTAATCACACGCAACCGAGATTTCGAAACGTGGAGGGAGAAGTTACAAGAACATCAGACATATTTGGTCTATAATGGTGACCCGTTGAACAATGATTTGCCTTTGAGGACATGCGACAATGCATTGAAGTTTTTCTTCAATGGAGGAACCACTGTATCATCAGTTGACCTACCGGACATACCACCGCATCAATTCGAGTTCAAATCTATTGTCGATATCTTAAGTGGTGATTTTCAGAAGAATCACTTATATGGTATTCCTTACATGACTGAAGAAATTCTGTTTCAAATTCTGTTTGTCTATTTGCACCGGCTAACCATTGTAACTTTGATCAAACAGATATCATAGGTGTGCTCAACCAAGTGGTGAAGTCGCAAGTTGCTGGAGGCGGGAAAAAGAACTGCGTCAACATCATTTTATCCGATGAAAGGTATGTATCACATAGAGCTTGCTATATCTCTTTTCAAATTAATCATTTTGGATAAACTAACACATTACATCTATTTATGCTAAGTGATGCTCATTCCAAGCAATTCATGGCATACCACTGATTAGAAAGCTTGTCATATGATAAAAGTTACAATTTGTTATGTATAGTGTAGAAACAGATGCATTAATGCAACCACATATAGACCCTCTAATCAGTGGTTTGGAAGGACATAGTTGTATTGTGAGTCCACTGTTTTGACCTTACCGTTAATAATCGAAGATGCAGCTTGCGTCTTCATGATTATTTTCTTATGATTTTTTAAAGAAAAAGCTATGAAACTTTAGGTATATATACAGTTATGAATTTTATATTCGTTCATTTCTGTAATGCATTTGAATCCGGATGGTTTTTTTATGACTCCACTGCTTTTGTCTGAAGTAAGAATTGCAGCTACATCGTATATATGAATACACTTCTTTTGTATGATGACTTGTCATTTTAATGAGACTAACACATCAAATCTATTTATGCTAAGTGGAAATGAAATTGATTGCACACTTTGGGATGCACATGCCAAGCAATTCATGGCATACTCTAATGGAAATGCTTCACAAGGCCATACTGTTATCATTATAACTCATGCCATGCTCCAAAATTCTGCAGGTATTATAATACATTTGTGACCTCTATCAATTTGTATACTTACTTGAATCATGGTAACTCACTCATGACTAATTCTCTTATTGAAGCAACCGGTAAACTATATGTTTCAAATGCTTGGAATGGTACCAAGCTACTTATTGATTATGATCATCCTGAGGTCACTACATTCAAATCTAAGTAAGGAAATCTTATTCACTCCAAGCATATCACTTATCGATCTAATATTTCTTATCATGTTTTTTTTAAAGCATTTTCATTAGCCTAGCTTCCAAAGTGACTAAGCTCATGATTGTTGTGTTTTAGGGTGGCAAACAATGTCAATACACCGGTTCTGTCTCAGCCCCTTTCCCAACCAACTGCCTCGCAAGTATCGTTCTTAGACCGATCATTCTCATACTCTAATGATGTCAAATCAATTGGAGACATGATTGCACTTCAAGAAGTAAGCCTCTTGATTTCAACTTAGTTGTATTTGATTGATTCATTATTTCATGCTATAGTCATTCACTAGCTACCTGTATGCATTGGTTATGCACAGCAAACATTCTGCAACACTTTTGGAACGACACTTAGGTTCAAGTCATCCAGGTTTGGCTGGTATTATGAACAATGTCCTGTATGTAAGACAACTAATAAATCTCCCGGGCAACCGTTCATCTGTATCTGTTCTGAAAATAAACCGCCAGCACTCACCAAGTAAGTACCTTATATGTATGTGTTACTATATAGTCATTAATGTTTAATTCAATAATGTTTCTATATAATCATTTGAATCAATCTCTAACAATGGTTATAAGATTGAAATTGAGGTGGAAAGTGATGGAACCGTTGGTTGTTTTGTGTTTTGGGACAAGGAGTGCATTCAGTATGTTGGAATGTCGGCTCATGAATTACGAGAGATAATGAAAAAGGTATGTGAATGGAAGCATATATTACTAGGTAGTTGAATTTTTTGGTTTGTATGTTCTTCGCTATTAACTGTTGCTGGATGTGCAGCCTGTATGCATATATTGTTAGGTAGTTCATTTGGAATCATATATTGTTAAAGCATCAACCAACAATTATTTTAGGCCTTAGTCCTTAGTCCAATGATAGTGAATTCATTACATTTATTTGATCTGCTTGCTGTTGGTTTCACCTATTGGTTTTATTTCGAGCATTGGCTTTATGTATTGCTAGGTAGTTGAATTTGTTGTGATATATGAAATATGCATCTTGTCTGTAGTCGAACGAAGATCACCCACAGATCTACCCTGAAAATTTGGACAAATTGATTGGGAAGGAGTTTGCATTTCGCGTGAAGTTTCAGCCGAACTACAAGCAGGCATTTGTTGTGAAGCTTACGGAGGACCAAGATGTAATCCAATCGTTCAAAGACGCAATTAATCCAAATGAGGTTTATAAAGTTATTATTAATCTTGGAGATATGACTGATTTAGTATATTACATGTTTTCTGACCATATAGGAGAATATTTTTGTAGCTTACATCTAAAAACACAATGAATGCACCGACTACGAAAGGAAAAGAATCCGTGCTTATGGAGGACATTCTCGACAATGACAATGGGACTCCTAATTCCCTCAGTACAGTAAGTGTTGTCAAAACTTTTGGATAAGCATAATTTAGTTGTAGTAGTTCTGTTTACATGCACTATGTAAAAATATTTGTTAATGACTTGTGTTTCTATTACAGCCAACAATGTCTGCGAACCAAAACTGGAGTGATGAAGCCTATTCGAGCAATACGCCATTAAAGCGTTTGTCCCAGGATCAAACTGAAAATGAATTAGGAACTCCAAGTATCTTGTCTCCCAAGATGTCTGCTACCAAGAGTGCTAAGCAGCCAAAGAAAGTTTGAACCTTATTGGTAACCATTGTTGTTTGATTGATTGGAGATCATTCTGCTACCTTATTAGTAGTTCATGACTTAGTAGTTCATGAACCTTATTTTCAACAATCTGTTTTGTAACTAATGAATATGTTCAACATTATGCAACAATTATTATGCAGTAGTAAACTGACTTACTACATGTTATTAAATGTTTGACATGTTTGATTAAACTTTTATCATTTTTAAGTTTACTTAACTTACTCAATTAGTATTTCCATGCCCCTTAATTAAGAAACACAAGCATCAATGAATTTTATAATTAATCGTGAACTGAGATGGATATTTGAAAACACCAAATAACATAACAAAATTTTCAAAATTAGATGCCTCACAACAAAATGTAGATGATGGAAACAGAAATAGCTCAAACTTAGAAGAAACACAAAGTTGTTTTTGTATGAAGTTCCATGGATATTGGGATATAATACATATCAATAGTAAACAACTAAACATATCACTGAATCAATTTTGAAATAATTTGTCACAATGCTAGGGCAGTAGCTTTTGGATTAACATTAGTGAATTGACAAAAGCTCAGAATTTACCACAGCAATATAAGCTGTGAGCTTCCATCGAAAGTAACAATAAGGTGTTGGAATTGAGCATACAAAACAAAATTCTGATACCATGTGCCACTTACATTGAAATAGAATTAAATTTACTATCACCATTCACTAAAATAGGAAACTTTTGTGGCAAAATAAACTTGATGTGAATACTCAATATGCTATATACACAAAATGGTGAAAGTTGCTTTTTCTGAATTTGCTGGCTTTTTCAGTCCTTGCACTGCATATCCTATTTCTTTGGCAACATATAGCAGGTGCTTTATGTACTATTATTATGTCCTATTTGTTTTGCATAGTGGCTGGAGACAAGACTGTACCATTGGTATAGTGGCTAGCAAAATTGGCTTTATGGTTTGCTTTTTTGTTGCTATAGTACAATGTATAGTGTTGTCTCATTTCCTAATTAAGCTTTTATACAAAATAACTTTATCTGCAAATCTAAACATAACAGAATGAAGGCACATGTTTCATTATCCTGTCCACTTAGTAATGATGATTTAGTTAGTAACACCAATTAGTTTCTAACCAATAATTAGTGCCTTATAGTTGGTTTGCAACTAGAATGGTTTGATATTTTTTATTTTTGATTAAGGATGACTCGAAGAAGAATGTGGTCCATGAACATACTCATTGATGCTTGAGGGAAAAATGAGATTGCTTACCAAAACAAGTCTTGAATCTTGAATCATCAATTGCAGACATTTAGCATATGAGGTAATGATAATCAAACTTCTGTTGTTATTTCCAGGCATTATGTTATGTGTTTTTCTTGGAATCATATTTGTGTGGTTCTATCATTTTTATTATGGATACAATAATATAAGGAACTATGAGTGGATATGAAGTAGATTGTAATGTCTGATATAAGGAACTATTAGTGGATAATACCTCTGTGGCAGGATAGCAACACTTAATACATGTTGATGTTCTTAAAATAAGCTCCATTATTTTCTGTTTGACAATGTCTTAGAATTGCCATACAGTATAGTCACCATTCCATCATAGGCAATATGACATGTCAACAACCATAACTTGTGTACATTGGCATATAATTTCCCTTGACACCATGACATTTCAACGAGAAAGTTTGGTTTGAGGGGATCAAGATCACATGATGTAAGTGGCCATAACCAACACAACCAATAAACCATGCATTAAGTGTTGCTATCCTGCCACAGAGGTATTATCAGTCCAGATGCATAGCCAGCATTGTTTCATTTGGGATCCTTTAATAAGCCTCATGATACCTCCATAAATAATTCATTGAAATGCTTGAATAAACATGATTTGCATCCGACCGAAAACCTCATCGGAATAGTTACGATGGTTGCAACATTATCTTTATGTAGTTTGGCAGAAATGATTTGTTTGGCAATACATATATGTTCTGCTGCTGTAATTTCTTTAGCAGAAAGGGGATTATGACAATTGAGCTTATTTTCATCTTCCACTCATCCGAGCTTTATCAAGCTAACAGTAGTATTTTATAAATCAATCGTTCACATAAATGTTTCAAGCTAGGGGAAAGATGGACAAGGAAAATGAAAATGGTCCAACTGTTAGCTTGTAGTGAAGTAATCTCATTAGTTGCCAAAATCATGTGGTGTGTTTAAGATTATTCATGTTCCATATAGCTTGATTTGTTTGGACTAAATTCCCATTTGTTTGGGCTGAATATACTCGATTTGTCAACAAACTTTTGAAATTTCCATATAGCTTTCTATATCTATAATATAGTGTTATCTGAGCTTATGTTTCTATTTGTTTTAATATAGTTGCAACATGATGGATAACACACATTACAAACCTCTTCAATTAAGGTATAGTCGGTTCGGTTTATATTCTTTTAATGTCATGTTTGATAATAAGAATCCCAAAGTTTGTTCCAATACTTTGGGATATTCCCAAAACTTAAGCTCAGGTATATTCTCAATACTTTGTTTTAATATATTATTTTTTAGGCCTGCGACACAAAACGTAAAGAATAATGATGATCACGGTATGAGGATGCGTAAGATTACCGCCAAGAGAGCAAGAATGAGGAGATACCACCTGCTTAAAGCCAAACAATATAAACGAATCCGATTATTCAAAGAGCAGCCACAATGTTCTCTTCATGCCCAAAACCATACTCATACAGTGACTAATCCAACCACCCCAATCATGAGAGCACCACTTTCAGATGTAACCGCATCCGCTTCGAACAATAGAATTATCGATCAAATAGTAAGAGATGGTAAGCTAATTGATTCTATATTTCAAGGAACGGTGCCAACACCGTCAATGCATATATCTCATACACCGCCAAAAGTATTTAATGTTCATAACTTGGGGACAAACCTTATGTCACGGTTCGACAACCCTATTGACATGTCGCAGAAGGAGAATGTCTTTGTTGTAGAAGATCATGTTGGTCACAATCCGAATAACACTTCGATGTAAGTAATTAATTATTGAACTATTTCACACTAAATTTCCTTTTACTAATCAATCAAACACTGTACAGCAACAACGCGCATTCCACGGTGCAACAAGTGAAACGCCTTCGAGGACGTCCAAAAAAAGTACTTGGGACCCCATCTTTAGTATCGAATCTTAGTTGCGGTGAACTACATGAGACATCTCAGAATCATTCATTTATACCCGAGTAAGCTTTTTTACTATGAATACGTTTTGTGTCAAATGTTCTTGTCCTAATCATGATGTAATGAACTAGAGATGCATTATTTTGACTTTTTGGTTTAAGAAGTTTCTGCAAACTGGTTTAGCAGCTATTATATATTCCTTAAAAGTATTATTATCTAGGCAATCTAAGGTCATTTGAATTGTTACAGCAACATAGGTGTGACCAAAAGTTATAGTTCACACACAATTCCTATGGTCTTAACACCAAGTAGTAACGTGATTACGACTCCGTCACCTCCATACACGTGAGTGTTGTCATTTAAATTGTGTCAAATCATTATAGCTTTATATATATTATGAATACATGTAAGCATATTGGCATTACCATACTTCTGAATACTCATTAAACTTATGTTAACAGCAGCCCAAGGACACATATACCAGTTCCTGTTACGAATGCATCGCCTGACACAGTGAATTCTGCTTTGAATGTTAGTTCCTCTACCTTTCATCCGGCTGCTAATGTTGAATTCTTGAGTGATGACGACGGAGATGATTCTGACTACGATCCATTCACAGGTAATGAAGGTCGTATTTTTTAATAGTTTCTACTTGTCATTCAATGAAGATGTATTATGTTAAATGGCATGGTCATGGGGGAGAATGTTTTTTAAGATGCTACTTGTCATTCGATGTTGATGCACTATGAATTTTCTTTGACAGAATTTAGTAAGAACTATAACTAACTTCCTATAAGTATATCTAGAGAAAGTACAGTGTGAAAACATCTTCTGTCTTAAGTTCGAAGCTTGGATGTAAATAAAAGTAACATGTCCCAACTGTGATACATCTTGTGATCTTTTCTTCCATATTCCAAACTATGGACTGTATTTGAGTGTAGAAAACAATTCTTTGTGTTTGAATAAGTGTCCACTTTTTTTTTGCCGATATGCTTTCATGTGACTCCATGGTATTATGTGAATTTTTAAACTACAAGATAGTAATCAATTAGACTTTTCCAAAGGCAAAGTCATTAAGAATCTTACAGTCTAATGTACACCCATGCCCTTTCAAATAAAATAGGTCTTTGTCTTCAATCTACACTAACATGTTAAAACACTTATAAAAGTAGTTACACAAAAAAATTATTTAAGACATAGCTTCCAAAAATAATTTTGACAAACCTTTAACATAACTATTACTTGAATTAATGAGTATGTATTAGATTGAATGCCATTACTTAAATTATGGTTTTTACGATTTAATTTCATATCATTAGTATAATATTGGATATATTAGTGATATCTTAGTGTTGAGAGCAAAATGTGTTTGTCTTTGATCTTAAGGCAACCATATAAAATAATGATGGTAAAACAATTAAGTTTCTTTCTCTATGTTGTTGTATTAGCACTTTTGTCTTGACTTTTGTGTAAGGCAAAGCTACTTTGGTAGCTAAGTTCACTACCTTTCAATTTGATCACGTTGATATTTTTTCACAAGTTTTTATAATATATGTACAACAGGTAGACAATCTGATGATGATGAATGCCTTGGTGAAGAATTCCCTTTACCACCATTTTCAACGGCTAACCAACTAGACATAAATAATGAAGGTAACCATTACAAATTGGATACTACATACAACTATTTGTTCTTTTTATACTAGGTTAAATTGTTATTATATACAAAAATTCTTGTATCATACAGAGTACTTCGATTTGGGAGACCCGTTGATTGCATGTCGATACTGTAAGGCTATGATGTGGTATCAAGAAAGGATGTACAAACACAAACATTCTGCAAATCCGAAGTTTCATTTATGTTGTGGGAATGGTAAATTCGAACTTCCATTTTTAAAAGAACCACCACAACCGCTAAGACATCTTCTGTTTGATCGTAATTCCATGGATAGTAAGAACTTCCAATCACAAATAAGGACATACAACATGATGTTTGCATTCACTTCTCCAGGAGCTAAATTGGACAACAGGTTCAATAATGGTCGTGGTCCACCTACTATTAGAATCCAAGGTCAAGCTTGCCACCGAATTGGGAGTATGTTACCACCAGAAGGAAAACCACCAAAATTTGCTCAACTCTACATATATGACACAGAAAATGAAGTTATGAATAGAATCGGCAGTCTCAGGTAAAAAAAAATTTTTGGTTTTATCTATTTTTTAATCAAGGAATACTATTTACTAATAAATTCATTAACTTTATTGTAGTGGTCCTTCAAACAACATCTTGCCACAGACTGTCCAAAAGTTATCAGATATGTTATACATACATAACATACATTCCAAGAGTTTCTTAATGGCTAGACACTGGCTCAATCAAAGCAATGTTCATAATTTAAAACTAAGGTTGATCTCAACGAGATCTACCGATGGTAGATTGTACAATCAACCAACTGTTTTTGAAGTGGCAGCTTTAATTGTGGGTGACATTGACACTGCTGAGGAAAGAGACATTATTGTACAAGCCAAAGGGGGTGGACTTCAACGCATTGATGAGTTTCATCCATCATATTTGGCTTATCAATACCCATTGATTTTTCCTTATGGAGAAGATGGGTACAGAGACAACATTGCGCACAGGGATCTTCCAATTTTTGATGACAACTTAAGGAACCGACTTACTATTCGAGAATGGTTGGCATTCAGAATACAAAGTAGGTGTAATGAGGCTAAGACGTTGTTATCATCCAGGAGATTATTCCAACAGTTTCTGGTGGATGGTTACACAATGCTTGAAGGAGAGAGATTAAATTGGATTAGGAAAAACCAATCCAAATTAAGAGTTTCAAAGTATACAAGTCTACATGCTGAGGAAGTTCAAACACAAGGAGCAAGCATAGGAAAAAGAGTCGTGTTACCATCGTCTTATGTTGGTAGTCTAAGATTTATGGATCAGTTGTACTATGATGGCATGGCAATTTGTAGTAAGGTTGGTTTTCCGGATCTTTTCATCACTTTCACATGTAATCCAAATTGGCCTGAAATTCAAAGATTGCTTGGTCCTTTAAATTTGAAACCACAAGATAGACCTGATATCATTGCAAGAATATTCAAAATGAAGTTTGATAACCTCTTGGAGGACGTGACGAAGAAAGGTGTTTTAGGAAAGGTTCTTGCATGTAAGTTAACCATTTCTTTTATCTGTTTAATACCTTTTTACTTTAAGTAGATTATAATTATATATAAATCCATTCACGTCCTGATTAACCCTAATATTTGATTGAATTATGACCTTAACCGAATGCACTATCATTTTTACTTATCATTTCATGTCAATTACAGATATGTACACAATTGAGTTCCAAAAGAGGGGTCTCCCACATGCCCATATTCTGGTTTTCTTGCATCCATCAAACAAATACCCTGCTCCTGAAGACATTGACAAGATCATTTCTGCTGAAGTTCCTGATCCATTGAAACATCCCAAACTTTATAGTCTTGTGAAAACACACATGGTACATGGACCTTGTGGGGTAGCAAATCCTAAATTCCCATGTATGAAGGATGGAAGGTGTTCAAAGTATTATCCTAAGAAGTTTCAAGATGTCACAATTGTGGATCAAGAAGGATATCCAGTTTATAGAAGGAGAGATCAAGGTAATACAATTGAGAAGGGTGGAGTCACACTTCATAGTGGTCATGTTGTACCCCATAACCCAAGTTTGTTGATGAAATATGAGGCACATATAAATATGGAGTGGTGCAATCAGAGTACATCAATCAAGTACCTATTCAAATACATCAACAAAGGTTCTGATAGGATCTCAGCTGTTATTGTTCCTAATAACAATGGTCAAGATGGTAGTATTGATGAAATCAAACAGTACCTTGATTGTCGTTATGTCTCACCGAGTGAAGCTTGCTGGAGAATATTCTCTTATTCCATTCATGGTAGAAAACCAGCTGTGGAACGATTGTTCTTTCACATGGAAGGAGAGAATTCAGTGTACTACAAAGATTTTGAGCATATAGGTACTCTTCTACTTAAGCCAAGTGTCACTGAATCAATGTTTACCTCTTGGTTTCGAGCTAATGATCAATATGAAGAAGCAAGGTCTTTAACATATGGACAATTTGTGTCAAAATTTGTATATGACAAGAGGAAAAGGTGTTGGAAACCACGTAAAAGAGGTTACACAATTGGTCGATTAATTTGGGTTCCACCAACAACTGGAGAATTGTATTATATGAGAATGTTATTGACTGTGAAGAAAGGCCCAAGATCTTATGATGAATTAAAGACAATTGAAGGGTTGAAGCACAATACTTTTAGAGAAGCATGTTTTGCAATGGGGTTCCTACAAGATGACAAAGAGTTCATTGAAGCAATAAAAGAGGCTTATAATTGGGGTTCTGGTGTTTTTTTGCGTAAACTTTTTGTTACAATGCTATTATCAGCTTCAATGAATCGTCCAGAACATGTTTGGCTTAACACTTGGTGCTACTTATCTGATGGAATTCTTCATGAACAAAGAGTTTTGTCACAAAATCCAGGTTACATTATTACATATTGCAAAAATTTATGACACAACAAGGATTATGCTTTAACATCTATTAATTTGTTTACAACATAAGATAGACTCAACTTTGTTGGCTGCAATTTTGTTTTTGTAGATTTGGCATTATCAGACGAGGATATTCAACAACTCACTCTGATGGAAATTGAGAAGCAGCTACAGAAAAATAGAAGAAGTCTTAAAGAATTTAAGTCAATGCCATATCCAAATGATTATGTGCTTGACTTTCTTGGAAATAGATTGATATATGATGAAAGACAATACGACATCAAGGCTCAAGAGGAGATTTACAACAATCTATTTCAAAAGTTGACAGGTATTGTTCTTATACCTATTACAATATAACTTATCTATAAAATATTAAGCAAGTCATAATTGTTGTTCACATTTATTGTCATGAACTCAAACACAATCATAGTATTTATGATATTTTGTTCATGGATTAGATTGTTGTAATTTTATTTTCAACGTATACTTGAAAATGAATAGTGTTAGGTATTCCTTCATTAGCTTTTCTGACATGAAGTTATTAAATTTATTCGTGTAGAATATATTTATGTATCAATTATGAAACTTTTATTGTGTCTAATTTGTTATTGTAGATGAATAACTTGGTATCTTCAGAGAAGTTATGCAAGCAGTCACAAATCAAAATGGAGGAGTATTTTTCTTATATGGTTATGGTGGAACTGGAAAGACTTTCATGTGGAACACACTTTCAGCTGCTTTGCGTAGTCAAGGAGATATTGTGCTGAATGTAGCATCTAGCGGAATAGCAAGTTTGTTATTACCAGGAGGGAGAACAGCACATTCAAAATTCAAAATTCCAGTGCCATGTTTGGAATCTTCCATCTGTAACATTGAGAAAAAGTCAGATCTTGCTAATCTTTTGAAAGTAACAAAACTCATTATATGGGATGAAGCTCCTATGGCTAATAAGTTTTGTTTTGAAGCTCTTGACAAGTCTTTGAAAGATATAATGAGTGATGATGACTTTGAATGTCAACAAATTTTTGGAGGCAAAGTTGTAATTTTTGGTGGAGATTTCAGACAAATTTTACCTGTTGTGCCAAGGGGTACTAGGTCGGATATTGTACATGCAACAATAAATGCATCATATATTTGGGATCATTGTAAAGTGTTGACTCTAACAAAAAATATGAGGTTGCAGAGTGGTTCTAATATAGCCAACTTAGAAGAAATTAGGCTATTCTCAGATTGGATTTTACAAGTTGGCAATGGAAAAGTATCAGAACCCAATGATGGCTATGTTGAAATAGATATTCCTGAAGAGCTACTCATTAGAGATTTTGTGGATCCTATTCAGTCAATCGTTACAAGTACATATCCAGATCTAATTCAGAAATACACAAATCCATATTTTCTTCAGTGTCGAGCTATTCTAGCATCAACTATTGAAATAGTTGATGACATCAATGACTACATCACTAATCTCCTTCCAGGTATATTTTCATCTATATTAATATAACTAATTTTTAGTGTAAATAGATGATTTCCATAATTGATGTAGTACATAGAGTAGTCTGATTCATATTTACTCTTTTCTTTATCAGTGTCTATTTAGGTAACTTTAATTATATAATCAGAAACTCATTTGTCCTTTTGAATGTTTCTTTAGAATTTATTTAATATCTAAACTGTAATATCTGTTATTTTTTATGAAGGTGCATGTAAAGAATATTTGAGTTCTGATTCCATTGATAAATCAGAAGCAAATGATAATAATGCTTTTGAGCATTTGACACCAGAATTCTTGAGTTGTCTTAAAACTTCTGGTTTACCTAACCATTCTTTGAAGTTGAAAATTGGCACAACAATCATGTTGATAAGGAATTTGGATCAATCAGAGGGGCTTTGTAATGGTACACGGTTGACAGTTAATAGGTTAGCAAACCATGTAATAGAAGCAAAATTAATTTCTGGTACAAATATTGGTAACACTATTTACATACCAAGAATGTCTTTGTCTCCTTCTCAATCTCCATGGCCATTCAAACTGATCAGAAGACAGTTTCCAGTTATAGTGTCATTTGCTATGACTATCAACAAATCTCAAGGTCAATCATTGGATTATGTTGGTTTATACTTGCCTAAGAATGTTTTTAGTCACGGACAACTTTACGTTGCTATTTCAAGAGTTAAAAGTAAAGCTGGATTGAAGATCTTAATACATGACAAAGACAATAACTCCTTGGCTAAAACAACAAATGTTGTCTTCAAAGAAGTTTTTCACAATGTCATATAGGTACATTTTTAATATTTATCATATGCCTAATACATTGATTAATATTTTCTCAATTATTACTATATCACCTAACATGTCCAATTCTTTATTAACCTGTTGCATGAGCAATATTTGGTCTAATATTAAATGATGTTACATGATATCTTATTAAATTTGGTCAAGTTTAATATAACATTAAATGGTACTACATGATGTCGTAATTAAATTTGGCCAAGTTTAATATTGCCATGCATGATATCTGTTGATTGGATCTTCAACGAATAGGTATTTCTAGAGTATGCAGTCTGATTTTATTAACATTTGAAATTTCTCATGTTAGGTGTTTTCGATGGTTGCTGCAACTGGTTAATTATGGAGTATCTCGCTTTTGAAGGGCTCATTATTGGAATTTTTTTCCGTTTATAGTTTGATGTTACAAAATTCATATCTTTCACATATATACAATTGTTAGACATTTGGATTGTTTCACTGTTAGAACATAGGAGAATTATTCCAAACTAACTGTTTTGTTCGTCATTTTATTTTATTTTATTAATATTTGGTTCATTTTAATCAAATGCTGGTTTCCAACACCTTTGCCAATGTTGGATAATTATGGATTCAATTTAGCACTATCAATGAATTTTAAAGGAGTTCAATAATATGAGATACAATATAATGAGTGTGTGTCAATTTCATTTTGTTATTTCTATTTCACCGAGTGACATATGTTATAGATTGAAATAGATATCAGTTTGACATGAAAATAATTACAACTAATTTTATAATTTAGAAATAACTTTCCCGTGCGGACGCACGGGTCTTCCACTAGTTGTGTTCTAGTGTTGTATGAATGAGGGAGGAAAAAATAATCTGTTATGGCCCATCGTTTTTTTTATTTATGTTTGCTTCTACTCCTTAAAATCAAAACCAAACTTATTCACTAAGTTTTGGTTTTTGTCTTGTTGTATTGATACATCTTTTTTTATGGCAGATTTGGGGCAGAATGTTGGTTGATGGTTTTTTGTTTTAATGTTACAAGTTTAGGTGTACTACAAAATTGGACTTGAGGTTGCATAATTTTCCCTTCCATTATGATGTGTATTCTTGGGCAGGTTGTAGCATGTGTGTTGAAGGGTTGTTGTCAAAGGTGTAGGCTGTGAATTTTTGTCTTGTGGTGCAAAAGGTAGCAGAAGTTTGTTTCCACTTGGTCAAAGGATCATAAAAATGTAACAAGACCATCTAACTATACTAACTAAAAGCTAATTAAACTATTAAATTTTAAAACAGAAAAAATAAACTATTAGAATTAAATTAAAATTAAATTAAACTAATCAAATTAATCTAATTAGAAATAAATTAATTAAAACCTAATTGAAGTAATTGGAAATTAAATTAATTAAACTAATAAAATTAAAATTAAATCAAAAATTAAATTATATGAAACTAACACTAATTAAAATTAGATTAAATTATTAAACTGATTAAATTAAACTAAATAACTCTAAAAATAAAAGAATAAACCAAAACTAAATATTAAAAAAAAATCAATAAAAATGAACTAAATAAAAAAAAATTAAACTAATTAAGAAATTGGACTAAATAAAATATAAGCTTAGATTAAATTAAAATTAAACCAAATTAAAATATAAATTGAGACTAATTCTAAATATAAATAATAGTAAAAACTAATTTTAAAAAAAAAACTTTAATGTATTATTTACCTAGCCCTTAAAAAAATGAAAATAATTACGTGATAAAAAGAGAGAGAAAAAAATCTAAATAAATTTTACAATCGAGAATAAAATAAATAAATAAATAAAACAGACATTGAACGATAAAATTGAATAATAACAAAATGCATGATGAATGACTAATGGACTAAAATGCAAAACGACTAACTATTGGTACCTCGATAAAAAGTGTCAGATGAATGAAAAATTTCTGAAAAGTCCGGTCAAAATTTAGGGTATGACACCATGATTACAACAACACAACACATAACAACAACCAACTTAGAAACAACATACAACAAACAACGTAGCAACTTTAATTCAACACGATTCAACTTTGGACAGAGACCTACAACTTATATACATCAATATTGGTCATATGATCTACAACTTTAATATCGACAATGGTCTTTCGACCTACAACTTAAACATCAACATTGGTCATCCGACCTACAACTTAAAAATGCTCATAAACCGAGACCAAACAACTTACCTCAACTGTATCCGAAAACCCACTCAATCGACATGAATTCCACAGAATAAACTGACTAAAATCTCCTACTAATTATTACTAACTACCTCGACAATTTTCGTTAAATTCCGGACAATTAATTTGATCGCTTAAATCGGCTAAACCGACTAAAACTGCATTGTTCCAACATTCTGCGATTAATACAAATCTATTATAAAGTTCTATCTATTTTATATTTTCTAATTCGATACTACTACTATAACTAACCTTTTGTTATGAAACTCAAACAAAACCTTTTTATGACAAACTCCAAAAACTTTGTTTCTGTCCAAAAACCAATTAGCCTGATAATATTGTTGCTACTATGTTACTCATCTTACATTACCAGTTCAGTTCAGTTTCACTTTTAATTCATATACTTCATAATGGTTAGTATTATGTCATAAAAGAGATCATGCACAAAATTTCAAAGTTTATTTTATTTTATAGTTTCAAAAAAAGGTGATACCAAAAGTGCCTCCTCCCAACTTTAATGGATGGCTTGCGCCACCCTTAACTACAACCAAGTGGCCAGCGCCACATTTCATGTGAGAGGGAGTGATGGCTTGCGCCATCACCCATGTGGTCACCACCATGTTAATTTCTCTTATTCTAAGTTGCGTGTTTCACCCCTAAGTTTGATGGGTGGAATGCACCGCCCCCACCCGTACACCTGCACCGATTCAGTTTCGCCCCAAAATATATTTTCTAGAAATAATAATTTTACTGTAATGTTTACAAAATCAATCAAACGAAAAAATTTAACAACATCGATTCATCATTATTAACACAGAAACAACAACATCGCAACAGCAGAATCACAATTCAACAACATCAACATAAAACTACCCGATCCTAATTCCTACCTATCGATCATCATAACCCGATTATAGAATTTGAACCCCATCCTTACCATAAATTGATGGTCGTTCAAATTTCTGATCGACTTCGGGAATTGGCTCTGACAGCAACAACTCTCGTAACCACTCACTCCGACTTCGTTCCTCTTTCTCAATTTTCTTCCTTCTCATTCTACTGATCAAAAACCTATTTTCTATTTGATTTTCTTTTACTATAATTATTATTATAATTATAATCTCAATTGGGCTCACTAATTAACACCCCCGCGATTACTACTATCAACGCAACGACTAGGCCCACTTAAATAAACACTCTTATAATTCCATAATATTAATTTTAATATTATTTCTTCTGACTAAATTGACTAATTACCGACTATTAATTAAATCGTTCAAACCACACAATCAACATATTCAACGAATAAATGGAATAATATTCAATATTATTTTCCACAACTTAAATCAACTTATTTAATTAATCCAATTCAAACCACTTAGAAACATCAACGTAACATTCTGATAATTCGGAACTCAACTCAAATCATCATAAACGACATAAACCAACGTAAATCAACACAAATACACAAATCAACACAACATAATACAAGTATATTTAATTAAATAGTTAATGAAATAAACGGGCATTACAGATACCACTAATGTAACACCCTTCTAACCCCACAGAATAAAACACAATAGTCACTTAAATAAATCAGAGTACCTCTCAGAAAGGTGCCACATTTTATTCATAAAACGTCTTAACAACATCATTACTCCGTCACACTGGCTTTTCAAAGCATTTAGAATATTCATTTTCTTTTATAAATCAATAATCAAACTAAACTTTGTAGCGGAATTATAACTTCATAAAACTTCACTTATTTCATCAAAATATCAAGATCTTAGGTCATTGTCAACTATCATCAATAACTACAAATCAACATCTAGTAACTCATAAAAATCATCATAACAGACAACATAATATTCACTTAAGCGTGTCCGACCTGATGTTACATCTACCAGAGCAAAACACCATATCACTAAATAAGAGACGTAAAAATAATACTTCAAGCCACATCCATGCACTAGGCTTATTCTTGAGTATCTGCATGATGGCATAATAGACCATCACCAAAGGCAGACAGGGTGAGTAATCATGAATCAATATAAATGACATAAAGTAAAGTTAATCAAGCAATATTCGTAATATAGCAACACATCATAATCCTCACTCATCACATCATAAAACTCATCAAACATCTACTCAACACATATGCATCATGTTATGCCACCAAGAATGAAATGCAACTTCATATATGCATGTGGTACAGATTTCGACATGTGATGGACACTGGGCCATCTACCCTCCACAAGGGAGCACACCATAAACAACGTAAACAACAACACCCCAATCCACACAATTGGATTGAAGCCTCGTCATCATAAGTATGAGATGAATGCAACGATGCAACAACATCAACATAATCAACACTTGCATCAGCATTCATGTAAATATTCATCATACTCTTCATACGACATGTATATACATCAGTCATGTAGTCTATCAACATATACTCATCATCACATAGCAATCATAAACATCATATTATATCATCACAACTACATTTCACACCCAATCATCATAATTCATTTGATCGACATGTTCGTCACATAACAAGTATAAACCTCAAAATATTCACAACATCTATTTACTTTGTCATAACATCATCATAATATCATTGTTCACATAATTCATACCATCATAACAAATCAACACATAATCATCATATAATAAACTTACATCTTAACTTCATTTCTATCACAAATTGATCACTAAAACATCAACATAAATCATGACAACAAGTATAATACATCAAAACATCAATACATCTTATTTACACCTCATTAGACAATTTTTCTGAAATTAAAACACTACTTTTTCACTTCCAGGGCTCGTTAAGCAATCTTGTTGTTCGCTAAGCGGCATCCTCTCATGTTAGGGGAAAATCCCAGCTTTTGTTGCTCGTGGAGCGAGAATCTGCTCGCTAAGCGAGTTAGGCGAAACTCTGAATTTTTAGTCTATGATGACAGCAAATTCTGCTACGACTTTTCACCCTAAAACACAATTTTTCATCATTTTAATCACCAATTCAGTAACAGAACATCTAGCTAACTCACATACATCATTTACAACATACAATGCATCACAATTCATCACTATTTCTCAATTCTATTCACCAAATCCTATGTTTTCCTATCTACTTTGAAACCGGCAAAGTCGGAATCGGAAAAACCTACCAAAGAACAATCACTATCATTAGGATACCAAAGACCAAACTTAGAAGTACCACAAAGATATATAAGAATGCGTTTAATAGATTTTAAATGTGATTCCTTAGGGCAAGATTGAAATCTATCACACATGCAAACATTAAACATTATATCTGGACGAGATGCGGTAAGATAAAGAAGGGAACCGATCATACCTCAATACCTCTTTATGTCTACATCCTTAAAATTTTCATCACGATCGAGACTTGCCGCCATAGGCATTGGTGTATCAATAGGTTTCAAATTTGTCATATCAAACCGTTTGAGAAGTTCATTACAATAATTTGTTTTACTTATAAAGGTACCTTCTTAAAGTTGTCTAATTTGGAGTTCGAGAAAGTAATTGAGCTCCCCCATCATACTCATCTCAAATTCACCTTGCATAGACTTTGAAAACTCCTTGACTAACTTCATATTAGTAGACCCAAAAATAATGTCATCTACGTACACTTGAACTAATATTGAGTGATTTCCTTCTCGTTTAATGAAAAGAGTAGTGTCAACCTTTCCTCTTGAAAAATCTTGATTTAACAAAAACTTACTTAGGCGCTCATACCAAGCTCTAGGAGCTTGTTTGAGACCATACAAGGCACATTTTAGCTTGTAAACATAATTTGGTTTTTCATGGTTTTCAAATCCAGGTGGCTGGCAAACATACACTTATTCACTTATGTATCCGTTAAGGAAAGAACTTTTTACATCCATTTGATATAATTTAAAATTCTGTGAGCATGCAAATGCAAGTAAAAGACGTATAGCCTTGAGTCGGGAAACAGGAGCATAAGTTTCCTCATAGTCTATGCCTTCCTCTTGGTTATACCCTTGAGCAACAAGATGGGCCTTGTTGTGATTAATTATACCATTTTCATCCATCTTATTCCTAAATACCCATTTTGTGCCAATTACTCGATGACCTCGCGTAGGTGGAACAAGGTTCCAAACCTCATTTCTTTTAAACTGATTAAGTTCCTCTTGCATAGCTAAAAACCAATTTTCATTGAGTAAAGCATCTTTGGAATTTTTAGGCTCAATTTGAGAGACGAAAGCATAATGAAAACAAAAATTACTCATCCTTGATCGAGTGGTGACACCCTTTGAGATATCTCCAAGAATGTTGTCAGTGGGATGGTCTTTTGAAGTCTTCCACTCCAACGGTAAATAATTTTGAATTGATGCTTGATCTTCATCTTTGAGATCAGATTCTTTAACTGGCTTCTCCTTAACTATATCCGGAATGGGTTCAACACGAGACAAATCTTGATCTTTAACAATGTCTTCTGAAGAAGCACATGCACCAATAACAACACTACCTTTTCCGACAACTTTCGAACAAGATTCATCAAAATAGACATGCACAAATTCTTCAACAATAAGTAATCTCTTGTTGTATACTCTATATTTTTTACTTGAATTAGAGTATCCAAGAAAGATACCTTCATCCGCCTTTGAATCAAATTTATCAAGGTTTTCTTTTCCATTATTTAAGACAAAACATTTACATCAAAAGACATGAAGATGTGATACATTCGGCTTCCTTCCTTTTAAAAGTTCATAGGGCACTTTATTTAGAATGGGTTGAATAGTTATTCTATTCAACACATAACATGTGGTGCTTATAGCATCGGCCCAAAAATATTTAGGAAGTCCACTATCGTTGATCATAGTTCTTCCTAACTCCTCTAATACACAATTTTTATGTTCCACTACACCATTTTGTTGTGGAGTTCTAGGAGCGGAAAAATTATGTTCAATGCCATGTTTTTCACAATACTTTTCAAAAAGATGATTTTCAAATTCACCTCCATGATAACTTCGAATCGTTACAATGTTTGTGTTAAGTTTGTTTTGAGATAACTTGGCGAATGTTTCAAATGTCGAGAAGGTGTCACTTTTACTCGTTAAGAAAATTTTCCAACAAAATCTTGAGTAGTCATCCACAATAGCAAATCCGTAATAATTTCCTCCTAGACTTTTGATTCTTGATGGACCAAAAAGATCCCTATGTAGAAGTTCAAGAGGTCTAGATGTAGAAACTAAATTTTTGGATTTAAAAGACACTTTTGTTTGCTTTCCCTTTTGACAAGCATCACAAAGGTGATCTTTAGCGAACTTTATTTTTGGTAAACCAACTACTAAGTTTTTGGAAACAATTTTGTTAAGCAAGTCAAAGTTAACGTGTGTTAAACGTCTATGCCAAAGCCAATAGTCATCACTTTTGGAGACTAGACATTTAGGATCATTCATGGACACCGCATTCAATTCAAGCATGTATATATTATTAACCCTCAAGCCCTTAAACACATCATTCTTATTATCATCATGTTCAATCATGCAACCTTATTTTGAAAAGGAGACTTTATATCCCTTGTCGCACAATTGACTAATGCTAATGAGATTATGTTTAAGGCCTCCCACTAAGAGGATATTAGAGATAGATATAGAAAATGGATTACCTATACTACCTTTTTCGAGTATAGCTCCATTATTGTTATCACCATAGGTAACAAAAACTTTCTTCTTAGCCACAAAGTCATAGAATAAGGAGATGTCACCTGTCATGTGTCTTGAGCCTCCACTATCAAAAAAACATTGTTTCTCCGTAGCCTCAAGACACTCCACCTACAAGATTAAACAAGAGAATGAGGTACCCAATTTTTATTGGGTCCTTGTGTGTGAGTGAAACTTTGGTTGCATTTAGGAAACCATTGAAAAATTCCTTTAGGGACCAAGAGTCTCCTAAATCAACATTTAGCAATAGTGTGACCCCTCTTGCAACAATAAAGACAAGTCAAGATTGGATTATAGTCCCATTTCCTATTTTTATCTCTCACTACATAAGTATATCTTTGATATGGATTATTCATAGATTCTCTAAAATTTGATCGATCAATAGCAAATGTCATCTTTGGTTGTGACATCTTGTCTAATTTGGCTTGAAGAGTTTTGACTTCTTTTTTGCCAAATGCAACAAGTTTCACAACTATGAAAGTTATGTCATTCTTGTTTGTCTTCTTTAATAGATTCCACCATAGAGCTCTTAAGAGCTTCTAATGCGTTTTTATTATCAGAAAAAAAATTCTCTATGTATTTAAAAATACGCTTATTAGATGCTACACGCTTAAAAGCTTTTTTAGCTTCTAGGTGGAGAACTTTAAAAGTACTAAGTAAATCAGAATAAGACAATTTTTCAAAGTTATCATATTTAGCATGTCTTACTTGATTTTTGTCCTTTTTGTGTGCCATAAGACAAAGATTCACTTTCTCTTCCTCATCACTTGAGTTTGCTTTGCTAGAAGATTCACTATCACTTTCCCATGCGATATATGCCCTTCTAGCTTTGTTTCCTTTCCTTTGATATTTGTATTTCCCTTTGTCTTTCTTTAACATTGGGCATTCTGGTTTGTAGTGACTCGGTTTTCCACAGTAACATGATCCTTTAACTTTGGTACTTTTGTTTGATTCTTACTTGGAGGGATTATATTGTCTTCTATAGTTGACAAGACGCTTGTCCGAATGAGAGATTTCATTATTTCTAAGATATCGATTGTATCTTCTAACAAACAGCCCCATATCCTTATTTGATTCATCGTCTTCGACACTTGATTCACTCTCACAATCTTTATTGGTGGATGATTTTGAAGTAGAAGTCTTCAATGCAATAGACTTCTTCTTCTTCTCATTGTCCTTTGGTTTTTCATTCTTTTCTTTCTTCTCATTTTCATCATGCTCATGAAGATTCAAAAGCTCTTGCTCATGCTCTTGTAGCTTCCCAATCAACTTTGTTAAGTCCAATGTCCTTACATCATTGGCTTCTTTGATTGTCGTAACCTTTGGTAACCATTCCCTAGTAAGACACCTTAAAATTTTATTAGTAGCAACACCGTTGGGAGTGGTTTGTCCAAGAGCATCTAAGCGATTTAATAAATGAGGAAATATTTTTCCCAATTCACCAATGGTTTCCTCTTGGTTCATGTGAAATTGATCAAACTCTTGTTGCAAAGTGTTAATTCTAGCTAGCTTCACGTCATCAATTCCCTCATGGGCAATCTGTAACGCTTCCCACATAGCTTTAGCCGTAGTATGATGAAAGACTCTAAAATATTCATCCGCTCCCAAAGAAGCAATAATCATATTTCAAGGTTTAGGTATTTCAAGGTTATTCTCTCCGGTCATGGTTATTTAAATAGGACTATCTTGAATAACCTTCCATATTTTTCTATCAACAGAGTTGATATGAATACACATACAATCCTTCTAGTGACTATAGTTTTCTCCGGTGAAAACAGGTGCTCTATTATACGCCCAGGTTGGATCGTTATCCATTTTCTAAAAAAATCATGTGAAACACTATATTAATCGGTGCTCGTGATACTACTTGTTAGACGATGGCGCGGATCTAGAAGGGGGGTTGAATAGATCCCTTTTTAAAATTAACTTTTCAAAAATTGATTGAAAAATATTTTGCGGAAGTTCCCCAAAAAACACGTCTAAAAATTATAGTCAAGTCATCGGTGATCGGATATGCGTCAGAAAGCAAATGGGATATAAGAGAAAATAAGAAAAATTAAAACAATGTTCAATTGATCACTTAAATTCAGCACACTTGATTTACCAACTCTCAACAATGAGTTTAGAAAGAAAAATAAGCATAAACAATAAGAAGTTGTGTGACCGAATTGGGATATTTCATTAATATTGCAATTGTTTATACAAGAAGATAATTGGAACAACAAACCAATCCGGATTGCGATTGTTGCAAAAACTTCTTCTTGCCCCTTGATTCGAGAAGAACAAAGTCCTTCACGCGTGTCGAGAAAACCTCTGGTTGACAGCTCCCTTCTTGCAAGGATATTCAATCCTTTAAACCTTGAGCACGACTGATTTTCTTCAACACTTGTGAACCCTTAATAATCTTCGTAATCCTCCGGTTAACGTGATATGAAAGAACGATCCACTTGATCTTTAATCTCTCTCACTCGGCTGAATCTAAGAATGATGATTGTGTGCAAAATCTCCAAATCCTCTTTGATCTTGGAGGGGAAAACCCCTTTGATTTTTACAAGAAAAACCTACGGCTTCTCTACCCAATCTGAAATCTCTCTATTTCAATTGGACGTTATCACCATAGATTGCACCTTGATCAACAAAGATTGTTGTGTGTGATTGTTGATTGATGCAAAGAAGGATAAGATGAAGAGAATGATGTGTATCTATTTCACTTTTCTTGTTCACTTCTCAAAGAAAATGAAAACAACTATTTATATTGGTTAAACAATAATAGGAAACAGAAAGTAAAAATAAATAAATAAAATATCAGTTACAGGGATGAGCCGACCTCCCACAGGGGATGAGTCGGCCTAACAGATCCAGTGAGTCGACTCAAATCCCTGGCTCACTCGACCTGTTGGGACCCGAGAGATTTTGAGAAGAAAATAGTTGAATTGAGTCGGTTCATGGCAAGCTGTGAGTCGACTCAAATCAAATAAACTGAATGAGTCGACCTGTGCAGAAGGATGAGTCGACTCATTCAGTTAAAAATCCTTCAATATGATTTTTCTACATAGGATCATTCCCTCTTCCTTGTGTTCCCCACACAATTTCAATCATACCAAGTTTTTGATATTTTCAAAACATATGCCACGTCTCACATATAGTAGTTGTACTTTGGATTCATTATGGATTGTATTTTATTTTTAATTCATGCTACTTTATCGTGTATTTCAACTTTATTTATATATTTTTTTGGACCATCTGAATTTATATACGTCATTTTTTCATATTGATTGTATGGTTTAAATCTCATCACATAATATGATACATAACGTTTATAAATCATCGTCTAAATAAAGATAAATACAACATAACATCCACTATTTTGAAATGTTACAGAGATGGATCTCTGTAAAATAAATAGAGATAGATCTCTGGATTAATAAATGTGTAAAATGTCTTTATGGTGATGCATGATAGAGATTGATCTCTGAAATAATAAATATGTAAAATACCTTCATGGTGATGCATGATATCTGTTTTAAAATATTACAAAGATACATCTCTAAAACAGTTAACATTTAATGTTTAATTTTTAGACAACATTTGCCCAAGGATGCATCTTCAAAATCTGAGGATCACTTTAGACTTTAGATTTTGCATGTGATGTTTTCTCATAATTTATTATATAAGTATTTGGGATGTTACATTATACAATACCGCTTGTTGTTATTTTGTCAAATTGTGCACATATTTATCTGATATACTTTTGTTTTCAAGTAGATTGATTTGCTTACATTTCTAGTACCTTTTGTCAGAAGAAAAAAACAAGCATCCATTTCAATTTCATGCATGGAGATGGAGCAGTTAGAGTGAAGAAATATCCCTTTATTACCTCGGGTTTTCTATGAGTCAATCATATTCAACAACAATATCTAGTATTCCAAACATTATAGGTGTACACCCAAACTAAAAGAACAAGAATGAACAGCTGAGCTGGACATTGAATGCCATGAACTACTCTGAATCAAAAGAATCAGGGATCATTCCGCAGACCTGAAACAATAACTAAGCAATTCTGATCAAAGTTATACTTCCTAAAGTAACTACCCCAAGAATAGTATTTTTGTCAAATATCAATCCCCTACAAATAAATAGTCAGCAAATCAGTCTAATATCAAATAATTCCTCTCGTTCAACCCTCAAACTTTTCCTCGTGCCATTTGCAGAAGCGTTCCAGAGCATCCCTCATCCACGCATGTCGAAGGCTTCCAAGTGCCTCCGATACAGTCAACCAACTCCTATTTCTGGTATTTTGCTCAGGCCACAGCTCAAGTTCCTCTTTGACAAACAAAGAGAACATTGCTGCTTTACACAACCCTTCTGGACTGAATTCATCTAGGTGGGTCTTACTCCTAAACTCATAGCACCCAAGACACTCCTGCAACCAGGTAACCACAAGTTTCAGTCATTGGTTTGCAAGTATACATCCAAATAACAAGAACAATATGAAAATGTAGCAATATTAATAAGCCTTTTTACAATTAAAATAACTAAATCAGAGTATGTTTCAACTTTCAAGGTACAGCAGTAAAAGAGTGAAAGAATCAAAATGCATGCCAAGACAAATAGATAATTCCAAAAACATGTAATATTACTGACTTTTGCTCACATCTGAAACATATGCTGGAATAAAATTTAAAAATGATAATATTCCACCCTATTTTAGGATCAAATTCACCGTATTTTAAGTGTTAATGTCTTCTTGTGCTTACAGACCCAAGCAAAGTTGAGAAAATACCATTGCAAATATCAACAGTGACCAATTTACAGCAACAAAGAATACTATGAGAAGATGATAGGACTTTATTATATGCACCGAACTTAGGTTCCCATTACGAGATCATCAAAACATTCAGACTCATAAATCCATCATGATATTACAGAAGCTCAAAAGTTAATAAATTCACATTTCTCACCATTAGATCTCCTCGAACTCCTGCTTCTTCTATAGCTTCTCTTACAGCAGCCTCTTCAACAGTTTCATCATTCTCCCAACCTCCCTTCAATGGAAAACCATCATAACAATCAGAAAATGACATCTCCACTTAGGATCCATTCAAAAAACAATGCACAACTGATCTCAAACAAATTAAGTTACAAAAAAAAATAGAATAAATGAGGAAGCAGCAAACACTTTAAACAGAATTTAAATGCACTTGATTGTGCAAAATAATTTTTGAAAGAATCATATGCAATTCAATAAAGATGTCTGGTCAATAGATTCGGTATAGGTTCTTAACAAAATTTTACAATAGTCAATAGGTTTGACTTATTCAATGGGCTGCTAATCTTTCATAGTTCGGTAAAGGTCCCTATACCTAATATGCATATCAATTCAATTGTTCTGTACAAGGATAGTATTGTGAACAGAATCCAGTGTGATTTTACCATCTCATCACAAGTGAAGACAAAAAAAAATTGAACTAATTTTACAATGTAATCGGAACAGAAACTGGTCAATAGGTTAATATAGCCCCCACACTTAATACACTGGGTATATGAGTTCCGGAATTATTTGAGCTTAAAGCATTGAATACATGATCAAGCTATTTTATTACCTAAACAAAAAAGCTCGAGTTTGAAGACAGGTTTGACTACATTGACGCTCAAGCTTTAGAGGGTTGACATAAGTAAAGTAGCCTGTGTATGTGTTTATGATTATATTATAGTTGTATTTTTGTCTATTGTCCTCTAATATCTACCATTTACCTAACTAGTTTGCAAGTGTCATACGTGACTGTCAACCTACTGGAGTGAAGGGGTATCGGCTAAATACCACACTAAGAAACCTAATAGAACGAAATCATCTACAGAATATATATAACATCTTTTTCATCGTAGATTTCATTCTCTGATATTTGGGTCCTTTCACCATTTGTTCAACGGTTCAATCCCTAGCTGGTGTCCATGAAAAAGCATATATTGTGAGAGGTCAGCTTCTTAAATAAATCTCAGTTATCTTTGAGGGATATTTCTCTGTAGTTGCGCACAGGGAAAATATTGGTTTACAGAAAACAAGATTTCATTCTCAAACCTAAGTCATCTTTATGGATACAAAACTAATTTTTATTTTACTTCATCTTCTAGAGTGGATTCCACAATCTATTATCACCAACTTCAGTCAATTCCAAGAAATTAGAAAAGAGCTATAGTACAAACACAACCTAATGCAATTGGAATTCATTTTCGAATTACTCACAGGCAGCAGGACCACAGGAGAAATTTCCTTTGGTTCTTTGGAGCGATTCATCCCATAGGAAATAATGAATCCCTTCTAAGAGTACAAAGCAATATTCTGGTAAAGGAATGCTAATATACATTTTCCCTTTATTCCAAGACACCATTATTATTAGTATAAGAGGGAGAAGAACATTCAATGTCAATTTTGAAATTTCTCAATAGTAATAAAATGAGTAAAAGAACGAACTGTATTGCCTTTTGCAAAATACAATTTCAGAGAAAATTTTACAATATCATAGTAATCAATGTATAAGTATAAACTAATACAAACCATAACAATGCCCAAACGGTTTTAAGAAGTGTCATTTCAAACATTATATACCTTTGGAAACAAAAGACCTGGACCACTAGGTGAATTAATCAGAAGCACTTCAACAATCTTCTCAGAACTAGAGTCGTCTTCACAACTTTTATACCTAAAGGGAACACACCTGCAACCAAATTGACATCTTCAAAACAGAACGTAAAGAGTGTTATATTATCCAAAACAAGTATTATATAAAAAAAAATGTAAACATCAAGCAATCCCTATCTGAAAATATTTGCTATCATAATAAAAGCTGATTAATTGGAAGGCTAATGAAATTCCATTTGTAGTTAGTTAGAGTCACTTTGCAAATCAATCAAATTCATAATTCATAAAAATATACAATTTCCATTCATTTACTATTTATTATCTGCATACAGCTTTTTGAAATCAAATACTAAACAGTTGGCTTATCCGAGTTATAATCAGCAAGGCAACAAACAAGAGATGAACTTAGAGCCATCAAGATTGCTCAAAAACCAGAGGGTTAAAATTACATTTAATTAGTAACCCAAAATAAAATTACATTTAATCATGCCAAGAAAATTATTTGGAAGGACTGTTGAGAATGAAAAATATTACAAGTAATCTTTAAGATCACAACATTCAACCGAACTTTCCAAGTGTTGTCATAATGCATAAGCAAAGTTAAGTCATTAATTACAACTCTAAGGCGCCAAAGTAGTGTGTTCTACAACAACAATAACAATCAAATCTCATCCCACAAAGTGGAATCAGCTACATGGATCAACTTTCGCTATAATGTTCTATCTTGAATCATGCTTCTATCCAAATTGTTAATCTCGAGATCTTTCTTAATAACTTCTTTTATAGTTTTTCTAGATCTTCCTCTTACCTCTAGTTGTTTGATTTCTCACCATCTAATGTATTCTTCTATGTCTTCTCTATATGCCCAAAACATATAAGTCTATTTTCCACCATCTTTTCTACTAAAGGTGTTACCCCAACACTCTCTGATAATGTCATTTATAATCATATTTTGTCTTATCTTACCACACATCTAACGAAATATCATCATACCTATTACGCTTATTTTATTCTCGTGTTATTCCTAAAAAACTAAAAAGTGAATATATTTCAAAAACTAAAAAATGAGAATATATTTCAAAAGTCAGGATAACATAATCAACAAAATCTCTTAGTATACATAACATGCACAAAAAGCCAGTCACAACCCCTATTACAAATTGATTGATACGTCAAAAGAAGAAAAGATAAAAGATTACAATTAAATAACATCAATCATCAAATATGGACGCCTTCTCCGGCTCTATCTTGAATAACAATTATTTATAAATAACACAATGCTTCATAGATGACCACATAATCCTATCTTTTAAAAAAATACTATAGGAAGTTGACCATACATAGCACATACATATTATTATTATCAAAATCAAAATAATTCATAAATACACACACATGTACATCACAAAAGTGCCTAACACATGAGACGGCATGAACAAAAATTTATCATTATTCATTACATATTATCAAATAATCAAAATTTAATTTTCCTTAATTTTAATGTAAATCAGTCATATATTATTAAAATAAATGGTAAAAACCAGCTCCTTCGACAGAATAATTGACATTCGTAAGTGCGCCCTAAAAACCATAACAGAGACATGCATCAACATCATGAAACCATCTACCTCAACCAAAAATACAATAGTACCAAAACATCGCCATCAAAAAGACCAAATCGTAATTTCTCAATCACCAAAACCAAACAAAAAAAAAACTTTCTGCAAGAAAATGACATTTTCTCTTTTACACAATGATTATTAATAATAATTATTAGTATTAAACAAATTCACTACAAACTATAAAACAAAAAGTAATTAATAAATAAAAAAATTGCAATGGAGGGGAAAATCACATTACCCAGCAACAAGACGATAACCGTTCTCATACCGTTGCTGATGCCGACCCGTACGAGCAACCAAATCACACATGATAGCAACAAACAAAAACCCTTCCGAATCAGAAAAAAAAAATCAATCTCGCACAATCGCGAAACCGAACAATGTAGCACTTTCTTTCGCCATTGGAATTGAAATCGAAATGATAAAGAGGCACGCGAATCACGAAACTGTTATCGCCCACACTCGATTACGATCCCAACAACGAACACATTTTGGTTTTTAGGGTTTGGTTTTGAGAGACAAAGAGGAAATGAGGAAATCGATAATAAGGGTAAGGTGAGAGAGAGAATTGTGAGAAATGAAAAAAAGAGAGAAAGAAGAAGCGGTTAGAACGGATCAAATAAATGGGTCAAAGTCACGTGGATTGTGGTCAACATGTGAGGCGTTTGTAGATATAGGATGGAACTGTTTTTCTATGGATGACGCACACGGTATTATAATGGAATGGCCAATTATGTAGTGACATGTGGCAAGTTGTTTTTGTTGAATCGTAACGGAGGAAGGTGATTGGGGAGTGTTTGCGGTGTGACCTAGGTTGGTGAAGTAATGGATTACGGAGCGTCATGGGTCGGCCCAAGGTACTGGCGAGTACGGTCCATACTTAATTGATGTGTTACGGGAAATAAAAGTTGAAAGTTTCTTCCAACCGTCCTCTGAATTTTACTTGGCATCCGCACACTCCTATGTTTTTACCATATTAGTCCTATATAATATTATATTTCATTTCGTCAAAAATATTGGAGATTTTCAAATTTTAAAAAAGCTTTGTAATCTTCTAGATATTGTAAAGAGTCTATCCGATATTTGGTGTTGATGACAAATAAGTTTTCACTTTTATTGTATTTTATAGTTTTTTTCGGTTTTTTTTTTGGTTGTATTTTTACCGCATATTTCAATTAAGGAATTAATTGTTATGTACTGTCAGTGTAAAAAATTTCACATCATCAATCTATCACAATCATTCATAATCATTACTTTAAATATAATTAAAATTAAAGTCAAATATAATTTTGAATCTCATGGTTACCATTAATTGACAGTGTAAAACTGTTTTACAGTGTCAGTTCATTCCAATTAAATTCTTCAATCAATCCGAAAAAAGGTATATATTTTTTCCGCACTTTTTTAAAAAACATGTAAAAACGCATTATACATTTTTCTAAATTTTTTGAAGAATTTAATTAGAATGCACTGATAGTGTAAAGTAGTTTTACACTGTCAGTGAGTTATAGCCGTTGGATGTTGGAACAATTTTGACTTTTATTTTAAAAACAAATAAAGTAATGCAAATGGATGATGACAATGAATTGACAGTGTAAAACTTTTTACACTGTCAGTGCATAGCAATTAAACTCTTTTTTGAAATATGCAGTAATAATACATAAATTTTTCTCCATTTTTCAAAAAATCAAAAAAAATGCATATGTCCAATCAGACATTTCAAAAAATTTGGAATAAAGAATTCATTTTTACCGCATCTTTTGAAAAATGCGGAAAAAATTATGATCATTACCGTATCTTTTGAAAAATGCGGAAAAATTTATGATCAATACCGCATTTTTGTAAAAATTCAGAAAGTTCAAAATTTATTTTAAATGTATGATAGTCTAAAAAAATTGTTTTATTTTTCAGTGAAGACCAGAGTGTGATAGAGGTGTTGTTGTGAGGGATCAAGAGATGGGAGGTGACGAAGAGGAATCGCAACTTCGGGTAAGGAGAGTGACATCGATCGATTCTCACATGAGGCGCTTGATAGTTCAGGTTCAGTTTCTTGCACCCCCGCACTATCTGACGTAGATGATCTAGATCTGGTTTTGGATGGACAAGAGAGGATGAGGATAAACCAATTGATGTTCATACACCAATTCCAAATGACGTGCAGATGGTGGCGGAGACAGATGTGACCTATCCGGCAGAGATAGAGTTGCCTCATACTTTTGAGATGGTAGGGTGCCTCATCCTTCTGAGCCAGGGGTGGCAGTTACTATAGAGGTTACTCTGAAGACATGTGTCATTAATACTCATGAGATAGCTCTTGCTTCGACACACTCGTCTATACACACAAATATAGGGTTTCTTGGTGAGCCCATTGATTGTTCTATTCTCACAGGAAATGTGGATCATATGGAATTCAGATTATAATAGGGAGAGGTATGTGTATTATATGTCGATGACGTGACTATTTATTAATGATACTTTGAAACTGACTGATGATTTGTGTCGTACCTTGCAAACGGCTACGACTGTAATACCAATATACAAAAGACATACATGAAGCATATTTTTCATATATAATATTAATAATTTGGTACTGAAATACAAAATAAGTTCTTAGCAACACATTGTATAGATATAGCCACTACAACATAAGGTACTAAACAAGGCTATAAAATAGTACAAGATGTTCAACTACAAAAAGATCTAAGAACTAGATCCGAAGATCTCAAAAGTCCACAGCGGAAGACTAAGCCATCAACTAGCAAGGATAATCAAGTCGCCTTATCCTTACTCTTAGCGGAACCTGAAGTACCTGAAATAACAACATCAACATGGGGTGAGATAAAACATCTCAGTGGGTTCCATATCTTAGAGTTCTCTCGGCTCTAAGGGTCAAGCATAACAATTCTACGAGTACAAGGTTCCTCTCAAAAATAAACAAGTCGAAACGGAACAACCTAACAATACATCGTACAAGACTTCCCGTGGGACTCAGTGAAATACCCACCTCAAGTATGAACCACTAGACTTCTCATGGGACTCAATGAAATACCCATCTCAAGTTATCACTCGCTTCCCGTGAGACTCAATGTAATACCCACATCAAGCTAACTCTAGCTTCCCGTGGGACTCAATGTAATACCCACCTCAAGCTAACTCTCGCTTCCCGTCAGACTCAATGTAATACCCACCTCAAGTTAACTCTCGCTTTTCGTGGGACTCAATGTAATACCCACCTCAAGCTAACTCTCGCTTCCCGTGGGACTCAATGTAATACCCACCTCAAGCTAACTCTCGCTTCCCGTGGGACTCAATGTAATACCCACCTCAAGCTAACAAAGGGGAACACAATCAAGCGCGATCCTCAATTCTTATTAGTCTACAAACTCCTAAGTGTCTCACAAGTCTCACCAACTCCTTATCTTTAACTCACAATTCCATAATTATGTTTCGTTACCTTTTAATCGAATAGCCGGGTAAAAGTCGGGTGGAACCAACATTTCTTGATCTCAAAATATAGATTTCCTCATTAGCTTCGAAATGATTTGTGGAACGCTAAAAACGGATACCCGGATCATAAGTTACGAATTAAAAACCAAGGTTTGAAACCTACAGGTCTCGCTGAGCGAAAATCGCCCTGGAACTTTCGCTGAGCGAGGTATGCTCGTTGAGCGAGCTACACCAGTTCAGGAAATTCCAGCCTTACGGGAAAACACTCTTTTCACACCCAAACACTCCCAAACATCAACCAATGCACCATGACATAATCAAATGTATCCATTATCATCATATGAGTATTTTAGGTAGGTTTTAATCGAGTTTTAACCGTTAAACTTCCGATTTCTCTTAGATTTTCCAATCTAGCCCTAACCACAAAATATCTAAAACTCAACCAAAATCAAAGATAAAAGTTTCTAACTAAGAACCCACCTCGAGGGATGAAGATTGGTGCAAAGATTGAGTTGATTCGACGGACGGATGATCGAAAATGAGGAATTGGAGCTTTAGGGCTTTTCTCTCTTCTTCTTCTCTTCTCTTTTTCCTTCTTTTCTTATTTCTTACCAACTTCCTCTCCCTCTCATAATCTTTCTATATATATAAAAATATAAAACTTTATATTTTTACCAATAGGTCAAAATTAGAGAATATCTGAAAATGTCTCGTAATCTGATATTTTATAAAACCTCTGAGTCAGCTAATATCAATTAATAAAATAATATCCCGCTGATTACTCTATTTGGTTCCATTAAAATTTCTTAGAGTATTCCGGAATAATATTATTACTAATTAATATTGTCCAGAGCTTTAAATAAAATACGGGGTATTACATCTCCCCCCCCCCTTAAATAAAATTCTTCCACGAATTTAAAGGATTACCTGAACAGGTGAGGATATGATTCCCGCATTTCTGAGTCCAACTCCCACGTAGCATCGCCCGGATGCGTCTCATCCCATTGCACCTTAACAAGCGATATCTCTTTATTTCTCAACATTTTGGGTTCTCTTCCAACAATACGGCTCAGTTGGGGCTTGAAGGTCAAATCCGCTTCTATCTCGATAGAATCTGGCAGAATAGGCTGAAGAGGATCAGGAACGAACCTACGAAGTTGAGATACATGAAAAACATCATGCATTTTGGATAGAGATGGCGGCAAGGCTAAATGGTAAGCAACTTCACCAATCGTTTCTAGAATCTGATATGGTCCTACGTATCTCGGGCTTAACTTACGCGACTTAAACGGTCCTTTCAATCTTAATCTCGGAGTGACTTTCAAGTACACATGATCGCCTTCATCGAATTCCAGGGGTCTCCTTCGATTGTCACCATAACTCTTCTGACGGTCTTGGGCTTGCTTAATCTTTTCTCAGATCATACAAATCTTTTCCGTAGTCTCTTGAATAATTTCCGGTCCTAAGATCCTATCTTCACCCACTTCCGACCAACACAGCGGTGTTCTGCACCTTCTTCCGTACAAAGTCTCATACGGAGCCATACCGATGCTTGCATGGTAACTATTGTTATACGAAAATTCGATCAACGACAAAAGTTCTTTCCAATTTCCTCTACTCTCTAAAACACATGCTCTCAACATATCCTCCATCGTTTGAATCATATGTTCCGTCTGACCATCCGTTTGAGGATGATTAGAAGTACTCAAACGCAGATTCGTACCCATGGCTTGTTAGAACACCTTCCAAAATCTCGAAGTGAACTTCGGATCTCTATCTGATACAATATTGGACGAGACACCATGCAATCTCACAATTTCAGCAATAAACAACCTTGTAAGCTGACTTGTCTTATATGTAGTTTTCACGGCTAAGAAATGCGCATATTTCGTTAGTCAGTCCACAATCACCCAAACAGAGTCATAGCCACCCTGAGTACTTGGTAAACCTACTGCAAAGTCCATAGAGATACTATCCCATTTCCAAATTGGGATGTCCAAAGGTTGTAACAATCCACCTGGCCTTTGGTGTTTAATCTTCACTTGCTGACACACCGCACATTCTGACACAAATACCGCAATGTCCTTTTTCATCCCGGACCACCAATACTCCCTCTTTAAATCTTGATACATCTTCGAAGAAACCAGATGTATTGTAAAAAAACCTTTATGTGCTTCTTCCAGAATCCTTCTCTTTAACACATCATTATTCGGAATGCAAATTCTTTGATTAAATAGGATGATCTCATCTAATGCTCTCACGAAACCCGGTTTGAGTAACAGTCCTTGCAACTTCTCATCTAAAACTTGCGCTTGCTGAATATCATTCCCCAAGGTAGAATTAATATTCAAGTTTCCCATGATTAGACCACTCGGAGTCCAAACAAACTGAAGATTAAGATCCCGAAACTTTTCTAACAATGCATACTCCAAAATCATCAATTCGGCACTATGAATCACTTTTCTACTTAAGGCATCTGCCACTTTGTTTGCTTTTCCGGGGTGATACTTCAACTCAAGATCATAATCCTTCAAATACTCCATCCATCTCCTCTGTCTCATATTCAGTTCCTTTTGATCAAAGAGGTACTTCAAACTCTTATGATCACTAAACATCTCAAAACGCACACCATACAAATAGTGCCGCCACACTTTCAAGGTAAACACCACGGCCGCTAATTCCAAATCATGCGTAGGATAATTCTTCTCATGAACTCTCAACTGTCTGGAAGCATACGCCACCACCTGACCTTCTTGCATGAGAACACCTCCTAAACCCATCTTTGAAGCATTGCAAAACACTTCATAAGATTTGTTAGGATCGGGAATTATCAAGACTGGAGCAGTCGTCAATTTCTCCTTCAACCACACGAAACTTTGCTCACAATAGGAATCCCATTCATAAGCGAAGTCCTTCCTAGTGAGCTTAGTTAACAGTAATGCCATCTGAGAAAAACCTTTAATAAACCTTATGTAGTAACCTGCCAAACCTAGGAAGCTTCTCACTTCGGTAACATTCTTCGATTTCTCCCAATTAATTACAGCTTCTATCTTGGACGGGTCTACAGCTACACCTCCCCGGGATATAACATGTCCAAGGAACTTGACTTCTGACATCCAGAACTCACACTTACTAAATTTAGTAAAAAGTTGCTTTTCCTGCAGTATCGATAGGACAATCCTTAGATGTTCTCCGTGTTCTTGCAGCGTACGAGAATAGATAAGAATGTCATCGATAAAGATCACCACAAATTTATCCAAATAACTCTGAAATATCTGGTTCATGTAATCCATAAAAACAGCTGGAGCATTCGTCACACCCAAAGGCATCACTAAGAATTCGAAATGACCGTAACGGGTTCTGAACGCAGTCTTCGGAACATCAGAACTCTTCACACGAATCTGGTGATAGCCCGATCTCAGATCAATCTTCGAGAACACACAGGCTCCTTTCAATTGATCTAGAAGGTCGTTTATCCTTAGTAAGGGGTATTTATTCTTGATTGTAACCTTATTCAACTTTCGATAATCGATGCACAACCTCATACCACCATCCTTTTTATTTACCAACAACACTGGAGCTCCCCACGGTGAGACACTAGGCCTTACTAAATGCTTTGCCATCAAATCTTCCAATTGGTCCTTCAACTCCTTCAACTCGAGCGGAGCCATCCGATAAAGGGAAACAAATATAGGAGCCGTTCCCGGTATCAGGTCGACTGAGAACTCAACTTCCTTCACCGGAGGTAAGGAAGTGACATCCTCAGGAAAAACATCGGGAAATTCACAAACTATCGGAATGTCCAAAACTTGCTGGTCATTAACCTCCTCATTAGTAAGGACAAGCAAAACATATTTCTCTTGTTCAAACAGAAAATTTACCATTCCAACCGTACCTTCTAAGATCGTTGTCAAAACATCTTTCGGAGGCGCTTCAACGGAGGGAATGAGGATCAACTTTTCTTCACACCCAATAAACACAGAATTAGCAGACAACCAGTCCATTCCCAGGATAACATCAATTTTCTTAAGGGGCAAACAAATGAGGTCAATCTGAAAGATTCTACCATCCACGGACAACGTACAGTTCTCACACTTAAGCGGCGTCTCGACAGTTTCATCCATAACGGTAGTAACCACCATTGGAGGAGACAAAGGAAATAGTCGCAACCCAAGTCGCTTCGCACAACTAGTAGATATAAAAGAATGCGTAGCTCCACAGTCAAATAAAACAAGACAAGGATGATTGTTAACAAGACAATTACCCGCAATCAAGGAATTGTCGCCCTTCGCCTTCCTAGCATCCATAGTATAAACTCTTGCTTGCACTTGGTCCTTCTTCTGGGGACAATCTCTAGCAAAATGTCCTTCTCTCTGACAAAGGAAACAAACCACGGTACCCAGATTGCATCTACCAAAATGATTCTTATGGCATCGGGAGCAAGAAGGAGGAGAACTGGATCTAGGACTCGACACTTGTTTCCCCTTGAAGGGTTGAGGCCTCGGCCTAAAAGATTGACTAGCTCTCCCCCTATCTCCATGAACCGCACTTCCGGCACTTGCTTCTGTCTGCACTTTCATCAAACTATGTTCTGCAACATAGCATTTCCTCAACATCTCATAGTAGGTAGTGAACTCCCTTTGAGAGACACTATGCGAGAGTTCGGCCCTTAGCCCAAACAAGAATTGGTCAATTTTCCACCTTTCATCAGGAGCATACATAGTCTGCCTAGAGTAAGCCGCCATCTTCTCAAACTTCTCAGCATAACTGGCCACAGTCATGCTCCCTTGCCTCAATTGTTGAAATTTTAATTCCTTTTGTGTCCTCAAGGAACTCGGGAAATACTTATCCATAAAAATTGTCTTAAATTGCTGCCATACCCTCGGAATCCCTTGCACCATCATCAAATTGGAAGCACTCTCCCACCACCTAGCAGCAAGACCCTTTAATAAATGTGACGCAAAAGTCACCTTGTCTTCTTCACTATAAATTACAATATGGAATATCCTCTCTACTCCAGTCACCCATTCGTGATCCTTAACCGGATCCAATCCTCCATGAAACTCTTGGGGGTTCATGCGGAAGAAGTCTCTAAATGATCCTCCCACAACTCCAGGAGCAACCACATGAGGGTGAAGGCCCTCACTCATCTGATGCATCATTTCTTGCATGAATTGGTGTTGTTGTTGCTGCATCTGCTGCATAAATTGGAACATAGGAGCATTCTCATCACTACCTGCTTGATCGCTACCGGGAGGAGTGACACTAGGTCAAGCACGAGTTCCACGTCTACCAGTCATAATTCCTAAATGTCATCAAAACAAGATTAAGTTGATCAGGCTCAATACCATAAACATAACATTTAGTCCTATCGCAAGTCAACGTGTATGAACAGAAGGAAACACTTATAATATTTCAAGGCCAGGTCGAGCATACGACCTGCTCTGATACCAACTGTAATACCCATATACAAAAGACATACATGAAGCATATTTTTCATATATAATATTAATAATTTGGTACTAAAATACAAATAAGTTCTTAGCAACACATTGTATAGATATAGCTACTACAACATAAGGTACTAAACAAGGCTATAAAATAGTACAAGATGTTCAACTACAAAAAGATCTAAGAACTAGATCCGAAGATCTCAAAAGTCCACAGCGGAAGACTAAGCCATCAACTAGAAAGGATAATCAAGTCGCCTTATCCTTACTCTTAGTGGAACCTGAAGTACCTGAAATAACAACATCAACATAGGGTGAGAAAAAACATCTCAGTGGGTTCCCTATCTTAGAGTTCTCTCAGCTCTAAGGGTCAAGCATAACAATTCTACGAGTACAAGGTTCCTCTAAAAAATAAACAAGTCGAAACAGAACAACCTAACAATACATCGTACAAGACTTCCTGTGGGACTCAGTGAATTACCCACCTCAAGTATGAACCACTAGACTTCTCATGGGACTCAATGAAATACCCATCTCAAGTTATCACTCGCTTCCCGTGGGACTCAATGTAATACCCACCTCAAGCTAACTCTCGCTTCCCGTGGGACTCAATGTAATACCCACCTCAAGCTAACTCTCGCTTCCCGTGGGACTCAATGTAATACCCACCTCAAGCTAACTCTCGCTTCCCGTGGGACTCAATGTAATACCCACCTCAAGCTAACTCTCGCTTCCCGTGGGACTCAATGTAATACCCACCTCAAGCCAACAAAAGGGAACACAATTAAGCGCGATCCTCAATTCTTATTAGTCTACGAACTCCTAGGTGTCTCACAAGTCTCACCAACTCCTTATCTTTAACTCACAATTCCATAATTATGTTTCGTTACCTTTTAATCGAATAGTCGGGTAAAAGTCGGGTGGAACCAACATTTCTTGATCTCAAAATATAGATTTTATCATTAGCTTCGAAATGATATAGGGAACGCTAAAAACGGATACCCGGATCATAAGTTACGAATTAAAAACCAAGGTTTGAAACCTACAGGTCTCGTTGAGCGAGCTCCTTCTCGTTAAGCGAAAATCGCCCTGGAACTTTCGTTGAGCGAGGTATGCTCGCTGAGCGAGCTACACCAGTTCAGGAAATTCCAGCCTTACGGGAAAACACTCTTTCCACACCCAAACACTCCCAAACATCAACCAATGCAACAAGACATAATCAAATGTATCCATTATCATCATATGAGTATTTTAGGTAGGTTTTAATCGAGTTTTAACCGTTAAACTTCCGATTTCTCTTAGATTTTCCAATCTAGCCCTAACCACAAAATCTCTAAAACTCAACCAAAATCAAAGATAAAAGTTTCTAACTAAGAATCCATCTCGAGAGATGAATATTGGTGGAAAGATTGAGTTGATTCGACGAACGGATGATCGGAAATGAGGAATTGGAGCTTTAGGGCTTTTCTCTCTTCTTCTCTTCTCCTTTTCCTTCTTTTCTTCTTTCTTACCAACTTTCTCTCCCTCTCATAATCTTTCTATATATATAAAAATATAAAACTTTATATTTTTACCAATAGGTCAAAATTAGAGAATATCCGAAAATGTCTCTTAATCTGATATTTTATAAAACCTCTGAGTCAGCTAATATCAATTAATAAAATAATATCCCGCTGAATACTCTATTTGGTTCCATTAAAATTTCTTAGAGTATTCCGGAATAATATTATTACTAATTAATATTGTCCAGAGCTTTAAATAAAATACGGGGTATTACAACGACCCTCGCGCTAACTGCAGAACAAAAGAAACAACATAGTCGCCATCTAATTATATTCATTCTACTTAGGGAACAGGAAGATATAGTTATAACCTAATAAGGAAAGGAAATATTCTGGAACCAAAATCTAAGTCCGGGAGTCAGTTACGCAAGGGGAAGGTATTACCACCCCTCACGCCTGTTGTACTCAACGGGAACCTTTTAGTCTAGTTTGCGAATGAGTGATAATCTATGTTGTTTGTCTTCTTAAGGGTATACGAAACAGAAAATGGGTAGTTTTGTTCCTAGGGTGCTCGGCAAGGAGTAAGATCTGTGTGCCTATGTATTCCCTAATGCAATGGGAAAGTCAGAGCCTCGTAGTTCGTGGTTCTACGGTTGGTCGATTGATTTTATTAGGCGTCAATTGCTCAACCCCGAAGTAGATGCCTCGCACCTAAGCAATTGAGGAAACCCACCGAAGATTCAGTGCACTCCTTTTATCACCTTGTTTCGATAGTTACTAAGTATTTTAATTACCTAGACCAACTTGACGTTGGATCAAGGGTTTGGATCTAAGTAACGTTTTGGTAAAAGGGAAGGTCTATGTTAATGGAGTGTAAAAGGGTTAATCGGTTACGTGGGATCGAATCCTAGTTCCTAAGAGGACGCCTAGTAAACGGAACCAAAACCTAAAGGAAGTGTGAGTGTTCGGGTGCAACCACTTGGTGTTGGACCAAGGGTTCGCGCAATAAGCGAAAACGAATAAATAAAATACGTACATCGGAATCGGGGGAGGGATACAAGTAATTTACATGGGATTGCGATTAAATAAAGGGTTTTGTTGTACTTTTCCCAAGAGAAAACGTGTGTGCAGTGTCCTAAATTATGCGGAGTCGTTGGAACTCGAGATAAAATCGAAAGCGTCAGAAATGTGGCTCCTTAACTATCTTAGAATCGATTCAATTTTAGAATCATTCTATTAGAAGTCGAGCATCATTTAATAATCAAATAATTATTTAAGTAAAAATAAAAAACAAAAATTGGTCTCATATTGATTCAAATAACGTTGATTATTAAAATCGAATATTTAAATCTTTTGTTATATCATCGACCATAAAAATAAAATAAAGTATAAAAATAATAGTAAAAAGAATTGGCCTCATATTTAATTTAAATAACGTCGATTTATTCGAAATCGAATATTTAAATATTTATTCATCGGCCAAAATAATAAATTGGGAAAATAGGAAATAATAAGGAAAATAAAAGAGTGGCCTCATATGTGTTTAGATAACGTCAATTTATTCGAAATCGAATATCTAAACATTTTTTCATTGGCCAAAATAATAATAAAACGAGACAATGTGAAATAATAAGAAAAATAAAGGTGTGGTCTCAAATTAGGGGATAACGTCGATTTATTAGAAATCGAATATCACCATTTATCATAGGCCGATTAAATAATAAAGTCGATAAATAATGGATCTAAATTAATTAGGAACCATAAAAAATAATAGAAAACGGTCTCATATCGATTCAGACAACGTCGATAAATTGAATGTCGCAAATCAGATAATAATATCATAGACTGAACAGTAAAGAATAAAATCGATAAATCAACAAATAACGGAAGAATGTAAAGGAGGGCCTCATAATAGTTTAGATAACGTCGGTTAAAACCGAATATCAATAAACTATAATTATATCATTGGCCCTAAAAATACGAAATAAATCGATAAAACGTTTAGCTAATAATCAAACTAACTACCAAAGTATGAAAATAAAAATGACATAAGGCAAAAAAGGGGTGTCACGGCTGTGTGAGGATGTGTGTAGAGTGAAAATACATGGGCTCACCAAGCCCAAACCACTATACAAGAAAACATGATTCTAGCCTTAAACATTTCATGATTCAGAAACGGAAAACCAAAAGGCCTCATTCCCTTAAGCGTTGTTTCTCACGCAAAAGCAGGATTCAACAAACAAAAGAAAAAAACATCACAAGTTATCGATTCGGTTCAGCACTCACTGTTCTGACTTAATTTGCTTCTCTCGGTACCTCTCGTGGATTCATTCTCTCAAGCTTCATCTCACAGTTGTCGCTCGATCTGCTCTGGTTTCGTTTTCACGGACCTAACTCCGTCTCAGTTACGTCCTCACGATAGTTCTCTTTCGGCGGTTCCAGTTTTCGTTTGATCTCGGTGAGCTTTGGGTCGGATTTACAATCTGGTTTCGTTTCAGGTTCAAATTTGTTTTTTATTTGATTTTGTGAGAAAGGTTTGGTTAATGTTTGATGTGTACTGGAACAGTTTTAATGGAGGAAAAGTTTAATGGTTTGAAGATGGTATTTCGGTGGTTATGAAGGTGATGAGGATTTGAGGTCATTAATGGAGGTGGTGGTTTCTATGTCCTCACTCGTTTGCGGTTTCGGTTTGTTCTGTTTTTTGTTTTTTTTGTGGTTGTTTTGGTTTTGTAAAAATGGTGGTTGAAAAGGGTTAATGGTGGAATTTTATGGAAGGGTGAGTGTTTATGAGAGAAAGGTTTATTGGATATTTCTGCAGATGAAAAAGAAGATTAATAAAGAGCGTGGTTTTTGTTTTCATTTGTTGGATGCGTCCCCTCTTAAAATATGAGAAGAGTCCTTATAAAAGATGTATGAAGGGTAAAATGAGGAAAGAGTGAGAGCTCAATCATTGAGGAAATTTTCTGTTGATATTATCGTACAAGTTGTGCGTAGGTGTGAAAATCTGGGTAGTGGAAAGTTGTACGGGAACCTTGTGTGGGTCACTTGGCCGATGTAGTGGTGTCGCAGATGCTTGTGGGGACCGTGTGAAATATGCGTTTCACAAAGAATCATGTGTGTGTGATTTTATAATGTTGAGTGTAAATTGATTTGTTGAAAGAAGAATATGATCAATAATATATGTAACATCCTAATAAAAACTAATAACAATAATAATAACTACTATAATAATAATAATAAAAATAAAGATGAAAACAATAGTAAAAAATAATATTAGAATGATAAAAATAGTAATTATAATTATAATAATAATAAAAATGATAAAAAATAGAATTATAATGAAGAATAGGAAGAAAAGAAAGAAGGAAAAACAAAATTTTAAAAAGTGATTTTTGAATCAAAATAAAAAAAATGGATAATGATAAAAATTTGAGCCTCCGTCGATTTTACCACACACAAGTGACCTGATAAACTTGAATAAAAATCTCGACCGAACAAACTGAAACAAATATCTTTGGATTTTCTGAATAAAAAAGTAAATATGCGGGTAGGACAAATTTAGGGTATGACAAATGTCCCTTTCTAATTGTCTTGAACCCGAGTAATTGAACTGTTGTAAGGCGTTCGATTTTAGGGTAAAAGTCAATTAGATATAAGAAGACCCAAAATTTGTCTGATGCAAAAATGCAATGCGATATTGAAATATGATATGCATGTATGGATGCAATTGTTGGGGATTGTAAACATGAATGTGTTTTAATATGAGATGCAAAGTCTGTGGGGATGATGAAATGACTGAATGAGGAGAAAACACTGAAAATGGTAAGGTAAGAAAATTTGTTGGAAAAAACAAGATATTAATGACAATCTGCGTGGACAACATGAAATAGCCAGAAATACTCGGAATAAAATGGGTTAAACCCTAGAAGAGGAATTAACGACTTTTGGAAAAGCCTTAGATGCACAATTACCAAACTTGGAAATCAACGCCCGAAACATCTAGAAGAGTACCTAGATGTGGAATGAGACCAAATTTCAAAGATACATCTGAAACAATCAGAGTGTACAAGCAAATTCACGAAGATTGTCATAATGACACAAATAACTAGGGAAGTATCAAATAACTGTTATCAAAACGAATAGACATCTGGAAAAAAATCAAATGGGGTTGAAATGGTTCTAGTAAGAAGAAACATCAGAACGAATGGACATCTGGAAACAAGAAAACATCAGATGGGCTAAACAAGTTGAGCTTGGACATACAAGATTATATGGTAAGTATCCACGTCAAACTTCACAATGTTTGAAGGAAAAGGAAGATATCCACGTCAAATTTCTCAATGGGAATTATCCAAAAAGATACCTTTGAAGGAAGGGATCCATGTCAAACTTCATAAAGTTTGAAGGAAGAGAAAATATCCACATCAAATTTCTTAACAAGACAAATTTGAAGGAAAGAGGTCCACGTCAAACTTCACAAAGTTTGAAGGAAAGGGAATATATCCACGTCAAAATTCTCAATGGGAATTATCCAAAGAGAGACCTTTGAAGGAAGGGGTCCACGTCAAACTTCACAAAGTTTGAAGGAAGAGAAAATATCCACGTCAAATTTCTTAACAAGACAAATGTAAAGGAAAGGGAAAATATCCACGTCAAAATTCTCAATGGGAATTATCCAAAGAGAGACCTTTGAAGGAAGGGGTCCACGTCAAACTTCACAAAGTTTGAAGGAAGAGAAAATATCCACGTCAAATTTCTTAATAAGACAAATTTAAAGGAAAGAGGTCCACGTCAAACTTCACAAAGTTTGAAGGAAAGGGAAAATATCCACGTCAAAATTCTCAATGGGAATTATCCAAAGAGAGACCTTTGAAGGAAGGGGTCCACGTCAAACTTCACAAAGTTTGAAGGAAGAGAAAATATCCACATCAAATTTCTTAACAAGACAAATTTGAAGGAAAGAGGTCCATGTCAAACTTCACAAAGTTTGAAGGAAAGGGAAAATGTCCACGTCAAAATTCTCAATGGGAATTATCCAAAGAGAGACCTTTGAAGGAAAGGATCCACGTCAAACTTCACAAAGTTTGAAGGAAATGGTCCACGTCAAACTTAACAACGTTTGAAGGAAATGAAAATATCCACGTCAAATTTCTTATCAAGACAAATTTGAAGGAAAGGGATCCACGTCAAACTTAACATAGTTTGAAGGAAAATAAAGATATCCCCATCAAACTTCACAAAGTTTAAAGGAAATGAAAGATGAAAATCCACGTCAAATTTCTTAACAAGAAAAATTTGAAGGAAATGGGTCCACATCAAACTTCACAAAGTTTGAAGAAAATGAAGATATCCACGTCAAATTTCTCAATGGAAATTATCCAAAGAGAGACCTTTGAAGGAAAGTGGTCCACGTCAAACTTAATAACGTTTGAAGGAAAAGAAAATAAACACACGAAAGACAAGGTGACAGACACGACTGCTTTGGTAGGTGCCAAGTGAGTTGGACTTTGATTTTTGGTGGTTGCCAATAGAAATTGGACTTTAAGGATGCCAAACAAAATTGGACTTTGACCACTAGGTAAGATGACAAGACCTCGGGAAATGCAAATGAGCATGAAGTATACTTTGAACTATGCTTGATATGAAATCGTATGATGTAAATGGTCAATGTTTGCAATGCAAATGCTGAGACCAATGGATAAGACTCTTTTAGGAGGTGCAGATGAAACAACTGATTCCATAACACAGTGAACTTTTGCCAACTACGCCTTTGAAAGATGTTCTGAACATAACTTCTATTACACTCGTTAGAAGTATCATGATGTTAATCCTTAGAAGAAGTGATAAGATTTGCTTGGGGATTGCTTGAAGTAGTCTGCCCCATGTTGACTAATTTTGGAATGACTGGTTGACTGGTCGTTGGAAATGTCTGCCCTAGCATAAGTCTTGAAGAGAGATTCTCTGAATGACATGATCTTCTACTGCAAGGTGCCCCTGATAGGATCACTGATCAAGTTTCTCAATTGTTTAAAATTCCCTAATGATGAGTGCTTACTTGCAAATAAAATATTTATTCAAGAATGTTAATTTTAATGCAATGCTATAGCAAAATTTTGAAATCAACATCATTATTGGAATGATATTGGTGTAAAGAAAATGAATCACTGATAAGAATGCAATGCTATTTCAGGCATGCAAAGTGAAAGATAAAGCAAGAGGTATGATACCAAAGCAAATGATTGGCAAATCTCTTGGGAGTCAGCTTATGCAACCTTGATGCGATATGCTTTCAAAACAAACATAGCTTCAATTAGGTCTTTAAAAGGGTTCTAACGTGGTCTGGTTCACGATTTTTGAAACAAAGGATATAAGGCTCAAAATTTAAATTTTTTACCCAACCCATTCTCCATGATAATCTCCAGTCTTACGCTCAACTAACTCAACCTATGCATTCAAGTTATTGAGAGATTGGAATTGTAACGGTGATGATGATGGTTTAAAGCCAAATTATTATTGGATAGCGGTCATTGCTTATTCACAACATTTTGTTGGTTTTGTTGAGGACTTTGGGTCAACTCTTCTTTATATTTGTTGAGGAATTTCGGTGACCTCTCTTGATTCAAATTCTTTTGTTATCCCTAACTTTTGCCTGGACTGTATCTTTGACGTTTTTAGTCCACCGGGATGCTTTTATTTTTGCCTAAGTCGCCTTTTTGGGTTTTGACTTAACGGCTTTTTTATTCTTATTTTTGAACAATGACTGTCATTAGCTTCTTTGAAAATTATTTGATGTGTATGAAGGAAAACTTGGGCTTGAAACCCTTATTGAAAAGTGTAAGGAATGATCCTCCTGAAATTGAATGCATATTCGAATTAATTGAAAACTACCCTACCCCGGGTTAAGATTGCGGGTTTTTTCGTGTAGAAAGAAACTCCAACTTCAAGGCTCAAAGGGGGTTGACGAGGGATTAACTTCCTTATCTCTCCGATGTTTGGGAGTTGAAACAATGCATGTATATCATCAGCGAGGTTTTATTTTGAAAGCATACCATTCAATAGTTTGGGTATTTATCCGTCATCCTCCCTCCAATCATTTCTTAAACAACAAATGAATAAGAGAAACAATGGTATATAATTTTTTGAATTTTTTGAAAAGGAAAAGCATGAATATGCACAAATATGAAAGTGAATGAATTGATTCAAAATATGTGATGCTCATTTCATTGACATTAACATTAAAGGAAAACAAGTCTTTAAGCAAGTACACATAATACAACCATGGAAATTAAAACTGAAAAAGAAACAAGGCCTAGTGTCTAATCAGTAGCAAGAATGAGCTTTCCCGTTTGATTTACTGGCTTTAGCTAGTGACCTGTGATTCTTTGACTAAGCCTTCAGCCACTTTGATTTGGCATATGATCTCTGCCAACATGGAGAATCCCTCTCGGTGTGAAGGTGAGCACGTCTCCTCTGACCAAATCTTGAACTTGAGCTTGGAAGGCATAACAACTTTCGATATCATGACCTGCAGCTCCTTCATGGAATGGGCAATGGAGATCAATCTTAAAGCCAACTGGAAGAGTATTTGGAGGATTGAGAGGTCTAGTCGTGATAAGACCTTTCAGAACCAAGTAAGGATATAACTCAACATATTTTATAGGAATAGGATCAATTTGAGTTCTAGGCCTGGGATTGCGAGTCTGATTATGATGAGCATTCCTTTGTGGAGGAGCCTTATTTTCAGCTTTTGTCTCAATCTCCTTCGGCTTTTGAAACATCTCAGAGGATTTTCCAGAAGATTCGGAAGCATGGTGCAAAAAGCGAGAATCTTCATAAATAGCTTGGGAAACAATACCCATAGGGGTAACATTGATTTGAGGTATGACAATCCTTTGAGACTGAGCATCTCTAGCCAACAATGTTTGCATCATCCCTATGAGTACATTCATGTTTCCCTTCAACTCATCGAGGTCTTCTCTAACCCTTCTGTTATGTTGTTCTTGATTTTCCATTCTTCTTCCGATGTTGGCTTTAGTTCTGAATCTTAGGAATCAACTTGACGGAGACTCAACAAATCTGAGGACGGGAACGGATGAACATGAGCGACTATAAATGCAAAATGAATGCAAATATTATGCAAATGAAATACAAAGAGTTGTCACAATCCACAAGATCACAAGTAAAAACAATTCAAAAAAATAGAGTCAAACAACAGGTATCTCTGATCAAAGGCCCTCATAGGTAGGTTTAAAAGGGTAGGTTCCTAAAATCATGGATCATTGTCGAAAACATTATTGCATTGACAGAGATCCATAAAAAACAATAATATCCTTGAAACGATCGCTTCTAGGTGAGGTCTTCGTATCGTCCTACGAAGAAGATTCCTCGTAAGATTTTACTAAACAACCATCAATCCCAGTTTAGGGTACTCTCAAACATCGTCGATCGGGATTGAAAATATTAATGTCAGATAGTAATACGTTCAAAGGATCTAGTCTGATGGTGGTTTTCGCATTAACCGTTGAGTCACATAGATCTCGTAGGTTCATACTACTAGCCATGATGAATTGGTTTAAAGGTCCCTGGAGTCGACAATTCAACTTAGAAACATTGTCAACACGATGAAGGAACATCGCATCACAATATTTCCAAGAGAATCTATTTCAGACGATCGTTTTTGCTTCGTCCCCCAGAGAAGACTCCCCGTGGTCATCCACTACACAACCATCTTCTATTCCTAATGTTTTTCTCAGGCTTTGATAGTAAGCCTATCTCACTCAACACCAATGATCAAAGAAACCCAACAAGGACAATAATAATGTAAATAAGAAAGCAAATAGGCAAATAAAGAAGACAAATAAGCAAAGCGATCACTCAAGCGAAAATTATCCTAAGTTAGGCTCGACTCTCTCTTATGCATAAAGTATTGTCCCCAGTGAAGTCGCCATCTGTCGTACCTCGCAAACGGCTACGACCCTCGCGCTGACCGCAGAACAAAAGAAACAACAGATTTTCCATCTAATTCTATTCATTCTAGTTAGAGAAGAGGAAGATATAGCTACAACCTAATAAGGAAAGGAAATAGTCTGGAACCAAAATCAAAGTCCGGGAGTCGGTTACGCAAGGGGAAGGTATTAGCACCCCTCACGTCCGTTGTACTCAACGGGAACCTTTTAGTCTAGTTTGCGAATGAGTGATAATCTATGTTGTTTGTCTTCTTAAGGGTATACGATACAGAAAATGGGTAATTTTGTTCCTAAGGTGCTCGGCAAGGAGTAAGATCCGTGTGCCTACGTATTCCCTTGTGCAATGGGAAAGTCAGAGCCTCATAGTTCGTAGTTCTACAGTTGGTTGATTGATTTTATTAGGCGTCAATTGCTCAACCCCAAAGCAGATGCCTCACACCTAAGGAATTGAGGAAACCCACCGAAGATTCAGTGCACTCCTTTTATCACCTTGTTTCGATAGTTATTAAGTATTTTAATTACCTAGACCAACTTGACGTTGGATCAAGGGTTTGGATCTAAGTAACGTTTTGGTAAAAGGGAAGGTCTATGTTAATGAAGTGTAAAAGGGTTAATCGGTTACGTGGGATCAAATCCTAGTTCCTAAGAGGACGCCTAGTAAACGGAACCAAAACCTAAAGGAAGTGCGAGTGTGCGGGTGCAACCACTTGGTGTTGGACCAAGGGTTCGCGCAATAAGCGAAAACAAATAAATAAAATACGTGCATCGGAATGGGGGGAGGGATACAAGTAATTTACATGGGATTGCGATTAAATAAAGGGTCTCATTGTACTTTGCCCAAGAGAAAGCGTATGTGCAGTGTCCTAAATTATGTGGAGCTGTTGGAGCTCGAGATAAAATCGAAAGCGTCAGAAATGTGGCTCCTTAACTATCTTAGAATCGATTCAATTTTAGAATCATTCTATTAGAATTCGAGCATCATTTAATAATCAAATAATTATTTAAGTAAAAATAAAATAAAATTGGTCTCATATCGATTCAAATAACGTCGAATATTTAAACCTTTTGTTATATCATCGACCATAAAAATAAAGTATAAAAATAATAGTAAATAAAAGAATTGGCCTCATATTTAATTTAAATAACGTCGATTTTTTCGAAATTGAATATTTAAATATTTATTCATCGGCCAAAATAATAAATTGGGAAAATAGGAAATAATGAGGAAAATAAAAGAGTGGCCTCATATTTGTTTAGATAACGTCGATTTATTCAAAATCGAATATCTAAACGTTTATTCATCGGCCAAAATAATAATAAATCGGGACAATGTGAAATAATAAGAAAAATAGAGGTGTGACCTCAAATTAGGGGATAACGTCGATTTATTAGAAATCGAATATTACCATTTATCATAGGCCGATTAAATAATAAAGTCGATAAATAATGGATCTGAGTTAATTAGGAACCATAAAAAATAATAGAAAACGGTCTCATATCGATTCGGACAACGTCGATAAATTGAATGTCACAAATCAGATAATAATATCATAGACAGAATTAGTAAAGAATAAAATCGATAAATCAACAAATAACGGAAGAATGTAAAAGAGGGTCTCATAACAGTTTAGATAACGTCGGTTAAAACCGAATATCAATAAACTATAATTATATCATTGGCCCTAAAAATACGAAATAAATCGATAAATCGTTTAGCTAATAATCAAACTAACTTCCAAATTATGAAAATAAAAATGACATAAGGCAAAAAAGGGGGTGCCACGACTGTGTGAGGATGTGTGTAGAGTGAAAATACATGGGCTCACTAAGCCCAAACTGTAGCGGTAAAATCATGAGTGTAAGCTATTGGTTAACTTAACTCAAAGTAAACAAAGTCTCCACCACGCTTTATTTTTATTCCAAGAGAAAAAGGAAAAAAGAGCGAATAAATCCTAATGAATTTAAAAGAAAAAAGCTAAAGAAACATAACAGAGAATGGGTAAGGGGATAAGTTACACAATGGGAAGGCTTTACGCACCCAAAATGTCCATGGTACTCCACGGGAGCCCTTTGAAAAATTGATTGCTTTTGGTTTGAAAAAGGTTTGTTAAATGAGAGTGGAGGGATGAGAAAAGAATTATATTTTTATATTTTTTTTTGTGTTTAGAGAGGTTTACCACCTCATGCCTACGTACCCACAAAGTGCTATGCAAGATCAAAACCCCGTAGTTCATGGTACAAATAATGAAAATGGTGGGTTGTAATTAATTTTATTAAGTGAAGAGAATTTGTCATCTTCAAGTGGATGGCCAAACAAACTACCATGAGAATAAAGGCATGGACTCATACATCATTATGGGGAGGGCTCCAACTCGGATAAAATCGACGAGTATGCCACTAAACCCCCACAAATGACAAGAGACTCAATTACATCAAACTACAACCATGGAGATTGAAAGACTTGCACCCGAGTAAAGAATAATGACTCATAATCGACACTCTTTAAAAGAAAATAAACAAAAGTGCACAAAGGCACAAAACAAACTGAATGAGTTTGATTCTTTTTATTTTTTTGAATTAAGGTCAACATGATTATATTCATTGATTTTTATAAGAAAAGAAAAACAAAGATTAAAAGTCACTTGACAAAAGTCAAGGTTTTGTTTATTAAAGAGGTGATGATTTAAAAAGAAGGAATCCTTTGAAAAATGGAGATGATTTTGAAAATTAAAGAATGAGAGGAGATGAAGGGACTATCCTAAAAAAAGAAAATAAGGAGATAAGGGAAGAAAGATCTAACCAAACTTGATGATATTCCAAATTATGAGCATAAGAGTTTCATCCTTATAAGCTAGCAAAATGGCCAAATAAAGGCAAATTTCAACTTCATGAAGATCAAAGCAAGGGAGATGTGTCCTAAGAATCTAAGTCCAAATCTTCATTCCAAAGCCAAGGATAGTAACCAATAGTCCATAAATTAAAGTCACAAGTTTTTTAGAAGTTTAATCTTTTATTAATGTTTTTGTGTCCAAATAGACAAAAGGAAAATCAACAAAACAAAAATAAGAGCAAATAATAAACATGATATGGATGAATAAAACATAATAAAACAAAATAAAATAAAAGCGATAAAAAATGCAAGAAATTAAATGTTAGTAGCAAAGAAATAAAAATGAAAGAATCTAAAATATTAATAATAATAATAGTATAATAATATTTACATATGAGTGGTATGGTGAACTTAATCAACCACAACCAAAAGAGTAACCAAAATCGAAAGGAAACCGGATCCGCTTAGCATCTTACACTATAGCAATTAATCAAAGCAAACCGAACCGAATTCAATGGAATTTGAAAGGCGATTGGGAGACCTAAAGCACCTATGCATCAAACATTCATAAGTCTCGATTCTTAATGCAATATGATTAACCACTTTGGGATTACGCGATCAACAAGAGATCCGGTCTACAAAAGTGCAAGTACCCAATTAGATTTTTATTCCGAAGTCGGGACATATTTAGGTCTATGTTAAGCAATCACCAAGTAATTTACGAAGTAATTGCCTTACAAATGAGGTCGGCCACCACCAATTAAGGTGCATAATGTTAGTGTTAATGCATGTGAGATAAACGATATGTAAATCGCCATCCGGACGCAATACCGCACGAAACTAAAGGTGAATACCAAATTGAGCCGCACTCATGGTATTCTTCCATCCTTAAGTTCAATCACTCATCTTGGTGTATTCAAGCATGAAAATGTATCACTAATGCAAAGTACCTTAAATGAATTGAATAATCCACTTAAAGGTAGTTTTGAATTAATGAACATTAACTACTCTAATCTATACCCAAAGTTCATTGAAATTAAGGAGAAATCACTCCCAAAAGTGATTCCCAAGGAAAAAATAAAAAGGAGGAAGAAGGAGAAGAAAGAGGAACCAAAAAGGGGCTTGAAACAAGCCAAAAACACCATTGTTACTTGCATTAACCGGTTAACCAACCAATTGGTTAACCAGTTAACGCAGGCAAAACCTGCGCAGTTTTAAAACTGGTTATTTGGTTAACCGGTTAACGCTGTACCAGAAGCAGAAAAATGCAGAAAATTCAGCATGATCCATTTTGAAACCTTTTCTCAAACATTTGATGATCATGATTTGAATTTGCACAAATTTTAAAACCAAAATACAGTGAAATCCCTGCAATCAAACAACAAATAAAGATCCAAAGGATCTAGAAGCAAAGGCACCAAAGATCTACATCTTGAATGTTGATGGTGAATATGGGTTTATGGAGAAAGATGAATTACCAAAAGCATTTCTTCAAATTGGACCAAATCAAGCTAGATCTTGCTGAAATTGATGAACAAAAGAAGGAAAGGATGAAGGTTTAACTCAAGTTAGTCAAGAATTCAATGTGAATTCTTGATAACTTCAAAAGAAAGAAAGTGAGCTTTGGAGAATTTTGGTGTTGGAGGAATATTTTGCAAGAGGTTTTGTGGCTATCAAAAGCTTGGTGAATGAATGAAATTACGGTTCTATTTAAAGACCCTAGGTATGGGAATTTGGTGGAATGGAGCTTGCTTTGGTAATTAAAATTAGGCTTGGTAATTGCAATTTTGGTGGGAAATGGAAAAGAGTGGTGATTAGTGATGGTTTATGGTAGGAAATGATCAAAGTGATGTAGAGAAATCAGAAACCAATGGATCTAGAATATTCCAATTGAATCAATGATCTAAGGGTGCTGAATTTGAATAAAATATTCAAATTTCGCACCGGTTAACCAGTTAACCAAGCCAAAATTTGAATATTTTATTCAAATGAGGTTGCTTGGTTGCCGCAGCCCGATTCTTCTTGTACGTCGAAGAAAGCATGGAAATAAACACATGAACCTTGGAAATCCTTTGAATGAATCAAATAGCTTGGGAAATCCTTGATCAGATAAATTTGAATTATTTGCGGATCAACTTTGACTTTTGTCTGTGAAATTTACTCGAGCTGCATGACTGCTATTTTTGGCATTTTCAATGGTTCCTCTTCCTGAAAAAAAAAGGTTAGTAAAAGGAAACAAATATATTATTTGGATTTTGATTAATGGTTAGTAAACATAAACAAATGAAGTAATTAAAGACAACAACGATCCCCTGTGAGGCATAAACCTAACTCGAGAAGAACCGAGCAATCAACTCGATCTTGTTTGTATTCAAGATGTATATGAAAATGCGAAGAAAACGTAGGGAAAAAATTAGGGTGAAACATAAACCACTATACAAGAAAACATGACTCTAGCCTTAAACATTTCATGATTCAGAAACGGAAAACCAAAAGGTCTCCTTCCCTCAAGCGTTGTTTCTCACGCAAAAAAGGATTCAACAAACAAAAGAAAAAAACATCACAAGTTATCGATCCGGTTCATTACTCACTGTTCTGACTTAATTTACTTCTCTCAGTACCTCTCGCGGATTCATTCTCTCAAGCTTCATCTCACAGCTCTCTCTTGATCTGCTCTGTTTTCGTTTTCATGGACCTCACTCCGTCTCAATTACGTCCTCACGGCGGTTCCAGTTTTCGTTTGATCTCGGTGAGCTTTGGGTCGGATTTACAATCTGGTTTCGTTTCAGGTTCAGATTCGTTTTCTGTTTTATTTTGTAAGAAGGGTTTGGTTAATGTTTGATGTGTATTGGAACAGTTTTAATGGAGGAAGAGTTTAATGGTTTGAAGATGGTATTTTGGTGGTTATAAAGGTGATGAGGATTTGAGGTCATTAATGGAGGTGGTGGTTTCTATGTTCTCACTCGTTTGCGGTTTCGGTTTGTTCTGCTTTTTTTTTTGGGGGTTGTTTTGGTTTTGTAAAAGTGGTGGTTGAAAAGGGTTAATGGTGGAATTTTATGGAAGGGTGAGTGTTTATGAGAGAAAGGTTTATTGGATTTTTCTGCAGATGAAGAAGAAGATTAATAAAGAGCGTGGTTTTTGTTTTCATTTGTTGGCTGCGTCCCCTATTAAAATATGAGAATAGTCCTTATAAAAGATGTATGAAGGGTAAAATGAGGAAATAGTGAGAGCTCAATCATTGAGGAAATTTTTTATTGATATTACCGTATAAGTTGTGCGTAGGTGTGAAAATCTGGGTAGTGGAAAGTTGTACGGGAACCTTGTGTGGATCACTTGGCTGGTGTAGTGGTGCCGTGGATGCTTGTGGGGACCATGTGAAATATTCGTTTCACAGAGAATCATGTGCGTGTTATTTTATAATGCTGAGTGTAAATTGATTTGTTGAAAGAAAAATATGATCAATAATATATGTAACATCCTAATAAAAACTACGAACAATAATAATAACTACTATAATAATAATAAAAATAAAGATGAAACAATAGTAAAAAAAATATAATAATGATAAAAATAGCAATTATAATTATAATAATAATAAAAATGATAAAAATCTCGATTGAACAAACTGAAACAAATATCTTTGGATTTTTTGAATAAAAAAGTAAATATATGGGTAGGACAAATTTAGGGCATGACAATTTGTACTTTGTTATAAAACTGTATTCCGCTTAAGGTTCCCACCCATTACTTGAAACTGAAGAAGTTCTATGATGTTGAGATGCCACCGCAGGTGAATGTGATAGTTAAGGAGTGCATTCTCCTTCCACTGGTGAACTCTTCGCTTACCATGCTCGACGATTAGTTATTGACAACCTTTGTTGAGTGATGGCATAAAGAGACGTCTTCCTTCCATCTTCCAATTATTGAGATGAAGATTACATCGGATAATATCTCATCACTTTTCCATATTTCGCTGGCATATAGTTTCTTCACCGCTCATATTATTAGTCACGAGACTGCACGTGTGAGAGTTATACAATACTTGGGGGTTACTAAGCAGTAGGTAATAAATGAGTTTAAGTATACGATGGGTGATTATTTTCTCCTATCTTGGTTCTAGGATAGGTATAAAAAGCTAGTGTGTCAGAGTATATAGGAGGCAGTTTCTAGGGTATACACTATACACCTTGTAGGATATATTATCTTAGCTAATAAGTCTGATATATATATATATATATATATATATATATATATATATATATATATATATATATATATATTGATTCTAAGTACATGAGGTTGTTTAACAGCCTTGTGCATTGTACCTGGGCATGAGGGTGTGTTGCATTGATTTTGTTATATACTTCCCTTAGAGAGGCTACTGTTTTTGATACCAGACATATTGTAGGTTATATGAGTTTATTTTAAATGTAACTATATTATTAATTCTTATTATGATATTTCTATTTATGACATTATTTATTGTTATTTGAGTATTTGTTATTGTGCAGTGTTGGATATACGAGCATTTCCCGTTCATTTGTGACATGCAACTTATTGCTACCATTATGTTGGGTCCTCACATGCCAAGAGATTGGAGGAAAGCATGCACATCCGGGAGGTGTTGTATATCACAGGAAAATGATTTATGCATTTACTATAGACAATGTCATATGGACACCCCACACATATCATATAATGGATAGAGGGGGTGTGGAGTTCGATGATGCTATACATTTTTTCTAGTTATCTACGATGGGAGGGGTTAGTTTCTAGACATTTACCTGAAAGGTGTCTGCACCAGTATTGATACGTCCAAGACATCCTATAGCCAGTCTCTGTTATTCCATCTACGACATTGATAGTTGGTTTCGTGGTAACATTATGAGTTCTGCATGTGGTATTAGAGATCATGCAGTGGCGGTTCAATTCTCTACGAAATGTGAGGGTGGTTATTTGGAGTGGTACCTTACGGTATCACACCTTCTATCATCCCACCTGGGTAGTATGTAAATGATGTTATACCTTCTCATGTTGGATCTTCGTATGTTGGATCTTCTCATGTTGATGTTAAGGTACCTTTTGATAACGTGAAGATGCCTCCACTGCTTCCACATCAATAACCTCTTGGGTTTGATGAACCCAAATGGAAAGGTTTATAGTTTGGCATTGCATGGCAGTACATATAGTCCATGTAGGGACTATTTATCATTATGTAATATTTGTATATTATGTGTATTATTACTCAGATATTTTCACAACTGCTTATTAGATAACATTTTGGCACTTCCATTCATGTATGATGAATATAACTTAACATTTGACAAACGGTTACATAACTTAGACATACAATTACATAACTTATGAAAAAGATATAATAAAACATAAACACTACTGGATGATTTTGGATATTTCAACATCTTAATTATGTCATCGAAGAAATCTATATATTTTTGCATCAAACTCGATCGGTCCCTTAGTTAGACTATGGTGATATGATCTCCACGTAACTTTCAAATCTTTATCAGTCTTCAACTCAATAAGGTTGTGTTTCACTCTTCCATTTGCATCAATATCTTCATAAAACTCAATATTTATCACTTTTATCTTATAGGTGTCGGGGAATAAATTATTCAATGTGGATCTCAAGACAGCGAGATAGGCGATGTCCTTCGGAAGCCAAAACTCTACAAGAGGGTTCGCCCCGTTGAAGTGCACTTCTGCCTTAATCAAATTTTGAGGAAGAGATATTTTAAATGTTTTTCTAAATAATAGATGACTCCTATTTATAGAACTTTTAATTCAATATGAATCACACTAAATAGTTGGTGCAATCACAATCGTACAACAGTGTCAGCAAAATCTCAACCATTCAATTTTCACTTTTTTTATAACTATTATATTTTTCACTCATGGACAAAATTTCAGGTAACTTTTGGATGTTTTAAAAAAATTGATACTAATCAAAATTTCGGATATATTGAAAAATTTGATTAATCGAAGTTTTCATATATACTACTGGATTTTTGGTTAGGTTCCGAATTTTTAGTTTTTTCTACCGAGCTTTTTGTCTAGATTTTTTGCTTCAAATTTTACAATGGAAATATGGGTATTATTTAAATATGGAGGTGGCAAGTAAAATTTGGGGGGGGGGGGGCAGGAATAAACATCTAAAAGTTGTATGAGAGGTAATTTTACCTACATTGTTATAAGGGAAATGTTCTTTCCCTCCTTGGTGGTGTGTCCCACACCCTTAGAAACTCGAAAATGCCATCATACATCCGAAATATATCTTTGGACACACCCAAAAGCACACCAAAATTCTATTTTTTTGAGATTCACCCCACTTGTAAAACAAAAATATTGTTCGAAGATGCATCTCTGTATACTATTTGGGTGTATCCATATATGCATCTCCGAAATACCCCTTGCACTCATTTATATGGTTTTGTTATTCATGCAACTGAATTAAATAACAAGTCAGTCGTGCAAAATGACTACATATCCTTATCTTGTATATGTGTATTTCAATGGTACAAAACCTCCATTTCAATTTCGAATCTACGAGTACATACTTCTTGTCGATCTAAGAACCAAACTGAATCCTCTCATGCGATATTCAAAAAACGGAGAATTATCAAGCTCAAGTATTATTCACCCTTGATAGACAGTGAAAGGAAGTTTTGATTCATCGTGCTTGAACTGAATACGAATGATAATTTGAAGGTTATGTGGAGTAGCTTTTACAGTTACTCAACAAAGAGTCTGGTTGAAGTGGATACGACGATTCAAATATCAATCAAAGATATCATAAGAATATTGCAACGTTCTAAACCGCATATTTTTAATGACATGTAATGTTAAATTAATGCAAGCTTATCTATGTAATGTTTATTTTGACATTAATTTATGTTGCTTTTCCATTCTGCCATTGTTTCTGCATGTGTCCGTTTTGAATTAACAGAGCATATTCTTGATATGCATCTCCGAAAAGGTCATAGTCTAATTAACAAAGGGGAGTTACAAAGATGCATGTCTAAATCAATATTTTGTGCATACAGAAATACATCTTTGGATTAAATTTTAACAGAATTAAGAATTTCCCACCATTTTCTTCTTAGTAGTGTGTGAAAAAATTCCAGGCGTTGTGGACATTTTAGTCATTTCATAGTGGTAGGGAGAACCTCTAAGGATGGAAAGAGCAATTCCCTGTTGTAAAACAATAAATTTGAGAGATTTTAATGTTAGATTAATTTATTAATCCATTAAATATGACTCATGTGTATTAAAGATTGACCTAAATAAAAGATACCTTAATATGATGATTATTTTGGCTGATGGATAATTAAGTCAATGGCGTTTTTATTTTGAGTTTCTAAATAAATTTTAAATCCATCTTGTCACACCCTAAATTTTGACCGGTTTTTTTATTTTTTTTTCTTTTAATTATTTTCATTCAATTGACGCATTTCATAGCATTATCGATAGTCAATCATTTTTTTGCATTATTTTTAAGTTAGACATCTCACTAATCTAAATCATGCATATTCCATTTTTATTTATTCCATATCAATTCTTATTTCATTCTTTTTTTTAGAACCAATTTTATTTTAGTTTTTAATTTAGTTTAATCTTAGTTTTAATTTTTAATTTGGGATTAGCCAATTTTAATTTGACTTAACTTAGAACTAGTTTCCTTTTAAATTAATTTCACTTAAGTTCAAGATTAATTTAGTCTTACGGTTAATTAGTTCTTAATTTGTAAATCATTTATATTTCTTATTTTCGTTAATATATAATTTAAATTCTATTTAGTTTAATAATTTAATCCATTTTTTTGTTTTTTATTTAAATTTAAGTGGTTTTTATTTAGTTAGATAGTTAGCTTAACTTTTTATTTTTAGTTAAATTTTATTTTTTTGGTCGTTTAAGTTTAATTTTTTAGTTTAAGTTTTAACTTTAAATTCTAATTAATAAGTATAATCATAGTACTAGACTTCATTGGTTAATATTTTATTGGGTTTATAGTTGATATGGTATAATTTTAATTAGTTCAATTTTAATGTTAGATTAATTTTATTGTCATAGGTTAATTTTAAATTGTTTTTTAAATTGATTAATTTTATTAGTTAAATTCAGTTAATTCATTTTAATTAGGTTTCTTTTTTATTTATTTAGGTTCAATTTAATTTATTTGTTTAATTAAGTTGCATTCTCAACCACAGTCCAAAATTCTGCTCCCAGAGTAAAAAATACAGTCTGCACCCTTTTTGCATCAAGCAACAATGACTTTTCATCAATTTAGCTTTACCAAAACCTGCAATAAAAGGTCTTTCTGCTACATTCCCAAAAGAGCCAAACCTCTGCAAGTGAAGGTGACTCATCAATAATAACAAGACAAACTTTAACTTCGTGAACAAGTTTGCTTTGTTTTAAGAGGAGGAGATCTGTTTTATTAAAAGGGGGGAGACGGACCAAACCTTTTGAAAAAAGCCAGCCACAAAACTTCACACACGAAAAAAAACCCAGAACAAATTACAAAACCACCGTTAAAACCATAAACTCTCAAAAACCATTACCTTTACTATTCTTCTTCATCGACTTCACAATCATCACTATCTTTTCACTCTGCTTTCCAATGACAAACCATATTCTGCTGACCTTTAACAGCTTGTTTTTAATACACAACCCTTTTTTTTAACCACCACCAACACTTTGAGCTTCACCGCGTACCTCATTTTCTTCGACGAACTTAAAAAAAACCACAACAACTATACAACATAGACATCCACCACTGGATTCATTCACTGCCACCCAGATTCGCATACCACAATGACCTCATCCAAACTATTTTCAATCCATAACCACATACCTCCTCCTCCGTTTAATTTCAATCGGATAAAAAAAATAACAGATGAGGAAGAAACCATTTGCAATAAACTGCATGACCTCCAAACCGGGAACGCACAAACACCCCGTCACAAACAAAGAAAATCTCAGAAATTTGTTCTTCATCCTCACCCTTCAACAAACTTCAATCAATAACAACAGATCTCAAAATCGAAACAGTAGATGAAGAGATGTAGAAATTAGAACCCAGAAAAGCAGAAGTCGAAGCAGAGAGGTTCGTCATTGAAAATCGAATCGGAGAGAGGACATTGAGTCGCGGTGGCGAGGTTTCGTGGTTTCCGGCGGTAGAGGCTGACGGAATTTGGACGTCGGAGATGCATCGTTTCTGCTTTGAGAAAATAGCGAGTTCTGGTTTTTTTTCACTTTGAGAAGAAGATGCGTCGTTGTTGTTTTTGTTTTGTTTTAATTTTTTTTATTATAAAATGTTGCTGATTACTAAGATGTTGTTTTCATTGGTTTTTTTTTTGTGATGTAGGTTTGGACTGGGCTTTATTAAGCATACGCAGATTTTGGCAATATACCCCCTATTTGATTTCACACTCCCTCTCTTATTTCTATTTTATTGTGTTTTTTTCCTCTTTTAATCCATTTGATTTGCTTATGTATTAGGAGCTCTTGTTTTGTTTGATTTCTTTTCTTTTTATTTTCTAACTTTTACCACAATTTAATTTTATTATCATTTGAAAATGCCTAAAGAATATAAGTGAATCATTTTATTTTAATTTTATTTTATATCTTTTAGGGCCGATGATATGATAAAGCCACGATAAATCGTTTCCGATTAATCGTGGCCGATATGAGGCCATCTTGTTTATTTTATTTTATTTATTCTAATTTCACAATTTATCTCATTTTATTTAAGTTATTTATTTATTTCATTTATTTCACGTACCCTTTTATCATATTAATTTCTAACGGTTCCGATCGATTCAGACACTGCACACACGCTTTCTCTTGGGCAAATTACAACGAGACCCTTTATTTCATTGCATTCTCATGTGAAATTATCATGTATCCCTTTCCCGTTTATTTTTGAATGCCATTTATTTTCTCGCATTTTATTTTACGATTTAGCATTATTAGGAACATTTAGGAATTAGGATTAGAATACACGAAATCAATTAATAAATATTTCAAATCTCGCCTACATTTAGCACACACGTAAGTCGATCATTATGTGATCGCCGTCTGCACGTTTTCGCGTATCTTAAATTTAATAAGGAATAGAGCTCCGGAGTCTAGCACTCCGCACGTTCTAGAACGAACCACAACTGGGCTAGCCCCACGTGTATTGTTTTGTTCACTCCTTCGCTATTAATTACATTAATTTTAAAACGTCTAAAAATATATTTCCAACTTGTTTCATAAATTTAAATACGAAAACAGAACTCCGGAGTCTAGCACTCCGCACGTTCTAAGATGGACTGCAATTGGGATAGCCCCATGCAACGTGGTCCATTCGCTGTCCGTATTTCGAGATATCTAATCGCATAAATTAACATACGAAAACAGAGCTCCGGAGTCTAGCACTCAGCACGTTCTGGGTCGGATCATTCCTGGGCTAACCCCACGCGATGTGGTTCAATCACCGTTCGTATATCAAAATATCTCAATCACTTTTACAAATTAATTAACGAAAGAACGGAGCTCCGGAGTCTAGCATTCCGCATGTTCTAGAATGAATCGCTCCTGGGCTAGCCCCACGCGACGTGATTCATTCGCTCTTTCATATCTTAAAACAACTTAAAACTTACCAACCAATTTAAATCATTTTCATAATTAATCAGCGAAAGACGGAACTCCGGAGTCTAACACTCCGCACGTTTTGGAATGCAATCACTCCTGGGCTAGCCCCACGCGACGTGGTTCATTCTACCTTTCGTTTAAAACACCTTAACAAAAATCAAACACTTTTCTTTAAAAACGAACATTGTTTAAATCATTCTATCTCGCCAACAAGCCAGCGCTTCAGCCCCCACCGCGAGTATAAGCCAACGCTTAGCAGTAGAATGCGTTTTAAACAACTGTTCAATAAAAAAACACCAACCGTAGTCGCACGAACTACGAAGCTCTGAATTTCCCATTGCACAAGGGAATACGTAGGCACGGGGATTTTAATCCTTCGCGAGCACCCTAGTAAAAATTTAATTATTTCCCCGTTTAAAGCAATAATATAAAAAACTTTAATCCTTTCTCCGTCTCAATATTAATTTAAAATCTTTCTTTAAAACAAACATAATAACAATCATTTAGAAGACAAAAACTTAAGATCAAACATTTAATCGCATAATTAGCTAAGAGGTTCCCGTTGAATACAACGGACGTGAGGGGTGCTAATACCTTCCCCTTGCGTAACCGACTCCCGAATTTAGAATTTGGTTTCGTTGACCATTTCTTATCCTTTATTAGGTTGTATCTATATCTCCCTTTTCTTTAAGTAGAATAAATAGAATTAGGTGGCGGCTCTGTTGTTTGTTTTAGGATCGTATTTTTTCGAGGTACGACAGTTGGCGACTTTGCTGGGGAATAGCTCCATGCTAGAGAGAGTCGAGCCTAACTTAGCTTTGTGTGTTTATTTGTTTGATCTTATCTTTTCTTGTCTTCTCTATGTTTGTTATTTATGTTTGTTTATTCTTTTACCGCTTTCCCTTTATTGCTCATTATATTACTTGTCTGTGGGATATTGGGGTCACTTTGCAAGTAAAATTTGAGTGGTGGAAAAAGCAGAGGGAACACCTAAGTTAGAATTGGATGTTATTAGTGTTAGTATCCAAGGAATCGCTCCTTGCACGCCTAGCATGAAAGCTCCCCCAGATAGTTAGACTTTTCGTAGATCTTGTCGCAACGCAGCTAGCCTGTCGCGTGACCTGATTCACGAAAGGGCTGTGATTCTGGGACCCCCTAGGACCTGTTTCAATTTTGGTAGTTGTGTAATGTTAGGCTCCGAGGGCTCGCCCCTTTATCAGCCTAGCATGAGAACTCCACTCAAGGTAGACCTTATCGTTATTATCGTTACAATGCAGCTAGCCTGCGGCGGGGCGTTAGTACGATAAATGTCCGTGACCTCGAGTTTCCTTAAACCATCACCGTAGAAGTCATTGTGTGAGTGAGACTTATGGGCACAGACTGTAGAACCAATCTCTTACAGCCTACCATTTAGGAAGTTTCGAGCTTTTCCAGTTTCCAAGTCTGTTTGTGCTTGTGATCTTAGGCATCCTTGCATTGCATACATTTGCATACCATTGCATTTGCATTGCATATCATTTTTCTTTCCTCGGAGAAAGCTCATCCTCGTCCTGTGTCCATAACCCGCAGTTGATTGCCCGACACCTACATTGGACTTGAAGTAGTTCCTGATTGATCATGGACCCTGAAGGACAAAAGCAGACTGCGTCAAGGGGAGACTTTGATTTGACAAAGGACCAGTTAAATCTACTTATGGATGTTGTGACAACTTTGACAAAGAGAGAGAGTAATGTTCAACAAGTTGTCGTGACTGGAGATGTCTTTCAACCTCAAGTGAACAACTTTGCAAGGACCCCAGTTAGGGCACCCTTTATTCAAGAGCATACCATTATTCGAGATGGAAACTCCTTACCTCACGATGCCGTCGAGTACCAAAGCTTTGGGTTCTCTGAGCAAAATTCTCAAGGGGCAATCCCAGTGAGAAAGACCAAGGGGCCAGATGTCGCTGAGATGACTGAGAAATGTCAAATGCTGAACGAAAGACTCAAAGCTCTAGAGGGGCAAAATGCTTTTGATCTGGATGCTTTAAACATGTGCTTAGTGCCTAGTTTGGTTATACCTCCGAAGTTTGAAGCACCTGTTTTTCAGAAGTACAAAGGGGATAGTTGTCCAAAGCACCATTTGGTGATGTTCTGTCGAAAAATGACTGCATTTGCTTTTGACGATAAGTTGATGATTCACTGTTTTCAAGACAGTTTGAGTGGGGCAACGTTGAATTGGTACATGGATTTGGAAAGAAGTCACATTCAGTCATGGTTGGACTTAGCCAGTGCTTTCGTGAAGCAATACCATTACAATTTGGAAGAAGCTCCCAACCGCTTTCACTTGAAGGACATATCTCAAGAAAGTAATGAGCCATTCAAAAGGTACATCCGTAGCTGGAGAGAGTTTGTTGATCATGTTCAACCACCGCTATCAGAAAAGGAGTTAGTTGACCTGTTTATGGACACTCTGCAGAGCCCGTACTCTGAGAAGATGGTAGGCACCGCATCAACAAGTTTCTCTGACCTAGTAAAAACGGGAGAACGTATTGAGATTAGTCTCAAAAGCGGAAAAATACAAAGCACCTCAAGCAACCAGGCCAGTGAGAATGAATCTCTCAGCAACTCCCAAGAGGAGGAAGAGGATGTAATCAATGCAGTCATGGTAGACATCGAGTATTCTTGTGGTGCATTGACAAGACCTTATGACCCTCCGTCTTTTCAGCAATCACCACTTTGTGTGCCTTACTACCCTTGTAGGAAACCAACAATGCTTAGGGTACCTTACCAGCAACCTTGGATTTCTCCTCGTCAAAGTCAGCAAGCCAAAAGCCGAGGATATCCGAATCAGCATCAGAGTCAACATAAGCCTCACAACAATTTGGAAAGAAGGAGTGCTCCTCTTCATCCAGTACCTTTATCGTACACTCAGCTTTTGCAACCTTTGATTCAAAGCTAATTAGTGGTTCCCAAGTCTCTCAAGCCATTTCCAGAGCCATACCCATCTGGGTATAATCCACATGAGCAATGTGGATATCATGCTGGATCAATGGGGCATTCAACTGAAGACTGCAGAGCTTTTCGAGCCAAGGTACAACAATTGATCGATAAAAAGTACATATCCTTTCCAGAAGGAAACCTGTTGGTGCATGTCAACCTTTCACCTGAGTAAGTACAAAGACTCTTCAGGGCATCTCTTGAAGATAGTAAATCAAGACATTTTCAATTCCCTAAAGCTGGCAATCCCTTGTTTGTTTCAGCACTGTTGTATTTTCTTTGCATGTTGATTTTGTATTTTCTTGTTAGCATTGTTGTTTTTGAATTGGCAAAATTAATGAAATGTTTATGCATATTTTGAATCAATCCAGTCATATTCACTCGTTTTCTTTCATTGTTATTAAAAAACATAATTTCTCTCCTTTTATTTATCAAACTTTTGTTTTAGCAAAGATTGGAGGGAGGATGATGAAAACCAGATGCCTGAATTCTCCATTTGTATGCTCTCAATTAAAACCTTGCCAATGATGTGCAGGCATTGTTTCAAATTCTCAAACACCGGTGAAATAAGGATGATAATCCCTTGCTAACCCCTTTGAGCCTAGAAGTAGGAGTGTTCTTTTTCAAAAATGCAAAAACCCTTAATTTCAAACCTGGGGCAGGGTAGTCGGTTCAGCTAATCTGGTTGCATTCAATCTTCAAGGAATTCAGTCCATCATTTAAGAAGGATCAGCTATATACTTTCCTCCGCGCACCAAAGAAGCTGCGAAGGGTCAAAAGTTCGTAGTACCTGTTTTCTTATTCTCCAACAAAATGGCAGTCACAACCGTTCAACAAAAGAATGAAGTGAGGAAAAAGAAATACAAAGAAAAGGTCCGCTAAGTAAAAAAAAACAGAAAAAGAAGACTTAGGCGAAAATTAATGAAGTCATCAAATCCTCAACAAAGCAAGGATAAAACAAAGTGGCTGCCATCACTTTTAAATCCTGATCCTTATCATACACCGTCAAAGAATTTTAAGATCTGAATGCATATGTCAATTTAACTGAACGTAGGGTTGGAGTTCATTACGAAGAATGGGTGGGTTACAAATAAATTTTGAGCCTTTTATCCTTTATTTCACAAACCGTGAACTAAGCCACGTTACAACCCTTAAAAGACCTAATTGAGGCAGGGTTTATTTCGAGAGCATACTACAACAAGGTTGTGTTAACCTGACTCCTAACGATCTTTGCTAATCATTTGTATTGATCACTTCATCTGCCATTCCATAAAATGGCTAGATCCACTTTTTATTTTATTTTGATCAACTCCACTGTATCACTATCATGCCAATAAATTGCGATTCCAAAACTTGCATAAACGCTGCATTAAAATTGCCAATTTTTAAATGTATAATGCTTATTTGTAAGTCAATTCAGCATCAGAGGAATCCCAACGGTTTCAGCCAGTTAGGGAATTTAACTTGGTAAGAGAAGCCCAGCCAGGGGCAACCACTTTGAGGAAAAGTCAATCCGAATCAATCTCCTCAAGAGCTAGCTACTCAGAGTTTGAACCTTTTTCAGACTAGAGTGAGCTATCATAAGAAATTCAAGAGCTCAATGACCGGTCATCATAGAGGTTTCTCATCCCAAGAGTTGGTGAACTAAAGGCCAATCTAGATATTCAAGCTTTAGAGCAATCTTTTCAAAGGCCATCATGTTGTGGCAGGCTTATCCAAACCTTTTGCAAAGAGGAAAATTTCAAAACCATTGATTCAGGGGCGAGATGAATCACGCAGGGGCAAATCCTCTCCACGCCTACAAGTTGTTCAAGCAGGCCTTATGCAACAACTAATTTTGAGTTCAAGACAAGTGTCAGGAATCATGTTGTCATCTTTGTCTCCTTTTTGAGAGTTTGTTTGCAAAAGAACTTTTTATCCAATGTTGAACCAGGGGCATATTTGGGAAATCACTGAGTCAGTGCATAATCACTCTCATGCTTTAGTCATGTCGCTCCGCTCATAGCGTTAACCTTGCATATCGTCTTACTTATCTAGCATATGTACAGGTCAAAACCCAAGTATTCCAGTCCCCGTCTGGTATTTTAATTTGAAATTTATTTCACAGTCAGTTCTCGCCTGACAGTCAGCTTTTATTCCAGTCCCCGTCTGGTATTTTTCATTTGAAAATTATTTCACAGTCAGTTCTCGCCTGACAGTCAGCTTTTATTCCAGTCCCCGTCTGGTATTTTTCATTTGAAAATTATTTCACAGTCAGTTCTCGCCCGACAGTCAGCTTTTATTCCAGTCCCCGTCTGGTATTTTATTTTGAAATTTATTTCACAGTCAGTTCTCGTCTGACAGTCAGCTTTTATTCCAGTCCCCGTCTGGTATTTTCATTTGAAATTTATTTCACAGTCAGTTCTCGTCTGACAGTTAGCTTTTATTCCAGTCCTCGTCTGGTATTTTCATTTGAAATTTATTTCACAGTCAGTTCTCGTCTGACAATCAGTTTACGCTCCAGTTCTCATCTGTTAGCCCATTTCAAACCAGTTCCTGTCTGGTAGTCAATTTCTTTTCAAACCAGTTCCTGTCTGGTAGTCAATTTTCTTTTCAAACCAGTTCCTGTCTGGTAGTCAATTTCTTTTCAAACCAGTTCCTGTCTGGTAGTCAATTACTTTTCAAACCAGTTCCCGCCTGTTACTTCATTTAAAAGTTATTTGACGTTCGGTTCTTGTCTGACAGTCATCCCTTTTCCAAATCCAGTTCAAAACCAATTCTTATTTGGTAGGCCATTTCATAAGTCAGTCCCCGCCTGACAATGAATCAAAAGAAACTCCTTCCCGTCTAGCATGTCAAGGAAAAATCATTTGTCATTAGCAGCTTTGTCTGAAAATCCATTGTTGTTGATTGCCCTTTAGTGTGGTTAACCAAGGTCTTTTTCCCAGTAACACTAATATCCCCTGCGGAGGTTATCCTTGTTATTGATTTCCACCCTTTTACTACCAATATTTCTCTTAAGTCCATTCGTCATTGGCACAAATCCTTCAAAACCTTCATTTAGGAGATTTTCAGAGGTTGGGCGTTTATCTTGTTGAAAACTCCAACATTCTATTCTTATCTGTCAGCCGGTCGCTTAGAGTCGTCGATTAATCTTTAAACGCTTCGCATGCTACTCCCAGTATCAGTTTGGTTGCACAAAGCCACTGCCTAAATACTGTCTTCGTTTCCCAATCCTCAGTCTCAACAGTTACACTTGAACCTGTTGATTTACCATTTTGGATTATATGCTGTCTTTTATTTTCCCGACCACCGTTGTCGACGCCTGTTATTTTATTTCCCGACCACCGTTGTCGATGTCAGTCATTTTTATTTTCCCGACCACCGTTGTCGACGCCTGTTATTTTATCTTCCGACCACCGTTGTCGATGTCAGTCATTTTTATTTTCCCGACCACCGTTGTCGACGCCTGTCATTTTATCTTCCGACCACCGTTGTCGATGTCAGTCATTTTTATTTTCCCGACCACCGTTGTCGACGCCTGTTATTTTATCTTCCGACCACCGTTGTCGATGTCAGTCATTTTTATTTTCCCGACCACCGTTGTTGACGCCTGTTATGTTATTTCCCGACCACCGTTGTCGATGTCTATCATTTCATTTTCCCGACCACCGTTGTTGATGTTTGTTATTTTATTTCCCGACCACCGTTGTCGATGTCGGTTCTTTTATTTTCCCGACCACCATTATCGATGTTTGTTATTTTATTCCCTGACCACCGTTGTCGATATCTGTTATTTTATTTCCCGACCACCGTTGTCGATGTTTGTTATTTTATTTTCCCGACCACCGTTGTCGATATTTGTCATTTTATTTCCTGACCACCGTTGTCGATATCTGTTATTTTATTTCCTTGACCACCGTTGTCGATGTCTGTTATTTTATTCCTGACCGCCGTGTCAATGTCTGCTATTTTGTTCTCCTAACTGCCGAGTCAATGTCATTTCTTTTTTCTTCTCAATTACCGAATTGTGTATTGGGATCCTCAGCAGCCACCTTGAGCTTGCTAATTCATCATTTCAGATAGTTTGTTCTTGTTCATAGTGTCAGGTGGTAGCATCAAGCCATTACATTTTCACTTCGAACCATTTTCTTATTATCATAGGGTGTCAGTCTGTCTCTAATTTTATGCTTTGGATTATTTTTGTTGCTTTATTTCCCGTCTTTTGTCATTCTTAATGCCAGCAGTTACACTTGAACCTGCTGATCTATCATTTTGAATACCTCCTGTTTCTGTCTTGTCATCCCCAACATATTGTCATCCCAAAGAGTCTCTCGCAATTTCGTAACATTGCATATCGTTGCATTTCATCTGCATTCGGTCAAAATTTTAGGTATTTTAATATTTAATCCTCTTCTACCTCGAATGTCCAAAAACTTTGTTATTCATACATTCAGGTTCAAGATGATTAAATAGGGGCAACTGTTACACCCTAAATTTTGACCGATTTTTTTTTAATAATTATTTTCATTCAATTGGCGCATTTCATAGCATTATCGATAGTCGATTATTTTTTTGCATTATTTTTAAGTTAGACATCTCACTAATCTAAATCATGCATATTCCATTTTTATTTATTCCATATCAATTCTTATTTCATTCTTTTTTTAGAACCAATTTTATTTTAGTTTTTAATTTAGTTTAATCTTAGTTTTAATTTTTAATTTGGGATTAGCCAATTTTAATTTGACTTAACTTAGAACTAGTTTCCTTTTAAATTAATTTCACTTAAGTTCAAGATTAATTTAGTCTTACTGTTAATTAGTTCTTAATTTGTAAATCATTTATATTTCTTATTTTCGTTAATATATAATTTAAATTCTATTTAGTTTAATAATTTAATCCATTTTTTTGTTTTTTATTTAAATTTAAGTGGTTTTTATTTAGTTAGATAGTTAGCTTAACTTTTTATTTTTAGTTAAATTTTATTTTTTTGGTCGTTTAAGTTTAATTTTTTAGTTTAAATTTTAACTTTAAATTCTAATTAATAAGTATAATCATAGTATTAGACTTCATTGGTTAATATTTTATTGGGTTTATAGTTGATATGGTATAATTTTAATTAGTTCAATTTTAATGTTAGATTAATTTTATTGTCATAGGTTAATTTTAAATTGTTTTTTAAATTGATTAATTTTATTAGTTAAATTCAGTTAATTCATTTTAATTAGGTTTCTTTTTTATTTATTTAGGTTCAATTTAATTTATTTGTTTAATTAAGTTGCATTCTCAACCACAGTCCAAAATTCTGCTCCCAGAGTAAAAAATACAGTCTGCACCCTTTTTACATCAAGCAACAATGACTTTTCATCAATTTAGCTTTACCAAAACCTGCAATAAAAGGTCTTTCTGCTACATTCCCAAAAGAGCCAAACCTCTGCAAGTGAAGGTGACTCATCAATAATAACAAGACAAACTTTAACTTCGTGAACAAGTTTGCTTTGTTTTAAGAGGAGGAGATATGTTTGATTAAAAGGGGGGAGGCGGACCAAACCTTTTGAAAAAAGCCAGCCACAAAACTTCACACATGAAAAAAACCCAGAACAAATTACAAAACCACCGTTAAAACCATAAACTCTCAAAAACCATTACCTTTACTATTCTTCTTCATCGACTTCACAATCATCACTATCTTTTCACTCTTCTTTCCAATGACAAACCATATTCCGCTGACCTTTAACAACTTGTTTTTAACACACAACCCTCTTTTTTTAACCACCACCAACACTTTGAGCTTCACCGCGTACCTCATTTTCTTCGACGAACTTAAAAAAAAACCACAACAACTATACAACATAGACATCCACCACTGGATTCATTCACTGCCACCCAAATTCGCACACCACAATGACCTCATCACCCTCCAAACTATTTTCAATCCATAACCACATACCTCCTCCTCCGTTTAATTTCAATCGGACAAAAAAAATAACAGATGAGGAAGAAACCATTTGCAATAAACTGCATGACCTCCAAACCGGGAACGCACAAACACCCAGTCACAAACAAAGAAAATCTCAGAAATTTGTTCTTCATCCCCACCCTTCAACAAACTTCAATCAATAACAACAGATCTCAAAATCGAAACAACAAATGAAGAGATGTAGAAATCAGAACCCAGAAAAGCAGAAGTCGGAGCAGAGAGGTTCGTCATCGAAAATCGAATCGGAGAGAGGACATTGAGTCACGGTGGCGAGGTTTCGTGGTTTCCGGCGGCAGAGGCTGACAGAATTTGGACGTCGGAGATGCATCGTTTCTGCTTTGAGAAAATAGCGAGTTCTGGGTTTTTTTTCACTTTGAGAAGAAGATGCGTCGTTGTTGTTTTTGTTTTGTTTTAATTTTTTTTATTATAAAATGTTGCTGATTACTAAGATGTTGTTTTCATTGGTTTTTTTTGTGATGTAGGTTTGGACTGGGCTTTATTAAGCACACGCGGATTTTGGCAATATACCCCCTATTTGATTTCACACTCCCTCTCTTATTTCTATTTTATTGTGTTTTTTTTTCTCTTTTAATCCATTTGATTTGCTTATGTATTAGGAGCTCTTGTTTTGTTTGATTTCTTTTCTTTTTATTTTCTAACTTTTACCACAATTTAATTTTATTATCATTTGAAAATGCCTAAAGAATATAAGTGAATCGTTTTATTTTAATTTTATTTTATATCTTTTAGGGCCGATGATATGATAAAGCCACGATAAATCGTTTCCGATTAATCGTGGCCGATATGAGGCCATCTTGTTTATTTTATTTTATTTATTATAATTTCACAATTTATCTCATTTTATTTAAGTTATTTATTTATTTCATTTATTTCACGTACCCTTTTATCATATTAATTTCTAACGGTTCCGATCGATTCAGACACTGCACACACGCTTTCTCTTGGGCAAATTACAACGAGACCCTTTATTTCATTGTATTCTCATGTGAAATTATCATGTATCCCTTTCCCGTTTATTTTTGAATGCCATTTATTTTCTCGCATTTTATTTTACGATTTAGCATTATTAGGAACATTTAGGAATTAGGATTAGAATACACGAAATCAATTAATAAATATTTCAAATCTCGCCTACATTTAGCACACACGTAAGTCGATCATTATGTGATCTCCGTCTACACGTTTTCGCGTATCTTAAATTTAATAAGGAATAGAGCTCCGGAGTCTAGCACTCCGCACGTTCTAGAACGAACCACAACTGGGCTAGCCCCACGTGTATTGTTTCGTTCACTCCTTCGCTATTAATTACATTAATTTTAAAACGTCTAAAAATATATTTCCAACTTGTTTCATAAATTTAAATACGAAAACAGAACTCCGGAGTCTAGCACTCCGCACGTTCTAAGATGGACTGCAATTGGGATAGCCCCACGCAACGTGGTCCATTCGCTGTCCGTATTTCGAGATATCTAATCGCATAAATTAACATACGAAAACAGAGCTCCAGAGTCTAGCACTCAGCACGTTCTGGGTCGGATCATTCTTGGGCTAACCCCACGCGATGTGGTTCAATCACCATTCGTATATCAAAATATCTCAATCACTTTTACAAATTAATTAACGAAAGAATGGAGCTCCGGAGTCTAGCATTCCGCACGTTCTAGAATGAATCACTCCTGGGCTAGCCCCACGCGACGTGATTCATTCGCTCTTTCATATCTTAAAACAACTTAAAACTTACCAACCAATTTAAATCATTTTCATAATTAATCAGCGAAAGACGGAACTCCGGAGTCTAGCACTCCGCACGTTTTGGAATGCAATCACTCCTGGGCTAGCCCCACGCGGCGTGGTTCATTTGCCCTTTCGTTTAAAACACCTTAACAAAAATCAAACACTTTTCTTTAAAAACGAACATTGTTTAAATCATTCTATCTCGCCAACAAGCCAGCGCTTCAGCCCCACCGCGAGTATAAGCCAACGCTTAGCAGTAGAATGCGTTTTAAAACAACTGTTCAATAAAAAAACACCAACCGTAGTCGCACGAACTACGAAGCTCTGAATTTCCCATTGCACAAGGGAATACGTAGGCACGGGGATTTTAATCCTTCGCGAGCACCCTAGTAAAAATTTAATTATTTCCCCGTTTAAAGCAATAATATAAAAAACTTTAATCCTTTCTCCGTCTCAATATTAATTTAAAATCTTTCTTTAAAACAAACATAATAACAATCATTTAGAAGACAAAAACTTAAGATCAAACATTTAATCGCATAATTAGCTAAGAGGTTCCCGTTGAATACAACGGACGTGAGGGGTGCTAATACCTTCCCCTTGCGTAACCGACTCCCGAATTTAGAATTTGGTTTCGTTGACCATTTCTTATCCTTTATTAGGTTGTATCTATATCTCCCTTTTCTTTAAGTAGAATAAATAGAATTAGGTGGCGGCTCTGTTGTTTGTTTTAGGATCGTATTTTTCGAGGTACGACACATCTTCTCTCTTTTCATGGGTATTGGGACATGACTGTTGGAATGTGATGTGACTATTGAAATAAGATGTCGATAAATAGGCACCATTAGGAAAACAACAACAATTATTCTCATTATTTATGGTTATCCCACAAACAACGAAATGAAATTATATTAATCATCAAAGATACATAAGGAAAAAGGAAAATATGAGATAATAATTCAGATCAAGAACCATACGTTTTTAATTTTTATCATAGAAATTATAACACCATGAAAATCATGATATCAAGATCCTAAATATGAAATTTATAATATTTAATACTTATCACGATAATAAAAATATGGGTTAATACCTATTTCCCCTGGCCATATAGGAACTTTTTGAAAAATCCCCTATAAAACATTTTTAAACACTCAAAGATTTGATGGAGATGAGAATTGAACTCACTCCCTTTCTTTCATTGCTAGAACACGCTACTGGGCTAAATGTTCAACTTGTAACAATGCTGTCTTTAATTTATCTTAAAGCATATTTTTGGTTGAATACTTTTATTTGTAATAATTTTTATTAAATATTTAGTATACTTAATATTTTATATATAATATTATTAAACTATATTTAATAACTTTTAATAATGTTAGAATTTTAATATTTAATAACTTTTATTTGAGAATAGTATTAGTAGTTTAGTTAAAAAATATTAACTAATATTAACTTAATAACTTTAATATATTAAATATAATAACTTTAATAATTTAATTTAAAAAATATTAACTAGTATAAACGTTTTACAAACTAATTTGATTAATAGTTACTAATTTAATTAAACTATTTTAGTTTATTAATTTGATTTATATATTATACTATAATAACTTAATTTCAATTATTAATATGCTAAAAATATTTTCATTATTAATATTGTCGCTCCCGGGATTTTCATCCTAGTACAAACGCGAAAGTGGCGCGGAAAGGTTAGAGTCGCCAGCCAGACATTTTTATCCCGAAAGAATGGGAAAGGTAATGTTGCACAAACCTGAGGAAGAAGGAAAGGACAAGGTCCTGCGAACCAAAGATCTGAGTTCGGGAGTCGGTTACGACCTGGGAAGGTATTAGCACCCCAGATCGTCCGTCGTACCCGACGGGATCCACGCTTGCTTGTTTGTTTCAAAGGGTGAGAAGAATAACTTCTGCTGAATAAAACCGCTAACTGGAACGGAGATGGAATGAGGAAGGAATAAGAAAAGAGAATTGAACTAAAAGGGGGAAATGTAGGGAAAATAAAGAATGTGCTCGAACAGGCCCTACCCCACTGCCTACGTACCTCATCGGGATAATGAGGATCAGAGTCGACGTAGTTCGCCTAACTAAGGCGGGAACTATTTGTTTGTGTTTTTTATGCTGGAACTGCGTATGTCTATGCTCAGGTGTTGCAGGCTCGTCTGGTACGAGTGCGTTTACCGTCTTGCAAATGAGACAAGTCGTTGCGAGTTCGCGTTGTGAGTGAATGAGATGAGAAAAGAAGTTCCCGCAGGATAGTCGCTTGTTATTTGTTTTTGTATTTTATGAGAAATGTTTTGAATTTGTTTGTGAACTGTCTCATACTAAGACCTATCCATCGCGGGAAGCATTTACACCTCGCCCCGAAACAGGACGTGTATAAACACTCCGCAACAAAGTCTCGTGTCGTACAAGATTGTTTGGTTTTTATTAAGTATTTTATTGCTTTTCTTTATGAGATGAGAAAGAATGACTCAAGTTGATAAAAGGAAAAAAAATCTAAGGGGAACTAAGACTCAATCCTAAGTTAATTGATTTATTTACAAGAGATCCTATGGTTTGTGAAGTTTTCTATTCCTAATGAGAAACTAGAAACTACTAGAATTCAACTTACTTCCTAATGAAGTTAAGTTGATTCTAAGAACAATGGGGAAGCCTATACAAGTTATAAAATCAAATGACAAGGCAAAAACAATGAAATTGAATTAATAAATAAACATCTAAAAATGCAATTAAAGGCATGAACTAAAAAAATAGTCCTATTTTATTTATTCTACTTCTAATGAAAATGAAACTTCAACCTACATTCTAAATCAAAGTCAAGCCTAATGTCCATTCTACAAATTCAATTTAAACTAATCTAAGTCTATATTAAATTCTAAGACTAAATTTAAACTAAACCATATTTTTTGTACTTTATTTTTTAATGGCCTAAACTAATGGGAATTACACATAACTAATCCTAAGAATTAATATTCTAAAAAATATCTAAACTTCTGGAAAAATTATGAAAATTAAACTATAGGGACCTAATACTATCTATAATATTGTATTAAAAGGGATTCTAAAAAATCATATTTTTTCTATGCCTAAAAATTATTTGTTTTCAGCTAAGAATTAACTACTAATTCCTAAGGACTACACCACTAAAACCTAAGATAAAAGGTCCTAAAAAATCCACTAAAAATATCCTAAGAACTATTATGAGTCCTCTAATTACAGTAAAAAGAATGGCTCAAAAATCCTACTGGAAGTTACCTAAATAAAATCAACAAAATTCAGCACCATTAAAGGAAATTCAATAAAAGCTAACTACATGAAAAATTCAGAATTAATTCAAAAATAAAGCTAATTCAGAAAAATAAAATGCTAAACATTTCTAAAATGACTTAAAATCCTACTTTAATTTTTATAGATTTTTATTAACCATTTTCCTATTTTTATTGAATTATTTTCTAACCTAATACTAAACTAAAATAACTTCTAAAGAAACATGACAGGGGGTGAGCTAAGCATATTTTCCTAGTATCTTATTAACTGGGCCTAAAAGAAGGGGTGCAGAAAGCAGGAATTGTCAAGGCCCATACACAGGTTTGAGGGGAGTGTAGATAGCAGTTTTTTTTAAGTTGTTTTCATGATGGGCCCAGAAATGGGGTGTAAACAGCAACAATGCAAAGCCCATTCGTAGGCTTGAGGGAGGTGTAATGAGAAATCTTTTTTAGTTTGTTTTTTTTATGAAATATTGCCTGGGGGTGTTAATAGGAAAAATGAGAGAGCCAACCGGACGGTGACAAGTGTCACCGCCGGTGTGGCTGGGAAATCACAAAATCTATCCTAATCACATCCTCTTAGAATTTGAAAAGCAGATTAATAGCTTTTAATGGGGATTATGCGAATTAAACATGGCCCTTAATTGCTCTTAAACACCACAAATTCTTTTTAAATCCTCAAGACATTCTTTTAATCCTCCCATTAATTAACTTAATTATTTTCTTAACTAAAATAAAATATCCTTATACATAAAACTGAAAAAAACAAATCACAAAGCCACAACACTAACTCTCGTGAACCCTAATCCCTTCTTCTTCATTCTTCCGCCGCCACCACCACCTACATCATCACCCACACCTCCTCTCTTTTTCGCCGTTGCTCGCGCCTTCTCCACCTTCGAATTCATCTTCTTCTCCAATAATCATCACCTTCGTAACCTAACTCCATCGATCATCTTTTTCGCCGAATCCACCGTCACCATTATCGTTACCTCCATCGTCACCTTCCGCCTTCTAAATCACATCTTGCCCTCCCCTAAAAACTCTTCCTCCTAATTCTAACCTAATTACTATGCCCACACCACAGGAAATTAAGAATCACCGCCATGGATTAATTCCTCCCTTACTCCGAAACCACGAGCTAACAACATTTAACCGAATTCACCCACTCACTTCCTAAATCAATACCAATCGTGCGTGAATGAGAACTTCAGGAGCAACTCTGAGTCAATTCTAACGCCATAACAATGCTAAGACAAACTCGAGAGTAATGCGGGGACAGATCGTACCTTGTATTTTCGTCGGCGATGAAAGCGCGAACAACTCCGGCGATAAGCGGAAACAATGTTCAGTTAGGTACAGACTTTAATCTTTGCTTCTCAACCTTCCATTATCTCTTGCTTGCGATTATGAACTTTAGTAGCTTCTGGAATTGTGATATGGATTTTGAACGTTTCACAGGTTCTAACTGAAGAGCGCAGTTGTGGTTGAAGACAACGAACAATTGAAACCAGAAATGAAACCGTTGCGTTATTCTGAATTGGCGAAGCTTGATGAAAAAAGACTGAGAAATATTGATGAAAGAATTGATGAAGCTGGATGAAAAAATGATGCAGCTGGATGAAGAATCTTATTGATTCATAGCAGTTATGGAGAGATTGTTGAAAATGGTGAAGACTAGGGATTGCGAAGAAACTAGAGGAGAAGAAGAATGGTGGAAGAGTTTAGGAGAAGTGATGAAGAATCATGATTGGAGAATTTGTGAGGTAGGAAAAAAGAAGAAGCAATAGAAGAAGCTGTATTCAGTTTTTTATAGAAATGGGAATCCAAGCTCTTGTGAAGCATCCAGATGAAACTTCCAGAAGCAATCAGTTATAGGTTTGTTATTTTTCAGTTAGAATTCTGTTAGATTTTGTTGTGAACCGATTTTGCAATGAGGCCTATCTTGTTATTCTTTAATTTTCACTCCCTCCAAATCTTGTTATTGTAGGTTGATGTGAGATTGGAAATTGATGAATACTAGGATTGAGCAAAAGAAGTCATGCTGAGAGTTTTTTCTTTCTTTTTTTGATTTTCTCTTAACTGTTTTTTGGCATGAATCTCTGCAGGCAGCAATTGATTCTGAGGTGTGATTCATGAAAATGACTCGTTCAACCATTGGCCCCCCCGCAAGAACATCTTGATTTATGTGACCCCCAAGGCTCCTGAAAAATTCTGAAAGATGCGGCATGATTAGCAGGGACAGCGACATGACTAGCATCGCCTGATATCACTTTTTGGCTGAACTAACGATGCTTCATGATCCTCTTCAATTGACTATCATCCAACACGCAGGCGTATTGGGTTTGCTGGATTTTGACCATCCTGTTCGAATTGTCATCAGAAACTTCGCTTTTAGATCCGCCAATGCAACCATTGGTTTCTTTTCTTCCATACACGAAATTCTTAGATTCAACCCCCTTTGGTGAATCATCAACTGAAGAGCCACCATCACTTTTTGCATTGAAGACCGATAACCATCATAGAAGTACCTTCCAATTCAACAGGCGGATAGGTCTTTTGTTTCACCTTCAATAGTATTTTTTCCTTTGTTAATTCAATCAAGTTGCTAACATTTCTGATAGCTTCCTTTTGACACTTGCAGGGTTATGAAGATTTGCACAAGGACACAGAAGTCACGAGAATGAAATTAGAAATTTGCGAACTCGCACTGCCTCGAAATCAAGCTCAAAAGAAAGAGTTTTCAATAGAATTGTAAGACCCGAGGCGTAACACTGGACCTGTGTTGACTTAAACCAGAATGGTAGAAACTTAAGTACAAAGATGAAACCGCGGTATTAATGATGATTCAATTTGCGCGTTGCATTCTCAATGCTAAGGACCTTGAAGAACCATGAAGATTGAAGATGTGAAGTATTGAAGTTGATCATTAAAACGAAATTGAAGATCCGAGGAGGACAAGTAAGGAATTCTCTATACCCCTGTTCTGATTTTCTTTCTGCCTATTCAACAAGTTTAGAATTTCTTTTTTTTTCTTCTAACTGAATCCTTGCTTTTCTAAAAAAAACTATTAATCTATGTAACAACCCACAACTGATATCTCTTCCTCTCTTTTTATTTATAGACTCATGGTTGGTGATTAATGCAGGATGGAGATTGGGGAGTTAACCGCGGATTCGAAAAATCAATGATGCTGCATTTTTTTGTTGTTGATTTGATATGCAGGTTTTGTGAATTGGGAGACAGCATGGAGATTTGTGTGAAGTTGCCATTCATCTGAGACTCATTACTTCTGTAGGCACCAGAGTACATGGGTAGGTGTGTTGGCTTGATGTATTATTCGATGGAAGTATTGTGCAAAGGAACTCAATAACTCCTAACATGAGCTTCAGTTCGTAACGTGAACTTTCCATGCTACCGCAAGTTAGATGACCTTATCTTCATTTGGACACACCTTCTAGCCTGTAAACTCATCAGACCTCATGTTGTATCCATTGAATTTAAACTGACTGAGGGCGGTAGACGGCGGAAATGAATATTCCGGCGATGGCCCGATAAGTGGTTCGGTTGTGTGTGAGAGAGAGGGAGCAATTTGTGAAAGAGTTTCATAACCACTCTGTTGTTTTTGTAATAGAACTTGTAGGAGTTTCCATTTTTATCTTCTTTTGAATTTCCTGGTGCAATCTTGTAATTCAAAACTGGACTCTATCATTGTAATTGATTCTTTCTTGGATTTAACTTCTCCTCCTTTTTTTTGTATATGAATTCTGATAAGGAAAACAAGAAACAACTCAATCTTCTCCAACTTCTGTATCATTGATCATAATTGAATTCAATCCAAATCTCTAGCCAATTTTCCTGTTATTTATGCTTTATATTATCCAAGATTCTAAAAGCAACATTCTTTCTCCAAAAAAAATCATTTCATTACCTAGGCCAGATATAACATGAATATAAGATGACGGGCCCCTTCATGAAATTCCCCTTTCAATAAAAATGGGCCTTAGAGTAATGGATTATGAACATGGCTTAACAAACAAGGAAGGACACTAAAAACATGTAAAAGGATTAGAATTTGACCAACATAAAAGTACGGACATGGATTATGGAAAAGGTTCGAAGTGATTTCGAAAAAATCTTTGAATTTGTGAATAAGCCAAAGGATGGATCCAAATGACACTGCATTGCGTTGGACAAACTTTAGATAGTGAATATGAATAGATTCTACTGCACTAAACTTGTCTTTCTGATTATACTCCATCTTCAACTCTCAACTCAGATCACCAGCAAAAACAACTATGAAGATCACTGACTTTCTTTGCAAACCGAAACCCTGGGTCACTCACATGGATGACCAGCGACGTTGAGGACTTCTTATATCAGAATACTAATTCCACATTCCACTACCCTGATCCGATGAAGAGAGCAACCATCAATAATGAAAAGAAGTAAACCTTTAATCACATTGACCATATCCTGATTTGGGCATTTTTATGGATCCTCTGAATAGGAAGAATTTTAGAACCAGGTGATCCTCTGAATAGGAATATTCCCCTGATGATGTGAATTCAACCTTTGCCTCGAACTTGAGTGCAATAACCGAATATACCACGTATGACTAGGAAAATCCATATCACAAGAAAATGCTTCGAACACATGCCTTATGAAATAATGAACCGCATTAATATGCTGTTAATGACTTAGTGAAAAATGCAGATGAATGCAAAATGATATGCCAGTAGAGGTAATAAATATGAGGGCAAATTTTGAGGTATTACAAATATGTGTCGTATCTCGGAAATGGCTACGATCCTCGCGCTGACCATGGAACAAAAGAAACAACAGAGTTGTCATCTAATTTATTTATTCTAACTAAAGAAAAGGAAGATGTATATAAAAACCTAATATGGAAAGGATATGGTCAACGGAACCAAAATCTAAGTTCGAGAGTCGATTATGTAAGGAGAAGGTATTAGCACCCCTCACGTCCGTTGTACTTAACGGGATCCTCTTAGTTTATTTTGCGATCGAGTGATATCTTTGTTATTATCTTCTTGAGGGTAAACGGTACGGAAAACAAGTGGTTTTGTTCCTAGGTTGCTCGGCAAGGAGTAAGATTTGTGTGCCTACGTATTCCCTTGTGCATTGGGAAAGTCAGTGCCTCGTAGCTCATGGTTCTACGGTTTATTGATTGTTCGTTTTATGAGGTGTCAATTGTTCGCACCTGAGTAAGGAAACTGGCGCCCAAACAACTGAGGAAACCCACCGAAGATTCGATGTACTTCTTCTTCACCTTGTTTCGATAATTATTAAGTGTTTTAATTACCTAGACCACTTGACATTGGATCAAGGGTTTGGATCTATAAGTAACGTCTTAGTTAATGGGATGTAAATGGAGTGTAAGGGTTGATTGGTTATGTGGGATCGAATTCGAGTCCTAAGGGAGGCGCCTAGTAAGCAAAACCAAAACCTAAGGGAAATGCGAGTGTGTGAGTGAAACCACTTGGTGTCGGACCAAGGGTTCACGAAAGAAGCGAAAACGAGTAAATAAATGACATACATCGGAATTGGGAGAGGGGTACAAAATAAATTACGCGGGATTGCATGGAATAAAAGGGTTTATTGTATTTTCCCAAGAGGAAGCGTGTGTGAAGTGTTCTAAACTAAGTGAGAATCGAGATTAAATCGAAAGCGTCCAAATGTAGCTCTTTAACTATCTTAGAATTGATTCAATGTTAGAATCATTCTATGAGAAGTCGAGCATCACATTATGTTAGAATCAAACAATTATTAAATAAACAAATGGTCTAGTATTAATCATGATTTATTGACTATCACGATTTTTTGACTTTCATCGACCATAAAGAATAGCGAAAACGATAAAAAAGGTTGGTCTCATATTGATCTAAATAACGTCGATTTGTTGAAATTGAATATTTAAATCGTTTGTTATCATTGACCATAAAAATAAAGTAAAGTTGAAAAATAATAACGAAAATAAAGGAATGACCTCATATTAGTTTAGATAACGTTGATTTATTCGAAATCGAATATCTAAACTTTTTATCATAAGTCGAATAAAAATAAATCGAATAAATCGGGAAATAATAAAGAAAATAAAGGATTAGCCTCACATTGGTAGATAACGTTCATTTATTTGAAATCAAATATCACCATTTATCATTGGCCAAAATAATAATAAAATCGATAAATAACAATGGATCTAAAATTAATTAGAAACCATAAAAATAATTGAAAATGGGTCTCATATCAATTTTAGACAATGTTAATTTATTTATGAAATCAAATATTAAAAATCGGGTGATAATATCATCGACCAAAATAAATAAGAATAAAATCGATAAATAATGAATCTAAAATTAATTAGAAATCAAAAGAAACAAAAATGGTCTCATAGCGATTTTGATAACGTCGATTCGAAATCCAATATCGAAAAATCAAACTTATATCATAGACCTAAAAAATAAATCATAACAAAAATAAATTCAGAGTTCACTACAACATCTTAACAATAATAAATAAATAAATAAAGCAATTATTATGTAAATTAAGAAACATCAGGAGGGAGTATAAGTTGAATACATGGATGTGGTAGAAGCAAAATCGAATAGGCTAGACCTATGTATAAGTCCAATCAGAGTTTTAAACAATAATTAGAATAAACAAAAGAGAAAGAAGGGTTTTAAAAATAAGTATGAAAGAAAAAAGTCAGCCTCCAAATAGTTTCCCAAACATATTCACATCTCAGCTTTCGATAAAAAAATAAAACAAAAGCCATTAACATTGTTCATGCTTTAAAATCGTAAGAAATGAACCCACCCTCAAGTTCACTCACGGCCGCCGACGAGCAAGGCACTGTTTTTTTCACAAGTGTGTGATTTCAAACTCACCCTCTCAAATCTCTCGCGCGGACTTGCGACTCATTTTGGTTCTGTCGCTCCCAAAGATTTACATCCCAGTGCAGACGCGAACTGTCGGCGAAAGGAGAAAATGAGGTTGAATTGAATAGAGTCGCCAGCTAGGCATTTTTATCCCGAAGGAAAGGTAATGCTACATAAACCTGGGAAGAGATGGATAAGACAGTTGCAAACCAGAGAAACTGAGAAAGGGGGTTGGTTACAACCTGGGAAGGTATTAGCACCCAGATTGTCCATCGTACTCGACGGGATCCATGCTTACAAGATTGTGTTTAAAGGGGTAAGTGTATGTGCTATTTGTGTACAAAAGTTAAGGAAAGAAAGTACAATTGTTAGTGCAAAAGGTGGATTGCTCAGGGACTGAGGCTTTAGAAAGAATGCTGAGAGAGGGGGATGACAAAGAGACTTTTGTTCGATAATTGTTAAGTTATGCCTACGTATCCTCTCGTGCAATGAGGAAGTCAGAACACCGTAGTTCGACTCAAAGAGACTGAAAATAAAATGACTGTGAACTGCTTTCTTGTCTATGCTCAAGTGTAAGACTCATCTGGCTTGAGTGCTAACTGTCTTGCATTAGACGGAAGAAGCGAGTCCTCGTTTGTGAATGAGTGTGATGAGAAAAGAATCTCGAAGGAGAAGATTATTGTTTTTTTGTGTTTTCAGTTTTTTATTGTTTTTGGTGTTTTGCATAGGATTATGAGCTTAAGCCTAAATCAAGGGCTTGTAAACTCATTATATCCTCCCTGATTAGGGATAATGAGTCTACTTAAGTGTGAGATAAACACCTATACTTAATTACCATGATGATGTAGGATTAAGATCATTAACCTACTTGTGATTAATTAGATGTTTTTGGGTTTTTGTTTAGTGATAAGTAATGAGTTTAATCTCTAATCACAGATTAGTGAACTCATTACACCATCCTAATAGAAGAATAATAGATGAGAACACTTAAGATGAGGAAGATACCTCAACTTAATCTATGGTTAGGGATTAAATTCATTACATAACAAACCTTTATTAAATGGATTTTAATTAAAGAGTGAGATTAAGAAATGGATTTTATGGTTTGTAAGACAACTTGAGGGGGAATTGTCCATTAAATACTAGGGTTAGTCCCTTTTAACCATAAGGAAGAGATAGAACCCTAATGTAAGGCCCAAGTTACAAGATAAAGGCTTGGTGATTAGTAATGTGATTTGATTAAGGGGTGTAAGCAAATTAAAGGTTTAACACTTAGGATTAAAGTTATACACTCCATCCTAAGAGAAGGATGCATGCATAACCCTAATTCAAAGTCCTAAAGCTTTAAGAGTTTAGTCTCTGATTATTGAGATGAGAAGAGAGACTCAAGGAGACTCAAAGGTAAAAGAATAATGGGGACTATATACAACCCTGAAATTTATCATGCTTGGGTATTCTATGGTTTGTTAGGCTTAAGAGAAAGGATCTTCAAGACCACCAATGGAAGAAGCAGATGAAAAGAGAAAGAAGAAGAAGAATAAGTTACTTACTTCCCGAAGAAGTTAAGTAACTTAAAAGAAAGAAAGTAAGAAGAATGGAACACAAGTGAAACAATTTCACTTCAAAGACAATTAAATATTCATATGAATGATGAGAGGAGAGGGGAAGTGAAGGCAAATCCACCTCCCAAATAACTTACCAAAAGTCCTGAAAATGTTAGTATGAATGCATAAGACATAAAGTAGAAGGAAATGAAATGAAATGAGATGTGAAGACCAAAGTCAGAAGTGAAAATACAATGTAAAAGGCATATGAGATGATGCAAAGTCATACAAGATGTATGTGAATGATAATACAAGTATGAGATGCAAAGGAAGCGTGTTTAGAAGCTTGGAAACACATGGATGTTCATGAAATGTAATGGATGCAAAGCATAGAAAATGAATGAAGAAATGATCAAGCAATGTTCAAACATGTCTTAAGATGTCTAATATGTCATATAAATGTTTGAAATGTCATGGCAAGTTCACACGATGATGATATGCAAAGATGAATGCAAATAAACATGAGAAATTAGGGTTTTATGAATGTATGAGATACAAATGACCAAAATAGAAGCATACATCATGATAAAAAATTTAAATTGGACTCAAACAAACCCTAAACCTATACAAGATCAAACCCCAAAGGAGAAGATCAGAAGCTTAACCTAGTGAGAGTTATGAATTTTCTAAGTTTGTTAGGGTTTTTGGGTGATTCTTAAGGGAAAATGCAAATCAAATTGAAAATGCAAGATAAATTCATGAGAAAAATAACCTAGAAACTATATACAATATTTGAAACAATACAAAAAGAATCAAATTCAAACTCATCATGGTTAGGCAGAAATGAATTTTTCAAGTTAGGGTTAGAAAAATGTGATTTTTAAGAACCCTAATTCAAAGACAATTGTGAAATTGTGATCAAACCTAAAAAGAAATTTATATGATGAGTTTGAAAATGTTTCTAAATGTATTTGAATGGTTCATGAATTTTTTGGTGATTTTTGGAAACATAAATGCATTTTTAATTAATTAATTAAAAATAACATTTAAATGTTTTAAAAATACTTTTTAAATGCAAAAAATAAAATAAAAATTATTTTTGGGTTAAAAAAATTATTTGGATCAGAAATGCAAAAGATCATATTTTTTTGATAAGTTTTGATATTTTAAATAAAATGAACAAAATAAATAGAAATAAAATGAATAAAAATGAAATAAAAATGGATTTAAATGAAAGTATGCTGATCCAAGGGCTGGGATTTAAACTTGGGGAGAGGGAGTTGACTACGCGCGCTTGTAACACGGTGGGAGAACTGACTTTAGTTAAATGTTGCGGATAGCAAGAGTCGCCACCGACTTTTATTTTATCCAAAGGAAAGGGCATAAAAGAACAGGAAAGACCTTTTAAAAGATTTTTGGGTTCGGGGGATAAGTTATGTAAAGGGAAGGTGTTAGCACCCTTTACATCCATGGTTATCCATGGGCTCTTAGTTACTTAGCTCACTTTAAAATGTTTTGAGAAGTGTAGTGTGTGTTTAAAATTTTTCTTAAGTACTTTATAATGATCCATGTACGGATATATATAAAGCCTTTGTTTTGAAAATTGTTTGAAAATGTGAAGTGTTTGAAATGTTTTTGAAAAAAGTGAGCAAGTACATAAGAGGAACCTACCCTAAGTTAAGTCTTTTCTGTTCTTTAATATCCTTTAAATGGTAAGACTATCCCTATTATTAAGGAATAGGTAGTCATTACCTTGGATGTATGAGGGACAAGTGAAAGGACATCTGTTTATTTAGGCAACTGTGAGGTGTATAAGCAATTCGAAGGGACTTATCATCTTTATTCGAAAGGGACAAGATCATTACGAAGGCAACATTCGAAGGGACTTGATCTTTTTATCTGTTAAGGGACTGGATGATATGAGATGAGGGACTTTGCTTTATACACCCTACTTGACCTTTTGTTTAGGCAACTTGAGAGGTGACCCTTAAGAAGTGAGATGGCGATCTAGGATCGACTTACGTGTGTGAGTGTACGAGTTCAAATATTTATCTTTAAGTTAATGATCTAAATCAATTTTAAATACAAGTATGTTTCACACTCCCTATTTTACTAACCATAGCATTTAAAATTAAATATTAAAAATTACTACAACTATTACATATTGGATACAATTACATAATAATAATAATTAAAATAAAATTAAATAAGCAAATAAATGAATAATTAAGTGGGTTAGTAATAATAATAATAATAATAAAATAAACAATTATATAATATATAAATAAATAAATAAAGGGGGTTAGTAGTAATAAAATAAATAAGAATAAGATGAAAGAATTAACATAAAGACAATAAATAAATTTAAAATTCAAAATTAAATAAATAATATTTTTTAAGAGAATTTAATAAAAGAAATAAATAATAAGTGTTATGTACTAAATTATAATGATTTAAACTTATATACATATTATAAACATTTAATTATAAGCATACACAATAATAAATTAAATAAAATTAGGTTTTTTAACTATTTAGAAAAATAAACTAGGGTTTACTTCTTAATTAAATTATTTACATGTGAAAACTATATTCAACAATACTTATAAACAAATTATAAAATAAATGTACATAATTAAAATTTACAAATAAATAAATTAAGATTTATAATTTAATTAGAGTTTATAAAAATATTAGGGTTTTATTTAGGTTTAGAATTTAAATAAGATTTAAATAAAATATTTACAACTTATATATAATATAGATTAATAAAATTATTTACAACTTATATATAATATAGATTAATAAAATTATATAATATAGATTAATAAAATTATTCAGGAGGACCTTCCAAGGATTGTAGACTGGACCAGAGAGTGGGGTGAGTGAGAGGGGGGTGTACCTGCAAAGTGCTCCGATGCTTAAGTCAGAAGAGGTACAGAATAAGGTTATCAGAGAGTAAGTTAGAATACCTGACCCTTTGCTGTGAAAGGGTATTTATATTGAGCCCCCAGAGCTGGGCCAAGGCTCCTAATGGGCTGGATTAGCTAGGCCCAAGGAGGAGCTGCCAGGGGACGCGTAAGAAGCGTGAAGACCTAGACAAAAGGTCCGCTCCCTGGTCCAACTGCCCCTATCCCTAAGGAGATAATATAGGGGAGTTGGGTGACGTGTTAAGTGAGGGGCAGATGTGGTTCTGCCCGACATAGCTTAGGTGCCCGTGATATAGGTTGGGGACACGTGGATGAAGACCATGGAGCGGGAAACGCACTCTTTGCCCGACACACTGTCGAGTCATCGAGGTGACGTCTCTCCGACATGGGTGGAAGGACCTTTGCCCGACACGTTCATGTGTCCGGACGTTTGGGCCCGGACCCGACGGGCATTGGGCTATGACGCGCATATCGTCACGGCCCAGTCTAGAACAGGAGCCCCCCAAGTCGAGTCTCTGAGTCAGAGTGATGACTTATTGTTGCAATTGGGGTTCCCCGTGTTGAGGGAGAGGTGCGAGGCGTTCGGTATGTGAGGTAGTAATATATTTTCTCATGAGCTCCTCTTTCCACGGTAGTGCCGGGGACGGGAAGTGATCAGTGAGTATGCATCTTCCTCGTAACTGCCGAGGGCTCGACACGGGGATATGGCGTCTTGATGAGTCGGGGGGGACGGACAGGTGCCCGGTGTCGTTTCAGTTTCATTTATGGATAGACGTGTCTCAGACTTAATGGCGTCGCTTCGTTTTGTGTGCAAAGACGGCGTAGGCAGTAGGTAAAGATGACCTAGCGCGTTGGCCCACGCGCCAGGGACTATAAAAGGAAGTTGAGTAACTTCATTTTCACTTTTTCGCTCTTACGTTCACCGGAAGTTCTAAAGATTTCTCTTGTCTGCTCGTTTGGCTGTCTGAAACGCCGTCTCCGCCCGTCTCATTGTCTGAACCACCGTCTCTGCCCGTGCGCCACCGTCTCCTTTTCAACTTCTATATGTCAGGTACCATTTTGCTTCCGTAATCAACCAATTTCCTTTCTGTTTTATGTCAAATGTATGTCATATTTGTAGTATGCGGTTAGTTTTGACTTAGAAATAGCGTAAATGAACCGTAGATGGACTGTAGATGATAGAAAATAGGGTTAGGATTATACTGTACCGGGCAGAAATTACATATGCCGGGCAATATTTGCATAAGCTGTATGAACTTTCTGCCCGGTCTCATAAGAACGTGTGTATCTCTGAGTCGAGCACAGTTAATGTCTGTTGCTGCTACGCCCTTTCACTTGACCTGCGGTGGAAGGGTGGATTTGATATGACGTCGAATTCACTCTTTCTGTCTGCGTTTCAGGTGCTACCGGGCGTTTACGACCGAGGGGGGAAGATTCCGGGTCCTCGACCGAAGATGCAGCCATTGCTCGCCTACCTGTAGGGGATGGGAGTGTCAGGGATGGTACCGAGCATGCCTCCTCTTCCGGGCAGGTTGATTTCTCCTGGGTTGCGGACGAGCCTTTGGAGGAGGAATCATATTTCTGCGATGAGGCTATCCCCGCTTACGCTGTGGTCGAAAACATAAGCCGGGAGGACCCGCCGAACTGGTACTGTTGCGCCCCTAAGGAGGAGGACCGCATATGCCATCATTTCCCGGGGAAGCAGTTCACTATGTACGAATTCGCTTTCCGGGAGGCGGGGATCAGACTGCCCTTCAATTCCTTCCAGATGTCGATCTTCAAATGGCTTCGGCTAGCGCCGTCCCAACTGCATCCCAACGCTCTCGCCTTCATGCGGGCATTCGAGTTGGTCTGCCAGTTCCTCGGTATTGGGTGTACTCGAGCCCTCTTCTTCCACGTCTTCCATCTCCAGCAGTCTGGCTTCCGTGGGCGCCACAGTTGGGTTTCTTTCAAACAGCCCGTGCGCCTGTTCAAGACGTACGTGGACTCCGCCCGTCACTTCAAGGGTCGTTGGTACGTGGTGAGACCGATCACCCGTGCTGCCCTTCACTCCCTGTATTATTATCAACGAGCATCAGACGGGGAGGAGAAATTGATGTCGAAGATACCGCTGAGGTGGCAGCGCGATCATTTCAACCTCTCTACCGCCCATTACAGGATTAAATACGCGATGCTCGACACTGAGGATAGGCTCGCGTATAAGAAGCTGGTTGATTACGTGCAGAGTTTCAGTTTGGGGTTCTGGGCGAATCGTCAGGGCGTGCCCTACCTTGATGAGGCCGGAGCGCCAATTACTGAGACGCGCTACATCAATACAAAGGCCTTGCTCGAGTGTGATACCGAGGAGGAAGCTCTAGCGTTATTGAGTAGGCAGATTTTGCTTAGTCTTTTATTTTTGTCTATGTTTTCGCTCGCTAATGTTTGTGTGTAATGTTTCGCAGGTGCCATGCCCAGTACGCGTGATCGAGTCTTGAAGCTGGCGAATCAGGCCGGTGCGGCTGACCGGGTGCCGAAAAAGAAAAAGAAAACGGTGGCTCGTGTCCTGGAGACCGCCGGTGATGCTGGGGCCGGGACTTCGAATGCGGCAAGCGTGACGCCTTCCTCTCCTCCTCGGGCGATAGATATACCTGACAGTCCGTCGCCAGCGGTCTCTCCCCTCCACAAACGGAAGCGTCCGGCGGGGACTCTTTCGAGGTCGTCACTGGGAAGTCCGGGTGGTGGACCGGGCAGTTACTTGCTACCTCCTTGCTACGTGGAACGGTCGTTCTTCAAGGCCAAGGACGCGATTGCTGTGCCGGCGCCTGAGGCAAAGGCTATTCTGGACCAAGATGCTGGTTCCCGACGCAAGGAGTTGGCTAGGGACCTGGCAGCTATCATCCGGGTGATGGAGACGGCCATGGTCTTGACTGACACTTCGGTCTCCACTGCCTCCCTGGAGGATGCTCTCGTGCAGGTCCGGTCGGAGAAGGACAAGCTGTCCAAAGACCTGTCGGACTACAAGGAGGAGCATCAGCTGCAGGAAGGGCTGAGCAAGAAGCTGGAAGAGGCCGAGGAGGAGCGGGACCAGTTGAAGGCTGCTAAGGCGAGCTTGGAGGAGCAGGTGGTCGATCACCAGAAGCTGACCGAGGACAATGCTGGCTTGCGGGCTCGGATTGAATCTCTCGAGGAAAAGGTCCGTTCTTTGGCCGATGAGACTGAGGAGGAGCGTGCCCTTGGTTCTCGCGGTGAGTTGCTGGGGCATATACGCTCTCTCAACCAAGACCTTGTGGTCGTTTTCAAGGAGGGCTTCGACAATGCTGTCGAACAACTTAGGCTTCTAAACCCTGAGTTGGTGACGGAGGGGTCGGCCCATAACTATTGTGTCAGGGAAGGAGAGATCGTCTGCCCGTTTGAGGCCGAGGAGGAGCTGGGGGACGACGAGGAGGAAGTGGAGGATGTTGAGGAGGCGCTCCGGGCGGAGACTTGATTATTTTTCTTCTGATTTGTTGTTTTTATTATGGCCTGCGTGCCTTATTATGTGTTTTGGCCTTTGGGCGTATGTAATATGGCCTTCGGGCGTACTTGACTTCGGTCGTTGTTATTGATTATTTTGGAATATATGAATGCTTTGTTGTCATTCACTGTGTTCGTGTATGTGTTATTTTTACTTTTTATAAGTTTATGCTCTGCTCGACCTCGTTAATCTCCTCGGTTTAGGGAACCGACGAAGTGTCGGGCTTTATGCCCGTTGGGACCGAAGCCCGGGATCGTTGTTCGAACTCCGGCCTCGGGGCTTGGACTTTCCCATCGCGAGCTGGGTGCCCTGCCTGTTGTGGTACTTCGACGTTGATTCTTGATCAAGATCCCACCGTCGGGGAGGGTTGTGTTCGCTGTGTGGCCCTGGATCGTCCTCGGGTCTCACGGTTCCTCTTAGGGGTTTGGAGACGAAGAGCGTGGTCGTACCATCCACGTCTCCCCGTGATATATTTAGCTGTAATATTGTCTAAGTTTTTCTGCGTTCCATGGTCGAGCGAGTTCTTCCCCTTGTAGGTTTTCTAGGTAATAGGCCCCGTTGCTCGTCTTGTCGCGGACGCGGTAGGGGCCTTCCCAGTTGGCGGCCAGTTTACCCTCTTTTGGGTTTTTCTGGTTTCTTCTGAGGACCAGGGTGCCGACCTGGAACTCTCTTCTTATGACCTTCGCGTCGTGGCATAGTGCTATTTTTTGTTTGAGGGACATTTCCCTGAGGGCTGCTTCGGAACGAATCTCCTCGACCAGGTCGAGTTCGGCTCTAAGGGTCTCGTCGTTCATTTCCTCGTCTAGGGGCTCCTCTATCCTCCTCGTCGGTACCCGTATTTCCACCGGGATGACTGCTTCGGTGCCGTAAGTCAGTCGGAATGGGGTTTCCCCGGTGGTGGAATGCGGTGTTGTGCGGTAAGCCCATAGGACGCTATGTAGTTCCTCGACCCATGCCCTTTTCGCGTCGCCGAGTCTTCGTTTAAGGCCACGTAAGATTACCCTGTTGGCCGCCTCCGCTTGCCCGTTCGTCTGTGGATGTTCGACAGACGTGAAATGCTGTTTAGTACCCAGGCTGGCGACGAAGTCCTGGAATCCTCCGTCCGTGAATTGTGTCCCGTTGTCCGTGACAAGGGCCTGGGGTATGCCGAACCGAGCGAGGATGTTGCGTTTAAAGAACCGGAGAATGTTCTGCGCGGTTATTTTAGCCAGTGCCTCCGCTTCAATCCATTTGGTAAAGTAATCCACCCCGACGATGAGGTATTTATTCTGGTATGATCCGGTGACGAAGGGTCCGAGGATGTCCATGCCCCACCAAGCGAAGGGCCATGGGGAAGACAGTGATTTTAGGTCATTCGGGGGCGCGAGGTGCATGTCGGCGTGTCGTTGGCATTTGTCGCATTTTTTGACATGCTCCTTTGAGTCATTTTGCATGGTCGGCCAGTAGTAACCTGCTCGAAGGGCTTTTCGTGCGAGCGATCGCCCGCCGAGGTGCTGAGCGTTAATTCCTCGGTGTATTTCTCCAAGTATATCGGGGACTTTCTCTTCCTCGACACACTTAAGTAACGGGATGGAGAACCCTCTACGGTAGAGTTTACCTTCGAGGAGTACGTACGAGCATGCCCGTCGTTTGGTAGTGGCCGCCTCCTTTGGGTCGGCTGGGAGTTCGTCTCTTGTTAGGTAATTGTAGATGGGCGTCATCCAACAGTGAGCATCCCCGATCGTGTTGACCTCGAGGGCAGGAGGTAGTTTGTCGATGCTAGGTCGAGGAAGGATTTCTTGAATTACGGATTTGTTTCCGCCCTTTTTCCTCGTGCTTGCTAGTTTTGAGAGGATGTCTGCCCGTGTGTTGTGCTCGCGAGGTACGTGTTGAACTTCCCATCTCTCGAATTTGTCAAGTTTTTCTTTGACAAGGGACAAGTATTCGACGAGGTTGTCGTTCTTGGTTTGGTAATCTCCTCGCACTTGTGAGGCCACGAGCTGGGAGTCTGTGGATATTTTTACTTCTTTTGCTCCCAGATCCTCGGCTAACCTCAGGCCTGTGATAAAAGCCTCGTATTCGGCTTGGTTGTTCGACGTCGGGAAAGCCAGTGTTAATGAAACTTCTATCAGGAGTCCATCCTCATTTTCGAGGATGATCCCGGCTCCGCTGCCTGATGTGCTGGAGGCGCCGTCGACGAAGATCGTCCACTTGTGGGCGCCGTCTGCTGGTGTCGGGCAGTGGGTCATTTCCGCGACGAAGTCGGCAAGTGCTTGGGCTTTCAAGGCTTTCCTACTTTCGTATTATATGTCGAATTCGGAGAGTTCTAGTGACCATTTGAGCATCCTGCCGGCCATATCTGGTCGCCCGAGTAATTGTTTGATCGGCTGGTCGGTCCTTACTTTTACTGTATGCGCGAGGAAGTAGTAGCGTAGCCTCCTCGCCGCATTTATGAGGGCCAGGGCGACCTTTTCGATTTGCTGATATCGGAGCTCGGGGCCTTGGAGTGCTTTGCTCGTAAAATAGATGGGATTTTGTCCGTCATCGGTCTCCCTTATTAGGACGGCGCTGACGGCCTCGGTCGCCACGAAGAGATATAGGTATAGGGTTTCCTTTTCCAATGGTCGTGATAGGACCGGGGGTTCGGAGAGAACCTTTTTCAAATGGAGTAATGCCTGCTCGCACTCGTCGGTCCAGTCGAAGCTGGCCTCTTTGCGAAGGAGCCTGAAAAATGGCAGGGCATGCTGGGCGGACTTGGCGATGAAACGGGAGAGTGAGGCGAGCACTCCGTTGAGGGATTGGATTGATTTCTTGGTCCTCGGGGTCGGGAATTCTGAGAATGCTCGGCATTTGTCGGGGTTGGCTTCGATCCCTCTTTCGGTGAGGTAGAACCCCAGGAATTTTCCTGCCCGTACCCCGAACGTGCATTTTTCGGGATTGAACCTCATTTTGCACTGCCTAGCCTGCTCGAAAACTTTGGATAGGTGTCGAGCATGGGTAACCTCCTCGTGTGATTTGACGATCATGTCGTCCATGTACACTTCGAGCATGTCCCCTATTTCTTCCTTGAAGACTTTGTTCATCATGCGTTGGTACGTGGCACCAGCGTTCTTGAGCCCGAACGACATTACGTTGTAATAGTAATTGCCTGTTGGGGTCATGAATGCTGTGTGTCTCTTGTCTGTGGGCGACATGGGGATTTGGTTGTATCCACTATACGCGTCCATGAAGGACAAGAGTTTAAAACCTGCAGAATTGTCTACGAGCATATCTATATTAGGGAGGGGGAAAGCATCTTTCGGGCAAGCCCTATTAAGATCAGTATAATCAACACACATACGCCATTTTCCATTATTTTTCTTAACGAGGACTACATTAGAGAGCCAAGTTGTGTACTGGGCTTCAGAAATAAAATTTGCCTCTAAGAGGTCTTTTACAGCTCGTTCGGCAGCCTCTGCCTTCTCGGGCGACTGTTTGCGCCTACGCTGTGCTATGGGCTTGGCTGCCCGGTCTAAAGCTAGCTCGTGGCACGCGATCTCAGGATCCAGCCCGGGAATTTCTGCGGCATTCCATGCGAAGAGGTCAGAGTTCTCCTTGAGGCATTCCACAAGTTTCTCTCTTGTTCCCTCGGGCAGTCCCTTGCCTATCTTCACTGTCCTTTCTGGATCGTCCCCGAGGGGAATGAGCTCGAACTCTCCGTCGGGGATTGGTCGAACCGGGTGTTCGAGAGATCGTTCCTTGGTGGATTTCCCCTCTTCGGTTTCCTCTAGCCCAATGCGACAGTCGAGGTCGATGGCGTTAACTCCCCGGGGAGGGTCTTCGGTCCTGAGTTTTTTGTTGTTGCAGCTGCTCTTTGTGCTGACCACGGCCTGTCCTTTTACTGCCGCGTCGTAGCACCGCCGGGCAGCTTCGATGTCGCCGTGGATGGTGACCACGCGGCCCAATTTGGTGTAGTATTTCATCTTCAGGTGGACGGTGGATGGGACCGCGGTAAGTTCGGCCAGTGTTGGGCGTCCAAAGATGCAATTGTAAAGGGATGGGCAGTCCACGACCAGGAATTGGATTTTGATTTCCCTGGCCGTTTCCTGCTCCCCGAAGGTGACGAGGAGCTCGACATATCCCCATGGCCTTGTTGTTGCTCCATTGAATCCTTGGAGGTCAGATCCGACGTAGGGGGCCAGGTTGGTCTTGTCTAACTTCAGAGTCTTGAAGAGGTGGACGTACATGATATCCACCGAGCTGCCCTGATCGACTAGGATGCGTCGGACGTCGAACTGGGCCATCTTTGCCCTGATCAATAGTGGGATGCCCGAGTTTGGGGATCCGCCTGGGAGTTCCTCCAGGAAGAAGGATATTGGGTTGGATTTCCCCCGGTATTTTGTCAACGTCGCCTTTTGCTCGGGGGAAGTCAGTAGGAGCTCGTCGAACTTGCGTTTGACTGAGGGTAAACGGTACGGAAAACAAGTGGTTTTGTTCCTAGGTTGCTCGGCAAGGAGTAAGATTTGTGTGCCTACGTATTCCCTTGTGCATTGGGAAAGTCAGTGCCTCGTAGCTCATGGTTCTACGGTTTATTGATTGTTCGTTTTATGAGGTGTCAATTGTTCGCACCTGAGTAAGGAAACTGGCGCCCAAACAACTGAGGAAACCCACCGAAGATTCGATGTACTTCTTCTTCACCTTGTTTCGATAATTATTAAGTGTTTTAATTACCTAGACCACTTGACATTGGATCAAGGGTTTGGATCTATAAGTAACGTCTTAGTTAATGGGATGTAAATGGAGTGTAAGGGTTGATTGGTTATGTGGGATCGAATTCGAGTCCTAAGGGAGGCGCCTAGTAAGCAAAACCAAAACCTAAGGGAAATGCGAGTGTGTGAGTGAAACCACTTGGTGTCGGACCAAGGGTTCACGAAAGAAGCGAAAACGAGTAAATAAATGACATACATCGGAATTGGGAGAGGGGTACAAAATAAATTACGCGGGATTGCATGGAATAAAAGGGTTTATTGTATTTTCCCAAGAGGAAGCGTGTGTGAAGTGTTCTAAACTAAGTGAGAATCGAGATTAAATCGAAAGCGTCCAAATGTAGCTCTTTAACTATCTTAGAATTGATTCAATGTTAGAATCATTCTATGAGAAGTCGAGCATCACATTATGTTAGAATCAAACAATTATTAAATAAACAAATGGTCTAGTATTAATCATGATTTATTGACTATCACGATTTTTTGACTTTCATCGACCATAAAGAATAGCGAAAACGATAAAAAAGGTTGGTCTCATATTGATCTAAATAACGTCGATTTGTTGAAATTGAATATTTAAATCGTTTGTTATCATTGACCATAAAAATAAAGTAAAGTTGAAAAATAATAACGAAAATAAAGGAATGACCTCATATTAGTTTAGATAACGTTGATTTATTCGAAATCGAATATCTAAACTTTTTATCATAAGTCGAATAAAAATAAATCGAATAAATCGGGAAATAATAAAGAAAATAAAGGATTAGCCTCACATTGGTAGATAACGTTCATTTATTTGAAATCAAATATCACCATTTATCATTGGCCAAAATAATAATAAAATCGATAAATAACAATGGATCTAAAATTAATTAGAAACCATAAAAATAATTGAAAATGGGTCTCATATCAATTTTAGACAATGTTAATTTATTTATGAAATCAAATATTAAAAATCGGGTGATAATATCATCGACCAAAATAAATAAGAATAAAATCGATAAATAATGAATCTAAAATTAATTAGAAATCAAAAGAAACAAAAATGGTCTCATAGCGATTTTGATAACGTCGATTCGAAATCCAATATCGAAAAATCAAACTTATATCATAGACCTAAAAAATAAATCATAACAAAAATAAATTCAGAGTTCACTACAACATCTTAACAATAATAAATAAATAAATAAAGCAATTATTATGTAAATTAAGAAACATTAGGAGGGAGTATAAGTTGAATACATGGATGTGGTAGAAGCAAAATCGAATAGGCTAGACCTATGTATAAGTCCAATCAGAGTTTTAAACAATAATTAGAATAAACAAAAGAGAAAGAAGGGTTTTAAAAATAAGTATGAAAGAAAAAAGTCAGCTTCCAAATAGTTTCCCAAACATATTCACATCTCAGCTTTCGATAAAAAAATAAAACAAAAGCCATTAACATTGTTCATGCTTTAAAATCGTAAGAAATGAACCCACCCTCAAGTTCACTCACGGCCGCCGACGAGCAAGGCACTGTTTTTTTCACAAGTGTGTGATTTCAAACTCACCCTCTCAAATCTCTCGCGCGGACTTGCGACTCATTTTGGTTCTGTCGCTCCCAAAGATTTACATCCCAGTGCAGACGCGAACTGTCGGCGAAAGGAGAAAATGAGGTTGAATTGAATAGAGTCGCCAGCTAGGCATTTTTATCCCGAAGGAAAGGTAATGCTACATAAACCTGGGAAGAGATGGATAAGACAGTTGCAAACCAGAGAAACTGAGAAAGGGGGTTGGTTACAACCTGGGAAGGTATTAGCACCCAGATTGTCCATCGTACTCGACGGGATCCATGCTTACAAGATTGTGTTTAAAGGGGTAAGTGTATGTGCTATTTGTGTACAAAAGTTAAGGAAAGAAAGTACAATTGTTAGTGCAAAAGGTGGATTGCTCAGGGACTGAGGCTTTAGAAAGAATGCTGAGAGAGGGGGATGACAAAGAGACTTTTGTTCGATAATTGTTAAGTTATGCCTACGTATCCTCTCGTGCAATGAGGAAGTCAGAACACCGTAGTTCGACTCAAAGAGACTGAAAATAAAATGACTGTGAACTGCTTTCTTGTCTATGCTCAAGTGTAAGACTCATCTGGCTTGAGTGCTAACTGTCTTGCATTAGACGGAAGAAGCGAGTCCTCGTTTGTGAATGAGTGTGATGAGAAAAGAATCTCGAAGGAGAAGATTATTGTTTTTTTGTGTTTTCAGTTTTTTATTGTTTTTGGTGTTTTGCATAGGATTATGAGCTTAAGCCTAAATCAAGGGCTTGTAAACTCATTATATCCTCCCTGATTAGGGATAATGAGTCTACTTAAGTGTGAGATAAACACCTATACTTAATTACCATGATGATGTAGGATTAAGATCATTAACCTACTTGTGATTAATTAGATGTTTTTGGGTTTTTGTTTAGTGATAAGTAATGAGTTTAATCTCTAATCACAGATTAGTGAACTCATTACACCATCCTAATAGAAGAATAATAGATGAGAACACTTAAGATGAGGAAGATACCTCAACTTAATCTATGGTTAGGGATTAAATTCATTACATAACAAACCTTTATTAAATGGATTTTAATTAAAGAGTGAGATTAAGAAATGGATTTTATGGTTTGTAAGACAACTTGAGGGGGAATTGTCCATTAAATACTAGGGTTAGTCCCTTTTAACCATAAGGAAGAGATAGAACCCTAATGTAAGGCCCAAGTTACAAGATAAAGGCTTGGTGATTAGTAATGTGATTTGATTAAGGGGTGTAAGCAAATTAAAGGTTTAACACTTAGGATTAAAGTTATACACTCCATCCTAAGAGAAGGATGCATGCATAACCCTAATTCAAAGTCCTAAAGCTTTAAGAGTTTAGTCTCTGATTATTGAGATGAGAAGAGAGACTCAAGGAGACTCAAAGGTAAAAGAATAATGGGGACTATATACAACCCTGAAATTTATCATGCTTGGGTATTCTATGGTTTGTTAGGCTTAAGAGAAAGGATCTTCAAGACCACCAATGGAAGAAGCAGATGAAAAGAGAAAGAAGAAGAAGAATAAGTTACTTACTTCCCGAAGAAGTTAAGTAACTTAAAAGAAAGAAAGTAAGAAGAATGGAACACAAGTGAAACAATTTCACTTCAAAGACAATTAAATATTCATATGAATGATGAGAGGAGAGGGGAAGTGAAGGCAAATCCACCTCCCAAATAACTTACCAAAAGTCCTGAAAATGTTAGTATGAATGCATAAGACATAAAGTAGAAGGAAATGAAATGAAATGAGATGTGAAGACCAAAGTCAGAAGTGAAAATACAATGTAAAAGGCATATGAGATGATGCAAAGTCATACAAGATGTATGTGAATGATAATACAAGTATGAGATGCAAAGGAAGCGTGTTTAGAAGCTTGGAAACACATGGATGTTCATGAAATGTAATGGATGCAAAGCATAGAAAATGAATGAAGAAATGATCAAGCAATGTTCAAACATGTCTTAAGATGTCTAATATGTCATATAAATGTTTGAAATGTCATGGCAAGTTCACACGATGATGATATGCAAAGATGAATGCAAATAAACATGAGAAATTAGGGTTTTATGAATGTATGAGATACAAATGACCAAAATAGAAGCATACATCATGATAAAAAATTTAAATTGGACTCAAACAAACCCTAAACCTATACAAGATCAAACCCCAAAGGAGAAGATCAGAAGCTTAACCTAGTGAGAGTTATGAATTTTCTAAGTTTGCTAGGGTTTTTGGGTGATTCTTAAGGGAAAATGCAAATCAAATTGAAAATGCAAGATAAATTCATGAGAAAAATAACCTAGAAACTATATACAATATTTGAAACAATACAAAAAGAATCAAATTCAAACTCATCATGGTTAGGCAGAAATGAATTTTTCAAGTTAGGGTTAGAAAAATGTGATTTTTAAGAACCCTAATTCAAAGACAATTGTGAAATTGTGATCAAACCTAAAAAGAAATTTATATGATGAGTTTGAAAATGTTTCTAAATGTATTTGAATGGTTCATGAATTTTTTGGTGATTTTTGGAAACATAAATGCATTTTTAATTAATTAAAATCCATTAATTAATTAAAAATAACATTTAAATGTTTTAAAAATACTTTTTAAATGCAAAAAATAAAATAAAAATTATTTTTGGGTTAAAAAAATTATTTGGATCAGAAATGCAAAAGATCATATTTTTTTGATAAGTTTTGATATTTTAAATAAAATGAACAAAATAAATAGAAATAAAATGAATAAAAATGAAATAAAAATGGATTTAAATGAAAGTATGCTGATCCAAGGGCTGGGATTTAAACTTGGGGAGAGGGAGTTGACTACGCGCGCTTGTAACACGGTGGGAGAACTGACTTTAGTTAAATGTTGCGGATAGCAAGAGTCGCCACCGACTTTTATTTTATCCAAAGGAAAGGGCATAAAAGAACAGGAAAGACCTTTTAAAAGATTTTTGGGTTCGGGGGATAAGTTATGTAAAGGGAAGGTGTTAGCACCCTTTACATCCATGGTTATCCATGGGCTCTTAGTTACTTAGCTCACTTTAAAATGTTTTGAGAAGTGTAGTGTGTGTTTAAAATTTTTCTTAAGTACTTTATAATGATCCATGTACGGATATATATAAAGCCTTTGTTTTGAAAATTGTTTGAAAATGTGAAGTGTTTGAAATGTTTTTGAAAAAAGTGAGCAAGTACATAAGAGGAACCTACCCTAAGTTAAGTCTTTTCTGTTCTTTAATATCCTTTAAATGGTAAGACTATCCCTATTATTAAGGAATAGGTAGTCATTACCTTGGATGTATGAGGGACAAGTGAAGGGACATCTGTTTATTTAGGCAACTGTGAGGTGTATAAGCAATTCGAAGGGACTTATCATCTTTATTCGAAAGGGACAAGATCATTACGAAGGCAACATTCGAAGGGACTTGATCTTTTTATCTGTTAAGGGACTGGATGATATGAGATGAGGGACTTTGCTTTATACACCCTACTTGACCTTTTGTTTAGGCAACTTGAGAGGTGACCCTTAAGAAGTGAGATGGCGATCCAGGATCGACTTACGTGTGTGAGTGTACGAGTTCAAATATTTATCTTTAAGTTAATGATCTAAATCAATTTTAAATACAAGTATGTTTCACACTCCCTATTTTACTAACCATAGCATTTAAAATTAAATATTAAAAATTACTACAACTATTACATATTGGATACAATTACATAATAATAATAATTAAAATAAAATTAAATAAGCAAATAAATGAATAATTAAGTGGGTTAGTAATAATAATAATAATAAAATAAACAATTATATAATATATAAATAAATAAATAAAGGGGGTTAGTAGTAATAAAATAAATAAGAATAAGATGAAAGAATTAGCATAAAGACAATAAATAAATTTAAAATTCAAAATTAAATAAATAATATTTTTTAAGAGAATTTAATAAAAGAAATAAATAATAAGTGTTATGTACTAAATTATAATGATTTAAACTTATATACATATTATAAACATTTAATTATAAGCATACACAATAATAAATTAAATAAAATTAGGTTTTTTAACTATTTAGAAAAATAAACTAGGGTTTACTTCTTAATTAAATTATTTACATGTGAAAACTATATTCAACAATACTTATAAACAAATTATAAAATAAATGTACATAATTAAAATTTACAAATAAATAAATTAAGATTTATAATTTAATTAGAGTTTATAAAAATATTAGGGTTTTATTTAGGTTTAGAATTTAAATAAGATTTAAATAAAATATTTACAACTTATATATAATATAGATTAATAAAATTATTTACAACTTATATATAATATAGATTAATAAAATTATATAATATAGATTAATAAAATTATTCAGGAGGACCTTCCAAGGATTGTAGACTGGACCAGAGAGTGGGGTGAGTGAGAGGGGGGTGTACCTGCAAAGTGCTCCGATGCTTAAGTCAGAAGAGGTACAAAATAAGGTTATCAGAGAGTAAGTTAGAATACCTGACCCTTTGCTGTGAAAGGGTATTTATATTGAGCCCCCAGCGCTGGGCCAAGGCTCCTAATGGGCTGGATTAGCTAGGCCCAAGGAGGAGCTGCCAGGGGACGCGTAAGAAGCGTGAAGACCTAGACAAAAGGTCCGCTCCCTGGTCCAACTGCCCCTATCCCTAAGGAGATAATATAGGGGAGTTGGGTGACGTGTTAAGTGAGGGGCAGATGTGGTTCTGCCCGACATAGCTTAGGTGCCCGTGATATAGGTTGGGGACACGTGGATGAAGACCATGGAGCGGGCAACGCACTCTTTGCCCGACACACTATCGAGTCATCGAGGTGACGTCTCTCCGACATGGGTGGAAGGACCTTTGCCCGACACGTTCATGTGTCCGGACGTTTGGGCCCGGACCCGACGGGCATTGGGCTATGACGCGCATATCGTCACGGCCCAGTCCAGAACAGGTTTTATTTAGGTTTAGAATTTAAATAAGATTTAAATAAAATATTTACAACTTATATATAATATAGATTAATAAAATTATTTAGAAAGAATAATTAGTATTTATTTACAAAAATGTTTTTAGAGAATAAAAATTTGGATTATAATTTACATAGGGAGAATATTTGAGTTTTTATTTAAAAATAGATTTGAGTTAATATTAATAATATTAATTATATTAAAATATATTAAAAGGTAAAAAATAAATAAAAAAAACAAAACCACTTACCTGCTGGAGCCTGGGGTCGAACCCAGGACTCCTGGCCTCCCTCATATGCAAACCAACCAGCTGAGCTACGCACGCAACGTGTTTATAGAATAGTTCTTGATTATTATATAAAAAAAACCTGCAAAATAAAAGGGATTTTGAACAAAAAGATTAACCTGGGGATCGAACCCAGGTCATTTACCTCATACGCATATACGCTTGCCACTACGCCACTTGCCTCCAACTGATATTAGACACAAAACATTAATTAAATAATAATACTAAATTTAAAAACTGAAATTCGCGCGCATGGTCATCTTCTTCCTATGTCCGTCGTCTTAGCTTTTACCTACGGCTCGTCCGTCACTAGAAGCTTTAGTGACGGATTTTAACTGTCACTACAAGACCTGCAAATCAAAAACCCTGCTAAACATGAAATAAATTCATTCCAACAATAAAAATCAATCATATGAAACATCTAAGGTCCAATTATCCCATTAATTTGAGATGAAATCGCCTGTAATCCAACGTTCCCAATTCAAAACTTGCGAACCCTAACTATGGCATATGAGGGTTGCGGCTTCGATTTTCACAATAAAATGTCCAGAATCAATCTAAGAATCATTCTAAACAATAATCAACAATAAAAAACAAGTTAGAAGGCATAATCATGATAAATCGAAAAATTAAAGTTTAATGGAATATGATGATTCGGTTAGAGGTCCATGTAATGTTTTGGATGATGAAAATGATCCAGACACGTTCAATAAGCATCATAGAATGCATTGCAACCTTCAAAATCTTCTGATATGGCCTCTATGTAAGAATCCGAATTGAGATTTTTTATGAAAAGTTGGAAGTTTGTTCTTGCTCTATGAGGCAGAAATTTCGTCCTATGCATTTGTGTGGTTTGTATACTTATAGTTGGATGAAACTAGGTCAAAAAATTGAATGGTTGTTTGGACTTTTTGATCTTTGAAGATTGAAAAAGATCATGACTTGAATTTCATATATCCTTGAATGAAACATTTCTATCTTAAGACAATCACCATCAATTGCATATCAATCTGATCCAATTCATGTTTATGACTTTCTAAAATCAAAATATATTTTAAATCTTCATATTTTATATTTTATTTGAATTTAAAATGATTTTTAATATAAAAAATCATAATAAATACAATAAATAAAATAAAATTATGAAAATATTAAATAAATTTCGTGCATGATGTCATGGAACACCTTGGGTCACAAAAAGTTCAGCCCATTTGAAGAATTATGGTTTTAAGACCCTATTTTCTTCATAAACCACCCAAAAATTTCCCAACTTTGGAAGGGCACAAATCCTTCAATTTTAATGCTATGAGGGTGTTCTTGGACATTTTGGAAATCTTAAAGAGTCCTCTAACCAACCCCATTGGTTTCATGTCCATATCATTTACCATTCTCAAGTTATGCCCTTTTGAAGTTGTTGACTTTTTGTTGACTTTCAAAAGGACCTATAATGTCTTAGCTCATACCTTCCAAATGAAGCATTTTTGGGCTTGGCTTGTGAGACACAAAGTTGTAGAGAATTCAATTTCCTTCAAAATGAGTTTTGGATGAGAAAAATTTGATGAAGCATGTGAAAGTTATGGCTGGTCAAAGTTCAGTTAACTTTTCTTGAGGAAACCCTAATTTAGAAACTCTTGATTCTTGATGATCTGAAATCTCCTTGATGAATCATGATCAACCCTTGATAAAATGATGAATTTTACTTCATATACTTGATGTTGGAAAAAAATCATGAAGTTTGACTTTGGTTTGACCACAGTTGACCTCAGTTTGACTTTTTAACTGCTTTGACTGACTTTGACTTATCTGATCATCTGACTGAGCAAACCTTTGAGAAAAGTATTGAAACTTGTCATGGGGATTCTTAAACACATATAAGATGCTATGAAGCTCACTTGAAGTCTTGGAAGTCCATTTAACCTGATTAAAGTCAAAACCCTAGTTTTGGATGCACTGCTTAGGAGGATGCATTGTCTGAGGGAATTGTCAAATCTTCTGACTAATTGTGAACTTTGTGAACCTTGTGAACCTCATAAGATGTCTTGTGAACCTCATAAGATGTCTTGTGAACCTTGTGAACTTCATGAGAGGTCTTGTGAACCTTGTGAACCTCATGAGAGGTCTTGTGAACCTTGTGAACCTCATGAGAGGTCTTGTGAATCTTGTGAACCTTGTGAATCTCTTAGCACACAAAGTCTTGTTTTGTGAGGGAAAATTTTGGGGTGCAACAGCTGCCCCTGTTCAATTTTCTGAAACCTGAGGGGTTAGATTGGTATATATGCCAGTCGTAACTTGGAAGGTTGAAGGGGATTGAACACAAAAGCCCAAAAATTTGCACTCACCAGTGCGTAGAGTGATACTGATGACTAGCTGTAGATGCTTGAGTGGGCTTAAAGATGCCACTTGGAAAAAAGTTCTTCAAATATACCTCTTGGAGAATAAAGTAGTCCAAAGTATGAAGATATAGCTTTTTGGGAAGATAAACAACGACCCAAAGTAATGATAGCTTTCAGGAGGATAAATAACGTCCTGAGGTATAAGTATAACTTTTGGGAAGATAAACAACGGCCCAAAGTCATGATATGATTTCAGGAGGATAAACAACGTCCCGAGGTATAGTAGGATGCTTGGGAAGATAAACAACGACCCAAGGTAATGGAATGACTTTTGGGAAGATGAACGACGGCCCAAAGTCATGATAGCTTTCAGGAGGATAAACAACGTCCTGAGGTATATGTATAACTTTTGGGAAGATAAACAACGGCCCAAAGTGACAAGTTGTTGATGAAGTTTGTCTGCTGGAGAATTAATCTGAAAAACAAGATTAGTTCAATGTATATAACATTCTGCACGATAATATTAGTTTATGCATTATGTATGCATGTATAGTATGATGCACTGAAGTAATGTATTATGTACTTATGAATATGTATGTTATGGTATGATGTAAATGATGCATGTATGAATCATGCAGCCTGGAGTGTCCGAGTATCTTCGTATAACAACTGCTGGCAGGGAAAATAAATCCCGATTTGTTGCTGAAGAATATGAGGAACTCGTTCCTGTCTCTTTTGATAATATAGTATTCATAACCTCCCGTTTTCATTCGATAGTAAGGTATACATAACCTCCCGTCTTCGTTCGTTAGTAAGGTGTACATAACCTCCCGTCTTCGTTCGTCGTACTCCTATTGGAAGAATAAATTCCCGACTATCTGTATGAGGATAAAAGAGATGGATATAAATTCCAGGGGAGATGTGACTTGAAGTTCTTATGAAGATGGATTTGCCCTACTGGGGAGCTTGTAGCTGTCTCGTGGGGATGAACCGGTGAAGCTTCGTTGAATTCCTTCCCTCGCTCGTCCTTAGTAAATACTATTACTGCATTTTCATGCATTTCTGGTAAACATCAATCATATTAAGCATTTATGCATTTCTGGTAAACATCAATCATATTCAAAAGCATACATATATTCAAACACAACCAATGGACGTTTCGCTTATGTAAATAGGGTAAAAGTAAATCTGGATTCAAAGATGAAATTTTATTTATATCACAAAGTGACTTATATATAGGCAAGTTTGTACACGGAGACAGAAATCCTAGTAAGAGGAATTTGTCATAAAGTTTTTATAAAACAAAGAAAATCAGCTATGTGGGAAATAATCCTATTGAGTTTCAATTCTACTATTGCCATTATCTTCAAGTATCTCATCTTCTGCTGTTGAGACAGAATGATTGGATTGAGCTTTATCTGTTCGAGCTTGAGTAAGTATCACAACTGGTAGTAGTTACATGGGTGATCCAAACGAGACATAGTCATACGCTTTAATCCCTAACTTTTGCCTGGATTGCCCTTTCAGGTTTTCAATCCACCGGGATACCCTTTTTTGCCCAAGCCGCCTTTTCAGGTTTTCGACTTGCCGGGTGTACATTTTATATATATATATCCCTAATTTTTGCCCGAACCCTTTTGGTTCGCCGAGATGCCCTTATTTTTGCCTAGGCCAGTCAACCTAGCGGGTCTCTTTTTATGCGTAGTATTTTTTAACTATGTCTGCGTTTACAGGCTGTGGGAAGTCTTTACCATCCATAGTAGTAAGTATCATGGCACCTCCTGAGAATACTGTTTTGACCACAAATGGCCCTTCATATGTAGGAGTCCATTTGCCCCTAGGATCACCCTATGGTAATATGATACGCTTGATTACCAAGTCACCAGCCTGATATACCTTTGGCTTAACCTTCTTATTAAAAGCTTTGATCATCCGTTTCTGGTACATCTGGCCATGACAAACTGCTGCTAACCTCTTCTCATCAATCAAATTTATCTGGTCAAGTCGAGTTTGAATCCACTCATCTTCATCCAAGCCTGCATCCTTCATGATTCTTAAGGAGGGGATCTGAACTTCAATGGGCAGAACTGCTTCCATACCATAGACTAAGGAGAATGGAGTTGCCCCTGTTGAAGTACGTATTGTAGTACGATAACCATGAAGAGCAAATGGTAACATCTCATGCCAATCCTTGTAAGTAACAGTCATCTTCTGTATAATCTTCTTGATGTTCTTGTTAGCAGCTTCTACTGCCCCATTCATCTTCGGACGATATGGAGAAGAGTTGTGATGCTTAATCTTGAACTGCGTGCAAAGATCAGTAATCATAGTGTTGTTCAGATTAGAGCCATTGTCAGTAATAATCCTTTCAGGGATGCCATACCTACATATGAGATTATTCTTAATGAATCGAGCCACCACATTCTTAGTAACAGATGCAAATGAAGCTGCCTCCACCCACTTCGTGAAGTAATCAATAGCAACAAGGATGAAACGATGTCCATTAGAGGCAGTAGGCTTGATCTCACCAATCATATCAATGCCCCACATGGCAAAAGGCCAAGGAGCAGTCAACACATTCAATGGTGATGGAGGTATATGCACTTTATCAGCATAGATTTGACACTTGTGACATGTTCTGGAATGTTGATAGCAGTCAGCTTCCATGGTAGACCAATAGTAACCTGCTCTCAATATCTTCTTTGCCATAGTATGACCACTGGAATGAGTGCCAAAGATCCCATCATGCATGTCTTCCATAATCTCTGTTGATTCCTTCTTATCCACACACCGAAGCAAAGTTGAATCATGATTGCGTTTGTACAAAATGCCATTACTCAAAAAGAACTTAGCAGAAAACCTTCTCAGAAACTTCCTATCTTTGATAGATGCCCCTTCAGGGAATTCCTGAGTTTCAAGATATCTTTTCACTTCATAGAACCAAGGCTTCTCCTCTGTTTCTTCAGTGTCAATCTCATTGCAGTATGCAGGCTTCTCGAATCTATCAATAGTAATCTTGGGAGCTTCATCATCCCAGCTGATCTCAAACATGGATGCCATGGGGGCTAATGCATCTGCCAACTGATTCTCTCTCCGTGGAATATGTCCAAAGGTAATCTCTTTAAAATGTGGGATCAAAGACAACACATGCTCTCTGTAAGGAATGAGATTATCATGCTTGGTATCCCAATCTCCTTTAATCTGACTAACTACCAGGGCTGAATCTCCATATTTGTCTAGGAACTGAATCTTCATATCAATGGCAGCTTTAATACCCATGATACATGCCTCATACTCAGCCATGTTATTGGTACAATAGAAACAAAGTCTGGCAGTAATCGGGGTATGACAACCTTCAGGGGAACTGATCACAACACCAACACCATTACCAAGTGCATTAGAAGCTCCATCAAAAACCATAATCCATCGGGATCCTTGTTCAGGTCCGTCATATTGTCCAGGTTCTTTGGTAATAATCATAATGTCTTCATCGGGGAACTCAAAACTCATTGACTGGTAATCATCCACTGCTTGATGAGCCAAATGATCAGCTACAACACTTCCTTTAATGGCCTTCTGAGTAGTATACTGTATGTCATATTCTGTCAAGATCATTTGCCATCTTGCTATTCTTCCGGAGAGAGCAGGTTTCTCGAATATGTACTTGATTGGATCCATCTTCGAAATCAATAAGGTAGTATGAGTCAACATATACTGTCTTAGTCGGCGAGCAGCCCATGCCAAAGCGCAGCAAGTTTTCTCGAGCAGTGAGTATCTTGTTTCACAGTCGGTAAACTTTTTGCTAAGGTAGTATATTGCCTACTCTTTTCGACCAGACTTGTCATGTTGCCCCAACACACACCCCATTGAGTTGTCTAATACTGTTAAGTACATAATCAAGGGTCTTCCATCAACTAGTGGCATTAAAATTGGAGGTTCTAGAAGATATTTCTTGATTTCATCAAATGCGGTCTGGCACTCGTCATTCCACTCCATTACGTGATCTTTCTTCAACAATTTGAAGATTGGCTCACAGGTAGCAGTTAATTGGGAAATAAATCTTGCAATGTAATTCAATCGTCCAAAGAAACCTCTAACTTCCTTCTCAGTACGGGGAGATGGCATCTCTTGTATGGCTTTCACTTTTGCAGGATCTACTTCAATACCTTTTCCACTGACAATGAAACCCAGGAGCTTTCCAGATCTAACTCCAAAAGTACACTTGTTTGGGTTCAATCTCAGTTTGTATTTCTTCAATCTCTCAAACAATTTATGCAAATGATCAAGATGTTGCTCTTCATTCTGGGCCCTGGCTATCATATCATCCACATACACCTCTATCTCATGATGAATCATATCATGAAACAAAGCCACCATAGCACGCTGATATGTTGCCCCTGCATTCTTTAAACCAAATGGCATCACCTTATAACAAAAGGTGCCCCACTGTGTAACAAATGTTGTCTTCTCCATATCTTCAGGTGCCATCTTGATTTGATTGTAACCAGAGAAACCATCCATGAAAGAGAATACCTTATGCTGAGCAGTGTTGTCTACCAAAACATCAATATGAGGAAGTGGAAAGTCGTCTTTGGGGCTGGCCTTGTTCAAATCTCTGTAGTCTACACACATACGTACCTTACCATCTTTCTTAGGTACTGGTACCACATTTGCAACCCACTGAGGATAAGAAGTCACAGCTAAGAACCCTGCGTCAAATTGCTTCATTACCTCTGCCTTAATCTTCTCTGACATTTCAGGACGCATGCGACGAACCTTCTGCTTCTTTGGACGACAATCTTCTTTTACTGGTAAACGGTGAACCACAATGTCTGTATCCAAACCTGGCATATCTTCATAGGACCAAGCAAAAATCTCCACATAGTCACGTAACATCTGAATCAATCTGCTCTTGACACCATCCTCTAAATCAGCCCCTATCTTGACTTCTTTCCTGTTTTCTTCAGTTCCCAGATTCACAACTTCGACTGGCTCTTCATGTGGCTGTATAGCTTTCTCTTCTTGTTGTAACAACCTAGCAAGCTCTACAGGTACTTCACAATCGTCCTCATTTCCGTCTTCAGCTTGATAGATCGGATTCTCGAAATTATAATTGGCAATAGTAGAACTGTTATCAACAGGATCCAGAGTGGATGAGGATCTGCATTTTAGTGATGTGGGTGTGTGTAAGAACACATAGCTGATAAAACAAAAATAAAAGAAAAGAAAAACAAGGAACACAATATTTACGAAAACGAAACGTCCACTAATTTTTATTGAATGAAGTATGCAAATGAAATGACATCCCGACATAAGCACACCATTGTGCCCCGGGTAAGGCACAAGGCTTAAGAGTTTAATTGTTCAAGAAATTACAAACTTAAAAGTAACAACACAGTAATAGTATTTACTCCTGACTAAAGGAGATAGGAATAACATCTTCAGCTTTCCAGTTATTGAGCCCAGCACCCACAGTAGGAAAAATCCAAGCATCCAAGTTGTAGTATTCATTATAGTCACCCATAACATTGATCTGATTCTTCATAATCCCCTGATTGGTGATACGAACAGAACGAGCACGACGAACAGCCTTCTGGGACTCTGCAGTGAAACCCAAACCAAATTTGTCAGACTTGTAAGGAATGTCAGGAAGCTGACCCCAAATAGTACAACCACCTTCATCCACCACAGCTCTAGCATCTTTGAGGGAGGCCATTGTAGGAGGTACTCTGGTGACCACAGGAGGAGCTTCATAATTGTTAACAAACCAAGGAACCACTTCGAACGTTTGGCATGGAGTTTCAACATATTCACCTTCCATTTCAAGATATTTAAAGGTGTTCACATGGCTAACTATATATCCTTCCTCTCCATAAACAGTGACAACTTTTCCTTCTACTGGATATCTCAGCTTCTGATGTAAAGTGGAGGTTACAGCACCTGCCCCATGGATCCAGGGACGTCCAAGCAAACAAGAATACGACGGACGAATATCCATTACATAAAAGGTAGCATTGAAAACCTGAGAACCTACTTTGATTGGGAGATCAATTTCTCCATGCACCACTCTTCTCGAGCCATCAAAAGCCTTCACCACTATATTACTGGGCTTCAACACAACATCTTCAGGACTAAGCTTATTCAACACTTCTTTGGGTAACACATTCAGCGAGGAACCATTGTCTATTAACACATGTGACAGGGTAGTGCCCCTGCATTCAATAGAGATATGTAGAGCCCTGTTATGATATCTCTTGGCAGGAGTCAAATCAGCATCGGAGAATCCTAACCCATTATCATAGGTCAGGTGTGCAACACAATTTTCAAACTGGTCTACAGAAATTTCATTTGGTACGTGAGCAGTCTTCAAGAATTTAATCAAGGCTTTGGCATGAGCCTCAGAACACAACAGCAATGACAACATAGAAATCTTGGAGGGAGTATGCCCCAATTGGTCAATAATGTCATAATCACTCTTGTGAATGATCTTCAGTACTTCTTCCATCTGCTTATCAAGATCATCAGCAACTGGCACATCAGTTTGTGTAGGTTCAATAACAGGACCTTTGCCCCGAGCATCAGTAGTAGAGGTAGTAGCTGGAGTAACTGTATTTTTGGAAGTAACTGGAGGATAGAAAACTCTTCCACTTCGTGTGATCTTACTAGATCCAGCAATATTATCAACATTAAGGTTCGCATCAGCAACAGGCGTATCAGCTAAGGGTTCCTGCTTAACACCATGGATATAAACATCGGACCCATAATGCCAAGGCACAACTTTATCAGAAGTATACGGAATAGGACCAGGAGTGGTAATGATCATAGGAGCCACTCTAGCTTCAGCAACAGTCTTCACAGGGCCTTCAGCAGTAATCTTAATTGGACCCTTATGAGTGATTTTGACAGGTCCTTTGGAAGTAATCCTCACCGACACTTTATCAACCATATCTACCTCTTCAACCTTTGCACCTTTAGTTATATGATCCACCATACTTTCCACAGAAAGTGGAGTCCTCTCAAACACTATGGTGTAATTATTCATGAGGCGTTGAATTCCATCCTTCAACCTCCAACAGCTATCCGGCTTATAAGTACAATATAAACAATCTTCACGACAACCTGGAAAGAACCCAGCTTGTACCAACTTCTTCTTAATAACAGACAATGGTGTAGTCAAATCTGCAACTGAGGAAATATGTGAATCTTCATCAATGGCATTGACAGTCTTCTCATGATTTGGCATAAGAGCAGTAATCACATTTGGAGTACCCGGAGGGTCAAACTCAATTTCTCCAGCATCAATCATATCTTGAATTTTATTCTTCAATACCCAGCAACTATTGGTATCATGTCCCTGACAATTTGAATGATATGCACATCGTGCATTAGGATTGTACCTGGGAGAGGTAACATTGGGATTCTGAGGAGGGTCCCTCAAAGTGATAAGTTCACCCTTCAACAAGTGTTGCAAGGCTTGGGCCAGTGACATGTTGATCTTAGTGAACTGCCTTCTAGTCCTCTGTTGATTGCCCTGGGGTGGCTCTGTTGTTGCAGGAGTTGGATTGGAGATATGAACTGCACTCATAGACTGATGCCTTCTATTACGATCAGGTTGACCATAAACATCATTTGCCTCTTTCTTCCCACTGGGAGGCTTCTTTGCAGCACCTGATGAAGAAGCACCCACTTGAATCTTGCCACTCCTTATACCACTTTCTACGCGCTCTCCTGTCATTATCAACTCAGTGAAACCATATGATGAGCTTCCAATAAGATGACTGTAAAAAGGACCATTCAGTGTACACATGAACATATCAACTAACTCCCTGTCAGTTAGAGGGGGTTGCACTCTTCCAGCCAAATCTCTCCATTTCTGGGCATACTCCTTGAAATTTTCTTTAGTACCCATAGACATGCTTTGTAGTTGCATGCGAGTAGGGGCTAGGTCAGCATTGTATTGATATTGCTTGTAAGAGGCTTCAGCAAGATCATTCCAATCACGGATGTTGACACTCTCCAACTGATAGTACCATTCCAATTGAGCTCCAGATAAGCTCTCTTGGAAGAAATGGATCCACAACTTCTTATCAGCAGTATGGGGTTGGATTCTCCGGACATATGATCTCAGATGCAGCTTGGGACAAGAGACACCATCATAAACTACGAAAGTAGGAACCTTGAAACCAATGGGTATGACCACCCCAGATATCAAACTCAGGTCTTCAAAATCCAGCCCAGAAGACTTTTGTAATTCCATAGCATCCATTCTATCCACCAGCATCTTGAACTTATCTTCATTAGGCTCATGATAGTAGTTAGCTTCAGAATCAGAGTCCCCCATTGTATTATGGAGATTGCCTCCCTCTTTCTCAGACTCTTCAGACTCATAATCTTCAACCTGTTCTTTGGTCTTGACAGGACCTCTGAACCTTCTTCCCATGTTGATCAGGCCTCCTGACCTTCTAGTCTTCTTAGTCTTCTTGGCCAGCAGTGTCTTCAATTCATCCTGCCCCTTAGACAAGTTCAGGATCAGCTCTTGGAACTGTGCATTTTGTGCCTGGAGATACTTAACTGTTTGTTCAAGAGCCATTGCTGAAATAAATAGCGAGAAGATAAGAAACCTGTGCACAATAAACCTGTGATGCAGTGATATGATATGTAAATGTATATGCAATGTTTTCAAGGACCGCGGGATTTAAATTTGCTTAAACAATCAAGAAAGTAAACTCTTATTAGTAATAAATTTGTTTGCCCCTTGGGCTTACAATAAAAATGTAATAAATACAAGAAATGGGGTTTTAAGTCTCCCATGGACGTTTCCTCTTTGTGTTGAGGTATGAGTTGAGATTCCGCTCCTCCTGAAGTTGCTTTGTTAGCTCCAGGATTCTTTCTTGACTTGCTTTGTAATGAGCCTCGAAAGTATCCCTTTGCTCCTTCAACTGGATCCAGGACCTCTGTAAATCTTCCATGTCAGTGGGCATGTCTGGATGAAGGATGGTATAAGAGGTATCTCCTTCAGCAACAGGCTCCATAGTAACTGGCAGGATGGCAAGATATGGCATCATAAGAGTCTGAGCACGAGCTCGCACCCATCTGAGATAAGCCTCCATAGGAATAGTGTACTTGGGCTCCAGAGTCTTGCTGTCAACCTTGTTCACTTTTCCCCATGCTCGTATGAACCTTTGACGGTAACCTTGCAGATCGTTGTCGTAGTCAAACACAATACCTTGAATCAACATGTCATGAGGACCATCACTCCGAGCATAACCAAACTGACGTAAAGCTAAGGAAGGGTTGTAAGTAATGCTCCCTCTTATGCCTAGAAGTGGCACATTAGGAAACTCCCACAACGGTCAATGATAGCGACATTCTCCATAGATCTGGAGCACCAATGGATATCTGAATGAGAGAGTGACATGATCCTTTTAGACCACCTGAACCCTTGTTCATTCTTCATCACTGAGCGAGGAAGGTGAGAAATAAACCACCTAGATAGCAAAGGTATGCAGCACATCAGAGTTCCTCGGGCTTTTGTAGTACGAGTATGAAGAGAGTGCAGGATGTCTCCGAGCAATGTAGGCACTGGATTGTGACTCAGAAATATGTTGATGGCGTGAACGTCTATGAACTGATCTGGATTGGGGAACAACACTAAGCCATAAATCAGCAAGGCCAAGATCTCCTCAAAAGCATCATAACTCATAGCCTTCAAGAATACTTGAGCCTTCTCTATCAACACCTTAGCAAGAATACCCTTAACTCCGCTTCTTGTTTCTAGAACAATGTCTGACTTCTTCAGATGTAGAGCTGCAGCAATAACCTCTGGTTTAAGCTCTTTTTCCAAGCCTGTGAAGGGTCTTTGATCAAGAACAGGTATACCCAGAAGTTTAGAGAACTCTTCCATTGTAGGAACCAACTGATAGTCGGGGAATGTGAAGCAATGGTGCTTAGGGTCAAAGAACTGAAACAGAACACTCATTATGTCTTCATTGAACCCTGAGATGACTAGATCCAATAGGTGACCATGTCTCTTGATGAACTGGGAGTGTTCAGACACTTGAGAAACCAACTCTTTAAGCTTAGCTGGTATCCCTACAAAGTTGATCCTGATAGTGTTTCTACGAGCAGAAGCCATGACCTGCAACAAAGAACAAAGATAAATCCTTTGGTCCTTGAAATGGTTAGTGAGAATGCTTTGCTTATGATGCATGATGATGTCATGATGTTATGTTCAATCACAAACATGTGGCACACACAAACAAGTCACACAATAGCCCTAGGTTTAAAGGCTTGCATGAGGTTTAAATGTAGGTACCCTCCCCTGAAGTTTAGTTGGTTCATCCTGTCCTATAAAAAGTAACCAGGTTCTAAGGGATATCAATATCATTGATCCTTCACAAGGGTGGTTGTTCAGTAGGCAACTTACTTGCCAACCAAAATCCTCCAAGTTTAGAATCTCAATGAGCGTAGCATCGAGTATCAACCAACTTCAGTCTGCACCAAAGCCGGTTATCTCACTACTTTTCTAAAGGCCAAGATGGGTTAACTAGGGTTCTAAAAGTTAGTTAGTGCATTGACAACATATGGCAGCCTCATATTATCCTCAACTTGACTTAAGGAACATAAGCACCAACCAAGAAGTCACACTAACTATGGCCACCAGATCAACCATATCGGTATACGCCGTACAGTTTCCTTGGTCTATTGCCATTTACCTAAGGTACACTAGATCCGGGTTATGATCTTTCACACATAAGAGCACCCAACAAGTAAAGTAAAGCAAACAAAGCAAACAAGTTTAAAGTGATCTAATTCCTAAGGGTACCCCTCTTTAAATTAATCCCCAGCAGAGTCGCCAGTTCTGTAACACGGTGGGAGAACTGACTTTAGTTAAATGTTGCGGATAGCAAGAGTCGCCACCGACTTTTATTTTATCCAAAGGAAAGGGCATAAAAGAACAGGAAAGACCTTTTAAAAGATTTTTGGGTTCGGGGGGTAAGTTATGTAAAGGGAAGGTGTTAGCACCCTTTACATCCATGGTTATCCATGGGCTCTTAGTTACTTAGCTCACTTTAAAATGTTTTGAGAAGTGTAGTGTGTGTTTAAAATTTTTCTTAAGTACTCTATAATGATCCATGTACGGATATATATAAAGCCTTTGTTTTGAAAATTGTTTGAAAATGTGAAGTGTTTGAAATGTTTTTGAAAAAAGTGAGCAAGTACATAAGAGGAACCTACCCTAAGTTAAGTCTTTTCTGTTCTTTAATATCCTTTAAATGGTAAGACTATCCCTATTATTAAGGAATAGGTAGTCATTACCTTGGATGTATGAGGGACAAGTGAAGGGACATCTGTTTATTTAGGCAACTGTGAGGTGTATAAGCAATTCGAAGGGACTTATCATCTTTATTCGAAAGGGACAAGATCATTACGAAGGCAACATCCGAAGGGACTTGATCTTTTTATCTGTTAAGGGACTGGATGATATGAGATGAGGGACTTTGCTTTATACACCCTACTTGACCTTTTGTTTAGGCAACTTGAGAGGTGACCCTTAAGAAGTGAGATGGCGATCCAGGATCGACTTACGTGTGTGAGTGTACGAGTTCAAATATTTATCTTTAAGTTAATGATCTAAATCAATTTTAAATACAAGTATGTTTCACACTCCCAATTTTACTAACCATAGCATTTAAAATTAAATATTAAAAATTACTACAACTATTACATATTGGATACAATTACATAATAATAATAATTAAAATAAAATTAAATAAGCAAATAAATGAATAATTAAGTGGGTTAGTAATAATAATAATAATAATAAAATAAACAATTATATAATATATAAATAAATAAATAAAGGGGGTTAGTAGTAATAAAATAAATAAGAATAAGATGAAAGAATTAGCATAAAGACAATAAATAAATTTAAAATTCAAAATTAAATAAATAATATTTTTTAAGAGAATTTAATAAAAGAAATAAATAATAAGTGTTATGTACTAAATTATAATGATTTAAACTTATATACATATTTTAAACATTTAATTATAAGCATACACAATAATAAATTAAATAAAATTAGGTTTTTTAACTATTTAGAAAAATAAACTAGGGTTTACTTCTTAATTAAATTATTTACATGTGAAAACTATATTCAACAATACTTATAAACAAATTATAAAATAAATGTACATAATTAAAATTTACAAATAAATAAATTAAGATTTATAATTTAATTAGAGTTTATAAAAATATTAGGGTTTTATTTAGGTTTAGAATTTAAATAAGATTTAAATAAAATATTTACAACTTATATATAATATAGATTAATAAAATTATTTAGAAAGAATAATTAGTATTTATTTACAAAAATGTTTTTAGAGAATAAAAATTTGGATTATAATTTACATAGGGAGAATATTTGAGTTTTTATTTAAAAATAGATTTGAGTTAATATTAATAATATTAATTATATTAAAATATATTAAAAGGTAAAAAATAAATAAAAAAAACAAAACCACTTACCTGCTGGAGCCTGGGGTCGAACCCAGGACTCCTGGCCTCCCTCATATGCAAACCAACCAGCTGAGCTACGCACGCAACATGTTTATAGAATAGTTCTTGATTATTATATAAAAAAACCTGCAAAATAAAAGGGATTTTGAACAAAAAGATTAACCTGGGGATCGAACCCAGGTCATTTACCTCATACGCATATACGCTTGCCACTACGCCACTTGCCTCCAACTGATATTAGACACAAAACATTAATTAAATAATAATACTAAATTTAAAAACTGAAATTCGCGCGCATGGTCATCTTCTTCCTATGTCCGTCGTCTTAGCTTTTACCTACGGCTCGTCCGTCACTAGAAGCTTTAGTGACGGATTTTAACTGTCACTACAAGACCTGCAAATCAAAAACCCTGCTAAACATGAAATAAATTCATTCCAACAATAAAAATCAATCATATGAAACATCTAAGGTCTAATTATCCCATTAATTTGAGATGAAATCGCCTGTAATACAACGTTCCCAATTCAAAACTTCCGAACCCTAACTATGGCATATGAGGGTTGCGGCTTCGATTTTCACAATAAAATGTCCAGAATCAATCTAAGAATCATTCTAAACAATAATCAACAATCAAAAACAAGTTAGAAGGCATAATCATGATAAATCGAAAAATTAAAGTTTAATGGAATATGATGATTCGGTTAGAGGTCCATGTAATGTTTTGGATGATGAAAATGATCCAGACATGTTCAATAAGCATCATAGAATGCATTGCAACCTTCAAAATCTTCTGATATGGCCTCTATGTAAGAATCCGAATTGAGATTTTTTATGAAAAGTTGGAAGTTTGTTCTTGCTCTACGAGGCAGAAATTTCGTCCTATGCATTTGTGTGGTTTGTATACTTATAGTTGGATGAAACTAGGTCAAAAAATTGAATGGTTGTTTGGACTTTTTGATCTTTGAAGATTGAAAAAGATCATGACTTGAATTTCATATATCCTTGAATGAAACCTTTCTATCTTAAGACAATCACCATCAATTGCATATCAATCTGATCCAATTCATGTTTATGACTTTCTAAAATCAAAATATATTTTAAATCTTCATATTTTATATTTTATTTGAATTTAAAATGATTTTTAATATAAAAAATCATAATAAATAAAATAATGAAAATATTAAATAAATTTCGTGCATGATGTCATGGAACACCTTGGGTCACAAAAAGTTCAGCCCATTTGAAGAATTATGGTTTTAAGACCCTATTTTCTTCATAAACCACCCAAAAATTTCCCAACTTTGCAAGGGCACAAATCCTTCAATTTTAATGCTATTAGGGTGTTCTTGGACATTTTGGAAATCTTAAAGAGTCCTATAATCAACCCCATTGGTTTCATGTCCATATCATTTACCATTCTCAAGTTATGCCCTTTTGAAGTTGTTGACTTTTTGTTGACTTTCAAAAGGACCTATAATGTCTTAGCTCATACCTTCCAAATGAAGCATTTTTGGGCTTGGCTTGTGAGACACAAAGTTGTAGATAATTCACTTTACTTCAAAATGAGATTTGGATGGGAAAAATTTGATGAAGCATGTGAAAGTTATGGCTGGTCAAAGTTCAGTTGACTTTTCTTGAGGAAACCCTAATTTAGAAACTCTTGATTCTTGATGATCTGAAATCTCCTTGATGAATCATGATCAACCCTTGATCAAATGATGAATTTTACTTCATATACTTGATGTTGGCAAAAAATCATGAAGTTTGACTTTGGTTTGACCACAGTTGACCTCAGTTTGACTTTTTAACCGCTTTGACTGACTTTGACTTATCTGATCATCTGACTGAGCAAACCTTTGAGAAAAGTCTTGAAACTTGTCATGGGGATTCTTAAACACATATAAGATGCTATGAAGCTCACTTGAAGTCTTGGAAGTCCATTTAGCCTGATTAAAGTCAAAACCCTAGTTTTGGATGCACTACTTAGGAGGATGCATTGTCTGAGGGAATTGTCAAATCTTCTGACTAATTGTGAACTTTGTGAACCTTGTGAACCTCATAAGATGTCTTGTGAACCTCATAAGATGTCTTGTGAACCTTATGAACTTCATGAGAGGTCTTGTGAACCTCATGAGAGGTCTTGTGAACCTCATGAGAGGTCTTGTGAACCTTGTGAACCTCATGAGAGGTCTTGTGAATCTTGTGATCCTTGTGAATCTCTTAGCACACAAAGTCTTGTTTTGTGAGGGAAAATTTTGGGGTGCAACAGCGCTAACTGATGCCAGGATTGCTTCTGATTAAATTAATTCAAATAAATTTAATTAAACTAAATAATTAAAAGTTAGGGTTAATGACCTCATCTGGGCCGTCCACATGCTAATTAAAACAAGATTCTAGGGTTAGCAATCAATCTGGAAAACAAAACCCTAATTAACCCTAATGACATTCAGGTGGCCGGAGAAGACCTCCGATCATCTTCTCCGGTGACTCAAACCACCAACTTCTTCCCTAGGCAAAATCCAAGCATCAAAACCACCCAAAAATGATCCCCTCATCAAATGCAACTCAAATCAACTAGTAAACAACATTTATATCACACGAACAGAGAGAATCGAATCAAAACAAATTTCTGGGCAAAATTTCAGAAGCTCACAACATACTCATTTCTTGACTATTTTCAATTCTAAAAACATCAGAGTGATCCTCATAACTTGTATTTTCATTTTATAACAAGAAATTGAAGATCTGAGAGAATGTGTTCTTTAGGTTACATGAGATGGAGCTTTGTATTTTTGAGCTTTCTGACCCTTTCTTTGGTGCAAAATAACTCTAGAGGCCCCTCTGAAGATAGTGTGATGCTTAGAATAAGTTTATATGGGCTATTTTGAGGTGTGTGGTTCTGGTTTTGCAAAAATCGTGTTTGTGAATGGAGCTTTCAGGCTAAAGTGAAAGGTAGTTTGTGTTCCCTATGATGTGTAGAGGTGATTGGTGGAAAAATATTTGAGGTTTGATGCTTGTGCTGAGGGAATCAATGAGATGAATATTTTTGTGATTTTTGGGCAAACTGACTTGTGGGAGGTTCTGAGCTTGTGTGTTGTATGCTTTGGAATGCTTGAGGTTTGTATAAACAAATGTGATTGGTTCAGAGAGTTGGTGTGGCCTATTGTGATTGGTATGGGCAAGTTGCAAAAAAGTCAACAACTTTGTACTTCAAGCATGGGCCATGGCAGGAGCTGCTTCAAGGGGTTTCTGGCCTCAGCCTGATTCATGGAGGGTCATAGGATTGATTTTATGCAGCTGGCACAAGTGGATGGAAGGTTTCCAAGGTTTTTGCAACTTTCCCTCTTTGAGAATTTTGTGAAAATGTCTTGATGAATCTTTCAATCCAAGGCACAATTTTGGTTCAAATTCATTGCACTATGTTTGTATGATGTTTAGCAATCAATTAGAGGTCATGAAATGGCTTGAAACTTGAATTTGCAAAAAATCCTCTTTGGCATGAACTTAAAAATTATAGGATTTTTGCCAACTTTGAAAGTCCATATATTTAGTTCTAGGATGAATCAAGACATGTTATATTACTTTTTGAAAATGGGAAGACATAATCTACAACTTTCATGCCCAAGAATTTTTCATTTGAAGCATTTTTGGTCATGAAAGAATAAGTTGAAAATCTTTCCCAAAATGGAATGTTTCCATTACAAGTCATTTCCAAAAATAGCAAGATTGCATTTGGCTCAAAATTCTTCAACTTTGTGAACTTCAAACCACTTCTAAGATCAAATAAAGATCATAGAGACTCAAAATGATTATGATGACCCTTTGGTGCTCTTGATGGAGGCCTCAGATGCCCTGATTTTGACTTTACTTGCTCAAGAAGTTACCCAATGATCAGATGACTTCCACAGTGAATTTCTTCATCGAATTTGGTACACATGATCCTTATAACATATTAAGACCATTAGAAACAAGAATGACCAAAAAATTTGGGATTAAGGCCTCTGAAACCAAAACCCTAATTTTGGTCATCTGTGCAGGAAAACCCTAGCTCTGCCTCTATGCCTTTGCCATGCTTTGTGATCTCTTGACTTTCATGAACTTTGGGGAGCATATTATGATCATGGAACACACTTGGACCCTCTTGGAAAGATTCAAGACCTTTGGGATGGCTCAGATCACTTCTTGGATGGCTCAGATCACAAACCCTAGATGCAGATGAAATGGAACTATGCAGTGTAATGCTTATTTAAATGCAAAAATGAAAGACCACAAGCCATGGTGTGAGAAAAAGTGAGGGAAAATTTGGGGTGTTTACAGCTGCCCCTATTCAAGCATGAGTTAGCTGTGCAGGATGTAAGTGCCTGGCTTAACAGACAAACAAGGTAATTTGTGGTTGAATACCAAAGACAGTTTGAAATTTGCACTCGCTGGGGAGAAGAAGAAAAGGGATATAAATTGTAAAAGATAGTATAGTATGAATATCGAATGAAAGCGATGGAGGACGACCATCGAGCAGAGGACGACTGTTGGGGGTAAAACAGTAAGCGAAGCGATGACAGGGACGACCATCATGCTGGGAAATAAAGAAACCACGACGGGGACGGCCATCGGGTAATAAAATTCTCTGGGGATTGAGGAAGGAATTGGTGGGGACGACCATCAGGCTTGGAAAGTAAAGTAAACAAACGATGGGGACAGCCAGCAGGCTAAACTGATGAAGGATGGTCATCCGGAAAAGGAAAAGGGACCATGATGGGGACGACCATCGGGTTAAAGAATAAATGAAATACTTGATGATGGACGGTCATCAAAGGTGAAGGATGATAACCTAGAAGGGGACAGTTTCTTTTTATCACGACATAGGATGAATGTTGGATAGAAAAAGGTCAACGATGAGGACGACCATCGGATAAGCATGATGAATGACGATCATCAAGAAGTGAAGGACGATCACCTAGCAGGGTACAGATGCTCTTGGGGAATTATCTCGACATAGGATGAATGCCGAATAACAAGATCAGAGATGGGGACGACCATCAGATAGATGACGAGGGACGGTCATCATAAGGTGACGGACGATCACCTAGCAGGGGATGACTGCTCTTTATCACGACATAGGACGAATGCCGGATGGAAGGTTCCAACAATGGGGATTCCACTGGGGAAAAGGATGAGGGACGGTCATCCAAAGGTGAAGGATGATCACCTGGCAGGGGACGGCTGCCGAAAGTATCACAAGGGTTGTATAAGTATGTACAAGGGTTGATCTGCTGGTGTGTAAGACACGGGCGAGTGCCGAAAGATTGGGAAAGGGACACAGACGAGTGTTTGACTTGCTGGGGAAGTAAGACACGGGCGAGTGTCAAATAAGAATATGTACAAGTTATGAACAAATATTTGTATTGAGAATGTAGCAGGTATTCTGGCGACCTTACTGGGGAAAGATGACATGGACGAGTGTCGAAAAGAGCATGTATAAATATGAACATGCATCCGTATTTAAGAGTGCAAAAAGGGATGTTTTGGCTTTTATCTGCAGGGGATATGAATTTTGTATATCGCTGGCGAAGTGATGATGGTATTTGCAGGTGACTGGCTCAAACCTGGCTCATGATCATGTAAATGTTTCATTTTTATCGTAATGCTCCGTATTGGACGAAATGCTATGCTTATTTTGGTGAACATGATGTGAATGCTATGATTATGCAAATGAGAAACTTGATCCGAAATCCGGATCCTGCGGGGATAAAGATCTCTGGCTGATCCGTTTGGAGGGAGAACTCAGCTGAAAAAAGAGATCATTGATTGATCTATCTGGAGGGAGAACTCCCAATGGAGATGAAGAAGTTTTAGCAACTCCGTTGGGGACGTGTTTAAGGCATTGCTCTACTGGGGAGGCAACTCTGTGGGGGGAACTATTCCACCGATTTTGCTGAGGATGAGGGGAATCTGGCATTTCTGATGGGGAAAAGAAAGTTCTTAGACCACTTTGCTGTGGAAGAGTTGCCAATCATTGCTCGGGAGGATCCTCTTGGGAAGGAGATAACTTCTGGGAAGTAGTGTGCTGGGGATTTAAAGCTTGATATGCCATACATTGCGAAAGACTGTCTGCCTTGAGCACTTGCAACCTGTTAAGACAAAGGAAAATGCACAAGTGTCCCGAGGTATCCTTAACCGGATTCCGTCATAGGAATTAAATCTGCTTAAGAATTCATATCTCTTGCAAGCATTTTGTTAAAAACGACCTATAAGTTCCATGCAAATGTTGTATTATGAACTCTGGACATTTTGCAAACAAAACAAAAGGTAAAAACAAAGTGTGACTGAATATTGTGATTTTATTGATTTGTGTGCCCTGAATAGGCAAGTACAGTCAAAGAAGCGAATCCCCTGAAAGGAGGGAATTGCTGTAAATTGAGAAAATAAAAGTGTTGGCAATGTTGAAGCTTGGCGTTCCAGTGAGCTCCTTTGCTATGACTTGTATGACCTTGATGTTCTTCTTATCTTGCTTTCTGAAGAAGGCTCATTCTGACTGACGCTTTGTCCTTTCGGAGCTTGCCATGTTGTGAGCGATATAGACAAATTCAGAATGCAGTTGTTCGCTTATCCCCTAGTTTTGCGTGGATCGCCCTTTCGGGTTTTCAATCCACCGGGATACCCATTTTTGTCTGAGTTGTCCAATGCGGCTTTTCAACTCAGCGGATGTATATTTTTTTGATCTTTCCCTTATTTTTGCCTGAGTCTTTTATTCTGTTTTTGACTCGCCGGGATGCCCTATTTTTTCCTGGACTCACATTCTGTTTTTATGTCCAGCGGGTCATTTTATGCAAAGTATTTTTTAACTGCATCTGAATTCATAGGAGACGGGAAGTCTTCACCATCCATGGTTGCAAGCATCAGTGCTCCACCCGAGAAGACTTTAGTTATCACATAGTGACCTTCATAGTTTGGTGTCCACTTGCCCCTGTGGTCTGTATGAGGATGAAGGATTCTTTTCAGAACAAGCTCTCCCACTTGGTATTCCCGAGGTCTAACTTTCTAATCGAAGGCTTTCTTCATTCGCTTCTGATATAACTGCCCATGACAAATGGCTGCTAATCTTTTCTCTTCAATCAGATTTAGTTGATTGTACCGAGACCGGACCCATTCTGCTTCATCCAGTTTCACATCCATCATTATCCGTAAGGAGGGTAGCTCAACTTCAACAGGTAAGACAACTTCCATACCATACACAAGCTGATAAAGCGTTTCCCAAGTAGATGTTCTGATTGAGGTTCGGTACCCATGCAAGGCAAATGGTAGCATCTCATGCCAGTCTTTTTAAGTAACTACCATCTTCTGCACAATCTTCTTAATGTTCTTGTTAGCGGCCTCAACAGCGCCATTCATCTTTGGCCTGTAAGGAGAAGAGTTGTGATGTTGAATTTTGAAGTCCCGGAAAAGTCCTTCCATCATTTTGTTGTTCAAATTGGAACCATTATCAGTAATGATTCACTCAGGAACTCCATATCGACAGATGATATCCCTTTTCAGAAAACTTGCTACCACTTGCCTGGTGACGTTTGCATACGAAGCTGCTTCGACCCATTTGGTGAAGTAACCAATGGCTACCAGGATGAATCTGTGACCATTTGAAGCAGTCAGTTCAATCTTTCCAATCATGTCAATGCCCCACATAGCGAAGGGCCAAGGTGAAGACATTACATTCAAAGGATTCGGAGGCACATGCACTTTATCTACGTAGATATGGCATTTGTGGCATTTTCTGGCATAGGCACAACAATCTGCATCCATTGTGGTCCAATAGTAACCCGATCTTAATAACTTCTTTGCCATTGCATGTCCTCCAGCATGGGTTCCGAAAGAACCTTCATGTACCTCGTGCATCAGTAGGCCTTCTTCCTTCTTGTCAACACATCTGAGCAGGACCATGTCAAAGTTTCGCTTATATAATGAACCATCAGTATTAAGGAAGAAACTGCCGGCCAACCTTCTCAATGTCTTCTTATCATTTGACAATGCCCCAGGTGGGTATGTATGATTCTCCAAGAATCATTTGATGTCATGGTACCAAGGCTTGTTGTCACTAGCAGTGTCCACAGAGAATACATATGCCGGTCTATCCAGTTTAGATACCAAAATTCGAGGCACATAATTGGCAGCTTGTACTTTGATCATGGATGAAATGGTAGCTAAAGCGTCTGCAAACTGATTCTCATCTCGAGGGATGTATTCAAGTTTGACTGTTGTGAAGAAAGTCAATAATCTCCTCGTATAGTCACGGTATGGAATCAGATTCTCCTGATGAGTGTACCACTTGCCGTTGGTCTGGTTGATTACCAAAGTTGAATCTCCGAATACATTCAAGGTTTTGATCCTAAGGTCAATGGCCTCCTCAAGACCCATAATACAAGCTTCGTATTCTGCTTCGTTGTTAGTGCAGTCAAAGGTGAGTTTTGCCGAGAAAGGCATATGAACTCCTTTAGGTGTAATAAGCATTGCACCAACTCCACGACCGTTGCAATTGACTGCCCCGTCAAACATCATAGTCCATGCTTCTCGGGGTCAGGCCCTTCAGTGTGAACTAGCTCTTCATAATCTTTTGCTTTCAAGAACATGATGTCTTCATCAGGGAAGTCAAATCTCATAGGCTGGTAATCATCAATGGGTTGCTCAGCCAGATAGTCAGACAATACACTGCCCTTGATGGCTTTCTAAGAGGTGTACTGAATGTCATATTCTATTAGAATCATTTGCCATCTTGCAACCCTTCTGGTAAGTGTTGGCTTCTCAAATATGTACTTGACTGGATCCATCTTTGAGATTAATAAGGTAGTATGAGTCAACATATATTGTCTTAGTCGGCGAGCAGCCGACGCTAAAGCACAACAAGTTTTCTCGAGCAGTGAATAACGTTGTTCACAGTCGGTAAACTTTTTGCTTAGGTAGTATATTGCATACTTTTTTCGACCAGACTCGTCATTATGGCCCAACACACACCCCATTGACTCTTCTAATACTGTCAGATACATGATTAGAGGTCTTCCCTCAATTGGAGGCATGCGAATTGGAGGTTCTTGTAGATATTCTTTGATCTTGTCAAAAGCTCTCTGACAATCATCGTTCCACCTGACTATTTGTTTTGTCTTTAACAGCTTGAACAAGGGTTCACAGGTTGCAGTGAGATGAGATATGAACCTTGATATGTAGTTCAATCTACCTAAGAACCCTCGAACTTCTTTCTCAGTCTTAGGTGCATGCATTTCCCGAATAGCTTTGACTTTGTCGGGATCAAACTCAATTCCCTTTTCACTTACAATAAAACCCAGCAGCTTACCAGAACGTACCCCGAATATGCATTTATTGGGGTTCAACTTCAGCTGATACTTCCTCAGACGCTTAAACAACTTCAACAGATTCACCAGATGATCTTCTTCTGTGAGGGACTTGGCAATCATATCATCCACACAACATTCGATTTCTTTGTGGACCATATCATGGAATAATGTGACCATAGCCCGTTGATATGTTGCACCGGCGTTCTTTAGTCCAAACGACATTACCTTGTAACAAAATGTGCCCCAAGGTGTGATGAAAGTTGTTTTCTCCATGTCTTCGGGTGACATCTTAATCTGATTGTATCCAGAAAATCCGTCCATGAAAGAGAATACCGAGAACTGAGTTGTGTTGTCTACCAATACATCAATGTGAGGTAATGGGAAATCATCCTTCGGGCTAGCTCTGTTCAGGTCCCGATGGGTAACTAGTTACAGCAAGAAAACCGACATCCCACTATTTTTGTACTTCTTCCTTAATTTTCATGGCCATATCTGGGCGAGTGCGGCGCAACTTCTGTTTTAATGGCGGGCAATCTTCTTTCAATGGTAGCCTGTGCATGACAATATACGTATCTAGACCTGGCATATCTTGATAGGACCAAGCAAAGACGTCGACATATTCCCACAACATAATGATAAGCTATTCTTTCACTAGAGCTTGCAGACTGGCCCCAATCGTCACTTCCTTCACATCTTCCTCGGTACCAAGATTGATAGTTTCAACCTCCTCCTGATGAGGAGTAATAACGTTTTCTTCTTGTCTCAACAACCTGGCCAACTCTTCAGGTAGTTCATAGTCTTCATCAACCCCTTCATCTGCTTGATTAATTGGATTGTCGAAGTCATACAAGATCATAGCAGTGTTGTTGTCGGTGCAATCTGGAGGATTATCTCTGCAAGGCATGAGATTTGTTCATTTTAGTGATTGATTTTAATCTTGTTTAGAAAAAGTGTGAATGAAGCTATTATTTTGAAAACATTGCCATTTATTGTTTTGTGCGAAAATAAAAAAAATGAAAAGACAATGAGCGAAAAAGAAAATCGTTTGCCAAATGATGTCCATTGTTCATTGATATTCCATTTGTACAAAATACAAATATGGCCCTATTACAAAATGAGTCCTGACACCTTGGGCAAGATGCAGGACTTGATGCATGCTTAAGCAGGAAATAATAATTAGTCTGCAGGAGTAACTCTTATAATTTCCTGGGAAGACCAGTTAAGGACTTGTTGGCCCGGGACTCTTGGATGAATCCAGCTTTCTAGGTTGAAGTCGCTTTCGGCCTCGTCTTCCGCATTATTGACAGCATTTGGGGTCATCATTCCCCCACTTACAAACTTGGACTCTTTAGCAGCCTCTACTTGATCTTGTCGGGATGGTTTGTAACCCAAACCGAATCTGTCTTCTTTTTTCTCCACAGGTAGCAGCTTGCCCCAGCCTTGGGTGTTCCCATCTTCAACAACCTTCCGAGCTTGTTGGTAGGAGACAATTGAAGTACCCATCCTATCCTCTTGGGATGCAACAAATACTTCAGTTGTCGCCCCGTTGACGTTCATTGCTTCGAAACCTTGGCTCATGGTCTCGTGGATCTCACCATCCATCTCAATATATTTGTAGGTAGCCAGATGGCTAACAAAAGTGTCATCCTCTCCACAGATTGTGATAATTTTCCCTTTCCACTCGTATTTTAATTTCTTGTGAAGAGTCGACGTAACCGCGCCAGCGGCGTGAATCCAAGGTCGACCCAACAAACAGCTGTAGGCCGGCTGAATGTCCATCACGTAGAAAGTAGTTTGAAAGACCCGTGGGCCAATCATCATAGACAACTCCACTTCTCCAAGAACAGACCTCTTGGAACCATCAAAAGCTCTGACCACCAGATTGCTTGGTCGGAGGGATATACCATCATATTCAAGCTTAACCAGGGCTTTCTTTGGCAAGACATTGAGTGAGGACCCAGTGTCAACTAGAACATGTGAAAGCACAACCCTTTTACACTCTAGAGTGATGTGCAAAGCTTTATTATGTTGACGACCCCCCGTAGTCAAATCAGCATTGGTGAAGCCTAGCCCATGACTAGTATTAACATTAGAAACCACTGTCTCTAGCTGATTAACCGTGATCTCCTCAAGCACGTAGGCTGCGTGCATGACTTTAAGTAATGCATCCCGATGAGCTTCGGAACACAATAGCAGTGATAGAATGGAGATCTTGGAAGGAGTCTGGTGGAGCTGATCCACAACCTTATAATCGCTTCTCTTGATTATCTTCATAAACTCGTCCATATCCTGATCAAAGGACGTCTTCTATGCTTCTTTTGCAATTGATTCTCCAGGCACCATATTCTTGCCTTTAGCCTTGGCAGCAACCTCTGCCTCAACATTAACTCTCGGAACTTGTGACGCGAAGAGACGTCCGCTTCGAGTGAAGCCTCCGCCTCCCCCAACATTATCGATATGTGGTGTATAAGTTGAAGAATCAAGAGCGACTCTCTTCCCATTGCAATAGAGATCTGAACCATAGTGCCACGACACATCATTATCTTTTTTATATGGAATGGGTCCAGGTACCGTGATGGTGACTGGACTAACTGCGGAGGAAGTAGGAACTGTTATTGTCTGTGGATCGTAATAGATGGTAACAGGATTTCTGACTGATGGTGGTGGTGGAAGACTGAAGTTGGGTTGTTGTTGAGATTGTTGCTGAAAATTGTTGGAATCGGGGACCATTGTCGGGTCATAATAGATGGTGACTGTGGAGATGTCATTATTAATGGTTGTTGTTGTTGTAGAGGCGGATGCGATTGAACAAATGTCCGTTGAAGTAGTAGAAGAGATGATTGTTGACTTTGTAGAAGAGTCTATCGGAATGATGGTTTTTGAAGAGGTGTTTGCTGGTGCTGTAGGAGGAAAAGTTGTTGATGTTGTAGAAGCTGAAACCGTTGATGTTATTTGCAAGATACCTTCTCTGATAAGGCCATTGATGCCACTTTTTAAACTTGCACAACCATTGGTGGAAGTTTTGCAAGATTCACAGCAGGCCTCACAACCTGGGAACACCTGGCACTTTAAAAGCTGGGCTTTAACCTCGGCTAGAGGTGTTTGAATACTTGCAGTATCTTCAATTAGGTTCACTGGCTGATCCTCCTCAATTGCATTTATCCTGGGCCCACCATGGCTAGGCATATGATTCTTTGTGACATTAGGAGGAGGTTCAAAATTTAAAGCCTTGGAATCAACTAAATCCTGGACCTTCATGTGCAAGGCTTTGCACTTTTCTGTTGTATGGCTAGGTGCATTGGAATGGAAGGCACATCTGACGTTGACGTCGTAATTCCTTGGAAGGTTCTGAGGATCTGGTGGAGCCAGAGTCCTCAATTCAACAAGATTGAGTTTCAAAAGTTGTGGTAGTAAAGTGGCATAGGGCATCGGGATATGATCGATTACCCTGTTGATTTGAGATGGCCTTTGCTGGAAAGGACATTGCTGTTGGTTGTTGTTGTATGATCTTTGTTGAGGAAATTGTTGTTGCTGAGGGAAATGTTGTGGTTGTGGAGTGTATTATTGTTGAGGTGATGTAGTGGGAATAGTGACAGCGACTATTGATCTCGGCATGTACTGGGGCCTACCTCTTCCCATGTGTATTGAATTGGTTTCACCCGACCTGCGAGGCCCTGTAAAAGGTTTCCTTGTGCTGCTGGAGCTGGCGCCATTATCAGAAATCTTACCCATTTTTAACAAACTTTCAATTCTCTCTCCTGCTATGACCACATTAGCAAAGCTAGTGGAAGAGAAAGCAGCAAGCCTATCAATGTATGTCCCCTGTAGGGTGTTCATGAACATATCAGCCATTTCTCTTCCCGACATTGGAGGTTGAACAGCAGCAGCTAACTGTCTCCATCTCTGGGTATACTCTCTGAAGCTTTCTCTTGAGGATTGTGACATACCCATTAGGAGAGTTCTGTAGGGAGCCATGTCTAAGTTGTATTGATATTGGTGTATGAAAGCCTCGGCCAAATCCTTCCAATTTCTGACTGTTGCTCTGGTCAGATGAGAGTACCATTCATGGGATGCCCCGGTCATACTATCCTCGAAGTAGAACATCCACAACTTTTCGTCCATAGTGTAAGCCTTCAATCTTCCCTGAAAGGATTGAAGATGGGTACGAGGACAAGAGGTTCCATTATATATTTCAAAGCAATGAGGTTTGAATTTGTGAGGAATTTTGACTCCCTCAACTAGACCCATGTCCATAACATCAAATCCCAAAGAGTTTTGGGACTCCAGAGATCTCAACTTTTCTGCTATTTCGTCCAGACGACGATCATAGACTTCGTCCCCAACACCAATTATAGTGAATTGTTCCTCTTGAGGGTCCTCTTGCAAGGCACTCCCTCCAGTGTTACCTTGAGTATTCCTGATAGCATTGACTTCAGGGTTGAGATGAGGCCCAAACTCCCGGGGGTCAGTACGTGGCTGCACGTGATCATTGTTGCTGGTACCTCCTATACCTGGATGATTCTCTTCAGGAGTTTTCCTCTCAACCAACTCTCTTAATCTTTCTTGGCTTTGGGCCAACCCAATCATTACTGCCATGAACTAGTTCATCTGAGCCCTCTTTTCAGTTCTTTCATTAGCCATCTGAGTTCTTACGTCAGTCAAATCTTGCTGAACTTGGTCCATCTATAAGCTCGGAAGGTTGTTTCTTGTAGGATACCAGTGAACTCTGTTGATGGGGAAAACCCTCCTACGAGCAATGTTTCCTGAAACCACAACAAAGTGAGAAAACAACAACAAAAATACCTACAAAACAAAGAATGAGGTAAGTATGCAATGCAGTATGTCTATTTGTCTTCCAAGGGTATCCAGTTTGGTTCTTTGGTTTTGACCTTCCAGACCTCGAGGAATGATGATGTTGAAGAGAAATGAAGCCCAAAGGATAACACACAAACCATATATTACAAATGCAAAGATACATAGTTTATGATTACAACAAGTTCCCATGATGGGTCAAAATACAACAAAATCAACAAAAGTACAAACAAAATGAAATACAAGTACGAAGAAATCAAACATCCAGCCCAAACTCATCCTCTTTGACTTCCTTCAGGAGAGCATCAGTCACTGGTCCAACTGGATGCTCTGTGATGGTCCTGATAAGAAGGTTCCTGGTAGCAATGGCACTTGTCAATTTCTTATACTTGTCTTGGTCTTTTGATCTCTTCATCCCCGCCCGGAGTTTCAACTCGGAGATTTCCTTTTGTGCTGCCAACAAGGCATCCTGACTCTTCTTCTCATTAGCTTCTAGCTGCTCTATCCTTGCCTGGGTCTACTGATCTTCCTGTGAACGAGCCTTAGTAATTCTGATCCATCTAGCCTAACTCTCTTCCAAGTAGTGCTCAACTCTGGCTTTCTGAATCTTAGCTTCTTTGCAAGCATTCTTCAATACCAACTCCCCTGCTCGGGCCCTTATGATGTAATCATTTGTCTTCTCAATCTTGGTCATATGCTCGATCCGGAGCTTCTCTAACCTTTCATTGTCCAGACGACTATCATTCCTCTCCCAGAGGGTCTTCTTTAGAGCTTCAGAAAGCTGAGTATTCCTTTCCTTCAACTTCTCAAATTCCTCTAAACTGATTGTAGCTATAGTCTCTCCTGCTGATGGTCCAGGCACATCCTCCAGGGTGAATGGCATTTGGGTGATCTTCCCTCTGATATGAGACCAATCAATATACTGAGCTGAAGCTATGTTGTTGCACTTGCCAAGAATGGCAGTCCCTTTTGTCTGAATGTTATCCCAAGCCCAGGCTACTCGTCGGACGATAGCATGATTATTCTGAATGTCACAATAAAGGGTTTCTGATAAGTCCTGATCTCTTGGTGGATGTACTAAGGCATACCCTAGTTTCCTTTTGAACAACAAAGGATTGTAGTTGATGCAACCCTTCACTCCAATAAGAGGTACATTGGGATACTGCCCACAACTTGTGATTATGTCCCTGCCCTTGGTGCTTTGAGTGCACCACCTGATGTCTTCTGAAGTGAGATCAATCATTCTCTTAGCCCAATTTCTTGACTGATGAGGATTCAGGAAAGCTTTTTTCTTTAGCAAGTGTCTCAATAGCCAACAGTAGAAGAGAGGTGCACGACATCTGACTAATCTTCCCCTCTGTTTCTCATTCCTTTGATGCACTGAGTAATAGAAATCCCCGAGCAAGGTAGGAACTGGATTCCTCAACAAGAAGAGATGGATAACACTCTTGCTTACAAACGTAGGCTCATCTGCAAACAAGATGATACCATATATGCTAAGGGCTAAGAGAGCACAAACAATGTCCCATTTCCCTGTTGCAGCATGACTAGTGGCCTGAGTAATTATGAAGTCCAAATGGAGGCCTGGGATTCCTGCCTTAGTAGTCATATTCTGATCAATGACGGTGGTTTCCAAATACATAGCCTTAGTTATGTCCTCATTCCTAGGAGCAGTCATCTCAGGGTTGAAAGGAATCCCCCTCCTGATGGGGACATCCAATAACATGGAAAATTCTTCTAACAAAGGACCCAACTGAAAGTCTGGGAAAGTGAAGCATCTGAGAGGAGGGTCATAGAACTGAAGGCAAGTGTGAATCATGCTCCTCTATGATGCATACAAGTCCATGATCATGTCCATAATACCACCATAATGTTCCCTGAATAAAGGGACATGATCAAGAGTGATGAGTGTCTGAATCTGCCTAATGCCTGCTAGATAGGGCTCAAAGAAATGATAAGTAATGTTGCTCTTCCTGGATGGGTCCATACTGATAATGGATGCTGATGGAGATAACTGAGGAGAAACACTGATGAAGACAAATGTAAAAGATACTGAAGAAGATCTTTGATGAAGATAATTGATGAGGATTTCTGATGAAGAATATCTCTGAGAAAAATATCCGATGAAGGTGGCTGAGCAGAAGAACAATCAAAACCAAACCAAAGATAAGATGTGGATACCTTGTAAAACAAACAGAAAAATGATAAAATGATGCAAAATGATGTATGCAGAATGATATGCAAGGGTTTGGGATCAGGTGCTGGATTTGTCATTTGCTTTGATAGGGTCCATGTGTGTTTATAAGTCCAAATGAAAGCTTAGAGAACCAGTAACCAGGTGGGGGACTCAAATAAAGAGTCACAAGTCTAGGGTTTCATAAGATCAGTACAAAATAGTGTAGCCTTAACAATATTAGTAACAGGGTATGATGAGGTCAAGGGTTCCTGCAAACCTGTAAACATCCCAACCCCTTCACAGGTATTGTTCTAGAACAAAGATCCTCAGACTTGGATCAATTATGAGAAGTGTAAACACTTCTAACCCGGAGGTACATTGTTTACATTAATCATAAAGGACCCTCCTCTAATTCACCTCAGATACTGAAGGTCATCTAAAAAGGTCATCCAGACTTAGCAGGCTTCCCAGATAGCCCTAGTACTATAGGAAATCCGTAGCACAGAGTTCTCAAGAAGAAACCCATGTATGAACCGTGTTTCATATTCCAGCACCAGAACGAAATGGAATGGGAAAAAATATGAAGCCACTCTAACCCTATGTGTCACTAAGGCTCTCGGTATGGAACCTTACTCACTGAGTATCCCTCCCACCAAAGTAAACAACAGATCCAGCACATGATATGATGACAGTAATATGAAATGCATAAAAACAGTAAATGAAAACGATAAATAAAGCTGAATAGAAAGCAATAAATAAAGCAATCAACAAAAGAACACATAACACATAACACCCCCATAAACACAAATCAAATAAGCGCTAGGAGAAACCCACAAAAAGAACCAGAAGCCCTGGTTGCAAGAGATAACTCCCCAGCAGAGTCGCCAAGCTGTCGCTCCCAAAGATTTACATCCCGGTGCAGACACAAACAGTCGGTGAAAGGAGAAAATGAGGTTGAATTGAATAGAGTCGCCAGCTAGGCATTTTTATCTCGAAGGAAAGGTAATGCTTCATAAACCTGGGAAGAGATGGATAAGACGGTTGCGAACCAGAGAAACTGAGAAAGGAGGTTGGTTACAACCTGGGAAGGTATTAGCACCCAGATTATCCATTGTACTCGACGGGATCCACGCTTACAAGATTGTGTTTAAAGGGGTAAGTGTATGTGATATCTGTGTACAAAAGTTAAGGAAAGAAAGTACAAGTGTCAGTGCAAAAGGTGGATTGCTCAGGGACTGAGGCTTTAGAAAGAATGCTGATAGAGGGGGATGACAAAGAGACTTTTGTTTGATAACTGTTAAGTTATGCCTACGTATCCTCTCATGCAATGAGGAAGTAAGAACACCCTAGTTCGACTCAAAGAGACTGAAAATAAAATGATTGTGAACTGCTTGCTTGTCTATGCTCAAGTGTAAGACTCGTCTGGCTCGAGTGCTATCTGTCTTGCATTAGACGGAAGAAGCGAGTCCTCGTTTGTGAATGAGTGTGATGAGAAAAGAATCCAAAAGGAGAAGATTATTGTTTGTTTTTATGTTTTCAGTTTTTTTATTGTTTTTGGTGTTTTGCATAGGATTATGAGCTTAATCCTAAATCAAGGGTTTGTAAACTCATTATATCCTCCCTGATTAGGGATAATGAGTCTACTTAAGAAATGAATTTTATGGTTTGTAAGACAACTTGAGGGGGACTTGTCCATTAAATACTAGGATTAGTCCCTCTTAACCATAAGGAAAAGATAGAACCCTAATGTAAGGCCCAAGTTACAAGATAAAGTCTTGGTGATTAGTAATGTGATTTGATTAAGGGGTGTAAGCAAATTAATGGTTTAACACTTAGGATTAAAGTTACACACTCCATCCTAAGAGAAGGATGCAGGCGTAACCCTAATTCAAAGTCCTAAAGCTTTAAGAGTTTAGTCTCTGATTATTGAGATGAGAATAGAGACTCAAGGAGACTCAAAGGTAAAAGACTAAGGGGGACTATATACAACCCTGAAAGTTATCATGCTTGGGTATCCTATGGTTTGTTAGGCTTAAGAGAAAGGATCTTTAAGGCCACCAATGGAAGAAGCAGATGAAAAGAGAAGGAAGAAGAATAATAAGTTACTTACTTCCCGAAGAAGATAAGTAACTTAAAAGAAAGAAAGTAAGAAGAATGGAACACAAGTGAAACAAGTTCACTTCAAAGACAAGTAAATATGCATATGAATGATGAGAGTAGAGGGGAAGTGAAGGCAAATCCACCTCCCAAATAACTTACCAAAAGTACTGAAAATGTTAGTATGAATGCATAAGACATAAAGTAGAAGGAAATGAAATGAAATGAGATGTGAAGACCAAAGTCAGAAGTGAAAATACAATGTAAAAGGCATATGAGATGATGCAAAGTCATACAAGATGCATGTGAATGATAATACAAGTATGAGATGCAAAGGAAGCATGTTTAGAAGCTCAGAAACACATGGATGTTCATGAAATGTAATGGATGCAAAGCATAGCAAATGAATGAATAAATGATCAAGCAATGTTCAAACATGTCTTTATATGTCTAATATGTCATATAAATGTTTGAAATGTCATGGCAAGTTCACATGATGATGATATGTGTAAAACCCCAAAATTTGCCCTCTTATTTATTATCAACCTCGAGCAATTTACGCTTCATTCTTGCATCATTCCGCATATCATCGTATCGCATTTGAAAAAAATAAATAAATCATTCATCATCCTTTGCATGAGGAGTGTGGTCGATCGAGGCTTGCCAAACATTGGATTTCAAGAAAAAAATAATATCCCAAAAATAATCCAAACCACTTCCAAACTAACCAACCAAAAAGGGAAAAATTCACCTTTCCCACCCTTTTCTTTCCCTTTTCCTTCAACTTTCCTTCCACACTTCCTTTCACTCTTTCCCTCTTGTTTTTCCACTTCAATTCCACTCCATTTCCCTTGGATGTTTCTACCATGTTCTACCATCTTCTAGAGTGTTCCAAGGAATATTCGAATATTCCAAGGAATATTCCAAGGAATATTCCAAAGAATATTCCTTTTCCAACCCTAACCCTAACTAACTACCAAACCATGATTTTGGATCCCAAGCCTAATTTTTGGGCCCCAAACCTAATTCCATTCCCAAACCTAGCTCCAAGCCTAGCCTCTATATAACCACTAATCACTTCAATGCAAAGGGTTCCCACAATTTTCCAACTTTTCACTCTTTCACAATCATTTTTTCTCTCTCACTTTTCCTCCATTTTTCCCTCCTTTCACTAAAGCTTTTTGAATAAGCTCTTCAAGTTTCACATTGAAACTTGAAGATCTTAAAGCTTAAGCCTCCAACCTCCATTAATTGTGAATTGTAGAAGAATAAGCTAGTGATTTTGTGAGGATTTCGGATTATCGGAAGCGCACGAAGATTCAAGCATCAAGAACGCATTTATTTTGCGGTTTCGCGGTTCTCGGTTTTCTCTTCGATCAAGCTCCGATTCTTGCAACAATTACCGAAGCACTTCTCCGCTTCGTAGGTTGGTGATCTAAATCACTTCTTCTTTAAGTTATTCTCTTCATCTCGCCGTTTCGGCATTCTTTAATTGCTTTTTGCTTTGTTTAAAGTCGTTTCCGTTTCCGTTATGTGATGCTTGCATTTGTGATTTTTGTTGGATTTGGAATTGAAGTGTTGATAGTTATAGGTTCTATCATGTGTAAATAAGCTCCAATTAAGTAGAAATTAGTGTTAGCATGTTCCTAGGTATGTTAGGGATCATTAGAAGTAAGTTTGTGGCCAAAAGCACTTATTTCAAAGGCTTTTTTTCAATTCTGTTCAGCGTTAACCGGTTAACGCATTTGGTTAACCGGTTAATGCGTGCGTTTTGCCACAAATTACTTCTGTTTTAGTTCCGTTAACCGGTTAACGCATATGGTTAACCGGTTAACGCTGTTGATTTTTGGGTTTTTAGCTTATTTGATTGCTTAGCCCCAAGTTCTAGTGCCTCTAATGTTCATACATGTTTAGGTAGTGATTTTAGGGAATTTTTGGGTCCATTTCCAGTAGCTCATTCTCCCATTTCGAGTCGTTTCAACACGATTTTGTTCATGTCGCGTATTATGCGTTTTTGTGTTTATTTGTGCATACCTTGATTTCTTGCATCTTGTTGCTATGTTCATGCATCATTAGATATGTAATAATCATGTTGCATTCTGTTTTTACATGTTTGCATTGCTCGAAATCATTTTGCATTTCATTGTATCAATGCATGTTGCATTTCACATAATCATGTATGTATGTGTATTTGGTTGCATTTTGTTGCATACTTGATCACATCATCCATATCAATTCAATTCTAAATTTTGCATTGAGTTTGACATCTTATTGAGCTATCATATTTCATGTTCATAATCAATGATCATTATGTTCATATGCCATGTTCATGTGCCATTTTTGCATTACTTGTTGCATAATCAACCATGTGATGCATTCTTGCATAATCTCCCAAAAATGTTTATTGATCTTTCATTTATATATGTTGATTTAGGTTCAAATGCATGTTCATGGTGAAGTTGGTGCATTTTTCATTGAGTTGTGCATTAAAATATGAAAATAATCAAATCTGGATTTTGCATTTCATAGCTGTTTTTGCATATAGGTGCTGTAAAATGTATGTTGTTTGTTTGTTTGCATGTTGTATTTGACCTTTTACACCTACCTTTTCATGCTGCATGCTGGCTGTAAAAAGTTGATTTGTGTTATGCATTGTTTTCATAGCTGATTGTGTGTTTGAGTGCTGTAAATAGTTGCTGAATTTTAGTTTAGCATAGTGTAGGCACCTTTGAACTTAAGATTGAGTCTAGTTTAGGTCCAAGTTGCCTTAGGATTTGTTTGATATGTGTTTACCTCATTCCTTTTTAATAAAAATGCACATTAACCTTTGTTTTTTATATGGGAAGATTGAGGTAAGTTTCCTTCACCCTATCCTTTATTTTTTTATGCATTTCTTTTATGCATTTAATTCATTTTTTCCTTCCATATTTGTGTTTTGTAGGATTTCCCCCCTTTGTTAGGACCAACTTACCTTCCTTAGGAAGTAAGTTGCATCCTTTTTCATTCTTTCTTTTCCTTTTGCTCCTTAGGATTAGAAAACATCACTAACCATTAGGATCTCCCTTTTGTATATAATGAATAACTTAGGGTTGGTCTTAGTCCCCCTTAGTTTTTGTCCTTTTCCGATTTGAGTCTTATTCTCTCATCTTCAAACAAAATCTAAAAGACACTTAATATAAACTGAATGTTCTTATACGCCACGAGACTTTGTTGCAGAGTTCTTATACGCGTCCCGTTTCGGGGCGAGGTGTAAGTCCATACCACGATGAATAAGTCTTAGTATGAGAATGTTCACAAACGAATTCAAAACACTTTGTCACACCCTAAATTTTGACCGAACTTTTTTTTATTTAAAAAAAAAGAATCATTTCGTTTTTCGACGCATTTTTATCGCATATCGATAGTCAGTCCTTTATGCATTTTAGTCCGTTAATCATTAATCATTGCATTATCTTATATTTTATCATTTCGATATCGATTTTATTTTATCTTTAATTTTGAGAATTTTTATTTTAGAACTTAGTTTGGAATGTTGTCTCTCGTTGTAAATTATTTAGTTTTATTCTTTTAATGTTTTTTAGTTAATTATTTGTTTAGAATATTTTTAGAATTTAATCTAGTTCAATTTAATTTTTAATTTAATTCTTAATTTTAGTTTAATTTTAAAAAAATAGGAGTTTTGTTTTACATTAGATTTAGAATTATTATTTTTTTAATTCAATCATAATTTCAATTTTTTTTAGTTAATTTTAAATTATTTTTATTTATTTGTTTCATTTTAGTTAAGTTAATTTAGTTAGTTTTATGGATTAAAAATTATTAGTATAATTTCTTTAAGTATTATCTTTGAGTTAATTTTATCTTTATTAATTTAATTAGTTTCAATTTCTAATTGTTTTAATAAGGTTTTAATTAATTTATTTTTAATTAGCTCAATTTGATTAGTACAATTTAGTTTTATTAATTTAGTGTAGCTAATGGGTCTTATTGTCTCTTGGATCAAGATTTTTAGACAGCAAAAAAAAAACAAATATGAAAGTGACTTCTCCTCTACTATAACACTCCAAACCTGCTGCTACACTCCAAGCCAAAACTTTCACCAATATTACAAAACCAAAATCTGCATTTTTTTAAATGAGAAAATTTTAACAGATGAAAAAGGAAAACTTGTTAAAGAAGTTGATTCTTGGGGGGTTTTGTTTTATAAAAAGAGGAGAAGGCCATAACAAAGAAGGAAAAACCACAGAAAACGGACGGCAAAAAAAATCAATTGAAAACAAGTTTCAGAAAAGAAAAAATGTGAATTTCTTTTTGCAGCATATTCTCTCCTCTTTAACACCATTTAAACCATAAACTCTCAAAAAACCATTTAACTCATTCTTCATCATCAATCTCACACTAACCTCAAATCCGTAACTTCCACCACCGTTAAAACCTCTTCATCCACCTTCTAATACACAACTCTTTCATGCTATTCAAAATTCTAAACACCATGTAAAATATATTCATGTATCTTCTTCACACAACAACTCAACTCAGCAGCAGCGTTTCTACAACTTAGACATCGTCTGTCTTTCGTGATTCAATATGACTCACTATCTATCCCTACAACAAGCTTCAAGTTCGTTCCGGTAACATACTCTTATTTTCTTTCATGCTGCTAATATTTGCATCGATGTCGTTGTTGTTTTTTCTATGTGTGCATATTTTGAGATTTCGATTGTGTGTTTGTGGGTGTACCTATTTCGACTTTGGCTTTGTAATTTTTTTAAGTTATTGTTTGTTGTTCCTACTGTGGTTGCTTGGATCTGTTGCTTTTGAATTTTTTTATTACATTGATCATTTGCATATGCACTGATTTGTGTGAAAGCTTTGAGTTTTCTTAGTCATGTCGGTTTCGTTGTCGGTGTGTATAATTTGTGTCGGTTTATTTTGAAATGAAGTGTGTTGCGGTTTTGACCCTGCATATTTGTATAACGATCATGGCATATTTCTTTTCATGGCACAACAGTCTTTGATTCATGGCTACCATCTTGTAATTAGTTTTCCTTTATTTCTCTTTTTAAGCTATCATTTTCTGGGAACCCATCATGAAGAAGAAATTGAAACGTGTACAGATGCTATGTTTTATATTGACGCATATTTAAGTATAATCCACTATATGTAACAATCATTATTGATATTAGTTCCATTTCACTACTTGTTGCTGCCATTTATTTAGCTTGTTTCAAATATTTAAGTATGTTTAGATTTTTTTCAATTTTGTGGGGATAGTGAACAATGTTCCTAAGGGTAACAAGTTTTTCACAGTAAGTTTGCAATAGGCTTCAATTTTACTTACATATGCATGACTTGTTTTATTTATTTATTCTATTTTCCGGATACTGTACATGTATATTCCCACTTCATACTAGTTTTCTATAGTTTATTTTTATTCATTAATTTTATCATATTTTTTAATGATTATACTTTCTATTGATTTTTATTATAAGATGTAAAGAAATATTAATATATGTTCTTGGGCTCCATTAGATTTAATTTTAAGCCCACATAATTTTTTCTATCCACACAGCAAACCCACGATCCATACTTTCCCATTTTTCTACTTTATTTGCTTTTTATTTATTTATAATTTTGTTCAACCAATATCAAATTCTACTAGCTTTTAATTAAAATTTTATTTTGTTTATGTCACTTTATTTCTTAGTTTCTTTTATCTATTATATTACATTTTGATTTATTTATATATTTTTATTCTTTTTTGGGGCCAATGATATGACAAAGTCGCGATAAGTCATTTCCGACTAATCGCGACCAATATGAGGCCATCTTTTATTTATTTATTTTGTAAGATTAATTTATTCTATTTCATGACTATTCTATTTTAGTATATTTAGTTTTGTTTATTTTATTCTTACATTTTGTATAATATTAAATTCTAACGTTTCCAAATAACTTATCGCACGTCTTAATTAGTTTAACAAGGAATAGAACCCCGGAGTCTAGCATTCCGCACGTTCTGGATTGGACCGCAACTGGGCTAGCCCCACGCGATGTGTTCAATCACTATTCGTATATAAAATATTCAAATCATTTTATTAAATAAAATTACGGAAACAGAACTCCGGAGTCTAGCACTCCGCACGTTCTGGATTGGACCGCAACTGGGCTAGCCCCACGCGATGTGTTCAATCACTATTCGTATAACAATTATTCAATTTATCAAAATAACGTACGAAAACAGAACTCCGGAGTCTAGCATTCCGCACGTTCTGGATTGGACCGCAACTGGGCTAGCCCCACGCGATGTGTCCAATCACCATTCGTATATCAAAATATTCAAATTATCTTTTTAAATTAAATCACGGAAATTGAACTCCGGAGTCTAGCATTCCGCACGTTCTAAAATGGATTGCAGCTGGGCTAGCCCCACGCAACGTGGTCCATTCGCTCTTTTATATCTTAAAAACAAATTCAAACTTACCAACCAATTTAAATTATTTTCATAATTAATTGTCGAAAGACGGAACTCCGGAGTCTAGCACTCCGCACGTTTCGGAATGCAATCGCTCATGGGCTAGCCCCACGCGACGTGGTTCATTCGCCCTTTCGTTTAAAACATCTTAACAAAAGTCAAACACTTTTCTCAAAACGAACATTGTTTAAATCATTCTATCTCTCGAACAAGCTAGCGCTTCAGCCTCCACCGCGAGTATAAGCCAATGCTTAACACTAGAATGCATTTCAAACAATCGTTCAATTAAAAAATTGCAAACCGTAGTAGCACGAACTACGAAGCTCTGACTTTCCCATTGCACAAGGGAATACGTAGGCACGGAGATTTTAATCCTTCGCGAGCACAATAATAAAAAATTAACTGTCTTTCCGTCACCCTAATAAAAAATTTAACTATTTCTCTGTTTAAAAACTTTAATCCTTTCTCCGTCTTAATATTAATTTAAAAACTTTTTCTTTAAGAACAAACATATTAATAATCATTTAGAAGACATAGACTTAAGATCAAACATTCAATCACATAATTAGCTAAGAGGTTCCCGTTGAGTACAACGGACGTGAGGGGTGTTAATACCTTCCCCTTGCGTAACCGACTCCCGAACTTAGAATTTGGTTTCGTAAACCATTTCTTATCCATCTATTAGGTTGTATCTATATCTCCCTTTTCTCTCGTAGAATAAATAGAATTAGGTGGCGGCTCTGTTGTTTTGTTTTAGGATCGTATTTTTCGAGGTACGACACACTTCTCATAAAAGACAATCAACAAAGACATCGCGTCTTCTCTTCTCATCTCCTAATCTTTGCGGACGAATGCGACTTACATCGACAATTCAAACAGCAATACGGTTAACACCCTCGAGTCAGAGCCGGTAACACCTGAGCTAGAGCTATGGCAACGTCATCCTAAAAAACACAAATAGTTCCCGCCTTAGTTAGGCGAACTACGTCGACTCTGATCCTCATTTTGCCGATGAGGTACGTAGGCAGCGGGGTAGGGCCCGTTCGAGCGCATTCTTTATTTTCCCTACATTTTCCCCCTTCTTTTTGTTCTCTTTTTTCAGTTCCCTCTCTCGTTTCAGTTCTATTCCATTTAGCAGTTTTATTCAGCAGCATTTTATTTCTCACCCTTTGAAACAAGCAAACAAGCGTGGATCCCGTCGGGTACGGCGGACGATCTGGGGTGCTAATACCTTCCCAGGTCGTAACCGACTCCCGAACCCAGTTCTTTGGTTCACAGGACCCTGTCCTTTCCTTCTTCCTCAGGTTTGTGCAGCATTACCTTTCCCGTTCCTTCGGGATAAAAATGCCTGGCTGGCGACTCTACCTTTTCCGCGCCACTTTTGCGTTTGTACTAGGATGAAAATCCCGGGAGCGACAACTGGCGACTCTGCTGGGGACCGAATCCAGAATCTCTAGTTTCCCTTGTAGAGTCAATCCTAGCGCCTGTTTGGTTTTGTTTCTTTGGGTGTTTATCTGTTTGCTGATGTGTGCTTTAGTTTAGCTTTACTGTTGTCATTTACAGCTTTACTTTACAGCTTTACTTTACGGCATTTATTTACTGCTTTCAGTATTTATCATGCATCATTATCACTATCTGGCTGTGCTGGTTTTCATTTTTTCTGTGGGCTGGGAGTTACTGTGAGATAAGCCAAATACCCGACTTGAGTGCACTATAGGATTAGCGTTGACATGTTGTACTCGCATGGTTACATGATGAGTGGCGATGTGTTCCACACCCAGGTTGCGACCGTCTTGGAAATATCTTGTGTGGGGATTTCCTCCACTTCAGGATACGACCTTGATGGTTATGTGCAACTGGGGACCGATCATTGAGAACCTTAGTGGAAACAACCCTCTCCAGTGATGACAGTGGCCGACCACATTTGTTGGCAAACCCACTCGCATCCGAGGGTCCACTGGGAACTCGCATAGGATTGCCTGGTTCTCTCATAGGAATCCAGTCAAGGCAAACTGTTCGTATGAAGATAGTATTGTACCCTTCGGGATGAATGTACTATTGTTTCTCGATTCAGTGCTTGAAGCTGGGGACTTATGAGGGATGCTTGTTTTCCCCGTACTCAGCTGAGACCTCCCTGGTTAGTACATAATGTCAAACCGATTCCCTGATTTGGTCATGAGCCATTTCTCGGAAATGGTGAACGTATTATTGCTATCCGGCTTTGAGAGTCTGTGATGTTGACTCGGAGTAGTATACCCATGAGATGGGAGGGGTTTACAAGTTTGCAGGAACCCTGAAACTTCCAACATACCCAATTTTCCAGCATTATTCAGTATTATGATCAGGTTTTACATGGTCCTTTGGTTTCGAAATCCGGAATTTCTGTGGTACTGTTATTATGACTCTTCACCAGCACATGAATTTCTTCTCAACACCAACGTCAGACCAGTGATCGCCAGACCTTTGAGCACATGCCAGTGCATTGCATAACATCCTCTGCATGCTTGCATTACTAACACATGTTTACTCATTTGCAGGGTCGCATATAACATCCTCATAAACACATCATATGCATTTACTGCATGATTTGCATAGTTTGCATTTTTACAGGTTATTCGGACTTCCTAACTTATTCAACTTCAGACAATATAGCTGGTCAACACATTCATCGGTATCCAACGAAAAGAAACCGAGTGAGAATGGCTGAACGAATGCAGACTGATCTTAATGAGCTCCGACAGAGGATGGATCAATTCATGGACATGATGACCGACATTGCTCAGAATCAAGAGCGTCTCAGGTTGATGGTTGAGAAACCCCATGGGAATGCTAATGCTGGACACCGACTGAGAATGTGGATCCCAATGCAGCCCATAACGGATGACCAAATCTAAATGGGACTGCGGCCCGTAATGAAGACACTCAGGAAGACCGGTTCACTCTACTAGATGCTGATATGGGTAATATGAATGAGGTTAAAAATCGAAGGTATGAAGAGTTGGCGGAGAATATTAAGGCCATGGAATGTCAGAATTCCCTGGGCATCGATGTAACCAGTCCTGGGTTAGTGCCAGGAGTCAGAATCCCTCCTAAGTTCAAGGTGCCATCATTTGACAAGTACAATGGCAGCACGTGCCCTAGAACTCACATTCACGCATACTTTGGAAAAAGCTCGGCTCACACTGATGATGAGAAACTTTGGATGCATTTCTTCCAAGATAGTCTATCTGGAGCTTCATTGAGCTGGTACATGAAGCTGAGCAGGGTCTCTATCCGATGCTGGAAAGATTTAGCTGAAGCTTTTCTCAAGCAGTATCAATACAATATTGATATGGCTCCGAACCGCACTCAGTTGCAGAACTTGTCTCAAGGACCTAGGGAAAGTTTTAAGCAGTATGCTCAGAGGTGGCGTGAGCTGGCCGCACAGGTTCAACCTCCATTGCTCGATCGGGAAATGGCCGATATGTTTATGGGAACCTTGCAAGGTGTTTACTTGGATCGTCTGGCCGCCTGCCCATCCATTGGTTTTTCTGATATTGTCATCGCTGGAGAAAGGATAGAAAATTTCCTGAAATTAGGAAAGATCCAGGATGCCAGCAGTGTTGGTTCTTCTAGTGTGAAGAAACCTTTTGGCAATGGCCAAAGACGAAGATAAGGCGAGACCAATGCTGTGTATAGGGGCCGAGACAGAGGTCGTTCTCAAGGTTACTACCAAAGAGCTGCTGTGACTATTACTCCTCAGGCTCAACCACAACCTCAAGGTCAGCAATATCAGGCGCAGAGACCAAATCAGGAAAGGACAAGAGCGAGAAACCGCAGACTTGATCCCGTCCCATGCCCATATGCTGTATTTCTTCTAGAGCTTCTAAAGTTGAACATGGCCGAGCTTCGTACCATGAGAGCTCCTTCTCCTGATAATCTACCTCCAAACTTTGATGCCATTGCCAGATGCGAATTCCATTCGGGTGCCCAGGGGCATAGTATTGAGAAATGTTGGGCTTTTCAGAACAAGGTACAAGACCTAATTGACTCCAAGGCGATCAACTTTGCGCCTCACCCAAATGTACTCCAGAATCCAATGCATAATCACAACGGAGCCGGTGTCACAGTTGTTTTACCAGATGGTCCATGTTAAGCTGGAATCTTCAGGAAGCAAATAAAGCCATCAGTATTCAGATACTCTTAGCAATGGCAACTATTTGTGTTTCTTCAATGCTTTTTTCATCCCTATTGAGGGGAACTACGTCGCTCTGATTCTTCATTGGTCATTGGTCAATGGAGATACGTAGGCAGAAGATCGTTAGGTCTTTCCGAGCAACCTTATGGGGCAACTTTACTCCCCAGCTTCACTTTTTCCTTCAGATGTCTCGTGTCAGAGTTAAAATAACTAGAAGAAGAGGTATGATTACCAGGGTTGGGTAAAAGGCTGCAAATTGAAGATTACAAGTTTGTGAAAGAGCTATTGATTACTGAAAGTATCCAAGATTGACAAGTCCAGACGGAGTCAAGCCTCCTCAACGACGGCAATATTCAGCTTCTTTACTGCATTTCCATTTGTAGTTTATTTTATTTGCTAAACATTTGTCTACATGTATGAAATTTGTTTGCTTTGGAATGTTAGCAATAATAAAACTCACATGTTTTTCTTAAAGTTAATTCATTTGCATTCCCTTATAATTTTGCATGTGTACATCGCAATACCGATTGTCGTGCTTAAATTCTATGAAGGAGAATGACGAAACAAAAACGCAAAATCTCTAATTGTGTGCTCTCGAGTAAGGCCCTGTTGACGATGTACATGCTTTGTTTCAAATCCCTAAACACTGAAGATATAAGAAAGATAGACCCTTGCTAACCCCTTTGAGCCTTGAAGTAGGAGTTTCTTCTCGCATGAAAAACCCTTATGTTTAACCCAGGGGCAGGGTAGATGTCAGCTAGTTGGACCAAGCGTTCAGTCTTTCATAAAGGAGTGTATTTTAAGATCCATTGCATTCTATTATGCTAATCAAGAGGTCCAAAGACCCAAAACCACAATGGTTATCCAAATCAAGAGGTCCAAAGATGGAAGCCACAATGGTTATCCTTCATGGACCAAAGAATGAGGTAGTCACAGCCCTTGCAAAGCAATCAAGACAAAATATGTCACACGATTTGTTCAAAAAAAAAGAAATGAAGAAGCCCGCTAAGTTGAAACTTGAAAACAAGCGACTTAGGCAAAAATTAGGGCATCCCGCTGGACTTCACGATCAAATATTCACAAGAATCAGTCCAGGAAAAAGTTAGGGATAAGCAAAATAACGCAAAAGCAAAAGACGAAAAGGATTACACAAGAAAGATCCTTAAGCAAGAACAAAGTCGCGTGGCACAGACACGAAAGGCAAAGGGGTGACTGACTCCAAGCAATAACCTGATTAGTGCTTGAACCGATAGCCGCAATGGTTCCTCAACTGACACGAAACCCTTATGAAAGGTGAACGCTTGCGAAGATTAGCTGAACATAGGAATGGAGAACATCACGAAGAATGGGCGGGCACAAATAGTTTCGAGCCTATATCCTTTGTTTCTATAACCGTGAACCAGGCCACGATACAACCCTCAAAAGTCCTAACTGAAACAGGGTTAATTCGAAAGCATACTACCATGAGGCCGCGTTCCTGAATCCTATGAGTTGTGCAAAAAGATACTTGTTGGTATTGCATGTACATACTTTCTTTCGTTCAAAAATAATGTCGCATCTTAACCAGTGATTCGCTCACCAAGGTTTGCGACCCCTTTTCAAAACTTCAAGATTAACATGTGTGTTGCATTAGAATTTCCATTCTCAAAATAAACATTTTCTGCTTGCATACATCTGTTTGACATCATAAAAAGCTCACATGCGGAAATTCAGTCCAGAAGCTTAAGCTTGCCAAGTTGAGAAGTCTAAAACTCCTGAAAGACAGTCACGTCGAGGTGCACTTTTCCGAGAAAGCTCCATTGAGTAAGGACTTTCCCAACCAGTCATGGTAAGAGCCAACCAATCTGGGGCAGTTATGTCAAGCAATGTCCTCAAGAGCCAGCCAAACTGGGGCAATTACCTCGAGCTTCAAAGACTCATACTGGGGCAAGCTACCCAATCACATGAGGATTCATTCTTTCCCGAAGACCGATAATTGGAAGTTCAGAATACCGGGGCAATTATACTCCTAAAGAGTTTACAGATACCAAGTCTTTTGTAAAATCCTCTTAAGGTAAAGCCCGAATCAAAGCAAATGATCCCTAGCACGAGACTACTTGAAATCTTTCCTCCTCAGCAGGACGCGGTTCAGTTTCGTTATCCCCAACAGACGCATGGAAGTTATCCCCAGTAAAGTCATCAAACTCTTCTTTAGCAGGTTTCCTTGATCTTATTTCCCAGTAGACCTCAAACCAAATCCTTCTCTTCCCCAGCAGAGAAATAAGGATCATCCCTAGCAAGAGTCGTCTTCCTGTAGTGAAGTACCTCTTAAAAGAATCCAGAAATTCGCGGAAGTTAGCTGAATGGTTCCCTTCCCCACAGAGGTTTGGAAAATTCAGGTAGACAAGAGAGTTCTTCTCAGCAGAGCCTTGACAGGTCTTCCCCCAGCTAAGTCGAAAAGTTGTCGATTCCCCAGCGAAATCCACGAGGTGAGATTTAATCCCCGGCAGTTGAGGCATCCCCAAGCAGGGTCTTCAAATCTAAAGTCCAATTTATTTTTGGCAAGGTGATAAGTCGAGACAGACTAGTCACACTCTTCTCCAGCAAAAATATCGACAATCATCTGTATCCCCCACAGAGTCAGCAAAGATTTCTTATATCTGTGTCAGGAATTCCCTTTGTACTTATCCCCCAGTGTCATGGGGCATCATGTCATACAATTCAGCATGTGTGTATTAAATCCAAGGTTGATATCCAAAGTCCACCCGCAGCGTGGCAATTTATCCAAAGTCCAACCGCAGATTGGCCAAAGTCCATCCTCTGGGTGGCAAATTCTCAAAGTCCACCCGCAGCGTGGCAATTTATTCAAAGTCCAACCGCAAATTGGCCAAAGTCCATCCTTTGGGTGGCAAATTCTCAAAGTCCACCCGCAGCATGGCAATTTATTCAAAGTCCAACCGCAGATTGGCCAAAGTCCATCCTCTGGGTGGTAAATTTTCAAAGTCCACCCGCAGCGTGGCAATTTATTTAAAGTCCAGCCGCAGACTGGCCAAAGTCCATCCTCCGGGTGGCGAATTCTCAAAGTCTCCCGTAGCGAGCAGCGGCCCCCGTAGTGTGGTAAGAAATCAAAGTCTCCCGTGGCGAGCAGAAGTCTCCCGTAGTGAGTAAAAGTCTCATGTAGTGAGCCAAAGTCTCCCGTAGCGAGCAGCAGCCCCCGTAGTTTGGCAAGAAAGAAAAGTCTCCCGTAGTGAGCCAAAGTCTCCCGTAGTGAGCAGAAGTCTCCTGTAGTGAGCCAAAGTCTCCCGTAGCGAGCAGCAACCCCCGTAGTGTGGCAAGGAAGCAAAGTTTCCCGTAGTGAGCAGAAGTCTCCCGTAGTGAGCAAAAGTCTCCCGTAGCGAGCAGCAGCCCCCGTAGTGTTGTAAAACATTGAAGTCTCCCGTAGCGAGCAGCAACCCCCATAGTGTGGCAAGAAATCAAAGTCTCTCGTAGTGAGTAGAAGTCTCCCGTAGTGAGCAGAAGTCTCCCGTAGAGAGCAGCAGCCCCCGTAGTGGGGCAAGAAATCAAAGTCTCCCGTAGTGAGCCAAAGTCTCCCGTAGTGAGCAAAAGTCTCCCGTAGTGAGCAGAAGTTTCCCGTAGCTGAGCAATGTGCCCCCGTAGTGTGGCAAATTTTCTGAAAGTCTCCCGTAGCTGAGCAATGTGCCCCCGTAGTGTGGCAAATTTTCAAAGTCTCCCGTAGCTGAGAAATGTGCCCCCGTAGTGTGGCAAATTTTCAAAGTCTCCCGTAGCTGAGCAATGTACCCCCCGTAGTGTGGCAAGATTTCCAAAGCCCCGCAGTGTGGAAGAATATCCCCGCAGAGTGAGCAAAAGTCCATCCTCGTGGTGGCAAGGTATCAAAAGTCTCCCGTAACGAGAAGTGGCCCCCGTAGAGTTGCAAAGTATTGAAATCCCCCGTAGTGTGGCAAAGCATTCAGAATACCACCCGTTGTGTGGCATGTCATTAATATCCCAGCAAAAGTCCATCCGTAGCGTGGCAAATCAGCAATCTCCCAGTGTTATTCCGAAACATTCATCAGATTCACTACTCATCACATCCGAGTTCTCCCCAAGCAGAGTTCAGATGGTTGGGTTTATTTCCCTTGTCTTCTTCCACCGAGTGCAAATTTTCTGGTTGTTTTTAGTATTCAATCCCTGCATACTTCAAACGTCTGAAAGCGGTTGCTATCATCCATTCAAGTCTACAATGATTGAATAGGGGCAGCTGTAACACCCCAAAATTTGCCCTCTTATTTATTATCAACCTCGAGCAATTTACGTTTCATTCTTGCATCATTCCGCATATCACCGTATCACATTTGAAAAAAATAAATAAATCATTCATCATCCTTTGCATGAGGTGTGTGGTCGATTGAGGCTTGCCAAACATTGGAGTTCAAGAGAAAAATAATATCCCAAAAATAATCCAAACCACTTCCAAACTAACCAACCAAAAAGGGAAAAATTCACCTTTCCCACCCTTTTCTTTCTCTTTTCCTTCCACTTTCCTTCCACACTTCCTTTCACTCTTTCCATCTTGTTTTTCCACTTCAATTCCACTCCATTTCCCTTGGATGTTTCTACCATGTTCTACCATCTTCTAGAGTGTTCCAAGGAATATTCTTTGGAATATTCCAAGGAATATTCAGAATATTCCTTTTCCAACCCTAACCCTAACTAACTACCAAACCATGATTTTGGATCCCAAGCCTAATTTTTGGGCCCCAAACCTAATTCCATTCCCAAACCTAGCTCCAAGCCTAGCCTCTATATAACCACTAATCACTTCAATGCAAAGGGTTCCCACAATTTTCCAACTTTTCACTCTTTCACAATCACTTTTTCTCTCTCACTTTTCCTCCATTTTTTCCTCCTTTCACTATAGCTTTTTGAATAAGCTCTTCAAGTTTCACATTGAAACTTGAAGATCTTAAAGCTTAAGCCTCCAACCTCCATTAATTGTGGATTGTAGAAGAAGAAGCTAGTGATTTTGTGAGGATTTCGGATTATCGGAAGCGCACGAAGATTCAAGCATCAAGAACGCATTTATTTTGCGGTTTCGCGGTTCTCGGTTTTCTCTTCGATCAAGCTCCGATTCTTGCAAAAATTACCGAAGCACTTCTCCGCTTCGTAGGTTGGTGATCTAAATCACTTCTTCTTTAAGTTATTCTCTTCATCTCGCCGTTTCGGCATTCTTTAATTGCTTTTCGCTTTGTTTAAAGTCGTTTCCGTGTCCGTTATGTGTTGCTTGCATTTGTGATTTTTGTTGGATTTGGAATTGAAGTGTTGATAGTTATAGGTTCTATCATGTGTAAATAAGCTCCAATTAAGTAGAAATTAGTGTTAGCATGTTCCTAGGTATGTTAGGGATCATTAGAAGTAAGTTTGTGGCCAAAATCACTTATTTCAAAGGCTTTTTTTCAATTCTGTTCAGCGTTAACCGGTTAACGCATTTGGTTAACCGGTTAACGCGTGCGTTTTGCCACAAATTACTTCTGTTTTAGGTCCGTTAACCGGTTAACGCATATGGTTAACCGGTTAACGCTGTTGATTTTTGGGTTTTTAGCTTATTTGATTGCTTAGCCCCAAGTTCTAGTGCCTTTAATGTTCATACATGTTTAGGTAGTGATTTTAGGGAATTTTTGGATCCATTTCCAGTAGCTCATTCTCCCATTTCGAGTCGTTTCGACACGATTCCGTTCATGTCGCATATTATGCATTTTTGTGTTTATTTGTGCATACCTTGATTTCTTGCATCTTGTTGCTATGTTCATGCATCATTAGATATGTAATAATCATGTTGCATTCTGTTTTTACATGTTTGCATTGCTCGAAATCATTTTGCATTTCATTGTATCAATGCATGTTGCATTTCACATAATCATGTATGTATGTGCATTTGGTTGCATTTTGTTGCATACTTGATCACATCATCCATATCAATTCAATTCTGAATTTTGCATTGAGTTTGACATCCTTGTTGAGCTATCATATTGCATGTTCATAATCAATGATCATTATGTTCATATGCCATGTTCATGTGCCATTTTTGCATTACTTGTTGCATAATCAACCATGTGATGCATTCTTGCATAATCTCCCAAAAATGTTCATTGATCTTTCATTTATATATGTTGATTTAGGTTCAAATGCATGTTCATGGTGAAGTTGGTGCATTTTTCATTGAGTTGTGCATTAAAATATGAAAATAATCAAATCTGGATTTTGCATTTCATAGCTGTTTTTGCATATAGGTGCTGTAAAATGTATGCTGTTTGTTTGTTTGCATGCTGTATTTGACCTTTTACACCTACCTTTTCATGCTGCATGCTGGCTGTAAAAAGCTGATTTGTGTTATGCATTGTTTTCATAGCTGATTGTGTGTTTGAGTGCTGTAAATAGTTGTTGAATTTTAGTTTAGCATAATGTAGGCACCTTTGAACTTAAGATTGAGTCTAGTTTAGGTCCAAGTTTCCTTAGGATTTGTTTGGTATGTGTTTACCTCATTCCTTTTTAATAAAAATGCACATTAACCTTTGTTTTGTAGAGGGGAAGATTGAGGTAAGTTTCCTTCACCCTATCCTTTATTTTTTTATGCATTTCTTTTATGCATTTAATTCATTTTTTCCTTCCATATTTGTGTTTGGTAGGATTTCCCCCCTTTGTTAGGACCAACTTACCTTCCTTAGGAAGTAAGTTGCATCCTTTTTCATTCTTTCTTTTCCTTTTGCTCCTTAGGATTAGAAAACCTCACTAACCATTAGGATCTCCCTTTTGTATATAATGAATAACTTAGGGTTGGTCTTAGTCCCCCTTAGTTTTTGTCCTTTTCCGATTTGAGTCTTCTTCTCTCATCTTCATACAAAATTTAAAAAACACTTAATAAAAAGCGAATGTTCTTATACGCCACGAGACTTTGTTGCAGAGTTCTTATACGCGTCCCGTTTCGGGGCGAGGTGTAAGTCCCTACCACGATGAATAAGTCTTAGTATGAGAATGTTCACAAATGAATTCAAAACACTTCTCATAAAAGACAATCAACAAAGACATCGCCTCTTCTCTTCTCATCTCCTAATCTTTGCGGACGAATGCGACTTGCCTCGACAGTTCAAACAACAATACAGTTAACACCCTCGAGTCAGAGCAGGTAACACCTGAGCTAGAGCTATGGCAACGTCATCCTAAAAAACACAAATATTTCCCGCCTTAGTTAGGTGAACTACGTCGACTCTGATCCTCATTATCCTGATGAGGTACGTAGGCAGCGGGGTAGGGCCCGTTCGAGCGTATTCTTTATTTTCCCTACATTTCCCCCATTCTTTTTGTTCTCTTTTTTCAGTTCCCTCTCTCGTTTCAGTTCTATTCCATTTAGTAGTTTTATTCAGTAGCATTTTATTTCTCACCCTTTGAAACAAGAAAACAAGCGTGGATCCCGTCGGGTACGGTGGACGATCTGGGGTGCTAATACCTTCCTAGGTCGTTGTCGCTCCAACCAAAATGAGGCTAGGTCAAATGGGGTACAGACGCGAATGGTCGGCGAAAGGGGAGAGAACACACAGGGGTGAACTCAAGAGAAAAGAAAAGAGTCGCCAGCTAGGCATTTTTATCCCGGAGGAAAGGCAATGCTGCATAGACCTAGAAAGATATGGATAAGACGGTTGCGAACCAGAGAGACTGAGAAAGGGGATTGGTTACAACCTGGGAAGGTATTAGCACCCAGATTGTCCGCCGTACTCGACGGGATCCACGCTTAAAAGATTTGTGTTTTAAAGGGGTAGTGTCAGTGCAATCTGTGTATCGAAGCTGGAAAAGGATGTACAGGTGTCAGTGTAAGAGAAGTGAAGGGTATAAGTGAAGTGTTAGTGTAAGAACAAGAATGAAATGCTCAAGATCATGAGGCTAAAAGAATAAAGCTGGAAAGAGGGGGAATATACAGAGACTTTTGTTCGATAACTGTTAAGTTATGCCTACGTATCCTCTCGTGCAATGAGGAAGTCAGAACACCGTAGTTCGACCCAAAGAGACTGAAAGATGAATTTACTTGTGAACTGCTTGCTTGTCTATGCTCAAGTGTATGACCTATCTGGCTCAGGTGTAAACTGTCTTGCATTAGGCGGAAGAAGCAAGTTCTCGTTTGTGAGTGAATGAGGTGAGAGAAGAATCCCGGAGGATACGATTATTGTTTGTTTTTGTATTTTCAATCTTTTATTGCTTTTGAAAGTTTGTCATGAGTTAATGAGCTTAAGCCTAAACCAATGGGTTAGTAAACTCATCACATCTTCCCTCTGATCAGGGGTAATGAGGATACCTTAAGTGTGAAGTCAGCATCTCACACTTAATCACCTTTGATATAGGATTAAGATCATTAACCTACTTGTGATTATTTAGATGTTTTTGTTGTTTTTGTTTAGTGTTGAGTAATGAGATTAATCCATAATCAGGGATTAAACAGACTCATTACACCATCCTAATAGAAGGATAATAGATGAGAATGTTTAAGCTGAGGAAAACTCCTCAACTTAATCCATGATTAGGGATTAAACTCATGACAAAACAAAGCCTTTATTAAGTGGATTTTAGTTAATGATATGATGAATAAGTGAGTTTTATGGTTTGTAAGACAACTTGAGGGGGACTTGTCCATTAACACTAGGGTTAGTCCTTCTTAACCAATTAAGGAAGAATTAGAACCCTAATGCAAGGCCCAAGTTACAAGCTTGATGTCTTGATGATTATTAAGTGAATTGATTAAAGGATTTAAACACATTAAGGGTTTAACACTTAGGATTAAAGTTATACACTCCATCCTAATAGAAGGATGCAGGCATAAGCTTAATCACAAAGCCTTAAAGCCTTTAGGGTTTAGTCCCTGATTATGAGATGAGAAGAGAAGACTCAAAGAGACACAAAGGTAAAAAACTAAATGGGGGGACTAATCAAAACCTAATTGTTGCCATGCTTGGTTGTTCCTAGGGTTAGTGAGGCTTGCAAGAAGATCTTCAAAGAACCACCAGGAAGCAGATGAAAGGAACAAAGAGAAGCAAAACAACTTGCTTCACTTAAGAAGTCAAGTTGCTTGAAGAAAGAAAGTAAGAGATGAACAAGAATGAGCAAGCTCAATCCAAACACATACAAAATGCAGCAAGGGAAGTGAAAGAGAGATGAAAAGAGATTATGAGAAGTGAAGGCAAATTCACTTCTCAAATAACTTACCACCTGAAAAGTTAGTAAAAGAAATGAAATGCAATGCAATGCAAATGAGATGAAATGACATGATGCAAGACAAAGTCAGAAGCAAATTCATGATGTTAATGATGCTAAGAGATGATGCAAACATGAAACAAGGCATGAGGATGATCATACAAACATATGGATGCAAGAGAAGCATGCTTAGAACCATGAACATACATGAAAAGTTATGGAATGCAAATGCCATACAACATGGCAAATGTGAGATGCAATGATCAAACATGATTCTAATATGTCTTAAGATGTGTTGTGAATCAAATGGGTGCACAAAATGTCATGGCAAGTCATGGTATGCAAACAAATGGGGAATGGATGCAAAGGAATGCATGAATTAGGGTTTATGATCAATGCACAAAATAAAATTCAAAACCAGAAGCAAACATCATGATAAAAATTTGAAAATGCATTCAAAGGAACCCTAAACCTATACAAACTCACTGCCCAAAGGAGAGGATCCAACTCTTAACCTAATGAGGGTTATGAATTTCCTAAGTTGGCTAGGGTTTTAAGGCACCTTGACAAGAAAAATGCAAAACAAATTGAAAATGCAAGATCAATTCATGCCAATTTAATCCTATAAACTACATGATATGCAAGATGCAGTGCAAAAAGAATCATTGTCCAATTCTCAATGGTTAGGCAGAAATGAATTTTTGAAGTTTGAATCAAAATAATGCCTTGAAATGAAATTAAATCCATTGAAAATTGATCAAAAGGAATCAAGAACAAAAAAGAAATTTGGTTTGAAGGTTGGACAATGTTTCTAAATGTTTTTAAAGGTTACATGAATTGTTTTGTGATTTTTAAATACCTAAAAGTATTTTTAATTAATTAATTTTCATTAACTAATTAAAAATAATCTTTTAAATATTTTAAAAATGATTTTTAATGCAAAAAATAAAAATAAAAAGATTTTTGGTTTCTGAAAATTAATTGAACCTTTGACAAAAAATTTCAGAATTTTTTAAAGTGTTTTGCTATTTTTAAATAAATGTACAAAAGAAATGAAATTAAATGAAATAAAATAGAATAAAATGAGAAGTCAACTGATCCTAAGGCTGGTATTCAAAGTTGAGACGCGGGAGTTGACTGCGCGCGTGATCAAGTGGTTGAAATTCAAACTGACTAATCTTAATTAATTAATTTTAAATAAATGAGATTAGGGCTAAGTGAGGAATCTGGGCCATTGAAACGCGCGGGGGAATGACTAAGTCAGCCTAATCTACGCTCCACATTCAAACTTCATTTAATGACAAAATTAGGACTAATGACTTTCAGACGGCCGGAACAGTGGTTCCGGTCGTCTTCTCCGACGAGCCATTTTTCTAACTCTCTCCAAACTCCATAAAAATGAAATCTCTCTGCCCAGAATCAAACCCCACTCATCACTGAATCAAAACCCCCAAACAAAAACCATTTTTCATTCATCAATCAAGCAAATCGAAGCAAAACAAATTTAGGGCAGAAAGTTTCAGACAACTCAAACATACTCAATACTCCACCATTTTCATTTTTAAACACATCATGATGACCAGGATAACATGTAGAATCAATTTATAACAAGTAAATGAAGTTCTGGAAAAATGTTTTGGATGGTTACCTGAGCTGGAGTTCCTCTGATTCCAAGCTTCCTGGCCTCAAGCTTTGCACAAACCTGCTCCTCTGATCCTCCTGATGATGGAATGGAGCTTAGAATGCTTTGAAAGTGGCTGGTTTGGGAGATTGACAGAGTTCTGTTCAAGGAGGGGTGATGATCGTGTTTTGGTTTCAGTGACTTTCAGGTTGTTTTAATGGTTGGTTTGTGATCAGTGAGGCATGTTGAGATCAATGGTGAAGTTTGTTTGTGTTTTTGATGCTTGTGGAGTCAGTTACAAATGGTTTTGCAAGTTGGAGCAATTTTGATAACTATGGCTTGGAGTGTGTTTCAGCATGAATGGTTGTGTGTTATGGCTTGCCTTTGGTCCACTTATCACTCATGGATAGGTCTGTGGAGTTGGTGTGCCCTATTGTGATTGGTATGGGTCTTTGGCCAAAATGTCAAACTTTGTGTAAGAGAGGTATGGGCTCATAGCTAGCCAAGGACAAATGGGGTGTCCTGCGCAGCAAGAAGTGTGGAGAGCCCTAGGATCAATTCTGAAGTCAGCAAGCAAGTGGATTAGGGTTTGAGTGAGGTTTTGCAACTTGGTTCATCTTTGGCCCTTTTGAAGTTTCTTGCCCCACAAGTCACAAAAATGAGTAAACTCTTGGTGAATTCTGATCTTTAGACATTGGTTCATGTTTGTATGAAGTTTAGAAGTCCATTTGATAGCACAATTTGCCTTGGCAAGTGATTTTGCAACTTTGCCTCTTTGGTGGAAAACTTGAAATTATGTGATTTTTCCCAACTTTTACAAGCCATAACTTTTGATCCAAAATGAATTAGAATGAGTTCTTGTACTTTTTGAAAAGGGAATGATCCATCCTACAACTTTCATGATCAAAGTTTTCCCATTTGAAACATTTTTGAATCAAAAAGCAAGGGTTGAAAAAGTTTCCCAAAATGGCAATTTTCAATATAAGTCAACTTTCCCAAAAAGTCAACTTTGCTAATGGCTTGAAATTCTTCAATTTTGTGAACTTATAACATCTTATATGGTCAAATAAAGATCATACACAATCAAAATGATGAAGAATACCCTTTGGTTGGGTCATTGGGGGCCTCAGATGCCCTGATTTTGCACTGACTTGCTCAAAAAGTCAACTCTTGATCAGATGACTTCCCCATGGAATTTCTTCATGAAAATTGACATGCATGATACCTATACCATATAGAGACCAATAGAAACAAGAATGACCAAAAAAATTGGAGTTATGGCCTTTGAAACCAAAACCCTAATTCTAGGTCATCTATGCAGTCAAACCTGGCTCTGCTTCCATGCCAATCTCAGTTCTTGTGATTTTTGACATTCTTGACTTTGAGAGGATATAATATGATGCTTGAACATACATGGACCCCTTTGAAGTGATTGATGACCTTTGGAGTGGCTCAAATGGCTCTTGGATAGCCCAGATCACAAACCCTAGATGCAGATGACTTAGGAGCAATGCAGTGAATCAAAAATGCAATATGAGATGTTATGATTGAGTTTATGCATATGAAATGGTCACAAGCCATGGTGTGAATGGGTGAGGGCAAATTTTGGGTGTTTACATCTGCCCCTATTCAAACATGGGTTAGCTGTGCAGGATGTAAGCAACGGCTTAACAGGCAAACAAGATAACTTGTGGTCGAATACCAAAGACAGTCCAAAATTTGCACTCACAGAATGAAGAAGAAAAGGGATATAGATTGTAAAAGAAAATAAAGTATATTGTAAAGTGTGGGCGACGGAGGACGACCGTCGAGCAGAGGACGACTTGCTGGGGAAAGAGCAATGACGGGGACGGCCGACATGCTGGGGAAAATGCGGGAAGTAAAGCAAAGACGGGGACGGCCGACTAGCTGGGGATACAGGGGATTATGATGGGGACGACCATCAGGTTCATAAATTAATGTAAACAACGATGGGGACGACCATCGGGCTAAACTGATGAAGGACGATCATCAGGAAAAGGAAAAGGGATCACGACGGGGACGGCCATCGGGTTAAAGAATGAATGGAATAATGATGAGGGACGGTCATCAAAGGTTAAAGACGATCACCTAGCAGGGGACGGCTGCTCTGTTGGGGATAAGATGAGGGACGGTCATCTAAGGTGAAGGACGATCACCTGGCAGGGTACGGCTGCCGAAAGTATCGCGACATAGGACGAATGCCGGATAAAAGGTCGATGATGGGGACGGCCATCGGATGAGCATGATGAAGGACGATCATCAAGAGGTGAAGGACGATCACCTAGCAGGGGACGGCTGCTCTCAAGGTTTATCATGACATAGGACGAATGTCAGATAACAAAATCAACGATGGGGACAGCCATCGGATAATGATGAAGGACGATCATCAGGAGGTGAAGGACGATCACCTAGCAGGGGACGGCTGCTAAAAATATCACGACATAGGATGAATGCCGGATAAAAGGTCGACGATAGGGACGGCCATCGGATGAGCATGATGAAGGATGATCATCAAGAGGTGAAGGACGATCACCTAGCAGGGTACGGCTGCTCTCAATATCACGACGTAGAACGAATGTCGGATAGAAAAAGGGTTGCTTTGCTGGCGACCTACTGGGGAATAGTAAACACGGACGAGTGTTTACATCCAAGAAATAAAAGGTATAAGTGTTTTGACGTTGTGTATAGATTAAAGATGCGGACGAGCATCCCTAAGACTATGATACGGACGAGTATCGGGTAGAAACAAATACTGACACGTGTTCAGAGATGATGATACGGACGAGTATCAGCTGGTTAACAAGGAACACAGACGAGTGTCGATTCTGAGGGGACTCTTCCGGGGAATAGTAGACGCAGACGAGTGTCTAAATTCAAGAAGACATAAGTGTTTGAGATGTGTATGGATTAAAGATGCGGACGAGCATCCCTAAGACTATGATACGAACGAGTATCAGGTAGAAACAAACGCTTGACGCATGCTCTGAGATGATGATACGGACGAGTATCAATTAGTTAACAAAGAACACGGACGAGTGTTGAATCTGGGGGGATATGAGTGGTATATACAAGATACGGACGAGTATCTGTATGAGTGACGTAAGTATGAATGGTGTACAGATGAGTGTTTAACCTATTGGGGAGAGTGACACGGACGAGTGTCAAAAGGTATATTATAAACAAGTATATGGTTTGCAAAATGTTTAGGCAACTGTGCTGGGAAAACGACACGGACGGGTGTCAGGGAATTTGTATAGATGTATGTATCTGTGAGTGCAAAGGGGACGCTTCGGCTTTTGCTGGGGATATGACACGGACGGGTGTCAGGATGCATCCGTATCTTTAGGGAAAGTGCCTGGGCTCTCTGCCGGGGATATGGGGAGTTTCTCTGTATATCCTTGACGGATTGCCAGTATTTACAAGTGTTTGATTCAGACCAGGGCTTATGATTATGCAATATGTTTGATTTTTGCCGTAATGCTCCGTATTAGACGGAATGCTACGCTGTACGGGGATAATATGATGCGAATGCTATGATTATGCAAAGACACTGATCCGGGGTCCGGGTCCCGTTGCCACGAAGATCTCTGACTGTTCCTCTTGAAGTGAATATCCCAGCTGGGAAGGAGGTCATATGGGACTCTGCTTGGGGATATAGGTCACTGATAGACCTATCTTTGATAATGAGGGACCCAGCTGGGGTTTGTAGAAGCTTTCTTCACTCTGTTGTGAGTTCTTCGGGAATTGCTCTTCAGGATAGAGGCCGAAGCTCTGTGGGGAGATGGTTTCCCGGCTTTTGCACTTGGCCGCGGAGGAATAGTAAATGGCAACTCGGCTGGGGAAGAAGAAAGATCATGGGAAGGTCTTCCTGGAGATTTCTGTAGGGGTCCTGCTGAGGACGATACTGGACAACTCAGCTGGGGAGAAACCACCCCCGGTGTTAGGACTGAGTAGATAATGATTTGTCAGCTTGCTGGGATGAAGCTTTCATGCCCCATGTTGTGCTTTGCATACTTGCAATCCTGAAAAGATAGAGAAACGCACAAGTAATCCCGAGGTATCCTTTTCCGGATTCCGTCATAGGAATTCAGACATTCCCGGGAGTAACCATATTTCCTGCAAGCACGTATTTTTAGAAGAAAAGCATCTGCATTTATGCAATCAGTATCTTAAAGACATCGGACATTTTGCAAATGAAAATAAAGTGTACGAGACGAAACATGACTGAAAATCTGATTTTATTAATTTGCGTGCCCTGAATTGGCAAGATACAGTCAGAGAAATAGATCCCCTAAAATGAGGAGATTGTTACAAATTGAGAAACAAAAGATGTTGGCAATGTTGATGACGCTTCAAGGAGCTTTCCCTTTGCTATGATTCGTATGACTTTTGACATTCTTCTCGTCTTGCTTTCTGAAGAAGGCTGATTCTGAAAGAAACCTGATCTTTTTGAAGCTTACCAAGTTGTGAGTGATACAGACGAATTCAGAATGCAGTTGTTCGCTTATTCCCTTATTTTGCATGGATCGCCCTTTCGGGTTTTCAATCCATCGGGATACCCATTTTTGCCTGAGTTGTCCAATGCGGCTTTTCAACTCAGCGGGTGTACATTTTTTTGTTTATTTTCCCTTATTTTTTCCCGAGTCTTTTATTCTGTTTTTGACTCGCCGGGATGCCCTATTTTTGCCTGGACTTTCATTATGTTTTTATGTCCAGCGGGTCATTCTCATGCGAAGTATTTTTTAACTGCATCTGAATTCACAGGGGACGGGAAATCTTCACCATCCATAGTGCTGAGCATGAGTGCTCCACCGGAGAAAACTTTCTTTACTACAAATGGTCCTTCATAGTTCGGAGTCCACTTGCCCCTGTGGTCTGTATGAGGGGGAAGGAGTCTTTTTAGCACAAGATCCCCTACTCGGTACTCTCGGAGCCTGACTTTCTGATCGAAGGCTTTCTTCATTCTTTTCTGATACAGCTGCCCATGACAGATTGCAGCTAATCTCTTTTCTTCAATCAGACTCAGTTGCTCGTATCGGGATCGGACCCATTCTGCTTCGTTCAGTTTAACATCCATTAATACCCGTAGGGAGGGTAATTCAACTTCAACAGGTAGGACTGCCTCCATACCATACACAAGCTGATACGGTGTTGCCCCAGTGGATGTCCTGATTGACGTACGGTACCCATGCAAGGCAAATGGTAGCATTTCATGCCAGTCTTTGTAGGTAACTACCATCTTCTGCACAATCTTCTTGATATTCTTATTAGCTGCCTCAACAGCGCCATTCATCTTTGGCCTGTAAGGAGAAGAATTGTGGTGTTGGATCTTGAAGTCCCGACACAGTTCTGCCATCATTTTGTTGTTTAAGTTGGAACCATTATCAGTAATGATTCGCTCGGGAACTCCATACCGACAGATGATGTCTCTTTTCAGAAATCGGGCTACCACTTGCCTTGTAACATTTGCATAGGAAGCTGCTTCAACCCACTTGGTAAAATAGTCAATAGCAACCAGGATGAACCTGTGGCCGTTTGAAGCAGTCGGTTCAATCTTGCCAATCATATCAATGCCCCACATAGCAAAGGGCCAGGGTGAAGACATCACATTCAAAGGATTGGGAGGCACATGCACCTTGTCAGCATAAATCTGGCATTTATGACACTTCCTGGCATAGGCACAACAGTCTGCGTCCATTGTGATCCAGTAGTATCCTGATCTTAGCAACTTTTTAGCCATGGCATGCCCTTCGGCATGGGTACCAAAGGATCCCTCGTGCACTTCGTGCATCAACAAGTCTGCTTCTGCTCTATCAACGCACCTGAGAAGTACCATATCAAAGTTTCTCTTGTAGAGGGAACCATCAGTATTCAGGAAGAAACTACCAGCAAGCCTTCTTAATGTCTTCTTATCATTGGAAGATGCCCCAGGTGAGTATGTCTGATCCTCCAAGAAGCATTTGATGTCGTGGAACCAAGGCTTATCATCTTTGGTAATGTCTGCTGCAAATACATATGCTGGTCTGTCAAGTCTGGATACTGATATTCGGGGCACAAAGTTGGCAGCTTGAACTTTGATCATGGATGAAATGGTAGCAAGGGCATCTGCAAATTGATTCTCGTCCCGAGGGATATACTCAAGCTTGACTGTTGTGAAGAAAGTCAATAACCTCCTTGTATAATCCCTGTAAGGTATCAGATGATCCTGGTGGGTGTACCATTTGCCGTTGGTTTGATTGATTACCAAAGCCGAATCTCCGAACACAGTCAAAGTTTTGATCCTGAGGTCAATGGCTTCCTCAAGACCCATAATGCAAGCTTCGTATTCAGCTTCGTTGTTAGTGCAGTTAAAGGTGAGTTTTGCCGAGAAAGGCATGTGAACTCCTTTAGGTGTAATGAGTACTGCACCAACACCACGACCATTCATATTAACAGCCCCGTCAAACATCATAGTCCATTCTTCTTCTGGGTCAGGCCCTTCAGTGTGAACAGGCTCTTCATGATCTTTTGCTTTTATGAACATGATGTCTTCATCAGGGAAGTCAAATCTCATAGGATGGTAATCATCAATGGGTTGCTCAGCAAGATAATCAGACAATACACTACCCTTGATGGCCTTTTGAGATGTGTACTGGATGTCATATTCTGTGAGGATCATTTGCCATCTGGCGACCCGTCCGGTAAGTGCTGGCTTCTCAAAAATGTACTTAACTGGGTCCATCTTTAATATCAATAAAGTAGTGTGGGTCAACATATACTGCCTTAGTCGGCGAGCAGCCCACGCTAAAGCACAACAAGTTTTCTCGAGCAGTGAATAACGTTGTTCACAGTCGGTAAACTTTTTGCTTAGGTAGTATATTGCATACTCTTTTCGACCAGACTCGTCATGCTGGCCCAACACGCACCCCATTGACTCTTCTAATACTGTCAAGTACATTATCAGGGGTCTTCCTTCAACTGGAGGCATAAGGATTGGAGGTTCTTGCAAGTACTCCTTGATCTTGTCAAAAGCCCTCTGGCAGTCTTCGTTCCACCTGACCGTTTGTTCTTTTCGCAACAGCTTGAACAGAGGTTCACAGGTTGCTGTAAGGTGAGATATGAACCTTGAGATGTAGTTCAATCTACCTAGGAACCCCCGAACTTCTTTCTCAGTTTTTGGTGCAGGCATTTCTTGAATGGCTTTGACTTTATCAGGGTCAACTTCAATCCCTTTCTCGCTCACAATAAAGCCCAGCAGCTTACCAGATCGCACCCCGAATGTGCATTTTTTGGGGTTCAATTTCAGTTGGTACTTCCTCAGACGCTTGAATAGCTTCAACAGATTTACCAAGTGGTCCTCTTCTGTGAGGGACTTGGCAATCATGTCATCCACATAACATTCGATTTCTTTATGGATCATATCATGGAATAATGTTACCATAGCCCGTTGATAGGTTGCACCAGCATTCTTCAGTCCGAATGGCATCACCTTGTAACAGAACGTGCCCCAGGGTGTGATGAAAGTTGTCTTCTCCATGTCTTCAGGTGACATTTTGATCTGATTGTATCCTGAAAATCCGTCCATGAAGGAGAACACCGAGAACTGAGCTGTATTATCCACCAATACATCAATGTGAGGTAAAGGGAAATCATCTTTCGGGCTGGCTCTGTTCAGATCCCGGTAGTCCACACACATCCTTACTTTGCCGTCTTTCTTAGGCACAGGTACTATATTAGCAACCCATGGTGGATAGCTAGTTACAGCAAGGAACCCGGCGTCCCACTGCTTTTGTACCTCTTCCTTTATCTTCATTGCCATGTCTGGGCGAGTACGGCGTAGCTTCTGTTTAACCGGCGGGAAATCTTCTCTTAAAGGCAGCTTGTGCATAACAATATCGGTGTCCAACCCTGGCATATCTTGATACGACCAAGCAAACACATCCACATATTCACGAAGCAGGTCAATCAGTTGCTCTTTCACTGAGTCTTGTAAGCAGGCCCCGATCTTAACCTCTTTCACATCTTCATTCGTACCAAGATTAATCGTTTCGACCTACTCCTGATGAGGAGTAAATACCTTCTCCTCTTGCCTCAACAACCTGGCTAGCTCTTCAGGAAGCTCATAATCTCCTTCAACCCCTTCGTCATCTTGATTGATTGGATTGTCAAAGTCATACGAAGCCATAGCTGTGCCGTTGTCGGTGCAGTCTGAAAGGCACTCTATGCAAGGGTTTAGATTGTTCATTTTAGTGATTGATTTTAATCTTGTTTAGAAAAAGTGAAATGAAGTTATCATTTTGAAAACATTGCCATTTTATTTTTGTACAAAAAGAAAAAATGAAAAACAGTGAGCGGAAAAGAAAAAGACTCATTTGCAAAAGATGTCCGATATTCATTGATTGATCTGTTTGCACAAAATTACAAGATGGCCCGATTACAAAATGAGTCTTGACATCTTGGGCAAGATGCGAGACTTGATGCATGCTTAAAATATACAGGAAATAATAATTACTCTGCAGGAGTAACCCTTATAATTTCCTGGGAAGACCAGTTTGAGATACGGCTCCCCGGGATCCTTGGACGTATCCAGCTCTCCAGGTTGCGCTCATCTTCCGACTCATCTTCCAAGTTGTTCACTGCATCCGGGGTGAGCATCCCCCCACTGACAAAGTTGGGCTTCTTAGCAGCCTCTGATTGATCTTGTTGAGTTGGTTTGTAACCCAACCCAAATCTGTCCTCCTTCTTCTCCACGGGCAGCAGCTTGCCCCAGCCTTGGGCAGTCCCCTCTTCAACAACCTTCCTGGCTTGCTGATAAGACGTCATGGAGGTTCCAAGTACAGCAGATGCTTCATTTATGTTCAGGGCCTCAAATCCCTGGCTCATGGTTTCATGGATTTCTCCATCCATCTCAATGTATTTGTACGTAGCCAGATGGCTAACAAAGTTATCTTCTTCACCACAGATGGTGATGATCTGGCCTTCCCACTCGAATTTCAGCTTCTGGTGAAGGGTAGACGTAACTGCGCCAGCGGCATGGATCCAAGGTCTACCCAACAAACATCTGTAGGCCGGCTGAATGTCCATCACATAGAAGGTAATTTTGAAGGTCTGCGGGCCAATCATCACAGGCAGATCAATCTCCCCTAGCACTGATCTTTTAGCGCCATCGAAAGCTCTCACCACCAAATTACTTGGACGTAGAGCCAAGCCATCGTACTCCAGCTTCACTAAGGCTTTCTTTGGTAGAACATTGAGTGAAGACCCAGTGTCCACCAGCACATGGGATAGAACAACACCCTTGCATTCTAGAGTGATGTGTAAAGCCTTGTTGTGGTTACGCCCCTCAGTTGTTAAGTCAGCATTGGTAAAGCCCAGTCCATGACTGGTGTTGACATTTGCTACCACGGTTTCTAGCTGATTAACAGTGATCTCCTCTGGCACGTATGCTGCGTGCAAGACTTTCAGTAATGCATTCCTGTGAGCTTCAGAACACATCAGCAGGGATAATATGGAGATCTTTGAGGGAGTTTGGTGAAGCTGATCCACCACCTTGTAATCACTTCTTTTTATAATCCTCATAAACTCGTCTACATCTTGCTCAAAAGATGCCTTCTGAGTTTCTTTGATGGTTGGTTCCTCAACTACCACACTCTTCCCCTTTGCCTTTGCAGCAGCTTCTGCTTCGGCATTAGGTTTTGGTAATTGTGAGGCAAAGAGGCGTCCGCTTCTGGTAAAGCCTCCGCCTCCCCCAACGTTATCAATCTGTGGAGAAGAGGTTGAAGAATCTAAAGTGATTTTCTTTCCGTTGCAGTAGAGGTCAGAGCCATAATGCCAAGGGATGGCATTACTGCTTTCATATGGAACGGGTCCAGGCACCGTGATGGTAACTGGACCGACTGCTGCAGAGGAAGGTGCTGAAATGGTGTGTGGATCGTAGTAGATGGTGACTGGTGACCTGGCAGGAGATGCCACTGTTTGTTGTTGAAAGTTGTTATTTGGAAGAACATATGCTGGATCATAATAAATAGTGACTGATGAGATGTCTGTTGGCGTTGTAGAAGATTCTGAATAAAGGGGTGCTGATGTTGTAGAAGAAATGGTTGTTGACATCTGGTTTGTTGAAGTGATGGATGGAGCCATTGTTGATGATTTTGATGAATTTGTTGGAATGATTGTTGTTGCAGTTGTAGAAGAGTCAGAAATTGTTGTCAGAGGGATTGCTGGACTTGCAGGTACTGATGTTGTGATCTGAAGTATACCACTTTTGATAAGATCATCTATGCCGCTTCTTAAATTATCACACCCGTTGACCGAAATGTTGCAATAACCACAACCGAGCTCACACCCGGGGAACATCTGGCATTCTAGAAGCTGAGCTTTAATTTCTACCAGAGGTGTCCGAATCTGCCCAACACTGGTGATTAAGAAAGATGGCTTGTCTTCCTCAATAGCATTAATTCTTGGTCCTCCATGATTGGGCATGGGATTCTTGTTGACATTTGGCGGGGGTGCAAAGTTGAGGGCTTTAGAATCCACCAGATCTTGTACCTTCATTTGTAAAGCCCTGCATTTCTCTGTACTGTGGCCAGGTGCATCGGAGTGAAAAGCACACCGGGCGTTGACATCATAATTTCTTGGAAGACTGGCAGGATCTGGAGGTGCCAATGTCCTTAGCTCAACCAGGTTGAGTTTCAGGAGTTGTGGCAATAAAGCGGCATAAGGCATTGGGATAGGGTCAATCACCCTATTTGCCTGCGATGGTCTTTGTTGAAAGGGTCTTTGCTGTTGATTGCTGTTGTTGTTGTTGTTGTAGTTTCTTTGTGGCAGATACTGAACTTGCTGCTGATAATGTGGTTGTTGTTGTGGTTGATATGTTGGTTGTTGAGGAATCGGAGCTGGAATAGTGACAGCGGCCACTGACCTGTGAACATACTGAGGTCTGCCCCTGCTGGTATGAATGGCATTTGTTTCACCGGTTCTTCCAGGTCCCACAAAAGGCTTCCTGGGATTACTTGACGAACTCGCACCATTATCAGAAATCTTGCCCATCTTTAATAGGCTCTCAATTCTTTCTCCAGCTATGACTACGTCAGCGAAGCTGGTGGAAGAAAAGGCAGCTAGCCTATCAATGTATGTCCCTTGCAAGGTATTCATAAACATGTCGGCCATTTCTCTTTCCGACATGGGTGGCTGGACAGCAGCAGCAAGCTGTCTCCACCTCTGGGCATATTCCCTGAAGCTTTCTCTGGAGGACTGAGACATTCCCATCAGAAGGGTTCTGTTAGGAGCCATGTCTAGATTGTATTGGTACTGCCTGATGAAAGCTTCAGCTAGGTCTTTCCAGCACCTGATTGTAGCTCTGGTCAAATGAGAGTACCACTCCCTTGAAGCCCCAGTCAAACTATCTTCAAAGTAAAACATCCACAGTTTTTCATCCATGGTGTATGCCTTAAGTCTTCCTAGAAAAGACTGTAAGTGAGTTCGTGGACAGGAAGTTCCGTTGTACTTTTCGAAGCACGGGGGCTTAAACTTGTGAGGAATCCTTACCCCATCCACTAACCCCATGTCCATGACATCAAAACCTAAGGAGTTTTGAGACTCCAGGGATCTCAATTTCTCAGCAATCTCATCAAGTCTCCTATCATAGACTTCATCCCCAGCTCCCATCATAGTGAACTGTTCTTCCTGGGGGTCTTCTTGTAAGATTCTGCCTGCAGTAGCATTTCCTTGTACATTAGTAGGGATGTTGATCTCTGGATGAAGATGAGGCCCATACACTGGTGGATTAACATGAGGCTGAACCCTCTCATTGTTACTCGTTCCTCCAGTCCCTAGATGGGGTTCTTCTGGGGTCTGCCTTTCTACCAATGCCCTTAATCTTTCTTGGCTTTGAGCCAAGCCATTCATTACCTCCATGAATTGGGTCATTTGGTTTCTCATCTCCAGCCTTTCGTTAACCATCTGGGTTCTGACCTCTGTCAGCTCCTGCTGTACTTGGTCCATCTGGATACCAGGAAGGTTGTTGCGAGTAGGATATCTGTGTGGACGGTTGAGAGGGAACACCCGACGGCGAGCAATAATTCCTGAGTTACAACAGAGTTAGTAACAAACAAAACAAAAACCTACAAAACAAGACAAAAGTTAGTATGCAATGCAGTATGCTTATTTGTTTCCAAGGTATCCGGCTTGGCATTTGGTTTTGACCTTTCCAGACCCTGAGGAAGAGGCTTTGATGTTGCTTGAGAGAAAGGGAACTCAATGAAACAAACTAACAAATATATTACAAATGGTGAATCATACATAGTTTGTCTTCACAACATATGCTCCCGAGGGACCAAAATACAACACAAAAAGAAAAGTACATGAAATGGAAACATCAACAAGCAAATAAGTCAAACATCTAAGCCAAATTCATCCTCCTTAACTTCCTTCAAAAGTGCTTCAGTTACAGGACCAGCCGGATGCTCTGTAATGTTTCTGATGAGAAGGTTTCTGGTGGTAATAGCAGCAGTCAGCTTCTTGTGTCTGTCTTGGTCCTTTGACCTCTTCACACCAGTCCTAAGCATCAATTCTGAGATTTCCTTCTGGGCTGCTAGCAGAGCCTCCTGTTGCTTCTTTTCATTTGCCTCCAACCGCTCAATTCTGTCTTGAATTCTCTTATCTTCTTGAGTGCGAGCTTCAGTGATCTTGGCCCACCTAGCTTGACTTTCTTTCAGATAAAGATCAGTTCTAGTCTTCTGAAACTGGGCCTCCTTACAGGCATTCTTCAAAATTTTCTCTCCTGCTCTTGATTTCTTGATGTAGTCCTCTGATTTCTCAATCCTGACTAGGTGCTCCACCTTTAGCTTTTCCAACCTCTCAATGTCTAGACGACCATCACTCCTCTCCCAGAGGGTCTTCTGCAGAGCTTGAGTCAGATTCTTATTCCTCTCTTTCAGTTTCTCAAATTCCTCTAGGCTGACAGTAGCTGGAGGGGGTGTTGTGGATGGTCCAGGTGCATCCTCAATGGTGAAAGGCATCCCAGAAATTTGAGCCCTAGCATGATACCATTCATAATACTGAGCTGAGGCCACATTATTGCATCTCCCAAGAATGGCCATCCCTTTGGTCTGGATGTTGTCCCAAGCCCAGGATGCTTGTCTGACAACAGCTAGATTAGGTTTTATCTCACAATACAGGGTTTCAGCCAAGTCTTGCACTTTAGGAGGGTGAACCAAAGCATAGCCCAACTGTCTTTTGAATAGCAAAGGGTTGTAGTTGATGCAACCCTTCACTCCTATCAGAGGTACATTGGGGAACTGCCCACAACTAGTAATTATGTCCCTGCCTTTGGTGCTCTGGGTGCACTATCTGATGTCATCTGAGGTCAAAGCAGTAAGTCTTCTAGCCCAGTTCTTCTGTTGGTGAGGGTTCAGGAAGGCATCAGTTTTGGGTAAGTGTTTGAGCAGCCAGGTATGAAATATAGGAGCACAGCATCTCACCAATCTCCCTCTCTGCTTCTCATTCCTTTGGTGAATAGAATAATAGAAGTCTCCCAGCAAGGTGGGCACTGGGTTCCTCAAAAGGAAGAGATGAGTAGCATTCTTGCTAATAAACTTGGGCTCATCTGCAAAAAGTATAACCCCATATATACTGAGGGCTAACAATGCACAAACTGCCTTCCATTCTCCCAAGGAGGCCTTCAGGATAGCCTGAGAAGTTAGAAAGTCCAAGTGTAGGCCAGGGATTCCAGCCTTTGTAGTCATGTTCTGCTCAATCAGAATAGGTTCCAAATACAGTGCTTTTGCCACTTCTTCATTGCTGGGAGAAGGCATCTCTGGGTTGAAGGGGATACCACCCCTGACAGATACTCCAATCAAAGATGAGAACTCCTCCAGCAAAGGTGAAGCATCTCAAAGGAGGGTCATAAAATTGTAAGCAAGTGTGAATCAAACTCCTCTGAGAAGGGTCTAAATCCATAACAATATCAAGGATGCCTCCATAATGTTCTCTGAATAATGGGATATGGTCTGGAGTAATGAGTTCCTGGACCTGCCTGATTCCAGCCAGCACAGGTTCAAAGAAGTGGTATGAAATGTTGCTCTTTTTGGGTGCCATGACTGCTGTTGAAGAGCCGAAAATGACTGCTGATGATGAAGACTGATACTGGTGATGAGCCACTGACAGGCTGAGACTGGTGATGACAGTAGCTGAAGCAGGCAACTGATGAAGAGAGCTAAAGCAGATAACTGGTGAACAGGGGTCTATGCAGATGAAGGGGTCAAAACCAAGCCAAAAATATGATGTGGACACCCTGAAAAACAAATAAGCAATGATGTATGTTCAAGAAGTCCAGATGGAGGTTCAAAAGTCCAGTAACCAAGGTGGGGGACTCAAATAAAGAGTCACATGTCCAGGGTTAAAATCACAAGAATTGTCCAAAGTGAAGCATTCTTAAACACAATAGGTAACAGGGTATGATGTGGCCAAGGGTTCCTGCAAACCTGTAAACAGCCCAACCCCCTCACAGGTGATGTTCTAAAACAAGGATCCTCAGACTTGGATCAGTTATGAGAAGAGTAAACACTTCTAACCCGGAGGTACAGTGTTTACAATAACCATAAAAGATCCTCCTCTAATTCACCTCAGTTTCTGAAGGTCAATAATAAAGGTCATCCAGACTTAGCAGGCTTCCCAGATAGCCCTAGCACTACAGGAGATCTGTAGCACAGAGTTCTCAAGAAGAAACCCATATCTGAACCGTGTTTCATATTCCCGCACCAGACCGAAATGGAATGGGAAAGAACATGAACCACTCTAGCCTAGGTGTCACTCAGGTCGCAGGTATAGGACCTTAAACTCTCAATGAACCCCACCCACCAAAACAAAAACCAGATCCAGCCAGATGATAATATGACAGTATGATTTATAAAGCTGTAAAGAAAGCAATAAATAACTGTACATAAAGTAGTAAATAAAGCAAATATACAAACACAATTAGCACATAACACCCCAGTAAACACAAATCAATCAAACGCTAGGAGGAACCCACAATAAAGAACCAGAAGCCCTGGTTACAGTATAAGTGTCCCCAGCAGAGTCGCCAAGCTGTCGCTCCCACCAAAATGAGGCTAGGTCAAATGGGGTACAGACGTGAACGGTCGGCGAAAGGGGAGAGAACACATAGGGGTAAACTAAAGAGAAAAGAAAAGAGTCGCCAGCTAGGCATTTTTATCCCGGAGGAAAGGCAATGCTGCATAGACCTAGAAAGATATGGATAAGACAGTTGCGAACCAGAGAGACTGAGAAAGGGGGTTGGTTACAACCTGGGAAGGTATTAGCACCCAGATTGTCTGCCGTACTCGACGGGATCCACGCTTAAAATATTTGTGTTTTAAAGGGGTAGTGTCAGTGCAATCTGTGTATCGAAGCTGGAAAAGGATGTACAGGTGTCAGTGTAAGAGAAGTGAAGGGTATAAGTGAAGTGTTCGTGTAAGAACAAGAATGAAATGCTCAAGATCATGAGGCTAAAAGAATAAAGCTGGAAAGAGGGGGAATATACAGAGACTTTTGTTCGATAACTGTTAAGTTATGCCTACGTATCCTCTCGTGCAATGAGGAAGTCAGAACACCGTAGTTCGACCCAAAGAGACTGAAAGATGAATTGACTTGTGAACTGCTTGCTTGTCTATGCTCAAGTGTATGACCTGTCTGGCTCAGGTGTAAACTGTCTTGCATTAGGCGGAAGAAGCAAGTTCTCGTTTGTGAGTGAATGAGGTGAGAGAAGAATCCCGGAGGAGACGATTATTGTTTGTTTTTGTATTTTCAATCTTTTATTGCTTTTGAAAGTTTGTCATGAGTTAATGAGCTTAAGCCTAAACCAATGGGTTAGTAAACTCATCACATCTTCCCTCTGATCAGGGGTAATGAGGATACCTTAAGTGTGAAGTCAGCATCTCACACTTAATCACCTTTGATATAGGATTAAGATCATTAACCTACTTGTGATTATTTAGATGTTTTTGTTGTTTTTGTTTAGTGTTGAGTAATGAGATTAAGCCATAATCAGGGATTAAACAGACTCATTACACCATCCTAATAGAAGGATAATAGATGAGAATGTTTAAGCTGAGGAAAACTCCTCAACTTAATCCATGATTAGGGATTAAACTCATGACAAAACAAAGCCTTTATTAAGTGGATTTTAGTTAATGATATGATGAAGAAGTGAGTTTTATGGTTTGTAAGACAACTTGAGGGGGACTTGTCCATTAACACTAGGGTTAGTCCTTCTTAACCAATTAAGGAAGAATTAGAACCCTAATGCAAGGCCCAAGTTACAAGCTTGATGTCTTGATGATTATTAAGTGAATTGATTAAAGGATTTAAACACATTAAGGGTTTAACACTTAGGATTAAAGTTATACACTCCATCCTAATAGAAGGATGCAGGCATAAGCTTAATCACAAAGCCTTAAAGCCTTTAGGGTTTAGTCCCTGATTATGAGATGAGAAGAGAAGACTCAAAGAGACACAAAGGTAAAAAAATAAATGGGGGGACTAATCAAAACCTAATTGTTGCCATGCTTGGTTGTTCCTAGGGTTAGTGAGGCTTGCAAGAAGATCTTCAAAGAACCACCAGGAAGCAGATGAAAGGAACAAAGAGAAGCAAAACAACTTGCTTCACTTAAGAAGTCAAGTTGCTTGAAGAAAGAAAGTAAGAGATGAACAAGAATGAGCAAGCTCAATCCAAACACATACAAAATGCAGCAAGGGAAGTGAAAGAGAGATGAAAAGAGATTATGAGAAGTGAAGGCAAATTCACTTCTCAAATAACTTACCACCTGAAAAGTTAGTAAAAGAAATGAAATGCAATGCAATGCAAATGAGATGAAATGACATGATGCAAGACAAAGTCAGAAGCAAATTCATGATGTTAATGATGCTAAGAGATGATGCAAACATGAAACAAGGCATGAGGATGATCATACAAACATATGGATGCAAGAGAAGCATGCTTAGAACCATGAACATACATGAAAATTTATGGAATGCAAATGCCATACAACATGGCAAATGTGAGATGCAATGATCAAACATGATTCTAATATGTCTTAAGATGTGTTGTGAATCAAATGGGTGCACAAAATGTCATGGCAAGTCATGGTATGCAAACAAATGGGGAATGGATGCAAAGGAAGGCATGAATTAGGGTTTATGATCAATGCACAAAATAAAATTCAAAACCAGAAGCAAACATCATGATAAAAATTTGAAAATGCATTCAAAGGAACCCTAAACCTATACAAACTCACTGCCCAAAGGAGAGGATCCAACTCTTAAACTAATGAGGGTTATGAATTTCCTAAGTTGGCTAGGGTTTTAAGGCACCTTGACAAGAAAAATGCAAAACAAATTGAAAATGCAAGATCAATTCATGCCAATTTAATCCTATAAACTACATGATATGCAAGATGCAGTGCAAAAAGAATCATTGTCCAACTCTCAATGGTTAGGCAGAAATGAATTTTTGAAGTTTGAATCAAAATAATGCCTTGAAATGAAATTAAATCCATTGAAAATTGATCAAAAGGCATCAAGAACAAAAAAGAAATTTGGTTTGAAGGTTGGACAATGTTTCTAAATGTTTTTAAAGGTTACATGAATTGTTTTGTGATTTTTAAATACCTAAAAGTATTTTTAATTAATTAATTTTCATTAACTAATTAAAAATAATCTTTTAAATATTTTAAAAATGATTTTTAATGCAAAAAATAAAAATAAAAAGATTTTTGGTTTCTGAAAATTAATTGAACCTTTGACAAAAAATTTCAGAATTTTTTAAAGTGTTTTGCTATTTTTAAATAAATGTACAAAAGAAATGAAATTAAATGAAATAAAATAGAATAAAATGAGAAGTCAACTGATCCTAAGGCTGGTATTCAAAGTTGAGACGCGGGAGTTGACTGCGCGCGTGATCAAGTGGTTGAAATTCAAACTGACTAATCTTAATTAATTAATTTTAAATAAATGAGATTAGGGCTAAGTGAGGAATCTGGGCCATTGAAACGCGCGGGGGAATGACTAAGTCAGCCTAATCTACGCTCCACATTCAAACTTCATTTAATGACAAAATTAGGACTAATGACTTTCAGACGGCCGGAACAGTGGTTCCGGTCGTCTTCTCCGACGAGCCATTTTTCTAACTCTCTCCAAACTCCATAAAAATGAAATCTCTCTGCCCAGAATCAAACCCCACTCATCACTGAATCAAAACCCCCAAACAAAAACCATTTTTCATTCATCAATCAAGCAAATCGAAGCAAAACAAATTTAGGGCAGAAAGTTTCAGACAACTCAAACATACTCAATACTCCACCATTTTCATTTTTAAACACATCATGATGACCAGGATAACATGTAGAATCAATTTATAACAAGTAAATGAAGTTCTGGAAAAATGTTTTGGATGGTTACCTGAGCTGGAGTTCCTCTGATTCCAAGCTTCCTGGCCTCAAGCTTTGCACAAACCTGCTCCTCTGATCCTCCTGATGATGGAATGGAGCTTAGAATGCTTTGAAAGTGGCTGGTTTGGGAGATTGACAGAGTTCTGTTCAAGGAGGGGTGATGATCGTGTTTTGGTTTCAGTGACTTTCAGGTTGTTTTAATGGTTGGTTTGTGATCAGTGAGGCATGTTGAGATCAATGGTGAAGTTTGTTTGTGTGTTTGATGCTTGTGGAGTCAGTTACAAATGGTTTTGCAAGTTGGAGCAATTTTGATAACTATGGCTTGGAGTGTGTTTCAGCATGAATGGTTGTGTGTTATGGCTTGCCTTTGGTCCACTTATCACTCATGGATAGGTCTGTGGAGTTGGTGTGCCCTATTGTGATTGGTATGGGTCTTTGGCCAAAATGTCAAACTTTGTGTAAGAGAGGTATGGGCTCATAGCTAGCCAAGGACAAATGGGGTGTCATGCGCAGCAAGAAGTGTGGAGAGCCCTAGGATCAATTCTGAAGTCAGCAAGCAAGTGGATTAGGGTTTGAGTGAGGTTTTGCAACTTGGTTCATCTTTGGCCCTTTTGAAGTTTCTTGCCCCACAAGTCACAAAAATGAGCAAACTCTTGGTGAATTCTGATATTTAGACATTGGTTCATGTTTGTATGAAGTTTAGAAGTCCATTTGATAGCACAATTTGCCTTGGCAAGTGATTTTGCAACTTTGCCTCTTTGGTGGAAAACTTGAAATTATGTGATTTTTCCCAACTTTTACAAGCCATAACTTTTGATCCAAAATGAATTAGAATGAGTTCTTGTACTTTTTGAAAAGGGAATGATCCATCCTACAACTTTCATGATCAAAGTTTTCCCATTTGAAACATTTTTGAATCAAAAAGCAAGGGTTGAAAAAGTTTCCCAAAATGGCAATTTTCAATATAAGTCAACTTTCCCAAAATGTCAACTTTGCTAATGGCTTGAAATTCTTCAATTTTGTGAACTTCTAACATCTTCTATGGTCAAATAAAGATCATACACAATCAAAATGATGAAGAATACCCTTTGGTTGGGTCATTGGGGGCCTCAGATGCCCTGATTTTGCACTGACTTGCTCAAAAAGTCAACTCTTGATCAGATGACTTCCCCATGGAATTTCTTCACGAAAATTGACATGCATGATCCCTATACCATATAGAGACCAATAGAAACAAGAATGACCAAAAAATTGGAGTTATGGCCTTTGAAACCAAAACCCTAATTCTAGGTCATCTGTGCAGTCAAACCTGGCTCTGCTTCCATGCCAATCTCAGTTCTTGTGATTTTTGACATTCTTGACTTTGAGAGGATATAATATGATGCTTGAACATACATGGACCCCTTTTAAGTGATTGATGACCTTTGGAGTGGCTCATATGGCTCTTGGATAGCCCAGATCACAAACCCTAGATGCAGATGACTTAGGAGCAATGCAGTGAATCAAAAATGCAATATGAGATGTTATGATTGAGTTTATGCATATGAAATGGTCACAAGCCATGGTGTGAATGGGTGAGGGCAAATTTGGGGTGTTTACAGTCGTAACCGACTCCCGAACCCAGATCTTTGGTTCGCAGGACCTTGTCCTTTCCTTCTTCCTCAGGTTTGTGCAGCATTACCTTTCCCGTTCCTTCGGGATAAAAATGCCTGGCTGACGACTCTACCTTTTCCGCGCCACTTTCACGTTTGTACTAGGATGAAAATCCCGGGAGCGACAATATGTAAAGATGAATGCAAATGAACATGAGAAATTAGGGTTTTATGAATGTATGAGATGCAAATGACTAAAACAGAAGCATACATCATGATAAAAAATTGAAATTAGGCTCAAACAAACCCTAGAACTATACAAGATCAAACCCCAAAGGAGAAGGTCACAAGCTTAACCTAGTGAGAGTTATGAATTTTCTAAGTTTGTTAGGGTTTTTGGGTGATTCTTAAGGGAAAATTCAAATCAAATTGAAAATACAAGATAAATTCATGAGAAAAATAACCTAGAAACTATATACAATATGTGAAACAATGCAGAAAGAATCAAGTTCAAACTCATCATGGTTAGACAGAAATGAATTTTTCAAGTTTGGGTTAGAAAAATGTGATTTTAAGAACCCTAATTCAAAGAAAATTGTGAAATTGTGATCAAACCTAAAAAGAAATTTGTATGATGAGTTTGAAAATGCTTCTAAATGTATTGAAATGGTTAATGAATTGTTTGGTGATTTTTAGAAACCTAAATGCATTTTTAATTAATTAAAATCCATTAATTAATTAAAAATAACATTTAAATGTTTTAAAAATACTTTTTAAATGCAAAAAATAAAATAAAAATTATTTTTCGGTTAAGAAATTATTTGGATCAGAAATGCAAAAGATCATATTTTTTTGATAAGTTTTGATATTTTAAATAAAATGAACAAAATAAATACAAAGAAAATGAATAAAAATGAAATAAAAATGGATTTCAATGAAAGTATGCTGATCCAAGGGCTGGGGTTTAAACTTGGGGAGAGGGAGTTGACTGTGCGTGCTAACTGATAGCCAGGATTGCTTCTGATTAAATTAATTCAAATAAACTTAATTAAACTAAATAATTAAAAGTTAGGGTTAATGACCTCATCTGGGCCGTCCAAATGCTAATTAAAACAAGATCCTAGGGTTAGCAATCAATCTGGAAAACAAAACCCTAATTAACCCTAATGACATTCAGGTTGCCGGAGTAGATCTCCGGTCATCTTCTCCGGCGACTCAAACCACCAACTTCTTCCCTAGGCAAAATCCAAGCATCAAAACCACCCAGAAATGATCCCCTAATCAAATGCAACTCAAATCAACCAATAAACAACATTTATATCACACGAACAGAGAGAATCGTATCAAAACAAATTTTTGGGAAAAATTTCAGAAGCTCACAACATACTCTTTTCTTGACTATTTTCAATTCTAAAAACATCAAAGTGATCCCCATAACATGTATTTTCATTTTATAACAAGAAATTGAAGATCTGAGAGAATGTGTTCTTGAGGTTACCTGAGCTGGAGCTTTGTATTCTTGAGCTTTCTGACCCTTTCTTTGGTGTAAAACAACTCTAGTGGCCCCTCTGAAGATAATGTGATGCTTAGAATAAGTTTATATGGGCTATTTTGAGGTGTGTGGTTCTGGTTTTGCAAAAATCGTGTTTGTGATTGGGGAGCTTTCAGGCCAAAGTGAAGGGTGGTTTGTGTTCCCTATGATGTGTAGAGGTGATTGGTGGAAAAAGATTTGAGGTTTGATGCTTGTGCTAAGGGAATCGAAGAGATGAATATTTTTGTGATTTTTGGGCCAACTTACTTGTGGGAGGTTCTGAGCTTGTGTGTTGTATGCTTTGGAGTGCTTGAGGTTTGTATAAACAAATGTGATTGGTTCAGAGAGTTGGTGTGGCCTATTGTGATTGGTATGGGCAAGTTACAAAAATGTCAACAACTTTATACTTCAAGCATGGGCCATGGCAAGAGCTGCTTCAAGGGGTGTCTAGCCTCAGCCTGATTCATGGAGGGCCATAGGATTGATTTTATGCAGCTGGCACAAGTGGATGGAAGGTTTCCAAGGTTTTTGAAACTTTCCCTCTTTGAGAATTTTGTGAAAATGTCTTGATGAATCTTGCAATCCAAGGCACAATTTTGGTTCAAATGCATTACACTATGTTTGTATGATGTTTAGCAATCAATTAGAGGTCATGAAATGGCTTGAAACTTGAATTTGCAAAAAATCCTCTTTGGCATGAACTTGAAAATCATATGATTTTTGCCAACTTTGAAAGTCCATATCTTGAGTTCTAGGATGAATCAAGACATGTTCTAGTACTTTTTGAAAATGGGAAGACATAATCTACAACTTTCATGCCTAAGAATTTTTCATTTGAAGCATTTTTGGTCATGAAAGAATAGGTTGAAAATCTTCCCCAAAATGGAAAGTTTCCATTACAAGTCATTTCCAAAAATAGCAAGTTTGCATTTGGCTCAAAATTCTTCAACTTTGTGAACTTCTAACCACTTCTAAGATCAAATAAAGATCATAGAGACTCAAAATGATGATGATGACCCTTTGGTGCTCTTGATGGAGGCCTCATATGCCCTGATTTTGACTTTACTTGCTCAAGAAGTTACCCAATGATCAGATGACTTCCACAGTGAATTTCTTCATCAAATTTGGTACACATGATCCTTATAACATATTAAGACCATTAGAAACAAGAATGACCAAAAAAATTGGGATTAAGGCCTCTGAAACCAAAACCCTAATTTTGGTCATCTGTGCAGGAAAACCCTAGCTCTGCCTCTATGCCTTTGCCATGCTTTGTGATCTCTTGGCTTTCATGAACTCTGGGGAGCATATTATGATCATGGAACACACATGGACCCTCTTGGAAAGCTTCAAGACCTTTGGGATGGCTCAGATCACTTCTTGGATGGCTCAGATCACAAACCCTAGATGCAAATGAAATGGAACTATGCAGTGTAATGCTTATGTAAATGCAAAAATGAAAGGCCACAAGCCATGGTGTGAGAAAAAGTGAGGGCAAATTTTGGGTGTTTACAGGTTCTATAAAAACCTATATAATATATGTCTAGAATAATATCATACAGTGTTAATTTTTGGTACCGACACCATCATAAGTGCCTAATAGCATAATTCACATACTTGTCCAACTATAAAAAATTATATACAACAATGGTGCAAGACATGGAAATCATACCAAAACAAAATCTAATATCAATAAAATATCCAATTATTGTACAAAGATACATAAATACACAGCGGAAGACTAAAGCTATGCTTCACTTGAAACATCCCGAGCATAGCTCCACTTGTAAATCAAACCTGCAAAAGGAACCTGAAAGCAACAACAAATAGTGGGGGTGAGATAACAACATCTCAGCGGGTTCCCTATATTAGAGTTATCTCAACTCTAAGGGTTCTATCAAAACCTAACTCAAGTCTTTACTAAATGAAAACGACCTCGAGTTCACACGCCTCACTCTCGTTGGAACCACGTCCAAGAGTTCTACAAATCCTACTATCACTAGCTAGGATATTATCTTTTACTTCTCATGGGACTCAATATAACACCCATCTCAAGCCTAAGGTCACTCCTCCATAAGGAAATTGAAACGAGATGGAAAAACCAAAACAACGTTCTCGACACTTCACATGGGACTCAAAGAAATACCCACCTCAAGTATTCACCGGCAAGGCTTCCCATGGGACTCAGTGTAATACCCATCTCAAGTGACTACCAAAACGGATGCTTCCCGTGGGACTCAGTGCAATACCCACCTCAAGACTTACACAATGCTTCCCGTGGGACTCAGTGGAACACCCACCTCAAGACGAACAATCTGATGCTTCCCGTGGGACTCAGTGGAACACCCACCTTAAGCCGAACAATCTGATGCTTCCCGTGGGACTCATTGGAACAACCACCTCAAGACTTACACAATGTTGATGGTACCTCAAGCCTTTATGGATGCTTCCCGTGGGACTCAGTGGAACACCCACCTCAAGACTTACTCAAGACTTTTCGGAGAATACCGCGCATAACACGTCAAGGATTCGCAACGACATAGGATGAAACTAAGCATCTCATAGTCATACCATCTAACAATTTCTAGTTACACTACTAGGCCACACTATTGGTTTATGGTATGATTCCTCACTCTTTCTCTATTCTTGATACTTTAATTATATAGTTTTCAATTACATAATTCTAACATTCTGGTTAATTGCCGCCATAAAACAATTCTCACGATAATTTCATGCCTCTACTCTCAATCAATCCTCATGATTAGGCATAACTTCCAAATTTCCCTAACTAACATAATCACGATTAATCGGAAAAGTCAGACAAAAGTCGGGTAAATACAATATCTCTTAGCATCATCAATTAGTAAATATTCCCAGCTTCGAATCGATATGCGGAGCACTAAAAACGGATACCCGGATCATAAGTTACGAATTAAAAACACAAAACATAACTCCCATGTCTCGCTGAGCGAAGGAACCACTCGCTGAGCGAGGAGGCTCCATGTATTTGCTCTCTGAGTGAGCCCCCTGATTGATGAGCAAGCTATACCAGATCACCAATACTCTTCTGCATAATTCATACACTCGTTGAGCGAGCTCTGCGATTCCAGAATTTTCAGGCTTACGGGAAACATCATTTTCCATGCCGAATTCAACCCAAACACCACCAAAACAGAAGAATCAAACACTAAACATGAATACTATCATATATTAGCCATTATACTTCCATTTAACCGAGTTTTAACCGTTTAATCTATCAATTTCTAAGATTTTATTCAAAAACCCTAAAACTCATAAACTTCAAAATTCAACCAAAACTCAAAAGAAAAGTTTCTAACTATGAACCCACCTTGCAATCGACGAGGAGGTTGGTGAAGATGAAGATTTGGTGGAGAAATGGTGATGATCCAAGCATTTCCTCTCTTAGGGTTTTCTTCCTCCTTCTCTTCTCTTCTCCCTTTCTTTCTTTCCTTTTTCCTTCTTTCTCTTTTCTTTCTCTTACCAACTTTCTTTCTTTTCTTTTCCTTTTATAATACATAACTTGTTTCTCTTTCTTTTAAAAACCAAACAATGTATATTATACCAATATACAATAGTTAGTATACTAACGGGTCCAATTTGAGAATATCCAAAAAATATCTCTGAGTCAGATAATACTAATTTATCCTAATTAATATTATCCAGAGCGTTTAAATTAAATACGGGGTATTACAGGTTTGCTCTCGGTTCCGAATCTCTCGCTCCTTCTGTTTATCTCGGTTTCTGCTTCGATTTCGGTTTGTTCAAATTTCATTCGTGTTCTTGGTTCAGATTCAGTTTCTTTCACTCTTCGCGTTTTTGCGATTTCGATTTTGGTTGTGATGGTTTTGAAGGTTATGTGGTTTTGTGTTTGCTGATTTGTGAGGTTGAGGAAGAAAAGTGGTTTGATTTATGTTTATGATTGGAGAATGAAATTTGATTTGTGAGCAGAGATGAAGAAGAGGAAGGTTACGGTTTGTGTATGATGGAGGAGGCGTTTTGGTGATTTATTTTCGTGATTTTGCCAAGTTTCCTATAAGTTTGATATGACTTCTTATATAGAAGAAATTATGAGGGTATAAATGGGAATATCTGATGAAATTGGATAAGATTTAAAGGAATATTTTGAGTTGTTAGTGAGCTGTGAATAATGGAGATGCGAACTGCGTTTGCATACGGAAGGGTTGTGGTTGCATTGTTTGCATCTTCGTACGATTTCAATGAGTCATCCTTTCTTTGTGTGTGTGTTGCGTCTGAGATTGGGCTGAGGAATATGGTTAGAAATTGTGTAGTGGATTTTTCTGAAGAAAATTTTGTGCGGTCACCTTGTTATTTTGTCAAAGTGGGTCCATTTTTGTGAAAAAAAGGCATTTTTCATATCTGAACAGCTGGTGGGATGAATTGTGTGGTTGGAGAAATAAGGGTAGTGCGTGGAGTGGAGTGGCTGGTGATGGTATGTGTGGGGTCTTTATTCCATTACAAATCAGCTTGATTTTCGAGGTTGAACATCATATGAGGGTTGGCCGAGTTTTACGCAATTTTAGTAGTAGCTTATTGAAATAAAAATGATGGGATATGAACAAAACTAACAATAATAATGCTAATCCTAATAATAATAAGAAAAAATAAAAAATGGAACATGGTTATTAATTTACATGAATAAATAATAAAAGAAAATATTTTAGTAACATTTGATTTTAATTTTAATAATAATTCAACTTAAAAATATGCTTTAAATTTAATTAAAATTAAGACTAAACAAATTTAATATAAAAAATGTTAATAAAATAGAAAATGAATTGGATAAATGATGGATAGTAGTTTCTACAAAAATGAATAAATAAAAATAAAAATGTAGTTATAAATTAACCTTTGATCCAAAATCAACTTGAAAGTACCTCCAACTGAATAACGGAAGAAACTAACATTGGAACATTACAACAAGCTCCGGACCTGATACACCAACTGAGCTTCAACCTGGAAACAATTTTCTAAAACTCTAAGAAAGAAACAACAATTTTGGATTTTCTGAATAGAGGTTAGACAAAAATAAAATGATATGCAAGTAGGACAAATTTGGGGTATGACAGATGCCCCTATCTAATTGCCTTGAACCCGAGAAAGTGAGATGTTGCAAGGCGTTCAATTTTGGGTAATGGTAAATTAGATATAAAAAGACCCAAAATTTGTCCGATGCGAAATGCAATGCGATGTTGAAACCTGAGATGCATGTATGGAAGCAATTGGTGGGGATTTTAGGGTATGAATGCGATATGTTATGAGATACAAAGTTAGTGGGGATGATGAAATGACTGAATGAAGAGAAAATATTGAAAATGATAAGGCAAGAAAACTGGTTAAGGAAAACAAGATATTTCTGAAAATTTGTCTGGACAACATGGAATAGTCAGGAACACTTAGAAAAAAAGGGATTAAACCCTAAAAGAGGTATTAACAGCATCTGGCAAAGCTTTAGATGCACAAGTACCAAACTTGGAAATCAACGCCCGAAACATCTAGAAGAGTAATAGATGTGGAATGAGGCCAAATTAAGAAGATACCTCTGAAATAATCATAGTGTACAAGAATAAATTCATGAAGATTGTCAGAACGACACATAACTGAAGGAGTATCAGATAAGCATTATCAAAATAAATGGACATCTGAAAAAACATCAAGTGGGCTCGAAATGGTTCTAGAAAGAAATACATCAGAACGAAGGGACATCTGGGAAAAAACATCAGATGGGCTCAAAATGATTTTGGAAAGAAAGACATCAGAACGAAGGCATATCTTGGAAAAAAACATCAGATGGGCTCGAAATGATTCTGGAAAGAAAGATATCAGAACGAAGAGACCTCTAGGAAAAAAACATCAGATGGGCTTGAAATGGTTCTGGAAAGAAAGATATCAGAACGAAGAGACATATGGGGAAAACATCAGATGGGCTCAAAATGGTTATGGAAAGAAAGACATCAGAACGAAGGGACATTTGGGGGAAAAACATCAGATGGGCTCGAAATGGTTCTGGAAAGAAAGACATTAAAACAAAGGGACACCTGGGAAAAAAACATCAGATGGGCTCATAATGGTTCTGGAAAGAAAGACATCAGAACTAAGGGACATTTGGGAACAAATATCAGATGGGCTCGAAATGGTTTTTGAAATTCTGTGATCAGATATGAGATGTCCTAAGAGATGTCCCAACACTTGACAGATTTAACCAAAACTTAAATAGCAAGAAAAGTAAACAACACAGAAGTTTGTTAACCCAGTTCAGTGTATAACCACACTTACATCTGGAGGCTACCAAGCCAGGAGGAAATCCACTATAAGTAATATTAATTCTAGACTTAAACCACCCTGTTTAATCTATCACTTAATAACTACCCAATGCAATTTCTACCTAAGTCACAACTTAGATAAGAGTACCCTACTCACTCCCCCTCAATCACACAGTGATTTTGTTTACAAGTTTAATGAAATTGAAGTCATACTTCAAACAAAAACAGCTTGATCTTACTTCACAGTTTCAATCAAGTCACAAATGCACTTTTGCTTAAAAGCTCATAAAGTGGTACAATAAAAACAACCTGCTATTAAAACACTAGACACCCTATTTGGTCTTCTGAAATTCGTACTCAATTCTATGAGTTCTTGCTGATTAAATAGGTATCTGAAGTTTGGGCTTTCTGTAGAATGATCCAGCCCTAATGCGCATGCAGCTTCCACCTTGAATTTAGGGTTTGTTACTTCCTAGATTCTAGGTGATTTAGGTCTTCTGTTTTAATCTGAATCTTCAATATAAAACTCCCTACAGATGCGCCTTGTTCTGTTTTTATCCATCATTAATTAATTCCAGATAACTCTCCTTAAATATCTCTGATCAGTTAGTCAATAATTAATTTTGGTAGTAGGTTTGAGATGTCTCAACATCTGTTGGGACATCCTGAAAAACTGAACTTAAGTCATTTACACAATGTCCCAACATCTGATAAGACATCCTGAAATAAGTTCATATACTCTGTTTGATAATGTCCCAACATTTGATAGGACATTCTGAACTGAATTCAATATTTCTTGTTGGTCAAAAATTCTGCCAATTCAAGACATCTACAAACTCCCCCTTTGGCTAATTTTTGGCTAACATCTTTTCTGGTTTTCAGAGTGCAGCAGAAGTTCTTTTTATTAGAGTATAGCATTACTTTTCTGTTGATTCTTATTTGAGATTACTCCCCCTCAAACATATATGTATCCAGTCTTGTTGCAACAGAAGTATTTATCAAAACACACTGATTCAGTTCAGACATAAGCAAACAGATTTTTCATTCATAATCAAACAGCAATACAATTTGTTGTTGTTGTTCTCCCCCTTGTTAGACACAAATTATGGGGCCAAAGACACTAATCCAGAAATACAATGCTGTCATTACACTTTTCCTCACACACAATGATCACTCAGATTCATCACTCTCAGTTTCTTCCTCAACTTCAGTTGCTTCATCAGCTTCACTTTCTTCATCAGAGGCAGCTTTCTGATCTCCTTCATTCTCCAGCCTTTGGATGATTTCTTCAAGTTTCAGCTTCCTTGCTTCAAGTTCTTTGCATGTGCTTTTTAGCTCAGCAATTAATGCCTTCTTGGAGATTGGAGTCTTGGCAGTTGAAGGACCTGCAGATGTCCCAGAAGGTGCTTCAACATCTGCAGCATGATGACTGAGGAATAATTTGTAGTGAAAAGCCAGGGGGCTTTCTCTTTTGCAGGCTGTATCCTTGTCAGTGAGAATTCCAGGGTATTGATTGAGCACTATACCACACAGCAATGAGGGAAAAGCTATTGGCAGCTTTGTTGCAGAAGAGCTGGCATGCTTCAAGGTCTGATCAAAAATGTAAGCTCCATAGTCCAGCTTGGTCTGAGTTCCCACAACATAGATAAACCTGGCTAGGCCAGTGGAGATTGAAGATGTGTGGTTGGTAGGCACCCAGTTTGCTGTACCAATTCTGTTCAGCATGGCATATTTTCTTGTAAGCATGCTCACTGAGAGCTTTCCTTTGACAGGCCATGCCTTGACCTGGTTTGTAGTGATCACCTTGCAGACTTGATTATCTGTCTTACCTAGCTCATTTGGTCCATCTGTTTCTCTTCCTAGGTATTGGTTGATGATCTGAGGAGAGAACTCAACACACCTACCTCTAACAAAGACTTTTCTAAATTCAGAGGACTTACCATTGCCACAATCCTCCTGAAGATTAACAATGAACTCTTTGACAAGAAGTTCATAGCAGGGAGAGAGATCTGAGACTGTTTTGAAGAGGCCTGCAGCAGAGATGAGGTCAATCAGTTCAGTGCACTCAAGTGCATTGCTGCTCAGCTCTCTTTCTAGGGCAACCCTTCTTTGGTACACAAACTTCCATCTGTTTACACTTGAAACATGATGGAATGAAATGTTGTCCAAGGGGGCCTCTGGAATAGCAGTTGAAGCCCTAGATGGTGCTGGTTTCTTCTTAGGAGGAGATGTTGGGACATCTGATTCAACATCTGAGTCTGATGGGGTGACAGCTTTTCTTTTCTGAGTTTGGACTTTACTCCATTGTTTTGTTGGACCAAAGGCAGCTTTAGCTTTGCCTTTCTTTGGGGAAGCTTTCTTCTTCTCAGGAATTTCAGGTTCAGGTTGCATTTTTCCTTTCCTGGACCTGAGCCTTTTGGCTATGCTAGGTTTAACAGAGGCTATAATCTCTGTATCAGAGTCCTGCTCCAGGTTGACCACTGGAGGAGATTGAGCAGTCTCCTCTTCAGCTGGTTGATCAGCAGAGATTTGATCTTCATTTGAGACTTTGGTCTGATCCTCAGAGACTTCTTCATCACTTTCATTTGAGGCCTTTTTCTGGTCCTCAGTTTGTTCCAAATCAGCATCAGATGAGTTCTTTTTCTCATCTTCAGATGTTCCAACATCTATTGGGACATCCTATTGTGCAGGAGTGTCCTCTGCAGCTTGAGATTGTTCTTCTTGAGGTGCAGGCATGGTGTTCAGAGGAACAGAAATCCCACTAACCACTCTCTGTTCAAATAGAATCTTGTTGACTATCTCCTTGATGGAAGCATCAACATAGTCAGAAGATTTTTGAGGCATGTTTGCTGGAGAAGGAATACCTCCTTTGGCTTTGCTGCAGACTTGATCTTTAGCTCTTTTTGGAGTTCTTGGCTTTTTAGCATGAGAAGCACTTCCTCTGAGTTCGTCCAATGGGGTTGATTTCATTGGTACCACAGAGATGGGAGTGGCATGAACTATGTCTTCTTTGTTGAGAACTTCTTCAGGAGTGTTAGGGTTTTGAGACATTGTTAAGGAAGATGGATGAAGAGCTTTAGGGTTGATGATTTCTGAAGAACAACTAGTTAATGTGATTCGCTTGTGATAGTATGATGAGAATCTTGATAGCTGATTATAAGCAGTTACTAAATAAGTAGCCGTTACTTTGCAAATTATTAGGAATGGAATTCCCAAGGTTCTTGTCCAGAATAGTTTTGCCATCTGGAACTTATGCCATACAATGTCATATGACATGTTGGCACATCTCATTAACTGCTAAATATCACATAAACAGATTCCAAGTTTGCCCCTTAAGTTCTCAAATTGTGTAGCATCCAATGCTTTGGTAAATATATCAGCTAACTGCAGATTTGTAGCTACATGTTCCAATGAAATCACCTTTTCTTCTACAAGATCTCTGATGAAATGATGTCTGATATCAATATGCTTGGTCCTGCTATGTTGGATAGGATTCTTTGATATGTTGGTTGCACTTAAGTTGTCACAGTACAATGTCATGACATCCTGTGGGACATTGTACTCAGTGAGCATTTGCTTCATCCAAACCAACTGAGAACAACTGCTTCCAGCTGCTATATATTCAGCTTCAGCTGTAGATAGGGATACACAATTTTGTTTCTTACTGAACCAAGAAATCAAATTGTTTCCTAGAAAGAAACATCCTCCTGAAGTGCTTTTTCTGTCATCAGCACTTCCAGCCCAATCAGCATCACAAAAGCCAGTGAGAATTGGTTTACATCCATGAAAGTACATTATGCCATAGTTACAAGTACCATTAACATATTTAAGAATTCTCTTGACTTGATTGAGATGACTGACTTTTGGATCAGCTTGATATCTTGCACATACACCTACTGCAAATGCTATGCCAGGTCTGCTAGCAGTCAAGTATAACAAGCTTCCAATCATGCTTCTGTATAAGCTTTGATCTACATTCTCACCCTTTTCATCTTTAGTCAGCTTTAAATGTGTGGTGGCAGGAGTTCTCTTATGAGTAGCATTGTCCATTCCAAATTTCTTGACTATGTTTTTGGTATACTTGCTTTGGGAGATGAACATTGAGTCTTCCATTTGCTTTATTTGCAGACCAAGAAAGTAGGTTAATTCTCCTACTAGACTCATTTCAAATTTAGATTCCATCTGCTTGACAAAATGTTTGACCATCCATTCAGACATCCCACCAAAGACAATATCATCAACATATATTTGAGCAATCATGACATTCCCTTCTTCATCTTTAAGAAACAGGGTTTTGTCAATTCCACCTTTTCTGTACCCTTGCTTGACAAGAAATGTGGTCAGTCTTTCATACCATGCCCTTGGAGCTTGCTTCAAACCATAAAGTGCCTTCTTTAGTTTGTATACATGATTTGGACAGCTTGGATCAACAAATCCTTTAGGCTGTTCTACATATACCTCTTCATTAAGATAGCCATTTAAAAAGGCACTTTTCACATCCATTTGAAATAGCTTGAACTTTAAGATACAAGCAATTCCCAAAAGTAGTCTGATTGATTCAAGCCTTGCTACTGGTGCAAAGGTTTCATCAAAGTCTACTCCTTCAATTTGAGTGTATCCTTGAGCTACAAGTCTAGCTTTGTTCTTTGTAACAACTCCTTGTTCATTTGACTTGTTCTTATACACCCATTTTGTTCCAATCACATTTATGTCATCAGGTCTAGGAACAAGATTCCACACTTCATTCCTTGTGAATTGACCTAATTCCTCTTGCATAGCACAAATCCAGTATTCATCAGTAAGAGCTTCCTTGATGTTTTTAGGTTCTATTTTGGAAACAAAACAAGAACCTGAAATCACTTCTCTTGATCTAGTGCTCACACCTCTGTTGGGATCACCAATTATCAAATCTTTGGGATGATCCTTCTGTATTCTGATGGAGGGAGGTTTGCTGGATTCTTCTGTCCTTGTATCAGTTTGAGTGAAGTTATAATGATCATTCTTTTCTTCAACTTCAATCTTGATATCAGCAGATGTTCCAACATCTTCTGGGACATCTGTAGGAGCATCATCAATTATCACATTTATGGACTCCATGATAACCTTGGTTCTAGAATTAAATACTCTATATGCTCTGCTGTTTATGGAGTATCCAAGGAAAATCCCTTCATCACTTTTAGGATCCATTTTTCTTCTTTGTTCCCTATCTGCCAGAATATAACAGTTACTTCCAAATACATGGAAGTACTTAACTGTGGGTTTTCTGCCCTTCCAGACTTCATATATTGTGGACAAAGTTCCTTTCCTTAAAGTAACTCTGTTATGGATGTAACAGGCAGTGTTCATAGCTTCAGCCCAGAAGTACAGAGGTAACTTTTTAGCATGGATCATAGCTCTTGCTGATTCTTGAATAGTTCTATTCTTCCTTTCAACAATCCCATTCTGTTGAGGAGTGATTGGTGAAGAATATTCATGATTGATTCCTTCTGAAGAGCAGAAATCTAAGAACTTTTGGTTCTCAAATTCTTTTCCATGATCACTTCTTATTCTGATCACACAGCTGGATTTTTCCCTTTGTAATCTTTGACATAATTCTTTGAATACATCAAATACATCAGACTTTTCTTTGATGAAATTTATCCATGTATATCTTGAAAAGTCATCAACCACAACATAGGCATACCTCTTACCACCAAGGCTTTCAACCTGCATAGGTCCCATCAGATCCATATGCAAAAGTTCCAAAACTTTGGAAGTTGTCAGATGTTGGAGCTTTGGATGGGACATCTTGGTTTGCTTGCCTATTTGACATTCACCACATATTTTGCCATCATCAATCTTCAGTTTAGGAATACCTCTTACAGCATCCATAGATATTATCTTCTTTATGCCTCTGAAATGAAGATGACCTAGTCTTTGGTGCCATAGTTTCACTTCTTCTTCTTTAGCTAAAGAACAAGTTGAAGTGAGACTGAGATTTTGGGATTCCCACATGTAACAGTTGTCTTTAGATCTGGCTCCTTTCATGACAACCTCTTGTTCTTTGTTAGTCACTATGCATTCAGTTTTGGTAAAGTTTACACTGTACCCTTGATCACATAATTGACTTATGCTGATCAGGTTAGCAGTTAAACCTTTAACTAACAGCACATCATCTAGTCTTGGAACATCTTGACAATCCAAGGTTCCAACTCCCTTGATTTCTCCTTTAGCTCCATCTCCAAAGGTCACATACCTGGATGAATGTGATTTTAAGTTTACTAGCAGATTCTTCAATCCAGTCATGTGTCTTGAACATCCACTGTCAAAGTACCAGTCTTCTTTAGCTGATACTCTTAGTGATGTATGTGCTATATATGCAGTACTTTTCTTTGACCATTTGAGTTGAGATTTCTTTTGATGCCTCTGCCCTGTGTGTTGTTCATCAGCTGATCTCCAAGCTTGATTATTGATCTTGTTCTTGTAGCTTTGATCAGCTTCAGTGCTAGCTTTTGGTTCCCATACCTTCTTGATGTTTTCTGTCTTCTGCTTAGGAGGTTTCTGATTTCTTTGATGTTTATGCAGCACTTTCTTGGTAACTTCTATTTTCTTCTTGGAAGGTTGCTGATACATCTGATTTGGATATCCATGCAGCTTATAACAATGAGGTTTGATATGTCCAAATCTTCCACAGTGATGGCATTTCCATCTTTGATACTTCTTCTTCATTTTGTTCTTTTCAGAATGTTGAGACATCTGTTGGAACATTATGTTTGACTTTGTGTTCTTTTCCTGATGTTGAAGCATCTGTTGGGACATCTTGTTTGACTGTATGGATTTTGAAGTTGTTTTTCTAGAGCTAGCTTCATCTTTATTTACTCTGTTAAATCCCAGTCCACTTTTATCCCCTGAGTGCTTATTGTTGTTGAGAATAACATCCAGTGTATTTGAGCTGCTGTTCAACATTCTAACAGATTTGGACATATGTTCCAACTTGGAGTTGAGAAGACTTACTTCACTTTTTAAGGTGTCAATGATCTCTTGATCACTTGCTTTTTCATCTTCTAATGCCTCATTCTGCTTCTTTAGCTTTATAACCTCACTGCATATTTCAGAGCTTCTTTTGTATAGATCTTTGAATGCTTGCTCAAGTGCTTCATAAGTAAGTTCTCCATCACTGGATTCACTTTCAGACTCACATAATCCAGCTAAAGCAGTGATATGCTTAGCTGATTCTTCTTCTGAATCACCTCCTGAGTCTTCATCAGACCAGGTCACAGAGAGTCCTTTCTTTTGTCTTTTTAAGTAGGTAGGACATTCATTCCTGATGTGTCCATATCCTTCACATCCATGGCATTTGACTCCTTTTTCTTGACTGGTCTTTTCAGCATAATTTGACCTTTTGTTAGCATCATAAGGTCTCCTATTCTCAGAAGAGTTTGTGTATCTTCCACTGGGTTTGGATTTGCCTTCCATTCCTCTGAGAATCTGTTTGACTTGTCTTCCAAGCATAGCAAGGTTGTCTGATAAGCTTTTATCATTTTCTGATTCATCATCTTCTTCTTCATCAGTATTTGACACCAAGGCAATGCTTTTGTTCTTTTTAATATTTGTGTCATTCATTCCCATCTCAAAAGTTTGAAGGGAACCAATGAGTTCTTCAACTTTCATAGAGCATATGTCTTGAGCTTCTTCTATTGCTGTGACTTTCATGTCAAATCTTTTTGGCAAAGATCTGAGGATTTTTCTTACAAGCTTTTCATCAGTCATCTTTTCTCCCAAAGCTCCAGAAGTATTAGCTACTTCTAAAATGTTCATGTAGAATTCATGAACTGTCTCATCTTCCTTCATTCTCAAGTTTTCAAACTTGGTGGTGAGAAGTTGAAGTCTTGACATCTTTACTTTTGATGTTCCTTCATGAGTTGTTTTGAGAGTGTCCCACACATCTTTGGCTAGCTCACAATGATGTACAAGTCTGAAGATGTTTCTATCAATGCCATTGAATAAAGCATTTAGGGCCTTTGAGTTTCCTAGTGCTGAATCTTCTTCTTCCTTACTCCATTCTTCTTCAGGTTTCAGCACTTTTGATCCATCTTTGGTATCTTGAACAGGATAATCCCATCCAATATTGACTGCTCTCCATGCCCTGTTGTCAAGTGATCTTAAGAATGCAATCATCCTTGGCTTCCAGTAGTCATAATTAGATCCATCCAGAATAGGTGGTCTATTTACTGACCCTATATCTCTGTCCATGTTACAGAATTTGTATTCCCTAGATCTCACCCAGTATAAACAGGCAGGGTGCCTGCTCTGATGCCAATTGAAATTCTGTGATCAGATATGAGATGTCCTAAGAGATGTCCCAACACTTGACAGATTTAACCAAAACTTAAATAGCAAGAAAAGTAAACAACACAGAAGTTTGTTAACCCAGTTCAGTGTATAACCACACTTACATCTGGAGGCTACCAAGCCAGGAGGAAATCCACTATAAGTAATATTAATTCTAGACTTAAACCACCCTGTTTAATCTATCACTTAATAACTACCCAATGCAATTTCTACCTAAGTCACAACTTAGATAAGAGTACCCTACTCACTCCCCCTCAATCACACAGTGATTTTGTTTACAAGTTTAATGAAATTGAAGTCATACTTCAAACAAAAACAGCTTGATCTTACTTCACAGTTTCAATCAAGTCACAAATGCACTTTTGCTTAAAAGCTCATAAAGTGGTACAATAAAAACAACCTGCTATTAAAACACTAGACACCCTATTTGGTCTTCTGAAATTCGTACTCAATTCTATGAGTTCTTGCTGATTAAATAGGTATCTGAAGTTTGGGCTTTCTGTAGAATGATCCAGCCCTAATGCGCATGCAGCTTCCACCTTGAATTTAGGTTTTGTTACTTCCTAGATTCTAGGTGATTTAGGTCTTCTGTTTTAATCTGAATCTTCAATATAAAACTCCCTACAGATGCGCCTTGTTCTGTTTTTATCCATCATTAATTAATTCCAGATAACTCTCCTTAAATATCTCTGATCAATTAGTCAATAATTAATTCTGGTAGCAGGTTTGAGATGTCTCAACATCTGTTGGGACATCCTGAAAAACTGAACTTAAGTCATTTACACAATGTCCCAACATCTGATAAGACATCCTGAAATAAGTTCATATACTCTGTTTGATAATGTCCCAACATTTGATAGGACATTCTGAACTGAATTCAATATTTCTTGTTGGTCAAAAATTCTGCCAATTCAAGACATCTACAGTTTTGGAACGAAAGACATCAGAACGAAGGGACATCTGGGAAAAAACATCAGATAGACTAAACAAGCTGAGCTTGGACATACAAGAATGTTTGGTAAGTGCCATGTGAATTGGACTTTGACCACAAGGTAAGATGACAAGACCTCGGGAAATGCAAATGTGCATGACATATATTTCGAGCTATGTTTGATATGAAATTGTATGATGTAAATGGTCAATGATTGCAATGTAAATGACGAGACCACTAGATAAGACTCTTTGGAGAGGTGAGGCTGGAACAACTGATTCCACAACATAGGGAACTTTGCCAACTATGCCTTTGAAATATGTCCCAAACACAACTTCTATTACACTTGTTAGAAGTATCGAGATATTGATCCTGTTGGGAAGAAGTGATAAGCTTTGTTTGGGGATTGCTTGAAGTAGACTGTCCCATGTTAACTGATTCTGGAATGATTGCCTGACTAGTTGCTTGAAATGCTTGCCCCAACATGAGTCCTAGAGAGGATTTATCTGAATAACAAGAACTTTGATTGTGATATGCCCCTGATAGGATCACTGATCAAGTTTCTCAACTGTTTGAATTTCCTTGATGATGAGTGCTTACTTGCAAATAAAATATTCATTCGAAAATGATAATTTTAATGCAATGCTAAAGCAATTTTTGAAATCAAAATCATTATTGGAATGATATTGGTGTATAGTAAATGATTCATTGGTAAGAATGAAATGTTTATTCAGACACGCAAAGTGAAAGATAATGCAAAGTGAAAAATAATGCAAAGGTATGATACCAAAACAGATGATTAGCAAATATCTTAAGGAGTTAGCTTACGCAACCTTGTTGCGACATGCTTTCAAAACAAACCTAGCTTCAATTAGGTCTTTAAAGGGTTGTAACGTGGTCTGGTTCACGGTTTTCGAAACAAAGGATATAGGCTCAAAGTTTAATTTTTACCCAACCTATACTCCATGATGATCTCCAGTCCTACGCTCAATAATTCGACCTATGCATTCAGGTTTTAAGGGATTTGAAGTTGTACTGATAATGATGGCTCAAAAGCCAAAGGATCTTCAGATAACAATCACTGCTTCTTCACAACATTTTGTTGTTTTTTGTTGAGGACTTTGGGTTAACTCATCTTTGTCTTTGTTGAGGAACTTTGGTGACCTATCTTTATTTGAATTTTCAGTCCATTGATATGCCTAAGTCACCTTTTTGGGTTTTGACTTGGCGCCTTTTTTATTTTTGGAAATACAATGGCTTCCATCAGCTTCTTCGACAATTCTTTGATGTGTGTGAAGGTATATTTGGGCTTAAAACCCTTATTCAAATTTTTAAGGAATGATTCTCCTGAAATTGAATGCTCATTTGAATTAATTGAGAACTACCATGCCCTAGATTAAGATTGCGGTTTTTTTCGTGTAGAAAGAAACTCCAACTTCAAGGCTCAAAGGGGTTGACAAGGGATTAACTTCCTTATTTCTCCTGTGTTTGGGAGTTGAAATAATTCCTGTACATCATCAGCAAGATTTTATTTTGAAAGCATACCATTCAACAACTTGGGTATCTCGTTTTCGTCATCATCCCTCAAATCTTTGCTTAAACAACAACTTGGTAAAGAAAGATGAATAAGAGAAACAATGATATATATATTTTATTTTTTTGAATTTTTGAAAAGGAAAAGCATGAATATGCACAAATATGAGAGGAATGAATTGATTCAAAATATGCAATGCTCGTTTAATTAACATTAACATTAAAGAAAAACAAGTTTTTAAGCAAGTTCACACAATACAAACAAGGAAATTCAAAACTGAAAAGAAACAATGGCCTAGTGTCTAATCGACATCAAGGATGAGCTTTCCCGTGTGATCCACTGGCGTTAGGTAGTGACTTTCTCCTTCTTTGAACAAGTCTTCACCCTTTCTATTCTGGCATAGGATCTCTTTCAACCTGGGGAGTCCATTTCGGTGTGAAGGAGAAGAACCACTAAAGTTTAAACAAGTTGACGATATGATTATAAAAGTTAACACTCCTTTAAACTCTCACTTCACCTATGGTCATAATCATGGTCTGAAATATACTAGTGAGCCATCCTATTCTACAAGTTCTGATGAGAATTTCAAACTCAATCAGAAGTTTCTAAAGTCTAACAAACAAGGACCCATAAAGATATGGGTACCGAAAGATAAAATTGTGCATGTTGCAGATATCTTTAACAACCAGATTAAAACACCAATCTTGGTACCTAGACTTTGGATGCTCGCGACACATGATGGGAAGAAAGCATACGTTCCAAAGTCTTGAGCTAAAAGTTGAAGGCTACGTAGGTTTCGGAGGCAATCAAAAAGGAAAAATCGTTGGCTCTAGAACTATTGGTAACGATACACTTCCCTTTATCTCTAATGTTCTGTTAGTAAAAATATTAATGCATAACTAGTTATCCATAAGTCAATTAAGTGATAACGGTTATGATATAATCTTCAATCAAAAGTTCTATAAAGTTGTTAGCCAGAAAGATGGAACAATCCTATTGTAATACCACGTATTTTATTTAAAGCTCTGAACAATATTAATTGGTAATAATATTATTCCGGAATACTCTAAGAAATTTTAATGGAACCAAATAGAGTAATCAGCGGAATATTATTTTATTAATTAATATTAGCTGACTCAGAGGTTTTATAAAATATCGGATTAAGAGAAATTTTTGGATACTCTCTAATTTTTGACCCATTGGTAAAAATATAAGTTTTATATTTTTATAAAGAATATGAGAGAAAAAGGAAGTTGGTAAGAGAAAGAAGAAAAGAAGAAAGGAAAGGAGAAGAGAAGAAGAAGAGAGAAAACCCCAAAAGCTTCAATTCCTCATTCTCGATAATCCGTCCGTCGAATCAACTCAACCTTTCCGCCACTCTTCATCTCTTGAGGTGGGTTCTTAGTTAGAAACTTTTATCTTTAATTTTGGTTGAGTTTTAGAGATTTTGTGGTTAGGGCTAGATTGGAAAATCTAAGAAACATCGGAAGTTTAACGGTTAAAATTCGATTAAAACTTAACTAAAATACTCATATGATGTTTATGAACACGTTTAATTATGTTTTTCTGCAATGGTTGATGTTTGGGAGAGATTTGGTGTGGGAGAAGTGTTTTCCCGTAAGGCTGGAACTTCCTGAACTGGTGTAGCTTGCTCAGCAAGCATACCTCGCTCAGCGAAAGTTCCAGGGCGATTTTCTCTCAGCGAGAAGGAGCTCACTCAGCGAGACCTGTAGGTTCCAACCTTGGTTTTTAATTCGTAACTTATGATCCGGGTATCCGTTTTTAGCATTCCACATATCATTTCGAAGCTAATGATGAAATCTATATTTTGAGATTAAGAAATGTTGGTTCCACCCGACTTTTACCCGACTATTCGATTAAAAGGTAATGAAACATAATTATGGAATTGTGAGTTAAAGATAAGGAATGGTGAGACTTGTGAGACACCTAGGAGGTCGTAGACTAATAAGAATTGAGGATCACACTTGATTGTGTTTCCCTTTGTTAGCTTATGGTGGGCATTACATTGAGTCCCACAGGAAGCGAGAGTTAGCTTGAGGTGGGTATTACATTGAGTCCCACGGGAAGCGAGAGTTAGATTGAGGTGGGTATTACATTGAGTCCCACGGGAAGCGAGAGTTAGCTTGAGGTGGGTATTACATTGAGTCCCACGGGAAGCGAGAGTTAGCTTGAGGTGGGTATTACATTAAGTCCCACGGGAAGCGAGAGTTAGCTTGAGGTGGGTATTACATTGAGTCCCACGGGAAGCGAGTGATAACTTGAGATGGGTATTTCATTGAGTCCCATGAGAAGTCTAGTGGTTCATACTTGAGGTGGGTGTTCCACTGAGTCCCACAGGAAGTCTTGTACGATGTATTGTTGGGTTGTTCCGTTTCGACTTGGTTATTTTTGAGAGGAACCTTTGTACTCGTAGAATTGTTATGCTTGACCCTTAGAGCCGAGAGAACTCTAAGATAGGGAATCCACTGAGATGTTTTATCTCACCCCATGTTGATGTTGTTATTTCAGGTACTTCAGGTTCCACTAAGGGTAAGGATAAGGCGACTTGATTATCCTTACTAGTTGATGGCTTAGTCTTCCGCTGTAGATTTTTGAGATCTTCGGACCTAGTTCTTAGATCTTTTTGTAGTTGAACATCTTGTACTATTTTATAGCCTTGTTTAGTACCTTATGTTGTAGTGGCTATATTTATACAATGTGTTGCTAAGAACTTATTTGTATTTCAGTACAAAATTATTAATATTATATATGAAAAATATGCTTTATGTATGTCTTTTGTATATGGGTATTACACTTATTTAATGGAAAGAGAAAGAACAACATTTATAAAATAAAACTCTCTGAACTGAAAAGTCAGAATGTAAAATGCCCGATGTCTGTGGATAACGAGCAATGGGTCTGGCACAGAAGATTGGGACATGTTAATATGAGAAGATTGTCTTAGATTAACAAACTCAATCTGGTCAGAGGACTTCCAAATTTGAAGTTCAACTCAGAAGCTCTGTGTGAAGCATGTCAGAAAGGAAAAATTTTTAAACCTGCTTTTGAATCTAAAAATGTTGTTTCTTCCTCTAGACCATTAGAACTTATGCATATTGATTTGTTTGGACCAGTGAAAACTGCCTCAATCAGCGGTGTAACACAGTGGGAGACCTGACTTTTTAGTCATGTTGCGGATAGCAAGAGTCGCCACCGACTTTTATTTTATCCAAATGGAAAGGACATAAAAGAACAGGAAAAACCTATTTTAAAAGACTTGAGTTCGGGGTAGTGTCGCTCCCAAAGATTTGCATCCCGGTACAAGCGCGAACGGTCGGTGAAAGGAGAAATGAAGGTGAAATGAATAGAGTCGCCAGCTAGGCATTTTTATCCCGAAGGAAAGGTAATGCTGCATAAACCTAGAAAAAGATATGGATAAGACGGTTGCGAACCAGAGAAACTGAGAAAGGGGGTTGGTTACAACCTGGGAAGGTATTAGCACCCAGATTGTCCGTCGTACTCGACGGGATCCACGCTTACAAGATTGTGTTTAAAGGGGTAGTGTATGTGCTATCTGTGTGCAAAAACTGGAAACGAATGTACAAGTGTCAGTGCAAAAGGTGAATGCTCAGGAATGAGGCCTAAAAGAGAATGTTGAAAGAGGGGGAAGACACAGAGACTTTTGTTCGATAACTGTTAAGTTATGCCTACGTATCCTCGCGTGCAATGAGGAAGTCAGAACACCGTAGTTCGACTCAAAGAGACTGAATGATAAATTGACTGTGAACTGCTTACTTGCCTATGCTCAAGTGTATGACTCGTCTGGCTCGAGTGCTAACTGTCTTGCATTAGACGGAAGAAGCAAGTTCTCGTTTGTGAATGAAGGTGATGAGAAAAGAATCCCGAAGGAGACGATTATTGTTTGTTTTTGTGTTTTTCAATTTTTTTGTTTTTGGTGTTTTTGCATAAGTTAATGAGCTTAAGCCTAAATCAAGGGCTTGTAAACTCATTATATCCTCCCCGATTAAGGATAATGAGAATACTTAAGTATGAGATAAGCATCTCAACTTAATTGCCATGATGATATAGGATTAAGATTGTAGATGTTTAAGAATTGGCAGAATTTTTGACCAAACAAGAAATGTTAAATTCAGTTCAGAATGTCCTATCAGATGTTGGGACATTAGCAAACAGAGTAGAAGAACTAATTCAGGATGTCCCAACAGATGGTGTCATATGTTACAGTCAACTGTCAAAGAAGATGTTGAAACATCTGCAAATGTCATGACAGAATTACTGTCATATGTTACAGACAGATGTCAAAGAAGATGTTGAAACATCTGCAAATGTCATGACAGAATTACTGTCATATGCTACAGACAGATGTCAAAGAAGATGTTGAAACATCTGCAAATGTCATGACAGATGTCAAAGAGAATGTTGAAACATCTGCAATTGTCATGACAACATTACTGTCATATGTTACATATAGATATCAAACAAGAAGTGTGGAACTTAGTTCAGGATGTCACACCAGATGTTGTGACACTGTCAAACAGAGTAACAGTTAATGAACTTAAGTCAAGATATCAGGATGTCACACCAGATGTTAGGACATTGTATCAGTAAATGAAGTAAGTTCAGTTTTTCAGGATGTCCCAACAGATGTTGAGACATCTCAGACCTGCTACCAGAATTAATTAATGACTAACTGATTTGAGATATTTAAGGAGAGTTATCTGGAATTAATTATGGATGGATAAAAACAGAACAAGGCGCATCTGTAGGGAGTTTTGTTATGAAGATTCAGATTAATCAGAAGAACAAAATCACCTAGAATTTAGGAAGTAACAAACCCTAATTCAAGGTGATAACATTGGATTTATCAGATCTGAATTATGCAGAATATTCTGGAGATATTATGCAATCATATGTGGTGCTGATCTAGAAGATCTTAAAGACTCAATTTAAATTGAAGACAAATATTGAAAAATATAGGTTTCTATATTTAGAGATATTTTAGGAGTTGAAGATCTTTTGGAATATTTGTAGCAGATATTTCTGCATATTTGTAGCAGATATTTCTGCATATTTGTAGCAGCTATTGTTGTGATTGTTTAGGCCCAAATCCAGTTGGGAATAGGTTATAAAAGAAACCTTGTAACCTAGTTTAGAATTAACCCAATCAACCGAAAATGTAAACATTATTAGGGTTGTGTTCTTGTGGCAGCCTTGCATAACAAGGAACTCTATTGTGGCTGTTTCACTTGTGATTCTCGAAGCTTGTAAGCAAGAGAAGTTTTGTGACTTGATTGAAACTGTGAAGTAAGATCAAGCTGTTTTTTGTTTGAAGTGTGACTTCAATTTAATTAAACTTGTAAACAAAATCACTGTGTGATTGAGGGGGAGTGAGTAGGGTACTCATATCTAAGGTGTGTCTTAGGTAGAAATTGCATTGGGTAAGTATTAAGTGATAGATTAAACAGGGTGGTTTAAGTCTAGAATTAATATTACTAATAGTGGATTTCCTCCTGGCTTGGTAGCCTCCAGATGTAAGTGTGGTTATACACTGAACTGGGTTAACAAACTTCTGTGTTCTTTACATCTTTTATGTTTTATGCAGTACCTGAACTGAATGTCCTATCAGATGTCCCAACATCCTGAAGCATGTTTGACTCTGATATATCAGAATTATTTAAGTACTGATATGTATGCCTTACCATGTTTATAAGTAACAGATAAGATGTCTCAACATCATATTAGACATCTGAGTCTGTCATACCAGAATTTCAATTGGTATCAGAGCAGGCATTCTGGTCTGTTTCTGGATGAGATCTAAGGGAGATACTTTCTGGTTCATGGTAAAGGAAGAAGGATGATATAATGAAGAGTTGTTGGAACTTGAGAGATTCATATTGGTGTTTGAATGGTCCCTAGAAGTGGAGGATGGACTATTCATCATATGATATAATGGTGTTGTATTCACATAGGGTTGCTGATGTCAGATAAGATGTCTTGACATTGTGTTTCAATATCTTTTGGAGGATCTTACTGTGGAAAAGTTTATTTATCTCCAAGGAATTGCTCTATTATTTATGATGTGCTATGTCTGATAGTGGTTCCCCAATACTTCATACAAAGGTTGTTGCAAAGCTTCAGTTCATAATGTCAAGTTTGATGTTCTATCATGTGATTACAGAACTGGAAGAAACTTAGTTCAGAATAGTGTGGTTCTTGATGAAAGAAGAGGTTGGAGCCAAAACAAAAGAGTATAATTATCAAATCTTTCATGCGGGAGTGAAAATCTTGATAAGTTATCTCTTAAGCTTATTTATGGTAACCTAATGAGAATATTCTTCCTGGTTATGGTGTCCTATGTTGTTTAGGTATAGCTGGAGAAAATCTCTCTTGTGAAGATACATGTTTATGATTGTCTAAATCATGAACTGAAGGAAGTTTCATCAAGAAAGAAGCTGAATTGATATGTCAATCCTAATGGTTTGACACCACACTACACATCAACAGTATATGGTAAATGTTGAATCAAAGACCTAAAAGATTGTTTTTTTTCTCTGAAGCTATGAAGCTGAATACTCCTTAAGATGCTACTGTCTATTGTATGTGTGCAAAGTATCTTTCATAATGTTATAGCACTTCAGTTGGAGCTGATTGAAGAAAAGATAGTAATCTTGAAAGCAATAATGTTTCAGAACCAAGCTTAGTTTTGTGTTCCAGAAGAAGGAAACTGGTGTGATATCCTGCTAACATGATGGATGCTTTGGGTGCTAGACAAATGTGTGATGATCACATATGTTTGGAACCTACTCCTAACCTGGAAGAGGAGGCATCTATGCTACATGTTGAAGACTTAGATAATGACTCTGTCACAGAGATCATTGCTTCTGTGGACCCTAGCATAGCCAAAAGGCTTAGGGCTAGAAAGGAAAAGAAGACTGCAGGACATTCAACTCCTGAAAAGAAGCAGCCTACTCCAAAGAAAGACAAGGTGAATACCCAAAAGAGGAAAGCTGTAACTCCACCAGATTCAGATGTTGAAGAGGATGTCCCAACATCCCAACCAAAGAAGAAACCAGCACCATCAAGGTCCACCTCTGCTGTTCCAGAAGCTCCTCTGGACAATGTTTCATTCCATCATGTGTCAAGTGTGAGCAGATGGAAATTTGTATACCAAAGAAGGGTAGCACTTGAAAGAGAGCTAGGCAGCAATACACTTGAGTGCACTAAGGTAATCAACCTAATTTCTTCTGCTGGTTTATTCAAAACAGTATCAAACTTTTCACCTTGCTATGAGCTGCTAGTCAAGGAATTCATTGTCAACCTACAAGAGGACTGTGCTGATGGTAAATCAGATGACTTTAGAAAGGTGTATGTAAGAGGGAGATGTGTGGAATTCTATCCTAGGGTTATCAACCACTATCTAGGAAGAGAATCTGATGGACCTAATGAGCTGGGAAAGACAAATAAACAGGTGTGCAAAGTCATCACTGCTAATCAATTCAAAGCTTGGCCAGTCAAGGGGAAACTTTCTGTTAGCTTGCTGACAAGGAAGTATGCAATGCTGCATAGGATTGGCACTTCAAATTGGGTCCCTACCAACCATACCTCCTCAATAGCAACTGAATTGAGCAGGTTCATATATGCTGTGGGCATCCAAGCAAAGCTGGACTTTGGGGCTTATATTTTGGATCAGACATTGAAGCATGCTGGAACATCTGCAACAAAGCTTCCCATTGCTTTTCCCTCTCTGCTATGTGGAATTATACTAAGCCAGTATCCAGGTATCCTCACTGAGAAGGATTCAGTATGCAAAAGAAAAAGTTCTCTGGCCTTCCATTACAAACTTTTCTTGAGCCATCATGCTGCTGATGTTGGAGCTTCCACTAGGACATCTGCTGGACCTTCAAAAGCAAAGACTCCCATATCCAAAGCTGTCTTGATTGCAGATCTGTAAAACACTTGCAAAAAGCTGGACGCTAGGAAGAAAAAGCTTGAGGAAGTAATTCAAAGGCTGGAGCTGGAAGAGGTTGCTCAGAATACTAATGAATCTGATGATGAATCTGAAGATGAAAAAGCTTCTAAATGTATTTACAAATGTGGGTGATAAATGCATGACTTTGGTCATGATTAAAGCTAGCAATGTGACCAATAATTGCTAGAAGAAAGGGAAGAATATCAGATTGAGAAGTCTGATCAGAATGGTTGTTCAACTGGTAGTCTCTTCCACTACTAGTCATGGATAGTGGCAGTATGAACCCTTTGTAGCAAGCAAACTAAGAGCATCTGTTTTGGGATATAAAATCAAGTATGGATATTTATCATTTGTGCTCTTTGTATGTTCATCAGGGGTGTGAAATTGAGAATTAATGGAGTTTATGCTCAGCTGGAGTATTGGTTATCCATGACATGAGGAGATCTTGCTAATCTTATCTGGAGCTAACCTTAAAATCCTTCAAAATTAAAAGATCAGATTATGTAGAACTATCTGATAAGGTATTATACAAGGATTTAAGATCAATTGTTGTTTGTGGAGTTCATAAATATTTGATTGATTATCCTTGTGATTCAAGATTGGTGATGTTCAAACAGATGTTGGAACATCTTATCATCAGAGTTTGTGCAGAATCATGGGTGAGGTATTGCATAAGATGTAGTATTGGCTTCAGTCTTGTGTGACAGGAGTTATGTATTTCTGGAAAGTTTCTTGGCAAGAACTGGTCTGGACATTATTGATTCTGAAGATGGAGATGAAAGACCATGAACATATCATAATGACCACTTGGATTGGTTTATTTCTGATCTAGGTGTAGTCCAGAATGCTCATCATGGAGTTAAGATAGGTGGGGATATCATAAATTTGTTAAGACTGTCTTTCTCAATGAAAGGTGGCATCCTTGGTATAGTTATGAGGTGCAGTTCTTAACTATTCCTTCTGAATAATCAGACAGTGGCAGGTTTGAAGACTTTGGAGAAACATTGGAAGTTTCTCATCAATATATGTTATTGGTAAGAACTTCTGCAAAACCAATAGAATGGAGGTTGTTTACTCAAACTTGGTGGATAAATCAAGTCTATGAGAGCATGGAACTCTTGTTCTATAAACGTGAAGAAGACAAAAGTGGCAATTGGCTTTTTCATATGAGGATTCATAAAGGAGGTTATCAATATGTGGTAATTGGTTGATCTTTAAAGTGGATTCGAAGAATCAAGATAATCAGAGTGTGGCAGCTGGTTGTTCTTGAGGATTGTCTTGGAACAAATTGCTCCTGGGAAGAGGAGTGATGAGTTGAAGACTCAAGAGGATTTATTCTTCTTGAAGGTGGATGAGAGTTTATCACTCTTTCTGGATTTCTGATTCTAACTGGTGGCACAGTGTGGTTGAAGATTTTCAGTTCATGGATTACTATGCTATAGTAAGTCCAGTTGGTGGAGCACATCTAGGATCATGGTGATAAGGTCTTGGTGTATGAAAAATGTTCTAACTAAGTGTTAGTACATTATATGGGGTGTTTATCTACATGGTTTCTATTATTAGACTACCTAATTATATGGGAGAATGATGAAGTAGATGATCTATATTGGAAGAAACATGTAGAAGAGACTGGAAGTGTTCCTCATGCTAAAAAGCCAAGAACTCCAAAAAGATCAAGTTTTCAGCAAGACCAAAGGCATACCTTCACCATTGTACAACACTCCAAAAGCTTCTGAATTTGTGGATGATTCCATAAAGGAGTTGGTAACCAAGATTCTATCTGAGCAAAGAATGGTAAGTGGCATATCTTTCCCTCTGAACATTATGCCAGCCCCACAAGAAGATCAACAAACTCAGGCTGCAAAGGACACTCCTGCTCAACAGGATGTCCCAATAGATGTTGAAACATCTGAGGACCAGCACAAGGCCTCAACTGAAGAGCACATCTCTGTTGATCCACCAGAAGTATATCAGGTATTGATTGCTTGGAAGTTTGTTTGTGGACATTCATTCTAATTTCATAATTAGTTTGGATGTGTTTTATCTGGATTGTATGGCCTTTGGTGTGTAAAGGCTTAGTGTCAATAACCTGTGTGCTAGAAGATGTTCATCTTGTGTAGTCTGTGGTAACTACAAACCCATAAAGGAATCAGGTATGCTTTGGTACAAGAAGTGAATGTGTTCGATTGGGAATTGAACAGAGAGTGAGCTCTTGAAGACATGAAGATGCGTCTTATGTTTTCCTTTCATCAATGTACAGAGAAGCATGGAGTATCCTAGACAGGGGGAGTGTGTTACAAGTATGTGCACTTGATTTTGTGGTGTTAAGGGGGAGTAATACCTTAACCAGATAAGGAGAATCCTAAGAGTCTAGAAGGCTATATTATATAAAGCTGCTCTCTGCAGTTTATGTTTGATTCTTGAGGAATTGTGAAGCTTGTGTGTGTTTCAAGCTTATGGAGATTATATACCTTTGTCTTTTTATGGCTAAAAAGGGGGAGAAGTAATAGTGTGAGGTCTGATATGAAGATGTTGATGTTAAGGAACTTCTACATAAGGTACTACTACACCTGTATGTAAATTAGTTTTAGCCAAAATAAGCCAAAGGGGGAGATTGTTAATGCTATTATTTTATGATTGGCATTATGTTTGGTAAAACTAATATGGCTGGAAAATGTTGAATAAGAAGTTCCATATTAACATAGTATAGACTCTGGAAGAACATGTCAGAGATAAATGTGGACAACATCAAATGTAATTGCTGTTTTAGTATGAATGAAATATCTGTGTGTTTGCTTCTGAACTGATTAGGGAGTTTTTCTTCTGTTGCAACAAAATTGGATACATATATGTTTGAGGGGGAGTAATCTCAAATAAGAATCAACAGAAAAGTAATGCTATACTCTGATAAAAAGAACTTCTGCTGCACTCTGAAAACCAGAAAAGATGTTAGCCAAAAATTAGCCAAAGGGGGAGTTTGTAGATGTTTAAGAATTGGCAGAATTTTTGACCAAACAAGAAATGTTAAATTCAGTTCAGAATGTCCTATCAGATGTTGGGACATTAGCAAACAGAGTAGAAGAACTAATTCAGGATGTCCCAACAGATGGTGTCATATGTTACAGTCAACTGTCAAAGAAGATGTTGAAACATCTGCAAATGTCATGACAGAATTACTGTCATATGTTACAGACAGATGTCAAAGAAGATGTTGAAACATCTGCAAATGTCATGACAGAATTACTGTCATATGCTACAGACAGATGTCAAAGAAGATGTTGAAACATCTGCAAATGTCATGACAGATGTCAAAGAGAATGTTGAAACATCTGCAACTGTCATGACAACATTACTGTCATATGTTACATATAGATATCAAACAAGAAGTGTGGAACTTAGTTCAAGATGTCACACCAGATGTTGTGACACTGTCAAACAGAGTAACAGTTAATGAACTTAAGTCAAGATATCAGGATGTCACACCAGATGTTAGGACATTGTATCAGTAAATGAAGTAAGTTCAGTTTTTCAGGATGTCCCAACAGATGTTGAGACATCTCAGACCTGCTACCAGAATTAATTAATGACTAACTGATTTGAGATATTTAAGGAGAGTTATCTGGAATTAATTATGGATGGATAAAAACAGAACAAGGCGCATCTGTAGGGAGTTTTGTTATGAAGATTCAGATTAATCAGAAGAACAAAATCACCTAGAATTTAGGAAGTAACAAACCCTAATTCAAGGTGATAACATTGGATTTATCAGATCTGAATTATGCAGAATATTCTGGAGATATTATGCAATCATATGTGGTGCTGATCTAGAAGATCTTAAAGACTCAATTTAAATTGAAGACAAATATTGAAAAATATAGGTTTCTATATTTAGAGATATTTTAGGAGTTGAAGATCTTTTGGAATATTTGTAGCAGATATTTCTGCATATTTGTAGCAGATATTTCTGCATATTTGTAGCAGCTATTGTTGTGATTGTTTAGGCCCAAATCCAGTTGGGAATAGGTTATAAAAGAAACCTTGTAACCTAGTTTAGAATTAACCCAATCAACCGAAAATGTAAACATTATTAGGGTTGTGTTCTTGTGGCAGCCTTGCATAACAAGGAACTCTATTGTGGCTGTTTCACTTGTGATTCTCGAAGCTTGTAAGCAAGAGAAGTTTTGTGACTTGATTGAAACTGTGAAGTAAGATCAAGCTGTTTTTTGTTTGAAGTGTGACTTCAATTTAATTAAACTTGTAAACAAAATCACTGTGTGATTGAGGGGGAGTGAGTAGGGTACTCATATCTAAGGTGTGTCTTAGGTAGAAATTGCATTGGGTAAGTATTAAGTGATAGATTAAACAGGGTGGTTTAAGTCTAGAATTAATATTACTAATAGTGGATTTCCTCCTGGCTTGGTAGCCTCCAGATGTAAGTGTGGTTATACACTGAACTGGGTTAACAAACTTCTGTGTTCTTTACATCTTTTATGTTTTATGCAGTACCTGAACTGAATGTCCTATCAGATGTCCCAACATCCTGAAGCATGTTTGACTCTGATATATCAGAATTATTTAAGTACTGATATGTATGCCTTACCATGTTTATAAGTAACAGATAAGATGTCTCAACATCATATTAGACATCTGAGTCTGTCATACCAGAATTTCAAAGATCATTAACCTACTTGTGATTATTTAGATGTTTTTGGTTTTTTGTTTAGTGTTAAGTAATGAGTTTAATCTCTAATCACAGATTAATGGGCTCATTACACCATCCTAATAGAAGGATAATAGATGAGAACACTTAAGCTGAGGAAGATACCTCAACTTAATCCATGGTTAGGGATTAAATTCATTATATAACAAGCCTTTATTAAGTGGATTTTAATTAAGGGATGAGATTAAGAAGTGGATTATATGGTTTGTAAGACAACTTGAGGAGGACTTGTCCATTAAACACTAGGGTTAGTGCCACTTAACCATAAGGAAGAGATAGAACCCTAATGTAAGGCCCAAGTTACAAGATAAAGTCTTAGTGATTATTAAGTTGATTTGATTAAAAGGTTTAAACAAATTAAAGGTTTAACACTTAGGATTAAAGTTATACACTCCATCCTAAGAGAAGGATGCAGGCATAACCCTAATTCCAATGTCCTAAAACTTTAAGAGTTTAGTCTCTGATTATGAAGATGAGAAGAGAGATTCAAGGAGACTCAAAGGTAAAAGACTAAAGGGGGACTATATACAACCCTAAAGTTATCATGCTTGGTTATCCTATGGTTTGTGAGGCTCAAGAGGAGTCTTCAAGATGGCCACCAAGGAAGAAGCAGATGAAAAGAGAAGAAAGGAGGATTAGGTTACTTACTTCATTTAAGAAGATAAGTAAACCTAAGAGAAAGAAAAGATAGGAAGAGGCACAAGTGAATGCAATTCACTTCAAACACAAGTATAATGTACAAAAATAAGAGAGAAAGAGAAGTTAGATGTGGATGCACATCCACACCTTAAACAACTTACCATAAGCCCCTAAAATGTTAGTTGAGCATATAAAGAAAGAAATGAAATGCAAATGCAACAAGAAAAGGTGCCAAGACCAAAGTCAGAAGTTCATATGTAATGCAAATTAGTTATGAGATGATGCAAAGTCACACATGATGCATATGTATGATCATACAAGAGATGGATGCAAATGAAGGCAAGTTAGAAGCTTGAAAACACATGTATGTTCATGAAAGGTTATGAATGTAAAGCATACCAAATGGATGAATAAATGATCAAGATATGTTCTAACATGTCCTAGGGTGTCTAAGATGACATACAAATGCTTGAGATGACATTGCAAGTTCAAGTATTGATGCTTATGCAAAGGTGAATGCAAGTAGACATGAGAAATTAGGGTTTTATGAATGTATGAGATGCACATGACCAAAACAGAAGCAATGCACAAGATAAAAAATTTAAAATTCACTCAAAGGAACCCTAAACTTATACTAGGTTACCATCCAAAGGGGGAGGTTAGAAACTAAACCTAGAAGAAGTTATGGATTTTCTAAGTTTGCTAGGGTTTTTGGGTGATCTTCAATGTAAAATGCCAAAAAAATTTAAAATGCAAGATAAAAATGAAACAAAAATGTTTTTAGATGCTAGAGGACATGCACAAAGCAAGGAAAAAAGAATCATTCACAAACTCAACTTAGGTTTAGGGTTATGAATTTTTGAAGCTAGGGTTAGAAAATGAACATTTTTAAGAACCCTAATTCATTGAAAAATCTCAAAGTATGATCAAAACCAAAAAGAAATTTATAAGGTGAGTTTTTAAATATTTGTAAATGTCTTAGAATGCTCTCTGATTGTTTTGGTGATTTTTAAATACTTAAATGTATTTTTAAATAATTAAAATGAATTAATTAATTAAATAAAACATTTAAATTATTTAAAAATACTTTTTTAATGCAAAAAATAAAAATAAAAATATTTTTGGTTTCTGAAAATTAATAAAAGACATGACAAAATTTTTTCAGATTTTTAAAATGATTTTTGCTATTTTTAAATAAATAAACAAAAGAAAATAGAAATAAATAAACAAAAAATGAAAAGTATGCAGTTTGGATGGTCAGGATTGCAAGTTGATAAAATCAAGGGCGCAGGGGAGAAGTCAACTTGACTTGGGGTCACCACAATCAAAGGTCCAGGTTTAAATGGGCAAAACGCGCGTGATCCAATGGTTGAGATTCAGACTCAGCTAATTCAATTTAATTAAATTAATTAATCAGGTTTAGGGTTAATTGGGCGCATCTGGACCCTCCAAACACGCACGCAAACTCACATCCAAAGGCTAAGATTCAAACTTCCCTTAATCACACAATTATGGCTAACAACATTCAGATGACCGGAACAGTGGTTCCGGTCATCTTCTCCGGCGAGCTAAAACACTATCTCTCTCCCTAAGCCTCTAAAACTCAATCTCTCTGCCCAGAATCAACCCCCAAACATCATACAACAAGAATCATCAAACAAAACACATTTATAACACGTGAAAAGAGAGAATCGAATCAAAACAGTTCTAGGTCAAAAAATTTCAGAGCAAGCATACATACTCATTTCTCAATCATTTTCAAAACTAAACACATCAGCATGATCAGTGAAGCACAAAGAATCATTTAGGAACTTAAAAATGCATTTCTGGAAAAAATGTTCTTGAGGTTACCTGAGTTGAAGCTTTTCAGTTAGCTTCTTTCTGACCCCTCCTTTAGTGCAAAACAACTCCCTTGAGTCCCTTGATGCTATTTGCAAGCTTGAAACAAGTTTATGTAGGCTGTTTTATGAGTTTCAGTTTAGAGGAAGTTGAAATCGTGTTTTGGTTAGAGGGTGTTTCAGGCCAATGTGAGGGGTGGGAAATGATCCTGGGGTTATGTGGAGATTATTGGTGAAAGAATTTTGGATTTTGGATGGCTGAGTTGAGAGATTCGAAGAGATGAAGTTTTGACGGGATTTTGTGTAATCTGAGCTATGGAGAGTTTTAGGCTTGTGTGTTATGTTCTTTGTGTTCCTTAGGGTTAGTATAAGCAAGTGTGATTGGTCAGAGGAGTTGGTGTGGCTCAGTTTGATTGGTATGGTATAAAATGAAAAAAGTCAACATTGGTTGTACCTCAAGCATGGGCACGAGTCAGAGCTGTATTTGGGCATGTCTGGCCTCAGTTGAGTTCATGGAGAGCCCTTGGATTGAAAGATTGCAGCTGAAACACTTGATGCTAGGGTTTACAAGGTTTTTGCATATTTTCACTCTTTGATGTTTCTTGTGCTTCAAGGCATGAAATAACCTAATTCTTGGGCCAATTCTGAGTCTTTGATGTTGTTTGATCATGTTATGGAATATTTCTACACATTTGAAGTCATTAGAATGTTGGAACATGCCATTTTGCAAAATCCCTCTTTGACATGAAACTTAAAATTTTAGGATTTTTGCCAACTTTGAAAGGCCATATCTTGAGTTCTAGGATGAATCAAGACATGTTCTTGTACTTTTTGAAAAGGGAAAGACCTAATCTACAACTTTCATGAACAAGAATTTTTCATTTGAAGCATTTTTGGTCATGAAATAGGAGGTTGAAAAACTTTCCCAAAATGGAAAGTTTCCATTACAAGTCATTTCCATTTTTGGCAAGTTTGCAAATGGCTCAAATTTCTTCAACCTTGTGAACTTCCAACCACTTATAAGATCAAATAAAGATCATATAACTTCAATTTGATGAAAATATCCCTTTGGTTCCATTGTTGGGGAACTCAGATGCCCTGATTTTGACTTAACTTGCTCAAGAAGTTACCCAGTGAACATATGACTTCCACAATGAATTTCTTCATCAAACTTGGTACACATGATCCTTATAACATCTTAAGAACATTAGAAACAAGAATGGACCAAAAATTTGGAATTAAGGCCTCTGAAACCAAAACCCTAATTTTGGTCATTTGTGTTGTGAAAACCCTAGCTCTGCTTCCATGCCTTGCAAGTTCTTGTGATTTCTTGACTTCCATGAACTTTGAGGGACACAATATGATGTTAGAACACACATGGAAACTGTTGGAATGCTTTAAGACCTTTGGGATGGCTCAGATGGATCCTTGGATTGCTCAGATCATAAACCCTAGATGCAGATGAACCTGAACTATGTAGATGAAACAAATATGCAATGTGAGATTGTATGCCTATGAAAATGCAAAAATGAAAGATCACAAGCCATGGTGTGATATTAGTGAGGGAAAATTTGTGGTGTTTACAGCTGCCCCTATTCAAACATGAGTTAGCTGTGCAGGATGTAAGCGCCTGGCTTAGCAGACAAACAAGATAACTTGTGGTTGAATGCCAAAGACAGTCCAAAATTTGCACTCGCTGAATTGAAGAAGAAAAGGGATATAAATTGTAAAAATTAGTATAGCATGATTATCAAATGCGGGCGATGGAGGACGACCATCGAGCAGAGAACGACTGCTAGGGATAAAGCGGTAAGTAAAGCAATGACGGGGACGACCGACAAGCTGGGTAAACAAAGAGACCATGACGGGGACAACCATCAGGTTAGGAGATAAGATTTCTATGGGGATTAAAGTAAAGGAAATGATGGGGATGGCCATCAAGTTTGAAAAGTAACGTAAACAACGATGGGGACGGCCATCGGTTTAAAGTATAAATGAAATAATGATGAGGGACGGTCATCAAAGGTGAAGGACGATCACCTAGCAGGGGACGACTGCTCTTTATCACGACATAGGACGAATGTAGGATAGAAAAGGTTGACGATAGGGACGACCATCGGATAAGCATGATGAAGGACGATCATCAAGAGGTGAAGGACGATCACCTAGCAGGGGACGATTGCTCTTTATCACGACATAGGACGAATGTCAGATAGAAAAAGGTTCCATTAATGGGGAATCCATTGGGGAAAGGATGAGGGACGGTCATCCAAAGGTTTAGGACGATCACCTAGCAGGGACGGATGCCGAAAGCATCACGACATAGAACGAATGTCGGATAGAAGAAAATTGTTCTCGTTGACGACTTACTGGGGAACGATAAACACGGACGAGTGCTTACGCTCAAGAATAAAAAGGTATAGGTGTTTGACGCTGTGTATAGATTAAATATGCGGACGATCATCCTTAGGACCATGATACAGACGAGTATCAGTAAAAACAAACGCTGACGCGTGTTCAGAGATGATGATACAGACGAGTACCAACTAGTTAACAAAGAACACGGACGAGAGTCGAATCTGTTTGAGGAGTGATATATATACAAGATACGGACGAGTATCAGAGACTTCTGTATAAGTATGAGTACTGGTTTGTTGGCTAAGTATGAGCAAGACACGGACGAGTGTTCAACTTGCTGGGGAATGTATGACACGGACAAGTGTCAAAAGGGAATATGTATAAGTTATGAACAAATATTTGTATGTGAGAGTGTAAAAAGTGTTCTGGAAAACTGTGGGGATAGGATGATACGGACGGGTGTCGAAAGGAGTGTGTTATGAACAAGTGTTTGGTTTGCAACAAGTGTTTTAGCAATCATGCGGGGGGTGTATGACATGGACGAGTGTCAAAAGAGCATGTATATCTATTTTTGAGAGTGCAAAGGAGGTGCTTTGGCTTATATCTGCGGGGAATAATACGACATGGACGAGTGTCAAAAAGGGTATATATGAACATGCATTTGTGTTGGAGAGTGTAAAGGGGACACTTTGGCTTTTATTTGCAGGGCTGTGAGTTTTTTTTTATATTCATTGCTGATGAAATTTTGATGGTAATTGCAGGTGACTGGCTCGAACCTGGCTTGTGATCATGCAAATGTTTGATTTTTGCCGTAATGCTCCGTATTAGACGGAATGCTACACTTATTTCGGTGATTTATGATGTGAATGCTATGATTATGCAAAAGAGAAACCGATCCGGGATTCGGATCCCGTCGAAGAAAAGATCTTTGGCTGATCTGCTTGGAGGGATATCCCAGCTGGGGAAGAGATCATTGGTAGATCTGTTAGGAGATATAGCTCTTCTTGGGGAAATAGATCATTGGTTGATATACTATGTAAGGAGAACTCAACTGGGGAGAAGGAAGCTTTCGTCACTTTGTTGTGCAAGAGTTTCAGGCATTGCTCTTCTGGGGAGAGGATGGAAACTCTGTGGGGAACTTGGCTGGGGATGCTCCTGTTGAATAGACCAATGCTAGGGATGAGGAGGCTTTGACAACTCCGCTTGGGAAAAACATTCCAGATATTGCTTGGGGAGGAGGTATGCTGGGGAAGTGTGCTTGGCATGCCCCATGCTGCGTATTGAATACCTACAATCTGTTAAGACAAGAGAAACGCACAAGTATCCCGAGGTATCCCTTACCGGATTCTGTCATAGGAATTAGATATTCCTGAAAGTAAATATATTTCCCGCAAGCATTTATTAAAAATGGCTCATTTGTTTTATGCAAGTACTTATTATGAATATTGGACATTTTGAAAACGAAACAAAAAATGTACAAAAAGAGATGTGACTGAAAATTATGATTTTATTAATATGGGTGCCCTGAATTGGCAAATACAGTCAAAGAAACAAATCCCCTGGAATGAGGAGATTGCTATAAATTGAGAAAAGTAAAGGTGTTGGCAATGTTGATGACGCTCCGATGAACTTCCTTTGCTATGACCTGTATGACCTTGACGTTCTTCTCATCTTGCTTTCTAAAGAAGGTTGATTCTGATGTATGCTTTATCCTTTCGAAGCTTACCGTGTTGTGAGTGATACAGACGAATTCAGAATGCAATTGTTCGATTATTCCCTGATTTTGCGTGGATCGCCCTTTCGGGTTTTCGATCCACCAGGATACCCATTTTTGCCTGAGCTGTCCAATGCAGCTTTTCAACTCAGCGGGTGTACATTTTTTTTTCCTTTATTTTTTCCCGAGTCTTTTATTCTGTTTTTGACTCGCCGGGATGCCCTATTTTTGCCTGGACATACATTCTATTTTTATGTCCAGCGGGTCATTTTATGCGAAGTATTTTTTAACTGCATCTGAATTCACAGTGGATAAGAAATCTTCACCATCCATAGTAGTGAGCATCAGTGCTCCACCAGAGAAAACCTTCTTTACTATGAATGGACCATCATAATTAGGAGTCCACTTGCCCCTGTGGTCTGTATGAGGAGGAAGAAGTCTTTTCAGCACAAGATCTCCCACTTGGTATTCCCGAAGTCTGACTTTCTGATCGAAGGCTTTCTTCATTCTTTTATGATATAACTGCCCATGACAGATGGCATCTAGTCTCTTCTCTTCAATCAGATTTAGTTGATTATACCGAGACCGGACCCACTCTGCTTCATCCAGCTTTACATCCATCATTACCCGTAAGGAACTTCAATAGATAGGACTGCTTCCATACCATACACAAGCTGATAAGGTGTTGCCCCAATGGATGTTCTGATTGAGGTTCGATACCCATGCAAGGCAAATGGTAGCATCTCATGTCAGTCTTTGTAAGTAATCACCATCTTCTGCACAATCTTCTTGATGTTTTTGTTAGCTGCCTTGACAGCGCCATTCATCTTTGGCCTATAAGGAGAAGAGTTGTGATGTTGGATTTTGAAGTCCCGACACAGTTCTTCCATCATTTTGTTGTTCAAATTGGAACCATTATCAGTAATGATTTGCTCGGGAACTCCATATCGACAGATGATGTCTCTTTTCAGAAATCTGGCTACCACTTGTCTGGTGACGTTTGGATACGAAGCTGCTTCAACCCATTTGGTGAAGTAATCAATGGCTACCAGGATGAATCTGTGGCCATTTGAAGCAGTTGGTTCAATCTTTCCAATCATGTCAATGCCCCACATGGCAAAGGTCCAAGGTGAAGACATCACGTTCAAAGGATTTGGAGGCACATGCACTTTATCTGCGTAGATCTGGCATTTGTGGTACTTTCTGGCATAGGCACAATAGTCTGCATCCATTGTGATCCAGTAGTAACCTGATCTTAATAATTTCTTAGCCATTGCATGTCCTCCAGCATGGGTACCGAAAGATCCTTCATGCACCTCGTGCATCAGCAAGTCTGCTTCTTTCTTATCAACACATCTGAGTAGAACCATGTCGAAGTTTCGCTTTTATAATGAACCATCAGCATTAAGGAAGAAACTATCAGCCAGCCTTCTTAATGTCTTCTTATCATTGGATGATGCCCCAGGTGGGTATGTTTGATCCTCTAAGAAGCTTTTAATGTCATGGAACCATGGCTTGTCATCTTTAGCAATGTCCACAGAGAAAACATATGCTGGTCAGTCCAGTCTGGATACTGAAATCCGAGGCACATAATTTGCAGTTTGAACCTTGATCATGGAGGAAATGGTAGCCAAAGCATCTGCAAACTGATTTTCGTCTCGAGGGATGTACTCAAGTTTGACTGTTGTGAAGAAAGTCAATAATCTCCTCGTATAGTCGCGGTTATGAATCAAATGCTCTTAGTGAGTGTACTATTTTCCGTTGGTTTGATTGATTATCAAAGCCGAATCTCCGAATACATTCAATGTCTTGATCCTGAGGTCAATGGCTTCCTCAAGACCCATGATACAGGCTTCATATTCAGCTTCATTGTTAGTGAAGGCAAAGGTGAGTTTTGCCGAGAAAGGCATATGAACTCCTTTAGGTGTAATGAGCACTGCACCAACTCCACGACCATTCATATTGACAGCCCCATCAAACATCATTGTCCATTCTTCTTCTGGGTCAGGCCCTTCAGTGTGAACAGGCTCTTCATGATCTTTTGCTTTTAGGTACATGATGTCTTTATCAGGGAAGTCAAATCTCATGGGCTGGTAATCATAAATGGGTTGCTCAGCTAGATAGTCAGACAGTACACTGTCTTTGATGGCTTTTTGAGATGTGTATTGAATGTCATACTCTGTCAGAATCATTTGCCATCTTGCAACTCTTCCTGTAAGTGCTGGCTTCTCAAATATGTACTTGATGGGGTCCATTTTTGAGATCAATTAAGTAGTGTGAGTCAGCATATACTGTCTTAGTCGGCGAGCAGCCCACGCTAAAGCACAACAAGTTTTCTCGAGCAGTGAATAACATTGTTCATAGTCGGTAAACTTTTTGCTTAGGTAGTATATTGCTTACTCTTTTCGACCAGACTCATCATGCTGGCCCAACACACACCCCATTGATCCTTCTAATACTGTCAGGTACATTATTAGAGGTCTTCCTTCAACTGGAGGCATAAGAATTGGAGGTTCTTGCAGGTACTCCTTGATTTTGTCAAAAGCCTTCTGACAATCTTCGTTTCACCTGACTGTTTGTTCCTTTCTTAACAATTTGAACAGGGGTTCACAGGTTGCAGTAAGATGAGATATGAACCTTGATATGTAGTTCAATCTACCTAGGAACACCCGAACTTCCTTTTCAGTCCTAGGTGCGGGCATCTCCTGAATGGCTTTGACTTTGTCGGGATCAACTTCCATTCCCTTTTCACTTACGATAAATCCTAGAAACTTACCAGAACGTACCCCGAATGTGCGTTTGTTGGGGTTTAGCTTCAGCTGATACTTTCTCAGACGCTTGAGCAACTTCAGCAGATTTACCAGATGGTCTTCTTCAGTAAGGGACTTGGCAATCATGTCATCCACGTAGCATTCAATTTCTTTGTGGATCATATCGTGGAATAATGTTACCATAGCTCGTTGATAAGTCGCACCGGCATTCTTCAGTCCAAAAGGCATTACCTTGTAACAAAATGTGCCCCAAGGTGTGATGAAAGTTGTTTTCTCCATGTCTTCGGGTGACATCTTGATCTGATTATACCCGGAAAAACCATCCATAAAAGAAAATACCGAGAACTGAGCGGTGTTTTCAACCAATACATCAATGTGAGGTAATGGGAAATCATTCGTCGGGCTAACTCTGTTCAGATCCCGGTAATCCATACACATTCGTACTTTGCCATCCTTCTTAGGCACTGGTACAATATTAGCGACCCACGGCGGGTACCTAGTTACAGCAAGGAAATCGGCGTCCCATTGTTTTTGTACTTCTTCTTTAATCTTCATGGCCATATCTGGGCGAGTACGACGTAGCTTTTGCTTCACTGGAGGGCAATCTTCTTTTAATGGCAGCTTAACAATATCCGTATCTAAACCTGTTATGTCTTGATAGGACCAAGCAAAGACGTCGACGTATTCTCGAAGCATGTCAATGAGCTGTTATTTTACTGAAGCCTGTAGACTGGCCCCAATCTTCACTTCTTTCAAATCCTCTTCGGTACCAAGATTAACTGTTTCCACCTCCTCCTGATGAGGAGTGATCACTTTCTCTTCTTGCCTCAACATCCTGGCTAACTCTTCAGGTAACTCATAGTCTTCTTCAACCCCTTCATCAGCTTGATTGATTGGATTGCCGAAGTCATACAAGGTCATAGTAGTGTTGTTGTCGGTGCAATCTGGAGGATAATCTCTGCAAGGTTTGAGATTGGTTCGTTTTAGTGATCAATTTTAATCTTGTTTTAGAAAAGTGAAAAATGAAGTTATTTATTTTGAAAACATTGTCATTTTATTGTTTTGTACAAAAGCGAAAAATGAAAAGTCAGTGAGCGAAAAAGAGACTTGTTTGCAAAAGATGTCCGGTATTCATTGATAATCCATTTGCACAAAATTACAATATGTCTCTATTACAAAATGAGTCTTGACACCTTGGGCAAGATACAGGACTTGATGCATGCTGAAAAAAGCAGGAAATAATAATTACTCTGCAGAAGTAACCCTTATAATTTCCTGGGAAGACCAGTTAAGGACTTGGTGACCCGGGATCCTTGGACGTATCCAGCTCTCCAGGTTGCGGTCGCTTTCTGCCTCATCTTCCAGGTTGTTAATAGCATCTGGGGTGAGCATCCCCCCACTGATGAACTTGGGCTCATTTGCAGCCTTTGATTGATCTTGTCGGAATGGTTTGTAACCCAAACTGAATCTGTCCTCCTTCTTCTCCACCGGTAACAGCTTGCCCCAGCCTTGGACGTTACCATCTTCAACAACCTTTCGGGCTTGCTGATAGGAGACAATTGAAGTATCCATCCTATCCTCCTGGGATGCAGCAAATACTTCAGTTGTCACCTCATTGACATTTAGAGTCTCGAACCCCTGGCTCATGGTTTCATGGATTTCACCATCCATCTCAATGTATTTGTATGTAGCCAGATGGCTAACAAAGATGTCCTCTTCACCACAAATGGTGATAATCTGTCCTTCCCACTCATATTTCAATTTCTGGTGAAGGGTCGACGTAATTGCGCCAGCGGCGTGAATCCATGGTCGACCCAACAAACAGTTGTAGGCCGGCTGTATGTCCATCACATAAAAAGTAGTCTTAAAGATCTGCGGACCGATTATCACAGGCAGATCCACCTCTCCAAGAACAGACCTCTTGGAGCCATCAAAAGCCCTGACCATCAGATTGCTTGGTCGGAGAGCTATTCCATCATATTCGAACCTGACAAGAGCTTTCTTCGGCAAGACATTGAGTGAAGACCCAGTGTCCACCAGAACATGAGAGAGTACAGCCCCTTTGCATTCTAGGGTGATGTGCAAAGCCTTGTTGTGGTGACGTCCTTCTGTTGTTAAGTCAGCATTGGTGAAACCTAGCCTATGGCTAGTATTAACATTAGACACCATTGTCTCAACCTAATTCATTGTGATCTCTTCTGGCACGTAGGCAGCGTGCAGAACTTTGAGTAATGCATCCCGATGAGCTTCGAAACACAACATCAGAGATAATATGGAGATCTTAGAAGGAGTCTGGTGGAGCTGATCCACAACTTTGTAGTCACTTCTTTTAATTATCCTCATAAATTCATCCACATCCTGATCAAAGGATGAGTTATGAGTCTCTTTTGGTGCAGGTTCTTTTGGTGCCACACTTTTCCCTTTGGCTTTGGCAGTAGCCTCTGCCTCAGTACTAGTTCTTGGAGCTTGTGACGCAAAGAGGCGTCCGCTTCGGGTGAAGCTTCCTCCTCCCCCGACATTATCCACTTGGGGGATGTGAATCGAAGAATCAAGAAGGAATCTTTCTCCATTGCAGTAAAGGTCTGCACCATAGTGCCATGGTACAACATTGTCTTTATCATATGGAATTGGCCATGGCACCGTGATGGTGACTGCACTTACTGCAGTAGAGGTTGGAACTGTTATTGTTTGTGGATCATAAAAGATGGTGACAGGACTTCTGGTGGATGTTGGTGGTGATGAATTGAAGCTTGATTGTTGTTGAAACTGTTGCTGAGATTGTTGAAAGTTGCTGGAGTTGGGGACCGTTGTAGGGTCATAATAGATAGTAACTGTGGAGACGTCGTTGTTGGTGATTGCTGAAGTTGTAGAAGTGGATGAAATGGAACTGTTGTTTGTTGTAGTGATGGAAGGAGTGGTTGTTGAAGTTGTAGACAAGTTTGTAGGGATAATTGTTATTGCAGTTGTAGAAGAATCATTTGTCTTGGAAAAAGGAGTTGCTGGTGTTGTAGAAGCTGTTGTGGTTATTTGCAGAATGCCTTCTTTAATCAAGCCATTGATGCCATTCCTCAAGCTTGCACACCCGTTCTCGGAAACCTCGCAAGATTCACAGCAGGCCTCACAACCTGGAAACACTTGGCATTTCAAAAGCTGAGCTTTAACCTCTGCCAGAGGTGTCTGAATACTTGCAGTATCTTTAATTGAAATCATGGGTGAACCTTCTTCTAAAATATTAATCCTTGGCCCACTGTGACTTGGCATAGGATTTTTCATGACATTGGGAGGTGGTGCAAAGTTCAGGGCCTTTGAATCTACCAGGTCCTGGACCTTCATATGCAGAGCCCTGCATTTTTCCGTGGAGTGACCAGGTGCATTAGAATGAAAAGCACACCTAACATTGACATCGTAATTTCTCGAAAGATTCTGAGGAACAGGTGGAGCCAATGTCCTTAACTCGACAAGATTGAGCTTTAGGAGTTGTGGCAGCAATGTGGCATATGGCATTGGAATAGGGTCAATCACCCTGTTGATCTGAGATGGCCGCTGTTGAAAAGGGCGTTGTTGTTGATTGTTGTTATTGTTGTTGTAGGATATCTGTTGAGGAAATTGTGGTTGTCGAGGAAAGTGTTGTGGTTGTTGAGTGTATTGAGGAGGTGGAGTAGGAATAGTGACGGCAGCAACTGATCTGGGAAGATATTCGGGTCTTCATCTTCCCACATGCACAAAGTTTGTTTCACCAGATCTACGGGGCCCAGCAAATGGCTTCCTTTCACTGTTTGAACTGGCACTGTTGTCAGAAATCTTTCCCATCTTTAGTAAGCTCTCAATTCTTTCCCCAGCTATCACCACGTCTGCAAAGCTGGTGGAAGAAAACGCAGCCAATCAGTCAATATAGATGCCTTGGAGAGTATTCATGAACATGTCTTCCATCTCTCTTTCTGACATGGGGGGTTGAACGGAAGCAGCTAGTTACCTCCACCTTTGGGCATACTCTCTGAAACTTTCTCGGGAAGACTGTGACATTCCCATCAGAAGGGTTCTGTTTGGGGCCATGTCCAGATTATACTGATATTGACGAATGAAAGCTTTAGCCAAGTCTTTCCAATTTCTCACTATGGCTCTGGTTAAATGGGAGTACCATTCTCGGGATGCCCCTGTCAAGCTATCCTCGAAGTAAAACATCCACAGTTTCTCATCCATGGTGTAGGCTTTCAATCTCCCCAGTAAAGACTGAAGATGGGCATGTGGGCAGGATGTGCCGTTGTATCTTTCAAAACATGGGGGTTTGAACTTGTGAGGAATTCTAACCCCCTCCACCAATCCCATGTCCATGACATCAAAACCCAGAGAATTTTGGGATTCAAGAGACCTTAGCTTCTCTGCAATTTCATCCAACCGACGATCGTAAACTTCGTCTCCAGCCCCAACCACAGTAAACTGTTCTTCTTGAGGGTCTTCCTGCAAGGCCCCCCCTCCAGTGTTACCTTGGGTGTTTCTTATAGCATTGATATCTGGGTTCAGATGAGGTCCAAACTCTGGTGGATCAGTACGAGGCTGTACGTGATCGTTGTTACTGGTACCCCCTGTACCTGGATGGTTTTCCTCGGGAGTTTGCCGCTCGACTAACTCTCTTAGTCTCTCCTGGCTCTGAGCCAAACCAGTCATAACTGCCATGAACTGATTCATTTGGGCCCTCATCTCTGTTCTTTCATTGGCCATTTGGGTCCTCACATCAGTCAAGTCTTGTTGAACTTGATCCATTTGTAATCCTGGAAGGTTGTTTCTCGTCGGATACCGGTGCACTCTGTTGACAGGGAACACTCTTCTGCGAGCAATGTTTCCTGAAACCACAACAAAGTGAGAAACAACAAAAAACAAAAAAATCTACAAAACAAAGAAATGATGTTAGTATGCAATGCAATATGTCTATTTGTCTTCCAAGGGTATCCGGTTTGGTTATTTTGTTTTGACCTTCCAAATCTCGAGGAATGATGATGTTGGAGAGAGATTAAGCCCACAAAATAATACAAACCATATATTTACAAAAATGTGAAAATACATAGTTTGATTACAATAAAGTCCCCATGGTGGGTCAAAATACATCAACAAAATCAAAATTACAAACAAAAGGAAATACAAGTACAAAGAAATCAAACATCCAGTCCAAAGTCATCCTCCCTGACTTCCTTCAGGAGAGCCTCAGTCACTGGACCTACTGGGTGCTCAGTGATAGTCCTGATGAGGAGGTTCCTGGTGGAAATGGAATTGGTCAACTTCTTGTGCTTATCCTGATCCTTTGACCACTTCAACCCCGCCCGGAGTTTCAACTCAGAGATCTCCTTATGTGCTGCTATCAAAGCTGCCAGATTCTTCTTCTCACTAGCCTCCAGTTGCTCTATCTTAGCTTGAGTTCTTTGATCTTCTTGTGCACGAGCCTCAGTGATCCTAATCCACCTAGTCTGGCTCTCCTCTAAATAATGCTCAGCTCTGGCCTTTTGAGTCTTAGCTTCCTTGCAAGCATTCTTCAACACTAGCTCCCTTGCTCTAGCCTTTCTGATGTAGTCATCCGTCTTCTAAATCTTGGTCAAGTGCTCAATCCGGAGCCTTTCTAACCTTTCATTATCTAGCCAGCTGTCATTCCTCTCCCAGAGGGTCTTCTTCAAGGCTTCAGAGAGTTGAGTATTCCTCTCTTTTAACTTCTCAAACTCCTCCAAACTAACAGTAGCTGCAGGCTGCACTGCTGATGGTCCAGGTACATCTTCTAAGGTGAATGGCATACGGGTGATTTGTCCCCTGGTACGAGACCAATCAAGATACTGAGCTGAGGCTATATTGTTGCACTTGCCAAGAATAGCTATCCCCTTAGTCTGAATGTTGTCCCAAGCCCAAGCAGCTTGTCTGACAATGGCAAGGTTGTGTTGGATGTCACAATAGAGGGTTTCAGTCAAATCTTGCCCTCTTGGGGGATGTACCAAAGCATACCCTAATTGCCTCTTGAAAAGCAAAGGGTTGTAGTTGATGCAACCTTTTACTCCAATCAAGGGTACATTGGGATACTGCTCACAGCTGGTGATGATGTCTTTGCCCTTGGTGCTCTGAGTGCACCATCTGATGTCTTCTGATGTAAGGGTAATCAATCTCTTGGCCCAGTTCTTTGGTTGATGAGGGTTCAGGAAAGTGTCTGACTTTGGAAAATGTCTTAACAACCAACAGTAGAAGAGGGGTGCACAACATCTGACCAATCTTCCCCTTTGCTTCTCATTCCTTTGATGCACTGAGTAGTAAAAGTCTCCAAGCAAGGTAGGAACTGAGTTCCTCAATAAGAACAGGTGAATAGCATTCTTGCTTACAAACTTTGGCTCGTCTACAAACAAAATAACTCCATATATGCTGAGGGCTAGGAGAGCACAAACAGTCTCCCACTTCCCTGTTGCAGCATGCAGGGTGGCCTGGGAGACCAGGAAGTCCAAGTGAAGGCCTGGGATTCCGGCCTTGGTGGTCATGCTCTGATCAATGAGGGTAGGCTCCAAGTGCAATGCCTTAGCTATATCTTCATTCTTGGGAGAAACCATCTCAGGGTTGAAAGGAATCCCTCTCCTGATAGGGACACCTAACAACATGGAAAATTCTTCTAGCAAAGGTCCCAACTGAAAATCAGGGAATGTGAAGCATCTGAAAGGAGGATCATAAAACTGGAGACATGTGTGAATCATGCTCCTCTGGGATGAATCCAGGTCCATGATCATGTCCAATATGCCTCCATAATGTTCCCTGAATAATGGGACATGATCAGGAGTGATGAGAGACTGGATCTGTTTGATGCCTGTCAGAGTGGGCTCAAAGAAGTGGTATGTGATGTTGCTCTTCTTGGATGTGTCCATGCTGATAATGGATACTGGTGAAGAAACTAAGGAGAAATCCTGATGAAGGTAACTGCTGAAAACTGATGAAGATAACTGGAGAAGGTGCTGAAGAAGGGTCTCTGATGAAGACCACTGAAGAAGAGTCTCTGATGAAGACAAACTGATGAAGGTGCTGGTGCAGATAACTGAGGGAGTCTGAGCAGCAGAACAGGTCAAAACCAAACCAAAGATACAATGTGGATACCCTATAAAACAGATAGGCAAATGTTAAATGATGCAAAATGATGTATGCAGAATGATATGCAAAGGGTTTGTGATCAAGATCTGGATTTGTTATCTGCCTTGATAGGGTCCATGTGTGTTCATAAGTCCGAATGGAGGCTTAGAAAACCAGTAACCAGGTGGGGGACTCAAATAAAGAGTTACAAGTCCAGGGTTTCACAAGAACATTCCAAAATGATACAACCTTAAAACAAAACTGGTAACATGGTATGATGAGGCCAAGGGTTCCTGCAAACCTGTAAACATCCCAACCCTCTCACATGTATTGTTCTAGAACAAGGATCCTTAGACTTGGATCAGTTATGAGAAGTGTAAACACTTCTAACCCGGAGGTACAGTGTTTACAATAACCATAAAAGATCCTCCTCTAACTCACCTCAGATGCAGAAGGTCATGAAAAGGTCATCCAGACTTAGCAGGCTTCCTAGATAGCCCTAGTACTACAGGAAATCCGTAGCACATAGTTCTCAAGAAGAAACCCATGTCTGAACCGTGTTTCATATTCCCGCACCAGACCGAAATGGAATAGGAAAGAACATGAAGCCACTCTATCCTATGTGTCACTCAGGCTCCCGGTATGGAACCTTAATCACTCAACAATCCCTCCCACCAAGGAAATAACAAATCCAACAAAAATGATAATGACAGTATGAAATGCATAAAACCGTAAATGAAAGCAATAAATAAAGTTGTACAAAAAGCAATAAATAAATAAGCACAAGTAGCACATAACACCCCGATAAACACAAATCAAACAAGCGCTAGGAGAAACCCACAAAAAGAACCAGAAGCCCTGGTTGCAATATAGGTCCCCAGCAGAGTCGCCAAGTTGTCGCTCCCGAAGATTTGCATCCCGGTACAAGCGCGAACGGTTAGCGAAAGGAGAAATGAATAGAGTCGCCAGCTAGGCATTTTTATCCCGAAGGAAAGGTAATGCTGCATAAACCTAGAAAAAGATATGGATAAGACGGTTGTGAACCATAGAAACTGAGAAAGGGGGTTGGTTACAACCTGGGAAGGTATTAGCACCCAGATTGTCCGTCGTACTCGACGGGATCCATTCTTACAAGATTGTGTTTAAAGGGGTAGTGTATGTGCTATCTGTGTGCAAAAACTGGAAAAGAATGTACAAGTGCCAGTGCAAAAGGTGAATGCTCAGGAATGAGGCTTAAAAGAGAATGCTGAATGAGGGGGAAGACACAGAGACTTTTGTTCGATAACTGTTAAGTTATGCCTACGTATCCTCGCGTGCAATGAGGAAGTCAGAACACCGTAGTTTGACTCAAAGTGACTGAAAGATAAATTGACTGTGAACTACTTACTTGCCTATGCTCAAGTGTATGACTCGTCTGACTCGAGTGCTAACTGTCTTGCATTAGACGGAAGAAGCAAGTTCTCGTTTGTGAATGAAGGTGATGAGAAAAGAATCCTGAAGGAGACGATTATTGTATGTTTTTGTGTTTTCAGTTTTTTTGTTTTTAGTGTTTTTGCATAAGTTAATGAGCTCAAGCCTAAATCAAGGGCTTGTAAACTCATTATATCCTCCCCTATTAGGGATAATGAGAATACTTAAGTATGAGATAAGCATCTCAACTTAATTGCCATGATGATGTAGGATTAAGATCATTAACCTAATTGTGATTATTTAGATGTTTTTGGTTTTTTGTTTAGTGTTAAGTAATGAGTTTAATCTCTAATCACAGATTAGTGGGCTCATTACACCATCCTAATAGAAGGATAATAGATGAGAACACTTAAGCTGAGGAAGATACCTCAACTTAATCCATGGTTAGGGATTAAATTCATTACACAACAAGCCTTTATTAAATGGATTTTAATTAAAGGATGAGATTAAGAAGTGGATTTTAAGTTTGTAAGACAACTTGAGGAGGACTTGTCCATTAAACACTAGGGTTAGTCCCTCTTAACCATAAGGAAGAGATAGAACCCTAATGTAAGGTCCAAGTTACAAGATAAAGTATTAGTGATTATTAAGATGATTTGATTAAGAGGTTTAAACAAATTAAAGGTTTAACACTTAGGATTAAAGTTATACACTCCATCCTAAGAGAAGGATACAGGCATAACCCTAATTCCAAAGTCCTAAAACTTTAAGAGTTTAGTCTCTGATTATGAAGATGAGAAGAGAGACTCAAGGAGACTCAAAGGTTAAAGACTAAAGGGGGACTATATACAACCCTAAAGTTATCATGCTTGGTGTCGCTCCCCGGATTTCCATCCTGGTACAAACGTGAAAGTGGCGCGGAAAAGGTAGAGTTGCCAGCCAGACATTTTTATCCCGAAAGAACTGGAATGGTAATTCTGCACAAACCAGAAGAAAAGAAGAGGAAGGACACGGGTCCTGCGAACCAAAGAAGCTGAGTTCGGGAGACGGTTACGACCTAGGAAGGTATTAGCACCCAGATCGTCCGCCGTACCCGACGGGATCCGCGCTTGCAAAGAAACTGTTTCAAAGGGTGAAGAAATGAAAGTTGCTGCAAAGAAAATGAACTGAACTGGATAAAAGAAACGAAAAGTGAACTGAAAAAGAAATGAAAAGGAAAAATGTAGGGAAAATAAAGATTGTGCTCGAACGGGCCCTACCCCGCTGCCTACGTACCTTATCTGGACAATGAGGATCAGAGTCGTCGTAGTTCCCCTAACTAGGGGTGGAAAAGATTGCTTATTTCTTAAAGCTTGAACTGCCTATGTCAATGCTCAGGTGTTACAGGCTCGGACGACGAGTGCGTAACCGTCTTGCAAAATGACAAATAGGAGCAAGTTCGCGTACGGAGCGAAGGAGATGAGAAAAGAATTCCCGAAGGAAAGACGCTTATTGTTTGTTTGTGTTTTTTATGAAGCTTTTTATGAGTGTGTCACAAGGAAGTGAACTCAAGCTCTTTTCCATGGAATGTGCACTTGTCACTACATTCCAATATGGAATAATAGAACAAGCACACTTAAGTAAGGAGAAGATCCCCAAAACTTGAACCCAGAGATTAGGGCTTAAGCTCACTAACTCATTAACTTATTAAGTGTTTTTGGTATTTACAATGAAGAAGTGTTTTTTATGATTTTCTTGGTGAAGATGATACCCTGATCAGACTTGTACATCACAAGGCAAGCTTGTACTATCCCAAGATGGGAAGACTACAAGTGTCTCATGGGATAAGGCTATTGCTTAAGGTATCACTTCAAACTTTATTAGGTGTCTTCTTTAGATTTTTGAGATGAGAAGAGAAAAGAAACCAAAAGGACCACAAAGGCAAAAGTCTAATGGGGGACTAATGAATCCTAAGTGTTGTCATGCATGGAAATCCTAGGTTAGTGAGTGTAACACCCCAAAATTTTCCCTCTCATATTTAGCATATCACTTTGCATTTTGCATAGCATTTAGCATACATAAATTCATAAAATAATCAAAGACATTGCATCATAACCATCACAGCAGGGGCATAGGTTTGTGATCAATGAACAAAGCAACTGAAGGCTATACGAAGGCAATCAAAGGGGGCACAAAGCTTCTCAACCTTGTGCAAATGGTCCACAACATCCCACAAGTATTCACTTGAAGCCACAAGTCCTATACAGAGGTGTTTTGCTCAAGGGAGGCAAGCAGTGCAACATTTCCCAGCAAAAAGGAGTCAGATGAGGGTTTCTAATGAACTGGGCTTATCAATGAGACTTTGGTCCAAGCATGGTTTCATGGTTCTCTACATGATGTCAAGTACCTATGGTTCAAATTTCACCATTGGACTCGTTTTGGAAGGCCCTCAATTGTTCAGTTGATTGAAAATCAGAAAATTAGAGAAAAGTCAACCAGGAGGAGTAAAAAGTCAGCTCTTGAATTTTTGGGATCAAAATCATGAAATTATTGTCACAAGGCTCTTAGGGACCAATTTGAATCAAGAAAGAATGAAAATAAAATCAAGAAAACTAAAACTTACCATTTTTGGAAAGTTTGGGTTTCCAAAAATGGCAAGTTTTGGTCATTTGTGTAGCCACTTCAAGAGAGGTTTTTTCCCAAAAAAAAGAGTCCTATGAAAATTATACCTTGAGAAAATGAAAGGGGACATCCTAAGCTTCAAAACCATATGTGGAACTCCTTCATAGGATCAAAATTGAGAAAGATATGGTCATTCAAAGTTTGAAAAAAAAACAAGGCAATGCAACAGGATGAATCGATTCATCCGTGTTATGAATCGATTCATAACTATTATGAATCGATACATCCATGTATGAATCGATTCATAATGCGTTTTTTTGCTAAAATTAGCTTTCTCTTCAGTATGTATCGATGCATAACCTTATGAATCGATTCATGATGCTGTTTTTTGCCATTTTGCTGCTGTTTTTGATGCAAAACAAGGGGGAATGCTATGCTATCTTTGGGGCTGAACGTGGAAATGATTGGCACACATTCTATAACCTATTTAGCTTCACTTTGGTCTCAATTCAAGCTTCACCATTTCTGCTACATCAAAGTGGTCTTCACCACAAGTGTTCATGAGCTAGTATACTAAAGAAAGTTCTAGAAGAGCCAGCTCACCCTCTTCTACCACATTCTAGAGTTTTCTACAACCTTCCAAAGAGTTCTAGAATTCTCTAGAATCCCAACTAACTCCTAACCTAAGCCAACTCCTAAGCTACCTCCAAGCCCAAACCTCATGCCAAACCAATGCATTATATAAATCCATCTCCTCCCAAAGCTAAGGGTGATCACCACAAATCACTCTCTCCCTCATTCTTCACTCAATCACCATTTTCACAATCTCAAATTCATCACTTTCTCTCCCACTTTTCCACCATTTTCACCATAGCTTTTCAACAAAAGTTCTTCAAGTTTCACATTGAAACTTGAAGGTCTTAAAGCTTAGCCTCCATCCTCCATTGAATTGAGCATTGTGGAAGAAGAAGCTACTGGTTTTTGGTGGAGATTGCGACTTATCGGAAGTGATTAATCGAGAAGCGTCAAGACCGAATCGCATTTATTTTACATTCGCGGATTCTCCAGTTTTCTTCTTCATTCGCACTCCGATTCATTGCAACAATTACCGAAACACTCCTCCGTTTCGTAGGTTGGTGATTTAACCATTATGCCTTAATTTATCCTCTTCATCTCGCCTTAACGGCATTCTACACATGATTTTCGATTATGTTTGCGTTGTATCGTTCATTTTCGTTTTCGTTGCTTTCTTGCTTGCAATTTGCATTTGGATTATTAGGAATTAGATTTGTAATCTAATCTAGGTCCTAGTAGGTGTAAAGAATCCCTTGTAAATAGGAAAAACGGTTCTCGTCGTAGGAATTTAGATTTTAGCTTATTTGATAGCTTAGTCTTAATTCTTCATGCCTATCACCCACCATACATGTTTAGGTACAGATTTTAGGGAATTTTTAGGTCCATTTCCAGTAGCTAATTCCCCCATTTCGAGTCGTTTCGACACAATTCCGTTCATGTTACGTGTTATGCATTTTTGTACTTCTTTGTGCATAGTTTAAGTTCTTGCATTTTGTCGCCATGTTCATGCACCATTAGGCATATAATAATCATGTTGCATTCTGTTTTTACATGTTTGCATTGCCTCAAATCATTTTTTTTGCATTCCATTATGTTGATGTATGTTGCATTTTGCATAATCATATGTATGTGCATTTGGTTGCATTTTGTTGCATATTTGATCACATCATCCATATCAATTCAATTCTGAATTTTGCATTGAGTTTAGCATGTTTGTTGAGCTATCATGTTGCATGTTCATAATCAATGATCATCATGTGCATATACCATGTTCATGTACCATACTTTTGCATTACTTGTTGCACAATCAACCATGTGATGCATTCTTGCATAATCTTCAAAATATTCATGTTCTTGCATTTTTATATGATGATCCATGTTCAAATGTATGTTCATGATGGATTTAGTGCATTATTCATTGAGTTTGTGCATTAAAATATGAAAATAATCAATTCTGGATTTTGCATTTCATAGTTGTTTTTGCATATAGGTGCTGTAAAATGTGTGCTGTTTGTTTATAGTGCATGCTGTATTTGACATTTTACACCTACTTTTTCATGCTGCAAGATAGCTGTAGTATGTTGTTTGTGTTATGCTTTATTTTCATAGCTGTTGGTGTGTTTGAGTGCTGTAAATAGTTGCTGAATTTTAGTTTAGCATAGTTTAGGCACCCTTAAACCTAAGATTGAGTCTAGTTTAGGTCCAAGAGCCTTAGGATTTAATTGTTGTGTGTTTGCTTTATTATTTTTGTAATAAAATGCACACTAATCATTTGTTTTGTAGTGGGGAAGATTGAGGTAAGTTTCCTCCATCCAATCCTTTATTTTATGCATTTCTTTTATGCATTTTAAATTCATTTTTCCTTCCATATTTGTCTTTGGGTAGGATCCCCCTTTGTCAGGACCAACTTACTTTCCTTAGGAAGTAAGTTGTATCCTATTTCTTCTTTCTTTTCCTTTTGCTCCTTAGGATTAGAAAACCTCACTAACCATTAGGATCTCCCTTTTTGGCATAATAAATAACTTAGGGTTGGTCTTAGTCCCCTTAGTTTTTCCTTTTTCGATTTGAGTCTTCTTCTCTCATCTTCAAACAAAATCTAAAAGACACTTTATAAAAACCGAATGTTCTTGTACGCCATGAGACTTTGTTGCGGAGTTCTTATACACGTCCTGTTTCGGGGCGAGGTGTAAGTCCCTACCACGATGGATAAGTCTTAGTATGAGAATGTTCACAAACAATAAACTCCAAAACACTTCTCATAAAAGAAAATAAACCAAGACATCGCGTCTTCTCTTCTCATCTCATACTCTTTGTGGACGAACAGGACTTGCCTCGACAGTTCAAACAGCGATACGGTAAACACCCTCGAGTCAGAGCCAGTAACACCTGAGCTAGAGCTATGGCAACGTCAGCTTAAAAAATACAAACAAATGTTCCCGCCTTAGTGAGGCGAACTACGTCGACTCTGATCCTCATTATCCCGATGAGGTATGTAGGCAGCGGGGTAGGGCCCGTTCGAGCACATTCTTTATTTTCCCTACATTTCCCTCTTTTTTTCCATTCTCCTTTCTTATTCCTTTCTCATTTCCATTTTCATTCCAGATAGCCATTATTTCATTTCAGCAGCATATTATTTCTCACCCTTTGAAACAAAACAAGCAAGCGTGGATCCCGTCGGGTACGGCGGACGGTCTGGGGTGCTAATACCTTCCCAGGTCGTAACCGACTCCCGAAACCAGATCTTTGGTTCGCAGGACCTCGTCCTTTCCTTCTTCCTCGGGTTTGTGCAACATTACCTTTCCCATTCCTTCGGGATAAAAATGTCTGGCTGGCGACTCTACCTTTTCCGCGCCACTTTCGCGTTTGTACTAGGATGAAAATCCCGGGAGCGACAGCTGGCGACTCTGTTGGGGACTAACCCGATTCTTCCGGTTTCCTTTGTAGAGTCAATCCTAGCGCTTGTCTGTTTTTGTTTCTTTCGGTGTTTATCTGCTTGCTGCTGTGTGCTTTAGTTTAGCTTTACTGTTTTCATTTACAGTTTTACTTTACAGCTTTACTTTACCGCATTTATTTACCGCTTTCAGTATTTATTTTCCATGCATCATATTATACTGGACTGTCTGGCTGTGCTGGTTTTCATTTTTTCTGCGGGGTGGGAGTTACTGTGAGATAAGCCAAATACCCAGCTTGAGTGCACTATAGGATTAGCGTGGACAGACATTGTACTCCCATGGTATCTCACCATGATGGGTGGCGATGTGTTCCACACCCAGATTGCGACCGTCTTGGAACTATCCTGTGTGGGGATTACCTCACTTCAGGGTGCGACCTTGATAGTTATGTGCATCTGGTGACCGATCTTCGAGGACCTTAGTGGAAACACCCCTCTCCAGTGATGACAGTGGCAGACCACATTTGTTGGCAAACCCACTCGCATCCGAGGGTCCACTGGGAACTCGCATAGGATGGCATGGTTCTCTCATAGGAACTCAGTCAAGGCAAATTGTTTGTATGACGATAGTATTGTACCCTTCGGGATGAATGTACTATTGTTTCTCGATTCAGTGCTTGAAGCTGGGGACTTATGAGGGATGCTTGTTTTCCCCGTACTCAGCTGAGACCTCCCTGGTTAGTACATAATGCCAAACCGATTCCCTGATTTGGTCATGAGCCATTTCTCGGAAATGGTGAACGTATTATTGCTATCCGGCTTTGAGAGTCCATGATGTTGACTCGGTATAGCATACCCGTGAGATGGGAGGGGTTTACAGGTTTGCAGGAACCCTAAAACTTCCAACATACCCCACTTTGCCAGCACATGGTCCTTTGGTTTGAAATTCGGGATTTCGGTGGTACTGTTATTACGACTCTTCACCAGCACATGATTGACTTCTCGACACCAATGTCAGACCAGTGATCGCCAGACCTTTGATCACGCACCAGTGCATTGCATAACATCCCCTGCATGCTTGCATTACTAACACATGCTTACTCATTTGCAGGGCCGCATGTCGCATCCTCATGAACATATCATACGCATTTACTGCATGATTTGCATATTTTGCATTTTACAGGTTATTCGGACTTCCTAACTTATTCAACTTTAGGAAATATAGCTGGTCAACACGTTCATCGGTATCCAACAAAAAGAAACCGAGTGAGAATGGCTGAACGAATGCAGACTGGTCTCGACGAGCTCCGACAGAGGATGGATCAGTTCATGGACATGATGACCGGCCTTGCTCAGAATCAAGAGCGTCTCAGATTGATGGTTGAGCAGCCCCGTGGGAATGCTAATGCTGGAACACCGACTGAGAATGTGGATCCTAACGCTGCCCGTGACGGAGGGCCAAATCTAAATGGGACTGCGGCCCGTAATGAAGACACTCAGGAAGACCAGTTCACTCTACTGGATGCTGATATGGGTAATATGAATGAGGTCAACAATCGAAGGTATGAAGAGCTGGCGGAGAAAATTAAGGCCATGGAATGTCAGAACTCCCTGGGCATCGATGTAACCAATCTAGGGTTAGTGCCAGGAGTCAGAATCCCTCCTAAGTTCAAGGTGCCATCATTTGACAAGTACAACGGCAGCACGTGCCCTAGAACTCACATTCATGCATACTTCGGAAAAATCTTGGCTCACACTGATGACGAGAAACTTTGGATGCACTTCTTCCAAGATAGTCTATCTGGAGCTTCATTGAGCTGGTACATGAAGCTAAGCCGGGTCTCTATTCGATGCTGGAAAGATTTAGCTGAAGCTTTTCTCAAGCAGTATCAATACAATATTGATATGGCTCTAAACCACACCCAGTTGCAGAATTTGTCTCAAGGACCCAAGGAAAATTTTAAGCAGTATGCCCAGAGGTGGCGTGAGCTGGCCGCACAGGTTCAACCCCCGTTGCTGGATCGGGAAATGGCCGACATGTTTATGGGCACCTTGCAAGGGGTTTACTTGGATCGTCTGGCCGCCTACCCGTCCATTGGTTTTTCTGATATTGTCATCGCTGGAGAAAGGATAGAAAACTTCCTGAAATTAGGAAAGATTCAGGATGCAAGCAGTGCTAGTTCATCTGGTGTGAAGAAACCTTTTGGCAATGGCCAAAGGCAAAGAGAAGGTGAGACCAATGCCGTGTATAGGGGCCGAGATAGAGGTCGTTCTCAAGGTTACTACCAAACAGCTGCTGTGACTATTACTCCACAGGTTCAACCACAACCTCAAGGTCAGCAATATCAAGTGCAGAGACCAAATCAGGAAAGGACAAGAGCGAGAAACCGCAGACTTGATCCCGTCCCATGCCCATATGCTGTATTGCTCCCAGAACTGCTAAAGTTGAACCTGGTCGAGCTTCGTACCATGAGAGCCCCTGCTCCTGATAATCTACCTCAGAACTTCGATGCAAATGCCAGATGCGAATTCCATTCGGGTGCCCAGAGGCACAGTATTGAGAAATGTTGGGCTTTTCAGAACAAGGTACAAGACCTAATTGACTCCAAGGCGATCAATTTTGCGCCTCACCCAAATGTACTCCAGAATCCGATGCCTAATCACAACGGAACCGGTGTCACGGTTATTTTACCAGATGGTCCACGTTAAGCTGGAATCTTCAGGAAGCAAATAAAGCCATCAGTAATGGCAACTGTTTGTCTGTGTTTCTTCAATGCTTTTTTCATCCCTATTGAGGGGAACTACGTCGCTCTGATTCTTCATTGGTCATCAGTCAATGGAGATACGTAGGCAGAAGATCGCCAGGTCTTTCCGAGCAACCTTATGGGACAACTTTATTCCCCAGCTTCACTTTTTCCTTCAGACGTCTCGTGTCAGAGTCAGAATAAATAGAAGAAGAGGTTTGATTGCCATGGTTGAGTATACGGCTGCAAATTGAAGATTACAAGTCTGTGAAAGAGCTATTGATCGCTGATAGTATCCAAGACTGACAGGTCCAGACGGAGTCAAACTTCCTCAACGACGGCAATATTCAGCTTCTTTACTGCATTTCCATTTGTAGTTCTTTTATTTGCTAAACATTTGTATACATGTATGAAATTTGTTTGCTTTTGAATGTTATCAATAATAAAACTCACATGTTTTTCTTGAAGTAATTCATTTGTCAATTTAATTCTGCATGTTTACATTGCAATACCAATTGTCGTGCTCAAACTCTATGATGGAGAATGACGAAACAAAAAATGCAAAAATCTCTAATTGTGTGCTCTCAAATAAGACCCTGTTGACGATGTACATGCTTTGTTTCAAATCCCTAAACACTGGAGATATAAGGGAGATAGACCCTTGCTAACCCCCCTTGAGTCTTGAAGTAGGAGTTTCTTCTTGCATGAAAAACCCTCACATGTAACCCAAGGGCAGGGTAGATGTCAGCTAGTCGGACCAAGCGTTCAAGCTTTCATAAAGGAGTGTATTTGAGGATCCATTATATTCCACTATGCTAATCAAGAGGTCCAAAGACCAGAAGCTACAATGGTTATCCGAATCAAGAGGTACAAAAACTGAAAACCACAATGGTTATCCTTCATCGACCAAAGATTGAGGCAGTCACAACCCTTGCAAAGCAATCAAGACAAACAGTGTCACACGATTTGTTCAGAAAAAAATGAAATGAAAAGCCCGCTAAGTCGAAACTTGAAAACAAGTGGTTTAGGCAAAAGTTAGGGCATCCCGCTGGACTTTGCAATCAAAGATTCACAAGAATCAGTCCAGGAAAAAGTTAGGGATAAGCAAAATAACGCAAAAGCGAAAATGCAAAAAGGATTACACAAGAAAGATCCTTAAGCAAGAACAAAGTCGTGCGGCACAGACACGAAAGACAATGGGGTGACTGACTCCCAACGACAACCTGATTGGTGCTTGAACTGATAGCAGCAATGGTTCCTCAATCAACACGAAACCCTTATGAAAGGTGAATGCTTGCGAAAACTAGCTGAATGTAGGAATGGAGAACATCACGAAGAGTGGGTGGGCACAAATAAATTTCGAGCCTATATCCTTTGTTTCTATAACCGTGAACCAGGCCACGATACAACCCTTAAACGTCCTAACTGAAACAGGGTTAATTTGAGAGCGTGCTACTGCGAGGCCGCGTTGCTGACTCCTATGAGTTATTTCTAAAAGACATTTGTTGGTATTGCATGTACATACTTTCATTCAAAAATAATGTCGTATTTCAACCAGTGATTTGCTCACAAAAGTTTACGACACTTTTTCAAAACTTCGAGATTAACATGTGTGTTGCATTAGAATCTTCATTCTAAGAATAAACATTTCTCGCTTGCATACATTTGTTTGGCATCATAAATGGTTCACATGCGAAAATTCAGTCCAGAAGCTTAAGCTTGCCAAGTTGAGAAGTCTAAAACTTCTGAAAGACAGTCACGTCAAAGTGCACTTTTCTGAGAAAACGCCATTGAGTAAGGACGTTCCCAACCATTCATGGTAAGAGCCAACCAATTTGGGGCAGTTATGTCAAGCAACCTCAAGAGTCAGCCAATCTGGGGCAATTACCTCGAGATTCAGATCTCTCCCAAAGCAATTGACCAAAGACTTATATTGGGGCAAGTCACCCCAATCGCGTGAGGATTCATTCTTTCCCGAAGACAGATAATCGGAAGTTCAGAATACCGGGGCAATTATACTCCTGAAGAGTTTAAAGACACCAGGTCTTTTGTAAAATCCTCTTAAGGTAAAGCCCGAATCAAAGCAAATTATCCCTAGCACGAGACTATTTGAAATCTTTCCTCCTCAGCAGGACGCGGTTCAGTTTCGTTATCCCCAACAGACGCATGGAAGTTATCCCCAGTAAAGTCGTCAAATTTTTCTTCAGCAGGTTTCCCTGATTTTATTTCCCAGCAGATCTCAAACCAAATCCTTCTCTTCCCCAGCAGAGCAGTAAGGATCATCTCTAGCAAGATTCGTCTTCCCGTAGTGAAACACTTCTTACAAGAATCAAGAAATCCCCAGCAGTTAGCTGAACGGTTCCCTTCCCCACAGAGGTTTGGAAAATTCAGGTAGACAAGAGAGTTCTCCCCCAGCTAAGTCAAAAAGTTGTTGATTCCCCAGCGAAATCGGTGAGGTGAGATTCAATCCCCAGCAGTTGAGGCATCCCCTAGCAGGGTCTTCAAATCTAAAGTCCAATTTATTTTTGGCAAAGGTATTAAGTCGAGACAGACTAGCCAAACTCTTCTCCATCAAAAATATCAACAATCATCTGTATCCCCACAGAGTCAGCAAAGATTTGTTATTTCCGCGTCAAGAATTCCCTTTGTGCGTATCCCCCAGTGTCATGGGGCATCATGTCATACAATTCAGCATGTGTATTAAATCCAAGGTTGATATCCAAAGTCCACCCGTAGCGTGGCAATTTATCACAGGTCCACCCGCAGCGTGGCAATTCTCAAAGTCCACCCGTAGCGTGGCAATTTACCACAGGTCCACCCGCAGTGTGGCAAATTCTCAAAGTCCAACCGCAGATTGGCCAAAGTCCATCCTCTGGGTGGCGAATTCTTGAAGTCTCCCGTAGTGAGTAGAAGTCTCCCGTAGTGAGCCAAAGTCTCCCGTAGCGAGCAGCAGCCCCCGTAGTGTGGCAAGAAACCAAAGTCTCCCGTAGTGAGCAGCAGCCCCCGTAGTGTGGCAGGAAATCAAAGTCTCCCGTAGTGAGCAGAAGTCTCCCGTAGTGAGCCAAAGTCTCCCGTAGTGAGCAGCAGCCCCCGTAGTGTGGCAGGAAATCAAAGTCTCCCGTAGTGAGCAGAAGTCTCCCGTAGCGAGCAATGGGCCCCTGTAGTGTGGCGAATCATCAAAGTCTCCCGTAGCTGAGCAATGTGCCCCGTAAGGTGGCGAAGTTTCTGGAAGTCTCCCGTAGCTGAGAAATGTGCCCCCGTAGTGTGGCAAGATTTCCAAAGCCCCCGCAGTGTGGCTGAATATCCCCGCAGAGTGAGCAAAAGATATCCAAAGTCTCCCGTAGCGAGCGGCAACCCCCGTAGTGTTGTAGAGCATTCAGAAGACTACCCGTTGTGTGGCATGTTATTAATATCCCAGCAAAGTCCACCTGTAGCGTGGCGAATCAGCAATCTCCCTACATTATTCCGAAACATTCACAGATTCACTACTCTTCACATCCAAGTTCTCCCCAAGAAGAGTTCAGATGGTTGGGTTTATTTCCCTGTTCTCTTCTACCGAATGCAAATTTTCTGGTTGTTTTTAGTATTCAATCTCTGCATACTTCAAACGTCTGAAAGCGACTGTTATCATCCATTCAAGTCTACAGTGATTGAATAGGGGCAGCTGTAACACCCCAAAATTTGCCCTCTCATATTTAGCATATCACTTTGCATTTTGCATAGCATTTAGCATACATAAATTCATAAAATAATCAAAGACATTGCATCATAACCATCACAGCAGGGGCATAGGTTTGTGATCAATGAACAAAGCAACTGAAGGCTATACGAAGGCAATCAAAGGGGGCACAAAGCTTCTCAACCTTGTGCAAATGGTCCACAACATCCCACAAGTATTCACTTGAAGCCACAAGTCCTATACAGAGGTGTTTTGATCAAGGGAGGCAAGCAGTGCAACATTTCCCAGCAAAAAGGAGTCAGATGAGGGTTTCTAATGAACTGGGCTTATCAATGAGACTTTGGTCCAAGCATTTTCATGGTTCTCTACATGATGTCAAGTACCTATGGTTCAAATTTCACCATTGGACTCGTTTTGGAAGGCCCTCAATTATTCAGTTGATTGAAAATCAGAAAAATTGGAGAAAAGTCAACCAGGAGGAGTAAAAAGTCAGCTCTTGAATTTTTGGGATCAAAATCATGAAATTATGGTCACAAGGCTCCTAGGGACCAATTTGAATCAAGAAAGAATGAAAAAAAAATCAAGAAAACTAAAACTTACCATTTTTGGAAAGTTTGGGTTTCCAAAAATGGTAAGTTTTGGTCATTTGTGTAGCCACTTCAAGAGAGGTTTTTTCCCAAAAATAAGAGTCCTATGAAAATTATACCTTGAGAAAATGAAAGGGGACATCCTAAGCTTCAAAACCATATGTGGAACTCCTTCATAGGATCAAAATTGAGAAAGATATGGCCATTCAAAGTTTGAAAAAAAAACAAGGCAATGCAGCAGGATGAATCGATTCATCCGTGTTATGAATCAATTCATAACTATTATGAATCGATACATCCATGTATGAATCGATTCATAATGCGTTTTTTTGCTAAAATTAGCTTTCTCTTCAGTATGTATCGATGCATAACCTTATGAATCGATTCATGATGCTGTTTTTTGCCATTTTGCTGCTGTTTTTGATGCAAAACAAGGGGGAATGCTATGCTATCTTTGGGGCTGAACGTGGAAATGATTGGCACACATTCTATAACCTATTTAGCTTCACTTTGGTCTCAATTCAAGCTTCACCATTGCTGCTACATCAAAGTGGTCTTCACCACAAGTGTTCATGAGCTAGTATACTAAAGAAAGTTCTAGAAGAGCCAGCTCACCCTCTTCTACCACATTCTAGAGTTTTCTACAACCTTCCAAGGAGTTCTAGAATTCTCTAGAATCCCAACTAACTCCTAACCTAAGCCAACTCCTAAGCTACCTCCAAGCCCAAACCTCATGCCAAACCAATGCATTATATAAATCCATCTCCTCCCAAAGCTAAGGGTGATCACCACAAATCACTCTCTCCCTCATTCTTCACTCAATCACCATTTTCACAATCTCAAATTCATCACTTTCTCTCCCACTTTTCCACCATTTTCACCATAGCTTTTCAACAAAATTTCTTCAAGTTTCACATTGAAACTTGAAGGTCTTAAAGCTTAGCCTCCATCCTCCATTGAATTGAGCATTGTGGAAGAAGAAGCTACTGGTTTTTGGTGGAGATTGCGACTTATCGGAAGTGATTAATCGAGAAGCGTCAAGACCGAATCGCATTTATTTTACATTCGCGGATTCTCCAGTTTTCTTCTTCATTCGCACTCCGATTCATTGCAACAATTACCGAAACACTCCTCCGTTTCGTAGGTTGGTGATTTAACCATTATGCCTTAATTTATCCTCTTCATCTCGCCTTAACGGCATTCTACACATGATTTTCGATTATGTTTGCGTTGTACTGTTCATTTTCGTTTTCGTTGCTTTCTTGCTTGCAATTTGCATTTGGATTATTAGGAATTAGATTTGTAGTCTAATCTAGGTCCTAGTAGGTGTAAAGAATCCCTTGTAAATAGGAAAAACGGTTCTCGTCGTAGGAATTTAGATTTTAGCTTATTTGATAGCTTAGTCTTAATTCTTCATGCCTATCACCCACCATACATGTTTAGGTACTGATTTTAGGGAATTTTTAGGTCCATTTCCAGTAGCTAATTCCCCCATTTCGAGTCGTTTCGACACAATTCCGTTCATGTTACGTGTTATGCATTTTTGTACTTCTTTGTGCATAGTTTAAGTTCTTGCATTTTGTCGCCATGTTCATGCACCATTAGGCATATAATAATCATGTTGCATTCTGTTTTTACATGTTTGCATTGCCTCAAATCATTTTTTTTGCATTCCATTATGTTGATGTATGTTGCATTTTGCATAATCATATGTATGTGCATTTGGTTGCATTTTGTTGCATATTTGATCACATCATCCATATCAATTCAATTCTGAATTTTGCATTGAGTTTAGCATGTTTGTTGAGCTATCATGTTGCATGTTCATAATCAATGATCATCATGTGCATATACCGTGTTCATGTACCATACTTTTGCATTACTTGTTGCATAATCAACCATGTGATGCATTCTTGCATAATCTTCAAAATATTCATGTTCTTGCATTTTTATATGATGATCCATGTTCAAATGTATGTTCATGATGGATTTAGTGCATTATTCATTGAGTTTGTGCATTAAAATATGAAAATAATCAATTCTGGATTTTGCATTTCATAGCTGTTTTTGCATATAGGTGCTGTAAAATGTGTGCTGTTTGTTTATAGTGCATGCTGTAGTTGACATTTTACACCTACTTTTTCATGCTGCAAGATTGCTGTAGTATGTTGTTTGTGTTATGCTTTATTTTCATAGCTGTTGGTGTGTTTGAGTGCTGTAAATAGTTGTTGAATTTTAGTTTAGCATAGTTTAGGCACCCTTAAACCTAAGATTGAGTCTAGTTTAGGTCCAAGAGCCTTAGGATTTAATTGTTGTGTGTTTGCTTTATTATTTTTGTAATAAAATGCACACTAATCATTTGTTTTGTAGTGGGGAAGATTGAGGTAAGTTTCCTCCATCCAATCCTTTATTTTATGCATTTCTTTTATGCATTTTAAATTCATTTTTCCTTCCATATTTGTCTTTGGGTAGGATCCCCCTTTGTCAGGACCAACTTACTTTCCTTAGGAAGTAAGTTGTATCCTATTTCTTCTTTATTTTCCTTTTGCTCCTTAGGATTAGAAAACCTCACTAACCATTAGGATCTCCCTTTTTGGCATAATAAATAACTTAGGGTTGGTCTTAGTCCCCTTAGTTTTTCCTTTTTCGATTTGAGTCTTCTTCTCTCATCTTCAAACAAAATCTAAAAGACACTTTATAAAAACCGAATGTTCTTGTACGCCATGAGACTTTGTTGCGGAGTTCTTATACACGTCCTATTTCGGGGCGAGGTGTAAGTCCCTACCACGATGGATAAGTCTTAGTATGAGAATGTTCACAAACAATAAATTCCAAAACACTTCTCATAAAAGAAAATAAACCAAGACATCGCGTCTTCTCTTCTCATCTCATACTCTTTGTGGACGAACACGACTTGCCTCGACAGTTCAAACAGCGATACGGTAAACACCCTCGAGTCAGAGCCAGTAACACCTGAGCTAGAGCTATGGCAACGTCAGCTTAAAAAATACAAACAAATGTTCCCGCCTTAGTGAGGAGAACTACGTCGACTCTGATCCTTATTATCCCGATGAGGTACGTAGGCAGCGGGGTAGGGCCCGTTCGAGCACATTCTTTATTTTCCCTACATTTCCCTCTTTTTTTCCATTCTCCTTTCTTATTCCTTTCTCATTTCCATTTTCATTCCAGATAGCCATTATTTCATTTCAGCAGCATATTATTTCTCACCCTTTGAAACAAAACAAGCAAGCGTGGATCCCGTCGGGTAAGGCGGACGGTCTGGGGTTCTAATACCTTCTCAGGTCGTAACCGACTCTCGAACCCAGATCTTTGGTTCGCAGGACCTCGTCCTTTCCTTCTTCCTCGGGTTTGTGCAACATTACCTTTCCCATTCCTTCGGGATAAAAATGTTTGGCTGGCGACTCTACCTTTTCCGCGCCACTTTCGCGTTTGTACTAGGATGAAAATCCCGGGAGAGACAGTGAGGTTTACTAACTTAAAGAAGAAAGAAAGAAGAAAAGAAAAAGAAGAAAGAAGAATAGGAGAAGGGGGAAGTAAGGCCTAAGCCCAACAATCACAAGGTTAGAACAAATAAGAATAAGAAGAGAAGAGATAATATTTGGAGGTATGGGAATCACATCCACACCTCTCACTTACCAAAGCCCCTGAAATGGTTAGTAACACAAGTATAAAGGCAATATAAAATGAACATACTACCATACCAAAACAATACAACCAGAAGTTAAGTCATACACATCACATCCAATGCAAATACAAGCCACAAGAATGAGAAAAGAAGCACACAAATCACTATGAAGCAACATGAATCACATAGCAAAGTAAAGCAAACTTGAGAAGATGTAAAGCAAAATAAACAAATTACAAACTCAAGGCACAAGACCAGAACCCTAATCAAGTTAGAAAAATGTCTAAAGAGCAAGAGAGATGAAGAGAAGAGAAGCATATGGTCAAGCAATCACATTATGGGAAGGAAGAAGCAAAGGAAGTGAGGTGGATATACAAAAGAAAGGAAGAACTCCAAAGGCAAACAAATTACAAGATTTCCAAAACACAAACCCCAACCCAAGATCAGAGAGGTATCAAGGCCCTAAAAATACTCTAAACAAGATGAAGAAGTTGGCACAAGTGCCCTTCTAAGCTAAGGAGAGAACTTATGATCAAAAAGAAGCAAAATGGGACAAGTCAAGAACAAAAATTCAAATCAAATCAAATATGCACCCAAAAATTCCACAACCTTGGACAAGAAATCTTCAATCATACCAAAACAACATGCCAAAAGGAGAGGAAGAAATTCAGAAGCTTACCAAGTCAAATGATGATACAAACATGAACTAGGGTTAAGAAGCTTCACTCACAAGTTAAGGACCACAATCAATTAATCAAGATGCTAAAAATCAGGACAAAAATCACCAAGAAATTAAATCCTATCATGATTCCAAAGCAAAAAGAACCAACCAAAAATTCAAAATGAGGATCAAAATAGAAAATGGACAAGTCAGCATGTTTCAAAAGGAATTAAAATGAATTAATTACAATGGACAATTAATTTACACATGTCAAAATAAAATAAATGAAAAATAAAAATGACAGAAATTAAAGAAAACTCAAATGATCTTCCATGAATTTTTCATAATTTTTTGAGACTTAAAGCTATTTTAAAAAATTAAAATCCAAACTAAAATTAAAATGGAAATAAAAAGAAAAGAAAAGAAAATGAAATAGGCTGGGGGTGCAAACAGCAAGGGTTCTTAGTTCAATTTAGTTGGGCCTCACGCAAGGGGGGTGGGAATAGAAGTTATAAGGCCCAAAGGATCAGCGCAACTTATAGTAATTAGGATGGAAATTCAAAAATTCATGAAAAAAACAATGGCCATGGGATCAAGTGGACAGTCAAGATCAGTCAACTCATTTAAGTAAGTCAGCAAATGATTGGTCATCAGGTGAGGGAACATGGTATTATTGTGAGGTGAACAACATAAACATTAATTCAGAAAATAGAACACACGTGAGGGAGAGGGTCCTTCATTAATGAGGTGGCATGCTGGTGTGCGTCCAGATGAGAAGATCCAATGGCCATGGGGTTATCTTCTTCAATGAAACCCTAAAAACACAAGCCCAGAATTCGGTGACCGGAGCTAGGGCTCCGGCACCGGAAAATGCAAACTATGAACAAACTTCAATAAGAATGAATCAAAATCTCCAAAATGAATAATTAAGGCACGCTGAATCCAAAAATGGCCACGAAATTCAACATAGAGCACTGAATAAAACAAATCGAAACAAAACAGATTTCACCATGAAACTTTAAATCATCAATACATCCTCAATAATGCACCATTTTCAAATCTAAAACATGCAGTGTAATCAGCATACTTCACAGATCAAAATGCACACCTCAAAAACCATTTCCAGATCCATGGATTCAGAAGCTTACCTGAGATGAAGACACTTCAAAACCACCAAGATAAGGATCCAAATGCTGCAGATCTAACCCTTTTGATCTCCTCTTGCAAAATAAATGCAAGAGGAAGCTTGAGAGAGCTTGAATCTGAAGCTTCAAAGCAACCTTCCTTTGAATGGCACCTTTCTATTCTTGCACTTTTAGCTTGAATGAGTGATGGATTAGTGATCTTTATGCCTCACTGAACAAGAATATGTGATTGGTTTGTGAAGAGAGTGAGATAATAAAGAGATCCGAAGGAAATTTCCTTTGGTGCAAAAACTATGAAGTGATGAAATGAGATGGATCTGAGGCAAACTAAAACCCTAATTTTCTTATAAATGACTCACAAAAGCAATGCTGAAAGAATGAGGGCAATAACACGTGAGATGAGAGTGTGGGAGAGAATTTGCAAAATTGGCAAGTTTGGTGTGATGAGGTATTCTACTCGTGCATTCCTCTCATTCCTTGCCCATGTGCTTTCAAAATCTCACCCTTGATTCAAAACATCAATTAATCTGGCCCTTGGATGTGGGGATCACCCTTTTCCCATGTTCATGCAAATTTACACCTTGTGAAATATTCTCATATCATGCACAAATTTGTCATTATTTTTGGAGAAAACTAGCTTTCTTGCAATGCCTTGGAACATTGTGACCTCACTTGGCCCATAAAACAACTTGAAAACAAGTTTCATGACTTTTTGCATTTGTGGAACCTTGGAATTTCATGTCATGCCCTAGTTTTCATGCAATTTTCGAGGGCCTTATCTCTTAAACCATAAAGGCTATGAAAAAGTACTTGTACTTTTTGAAAATGGGAGGCTTTAATCTTCAACTTTCATGTTTGACTTTGGTCCATTTGAAGCTTTTTTCACCAAGTTATGCTTACTTGAAAATTAGGGCAAAAACTTACTAAAAATGGAATTTTCCATGACCAAACTTATGCCAATTTTGCAAAACACCTCAAAACCTCATGATTCTTGATCTTTGATCTTGCCAAACCTCTTTTAATGTTATAAGAACATCCCATGGCTAGAAAAATGGGGTTGGACCCTTTGAAATCTCACAGTTGACTTTCAGAATGCACAGTTGACCAATTACTTCATTTACAAGCAACTGAAGGAATACTTGACTTCCACAAGGAGTTTTCTCACCAAATTTCATCCCTAGGATCCTCTCAACATATAAGAGACTTTTCCCAAATGAAATGGCCAAAGTCATAAGGTTTTCATGCTTGAAACGCAAACCCTAATTTGGGATCATTGTGTAGGAGCTTTGCCCTAGCCTGAATTCCCTGATGATCTTCCAACCTTCTGAGCTTTTGTAAATGAACTTGAACTTGTGAATGCAACATAGACCCCTCATAGGACTTGGAAAAATCCATTGGGCCCCTTGTCATAGCTTGTGATGCCTCAAAAACCTCTACAGATGATCATATGCCTAATGTTAGGCCATGAGAATGATATGCCTCATCTTTCCATGCTAGGATGCCAAGAATATGATATGTTCATGATGAATATGATATTATATGATGCTTAAAAAGAAGAGGGAAATTTTGGGGTGTTACACTTGGTTATCCTATGGTTTGTGAGGCTCAAGAGGAGTCTTCAAGATGGCCACCAAGGAAGAAGCAGATGAAAAGAGAAGAAAGGAGGATTAGGTTACTTACTTCATTTAAGAAGATAAGTAAACCTAAGATAAATAAAAGAAAGGAAGAGGCACAAGTGAATGAAATTCACTTCAAACACAAGTATAATTTACAAAAATAAGAGAGAAAGAAAAGTTAGATGTGGATGCACATCCACACCTTAAACAACTTACCATAAGCCCCTGAAATGTTAGTTGAGCATATAAAGAAAGAAATGAAATGCAAATGCAACAAGCAAAGGTGCCAAGACCAAAGTCAGAAGTGCATATGTAATGCAAATGAGTTATGAGATGATGCAAAGTCACACATGATGCATATGTATGATCATACAAGAGATGGATGCAAATGAAGGCAAGTTAGAAGCTTGAAAACACATGTATGTTCATGAAAGGTTATGAATACAAAGCATACCAAATGAATGAATAAATGATCAAGCTATGTTCTAACATGTCCTAGGATGTCTAAGATGACATACAAATGCTTGAGATGGCATGGCAAATTCAAGTATTGATGCTTATGCAAAGGTGAATGCAAGTAGACATGAGAAATTAGGGTTTTATGAATGTATGAGATGCACATGACCAAAACAGAAGCAATGCACAAGATAAAAAATTGAAAATGGACTCAAAGGAACCTTAAACCTATACTAGGTTACCATCCAAAGGGGGAGGTCAGAAACTAAACCTAGAAGAAGTTATGGATTTTCTAAGTTTGCTTGGGTTTTTGGGTGATCTTCAATGTAAAATGCCAAACAAATTGAAAATGCAAGATAAAAATGAAACAAAAATGTTTTTAGATGCTAGAGGACATGCACAAAGCAAGGCAAAAAGAATCATTCACAAACTCAACTTAGGTTTAGGGTTATGAATTTTTGAAGCTAGGGTTAGAAAATGGACATTTTTAAGAACCCTAATTCATTGAAAAATCTCAAAGTATGATCAAAACCAAAAAGAAATTTATAAGGTGAGTTTGTAAATGTTTGTAAATGTCTTAGAATGCTCTCTGATTTGTTTGGTGATTTTTAAATACTTAAATGTATTTTTAATTAATTAAAATTAATTAATTAATTAAATAAAACATTTAAATGATTTAAAAATACTTTTTTAATGCAAAAAATAAGAATAAAAATATTTTTGGTTTCTGAAAATTAATAAAAGACATGACAAAAATTTTCAGATTTTTAAAACTATTTTTGCTATTTTTAAATAAATAAACAAAAGAAAATAGTAATAAATAAAAATAAAATTAAAAGTATGCAGTTTGGATGGTCAAGATTGCAAGTTGACAAAATCAAGGGCGCATGGGAGAAGTCAGCTTGACTTGGGGTCAGCACAATCAAAGGTCCAGGTTTAAATGGGCAAAACGCGCGTGATCCAATGGTTGAGATTCAGACTCAGCTAATTCAATTTAATTAAATTAATTAATCAGGTTTAGGGTTAATTGGGCGCATCTGGACCCTCCAAACACGCGCGCGAACTCACATCCAAAGGTTGAGATTCAAACTTCCCTTAATCACACAATTAGGGCTAACAACATTCAGATGACCGAAACAGTGGTTCCGATCATCTTCTCCGGCAAGCTAAAACACTATCTCTCTCCCTAAGCCTCTAAAACTCAATCTCTCTGCCCATAATCAACCCCCAAACATCATACAACTATAATCATCAAACAAAACACATTTATAACACGTGAAAAGAGAGAATCGAATCAAAACAGTTCTAGGTCAAAAAATTTCAGAGTAAGCATACATACTCATTTCTCAATCATTTTCAAAACTAAACACATCAGCATGATCAGTGAAGCACAAAGAATCATTTAGGAACTTAAAAATGCATTTTTGGAAAAAATGTTCTTGAGGTTACCTGAGTTGAAGCTTTTCAGTTAGTCGCTTTATGACCCCTCCTTTAGTGCAAAACAACTCCCTTGAGTCCCTTGATGCTATTGGCAAGCTTGAAACAAGTTTATGTAGGCTGTTTTATGAGTTTCAGTTCAGAGGAAGATGAAATCGTGTTTTGGTTAGAGGGTGTTTCAGGCCAATGTGAGGGGTGGGAAATGGTCCTGGGGTTATGTGGAGATGATTGGTGAAAGAATTTTGGATTTTGGTTGGTTGAGTTGAGAGATTCGAAGAGATGAAGTTTTGAGGGGATTTTGTGTAATCTGAGCTATGGAGTGTTTCAGGCTTGTGTGTTATGTTCTTTGTGTTCCTTAGGGTTAGTATAAGCAAGTGTGATTGGTCAGAGGAGTTGGTGTGGCTTAGTTTGATTGGTATGGTGTAAAATGCAAAAAGTCAACATTGGTTGTACCCCAAGCATGGGCACGAGTCAGAGCTGTATTTGGGCATGTCTGGCCTCAGCTGAGTTCATGGAGAGCCCTTGGATTGAAAGATTGCAGCTGGAACACTTGATGCTAGGGTTTACAAGGTTTTTGCATATTTTCCCTCTTTGATGTTTCTTGTGCTTCAAGGCATTAAATGACCTAATTCTTGGGCCAATTCTGAGTCTTTGATGTTGTTTGATCATGTTATGGCATATTTGTACACATTTGAAGTCATTAGAATGTTGGAACATGTCATTTTGCAAAATCCCTCTTTGACATGAAACTTGAAATTTTAGGATTTTTGCCAACTTTGAAAGGCCATATCTTGAGTTCTAGGATGAATCAAGACATGTTATTGTACTTTTTGAAAAGGGAAAGACCTAATCTACAACTTTCATGACCAAGAATTTTTCATTTGAACAATTTTTGGTCATGAAAGAGGAGGTTGAAAAACTTTCCCAAAATGGAAAGTTTCCATTACAAGTCATTTCCATTTTTGGAAAGTTTGCAAATGGCTCAAAATTCTTCAATATTGTGAACTTCCAACCACTTCTAAGATCAAATAAAGATCATATAACTTCAATTTGATGAAAATATCCCTTTGGTTCCATTGTTGGGGGCCTCAGATGCCCTGATTTTGACTTAACTTGCTCAAGAAGTTACTCAGTGAACAAATTACTTCCACAATGAATTTCTTCATCAAACTTGGTACACATAATCCTTATAACATCTTAAGAACATTAGAAACAATAATGGCCCAAAAATTTAGAGTTAAGGCCTCTGCAACCAAAACCCTAATTTTGGTCATCTGTGTAGTGAAAACCCTAGCTCTGCTTCCATGCCTTGCCAATTGTTGTGATTTCTTGACTTACATGAACTTTGAGGGACACAATATGATGGTAGACCACACATGGACCCTCTTGGAATGCTTTAAGACCTTTGGGATGGCTTAGATGGATCCTTGGATTGCTCAGATCACAAACCCTAGATGCAGATGAACCTGAACTATGCAGATGAAACAAATATGCAATGTAAGATAGTATGTGTCGCTCCCGGGATTTTCATCCTAGTACAAACGCGAAAGTGGCGCGGAAAAGTTAGAGTCGCCAGCCAGACATTTTTATCCCAAAGGAGTGGGAAAGGTAATGTTGCACAAACCTGAGGAAGAAGGAAAAGGACGAGGCCTTGCGAACCAAAGATCTGGATTCGGGAGTCAGTTACGAATTGGGAAGGTATTAGCACCCCAATCCGTCCTCCGTACTCGACGGGATCCACGCTTATAAGTCTGTTTTCAAAGGGTGAGAAATAATATGCTGTTTGAATGAAAGAATAGCTATCTGGAATGAAATGGAATGAGAAAAGAAATGGAATTGGAAAATGGGAATAAAAGGGGAAAATGTAGGGAAAAAGAAAGATTGTGCTCGAATGGGCCCTACCCCACTGCCTACGTACCTCATCGGGATAAATGAGGATCAGAGACGCCGTAGTTCATCTAACTAAGGCTTACACTTGCTTGTGGTTTTTAGGATGACGTTGCCATAGCTCTAGCTCAGGTGTTACCGGCTCTGACTCGAGGGTGTTTACCGTGTCGCTGTTTGAGCTGTCGAGACAAGTCATGTTCGTCCGCAAAGAGTATGAGATGAGAAGACGTGACTTCTTGGTTTGTTGTCTTTTATAAGAAGTGTTTTGAATTTGTGTTTACTGAATGTACAACACTAAAGACTATGACACAGGAGCGAATACTTTCCAAGATCGCCCCCAATGGAACGTTTGTAAAGCATCCTAGAAGAGTGAAGGAGACCTCCACTAATCATTTCCCGTATAGCTTAAGGCTCGTGGCGCATTGTACACCTTTCCTTTATTAATTGTTTTTGATTTTATTTTGAGATGAGAAGTGAGACTCAAGTTGATAAAAGGAAAAAATTCTAAGGGAAACTAGACTTACCCTAAGTTAATTGAATTCATGGATAACCTATGGTTAGTGAGGTTTGCAATATTAAATCTACCTAAGAGATATAAGACTAGACATGCAAGTAAAAGAAGTTAACAATGAGCAATATGGTCCTCCTAGGTCATGGTAGGTAAAAACGGTATGGAATGTAAACGGGATGGAACAATGGATCGGGTGGGTCGATTGCGTGGTGCTGAGACGCACGACTTATGGTGTGAAACATACAAGGCTTGCTTTTGGTTGAATGGAGTGGAACGAAGGTAATCGAGGAACCCTATAGTTACATGAAACTTTATTTATTTATTTGAAAATATACTCGACGTTGGATCGAGCCTTTTACTTATTTTTGAGATTTTCGTTTTCTAACGATTTGTTTTATCTTTTCTAACCTAGTTATAGAAACTATACAAGCATACAAGTTCTAAGCTATTACATCACAAAGCACACAAACATAATTGAGGCATAAAAATGTCCAAGTCCATAAGCCAATCCTTGAAAACATACCTTGCACAAAAAAACAAATAGTTAGTGAATGACATGAATCATGAATATGCATAATGTGATGGAAATGAATTAAAATGACAAAAAATATTAAAAGTCATGGAAAAAATGTGAAATTAAATTCTTAAGGTCTTAAACCTGATTATAACGCTATGTCAAAAAATCTTTCAAAAATTCTCATTCTAACTAAGGCAAATGGTCACCTAATTCTATGTAAGGTTTAATCACAAATTTACACAAATTACACTATCAAAATAGTAGAAAAAATGTTCTAAAAAATTCAACAAAAATATTCTAAGTACTTCTATTTGTCCTTTAATCATGGCAAAAAGAATGGGCAAAAAATGTCATGGTAAGTGACAGAAATAAATTGCACAAATTTATGTGTTTATGAAGGAATTTAACGTGCATCAATTAAAATACAAAATTGAATTAAAATCGAAAAATACCTAATTTCAGAAAATAAAAATTGGGAAAAGTTCTAAAATTAGTTAATATTCTAATATAGTTTTTGTAGGATTTTAATATGTGTTTTTTTCTATTTATTTATGAATTAAATTAAACAAGCATAAAATAGAAAACATATAAAGAATGGAGGGGGGTGCAGTAGAAATGTTTTTAAGTTAAGAGACAATTGGGCTTGTTTGGTGTGGTGCGAATAGCAAAATTTGAGGCCCACCTACGCTGACCTCATGAAGTTGCACCTTATGGAACCTAGTCAACATCTGTTGACCCCTGGGAAATTCAAACGGTGGATTTATTGTGGATTAACAAATTTTAATTGGTTTTTATGGTACATTAAACTATTTTAAAGGATTTTATTTAATCCATAATCAGCATTAACTCTTAAATCAAAATATAACTTAAGAATTTCTGAAACACGTTACATGATATACAAAGAACCCTAACCTTGCTTTCTCTTCAACTTCCAATGGCGGCTTCTCCTTCCACCCCCAAATGAAAATCCTCGCCGAGATGAAGCTCTCCACCGCCGATTTCAACCTCTTCTCCATACCATCCTCGTCTCCGAATCACTCCTGCGACCATCACGTCATCACGGCTTTGTTCATTCGCCCCAATCGTCGACAACCATCACTTTCGTACGGCGTCTACCTGAGCTCTCATCGCAACCGTGAAGAACGAACCGAGACCCTCGCATCGCGTTAGATCTCCTTCAGGTGCACCTCGTTACCATTACCCGAAGCAAAATCTTCACCACGAATCCTTCGTCTCCGGCTTTGCTTTCGCTCTCGAACCACCGTCAACATCCGCCGCGGTGACGACGCGTTTGTTCTCCTCCTAAATGCTAGCTTCATTGATCGAAACGAACACGACGCCGGAAGAGGATAGAAGGTTTACCGCCCTGATCACGGTTTGGGGCTTTTCTCATGGATTCGAACCCTAACTCGCAAAACCTTCAATTTAATCGGTATGTTGCGAATTCGTTGATGGTGTGTGTTCTTGATTTATGAATGGCTTTTGGATTTTCTGTTTTCACTATGTAAAGTCTGAATTTTCGTTTTCAGGGAATGTGAGCTGGGAAGAAGATCGAAAAATGAACTTGGGATATGGATGACGGATGCTCTGTTCTTGACGAATTCGTTAGGACCAATGAGTTGTTGACGAGATCGAGAGGCTGATAATCGATTACTGACTTTTCTTTGCAGGTTTATTGATGTGTTGCGGAGTGATCGAAGCCTTAAATTGCAGATGATGATAGGGCTACGAAGATGAGGTGCGCAATGATGAACGGTTCAAGGAAGATCTTGTATCAATGATTCTTGATGCAGGTACTGCCTGAAGGTGTGTCGGTGATTCTTCGGATCACTCTCAAGTGGTTGTTGCTGATGGTTCTTGCTCTTCTTTTATTGCAGGGTGATTGAAGAAGAGGCATTGAAGCAAGGTGTTAAAGAAGGTGATGAAGAATTTGCAGAGGTCGAAAATAGAGTGAATGAGAGATGAGGAATGGGGGAGTCTGAAGAACGATGGAGGAAGGAGATGAGTAAAGAAGAATGAAGAAGGTGATGCAATGGTAAACTTGTGAAGATGTTCAGAAATGGAGAGTGAATTCAAAATAGGGATGGAAGAAAAAAATGAGAGAGACTCTATTTTGCAGCAAAGCCGGCTTTTATATGTGAGGAAGGTGAGGGCCTATTGGTCTTTTTTTGATTCAATTCGGTTAGAGTAGTTATTAGTTAGTTTGTGATTCTGTTTTGACTCTAACTGAAATCAGTTATGACTGGTTTTTTCTGAATTTTTGTTTTGTCATGAGTTTCTGAAAATTCTGTTTGGATAGCCATGCTTAGAGGTTGGAATTTTTTCAATTATTGATTCTTGTTATTTTCCTTGCAGGCCTGTATTATCGAAACCGGGTTTTGGGGTTGAAAACCACTTATACAGATTAATGAATATGGCCGCTCAATGGTGTTGAAGTCGATTGAAGGACTTGAAGAAAGCTGCAGCGTCATTGCAGATCGATAGAGAGCTTCTGTTGTTGCGAGACAAGATCGTTGTTGCCGAAGAAACCTGATGGATATTGATGAAGGCTTCGATGCTAAGGTATGAATCACGCATTAATTTCTTTCTTCTTCCCTCTCCCTGCTTCGGATCCGTTACGATTTTTAATCCCTTTTGTTGAATGATATTGGCGAATTTCTTCTTGAATCATATTGTCGATTCCTGCTGATATGCTTTGCCATTATGAAGTGCTGATTATTGCCATTCTAAAATCAACTGCAGGATACCGATTCTGATTGGAAACAGATGACAAGTGATGATGATGCCGATTCAAGGTTGGAGCTATGAAGTCTGATTATTGATGAAACGGATTAGAGTTCTTCGGTCCTTAGTTCAGCTCCCCCCCACCTATTTTCTATCTCTGCCATTTTTGAATTTCTTTTGTTGACTAATTCTGAAGAGATCTGTTGTACTAATTTTGCTTGTAACCTTCATCATTTATTCAATAAGACTTTATGGTTTTCCTGCCCTTTTGTTTGAAAACCTTTCTCAATAGAACTTGGTTATCCATTATGTAACTGGATTTTTTCTTCTATTATTTTTGCTGTGAACATAACTGAATTTTTCTTATTCCTATTAGTTTCTTCTTGTAAAACTTCTGAAAGGTACCTTTTTGGAATGAATTTGGTCCCTTTGTTTTAAAATGTTAGTTCAATATCACCAATATGCCAACGCACTAATTTTGCGGAGCATGAAAATCCATGATGTAAACAAAATGTAGGAATCCCAATAATATTAATTAAATTCTCATATAAAGAAATGGTTTAGATTAGAAATATATGTTATCTTTAGAATTGATCCTGAACGTCGGCTTAGGACAACGCTTAAATAGATGCTGGATAATGGACTTTTATGTCACAAGAAAATGAATTGAAATATGAAACTTGGAATATCAAACTTAGGGACATGAATTGAACTTGGGAAGCAGGTGTACGCAAGACACACATGAATTTGAGACGGGCTTTTTTAAAAAAGTAAAATGTGGATAATGAAATATGCTTAGGTATGGACCTCAATCTGCCAATTCAAATCAACTTGATATCACAACAAAACAAATCACTTGGGATGACAAACATGGTTTAGTATCCTGGGAATCACCAAGACCACAATTCACAACACACTCTGTTATACCCTTTTATAAAACCCTAATACTTTAGGAAATTCAGAATGAGCATACATTCGAAATGATACGAGTTCAAACCTTGTCCCAAACTTGAGTGTAATAACCAAATAAGACTCCTATGCCAATGGAATGCACGATCATAATTTTACGACCTAACACAAGAGCATAAGCTAGTTAGGGGAAATAAATAAGAGGGCAAATTTTGGGGTGTTACAGCTGCCCCTATTCAATCACTGTAGACTTGAATGGATGATAGCAATTGCTTTCAGACGTTTGAAGTATGCAGGGATTGAATACCAGAAACAACCAGAAAATTTGCACTCTGTGGCAGAAGACCAGGGAAATAAACTCAACCAAATGAACTCTGCTTGGCTATAATTACGATGGTAAGGTCATAAACGGGGGATGCCTTTTGGGTGATGTCAGATGGCTACTGACTCACAACACTGCGGGTGGACTTTGATATGATGCCACCCTGAGGATGGACTTTCGCCAATCTGCGGTTGGACTTAAAAATACTTTGCCACACTGCGGGTGGACTTTTGATATGATGCCACCCTGAGGATGGACTTTCGCCAATCTGCGGTTGGGCTTCAGATACTTTACCACACTGCGGGTGGATTTTAAGGGTTTGCCACACTGCGGGTGGACTTCTGCTCACTGTGGGAGATTTTTGAAACTTGCCACCCGAAGATGGACTTTGGCCAGTCTGCGGCTGGACTATTGCTCACTGTGGGAGACTTTTGAAACTTGCCACACTGCGGGTGGACTTTTGGCCAGTCTGCGGCTGGACTATTGCTCACTGTGGGAGACTTTTGAAACTTGCCACACTGCGGGTGGACTTTTGCTCACTACGGGAGACTTTTGCTCACTACGGGAGGCTTTTGCCGACTGCGGGGGACTTTAGAGATTTGCCACGCTGCGGGTGGACTTTAGAGAATTGCCACACTGCGGGTGGACTTTTTGAAGCTTGCCACCCGAAGATGGACTTTGGCCAGTCTGCGGCTGGACTTTGAAATTTGCCACCCGAAGATGGACTTTGGCCAGTCTGCGGCTGGACTTTTGCTCACTACGGGAGACTTTTGCTCACTACGGGAGGCTTTTGCTCACTACGGGAGGCTTTTGCCCGCTGCGGGGGACTTTGGAAATTTGCCACACTGCGGGTGGACTTTTGCTCACTACGGGAGACTTTTGCTCACTACGGGAGGCTTTTGCTCACTACGGGAGACTTTTGCCCACTGCGGGGGACTTTAGAGATTTGCCACACTGCGGGTGGACTTTAGAGAATTGCCACACTGCGGGTGTACTTTTTGAAGCTTGCCACCCGAAGATGGACTTTGGCCAGTCTGCGGCTGGACTTTGAAATTTGCCACCCGAAGATGGACTTTGGCCAGTCTGCGGCTGGACTTTTGCTCACTACGGGAGACTTTTGCTCACTACGGGAGACTTTTGCTCACTATGGGAGGCTTTTGCCCACTGCGGGGGACTTTAGAGATTTGCCACACTGCGGGTGGACTTTGAAATCTGCCACCCGAAGATGGACTTTGGCCAGTCTGCGGCTGGACTTTGAAATTTGTTGAATTGCACGGCATGTTGCCCCATGACACTGAGGATATCATGTCTTAGGTATTGTTATTGAACTGGTGTGAATGTAAAAGGAATTCCTGACGCGGAAGTAATAAGTCTCGGCTAAATCTGTGGGGAAACACACTGATCGCGAATTCGATATCAAGTAGTCCCGTGGGAATAACATCTCTGTCAGAGAGGAGCGTGAATAATTCATCTGTCCCGAATTATCACCTTTGCCAAAAATAAATTGGACTTTTAGCTTTGAGGGCCATGCCTGGGGATACCTCGATTATTGAGGAATGTCCACTCTTATGGACCTGCTGGGGAGGAGAATGATTTATCTGAAATCTTCTAGGGGAATAAGAATTGCCTTGGATCTGATGAGGAATCAAGATCAAGGAAACCAACTGAAAGAAAAAGTGCTGACTTTAGTGAGGACAACTTCCATTTGCCTGTTGGAGATGACAACACCGAGACACGTCCTGCTGAGGAGGAAAGATTTCAAATTGTCCCGGGCTGGGGATCAGCTGCTTCCGTATGGATTTTACCTCAAGAGGATTTTACAAAAAGACTTGGCGTCTTTAAACTCTTAGGTATTGTAACGACTGCATGAATCAATGTAATAACCTTGCTGGGGAGGTAACCATTGCCAATGCGGATGAGTTTGTATCTGTCAGAAGTGCTGAACGAGATAGTTGACTTGACAAGTAACCACGGTATTCTAAACTCCGGGTAAATGCTTCCGATCCTCTGTCTTCGGGAAAGAATGAACTTTCGTACTATTAGGGTGGCCTGCCCCAGTACGAGTATTTGAATAGATTTGCACCTGAGTGACTGATCTTCGATCTTGGAGAGATTTGAATCTCGAGGTGATTGCCCCAGTTTGACTGAAATTTGAAGAGATTGCTCCACGTAACTGCCCCGGATTGGCTAGCTCTTTACTGTGACTAATTGGGAAAGTCCCTGCTCAATGAAGCTTTTTTCGGAAAAATGTACCTCGACGAGACAGTCTTTCAGAAGTTTTAAACTTCTCAACTTGGCAAGCTTAAGCTTCTGGATTGAATTTCCGCATGTGAACCATTTATGATGCTCGACAAATGTATGCAAGTGAGAAAATGTTTATTCTTAGAATGAAAATCCTAATTCGACAAACATGTTAATCTTGAAGTTTTTGAAAATGGATCGTTAACCTTCGTGAGCGAATCACTGGTTAAGATACGACCTTTATTTGAATGAAAGTATGTACATGCAATACCAACAAATGTCTTTTAGCACAACTCATAGGAGTCAGGAACGCGGTCTCGTGGTAGTACGCTCTCAAATTAACCCTGTTTCAGTTAGGACTTTTAAGGGTTGTATTGTGGCCTGGTTCACGGTTATAGAAACAAAGGATATAGGCTCGAAGTTTATTTGTGCCCACCCACTCTTCGTGATGTTCTCCATTCCTATATTCAGCTAGCTTTCACAATCATTCACCTTTCATAAAGGTTTCGTATTGATTGAGGAACCATTGCTGCTATCAGTTCAGGCACCAATCAGGTTATTGCTGAGAATCAGTCACTCCTCTATCTTTCATGTCTGTGCCACACGACTTTGTTCTCATCTTGAGGATCTTTCTTGTGTAATCCTTTCCGTCTTTTGCTTTTGCGTTATTTTGCTTATCCCTAACTTTTGCCTGGACTGATTCTTGTGAATCTTTGATTGTGTAGTCCAGCGGGATGCCCTAACTTTTGCCTAAGTCGCTTGTTTTCAAGTTTCGACTTAGCGGGCCTTTCTTTTCTTTTTCTATTTGTACTTTGAACAAGTCGCGTGACATTGTTTGTCTTGATTGCTTCGCGAGGGTTGTGACTGCCTCATTCTTTGGTCGACGAAGGATAACCATTGTGGTTTTCAATCTTTGGACCTTTTGACTTGGATAACCATTGTGGTTTCGGGTCTTTGGACCTCTTGATTAGCATAGTAGAATGCAACGGATCTTCAAATACACTTTTTATGAAAGTCTGAACGCTTGGTCTGACTAGCTGACATCTACCCTGCCCCTGGGTTACATGTGAGGGTTTTTTCATTTGAAAATAAACTCCTACTTCAAGGCTCAAAGGGGTTAGTGAGGGTCTATCTTCCTTATATCTCCAGTGTTTAGGATTTGAAACAATGCCTGTACATCGTCAACAGGGTCTTACTTGAGAGCACACAATTGGAGATTTTGCGTTTTTGTTTCGTCATTCTCCTTTCATAGAATTTAAGCATGACAATTGGTATTGCGATGTGCATATGCAAAATTATAAGGGAATGCAAATGAAATTACTTCAAGAAAAAACATGTGAGTTTTATTATTGCTAACATTCAAAAGCAAACAAATTTCATACATGTAAACAAATGTTTAGCATATAAAAGAAACTACAAATGGAAATGCAGTAAAGAAACTGAATATTGCCGTAGTTGAGGAGGCTTGGCTCCGTCTGGACCTGTCAGTCTTGGATACTTTCAACGATCAATAGCTCTTTTCACAGACTTGTAATCTTCAATTTGCAGCCGTATACCTAACCATGGCAGTGATACTTCCTCTTCTAGCTATTCTGACTCTGACACGAGACGTCTGAAGAAAAGAGTGAAGCTGGGGAGTAAAGTTGCCCCATAAGGTTGCTCGGAAAGACCTGACGATCTTCTGCCTACTGTAAACACCCCAAATTTTCCCTCACCCATTCACACCATGGCTTGTGATCATTTCATATGCATAAACTCAATCATAGCATCTCATATCACATTTTTGATTCACTGCATTGGTTCTAAGTCATCTGCACCTAGGGTTTGTGATCTGAGCAATCCAAGAGCTTCTTGAGCCACTCCAAAGGTCATCAATCACTTCAAAGGAGTCCATGTATGTTCAAGCATCATATTATATCCTCTCAAAGTCAAAAATGTCAAAAATCACAAGAACTGAGATTGGCATGGAAGCAGAGCCAGGTTTAACTGCACAGATGACCTAAAATTAGGGTTTTGGTTTCACAGGCCATAACTCCAAATTTTTTGGTCATTCTCGTTTCTATTGGTCTCTATATGGTATAGGGAGTATGCATATCAATTTTCATGAAGAAATTCCATGGGGAAGTCATCTGATCAAGAGTTGACTTTTCAAGCAAGTCAGTGTAAAATCAGGGCATCTGAGGCCCTCAATGACCCAACCAAAAGGTGTTCTTCATCATTTTGATTGTATATGATCTTTATTTGATCATATAAGAGGTTGGAAGTTCACAAATTTGAAGAATTTCAAGTCTTTTGCAAAGTTGACTTTTTGGGAAAGTTTGACTTTTAATGAAATTGCCATTTTAGGAAACTTTTTCAACCCTTGCTTTTTGATTCAAAAATGCTTCAAATGGAAAAACTTTGGTCATGAAAGTTGTAGAATGGATCATTCCCTTTTCAAAAAGTACAAGAACATGACCTAATTCATTTTGGATCAAAAGTTATGGCTTGTCAAAGTTGGCTAAAATCACAAAATTTCAAAGTTTCTACCAAAGAGACAAAGTTGCAAATTCACTTCTCAAGGCAAATTAAGTTATCAAATGGACTTCTAAACTTCACAACATGATCATACAAGACCTAAAATTCAGAATGGGCCAAGAAATCTCTCATTTTTATGGTTTATGAAGCAAGATATCTCATAAGGAGCAAAAGTGAACCAACTTGCAAAAACTCACTCAAGTGAAGATCCACTTGCTTGCTGACTTGCTGAACCATCCTAGGGTTCTCCCCACATCATGCTGCACAGGACACACCTTTTGTCCTTGGCTAGAAAGTAGCCCATGCTTCTCTTACACAACTTTGACATTTTGGCAACTTGAGCCATACCTATCACAAAAGCACACATCACTTCATCTGACCTATCACAATTGTTTATGCAAATCAAAAGCAAGCAAAAGCATACAAAACACAAGCCTGAAGCACTCTCTAACACAGCATTCTCACTTTCCATACCATCTTGCAAAAGCATTCGAAACAGCTTGCACAAGCCTCAAACACAGAAACAAACTCCATAAACATACTCAACACACTTCCCTGGTCACAAAGCACCCCTCCCCATAGCCTGAAACTCAAAGAATCAAAAACACGATCACCACCTGCCATTGAACAGAACTTCTGCCATCTCCCAAACCATCCATTTTAAACTCCAACCAATCATTGCAAGCTTCTTAGGAGGATCATTGGAGTGGATTTGAGCCAAAGAAACAGCCAGAAAGCACCAGAAACCAAAGCTTCAGTTCAGGTAGCCATCTCAAACTTTTTTTTCCAGAAGCTTCATTTTAAGTTCTTAAAAGCTTCTATGCACTCCCCTGATCATGAATATGTGTTTACTTTTGAAAATGGTTGAGAAACCAGGATGTATGAATGTTCTGAAATTTTTTGCCCTAGAAACGTTTTTGCTTCGATTTGGCTGATTGATGAATGAAAAATGATGTTTGAATGGGGGTTTTGATTTAGTTTGGCATGGGGATGATTTCTGGGTAGTTAGTTTTCGTTTTCATGAAGTTTTGAAGATTTTGGCAACTTTCAGGTGAGGGTCTTGCCGGAGAAGACGACTGGAAGTCTTCTCCGGCCACCTGAAAGTGATTAGGGTTAATCCCTGTAATTAATGAGAGTTTGAATTCTGAGCGTAGGATTGGTTGACTTTGTTTGACTGGCGCGTGTTTGGAGGGTCCAGATCTTCCATTAAACCCTAATCCAGTCATTTGTGTAATTAATCAGGATTAATTAAATTCAAATTTTAGAGTAAATCTCAGCCATCCAAACGCGCGCCAGTCAACTCCCGCGCGTATCATTTGAATGCTGGCCATTGATCTGGTTGACTTCTCCATAAATTCATTTTATTTTGCATTTTTATTCATTTGTTTTGTCCATTTATTTTAAAATAGTAAAACAATTTTAAAAATTCTGAAAATTTTTGTACAAACTTTTATTAATTTTCAGAAACCAAAAACATTTTTATTTTTATTTTTTGCATTAAAAAATATTTTTAAATCATTTAAAAGTTTATTTTTAATTAATTAATGAGAATTAATTAATTAAAAATACTTTTAGGTATTTAAAAATTACCAAAAAATTCATGAAACCTTTAAAATCATTTAGAAACATTGTCCAACCCTCAAACCAAATTTCTTTTTTGATCTTGATGCATTTTGACAATTTTCCATGGAATTAATTTCCTTTCAAAGCATTATTTTGATCCAAACTTCAAAAAATCATTTCTGCCTAACCATTGAGAGTTGGACTTTGATTCTTCTTGCATTATGTCTTGCATATCATGTAGTTTTTAGGGTTTAAATTGGCATGAATTGATCTTGCATTTTCCATTTGTTTGACATTTTTCTTGTCAAGGTACCCTAAAACCCTAGAAATCTTAGGAAATTCATAACCCTAATTAGGTTAAGAGTTAGAACCCCTCCTTTGGGAAGTGATTTTGTATAGGTTTAGGGTTCCTTTGAATGCATTTTCAATTTTTTATCTTGATGTTTGCTTCTGGTTTTGAATTTTGTTTTGTTGCATTGATCATAAACCCTAATTTGGGCTTTCATTTGCATCCATCTTGCATTTGCTTGCATACCATGACTTGCCATTACATTTTATGCATCCATTTGATTCATTGGACATCTTAAGACATATTAGGAGCATGTTTGATCATTGCATCTTTCATTTGCCACTTTGTATGTCATTTGCATTCCATAACTTTTCATGTATGATCATGGTTCTAAGCATGCTTCTCTAGCATCCATATGTTCATATGATCATCCCCATGCCTTGATTCATGTTTGCATCATCTCATAACATCATTATCATCACACATATGCTTCTGGTTTTGATTTACATCATGCCATTTCATCTCATTTTGCATTGCATTGCATTTCTTTCACTAACTTTTCAGGTGGTAATTTACTTTGAGAAGTGAATTTGCCTTCACTTCTCACAATTTCTTTTCATCTCTCTTATGCATCATTGCTGCATTTTACTTTGTGTTTGAGATTGAGCTTGCTCATTCTTCTTCTTCTTACTTTCTTTCTTCAAGTGACTAGTCTTCTTAAGTGAAGCAAGTTACTTTGCTTCTCTTTGCTCCTTTCATCTGCTTCCTGGAAGTTCCATTGAAGATTTCTCTTGTAAACCTCACTAACCTTAGGAACAACCAAGATGACAATGATTAGGGTTTTGATTAGTCTCCCCATTTAGTTTTACCTTTGTGTCTCATTGAGTCTTCTCTTCTCACCTCATAATCAGGGACTAAACCCTAAAGGCTTTAAGGCTTTGTGATTAAGCTTATGCCTGCATCCTTCTATTAGGATGGAGTGTATAATTTTAATCCTAAGTGTTAAACCCTTAATGTGTTTAAATCCTTTAATCAATTCATCTTAATAATCATCAAGACATCAAGCTTGTAACTTGGGCCTTGCATTAGGGTTCTAATTCTTCCTTAATTGGTTAAGAAGGACTAACCCTAGTGTTAATGGACAAGTCCCCCTCAAGTTGTCTTACAAACCCTAAAAATCACTTCAATATCATATCATTAATTAAAATCCATCTAATAAAGGCTTTGTTTTGTCATGAGTTTAATCCCTAATCATGGATTAAGTTGAGGAGCTTTCCTCAACTTAAACATTCTCATCTATTATCCTTCTATTAGGATGGTGTAATGAGTCTGTTTAATCCTTGATTATGGCTTAACCTCATTACTCAACACTAAACAAAAACACCAAAAACATATAAATAATCACAAGTAGGTTAATGATCTTAACCCTACATCAAAGGTGATTAAGTGTGAGAAGCTGACTTCACACTTAAGGTATTCTCATTACCCCTAATCAGAGGGATGATGTGATGAGTTTACTAAATCCATTTGTTTAGGTTTAAACTCATTAACTTATGACAAACTTCAAAAAGCAATAAAAGACTGAAAACTCAAAAACAAACAATAATCGTCTCCTCCGGGATTCTTTTCTCACCTCATTCACTCACAAACGAGAACTTGCTTCTTCCGTCTAATGCAAGACAGTTTGCACCTGAGCCAGACAGGTCATACACTTGAGCATTGACAAGCAAGCAGTTCACAAGTCAATTCATCTTTCAGTCTCTTTGGGTCGAACTACGGTGTTCTGACTTCCTCATTGCACGAGAGGATACGTAGGCATAACTTAACAGTTATCGAACAAAAGTCTCTGTATATTCCCCCTCTTTCTAGCTTTATTCTTTTAACCCCCTGATCTTGAGTATCTTATTCTTGTTCCTGCACTGACACTGTATATATTACACTTCACACTTCTCTTACACCAACACCTGCACATCCTTTTCCAGCTCTTTTATACACAGATTGCACTGACACTACCCCTTTAAAACACAAATCTTTTAAGCGTGGATCCCGTCGAGTACGGCGGACAATCTGGGTGCTAATACCTTCCCAGGTTGTAACCAACCCCCTTTCTCAGATTCTCTGGTTCGCAACCGTCTTATCCATATCTTTCCAGGTCTATGCAGCATTACCTTTCCTCCGGGATAAAAATGCCTAGTTGGCGACTCTTTTCATTCCCTGTGAGTTCACTCCTGTGTGTTCTCACACCTCCTTTCACCGACCGTTCGCGTCTGTACCCCATTTGACCCAGCTTCATTTGGTGGGAGCGACAGCTTGGCGACTCTGTTGGGGAACCTTATACTGCAACCAGGGCTTCTGGTTCTTTTTGTGGGTTCCTCCTAGCGCTTGATTGATTTGTGTTTACTGGGGTGTTATGTGCTATTTGTGTTTATGTATTTATGTCATTGCTTTATGTACAGTTTTGTTTATTGTTTTCTTTACAACTTTACATATATCATACTGTCATACTATTCTGGCTGGATCTGGTTTTGTTGCTTTGGTGGGTGGGGTTCTATTGAGAGTTTAAGGTCCTATACCTGGGACCTGAGTGACACCTAGGCTAGAGTGGTTCATGTTCTTTCCCATTCCATTTCGGTCTGGTGCGGGAATATGAAACACGGTTCAGATATGGGTTTCTTCTTGAGAACTCTGTGCTACAAATTTCCTGTAGTGCTAGGGCTATCTGGGAAGCCTGCTAAGTCTGGATGACCTTTACTATTGACCTTCAGAAACTGAGGTGAATTAGAGGAGGATCTTTTATGGTTATTGTAAACACTGTACCTCCGGGTTAGAAGTGTTTACACTTCTCATAACTGATCCAAGTCTGAGGATCCTTGTTTTAGAACATCACCTGTGAGGGAGTTGGGCTGTTTACAGGTTTGCAGGTACCCTTGACCTCAGCATACCCTGTTACTTTGTTTTGATTAAGAGTACTCCATTTTGGAACAGTTCTTGTGATTTTAACCCTGGACATGTGGCTCTTTATTTGAGTCCCCCACCTTGGTTACTGGACTTATGAACCTCCATCTGGATTTCTTGAACATACATGGACTTATATCAGAGCACTTGATCAGATCCAGCTTGATCACAAACCCCTGCATATCATTTGCATACATCATCATTGCATCATTTAACATTTGCTTATTTGTTTTTCAGGGTATCCATACTATATTTTTGGCTTGGTTTTGACCCCTTCATCAGCATAGACCTATTTTCATCAGTATCCGTTTCAGCTATCCTCCTCAGCTACCTGCTTCAGTCACCTGTACCACCAGTCTCAGCCTGTCAGTGGCCCATCTTCTAGTGTTAGTCATCATCATCAGCATCTGTTTCAGTTCTTCTTCAGCAACATGGCACCCAAGAAGAGCAATATCTCTTACCCTTTCTTTGAGCCCGAGTTAGCTGGCATCAGGAAGATCCAGGCCTTGATTACTCCAGACCATATACCACTATTCAGAGAACGTTATGGAGGCATACTTGATGTGGTTATGGATTTGGACCCTTCCCAGAGGAGCTTGATTCATACTTGCCTGCAGTTCTATGATCCCCCTCTGAGGTGCTTCACCTTTCAGGATTTTCAGTTGGGACCTTTATTAGAGGAGTATTCATCATTGGTTGGTGTGCCTATCAGGGGTGGAGTCCCCTTCAACCCTGAGATGGTTTTTCCTAGTAATGAAGAGTTGGCAAGAGCATTGTATTTGGAACCCTCTCTGATTGGACAGAACATGACTACTAAGGCTGGAGTCTCTGGTCTACACTTGGATTTCTTGACTTCTCATGCCATCCTGAAGGCCTCCTTGGGAGAGTGGAAGGCAGTCTGTGCTTTATTGGCCCTTAGCATATATGGGGTCATATTATTTGCAGATGAGCCTAGGTTTATAAGCAAGAATGCAATCCATCTTTTCATCCTGAGGAACCCAGTGCCCACCTTACTGGGAGATTTCTACTACTCTGTTCACCAAAGGAATGAAAAGCAGAGAGGAAGGTTGGTGAGGTGATGTGCTCCCCTATTCCATACCTGGCTGCTCAGACACTTGCCCAAGACTGATGCATTCTTGAATCCTCACCAGCCAAATAATTGGGCTAGAAGACTCATTGCTTTGACCTCAGCTGACATCAGGTGGTGCACTCAGAGCACCAAAGGCAGGGACATCATTACTAGTTGTGGGCAGTTCCCCAATGTACCCCTGATAGGAGTGAAGGGTTGCATCAACTACAACCCTCTACTATTCAAAAGACAATTGGGCTATGCATTGGTCCACCCTCCCAGAACACAAGACTTGGCTGAAACCCTTTATTGTGAGATTAAGCCTAATCTGGCCATTGTCAGGCAAGCATCCTGGGCTTGGGACAATGTCCAGACCAAGGGAATGGCTATTCTAGGGAGATGCAACAATGTGGCCTCAGCTCAGTACTATGAGTGGTCTCATGCTAGGGCTCAAATTTCTGGGATGTCCTTCACCATTGAGGATATACCTGGGCCATCCACAACACCACCTCCAGCTTCTATCAGCCTGGAGGAGTTTGAGAAATTGAAAGAGAGGAATGAGAATTTGACTCAGGCTCTACAGAAGACCCTCTGGGAGAGGAGTGATGGTCGTCTGGACATTGAAAGGTTGGAAAAGCTTAAGGTGGAGCATCTAGCCAGAATTGAGAAGTCAGAGGATTACATCAAGAAGTCAAGGGCTGGAGAACAGATCTTGAAGAATGCCTGCAAGGAGGCTCAGTTCCAAAAGGCCAGGACTTATTTGTATCTGAAGGAGAGTCAAGATAGGTGGGTCAGAATCACCGAAGCTCGTACTCAGGAAGATAAAAGGACTCAGGACAAGATTGAGCAGTTGGAGGCTAGTGCAAAAGAGCAACAGGAAGCCCCGCTAGCAGCCCAGAGAGAGATCTCAGAGTTGAAGATCAGAGCTGGTGTGAAGAGGTCAAAGGACCAGGGTCGACACAAGAAGCTAACTGCAGCTGTTACTACCAGGAATCTCCTTATCAGGAACCTTACAGAGCGTCCAGCTGATCCTGTGACTGAAGCACTTCTAAAGGAAGTTCAGGAGGATGAGTTTGGTCTTGGTGTCTGACTTTTGCTTGTGGTTGCTTTCATTTCTTTGTACTTTTCCTTTTTTATGTTGTATTTTGACCCCTCAGAGGGCATGTATTGTAAAAAACAAACTATGTATCATTCACTTTTTGTAATATATGTGATGGTTTGTTCTATCTGAGTTCTTCAAACAACATCAAAAGCATCTTCCTCAAGGGTCTGGAAAGGTCAAAACCAAGTGCCAAGCCGGATACCTTGGAAACAAATAAGCATACTGCATTGCATACTAACCTTTGTTTGTTTTGTAGGTTTGTTTCGCTTTTGTTACTAACTCTGTTGTGATCTCAGGAACTATTGCTCGACGTCGGGTGTTCCCACTCAACCGTCCACACAGATATCCTACCCGCAACAACCTTCCGGGTATACAGATGGACCAGGTACAACAGGATCTTACAGAGGTCAGGAACCAAATGGCCAATGAGAGGTTGGAAATGAGGAATCAGATGACACAGTTTATGGAAGTGATGAATGGCTTAGCTCAGAGCCAGGAGAGATTAAGAGCCTTGGTAGAGAGGCAGACTCAGGAAGACCCCCATCTAGGGACTGGTGGGACAAGCAACAATGAGAGGGTTCAGCCTCATATCAACCCACCTGTATTTGGACCCCACCTTCATCCAGAGATCAATATCCCTGCTAATGTACAGGGGAATGCTACTACAGGTAGAGTGCTGCAAGAAGACCCCCAGGAAGATCAGTTCACAGTGATGGGAGCTGGGGATGAAGCCTATGACAGAAGGCTAGATGAAATTGCTGAAAAATTAAGGTCCTTGGAGTCTCAAAACTCCTTGGGTTTTGATCTCATGGACATGGGCTTAGTGGACGGGGTCAGGATTCCCCACAAATTTAATCCTCCGTGCTTTGAGAAGTACAACGGAACCTCCTGTCCACGGACCCACCTGCAATCTTTTCTGGGGAGGCTGAAGGCATACACCATGGATGAAAAGCTATGGATGTTTTATTTTGAGGATAGCTTAACGGGAGCTTCAAGGGAATGGTACTCTCATTTGACTAGAGCAACCATCAGGTGTTGGAAGGACTTGGCTGAGGCCTTCATTAGACAATACCAGTATAACTTGGATATGGCTCCCAACAGGACCCTCCTGATGGGAATGTCACAATCATCCAGAGAAAGCTTCCGGGAGTACGCCCAAAGGTGGAGACAGCTTGCTGCTGCTGTCCAGCCACCCATGTCGGAGAGGGAGATGGCCGACATGTTTATGAACACCCTCCAAGGGACATACATTGACAAGCTAGCTGCTTTTTCTTCTACCAGCTTTGCGGATGTAGTTATAGCTGGAGAAAGAATTGAGAGCCTATTAAAGATGGGCAAAATTTCTGACAGCGGTGCAAGCTCTTCCAACAACCCGAGAAAGCCTTTTGTGGGCCCAAGAAGGACTGGTGAGACTAATGCTATTCATACCAGCAGGGGCAGACCCCAATATGTTCATAGGTCTGTGGCAGCTGTCACCATTCCCGCTCCAATTCATCCACAACCGGCATACCAACCTCAGCAACAATCCCACTATCAGCAACAAGCTCAATATCCACCTCAGAGAAATTATAACAACACCAACACCAACAACAACAATCAGCAAAGACCGTATCAACAGAGACCATCTCAGGCCAATAAGGTGATTGATCCGATCCCCATGCCTTATGCCACATTATTGCCACAACTCCTGAAACTCAACCTGGTTGAGCTAAGGACATTGGCACCTCCAGATCCTGCCAGTCTACCCAGAAATTACGACGCCAACGCCAGATGTGCTTTCCACTCAAATGCACCTGGCCACAGTACAGAGAAGTGCAGAGCCTTGCACATGAAGGTACAAGACCTGGTAGACTCTAAGGCTCTAAACTTTGCACCACCACCAAATGTTAACAAGAACCCTATGCCAAACCACGGAGGACCGAGAATCAATGCTATTGAAGAAGATAAGCCGTCTTATTTGATAACCAGTGTGGGGCAGATCCGGACACCCTTGGTAGAGATTAAAGCTCAACTCCTTGAATGTCAAATGTTCCCTGGATGTGAGCTAGGATGTGCTTATTGCAACATTTCGGTGAATGGGTGTGATAACTTGAGGGATGGCATAAATGGTCTCATCCAGAGTGGTTTGCTTCAAATCACAACATCGACACCTCCAAACCCAGCAATCTCCTTAACAGCAGTTCCCGAGTCTTCTACAACTGCAACAGCCATTGTTCCAAACAACTCTTCAGTCTCATCAACAAATGCTTCATCTGTTACTTCAACGGACCAGATATCAACAAACATCCCTTCTACAACTTCAGCACCCCTTCATTCAGAACCTCCTACAACAGCAACACCTATCCAGTCTACAGTGTCTCCTACAACATCAACAGCAAACCATGAAAGCGTCTCAACAGTTACAATTTATTATGATCCTGCAAATGATTCTGCCTACAACTCACAAGGTGCCACTCCTATCAGAGCACCAGTCACAATATACTATGATCCACAGACTATCACGGTCCCTTCTGCAGCTGCTATCAGTCCAGTCACTATCACAGTGCCTGGGCCAGTACCTTATGAAAGCAATAATGCCATCCCTTGGCATTACGGCTCCGATCTATACTGCGAAGGAAAGAAAATCACTCTTGAATCATCAACTTCTTCACCACAAATAGACAATGTGGGGGGAGGCGGAGGCTTCACTCGAAGCGGACGTCTCTTTGCCCCACAAATTCAAAGACCCGGTGCCGAAGAAGAAGCTGCTGCCAAGGCAAAAGGGAAGAGCATGGTGCAAGAGGAACAAGTTGTTAAAGAAGCTTTGAAAACCCCTTTCGATCAAGAGGTTGATGAATTCATGAGAATCATCAAGAAAAGTGATTACAAAATAGTGGACCAGCTTCACCAGACGCCTTCCAAGATCTCCATTATATCATTGCTAATGTGCTCCGAGGCTCATCGGAACGCACTACTAAAAGTCTTGCACGCAGCTTATGTGCCAGAAGAGATTACCGTCAATCAGTTGGAAGCTGTGGTTGGGAATGTTAATGCTAGTAATGGACTAGGATTTACCAACACTGATTTGACTACTGAAGGTCGCAATCATAACAAGGCTTTGCACATTACCATGGAGTGTAAGGGTGCAGTTCTTTCCCATGTACTGGTAGACACAGGTTCATCCCTCAATGTCTTACCTAAAAAAGCCCTTGTGAAGCTGGAGTATGAAGGATTGGCATTACGTCCCAGCAACTTAGTAGTGAGAGCCTTTGACGGTTCTAAGAGATCAGTCCTGGGAGAAATTGAGTTGCCTATAACGATTGGCCCACAAACTTTCAAAACAACCTTCTACGTGATGGACATTCAGCCGGCCTACAGCTGTTTGTTGGGTAGACCATGGATTCATGCCGCTGGCGCAGTTACGTCTACCCTTCACCAGAAGTTAAAATTCGAGTGGGAGGGCCAAGTCGTTACTATTTATGGAGAAGAAGATATTTTTGTTAGCCATCTGGCTACATACAAATACATTGAGATGGATGGGGAAATCCACGAAACTATGAGTCAAGGGTTTGAGGCCTTGAACATAAATGAAGCATCCGCTGTACCTGGAACCTCAATGACATCTTATCAACAAGCCCGGAAGGTTGTTGAAGAAGGGACTGCCCAAGGCTGGGGCAAGTTGCTGCCCATAGAGAAGAAGGAGGATAGATTTGGGTTGGGTTACAAACCAAATCAACAAGATCAAGCAGAGGCTGCTAAGGAGCCCAATTTTGTCAGTGGGGGGATGCTCGCCCCCGATGCCGTGAACAACTTGGAAGACGAGGATGAAAGCGACCGCAACTTGGAGAGTTGAATCCGTCCAAAGATCCCGGGGAGCAGTATCTCAAACTGGTCTTCCCAGGAAATTATAAGAGTTACTCCTGCAGAGTAATTATTATTTCCTGTATTTTGAGCATGCATCAAGTCTTGCATCTTGCCCAAGATGACAAGACTCATTTTGTAATCGGGCCATCTGTAATTTTGTGCAACAAGATTAATCAATGAAATATCAGACATCTTTTTGCAAATGAGTCTTTTTTCTTTTCCGCTCACTGTTTTTCCATTTTTTCTTTTTGTATAAAAATAAATGGCAATGTTTTCAAAATGTTAACTTCATTTCACTCCTTTTTAACAAGATTAAAATCAATCACTAAAATGAACAAACTGAACCCTTGCAGAGAGTGCCTTCCAGACCGCACCAACAACAGCACGGCTATGACTTCGTATGACTTTGACAATCCAATCAATCAAGCTGATGAAGGGGTTGAAGAAGAGTACGAGCTTCCTGAAGAGCTAGACAGGTTGTTGAGACAAGAGGAAAAGGTTATCACTCCTCATCAGGAGGAGTTCGAAACAATTAATCTTGGTACAGATGAAGACGTGAAAGAAGTTAAAATCGGGGCCTGCTTACAAGACTCAGTGAAGAGACAACTGATTGATCTGCTTCAAGAATATGTGGATGTGTTTGCTTGGTCTTATCAGGATATGCCAGGGTTGGACACCGACATTGTTATGCATAAGCTGCCTTTAAGAGAAGATTGCCCGCCGGTTAAACAGAAACTGCGCCGTACTCGCCCAGACATGGCAATGAAAATCAAAGAAGAGGTACAAAAGCAGTGGGACGCCGGGTTCCTTGCTGTAACTAGCTATCCGCCGTGGGTTGCTAATATAGTACCTGTGCCTAAGAAGGACGGCAAAGTAAGAATGTGTGTTGACTACCGGGACCTGAACAGAGCCAGCCCAAAAGATGGCTTCCCTTTACCTCACATTGATGTATTGGTTGATAATACAGCTCAGTTCTCGGTCTTCTCCTTCATGGACGGATTTTCAGGATACAATCAGATCAAGATGTCACCTGAAGACATGGAGAAGACCACTTTCATCACACCCTGGGGCACTTTCTGTTACAAGGTGATGCCATTCGGACTGAAGAATGCTGGCGCAACATATCAACGGGCTATGGTGACATTATTCCACGATATGATCCATAAAGAAATCGAATGTTATGTGGACGACATGATTGCCAAGTCCCTCACTGAAGAAGATCACCTGGTAAATCTGCTGAAGCTATTCAAGCGTCTGAGGAAGTACCAACTGAAGTTGAACCCCAAGAAATGCACATTCGGGGTGCTATCTGGTAAGCTGTTGGGATTTATTGTAAGCGAAAAAGGGATTGAAGTTGACCCTGATAAAGTCAAAGCTATTCAAGAGATGCCTGCACCGAAGTCAGAAAAAGAGGTTCGAGGGTTCTTAGGTCGGTTGAACTACATTTCACGGTTCATATCTCACCTCACAGCAACCTGCGAACCCTTGTTCAAATTACTAAGAAAAGAACAGACGGTCAGGTGGAACGAAGACTGCCAAAAGGCTTTTGACAAGATCAAGGAATACTTACAAGAGCCTCCAATCCTCATGCCTCCAGTTGAAGGAAGACCTCTAATCATGTACTTGACAGTATTAGAAGAGTCAATGGGGTGTGTGCTGGGCCAGCATGACGAGTCTGGTCGAAAAGAGTATGCAATATACTACCTAAGCAAAAAGTTTACCGACTGTGAACAGCGTTATTCACTGCTTGAGAAAACTTGTTGTGCTTTAGCGTGGGCTGCTCGCCGACTGAGACAGTATATGTTGACCCACACCACTTTATTGATCTCAAAGATGGATCCAGTTAAGTACATTTTTGAGAAGCCAGCACTTACCGGACGGGTTGCAAGATGGCAAATGATCCTCACAGAATATGACATCCAGTACACTTCTCAGAAAGCCATCAAGGGCAGTGTATTGTCTGAATATCTTGCTGAGCAACCTATTGATGATTACCAGCCTATGAGATTTGACTTCCCTGATGAAGACATCATGTTCATAAAAGCAAAAGATCATGAAGAGCCTGTTCACACTGAAGGGCCCGACCCGGAAGAAGAATGGACTATGATGTTTGATGGGGCTGTTAATATGAATGGTCGTGGTGTTGGTGCAGTACTCGTTACGCCTAAAGAAGTTCACATGCCTTTCTCGGCAAAGCTCACCTTTAACTGCACTAACAACGAAGCTGAATACGAAGCTTGCATTATGGGTCTTGAGGAAGCCATTGGCCTTTGAATGTGATGTCTTCACCCTGGCCCTTTGCTATGTGGGGCATTGACATGATTGGCAAGATTGAACCGACTGCTTCGAATGGCCACAGATTCATCCTGGTTTCCATCGACTATTTCACCAAGTGGGTCGAAGCAGCTTCCTATGCAAACGTTACAAGGCAAGTGGTAGCCCGATTTCTGAAGAGAGATATCATCTGTCGATACGGAGTTCCCGAGCGAATCATTACTGATAATGGTTCCAATTTAAACAACAAAATGATGGCAGAGCTGTGCCGGGACTTCAAGATCCAACACCACAATTCTTCTCCTTACAGGCCAAAGATGAATGGCGCTGTTGAGGCAGCTAACAAGAATATCAAGAAGATTGTGCAGAAGATGGTAGTCACATACAAAGACTGGCATGAAATGTTACCATTTTCCTTGCATGGGTACCGCACGTCAATCAGAACATCCACTGGGGCAACACCGTATCAGCTTGTGTATGGTATGGAAGCAGTCCTACCTGTTGAAGTTGAATTACCCTCCCTACGGGTATTGATGGATGTTAAGCTGAACGAAGCAGAATGGGTTCGGTCCCGATACGAACAACTGAGCCTGATTGAAGAGAAAAGATTGGCTGCAATCTGTCATGGGCAGCTGTATCAGAAAAGAATGAAGAGAGCCTTCGATCAGAAAGTCAGGCACCGAGAGTACCAAGTAGGGGATCTTGTGCTGAAAAGAATCCTCCCTCCTCATACAGACCACAGGGGCAAGTGGACTCCGAACTATGAAGGGACATTTGTAGTAAAGAAAGTTTTCTCTGGTGGAGCACTGATGCTCAGCACTATAGATGGTGAAGATTTCCCGTCCCCTGTGAATTCAGATGCAGTTAAAAAATACTTCGCATAAAATGACCCGCTGGACATAAAAACAGAATGTAAGTCCAGGCAAAAATAGGGCATCCCGGCGAGTCAAAAACAGAATAAAAGACTCGGGCAAAAATAAGGGAAAATAAACAAAAAAAAATGTACACCCGCTGGGTTGAAAACCCGAAAGGGCGATCCATGCAAAATAAGGGAATAAGCGAACAACTGCATCCTGAACTCGTCTGTATCGCCTACAATTTGGTAAACCTCGAAAGGATCAAGCTTCTATCAGAATCAGCTTTCTTCAGAAAGCAAGACGAGAAGAATGTCAAATGTCATACGAGTCATAGCAGAAGGGAAGCTCCTTGAAGCGTCGACAACATTGCCAGCATTTTGTTTCTCAAGTTGTAACAATCTCCTCATTTCAGGGGATATGTTTCCTTGACTGTATCTTGCCAATTCAGGGCACATGAATTAATAAAAGCAGATTTTCAGTCATGTTTCGTCTTGTACATTTTTATTTGCAAAAAATGTCTGATGTCTTTAAAATACTGATTGCATAAATACAGATGCTTTTCTTCTAAAAAAATACGTGCTTGCAGGGAATATACTTACTCTCAGAAGTGTCTAACTCCTATGACGGAATCCAGTAAAGGATACCTCGGGATCACTTGTGCGTTCCTCTACCTTTGCAGGATTGCAGGTATTCAAAAGCGCAACATGGGGGACGAAAGCTTCATCCCAGCAAGCTGGCAGATCAACACTCACTCGGTCTTAGCACTCAAAGTGTTTTCTCCCCAGCTGAGTTTCCGCTTGTTACTTCTCCCAGCCGAGGTACCAATCATTCTTCCTACTCAGCTAAGTACAAAAGCCAGGGAACCATTTCCCCCACAGAATTTCAGCCTCTAACCAGAAGAGCAACGCATGAAGGAATCACAACAGAGTGAAGAAAGCTTCTACAAACCCCAGCTGGGTCCCTCATTACTGAGATAGGTCTATCATTGACCCATTTCCCCAAGCAGAATCATATGCGTTAGATCTACCAATGATCCCATCCCCAGCTGGGATGTCCATTTCAAACAGTTCAACCAGAGATCTTCATGGCAACGGGATCCGAATCCCGGTTTGGTATCTTCGCATAATCATGGCATTCGCATCATATTCACCCACAAAGCGTAGCATTCCGTCTAATACGGAGCATTACGGAAAAAATCAAACAAATTGCAAGCCATGTTCTGAATCAAACACTTGTGAATAATGACCATCCATCAAAAACATACAGAAAACTCCCACAAATTCCCCAGCGGAGAACTAAAGCCAAAACGGTTGCCTTGCATTCTCAAACATCAGCATATACTCCTTTTGACACCCGTCCGTGTCATCATTCCCCAGTAAAGTCACCCGAGCACCCGCATTACAGATACTTCTTGACACCCGTCCGTGTCATATCCCCAACAGAAAGCCGAGGCATCCTCTTTGCACTCACAGATACTTATATATAACTTTCTTGGCACCCGTCCGTGTCACTTTCCCCAACACAGTTACCTAAACACTTTGTATATCAGATACTTGTTTATACTATACTTTCCTCTTCTCGACGCTCGTCCGTGTCATTCTCCCCAGCAGGTTAAACACTCAACTATACACCATTCACACTTACTACTCATGTTACTCTTATACAGGTACTCGTCCGTATCTTGTATATACCACTTAAATCCCCACAGATTCAACACTCGTCTGTGTTCTTTGTTAACCAGTTGGTACTCGTCCGTACCATCATCTCAGAGCATGCGTCAGGCGTTTGTTTCTACTTGATACTCGTCCGTATCATAGTCATAAGGATGCTCGTCCGCATCTTTAATCCATACACGTGTCAAACACTCATTTCTTCTTGAATTTAGACACTCGTCTGTGTCTACTATTCCCCAGAAGGGTCCCTTCGGATTCAACACTCGTCCGTGTTCTCGGTTAACCAGTTGATACTCGTCCGTATCATCATCTCTGAACGCGTGTCAGTATTTGTTTCTACCCGATACTCGTCCGTATCGTAGTCTTAAGGATGCTCGTCCGCATCTTTAATCTACACACACCGTCTAAACACTTATACCTTTATTTCTTGAATGTAAACACTCGTCCGTGTTTACTATTCCCCAGTAGATCGCCAGCAAAGCAAGTTTCTTTTTATCTGACATTCGTCCTATGTCATGATAAACCCTGAGAGCAGCCGTCCCCTGCTAGGTGATCGTCCTTCACCTCTTGATGATCGTCCTTCATCACGCTCGTCCGATGGCCGTCCCCATCGTTGCCCCTTTTATCCGGCATTCGTCATATGTCGTGATATTTAGCAGCCGTCCCCTGCTAGGTGATCGTCCTTCACCTCTTGATGGTCGTCCTCCATCACGCTCATCCGATCGCCGTCCCCATCGTTGACCTTTTATCCGGCATTCGTCCTATGTCGCGATATTTTCGGCAGCCGTACCCTGCCAGGTGATCGTCCTTCACCTTAGATGACCGTCCCTCATCTTATCCCCAACAGAGCAGCCGTCCCCTACTAGGTGATCGTCCTTCACCTTTGATGACCATCCATCATCATTATTTCATTTATTCTTTAACCCGATGGCCGTCCCCGTCATGGTCCCTTTTCCTTTTCCTGATGATCGTCCTTCATCAGTTTAGCCCGATGGCCGTCCCCATCGTTGTTTACATTACTTTTTGAACTTGGTGGCCGTCCCCATCATTTTTCATTAGATCCCCAGAGAATCTTATAGCTTTACTTGATGGCCGTCCCCATCATGATCCCTTTTATCCCCAGCATGTCGGCCGTCCCCGTCATTGCCTTATTTTCCACACTTTTTCAGCATGTCGGCCGTCCCCGTCATGACTCTTTACCCAGCAGTCGTCCTCTGCTCGACGGTCGTCCTCCGTCGCCCACACTTTACAGTATACTTTATTTTCTTTTACAATCTATATCCCTTTTCTTCTTCATTCTGTGAGTGCAAATTTTGGACTGTCTTTGGTATTCAACCACAAGTTATCTTGTTTGCCTGTTAAGCCGTCGCTTACATCCTGCACAGCTAACTCATGTTTGAATAGGGGCAGCTGTAAACACCCCAAATTTTCCCTCACCCATTCACACCATGGCTTGTGATCATTTCATATGCATAAACTCAATCATAGCATCTCTTATCACATTTTTGATTCACTGCATTGGTTCTAAGTCATTTGCACCTAGGGTTTGTGATCTGAGCAATCCAAGAGCTTCTTGAGCCACTCCAACGGTCATCAATCACTTCAAAGGAGTCCATGTATGTTCAAGCATCATATTATATCCTCTCAAAGTCAAAAATGTCAAAAATCACAAGAACTGAGATTGGCATGGAAGCAGAGCCAGGTTTAACTGCATAGATGACCTAAACTTAGGGTTTTGGTTTCACAGGCCATAACTCCAAATTTTTTGGTCATTCTCGTTTCTATTGGTCTCTATATGGTATAGGGAGTATGCATATCAATTTTCATGAAGAAATTCCATGGGGAAGTCATCTGATCAAGAGTTGACTTTTCAAGCAAGTCAGTGTAAAATCAGGGCATCTGAGGCCCTCAATGACCCAACCAAAGGGTGTTCTTCATCATTTTGATTGTATATGATCTTTATTTGATCATATAAGAGGTTGGAAGTTCACAAATTTGAAGAATTTCAAGTCTTTTGCAAAGTTGACTTTTTGGGAAAGTTTGACTTTTAATGAAATTGCCATTTTAGGAAACTTTTTCAACCCTTGCTTTTTGATTCAAAAATGCTTCAAATGGAAAAACTTTGGTCATGAAAGTTGTAGAATGGATCATTCCCTTTTCAAAAAGTACAAGAACATGACCTAATTCATTTTGTATCAAAAGTTATGGCTTGTCAAAGTTGGCTAAAATCACAAAATATCAAAGTTTCTACCAAAGAGGCAAAGTTGCAAATTCACTTCTCAAGGCAAATTAAGTTATCAAATGGACTTCTAAACTTCACAACATGATCATACAAGACCTAAAATTCAGAATGGGCCAAGAAATCTCTCATTTTTATGGTTTATGAAGCAAGATATCTCATAAGGAGCAAAAGTGAACCAACTTGCAAAAACTCACTCAAGTGAAGATCCACTTGCTTGCTGACTTGCTGAACCATCCTAGGGTTCTCCCCACATCATGCTGCACAGGACACACCTTTTTTCCTTGGCTAGAAAGTAGCCCATGCTTCTCTTACACAACTTTGACATTTTGGCAACTTGAGCCATACCTATCACAAAAGCACACATCACTTCATCTGACCTATCACAATTGTTTATGCAAATCAAAAGCAAGCAAAAGCATACAAAACACAAGCCTGAAGCACTCTCTAACACAGCATTCTCACTTTCCATACCATCTTGCAAAAGCATTCGAAACAGCTTGCACAAGCCTCAAACACAGAAACAAACTCCATAAACATACTCAACACACTTCCCTGGTCACAAAGCACCCCTCCCCATAGCCTGAAACTCAAAGAATCAAAAACACGATCACCACCTGCCATTGAACAGAACTTCTGCCATCTCCCAAACCATCCATTTTAAACTCCAACCAATCATTGCAAACTTCTTAGGAGGATCATTGGAGTGGATTTGAGCCAAAGAAACAGCCAGAAAGCACCAGAAACCAAAGCTTCAGTTCAGGTAGCCATCTCAAAAATTTTTTTCCAGAAGCTTCATTTTAAGTTCTTAAAAGCTTCTATGCACTCCCCTGATCATGAATATGTGTTTACTTTTGAAAATGGTTGAGAAACCAGGATGTATGAATGTTCTGAAATTTTTTGCCCTAGAAACGTTTTTGCTTCGATTTGGCTGATTGATGAATGAAAAATGATGTTTGAATGGGGGTTTTGATTTAGTTTGGCATGGGGATGATTTCTGGGTAGTTAGTTTTCGTTTTCATGAAGTTTTGAAGATTTTGGCAACTTTCAGGTGAGGGTCTTGCCGGAGAAGACGACCGGAAGTCTTCTCCGGCCACCTGAAAGTGATTAGGGTTAATCCCTGTAATTAATGAGAGTTTGAATTTTGAGCGTAGGATTGGTTGACTTTGTTTGACTGGCGCGTGTTTGGAGGGTCCAGATCTTCCATTAAACCCTAATCCAGTCATTTGTGTAATTAATCAGGATTAATTAAATTCAAATTTTAGAGTGAATCTCAGCCATCCAAACGCGCGCCAGTCAACTCCCGCGCGTATCATTTGAATGCTGGCCATTGATCTGGTTGACTTCTCCATAAATTCATTTTATTTTGCATTTTTATTCATTTGTTTTGTCCATTTATTTTAAAATAGTAAAACAATTTTAAAAATTCTGAAAATTTTTGTACAAACTTTTATTAATTTTCAGAAACCAAAAACATTTTTATTTTTATTTTTTGCATTAAAAAATATTTTTAAATCATTTAAAAGTTTATTTTTAATTAATTAATGAGAATTAATTAATTAAAAATACTTTTAGGTATTTAAAAATTACCAAAAAATTCATGAAACCTTTAAAATCATTTAGAAACATTGTCCAACCCTCAAACCAAATTTCTTTTTTGATCTTGATGCATTTTGACAATTTTCCATGGAATTAATTTCCTTTCAAAGCATTATTTTGATCCAAACTTCAAAAAATCATTTCTGCCTAACCATTGAGAGTTGGACTTTGATTCTTCTTGCATTATGTCTTGCATACCATGACTTGCCATGACATTTTATGTATCCATTTGATTCATTGGACATCTTAAGACATATTAGGAGCATGTTTGATCATTGCATCTTTCATTTGCCACTTTGTATGTCATTTGCATTCCATAACTTTTCATGTATGATCATGGTTCTAAGCATGCTTCTCTTGCATCCATATGTTCATATGATCATCCCCATGCCTTGATTCATGGTTGCTTCATCTCATAACATCATTATCATCACACATATGCTTCTGGTTTTGATTTACATCATGCCATTTCATCTCATTTTGCATTGCATTGCATTTCTTTCACTAACTTTTCAGGTGGTAATTTACTTTGAGAAGTGAATTTGCCTTCACTTCTCACAATTTCTTTTCATCTCTCTTATGCATCATTGCTGCATTTTACTTTGTGTTTGAGATTGAGCTTGCTCATTCTTCTTCTTCTTACTTTCTTTCTTCAAGTGACTAGTCTTCTTAAGTGAAGCAAGTTACTTTGCTTCTCTTTGCTCCTTTCATCTGCTTCCTGGTGGTTCCATTGAAGATTTCTCTTGTAAACCTCACTAACCTTAGGAACAACCAAGCATGACAATGATTAGGGTTTTGATTAGTCTCCCCATTTAGTTTTACCTTTGTGTCTCATTGAGTCTTCTCTTCTCACCTCATAATCAGGGACTAAACCCTAAAGGCTTTAAGGCTTTGTGATTAAGCTTATGCCTGCATCCTTCTATTAGGATGGAGTGTATAACTTTAATCCTAAGTGTTAAACCCTTAATGTGTTTAAATCCTTTAATCAATTCATCTTAATAATCATCAAGACATCAAGCTTGTAACTTGGGCCTTGCATTAGGGTTCTAATTCTTCCTTAATTGGTTAAGAAGGACTAACCCTAGTGTTAATGGACAAGGCCCTCTCAAGTTGTCTTACAAACCCTAAAAATCACTTCATTATCATATCATTAATTAAAATCCATCTAATAAAGGCTTTGTTTTGTCATAAGTTTAATCCCTAATCATGGATTAAGTTGAGGAGCTTTCCTCAACTTAAACATTCTCATCTATTATCCTTCTATTAGGATGGTGTAATGAGTCTGTTTAATCCTTGATTATGGCTTAACCTCATTACTCAACACTAAACAAAAACACCAAAAACATATAAATAATCACAAGTAGGTTAATGATCTTAACCCTACATCAAAGGTGATTAAGTGTGAGAAGCTGACTTCACACTTAAGGTATTCTCATTACCCCTAATCAGAGGGATGATGTGATGAGTTTACTAAATCCATTGGTTTAGGTTTAAACTCATTAACTTATGACAAACTTCAAAAAGCAATAAAAGACTGAAAACTCAAAAACAAACAATAATCGTCTCCTCCGGGATTCTTTTCTCACCTCATTCACTCACAAAAGAGAACTTGCTTCTTCCGTCTAATGCAAGACAGTTTGCACCTGAGCCAGACAGGTCATACACTTGAGCATTGACAAGCAAGCAGTTCACAAGTCAATTCATCTTTCAGTCTCTTTGGGTCGAACTACGGTGTTCTGACTTCCTCATTGCACGAGAGGATACGTAGGCATAACTTAACAGTTATCGAACAAAAGTCTCTGTATATTCCCCCTCTTTCTAGCTTTATTCTTTTAACCCCCTGATCTTGAGTATCTTATTCTTGTTCCTGCACTGACACTGTATATATTACACTTCACACTTCTCTTACACCAACACCTGCACATCCTTTTCCAGCTCTTTTATACACAGATTGCACTGACACTACCCCTTTAAAACACAAATCTTTTAAGCGTGGATCCCGTCGAGTACGGCGGACAATCTGGGTGCTAATACCTTCCCAGGTTGTAACCAACCCCCTTTCTCAGATTCTCTGGTTCGCAACCGTCTTATCCATATCTTTCCAGGTCTATGCAGCATTACCTTTCCTCCGGGATAAAAATGCCTAGCTGGCGACTTTTTCATTCCCTGTGAGTTCACTCTTGTGTGTTTTCACACCTCCTTTCGCCGACCGTTCGCGTCTGTACCCCATTTGACCCGGCTTCATTTGGTGGGAGCGACACCTACGTATCTCCATTGACTGATGACCAATGAAGAATCAGAGCGACGTAGTTCCCCTCAATAGGGATGAAAATGAACAATGAAGAAAGACAAACACATAAATGCCATCACTGAGAGTATTTGAATACTGCTGGCTCTATTTGCTTCATGAATACCCTGGTGTCCTGGGTGGTTAACTTGAAGACTTCAGCTTAACATGGACCATCTGGTAGAATGACCGTGACACCGGTTCCATTATGACTAGGCATCGGATTCTGGAGTACATTTGGGAGAGCAGCGAAATTGATCACCTTGGAGTCTACTAGGTCCTGTACCTTGTTCTGAAAAGCCCAACATTTCTCAATACTGTGCCCCTGGGCACCTGAATGGAATTCGCACCTGGAGTTTGGATCAAAATTTGGTGGTAGATTATCAGCAGAAGGAGCTCTCATGGTACGAAGCTCAACCAAGTTCAACTTCAGTAGCTCTTGAAGCAATACAGCATATGGACACGGGATAGGATCAAGTCTGCGATTCCTCGCTCTTGTTCTTTCCTGAAACGGTCTCTGTACCTGTTGTTGCTGACCCTGTGGTCGTGATTGAAAACTTTGTTGTTGACACTGCGTTGGACGCTTGACATGTCCCTGTACTTTCTTACTCGTACTTGGCCGAGGAGTGAATGAAGATTGTTGATGCAGCCCCTTTGGAGACTTGGGCTGAGCAATGATTCTAGAAGAAGGAAAGTCGACCACTTCTTTTGTATTCCTGCATGCTGAAGGAGGAGTTAGCTCGTGACACTCAATAAATCCCATTTCGAACAGTTGTGGACATAATTCAGCATAAGATACGGGTATCGGATCAATAACCCTTTCTTGAACCTGTTGATGACGGGTTGCTAGCAATGGAGGAGTTATAGACGAAATCGGTTGAAGTGTTTCTCCTGGAAACCAAGGCGTAGCAGCTGAGGTGGATCCCTGACAAGGAAAGAAAGTGCTCACTTCTTTGGTGACGATTCGTGCAGGATCATTCAGTTCACATGTGGAGTTGGTTCCTATCAGATGCCCTTCCTGACTGCCGAGTGGCGATTGCTGGTGAAGAGATTCGAACTGTAGAGGAAATCCATCTAAAGAACCCTGATTTATTGGACATCCCAAAGAGATGGGAGAAACATGACCTTCTGTTTGAAAAGTAGACACACAACTATTTTCCTTTTTCGACATAGCATTCATGATTCCTGTAAGCAGCTTTATCTGAGTCTTCATCAAGTTGAATTCTTCTCTCAGAAATTTCTGATCCCGGGACAACGCTCGAATGTCCACTATAACATGCCCCGGTTGGGCCTTCATCTCAGTCACCTCCGCTCGGAGTTGTTCCATGTCTAAACCTTGACAGTCGTGATTCAAATTGACCATTCTGGAGAGAAACCAGGTCAGGATAAGAATTTGTCTCTGAACACCTGTAAAAAATGCAAGGATGTATGCAAATGCCATGTTCGGTTATTTCCAAGGAATCCATCTGTTTTGATCCAAGTTTTAATGCAGAAGAAAATCCGACATAATTCAAATATGGGATCCTTAGAAGTAACCGAAACATGTATGCTAAAATGCTATGATGTCATGTATGCAACTGGCATGTGGTCAGCGGTCTGATGCTGGTGTGGATCAGATAACCAAGTGTTGGTGAAGATCATGATATCAGTATCTCTGTGCAGAAGTTCCAGAATTCTCAACCAAGTATCATATAGGATCGGATCATATCATGGAGTAACACTGGCAAAAGCGGGTATGTTGGAAGTTTTAGGGTTCCTGCAAACCTGTAAACCCCTCCCAATCTCACGGGTATGCTACTACGGGTCAACATCACGGACTCTCAAAGCCGAATAGCAATAATACGTTCACCATTTCCGAGAAATGGCTCATGACCAAATCAGGGAATCGGTTTGGCATTATGTACTACTCAGGGAGGCCTCAGCTGAATTCCGGAAAAACAAGCATCCCTCATAAGTTCCCGGCTTCAAGCACTAAAGTCGAGAAACAATAGTACATTCATCCCGAAGGGTACAATACTACCGTCATACGACCAGTTGCTTTAACCAGGTTCCTACGAGAGAATAAGGTCATCCTATGCGATTTCCTAGTGGGCCCTCGGGTGCGAATGGGTTTGCCACAAAATGTGGTCTGCCACTGTCACCACTGGAGAGGGTTGTTTCCACTAAGGTCCTCGATGATCGGTTCCCAGTGTTAGCAGCTCAGGTGGGAACATTCTATGATCTGCCTAGGCAGTATAGAACATATCCCAAGAGAGCCTGATCTGGGTGTGGGATTCGTGAAAACTACACGTGCTCAAGACCACGCAAGCCACACGACTGCCCACTCTAAATCCTATGTGTATACTCAAGCCGGGTATTTGGCTTATCTCACAATAATCCCATCCCGCCAAGGAAAACCAGAACAGCCAGTACAGTATATGCCAGTATATGCGACAATAAAGTAAAGTGCAGAAAGTTGTAAATAAAGCTATAAAGGAAAGCGATAAACTGTAAACCAAACAGTAAAGCTAAACTAAAGCATAACAGCGAAAGGATAAACACCCAAAGAAAACAGAAACAGACAAGCGCTAGGATTGACTCTCAAAGGGGAATTTAGAATTTCTAAAAGTCCCCAGCAGAGTCGCCAGCTGTCGCTCCCGGGATTTTCATCCTAGTACAAACGCGAAAGTGGCGCGGAAAAGTTAGAGTCGCCAGCCAGACATTTTTATCCCAAAGGAGTGGGAAAGGTAATGTTGCACAAACCTGAGGAAGAAGGAAAAGGACGAGGCCTTGCGAACCAAAGATCTGGATTCGGGAGTCAGTTACGAATTGGGAAGGTATTAGCACCCCAATCCGTCCGCCGTACTCGACGGGATCCACGCTTATAAGTCTGTTTTCAAAGGGTGAGAAATAATATGCTGTTTGAATGAAAGAATAGCTATCTGGAATGAAATGGAATGAGAAAAGAAATGGAATTGGAAAATGGGAATAAAAGGGGAAAATGTAGGGAAAAAGAAAGATTGTGCTCGAATGGGCCCTACCCCACTGCCTACGTACCTCATCGGGATAAATGAGGATCAGAGACGCCGTAGTTAGTCTAACTAAGGCTTACACTTGCTTGTGGTTTTTAGGATGACGTTGCCATAGCTCTAGCTCAGGTGTTATCGGCTCTGACTCGAGGGTGTTTACCGTGTCGCTGTTTGAACTGTCGAGACAAGTCATGTTCGTCCGCAAAGAGTATGAGATGAGAAGACGTGACTTCTTGGTTTGTTGTCTTTTATAAGAAGTGTTTTGAATTTGTGTTTACTGAATGTACAACACAAAAGACTATGACACAGGAGCGAATACTTTCCAAGATCGCCCCCAATGGAACGTTTGTAAAGCATCCTAGAAGAGTAAAGGAGACCTCCACTAATCATTTCCCGTATAGCTTAAGGCTCGTGGCGCATTGTACACCTTTCCTTTATTAATTGTTTTTGATTTTATTTTGAGATGAGAAGTGAGACTCAAGTTGATAAAAGGAAAAAATTCTAAGGGAAACTAGACTTACCCTAAGTTAATTGAATTCATGGATAACCTATGGTTAGTGAGGTTTGCAATATTAAATCTACCTAAGAGATATAAGACTAGACATGCAAGTAAAAGAAGTTAACAATGAGCAATATGGTCCTCCTAGGTCATGGTAGGTAAAAACGGTATGGAATGTAAACGGGATGGAACAATGGATCGGGTGGGTCGATTGCATGGTGCTGAGACGCACGACTTATGGTGTGAAACATACAAGGCTTGCTTTTGGTTGAATGGAGTGGAACGAAGGTAATCGAGGAACCCTATAGTTACATGCAACTTTATTTATTTATTTGAAAATATACTCGACGTTGGATCGAGCCTTTTACTTATTTTTGAGATTTTCGTTTTCTAACGATTTATTTTATCTTTTCTAACCTAGTTATAGAAACTATACAAGCATACAAGTTCTAAGCTATTACATCACAAAGCACACAAACATAATTGAGGCATAAAAATGTCCAAGTCCATAAGCCAATCCTTGAAAACATAACTTGCACAAAAAAACAAATAGTTAGTGAATGACATGAATCATGAATATGCATAATGTGATGGAAATGAATTAAAATGACAAAAAATATTAAAAGTCATGGAAAAAATGTGAAATTAAATTCTTAAGGTCTTAAACCTGATTATAACGCTATGTCAAAAAATCTTTCAAAAATTCTCATTCTAACTAAGGCAAATGGTCACCTAATTCTATGTAAGGTTTAATCACAAATTTACACAAATTACACTATCAAAATAGTAGAAAAAATGTTCTAAAAAATTCAACAAAAATATTCTAGGTACTTCTATTTGTCCTTTAATCATGGCAAAAAGAATGGGCAAAAAATGTCATGGTAAGTGACAGAAATAAATTGCACAAATTTATGTGTTTATGAAGGAATTTAACGTGCATCAATTAAAATACAAAATTGAATTAAAATCAAAAAATACCTAATTTCAGAAAATAAAAATTGGGCAAAGTTCTAAAATTAGTTAATATTCTAATATAATTTTTGTAGGATTTTAATATGTGTTTTTTCTATTTATTTATGAATTAAATTAAACAAGCATAAAATAGAAAACATATAAAGAATGGAGGGGGGTGCAGTAGAAATGTTTTTAAGTTAAGAGACAATTTGGCTTGTTTGGTGTGGTGCGAATAGCAAAATTTGAGGCCCACCTACGCTGACCTCATGAAGTTGCACCTTATGGAACCTAGTCAACATCTGTTGACCCCTGGGAAATTCAAACGGTGGATTTATTGTGGATTAACAAATTTTAATTGGTTTTTATGGTACATTAAACTATTTTAAAGGATTTTATTTAATCCATAATCAGCATTAACTCTTAAATCAAAATATAACTTAAGAATTTCTGAAACACGTTACATGATATACAAAGAACCCTAACCTTGCTTTCTCTTCAACTTCCAATGGCGGCTTCTCCTTCCACCCCCAAATGAAAATCCTCGCCGAGATGAAGCTCTCCACCGCCGATTTCAACCTCTTCTCCATACCATCCTCGGCTCCGAATCACTCCTGCGACCATCACGTCATCACGGCTTTGTTCATTCGCCCCAATCGTCGACAACCATCACTTTCGTACGGCGTCTACCTGAGCTCTCATCGCAACCGTGAAGAACGAACCGAGACCCTCGCATCGCGTTAGATCTTCTTCAGGTGCACCTCGTTACCATTACCCGAAGCAAAATCTTCACCACGAATCCTTCGTCTCCGGCTTTGCTTTCGCTCTCGAACCACCGTCAACATCTGCCGCGGTGACGACGCGTTTGTTCTCCTCCTAAATGCTAGCTTCATTGATCGAAACGAACACGACGCCGGAAGAGGATAGAAGGTTTACCGCCCTGATCACGGTTTGGGGCTTTTCTCATGGATTCAAACCCTAACTCGCAAATCCTTCAATTTAATCGGTATGTTGCGAATTCGTTGATGGTGTGTGTTCTTGATTTATGAATGGCTTTTGGATTTTCTGTTTTCACTATGTAAAGTCTGAATTTTCGTTTTCAGGGAATGTGAGCTGGGAAGAAGATCGAAAAATGAACTTGGGATATGGATGAAGGATGCTCTGTTCTTGACGAATTCGTTAGGACCAATGAGTTGTTGACGAGATCGAGTGGCTGATAATCGATTACTGACTTTTCTTTGCAGGTTTATTGATGTGTTGCGGAGTGATCGAAGCCTTAAATTGCAGATGATGATAGGGCTACGAAGATGAGGTGCGCAATGATGAACGGTTCAAGGAAGATCTTGTATCAATGATTCTTGATGCAGGTACTGCCTGAAGGTGTGTCGGTGATTCTTCGGATCACTCTTAAGTGGTTGTTGCTGATGGTTCTTGCTCTTCTTTTATTGCAGGGTGATTGAAGAAGAGGCATTGAAGCAAGGTGTTAAAGAAGGTGATGAAGAATTTGCAGAGGTCGAAAATAGAGTGAATGAGAGATGAGGAATGGGGGAGTCTGAAGAACGATGGAGGAAGGAGATGAGTAAAGAAGAATGAAGAAGGTGATGCAATGGTAAACTTGTGAAGATGTTCAGAAATGGAGAGTGAATTCAGAATAGGGATGGAAGAAAAAAATGAGAGAGACTCTATTTTGCAGCAAAGCCGACTTTTATATGTGAGGAAGGTGAGGGCCTATTGGTCTTTTTTTGATTCAATTCGGTTAGAGTAGTTAGTAGTTAGTTTGTGATTCTGTTTTGACTCTAACTGAAATCAGTTATGACTGGTTTTTTCTGAATTTTTGTTTTGTCATGAGTTTCTGAAAATTCTGTTTGGATAGCCATGCTTAGAGGTTGGAATTTTTTCAATTATTGATTCTTGTTATTTTCCTTGCAGGCCTGTATTATCGAAACCGGGTTTTGGGGTTGAAAACCACTTATACAGATTAATGAATATGGCCGCTCAATGGTGTTGAAGTCGATTGAAGGACTTGAAGAAAGCTGCAGCGTCATTGCAGATCGATAGAGAGCTTCTGTTGTTGCGAGACAAGATCGTTGTTGCCGAAGAAACCTGATGGATATTGATGAAGGCTTCGATGCTAAGGTATGAATCACGCATTAATTTCTTTCTTCTTCCCTCTCCCTGCTTCGGATCCGTTACGATTTTTAATCCCTTTTGTTGAATGATATTGGCGAATTGCTTCCTGAATCATATTGTCGATTCCTGCTGATATGCTTTGCCATTATGAAGTGCTGATTATTGCCATTCTAAAATCAACTGCAGGATACCGATTCCGATTGGAAACAGATGACAAGTGATGATGATGCCGATTCAAGGTTGGAGCTATGAAGTCTGATTATTGATGAAACGGATTAGAGTTCTTCGGTCCTTAGTTCAGCTCCCCCCCACCTATTTTCTATCTCTGCCATTTTTGAATTTCTTTTGTTGACTAATTCTGAAGAGATCTGTTGTACTAATTTTGCTTGTAACCTTCATCATTTATTCAATAAGACTTTATGGTTTTCCTGCCCTTTTGTTTGAAAACCTTTCTCAATAGAACTTGGTTATCCATTATGTAACTGGATTTTTTCTTCTATTATTTTTGCTGTGAACATAACTGAATTTTTCTTATTCCTATTAGTTTCTTCTTGTAAAACTTCTGAAAGGTACCTTTTTGGAATGAATTTGGTCCCTTTGTTTTAAAATGTTAGTTCAATATCACCAATATGCCAACGCACTAATTTTGCGGAGCATGAAAATCCATGATGTAAACAAAATGCAGGAATCCCAATAATATTAATTAAATTCTCATATAAAGAAATGGTTTAGATTAGAAATATATGTTATCTTTAGAATTGATCCTGAACGTCGGCTTAGGACAACGCTTAAATAGATGCTGGATAATGGACTTTTATGTCACAAGAAAATGAATTGAAATATGAAACTTGGAATATCAAACTTAGGGACATGAATTGAACTTGGGAAGCAGGTGTACGCAAGACACACATGAATTTGAGACGGGCTTTTTAAAAAAAGTAAAATGTGGATAATGAAATATGCTTAGGTATGGACCTCAATCTGCCAATTCAAATCAACTTGATATCACAACAAAACAAATCACTTGGGATGACAAACATGGTTTAGTATCCTGGGAATCACCAAGACCACAATTCACAACACACTCTGTTATACCCTTTTATAAAACCCTAATACTTTAGGAAATTCAAAATGAGCATACATTCGAAATGATACGAGTTCAAACCTTGTCCCAAACTTGAGTGTAATAACCAAATAAGACTCCTATGCCAATGGAATGCACGATCATAATTTTACGACCTAACACAAGAGCATAAGCTAGTTAGGGGAAATAAATAAGAGGGCAAATTTTGGGTTGTTACAGTATGCCTATGCAAATGCAAAAATGAAAGATCACAAGCCATGGTGTGATATTAGTGAGGGCAAATTTGGGGTGTTTACAGGTAGGTTATACAAAGGGAAGGTGTTAGCACCCTTTATATCCATGGTTATCCATGGGCTCTTAGTTACTTAGCTCACTTAAATTGTTTTTGAAGAGTGTAGTGTGTGATTAGAAATTTTTCTAAGTACTTTGTAATGATCCTCGTATGGATGTATACAAAGCCTCGTTTTGAAAAATGTTTAAGAAAGTGAGGTGTAAAAAGTATTTTGAAATATGAGCAAGCAACTAAGAGGTACCTACCCTAGATTAAGTCTTTCATGTTCTTGTATGTTCTTTCAAAGGTAAGACTATCCCTATTATTAAGGAATAGGTAGTCATTACCTTGGATGTGTATAAGGGACGGGCATAGGGTCATCGTATGGTCATAGAAGGCAACTTAAGGGATGTCTTTAGCAATTCGTAGGGACTATCATTATTTATTCGAAGGGACAAGATCATTATTTCGTAGGCAACCTCGAAGGGACTTGATCTTTTAAACTGTAGGGACTATGATGATTTATACTTGAAGGGACTTTGCTTAAGACATCCCTATATTCGAGGGACTTGACCATTTTATTTTAAGGCAACCAAGAGGAATACCCTAGGAAGTGCAAGATGGCGATCAAAGATCGACTTACGTGTGTGAGTGTTTATTTTCAAATATTTATCTTTTTAAAGTTAATTATCTAAATTAATTTTACTTACAAATAGTTTCCACACCCTATTTACTAACCACGCAATAAATATAATAAAAATAATGACGAAAAAATAAATCTATGAATTATTACAAGGCTTCGGGATAGTTACAATATAATCGAAAAAATAAATAATAAGGCAAATATAAGCAATAATAATAAATAAATCAATAATAATAAACATTAGCAAAAAGAAAATAATAATGAAGAAATAAAGAAAAATTATAATTTTAAAAGAAATTATTTTAAGTTAAATAAGTTAGAATAATATAAGTTTAAATGATAATAAAAGGATAAGGTATTAAACATTTATACAAAATAAAAAAAAGTTATTATAAAAAATAATATTTAGGGTTAAAGAAAATTATGTTAAATTTTTAGGGTTAGAAAATAATTAGGGTTAGAAAATAATTAGGGTTTTAAAATAATTAGTTAAAATAAGTTAGTTTTTATTTACAAAATATATATATAATAAAAGTTATATACAAAAATAATATTAGGAAGATCAAATTAATTAAAATAAATATTAAGAAATAATTATAAGTTTTAAAAATATAAGATTTATAAAAACATTATTGGTTAGATTTAATTAATTAATTAAAACAAAGAAAATAGAAAAATAAGAAAACATGAAGAAAAGGAGAAAATGGCCAAAAAGATAGGATCTGGGATTTGAACCCAGGTCTCTTACCTCCACAGCATAGCACAAAACCAACGGAGCCAGCACGCGCTGGTGTTAGGATACTAGAACACAATCATTATATTTTTAAACCTGCAAAATAAATGAATTAAAAGCAAAAACGCCCAAGCCAAGGATCGAACACAGGTATTATGCATTCACACGCGTACACACAACCAGCTGAGCTAGGCCACACGTTTGTTCATCCTGTGAAACAAAAATAACATAAGCAATATCAAATATTTGAAATTCTTGAACACGCCAAACATCTTCTTCAACCTTCAGCCGTCCATTTAACTTTTAGTGACAGATGTTCGTCACTAAAGGCTATAGTGACAGATTTTTTCTGTCACTATAACTCCTGCACATTAGAACATGATAAACACAAGCAATAAATTCATTCTAATTGTCCAGATTGATTAATAGAAGGCCAATGATTCCAAATACACCATTAATTTGGTCTAAAATAGGCTCTTAAATGAAATCCCAATTCACGATTTTTTGGAACCCTAACATGGTGATTTGTGATACCTGCATCAAAACTTAAAAATAACATCCAGAAACAATCAGTGATGCATCATGAACCATAATCAAACTTTAAAAAAAACAAACAACACGTGTATGAGAGAAATCAAAATTTTGATTTTCAAGAACATTTGAAGATTCGGTTTCATAATTCATGAGGATTTGGATGATGAAAATGATGCAAAGATGTTCAGTGATTGTCCAGGAATGATTTGCCACCTTTAAATCACCTGAAAACAACAAAATTAAGGAATCCGAATTTGAGTTTTCTTTGAAGATTTTGAAGATTGTTCTTGGTGTTCTTAGCTGCAAAATTTGTCCCCCTTGCTTGCATTAGGTTTGTGTATATGTAGGGATCCAAATTAGGTCAGAAACTTGTGGATTTATGGGCTTGTGAAGATTGCTTGATCATGGAGTTTCCTAACTTTCAAATATTCAAAAAATCTCATCTATCCTTTCTATTTTTGGTCCAATCTGACTTTAGTTGATTTCCAATCATTCTAAATATAATTCAAATGATTTTCAATCAAAGATTTCATGCTTTATTTGATTTTTCATATTTTATATATATATATTTAAATTGAATTTTAATGAATAAAATCCAAATAAATATAAAATAAACTATAAAAATCTGAAAAAAATAAGCATTGGGTCGTGCATGATGTCATTGTAAGGATTGGATTACAAAATTGCAAGCCCATTTGGAAAAATTTGGTTTTAAGACCTCATTTGTTCAATATACCCCTAAAAAATTTCCCAAGTTTGCAAAGGCATAAATCCCTCAATTTTAAGGATATGAAGGTGTTCTTAGACATTATGGAAATCTTAAAGAGTCCTCTAACCAAAATCTTTGGTCTCATGTTCATATCCTTTACCATTTTCAAATTATGCCCTTTGGAAGATGTTGACTTTTTATTGACTTTTGAAATGACTTGCAATGTTTTGGCTCATACCTTCCAAATGAAGCATTTTTAGGCTTGACTTGTGAGACACAAAGTTGTAGAGAATTCAATTTCCTTCAAAATGAGCTTTGGATGGGAACTTTTTGATGAATAATGTGAAAGTTATGGCTGGTCAAAGTTCAGTTGACTTTCCTTAAGAAAACCCTAATTTAGAAACTCCTGATTCTTGATGATCTGAAACTTCCTTGATGAATCATGATCAACCCTTGATAAAATGAGGAATTTTACTTCTTAAACTTGATGTTGGCCAAAAATCTTGAAGTTTGACTTTAATTTGACCACAGTTGACCTTAGTTTGACTTTTTAACTACCTTGACTGATTTTTGCATATATGATCATCTGACTGGGCAAACTTATTGGGAAAGCCTTGAAACTTGACATGGGATTCTTGAATACATGTGGGATGTTATGAAGCTCACTTGATGTCTTGAAAATCATTTTAACCTGAAGAAACACAAAACCCTAGTTTTGGACACTTTGCTTAGGAGGAGGCATTGTCTGAGAAAACTTCCACACTTCTTGACTAATTGGGAGTCTTGAGGATCTTATGATCATTTTGAGAGAGATTGTCTTGATTGTGGGAGGGAAAATTTTGGGGTACAACAGCTGCCCCTTGTTCGATGTTCTGGAATCCGAGGAGTTAGATTGGCATGTATGCCATTCGTGACTTGAAGATTGAAGAGGATTGAACACAAAAACCCAAAACTTTGCACTTGCTGGTGTGTAGAATGATACTGTTGGTTGAATGTGATGCTTGAATGGGCTTAAAGATTCCATTTGAATAAAGAGTCTTCATATATGTTTCTTAAATACAGAGATAACACTTTTGGGAAGAATAAATGACGACCCAAAATGAGATAACCTTCGGGAAGAATAATCGACGACCCGAGGTAACAAGATAACCATTGGGAAGAATAAACGACGACCCAAGGTAAGTTGGCTTTTGGGAAGAATAAAAGAAGACCCAAAATGAGATAACCTTCGGGAAGAATAATCGACGACCCGAGGTAACAAGATGACCATTGGGAAGAATAAACGACGGCCCAAGGTAAGTTGGCTTTTGGGAAGAATAAACGACGGCCCAAAATGAGATAACCTTCGGGAAGAATAAACGACGGCCCGAGGTAACAAGATAACCATTGGGAAGAATAAACGACGGCCCAAGGTAAGTTGGCTTTTGGGAAGAATAAACGACGACCCAAAATGAGATAACATTCAGGAAGAATAATCGACGGCCCGAGGTAACAAGATGACCATTGGGAAGAATAAACGACGACCCAAAATGAGATAACCTTCAGGAAGAATAATCGACGGCCCGAGGTAACAAGATGACCATTGGGAAGAATAAACGACGGCCCAAGGTAAGTTGGCTTTTGGGAAGAATAAACGACGGCCCAAAATGAGATAACCTTCGGGAAGAATAAACGACGGCCCGAAGTAACAAGATAACCATTGAGAAGAATAAACGACGGCCCAAGGTAAGTTGGCTTTTGGGAAGAATAAAAGACGGCCCAAAATGAGATAACCTTCGGGAAGAATAATCGACGGCCCGAGGTAACAAGATGACCATTGGGAAGAATAAACGACGGCCCAAGGTAAGTTGTTGATGAAGTTTGTCTGCTGGAGGATTAACCTGAAAAACAAGGTTAGTTTGGTGCAAGTATAATGATGTATATAACAATCTGCCAGAGAATATTTTATGAAAATGCATATGATATGATATGATATATGTACGAATGAATTATGTCGGGAAGCTGAACAATAGCTTCATATAACAATTGCTGGATGGGGAAATAAATCTGATTTGTTGCTGAGGAGCATGAAGACTTTGTTCCTGTCTTGTTTAAGAATATCGTACTTAGAACCTCTCGTTTTCGTTCGTCATACTTCTTATTGAATAAGTTCCTGAATATCCTGACTGAGGATAAAAGAGATGGACATAGATCAGGGAGGCTTATTCGGTTAAGTATCAATTCTTCGGAGGATATGAAACTGCTTGAAGACTTCGCAGAGTTGGAAGTATAAGATATTACTTGAAGTATTTCGTAAGGATATCCGTAAAGATTACTCTGTGGGGATGAACCGGTGAAGCTTCGTTGAATTCCTACCTCTGTTCGTTCTTAGTAAATGCTATTATTGTATTTTATGCATTTCCGGTAAACATCAATCATATTCAAAGACATATATTCATTCAAACATAATCAATGGACGTTTTTCGCTTTAGTAAAAAGGGGAAAAGTAAAGTTGAATAAAGAGGGAAAAGTAAAGCTGAATATAGAAATGGAGTTTTTTCTTATTCTTAGAAATAAACTTATAACTAGACATGTTTTAAAACGGAGACGGAAATCCTAGTAAGAGGAATTCCTCAAAGAAATTTTACAAGGAAAAATAGCTATGTGTAAATAACCCTATTGAGTTTCAACTTTGCTATTGCCATTATCTTCAATTGTCTCATCTTCATCTATTGGAAAGGAAACAATTGGACTGATCGGTATCTGTTGAACTTGACTTAGATAACACAACTAGTAGAGGTTGCATGGGTGATCTAACGAGACATAGTTATACGCTTTAATCCCTAACTTTTGCCTGGATTGCCCTTTTAGGTTTTCAATCCACCGGGATACCCTTTTTTGCCCAAGTCGCCTTTTCAGGTTTTCGACTTGCCGGGTGTACATTTTTTATATATATCCCTAATTTTTTCCCGAACCCTTTTGGTTCGCCGGGATGCCCTTATTTTTGCCTAGGCCGGTCAACCTAGCGGGTCTCTTTTCATGCGTAGTATTTTTTAACTATGTCTACGTTCACAGGCTGTGGGAAATCTTCACCATCCATAGTGGTAAGCATCATGGTCCCTCCAGAAAATATTCTCTTAATAACAAATGACCCTTCTTAGGTGGGAGTCCATTTGCCCCTGGGATCACCCTGTGGTAATATAATACACTTGATTACCAAATCACCAGCCCGATACACCTGCTGCTTAACTTTTTTATTGAAGGCTTTAATCATGCATTTCTGATACATCTGACCATGATAAACAGCTGCTAATCTTTTCTCATCAATCAATTTTATCTGGTCAAGTCGAGTCTGAATCCATTCACTTCATCTAAGCCTTCATCTTTCATAATTCTCAAAGAGGAAATCTGAACTTCAATGGGTAAAACTGCTTCCATACCATAGACAAGGGAAAATGGGGTTTCCCTTGTTGAAGTACGCATGGTGGTACGATAACCATGAAGAGCAAATGGTAACATCTCATGCCAATCCTTATATATAACTGTCATCGTTTGCAAGATCTTCTTAATATTCTTGTTGGCGGCTTCCACTACGCCATTCATCTTTGGACGATATGGAGAAGAATTGTGATGTTTAATCTTGAACTGCGTGCAAAGACCAGTAATCATAGTGTTGTTCAAATTAGTACCATTATCTGTGATAATCCTTTCAGGGATTCCATATCTGCATATAAGATTATATTTGATGAATCGAGCCATAACATTCTTAGTAACAAAAGCAAACGAAGCTGCCTCTACCCATTTTGTGAAGTAATCAATAGCGACAAGGATGAAATGATTTCCATTAGAGGCAGTAGGTTTGATCTCACCAATCATATCAATGCCCCATATGGAAAAAGGCCATGGAGCAGTTAGAACATTCAATGGAACTGGAGGCACATGAACCTTATCAGCATAAATCTGGCATTTGTGACAAGTTTTTGAGTGTTGATAACAATCAGCTTCCATGGTAGACCAATAATAACCTGCTCTCAGAATCTTCTTAGCCATTGCATGCCCACTAGAATGAGTACCAAAGATCCCATCATGCATGTCTTCCATAATCTCTATTGCTTCTTTCTTATCCACATAGCGAAGCAAATTCGAATCGTGATTGCGCTTGTACAAAATTCCATTACTCAGGAAATATTTAGCAGAAAACCTCCTCAGGAACTTCTTATCATTGACAGATGCCCTTTCAGGGAACTCCTGAACTTCAAGATACCTCTTTACTTCATGGAACCAAGGCCTTTTTTCTACTCCTTCAGTACCCACTTCATTGCAGTATGCAGGTTTATCAAATCGATCAATCGTAATTCTCGGAGCTTCATCATCCCAACTAATTTCAAACATAGACGCCATGGTAGCTAATGCATCTGCCAATTGATTCTCTTCTCGTGGAATATGTCCAAAGGTAATATCTTCAAAATGTGAGATCAAAGACAACACATGCTCTTTGTAAGGGATGATATTGGGATGCATGGTATCCCAATCCCCTTTAACCTGACTGACTACTAAGGCTGAATCTCCATACACATCCAAAAATTGGATCTTCATTTCAATAGAAACCTTGATACCCATGATGCACGCTTCATACTCAGCCATATTATTGGTACATTTAAAACAAAGCTTTGTAGTAACTGGTGTATAACAACCTTTCGGAGAGATAATCACAACACCAACACCATTACCAAGCACATTAGAAGCTCCATCAAAAACCATAGTCCATCGGGATCCTTGTCTAGGTCCTTCATATTGTCTAGGTTCTTTAGTAACAATCATAATATCCTCATCTGGAAACTCAAAATTCATAGATTGATAGTCATCCACTGCTTGATGAGCCAAATGGTCAGCTACTACACTTCCTTTGATTGCTTTCTGAGTAGTATACTATATGTCATATTTTGTCAAGATCATTTGCCATCTTGCTATTCGTCCGGAGAGAGCAGGTTTCTCAAATATATACTTGATTGGATCCATTTTTGAAATCAATAAAGTGGTATGAGTCAACATATACTATCTTAGTCGGCGAGCAGCCCATGCCAAAGCGCAACAAGTTTTCTCGAGCAGTGAGTATCTTGTTTCACAGTCGGTAAACTTTTTGCTAAGGTAGTATATTGCCTGCTCTTTTCGACCAGACTCGTCATGTTTCCCCAACACACACCCCATTGGATTATCCAATACTGTCAAGTACATAATCAAGGGTCTTCCTTCAATTGGTGGCATCAATATAGGAGGTTCCTGTAGGTACCTTTTGATTTCATCAAAGGCTGCCTGGCATTCATCATTCCATTCCAATACTTGATTTTTCTTCAACAACTTGAAGATTGGTTCACAAGTAGCAGTCAACTGGAAAATAAATCTCGCAATGTAATTCAGTCGTCCTATGAAACCTCTAACTTCTTTCTCAGTACTAGGAGCAGGCATCTCTTGTATAGCTTTTACCTTTGCAGGATCTACTTCAATACCTTTACCACTAACAATAAAACCCAGAAGTTTACCAGATCTAACTCTGAAAGTGCATTTGTTTGGATTTAACCTCAACTTGTATTTCTTCAACCTCTCAAACAACTTGTGCAGGTGATCAAGGTGCTCTTCTTCATTATGAGATCTGGCTATCATATCATCAACATATACCTCTATCTCATGGTGAATCATATCATGGAACAAAGCTACCATAGCACGCTGATATGTTGCCCCATCATTCTTCAAACCAAATGGCATTACCTTATAGCAGAAAGTGCCCCATTGTGTAACAAATGTAGTCTTCTCCATATCTTCAGGTGCCATCTTAATTTGATTATACCCAGAGAAACCATCCATAAAAGAGAATACCTTATGTTGAGCAGTGTTGTCTACTAGAACATCAATATGTGGAAGTGGAAAATCATCTTTAGGGCTGGCTCTATTCAAATCCCTGTAATCTACACACATGCGTACTTTACCATCTTTCTTAGGCACCGGTACCACGTTTGCAACCCATTGTGGATAAGAAGTAACAGCTAGAAATCCTGCATTGAATTGTTTCATCACCTCTGCCTTAATCTTTTCTGACATATCAGGACGCATACGACGAACTTTCTGCTTTATCGGACGACAATCCTCTTTCACTGGTAGACGGTGAACCACAATATCTGTATCCAACCCTGGCATATCTTCATAAGACCAAGCAAAAACTTCCACATAGTTATGTAACATCTGAATCAACCTGTCCTTGATATTATCCTCTAGTTCAACACCTATTTTGATTTCCTTCCTGTTTTCCTCGGTTCCCAAGTTCACGACTTCAATTGGTTCCTCATGTGGTTGTATAGTTTTCTCTTCTTGTTGTAGTAATCTAGCCAACTCTATAGGTACTTCACAATCTTCCTCCTTTCCATCCCCGGCTTGATAGATCGGATTTTCGAAGTCATAATTGGCAATAGCATAATTGTTATCAATAGGATCCAGAGTGGATGAATATCTGCATTTAGTGATGTGGGTGTGTGTAAGAACACATAGCGTTTTTTTTTATAAAAGGAAAAATAAAAGAATGACAAAGAGCATAATATTTACGAAAGTGAGAAACGTCCATTGATTTTATTGAATGAAAATATGCAAATGAAATGACAACCCTAACAAGCATACCATTGTGCCCCGGGCAAGGCACAAGGCTTAAAAATATTTAGTTACTAAAAGTTACAAAAAAAATAAATTTAGAAAAAATGAAATAGCATTTACTCCTGACTAAAGGAGATAGGAATAACGTCTTCAGCGTTCCAATTGTTGAGTCCATCCCACATGGTGGGAAAAATCCAATCGTCCAGGTTGTAACTTTCATCATAATCTTCCACAACATTGACTTGGTCCTTTATGATTCCTCCAGTAGTGATACGAACAACACGAGCACGACGAACAACCTTCTGAGATTCTGCAGTAAAACCCAAACCAAACTTGTTAGACTTGTAAGGAATGTCAGGAAGCGGACCCCAAATAGTACAACCACCTTCTTCAACAACAGCTCTAGCATCTTTGAGGGAGGCCATTGTAGGTGGCACTCTAGTAATCACATGAACTCTTTTGACAACAGGGGAAGCTTCAGTAGTAGGAACGACCCAAGCAACTACTTCAAATATCTAGCAAGGAGTCTCAACAAATTCACCCTCCATCTCAACATATTTAAAAGTGTTCACATGACTGACCATGTATTCTTCTTCACCATAAACAGTGATAATCTTTCCTTTCACCGGATATTTCAACTTCTGATGTAAAGTGGAAGTCACAGCACCTGCCCCATGGATCCAGGGGCGCCCAAGAAAACAGGAGTACGCAGGACGAATATCCATCACATAGAAAGTGGAATCAAAAACTTGAGAGCCTACTTTGACTGGAAGATCCACCTCTCCATGCACCATTCTTCTTGAACCATCAAAAGCCCTCACCACCACATTACTTGGTCTTAACACTACATCATTCAAATTGAGTTTGTCTAGAACCTCCTTAGGTAATACATTTAATGAAAAACCATTATCCATCAATACATGAGACAAAGTAGTGCCCCTACACTCAACGGAGACGTGCATATCTCTATTATGGTTTCTGTCGGCAGGAGTCAGATCAGCATCATTAAAACCCAAACCATTATCACTGGTTAGATGGGCAACACAATTTTCAAATTGGTCCACAGAGATTTCATGTGGCACATGAGCAGTCTTCAGGAATTTGACTAAAGCCTTGGCGTGGGCTTCAGAACATAATGGCAGAGATAACATATAGATTTTGGAGGGAGTATGCCCCAACTGGTCAACAATATCATAATCACTCTTGCGGATGATCTTCAGTACTTCTTCCATCTGCTTAGAGAGATCTTCATTAACTGGTGCCTCAGCTTGAATAGGTTCAATCAATGGTCCTTTGCCCCGAGCCTCAGTACTTGGCCCAGAGTTAGAGATATGAAATGGAGTAGCAGCAGCTTTTGAGGTGTCTTTTGGAGAGAAAATTCTTCCACTCCTGGTAATCTTACTGGAGCCAGCAATATTGTCTACATCAAGATTAACATCAGTATCAGGTGCATCAGTCAAAGGTTCTTGTTTGACACCATGGATATAAACATCAGAACCATAATTCCAGGGTATAGCCTTGTCAGAAGTGTATAGGATAGGACCTGGAGTAGTAATAATCATTGGAGCCACCTTTGGCTCAGCAGTAATCTTCACAGGACCTTTAGAAGTGATCCTCACTGGACCATTGGAAGTAATCTTCACAGGAATCTTGGTAACCATAGCCACATCTTCAATTTTCAAATCTTGAGCCAAACCTCCACACATACTCTCTATAGAAGGGGTTCTTTCAAATAGTATAGTATAGTTATCTATCAGGCGTTGAATACCTGACCTCAACCTCCAACAACTATCAGGTTTATAGGCACAGTAAAAACAATCTTCCCTGCAACCCGGAAATAAACCGGCTTGCACAAGTTTTTTCTTGACAATAGCTAGAGGAGTAGTTATTTCAGCCACAGTACGAACATAAACAACCTCATCAACAACGTTAACGGTCTTCTCATGTTTGGGCATGGGAGCAGTAATCACATTAGGAGTTTCTGGAGGGTCAAACTCAATTTCTCCATTCTCAATCATATCCTGGATTTTGTTCTTCAATGACCAACAACTGTTAGTATCATGGCTAGGGCTATTAGAATGGTATGCACACCTTGCATTGGGATTGTAACGAGAAGAGGAGGTATTTATATTCTGTGGTGGGTCCTTCAAAGTAATCAATTCTCCTTTCAACATATGCTGCAAGGCCGAGTACTCGGGGTGGCTATGACTCTGTTTGGGTGATTGTGGACCGACTAACAAAATATGCGCATTTCTTAGCCGTGAAGACCACATATAAGACAAGTCAACTTGCAAGGTTGTTTATTGCTAAAATTGTGAGATTGCATTGTTTCCCGTACAGTATTGTATCAGATAGAGATCCGAAGTTCACTTCGAGATTTTGGAAGGTGTTCCAACAAGCCATGGGTACAAATCTGCATTTGAGTACTTCTAATCATCCTCAAACGGATGGTCAGACGGAACGTACGATTCAAACGATGGAGGATATGTTGAGAGCACGTGTTTTAGAGAGTATAGGAAATTGGAAAGAACTTTTGTCGTTGATCTAATTTTCGTACAACAATAGTTACCATGCAAGCATCGGTATGGCTCTGTATGAGGATTTGTACGGAAGAAGGTGTAGAACACCGCTGTGTTGGTCGGAAGTGGGTGAAGATAGGATCTTAGGACCGAAAATTATTCAAGATATTACGGAAAATATTCGTATGATCCGTGAAAAGATTAAGCAAGCCCAAGATCGTCAGAAGAGCTATGCTGACAATCGAAGGAGACTCCGAGGTTGAGGTTGAAAGGACCGTTTAAGTCGCGTAAGTTAAGCCCGAGATACGTAGGACCGTATCAGATTCTAGAAAAGATTAGTGAAGTTGCTTACCGTTTAGCCTTGCCGCCATCTCTATTTGAAATGCATGATGTTTTTCATGTATCTCAACTTCGTAGGTTCATTCCTGATCATCTTAAGCCTATTCAGCCGGATTCTATCAAGATAGAAGCGGATTTGACCTTCGAGCCCCAACCAAGCCGTATTGTTGGGAGGGAAACCAAAGTGTTAAGGAATAAAGAGATACCTCTTGTTAATGTGCAATGGGATGAGACGCATCCGGGCGATGCTACATGGGAGTAGGAATCAGAAATGCAGGAATCATATCCTCACCTGTTCAGGTAATCCTTTAAATTCGTGGACGAATTTTATTTAAGGGTGGGAGGATGTAATACCCCGTATTTTATTTAAAGCTCTGAACAATATTAATTGGTAATAATATTATTCCGGAATACTATTCTATATAGGTATGTACAAGTATTGATCTGCTGGTGAAGCATGTACAAGACACGGCTGAGTATTTTGACTTGCTGGGGAAGTATGACACAGACGAGTGCCAAAAAGAATATGTACAAGTATGAACAAATATCTGTATTGAGAATGCATAAGGTATTCTGGTGACTTTACTAGGGAAAGATGACATGGACAAGTGTCGAAAAGAGCATGTATAAATATAAACAGACATCTATGTTTGAGAGTGCAAAGGGGATGTCTTGTCCTTTATCTGCAGGAGATATGAGTTTTATATATAGCTGGTGAAGTGATATGGTATCTGCAGGTGATTGACTCGAACCTGGCTTATGATCATGCAAATGTTTGACTTTTTGCTGTTATGCTCCGTATTAGACGGAATGCTACGCTTATTTTGGGGGAGAAAAATATTAATTGAAAGTTCCAGGGCGATTTTCGCTCAGCGAGACCTGTAGGTTCCAACCTTGGTTTTTAATTCGTAACTTATGATCCGGGTATCCGTTTTTAGCGTTCCACATATTGTTTCGAAGCTAATGATGAAATCTATATTTTGAGATCAAGAAATGTTGGTTCCACCCGACTTTTACCCGACTATTCGATTAAAAGGTAACAAAACGTAATTATGGAATTGTGAGTTAAAGATAAGGAATGGTGAGACTTGTGAGACACATAGGAGGTCGTAGACTAATAAGAATTGCGGATCACGCTTGATTGTGTTTCCCTTTGTTAGCTTGAGGTGGGTATTACATTGAGTCCCACGGGAAGCGAGAGTTAGCTTGAGGTGGGTATTACATTGAGTCCCACGGGAAGCGAGAGTTAGCTTGAGGTGGGTATTACGTTGAGTCCCACGGGAAGCGAGAGTTATCTTGAGGTGGGTATTACATTGAGTCCCACGGGAAGCAAGATTTATCTTGAGGTGGGTATTACATTGAGTCCCACGGGAAGCGAGAGTTAGCTTGAGGTGAGTATTACCTTGAGTCCCACGGGAAGCGAGTGATAACTTGAGATGGGTATTTCATTGAGTCCCATGAGAAGTCTAGTGGTTAATACTTGAGGTGGGTGTTCCACCGAGTCCCACGGGAAGTATTGTACGATGTATTGTTGGGTTGTTCCGTTTCGACTTGGTTATTTTTGAGAGGAACCTTTGTACTCGTAGAATTGTTATGCTTGACCCTTAGAGCCGAGAGAACTCTAAGATAGGGAATCCACTGAGATGTTTTATCTCACCCCATATTGATGTTGTTATTTTAGGTACTTCAGGTTCCGCTAAGGGTAAGGATAAAGCGACTTGATTATCCTTACTAGTTGATGGCTTAGTCTTCCACTGTGGATTTTTGAGATCTTTGGATCTAGTTCTTAGATATTTTTGTAGTTGTACATCTTGTACTATTTTATAGCCTTATTTAGTACCTTATGTTGTAGTGGCTATATTTATATAATGTGTTGCTAAGAGCTTATTTGTATTTCAGTACCAAATTATTAATATTATATATAAAAAATATGCTTTATGTATGTATTTTGTATATAGGTATTACACCTATTTAATGGAAAGAGAAAGAACACCATTTATAAAATAAAACTCTCTGAACTGAAAAGTCAGAATGTAAAATGCCTGATGTCTGTGGATAACGAGCAATGGGTCTGGCACAGAAGATTGGGACATGTTAATATGAGAAGATTGTCTTAGATTAACAAACTCAATCTGGTCAGAGGACTTCCAAATTTGAAGTTCAACTCAGAAGCTCTGTGTGAAGCATGTCAGAAAGGAAAATTTTCAAAACCTGCTTTTAAATCTAAAAATGTTGTTTCTTCCTCTAGACCATTAGAACTTATGCATATTGATTTGTTTGGACCAGTGAAAACTGCCTCAATCAGCGGTGTAACACAGTGGGAGAACTGACTTTTTAGTCATGTTGCGGATAGCAAGAGTCGCCACCGACTTTTATTTTATCCAAATGGAAAGGGCATAAAAGAACAGGAAATACCTATTTTAAAAGACTTGAGTTCGGGGGGTAGGTTATACAAAGGGAAGGTGTTAGCACCCTTTATATCCATGGTTATCCATGGGCTCTTAGTTACTTAGTTCACTTAAATTGTTTTTGAAGAGTGTAGTGTGTGATTAGAAATTTTTATAAGTACTTTGTAATGATCCTCGTATAGATGTATACAAAGCCTCATTTTGAAAAATGTTTAAGAAAGTGAGGTGTAAAAAGTATTTTGAAATATGAGCAAGCAACTAAGAGGTACCTACCCTAGATTAAGTCTTTCATGTTCTTGTATGTTCTTTCAAGGGTAAGACTATCCCTATTATTAAGGAATAGGTAGTCATTACCTTGGATGTGTATAAGGGACGGGCGTATGGTCATCGTATGGTCATAGAAGGCAACTTAAGGGATGTCTTTAGCAATTCGTAGGGACTATCATCATTTATTCGAAGGGAAAAGATCATTATTTCGTAGGCAACCGCGAAGGGACTTGATCTTTTAAACTGTAGGGACTATGATGATTTATACTTGAAGGGACTTTGCTTAAGACATCCCTATATTTGAGGGACTTGACCATTTTATTTTAAGGCAACCAAGAGGAATACCCTAGGAAGTGCAAGATGGCGATCAAAAATCGACTTACGTGTGTGAGTGTTTATTTTCAAATATTTATCTTTTTAAAGTTAATTATCTAAGTTAATTTTACTTACAAATAGTTGTCATACCCCAAATTTGTCCTACCTGTCATATTTTTATTTAACCCATATTTGAAAAATCCAAAAATTGTCATTTCCTTCTGTGGTTTCGTTTGAGATTGTTAGTGTTTGCGTGTGCGGTGTTGTGTGGAGACGTTTGTCCGATTATCAACTTTATTTTCCGTAATCATTACCAAAATTTCATTACAAAAAAAACCATATGAGCCTAATAATCCATTGTAGTTTATTTATCTGTTTATCTCTATAAAATTACAAAAAATCATTTTTGTTCTTTAAAGTTTATTCTTTTCTAAAAATCCATTTTATTACTTTATTTTCATTTTATACTGTTTACTCAAAAAATCAATTTATTTCTCCATTTTTCCATATAAAAATATGTCCATTTTTATTTCTTTTGTTTTCATTATTATTTCCGTCACTATACTATTATTATCTATTTATTATTATTTCAAAAAAATTCTTTTATATTTTAATAAATCATCAATTCATTAAGTTTATCTTTTTCTACATAAAAAATAATAAGTACAAAAAAAAAAAGATTCTTTTTTATTTTTATTATTATTTTATTATTATGTCTATTATTATCACCATTTTATTTTATTTTAATTACCACCACTATTTTTATACCTTTCCCATCATTATTATTATTTTTAAATACTTCTTATCTTTATTATTATTATTATTATTATTATTATTGATTTTATTATTAGTTTATTATTTTTACTATTTCAAATCTTATTATTATTATTAGTATCAGAATTATTTTTCAAATTTACCCAAAACAACATCCTGCCTACACTTTTTTTTATCAGTATCACCACTTCTTTCATTTTTCTTTTCATTCAACTCATTCCATTTTTTCACATAGTACAGCAACCAAATTCCCACTCCACTACACTTAACCGCAAAAGCATAACAAACAATTCACAACCAATATTTCACAGCTCATCAAATCTTTTAATTCTATCCAAATCTTCACCAAAGATTCCACCTTTACCCTCATCAAATTCTTCTTTATAAACACTTTTCATCACTCAGTGCAAGGAGGCTGGAAAATCACTCCCAAACTCAAGCTTGAAAAATTCAGAATAACAAAAAAAAACCCAAAAATCACTCTTCTTCATTCACAACAACTCACAGAACATCAATCCTTCAATAAATCATCCACCATTTCAATCCACAAACCCAACAAAAAATATAGATTTGAAGCAAGAATCTCATCTTCACATTCAATTAAACCAAAAAATAGCAGAACAAATTTTCTTCATTACCTTCACAAACACAGCAAAGCCAAACACCATAACTTACTCAAACTCCATCGTTACCGAAAAAAAACAAACACGCAAAACAACCACCAAAATCATCACAAAACCCATCGGATCTTCACTCATCCTCAACACCATCAAAACACCATTAAACTAACTACCATTGCTTGAAATCGCGAAAATCAACACAAACCTTCGAAACTGAGCCAAAAACTCAGCGATTCCGAGAGTGAACAAGATCTATCAGTCGTCGCACAACCCACACATCACCGCGAGTTGGGAGAGTGACCAGAACGGACCATCAGTGTGTTTTTTCGTTGTGAGAATCGCGTCTTGATTTTGAAGGTTGAGGGTAGGAAGTTCTTTCATTTTACCGTAACCTTGAAAAACCTGGATTTTGTTCTTAAAACCTAATTTACGTTCAGAGTTGGACTTTGGGCCATTGGGTTGTTTTTTTTTTAATGTTTTTTATCATACACATCAATCTAGCAATGCATACAGCTCATACTTTGTGTATAATTTTTGTTTTCTATCAGTTTATGTCGATTTTGGGTCCTGTATTCGAAAAATAATTTTGATCCATGGATTGTGATTTTATCTGTTATTAACATACCATCCTCAAAATGTTACACCCTCCTTGTTTTCTAATTTGTTTAATTAATCATTTTTCTTGTTTTACTAATTTTATTTTATAAGATTTGATTATGTTTAGTTTCACCTAATATCATTATTAGTTTTTTTAATTTTCATTCTATTTTATCTTGATTAATAAGATTTAAAAATATATATATTTTATAGAAATATGTTTTAAGATTTGTTTGACATTTGTCCTCATTCGCTAGTTTTTTCCGATTTATCTTTTAGGGCCAATGACATAACAAAAGGCCGATGTTTCGCCCGATTTCGTAAATCGGTGATACTCGGTCAATATGAGGCCCTCCTTTTAATTAGTTTTTTTTATCATTTTTTTTATTATTTTGACAAATAAGCATTTTAATTAATTTATTTTATTCATTGTTCTTGATATTATTTAATTTATTTAATTATTTGTATTTATTATTAATTTAATTTTTGCGATTCAATTCAATTTATTTATTTAATATCGCATTTCAAAAATAATGTTTCGACTCCTCATAGAACGATTTTATTAAATCGGCTCTAAGGTAGTTAACGAACTAAATTTCGCCGCGTCCCAAAAAGGTCCAACGCCTTCGAATAGTTGTTTCCGTATAAAAAGGCCGAACGCCTCCGAACAGTTCAAAACACTGCACACACGCTTTCTCTTGGGCAAATTACAACGAGACCCCTTTATTTCTCGCAATCCCCTGTATTTATCATGTATCCCTCTCCCATTATTTTGTACGCATTTTATTTTTCCGTTTTTATCGATTTAGTTTAGTTCGCGAACCCTTGGTCCAACGCCAAGTGGTTGCACTCTCACACTTACACTTTATTTTTTAGTCATCGTTTCGTTTGTTAGGATCCACTCCACCTTTGCGAGCCGAGCACATTAGGCCTCGCTAACAAACTACAAAATAGACCTCCATTTGCATTCACCCTCTAAACCTCAAAAAACCAAAATGTTTCAATTAGATCCAAACCCTTGATCCAACGTCAAGAGGTCTTAGGAAATAAAAAACTTTAATAAATGCGAGAAGATTTGTACGCCACGAGCCTTAAGCGGTAGAAAGGAGGATAACGAGCTCTCGTTACTCGCTCCGATTATTTCGACGCAAGACGCTCGTCTTGTTGGACGGAATAAACTATCCATAGTCTTTAGTGCATCTCGACTCCTAAATCCTTTTATCGAAGAAAGGTAATAAAATCAACAACCATTAACCCTTAGTAGGCCGAACTACGAGGCTCTGACTTTCCCATTGCACGCGGGAGTACGTAGGCACAAGGATCTCAATCCTTTCCGAGCACCTAGGATCAATCTAACTTATAATTCAACTCATTTCCCTCTAGCAAGTAATTCGTTTAAGCATAGACATCCTTTCACGCATGATAACTTAGATGGTTCCCATCGAGTACGATGGATGTAGGGGGTGCTAATACCTCCCCCCTGCATAACCGACTCCCGAACCCAGGCAATGGTTCCGTTGACCTTTGTCCTTATCTCTTTCTTCCCGAGTTGTATCTATATCTTCCTTTTCCCTCTTCGGGAATAAATAGAATTAGGTGGCGACTCTTCAGTCTGTCCAGCGCGCGGTTCCCGTCCTTTCGGATCGCGTGAGGTCATATTTTTCGGGGTACGACAGCTGGCAACTCTGCTGGGGACTGGTTCACCCCTATGCTAGTCAAGCCTAGTCTAGGTTCCCACGCTTGTTTGGATGTTTGCTTTTATGCCTTGCTTGTTTATTTTCATCGCTTCCTTTATCACATTCCATTTTATATATCTTGTGGCTCCTTGGTACTATAATTTGGATCGATACTTTGTAAAAGGAACTTGAGGGAAAGGCTCTATACCCGGGCTTACGAGTACAAACATAAGTTAGCGAGGTTGTGTAGTATGGGCTCCCGAGGGAACCTCTCTCGTGGGTTGTCGATACGAAAACCTCACTTGGAGTAGATTTTAATGAGAATACTGACGACTGTCAAGCTCTTGACAGGTGTGCTCAGTTGCTTTCATTAGGGTCATCAACTCTGAGGACCTTTAGAACCTTTTGGTTAAAACATCGATTGATGGTCGCGTAGTATTGGGCACCAGGGTTCGCCCTCGCATGGTTCGATACGAAGACCTCACTCAGAATAGACATTCTCAATGGAGTTGATTGACTGTCAAGAGCTGACATGTGCATCAAACATTTGAGCAAAGTCCATAACTCTGAGGCTTTGTTTAAACCTCGTGTCGATGATTACGTAGTATAGGCTCCCGAGAAAATATGATCTCGTGGGTTGTCGATATGAAGATCTCACCCAAAATAGATTCATATGGCGGAGTCAATCAACCGTCATGCTTATGGCGTGTGTGATGAACAGCCATATGAATTGATAACTTTGGGATCTCTAAAACTTTAGAGTCTACCCAATGCGTTCTTGATCAGAGTATCATCCATTTGTACCTTGGACTCGTGAGACCACGTTATTGTGATCCTGGATTCTAACATTGCATATCATCTCATTTGCATTATTTGTTCATTCTTGCATTTCATTCTGAAATTCGAGAACTCATTTCATGTTCCTCCATCTTCAGTAAATCAAGCTGGTTTCCCGACGCCCGTATCGTGCTAGACGCCCGTACCTAACTCGAGCCAATACTAGAAGACTGATGGATGTGATCCAAGAAGAGCAAGCTGCCATGAGGGAAGAGATTGACTCGGTCAAAAACAAGATTGACCAGATTTACGAGACCATACAAGCTTTGGCTAGGATGGAAGAACGCTGCGAAGCTGCTGCCGCAATGAACAATGCTCTAGTGCAAGGATCTGCCTCGCGAGCAATGCCTTCAGTTCAAGTTCCAAATCCTTTGGTCTATGGTTTGCCTCCAGGCTTCACTCCTGCTGTTGAGGAAGTCACTTCTCAACCAATACCTACCTCTGGTGTCACTGTTGGTGCTATTCCTCAAGCTCAGCCTTTTCCAACTCAAGTCCAGTTTCCTCAAACTGAAGAGAATCATCAAGTTGAGTATGAGATGCATACTGTTGTTCCAATCACCAACCCTCATGCTGTTCAAGAGTCCGAAGCTATGAAGATGTGTCACGAGTTAGCTGAAAAACTCCGAATCATGGAAGGACACAACTCAACTTCTCTGAGTGCCTCAGACATGTGCTTAGTTCCAGATGTTGTGATCCCTACTAAGTTCAAACTGCCATAATTCGAGAAATACAAAGGCCTCAGCTGTCCTGAGCTTCATTTGAGGATGTACTGCAGGAAAATGGCCGCTCATGCCAAAGATGATAAGCTCATGATCCATTGCTTCCAAGACAACCTGTCTGGAGCATCTTTAGAATGGTACATGCAGCTCGAACGCAACAATGTTCGTACTTGGCTTGATCTATCTGATGCATTCAAAAAGCAGTACAAATACAACACTGACCTTGCTCCTAACTGTACTCAACTTCAGAGTATGACTCAAAAAGAAAGTGAATCCTTTAAAGAGTACGCCCAATGCTGGAGGGAGTTAGCTGCCAGAGTGCATCCGCCATTGGTTGACCATGAATTGATCGACATCTTCATGGGTACCTTACAAGGGAAATACTACGAGAAGTTGATCAGCAGCGTATCTTCTGGATTTTCTGACATGGTGATGGTAGGAGAGAGAATTGAAGAGGGTCTGAAAAGTGGAAAGATCCAAGGAGGTTCTAGCAACCAAGCCAATATCAAGAAACCTTTCAACGGTTACAAAAAGGGCGAGACAAATGCCATTTCTGCTGCAAGTAGGAATCCTCAACAGAATGCACCTACTCAAATTCCCTACTATCAGTATCCCTATGTTGCTGCTGCACAATATGCTCATATGCCTTATCAGCCAATTCCTCAAATGCCTTACCAGCCAGCTATTCAAGCTCCATTTCCGCCTCAGATGGCTTATCAACCACGTCCATATCCTGTGGTCGCTGCTGCACAGTATGCACCCAATCCGTACCAACAACCAGCTTATCCACAACGGCCTGGTCAGCAACAACAACGCGCTCCTCAACAGCGTCCACCATATCAACAAAGAGGATATGATAGGCACATTGATCCCCTGCCTATGACATATTCTGAGATCTTTAATCAGCTGATGGCAAAAGGATCTCTTACTTTGAGAGATATGCCACCTCAGACTGGTAATGCCCGGAACTATGATGCCAATGCCCGCTGTGAGTATCACAAAGGCGCTCCAGGTCACACCATCGAGAATTGCCATGCTTTGAAACACATGGTTCAGGATATGATCAACTCTAAGGATCTCACTCTCACTCTGAGAAATGCAAATGTCCAGAACGATCCAATGCCGCCGCACGGTGCCAACAAGTAAAGACATTTGAATGGGTTGTTGAAGACCAAGCTGAGTGGTCTCCAACTTTGAGCAAGTCAAATCAAGAGAAGTTCAATTCCTCAAATCAAGGCAGCCATCGCCATTTATCATTTCCGCATTCCTGTTGTTTTGTACTGTTTGTTTAAGTACTATTTTCTTTGAACATTGTCATGTGTACTTGGTTTTGTTAATATTATGTTTATGCATGTTTTGAATCAGTTTATTCGCATTCTCTCATTATTTATCATTTATCGCAAAAATCACAAAAAAATATTCTCTCACTTCACTTTAGCAAATATTTGAGGGAGGATGATGAAAACGAAATACCCATAACTGTTGCGGTATGCTTTCAGATAAAACCTCGTCAGTGATGTACAGGCCTTCTTTCAAATCCCCAAACACTGGAGATATAAGGAGTTAATCCCTAGTCAACCACTTTGAGCCTAGAAGTAGGAGTTTTCTTTCGGATACAAACCCTTACATCTAACCCGGGGCAGGGTAGTTGTTCAGTTAACATGACTACACTTTCAAATCGCAAGATGAGACATCCCGTCGGAGGACCATCAACAAATGATTTGGCAGTCACAACATTCAACAAAATACAAAAAATAGAAAAGAAAACCGCTAAGTTGAGCACCCAAAGGGAGACTTAGTCGGAAAAAAAATCAAAAGAGGAGCTCAAATCCTCAGCAAAAGCAAAACAAATATCAGTGACCACCAAATCAAGAATCAAAGGGTCACCAGCAAAATAAGATGACTGTCATTTTCAAGCAAAATTTAAAGCTTCATCTTCACTCTTGCAAAGTCAAAACAAATGCATGTGTAAAGTTAACTGAACATAGGACTGGAGAACATAACGAAGAAGGGATGGGTACAAATCGAACTTTGAGCCTTATACCTTTGTTTCCCAAAACCATTAACCAGACCACGTTACAACCCTCGAAAGTCCTAATTGAGGCATGGTTTATTCTGAAGGCATGCTACCAACAAGGTTGCATAGACTGACTCCCGTATATTTGCTAATCTTCAATCTCGATTGCACATTATTCTTGCTGCATCTTTCACGCACTTTCTAAATCAGCACCACGTTTGGACTGACGGTCCATTCGTCACACTATCACGGCATTCAAATAAATTGACTTTTTCAAAACTTACATGAACGTTGCATTAACATTACCATTTGTGTATGAACAATTTAATTGAAATTTAGTGCTTGACATCAGTGCAATCCCAACAAGGGGCAATCAAAAGAGAAAATTTGAACTTCATTAGTGCCAACATGAATCAAAATCATCTTCAATGGCCCAACCAGGGGAAAATCATCTTCAAAGGCTCAATCAGGGGAAGGCACTTACCAAATCCAGACACTGGGGCAGATCACGCCATGGCCATTGTCAAAGCTTCCCCACCAGATTTATCCCAAATACCCTACAGACAGGGGCAACCAAACAAGGAGCAAGTCTTCCTCTCTCTTCTCCCCAGTTAAGCAAGTAGTCCTTGCTAGACGTTGGTAACCCTTCAAAGCAAATCAGTCTTCATGTGCCAATTAAGTCGCATCGCTCATCAGCAAGTAACCAAAACTTGGAGCATACAGATCCATCTTTTGATCTCACCATTGTCGAAGATCGAGTGTCGGGGAATCAAGCCCTCCACCCACCCAAAGTCCAATCATTATTGGCAACTACCAGACTAAAAGTTCACTAAGATGGCACCTTTCAATCGCTCATATGCATCATTATGCATCATCAACGGCATAAGCATCATTTATATGAATCATTTATAACATGTGCATCATTTGCATACCTAAATAAATCAGCTTTTCATACTCCCAACAGTTTTAACTTTCAGTAGTGCATAAACACTCGCATCGTATCTCCATCGTTATGGAATACCATTTCAAAACAATCAAGCATAGTTGCATAATTCAGGATCCAGGATCAACACAAGTTTCCAGTCCTTTCCCCAGCGGAAGTCAGGATCATATCAATCGAAGATTCCCGGCATCTCCTCGTTGGATTCAATGGCCGTATTTAAATTTCATTCGCCTTATCATCCTCTATTGATAAGTGAGTTTATTTTCAGTTATTCGCGTTATCATCCTCTGTTAATAAGTGAGTTTATTTTCAGTTATTCTCCTTATCATCCTCTGTTGATAAGTGAGTTTATTTTCAGTTATTCGCCTTATCATCCTCTGTTGATAAGTGAGTTTATTTTCAGTTATTCGCCTTGTCATCCTCTGTTGATAAGTGAGTTTATTTTCAGTTATTCGCCTTATCACCCTCTGGTGATAAGTGAGTTTATTTTCAGTTATTCGCCTTATCACCCTCTGGTGATAAGTGATTTTTATTTTTCTGTCATTCGCTTTATCATCCTCTGTTGATAGTGATTCTTTATTTTTTCTGCCTTTCGCCTATCATCCTCTGTTGATAGTGATTTTTATTTTTCTGTCGTTCGCCTTATCATCCTTTGTTGATAAGTGAGTTTATCTTCAGTTATTCGCCGTATCATCCTTTGTTGATAAGTGAGTTTATTTTCAGTCATTTGCCTTATCATCCTCTGGTGATAAGCGATTTATTTTGTCAACTTGTTTCTTGTTGTGTCACCCATCATTTCTAATTTCAATCATCTGCTTTCTTTGTTAGACAAATTTGGAGTCTGTTCATATCTAATTATCTTATACCTTGTAAGATTGAACGCAAGCCAGTTCCTCTTACTCGGTCTAAGCCAATTCGATAGGGGCATCTGTCATACCCCAAATTTGTCCTACCTGTCATATTTTTATTTAACCCATATTTGAAAAATCCAAAAATTGTCATTTCCTTCTGTGGTTTCATTTGAGATTGTTAGTGTTTGCGTGTGCGGTGTTGTGTGGAGACGTTTGTCCGATTATCACTTTATTTTCCGTAATCATTACCAAAATTTCATTACAAAAAAAAACCATCTGAGCCTAATAATCCATTGTATTTTATTTATCTGTTTATCTCTATAAAATTACAAAAAAAAATCATTTTTGTTCTTTAAAGTTTATTCTTTTCTAAAAATCCATTTTATTACTTTATTTTCATTTTATACTGTTTACTCAAAAACTCAATTTATTTCTCCACTTTTCCCTATAAAAAATATATCCATTTTTATTTCTTTTGTTTTCATTAGTATTTCCGTCACTATACTATTATTATCTATTTATTATTATTTCAAAAATTTTCTTTTATATTTTAATAAATCATCAATTCATTAAGTTTATCTTTTTCTACATAAAAAATAATAAGTACCAAAAAAAAGATTCTTTTTTATTTTTATTATTATTTTATTATTATGTCTATTATTATCACCATTTTATTTTTTTTAATTACCACCACTATTTTTATACCTTTACCATCATTATTATTATTTTTAAATACTTCTTATCTTTATTATTATTATTATTATTATTATTATTATTATTATTATTGATTTTATTATTAGTTTATTATTTTTACTATTTCAAATCTTATTATTATTATTAGTATCAGAATTATTTTTCAAATTTACCCAAAACAACATCCTGCCTACACTTTTTTTTATCAATATCACCACTTCTTTCATTTTTCTTTTCATTCAACTCATTCCATTTTTTCACATATTACAACAACCAAATTCCCACTCCACTACACTTAACCGCAAAAGCATAACAAATAATTCACAACCAATATTTCACAGCTCATCAAATCTTTTAATTCTATCCAAATCTTCACCAAAGATTCCACCTTTACCCTCATCAAATTCTTCTTTATAAACACTTTTCATCACTCAGTGCAAGGAGGCTGGAAAATCACTCCCAAACTCAAGCTTGAAAAATTCAGAATAACAAAAAAAAAACCAAAAATCACTCTTCTTCATTCACAACAACTCACAGAACATCAATCCTTCAATAAATCATCCACCATTTCAATCCACAAACCCAGCAAAAAATATAGATCTGAAGCAAGAATCTCATCTTCACATTCAATTAAACCAAAAAATAGCAGAACAATTTTTCTTCATTACCTTCACAAACACAGCAAAGCCAAACACCATAACTCACTCAAACTCCATCGTTACCGAAAAAAAACAGACACGCAAAACAACCACCAAAATCATCACAAAACCCACCGGATCTTCACTCATCCTCAACACCATCAAAACACCATTAAACTAACTACCATTGCTTGAAATTGCGAAAATCAACACAAACCTTCGAAACTGAGTCGAAAACTCAGCGATTCTGAGAGTGAACAAGATCTATCCGTCGTCGCACAACCCACACATCACCGCGAGTTGGGAGAGTGACCAGAATGGACCGTCAGTGTGTTTTTTCGTTGTGAGAATCGCGTCTTGATTTTGAAGGTTGAGGGTAGGAAGTTCTTTCATTTTACCGTAACCTTGAAAAACCTGGATTTTGTTCTTAAAACCTAATTTACGTTCAGAGTTGGACTTTGGGCCATTGGGTTGTTTTTTTTTTAATGTTTTTTATCATACACATCAATCCAACAATGCATACCACTCATACTTTGTGTATAATTTTTGTTTTCTATCAGTTTATGTCGATTTTGGGTCCTGTATTCGAAAAATAATTTTGATCCATGGATTGTGATTTTATCTGTTATTAACATACCATCCTCAAAATGTGACACCCTCCTTGTTTTCTAATTTGTTTAATTAATCATTTTTCTTGTTTTACTAATTTTATTTTATAAGATTTGATTATGTTTAGTTTCACCTAATATCATTATTAGTTTTTTTAATATTCATTCTATTTTATCTTGATTAATAAGATTTAAAAAAAATATATTTTATAGAAATATGTTTTAAGATTTGTTTGATATCTGTCCTCATTCGCTTGTTTTTTCCGATTTATCTTTTAGGGCCAATGACATAACAAAAGGCCGATATTTCGCCTGATTTCGTAAATCGGTGATACTCGGTCAATATGAAGCCCTCCTTTTAATTAGTTTTTTATCATTTTTTTTATTATTTTGACAAATAAGCATTTTAATTAATTTATTTTATTCATTGTTCTTGATATTATTTAATTTATTTAATTATTTGTATTTATTATTAATTTAATTTTTGCGATTCAATTCAATTTATTTATTTAATATCGCATTTCAAAAATAATGTTTCGACTCCTGATAGAACGATTTCATTAAATCGGCTCTAAGGTAGTTAACGAACTAAATTTCGCCGCGTCCCAAAATGGTCCAACGCCTTCGAATAGTTGTTTCCGTATAAAAAGGCCGAACGCCTCCAAACAGTTCAAAACACTGCACACACGCTTTCTCTTGGGCAAATTACAACGAGACCCCTTTATTTCTCGCAATCCCCTGTATTTATCATGTATCCCTCTCCCATTATTTTGTACGCATTTTATTTTTCCGTTTTTATCGATTTAGTTTAGTTCGCGAACCCTTGGTCCAACGCCAAGTGGTTGCACTCTCACACTTACACTTTATTTTTTAGTCATCGTTTCGTTTGTTAGGATCGACTCCACCTTTGCGAGCCGAGCACATTAGGCTTCGCTAACAAACTACAAAATAGACCTCCATTTGCATTCACCCTCTAAACCTAAAAAAACCAAAATGTTTCGATTAGATCCAAACCCTTGATCCAACGTCAAGAGGTATTAGGAAATAAAAAACTTTAATAAATGCGAGAAGATTTGTACGCCACGAGTCTTAAGCGGTAGAAAGGAGGATAACGAGCTCTCGTTACTCGCTCCGATTATTTCGACGCAAGACACTCGTCTTGTTGGACGGAATAAACTATCCATAGTCTTTAGTGCATCTCGACTCCTAAATCCTTTTATCGAAGAAAGGTAATAAAATCAACAACCATTAACCCTTAGTAGGCCGAACTACGAGGCTCTGACTTTCCCATTGCACGCGGGTGTACGTAGGCACAAGGATCTCAATCCTTTCCGAGCACCTAGGATCAATCTAACTTATAATTCAACTCATTTATCTCTAGCAAGTAATTCGTTTAAGCATAGACATCCTTTCACACATGATAACTTAGATGGTTCCCATCGAGTACGATGGATGTAAGGGGTGCTAATACCTTCCCCCTGCATAACCGACTCCCGAACCCAGGCAATGGTTGCGTTGACCTTTGTCCTTATCTCTTACTAACCACACAATAAATATAATAAAAATAATGACGAAAAAATAAATCTATGAATTATTACAAGGCTTCGGGATAGTTACAATATAATCGGAAAAATAAATAATAAGGCAAATATAAGCAATAATAATAAATAAACAATAATAATAAACATTAGCAAAAAGAAAATAATAATGAAGAAATAAAGAAAAATTAGAATTTTAAAAGAAATTATTTTAAGTTAAATAAGTTAGAATAATATAAGTTTAAATGATAATAAAAGGATAAGGTATTAAACATTTATACAAAATAAAAAATGTTATTATAAAAAATAATATTTAGAGTTAAAGAAAATTAGGTTAGAAAATAATTAGGGTTAGAAAATAATTAGGGTTTTAAAATAATTAGTTAAAATAAGTTAGTTTTTATTTACAATATATATATATATATATATATATATATATATATATATATATATATATATATATATATATATATATATATATATATATATATATATATATATATATATATATATATATATATATATATATATATATATATATATATATATATATATATATATATATATATATATATATATATATATATATATATAATAAAAGTTATATACAAAAATAATATTAGGAAGATCAAATTAATTAAAATAAATATTAAGAAATAATTATGAGTTTTAAAAATATAAGATTTATAAAAACATTATTGGTTAGATTTAATTAATTAATTAAAACAAAGAAAATAGAAAAATAAGAAAACATGAAGAAAAAGAGAAAATTGCCAAAAAGATAGGACCTGGGATTTGAACCCAGGTCCCTTACCTCCAAAGCATAGCACAAAACCAACGGAGCCAGCACGCGCTGGTGTTTGGATAACAGAACACAATCATTATATTTTTAAACCTTCAAAATAAATGAATTAAAAGCAAAAACGCCCAAGCCAAGGATCGAACACAGGTATTATGCATTCACACGCATACACACAACCAACTAAGCTAGGCCACACGTTTGTTCATCCTGTGAAACAAAAACAACATAAGAAATATCAAATATTTGAAATTCTTGAACGCGCCAAACATCTTCTTCAACCTTCAGCCGTCCATTTAACTTTTAGTGACAGACGTTCGTCACTAAAGGCTATATTGACGGATTTTTTCTGTCACTATAACTCCTGCACATTAGAACATGAGAAACACAAGCAATAAATTCATTCTAATTATCTATATTGATTAATAGAAGGCCAATGATTCCAAATACACCATTAATTTGGTCTAAAATAGGCTCTTAAACGAAATCCCAATTCACAATTTTTTGGAACCCTAACATGGTGATTTGTGATACCTACATCAAAACTTAAAAATAAACATCCAGAAACAATCAGTGATGCATCATGAACCATAATCAAACATTAAAAACAACAAACAACGCGTGTATGAGAGAAATCAAAATTTTGTTTTTCAAGAACATTTGAAGATTCAGTTTCAACAATTCATGAGGTTTTGGATGATGAAAATGATGCAAAGATGTTCAGTGATTGTCCAGGAATGATTTGCCACCTTTAAATCACCTGAAAAACAACAAAATTAAGGAATCCGAATTTGAGTTTTCTTTGAAGAATTTGAAGATTGTTCTTGGTGTTCTTAGTTGCAAAATTCGTCCCCCTTGCTTGCATTAGGTTTGTGTATATGTAGGGATTCAAATTAGGTCAGAAACTTGTGGATTTATGGGCTTGTGAAGATTGCTTGATCATGAAGTTTCCTACTTTCAAATATTAAAAAAATCTCATCTATCCTTTCTATTTTTGGTCCAATATTACTTTAGTTGATTTCCAATCATTCTAAATATAATTCAAATGATTTTCAATCAAAGATTTCATGCTTTATTTGATTTTTCATATTTTATATATATTTAAATTGAATTTTAATGAATAAAATCCAAATAAATATAAAATAAACTATAAAAATCTGAAAAAAATAAGCATTGGGTCGTGCATGATGTCATTGTAAGGATTGGATTACAAAATTGCAAGCCCATTTGAAAAATTTTGGTTTTAAGACCTCATTTGTTCAATATACCCCTAAAAAATTTCCCAAGTTTGCAAAGGCATAAATCCCTCAATTTTAAGGATATGAAGGTGTTCTTGGACATTATGGAAAGCTTAAAGAGCCCTCTAACCAAAATATTTGGTCTCATGTTCATATCCTTTACCATTTTCAAATTATGCCCTTTGGAAGATGTTGACTTTTTGTTGACTTTTAAAATGACTTGTAATGTTTTGACTCATACCTTCCAAATGAAGCATTTTTAGGCTTGGCTTGTGAGACACAAAGTTGTAGAGAATTAAATTTCCTTCAAAATGAGCTTTGGATGGGAAATTGTTGATGAAGAATGTGAAAGTTATGGCTGGTCAAATTTCAGTTGACTTTCCTTAAGAAAAGCCTAATTTAGAAACTCCTGATTCTTGATGATCTGAAACTTCCTTGATGAATCATGATCAACCCTTGATCAAATGATGAATTTTACTTCTTAAACTTGATGTTGTACAAAATTCTTAAAGTTTGACTTTAATTTGACCACAGTTGACCTTAGTTTGACTTTTTAACTGCCTTGACTGATTTTTGCATATCTGATCATCTGACTGGGCAAACTTATTGGGAAAGCCTTAAAACTTGACATGGGGATTCTTGAATACATGTGGGATGTTATGAAGCTCAATTGAGGTATTGAAAATCATTTTAACTTGAAGAAACACAAAACCCTAGTTTTGGACACTTTGCTTAAGAGGAGGCATTGTCTGAGAAAACTTCCACACTTCTTGACTAATTGGGAGTCTTGAGGATCTTATGATCATTTTGAGAGAGATTGTCTTGATTGTGGGAGGGAAAATTTTGGGGTACAACAAGTGGTAAGAAGTATGGATTGGTGATCCTAGATGACTATAGCAGATGGACATGGGTAAAGTTTCTTAGACACAAGGATGAGTCAATTGCTTTATTTTCTAACTTCTGTAAACAAGTTCAAAATGAAAAAGAGTTTAGAATTGTCAAAGTCAGAAGTGATCATAGTGGAGAGTTTGAAAACAAAAAATTGGAATAATTTTTTAATGAAAATGGCATCTCTCATAATTTCTCTTGCCCTAGAACTCCACAACAAAATGGAGTTGTAGAACATAACAACAGAACATTACAAGAGATGGCTAGAACCACGATCAATGAGACTAACATGGCTAAACACTTTTGGGTAGAAGTAGTAAATACATCATGCTACATTCAGAATAGAATCTCTATAAGACCTATTCTGGAGAAGACTTCTTATGAATTGTGGAAGAACAAAAAGCCCAACATTTCTTATTTTCATCATTTTGGATGTACTTGATTTATTCTAAACACTAACGATCCTCTAAAAAAGTTTGATTCTAAGGCACAAAAATGTTATATGTTAGGATACACTGAATGTTCGAAAGGATACAAAGTATACAATACAGAAATACGAATTGTGATAGAATCCATCTATGTCAGATTTGATGATAAGCTTGGTCCTGAAAAACCAAAGCAGAATGAATCTCTTGCAGATATAGAAGTTCAAATCACTGAAGAAAGAACATCTGAAGAACAACCATCCACATAACAAGACAAGACAACTACACCAACAACTTCTTAAGAACCCAGTCAGAAGAGACAATCCAGAAGCACGTTGAATCACCCAGAAGATACAATTTTGGGAAAGAAAGATGATCCAATCAGAACAAGATCCTACTTCAGAAACTCTGAAGAATCTTTAATGGGACTTGTTTCACTAATTAAACCAACTTCTGTGGAAGAAGCTCTTTCAGAAAATGATTGGATACTTATAATGCAGGAAGAACTAAATCAACTCACCAAAAACAATGTATGGGATTTAGTTCCTAGACCAAAAGGATTCAACATCATTAGAACCAAATGGGTATTCATAAACAAGCTCAATGAACAAGGTAAAGTTGTCAGAAACAAAGCACGACTGGTTGCACAAGGTTATAGTCAGCAAGAAGGAATAAACTACACATAAACCTTTGCACCAGTCGCAAGGTTATAATCTATCAGACTGTTAATTTCTTTTGTTGTAAATCATGACATTACTCTTTATCAGATGGATGTCAAGAGTCCATTTTTAAATGGTTATATTGATGAAAAAGTTTATGTGCACCAACCTCCTGGTTTTGAAAATTCTAAATTTCCATAAAATGTTTTCAAACTGAAAAAATCCTTATATGGTCTGAAACAAGCTCCCAGAGCTTGGTATGAAAGACTAAGCAATTTTCTTCTGGAAAATAACTTTACCAGAGGGAAAGTGGACAAAACTCTCTTCTGTAAAACCTTTAAAAATGATACTCTGATTTGTCAAATTTACGTAGGTGATATTATTTTTGGTTCTACTAAAAGTGCCTTGGGAAAGGAATTTGCTAAGTCTATGCAAGCAAAATTTGAAATGAGCCTGATGGGAGAATTGAAGTTTTTTCTGGGAATTCAAATTAACCAAACATCATAAGGAACATATATTCATCAAAGCAAATATGTCAAAGAACTTCTGAAGAAATTTGACATGTCAGAAAGCAAAATATCCAAAACTCCAATGCATCCCACGTGTATTCTGGAGAAGTAAGAGGTGAGTAAGAAAGTAGATCAGAAGATCTACAGAGGTATGATTGGCTCTCTTCTTTACTTAACTGCCTCAAGACCAGATATTCTGTATAGCGTCTGTTTATGTGCTAGATTCTAATCAGATCCTAGAGAGACTCACTTAACAACTGTTAAGAGGATCTTCAGGTATCTGAAAGGTACTACTAACATTGGCTTATGCTACAGAAAGTCCAGAGAAAATAAGCTTGTAGGGTACTGTGATGCTGATTTTGTTGGAGACAGAACAAAAAGAAAAGGTACTTATGGAAGTTGCCAATTTCTGGGAGACAACCTAATATCTTGGTCCAGCAAAAGACAATCAACCATTGCACTCTCAACTGCTGAAGCTGAATACATAGCAGCAGCTGGATAAAGTACTCATATGCTCTGGATGAAAAATCAGCTTGAGGATTTCAACATTTATGAGAGTAACATTCCCATCCTCTGTGATAATACTTCTGCTATCTGTCTTTCTAAGAACCCTATTTTACATTCTAGAGTTAAACATATAGAAATTAAAAATTACTTCATTAGGGACTACACTCATAAGGGAATATTATTTTTAAAATTTATAGATACAAACCATCAATGGGCTGGCATCTTTTCAAAACCCCTTGCTGAAGATATATTTAATTTCATTCTGACTAATATCAATATGAAATTATGCCCAGAATGACAATGTTTAAATCTATATATATTTAACTCTTAGAATTTCTGTAATTTTTATCTTCTGATCAATAGTACTTCTATTTTTAGAAGGAAAATTGCTTTAGAAGTTCTCTTTTTGATCTAACTGTCTACTTTTTAGACTTTTGTGTCAAGAAAATAACATGCAGATCATTACATCAATACTTGTCAATGAAGCTCTGAGTTGTTCTCAGAATCAGAATACGTGTTCAAACTCTAAGGAAGGACATAACATACATTCCAGCTCTTGGACAACTGTCCTTTGAAGAAGAATACGTGTTCAACTAATGGGAAACTGAAATGACTGAAAATACAACATTTAGGCGCTAGTCACGTTGGTAACTGTTCCAAAATATTTTACGCCACTCCCCTGTCAGAATTCAATTAATGTTGTTAATCATGATGTTTGTGCATTAATGTTTTCCACTAATTGTGTTTTTCTTTTTTTACCGTTTCAAACTCAATGTATATATGATTGTTTTTACCTCACATACACTTTTCACCTTTTTACTTTCACTTTCACTCTCTTGTTTCTATTTTCACTGCATTCACTGCATTCTTGCTCCAAAACCTTCATCTTGTGATCAATGGCTTCTTCCTCCAAAGACGTTCAAGAAGCTTCTTCTCAACAAGCTTCAGAAGAACTCCACACTTCACCAGTCAAAATGCTTCTCATACATGTAGAGAAACTAGAAGTCCTTTGTGAGCTATTTTTTGATTTTGATAGTTTGAAGGATAATGGGTTTGATTTAACTCCAGAAGTCGCATCTCAAGGATGGGAATAGTATTTTGACCGTCTGATGGGTCCAACTTTTCCTAAGTTGGTAAAGGAATTTTGGATTTTTGCTACTGCTTCCCACACTCAAGTAATTTCTTACGTTCTGGGTAAGAAGATTGTCATTACTGAAGAGCACATTGCCAATTTGATATAATCTGATGGAACTGGTATCAAGTGCAGTGAGATGGATAAATTTTATGATACTTCACTCGTTTCTCAAGAAATTTTCACAAGTGGACAACCCTCCAACATAATCAACAATCTGAAAGGTCATCTGAGAATTTGGGCCAAAATCATTTTGGGTTGCATCAGCCACATGAAAGCCACCAACTCCCCAAATTACATTAACGTGGATCAGCAATTTCTGTTGTACTTCATCTCCACAAAAAAGAAGGTCAAACTTGCACACTCCCTGTTCAAACATCTGAATAATAGTGTGAAGGAAACAAGAGAAGAAGAGAAGACTAAGAGAGATTGGATTCCTATGGGAAGGCTTATTTTAGACATTCTAACTGAAAATAAGCTTGTAGATCATCTTCTGAAACTCAACAGATTAATATCCTAGAAACAAATGCTGTAAAGCCTCTTAATGCAAAGAGTTTGAAGAATATGAAGTTCATAGACACCATCAAGAAGGATCCCGTTTTGTATCCTAGAGAAGTTATCAGCACCAGGAAGATTCCTTTGAAGGATTTTCCTCTGTTCTCTGCTGATACACCACCAGAAGTTGTTGTAAGATACTTGGATTCTTGCAAGCATGATGGAATTGACCCTGGATTCAATCCTGGAGAACTTAGAAGACTGGCTCCAGAAGTTGCCACACAGAAGAACAAGAAAAGGAAAGCTTATGAAGGAACCTCTCAGAAGACACCAAAGATGGCAAGAAAGAAAGATACTTCTTCTTCGTCTGATTTTGTTTCTGTTGTAGAATCCGTAACAACTACATCATCTGAAAACCCTTGTGATACCATTCCTTATGTCACTCCTATATCTTCTAATCCTATAACTTCTGAAGCCACAACCACTGTCATTCCAGACATAAATTAATCTTCTGAAATCCCTGTCTCTAATATTCCTCAACAAGAAATTCCTCAATCCTATGAGAATATCCCTTAACCACAAATCTTTCAACCAGAAACTACCATACAACCTGAAACAATTCCACTCCAAACTTTTCAACCTGAAAACCCTCCATTTTCACCAAAACATTCTAAACATCATACACGTCAAACATTAGATGACTTTAACATGATAATTGACCCAACCCCTCCTTTTGATCTCAACACCACGTCCTTTGTTGAAACTCACCCAGAACTTCAACAAGTTCTCTCTGACATTGATGTATTTCCCACCTACATAGTTGCCTCTCAAGCTCAATCGTCTAATCCACCACCACCACTAAAAAATCAACAAATTCCTGGAATCCACTATCCTCTGAACTCTGACTATCCTAGACTCGTTTTTAACTTATCCCCCTTATGCAAAGAACACTTATCTTCTTATGAATCAAAACCTCCTAAAACTCCCACATATATTAACATTCCAGATACTCCCTGTCCAACCAATGTACCTGAAAACCCCCTTAGAACATTCATTGATGTAGAAGCTTTACAAAAACTCTCATTTGTTTCTAACACTGTTATACCCAAACCAAGACCAAAACCAACCAAATCAGATGTTGGTACGTTATTGCTTGCTTTCGAAGCAGAAATGAGAAATAGGCTGGAAAATCTGAAGACTGCGTGTGCAAAAAATCTTGACCCTGCTGCTTCTGATTATCTTAGGATATCATTCAGAAAGTGGTTTAATTCTGAAACCAAGAAGCTGAAAGATATCTGTTATGATATCGCTCAGCCGAACTTCTGTGAGAATTTGAAAGAAGTGGTTACAAACTTGGAGAAGAAGAAAACCCATCTTCTGGATGATAAACCTTGGAAAGAACCAGAGCCAAAGGAGTTCATTTCTGCATTTCAGCTAGTTATTGTTCCTTCTGCTGAAGATAAAGGAAAAGAAGTTGCTTAAGAATCTTCTATTGAAGAACCGTCTGTGCAAGCTTCTACTCAAGTTGCTGCAACTGTTGAAGAAGTTACTCCAACATCTTTGGTACTGAAGACTCTGGATGAACTGAAGAAAGAGAATGAGTTTGTTAAGCTAATATTGGACAAGCAAGATGAGATAAATGCTGAACTCAAGCAAATGATTGGGCAAAAAGTTGAATCAACTTCTCAGATCAAGTCTCTTCTGGAAGCATTGGTCACCAAGATTAACCCCCAACCTTGATCATGTCTTCTATGTTTTTGTTGCTTGTTTTCTTGTTGTTTTGTTTACATCTCATGTTCTCAATTTTTTTCTGATTAATGAAAGATCTGATGTTTTTTTATGTGTTCACCTTATTATCTTTATCTGATTATCTGCTTTTTGAATTATGACAAAAAGGGGGACAACGTAAACTATTTTGATCTATAACATTCTACCAAGGCTAAGCCTCAAACATCCTAGAAATCTTATAAAATTGTTTCAATGTTTTTAAGAACAAGACAAATATTTAACTCAGGGGGAGCGTAAGCTAGAAGAACTTCTCATCATTATAAAGGGAGTTTCTCTAACTTTTGTTCTTTTGTTCTTAATCAAAATATTATATTTTGTCATCATCAAAAAAGGGGATATTATTTTTTATTCTACTTCTCTTATATATTTTGGATGATAACAATAATTATAAGAACAAAATATAGCACTTAAAGTTATCTTCTATGTGCAGGACAGAAGTTCTTATGAAAAGATAAGTTCTAACGTGTTCAACATCTTCTACAACGAATTTAGCAAAACTCTTATCAAAGAAGATCTGATCTCAAGTCAATAAGAAGTTCTCATCAAGTAAAAAATCAAGTTGCGAACATTTAGAAACTCTTATGTGAATACATCATGTTCTGATCCTCTCATCAAGTACATTTATTAGGAAATCAAGAATAACGGCTGGAATTGAAGATCTCTATTTTTGGAAGGCTTTTATGACATTTATTATTCATCCAAAAATGGCACAAGATGTCCCAACGAATCTCTTCATCGAAAATCTATTTAAAGGGATCACTTGAAGAAATTTCTCTCTCTTCTCTCTCGCGCGAAATACCTATGAACAATTTCCTTCTTACTCTTAATTTGTAAAAAATATCACAGTTGTGATAATCGCTTTTTAGAAGCATCCTTAGTTACAAAATTTTGTAAAACATATTGATATTCCTTGAGTGACTAAGTTTAGTCAGTAGACTTAAGAAGAATTTGATAGTAGGTCATTGTGTTTGTATTCAAGATTTGAATTAGTGGATTAAGACCTCATTGAGAGAGGCGAAATCACCTTGGCGGGTGGACTGGATGTAGTTTGAGTTCAAACGAACCAGGATAAGTCAAAGTGTTCTTTGTCATTTTATTTTTTAGAAAACCCAATTCCAACCCCCCTTCCTTGTGTTTTTTCTCCTTCAGAGCACATTTCCTCTTACCAAATCTTGAACTCGATGCTAGAAGGCATAACAGTGTTCAATATCATGACCTGCAGCTCCTTAATGGAATGGGAAATGAAGATCAATCCTAAATCCAAATGGAATAGGATTTGGAGGAGTAAGAGGTTTAGTTGTGATCAAACCCTTCTAGTACAAGAAAGGGTACATTTCGTCATACTTCATAAGAATATGGTCAATTTGAGTTCTGGACCTGGGATTGCGATGCTAATTATGACCAACATTCCTTTGTGAAGGAGCTCGAGCTGGTGGAGCATTGACCATAGGAGTAATTGTGGCTACTTGTGGCCCACCATACTGTTGTTTCCTGTAATAGGGTATTCTTTCAGCGGTGACAACATATGCATGGTCTTCTTTCTTCTTTCGAAAGTTCCCAGAGGACTTTCTTGCAGCATTAGAAGCTTCAGCATTTCCAAATTTTCCTTTCTTGATTCCTTCCTCTAGTCTTTCTCCAAAAGTGACTAGGTCAGCAAAGCTAGATAATACATTGTCTATTATCCTTTCCCATTATAGAGGTTGAAGGGTTTCCATAAACAGACTGGTCAACTCTTTCTCTGTCAAGGGAGGCTCTACCTGAGCAGCTAGCACTCTCCAGCGCTGAGCGTACTCTTTGAATGATTCCTTTTCTTTATGAGACATGTTTTGACGTTGACGGAATTCGGGTTCCATGTCTAGATTATATTTGTATTATTTCATGAATGCATCCATCAAGTATTGCCAACATTGGATACAACTCTTTTCGAGTCCCATATACCATTTCAGGGATGCTCCACTCAAGCTATCTTGGAAGCAATGGATGAGCAGTTTGTCGTTATCATCATGGGCATCCATTTTGCGATAGTGCATGACCAAATGGCTTTTTAGACAAGTGTCTCCCTTGTATTTTTCAAACTCTGGAATTTTAAACTTGTCTGGCATTTCGATGTTCGAAACCAAGCACATGTCCGCTGCGACGACATTGAAAACATCAAATCCTTCCACAACTCTTATCCTTTTCTCCAAAGTCATGCATTGTTCCTTGACATCTTCAATGTATCTAGATTCTCCTTGTACTGATGATGGTGGATTGTTCATGAAAGGAGGATTCACATGAGTAGTTTGGGCAACTGTATGCACAATAGGTTGAGATTCAGTGAACACTCCAGGTTCGAAAAAAAGTGGATGTATTAGCCATCTGAGCAGTTGCAAAGGGCGGAGTATAACCTGGTGGCAAACCAAATTCTGGCCAAGTGGTAGGTGGTTTTGAAGACTCATGATCAATGACGAAGCTATTGACTTCAGAGATGACAATCTTCTATGGTTGAACGTCATTAGTAGTCAAGGCTTGGAGAATTTCCATTATCTTGCTCAAAATGCTCTTCAAATCATCAATGTCTTCTCTGACTCTCTTGTTGTGTTCTTCTTATTCAGCCATTCTTCTTCTTTCATTGGCTCTAGTTCTGTACTTGCGTCGAGGAATCAACTTGACAATTACTCAACAAATCTGAAGATGAGAACAGATGAAATGAGCTCATGAATTCAAGAATAAATGCAATGATTATGCAAATGAGATGCAATGAGTCGCTACAATCCACAGGATCACAAGTATAACTAATTCAGAAGATGGAGTCCGAAAAACATGTATCTATGATTAAAGGCCCCCATAGGTAGGTTTAAATGGTAAGTGCCTAGAGTCATGAATCCTTGTCAAAGACATTATCCCATGCCGAAGGCTCATCACACGATAATATCTTTGAAACGACCGAATCTAGGTGAGGTCTTTGTTTTGTCCCACCAGGAAGGCTCCTCGCAGTCTTCCACTACATAACCATCGATCCTGGGTTTCTTAGACATCGTCGATCGGGGTTAAAAATATTACTATCAAACAGTAATATGTTCAAAGGATCTAGTCTGATTGTGGTTTTCACATTGATCCATTTAGTCACAAAGATCTCGTAAGTTAATGCTACTGACCACTATGGATAGGTTTGAAGGTCCCTAGAGTCGACAATTCAAGTTAGGAAAATTGTCACACGACAAAGGCTTTTCGCACCATAATATTCCCAAGAGAATCTACTATGAGCGATGGTTTTCGCTTCGTCCCACGAAGGAGGCCCCCCTCAGTCCTCCACTATACAACCATCTTCTAGTCCTATGGTTTTTCTCAGCTTAGGTAGTGAGCTTATCTCACACAATACCAATGATCAAAGAATCCCCACAGTGACAATAATAATATGGATGAACAATAATAGTGTAGATATAAAATAAGAAAGTGAATAAGAAATAAAATAAGACAAATAAACAAAGCGATCACTCAAGCGCAAACTATCCTAAGCTAGGCTCGACCCTCTTATGCACAAGGTATGTCCCCAACAGAGTCGCCAAGCTGTTGTACCTTGGAAATGGCTACGATCCTTGCGCTGACCGCGAAACAAAAGAAACAACAGAGTCACCATATAATTCTATTTATTTTAATTAAAGAAAAGGAAGATATAGATTGAAATTCTATGATCAGGTATGAGATGTCCTATAAGATGTTCCAACACTTGACAAATTTAACCAAAACTTAAAGTGCAAGAAAATTAAACAACACAGTAGTTTGTTAACCCAGTTCAGTGTATAACCACACTTACATCTGGAGGCTACCAAGCCAGGAGGAAATCCACTATAAGTAATATTAATTCTAGACTTAAACCACCCAGTTTAATCTTTCACTTAATATCTACCCAATGCAATTTCTACCTAAGACACTACTTAGATATGAGTACCAACTCACTCCCCCTCAATCACACAGTGATCTTGTTTACAAGTTTAATAAAATTGAAGTCATACTTCAAACAAAACAGCTTGATCTTACTTCACAGTTTCAATCAAGTCACAAATACACTTTTGCTTAAAAGCTCATAAAGTGGTACAATAAAAACAACCTGCTATTAAAACACACAACACCCTATTTTGTCTTATGAAATTCGTACTCAATTCTGAGATATTCTGTTGCTTAAATAGGTGTTTGTATTTTGGGCTTTCTGTAGGTTAATCCAGTCCTAAAAACGCATGCAGCTTCCACCTTGAATTAGGGTTTGTTACTTCCTAGATTCTAGGTGATTTAGTTCTTCTGATTATGCTGAAGCCTCATAACAACACATCCTACAGATCCGCCTTATTCTGTTTTTGTCCATCCATAATTAATTCTAGATAACTCTCCTTAAATTTCTCAGATCAGTTAGTCATTAATTAATTCTGGTAGCAGGTTTGAGATGTCTCAACATCTGTTGGGACATCCTGAAAAACTGAACTTAAATCTTTTACACAATGTCCCAACATCTGGTGTGACATCCTGAATTAAGTTCTTATACTCTGTTTGATAATGTCCCAACATCTGATAGGACATTCTGAACTGAATTCAATATTTCTTGTTGGTCAAAAATTCTGCCAATTCTAAACATCTACAAACTCCCCCTTTGGCTAATTTTTGGCTAACATTCTTTTCTGATTTTCAGAGTGCAGCAGAAGTTCTTTTATCAGAGTATAGCATTTCTTTTCTGTTGAATCATGTGTGAGATTACTCCCCCTCAAACATACATGTATTCAGTCTTGTTGCAATAGAAATATTTTACAGATTTAGTTCAGAAGCAAACAGAGATTTTTCATTCATAATCAAACAGCATTATACATTGTTGTTGTTGTTGTTCTCCCCCTTGTTAGACATAAATTTGGGGCCAAAGATACTAATTCAAAATTACAATGCAGAAGCTGTCATTACATATTTCCTCACATACAATTTTTTTCACTCAGATTCATCATAGTCAGTTTCTTCATCTTCCTCAGTCTCCTCATCAGAAGAAGCAGCTTTCTGAGCACTTTCAATCTCCAGCCTTTGGATAATCTCCTCAAGCTTCTGCTTCCTTGCTTCCAGTTCTTTGCAAGTGCTCTTCAGTTCAGCAATCAATGCAGCTTTGGAGATTGGAGACTTTGCATTTGAAGGACCAGCAGATGTCCCAGAGGGTGCTTCAACATCAGCTGCATGATGACTCAGGAACAGCTTGTAGTGGAAGGCCAGAGGGCTGTCTCTTTTGCACATTGTGTCCTTTTCAGTGAGGATCCCAGGGTACTGACTCAGCACTATTCCACATAGCAAGGAAGGGAAGGCAATTGGCAGCTTTGTTGCAGATGAGCTAGCATGCTTCAATGTCTGATCAAAGATGTAGGCTCCATAATCCAGCTTAGTTTGAGTGCCCACAGCATAAATGAACCTGCCCAGGCCAGTGGATATTAAGGATGTATGATTGGTAGGTACCCAGTTTGTTGTACCAATCCTGTTCAACATGGCATATTTCCTTGTCAGCATGCTCACTGAGAGCTTTCCTTTAACTGGCCAAGTCTTGACCTGGTTAGCAGTGATAACCTTGCAGACCTGGTTATCAGTCTTCCCTAACTCATTTGGACCATTAGATTCTCTTCCAAGGTATTGGTTGATGACCTGAGGAGAGAATTCTACACACCTGCCTCTTACAAATACTTTTCTAAAGTCAGCAGACTTACCATTGGCACAATCTTCTTGAAGGTTGACTATGAATTCCTTGACAAGCAGCTCATAGCAGGGAGAGAAGTTGGAGACAGTTTTGAAGAGGCCAGCAGAAGAAATGAGATCAATTAACTTTGTGCACTCAAGTGCATTACTGCTCAGCTCTCTTTCAAGTGCTACCCTTCTTTGATAAACAAACTTCCATCTATTCACACTTGAAACATGATGAAAGGAAATGTTGTCCAAGGGAGCTTCTGGAACAGCAGTTGATGACCTTGAGGGTGCTGATTTCTTCTTTGGAGGAGATGTTGGGACATCTGCTTCAACATCTGAATCTGGAGGAGTGACAGCTTTCCTCTTTTGTGTTTGCACCTTGCTCCATTGTTTTGTAGGACCAAAGACAACTTTAGCTTTGTCCTTCTTTGGTGTAGCTTGTTTCTTCTCAGGAATTGCATGTCCTGCATGCATCTTTTCTTTCCTAGTCCTGAGCCTTTTGGCTATGCTAGGTTTTACAGAGGCAATGATTTCTGTATCAGAATCATGCTCTAGGTTCACAATAGAAGGAGGTTGAGCAGTCTCCTCTTCAGCTGGTTGATCAACAGAGATGTGCTCTTCAGTAGAGGCCTTGTGCTGGTCCTCAGATGCTTCTTCATCACTATCAGTGGAGGCCTTTTTCTGGTCCTCAGATATATCATCAGCAGTATCAGATGATACCTTTTGCTGGTCTTCAGATGCTTCAACATCTATTGGGACATCCTGTTGAGCAGGAGTGTCCTTTGCAGCCTGAGTTTGTTGATCTTCTTGTGGAGCTGGCATGGTGCTTAGAGGGATAGAAATGCCACTTACCACTCTTTGTTCAGAAAGAATCCTGTTTACCAACTCCTTTATGGAATCATCCACATATTCATAAGATTTTGGAGTGATGTTTGTTGGTGAAGGTATGCCTTTGGATTTGCTGCAAACTTGATCTTTTGTTCTTTTTGGAGTTCTTGGCTTTTTAGCAAGAGGAACACTTCCTCTGATTTCGTCCATTGGAGTTGAATCCATGGGTACCACAGAAATGGGGGCTGCATGCACCATATCTTCCTTGTTGAGGATTTCTTCAGGAATTTTAGGGTTTTGAGACATTTTCGAAGAAGGTGGATGAAGAGTTTTAGGTTTGATGAGTTCTGAAAAGCAGTTAGAGAATGCAATTCGTTTTTGAGAGTATGAGAAGATGGATAGCTGAAGGAAAGCTGATATTTTATAAGTAGCCGTTACTTTGAGACTTTTTAGGAGAGGAATACTCAAGGTGCTTGACCAGACTGGTGTTGCCATCTGGTGCTTATGCCACACAATGTCATATGACATGTTGGCACATCTCCATAACTGCTAAATTTCACATAAGCAGATTCCCAATTTGCCCCTTAGGTTTTCAAATTGAGTAGCATCCAAGGCTTTGGTAAATATATCAGCCAACTGTAGATTTGTAGCTACATGTTCCAGTGAAATCACTTTTTCTTCTACAAGATCTCTGATGAAATGATGTCTGATATCAATATGCTTGGTCCTGCTATGTTGGATAGGATTCTTTGATATGTTAATAGCACTTAAGTTGTCACAGTACAATGTCATGACATCTTGTGGGACATTGAACTCAGTGAGCATTTGCTTCATCCAAACCAACTGAGAACAATTGCTTCCAGCTGCAATATATTCAGCTTCAGCAGTAGATAAGGATACACAATTTTGTTTCTTACTGAACCAAGAAATTAAATTGTTTCCTAGAAAGAAGCATCCTCCTGAAGTGCTTTTTCTGTCATCAGCACTTCCAGCCCAATCAGCATCACAGAAGCCAGTGAGAATTGGTTTGCATCCATGAAAGTACATTATGCCATAGTCACAAGTACCATTAACATATTTCAGAATTCTCTTGACTTGGTTGAGATGACTCACTTTTGGTTCAGCTTGATATCTTGCACATACACCTACTGCAAATGCTATGTCTGGTCTGCTAGCAGTCCGATATAATAAGCTTCCAATCATACTTCTGTATAGGCTTTGATCTACATTCTCACCCTTGTCATCTTTAGTTAGCTTTAAATGTGTGGGGGCAGGAGTTCTCTTATGAGTAGCACTGTCCATTCCAAATTTCTTGACTATGTTCTTAGCATACTTGCTTTGGGAAATGAACATGGAGTCATCCATTTGCTTTATTTGCAATCCAAGAAAGTAGGTTAATTCTCCTACTAGGCTCATTTCAAATTCAGATTCCATCTGGTTGACAAAATGTTTGACCATCCTGTCTGACATCCCACCAAAGACAATGTCATCTACATATATTTGAGCAATCATGACATTTCCTTCTTCATCTTTAACAAACAAGGTTTTGTCAATTCCACCTTTCTTGTACCCTTGCTTGATAAGAAAAGTAGTCAGCCTTTCATACCATGCTCTTGGAGCTTGCTTCAGACCATAAAGAGCCTTCTTTAGTTTGTATACATGATTTGGACAGCTTGGATCAACAAATCCTTTAGGCTGTTCTACATATACCTCTTCATTAAGATAACCATTTAAAAAGGCACTTTTCACATCCATTTGAAATAGCTTGAACTTTAAGATACAAGCAATTCCCAAAAGTAGTCTGATTGATTCAAGCCTTGCTACTGGTGCAAAGGTTTCATCAAAGTCTACTCCTTCAATTTGTGTGTATCCTTGACCTACAAGTCTAGCTTTGTTCTTTGTAACAACTCCTTGCTCATTTGACTTGTTCTTATACACCCATTTAGTTCCAATCACATTTATGTCATCAGGTCTAGGAACAAGGTTCCACACTCCATTCCTTGTGAATTGACCTAATTCCTCTTGCATAGCAAAAATCCAGTATTCATCAGTAAGAGCTTCCTTGATGTTTTTAGGTTCTATTTTAGAAACAAAACAGGACCCTGAAATCACTTCTCTTGATCTAGTGCTTACACCTCTGTTGGGATCACCAATTATCAAATCTTTGGGATGATCCTTCTGGATTCTGATGGAGGGAGGTTTGCTGGATTGTTCTGTCCTTGCATCAGTTTGAGTGAAGTCATAATGATCACTCTTTTCTTCAGCTTCAGTCTTGATATCAGCAGATGTTCCAACATCTTCTGGGACATCTGTAGGAGCATCATCAATTATCACATTTATGGATTCCATGATAACCTTGGTTCTAGAATTAAATACTCTATATGCTCTGCTGTTTATAGAGTATCCAAGAAAAATCCCTTCATCACTTTTAGGATCCATTTTTCTTCTTTGCTCCCTATCTGCCAGAATATAACAGTTACTTCCAAACATATGGAAGTACTTAACTGTGGGTTTTCTACCCTTCCAGACTTCATAGATTGTGGACAAAGTTCCTTTCCTTAGAGTAACTCTGTTATGGATGTAACAAGCTGTGTTCATAGCTTCAGCCCAGAAGTACAAAGGTAACTTTTTAGCATGGATCATAGCTCTTGCTGATTCTTGAATAGTTCTATTCTTCCTCTCAACAATCCCATTCTGTTGAGGAGTGATTGGTGAAGAGTATTCATGATTGATTCCTTCTGAAGAACAGAAATCTAAGAATTTTTGGTTTTCAAATTCTTTTCCATGATCACTTCTTATTCTGATCACACAGCTGGATTTTTCCCTTTGTATTCTTTGGCATAAGTCTTTGAATACATCAAATACATCAGACTTTTCTTTGATGAAATTCATCCATGTATACCTTGAAAAGTCATCAACCACCACATAGGCATACCTCTTACCACCAAGGCTCTCAACCTGCATAGGTCCCATAAGATCCATATGCAATAGTTCCAAAACTTTGGAAGTTGTCAGATGTTGGAGCTTTGGATGGGACATCTTGGTTTGCTTGCCTATTTGACATTCACCACATATTTTTCCATCATCAATCTTCAGTTTAGGAATACCTCTCACAACATCCATAGATATGATCTTCTTTATGCCTCTGAAATGAAGATGACCTAGTCTTTGGTGCCATAGTTTCACTTCTTCTTCTTTAGCTAAAGAGCAAGTTGAAGTGAGACTGAAGTCTTGAGGTTCCCACATGTAACCGTTGTCTTTAGATCTGGCTCCTCTCATGACAACCTCTTGTTCTTTTTTAGACACTATGCATTCAGTTTTGGTAAAGTTTACACTGTACCCTTGATCACATAATTGACTTATGCTGATCAGGTTAGCAGTTAAACCTTTAACCAGCAGCACATCATTTAGTCTTGGTACATCTTGACAGTCTAAGGTCCCAACTCCCTTGATTTCTCCTTTAGCTCCATCTCCAAAGGTTACATATCTGGATGAATGTGACTTTAAGTCTACTAGCAGATTTTTCAATCCAGTCATGTGTCTTGAACATCCACTGTCAAAGTACCAGTCTTCTTTGGCTGATACTCTTAGTGATGTATGTGCTATATATGCAACACCTTTCTTTGACCATTTGAGTTGAGATTTCTTTTGATACCTCTGCCCTGTGTATTGTTCATCAGTAGAGCTCCAAGGTTGTTTGTTGATCTTGTTCTTGGGTATGTAGCTTTGATCAGCATGAAGACTAGCTTTTGGTCTCCATACCTTCTTGATGACCTCTGTCTTCTGCTTAGGAGGTTGCTGATCTCTTTGATGTCTATGCAACACTTTCTTGGTAACTTCTATCTTCTGCTTAGGAGGTTGCTGATACATCTGATTTGGATATCCATGAAACTTATAGCAATGAGGTTTGATATGTCCAAATCTTCCACAATGATGACATCTCCATCTTTGATATTTCTTCTTCATTTTGTTCTTTTCAGAATGTTGAGACATCTGTTGGAACATTATGTTTGACTTTGTGTTCTTTTCATGATGTTGAAGCTTCTGTTGGGACATCTTGTTTGACTGTATGGACTTTGAAGTAGTTTTGTTTGAGCTTGCTTCATCCTTATGAACTCTGTTAAATCCCAATCCACTTTTATCCCCTGAATGCTTATTGTTGTTGAGAATAACATCTAGTGTACTTGAGCTACTGTTCAGCATTCTAACAGATTTGGACATGTGTTCCAACTTGGAGTTGAGAAGACTTACTTCACTTTTCAAGGTGTCAATGATCTCTTGATCACTTTCTTTTTCATTCTTTAGTGCCTCATTCTGCTTCTTTAGCTTTATAATCTCACTGCATATTTTAGTGCTTCTTTTGAATAATTCTTTGTATGCTTGCTCAAGTTCTTCAAAAGTAAGCTCCCCATCACTGGATTCACTTTCAGATTCACATAATCCAGCTAGAGCAGTGATATGCTTAGCTGATTCTTCTTCTGAATCACCTCCTGAGTCTTCATCAGACCAGGTTACAGAGAGTCCTTTCTTTTGCCTTTTTAAGTAGGTAGGACATTCATTCCTGATGTGTCCATATCCTTCACATCCATGGCATTTAATTCCTTTTTCTTGACTGGTCTTTTCATCATAATTTGACCTTCTATTAGCATCATAAGGTCTTTTGTTCTCAGAAAATTTTGTGTATCTTCCACTAGGTTTGGATTTGTCTTCCATCTTTCTGAGAATCTGTTTGAATTGTCTTCCAAGCATAGCAATGTTGTCTGATAAGCTTTCACCAGTTTCTGCTTCATCATTTTCTTCTTCTTCATCAGTATTTGTTACCAAGGCTATGCTTTTGTTCTTCTTTACATTTGTGTCATTCATTCCCATCTCAAATGTTTGAAGGGAACCAATGAGCTCTTCAACTTTCATTGTGCATATGTCTTGAGCTTCTTCTATTGCTGTGACTTTCATGTCAAATATTTTTGGCAAATATCTGAGAATCTTTCTTACAAGCTTTTCATCAGTCATCTTTTCTCCCAAGGCTCCAGAAGTATTGGCTATTTCTAAGATGTTCATGTAGAATTCATGAATTGTCTCATCTTCCTTCATTCTCAAGTTTTCAAACTTGGTGGTGAGAAGTTGAAGTCTTGACATTTTTACCTTTGATGTTCCTTCATGATTTGTTTTGAGAGTGTCCCAAACATCTTTGGCCAGCTCACAGTGATGCACAAGTCTAAAGATGTTCCTATCAATTCCATTGAATAAAGCATTTAAGGCCTTGGAGTTGCCTAGTGCTGAATCTTCTTCCTCCTTACTCCATTCTTCTTCAGGTTTCAACACTTTTGATCCATCTTTGGTGTCTTGGACAGGATGTTCCCATCCAATGTTGACTGCTCTCCAGGCCCTGTTGTCAAGTGATCTTAAGAATGCAATCATTCTTGGTTTCCATTAGTCATAATTAGATCCATCCAGTATAGGTGGTCTATTAACTGATCCTATATCTCTGTCCATGTTTCCAGAATTTGTATTCCCTAGATCTCACCCAGTATAAACAGGCAGGGTGCCTGCTCTGATGCCAATTGAAATTCTGTGATCAGGTATGAGATGTCCTATAAGATGTTCCAACACTTGACAGATTTAACCAAAACTTAAAGTGCAAGAAAATTAAACAACACAGTAGTTTGTTAACCCAGTTCAGTGTATAACCACACTTACATCTGGAGGCTACCAAGCCAGGAGGAAATCCACTATAAGTAATATTAATTCTAGACTTAAACCACCCAGTTTAATCTTTCACTTAATATCTACCCAATGCAATTTCTACCTAAGACACTACTTAGATATGAGTACCAACTCACTCCCCCTCAATCACACAGTGATCTTGTTTACAAGTTTAATAAAATTGAAGTCATACTTCAAACAAAACAGCTTGATCTTACTTCACAGTTTCAATCAAGTCACAAATACACTTTTGCTTAAAAGCTCATAAAGTGGTACAATAAAAATAACCTGCTATTAAAACACACAACACACTATTTTGTCTTATGAAATTCGTACTCAATTCTGAGATATTCTGTTGCTTAAATAGGTGTTTGTATTTTGGGCTTTCTGTAGGTTAATTCAGTCCTAAAAACGCATGCAGCTTCCACCTTGAATTAGGGTTTGTTACTTCCTAGATTCTAGGTGATTTAGTTCTTCTGATTATGCTGAAGCCTCATAACAACACATCCTACAGATCCGCCTTATTCTGTTTTTGTCCATCCATAATTAATTCTAGATAACTCTCCTTAAATTTCTCAGATCAGTTAGTCATTAATTAATTCTGGTAGCAGGTTTGAGATGTCTCAACATCTGTTGGGACATCCTGAAAAACTGAACTTAAATCTTTTACACAATGTCCCAACATCTGGTGTGACATCCTGAATTAAGTTCTTATACTCTGTTTGATAATGTCCCAACATCTGATAGGACATTCTGAACTGAATTCAATATTTCTTGTTGGTCAAAAATTCTGCCAATTCTAAACATCTACATAGATAAAACCTAATAGGGAAAGGATATGGTCAACGAAACGAAAATCTAACTTCGAGAGTCAGTTACGCAGGGGGAAGGTATTAGCACCCCTCACGTCCGTTATACTCAACCGAAACCTCTTAGTTTAGTTTGCAATCGAGTGATATCTATGCTATTGTCTTCTTAAGGGTAAACAGTACGAAAAACTGGTGGTTTTGTTCCTAGGGTGCTCGGTAAGGAGTGAGATCTGTGTGCCTACGTATTCCCTCGTGCAATGGAAAAGTCAGAGCCTCGCACTTCGCGGTTCTACGGTTAGTTGATTGTTTGTTTTATGAGGTGTCAATTGTTCGCACCCGAGTAAGGAAACTCACACCCGAATAATTGAGGAAACCCACCGAAGATTCGATGTACTTATTCTTCACCTTGTTTCGATAATTATTAAGTGTTTTAATTACCTAGACCACTTAACATTGGATCAAGGGTTTAGATCTATAAGTAACGTCTTGGTTAATGGGATGCAAATGGAGTGTAAGGGTTGATTGGTTACGTGGGATCGACTCCTAGTCCTAAGGGAGGAGCCTAGTAAGCGAAACCAAAACCTAAGGGAAGTGCGAGTGTGCGAGTGAAACCACTTGGCATTGGACCAAGAATTCGCGAAAGAAGCAAAAACGAGTAAATAAATGACATACATCGAAATTGGGAGAGGGGTAAAAAATAAGTTACACGGGATTGCACAAAATAAAAGGGTTCATTGTATTTGCCCAAGAGGAAGTGTGTGTGAAGTGTCCTAAACTAAGTGGGACTCGAGATTAAACCGAAAGCGTCGAAATGTAGCTTTGTAACTATCTTATAATCAATTCAATGTTAAAATCATTCTATGAGAAGTCAAGCATCACTTTATGTTAGAATCAAACAATTATTAAATAAACAAATGGTCTAGTCTTAATTATGATTTGTTGACTATCACGATTTTTTTGACTTTCATCGACCATAAAGAATAGCGAAAAGCGATAAAAAAGGGTTGGTCTCATATTGATCTAAATAACGTTTATTTATTGAAATCAAATATTTAAATCATTTGTTATATCATCGACCATAAAAATAAAGTAAAGTCGAAAAATAATAACAAAATAAAGGAATGACCTCATATTAGTTTAGATAATGTTGATTTATTTGAAATCGAATATATAAACTTTTTATCATAAGCCTAATAAAAATAAAATCGGGAAAATCAGGAAATAATAAAGAAAATAAAAGATTGGCCTCACATTGGTATATAACGTCGATTTATTAGAAATCGAATATCACCATTTATCATTGGCCAAAATAATAATAAAATCGATAAATAACAATGGGTCTAAAATAAATTAGAAACCATAAAAATAATAGAAAATGAGTCTCATATCGATTTTAGACAACGTTGATTTATTTATGAAATCGAATGTTAAAAATCGGGTGATAATATCATCGACCAAAATAAATAAAAATAAAATCGATAAATAATGAATCTAAAATTAATTAGAAATAAAGAGAAAGAAAAATGGTCTCATAGAGATTTTGATAACGTCGATTCGAAATTGAATATTGAAAAATCACATTTATATCATAGACCTAAAAAATAAATCATAATAAAACTAAATTCATAGTTCACTACAACATCGTAACAATAATAAATAAAAAAACAATTATTATGTAAATTAAGAAACAATCAGGAAGGAGTATGAGTTGAATACTGGGATGTGGTAAAAGCAAAATCGAACGGGCTAGATCTATGTCTAAGCCCAATTAGAGTTTCAAACAATAACTAGAATAAACAAAAGAGAAAGAAGAGTTTTAAAAATAAGTTTGAAAGAAAAAAGTAAGCCTCCAAATAGTTTCCCAAACATATTCACATCTCAGCTCTCGATAAAAAAAATAAAACAAAAGCCATTAACACAGTTCATGCTTTAAAATCGTAAGAAACAAACCCACCCTAGAGTTCACTCACGAACATCAGCGAGCAAGGTGTTGTTTCCTTCACAGATGTGCGATTTCAAACTCCCCTCTCAAATCTCTCGCGCAGACTCGCGACTCGTTTTGGTTCGCTCTCGGTTCCGAATCTCTAGCTCCTTCTGTTCATCTCGGTTTCTGCTTTGTGGAATATTGGAACAAACCCTAATACGAATAGCATGTCATCGAAGTTTGTTCACATGTTATTGTTTAATTGAGCCTTGTGTTATGGATCCAATTGTTTAATTTAGCTTGTACCCTAAGTTAGATTGTAATGAGTAATTGTTAAAAAGCACATTAGGTTAGTGTGTTAGTTTTATTATAAATAACATACTAGTCTCTCATATTTTGCATAAGGGAAAATAGAAAGATAAAACCCCAATTCAAAAGTGAGAGAGGTTATTTGTTATTCTTGTATACTTATAGTCTTGTTTTGAGAGAAAGGAAAGAATAGCAGTTTATAACCAATTCTTGTTGTTATCTTTGGTAACCCTAAACTCTAACCCTTGTGGGTTTCTTGAGAAACCTATTATACTTTTTTTCTAAGGTATCCTATTCACAACATGCTTCGATTTCGGTTTGTTCATATTTCGTTCATGTTCTTGGTTCAGATTCGGTTTCTTTCACTTTTCGTGTTCTTGCGATTTCGATTTTGGTTGTGATGGTTTTATGTTTGCAGATTTGTGAGGTTGAGGAAGAAGAGTGGTTTGATTTATGTTTATGACTGGAGAATGAAATTTTATTTCTGAGCAGACATGAAGAAGAGGAAGATTACGGTTTGTGTATGATGGAGGAGGCGTATTGGTGATTTATTTCCGTGATTTTGCCAAGTTTCCTGTAAGTTTGATATGGCTTCTTATACAGAAGAAATTCAAAGGGTATAAATGGGAATATCTGATGATATTAGATAAGATTGAAAGGAATATGTTGAGTTGTTAGTGAGTTGTGAATAATGGAGATGCGGACTGCGTTTGCATACAAAAGGGTTGTGGATGTGTTGTTTGCATCTTCGTACGATTTCAATGAGTCATCCTTTCTTTGTGTGTGTGTGATGCGTCTGAGGTTGGGCTGAGGAATATGGTTAGAAATCGTGTAGTGGAATTTTCAAAAGAAAATTTTGTGGGGTTACCTTGTTATTTTGTCAAAGTGGGTCCATTTTTGTGAAAAGGCATTTTTCATGTCATAACAGCTGGCGGGATGAATTGTGTGGCTGGAGAAATAAGGGTAGTGCGTGGAGTGGAGTGACTGGTGGTGGTATGTGTGGGGTCTTTATTCCGTTACGGGTTAGCTTAATTTTTGTGGCTGAACATCATATGAGGGTTGGTTGAGTTTTAGGAAATTTTAGTAGTAGCTTATTGAAATAAAATGGTGGGATATGAACAAAACTAACAATAATAATGCTAATCCTAATAATAATAATAAGAAAAGATAAAAATGGAACATGGTTATTGTAACACCCCAAAGTCGATTTTTAATTTAATTGATGTGTTTCTTATGAATTTTGATGATTTATGATGTTATCTGATGTTTTGTGGAGTTTTGAGGGTGACTTAATATTTTAATAATATTAGGGTATTAAGTATAGTGGGTTTATTTGATTAATTGGAGTTAATTAAATAAAATTAGAGGATAAGTGAAATGTGGTCTTTTGATGGAGGATTAGTGAGGATATTATGATGAAAGTCTATTGAGGTGTTATGGGCAAGAGTGACAAAAAGAGTAAAGTGGTTTTTTTGAACGATCAATTGGAAAGGATTGCACTTTTGGGAGAAGGGAGAAGAGCTTTGAAGAGGAAAACTAGGGCTTGAAGGTTGGAGAGATTTTCGAGAAGATTATCGAAAAGATTACGAAACCTAAGGTATAGGGAGTAATTATATTTCAGTATTGTAATATGGGAATAGAGTTGGGGTTTGAGGTATAGTTTTAGGGTATAGGGTTTGATTGATGATTTTGTGTTTTGATGATGATTTTATGATGATTTTATGAATATAATGATGTTAGATGATGTATACGATGTTATTATGAGAAATTTTGATGTTAAATGTGGATTTTTACCGAGTTTATCGCAGAAGAAGAATTCTGGAAATCGCAAAAAATCTACAGAAATCGCGAAGCTCGCTTAGCGAGCACAGCCCGTGAGCTGGGCACTTAGCGAGAAAGGTCTTTCGCTTAGCGGTACCTAGAAAGTTTTGAAAAATTATATTTGTTCCGAAAAATTTTTTCTCGAGGTGGTTTATGTCTCAGGCTGCTATGATGTTGTAGAGTTGTCACATGATGTGTTTTAGAGGCTATATGAGTAGGATTAGTGATTAAATTTTGTATGATAATTATTTCATTTTCCTTGAGTTATGAAGTATGATTACATGATGTAGAGGAATGATGTTAGATGATTATGTAGTATGATGTTCTATGAGTCTGTAATATGATGGCATAAGTGAGTATGAGAAATGATGATTAATGATGAATGTGGATGCAATGTTTATGATGTTTTGAGGATGATGTGTGTATATTGCGTCTTGCATTCAGAGCATTGATTTATGAGGGGACTTCGGTCCATTGGTAGCTTCAATCCCATTGTGCGGATTGAAATGATATGATGTTATGATGTGCTCCCTTAGTGGAGGGTTGATGGCCCAGTGTCCATCCACGAGGATGTTTCAGTATCACATGCATAATAAGATGTTGAATATCATTCTAAATGACATAGAATGATTTGAATTGATTTTGTGTGGTGATGTGACGTACTTGATATTGTGTATAAATAAGTTGTGATGATAGATGTTGTGTTGTGATGTAATTGACGTTGTAGATGATTGAGTTATTGATGATTGATTTGTTTTTGTTATTTATGGTTTTAAATGATCATTTCTATATTATTTTATTGAATGTGAATTTACTCACCCTTCCTGCCTTCTGGTGATGGTCTATTATGCCATCCTGCAGATAATCAAGGTTAGCTCAGTGCACGCTTAACTCGGAGTTAGCGAGTCGTATTGTTAGTTAGAGGAGGAGTCATGCTTTGTGTCCAGTAACATCAGGATGAATTTCGCTTGAGTTGTTTTTATTCATTTGAATTAAAATGTTGTTTCTTTATGATTACTTGTGGTTAAACGATGTTTGTATTAAATTATGAGGTTTTATTTTATTGAAGAGGAAATATGATGTTTTATTTTCCGCTGCGTATTTGTTGAAAAGAGATTTAAAGTGTTTCATGATTTTACTAACCCGTGTTACAGGACAGGACTTGTAACGCCCGCTTATTTAATTAAATATAATTGTGGTATGTTGTGGTAATTCACGTTGATTTTAGTATATTTGTCGATTTGAGTTGCTTTGTGTGGAATTGTGTCGATTTGTGTTGATGGTCGAATTTATCGAAATATTATGTTGATGCTTATAAATTGGTTTAAGTCGAATTTAATTATTTAAGTCGATATAAGTTGTGGAAAACGATATGGAGTATTCTTCGTTTGTTGTTGGACATGTTGATTGGAATGTTTGGACCATTTGGTTGAAAATCAGAAGTTAATTTGTTAAGTCGGGGTAAGTAGTTAGTCGCGAATTATTATTCAATTGATTTTTATGTTGCGAAGAATTAAGTCGTTAAGTCAGATTATTAGTAGGAAAGTTGAGGAAATAATATTAGAAGTGAGATTATCGATTATTGGAGCCTGTTGGTTAATGGGCTTGGATTGCGTCGGAATTAGCAATTAAGAGGGGGTGTGACTTAGGCCCAATATAATAGAATTATATGATAAGAAAATTAGGTTAATTGGTAGCAAGAGAATAGGACATGGAAGTTACAGAGGAAAAAGTCTTAGATAAGAATAACGGTTTTAGAGGAGAGAAAATAGCTTGGGAGCAAAGAATGAGAAATAGGAACTCATTATCATATCTCCATTTTCGCACTTATGGTACAACCTCCACTAAACAAGTGATATCTTCTTACTCATAATTCTGATTAAAGCGATTCTTGAATTTCTGGAAAGCTTATGAAATTTCCTTAAATTTGATATATGATTTTGTGTCAATACGTTTGGTATTGAAGGAGGAAAACACATTCGAAGTTTGGAAGTTCATGCAGGAAATTGGTCAAATAGTAGTTACGGGATTGATGATGATAGAGGCTGAATTTCGGTCAAGTTGGAACTCAATGGAAGCATGTTCGTATTTCTAATCTACATTGATGAAAGAGGAGAGGAAAAGAGTCATAGAGGCAAAGGGTTGGAAATTCGATCGGAGAACTTTGAAGACTAACCGGAAAATTATTATAGCAATCATTAATCCAATGTAAGGGTGAGGTTCGATCTTTATAACCGGGTTTGATAAATAATATTGGGATTGGGTAGTTAGGTTGCTGTGTATTTTGTTGATATTGATGTTGTGTATAAAAATATGTAGTTGTTATTGCAATGATTGTTCGTATGAAATTCGTTGTTCGGTTGTTGATTTTTTTTTATTATGAATTGTTTTGGTTGTGTTAATTTTATTGGTTTTTACTATGTTGTGAGAAGTTCTAGAAAAATGGTTGGTTGGGGACGATAAACAAAAATCACAGGGACCGGTAGTGGCAGGAGCCACTTGCTCCCTAAAGGCACATAGCGCAGGCCATGGCCTCATGTGACGGGTGCCACAATTTGTAGTGGCTGAGGGATTGAAAAGTGGCGCAAGCCACTTCATAATGTGGCCAGTGCCACATTGCTTAGCATAAAGTGGCGCAAACCACTAGTTGAACTTTGAAGGGTGGCGCAAGCCACCCTGTTTTGGAGGGGGAATTCTTTTAGTTATTTTACTGTAATCCCATTATTTTAATTAACTTATACTTTAACTATTTTAGTAAATTTAGTTACAAACCAATATTATTACATGAATTTTCTTAGGTTGAAAATCAGAAGAAAAAAATATAGTATATCAGTAGCAAATGAATATTAGTAGTGAACTAAACCAGTTTCCTTGTAAAATTAGTGTCGGTTTAGTCGAATTAGGCGAAAAACGTAGTTGCCCGGAATTTAACGAAAATCGTCGAGGTAAGTCGGGTAGTTTAATAGTTGATTTTTGTTGTGTCATTTTATTGAGAAGATGTTGTAAAGCCGAGTTGCAGGTACAGGTTGAGTTGGTAAGTAGACCCGGTGTACGGAAAGTTTCTAAGTGTTTATATTGGAGGCCTTACGAGCCAATGTTGAGTTTAAGTTGTTGACGCCGTATAAGTTATTTGTGTTGTTTGTTTATGTTGTTTAAGTTGCTCATATTGTCTAAGTCGTTTTGTGTTGTCAAAGTTGTTATGTTGTTCAAGTTGGAGGCTTAAAAGCCAACGTTGATTTAAGTTGTTCATGTTGTATAAGTTGGTTGTGCCGTTGATGTTGTGTGTTGTTATGTTGCTCATGTTGTTATGTTTTTTGCATTGTAAAGTCGTGTATTCAATATAGAACATTTGCATATTGTATCGGAGCGTTGCTCACACCACGTTGGCCTGGATTGTCAATTAAGTTGAAAGTTGAAGGCTTATGCCTTGATACCTCAGTAAATTGGCAAAATTATTAAGTTGAAGGCTTGTGCCTTGTAGATACCTCGATAACCTGGTATATTTAAGTTGGGAGTATTACTCCAATGGTACCACATGCATATGCATAGTTGAGTCGCATTTATGTTGCATTATTGATGTTGTTCAAGTTGATAAGTTGTTTATGTCGTTCAAGTTAGTAAGTTGTTATGTTGTTTTCAAGTTAACTAAGTGAATTGTTTATGATCCTTATCTAAGTATTGTTTATCATATATCGTTTATATTTATCAATATCTCACCCTTTTTGTTTGAATGTTACCCCTGTGTTGGTAACATGCAGGTAGCTTGAAGGAAGATGATTATCTTCACTAGTTTGAGTCGGTGTCGGTGCTATGATACGTAACACTCGGGGAATGGATGCTTAGTTGTTTTGTGTGGTTTTCAAGTTGTTTTAGTTTAAATATGTTGTTGCTAGGTTGTTTTAAGTTGAATAACATGTTATGCCCTATTTAGTTGAATAAGTTGAAAATCTGTTGCGTAGTTGTAAAAGTTGAAATTGTTTTCATAAATGAATAAAAGTTGTTGTTTTTAGTTTCTTACGAACCGAAAGTGTTATGTATCAATTCTCATGAAATTAAATGAAGTCTTTATAAGTTGAAAAATGTAACATCTTGTTTTGTGTACTTGTTGGTTGAAATTTTAATACTCTGATTTTAATATAATCGCCAGGTAGAAATGGGGTGTTACATTAGTGGTATCAGAGCAGGTCGGTCCGTCTGACCAATGTTGTTAATTTCGTTTACTCCTTAGTACGCGACAAGTGTGTGAAAACACTGTCGGCACTTGTTTGTTGGCTTCTAATCGCTGTCTATAGGTGTTTATTTGGAATTAAGTGGGGGAGAGGTTGCCCTCGGACTGTTGTTGGAATATCAAAGTTGGTTCAAAGTTGATATTGATTGCGAGAGTACAAGGTTGTTGAAACGATGTTGTTACAGACCGGCGAGAGTATGGACTCATGAATTCGTATCGACCGATTTTGAGATGCGCGTAGAATTTGGAAGGTGAAATGATTGAGATTATGGAATTATTCCAATGGAAATGATAAGTTGATGGATCAAGTCGGTAGATTAATTGTCTTGAGTATAGTTAGATTAAAGTCGAGTAATTTTGGAGTTGAATAAAGAGCAAGGATGTTGGTAAATTTTGGAATCTTGAAAGTAAGAGGGAGAGAGGTGGAACTTATATTCATCAATCTCAAATTTCTGGTTTTTGCAATCTTGGAGCAGCTGTCACAAGAAGAGGCATAACGTTTTACTCAAGATTCTGATGGAGGCGATTCTGGACTTTTTGGAAAGCTTATGAAATTCCTTATAGTTTGCATATACGTTTTGCCTTTAGGAGGTTTGTGAAGAGGGAGATATGTGAGTTTTAATAGTTGGGTTTGCTGCTGATTTTTGGAAAATTCTGCATATAGGAATTATTGACCAGTCCCATTGCAAGGAGGATAACTTTTTACTCGTGAGTCAGATTCTAGCGATTTTTGAAGTTCTGGAATTTGCACAAAATTCTCTTCATGTTGGAATATAATTTTGTGATTTTGATGTCTTTAATGAAAGAGATAATTATGTTCGAAGTTGAGCGTTTATTGCTGAAATTTTTGGAAAGATGAAGACGAGTGTGAAATGTTGATAAAGAATAAAATGTTGGTATTATAAGAATACAGAAGTATCGGAGAATGCATAAAGATGCGATTTATGTCGAATGAGGATGGTTAAAGTGCCGATGTTAGATGATGATAATGTTGAGAGGAAGACGAATGTTGATTTGTGTTGTTAAGAATTTTAAATTGGATTGTACTCGGTGTTGTAGCAACTCCAGTGTTAGAAGAATATCTAAAGTTGTATTATGCTACGAGCGTGTATAAGAGATGGTGTATTGGATGTTAGAGGATTTGGTATAATTGATGAAGTAGGAACTAAGGAAATTAAGAATACATTGGTAAGCCTTAGAGAGTTGGCGGAGCTTTATGCTTACGGACTTTAGGCACAAGTTGAAGTACGCTATTGTGTAGATAATGATGATTTATGCCACCGTTATGATTTTTTGATGTCTATTGAAAAATTGAGGAACTGATCACCCTTAATATATTGTTGATAGTAGACGGAATCATAAATGATGGATAAATGTGTCATGCCAACAAGTATAGTACGTTGAATTGGTTGAAGTCAAGCTGAGTGCTTGAGTATTGTTTGTTTTGTCGATGCAGGTTATTATATGAGGGTATTAGTTCGATTTAAAGATGATAGCATGAAGTTGCGTTTGGAGTAAATGGTTATGAGGAAATTCATAGTTGAACTCTGGATAATTAGAGTGTTGTTTTGGTGATGAATTAAGTGGCATAAGACTTGAAGTTTTCTTGCAATGATTCATGAGGGAAGTATATGGAAATGTAGGACCATGATTGACAAGAATGTCGGATAAAATTGAGTTGCAAGTATTAGAAGAAGTGAAATTACAAGTTGGTTTATTAAAGTGCGACTTTTGGTTGGATTAAGAATAGTTGTTTTGTTGTGTCGATTTGGATAAGAATTTATAAAGGATTGTGTCAGTATGAGTATGAATCGAGGATTCGGTATGTTGAATTTGTTAGAAGCAAAGAATATGAGTTATCTTGTGGGAATTCGTTGGACCTGTTGCACCCCAAAATTGGCCCTCCCCTAGTCAAGACATTGTGCTCCAAGGTGTCCCAAGAGGTTCACAAGGTTCACAAGGTATCCCAAGAGGTTCACAAGGTTCACAATTAGTCAGAAAGTTTGACAATTCCCTCAAACAAAGCATCCTCCTAAGCAATGCACCCTAAATTAGGGTTTTGAATCCCCATATCAAGTTAAATGGACTTTCAAGGCCTCAAGTGGACTTTCAAGGCCTCAAGTGAGCTTCATAACATCCCACATGTGTTCAAGAATCCCCATATCAAGTTTCAAGGCTTTCCCAAAAAGTTTGCTCAGTCAGATGATCAGATATGCAAAAATCAATCAAAGTGGTTAAAGAGTCAAACTGAGGTCAAACCAAAGTCAAACTTCATGATTTTTTGCCAACATCAAGTATATGGAGTAAATTTCATCATTTGATAAAGGGTTGATCATGATTCATCAAGGAGATTTCAAATCATCAAGAATCAGGAGTTTCTAAATTAGGGTTTTCACAGGAAAAGTCAACTGAACTTTGACCAGCCATAACTTTCACATGCTTCATCAAGAATTTTCCATCCAAAGCTCATTTTGAAGGAAATTGAATTCTCTACAACTTTGTGTCTCACAAGCCAAGCCTAAAAATGCTTCATTTGGAAGGTATGAGCTAAGACATTATAGGTCATTTCAAAAGTCAACAAAAAGTCAACATCTTCCAAAGGGCATAACTTGAGAATGGTAAAGGATATGGACATGAAACAAAAGAGGTTTGTTAAAGGACTCTTTAAGCTTTCCAAAATTTCCAAGAACACTTCCATAGCCTTAAAATTGAGGGATTTGTGTCTTTGCAAAGTTGGGAAATTTTGGAGGGGTTTATTGAGCAAATGGGATCTTAGAGCCAATTCTTTCCACATGGGCTTGCATTTTTATGACCCAATCACTACCATGACATCATGCATGAACCAAAAATCATTTATTCAGATTTTTATTTATTTTATTTTATTTATTTTGATTTTATACATTAAAAATCATTTTAAATCAAAATAAAATATGAAAAGCTCAATATTTGATTTGATTTTCATTATAGAAACTCATAAACATGATTTAAAGTTGATTGGAAGAATGAAATTCGTGCTAGACCAAAGAGGAAAAGATTTATGTGATTTTTGACTAAAATAGCAAGTGGTATCTTCATGATCAAGTAATCTTTACAAGGCCCATAAACTCATGACTTTCTGACCTAATTTGCTTCCAATATATACATAGAAGTGATCACAAGCAAGAAAACGAATTTTGGCAGCCTCCAATACAAGAATCAAACTTCAAAAATTCAAACAAAAACACCAATTCGGGTTTTGATTTGCAGGAGGTTTCAAGGAGTTTTGAAGGTTGAGACATGATCCCTAGGGTTCCCTGATGCTATTTAAATCCTTATTTGCATTCAAATCATGCTGAATCATGCATACCAATTCCATCTTGTTCATATTTTTGAAAGTTTCGATTCCTCTTATTCATGTGTCGTAAACTTTTTTTGTGTATCTAACTTTGTTTGTTGTCATGTGAGGATGGATTCTGGGTAAATATCTTGGAGATTCACTGACTAATACGGATTCGGCCATGTTAGGGTTTCAAGCTTTAAATTAGGGTTTCTGATTCAGCGTATATAAATGCATTTTAATAACATAAATAAGATAAATGAACTGTATTGATCATGTTGGCATGATCAATTTGGCAAAATTGTTTGGATATAAGATGTTACGAATTTGGTAGGTTTCTGTGTGCAGGAAAATTCGCAGGAAAGATTGTATATAATATCGTAGGAAATCTCGCAGCAACCAAGGAAGAAAATGAAGTTCAGTGGCGCCAAAAATCAAATTCAAAAAACTGTTTTTAAATATAATGTTTGTTTGCTGAATGTATAATGAACGCGCCCCATGTGGCTCAGCTGGTTTGTGTGTTTGCATGTGTATGGGATGGTCATGGGTTCGATCCCCCCCAGGCCATTTTGTTTTGCTATATTTTTTTGATTTTTTACAGGATTACAACAAAAGGGTTGTTACCTCTGATGCTAACACCAAGATGCGCTTGGCCTGGTGGTTGTGGTTGTGGGACTGAAGGATTGAAGCTTAGGGCCTGGGTTCGAATCCCAGCCCCAGATATGTCTTTTTTTTCAATTTTTGTTGTTGTTTTCTTTTATATTATATTTATTTAACTTAATTAATTTCTAAATAATAATTCCTAAAACAAATATATATATTATTTTCTTATATAAAAAACTTATTTTTTAAATTCATAATTTATTTTCTTAAAAATCAAATTATTTATAGTTATTTCATTATATATTTATATTATTATTGTATATATTTTGTAAATAAATTAATTATATTTAAATTAATAATTAAAAACCTTAACTCTCATGATTACAACCCTAACCCTAATTTTTCTAACCCTAACCCTAACCCTAATTTTTCTTAACTTTAGAATTTAACCTAATATTTTTATAAATTATAATTAATCATTAATCATTTGTTTAATATGTGACTAATTTAATATTTATTATTATTAAAATCTATTTTCTTAATTAAATATTTAAAAAAATCTTTTTTTTTCTAATATTAATTTGTTAATTTCTTATTTCTCTTATTTTTATATTTCTAACCTTTTATCTTAATTCTTATTATTATTAATTATTGTTTATTTATTATTATTTATCTTTATTATATTTCTCGATTATATTGTAATTGTCCCGAAGCTTTGTAATAGCTTAGATTTATAGTTTTGCTTTATTTTTATTATGAATATATTTACTGTATGGTTAGTAATTCTAGGGTGTGAATAACATACTTGTGATTAAAATTAACTTAGAATAATTAACCTTAAAAAGATAAATATTTGAATATGTACACGCACACACGTAAGTCAATATTTGATCGCCATCTTGCACTTTCTAGGGTTACCTCTCATGTTGCCTATTTCAAAAGGTCAAGTAAGGTGTCTTAAGCAAAGTCCCTTTACAAATATCATCAAGTCCCTTCAGTTTATAAGATCAAGTCCCTTCGAGGTTGCCTACGATAGATGATCTTGTCCCTTCGAATAAAAGATGATAAGTCCCTACGAATTGCTAAAGACACCTTGCAGTTGCCTATATTCAGATGTCCCTACACATGTCCCTTATCACATCCAAGGTAATGACTACCTATTCCTTAATAATAGGGATAGTCTTACCATTGAAAGAACATACGAGAACACAAAAGACTTAATCTAGGGTAGATACCTCATAGTTACTTGCTCACAATTTTCAAACTTATTTTTACACTTCACAATTTCTAAACTAGGCTTTGTATACACCCATACGAGGGTCATTACCAAGTACTTACAGAAATTTTTCTAATCATACACTACACTCTTGCAAACAAATAAAGGAGCTAAGTAACTAAGAGCCCATGGATAACCATGGATATAAAGGGTGCTAACACCTTCCCTTTGTATAATCTACCCCCCGAACTCAAGTCTTTTAAAATAGGTATTTCCTGTTCTTTTATGTCCTTTCCTTTTGGATAAAATAAAAGTCGGTGGCGACTCTTGCTATCCGCAACATTTATAGAAAGTCAGTTCTCCCACTGTGTTACAAAACTGGCGACTCTGCTGGGGATTTAATAAAAGAGGGGTACCCTTAAGAATTAGAACACTTAAATTGTTTGTCTTGTTTGCTTTACTTTTCTTTTGGGCTTTTTGTGTGAAAGATCCTAACCCGGATCTAGTGTACCCTAGGTAAATGGCAATAGACCAAGGAAATTGTACGGCGTATACCGATATGGTTGATCTGGTGGCCATAGTTAGTGTGACTTCTTGGTTGGTGCTTATGTTCCTTAAGTAAGTTGAGGATAATATGAGGCTGCCATATGTTGTCAATACACTAACTGACTTTTAGAACCCTAGTCATCCCATTTTGGCCTTTAGAAAGTAGTGAGATAGCCGGCTTTGGTGAAGACTGAAGTTGGTTGATACTCGATACTACGCTCATTGAGATCCTAAACTTGGAGGGTTTTGGTTGGCAAGTAAGTTGCCTACTGAACAACCACCCTTGGGAAGGATCAGTGATATTGAGATCCCTTAGAACCTGGTTACTTTTGTAGGACATGATGAACCAACTAAACTTCAGGGGAGGGTATTTACCTTTAAACTTCACGCAAGCCTCTAAACCTAGGGCTATGGTGTGACTTGTTTGTGTGTGCCACATGTTTGTGATTGAGCATAACATCATAACATCATCATGCATCATAAGCATAGCATTTTCACTAACCATTTCAAGGACCAAAAGATTTATCTTTGTTCTTTGTTGCAGGTCATGGCTTCTGCTCGTAGGAATACTATCTGGATCAACTTTGTAGGAATACCTCTTAAGCTTAAGGAATTGGTTTCTCAAGTTTCTGAAAAATGTCAGTTCATCAAGAGGCATGGTCACCTATTGGATCTAGTCACTTCAGGGTTCAATGAAGATATGATGAGTGTTCTGTTTCAGTTCTTTGATCCTAAACATCATTGTTTCACATTCCCCGACTATCAGCTGGTTCCTACAATGGAAGAGTTCTCCAAACTTCTGGGTATACCTATCCTTGATCAGAGACCCTTCACAGGCCTAGAGAAAGAGCCTAAACCTGAAGTCATTGCTGCAGCCCTACATTTGAACAAATCAGACATTGTTCTAGAGACAAGAAGTGGAGTTAAGGGTATTCTTGCTAAGGTATTGATGGAGAAAGCTCAAGTGTTCCTGAAGGCTATGAGTTATGATGCTTTTGAGGAAATCTTAGCCCTATTGATCTATGGCTTAGTGTTGTTCCCTAATCTAGACCAGTTCATAGACATATACGCCATCAAAATATTTCTGACTCGCAATCCAGTACCTACATTACTTGGAGACATCTTACACTCTCTTCATACCCGTACTACCAAGGCACGAGGAACTCTGATGTGTTGCATACCTTTATTATCTAGGTGGTTTATTTCTCACCTTCCTCGATCAATGATGAAGAATGAACAAGGGTTCAGGTGGTCCAAGAGGATTATGTAACTTTCTCATTCAGATATTCATTGGTGCTCTAGATCTATGGAGAATGCTACTATCATTGACCGTTGTGGGGAGTTCCCTAATGTGCCACTCCTTGGCATAAGAGGGGGCATTACTTACAACCCTTCTTTAGCTCTACGTCAGTTTGGTTATGCTCGGAGTGAGGGTCCCCATGACATGCTTATTCAAGGTATTGTGTTCGACTACGACAACGATCTGCAAGGTTACCGTCAAAGGTTCATACGAGCTTGGGGTAAAGTGAACAAGGTTGACAGCAAGACTCTGGAACCAAAGTACACCATTCCTATGGAACCTTATCTCAGATGGGTACGAGCACGGGCTTAGACTCTTATGATGCCATATCCAACTATCCTGCCAGTTACCATGGAGCCTGTTGCTGAAGGAGATACTCCTTATATCATCCTTCATCCAGACATGCCCACTAACATGGAAGAGTTACTGAGGTCCTGGATACAGTTGAATGAGCAAAGGAATACGTTCGAGACTCATTTCAAAGCTAGTCAAGAAAGAATCCTGGAGCTGACAAGACAACTTCACGAGGAGCGGAATCTCAACTCATACCTCAACACAAAGAGGAAGTGTCTGTGGGAGACTTAAAACCCCATCTTTGTATTCATTTCATTTTTATTGTAAGCCCAAGGGGAAAACAAGTTTATTGATTACTGATAAAAGTTTACTTTCTGGCTGTTTAAACAAATTTAAATCCTGCGGTCCTTGAAAACATTGCATATGCATTTACATACCATATCATTGCATCACAGGTTTCTTATGAACGGGTATCTTATCTTCTTGCTGTTTATTTTAGAAGAAATGGCTCTGGAACAGACTGTTAAGGATCTCCAGACCTAGAATGCACAATTCCAAGAACTGATCTTGAACCTGTCCAAGGGACAAGATGAGCTGAAGGCACTTCTGGCTAAGAAGAAGAAGAAGACTAGAAAATCAGGGGGTCTCATCAATCTGGGTAGAAGATTCAGAGGTCCTGTGAAGACAAAAGAAGAGGTTGAGGATTCTGAGTCTGAGAATTCTGAGAAAGAGGGAGGTAGTCTCCATGGTACTATGGAAGATTCTAATTCTGAGGAGAACTATTATCATGATCCTTCTAGTGAGGAGAAGTACAAGATGTTGGTAGACAAAATGAATGCTATGGAACTACAAAAATCTTCTGGGCTTGATTTCGAAGATTTGAGTTTAGTTTCTGGAGTGGTTATACCTATTGGCTTCAAGGTTCCTGTTTTTGTGGTGTATGATGGGGTTTCATGTCCTAAGATGCACCTAAGGTCCTATGTCCGGAGGATTCAACCACATACTGCTGATAAGAAGTTATAGATTCATTTCTTCCAAGATAGCTTGTCTAGAGCTCAATTGGAATGGTATTATCAACTGGAAAGTGTTAATATCCGTGATTGGAATGATCTTGCTGAGGCCTTCTATAGGAAATACCAATATAATGCTGATTTAGCACCAACTCGCATGCAGCTCCAAATCATGTCTATGGGTGCTAAGGAGAGTTTCAAAGAGTATGCCCTGAAATGGAGAGACCTGGCTGGCAGAGTTCAACCTCCTCTGACTGACAGGGAGCTGGTGGATATGTTTATGAGTACGTTGAATGGTCCTTTTTATAGTCACCTCATTGGAAGCTCATCATCTGGTTTCACTGAGCTGATAATGACCGGAGAACGCGTGGAAAGCGGTATAAGAAGTGGTAAGATACAAATGGGTGCTTCTTCATCAAGCACTGCAAAGAAGCCCCCTAGTGGGAAGAAGGAGTCTAATGATGTGTATGGTCAATATAGTCGTAACAGGAGTCACCAATCTGTGGGAGCAGTTCACATCTCTAATCCTACTCCTGCAGCACCAGAGCAACAACAAAATAATCAACATAAGCCTAGAAGATAGTTCACCAAGATCAACATGTCACTGGCCCAAGCCTTGCAACACATGTTAAAAGGGGAACTCATTACTTTGAGGGATCCTCCTCAGAATCCTAATACATCTTCTCCTCGATACAATCCTAATGCAAGATGCGCATATCATTCTAATAGTCTGGGACATGACATCAATAACTGCTGGGTGTTGAAAAACAAGATTCAAGACATGATTGAAGCTGGGGAAATTGAATTTGACCCTCCTGGGACCCCAAATGTGATCACTGCTCCCATGCCCAACCATGAGAAGACTGTTAATGTTGTTGATAAGGTTTCCTATGTTTCTTCAGTAGCAGATGTAACTACACCCCTATCCATTATCAAGAAGAAACTGGTGCAGGATGGATTCTTTCCAGATTGCAATGAAGACTGTTTTTATTGGGCTTACAAACCAGATAGTTGCTGGAAGTTGAAGGATGGTATTCAACGCCTCATGGACAATTACACCATATTGTTTGAGAAGACTCCTTCGGTGGAAAGTATGTGTGAGTGTAACACGGTGGGAGAACTGACTTTAGTTAAATGTTGCGGATAGCAAGAGTCGCCACCGACTTTTATTTATCCAAAGGAAAGGGCATAAAAGAACAGGAAAGACCTTAAAAGATTTTTGGGTTCGGGGGGTAGGTTATGTAAAGGGAAGGTGTTAACACCCTTTGCATCCATGGTTATCCATGGGCTCTTAGTTACTTAGCTCACTTTAAACTGTTTTGAGAAGTGTAGTGTGTGATTAAGAACTTTCTTAAGTACTTTATAATGATCCTTGTACGGATATATATAAAGACTTTGTTTTGAAAATTGTTTGAAAATATGAAGTGTTTATGAAATGTTTTTGAATGAGTGAGCAAGTACTTAAGAGGAACCTACCCTAATTTGAATCTTTACTGTTCTTGAATGTTCTTTCAATGGTAAGACTATCCCTATTATTAAGGAATAGGTAGTCATTACCTTGGATGTGATAAGGGACATATGAAGGGACATTTGTATTTAGGCAACTGTAAGGTGTCTTAGCAATACGAAGGGACTTATCATCTTTTATTCGAAGGGACAAGATCATTTACCGTAGGCAACATCGAAGGGACTTGATCTTATAATCTTAAAAAGGACTTGATGATATTTTATGAAAAGGGAATTTGCTTTAAGACACCTTACTTGACCTTATAGTTAGGCAACATGAGGGATAACCTTAGAAAGTACAGATGGCGATCAAAGATCGACTTACGTGTGTGAGTGTTATTTTTCAGATATTTGTCTTGAACTTAATTTTCTAAGTTCAATTATTTACAGTTATTTTTTTGCACTCCCTAAATTACTAACCACGCAATAAATATTTACAAAAATAAAAGCAAGAAAAATAAATTCCTAAACTATTACATGGCTATGGGACAGATACATAATAATCAGGCGAGAAAAAATAAATTTACAACCTATACATTTTTCCTAATATTATAAATAAAACAAAATTAAAATAAGGAAAATAATGAAGCAAAAATAGAATAGATAAAAGCAAATAATAATAAAATAATAAATAAACAATGGTAATAAAGCAATAATAAAATAACAATAATAATAAAGTGGTAATAAAAAGGTTAAAATTTTAAAAGAAATTATTTTAGGTTAAACAAGTTAGATTTTTTTAGAAGTTATTAGAAAAATATGAGTTTAAAATAAATTAGTAATAATAAAAGAATTTAAAAAATATTAATGTACAAATTATAAAATATAAGAGTTATATGAAAAATATTAAGTTAGTTATTTACAAAATAAATAAAGATTATAGAAAATATCAAATTATTAGATTAATAGGTTTATTATTATTATTCAATTAGAAAAATGGTCAATTAGATTTTATTTACAAAATATATAAGGATTTATTATTATAAGTAAGTAATAAAAAAAAGTTATTAAAATAGTTAGTATTTATTATTTATTTACAAAAATATAAAGGTTATAGAAAAATATTAAATAATTAATTTAGTAGGTTTTCACGCCCTACATTACTAAACCACGCAGTTAATATAGGATCAATGACAGGAATTTAAATGGCAGAAAATAAATGGCAGAAAAATAAAATGACAGAAAATAAATGGCTAACTATTACATCGCTTTGGGGCAGTTACATCATTGTAAGGCGAAAAATAAAAGTAAACCAAAAAATATTACAGATGAGAAATAATCACATAAAAATAAAGCGCAGATGAATAACATAAAAAATTAGTGAAAATAAGAAATAATAACAGGTTTGTTAAGCTTTGAGAAAAGGTTTATGATTTAGAGAAAATAACACGGTTAAAGTTTATAAGAAATTTTTAAGGTTTACATGAAAAATTAAAGTTTATGAAAATATATAAAAAAAAAGTTTTGTTGTTAAAAAAAACTATTTTGAATTATTAATTTAATAAAATAAATAATTAATTAACATTATGAATGGATTATGAAGATAAATAATTAAAAAAAAAGTTAAGAGTTTTTTTTAGAAAATAAACAAATAAAATTAATCTAAATATTTAAGGTTAGTTAATTTAAGAAATTAGAGAATTAAAAACAATAGAGGAAATTAGGAGAAATTAGGAAAGAGAAGATAAACCCATGTTTCTTTGTCAAAATGCCCTCAAAATTACCAGCCTTGTCTTCTTGACACTAAGACACGCGCGCACATGCGCGCACATGTGAATGTACCTGGAAAATAGTTATTATATAATAAACTTGTTTCTTTGTCAAAATGCCCTCAAAATTATCAGTTTTGCCTTCTTGACACTAAGACACGCGCGCACATGCGCGCACATGTGAATGTACCTGGAAAATAGTTATTATATAATAAAACAAAACGTATATAAAAAAATGGTTGAGGCAAAATCGTCAAGGTTTAGGAAAAAATCAGGGTAGTTAGTTATGAAAAATGTGCAGATATAAATTTATCAAGAATAAAACAAAAGATTAAAAAATAATGTTGCTAACGCAAAATTGCGATCATCGCAACTAGACTGGATCAACACAAATGCCACGCCTCATGCACATAAATATGCGAACAGCTTATCGACACGATCCAATCCAAACAAAGTAATTAAAAAAATAAGAATCGACAATATCAAAGCAAAACTATAAAAATAAAACTATATATATATATATATATATATATATATATATATATATATATATATATATATATATATATATATATATATATATATATATATATATAAGCGAAAGAAGAAAAAAACCTGTAGAAAGAAAAAAAAAGGTATGGTTAGGCACTTCATGTAGAAAGAAGAATAAAAAATGTAATGTGTAGTTCATATAGTACACAAGAAGAAAAAAGAGAGAGTATATATTAACAAAACAAAAGAAGAATATATTTTGGCACATGTATGATCCGCCTTTTAGTGTTCTTATTTTTTCGGTTTTGTTTCTCCCTGAGGCAAGAATTTTTTCGTATTGTGGTTGAGAGAGGAGTGATAAAATGAGAAATGAGAGAGCCTCTTATGTGTAAAACAACATGTATTTATAGATTAAGAAAATTAGGTTAAAAAGTTTAAAAGGAAATAAAATTAGTCTTAATCCCTATTGATTAAAAATATTTGAACAAAATTATATGATTTTTACTTGGTCACCAAGTAGACCAGTTAGAAACTAAGTATGACACAAAAATGACATAAACTGACCAATAGAAAACGAGTATACAAGAAAAGAAATGTTTTTGGTATTTATTATGATTTGTTTTTCAAATTTTTTCCATAAAATAATGATTTTAATGAAAAAATCATATTTTTAAAAATGCATTAAATGCAAATACGAAAATTAAAAATTAAATAATTAAAAAATGCTATTTTTGTGATTTTTTCATAAAAAATAAAAATAGGAAAAGTTATTAGTAAAAGGAAAAAATTAAAAAGAGCGGAAGGTGGGATTTGAACTCACAACCTCTCACAATTATATCTCTTATACCCATCTTTCTACCAATTGTGCTATTTTATTTATTCGAAATAAAAAAGCACCAGAAAGCATATGAAGCGGGTCAAAATTTGGGGTACGACAAGTGTAAGGAAACCTTGTGAATCAATTTGTCTCAAATATGTGAGGGCAAATTTTGGGGTACAACAGTGAGCATTTGACTCGAAGCACGAAGCTTGAAGATGTAGCTATGGTTGATAAAGTACTAGTAAAGATTACTTCCAAAGGTCCTGTCAGGATCACCTCTAAGGGTCCTGTCAAGATTACTGCTGAAGGCCCTGTGAAGACTATTGCTAAAGTTAGGGTGACTCCCATGATCATCACCACTCCTGGCCCTGTTCCCTATACTTCTGATAAAGTTATACCCTGGATTTATGGTTCTGATGTTTATATCCATGGTGTCAAACAAGAACCTGTAAATGATGCACTTGCTATTAATGTTAGTCTTGATGTTGATAATATTGTTGGATCTAGTAAGATTACCAGAAGCGGAAGAATCTTCTCTCCTCAGGCTACCTCTAAAAGTGCAGTTACTCCTGCCACTACTTCCATTTCTGAGCCAAGTACTGATGCTCGGGGCAAAGGTCCTGTAATTGAACCTGTGCAAGCTGAGGCGCCAGCTGCTGAAAGTCTTTCTAAACAGATGGAAGAAGTACTGAAGATCATTCGCAAGAGTGATTATGATATTGTTGATAAGTTAGGGCATACTCCCTCTAAAATCTCCATGTTATCTTTGTTGCTGTGTTCCGATGCTCATGCCAAAGCTTTAATCAAGTTCCTGAAGACTGCTCATGTGCCAAATGAGATTTCTGTAGATCAATTTGAGAATTGTGTGGCACATCTGACTTGTGATAATGGACTGGGCTTTTCTGATGTTGATCTGACTCCTGCCAAGAGAAACCATAACAGGGCTCTGCATATCTCCATTGAATGTAGGGGCACTACCTTGTCTCATGTACTTGTGGACAATGGTTCTTCATTGAATGTGCTCCCTAAAGAAGTTCTAGACAAGCTCAGTCCTGAAGATGTTGTGTTAAGACCAAGTGACGTAGTGGTGAGGGCCTTTGATGGCTCAAGAAGAGTGGTACATGGAGAAGTAGACCTCCCGATCAAAGTAGGCTCTCAAGTCTTCAATTCTACTTTCTATGTGATGGATATTCGGCCTGCGTATTCTTGTTTGCTTGGACGCCCCTGGATCCATGGGGCAGGTGCTGTGACTTCCACCTTACATCAGAAGTTGAAATATCCAGTGAAAAACAAAATTGTCACTGTCTATGGTGAAGAAGAGTACATGATTAGCCACGTGAATACTTTCAAGTATGTAGAAATGGAGGGTGAAATGGTTGAAACTCCGTGTCAAACATTTGAAGTTGTTCCTTGCTCTGATCCCATTCCTCAGTCTGTTCCTGTTCCTGAAAGAGTTCCTATGGTTACTAACATACCTCATGCAATGGCCTCTCTCAAGGATGCTAAGGCTGTGGTTGCAAAAGGTGTGTCTTCCATTTGGGGTCAGCTTCCCAACATCCCTTACAAGTCTGACATGTTTGGTTTTGGTTTTACTGCAGAATCTCAGAAGGTTGTTCGTCGTGCTCGTGCTATTCGTATCACCAATCAAGGGGTCATAAGAGATCAAATCAATGTTGTGGGTGACTGTAATGAAGACTACAACCTAGATGATTGGATCTTTCCTACCATGGGTGATGGACTCAGCAATTGGAAGAATGAAGACGTTATTCCTATCTCCTTTAGTCAGGAGTAAATACTATTATTGTGCTTTTATTTTTAAGTTTGTAATTTAAAACAATTAAACTTTTAAGCCCTGTGTCTTGCCCGGGGCACAATGGTATGTTTGTTTCGGGATGTCATTTCATTCGCATACTTCATTCAATAAAAATCAATGGACGTTTCGTTTTCGTAAATATTGTGCTCCTTGTCTTTCTTTTATTATTATTGCTGTTTTATCAGCTATGTGTTCTTACACACACCCATATCACTAAAATGCAGATCCTCATCCACTCTGGATCCTGTTGATAACAGTTCTACTATTGCCAATTATGACTTTGAGAATCCAATATATCAAGTTGAAGATGGAAAGGAGGAAGATTGTGAAGTACATGTAGAGCTTGCTAGGTTGTTACAACAAGAAGAGAAAGCTATACAGCCACATGAAGAACCAATCGAAGTTGTGAATTTGGGAACTGAAGAAAATAGGAAGGAGGTCAAGATAGGGGTTGAACTAGAAGATGGTGTTAAGAGCAGACTAATTCAGATGTTACGTGACTATGTGGAGATCTTTTCTTGGTCGTATGAAGATATGCTAGGGTTGGATACTGACATTGTGGTTCACCGGTTACCGGTAAAAGAAGATTGTCTTCCAAAGAAGCAGAAGGTTCGTCGCATGCGTCCTGAAATGTCAGAAAAGATTAAAGTAGATGTGATGAAACAATTTGATGCAGGGTTCTTAGCTGTGACTTCTTATCCTCAATGGGTTGCAAATGTGGTACCGGTACCTAAGAAGGATGGTAAGGTACGCATGTGTGTAGATTACAAGGATTTGAACAAGGCCAGTCCTAAAGATGACTTTCCACTTCCACATATTGATGTTTTGGTAGACAATACTGCTCAGCATAAGGTATTCTCTTTCATGGATGGTTTCTCTGGTTACAATCAGATCAAGATGGCACTTGAAGATATGGAGAAGACTACATTTGTTACACAGTGGGGCACCTTTTGTTATAAAGTGATGCCATTTGGTTTGAAGAATGCTGGGGAAACATATCAGCGTGCTATGGTGGCTTTGTTTCACGATATGATTCATCATGAGATAGAGGTATATATGGATGATATGATAGCCAGGTCCCAGAATGAAGAACAACACCTTGATCACCTGCATAAGCTGTTTGAGAGGTTGAAGAAATACAAGCTAAGACTGAATCCAAATAAGTGCACTTTTGGAGTTAGGTCTGGTAAACTCCTGGGCTTCATTGTCAGTGGAAAAGGTATTGAAGTGGATCCTGCAAAGATAAAAGCTATACAAGAGATTCCGGCTCCACGTACCGAAAAGGAAGTTAGAGGTTTCTTGGGACGACTGAATTACATTGCAAGATTTATTTCCCAGCTAACTGCTACCTGTGAGCCAATCTTTAAGTTGTTGAAGAAAGATCAGGTAATGGAATGGAATGACGAGTGCCAGACAGCCTTTGACGAAATAAAAAGATATCTCCTAGAACCTCCAATTTTGACGCCACCAGTTGATGGAAGACCCTTGATTATGTACTTAACGGTATTAGACAACTCAATGGGGTGTGTGTTGGGGCAACATGACGAGTCTGGTCGAAAAGAGCAGGCAATATACTACCTTAGCAAAAAGTTTACTGACTGTGAAACAAGATACTCACTGCTCGAGAAAACTTGTTGCGCTTTGGCATGGGCTGCTCGCCGACTAAGACAGTATATGTTGACTCATACTACCTTGTTGATTTCAAAGATGGATCCAATCAAGTACATATTTGAGAAACCTGCTCTCTCTGGACGAATGGCGAGATGGAAAATGATCTTAACAGAATATGATATACAATACACTACTCAAAAGGCCATCAAAGGAAGTGTTGTAGCTGATCATTTGGCTCATCAAGCAGTGGATGATTATCAGTCAATGAGTTTTGAGTTCCCTGATGAAGACATTATGATTATTACCAAAGAACCTGGACAATATGACGGACCTGAATAAGGATCCCGATGGACTATGGTTTTTGATGGAGCTTCTAATGCACTTGGTAATGGTGTTGGTGTTGTGATCATTTCCCCTAAAGGTTGTCATACTCCAATTACTGCAAGACTTTGTTTCTATTGTACCAATAACATGGCTGAGTATGAGGCATGTATCCTGGGCATCAAAGCTGCCATTGATATGAAGATTCAGTTCCTGGATGTATTTGGAGATTCAGCCCTGGTAGTTAGTCAGATTAAAGGAGATTGGGATACCAAGCATGAGAATCTCATCCCCTACAGAGAGCATGTGTTGTCTTTGATCCCGTACTTTGAAGAGATTACATTTGGACATATTCCATGAAGAGAGAATCAGTTGGCAGATGCACTAGCCACCATGGCATCTATGTTTGAGGTTAGCTGGGATGATGAAGCTCCCAAGATCATTATTGATAGCTTTGAGAAGCCTGCATACTGCAATGAGGTTGATGCTGAAGAAGTAGAGGGAAAGCCTTGGTTCTATGAAGTGAAAAGATATCTTGAAACTCAGGAGTTCCCTGAAGGGGCATCTGTCAAAGATAAGAAATTTCTGAGGAGGTTTTCTGCTAAGTTCTTCTTGAGTAATGGAATTGTGTACAAGAGCAAACATGATTCGACTTTGCTTCGTTGTGTGGATAAGAAGGAAGCAACAAAGATTATGGAAGACATGCATGATGGGATCTTTGGCACTCATTCTAGTGGTCATACCATGGCAAAGAAGATATTGAGAGCAGGTTACTATTGGTCTACCATGGAAGCTGACTGCTATCAACATTCCAAAACATGTCACAAGTGTCAGATTTATGTTGATAACGTGCACATACCTCCAGTTCCATTGAATGTGTTAACTTCTCCTTGGCCTTTTGCCATGTGGGGCATTGATATGATTGGTGAGATCAAGCCTGCTGCTTCTAATGGACATCGTTTCATCCTGGTTGCCATTGATTACTTTACAAAATGGGTGGAGGCAGCCTCATTTGCATCTGTTACCAAGAATGTTGTGGCTCGATTCATTAAGAATAATCTCATATGTAGGTATGGCATCCCTAAAAGGATTATCACAGACAATGACTCTAATATGAATAACACCATGATTACCAACCTCTACACGCAATTCAAGATTAAGCATCATAATTCTTCTCCGTATCGTCCGAAGATGAATGGGGCAGTAGAAGCTGCCAATAAGAACATCAAGAAGATTCTACAGAAGATGACTGTCACTTACAAGGATTGGCATGAAATGTTACCATTTGCTCTTCATGGTTATCGTACTACAATACGTACTTCAACAGGGGCAACCCCATTCTCCTTAGTCTATGGTATGGAAGCAGTTTTACCCATTGAAGTTCAGATCCCCTCCTTAAGAATCGTGAAGGATGCAGGCTTGGATGAAGATGAGTGGATTCAGACTCGACTTAACCAGTTAAATTTGATTGATGAGAAAAGGTTGACAGCTGTGTGTCACGGTCAGATGTATCAGAAACGGATGATCAAAGCTTTTAATAAGAAGGTTAAGCAAAAGGTATATCAGGCTGGTGACTTGGTAATCAAGCGTATCATACTACCACAGGGTGATCCTAGGGGCAAGTGGACTCCTACATATGAAGGGCCATTTGTAGTCAAGAGGGTATTCTCAGGAGGTGCCATGATGCTTACTACCATGGACGGTGAAGATTTCCCACAACCCGTGAACATAGACATAGTTAAAAAATACTACTTATAAAAAGAGACCCGTTAGGTTGACTGGCCTAGGCAAAAATAAGGGCATCCCGGCGAAACAAAAAGGTTCGGTCAAAAATTAGGGATGTATAAAAAAAAATGTACACTCGGCAAGTCGAAAACCTGAAAAGGCGGCTTGGACAAAAAAGGGTATCCCGGTGGATTGAAAACCTGAAAAGGCAATCCAGGAAAAAGTTAGGGATTAAAGCGTATGACTATGTCTCGTTGGATCACCCATGTAACTCCAACTGTTGGTGCTACCTAAATCAAGTTCAAACAGATAAAGTTCAATCCAACCGTTTCCATCTCAACAGCAAAGGATGAGATACTTGAAGATAATGGCAATAGTGGAATTGAAACTCAATAGGATTATTTCTCACATAGCTATTTTCTTTGTTTTGTAAAACTTTTACGACGAATTCCTCTTACTAGGATTTATGTTTCCTTGTACAAACTTGCTTGTGTATAGGCTATTTTCTAAAATAAATAAAATCTCGTCTTTGAATCCAGATTTACTTTTACCCTGTTTACCTAAACGAAAACGTCCATTGGTTATGTTTGAATGTATGTATGCTTTTGAATATGATTGATGTTTACCAGAAATGCATAAAATGCAGTAATAGTATTTACTAAGAACGAACGAGGGTAGGAGTTCAACGAAGCTTCGCCGGTTCATCCCCATAGAATAATCACAAATCCCCAGCAAAGTAAATTTATCTTTATAGATACTTCGAGTAACATCTCCCCTTTGATTTATGTCCATCTCTTTTATCCTCAGATCGGATATTCAGGAATTTATTCCTTCAATAAAAGTACGACGAACAAAGACGGGAGGTTCTAAGTACCATACTATCAAACAAGACGGGAATGAAGTCCTCATATTCCTCAGCAACAATTCAGGATTTATTTTCCTAGACAGCAATTGTTATACAGAGATACCCAGACGCTTCTAGCTACATAATTCATATATACATCATTTACATCATAGCATAGCATAACGCATCCATAATCCATATGACTTTCTTACTTAAGAGCATCATGCCATACATGCATACATATTGCATAAATTAACCTTTTCTTTTCAGGATATTTGCAGGCAGATCAACACTATCAATTCAAAAAAATTCAGAGACGATCTATACGAAGATCTAGTACTGATACTTAATTCAGAGATAATCATTACGAAGACTTATTTCTGATGATCAATACTCAAGTTGTCCTTGGAAGGGTACGTAAATGATTTATACGAAGATCTAGTGCTTAATCCAGGATATTTCCAAAGGATATAATCGTGACGAAGATTTATTTCCGATGGTCAACTATCTTTGGGATAGTGTGTAAATGGTCTATACGAAGGTCTAGCACTTAATCCAAGAGATTCTTTCAGAAGAAGTTCAGGAGTGATCATCACGAAAATTTAATCCTGATATTCTTTTATCCTTGGATGGTATATAAATGGTCTATACGAAGATTTATTACCTAATCTGGGATATTTCCAGAAGAGATAATCGCCACGAAGATTTATTTCTGATGGTCTATATAATAGTTTATCTGTGGGATGGTACGTAAATGATCGATACGGAGATTTTGTACTTAGCCCAAGATATTACCAAAAGCAATTCAGAAAAGATCGCCACGAAGATTTGATTCTGATGCTTAAATTAAAGTATGTTCCTAAAGATGGTTCAGAGCCGATCTATACGAAGATCTAAGTACTGACATTTAATGAAGGATATTCTTTTTCCCCAGAGATAATGCAGAGACGATCTATACGAAGATCTAGTGCTGACATTCAACTCAAACCATGTTACAGGAATGATTCAGAGACGGCCTATACAAAGACCTAGTTCTGATATCCAGTGACAACATAAATATACTATTACCTTCTGATATTATGGATGGCATCTATAAGCCCATCTTCAGTCCCTCCGAGTGGCATCTTTAAGCCCATTCAAGCAAATACAACCGATCAGCAGTATTACTTTACGCACCGGCGAGTGCAAATTTTTGGGCTTTTGTGTTCAATCCCTTTCAACCTTCCAAGTCATGAATGGCACACATGCCAATCTAACTCCTCAGGTTTCAGAAAATTGAACAGGGGCAGCTGTTGCACCCCAAAATTTTCCCTCCCCTAGTTAAGACATTATGCTCTAAGGTGTCCCAAGAGTTTCACAAGGTTCACAAGGTATCCCAAGAGGTTCACAAGGTTCACAATTAGTCAGAAAGTTTGACAATTCCCTCAAACAAAGCATCCTTCTAAGCAATGCACCCTAAACTAGGGTTTTGAATTTTATCATGCTAAATGGACTTTCAAGGCCTAAAGTGAGCTTCATAACATCCCACATGTGTTCAAGAATCCCCATATCAAGTTTCAAGGCTTTCCCAAAAAGTTTGCTCAGTCAGATGATCAGATATGCAAAAATCAGTCAAAGTGGTTAAAAAGTCAAACTGAGGTCAACTGTGGTCAAACCAAAGTCAAACTTCATGGTTTTTTTCCAACATCAATTATATGGATTAAAATTCATCATTTTATCAAGGGTTGGTCATGATTCATCAAGGAGATTTCAGATCATCAAGAATCAGGAGTTTCTAAATTAGGGTTTTCATAGGAAAAGTCAACTGAACTTTGACCAGCCATAACTTTCACATGCTTCATCAAGAATTTTCCATCCAAAGCTCATTTTGAAGGAAATTGAACTCTCTACAACTTTGTGTCTCACAAGCCAAGCCTAAAAATGCTTCATTTGGAAGGTATGAGCTAAGACATTATAGGTCATTTCAAAAGTCAACAAAAAGTCAACATCTTCCAAAGGGCATAACTTGAGAATGGTAAAGGATATGGACATGAAACCAAAGAGGTTTGTTATAGGACTCTTTAATCTTTCCAAAATGTCCAAGAACACTTCCATAGCCTTAAAATTGAGGGATTTGTGTCTTTGCAAAGTTGGGAAATTTTGGAGGGGTTTATTGAGCAAATGGGATCTTAGAGCCAATTCTTTCCACATGGGCTTGCATTTTTATGACCCAATCACTACCATGACATCATGCACGAACCAAAAATCATTTATTAAGATTTTTATTTATTTTATTTTATTTACTTTGATTTTATACATTAAAAATCATTTTAAATCAAAATAAAATATGAAAAACTCAATATTTGATTTGATTTTCATTCTAGAAACTCATAAACATGATTTAAAGTTGATTGGAAGATTGAAATTCGTGCTAGACCAAAGAGGAAAAGATTTATGTGATTTTTTGACTAAAATAGCAAGTGGTATCTTCATGATCAAGTAATCTTTACAAGGCCCATAAACTCATGACTTTCTGACCTAATTTGCTTCCAATATATACATAGAAGTGATCACAAGCAAGAAAACGAATTTTGGCAGCCTCCAATACAAGAATCAAACTTCAAAAATTCAAACAAAAACACCAATTCAGGTTTTGATTTGCAGGAGGTTTCAAGGAGTTTTGAAGGTTGAGACATGATCCCTAGGGTTCCCTGATGTTATTTCAATCCTTATTTGCATTCAAATCATGCTGAATCATGCATACCGATTCCATCTTGTTCATATTTTTGAAAGTTTCGATTCCTCTTATTCATGTGTCATAAACTTTTTTGTGTATCTAACTTTGTTTGTTGTCATGTGAGGATGGATTCTTGGCAAATATCTTGGAGATTCACTGACTAATACGGATTCGGCCATGTTAGGGTTTCAAGCTTTGAATTAGGGTTTCTTGATTCAGCGTATATAAATGCATTTTAATCACATAAATAAGATAAATGAACTGTATTATCATGTTGGCATGATCAATTTGGCAAAATTGTTTGGATATAAGATGTTACGAATTTGGTAGGTTTATGTGTGCAAGAAAATTCGCAGGAAAGGTTGTATGTAATTTCGTAGGAAATTTCGCAGCAACCAAGGAAGAAAATGAAGTTCAGTGGCGCCAAAAATCAAATTCAAAAAACTTTTTTTAAATATAATGTTTGTTTGCTGAATGTATAATGAACGCGCCCCATGTGGCTCAGCTGGCTTGTGTGTTTGCTTGTGTATGGGATGGTCCTGGGTTCGATCCCCCCCCCCCCCAGGCCATTTTATTTTGCTATATTTTTTTGATTTTTTACAGGATTACAACAAAAGGGTTGTTACTCCTGATGCTAACACCAAGATGCACTTGGCCTGGTGGTTGTGGTTGTGGGACTGAAGGATTGAAGCCTAGGGCCTGGGTTCGAATCCCAGCCCCAAGTATGTCTTTTTTTTCAATTTTTGTTGTTGTTTTCTTTTATATTATATTTATTTAACTTAATTAATTTCTAAATAATAATTCCTAAAACAAATATATATATATATATATATATATATATATATATATATATATATATATATTATTTTCTTATATAAAAAACTTATTTTTTAAATTCATAATTTATTTTCTTAAAAATCAAATTATTTATAGTTATTTCATTATATATTTATATTATTATTGTATATATTTTGTAAATAAATTGATTATATTTAAATTAATAATTAAAAACCCTAACTCTCATGATTACAACCCTAACCCTAATTTTTCTAACCCTAACCCTAACCCAAATTTTTCTTAACTTTAGAATTTAACCTAATATTTTTATAAATTATAATTAATCATTAATCATTTGTTTAATATGTGACTAATTTAATATTTATTATTATTAAAATCTATTTTCTTAATTAAATATTTAAAAAAATCTTTTTTTTTCTAATATCAATTTTTTAATTTCTTATTTCTCTTATTTTTATATTTCTAACCTTTTATCTTAATTCTTATTATTACTAATTATTGTTTATTTATTATTATTTATCTTTATTATATTTCTCGATTATATTGTAATTGTCCCGAAGCTTTGTAATAGCTTAGATTTATATTTTTGCTTTATTTTTATTATGAATATATTTACTGTATGGTTAGTAATTCTAGGGTGTGAATAACATACTTGTGATTAAAATTAACTTAGAATAATTAACCTTAAAAAGATAAATATTTGAATATGTACACGCACACACGTAAGTCGATCTTTGATCGCCATCTTGCACTTTCTAGGGTTACCTCTCATGTTGCCTATTTCAAAAGGTCAAGTAAGGTGTCTTAAGCAAAGTCCCTTCACAAATATCATCAAGTACCTTCAGTTTATAAGATCAAGTCCCTTCGAGGTTGCCTACGATAGATGATCTTGTCCCTTCGAATAAAAGATGATAAGTCCCTACGAATTGCTAAAGACACCTTGCAGTTGCCTATATTCAGATGTCCCTACACATGTCCATTATCACATCCAAGGTAATGACTACCTATTCCTTAATAATAGGGATAGTCTTACCATTGAAAGAACATACGAGAACACAAAAGACTTAATCTAGGGTAGGTACCTCATAGTTACTTGCTCACAATTTTCAAACTTATTTTTACACTTCACAATTTCTAAACTAGGCTTTGTATACACCCATACGAGGGTCATTACCAAGTACTTAAAGAAATTTTTCTAATCATACACTACACTCTTGCAAACAAATAAAGTGAGCTAAGTAACTAAGAGCCCATGGATAACCATGGATATAAAGGGTGCTAACACCTTCCCTTTGTATAATCTACCCCCCGAACTCAAGTCTTTTAAAATAGGTCTTTCCTGTTCTTTTATGTCCTTTCCTTTTGGATAAAATAAAAGTCGGTGGCGAATCTTGCTATCCGCAACATTTATAGAAAGTCAGTTCTCCCACCGTGTTACAGGACCCATGTACCTTATATTGTTATAATGATGTTGCATGTTTAAGATGATTTTCAAAGGACATGTTGTTAAAATATAGTAAAGTTGTAGTTATGTTGAGGATAATTGGGAAGTATAAGTATATTTTATTCAAGGATTGAGAAGTGGTCGTAGTTGTAATTACGTCAAACGTTCAAAGTTGTTGTCTTATGGATCTAAGTTGGAAGTATTCGGTAACTACAAGAGTTAGAATACATGTTGGAACAAAATTCCAAAGGATTAAGTCATATACTTTGTTGCTATGTTGATTTTGATTATTGGAAGTTGGAGTTAAACTTAGTAAACTTAGTAGTATGCAAGTAATCAGAGTGCGCCTCGAACGCGTGGTATAGTGCAGTTGTTCGTAGGTGAATTACAATAATGTTGGTAGCTTGGTTGTATTAAAGTTGTGTTTAAGTTGTGTGTTTCTATGTTGATGTGTTCGAGTCCTTAAACCGGTGAATTCGTAAGTTGGTTACTTGTCATGTTGTGTTGATAGTTATCAAGTGCATCGCTTGAGGGTTGTTCGTGTTTTTGTTACCATTAAAGTTGTGAAATTATTGTTTGTAGTATGCGTCGGTTGCCTTCGGAGATGAGAGTTGATTAGTCGGATGGAATAAATAGTTAGTGTAGTTGAATCGGATGAATTTTCGAGGACGAAAATATTCTAAGTGGAGGAGAGTTGTAACGCCAGTTTATTTAATTAAATATAATTGTGGTATGTTGTGGTAATTCGCGTTGATTTTAGTATATTTGTCGATTTGAGTTGCTTTGTGTGGAATTGTGTCGATTCGTGTTGATGGCCGAATTTATCGAAATATTATGTTGATGGTTATAAGTTGGTTTAAGTCGAATTTAATTATTTAAGTCTATATAAGTTGTGGAAAATAATATGGAGTATTCTCCGTTTGTTGTTGGATATGTTGATTGGAATGTTTGGACCATTTGGTTGATAATCGAAAGTTAATCTATTAAGTCGGGAGTAAGTAGTTAGTCGTGAATTATTATTCGATTGATTTTTATGTTGCAAATAATTAAGCTGTTAAGTCGGATTATTAGTCGGAAAGTCGAGGAAATAATATTAGAAGTGAGATTATCGATTATTGGAGCATGTTGGTTAATGGGCTTGGATTGCGTCGGGATTAGCAATTAAGAGGGGGTATGACTTAGACCCAATATAATAGAATTATATGATAAGAAAATTAGGTTAATTGGTAGCAAGAGAATAGGTCATGGAAGTTACAGAGGAAAAAGACATAGAGAAGAATAAGAGTTTTAGAGGAGAGAAAATAGCTTGGGAGCAAAGAAGGAGAAAGAAGAACTCATGATCATATCTCCATTTTCGCACTTACGGTACATCCTCCACTAAACAGGTGATAACTTCTTACTCGTAATTTCGATTAAAGTGATTCTTGAATTTCTGGAAAGCTTATGAAATTCCCTTCAATTTGATATATGAGTTCATGTCAATAAGTTTGGTATTGAAGGAGAAAAACGCATTTGAATTTTGGAAGTTCATGCTGGAAATTGGTCAAATAGTAGTAACGGGATTGATGATGATGGATGCTGAATTTTGGTCAAGATAGGAACTCAATGGCAGCATGTTCATATTTCTAATCTACATGGATGAAAAAGGAGAGGAAAAAATTCATAGAGGCAAAGGGTTAGAAATTCGATTGGAGAACTTTGGAGACTAACAGGAAAATTATTATAGCAATCATTAATCCAAGGTAAGGGTGATGTTCGATCTTTATAACCGGGTTTGATAAATAATATTATGATTGGGTTGTTAGGTTGTTGTGTCTTTTGTTTATATTGATGTTGTGTATAAAAATATGTAGTTGTTATTGCAATGATTGTTCGTGTGAAATTCGTTGTCCGGTTGTTGATTTTTGTTGATTAAGAGTTGTTCTTGTTGTGTTGATTTTATTGGTTTTTACTATGTTGTGAGAAATTCTGGAAAATTTGTTGGTTGGGGAAGATAAACAAAAATTACAGGGACCGCTAGTGGCGGGATCCACTTGCTCCTTAGAGGCACATGATTCAAGTCATGGCCTCATGTGGCGGGTGCCACAATTTGTAGTGGCTGGGGGATTGAAAAGTGGCGTAAGCCACTTCATAATGTGGTCGTGCCACATTACCTAGCATAAAGTTGTGCAAGCCACTAGTTGAAATTTGAAGGGTGGCACAAGCCACCCTGTTTTGGAGGGGGAATTCTTTTGGTTATTTTACTGTAATCCCATTATTTAAATTAACTTATACTTTAACTATTTTAGTAAATTTAGTTGCAAATCAATATTATTACATGAATTTTGTTAGATTGAAATCAAAAGAAAAAATATAGTATATCAGTAGCAAATGAATATTAGTAATGAACTAAACCAATTTCCTTGTAATGTGATGGAATTTTGTAACAGAAAAGAAGTAGTTTCAGGAAAACTTGACAGAATCAGAAACTAAGCTATATTTTCATGATAGACAGGTTTATCATAAAACAGGACAATTGGCAGATTTTTGTAATGACTTGTAATAATTGCAAAATGATAAAATAAGTGTCGATTTAGTCAGTTTAGTCGAATTAGACGAAAAACGTAGTTGATTTTTGTTGTGTCGTTTTGTTGAGAAGACATTGTAAAGCCGAGTTGCAGGTACATGTTGAGTTGGTAAGTAGACCCGGTGTACGAAAAGTTTCTAAGTGTTTATATTGGAGGCCTTACGAGCCAATGTTGAATTTAAGTTGTTGACGCCATATAAGTTGTTTATGTTGCTTGTTTATGTTGTTTAAGTCACTCATGTTGTCTAAGTAGTTTTGTGTTGTCGAAGTTGTTATGTTGTTCAAGTTGGATGCTTAATAGCCAACGTTGATTTAAGTTGTTCATGTTGTATAAACTGGTTGTGTCGTTGATGTTGTATGTTGTTATGTTGCTCATGTTGTTATGTTGTTTGCGTTATAAAGTCGTGTATGTCATATAGAACATTTGCATATTGTGTCGGAGTGTTGCTCACACCATGTTGGCCTAGATTGGCAATTAAGTTGAAAGTTGAAGGCTTATGCCTTGATGCCTCGGTAAATTGGAAAAATTATTAATTTGAAGGCTTATACCTTGCAGATACCTCGATAACCTGGTATGTTTTAAGTTGGTAGTTTTACTCCAATGGTACCACATGCATATTGTAACATGGTGGGAGAACTGACTTTTTAGTCATGTTGCGGATAGCAAGAGTTGCCATCGACTTTTATTTTATCCATAAGGAAGGGACATACAAGAACAGGAAATACCGTTTTGAAAGGACTTAGCTTCGGGGGGTAGGTTATATAAAGGGAAGGTGTTAGCACCCTTTATATCCATGGTTATCCATGGGCTCTTAGTTACTTAGCTCACTTAAATTGTTTTTGAAGAGTGTAGTGTGTGATTAGAAATTTTTATAAGTACTTTGTAATGATCCTCGTATGGATGTATACAAAGCCTTGTTTTGAAAAATGTTTAAGAAAGTGAGGTGTAAAAAGTAATTTTAAGATGTGAGCAAGTAACTAAGAGGTACCTACCCTAAGCTAAGTCATTCAAGTTCTTTTATGTTTCTTCAAGAGTAAGACTATCCCTATTATTAAGGAATAGGTAGTCATTACTTTGGATATGTATAAGGGACAGGCGTAGGGTCATCGTATGGTCAATGAAGCCAACTTAAGGGGTGTCTTTAGCAATTCGTAGGGACTATCATCATTTATTCGAAGGGACAAGATCATTATTTCGTAGGCAACCTCGAAGGGACTTGATCTTTTAATCTGAAGGGACTATGATGACTTCTTTTGAAGGGACTTTGCTTAAGACACCCTTATTTCGAGGGACTTGACCATTTTAAATAGGCAACCAAGAGAAATACCCTAGGAAGTACAGATGGTGATCAAAGATCGACTTACGTGTGTGAATGTTTATTTTTAAATATTTATCTTTTTAAAGTTAATTATCTAAATTAATTTTAACTACAAGTAGGTTTTCACACCGTATTTACTAACCACGCAGTAAATATTTACAAAGAAAGTAAAGACGGAAAAATAAATCTATAAGCTATTACAAGGCTTTGGCAGATACATAATAATCGGATAAAAAGCAATAATAATAGATTTAATAAATAAACAATAGTAATAAAGAAATAATAATAAAACAATAATAATAAATATAATAAAGCAATAATAATAATAAAGATTAGAATTTTAAAAAGAAATTAATTTAGGTTAATTATAATTTTTAGAAGTTAATTAAGATAGTATAAGTTTAAATAAATTAAAAAAGAATAAAAAAAAATACTTATTTATATTATAATTAAGAAAACCAAATTAATAATACCAAATATAAAATAAAAAGGGTTATATATATATATATATATATATATATATATATATATATATATATATATATATATATATATATATATATATATATAATATTAAGTTAGTATTTACAAAATAAATAAAGATTATAGAAAATATTAAATTATTAAGTTAATAGGTTTATTTATAAATTAATTATATACAAGATTTTAGAATTATTATTATTCAATTAGAAAAATAGCCAATTAGATTTTATTTACAAAATATATAAACAATAAAAATTATATACAAATTTTAATGAATTTGCGTGTGCATTGGTGATATGAATAAGCAACAATCCATAATATATTAAACCTGTAAAGTATAATTAAAAAGAAAAACAATTGGTGGGCAATAGGATTTGAACCCCAGCCCTTCCATTTACCAAGCCAAATCCTTGCCATCAAGCCACATGGGGCGCGTCTATCCATAGAATGACAACAAATCATAATATATAAAACATACTGAAATATCTTGAAAAATAATAAAAAGATGGAGCTCACCAAGATTCAAACTCAAGTCTTTTCGCTTCAGCAAAAACGCCTCCATCCGCTGGGCCATTTGCACGTTTGTGATAATCTAATGGAACGAATAAAATAAAAAAACAAACAACATTTGAATTTCTAATTCGCGCCAAAGACCATCTTCTTCTTCCTCAGAATCGCAGGTTTTCCTACGAATTTATTTATAAATTTTCCTGCGAATTTTCTTGCATAATAAAACCTGCGAAACATGAACTCATACGAACACACATGAATCCACCAATTTGATCATGCCAACATGATCTATACAGTTTGTTTAACTCAATTATGGTCTTAGAATTAATTTATGTCCATTAATTTAGAAAACCCTAATTGGAAGGGATGAACCCTAAAAATGGTGTCTCACAAATTATGGCTTTAACCTGCGATTAATGAACCAGAAAGCATCAAAACTTCAACCCAAACATGATTCAACAAAGAAAATTAATTAACAATACATGAATATGTGAAAACGCAAAAATCAATAAGCAAGAAAAAGTGTGGTTCGGATTCCTTAATATGTGATGTTTTTTATGAATATAATGATCGTGTTATGCTCAATGATGTTCAAGAAAGTTATTGCCATCATTATTTGGTCTTGAAAATACCTTAAACCTGCAAAACCGAATATGAGTTTTTTTTATAAATTAAAGCTTGAAATGAGGATAATGGCTACTGGATCCGTCCCCTAATGCTTGTGTTAACTTGTACACTTATAGGAGAATGGATTTAGGTCAAAAAGTCAGATGGTTTTGTGGGCTTTTTTATAACTTGAGTGTGAAGGAAACCATGACCATAAATGTGAGAAAAATCAAATGATACCTTTCTATATTGGTCTTGCACGAAATTGTAACCTTTCAATCAGTCTTAAATGATATTAGATTCATTCCAAAACCAATATTTGATCTAAATATTCACTTTTTATATTTTATTTTGATTTAAAATGAATTTTAAAGAATAAAATCCAAATAAATAATAAATAAATTATCAAAATCATAGAATACTTGAATTGGGTCGTGCTTGATGTTATCATGAAGATTGGGTTGCAAAATGATAGGCCCATTTGGAAAAAATTGGATTTAAGCCCTTATTTTCTTCATACACCCCTTGAAAATATCCCAACTTTGACAAGGCACAAATCCTTCAATTTTAAGGCTATGAAGGTGTTATTGGACATTTTGGAAAGCTTAAAGAGTCCTCTAACAAACATATTTGGTCTCATGTCCATATCTTTCACCATTTTCAAATTATGCCCTTTGGAAAAAGTTGACTTTCTGTTGACTTTTGAAATGACCTGTAATGTTTTAGCACATACCTTCCAAATGAAGCATTTTTAGGCTTGGCTTGGGAGACACAAAGTTGTAGAGAATTAAATTTCCTTAAAAATGAGCTTCTGATGGGAAATGTTAGATGAAGCGTGTGAAAGTTATGGCTGATCAAAGTTCAGTTGACTTTTCTTAAGAAACCCCTAATTTAGAAACTCCTGATTCTTGATGATCTGAAACTTCCTTGATGAATCATGATCAAACCTTGATCAAATGATGAATTTTGCTTCATAAACTTGATGTTGGCAAAACATCTTGAAGTTTGACTTTAATTTGACCACAGTTGACCTCAATTTGACTTTTTAACTACTTTGACTGATTTTTGCATATCTGATCATCTGACTGGGCAAGCTCTTTGGGAAAGCTTTGAAACTTGACATAGGGATTCTTGAAGTCATATGGGATACCATGAAGCTCACTTGAAGCCTTGAAAATCATTTTAACCTGAGGAAACCCAAAACCCTAGTTTTGGGCACTTTGCTTAGGAGGAGGCATTGTCTGGGGAAACTTCCACACTTCTTGAGCAATTGGGAGTCTTGAGGATCTTATGATCATTTACAAGTCTTGAGAGAGATTGTCTTGATTGTGGGAGGGAAAATTTTGGGGTACAACATCTGCCCCTGTTCAATTTTCTGAAATTTGAGGAGTTAGATTGGCATGTACGCCATTCATGACTTGAAGGTTGAAGAGGATTGAACACAAAATCCCAAAAATTTGCACTCGCTGGTGCGTATGATGATATTGTTGATTGGTTGTGATGCTTGAATGGGCTTAAAGATGCCATTCAGAGAAAAAGTCTTCAGATATGTTTCTTTGAGAGGGAAGCAATCCCAAATATGAAGATAGCTTTTTGGGAAGAATAAACGACGACCCAAAAATGAGATAACCTTCGGGAAGAATAAATGACGGCCCGAGGTAACAAGATAACCTTTGGGAAGAATAAACGACGGCCCAAGGTATTAATATGGCTTTTGGGAAGAATAAACGACGACCCAAAATGAGATAACCTTCGGGAAGAATAAACGACGGCCTGAGGTAACAAAATAACCTAAACGACTGCCCAAGGTATTAATATGGCTTTTGGGAAGAATAAACGACGGCCCAAAATGAGATAACCTTTGGGAAGAATAAACGACGACCCGAGGTAACAAGATAACCTTTGGGAAGAATAAATGACGGCCCAAGGTATCAGAATGGCTTTTGGTAAGAATAAATGATGGCCCAAAGTGAGATAACCTTCGGGAAGAATAAACGAAGGCCTGAGGTAACAAGATAACCTTTGGGAAGAGTAAACGACGGCCTAAGGTAAGTTGTTGATGAAGTTTGCCTGCTGGAGAATTAACCTGAAAAACAAGGTTAGTTCGGTGCAAATATAATGATATATATAACATTCTGCAAGATAATATTTTATGAGAATGCGTATAATATGATATGATATGATAAGAGGTATGTATGAATTATGTAGCTGAAGCGTATAAGTAGCTTCGTAGGACAACTGCCGACTGGGGAACATAAATCTTGATTCGTTGCTGAAGAGTATGAAGACTTTGTTCTTGTCTTGTTTTAAGAATATCGTACTTAGGAACTTTCGTTTTTGTTCATCGTACTTCTTATTGAAGGATTGTGTTCCTGAATATCCTGAATGAGGATAAAAGAGATGGACATAGATCCGGGAGACCTATGTAGTTAAGTACCAATTCTTCGGAGGATATGAAACTGCTTGGAGACTTCGTAGAGTTGGAAGTATAAGATATTACTTGAAGTACTCCGTAAGAATATCCGTAAAGATTAATCTATGGGGATGAACCGGCGAAGCTTCGTTGAATTCCTACCTCCGTTCATTCTTAGTAAATACTATTATTGTAGTTTATGCATTCCTGGTAAACATTAATCATATTCAAAAACATATATACATTCAAACATAATCAATGGACGTTTTTCGCTTTAGTAAAAAGGGGAAAAGTAAAGCTGAATAAAGAGGGAAAAGTAAAGCTGAATAAAGAGGGAAAAAGAGATGGACATAGATCCAGGAGACCTATGTAGTTAAGTACCAATTCTGTGGAGGATATGAAACTGCTTGGAGACTTCGTAGAGTTGGAAGTATAAGATATTACTTGAAGTACTCCGTAATAATATCCGTAAAGATTAATCTATGGGGATGAACCGGCGAAGCTTCGTTGAATTCCTACCTCCGTTCGTTCTTAGTAAATGCTATTATTGTATTTTATGCATTTCTGGTAAACATCAATCATATTCAAAAACATATATACATTCAAACATAATCAATGGACGTTTTTCGCTTTAGTAAAAAGGGGAAAAGTAAAGCTGAATAAAGAGGGAAAAGTAAAGCTGAATACGAAAAATGGAATTTTATTTATTTTAGAAATTGGCCTATAAACAGGCAGGTTTTAACACGGAGACGGAAATCCTAGTAAGAGAAATTCGTCAAAGAGATTTTTACAAGAAAAAATAGCTATGTGTAAATAATCCTATTGAGTTTCAACTTTGCTATTGCCATTATCTTCAATTATCTCATCTTCAGCTATCAGAGAAGAAACAATTGGATTGATCTGTATCGGTTGAATTTTACGTAGAGAACATATCTAGTAGAGGTTACATGGGTGATCCACCGAGATATAGTCATACGCTTTAATCCCTAACTTTTGCCTGGATTGCCCTTTCAGGTTTTCAATCCATCGGGATACCCTTTTTTGCCCAAGCCACCTTTTCAGGTTTTCGACTTACCGGGTGTATATTTTTTTTATATATATCCCTAATTTTTGCCCGAACCCTTTTGTTTCGCCGGGATGCCCTTATTTTTGCCTAGGCCAGTCAACCTAGCGGGTCTCTTTTCATGCGTAGTATTTTTTAACTATGTATGCATTCACAGGCTGCGGGAAATCTTCACCATCCATAGTGGTAAGCATCATGGCACCTCCAGAAAATACCCTCTTAACAACAAATGGCCCTTCATAGGTGGGGGTCCATTTGCCCCTGGGATCACCCTGTGGTAATATGATACGCTTGATTACCAAATCACCAGCCTGATACACTTGTTGTTTAACTTTCATATTGAAGGCTTTGATCATACGTTTCTGATACATCTGACCATGACAAACAACTGCTAGTCTTTTCTCATCAATCAAGTTTATCTGGTCAAGTCGAGTTTGAATCCATTCATCTTCATCCAAGCCTGCATTCTTCATAATTCTGAAAGAAGGAATCTGAACTTCAATGGGTAAAACTGCTTCCATACCATAGACAAGGGAAAATGGGGTTGCCCCTATTGAAGTACGTATGGTGGTACGATAACCATGAAGAGAAAATGGTAACATCTCATGTCAATCCTTATATGTAATTGTCATCTTTTGCAAGATCTTCTTAATATTCTTGTTGGCGGCTTCCATTGCGCCATTCATCTTTGGACGATATGGAGAAGAATTGTGATGTTTAATCTTGAACTACGTGCAGAGATCATTGATCATGGTGTTGTTCAGATTAGTACCATTATCTGTGATAATCCTTTCCGGGATGCCATATGTACATATAATATTATACTTGATGAACCGAGCGACAACATTCTTGGTAACAGAAGCAAATGAAGTTGCCTCTACCCACTTTGTGAAGTAATCAATAACCACAAGGATGAAACGATGTCCATTGGAGGCGGTAGGTTTGATCTCACCAATCATATCAATGCCCCACATGGCAAAAGGCCATGGAGCAGTTAGAACATTCAACGAAACTGGAGGCACATGAACCTTATCAGCATAAATATGGCATTTGTGACAAGTTTTGGAATGTTGATAGAAATCAGCTTCCATGGTAGACCAATAATAACCTGCTCTCAGAATCTTCTTAGCCATAGTATGCCCACTAGAATGAGTACCAAAGATCCCATCATGCATGTCTTCCATAATCTCTACTGCTTCTTTCTTATCCACACAACGAAGCAAAGTTGAATCGTGGTTGCGCTTGTACAAAATTCCATTACTCAGGAAGAATTTAGCAGAAAACCTCCTCAGAAACTTCTTATCATTGACAGATGCTCTTTCAGGGAACGCTTGAGCTTCAAGATACCTCTTCACTTCATAGTACCAAGGTTTTTCCTCTACTCCTTCAGTACATACCTCATTGCAGTATGCAAGTTTATCAAATCGATCAATAGTAATTCTTGGAGCTTCGTCATCCCAATTGATTTCAAACATAGATTCCATGGTGGCTAATGCATCTGCCAACTGATTCTCTTCTCGTGGAATATGTCCAAAGGTGATCTCTTCAAAGTATGGGATCAAAGACAACACATGCTCTCTTTAAGGGATGAGATTAGGATGCTTGGTGTCCTAATCTCCTTTAACTTGACTAACCACTAGGGATGAATCTCCATATACATTCAAAAACTGGATCTTCATCTCAATAGCAACCTTGATACCCATGATGCACGCTTCATACTCAGCCATATTATTGGTACATTTAAAACAAAGCTTTGCAGTAACTGGTATATAACAACCTTTAGGAGAGATAATCACAACACCAACACCATTACCAAGCGCATTAGAAGCTCCATCAAAAACCATAGTCCATCGGGATCCTTGTCCAGGTCCTTCATATTATCTAGGTTCTTTAGTAACAATCATAATATCTTCATCTGGAAATTCAAAATTCATAGATTGATAATCATCCATTGCTTTATGAGCCAAATGGTCAGCTACTACACTTTCTTTGATTGCTTTATGAGTAGTATATTGTATGTCATATTCCATCAAGATCATTTTCCATCTTGCTATTCGTCCGGAGAGAGCAGGTTTCTCAAATATATACTTGATTGGATCCATTTTTGAAATCAATAAGGTGGTATGAGTCAACATATACTGTCTTAGTCGGCGAGCAGCCCATGCTAAAGCGCAGCAAGTTTTCTCGAGCAGTGAGTATCTTGTTTCATATTCGGTAAACCTTTTGCTAAGGTAGTAAATTGCCTGCTCTTTTCGACCAGACTCGTCATGTTGCCCCAACACACACCCTATTGAGTTATCCAATACTGTCAAGTACATAATCAAGGGTCTTCCTTCCACTAGTGGCATCAATATAGGAGGTTCCTGTAGATACCTTTTGATCTCATCAAAAGCTACCTGACATTTTTCATTCCATTCCATTACTTGATCTTTCTTCAACAACTTGAATATTGGTTCACAAGTAGCAGTTAACTGGAAAATAAATCTTGTAATGTAATTTAGTCGTCCCAGGAAACCTCTAACTTCTTTCTCAGTGCGAGGAGCAGACATCTATTGTATATCTTTTACCTTTGTAGGATCCACTTCGATACCTTTACCACTGACAATAAAACCCAGAAGTTTACCAGATCTAACTCCGAAAGTACACTTGTTTGGATTTAACCTCAACTTGTATTTCTTCAACCTCTCAAACAACTTGTCCAGGTGATCAAGATGCTCTTCTTCATTCTGATATCTGGCTATTATATCATCCACATATACCTTTATCTCATGGTGAATCATATCATGGAACAAAGCTACCATAGCACGCTGATATGTTGCCCCAACATTCTTCAAACCAAATGGCATCACCTTATAACAGAAAGTGCCCCATTGTGTAATAAATGTAGTCTTCTCCATATCTTCAGGTGCCATCTTAATCTGATTATACCCAGAGAAACCATCCATAAAAGAGAACACCTTATGTTGAGCAGTGTTGTCTACCAGAACATCAATATATGGAAGTGGGAAGTCATCTTTGGGGCTGGCTCTGTTCAAATCCCTGTAATCTACACACATACGTACTTTACCATCTTTCTTAGGCACCGGCACCACGTTTGCAACCCATTGAGGGTAAGAAGTAACAACTAAAAACCATACATTGAATTGTTTCATCACCTCAGCCTTAATCGTTTTTGACATTGTCGCTCCCACCAAATGACACCTAGGTCAAATAGGGTACAGACGCGAACGGTCGGCGAGAGAGGAGAATAACACAAGGGTGAACTGAAAAAAAGAGTCGCCAGCTAGGCATTTTTATCCCGAAGGAAAGGTAATGCTGCATAGACCTAAGAAAAGATGGATAAGGCGGTCGCGAACCAGAGAAACTGAGAAAGGGGGTTGGTTAGAACCTGGGAAGGTATTAGCACCCAAATTGTCCGTCGTACTCGACGGGATCCACGCTTGAAAGATTTGTGTTTTAAAGGGGTGGTGTCAGTGCTATTTTGTGTGCAACAGCTGGAAAAGAATGCAAGTGTCAGTGCAAAAGAAATGTGAAGTGGATAAGAGAAGTGTCAGTGCTGGAAAGAAGTGCAAAGCTCAAGACTATAAGACTTAAAGAATAATACTGGAAGAGGGGGAATGTACAGAGACTTTTGTTGGATAACTGTTAAGTTATGCCTACGTATCCTCTTGTGCAATGAGGAAGTCAGAACACCGTAGTTCGACTCAAAGAGACTGAAAGGTAAATTGACTTGTGAACTGCTTACTTGTCTATGCTCAAGTGTATGACCTGTCTGGCTCAGGTGCAAACTGTCTTGCATTAGACGGAAGAAGCGAGTTCTCGTTTGTGAGTGAATGAGATGAGAGAAGAATCTCGGAGGAGACGATTATTGTTTGTTTTTGGAGTTTTCAATCTTTTATTGCTTTTTGAGTTTGTCATAAGAAAATGAGCTTAATCCTAAACCAAGGGTTAGTAAACTCATCACATCTTCCCTCTGATTAGGGGTAATGAGAATACCTTAAGTATGAAGTAAACACCTCACACTTAATCACCATGATGTAGGATTAAGATCATTAACCTACTTGCAATTATTTAGATGTTTTTGGAGTTTTTTTTAGTTTTAAGTAATGAGTTTAAGCCATAATCAAGGATTTAATGGACTCATTACACCATCCTAATAGAAGGATAATAGATGAGAACATTTAAGCTGAGGAAGGCTCCTCAACTTAATCCATGATTATGGATTAACCTCATGACAAAACAAAGCCTTTATTATATGGATTTTAGTTAATGGTGAGATTAAGAAATGAGTTTTATGGTTTGTAAGACAACTTGAGGGGGTCTTGTCCATTAACACTAGGGTTAGTCCTTCTTAACCAATTAAGGAAGAATTAGAACCCTAATACAAGGTCCAAGTTACAAGCTTGATGTATTAGTGATTATTAGATGAATTGATAAAAGGGTTTAAACACATTAAGGGTTTAACACTTAGGATTAAAGTTATGCACTCCATCCTAATAGAAGGATACAGGCATAACCCTAATCACAAAGCCTTAAAACCTTTAAGGTTTAGTCCTTGATTATGAGATGAGAAGAGAAGACACAAAGATGACACAAAGGTAAGACTAATGGGGGGAATAATCAAACCCTAATTGTTATCATGCTTGGGTATTCCTAGGGTTTATGAGGCTTGCAAGAAGATCTTCAAGGGAAAAGCCACCATGGAAGAAGTAGGATGAAAGGAAGGAGAAGCAGAAAGAAACAAGACAACTTGCTTCACTTAAGAAGACAAGTTGCTTGAAGAAAGAAAGTGAAGAAGGAATGAGTAAGAAAGCTCACTCTAATACAAAGATAAAATGCAGCAAAGAATTCATAAAAGAGATGAGAAGAGATTATGAGAAGTGAAGGCAAATTCACTTCTCAAATACTTACCACCTGAAAAGTTAGCAACAAGAAATGAAATGAAATGAAAATGAGATGAAATGCCAAGATGAAAGCCAAAGTCAGAAGCATAACAAGATGTAAATGATGCTAAGAGATGATAAAAATGGTTGTCATGAGATGTGGATGATTATACAAGTAATGAAGATGCAAATGAGACATGAAAGGAGGCATGAAAGTTCATGAAAACTTATGAAATGCAATGGATGCATAACATGGAAAATGGATGATGCAATGATCAAACATGATTCTAATATGTCCTAAGATGTCTTATATGTCATGTGGATGCACAAAAAGTCATGGCAAGTTCATGTATGCAAGCATATGAAGAATGAATGCAAATGAAGGCAATGATTAGGGTTTATACACAAGATGTAATGCAAAATTCAAAATCAGAAGCAAAACATGAGATAAAAAATTGAAAATAGGATCAAAGGGACCCTAAACCCATATAAGTTTACTTCCCAAAGGGGAAGGTCAGAAGCTAAACCCTAAAGGACTTATGATTTTTCTAAGTTTGCTAGGGTTTTAAGGGTGATCCTAAAGGAAAAAATGCCAAACAAATTTAAAATGCATTATAAAAATGAAACAAAAATGTTTCTAGAAGCTTGAAAGTATGCATAACACAATGCAAAAAGAACCATTCACAAACTCAACTTGGATCAAAAGTTATGAATTTTTGAAGTTAGGGTTAAAAATATTCAAATCAAAGAACCCTAATTCAAATGAAAATTGTCAAAGTGTGATCAAAACCAAAAAGAAATTTGCTTTGTGAGTTTGTAAATGTTTGTAAATGTTTTGAAATACTCTATGAATTTTTTTGGGATTTTTAAATACCTAAATGTATTTTTAATTAATTAATTTCCATTAACTAATTAAAAATAAACATTTAAATGATTTAAAAATAATTTTTAATGCAAAAAATAAAAAATAAATATTTTTGGGTTCTGAAAATTCATAAAAGATTTAATAAAAATTTTCAGAATTTTTTGATGTATTTTACTATTTTTAATAAAATGCACAAATTAAATGACAAGAAAATGAAATAAAATTAATTTAAATGGAAAAGTAAACAGATCCAATGATCCAGATTTGAAGTTGGGGTTCTAGGGTTGACTGGCGCGTTTTTTAAGGGCTAAGATTCATTTTGATTTAATTAAACTAATTAAACTTAATTAATTTAATAAAACTGAATTAGGGTTAAGTGACCTAATCTAAGCCATTCAAAAATTAATCTAATCTTCATCCAAGGGCCACGAAGCAATCTGGCAAACTAATTAGGGTTTAGGTCTTAAACACTTTCAGGTGACCGGAGAGGAGCTCCGGTCATCTTCTCCGGCGGGGCAAAATCCTAAAACACCCTACAAGCCACCCCACTCCAAATCAACCATCCAGAAATGATCCTCTACCCAAACCCCACTCAAATCAGCCCTCAAACATCATTTACAAATCAAGAACAAGGAGAATCGAATCAAAATGTTTTCACAGGTGAAATTTCAGAGAGCCACAAAATAGTCATTTCTTCATCATTTTTAATTCTAAGAGTATCAGCATGACCAACATAACATATATTTTCATTTTGTAACAAAAGAAGCAAAGCTCTGAAAAGTTTTGTTCTTGAGCTTACCTGAGACGATGAACTACAAATGTGAGCTTTCCAGACCTCTCCTTCGTGCAAAGAGTTTCCTCTGAACCTCCTGAGACTAATGAGGTGCTTCAAAACCTTTGATGGTGGCTGATTTGGAAGTTTCAGTTCTGGTGTAGCAGGTTTTGAGGTTTGTGTATGTGATGCTTTTGGCTGTTTTAATGGTTGATTTTGGTTCTATGGATGATGTGTGACTTGTTGGTGAAGAAAAAATTGAAGTATGATGGTTGTGGAAGGAGTTTCGAAGAGATGAAGGTTTTTGCCAATTTTGTGAAATCTGATTGTGTGTCTCTTCTGAGCTCATGTGAAGCTTGTTTTATCATCCATAAACTAATCCTAAACTATTGGAAAGAGTCAGAGGAATTGACATGTATTGTGGGAATGGCATGGGGAAATTGGCCAAAAAGTCAATTGTTGGTGTACTTCAAGTATGGGCTGTGACAGAAGCTATCTTAGGGCTGCTCTGAGTTCAGCTGGCTTCAAGGATGGCCATGGGATGTTTTGGAATGATCAGAAGTGGATGAATGGTGAGATGTCACATGTTTTGCCTTTTTCACAATTTGTTGCATTTTGAGGTTTTGGTCATGGACATGTGAAATTCCTTGGGCAATTTGCAGCAAAGTGGACCATATGATGTTGTTATGATACTTTGAGATTAATTAGAAACCAAACAAACCCCCTAAGAATCATTCTTGCAAGAATTTCCCCTTTGTGACTTTCATGATAAATGGCTTATGATACTTGTGATCTAAGGCATGAGACTTGAGAATTCTTTGGGAAATTCTGAATTATAGGTCATGTATGATGTTTGTGTAATGGTTAGAAGTCACTTTGAGGTCACAAATTGGCTTGACATGAGTTTTTGCAAGTTTCCCTCTTTGGTACATAAGTGAAATTTAGTGATTTTTCCCAACTTTGCAAGGCCATAACTTGAGTTCTATGATGAATTAGATCAAGTTCTTGTACTTTTTGAAAAGGGAATGATCCAATTTACAACTTTCATGACCAAGAATTTTTCATTTGAAGCTCTTTTGAATCAAAAAGAGGAGGTTGAAAAACTTTCCCAAAATGGCAAGTTTGCATTACAAGTCACTTTCCCAAAATGGAAACTTTGCAAATGGCTTGGAATTCTTCAATTTTGTGAACTTACAAACTCTTCTAAGACCAAATAAAGATAATATACACCCAAAATGATGTAGAAGACCCTTTGGTTGGATGGTTGAGGGCCTCAGATGCCCTGATTTTGCACTGACTTGTTCAAGAAGTCATCTATTGATCAGATGCCTTCCCCATTGAATTTCTTCATGAAAATTGGTATGCATGATCCTTATATAATATAGAGACCAATAGAAACAAGAATGACCAAAAAATTTGGAGTTATGGCCTCTGAAACCAAAACCCTAATTTTAGGTCATCTGTGTAGTTAAGCTTGGCTCTGCTTCCATGCCTTTCTCAGTTCTTGTGATTTTCTGACTTTCTTGCTCTTGGGAGGATATAATATGATGATTGAACACACATAGACCCTCTTGAGATGATTGAATACCTTTGGAGTTGCTCAGATAGCTCAGGGATTGCTAAGATCATAAACCCTAGATGCAGATGACTTTGAACCAATGCAGTGAAGCAAAAATGCAATATGAGATGATATGATTGAACTTATACAAATGAAAAGATCGCAAGCCATGGTGTGAACTTAGTGAGGGAAAATTTGGGGTGTTTACAGCTTCCCCTATTCAAACATGAGTTAGCTGTGCAGGTTGTAAGCGACGGGCTTAACAGGCAAACAAGATAACTTGTGGTTGAATACCAAAGACAGTCCAAAATTTGCACTCACTGGTTGTGAGGAAGAAAAGGGACATAGATTGTAAAAGGAAATAAAGTATGTTTATAAAGTGCAGGCGATGGAGGACGACCGTCGAGCAGAGGACGACTGCTGGGGTAAAAGCAATGACGGGGACGACCGACATGCTAGGGAAATAGAGGGATCATGATGGGGACGACCATCAGGTTCTGAAACAAGATTCTCTGGGGATTGAAGGTAAAGTCAATAATGGGGACGACCGTCAGGTTCAGAGCATAATAAACGATGAGGTACGGTCATCAAAGGTGAAGGACGATCACCTAGCAGGGGACGGCTGCTCTGTTGGGGATAAGGATGAGGGACGGTCATCCAAGGTGAAGGACGATCACCTGGCAGGGTACGGTTGCCGAAAGTATCACGACATAGGACGAATGTCGGATTAAAAAAAAGGTCGATGATGGGGACGGCCATCGGATAAGAATGATGAAGGACGATCATCAAGAGGTGAAGGACGATCACCTAGCAGGGTACGGCTGCTCTCGGGGTTTATCATGACATAGGACTAATGTCAGATAACAAGATCAACGATGGGGACGGCCATCGGATAAGCATGATGAAGGACGATCATCAAAAGGTGAAGGACGATCACCTAGCAGGGGACGGCTGCTAAAACCTCACGACATATGACGAATGCCGGATGGGAAAAGGGTTCCAATAATGGAGACTCCGCTGGGGGAATGATGAAGGACGATCACCCGACAGGGTACGGCTTCCGGAAGTATCATGACATAGGACGAATGTCAGATAGAAGAAAAGTACTTCTACTGGGGAATGGTAAACACGGACGAGTGTCTACATTCAAGAGATGAAAGGTATAAGTGTTTGACATTGTGTATAGATTAAAGATGCGGACGAGCATCCTTAGGACTATGATACGGACGAGTATCAGTAGAAACAAACGCTGACGCATGTTCAGAGATGATGATACGGATGAGTACCAACTGGTTAACAAAGAAAAATGACGAGTGTTGAATCTTAAAAAAGATAAGTGGTGTATACAAGATACGGACGAGTGTCTGTATGAGTAAAAAGTATGAGTGAGACACAGACGAGTGTTCAACTTGCTGGGGAGAGTATGATACAGACGAGTATCACAAGAGGAAGTGTATAAGTTATGAGTGTAAAAGATATTCTGAATATCTGTGGGGATAAGATAACACGGACGGGTGTCGGAAGAAGTGTTTGATTTACAATAAGTGTTTAGGCAGCCATGCTGGGGGATGGTGACACGGACGAGTGTCCAAAGAGTGTATAGATATCTGTTTGTGGTTTATATTTGCAGGGGAGTGATACGACATGGCCGAGTATCAAAAAAATGTATATATCAACATGTATTAGTGAGTGCAAAGGGGAGGCTTTGGCTTTCTGCTGGGATTGTGAGTCTTTGTATATACATATATTGCTGATGGAATGTTGGTGCATACAAATGTTTGATTCAAAGCATGGCTTATGATTATGCAGTATGTTTGATTTTTGCCGTAATGCTCCGTATTAGACGGAATGCTACGCTCTGAGGGGAAATATGATGCGAATGCTATGATTGTGCAAAAGATACCGATCTGGGATTCGGATCCCGTTGCGGTGAAGATCTCTGGCTGATCTACTTTGAAAGAATATCCCAGCTGGGGGAAAAGATCATTGGTAGATCTGATAAGATGTATGACTGCTTGGGGAAACAGGTCACTGATAGACCTATCTTAATGATGAGGAGCCCAGCTGGGGTCTGTGGAAGCTTTTGTCATTTTGTTGTGAGATCTTCAGACATTGCTCTTCTGGATAGAGGTTGAAACTCTGCGGGGATATGATTCCCTGCCTGACACTTGGCCGGGGAGGAATGATCACTGAACGATCTTCCTAGAGATTTCTGTGGGGATCCTGCTGAGGGTGATGCACTTAGCTGGGGAAATTGGCCCCTTCTGATGCTGCTCTGGATAAAGTGTTGTAGAAATGATGCTTGGCAGTTCTGATGGGAAGAAAGCATCTCTGGTGCTGTTTGGAAGATGTGCTGAGTAAATAATGATTGGGCAGCTTGCTGGGGAGAAGCTTTCATGCCCCATGTTATGCTTTTGAACACCTGCAATCCTGTTATGACAAAAACGCACAAGTACCCCGGGGTATCTCTTACTGGATTCCATCATAGGAGTTTAGATACTCCCGGGAGCAAATATATTTCCTGTAAGCATGATGATTTAGAAAAGGCGTATGTGTATTCACGCAATCAATATATTAAGGATATCGGACATTTTTGCAAATAAAGTGTACGAGACGGAGTGCGACTGAAAATCTGATTTTATTAATTCGGGTGCCCTGAATTGGCAAGTACAATCAAAGAAACAAATCCCCTGAAATGAGGAGAATGTTACAAATTGAGAAACAAAAAAAAGGTGTCGGCAATGCTGATGACGCTTCAGTGTGCTTTCCTTTTGCTATGACTCGTATGACATTGACGTTCTTCTCATCTGGCTTTCTGAAGAAGGCTGATTCTAACCGATGCTTGAACCTTTCGAAGCTTACCATGTTGTAAGTGATACAGACGAATTCAGAATGCAGTTGTTCGCTTGTTCCCTTATTTTGCATGGATCTCCCTTTCGGGTTTTCAATCCATCGGGATACCCATTTTTGCCTGAGCTGTCCAATGTGGCTTTTCAACTCAGCGGGTGTACATTTTTTTGTTGTTGTTTATTTTCCCTTATTTTTGCCCGAGTCTTTTATTCTGTTTTTGACTCGCCGGGATGCCCTATTTTTGCCTGGACTTACATTCTGTTTTTATGTCCAGCGGGTCATTTTATGCGAAGTATTTTTTAACTGCATCTGAATTTACAGGGGACAAGAAGTCTTCACCATCCATAGTACTGAGCATCAGTGCTCCACCAGAGAAGAATTTCTTTACTATGAATGGACCATCGTAATTCGGAGTCCACTTGCCCCTGTGGTCTGTATGAGGAGGAAGGAGCCTTTTTAGCACGAGATCTCCTACTTGGTATTCCCGAAGCCTGACTTTCTGATCGAAGGCTTTCTTCATTCTTTTCTGATATAATTGCCCATGACAGATTGCAGCTAATCTCTTCTCTTCAATCAGATTCAGTTGTTCGTATCGGGATCGGACCCATTCTGCTTCATTCAATTTTACATCCATCAGCACCCGTAAGGAGGGTAATTCAACCTCGACAGGTAGGACTGCCTCCATACCATACACAAGCTGATACGGTGTTGCCCTAGTGGATGTTCTGATTAATGTACGGTACCCATGCAAGGCAAATGGTAGCATTTCATGCCAGTCTTTGTAGGTGACCACCATCTTCTGCACAATCTTCTTTATATTCTTGTTAGCTGCCTCCAAAGCGCCATTCATCTTTGGCCTGTAAGGAGAAGAATTATGGTGTTGGATCTTGAAGTCCCGACACACTTCTGCCATCATTTTATTGTTTAAGTTGGAACTATTATCAGTAATGATTCGCTCGGGCACTCCATACCGACAGATGATATCTCTCTTCAGGAATCGGACTACCACTTGCCTGGTGACGTTTGCATACGAAGCTGCCTCAACCCACTTGGTAAAATAGTCAATGGCCACCAGGATGAATCTGTGGCCATTTGAAGCAGTCGGTTCAATCTTGCCAATCATATCTATGCCCCACATGGCAAAGGGCCAGGGTGAAGACATCACATTCAGAGGATTCGGAGGCACATGCACTTTATCTGCATAAATCTGGCATTTATGACACTTTCTGGCATAAGCACAACAGTCTGCATCCATTGTGATCCAATAATAGCCTGATCTCAACAACTTTTTAGCCATTGCATGCCCTCCAGCATGGGTACCAAAAGATCCTTCATGCACCTCGTGCATCAACAAGTCTGCTTCTGTCTTATCAACACATCTGAGAAGTACCATATCAAAGTTTCTTTTGTACAAGGAACCATCAGCATTCAGGAAGAAACTACCAGCTAGCCTTCTTAAAGTCTTCTTATCATTGGATGATTCCCCAGGTGGGTATGTTTGATCCTCCAAGAAGCACTTGATGTCATGGGACCAAGGCTTATCATCTTTAGCAAGGTCTGCTGATAATACATATGCTGGTCTATCAAGCCTGGATACTGAAATCCGAGGCACAAAGTTGGCAGCTTGAACTTTGATCATGGATGAAATGGTAGCCAGAGCATCTGCAAACTAATTTTCATCTCGAGGGATATACTCAAGTTTGACAGTTGTAAAGAATGTGAGTAACCTCCTTGTGTAGTCCCGGTATGGAACCAGATGCTCCTGGTGAGTGTACCATTTGCCGTTGGTTTGATTAATTACCAGAGCTGAATCTCCGAAAACTGTCAAAGTCTTGATCCTGAGGTCAATGGCTTCCTCAAGACCCATAATACAAGCTTCGTATTCAGCTTCGTTGTTAGTGCAGTTAAAGGTGAGTTTTGCCGAGAAAGGCATGTGAACTCCCTTAGGTGTAATGAGTATTGCACCAACACCACGACCATTCATATTAACAGCCCCATCAAACATCATTGTCCATTCTTCTTCTGGGTCAGGCCCTTCAGTGTGAATAGGTTCTTCATGATCTTTTGTTTTGATGAACATGATGTCTTCATCAAGGAACTCAAATCTCATTGGCTGGTAATCATCAATGGGTTGCTCAGCCAGATAGTTAGACAATACACTGCCCTTGATGGCCTTTTGAGATGTGTATTGAATGTCATATTCTGTTAAGATAATTTGCCATCTTGCAACCCTTCCGGTAAGTGATGGCTTCTCAAAAATGTACTTGACTGGGTCCATCTTGGATATCAATAAAGTAGTGTGGGTCAACATATACTGTCTCAGTCGGCGAGCAGCCCACGCTAAAGCACAGCAAGTTTTCTCGAGCAGTGAATAACGTTGTTCACAGTCGGTAAAATTTTTGCTTAGGTAGTAAATTGCATACTCTTTTCGACCAGACTCGTCATGCTGGCCCAGCACACACCCCATTGACTCTTCTAATACTTTCAAGTACATTATTAGAGGTCTTCCTTCAACTGGAGGCATAAGGATTGGAGGCTCTTGTAAGTATTCCTTGATTTTGTCAAAAGCCTTTTGGCAGTCTTCATTCCACCTGACCGTTTGTTATTTTCTTAACAACTTGAACAAAGGCTCACAGGTTGCTGTAAGGTGAGATATGAACCTTGAAATGTAGTTCAATCTACCTAGGAACCCTCGAACTTCTTTCTCAGTCTTTGGTGCAGGCATTTCTTGGATGGCTTTGACTTTGTCAGGGCCAACTTCAATTCCCTTTTCACTCACAATAAATCCCAGCAGCTTACCGGATCGCACCCCGAATGTACATTTGTTGGGGTTTAGCTTCAATTGGTACTTCCTCAGACGCTTGAATAGCTTCAACAAATTTACTAGGTGGTCTTCTTCTGTGTGGGACTTGGCAATCATGTCATCCACATAACATTCAATTTCTTTGTGGATCATGTCATGGAATAATGTTACCATAGCCCGTTGATAAGTGGCACCAGCATTCTTCAGTCCGAATGGCATTACCTTATAACAAAATGTGCCCCAGGGTGTGATGAAAGTTGTCTTCTCCATGTCTTCAGGTGACATCTTGATCTGATTATATCCTGAAAATCCATCCATGAAGGAGAACACCGAGAACTGAGCCGTATTGTCGACCAATACATCAATGTGAGGTAAAGGGAAGTCATCTTTCGGGCTGGCTCTATTCAGATCCCGGTAATCCACGCACATCCTCACTTTTCCATCTTTCTTAGGCACAGGTACGATGTTAGCAACCCATGGCGGGTAACTAGTCATAGCAAGGAAACCGGCGTCCCACTGTTTTTGTACCTCTTCTTTTATCTTCATTGCCATATCTGGGCGAGTACGGCGCAACTTCTGTTTTACTGGCAGACAGTCTTCTTTCAGAGGCAGCTTGTGCATAACAATGTCGGTGTCCAACCCTGGCATATCCTGATAAGACCAAGCAAAAACATCCACATACTCCCGAAGCATGTCAATAAGTTGCTCTTTCACTGAATCTTGCAGACGGGCCCCAATTTTCACTTCTTTCAAGTCTTCTTCTGTACCAAGATTAACCGTCTCAACTTCCTCCTGATGAGGAGTGATAACCTTCTCCTTTTGTCTTAACAACCTTGCTAGCTCTTCAGGTAGCTCATAATCTTCTTCAACCCCTTCATCGGCTTGATTAATCGGATTGTCAAAGTCATACAAAGTCATAGCGGTGTCGTTGTCGGTGCAGTCTGGAGGGCACTCTCTGTAAGGGTTTAGATTTGTTTATTTTAGTGATCAGTTTTATCTTGCTTAGGAAAAGTGAAAATGAAGTTTTTTTTTTGAAAAACATTTCCATTTTATTTTTGTACAAAAAATGAAAAATGAAAAACAGTGAGCGGAAAAGAAAAGACTCATTTGCAAAAGATGTCCTGATATTCATTAATTGATCGTTTGCACAAAATACAAGATGGCCCGATTACAAAATGAGCCCTGACATCTTGGGCAAGATGCAGGACTTGATGCATGCTTTAAAGACAGGAAATAATAATTACTCTACAGGAGTAACTCTTATAATTTCCTGGGAAGACCAGTTTGAGACATGGTTCCCCGGGATCCTTGGACGTATCCAGCTTTCCAGGTTGCGCTCGTCTTCTGACTCATCTTCCAAACTGTTCATAGCATCCGGGGTGAGCATCCCCCCGCTGACAAACTTGGGCTCCCTTGCAGCCTCTGGTTGATCTTGTAGAGTTGGTTTGTAACCCAACCGGAATCGGTCTTCTTTCTTTTCAACTGGCAGCAACTTGCCCCAGCCTTGAGCGGTACTTTCCTCAACAACCTTTCGGGCTTGTTGATATGATGTGATGGAAGTCCCAGAAACAGCAGATGCTTCATTGATATTAAGGGCTTCAAACCCTTGACTCATGGTCTCATGGATCTCCCCATCCATTTCAATGTATTTGAAAGTAGCCAGCTGGCTAACGAAGATATCCTCTTCCCCACAAATGGTAATGACTTGGCCCTCCCACTCAAATTTTAACTTCTGGTGAAGGGTTGACGTCACGGCGCCAACGGCGTGTATCATGGTCTACCCAATAGACAGTTGTAGGCAGGCTGTATATCCATCACAAAGAAGGTCGTTTTGAAAACTTGTAGGCCAATCATTATTGGCAACTCTATTTCTCCCAGAATTGATCTTTTAGAACCGTCAAAGGCTCTCACTACCAAGTTGCTTGGGCGTAGTGCCAATCCATCATGTTCCAGCTTCACAAGGGCTTTCTTGGGTAGGACATTGAGTGATGACCCTGTGTCCACCAATACGTGAGAAAGAACTGCACCCTTACACTCCAAGGTAATGTGCAAAGCCTTGTTGTGATTGTGACCTTCCGTTGTCAGATCAGTGTTGGTAAATCCTAGTCCATGACTAGCGTTGTCATTTCCAACCACAGCCTCTAACTGATTGACAGTAATCTCCTCCGGGACATAAGTTGCGTGCAGGACTTTTAATAGTGTGTTCCGATGAGCCTCAGAGCACATTAGCAATGATAGTATGGAGATTTTGGAAGGTGTCTGGTGAAGCTGGTCCACCACCTTATAATCACTTTTCTTGATTATCCGCATGAATTCATCAACCTCTTGATCAAAAGGAGTCTTCAAAGTTTCTTTAGCAACTGGTTCTTCTTGCACCACGTTCTTCCCTTTTGCCTTAGCGGCAGCTTCTGCTTCAGCAATGGGTCTTGGTATTTGCGAGGCAAAGAGACGTCCGCTTCTAGTGAAGCCTCCGCCTCCCCCCACATTGTCTATCTGAGGTGAAGAAGTTGATGACTCTAAAGTGATTTTCTGCCCCTCGCAGTATAGATCTGAGCCATAATGCCAAGGGATGGCATTATTACTTTCGTAAGGAACTGGCCCAGGCACTGTGATAGTGACCGGACTGATAGCAGCTGCAGAGGGGACCACAATGGTGTGTGGATCATAATATATGGTAAATGGAGCTCTGACAGGAGTAGCATTTTGTTGTGAGTTGTTGGAAGGAACATTTGCGGGATCGTAGTATATCGTAACCATTGAGACGCTTTCATTAATTGTTACTGATGTTGTAGACGGTACTGTTGACTGGACGGGTGTTGAAGTTGTAGCATGAACTGATGGAGTAATGGGTGTTGTCGTTGTAGAAGGAATTGTGACTAAACTTGTATCCATTGAAGTGATTGATTGAGTAATTGTTGGAGTTGTAGCAGAATCTGTTGGAACAAAGGTTGCTGATGTTGTAGGAGTATCTGTGATTGTTGATGAAGGAATTGTTGGAGTTGTAGTCGTTGTTGTTGTAATCTGAAGAGTGCCATCTCTAATGAGGCCATCTATGCCGTTTCTCAGTCTCTCACATCCATTAACGGCAATATTGCAATACCCACAACCGACCTCACACCCAGGGAACACTTGGCATTCTAACAACTGAGCTTTGATTTCAACCAAAGGTGTTCGGATATGTGCAAATCTACTAATTAATGTGGATGGTTTGCCCTCCTCAATAGCATTAATCCTAGGCCCGTTGTGACTAGGCATTGGATTTCTTGTGACGTTCGGAGGAGGCGCAAAATTGAGAGCTTTTGAGTCCACCAAATCCTGGACTTTCATCTGTAGGGCCCTGCACTTTTCAGTATTATGCCCTGGTGCATTTGAGTGGAATGCACACCTGGCATTTGCATCATAGTTCTTTGGCAGATTGAGAGGATCTGGAAGAGCCAACATCCTTAATTCAACTAGGTTGAGCTTTAGGAGTTTTGGCAAGAGTGCAGCATACGGCATTGGGATTGGGTCAATTACCCTGTTTGCTTGTGATGGCCTCTGTTGGAAGGGATGCTGTTGTTGGTTGCTATTGCTGTTGTTGTACGACCTTTGTTGCGGATAATGAGATTGTTGTTGATACTGTGGTTGTTGTTGTTGAGGATATGATGATTGTTGTGGAATTGGAGCTGGGATGGTAACAGCTGCTACTGACCGGTGAGCATATTGAGGCCTGCTCCTGCTCGTATGAATGGAATTTGTTTCACCTGCCCTTTGGGGTCCCGCAAAAGGTTTTCTGGGATTGCTGGAGGAACTTGCACCACTGTCGGAGATTTTGCCCATCTTCAAGAGACTTTCAATTCTCTCACGAGCTATAACCACATCAGCAAAACTGGTAGAGGAGAAAGCAGCCAGTCTATCAATATAAGTCCCTTGCAATGTGTTCATGAACATGTCAGCCATTTCCCTTTCTGACATGGGTGGTTGGACAGCAGCAGCAAGCTGTCTCCATCTTTGAGCATAATCCCAGAAGCTCTCTCTAGAAGACTGAGACATGCCCATTAGAAGGGTTCTATTGGGAGCCATGTCCAAGTTGTACTGATATTGCCGGATGAAAGCTTCGGCCAGATCCTTCCAACATCTTATGGTGGCCCTAGTTAAGTGCGAATACCATTCTCTTGAAGCTCCAGTCAGACTGTCCTCAAAGTAGAACATCCATAACTTTTCATCCATGGTATAAGCCTTAAGCCTTCCCAAGAAAGATTGCAGGTGAGTACGTGGACAGGAGGTACCATTGTACTTTTCAAAGCATGGGGGTTTGAATTTGTGGGGAATCCTTACCCCATCTACTAGTCCCATATCCATCACATCGAAGCCCAAAGAATTCTGAGACTCCAAAGATCTTAACTTTTCAGCAATCTCATCTAATCTTCTGTCATATACCTCATCCCCAACCCCTAGAACAGTAAATTGTTCTTCCTGGGGATCCTCCTGCAGGATTCTGCCCCCAGCAGTATTACCTTGACCATTCCTCGGGATGTTAACTTTTGGATTCAGATGAGGTCCATATTCTGGTGGGTCAATACGAGGCTGGCCCCGTTCATTGTTGCTAGTTCCTCCTGTTCCAAGATGAGGCTCCTCAGGAGTTTTTCTTTCCACCAGCTCTCTTAACCTTTCTTGACTCTGGGCTAAGCCAGTCATCACGGCCATAAACTGAGACATCTGATTTCTCATCTCTACTCTCTCATTGGCCATCTGATTTCTGACCTCATTTAGGTCCTGATGTACTTGCTCCATTTGAATGTCGGGAAGGTTGTTACGAGTCGGGTACCGGTGCGTGCGGTTGACAAGGAACACTCGGGGACGAGCAATGTTTCCTGAGATCACAACAAAGTTAGAAACAATAATAACAAAAACCTACAAAACAAAAACAAAGTTAGTATGCAATTCAATATGCTTATTTGTTTTCCAAGGTATCCGGTTTGGTTCTTGGTTTTGACCTTTCCAGACCTCGAGGAAGATACTTGATGTTGTTGAGAGAAAACCCAAATGACAACAAACTAAAATATATTACAAATGATGAATAATACATAGTTTTTTTTACAATACATGCCCATGGAGGGTCAAAATACAACAAAAGGAAAAGTACATCAAATGGAAACAAACAACAAGCAAAGAATCAGACATCCAGTCCAAACTCATCTTCTCTGACCTCCTTCAGGAGTGCCTTAGTCACTGGACTAGCTGGGTGCTCTGTAATGGTCCTAATGAGGAGGTTCCTAGTAGCAATGGCAGTAGTCAGCTTCTTATGCCTATCCTGATCCTTTGATCTATTCAATCCTGCTCTGAGCTTCAACTCTGAAATCTCCTTCTGAGCCGCCAACAAAGCTTCCTGCTGCTTCTTCTCATTGGCCTCTAGTTGTTCAATCTTGTCTTGAGTCTTCTTGTCTTCTTGTGTACGGGCTTCAGTGATCCTGACCCATCTAGCCTGACTTTCTTGCAGATAGTGCTCAGCCCTAGCTTTCTGAATCTTGGCCTCTTTACAAGCATTCTTCAATATTTGTTCCCCAGCCCTTGCTTTCCTTATGTAGTCCTTTGTCTTTTCAATCTTGGTTAGATGCTCAATTTTGAGCTTTTCCAATCTCTCAATGTCCAGACGACCATCACTTCTTTCCTAAAGAGTCTTCTTCAAGGCCTGGGATAGCTGCTCATTCCTTTCTTTCAACTTTTCAAATTCCTTCAGGCTAACTGTTGCTGCAGGCTGTACTGTAGATGGTCCAGGTATGTCTTCCAAGGTGAAAGGCATTCTGGTAATCTGAGCTCTGGTACGGGACCAGTCTGAGTACTGAGCTGAAGCAACATTGTTACATCTTCCAAGAATAGCTACCCCTTTTGTTTGGATGTTGTCCCAAGCCCAGGATGCTTGTCTGACAACGGCTGAATTAGGTTGCACTTCACAATATAGGTTCTCAGCTAAATCCTGTCCTCTGGGAGGGTGAACTAAGGCATAGCCCAATTGTCTCTTAAATAGTAAAGGGTTGTAGTTGATGCAACCTTTTACTCCTATGAGAGGCACATTTGGGTATTGTCCACAGTCGGTGATAATGTCCTTGCATTTGGTGCTCTGGGTGCACCATCTGATATCATCTGAAGTCAAGGCAATGAACCTCTTGGCCCAATTCTTCTACTGGTGAGGGTTCAAGAAAGCATCTGATTTAGGCAGGTGTCTGAGCAGCCAGGTGTAAAACAAAGGAGCACAACATCTTACCAACTTCCCCCTTTGTTTCTCATTCCTCTGATGAATGGAGTAATAAAAGTCTCCTAGCAATGTAGGTACGGGGTTCTTCAGAAGAAATAAATGGATGGCATTCTTGCTGACAAATTTGGGCTCATCTGCAAAAAGTATAGCCCCATATATGCTGAGGGCTAATAATGCACAGACTGCCCTCCACTCTCCTAATGAAGCCTTCAGGATGGCCTAAGAAATCAAGAAATCCAGATGTAAACCAGGAATCCCAGCTTTTGTTGTCATACTTTGCTCAATAAGGGCAGGCTCCAAGTACAGTGTGTTGCACCCCAAAATTTGCCCTCACAATACAAGACTTTGTGTTCTAAGAAGGTTCACAAGGTTCACAAATTCTCCAACACTTGCATAACCTTTCATGAGGTTCATGAAGTCTACAAGTTACTTTATGAAGATTCACAAGGTTCACAAGTTTCTCAACATCTTCAAGACCTTTCATGAAGTTCATGAAGTCTATGAGTCACTTCTTGAAGGTTCACAAGGCTCACAAGATTCATAATGATTACAAAGCTCCCCTGAGGTTCATGAGGTCTACAAAGCCACTTCATGAGGTTCACAAGGTTCACAAGCTTCACAATACCTCCCATGAGGTTCACAAGACATTTTATGATGGTTCACAAGGTTCACAAAGTTCACAATTGGTCAAAAGAGTTGACAATTCCCTCAGACAATGCAACTCCTAAGCAGTGCATCCAAAACTAGGGTTTTGACTTTAATCAGGCTAAATGAACTTCCAAGACTTCAAGTGAGTTTCATAACATCTTATATGTGTGTAAGAACCCCCATGACAAGTTTCAAGACTTTTCTCAGAAGATTGCTCAGTCAGATGATCAGATAAGTTAAAATCAGTCAATGTAGTTAAAAAGTCAAACTGAGGTCAACTGTGGTCAAACCAAAGTCAAACTTCATGATTTTTTGCCAACATCAAGTATATGAAGTAAAATTCATCATTTGATCAAGGTTTTATCATGATTCATCAAGGAGATTCCAGATCATCAATAATCAGGAGTTTCTAAATTAGGGTTTCCTCAGTAAAAGTCAACTGAACTTTGACCAGACATAACTTTCACATACTTCATCACCAAGTCTCCATCCAAAGCTCATTTTTAAGGAAATTGAATTCTCTACAACTTTGATGTTGAAAGTTAAGCCCAAAAATGCTTCATTTGAAAGATATGATCTAAGACATTATAGGTCATTTCAAAAGTCAACAAAAAGTCAACAACTTCAAAAGGGCATAACTTGAGATTGGTAAATGATATGGACCTGAAACCAATGGGGTTGTTTAGAGGACTCTTCAAGCTTTCCAAAAAGTCCAAGAACACCCTCATACCTTTAAAATTGAGGGAGATGTTCCTTTGCAAAGTTGGGAAAATTTGTGATGGTTTATGATGAAAATGAGGGCCTAAAAGCAATTTTCTCCAAATGGGCTGGCCAAATTATGACCCAACCCATACAATAATATCATGCACGAAATTTCCATAATATTTTCATAATTTTTATTTTATTTAATTAATTTATTATGATTTTTTATACTTAAAATCATTTTAAATTTAAATAAAATATTAAAAATGAAGATTTATTTTTGTGATTGATTCTAGAAAGTCTTAATTGGTGATTAGAATCAAAGAGGAATGGAATCATGTGATTGATGCAAAAATAGCAAGTCTTCATGAGCCAATATTTGAAATTCAAAGCACCATCTTTCTCAATCTTTTTAAATCAATTCTTCCACATGATCCATCAATTTTTTAACCTAGAATCATTCACCTATATATGCTGATCATAACCCTAGCCTCATACACGAAATCCAGCAGCTCATAGGTAAGTTTCAAAACTCAAAATTCAAGCAAAAAAGTGAGATTCGGATTTTGAAATTCAGAGCATTTGAAGGCAAAGTAAGAACATAGAGATGTTTATTGATCATCACTAAAGCTAAAGCATTGCTCATATGCATCTCATGTGCTCCATATTGCTAAACCCGAAGCTTTGTTCATGCTTAAAATTTTTTTTTCGATTACATCAATTCATTGCATTTAAATGAATTTTGTTCGGCTAATGTTGTTTGTTGTGTGTTGTAGAATGTTTCTGGGCAGGAAAACTCAAGGAACCGTGGTTAATTCACAAGATGCCATAGTTAGGGTTTGGACCTAGGTTTAGGGATTTCTAATTTAAGAAACATAAATCAATTCTAAAAACATAGAACTAATCGTGTGAATGCCTGGATCATGATGCTGTGCTTAATTTTGTAAAATTGAATGGTTTTGTTGCTTGTTGATGTTCGTAGGTTTTGCTGGGAAAGTATTTTTCGCAGGAAAGTTTGCAACAATATTCGCAGGAAAATCCTACGAATTTGAGGAAGAAGATGACTGGCTTGGCGCGCAGTCCATGTTTCAAATTTTGATTTAAAATATTATTTTCATATTCTGTTTATTATCACAAGCACGCAGCTTGTCCCAGTGGAGGGAAGCGTATGTGTATTGGCTATGGGACATGAGTTCGAGTCCTGGTTTTGGACATTGTTTTTTCTATTTTTTCAGGTAACCAAGAAACTTGATATATTATATTCTATTGCCACTATACTATCAGGTGGGCTCTTCCAGCCGGGTGGTGATGCGCGTGTGTGAATGTATAAAGGTCCTGGGATCAAATCCCACCCCAGGCCTTTTTGTGTCATTATTTTTCTGGATTTACAAGACAAAGAATAAAACCAATTTCTCCCTTCCATTTATTGTCTGCGCACCCAATGGCCTGATGGTTGTTGTTCTTGTTGGAAATCAAGCTGACCTGGGTTCAAACCCCAGTCAGGTAAGTCTTTCATACTCTTTTTTTTTCTTTTATTTGTTTTTTAGGTATTATAATATTAATTTTATGAATATATGTTTTAAATAATAAAAATAATAATAAAGTATGCATGTTTTCTTTAATTTCCAAAATATATACATTTTCATAAATTATGTTTCTATATGTATATATAAATTAAAATATTTTTGTATATAACTAAACCCTAATTTTTTTTTTTTTAAAAAAACTCTAAAAACTATTTTCCAAAATAAAACCTAATTCTATTTTCTTCTAAATAAATTTATTTTCCAATTATTATTATAATTATTGTGTATATATATATATATATTTATAATTCTTATAAACTTTGTAAATATAATACTTAATATAATATTTTAAATATGACTAATTTTTCTTTTCTTTGTAAATATAATTATTTTATGAACATGATATTTAAAATTTACTTTCTTCATACAATATGTAAATATTATTAATAATTGTTAATATATAATTAAAAATAATTAAATTTTTGTAAATGATTAAAAATTTATAATTATGCTATATTTAGAACTTTATATTATAGTAATTATTTAATTATCTATGTTTCTAAATTAAATTCAAATTTTGTGTTTAATCATGTTATTATAATGTTTTCTCTATTTATTTCTATTAATTATTGTTACTAATCATATTATTATTCATTATTTTATATTATTATTATTATTTCACTAATTTTATTCATTTTTAATATTTTTTACTAACCTTATTTTTTTTATTATATTTATCACTAACCCCTATTTATTTACTTATTGTTTACTTATTATTTATTGCTTATTTATTTATATTTTGCTAATTAATTATTTTTGCTATTTATTTATTTATTTTTGCTTATTATTATAATTATGTTGTAATTGCTTTCTGGATGTAAAATTTGTAAATATAATTATTTTGCTATGGTTAGTAATTTAGGGAGTGTAAATATGTATTCTCTTAAAATTAATTCTAGACCACTTTTAATCAAAGATAATTAAATTAAACACTCACACACGTAAGTCGATTTTAATCGCCGTCTCACTTTCTAAGGTTATCCCTCGAGTTGCCTACGAATAATGGTCAAGTGGGGTGTATAAAGCAAGTCCCTTTCAAAAGTAAAAATCATCAAGTCCCTAATGGTTGCCTTCACGAATCAAGTCCCTTCGAATAATGATGATAGTCCCTCATATATGCTTATTACACCCCACAGTTGCCTTCATAAAACAGAATGTCCCTCTCATGTCCCTTACATCCAAGGTAATGACTACCTACTCCTTAATAGTAGGGATAGTCTTACCAATGAAAGGATAAAGAACAAGAAAGACTTAAAACTTTAGGGTAGGTTCCTCTTATGTACTTGCTCACTTCAAAAACTTTTCAAACTCTTCACAATTTCAAACAAATTTTCAAAAACAAGTTTTTACACATCCGTACATGGATTATTATCAACTATTCTGAAAATTTTTCTATTCACACACTACACTTTCAAAAACAATTCAAAAGTGAGCTAAGTAACTAAGAGCCCATGGATAACCATGGATGTAAAGGGTGCTAACACCTTCCCTTTACATAACCTACCCCCCGGACCCAAAAATATCTCTTAAGGTCTTTCCTGTTCTTTTATAACCTTTCCTTTTGGATAAAATAAAAGTCGGTGGCGACTCTTGCTATCCGCAACATAACTAAAAGTCAGTTCTCCCACCGTGTTACAGAACTGGCGACTCTGCTGGGGATTTAATATAAAAGAGGGGTACCCTTAGGAATTAGATCACTTTAAATTGTTTGCCTTGTTTGCTTTATATTACTTGTTGGGGTTTGCTCTTATGTGTGAAACGTCCTAACCCGGATCTAGTGTACCTTAGGTAAATGGCAATAGACCAAGGAAACTGTACGACGTATATCGATACGGTTGATCTGGTGGCCATAGTTAGTGCGACTTCTTGGTTGGTGCTTATGTTCCTTAAGTCAAGTTGAGGATAATATGAGGCTGCCATATGTTGTCAATGCACTAACTAACTTTTAGAACCCTAGTTAACTCATCTTGGCCTTTAGAAAGTAGTGAGGTAACCGGCTTTGGTGCAGACTGAAGTTGGTTGACACTCGATACTACGCTCATTGAGATCTTAAACTTGGAGGGTTTTGGTTGGCAAGTAAGTTGCCTTCTGATCAACTACCCTTGTGAAGGATCAATGATAATGAGATCCCTTAGAACCCGGTTACTTTTGTAGGACAGGATGAACCATCTAACTTCAGGGGAGGGTACTTACCTTAAACCTCATGCAAGCCTTTAAACCTAGGGCTATGGTGTGACTTGTTTGTGTGTGCCACATGTCTTTGATTGAGCATAACATCATGACATCATCATGCATCATGAGCATAGCATTTTCACTAACCATTTCAAGGACCAAAGGATTTATCTTTGTTCTTTGTTGCAGGTCATGCCTTCTGCTCGTAGAAACACTATCAGGATCAACTTTGTGGGGATACCTCCCAAACTTAAAGAGTTGGTTTCTCAAGTGTCTGATCACTCCCAGTTCATCAAGAAACATGGTCACCTATTGGATCTAGTCACTTCAGGGTTCAATGAAGACATGATGAGTGTCCTGTTTCAGTTCTTTGACCCTAAGCACCACTGCTTCACATTCCCCGACTATCAGCTAGTTCCAACCATGGAGGAGTTCTCTAAACTTCTGGGCATACCTGTTCTTGATCAAAGACCCTTCACAGGCTTGGAGAAAGAGCTTAAACCAGAGGTTATTGCTGCAGCTCTACATCTGAAGAAGTCTGATATTGTTCTAGAAACGAGAAGTGGAGCCAAGGGTATTCTTGCCAAGGTGCTAATGGATAAGGCTCAAATGTTCTTGAAGTCCATGAGCTATGATGCTTTTGAGGAAGTCTTAGCCTTGCTGATATATGGCTTAGTATTGTTCCCCAATCCAGATCAGTTCATAGACGTTCATGCCATCAACATTTTCCTGAGTCACAATCCAGTACCTACATTGCTTGGAGACATCCTGCATTCTCTTCATACTCGTACTACAAGGGCAAGAGGAACTTTGATGTGTTGCATACCTTTACTTTCTAGGTGGTTTATTTCTCACCTTCCCTGCTCAGTAATGAAGAATGAGCAAGGGTTCAGATGGTCCAAGAGGATCATGTCACTTTCTCACTCAGACATCCATTGGTGCTCCAGATCTATGGAGAATGTCACCATCATTGACCGTTGTGGGGAGTTTCCTAATGTGCCACTTCTAGGCATAAGAGGAGGCATCACCTACAACCCCTCTCTAGCTTTACGACAGTTTGGTTACGCCCGGAGTGATGGTCCACATGACATGTTGATTCAGGGCATTGTGTTTGATTACGACAACGATCTTCAGGGTTACCGTCAGAGATTCATACGAGCTTGGGGAAAGGTAAGTAGGATTGACAGCAAGACACTGGAGCCTAAGTACACTATTCCTATGGAGGCTTATCTCAGATGGGTACGATCTCGTGCTCAGACACTCATGATGCCATATCCTGCCGTCCTACCAGTTACCATGGAACCTGTTGCTGAAGGAGACACAGCTTATACCATCCTTCACCCAGACATGCCTACTGATATGGAAGTCTTGCAGAGATCATGGATCCAACTGAAGGAGCAAAGGGATACTTTCGAGGCTCATTACAAAGCAAGCCAAGAAAGAATTCTGGAACTAACAAAGCAACTTCACGAGGAACGGAACCTCAACTCATACCTCAATACAAAGAGGAAACGTCCATGGGAGATTTAAAACCCCATCTTTTGTACTTATTTCATTTTCATTTTTGTAAGCCTAAAAGGCAAAACAAAGTTATTACTAATAAAAGTTTACTTTCATGTTTGTCTAAGCAAATTTAAATTTTGCGGTCCTTGAAAACATTGCATTACATTACCATATCATTTCATTGCATCACAGGTTTATAATTGTACACAGGTTTCTCATCTTCTCGCTGTTTATTTCAGCAATGGCTCTTGAACAATCAGTTAAGGATCTTCAGGCACAAAATGCACAGTTCCAAGAGCTGATCTTGAACCTGTCCAAGGGGCAAGATGAATTGAAGGCACTGCTGGCCAAGAAAACTAAGAAGACTAGAAGGTCTGCTGGGTTGATCAACATGGGAAGAAGGTTCAAAGGTCTGGCCAAGACCAAAGAACCAGCTGAAGACTATGAATCTGAGGAATCTGAGCAAGAGGTAGGCAGTCTCCACCATACAATGGGGGACTCTGATTCTGAGGCTAATTACTACCATGATCCTAATGAAGACAAATTCAAGATGCTGGTGGATAGGATGGATGCCATGGAGTTGCAGAAATCATCTGGGCTAGATTTTGAGGATTTGAGTCTGATATCTGGGGTAGTCATACCCATTGGTTTCAAGGTTCCTACATTTGTTGTCTATGATGGGGTCTCTTGTCCCAAACTGCATCTGAGGTCTTATGTTAGAAGAATTCAACCCCACACTGCTGATAAGAAGTTGTGGATCCATTTCTTTCAAGAGAGTTTATCTGGAGCTCAGTTGGAGTGGTATTATTAGTTGGAGAGTGTCAACATCAGAGACTGGAATGATCTTGCTGAAGCTTTCTATAAGCAGTATCAATACAATGCTGACTTAGCCCCCACTCGCATGCAACTTCAGAGCATGTCTATGGGTGCCAAAGAAAGTTTTAAAGAGTATGCTCAGAAGTGGAGAGATTTAGCTGGAAGAGTTCAACCCCCTTTAACTGACAGGGAATTAGTTGATATGTTCATGTGTACGCTGAATGGTCCGTTCTACAGTCATCTCATTGGAAGCTCATCATCTGGCTTCACTGAGTTGATTATGACAGGAGAGCGGGTAGAGAATGGTATCAAGAGTGGTAAGATCCAAGTGGGCACTTCTTCATCAGGTGCTGCAAAGAAGCCTCCCACTGGGAAGAAAGAATCCAATGCTGTTTATGGTCAACCTGATCGTAACAGAAGACATCAGTCTGTTAGTGCAGTTCATATTTCAAATCCAACTCCTGCAACAACAGAGCAGCCACAGGGCAACCAACAGAGGGCTAGAAGACAGTTCACGAAGATCAACATGTCAATGGCTCAGGCATTGCAACACTTGTTGAAGGCTGAACTTATTACCCTGAGGGAGGCTCCTCAGAATCCCAATGTTACCTCTCCCAAGTACAATCCCAATGCACGATGTGCATATCATTCAAACTGTCCAGGACATGATACTAATAACTGCTGGGTCTTGAAGAACAAAATTCAAGATATGATTGAGGCTGGAGAGATTGAGTTTGACCCTCCGGGTACTCCAAATGTGATTACTGCTCCAATGCCAAATCATGAGAAGACCGTCAATGCCATTGATGAAGATCTACATGTCTATTCAGTTGCGGAGTTGACCACACCATTGTCTGTTATCAAGAAAAAGTTAGTACAGGCTGGGCTCTTTCCAGGTTGTCGTGAAGACTGTTTGTATTGTACCTATAAGCCGGATAGATGCTGGAGATTGAGAGATGGAATTCAGCGTCTCATGGATAAGTATACTATAGTGTTTGAGAGGGCTCCATCGTCTGTGGAGAGTATGGTGGAGCATATTACTAGAGGTAAGAAGGTTGAAGAGGTTGATATGGTTGACAAGGTACCGGTAAGAATCACTTCAAAGAGACCTATTAAAATCACTCATCAGGGCCCAATCAAGATTACTGCTGAAGGCCCTGTGAAAGTTGTTGCTGAAGCCAGAGTGGCACCTCTGATCATTACTACTCCTGGTCCTATCCCATATACATCTGACAAAGCTGTGCCTTGGCACTATGGGTCTGATGTTTACATCCATGGTGTTAAGCAAGAGCCTGTAGCTGATGTGCCTGTTGACATTGATAATATTGCTGGATCTAGCAAGATCACTCGTAGTGGAAGAGTCTTCTCTCCTCCAGTTGCTTCTAAGAATGCAGTTACTCCTGCTGCTACTTCCACCACTGATGATCGGGGCAAGGGTCCTGTTATTGAGCCTGTATCTACTGATGTGCCAGTTGCTGATGACCTCTCTAAGCAGATGGAAGAAGTATTGAAAATCATTCGCAAAAGTGATTACGACATTGTTGATCAGTTGGGGCATACTCCCTCAAAGATTTCTATGCTGTCCTTGTTGTTATGTTCTGAGGCTCATGCCAAGTCCTTGATCAAGTTTTTGAAGACTGCTCATGTACCCAGTGCAATTTCTGTTGGCCAATTTGAGAACTGTGTTGCCCACCTGACCTATGACAATGGGTTAGGATTTTCTGATGCTGATTTGACCCCTGCCAAGAGGGATCATAACAGGGCCTTGCATATTTCAATTGAATGCAGGGGCACTACCCTGTCACATGTGCTGATAGACAATGGTTCCTCTTTGAATGTGTTGCCTAAGGAAGTCCTGAACAAGTTAAGTCCTGAAGATGCTGTGCTAAAGCCCAGTAACATTGTGGTGAAGGCTTTTGATGGTTCTAGAAGAGTAGTACATGGGGAAATTGATCTTCCAATCAAAGTTGGCTCCCAGGTGTTTACTGCTACATTTTTTGTGATGGATATTCGTCCTTCATACTCTTGTCTGCTTGGTCGTCCTTGGATCCATGGGGCAGGTGCTGTAACCTCTACATTGCACCAAAAGTTGAGATATCCGGTGGATGGAAAAGTTGTTACTGTCTTTGGAGAGGAAGAATACTTTGTCAGCCATGTAAACACTTTCAAGTATCTGGAAGTGGAAGGTGAATACATTGAGACTCCGTGTCAGTCATTTGAAGTGGTTCCCTGGGTTGTTAATGATTGTGTAGCTCCTCCTGCTGTGAAGAAAGTTCCTGTTGTCACCAGAAAACCTCCAACAATGGCAATGGCCTCCCTCAATGATGCTAGAGCTGTGGTGGATGAAGGTGGTTGTACTATTTGGGGTCAGCTCCCTGATATTCCATACAAGTCTGACAAGTTTGGTTTGGGTTTCACTGCAGAGTCCCAGAAGGCTGTTCGTCGTGCTCGTGCTGCTCGCATCACCAATCAAGGGGTTATCAATGCTGTGGGATACTATGATGAAGACTACAACTTGGATGCTTGGATTTTTCCTACTGTGGGTGCTGGACTCAATAATTGGAAAGCTGAAGATGTTATCCCTATCTCCTTTAGTCAGGAGTAAATACTATTACTGTGTTATGTTTTAAATTTGTAATTTCTGAACAATAAAACTTTCAAGCCATGTGCCTTACCCGGGGCACAATGGTGTGCTTGTTACGGGCTGTCATTTCATTTGCATACTTCATTCAATAAAATCAGTGGACGTTTCGTTTTAGTAAATATTGTGTTCCTTGTCTTTCTTTTCTTTTCGTTTTATCAGCTATGTGTTCTTACACACACCCACATCACTAAATGCAGATCCTCATCCACTCTGGATCCTGTTGATAACAGTTCTACTATTGCCAATTATAATTTCGAGAATCCGATCTATCAAACTGAAGACGGAAATGAGGACGATTGTGAAATACCTGTAGAGCTTGCTAGGTTGTTACAACAAGAAGAGAAAGCTATACAGCCACATGAAGAGCCAGTCGAAGTTGTGAATCTGGGAACTGAAGAAAACAGAAAAGAGGTCAAGGTAGGGGCTGATTTAGAGGACAGTGTCAAGAGCAGGTTGATTCAGATGTTACATGACTATGTGGAGATCTTTGCTTGGTCTTATGAAGATATGCCAGGGTTGGATATAGATATTGTGGTTCACCGTTTGCCAGTAAAGGAAGATTGTCGTCCAAAGAAGCAGAAGGTTCGTCGTATGCGTCCTGAAATGTCAGAAAAGATCAAGGCAGAGGTAATGAAACAGTTCAATGCAGGTTTCTTAGCAGTAACTTCTTATCCTCAGTGGGTTGCAAATGTGGTACCAGTTCCTAAGAAAGATGGTAAGGTACGTATGTGTGTGGACTACAGAGATCTGAACAAGGCTAGCCCCAAAGATGACTTTCCACTTCCTCATATTGATATTCTGGTAGACAACACTGCTCAGCATAAGGTATTCTCTTTTATGGATGGTTTCTCTGGTTACAATCAAATCAAAATGGCACCTGAAGATATGGAGAAGACAACATTTGTGACACAGTGGGGCACCTTTTGCTATAAGGTAATGCCATTTGGTTTGAAGAATGCAGGGGCAACATATCAACGTGCTATGGTGGCTTTGTTTCATGATATGATTCATCATGAGATAGAAGTATATGTAGATGATATGATAGCCATGTCTCAGAATGAAGAGCAACATCTTGATCATCTGCACAAGTTGTTTGAGAGGTTGAAGAAATACAAGTTGAGATTGAATCCAAACAAGTGTACTTTTGGAGTTAGATCTGGTAAACTCCTGGGTTTCATTGTCAGTGGAAAAGGTATTGAAGTGGATCCTGCAAAAGTGAAAGCTATACGAGAGATGCCAGCTCCCCGTACTGAGAAAGAGGTTAGAGGTTTCTTGGGACGATTGAACTACATTGCAAGATTTATTTCCCAGTTAACTACCATCTGTGAGCCAATCTTCAAGTTGTTGAAGAAAGATCAGGTGATGGAATGGAATGATGAGTGTCAGACTGCCTTTGATGAAATCAAGAGATATCTGCTAGAACCTCCAATTTTGATGCCACCAATTGATGGAAGACCCTTGATTATGTACTTAACAGTGCTAGACAACTCAATGGGGTGTGTGTTGGGGCAACATGACGAGTCTGGTCGAAAAGAGCAGGCAATATACTACCTTAGCAAAAAGTTTACCGACTGTGAAACAAGATACTCACTACTCGAGAAAACTTGTTGCGCTTTGGCATGGGCTGCTCGCCGACTAAGACAGTATATGTTGACCCATACTACCTTGTTGATTTCGAAGATGGATCCAATCAAGTACATATTTGAGAAACCTGCTCTCTCCGGAAGAATTGCAAGATGGCAAATGATCTTGAAAGAATATGACATACAGTACACTACTCAGAAGGCCATCAAGGGAAGTGTTGTTGCTGATCATTTGGCTCATCAAGCAGTGGATGATTACCAGTCAATGAATTTTGAGTTCCCTGATGAAGACATTATGATTATTACCAAAGAACCTGGACAATATGACGGACCTGAACAAGGATCCCGATGGACTATGGTTTTTGATGGTGCCTCTAATGCACTTGGTAATGGTGTTGGTGTTGTGATTATTTCCCCTGAAGGTTGTCATACCCCGATTACTGCCAGACTTTGTTTCTATTGTACCAATAACATGGCTGAGTATGAGGCATGTATCTTGGGTATTAAAACTGCTATTGATATGAAGATTCAGTTCCTTGATGTGTATGGAGATTCAGCCCTGGTAGTAAGTCAAATTAAAGGAGATTGGGATACCAAGCATGATAACCTCATTCCTTACAGAGAGCATGTGTTGTCTTTGATCCCACATTTTAAAGAGATTACCTTTGGACATATTCCACGAAGAGAGAATCAGTTGGCAGATGCATTGGCCACCATGGCATCTATGTTTGAGATCAGTTGGGATGATGAAGCTCCCAAGATTACTATTGATAGATTTGAAAAGCCTGCATACTGCAATGAGATTGACACTGAAGGGGTGGAAGAGAAGCCTTGGTTCTATGAAGTGAAAAGATATCTTGAAGCTCAGGAGTTCCCTGAAGGGGCATCTGTCAAAGATAGGAAGTTTCTGAGAAGGTTTGCTGCTAATTTCTTCTTGAGTAATGGGATTCTATACAAGCGCAATCATGATTCAACTTTGCTTCGTTGTGTGGATAAGAAGGAAGCAATTGAGATCATGGAGGATATGCATGATGGGATCTTTGGCACTCATTCTAGTGGTCATACTATGGCAAAGAAGATATTGAGAGCAGGTTACTATTGGTCTACCATGGAAGCTGATTGTTATCAACACTCCAGAACTTGTCACAAATGTCAAATTTATGCTGATAAAGTCCATGTACCTCCATCACCATTGAATGTGTTGACTGCTCCTTGGCCCTTTGCCATGTGGGGCATTGATATGATTGGTGAGATCAAGCCTACTGCTTCCAATGGGCATCGTTTCATCCTGGTTGCTATTGATTATTTCACGAAGTGGGTAGAGGCAGCTTCATTTGCATCTGTTACCAAGAATGCTGTGGCTCGGTTCATTAAGAATAATCTCATATGTAGGTATGGCATCCCTGAAAGGATTATCACTGACAATGGCTCTAATCTGAACAACACTATGATTACCGATCTCTGCACGCAGTTCAAGATTAAGCATCACAACTCTTCTCCGTATCGTCCGAAGATGAATGGGGCAGTTGAAGCTGCAAATAAGAACATTAAGAAGATTGTACAAAAGATGACTGTTACTTACAAGGATTGGCATGAGATGTTACCATTTGCTCTTCATGGTTATCGTACCACAATACGTACTTCAACAGGGGCAACCCCATTCTCCTTAGTCTATGGTATGGAAGCGGTTCTGCCCATTGAAGTTCAGATTCCCTCCTTAAGAATTATGAAGGATGCAGGCTTGGATGAAGATGAGTGGATTCAGACTCGACTGGACCAGATAAATTTGATTGATGAGAAGAGGTTAGCAGCAGTTTGTCATGGCCAGATGTACCAAAAATGAATGATCAAAGCTTTTAACAAGAAGGTTAAGCCAAAGGTATATCAGGCTGGTGACTTGGTAATCAAGCGTATTATATTACCACAGGGTGATCTTAGGGGCAAGTGGACTCCGACATATGAAGGACCATTTGTAGTCAAGACAGTGTTCTCAGGAGGTGCCATGATACTGACTACAATGGATGGTGAAGACTTCCCACAGCCTGTAAACGCAGACATAGTTAAAAAATACTACGCATAAAAAGAGACCCGCTAGGTTGACAGGCCTAGGCAAAAATAAGGGCATCCCGGCAAACCAAAAGGGTTTGGGCAAAAATTAGGGATATATATAAAAAGATGTACACCCGGCAAGTCGAAAACCTGAAAAGGCGGCTTGGGCAAAAAAGGGTATCCCGGTGGATTGAAAACCTGAAAGGGCAATCCAGGCAAAAGTTAGGGATTAAAGCGTATGACTATGTCTCGTTTGGATCACCCAGGAAACTGCAACCAGTTGTACTACTTATTCAAGCTCGAACAGGTAGAGCTCAATCCAATCATTTCCGTCTCAACAGCAAGAAGATGAGATACTTGAAGGGCAATAGTAGAATTGAAACTCAATAGGACTGTTTCCCATATAGCTGATTTTCTTTCTTTTGTAAAACTTTATGACAAAATCCTCTTACTAGGGTTTATGTCTCCTTGTACAAACTTACCCGTGTATGGGTCACTATTTGATATAAATAAATTCCATCTTTTGAATCCAGATTTACTTTTACCCTATTTACATAAGCGAAACGTCCATTGGTTGTGTTTGAATGTATGTATGCTTTTGAATATGATTAATGCTTACCAGAAATGCATGTATGCTTAATATGATTAATGTTTACCAGAAATGCATGAAAATGCAGTAATAGTATTTACTAAGGACGAACGAGGGAAGGATTTCAACGAAGCTTCGCCGGTTCATCTCTACGAGACAGTTACAAACCCTCAGTAGGACGAATCCATCTTCATAAAGTCTTATCTCCCCTGGAATTTATATCCATCTCTTTTATCCTCATACGGGTATTCGGGAATTTACTTTCCAATAAGGGTACGACGAACGAAGATGGGAAGTTATATCTGCCCTGCTATCAAACGAAGACGGAGGTTATCCATATCTTATTATCCCCAGCATCCGGGAGGTTATCCATACCTTATTATCCCCAGCATCCGGGAGGTTATCCATACCTTATTATCCCCAGCAGACGGACGGTTATGTATAATATATTCTTCAACAATGAATCGGGATTTATTTTCCCAAGCCAGCAGTTGTTATATGAAGATATCCAGACGCTCCCGGCAGTATCATATCATACATACATCACTTACATCATACCATAACATGCATATCCATGAGTGCATAGTACATTACCTAAGTGCATCCTATCATACATGCATACATAAGGCATAAACTAATGTTATCGTACATAATGCTACCTTGTTTTCAGGTTAATTACCCAACAAACAAATTTATGATCATCAGGACTGCTTTATCGTCACCTCAGGGTTACTTTATCCTCCTGATAAGCTTCTTATTACTTTGGGACTGCTTTATCGTAACCTCAGGGATACTTTATCCTCCTGATAAGCTCCTTATTACTTTGGGACTGCTTTATTGTTACCTCAGGGTTACTTTATCCTCCTGATAACTTCTCATGACTTCAAGACTGCTTTAGAGTTATCATTATTGATGGCTCTATCCTCCTGAAGCCATATTATTACTTCAAGACTGCTTTAGAGTTATCATTATTGATGGCTCTATCCTCCTGAAGCCATATTATTACTTCAAGACTGCTTTAGAGCTATTGATTGCTCTATCCTCCTGAAGCCATCTTATTATTTCAAGACTGCTTTAGAGCTACTGATTGCTCTATCCTCCTGAAATCATTACTTCAAGACTGCTTTAGAGCTATTGATTGCTCTATCCTCCTGAAGCCATCTTATTATTTCAAGACTGCTTTAGAGCTACTGATTGCTCTATCCTCCTGAAATCATATTACTATTTCAAGACTGCTTTAGAGCTATTGATTGCTCTATCCTCCTGAAATCATATTACTATTTCAAGACTGCTTTAGAGATATTGATTGCTCTATCCTCCTGAAGCCATATTATTACTTCAAGACTGCTCTAGGGTTATCATTATTGATTGCTCTATCCTCATGAAGACATGCTGTTACATCAGTATTACTCCAGTATCCTGAAAGCATATCATCAATACCTCAGGACTGCTCCAGACTCCTGACAGCTTTCATTATACTTCCATATTTTGGACTGCCTTATCTTCCAAGAAATATATCTGAAGAACTTTCCCCTAGTGGCATCTTTAAGCCCACTCAATCATATTCAACTAGCCATCTGTACCACTCTAATGCACTGGTGAGTGCAAATTTTTGGGCTTTTGTGTTCAATCCCCTTCAACCTTCCAGGTCACGACTGGAAAATATACCAATCTAACCCCTCAGGTTTCAGAAAATTGAACAGGGGCAGCTGTTGCACCCCAAAATTTGCCCTCACAATACAAGACTTTGTGTTCTAAGAAGGTTCACAAGGTTCACAAATTCTCCAACACTTGCATAACCTTTCATGAGGTTCATGAAGTCTACAAGTTACTTTATGAAGATTCACAAGGTTCACAAGTTTCTCAACATCTTCAAGACCTTTCATGAAGTTCATGAAGTCTATGAGTCACTTCTTGAAGGTTCACAAGGCTCACAAGATTCATAATGATTACAAAGCTCCCCTGAGGTTCATGAGGTCTACAAAGCCACTTCATGAGGTTCACAAGGTTCACAAGCTTCACAATACCTCCCATGAGGTTCACAAGACATTTTATGATGGTTCACAAGGTTCACAAAGTTCACAATTGGTCAAAAGAGTTGACAATTCCCTCAGACAATGCAACTCCTAAGCAGTGCATCCAAAACTAGGGTTTTGACTTTAATCAGGCTAAATGAACTTCCAAGACTTCAAGTGAGTTTCATAACATCTTATATGTGTGTAAGAACCCCCATGACAAGTTTCAAGACTTTTCTCAGAAGATTGCTCAGTCAGATGATCAGATAAGTTAAAATCAGTCAATGCAGTTAAAAAGTCAAACTGAGGTCAACTGTGGTCAAACCAAAGTCAAACTTCATGATTTTTTGCCAACATCAAGTATATGAAGTAAAATTCATCATTTGATCAAGGGTTGATCATGATTCATCAAGGAGATTCCAGATCATCAATAATCAGGAGTTTCTAAATTAGGGTTTCCTTAGTAAAAGTCAACTGAACTTTGACCAGACATAACTTTCACATACTTCATCACCAAGTCTCCATCCAAAGCTCATTTTGAAGGAAATTGAATTCTCTACAACTTTGATGTTGAAAGTTAATCCCAAAAATGCTTCATTTGAAAGATATGATCTAAGACATTATAGGTCATTTCAAAAGTCAACAACTTCAAAAGGGCATAACTTGAGATTGGTAAATGATATGGACCTGAAACCAATGGGGTTGTTTAGAGGACTCTTCAAGCTTTCCAAAAAGTCCAAGAACACCCTCATACATTTAAAATTGAGGGAGATGTGCCTTTGCAAAGTTGGGAAAATTTGTGATAGTTTATGATGAAAATGAGGGCCTAAAAGCAATTTTCTCCAAATGGGCTGGCCAAATTATGACCCAACCCATACAATAATATCATGCACGAAATTTCCATAATATTTTCATAATTTTTATTTTATTTAATTAATTTATTATGATTTTTTATACTTAAAATCATTTTAAATTTAAATAAAATATTAAAAATGAAGATTTATTTTTGTGATTGATTCTAGAAAGTCTTAATTGGTGATTAGAATCAAAGAGGAATGGAATCATGTGATTGATGCAAAAATAGCAAGTCTTCATGAGCCAATATTTGAAATTCAAAGCACCATCTTTCTCAATCTTTTTAAATCAATTCTTCCACATGATCCATCAATTTTTTAACCTAGAATCATTCACCTATATATGCTGATCATAACCCTAGCCTCATACACGAAATCCAGCAGCTCATAGGTAAGTTTCAAAACTCAAAATTCAAGCAAAAAAGTGAGATTCGGATTTTGAAATTCAGAGCATTTGAAGGCAAAGTAAGAACATAGAGATGTTTATTGATCATCACTAAAGCTAAAGCATTGCTCATATGCATCTCATGTGCTCCATATTGCTAAACCCGAAGCTTTGTTCATGCTTAAAATTTTTTTTTCGATTACATCAATTCATTGCATTTAAATGAATTTTGTTCGGCTAATGTTGTTTGTTGTGTGTTGTAGAATGTTTCTGGGCAGGAAAACTCAAGGAACCGTGGTTAATTCACAAGATGCCATAGTTAGGGTTTGGACCTAGGTTTAGGGATTTCTAATTTAAGAAACATAAATCAATTCTAAAAACATAGAACTAATCGTGTGAATGCCTGGATCATGATGATGTGCTTAATTTTGTAAAATTGAATGGTTTTGTTGCTTGTTGATGTTCGTAGGTTTTGCTGGGAAAGTATTTTTCGCAGGAAAGTTTGCAACAATATTCGCAGGAAAATCCTACGAATTTGAGGAAGAAGATGACTGGCTTGGCGCGCAGTCCATGTTTCAAATTTTGATTTAAAATATTATTTTCATATTCTGTTTATTATCACAAGCACGCAGCTTGTCCCAGTGGAGGGAAGCGTATGTGTATTGGCTATGGGACATGAGTTCGAGTCCTGGTTTTGGACATTGTTTTTTCTATTTTTTCAGGTAACCAAGAAACTTGATATATTATATTCTATTGCCACTATACTATCAGGTGGGCTCTTCCAGCCGGGTGGTGATGCGCGTGTGTGAATGTATAAAGGTCCTGGGATCAAATCCCACCCCAGGCCTTTTTGTGTCATTATTTTTCTGGATTTACAAGACAAAGAATAAAACCAATTTCTCCCTTCCATTTATTGTCTGCGCACCCAATGGCCTGATGGTTGTTGTTCTTGTTGGAAATCAAGCTGACCTGGGTTCAAACCCCAGTCAGGTAAGTCTTTCATACTCTTTTTTTTTCTTTTATTTGTTTTTTAGGTATTATAATATTAATTTTATGAATATATGTTTTAAATAATAAAAATAATAATAAAGTATGCATGTTTTCTTTAATTTCCAAAATATATACATTTTCATAAATTATGTTTCTATATGTATATATAAATTAAAATATTTTTGTATATAACTAAACCCTAATTTTTTTTTTTAAAAAAAAACTCTAAAAACTATTTTCCAAAATAAAACCTAATTCTATTTTCTTCTAAATAAATTTATTTTCCAATTATTATTATAATTATTGTGTATATATATATATATATATATATTTATAATTCTTATAAACTTTGTAAATATAATACTTAATATAATATTTTAAATATGACTAATTTTTCTTTTCTTTGTAAATATAATTATTTTATGAACATGATATTTAAAATTTACTTTCTTCATACAATATGTAAATATTATTAATAATTGTTAATATATAATTAAAAATAATTAAATTTTTGTAAATGATTAAAAATTTATAATTATGCTATATTTAGAACTTTATATTATAGTAATTATTTAATTATCTATGTTTCTAAATTAAATTCAAATTTTGTGTTTAATCATGTTATTATAATGTTTTCTCTATTTATTTCTATTAATTATTGTTACTAATCATATTATTATTCATTATTTTATATTATTATTATTATTTCACTAATTTTATTCATTTTTAATATTTTTTACTAACCTTATTTTTTTTATTATATTTATCACTAACCCCTATTTATTTACTTATTGTTTACTTATTATTTATTGCTTATTTATTTATATTTTGCTAATTAATTATTTTTGCTATTTATTTATTTATTTTTGCTTATTATTATAATTATGTTGTAATTGCTTTCTGGATGTAAAATTTGTAAATATAATTATTTTGCTATGGTTAGTAATTTAGGGAGTGTAAATATGTATTCTCTTAAAATTAATTCTAGACCACTTTTAATCAAAGATAATTAAATTAAACACTCACACACGTAAGTCGATTTTAATCGCCGTCTCACTTTCTAAGGTTATCCCTCGAGTTGCCTACGAATAATGGTCAAGTGGGGTGTATAAAGCAAGTCCCTTTCAAAAGTAAAAATCATCAAGTCCCTAATGGTTTCCTTCACGAATCAAGTCCCTTCGAATAATGATGATAGTCCCTCATATATGCTTATTACACCCCACAGTTGCCTTCATAAAACAGAATGTCCCTCTCATGTCCCTTACATCCAAGGTAATGACTACCTACTCCTTAATAGTAGGGATAGTCTTACCAATGAAAGGATAAAGAACAAGAAAGACTTAAAACTTTAGGGTAGGTTCCTCTTATGTACTTGCTCACTTCAAAAACTTTTCAAACTCTTCACAATTTCAAACAAATTTTCAAAAACAAGTTTTTACACATCCGTACATGGATTATTATCAACTATTCTGAAAATTTTTCTATTCACACACTACACTTTCAAAAACAATTCAAAAGTGAGCTAAGTAACTAAGAGCCCATGGATAACCATGGATGTAAAGGGTGCTAACACCTTCCCTTTACATAACCTACCCCCCGGACCCAAAAATATCTCTTAAGGTCTTTCCTGTTCTTTTATAACCTTTCCTTTTGGATAAAATAAAAGTCGGTGGCGACTCTTGCTATCCGCAACATAACTAAAAGTCAGTTCTCCCACCGTGTTACACAGTGCCCTTGCTATTTCTTCATTTTTGGGAGTAGTCATCTCTGGGTTGAAGGGGATTCCACCTCTGATAGGTACTCCAATCAACAAAGAAAATTCTTCCAGCAGAGGCCCTAACTGAAAGTCTGGAAAGGTGAAGCATCTCAGTGGAGGGTCATAAAACTGCAAGAATGTGTGGATCATGCTCCTCTGAGAAGGATCAAGGTCCATAACCATATCCAAGATACCCCCATAGTGTTCCCTAAACAGTGGGATGTGGTCAGGTGTGATAAGTGACTGGACTTACCTGATACCAGTCAATACAGGCTCAAAAAAGTGGTAGGATTTGTTGCTCTTCCTGGGAGTAGTCATGAGTGCTGCTGAAGAAGCTGAAGATAAGTGTTGATGAAGATCACAGACCGAGATGCTGAAGGTGGACCACTGACAGACTGATGCAGGTGGTGATGGAGATAACTGAAGCAGATAATTGATGAAGACAACTGAAGCAGAGGTCTATGCAGAAGAAGGGGTCAAAACCAAAACCAGGATATAATGAAATGGATACCCTGAAAAGCAAATAAACAAATGTTAAATGATGCAATGATGATATATGCAAATGATATGCAAGGGTTTATGATTAAGCTGGATCTGATTGTCTGTCTTGATATAAGGCCCATGTATGTTCAAAAGTCCAGATGAAGGCTCAGAGATCCAGTAACCAGGGTGGGGGACTCAAATAAAGAGTCACATGTCCAGGGTTAATCACAAGAACTGTCCAAAATGAAGTATTCTTAAACAATACAGTAACAGGGTATGATGTGGCCAAGGATTCCTGCAAACCTGTAAACAGCCCAACCCCCTCACAGGTAGTGTTCTAGAACAAGGATCCTCGGACTTGGATCAGTTATGAGAAGTGTAAACACTTCTAACCCGGAGGTACAGTGTTTACAATAACCATAAAAGATCCTCCTCTAATTCACCTCAGTTTCTGAAGGTCATGATAAAAGGTCATCCAGACTTAGCAGGCTTCCCAGATAGCCCTAGCACTACAGGAAATCTGTAGCACAGAGTTCTCAAGAAGAAACCCACATCTAAACCGTGTTTCATATTCCCGCACCAGACCGAGATGGAATGAGAAAGAACATGAACCACTCTAGCCTAGGTGTCACTTAGGTCCCAGGTATAGGACCTTAAACTCTCAATGGAACCCCACCCAACAAAACAGAAAACCAGATCCAGCAATGACAGTATGAAATATGCAAAAGACTGTAAAGAAAGCAATAAATAAAGCTGTACATAAAGCAATAAATAAAACAGAATACATAAACACACATAGCACATAACACCCTAGTAAACACAAGTCAAACAAGCGCTAGGAGGAACCCATAAAAAGAACCAGAAGCCCAGGTTGCAGTATAAGGGTCCCCAGCAGAGTCGCCAAGATGTCTCTCCCACCAAATGACACCTAGGTCAAATAGGGTACAGACGCGAACGGTCGGCGAGAGAGGAGAAGAACACAAGGGTGAACTGAAAAAAAGAGTCGCCAGCTAGGCATTTTTATCCCGAAGGAAAGGTAATGTTGCATAGACCTAAGAAAAGATGGATAAGGCGGTCGCGAACCAGAGAAACTGAGAAAGGGGGTTGGTTACAACCTGGGAAGGTATTAGCACCCAGATTGTCTGCCGTACTCGACGGGATCCACGCTTGAAAGATTTGTGTTTTAAAGGGGTGGTGTCAGTGCTATTTTGTGTGCAACAGCTGGAAAAGAATGCAAGTGTCAGTGCAAAAGAAATCTGAAGTGGATAAGAGAAGTTTCAGTGCTGGAAAGAAGTGCAAAGCTCAAGACTATGAGGCTTAAAGAATAATACTGGAAGAGGGGGAATGTACAGAGACTTTTGTTGGATAACTGTTAAGTTATGCCTACGTATCCTCTCGTGCAATGAGGAAGTCAGAACACCATAGTTCGACTCAAAGAGACTGAAAGGTAAATTGACTTGTGAACTGCTTACTTGTCTATGCTCAAGTGTATGACCTGTCTGGCTCAGGTGCAAACTGTCTTGCATTAGACGGAAGAAGCGAGTTCTCGTTTGTGAGTGAATGAGATGAGAGAAGAATCCCGGAGGAAATGATTATTGTTTGTTTTTGTTTTCAATCTTTTATTGATTTTTGAGTTTGTCATAAGAAAATGAGCTTAAGCCTAAACCAAGGGTTAGTAAACTCATCACATCTTCCCTCTGATTAGGGGTAATGAGAATACCTTAAGTATGAAGTAAACACCTCACAATTAATCACCATGATGTAGGATTAAGATCATTAACCTACTTGCAATTATTTAGATGTTTTTGGAGTTTTTGTTTAGTGTTAAGTAATGAGTTTAAGCCATAATCAAGGATTTAATGGACTCATTACACCATCCTAATAGAAGGATAATAGATTAGAACATTTAAGCTGGGGAAGGCTCCTCAACTTAATCCATGATTATGGATTAACCTCATGACAAAACAAAGCCTTTATTAAATGGATTTTAGTTAATGGTGAGATTAAGAAATGAGTTTTATGGTTTGTAAGACAACTTGAGGGGGACTTGTCCATTAACACTAGGGTTAGTCCTTCTTAACCAATTAAGGAAGAATTAGAACCCTAATACAAGGCCCAAGTTACAAGCTTGATGTCTTAGTGATTATTAGATGAATTGATAAAAGGGTTTACACACATTAAGGGTTTAACACTTAGGATTAAAGTTATGCACTCCATCCTAATAGAAGGATACAGGCATAACCCTAATCACAAAGCCTTAAAACCTTTAAGGTTTAGTCCTTGATTATGAGATGAGAAGAGAAGACACAAAGATGACACAAAGGTAAGACTAATGGGGGGACTAATCAAACCCTAATTATTATCATGCTTGGGTATTCCTAGGGTTTATGAGGCTTGCAAGAAGATCTTCAAGGGAAAAGCCACCATGGAAGAAGCAGGATGAAAGGAAGGAGAAGCAGAAAGAAACAAGACAACTTGCTTCACTTAAGAAGACAAGTTGCTTGAAGAAAGAAAGTGAAGAAGGCATGAGTAAGCAAGCTCACTCTAATACAAAGATAAAATGCAGCAAAGAATGCATTAAAGAGATGAGAAGAGATTATGAGAAGTGAAGGCAAATTCACTTCTTAAACACTTACCACCTGAAGAGTTAGCAACAAGAAATGAAATGAAATGAAAATGAGATGAAATGCCAAGATGAAAGCCAAAGTCAGAAGCATAACAAGATGTAAATGATGCTAAGAGATGATACAAATGGTTGTCATGAGATGTGGATGATCATACAAGTAATGAAGATGCAAATGAGACATGAAAGGAGGCATGAAAGTTCATGAAAACTTATGAAATACAATGGATGCATAACATGGCAAATGGATGATGCAATGATCAAACATGATTCTAATATGTCCTAAGATGTCTTATATGTCATGTGGATGCACAAAAAGGCATGGCAAGTTCATGTATGCAAGCATATGAAGAATGAATGCAAATGAAGGCAATGATTGGGGTTTATGTACAAGATGTAATGCAAAATTCAAAATCAGAAGCAAAACATGAGATAAAAAATTTAAAATGGGATCAAAGGGACCCTAAATCCATATAAGTTCACTGCCCAAAGGGGAAGGTCAGAAGCTAAACCCTAAAGGACTTATGATTTTTCTAAGTTTGCTAGGGTTTTAAGGGTGATCCTAAAGGAAAAAATGCCAAACAAATTGAAAATGCATTATAAAAATGAAACAAAAATGTTTTTAGAAGCTTGAAAGTATGCATAACACAATGCAAAAAGAACCATTCACAAACTCAACTTGGATCAAAAGTTATGAATTTTTGAAGTTAGGGTTAAAAATATTCAAATTAAAGAACCCTAATTCAAATGAAAATTGTCAAAGTGTGATCAAAACCAAAAAGAAATTTGCTTTGTGAGTTTGTAACTGTTTCTAAATGTTTTAAAATGCTCTCTGAATATTTTTGGGATTTTTAAATACCTAAATGTATTTTTAATTAATTAATTTCCATTAACTAATTAAAAATAAACATTTAAATGATTTAAAAATATTTTTTAATGCAAAAAATAAAAATAAAAATATTTTTGGGTTCTGAAAATTCATAAAAGATTTAATAAAAATTTCAGAATTTTTTGATGTATTTTACTATTTTTAATAAAATGCACAAATTAAATGACAAGAAAATGAAATAAAATTAATTTAAATGGAAAAGTAAACAGATCCAATGATCCTGATTTGAAGTTGGGGTTCCAGGGTTGACTGGCGCGTTTTTTAAGGGCTGAGATTCCTTTTGATTTAATTAAACTAATTAAACTTAATAAATTTAATAAAACTGAATTAGGGTTAAGTGACCTAATCTGAGTCATTCAAAAATTAATCTAATCTTCATCCAAGGGCCACGAAGCAATCTGGCAAACTAATTAGGGTTTAGGTCTTAAACACTTTCAGGTGACCAGAGAGGAGCTCCGGTCATCTTCTCCAGCGGGGCAAAACCCTAAAACACCCTACAAACCACCCCACTCCAAATCAACCACCCAGAAATGATCCTCTACCCAAACCCCACTCAAATCAGCCCTCAAACATCATTTACAACTCAAGAACAAGGAGAATCGAATCAAAATGTTTTCACGGGTGAAATTTCAGAGAGCCACAAAATAGTCATTTCTTCATCATTTTTAATTCTAAGAGTATCAGCATGACCAACATAACATATATTTTCATTTTGTAACAAAAGAAGCAAGCTTTGAAAAGTTTTGTTCTTTAGCTTACCTGAGACGATGAACTGCAAATGTGAGCTTTCCAGACCTCTCCTTCGTGCAAAGAGTCTCCTATGAACCTCCTGAGACTAATGAGGTGCTTCAAAACCTTTGATGGTGGCTGATTTGGAAGTTTCAGTTCTGGTGTAGTAGGTTTTGAGGTTTGTGTATGTGATGCTTTTGGCTGTTTTAATGGTTGATTTTGGTTCTATGGATGATGTGTGACTTGTTGGTGAAGAAAAAATTGAAGTATGATGGTTGTGGAAGGAGTTTCGAAGAGATGAAGGTTTTTGCCAATTTTGTGAAATCTGATTGTGTGTCTCTTCTGAGCTCATGCGAAGCTTGTTTTATCATCCATAAACTAATCCTAAACTATTGGAAAGAGTCAGAGGAATTAACATGTACTGTAGGAATGGCATTTGGCAATTGGCCAAAAAGTCAATGGTTGGTGTACTTCAAGTATGGGTTGTGACAGAAGCTATCTTAGGGCTGCTCTGAGTTCAGCTGGCTTCAAGGATGGCCGTGGGATGTTTTGGAATGATCAGAAGTGGATGAATGGTGAGATGTCACATGTTTTGCCTTTTTCACAATTTGTTGCATTTTGAGGTTTTGGTCATGGACATGTGAAATTCCTTGGGCAATTTGCAGCAAAGTGGACCATATGATGTTGTTATGATACTTTGAGATTAATTAGAAACCAAACAAACCCCCTAAGAATCATTCTTGCAAGAATTTCCCCTTTGTGACTTTCATGATAAATGGCTTATGATACTTGTGATCCAAGGCATGAGACTTGAGAATTATTTGGGAAATTCTGAATTATAGGTCATGTATGATGTTTGTGTAATAGTTAGAAGTCACTTTGAGGTCACAAATTGGCTTGACATGAGTTTTTGCAAGTTTCCCTCTTTGGTACATAAGTGAAATTTAGTGATTTTTCCCAACTTTGCAAGGCCATAACTTGAGTTCTATGATGAATTAGATCAAGTTCTTGTACTTTTTGAAAAGGGAATGACCCAATCTACAACTTTCATGACCAAGAATTTTTCATTTGAATCTTTTTTGAATCAAAAAGAGGAGGTTGAAAAGCTTTCCCAAAATGGCAAGTTTGCATTACAAGTCACTTTCCCAAAATGGCAACTTTGCAAATGGCTTGGAATTATTCAATTTTGTGAACTTCCAAACTATTATAAGACCAAATAAAGATCATATACACCCAAAATGATGGAGAAGACCCTTTGGTTGGATGGTTAAGGGCCTCAGATGCCCTGATTTTGCACTGACTTGTTCAAGAAGTCATTTATTGATCAGATGCCTTCCCCATTGAATTTCTTCATGAAAATTGGTATGCATGATCCTTATATCATATAGAGACCAATAGAAACAAGAATGACCAAAAAATTTGGAGTTATGGCCTCTGAAACCAAAACCCTAATTTTAGGTCATCTGTGTAGTTAAGCTTGGCTCTGCTTCCATGCCTTTCTCAGTTCTTGTGATTTTCTGACTTTCTTGCTCTTGGGAGGATATAATATGATGCTTGAACACACATAGACCCTCTTGAGATGATTGAAGACCTTTGGAGTTGCTCAGATAGCTCAGGGATTGCTCAGATCACAAACCCTAGATGCAGATGACTTTGAACCAATGCAGTGAAGCAAAAATGCAATATGAGATGATATGATTGAACTTATGCAAATGAAAAGATCACAAGCCATGGTGTGAACTTAGTGAGGGAAAATTTGGGGTGTTTACAGACATATCAGGACGCATACGACGAACTTTCTGTTTTATTGGGCGACAATCTTCTTTCACTGGTAGCCGGTGAACCACAATATCTGTATCCAGCCCTGGCATATCTTCATAAGACCAAGCAAAAATTTCCACATATTCATGTAACATCTGAATCAACTTGTTCTTGACACCATCTTCCAACTCAGCACCTATCTTGACCTCTTTCATGTTTTCCTCAGTTCCCAAGTTCACAACTTTGATTGGTTCCTCATGTGGTTGTATAGTTTTATCTTCTTGTTGTAGTAATCTAGAAAACTCTACAGGTACTTCATAATCTTCCTCCTTTCCATCCTCGGCTTGATAGATCGGATTCTCGAAGTCATAATTGGAAACAGTAGAATTGTTATCAATAGGATCCATAGTGGATGAAGATCTTCATTTTAGTGACGTGGGTGTGTGTAAGAACACATAGCTTTTTTTTATAAAAGGAAAAAAGTAAAAGAAAGACAAAGAGCGTAATATTTACGAAAGTGAGAAACGTCCATTGATTTTATTGAATGACAATATGCAAATGAAATGACAACCCTAACAAGCATATCATTGTGCCCCAGGAAAGGTACAAGGCTTAAAAGTATTTAATTGTTCAAAGTTACAAAAATTAAATTTAGAAAAATAAAATAGCATTTACTCCTGACTAAAGGAGATAAGAATAACGTTTTCAGCCTTCCAATTGTTGAGTCCATCACCCATGGTAGGAAAGATCCAATCATCCAGGTTGTAACTTTCATCATAATCTTCCACAGCATTGACTTGGTCCTTCATGATTCCTCTATGAGTGATACGAGCAGCACGAGCACGACGAACAACCTTCTGAGATTCTGCAGTAAAACCCAAACCAAACTTGTCAGACTTGTAAGGAATGTCGGGAAGCTGACCCCAAATAGTACAACCACCTTCTTCAACCACAGCTCTAGCATCTTTGAGGGAGGCCATTGTAGGAGGCACTCTGGTAATCACATGAACTCTTTTAACAACAGGGATGGCTTCAGCAATAGGAACGGCTTGAGGAACTACTTCAAATATCTGGCAAGGAGTCTCAACGAATTCACCCTCCATCTCAACATATTTAAAGGTATTCACATGACTGACCATGTATTCTTCTTCACCATAAACAGTGACAATTTTTCCTTTCACTGGATACTTCAATTTCTGATGTAAAGTGGAAGTCACAGCACCCTCCCCATGGATCCAGGGGCGCCCAAGAAAACAAGAGTATACAGGACGAATATCCATCACATAGAAAGTGGAATCAAAGACTTGAGAGCCTACTTTGATTGGAAGATCCACCTCTCCATGCACCATTCTTCTTGAACCATCAAAGGCCCTCACCATCACATTACTTGGTCTTAACACTACATCCTTCAAGTTGAGTTTGTCTAGAACCTCCTTAGGTAATACATTCAACGAAGAACCATAATCCACCAATACATGAGACAAATTAGTGCCCCTACAGTCAATAGAGACGTGCAGAGCTCTATTATGGTTTCTTTTAGCAGGATTCAAATCAACATCAGTAAATCCCAAACCATTATCACTAGTTAGATGAGCAACATAATTTTCAAACTGGTCCATAGAGATTTCATGTGGCACATGAGCAGTCTTCGGGAATTTGATTAAAGGCTTGGCATGAGCTTCAGAACACAATAACAGAGATAGCATGGAAATTTTGGAGGGAGTATTCCCCAACTAGTCAACAACATCATAATCACTCTTGTGGATGATCTTCAGTACTTCTTCCATCTGTTTAGAGATGTCTTCACTAACTAGTGGCTCAGTTTGAACAGGTTCAATCACTGGTCCTTTGCCCCGAGCCTCAGTACTTGTCCCAGAGTTAGAGATATGAACTGGAGTAGCAGCAGTCTTTGAGGTGTCTTCTGGAGAGAAAATTCTCCCACTCCTGGTAACCTTACTAGACCCAGCAATATTGTCCACATCAATATTAACATCAGTAACAGGTGCATTAGTCAAAGGCTCTTGTTTGACACCATGGATATAAACATCAGAACCATAATTCCAGGGTATAGCCTTGTCAGAAGTGTATGGGATAGGACCAGGAGTAGTAATAATCATTGGAGCCACCTTTGGCTCAGCAGTAATCTTCACAGGACCCTTAGAAGTGATCCTCACTAGACCATTGGAAGTAATCTTCACAGGAATCTTGTTAGTCATAGCCACATCTTCAACTTTCAAGGCTTGAGCCAAACCTCCACACAGAATCTCTATAGAAGGGGTCTTCTCAAATAGTATAGTATAGTTATCTATCAGACGTTGAATACCTGACCTCAACCTCCAACAACTATCAGGTTTATAGGCACAGTAAAAACAATCTTCCCTGCAACCCGAAAATAAACCGGCTTGCACAAGTTTCTTCTTGAAAATAGCTAAAGGAGTAGTTTTTTTCAGCCACAATACGAATATAAACAACTTCATCAACAACATTAACAGTCTTCTCATGTTTAGGCATAGGAGCAATAATCACATTAGGAGTTTCCGGAGGGTCAAACTCAATTTTTCCATTCTCAATCATATCCTGAATTTTGTTCTTCAATGACCAGCAACTGTTAGTATCATGGCCAGGGCTATTAGAATGGTATGCACACCTTGCATTGGGATTGTAACGAGAAGAGGAAGTATTGATATTCTATGGTGGGTCCTTCAAAGTAATCAATTCTCCTTTTAACATATGTTACAAAGCCTGAGCCAACGACATATTGAGCTTGGTAAATTGCCTCCTAGGCTTGGGATGACTATTCTGTTGCTGCTCTTGTGGTGGAGGTGTAGGATTAGAAATCAAAACAGCTCCCACAGATTGGTTACGATCATTACGACCATGCTGGCCATACACAACATTAGATTCCTTTTTCCCATGAGGGGGCTTCTTGGTGGTACTTGAAGAAGCAACTATCTGAATCTTTCCACTTCGTATCCCACTCTCCACACGTTCTCCAGCCATTATCAGCTCAGTGAAGCCAGATGATGAGCTTCCAATGAGATGACTATAGAAAGGACCAGTCAACGTACTCATGAACATATCAACCAATTACCTGTCAGTCAAAGGGGGTTGAACTCTACTTGCCCGATCTCTCCATTTCTGAGCATATTCCTTGAAACTTTCTTTGGCATCCATGGATATGCTTTGGAGCTGCATGCGAGTTGGTGCTAAATCAGAATTGTATTGGTACTGCTTATAGAAAGCCTCAACAAGATCATTCCAGTTGCGAATGTTGGTACTCTCCAGTTGATAATACCATTCCAGTTGGGACCCAGACAAACTCTCTTAAAAGAAATGCATCCATAACTTCTTATCAGGAGTATGGGGTTGAATTCTTCTGACATAAGACCTTAAATGCAATTTAGGACAAGACACACCATCATACACCACAAAAGTAGGAACCTTGAAGCCAATAGAGATGGAGACTCCAGAAATCAAACTCAAATCTTCAAAGTCAAACCCAGAATTCTTCTGTAGATCCATAGCATTCATTTTGTCCACCAACATATTATACTTCTCTTCACTAGTAGGATCATGATAATAGTTCTCCTCATAATCAGAATCTTCCACAGTATCATGGAGACTTCCTCCTTCTTTCTCAGAATTTTCAGACTCAAGATTCTCAACCTCTTCATCCGTCTTGATGGGACCTCTGAATCTTCTACCCAGGTTGATGAAGCCCACTGGTTTTCTGGTCTTCTTCTTTTTCTTGTTCAAAAGTGCCTTCAGCTCATCTTGTCCCCTGGACAAATTCAGAATCATTTCTTGAAATTGTGCATTCTGAGTCTGGATATCCTTAACAGTTTGTTCGAGAGCCATTTCTACTGAGATAAACATCGAGAAGATAAGATACCTGTGATGTAATGATATGGAATGTATATGTTTATGCAATATTTTCAAGGACCGCATGATTTAAATTTATTTAAAGAAAACAAAAACAAAATTTTATTAGTAAATATTTAATATCAGTTTTGCCCCCTGGGCTTACAAGGAAATAACAATAAAGTACAAAAAAAGATAAGTATATGGGGTTTTAAGTCTCCCATGGACGCTTCCTCTTTGTGTGGAGGTACTTGTTGAGGTTTTGCTCCTCGTGAAGTTGCTTTGTTAGCTCCATAATTCTTCTTGACCATCTCTGAAATGAGTCTCAAAAGTATCCCTTTGCTCCTTCAACTGAATCCAGGACTTCTGCAATTCTTCCAAATTAGTGGGCATGTCTGGATGAAGGATGGTATAAGGAACATCTCCTTCAGCAACAGGCTCCATAGTGACTGGTAGAACATCAGGATATGGCATCATATGAGTCTGAGCACGAGATCGCACCCATCTGAGATAAGGCTCCATAGAAATAGAATACTTTGGCTCCAGAGTCTTGATATCAATCCTATTCACCTTGTTCTAAGCTCGTATAAACCTTTGATAGTAACCCTGAAGGCCGTTGTCATAGTCGAACACAATACCCTGAATAAGCATGTCATGAGGACCATTACTCCGAGCATAACCAAAATGACGTAGTGCTAAAGAAGGGTTGTAGGTAATGTCCCCTCTTATGCCTAGAAGTGGCACATTATGGAACTCCCCACAACGGTCAATGATAGTAATATTCTCCATAGACCGAGAGCACCAATGAATGCCTGAATGAGAAAGTGACATGATCCTCTTGGACCACCTGAACCCTTGTTCATTCTTCATCACTGATCGAGGAAGGAGAGAAATAAACCACCTAGATAGTAGAGGTATGCAGCACATCAGAGTTCCTCTCGCTTTCGTAGTACGGGTGTGAAGAGAATGTATGATGTCTCCAAGCAATATAGGTACTGGGTTGTGAGCCAGAAATATGTTGATAGCGTTCACGTCTATGAACTGGTCTGGATTAGGGAACACCACTAAGCCATAAATCAATAGGGCTAGGATCTCCTCAAAAGCATCATAACTCATAGCCTTCAAGAACACTTGAGATTTCTCCATCAATACCTTAGCAAGAATACCCTTAACTCCACTTCTCGTTTCTATGACAATGTCTGATTTCTTCAGATGTAGGGCTGCAGCAATGACTTCAGGTTTAGGCTCCTTCTCTAAGCCTGTGAAGGGTCTCTGATCAAGGATAGGTATACCTAGTAGTTTGGAGAACTCCTCCATTGTAGGAACCAGCTGATAGTCGGGGAATATGAAACAATGATGTTTAGGATCAAAGAACTGAAATAGGACACTCATCATATCTTCATTGAACTCTAAAGTGACTAGATCCAGTAGGTAACCATGCCTCTTGATGAATTGGGAGTTATCAGAAACTTGAGAGACCAATTCTTTAAGCTTGGAAGGTATCCCTACAAAGTTGATCTGGATAGTATTCCTACGAGCAGAAGTCATGACCTGCAACAAAGAACAAAGATAAATCCCTTGGTCCTTGAAATGGTTAGTGAAAATGCTATGCTTATGATGTCATGATGTCACGATGTTATGCTCAATCACAAACACGTGGCACACACAAATAAGTCATACAATAGCCCTAGGTTTGAAGGCTTGCATGAGGTTTAAAGTTAAGTACCCTCCCCTGAAGTTTAGATGGTTCATCCTGTCCTACAAAAGTAACCAGGTTCTAAGGGATCTCAATATCACTGATCCTTCCCAAGGGTGGTTGTTCAGTAGGAAACTTGCTTGCCAACCAAAACCCTCCAAGTTTAGGATCTCAATGAGCGTAGTATCGAGTTACAACCAACTTCAGTCTTTACCAAAGCCGGCTATCTCACTACTTTCTAAAGGCCAAGATGGGATAACTAGGATTCTAAAGGTCAGTTAGTGTATTGACAACATATGGCAACCCCATATTATCCTTAACTTACTTAAGGAACATAAGCACCAACCAAGAAGTCACACTAACTATGGCCACCAGATCAACCATATTGGTATACGCCGTACAATTTCCTTGGTCTATTGCCATTTACCTAGGGTAAACTAGATCCGGGTTAGGATCTTTCACACAAAAAGCCCAACAGAAAAGTAAAGAAACAAAGCAAATAATTTAAGTGATCTAATTCCTAAGGGTACCCCTCTTTTACTTAGTAACTCCCCAACAGAGTCGTCAGTTCTGTAACACGGTGGGAGAACTGACATTTTAGTCATGTTGCGGATAGTAAGAGTCTCCACCAACTTTTATTTTATCCATAAGGAAGGGACATAAAAGAACAGGAAATACCGTTTTGAAAGGACTTGGGTTCGGGGGGTAGGTTATATAAAGGGAAGGTGTTATCATCCTTTATATCCATGGTTATCCATGGGCTCTTAGTTACATAGCTCACTTAAATTGTTTTTGAAGAGTGTAGTGTGTGATTAGAAATTTTTCTAAGTACTTTGTAATGATCCTCGTATGGATGTATACAAAGCCTTGTTTTAAAAAATGTTTAAGAAAGTGAGGTGTAAAAAGTAATTTTAAGATGAGAGCAAGTAACTAAGAGGTACATACCCTAAGCTAAGTCATTCAAGTTCTTTTATGTTTCTTCAAGAGTAAGACTATCCCTATTATTAAGGAATATGTAGTCATTACTTTGGATTTGTATAAGGGACAGGCGTAGGGTCATCGTATGGTCAATGAAGGAAACTTAAGGGGTGTCTTTAGCAATTCGTAGGGACTATCATCATTTATTCGAAGGGACAAGATCATTATTCCGTAGGCAACCTCGAAAGGACTTGATCTTTTAATCTGAAGGGACTATGATGACTTCTTTTGAAGGGACTTTGCTTAAGACACCCTTATCTCGAGGGACTTCACCATTTTTAATAGGCAACCAAGAGGAATACCCTAGGAAGTGCAGATGGCGATCAAAGATCGACTTACGTGTGTGAATGTTTATTTTTAAATATTTATCTTCTTAAAGTTAATTATCTAAATTAATTTTAACTACAAGTAGGTTTTCACACCCTATTTACTAACCACGCAGTAAATGTTTACAAAGAAAATAAAGACGGAAAAATAAATCTATAAGCTATTACAAGGCTTTGGCAGATACATAATAATCGGATAAAAAGCAATAATAATAGATTTAATAAATAAACAATAGTAATAAAGAAATAATAATAAAACAATAATAATAAATATAATAAAGCAATAATAATAATAATAAAGATTAGAGTTTTAAAAAGAAATTAATTTAGGTTAATTATAATTTTTAAAAGTTAATTAAGATAGTATAAGTTTAAATAAATTTAAAAAGAATATAAAAAAATTACTTATTTATATTATAATTAAGAAAACCAAATTAATAATACCAAATATAAAACAAAAAGAGTTATATATATATATATAATATTAAGTTAGTATTCACAAAATAAATAAAGATTATAGAAAATATTAAATTATTAAGTTAATAGGTTTATTTATAAATTAATTATATACAAGATTTTAGAATTATTATTATTCAATTAGAAAAATAGTCAATTAGATTTTATTTACAAAATATATAAATAATAAAAGTTATATACAAATTTTAATGAATTTACAAAAATAATATTTTTTTATTTTTTAGGTTTTTATTTTATTTAAAAAAGATTTATTTTTATTAACTAAATTTATTTTGAAAAATAAGAATATAAAATACAAAGAAAATTAGAAAAGAAAAAAATAAGGAAAAGGGTGGACCTGGGGTTTGAACCCTGGTCTCTAACCTGGATGAAGAGGATGATAACTAACTGAGATGTGTGTGCATTGATGATATGAATCAGCAACAATCCATAATATATTAAACCTGCAAAGTATAATTAAAAAGAAAAAAATTTGGTGGACACTAGGATTCGAACCCCAGCCATTCCATTTACCAAGCCAAATCCTTGCCAACAAGCCACATGGGACGCGTCTGTCCATAGAATGACAACAAATCATAATATATAAAACATACTGAAATATCTTGAAAAATAATAAAAAGATGGAGCTCACCAAGATTCGAACTCAAGTCTTTTCGCTTCAGCCAAAACACCTCCATCCGCTGGGCCATTTGCACGTTTATGATAATCTAATGGAACAAATAAAATAAAATAAAAGCAAACAACATTTGAATTTCTAATTCGCGCCAAAGACAATCTTCTTCTTCCTCAGAATCGCAGGTTTTCCTACGAATTTATTTATAAACTTTCCTGCGAATTTTCTTGCATAATAAAACCTGTGAAACATGAACTCATACGAACACGCGTGAATCCACCAATTTGATCATGCCAACATGATCTATACAGTTTGTTTAACTCAATTATGGTCTTAGAATTAATTTATGTCCATTAATTTAGAAAACCCTAATTGGAAGGGATAAACCCTAAAAATGGTGTCTCACAAATTATGGCTTTAACCTGCGATTAAATGAACCAGAAAGCATCAAAACTTCAACCCAAACATGATTCAAAAAACAAAATTTATTAACAATACATGAATATGTGAAAACGCAAAAATCAAAAAGCAAGAAAAAGTGTGGTTTGGATTCCTCAATATGTGATGTTTTTTATGAATATGATGATCGTGTTATGCTCAATGATGTTTAAGAAAGCTATTGTCATCATTATTTGGTCTTGAAAATACCTTAAACCTGCAAAACCGAATATGAGTTTTTTTTTTAAAATTGAAGCTTGGAATGAGGATAATGGCTGCTGGATCCGTCCCCTAATGCTTGTGTTAACTTGTACACTTATAGGAGAATGGATTTAGGTCAAAAAGTCAGATGGTTTTGTGGGCTTTTTGATAACTTGAGTGTGAAGGAAACCATGACCATAAATGTGAGAAAAATCAAATGATACCTTTCTAAATTGGTCTTGCACGAAATTGTAACCTTTCAATCAGTCATAAATGATATTAGATTCATTCCAAAACCAATATTTGATCTAAATATTCACTTTTTATATTTTATTTTGATTTAAAATGTATTTTAAAGAATAAAATCCAAATAAATAATAAATAAATTATACAAATCAGAGAATACTTGAATTGGGTCGTGCTTGATGTTATCATGAAGACTGAGTTGCAAAATGATAGGCCCATTTGAAAAAAATTGGATTTAAGCCCTTATTTTCTTCATACACCCCTTGAAAATCTCCCAACTTTGACAAGGCATGAGTCCTTCAATTTTTATGCTATGAAGGTGTTATTGGATATTTTGGAAAGCTTAAAGAGTCCTCTAACAAACATCTTTGGTATCATGTCCATATCTTTCACCATTTTCAAATTATGCCCTTTGGGAAAAGTTGACTTTCTGTTGACTTTTGAAATGACCTGTAATGTTTTAGCTCATACCTTCCAAATGAAGCATTTTTAAGCTTGGCTTGTGAGACACAAAGTTGTAGATAATTCAATTTACTTCAAAACGAGCTTTGGATGGGAAATTTTTGATGAAGCATGTGAAAGTTATGGCTGGTCAAAGTTCAGTTGACGTTTCTTAAGAAAACCCTAATTTAGAAACTCCTGATTCTTGATGATCTGAAACTTCCTTGATGAATCATGATCAAACCTTGATCAAATGATGAATTTTTCTTCATAAAATTGATGTTGGCAAAAAATCTTGAAGTTTGACTTTAATTTGACCACAGTTGACCTCAGTTTGACTTTTTAACTACATTGACTGATTTTTGCATATCTGATCATCTGACTGGGCAAGCTCTTTGGGAAAGCTTTGAAACTTGACGTAGGGATTCTTGAAGTCATATGGGATACTATGAATCTCACTTGAAGCCTTGAAAATCATTTAAACCCGAGGAAACCCAAAACCCTAGTTTTGGGCTCTTTGCTTAGGAGGAGGCATTGTCTAGGGAAACTTCCACACTTCTTGGCCAATTGGGAGTCTTGAGGATCTTATGATCATTTAGAAGTCTTGAGAGAGATTGTCTTGATTGTGGGAGGGAAAAGTTTGGGGTACAACACATATGTATAGTTGAGTCGCAATTGTGTTGCATTATTTATGTTGTTCAAGTTTATAAGTTGTTTATGTCGTTCAAGTTGGTAAGTTGTTATGTTGTTTTCAAGTTGATTAAGTGAATTGTTTATGATCCTTATCTAAGTATTGTTTATCATATATCGTTTATAATTATCGATATGTCACCCCTTCTTTTTGAATGTTACCCCTATGTTGGTAACGTGAAGGTAGCTTGAAGGAAGATGATTATCTTCACTAGTTCGAGTCGGTGTCGGTGCTCTGATACGTAACACTCGGGGAATGGGCGGTGAGTTGTTTTGTGTGGTTTTCAAGTTGTTTTAGTTTAAATATGTTGTTACTAGGTTGTTTTAAGTTGAATAACATGTTATACCATGTTTAGTTGAATAAGTTGAAAATTTGCTGCGTAGTTGTAAAGGTTGAATTTGTTTTCATAAATGAATAAAAGTTGTTGTTTTTAGTTTCTTACGAACCTAAAGTGTTAGGTATCAATTCTCATGAAATTAAATGAAGTCTTTATAAGTTGAAAAATGTAGCATCCTGTTTTTTGTACTTGTTGGTTGAAATTTTAATACTCTGATTTTAGTATAATCGTCGGGTAGAAATGGGGTGTTACAGGACTCAATGAGATGTTTTATGATGTTTTTCTTGAGTTATTTGATTGAATATGATACCCTTTGTATGTGGGAAACTCTGATAGTTGTTTAAAAATGTATGTCATTTGTGATGGGGTAGAAAGGGTGTTACAGATATTAATTTACATGAATAAATATTAAAAGAAAATATTTTAGTAACATTTGATTTTAATTTTAATAATAATTCAACTTAAAAATATGCCTTAAATTGAATTAAAATTAAGACTAAACAAATTTAATATAACAAATATTAATAAAATTGATCGTACCTTTAGATCAGGATCCGATGTGGTTGACGTCGAGCGTGGTTGAAGCACGGTTGATGGAGAGAGGAGGGGGTGTACCTGCAAGACACTCTGATGCTAAAATCAAAGAGTGAGCAACGAGTGAGCAAGTACGAGATTTAGAGTGAGAAATTGAATACCTGGCCCTCTCATATGAGAGGGTTTATATAATACCCCCAGCGCATGGCGATTGGTCCCTTTTATTGGGCCTGGATCGTGGATCCCCCAATAATAAGTAACTACCATAAACTATCCGTTGGAGTGACGCTTGGACTGCTCGGACGAGACCCCGGTCGGATGATATTATTTCCGAGCGAAGGGCTTGTCGGGCAAGCGTTCCTCGGCTGATCATGGGGGATTCGACCCTTGTTGGGTGCGAATCATGGTCGACGGTGCTGGTGGCCGGTCGGAAGGAACTTTCGGGCAGACTGAGGATGTATCAGGTACCAAAGAGTTATTGGGCCATCATGGGCTAGAAGATGGATTGGACCAGTCCGGAACAGGAGCCCCCTAAGTCGTTGCTTCTAGTCAAAGGAGCGATGACTTAAGGGTGGCTAGCTGCTCGAAATTGTCTTCAATGTTGATAGAATATTACTTAGCTCGATGAAACGGTCTTCTCTAGAGGAGCATGAGAGTTTTGAAAGTCGAGCAACTCATTGGATGGTCGGCACCGAGGGAGAGGAAACGAAGAGGTGACGTGGTTTGGAATTTGTCAATTTAATGCTTCTGACAGCTAGTCTAGGGGCTACCGTATAGGTCATGATTTCCTAGGGATAGAGGTCACGCCTAAACGCACATGTTCCTACTCCTATAAATAGGGGAAACCCCTTCATTTTCACACTTTTCTGCCTTTGCTTCCTTGCTCGACGTCCCTTCTGTTCTCCGGCTGCCATTTACGACTGTCGACCACCGCGAATCCACTTCCGACCACCGTACAACTGTCTTCCAGAACCATTATAATCATGTCTCAAGCACCTGGTAAGCATTTTTATCTATTTGTGACTCTATTTTTTTCTATGAGTAGACATGCATGCGGTTAGGTTTTAGTTTTAAGAAGTAGATTAGGGTAGTTTTAGATTATCCCTTAGGCTGTCATGATGACAAGCTGCTTTCTGGTGGTGAATCACACACCCTTGGTTGGGTACGAGTACCTTGGCCGTGATCGTAGCGTTGCTCGCTCTGAAACCCTAACATGCGCCAATCGGTGGCTTTGGTTGTTCAATCGGAGCCCTGGGTTCGGGGACAGTAGTGATCATTTGGTCGTCGCGAGGTCCCTTCACTATTATGATTTTTATTGAGTGTGGTCGGTCGTTTTAAGTACGTAGACCCTTTTAGAGCTTTGGCCGGGGGCCTCGCCTCCTGGTCGTTGCACGCCTTTTCACTTGATAAGTAGTGGAAGGGTGGATTTGATGCCTTGATCGAATTCACTGACGCCTTTCCTCTACTTTTCAGGTGAAGAAGTGCTCGTCGATCCATACGATCTCTCGTCCGAGGAAGATACACGGGAGGACTCTGGTTCCTCTGTACTGTCCTGAGCGGTTCCGACAGTTCTTCAGAGGATTCTGATGCTACTGAGGTGGATGATGCGGCCACCACTTCTGGGGGAGCAGCAGACACTCAAGAGATTTCTGACGAAGAAGAGGTCCTGGCGCCCGAAGAATGGGTAGTGGAGGACCTATTGGATAAGTTTCGAGTTATGCTCGACCGAGGACGAAACCATTGCCCGAAGTGGGGGATCCTGTGCACTGGGCTGTAACGTTGTCACACCCTAAATTTTACCCCTAACTTTTCATGTCACGCATTCATCTCATCATCATCGTACCATTGTGCATAGTAGTCATTTTGGATTTGCAACATTTTTTAAGTGGTCTATTGAATCGTGTGACTCGGGTTTCCTCTTTTCAGGTGTTGTTAGTCTAATTGCTAATTTTTCTTCAAGCTTTTAACTCAAATTGTCAAATTTATTTCCAATTTTATTTTAAATTCCATTTTAAAATTTCAAGTTTATATTTCAATTTTTTCCAATTCTCATTTCAAGTCATCAATTAACATTGCAAATTCAAATACCATTTATATTTCTAAATTCCAATTCTTTTCCATTTTTCTTAGTTTCAATTTTAAATTCAATTTCCAAGTCACATTTTCTTTTCCAAATTTTAGTTCATAATCTTCAACTTCTTTTCCAAATTTTCAATTTCAAATACTAGATATAATTTCCCTTCCAAATTCTATTTCAAGTTATAATTTAATTTCTAACTAGTTCAAATTCATGTGTAAGTTCCCAATTCTAAACTCAAAATCCCAAGTTTTTTTGTCTTCTTAAGTTCTAAGCCATGTCCAAATTATAAATTTCTAAGGCATTGTCAAGTTCAAGTCTAATTCTAAATCCGTTTCAAGTCATTAATCCAATCACCAATTTCATGTCAAATTTCCAAGTTTCCATAATCACTCTTCAAATTCTTTCCAAATTCAAATGCTAAATTTTCAATTTTCTTTCAAAAAAATCAATTCCAAATTTATTTTTATTTTATTTTATTCAATTTCTAATTCAAGTTTCTATTTAAATTATTATTTCAAAGTCCCAATTCTTTTTCTAAAATATTCCCAAATATCACCCCATATCAAAAGTGAAAATTCCATTCTAAGTTCTAAATTCAAGTTATAAGTTAAACTTCATTCAATTTCCACATCAAATGTTCATGGTTTTCTCAATTCCAAATTTGAATTTTGTCTTAGAAGTAAACAAAGAAAATACATAAACATTGACCAAAAAAATATGTGTCATCCTCCAAGGCCATTTTGCTCTTCACACCAAATTCATCCCCAATGTACATGAAAATAAAATAAAAACAAGGATTAGTTTTCATTCATGTTAAGTTGCATTTGCATATCATTCAAACTCCACCAATCTAGATCATTCAAATATTTCTCACATATAACTTATTCATATCACATATTATTCATCATATTTCGTTCATAACAATGTTTAAATCTATGCAATTCATCACACATATTTATTTCTCATTCCATCACACATAGTTATCATTTTTTTAAAACATTCAAAATAAAATAGGATTTTAAAAAAATGCAAAGAAAGGTACAGGAAGAAAAAAAAGAACAAGCAGGGGACCACCACAACAAGTTTTCACTAATAGACATTTTCTCTCAAACAACACCTCTGCTCTGCAGAATTTGTACCATAGCAGACCACTTCTTCCACCACACACAAACTCAGTTTTTGTCCCCCATTTCTTCCTCAACAAGTTTTCAAAGATAGTACAGAAATTCAAAAGAACCAAACCCTAATCCTGTCCTATAAATTGAACACTATTCACTCATCAGGGAGCAACAAACACAGCAGCAACATAGAAAACCCTAGCCGCAAGTTCACTAAAAAATTTCACAAAAAAAGTTCCTTAAACCATCCACTCAAAGCTCATTCATCCAGAAAACTTAATTAGAGTTTCACATCGAAACTCTGATTTAGTTGAGTTAAACCTCACAACGGCAACAACAACAGAGGCGTAGCAACAGAGGAAAAATAGAGGTTCAGAGGTAACGCACAAAAGAATAGAATAAAGGAGAGTGACGAGAGCGGGAATTTGATTATATACCTTCGTGTCGTCGCCAGAATCGCATCAAAATCTCTCCGTTCAGGTAGTTTCTGCGAACTCTTCACTTACTTCATTGATGATTATGTGTAACTCTCCTTGTTGAACTTTGTTCCGCCGCTTTTAGCTTGATTTGTGATTGTTTGAGGTTTAATTTCATTTTTGTTGGGTTAGGGTTTTATTTCTGTAAAGTTTTAATCCGTCTGTTCTAGAGTTTTCAGAAGAGCAGAGAAGAGACATTGAGAGTTAGTAGAGAGAGAAACTTTTTCTTTTAGTAGGGAAAATTGAGAGTGAGAAACATAAATTTGAAAGAGGGTGAAACTATGAGTTTGAGAGGGTGAGGCGGAGAGTTTGAGAGGCGATGAGGGAAAGATATTGAATTTGAG